>CM063172.1:2767500-7987500 GCA_031835075.1 Saguinus oedipus | reverse complement strand
GAACAGGGCTGGGAAAAAATCGAGACGGAATCCTAGACACCATTCAGACCAAATCAAAGACAGACAGAACTGGGCCTGGCCATTTTTAGCAGGGGTCACGGTCTGTCCTGTAACCAATGCAGACAAAATCACCTGGAGATCTGATGACCCTGTCTGGGTTGATCAGTGGCCCCTCTCTTCAGAAAAACTAGCTGCCGCCCAACAACTGGTACAGGAACAGTTACAGGCAGGACGTATAGAGCCTAGTAATTCTCCTTGGAACACGCCGATCTTTGTCATAAGAAAGAAATCAGGAAAATGGCGGTTGTTACAAGACCTTAGAGAGGTCAATAAGTCTATGGTCCTCATGGGAGCCCTACGACCTGGAATCCCCTCTCCCGTTGCCATACCTTTAGACTACTATAAAATAGTTATTGATTTGAAAGACTGTTTCTTTACCATCCCATTACATCCAGATGATCAAAAACGTTTTGCCTTCGGTGTGCCCTCTACCAATTTTAGGGAACCTATGAAAAGATATCACTGGAGAGTGTTACCTCAGGGCATGGCTGATAGTCCCACCTTGTGCCAATCTTTCTTTGCTTCAGCTATTCAACCTATTAGAAGCACCTGGAGAGGAATTTATATCATCCATTACATGGATGACATTCTTATAGCGGGGAAGGATGGGCAAAATGTTTTATCTTGTTTTGAGGCTTTACAGACATGTCTTACACAACATGGCCTATTAATAGCTCCTGAAAAGGTGCAACTCACTGATCCCTACAGGTATTTAGGTTTTCAGCTAAGAGGAAATCAGGTTACCACACAGAAGGTACAACTTAGGCTAGACAAACTTAAGACGCTGAATGATTTCCAAAAATTATTGGGATATATCAATTAGCTTCTACCTTATTGAAAACTATGCAAAGCAGACCTCAAACTGCTTTATGATATCCTAAATGGAGACCCAAACGCTACATCACCTCGAGACCTAACCTCTGAAGGCTTACAGGCTATTCAGATTGTAGAACATGCCATCAATCATCAAACCATTACCTTTGTAGACGATAATAAGCCACTCCAATTTATTATTTGTCAGACCTCATTATCACCCACTGCCGTGTTTTGGCAAACCGCACCTGTAATGTGGGTGCATCTCCCTAACGCACCAAAAAGAATCCTCGAACCGTACTACCTCATGGTAGCAAGTCTGATTATCCAAGGTCGAGCTATGGGCAGAGAGTATTTTGGTTATGAACCGTCTTTAATTGTCCGACCATACAGTAAAGAACAAGTTCAATGGCTTATGCAAACAACTGAGGCTTCGCCTATAGCATTAGCTTCCTTTTCAGGACAATTGGATAACCGTTACCCTCCCAATAAGCTAATTACCTTTGCAGACAGACATGAATTTATTTTCCCAAAGGTTACAAAATCTGAGCCCTTTCCCGATGGACTCGTAGTGTTCACTGATGGCTCGTCCACAGGTATAGCTGCCTATGTCAGTCAGGGCCATACCGTACAGTTTCAAACCCAGTCATCCTCAGCTCAGCTTACTGAATTACAAGCAGTCGTAGCAGTGTTCTCTGCTTTCCCTAATCACTCCCTGAACATTTATACTGACAGTGCATACATTGCTCAGTCTGTACCTAGTTTAGAGACAGCTCCCATTATCAAACATACCTCTTCGGCTGCAGTATTATTTAAACAATTACAACACTTCATCATTAACAGAACTCATCCTTTCTTTATTGGGCACTTACGGGCCCACTCGGGATTACCTGGACCGCTGTCACAAGGTAATCAACAAGCTGACTTAGCCGCTCGCATTTTTCATGCATATACTGCAGAAACCAAAGATCTGTTATCTCAAGCTCAACACACACACAGCCTACATCACCTTAATGCTCACTCTCTCAGGTTATTACATGACATCACCAGAGAACGAGCCAGACAAATAGTTGAGGAATGCACACAGTGTGCTACACACCTGCCTGTACCCCATCTGGGAGTTAACCCTAGGGGTCTAGTCCCCAATGCACTCTGGCAAATGGATGTAACCCATATTTCAGAATTTGGCAACCTTAAATATGTTCGTGTATCTGTTGATACTTTTAGTGGATATGTATTTGCCACACTCCAGACAGGAGAAGCCACCAAGCATGTCATTGGACACCTACTATCTGCTTTTGCCACCCTTGGCTGTCCACAAAAAATCAAAAATGATAATGGGCCAGGATATACCAGCACTGCCTTTGCTTGGTTCTGCTCCCAATTAAACATACAACATGTAACTGGCATCCCTTATAAACCTCAAGGACAAGGAATAGTTGAGAGAACCCATCTCACCTTAAAAATTGCCCTTGAAAAAATAAAAACGGGGGTATGGTACCTCATTAAGGGATCCCCCGGAAACCTCATAGCACACTCACTATTTATACTTAATTTTTTAACTCTGGACAAAGACGGACACTCTGCTGCAGAATGCCACTGGAAGGCAGAAACTCAAACAAAGTTTGCATCTGTAATGTGGAAAGATACTATGACTGGCTCTTGGCATGGGCCTGACCCCGTATTAATTTGGGGAAGAGGATCAGTTTGTGTATATGCAAAAGAAGCAGATTCTGCCAGATGGTTGCCAGAAAGACTGGTAAAACAAGTAGATAGTAAAGGAACAGCAGGGTATGAAGATAATAACCCCTCCCAGGGAATATGCGAAGCCCTGAGGATTATCCCCACTTTTTCCTTTTTCTTCAGAAGCATGTGGACCTTAGTACTGATATCCCTAATAACCACTCTCATACCCAAGACTGACAGCGGATTCGGAGCACGGTATGATGTACAGCAAGTTTTGAAGAGCATATATGGTGAGCCCTGTGAATGTAAATTAGGTACTATATCCTCCCCACCCTCAACCTTTTCTAGCCAAATCGACTGTATAACCAAAATGGCATACCTTACTTATGGCAGTGACAAAAAGCAAGGCTATAGATGTGTTGCCAAACCACCTATAACAATAATTCCCCCAGGATCTCCCCAACCAGTCTGTAACTGCTCTGCAACAATATACCAGTCCATTCATAACAGCTGCTATAAGCAATATGCCACCTGCACCGGGAATAATAAAACTTACTTTACAACCTGGATCACTTATGCCCGATGTGGCTCTTTTGGGGGCGATTGGGCCTCCAGCTCACCGCTGGGTATTACCTATAAATATGCTTTAGCCCCTTGTCCGGAACCAAAAGGGCAGCCCATTTGTTGGAAAAGCAGTCCCACCATCGGTGTCA
Source organism: Saguinus oedipus (assembly GCA_031835075.1). Classification (NCBI taxonomy): domain Eukaryota; kingdom Metazoa; phylum Chordata; class Mammalia; order Primates; family Cebidae; genus Saguinus; species Saguinus oedipus. The sequence continues at coordinate 7,984,228 of CM063172.1, read as the reverse complement.
GCGATGGAGGAGGCCCACATGACCAGATGAGGTCTCATCACATTAAGAACGTGTTAAAAATGCTGTTTCCTACTTTATCTTATCACCCCTTAGCCTTACCTAAACCTCGCCGATTGGAACTAGATGTCCAAACCCAAAACCTTGTTAAGGCAGTCCACGGTTTCCTCCTACACAGTAATTCCTCTTTAGCTAACGACTGCTGGATCTGCATGCCTCTAGGGACGCCCATGCCTTTAGCCTTGCCGGTGATTGCCGATTACAGTACTAAGGGGACCCTTCGTCTCCCTTTTGCAGTTCAGCCTTTGTCAAGCCTCTGTGTCGATGTCACTTGTTACCAAAGACCTTTCACGAATACCTCCTAGGACATTGATGTTGGCTCAATCGCAGACTCTTGTAATTGTGCTAGGGTTTTAAATGCCACCGTTGACGTGTATACCCCTGCTGGACAAAGTTTTGTTTGTGGAAACAACATGCCTTTCTCTTATCTTCCTAAGAATTGGACGGGAATCTGCGTGGTAGCTTCCCTATTTCCTGATGCAAGCATAGTTTCAGGGGACGACCCTATTCCCCTTCCCATTTTTGATGTTGTAGCTGGTAGAAGCAAAAGGGCAGTTCGATTCATCCCTTTGTTAGCTACCCTGGGATAACTGCTGCCTTTACCACAGGAACTGTAGGTTTAGGTTATTCTTTACATTCTTACCATCAACTTTCTCTACAGTTAATTAATGATGTTGATTTACTCTCATCCACCGTACAAGTTATTCAAGACCAACTGGACTCCCTAGCTGAAGTAGTCCTACAGAACCGCCGGGACCTAGATCTGCTCACCGCTGAAATGGGAGGACTGTGCCTTGCGTTAGTCTAGAAGTGCTGCTTCTATGCCAACCATTCTGGTGTTGTTAGAGATGAGATAAAAAGCCTACAGGAAGACTTGGCAAAAAGAAGATGAGCGCTCTATGACAACCCCCTGTCTGGGGGATTAAATGGACGTCTCCCCTATCTCCTCCCCCTCCTCGGTCCTTTTATTGCCTTTCTCCTACTCCTCACTGTTGGGCCTCTTATCATCAACAAGGTCATGGCTTTTGTTAAGCAACAGATTGATGCCATAAAAATGCAGCCCCTACAGGTTCATTATCATAAGCTGGAAATGGCCGACAGAGAGATGCAGATGAATCAAGGCTGTGGTGAAAACTTGACTTGTACCACTTACCATCTCTGATATTGCCTGGTGAGATGGACCGGTTAGCCGATGACGGGCAACCTGAGAGCCTGACGGTAAGATGCTCCCACCTAAGACAGGGACCGGGACTTGAATCCTGCACCCTATGACGGGTAAGGGTAAAACCATCACTGCAGGTGTGTCTCTTGACCTAAGACAGGCATAGTTCCCATAGGCGATCGGCCGCCCCCAAAAATAATAATAATAAAAATAAAAAAGAGGACCTGTGGGGAGCAGTGTCCATTTTGAGCACCTAACAGCCATCCTGTGACTCTGTTGCCTGAGAGCCCACATCCTCTTTATCTAAATCCTACTTTCCGCTGAGTTGCAAGACCAGCCGCTGAGTTGCAAGACCAGCCGGTGGTCTCATTACCATAGTTACCCCCTGACATTAGCCCTTAGATTTTCCCGCCTTTACTTGTTTATAAGCAGCTACATTAAGCCTAATAAATGAGACTTGATCAGATTCTTGACTTGTCTCCATTCTTCGTGTCTCCTGTCTCTCTCTTAATCCCCACTCCCTCCCTAGGGTCCCTGTTGTTTGTCCCGCAGGCCGGGACACCAACCCTAACCCTGACCCTAACCCTAACCCCGACCCTAACCCCAACCCCAACCCTCAACCTAACCCTACCCCTTGACTTTTGACCCTTGACCCCTGACCCCTTGACTTTTGACCCTTGACCCCTGACCCCTGACTCTTGACCCTTGAGCCCTGACCCCTAACCCCAACTCCAACCCTAAACCCTAACCCTAATTCCAAACCCTAACTTCTAACCCCTAACCTTAACCTCAATTCTACCCCTACCCCTATTTCTAAACCCTAACCCTAATCCTAACCCCAACCCTAATTGTAACCATAACCCTCTCAGCCTTTACAGAGAAAAGAAACAAACAATAAAATTTTATTTATTTTAGACTTCTGGCCTTTAGAACTGTGAGAATAAATGTCTGTGGTGGAAGCCGTAAAGTTTAGGGTGCTTATGGGCCGCGCTGGGAAATGAATTCAGAGTCCTTGGGGTGGTCATAAACACTTCTGAAGGAAATTTGGGACGTGGCATGCTCGAACTTACAATACACACCTTTCTATACTCTGAATTCTTTTTTTTTAGATGCAGGGTCTCGCTCTGACACTCTGGCTACAGTGCAGTGGCACAAGCATGGCTCGCTGCAGCCTCAACCTCCTGAGCTCTAGCGATCTTCTACCCTCAGCCTCCTGAGTACCTGAGACTACAGGCACATGCCACTGTGCCTGATTTTTAAAAACAATGTGTTGTAGAGATGGGTCCTGTTATGTTGCCGAGGTTTACCTGGGACTCCTAGCCTCAACTGATTTTTCCACCTTGGCCTCCCAAAGTTCTGGGATTATAGGTATAAGCCATTGTAACTGGCTTGCTTTTTTATTATTATTATTTTAAAAATACTGAATATTGCTATGTTGCCCAGGCTGGAGTGCAGGGACATGATCAATGCAACACCCACCTCCTGGGTTCAAGCGATTCTTTTGCCTCAGCCTCCCGACTAACTCAGCTTATAGGCTCCTACCAATGCACCCAGATAATTTTAGTATTTTTTTTACAGGCGGGGTTTCACCAGTGGGCCGGGCTGGTCTCGAACTGCTTACTTCAGGTGATCCACCCACTTCGGCCTCCCAAAATACGATTGTGGCTCACTGCGACCTCTGCTCCTGGGTTCGAGCACTTCTCCTACCTCAGCCTCCCAAGTAGCTAGGATTACAGGTTCCTGCCACCATGACAGTTTCTGTACCTTTAGCAGAGACGGTGTTTCATCGTGTTGGCCTGGCTGGTCTTGAACCCCCGACCTCAGATGATCTGACTGCCTCGGCCTCCCAAAGTGCTGGGATAACTGGCATGAGCCACTGTGCCCGGCCTACTTCTGTTATTATTACATTTTAATATATAATGAAATATTTACACAACTCACTGTAATGTAGAATCGGTGAGAGCCCTGAGCTTGTTTTCCTGAAACTAGATCGTCCCCTCTGGGGGTAACGAGAGACAGTGACAGATCAACCGGCATTGGACTCTCATAAGGAGCACACGGTCCCGCTCCCTCGCATGTCCTGCTTACGGTAGACTTTGCATTCCTATGAGACTCTAACGACACCACTGATCTGACAGAAGGTGGAGCTCAGGTGGTGATGACAGCAAAAACGGGTGGCTGTGAACACAGATAAAACCTCCCTAGCCCACCCGCTGCTCACCTGCTGCTCTGCCTGCCCTGTTCCTAACAGGTGAGATGGGCACGCTCTAATTCTGGAACTTTGGGAGACTGAGGAAGGTGAATTACCTGAGGTTAGGATTTCGAGACCAACATGACCAACATATAGACACCCTGTATCTACCAGAAATACAAAAATTAGCCTGGCATGGTGGCTCATACCTGTAATCACAACTACTTGGGAGTCTGAGGCAGGAAAGTCATTTGAATCTAGGAGACAGAGGTTGAAAAGAGCCAAGATCATGCCATTGCACTCCAGAATGGACAACAAGAGCAAAACTCCCTGTCAAAAAAAAAAAAACAAAACCCGGGTACAATGACTCACACTTGGAATCCCAGCACTTTGTGAGAATGAGGAGGGCCAATCACTTGAATTAATGAGTTTGGGACAAGCATGGCAAACATGCTGAAATCCTATCTCTACTAAAAATACAAAAATTACACACGTGTGATGGTACATGCCTGTAATCCCAGCTACTTAGGAGGCTGAGGCAGGAGAAGTGCTTGAACCTCGAAGATGGAGGTTTCATTTACCTGAGATCGCACTACTGCACAGAGTGAGACTCTGTCTCAAAAAAAAGAAAAAAGAAAAAAACAAACACACACACACACACACACACACACACACAAAGGCTACAGACTGATACTGATCCATGGCCGAGAGGGTTGCGGACCCCAACTGTAGACAATATGTAATGATCAAATCAGGGTAACTGAGACAGTCATCACCTCAAATATTTATCTTTTGTTTTGGCAACACGAAAATTTTTCTCTTCTAGCTATCTTGAAATATTCAAGTAAATTCTCATTAACTGTAATTTCCCTTGTGCACTATGGATTACTGTAACTTATTCCTTCTAACTAGGCCTTCTTGTCTTTCATTCATTCTTTTTTAAAACTATTTTCATTAATTTCTGAGACAGTCTCTCTCTTTCTGCCAGGCTACGGTGCGGTGACATGATCTCGACTCACTGTAACCTTCAACTCCTGGGTGCAGGCGACTCTGCTGTCTCAGCCTCCTGAGTAGCTGGGATTACGGGCGTGCATCACCATTCATAGCTGACTTTTTAAATTTGTAGTAGAGATGGGGTTTCACCATGTTGTCCGGGCAGGTCTCTAACTCCTGACCTCAAGCGAATCACCCACCTCAGCCTTCCAAAGTGATGGGATTACGGGCATGAGCCACAGCACCCGGCCATTTATTCATTATTCCATTCATTCACTCTATGAATAATTATTGCCTGCTTATCATATACCTGGCAGGGTTCCAGGCTCTGGGAAAAAAGCAAGGAGCAAAACAAAGTTGCTGCTCTGTTAATGAATCCATCCATTCTAATGAAAGGGACAGGCGATCCATAAACAAACCATTAACACAGACAGCGCATCAGGTGGACAGTGCTATGAAGAATAAAAAATAAAACACGTATAACAAGGTGCAGTGGCTCCCACCTGTCATCTCAGCACTTTGAGAGGCTGAGGTGGATGAATCCCTTGAGGTTAGGAGTTCAAGACCACCCTGGCCAACATGGTGAAATACCATCTCTACTAAAAGTACAAAAAAAAAAAAAATTACCCAGGCGTGATGGCACGTGCCTGTAATCCTAGCTACTGAGGAGGGTGAGGTGGGAGGATTGTTTGAACTTGGGAGGTGGAGGTTGCAGTGAGCCGACGTTGTGTCACTACACTGCAGCCTGGGGAACAGAGTGAGACTCTGTCTTCAAAAATAAAAAGGTAAAGACGAATCAGGTGCAGGTTAGAGTGCATTAGCATAAGCAGGGCTGCTCAGGTGGTGGTGAAGGTGGTCAGAAAAGAACTCTCTGTGAAGCTGATAGATGTGAGGGCTGAGCCTGTGGACTCCTGGGGAGAGCAGCATGGGAGGGCACTGGGTGTTGGTCCCATTTTGGGGTCCTTTTGTTTAGTTTTGTTTTATTTTTGACACAAAGTCTTGCTCCGTCGCCCGAGCTGGAGTGAAGTGGCAAGATCTCCGCTCACTGCGATCTTCACCTACCGGGTTCGAGGCACCTCAGCCTCCCAAAGAGCTGGGATGGCAGGCGTGAGTCACTGTGCCTGGGCTATGCATCGACATGTTTAAATTCTTCTGAAAACTCTGCTTTAGAGTGTTCTGATAGCTGTCGGAAATAAATGACAGAATGGCAGAACAAAGATCTGACGGGGTGGCTGTGGACGTTTGCTGGCCAACAGCAGGAAAGCCACTCAGACCCTGGATTCTACCTCTGCGGCCTGTCTGCACCTGAACCCTCCTCCACGCATCGGTGGAAGCCTGAAACTCTCAGAACGGCAGACCTCACCGGCCGCTGCCACCCTCACCAGAATGATGTGATAAACTCATTCATGCAGAAGAAAGTAGGAATCCTGAGAGAACAGGATACAGAATGTGTGGGTTTTGATGGACAGGGTGGTAGGATGTGGGAGGCTCCACCTACCTCATCTCCTGAGCCCCACACTCCTTCCCGGGTCCTGCTCGGCATACAGACTCGAGTGACGTGACCAGAAATGTAGACACTTGGAAGGACAGCAGTGACAGGGAGAAGAGGAGGCCGGAGGTCCACAGTGTGCGCAGCTCCTGGCCTTGGATGCCCAGGACTCTGTGGAGAAAGGCTCCCTCCCAGCCGTGGAACTTGATGGTCCTCGAGTTCCTGAGGATGGAGCTGGTGACTAGCACCCACATGTCCTTCTGCCTCGTTTGCTCTCCTGGGATTGGAGGGAATAGAGAGATGAAGACACGGCTGGTCCGGAATTCTCCCCTGCACCCTGACAGTCACCCCTGCAGCAGATCCCACTGATCCCGCCAACTGCGTCCCAAATCTGTCTGCCTCTCCGCATCTCTGACCCTCGGTCCTGATCCATCCACCGTCATCCTGTGCCTGGGATCCTGCGGGAGCTGACCCGGGACCGCTCCCCAGGGAGGTGGCTTCTGATGCCCAGAGAACAAAGACTTCCCCTGAGCACAACTGGGTATGGCGCCATCAGGAAGGCTACCTGGAGGTGGATAATGAATGCCTCGGCTACATCTTTCTTTCTTCCTTTTACATTTTTGGTGGACTTGTGGGGTCTCACTCTGTTGCCCAGGCTGGCCTCAAGCTCTTGGGCTCAAGTGACCCACTGCCCCTGGCCTCCTAAAGTACTGGGATTACAACCTGAGATGCATGTTAAATGACCAGGAGGTGGGTGCTGGGAAGGCAGAGGATGAGGGGATGGAGCCGAAAAGAGGGAATGAAGGCTCTGAGACGGGGCAGCAAAAACCTAGGCAGAGGGAGCGGCATGACTCAGAGGACACTCGGCGTGGCCTGGGGAATGCGCGGGCAGCGTCACTTGGCACTTTAGGGTCAGGTGGGAGTTCGGGGTCTCTGCTTAACCGGCTGAGGGGCATCATCAGAAGGCAGCTGCCTGGAGAAAGTTTTTTGTTATTTTTTGAGATGGAGTCTTGCTCTGTTACCGGGCTGGAGTGCGGCGGCACGATCTCGGCTCACTGCGACCTCTGCCTCCTGGGTTCAAGTGATTCTCCTGCCTGAGATTCTGCAGTAGCTGAGATTATAGCTGCCTGCCATGGTACTCAGCTAATCTTTGTATTTTTTTAATAGAGATGGCATTTTGCCATGTTGGCCGGTCTGATTTCAAACTCCTGAACTCAGGTGATCCACCTGCCTCGAACTCACAAAGTGCTGGGATTACAGGCATGAGTAACTGTGCCCAGAGGAGGCCAGGCAGGAGGCTGGAGAAACAGTCCAAGTGACAGATGGACATTGGGAAAGCTGGGCCTAGAGAAGAAATAAGTTCCTTCCCTCCATCCCCCTTCCCTCCCTCCCTCCCTCCCACCTTTCTTTTCTTCCCTACTCTGTTCTTCTGCTCTCCTGCCTTGCTTTCTGCCCTCTTTTCCCTCCCTTCCTTCCTTCTCTTTCCTTCTCTTTCTCTTTCAATTCTTTCCTTCCCTCTATCTATCCTTCCCTTTCCTATCTTTCCTTCCCTCCCTCCTTTTCACTCCTCCCCTCCCTCCTTTCTCCCCATCCCTCCCTTCTTCCCTTCCCCTCTCCTACCCTTCTCCCCTCCCTCCCTTCTTCTGTAGTTCTCAAACACTGTTCGGGCACCCTCTGCAGGCCGAGCACTAACTACATACTGAGTCTGACACAAGGAGTGTGCTGTATTGCTGTGGAGCTTCTAGTCTAAGGAGAGCAAGGCCATCGGCCCCTGCCAGGGGCTGCCTGCAGGGCCCTTTAGGAAGTGGGAAGTGCTGGGGAACAACAAAAATGAGCCCAGGACAGGCCAAGGAATGGAGCTGCTGGGAGGAGAGGAATGGGTGGGCCGTGTCCTTTCTGAACAATGCTGAGGAAGGTGGCTATGACTGCAGGTGGTGCTGGAGGGGACAAGGGTCTTCTGGAGAGAGGGTAGTCCAGGTGGAAGGAACAGCTAAAGCAGATGACTGGAGAGATGTGTGAACATCAGACAGGTGTGAGGATGGGGTAGGTGGGAAAGGGAGGGAGATGGGTGGAAGGTGAGGCTGGAGGCGATGTGGAAGCTCAGGTGGGCCACTGTGGGGCCTTTGACTCAGACTGAGGAAAATGGGGACGCTGTGGGTCTCAGCAGAGGAGGGTGCGATGGATTCAGCTCACACAGGTCTCCTGTGGCTGGAAGTGGAGAGAGGCTGGGGCAGAAGTAAGGAGTGACCCAGGGCCTTGCTGCTGGATGCGTTTTCAAGATGATGCCAAGCAAATCTGCTGACTGATGGGGTGCAGGAGAAAAATGCATTGATCTGACCCAGGGCCTGGGGTCTGAACACTGGAGGGAAGACCCGCTGTCTGATGCCATGGGGAAGGAGCAGGGCGGGTCTGCACGATGGGCAACTCACAGGGATGAGAACGAAGCCAGCCCTGCCGGCTCCCACTCAGCTCTACCCTCCCCATCACCCACACCAGGGCCTGTGTCTTCCTCCCAACTTCCTGCGTGGGCTGTCTGTTTCCCAAAAGCCGAACCTGACAGTGATTCCTCTTCTTGGTGATAAAGAAACTCAGAAGCAGGTGGCTCAGAAGGACAGCGATGGTGGAGGAACCTAGGAGCTGGGGACAGAGGGGACAGAATGTCAGGAGATCCCGAGGAGCCCGGCTGCCAGAGGCGTGTTAACCACAGCAGCTCCATCTTCAATAGGAGCTGGGTAAAAGGAGGCTGAGACCTACTGGGCTGCATTTCCAGGCGATAAAGGCATTCTGAGTCACAGGATGAGACAAGAGGGCAGCATCGGATACACATCACAGAGACCTTGCCGGTGAAACAGGCTGCAATAAAGAAGCCAGTCCAAAACCAAGATGACGACCAGAGTGACCTCTGCTTGTCCTCACTGCTACATTGCCATCGGCACCGTGATGGTTTACAAATGCCATGGTGACATCAGAAAGTTTCCCTGTATGATCTATAAAAGGGGAGTCATGAATAGTCTACCCCTCATTTAGCATGTCATGAAGAAATGGCCCTAAAGATGGGCACCAGCAGCCTCTGGGATGCTCTATGGATTAGCTATTTTATCTTCATTTTCTTAAAAAACTTGCTTTTTAAAGAAAGAATAAACTTCCTCTTTGGCTCACACCTGTAATCACAGCGCTTTGGGAGGCTGAGGCAGGTGGAACACCTGTGGTCAAGAGTTCGAGATCAGCCTGGCCGACATGGTGAAATCCCGTCTCTACTAGAAATATAAAAATTAGCTAGGTGTAGTGAAATGCACCTGTGATTCCAGATATTCAGGAGGCTGAAGCAGGAAAATCTCTTAAACCCGGGAGGCATAAGTCATACTGTGCCAAGATCACACCACTGCCCTCTGTCTAGCCTGGGCAACAGAGACTCCATCTCCAAACCAAACCAAACCAAACCAAACCAAAACAACAAAAAAAGCAAACAAACAAACGATTGTACTTTCACTTTACAGACTCATGCTGAATTGTTTCTTGCATGACATCTGAGAACCCTCCCTGGGGATCTGGATCGGGTCCCCTTTCCTGTAACACAGCTGCAGATCCTGAAAAGGGTCAGATTTGGGTCCTAAGATGCAGAGTTGGGGAATGTGATGAGGGCAGCCACCGGGTCCCAGGGATCTGAGCTCATGGGAGTCTACTGGGTCAGGAGGCGCCTGCTGAAGACGGAGTCCTTCAACGTCAGGGAGGAAAATCACCCCCTTACACGATGGGGAGAGAGTCACATTCAAGACAGAACATGCAGACACATGAGTAGGACTGGGGGGAGTTCCTGGCCACAACAGAGAAGTTGAGACCTCTGGAATCAGGACTGGGTTTAAATCATGACTGTGATGATTGTGAGGGTGGCTTTGGAGCCATTCGCATCCCTAACGTGTAGTTCCCTTGTCTACAAAATGGGAACATGATTGCCCTCATTTTGAATGTTTGCTTATTACATTTAAGTATTTTTCTAATCTTCCTTTTACCCTCATGAGGGTTGTCAGACTTAGCAAATCATCATACAGATGCCCAGTTACCTTTGAAGACAAAAAGTAAATAAGGTTTCAGTTTAAGTCTTGTGCATTATTTCAGACATACACTGAGAGTTTGAAACTCTCACTTCACTGGATGTCCTGTGTTTTCTCTGGCAACCATGCTCCTTACCAATGTGGTGCTTTTGGGATACTTACCTCCCCCCCCACTCAGCTTTGGTTTCTGTATCTGGAAAATGTGGAAGTGGGAGGTAGAATAAATGATTTTTAAGTTGCTCTGACTTTCTGAAAGTCCTTCACAGGTTACTTGAACCCATTCTCTCACCAAGCCCCACCCCAACTCCAGTCTGCATGCCTCAGTTTCCCCTCTCAGTCCTTAGGAACACTATTTTTTTTTTTTTTTGAGATGGAGTCTCACTCTGTTACACAGGCTGGAGTGCAGAGGCACGATCTTGGCTCACTGCAAACTCTGCTTCCCAACCAATTCTACTTTCTCAGTCTCCCGAGGAGCTAGGATGACAGGTGTGCATCACTATGCCTGGCTAATTTTTTTGTATTTTTAGTACAGACAGGGTTTCATCCTTTTTCCAGGCTGGTCTCGAACTCCTGGCCTCAAGTGATCTACTCACCTCAGCTTCCCTAAGTGCTGGAAATACAGGTTTGATCCACCCCACTCAGCTCAAAGAAACTAGAACACCGTTTTCTAATGTCGGGTCATTTAGTTTCATTTCTGCAACAATGGCGTCACCTGGTGGCTTCATGGAGAAGAGCCCCGAGGGAAAACCACCCACGGCAGGATTTGGAAAAAACACTCAAAGGAATCTGACAAAAGATGAGCATCTCTCTCTGGGGGAAAAATGCTTCATTAAACTATAGCAACCTCAGTTATCTACCCCTCCTTCACCAGGATCTCATGGTGATGTTAGGAGCTGTCTACCGAGAGGCAGGAAAAGTGCACAGGGAAAGTGAAACTGTGCGTTATCTGCGGAGATCTTGGTCTTCTTTTTTTTTTTTTTTTTTTTTTGCGGGAGAGTCTTGCTCTGTCCCTCAGGCTGGAGTGCAGTGGTGTAATCTCATCTAACTGCAATTTACACCTCCTGAGTTCGAGCGATTCTCCTGCCTCACCCTCCTTAGTAGCTGGGATTACAGGCACATGCAACCGTACCCGGTTCATTTTTGTATTTTTAGCAGAGACAAGGTTCCTCTGTGTTAGCCAGGCTGATCTTGAACTCCTGACCTCAATTGATCTATCCACCTCAGCCACCCAAAATCCTGGGATTACAGGCATGCACCCCCATGTGTGGCACAAGGATAGGGTTTTCTCATTTTATTTTTCCTTTTAGTTTTTAGAAGGAGTCTCACTCTGTCACCCGGGCTGGAGTACAATGGTGTGGTCTCGACTCACTGCAACCTCCACTTTTGTATATTTACTACAGATGGGGTTTCACTATGTTGGTCATGATGACTTCGAACCGCTGACCTCCGGTGGTCCTCCCACCTCAGTTTCCTAAAGTGCTGGGATTACAGACGTGAACCACCATGCCTGGCTGTGGGTTTTCTTGAACCAAAGCATATTCCTTATCATGTTTAACAGAATTGTGCCCCAACCCTGTACTTTCCTTAATTCATCCTCCTTTGAATAGCAAACCTCTCAAAAGCTGTAACGAACATGGAAGAGCCACTGGCTGGGTGGGCTGGGTGGTGGCAGGGGGGCTGGTGTCCCAGCACTTGGCATCCCCTTTCCCAGGATATACACAAGGCCTCATGTACCTGTCCTTTTATCTCCTAGGTCAGCTGGTCGACACCGTCTGGGTGAAAAAAGGAGACCAGATCTTGTTTGAAGCCAATATCACCACCATCAAACATCATCCATGTTTGAAGCCAATATCACCACCAACAACATTGCCGTCATTGTGTGCCCGAGCCACCGGTAGCCTAGAAATATAAAGACCTGATTTTTTAACCATATGACTGCCAGACCCAACCCAGCCAAAACATGACATCGACTGGACTCAGTAACCCACATCTGTAATTCTAGCACTTGGGGAGGCCAAGGTGAGTGGATCTCCTGAAATCAGGAGTTTCAGATCAGCCTGGCCAACATGGTGAAACCACATCTCTACTAAAAATATAAAAATGAGCCTGGTGTAGTGGTGCATACCTGTAATCCCAGCTGCTCAGGAGGCTCAGGTCAGAGAATCACTTCAATACAGGAGGTGGAGACTGCAGTGAGCCGAGATTGAACCGTTGCACTCCAGCCTGGGCAGAGCATGAGACTCCATCTCAAAAAACAACAAAAACACAAAATCGAACCCTGCGCCCCCCCTTTTTTTTAGAGATAGAGATAGACTTCCTGTGTTGTCCAGGCTACAGTGCAGTGGTACAATCATAGCTCACTGCAGCCTCTCACTCCCAGGCTCAAGCAGTCCTCCCACCTCAGCCTCCTGAGTAGCTGGCATTAAAGGTGCATGCCACCATGCTCAACTAATATTTGTGTGTGTGTGTGTGTGTGTGTGTGTGTGTGTGTGTGTGTAGATGAGATCTCACCATGTTGACCGGGCTGGGCTCAAACTCTGGGATTCGAGGGACCCTCCCATCTCAGGCACATGCAAGCATGCCTGGCCACTTCCAAAGTGCTGGGATTACAGGCATGAGCCTCTGTTCCTGGCCAAAACCTAATTACACATTCTTGAATGACTGACGGCATGAGCTTCTGTGTCCTCTAACAATGAAATGGATTATTCCTTGGGTATAACTTTGCTGGTGATGCTGTAACAAAGTGCCACAAACTAAGTGGCTTAGAATAAGACAAATTTGTTATCTCAGACCAGATGCCATGGCTCATGTCTGTACTCCCTGTACTTTGGGGAGGATGAGAGGATGTCTTAAGGTCAGGAGTTTGAGACTCGCCAGGCCAATAGGATGAAACCCCATCTCTAATGAAAGAATACAAGGCTGGGAGTAGTAGCTCACACCAGTAATCCTAGCACTTTGGGAGGCTGAGGTAGGCAAATCATCAGGTCAGGAGTTCGACACCAGCGTGGCCAACATGGTGAAACCCTGTCTCTACAAAAAATACAAAAATTAGCTGGGTGTGGTGGTGAGCATCTGTAATTCTAGCTACTCAGGAGGCTGAGGTGGGAGAACTGCTTAAACCCAGAAGGTGGAGGTTGCAGTAAGCTGAGATCACACCACGTTATTCCAGACTGGAGGACAGAGCAAGAATCCATCTCAGAAAAAAAAAAATTAGCCAGGCATGCTTGCATGTGCCTGTGATCTCAAGCTACTCTGGAGACTGAGGTGGGAGGATTTCTTGAGCCAGGGAGAATAAGACTGCAGTGAGCTGAGATTATGCCACTGCACTCCAGCCTGGGTGACAGAGCAAAACCCTGTCTTAATAAATCAATAAATAAAATAAAAAGTTGTTGTCTCCTGGTTGGGAGGCCGGAAGTGTGAAGTCAGGTGTCTGCAGGCCTGGCCCTGGATGCTCTAGGGAAAAATCTGTCCCAGCCTCTCTCCTGGATCAGGCATCCTTTGACTTATAGTGGCAGTTGTCCTTCTATGCGTGTCTGTCTCTGTGTGCAAACTTACCTTTGGGCAGGCACAGTGGCTCACACATATAATCCCAACATGTTGGGAGACCGAGGCAGGATTGCTTGAGCCCAGAAGTTCAAGTCCAGCATGGGAAACATAGTAAGATACCACCTCTACATCAAATACAGAAAATTAGCTGGGCATGGTGGAACACACCTGTAGTCCCAGCTACTCAGGAAGCTAAGGTGGGAGGATCACTTGAACCCAGGAGATCGATGCTGCATTGAGCTATGATCACACCACTATACTCCAGCCTGGGAAACAGAACAAGACTGTCTCAAGAAAAAAACATTTTACTCTTTATTTTTCTTTTACTGGCAACAAATTTTCCTTTTAGTAAGGATACCCATTATAAGGGATCAGGGCCCTACCTTCGTGACCCATTTTAACTTGATGACCACTGTAAAGACCCAGTCTCCAGATAAGGTCATGCCTGTAATCCCAGCACTTTGGAAGGCTGAGGTGGGAGGATCACTTGAGGCCAGGAGTTCAAGATTAGCCTGGGAAACACAGTGAGACTTCACCTCTACAAAAACAATAAATAATAATAAAAAAAGCTTGGTGTAGGGTTGTGTACCTGTAGCCCCAGCTCCTTGGGAGGCAGGAGCACAGAGTGAGCCCGGGAGGTCGAGACTGCAGTCATCTGTGATTGTGCCACTGCACACCAGCTGGGCAACAGCAAGACCTAGTCTGTCTTGAGAGAGAAAGAAAAAAAGGTTTGCTGATCCAATGTGGGGTAAAGTTTTTAAAACTTTAACTCTGTATTTTTTTATAATTCTTAGCTTTTTCAGATGAACTCTGTGATTATAACAAGAAAATAGCAGTCACATTACATTTCTTTGTTTTTTGAGATGGAGTTCTGATCTTGTTGCCCAGGCTGTAAAGCAGTGGCATGATCTCTGCTCATCGCAACCTCGGCCTCCTGCTTGGGTGATTCTCCTGTGTCAGCCTCCTGAGTAGATGCGACTACAGGTGCATCACACCCCGTCTTGCTCATTTTTGTATTTTTAGTAGAGAGGGGAATTCACCATGTTGGTCAGGCTGGTCTCGAACTCCAGGCTTCAAGTGATCTGCCCACCTCAGCCTCTCAAAGTGCTGGAATTACAGTCATCAGCCACTGCACCCAGACATTTTTATCTTTTTGTACACAGAAATGCCCAGCATTTCAATTTTTGTCTTGTTTTGTTTTTCTTAAATGAAAACAAACTGGCAGTTATAATTGGGGAGGACAATTTGCATTACGGAAATCTGGGAGTCGTGCCAAGTTCCATACTCAAAGTTGGTAAAAAGAAACTGGGGTTATGCAGTGGGAGTGGTGGCACATGCCTGTAATCCCAGCACTTTGGGATGCCGACGTGGGTGGATCACCTGAGGTCAGGAGTTTGAGACCAGCCTGGCCAAAATGGTGAAACATCGTCTCTACAAAAAAAAAAAAATACAAAAATTACTCGGGCCTAGTGGTGGGTGCCTGTAATCCCAGTTACTCATGAAACTGAGCAGGAGAATCACTTGAGCCTGGGAAGGGGAGTGAGATTGTGTCTCAAAAAAAAAAAAAAAAACAAGAAAATTCATCCTGGAATGCAAGGCTGGTTCAACATACACAAGTCTATAAACAATTCACCACATAAACAGAACCAAACACAAAAACCACAGGATTAACTCCATAGATACAGAGAAGGCAAAACTCTCAATAAACTAAGTATTGATGGAACTTATCTCAAAATAATAGAAGTTATTTATGACAAACCCACAGCCAGTATCACAATGAATGGGCAAAAACTGGAAGCATTGCCTTTGAAATATGGCAGTAGACAAGGATGCCCTCTATCACCACTCCTATTCAATATACTACTGGAAGTTATAGCCAGAGCAATCAGTCAAGAAAAAGAAATAAAGGGTATTTGAATAGGAAATGAGGAAGCCAAATTGTCTCTATTTGCAGATGATATGACGGTATATCTAGAAGACCCCATCGTCTCAGCCCAAAATCTCCTGAAACTGATAAGCAACTTCAGCAAAGTCTCAGGATACAAAATTAATTTGCAAAAATCACAAACATTCCTATACACTGATAACAGACATAAAGAGAGCCAAATAGAGAACAAACTGCCATTCACAATTGCTACCAAGAGAATAAAAGGCCTAGGAATAAAAGTAACAAGGAATGTAAAGGGCCTCTTCAAGGAGACCTACAAACCACTGCTCAATGAAATAAGAGAGGACACAAACAGATGGAGAAACATTCCATGGTCACGATTAGGAAGAATCGGTATCATGAAAATGGCCATTACTTCCTAAAGTAATCTATAGATTCAACACTATCCCCATCAAGCTACCAATGGTCTTCTTCACAGAACTGAAAAAAACCACCTTAAACTTCATATGGAACCAAAAGAGAGCCCACATGGCCAAGTGAAATCTAGGCCAAAAGAACAAAGCTGGAGGCATCACACTACCTGACTTCAAACTATACTAAAAGCCTACAGTAATCAAAAGAGCATGGTACTGGTACCAAGATAGAGATATAGACCAATGGAACAGAACAGAGGCCTCAGGGGCAATGCCACACATCTACAACCATCTGATCTTTGACAAACCTCACAAAAATAAGCAACGGGAAAAGGATTCCCTGTTTAATAAATGGTATTGAGAAAACTGGCTGGTCCCTTGCAGAAAGCAGAAACTAGACACCTTCCTGACACCTTACACTGAAATTAACTTCAGATGGATTAAAAACTTAAACAAAAGACCTAACACCATAAAAATCCTAAAAGAAAACCTATGCAAAACCATTCAGGACATAGGCATAGGCAAGGACTTAATGACCAAAACACAAAAAGCATTGGCAACAAATGCCAAAATAGACAAATGGGACCTCATCAAACTCCACAGTTTCTGCACGGCAAAAGAAACAATCATTAGAGTGAACTGGTAACAGACAGAATGGGAAAAAATTTTTTTAATCTACCCATCTGATAAAGGGCTAATAACCGGAATCTACAAAGAACTAAAACAGATTTACAAGAAAAAAACAAACAAGCCCATTCAAAAGTGAGCAAAGGATATGAACAAACACTTTACAAAGAAGACATACATGAGGCCAACAAACATATGAAAAATCTTCATCATCACTCATCATTAGAGAAATGCAAATCAAGCTGGGCACGGTGGCTCAAGTCTGTAATTCCAGCACTTTGCGAGGTCGAGGCGGGTGGATCACAAGGTCAAGACATCGAGACCATCCTGGTCAACATGGTGAAACCCCATCTCTACTAAAAGTACACAAAATTAGCTGGGCACAATGCTGTGTGCCTGTAATCCCAGCTACTTGGGAGACTGAGGCAGGAGAATTGCCTGAACCCGGGAGGTGGAGGTTGCGGTGAGCCGAGATCGTGCCATTGCACTCCAGCCTGGATAACGAGCGAAACTCCGTCTCAAAAAAAAAAAAAAATGAAAGAGAAATGCAAATCAAAACTACATTGAGATACCATCTCACGCCAGTTAGAATGGCGATCATTAAAAAACCTGGAGACGACAGATGCTGGAGAAAATGTGGAGAAATAGGAACACTTTTACACTGTTGGTGGGAGTATAAATTAGTTCAACCATTGTGGCAGAGTCTGGTGATTCGTCAAGGACTTAGAAATAGAAATTCCATTTGACCCAGCAATTCCATTACTGAGTATATATCCAAAGGATTATAAATTGTTCTACTATAAGGACACATGAACACGAATGTCAATTTTGGCACTGTTTACAATAACGAAGTCTTGGAAACGACCAAAATGCCCATCGATGGTAGACTACACAGGGAAAATGTGGCACATATACACCATGGAATACTATGCAGGCATAAGAAAACGATGAGTTTGTGTCCTCTGTAGGGACATGGATGAACCTGGAAACCATCATTCTCACCAAACTGACACAAAAACAAGAAATCAACCACCGAATGTTCTCACTCATAGGTGGGTGTTAAACAATGAGAACACATGGGCACAGGGAGGGAAGCATGATACCATGGGGTCTATGGGGGGTAACTAGGGGAGGGACAGCATGGAGTGGGGAGTTGGGGAGGGATAACATAGGGACAAATGCCAGATATAGGTGATGAGGAGGAAGGCAGCTAACCACATAGCCATGTATATACCTATATAACAATATTGCATGTTCTTCACATGTACCCTAAAACCTAAAATGCGATTTTATATATACATATGTACATATATGTGTGTGTGTGTTTGTGTGTGTTTGTAAATGTATATGGAAAGTTCCCTTTCCACATGTTTCTCCCCCACCAAAAAAAGAAAAAGACAAAGAAAAATTGGTGTTATTAATCAGTTGGTAAGGAGTAACGGTCTTGTTCACAAACTTCAGATCCTTTTTTGCAGGCTAGAAATCACTCTAGTTAGTAAAATAACAACAGTAATGACAGCAGCCAAAAGGGAAGAGTATTTAAAATGCAGGAGGTGCTGGTCTAGGCACGTTCCTGGGTAACATTATTTAGCTTTCAGCATCATCTTAGGAGTACATTCTCATATGATTCCTATCTGACAGGTGGAAAAACTGAGGCATAGAGACCTACATTGTCTGTCCAGACTCAAAGTGGTATTAAGTTGTGGTGCAGGTGTCACCTGACATTGTGTTGTGCACTATGCCTATCTAATTATTATTTTTCTTTTTGAGATGGACTTTCCTTCTCGTTGTCCATGCTGGAGTGCAATATCGGCTCACTGCAACCTCTGCTTCCCAGGTTGAAGCAGTTCCCCTACCTCAGCCTCCCAAGTAACTGGGATTACAGACATGCACCACCATCCTTGGCTAGTTTTGTATTTTTAGTAGAGATGAGGTTTCTGCATGTTGGTCAGGCTGGTCTTGAACTCCTGACCTCAGGTGATCCATTCACCTCGGCCTCCCAAATTGCTGAGATTACAGGCATGAGCCACCACTCTGGGTTTTGTTTTGTTTTTTGTTTTTTTGAGATAGAGTCTTGCTCTGTCTTCCAGGCTGGAGTACAGTGGGATGCTCTCGGCTCACTAAAACCTCCACCTCCTGGGTTCAAGCAATTCTCCTGCCTCAGCTTCCTGAGTACATGAGATTGTAGGCATGGGCCACCACACTGGGCTAATTTTTGTAGTTTTAGTGAAGTCTGGGTTTCACCATGTTGGCCAGGCTGCTCTTCAACTTCTGACCTCAAGTGATCCACCCGCATGAGCCTCCCAAAGTGCTGGGATCACAGGCATGAGCCACCTCACCTGGCCACGATGCCTATCTCATTATATTTCTAAAAGGAGAGGGAAAAGAAATAATTGTATTTCCATCCTCACAGTAACTCCATGAAGGAGATAATATCATTTACCTTTTATAAATGTGAAAACAAAAGCTCCAGCTTTTTTTTTCTGAGACAGTGTCTCACTTGAAAACACAACCTTAAGTGCAGTGGCATCATCTTGGCTCAGTGCAGTCTTGACCTGTGGGACTCGAGTGATCCTCCCACTTTAGCCTCCCAAGTAGCTGGGACTACAGGGGGACACAGCCACACCTGGAAAATTTTTTGTAATTTTTTGTAGAGATGGGGTCTTGCTATGTTACCAACGCTGCTCTCAAACTCCGGGGCTCAAGCAGTCCTCCCACATCGACCTCCCAAAGTGCTGGGACCACAAGTGTGGGCACTCCAGCTTTTTTTTCCCCAAGGCCACATTAAGTTGTTAATGGCTGACTAAACACTGGGGTCTACTGACTACTACTTCAGTGTTTTTCCATCTAGATTGTAGACACTGTAATTCCTGAAAATATTCTAACAGTGGACTGTGATGGATTATTTGGGTGTGTAGCACAAACAGAGGAACATCTCTTAGGAGACTGAACCCTGATGTTCTGATGGGGCCAGCATGTATTCTAGGGAAAGATTCCATAGCTCCCATCCGTGACCAGTGAATAGGAATTAGGTGTCAGGTGTGGTGGCTCACGCCTGGAATCCCAAGACTTTGGAAGGCTGAGGTGGGTGTATCACTAGGTCAGTTCAAGACCAGCCTGGCCAATAAGATGAAACCCCATCTCTACTAAAAATACAAAAATTAGCTGGCCGTGTTGGCGGGTGCCTGTAATTCCAGCTACTCAGGAGGCTGAGACCGCAGAATCGCTTGAACCCAGGAGGTGGAGATCGCAGCGAGCTGAGATTGCGCCACTGTGCTCCAGCCTGGGTGACAAAACAACACTCAGTCTAAATAAAGAAAATGCTGGGCATTGGCCAGCTGTGGTGTGGTGGCACTCATCTGTAATCCCAGCACTTGGGGAGGCTGTGGCAGGCAGATCACTTGAGTCAGGAGTTCCAGACAGGCCTGACCGACATGGTGAAAGCCCATCTCTACTGAAAATATCAAAATTAGCTGGGTGTGGTGGCAGGTGCCTATAATTCCACCTCCTCAGAGTGCTGAGGCAGGAGAACTGCATTAACCTGGGAGGCGCAATCTCCAATGAGCTGAGATCCGACCACTGTACTCCAGCCTGGGCGACACAGCGAGACTTCATCTCAAAAAAGAAAAAAAAGTTGGGTGTGGTGGTGTATGGTCTCGGCTACTCAATAAGCTGACCTGTGCATATCACTTGAGCCCAGGAATTTGAGGCTTCAGTGAGCTATGGTGGAGTCACTGCACTCCAGCCTGGGTGACAAAAGGAGACTTCTATTTCTAAAAAGCTCATTTAAAAAATGAAAAAAAAAAAACAGAGAGACAATAGGATAGTATTCATCACCAATAAGAGATCAAGTGCATCACCCACTGAATCTTCCAAACATAATCAAACTCTAATCTAATGGGGTGAGCATGAATCCAGCTGTGAATATGCCACAAATACAAAAGACAGAGAATGGGTTCACCTTCACCAGGGAATTCCAGACTTTGAGAAATGCTACAGGCCCAACAATGTGGATTCTTCCAAAATCCATAGAAAGGAAAAGGGATAGGCCAGGCAAGATGGCTCAGGCCTGTCATCCCAGCACATTGGCAGGCCAAGGTGGGCAGATCACAAGGTCAGGAGTTTGAGACCAGCCTGACCAACAGGGAGAAACCTTATCTCTACAAAAAATACAAAAATTATCCAGGTGTGGTAGCACATGCCTGTAATTCCAGCTATTCAGAAGGCTGAAGCAAGAGAATTACTTAAACCCGGGAGTCAGAGGTTGCAGTGGGCTGAGATTGTGCCATTGCACTCTGGACTGGGTGACAGAGCAAGAATCTCTTTCAGAAAAAAAAAAAAAAGAAAAGAAAAGAGATAGAGGAGAAACTTATAGATTGTGTCTTTTTTAAAATTTTATTTTTGGCTGGGCACGGTTGTTCACACCTGTGATCCCAATCGTTGCACTTTCAGAGACTGAAGTGGGCAGATGACCTGAGTTCAGCAGTTTGAGGACAGCCAGGCCAATATGGTGAAACTCTGGCTCTATTAAAAGTACAAAAATTACCTGGGCATGGTCCCATGTGCCTGTGATCTCAGCTACTTGAGAGGATAAGGTAGAAAAATGGCTTGAACCAAGGAGGTGAAGGTGGCCGTGAGCTGAGATCACACCACTGCACTGCAGCCTGGCTGGAGTTAAAAAAAAAAAAAGGGGGGCTTTGTAGAGACAGGAGTCTTCCTGTATTATCCAGGTTGGTCTCAAACCTCTGAATTTAAATGATCCTATCACATCTGGATTACACGTGTGAACACTCACCCAACCAACAAACTCAGAGATTGAAAGAGGCTTAAAAGACATAACAATGCTGGGGAACAGTTATGGGCTGGAGATGCATACTAGGGCTGCTCTACTCTAAAGAAACAGAAAGAGGCCAGGTGTGGTGTCCCACACCTGTAATGCCAAACATTTTGGGAGGCCAAGAAGGGAGGATCGCTTGTGCCCAGGAGTTTGGGACCAGCCTGGCAACACAGTAAGACCCTGTCTCTACAGAAAAAAAAAAAAAAAAAGTTTTTTTAATTAGCCGGGAATGGTGATGCATGCCTATAGTCCTGGCTACTCAGGAGGTGGAGGGGAGCAAGAACCTGCCTCAAAAAACAGAGAGGAACAGAAAGCAGCAATTACTGTAAATATCAGGGTTGGGGAATACTTTTGGAGAAAAGGGAGGGGCTGACATTGATCTCCAGCCCCTTCTGGAAGTACAGAGTCTAGTGGGGAAGACAGGAACATGAGTAGAGATTCAGGCTGTGGCACCAGGAAGTCTCCTTCCACCTCCCTGCCTCCTTGCCCTTTCCTTCAGGGAATGGAAGCATGATTTTCTTTCTTCTTTGCCTTTCTAACTAGAGTTTGGGATGGGAGAATTCATATCATGAACAGCCAGCTGGAATTGACGGCTTTGTTGATACCCCAGCCAAGCACATCCCTGATTCCTCTGATAAGTACATCTAGATGTTACTACTGTCCAGGATTCTCAGCCACATGCTTGGTGCCCACTCCCAGATTCTGGAAATTTCCTGAAATTACCCCAAAAAGGAGGAACACTCACTCACAATTCTGCATAGAAATTGTCTCTCTCTCTATTTTTTTTTTTTTTTTTTGGAGACAGAGTCACTCTGTTGATCAGACTGTAGTCCAATGGTGTGATCTCAGCTCACTGCAACCTCTGTCTCCCAGGCTCAAGCAGTTCTCCTGCCTCAGCCTCCCAAGTAACTGGAGTTACAGGCACCTGCAACCATGCCTGGCTAATTTTGTATTTTTAGTGGAGTTGGGGTTTCACCATATTGGTCAGGCTGGTCTTGAATTCCTGGTCTCAAGTGATCTGCTCACCTAGGCCTCCTAAAGTGCTGGAATTACAGGCATGAGCCGCCATGCCTGGCCATTTCTATATCACCCCCCAAGCCCAGCCTCTGCATGTTTGGGCTTGATGAGGCTGTGGCTGTCCGGCTAGCTGCCTGTCATCTTTACTCTCTGTGTCTCCTCGATACTTCTCACCTGCCCATGAATTCAGTTCCTTTTCTTTCTTTTGTTTTTTTCTTGAGATGGAGTTTTGCTCTGCCACCCAGGATGGAGTGCAGTGGCATAGTCTTGGCTCATTGCAACCTCTGCCTTCCATGTTCAAGCAATTTTCCTGCCTCAGCCTCCCAAGTAGCTTGGACTACAGACATGTGCCACCGTGCCTGGCTGATTTTTGTGTTTTTAATAAGATAGGGTTTCATCATGTTGGTCAGGCTGGTCTCAAACTCCTGACCTCAGGTGATCCACCCATCTTGACCTCCCAATGTACTAGGATTACAGGCATAAGCCACAGTGCCTACCTTCAGTTTTTAAACTCAGCCTGAATGGGCTTCTCTTCCTAGCAGCTAAGAGCTCTGACCCCTATGGCCTTCTCCCACCCAGCAGAGAGTGTCTGGATGTTTCTGGATCTAAAATCCAAGTGTCTAAGCCTACCGATAGTTACAAGTGCCGATCCTCACACAATTTTTTTGATTTTATGATGGCACAAAAATGATCACGTTCAGTAGAAACTGTGCTTCCAGTACTGATACAACCTTTCTGTTTTTCACTGCTAGTATAGTATTCAATAAATTGCATGAGGGCCAGGTGTAGTGCCTCATACCCTTAATGCCAGTACTTCAGGAGGCTGAGGTGGGAGGATTGCTAAAGCCCAGGAGTTTGAGGCCAGCCTCAGAACATAGTGATACCCTCTCTCTATAAAAAAGATAAAAATTAGCCATGTGCAATTGTGTGCACCTATAGTCCCATCTACTTGGGAGGTTGAGGCAGGAGGGATCACTTGAGCCCAAGAGATTGAGGCTGCAAGGAGCTATAATCATGCCACTGCACTCCAGCCTGGGTAACAGAGCAGGACCTCATCTGAAAAAACAAAAAATTTAGGCCAGGCATGGTGGCTTATGCCTGTAAACCCAGCACTTTGGGAGGCTGAGGTGGGTGGATCACGACGAGGTCAGGAGTTCAAGACCAGCATGAGAAAAATGATGAAACCCTGTATATACTAAAAATACAAAAATTAGCTGGGTGTGGTGGCATGTGCCTATAATCCCAACTCCGGAAGCTGAGGCAGGAGAATTGCTTAGATCCTGAAACATGGAAGTAGCAGTGAGCCGAGATTGTGCCACTGTACTCTAGCCTGGGAGACAGACCAAGACTCTGTCTCAAAATAAATAAATAAGTAAATAAAAATTTAAAAGTAGGTAAACTATTGCTTCATAAGGACACTATTTCTGTTTGGGATGATGAGAAAGTTTAGAAACAGATGGTGGCACTGGTTCCAAAATATTGTGAATCTACCAAATGCCATTGAATTGTGGACTTAAGCGTGGGTACATTTATCCAAGTTTATTATCTATTTCTACAAACATTCATGAAGGCTGGACCCCTGAAACATCAAAGTCATGATCCAAGGTGGGGAAGGGTAAGTGGGTTTTGTTCTCCTTTTACTACTGCTTGATTTGTTCTCTACCTAAAGTTGGTAGGGCTAACCTCCAATGTTTGGTAGGGCAGGTGTATTACATGCATTTGCAAGCCGGGTATGGTGGCTCACACATGTAATCCCCCCACTTTGGGAGGCTGAGGCGGGCAGATTGCCTAAGCTCAGGAGTTCAAGACCAGGCTGGGCAACACGATGAAACCCTGTCTCTACTGAAAATACAAAAAGTAGCTAGGTGTGGTAGGGTGCTTGTAGTCCCAGCTACCCAGTGGGATGAGGCAGGAGAATCACTTGATCCTAGGAAGCAGAGGTTGCAGGCAGTGAGCCAAATCACTGCACTGCAGCCCAGGAAACAGAGCCAGACTCCACCTCCAAAAATAAAAATAAAAATAAATAGGCCAGGTATGGTGGCTCATGCCTGTAATCCCAGCACTTTACGAGACAGATGATTTAGGCAGATTACCTTAGGTTGAGTGTTCTCGACCAGGCTGGGCAACATGGTGAAACCCAATTTCTACTAAAAATATGAAATTTACCCAGTGCTCATGACTGTAATGCCAGCCACTCTGGAGGCTGAGGCAGGAGAATCACTGGAACATGATAGGCAGAGGTTGCAGTGAGCCAAGATTGCATCACTGCACTCAAGCCTGGATGACAGCATGAGACTGTCTCAAAAAATAAATAAATGCATTTTCAACTTAGTATATTTTCACTTTTTTCCCCCATAGAGACAGAATCTCTCTGTGTTGCCCAAGCTGGTCTTGAACTCCTGGGATCAAGCAATCTTCCCACATTGACCTCCCAAAGTGCTGGGATTACAGATGTGAGCTATGGCACTTGGCTGCTATTACCAATTTATGACAGATTTATGGGGACAGGACACCATCGTGAGTTAAGGAGCATCTGTAATTATGCTGAAAATGGGGGTGGCTTGTGTGAGGATACAGGGGAGTGTCACAAAACACAAGGGGACCAGAGCCTGCAGGGGGACACCAAAAGCTGCCTCTGGCTCAAAACCAGGGCTCCCTCCTCTGTGTCTCCTGCTGCAGGACACACCCCAGGCTAACAGCTCTGCAAATCTATGCTGTCTGCACTGCAGGACTTTGAATCCACCACTGGGGGTTGCGGGTGATGTTGGAGCAGGAGCAGGGCAGGGAGGACACATCAGGGGTTGCACCTGCAGCCACATTTGCAGAGCAAGTTTTTTTTGTTTTTTTTTTGAAACAGAGTTTTGTTCTTGTTGCCCAGGCTGGAGTGCAATGGCAAAATCTCAGCAACCTCAGCATCCCATATTCAAGCGATTCTCATGCATCACCCTCCTAAGTATCCAGGATTACAGGCATGCACTAGCATGCCTGGCTAATTTTGTATTTTTAGGAGAGGTGGGATTTCACCATGTTGGCCAGCTGGTCTCAAACTCCTGATCTCAAATGGTCCACCAGCCTCAGCCTCCCAAACTGCTGGAATTACAGGTGTTAGCCATCGCACCTGGCCCTGGTTGCCCTGTCCTGCCTGCTGGATGTGTACAGCCTAATCTCTTACCCCCACCCCTAGGTGATAGATAGCAACCCCCACTCCCTGGGGTTGTAGGCCACTTTCTATGAGAGCGGTTACAAGTTACATGGGAACACCAAGTACAATCTGGTGAGCTATGTCCCCACCAAACCTTGCTGTGTGTACCGAGGACCCCCTCTTCCTTCTTCCCTTACCAGCATAAAGAGATGAGGAATTTTCAGACAACATAGCCCCTAGCCCTGCCCTGTGGTGGGAAGTTAATCAGGCAGCCATCACCTACACATCTGACTTCATTGAAGTGTCACACGGGTCCGGCACAGTGTGAGCTGGTAATCCCAGCACTTTGGGAGACTGAGGCAGGTGGATCACAAGGTCAAGAGTTTGAGACCCACCTGACTGACATAAAGAAACACTTCTCTCCTAAAAATACAAAAATTAGCAGACAGTGGTGGCATGTGCCTATAATCCCAGCTACTCAGTAGGCTGAGGTAGGAGAATCACTTGGACCCAGGAGGCAGAGGTTGCAGTGAGCTGAGATTGTACCATTGCACTCCAGCCGGGGTGATAGAGTAACATCCCATCTTAATAAATAAAGTATCACACGGGAAATTCCCACATAGAGTGACAGACAGGAGCCTAACCCAGCCTGGGGCAGAGCTATAGATCTGAGTTAGCTGGGTAAACTGAGGCATAAGGATTTAGTAGGGGCAATTTCCACAGGGCAGGAACCTGACCAGCTGCAAGTCAGCAAGAGCAAACTTCTTTGACCAGGCTCATCACATCTAGATGAGTGAGGAAAACAATCACTTCTCACTGTGGGTCCACAGAACTCTGGGAGCAAGGGAGTGGGAGCAATCATACTGGGGCCATTGTTTCTGTGAGCTCCCAGAAGCCTTTCACAGGCAGTGGGATTAGAACGGAGCAGGGCTTGGCTGAGCATGGTAGCTCACATCTGGAATCCCAGCACTTTGGGAGGCCGAGGTGGATGGATCGCCTAGGGTCAGGAGCTGGAGACCAGCCTGGCCAACATGGTGAAATCTCAGCTCTACTAAAAATGCAAAAATTAGCCAGATGTGGTAGCACTCACCTGTAGTCCCAGCTACTCTGGCGGATGAGGCAGGAGAATTTCTTGAACCTGGGAGGCAGAGGTTGCAGTGAGCCACGATTGCATCAATGCATTCCAGGCCCAGGTAACAGAGCAAGACTCCATCTCAAAAAAAAAAAAAAAATTCAGGGCAGGGGACAGAGTGGGGCTAAGCGGCTTCCAGTTTTACCTCTCCTCCAACACCCCATCTCTCCCACAGTCCTGAGTTGGGGGATGTCCATGGTGTTCCATAGGTGCACTTGGCATTTTCTCTCCTGACCCCACAGGATATTTACCTAAAACAGAAGCAGCACTGATGCAGGACTGACCCAACTTCACTTCCAGGTATGCTGTCTCCTGGACAGAGGCAGGGACTGGTCTCCCTTAGGGAGTCCCTTAGCAGGAACAGAGAGAAGCAGGGTTGAGATTATAACCCCAGCTGAAGAACAGTAAAACAGGATAATCAAAACACTTCACAAGAGCCAGGGGAGGTGGCTCACACCGGTAATCCCAGCACTCTGGGAGGCCAAGGTGGGTGGGTCACCTGAGGGCAGGAGTTTGAGACCAGCCTGGCCAATATAGAGACAGAAACGCTGTCTCTACTAAAAATACAGAAATGAGCTAGGTGTGGTGGCAGATGCCTGTAATCTCAGCTACTCAGGAGGCTGAGGCATGAGAATGGCTTCAACCTGGGAGGAGGTTGCAGTGAGGCCAGATCATGCCACTGCACTCCAGCCTGGGTGACACAGTGAGACTCCATCTCAACAACAAGAACAACAACAACAACAACAAAAAAAACACTTTACAAATGGTGGTCCCTCAAAACACTTACACAGCATTACCATTTGCTCTAACAAAGCCACTGCCATCCATCCCAAAAGAATAGAAAGCAGGAACTCTGAGAGGAATTTCCACACCTGTTCTCATAGCAGCACGATTCACAAAAGCCAAAAGGCAAAATCAACCAACAGGTTCACCATCAGATGAAAAGATAAACACAGTGTGATCCATCTGCGAAGCAGAAGATGACTCAGACTAAGAAGGAAGGGAGGCCGGGTGAGGTGGCTCATGCCTGTAATCCCAGCACTCTAGGAGGCCATGGTGGGTGGAGACTCTGTCTCTACAAAATAAATACATAAATATAAAGAGAAATAACAAAGGAAGTGGGAATATATAGTGAGTGACTCTAATAAGTACGGACTGAAAGCGTTCTCAGCTGCTGATAGCATTACTACCAACCAGTTCAGTTTGGTTCCTTTTCCCTGCTGGGAAGACCTGCACTTTTCCCCCAGAGGTCACCTTTCTGTACACCAGGCCAGTGATGGCAGACTGCAGCCTTATCTGCAGCAACTTAAGCTGGTACGTGTTATGCTACTTAAACAGCATCTGCAGGCAGGTCAAGAAGAACATCAGCATTGCGAGGAAGTAGCACTTCCAGGCCGGAGACTTGGGATCACCAATAAACTCCAGAAAAAGGATTGTAGGTGCCCATGTGTGTTGCCTTTGCCCAAACCAGGCCAGGTGTGGAGAATCAGTCGGCATGGTTGACTTCTTGACAATCGTGATCTCGGTTATTTCCCCCACTGTCCATGCTTCCTTTCAATTTTACTGTAGCTCCTTGAGATCAAGAGATCGTGTTTTTCTCTCCCCTTGTTATGGGCTAAATTGTGTCTTCACAAAATTTGTATGTTGAAGCCCCAACCCCCGGTACCTCTGAATGTGACTGTTTGGAAATAGGGCCTTTGAAGAGGCAATAAAGTTAAAATGAGGTCATTAGACTGGGCCCTCACCCAGTCTGGAGTCCTGATAAGAGGAGAAAATGTAGACACATGGGGAGACACCTGGGTGGACACAGAGGAAAGACCATATGAGGACACAGGGAGGAGGTCACCAACTGCACACCAGAGGCAGAAGCCTCAGATGGAACCAACTTGCAGATGCCTGATCTGGAACTCCCAGCCACAAGAAACATGAGGAAAATACATTTCTGATGTTGAGGCTACTCAGTCTGTGATGCTCTGTTATAGCAGCTGAGGAGACACCACTTGGACTTCAACTGGCCACAAAACCACCTTTGACCAAGAGTAGAGTGGAGGTAAAATTATGCCAGCTGTGAGCCTCAAGAGAAAATGTAGCTTTTGGCCTATTGCTTACAACCCTCCCAAGCAGCCACATGAACATGTCTGAGCTAGGTTTTGGAGGATGGGAACCCAGGTGGAACAGAAAGCCATCCCAGCTTCAGACACAACTGCAGACACATGAGAAAACCCAGCCCAGAAAAGAAGGACCACCCAACTGAGTCCAGTCCACGTTACTGACCCACATTACTATGAACTAAATAAATGAATGCTTATAACTTTAAGCCACTCATTTTGGGGCATTTTACAACAAAAGCTAAGTTATACAGTCAGGTAAGAGCTTGCTTATTTGCCCCTGTGGGGGACAGTCACTTTCTCATTAATCATTTTCCTTTTACAGTATCCTTCCCACCCACCCTCCAGTGTCCTGAGCACCAGATCTATAGGCAGGGGCATGAGAGCCGAAGCCCCCTGACTCTGAATAGATGCCATTAAGAGACCACCAGCCTTAGCAGAGATCCTGAAGTCTGGACTCACCTAAGCAGCTTGGGGACAGTGAACCTGAGGACATCACTGATGAAGAGGCTGGGGGTCCCATGAGGAAGGTAGAGTGGAACACCTGCCAGATGGCCCTCAGCAGGGGGCCCCACTGCCTCCCTTTTTGACATAGGAATGACTCAGTCTCTGGAGCCTCCATGCCACTACCTCCTTTCCTTTTAAACACCATTGCCTTAGTGTGCCTTAGAGGAAGGGAGAGGCTGGCTCTGGGTCCCATTTTACACTCTCAGCCACCAGCAGCAGGGCCAGGCATTAAAAGCTTGTTTTCCTAACAATGGGCGTGGGTGGGTGTGGATCCAGCCTGGCTCCCCCACCTATGCCTCCTTATCACCCTGAGTACCGTTTAAGAGGCAGTCACAGGAGTTGTGGGGGAAAGGCAGGAGGGAAGCCCTGAGGACTCTTAGATGGCCATGGGAAAGCACACACGTTGAGCACCTACTATATGCCAGACACTCCCCAGTCATCCTAAGATCCCCAGCAAGCCAAATGTTGTTCCCATTTCACAGATGAGAAAACTGAAGCTCAGAGAAGTCAACTTGTCCAAGGGCACACAGCTGAGAAGTAAAAGCTGGGATTCAATTCCATCTCTCCACCTCCAGAGCTCATGCACTTTTCTTTTCTTTTTTTTTGAGATGACATGTCACTCTGTCACCCAGGCTGAAGTTCAGTGGTGATATCTCAGCTTACTGCAACCTCTGCTTCCTGGATTCAAGTGATTCTTCCACCTCAGCCTCCTGAGTAGTTGGGATTACAGGCACATGCCACCACACCCAGCTAATTGTTGCATGTTTAAGAGATGGGGTTTCACCATGTTGGCCAGGCTGGTTTTGAAATCCTACCTTAGGTGATCCACCAGCCTCAGCCTCCCAAAGTGCTTAAATTACAGGCCTGAACCACTGCACCCAGCCTCCCATGTATTTTTCAATCTCTCACATTGTCAACCTGGAGGAACAACAGCACCCCCTCTTCCACATGCACAACTGGCCAGCCCTTAGGTGGTTTTGTGGCCTGATCTGGTGTTTGGTTTGGCATCTATGGAGGGTTGTGGCTCAGCTCTGTTACTGAGTGGGCATGGCCTGCTGCTCATGGGTATTTTAGCATTTGCATCTCAAAGCCAAGAAGATGCCCCTTCCATGCAGACAGAATCCCTGAACACCCTTCCTGTCTGACCCCACCACTTCATTCATTGCCTTCACAGCCTTGCCCACAGCACCGACCCTCTCTTTGTCTTGTTAGAACCCCAGGTGGGTAGACTTTGCCTGAGCTTTTTACCAAGTATCCATAGTATCGAGTCCAGCTCATGCACGCAGTAGAAGCTCAATAAATACTTGTCAAAAGAATGGGAAAAGCATATTGAGTGATATGTGTAAAAGAGCCTAACAAAAGTGCCCAGCACATGCTGTTATAAACATTTATAGAAGGAAGGATGGAGCCTGGCTGGGTGGAGAGAACTTGGCTTTGGAGCCAAAAGACTATGGTTCCAGTGCCTGCTCTGTCTCCTCTCCTCTGAGCCTTAGTGTTTCAATCTGTAAAAATGGGGTTACGGAAGAGTTGGATGGGAAGTTTTTTTTTTGGCTGGATATTTTACTCACAGTTCTGTTCTAGCTGTTTGCCTGGAGAGTGACTGTGTTCAGCCTGCAGACTCCATACCAGGCATTTTCCTCTTCTTGAGGTCTCACCTCCCATCAAGGAAGAGGTCCAGATTGCTGTCTGATGTCTGATCTCTGGACTGAAGGCCATTTAGTGGGGGACTCACAAGTGACTGTGGAAAAAGGCAGGGGGTACGCATGAGTGGCATGGACAAGGTGTGAGTTGGAGGATACAAAAGGGAGTGGTGGAGGCAGGGTGGGGTGGCTCACACCTGTAATCCCAGCACTTTGGGAGGCTGAGCTGGGCAGATAACCTTAGGTCAGGAATTTAAGACCAGCCTGATAACCTGAGCAACATAGAGAAACCCAGCCTCTAATAAAAAATACAAAAATTAGGGGCCCAAAGTGGCTCCGGCCGGATGTCATGGCGCTTGCGAAGGCGAGGCCAAGAGTTCAAGGCCAACCAACCTCAGCAACCTTACAAGCTCTCAATGATTGGCAAAAAAAAAAAAAATAAAAAATACAAAAATTAGCTAGATCTGGTGGCAGGCGCTTGTGGTCCCAGCTACTTGACAGACTAATAAAAGAGAATCATTTGAACCTGGGATGTGGAGCTTGCAATGAGGCAAGATGGTGACACTGCACTCCAGCCACGGTGACAGAAGCAGAGAGAAGGAGGGAGGGAGGGAAGGAAGGAGGAGAGGAAGGAAGGAAGTGGGGAGGGAGGAAGGAAGATAGGAAAGAAAAACAGAAACAGAGAAAGAGAAAGAAAGACAGGAAGAAAGGAAGATAAGAAAGAAAGAAAAAAGGAAGGAAGAGAGAAAGAGACAAAGAAAGGAAGAGAGACAGAGAAAAGAGGAAGGAAGGAAAGAAGGGGGCAAAGAAGAAAGAAAGGGAAGAAGGGAAGGAAGATAAGAGAGGAAAGAAAAAGATACATGCACGCATATGCTCATTGCAGTATAATTCCCAATAACAAAGACATGAAACCAACTTAAATGTCCATCGATGGTAGAATAATAAAGAAAATGTGGTACATATACACCATGGAATATGATGGAGCCATAAAACAGAATGAGGTCATGTCCTTGCAGCAATGTGAATGAAGGTAATAGACATTATCTTATATAAACTAACAGAGGAACAGAAAACCACATACTAAATGTTCTCACAAGTAACAGCTCAACATTGAGTACACATGGACACAACGGACATTGGAACTTATTTGAGGATGGAGGAAAGGACGATGGTCAGAACTTAAAAACTACCTATCAGGTACATGGCCCACCACATAGGTGACTAAATAATCTGTACACAAATCCCCAGTGACACCTATATAATAAACCTGCACAGGCACCACTGAACCTAAAATAAAAGTTTAAAAAAAACTGATAAACTAAATCAAAAGAAAGCATAAGGAAAGGAAAATGTGAGATAAAAACAGAAAAACAGTAGATATAGTAAATACTTTGGTACCTTAAAAGAAAAGGAAAGAGACAAATTACTAAGGAGGAAAATAAGCATAAAAACAAAAAAAGACAAGAAAAAGAGTAGAAGTTAACTCTAATTATAAGGGACTATTTTGAATAACTCTGTGCATATACATTTGAAATCTGCATTTATTACTATCCGATACAACTTCTAAATCATAAAAATGTCCTACATCTGCACTGATCAATATGTAGCCACTAGCTACGTGTCTTGAGTGAATACTTGTACACTTAAATGTGACTCATGTGACAGAGAAACTAAATTATTTCTAATTATTAATTTACTTAATTTCTAATCATAATTTCATTATAATTAGTTTAAATTTGAATGGTCTCATGCAGCTAGTGGCTATTGTATTAGAAAGCATAGAAGATGAAATTGAAATTTTCTTAAGACAGTGTTATTTACCAAAGTTAAATTCAAAGTGCATTTATTTAAAAAACAAAAAGTTTAAAGAGATCAACTCTATAAAGAAATAAAGTTATTAGAGAATCTCATTCTCTCCCTCTAACACACACACACACACACACACACACACACACACACACACAGGTGTTATGAGGAAAAGGAAAGCTCTTCTTTATAACACAGAACAGCACTTTGACAAACTACTACTCATGGCCCAAATCCTGCTGCAGACCATTTTCCTGCAGTCCACGAGCTAATAATTTTTACATAGCTAAAGAGGAAATAGAATATGTAAGAGAGACCAAATGTGGCCCACGAAGCCTAAAATACTTTGAATGTGGCTCTTTACTGGAAAAATCTACTGGCCCCTGAGCTAGAAAAATGCCTGAATTTTAAAATCACTGTTTTGCAAATACCACCAAGGTAATATGAGATTCTAGCATGAAATTACTCCTAACACTATACATTAACATATTGTTAGGAAAAGGACATTCATATGTCTCTATTATCCATCAAATGTTTATTAAGTATGGAATTTAAAATGAAGAGATGAAACTTAGCTTCACAAATATTGAGATAAAGTGATGTTATAAATTTCTCAATGGAATCCGATGGGAAATGTAATATTTGCCTAAACATTTTGTCTAATCCAGAAGAACAGTTAGATGAATCCAGTTTGAGAAACATTCTATGAGACAATTAGTTTGGACTCTTCAAAAATGTCAAGGCTGTAAAAGATGAGAGAAAAGGGTGGAGGGGAAGCAATATTCTAGACTGATGAAAATAAGAAACATGACAAAAAAATTCAATATAAGATCCCTAATATAAAGAATATTTGAGAGCAAGTGGAGACATTTAAATTTAGACTGTATACTAGATAATATTAATTATCAGTAGCAAATGTCTTGTGATTGTTATTATAGTAATATAAAATAATGTAATAATTTTAGGAAAAACCCCTTAAGTATTTTTGTATAATCTTGATGTCTGCAATTTGCTTTCAAGCAGTTAAGAGCTCCCCAAAATGTGAGTGTGTGCAAGTATATGTATGTTTGTGTAAGACAGAGAAAAGGAGTGTGTATGTGAAGAGGAAAATAGACATAGAGACACACAAAGCCAATCCCAGAAAATGTTAATTTGTGAATCTAAATAAAGCGGACATATGTCTTTACAGTACTTTTGTTTCAACTTTTCTGTTTGAAGTTAAAAGTTGAAAGATTTTTTTTAAAGCCACTTGTTTATTCAGGGTGAACATGATCTTCAAATTTCTCTGCTAGATGTTGGTTTCCTGTAGTTTTTAATACTTTTGTGCCACTTGATTGCCTTATGACAAAATAAACTTAGCTATGAAAAAAACTGTGTAGCCAGAAAGCCAAACGATTGCTTCACTGAATAGGAAAAGAAACTATGTAGTTTATTATAGGTAATATTGTTATAAACAGTTATTCTCCTAGTACGATATAACCGATTATTACCTTGTAATGTTAGTCAGCATCTACTAATAAGGAGAGACCAACAGGCAGTATTTATATACAACTACATTGAGGCTACTTTCTTATAGCCTAAAAAACAATATGGCAAACATGATAGAAGGTACCGGAGGTGTTTTTTCATGATTTACAGGATGAGAAATAACTCTCTCTTCTTCTACTAGATGATTAACTATTCTGGGAAACACATTTGGGTTTATAGTTATAATAGACAAGAATACAAGGTGCATAAGCAACCCGATCATCTTTCATTATTACAATCCTGAATCGGGAAGCCGATCAGGAAGGAAGCAAAAACCATCACAAGTAGATAGGGGCATTGGTGTAAGAGGAAGAAGACCAGAGTTACGGCTTCAGCTCTGCTTCCAAATAGCACCAATATTTTTTGATAAATCACTTCCCTTCTCTGAGCTTTAGTTTTCTCATCTGTCAAATGTGGCAGCTGAACTGAATTAAGATTGTTGAATCTGCAAGATCAAGGGCCATTTATTCTTCATGGACTGGGAGACAAGATGGCAATTTAGAACAATTTCATAAGAAATAAAAATTTAATCTGATGTGAATATTCTTCATTAGAATTCAACATAGCTAAAAATTAGCATCAGCTTCAGGGAATCACTCCCTTCTAAGGTAGGGACTGCACTTGGTGGGGAGAGACACTTCACCAGAGGCCCAGAACATTTTGGATGAAGAATGACCACAAGAGGAAGGATGGAAATTACACTGGGCCAAGAAGATTTCCATTGACTCCTTGTGTGATACAACTTTTTTTTTCAAAACTCACAAAAATCTTTATATTTTCACTGGATTATACCTTTTTAATGAATTCTAGAAAGAAGTAATATTTGGCAGCCAGGCAGCAACAGAAATTGTAAAGTCCCCTAGAACTAGGAGAGGAAACTCTGAGAAAGTAAATCCAGAAATAACCCAAAACTATAAAATTGGGGTGTATAGAGCAACACTTCATTAAACCCCATCTTAGAAAAATACTGCATTTTATATTTCATATGGGACTTTGCCAACAAGGATATTTTGCTTAACAAATAAAAATGTGGCTACATAAATCTGCATTCTTATATACAGGTTATGAGTGTTTCCTTTTCTCTACACCCTCACCACTACTTATCTCTTGACTTTTTCATAACAGGTGTCCCATCAGATATTAGTGGATAAATCATTGTGGTTTTGATTTGTATTTCCCTGATGACTAGTGATGTTGAGCACCTTTTCAAGTACTTGTTGGCCATTTTTATGCCTTCTCTGGAGATAAGTCTCTTCAGGTCCTTTACCTATTTTTTAATCAAGTTATTATTTATTTTGCTATTGGGTCATTTGAATTCCTTACATATTTTAGGTATTAAACTTTTAAGAGAGACTATGTTTGGTAAATCTATCCTCTCAGTATTTAAGTTGTCTCTTCAGCCTTTTTACCATTGTTTCATAATAAAAACAGTGTTGAGACAGGGATAAATTCAACTTGGTCATTATGTGTAATTTTTTTTTTATGTTTCTTGAGTTCATTTTGCTGGTGTTTTAGTGATGATTTTTCCATCTATGTTCATCTTAGATAGTGCTCTGTAGTTTTTTTATTGTGTCTGGCTTTGACACAGGAATGATGCTGGCCCCAAAATGGGTTTGATGGTATTCCCTCTAGTTCTAAACTTTAGAAAAGTTTAAGAAGAATTTGAGATATGTTCCATCAATATCTAGTTTATTGTGCATTTTTAACATGAAGGGATCTTAAGTTTTATCAAAGGCTTTTACTGCATGTATTATGATAATCATATGTGGGAGGTCTGATTGGCCAGGCATGTACCACTTTAACATTCTATTATTTTATCTAACACCTGCAAAAGAGGCTGGCAAGAGGAGCCTAGCTGAGTGGCTGGGAGGAAAAGAAAATGGTGTGGTGAACAGCCCATTCTTCTTTGTCAGGTTGGCAAGAGAGGCCAGTAGATTTTTTCTATGAGAGATGCTAACAGGAGTTCTTCAGGCTAAAATGAAAGAACACCAGCATGAACTCAAGATATAAGAGGAAATAAAGACGACTGGTAAAAGTAACTTTATATAAAAGCCACTCTTATTGTACTTTTGGCTTGTACTTTTTTCCCTATATGATTTAAAGGGCAAGTGCATAAAACAGTCATAATAAATCTATGGTACTGAGTTCCCAATATATAACGACATAATATGTGACAATAACAATATAAAGGGGAGAAAAGGAGATGGATAGAAGCACAATGTTTCTATACTATTGAAACTAAGTTGGTTATAATTGGGTTACTGTTAAAGCTAGATAGTTACAAGTTTAAGACATTAAGTGTAATTTCCCAGAAAACCACTAAGAAAATAACTTTAAAAAATGCAAAAAGAAAAAATGGCACACCATAAAAAAATCAACAGAATACCAAAAAATGGTGACAGTAATGGAGAAACTGAAGAACAACAACAACAACAACAAAAGAAGACTACGGAAAACAAAACTAAATGACAGAAGTAAGTCTTTTCTTATCAGTAATTATTTTCAATGTAACTGGATCAAACCCTGCTACTCATAAGACAGAAATTAGCAGAATGAACAAAAAAAGATCCATCTACATACTGTTTACAAGAGAGTCATTTTAAATACAAAAACACAAAAAGTTTGAATACAAACAATGGACAAATACATTTTATGAAAATGGCATTCAAAACAGAGCTGGGTGGCTATATTGCTATCATACAAAATAGATTTCAAGTCAAAAATTTTACAAGAGTGAAATAAAACACACACATATTGTGTGTATGTGTGTGTGTGTGTGTCTGTGTCTGTGTGTGTGTGATGGAGTCTTCCTCTGACACCCAGGCTGGAGTGCAGTGGTTCAAACTTGGCTCATTGGAACCTCTGCCTTCCAGGTTCAAGAAATTTTCCTGCCTAGCCTCCCAAGTAGCTGGGACTACAGGTACATGCTAACATGCTCAGCTAAGTTTGGTATTTTTAGTAGAGAAGGGTTTGACCATATTGGTCAGGCTGCTCTTGAACTCCCGACCTTGTGATTCACCCAACTCAGAGTCCCAAAGTGCTGGGATCATAGGCATGAGCCACCACACCTGGCCAAAGATATTATATATTGATAAAAGTTGCCCTACATTGAGAAAACATACAAATTATATACCCAATGACAACACTCCCAAAACATGTGAAACCAAAATTAACAAAATTGAAGGCACAGTTTGACAGTAATATCCAGAGACTTCATTACTCCATTTTCAATAGTGAATAGAATAACTAGACAGAAGATTAATAGACCAACTGTATCTAATACTTAACACAATAGACCAATTGTATCTAATACTCAGAAAGCACTTCACTCAACAGTAGCAGAGTATACAATCTTCTCAAATGCATACGTAACATTCCTTGAGATAGATCATATGTTAAGTCCACAAAACATCTTAATAAATTTAAAAAGACTGAAATCATAGCTTTTTTTTTCTTACTACTGTGCAATGTAACTACCATCTATAACAGAAGAAAACTTTTGAAAAACTCACAAATACATGAAATTTTTTCTAAAAATTATGGTCTTAAACAACATTGGATCAGAAAAGAAATCACAATAGCAACAAGAAATAAATTAAGGTAAAAACAAACCATAAGCTGCCAAAGCCTACTCTAGAAGAAATAGGAAATATGAATGGAACTAAAACAAACAAAGAGGTTTAATCAGTGACCTAAAGCCTCCTAATGAGGAAAAACCCAAGATCAGAAGGTCTCATTGGTGATTGGTGCCAAACAATTAAAGAAGAATTAACACCAGTCCTCAAACTTTTTCAAAAAGAGAAGAGGAGGAAACACATCCTACCTCCTTCTGTGAATATAGCACTATCCTAATACAAAGTCCCAACAAGAAAAGGAAAACTATAGACTGCTATTCCTTATCAATATAGATGCAAAAGTCCTAAAAATAGTATCAATAAACTGAATTCAGAATATTGAAAGCATTGTACACTATGGCCAACTGGGATTTTTCCCAATAACAAAAGAAGGGTTCAACATACAATGTCAGTCAGTTTAATAAACTACATAATAGAATAAAAGAAAAACATATATGATCATCTCAATTGATACAGAAAAAGCACTTAACAAACTCTAACACTCTTTCATTATAAAAATAATCAATATACTAGGAATATAAGAAAACGTTCTCAACGTGCTGTGGCCATATGAAAAACTCACAACTTTCATACTCAGTGGTGAAAGACTGAAAGCTTTTCCCCTAAGATCAAGAGCAAGACAAGGATGCCCACTTTCACTATTCTATTTAACATAACACTTAAAGTTGTAGTCAGAGCAAATATGCAAGAAAGAGAAATAAAAATATCCAGATTGGAAAAGAAGTCAATCTTACATGTCAAAAACTAGAAAGAACACACACACACACACACACACACACACACACACACACAAAGCTGTCAATACCAATAAATGAACTCATAAAATTTCAAGATATTAAATCATTGCACAACTGGTTCATTTGGATTCCTACATACAATCAATTGAAAGGAGATTAACAGAACAATTGTGTTTACAGTAACACAATAAAAATAAAATACCTAGCAATAAATTTAACAAAGGAGTCACAAGACTTGTATACTGAAAACTATAAACCATTGTTGAAAGATATTAAAGAAGGCCTAAATAACTGGAAAACTGAAACCTGATTCATTGGTCAGAATCATATATCTGATTTTGTTCATATATCTGAAAAGGGGTTAATATCTTCCAGCTTAATAATGTGAAGATGACAATATTACTCAAATAATTGGCAGATTTAATGCAATCCTTATCTTAATTCCAACAGCATCCTTCACAGAAATAAAGAAAACCATTCTAAAATTTATATAGAATTTCAAGGGACCCTGAATGGTTAAAACATTTTTGTAATAGAACAAATTTGGAGGTCTCAAATTCTCTGATTTCAAAACTAAATATAAAGCTATAATTTATAAAAGCAATGGGATATTGCCATAGGGATAGACCTATAAACCAATGGAATAGAATTGAGAGCCCAGAAATAAACCCTCAAATCCATGGCCAATTGATTCATAACAATGATGCCAAGGTCCTACAGAACAGTCTTTTCAACAAATGGTGCCGAGACAACTGGATTTTCACATGCAAGAAAATAAAGTTGGACTCTTACCTTATACCATACACAGATATTAATTCAATACCTATCAGAGACCTTTATTTAAGAGCACACATTATAAACTCAGAACAAAAGTGTGGCAAATCTTCATGGTCATGGATTTAGCAATATTTTTAAAATATGATATTAAAATCATGGGCAACAACAAAAGATACATTTCATCAAAATTAAAAATTTTTGTCTATGAAAAGACACTCTAAATATAGTGAAGTACAATCTACAGGATGGGAGAAAATAATTGCATATCATGTATCTGATAAGGGGTTAATATTAAAAACACATATGAACCCCTGTAACACAATGAATACAAAAAAAAACACAAAAGGTTGCAAAGGGCAAATGCCTTGATACAAACGGCCAATGAGCACATTGAAGGCTCCTCAAAATCATTAGTCATTAGGGCAAAGAAAATCCAAACCACAATAAGTATCACTTCACACCAACTAGCATGGCTCTAATCAAAAACACAGAAATAACTAGTGTTGGTGAGGATATGGAGAACCTGAAACGTTTGTATACTGCTGGTAGTAATGCAAAATAGTGTATGGTCACTGTGGAAGACAATTTGCCAGTTTCTAAAACTGTTAAATATAGGATTACTACATAAACCAATAATCCACTCCTTGATACATACCCAACAAAATTATAAACAAGCACTCAAGTAGTTACTTGCATGCCAGTGTTCCTAATGGCTTTATTCACGATAGCCAAAAGTAGAAATATCACATGTCCATCAACAGGTAAATCAATAAGCAAAATGCACTATATATGGAGTATTAGTCAGCCATCAAAAAAATTAAGTTCTGACATATGCAACAATATGGATGTACTCTGAAAACATTATGCCAATGATATTTTGGTTTTGTAATTAAACAAGAGATTTCTTCCTCTCTCCCCAAAAAAGTCCTCTTTCGGTTTCTACAAACTTCCTCCTTCCCACCCCTATCCATCCACCCAGAGGAACTTTTATCTCTTCCCACCAAAGCAGATAGAAGCCTTTGTCTTTTAATTTGAGGCCTGGTAGGGAAATTAGAGGTTTAATGTCAAGAAAGAGAGGCATCCCAGAGCCCTCTTCCATCTGAGCCTCCCACACCCCATGACTCCCTTTACCCCATAACACACTTCCCTTCTGGTTTACCATCTGGAAGAAAGAATAAACTTATCTCTCTTATTCACCAATAATTTATATAAACCAAAGATTACAAACAAGGGTGTCCTCTGCAACCTGATCTCATTTTCTTCAAATACCAATTGCTCTACAGTAAAGGGATTGTCTTTCCAGACAACTTCAATTCACTTGAAAATCTCACTTAAAACAGAAAAGTTAAGGTCTTCAAAGGTTTGTGTAGGCAAAACATTTGCAGGAATGCATGGAGCTGAAGGTCAAAGGCAAAGGAAACAAGGCATTAGTTATTTTGTTCTTATTTCATTTGTCCTTGTACTCCCATGCTGAGTGATTAGTAAGGTCACCTGGCAGTGATAAACATCTGCTTTTGATGCTTTTTCTTTTTATTTATTCATTTTTTTTGGAGACAGAGTCTTGTTCTGTAGCCCAGGCAGAGGTGCAGTGGCACAATCTCAACTCACTGCAATCTCCATCTCATGGGTTCAAGAGATTCTCCTGCTTCAGCCTCCTGAGTAGCTGGGATTACAGACACCCATCACCATGCCTGGCTAATTTGTGTGTTTTTAGTACAGGCGGGGTTTCACCATTTGTCCAAACTGGTCTCAAACTCTCACAGGAGAAATGCCATGTGATCTGCCCACATCAACCTCCCGAAGTGCTGGGATGACAGGTGTGAGCCACCTCACCTAGCCAGGTCAATTTTCTCCAATGGAAGTAACAAAACAGGTATAATCAAAAAATCACAGATATATCAAAAATTTTAAAACAGTGTTGGAGGCCAGGGGCAATGGCTCTTGAATATAATCCCAACACCTGGGGAGGCCAAGGCAGGAGGATCACTCGAGACCAAGAGTTCGAGACCATCCTGACCAACACAGTGAGACCTCTTATCTAAAAAACATTTTTTAGTGATACTGGAAAATGCTAACTTGGGTAGTGAAAGTTTCAATGCATCATTGCCTGGCCTTCTGGGTTTTGCTCTGAACCTCGTGATAGAAGACTAAGTCATGTGTCCAAGCTCAGGGACTTCCTGTTGCACACAGATGATGCTCCCTGGAACACCCTTCTCCAATCCCCCTCCCTTCAACTTGTCCCAGTGTATCATTTTCAGCACAGACTGGGACAAGCCCCGCTCATGTGTCAGCCCTGCCCAGGCCAGCAGCCTAGAAAAAGATCCCCATCAAACCCTGCAAAGGGCAGGGTGACTCAGTTCACCTACATGGTTCAGGCCAGCTGCATGCCTTGCACTCTCTCCAGACCTGGGCCAGTGTACAAACTCCACAACCAGGGCCCCATGCTCAGAAGGGTCCCTAATGCTTGCTTGAAGGCTCTGCAGCTTGAATTATTTTTCTTTTTCTTTTTTTTTTTTTTTGAGACATAGTCTTCAACTGTTACCCAGGCTGGAGTGCAATGGTGTGATCTTGGCTCACTCCAACCTCCACCTCCCGGGTTCAAGCAATTCTCCTGCCTCAGCCTCCCAAGTAGCTAGGATTACAGGAACCCACCACCATACCCAGCTAAGTTTTGTATTTTTAGTAGAGATGGGGTTTCACCATGTTGGCCAGGCTGGTCTTGAACTCCTGACCTCATGATCTGCCTTCCTCGGCCTCCCAAAGTTCTGGGATTACAGGCGTGAGCCACTGTGCCCAGCCCACTTTAATCTTAATTTCTGAAAATTATTGATTTTCATTTTGTACTGATCCCTGCAAATTAAGTAGCAGTTCCTACTTCAGAGCCATCTTGGAGCAGGCCAGGATTTAGAGGAGCTGGCCAGGCACAGAGCCCCTCCAACAGGGACACCTTTCCCTTGCTCTAAAGTAACCCTCTCAGAGCCATTTCCTAATGGAGTCTGAAACAGCCTGGTGACATGCCCTCAACTGTTTTAATCTCTGGCTGTCCCCCTATTCAAGAGCGGGTACATTTCACATAAGTGCATAGTTAATACTAACAAAAGGGGCTGTGCCCATGGGCTGGGGCCCTATCAAGGGCATTCAGTGTTTGGAGTCCCTGGGAGGCACAGGACCCAGATCAGTCCTTAGAGTATGACAATAGATCACTCTTCAGTGCCCTGTCCTAAGTAGGACAAGACCTAGCAACCCTTTGGGTCAATGCTGAAATGTCTCCCAGGCATGAGCAATGGTGGGATTTACAGGATGGTTGGCAGAACTTGGAAGTCGG
This sequence comes from Saguinus oedipus, assembly GCA_031835075.1. Taxonomy (NCBI): domain Eukaryota; kingdom Metazoa; phylum Chordata; class Mammalia; order Primates; family Cebidae; genus Saguinus; species Saguinus oedipus. Next base: position 7,941,620 of record CM063172.1, on the reverse strand, counting down.
CCAGCTGTGCCTCAGTGGCTCTAGCGGTTCAAACCCACAACCCAGCCAACTCACCCTGGACTCCAACCAGCCTGGATAACTGAAAACAGCCATTCCCAGCTGCACTCAGGCATCTGAAAGACACTTCCTTTCCCATGAAGCCTCTTGCAGGGTTTCAGGAAGGATATGGAAACAGTAAGGGGAAACCCCAAACCCATATAACTCTAATAGCATTACCTCTTTGTCCATGGGGGTAGGGGGAGGGTGCTTCCTATGTTGAATTTCATCCTGACCCCAGCCTGGTGGGGGTAGGAGCAATGCCATTTGCTCCCATCTCACAAACAACATCGCATTAGCCCCCCCCAGGGGATGAAGCCAGGGACAGACTGGCTAGCAAAACCAGGACTGGAACCAATTGGGCCTCTCTGACTTGGGAGCCTTAGGGCAGGCTGTTGGTGTCTTCAGACCCAGCCTGTGTGATCAGCCAGGGCTGAGGTTCTCTCTGCTGACAGAGCTTTCCCTCTTAAGGACACTGGTGGGGCCATGGCCCCATCAGATCATCTGTCCCTGGGAATACTCTTTTCCAGAGAACTTCAATGAGAAAGTAGGTCCACTGAATTCCATGTCTCTGAAAATACCCTTGTAAAAGTACATAAGGACCCAACACTGCACTTATAATCAGACAGTTTGGACCCTCAGCTCTGAGAGCATCAACATTGGCCATCTCCTTCTCCTGTTTGGGTCTCAAACTCTGCCTCTGGAGCCTTGTTTTGAAGGCTAAGTTTCCAGCCAGAACAAGTGTCCATGCTCTGCTCTTTCAATCCCATGCCCCTGCCATAGCCAGGAAGGCTGAGGATAGGCAGGGTCTTTGCTCTTCTAGACAGAGCTGACCATGACTGAAGGATTCTCAGGTGCAGGCAGAGCCCTTTGTCCTTTATTGTCACTGTGCTGGCCACCGTGGGAGCTGATTCTGCTCCTTAAACCTTCTGGGAACACTTAAGGTGCCCATCACTGCAGAAAGGATTAACTCAACTGAGATGAGACATCTTTTTCCAATTAGTTGTAAAACACCCATGTTGGAGGTTTTCCAAAACTGGCCAGTTGCTTTCCCATTACCCGAGATTCCACATTCTTTCTGCACAAATAATTTCACAAGGTTTTCAAGTAAATTTGGTAGTAAGGCCCATGACCATGGAATAAACAGGATGCTCACAGTGAAATGCTAAAGCCAAAATCTTCTCTTCCATGTGACATGCTATGAGAAAGGAGATGGAAAGTAACTTCCACTTACCAAACTTCCCTACCTCAGGCTTAAGACACATATCAACAGGTGCAATGACATTTGTGTTGGGACATGCATTTTACTATATATGTGCATCTTTATAAAGACTTTTCCCAGCCAGGGAAATGTCTTTATAAAGATGCACATATATAGTAAAATGCCTGTAATCCCAGCACTTTAAGAGGCTGAGTCAGCCAGATCACAAGGTCAATAGATCAATGCCATCCTGGCCAACATGGTGACACCCCATCTCTACTAAAAAATACAAAAATTAGCTGGGCATGGTGGCACATGCCTGTAGTCCCAACTACTCAGGAAGTGAGGCAGGAGAATCACTTCAACCTGGAAGGCAGAAGTTGCAGTGAGCTGGGATTGTGTCATTGCACTCCAGCCTGGCAACAGAGCAAGACTCCATCTGAAAAAAAGGAAAGATTTTCTCACTGACATTTATTTCTCATGCCAAGTCAGGGACCTGCTGCTGCCAAACTGGGGAGACCAAGATCCCACAGCCAATGTGCTCACTCTCCTTAAAGGTGTGTGACACCAGCCAGAGAGGTGGACAATGTGGTCAAGGCAGGGATAACACTGTCTCACACTTAGGAAGACAGAAGAGATCTCGCAGTGCACAGGGCAGCCCTGGGAGTGGGTGACTCATAATAGCAGGAATAAATATTACAGCAAGTGCATCAACACATGGGAGGAATTTAACAAGCCTATTCCTTTTCTGCGATGAAGTCTTGCTTTGTCACCCAGGCTGAAGGGCAGTGGTGTGACATTGGCTGACTGCAACCTCTGCCTCCTAGGTTCAAGTGATTCTCCTTCCTCAGCCTCCTAAGTAGCTGAGATTATAGGCATGCTCCACTGCACCTGGCTAAGTTTTTGTATTTTTAGTAAAGACAGGATTTCTCCATGTTGGTCAGGCTGGTCTGGAACTCCCAACCTCAGGTGATCCACCTGCCTTAGCCTCCCAAAGTGCTGGGATTACAGGTGTGAGCCACTGCATCCAGCCAATACATTTGTTTTTTTAAGCTCCTAAGTTTGTGGCAATTCATTACACAGCATTACCAGCTCTGACCACAGATCTCAAGCATCAACCTTGGCTGTCATACCTGTGGAAAATGCCAAGTCCTCACATGCCTCTCCAGGCCTCCAAGGGACCTCCTGTCATCCCATCAGGCTCCTAGAGGCCCCTTAGGGTGCTGTCACTACTCTCTGCAGGAGCCACATGAGGGCAGTAAGAAGACAGTGGCTGTGGAATTTGAAGATTCTAAGTCCTGTCCCCCTAGGGCCTCAGGTGTCTTATACAGGTGTGCTGGTAATGTGGTGTATAACTTGACATTAACCCCGGCTGCCTGTCTGGGGCAGTCTGTCAGGTTTTGCCACTGTAAAGTTACTCTTTTATCCCCCTTTCCATTCTGGAAGAAAGTCACTGTGCACAGCCCACACTGATGGAGGAGGCATCCTCATCTTTTACTTACTGAGTTTGACAACCCTGCCTGTCACACCAGCACATTTCAAGTACTCCATAGATCCATGAGGCTGCTGACAATCACATTAGACAGCGCAGCTCTACTCTAGAAAATCAAGGAAAAGCAAGTACCCACACATCAGTCTCTCAAGTACCACTGTACTATTGTTTACTTAATAGTTTTCTGTAAAAGGGTTTTTTTTTAAAAAAGAAAATCTCACTCTGACACCCAGGCTGGAGTGCAATGGAGTGATCTCAGCTCACTACAACCTATGCCTTCTGGGTTCAAGTGACTCTCCTGCCTCAGCCTCCTGAGTAGCTGGGAACATAGGCATACACCACCACATCTGGTTAATTTTTGTATTTTTAGTAGAGACAGGGTTTCACCATGTTGGCCAGGCTGGTCTTGAACACCTGACCTCAGGTGATCCACCCACTTTGGCCTCCTAATGTGCTGAGATTACAGGTGTGAGCCACTGTACCCAGTCACAGGGCTTTTTAAAAAGGGAACTTGATATCACTACCTTGCAACGACCCAGTATCAAGGATGGCCCTGGACATTCAGGAGGTAGAGCAGCTCTATTCCTCCACATGGGCTTTTCCAGTCTTCCTTTCTTCTTCTCCTCAGAAGCCTGGGGAAGGCAGGGACCCCTTGGTCCTGGTCCCCTGGCCTCCAGGATCCACACTCGAGGGAGACTTCACCAGTTTACAACCAGCATCACGAACAGCTCTGACCCCTCCTGTGCCCCAGGTGTCTCTGGGCCAGAAAGCTGTAGATCTGTGTCTGCCAAACCTGGTTGATGATGAGAGTCACTAGACAGCTTTCTAAAAGCTTAGACTTTCTTAAGCCCAAAGCATGTGGATCCTAATTGAAGATATGGGTAGGGACCAGGTAAAAACAGCCCAGGTAAAGCTGATAATTAGCTACATGCCAGAGTCCTACAAGCAGGACAACCAGGCTTAACTGTGCTCTGGGAAAATTTTCACCTGCAAGTAATGCACAGCTATCCGATGGAAGACCCCAGGGCAGGCCCTGACTCCAACTCTCTTTTTTTCTTGAGACAGAGTCTCACTCTGTGGCCCAAGCTGCAGTGCATGGTCATGATCTTGGCTCACTGCAACCTCCAACTCCTGGGTTCAAGTGATTCTCCTGCTTCAGTCTCCACAGTGGCTGGGACCACAGGCGTGTACCACCATGCCTCACTAATTTTTGTATTTTTAGTAGTGACAGGGTTTTGCCATGTTGGGCAGGCTGGTCATGAACTCCTGGCTTCAGCATATCTGCCCGCCTTGGCCACCCTAAGTATTGGGATGACAGAGGTGAGCCACCGCACCTGGCTTGACTCACTTTCTAAAATGAGCAGTACCCAATGAAGGGAAGTGTCTAACTCAGCCTTCTCCCAAGCTCACAGGACATGGAATGAGGTGCTGACAGATCCTTTGGAAAAACTCCTTTCCCTGTCCTCTGTGACCAGGAGGAGAGGCAGCTTAGTGGTCTGGTATTTCTGGGTGTACAGCCTCTTTCTTTTTTTTCTTGTCCATATCATGTATCAGGTCCCTTGGATCAGGGACAGAACTAGATTGCACCCCTCTGGGTGGCCGCTCACTACACTTTAGGGCCAGGTGACTGGTTTACTGAGTTCCAAGAGCCTCCCCCATGCCAGATTGAGGTGATTTAGGTGATGAGATTTAGAGCAGATTTTGGACTCCTGAGTTGATGTTATAATGGGATGAGGCCTTGGGGCACGGTGGATGTATTTTGTATTTGGGATGAACACACATCTTCAGGGTCTAGAGAGATGACTAAATAGGCAGACTGTCCCTCCCCACACAATGATATCCATGTCCTAATCCCAAGAACCTCTGAATATGTCACTTTATGTAGCAAAAGGAACTTTACAGTTGGGATTAGTAAGGGGTTTGAGACAGGGATATTGGCCTGGATACCCAGGTGAGCCCAATCTAACCACACACATTCTTAAAAGCACAGTACTTTCTCATGCTTAAACATGAATAGTAAGGAGGAATGGGAGGTCCAAGAAGTCACCATGCCACACAGGGAGCAACCATGAGTCTTGTTCACCTCATGTATCCCCAGAGCCTAGAACCCAGCATGTGTTTGGCCACAGAAAGGTCAATAAAGTGAACTTTTGTGGTTTCTTTTTGTTTTCAAGATGGAGTTTTGCTCTTGATGCCCAAGCTGTAGTGCAATGGTGCAGTCTTGGCTCACTGCAACCTCTGCCTCCTGGGTTCAGGTGATTCTCCTATCTCAGCCTCTTGAGTAACATGTGCCACCACACGTGGAAACTTTTTTTGTATTTTTCGTAGAAATGGGGTTTCACCATGTTAGCCAGGCTGGTCTTGAACTCCTGGCCTCCCAAGGAGGGATTACAGGCATTAGCCACTAAAGTGAACATTTAAGCACTGGATTCCAGCTAGCAGCCATGAATTATTTAACCTCTCTGACCCCGTCATCCCCATTTCTATGGATATCAGAAGTAAGGTCAGTGAAATAACCCACCCAATGTTATCCAATGAATGAACAGTGGGGCTGGCCCCACTGTAATCCCTTCAGAATCCTTCTGGTTGACAAATCTGGCAGCCCCCCACCCCGACCTCAGCCTGGCCAAAATGGGAAGAACTCCTGGGTAAACAGGAGTGAAGCTTCTCATGGCCCCATTTTATTTCTTTGCTTCATTCTGTGCCTTTGCTTTCTGGTGACTGGTTCTCATCCCATTTCCCAAGCACAGACCATCAGAGGGTGCCAGGGCCCATGCAGAGAACTTCAGCTCCCAGAGCTGCCCTGTGGAAGAGCTGCTGTACAGAAGGGCCTGCTTCTGACCACCCACAACAAGTGTCCTTAATGATGAGGGGCACCTACTGTTTTATAACCTGGCTCTGTGGCTGGAGAGAGCCCCTGGACAAAGGACTTCATCTCCATGTCTGCAGTTTTCACAGCTGTGAAAGGGGACAGGGGAAATGCACCTCCTAGGGGTTCTGGGACAGTAAAATTAAGCAACTTATGAGATGGCTTCTCACACAGTCCCTGGCACTTCATTCTTTGTTGAACTTCAATTTTGTTTTGTTTTGTTTTGTTTTGTTAGAGACAGAGTTTTGCTCTGTTGCACAGGCTGGAGTGCAGTAGCGCATTCTCAGCTCATTGCAACCTCCACCTCCTGGGTTCAAGTGATTCTTCTGCATCAGCCTCCTGGGTAACTAAAATTACTGGCACACCCACACACCCACACACACACCATGTCTGGCTAATTTTTGCATTTTTAGTAGAGACACGATATCGCCACGTTGGCCAGGCTGGTCTTGAACTCCTGACTCCAGGTAATCTGCCCACCTCAGCCTCCCAAAGTGCTGTGGTTACAAGTGTGAGCCACTGAGCCCAGAAGAATTTGCATTCTTTATCAAGAGTCAATCTTGAAAGCCTCTCATTTCAGATTGTGCCCGAACCACATGAATCATTTTTTGGACTCAGCTGGCTATCTCCTTTTCCTCCATGCTTTCATGTCTTTACCAAGTCTTCCCTCTGTACTCAAAGAGCACTCCCAACAGTCTAGCCATCACCCTAAGGTTCACTATAAACTATACAGGGGGCCCAATTCAAAAGGCCCCTCTAAGCAGGGGGCTCCTTTCATTTGAAAACTGCTGCAGACCACATGTAAATTCAAGACACTGCCTTTGCTTGTATATTTCCACTGTCTTCCAGCCTAAAACCCAGCCAGTCCTAAGACTGACTGACTGCCCATGTATGTTATGTAAGACCCCATGCTGGGAAGGGATACTGAGATAAATAAGACACAATCACACATCACTGGAAGCACCTCCAACAGAGATGGAGATAGCAACAGATAATCTCACAACAGCATATGTGCCTGTCTACAGAGACCCATTCTTAGGAGGGGAACATTAATTCAGTTCCCAAGAACCTACCAGGTACCACCATTCAAAGAAAGAGATCTCCACTTCACAGACTGACTTTCAAGGCCAAAGTCAAAAAGGAACCAACAGGACCAGGACCAGACCCCAGGTTTGGCTGGCATCACTATCTCCCTTTTTGCAAGGAGGCAGAGGCCCCTTGAAGATGTCCTTTTGCACAAGCTCCAAAGTAACATATGAGATGGCTTCTCACACAGTCCCTGGCACTTCATTCTTTGTTGAACTTCCATTCTTTTTGCTTCATTTTGTTTTGTTTGAGATAGAGCTTTGCTCTGTTGCACAGGCTGGAGTGCAGGAGCACAGTCTCAGCTCATTGCAACCTCTGCCTCCTGGGTTCAAGTGATTCTTCTGCATCAGATTCCTGTTTTTAATCTGATTGATAATTCTCCTGTAAAAATAATTTGGGAGGGGAGGGTGTTAAGGGGTGTGTGTATTTGTGTGTGTGTGTGTGTGTGTGTGTGTGAGTGTGTTTGTTTTTTTTTTTACAGTGGCTGCCTGTCTAAAGTATTTTTCACAACTTGTTTAATAATCAGTGCTTTAAAAAGCAGCAGTATCCTAGAAAGAAAATGTCAGTTCTGGGGCATTGGATGTAAGGTTCTGCTCATGTCACCTTGTGTGTCCCACCCTGGAGGAGTGGAGGTGGGTGCTCAGGGAGGGTGGCTGAACCCCAGCACTGGGATGGGACATGCATGAGACCAGAGGAAGGGACAGCCCCACCCATGTCAACAGCAGGTGGCCTGTGTTTTCATTTCAAATGGGATACAGTATTTTTTAAATAAGGAGCCATACTTTTTAAAAAAAATTTTTGAGATTTGAATATGATTTCTAATTGTATCAGATGTTACTGTTTTAAAGCTATAACAAAGTTTAAAATTTCTACCTTTTGTTTTTCATTTATTTTAACTGTTCTTTTATCTATTAAATTGTTATATGTGGGTGAGGAAGTTTTGTTTCTCCTCTTAGCATTTGTTTCTATAACCAGAAATAAAATTCTATATTAAAGAAATGAAAATAAAAATAATGACCTACTAAATGTAGGTCATTATGGCTGAAAATGCATTTTCCCCTTGTCCTTGCAGCTGCTCTTTAAGTTTGGGCTGTAGCCTGATGTTCATCTGCCCCAGCCCTAGAGGACTGCTGGCCAACAGATCACAGGGTTGTGACCCTTGGAATTGGAAGCCATTCTACACACAGTGTCTCTTCTAGGTGCTTTTTCTCATCAACCATTAAACCACAAACAGGCCAAGTGACAAAGCACTCAGTTCCTTCACATGGTTATTCCTTCTCCCTCTTGCTTCAGCTGATGCAGAAGAATTTGTCAGTCAAACTTGAGCATTACAACAAGCAGGGGGTGTTTGCTGATAAACCAGCTTGGATTTGGCACCAGAAACAAAAAACTTCTGACTTATGTTTTCAGTTGGTGATATCAAGGAGGAAACACAAGTCAAAACAGTGAAAGTTATTAACATTCAAAGAAACCACACAGCTCAGCTAACATGCTGGAGTGACACCCTTCTATCACCAAGCCACCAGCAGTTTTGAGGTGACTGTCAGAAAAAACAGTGGCCTCCTTTTCCTACCCCATGCCCCCACAAATTTTTGAAATGTGTTATCACTCAGGCCACCATGTAGGCCCAACGAGCATTTTTCAATAGACATTATTTACCAGAAGTTGGGGGAGGACAAATGGGGAAGGATATGGTACAGGTGGTTTTTGGCAGCTTGGGTATGCTTTCTGGCATACAAAGCAGGTTTCACCACAGTAGGGCAGACTTTAGGTTAAGATCTCGGGAGTCTACTACACATCCAGCTCAGGGGCTACTACCAGGTGCCCTATAATAATTTTATGAATAAGGTTTGCCTTTTATTTATTTATTTATTTATTTATTTTTGAGACAGAATCTGGCTTCATCTTCCAGGCTGGGATACAGTTGCACAATCTCAGCTCACTGAAACCTCCATCTCCTGAGTTCAAGAAATTCTCATGCCTCAGCCTCCAGAGTAGCTGAGATTACAAATATGTGCCACCATGCCTGGCAAACATTTTTCTATTTTTAATAGAGATAGGGTCTCACTATGTTGCCCAAGCTGGTCTCAAACTCCTGGACTCCAGTGATCAGTCTGCCTCCACCTCCCAAAGTGTTGGGATTACAGACATGAGCCACTGCACCCAGTCACTGTGACTAAATTTTAACATAAGAATTCTGTAACAGAGATCTCATTGTCTGCACCAAAATTTAATTTCAATGTAATCAAAAGAAATGTGAGTGACCCAGCCAGGGAGAACACCTAAGGAGAAATGATGATGTAATGGAATGCGGTGTCCCAGATGAGAAACTGGAACAGGAAAGGACATTAGGAATAACCACAAGAAATCTGAATGAAGTAGAGACTTGGGTTAATAAAACATCTCAATATTTGTTCATTGATTTTAACAAATGTACCATACTAATATAAGATGTTAATAATAGGGGAAGCTGGGTACAGGTATATGGGAACTCTGTATAATCTCTGCCATTTCTCTCTCTCTCTCTCTCTCTCTCTCTCTCTCTCTGTGTGTGTGTGTGTATGTGTGTGTGTGTGTGTGTGTGTGTGTGTGTGTGTGTAGACAAGCAAGAATGTACTGATACTCCCAGCAATAATGATTTGGTGCCTACAAAGTGTCACATACCATGTAAAAGTAATCTACATGTATCTTCATTTATTCCTCACACTAGTGCTATGAGCTGGGCATAATCTGCATCTTACAGATAAAGAAATTGAAGAACAGAGATGTTAGGTACCTTGCTCATAATCACATGGCAAGGTTACTGGCAGATAAAGGGCTTAAATTCAGGTTGACAGGACAGCTCAGCAATATTGCCTCAAATATCCCAAACTGTGAACAAAAAAACAGTTCAAAACAAGCTGCATGAGGGCCATGAAAACAAGGCACACTTTCCAGTCTGCCCCACATTAGAAAGAAAAGAGTTTAAAAGCAGGACATGTGCCAGGCACAGTGGTTCATACCTGTAATCCCAGCACTTGGGGAGGCCGAGGCAGTTGGATCATGAGGTCAAAACATTGACACTATCCTGGCTGACATGATGAAACCCCATCTCTACTAAAAATACTTTTTAAAAAAAATTAGCTGGGCATGGTGGCATGTGCCTGTAGTCCCAGCTACTCAGGAGGTTGAGACAGGAGGATCGCTTGAACCTGAGAGATGGAGGTTGCAGAGAGAAAAGGTCATGCCACTGCACTCCAGCCTGGCAACAGAGTGAGATTCTGTCTCAAAAAAACAAACAAAAAGCACAGCACACCCAAGACACAACACTCAATGTTGGAGAGGATGTCCGTAAGTCCACCAATATCACCATACATTTTGTGCAATCAAGAAATTTACTTGGATGGGGATGGGGTGAGCTCCTGTGTGTAATTCCAGCACTTTGGGAGGCCAATTCTGGTGGATTACCTGAGGTCAGGGGTCTGAGACAAGCCTAGTCAACATTGCAAAACCCCATTTCTATTGAAAATACAAACCTAGCCTGGTGTGGTGGCACACTCCTGTAATTCCAGCTACTGGAAAGGCTGAGCTGGAGAAATGCCTGAACCTGGGAGGGGGAGGTTGAAGTGAGCTGAGATTTTACCACTGCACTCCAGCCTGGGAGACACAGTGAAACTCCCTCTCAAAAAAAAAAAAAAAAAAAGGAGGAGGGCCATGTGTGGTGACTCACACCTGTAAACTCAGTACTTTGTGGGGCCTAAGTGGGTGGATCGCCTGAGGTCAGGAGTTTGAGACCAGCCTAATCAACATGAAGAAACCTAGTTTCTACTAAAAATACAAATATATACATATATACATGTACATACATACATATATATATATATATTTTAGCCAGGCAGTGGCACTGCTACCCCATTCATCACCAATGTTTTTGATGTCTCTTCCTCTTTTTTTTTTTTTTTGGAGACAGAGTCTCGTTCTGTGGAGCCTCCCAGGCTGGAGTGCCCTGGTGTGATCTCAGCTCACTGCAACCTCCACCTCCTGGGTTTAAGCTATTCTTCTGCCTCAACCTCCCAAGTAGCTGGAACTACAGGTATGCACTGCTACGCCTGGCTAATTTTTGTATTTTTAGTAGGAATGGGGTTTCACCATGTTGGCCAGGATGGTCTTGAACTCCTGACCTCCAGTGATCCACCTGCCTTGGGCTCCCAAAGTGCTAGGATTACAGGTATGAGCCACCATGCCCAGCTTTTTTTTTTTCAGTTGGGGTCTCCCTATGTTTCCCCAGTAGGCCCTCAAGCAATCCTCTCACCTCAACCTCCTGAGTTGCTGAGATTGCAGATGAGTGTCACCTTGCCTGCCATGATTTTGTTACCACAGACCCCTCTCATTCCCTTTCATAGGAAGTCACTGAGAACCAGAAAGCTTGAGCCAAGAACTAGGGAAACTGATATTTGAACTCATTTCTGTTGGGTGCCAAACTTCTCTGTGCCTCTTTCTGTGAAAATTGGAGGTGGCAAGATCCAGTGGCTCACATATATAATCCCAGCATTTGGGAGGCCTAGGCAGGTGGATCACCTGAGGCCATTGCACACCAGTCTGGACAACAAGAGTGAAACTCTATCTTGAAAAACAGAAAGAAAGAGAAAAAGAAAGAAAGAAAGAAAGAAAGAAAGAAAGAAAGAAAGAAAGAAAGAAAGAAAGAAAGAAGAGAGGAAGAGAGAGAGAATGAGAAAGAGAGAAGAGAGAGAGAAAGAAAAGAAAGGAAGGAAGAAAATCAGAAAATCAGAGGCTTTGGTTCCTTAATCTCACACTCTGGAGTAATTCTGTCCCTGCTTGAATGTGATCTTTTTGAGGCAAAATCTGGGTCTCCTTCCTCTTGCATGCCCACCCTGGCCTGTCTGTTCCACACTAGCTGTTCAAAGAAGGCTGGCCCATGTAGAGTATGGATTTGAGGCATCCCAAGACTTGGAGTTGTGGAAGATGTGAATGAGAAGCCTTGGAATACTCTGCCCATCAGAAAATGTGTATATCCCAGAGTTCAGCCGAGATGCTGTGCTCCTTCTGACACCAGTGCTCAGAGCTCCCCTATTCAGGGTAGAACCTTGGATGGCCAAGTACATTGGCTCAATATTTGCCTTGAGTAGCTGGCTGCAGTGGCTCCAGCCACTGTTGGATCTACATTCATAGCACTTTGAGAGGCTGAGGTGGGTATTCAAAATATAATAAATGTAGTATCTGAAATATTTTGAGTGTAACACAAAATTTGAAAGCAATTTTTAAAATGAGATGTAATTTCATTACATCAATATAAAAAAATCTCATGGCAAAACATGATAAGCAACATAAAAGGACAAACAACAAACTTAAAAGCAACAGTATAACTCATATCACCAAGAGCTAATTTGCTTAATATATCTAAAGCTCCTACATAGCAACAATAAAACAGTAACCATATAATAGAGAAATAGGTAGCATATGCGAACAGTGAGCTCTCAGAAAAAGAATTAAAATGACTCATTCACATGAAAAGATGCCCAAACTCTGTAATAAGATATATATAAGTTAAAAATCAGAAGAAAAGAACATTTTCACCAATCAGATAAACTCTAGTAGCACTCTGTACTGTTGAGTGTATAATGAAACAGACACACTAAAACCTTGCTGGTGGAAGTATATACCGATAAAATGTTAATGGAGAACAATATGGAAATGTGAGAGATGATGTATTTACACATAAGTATTATGTACTTCAGCATAGATATAACAGGAAAAGTGGTGGGGACACCTAAAACATGTTACATTCAGTCGATGGAGTGAATGCTCTACAGCCATCACAAAGAATGAGGCAGTCCCATAAGTACCAAGATGAAGTGATCTTTTAGATACCCAGAGCAGCAGATCTTTTTTCTTGTTGGCTTCACTACTGGTAGAGTCATCTTTGGTAAGGTAAGGCAGAACATCTAATTCAAGAATATGACTTCCCATAAATACTGAAGAAGAATTCAAAGCTACCAATTGGGGAAAGAGCTTTTTATAAAGCAGTGTAAAAATCTACAAATTACCTAGAAAACAGAACATCCTGCAGAAAACTCTAACTAACACATCCAAAATGGAATTCTCTACTGCACTTGCATTCTAACCTGTCTCATCATCCTACCATATCTGCTTCCATTCCTCCTCAGACAACCACAGATAACAGCACAGAGAGCCCAGACATCCTTAAACTGCATGTAAGTTCATGATGTTAAAATCAGCCAGAGGGTGATTAACCCATGAATCCCCAAGTGTGTTCTCAGATCATCCACAGGAACCAGAAAGCAGTCAACTTTTCCAAATGCACAGAAACAGAAGCAGAAAGTGAGTGATTTAATCAAGACACCACAGAGATTAAAGGTAAGCATGTAATTACACATGAATGACTGTTTGTCTCATTTTGATATGTCTTACCAACTATACAAAATTCCTATGAACTGAGAAAAGGTTTATTATACTCCCTTGTGAAATCAGAGGTACTAGATTAACTGAATCCATAACTGCTAAACTATGAAACACAACTAAAGGCTAAATTAGGAAGCTTTAGTTTTATTTCAGGCAACCTCCTGACATAAACACAATCTAGATTAAAATAAATAAATAAATAAATAAAAAGCTCAACAACATACACACATCCCCAAAAAATCAAACAGAACACAAACACACAGAAAGCGTGGGTCTGCTTTCTATCCACAGCACTGTCAAGCTTTCTCTGGTAAATGAAAGCCAGCAGGAAGCTCATCCCTGAACAGGATGAAGGAGATGAATACAAGAACAAGGAAGCCCTTCTATGAAGAGAGTTTGGAGTGTGTCTCTGTGAGTATATGTACTCACATTTTTAGTCTCTTTGGTGTGTGAAAGAAAAATAAATCTTGGGGCCCCTAAATCACTAAGCTAATGGGAAAAGCCAAGCTCAGAACTGCTTAGGGACAACCTGCCTGTCACTCAGATAGATGCATAGCTGATTGCCTTCTTTGGAAAGGCTAATCAAAAACCCAAAGAATGCAAGCACTCCTCTCTCTCATCTATCTGTGACCCAGAGGCTCTTTCCAGCTTCAAGTCTCCTTCCTGTCTTTGCTTCAAGTTGTCCTGCCTTTCCGGACACAACCATTGTACTTCTTACATATGTTGGCTGATGTCTCACATCTCTCTAAAATGTATAAAACTAAGCTGTGTCCCAACCACCCTGGGCACATGTCATCAGGACTTCCAGAGGCTGTCTAAGGAGTGTGCATCCTCAAATTTGGCAAAATAAACTTTCTAAATTAACTGAGACTTGTCTCAAATACTACCAGCAAATCTGGAGACCTGCTGAAGGGAAAAAGAAGGTAGTCTAACTTCATTATGACTGCAAAAATGCATCTGGTATATCCATACAATAGGATATTACTTAGCAAATAGAAGGAAAAAAACTATTGACACAAAACACCATGGATGAATCTCAAAATAATCACATTGAATGAAAAAAGACATAAAAAAGGAATACCTACTGTATGTTTCTATTTATATAATTTAGAAAATGAAAAGTAATCTACAGTTACAAAAAGCTTATCAGTGGTTGCCTGTGGATCAATGGCAGGAGGGAGACAGTACTGAAGGGTACAAGAAAACTGTTGGGATAAGTACATCTATTATCTCTAGTGGTGACAGCTCTATGGCTGAATACCCATGTGAAAACACCTAACTTTACACTTCTAATATGTGCAGCTTGGGTATCACTTGACTCCTCAATAAAGCTGTTTAAAATTTTTTGATAAAAATAAGTTCACATTGACCACCAATCAGGTTTAACTGAAATCTTACAAAATGAAGGAGATTATTTTCACTTTCAGAAGGATATCTGATCGCAGTTACATATCATGCCTTGTGGACAAGCAATTTCAGAATAAATACAGATTTCAAATACTTAAATGTCTGTATTTCTTCCCATTCATCCTTTTTATTATTTAAAAGAAGCTAAAGCATTTTACAAAAAAAATTTTATCACTTCAATTTTCTTACAGAGACTCTCTGAAATTCAACAAACATTTAACTTTTTGGAAAAGATGGGACCTTAAACACCATCCTGTCCAACTTTCTCAATTTAAGGAAGTAAACTTAGCCCCTCCCCTTGTAGGGAGTTCATCCAGTCTCATGGCTTTGAAGTCAGCTCTATGTTGCTGACACCTACTTTGTCATTTTAATCTTGACCTCCCCACTGAACTACAGATGTTTATTCCACTGCCCACTAAACCACCTCACTTGACTATCTCATAAGTATCTAAAACCAATTGTGGCCAAAAGGTATCTTCTAATTCACCTCACCACTGACTTCTCCTCGAATTTTCCCCATCTTAGTAATTGAACCATCACACATTCAGTTGCTCAACTAAAACCTAGAAAACAACTCTTGACTACTCATCTCCTGCCTTCCACATAGAATCTACACTTAAGTTCTTAGCTCTGTTGGCAAAGTAGATTGCCAAAGCTGGCCCAGGCTCCATCTACACAGCTACTATGGCTTCTTACCCAGACAACAGCTCTGAAAGCTCCTCATTTCCTCTTCTGCCTCTACTAGTCAACACTACACAGTAGCCACAGTCATGAGGCCATCAATCCAAGATCTAGAACACTCTACAGACTTGCTGCCATCATTAAAGTGACATCCTAACTCCTTATTCTGCCCTAAAAGATCAAGGCCCTTTCCACCTCTCTAGCCTCATCTACCACTATTTCTTCTCTGGATACATTCCAGCATTTCATACCGACTGTCTCAAACACACTAAACTCATTTCCACCCCAAAGCCAATGCTTTCCCACCTCCAGGCCTGAAATGCACATAGATACTTCACCATTCAT
Organism: Saguinus oedipus; assembly: GCA_031835075.1. Classification (NCBI taxonomy): domain Eukaryota; kingdom Metazoa; phylum Chordata; class Mammalia; order Primates; family Cebidae; genus Saguinus; species Saguinus oedipus. Next base: position 7,926,083 of record CM063172.1, on the reverse strand, counting down.
ATCTCAACTCAAATAACATCTTCAAAAGCTTCCCAGACCTCACAATCTACAGAAGCATCCCCTGGTGAGAAGCTGGTGGTGAGGGCAATCAGGAGCCCTTTGGCCACAATAAGTTTGGAAATGTATTAGGTAATAAAGTGAATATTTAATTCACTTATCATAGATCCCATTTTACTGATGTTATGGTACTTATCACTATCTAAAATTATCTTGTAAAGTTCTTTATTTATTTGTTATATATGCTCATAAAATTTATTCATTTATTTATTTATTCATTCATTCCTGCTATGCCTATCAGAAGCACTGGCCCAAATAAGAACTGTGAGCTTTTCTTATTTCACTTGAAAGCATTCATTTCTGGGTGCCTGGTACTGCCGGTTAAAAAGTACCCATGTGCATTTTTTTACATCAATTTTAGTTCTTTTTTAATTCCTAAGTATGATGATTGGGTTTCCACACCCAAACCTGAGTGTGAACCTTTTACATCAGCCATATTACCAGTCTGATGTTTAAAAATAGAGGTCAATTTTAGGCCAGGCACAGTGGCCCATGCCTATAATCCCAGCACTTTGGGAGGCTGAGGCGGGTGGATCACAAGGTCAAGAGATCGAGACCATCCTGGTCAACAAGGTGAAACCCTGTCTCTACTAAAAATACAAAAAAATTGGAGAGAGATCCAAGATGGCTGATCGCTAACAGCTCGGGATTGTAGCTCCCAGTGAAAGCTCGGAAAACGTGAGGACGCCACATTTTCAGAGGAATTTTCATTGCCCACGGACCAGAAGATTTCCAGTGGAGGAGCCCCGTGGGTCGCCAGCGCGACTTCTGTGGCCGGTGCAGCGGTTTTGCCGTGGCCTCGGCGTGGCAGCTCTTCGTGCACAGTGAGCGGGACTGGTTCCCCTACTGACTGGTGTTTGGAGCTCCGGGAAGGCAGAGCCACTTGTTGCGGACTCAAGAAGGAAGCCAGACTGGAGATTCCCAGGCAGAAGAGCACCATCAGCCTTATTGCTGTTGTTTTGGCTGGTGCAGTGGGTTGCTCAGATTCCAGCACTGGGAATCAATAAATTGGACATCCTCTCAGGAACTTAATCAGAAAGGCGCTAATTGTGAAAAGATATCAGATGGATAAAATCACAATAAAGGGGAAAAAACAGCCTAAAAAGGCCGAGAAAACTGAAAGTCAGAACCCCTCTCCCTCTACAGGGGATAGTAATTCCTCATCAGCAACGGAACAAGCCCTAATGGAAGAGGACTGTGTTCCAGTATCTCAAGGAGGTTTTAGAAGGTGGATGGTAAAAAACCTCTGGGAATTAAAACAAATTGTTCTAAACCAATGCAAAGAAACTAAGAACTTTGAAAAAAGGTTAGATGAAATGTTAAAAAGAATGGACAATATAGAAAGGAATATAAATGAATTAATGGAGTTGAAAAATACAACACGAGAACTTAGTGAAATATGCACAAGTTTGAATAGCCGAATTGATCAAGCAGAAGAAAGGATATCAGAGGTCGAAGACCGACTTAATGAAATGGAATGAGAAGACAAGAATAGAGAAAAAAGGATAAAAAGGAATGAGCAAAGTCTCCAAGAATTATGGGACTATGTGAAAAGACCTAATCTACGTTTGATAGGTGTACCTGAATGTGATGGAGAGAATGAATCCCAGCTGGAAAATATTCTTCAGGATATTATCCAGGAGAATTTTCCCAATCTAGCAAAGCAGGATACCATTCAACCTCAGGTAATACAGAGAACACCACAAAGATATTCCTTAAGAAGAGCAACCCCAAGACACATAATCATTAGATTCACCAGGGTTGAAATGAAGGAGAAAATACTAAGGGCAGCCAGAGAGAAAGGTCAGGTTACCCACAAAGGGAAGCCTATTAGACTTATAGCAGATCTCTCAGTAGAAACCCTACAAGCCAGAAGAGAGTGGGGGCCGATATTTAACATCCTCAAAGAACAGAAATTTCAGCCCAGAATTTCATATCCTGCCAAACTAAGTTTCACAATTGAAGGAAAAATAAAATCTTTTATGAACAAGCAAGTACTCAGAGATTTTATTACCACCAGGCCTGCTTTACAAAAACTTCTGAAAGAAGCATTACTCACAGAAAGGAACAACCAGTATTAGCCTTTCTAAAAATATACCAAAAAGTAAAGAACATCAAAAGAAAGAAGAATTTACATCAACAAATGGATAAAATAGCCAGTTAACATCAAATGGCAGTAATCTTAAATTGAAATTGACTAAATTTTCTAATAAAAGATACAGCCAAAATCTAATGGTATACTATATCCAGACCTATTTCATATCCAAAGATATACATGGACTAAAAACAAAGGGTTGGAGAAAGATTTACCAATCAAATAGAGAACAAAACAAATAAATAAACAAAAAGAGGTTGCAATTCATGCATTTGATAAAACAGATTTCAAACCAAAAAAGATAGAGTGGTATAAGGATCAATGTATCCTAACACCCAGATACATAAGACCCATAAAGAGATTCAGACTCAATGAAATAGAAAATTAATAAGGATATCTAGAATCTGAACTTAGATCAGTAACAAGTAAACTTAATAAGCAAACTCTCCACTTTAGATAAATAAAATATACATTCTCCATTTTAAATACATAAAATAATGATCAGCCATTATTAATAGCCATTTATAGAATAAAGCAATATTTCTGTTCTCTCTCACTCTTCCTCTTCCTCTCTTTTCCTTTCCAAAAAAGACCCTCTATATCCTCTCTTTCTCTCAGCTCCTAAAAAAAAAATAAAAATACAAAAAAATTAGCTGGGGATGGTGGTGCACTCCTGTAGTCCCAGCTACTTGGGAGGTTGAGGCATGATAATTGCTTGAACCCAGGAGGTGGAGGTTGTGGTGAGTCAATATCATGCCATTGCACTCCAGTCTGGGTAACAACAGTAAAACTCCATCTCAATAAAAAAAAAGGTCAATTTCAACTGTCCTATTAATTTTACAAGATTCCAAATCTCCTTTCTTAAACCTTTTTACATCAGTACCTGTCTGATGTTCAAAAATAAATTTCAATTTCAACTGTCCTATTAATTTTAAAAGTCTTCAAATTATGTTTCTAAAAAACTGAAAAATTCGATGACTGGCCTGTCTCATTATCATGAGATTTCGATTTGATATAATATCAATTTATCAATTTACATGAATGTTGTTGATTTTGAGATTGCATGGCCTGTCACTACAATAGCACATTTTTTTGATAAGAATAAGGTTGATATAAAACATATTTACTTTTAATGATTAAATTGGGATCTCTAATATCTTACCTTTGTGATACTTAGCAAATAGTCACTTACATAATATACTATCTAAATGCACCAATTTAAACTTTTTTTTTCTTTTTGATATGGAGTTTTGCTGTTGTTATCCAGACTGGAGTGCAATGGCCCAATCTTGGCTCATGGCAACCTCTGCCTTCTGGATTCAAGAAATTCTCCTGCCTCAGCCTCCTGAGTAGCTGGGACTACAGGCACACACCACCATGCCCAGCCAATTTTTATATTTTTAGTAGAGATGGGGTTTCACCTATGTTTACCAGATGGTCTCGATCTCTTGACCTCATGATCCACCAACCTCGGCCTCCCAAAACGCTGGGATTATAGGTGTGAGCCATTGCACCCAGCCCAATTTAAACATTTTAAATTCCTTCATTTTCTTTTTAGAATTTCAAAGCTTTCAGACACAATAGATTTTTTTTTACCTGTTTTTTACATATTATAAATGATCTCATAGTAAATCATTAATCACTGGGATGTACATTTTATAAGGACAGAGATATTTATCCAGTTGGTTCATTGTATACCCCAGCACCTATTCCTGGCATATTATCAGCTTAAAATAATGTATGTTGTTAAATACCTGCAAGCTCCTGTTTTATCTTATGGAGATCACCATATTACTTCCACATTTAGAGCATACTGCTAATATGTGTAATCTCTTCTTGCTATTGCTTGATGGCATGAAAATATTAAGCATAATCTGAACAGCAATTCTAAATTAAAAGTTCTTGATTTTCAAGTTATACAGTGATATGTGGAAAACGGGTGGCAAGAGATCAACATAGATTTTCACATAATGTGTGATCAACATAGATTCTTTTACATTGTGCCTAGGAGGCAAGACTCAATATGGAGTCTGGATACACAGACTTCTCTAGGGCTAGGGAGAAAGCCACCAATGGAAGACCATCTATGCATGAGAGTATCAAATTTATACTGATGCCGAGGTGAATGTTAAATAGTGCTACAGGGCTGATAATGAACTTTGCCATAATAAAGTAGTTAGAAGCAACCATTGTGAATCATAAAAAAGCAGCTCAGTTTTTGGTGTGCTGCAAGTAATTTATACTAATAAAAATTAAAATAGTCAAGTTAATGAATCATCATTCATGAATAATCAAGATTATTCCTAAGACATTACTCTTGCCCTCACATTTCTAAGAAAAAAGCAGCAGAGATACAACTAGTTTGCTGGGAACTACATAGAACATGAGTGGGAATGTGTGTCATCTGAATAACACCTATCATGTCAAAGTGTTATACCAGCCTGAGCATAGAAAGTCAACACCAAGACAAAAGTATGCCAAATTGCAGGGTCTTTATTGCTGGCAGCCACGGAGGCCTCATGTCTCTCCAACCTGTGGCCCCATAAAGAGGGTGACAAAACCTTTTATACTGGTAAAAATTACCTTGGGAGTGAGGGTAAGGGGTGGGGATGGGTGTGAGGGGCTTCAGACATTCCAAGGGCTAGTGGATTCTGCAAATCACCTTCTGGGAGGAGATGAGGGTAAGGAGATTCTGGACATTCTGAAGGCCAGGGGACTATTTGACATTCTGATTGTTACTTAAGTGGTTCACAAAAGCCAAGATTAGCATTTGTTTACACATTGTCTGGGTAGGGTGGCAATCACAGTCCTTAATTACTTATTCACATTTGGGTTATAGAGAGCAGTTTCAACAGAAAGCTGAGGTATGGTTGAGGTATGCAGTTTTATGGGGCTTTTTATCATGTCACAAAAGTAGGCTGACACTGCAGATCTGAAGCAAGCAGCTCTCTACCACCTAATACATCCTAAATACGAATCCCTGTTCCATCTTCAACCAAGTAACCTCCTGCATTTATAACCTGTTTCTTAATATGAAAATAAGAATAATCCCTCTATAGATTTGTAAATAATAAAATTTTTAAAGAAAAAGAAAAGTAAACATATACTTCTAATCCTTTGATCAGCATGGTCTGCCTACCTGGTTGGCTGGATAGACTGAGGAGAAGCTGGTTCAGAACCCACTGGGAAAGCTCCTATACAGGGTAAGATGACAAGTAAACAGGCCATTATTTAACAAACAAAATGACGTCTTATAAAATATGCATTATACCACTTCACACCCACCAAGATGCCTGTAATCAAAAAGATAGTAATGGTTGACCAGAATGTAAAGAAACTGGAACCATCATGCATTGCTGGTGAGAATGTAAAATAATAAAGTCACTTTGGAAGATAGTTCCTCAAAATGTTAGGTATAGTTATCATATGAACCAGTAATTCCACTCCTAGGTATACACACAGAAGAAGTAAAAACAGATCTACAAAAAAGCTTCTACACAAATGTTCACAGCAGCATTATTCATACTTGCAAAAAAACATGAAAACAACCCAAATGTCCATCAACAACAGACAGACAAATAAAATGTGGTATATCCATATAATGAAATATTTGGCAATTAATAAAAATGCATGATCATACACAAAGATAGATAAACCTTGAAAACATGCTAATGAAAGAAGTCAGACACAAAAGACAACAAGTCATCTGATTGCACTTACATAATATGTCTAGAATAGACAAATCTACAGAGATAGAAAGTAGATGTGTGGTTGCTTAGGGCTGAGAAATTTGGGAAAAATAGGGAGTGACTGTGAATGGGTATAAGACTTCTTTTTGTGATGAAAATGTTACAGATTAGACAGTGGTGATAGCTGTACAACTTTGACTATATTAAAATTATTGAACTGTATACTTTAAAAGGGTGAGTTCTATGGTATGTGAACTATATCTTGATAATGCTATTAAAATATATTGTGCATTATCTTTAAATAATTATAGCTTTCAACCATCAAATGACATGTCTTATCAAAATAAAGTATGGACATGTTGTCACCCCAATAGCTACATTCTATATAGTTCACAAAGTCCTCTCAGAGCCCCCACTCCCCATGACCAAGAGTGTTCCCCAGGGCATTTCTGCCAGAGCTCCCAGAGAAGATGCTTTCTCTTCCTAGGATCATGGGTAGAGCTGGTTTCAACTGGGGCTCCTTCTGTGACAAGAGAGAATAGGCTAACACTCTAATAAATGCAGAATGAGAGAAGGAGTGGGGCAGTGGGATAAAGAAGGAGAAGAGGAAAGTGAGAAAGGAGGAGACACAGAGAGGAAGAGCACAGTAATTAATTATTGTTGGAGCATCTGCATCCAGCCATGCTGGCTAGTTTAAAGTGGGCTTCTGTAATTTGCTTTTAGGACTCTTAATATGTTACTTTACTTCAAACTCTTTTCCTACTTAACTGATAAACTTTCTAAGGATATATACACAAGTAAAACTAAATCCTGGGCATTTTTTATTTAATAAAAAGACACATGAAACACTGAAAAGAGCACACATAGCTCAGTGGTTAAATGAAGTCAGAAGACTTAGATTCAAATGTGAGTTCCAGGCTTACCTAAGTGACCTTGGGAACACACAATTTAACTTCCCCAAACCTTAGTTGCCACTTCTGTAAAATGGGAGCCCTAGGTTTGGTTTTCTTACAGACAGGCCACTGTCCACATTAAATAAAATAACTCATGGCAGTGTCTCAATACAGTACCTGGCATATGAGAACACAACAATATGACCCACCATTAGTGGTAAACTCATGATTTACCACAGATATATATAGAGCATAAAAAAGTATTGTTTTAAAGAAAAGATAGTATGAATAAGACTAGTAGGTAAGAGCCAGAGAAAACTGTACCAGGCTTCACAAAAAAATACTTCTTATTCATTTGGAGAGCATTATTTTGAAGACATGTTAGAAACTAAACCTACTAATGGTAAACACAACTGCCAGAACCAAAAATGCTAATTCATAAAAATCAATTCTGGTTCTTAGCTAACCATGCCCAATACATACTTTGGTCAGAGTTATTTCTTCTTAGGCTTCTGTCTGCAATCGCTTTTGAAAACCACTCCCCACTTGCAAACAGAAAGCTTTAGACAACTACTTAGATTGCTAAGCCTTCTGTTCTTCTACAACACTGCATATTCTTGCATCCACATGAGAGAATTCCCTCCACTCATCTACTGCCCATAGATATCATTAACTTGGCTCAGACACAAGCCCTCTCCAAAAGTAACCTTGTGATCACCCAGTTCTGAGTTTATTCATTCATTCCACAAAGACTTGATGAGAACCTACTATGTGCAAAGTACTGTACTAGGTACCAGAGATGCAGAAAATAAAAGAGATACCTCTTCCCTGTGTTCTCATGAGGACCTGTTGCCTCCTCATTACAACACTGACCACACTGATTACTGATTTCCTAACTACTTCTCTGCAACCCCTACAGGGACTCTAAGCAACCTGAGGTCAGGGACCATAGCAAAGCTGATTTGCAACCGTGTCACATTATTTTGACTAAGTCCTGGAAAAAGACTGAAATAGAATGAGATGTCAGCACAATACAGCCACAGCATAGATATTTGCATGGTCAGAGACTCATGCAGAGCAAACTCTGAAGTGTGTAGACACACAAACTCTACAGGTCACTGAGTCTCCCATCAGTGATGAATATAGCCTGCCCCTGAGATCTTGGCTACATCTAGAGCTTAATCCAAAGTATATGATACAGATATAAAATTACATAATACAAATACAAAATACGCATTTATTTTTATAAATATATGTATTAGATTATCTTTTCATTGAAAATATGTCTATATAAGGTAAAGAAGAATAAAGTTGCACATAGATTAGCTAAAATGGAATTTCTTAGATGAAATGCACCAATTCCAGAAAAAACACAAATACAACAACTCATCAAATATGATTTTAAATAGCCCTGTAACTGTTAAGAAAACTGGCTTTGTAATTTAAAATCCCATAAACATCTCTAGGCCAGTGAGGTGCAGTGGCTCACACCTGTAATTTCAGCACTTTGGGAGGCCAAGGTGGGTGGATAACCTGAGGTCAGGAATTCAAGACCACTCTGGCAACCATGGTGAAACCCTTCTCTACTCAAAATACAAAATATTAGCTGGGTGTGGTAGCAGGTGCCTGTAATCCCAGCTACTCAGGAGTCAGAGGCAGAATCCTTGAACCCAGGAGGTGGAGGCTGCAATGAGCCAAGGTCATGCCATTGCACTCCAGCCTGGGCAACAAGAGCAAAACTTCATCCCCCACCTCCCCACCAAAATAAATAAATAAATAAATACATACATACATACATACATACATACATACATACATACTTGCCCCAGATGGCTTTACTAAAGAAGTCTATTACATTTTTCAGAAAGAATTAACACTGGTTTTATACAATCCCTCCCAGAAAATAGAAGAGAAAGGAATACATCTCAATTCAATAAAGGGAGTGGTCTAGATTTAAGGAGACTAAGGAGAGTTTAGAACAAAATGCAACCTGTAATTCCAAACTAGATCCTGTTGTTAAACAGAATTTGATCAGATAACCAGTAAAGCTTGAATAAAGTTGAAGATGTGATGATAGAAATGTATTAATTTCTAATTTTGATGGTCATTTTGATATTCCACAGAAGAATGTCCTTAGGAAATGCCACTAAAATATGTGGAAGCAATGGGTCATCAAGTCAGCAACTTATTAGGAAATGGTTCAGGGAAAAGCAAATGTTATCTGAATTGTACTGATAACCTTCCTGTAAATTTAATCTTGTTTTAAAACAAAAAAAAATATTTCTTAAAAATATTGGAGGCTATCTTTATGATCTCAGGATACAGAAGAATTTCCTAAACTGGGTGTAAAAACACTGCAAATATGAATGTTATAAATTCAGCCACATGAAGATTAAGAACTTTATAAATGGAACATTATTCAGCTTTTCAAAAGAAAAGAAATTCCAGCTTTTATGAGTCATATAACATATATCATATGTGACAACATGGATGAACCCTGAAGACGTGCTAACTCAGATATGCCACTCACAAAAAGACAAATGCTGTAAGTTTTCACTTATATGTAGTATCTAGAATAGTCAAATTCATAGAAATGAAAGGCCAGCTGCTGGACCTGGGGGAAATAGAGAGTTGATTAATCAACATACAGTTTCAGTTCTGTAAGATGAAAATGTGGAGATCTAGTATTCAATGTTGTGAATACACTCATCACTACTGAACTACCCACTTAAAGATGGTTAAGATGGCAAATTTCATGCTTATTACCACATACACATATACATTTGTGGATAACACTTGAAGAAAGAAAGGAAATGGTTAACACAATATTGCAGAAGTCTCTCCTCTCTGGGATGTGATCTGAAAAGGGCACACAGGGAACTTGAAAAAAAATTTCCTTAAGTTAAAGTACAAGTGGTTTTCATCATCCTCTAAAAGCATAAGTTCCTGGAAATCTAATTTTTGAAATTAACTCCACAGGAAAGGGAAGATGAACCAGTACAAAAGCTCTGAAAATAAATAAAGAACTAAAGGACAGGTAAGGCAAAAGGAAAGAATCATAAGTTCTCTCTGTATTATTAACTTTAAATTATATTTTCTAAATAATAAAGGATCAATTTCTGTACAACAATTTAAAGTTATAAGTGGTACTGGTCAAACTAGATGTACTTTATGTAACTACCAAATATCTTTCTAAAATATGGAGCCAAATAATATCAATCCCTCAGCCTTTCTATATTGCTCACCACAACAGGAGGAGTCAGACAAGACAGGGGCAGTCCTCAGTAGTCTCAACAAGGAGAAGCAGAAAGAGGCACTGAGGGACAGTGTTCTGCCTTGAGAAAGCAGAAGCTGGTGGCTACACAGTATACAGTTTGCTCAGAGGCCTCCCACTTCTGACTGGTTTCCCGCTGAGAAGAAAAAAATGGTAAGGATCAAAAATATACCCACATGGTTTCTTATGGGGTGGGGGAGAAATTAAAATGTCTAATTCTTCTTCTCAATAGCTTTAAAATATGCAAATCAAATTCTAAATTTTCTACTGTCAACTGCCTATATCAGCTGGGACTCAGGTCAGATACATACAGGTCACTGAGGCTGACTGAAAATCAACTATATTTTACTCTTATTTTTATTCACAGTGCTTTCAGAAAAAAATTTTTGATTAAAATCTTTCTCATCATTTTACTCAAAGTACCATAGGCTCTTTATTCTATCAAATGAGATTCTTACTCTGAATAATACAATGGAATTCTTTAAAGATAAAATGTGCAACCTCCAAATAGAATCTTGAGTTTTGCCCTATTCCCTGAACTTCAGATTCACCTCTTCAATGTTCTTCACATTTCTACTTCAAAGTCTAGCCAGCATCTGAAACTTAACACAGTCGAAAGGAGTATCATTCATATCCACCCCTTCTCATATTCCAACAGCCATTTCTCTTCCAGGCTGGTGTCAAAGGCTGTCATGTCACACTTACCTTCCACTGAGCTGTTAACACTTAAACTGTCCATAGGTGGTGAAGCTAAAAGAGCACCGATTGCAACATTTATTCTTGGGCCTCAGGGCCTGCACAGTTTTGCTCCTGCCAGCACCCAAAAGCACTCACCCCAGCTCCTCACATGCTTACCTGCATGTTCCCTCCCATGACAGGTTGAGCACAGGGGGTTCTAGTGAGTGAAGTCTGCCCCTGCCAGCCCCTAAGTGCTACTTCCAGCACCCACACCCCAGTTTCCACCAGCAAAGCATTCAGGGAAATTATCCTGCTTCACTATGTCAGTCAGGTGACCAAATCAACATCAACAGTGATCAGTCACATTGAAAGTACACACCCTTTCCTTTGTATGATATGATGAAAAGTACACTTCATCTTTTCAGTCTTCCTCCCAGGCATCCATAAACCCAGACATATTATGAGAAATAATTTGATAAATCCCACTTGAGGGACATTCTACAAAATACGTGACCAGTAGTCCTCAAACCTGACAAGGTCACCAAAAAAGAAAGAAAAGTCTGAGAAACTGCCACAATCTAAAGGAAGCTAAGGAGACACAAAGACTAATTGTAATATGGTAACCTGCATAAGATCCAGGAACACTACAAGAAACCTTGTTATAAACTGAATGCCTGTGGCCTGCCCAGAATCCTCATATGCTGAAGCTTTAACTTGAATATAATAGTATCTGGAGCTAGAGCATTTGGGAGGTAATTAGCATTAGATGAAGTCATGAGGGCAGGGCCCTGGTCTGATGGAATTAGTGCTCTTATAAAGAGACAAAGAGAGCTTGTTCTTTCTCTCTTCTGGCAAGAACACACCTAAGAAATGGGACTGTGCCATGTGCAAGTGAAGAAGAGACTTCTCACTGGAACCCAACCATCCTGGCACCCAATCTCAGACTTTCCACCTCCAGATCTGTGAAAACAAATTTCTTTTGTTTAATCCACTCAGTCTATGGAATTTTGTTATGGCAGCTAACTGATACAGACCTTAAGTAAAAACTAAAGAAATCAATAATGGAGGGCCACGGTGGCTCTGGCCAGTTGTCCTGGTGCTTGAGGAGGCAAGGCCATGAGTTCAAGGCCGACCTGAGCAATGTTATAAGCTCTCATTGATTAGCAACAACAACAACAAAAATGTAAAGCCAGCTGCGGTGGCTCACGCCTGTAATCCCAGCACTTTGGGAGGCTGAGGTGGGTAGATCACAAGGTCAAGAGATGAGACCATCCTGGTCAACATGGTGAAACCCCGTCTCTACTAAAAATACAAAAAATTAGCTGGGCATGGTGCTGCGTGCCTGTAATCCCAGCTACTCAGAAGACTGAGGCAGGAGAATTGCCTGAACCCAGGAGGTGGAGGTTGCTGTGAGCCGAGATCACACCATTGCACTCCAGCCTCAGTAACAAGAGCAAAACTCCATCTCAAAACAAAAAAAAGAAAGAAAGAAATCAATCATGTATAAAATTTAGTCAATAATAATGTATCAATATTACTTCACTAAATGTAACAAATGATTACACTAATGTAACAGTTTAACAATATGAAAACTGGATGTAAGTTATTTGAAAACTCTACTATTTTCACAACTTTCTGTAAATTTAAAACTCGTCTAAAACACAAAGTGTATTTCTAAAAATTCGATGGCTTCCTATATATTTCTTAAACCAAAGGCCTCCCAATCTCTTTTACTCATCATTTAATACTTACACCTTGTTTACTCTGGTGTACCATGTTCACCTTTACAAGGGTTACACAGTATGAGTTACATACATGTACACATTTGTCAAAATTGATTAAACTGCACAGTTAAGATCTATGCATTTCTTTATATATGTTATACTTCAATTACAACTGTTTTAAAATATATGATTGCCAAATGAATACTCTAATGACCTAAAAAGTACCCTTGAATTTGCTGGCTGAAACACTAACATTTCATTTGCTCTGGAATCTGCAATTTGGCCATGGATCAGCATGGACACTTATTTTCTTCTCTATTTGCCAGTAGCCAGCAACTGGTATTATCTAAAGGCTCACTCACTCACATGTTAGATGGTGAATGTTGGCTGTCACTTGAGACTTTAGCTGGGCCTGTAGGTTCAAGCACCAACACAAGGCATCTTTATGTGCCCCTAGATTCTTCATGATATGGTGGCTGTGTTAGAAAAACTTTATATTCAGTGTGACTCTAATTCTGTTTCAATATACACACATATTCTAAAAAAATTAACAGAAGTTTTCCCTGGAGTGAAGAAAAATCAGTGATTTTTAAACTTTTATAATTGTACATTTTTCTTTTATAAATTTTATACCATAAACATGTATTACTTTCTAAATCAGATGAAAAAAATTCAGTTCCCTGTTAGCATATATAATACACTAGTATAAACACAAATGAAATTTAAAATGCAAAAATGTCAAACATATTTACATTATAAAAAAAAGAATCCACTCATGAACAGCAAAAATGTTAAGAAATACTTGATTTATTCTGCCTTACTTTCCCACCCTCCCCATCACAAGACAGAGTTTCACTCCTGTTGCCCAGGCTGGAATGCAATCTGCTTACTGCAACCTTCACCTCCTGGGTTCAGGTGATTCTCCTGCCTCAGCCTCCTGAGTAGCTGGGATTACAGGCATGCACCACCATACCTGGCTAATTTTTGTATTTCTAGTAAAGACAGGGTTTCATCATTTTGGTCAGGCTGATCTTAAACTTCTGACCTCAGGTGATTCACCTCCCCCAACCTCACAAAGTGCTGGGATTACAGGCATGAGCCACCTCACCCAGCCCACCTTACTTTTCAAGTTACAGATGAACTGAACATCAGCACATCAGAAACTAACAAAGAACACAAATATGCTCAATGATATCTGACATCTTCTAAATCATACATCTGGCCCTTTTCATGGCACAGCGCTCCCTTAGTCCAATTCCTTCCTCAAAACCTTCTCTCCATATTTTCCTTTAATCAAAATTACCTACTAAACATTACCCTAAAAATAAAATCATCTGGAAAGCAAGGCCTACAAAGGCAAACCTCAGATGCTAATACTTTCTATCTTACAGCATGGTGTCACCTCACTTGATAATAGATCTTTTACTAAGATTTAAGGCCTACTGGACAAATACTATGGCTACCTCAAGGTCACTGCAGAATTCTCAGTAATGATTAAACAACACAGGAGTCAATGGCAAGATCTTTTCTCCTTTTCCTTCCCTGGTCTCAGCCTTATTGCAAAGCACTCCCTCCCTTCTGCTACCTGGCCCTGCAAGGCATGTTCTTACATTCCATGTGAACCAATAATTTCCATCATCTCATAAATTCTATACTTACTCTAGTAAAAAGTTAACTGTTCTTGTTACACTAAAGTCCTTTCCTTCATCTGACATTAAACAACTACTTCTAGAATTTTCTAATTTTTCAAAACACTGTTAATTTGCACACACCAAATCAACAGACTTCAATGTTGTATTTTTGCAATTTTCATTTCCTGATTTGCCTTTTTCCTGCCAACATACCCTATTCGATTACAACAAATTCCTAAGCTTTTTCTCAACCTGGACTATTTACATTATAAAAATGTCCCATGTTCTCTAAAATGCTCAATTTAAAAATGATAGCTAAATGATTTTATTCATTTAATTTTACAATATGAGTTTTTAGTTATTTCAAGAACTTCATCAACAAGCAAGTCAATTCTTAGGTACTTCAAAGAAACAATTATCAGTATGAAAAATTAAGGCTTATGTGGTATTAATCAAATATTTTCAAGACTTGCTCAAATAGAAAACAACTGTAAATATACCCACATGTTGCTTAATAATGGGGGTACATTCTTAAAAATGCATCATTAGGCAATTCACTGTGGACATCACAGTGGACTTATACAAACCTAGACAGTCTAGCCGACTACACATGCATCTAGATGATACAGTCTATTACTCCTAGGTTACAGACCTATATAGCAGCTTACTATAATGAATACTATAGTATGTGTATATCTAAACACCGAAAAGGTACTGTAAAAATACAGCATAAAAGACAAAAAATGTTACTCTTATATAGGGCACTCATCATGAATGGAGACTGCAGGACTAAAAGTTGTTGTGGGGAAGTGGGGGGGGGGTGGTGAATGAATGTTAAGGTCTAAGACATTGCTGTACACCACTATTGTCTTTATAAAGACACTTAGGCTACACTGAAAAGTTCTTCTTTCTTCAGTTAACCTTGGCTTACTGTAACTTTATTTCACAAACTTTTAAACTCTTCTATAATTGCACTTAGCTTAAAACACACAATGTACATCTGTACAAAATATTCTTTCCTTATATCCTAATTCTATAAGCTTTGTTCTATTTTTAATTTTAAAACTTTTTCTTAAAAACTAAGACACAAACACCCACTAGCCTAGGCCTACACAGGGTCCAGATCATGCACATCACTGTCTCCCACCTCCAATCTCATCACACTGAAAGGTTTTCAGGGACAACAACATGCATGTGGCTGTCACCTCCTATTAAGACAGTGCCTTCTTCTGGAATATTTCCTGAAAGACCCACCGCAGGCTGTCCTATAGTTAACGTTTCTTTTTAATCAGCAGAAGTGCACATTAAAACAATGATAAAATGGGTAGAAAATACACAAACCAATAATGTATTTAACATTATCAAGTATTATGTACTGTACATAACTGCATATGCTACACTTTTACAGAGACTGGCTGCACCATAAGTTTGTTCACACCAGCATCACCACATAAACATGAGTAACTAAGAAATTATGAATACCACAGCTTCACTAGGCAATGGGAATTTTTCAGCTCCCTTATAATCCGTGGGACCAAAATCATATATGAGCTCTGATGACCTCACTGGCACTATGCAGTACATAACTGTACTACACAAATTAGGGCTATATGTGGCTGTACAAATTTATAGTAGTCCCAAGCTACAAACTTAAGACCTTCAGCTAAACAAAGAAAGACATGTCAAAAAGTTTTAAGTCCTGTCTCCTTCCCATGATTCTCTTATTTCAGTACTGAAAAGAACTTTCTCTGGTTGCTGAGATGTTTAAATGAGTTCATTACTATGAAAAAGATATTATTAGCATAACAAAGAAAATATTTCAGCATGGGAGGGAGGGGAGAAAGGAAAGAAAGGGGGAAGAGAAAGAGAGACTGTGAACACATGCCCGTCTCCCTAAAAGAAATGTAAATGTATATGGCTATCTCCCTTGCTCCTCATGAGCAATATGTTTTTTTTTTAACAGACACCTACCCTGCATTTGCTGATACACTGGCAGCAATCTGTTTAAATCAGGAGTGTGACATGCTACACTGCAAGTCAGGGTGGAAAACAGCGATGATCTTCCACAGGGCTGAGAAGATAAAAAACACTAAATTCTGATCAATTTATTAATAAACAGAGAACAGTATTTTCTTCAAATACACGATTAATTTCACTACCAATACTTTATTCACAGGATACACATTATAACTGCTGTTAAAGATAGGTGGGCGTGACCGCAATAAGAGATTTCAACAGAAGGCAGAATTATTTATTTTTTTCTACTTAATTATTTTGTATTTGACACTCGTTCCACATAAATTTATTTAAAACAGTAAAGCGCAAGGCAGCCTGTACCCTAATGTCAGGTTTCCAGCTTGCTGCTAGGAAAAACGGTCTGGATAAGAGAGAATCTGTGTTATAAATGAAATCCCCTAAGACTAAACAACATGCGCACATTCCAGCTAAGGACAGTGAACCGGTATCCCTTGTAAAGTGCAAACACTTACTTCTAGGTTAAGTATGCTACAAATAATTGTAAGCAAAATTTCCAAAGTCAACTACCTTTAGCTTGGAACTAGAGCAATCACCTAATTCTACCTCCCACACCCGGCATCAACAACTTCCTTAAATCTTATGCTGAATTCTCCCAACAAAATACTTCCAAGCTTTCTTTGCTGAATAAAAATGGTGCTGCTTTTCCCGTCACATTATTGTTGATTCTCAGTAATCCTTAGGGCCTTTAATCAAACTCAATTGGCCTCATTTAAATGCCACCCTTCCCTGAACACTGCCAAGTGCTTTTTTGAGGGTCAAGCCAGGAGGTAAGTAAGGGTGGCTGCTTCTATCTACAAGGCTGCAACTTTCTCAGCTAGAATCCCGGGGATAACTCCCTCTCACTTTTCTTTATAAGCTCGGCCTTCCCCGAAACTGTTGCCTCTGTCTCCCTAAAACCACACTCCAATGCAAACTGTCCCCAAAGTGCAGTAGCACGTAAGCTTCTCTGTGCCCCTCGCACCCATCGATGCCATCTCTGATGCACCGTTCACACCTAGACCCACGCCTCAGAGTTTCCGGGGGTAGTTCAGAGCCACCCGCCGGGCAGGCACCACCACGCCGGCCTCTCCGGAGCACAGCCTTCCGCTCTGTCTACAACCCAGCCTGTGCACCCAAAGGGACCCAGTGGCTGACTCCCAGCCCCGCTGCGGCAGAGGGCAGGGACCAGCACCCAAAGGGACCCAATGGCTGACTCCCAGCCCCGCTGTGCAGAGGGCAGGGACCAGCACCCAGAGGGACCCAATGGCCCACTCCCACCCCGCTGCGGCAGAGGGCAGGGACCAGCACGCACACCCTCAAGTCTACATGAAGACCCTCCCCGGGGCTGTCGCCGGCACCGACGCCCGGACCACCCCGGCCCTGGGCGGCAGATTCGGGTCTGCAGCGCACGCCACAGAGGCAGGGAGGCCGGCGGGAGCGAGAAGTCACCGGGACAGGCTTGTCTTCCCCTCCCTTCCAGCAGCAAGGGGCCCCAGTCCCCACCCCTCTCCCAGACCCCGGGTCTAGCGGCTCCACGGCCACAAAGGGCAGCGAGGGCACGTGCCCGACGCCTGGGTGCCTCGCGGTACCTGAACCCACCTGGTCGAGCGGCAGCTGCACCGCATCGCCGAGGGGCCGCGCAGGGTGGAGTCCGTGGTACCGGCGGGGCCGGAGGGCGGCGGAAAGGCTTAGACCAGGGCCTGCTCTCTACTCTGCGCCCAGCGCCGCCCGCGCTCACTACCAGTGACCGCTCCCCTGACTCTGACTTCCAGCAACTCCCAACGCCGGTTCCCCACTTTGCGCACACAGGCACCGACGGCACAATCGCGGCTGGAACCCCGACGCCGCAGCCAATCAGAGAGCGCGGCCGCACAGCGCACCTCCCCCGTGCCGAGGGGCGGGGTGAAGGGAGGAGGCTGGCGCGCCATGGAGGCTGTAGCCCGAGGGTGCCTCCAGGGCGGAGTGGGATGCCTTTCGGGGGTGAAACTTTAGAAGGGCGTCTTTGCCCCCTCACCCCTCTTTTTGTCCTCCCTGGAATGTCACGGCCATCCACCTCTTTCTAGGAGGGTTGGCAGGCAACCTAGGGGTGGGCGGTGGTCCCCCAGAAAAGGAGCGAAGTGAGGGATGTCCCAAGCATTGCTGGAAACATTGGGGACCAAGCTTGGGCCTGGGAGGAGGGGACGGTGAACCAAACCTAGCCGAAAAGCCCCTTTGTCTTTGAAACTGCTGTGTAAAAGCCCAAAGTTGAGAACAATCCGATGGTCTGACCCTTTGAGTCCCCCTCCAGCTGCACCTGGGCCTTCCAGGCGGAGCGAGGTGGTCCTGGGTTGGATGTCTGTGGTCGCAGGGAGACCGACTCACCTTTGTTGCGTTAAAGTTTAGTTCTTTGGTCGCCAGCCGCTCTTGTTGAACGTCCTGCCTTCCTCCTCAAAGAGGCGGTTTCTAAGCATTCCTTCACCCCTGAGCACAGTCACCCTCAGACTTTTGAATTCTGCGTGTCCGCATACCTTCTGGGTGTTAAGGGAGGGTCATATATATGTGTAATTCATTTGCCCCAAACTTCATAAAAGTAATCCATTTGAGCTCTTTGAAAATGCAACATCAACTTTTGTTCAGCAGACTTTTAGAAGAGGAATGCCACAGGAGGGTTCCCAATTCCCCTTGGGAGCTCAAGACTTAAGGGTTTGGCAGTTTGTGATTCGGGTAAAAATAGTGTTTACTGGGAGTTTACCCACATGTTTTAATACTTTTGGAAGAATAGCTCAATAATCCTCACAATTACGCTGTGAGTTAGATACTATTATACACCATCTTTCTGATAAATCCAGGCACAGAAAAGTTATGTAATTTGCCCAAGAACACACAACTAAGTAGATAGGAATCCAAGTAACCTACCTCCAGAACTGACCTTGCCACTAGACCTTTGTCTTCCTCACACCTAAACCCATTCCAGAAATTCCCATCAGCTACCATTTGCTTTATGACTAGTCCAGGATCTTGAACAATAGGACAGCACAGATAAGAAGAATACACCCACTTTGGTAAATCGGTCCGTGAGCTTTAGTTTCTTTGAAAAGGAGGCATATGAACTAATCAATGCAGTCCCTTTCTGCCTAAAATTGAGTGGTCATTGTAATCTTAGTTTGGTAGATTCTCAACTGAAACTGAATAGAGGATGGAAGAAAGAATAAGAAAAAAACCTGGACCTTCAGTCAACCTGGGGAAGTGTTCCAGTGGGAATTGTAATCAATTAGAGAGCAACCTATTGAGTTAGGTTCTTATTAAAGAATATTAATCCAAAAATATAGATTTCTCTATTAATACAGTATTAGAAAAAAGATTTTTTCATTTTATTCACTTTGGAAACATGCAGAGGAAGCATACAGCTGACAGAGCATACAAACTGAAGGAAAAATAGAAATACCATTTTAAACCATTAAAGATGTGTGTTGGGAACATACTGCAACCTAGAGTAGGCAGCATGAAAATATAGTCTCTGTGTGCCACCACACCCAGCTAACTTTTGTACTTTTTGTAGTACCAATAATGTCTACAAAAGGAGTTTCCTGGCTGGGCGCATTGGCTCAAGCCTGTAATCCCAGCACTTTGGGAGGCCAAGGCAGGTGGATCATGAGGTCAAGAGATCTAGACCATCCTGGTCAAAATGGTGAAACCCCATCTCTACTAAAGATACAAAAAATTAGCTGGGCTTGGTGGCATGTGCCTGTAGTCCCAGCTACCCAGGAGGCTGAGACAGGAGAATTGCCTGAACCCAGGAGGTGGAGGTTGTGGTGAGCTGAGATCACGCCATTGCACTCCAGTCTGGGTAACAAACAGCAAAACTCCATCTCAAAAAAAAAAAAAAAAAAGGAGTTTCCTTAGGCTGAAGTTTTATTTTAGTTATACATGACAGAACATAGCCTATATTTGGGCTTACTTCACCTAAAAGCCTTAACAGAGTTTTGTGTTTACAGAAGTAAATAGGGTAACAACTAGTTTTGATCTATTTTGAGCTTTTACAAAATACACAGTAGGAAAGGATTTCAAAAGAACAAGCAGTAATTATATAAAGATTTTCATGGATGAAAGTTAAGCAAATGAATGTATAACTTATTTGGATTATGGTACTACTTTGTGGCACATTTAAAATTATTACTCTGATTGATGATTTTGAAAATTCCAGGCACTGTGAGACTCCATCCTTCTGTATGGTATTTCTCTAATTCTATACATATTTATCTTTTTTTGGTTAGTGTCCACCTGTTAATTAAACAATACTACATTATTCTAGGACGGGAGCCAGCAACTTTGGTCTTATGGCATAAAACTACTCTATTACTTTTGTATAAAATATATTCCACTACTGGTTCCTAGATACTTATGTCAGAGAGTACTTAAAATTGTTCCCTGCAGTTGCTTGAGTGTCTTTGAAAAATAAAAGAAAAAATCAACTCATATATATCTGATACAACCCAACAAGAGAGTGGGTCTCTGTGGGGTTCCAGGACCATCTTCATTAGAATCACTCAGGATGCTTATTGAAAACCCAGATTCCTGGGCAATAGTCAACACATAAAAGAATCAGAATGTGCTATGTCTGAGCCCTGCAATCTGCCTTTTATCAGTGTTCATGGATAATCCCTAAGTACACAGTGAAGTTTAAGAACCATTGCTGTGGGCCTTTAATATCTCTCATTTTGTTAAGAACTTCATAATTCAGCAAATGCAAAAATAATTCACATATGCTGATTCTTACACCAGGACAAGTAATTTAATTAGGTTTTATTCTGTGTTTCTAATTCACAAATAATAAATCCATACTTTTCCTATGCTAAATGTGAAGTAAATTCACTAACATTAAATCATCACTAATAACTATGACAACTAACATTACTAGACCCATTTTATCATTGAAATAAAATAAAAATCAAATGCCCAGGGCCCTTATTGATTATATATGTATAATAAAGATATAAATACTCCTGTGTATTTCTGAGTAACCATAGTTTCTTACAAATCATAGTTTGTAAGATCTGTGTCCTAGTCAGCACAGATCTAAGCCAGCAGAAAGTTATTTGCCCCTTCCTTCAGAAAAATCAGGTGGAATGCTTTAAACACCTGGCATTTGAAATTGTGTCATGTATTTGTGTCTGTTTACTGATTTGCTGTCTGCATCCTGACCCACAAAGTGAGAACTGTATGAGTGCAGGGGCTCTGTCTAGCATGGAAGCACCAGCACCTAAAATAGTGCCTAGTGGACAGAGGTACTTAACAAATATTTATTAAATAAACAAAAATAAAGGGAATTGTCCCACATTAAGCAGGTGCATAATATGAAAACTTCACCCTAAGTCATCAACAAATCTTTGAAACCACAATGTTTATTTTCAGTAGTCATTTAATTGTGTCAGTTTGTTTTATTAGCCAAAGTTTGTAGTATCATACTGCCCTTTTATGCTGTTTGGTGCCTGAAAAATATGCAGCAGAGGCTTTACTTTTCTTCTTGTCCCCTAACATTTCTGGGACTTAAGGGGGAGACAGGAAGGAAACAATGTTCATGAGTCTTCACTGCTGTATTGCTCTCATAGCTCAAAGACTACATTAGAATCATCACGTCCTTCCTGAAATATTTTGCCAGCCTGTCCTTGGAAGCAGAGCTCTGATAACTTTGTCTTAAAGAGTGTCTAATACACTAGACATTTATTTAAGATCGCTTATGTGCTAATAATGAGACATTCAACACAGTGCCAAATTCCCTATATTTAAGCTTATCTGTTAGGTCACCTTTACAACAAAACTTTTTTTTTTTGAGACGGAGTTTTGCTATTGTTACCCAGGCTGGAGTGCAATGGCATGATCTTAGCTCACTGCAACCTCTGCCTCCTGGGTTAAAGCAATTCTCCTGCCTCAGCCTCCCAAGTAGTTGGGACCATAGGCATGCACCACCATGCCCAGCTAATTTTTGTATTTTTAGTAGAGATGGGGTTTCACCTTGTTGACCAGGATGGTCTCGATCTCTTGACCTTGTGATCCACCCACCTCAGCTTCCCAAAGTGCTGGGATTATAGACTTGAGCCGCCATGCCCGGCCACAACAAAGCATTTCTATTGTTTTCCTTTTATGCTTATTTTCCTAATAAACTGTGGAAAAATCTCAGAAAGAAAATTTCAAACATTTTAAGACTGTGAAAGTGTAGTTAACCTTTTGAAAATACTGCAATGTCAAGCAATATATTTATAAAGCAATGCTGACATTTTAAAAACAGATAACATTCAATAAGTTAATTTCAATGTATTATCTCTAAGATCTTAGTTCTTTATTTTTCTTTGATTTTCTTTTCTTTTGAGTGGTGTTTCACTCTTCTTGCACAGGCTAGAGGGCAATGGCCTGATCTCGGCTCACAACAACCTCTGCCTCCCGGGTTTAAGCGATTCTCCTGCCTTAGCCTCTCAAGTAGCTGGGATTCCAGGCATGTGCCACCATGCCTGGCTAATTTTATATTTTTAGTAGAGGCAGGATTTCTTCATGTAAGTCAGGCAAGCCTTGAACTACTGGCCTCAGGTGATCCACCTGTCCCAGCCCCCACAAAGTGCTGGGGTTATTTATATTTCAAACATCAAACACATTAGGCTGATTCTTCCAAAGCAGGAGCAAAATGAGCTTTTAATGTAATGAGCACCATGGTTACACATTTATCATATTTCTGTACAAATATCAATGATGATGATTATTTCTTCAGTTTTGCTCAAATATATGATAAAGTCAGTAGTGTATTGCACAGAAACAGCATTTTTGCACATGGAAAAATTACACATACTCTACAGATACAAATAAGCTGAATAAGAATGACAAGTGTAGAAGGAGGGAAATATGCAGCCTTTTCAATCTTGTATTTGTAATATACATAGTCACTGTTTTCCTAAATGATAATTCTTATTGTGTATGACATAGCTAGACATTAGAAGAAAAAAAAGAGATGTAAATAAGAGATGTCAGCAAGTACCCTCCTTTCTATATTTTCATTAACAGCCCGTACCCCACTGTGAGCTCGCAAGGCCCTACCTGTCCCTGCAACACACCATCGTGGTCTCTGCCTTCTCTGACCCTGCAGAAACTGACACAGCACCCTTGCTAGTCTCTCCAGAGAAGATGCTTCCACTTATCTGAGCTCACCGATGGAGGCCGGGAGCCTCCACCTCCTCAGTTCACAGAACCATTTTCATCTTGGTTCCATTGCTGCCTATTAATCACCATTTTGCCCATTACATTGCGCTCCCTTCTTTCACTTCAGTTCATCCACCTGGATTCAGCTCTTAGGGAAGATAAGGGACAAGGCAAGAGTGATGGATGATAAATATCCCTCAAGGGAGAACACGTGCATGAGCACCGGCATAAGTGGGAGGAGTCTATGCAACTATTTTCTTTTCAGCATAATATTTAAATTTAGGCATCACATGGTCCCATTTATACACAGGAACTCACAAAGTAAATCTCATGGGGACAGAGTGAAATGTCACCAGAGGCTGGGAAGGGAAGAGGGGGATGAAGAGAAGTTGGTTAAGGGACACAGAAATACAGAAGGAATAAGTTTTAGTATTTAATAATACAGTAGGAAAGTTATAGTGAACAATAATTATTGTTTATTTCAAAATAGCTAGAAAACAATTATAATATTAATATTCCACACAAACACAAAATGATACATGTTTGAGATGATGGATATTCCAGTTACCCTGATTGCCTCATTATACCTTCTATACAGCTATCAAAATACCACATGTGGCCACAAAATATGCACAGCCATTATATAGCAATAGATTTTTTTAAATTAAATTTAGGTGTTATAAATAAATTTGAGTCTAACCACTGATTCTTAAGAAATGACATAAATTTAGTAGCTATAAATATATAGATAAATAATATTTTACTAAATTTTCTATAACTACCTCTATTTTAATGGTAGTGATTTAAGAGTTAGAAATAGTAAACAGAACTCTTATCACTCATATCTGCATTCTGCCCTAGTATCTACCCTAAACAACATATAATGAGAAAGAATACCATCTATCTGGAAGTGTATAACTAGTAAATATTAGTTAAGAACCATAGAGTATTTCTCTCTTTTGAGAATAGTTGAGTTTGATCTCTCTTAGACCAATGTCAATTAGTTTTATAACCGATTTTATTGCCAGAGAGATGGTTCTATCTTCTTGAATATTTGAAGTAAAAAATGATCACCATTGAAACAGATTATGTAAATGTATTCATACCCTGCAAAAGAATTTTTTTCTAAATTCCTTTTATAGCTTTCAAAAACATGAAAGTGTAGGGATACTATATTCTAAAGGAACCCCTTTTTTGCCTCCTACTATGTCATATGGTAAAAATATGACTAGTTGTATTAATAAGCAACATCTGTTTAAATAAACTTTATACCTGAAGCAACATTGTTATATTAAACTGCATAAACTAAGAGAATCTGAGATGTCAATAACTTTAAAGAGTGCTCTAACTTAGCTGAACTTCAATGTCCATTTATATATACAAATACAAGAAGTAATAACATAATTATATTAGTAAATTTAGTTACCAGGTTTTGAAAACTACTTATTAGATAATTGACCTTTACTAAAGACATCTTAATTAAAATTAATTTAAATTTTACCACTAAAAATAAATGACTCATTTGCTGTAATAATTTGCACTTACAGACAATATATATTTCCTTATTTCAATGCCAATTTTTTACCTATTTAAACATAAAGTTATTTGTTCAGGCTGGGTGTGGTGGCTCATGCCTGTAATCCCAGCACTTATGGGAGGCTGAAGTGGGTGGATCACATAGTCAAGAGATCGAGACCATCCTGGCCAACATGGTGAAACCCCTTCTCTACTAAAAATACAAAAATTAGCTGGGCATGGTGGCATATGCCTGTAGTCCCAGCTACTTGGGAGGCTGAGGCAGAAGAATTGCCTGAACCTGGGAGGCAGAGGTTGCAGAGAGCTGAGATGGCTCCACTGTACTCCAGCCTGGTGCCACTCTGTCTCAAAAAAAAAAATGGTATTTGTTGCCCATTGAAAGGAAATATATTATAATGACTACAGGGTCTGCATATGTGGAGAGCATTGACTGTCGTACATTTAGGCTCTCATCAGCAGATTTGTATGCACATCCAGAGACAGTGATGTTTGTTCTGTGATCTGCTTATACCAGTTATACTTTTGATAACAATTATGTAAATTTTTTTTTTAATTTTTATTGCATTATAGGTTTGGGGGTACATGTGCAGAACGTGCAAGATAGTTGCATAGGTACACATATGGCAGTGTGCTTTGCTGCCTTCCTCCCCTTCATCCACACTTGGTAGTCATCCCCAGGTCATCCCCCACAGCCCCCCCCTGCTGTCCCTCCCCCATTCCCCCCAACAGTCCCCAGTGTATAGTAGACCACCTCTCTGTGTCCATGTGTTCTCATTTTTCTCACCCACCTATGAGTGAGTATATGCGGTATTTCTTTTTCTGTTCTTGTGTCAGTTTGCTGAGAATGATGTTCTCCAGATTCATCCATGTCCCTACAAAGGACACTAACTCATCATTTTTGATTGCTGCATAATATTCCATGGTGTATATGTGCCACATTTTCCCAGTCCAGTCTATCATCGTTGGGCATTTGGGTTGGTTCCAGGTCCTTGCTATTGTAAACAGTGCTGCAATGAACATTCGTGTGCATGTGTCCTTATAGTAGAACGATTTATAGTCCTTTGGATAGATACCCAGTAATGGGATTGCTGGGTCAAATGGAATTTCTATTTCTAGGTCCCTGAGGAATCGCCACACTGTCTTCCACAATGGTTGAACTAATTTACACTCCCACCAACAGTGTAAGAGTGTTCCTATTTCTCCACATCCTCTCCAGCATCTGCTGTCTCCAGATTTTTTAATGATCGCCATTCTAACTGGTGTGAGATGGTATCTCAATGTGATTTTGATTTGCATCTCTCTAATGACCAATGATGATGAGCACTTTTTCATATGTTTGTTGGCCTCATGTATGTCTTCTTTTGTAAAGTTTCTGTTCATATCCTTTGCCCATTTTTGAATGGGCTTGTTTTTTTCCTGTAAATCTGTTTGAGTTCTTTGTAAATTCTGGATATCAGCCCTTTGTCAGATGTGTAAACTGCAAAGATTTTTTCCCATTCTGATGGTTGCCGATTCACTCTAATGACTGTCTCTTTTGCCGTGCAGAAGCTGTGGAGTTTGATTAGGTCCCATTTGTCTATTTTGGCTTTTGTTGCCAATGCTTTTGGTGTTTTGGTCATGAAGTCCTTGCCTACTCCTATGTCCTGAATGGTTTTGCCCAGATTTTAAAATTAGCATACAATCCATGAATTATGAGAATGAAAAGAGAGATGTTTCTAATAAAACTGAATGCATTGGAAAGACTGAATGAATACACGACATTTAAAAAATGTTTATTTGTTGTGGATGAGACCATTCTGAAAGTTTGGAGACAAAAATATAAAAAACAAAAAAACACTCTTCCAAATTCAGGTTATTTGAAATCATTTAGCTAGTTATTTATCTTTAAAAAAAATGGAGACTGGAAATCACAGAATTTAGTTGCATAATAGAGAATCCTAAGCTGCTACAAAAAGATGATGGGGAACTAAAATCTGCTTAATCTAAATAATGGTTGTGGCTATGCATCCCAGAATTGTAATAACTTTCTATATATAAAATTAAAATTAAATGTTTAAGGTGTATGTGTGTGTTTATCTTTAATTCTTTACTTCAACCTGATTTTTCTATTAATTCATTAACTATCCACCCTTAACATACAGTTTCTACCATAACATAAACATGCATACAGTTTGATAATAAAATATCACACTTATGGGATTTTTCTCATCACCATACCACAGGAGAGTAATCGTACAGATCTTATTCTGCAAAAGAGAGGGGAAAAAAGGTGTATCAGAGAGATAATATGATGTGCAGAAATAGGATGTATATGTTGCTCTTAGGTAGCTATGGATTGTAAAATGTGGTTAGAATAAATATGTGAAAGGCTACAGGAGAAGAAATTCTATGAGTGAATAAGAGATTTATTATATAGAATGTGATTGTTGACAAAGAGATTTTTTTGTAAACAAAATAAGCAACTAATTATTGTTTGAGTATGTGGCTAAGAGAGGAAGAAGAATTGGAGAAAGAGCTGTAAAGCTGTACTACATACAAATCATAGATTGGGAAATTGGAATGACAGTGGAAATTAAAATGTAGTGGAACATAGATATCTCAGTGAAGCAGATCAGTTAGGAGGATATTTCAGTGAATGGCCAGCATAAGGTGAGGTTGGTGGTAGGAGTAGCAATGCTGCTGAGAAGGCAAGAAAAATGAAGACCGAGTAGTACCCATTGGCCTTACTGTAGCTATCAGGAAACCAAGAACAGGTACTCATTGACTGAGTAGCGATCATTGCAGAGAATGGAAAAAAACAGAGGGTTACATTTTGAGAAGGAAAAAAAAGTCAAGCTTTGCTGAACTGCTGGATGTTGAAACTTTGAGGGCCAAAAAATTGTCAAATATTTGTGCTTAGAGAATCAGGGTGCCAATGGAAGATCAAGATAGGTATGGCAAGAAAGCCTAAGTGGTTGGAAAACTGATGTTGGGCTTAGATGCTAAGAGATCAAATAACATGAAGACTCAAAATCACCCTTTGCTTTGGTAATATGAAAATATGGATTGAAGAATGAATGAAATCAGAGGAAATGGAGACAGCAAGTGTCAACAACTCACTTTAAAAGTTTGGCTATAAAGGAAGTAGAAAGATACACTAGTGAGTAGGGAGAAATGTGGGGTCCAGGAATAATTTTTCATCATATCAGAGCATGTCAGATCATTATAGAAAAACTTAAGTTGAGAGCAAGAAAGTAAGGTGCAAACTAGAAAGGGTTACAGATGAATGAAGCCCCTGAGAGTTGATGGAATGGAACTCACAGCTCATGTGGAAGGATGGGCCTTCTACAGAAAAAGGGATATTTTCTGCATTATCAGGAGGGTGGAAGGAGGGAACACGGATGTAGTTTTGTTGATGTGTCAGCAAAAAATGAGGGGAATGCCATACGAAAGCTTCTGTCCTCTTGAAGTAAAGAATATTGCTACCTCCAAAGAGTAGTGTGGAGAAGTATTGGAGATTTAAAGAAAGTAGAAAGGATTTGCATATATGAAAACCTAGGGGTGTAATAGTGAGATCCCAAATAGTACCAGCGAACACAAATTTTTAATACTACTGAGATGACTGGAAGATTTTCTCCAGTAATCCTCTGCTGCTTGAATACAGGTTATAGAATACGTGTTTGAGTGCATTCAAGATTAGAGTTTCATGGGTAGGTGGGGAAAAATGTAGAGGAAGTCAACAGAGGTGATGATATTTGCAAAAGGGTGATCACAATAGAGAATTATAGAAAGTAAGCCAGACAATGAATAATAAGAAGCAGGGGGCCAGAAGATAGAACATTGAGGTGTTAATGGATTAGAATTCATAATGAGGTTGCAAAATTGTTGCTGCAACAGTACTCAACATGTGAACCAAAATGATAGGAAGCCATGATGTTAATGGTTTCAAAATCCTGTTTTTTAAATGGTTTTAATGGTTTTAAGTCAGAATTTCAGAGGTAATTTTTTAATGTTCAATAATAGATTTTTAATGGTTTTAATTTAGGTTTTCAGACATGGCACCATTTCTAGTAATGACACAGCCCAAGACTTGTCTATTGGAGATGGGTGTTTACAGTACTGTTGTAAAGAGGAAATTGAAAATGATGTAGTCTAGGAATGGAGAGGCTAAAATGTGAAGGCATCTTCATGGTTTTTGAAGTCATATGAGATAATGGAAAGAGTTTGTGTGTGAAAAGAAGGCTGCCATCTAAGGATACCTAGATTGATGTCAAAAGGATCAATGAATAAAGGTATGTCCACAGAATTTTGATTGTTAAAAGGGAGAAGAAGCTTACACAAATAAATGTGTAAGTCTCACTGAAGAGGGGCTTATTTTATTTTTTAAATTCAACTTATTTTTTGTTTGTTTGTTTCAAGGGAAAAGGGATACCTAGTATCTCTCAATGACAGTTGGGAATGAGATCTTGGGGAGGGGGGCAACATCTAAGGCAAGTGGCATATGAGAAAAACAACACAATTCAATCTTGAGAAGACCTCAGGGGAAGTGTTCTTATAAATGAGCTGGCTTTCAGGCAAGTAGATGGTGAGAGGTTTCATTGAAGAGAAAGAAGATGCTGAAGGACTGTTCCAGGTGCTGGAAATACAGCAATGGAAAAAAAACTAAGTTCTTTTGCTGCTGTTCCTTATTTTTCTAGAGAAGAGATCATGGTAACATAACATAATGTGAGGTTGTACAGGAAATGTAGTAAGGTAGGGACAACCAATAGGAAGAAAAAGATAAAGCAGAGGGAAAGAATAGAGATTGGCAAACAGGTGAATTTCAGGGAAGATGATTGTTCAATGACAAAAGTGCATGTATGAGAAGAGAACGCCAGGAGTTCATCTGTGATCCTGAAGCTGAGGAGGCTTGCTGCATGAAAAGTAATTCTTCTATGTGTGGCTGACCATGCTGTTAAAAGGAAAAGCCTCACTAAGTTACAGGGACTTAGTTAGAAGGACTCAGACTCTTCACTGAAGCTTTGAAAAAGTCACACAATAAGGACAAGTTCACTATTTTATAGCTACAGTTCAAATACGTAATAGAAAAAACTAGTGCTCATTCTCAATTACAAAGATATAGAACCAACCTAAGTGCCCATTAACCAAAGAGTCAATAAAGAAAATGTAGTATATATACACCATGGAGTACTATTCAGCCACAAAAAAGAATGTTATAATGTCTTTTGCAGCAACTTGAATGGAGCTGGAAGCCATTATTCCAAGTAAGGTAACTCAGGAATGGCAAACCAAGTATATGTTCTCACTTGTAAGTAGGAGCTAAGGTATGAGGATGCAAAGGCATGAGAATGATATAATGGATGTTAGGGACTCAGGGAGGAAGGCTGGAAGAGGATTGAGGGAAGGATAAAAGACCACAGATTGAGAACAGTGTACACTGCTTGGGTGATGGCTGCACTAAAATCTCAGAAATCACCACCAAAGAACTTATCCATGTGACCAAAATCCACCTGTACAAACAATTTAAATTTAAAAATTTTTTAAATTCTTCAAATCTAGAAAACAAAAGAAAAATGCTTGTGCTAGTTAAGACCAAAACCTTAAATCTAAGGACAAAACTGGAATGCACTCACTTTAGAAAAGCTTGAAACAAAATTCCACATAATGAAAGTGATGTGCCTGAAATTACAAAGATCCCACCCTCTTTTTTTTTATTTTTTCCCATAAAGATGTTTTATTAGGCCAAACTACACACTATGAAGGTCTCACCTTTTTTTTTTTTTTTTTTTTTTTGCCATAAGAGTATTATGCAAAACTACACACTATAAAAATGCCTTAAAATGTAGCAGGAGAAGATGTAAAGACTCAAAGAAGTACAAAGAAGTAACAAGTATCCTTGAAAGCTCATTGCAGGGTGTGCACCTGGGCTTGGCTGGGCAAGGACACCCCTCAGAGAATGAGAGCCACTGAGGAGGATGGTCAGAGAGGCCCCTTTTCCTGGTCCAAGAACAGCCTGGGGGAGCCTGGGGGACCTCTCCCACCTCTGCTGCTTCCAGGAGCCACT
The DNA here is from genome assembly GCA_031835075.1 of Saguinus oedipus. Taxonomy (NCBI): domain Eukaryota; kingdom Metazoa; phylum Chordata; class Mammalia; order Primates; family Cebidae; genus Saguinus; species Saguinus oedipus. Next base: position 7,895,283 of record CM063172.1, on the reverse strand, counting down.
TCTTTCAAGATGAGGCACTATCCTCCTTGCCAGTTCTCCTTTGCCCCCAGTGGCCCATTGTCAACACTCAGAAAGAGAGGAGCATCACCTGTTTTCCCTGAAACATCTGAGGCCAGTGGGTATTCCCAGGGGAACTGGGGTGTAACAAGTATATCTGCCCACCCCCAGGCTATGCTTTCTTTATCTTATCTGTGTGATATGGGGGAGGGAAATTACCAAGAGGTCACCACATAGCCAAGTGCTATAGCACTTAAAGCAGGGAAAGTTTTAGCTGTGTATTTTCAAAAAGTTGTCTCTAAGTGCTACAGCTGATGAAGTTAGAATGAGTGATCTGTGTCCACTTGAGTTGAGCATTCTTTTGGTAATAAAGAATTCTGTTATATTTGAATTCTTTATAAATGATTATCATTCTTCTAAATCAACTGTGAATTTTTTGCATTAATTTCTAGCAGAGGTAATAGAATTAATCCAAAATCATAGGTGTATTAACATGTATACAGATTGACATGTATACTCACCAAACCAGGCACTGAGCTGAAAAAGGGATTGTTTCCCAGTAGGCTTTAAGGCCCACATAAATCCCTGTGCAAAAATCAAGAAACTGAGACAGAGAAAGTGACTCACCTAAGGCTTGTCACTTGAAAGTGAGTGGCTGACTGACTGGCAGAGGGCTGGAAATCAAATCCAAATCTCCTGACCTCTAATTTCAGAGGGTGCACTGCCTCCTCAAGGCCCAATTTTACAGTAAAATGGCTTAACAAGAGCTTTACAGGATTGAAGTCAATGTTAGAAGACATTAGATTCCATCGGCACAGTCTTTGGCCCCTTGTCTCTAATGAGAATTTGCCCAGTTCAAATTTTAACATTGGGTCTAACCTGAGAGATCTTGACTTTCAGCCTGAAACTCTTGAAAAGTATTGATTAACTTAGGAGTTCTTGCTACAAAGTGAAAGTCAAGACACCTCTTCAGCAAAGGTGATCTGGCCTCAGTGGTAAATCAGAAATGATCCGGCTGCAATCATCACCCTCTCACCAATCATCAAGATAAATTTATTATAACATACATGTATTGTGTTTTTAGGAGGGCCAAAACTTATTTAAGATGCTGAGTAACATGCTACCACAGGAAGAAGGGGGTGCTGCTCAGGCCTGGAGACAGACAGACAGACACACACACACATGCAAACACATGGTCTAGGCACACAACTGTTAGTGTAAATCCAAATACGTAGTAGTATGAGGAGGGCTTTGAACACATCCATGCTCCAAAGGAAGAGATGCATTTTTTTAATTCGCACATCCATTCTCCCTCCTTTTCCCCCAACCCTGCCTCATCCTCAAGCTCACACATTATTGCATAGAACAAAATTAGCAAGACTACCAGTTTAAAGCATTGTCAATGATGCTTTCATGGAAAACAACCGCACAGTCCAATGGAGAGCATGCTTGCATATGAAATATGATTAATTCTTTCAGACATGGCTCATGATGACTGGGGCCACACAACCAGGACAGCAGCTCTGCTCTGCACTGAGCCTACCTGTGTGCCTGGCCACCTCCCAGAGTGCTTCACACTCTCATTTTACCCTCAGAGGCAGACAAGAGGACTTCAAAGGACTCATGTGCCTTCCATGCTCTCTGAAAAGGACTGCCATTTCTCCTGGGGACAACAACAAAAGTAGCTTTTTATTTGTACAGCGCACATCTTTTTCAAAATAAACAGCTAAAACTAACCCTGCTTAAAGTGCTATAGCACTTAAAAGAAACCAAAGGTCAGCAGGCTTAGCAAAGCAGTAGGAACCATGAAAAAGGATTAGGTTCCACAGACTTCCTGCCTCCTCTCTGTCTTTTCCCATCTCTTTGTCTCATGGTCTGGGGAAGCTGGAAGCAGATTAATTAGTTTTCCTTTTTTATGCTGTCCTCGAGAGAATCCCAGCCTCTGCCTGAGCTTGGGGCAGGGAAGAAACGGGATTTAGAGAGCACATAAGAGGGATATTTTACAAATGTCTTAAGAAGCTACAGGAGACTTAAAAACTGCAAGTGAGTGAAAAGTTATGGAATTTGGGTTAAGATGCTGTTGAAAATAGATGCTTAGTGCCACAAAGAAAAATTAGCACTGAGACAAAGGATCTTTTAGCAAAAGAATTTTTAATTTCTGGACTGCAGGAAGGGTACTCTCACTATCAATTTTGCCACAAGAGTACTAGGAACAAAGGAAAGGAGACATATTTGTCCTTACACATTTGGGGTTGTCCTTACTGCTTTGTGTGATTTCTGTTGGCTGGAGCCAGACCTCACAATCCAAACTAAAACCTGACTGGCTAACAACTTAAAACTTTTCTAAACAGGTAAAAGCAATGGAGAGCCTGGACATGCTTGTGAGTACATCCAGCACAGATATCCTGGTTAAAGTACAAGGACATAGAACATACCACATGCCTGTAAGCATAGCATGTCTAACAGCTATACAGGATAAGGCTTAACAAAGTTATTAACACACTTATTCTCTAACAAGAAAGGAAAGTATAAACTGGGAGTTTTCTACTTCCCACCGTGCTGTTAAGCATGTCTGAAACTCACTGGGGAGAAAGGGATTTCAAAACTATAGTCTGGAGGATTTCATAGGGGGAAAAAATTATAATTATACCTCAGTGAGTGGAGACACTTCAATTAACTAGTGACACCTACTACATAGGTTAAGTACTTTTTTCCCTAACAAACTGGAACATGAGCAGGAAGCTTATTATCCACCATCACTCATGCTTTGCTTAGTTTTTATACTGTACTAATATCCTCCCTGGTTGCAGCTGTCTGGGCTGTTTTGGTTTACATGTTTCATGGGCATTTAGGTACTGGACACAAGGACTAAATATGATGACAGGGAGGCTGAGGTAGGAGAATTGCTTGAAACCAGAAGGTGGAGGTTGCAGTGAGCCAAGATCCTGCCACTGCACTCCAGCCTGGGCAACAACAGCAAAAACTCCATCTCAAAAAAAATTGATGACAAATTTGCAGGTATATTACAGCAGTGGGATTTTTCACTAGTATGAAGCTGTCACCTGACCTGCTGAAATTGCAAAGGCAGGAATTAGTGGCATGGAAGATACCACCAAATATACCTTGGTCACTTTTAGTTTGTCCTTGGAATTAGATATCAGCTCCCTGCCAACCTCGTGCAAAGGCACGTGCAATCTGGATGGTATGCACAGAACACTGAATGATATTGTGCCCCTAATCTAGAGACACAGGAAGTGGCACCATGAAGACCTAAATCACTTTATCATCCCCAGACCAAAAAGAAGGAAGCAGACAGGACACTGGTTTAACATGAGAGGCTTCACATGTTATCTCCTTTAATATTTACCACAATCCTCAATTTTCCTGAATTTTAAAACCAGGTGAGGCTCTGAGAGGTTATTTGCCAAGGTCACCTAGCTGGCATATGACAAAGTCAGGATTTTCATTGAGATCCATGTGACTTGAACCTTTGCTCTTTCTAATATACCCACTCTTTCTCCCTGAATCTTTCTTTAGATGGAGATTTGTGCTTAATTGCAGCCTCCAGCAGGCATGAGTAATTCACATGGAGGGCTTCTAAAGAAAGTGGTGGAAGGCAATGCCTACTGAGCACCTGTATGTGAAAGGTATTCTCTGAGCACTGCAAGACTGCAGAGAAAAACACCTGAAGATGCTTAGAATCCCATGCAAGGGCTCATTTATGTGTCATTTTTCTCTGAAAATTTTTTTGTGGTAAGGGCACTTAACATCAGACCCATCCTCTATTTTCCTTTTTTGTTGTGGTAAGGACACTTAACATGATATCTGTCCTCCTAACAATTTTAGGTGTACAATACATTATTGTTGATTTAAAAAGATATTACCTCACAACTGTAAGGATGGATACTATAAAAAATTCATTCTGGTCAATTTAGAAAACACAGATGAACCTGGAGGACATAACATTAAGTAAAACAAGTCAGGAACAGAAAGTCAAATACCACATGATCTCAAAAAATTGAACAGATAGAAAAAGAGAGTAGAAAAAAAGACTGGGGGTTAGAGGATTGGAGAGATGCTAAAGAACACAAAATTCAAGTTAGATGCAAGAAATAAGTTGTAGAGATCTATTGCCTATCATGGTGATTACAGTTAATAGATAATATACTTAAAAATCCTAAAATTTGATTTTTATGCAAATATAAAAAATATAAATACCTGTGGCTACCCCAGTGTACAAAACAAAATAAGTCTCTACATACTCTATTAGAAAAAAACCATACAATGTCCTTCTCTACTATGTTTTAAGGTATATAGACCATCAGGATGTACTCTCACACATAAAATACTAAAATTCAATTTCTACACGGATATAAAAAATATAAATACCCTGTTGGTACCCCAGTGTACAAAACAAAATAAGTCTCTAAATACTCTATTAGAAAAAACATACAATGTCCTTTTCTACTCTGTTTTAAAGTACATACACCATTAGGATATACTCTCACACGTAAAATACTAAAATTCAATTTTTATGCGGATATAAAAAAATATAAATACACTGTGGGTACCCCAGTGTACAAAACAAAATCAGTCTATAAATAATCTATTAGAAAAAACATACAATGTCCCTTTATACTCTGTTTTAAAGTATATACACCATGAGGATGTATTCTCAAACAAAATACTAAAATTCCATTTTTACGTGGATATAAGAAATACAAATACCTGTGGCTACCCCAGTGTACAAAACAAAATAAGTCTCTAAATACTCTATTAGTAAAAACATACAATGTTCTTCTCTACTCTGTTTTAAAGTATATACACAATAAGGATGTACTCTAACACATAAAATACTAAAATTCAATTTTTATGCGGATATAAAAAATATAAATACCATGTGGGTACCCCATTGTACAAAACAAAATAAGTCTGTAAACACTCTATTAGAAAAACCATGCAATGTCCTTTTCTACTCTGTTTTAAAGTATATGCACCATCAGGATGTCCTCTCACATGTAAAATACTAAAATTCCATTTTTACACGGATATAAAAAATATAAATACCTGTGGCTACCCCAGTGTACAAAACAAAATAAGTCTCTAAATACTCTATTAGAAAAAAAATACAATGTCTTTTTCTACTCTGTTTTAAAGTATATACACAATGAGGATTTACTCTCACATGTAAAATACTGAAATTCAATTTTTATGTGGATATAAAAGATATAAATATCCTGTGGGTACCTCAGTGTAAAAAACAAAATAAGTCTCTAAATACACTATGAGAAAAAATATAAAATGTCCTTTTCTACTCTGTTTTAAAGTATATACACCATGAGGATGTACTCTCACACGTAAAACACTAAAATTCAATTTTTACACAAATATAAAAAATGTAAATACCCGAGGCTATGCCAGTGAACAAAACAAAATAAGTCTCTAAATACTCTATTAGAAAAAACATACAATGTCCTTTTATACTCTGTTTTAAAGTATATACACCATGAGGATTTTCTGTCACACGTAAAATTCTAAAATTCAATTTTTCCATGAAAATAAAGAATATAAATACCTGTGGGTACCACAGTGTACAAATCAAAATAAGTCTCTAAACACTCTATTAAAAAAACATACAATGTTCTTTTCTAATCTGTTTTAAAATATATAAACTGTCAGGATATACTCTCACTAGTAAAATATTAAAATTCAATTTTTACACGGATATAAAAAAATAAATACCTGTGGTTACCCCGGTGTACAAAACAAAATACGACCTTAAATACTCTATTAGAAAAAACATACAATGTGTATTTCTACTGTGTTTTAAAGTATATACACCATCAGGATGTACTCTCACATGTAAAATACTAAAATTCAATTTTTATGTGGAAATCAAGAATATAAATACCCTGTGAGTAACCCAGTGTACAAAACAAAATAAGTCCTCTAAATAGTCTATTAGAAAAAGCATACAATGTCCCTTTCTACTCTGTTTTAAAGTATATACACCATCAGCATGTACTCTCACACGTAAAATAACAAAATTTAATTTTTACGTGGAAATGAAGAATATAAATACCCTGTGGGTATGCCAGTGTACAAAACGAAATAATTCTCTAAATACTCTATTAGAAAAAACATACAATGTCATTTTCTACTCTGTTTTAAACTATATACCCCATCAGGATATACTCTCACATGTAAAATACAAAAACTCAATTTTTACGCGTAAGTTAAGAATATAAATACCCTGTGGATACCCCAGTGTAGAAAACAAAATCAATCTCTAAATAGTTCATAGAAACAACATACAGTGACCTTTTCTACTCTGTTTTAAATATATACACCATCAGGATGTACTCTCACACGTAAAATACTAAAATTCAATTTTTATGTGGATATAAAAAATATAAATACCCTGTGGGTACCCCCGTGTACAAAACAAAATAAGTCTCTAAATACTGTATTAGAAAAAACATACAATGTCCGTTTCTACTCTGTTTTAAAGTATATTAACCATCAGGATGTACTCTCACATGTAAAATACTAAAATTCAATTTTTACGTGTAAATAAAAAATATAAATACCCTATTGGTATCCCAGTGTAGAAAACAAAATAACTCTCAATATGCTCTGTTAGGAAAAACATATGATGTTTTTTTCTACTCTGTTTTAAAGTATATAAACCATCAGGATATACTCTCACACGTAAAATGCTAAAATTCAATTTTTACGTGGAAATAAAAACTATAAATATTCTATGGTTATCCCAGTGTGCAAACAAAATAACTCTCAAAATACTTTGTTAGAAAAAAAATACAATGTCCTTTTCTACTCTGTTTTCAAGTATATAAACCATCAGGATGTACTATCACACGTAATATACTGAAATTCAATTTTTACGTGGAAATAAAAATTATACATACCCTATGGGTACTACAGTGTACAAACAAAAATAACTCACAAAATACTCTGTTAGGAACAACATACAATGTCCTTTTCTTCTCTGTTGTCAAGTATATAAACCATCAGGATATACTCTCACATGTCAAATACCAAAATTCAATTTTTATGTGGAAATAAAAAATATAAATAGCCTATGGGTACCCCAGTGTACAAAGCAAGATAACTCTCAAAATACTCTGTTAGGAAAAACAGACAATGTCCTTTTCTACTCTGTTTTCAAGTATATAAACCAGGAGGATGTACTCTCACACGTAAAATACTAAACTTCAATTTTTACGCGGAAATAAATAATATAAATAACCTACGGGTACCGCAGTGTACAAAACAACATAACTCTAAAAATACTCTGTTAGGATAAACATACAACGTCCTTTTCTACTCTGTTTTCAAGTATATAAACAATCAGGATATACTCTCACACGTAAAATACTATAATTCAATTTTTATGCAGAAATAAAAACTATAAATACACTATGGGTACCCCAGTGTACAAAACAAAATAACTCTCAAAATACTCTATTAGGAAAAACATACAATGTCCTTTTCTACAATATTTTCAAGTATATAAACAACCATGATAAACTCTCACACATAAAATACTAAAATTCAAGTTTTACACGGAAATAAAAAACATAAATACCCTTTGGGTACCCCAGTGTACAAAACAAAATAACTCTCAATATACTCTGTTACCAAAAACATACAATGTCCCTTTCTACTCTGTTTTCAAGCATATAAACAATCAGGATATACGCTCACATGTAAAACACTAAAATTCAATTTTTACATGAAAATAAAAATATAAATACACAATGGGTACCCAACTGTACAAAACAAGATAACTCTCAAAATACTCTATTAGGAAAAACATACAATGTCCTTGCCTACTCTGTTTTAATGTATATAAAACATCAGGATGTACTATCATGTAAAATCCTAAAATTCAATTTTTACACGATAATAAAAATTATAAATACATTATGGGTACCCCAGTGTACCAAACAAAATTACTCTCAAAATACTCTGATAGGAAAAACATACAATGTTTTTTTCTACTCTGATTTCAAGTATGTAAACCATTAGGATGTACTCTCACAAGTAAAATACTAAAATTCAATTTTTATGCATAAATAAATATATAAATACCCTATGGGTACCCCAATGTACAAAAAACCTAACTCTCAAAATACTCTGTCAAGAAAAACATACAATGTTCTTTTCTACTCTGTTTTCAAGTATATAAACCATCAGGATGTACTCTCACACGTAAAATACTAAAATTCAATTTTTATGCAGAAATAAAAATTATAAATACACTATGGGTACCACAGTTTACAAAACAAAATAACTCTCAAAATGCTTTGTTAGGAAAAACATACAATGTTCTTTTCTACTCTGTTTTTAAGTATATAAACCATCATGATGTACTCTCACATGTAAAATACTAAAATTCAATTTTTACGTGGAAATAAAAATATAAATACCCTATGGGTACCCCAGTGTACAAAACAATATAACTCTAAAATTACTCTGTTAGGAAAAACATACGATGTCCTTTTCTACTCTGTTTTCAAGTATATAAACAATCAGCATGTACTCTCACACATAAAATTTTAAAATTCAATTTTTACATGGAAATAAAAAATATAAATAACCTATGGGTACCCCAGTGTACAAAACGAAATAACTCTCAAAATACTCTGTTAGGAAAAACATACAATGCCCTTTTCTACTCTGTTTTCAAGTATATAAACCATCAGGATGTACTCTCACATGTAAAATATTAAAATTCAATTTTTATGCCAACATAAAAAATATAAATACACTATGGGTACCCCAGTGTACAAAGCAAAATCACTCTCAAAACACTTTGTTAGGAAAAATGTACAATGTCCTTGTCTACTCCGTTTTCAAGTATATAAACCATCAGGATGTATTCTCACACTTAAAATTCTACAGTTAAATTTTACGGGGAAAAAATATATTAAATACACTATGGGTGCCCCAGTGTACATAAGAAAATAACTCCCAAAATACTCTGTTAAGAAAAACATACAATATCCTTTTCTACTCTGTTTTCAAGTACATAAACCATCAGGATATACTATCACACGTAAAATACTAAAATAAAAATTTACACGGAAATAAAAAATATAAATACCCTATGGGTACCCCAGTGTACAAAGCAAGATAACTCTCAAAATACTCTGTTAGGAAAAACATACAATGCCCTTTTCTACTCTGTTTTCAAGTATATAAACCATAAGGATGTACTCTCACACATAAAATACTAAAATTCAATTTTTTCGTGGAAATAAAAAAATATAAATACCCTATGGGTACCCCAGTGTACAAAACAAAATAACTCTCAAAATACTCTATTAGGAAAAACATACAATGTACTTTTCTACTCTGTTTTAAATTATATAAACCATCAGGATGTACTCTCACACGTAAAATACTAAAATTCAATTTTTACGCAGAAATAAAAAACATAAATACCCTATGGGTGCCCCAGTGTACAAAATAACTGTCACTATACTCTGTTAGAAAAAACATACAATGTTTTTTTCTACTATTTTTTAAAGTATATAAATTATCAAGATATACTCTAACACGTAAAATACTAAAATTTTATTTTTCCACAAATAAAAATATATAAATACCCTATGAGAACCCCAGTCTACAAAAACAAATAACTCTCAATATACTCTGTTAGAAAAAATATACAACGTTGTTTTCTATTCTGTTTTAATGTATATAAACTATCAGGATGTACTCTCAAATGTAAAATACTAACATTCTATTTTTACACGGTAATAAAAAATATAGTCTATTGATACCACAGTGTACAAAAAAAAAAACTCTTATAATACTCTGTTAGAAAAACCATACAATGCCCATTTCTAATTTGTTTTAAACTATATAAACCATCAGGATATACTTTCACACATAAAATACTAAAATTGAATTTCTACAGGGTAATAAAAATTATAAATACCCTATTGGATCCCCAGTGTAAAAAACAAAATAACTCTCAAAATACTCTGTTTGAAAAAATATACAATGTGATTTTACCCTCTATTTTAAAGTGTACAAACCATCAGGATATTCTCTATCAAGTAAAATATTAAAATTCTATTTTTACGAAGTAATAAAGAAAATAAATACACTATTGGCAACCTGGTATACAATACAAAATAACTCTCAAATTACTCTGTTATAGCAAATATACAATGTCTTTTTCTACTCTGTTTTAAATTATATAAACCATCAGGATGTACTCTCACATGTAAAATACTAAATTTCAATATTTATGCAGAAATAAAAAATTATAAATACCCTATTGGTACACCATTGTACAAAACAAAACGAGTCGCAATGTACTCTGCTAGAAAAAATAGACAATTATTTTTTCTACTCTGTTTTAAATTATATAAACCATCAGGATGTACTCTCACACGTAAAATGCTAAAATTCAATTTTTACACAGTAATAAAAAATATAAATACACTATTGTTAGCCCAGTGTTCAAAGAAAATTACTCTCAAAATACTCTGTTAGAGAAAATATACAATGTTCTTTTACCCTCTGTTTTAAAGTATATAAACCATCAAGATATACTCTAACACGTAAAATACTAAAATGCAATTTTTACACAGGAATAAAAAATATAAATACCCTATTGGTACCCCAGTGTACAAAACAAAATAACTCTCAAAATACTCTGTTAGAAAACATATGCAATGTCCTTGTCTACTCTGATTTAAAGTATATAAACCATCAGGATGTACTCTCCCACATAAAATACTAAAAATCAATTTACACATGGTAATACAAAATATAAATACTCTATTGGTACCCCTGTGAATAATATAGTAACTCTCAATATATTCTGTTAGAAAAACTATACAATGTCCATTTCTACTCTGCTTTAAAGTAAATAAACCATTAGGATATACTCTGACACGTAAAATACTAAAATTCAATTTTTACACAGTAATAAAAAACATAAATACACTATTGGTACCCCAGTGTACAAAACAAAACAACTCTCAAAATACTCTGTTAGAAAAAATATACAATGTCATTTTCCCCTCTGTTTTAAAGTATATAAACCATCAATATATATTCTAACATGTAAAACACTAAAATTATATTTTTATGAGGTAATAAAAAATATAAATAATCTATTCTTACCCCAGTGTACAAAAAAAACCTCAAAATACTCTGTTAGAAAAAATATACAATATCTCTTTACCTTCTGTTTTAAAGTTATATAAACCATCCAGATATACTCTATCACAGAAAATACTAAAACTCTATTTTTATGCAGTAATGAAAAATATAAATACCTTATTGGTACCCCAGTGTACAAGACAAAATAACTCTCAAAATAGAAACAATTTACAATGTATCTTCTACTCTGTTGTAAAGTATATAAACCATCAGGATGTACTCTCACACGTAAAATACTAAAATTCAATTTTTATGTGGTAATAAAAATATAAATAACCTATTGGTACCCCAGTGTACAAAAAAACACAACTCCCAAAATACTCTGTTAGAAAAACTATACAATGTCCTTTTCTACTTTGTTTTAAAGTATATAAATCATCAGGATGTACTCTCACATGTAAAATACAAAAATTTAATTTTTATGTGGTAATTAAAAATATAAATATAGTATGGGTACCCCAGTGTACAAAACAAAATAACTCTCAAAATACTCTGTTAGAAAAACTATTCAATGTCAATTTCTACTTCGTTTTAAAGTATATAATCCGTAAAGATATACTCTAACATGTAAAATACTAAAATTCTATTTTTATGTGGTAATAAAATATATAAATACCCAATTGGTACCCCAGTGTACAAAACAAAATAACTATCAAAATACTCTGTTAGAAAAAAATATAAAATGTCCTTTTCTACTCTGTTTTAAATTATATAAAAAATCAGGAAATACTCTCACACGTAAAATAATAAAATGCAATTTTTATGCGGAAATAAAAAATATAAATACCCTACGGGTACCCCAGTGCACAAAACGAAATAACTCTCAAAATACTCTGTTAGGAAAAACATACAATGTCCTTTCTACTCTGTTTTAAAGAATATAAACCATCAAGATGTACTCTCACATGTAAAATACTAAAATTCAATTTTAACGTGGAAATAAAAATATAAATATCCTATTGGTACCCCAGTGTACAAAAAAAAAACACTCTCAAAACACAATGTTAGGAAAGCTATACAATGTCCTTCTCTACTTTGTATTAAAGTATATAAACCATCAGGATATACTCTCTCACATGAAATACTAAAATTCAATTTTTATGTGGAAATAAAAAATATAAATACCCTATGGGTTTCCCATTGTACAAAACAAAATAACTCTAAAAATACTCTGTTAGAAAAAATATACAATGCCTTTTACCTTCTGTTTTAAAGTATATAAACCATCAAGTTACACTCTAACATGTAAAATACTGAAATTCTATTTTTACGTGGTAATAAAAAATATAAATACCCTATTGTTACCCCAGTGTACAAAACAAAATAACTCTCAAAATACTCTGTTAGAAACAGTATATAAGGTCCTTTTCTACTCTGTTTTATAGTATATAAACCATCAGGATGTACAATCACACATAAAATACTAAAATTCAATTTTTACACAGTAATAAAAAATATAAATATTCTATTGTTACCCCAGTGAACAAAAAAAATAACTCTCAAAATACTATGTTAGAAAAACAGTAAAATGTTCATTTCTACTCTTTTTTTTTTTAATTTTTATTGCATTATAGGTTTGGGGGTACATGTGCAGAACGTGCAAGATAGTTGCATAGGTACACATATGGCAGTGTGCTTTGCTGCCTTCCTCCCCTTCACCCACACTTGGTAGTCATCCCCAGGTCATCCCCCCCAGCCCCCCCCTGCTGTCCCTCCCCCATTCCCCCCAACAGTCCCCAGTGTATAGTAGACCGCCTCTCTGTGTCCATGTGTTCTCATTTTTCTCACCCACCTATGAGTGAGTATATGTGGTATTTCTTTTTCTGTTCTTGTGTCAGTTTGCTGAGAATGATATTCTCCAGATTCATCCATGTCCCTACAAAGGACACAAATTTATCATTTTTGATTGCTGCATAATATTCCATGGTGTATATGTGCCACATTTTCCCAGTCCAGTCTATCATCGTTGGGCATTTGGGTTGGTTCCAGGTCCTTGCTATTGTAAACAGTGCTGCAATGAACATTCGTGTGCATGTGTCCTTATAGTAGAATGATTTATAGTCCTTTGGATAGATACCCAGTAATGGGATTGCTGGGTCAAATGGAATTTCTATTTCTAGGTCCCTGAGGAATCGCCACACTGTCTTCCACAATGGTTGAACTAATTTACACTCCCACCAAGTGTAAGAGTGTTCCTATTTCTCCACATCCTCTCCAGCATCTGCTGTCTCCAGATTTTTTAATGATCGCCATTCTAACTGGTGTGAGATGGTATCTCAATGTGGTTTTGATTTGCATCTCTCTAATGATCAATGATGATGAGCACTTTTTCATATGTTTGTTGGTCTCATGTATGTCTTCTTTTGTAAAGTTTCTGTTCATATCCTTTGCCCATTTTTGAATGGGCTTGTTTGTTTTTTTCCTGTAAATCTGTTTGAGTTCTTTGTAAATTCTGGATATCAGCCCTTTGTCAGATGTGTAAACTGCAAAGATTTTTTCCCATTCTGATGGTTGCCGATTCACTCTAGTGACTGTCTCTTTTGCCGTGCAGAAGCTGTGGAGTTTGATTAGGTCCCATTTGTCTATTTTGGCTTTTGTTGCCAATGCTTTTGGTGTTTTGGTCATGAAGTCCTTGCCTACTCCTATGCCCTGAATGGCTTTGCCCAGATTTTCTTCTAGGGTTTTTATGATGTCAGGTCTTATGTTTAAGTCTTTAATCCATCTGGAGTTAATTTTAGTGTAAGGTGTCAGGAAGGGTTCCAGTTTCTGCTTTCTGCACATGGCTAGCCAGTTTTCCCAACACCATTTATTAAATAGGGAATCCTTTCCCCATTGCCTGTTTTTGTCTGGTTTATCAAAGATAATATGGTTGTAGATATTTTGTGTTGCCTCCGATGCTTCTGTTCTGTTCCATTGGTCTATATCTGTTTTGGTACCAGTACCATGCTGTTTTGATTACTGTAGCCTTGTAGTATAGTTTGAATTCTGGTAGCGTGATGCCTCCCGCTGTGTTCTTTTTGCTTAGAATTGACTTGGCTATGTGGGCTCTTTTTTGGTTCCATATGAAATTCATGGTGGTTTTTTCCAGTTCTGTGAAGAAATTCAATGGTAGTTTGATGGGGATAGCATTGATTTTGTAAATTACTTTGGGCAGTATAGCCATTTTCATGATATTGATTCTTCCTAACCACGAGCATGGAATGTTTCTCCATCTGTTTGTGTCCTCTCTTATTTCGTTGAGCAGTTGTTTGTAGTTTTCCTTAAAGAGGTCCCTTACATTCCTAGTGAGTTGTATTCCTAGGTATTTTATTTTCTTTGTAGCAATTATGAATGGCAGTTCGTTCTGGATTTGGTTCTCTTTAAGTCTGTTATTGGTGTATAGGAATGCTTGTGATTTTTGCACATTGATTTTATATCCTGAGACTTTGCTGAAGTTGCTTATCAGTTTCAGGAGCTTTTGGGCTGAGGTGATGGGGTCTTCTAGGTATACTATCATGTCGTCTGCAAATAGAGACAATTTGGCTTCCACCTTTCCTATTAGAATACCCTTTATTTCTTTTTCTTGCCTGATTGCTCTGGCTAGAACTTCCAGTACTATGTTGAATAGAAGTGGTGAGAGAGGGCATCCTTGTCTAGTGCCGGATTTCAAAGGGAATGCTTCCAGTTTTTGCCCATTCAGTATGATGTTGGCTGTTGGTTTGTCGTAAATAGCTTTTATTACTTTGAGATATGTTCCATCAATACCAAGTTTATTGAGGGTTTTTAGCATAAAGGGCTGTTGAATTTTGTCAAATGCCTTCTCTGCGTCAATTGAGATAATCATGTGGCTTTTGTTTTTGCTTCTGTTTATGTGGTGAATTACATTTATAGACTTGCATATGTTGAACCAGCCTTGCGTCCCCAGGATGAATCCTACTTGATCATGATGGATAAGTTTTTTAATGTGCTGTTGCAATCGGTTTGCCAGTATTTTATTGAAGATTTTTGCATCTATGTTCATCATGGATATTGGCCTGATGTTTTCTTTTCTTGTTGAGTCTCTGCCAGGTTTTGGTATCAGGATGATGTTGGTCTCATAAAATGATTTGGGAAGGGTTCCCTCTTTTTGGATTATTTGGAATAGTTTCAGAAGGAATGGTACCAGCTCCTCTTTGTGTGTCTGGTAGAATTCGGCTGTGAACCCATCTGGACCTGGGCTTTTTTTGTGTGGTAGGCTCTTAATTGCTGCCTCAACTTCAGACCTTGTTATTGGTCTATTCATAGTTTCGGCTTCCTCCTGGTTTAGGCTTGGGAGGACACAGGCGTCCAGGAATTTATCCATTTCTTCCTGATTTACTAGTTTATGTGCATAGGGTTGTTTGTAGTATTCTCTGATGATGGTTTGAATTTCTGTGGAATCTGTGGTGCTTTCCCCTTTATCGTTTTTTATTGCATCTATTTGGTTGTTCTCTCTTTTCTTTTTTATCAGTCTGGCTAGTGGTCTGTCTATTTTGTTGATCTTTTCGAAAAACCAGCTCTTAGATTTATTGATTTTTTGAAGGGTTTTTCTTGTCTCTATCTCCTTCAATTCTGCTCTGATCTTAGTTATTTCTTGTCTTTGGCTAGGTTTTGAGCTTTTTTGATCTTGCTCCTCTAACTCTTTCAATTTTGATGACAGGGTGTTAATTTTGGATCTCTCCACTCTTCTCATGTGGGCACTTATTGCTATATATTTTCCTCTACAGACTGCTTTAAATGTGTCCCAGAGATTCTGGTACGTTGTGTCTTCATTCTCGTTGGTTTCAAAGAACTTCCTTATTTCTGCCTTCATTTCATTGTTTATCCAATCAACATTCAAGAGCCAGTTGTTCAGTTTCCATGAAGCTGTGCGGTTCTGAGTTATTTTCTGAATTCTGAGTTCCAACTTGATTGCACTATGGTCTGAGAGACTGTTTGTTATGATTTCAGTTGTTTTGCATTTGCTGAGGAGTGCTTAACTTCCAATTATGTGGTCAACTTTGGAGTAGGTGTGATGTGGTGCTGAGAAGAATGTATATTCTGTGGATTTGGGGTGGAGAGTTCTGTAAATGTCTATCAGGTTTGCTTGTTCCAGGTCTAAGTTCAAGTCCTGGATATCCTTGTTAATTTTCTGTCTGGTTGATCTGTCTGCTATTGACAGTGGAGTGTTAAAGTCTCCCACTATTATTGTGTGGGAGTCTAAGTCTCTTTGTAAATCATTAAGAACTTGCCTTATATATCTGGGTGCTCCTACATTGGGTCCATATATATTTAGAATCGTTATCTCTTCTTGTTGTATTGATCCTTTTACCATTATGTAATGACCTTCTTTGTCCCTTTTGATCTTTGTTGCTTTAAAGTCTATTTTATCAGAGATGAGTATTGCAACTCCTGCTTTTTTTTTGCTCTCCATTTGCTTGGTAAATCTTCCTCCATCCTTTTATTTTGAGCCTTTGTGTATCTTTGCATGTGAGGTGGGTTTCCTGGATACAGCACACCGATGGGTTTTGGTTTGTTATCCAATTTGCCAGTCTGTGTCTTTTGATTGGTGCATTTAGCCCATTTACATTCAGGGTTAATATTGTTATGTGTGAATTTGATACTGCCATTTTGATGCTAGCTGGCTGTTTTGCCCATTGGTTCATGTACATTCTTCATTTTGTTGATGGTCTTTAGCATTTGGTATGCTTTTAGGATGGCTGGAACTGGTTGTTTCTTTCTATGTGTAGTGCCTCTTTCAGGAGCTCTTGTAAAGCAGGCCTAGTGGTGACAAAATCTCTGAGTACTTGCTTGTTCGTGAAGGATTTTATTTTTCTTTCACTTATGAAGCTCAGTTTGGCTGGATATGAAATTCTGGGTTGAAAGTTCTTTCCTTTAAGGATGTTGAATATTGGCCCCCACTCTCTTCTGGCTTGTAGAGTCTCTGCCGAGAGATCTGCTGTGAGTCTGATGAGCTTCCCTTTGTGGGTGACCCGATCTTTCTCTGTGGCTGCCCTTAGTATTTTCTCCTTCGTTTCAACCCTGGTGAATCTGACGATTATGTGCCTTGGGGTTGCTCTTCTTGCGGAGTATCTTTGTGGTGTTCTCTGTATTTTCTGGAGTTGAGTATTGACCTGTCTTGCTAGGTTGGGGAAATTTTCCTGGATAATATCCTGAAGAGTGTTTTCCAGCTTGGATTCATTCTCTTCGTCACATTCTGGTACACCTATGAAACGTAGGTTGGGTCTCTTCACATAGTCCCACATTTCTTGGAGATTTTGTTCATTCCTTTTTGTGCTTTTTTCTTTAATCTTGGTTTCTCGTTTTATTTCATTGAGTTGATCTTCAACTTCTGATATTCTTTCTTCAGCTTGGTCAATTCGGCTGTTGAAACTTGTGCGTGCTTCATGAAGTTCTCATGTTGTGTTTTTCAGCTCCTTCAATTCATTCATATTCCTCTCTAAGTTGTCCATTCTTGTTATCAATTCCTTGAATCTTTTTTCAAATCTTTTTTCAAGGTTCTTAGTTTCTTTGCACTGGTTTAGAACATGTTCATTTAGCTCACTGAAGTTTCTCATTATCCACTCTCTGAAGTCTGATTCTGTCATTTCGTCACATTCATTCTCCATCCAGCTTTGTTCCCTTGCTGGTGAGGAGTTTTGGTCCTTTTTTGGAGGTGAGGTGTTTTGGTTTCGGGTGTTTTCCTCCTTTTTGTGCTGGTTTCTTCCCATCTTTATGGATTTATCCACCTGTCGTCTTAGTAGTTGCTGGTTTTTCAATTGGGTCTCTGTGTGGACACTGAGATTGTTGATGATGAAGTATTTCTGTTAATTAGTTTTCCCTCTAATGATCTATCCTCTCTGCTGTATGAGTGCTGAGGTCCACTCCAGGCCGTCCTTGTCTGGGGTATACCTGCAGCAGCTGTGGAACAGTGAGGGATGATACCAGTTTCTTTTTTTGCTGCCCTTGTTCCAGAATGATGCCAGCCAAATGTCAGTCTGATTAGTCCTTTTCTGGGGTGACTCCTTGGATATACAGGGGTCAGGGAGCTGCTTGAGGAGACAGTCTGTGCTTTGTAGGAGCTCCAGTGCTGAGCTGTGAGCTCCGTTGTTCATTCAGTGTTGTTGGGAGGTTGTTTATGTCTGCTGCAATAGAACTCATAAAACACCACCCTTTTTTTTTTCACCCTTAGATGCTCTGTCTCAGGGAGTTGGGGCTTTCTTTATGAGTATCTGTTGCACTGTCCTACTCCACTAGGCGGCAGTCTATTCACTATTTGCCTGCTGGGGCTCTGACCTGCTAGTGTGGGTCCGCCCTGTTGTTGCCTGGTGGAGTCTCTCTGTTATGGCAGGTTGCCTCGGCAATGGCAGGCTGCGTCAGACCTGGGCGGTACTTCAGTGGGGGTGCACTTCGTCAGCAATGGTGGACGCCCCTCCCTGACCGGGCTGCACCATCCTAGATGCCAGCAGCAAAACTCTCAGCCCCAAGCACCTCCAGTCGCCACCCTGCTTGTCCCCGTGAGCGTGGGACCCGCCGAGCCCAATCACCCAGCTCCCTGCCTCAGAGTCCATCCTCTCTCTCTCTCTCTTCCTCTCCCCAAGCTGAAAGGTCGACTCTCTCACTGGCGCCCCAGGAGCCTGCCGATAGGGCACTGGGATCTGTGTGATCTCCCGTGCTGCTGCCCACTACCCCGGCTCAGATCACGCTTCCCAGGAAACTCCTGGTCTGGCTCATTGTCCAAGTCCCGTTCAATCAGATGGACATGCCAATCTGCCCTTCCAAATCTCAGATTGCTGGTTTAACAGGGCACCCAGACCAGTGAGTTCCACGCTGGGTCCCGCTGCAGCGCCGGCCGAAGAGGTGGCGGGAGCCGGCTGCATTAGCCAGCTGCACTAGGGTCCAGTGTCTCTCCCACACCTGGGACATTCAACACTCTGTGGGCATAAAAGGTCCATCCGAGAATGCGGCTAGGACTCACTCTCTGCACCTTCACCGAGAGCTGCAATCCGGAGTCGCCTCTATGACGCCATCTTGCCTCCTCCTCCCCATTTCTACTCTTTTGTAAAGTATATAAATCATCAGGATGTACTCTTACACATAAAATACTAAAATTAAATTTTTATGCAGTAATATAAAATATAAATACCCTATTGTTATCCCAGTGTACAAAACAATATAACTCTCAAAATACTCTGTTAGAAAAAATATACAATGTCTTTTCACCCTCTGTTTTAAAGTATATAAATCATCAAGATATACTCTAACATGTAAAATACTAAAATTAAAATTTTACTTGGTAATAAAAAAAAATACCTTATTCATACCCCAGTGTACAAAACAAACTAACTCTCAAAATAGTCTCTTAGAAAAAAATATACAATGTCATTTTAAACACTGATTTAAAGTAAATAATCCATCAGGATATAGTCTCACACTTAAAAAATTAAAACTCAATTTTTACACGGAAATAAATAATATAAATACCCTATTGCTACCCCAGTGTACAAAACAAACTAACTCTCAAAATAGTCCATTAGAAAAATTATGCAATGTCCTCTTACCTTCTGTTTTAAAGTATATAAACCATCAAGATATACTCTAACATGTAAAATAGTAAAATTATATTTATACACGGTAATAAAAAATATAAATAGCCTATTTTTACCACAGTGTACAAAACAAAATAAATCTCAAAATACTCCGTTAGAAAAAATATACATTGTCCTTTTCTATCTGTTTTAAACTATATAAACAATCAGGATGTACTCACACACGTAAAATACAAAAATTCAATTTTTACATGGAAATAAAAAATATAGATAAAGTATGGGTACCCCAGGGTACAAAACAAAATAACTCTCAATGTACTCTGTTAGGAAAAACATACAATGTCCTTTTCTACTCTGTTTTAAGGTATATAAACCATCAGGATGTATTCTCACATGTAAAATACTAAAATTCAATTTTTACACGGTAATAAAAAATAAAAATACCCTTTTGGTACCCCGGGGTACAAAACAAAATAACTCTCAAAATTCTCTGTTACAAAAAATATACAATGTGTTTTACACTCTGTTTTCAAGTATAAAAAACATCAAGATATACTCTAACACTTAAAATACTGAAATTCTATATTTACACGGTTATAAAAAATATAAATACCCCAATGGTACCCCACTGTACAAAACAAAATAAATCTCAATATACTCTTTTGGAAAAAATGTACAATGTCCTTTTCTACTCTGTTTTAAAGTGTATAAACCATCAGAATATACTTAAACACGTAAAACATTAAAATTTAATTTTTACACAGAAATAAAAAATATAAATACTGGTACCTTAGTGTACAAAACAAAGTACCTCTCAAAATACTCTGTTAGAAAAAATATACAGTGTCTTCTTACTGTCTGTTTTCAAGTATATAAACCATCAAGATATACTTTAACACGTAAAATACTAAAATTCAATCTTTACACGGTAATAAAAAATATAAATACAATATTGGAACCCAAGTGTAAAAAAAAATAACTCTCAAAATTATCTGTGAAAAAATATACAATGTCCTTTTACCCTCTGTTTTCAAGTATATAAACCATCAGGATATACTCTAACATGTAAAATACTAAAATTCAATTTTTATGCCAAAATAAAATATATAAATACTGTATGGTTATACCAGTGTACAAAACAAAATACCTCTCAAAATACGCTGTTAGACAAAATATACAATGTCCTTTTCTACTTTGTTTTAAAGTATAGAAACCATGAAGATATACTCTCACACATAAAATACTAAAATTCAATTTTTATGTGGTAATAAAAAAATAAATACCCTATTGGTACCCCAGTGTACAAAACAAAACAACTCTCAAAATACTCTGTTAGAAAAAAATATACAATGTCCTTTTACCTTATGTTTTCAGTACATAAACCATCAAGATATACTCTAACACATAAAATACTAAAATTCTCTCTTTATATGGTAATTAAAAATATAAATAACCTAATGGTACTCCAGTGTACAAAACAAAATAACTCTCAAAATACTCTGTTTGAAAAAATATACAATTTTTTTTCTACTCTGTTTTAAAGTATATAAACTATCAGGATGTACTCTCACACGTAAAATACTAAAATTCAATTTTTACACTGAAATAAAAAATATAAATACACTATTGGTACGCGAGTGCACAAAACAAAATAACTCTCAGAATACTCTTTTAGAAAAAATATACAATGGACCTTTCTACTCTGTTTTAAAGTATATAAACCATCAGGATTTTCTTTCACACGTAAAATACTAAAATTCAATTTTTATGCTGAAATAAAAAATATAAATACCCTATTGGTATGCCAGTGTACAAAACAAAATAACTCACAAAACACTCTGTTAGAAAACACATACAATGATTTTTTCTACTTTGTTTTAAAGTATATAAACCATCAGGATATTCTGTCACACGTAAAACATTAAATTTAATTTTTACACAAAAATAAATAACATAAATAATCTATTGGTACCCCAGTGTATAAAACAAAATAACTCTCAAAATACTTTGTTAGAAAAAATATACAATGTTTTTAAATTTCTGCTTTCAAGTATATAAACCATCAAGATATACTCTAACATGTAAAATACTAAAATTCTATTTTTATGCAGTAATAAAAAATATAAATACCCTATTGGTACCCAAGTTTAAAAAACAAAATAACTCTCAAAATGCTCAGTTAGAAAAAATATACAATGTCCTTTTACCCTCTGTTTTCAAGTATATAAACCATCAAGATATACTCTAATAAGTAAAATACAAATATTCAATTTTTATGCGATAATAAAAAATATAAATACACTATTGGTACCCCAGTGTACAAAAGAAAATAACTCTCAAAATACTGTGTTGGAAAAAATATACAATGTCCTTTTCTACTCGATTTTTAAGTATATAAACCATCAGGATGTACTCTCACATGTAAAATACTAAAATTCAATATTTATGCTGAAATAAAAAATATAAATACCCTATTGGTACCCCAGTGTACAAAACAAAAGAACTCTCAAAATACTCTGTTAGAAGAAATATACAATGTTTTTTTAACCCTCTGTTTTAAAGTATATAAAACATCAAGATATACTCTAACATGTAAAATACTAAAATTCTACTTTTATACGGTAATAAAATATATCAATTCCCTATTGGTTACCCAGTGTAAAAAAGAAAATAACTCTCAAAATACTCTGTTAGAAAAACTATACAATGTCCTTTTCTACTCTGTTTTAAAATATATGAACCATTAGGATATACTCTCACACATAAAATACAAAAATTCAATTTTTACATGGCAATAAAAATATAAATAACATATTGGTACCCAAGTGTACAAAACAAAATAACTCTCAAAATACTCTGTTAGGAAAATTATACAATGTCTTTCTCTACTCTGTTTTAAAGTATATAAACAATCAGAATGTACTCTCACATGTAAAATACTAGTATTTAATTTTTACGTGGAAATGAAAAATATAAATACCCTGTTGGAACCCCAGTGTACAAAAGAAAATAACTCTCAAAATACTCTGTTAGAAAAAATATACAATGTCTTTTTCTCCTCTGTTTTAAAGTATATAAACCATCAGGATATACTCTCACAAATAAAATACTAAAATTGACTATTTATGCAGAAATAAAAATTATAAATACCCTATTGGTACCCCAGTGTACAAAACAAAATAACTCAAAATATGCTGTTAGAAAAAATACACAATTTTTTAATCTCTGTTTTAAACTATATAAACCATGAAGATATAGTATAACATGTAAAATACTAAAATTCAATTTTTATGTGGTAATAAAAAATATAAATACCCTATAGGTACCGCAGTGTACAAAACAATATAACTCTCAAAATACACTTTTAGAAAAAATATACAATATTTCTTTCTACTCTATTTTAAAGTATTTAAATGATCAGGATGTACTCTCAAATATAAAATAGTAAAATTCAATTTTTACATGGAAATAAATAATATAAAAACCCTATTGCTACCCCAGTATACAAAACAATATAACTCTCAAAATACTCTGTTAGAAAAAAATGTACAATTTTTTTACTCTATTTTAAAGTATATAAATTATCAGAATGTACTCACACATGTAAAATATTAAATTCAATTTTTACATGGTAATAAATCATATAAATACCGTATTGGTACCCCAGTGTACAAAACAAAGTAAGTTTGAAAATACTCTGTTAGAGAAAACATGCAATGTTCTTTTCTACTCTGTTTTAAAGTACATAAACCATCAGGATGTACTAACACACGGAAAATACTAAAATTAAATTTTTACATGGTAATGAAAAATATAAATACACTATTGATACCCCAGTATACAAAACAAAATAACTCTCAAAGTACTCTGTTAGAAAAAATATGCAATGTTTTATCTTCTCTGTTTTAAAGTGTATAAACCACCAGTATGTACTCTCACATGTAAAATACTAAAATTCAATTTATATGCAGAAATAAAAAATATAAATACCCTATTTGTACCCCGTTGTACAAAACAAAATAACTATTAAAATGCTCTGTTAGAGAAAATATACAATGTATTTTTACCCTCTGTTTTCATGTATATAAACCATCAAGATATATTCTAATATGTAAAATACTAACATTCTATTTTTATGCAGTAATAAAAAATATAAATACCCTATTGGTACCCCAGTGTACAAAACAAAATAGCTCTCAAAATACTCTGTTAGAAAAAAATTACAATGTCCTTTTACTCTCTGTTTTAAAGTACATAAACCATTAAGATATACTCTAACATGTAAAATACTGAAACTCTATTTTTACATGGTAATAAAATATATAAATAGCCTATTGGTACCCCAGTGTACAAAACAAAATAACTGTCAAAATACTCTTTTAGAAAAAATATGCAATGTCTGTATCTACTCTGCTTTAAAGTGTATAAACCATCAGGATGTACTCTCACTGGTAAAACACTAAAATTCAATTTTTATGTGATAATAAGTAATATAATATTACCCTATTGGTAACCCAGTGTACAAAAAAAATAACTCTCAAAATCCTCTGTTAGAAAAACTATACAATGTCCATTTCTACTCTGTTTTAAGGTATGTAAACCATCAGGATGCATTCTCACATGTAAAATACTAAAATTCAATTTTTATATGGTAATAAAAATATAAATACTGTATTGCTACCCAAGTGTATCAAACAAAAAAATCTGAAAATACTTTGTTAGAAAAAATATACAGTGTCTTTTTACTGTCTGTTCTCAAGTATATAAACCATCAAGATATATTCTAATACAAAAATACTAACATTCTATTTTTACGTGGTAATAAAAATATAAATACCCTATTGGTACCCGAGTGTACAAAACAAAATAACTCTCAAAATACTCTGTTAAAAAAATATACAGTGTCCTATTACATTCTGTCTTAATGTATATAAACCATCAAGATATACTCTAACACATAAAATACTTAAATTTTATTTTTACATGGTAATAAAATATGTAAATAGCCTATTGGTACCCCAGTGTACAAAACAAATTAAATGTCAAAATACTCTGTTAAAAAAATATACAATGTCCTTTTGTATACATAAGGAGAAAATATAAATAACCTCTTCATAACATGACCTCCTCATGACATCACTTCCCCATGACATCAACTCATTACTTCCCTTTCTAAAGAAAACAACTCCTTATGAAATCACTTCCTCATAAATTCACTTCCTCATGAAATCACCTCCTCATGACATCACCTCCTCATGACATCACTTTCTCAAGACATTATCTTCTCATGACACCACCTTCTCATGACATCACCTCCTCATGACATCACCTCCTTATGACATCACCTCCTTATGACATAACCCCATGAAATCACCTTCTTATGACATCTCCTCATAACATCACCTCCTCAAAACATCACTTCATCACATCACCTTATGATATTACTTCCTCATGACATCACCTTCTCATGATATCACCTCCTCATGACATCACCTCCTCATGATATCACCTCCTCATGACATCATCTTCCTATGGCATCACCTGATGACATCAGCTCATGACATCAACTCCTCAAAACATCACCTCCTTATACCATTACATCCTCATGACATCACCTTCTCATAACATCACCTTCTCATGATATCACCTCATGACATCACTTTCTCATGACCTCACCTCCTCATGACATCACCTACTCATGACATCACCTCCTCATGACATCATCTTCTTATGGCATCACGTGATGACATCAGCTCATGACATCAACTCCTCAAAACATCACCTCCTTATACCATTACATCCTCATGACATCACCTTCTCATAACATCACCTTCTCATGATATCACCTCCTCATGACATCACTTTCTCATGACCTCACCTCCTCATGACATCAACTCCTTATGACATCACTTCCTCATGATGTCACCCCATTACATCACCTTCTCATGACATCCCCTCCTCATGACAAGACCTCCTCAGTATATCACCTCATGACATCACTTTATGACATCACCTCCTGACATCACCTCCTCATGACATCATCTTCTCCTGGAATCACCTGATGACATCACCTGATGACATCACCTTTTCATGACATCACTTCCTCATGACATCACCTCATGAAATCACATCACAACATCACATCCTCATGACATCACCTTTTCATGACATCACTTCCTCATGACATCACCTCCTAAAGACAACACATTCTCATGACATCACTTCCTCCTGGAATCACTTTTTCATGACATCACCTCATGCTATCACCTCCTCATAACATCACGTTCTAATGACATCACCTACTCAAGACATCACCTTATGACATTACCTCTTTATGACATCATTTCCTCATGACATCACCTCCTCAGGACATCACCTTATGACATCACCTCCTCATGACATCACCTGATGAAATCACCACCTCAAGACATCACCTTCTCATGACATCACTTCCTTATGACATAACCTCATATCACCTCCTTATGACATCACCTCCTCATGACATCACCTTCTCTTGAAATCACATGACATCACCTTCTCATGACATTACCTCATGACATCACCTCCTCATGACATCACCTTATGACATCACATTCTAAAGACAACACCTCCACATAAAATCACTTCCTCATGACATCACTTTCTCATATCCCCTTATGAAATCACTTCCTCATGACATCACCTCCTAAAGACATAACCTTGTTATGGAATCAGTTCCTCATGACATCACCTCATGGCAACACATCCTGTTGACATCACCTTTTCATGACATCACTTCCTCATGACATCACCTTATAAAGTCACCTCCTCAAAACATCATTTTCTCATGACATCACTTCCTAATGACATCACCTCACGATATCACCTCATGACATCACTTCCTCATGACACCACATATTCATGAAATCACCTCCTCAAGATATCACCTCCTTATAACATTACTTCCTCATGACATAACCTCATGACATCACCTCCTCATGACATCACTTTCTCATGACATCACCTCAAGACATCACGTCCTCATGACATCACCACCTCACAACATCATGTCCACACGACTTCATGTCCCCATGTCATTACCTCCCCACCACATCAACTCACCACACCATAACTTCTGCATGACATCAACTCCTCACCACATGAATTTCCCACATCACCTCCACCTGACATCACCTCCTAGTGACATCACCACATAACATCACCTTTCATGGCATCATTTTCTTATGACATCACCTCCTCATGACATGACCTCCTCATGGCATCTCATCCTCATGAAATCACCTGCTTATTACATCACCTCCTCATGACATCACCTCCTCATGACATCACTTTCTCATGCAATCACCTCATGACATCACCTCATGACATCACATACTCATGATGTCACCTATTCATATCACTTTCTCATGACATCACCTAATGATATCATCACCTCATGACATCACATCCTAATGACATCACTTTCTCATGACATCACATGACATCACCTTCTCGTGACATCACCTCATCATGACATCACCTCATCATGACATCACCTCCTAATGACATCACCTTCTCATGGCACCAATTTCCCCTGACATCTTATCCCTATAGTTTTACTCCTATTATATCATCACCATTTTTATCAAATCATCTGACCCATGTCATCACCTCACCCATCACCATCCAATGGCATTTCCTCTCTATATCACCTCATATTTGAGATCAAACCCCATGACATCACGTCCTCCATGACATCATCTTCCTATGTAATTTTCTCCTCATGATATCATTTTCATGACATCACTACCCCATGGCATCACCTTCTCCTGACATCACCAATTTATGATACCACTTCTATTATATCCTCACTTCCCTTATCACACCACCTTACCTATGACATAACCTTTTCAATCACCATTGGATGGCTTTTCCTCTCCGTGATATCACCTTCCCTGGGATATTAACACTTCATGACATCAATGCCCCATGACATTACCTTTCCATGAAATCACCTCCTGTGAAAACACCTCTTAAGGACATTACCTCCCCATGATGTCACTACCTCATGACATCATCTTTTCATATTACCTCCTCATGAGATCACCTTCTCACGACATCACCTTCTCATATCACCCCATAATATCACCTCATGACATCACCACCTCAAGACATCACCTTCTCATGACTTTACCTCATGACATCACCTTTTCATGACATCTCCTCCTCATGACATCCTTTCAAGACATCAATTTTTCATGACCTCACCTTATGACATCACCTCATGACATCACCTCCTTAACACATCACCTTCTCATGACATCACTTCCTCCTGACATCACCTCATGACATCAACTTAAGACATAACCTTATGATGTCACCTCCTTGTGAATCACCTCCTCATGACATCACTTTGTGACTTCATTTCCTTAGGACATCACCACCTCATGAAGTCACATCCTCATGAAATTACACCATTACATCACCACCTTATGACATTACCTCCTCAAGACTTCACCTACACATGACATCACCTCATGACATCCCCTCATATTAACTTTTCATATCACCTCCTCATGACATCTCCCCCTCATGACATCACTTCCTTATGACATCACCTCATGATATCACCTCTTCATGACATCACCTCCTCACGACAACATCTCCTCATGACAGGACCTCATGATATCACCTCATTAAATCACCTCATGACATCACTATATGACATCAACTCATGACATCACCTTCTCAAGACATCACCTCCTCATGACATTATTTTCTCATGACATCACCTCATGACTTCACCTCCTCATATCACCTTCTCATGGCATCACTTTCTCATGAAATCACCTCATGACATCACCTCCTCAAGACTTCACCTACACATGACATCACTTCCTCATGACATCACCTCATGACAGCAACTCATGACATCCCCTCATATTAACTTCTCATGAAATCACCTCCTCATGTCAACACCTCCTCATGACACCACATTCTCATGACGTCACTTCCTCATGACATCACCTCATGACATCACCTTCTCATGACATCACATCCTCATGACATCACCTCCTCATGATATCACCTCATGACATGACGTCCTCATGACTTCTCCCCAGGACATCATCACCCCATGACATAATGTCCCCCTGATATCACCTCCCCACCACATCACTTCTCCATGACATCACCTTCTCAGGATATCATTTTCTCATGACATCACATCAACATGACTTCACCTCATGACATCACTTTCTCATAACATCACCTCATGACATCAAATTATCATGACTGCACCTCCTCATGACATCACTTCCTCATGAAATTTTCTCCTCATGACATCAATTATTTATGACATTAACTCCTCATGACATCACTTTCTCATGACATCAACTCCTCCTGACATCACCTCATGATGTCACCCCCTCATGACATCACTTCTTCATTACATAACCTCATGATATCACCTCTTCATGACATCACTTTCTCATGGCATCACTTCCTCATGACATCACCTTCTCATGACATCACCTCCTCATGACATCACCTTTTCATGAAATCACTTTCTCATGACAGCACCTCATGACCTCACCTCCTCATGACATCACCTCATAACATCACCACCTCACGACATCACATCTCAATGACATCATGTCCCCACATCATCACATTTCCACCACATCACCTCACCACGCCATCACTTCTGCATGACATATCCTCTTCAACACATCACTTTCTTATGTCATTACCTCCACATTACATCACCTCCTCATGACATCACTTCATGACATCACCTCATGAAATAAACTTTTCATGGCATCATGTCCTTATGACATCACCTTTTCTTGACATGTCCTCCTTATGGCATCACGTCCTCATAACATCACCCTCTTATGACATAACCTCCTCATGACATCACCTTCTTCATGGCATCACCTTCTCATGACATAACCTTTTCATGATATCACCTTATTACATCATCACCTCATGAAATCACCTTTTCATGACATCACCTCATGACATCATCTCATGATATCTAATTTAATGTCATCACGTCCTTATGACATCACCTCCTCATGACACCACCTCCTCATGGCATCACATCCTCACGACATCACCTGCTCATGACATCACCTTTTCATGACATCACCTCCTTATACCATTAATTTCTGATGACATCACCTCCTCATAACATCACCTCCTTATGACATCACCACCTCATGTTATCTACTTAAGACATCGCTCCCTCATAATATAACTTCATTACCTCTCCTCCTCATGACATTGCCTCCTCATGGCATCACATCCTCATGACATCACCTGCTCATGACATCATCCCTATGACATCACTTCCCCATGGCATCACCTTCCCCTGACATCACCTCCTTATGATGTAACTTTTGTCATCACCTTCTTTATTACATCACCTCACCTATGACATCAGTTCACCCATCCTCACTCGATGGCATATTCTCTCCATGATATGACCTCCCCTGTGACATGACCTTCCCATGAAATCAATGTATCATGACATTCCCTTTCCATTACATCACCTCCCATGATATTACCTCTATATAACATCACTACCTCAGGACATCATGTCCCATGACATCACTTTCTTATGACATCACCTCCTCATGACATCACCTCCTCATGACATTACCTCCTCATGACACCACCTTATGAAGTCACCTCCTCAAGACATCACTTCCTCATGACATCTCTTCCTCATGAAATCACCTCATGACATCACCTCATGACATAACCATTTCAAGACATCACCTCCTTATAACCTTTTCTGATGACATCACCTCCTCATGACATCACCTCCTAATGACATTACCACCTCATGGTATCAACTTCTTATGACATCACTCCATCATAACTTAACCCCATGACATCACCTCCTCATAACCTCACCTCATGACATCACCTCCTCATGACATCACCTCCACATGACATCAACTCCTCATGTCACCTCCTCATGACATCACCCCACGACATCACTTCATCATGACATCACCTCCTCATGACATCACCTTCCCAAGACATCACCCCATAACCTCACATTCTCATGACATTACCACATATCATCTCATGACCACATTTTTCATGACATCACCTCATGACCTCACCTTCTCATGAAATCACCTTCTCATGACATCACCTCCTCATGACATCATCTTCTCATGGCATCACCTGATGATATCACCTCTTGACATTACCTCCTCATGACATCAATTCCTCATGACATTACCCCATGACATCACTACCTCATGACATCACATCACCACAACTTCAGGTTTCCATGACATCATCTCATGACTACACTTTCTCATGACATCACCTCATGACCTCACCTTCACATGGCATCACCTCCTCATGACATCACCTTCTCATGGCATCACCTGATGACATCACTTCATTACATCACCTCCTCATGACATCAATTCCTCATGACATTTTTCCATTTCATCACTGCCTCATTACATCACATCACCACAACTTCAGGTTTCCATGACATCATCTTATGGCTACACTTTCTCATAACATCACCTCATGACCTCACCTTCTCATGACATCACCTTCTCATGACATCACCTCATAGCATCACCTCCTCATGACATCAATTCCTCATGACATTACCCCATGACATCACTGCCTCATGACATCAAGTCACCACAACTTCAGGTTTTCATGACATCATCTCATGACTACACTTTCTCATGAGATCACCTCATGACCTCACCTTCTCATGGCATTACCTCCTCATGACATCACCTCCTCATGACATCATCTTCTCATGGCTTCACCTGATGACATCACCTCTTCATGACATCAATTCCTTGTGACATTTCCCCATGTCATCACTGCCTCATTACATCACATCACCACAACTTCAGGTTTTCATGACATCAACTCCTCATGGCATCACTTCCCCTTGACATTGTCTCCCTATGGTTTCACTCCTATTATATCATCACCTTTTTTATCAAATCATCTCACCCATGCCATCGCCTTACTCATCACCACCCAATGGCATTTTCTCTCCATATCACCTCATCTGTGACATCACCCCCCTTGACATCACATCCTCCATGACATCACCTTCCTATGGTATTTTCTCTTCATGACATCATCTTCATGACATCACTTCCCTGTGGCATCACATTCCCCTGACATCACCTCTTTATGATGTCACCCCTATTACATCATCACCTCTCCTATTACATTACCTCACCTATGAAATCACAACTTTCATTTCCACTCAGATGGCATTTCTTCTCCATGATATCACCTACCCTGTGCCATCACCCTTTCATGACATCAGTGACCCATGACATTCCCTTTCCATCACATCACCTCCCATGACATCACCTCTCTGTGACATTACATATCCATGACATCACTACCTCATGACATCACCTACACATGACATCAGTGCCCCAAGACATTCCCTTTCCATGACATCACCTTCCATGACATCACCTCTCCATGACATTACATATCCATGACATCACTACCTCATGACATCACCTATACAAAACATTACCCAATGACATCACCTCCTCACGAAATCACCTCCTCACAACATCACGTCCTGACATCACCTCCTCATGACATCACCTTAAGTCACCTCCTCAAGACCTCACCTTCTCATGACATCTCTTCCTCATGACATTACCTCCTCATGACATCACCTTTTCAAGACATCACGTCCTTATTCCATTAATTTTGATGACATCACCTCCTCATGACATCACCTCCTTATGACATCACCACCTCATGTTATCACCTTAAGACATTGCTCCCTCATAATATAACTCCATGACATTCCTCCTCATGAAATTATCTTCTCATGACATCAACTCCTCATGAGTTCACCTGCTCATGACATCACCTCCTCATGACATCATCTCCTCATGACATCACCTCCTTCTGATATAACCTCAGGACATCACCTTCTCAAGACATCACTTTTGCATGACATCATTTTCTTATGACATCACCTCCTCATGACATCACCTCAAGACATCAAATTTTCATGACATTACCTCATGACATCACCTCCTCAACACTTCACCTCCTCATGACATCACCTCATGACATCATGTCCTCATGACATCACCCCATGGCATCACCACCTCATCATATCACTTCCTCATGACTTCAACTCCTCATGACATCACTTTCTCATGACATCACCTCATGACATGAACTCATGACATCCCCTCATATTACCTCCTCATGACATCAACTTCTCATGACATCACCTTCTCATGACATCACTTCCTCATGAAATCACCCTCTCATTACATCACCCCATCATGACATCACCTCATTACATGACTTTTTCATTAAATCACCTCATGACATTATTTTCTCATGACATCACCTCCTCATGACATCATTTTCTCATGATATCACCTTCTCAAGACATCACCTTCTCATGACATTTCTTCCTCATGACATCACCTTTTTGAGACATCACCTCTTTATACCATTATTTCCTGATGACATTACCTCCTCATGACATCACCTTTTTATGACATCACCTTCTTATATCACCTTCTTATGACATCACTTCATCATAACATAACCCCATGATATCACCTGCTTATGACATCACCTCTTCATTAGATCACTTCCTCATGACGTCACCTCCTGAGACATCAATTCCTCATGATGTTACCTTCTCATGACATCACCCCATGACATCATGTCCTCATGACATCACTTCCTCATGACATCACCTCCTAATGACATCACCTCATGACATTACCTCATGACATCATCTCATGACCTCACCTTCTCATGACATCACCTCATGACTTCACCTTCTCATGATGTTACCTCCTCATGACATCACCTCCTCATGACATCATTTTCTCATGGCATCACCTCATGACATCACTGCCTGATGACATCACATTGCCAAAACATCACATTTTCATGACATCACCCCATGACATCACCACCTGATGACATCACATTGCCACAACATCACATTTTCATCACATCACCTCCTCATGGCATCACCTCCTCCTGTCATCATCTCCCTATGGTTTCACTCCAATTATATCATCACCTTCCTTTTCAAACCACCTCACTCATGACATCACCTCACTCATCACCACCGAATGGCATTTCATCTTCATATCATTTTGTCTGTGACATCACCATCCATGACATCTCACCTCCATGACATCACCTTCCTATGGTGTTTTCTCCTTATGACATCATGTTCTCATGACATCACCTTCTCATGACATCACCTAGGAGAAAGTGAATCATTGTGCCAAAGTTCCAGGCAAGTAGGTGAGTGTGTGAGGACACTGTGTGATCCAGGGTGGTTCCTTCTCTCATTTCATTCCTGGCTCCTTCTCCCATGAGAGTTCAGGGTAAAAAGCAGGCTTAGACTGGTACCACTCAGCAGGGACTTCTCATTTCCTCTCTGTATCACCTCCCCTGTGATATCACCACTTTAACATCACAACTTCCATGACATCATCTTCCTCTGATATTTCCTCCTCATGACATCATCCCCATGACATCACTTCCCCATGGCATCTCAACCCCCTGACATCACCTGATGACATTTCCTCCTAAAGACAACACCTCCTCATGACATCACTTCCTCATGACATTACCTCATGATATCACCTCGTGATGTCACCTCCTCAAGACAATACATTTTCATGAAATCACCTCCTCAAGACATCACCTCCTTATGACATCACTTTCTCATCACATCACCTCCTCATGATATAACCTCCTCATGACATCACCTCATGAAATCACCTTCTCTTAACCTCACCTCCTCATTATATTACCTCCTAATTATATCACCTTATGACATCACCTCCTCATGACATCACCCCATGACATCACTACCTCACGACATCATGTCTACACGACTTCACATCCCCATGTCATCACCTCCCCACCACATCAACTCACCATGCTATCACTTCTGCATGAAATCAAATCCTCACATCAATTTCCCACATCATCTCCCCATGACATCACCTCCTAATGACATCACCTCATGACATCACCATTCATGGCATCATGTTCTTATGACATCACCTCCTCATGACATGACCTCCTCATGGCATCTCATCCTCATGACATCACCTGCTTATTACAACACCTCCTCATGACATCACCTCCTCATGACATCACTTTCTAAAAAAATCACATCATGACATCACCTCACGACATCACATCCTCATGATGTCACCTTTTCATGGTATCACTTTCTCATGACATCATCTCATGATATTATCACCTCATGACATCACATCCTAATGACATCACTTTCTTATGACATCACAGCATGACATCACCTTCTCATGACATCACCCCCTCATGACATCACCTTCTCATGGCACCACTTTCCCCTGACATCTTATCCCTATAGTTTTACTCCTATTATATCATCACCTTTTTATCAAATCACCTGACCCATGACATCACCTCACCAATCACCACCCAATGGCCATTTCCTCTCCGTATCACCTCGTATTTGACATCAAACCCCATGACATCACATCCTCCATGACATCATCTTCCTATGGAATTTTCTCCCCATGACATCATCTTCATGACATCACTTCCCCGTGGCATCACCTCCTTCTGACATCACCAATTTATGATATCACTCCTATTATATCATCACTTCCCTTATGATATCAACTTACCTATAACATCACCACTTTGATCACCATTGGATGGCAATTCCTCTCCGTGATATCACCTCCCCTGGGACATTAACACTTCATGACATCAATGCCCATGACATAACCTTTCCATGACATCACCTCCTGTGACAACACCTCTTCAGGACATTACCTCTTTATAATGTCACTACCTCATGACATCACCTCCTCATTATATCACCTCCTCATGACATCACCTCCTCATATCACCTTATAATATTACCTTTTCATGACATCACCTCCTCAAGACATCACCATCTCATAGCTTTACCTCATGACATCACCTCCTCATGATATCTCCTCCTCATGACATCCTTTCAAGATATCAATTTCTTATGACCTCACCTCATGACATCACCTCCTCAATACATCACCTCCTCATGACATCACTTTCTCCTGACATCACCTTCTCCTGACATCACCTCATGACATCAACTTAAGACATAACCTCATGAGGTCACCTCCTCATGATATCACTTCATCATGACATCACTTTGTGACATCATTTTCTAATGACATCACCTCCTCATGACATCACATCCTCATGAAATTACACTACATCACCACCTCATGACATCACCTCCTCAAGACTTCACCTACACATGACATCACTTCCTCATGACATCACCTCATGACATTCCCTCATATTAACTCCTCATGAAATCACCTTCTCATGACATCACCTCCTCATGACATCACTTCTTCGTGACATTACCTCATGACATCAACTCATGACATCACCTCATAATATCACCTTTTCATGACATCACCTCCTCATGACACCACCTCATGATATCACCTCATAATATCATCTCATGACATCACCTTATGACATCAACTTCTCATGACATCACCTACTCATGACATCAACTCCTCATGAAATCACTTTTTCATGACATTACCTAAAGACATCACATTCTCATAAAACCAATTTCTTATGAAATCACCTCCTCATGATATCACCTCATGACATCACATTCTCATGACATCACCTTCTCATGACATCAACTCCTCATGACATCAACTCCTCATGACATCACCACATGACATCACCTCATGACAACAAATTCTGACATTACCTCATCATATCACCTTCTTATGACATCACTTCTTTATGACATCACCTCATGACCTCACCTTCTCATGACATCACATCCTTTTGACATCACTTCAAAGAAAGGGAATCATTGGGCCAATGTGTTGGGCAAATAGGTGAGGTTGCATGGACCCTGTGTGCTCCAGGGCTATACCTTCTCTCACCACATCCCTGGCTCTTTCTCCCAGGAGAGTTCAGGGTGAAAAGCAGGCTTAGACTGATACCACTTAGCAGGGTCTTGGCATTTTCTCTCCATATCACCTCCCCGTGATATCACACTCCATGACATCACCTTCTCAAGACATCACCTTCTCATGATGTAATTTTCTCATGACATCACCTCATGACTTCACCTCCTGATATCACCTCCTCCTGGCATCACATTTTCATGATGTCACCTCATGATGTCACCTCATTATGTCATCACATCATGACATCACCTCTGCATGACATCACTTCTTCATATCACCTCATGACATCACCTTCTCATGACATCACCTCCTCATGACATCATTTTCTCATAACATCACCTCATGATTTCACCTCATGATATCACCTTTTCATGGCATCAATTTATCATGAAATAACCTCATGACATCACCTCCTCAAGACTTCACCTACACATGACATCACTTCCTCATGACATCACCTCATGACATCAACTCATGACATCCCCTCATATTAACTTTTCATGAAATCACCTTATCATGACATCACCTCCTTATGACATCAACTTCTCATGACATCACTTCATCATGACATCACCTTTTCATGGCATCACATCATTATAACATGACCTCCTCATGGCATTACGTCCTCATGACATCACTGGCTCGTGAAATCACCTCCTCATGACATCACCTCTTCATGACATAACTTCCTCAGGACATCACCTCATGACATCACCTTCTTATGACATCACCTTTTCATGACATGACCTCCTCATGGAATCATGTCCTCATGACATCACCTTCTCATGACATCACCCCATGACATCACCTCCTCAGGACGTCAACTCCTCATGACATCACCTCCTCAGGACGTCAACTCCTCATGACATCACCTCCTCATAACATTATCCCTTAACATCACCTCTTCATGAAATCACCTCCTCATGACATCATCTTCTCATCACATCATGTCATGACCTCACCTTCTCATGACATCACCACAACCTCACCTACTCATGACATCACCTCCTCATGACATCACATTGCAATGACATCAATTTTGCATGACATCACCTTCTCACCACATCACTTTCTCAGGACATCACCTCCACATAACTTCACCTCATAATGACATCACCTCATGACATCAAACCTCTACATAACTTCACCTCGTAATGACATCACCTCATGACATCAACTTTTCATGGCATCACGTCCTCATGACATCACCTTTTCCTGACATGATTTCCTCATGGCGTCACCTCCTCATGTCATCACCTGCTCATGAAATCACCTCCTCATGACATCACCTCCTCATGACGTCACCTCCTGTCATCACCTCCTCATGACATCACCTCATGACATGATTTTCTCATGACATCACTTCTTCATTACATCACCTCCTCATGACTTCACCTCTTCATGACATAACCTTCTCATGACATTACCTCATGACATCTCCTCATGACATCACAATGTGAAATCACTGCCTCATGCCGTCACATCCCCACAACATCACATTCCCACATCATCACCTCCCCACCACATCACCTTACCACACCATTACTTCTGCACATCACCTCCTCACATCAATTTCTCACAACCTCACCTTCACATGACATCACCTCCACATTACATCACCTCATGAGATCAACTTTTTATGGCATCACTTCCTTATGACATCATCTCCTCATGACATAACCTCATGGCATCACGTCCTCATGACATCACCTGCTTATGACATTACCTCCTCATGACATCACCTCCTCATGACATCACTTCCTCATGAAATCACCAAATGACTTCTCCTTATGACATCACATCCTCGTGACATCACATTTTCATTACATCACTTCCTCATGACATCATCACCTCATGGCATCACTTACTTATGACATCACCTTCTCATGACATCACCTCACCATAACATCACCTCCTCATGACATCACCTTTTCATGACACCACCTCCTCATGACATCACCCCATGACATCACCACATAATGACATCACCTCCCCATGACTTCACCTCCTGATGACATCACTTTTTTATGACATCTCCTCATAACATCAACTCATGACATCCCCTCATATTACCTCCTCATGATGTCACCTCCTGATTACATGACTTCCTCATACAATCACATCATGACATCACCTTCTCATGACATCACCTCCTCATAACATCACCTTCCCATGACATCACTTCCTCATGACACCACCTTATGACATCACCTTCTCATGACATCATGTCCTCAAAATATCACCTCCTGATGACATCATCTTCTTGTGATATGACGTCCTAAATCATTTCTCCACATCACCTTCTCACTACATCAGTTCCTCATAACATCACATCAACATTACATCACCTCATGACATGATCTCCTCATGACATCAACTTGTCATGACTTCACCTCCACATGACATCACCTCCTCAGAAAATCACCTCCTCATGACATCACCTCTTGACAACATCACCTTCTCATGACATCAAGTCTATATAATATTACCTCTTCATGACATCATATCCCCACCACATCTCCTCACCATGCCATCATTTTTGCATGACATCACCTTCTCACATCACTTTCTCATGACATCACCTCCACATGACATCACCTCCTCATGACATCACTTCATGACATCACCTTTTTATGACATCATGTGCTCATGACATAACCTCCTCATGGCATCACTTCCTCATGACATCACCTGCTTATTACCTCACCTTCTCATGACCTAACCTCCTCATGACATCACCTCATGACATCACTTCCACAAAACATCACCTCCTGATGACATCACCTCAAGATATCAACCATAACATCACCTCCTCATGACATCACCTTTTCATGACACCACCTCATGTCATTTCCTCATAAAATCACATGACATCACCTCATGACATCACCACCTTATAACATCACCTTCTCTTGACATCACCTCATGACATCACCTTCTCAAGACATCACTTTTTTATGACATCATTTTCTCATGACATCACCTAATGATGTCAGCTCATGATATCACTTCCTCATGTCATCACCTTCTCATGACAACACCTCCTCATGACCTCACCCCATTACATCATCACCTGATTACATCACATTCTTATGACATCACTTCCTCATGACATCACCTCATGACCTCACCTTATGACATCACCTTCTCATGACATCTCCCCATGACATCACCTCCTCCTGACATCTCTTTCTCATGACATCACCACATGACATTACTTTTATGACATCACCTTCCTGTGACATCACATCCCCATGACATCACTTACTAATGACATCACTTTCTCTCTACATCACATCCTCATGACATCACCTCCTCATGACATCACCTTCTCATGACCTCAACTCATGACATCACCTTCTCATGAAATCACCTTTTAATGACATCACTTTCTTATGACATCACCTCATGACATCACCTTCTCATGACATCACCTCATCATGACATCACCTCCTCATTACATCACCATCTAATGACATCACCTTCTCATGGCACCACCTTCTCCTGACATATTTTTTCTATAGTTTCAATCCTATTATATCATCACCGTTTTAATCAAATCACCTGACCCATGAAATCACCTCACCCATCATCACCCGATGGCATTTCCTCTCTGTATCACCCCATCTGTAACATCACACCCCATGACATCACACCCTCCATGACGTCATCTTCCTATGGAATTTTCTTTCCATGACATCATCTTCAAAACATCACTTTTCTGTGACATCACCTCCTCCTGACATCACCACTTTATTATGTCACTCCTATTATATCATCACCTCCCTTATCACATCATGTTACCTATGACTTCACTTCTTTGATCCCCATTCAATGTCATTTCCTCTTTGTTATATCACCTTCCCTGGGACATCACCTCTTCATGTCATCAATGGCCCATGACATTTTCTTTCCATGACCTCACCTTCCATGACATCACCTCTTTCTGACATTACTTCTCCATGACTTCACTACCTCATGACATTACCTTTTCATGACACCACACCATGACATCACCTCCTCAGGAAATCACCTTCTCACCTCATCACCTTTTCATGACATCACCCCATAACATCACTTTCTCATGACATCACCTCCTCAAGACATCACCTTCTCATGAGTTTACCTCCTAAATACAACACCTCCTCATGACATCAATTCCTCATGCCATCACCCCATGACATCACCAACTCATGACATCATGTTGCCATAACATCACATTTCCACAACATCACCTACTTATGACATCACCTCACAATGACATCACTTCCCCACATCATCACCTCCTCACCACATCACTTCCTGAGGCCATCACATTTACATGACTTCACCTCCTCATTACATCACCTTGTGACATCAACTCATGATATCAACTTTTCATGGCATCATGTCCTTATGACATCACCTTTTCCTGACATGATTTTTTTTATGTCATCACATCCTCCTGACATCACCAGCTCATGAAATCACCTCCTCATGATATCACCTTCTCATGACATCACATCATGTCATCACCTCCTCATGACATCACCTTCTTATGACATCACCTCCTCATATCACCCCATGACATCACCTCCTTATGACATCACCTCCTCTTGACATCACTTCCTCATGACACCACCACATGACATCACTTCCCCATGACATCACCTTCCCATGACATCACATCCCCATGACATCACTTACTAATGACATTACTTTCTCTCTACATTACATCCTCACGACATCACCTCCTCATGACATCGCCTCCTCATGACATCACCTTCTCATGAAATTACCTTTTAATGACATCACTTTCTTATGACATCACCTCATGACATAACCTCATGACATCACCTCATCATGACATCACCTCCTCATTACATCGCCATCTAATGACATCACCTTCTCATGGCACCACCTTCTCCTGATATATTTTCCCTATAGTTTCAATCCTATTATATAATCACCATTTTTATCAAATCACCTGACCCATGAAATCACCTCACCCATCACCACCCAATGGCATTTCCTCTCTGTATCACCTCATTGGTAACATCACATTCCATGACATCACACCCTCCATGACATTATCTTCCTATGGAATTTTCTCCCCATGACATTATCTTCAAAACATCACTTCCCCATGACATCACCTCCTCCTGACATCACCATTTTATGATGTCACTCCTATTATATCATCACCTCCCTTATCACATCACCTTACCTATGTCTTCACCTGTTTGATCCCCATTTGATGGAATTTCCTCTTTGTCATATCACCTTCCCTGAAACATCACCTCTTCATGTCATCAATGCCCCATGACATTTTCTTTCTATGACATCACCTCCTGTGACATCACCTCTTTCTGACATTACTTCTCCATGACATCACTACCTCATGACATCACCTTCTCATGACACCACACCATGACATCACCTCCTCAGGAAATTGCCTTCTCAACCCCATCACCTTTTCATGACATCACCCTATAACATCACTTTCTCATGACAAACCTTCTCAAGACATCACCTTCTCATGACTTTACCTCATGACATCACCTCCTCATGACATCACCTCCTCATGACATCACCTAAAGACATCAACTTCTTATGACATCACTTTATGACATCACCACCTCATGACATCACCTTTTCAAGACTTCACCTCCACACGACATCACTTTTTTAAGACATCACCTCTTGACATCCACTCATGACATACCATCATATTACCTCCTCATAAAACCACTTCCACATGACATTACCTCCTCATGACATCACCTCTTTATGACATGACTTTCTCATGTAATTTTCTCATGGCATCACCTTCTCATGACATCACCTCCTCATGACATCACCTCCTCATGACATCACCTCATGACATCACCTTCTCATGACATCACGTCCTCATGAAATCACGTCCTCATGACATCACCTTTTCATGACATGATGTCCTCATGAATTATTTCCATGACATCAGCATTTCATGACATAACATGCCCCCAATATCTCCTTCCCACTACATCACTTTTCCACGACATCACCTCCTCACGACATCAATTCCTCATGACATCACAACATGACATCACCTCATGACATCAACTTATCATGACATCACCTCCTCATGACATCACTTTTTAATGAAATCACCTCTTTATGACATCACATCAAGACATCACATCCTCATGACATCAATTTTTTATAACATCACCTTATCATGACATCACCTTCTCATGACATCACCTCCTCATGACATATTTTCATGAGATCACCTCATAATATCACCTCATGACATCACCTCTTCATGACTTCACCTCATTACATCACCTTCTCATGACATCACCTCATGACATCATCTTCTCATGACATCACCTCCTCATGAATCACCTCCCCATATCACCTCTTCATGACATCACCTTCTCATGACATCACCTCATGACATAACCTCCTCATGACATCATCCCATGACATCACCACCTCACGAAATCACGTCTCCACATCGTTTCCACGTCATCACCTTCTCATGACATCAACTTCTCATGACATCACCTCCTCATGACATCACATTTTCATGACATCACCCCATGACATCACCTCTGCATGACTTCACCTCCTCATGACATCACCTTTTAATGACATCACCTCATGATATTACCTCATGACATCATCTCATTACCACATTTTCTCATGACATCACCTCATGACCTCACCTTCTCATGATGTCACCTCCTCATGACATCATCTTCTCATGACATCACTTCATGACATCACCTAGTCATGACATCAATTCCTCATGACATCACCACCTGCTGACATCACATTTCCACAACCTCACGTTTTCATGACATCAACTCCTCATGGCATTACCTCCTCCTGACATTATCTTTCTATGGTTTCACTCCTATTATATTATCACCTTCCTTTTCAAATCACCTCACCCATGACATCACCTCACTCATCACCATTCAATGGCATTTCCTCTCCATATCACCTCGTCTATGACATCACCCCCCTTGACATCACATGCTCACTGACATCACCTTCCTATGGTGTTTTTTCCCCATGATATCATCTTCATGACCTCACTTTCCCATGGCATCAACTTCCCCTGACATCAATTCTTCATGATGTCACTCTTATTATATCATCACCTCCCCTATCACATCACCTCATTTGTGTCATCACCACTTCGATTCTCACTCGGATGACATTTTTTCTTCATGATATCACCTCCTCACTAAATCAACTCCTCACATCACCTCCTGAAGACATCACATTTTCATGACACCATATCCTCATGACATCACCTCCTCATGACATCACCTCCTCTTGACATCATGTTCTCATATCACCACATGACATCACTTCCTCATAACATCACCTTCCAATGACATCACCTTCCCATGACATCACTTACTAACGACATCACTTTCTCTCTACATCACATTCTCACATCACCTTTTCATGACCTCAACTC
Organism: Saguinus oedipus; assembly: GCA_031835075.1. NCBI lineage: Eukaryota > Metazoa > Chordata > Mammalia > Primates > Cebidae > Saguinus > Saguinus oedipus. The sequence goes on along the minus strand of CM063172.1, from coordinate 7,851,103 downwards.
TTCATGACATCACCTTCTCATGTTATCACCTTTTAATGACATCACTTTCTTATGACATCACCTCATGACATCACCTTCTCATGACATCACCTCATCATGACATCACCTCCTCATTACATCGCCATCTAATGACATCACCTTCTCATGGCACCACATTCTCCTGACATATTTTCCCTATAGTTTCACTCCTATTATATCACCATTTTTATCAAATCACCTGACCCCATGACATCACCTCAACCATCACCACCCAATGGCATTTCCTCTCCATATCACCTCATCTGTAACATCACATCCCATGACATCACACCCTCCATGACATCATCTTGTGGTATTTTCTCCCTATGACATCATCTTCAAGACATCACTTCCCCATGACATCACCTCCTCCTGACATCACCTCTTTATGATGTCACTCCTATTATATCATCACCTTCCTTATCACATCTTTTTACCTATGACTTCACCTCTTTGATTTCCATTCAATGGCATTTCCTCTTCATGATATCACCTACGCTGGGACATCACCTCTTCATGTCATCAATGCCCCATGACATTTTTTCATGACATCACCTCCTATGACATCACCTCTTTCTGACATTACTTCTCCATGACATCACTACCTCATGACATTACCTTCTCATGACACCACACCATGACATCACCTCCTCACGAAATCACCTTCTCACATCATCACCTCATGACATCACCACATAACATCCCTTTGTTATGACATCCCCTCCTCAAGACATCACCTTCTCATGACATCACCTCCTGTTGACCTCACCTTCTCATTACATCACTTCCTCATGACATCACCACATGACATCACCTTATATAGTCACCTTTTCAAAACATCTTATTCTCATGACATCACTTCCTCATGACATCACTTCATGATATCACTTCATGATGTCATCTCCTCATGGCATCACATTTTCATGAAATGAACTCCTCAAGACATCACCTTTTTATGACATCACTTCCTCATGACATCACCTCATGACAATACCTCATGACATCAGCTCCTCATGACATCACCTCATGAAATCATCTTCTCATGAAATCACCTCCTCATGACATTACCTCCTAATGACATCATCTTTTCATGGCATCACCTGATGATATCACCTCATGACATGACCTCCTCATGACATCACTTTCTCCTCATGACATCACCTCATGACATCACCTTTTCATGACATACTCTCCCATGATATCACTTCTGTCATGACATTTCCTCTTTCTAAGGCATCATTGCTTGACACTGGCCTCTTCAAATAATAAAGATTGTTTTTTTCTCAGCTGGACTCAGTGGCTCACACCTGTAATTCTAGCACATTGAGAGGCCATGGAAGGCAGATTGCTTGAGGCCAAGAGTTCAAAACCAGCCAAGCCAGCATGCCAAATCTTCATCTCTAGTAAAAATACACATAAAAATGCTACGTGTGGAGGCACATGCCTGTAATTTCAGCTCCCCAGGAGGATGAGGCTAGGGAATCACTTGTACCTTGGAAGCAGATGTTGTAAGTGAGCCACAATCGTGCCACTGCACTCCAGCCTGGGTAACACAGCAAGACTCTCTCAAAAAAAAAGAATCACCTCGTTTATCAACAGTCAAGCCAAAAGCCAAATTATGAATGCAATCTTATTCACAACTGCAACAAAAAGAGTAAGATATCCAGGAATACAGCTAACTAAGGAGGTGAAAGATCTCTTCAAGGAGAACTGAAAACCACTTCTCAGTGAAATCAGAGAGGACACAAACAAATTTTAAAACATTCCATGTTCACGGATAGAAAGAATCAATATCTTAAAGCAATGTATACATTCAACAGTATTCCTATCAAACTTTAAGGACATTTAAAAAACTAAGAAAAAACTATGTTAAAGTTTATGTGGAACCAAAAATGAATAGAAATAACCAAGGCAATCCTAAGCGAAAAGAACAAAGCTAACAGCATCACACCATCTGACTTAAAACTATACTACAAGACTACAGTAACCAGAATAGCATGACACTGGTACAAAAACAGACATATAGATCAATGGAACGGAATAGAGAGCCCAGAAACAAGGCCACACACCTATAACCATCTGAGCTTTGACAAAGCTGACAAAAAGAAGTAATGGAGAAAGGACTCCACATTCAATAAATGGTGCTATTGTTGAACAATGAGAACAGATAGACACAGGGAGGGGAGCATCACACACTGGGGTCTGTTTTGGGGAATAGGGGAGGGGCATCAGGGGGTGGGGAGTTGGGGAGAGATAGCATGGGGAGAAATGCCAGATATAGGTGAAGGGGAGGAAGGCAGCAAATCACACTGCCACATGTGTACCTATGCAAATATCTTGTTCTTCACATGTACCCCAAAACGTAAAATGCAATAAAAATAGAAAATAAATAAATGATGCTAGGATAACTGGCTAGCCATATGCAGAAGACTTAAACTACACTCCTTTCTTATACCATACACCAAAAAAACAACTCAAGATGGATTCAGTGCTTAAATGTAAGACCTAGAACTATAAAAACCCTGGAAGACAACCTAGGCAATGCCATTCTGGACATAGGAATGGGCAAAGATTTTGTGACAAAGACACCAAAAGCAATTGCAGCAAAAGCCAAAATTGACAAATTGGGTCTAAACAAACTAAAGGGCTTCTGTACAGCAAAAGAAACTGAGAACAGAGTCAGTAGACAACCTACATAATAGAAGAAATCTTGTGTAAACTGCATCTAACAAAGGTCTAACATCTGGCATTTCAAAGGAAGTTGAACAGATTTATAAGAAAAAAACCCTGTTGAAAAGTTGGAAAACATATGAACAGACACTTTTCAAGAAAAGACATACATGTGGCCAAAAAGCATACGAAAAAAAGCTCAACACCCTGATCATTAGGGAAATGCAAATCAAAACCAAAATGGGATACCATCTCACACCAGTCAGAATGGCTGTTACTTAAAAGTCAAAATATGACAGATTCTGGTGAGGTTGCAGAGAAAAATGCTTATACACTGCTGGTGGGAGTGTACATCAGTTCCTATACACTGCTGGTGGGAGTGCACATCAGTTCCTATACACTGCTGGTGGGAATGCACATCAGTTCTTACACACTGCTGGTGGGGGTGTAAATCAGTTTAACCATGTGGAAAGCAGTGTGGTGATTCCTCAAAGAGCTAAAAATGGAACTACCATTTAACTCAGCAATCCCATGACTGGGCGTATTAGTCCATTTTCACACTGCTAATAAAGACATCCCGAAGACTGGGTAATTTGTTAAGAAAAGAGGTTTGACTCACAGTTCAGCATGGCTGGGCAGGAGTCAGGAAACTTTAAATCGTGGCAGAAAGGGAAGCAAACATGTCTTTCTTCACGTGACATCAGGAAGAAGAATAATGAGTGCCCAGGGAAGGGAGAAGCCCCTTATAATTCCATCAGATCTCCTGAGAACTAACTCGCTATGATGAGAACAGGATGGAAAATGCCACATTATTCAATTATCTACACCTGCTCCTTCCCATGACACCTGGGGATTATGGGAACTACAACTCAAGATGAGATTTGGATGAGGACACAGCCAGACCATATCACTGGGTATATACTCAAAGGAACATAAATCATCCTACTATAAAGACACATCCATCCATATGTTCTTTGTAGCAGTATTCAGAATAGCAGACGTGGAATTGACCCGAGTGCCCATCAACAATGGACTGGATAAAGAGAATGCAGTAAATATACACCACGGAATACTATGGAGATATAAAAAAGAACAAAATTATGTCCTTTGCAGAAACATGGATGGAGCTGGAAGCCATTATTCTTAGCAAACTAACTCAAAAAAAAATTCTGTATGTTCTCACATGGAGCTAAATGATAAGAACACGTGGATACAGAGGGAAGCAACACACACTGGGGCCTCTCAGAGGGTGAGGGCGGGAGGAGGGAGGAGATTGGGATGAATAACTAATGGGTACTGTGCTTAATAACTGGGTGACCATGTAATCTGTACGACAAACCCCTGTGATACGGGTTTACTTGTGTAACAAATGTACACATGTATCCTGAACCTTAAATACAGGTTTTTTAAAGGCAAATGTAAACATGCTTTCTGTAAGATGCGTCATAAACATGTATTTTTTTAGTTAAAGGAAGCACATGACAGGAAACTGCTGCACAGGGCAACACTGAGAGCATATTAGGGAGCATGTCTCTTCCTGTATGGGCCACAACACACAGGTGTACACAGGCAAGTATAAAAGGCAAACATAAGCACGCTTCTCAAACGACTTACTGTAAGCTGTTTTCTTTTATTGAATTAAACTCTTTGACACAAAAACGTGCTTTTGACACTGTGACATTTTACATTTTTATTCAGTATCCTTCTGAGGTCTGCACCATCCCCAACTTATGAGTGAGAAACTGTACCCAGAGAAAGGTTATCATTGGTCCAAGGTTCCGGGCAAGTAGGTGAGGGTGCCAGGACCCTGTGTGCTCCAGGGCAGTACCTTCTCTCACCCCATCCCGGGCTCCTTCTCCCAGGACAGTTCAGGGCAGAAAGCAGGCTGAGACTGGTACCACCCAGCAGGGACTTGGCATTTCCTCTCCATATCACCTCCCCTGTGATATCACCCCCCATGACATCACATACTCCATGACATCATCTTCCCATGATATTTCCTCCCCATAACATCAACCCCATGACATCATTTGCCCATGACATCACCTCTCCATGACATTACCTCTCCATGACATCACTACCTCATGGTATTACCTTCCATGACATCACTTCCTCATGACATCATCTCATGACATTACATCCTCATGATATCACCTCCTAATGACATCACCCCATGACATCACCTCCTCATGACATCACTTCCTCATGACATAAACTCCTCATGACATCACTTCATATTACATCCTACATCCTCATGACATCTCCTCCAAATGACATCACCCTATGGCATCACTTCCTCGTGACATCACTTCCTCATGACATCACCTCCTAATGACATCAGCCCATGATATCACCTCATGACAACACCTCTTCATGGCATCACCAGATGACATCACCTCATGACATCACCTCCTCATGACATCAACTCCACATGATATCACCTCCTCATGACATCAACTTCTCATATCATCCCATGACATCACCTTCTCATGACATCACCTCATCACATCACCCCATGACATCATCTCCTTATGACATCACCTCTTCATGACATTGCCTCATATCACCTCATATCACCTCATCACATCACCTTCTTATGACATTACTTTCTCATGACATCACCTCATGACATCACCTCCTCCTAACATCACCTTCTCATGACATCACCTTATGAAGTCACCTCCTCAAGACATCAACGTCTGATGACATCTCTTCCTCATGACATCACCTTTTCAAGACATCACCTTTTCAAGGCATCACCTCCTTATACCATTATTTCCTGATGACATCACGTTCTCATGACATCAACTCCTTATGACATCACCACCTCATATCACCTTATGACATCACTCCCTCATAACATAACTCCATGACATCACCTCCTCATGAAATCGCCTTATCATAAGATCACCTCCTCATGACATCAACTCCTCATGACATCACATCCTCATATCACCTTCTCAAAACATAACCTCATAACATCACCTCCTCATGACATCACTTCTTCATGACATCACCTCCTCATGACAGCACCTCATGACATCACCTCATGACCACACTTTCTCATAACATCACCTCATGACCTCATCTTCTCATGACATCACCTGATGACATCACCTCATGACATCACCTCCTCATGACATCATTTTTTCATGACATTACCTTATGAAATCACCACCTAATGACATCACATTGCCAGAACATCACATTTTTATGATATCACCTTCTCATGGCATCACCTCCCCCTGATATCATCTTTCTATGGTTTCACTCCTATTATACCATCACCTTCCTTATCAAGTCAACTCACCCATGACATCTCCTCACTTATCACCACCCAATGGCATTTCCTCTCCATATCACCTCTTTTGTGACATCACCCCCCATGACATCACATCCTCCATGACAACCTTTCTATGGTATTTCCCCCATGACATCATCTTCATAACATCACTTCCCCATGCATCACTTTCCCCTGACATCACCTCTTTATGATGTCACTCCTATTATATCATCACCTCCCCTATCACATCACCTCCTCATGACATCACTTTCTCATGACATCAACTCCTCATGGCATCACCTTCTCATGACATCACCTCATGATGTCACCCCCTCATGACATCACTTCTTCATTACATAACCTCATGACATCACCTCTTCATGACATCACCTTATGACATCACTTTCTCATGGCATCACTTCCTCATGACATCACCTTCTCATGACTTCTCTTCATGCCATCAGCTCATGACATCACCTCATCATGACATCACATTTTTATATCACATCATGACATCACCTCATGACATCACCTCCTTGTGACATCACCTCATGACATCACCACCTCACAACATCACATCTCCATGACATCATGTCCCCACATCATCACATCCCCACCACATCACCTCACCATGCCATCAATTCCGCATGACATAACCTTCTCAACACATCACTTTCTCATGACATCACCTCATGACATCACCTCATGATATCAAATTTTATGTCATCACGTCCTTATGACATCACCTCCTCATGACATGACCTCATGGCATCACATCCTCATGACATCACCTGCTCATGACATGACCTCCTCATGACATCACCTTTTCATGACATCACCTTTTCAAGACATCACCTCCTTATACCATTAATTTCTGATGACATCACCTCCTCATAACATCACCTCCTTATGACATCACTACCTCATGTTATCAACTTAAGACATTGCTCCCTCATAATATAACTTCATGACATCCCCTCCTCATGACATCACCTCCTCATGGCATCATATCCTCATGACATCACCTGCTCATGACATCATCCCTATGACATCACTTCCCCATGGCATTACCTTTCCCTGACATCACCTCCTTATGATGTAACTTTTATGTCATCACCTTCTTTATCACATCACCTCACCTATGACATTACCTAACCAATCCTCACTCGATTGCATTTTCTCTTCATGATATGACCTCTCCTGTGACATGACCTTCCCATGAAATCAATGCCCCATGACATTCCCTTTCCATTACATCACCTCCCATGACATCACCTCTCCATGACATCAGTGCCCCATCATATTCTCTTTTTCTAACATCACCTTCCATGACATCACTTCTCCATGACATTACCTCTACATGACATCACTACCTCATAACATCACTATATGACATCACCCCCTCACGAAATCACCTCTTCACATCACCTCCTGAAAACATCACCTTCTCACGACATCAACTCCTCATATCACCTCCTCATGACATAACATTCTCATGACATCACATCCTCATGACATCACCTGCTCATGACATCTCTTCCTCATGACATCACCTCATGACAACACCTTCTAATGACATCACCTTCTCATGACATCACCTCCTCATGACATCACCTTTTCATGACATCACCTTCTCATGAAATCACCTCATGACATCACCTTATCATGACATCACCTCCTCTTGAGATCACCTCATCATGACATCAACTTCTCATGACATCACCTCCTCATGACATCACCTTCTCATGAAATCACCTCATGACATCACCTCCTCATGAGATCACCTCCTCATGACACCAACTCCTCATGACACCACCTCCTGATGACATCACCTTCTCATGACATCACCTTATGACATCACCTTTTCATGACATCACCTCCTCATGACATTACCTTCTCATGATATCACCCCATAACCTCACCTTCTCATGACATCACCTCCTCATGACATCTCATGACACCACCTTATGGCATCATCTCAGGACCACACCTTCTCATGACATTACCTCATGACCTCACCTCCTCATGACATCACCTTTTTATGACATCACCTTCTCATGACATAACCTCATGAAATCAAATCCTCATGACATCACCCCATGACATCAGCACCTCATGACATCATCTCACCACAACATCATGTTTTTATGACATCACCTACTCATGGCATCACCTCTTCCTGACATCATCTCCCTATGATTTCACTTCTATTATATCATCATTTTCCTTAACAAATCACCTCACCCATGACACCACCTCACTCATTACTACCCAACGGCATTTCTTCTCCATATCACCTCATTGGTGACGTCACTTCCCATGACAACACATTCTCCATGACATAACCTTCCTATGGTATTTCCTCCTCATGACATCATCTTTATGATATCACTTCTTCATGGCATCACCTTTTTCTGACATCACCTCTTTATGATGTCACTCCTATTATATCATCACCTTTCCATCACATCACCTCACTTATGACATCTCCACTTTGATCCCCACTCAGAAGGCATTTTTTCTTTATGATGTCATCTACCCTGTGCCATCACCTCTCCATGATATCAGTGCCCCATGACATTCCCTTTCCATGACATCACCTCCCATGACATCTCCTCTCCATGATATTACCTCTCCATGACATCACTACCTCATGACATCACCTTCTCATGACATTACCGTATAATATCACCTTCTCACGAAATCACCTTCTCATGACATTACCTCCTGACAAAATCACCTTCTCAAGATATCAACTTCTGATATCACCTCCTCATGACATAACATTCTCATGACATCACATACTCATGACATCAACTGCTCATGACATTGCTTCCTCATGACATCACCTCCTCATGTCACTTCCTCATGACATCACCTCATATCACCTCATGACATCAACTTCTTATGACATCATCTACTTATGACATCACCTTCCCATGACATCACTTACTAATGACATCACTCTTTCTCTACATCACATCCTTACAACACTTCCTCATGACATCACCTCTTCACAACATCAACTTCTCATGACATCACCTTCTAATGACATCACCCCATGACATCACCTTCTCATGACATCAAAATCTCATATCACCACCTCATGACATCACTCCATATCACCTCCTCATGACATCACCTCATGACAACAACTTTTCATGACATCATTCCATGACATCACCTTCTCATGATATCATTTCCTCATTACATCACCTCATGACCTCACCTTTTCATGAATCACCTCATGACATCACCTCCTCATGACATTACTTCATGATATTTAGTTTTCATGGCATCATGTCCTCATGTCATCACCTCTGCCAAACATCACCTGAGGACACCACGTTCTCAAGACATCACTTTTTCATGACATCATTTTCTCATGACATCACCTCCTCATGACATCACCTGAAGACATCAACTTCTCATGACATCACCTCATGACATCATGTCATGACATTACCTCCTCAAAACTTCACCTCCTCATGAAATCACTTCCTCATGACATAACCTCATGACATTACCTAATGACATCACATCCTCATAACATCACCTTCTAAAGACATCACTTTTTCATGACATCATTTTCTCATGACATCACCTCCTCATGACATCACCTGAAGACATCAGCTTCTCATGACCTCACCTCAGGACATCACCTCATAATATCACCTCTTCAATATTTCACCTCCTCATGACATCACCTCTTCATTACATCACCTAATGACATCAACTCATGACATCATCTCATTTCACCTTCTCATGACATCACCTCATATGACATCACATCCTCATGACATCACCTTCTCATGACATCACCTCATGACATCACATTCTTATGACATCACTCCATGGCATCACCAACTCATGACATCACCTTTTCATGACTTCATTTTTCCCTGACATCACTTCCTCATGACATCACCTCATGACATCAACTCATGACATCTGCTCATATTACCTCCTTATGACATCACCTCCTCATGACATCACCTTGTTATGATATCACATCCTCATGGTATCACCTCCTTATGACATCAACTTCTTATAACATGACATCCTCATAACTTCACCCCTTGACATCACCACCTCCTCATGACATCATTTCATGACATCAACTTCTCATTACCTCACCTCCTCATGAAATAACTTCCTCATGGTATCATCTTCTCATGGCATCACCTGATGACCTCAATTTCTCATGGCATCACCTCATGATGACATAAATTTATGACATCACCTCCTCATGACATCACCTTTTCATGACATCATCTTCTCATGACAGCACTTTCTCATGACATCACCTCCTCATGACATCACCTCATGATATCAATTCTTCATGACATCACCTCCTCATGACATCACTACTGCATGACACCACCTCATGATATCACCTCATAAAATCACCTCATGACCACCTCCTCAAGACATCAGATTCTCATGAAATCGTTTTCTTATTACATCATTTCATGACTTCACCTCATGATGTCACCTCCTGGCATCAACTTCTCATGACATCAGCTCCTCATGATATCACCTAATTACATCATCACCTCATGACATCACCTCCACATGACATCACTTTCTCATGACATCAACTCATTACATCACTTTCTCGAGACATCACCTCCTCATGACATCATTTTCTCATGATATCACCTCATGACTTCATTTCATGATATCACCTCCTACTGGCATCAACTTCTCATGACATCACCTAATGACATCACCTCATTACATCACGTCATGACATCAACTTTACATGTCATCACTTCCTCATGACATCAACTCATGGCATTACCTTCTCATGACATCACTTTCTCATGAAATCACCCAATGACATCAACACCTCACGACATTACATTTCCACAACATCACGTTTCCACTTAATCACTTTCCCACCACATCACTTCACCACACCATCACTTCTGCACATCACCTCCTCACCACATCACTTTCTCATGACATCACCTCCACATGACATCACCTTTTTACATCACCTTTTTATGATATCACCTCCTCCTGACATCACCTCATCATGACATCATATTCTCATGGCACCACCTTCCCCTGATATGTTTTCTCTACAGTTTCACTCCTATTATATATCACTGTTTTTATCAAATTACCTGACCCATGACATCACCTCACCCATCACCACCCAATGGCATTTCCTATTTGTATCACCTCATCTGAAACATCACACACCATGACATCACATCCTCCATGGTCTCATCTTTCTATGGTATTTTCTCTTTATGACATTACCTCTTCATGACATCATTACCGCATGACATCACCTCCTCATGACATCACACCATGAGATTACCTCCTCACGAAATCACTTTCTCATGTCATTACCTCCTCAAGACATCACTTCATAACATCACCTTCTCATGACATCACCTCAAGACATCACCTTCTCATGACTTTATCTCATGACATCACCTCCTCATGACATCACCTCAAGACATCAACTTCTCATGACATCACCTCATGACATTACCTTTTCAAGTCATCACCTTCTCATGACATCACTTTCTCATGACATCAACTCATGACATAAACTTATGATATCACCTTCTCATGGCATCACCTTTTCATGACATCACCTCATGACATCATTTCCTCATGACATCAACTCATGACATAACCTCATGATATCACCTCCTCATAACATCATGTCCTCATGACATCACCTCATACCATCATTACCACATGACATCACCTCCTTAATACTTCACCTCCACATGACATCAGTTCCCTATAACATCACCTCATGACATCCACTCATGACATCCTTTCATATTACCTCCTCATGAAATCACTTCCTAATGAAATCACCTCCTCATGACATCACTTCCTCATGAATCACCTCATGAAATCACCTCTTCATGACATCACCTCAAGACATCATCTCATGATATTACCTCAAGACATCACCTCCTCATGACATCACTTTCTCATGACATCAACTCATGACATCACCTTATGATATCATCTCCTCATGACATCATCTCCTCATGACATCACCTCCTCATAACATCACTTTCTCAACACATCACCTCCTCATAAAATCCCTTCCTAATGACATCACCTTCTCATGACATCACCTCATGACATCACATTTTCATGACATTATGTTCTGATGGCATTACCTTCTCATGACATGACCTTCTCATGGCATCATGTCCACATGACATCACCTGCTTCTGGCATCACCTTCTCATGACATCACCTTCTCATGACATCACTTTTTAATGAAATCACCTCATGACACCACATCCTCGTGACATCACATTTTCATGACATCACTTCTCATGACATCACCACCTCATGTCATCACCTCCTAATGACATCACTTTTTTATGACATCCCTTTCTCATGACTTCACCTCATCATGACATCACCTCCTTATGACATCACCTCCTCATGACATCACCTCCTCAAGACATCACCTCCTGATGACATTGCCTTCTCATGGCACCACCTCCTCTTGACCTCTTTTTTCTATAGTTTCACTTCCATTATATCATCACTGTTTTTATCAAATCACCTGACCCCTGACATCACCTCACCCATCACCACCCAATGGTATTTTCTCTCTGTATCACCTCTACTGTGACATCCCTCTTCATGACAACACATTTCCATGACATCATCTTTCTATGGTATTTTCTCCGCATGACATCATTTCCATGACATCACTTCCCCATGGCATCACCTCCCCCTGATATCACCTCCTTATGTCACTTTTTTTATATCATAGCTTTCTCTATCACATCCCCTCACCTATGATGTCACCTCACTGATTTTCACTCGATAGCATTTTCTTTTTATGATATGACCTCCCCTGTAACATGACATTCCCATGAAATTAATTCCTTATGATATTCCCTTTTTATCACATCACCACCCATGACATCAGTTCTCCATGATGTTACATCTTTATGAAATCACTGCCTCATGACATCATGTCCATGATATCACCTCCTAATGACATGATCTTCTAATGCATCACATCTTCATGACATCACCTGCTCCTGACCTCACCTCCTCATGACATCACCAACTCATTACATCACTTCCTCATGACATCACCTAATGACATCACATTTTCATTACATCAACTTTTTATGACATCACTTTTTCATGACATCACCTTCTCATGAAATCACCTCATTATGACATCACCTTCTCATAACATCACCTTCTCATGGCACCACCTTCTCCTGACATCTTTTTCCTATAGTTTCACTCCTATTATATCATCACCGTTTTTACCAAATCACCTGATTCATGACATCACCTCACCCATTACCATTCAATGGCATTTTCTCTTTGTATCACCTCATCTGTGACATCACACTTCATAACATCACATTCTCCATGACATTATCTTTTTATGGTATTTTCTTTCCATGACATCTTCTTTCTGACATCCCTTCTTTGTAGCATCACCTCCTACTGACATCACCTCTTTATGATGTCACTCCTATTATATCATCACCTCCCTTATCACATCACCTTACCTATGACATCACCTTTCTGATCCCCATTCGATAGGATTTCCACTTTGTAATATCACCTCCCCTGGGACATAACCTTTTCTTAGCATCAATGCCCCATGACATTCCCTTTTTATGACATCACCTCCCATGACATCCCCTCTCCATGACGTTACCTCTTCATGAAATCTCTACCTCACGACATCACCTCCTCATTACATTACCTCATGTCATCACCACCTCATGACATCACTTCTTCATGACATAACCTTATGACATCACTTCCTCATGACAACACCTCATGACATCACCTTCTCATGACATCACTTCCTCATGACAACACCTCATGACATCACCTTCTCATGACATCACCTCCTCATGACATCACCTCCTCATGACATTACCTTTTTATGACATCACTTTCTGATGACATCACCTCATGACATCACCTTTTCATGACATCACCCCATGACATCAACACCTCACAATGTCATGTCTTCATGACATCACATCCCCATGTCATCACCTCCCTTATCACCTCACCATGCCATCACTTCTACACGACATCTCCTCCTCATCACATCACTTTCTCATGACATCACCTACACATGACATCACCTCCTCATAATATCACCTTTTCATGGCATCATGTCCTTATGACATAACCTTTTCATGACATGACCTCCTCATGGCATCACCTCCTCATAACACCACTTTCTCATGAAATCACCTTATGACATCACCACATGACATCACATCCTCATGACATCACCTTTTCATGACATTACTTTCTCATGACATCACCTCATGTCATCATCACCTCATGACATCACCTTCTCATGACATTACTTCCTTATGACATCACCTCCACATGACATCACCTTCTCATGACACCACCTCCCCTTGACATCTTCTCCCTATAGTTTCACTTCTATTATATCATAACCGTTTTTATCAAACCCCTGACATCACCTCATTCATCACTACCCAATGGCATTTCCTCTTTATATCACCTCTATTGTGACATCACTTTTCATGACATCACATCCTCCATGACATCATCTTCCTATGGTATTTCCTCTGGATTACATCATTTCCATAAACTCACTTCCACATGACATCACCTCCAACTGACATCACCTCCTTATAATGTCACTTTTATTATATCCTCACCTTCTCTATCACATCACCTCACCTATGACATCACCTCACCTATTCTCTTTTGATGGCATTTTCTCTTTATGATATGACCTCCCCTGTGACATGACATTCCCATGAAATCAACGCCTATGACATTCCCTTTTTATTACATCACCACCCATGACATCATTTCTTTATGACATTACCTCTTCATGAAATCACTACCTCATGACATCATGTCCCATGTCATCACCTCATGACATGATCTTCTCATGGCATCATGTTTTCATGACATCACCTGCTCATTACATCTTCTCCTCATGACACCACCTCCACATGACATCACTTCCTCATGACATCACCTCATGACCTCACCTAACAACATCACATCCTCATAACATCAACTTTTCATGACATTACTTTATCATGACATCACCTCATGACATCATCACATCATGACATCACCTCCTCATGACATCACCTTCTGATGGCACCACCTACCCCTGACATCTTTTCCCTATAGTTTTAATCCTATTATATCATCACCATTTTTATCAAATCACCTGACCTATGACTTCACCTCACCCATCACTACCCAATGGCATTTCCTCTTCATATCACCTTACCTGTGACATCACACCCCATGATATCACATCCTCCATGGCATCACCTTCCTATGGTATTTTCTTTCCATGACATCATCTTCATGACCTCACTTCCCCATGGCATCACCTTTTCCTGACATCACCTCTTTATATCACTCCTATTATATCATCACTTCCCTTTTCACATTATTTTACCTATGACATCACCTCTCTGATCCCCATTCGATGGCATTTTCTCTTTGTGATATCACCTCACCTGGGACATCACCTCTTCTTTATATCAATTCCCCATGACATTCCCTTTCCATGACATCACCTCCCATGACATCACCTCTCCATGACATCACTACCTCATGACATCATTTACTCATGACATCACACATGACAACTTCTCTTCTCAAAATCACCTTCTCATGGCATCACCTTCTCATGACATCTCCCCATAACATCACCTCATGACATCACCTTTTCATGACATCACCTTCTCATGACTTTATTTCATGACATCACCTCCTCATGACATCACCTCAAGACATCAACTTCTCATGACATCATTTAATTGTATCACCTCATGACATCATCTCCTTAAAACATCACCTCCTCATGACATCACTTCCCCACGACATCACCTCCTCACATCACTTCCTCACGACATCTTCTTCACATGACATCACCTACTCGTGACATCACCTCATGACATCACCTCATTACATCAACTTTTCATGGAATCACATCCTCATGACATCACATCCTTCTGACATAAACTCCTCATGGCATCATATCCTCATGACATCACCTGCTCATGACTTCACCTCCTCATGACATCATCTTTTTATGACATCACCTTATGACATCACCTCAAAACATTACCTCCTCATGACATCACCTCATGACATCAAATTTTCATGCCATCACCTCATTACATCAACTTTTTATTACATCACTTTTTATGACATCAGCTCATGACCTGATTTTCTCATGACATCACCTCCTCATGACATCACCTTGAAGAAAGAAAATCATTGGGTCAATTTTTGGGCCAGTAGGTGAGAATCCAAAGTTCCTGTGTGCTCCAGGGTGGTACCTTCTCTCACCCCATCCCTGTCTCTTTCTCCCAGAAGAGTTCAGGGTAAAAAGCAGGCTTAGAATGGTACCACTCAGCAGGGACTTGGCATTTCCTCTTTGTATCATCTTCCCTGTGATATCACCCCCCATGACATCACATCCTTTATGACATCATCTTTCTATGGTATTTCCTCTCCATGACATTATTCTTATGAAATCACTTCCCCATGGCATCACCATCCCTGACATCACCTCATGACATTACCTCTTAAAGACAACACCTCTTCATGACATCACTTCCTCATGATATCACCTCGTGATATCACATTTTCATGACATCACCTCCTCATGACACCACCTCATAAAATCACCTCATGACATCACCTTCTCAAGACATCACACTTTCCTGACATCATTTTCTCATGACATCACCTCATGACTTCACCTCATAATATCACCTTTTTATGGCATGACCTTCTCATGACATCACCTCATGACATTATCTCATTACATCATCACCTCTTGACCTAACATTCTCATGACATCACTTTTTCATGACATCACCTCATGACACCACCTCATGGCTTCACATCCCCAAAACCTCACGTTTCCACGTCCTCAACTCCCCACCACATCACCTCATTATGGCATCACTTCTGCATGACATCACCTATTCACCATATCACTTTCTCAGGATATCACCTCCACATGATATCACCTCCTCATAAAATCAACACATGACATCACCTCATGACATAATTTTTTCATGGCATTACATCATTATAACATCTCCTCCTCATGACATGACCTCCTCATGGCATCACATCCTCATGACATCACCTCATGACATCACCTCCTCATGACATCACCTCATGAAATAACTTTCTCATGACATCACCTCATGACATCATCATGTCATGACATCACCTTTTAATGACATCACTTTCTTATGACATCACCTCATTACATCACCTTCTCATAAAATCACCTAATCATGACATCAAATCCTCATGACATCACATTCTCATGGCACCACCCTCCCCTGACATGTTTTCCCTACAGTTTCACTCCTATTATATCATCAATATTTTTATCAAATCACCTGACTCATGACATCACCTCACCCATCACCACCCAATGACATTTACTATCTGTATCACTTCATCTGTGACATCACACACCATGAGATCTCATTCTCCATGACCTCATCTTCCTATGGTATTTTCTCTCCATGACATTACCACTTCATGACATCATTACATCATGACATCAGCTCCTCATGACATCACACCATGACATCACCTCCTCACAAAATCACTTCTCTCACATCATTGCCTTCTCAAGACATCACCCCATAACGTCACATTCTCATGACATCACCTCCAAAAGACATCACCTTCTCATGACTTTACCTCATATCACCTCCTCATGTCATCACCTCCTCATGACATCACCTCAAGACATCCACGTCTCATGACATCACCTTTTCAAGGCATCAACTCCTCATGACATCACTTCCTCATGACATCACCTCATAACATCAACTCATGACATAACCTCATATCACCTCCTCATGACATCACCTCCTCATGACATCATTTCATGACATCGTTGCCTCATGACATCACATTATGATGTCACATCCTCATGACATCACCTCATACCAGCACCACCACATGACATCACCTCCTCAAGACTTCACTGCCACATGACATCAGTTTCTTATGACATCACCTCATGACATCCACTAATGACATCCACTCATATTACCTCCTCATGAAATCACCTCCTAATGACATCACCTTCTCATGACATGACCTCCTCAGGACATGACTTCCTCATGAAATCTCATGACATTACCTTCTCATGACATCACCTCCTCATATCACTTTCTCATGACATCCCTTCCTCATGACATCACCTTCTCATGACATCACGTCTTCATGACATTACCTACTCATAACATCGCCTCCTCATGACATCACCTTTTCATGACATGAAGTCCTTATGGCTTCTCCCCATGATATCACCGCCCTATAACATAAGTTTTTTTGACATCACCTCCCCACCACATCACATCTTCACGACATCACCTCCTCATGACATCACTTTCTCATGAAATCACATCAACGTGAAATCACCTCATGGAATCACCTTATGACATCAATTTATCATGACCTCACCTCCTCATGACATCACTTCCTCATGAAATCACCTCCTCATGACATCACCTCAAGACATCACATCCACTTAACATCAATTCCTTATGACATAATTTCCTCATGACCTCACCTTCTCATTACATCACCTCCTCATGACATCACCTCAAGACATCACATCCACTTAACATCAATTCCTTATGACATAATTTCCTCATGACATCACCTTCTCATGACAACACATCCTCATGACATCACCTTCTCATGACATCACCTCCTCATAAAATTACCTCCTCATATCACCTCTTCATGACATCACCTCCTATGATATCACCTCATGACATCACCTCCTCATATCACCCCATGTCATCACCACCTCACGAAATCATATCTCCACATCATGTCACCATATCATCACCTTCTCATGACATCAACTTCTCATTACGTCACCTCCTCATGACATCACCTCCTCATGACATCACCTTCTCATGACATCACCTCTTTATTACATCACTTTCTCATTACATCACCTCATGATATCAACTCCTCATGATGTCACCTCCTCATGACATCACCTAATGAAGTCACCTCCTCAAGACATCACCTTCTCATGACATCTCTTCCTCATGACATCACATCCAGATTACATCAACTCCTCATGACATCACCTCCTCATGACATCACCTTCTCTTGACATCACCCCATGACATCACCTTCTCATGACATTACCTCCTCATTATATCACCTCATATCACCTCATGACATCACCTTCTCATGACATCACCTCATGACATCACATTTTCATGACATCACCTCATGACATCACCTTCTCATGACATCACCTCCTCATGAAATCACCTCCTCTTGACATCACCTTCTCATGACATTGCATTCTCATGACATCTCCTTTCCATGACATCACCTTCTCATGACATCAACTTCTTATTACATCTCTTTCTCATTACATCACCTCATGATATCACCTCATGACATCAACTCCTCATGACATCATCTCCTCATGACATCACCTTATGAAGTCACCTTCTCAAGACATCACCTTCTCATGACATCCCTTTCTCATGACATCACCTCTGAATTGCATCAACTCCTCATGACATCACCTGCTCATGACATCACCTTCTCAATATATCACCCCATGACATCACCTCCTCATATCACCTCCTCATGACATCACCCGCTAATGTCATCACCTCATGAAATGACCTCATGACATCTCCTCATGACCTCACGTTCTCATTTTATCACCTCACGACCTTACCTTCTCATATCACCTCCTCATGACATTAACTTTTTATGACATCATCTTCTCATGGCATCACCTGATGACATGAACTTATCATGACATCATTTCATTATGACATCACTTTCTCATGAAATCACCTGCTCATATCACCTCAAGACATCACATTTTCATGACATCTATTTTTATGACATGAGCTACTCATGACATCACCTTCTCATGACATCACCTCATGACATAACCTCCTCATGACATCTCTTCCTCATGACATCACCTTCTCAAGACATCACCTCTTTATGACATCACTTCCTCATGACATCACCTTATGACATTTCCTTATGACATCATCTTGTCATGGCATCACCTCATGACATCACCTCATGACATCTCCTAGTCATGACATCAATTCCTCATGCATTACCTCATGACCTCACTTCATGCTATCACCTCCTCATGACATCACCTTCTCATTAAATGATATTCTCATCACATCACCTCATGACATCAACTCTTCATGACATCACCTCTTCATTACATCACTTTCTAATGACATCACCATATTACATCATCTCCTCATGACATTACCTTCTCATGACACCACCTTATGACATCACCTTTTCATGACATCACTTTCTCATGACATCTAATCATGACATCACCTTTTCATGATATGACTTTCTCATGACATCCTGTCCTCATGACATCAGCTTCTCGTGACATCAACTTCTCATAACATCACCTCCTTATGACATCACTTTCTCATTACATCACCTCATGATATCACCTCTTGACATTGCCTCCTCATGACATCACCTTATAAAGTCACCTTCTAAAGACATCACCTTCTCATGACATCTTTTTCACATGACCTCACCTCAAAGAAATTTAATCATTGGGCAAAGGTTTTGGGCAAGTATGTGGGGGTGTGAGGACCCGGTGTGATCCAGGGCAGTACCTTAACTCACCCCATCCTTGGTTCCTTCTACCAGAAGAGCTCAGAATAAAAAGCAGGCTGAGGCTGGTACCACTCTGCAGGGACTTGGCATTTCCTCTTTTTGTCACCTCTTCTGTGATATTACCCCCATGACATCACATGCTCCATGACATAATCTTCCTATGGTATTTTTTTCTCCATGACATCATTCCCATGAAATCACCTCTCCATAGCTTCACCACCTTCTGACATCAACTCATGACATTACCTCCTCATGACAACACCTCTTCATGACATCACTTCCTCATTTTATCACCTCATGATATCACCTTTTCTACATCACCTCCTCAGGACACCAACTCATGACATCACCTCATAAAATAACCTCATTACATCACTGCCTCATGACATCACCTCATGACATCACCTTCTCAAGACATCACATTTTTATGACATCGTTTTCTTATGACATCACCTCATGACTTCACCTCATGATATCACCTTTTCATGGCATCACCTTCTTATGATATCACCTCCTCATGACATCACCTCATTACATCATCACCTCATGATATCAACTTCTCATGACATCACTTTCCCATGACATCAACTCATGACTTCACCTTATCATGATATCACTTCCACATGACATCACATTTTCATGACATCATTTTTTCATGACATCACCTCCTCAGGACATCACCCCATGACATCACCACCTCATAATGTCACATCCACATGACATCACGTCCACACCTCATCACCTTTCCACCACATCACTGCATTATGACATCACTTTTGCACAACATCACCTTTTCACCACATCACTTTTTCACGACACCACATCCACATAACTTCACCTCCTCATGTCATCACTTCCTCATGACATCACCTTCTCATGACATCACCTCCTGTTGATATCACTTCCTCATGACATCACCTTATAAAGTAACCTTCTCAAAACATCACCTTCTCCTGACGTCACTTCCTCATGACATCACCTCATGATATCACCTCATGGCATCACCTCCTCATGACGTCACATTTTCATGAAATCACCTGCTCAAGACATCACCTTCTTATGATATCACTTCCTTATGACATCACCTCATTACATCACCTTTTCATGACATCACCTTCTCATGACTTCACCTCATCACATCACCTCCTCATGACATCACCTCATGTCATCACCTCATGAAATCACTTTCTCATGACATCACCTCCTCATGACATTGCCTCCTTAATGACATCATCTTTTTATGGCATCACCTGATGACATCACCTTTTGACATCACCTCCTCATGACATCACTTCCTCCTCATGACATCACCTCATGACTTCACCTTTTCATGACTTAAACTCTCCTATGATATCACTTCTGTCTTAATATTTCCTCTAAGGCATTATTTCCAGACACTGGCCTCTTAAAATAATAAAGATTGGCTTTTTTTCACCTGGACACAGTGGCTCACACCTGTAATCCTAGCACTTTGTGAGGCCATGGAAAGCAGATTGCTTGAGGCCAGGAGTTTAAAACCAGCCAAGTCAACATGCCAAATCTTCATCTTTAATATAAATACACATAAAAATGCTGCATGTGGAGGCACATGCCTGTAATCCCAGCTCTGCAGTAGGCTGAGGCAAGAGAATCACTTGAACCTTGGAGGCAGATGTTGTAAGTGAGCCACAATCATGCCACTGCACTCCAGCCTGGGTGACACAGCAAGACTCTCTCGAAAAAAATGAATCACCTCGTTTTTCAACAGTCAAGCCAAAAGCCAAATCATGAATGCAATCTTATTCACAACTGCCACAGAAAGAGTAAGATATAAAGGAATACAGCTAACTAAGGAGGTGAAAGACCTCTGCAAGGAGAACTACAAACCACTTCTCAGTGAAATCAGAGTGGACACGAACAAATTTTAAAACATTCCATGCTCACGGATAGAAAGAATCAATATCTTAAAGCAATGTATACATTCAACAGTATTCCTATCAAACTACCAAGGACATTCTTTATAAAGCTAATAAAAAACTAGTTTAAAGTTCATGTGAAACCAAAAACGAATCCAAATAGCCAAGGCAATCCTAAGCGAAAAGAACAAAGCTAACAGCATCACACCATCTGACTTAAAACTATACTACAGGACTACAGTAACCAGAATAGCATGATACTGATACAAAAACAGACATATTGATCAATGGAACGGAATAGAGCCCAGAAACAAGGCCACACACCTATAACCATCTGAGCTTTGACAAAGCTGACAAAAAGAAGTAATGGAGAAAGGACTCCACATTCAATAAATGGTGCTATTGTTGAACAATGAGAACAGATAGACACAGGGAGGGGAGCATCACACACTGGGGTCTGTTGGGGGGAATAGGGGAGGGGCAGCAGGGGGTGGAGAGTTGGGGAGAGATAGCATGGGGAGAAATGCCAGATATAGGTGAAGGGGAGGAAGGCAGCAAATCACACTGCCACATGTGTACCTATGCAAATATCTTGCATGTTCTTCACATGTACCCCAAAACGTAAAATGCAATAAAAATAGAAAATAAATAAATGGTGCTAGGATAACTGGCTAGCCATATGCAGAAGACTTAAACTACACACCTTTCTTATACCATACACCAAAAAAATCAACTCAAGATGGATTCAGTGCTTAAATGTAAGACCTAAAACTATAAAAACCCTGGAAGACAACCTAGGCAATGCCATTCTGGACATAGGAATGGGCAAAGATTTTGTGACAAAGACACCAAAAGCAATTGCAGCAAAAGCCAAAATTGACAAATTGGATCTAAACAAACTAAAGGCTTCTGTACAGCAAAAGAAACTGAGAACGGAGTCAGTAGACAACCTACATAATAGAAGAAATCTTGTGTAAACTGCATCTAACAAAGGCCTAATATCTGGCATTTCAAAGGAAGTTGAACAGATTTACAAGAAAAAAACCCTTTTGAAAAGTTGGAAAACATATGAACAGACACTTTTCAGAAGAAGACATACATGTGGCCAAAAGCATACGAAAGAAGCTCAACACACTGATCATTAGGGAAATGCAAATCAAAACCAAAATGGGATACCATCTCACACCAGTCAGAATGGCTGTTATTTAAAAGTCAAAATGTGACAGATGCTGGTGAGGTTGCAGAGAAAAATGTTTATACACTGCTGGTGGGAGTGTACATCAGTTCCTATACACTGCTGGTGGGAGTGCACATCCGTTCCTATACACTGCTGGTGGGAATGCACATCAGTTCTTACACACTGCTGGTGGGAGTGTAAATCAGTTTAACCATGTGGAAAGCAGTGTGGTGATTCCTCAAAGAGTTAAAAAGGAGCTAAATGATTAGAACAGGTGGATACAGAGGGAAGCAACACACACTGGGGCCTCTCAGAGGGTGAGGGTGGGAGGAGGGAGGAGATTGGGATGAATAACTAATGGGTACTCTGCTTAATAACTGGGTGACCACGTAATCTGTATGACAAACCCCCGTGATACTGGTTTACCTGTGTAACAAATGTACACATGTATCCTGAACCTTAAATACAGGTTTTTTAAAGGCAAATGTAAACATGCTTTCTGTAAGATGCGTCATAAACATGTAATTTTTAATTAAAGGAAGCACATGGCAGAAAACCGCTGCACAGGGCAACACTGAGAGCATATTAGGGAGGATGTCTCTTCCTGTATGGGCCACAACACACAGGTGTACACAGGCAAGTATAAAAGGCAAACATAAGCACGCTCCTCAAACGACTTACTGTAAGCTGTTTTCTTTTATTGAATTAAACTCTTTGACACAAAAACGTGCTTTTGACACTGTGACATTTTACATTTTTATCCAGCATCCTTCTGAGGTCTGCACCATCCCCATCTTATGAGTGAGAAACCATTCCTCGGAGAAAGGTTATCATTGGTCCAAGGTTCTGGGCGAGTAGGTGAGGGTGCAAGGACCCTGTGTGCTCTGGGGCAGTACCTTCTCTCACCCCATCCCCGGCTCCTTCTCCCAGGAGAGTTCAGGGCAGAATGCAGGCTGAGACTGGTACCACCCAGCAGGGACTTGGCATTTCCTCTCTGTTTCACCTCCCCTGTGATATCATCCCCCATGACATCACATCCTCCATGACATCATCTTCCTATGGTATTTCCTCCCCATGACATCAACCCCATGACGTCATTTCCCCATGGCATCACCTCTCCCTGACATCACCTACTTATGATGTCACCCCTATTATATCATCACCTCCCCTTTCACATCACCTAACATATGACATCACCTCGCTTATCCCCACTCTATGGCATTTCCTCTTCATATCACCTCCACTGTAACATCACCACCCCATGACATCAATACCCCATGAAATCCCTTTCCATGACATCACCTCCCATGACATCACCTCTCCATGACATTATCTCTCCATGACATCACTACCTCATGACATCACCTTTCATAACATCACCTCCTCATGACATCACCTCCTAATGACATCACCTCATCATGACATCACTTCTGCATGACATAACCTCCTCATGACATTACATCCTCATGACATCTCCTCCTCATGACATCACCCCATGGCATCACCTCCTCATGACATCACCTCCTCATGACATTGCCTTCTAATGACATCATCTCCTCTGGCAACACTTATGAAATCACCTCATGACATCACCTCCTCATGACAGCAATTCCTCATGACATCACCTCCTCATGACAGCAATTCCCCATGACATCACCCCATGACATCACCACCTCATGACATCATGTTGACACATATTTCCATGACATCATGTACCCACGACATCAACTCACCATGACATCAACTCCACACCACAACACTTCCTCACCACATCTCCACATGACATCACCTCCTCATGACATCACCTCATGACATCAATTTTTCATGGAATCATGTCCTCATGACATCACATTCTCCTGACATGACCTCCTCATGGCATCATGTCCTCATGACATCACCTGCTCATGACATCACCTCCTCATGACATCACCTTCTCATGACATCACCTCATGACTTCACCTCATAATATTGCCTCCTCATGACATCACCTCATGACATCAAATTTTCATGACATCACCTCATCACATCACCTTCTTATGACATCACATCCTTATGACATCACCTCATGACATCACCTTAGCAACACATCACTTTTTCATGACATAATTTTCTCATGACATCACCTTATGACATTACCTCATGACATCACCTCCTCATGACAATACCTTATTACATCATCACCTCATGAAATTACCTTCTTATGACATCACCTCATGACATCACCTCATATCAACTTTTTATGGCATCACGTTTTTATGACATCACCTCCTCATGACATGACCTCCTCATGACATCACATCCTCATGACATGACCTCCTCATGACATCACTTTCTTATGACATCACCTCATGACATCACCTTCTCATGACATCATCTCATCATGAAATCAGCTCATGACCTCATTTTCTCATGGCATCACCTTCTCATAACACTACATTCCCCTGACATCATCTCCCTATAAGTTCTACTTCTATTATATCATCACCGTTTCTATCAAATCACCTGACCCATGACATCACCTCACCCATCACCAGCCAATGGCATTTTTTCTTCATATCACCTTCCCTGTGACATCACTTCCCATAACATCACATCCTCCATGACATCACCTCATGACATCATCACCTCATGACATCACCTCCTCATGACATCATTCCTTATGACATCACCTTCTCTTGACATCACCTCATCATGACATCACCTCCTCATGACATCACCTTCTCATGGCACCACCTCCCCTTGACATCTTCTCCCTATAGTTTCACTCCTATTATATCATCCTCATTTTTATCAAATCACCTGACCACTGACATCACCTCACCCATCACCACACAATGGCATTTTCTTTTCGTATCACCTCTACTATGACATTACTTCCCATGACATCACATCCTCCATGACATCATCTTCTTATGGTATTTTCTCTCCATGATATCATCCTCATGACATCACTTTTCCATGGCATCACTTTCCCCTGACGTCACCTCCTTATGATGTTACTTTTTTTTATATCATCACATTCTCTATCACATCACCTCACCTATGACATCACCTCACTGATTTTCACTCAATGGCATTTTCTCTTTATGATATGACCTTCCCTGTGACATGACATTCCCATGAAATCAATGCCTTATGACATTCCCTTTCCATTACATCACCTCCCATGACATCACCTCTCCATGACATTACCTCTCCATGAAATCACTACCTCATGACATCATGTCCCATGACATCTCCTCCTCATGACATAACCTCCTGACATCACCTTATGAAGTCACCTCCTTAAGACATCAACTTCTTATGACATCTCTTTTTCATGACATCACCTCCTCATGACATCACCTTCTCATGATATCACACCATGATATCACCTCCTCATGATATCACCTTCTCATGAAATCACATCCTGATGACTTCTCCCCATGACATCACCACCCCATGACATAACATACCCCTGACATCATCTCCCCACCACATCACTTCTCCATGACATCACCTTCTCATGACATCACTTCCTCATGACATCACATCAACTTGACATCACCTCATGACATCACCTCCTCATGACATCACCTCATGACATCACCTCCTCATGACATCACTTTCTCATAAAATCACCACATGACATCACCTCAAGACATGACATCCATATGACATCAATTCCTTATGACATCACCTCCTCATGACATCACCTCAAGACATCACCCCCAATGACATCACTTCATGACATAACCTCATGACATCTCTTCATGACATCACCCTGTGACATCACCTTCTAATAACATCATATCCTCATGACATAACCACCTTATGACATCACCTCATTACATCACCTTCTCATGACATCAACTTTTCATGTCATCACCTCCTCATGACATCACCTTTTCATGACATCACTTTCTCATGACATCACCTCATGACATCACCTTCTCATCACATCACTCCATGAAATCACCACCTCACAACATCACATCCCCACAACATCACGTCCCCACATCATCACCTTCACACCACATCACCTCACCACACCATCACTTCCACATGACATCACCTCCTCACCACATCACTTTCTCAAGACATCACCACCTCATGACATCACCTTTTCATAGCATCATGTTCTTATGACATGACCTTCTCATGGCATCAGGTCCTCATGACATCACCTGCTTATTACATCACCTCCTCATGACATCACCTCATGACATCAACTCATGACCTCACATTCTCATGACATCACCTTTTCATAACATCACTTTCTCATGACATCACCTCATGACATCATCACCTCATGACATCATCTCCTCATGTCATCACCTCATGACATCACTTCCTTATGACATCACCTTCTCATGACATTACATCATGACATCAACTCCTTATGACATCATCTCCTCATCACATTACCTCCCCATTGCACCACCTCCCCTTTCACATCTTCTCCCTATAGTTTCAATCCTATTTTTTCATCACCATTTTTATCGTCTCCTGACCCCTGACATCATTTCACCCATCACCACCCAATGGCATTTTCTCTTTGTATCACCTCTACTGTGACATCGCTTCCCATGACATCACATCTTCCATGACATCATCTCTCTATTGTATTTCCTCCCCATGACATCATTTCCATGGCATCACTTCCCCATGGCATCACCTCCCCCTGATATCACCTCCTTATGATGTCACTTTTATTATGTCATCACCTTCTCTATCACATCACCTCACCTATGACATCACCTCACTGATCCTCACTTGATGGCATTTTCTCTTTATTATTTCCATGACGTCACTTCCCCATGGCATCAACTCCTCCTGTCATCACCTATTTATGATGTCACTCTTATTATATCGTCACCTCCCTTTTTATATCATCTTACCTATGACATCACCTCTTTGATTCCCATTTGATGGCATTTACTCTTTGTGATATCGCCTTTCCTGGAACATCACCTCTTCATAACATCAATGCAACATGTCATTCCCTTTCCATGACATCACCTCCCATGACATTACCTCTCCATAACATCACTACCTCATGACATCACCTTCTCATGACATCACACAATGACATCACCTCCTCATTAAATCACCTCCTCATGACATCACCCAATAATATCACCTTCTCATATCACCTTCTCATGATGTCACCTCATGACTTCACCTCCTCATGATATCACCTCCTCAAGACATCACCTCATTACATCACTTTCTCATGACATCACCTGACATCAACTCATGACATCACCATATGATATCACCTTTTCATGACATTACCTGCTCATGACATCACCTCAAGATATCACCCCATGACATCACCACCTCATGACATCACCTCCTCAAGACTTCACCTACAGATGACATCACTTCCTCATTACATCAAGTCATGCCATCCCCTCATATTACTCCTCATGGAATCACCTCCTCATGGAATCACCTTCTCATGACATTACTTCCTCATGATGTCACCTCCTCATGACATCACCTCCTCATGACATGACTTCCTCATAAAGTCACCTCATGACCTCACCTCCTCATGACATCACTACCTCATCACATCATCTCATGACATCACCTTCTCATGACATCACCTTCTCATGACATGATGTCCTCATGACTTCACCCCATGACATCACCATTCCATTACATAACTTCCCCCAACATCACCTCCCCACTACATCACTTCTCCATGACATCACCTCCTCATGACATCACCTTATGAAGTCACCTCCTCAAGACATCACCTTGTCATGACATCTCTTCCTCATGACATCACATTTTCATGGCATCACCTATTCAAGACATCAACTTTTTATACCATTACTTTCTGATGACATCACCTTTTCATGACATCACCTCCTTATGACATCACCTCCTCATGACATCACCTTTTTATGACATCACTTCCTCATGACATCACTTTATGATATCACCTTCTAATGACATCTCCTCTTCATGAGATCACCTCCTCATGACATCACCTTTTCATGGCATCACCTTTCACTGACATCTTCTATGGTTTTACTAATATTATATCATCATTTTCCTTATCAAATTACCTCACCCATGACATCACCTCACTCATCACCACCCAATGACGTTTTCTCTCCATATCACCTCCCCTGTGAAATCACTTCCCAATACATCACATCCTCCATGACATCATCTTCCTATCATTTTTTTTCTCATGACATCATCCCCATGAATTTACTTTTCCATGGCATCACCTCCCCGTGACATCACCTCTTTATGATTTCACTTTTATTATATCATCACCACCCCTATCACATCACCTCACCCATGACATCACCTCTCTGATCCCACCCACTCAAATGGCATTTCTTTTCCATGATATCACCTCCCATGTGCCATCACCTCCCCATGACATCAATGTTCCATGACATCACCTCCCATGACATCACCTCCCCATATTACCTCTCCATGACATCACTACCTCATGACATAACCTTCTCATATCACCCCATGACATCAACTTCTGATGAAATCACCTCCTCACAACATCACCTCCTGATGACATCACCTTTTCACGACATCAACTTCTCATGATATCCACTCCTCATGACATGCACTCCTCATGACATCATTTCCTCATGACATCACTTCCTTATTACATCACCTCATGACATTTTTTCATGACATCACCTCCTCATGATATCACCTCCCCATGACATCACTTACTAACAACATCACTTTCTTTCTACAACACATCATCACATCACCTTCTAATGACATCATCTCACATCAACTCCTCATGACATTTCATGACTTCATCTTTTCATAACATCACCCCATGATATCACCTACTCATGACATCACCTCCTCATGACATCACCCCATAACATCACTTCCTCATGACATCACCTCCTCATGACATCACATCATGACATCACCTCCTCATGATATCACCTTTTCATGACATCATTCCATGACATCTTCTCATGACATCACCTCTTCATGAAATCACCTCATGACCTCACCTTATGACATCACCTTATGACCTCACCTTTTCATGCCATTACCTCCTCATGACATCAACTCATAATGCCATCATTTTCTCATGGCATCACCTGATGACATCACCTCATGACATCACCTTCTCATGGCACTAATTCCTCATGACATCGCCGCCTCATGACATCAGGTTGCCACAATATAAAGTTTCCATGACATCATTTACCCATAACATTACCTCACCATGACATCAGTTTCCCATGACATCACCTCCTCAGAACATCACCTCCACATGACATCACCTCCTAATGACATCACCTAATAACATCAACTCATGACATCAACTTTTCATGGCATCACGTCCTCATGACACCTTTTTCTGATATGAGCTCCTCATGGCATCACGTCCTTATGACATCACCTACTCATGAAATCACCTTCTCATTACATCACCTTCTCATTACATCACCTCCTCATGACATCAACTCTTCATGACATAACCTTCTTATTACATCACCTCATGACATCACCTCATGAAATCACCACCTCACGAGGTCACGTCCCCACGATGTCATGTTCCTACATCAATTCTATTATATCATCACTGTTTTTATCAAATCCCCTGACCCGACATCACCTCATTCATCACCACCCAATGGCATTTTCTCTCCATATCACCTCTACTGTGATGTCACTTCCCATGACATCACATCTTCCATGACATTATCTTTCTATGGTATTTCCTCCCCATGACATTATCCCCATGACATCACTTCCCCATGGCATCACCTTCCCCTGACATCACCTCTTTATTATGTCACTTTTATTATATCATCACCTTCTTTATCACGTCACTTCATTTATGACATCACCTCACCAATCCTCACTCAATGGCATTTTCTATTTATGATATGACCTCCCCTGTGACATGACATTCCCATGAAATCACTACCTCATGACATTCTCTTTTCATTACATCACTTCCCATAACATCACCTATCCATTACATTAATCCTCCATGAAATCACTACCTCATGACATCATGTCCATGACATCACCTCCTCATGACATGACCTCCTCATGGCATCATATCCTCATGACATCACCTCATGACATCACCTCCTCATGACATCACTTCCTCATGACATCACCTTATGACATCACCTAACAACATCACATCCTCATGACATCAACTTTTCATGACATCACTTTTTCATGACATCACCTCATGAAATCATCACATCATGACATCACCTAATAACATCACATTTTTATGACATCACCTCATGACATCACTTTCTTGTCACATCACCTCATCATGACATCAGCTCCTCATGACATCACCTCCTCATGACATCACCTTCTCATGGCATCACCTTTCCATGACATCTTCTCAGTATAGTTTCACGCATATCATCACGGTTTTTATCAAATCACCTGACGAATGATATCACCTTACCCATCACCACCCAATGGCGTTTCTTTTCTGTATTATTTTGTCTGTGACATCACACTTCATGACATCACATTCTCCATGACTTCATCTTCCTATGGTATTTTCTTCTTATGAAATCATCTTCACGACATTACTTTCTCGTGGCATAACCTGCTCCTGACATCACCTCTTTATGATGTCACTCCATGACATCAAAACCTCATGACATCACCTCCTCATGAAATCACCTTCTCACAACATCACCTTTTCATGACATCACCCAATAACATCACCTCCTCATGACATCACCTTCTCATGACATCACCTCATAACATCATTTCTTCATGACATCACCTCCTCATGATATCACATCCTCATGACATCACCCCATGACATCACCAACTCATTACATTGCCTCCTCAAGACTTTACCTCCACATGACATCATCACCATTCCACCACATCACCTCAACACACCATCACTTCTGTAAGACATCACCTTCTCACCACATCACTTTCTCATGACATTACCTTTACATAACATCACCTCCACATGACATCACCTTATGACATCACCTTTTCATGGCATCACGTCCTTACGACATTCTCCATGACTTCATCTTCCTATGGTATTTTCTTTTCATTAAATCATCTTCATGACATCACTTTCTTGTGGCATAACCTCCTCCTGACATCACCTCTTTATGATGTCACTTTTATTATATCATCACCTCCCTTATCACATCACCTTACCTTTGACATCACCTCTCTGATCCCCATTCAATGGCATTTCCTCTTTGTAATATCACCTCTTCTGGGACACCACCTCTTTATGACATAAATGTTTCATGACATTCCCTTTCCATGAATTTATCTCCAATGACATCACTTCTCCATGACATTACCTCTCCATGACATCAAAACCTCATGACATCACCTCCTCATGACATCACACCATGACATCACCTTGTCACGAAATCACCTTCTCACGACATCACCTTTTCATGACATCACCCAATAACATCACCACATGACATCACCTCATGAAATCACCTTCTCATGACTTTACCTCATGACATCACCTCCTCATGACATCACCTCAAGGCATCACCTTCTCATAACATCACCTCCTCATGACATCACCTCATAACATCATTTCTTCATGACATCACCTCCTCATGACATCACATCCTCAAGACATCACCCCATGACATCACCTCCTCAAGACTTCACCTCCAAATGACATAACTTCCTCATATCACCACATGACATCAACTAATGACATCACTTCATATTACCCCCTCATGAAATCACCTCCTCATGACATCACCTCCTCATAACATCACCTCTTCATGACATGACTTTCTCATGAAATCTCATGACATACTTCCTTATGAAATGAGCATCTCATGACATCACCTCCTCATGACATCACCTCCCCATAACATCACCTCTTCATGACATGACTTTCTCATGAAATCTCATGACATACTTCCTTATGAAATGAGCATCTCATGACATCACCTCCTCATGACATCACCTCCTCATAACATGACTTCCTCATGAAATCTTCCCATGACATCACTTCCTCATTACATCACTTCCTCATGACATCACTTCCTCATGACATCACCTCCTCATGACATCACCTGCTCATGACATGACATCCTCAGGACTTCACAACATGACATCAGCACCACATGACATAACATTCCCCCAACATCACCTTTCCACCACATCACTTCTCCACAACATCACCTCACGACATCACTTCCTCATGACATTACATCAACATAACATCACCCCATCACATCACCTCCTCATGACATCACCCTATCACATTGACTTCTTATGACACCACCTCCTCATGACATCATCTCCTCATGACATCACCTCATGACATCAAACCCTCATGACATCACTTTTTCATGACATCACCTCATGACATCAGCCTTTCATGAAATCACCTCCTCATGACATCACCTCCTCATGACATAACGTCCTCATTGCATTATCTCTTCATGACATCACCTAAAGACCTCACCTTATGATAACATTTTCTCATGGCATCACCTCAACATGACATTACTTCATGACATCACCTCATGACATCACCCCATGACATCACCACCTCATGACATCATGTCCCCATGACATCACGTCCCATAATCACCACCCCACAACATCACTTCAGCACACCATCACTTCTTCAATATATCACTTCCTCACCACATCACTTTCTCATGACATTACCTCCACATAACCTCACCTCCTCATGAAATCACCTTATGACATCAACTTTTCATGGCATCACGTCCTTATAAAATCACCTACTCATGACATGACCTACTTATGGCATCACATCCTCATGACATCACCTCCTCATGACATTACTTTCTCATGAAATTACCTAATGACATCACCTCATGACATCACATCCTCATGACATTACCTTTTCATGACATCAATTTTTCATGAAATCACCTCATGACATCATCACCTCATGACATCATCTCATCATGACATCACTTCCTTATTCCTTCACTTTCTCATGACATCACCTCATCATGACATCACCTCCTCATGACATCACCTTCTTATGGCACCACCTTTCCTTGACATCTTCTCCCTATAGTTTTAATCCTATTATATCATCATCGTTTTTATCAAGTCACCTGACTCCTGACATCGCCTCACCCATCACCACCCAATGGCATTTTCTCTCCATATCACCTCTACTGTGACATCACTTCCCATGTCATCACATTCTGCATGACATCATTTTTTATGCTATTTCCTTCCCATGACATCATCCCCATGACATCACCTTTTCATGGCATCACCTTCTTCTGACATCACCTCCTAATGATGTCACCTTTATCATCACCTTCTCTATCACATCACCTCACCTATGACATCACCTCACTGATTTTCACTTGATGGCATTTTCTCTTTATGATACCACCTCCCCTGTGACATGACATTCTCATGAAATTAATGCTTTATTACATTCCCTTTCCATTACATCACCTTTCATGACATTACCTCTCCATTAAATCACTATGTCATGACATCATGTTTCATGACATTACCTCCTCATGACATCACCTTATGACATCACCTTCTCATGACCTTACCTTATGAAGTCACCTTCTCAAGACATCACTTTCTCATGACATCTCTTCCTCATGACATCACTCCATGACATCACCTCTTTATGACATCACCTCCTCATGAGATCACCTCATGACATCACATCCTCATGGCATCATCTTTCACTAACATAATCTTTCTATGGTTTCACTCCTATTATATCATCACCTTCCTTATCAAATCACCTCTTTGATGGCATCACCTCACCCATCAACACCCAATGGCATTTCCTCTCCATATCACCTCATCTGTGACATCACCCCTCATGACATCACATCCTTTATGACATCACCTTCCTATGGTATTTCCTCCCCATGACATCATCTTCATGATATCACTTCCCCATATCACCTCCCCTTGACTTCAACTTTTCATGATGTCACTCCTACTATGTCATCACCTCCCCATCACATCACCTCATGTATGACATTACCTCTCCGATCCCTACTCATATCAAATTTCTTTTCCATGATATCACCTCCCATGTGACATCACCTCCCCATGATATCAATGTTCCATATCACCTCCCATGACATCACCTCTCCATAACATTACCTTTCCATGACATCATGTACTCATGACATCACCTCCTCATGACATCACCCCATGACATCCCCTTCTCACAAAATCACCTCCTCACAACATCACCTCCTGATGACATCACTTTTTCAAATCAATTTCTCATGACAGCAACTCCTCATGACATCACCTTTTCAGGACATCACTTCCTCATGACATCACCTCATGACATCACCTTTTCATGACATCACCTCCCCATGACATTACCTCCCTATGACATCACTTTCTTTCTACAACACTTCATCATGACACCACCTTCTAATGACATTACCTCCTCACATCAACTCCTCATGACATCACCTTCTCATGACATCACCCCATGACATCACCTCCTCATGACACCTCCTCATGACATCACCTTTTCATGACATCACCTTTTCATGACATCACCTTTTCATGACATCACCTCATATCACCTCATGACCTCACCTTTTTATGACATCATTTCATTACCTCACCTTCTTATGCCATCTTTTTCTCATGACATCACCTCCAAATGACATCATTTTCTCATGGCATCACCTGATGACATCACCTTTTCATGACATCACCCAATAACATCACTTCATGACATCACCTTCTCATGACTTTACTTCTTGACATCACCTCCTCATGACATCACCTCCTCATGACATCTCCTAAAGACATCACCTCCTCATGACATCACCTCATAACATCATTTCTTCATGACATCACCTCCTCATGACATCACATCCTCATGACATCACCTTCTCAAGGCTTCACCTCCACATGACATAACTTCCTTATGACATCAACTAATGACATCCCCTCATATTACCTCCTCATGAAATCACCTCCTCATGACATCACCTCATCATGACATGACTTCCTCATGAAATCTCCTCATGACATCAGTTCTTCATGAAATGTCCTTCCAATGACATCACCTCCTCATGACATCACCTTCTCATGGCATGACTTCCTCATGGAATCTTCTCTTGACCTCACTTCTACATGACAGCACCATCTCATCACATCACTTCCTCATGACATCACCGCCTCATATCACCTAAAGACATTACCTCCTCATGACATCACCTCCTCATGACATCACCTCATAACATCATTTCTTCATGACATCACCTTCCCATGACATCTCATCCTAATGATATCACCTCCTCACGACATCACCTTCTTATGACATGACGTCCTCATTACTTCACACCATGACATCAGCACCACATTACATAACTTCCCCCAACATCACTTTTCCACCAAATCATATCTCCATGACATCACCTTCTCATGACATCACTTCCTCATGTCATCACATCAACATAACATTACCTCATGACATCACCTCCTCATGACATCACCCCATGACATCAACTTCGTATGATGCCACCTCCTCATGACATCACCTCCTCATGACATCACCTCATGACGTCAACCCCTCATGACATCACCTCTTCATGACATCAGCTCATATCAGCTTTTCATGAAATAACCTCCTCATGACATCACCTCCTCATGATACCACCTCATGACCTCACCTCCTCATGACATAACCTCCTCATTGCATCATCTCTTCATGACATCACCTAAAGGCCTCACCTTATGATAACATTTTCTCACAGCATCACCTCGTCATGACATCACCTCATGACATCACCTCCTCATGACATCACTTCCTCATCACATCACATCATATCACCTTCTCATGACATCATCTAATGACATCACCCTCTCATGATATCACCTCCTCATGACATCATCTTATGAAGTCACCTTCTCAAAACATCACCTTTTCATGACATTTCTTTTTCATGACATCACCTCATGACATCACCATTTAAAGACATCAAATTTTTATGCCATTACTTTCTGATGAAATCACCTTCTCTTGACATCACCTTCTTATAACATCACCTCCTCATGACATCACCTTTATATGACATCACTTTCTCATAACATCACCCCATGTCATCACATTTTTATGACATCACCTCCTCATAAGATCACCTCCTCATGACATCACCTCCTCATGGCATCATCTTCCACTGACATCATCTCCCTATGGTTTCATTCCTATTATATCATCACCTTCCTTATCAAATCACCTCTCCCATGGCATCACCTCACCCATCAACACTCAATGGCATTTCTTCTCCATATCACTTCATCTGTGACATCACCCCTCCTGACATCACATCCTTTATGACATCACCTTCCTATGGAATTTTCTCCCCATAACATCATCTTCATGACATCACTTCCCCATGTCATCACCTCCCCCTGACATCACCTCTTTATGATGTCACTCCTATTATATTATCACCTACCCTATTACATCACCTCACCTATGATGTCACCTCTCCAATTTCTACTCAAATGGCATTTCTTCTCCATATCTCCTTCCGTGTGACATCACCTTCCCATGACATCAATGTTCCATGACATCACCTCCCATGACATCACCTCTCCATGACATTACCTTTCCATGACATCACAACCTCATGACATCACCTCCTCATTACATCACCCCATGACATCACCTTCTCATGAAATCATCTCACAACATCACCTCCTGATGACATCACCTTTTCACTTCAACTCCTCATGACATCACTTCCTTATGACATCACCTCATGACATCACCTCCTCATGACATCACCTCCCCATGACATTACCTTCCCATGACATTACCTCCCTCTGACATCACTTTCTAAGGACATCACTTTCTCTCTACAGCACATCATCACGACATCACCTTGTAATAACATCACCTCCTCACATCAACTTCTCATGACATCACCTTCTCATAACATCACCTCCTCATGACATCACCCCATAATCTCACCTCCTCATGACATCACCACCTCATAACATCACCTCATGACATCACCTCCTCATGACATCACCTCCTCAGGACATCACCTTTTCATGACATCATTCCATGACATCACCTTCTCATGACATCACCTCCTCATGATATCACCTCATGACCTCACCTTCTTATGACATCATTTCATGACCTCAACTTCTCATGCCATCATTTTCTCATGACATCTCCTCCTAATGACATCATTTTTCATGACATCACCTGATGACATCACCTCATGACATCACCTTCTCGACATTAATTCCTCATGCCATCACCCCATGACATCACCACATCATGACATCACATTGCCACATCACATTTCCACATCACCTACCCATGACATTACCTCACCATGACATTACTTTCCCATGATGTCACCTCCTCACATCACTTCCCCAAGACATCACCTCCACATGACCTCACCTTTTCATTACATGATTTCATGACATCAACTTTTCATGGCCTCACCTCCTTATCACATCATTTCCTCATGACATGACCTCCTCATCACATGGCATCCTCATGACATCACCTGCTTATGACATTACCTCCTCATGACATCACTTTCTCATGAAATCACCTCATGACATCACCTTATGACATCACATCCTCGTGACATCACCTTTTTATTACATCACTTCCTCATAACATTACCTCATGATATCATCACCTCATTCCATCACTTCCTTATGATATAACCTTCTCATGATATCACATCACCATGACATCACCTCCTCATGACATCACCTTCTCATGGCACCATTTTCCCGTGACATCTTCTCAATATAGTTTCACTCTTATTATATCATCAACGCTTTTATCAAATCACCTTACCCATGACATCACCTCACCAATCACCACCCAATGGCATTTCCTCTCCGTATCACTTCCTATTTGACATCAAACCCCATGACATCACATCCTCGTGACATCACCTTTTTATTATATCACTTTCTCATGACATCACCTCATGATATCATCACCTCATTCCATCACTTCCTTATGATATAACCTTCTCATGATATCACCTCACCATGACATCACCTCCTCATGACATCACCTTCTCATGGCACCATTTTCCCGTGACATCTTCTCAATATAGTTTCACTCTTATTATATCATCAACGTTTTTATCAAATCACCTGACCCATGACATCACCTAATTCATCACCAACCAATGGCATTTCCTCTCTGTATCACCTCCCCTGTGACATCACTTTTCATGACATCACATCCTCCATTATATCATCTTCCTATATTTCTTTTCCAGGACATCATCCCCATGACATCACTTTCCCATGGCATTACCTCCCACTGACATCACCTCCTTATTATGTCATTCCTATTATTTCATTACCTTCTCTATCACATCACCTCACCTATGACATCACCTCACCGGTCCTCACTCGATGGCATTTTCTTTCAATGATATGACTTCCCCTGTGACATGACCTTCCCATGAAATCAATGCCTCTTGACCTTCCCGTTCCATTACATCACCTTCCATAATATCAACTCTCCATGACATTACCTCTCCATGACATCACTACCTAATGACATCATGTTCCATGACATCATCTTCTTATGACATCACCACATGACATCCTCTCCTCATGACATCACCTCCTCATGACATCACCTTATGAAGTCACCTTTTCAACACATCACCTTCTCATGACCTTTTTCTCATGACATCACCTCATGAAATCACCTCCTCATGACATCACCTTTTCATGACATCACATTTTCAAGACATCACCTCCTTATACCATTACTTACTAATGACATTATGTCCTCATGACATCCCCTCCTTATGACATCCCCTCCTTATGACATCACCTCCTCATGACATTACCTTCTTGTGACATCACGTCCTCATATCACCCCATGACATCACCTCTTCATGACATCACCTCCTCATGACATCACCTTCTCATGACATCAACTCCTCATAACATTATTTCCTTATGACTACACTTCCTCATATCACCCCATGACATTACCTCCTCATGACATCACTTCCTCATGACATCACCTCTTCATGACATCACCCCATAACATCACCTAGTCATGACATTACCTCCTCATGACATCACCTTCTCAAGACATCACTTTTTCATGACATCATTTTCTCATGACATCACCTAATGAAATCAGCTCATGATATCACCTCCTCATGGCATCATTTTCTCATGACATCACCTCCTCCTGACATCACCCCATTTCATTATCACCTCATGACATCACCTTCCCATGACATCACTTCCTCATGACATAACCTTATCATGACATCACCTCCTCATGACATCACCTTTTCAAGACATCACCATTTCATGACATCACATTCTCATGACATCACCCCATGAAATCACCACCTCATGAAATCACATCCCCATGACATCATGTCCACACATCATCACCTCCCCACCACATCACCTCAATATGACATCACTTCTGCATGACATCAGCTCCTCACCACATCACTTTCTCACAACATCACCTCCACATGACATCACCTTCTCATGACATCACCTCATGAAATCACCTTTGACATCAACTTTTTTTGGCATCACGTCATTAAGACATTACCTACTCATGCCATCACCTCCTCATGGTATCATGTCCTCATGACATCACTTGCACATTATATCACCTCCACATGATGTCACCTCCTCATGACCTCACTTTTTCATGACATCACCTTATGACATTTTCTAACGACATCACATCCTCATATCAAAATTTCATGACATCATATTCTCATGACATCACCTCATGACATCACCTTCTAATGACATCACATTTTTTTTTTTAATTTTTATTGCATTATAGGTTTTGGGGTACGTGTGCAGAACGTGCAAGATAGCTGCATAGGTACACACATGGCAGTGTGTTTTGCTGCCTTCCTCCCCCTCACCCACACTTGGTATTCATCCCCAGGCTATCCCCCCCAGCCCCCCCCGCTGTCCCTCCCCCATTTCCCCCAACAGTCCCCAGTGTATAGTAGACCGCCTCTCTGTGTCCATGTGTTCTCATTTTTCTCACCCGCCTATGAGTGAGTATATGCGGTATTTCTTTTTCTGTTCTTGTGTCAGTTTGCTGAGAATGATGTTCTCCAGATTCATCCATGTCCCTACAAAGGACACAAACTCATCATTTCTGATTGCTGCATAATATTCCATGGTGTATATGTGCCACATTTTCCCAGTCCAGTCTATCATCGATGGGCATTTGGGTTGGTTCCAGGTCTTTGCTATTGTAAACAGTGCTGCAATGAACATTCATGTGCATGTGTCCTTATAGTAGAACGATTCACAGTCTTTTGGATAGATACCCAGTAATGGCATTGCTGGGTCAAATGGAATTTCTATTTCTAGGTCCCTGAGGAATCGCCACACTGTCTTCCACAATGGTTGAACTAATTTACACTCCCACCAACAGTGTAAGAGTGTTCCTATTTCTCCACATCCTCTCCAGCATCTGCTATCTCCAGATTTTTTAATGATCGCCATTCTAACTGGTGTGAGATCACATTTTTATGATATTACCTCATTACTTCATTTTCTCATGACATCACCTCATCATGACATCACCTAATCATGACATCACCTAATCATGACATCACCTTCTCATTGCACCACCTTTTCCTGACATGT
Source organism: Saguinus oedipus (assembly GCA_031835075.1). NCBI lineage: Eukaryota > Metazoa > Chordata > Mammalia > Primates > Cebidae > Saguinus > Saguinus oedipus. Next base: position 7,808,724 of record CM063172.1, on the reverse strand, counting down.
TTTCCCTATAGTTTCTCTCATATTATATCATCACCATTTTTATGAAATCACCTGACCCATGACATCACCTCATTTATCACCACATAATGAAATTTTTTTCCATATCACCTCATTTCTGACATCACACCCCATGACATCACATCCTCCATGACTCTTCTTCCTATTGTAGTTTTTTTTATTACATCATCTTCATGACATTACCTCTCCATGACATCACTACCTCATGACATCACCTTCCATGACATCACATCCTCATGGAATCACCTCCTCATGACATCACCTTCTCATTACATCTTCTGTTGACATCACCTTCTCATGACATCACTTCCTCATGACATCACCTCATGACATCACCTTATAAATTCACCTTTTCAAAACATCACCTTCTTATGACATCACCTCATGATATCAACTCATGACATCACCTTCTCATGACATCACATTTTCATGAAATCACCTCCTCAAGACATCACCTTTTTATTACATCACTTCCTCATATCACCTCATGACATAATTTTATTACATCACCACTTCATGACATCACCTTCTCATGACATCACCTCATCTCATCACCTCCTCATGACATCACCTCCTCATGACATTACCTACGAATGATATCATCTATTCATGGCATCACCTGATGACATCAACTCATGACATTACCTGCTCATGACATCACTTTCTTTTCATGACATCACCTCATGACATCACCTTTTCATGACATCAACTCTCCCATGATATCATTTCTGTCATGACATTTCCTCTTTCAAAGGCATCATTGCTAGACACTGGCCTCTTCAAATAATAAAGTTTTTTTTTCAGCTGGACACAGTGGCTCACATCTGTCATCCTAGCACTTTGAGAGGCCATGGAAAGCAGTTTACTTGAGGCCAGGAATTCAAAATTAGCCAAGCCAACATGCCAAATCTTCATCTCTAGTAAAAATACACATAAAAAGGCTATGTCTGGAGGCAGATGCCTGTAATCCCAGCTCCGCAGGAGGCTAAGGCTAAAGAATCACATGATCCTTGGAGGAAGATGTTGTAAGTGAGCCACAATCGTGCCACTGCACTCCAGCCTGGGTAACACAGCAAGACTCTCTCAAAGAAAAAGAATCACCTTGTTTTTCAACAGTCAAGCCAAAAGGCAAATCATGAATGCAATCTTATTCACAACTGCCACAAAATGAATAAGATATCCAGGAATACAGTTAACTAAGGAGGTGAAAGATCTCTGAAAGGAGAACTACAAACCACTTCTCAGTGAAATCAGAGTGAACATGAACAAATTTTAAAACATGCCATGCTCACGGATAGAAAGAATCAATATCTTAAAGCAATGTATACATTCAACAGTATTCCTATCAAACTACCAAGGACATTCTTTATAAAACTAAGAAAAAACTAGTTTAAAGTTCATGTGGAACCAAAATGGAATCCAAATAGCCAAGGCAATTTTAAGCGAAAAGAACAAAGCTAACAGCATCACACCATCTGACTTAAAACTATACTACAGGACTGCAGTAACCAGAATAGCATGATACTGGTACAAAATCAGACATATAGATCAATGGAACGGAATAGAGAGCACAGAAACAAGGCCACACACCTATAACCATCTGAGCTTTGACAAAGCTGACAAAAATAAGTAATGGAGAAAGGACTCCACATTCAATAAATGGTGCTATTGTTGAACAATGAGAACAGATAGACACAGGGAGGGGAGCATCACACACTGGGGTCTGTTTTGGGGAATAGGGGAGGGGCATCAGGGGGTCGGGAGTTGGGGAGAGATAGCATGGGGAGAAATGCCAGATATAGGTGAAGGGGAGGAAGGCAGCAAATCACATTGCCACATGTGTACCTATGCAAATATCTTGTGTGTTCTTCACATGTACCCCAAAACCTAAAATGCAATGAAAAAAGAAAATAAATAAATGGTGCTAGGATAACTGGCTAGCCATATGTGGAAGACTTAAACTACACACCTTTCTTATACCATACACCAAAAAAAAACTCAAGATGGATTCAGTGCTTAAATGTAAGACCTAGAACTATAAAAACCCTGGAAGACTACCTAGGGAATGCCATTCTGGACATAGAAATGGGCAAAGATTTTGTGACAAAGACACCAAAAGCAATTGCAGCAAAAGCCAAAACTGACAAATTGCGTCTAAGCAAACTAAAGGGCTTCTGTACAGCAAAAGAAACTGAGAACAGAGTCAGTAGACCACCTACATAATAGAAGAAAACTTGTGTAAACTGCATCTAACAAAGGTCTAATATCTCGCATTTCAAAGGAAGTTGAACAGATTTACAAGAAAAAAAACCCTGTTGAAAAGTTGGAAAACATATGAACAGACACTTTTCAGAAGAAGACATACATGTGGCCAAAAAGCATACGAAAGAAGCTCAACATTCTGATCATTAGGGAAATGCAAATCAAACCAAAATGGGATACCATCTCACACCAGTCAGAATGGCTGTTATTTAAGTCAAAATATGACAGATGCTGGTGAGGTTGCAGAGAAAAATGCTTACACACTGCTGGTGGGAGTGTACATCAGTTTCTATACACTGCTGGTGGGAGTGTACATCAGTTCCTATACACTGCTGGTGGGAGTGCACATCAGTTCCTATATGCTGCTGGTGGGAGTGCACATCAGTTCCTATACACTGATGGTGGGAGTGAACATCAGTTCCTATACACTGCTGGTGGGAATGCACATCAGTTCTTACACACTGCTGGTGGGAGTGCACATCAGTTTAACTATGTGGAAAGCAGTGTGGTGATTCCTCAAAGAGCTAAAAACGGAACTACCATTTAACTCAGCAATCCCATGAATGGGCATATTTGTCCATTTTCACACTGCTAATAAAGACATTCCAAAGACTGGATAATTTGTTAAAGAAAGAGGTTTGACTCACAGTTCAGCATGGCTGGGCAGGCCTCAAGAAACTTACAATCATGGCAGAAAGGGAAGCATACATGTCCTTCTCAATGTGACATCAGGAAGAAAAATAATGAGTGCCCAGGGAAGGGAGAAGCCCCTTATAATTCCATCAGATCTCCTGAGAACGAACTCACTATCATGAGAACAGGATGGAAAACGCCCTATTATTCAATTATCTACACCTGGTCCTTCCCATGACACCTGGGTATTATGGGAACTACAACTCAAGATGAGATTTGTATGGGGACACAGCCAGAACATATGACTGGGTATATACTCAAAGGAATATAAATCATCCTACTATAAAGACACATCCATCCATATATTCTTTGTAGCAGTATTCAGAATAGCAGACGTGGAATTGACCCAAGTGCCCATCAATGATGGACTGGATAAAGAGAATGCAGTGAATATACACCACAGAATACTATGCAGCTATAAAAGAACAAAATTATGTCCTTTGCAGAAACACGGGTGGAGCTGGAAGCCATTATTCTTAGCAAACTAACTCAAAAGCAAAAACAAAAACAAATTCTGTATGTTCTCACAAGGAGCTAAATGATGAGAACACGTGGATACAGAGGGAAGCAACACACACTGGGGCCTCTCAGAAAGTGAGGGCGGGAGGAGGGAGGAGATCGAGATGAATAACTAATGGGTACTGTGCTTAATAACTGGGTGACCACATAATCTGTATGACAAACCCCCGTGATACCGGTTTACCTGTGTAACAAATGTACACATGTATCCTGAACCTTAAATACAGGTTTTGTTAAAGGCAAATGTAAACATACTTTCCATAAGATGCATCATAAACATGTAGTTTTTAGTGAAAGAAAGCACATGACAGGAAACCACTGCACAAGGCAACACTGAGAGCATATTAGGGAGCATGTCTCTTCCTGTATGGGCCACAACACACAGGCATATATAGGCAAGTATAAAAGGCAAACATAAGCACGCTCCTCAAACGACTTACTGTAAGCTGTTTTCTTTTAGTGAATTAAACTCTTTGACACAAAAACGTGCTTTTGACACTGTGACTTTTACATTTTTATCCAGCATCCTTCTGAGGTCTGCGCCATTCTCGTCTTATGAGTGAGAAACCATACCTCGGAGAAAGGGCATCATTGGGCCAAGGATTGGGGCAAGTAGGTGAGGGTGTGAGAACCCTGTGTGCTCCAGGGTGGTACCTTCTCTCACCCCATCCCTGGCTCCTTCTCCCAAAAGAGTTCTGGGTAAAAATCAGGCTGAGACTGGTAACACCCAGCAAGGACTTGGCATTTCCTCTCCATATCACCTCCCCTGTGATATCACCCCCCATGACATCACATCCTCCATGACATCATCTTTCTATGATATTTCCTCTTCATGACATCATTCTTATGACATCACTTCCCCATGGCATCACCTCCCCCTGACATCACCTACTTATTATGTCACCCCTATTATATCATCACGTCCCCTATCACATCACCTCACCTATGACATTACCTCACTGATCCCCAATCAATGGCATTTTCTCTCCATGATATCACCTCCCCTGTAACATAACCTCCCCATGACATCAATGCCCCATGAAATCCCCTTTCCTAGACATCACCTCCCATGACATCACCTCTCCATGACATTACCTCTCCATGACATCACCTCGTCATGACATCACCTCATTACATCACCTTTTCATGATGTAACCTCATGACATAACATCCTAATGAAATCACCTCCTGACATCACTTTCTCATGACATCACCTTCTAAAGACAACACCTCCTCATGACATCACTTCCTCATGACATCAATTCCTTATGACATCACCTCCTCAGGACATCACCTCATGACATCACCTCCTCAGGACATCACCTCTTCATGACATCACATCATGACATCACCACTTCAAGACATCATCTCCTCATGACATCACTTTCTCATGACATCACTTCCTTATGACATCACCTCATCAGGACATCACCTCATGACATCACCTCCCATGACATCACCTCCTCATGACATCACTTACTCATGACATCATCTTTTAATGACATCACCTTCTGACTTCACCTCCTCATGACATCACTTCTTCATGACATTACCTCATGACATAACCTTATGAAGTTACCTCCTCAAGACATCACCTCCTCATGACATCACTTCCTCAGAAAATCACCTCATGACATCACCTCATGACATCACCACATGATATCACCTCCTCATATCACTTTCTTATATCACCTCATAACATCAACTCCTCATGACATCACTTCCTCATGACATAACCTTCTCATGACATCACCATCTCATGACATCATGTCCTCATTACATCACCTGCTCATGACATCACCTTCTCATGATATCACTTCCTTATGACATCACTTTCTCATGACATCACCTTTTGATATTACCTAATGACATCACCTCCTCATGACATCACCTCCCCATGACATCACTTACTCACGACATCACTTTATCTCGACATCATGTCCTCACGACATCACCTCCTCAAGACATCACCTTCTCACATCAACTTCTCATGATATCACCTCCTAATGACATCACCATCTCATGACATCACCCCATGATATCACCTTCTCATGACATCACATCCTCATGATGTCACCTCCTCATGAAATCACCCCATGACATAACCACCTCATGATATCATCTCCTCATGACATCCCCTCCTCATGACAACACTTCCTCATGACATCTTTTTATAACATTACATCACGATATCACCTTTTCATGGCATCACCTCATGACATCACCTTCTCAGGACATCACCTCATGACATCACCTCCTCATGACATCACCTTCTCATAACATCACTTCCTCATGACATTATGGTCTCATGACATCACCCCATGACATCACCACCTCACAACATCATGTTTCCATATTACATCCCCACATCACATCCCCATGATGTCACCTCCCCATGACATTACCTCCCCACATCACTTCCCCATGACATCACCTTTTCATGACATTACTTCCTCACATCACCTCCTCATGACATCACCTCCTGACATCACCTTCTCATGACATCACATCATGACATCAACTTCTCATGACATCACCTACTCATGACATCACCTTCTCATGACCTCATTTTCTTATGACATCACCTCCTCATGTCATCACCTCTTCCTGACATTACCTTCTTATGATGTCACTCCTATTATATCATCACCTTCCCTATCACATCTCCTCACCTATGACATCACCTCACCGATCCCCACTCAATGGCATTTCCTCTTTGTGATATTACCTTTTCTGTGACATCACCTCCTTATGACATCAATGCCCCATGACATCCCCTTTTCATGACATCACCTTCCATTACCTCATACTTTATTTTAAAGTATATAACCCATCAAGATATACTCTCACACATAAAATACTATAATTCTATTTATACCCAGAAATAAAAAATATGAATACTCTATTGGCACCACAGTGTACAAAAAAAATTAACGCTCACAATACTCTGTTAGAAGAAATATACAATGTCTTTTTCTTCTTTATTTTAAAGTATATAAACCATCAGGATATACTCTCACACGAAAAATACAAAAAATTCAGTTTTTACGTGGTAATAAAACATATGAATACTCTATTGGTACCACCATGTACAAAACAAGATAACTTTCAAAATACTCTGTTAGAAAAAATATACAGTGTTTTTTTCTACTTTATTTCAAAGGATATAAAGCAACAAGATATACTCTCAAACATAAAATACTAAAATTCTATTTTCAAGCTGTAATAAAACATATAAATACTCTATTGGTACTGCAGTGTACAAAACAAAACAAGGCTCAAAATACTGTTAGAAAAAATATACAATTTTTTTTACTCTATTTTGAAGTAGATAAACCATCAAGGTATACTCTCACACATAAAATACTAAAATTCTATTTTTACACGGTAATCAAACATATAAATACTTTATTGTTACCACAGTGTACAAAATAAATAAGGCTAAAAATGCTCTGTTAGAAAAAATATACATTGTTTTATTTGACTCTATTTTAAGGTATATAAACCATCAAGATATACTCTCACAGGTAAAATACTAAAATTCTATATTTACGTGGTAATAAATAATATAAATACCCTATTGGTACCCCAGTGTACAAAACACAATAACACTCAAAATGCTCTGTTAGAAAAAATATACAGTGTTATTTTCTACTCTACTTTAAAGTATATAAAAAATCAAGACATGCCCTCACACGTAAAATACTAAAACTCTATTTATATGCTATAATAAAAAATTTAAATATTCTATTGGTACCACAGTGTACAAAACAAAATAACTCTCAAAATATTCTGTTAGAAAAAATATACAATGTCATTTTATACTATGTTTTAAAGTATGTAAACCATCAATATATACTTTCACACGTAAAATACTAAAATTCTATTTTTACATGGTAATAAAAAACATAAATACTTTCTGTTTCTTAGTACCATGTTGCTTCCAAATTGTGTTTTTACTGTAAAAGACAATTTATTGTAGAGAAGAGGCTGTGAAAGACCTTCTCTATCTTTAAAAATAAATTACAGAAATTTACTTTTCATTTTTCTACAGAAAAATCATAGTACTCAAACTGGTGGTACTCATTGTGTACATTTTGTAAGCTTTGCCAGTGAAACCATAGGTTTTGCAAAAGCTTCCTTTCGTAGTCAAGATAAAGCTTAAAGTTCCAGAAATTAATATCGTTCGGACTGACTTTTTTCATATTTCCGTCAAGCTTCTCCATCGCAGAAACAGTACCAAACCAGCATCAGGTCTCCAGAAATATGGTAGAGCAGACAGGCAGGCCGTTAAGTTTCACAAACGTCACAGATCCTTTTCTTAGAGAAGAAAAACATGTATAAAATAGTTTTAATAGTCCAAAATGTCAACTATCTGTAGCTGCTTTTGTGTGTGTGTCAGTGAACCAATAATAATGCCTTGCTCAATCAATGCATTCAGCCATCTCAAGTGCAATTTGTGAAGGAGACTATGGTTTCCAAAAGATCCATTTTTTTACAAAGTTAAACCTGTAAAAAGTTCCTTTTTGTTTTTTCCTCCAGCAGTACACCAATTGCTCTTGGTTATTTCAGTAGTTGGTACGCTGTTAAGTTGTCCAGGCCAAGTAAGTTTTGTAGCTGTTTTAGTAATTTGAAGCCAAATTCTCATGCTGTTTCTCATCAAATAATAAGAATGAGAATTTGGTCCACAGTTTGTTTAATGTTCTCTCATTCCTTTTCTTATAAGGGTTTGGTGGGGAATGGGAAGGTTGTTTTGTTTTTTGGATTTTTTTTAAATTTCAGCCTCAAGTATCATATTTTCTTTTGCCTGTATCCAACTGCTTCTTTGAGTATTTTCATCTATTTTAATATGAGTAATAGATGCTGTGCTGTGTCATCAAAGTGTTCAACATTTTGTTCATTTAAACAAAAGTGTAATTCATACATATAGAGATGCATCTCTCAATTGATTTCTCACATAACTATTTTATAAGTAACTGGAATTTTTCATTAGATCTTATACAGAGAAGTATTTTATTAAAAATTCAAAAGGGAAGACTTTTATGTGCTCATTTTGTAAGTTTTGTTTTTAAATATCTTTACATTGTCTGCCAATTAAAGTGTTGTAAACTTGCATTGAAATGGACTCCCAATGTATTTTTGTGGTGTTATATAGTTACCTGTAGATTTCTAGCATGAAGTTAGCCTCACAATGCTGTGTGAAGGATTTTAAAATATGAGAGTCACTGAAAGAATTTAAACATCTGTTCATGTTAAATGCTCTATGGATTTTAATTAAAGACTTGAGAATTATTTTTATAAAAAAAACCATAAATACTCTATTGGTATTCCAGTGTACAAAACAAAATAACTCTCAAAATACTCTGTTAGAAAAAAATATACAATGTCTCTTTCTACTCTATTTTAAAGTATATTAATGAGAAAGATATACTCTCACACGTAAAATACTAAAATTCTATTTTTACACGGTAATAGAAAATATAAATACTCTATTGGTACCCCAGTGTAGAAAACAAAATAACACTCAAAATACACTGTTAAAAAAAATATACAATGTCCTTTTCTACTCCATTTTAAAGTATATAAACCATCAAGATATACTCTCACACATAAAATACTTAAATTCTATTTTTACACTGTAATAAAAAATATAAATAACCTATTGGTACCCAAGTGTACAAAACAAAATAACTCTCAAATAACTCTTTTAGAAAAAATATACAATGTCCTTTTCTACTCTATTTTAAAGTATATAAACCATGAAGTTATACTCTCACATGTAAAATACTAAAATTTTATTTTTACATGGTAATAAAAATATAAATAATTTCATGTTACCCCAGTGTACAAAACAAAATAACTATCTAAATACTCTGTAAAAAAATATACAATGTCCTTTCTTCTTTATTTTGAAGTATATAAACCATCAAGCTATACTCTCACATGTAAATTAGTAAAATTCTATTTTTATGTGGTAATAAAAAATGTAAATACCCTATTGGTATCCCATTGTATAAAGCAAAATAATTCTCAAAATACTCTGTTAGAGAAAATATACAATGTTCTTTTCTACTCTATTTTAAAGTATATGAAGCATCAAGATATACTCTCACACATAAAATATTAAACTCTATTTTTATGCATAATAAAAAATATAAATACAGTATTGGTAACCCAGTGTACAAAACAAAATAACTCTCAAAAACTTTGTTAGAAAAATATATACAATGTCATTTCTACTCTCTTTTCAAGTATATAAACCATCAAGATATACTCTCACATGCAAATTACTAAAATTCTATTTTTGCATGGTAATAAAAAGTATAAATACTCTACTGGTACCCCAGTGTACAAAAAAAATAACTCTAAAAATACTCTGTTAGAAAACATATACAATGTTTATTCTACTCTATTTTAAAGTATATAAACCAGAAAGATATACCCTCACACATAAAATACGTAAATTCTATTTTTATGCAGTAAGAAAAAATAGAAATACTCTATTGGTACCCCAGTGTAAATAAAAATAACTCTCAAAATACTTTGTTAGAAAAAGTATACAATGTCTTTCTCTAGTCTGTTTTGAAGTATATAAACCAAAGAAATTTTCTCTCACACATATAAAACTAAAATTTTATTTTTATGCAGTAATAAAAAATATAAATACTCTATTGGTATCACAGTGTACAAAACAAAATAACTCTGAAAACACTCTGTTTGAGAAAATATGCAATGTCCTTTTCTACTCTATTTTAAAGTACATAAATTATCAAGATATACACTCACATGTAAAACACAAAAATTCTATTTTTATGCTGTAATAAAACAATATAAATACTCTATTGGGAACCCAGTGTACAAAACAAAATAACTCTGAAAATGCTCTGTTAAAGAAAATATACAATGTTTTCTTCTACTCTGTTTTAAAGTACATAAACCATCAAGACATACTCTCACATGTAAAATACTAAATTCTATTTTTACGTGGTAATAAAAAATATAAATACTCTATTGCTACCCCAGTGTACAAAACAAAATAACTCTCAAAATATTCTGTTAAAAAAATATACAATGTTCTTTACTACTCTGTTTTAAAGTATATAAATCATCAAGATATACTCTCACACGTAAAATACTAAAATTGCAGTTTTACACGGTAATAAAAAATACAAATACTATATTGTTATTCCAGTATATCAAAAAAATAAATCCCAAAATACTCTGTTAGAAAAAAATGTACAATTTTCTTTTTTACTCTGTTTTAAAGTATATAAATTATCAAGGTATACTCACTTGTAAAACACAAATTTCTATTTTTATGTGGTAATAAAAAATATAAATACTCTATTGGTACCCCAGTGTACCAAACAAAATAGCTCTTAAAATCCTCTCTTAGAGAAAATATACAATTTTTTTACTTTAATATATATAAAAACCATCAATAAATACTCTCACACATAAAATACAAAAATTCTATTTTTACATGGTAATAAAAAATATAAATACTTTATTGGTACCCCATAGTACAATACAAAATACTCTCAAAATACTCTGTTAGAAAAAATACACAATGTCCTTTTCTACTCTTTTTTAAAGTATATAAACCTTCAAGATATAGTCTCACACATAAAATACTAATATTTTATTGTTAGGTGGTAATAAAAAATATAAATACACTATTGGTACCCCAGTGTAAGAAACAAAATAACTTCAAAAATGCTCGGTTAGAAAAATTATGCAATGTCCTATTAACTTTAAGCTATATAAACAATCAAGATATACTCTCACACGTAAACTAATAAAATTCTATTTTTACAGGATAATAAAAAATTCAAATACCCTATTGTTACACCAGTGTGAAAAAAATAACTCTCAAAATACTCTGTTAGAAAAAAATATACAATGTCCTTTTCTCCTCTTTTTTATAGTATATAAAGCATGAAGATATACTCTCACACATAAAATATTAAAATTATATTTTCACACGGTAATAAAAATTACAAATACTCTATTGGTACCCCAGTGCACAAAACAAAATTACTCTAAAAATACTCTGTTACAAAAAAATATACAATGTCTTTTTCTACTCTTTTTTAAAGTATATAAACCATCAAGATATACTCTCACACGTAAAATACTAAAATTCTATTTTTATATGGTAATAGAAAATATAAATACTCTATTGGTACCCCAGTATACAAAACAAAATTACTCTCAAAATTTTCTGATAGAAAAAATGTACAATGTCCTTTTCTGCTTTGTTTTAATGTATATAAACCATCAAGATATACTCTCACACGTAAAATACTAAAATTCTATTTTTAGTTGGTAATAAAATATATAAATACTTTATTGGTATCCCAGTGTACAAAACCAAATAACTCTAAAAATACTGTTAGAATTAATATACAATGTCTTCTTCTACTCTGTTTAAAACTATATAAACCATCAAGATATATTCTCAAACATAAAATACTAAAATTCTATTATCACACAATAATAAAAAATAGAAATATTCTATTGGTACCCCATGACATCTCCCCATGACATCACCTTCTCATGGCATCTTTTCCTCATGACATCACCACATATCACCTCATGACATCACCTTCCTATGACATCACTTCCTCATGACATCACCTTCTCATGACATCACCTCCTCATGACATCACCTCCTCGTGACATTATTTTCTCATGGAATCACCTGATGACATCACATCATGACATCACCTTTTCATGACATCAATTCCTCATGACATCACCCCATTACATCACCACCTCATGACATCATGTTGCCACAACACTTTTGCACAACATCACCTAACCATGACATCACCTCACCACGACATCACTTCCCCACAACATCACCTCCTCACCACATCACTTCCTCATGACATCTCCTCCACATGACATCACCTTCTCATGGCATCACCTCATGACATCAACTTTTCATGGAATCATGTCCTCATGACATCACATTTTTCTGACATGACCTCCTCATGTCATCACGTCCTCAGGACTTCACTTGCTCATGACATCACCTCATGACATCACCTCCTCATGACATCACCTGATAACATCAAATCTTCATGACATCAACGCATCACATCACCTTCTCATGACTTCACATCCTTATGACATCACCTCTTCATGACATCACCTTTTCATAACATCACTTTCTCATAACATCACCTCATGACATCACCTTCTCATGACATCACCCCATGACATCACCACCCACGACATCACATTTCCACATCATGTGCCCACGTCATCACCTCCTCACACCACTTCACCATGTCATCACTTCTGCACTACATTACCTCTTCACCACATTATTTTTTCATGACATTACCTCCACATGACATCACCTTGCCATGACATCACCTCCTCATGACATCACCTCATGATGTCACTTTCTCATGACATCACTTCAAGACATAACCTCATGACATCACGTCTTCATGACATCACCTTCTCATGACATCAACTCATCAAGACATCACCTCATTATGACATCAGTTTTTCATGACATCACCTCCTCATAACATCACCTTCTGTTGACCTCACCTCATCATGACATCAGTTACTCATGAAATAACTTTCTCATGGCATCACATCCTCATGACATCACCTCCTCATGACATCACCTTCTCATGACATGATGTCCTCATGAAATCTCATGACATCACCTCCTCATGACATGACTTCATCATAAAATTTTCTCATGATGTCACCTCCCATGACATCACTTTCTCATGACACCACTTCCACATGACATCACCTCAAGACTTCACCTCCACATGACATCACTTCCTAATGACATCACCTAATGATATCAACTCATTACATCCACTCATATTAAATCCTCATGAAATCACCTCCTCATGACATCACCTCCTGACATGACTTCCTCATTAAATTTCCTCATGACATCACCTTCTCATTACATCACCTCCTCATTACATCACCTTTTGATGACATCACCTCCTCATATAACCTCCTCATGACATCACATCATGACATCACCTTATGACATCACCTCAAGACATCACATCCTTTAGACATCACTTTTTCATGACATCACCTCCTCATGACATCACCTCCTGCTGACATCACCTTGTCATCACATCACTTACTCATGACAAAACCTTCTTATGACATCACATCCTCATGACATCATGTTCTCAGGACATTACTTTCTCATGACCTGATGTCCTCATGAAATCTTATGACAACACCTCCTCATGACATGACTTCCTCATGTAATCTCCTCATGACATCACCTCCTCATGACATCACCTTCCCAAGACATCACTTCCTCATGACATCACCTCAAGACTTCACTCCACATGACATCACTTACTAATGACATCACCTCATGACTTAAACTCATGACATTCACTCATATTAAATCCTCATGAAGTCACCTCTTCATGACATCACCTCCTCATGACATCACCTGCTCATGACATGACTTCCTCATGAAATTTTTTTATGACATCACCTTTCCATGACATCACCTTCTCATGACATCGCCTCATGAAATCACCTCATGACATCACCTACTGATGACATCACCTTCTCATAACATCACGTTTTCAAGACATCACCTCCTCATGAATTCACTTCCTAATGACATCACCTCATGACATCAACTTCCTAATGACATCACCTTCTCATTATATCACCTTCTTATGTCATCACCCCATGACATAATTCCATGATGTCACCAACTCATGACATCACCTTTATATGACATCACCTCATGATGTCACCTCCTCATGACATCACCTCCTCATGACATCACCTTCTCATGACATCACATTATGACATCACCTCCTCATGGCATCACCTAATGACATCATCTTCTCATGACATAACCTCATGACATCACCTCAAGACATCACCTACTTTTGACATCAGTTTTTAATGACATCACCTCCTCATGACATCACCTCTTCTTATCATCGCCTCATCATGACATCACTTACTGATGACATAACCTTCTCATGACATCACATCCTCATGACCTCACCACCTCATGACATCACCTTCTCATGACATGACATCCTCATGAAATCTCCTCAATACATCACCTCCTCATGACATGATTTCCTCATAAAATCTCCTCATGACATCACCTCCTTATGACATCACCTTCACATGACATCATTTCAAGACTTCACCTCCACATGACATTACATTTTAATGACATTACCTCATATCAACTCATGACATCCACTCATATTAAATCCTCATGAAGTTACCTCCTCATGACATCACCTCCTCATGACATTACCTTTTCATGACATCACGTCCTCATGACACCACCTCATGATATCTCATTTTCATTACATCACCTCATGACATCACCTCACGGCATCACCTTCTCATGACATCACCTCCTCATAACATCACCTTTCCAAGACATCACCTGTTCATCAAATCACTTTCTAATGACATCACCTCATGACATCACCTTCTCATGAAATCACCTCATGATATCACCTTCTCATGACATCACCTTCTCATGACATCACAGCCTCATGTCATCACCTCCTCACTACATAACATTCTCATGAAATCTCCTCATGACATCTTTTCCTCATGACATGACTTCCTCATGAAATCTCATATCATTTCCTCATGACATGACTTTCTCATGACATCACTTCCTTAAGACATCATTTCATTACATCACCTCCTCATGACATCACTTTCTCATGACATCACATCATGACATCACCTCCTCATGACATCACCTCATGACATCACCTTCTCATAAAAACACCTCCTCATTGCACCACCTCATGACATCACCTCCTCACGACATCATCTCCTTATGACATCACTTTTTCATGACATCACCTTTTCATGACATCACCTCCTGTTGACATCACCTCATAATGACATCACTTACTCATAACATAAACTTCTCATGACATCATGTCCTCATGACATCACCTTCTCATGACATCACCTCATGAAATCACCTCATGACATCACCTACTGATGACATCACCTCATCATGACATGACTTTTTCATGAAATCTCATGACATCTCCTCCTCATGACATCACCTTCTCATGACATTACTTCCTCATGACATCACCTCAAGACTCACCTCCACATGACATCACTTCCTCATGACATCAACTCATGACATCCACTCATATTTAATCCTCATGAAATCAACTCCTCATGACATCACCTCCTCATGACATCACTTCCTCATGAAATTACATTCTCATGACATCACATCGTCAGGTCATCACCTCCTCCTGAGATGACTTCCTCATGAAATATTTTATGACATCACTTCTCATGACATCACATCCTCATGACATCATTTTCTCATGACATCACCTTCTCATGACATCACCTCATGAAATCACCTTATCACATCACCTACTCATGACATCACCTCCTCATAACATCACATTTTCAAAACATCACCTCATCATGAAATCACTTACTAATGACATCACCTTATGACATCACCTTCTCATGACATCACCTTCTCATTATATCACCTTATGAAATGATGTCCTCATGACTTCACCATTCCATGACCTAACATCCCCCCGACATCACCTACCCACCACATCACTTCTCCACGACATCAGCTTTTTATGAAATCACTTCCTAATGACATCACATCAACATGACATCACATTCTTATGACATTACCTCATGACATCACCTCCTGATGACATCACCTCATGATGTCACATTCTCATGACATCACTTTTTTATGATATAACCTCATGACATAACTGCTTCATGACATCACCTTATGATATCAACTTCTCATTACACCACCTTATGACATCACCTTCTCATGACACCACTTTTTTATGACATAATCTTTTCATGGCATCATCTCTTCATGGCATCACCTGAAGAATTCACCTTATGATATCATTTTTAAGGCATCACCTCATGACATCACCTTCTCATGATATCACCTCATCATGACATCACCTTTTCATGACATCACCTTCTCATGGCACCACCATTTCCTGACATGTTTTCCCTATAGTTTTACTCCTATTATATCATCCCCATTTTTATCAAATCACCTGAACCATGACACCACCTCACCCATCACCACCCAGTGGCATTTTTCTCTCTGTATCTCCTCATCTGTGACATCACACCCCATGACATCACTTTCTTTATGACATCATTTTCCTATGTTATTTTCTCCCCATGACATCATCTTCATGACATCACTACCCCATGGCATCACCTCCAACTGACATCACCTCTTTATGATGTCTCTCCTATTATATCATCACCTCCCTTGTCACATCACCTTACCTATGACATCACCTCTTCAATTTCCATTCGATGGCATTTCCACTTCATGATAAAACCTTCCCTGGGACATCACCTCTTCATGACATTAATGCCCCATGACATTCACTTTCCATGACATCACCTCCCGTGACATCACCTTTCCATGACATCACTTCCTCATGACATCACATTCTCATGACATCACATCGTCAGGTCATCACCTCCTCCTGAGATGACTTCCTCATGAAATATTTCATGACATCACCACCTCATTACATCACCTACTCATGACATTACATCATGACATCACCTCCAAACGAAATCGCCTACTCACGTCATCACCTCCTCATATCACCCCATAACATCACCTTCTCATGACATCACCTCCTCAAGACATCACCTTCTCATGATTTTACCTCATTACATCACCTCCTTATGACATCACTTCCTCATGACATCACCTCAAGACATCAACTTCTTATGATATCACTTCATGACATCACCTTTTCAAGACATTATCTCCTCATGACATCACTTCCTCATGACATCACCTCATATCACCTCAAGACATATCCTCCTCATGACATCACCTTATGACATCATTTCCTTGTGACATCACCTCCTCATGACATCATGCCCTCATGACATCACCCTGTGACATCACAACATAATGTCATCACTTCCTCAAGACCTCACCTCCACATGACATTATTTCCTCATGACATAACCACATGACATCAACTTATGACATCCCCTCATGTCATTAATTTTTCATGAAATCACTACCTCATGACTTCATTTTTTAATGACATCACTTCCTCATGAAATCACTTTCTCATGACATCACCTCATGACATGAATTCCTCATGAAATTTTCTCATGACATCACCTCCTCATGACATCACCTCCTGACATAACCTCCTGCTGACATCACCTCATCATCACATCACTTACTCATGACAAAATTTTCTCATGACATCACATCTTCATGATACCATGTTCTCAGGACATCACTTTCTCATGACCTGACGTCCTCATGAAATCTCCTCATAACAACACCTCTCATGACATGACTTTCTTATGAAATCTCCTCATGACATCACCTTCTCATGACATCACTTTCTCAAGACATCACTTCCTCATGACATCACCTCAAGACTTTACCTCCACATGACATCACTTACTAATGACATCACCTGATGACTTAAACTCATGACATCCACTCATATTAAATCCTCATGAGGTCACCTCTTCATGACATCTTCTCATGACATCACTTCCTCATGACATAATCACCTCATGACATCACCTCCTCATGACATCACCTGCTCATGACATGACCTCATGAAATTTTTTTCATGACATCACCTTCTCATGACATCACATCTTCATGATACCATGTTCTCAGGACATAACTTTCTCATGACCTGACGTCCTCATGAAATCTCCTCATAACAACACCTCTCATGACATGACTTTCTTATGAAATCTCCTCATGACATCACCTCATGACATCACCTTCTCATGACATCACATCCTCATGACATCACCTCCTCATAACATTACCTTCTCATGAAATGTCATCGTCATGACTTCACCCCATGATGTCATCAATCCATAACATAACATCCCCCCAACATCACCTGCCCACCACATCACTTCTCCACATCTTCTTCTCACATCACTTCCTCGTTACATTACATCAACATGACATCACCTTCTCATGACATCACCTCCTCATGACATCCCCTCATGATGTCACCCCATCATGACATCACTTCTTTATGACATAACCACATGACATAACTTCTCATGACTTCTTTATGATATCACCTTCTCATGACATCACCTTCTCATTACATGACATCCTCATAAAATCGTCTCATGATATTACCTCCTTCTTACCTGACTTCCTCATGAAATCTCCTCATATCACCTCCTCGTAAAATGACCTTCTCATGACATCACTTTCTCAAGACATCACCTCATGACATCACCTTCTCATGACATCACATCCTCATGACATCACCTTTTCATGACATCACCTTTTCATGAAATGACGTCCTCATGACTTCACCACATGACATCACCATTCCATGACATAACATCCCCCCAACATCACCTGCCCACAACATCCCTTCTCCACGACATCAGTTTCTCTCATCACTTTTTCATGATTCACATCAACATGACATCACTTCCTCATGACATCATTTCATGACATCAAATTCTTATTATGTCACCCCCTCATGACATCACCTTTTCATTACATCACCTCATGACGTCACCCCTCATGACATCACTTTTTTATAACATAACCTTATGACATAACCTCTCCATGACCTCACCTCATGACATCACATTCTCATGACACCACCTCATGACATCACCTTCTCATGACATAACCTCCTAATGGCATCATTTTCTCATGGCATCACCTGAATACCTGATTTTATGATATCATTTCCTCATAGCATCACCTCATCATGACATCACTTCATGATATCACCTTCTCATGACATTAACTTTTGATGACATCACCTTCTCATTACATCTCTTTCTCATGACATCACCTCATCACATTACCTTTTAAAGACACTTCCTCATAACATCACTTTCTCATCACATCACCTCATATTACCTTGTTATGACATCACCTCATAACATCACCTCCTAATGACACCACCACATATCACCTCATAAAATCACCTCATGAATTCACCTCCTTATGACATCACCTTCTCATGACATCCCCTCTTGACATCACTTTCTCAAGACATCACCTCCTCATGACATTGTTTCCTCATGACATCACCTCATCACTTCACCTTATGATATCACCTCCTCCTGGCATCACCTTCTCATGACATCACCTCTTCATGATGTCACCTCATTGCATCATCACCTCATGACATCACATTCGCATGACATCACTTCCTCATAACATCACCTCATGACATTTTTTTCTCAAGACATCACCTCATTATGACATCATTTTCTCATGACATCACTTCCTGACTTCACTTTATAATATCAACTTCTCATGGCATCACTTTTTCCTCATGACATCACCTCATTACATCATCATCTCATGACATCACCACCTCATGACATCACCTTTTCATGACATCACTATCTTATGACATCACACAATGACATCACCACCTCAGGACCTCAGGTCCCCATGGCATCACATCCCCACATTAACACCTCCCCACCACATCACCTCACCACGCCATCACTTCTGCACAACATCACCTTCTCACCACATCACTTTCACATGACATCACTTCCACATGACATCACCTTCTCTTGACATCACCACATGACATCAGCTCATGACATCACCTTTTCATTGCATCACGTCCTTATATTATCACCTTCTTATGACATCACCTACTCATAACTTCACCTCCTCATGACATCACTTTCTCATGAATTCACCTCATGACATCACATCCTCATGACATCTCCTCTTCATATCACTTTCTCATGACATCACCTTCTCATGACATCACCTCCTCATGACATCACCTCCTCATGACATCACCTTATAACATCATCTCATGACATTACCTCCTCAAGACATCACATCCTCATGACATCACCAACTCATGACATCACCTCATAACATCATTTCTTCATGACATCACATTCTCATGACACACATCCTTATGGCAATAACCCATGACATCACCACCTCATGATATCACCTTCTGAAGACTTCACCTCCACATGACATCACTTCCTCATGAAATCATCTCATGACATCAATTCATGACATCCACTCATATTACCTCCTCATGAAATCACCTCCTCATGACATCAACTCCTCATGACATTACCTCCTCATGACATCACTTTCTCATGAAATCACCTCATGACATCACCTCTTCATAACATCACTTTCTCATGACATGACCTTTTTATGAAATCTCCTCATGACATCACTTTCTCATAACATCCCCTTTTCATGGCATCACCTCCTCATGACATCACCTCCTCATGACATCACTTTCTCATGACATGACATCATCATGACTTCAGACTATGACATCTGTACCGCATGACACAATGTGTCCCTGACATCACCTACCCACATTAATTCTCCATGACTTCACCTCCTCACGACATCCCTTCCTCATGACATCACATCAACATGACCTCACCTCATAACATCACATACTCCTGACATCACCTCCTCATGACATCACCTTCTTGTGACACCACCTCATGATGTCACCTTCTCATGATATCACTTCTTTATGACATAACCTCATGACAACACCTTTTCATGACATCACCTCATTTCATCACCTTTTCAAGACATCACCTTCTCATGACTTCACCTCATCACATCACCTCCTCATGACATCACCTCCTCATGTCATCACCTCATGAAATCACCTTCTCATGACATCACCTCCTCATGACATTGCCTCCTAATGACATCATCTTTTCATGGCATCACCTGATGACATCACCTTTTGACATCACCTCCTCATGACATCACTTCCTCCTCATGACATCACCTCATGACTTCACCTTTCCATGACATAAACTCTCCCATGATATCACTTCTGTTATGATATTTCCTCTTTTTAAGGCATTATTGCCAGACACTGGCCTCTTCAAATAATAAAGATTGTGTTTTTTTTTTCAGCTGGACACAGTGGCTCACACCTGTAATCCTAGCACTTTGAGAGGCCATGGAAGGCAGATTGCTTGAGGCCAGGAGTTTAAAACCAGCCAAGTCAACATGCCAAATCTTCATCTTTAATATAGATACACATAAAAATGCTACATGTGGGGCACATGCCTGTAATCCCAGCTCTGCAGTAGGCTGAGGCAAGAGAATCACTTGAACCTTGGAGGCAGATTTTGTAAGTGAGCCACAATCGTGCCACTGCACTCCAGCCTGGGTGACACAGCAAGACTCTCTCAAAAAAAAGAATCACCTCGTTTTTCAACAGTCAAGCCAAAAGCCAAATCATGAATGCAATCTTATTCACAACTGCCACAGAAAGAGTAAGATATAAAGGAATACAGCTAACTAAGGAGGTGAAAGACCTCTGCAAGGAGAACTACAAACCACTTCTCAGTGAAATCAGAGTGGACACGAACAAATTTTAAAACATTCCATGCTCACGGATAGAAAGAATCAATATCTTAAAGCAATGTATACATTCAACAGTATTCCTATCAAACTACCAAGGACATTCTTTATAAAACTAAGAAAAAACTAGTTTAAAGTTCATGTGGAACCAAAAACGAATCCAAATAGCCAAGGCAATCCTAAGCAAAAAGAACAAAGCTTGCAGCATCACACCATCTGACTTAAAACTATACTACAGGACTACAGTAACCAGAATAGCATGATACTGGTACAAAAACAGACATATAGATCAATGGAGTGGAATAGAGAGCCCAGAAACAAGGCCACACACCTATAACCATCTGAGCTTTGAAAAAGCTGACAAAAAGAAGTAAGGGAGATAGGACTCCATATTCAATAAATGGTGCTATTTTTGAACAATGAGAACAGATAGACACAGGGAGGGGAGCATCACACACTGGGGTCTGTTGGGGGAATAGGGGAGGGGCAGCAGGGGGTGGGGAGTTGGGGAGAAATAGCATGGGGAGAAATGCCAGATATAGGTGAAGGGGAGGAAGGCAGTAAATCACACTGCCACATGCAAATATCTTGCATGTTCTTCACATGTACCCCAAAACCTAAAATGCAATAAAAATAGAAAATAAATAAATGGTGCTAGGATAACTGGCTAGCCAAATGCAGAAGACTTAAACTACACTCCTTTCTTATACCATACACCAAAAAAATCAACTCAAGATGGATTCAGTGCTTAAATGTAAGACCTAAAACTATAAAAACCCTGGAAGACAACCTAGGCAATGCCATTCTGGACATAGGAATGGGCAAAGATTTTGTGACAAAGACACCAAAAGCAATTGCAGCAAAAGTCAAAATTGACAAATTGGGTCTAAACAAACTAAAGGGCTTTTGTACAGCAAAAGAAACTGAGAACAGAGTCAGTAGACAACCTACATAATAGAAGAAATCTTGTGTAAACTGCATCTAACAAAGGTCTAATATCTGGCATTTCAAAGGAAGTTGAACAGATTTACAAGAAAAAAACCATGTTCAAAAGTTGGAAAACATATAAACGGACACTTTTCAAAAAAAGACATACATGTGGCCAAAAAGCATACGAGAAAAGCTCAACACCCTGATCATTAGGGAAATGCAAATCAAAATCAAAATGGGATACCATCTCACACCAGTCAGAATGGCTGCTATTTAAAAGTCAAAATATGACAGATGCTGGTGAGGTTGCAGAGAAAAATGTTTATACACTGCTGGTGGGAGTGTACATCAGTTCCTATACACTGCTGGTGGGAGTGCACATCAGTTCCTATACACTGCTGGTGGGAGTGCACATCAGTTCCTATGCACTGCTGGTGGGAGTGCACATCAGTTCTTACACACTGCTGGTGGGAGTGTAAATCAGTTTAACCATGTGGAAAGCAGTGTGGCGATTCCTCAAAGAGCTAAAATCAAAACTACCATTTAACTCAGCAATCCCATGAATGGGAGTATTAGTCCATTTTCACACTGCTAATAAAGACATCCCAAAGACTGGGTAATTTGTTAAGGAAAGAGGTTTGACTCACTGTTCAGCATGGCTGGGCAGGCCTCAGGAAACTTACAATCATGGCAGAAAGGGAAGCAAACACGTCCTTCTCCACGTGACGTCAGGAAGAAGAATAATGAGTGCCCAGGGAAGGGAGAAGCCCCTTATAATTCCATCAGATCTCCTGAGAACGAACTCGCTATCATGAGAACAGGATGGAAAATGCCACATTATTCAATTATCTACACCTGGTCCTTCCCATGACACCTGGGGATTATGGGAACTACAACTCAAGATGAGATTTGGATGGGGACACAGCCAGATCATATCACTGGGTATATACTCAAAGGAACATAAATCATCCCACTATAAAGACACACCCATCCATATGTTCTTTGTAGCAGTATTCAGAATAGCAGACGTGGAATTGACCCAAGTGCCCATCAACGATGGACTGGATAAAGAGAATGCAGTAAATATACACCACGGAATACTATGCAGCTATAAAAAAGAACAAAATCATGTCCTTTGCAAAAACATGGATGGAGCTGGAAGCCATTATTCTTATCAAACTAACTCAAAAGCAAAAACAAAAACAAATACTGTATGTTCTCACAAGGAGCTAAATGATGAGAACAGGTGGATACAGAGGGAAGCAACACACACTGGGGCCTCTCGGAGGGTGAGGGCGGGAGGAGGGAGGAGATAGGGATGAATAACTAATGGGTACTGTGCTTAATAACTGGGTGACCACGTAATCTGTATGACAAACCTCCGTGATACTGGTTTACCTGTGTAACAAATGTACACATGTATCCTGAACCTTAAATACAGGTTTTTTAAAGGCAAATGTAAACATGCTTTCTGTAAGATGTGTCATAAATATGTAATTTTTAGTTAAAGGAAGCACATGACAGAAAACCGCTGCACAGGGCAACACTGAGAGCATATTAGGGAGCATGTCTCTTCCTGTATGGGCCACAAGCCACAGGTGTACACAGGCAAGTATGAAAGGCAAACATAAACACGCTCCTCAAACGACTTACTGTAAGCCGTTTTCTTTTATTGAATTAACTCTTTGACACAAAAACGTGCTTTTGACACTGTGTCATTTTACATTTTTATCCAGCATCCTTCTGAGGTCTGCACCATCCCCATCTTATGAGTGAGAAACCATTCCTTGGAGAACGGTTATCATTGGGCCAAGGTTCCGGGCGAGTAGGTGAGGGTGCGAGCACCCTGTGTGCTCCAGGGTGGTACCTTCTCTCACCCCATCCCTGGCTCCTTCTCCCAGGACAGTTCAGGGCAGAAAGCAGGCTGAGACTGGTACCACCCAGCAGGGACTTGGCATTTCCTCTCTGTTTCACCTCCCCTGTGATATCACCCCCCATGACATCACATCCTCCATGACATCATCTTCCTATGATATTTCCTCCCCATGACATCAACCCCATGACATCATTTCCCCATGGCATCACCTCTCCCTGACATCAACTACTTATGATGTTACACATATTATATCATCACCTCCCCTTTCACATCACCTAACCTATGACATCACCTCACTTATCCCCATTCTATGGCATTTCCTCTTCATATCACCTCCACTGTAACATCACCACCCCATGACATCAATACCCCATGAAATCCCTTTCCATGACATCACCTCCCATGACATCACCTCTCCATGACATTACCTCTCCATGACATCAATACCTCATGACATCACCACCTCATGACATCACCTTTCATGACATCATTTCCTCATGACATCACCTCCTAATGACATCACCCCATGACATCACCTCCTAATGACATCACTTCCACATGACATAACCTCCTCATGACATCACCACATGACATTACATCCTCATGACATCTCCTCCTCATGACATCACCCCATGGCATCACCTCCTCATGACATCATCTCCTCATGACATTACCTTCTAATGACATCATCTCCTCTGGCAACACTTATGAAATCACCTCATGACATCACCTCCTTATGACAGCAATTCCTCATGACATCACCTCATGACAGCAATTCCTCATGACATCACCCCATGACATCACCACCTCATGACATCCTGTTGACACATCATATTTCCATGACATCACATACCCACGACATCACCTCACCACGACATCAACTCCACACTGCAACACTTCCTCACCACATCTCCTCCAGATGACATCACCTCCTCATAAAATCACCTCATGACATCACCTCATGACATCAATTTTTCATGGAATCATGTCCTCATGACATTATATTCTCCTGACATGACCTCCTCATAACATCATGTCCTCATGACATCACCTGCTCATGACATCACCTCCTCATGACATCACCTCCTCATGACATCACCTTCTCATGACATTACCTCATGACTTCACCTCATAATATCGCCTCCTCATAACATCACCTCATGACATTAAATTTTCATGACATCACCTCATCACATCACCTTCTTATGACATCACATCCTTATGACATCACCTCATGACATCACCTTAGCAAGACATCACTTTTTCATGACATCATTTTCTCATGACATCACCTTATGACATTACCTCATGACATCACCTCCTCATGACATCACCTTATTACATCATCACCTCATGAAATCACCTTCTCATGACATCACCTCATGACATCACCTCATATCAACTTTTTATGGCATCACGTTTTTATGACATCACCTCCTCATGACATCACATTCTCATGACATCACCTCCTCATGACATCACTTCCTTATGACATCACCTCATGACATCACCTTCTCATGACATCATCTCATCATGAAATCAGCTCCTCATGACCTCATTTTCTCATGGCATCAGCTTCTCATAACACTACCTTCCCCTGACAGCATCTCCCTATAGTTTTACTTCTATTATATCATGACCGTTTTTATCAAATCACCTGACCCATAACATCACCTCATCCATCACCAGCCAATGGCATTTTTTCTTCGTATCACCTTCCCTGTGACATCACTTCCCATAACATCACATCCTCCATGACATCATCTCATGACATCATCACCTCATGACATCACCTCCTCGTGACATCATTCCTTATGACATCACCTTCTCATGACATCACCTCCTCATGACATCACCTTCTCATGGCACCACCTCCCCTTGACATCTTCTCCCAAGTTTCACTCCTATTATATCATCACCATTTTTATCAAATCACCTGACCACTGACATCACCTCACCCATCACCGCCCAATGGCATTTTCTCTTTGTATCACCTCTACTATGACATTACTTCCCATGACATCACATCCTCCATGACATCATCTTCTTATGGTATTTCCTCCCCATATTATCCCCATGACATCACTTTTCCATGGCATCACCTTCCCCTGACATCACCTCCTTATGATGTCACTTTTATTATATCATCACATTCTCTATCACATCACCTCACCTATGACATCACCTCACTGATTTTCACTCGGTGGCATTTTCTCTTTATGATATGACCTTCCCTGTGACATGACATTCCCATGAAATCAATGCCTTATGACATTCCCTTTCCATTACATCACCTCCCATGACATCACCTCTCCATGAAATCACTACCTCATGACATCATGTCCCATGACATCACCTCCTCATGACATCACCTCCTGACATCACCTTATGAAGTCACCTCCTCGAGACATCAACTTCTCATGACATCTCTTTTGCATGACATCACCTCCTCATGACATCACCTTCTCATGACATTACACCACAATATCACCTCCTCATGATATCACTTTCTCATGAAATCAGGTCCTCATGACTTCTCCCCATGACATCACCACCCCATGACATAACATCCCCCTGACATCACCTCCCCACCACATCACTTCTCCATGACATCACCTTCTCACGACATCACTTCCTCATGACATCACATCAACTTGACATCACGTCATGACATCACCTCCTCATGACATCACCTCATGACATCAACTTATCATGACATCACTTTCTCATAAAATCACCTCATGACATCACCTCAAGACATGACATCCATATGACTTCAATTCCTTATGACATCCCCTCCTCATGACATAACCTCCTCATGACATCACCTCATGACATCACCCCCTAATGACATCACTTCATGACATAACCTCATGACATCTCCTCTTCATGACATCACCTCGTGACATCACCTTCTAATAACATCATTTCCTCATGACATCACCTCATTACCTCACCTTCTCATGACATCAACTTTTCATGTCATTACCTCCTCATGACATCACCTTTTCATGACATCACTTTCTCATGACATCACCTCCTCATCACATCACCTCCTCATGGCACCACCTCCTCTTTCACATCTTCTCCCTATAGTTTCTCTCCTATTTTTTCATCACCATTTTAATCAAGTCTCCTGACCCCTGACATCATTTCACTCATCACCACTTAATGGCATTTCCTCTTCGTATCACCTCTACTGTGACATCACTTCCCATGACATCACATTTTTCATGACATCATCTCTCTATTGTATTTCCTCCCCATTACATCATTTCCATGGCATCACCTCCCCCTGACATCACCTCCTTATGATGTCACTTTTATTATGTCATCACCTTCTCTATCACATCACCTCACCTATGACATCACCTCACCGATCCTCACTTGGTGGCATTTTCTCTTTATTATTTCCATGACATCACTTCCCCATGGCATCACCTCCTCCTGTAATCATCTATTTATGATGTCACTCTTATTATATCATCACCTCCCTTTTCATATCATCTTACCTATGACATCACCTCTTCAATCCCCATTCGATGGCATTTACTCTTTGTGATATCATTTTTCCTGGAACATCACCTCTTCATAACATCAATGCAACATGTCATTCCCTTTCCATGACATCACCTCCCATGACATCACCTCTCCATGACATTACTTCTCCATAACATCACTACCTCATGACATCACCTTCTCATGACATCACCCCATGACATCAACTTCTAACGAAATCACCTTCTCACAACATCACCTCCTGATGACATCACCTTTTCACGACATCAAATTTTCATGACCTCCACTCCTCATGACATCATTTCCTCATAACATCACTTCTTTATTACATCACCTCATGACATCCCCTCATGACATCACCTCCTCATGACATAATCTCCCCATGACATCACCTCCCCATGACATCACTTACTAACAACATCACTTTCTTTCTACAACACATCATCACATCACCTTCTAACAACATCATCTCACATCAACTCCTCATGACATCGCATTTTTATAACATCACCCCATATCACCTACTTATGACAACACCTCCTCATGACATCACCTCCTCATGACATCACCTCCTCATGACATCACCTCCTCATGACATCACCCCATAACATCACTTTCCCATGACATCACCTCCTCATGACATCACATCATGACATCACCTCCTCATGAAATCACCTTTTCATGACATCATTCCATGACATCTTCTCATGACATCACCTCCTCATGATATCACCTCATGACCTCACCTTCTTATGACATCACCTCATGATCTCACCTTTTCATGCCATCACCTCCTTATGACATCGTCTCCTAATGACATCATTTTCTCATGGCATCACCTGATGACATCACCTTTTCATGGCACTAATTTCTCATGTCATCACCCCATGACATCGCTGCCTCATGACATCACATCGCCACAACATAAAGTTTCCATGACATCATTTACCCAAAACATTACCTCACCACAACATCAGTTTCCCATGACATCACCTCCTCAGGACATCACCTCCACATGACATCACCTCCTAATGACATCACCTAATGACATCAACTTTTTATGGCATCACATCCTCATGACATCACCTTTTCCTGACATGAGCTTTTCATGGCATCACGTCTTTATGACATCACCTACTCATGAAATCACCTTCTCATGACATCACCTCCTCATAACATCACCTCTTCATGACATAACCTTCTTATGACATCACCTCATGACATCACCCCATGAAATCACCACCTCATGAGGTCACATCCCCATGACATCATGTTCCCATGTCAATCCTATTATATCATCACCATTTTTATCAAATCCCCTGACCCCTGACATCACCTCACCCATCACCACCCAATGGCATTTTCTCTCCATATCACCTCTACTGTGATGTTACTTCCCATGACATCACATCTTCCATGACATCATCTTCCTATGGTATTTCCTCCCCATGACATCACTTCCCCATGGCATCACCTTCCCCTGACATCACCTCTTTATTATGTCACTTTTATTATATCATCACCTTCTTTACCATGTCACTTCATTTATGACATCACCTCACCAATCCTCACTCAATGGCATTTTCTATTTATGATATGACCTTCTCTGTGACATGACATTCCCATGAAATCAATGCCTTATGACATTCCCTTTTCATTACATCACTTCCCATAACATCACCTATCCATTACATTACTCCTCCATGAAATCACTACCTCATGACATCATGTCCCATGACATCACCTCCTCATGACATGACTTCCTCATGGCATCACGTCCTCATGACATCACCTTCTCATGGCATCACCTCATGACATCACCTCCTCATGACATCACTTTCTCATGACATCACCTTATTACATCACCTAATATCACCTCCTCATGACATCAACTTTTCAAGACATCACTTTTTCATGACATCACCTCATGAAATCATCATGTCATGACATCACCTTCTAATGACATCACATTTTTATGACATCACCTCATGACATCACTTCCTCATCACATCACATCATCATGACATCACCTCCTCATGACATCACCTTCTCATGGCACCACCTCCCCATGACATCTTCTCAGTATAGTTTCACCCATATCATCACCGTTTTTATCAAATCACCTGACGAATGACATCACCTCACCCATCACCACCCAATGGCGTTTCTTTTCTGTATCACCTTGTCTGTGACATCACACCCCATGACATCACATTCTCCATGACATCATCTTCCTATGGTATTTTCTTATGAAATCATCTTCATGACATCACTTTTTCATGGCATGACCTCCTCCTGACATCACCTCTTTATGATGTCACTCCATGACATCAAAAACTCATGACATCACCTCCTCATGACATCACACCATGACATCACCTCCTCACAAAATCACCTTCTCACGACATCACCTTTTCATGACATCACCCAATAACATCACCTCATGACATCACCTTCTCATGAAATCATTTTCTCATGACTTTATTTCATGACATCACCTCCTCATGACATCACCTTCTCATGACCTCACCTCATATTATTTCTTCATGACATCACCTCCTCATGATATCATGTTCTCATGACATCACCCCATGACCTCACCAACTCATGACATTTCCTCCTCAAATCTTCACCTGCACATGACATCATCACCATCCCACCACATCACCTCAACACGCCATCACTTCCGCAAGACATCACCTCCTCACCACATCACTTTCTCACGACATTACCTTCATATAACATCACCTCCACATGACATCACCTTATGACATCACCTTTTCATGGCATCACGTCCTTATGACATTCTCCATGACATCATCTTCCTTTGTTATTTTCTTCCCATGAAATCATCTTCATGACATCACTTTCCCATGGCATAACCTCCTTCTGACATCACATCTTATGATGTCACTTTTATTATATCATCACCTCCCTTATCACATCACCTTACCTATGACATCACCTCTCTGATCCCCATTCAATGGCATTTCCTCTTTGTATTATCACCTCTTTTGGGACACCACCTCTTCATGACATCAATGCCCCATGACATTACCTTTCCATGACTTCACCTCCAATGACATCACCTCTCCATGACATTACCTCTCCATGACATCAAAACCTCATGACATCACCTCCTCATGACATCACCTCATAACATCATTTCTTCATGACATCACCTCCTCATGACATCATGTTCTCATGACATCACCCCATGACATCACCACTTCATGACATCACCTCCTCAAGACTTCACCTCCACATGACATAACTTCCTCATGACATCACCACATGACATCAACTAATGACATCACTTCATATTACCTCCTCATGAAATCACCTCCTCATGACATCACCTCTTCATGACATGACTTCCTCATGAAATCTCATGACATACTTCCTTATGAAATGACCATCTCATGACATCACCTCCTCATGACATCACCTCCTCATAACATCACCTCCTCATAACATGACTTCCTCATGAAATCTTCTATGACATCAATTCCTCATGACATCACCTCCTCATAACATCACCTCCTAACATGACTTCCTCATGAAATCTTCTCATGACATCACTTCCTCATGACATCACCTTCTTCTGACATCACTTCCTCATGACATCACCTCCTCATGACATCACCTTCTCATGACATGACGTCCTCATGACTTCACAACATTACATCAGTGCCACATTACATAACATCCCCCCGACATCACCTTTCCACCACATCACTTCTCCACATCACCTCATGACATCACTTCTTCATGACATTACATCAATATAACATCACCTCATGACATCACCTCCTCATGACATCACCCTATCACATCTTCTCATGACACCACCTCCTCATGACATCATCTCCTCATGACATCAAACCCTCATGACATCACCTTTTCATGATATCACCTCATGACATCAGCCTTTCATGAAATCACCTCCTCATGACCTCACCTCCTCATGAAACCATCTTATGACATCACCTCCTCATGACATAACCTCCTCATTGCATTATCTCTTCATGACCTCACCTAAAGACCTCACCTTATGATAACATTTTCTCATGGCATCACCTTGACATGACATCACTTCATGACATCACCTCCTCATGACATCACCCCATGACATTACCACCTCACAACATCATGTCCCCATGACATCATGTCCTAAAATAACCACCCAACAACACCACCTCAACATGCCATCACTTCTGCAAGTCATCACCTCACCACATCACTTTCTCACATTACCTCCACATAACATCACCTCCTCATGACATCACCTTATGACATCAACTTTTCATGGCATCACATCCTTATGACATCACCTACTCATGACATGACCTCCTCATGGCATCACGTCCTCATGACATCACCTCCTGATGACATTACTTTCTCATGAAATTACCTAATGACATCACCTCATGACATCACATCCTCATGACATCACCTTTTCATGACATCAATTTATCGTGAAATCACCTCATGACATCATCACCTCATGACATCATCTCATGACATCACTTCCTTATTACTTCACTTTCTCATGACATCACCTCATCATGACATCACCTCCTCATGAAATCACCTTCTTATGGCACCACCTTTCCTTGACATCTTCTCTCTATAGTTTTAATCCTATTATATCATCATCATTTTTATCAAGTCACCTGACTCCTGACATCGCCTCACCCATCACCACTCAATGGCATTTTCTCCGTATCACCTCTACTGTGACATCACTTCCCATGACATCACATCCTCCATGACATCATCTTCTTATGCTATTTCCTCCCCATGACATCATCCCCATGACATCACTTTTCCATGGCATCACCATCTTCTGACATCACCTCCTAATGATGTCACCTTTATCATCACCTCATCTATCACATCAACTCACCTATGACATCACCTCACTGATTTTCACCCGATGACATTTTCTCTTTATGATACCACCTCCCCTGTGACATGACATTTCCATGAAATTAATGCTTTATGACATTTCCTTTCCATTACATCACCTCCCATGACATTACCTCTCCATGACATTACCTCTCCATTAATCACTATGTCATGACATCATGTTTCATGACATCACCTTATGACATCACCTTCTCATGACATCACCTCCTCATGACATCACCCCCTCAAGACTTCACCTCCACATGACATGACTTCCTCATAAAGTCTCCTCATGACCTCACCTCCTCATGACAGCACCTTCTCATATCACTTCCTCATGACATCATCTCATGACATCACCTTCTCATGACATCACATCCTCATGACATCACCTCATGACTTCACCTTCTCATGACATGATGTCCTCATGACTTCACCCCATGACATCACCATTCCATGACATAACTTTCCCCCAACGTCACCTCCCCACTACATCACTTCTCCATGACATCACCTCCTCATGACATCATATCAACATGACATCACATCAACATGACATCACCTCATGACATCATTTCATGACATCAATTTTCATGACATCACCTTTTCATGACATCACCTTTTCATGACATCACCTCATGTCACCCCCTCATGACATCACTTCTTCATGACATAACCTCATGACATCACCTCTTCTTGAAATCACCTCATGACATCACATTCTCATGACACCACCTCCTCATGACATAATCTCCTCATGGCATCATCTCCTCATAACATCACCTGAAGACCTCACCTTATGATAAAATTTCCTCATGGCATCACCTCATCATGACATCACCTCCTCATGACATCACCTTTTGATGACATCACCTCCTCATGACATCTCTTCCTCATGACATCACCTCATTACATTACCTCCCAAAAACAACACCTCCTCATGACATCACTTTATTATTGTATCACCTCATATCACCTCCACATGATATCACCTCCTGATGACATCACCCCCTCATGATGCCACCTCATATCACCTCATAAAATCACCTCATGAAATCACCTCTTTATGACATTACCTCCTCATGACATCACCTTCCCAAGATATCACCTCCTCATTACATCATTTCCTCATGACATCACCTCATGACTTCACTTCATGAAATCACCTCCTCTTGGCATCACCTTCTCATGACATCACCTCCTCATAACATCACCTCATTACATCATCACTTCATGACATCAGCTTTGCATGACATCACTTTCTCATGACAACACCTCTTGACATCACCTTCTGAAGACATGTATTCATTACATCATTTTCTCATGACATCACCTCATGACTTCCCCTTATAATATCACATTCTCATGGCATCATTTTTCATAAAATCACCTCCTCATGACATCACTTCCTCATGACATCACCTCATGACATCATCTTTTCATGACATCACCTCCTCATATCACCTCCTCATGACATCACCTTATTACATCACTTTCTCATGACATCACCTCATGACCTCACCTCCTGACATCACCCCATGACATTGCCACCTCATTACATCACATCCCCATGACATCACGTCCCCACGTCATCACCTCTTTACATCACGTCACCCTGCCATCACTTCTGCATGACATCACCTCCTCATGACATCACCTTTTCATGGCATCATGTCCTTATGACATCATCTCCTCATGGCATTATGTCCTCATGACATCACCTGCTTATGACATCACCTCCTCATGACATCATCTTTTTATGACATCACCTTATGACATCACCTCAAAACATTACCTCCTCATGACATCACCTCATGACATCAAATTTTCATGCCATCACCTCATTACATCAACTTTTTATTACATCACTTTTTATGACATCAGCTCATGACCTGATTTTCTCATGACATCACCTCCTCATGACATCACCTTGAAGAAAGAAAATCATTGGGTCAATTTTTGGGCCAGTAGGTGAGAATCCAAAGTTCCTGTGTGCTCCAGGGTGGTACCTTCTCTCACCCCATCCCTGTCTCTTTCTCCCAGAAGAGTTCAGGGTAAAAAGCAGGCTTAGAATGGTACCACTCAGCAGGGACTTGGCATTTCCTCTTTGTATCATCTTCCCTGTGATATCACCCCCCATGACATCACATCCTTTATGACATCATCTTTCTATGGTATTTCCTCTCCATGACATTATTCTTATGAAATCACTTCCCCATGGCATCACCATCCCTGACATCACCTCATGACATTACCTCTTAAAGACAACACCTCTTCATGACATCACTTCCTCATGATATCACCTCGTGATATCACATTTTCATGACATCACCTCC
The DNA here is from genome assembly GCA_031835075.1 of Saguinus oedipus. Classification (NCBI taxonomy): domain Eukaryota; kingdom Metazoa; phylum Chordata; class Mammalia; order Primates; family Cebidae; genus Saguinus; species Saguinus oedipus. The sequence goes on along the minus strand of CM063172.1, from coordinate 7,773,239 downwards.
TCATGACACCACCTCATAAAATCACCTCATGACATCACCTTCTCAAGACATCACACTTTCCTGACATCATTTTCTCATGACATCACCTCATGACTTCACCTCATAATATCACCTTTTTATGGCATGACCTTCTCATGACATCACCTCATGACATTATCTCATTACATCATCACCTCTTGACCTAACATTCTCATGACATCACTTTTTCATGACATCACCTCATGACACCACCTCATGGCTTCACATCCCCAAAACCTCACGTTTCCACGTCCTCAACTCCCCACCACATCACCTCATTATGGCATCACTTCTGCATGACATCACCTATTCACCATATCACTTTCTCAGGATATCACCTCCACATGATATCACCTCCTCATAAAATCAACACATGACATCACCTCATGACATAATTTTTTCATGGCATTACATCATTATAACATCTCCTCCTCATGACATGACCTCCTCATGGCATCACATCCTCATGACATCACCTCATGACATCACCTCCTCATGACATCACCTCATGAAATAACTTTCTCATGACATCACCTCATGACATCATCATGTCATGACATCACCTTTTAATGACATCACTTTCTTATGACATCACCTCATTACATCACCTTCTCATAAAATCACCTAATCATGACATCAAATCCTCATGACATCACATTCTCATGGCACCACCCTCCCCTGACATGTTTTCCCTACAGTTTCACTCCTATTATATCATCAATATTTTTATCAAATCACCTGACTCATGACATCACCTCACCCATCACCACCCAATGACATTTACTATCTGTATCACTTCATCTGTGACATCACACACCATGAGATCTCATTCTCCATGACCTCATCTTCCTATGGTATTTTCTCTCCATGACATTACCACTTCATGACATCATTACATCATGACATCAGCTCCTCATGACATCACACCATGACATCACCTCCTCACAAAATCACTTCTCTCACATCATTGCCTTCTCAAGACATCACCCCATAACGTCACATTCTCATGACATCACCTCCAAAAGACATCACCTTCTCATGACTTTACCTCATATCACCTCCTCATGTCATCACCTCCTCATGACATCACCTCAAGACATCCACGTCTCATGACATCACCTTTTCAAGGCATCAACTCCTCATGACATCACTTCCTCATGACATCACCTCATAACATCAACTCATGACATAACCTCATATCACCTCCTCATGACATCACCTCCTCATGACATCATTTCATGACATCGTTGCCTCATGACATCACATTATGATGTCACATCCTCATGACATCACCTCATACCAGCACCACCACATGACATCACCTCCTCAAGACTTCACTGCCACATGACATCAGTTTCTTATGACATCACCTCATGACATCCACTAATGACATCCACTCATATTACCTCCTCATGAAATCACCTCCTAATGACATCACCTTCTCATGACATGACCTCCTCAGGACATGACTTCCTCATGAAATCTCATGACATTACCTTCTCATGACATCACCTCCTCATATCACTTTCTCATGACATCCCTTCCTCATGACATCACCTTCTCATGACATCACGTCTTCATGACATTACCTACTCATAACATCGCCTCCTCATGACATCACCTTTTCATGACATGAAGTCCTTATGGCTTCTCCCCATGATATCACCGCCCTATAACATAAGTTTTTTTGACATCACCTCCCCACCACATCACATCTTCACGACATCACCTCCTCATGACATCACTTTCTCATGAAATCACATCAACGTGAAATCACCTCATGGAATCACCTTATGACATCAATTTATCATGACCTCACCTCCTCATGACATCACTTCCTCATGAAATCACCTCCTCATGACATCACCTCAAGACATCACATCCACTTAACATCAATTCCTTATGACATAATTTCCTCATGACCTCACCTTCTCATTACATCACCTCCTCATGACATCACCTCAAGACATCACATCCACTTAACATCAATTCCTTATGACATAATTTCCTCATGACATCACCTTCTCATGACAACACATCCTCATGACATCACCTTCTCATGACATCACCTCCTCATAAAATTACCTCCTCATATCACCTCTTCATGACATCACCTCCTATGATATCACCTCATGACATCACCTCCTCATATCACCCCATGTCATCACCACCTCACGAAATCATATCTCCACATCATGTCACCATATCATCACCTTCTCATGACATCAACTTCTCATTACGTCACCTCCTCATGACATCACCTCCTCATGACATCACCTTCTCATGACATCACCTCTTTATTACATCACTTTCTCATTACATCACCTCATGATATCAACTCCTCATGATGTCACCTCCTCATGACATCACCTAATGAAGTCACCTCCTCAAGACATCACCTTCTCATGACATCTCTTCCTCATGACATCACATCCAGATTACATCAACTCCTCATGACATCACCTCCTCATGACATCACCTTCTCTTGACATCACCCCATGACATCACCTTCTCATGACATTACCTCCTCATTATATCACCTCATATCACCTCATGACATCACCTTCTCATGACATCACCTCATGACATCACATTTTCATGACATCACCTCATGACATCACCTTCTCATGACATCACCTCCTCATGAAATCACCTCCTCTTGACATCACCTTCTCATGACATTGCATTCTCATGACATCTCCTTTCCATGACATCACCTTCTCATGACATCAACTTCTTATTACATCTCTTTCTCATTACATCACCTCATGATATCACCTCATGACATCAACTCCTCATGACATCATCTCCTCATGACATCACCTTATGAAGTCACCTTCTCAAGACATCACCTTCTCATGACATCCCTTTCTCATGACATCACCTCTGAATTGCATCAACTCCTCATGACATCACCTGCTCATGACATCACCTTCTCAATATATCACCCCATGACATCACCTCCTCATATCACCTCCTCATGACATCACCCGCTAATGTCATCACCTCATGAAATGACCTCATGACATCTCCTCATGACCTCACGTTCTCATTTTATCACCTCACGACCTTACCTTCTCATATCACCTCCTCATGACATTAACTTTTTATGACATCATCTTCTCATGGCATCACCTGATGACATGAACTTATCATGACATCATTTCATTATGACATCACTTTCTCATGAAATCACCTGCTCATATCACCTCAAGACATCACATTTTCATGACATCTATTTTTATGACATGAGCTACTCATGACATCACCTTCTCATGACATCACCTCATGACATAACCTCCTCATGACATCTCTTCCTCATGACATCACCTTCTCAAGACATCACCTCTTTATGACATCACTTCCTCATGACATCACCTTATGACATTTCCTTATGACATCATCTTGTCATGGCATCACCTCATGACATCACCTCATGACATCTCCTAGTCATGACATCAATTCCTCATGCATTACCTCATGACCTCACTTCATGCTATCACCTCCTCATGACATCACCTTCTCATTAAATGATATTCTCATCACATCACCTCATGACATCAACTCTTCATGACATCACCTCTTCATTACATCACTTTCTAATGACATCACCATATTACATCATCTCCTCATGACATTACCTTCTCATGACACCACCTTATGACATCACCTTTTCATGACATCACTTTCTCATGACATCTAATCATGACATCACCTTTTCATGATATGACTTTCTCATGACATCCTGTCCTCATGACATCAGCTTCTCGTGACATCAACTTCTCATAACATCACCTCCTTATGACATCACTTTCTCATTACATCACCTCATGATATCACCTCTTGACATTGCCTCCTCATGACATCACCTTATAAAGTCACCTTCTAAAGACATCACCTTCTCATGACATCTTTTTCACATGACCTCACCTCAAAGAAATTTAATCATTGGGCAAAGGTTTTGGGCAAGTATGTGGGGGTGTGAGGACCCGGTGTGATCCAGGGCAGTACCTTAACTCACCCCATCCTTGGTTCCTTCTACCAGAAGAGCTCAGAATAAAAAGCAGGCTGAGGCTGGTACCACTCTGCAGGGACTTGGCATTTCCTCTTTTTGTCACCTCTTCTGTGATATTACCCCCATGACATCACATGCTCCATGACATAATCTTCCTATGGTATTTTTTTCTCCATGACATCATTCCCATGAAATCACCTCTCCATAGCTTCACCACCTTCTGACATCAACTCATGACATTACCTCCTCATGACAACACCTCTTCATGACATCACTTCCTCATTTTATCACCTCATGATATCACCTTTTCTACATCACCTCCTCAGGACACCAACTCATGACATCACCTCATAAAATAACCTCATTACATCACTGCCTCATGACATCACCTCATGACATCACCTTCTCAAGACATCACATTTTTATGACATCGTTTTCTTATGACATCACCTCATGACTTCACCTCATGATATCACCTTTTCATGGCATCACCTTCTTATGATATCACCTCCTCATGACATCACCTCATTACATCATCACCTCATGATATCAACTTCTCATGACATCACTTTCCCATGACATCAACTCATGACTTCACCTTATCATGATATCACTTCCACATGACATCACATTTTCATGACATCATTTTTTCATGACATCACCTCCTCAGGACATCACCCCATGACATCACCACCTCATAATGTCACATCCACATGACATCACGTCCACACCTCATCACCTTTCCACCACATCACTGCATTATGACATCACTTTTGCACAACATCACCTTTTCACCACATCACTTTTTCACGACACCACATCCACATAACTTCACCTCCTCATGTCATCACTTCCTCATGACATCACCTTCTCATGACATCACCTCCTGTTGATATCACTTCCTCATGACATCACCTTATAAAGTAACCTTCTCAAAACATCACCTTCTCCTGACGTCACTTCCTCATGACATCACCTCATGATATCACCTCATGGCATCACCTCCTCATGACGTCACATTTTCATGAAATCACCTGCTCAAGACATCACCTTCTTATGATATCACTTCCTTATGACATCACCTCATTACATCACCTTTTCATGACATCACCTTCTCATGACTTCACCTCATCACATCACCTCCTCATGACATCACCTCATGTCATCACCTCATGAAATCACTTTCTCATGACATCACCTCCTCATGACATTGCCTCCTTAATGACATCATCTTTTTATGGCATCACCTGATGACATCACCTTTTGACATCACCTCCTCATGACATCACTTCCTCCTCATGACATCACCTCATGACTTCACCTTTTCATGACTTAAACTCTCCTATGATATCACTTCTGTCTTAATATTTCCTCTAAGGCATTATTTCCAGACACTGGCCTCTTAAAATAATAAAGATTGGCTTTTTTTCACCTGGACACAGTGGCTCACACCTGTAATCCTAGCACTTTGTGAGGCCATGGAAAGCAGATTGCTTGAGGCCAGGAGTTTAAAACCAGCCAAGTCAACATGCCAAATCTTCATCTTTAATATAAATACACATAAAAATGCTGCATGTGGAGGCACATGCCTGTAATCCCAGCTCTGCAGTAGGCTGAGGCAAGAGAATCACTTGAACCTTGGAGGCAGATGTTGTAAGTGAGCCACAATCATGCCACTGCACTCCAGCCTGGGTGACACAGCAAGACTCTCTCGAAAAAAATGAATCACCTCGTTTTTCAACAGTCAAGCCAAAAGCCAAATCATGAATGCAATCTTATTCACAACTGCCACAGAAAGAGTAAGATATAAAGGAATACAGCTAACTAAGGAGGTGAAAGACCTCTGCAAGGAGAACTACAAACCACTTCTCAGTGAAATCAGAGTGGACACGAACAAATTTTAAAACATTCCATGCTCACGGATAGAAAGAATCAATATCTTAAAGCAATGTATACATTCAACAGTATTCCTATCAAACTACCAAGGACATTCTTTATAAAGCTAATAAAAAACTAGTTTAAAGTTCATGTGAAACCAAAAACGAATCCAAATAGCCAAGGCAATCCTAAGCGAAAAGAACAAAGCTAACAGCATCACACCATCTGACTTAAAACTATACTACAGGACTACAGTAACCAGAATAGCATGATACTGATACAAAAACAGACATATTGATCAATGGAACGGAATAGAGCCCAGAAACAAGGCCACACACCTATAACCATCTGAGCTTTGACAAAGCTGACAAAAAGAAGTAATGGAGAAAGGACTCCACATTCAATAAATGGTGCTATTGTTGAACAATGAGAACAGATAGACACAGGGAGGGGAGCATCACACACTGGGGTCTGTTGGGGGGAATAGGGGAGGGGCAGCAGGGGGTGGAGAGTTGGGGAGAGATAGCATGGGGAGAAATGCCAGATATAGGTGAAGGGGAGGAAGGCAGCAAATCACACTGCCACATGTGTACCTATGCAAATATCTTGCATGTTCTTCACATGTACCCCAAAACGTAAAATGCAATAAAAATAGAAAATAAATAAATGGTGCTAGGATAACTGGCTAGCCATATGCAGAAGACTTAAACTACACACCTTTCTTATACCATACACCAAAAAAATCAACTCAAGATGGATTCAGTGCTTAAATGTAAGACCTAAAACTATAAAAACCCTGGAAGACAACCTAGGCAATGCCATTCTGGACATAGGAATGGGCAAAGATTTTGTGACAAAGACACCAAAAGCAATTGCAGCAAAAGCCAAAATTGACAAATTGGATCTAAACAAACTAAAGGCTTCTGTACAGCAAAAGAAACTGAGAACGGAGTCAGTAGACAACCTACATAATAGAAGAAATCTTGTGTAAACTGCATCTAACAAAGGCCTAATATCTGGCATTTCAAAGGAAGTTGAACAGATTTACAAGAAAAAAACCCTTTTGAAAAGTTGGAAAACATATGAACAGACACTTTTCAGAAGAAGACATACATGTGGCCAAAAGCATACGAAAGAAGCTCAACACACTGATCATTAGGGAAATGCAAATCAAAACCAAAATGGGATACCATCTCACACCAGTCAGAATGGCTGTTATTTAAAAGTCAAAATGTGACAGATGCTGGTGAGGTTGCAGAGAAAAATGTTTATACACTGCTGGTGGGAGTGTACATCAGTTCCTATACACTGCTGGTGGGAGTGCACATCCGTTCCTATACACTGCTGGTGGGAATGCACATCAGTTCTTACACACTGCTGGTGGGAGTGTAAATCAGTTTAACCATGTGGAAAGCAGTGTGGTGATTCCTCAAAGAGTTAAAAAGGAGCTAAATGATTAGAACAGGTGGATACAGAGGGAAGCAACACACACTGGGGCCTCTCAGAGGGTGAGGGTGGGAGGAGGGAGGAGATTGGGATGAATAACTAATGGGTACTCTGCTTAATAACTGGGTGACCACGTAATCTGTATGACAAACCCCCGTGATACTGGTTTACCTGTGTAACAAATGTACACATGTATCCTGAACCTTAAATACAGGTTTTTTAAAGGCAAATGTAAACATGCTTTCTGTAAGATGCGTCATAAACATGTAATTTTTAATTAAAGGAAGCACATGGCAGAAAACCGCTGCACAGGGCAACACTGAGAGCATATTAGGGAGGATGTCTCTTCCTGTATGGGCCACAACACACAGGTGTACACAGGCAAGTATAAAAGGCAAACATAAGCACGCTCCTCAAACGACTTACTGTAAGCTGTTTTCTTTTATTGAATTAAACTCTTTGACACAAAAACGTGCTTTTGACACTGTGACATTTTACATTTTTATCCAGCATCCTTCTGAGGTCTGCACCATCCCCATCTTATGAGTGAGAAACCATTCCTCGGAGAAAGGTTATCATTGGTCCAAGGTTCTGGGCGAGTAGGTGAGGGTGCAAGGACCCTGTGTGCTCTGGGGCAGTACCTTCTCTCACCCCATCCCCGGCTCCTTCTCCCAGGAGAGTTCAGGGCAGAATGCAGGCTGAGACTGGTACCACCCAGCAGGGACTTGGCATTTCCTCTCTGTTTCACCTCCCCTGTGATATCATCCCCCATGACATCACATCCTCCATGACATCATCTTCCTATGGTATTTCCTCCCCATGACATCAACCCCATGACGTCATTTCCCCATGGCATCACCTCTCCCTGACATCACCTACTTATGATGTCACCCCTATTATATCATCACCTCCCCTTTCACATCACCTAACATATGACATCACCTCGCTTATCCCCACTCTATGGCATTTCCTCTTCATATCACCTCCACTGTAACATCACCACCCCATGACATCAATACCCCATGAAATCCCTTTCCATGACATCACCTCCCATGACATCACCTCTCCATGACATTATCTCTCCATGACATCACTACCTCATGACATCACCTTTCATAACATCACCTCCTCATGACATCACCTCCTAATGACATCACCTCATCATGACATCACTTCTGCATGACATAACCTCCTCATGACATTACATCCTCATGACATCTCCTCCTCATGACATCACCCCATGGCATCACCTCCTCATGACATCACCTCCTCATGACATTGCCTTCTAATGACATCATCTCCTCTGGCAACACTTATGAAATCACCTCATGACATCACCTCCTCATGACAGCAATTCCTCATGACATCACCTCCTCATGACAGCAATTCCCCATGACATCACCCCATGACATCACCACCTCATGACATCATGTTGACACATATTTCCATGACATCATGTACCCACGACATCAACTCACCATGACATCAACTCCACACCACAACACTTCCTCACCACATCTCCACATGACATCACCTCCTCATGACATCACCTCATGACATCAATTTTTCATGGAATCATGTCCTCATGACATCACATTCTCCTGACATGACCTCCTCATGGCATCATGTCCTCATGACATCACCTGCTCATGACATCACCTCCTCATGACATCACCTTCTCATGACATCACCTCATGACTTCACCTCATAATATTGCCTCCTCATGACATCACCTCATGACATCAAATTTTCATGACATCACCTCATCACATCACCTTCTTATGACATCACATCCTTATGACATCACCTCATGACATCACCTTAGCAACACATCACTTTTTCATGACATAATTTTCTCATGACATCACCTTATGACATTACCTCATGACATCACCTCCTCATGACAATACCTTATTACATCATCACCTCATGAAATTACCTTCTTATGACATCACCTCATGACATCACCTCATATCAACTTTTTATGGCATCACGTTTTTATGACATCACCTCCTCATGACATGACCTCCTCATGACATCACATCCTCATGACATGACCTCCTCATGACATCACTTTCTTATGACATCACCTCATGACATCACCTTCTCATGACATCATCTCATCATGAAATCAGCTCATGACCTCATTTTCTCATGGCATCACCTTCTCATAACACTACATTCCCCTGACATCATCTCCCTATAAGTTCTACTTCTATTATATCATCACCGTTTCTATCAAATCACCTGACCCATGACATCACCTCACCCATCACCAGCCAATGGCATTTTTTCTTCATATCACCTTCCCTGTGACATCACTTCCCATAACATCACATCCTCCATGACATCACCTCATGACATCATCACCTCATGACATCACCTCCTCATGACATCATTCCTTATGACATCACCTTCTCTTGACATCACCTCATCATGACATCACCTCCTCATGACATCACCTTCTCATGGCACCACCTCCCCTTGACATCTTCTCCCTATAGTTTCACTCCTATTATATCATCCTCATTTTTATCAAATCACCTGACCACTGACATCACCTCACCCATCACCACACAATGGCATTTTCTTTTCGTATCACCTCTACTATGACATTACTTCCCATGACATCACATCCTCCATGACATCATCTTCTTATGGTATTTTCTCTCCATGATATCATCCTCATGACATCACTTTTCCATGGCATCACTTTCCCCTGACGTCACCTCCTTATGATGTTACTTTTTTTTATATCATCACATTCTCTATCACATCACCTCACCTATGACATCACCTCACTGATTTTCACTCAATGGCATTTTCTCTTTATGATATGACCTTCCCTGTGACATGACATTCCCATGAAATCAATGCCTTATGACATTCCCTTTCCATTACATCACCTCCCATGACATCACCTCTCCATGACATTACCTCTCCATGAAATCACTACCTCATGACATCATGTCCCATGACATCTCCTCCTCATGACATAACCTCCTGACATCACCTTATGAAGTCACCTCCTTAAGACATCAACTTCTTATGACATCTCTTTTTCATGACATCACCTCCTCATGACATCACCTTCTCATGATATCACACCATGATATCACCTCCTCATGATATCACCTTCTCATGAAATCACATCCTGATGACTTCTCCCCATGACATCACCACCCCATGACATAACATACCCCTGACATCATCTCCCCACCACATCACTTCTCCATGACATCACCTTCTCATGACATCACTTCCTCATGACATCACATCAACTTGACATCACCTCATGACATCACCTCCTCATGACATCACCTCATGACATCACCTCCTCATGACATCACTTTCTCATAAAATCACCACATGACATCACCTCAAGACATGACATCCATATGACATCAATTCCTTATGACATCACCTCCTCATGACATCACCTCAAGACATCACCCCCAATGACATCACTTCATGACATAACCTCATGACATCTCTTCATGACATCACCCTGTGACATCACCTTCTAATAACATCATATCCTCATGACATAACCACCTTATGACATCACCTCATTACATCACCTTCTCATGACATCAACTTTTCATGTCATCACCTCCTCATGACATCACCTTTTCATGACATCACTTTCTCATGACATCACCTCATGACATCACCTTCTCATCACATCACTCCATGAAATCACCACCTCACAACATCACATCCCCACAACATCACGTCCCCACATCATCACCTTCACACCACATCACCTCACCACACCATCACTTCCACATGACATCACCTCCTCACCACATCACTTTCTCAAGACATCACCACCTCATGACATCACCTTTTCATAGCATCATGTTCTTATGACATGACCTTCTCATGGCATCAGGTCCTCATGACATCACCTGCTTATTACATCACCTCCTCATGACATCACCTCATGACATCAACTCATGACCTCACATTCTCATGACATCACCTTTTCATAACATCACTTTCTCATGACATCACCTCATGACATCATCACCTCATGACATCATCTCCTCATGTCATCACCTCATGACATCACTTCCTTATGACATCACCTTCTCATGACATTACATCATGACATCAACTCCTTATGACATCATCTCCTCATCACATTACCTCCCCATTGCACCACCTCCCCTTTCACATCTTCTCCCTATAGTTTCAATCCTATTTTTTCATCACCATTTTTATCGTCTCCTGACCCCTGACATCATTTCACCCATCACCACCCAATGGCATTTTCTCTTTGTATCACCTCTACTGTGACATCGCTTCCCATGACATCACATCTTCCATGACATCATCTCTCTATTGTATTTCCTCCCCATGACATCATTTCCATGGCATCACTTCCCCATGGCATCACCTCCCCCTGATATCACCTCCTTATGATGTCACTTTTATTATGTCATCACCTTCTCTATCACATCACCTCACCTATGACATCACCTCACTGATCCTCACTTGATGGCATTTTCTCTTTATTATTTCCATGACGTCACTTCCCCATGGCATCAACTCCTCCTGTCATCACCTATTTATGATGTCACTCTTATTATATCGTCACCTCCCTTTTTATATCATCTTACCTATGACATCACCTCTTTGATTCCCATTTGATGGCATTTACTCTTTGTGATATCGCCTTTCCTGGAACATCACCTCTTCATAACATCAATGCAACATGTCATTCCCTTTCCATGACATCACCTCCCATGACATTACCTCTCCATAACATCACTACCTCATGACATCACCTTCTCATGACATCACACAATGACATCACCTCCTCATTAAATCACCTCCTCATGACATCACCCAATAATATCACCTTCTCATATCACCTTCTCATGATGTCACCTCATGACTTCACCTCCTCATGATATCACCTCCTCAAGACATCACCTCATTACATCACTTTCTCATGACATCACCTGACATCAACTCATGACATCACCATATGATATCACCTTTTCATGACATTACCTGCTCATGACATCACCTCAAGATATCACCCCATGACATCACCACCTCATGACATCACCTCCTCAAGACTTCACCTACAGATGACATCACTTCCTCATTACATCAAGTCATGCCATCCCCTCATATTACTCCTCATGGAATCACCTCCTCATGGAATCACCTTCTCATGACATTACTTCCTCATGATGTCACCTCCTCATGACATCACCTCCTCATGACATGACTTCCTCATAAAGTCACCTCATGACCTCACCTCCTCATGACATCACTACCTCATCACATCATCTCATGACATCACCTTCTCATGACATCACCTTCTCATGACATGATGTCCTCATGACTTCACCCCATGACATCACCATTCCATTACATAACTTCCCCCAACATCACCTCCCCACTACATCACTTCTCCATGACATCACCTCCTCATGACATCACCTTATGAAGTCACCTCCTCAAGACATCACCTTGTCATGACATCTCTTCCTCATGACATCACATTTTCATGGCATCACCTATTCAAGACATCAACTTTTTATACCATTACTTTCTGATGACATCACCTTTTCATGACATCACCTCCTTATGACATCACCTCCTCATGACATCACCTTTTTATGACATCACTTCCTCATGACATCACTTTATGATATCACCTTCTAATGACATCTCCTCTTCATGAGATCACCTCCTCATGACATCACCTTTTCATGGCATCACCTTTCACTGACATCTTCTATGGTTTTACTAATATTATATCATCATTTTCCTTATCAAATTACCTCACCCATGACATCACCTCACTCATCACCACCCAATGACGTTTTCTCTCCATATCACCTCCCCTGTGAAATCACTTCCCAATACATCACATCCTCCATGACATCATCTTCCTATCATTTTTTTTCTCATGACATCATCCCCATGAATTTACTTTTCCATGGCATCACCTCCCCGTGACATCACCTCTTTATGATTTCACTTTTATTATATCATCACCACCCCTATCACATCACCTCACCCATGACATCACCTCTCTGATCCCACCCACTCAAATGGCATTTCTTTTCCATGATATCACCTCCCATGTGCCATCACCTCCCCATGACATCAATGTTCCATGACATCACCTCCCATGACATCACCTCCCCATATTACCTCTCCATGACATCACTACCTCATGACATAACCTTCTCATATCACCCCATGACATCAACTTCTGATGAAATCACCTCCTCACAACATCACCTCCTGATGACATCACCTTTTCACGACATCAACTTCTCATGATATCCACTCCTCATGACATGCACTCCTCATGACATCATTTCCTCATGACATCACTTCCTTATTACATCACCTCATGACATTTTTTCATGACATCACCTCCTCATGATATCACCTCCCCATGACATCACTTACTAACAACATCACTTTCTTTCTACAACACATCATCACATCACCTTCTAATGACATCATCTCACATCAACTCCTCATGACATTTCATGACTTCATCTTTTCATAACATCACCCCATGATATCACCTACTCATGACATCACCTCCTCATGACATCACCCCATAACATCACTTCCTCATGACATCACCTCCTCATGACATCACATCATGACATCACCTCCTCATGATATCACCTTTTCATGACATCATTCCATGACATCTTCTCATGACATCACCTCTTCATGAAATCACCTCATGACCTCACCTTATGACATCACCTTATGACCTCACCTTTTCATGCCATTACCTCCTCATGACATCAACTCATAATGCCATCATTTTCTCATGGCATCACCTGATGACATCACCTCATGACATCACCTTCTCATGGCACTAATTCCTCATGACATCGCCGCCTCATGACATCAGGTTGCCACAATATAAAGTTTCCATGACATCATTTACCCATAACATTACCTCACCATGACATCAGTTTCCCATGACATCACCTCCTCAGAACATCACCTCCACATGACATCACCTCCTAATGACATCACCTAATAACATCAACTCATGACATCAACTTTTCATGGCATCACGTCCTCATGACACCTTTTTCTGATATGAGCTCCTCATGGCATCACGTCCTTATGACATCACCTACTCATGAAATCACCTTCTCATTACATCACCTTCTCATTACATCACCTCCTCATGACATCAACTCTTCATGACATAACCTTCTTATTACATCACCTCATGACATCACCTCATGAAATCACCACCTCACGAGGTCACGTCCCCACGATGTCATGTTCCTACATCAATTCTATTATATCATCACTGTTTTTATCAAATCCCCTGACCCGACATCACCTCATTCATCACCACCCAATGGCATTTTCTCTCCATATCACCTCTACTGTGATGTCACTTCCCATGACATCACATCTTCCATGACATTATCTTTCTATGGTATTTCCTCCCCATGACATTATCCCCATGACATCACTTCCCCATGGCATCACCTTCCCCTGACATCACCTCTTTATTATGTCACTTTTATTATATCATCACCTTCTTTATCACGTCACTTCATTTATGACATCACCTCACCAATCCTCACTCAATGGCATTTTCTATTTATGATATGACCTCCCCTGTGACATGACATTCCCATGAAATCACTACCTCATGACATTCTCTTTTCATTACATCACTTCCCATAACATCACCTATCCATTACATTAATCCTCCATGAAATCACTACCTCATGACATCATGTCCATGACATCACCTCCTCATGACATGACCTCCTCATGGCATCATATCCTCATGACATCACCTCATGACATCACCTCCTCATGACATCACTTCCTCATGACATCACCTTATGACATCACCTAACAACATCACATCCTCATGACATCAACTTTTCATGACATCACTTTTTCATGACATCACCTCATGAAATCATCACATCATGACATCACCTAATAACATCACATTTTTATGACATCACCTCATGACATCACTTTCTTGTCACATCACCTCATCATGACATCAGCTCCTCATGACATCACCTCCTCATGACATCACCTTCTCATGGCATCACCTTTCCATGACATCTTCTCAGTATAGTTTCACGCATATCATCACGGTTTTTATCAAATCACCTGACGAATGATATCACCTTACCCATCACCACCCAATGGCGTTTCTTTTCTGTATTATTTTGTCTGTGACATCACACTTCATGACATCACATTCTCCATGACTTCATCTTCCTATGGTATTTTCTTCTTATGAAATCATCTTCACGACATTACTTTCTCGTGGCATAACCTGCTCCTGACATCACCTCTTTATGATGTCACTCCATGACATCAAAACCTCATGACATCACCTCCTCATGAAATCACCTTCTCACAACATCACCTTTTCATGACATCACCCAATAACATCACCTCCTCATGACATCACCTTCTCATGACATCACCTCATAACATCATTTCTTCATGACATCACCTCCTCATGATATCACATCCTCATGACATCACCCCATGACATCACCAACTCATTACATTGCCTCCTCAAGACTTTACCTCCACATGACATCATCACCATTCCACCACATCACCTCAACACACCATCACTTCTGTAAGACATCACCTTCTCACCACATCACTTTCTCATGACATTACCTTTACATAACATCACCTCCACATGACATCACCTTATGACATCACCTTTTCATGGCATCACGTCCTTACGACATTCTCCATGACTTCATCTTCCTATGGTATTTTCTTTTCATTAAATCATCTTCATGACATCACTTTCTTGTGGCATAACCTCCTCCTGACATCACCTCTTTATGATGTCACTTTTATTATATCATCACCTCCCTTATCACATCACCTTACCTTTGACATCACCTCTCTGATCCCCATTCAATGGCATTTCCTCTTTGTAATATCACCTCTTCTGGGACACCACCTCTTTATGACATAAATGTTTCATGACATTCCCTTTCCATGAATTTATCTCCAATGACATCACTTCTCCATGACATTACCTCTCCATGACATCAAAACCTCATGACATCACCTCCTCATGACATCACACCATGACATCACCTTGTCACGAAATCACCTTCTCACGACATCACCTTTTCATGACATCACCCAATAACATCACCACATGACATCACCTCATGAAATCACCTTCTCATGACTTTACCTCATGACATCACCTCCTCATGACATCACCTCAAGGCATCACCTTCTCATAACATCACCTCCTCATGACATCACCTCATAACATCATTTCTTCATGACATCACCTCCTCATGACATCACATCCTCAAGACATCACCCCATGACATCACCTCCTCAAGACTTCACCTCCAAATGACATAACTTCCTCATATCACCACATGACATCAACTAATGACATCACTTCATATTACCCCCTCATGAAATCACCTCCTCATGACATCACCTCCTCATAACATCACCTCTTCATGACATGACTTTCTCATGAAATCTCATGACATACTTCCTTATGAAATGAGCATCTCATGACATCACCTCCTCATGACATCACCTCCCCATAACATCACCTCTTCATGACATGACTTTCTCATGAAATCTCATGACATACTTCCTTATGAAATGAGCATCTCATGACATCACCTCCTCATGACATCACCTCCTCATAACATGACTTCCTCATGAAATCTTCCCATGACATCACTTCCTCATTACATCACTTCCTCATGACATCACTTCCTCATGACATCACCTCCTCATGACATCACCTGCTCATGACATGACATCCTCAGGACTTCACAACATGACATCAGCACCACATGACATAACATTCCCCCAACATCACCTTTCCACCACATCACTTCTCCACAACATCACCTCACGACATCACTTCCTCATGACATTACATCAACATAACATCACCCCATCACATCACCTCCTCATGACATCACCCTATCACATTGACTTCTTATGACACCACCTCCTCATGACATCATCTCCTCATGACATCACCTCATGACATCAAACCCTCATGACATCACTTTTTCATGACATCACCTCATGACATCAGCCTTTCATGAAATCACCTCCTCATGACATCACCTCCTCATGACATAACGTCCTCATTGCATTATCTCTTCATGACATCACCTAAAGACCTCACCTTATGATAACATTTTCTCATGGCATCACCTCAACATGACATTACTTCATGACATCACCTCATGACATCACCCCATGACATCACCACCTCATGACATCATGTCCCCATGACATCACGTCCCATAATCACCACCCCACAACATCACTTCAGCACACCATCACTTCTTCAATATATCACTTCCTCACCACATCACTTTCTCATGACATTACCTCCACATAACCTCACCTCCTCATGAAATCACCTTATGACATCAACTTTTCATGGCATCACGTCCTTATAAAATCACCTACTCATGACATGACCTACTTATGGCATCACATCCTCATGACATCACCTCCTCATGACATTACTTTCTCATGAAATTACCTAATGACATCACCTCATGACATCACATCCTCATGACATTACCTTTTCATGACATCAATTTTTCATGAAATCACCTCATGACATCATCACCTCATGACATCATCTCATCATGACATCACTTCCTTATTCCTTCACTTTCTCATGACATCACCTCATCATGACATCACCTCCTCATGACATCACCTTCTTATGGCACCACCTTTCCTTGACATCTTCTCCCTATAGTTTTAATCCTATTATATCATCATCGTTTTTATCAAATCACCTGACTCCTGACATCGCCTCACCCATCACCACCCAATGGCATTTTCTCTCCATATCACCTCTACTGTGACATCACTTCCCATGTCATCACATTCTGCATGACATCATTTTTTATGCTATTTCCTTCCCATGACATCATCCCCATGACATCACCTTTTCATGGCATCACCTTCTTCTGACATCACCTCCTAATGATGTCACCTTTATCATCACCTTCTCTATCACATCACCTCACCTATGACATCACCTCACTGATTTTCACTTGATGGCATTTTCTCTTTATGATACCACCTCCCCTGTGACATGACATTCTCATGAAATTAATGCTTTATTACATTCCCTTTCCATTACATCACCTTTCATGACATTACCTCTCCATTAAATCACTATGTCATGACATCATGTTTCATGACATTACCTCCTCATGACATCACCTTATGACATCACCTTCTCATGACCTTACCTTATGAAGTCACCTTCTCAAGACATCACTTTCTCATGACATCTCTTCCTCATGACATCACTCCATGACATCACCTCTTTATGACATCACCTCCTCATGAGATCACCTCATGACATCACATCCTCATGGCATCATCTTTCACTAACATAATCTTTCTATGGTTTCACTCCTATTATATCATCACCTTCCTTATCAAATCACCTCTTTGATGGCATCACCTCACCCATCAACACCCAATGGCATTTCCTCTCCATATCACCTCATCTGTGACATCACCCCTCATGACATCACATCCTTTATGACATCACCTTCCTATGGTATTTCCTCCCCATGACATCATCTTCATGATATCACTTCCCCATATCACCTCCCCTTGACTTCAACTTTTCATGATGTCACTCCTACTATGTCATCACCTCCCCATCACATCACCTCATGTATGACATTACCTCTCCGATCCCTACTCATATCAAATTTCTTTTCCATGATATCACCTCCCATGTGACATCACCTCCCCATGATATCAATGTTCCATATCACCTCCCATGACATCACCTCTCCATAACATTACCTTTCCATGACATCATGTACTCATGACATCACCTCCTCATGACATCACCCCATGACATCCCCTTCTCACAAAATCACCTCCTCACAACATCACCTCCTGATGACATCACTTTTTCAAATCAATTTCTCATGACAGCAACTCCTCATGACATCACCTTTTCAGGACATCACTTCCTCATGACATCACCTCATGACATCACCTTTTCATGACATCACCTCCCCATGACATTACCTCCCTATGACATCACTTTCTTTCTACAACACTTCATCATGACACCACCTTCTAATGACATTACCTCCTCACATCAACTCCTCATGACATCACCTTCTCATGACATCACCCCATGACATCACCTCCTCATGACACCTCCTCATGACATCACCTTTTCATGACATCACCTTTTCATGACATCACCTTTTCATGACATCACCTCATATCACCTCATGACCTCACCTTTTTATGACATCATTTCATTACCTCACCTTCTTATGCCATCTTTTTCTCATGACATCACCTCCAAATGACATCATTTTCTCATGGCATCACCTGATGACATCACCTTTTCATGACATCACCCAATAACATCACTTCATGACATCACCTTCTCATGACTTTACTTCTTGACATCACCTCCTCATGACATCACCTCCTCATGACATCTCCTAAAGACATCACCTCCTCATGACATCACCTCATAACATCATTTCTTCATGACATCACCTCCTCATGACATCACATCCTCATGACATCACCTTCTCAAGGCTTCACCTCCACATGACATAACTTCCTTATGACATCAACTAATGACATCCCCTCATATTACCTCCTCATGAAATCACCTCCTCATGACATCACCTCATCATGACATGACTTCCTCATGAAATCTCCTCATGACATCAGTTCTTCATGAAATGTCCTTCCAATGACATCACCTCCTCATGACATCACCTTCTCATGGCATGACTTCCTCATGGAATCTTCTCTTGACCTCACTTCTACATGACAGCACCATCTCATCACATCACTTCCTCATGACATCACCGCCTCATATCACCTAAAGACATTACCTCCTCATGACATCACCTCCTCATGACATCACCTCATAACATCATTTCTTCATGACATCACCTTCCCATGACATCTCATCCTAATGATATCACCTCCTCACGACATCACCTTCTTATGACATGACGTCCTCATTACTTCACACCATGACATCAGCACCACATTACATAACTTCCCCCAACATCACTTTTCCACCAAATCATATCTCCATGACATCACCTTCTCATGACATCACTTCCTCATGTCATCACATCAACATAACATTACCTCATGACATCACCTCCTCATGACATCACCCCATGACATCAACTTCGTATGATGCCACCTCCTCATGACATCACCTCCTCATGACATCACCTCATGACGTCAACCCCTCATGACATCACCTCTTCATGACATCAGCTCATATCAGCTTTTCATGAAATAACCTCCTCATGACATCACCTCCTCATGATACCACCTCATGACCTCACCTCCTCATGACATAACCTCCTCATTGCATCATCTCTTCATGACATCACCTAAAGGCCTCACCTTATGATAACATTTTCTCACAGCATCACCTCGTCATGACATCACCTCATGACATCACCTCCTCATGACATCACTTCCTCATCACATCACATCATATCACCTTCTCATGACATCATCTAATGACATCACCCTCTCATGATATCACCTCCTCATGACATCATCTTATGAAGTCACCTTCTCAAAACATCACCTTTTCATGACATTTCTTTTTCATGACATCACCTCATGACATCACCATTTAAAGACATCAAATTTTTATGCCATTACTTTCTGATGAAATCACCTTCTCTTGACATCACCTTCTTATAACATCACCTCCTCATGACATCACCTTTATATGACATCACTTTCTCATAACATCACCCCATGTCATCACATTTTTATGACATCACCTCCTCATAAGATCACCTCCTCATGACATCACCTCCTCATGGCATCATCTTCCACTGACATCATCTCCCTATGGTTTCATTCCTATTATATCATCACCTTCCTTATCAAATCACCTCTCCCATGGCATCACCTCACCCATCAACACTCAATGGCATTTCTTCTCCATATCACTTCATCTGTGACATCACCCCTCCTGACATCACATCCTTTATGACATCACCTTCCTATGGAATTTTCTCCCCATAACATCATCTTCATGACATCACTTCCCCATGTCATCACCTCCCCCTGACATCACCTCTTTATGATGTCACTCCTATTATATTATCACCTACCCTATTACATCACCTCACCTATGATGTCACCTCTCCAATTTCTACTCAAATGGCATTTCTTCTCCATATCTCCTTCCGTGTGACATCACCTTCCCATGACATCAATGTTCCATGACATCACCTCCCATGACATCACCTCTCCATGACATTACCTTTCCATGACATCACAACCTCATGACATCACCTCCTCATTACATCACCCCATGACATCACCTTCTCATGAAATCATCTCACAACATCACCTCCTGATGACATCACCTTTTCACTTCAACTCCTCATGACATCACTTCCTTATGACATCACCTCATGACATCACCTCCTCATGACATCACCTCCCCATGACATTACCTTCCCATGACATTACCTCCCTCTGACATCACTTTCTAAGGACATCACTTTCTCTCTACAGCACATCATCACGACATCACCTTGTAATAACATCACCTCCTCACATCAACTTCTCATGACATCACCTTCTCATAACATCACCTCCTCATGACATCACCCCATAATCTCACCTCCTCATGACATCACCACCTCATAACATCACCTCATGACATCACCTCCTCATGACATCACCTCCTCAGGACATCACCTTTTCATGACATCATTCCATGACATCACCTTCTCATGACATCACCTCCTCATGATATCACCTCATGACCTCACCTTCTTATGACATCATTTCATGACCTCAACTTCTCATGCCATCATTTTCTCATGACATCTCCTCCTAATGACATCATTTTTCATGACATCACCTGATGACATCACCTCATGACATCACCTTCTCGACATTAATTCCTCATGCCATCACCCCATGACATCACCACATCATGACATCACATTGCCACATCACATTTCCACATCACCTACCCATGACATTACCTCACCATGACATTACTTTCCCATGATGTCACCTCCTCACATCACTTCCCCAAGACATCACCTCCACATGACCTCACCTTTTCATTACATGATTTCATGACATCAACTTTTCATGGCCTCACCTCCTTATCACATCATTTCCTCATGACATGACCTCCTCATCACATGGCATCCTCATGACATCACCTGCTTATGACATTACCTCCTCATGACATCACTTTCTCATGAAATCACCTCATGACATCACCTTATGACATCACATCCTCGTGACATCACCTTTTTATTACATCACTTCCTCATAACATTACCTCATGATATCATCACCTCATTCCATCACTTCCTTATGATATAACCTTCTCATGATATCACATCACCATGACATCACCTCCTCATGACATCACCTTCTCATGGCACCATTTTCCCGTGACATCTTCTCAATATAGTTTCACTCTTATTATATCATCAACGCTTTTATCAAATCACCTTACCCATGACATCACCTCACCAATCACCACCCAATGGCATTTCCTCTCCGTATCACTTCCTATTTGACATCAAACCCCATGACATCACATCCTCGTGACATCACCTTTTTATTATATCACTTTCTCATGACATCACCTCATGATATCATCACCTCATTCCATCACTTCCTTATGATATAACCTTCTCATGATATCACCTCACCATGACATCACCTCCTCATGACATCACCTTCTCATGGCACCATTTTCCCGTGACATCTTCTCAATATAGTTTCACTCTTATTATATCATCAACGTTTTTATCAAATCACCTGACCCATGACATCACCTAATTCATCACCAACCAATGGCATTTCCTCTCTGTATCACCTCCCCTGTGACATCACTTTTCATGACATCACATCCTCCATTATATCATCTTCCTATATTTCTTTTCCAGGACATCATCCCCATGACATCACTTTCCCATGGCATTACCTCCCACTGACATCACCTCCTTATTATGTCATTCCTATTATTTCATTACCTTCTCTATCACATCACCTCACCTATGACATCACCTCACCGGTCCTCACTCGATGGCATTTTCTTTCAATGATATGACTTCCCCTGTGACATGACCTTCCCATGAAATCAATGCCTCTTGACCTTCCCGTTCCATTACATCACCTTCCATAATATCAACTCTCCATGACATTACCTCTCCATGACATCACTACCTAATGACATCATGTTCCATGACATCATCTTCTTATGACATCACCACATGACATCCTCTCCTCATGACATCACCTCCTCATGACATCACCTTATGAAGTCACCTTTTCAACACATCACCTTCTCATGACCTTTTTCTCATGACATCACCTCATGAAATCACCTCCTCATGACATCACCTTTTCATGACATCACATTTTCAAGACATCACCTCCTTATACCATTACTTACTAATGACATTATGTCCTCATGACATCCCCTCCTTATGACATCCCCTCCTTATGACATCACCTCCTCATGACATTACCTTCTTGTGACATCACGTCCTCATATCACCCCATGACATCACCTCTTCATGACATCACCTCCTCATGACATCACCTTCTCATGACATCAACTCCTCATAACATTATTTCCTTATGACTACACTTCCTCATATCACCCCATGACATTACCTCCTCATGACATCACTTCCTCATGACATCACCTCTTCATGACATCACCCCATAACATCACCTAGTCATGACATTACCTCCTCATGACATCACCTTCTCAAGACATCACTTTTTCATGACATCATTTTCTCATGACATCACCTAATGAAATCAGCTCATGATATCACCTCCTCATGGCATCATTTTCTCATGACATCACCTCCTCCTGACATCACCCCATTTCATTATCACCTCATGACATCACCTTCCCATGACATCACTTCCTCATGACATAACCTTATCATGACATCACCTCCTCATGACATCACCTTTTCAAGACATCACCATTTCATGACATCACATTCTCATGACATCACCCCATGAAATCACCACCTCATGAAATCACATCCCCATGACATCATGTCCACACATCATCACCTCCCCACCACATCACCTCAATATGACATCACTTCTGCATGACATCAGCTCCTCACCACATCACTTTCTCACAACATCACCTCCACATGACATCACCTTCTCATGACATCACCTCATGAAATCACCTTTGACATCAACTTTTTTTGGCATCACGTCATTAAGACATTACCTACTCATGCCATCACCTCCTCATGGTATCATGTCCTCATGACATCACTTGCACATTATATCACCTCCACATGATGTCACCTCCTCATGACCTCACTTTTTCATGACATCACCTTATGACATTTTCTAACGACATCACATCCTCATATCAAAATTTCATGACATCATATTCTCATGACATCACCTCATGACATCACCTTCTAATGACATCACATTTTTTTTTTTAATTTTTATTGCATTATAGGTTTTGGGGTACGTGTGCAGAACGTGCAAGATAGCTGCATAGGTACACACATGGCAGTGTGTTTTGCTGCCTTCCTCCCCCTCACCCACACTTGGTATTCATCCCCAGGCTATCCCCCCCAGCCCCCCCCGCTGTCCCTCCCCCATTTCCCCCAACAGTCCCCAGTGTATAGTAGACCGCCTCTCTGTGTCCATGTGTTCTCATTTTTCTCACCCGCCTATGAGTGAGTATATGCGGTATTTCTTTTTCTGTTCTTGTGTCAGTTTGCTGAGAATGATGTTCTCCAGATTCATCCATGTCCCTACAAAGGACACAAACTCATCATTTCTGATTGCTGCATAATATTCCATGGTGTATATGTGCCACATTTTCCCAGTCCAGTCTATCATCGATGGGCATTTGGGTTGGTTCCAGGTCTTTGCTATTGTAAACAGTGCTGCAATGAACATTCATGTGCATGTGTCCTTATAGTAGAACGATTCACAGTCTTTTGGATAGATACCCAGTAATGGCATTGCTGGGTCAAATGGAATTTCTATTTCTAGGTCCCTGAGGAATCGCCACACTGTCTTCCACAATGGTTGAACTAATTTACACTCCCACCAACAGTGTAAGAGTGTTCCTATTTCTCCACATCCTCTCCAGCATCTGCTATCTCCAGATTTTTTAATGATCGCCATTCTAACTGGTGTGAGATCACATTTTTATGATATTACCTCATTACTTCATTTTCTCATGACATCACCTCATCATGACATCACCTAATCATGACATCACCTAATCATGACATCACCTTCTCATTGCACCACCTTTTCCTGACATGTTTTCCCTATAGTTTCTCTCATATTATATCATCACCATTTTTATGAAATCACCTGACCCATGACATCACCTCATTTATCACCACATAATGAAATTTTTTTCCATATCACCTCATTTCTGACATCACACCCCATGACATCACATCCTCCATGACTCTTCTTCCTATTGTAGTTTTTTTTATTACATCATCTTCATGACATTACCTCTCCATGACATCACTACCTCATGACATCACCTTCCATGACATCACATCCTCATGGAATCACCTCCTCATGACATCACCTTCTCATTACATCTTCTGTTGACATCACCTTCTCATGACATCACTTCCTCATGACATCACCTCATGACATCACCTTATAAATTCACCTTTTCAAAACATCACCTTCTTATGACATCACCTCATGATATCAACTCATGACATCACCTTCTCATGACATCACATTTTCATGAAATCACCTCCTCAAGACATCACCTTTTTATTACATCACTTCCTCATATCACCTCATGACATAATTTTATTACATCACCACTTCATGACATCACCTTCTCATGACATCACCTCATCTCATCACCTCCTCATGACATCACCTCCTCATGACATTACCTACGAATGATATCATCTATTCATGGCATCACCTGATGACATCAACTCATGACATTACCTGCTCATGACATCACTTTCTTTTCATGACATCACCTCATGACATCACCTTTTCATGACATCAACTCTCCCATGATATCATTTCTGTCATGACATTTCCTCTTTCAAAGGCATCATTGCTAGACACTGGCCTCTTCAAATAATAAAGTTTTTTTTTCAGCTGGACACAGTGGCTCACATCTGTCATCCTAGCACTTTGAGAGGCCATGGAAAGCAGTTTACTTGAGGCCAGGAATTCAAAATTAGCCAAGCCAACATGCCAAATCTTCATCTCTAGTAAAAATACACATAAAAAGGCTATGTCTGGAGGCAGATGCCTGTAATCCCAGCTCCGCAGGAGGCTAAGGCTAAAGAATCACATGATCCTTGGAGGAAGATGTTGTAAGTGAGCCACAATCGTGCCACTGCACTCCAGCCTGGGTAACACAGCAAGACTCTCTCAAAGAAAAAGAATCACCTTGTTTTTCAACAGTCAAGCCAAAAGGCAAATCATGAATGCAATCTTATTCACAACTGCCACAAAATGAATAAGATATCCAGGAATACAGTTAACTAAGGAGGTGAAAGATCTCTGAAAGGAGAACTACAAACCACTTCTCAGTGAAATCAGAGTGAACATGAACAAATTTTAAAACATGCCATGCTCACGGATAGAAAGAATCAATATCTTAAAGCAATGTATACATTCAACAGTATTCCTATCAAACTACCAAGGACATTCTTTATAAAACTAAGAAAAAACTAGTTTAAAGTTCATGTGGAACCAAAATGGAATCCAAATAGCCAAGGCAATTTTAAGCGAAAAGAACAAAGCTAACAGCATCACACCATCTGACTTAAAACTATACTACAGGACTGCAGTAACCAGAATAGCATGATACTGGTACAAAATCAGACATATAGATCAATGGAACGGAATAGAGAGCACAGAAACAAGGCCACACACCTATAACCATCTGAGCTTTGACAAAGCTGACAAAAATAAGTAATGGAGAAAGGACTCCACATTCAATAAATGGTGCTATTGTTGAACAATGAGAACAGATAGACACAGGGAGGGGAGCATCACACACTGGGGTCTGTTTTGGGGAATAGGGGAGGGGCATCAGGGGGTCGGGAGTTGGGGAGAGATAGCATGGGGAGAAATGCCAGATATAGGTGAAGGGGAGGAAGGCAGCAAATCACATTGCCACATGTGTACCTATGCAAATATCTTGTGTGTTCTTCACATGTACCCCAAAACCTAAAATGCAATGAAAAAAGAAAATAAATAAATGGTGCTAGGATAACTGGCTAGCCATATGTGGAAGACTTAAACTACACACCTTTCTTATACCATACACCAAAAAAAAACTCAAGATGGATTCAGTGCTTAAATGTAAGACCTAGAACTATAAAAACCCTGGAAGACTACCTAGGGAATGCCATTCTGGACATAGAAATGGGCAAAGATTTTGTGACAAAGACACCAAAAGCAATTGCAGCAAAAGCCAAAACTGACAAATTGCGTCTAAGCAAACTAAAGGGCTTCTGTACAGCAAAAGAAACTGAGAACAGAGTCAGTAGACCACCTACATAATAGAAGAAAACTTGTGTAAACTGCATCTAACAAAGGTCTAATATCTCGCATTTCAAAGGAAGTTGAACAGATTTACAAGAAAAAAAACCCTGTTGAAAAGTTGGAAAACATATGAACAGACACTTTTCAGAAGAAGACATACATGTGGCCAAAAAGCATACGAAAGAAGCTCAACATTCTGATCATTAGGGAAATGCAAATCAAACCAAAATGGGATACCATCTCACACCAGTCAGAATGGCTGTTATTTAAGTCAAAATATGACAGATGCTGGTGAGGTTGCAGAGAAAAATGCTTACACACTGCTGGTGGGAGTGTACATCAGTTTCTATACACTGCTGGTGGGAGTGTACATCAGTTCCTATACACTGCTGGTGGGAGTGCACATCAGTTCCTATATGCTGCTGGTGGGAGTGCACATCAGTTCCTATACACTGATGGTGGGAGTGAACATCAGTTCCTATACACTGCTGGTGGGAATGCACATCAGTTCTTACACACTGCTGGTGGGAGTGCACATCAGTTTAACTATGTGGAAAGCAGTGTGGTGATTCCTCAAAGAGCTAAAAACGGAACTACCATTTAACTCAGCAATCCCATGAATGGGCATATTTGTCCATTTTCACACTGCTAATAAAGACATTCCAAAGACTGGATAATTTGTTAAAGAAAGAGGTTTGACTCACAGTTCAGCATGGCTGGGCAGGCCTCAAGAAACTTACAATCATGGCAGAAAGGGAAGCATACATGTCCTTCTCAATGTGACATCAGGAAGAAAAATAATGAGTGCCCAGGGAAGGGAGAAGCCCCTTATAATTCCATCAGATCTCCTGAGAACGAACTCACTATCATGAGAACAGGATGGAAAACGCCCTATTATTCAATTATCTACACCTGGTCCTTCCCATGACACCTGGGTATTATGGGAACTACAACTCAAGATGAGATTTGTATGGGGACACAGCCAGAACATATGACTGGGTATATACTCAAAGGAATATAAATCATCCTACTATAAAGACACATCCATCCATATATTCTTTGTAGCAGTATTCAGAATAGCAGACGTGGAATTGACCCAAGTGCCCATCAATGATGGACTGGATAAAGAGAATGCAGTGAATATACACCACAGAATACTATGCAGCTATAAAAGAACAAAATTATGTCCTTTGCAGAAACACGGGTGGAGCTGGAAGCCATTATTCTTAGCAAACTAACTCAAAAGCAAAAACAAAAACAAATTCTGTATGTTCTCACAAGGAGCTAAATGATGAGAACACGTGGATACAGAGGGAAGCAACACACACTGGGGCCTCTCAGAAAGTGAGGGCGGGAGGAGGGAGGAGATCGAGATGAATAACTAATGGGTACTGTGCTTAATAACTGGGTGACCACATAATCTGTATGACAAACCCCCGTGATACCGGTTTACCTGTGTAACAAATGTACACATGTATCCTGAACCTTAAATACAGGTTTTGTTAAAGGCAAATGTAAACATACTTTCCATAAGATGCATCATAAACATGTAGTTTTTAGTGAAAGAAAGCACATGACAGGAAACCACTGCACAAGGCAACACTGAGAGCATATTAGGGAGCATGTCTCTTCCTGTATGGGCCACAACACACAGGCATATATAGGCAAGTATAAAAGGCAAACATAAGCACGCTCCTCAAACGACTTACTGTAAGCTGTTTTCTTTTAGTGAATTAAACTCTTTGACACAAAAACGTGCTTTTGACACTGTGACTTTTACATTTTTATCCAGCATCCTTCTGAGGTCTGCGCCATTCTCGTCTTATGAGTGAGAAACCATACCTCGGAGAAAGGGCATCATTGGGCCAAGGATTGGGGCAAGTAGGTGAGGGTGTGAGAACCCTGTGTGCTCCAGGGTGGTACCTTCTCTCACCCCATCCCTGGCTCCTTCTCCCAAAAGAGTTCTGGGTAAAAATCAGGCTGAGACTGGTAACACCCAGCAAGGACTTGGCATTTCCTCTCCATATCACCTCCCCTGTGATATCACCCCCCATGACATCACATCCTCCATGACATCATCTTTCTATGATATTTCCTCTTCATGACATCATTCTTATGACATCACTTCCCCATGGCATCACCTCCCCCTGACATCACCTACTTATTATGTCACCCCTATTATATCATCACGTCCCCTATCACATCACCTCACCTATGACATTACCTCACTGATCCCCAATCAATGGCATTTTCTCTCCATGATATCACCTCCCCTGTAACATAACCTCCCCATGACATCAATGCCCCATGAAATCCCCTTTCCTAGACATCACCTCCCATGACATCACCTCTCCATGACATTACCTCTCCATGACATCACCTCGTCATGACATCACCTCATTACATCACCTTTTCATGATGTAACCTCATGACATAACATCCTAATGAAATCACCTCCTGACATCACTTTCTCATGACATCACCTTCTAAAGACAACACCTCCTCATGACATCACTTCCTCATGACATCAATTCCTTATGACATCACCTCCTCAGGACATCACCTCATGACATCACCTCCTCAGGACATCACCTCTTCATGACATCACATCATGACATCACCACTTCAAGACATCATCTCCTCATGACATCACTTTCTCATGACATCACTTCCTTATGACATCACCTCATCAGGACATCACCTCATGACATCACCTCCCATGACATCACCTCCTCATGACATCACTTACTCATGACATCATCTTTTAATGACATCACCTTCTGACTTCACCTCCTCATGACATCACTTCTTCATGACATTACCTCATGACATAACCTTATGAAGTTACCTCCTCAAGACATCACCTCCTCATGACATCACTTCCTCAGAAAATCACCTCATGACATCACCTCATGACATCACCACATGATATCACCTCCTCATATCACTTTCTTATATCACCTCATAACATCAACTCCTCATGACATCACTTCCTCATGACATAACCTTCTCATGACATCACCATCTCATGACATCATGTCCTCATTACATCACCTGCTCATGACATCACCTTCTCATGATATCACTTCCTTATGACATCACTTTCTCATGACATCACCTTTTGATATTACCTAATGACATCACCTCCTCATGACATCACCTCCCCATGACATCACTTACTCACGACATCACTTTATCTCGACATCATGTCCTCACGACATCACCTCCTCAAGACATCACCTTCTCACATCAACTTCTCATGATATCACCTCCTAATGACATCACCATCTCATGACATCACCCCATGATATCACCTTCTCATGACATCACATCCTCATGATGTCACCTCCTCATGAAATCACCCCATGACATAACCACCTCATGATATCATCTCCTCATGACATCCCCTCCTCATGACAACACTTCCTCATGACATCTTTTTATAACATTACATCACGATATCACCTTTTCATGGCATCACCTCATGACATCACCTTCTCAGGACATCACCTCATGACATCACCTCCTCATGACATCACCTTCTCATAACATCACTTCCTCATGACATTATGGTCTCATGACATCACCCCATGACATCACCACCTCACAACATCATGTTTCCATATTACATCCCCACATCACATCCCCATGATGTCACCTCCCCATGACATTACCTCCCCACATCACTTCCCCATGACATCACCTTTTCATGACATTACTTCCTCACATCACCTCCTCATGACATCACCTCCTGACATCACCTTCTCATGACATCACATCATGACATCAACTTCTCATGACATCACCTACTCATGACATCACCTTCTCATGACCTCATTTTCTTATGACATCACCTCCTCATGTCATCACCTCTTCCTGACATTACCTTCTTATGATGTCACTCCTATTATATCATCACCTTCCCTATCACATCTCCTCACCTATGACATCACCTCACCGATCCCCACTCAATGGCATTTCCTCTTTGTGATATTACCTTTTCTGTGACATCACCTCCTTATGACATCAATGCCCCATGACATCCCCTTTTCATGACATCACCTTCCATTACCTCATACTTTATTTTAAAGTATATAACCCATCAAGATATACTCTCACACATAAAATACTATAATTCTATTTATACCCAGAAATAAAAAATATGAATACTCTATTGGCACCACAGTGTACAAAAAAAATTAACGCTCACAATACTCTGTTAGAAGAAATATACAATGTCTTTTTCTTCTTTATTTTAAAGTATATAAACCATCAGGATATACTCTCACACGAAAAATACAAAAAATTCAGTTTTTACGTGGTAATAAAACATATGAATACTCTATTGGTACCACCATGTACAAAACAAGATAACTTTCAAAATACTCTGTTAGAAAAAATATACAGTGTTTTTTTCTACTTTATTTCAAAGGATATAAAGCAACAAGATATACTCTCAAACATAAAATACTAAAATTCTATTTTCAAGCTGTAATAAAACATATAAATACTCTATTGGTACTGCAGTGTACAAAACAAAACAAGGCTCAAAATACTGTTAGAAAAAATATACAATTTTTTTTACTCTATTTTGAAGTAGATAAACCATCAAGGTATACTCTCACACATAAAATACTAAAATTCTATTTTTACACGGTAATCAAACATATAAATACTTTATTGTTACCACAGTGTACAAAATAAATAAGGCTAAAAATGCTCTGTTAGAAAAAATATACATTGTTTTATTTGACTCTATTTTAAGGTATATAAACCATCAAGATATACTCTCACAGGTAAAATACTAAAATTCTATATTTACGTGGTAATAAATAATATAAATACCCTATTGGTACCCCAGTGTACAAAACACAATAACACTCAAAATGCTCTGTTAGAAAAAATATACAGTGTTATTTTCTACTCTACTTTAAAGTATATAAAAAATCAAGACATGCCCTCACACGTAAAATACTAAAACTCTATTTATATGCTATAATAAAAAATTTAAATATTCTATTGGTACCACAGTGTACAAAACAAAATAACTCTCAAAATATTCTGTTAGAAAAAATATACAATGTCATTTTATACTATGTTTTAAAGTATGTAAACCATCAATATATACTTTCACACGTAAAATACTAAAATTCTATTTTTACATGGTAATAAAAAACATAAATACTTTCTGTTTCTTAGTACCATGTTGCTTCCAAATTGTGTTTTTACTGTAAAAGACAATTTATTGTAGAGAAGAGGCTGTGAAAGACCTTCTCTATCTTTAAAAATAAATTACAGAAATTTACTTTTCATTTTTCTACAGAAAAATCATAGTACTCAAACTGGTGGTACTCATTGTGTACATTTTGTAAGCTTTGCCAGTGAAACCATAGGTTTTGCAAAAGCTTCCTTTCGTAGTCAAGATAAAGCTTAAAGTTCCAGAAATTAATATCGTTCGGACTGACTTTTTTCATATTTCCGTCAAGCTTCTCCATCGCAGAAACAGTACCAAACCAGCATCAGGTCTCCAGAAATATGGTAGAGCAGACAGGCAGGCCGTTAAGTTTCACAAACGTCACAGATCCTTTTCTTAGAGAAGAAAAACATGTATAAAATAGTTTTAATAGTCCAAAATGTCAACTATCTGTAGCTGCTTTTGTGTGTGTGTCAGTGAACCAATAATAATGCCTTGCTCAATCAATGCATTCAGCCATCTCAAGTGCAATTTGTGAAGGAGACTATGGTTTCCAAAAGATCCATTTTTTTACAAAGTTAAACCTGTAAAAAGTTCCTTTTTGTTTTTTCCTCCAGCAGTACACCAATTGCTCTTGGTTATTTCAGTAGTTGGTACGCTGTTAAGTTGTCCAGGCCAAGTAAGTTTTGTAGCTGTTTTAGTAATTTGAAGCCAAATTCTCATGCTGTTTCTCATCAAATAATAAGAATGAGAATTTGGTCCACAGTTTGTTTAATGTTCTCTCATTCCTTTTCTTATAAGGGTTTGGTGGGGAATGGGAAGGTTGTTTTGTTTTTTGGATTTTTTTTAAATTTCAGCCTCAAGTATCATATTTTCTTTTGCCTGTATCCAACTGCTTCTTTGAGTATTTTCATCTATTTTAATATGAGTAATAGATGCTGTGCTGTGTCATCAAAGTGTTCAACATTTTGTTCATTTAAACAAAAGTGTAATTCATACATATAGAGATGCATCTCTCAATTGATTTCTCACATAACTATTTTATAAGTAACTGGAATTTTTCATTAGATCTTATACAGAGAAGTATTTTATTAAAAATTCAAAAGGGAAGACTTTTATGTGCTCATTTTGTAAGTTTTGTTTTTAAATATCTTTACATTGTCTGCCAATTAAAGTGTTGTAAACTTGCATTGAAATGGACTCCCAATGTATTTTTGTGGTGTTATATAGTTACCTGTAGATTTCTAGCATGAAGTTAGCCTCACAATGCTGTGTGAAGGATTTTAAAATATGAGAGTCACTGAAAGAATTTAAACATCTGTTCATGTTAAATGCTCTATGGATTTTAATTAAAGACTTGAGAATTATTTTTATAAAAAAAACCATAAATACTCTATTGGTATTCCAGTGTACAAAACAAAATAACTCTCAAAATACTCTGTTAGAAAAAAATATACAATGTCTCTTTCTACTCTATTTTAAAGTATATTAATGAGAAAGATATACTCTCACACGTAAAATACTAAAATTCTATTTTTACACGGTAATAGAAAATATAAATACTCTATTGGTACCCCAGTGTAGAAAACAAAATAACACTCAAAATACACTGTTAAAAAAAATATACAATGTCCTTTTCTACTCCATTTTAAAGTATATAAACCATCAAGATATACTCTCACACATAAAATACTTAAATTCTATTTTTACACTGTAATAAAAAATATAAATAACCTATTGGTACCCAAGTGTACAAAACAAAATAACTCTCAAATAACTCTTTTAGAAAAAATATACAATGTCCTTTTCTACTCTATTTTAAAGTATATAAACCATGAAGTTATACTCTCACATGTAAAATACTAAAATTTTATTTTTACATGGTAATAAAAATATAAATAATTTCATGTTACCCCAGTGTACAAAACAAAATAACTATCTAAATACTCTGTAAAAAAATATACAATGTCCTTTCTTCTTTATTTTGAAGTATATAAACCATCAAGCTATACTCTCACATGTAAATTAGTAAAATTCTATTTTTATGTGGTAATAAAAAATGTAAATACCCTATTGGTATCCCATTGTATAAAGCAAAATAATTCTCAAAATACTCTGTTAGAGAAAATATACAATGTTCTTTTCTACTCTATTTTAAAGTATATGAAGCATCAAGATATACTCTCACACATAAAATATTAAACTCTATTTTTATGCATAATAAAAAATATAAATACAGTATTGGTAACCCAGTGTACAAAACAAAATAACTCTCAAAAACTTTGTTAGAAAAATATATACAATGTCATTTCTACTCTCTTTTCAAGTATATAAACCATCAAGATATACTCTCACATGCAAATTACTAAAATTCTATTTTTGCATGGTAATAAAAAGTATAAATACTCTACTGGTACCCCAGTGTACAAAAAAAATAACTCTAAAAATACTCTGTTAGAAAACATATACAATGTTTATTCTACTCTATTTTAAAGTATATAAACCAGAAAGATATACCCTCACACATAAAATACGTAAATTCTATTTTTATGCAGTAAGAAAAAATAGAAATACTCTATTGGTACCCCAGTGTAAATAAAAATAACTCTCAAAATACTTTGTTAGAAAAAGTATACAATGTCTTTCTCTAGTCTGTTTTGAAGTATATAAACCAAAGAAATTTTCTCTCACACATATAAAACTAAAATTTTATTTTTATGCAGTAATAAAAAATATAAATACTCTATTGGTATCACAGTGTACAAAACAAAATAACTCTGAAAACACTCTGTTTGAGAAAATATGCAATGTCCTTTTCTACTCTATTTTAAAGTACATAAATTATCAAGATATACACTCACATGTAAAACACAAAAATTCTATTTTTATGCTGTAATAAAACAATATAAATACTCTATTGGGAACCCAGTGTACAAAACAAAATAACTCTGAAAATGCTCTGTTAAAGAAAATATACAATGTTTTCTTCTACTCTGTTTTAAAGTACATAAACCATCAAGACATACTCTCACATGTAAAATACTAAATTCTATTTTTACGTGGTAATAAAAAATATAAATACTCTATTGCTACCCCAGTGTACAAAACAAAATAACTCTCAAAATATTCTGTTAAAAAAATATACAATGTTCTTTACTACTCTGTTTTAAAGTATATAAATCATCAAGATATACTCTCACACGTAAAATACTAAAATTGCAGTTTTACACGGTAATAAAAAATACAAATACTATATTGTTATTCCAGTATATCAAAAAAATAAATCCCAAAATACTCTGTTAGAAAAAAATGTACAATTTTCTTTTTTACTCTGTTTTAAAGTATATAAATTATCAAGGTATACTCACTTGTAAAACACAAATTTCTATTTTTATGTGGTAATAAAAAATATAAATACTCTATTGGTACCCCAGTGTACCAAACAAAATAGCTCTTAAAATCCTCTCTTAGAGAAAATATACAATTTTTTTACTTTAATATATATAAAAACCATCAATAAATACTCTCACACATAAAATACAAAAATTCTATTTTTACATGGTAATAAAAAATATAAATACTTTATTGGTACCCCATAGTACAATACAAAATACTCTCAAAATACTCTGTTAGAAAAAATACACAATGTCCTTTTCTACTCTTTTTTAAAGTATATAAACCTTCAAGATATAGTCTCACACATAAAATACTAATATTTTATTGTTAGGTGGTAATAAAAAATATAAATACACTATTGGTACCCCAGTGTAAGAAACAAAATAACTTCAAAAATGCTCGGTTAGAAAAATTATGCAATGTCCTATTAACTTTAAGCTATATAAACAATCAAGATATACTCTCACACGTAAACTAATAAAATTCTATTTTTACAGGATAATAAAAAATTCAAATACCCTATTGTTACACCAGTGTGAAAAAAATAACTCTCAAAATACTCTGTTAGAAAAAAATATACAATGTCCTTTTCTCCTCTTTTTTATAGTATATAAAGCATGAAGATATACTCTCACACATAAAATATTAAAATTATATTTTCACACGGTAATAAAAATTACAAATACTCTATTGGTACCCCAGTGCACAAAACAAAATTACTCTAAAAATACTCTGTTACAAAAAAATATACAATGTCTTTTTCTACTCTTTTTTAAAGTATATAAACCATCAAGATATACTCTCACACGTAAAATACTAAAATTCTATTTTTATATGGTAATAGAAAATATAAATACTCTATTGGTACCCCAGTATACAAAACAAAATTACTCTCAAAATTTTCTGATAGAAAAAATGTACAATGTCCTTTTCTGCTTTGTTTTAATGTATATAAACCATCAAGATATACTCTCACACGTAAAATACTAAAATTCTATTTTTAGTTGGTAATAAAATATATAAATACTTTATTGGTATCCCAGTGTACAAAACCAAATAACTCTAAAAATACTGTTAGAATTAATATACAATGTCTTCTTCTACTCTGTTTAAAACTATATAAACCATCAAGATATATTCTCAAACATAAAATACTAAAATTCTATTATCACACAATAATAAAAAATAGAAATATTCTATTGGTACCCCATGACATCTCCCCATGACATCACCTTCTCATGGCATCTTTTCCTCATGACATCACCACATATCACCTCATGACATCACCTTCCTATGACATCACTTCCTCATGACATCACCTTCTCATGACATCACCTCCTCATGACATCACCTCCTCGTGACATTATTTTCTCATGGAATCACCTGATGACATCACATCATGACATCACCTTTTCATGACATCAATTCCTCATGACATCACCCCATTACATCACCACCTCATGACATCATGTTGCCACAACACTTTTGCACAACATCACCTAACCATGACATCACCTCACCACGACATCACTTCCCCACAACATCACCTCCTCACCACATCACTTCCTCATGACATCTCCTCCACATGACATCACCTTCTCATGGCATCACCTCATGACATCAACTTTTCATGGAATCATGTCCTCATGACATCACATTTTTCTGACATGACCTCCTCATGTCATCACGTCCTCAGGACTTCACTTGCTCATGACATCACCTCATGACATCACCTCCTCATGACATCACCTGATAACATCAAATCTTCATGACATCAACGCATCACATCACCTTCTCATGACTTCACATCCTTATGACATCACCTCTTCATGACATCACCTTTTCATAACATCACTTTCTCATAACATCACCTCATGACATCACCTTCTCATGACATCACCCCATGACATCACCACCCACGACATCACATTTCCACATCATGTGCCCACGTCATCACCTCCTCACACCACTTCACCATGTCATCACTTCTGCACTACATTACCTCTTCACCACATTATTTTTTCATGACATTACCTCCACATGACATCACCTTGCCATGACATCACCTCCTCATGACATCACCTCATGATGTCACTTTCTCATGACATCACTTCAAGACATAACCTCATGACATCACGTCTTCATGACATCACCTTCTCATGACATCAACTCATCAAGACATCACCTCATTATGACATCAGTTTTTCATGACATCACCTCCTCATAACATCACCTTCTGTTGACCTCACCTCATCATGACATCAGTTACTCATGAAATAACTTTCTCATGGCATCACATCCTCATGACATCACCTCCTCATGACATCACCTTCTCATGACATGATGTCCTCATGAAATCTCATGACATCACCTCCTCATGACATGACTTCATCATAAAATTTTCTCATGATGTCACCTCCCATGACATCACTTTCTCATGACACCACTTCCACATGACATCACCTCAAGACTTCACCTCCACATGACATCACTTCCTAATGACATCACCTAATGATATCAACTCATTACATCCACTCATATTAAATCCTCATGAAATCACCTCCTCATGACATCACCTCCTGACATGACTTCCTCATTAAATTTCCTCATGACATCACCTTCTCATTACATCACCTCCTCATTACATCACCTTTTGATGACATCACCTCCTCATATAACCTCCTCATGACATCACATCATGACATCACCTTATGACATCACCTCAAGACATCACATCCTTTAGACATCACTTTTTCATGACATCACCTCCTCATGACATCACCTCCTGCTGACATCACCTTGTCATCACATCACTTACTCATGACAAAACCTTCTTATGACATCACATCCTCATGACATCATGTTCTCAGGACATTACTTTCTCATGACCTGATGTCCTCATGAAATCTTATGACAACACCTCCTCATGACATGACTTCCTCATGAAATCTCCTCATGACATCACCTCCTCATGAC
This sequence comes from Saguinus oedipus, assembly GCA_031835075.1. NCBI lineage: Eukaryota > Metazoa > Chordata > Mammalia > Primates > Cebidae > Saguinus > Saguinus oedipus. The sequence continues at coordinate 7,733,709 of CM063172.1, read as the reverse complement.
ATCACCTTCCCAAGACATCACTTCCTCATGACATCACCTCAAGACTTCACTCCACATGACATCACTTACTAATGACATCACCTCATGACTTAAACTCATGACATTCACTCATATTAAATCCTCATGAAGTCACCTCTTCATGACATCACCTCCTCATGACATCACCTGCTCATGACATGACTTCCTCATGAAATTTTTTTATGACATCACCTTTCCATGACATCACCTTCTCATGACATCGCCTCATGAAATCACCTCATGACATCACCTACTGATGACATCACCTTCTCATAACATCACGTTTTCAAGACATCACCTCCTCATGAATTCACTTCCTAATGACATCACCTCATGACATCAACTTCCTAATGACATCACCTTCTCATTATATCACCTTCTTATGTCATCACCCCATGACATAATTCCATGATGTCACCAACTCATGACATCACCTTTATATGACATCACCTCATGATGTCACCTCCTCATGACATCACCTCCTCATGACATCACCTTCTCATGACATCACATTATGACATCACCTCCTCATGGCATCACCTAATGACATCATCTTCTCATGACATAACCTCATGACATCACCTCAAGACATCACCTACTTTTGACATCAGTTTTTAATGACATCACCTCCTCATGACATCACCTCTTCTTATCATCGCCTCATCATGACATCACTTACTGATGACATAACCTTCTCATGACATCACATCCTCATGACCTCACCACCTCATGACATCACCTTCTCATGACATGACATCCTCATGAAATCTCCTCAATACATCACCTCCTCATGACATGATTTCCTCATAAAATCTCCTCATGACATCACCTCCTTATGACATCACCTTCACATGACATCATTTCAAGACTTCACCTCCACATGACATTACATTTTAATGACATTACCTCATATCAACTCATGACATCCACTCATATTAAATCCTCATGAAGTTACCTCCTCATGACATCACCTCCTCATGACATTACCTTTTCATGACATCACGTCCTCATGACACCACCTCATGATATCTCATTTTCATTACATCACCTCATGACATCACCTCACGGCATCACCTTCTCATGACATCACCTCCTCATAACATCACCTTTCCAAGACATCACCTGTTCATCAAATCACTTTCTAATGACATCACCTCATGACATCACCTTCTCATGAAATCACCTCATGATATCACCTTCTCATGACATCACCTTCTCATGACATCACAGCCTCATGTCATCACCTCCTCACTACATAACATTCTCATGAAATCTCCTCATGACATCTTTTCCTCATGACATGACTTCCTCATGAAATCTCATATCATTTCCTCATGACATGACTTTCTCATGACATCACTTCCTTAAGACATCATTTCATTACATCACCTCCTCATGACATCACTTTCTCATGACATCACATCATGACATCACCTCCTCATGACATCACCTCATGACATCACCTTCTCATAAAAACACCTCCTCATTGCACCACCTCATGACATCACCTCCTCACGACATCATCTCCTTATGACATCACTTTTTCATGACATCACCTTTTCATGACATCACCTCCTGTTGACATCACCTCATAATGACATCACTTACTCATAACATAAACTTCTCATGACATCATGTCCTCATGACATCACCTTCTCATGACATCACCTCATGAAATCACCTCATGACATCACCTACTGATGACATCACCTCATCATGACATGACTTTTTCATGAAATCTCATGACATCTCCTCCTCATGACATCACCTTCTCATGACATTACTTCCTCATGACATCACCTCAAGACTCACCTCCACATGACATCACTTCCTCATGACATCAACTCATGACATCCACTCATATTTAATCCTCATGAAATCAACTCCTCATGACATCACCTCCTCATGACATCACTTCCTCATGAAATTACATTCTCATGACATCACATCGTCAGGTCATCACCTCCTCCTGAGATGACTTCCTCATGAAATATTTTATGACATCACTTCTCATGACATCACATCCTCATGACATCATTTTCTCATGACATCACCTTCTCATGACATCACCTCATGAAATCACCTTATCACATCACCTACTCATGACATCACCTCCTCATAACATCACATTTTCAAAACATCACCTCATCATGAAATCACTTACTAATGACATCACCTTATGACATCACCTTCTCATGACATCACCTTCTCATTATATCACCTTATGAAATGATGTCCTCATGACTTCACCATTCCATGACCTAACATCCCCCCGACATCACCTACCCACCACATCACTTCTCCACGACATCAGCTTTTTATGAAATCACTTCCTAATGACATCACATCAACATGACATCACATTCTTATGACATTACCTCATGACATCACCTCCTGATGACATCACCTCATGATGTCACATTCTCATGACATCACTTTTTTATGATATAACCTCATGACATAACTGCTTCATGACATCACCTTATGATATCAACTTCTCATTACACCACCTTATGACATCACCTTCTCATGACACCACTTTTTTATGACATAATCTTTTCATGGCATCATCTCTTCATGGCATCACCTGAAGAATTCACCTTATGATATCATTTTTAAGGCATCACCTCATGACATCACCTTCTCATGATATCACCTCATCATGACATCACCTTTTCATGACATCACCTTCTCATGGCACCACCATTTCCTGACATGTTTTCCCTATAGTTTTACTCCTATTATATCATCCCCATTTTTATCAAATCACCTGAACCATGACACCACCTCACCCATCACCACCCAGTGGCATTTTTCTCTCTGTATCTCCTCATCTGTGACATCACACCCCATGACATCACTTTCTTTATGACATCATTTTCCTATGTTATTTTCTCCCCATGACATCATCTTCATGACATCACTACCCCATGGCATCACCTCCAACTGACATCACCTCTTTATGATGTCTCTCCTATTATATCATCACCTCCCTTGTCACATCACCTTACCTATGACATCACCTCTTCAATTTCCATTCGATGGCATTTCCACTTCATGATAAAACCTTCCCTGGGACATCACCTCTTCATGACATTAATGCCCCATGACATTCACTTTCCATGACATCACCTCCCGTGACATCACCTTTCCATGACATCACTTCCTCATGACATCACATTCTCATGACATCACATCGTCAGGTCATCACCTCCTCCTGAGATGACTTCCTCATGAAATATTTCATGACATCACCACCTCATTACATCACCTACTCATGACATTACATCATGACATCACCTCCAAACGAAATCGCCTACTCACGTCATCACCTCCTCATATCACCCCATAACATCACCTTCTCATGACATCACCTCCTCAAGACATCACCTTCTCATGATTTTACCTCATTACATCACCTCCTTATGACATCACTTCCTCATGACATCACCTCAAGACATCAACTTCTTATGATATCACTTCATGACATCACCTTTTCAAGACATTATCTCCTCATGACATCACTTCCTCATGACATCACCTCATATCACCTCAAGACATATCCTCCTCATGACATCACCTTATGACATCATTTCCTTGTGACATCACCTCCTCATGACATCATGCCCTCATGACATCACCCTGTGACATCACAACATAATGTCATCACTTCCTCAAGACCTCACCTCCACATGACATTATTTCCTCATGACATAACCACATGACATCAACTTATGACATCCCCTCATGTCATTAATTTTTCATGAAATCACTACCTCATGACTTCATTTTTTAATGACATCACTTCCTCATGAAATCACTTTCTCATGACATCACCTCATGACATGAATTCCTCATGAAATTTTCTCATGACATCACCTCCTCATGACATCACCTCCTGACATAACCTCCTGCTGACATCACCTCATCATCACATCACTTACTCATGACAAAATTTTCTCATGACATCACATCTTCATGATACCATGTTCTCAGGACATCACTTTCTCATGACCTGACGTCCTCATGAAATCTCCTCATAACAACACCTCTCATGACATGACTTTCTTATGAAATCTCCTCATGACATCACCTTCTCATGACATCACTTTCTCAAGACATCACTTCCTCATGACATCACCTCAAGACTTTACCTCCACATGACATCACTTACTAATGACATCACCTGATGACTTAAACTCATGACATCCACTCATATTAAATCCTCATGAGGTCACCTCTTCATGACATCTTCTCATGACATCACTTCCTCATGACATAATCACCTCATGACATCACCTCCTCATGACATCACCTGCTCATGACATGACCTCATGAAATTTTTTTCATGACATCACCTTCTCATGACATCACATCTTCATGATACCATGTTCTCAGGACATAACTTTCTCATGACCTGACGTCCTCATGAAATCTCCTCATAACAACACCTCTCATGACATGACTTTCTTATGAAATCTCCTCATGACATCACCTCATGACATCACCTTCTCATGACATCACATCCTCATGACATCACCTCCTCATAACATTACCTTCTCATGAAATGTCATCGTCATGACTTCACCCCATGATGTCATCAATCCATAACATAACATCCCCCCAACATCACCTGCCCACCACATCACTTCTCCACATCTTCTTCTCACATCACTTCCTCGTTACATTACATCAACATGACATCACCTTCTCATGACATCACCTCCTCATGACATCCCCTCATGATGTCACCCCATCATGACATCACTTCTTTATGACATAACCACATGACATAACTTCTCATGACTTCTTTATGATATCACCTTCTCATGACATCACCTTCTCATTACATGACATCCTCATAAAATCGTCTCATGATATTACCTCCTTCTTACCTGACTTCCTCATGAAATCTCCTCATATCACCTCCTCGTAAAATGACCTTCTCATGACATCACTTTCTCAAGACATCACCTCATGACATCACCTTCTCATGACATCACATCCTCATGACATCACCTTTTCATGACATCACCTTTTCATGAAATGACGTCCTCATGACTTCACCACATGACATCACCATTCCATGACATAACATCCCCCCAACATCACCTGCCCACAACATCCCTTCTCCACGACATCAGTTTCTCTCATCACTTTTTCATGATTCACATCAACATGACATCACTTCCTCATGACATCATTTCATGACATCAAATTCTTATTATGTCACCCCCTCATGACATCACCTTTTCATTACATCACCTCATGACGTCACCCCTCATGACATCACTTTTTTATAACATAACCTTATGACATAACCTCTCCATGACCTCACCTCATGACATCACATTCTCATGACACCACCTCATGACATCACCTTCTCATGACATAACCTCCTAATGGCATCATTTTCTCATGGCATCACCTGAATACCTGATTTTATGATATCATTTCCTCATAGCATCACCTCATCATGACATCACTTCATGATATCACCTTCTCATGACATTAACTTTTGATGACATCACCTTCTCATTACATCTCTTTCTCATGACATCACCTCATCACATTACCTTTTAAAGACACTTCCTCATAACATCACTTTCTCATCACATCACCTCATATTACCTTGTTATGACATCACCTCATAACATCACCTCCTAATGACACCACCACATATCACCTCATAAAATCACCTCATGAATTCACCTCCTTATGACATCACCTTCTCATGACATCCCCTCTTGACATCACTTTCTCAAGACATCACCTCCTCATGACATTGTTTCCTCATGACATCACCTCATCACTTCACCTTATGATATCACCTCCTCCTGGCATCACCTTCTCATGACATCACCTCTTCATGATGTCACCTCATTGCATCATCACCTCATGACATCACATTCGCATGACATCACTTCCTCATAACATCACCTCATGACATTTTTTTCTCAAGACATCACCTCATTATGACATCATTTTCTCATGACATCACTTCCTGACTTCACTTTATAATATCAACTTCTCATGGCATCACTTTTTCCTCATGACATCACCTCATTACATCATCATCTCATGACATCACCACCTCATGACATCACCTTTTCATGACATCACTATCTTATGACATCACACAATGACATCACCACCTCAGGACCTCAGGTCCCCATGGCATCACATCCCCACATTAACACCTCCCCACCACATCACCTCACCACGCCATCACTTCTGCACAACATCACCTTCTCACCACATCACTTTCACATGACATCACTTCCACATGACATCACCTTCTCTTGACATCACCACATGACATCAGCTCATGACATCACCTTTTCATTGCATCACGTCCTTATATTATCACCTTCTTATGACATCACCTACTCATAACTTCACCTCCTCATGACATCACTTTCTCATGAATTCACCTCATGACATCACATCCTCATGACATCTCCTCTTCATATCACTTTCTCATGACATCACCTTCTCATGACATCACCTCCTCATGACATCACCTCCTCATGACATCACCTTATAACATCATCTCATGACATTACCTCCTCAAGACATCACATCCTCATGACATCACCAACTCATGACATCACCTCATAACATCATTTCTTCATGACATCACATTCTCATGACACACATCCTTATGGCAATAACCCATGACATCACCACCTCATGATATCACCTTCTGAAGACTTCACCTCCACATGACATCACTTCCTCATGAAATCATCTCATGACATCAATTCATGACATCCACTCATATTACCTCCTCATGAAATCACCTCCTCATGACATCAACTCCTCATGACATTACCTCCTCATGACATCACTTTCTCATGAAATCACCTCATGACATCACCTCTTCATAACATCACTTTCTCATGACATGACCTTTTTATGAAATCTCCTCATGACATCACTTTCTCATAACATCCCCTTTTCATGGCATCACCTCCTCATGACATCACCTCCTCATGACATCACTTTCTCATGACATGACATCATCATGACTTCAGACTATGACATCTGTACCGCATGACACAATGTGTCCCTGACATCACCTACCCACATTAATTCTCCATGACTTCACCTCCTCACGACATCCCTTCCTCATGACATCACATCAACATGACCTCACCTCATAACATCACATACTCCTGACATCACCTCCTCATGACATCACCTTCTTGTGACACCACCTCATGATGTCACCTTCTCATGATATCACTTCTTTATGACATAACCTCATGACAACACCTTTTCATGACATCACCTCATTTCATCACCTTTTCAAGACATCACCTTCTCATGACTTCACCTCATCACATCACCTCCTCATGACATCACCTCCTCATGTCATCACCTCATGAAATCACCTTCTCATGACATCACCTCCTCATGACATTGCCTCCTAATGACATCATCTTTTCATGGCATCACCTGATGACATCACCTTTTGACATCACCTCCTCATGACATCACTTCCTCCTCATGACATCACCTCATGACTTCACCTTTCCATGACATAAACTCTCCCATGATATCACTTCTGTTATGATATTTCCTCTTTTTAAGGCATTATTGCCAGACACTGGCCTCTTCAAATAATAAAGATTGTGTTTTTTTTTTCAGCTGGACACAGTGGCTCACACCTGTAATCCTAGCACTTTGAGAGGCCATGGAAGGCAGATTGCTTGAGGCCAGGAGTTTAAAACCAGCCAAGTCAACATGCCAAATCTTCATCTTTAATATAGATACACATAAAAATGCTACATGTGGGGCACATGCCTGTAATCCCAGCTCTGCAGTAGGCTGAGGCAAGAGAATCACTTGAACCTTGGAGGCAGATTTTGTAAGTGAGCCACAATCGTGCCACTGCACTCCAGCCTGGGTGACACAGCAAGACTCTCTCAAAAAAAAGAATCACCTCGTTTTTCAACAGTCAAGCCAAAAGCCAAATCATGAATGCAATCTTATTCACAACTGCCACAGAAAGAGTAAGATATAAAGGAATACAGCTAACTAAGGAGGTGAAAGACCTCTGCAAGGAGAACTACAAACCACTTCTCAGTGAAATCAGAGTGGACACGAACAAATTTTAAAACATTCCATGCTCACGGATAGAAAGAATCAATATCTTAAAGCAATGTATACATTCAACAGTATTCCTATCAAACTACCAAGGACATTCTTTATAAAACTAAGAAAAAACTAGTTTAAAGTTCATGTGGAACCAAAAACGAATCCAAATAGCCAAGGCAATCCTAAGCAAAAAGAACAAAGCTTGCAGCATCACACCATCTGACTTAAAACTATACTACAGGACTACAGTAACCAGAATAGCATGATACTGGTACAAAAACAGACATATAGATCAATGGAGTGGAATAGAGAGCCCAGAAACAAGGCCACACACCTATAACCATCTGAGCTTTGAAAAAGCTGACAAAAAGAAGTAAGGGAGATAGGACTCCATATTCAATAAATGGTGCTATTTTTGAACAATGAGAACAGATAGACACAGGGAGGGGAGCATCACACACTGGGGTCTGTTGGGGGAATAGGGGAGGGGCAGCAGGGGGTGGGGAGTTGGGGAGAAATAGCATGGGGAGAAATGCCAGATATAGGTGAAGGGGAGGAAGGCAGTAAATCACACTGCCACATGCAAATATCTTGCATGTTCTTCACATGTACCCCAAAACCTAAAATGCAATAAAAATAGAAAATAAATAAATGGTGCTAGGATAACTGGCTAGCCAAATGCAGAAGACTTAAACTACACTCCTTTCTTATACCATACACCAAAAAAATCAACTCAAGATGGATTCAGTGCTTAAATGTAAGACCTAAAACTATAAAAACCCTGGAAGACAACCTAGGCAATGCCATTCTGGACATAGGAATGGGCAAAGATTTTGTGACAAAGACACCAAAAGCAATTGCAGCAAAAGTCAAAATTGACAAATTGGGTCTAAACAAACTAAAGGGCTTTTGTACAGCAAAAGAAACTGAGAACAGAGTCAGTAGACAACCTACATAATAGAAGAAATCTTGTGTAAACTGCATCTAACAAAGGTCTAATATCTGGCATTTCAAAGGAAGTTGAACAGATTTACAAGAAAAAAACCATGTTCAAAAGTTGGAAAACATATAAACGGACACTTTTCAAAAAAAGACATACATGTGGCCAAAAAGCATACGAGAAAAGCTCAACACCCTGATCATTAGGGAAATGCAAATCAAAATCAAAATGGGATACCATCTCACACCAGTCAGAATGGCTGCTATTTAAAAGTCAAAATATGACAGATGCTGGTGAGGTTGCAGAGAAAAATGTTTATACACTGCTGGTGGGAGTGTACATCAGTTCCTATACACTGCTGGTGGGAGTGCACATCAGTTCCTATACACTGCTGGTGGGAGTGCACATCAGTTCCTATGCACTGCTGGTGGGAGTGCACATCAGTTCTTACACACTGCTGGTGGGAGTGTAAATCAGTTTAACCATGTGGAAAGCAGTGTGGCGATTCCTCAAAGAGCTAAAATCAAAACTACCATTTAACTCAGCAATCCCATGAATGGGAGTATTAGTCCATTTTCACACTGCTAATAAAGACATCCCAAAGACTGGGTAATTTGTTAAGGAAAGAGGTTTGACTCACTGTTCAGCATGGCTGGGCAGGCCTCAGGAAACTTACAATCATGGCAGAAAGGGAAGCAAACACGTCCTTCTCCACGTGACGTCAGGAAGAAGAATAATGAGTGCCCAGGGAAGGGAGAAGCCCCTTATAATTCCATCAGATCTCCTGAGAACGAACTCGCTATCATGAGAACAGGATGGAAAATGCCACATTATTCAATTATCTACACCTGGTCCTTCCCATGACACCTGGGGATTATGGGAACTACAACTCAAGATGAGATTTGGATGGGGACACAGCCAGATCATATCACTGGGTATATACTCAAAGGAACATAAATCATCCCACTATAAAGACACACCCATCCATATGTTCTTTGTAGCAGTATTCAGAATAGCAGACGTGGAATTGACCCAAGTGCCCATCAACGATGGACTGGATAAAGAGAATGCAGTAAATATACACCACGGAATACTATGCAGCTATAAAAAAGAACAAAATCATGTCCTTTGCAAAAACATGGATGGAGCTGGAAGCCATTATTCTTATCAAACTAACTCAAAAGCAAAAACAAAAACAAATACTGTATGTTCTCACAAGGAGCTAAATGATGAGAACAGGTGGATACAGAGGGAAGCAACACACACTGGGGCCTCTCGGAGGGTGAGGGCGGGAGGAGGGAGGAGATAGGGATGAATAACTAATGGGTACTGTGCTTAATAACTGGGTGACCACGTAATCTGTATGACAAACCTCCGTGATACTGGTTTACCTGTGTAACAAATGTACACATGTATCCTGAACCTTAAATACAGGTTTTTTAAAGGCAAATGTAAACATGCTTTCTGTAAGATGTGTCATAAATATGTAATTTTTAGTTAAAGGAAGCACATGACAGAAAACCGCTGCACAGGGCAACACTGAGAGCATATTAGGGAGCATGTCTCTTCCTGTATGGGCCACAAGCCACAGGTGTACACAGGCAAGTATGAAAGGCAAACATAAACACGCTCCTCAAACGACTTACTGTAAGCCGTTTTCTTTTATTGAATTAACTCTTTGACACAAAAACGTGCTTTTGACACTGTGTCATTTTACATTTTTATCCAGCATCCTTCTGAGGTCTGCACCATCCCCATCTTATGAGTGAGAAACCATTCCTTGGAGAACGGTTATCATTGGGCCAAGGTTCCGGGCGAGTAGGTGAGGGTGCGAGCACCCTGTGTGCTCCAGGGTGGTACCTTCTCTCACCCCATCCCTGGCTCCTTCTCCCAGGACAGTTCAGGGCAGAAAGCAGGCTGAGACTGGTACCACCCAGCAGGGACTTGGCATTTCCTCTCTGTTTCACCTCCCCTGTGATATCACCCCCCATGACATCACATCCTCCATGACATCATCTTCCTATGATATTTCCTCCCCATGACATCAACCCCATGACATCATTTCCCCATGGCATCACCTCTCCCTGACATCAACTACTTATGATGTTACACATATTATATCATCACCTCCCCTTTCACATCACCTAACCTATGACATCACCTCACTTATCCCCATTCTATGGCATTTCCTCTTCATATCACCTCCACTGTAACATCACCACCCCATGACATCAATACCCCATGAAATCCCTTTCCATGACATCACCTCCCATGACATCACCTCTCCATGACATTACCTCTCCATGACATCAATACCTCATGACATCACCACCTCATGACATCACCTTTCATGACATCATTTCCTCATGACATCACCTCCTAATGACATCACCCCATGACATCACCTCCTAATGACATCACTTCCACATGACATAACCTCCTCATGACATCACCACATGACATTACATCCTCATGACATCTCCTCCTCATGACATCACCCCATGGCATCACCTCCTCATGACATCATCTCCTCATGACATTACCTTCTAATGACATCATCTCCTCTGGCAACACTTATGAAATCACCTCATGACATCACCTCCTTATGACAGCAATTCCTCATGACATCACCTCATGACAGCAATTCCTCATGACATCACCCCATGACATCACCACCTCATGACATCCTGTTGACACATCATATTTCCATGACATCACATACCCACGACATCACCTCACCACGACATCAACTCCACACTGCAACACTTCCTCACCACATCTCCTCCAGATGACATCACCTCCTCATAAAATCACCTCATGACATCACCTCATGACATCAATTTTTCATGGAATCATGTCCTCATGACATTATATTCTCCTGACATGACCTCCTCATAACATCATGTCCTCATGACATCACCTGCTCATGACATCACCTCCTCATGACATCACCTCCTCATGACATCACCTTCTCATGACATTACCTCATGACTTCACCTCATAATATCGCCTCCTCATAACATCACCTCATGACATTAAATTTTCATGACATCACCTCATCACATCACCTTCTTATGACATCACATCCTTATGACATCACCTCATGACATCACCTTAGCAAGACATCACTTTTTCATGACATCATTTTCTCATGACATCACCTTATGACATTACCTCATGACATCACCTCCTCATGACATCACCTTATTACATCATCACCTCATGAAATCACCTTCTCATGACATCACCTCATGACATCACCTCATATCAACTTTTTATGGCATCACGTTTTTATGACATCACCTCCTCATGACATCACATTCTCATGACATCACCTCCTCATGACATCACTTCCTTATGACATCACCTCATGACATCACCTTCTCATGACATCATCTCATCATGAAATCAGCTCCTCATGACCTCATTTTCTCATGGCATCAGCTTCTCATAACACTACCTTCCCCTGACAGCATCTCCCTATAGTTTTACTTCTATTATATCATGACCGTTTTTATCAAATCACCTGACCCATAACATCACCTCATCCATCACCAGCCAATGGCATTTTTTCTTCGTATCACCTTCCCTGTGACATCACTTCCCATAACATCACATCCTCCATGACATCATCTCATGACATCATCACCTCATGACATCACCTCCTCGTGACATCATTCCTTATGACATCACCTTCTCATGACATCACCTCCTCATGACATCACCTTCTCATGGCACCACCTCCCCTTGACATCTTCTCCCAAGTTTCACTCCTATTATATCATCACCATTTTTATCAAATCACCTGACCACTGACATCACCTCACCCATCACCGCCCAATGGCATTTTCTCTTTGTATCACCTCTACTATGACATTACTTCCCATGACATCACATCCTCCATGACATCATCTTCTTATGGTATTTCCTCCCCATATTATCCCCATGACATCACTTTTCCATGGCATCACCTTCCCCTGACATCACCTCCTTATGATGTCACTTTTATTATATCATCACATTCTCTATCACATCACCTCACCTATGACATCACCTCACTGATTTTCACTCGGTGGCATTTTCTCTTTATGATATGACCTTCCCTGTGACATGACATTCCCATGAAATCAATGCCTTATGACATTCCCTTTCCATTACATCACCTCCCATGACATCACCTCTCCATGAAATCACTACCTCATGACATCATGTCCCATGACATCACCTCCTCATGACATCACCTCCTGACATCACCTTATGAAGTCACCTCCTCGAGACATCAACTTCTCATGACATCTCTTTTGCATGACATCACCTCCTCATGACATCACCTTCTCATGACATTACACCACAATATCACCTCCTCATGATATCACTTTCTCATGAAATCAGGTCCTCATGACTTCTCCCCATGACATCACCACCCCATGACATAACATCCCCCTGACATCACCTCCCCACCACATCACTTCTCCATGACATCACCTTCTCACGACATCACTTCCTCATGACATCACATCAACTTGACATCACGTCATGACATCACCTCCTCATGACATCACCTCATGACATCAACTTATCATGACATCACTTTCTCATAAAATCACCTCATGACATCACCTCAAGACATGACATCCATATGACTTCAATTCCTTATGACATCCCCTCCTCATGACATAACCTCCTCATGACATCACCTCATGACATCACCCCCTAATGACATCACTTCATGACATAACCTCATGACATCTCCTCTTCATGACATCACCTCGTGACATCACCTTCTAATAACATCATTTCCTCATGACATCACCTCATTACCTCACCTTCTCATGACATCAACTTTTCATGTCATTACCTCCTCATGACATCACCTTTTCATGACATCACTTTCTCATGACATCACCTCCTCATCACATCACCTCCTCATGGCACCACCTCCTCTTTCACATCTTCTCCCTATAGTTTCTCTCCTATTTTTTCATCACCATTTTAATCAAGTCTCCTGACCCCTGACATCATTTCACTCATCACCACTTAATGGCATTTCCTCTTCGTATCACCTCTACTGTGACATCACTTCCCATGACATCACATTTTTCATGACATCATCTCTCTATTGTATTTCCTCCCCATTACATCATTTCCATGGCATCACCTCCCCCTGACATCACCTCCTTATGATGTCACTTTTATTATGTCATCACCTTCTCTATCACATCACCTCACCTATGACATCACCTCACCGATCCTCACTTGGTGGCATTTTCTCTTTATTATTTCCATGACATCACTTCCCCATGGCATCACCTCCTCCTGTAATCATCTATTTATGATGTCACTCTTATTATATCATCACCTCCCTTTTCATATCATCTTACCTATGACATCACCTCTTCAATCCCCATTCGATGGCATTTACTCTTTGTGATATCATTTTTCCTGGAACATCACCTCTTCATAACATCAATGCAACATGTCATTCCCTTTCCATGACATCACCTCCCATGACATCACCTCTCCATGACATTACTTCTCCATAACATCACTACCTCATGACATCACCTTCTCATGACATCACCCCATGACATCAACTTCTAACGAAATCACCTTCTCACAACATCACCTCCTGATGACATCACCTTTTCACGACATCAAATTTTCATGACCTCCACTCCTCATGACATCATTTCCTCATAACATCACTTCTTTATTACATCACCTCATGACATCCCCTCATGACATCACCTCCTCATGACATAATCTCCCCATGACATCACCTCCCCATGACATCACTTACTAACAACATCACTTTCTTTCTACAACACATCATCACATCACCTTCTAACAACATCATCTCACATCAACTCCTCATGACATCGCATTTTTATAACATCACCCCATATCACCTACTTATGACAACACCTCCTCATGACATCACCTCCTCATGACATCACCTCCTCATGACATCACCTCCTCATGACATCACCCCATAACATCACTTTCCCATGACATCACCTCCTCATGACATCACATCATGACATCACCTCCTCATGAAATCACCTTTTCATGACATCATTCCATGACATCTTCTCATGACATCACCTCCTCATGATATCACCTCATGACCTCACCTTCTTATGACATCACCTCATGATCTCACCTTTTCATGCCATCACCTCCTTATGACATCGTCTCCTAATGACATCATTTTCTCATGGCATCACCTGATGACATCACCTTTTCATGGCACTAATTTCTCATGTCATCACCCCATGACATCGCTGCCTCATGACATCACATCGCCACAACATAAAGTTTCCATGACATCATTTACCCAAAACATTACCTCACCACAACATCAGTTTCCCATGACATCACCTCCTCAGGACATCACCTCCACATGACATCACCTCCTAATGACATCACCTAATGACATCAACTTTTTATGGCATCACATCCTCATGACATCACCTTTTCCTGACATGAGCTTTTCATGGCATCACGTCTTTATGACATCACCTACTCATGAAATCACCTTCTCATGACATCACCTCCTCATAACATCACCTCTTCATGACATAACCTTCTTATGACATCACCTCATGACATCACCCCATGAAATCACCACCTCATGAGGTCACATCCCCATGACATCATGTTCCCATGTCAATCCTATTATATCATCACCATTTTTATCAAATCCCCTGACCCCTGACATCACCTCACCCATCACCACCCAATGGCATTTTCTCTCCATATCACCTCTACTGTGATGTTACTTCCCATGACATCACATCTTCCATGACATCATCTTCCTATGGTATTTCCTCCCCATGACATCACTTCCCCATGGCATCACCTTCCCCTGACATCACCTCTTTATTATGTCACTTTTATTATATCATCACCTTCTTTACCATGTCACTTCATTTATGACATCACCTCACCAATCCTCACTCAATGGCATTTTCTATTTATGATATGACCTTCTCTGTGACATGACATTCCCATGAAATCAATGCCTTATGACATTCCCTTTTCATTACATCACTTCCCATAACATCACCTATCCATTACATTACTCCTCCATGAAATCACTACCTCATGACATCATGTCCCATGACATCACCTCCTCATGACATGACTTCCTCATGGCATCACGTCCTCATGACATCACCTTCTCATGGCATCACCTCATGACATCACCTCCTCATGACATCACTTTCTCATGACATCACCTTATTACATCACCTAATATCACCTCCTCATGACATCAACTTTTCAAGACATCACTTTTTCATGACATCACCTCATGAAATCATCATGTCATGACATCACCTTCTAATGACATCACATTTTTATGACATCACCTCATGACATCACTTCCTCATCACATCACATCATCATGACATCACCTCCTCATGACATCACCTTCTCATGGCACCACCTCCCCATGACATCTTCTCAGTATAGTTTCACCCATATCATCACCGTTTTTATCAAATCACCTGACGAATGACATCACCTCACCCATCACCACCCAATGGCGTTTCTTTTCTGTATCACCTTGTCTGTGACATCACACCCCATGACATCACATTCTCCATGACATCATCTTCCTATGGTATTTTCTTATGAAATCATCTTCATGACATCACTTTTTCATGGCATGACCTCCTCCTGACATCACCTCTTTATGATGTCACTCCATGACATCAAAAACTCATGACATCACCTCCTCATGACATCACACCATGACATCACCTCCTCACAAAATCACCTTCTCACGACATCACCTTTTCATGACATCACCCAATAACATCACCTCATGACATCACCTTCTCATGAAATCATTTTCTCATGACTTTATTTCATGACATCACCTCCTCATGACATCACCTTCTCATGACCTCACCTCATATTATTTCTTCATGACATCACCTCCTCATGATATCATGTTCTCATGACATCACCCCATGACCTCACCAACTCATGACATTTCCTCCTCAAATCTTCACCTGCACATGACATCATCACCATCCCACCACATCACCTCAACACGCCATCACTTCCGCAAGACATCACCTCCTCACCACATCACTTTCTCACGACATTACCTTCATATAACATCACCTCCACATGACATCACCTTATGACATCACCTTTTCATGGCATCACGTCCTTATGACATTCTCCATGACATCATCTTCCTTTGTTATTTTCTTCCCATGAAATCATCTTCATGACATCACTTTCCCATGGCATAACCTCCTTCTGACATCACATCTTATGATGTCACTTTTATTATATCATCACCTCCCTTATCACATCACCTTACCTATGACATCACCTCTCTGATCCCCATTCAATGGCATTTCCTCTTTGTATTATCACCTCTTTTGGGACACCACCTCTTCATGACATCAATGCCCCATGACATTACCTTTCCATGACTTCACCTCCAATGACATCACCTCTCCATGACATTACCTCTCCATGACATCAAAACCTCATGACATCACCTCCTCATGACATCACCTCATAACATCATTTCTTCATGACATCACCTCCTCATGACATCATGTTCTCATGACATCACCCCATGACATCACCACTTCATGACATCACCTCCTCAAGACTTCACCTCCACATGACATAACTTCCTCATGACATCACCACATGACATCAACTAATGACATCACTTCATATTACCTCCTCATGAAATCACCTCCTCATGACATCACCTCTTCATGACATGACTTCCTCATGAAATCTCATGACATACTTCCTTATGAAATGACCATCTCATGACATCACCTCCTCATGACATCACCTCCTCATAACATCACCTCCTCATAACATGACTTCCTCATGAAATCTTCTATGACATCAATTCCTCATGACATCACCTCCTCATAACATCACCTCCTAACATGACTTCCTCATGAAATCTTCTCATGACATCACTTCCTCATGACATCACCTTCTTCTGACATCACTTCCTCATGACATCACCTCCTCATGACATCACCTTCTCATGACATGACGTCCTCATGACTTCACAACATTACATCAGTGCCACATTACATAACATCCCCCCGACATCACCTTTCCACCACATCACTTCTCCACATCACCTCATGACATCACTTCTTCATGACATTACATCAATATAACATCACCTCATGACATCACCTCCTCATGACATCACCCTATCACATCTTCTCATGACACCACCTCCTCATGACATCATCTCCTCATGACATCAAACCCTCATGACATCACCTTTTCATGATATCACCTCATGACATCAGCCTTTCATGAAATCACCTCCTCATGACCTCACCTCCTCATGAAACCATCTTATGACATCACCTCCTCATGACATAACCTCCTCATTGCATTATCTCTTCATGACCTCACCTAAAGACCTCACCTTATGATAACATTTTCTCATGGCATCACCTTGACATGACATCACTTCATGACATCACCTCCTCATGACATCACCCCATGACATTACCACCTCACAACATCATGTCCCCATGACATCATGTCCTAAAATAACCACCCAACAACACCACCTCAACATGCCATCACTTCTGCAAGTCATCACCTCACCACATCACTTTCTCACATTACCTCCACATAACATCACCTCCTCATGACATCACCTTATGACATCAACTTTTCATGGCATCACATCCTTATGACATCACCTACTCATGACATGACCTCCTCATGGCATCACGTCCTCATGACATCACCTCCTGATGACATTACTTTCTCATGAAATTACCTAATGACATCACCTCATGACATCACATCCTCATGACATCACCTTTTCATGACATCAATTTATCGTGAAATCACCTCATGACATCATCACCTCATGACATCATCTCATGACATCACTTCCTTATTACTTCACTTTCTCATGACATCACCTCATCATGACATCACCTCCTCATGAAATCACCTTCTTATGGCACCACCTTTCCTTGACATCTTCTCTCTATAGTTTTAATCCTATTATATCATCATCATTTTTATCAAGTCACCTGACTCCTGACATCGCCTCACCCATCACCACTCAATGGCATTTTCTCCGTATCACCTCTACTGTGACATCACTTCCCATGACATCACATCCTCCATGACATCATCTTCTTATGCTATTTCCTCCCCATGACATCATCCCCATGACATCACTTTTCCATGGCATCACCATCTTCTGACATCACCTCCTAATGATGTCACCTTTATCATCACCTCATCTATCACATCAACTCACCTATGACATCACCTCACTGATTTTCACCCGATGACATTTTCTCTTTATGATACCACCTCCCCTGTGACATGACATTTCCATGAAATTAATGCTTTATGACATTTCCTTTCCATTACATCACCTCCCATGACATTACCTCTCCATGACATTACCTCTCCATTAATCACTATGTCATGACATCATGTTTCATGACATCACCTTATGACATCACCTTCTCATGACATCACCTCCTCATGACATCACCCCCTCAAGACTTCACCTCCACATGACATGACTTCCTCATAAAGTCTCCTCATGACCTCACCTCCTCATGACAGCACCTTCTCATATCACTTCCTCATGACATCATCTCATGACATCACCTTCTCATGACATCACATCCTCATGACATCACCTCATGACTTCACCTTCTCATGACATGATGTCCTCATGACTTCACCCCATGACATCACCATTCCATGACATAACTTTCCCCCAACGTCACCTCCCCACTACATCACTTCTCCATGACATCACCTCCTCATGACATCATATCAACATGACATCACATCAACATGACATCACCTCATGACATCATTTCATGACATCAATTTTCATGACATCACCTTTTCATGACATCACCTTTTCATGACATCACCTCATGTCACCCCCTCATGACATCACTTCTTCATGACATAACCTCATGACATCACCTCTTCTTGAAATCACCTCATGACATCACATTCTCATGACACCACCTCCTCATGACATAATCTCCTCATGGCATCATCTCCTCATAACATCACCTGAAGACCTCACCTTATGATAAAATTTCCTCATGGCATCACCTCATCATGACATCACCTCCTCATGACATCACCTTTTGATGACATCACCTCCTCATGACATCTCTTCCTCATGACATCACCTCATTACATTACCTCCCAAAAACAACACCTCCTCATGACATCACTTTATTATTGTATCACCTCATATCACCTCCACATGATATCACCTCCTGATGACATCACCCCCTCATGATGCCACCTCATATCACCTCATAAAATCACCTCATGAAATCACCTCTTTATGACATTACCTCCTCATGACATCACCTTCCCAAGATATCACCTCCTCATTACATCATTTCCTCATGACATCACCTCATGACTTCACTTCATGAAATCACCTCCTCTTGGCATCACCTTCTCATGACATCACCTCCTCATAACATCACCTCATTACATCATCACTTCATGACATCAGCTTTGCATGACATCACTTTCTCATGACAACACCTCTTGACATCACCTTCTGAAGACATGTATTCATTACATCATTTTCTCATGACATCACCTCATGACTTCCCCTTATAATATCACATTCTCATGGCATCATTTTTCATAAAATCACCTCCTCATGACATCACTTCCTCATGACATCACCTCATGACATCATCTTTTCATGACATCACCTCCTCATATCACCTCCTCATGACATCACCTTATTACATCACTTTCTCATGACATCACCTCATGACCTCACCTCCTGACATCACCCCATGACATTGCCACCTCATTACATCACATCCCCATGACATCACGTCCCCACGTCATCACCTCTTTACATCACGTCACCCTGCCATCACTTCTGCATGACATCACCTCCTCATGACATCACCTTTTCATGGCATCATGTCCTTATGACATCATCTCCTCATGGCATTATGTCCTCATGACATCACCTGCTTATGACATCACCTCCTCATGACATCACCTCATGAAGTCTCATAAAGTCACCTCCTCAATACATCACCTCATGACATCATCACCTCATGACCTCACCTCCTCATGACATCACCTCCTCATGGAATCATCTCCCTCTGACATCATCTTCCTATGCTTTCACTCCTATTATATCATCACCTTCTTTATTAAATCACCTCACCCATGGCATAACCTCTCCATCACCACCCAATGGCATTTCCTCTCTGTATTATGTCTTCTGTGACATCACCACTCATGACATCACATTTTTATGGCATCACCTTTCTATGGCATTTCCTCCCCATGACATCATCTTCATGACATCACTTCCCCATTGCATAACCTCCCACTGATATCACCTCTTTATGATGTCACTTTTATTATATCATCACCACCTTTATCACATCACCTTACCCATGTCATCACCTTTCCGATCCCCACTCAAATGGCATTTTTCTCCATATCACCTCCCATGTGCCATCACCTCCCCATGACATCAATGTTCCATGACATCACCTCCCATGACATCACCTCTCCATGACATTACCTCTTCATGACATCACCTCATGACATCACCATCTCATGATAGCACCCCATGACATCAACTTCTCATGAAATCAACTTTTCACAACATCACCTCCTGACGACATCACCTTTTCACAACATCAACTTCTCATGACATCCACTCCTCATGACAGCATTTCCTCATAACATCACTTTTTTATTACATCACCTCATGACATCCCCTCATGACATCACCTCATGACATCACCTCCCCATGACATCACCTCAATACGCCATCACTTCTGCAAGACATAACCTTCTCACCACATCACTTTCTCACAACATTACCTCCACATAACATCACCTCCTCATGACATCACCTTATGACATCACCTTTTCATGGCATCACGTCCTTATGACATCACCTACTCATGACATGACCTCCTCATTGTATTACGTTTTCATGACATCACCTCCTCATGACATTACGTTTTCATGAAATTACCTCATGACATCACCTCACGGTATCACATCCTCATGACATCACCTTTTCATGACATCAATTCCTCATGACCACCTCATGACATCATCACCTTATGACATCCTCTCCTCATGACATCCCTTCCTTATGACATCTCTTTATCATGACATCACCTCATCATGACATCACCTCCTCATTACATCTCCTTATGGCACCACCTCCCCTTGACATCTTCTCCCTATAGTTTCAATCCTATTATATCATCATCGTTTTTATCAAATCACCTGACTCCTGACAGTGCCTCAGTCATCACCACCCAATGGCATTTTCTTTTTGTATCACCTCTACTGTGACATCACTTCCCATGACATCACATCCTCCATGACATCATCTTCTTATGCTATTTCCTCCCCATGACATCATCCCCATGACATCTCTTTCCCATGGCATCACCTTCTTCTGACATCACCTCCTTATGATGTCACTTTTATCATCACCTTCTCTATCACATCACCTCACCTATGACATCACCTCACTTATTTTCACTCGATGGCATTTTCTCTTTATGATATCACCTCCCCTGTGACATGACATTCCCATGAAATCAATGCTGTATAACCTTTCCTTTCCATTACATCACCTCCCATGACATCACCACTCCATGACATTACCTCTCCATTAAATCACTGTCATGACATCATGTCCCATGACATCACCTTCTCATGACATCAACTTATGACATCACCTTATGAAGTCACCTTCTCAAGACATCACTTTCTCATGATATCTCTTCCTCATGACATCACCTTATGACATCACCTCTTTATGACATCACCTCCTCATGAGATCACCTCCTCATGACATCACCTTTTTATGACATCATGTTTTCAAGACATCACCTCCTTATACCATTACTTACTAATGACATCACCTCCTCATGACATCCCCTCCTTATGACATCCCCTTCTTATGACATCACCTCCTCATGACATCACCTTCTTGTGACATCACATCCTCATATCACCCCATGACATCACCTCCTGAGATCACCTCCTTATGACATCACCTTCTCATGACATCAACTCCTCATAAAATTATTTTCTTATGACTACACTTCCTTATATCACCCCATGACATCACCTCCTGATGACATCACTTCCTCATGACATCACCTCTTCATGACATCACTTCCTCATGACATCTCCTTTTCATGACATCACCCCAAAACATCACCTAGTCATGACATTACCTCCTCATGACATCACTCCAACATCACCTTCTCAAGACATCACTTTTTCATGACATCATTTTCTCATGACATCACCTAATGAAATCAGCTTATGATGTCACCTCCTCATGGCATCACCTTCTCATGACATCATCTCATGACATCACCCCATTACATCATCACCTCATGACATCACCCTCTCATGACATCACTTCCTCATGACATCACCTTATCATGACATCACCTTCTCATGACATCACCTTTTCAAGACATCACCATTTCATGACATCACCTTCTCATGACATCACCCCATGAAATCACCACCTCACGAAATCATGTCCTTACAACATCATGTCCACACATCATCATCTCCCCACCACATCACCTCAATATGACATCACTTCCACATGACATCAGCTCCTCACCACATCACTTTCTCATGACATCACCTCCACATGACACCACCTTCTCATGACATCACCTCATGAAATCACCTCTTGACATCAACCTTTTTTGGCATCACGTCATTAAGACATTACCTACTCATGCCATGACCTCCTCATAGTATCACGTCCTCATGACATCACCTGCACATTACATCACTTCCACATGACATCACCTCCTCATGACATCACTTCCTCATGACATCACCTCATGACATTTCCTAATGACATCACATCCTCATATCAAAATTTCATGACATCATATTCTCATAACATCACCTCATGGCATCACCTAATGATGTCACATTCTTATATCACCTCATTACTTCACCTTCTCATGACATCACCTCATCATGACATCACCTCATCATGACATCACTTAATCATGACATCACCTTCTCATTGCACCACCTTTTCCTGACATGTTTTTTCTATAGTTTTTCTTTTATTATATCATCACCGTTTTTATCAAATCACCTGACCCATGACATCACCTCACTTATCACCACTTAATGGCATTCTTTTTCCATATCTCCTCATCTGTGACATCACACCCCATGACATCACATCCTCCATGACATCTTCTTCCTATTGTAGTTTCTTTTCATAACATCATCTTCATGACATTACCTCTCCATGACATCACTACCTCATGACATCACCTTCCATGACATCACATCCTCATGGAATCACCTCCTCATGACATCATTTCCTCATGACATGACTCCCTCATGAAATCTCATGACATCACTTTCTCATATCACCTCATGACATCTCGGTCTCATGACATCACCTCCTCATGACATCAACTTCTCATGACATGATGTCATGACTTCTCCCCATGACATCACCATTCCATGATATAACTTTCCCCCAATGTCTCCCCTCTCCATATCACTTCTCCACAACATCACCTTCTCATGACATCACTTCCTCATGACATCACATCAACATCACATCACCTCACATCACCTCATGACATCAACTTATGACATCACCTCTTCATGACATCACTTACTCATGAAATCACCTCCTCATATCACCTCAAGACATCATATCCTCATGACATCAATTCTTTATCACACCACCTTCTTATGACATCACCTCCTCATGACATCACCTCATGACATCACTTCTTCATGACATCACTTCTTTATGACATAACCTCATGACATCAACTTTTCAAGACATCACCTCTTGACATCTCATTTTCATGAAATCACTTCATCATGACATCACCTCCTCAGGACATCACCTCATGACATCACCTTCTCATGACATCACCTTTTCATGACATAACCTCCTTATGGCATCATCTCCTCATGGCATCACCAGAAGACCTCACCTTATAATATCATTTCCTCATGGCATCACCTCGTCATGACAACATTTCATGACATCACCTCCTCATGACATCACCTTTTGATGACATCACCTCCACATAAAATCTCTTTCTCATGACATCACCTCATTACCTTATAAAAATAACACCTCCTCATGACATCACTCCCTCATGACATCACCTCATATCACCTCCTCATGACATCACCTCCTCATGACATCTTCTCCTCATGACACCACCTCATATCACCTCTTATAATCACCTCATGACATCACCTTATGACATCACCTTTTCATGACATCCCCTTCTCATTACATCACCTTCTCAAGACATCACCTCCTCATGACATCATTTTTTTGTAACATCACCTCATAACTTCTCCTCATGATATCACCTCCTCCTTGCATCACCTTCTCATGACATCACCTTCTCATGACATCACCTCATTACATCATCACCTCATGACATCACCTCTGCATGACATCACCTTCTCAAGACATCACCTCATGACATCATTTTTTATGACATCACCTCAGGACTTCACCTGATGATATCACCTTCTCATGACATTACTTTTTCATGAAATCACCTCCTCATGACCTCACCTCTTTACATCATCACCTTATTACGTCACCTCCTCATTACATCACTTTCTCATGAAATCACCTTCTCATGACATCACTTCCTCATGACATCACCTCCTCATGACATCATCTATTCATAACATCACTTTCTCATGACATCACCTCCTCATGACATCACCACCTCACAACATCACGTCCCCATGTCATCACCTCCCCACCACATCTCCTCACCACACCATCACTTCTGCATGACATCACCTCCTCACCACATCACTTTTTCATGACATCACCTCCACATGACATCACCTTCTCATGACATCACCTGCTCACGGCATCATGTTCTTATGACATCACCTCCTCATGACATGACCTCCTTATTTCATCACGTTTTCATGACATTACCTGCTTATGACATCACTTCCTTGTGACATCACCTTCTTATGACATCACCTCATGGCATCACCTTCTCATGAGATCACCTCATGACATCACCTACTCTTGACATCACATTCTCATAACATCACCTTCTTAAGACATCACCTCCTAATGAAATCACTTCCTAATGACATCACCTCATTACATCCCCTTCTCATGACATCACCTTCTCATTACATCACCTTCTCATTACATCAGCTCATGTTATTATATTCTCATTACATCACTTCCTCGTGACATCACCTCCTCAAGACACCTTTTTATGACATCACTTCCTCATGACATCATCTTCTCATTACATCTCCTTCTGTTGACATCACCTCCGCATGACATCACTTCCTCATGACATCACCTTATAAATTCACCTTCTCAAAACATCACCTTCTCATGACATCACTTCCTCATAACATCACCTAATGATATCAACTCATGACATCACCTCCTCATGACATTACATTTTCATGAAATCATCTCAAGACATTACCTTATTACATTACTTCCCCATGACATCACCTCATGACATAATTTTATTACATCACCACTTTATGACATCACCTTCTCATGACATCACCTCCGTATGACATTACCTACTAATGACATCATTTATTCATGGCATCACCTGATGACATCACTTGCTCATAACATCACTTTCTTCTCATGACATCACCTCCTCATGACATCAACTCTCCCATGATATCACTTCTGTCTTGAAATTTTCTCTTTCAAAGGCATCATTGCCAGACACTGACCTCTTCAAATAATAAAGATATTTTTTCAGATGTACACAGTGGCTCACACCTGTATCCTAGCACTTTGAGAGGACATGGAAAGCAGTTTACTTGAGGCCAGGAATTCAAAATTAGCCAAGCCAACATGCCAAATCTTTATCTCTAGTAAAAATACACATAAAAAGGCTACATCTGGAGGCAGATGCCTGTAATCCCAGCTCTGCAGGAGGCTAAGGCTAAAGAATCACATGATCCTTGGAGGCAGATGTTTGTAAGTGAGCCACAATCGTGCCACTGCATTCCAGCCTGGGTAACACAGCAGGACTCTCTCTCAAAAAAAAAGAATCATTTTGTTTTTCAACAGTCAAGCCAAAAGCCAAATCATGAATGCAATCTTATTCACAACTGCCACAAAAAGAATAAGATATCCAGGAATACAGCTAACTAATGAGGTGAAAGATCTCTGCAAGGAGAACTACAAACCACTTCTCAGTGAAATCAGAGTGGACACGAACAAAATTTTAAAACATTCCATGCTCACGGATAGAAAGAATCAATATCTTAAAGCAATGTGTACATTCAACAGCATTCCTACCAAACTACCAAGGACATTCTTTATAAAACTAAGAAAAAACTAGTTTAAAGTTTATGTGGAACCAAAATGGAATCCAAATAGCCAAGGCAGTCCTAAGCGAAAAGAACAAATCTAACGACATCACACCATCTGACTTAAAACTATACTACAGGACTACAATAACCAGAATAGCATGATACTAATACAAAAACAGACATATAGATCAACGGAATGGAATAGAGAGCCCAGAAACAAGGCCACACATCTATAACCATCTGAGCTTTGACAAAGCTGACAAAAAGAAGTAATGGAGAAAGGACTCCACATTGAATAAATGGTGCTATTTTTGAACAATGAGAACAGATAGACACAGGGAGGGGAGCATCACACACTGGGGTCTGTTGGGGGGAATAGGGGAGGGGCAGCAGGGAGTGGGGAGTTGGGGAGAAATAGCATGGGGATAAATGCCAGATATAGGTGAAGGGGAGGAAGGCAGCAAATCACATTGCCACATGTGTACCTATGCAAATATCTTGCGTGTTCTTCACATGTACCCCAAAACCTAAAATGCAATGAAAAAAGAAAATAAATAAATGGTGCTAGGATAACTGGCTAGCCATATGCAGAAGACTTAAACTACACACCTTTCTTATACCATACACCAAAAAAATCAACTCAAGATGGAATCAGTGCTTAAATGTAAGACCTAAAACTATAAAAACCCTGGAAGACAACCTAGGGAATGCCATTCTGGACATAGGAATGAGCAAAGATTTTGTGACAAAGACACCAAAAGCAATTGCAGCAAAAGCCAAAACTGACAAATTGGGTCTAAGCAAACTAAAGGGCTTCTGTACAGCAAAAGAAACTGAGAACAGAGTCAGTAGACAACCTACATAATAGAAGAAATCTTGTGTAAACTGCATTTAACAAAGGTCTAATATCTGGCATTTCAAAGGAAGTTGAACAGATTTACAAGAAAAAAAACCCTGTTGAAAAGTTGGAAAACATATGAACAGACACTTTTCAAAAAAAGACATACATGTGGCCAAAAAGCATACGAGAAAAGCTCAACATTCTGATCATTAGGGAAATGCAAATCAAAACCAAAATGGGATACCATCTCACACCAGTCAGAATGGCTGTTATTTAAAAGTCAAAATGTGACAGATGCTGGTGAGGTTGCAGAGAAAAATGCTTACACACTGCTGTTGGGAGTGTACATCAGTTCCTATACACTGCTGGTGGGAGTGCACATCCGTTCCTATACTCTGCTGGTGGGAATGCACATCAGTTCTTACACACTGTTGGTGGGAGTATAAATCAGTTTAACCATGTGGAAAGCAGTGTGGTGATTCCTCAAAGAGCTAAAAATGGAACTACCATTTAACTCAGCAATCCCATGACTGGGCGTATTAGTCCATTTTCACACTGCTAATAAAGACATTCCGAAGACTGGATAATTTGTTAAAGAAAGAGGTTTGACTCACTGTTCAGCATGGCTGGGCAGGCCTCAAGAAACTTACAATCATGGCAGAAAGGGAAGCAAATCTGTCCTTCTCAACATGACGTCAGAAGAAGAATAATGAGTTCCCAGGGAAGGGAGAAGCCCCTTATAATTCCATCATATCTCCTGAGAACGAACTCGCTATCATGAGAACAGGATGGAAAATGCCCCATTATTCAATTATCTACACCTGGTCCTTCCCATGACACCTGGGGATTATGGGAACTACAACTCAAGATGAGATTTGGATGGGGACACAGCCAGACCATATCACTGGGTATATACTCAAAGGAATATAAATCATCCTACTATAAAGACACATCCATCCATATGTTCTTTGTAGCAGTATTCAGAATAGCAGACGTGGAATTGACCCAAGTGCCCATCAACGATGGACTGGATAAAGAGAATGCAGTAAATATACACCATGGAATACTATGCAGCTATAAAAAAAGAACAAAATTATGTCCTTTGCAGAAACATGGGTGGAGCTGGAAGCCATTATTCTTATCAAACTAACTCAAAAGCAAAAACAAAAACAAATTCTGTATGTTCTCACAAGGAGCTAAATGATGAGAACAGGTGGATACAGAAGGAAGCAACACACAGTGGGGCCTCTCGGAGGGTAAGGGCGGGAGGAGGGAGGAGATCAGGATGAATAACTAATGGGTACTGTGCTTAATAACTGGGTGACCACGTAATCTGTACGACAAACCCCCGTGATACCGGTTTACCTGTGTAACAAATGTACACATGTATCCTGAACCTTAAATACAGGTTTTTTTAAAGGCAAATGTAAACATGCTTTCCATAAGATGCGTCATAAACATGTAGTTTTTAGTGAAAGGAAGCACATGACAGGAAACCGCTGCACAGGGCAACACTGAGAGCATATTAGGGAGCATGTCTCTTCCTGTATGGGCCACAACACACAGGTGTACACAGGCAAGTATAAAAGGCAAACATAAGCACGCTCCTCAAACGACTTACTGTAAGCTGTTTTCTTTTAGTGAATTAAACTCTTGACACAAAAACGTGCTTTTGACACTGTGACTTTTACATTTTTATCCAGCATCCTTCTGAGGTCTGCGCCATCCTCATCTTATGAGCAAGAAACCGTACCTCGGAGAAAGGGCATCATTGGGCCAAGGTTTGGGGCAAGTAGGTGAGGGTGTGAGGACCCTGTGTGCTCCAGGGTGGTACCTTCTCTCACCCCATCCCTGGCTCCTTCTCTCAAAAGAGTTCAGGGTAAAAATCAGGCTGAGACTGGTAACACCAAGCAGGGACTTGGCATTTCCTCTCCATATCACCTCCCCTGTGATATCACCCCCCATGACATCACATCCTCCATGACATCATCTTCCTATGATATTTCCTCTTCATGACATCATCCTCATGACATCACTTCCCCATGGCATCACCTCCCCCTGACATCACCTACTTATTATGTCACCCCTATTATATCATCACATCCCCTATCACATCACCTCACCTATGACATCACCTCACTGATCCCCAATCAATGGAATTTTCTCTCCATGATATCACCTCCCCTGTAACATAACCTCCCCATGACATCAATGCCCCATGAAATCCCCTGTTCATGACATCACCTCCCATGACATCACCTCTCCATGACATCACCTCATGACATCACCTTTTCATGATGTAATCTCGTGACATAACATCCTAATGAAATCACCTCCTCATGACATCACTTTCTCATGACATCACCTCATGACATCACCTTCTAAAGACAACACCTCCTCATGACATCACTTCCTCATGACATCACTTCCTTATGACATCACCTCATCAGGACATCACCTCATGCCATCGCCTCCCACGACATCACCTTTTCATAATATCACCTCCTCATGACATCACTTACTCATGACATCATCTTTTAATGATGTCACCTTTTGACTTCACCTCCTCATGACATCACTTCTTCATGACATTACCTCATGACATCACCTTATGAAGTTACCTCCTCAAGACATCACCTCCTCATGACATCACTTCCTCAGAAAATCACCTCATGACATCACCTCATGACATCACCACATGATATCACCTCCTCATGACATCACTTTCTCATATCACCTCATGACATCACCTCATAACATCACTTCCTCATGATGTCACCTCCTTATGAAATCACCCCATGACATAACCACCTCATGATATCACCTCCTCATTACATCCCCTCCTCATGACAACACTTCCTCATGACATCTCCTTATGACATTACATCATATCACCTTTTCATGACATCACCTCCTCATGACATCACTTCCTCATGACATCACCTCCTCATGACATTACAGTCTCATGACATCACCCCATGACATTATCACCTCATGACATCACGTTTCCATATCACATCCCCACATCACATCCCCATGATGTCACCTCCCCATGACATTATCTCCCCATGACATCACTTCCCCATGACATCACCTTTTCATTACATCACTTCCTCATGACATCACCTCCTCATGACATCACCTCCTAACATCACCTTCTCATGACATCACATCATTACATCAACTTCTCATGACATCACCTACTCATGACATCACCTTCTCATGACCTCATTTTCTTATGACATCACCTCTTCATGTCATCACCTCTTCCTGACATTACCTTATGATGTCACTCCTATTATATCATCACCTTCCCTATCACATCTCCTCACCTATGACATCACCTCACCGATCCCCACTCAATGGCATTTCCTCTCTGTGATATTACCTTTTCTGTGCCATCACCTCCTTATGACATCAATGCCCCATGACATCCCCTTTTCATGACATCACCTTCCATTACCTCATACTTTATTTTAAAGTATATAACCCATCAAGATATACTCTCACACATAAAATACTAAAATTCTATTTATACCCAGAAATAAAAAATATGAATAGTCTATTGGCACCACAGTGTACAAAAAAAAAAAAACACTCACAACACTCTGTTAGAAGAAATATACAATGTATTTTTCTTCTTTATTTTAAAGTATATAAATCATCAGGATATACTCTCACACGAAAAATACAAAAAATTCAGTTTTTACACGGTAGTAAAACATATGAATACTCTATTGGTACCACAGTGTACAAAACAAGATAACTTTCAAAATACTCTGTTAGAAAAAATATACAATGTTTTTTTCTACTTTATTTCAAAGGATATAAAGCAACAAGATATACTCTCAAACATAAAATACTAAAATTCTATTTTCAAGTGGTAATAAAACATATAAATACTCTATTGGTACTGCAGTGTACAAAACAAAACAAGGCTCAAAATACTCTGTTAGAAAAAATATACAATATTTTTTTCGACTCTATTTTGAAGTAGATAATCCATCAAGGTATACTCTCACATGTAAAATACTAAAATTCTATTTTTACATGGTAATCAAACATATAAATACTTTATTGTTATCACAGTGTACAAAAAAGAAAGGCTAAGAATGCTCTGTTAGAAAAAATATACAATGTTTTATTTGACTCTATTTTAAGGTATATAAACCATCAAGATATACTCTCACAGGTAAAATACTAAAATTCTATATTTATGTGGTAATAAATAATATAAATACCCTATTGGTACCCCAGTGGACAAAACACAATAACACTCAAAATGCTCTGTTAGAAAAAATATACAGTGTTATTTTCTACTCTACTTTAAAGTATATAAAAAATCAAGACATGCTTTCACACGTAAAATACTAAAACTCTATTTATACGCTATAATAAAATTTTTAAATATTCTATTTGTATTACAGTATACAAAACAAAATATTCTGTTAGGAAAAATATACAATGTCACTTTATACTATGTTTTAAAGTATATAAACCATCAATATATACTTTCACACATAAAATACTAAAATTCTATTTTTACATGGTAATAAAAAATATAAATACTCTATTGGTATTCCAGGGTACAAAACAAAATAACTCTCAAAATCCTCTGTTAGAAAAAATGTATATAAATGAGAAAGATATACTTTCACACGTAAAATACTAAAATTCTATTTTTACGTGGTAATAGAAAATATAAATACTCTATTGGTACCCCAGTGTAGAAAACAAAATAACACTCAAAATACTCTGTTAGAAAAAATATACAATGTCCTTTTCTACTCCATTTTAAAGTATATAAACCATCAAGATATACTCTCACACATAAAATACTTAAATTCTAATTTTACGCTGTAATAAAAAATATAAATACCCTATTGGTACCCAAGTGTATAAAACAAAATAACTCTCAACTCTTTTAGAAAAAATATACAATGTCCTTTTCTACTCTATTTTAAAGTATATAAACCATGAAGTTATACTCTCACACATAAAATACTAAAATTTTATTTTTACATGGTAATAAAAATATAAATAATTTCATGGTACCCCAGTGTACAAAACAAAATAACTATCTAAATACTCTGTAAAAAAATATACAATGTCCTTTCTTCTTTATTTTGAAGTATATAAACCATCAAGTTATACTCTCACATGTAAATTAGTAAAATGCTATTTTTATGTGGTAATAAAAAATGTAAATACTCTATTGGTACCCCATTGAATAAAACAAAATAACTCTCAAAATACTCTGTTAGAGAAAATATACAATGTCCTTTTCTACTCTATTTATAGTAAATGAACCATCAAGATATACTCTCACATGTAAAATACTAAAACTCTATTTTTATGCATAATAAAAAATATAAATACCCTATTGGTAACCCAGTGTACAAAACAAAATAACTCTCAAAAACTTCGTTAGAAAAAAATATACAATGTCGTTTCTACTCTCTTTTCAAGTATATAAACCATCAAGATATACTCTCACATGTAAATTACTAAAATTCTATTTTTATGTGGTAATAAAACAATATAAATACTCTATTGGTACGCCAGTGTACAAAACAAAATAACTCTGAAAATGCTCTGTTAAAGAAAATATGCAATGTTTTCTTCTACTCTGTTTTAAAGTACATAAACCATCAAGATATACTCTCACATGTAAAATATTAAATTCTATTTTTATGCGGTAATAAAAAATATAAATACTCTATTGGTACCCCAGTGTACAAAACAAAATAACTCTCAAAATATTCTTTTAGAAAAAATATACAATGTTCTTTACTACTCTGTTTTAAAGTATATAAATCATCAAGATAAACTCTCACACATAAAATACTAAAATTGCAGTTTTACATGGTAGTAAAAAATATAAATACTATATTGTTATTCCAGTGTATCAAAAAAATAAATCCCAAAATACTCTGTTAGAAAAAATGTACAATTTTCTTTTTTACTCTGTTTTAAAGTATATAAATTATCAAGGTATACTCACTCATAAAACACAAAAATTCTATTTTTACATGGTAATAAAAAATATAAATACTCTATTGGTACCCCAGTGTACAAAACAAAATAGCTCTTAAAATCCTCTCTTAGAGAAAATATACAATGTTTTTTCTACTTTGTTTTAATATATATAAACCATCAATAAATACTCTCACATGTAAAATACAAAAATTCTATTTTTACATGGTAATAAAAAATATAAATACTTTATTGGTACCCCATAATACAATACAAAATACTCTCAAAATGCTCTGTTAGAAAAAATATATAATGTTTTTTCTACTCTGTTTTAAAATATATTAACCATTAAGATATACTCTTGCACATAAAATACAAAAATTCTATTTTTACATGGTAATAAAAAATATAAATGCTTTTTTGGTACTTCAGTGTACAAAAAAATAACTCTCAAAATACTCTGTTAGAAAAAATACACAATGTCCTTTTCTACTATTTTTTAAAGTATATCAACATTCAAGATATAGTCTCACACGTAAAATACTAATATTTTATTGTTTGGTAGTAATAAAAACTACAAATACACTATTGGTACCCAAGTGTAAGAAACAAAATAACTCCAAAAATGCTCGGTTAGAAAAAATATGCAATGTCCTATGAACTTTAAGCTATATAAACAATCAAGATATACTCTTACATGTAAACTAATAAAATTCTATTTTTACATGATAATAAAAAATTCAAATACCCTATTGTTACACCAGTGTGAAAAAAAATAACTCTCAAAATACTGTTAGAAAAAAATATACAATGTCCTTTTCTCCTCTTTTTTATAGTATATAAAGCATGAAGATATACTCTCACACGTAAAATATTAAAATTATATTTTCACATGGTAATAAAAATTACAAATACTCTATTGGTACCCCAGTGTGCAAAACAAAATTACTCTAAAAATACTCTGTTAGAAAAAATATACAATGTCTTTTTCTACTCTTTTTTAAAGTATATAAACCATCAACATATACTCTCCCATGTAAAATACTAAAATTCTATTTTAGTAATAGAAAATATAAATACTCTATTGGTACCCCAGTGTACAAAAAAAAATTACTCTCAAAATTTTCTGATAGAAAAAATATACAATGTCCTTTTCTGCTTTGTTTTAATGTATATAAACCATCAAGATATACTCTCACACGTAAAATATTAAAATTCTATTTTTAGTTGGTAATAAAATATATAAATACTTTATTGGTACCCCAGTGTACAAAACCAAATAACTCTAAAAATACTCTTTAGAATTAATATACAATGTCTTCTTCTACTCTGTTTAAAACTATATAAACCATCAAGATATATTCTCACACATAAAATACTAAAATTCTATTATCACACAATAATAAAAAATAGAAATATTCTATTGGTACCTCAGTGTACAAAACAAATAACTATCAAAATACTCTGTTAAAAAATATACAGTGTTCTTTTCTACTCTGTTTTAAAGTATATAAACCATCACAATATACTCTCAAACATAAAAAAGTAAAAAAATTTCTTTACGCAGTAATAAAATATATAAATACTTTTCTGGTACCCCAGTGTACAAAACAAAATAACTCTCAAAATACTCTTTTAATAAAAATATACAATGTCCTCTTCTACTCTGTTTTAAAGTATATAAACCATCAAGATATACTCTCACACCTTAAACACTAAAATTTTAATTTTACACGGTAATGAAAAATATAAACACTCTATTTATACCCTGGTGTACAAAACAAAATAACTCTCAAAATTCTCTATTGGAAATAATATACAACATCCTTTTCTACTCTGTTTTACACTATGTAAACCATCAAGATATACTCTCAAATGTAAAATACTAAAATTCAATTTTTATGTGGTAATAAAAAATGTAAATTCTCTACTGGTTCTCCAGTGTACAAAACAAAATAACTCTCAAAATACTCAGTTAGATAAAATATGCAGCATCCTTTTCTAGCCTGTTTTATAATATATAATTTATCAATATATACTCTCAAACATAAAATACTAAAATTCTATTTTTGGTCAGTAATAAAAAATATAAATACTATATTGGTACCCCATTGTACAAAACAAAATAACTCTCAAAATACTCTGTTAGAAACAATTCACAACATTTTTTCTACTCTGTTTTAAAGTATATAAACCATCAAGGTATATTCTCACATGTAAAATACTAAAATTCTATTTTTATGTGGTAATAAAAATCTAAATACTTTATTGGTACCCCTGTGTACAAAACAAAATAGCTCTCAACATACTCTGTTAGAAAAGATATACAACTTTTTTTCTACTCTGTTTGAAAGTATATAAACCATCAAGATAAACTCTCACACATAAAATACTAAAATTTTATTTTTACATGGTAATAAAAATATATACTCTATTTGAACCCCAGTGTACAAAACAAAATAACTCTCAAAATACTTTGTTAGAAAAAATTTACAACATCTTTTTCTACTTTGTTTTAAAGTATATAAACCACCAAGATAGGCTCTCAAACATAAAATACTAAAATTCTATTTTTTACACAGTAATAAAAAATATAAACACTCTATTTGTATCCCAGTGTACAAAACAAAATAACTCTCAAAATATTCTTTTAGAAAAAATTTACAATGTCCTTTTCTACTCTGTTTTAAAGTATATAAACCATCAAGATATACTCTCACATGTATAATACTAAAATTCTTTTTTTACACTGTAATAAAAAATATAAATACTTTATTTGTACCCCAGTGTACAAAACAAAATAACTCTCAAAATACTCTGTTAGAAAAAATTTACAACGTTTTTTCTTCTCTGTTTTAAAGTACATACATTGTCTGGAATTATGCTTTCATCTAAAATGCTAAAATTCTATTTTTACACATTTGTAAAAAATATAAATACTCTATTTGTACCACAGTATACAGAACAAAAAGTAAATCAAAATACTCTTTTTAAAATAATATACAATATCCTTTTTCCACGCTGTTTTAAAGCACATACACTTCTTGATGTAGTCTCTCATATAAAATACTAAAATTCTATTTTTATGCCTTTATAAAAAACATAAATACTCTATTTGTACCCCAGTGTACAAAACAATGAAATGCTTAAAATTTTCTGTTAGAGAAAATATACAATGTCTTTTTTCTACTCTGTTTTAATGTACATACACCATCTGAATGTACTCTCGCATATAAAATACTAAAATTATATTTTTAAGTGGTTATAAAATATATAAATATTCTATTTGTACCTCAATGTACAAAACGCAAAAAGCCTCAAAATGCTGTGTAAGAAAAAATACACAATGTTTTTTACTCGGTTTTAAAGTACATACACTGTCTGGATATACTCTTTCATGTAAAATATTAAAATTCTATATTTACATTATCATCAAAAATATACTCTATTTGTACCCCAGTGTACAAAACAAAAAATACTCAAAATACTCTCTAAGACAAAATATACAATGTTCTTTTTCTACTCTGTTTTAAAGTACATACATTGTATAGGTGTACCCTTTCATATAAAAAACTAAAATTCTATTTTTAAGTGGTTATAAAAATGATAAATACTCTATTTGCATTTCAGCATACCAAATAAAAAAAGAGTCAAAATTCTTTGTTAGAGAAAATATAAAATGTCCTTTTTCTATTCTGTGTTAAAGTACATACACCATCTGTATGTACTCTCTCTTATAAAATACTAAAATTCTATTTTTATGTGGTTATAAAAAGTATAAATACTCTATTTCTACCACAGTGTACAAAACAAAAAAAGACTCAAAATACTCTTTTAGAAACCATATAAAATATCCTTCTTTTCTGTTTTAATGTATATTTACCGACCAGGTATACTCACTCATATTAAATACTAAAATTCTATTTTTATGCAGTTATAAAAATATAAATACTCTGTTTGAACCTATTGTAAAAAAAAAAAACAAAAAAGAATCAAAATCCTCCGTTAGAAAAATTATACAATATCCTTTTTCCCCTCTGTTTTAAAATACATACATTTTCTGGATGTGCTCTCTCACATAAAATACTAAAATTTTGTTTTTATGCCTTTATAATAAATATAAAGGTGATATTTATACCCCAGTGTACAAAACAAAAAAAAAGACTCAAAAGACTCTGTTAGAAGAAGTCTGGTAGCATGATGCCTCCCGCTGTGTTCTTTTTGCTTAGAATTGACTTGGCTATGTGGGCTCTTTTTTGGTTCCATATGAAATTCATGGTGGTTTTTTCCAGTTCTATGAAGAAATTCAATGGCAGTTTGATGGGGATAGCATTGAATGTGTAAATTACTTTGGGCAGTATAGCCATTTTCACAATATTGATTCTTCCTAACCATGAACATGGAATGTTTCTCCATCTGTTTGTGTCCTCTCTTATTTCGTTGAGCAGGTGTTTGTAGTTTTCCTTAAAGAGGTCGCTTACATTCCTAGTGAGTTGTATTCCTAGGTATTTTATTTTCTTTGTAGCGATTGTGAATGGCAGTTCGTTCTTAATTTGGTTCTCTTTAAGTCTGTTATTGGTGTATAGGAATGCTTGTGATTTTTGCACATTGATTTTATATCCTGAGACTTTGCTGAAGTTGCTTATCAGTTGCAGGAGCTTTTTTTCTACATTGTTTTAAAGTACATACACTGTAAGGAAGTACTCTCTCATACAAAATACTAAAATTCTATTTTTATGCTGTTATAAATATATAAATACTCTATTTGTACCGCAGTGTACAAAACAAAGTAACTCTTAAAATACTCTGTTAGAAAATTTATACAATGTCTTTTTTCTACTCTGTTTTAAAGCACATACACTGTCTGGATATACTCTCTCACGTAAAACACTAAAATTCTATTTTACATGATTATAAAATATATAAATACTCTATTTCTACTGCAGTGTACAAAACAGAAAAAAGACTCAAAATACTTTTAGAAAAAATATACAATGGAAGGAGAAAATACTAAGGGCAGCCAGAGTGAAGGGATGGGTCACCCATGAAGGGAAGCCCATCAGACTCACAGCAGATCTCTTGGCAGCAACTCTACAAGCCAGAAGAGAGTGGGGGCCAATATTCAACATCCTTAAAGAAAAGAAATTTCAACCCAGAATGTCATATCCAGCCAAACTGAGCTTCATAAGTGAAGGAAGAATAAAATCTTTTGCCAACAAGCAAGAACTCAGAGATTTTGTCCCCACCAGGCCTGCTTTACAAGAGCCCCTAAAAGAGGCACCCCACATAGAAAGAAACAACCAGTACCAGCCATTCTAAAAACATACTAAATGCTAAAGAGCATCAATAAAATGAAGAATCTGCATCAACCAAGGGACAAAACAGCCAGATAGTATCAAAATGGCAGTATCAAACTCACACATAACAATATTAACCCTAAATGTAAATGGGCTAAATGCACCAATCAAAACACACAGACTGGCAAATTGGATAAAAAACCAAAACCCATCAGTGTGCTGTATCCAGGACACCCATCTCACATGCAAAGATTCACAAAGGCTCAAAATAAAGGTATGGAGGAAGATTTACCAAGCAAATGGAGAGCAAAAAAAAAGCAGGAGTTGCAATTCTCATCTCTGATAAAATAGACTTTAAAGCAACAAAGATCAAAAGAGACAAAGAAGGTCATTACATAATGGTAAAAGGATTGATACAACAAGAAGAGCTATCGATTCTAAATATATATGGACCCAATACAGGAGCACCCAGATATATAAGGCAAGTTCTTAATGACTTACAAAGAGACTTAGACTCCCACACAATAATGGTGGGAGACTTTAACACTCCACTGTCAATATCAGACAGATCAACCAGACAGAAAATTAACAAGGAAATCCAGGGCTTGAACTCAGACCTGGAACAAGCAAACCTGATAGACATTTACAGAACTCTCCATCCCAAATCCACAGAATATTCATTCTTCTCAGCACCACATCACACCTACACCAAAATTGACCACATAATTGGAAGTAAAGCACTCCTCAGCAAATGCAAAACAACTGAAATCAAACAAAGTCTCTCAGACCATAGTGCAATCAAGTTAGAACTCAGAATTCAGAAACTAACTCAGAACCGCACAGCTTCATGGAAACTGAACAACTGGCTCTTGAATGTTGATTGGATAAACAATAAAATGAAGGCAGAACCAAAAGAGAGCCTGCATAGCCAAGTCAATTCTAAGCAAAAAGAACACAGCACGAGGCATCACACTACAAGACTTCAAACTATACTACAAGGCTATAGTAATCAAAACAGCATGGTACTGGTACCAAAACAGAGATACAGACCAATGGAACAGAACAGAGGCATTGGAGGCAACACAACATATCTACAACCATATAATCTTTGATAAACGAGACAAAAACAAGCAATGGGGAAAGGATTCCCTGTTTAACAAATGGTGTTGTGAAAACTGGCTAGCCATGTGCAGAAAGCAGAAACTGGACCCCTTCCTGACACCTAACACTAAAATTAACTCCAGATGGATTAAAGACTTAAACATAACACCTGGCACCATAAAAACCCTAGAAGAAAATCTAGGCAAAACCATTCAGGACATAGGAGTAGGCAAGGACTTCATAACCAAAACATCAAAAGCATTGGCAACAAAAGCCAAAAGAGACAAATGGGACCTAATCAAACTCCACAGCTTTTGCTCGGCAAAAGAAACAGTCACTAGAGTGAATCAGCAACCATCAGAATGGAAAAAAATCTTTGCAGTTTATGCATCTGACAAAGGGCTGATATCCAGAATTTACAAAGAACTCAAACAGATTTACAGGAAAAAAACAAACAAGCCCATTCAAAAATGGGCAAAGGATATGAACAGACACTACAAAAGAAGACATACATGAGGCCAACAAACACATGAAAAAATGCTCATCATCACTGGTCATTAGAGAGATGCAAATCAAAACCACATTGAGATACCATCTCACGCCAGTTAGAATGGTGATCATTAAAAAATCTGGAGACAGCAGATGCTGGAGAGGATGTGGAGAAATAGGAACACTCTTACACTGTTGGTGGGAGTGTAAATTAGTTCAACCATTGTGGAAGACAGTGTGGCGATTCCTCAAGGACCTAGAAATAGAAATTCCATTTGATCCATCAATCCCATTACTGGGTATATATCCAAAGGACTATAAATCGTTCTACTATAAGGACACATGCACACGAATGTTCATTGCAGCACTGTTTACAATAGCAAAGACCTGGAACCAACCCAAATGCCCATCGATGATAGACTGGACTGGGAAAATGTGACACATATACACCATAGAATAGTATGCAGCAATCAAAAATGATGAGTTTGTGTCCTTTGTAAGGACATGGATGAATCTGGAGAACATCATTCTCAGCAAACTGACACAAGAACAGAAAAAGAAATACCGCATATTCTCACTCATAGGCAGGTGAGAAAAACGAGAACACATGGACACAGGGAGGGGGTCTACTACACACTGGGGTCTATTGGGGGAAATGGGGGAGGAACAGTGGGGGGGCTGGGGAGGGATAGCCTGGGGATAAATGCCAAGTGTGGGTGAAGGGGAGGAAGGCAACAAAACACACTGCCATGTGTGTACCTATGCAACTATCTTGCACGTTCTGCACATGTACCCCAAATCCTATAATGCAATAAAAAATTAAAAAATTAAAAAAGAAATGAAGGCAGAAATAAAGAAGTTCTCCGAAACCAACGAGAATGAAGACACAACATACCAGAATCTCTGGGACACATTTAAAGCAGTCTGTAGAGGAAAATATATAGCAATAAGTGCCCACATGAGAAGAGTGGAGAGATTCAAAATTGACACCCTATCATCAAAATTGAAAGAGCTAGAGGAGCAAGATCAAAAAAACTCAAAACATAGCCAAAGACAAGAAATAACTAAGATCAGAGCAGAACTGAAGGAGATAGAAATACAAAAAACCCTTCAAAAAAATCAATAAATCCAAGAGCTGGTTTTTCAAAAAGATCAACAAAATAGACCACTAGCCAGACTAATAAAAAAGAAGAGAGAGAACAACCAAAGAGATGCAATAAAAAACAATAAAGGGGAAATCACCACAGATTCCACAGAAATTAAAACCATAATCAGAGAATACTACAAACAACTCTATGCACATAAACTAGTAAACCAGGAAGAAATGGATAAATTCCTGGACACCTGTGTCCTCCCAAGCCTAAACCAGGAGGAAGCTGAAACTATGAATAGACCAATAACAAGGTCTGAAGTCGAGGGAGCAATTAAGAGCCTACCACACAAAAAAAGCCCTGATCCAGATGGGTTCACAGCCGAATTCTACCAGACACACAAAGAGGAGCTGGTACCATTCCTTCTGAAACTATTCCAAATAATCCAAAAAGAGGGAACCCTTCCCAAATCATTTTATGAGACCAACATCATCCTGATACCAAAACCACGCAGAGACTCAACAAGAAAAAAAACTTCAGGCCAATATCCATGATGAACATAGATGCAAAAGTCTTCAATAAAATACTGGCAAACCGATTGCCACAGCACATTAAAAAATTTATCCATCATGGTCAAGTAGGATTCATCCCGGGCATGCAAGGCTGGTTCAACATATGCAAGTCTATAAACGTCATTCACCACATTAACAGAACCAAAAACAAAAACCACATGATTATCTCAATTGACGCAGAGAAGGCATTTGACAAAATTCCACAGCTCTTTATGCTAAAAACTCTCAATAAACTCGGTATTGATGGAACATATCTCAAAGTAATAAAAGCTATTTATGAGAAACCAACAGCCAATATCATACTGAATGGGCAAAAACTGGAAGCATTCCCTTTGAAATCCGGCACAAGACAAGGATGCCCTCTTTCATCACTCCTATTCAACATAGTATTGGAAGTTCTAGCCAGAGCAATCAGGCTAGAAAAAGAAATAAAGGGTATTCGAATAGGAAAGGAGGAAGCCAAATTGTCTCTATATGCAGATGACATGATAGTATACATAGAAGACCTCATCGCCTCAGCCCAAAAACTCCTGAAACTGATAAGCAACTTCAGCAAAGTCTCAGGATATAAAATCAATGTGCAAAAATCACAAGCATTCCTATACACCAGTAACAGACTTAAAGAGAGCCAAATCAAGAACAAACTGCCATTCACAATTGCTTCAAAGAGAATAAAATACCTAGGAATACAGCTTACAAGGAATGTAAGGGATCTCTTCAAGGAAAACTACAAACCACTGCTCAAGGAAATAAGAGAGGACACAAACAGATGAAGAAACATTCCATGTTCATTGTTAGGAAGAATCAATATCGTGAAAATGGCTATACTGCCCAAAGTAATTTACACAATCAATGCTATCCCCATCAAGCTACCACTGAACTTCCTCACAGAACTGGAAAAAACCACCATGAACTTCATATGGAACCAAAAGAGAGCCCGCATAGCCAAGTCAATTCTAAGCAAAAAGAACACAGTGGGAGGCATCACACTACCAGACTTCAAACTATACTACAAGGCTACAGTAATCAAAACAGTATGGTACTGGTACCAAAACAGAGATATAGACCAATGGAACAGAACAGAGGCATCAGAGGCAAAACAGCTTATCTACAACCATACCATCTTTGATAAACCAGACAAAAACAAGCAATGGGGAAAGGATTCCCTGTTTAATAAATGGTGTTGGGAAAACTGGTGAGCCATGTGCAGAAAGCAGAAACTGAACCCCTTCCTGACACCTTACACTAAAATTGACTCCAGATGGATTAAAGATGTAAACATAAGACCCGGCACCATAAAAACCCTAGAAGAAAATCTAGGCAAAACCATTCAGGACATAGGAGTAGGCAATGGCTTTATGACCAAAACACCAAAAGCATTGGCAACAAAAGCCAAAATAGACAAATGGGACCTAATCAAACTCCACAGCTTCTGCACAGCAAAAGAAACAGTCACTAGAGTGAATCGGCAACCAACAGAATGGGAAAAACACTTTG
The DNA here is from genome assembly GCA_031835075.1 of Saguinus oedipus. Classification (NCBI taxonomy): domain Eukaryota; kingdom Metazoa; phylum Chordata; class Mammalia; order Primates; family Cebidae; genus Saguinus; species Saguinus oedipus. Next base: position 7,689,388 of record CM063172.1, on the reverse strand, counting down.
TAATTTACCCATCTGACAAAGGGCTGATTTCCAGAATTTACAGAGAACTCAAACAGATTTACAGGAATAAAACAAGCCCATTCAAAAATGGGCAAAGGCTATAAAGAGACACTTTACAGAAGAAGACATACATGAGGCCAACAAACATATAAAAAAATGCTCATCATCACTGGTCATTAGAGAGATGCAAATCAAAACCACATTGAGATACCATCTCACGCCGGTTAGAATGGTGATCATTAAAAAAATCTGGAGACAACAGATGCTGGAGAGGATGTGGAGAAATAGAAACACTTTTACACTGTTGGTGGGAGGGTAAATTAGTTCAACCATTGTGGAAGACAGTGTGGCGATTCCTCAAGACCTTAGAAATAGAAATTCCATTTGACCCAGCAATCCCATTACTGGGTATATATCCAAAGGACTATAAATCGTTCTACTATAAGGACACATGCACAAGAATGTTCATTGCAGCACTGTTTACAATAGCAAAGACCTGGAACCAACCCAAATGCCCATCGATGATAGACTGGACTGGGAAAACGTGGCACATATACACCATGGAATATTATGCAGCAATAAAAAATGATGAGTTCTTGTTCTTTGTAAGGACATGGATGAATCTGGAGAACATCATTCTCAGCAAACTCACACAAGAACAGAAAATGAAATACCACATATTCTCACTCATAGGCGGATAATGAAAAATGAGAACACATGGACACAGGGAAGGGAGTACTACACACTGGGGTCTATTGGGGGAAATAGGGGAGGGACAGTGGGGGCAGGGAGCTGGGGAGGGATAGCCTGGGTAGAAATGCCAAATGTGGGTGAAGGGGAGGAAGGCAGCAAAACACACTGCCATGTGTGTACCTATGCAACTATCTTGTATGTTCTGCTCATGTACCCCAAAACCTAAAATACAATAAAAAAGTAAACATGTCAAAGAAATATAAATAAAAAATGCAACCACAGTTTAAAAAATATATATATACACACACACATATTTAATAAATATATATAAATATATATTTATATATAAATTTATATATATATTTATATATATATATTTATATATTTAATATATATTTAATATATTATATATTTATATATATTTATATATATTTAATATATATTTATATATTTATATATATTTAATATATATTTATATATTTTTATATATTTAATATATATTTATATATATTTTATATTTATATATAAATAAAAAATTAAACCATAAAATTAAAATATATATATATACACACACACACACACACACACACACATATTGGTGCCTTTGTTTTGCTGTTATCCTAATTGTATCCTTTGCCTACCTACTGTGGACCAACCACTTACAGCATCCATCTTCTAGGGTCATTTGGGGGACTGGTAATAAGTACATAAAGCTCCTAGAACAATGCCTGTCCTGTAACAGGTAACAGATACCTGGAAGCAATCATTATTTTTTTCTAGATGATTTTAACAGCTAACCATGTTTTCTCTGATACTTTCTGCACTTTGAGATATCACTGTTATGACATTTCAGGGTCTACCATCATTATACTACTTCACAGCTGAGCTTGATAATCTTGAGAAGCCACAAGTAGGGTTACACAGATAATGATAGGATAAATCTCTCCTGATTCATTAAAATGCGTTACAAGCTATAAACAGGAAACACTCTTCCTAAAAGAATATACATAGCCTACTGAATCTTAAGGGGAAATTGACATGTATTGTTGCCTATTGTATGTCAGGCAGTTTGCTAGGTACTTTCATCTGGATTATCTCATTTAGTCTTGTTAAACTAACTAGTTAGAAGAATAGTTGCTTTATTAATTGCACAAACATAAACAAAGACCATGGGTACTGTCTGTTTTAATTAACAAGTGAGTAAGTATCAGGAAGAGACTCACCCATGTAACTAAGATGTACTGCAGGCTTACTGAGTGCCAGGAACTGTACTACAAACCAAGGATGCAGAGATTAAAATAAAAAGCCACAACGGAACTGACTCCCCCAACCCCAGCTGCTTGAGTAGTGGCTGCCAAAGGCTCACAGGTGGCTTCAGCCAAGGGAAGTAGCCTCATCCACAAAAGCCTATGATGTCATGCCTTTCTCCACTAGCAGTCCAGGCCAATGAATGATACATGGTACAAGAAGCTCAGACCCTTGCCTCAAGGTGGGGAAAGTCTATAGTGTTATTTACATTTCAGAGCACACTCAGGAATCACAGTGAGGTTAGACTCCAGTGCAGCCACAACATCCTTGCTTAGTTTCTTCCTCTAGCTTGTCCTGCTTTCCTCCCTTCCTTCCAGGTTCTCCCTGAGAGCACTCCTTCAACGACTCACTTCACAGGAATCACCATTGCAGGCTCTGCTTCTACGGAGCCTGGCCTCATCTGACTTCAAGGAGATTTCTGCATAGTAGAGAACCATATCTGTAAACATGCAAACAAAATATAAATTGTAACATGAAGTCATGAATGTGAATGTACAGAACACTGTAAGTGCACAGAAGCAGCAGCATGACAGAAGCAGCAAGATTAAATATCCACCCAAAATCCAAGTACAGTAAAGCATAGGTTCTACAGCAGAGGTCAGCAAATTTTTTCTTATAGTAAGTATTTTAGACTTTTCAGGAGCATAAAAGAAATTATGTATGTTCTGTAGGTACTTACTAAACCATTTCAAATGTGACCACAGGCAGCTAACCAGACTTGACCTGTGGGCATATGTGTTTTTTTAAATATTAATATGCATAGTAGCCACCAAATGATGTTGTGAGAATAGATTCTGATTTGGTAGGTCTAAGGTGGGGCCTGAGAATCTGTATTTCTAATAAGCTTCTAGGTTATGTTGACACTGCTGGTACACAGTCCACACATCAAGAACCAAGCCTCTAGAAAGAGAAGTATGGCAAAAGAAGAAATCCTAAAAGAAAAACAGTTGAGAAAAGCTGCATAAGTTTTAGGAGCAGAGAAAGCAATAGAGAGGACTCTAGGCTGAGGTCAGAGGGAGTGACAAGTAATTTAATTAATGGACATTTATTGACTATCAACTCACTGCAAATCATTGCTTTAAGTGCCACAAGGAAAGAGGCCAAGCTTTCACAATCTTGAGCATACTTTGCTAAACAATCAGCTAGAAGACAGAGCAGCAGAGGCAGAAGACCTGTGTAATTCACTGTGGCAGAGGGAGCCAGTCATCCAGCAGAAACCTGCTGTATCAAGGGCTCAGATACACATGGATGGAGGAGCTGAAAAATAGATGCTTTATCTGCCCAGCAACCACCTGTTCAACTTCAATTTCCATAATTGTTATCTCAACATGCAGATATCAACTTCAGAGAGGCACCATGAAGATTAAATGAGACATGAGAGGTATAGAGGCACCTGGCACATAATAGTTTAGGGAAGACTGGTTTCCCCCTTTTCCTTCTTTTGGTAGAGACATTGGCATAGTCACTTGCTTTCAAAATGTGCAAAGTTGGAACCAGTGGTTTTAAGAGAGGACTATACAATTCATATGCATATATAAGCTCTCTCTGGAAGAATACCCAGTAAGTTGAAAACTCTGATGGCATTGAGACAGGTTAATGAGTGAGAAGGGAACAAGGATGAGAGAAAAACTTTTGTATATCTTGATTTTTTTATGTAAGTATTTTTCTCATTAAAAAAATGGAATTATAGGACTGAGCCATGCAGCTCATGTCTGTAGTCCCAGCAATTTTGGAGGCCAAAGATGGCTGATCAATTGAGGGCAGTTGTTTGAGACTAGCCTGGCCAACATGGGAAAACCCCACCTCTAGTAATAGAAAAATTAGCCTGGCATGGTGGCCCATACCTGTAGTCCCAGGTACTGAGGAAGCCTAGGTGGGAGAATCATTTGAACCCAGAAGGCAGAGGTTGCAGCGAGCCGAGGTCACACCAATGTACTTCAGCCTAGGCTACAAAGCGAGACTCTGTCTCAATTTAAAAATTAAAAATAAGAAATGGAATTACACACACAGGTACATGTGCACACATGCTGAGTGGGCAAGTGATGCAGATTTAGGAACTATGTCTATTAGCAACAGCTATGAGTGCAGGTCGATTTCAGCACAACGTTGTACTTCTGTACAGGAAACCAGCAAACTGTACTAGGGAGTTTTCTTTAACTTTTATTTCTAAATATCATCATACCTAAGAAAATCACTAAGATTGATTATTCTAGAAGCTATAGAAGATAGTGTCAGTTGATTCACTCAGCACCTATGTCAATCCTATTGCTTATTTCTTTCTACTTAAAAAAATGATTTTCCAGCCTTCCTTACAGCCAAAGGTAACCATGCAATAGTTATAGTCATTGGGACATCTGAAGAAAGCTGTTGGTGCCACCTCTTCTCTTTCATTCTTGTGTCTGTCATGCTGGTCTGATGGCTAGAGTTCCAACTATCAGTTTGTAGCCATGAGAAAGAAAGCCGCATGCTTGGGACACTGAAGCAGAAAGAAAGAAAATGCCTGGGTTTCCATGGTGTCAGTGAGCTGCCACCTGAGAGCTACCTCTGTATCTCTTGTCCCATTTTAAAAAATGAATGCCCTATTTGTGGAACACTTTATTATTTTTTTCTTTCAGTTATAGCCAAAATCAATATTTAATTATATAAAGAAGATTCAAGTTAAATAATTGGTGTTTCAAGGAAGGAAGTTCAGGAGCAATGTAGAAAGAATGAATTTTAGAAGGCTGATATCAGAATAGTTCCATCTGAAATATAACCATAGTATATCTCCCTCTGATTTCTGTGATATATAAACACAGCCCCTAAACAAATATATGCATTTTTATTATCCACCTCTGTTCTGCTTAATTTTAAAATAGATCCTCTGCCTTATTTTTTTCCATTTTTAAAAACCTCAAGCAAAGTATGTATTACAAAGACTTTGGAGAAGAGCATGAAATAAGGGAAGGATTGAAAATTTAAGCTGTGGGAAGAACAGAAACAGAGAAATTTCAGAACCTCCAGAAGCTGTGGACTAGAAACATGCTTTCTATAGCATTGCCTAGGGTCATGCACTCTGTGTTTCTATGTATCTCAATTCAGGTTTTCAAATTATTAGAAGAGTTCATCTAACTCAACCAACTTGAGTTAGATATCTCCATTTTGAGAACATATAGCTATATCCAGAAAACAGAGAAATACATGTAGGCTTAACCTTGGGGAAACTATAAGGGGCTGAGCAACCATTGCAGTTTGTGTCTCCCACATTCCATCTATTGGCTGTGATGGTTGTGTACACATGCACATACACACACTTTCTCTGTCTCTAGCTCTTCTCTTTCACCTCTCTTTATACCCAGTACATATATTTTTCTCCATATATTCACAAATGCCTCAATCCAACTAAAATTAATTCATATTTAATAACTAACACTCTTGTCTTCTAAAATGGTAAACAACCTAAATTCATGCCCAGCTATTAAACAAGGTACAATGTCATGATACCACATTATTTTGAAACCAGGCACTCCAGTGATATCCATTTGTATTACCAATTTGTGATAATTTAATCTAGGCTTTCTATAACTACACAGCCTATTAAGAGGAAAAAAGTTAGGGCATCAACATTGATATAAATATAGACCTGGTATAGGTTTAGTATGCAAAGAAATGCAAATACAGATTTTTGTATTTGCTGCTGAAACTGGTCATGAAGTTTACTGCAGCACATTCAGGCTGCTACAGCAAAATGCCATAAGCTGGATAGCTTACAAACAATAAAAATGTATTTCTCATTATTCTGGATACTGGGAAGTACAAGCTCATGGTGCCATGAGATTTGGTGTCTGGAGAGGATCTGCTTTCTGGTTCACAGATGGTACTTTCCCAGTGTCCTCATGTGGTGGAAGGTGAGAGTTAACTCTCTGGGGTCTTTTTTACAAGAGCATTATTCCTACCCTTGAGGGCTCTGTCTGCATGACCTAAGCAGCCCCCAAAATCCCCACCTCTTAAAACCATCATATTACTGATACAGTTTCAGCATATGGATTTGGAGGCACACAATCATTCAGACAATAGAAAGATTCCAGCTAGTATTTTTTACTTCCATGTTATTCTTACCATTAGCTAGCAACTCAGATAGTCAAAATTATTTGTTCAGTGAAGTTACCAAATAATGTAATCCTTGCTGGTCTAGGCTCTTAGTGTTTCAACTTATATAATGTTGCTGTACCTTCTATTAATCTTTGCCATTGAACATGATAGTGAGAGGTGGTTCCTTTCTCTCTCAAGAACTGCTGTTAATATAACAACTCTACTACCTTGTGGCCTCTGTATCTTCCATTGTAAATTGTAATTACCTATAAAAAAGAATATTTTGACATCAGGTATCTACCTCTTGTATCAATCAGCCAGAGGCCTAAAATAAAAAAGACATTCACCCAGGAATGGTTATATAGTGGTTGACGACCCCACATTTTTCTAGGTAAATAATATCCTTTATTTAACAGTTGCTACTTACAAGATTTGTGGATAAAGAATGTAAATTTTTTGTCAGTATCTAGTATATTCTTACATAAATTTCTAAGATACTGAGAGAATATTCTGATCATTGGTTATGTATTATTTTAATTTAATCTTTTCTTCTCAAATTTTATATTAACCACATACTCTACCCAGTTTATAAGACTGCCCTATGGTTAAATTTAGTAGGTAGTAAATTATCCTGAGCACACAGAATGGTTCTTTTTGTAATCAACTCTGAAACAACATTGAAAGAGCAAGGATATGGGAATTAGATTAATCTGGCTTTTATTTCTGTTACTTACTTGCTATCTGACTTTGGGCAACTTATGAATTGCTCTGAGTCTCATCTTCTTCATCTGTAAAATGATCATAGTAATAACTAATTCATATGCAACTTGGAAATGTGTAATTAAGTGATTTATATAAAGTTCCTGATACAATTTCTGAAAAAATAATAGACACCCCAAAGAGATAACCATAACAATCAGAGTTTATCTTCACATTAACTGGGATAAAATTTATAATAAAATACAGCATGGAAAAGCAGCCATAAATTCACAAGCATATATTTCACTTGCCCTTTTATAAAGAGCCGGAAAATTTTCTCATCATTATCTCATCCATTGCCTGCAGCACGATCCTTCCCAAACTCCTCCTAAGACCATCTACCAAGGTGGAACACACTGAACCACATGTGACTCTGCCTTTTCTGACTATTTTTGCAAGATTTTTCTCATAGAGTATTATTAACAGAAAATTGGGCTGTTATCAAGATGACTAGGAATGGTGCATTCTCAGTTCAGGCTTTGATGGAATGTCTGCTTGATCTGGTGAAACTCCAGCTGTGCTCTTGGCTTTCCTCACTTTTGTTGTTCTGAGAATGCAAATATTCTCCCATGTCTTCCTTATTTTATCTTTCTCCATGTGGTCTCATTCAAGTATAAATATTCCCTTCTATTTTCTCAACTCATTTTATTTTGTCTGAATAACCTTGATAATTTTCCCTTTTCTAAAGCGATAGACCTTCTTTTTGTGTGTAAGAACAGATTACACACAAATGTTTACTGTCCACTAAACATTTATGTGTAATCTGTCCTTAATTCTACATACAAAATATCATCTCTACTAACATTTTACAACTATAGTCTTTCTATAGAGAACTATGGGAGGAACTTGCTCTAAAGGAGAAACTTCCAGAGCTAAGCCAAGGGTCTGACAATTTTTAAAAAATATTTTTACTGAATAACATATTGTTAACAGAGGAGAATGACATGGAAAAAATGGCAAAATGTAAGTTTTCAGCACTTATTTATTCACAGAAACATCAATTTGAACAGCCATCCGTGCATGAAAATGTCTTCAAAAGAGACAAGGAATCCAGGTAAGAGGTTATAGCACATTTGTGGAGTAGAGAAATAAGAAAAACTGCATAAAATAAAGTATAAAAGACAGTTTTATATTATCTGAATTATCCCACCCCTAAACCTGGGTAGTGCAGCATGGAAAGAGATACTATGTATGTGCAGACAGGAGAGTAAATGTAACACCTGACTTCAACATCAACTCCAATGTCAGGCACAATTCAGTGAACTCAACATCAGGCAGGTTCCTATAGCCACAGGCTATGGGACAGACCCTGTAAACCCAAGCTCCAGGCTGGCCCCTATGGCTCTGAGATCCAATGGCTCCAACTTCCATGGCCCCTATCAACATAGACTCCAGGCCTTTGCCACAACCAGGCCATTTATGGCTTCCCCAGGCTCCACACTGGTCACTATAGACTCGTAAGTGCCTGGATAAACAAACCTGTACATCTGCACAGTGGAATATTATTCAGCAATAAAAGCAATAAGCTTTGAATGTGGCTTTTGTTGCAGAAAAAAAGCAAATGAGCTATGAAGCCATTAAAAGACATAGAGAAAACTCAAATACATACTACTAAGTGAAAGAAACCAATCTCAAAAGACCACTTTCTATATGAATCCAACTATATGACATTCTGGAAAAGGCAAAACTATAGAGACATCAAAACATTCAGTGATTTCTGGGGGTTGGAAAGTGGGGAAGGATGAATAGGCAGAGCATAGAGGATGTTTAGGGCAATGAAACTACTCTGTGTGTTACTATAATAATAGACACATGCCATTACACACTTGTCAAAACTCACTGAATATACAACAGCAAGAATGGACCCTAATGTAAATTATAAACTATGGGTGACAGTGATAAGTCAATGTTGGTTCATTCATTGTATCAAATGTACCACTCTAGTGAAGAAGGCTGATAGTGGAGGAGGCTGTGCATTTGGGGAAGTGGGAATGTAGGAACTCTCTGTGCTTTTCACTATGCCTCGCTATTAACTTTAAACTGCTCTAAAAATAAAGTGTTTTTAAAAAAAGATTGAGCTGTTGATATAAACCCAATGTCTATTTTCATGTCCAGGAATTTTTCTTTTAAAACCCATATTGAATAACCTGTGTCATCAGTCATGATCTCTTCACTGGAAAAGGCTAATACACCACTTCCTGGAAGAAAATATTTGTTAACAAATTCTTTTCCAGAACAATTATTTTTGTGGGTGTTCCTGTGACAACTAGACATAAAAATCAGAATATGCAGCAACATCTTGATACTCTAAAAACACAATACCAAAAAAGTTAAGAAAATTATTTGATCTAAATTTGATCTAAGCCAAAATGTGGAGAAGCAATAGGGAAGAAAATTATTTCTGTATAATGAGATTATAGGTTGTTTCTCAGAACTCCTCTACAGTTTTCAGTATTTTCCAACTTCTATCATGGAGATATATAGATATATAAGTATATATATAGATATATAATCAGTGGATATATATTTATATATAATAAATAAACAGATACCATTTTAAAAAGATATATTTATGTATTTTATATATTTATATGATATATTTATGTATTTTATATATTTATATAATATATACATGTTCATATATACATCATGTTATCATCATTATGGATATAAAGAAGGACAGTAAAAATAGTAAAAAGATTAAAAATATATATACCAAAATGGAAACAGTAATTTAACTGTGCCTAGCTTTATATGATTAAACAAGATTTTTTTTAGATCTATTTTTCTTTGTTTTCTAGAGGTTTTATAATGAATCTATATTTTTATATTTAAAAACCTAATTTTTATTAAACAAATAAAAATTCAGCAACACTGTCTTTAGAACATTTTTTAAATAAACTTGAGCATGATGAAAATGTTATGACTATGGTGGTGAGCATTTTGAAGATTAGCAGAAGCAGGGATAATGTGACATTTAGCTGATCTTTCAAGGGAAGCTAGACAAATGACACTTTTAGAAAAGAAAATAGTAACTAGTGTTGAAACATGGTATTTCTAGTCTAACTAAGAAGGGAAGTGTCAACTTCTTCTGTGAAAAATTCTAACATTACCAAACATAAGAAGGCACATACTTCAACAACAAAAGTGAAAAATATCTTGATTCATTTATTTAACACTGTTTTAGAGTTTAATCCCAAAAAGTCCATTTTGAAAAAAAGAAAAATCTTTCTGGTGTATATTATCCTTTGCAGTGAACTGGCCAAATAAGTCTATCCAAGGTACGTTGAATACCTAGCATGCTGGAAACATTTTTATTTACATCATTTCTAATCCCTACAAAAATAGTGCAAGGAAAGGTTTAACATCTTTCTTTTACAGAGAGGAAAACTGAGGCTCAAAGAGGTATAGTATCTCATTTAACATCACACATCTAATACGTGGTGGAGGTGGGACCTACACTTAACATCTGTCAGACCTTAAAGTCTGTGTTCTTCTTTCTACCTCTCTGCCTCAGTCCAATAATTGGGATCTTTGCCATGATGACTCACCAGTTCGAGGCACTTTTCAGGAAGTTTTTGACTCAGACATTATCACTCAGCAAGATACCTCAACTAATTTACAAAATGTGACTTGAAAAGCAGTTTGTAATTCCAAAAGCAAAAATCCAACCACAAAAGATAAAGACTTAATCAGTAGAGCTTTACAGAAGGTAGTAATGTAGGTAGTAAGGGCACTTTTGGAAATGTCTGGAATCAGAGGATTCCATGTATAACCTGTTAGAAATTGTACTCACTTGGTAGCAAAATTTCTTGTGTGTTCACTTAAAATAGTCTTTCTGTTTTTAAACCAACACAGTCAGATGGTGACTTCGACGTTTATTTTTTATTCTCTTTGACTTCTTGTTTTAAGAATGAATTTCTTCTAAATTCTAATTATCATTGTAACTTACATAAGTGCAGCAGATCTTGCTTTTAAGGATAAAACTACGTTGAAGTAGTTTTGTCTGGATTATCAAAACCAGGCCCTGAAGAAGTGAGTTCCTAAAGGGCAGGAACTTTGCTTATGTTTATATCTCAGTTGTGTTAAACAGGGTAACTGGTGCAAATTAGCAAATGATGCACTGAAGAATCATAGAACAAAAGACTTTATAAAGAACTAAGTTTCAGATTCAGGGTGACCCTAAGGAGCTAGTGTATCAGAGGATGGTATGCCTTCTGCAATCACAAAAGCAGCATTCACTCTTGATCTGGGCTGTAAGAAGTGCTCCTTGAGACCTGAAATTTTATCCTAACACTGCCACTAACAGGTTAAGTCAGAAACCATTCACTTCCCTGAGCTTTCGATTTCTGGTTTCCAAATCAGCACAATGAGAAACTGAAGAGAAGGAAAGGGAAAAAAAGAGAGGGTCAGAGATCCCTTCTGCCTACACAATGCGATGATTTGGACACAGGGTTTGGGCAACCATGGCCCATCCACCAATTCCTGCCTGTGGTCTCTTATTATACAGCTCATGAGCCATGAATGTGAAAGAATTCAAAAGAGTAACAATATTCTGGGACATGTCAAAAATTATATAAAATGCAATTTTCAGTGCTCATAGAAGTACTTTGGAACTCAGCCCCACTCTTTTATTACCTATTTGTATGGCTGCTTTCACACCACAACCATAGAGATGAGAAGCTGTGACAGAGACCATATGGGCTGCCAAGCCTATAATATTTACTACCTAGACCTTTCCAGAAAAAAAGAATTGCTGATCTTTTACACAGACAATCAAGCAAGCAATCACCTGAGAACATTAAAATCTGTGTCTAGGACAAAGGGGGCCTATATAAACTAGGGGATAATCTTCCCCACTACTTATGCAAGAACATTCACCCTTGAGGGAGCAGGCTACATGGCTTGGCAGCCCTACTGTCACCAGTCCAGACTTCCCCTCACCTGCGCCTTCACATTCTATTTTCTGAGTGGTTGTCAGAGGAACGCTGAATTCTGCTGTTGCTTTATCAGACTCTTAAAGCCACTTATGACAGTCTTGGTACCATAAAGCATTCCAAGCTCCTATCTCATCACCACAGCTGCCTCCTCCTCCCTTAGTCCAGATGAGTTTGCCACAGTGCACTTGCCCTTTAATTGCTCTCTCTCTTCTTGCCTCCACCTCCTCTCCCTCCCTTTCTCCCTGGCTCTTTCTGTCACATGGGTGTGTGCACATACACAAGTTCCAATTAGATAAAAGATGAAACACTTTTTAAGTTTCTTTCTAGGCCTAATAGAACATTTATTTTTTTACAAAAACAGAGCTGCTGTTTTTGTCCATTGTAAAAGTGTGGGTGTCCTTCCTTTTGGAGAGTAATGATCATTTTCTACATGGCCTTCTCTGACACATTGCATGCTATACATATGTGTGTGTGCACATGTGCATGTGTGTCTGTGCATATGAGTGTGAGAGTATGTGTGTGTAGCAGGGAGAAAGGAGATGAATGAGAGTGTGTATGTGCATATTGGTTTGTATGAGTGTGGGTGTGTGCATGCATGTGCCTGTGTGTGTGTGCAAATGTGTATGGGCATGTGTGTATGTGCATATGAGAATGTGTGTGTGAGAGAAAGAGAGAGAAAGAGTGTGTGTGTGTGTGTGTGTGTGTGTGTAGAAGGGAAGAAGGGGATGAAGGAGAGCATGCTAAGGAGAGAACACCTCAGAACAGTCAAATAAGAGATACCATATCAACATCGTATCTTGTCAAAATACAGGATTCCCAAGTCAGTCACTTTCAAGCTGGAAGCCTGGAGTGTGAAGAGAGTGGGTGTTCTTCTCTGACAACTTATTGTCTAAGACAATTTTATGATCAAAAATATATTTAAATAAAGGTACCTGAAAAAAAGTACATAAAGAGAATATAGCAAAATGTTAACAATGGTTGTCTTTGGGTGGGAGAAAGAAGAGGCAGGTTGTGGTTGATCTGTTTCTTTTAGTTCAACTATTCTGCATTCCTCACTTTTAAATTTTGGATATTAAGCTGGAGAGAAAAGACATGAATATAAAGATGAATTCGCTGAATGTAGCAACGAATGCTGAGTTAGCCAAAGATGTATGGCTACCTTCTATATCTAATTATCTGAGGGCAAATCAGAAAACACAACTTTCAAAAAAAATTTTTTCTTTTTTTTTTTTTGAGATGGAGTTTTGCTCTTGTTGCTCAAGCTGGAGTACAATGGCACAATCTCGGCTCACCACAACCTCTGCCTCCTGGGTTTAGGCAATTCTCCTGCCTCAGCCTCCTGAGTAGCTGAGATTACAGGCACATGCCACCATGCCCAGCTAATTTTTTGTATTTTAAGCAGAGAGGGTTTCACCATGTTGACCAGGATGGTCTCAATCTCTTGATCTTGTGATTTACCTGCCTCAGCCTCCGAAAGTGCTGGGATTACAGGCTTGAGCCACTGTGCTCAGCCAGAATTTTTTTTTAAAATATATTATACATTATTTCCCCTTTCAGCCTAAGGACTGGATGAACACAACTGTTGAACACAACTGGATCTGCCCCATTGCCTCAATGATTCTTAGACTAGTTCAGGATCCATTGTCTGGACATTCCTGCTTTTTAGACAGAAAACAGGGCTAAATTCCTATTGACTTCCAAGTACACAGACCCACAGATTTGTCACAGTATCCTCTCTTTCTCACTCTGTCTCTGTCCATCTCAGTCTCTCTTTCTCTCTCTCTCTCTCTTCCCTCACATCATCCCCAAATCAGAATGCATATATAAAAATATGATTAACTGAAACATAGAATGATTAAGATTTTACTGTAAGAGAAATACACAGAATTCAGCTAAGATGTTTGGTTAAATAAATGCATATGCCTTCACACCATCATTAAACCACATTAACATGGGATGATTAAAAATAAATAAACCAACCAAGATAAGAAGAAAATAAAGACAATACTTTCAGCATATAGGAAACTGGCAAGCAGAAGCTGTCAGTGGCACCTGACAGTAGACCTAGGAATGCTAAATCCCAAGCCAGTGGCAGGAAGGCAACCAGGATCCCCAAGAGTTCAAGAGTTGGCAGCATAACTTACCTAGGGAATTTATGTTTCAGTAGTAGGTAGATCCCAGATCCTCTCCCTAGACTGGGTGACTGCATCCCACGGTGGTGGCAGGCTGGATGTTTCCTCTCTATAGGGTAAAATTTGTTGTCTCTAGGCAAAATCTCTCTAGACACAAGTGCTTAAATGTACACACTGAACACTGAGATCCTCTAGGTTTTCCTCCCACTTAGTTCCAATGAGGGTGGCAGATACTTGGTCAGAAGGTAAGATGATTTTTCTCTAGAGAGAATCTCTCTAGCCAAAGAAAAAAAGGTCTGACCCAGCAAGGCCACCACCCACAAAATGTTACAATCACAGAACTTCCATCAGCTTTTAGCTTTTCAGTGATCCATTGTTTTCTAACAGACACAGACAGCTAAGGGTCACCAGGCATCTGAGCTAAGCTTCTAACATGAATGGCAGAGAGCAGAGCAAGAAGACACATAAAAACATCCTGAATGAAAAGGACTGTGCTAGGAGATAAGACCTTCTGAAACCCATATGAATGTTCTTGAAGAGATAAAAGTGTTACCATTTTCATGAAACAAGAACCAAATATAAAGGAAAAGAAAATGCTTAGAAATTGAAAATATGATGGCAAAACTTTTTTAAAATTCTTGTTAGAATGGTAAGACAACAAAGTTGAGTAGATGACCTGTATGTCCTCCAGAAATAGCTATAAGAAAAAAGTTGAAATCCGAAAGAAAATTAAAAAAGGATCAACACAAAAATAATCAGAATTCCAAAGATAGAAATAGAGACAGACAGAGAGACAGAAAGAAGAACAGACACATGCAGCAAATAAAAAAGAGAGAGATAAACCCTAATACAGTAATTGCTGCAGACTTCAACACCCAACTTTCAGCACTGGACAGATCTTCCAGACAGAAAGCCAACCAACCAACATTAAATTTAATCTGTGCTACAGACCAAATGGAACTGATATTCAAGAAACATTTCATCCAATGACTGCAGAATACACATTTTTCAACTCAGCACATAGATCATTCATAAGTATAGAATATACCTTAGGTCACAAAGCAAATGCAATCACATCTGAAATCAAGAGGAAGAAATTTATTCAAAACCATACACTTACATGGAAACTGAGTAACTTGCTCCTGAATGACTCCTGGGTCAATAACGACATTAAGGCAGAAATCAAGAAGTTTAAGAAGTTCTTTGAAACTAATGAGAACAAAGATACAACTTACCAGAGTTTCTGGGATGCAGCTAGTCAAGTAGCGTTGAGAGAAATTGACAGTACTAAATGCTCACATCAAGAAGTGAGATCTCAGGACAGCTGTGGTGACTCACTACTATAATCCCAGCACTTTGGGAGGCCAAGGCAAGCAGATTACAAGGTCAGGAGTTTGAGACCAGCCTGACCAACATGGTGAAATCCCATTCTACTAAAAATACAAAAATTAGCTGGTGTCGTGGCACATACCTCTAATCCCAGGTACTCAGGAGGCTGAGGCAGGAGAACTGCTTGAACCTAGGAGATAAATGTTGCAGTGAGCTGATATCACACCACTGCACTCCAGCCTGGTTGAGAGAATAACACTCCATCTCAAAAAAAAAAAATTGAGATCTCAAGTTAACTACCCAACATCACAATTAAAAGAACTAGAAATCCAAGAGCAAAGAACACCCTCAAAGCTATGCTGAATGGAAGTGGGGAGAGAGGGCATCTTTGTCTTGTGCCAGTTTTTAAAAAAAAATGCTTCCAGCTTTTGTTCATTCACTATGATGCTGGCTGTGGGTTTGTCACATGTGGCTCTTATTATTTTGAGGTATGTTCCTTCAATACCTAGTTGATTGAGAGTTTTTAACACAAACAAAAGTTGAATTTTATCAAAAGCTCTTTTTGCATCCATTGAGATAATCATGTGGGTTATTTTTATCTTTAGTTCTGTTTATGTGATGAATGACATTTATCAATTTGCATATGTTAAACCAAACTTTCATCCCAGGGAGGGTGGTTGTGACCAGGAATTTATCAGTTTCTTCCAGAGTTCTCAATTTTTTCAGGTTCAGTGGCTCACATCTGCAATCCCAGAACTTTGGGCGGCCAAGGTGGGCTGATCACCTGAGATTGGGAGTTCAAGACCAGCCTGATCAACATGAAGCAACCTTATGTCTACTAAAAATACAAAATTAACCAGGCATGGTGGCACATGCATGTAATCCCAGCTACTCAGGAAGCTGAGGCAGGAGAATAGCTTGAGCTCAGGAGGCAGAGGTTGCAGTAAGCCAAGATCTCACCATTGTCCTCCAGCCTGAGCAACGAGCACAAGACTCCATCTCAAAAGAAAAGAAAAGAAAAGTGCCTACAGTTGTACATAATATTATCTGATGGTGGTTTGTATTTCTGTGGGGTCAGTGGTAATATTGCCCTTATTGTTTTTGATGGTGGTTATTTGAATCTTTTCACTTTCTCCTTCATTGGTCTAGCTACAAGTTTATTATTTTTTTAACCAGTAAGATTTTAATAGACCAGTTACTGGGTAGTAAATTTAAACCTACAAAGGGCCATCTCCAAGAGCAGTCATGATTTCGTTTGGGTCCTTGAAAAATGTTAAGAAGTCAGTTGAGTTTTATTACTTTTTTCAGAAAACCAGCTTTTTAGAAATTCATCTGGAACCAAAAACAGCCAAGGCAATCCTAAGCAAAAAGAGCAAAGCTGGAAGCAACATGCTACCAGACTTCAAACTACATTACAGGGCTACAGTAAACAATAGTGTAGTACTGGTAAAAAAAAAAAAAAAAAAAAAAAAAAAAAAAAAACACATTGACTAATGAAACAGAATAGAGAATCCAGAAACAAAACCAAACCTCTACAACTATCTGATCTTTGGCAAACTTAACAAAAACAAGCAAGGGGGAAAAGATTCTCCCTATTCAATAAATGATGCCAGGATAACTTGCTAGCCATACGCAAAAGACTGAAACTAGACCCTTTTTTTACATTACATACAAAAATTTGCTCAAGATAGATTAAACACTGATATGTAAAACCCAAAACTATAAAAGCTCTGGAAGACACGAGGCAATGCCATTCAGGACATAAGCACAGGCAAAGATTTCATCATGAACATGCCAAAAGAAAAGGTAACAAAAGCAAAATTGAAAATTGGCATCAAATTAAAATGAGAATCTTTTGCACAGCAAAATAAACTATCAACAGTGCAAACTGACAACCTACAGAATGTGAGAAAATTTTTGTAAACTATGCATCCCACAAAAATCTAATATCAAACATCTGTAAGGAAATTAAATTTACAAGAAGAAAACAACCCATAAAAAGGTGGGCAAAGAACATGAAAAGACACTTTTCAAAACAAGACATATATGTAACAAGCAATGATATGAAAAAAGCTCAATGTCACTGATTATTAGAGAAATGCAAATGAAAATTACAATGAGATATCATCTCACACCAGTCATAATGGCAATTATTAAAGTAAAATAAAAAACACACACTGGCAAGGTTATGGAGAAAAACAACACTTACACACTGTATTCAGGAATGCAAATTAGTTCTGCCATTGTGAAATAGTGTTATGATTCCTCAAAGACCTAAAGAGCAAAATACCATTTGATTCAGCAAACCTAGTAATGGGTTATTAGGTACGTACCCAAAGGAATATGAATTTTTCTGTTATAGAAACATGTGCATGCATATGTCCAAGGCAGCACTATTCACAATAGCAAAAACATGGAATCAAGCTAAATGCCCATCAATGGTAGACTGGATAAAGAAAATGTGGTACCTATACACCAAGGAACACTGGGCAGCCACAAAAGAATGTGGTTATGTTCTTTTCAGGGACATAAATGGAGCTAGAGACTATTATTCTTAGCGAACTAATGCAGGAACACAAAATCCAAATACCAGATGCTTTCACTTGCAAGTGGGAGCTAAATGATGAGAACACAGGGACATATGACAGGTGGGAGAACAACACACACAAGGGTCTTTCAGAGAGTGGAGAACAGGAGAAGAAAGAAGATCAGAAAAAAAACAACTAAAGGGGACTAGGCTTAATACCTGAGTAATGAAATGATCTGTACAACAAACCTCATGACAGACTTTACCTCAATAACGAACCTGTGCTTGAACCTTTGAACTTAAATAAAAGTGAAAAAAAGAGAAAATGTCCCAAGTTGAATAACATAACCTCCTAGGTTTAAACACATGAAAACAAACTCACACCAAGGAACACTGTCTTGAAAATCTGCAATATATAACACAAAAAAGCTCCCCTAAGCTTTCAGAAAAGTTTTTTAAAAACAGTATTTACAAAGAATCAAAAATCAGAATGATTTTAGGCTTCTCAACAGCACTACCAGAAGCTGGGAAATAATGGAGTAGTATTTTCAAAACTTGAAACAGAAATTATTTTCAATCAAAAATTTTATGCCCAACCAGTCATGTAAGTGTAAGAAGGAATAAAGTCACATTTCAGAACAATTTGCTTCAGTGTATCCTTGCTTGAATAAGTTACTGGAGGATACAGTCCACAAAAAAGAGATTCAGGGCATGGGGCAGTGCAAAACAACAGAGTGGGTTTGTATTTGTATTTAAAAGACAGCAGCATTCGAGAGTTAGGGAATACTGGAGGAGAAGCTTTCTCCAGCATCCCTGGAGCCCACAGCTCTCATTGCCACATTCCTATGTCCCATTGCTGCCCATGAATTCTGATCAATTATTCCTTTGATAGAGGCATTTCTCTCACTGATTAGCTGTAGTCAAGTGGCTCTTTCTTGGGCTACAGGAGAAAATCTATTGCTTCTCATTAAACATCAATTTGATTAACCTAGGCTTAAGGTCAACATTATGCCATCATCTGTACATTCTTGGGAAGACATCTACTCACAAACTGGTTAAAGAACGTGGCCCTCCTACCTCTGACTTGTGTGTTTCTGAGCAAGCTATTTAGCCCCCGTCTCATCTGTGAAACAAACATAAAGTTCTTATCGTGGGCTCCACACACAGAAAGTGTTGAACAAAGAACAGTTCCTTCTCCTCCAAGGCCAGACCATATTGAGGACCCTAAGACAGCCACAGCCTTGGTGAGCAGGACAAACACAAGGTTCAAATTACACCATTAAAGCTGTGGCCAAACGTTTGCTTTGCCTCTGAGTCTCTCACTGTCATAAGGCTCTACCAGTTCCCATTCCAGATAGGAAGTGGGCTTTTGTTGGTTGGCTTTTGTTGTTTTTTTTAAGAGATGGAGTCACCCAGGCTGGAGTGCAGTGGCACGACCATGGCTCACTGCAGCCTCAAACTCCTGAGCTCAAGTGACCTTCCTGCCATGGCCTCCTGACAGCAGGTGGGCCAACAGGGCAGCAGGTGTGCACCCCCACACCCAGTAACGTTTTTTTGAGAGATGGGGTACTGCTATGTTGCCCAGACTTGATCTCAAATTCCTGGCCTCAAGCAATTTTCTTGTATTAGCCTTCTCAATTGCTAGGATTACAGGTGTGAGCCACTGTGCCCAACAGGTGTTCTAAGTGCAATTTCCACACTGCTATTCTGAAAAAGGGCAAGAAGCAAAGCGACCCTCCTTGAAACATAGAAAATAAAAGCATTCACTATTAAGTGAAGGCAGAGTTCATGATCAGCCAAAACTACTTCAACTGTAATCCAGAAGACCCATTGATATAGGAGTGAGTTTAAAGAAATTATTTAGTCAGAGATTGAGGGTAAGGAAGTCTTTGGTAAGGTTTCCCTTTTAATAAAAAGCAGCCCCAAAACCATTTCTAACAAAGAGCGGCCTGTAAAATAGAGCCGCAGACATAGGCAAGCAAGCTGGAAGCTTGCACAGGTGAATGCCAGCAGCTGTAACAATAGAAGGCTACCTGGGCACCAGGCATGCTCAAACTGATGGCTCCATCTTCCTTTTTCTTTATCAAGCACAAGTACAGTAAGGGACAGACAACATGGCACTGGCCAAGTAGAAAACCTATATACATAAGAAGATTAGGATGGGTGGCCAGCTTCTTAACGAGCTATGTAAACATCTCACCTGGTCCAACCCATATTTGGACCCTATGTAAATCAGACACCACCTTCTCAAGCAAGTCTATAAAACACCGTGTAGTTCACCACAAAACCAGAGAACACACTCAGAAGCCCCTCTCTCTCTGCAGGAGAAGGAGATGTTCTCTTTTCTCCTCTTGCCTGTCATACCTCCATTTTTAACCTCACTGCCTGTGTATTCACGTCCTTGATTTCCTTGACATGAGGCAACGTGCCTCAGGTATTACCTCAGATAAACAATGCTGCTTCATCATAGTTCTGTTTTTTTCAGGTTGTAGGACAAACGGCCCCTTTCTTCTGCAACCTGAGCTCGACCTTACTCAGGCCTCCTTCCAGCAGAACCACAGAGCCAAATAAAACCCCTTAAGTCTCCTTTTAAATGGGCAGCTGCTCCAAAGAAAGCAGCATGATCAGTTTCAGGTGGCCTGGGGTGGGGGCAGTGCTACTCTGGCTTCTCCATGCTCAGCCCCTCTCAGTTCTAAAGCCCACCACGTGGAGCAATAGAACACCTGCTCATCTGAGTTTTGAAAAAAGTGGGAGGAAAAGCGCTGTCTTTATGCTTATTTCCCTGACAGAGGGGAGGTCATAAAACACTAATTTCTGAGCAGCAAACCAGAGTTTTACTGATCTCTTCTGTTACCCTTACTCGTGTTTACCCAGAAAAACCACATCACAAATCTGAGTCTTTTCTGGGAAGAGAAGAGATAGGATACATGATTCGCTCAGCCCCCTTTGCACAGTGGAGTTCTGACTCCACTTCTAAAATACTTTTTCTGCAAGACTCTGTACCTCATAAATGTTTTACTATACTCGATACAGCAAAGGGAAGCACAGATTAGCTACTGTTTTCAGAACAGTGGAAACATGCTGTCTTCTCCAAGTTTGGCATTGGAGTCAAAGATCAAGCGCCAAACAGTAGTTGTCAAGAATCCTCTCATTTACAATAAGGTTCTAGACTTTGCAAAGGGTATGGGCAAGAACCAGTTTTGCCAGAATAGATTATTATCTACCTCTTACCTTTATAGGACAGGACTAAAAATTCTCTCTTTGAAGACACAGTCTTGCTCTGTCACCCAGGCTGAAGTGCAGTGGCATAATCTCAGCCCACTACAACTTCTCCCTCTCAGGTTGAAGTGATTTTCCTGCCTCAGCCTCCTGAGTAGCTGGGATTACAGGGGCCCACCACTACATGCAGCTCATTTTTGAATTTTTAGTAGAGACAGGGTTTCCCCATGTTTGCCAGGCTAGTCTCCAAAGCCTGACCTTATGATCCACCTACCTGAGTCACCCAAAATACTGGGATTACAGATGTAAGCCACCACGCTGGGCTTTTTTTTTTTTAATTACACTGAAGACTTTTGAAAAAGTTGTGTGCTGTATGAACTCCCACCTCACCTAATTCTCATGAATGGGAAAATGCTTCTGCTTCATTTTAAAGCGAATGAGATGCCTGAACAGGAACTTCTTATTAAACATTCAAACTGATTAGCTCACATCCCTGAAGGCTGCAGAACTCAGGAACTGCTTTCCCATCTGAATAAAATTTAAAGGCAAAAGGTTGTGGCCAAGTTGGAATAATTGGGCAGACAGAAGCGATAAAGATTGGAGCTGGGTGTGGCCCATACTTCAAGTTAAGCCAAACAAAGGTGTGTGCATGTTTTTTATGGGCCAAATAGAAATTTCATAATAGAGAAAACCATTGATTTTAAGGAACATGCTGCCCAAAAATGCTTCCTGCTAGGGGTGAGGAAGAGGCTGCCCAGGACCCCCAGACACAGATGGTAGGAGGGCTCTTAGTGGCTTCCCAGAAAATATATTACCTGAGGTACTGAACTTCTATCAGAGATCCCTACCAGGAGAATTTCTTAGGAACCCACGAGAAAGAGCCAAAAACTGCATGCCTGCTCCTAAAATGTGACACCATAATACAGCTGAACTATTCAATAAGGCCCTATCTATTCCTCTTTCTCTCCTTTCTCCATGCCCCTAGCCAATCCTAGAAGATCCAGAAACCACTGCTAAGGAGTGAGGGTGGATGGTCATAACCAAACACACTGCCCTCCTTTCCCTTTCCACTGTGGGTTTGGTTGATATTTTTCTATGAACATTTATGAACGTACAGCAAAGTTGAAAAAACTTTACAGTGAACACTTTAACTGTATCTTCACCAACTTGGAGTCTTGTTTTATCTCATGTCTATCCATAGATCCATCTTTCTAACCATCCACTAATCCATCTCAGTTTTTAGGCATTTTAAAGTAAATTGCAGACATCAGTAACTCAACGTGCATTAACTAGAATTTGGTACTTTTTTTTCCTTTTCATGTAAAGTTTACAAATGATGAAATGCAAAATTTTTAAGTATGTATTTACCGAATTTTGACAAAAGTATACATATGTGTAACCCAAAACTCTATCAAATAAAGAACATTACTATGATCCCTCATATGGTTTGGCTGTGTCCTCACCCAAATCTCTTCTTGAATTGTAGCTCCCAGAATTCCCACGTGTTGTGGGAGGGACCTGGTGGGAGAGAATTAAATCATGGTGACAGTTTCCCCCATACTGTTCTTGTGATAGTGAATAAGTCTCACAAGGGCTGATGGTTTTATAAGAGGAAAGCCCTTTTGCTTGTTTCTCATTTCTCCCTTGTCTGCCACCATGTAAGGTGTCCCTTTTACTTTCTGCCATGATTATGAGGCCTCCCCAGCCAGGTGCAACTGTGAGTCTATTAAACCTTTTTTAAATAAAGTACCCAGTATCAGGTATGTCTTTATCAGCAGTGGGAAAACAAACTAATACAATCCCAGAAAGTTTCCTCATGACCGGTCTCAGTCTCCAGCTCTGTACCCTTGGATTTTTTCCATTGTAGACTAAGTTTGCCAACTTTAGAAATTCCACGTAAATTGAATCATGTTGTGATAACCCTATATATAAGGCTTCCTTCAGTCCACAAAATGATGTTTATATTTGTCGATCAGGTTACACATATCAGTAACTCTTACATTTTTATTGCTGACTAGTATTTCATGGTATGAAATAATGTAGTTTGCTACCTGATCCTCTATTTGTGGTAACCAGAACTATTTCCAACTTTTGATTATTATGAATAAAGCTATTGTGGTCTTCTATAAGTATTTTTATTAACATGTATTTTCACTAATTGGGGTAAATTCCTAACTCAGAAATTTATTATAGATGAGATGTATATTCGTTCTATAAGGAAATTCCAGAAATTTGACAAAGTAGTTATACTGTTTTATAGTCCCATTAGCAATAGTAATAGTTGTGCTGTATTCTTGCCAACATTTGGTATTTAGTCTTTCCAAACCTAATTATTTCATGGGGTGTGTAGTGGTATCTCACTGTGGTTTTAATCTGCATTTCCTTGATGCTTCTTGATGTTAACCATTTTGTTTCACTTGTGTATTATCTTTACAAAGTGGCTCCTCAAATTTTTTCACCTTCTAAAGAATGATTGTTATCTTTTTTTTTAGTTGCTCTGTCATCCAGGCTGGAATGCAATGGTACAATCTTGGCTCACTACAGCCTCTGCTTCCTGAGCTGAAGTGATCCTCCCACCTCAGTCTCCCAATTAGCTGATACCAGGCTAACTTTTTGTATTTTTATTAGCCACCTTACAAGGCTAATTTTTTTTGTATTTATACTAGTGTCAGGGTCTCACCATGTTGCCCAGACTAGTCTCAAACTCCTGGCCTTAAGTGATTCACCCTCTTTGGCCTCCCAAAGTGCTGGCATTACAGGTGTGAGCCACTGTGCCCAACCTTATTTTCAGGTTATAGAACTGCTTTATATATTCTGGAAATCAGGCTTTTTTTCTGAAAATAGATTTAGGAACATTTTCTGTCAGGCTGTGGCTTGCATATTCATTTGTTTAATGTATCTTTTAATTTTCCAGACACTTTTTCTGCAAAATTTGTGTCAGTTTTTGTTGTATTTTTTTGATAATTTGTTCATTTTATCTAAGTTGCAGAATTTGTCACCATGATGTTGTTTACAATAATCTCTTATTATCCTTTTCATGTCTGCAGGATCTGTAGTGATAATTTCACTTCTCTTTCACTTGTGATATTGATACTGACCATTTGTGTTTCCTCTCTTTTTTTATGATCAGAGTAGCTTAAGGTTTATTAGTGTTGATATTTTAAAACAGACAGCTTCTTTGCTTTGTTAGTTTTCTCTATTATATTGTCTGTCTTCAATTTGGTTTATCTCTGCACTTTTATCTTTATTGTTTCCTTCTTACTACTTCTTTTGAGTTTTCTTTGCTGTGTGTGTGTGTGTGAGTGTGTGTGTGTGTGTGTGCATGTGTGTGTGTGTTTTCAATCTTCTTTAGGTGAACACTTACATCATTGATTTTAGACCTTTCTCTTTTTCTTCTACTGCAGTATAAGCATGTTCAGCTATACTTCCCTCTGGGAACTCCCATAGCTGTAATTCATAAGTGTTGACATGTTGTATTTTGCTTATCCCTTGGAATAAAATATTTTATATTCTACCTTTTGATTTCTTCTTGGGCTTGTGGATTACATTTAATCTCCAAGTAATTGGAGCTTTCCTAGTTCTGTTATCGTTAATTTCTGTTTTAATCCTATTGTGGTCAGGTAACATACACTGCATGAATTCAGTTGGATTTAATCTATTCAGTCTTGTTTTATGACCTAGCATGTGACCTATCCTAGTGAACACTACATGTATTTGAAACATACAGTATTCTGTGGTTATTGGGTGTCATCTTTCATAGGTTTGTTTAAGACAGTGGAGAGTGTTGTTCAGGTCATCTGCATCTTGACCAAGATTTTGTCTAGTTTATCTATCAATTGCTTGGGAGATGGGTATTAAAATCACCAATAAAAATTGTGGATTGTTTATTTATTCCTTTAGTTCAATTCTGTTTTGTGCAAATTAATGCACAAATTATTTTTAATCCCTTTTTTTGATAAAATGACTCTTCTGTAATCATGAAATATCCCTCTTTATCTTTGGAAATACTCTTTTGACTTAAGCATATTTTTTTGGTATTAATATAGCTTCTTCACACTTCCATTACTGACTGTTTGCATAGTATATCTTTTTAAATGTACTTATTTAGGGTCAGGTACAGTGGCTCACACCTGCAATCCCAGCGCTTTGAGAGGCTGAGGCAGGTAGATCAATTGAGGTCAGGAGTTTAGGACCAGCCTGTCTAATGCAGCAAAACCCCATCTTTACTAAAAATACCCCCACAATTAGCTAGACATGGTGGCAGGTTCCTGTAATCCCGGCTACTCAAAAGGCTGAGGCAGGAAAATTGCTTGAACCTGGGAGGCAGAGCTTACAGTGAGCAGAGATTGCACCACTGTACTCCAGCCTGGGAGATAGAGTAAGACACCATCTAAAAAAAAAATCAAATGTACTTATTTACACCTATGTATATTTGTCTTTTTATTCGATTCAAAGTGTGTATTTCATATACAGCACTGGGTCTTGTGGGTTTTTTAAATCAATTCTGGCAATCTCTGCAGTTTAATTGGAGCATGTGGTATGATTCATTAACATTTGATGTTATTAAATATAGATTTATTAGTGGCTAAATGATGTAATTGGATTCAAGCTTACAATTTAATGATTTGTTTTATTATTTTGTTTGTTATTGTTTGCATCCTCTTCCCCACTTTTTGTCCTGTCCCTTTTCTCCTGATGTCTTTTGGACTCTTTAAATACTTTTAGAATTTCATTTTAAAGTATCCGTTGACTTATTAGATGTACTGGTTGAATATCCCTTATCTGAATTCCTTGGGACTAAAAGTGTTTTGGATTTTAAATTTTTTTCATATTTTGGAACATTTACATATACATAAAGAGATCTCTTAAAGATATAACTGAAGTCTAAACACAAGATTCACCTATGTTTATGTACACCTCATACACATAGGGCAAATAAAATTTTACATATTTTTAACAATTTTGTGCATGAATCAAAGATTGTATACATTGAACCATCAGAAAGCACACACATCACTATCTCAGCCATCCATGTAGATGAATTTCAGATCTTGGAATATTTTGGATTTTGGGTTTTATGGATCAGAGATGCTCAACCTATACCTGTTTCATTGTGGATTGTTTTATGTGTTAAAATATGTAGAGAAGTATTAAGTTTTAAGCTAAATGAGATTTTTGAGTTTGGAAATTAAACTAAACAGGATTGTTTTTTCTTTTTAAGTTTCAGGATACAGGTGCAGAATGTGTAGGTTTGTTACATAGGTATGTGTGTACCATGGTGCTTTGCTGCACCTATCAACCCTTTATCTAGGTTTTAAGTCCCACATGCACTAGCTATTTGTCCTAATGGTCTCCCCCTCTCACTCTCCCCTGACCCCCAACTGGTCCCAATGTGTGTTGTTCCCTCCCTGTGTCCATGTGTTCTCATTGTTTGACTCCTACTTATGAGTGAAAATGTGTGGTGCTTGGTTTTCTGCTCCTGTGTTAAACTAGACAGGATTTCTTAATAGCTTAAATTGCTCAGTGAAATAGAAAATATCAAAGATTCTACTCAACAGGTGGGTAAGAATGAGTCCACGTAGCAACTTTGAAGAAGCAAAGGAAAAAAACAAACCATTTCTGATTGTTCCCTGCCACAGCCAGTGCATTCAACCTTTTTTACTATCCTTTTATTATTTTTTCATTATTGTAGTCATTATTATTTTTCCACAGATGAAAAAATAAAAGTGGTGGGACTGATAGTGAGGAAACAAAGACTGACAGCTGCCCCTATGCCTGTGTTTAACTTTTGAGAAATATAGTCAACATGATGATTTTCACACAGGGGTAGGAGGGCTTCTGCCTCTGTATGATTCCTGTTATGTTCTGGGCAGAAAATAAATTTTTTTCTCCATGGGAACCTGTTAGAGATATTTGAGAACAATGTGAATGGTAGACCAAAACCTAATATAAGTGGAAATATTGTTTCATTTCTCTCTTTTTTTTTGCAGTATTCCTTTTCTAAGAGCTGAGATAGGAGGAGAAAGAAGGAAAGAACTATTGACATGTGCAACAACATGGCTGAATATCAAAAACATTTTCTTGACTGAAAGAAACCTTACATATGGAGTGATCACAATATAATTCCATTTTTATCAAACTCTAAACTCTGTGGTGGAAAAATATCCAAGGGTATATTGGGGTTGGGGACTGACTAAGAGGAGGCAAAACTGAACTTTCTAGTCTCTGCTGTGATCCAAAACCCATGCTATGGACTTTGTACACAGTATCTCATTTAATCCTTGAAATCACCCTAACAGGTAGTTACTGTCACTTCCCCCACTTCAAACAGAACATAAAGCTCAGAAAATCTAGGTACTGTGTTCTTTTTTTTTTTTTTTTTTGAGATGGAGTTTCACTCATGTCACCCAGGCTGGAGTGCAATGGTGCAATCTCGGCTCACCGCAAGCTCCGCCTCCTGAGTTCAGGCAATTCTCGTGCATCAGCCTCCCAAGTAGCTGAAACTACAGGCATGCACCACCATGCCCAGCTAATTTTTTGTATTTTTAGTAGAGATGGGGTTTCACCATGCTGACCAGAATAATCTCGATCTCTTGACCTTGTGATCCACCCACCTCAGCCTCCCAAAGTGCTGGAATTACAGGCATGAGCCACCGTGCCTGGCCTGGTACTGTGTTCTACACCTACTTAGAAGTCATCAATTTCTAAAGTACTTTAAAATGTTTTAAATAAAAATTAATAAAGTAGGCAAAAAATAACATGTAAATAGCATTTCTACAAATATCTCCTAAGACAATTTTCACATTGATGTCTAAAAATATTTAGAAGAATGTTTTCCACAACATTGTTTAAAATAATAGAAAACTAAAAGCAACCTAAATGTCCATGGAAGAGTTAAATTTGTTCTCTTATTTCCATATTATGCAATACTGTGCTGATGGAGATATATAATATTAATTTTTAAAAACTACATTCACCTTCTTCTCATGAATCCAAGGAGATATGTTAGAGAATATACATTGCATTTGGGCATAAACACAAATACAAAGGAAATACTAGGGGCTCTCTACAAGTGGTTATATATTGGAAAAGGAAGAAGAGAAAAATAAAAGGGATCATGAACTTTGTATATGCTTTGATAGTGTCTAGTTTTGTATATAATTTGAATTTTTTTATAAATACATTTTACAGTCTGCATAATTACTAGGTAAGAAGACAAGTAATCACTTTAATAAAAGTCCTTCCAATTACTGCAACTGATTTCTACAGCCAGAATATTCCCAGAACCTGAAAAGAGGAACCACTATAACTGGAAGGCAGAAATACTAACACTAGAGGGCCAGAGCTGGAGAGGGTGGATCTAATGCAGCAAATCCATCAGCAGCCCTGATCAGCGTCTTTGAGAAACCTGGTAATTTTCCGTGCTTAATAAATAAGTTAAATTGAAAGCAAATCCATGACAGTTGTGCATGAGAAAGGTTACATGTGTCCTGAATAATAAAGTCTGTGCACAATATAAATTAAAACATACCATTTTACATTCATAAGATTGGAAAACAAAAAGTAAAAGCCTAGGAATATCAAGTGAAGCGAAACATGAAACAAGCTTCCCCATATTGCCTGTGGGAATACAAATTGTTACAACTACTTTAAACAATTGGAAATTCATAGTAAAAATGAAGACAGGGGGATTTCCAAGATGGTGACATAGAAACAACTCAGGATTGCAGGTCTCAGTAAAGGCGCAGAGGGCGAGTCCTAGCCACATTGTCAGATGGACCTTTGTTGCCCACAGAAAAAGGAAATTCCCAAGTGTAAAAGAGACATGGGTCACCAGCCCAGCTGGGGTTATGGCTTGCGCAGCTGGTTTAGCCGGCGCCGCAGCGCAGCAGCACCCAGCACAAAACTCACTGGTCTGGGTGCCCTGTTAAACGAGCAATCAGAGATCTGGAAGGGCAGATTGACATGTCCATCTGATTAAATGGGACATGGACAGTGAGACAGAGCAGGAGATTCCTGAGATGCATGATTTGAGCTGGTGCAGAGGGCAGTGGCACTGGAGATTGCACAGATCCCAGCGTCCTATCAGCAGGCTACTGGGGTGCCAGTGACAGAGTCAACCCTTCAACTTGGAGAGAAAGAGAGAGAGAGAGAGAGGATGGACTCTGAGGCAGGGAGCCAGGTGATCAGGCTCAGCGGGTCCCACCCTCACAGGGACAAGCAGGGCAGTGATTGGAGGCACTCAGGGTTGAGAGTTTTGCTGCAGGCTCAGCTGAAAAAAGGATGGTGCAGCTCGGTGGGGAAGGGCATCTGCTACTATGAATGCAATCCTCTCCTACTGAGGTACACGCCCATTGATGATGCAGTGTCCCATTGCCAAGGCAACCCACCATAACAAAGAGACTCTGCCAACAGGGTGGAGTGCATCACAGTAGAACGGAGTCCCGCGGCACCAGGGTGAACCCGCACTAGCAGGACGGAGCCTCAGCAGGCAAATAGTGAATAGACTGCCACCTAGTGGGGCAGGACAGTGCAACAGATACTCATAAAGCCCCAACTCACTGAGACAGAGCATCTGAGGGGAAAAAAAGGGGTTTTATAAGTTCTGGGGCAGAAGACATAAATACAGGACCCCAACAACCCTGAATGAACAACAGGGCTCACAGCTCAGCACTGGAGCTCCTATAAAGTACAGACCATCTCCTAAGCAGCACCCTGACCCCTGTATATCCAAAGAGTCATCTCAAAAAAGGACTAATCAGACTGACATTTGGCAGACATCATTCTGGGACAAATATAGCAGAAGAAGAAACTGGTAGCATCCCTCACTGTTCTGCAGCTGCTACAGGTGTACCCCAGACAAGCAGGGCCTGGAGTGGACCTCAGCACTCATACAGCAGAGAAGCTAAACCATTAGAAGGAAAACTATGTAACAGAAATACTTCATCATCAACAATCTGGGCGTCCACTCAGAGACAAAATTGAAAAGTCAGTAACTACTAAGATGACAGGTGGATAAATCCACAAAGATGGGAAGAAACCAGTGCAAAAAGAAGGAAAACACCCAAAACCAAAACACCTCACCTCCTACAAAAGACCAAAACTCCTCACCAGCAAGGGAACAAAGCTGGACAAAGAATGAGTGTGATGAAATGATGGAATCAGACTTCAGAAGGTGGATAATGAGAAACTTCAGTGAGCTAAAAGAACATGTTCTAAGTCAATGCAAAGAAACTAAAAACCTTGAGAAAAGATTGGAAAGAAAGATTCAAGGAAATAATAACAAGGATGGAAAACTTAGAGAGGAATATGAATGAATTGAAGGAGCTGAAAAACACAACACGAGAACTTCATGAAGCATGCACAAGTTTCAACAGCCGAATTGACCAAGCAGAAGAAAGAATATCAAAAGTCGAAGATCAACTCAATGAAATAAAATGAGAAACCAAGATTAGAGAAAAAAACTAAAAAAGGAATGAACAAAATCTCCAGGAAATGTGGGACTATGTGAAGAGACCCAATGTATGATTGATAGGTGTACCAGAATGTGATGAAGAGAATGAATCCAAGCTGAAAAATACTCTTCAGGATATTATCCAGGAAAATTTCCCCAACCTAGCAAGGCAGGCCAATACTAAACTCCAGGAAATACAGAGAACACCACAAAGATACTCTGCAAGAAGAGCAACCCCAAGGCACATAATCGTCAGATTCACCAGAGTTGAAATGAAGGAGAAAATACTAAGGGCAGCCAGAGAGAAAGGTCGGGTCACCCACAAAGGGAAGCCCATCAGACTCACAGCAGATCTCTCGGCAGAGATGCTACAAGCCAGAAGAGAGTGGGGGTCAATATTCAACATCCTTAAACAAAAGAACTTTCAACCCAGAATTTCATATCCAGCCAAACTGAGCTTCATAAGTGAAGGAAAAATAAAATCCTTCATGAACAAGCAAGTACTCAGAGATTTTGTCACCACTAGGCCTGCTTTACAAGAGCTCCTGAAAGAGGCACTACACAAAGAAAGAAACAACCAGTACCAGCCATCCTAAAAGCATACCAAATGCTAAAGAGCATCAACAAAATGAAGAATGTACATGAACCAATGGGCAAAACAGCCAGAACCACACAGCTTCATGGAAACTGAACAACTAGCTCTTGAATGTTGATTAGATAAACAATGAAATGAAGGCAGAAATAAAGAAGTTCTTCAAAACCAACAAAAACGAAGACACAACATACTAGAATCTCTGGGACACATTTAAAGCAGTCCGTAGAGGAAAATATATAGCAATAAGTGCCCACATGAGAAGAGTGGAGAGATCCAAAATGGACACCCTATCATCAAAATTGAAAGAGCTAGAGAAGCAAGATCAAAAAAACTCAAAACCTAGCTGAAGACATGAAATAACTAAGATCAGAGCAGAACTGAAAGAGATAGAGACACAAAAAACCCTTAAAAAAATCAATAAACCCAAGAACTGGTTTTTCGAAAAGATCAACAAAATAGACAGACCACTATCCAGACTGATAAAAAAGAAAAGAGAGAACAACCAAATAGATGCAATAAAAAACGATAAAGGGGAAATCACCACAGATTCCACAGAAATTCAACCCATCATCAGAGAATACTACAAACAACTCTATGCACATAAACTAGTAAACCAGAAAGAAATGGATAAATTCCTGGACACCTGTGTCCTACCAAGCCTAAACCAGGAGGAAGCTGAAACTATGAATAGACCAATAACAAGGTCTGAAGTTGAGGTGGCAATTAAGAGCCTACCACACACAAAAAAGCCCAGGTCCACATGGGTTCACAGCCGAATTCTACCAGACAGACAAAGAGGAGCTGGTACCATTCCTTCTGAAACTACTCCAAATAATTCAAAAAGAGGGAACCCTTCCCAAATCATTTTATGAGACCAACATCATCCTGATACCAAAACCCGGCAGAGACTCAAAAAGAAAAGAAAACATCAGGTCAATATCCATGATGAACACAGATGCAAAAATCTTCAATAAAATACTGGCAAACCGATTGCAACAGCATATTAAAAAACGTATCCATCATGATCAATTAGGATTCATCCTGGGGATGCAAGGCTGGTTCAACATACGCAAGTCTATAAATGTAATTCACCACATAAACAGAACCAAAAACAAAAACTGCATGATTATCTCAATTGACGCAGAGAAGGCATTTGACAAAATTCTGCAGCCCTTTATGCTAAAAACCCTCAATAAACTTGGTATTGATGGAACATATCTCAAAGTAATAAAAGCTATTTACAACAAACCAACAGCCAATATCATACTTAATGGGCAAAAACTGGAAGCATTCCCTTTGAAATCCGGCACTAGACAAGGATGCCCTCTCTCATCACTCCTATTCAACATAGTACTGGAAGTTCTAGCCAGACCAATCAGGCAAGAAAAAGAAATAAAGGGTATTCAAATAGGAAAGATGGAAGCCAAATTGTCTCTATTTGTGGACGACGTGATAGTATAACTATTAAGACCCCATCACCTTAGCCCAAAAACTCCTGAAATTGATAAGCAACTTCAGCAAAGTCTCAGGATATAAAATCAACATGCAAAAAATCACAAGCATTCCTATACACCAATAACAGACTTAAAGAGAACCAAATCAAGAATGAACTGCCATTCACAATTGCTACAAAGAGAATAAAATACCTAGGAATACAACTCACAAGGAACGTAAGGGACCTCTTTAAGGAAAACTACAAACCACTGCTCAACAAAGTAAGAGAGGACACAAACGGATGGAGAAACATTCCATGTTCGTGGTTAGAAAGAATCAATATCATGAAAATGGCTATACTGCCCAAAGTAATTTACACAATCAATGCTATCCCCATCAAACTACAATCGAATTTCTTCACAGAAGTGGAAAAAACCACCATGAACTTCATATGAAACCAAAAGAGAGCCCACATAGCCAAGTCAATTCTAAGCAAAAAGAACACAGCGGGAGGCATCACACTACCAGACTTCAAACTATACTTCAAGGCTACAGTAATCAAAACAGTATGTTACTGGTACCAAAACAGATATATAGAACAATGGAACAGAACAGAGGCATCAGAGGCAACACAACATATCTACAACCATATAATCTTTGATAAACCAGACAAAAACAAGCAATAGGGAAAGGTTTCCCTGTTTAATAAATGGTGTTGGGAAAACTGGCTAGCCATGTGCAGAAAGCAGAAACTGGACCCCTTTCTGACAGCTTACACTAAAATTAACTCCAGATGGATTAAAGACTTAAACATAAGACCTGGCACCATAAAAACCCTAGAAGAAAATCTAGGCAAAACCGTTCAGGACATAGGAGTAGGCAAGGACTTCAAGACCAAAACACCAAAACATTGGCAACAAAAGCCAAAATAGACAAATGGGACCTAATCAAACTCCACAGCTTTAGCATGGCAAAGGAAACAGTCACTAGAGTCAATCGACAACCAACAGAATGGGAAAGAATCTTTGCAGTTTACCCATGTGACAAAGGGCTGATATTCAGAATTGACAAATAACTTAAACAGATTTACAGGAAAAAAACAAACAAGCCCATTCAAAAATGGACAAAGGATATGAACAGACACTTTACAAAAGAAGACATACATGAGGCCAACAAACATATGAAAAAATGCTCATCATCACTGGTCATTAGAGATATGCAAATCAAAACCACATTGAGATACCATCTCACGCCAGTTAGAATGGCGATCATTAAAAAATCTGGAGACAACAGATGCTGGAGAGGATGTGGAGAAATAGGAACACTCTTACACTGTTGGGAGTGTAAATTAGTTCAACCATTGTGGAAGACAGTGTGATGATTCCTCAAGGATCTAGAAATAGAAATTCCATTTGACCTAGCAATCCCTTTACTGGGTATATATCCAAAAGACTATAAATTGTTCTACTATAAGGACACATGCACACGAATGTTTATTGCCGCACTGTTTACAATAGCAAAGACCTGGAACCAACCCAAATGCCCATCAATGATAGACTGGACTGGGAAAATGTGGCACATATACACCATGGAAAATTATGCAGCAATCAAAAATGATGAGTTTGTGTCCTTTGTAAGGACATGGATGAATCTGGAGAACATTATTCTCAGCAAACTGACACAAGAACAGAAAAGGAAATACCGCATATTCTCACTCATAGGCGGGTGAGAAAAATGAGAACACATGGACACAGGGAGGGGTTCTACTACACACTGGGGTCTATTGGGGGAAATGGGGGAGGGACAGTGGGGGGAAGCTGGGGAGGGATAGCCTGGGGAGAAATGCCAAGTGAGGGAGAAGGGGAGGAAGGCAGCAAAACACACTGCCGTGTGTGTACCTATGCAACTATCTTGCACATTCTGCACATGTACCCCAAAACCTAAAATGCAATAAAAATTGAAAAAAAAATGAAGACCAGCCTCCCCTACAATTTACCAATCCCTCTTCTGGGAACACAGTAAGAGAAATTCTTCCCAAGAAACCTGTACACAAATGTATATGGCACTAAGCATGTAATTGTACATTGTGGTATTTCCATATGGTAAAGTATTACTCAGCAGGGAAAGTAAGTAGACCAGAGGTAGTCATTTCAATACCAATAACTTTTAGAAAGATAAAATTGAGTATAGGAAGCGGCAACTATATCTGTAATGCTTTGTTTTGCCAGGAAAATAAAAAGGGACATGTGGGGAGGGCAAGGGACAACAAAAACTAAACAATCTGAAACACATGAAAAAAAAACACCCATATTTTAAATTTTTCCATTGCTTCTTATATTATTTTTTGTCTTTTCTATACGCTTGAAGTACTTGATAATAAAGAAAAATATAAAAGGCATAGAAAAGAATATTCTGAGAAAATACATCAAAGTGTTTATGGTTATTAGATTTGGTAAGATTTTAAATAACTTTAATTTTCGTTTTTATATCTCTCTATATGTCTTAATCATACCATATTAAATGTGTATTTCAGTTATGACAATAAAAATGTATTATTTTAAAACTCATATAAATACAGTTTTTTCTGACATATGATGAAACTATATAAAACATAGATTCAGCAAAAATACTGAGAACTAGAACAAAAATAATGATATTAAGTGTTGTTGACTTTTGGATGGAGCTATGAGTGACTACGTTTATGTTTAAACTCAATTTTTCTATAGTGGGAAAATGAAATATTTGTGAAAGCTGGATTAAATAAAAAGCTATAAGTTTTAAATAAAAAGGAATTCAAATAATTTTCCAGCATTATAAAATGTTCATATTCCTAAATATGAACTACTTTACAAAAACATCAGTGATTTTAAAGAAACATTAGATGATTTTTAAAGGAAGTCTGTTATTATACTGCAGTTTATAGTGATACTGAGTGTTTGCTAGCTCCACTAATTGGGATATTAAGTTAAATAGTATATAATATGCCATAAAGAAATTATATGAGCAGAGGTTACTGCAAAAGGAGAACACAACGATTTTAAGTGGCCTGGTGACCCAAATTTTTTCCAGTGAGAGAGAAACATCAGAGTCATTTGATTAATGAAGTGCCTTTTATAAATCTTCAGGAAATATCCTATGAAGGCTTTAAGAAGATGGATTTCTTATTACTTCTGATATATGTTCCCATTAAATTTTTACCATTGCCCCCATGGGCCTGCCCAGCCTAAGAGATGGAAACTGTGACTCCAGCCCACTGACACCCACCATCTGTAAGATTCTGGCACACTGAGGAGGCCATGACCAGCCTGTTGACTGAAATCTATAATGTAAAATGATGCTGCTGCTCCAGCAATCCTGAAATCCTGCCCTAGAATCAATGCAAAGCTGTGTCAACCTTAGAATTTCCATATGCCTAGGCAGATAGTTATATTCAAATATAAGAACAGTATCATTTTCTGGAGAAACCAAAAGAATCCAGAAAAATTCTACAGTGGTCTCCTCTGCCCTTCCTCCCCATTCCATCTTGTTAGTAACAGCCAAATCCAGGCACACAGATGTCCTAACTTCTACACCTGAGGTTGCCCACAACATGCACTAGGTGACACATCTTATAGAGCACATATGTAAACAATTATGGGATCTGAACAATAACAATTCAGGCAGAAAAATCAGGAATTAGTGCCCCTAAGTGAACCAGTGGGAAAAAAAGGAGGCTTAGAGACTTTAAACAACTTTTCCCAGTAGCTGATAAGCTACAGTGGCCTTAGACAAGCTGACAAGAGTGGTAGCAAAAAGGCTTCAAGGATTATAAATTGTTCTACTATAAGGTTTCAAAAAGGTTTCAAAGGCAAAGAAGAGTAAATGAAGCCATGAATTTTACAATCTACATATTTTTAGACCTTTCTCTTTTGTGCTTTGCTTGGGTAAATGAATTAGACCCTGCAAACACATTCCCACCCACAATGTTATCTCCATTGCTTTAGGGCCTCACCTCTGAGTAGCCAGAGGAAATGCAGCTGACCCCTTATCTAGTTATTTAATGACCTCCTATACTCTGCCCTTTTGCTTTGCTTTCTCCATGCCAACATAAGACATACGAAGATTTTTCTGCCTCCAAGATTCTGCAGCTTTCTACTCAGCTAACTACCCCCAGCTAAAAATAACTGTTCCACATACTCAGAGATATATGGCAATCAAGCAACCAAATGCCCCTTTTGCCAATTACATGTTTTTTAAAAATATGTTCAATGAAAGGCTCTTTGAAAATTATTCACTTTCATCTGAGTTGCAAAGGAAAATGAAAGGCAAATTATGGCTATATAAGCAAGTGTTTGCACAGATCCCATTAATTTGCCATCTACAGGGCTATTGACAACTAGCTTTTTTCTCTTGTCATTTCACTTACCAGGCAGAAATGATTACAAACTTAATTTTCTTGAGGGGTTATTTAGGTTAGAGAGGGCCCCTTGATAATGCAGAAGTCATAACAGCCACCAGAGACAGTAAAACAATAGCTCCCAGTGCTTCCACAGTGGAGAGAGAGAGAAGTGAATGTCAGATTTTGAAGGAATTCAAACCATCATTGATTTTTTCAGGTGGAAAAACTGAGGCTCAAAGAGGTTAGGGGGTTAACCAAAGTCAGTCAGTGTTTTAGTTTGTAGCAGAGCTGAAAGCAGGCGCTAAGCATTGCAACACCTGGTCTCTCTTCCTCCCCTCCATCCTGCTGCTAGTAGTGTCAGTGGCAAATACAAGCCAGTTCAAGGAAATGTGGCCTCAGGGAGGAGTACTAAGGACCAAGCACCAATGCATCTTGTCATTTACAACAAATTCCTTAATTACAAGGCTTCATTTATTCACAGAAGCTGCCTCTCTTGTACATAGCCCAACACACACACACACACACAGTGTGACAGAGATAATTTATCATTATCTGAACACACTCAGGGTGGTCAATTTCACCCAGAGTGAAGAACAGAGAAAGGCAGGGTCAAGGGCACTATAGAAGTACCTGTTTCTGCTTCACTTTTCAGCCCTCCACCCCCTCCCTTCAGCCCACTTTCATTACATTTCTCTTTGATGCAAAATCTGGAAATCTTGGTCAGGCAGCTCTGCTTATTAGTGGGTTCTTAATAAGCCACTTTTATCAAACTTCATCTGATGGATCCAAAATATATTTGATCTTAGCAAAAAGTACCCTTATCAGTCCTAAAATGACACTGCCCAAAAGTGAATAGTGTTAACAGCCAAGTCTCTAGAACCAGAAAGAAGTAGGTTTAAATCCTCAATCCATCACTTTCTAGCCATGCTGTCATGTCCAACTCATTCTCATTAAACAATATCTCACTAAGCACACTAGACTGTAAAAATGCACACAGATAGGGCCTTACCTTTCCTGGCTTTATTCCTGCAAGGCAGCAGCAGACACTAACATATCTGTCACTCAAGTTAATGTAAAGGGTTAACTGGTACAAGTGCTGTGCAGGCAGGTCCCTGGAACAATGAGAGCACCCAGGAGAAGGCTTTGCTTTAGTTACAAAGGTCAGGAAAGGTTTCCCCCAGGGAGGGACTGAGATCAGAAGCATGAGTAGGCAGAAAGTGGGCAAAGTAAGGAGGATCTGGCATCCCAGGCAAATATGTGGTGGAGAGGGACCTTGACCTTGGCCAGTACAAGATGCTGAGTCTTTGAAGTGCAGAGCAGAGAGGAGGGGCACACCATGATGTCAGAGAAATGGAAAGGAGCTGTGGCCATGGTGAGGAGGTTTGTCCTCATTCTAAGGAGGACTGGGAGGTATGGGGCATGGTCTGACTTATGTGGAGGACAGACTGGAGACAACATGGACACAGACACACTGGTGGAAGGCCAGGAGGTAATCCACAGAAGGGCTGCAATGAGAATTTCAATGGAAAGAAAAAACAAAAGCTAAGGGATATTTAAGAACTAAAATCAGCAGGCCTGAATGGTAAGTTGGATATGAGAAGTGACAGAGAAAGGGATAAACCAGAGCTCATTCAAGGACTTTGGCTTGTGTGACAGGATAGGTGGTGGCACCATCTTCTAAAAACCAGAATGCAAGAAGGAGCAGACTAGTGACTTAAACCTCTGAGCCTCAGTTTTCTCATCTGTAAAATGGAATAGTCCTACCTATATCACAATGTTTTTGAAAGCCTTAGAAAATATTCCTAGAAAATGAAGCCTCCATACAAAGTGATGTGTGGTTCTCCCCCAAATAAATGGGACCTATTCTTATAGGCTTCTTTTTCTTGATCTGATTGAAAACTCAGGATCTCAGATATTCATTTCTTTTCATCCTCTTCTCTGATGGCTCTACCAAATTGCTGGTTTACTGATCTAATCACCCTAAACAATGTATAGTACTCCATACTAGTCAAAAAGGCAAGTTGGCAGTTGCTCTTCTAAACAAATTATTGTAAATGTCACTGCTATAGTGCAGCTCATAGTGGCTCACTTGGCTGTTCAAGGGAAAAAAATCTTGCAAATGCAGCTCCCATTACTTGCCAAATGTTCATGCACAAATGCATTTATTTTACCAAGAGCGTAGTGTTGGGTCATTTAAGGAGAATGGGAAAACACCACTCACAATTGAAGAGGCAAAAATAGCTTATATACAGCACTCCAGAGCTTGCAAAGCCCCTTCATATACACTATGCCAATGGTACCTCACACTGACTGTTGAGAGGCTGAGGGGAGGAGAAAGGGCAGGTATATTCATGATTATTTTTACAAGTAAGTTTAACTTAGATGAAGTCACTTGCTCCAGGTCACAACACAAGGAAGTAATACATTTCTGTGATGAAAATACAAGTCTTGGGGCTTCTGATTTTATCATATGTCTATCAAAATTCCCCACCTGCCAATGTTAAACCATACAATGTAGAACATAAAAACCATACAGCCTCTGAAACAGAGGAGAGGGGCAAGACCAAAACTCATTTGAACCTTCACAATCATATTTTATCAATTCATTATTAGTCCACTATTATCATTGTGGTTGTCATTAATAGACAAGACATGTTGAGCAACTACTACCTGCCAGACCAAATATGAAACACTGCATCTGTGCTGTTTCACTGAGCCTTTACTTTCAACAAAGGTGATTTAAAAATCAAAATTATGAAAGTACAGATGAGAAAATGGAAGCTGAGAAGGCTTGAGTTGCCTAAACCTGCTCCTAAATCCTAGCCCTTTCCAAGGCCACTCTACTAGACTTGCTTCTGTGGGATCTATTGTATTCATAGTCAAATACCAATAAGGCCAAGACAATGAGTACTTTTGAGTTCTTCTGTGTTTTGGGGAAAATTTAAACAATGTCTCCCATTTTCCTGAAAGCATTTAATGTATTCTGCCCATTTGATAAGTAAACAGGCATGAATGCTTATCTGGGACAATACCACTCTAGTTTCTCTGTAATGGTACATTTTGTGTAGAATATTCCTATCTCAAATGCTGATCCTCATTCTGTTACTTACTGGCTGAATAACCTTGGACAGGTGACTTAGCAGCTCAGACACTCAATTTAGTAGTCTGTGAAGTGGGGTTGACAATAGTTCCAATACTATAATAAAAGTGGAACCATCTGCAGAAAGCACTTGGCATGGTTTCTAGAACATGGTTAGTAAACCACACATATTAACTATGATTATTTTTTATTTTGATGATCCTTGTGACCATGGAATAGAGGTTAGCTACACTCCACAGAGAGGAAACTAGTTCTAAGATATAAAGCGTTTTGTGTAATTTCACCCAGCTTGATAGAACAAAGATAAGAAAGCACGTCTCCCAAATGTGACAGGGAAAATTTTTGTTACTAAAATCTCCAGCAACTCTCTGAGGAGGTGGGTCTTGGTAGCTGGAGAATTCTGAAAGTAGAAGTGGGGAGAAGCTACACCGCTCATTAGAAAGGGATGAGACATCAAGAGACCTGAGGATGATTCAGAAGTGAGAAGAAAGAAGGGCAAGGGAGAGGAAGAATATTTTCAAAGGGATTTGAGAAATTTGCTTCCCACACACAATGTAAACTCCCTCTCCCTTCAACCTTTGGAATCATTATGAAAATCTAGACTACATACAAATGCCTATGTGTCTACAAACTATAAAAAAAGAGCTAACCCCTGTATAAACATGATAAGGGGGAAAACAGTGCATACAAGGGCAGACTCCATCTAGGCATCTCAGGGGAAAGTAATGGGCCCCATGCTGTATGTTGGGTGAGAAAGAGGAGAGGTTTTATGGAATTAGGTTGCATTTATGGAATTAGGTTGTACTTATGGAATTATATTGTATTTATTAGGTGTGGCTAAAGGCAAAAAGAGGGAGTGGTGGAGAAAATCACCCAATTCTGCATGATCTGAGAAAATCTGAGAAAGAATTTTGGTTTCCAGGATACCATTCTTAGTATAACTGGCTTATAAAGTAGACATATATTATTCATTCATAAATCTGGCCAGCCAACCTTCCCCAATACCTAGAAGAGAGTGACACAGGTACACACTTCCTGACAACTGTTGGAGGAACATGGATGATTGAGAAAGGAGATGACAGAATTAGAACTGGTGAATTTTCATGACTATTCTTAGTTGGTTTTCACCATCCTAATAATAAGCAAACCAGGGATTTCCTTATGGCACGCTGTGGAATCATGTAATCCCCTTAGTTCTGTCCTTTGCTTTTTGCCAAAAATTAAACTGATTCAAAAGAGAATCTGTATCAGCTGCATGTTTGCTGAGATTCAAACACGAATTATTGTGTTCAAAAATCTCATTTGCTGAGATATTGTTTACTTTCATATATTTTGGCCTGGGCATAGCAATAATTTCTTCCACCTGCTGGCAGAAGGTAGCAAGGGAGATGGAGAGAAGAGGCAAAGGCAGCAGGTGGTAAAATAAAACTATATTAAGGAAGCTGGTGTATTTATTCAGTCTCTCTTCTTAGGAGACTGAATAAATACATCTGTGCCATGATCCTCTGGAAGAGGCAGTCTCCTGGATGCTCCATTTATTTCTTTCTCTACCTAGGCCTACCCAACCCATTCAAAATGTACCATATACAGAGCTAGCTGGGGCGGGAAAAAGATAAATGAAGTCAAACAATCTGGATGTGAGCCCCAACTTTTCCCATCCATTAATTGTGGGATTGTAAATGGAACCCTTCCTCCCACCTATGAAATAAGGGTGAGTTGTTGTTGTTGTTCTTGTTGTTTGAGATGAAGTCTCACTCTGTCACCCAGGCTGGAGTGCAGTGGCACAACCTTGGCTCACTGCAACCTCTGCCTCCTGAATTCAAGAAATTCCCCTGCTTGAGCCTCCTTGGTAGCTGTCATTACAGGTGCACATGACTGGACCCGGCTAATATTTTTGTATTTTTAGTAGATACAGGTTTTCATCATGTTGGCCAGACTGGTCTTGAACTCTGGATCTCAGGTGACCCACCCTCCTTGGCCTCCCAAAGTGCTGGGATTACAGGTGTGAGTCACCGTGCCCAACCACGGGCATGAGTATTTTCAATGAGTTTTTTCAATACATTATGCAAGTACTCTGTATGTTCCTGTCAATATCCATTAACATGCACAGACAAGAGTCCCAGATGTGTCTTTTAAAAGATTAGACTTTAAACAGCTCAGCTAAGTATGGTGCCAGATTCATCCAAGAAGCACACACGTTTCTCTTCCTTTGGAGACAAGTTGTTTCAACTATTGGCCTGACAGCAGTCACAGCACAGCCAGCCTTGAACCACCAGCACAGAGACAGAGGGTAACAGTCTTGTTCAGGAATTCAGCAAGGTCCTGACCTGCCCACAGAACCTCAGAAGCCAGCTATGGAAAATGACCTGAGCAGGCACATCTGCCTCCCCTTGTTCACACTTAACTTTTGTTATTTAGGAGTATGTTTCAACTCCACATTTGATGTGAAAAAAAAAATGCTGTGTAAAAGGAGACTGCTCTGTAACTTTTCCATTTACTACAACTGGTGTGAGTTAATTTGCCAAGTTCATCAGGTAGACATGGTGATTGGATTTCCAGAAGCTACCAGAGGGGTTGCAAAACTATGGTCTGTGGGTAAAATATGTTCCACGCCTGTTTTGGGAAGGCTCACGAACTAAAAATGATTTGACCATTATTAAATGATTGAAAAATTCAAAAGAAGAATAACATTTCTTGATATGTGAAAATTATATGAAATCAAAATGTAGTATATATAAATAAAGATTTAGTGGCACGCAGCCCCACTCATTTGTTAATACCTTGCTACA
This sequence comes from Saguinus oedipus, assembly GCA_031835075.1. NCBI lineage: Eukaryota > Metazoa > Chordata > Mammalia > Primates > Cebidae > Saguinus > Saguinus oedipus. Next base: position 7,646,660 of record CM063172.1, on the reverse strand, counting down.
ACAGCACAGTTAGGTAATTGCTACAGAGACCATGTGAGCCACAAAGTCTAGAATTTTTTCCATCTATCATTTTACAAAAAACATTTGCTGGCCCCTGAGCTACAGCACATTACTGTGCAGAGGATACAAGTCCACTTACCTCCCAGTGTGAGACAACACTAAACTCCCTTTCATTCCAGCCTGACCCTACTTCTTAGCCTCTTACAAACTTAAAGCCTCATTCCTGCCTGTTTTCTAAATGTATTTGTAACTGTCTTCATGCCATCTCCTTGTTCAAAGCCTTCTAAATACAATTGGCCCTCCACATCTATGTGTTCTGCACTGTGGATTTAACCAACTGTGAATAGAAAATATTAAAAAATATTGCTCATATACACAACATGTATAGTTTTCTTGTCATTATTTCCTAAACAATAGAGTATGACAACTATTTGTGTAGCGTTTATACTGTATTAGGTATGATAAGCAATATAGAGATAATTTAAAGTACCTGGGGGAATATACATAGGTTACATGCAGATACTGTGCCATTGATATCAGGGACTTGAGCATTCATGAATTTTGGCATTCAGGGGAGGCCTTGGAATAAATCCCCCACAGATTCTAAGGGATGACTGTATTTTTATAATCGGGGGAAAAATGTATTTTTAATATACCAATGTTTCTCTGTCATATACCGAACAAAGCCACAGTAGTTGTGATAAGTATACCAGGGCATTCACACCTGGCCCCTTCCTGCCTGTCACTTGTGGAGCAAGCCTCCTGAAGCTCAGCTCACCATACTGTGCCATGCCCTTCATCTTCACCTACAGCTTATGAGCCCCTCTGCTTTCCTGCAACCTCAATCAAAAGATCATGTTTTGTTCACCAATTTTTCCCCCAGAGCACATACTTTTTAATAAACTTCTACAGTGAGATATGATGCTACCTTGAAACTATTCACCTGCATGTCTAGCCTGACCCACCATCTCAAGCCACGAATGAGTTACACAATGTTAGAAACCACATTTTCTTCATCTTCATGACTCCAGTACTTGGCATCAGGAAAAACATAAGATGGGTTTATAGAGTTTAATAATAATAATAGATTTGATTCCTTTGATTGTCATTTTCATATGTGGTTTAAAGCACAGTTTTCAAAATAAAAAGTAGCCTTAGACATAATATGTACCTTTACAGAATCATCCTGAGTGGCTCTGAGTCTTTGATAAGCAACTTAACTTCTCCAAGACACAAATTTCTCATGTGTTAAAAGATAAGGAGGAGTCCTACTTGACTGACTTTAACCACTTCATGAGTGAGTGTGGTAAGTAATCCTAAATATGACAATTAGCATGAATTTTCTAAGACCATACATTCACATTTTTAAAAAATACTAGTTTTAAAAGTACTTCCATAAACAAGGTATTTTACACTGGCAAAAAAATGAGGTCTAAATTACATAACATCAATAAAAGCCCTTTATAAGTTGTAAAGCCTACATGTGAAATAATATGGCTTTTAGTTTCTATTATAATAACCACCTGTCATAGCTGAAAAGATCACAGCCTAGCCTGGCAGATAGAAGAGGCTGTTTTCAGGGCTCATAATGCATTGGAGAGTAAAAGCTAATTTTATTTTCATGATAATGATACTACCTTCCTGCTCCCTCTACTTCAGCTTTTTTATGAGGAAATAAAACATCTTACAAGTGCATGGACACTTAGATTTTTAAGACTTCCGCATCCATTTTCTCCTTTAATCCTCAGGACCATCACCACTTCGCAGATTGGAAATCTATTCTTCAGAACTGGGAGTGACTTGCCTTAGACCTTCTAGCAAGTGAGAGAGAGTTGGACTTCAAACTGAGGTCCTCAGGTGACAAGTTTTCTACCTTTCCATCAGACCGAAAGCCCATAGCATTAGAGTCATTGAAATCATTCTAATGTCTTTAGAGGTTAAGAAGCTGAGACCAAGAGATTCCAAATGATCTAAGATCACACGATTAAGGAGAGTTTTAGAAACTCAGAATGCCCCCCTTGCCTCTAGAGGATTATATATTATCTTTTGTAATATCTAGCCTCAAAGATGGCCCCCAGTGATTCCCCACCTACTATTCACACCCTTGTGTAATTTTTTCTCACACTGAAGAGGGCTGACTTGCATAACCAACAGGATATAGTGGCAATGGCAATGTGTGGCTTCTGAGGCTAGGTCATAAAAAACATTGTGGCTGTTGTCTTGCTTTCTTGAAATATGTGCTCTGCAGGAAGGCAGATACAAAGTTGTGAGGACACTCAAGACACTTCATAGGGCTCCTAAGTGTCCAGGGAGCAAGGACATCTTTCCAAGAGACAGTACCACCTTTCCAGCTATGTGAATCAGCAATGCATTAACAATCCTGTTTAAACCTTCAGAGATTGCAGTCCTTGCCAACTTCTTGTCTATAAATCTATGGCAGACCATGAGCCAGAACTGCCCAGCTAAATCACTCCTGATTCCAGACACACAGAAACTGTGACATAATAAGCATTTCTTGCTGCTTAAGTCACTTAGTTTTTGAAAATATTTGTTATGCAATAATAAGTAACTCACATATTTTCTGTTACAGCCACTAGGCTCTCCAAGGTGTATGCACATTCTCCTTTTTTCTCCTGATTTCAGGCTTCTTTCCCCAAAACAATCACAAATCCACTTGTCATCAGTTCCCTAAACTCATTGTCCAGGATATTAACCAAATGAGAGAAGGTACTTCAATGATCTGATTCACTATGGTCTTCACCCAGCTGCCCCAGGAGTTTTCCATTGTGTCCCAAAGCATTTCCTCATCATATACTCATGTTGAAAACCTGAGATAAGGTTGACTAGTGGTGTGACTGTCACAGGCTCTAGATCTGCTAAGAAACATCTAATAAGATCTGAGCTGCACCTGGTTGAAAAATTGGATCTAGAAATGATGGGATCAGGGAACTCAATTATACTCTTGTTTATTTAACTCAGATTCCATGTTTCTCTCTTTCAATCCTTCTACCATTCTCCTGTCCTCTATGATTTAACATCCTTATTACTGAGAAACCAAAGCCATAGAAACTGATTAACTATAAATGTGCTCATCCTTTATAGAAATAATGTATCTATAAATCAGAACTCTTCATTTTTCCAAAAAAAAGTAAACTGTGAAACCAGAAGCCCCCCCACACACACTGCCAAAGACAAGTTTATTTATGCAACTCCCAGGACCAAAAGGAATAACAGGTAAAAATCCTGAAATCATCCCATGTCTGCCCTAGGCAAACCAATGATACCTGTCTAGAGGGAGGGAACTAGATGCTAGCCAGCCTATCAGGGGATTGCTTTCCATCCCAGCTTTATGGTCAGCAGCAAACATCATCAAGTTCTTTGCAGTGGGGATGGAGAAGAGGGGCCAGCAACACCCTCCAGGAGACCTTCTAGGATGCCACAGGAAAACAGACAGCACTCCCTCCAAACCACTGCCCTAGTCAAGGGGGAACCAGGAATTTAGGAAAAACCCAGCCTATCTAGGGTGGACCAACATAAATGCCATGACAAGGGAGAATCTGGAAGTCTGAAAATAACCAGAACAGAGAAAGAGAATAGAAGGAACAGAGAAGGTCACCAACATGTATCATCCATCTATGGTGGGCCTGGTACTCTGCTGAGTGATGGATACTTAGAATCTTATTTAAGTCTCCCGACTGCATAGGGTTAAGAGCATCTGCTTTGACAGGTGCCTAACTTCAAATCTTCTCTCTGGTGGTATAATATTGAGAAAGCCATTTGTCCTCTCTGAGCCTCAGTTTCCTTCCATGTAAAGCAGGGTAGTGGTTAGTAATACCAGAAGACAGACTTTACAAAATGAGTATCTTTAGTATCATCATGAGGGAGAAATAAAATAATTGCAAGTGCTTCTCAAATTTTCCATAGCATACAAATTACTCAGAGAATTTGATTAGATGAATATTCTTGTTCATTTAATCAGAATCTCTAGGTAATTTGGGGTTTGGCCTGAGAGTCTACATTTCTTGCAAGCATCCAGGAAATGCTAATGCTGCTGGCCTAAGGACCACATTTTGGGTAGTGAGGATATAAAACACTCAAAACCTTCAGTGATTATTATTAATATTAATATGCTAACATGATCTCCCTAGCAAGAGCAGCAGAGCTGGTAAGTGGCAGAGCCAGGGTACAAATTCTGGACTAACTCTCCTCCTCTTCCTCTATTCTTATTTACCTCTCAAAAGGAGCCAGATATGGTTGGAACACAGATAAGCCATTTCTGTTCCATTTCTTCAGTTATCTCCCTGCCAAGTGACTTCGTGTGACATTTCAACCCTGATATCTCAAAGTCTCCAGAAAGTGCAGCAAAGACGTTATGGATTCACTGCATCCTCCATCATATTCTTTCATACTGAGGACTTTTTGGGTTGCCCAGAAAACTTCTGTCAGCAAAGAGAGATTCAATCAAAAAATAAAAATTGAGGCTTAATACAGCCTGAGGATGAAAGTGATTAACTAGGAGATGGGAGATTAACCCCCTGGGCCACATCTCAGAGACAAGCAGGGGCTGACTGTTCCATGTTCATTAGAATTAATTCACCACTGTCTTCCCTGGGAATCACAGGGAGGAGATTCTCTTCTAGGATTCAACAGGCCCAGAGATGTGGGCGTGGGGCTTAACTCGCATTGCCTCTCAATGGATGGTTGGACCTGAACAAGCAGATATTCGGCTTTAGAGAGGTTATGGTAAGGTTGCCAAGATGAGGCTGGCATTTTTATTTTATACTTACAGTACCTTTGAGGCAAGAGTGCTATGCATTTTTTAATTAGTTTATCTTAAAAATACCAGTAGTCATGGAAAAAGAAAGCAGAGATCAATTCTGAAAGAGAGAACAAAGTGAGCAATCCTCACATCCAAAAGCTTGATGTCAGACACTTTAGAAATTGTGCATATTGGAGCTGGGTGTTGCTGCAGACACATGGACAGCTAGTTGTGAAAGTTTGAGACCAAGTGATGTACTTGCAAGCACAGCTAGTTTAAAACTGCACTAATAGTTCTGACTCATAACAGGTGCTATGCTGTCCCAGGCACTGTGTTAAGCAGTATAAATGCATTGTCACAGTCGTCTCTCCAATAATCTTATGGAAGATGGCTCTGTTCTCCCTCTTTTACCAAGAATTGGAGTGATGTTACTTCCCTAAGTTTTTATAGGCAGAGGCAGTGCTACAAACAAATATACTTGTTGACGTGAATTGAATCATTTGGTAGAAACAAGAGATTCAGCCGCTGATCAGAGCACAGAATTTGAGTGAGAATACAAAACAAAAGAGTCTTCAAAGCAGTATCACCCCCAGCCTTTTCTAGTTATACAAACCACTCAACAGAATAAATGTGAGCTTTAGTTGTGGGCAGCATATTGTGAGTTCAAACCACTTCTTGATGTGGCTATCATTCCTTAGCAATGGGTCTCTTCTGCTTCCAGTTATGGCCAGTGACAATGTGATGGAATCCTCACAGGACATGGCATCACAAAGCCTGAGTTTGCATTCAGGTAATAAATGTGCCCAGGGAACTTAGGAAAAGTAACTAACTTTTCTGGTGCTGTATCCTCTTGTGTAAAATGGGGCAAACGCTATTTACTTTAAAGGACTCATGACCTTCAGTGATTATTACTGGAGTTAGTATGTTACATGATCTCCCTTGCAAGAGTAGCAGAGATGGCAAGTGGCAGAACCAGGGTACAAATTTGGGACTAAAACTCCCCCTTTACATCCATCCCTATTTCCCTCTCAAAAGCAGCCAGATATGCTTGGAACTGGGATAAGCAATGCCTTCATGGAGTCACATCTCCAGTTATCTATCAGCCTAGTGACTTCCTGTATGACATTTCAACCCTGACATCTCAAAGTCTCCAGAAAGCAATTCCAGGAGAGACATTATTGATTCACTGTATCCTCTATCACATTATCTCATATTGTGGACTTTCTGGGTTGCCCAGAAAACTTTTGTCAGCAAAGACAGATTCAATCAAACATGAAAACTGAGGTTTAATTCAGCCTGAGGATGAAAATGGGCAAACAAAATAATAATCTGAAAGTTACTTTCCCATGCTGTGCAAATATTAGGTGTTGTCCTCAGAGGGAAATAACTCTTTATCCTTTCCCCTAGAGAAATTCCCAGCCTCAAGCACTACTTAGTTTTTAGTTATTATTTTTTTAAAAAAAGCTGCAAGTAATGTATGAATCATCAGAGCACTTGCTTTCTGCAGGGTAATTTTTCCTGTTTCTCCTCTTTCCACTGAAAATGAGGCCTTTTGAAGACAAACAGTTCCCTGATGAGTTAGTACACCCCTTGATGCCCAATCGGAAGTCTTTTAGAAAATAAGGAAACCTTCTTTTAGTACCTTGAGAAAGAAAGCTGACATGAAGACATCGCAAAATCATAGGCAACTGGCTTTACACTTTTTTTTTGAGACAGAGTTTCGCTTTTGTTACCTAGGGTGGAGAAGGAGAGGAGAATGTTTCTGCCCATAGGGAAATACTCTGAATATGGCAAGAGGTGTACACCATGCTCTGATATGGTCACTAATGTAAACAAGATAACAATTATATTGAATTAACATTGCAAGGGGTGAAACCCCCCTATGCTTTCAATTCTAATGTCAAAAGGTGTGAGGATGACATTTTTGTCAATATGGCAGAGGTGTAAGTAGACCTTTTGCCTAATAGATAAAAAAACAGAATAACATTATCATTTCCATATGATATGCTTGTCAGTATCATATTACACCACATTGTCAAAATAGCCAAGCCCCAGCAGATGCAGGCAGAGCCCCCTCATGAGGGGGTCCCTAAGCAACCAAGATGGGCCTGGGGCCTGCCATGGGCACTCTGGTGGGGGTTGTGGGCACAGCGCCCTAGCCAGAAGGTCCCTAAGCAGCCAGGGTGGGTCTGGGGGCTGCTATGAGGGGGGCTGTGGTAATAGTGTGCTGTGCATAGGTACATAGTTTGCACCTATTTCTACATGTGTACATAGTTTATTGAACACATTTGTACACGTGTACACATGGTGTTATCACAATAAATATATATTTACATAATATGTGAACAATACATAAGTACCTAATGCATACCTAATGTGTAAATATATACTTTTTTGTGATATCACTATATATATATTACTGTGATTATATATCTTATTGAGATTATATTTATTTTAACACTGATATTTTAAGAAATGTGCATAGTGTTCACATTACATACCTATGCATTGTGTACACATTATAAAAATATATAGGTACATATTTTACAGATTATGTACATTTATTGTACATGTGCATTGTGTACATGTATGTAAAGCAGAGTAAATGTACAGATTGTACCTATTTTATACATTTATTGCAATATGCCAATAAATGTACACACTATGATTACATTCTGGGATATTTCATTTTGTATATTAGATAGAAAATTCTCCCATTACCAAAGTGGGTGTACACCCATGTGTGTACATAGATTATGCGTGTACATATTGTGCATATTATGTACTCGTGTACACAAGGTATATATCTACACTATATGTACATATGTGTACATAGTGTATATATGTACATACTGTGCACATATATATATGCATGCATATATTGTACATCTGAACATAACAAGTATATGATGTACATGTGTACATAATGGGTACATGATGTACATGTGTACAAATCATAATATCACAATAAATGTAACAGTACATAACGTGTGAAATATGTACATATATATTGATATTATGTATTACATGTGTATTGTGATTATATATGCTGTTGTGATTATATAATATCATTGTAATATTACAATAAATGTACACATTATATACATACCTATTGTGTACACATTATGTACATATAAATGTACATGTACAGATTATGTACATTTACTGTACATCTGTATTGTGGACACATATGTATATCACAGTCAATGTACATATAGTACATATTCTGTACATTGATTGTAATATACCAATAAGTGTACACATTATGAGTATATAATGGGATATGATTGTTAGTATATTAGATAAAAATTACTTCCAATATCAAAGTAGGTATATACCCATGTGTGTCCATTTTGTAATATTATCCATCATATCCTAAGTAGGTATTACTCTCATTGTGAATGCAAGTGTACACTCTGTGATTGTTCAAATATCACAGGCAAAGTACAATGCTTCTGTGATGTAGTTCCTGGTATCCTGAAGACACAGAATGATTATACACTGAATATCACAGGAAGTGTACACCACCACTGTATTATTGTTTCTAATATCCGGAAACGGAGAGGATATTGCTCCAAATATCACAGAAAGTGCACAAGATTCCCGTGATATTGTTCCTAATAACTAGGGGATTACAGATGACATTACTCACGATGCAACTGGGGCTATATGCTGGTCCTGTGATATTGTTCCTAATATCCAGAAAAAAAATAATAATATTGCTGCCCATAGGGAAATACTCTGAATAAGTCAGGAGGTATACACCATGCTCTGATATTGTCACTAATGTAAACAAGAAAACAATTACATTGAATTAAACATTGTAAGGAGTGAAACACCCCTATGCTTTCAATTCTAATGTTAACGGGGTTGAGGATGACATTTTTGGCAATATGGCAGAGGTGTGACTAGAGCTATTGCCTAAAATATGAAAAACCAGGATAACATTATCATTTTCATATGATATGGTTGCCAGTATCATATTACACCACGTTTTCAAAATAGACGGGTCCCAGCAGCTGTGCGCACAGCCCCCTAGCCAGAAGGTCCCTAAGCAACCAGGGTCTGCCTGGGGGCTGCTAGGGGCCCTCTGGCAAATGGCTGTGGGAACAGCCACCTAAACAGAGGGTCCCTAAGCAGCCAGGGTGGGCCTGGGGGCTGCTACGGGCCCTCTGGTGGGGGCTATGGGGATAGCGTGCTGTGCATAGGTACATAGTTTGCACCTATTTCTACATGTGAACATAGCTTACATAGTGGGCACAGATGTGTACACGTGTACATATGGTATCATGATGATAAATATATATGTACATAATATGTGCACAATACATATGTACTTAATAGGTATGTAATGTGTACAATATGTACTCGTTTAAGATATTATGTGATATATATATTATTGTGATTATATATCTTATTGTGATTATATATATGTTATCACTGATATTTTAAGAAATGTGAATAGTGTACACATGATGTACCTATGCATTGTGTACACATTATAGAAATATAAAGGTACATATTTTACAGATTATGCACATTTTTTCTACATGTGTATTGTGTAACATATATGTAGCAGAGTAAATGTACAGATTGTACCTATTTTATACATATATTGCAATATGCCAATAAATGTACATATTATGAGTACATCCTGGGATATTATTTTTAGCATATTAGATAGAAATTACTGCGGTTAGCAAGGTAGGTGTACACCCATGTGTGTACATAGTTTATACATGTACATATTGTGCATATAATGTACTCATGTACAGAAGGTACCTATCTACATTATACATACATATGTGTATATAGCGTACATATGAACACACTGTGAAAACATATATACACATGTATATATTGTACATCTGTACATAATGGGTACATGATGTACATGTTTAATGTGTACAATAGGTACATATGTGCATATTGTAATGTCACAATAAATGTAAATGTACCTGTGTGCAATATGCACATTTATATTGATATTACGTATTACATGTGTATTGTAATTATATATGCTGTTGTGATAAAATATCATTGTGATATTACAATAAATGTTCATATTGTACACATTATGTGCATACCTATTGTGTACATATTATGTACATATAAATGTACTTATTGTACAGATTATGTACATTTAATTGTACATCTGTATTGTGTACACATATGTACATCACCGCCAATGTACATATGGTACATGTTCTGTATATTGATTGTAATATCTGAATAAGTGTACACATTATGACTATATTGTGGGATATTATTTTTAGTATATTAGAGAAAAATTACTTCCAATATCAAAGTGGGTATACACCCATCTGTGTCCATTTTGTGATATTATCCATCATATCCTAAGTTTGTATTACTCTCATTGTGAAAGCACGTGTACACTCTGTGATTGTTCCAATATCACTGGCAAAGTACAACGCTTCTGTGATGTTGTTCCTAGTATCCTGGGGACAAAGAATGATTATACCTGGAATATCGCAGGAAATGTACACCTCCTCTGTAGTATTGTTTCTAATATTGAAAAACTGAAAGGATATTATTCCAAATATCTCAGAAAGCACACAAGCCCCTCCTGATATTGTGCCTAATAACTAGGGAATTACAGGTGACATTTCTCATGATGTGACTGGGGCTGTATGCCAGTCCTGTGATATTGTTCCTAATAACCAGAGGAAAAAAGTGGAGAATGTTTCTGCCCATTGGGAAGTACTCTGAATACGGCAATAGTTGTACACCATGATCTGATATGGTCACTAATGTAAACAAGAAAACAATTACATTGAATTAAACATTGCAAGGGGTGAAAAGCCCTATGGTTTCAATTCTAATGTCAAGGGGGGTGAGGATGACATTTTTGTCAATATGGCAGAGGTGTAACTAGAGCTATTGCCTAATATATAAGAAAAGAGAATAACATTATCATTTTTGTATGATATGGTTGTCAATATCATATTACACCTCATTTTCAAAATAGCCAGGCCCCAGCAACTGTGGGCACAGTGCCCTAGCCAAGGGGTCCCTAAGCAGCCAGGATGGAACTATAAGCTGGTACCGGCCCTCTGGTGGGGTCTGTGGGCACCAACCCCTAGCCAAGGGGTCTTTAAGCAGCCTAAGGGTGGGCGTGGGGGCTGCCACGAGGGGGGCTGTGGAAATAGCGTGCTGAGCATAGGTACATAGTTTGCACCTATTTCTACATGTGTACATAGTTTAAATAGTGGGCACATATTTGTATACGTGTACATATGGTGTCATCACGATAAATATATATGTACATAATATGTGCACTATACGTATGTACCTAATGCGTACCTAATGTGTACAATATATACTTCGTTGTGATATTACATGATATATATAAATATATATAGTATTGTGATTATATATCCTATTGCGATTATATATATTTTATCACTGATATTTAAATGAATGTGCATAGTGTACACATTATGTACTTATGCATTGTGTACACATTATAGAAATATATAGGTTCATATTTTACAGATTATGTACAGTTTTTGGACATGTGCATTGTATACACACATGTACAGCAGAGTAAATGAACAGATTGTGCCTATTTTATACATTTATTGCAATATGCCAACAAATGTACACACTATGACTACATTCTGAGATATTATATTTAGTATATTACATAGAAAATTCTTTGGTTCCCAAAGTGGGTACACACCCATATGTGTACATACTTTATATGTATACATATAGTGCATATTATGTACTGGTGTACAGAAGGTACATATCTACATATGTACATGTGTAGTGTACCTATGTACATCCTAGGAACACTTATGTACACGTGTATATATTGTACATCTGCACATATGTACATGATGTACATGTGTACATCTCATAATATCAAAATAAATGTAAATATACATAATGTGTGCAATATATATATTTATACTGACATTATATATTACATATGTATTGTGATTATATGTGCTGTTGTGATTATGATATCACTGTGATATTACAATAAATGTACATATTGCACACATTGCATACATATCTATTGTGTACACATTATGTACATATAAATATATGTAGTGTACAGATTATGTACATATGTTGTACATCTGTATTGTGGACACATATGAACATCACAGTCAATGTACATATGGTATATATTCTGTAAATTGATTGTAATATTTCAATAAGTGTACCCATTATGAGTATATTCTGGTATATGATTTTTAGTATATTAGATGAAAAATACTTCCAATATCCAAGTGGGTATACACCAATGTGTGTCTATTTTGTGACATTATCCATCATATCCTAAGTAGGTGTTACTCTCATTGTGAATGAAAGTGTACACTTTGTGATTGTTCCAATATCACAGGCAAAGTACAACGCTTCTGTGATGTAGTTCCTAGTATCCTGGGGACAAAGGATGATTATACCCTGAATATCGCATGAAGTGTACACCATCACTGTAGTATTGTTTCTAATATCCAAAAATGGAGAAGATATTGCTCCCAATATCTCAGAAAGCACACAAGCCCCCGGGATATTATTCCTAATAACTAGGGGATTACAGATGACATTACTCACGATGTGACTGGGGCTCTTGGCCGGTCCTGTGATAGTTTCTAATATGCAGAGAAGGAGATGAGAATGTTGCTGCCCATAGGGAAATACTCTGAATACTGCAAGAGGCGTACACAGTGCTCTGATATGGTCACTAACGTAAACAAGAAAACAATTATATTGAATAAAACGTTGCATGGGGTAAAAGCCCCCTATGCTTTCAATTGTAATGTTAAGGCAGTTGAGGATAACATTTTTGTCATAGGTGTAACTAGAGCTATTTCCTAAAATATAAAAACAAAGAATAACATTATCATTTCTGTATGATATCATTGCCAGTATCATATTACACCACATTTTCAAAATAGCCAGGTCCCAGCCGCTGTGGTCACAGCCCCCTAGCCAGGGGGTCCCTAAGTAGCCAGGGTGGGCCTGGGGGCTGCTATGGGCCCTCTGATGGGGGCTATGGGGATAGCGTGCTGTGCATAGGTACAAACTTTGCACCTTTTTCTACATGTGAACATAGCTTACATAGTCAACACATATGTGTACACGTGTACATATGGTATTATGATGATAAATATATGTACATAATATGTGCACAATACATATGTACTTAATATGTGCCTAATGTGTACAGTATGTACTCGATTGGGATATGATGTGATATATATATATATTATTGTGATTATATATCTTATTGTGATTATATATGTTATCACTGCTATTTTAAGAAATGTGAATAGTGTACACATGATGTACATATGCATTGTGTACATATAGAAATATAAAGGTACATATTTTACAGATTATGCACATTTTTTCTACATGTGTATTGTGTACACATATGTGTAGCAGAGTATACGTACAGATTGTACAAATTTTACACATTTATTGCAATATGCCAATAAATGTATACATTATGAGTACATTCTGGGGTATTATTTTCAGCATATTAGATAGAAATTACTGCGATTACCAAAGTGGGCATATACCCATGTGTGTACATAGTTTATACATGTACATATTGTGCAAATTATGTACTCATGTACAGAAGGTACCTATCTACATTATATATACATATGTGTACATAGTGTACATATGTACATACTGTGGACACATATATACACGTGCATATATTGTACATCTGTACATAATGGGTACATGATGTACATGTTTAATGTGTACAAGATGTACATGTGTGCATATTGTAATGTCACAATAAATGTAAATGTACATATGTGGAATATGTACATTTATATTGATATTATGGATTACATGTGTATTGTGATTATATATGCTATTGTGATAAAATGATATCATTGTGATATTACAATAAATGTTCATATTGTACACATTATGTGCATACCTATTGTATACACATTATGTACATATAAATGTACATATTTTACAGATTATGTACATTTATTGTACATCTGTATTGCGTACACATATGTACATCTCAGCCAATGTACATATGGTACATGTTCTGTACATTGATTGTAGTATCCCAATAAGTGTACACATTTTGAATATATTCTGGGATATTATTTTTAGTATATTAGATAAAAATTACTTCCCATATCAAAGTGGATATACACCCATGTGTGTCCATTTTGTGATGTTATCCATCATATCCTATGTTGGTATTACTCACATTGTGAAAGCAAGTGTAAACTCTGTGATTGTTCCGATATCACTGGCAAAGTACAACGCTTCTGTGATGTTGTTCCTAGTATCCTGGGGACAAAGAATGATTATACCCTGAATATCGCAGGAAGTGTACGCCACCACTGTAGTATTGTTTCTAATATCCAAAAACAGAGAGGATATTGCTCCCAATTTCTCAGAAAGCGCAGAAGCCCACCGTGATATTGTTCCTAATACCTAGGGGATTACAGATGACATTACTCACGATGTGACTGGGGCTTTCTGCCGGTCCTGTGATATTGTTTCTAATATCCAGAGAAGAAGATGAGAATGTTGCTGCCCATAAGAAAATACTCTGTATACTGCAAGAGCCATACACAGTGCTCTGATATAGTCTCTAATGTAAACAAGAAAACAATTATACTAAATTAAACATTGCAAAAGTTGAAAACCCCCTATGCTTTCAATTCTAATGTTAAGGCGGTTGAGGATGACATTTTTGTCATTATGACATAGGTGTAACTAGAGCTATTTGCTAAAATGTATAAAAAAAGAACATTATCATTTCTGTATGAGATCATTGCCAGTATCATATTACACCACATTTTCAAAATAGTCGGGTCCCAGCAGCTGTGGGCACAGCCCCCTAGCCAGGGGGTCCCTAAGCAGCCAGGGGCCTTCTGGCAGGTGGCTGTGGGAACAGCCACCTAGTCAAGGGGTCCCTAAGAAGCCAGGGTGGGTCTGGGGCCTGCTATGGGCCCTCTGGTGAAGACTGTGGGGATAGCATGCTGTGCATAGGTACATAGTTTGCATCTATTTCTACATGTGAACATAGCTTACCTAGTCAGCACATATGTGTACACGTGTACATATGGTATTATGAAGATAAATATATATATGTACATAATATGTGCACAATACATATGTACTTAATATGTACCTAATGCTTTGGGAGGCCGAGGCAGGTGGATCACGAGGTCAAGAGTAGAGACCATCCTGGTCAACAAGGTGAAACCCCATCTTTACTAAAAATACAAAAAATTAGCTGGGCATGGTGGCGCGTGCCTGTACTCCCAGCTACTCGGGAGGCTAAGGCAGGAGAATTGCCTGAACCCAGGAGGCAGAGGTTGCGGTGAGCCGAGATCGCGCCATTGCACTCCAGCCTGGGTAACAAGAGTGAAACTCGGTCTCAAAAAAAAAAAAAAAATATGTACCTAATGTGTACAATATGTACTTGTTTGGGATATTATGTGATACATATATATTATTGTGATTATATATGTTATTGTGATTATATATATGTTACCACTGATATTTTAAGAAATGTGAATAGTGTACACATGAGGTACCTATGCACTGTGTACACATTATAGAAATATAAAGGTACATATTTTACAGATTATGCACGTTTTTTCTACATGTATATTGTGTACACATATGTGTAGCAGAGTAAACGTACAGATTGTACCTATTTTATGCATTTATTGCAATATGCCAATAAATGTACACATTATGAGTACATTCTGGGGTATTATTTTTAGCATATTAGATAGAAATTACTGCGGTTACCAAAATGGGTGTACACAGTTTATACGTGTACATATTGTGCATATTATGTACTCGTGTACAGAAGGTACCTATCTACTTATATGTACATATGTGTACATAGTGTACATATGTACATACTGTACACATATATATACACGTACACATATTGTACATCTGTACATAATGTACATGTGTACATAGTGGGTACATAATGTACATGTTTAATGTGTACAAGATGTACATATGTGCATATTGTAATGTCACAATAAATGTAAATGTACATGTGTGCAATATGTACATTTACATTGATATTATGTATTACATGTGTATTCTGATTATACATGCTGTTGTGATAAAATATCATTATGATATTACAATAAATGTTCATATTGTACACATTATGTGCATACCTATTGTGTACACATTATGTACATATAAATGTACATAGTTTACAGATTATGTACATTTATTGTACATCTGTATTGTGTACACATATGTACATCACAGCCAATGTACATAGGGTACATGTTCTGTACATTGATTGTAATATCCCAATAAGTGTACACATTATGAATATATTCTGGGATATTATTTTTAGTATATTAGATAAAAATTACTTCCCATATCAAAGTGGGTATACACCCATGTGTGTCCATTTTGTGATATTATCCATCGTATCCTAAGTTGGTATTACTCTCATTGTGAAAGCACATGTAAACCCTGTGATTGTTCCAATATCACTGGCAAAGTACAACGCTTCTGTGATGTTGTTCCTAGTATCCTGGGGACAAAGAATGATTATACCCTGAATATCGCAGGAAGTGTACACCACCTCTGTAGTATTGTTTCTAATATTGAGAAACTGAAAGGATATTACTCCAAATATTTCAAAAAGTGCACAAGCCCCCCGTGATATTGTGCCTAATAACAAGGGAATTATAGATGACATTTCTCACGATGTGACTGGGGCTGTATGCCGGTCCTGGGATATTGTTCCTAATATCCAGAGAAAAAAAGTGGAGAATGTTGCTGCCCATTAGGAAGTACTCTGAATACGGCAAGAGTTGTACACCATGATCTGATATGATCACTAATGTAAACAAGAAAACAATTACATTGAATTAAACATTGCAAGAAGTGAAACCCCCCTATGGTTTCAATTCTAATGTCAAGGGGGGTGAGGATGACATTTTTGTCCATATGGCAGAGGTGTAACTAGAGCTATTGCCTAATATATAAAAAAACAGAATAACATTATTATTTCCGTGTGATATGGTTGCCAGTGTCATATTACACCACATTTTCAAAATAGCCAAACCCCAGCAGGTGTGGGCACAGTGCCCTAGCCAGGGGATTCCTCAGCAGCCAGGGTGGGCCTATAAGCTGGTACAGGCCCTCTGTCAGCAGCTGTGGGCACAGTCCTTTACCCAGGGGATCTTTAAGCCACCTAAGGGTGGATGAGGGGGCTTCCACAGGGTGGGCTGTGGCAATAGCGTGCTGTGCATAGGTATGTAGTTTACACCTATTTCTACATGTTTACATATTTTAAATAGTGGGCACATATTTGTGAATGTGAACATATGGTGTCATTATGATAAACCTATATGGACCTCATGCACACAATACATAGGTACCTAGTGTGTACAATATGTACTTTGTTGTGATATTACACTATATGTATATATTATTGTGATTATATATTTTATTGTGAATATATATATTTATCACTGATATTTTTTAAAATGTGCATAGTGTCAAAACCACATTGAGATACCATCTCACACCAGTTAGAATGGCGATCATTAAAAAATCTGGAGACAGCAGATGATGGAGAGGATGTGGAGAAATAGGAACACTCTTACACTGTTGGTGGGAGTGTAAATTAGTTCAACCATTGTGGAAGACAGTGTGGCGATTCCTCAGGGACCTAGAAATAGAAATTCCATTTGACCCAGCAATCCCATTACTGGGTATCTATCCAAAGGACTATAAATCGTTCTACTATAAGAACACGTGCACACGAATGTTCATTGCAGCACTGTTTACAATAGCAAAGACCTGGAACCAACCCAAATGCCCAACGATGATAGACTGGACTGGGAAAATGTGGCACATATACACCATGGAATATTATGCAGCAATCAAAAATGATGAGTTTGTGTCCTTTGTAGGGACATGGATGAATCTGGAGAACATCATTCTCAGCAAACTGACACAAGAACAGAAAAAGAAATACCGCATATACTCACTCATAGGTGGGTGAGAAAAATGAGAACACGTGGACACAGAGAGGCGGTCTACTATACACTGGGGACTGTTGGGGGGAATGGGGGAGGGACAGCGGGGGGGACTGGGGGGATAGCCTGGGGATGAATACCAAGTGTGGGTGAAGGGGAGGAAAGCAGCAAAGCACACTGCCATGTGTGTACCTATGCAACTATCTTGCTCGTTCTGCACATGTACCCCCAAACCTATAATGAAATAAAAATTTAAAAAAAAAAATGTGCATAGTGTACACATTATGTACTTATGCATTTTGTACACATTATAGACTCTGTTTTAAAGTACATACACTGTCTGAATGTACTCTCCCATATAAAATAAAATTTTATTTCTAACACATTTATAAAAAATACAAATACTATATTTGTTACCCTGTGTACAAAACAAAATAACTCACAAAAGACTCTTAAAAATATATACAATTCTTTTTCTTTTTTGTTTTCAAGTACATACACCATGTGAATGTACTCTCTCATATAAAATACTAAAAGTCTATTTTTATGCAGATATTAAAAATATAAATACTCTATTTGCACCCCAGTGTAGAAAACAAAATAACTCTCAAAATACTTCGTTAGAAAAATATATACAATGTTTTTTTCTACTCTATTTTAAAGTACATACACCGTCTGGATGTACTCTCTCATATAAAATACTAAAAGTCTATTTTTACACGGTTATAAAAAATATAAACACTCTATTTGTACCCCAGTGTACAAAACAAAATTACTCTCAAAATGCTCTGTTAAAAAAATATATTTTGCCCTTTCTACTCTGATTTAAAGTATGTACACCATCTACATATACTCTCTCACGTAAACTACTAAAATTTTCTTTTTATGCGGATATAAATATATAAATACTCTATTTGTACCTCAGTGTACAAAACAAAAAACTCTCAAAATACTCTGTTGGGAAAAAATATACAATGTCCTTTCCTACTCTGTTTTAAAGTATATAAACCATCTAGATATACTCTCTCACATAATATGCTAAAATTCTATATTTACATGGTAATAAAAAATATAAATACTCTATTTTTTTCCTCAGGGTACAAAACAAAATAACTCTCAAAATACTTCCTTAGAAAAAATTATACAATGTCCTATTCTACTTTGTTTTAAAGTACATACACCGTCTGGATATAGTCTGTCACGTAAAATACAAAAATTCTCTTTTTACACGGTTATAAAAAATATAAATACTCTATTTGTACCCCAGTGTACAAAACAAAATAACTCTCAAAATGCTCTGTTAAAAAAAATATACAATGTCCTTTTCTACTCTGTTTTAAAGTATATACACGGTCTAGATATACTCTCTCACGTAAAATACTAAAATTTTATTTTTACGCGGTTATAAAAAAATACTCTATTTGTACTTAAGGGTTAAAAAAGCCTCTGAAAATACTCTATTAGTAAAAATATACAATGTCCTTTTCTACTCTGTTTTAAAGCATATACATCATCTGTATATACTCTTTCACGTAAAATACTAAAATTCTATTTTTACACAGTTATAAAAAATATATACTCCATTTTTACCCAAGTGTAAAAAACAAAATAACTCACAAAAGACTCTGTTAGAAAAAATATACAATGTCCTTTTCTACTCTTTTTTAAAGTATAAACCATCTAGGTATTCTCTCTCAAATAAAATATTAAATTCTCTTTTTACACAATTATAAAAAATATGAATACTCTATTTGTACCCCAGTGTACAAAACAAAATAACTCTCAAAATACTTCGTTAGAAAAAATATACAATGTCCCTTTCTACTCTATTTTAAAGTATATGCACAGTCTAGATATACTCTCCCACGTAAAATCCTAACATTCTGATGTGGAGAAATAGGAACACTCTTACACTGTTGGTGGGAGTGTAAATTAGTTCAACCATTGTGGAAGACAGTGTGGCAATTCTTCAAGGACCTAGAAACAGAAATTCCATTTGACCCAGCAATCCCTTTACTGGATATATATCCAAAGGACTATAAATCGTTCTACTATAAGGACACATGCACACGAATGTTCGTTGCAGCACTGTTTACAATAGCAAAGACCTGGAACCAACCCAAATGCCCATCAATGATAGAATGGACTGGGAAAATGTGGCACATATACACCATGGAATATTATGCAGCAATCAAAAATGATGAGTTTGTGTCCTTTGTAAGACATGGATGAATCTGGAGAACATTATTCTCAGCAAACTGACACAAGAACAGAAAAGGAAATATCGCATATTCTCACTCATAGGCGGGTGAGAAAAATGAGAACACATGGACACAGAAAGGGGGTCTACTACACACTGGGGTCTATTGGAGGGAATGGGGGAGGGACAGCGGGTGGGGAGCTGGGAATGGATAGCCTGAGGAGAAATGCCAAGTGTGGGTGAATGAGAGGAAGGCAGCAAAACACACTGCCATGTGTGTACCTATGCAACTATCTTGCACGTTCTGCACATGTACCCCAAAACCTAAAATGCAATAAAAATTTAAAATTTAAAAAAAATAAAATACTAACATTCTATTTTTACATAGTTATAAAAAATATAAATACTCTATTTGTAACCAAGTGTACAAAACAAAATAACTCTGAAAATATTCGGTTAGAAAAAAAAAAACAATGTCTTTTCTACTCTGTTTTAAACTATACAAACCCTTTAGATAAACTCTCTCATGTAATATATTAAAATTCTATTTTTATGCGGTAATAAAAAATATAAATGCTCTATTTTTTTCTTCAGTATACAAAACAAAATATATCTCAAAATCCTCTGTTAGAAAAAAAATACAACGTCCTTTTATACTCTGTTTTAAATAATATACATCGTCTGGATATAGTCTCTCACATAAAATACTAAAATTCTATATTTATGCAGGTATAAAAAATATAAATACTCTATTTGTACCCCAGTGTACAAAACAAAATAACTCTCAAAATACTCTGTTAGTCAAAATATACAATGTTTTTTTTCTACTCTGTTTTAAAGTATATACACCGTCTGGATATATTCTCTCACGTAAAATACTAAAATTCTATTTGTACGCGGTTATAAAAAATATAAATACTCTATTTTTACCTAAGTGTGCAAAACAAAATAACTCTCAAATACTCTGTTAGAAGAAATATACAATGTCCTTTTCTTGAGACAGACTCTTGTCTTGCTCTGTTGCCCAGGCTGGAGTGCAGTGGTGTAATCTCTGCTCACTACCTCTGCCTCTGAGTTCAAGCAACTTTCCTGCCTCAGCCTCCCAAGTAGCTGAAATTACAGGCAGCCCCCCAGCACACCCAGCTGATTTTTGTATTTTCAGTAAAGCCGGGGTTTCACTAAGTTGGCCAGGTTGGTCTCAGACTCCTGACTTCAAGTGATCCACTGGCCTTGCCTCCCCCCCCAAAAAAAAGATAAAAGTATATACACGGTCTAGATATAGTCCCTCACGTAAAATACTAAAATTCTATATTCACGTGCCTATAAAAAATATAAATACTCTATTTGTATCCCAGTGTAGGAAACAAAATAACTGTCAAAATACTCTGTTACAAAAAATATAAAATGTATTTTCTACTTCTTTTTAAAGTATGTAACCATCTAAATATACTCTCTCATGTAAAATACAAAAATTCTATTTTTACGTGGTTATAAAAAATATAAATACTCTATTTGTATCCCAGTGTACAAAACAAAACAACTGTCAAAATACTCTGTTAGAAAAAAATATACAATGTCTTTTTCTACTCTATTTTAAAGTATATACACGGTCTAGATATACTCTCTCACGTAAAATACTAAAATTCTACTTTTACACGGTTATAAAAAATATAAATAGGTTTTGAGTTTTTTTATCTTGCTCCTCTAGCTCTTTCAATTTTGACGATAGGGTGTGAATTTTGCATCTCTTCCCTCTTCTCATGTGGGCACTTATTGCTATATATTTTCCTCTACAGACCACTGTAAATGTGTCCCAGAGATTCTGGTATGTTGTGTCTTCCTTCTCATTGGTTTCGAAGAACTTCCTTATTTCTGCCTTCATTTCATTATTTATCCAATCAACATTCAAGAGCCAGTTGTTCAGTTTCCATGAAGCTGTGCAGTTCTGAGTTAGTTTCTAAATTCTGAGTTCTAGCTTGATTGCACTATGATCTGAGAAACTGTTTGTTATGATTTCAGTTGTTTTGCCTTTGCTGAGGAGTGCTTTACTTCCAATTATGTGGTCGATTTTGGAGTAGGTGTGATGTGGTGCTGAGAAGAATGTATAATCTGTGGATATGGGGTGGAAAGTTCTGTAAATGTCTATTAGGTTTGCTTGTTCCAGGTCTGAATTCAAGCCCTGGATATCCTTGTTAGTTTTCTGTCTTGTTGATCTGTCTAATATTGACATTAGAGTGTTAAAGTCTCCCACCATTATTGTGTGGGAGTCTAAGTCTTTTTGTAAGCCATTAAGAACTTGCCTTATATATCTGGATGTCTCTGTATTGGGTCCATATATATTTAGAATCATTAGCTCTTCTTGCTGTAATGATCCTTTTACCATTATGTAATGACCTTCTTTGTCTCTTTTGATTTTTGTTGCTTTAAAGTCTATTTTGTCAGAGATGAGAATTGCAACTCCTGCTTTTTTTTGCTCTCCATTTGCAGAAGAGAAGAAATAACTAAGATCAGATCAGAACTGAAGGAGATAGAGACACGAAAAACCCTTCAAAAAATCAACAAATCCAAGAGCTGGTTTTTCAAAAAGGTCAACAAAATAGACAGACCACTAGCCAGACTGATAAAAAAGAAAAGAGAGAACAACCAAATAGATGCAATCAAAAACGATCAAGCAGAAATCACCACAGATTCCACAGAAATTCAAACCATCATCAGAGAATACTACAAACAACTCTATACAGATAAACTAGCAAATCAGAAAGAAATGGATAAATTTCTGGACACCTGTGTCCTCCCAAGCCTAAACCAGGAGGAAGCCGAAACTATGAATAGACCAATAACAAGGTCTGAAGTAGAGGCAGCAATTAAGAGCCTACCACACCAAAAAAGCCCAGGTCCAGATGGGTTCACAGCCGAACTCTACCAGACACACAAAGAGGAGCTGGTACCATTCCTTCTGAAAGTATTCCAAATAATCCAAAAAGAGGGAACCCTTCCCAAATCATTTTATGAGACCAACATCCTGATACCAAAACCCGGCAGAGACTCAACAAGAAAAGAAAACTTCAGGCCAATATCCAGGATGAACACAGATGAAAAATCTTCAATAAAATACTGGCAAACAGATTGCAACAGCACATTGAAAAACTTATCCATCATGAACAAGTAGGATTCATCCCAGGGATGCAAGGCTGGCTCAACATACGCAAGTCTATAAATGTAATTCACCACATAAACAGAACCAAAAACAAAAACCACATGATTATCTTAATTGACTCACAGAAGGCATTTGACAAAACTTAACAGCCCTTTATGCTAAAAACCCTCAATAAACTCGGTATTGATGGAACATATCTCAAAATAATAAAAGCTATTTACGACAAACCAATAGCCAATATCATATTGAATGGGAAAAAACTGGAAGCATTCCCTTTGAAATCTGGCATGAGACAAGGATGCCCTCTCTCACCACTCCTATTCAATATAGTACTGGAAGTTCTAGCCAGAGCAATCAGGCAAGAAAAAGAAATAAAGGGTATTCAAATAGGAAAGGAGGAAGCCAAATTGTCTCTATTTGCAGATGACAAGAAAGTATATCTAGAAGACCCCATCATCTCAGCCCAAAATCTCCTGAAACTGATAAGCAACTTCAGCAAAGTCTCAGGATACAAAATCAATGTGCAAAAATCACAAGCATTCCTATACACCAATAACAGACTTAAAGAGAGCCAAATCAAGAACGAACTGCCATTCACAACTGCTACAAAGAGAATAAAATACCTAGGAATACAACTTACAAGGAATATAAAAAACCTCTTCAAAGAGAACTACAAACCACTGCTCAACGAAATAAGAGAGAACACAGATAGAGAAATATTCCATGTTCATGGTTAGGAAGAATCAACATCATGAAAATGGCCATACTGCCCAGAGTAATTTACCAACTCAACACTATTCCTATCAAGCTACCAATGACCTTCTGCACAGAACTGGAAAAAAATCACCTTAAACTTCATATGAAACCAAAAGAGAGCCCACATAGCGAAGTCAATTCGAAGTAAAAAGTACAGAGCGGAAGGCATCAAACTACTGGATTTCAAGCTATACTACAAAGCTACAGTAATCAAAACAGCATGGTATTGGTACCAAAACAGAGATATAGACCAATGGAACAGAACAGAGGAATCGAAGGCAACACAGCATATCTACAATCATACAATCTTTGATAAACCAGACAAAAACAAGCAATGGGGAAAGGATTCCCTGTTTAACAAATGGTGTTGGGAAAACTGCCTAGCTATGTACAGAAAGCAGAAACTGGACCCCTTCCTGACACCTTACACTAAAATTAACTCCAGATGGATTAAGGGCTTAAACATAAGACCTAACACCATAAAAAACCCTAGAAGAAAATCTAGGCAAAACCATTCAAGACATAGGAGTAGACAAGGACTTCATGACCAAAACACTGAAAGCATTGGCAACAAAAGCCAAAATCGACAAAGGGACCTAATCAAACTCCACAGCTTCTGCACGGCAAAAGAAACAGTCATTAGAGTGAATCAGCAACCATCAGAATGGGAAAACAATTTTGCAGTTTACCCATCTGACAAAGGGCTGATATCCAGAATTTACAAGGAACTCAAACAGATTTACAGGAAAAAAACAAACAAGCCCATTCAAAAATGGGCAAAAGATATGAACAGACACTTTACAAAAGAAGACATCCATGAGGCCAACAAACATGAAAAAATGTTCATCATCACTGGTCATTAGAGAAATGCAAATCAAAACTACATTGAGATTCCATCTCATACCAATTAGAATGGCAATCATTAAAAAATCTATAGATAACAGATGCTGGAGAGGATGTGGAGAAATAGGAACACTCTTACACTGTTGGTGGGAGTGTAAATTAGTCCAACCATTGTGGAAGACAGTGTGGCGATTCCTCAAGGACCTAGAAATAGAAATTCCATTTGACCCAGCAATCCCATTACTGGGTATATATCCAAAGGATTATAAATCGTTCTACTATAAGGACACATGCACATGAATGTTCATTGCAGCACTGTTTACAATAGCAAAGACCTGGAACCAACCCAAATTCCCATTGATGATAGATTGGACAGGAAAAGTGTGGCACATATACACCATGAAATATTATGCAGCAATCAAAAATGATGAGTTCATGTCCTTTGTAGGATATATGGATGAACCTGGAGACCATCATTCTCAGCAAACTGACACAAGAACAGAAAATGAAATCCCGCATGTTCTCACTCAAAGGTGGGTGTTAAACAATGAGAACACATGGACACAGGGAGGGGAGCACTACACACTGGGGTCTGTTGGAGGGAATAGGGGAGGGACCACATGGTGTGGGGAGGTGGGGAGAGATAGCATGGGGAGAAATGCCAGATATAGGTGAAGGGGAGGAAGGCAGCGATCACACTGCCCCGTGTGTACCTATGCAACTATCTTGCATGTTCTTCACATGTACCCCAAAACCTAAAATGCAATTTTAAAAAAGTGTAATTACTAACATGTGGGTATTTGTACATTTTTGGATATTTAAAAAGTTTGTATAGTGAAAAGATTGATAATTTCTTTCCTATAAATCATATTTTTCACAGAACTGTAATCTGACCTATACCAACCTCCACAGTCTTATTTTTTTCTCCTATCCCTATGTACTAGATGCAAAATACCCTATTCCCTGGCTATATTATATCCCTGGCCCTTTGTTTGGCTATTCCCTTATATTTGAATGCCTCCCTAACTTATTTCCTTCTTTCACTAGCCTTTATTGATGAATTTGTTTATTTTTTCAAAAATCTTTTTCTTAATTCATCTTTTTCCCTAGGCAGAAAACACAGGAAAAGAAAAAAAAAACACATTTTAATATTTAAATTCATAGATCCAAAACCCAGAATTTTAGTATACTGGTTATTGGGATAAAAGGGGTGGTAGGTTCAGCAAATGTCTGTTAAGATGATAGAAACCATATACACTTCTTTGTTGTCCTTTTTTACAAAATTTTTTACATTTTTTAAAAAATGTAAATATGGAACACTTCACGGATTTGCATGTCATTCTTGCACAGGGGCCATCCTAATCCTGTCTGTATAATTCCAATTTTAGTATATGTGCTGCCGAAGCGAGCACTGTTCTCTATTTTTAAATGGTGCATAAGACTGTGCAATTTTCCATGCACCATTCTCTCATATGTTCTGTTATGTAGCTGCTGTAGTCAGCAATTAAACCTGTGGTCTGTTTGACATGAGGCCAGATTTTATTAAACTAGGTCATCATGGCACACACAGAGGGCTGGGTCATGCTGGCACTGTGTAATCTTTGGAAATTAAATGGGTTAGCATGCAAGTAGGCAAACAAAATGGCTTTGTTCCTACTATTAGAAGCAGATATCGGAGAGCTGTGTAATGTTTGAACATGAATCCAATTAATGATGAATTACAATGAGAATCCTGGAAAAGTTCCTGTAATACTGATATAATGTCAAAGAAGTTCATCATGTTTGAAACTGTCACAGAAATTACAGAATAATTCAAAATGAATGGGTAATTATCCAACTGTTGTATGAGTTATTGCTTCAACTAGCAAATTCTTAATACAGTGTGGATTTCTGTCCTGTCCCTGTAGAAGCACTGAGACTGAGAATCTGAGCTGAAATCAACCATTTGGTTGTAATTTCTTGGTGCAGAAGGTAGTAACTTTGCATAGGGTGATCATTTATAGTTCTTTTTTATTTTAATTTTTATTGCATTATAGGTTTTGGGGTACATGTGCAGAACGTGCAAGATAGTTGCATAGGTACACACATGGCAATGTGTTTTGCTGCCTTCATCCCCTTCACCCACACTTGGCATTCATCCCCAGGCTATCCCTCCCCAGCCCCCCCGTCCCTCCCCCATTCCCCCCAATAGACCCCAGTGTGTAGTAGACCCCCTCTCTGTGTCCATGTGTTCTCATTTTTCTCACCCACCTATGAGTGAGTATATGCGGTATTTCTTTTTCTGTTCTTGTGTCAGTTTGCTGAGAATAATGTTATCCAGATACATCCATATCCTTACAAAGGACACAAACTCATCATTTTTGATTGCTGCATAATATTCCAAGGTGTATATGTGCCACATTTTCCCATTCCAGTCTATCATCGTTGGGCATTTGGGTTGGTTCCAGGTCTTTGCTATTGTAAACAGTGCTGCAATGAACATTCGTGTGCATATGTTCTTATAGTAGAACCATTTATAGTCCTTTGGATATATACCCAGTAATGGGATTGCTGGGTCAAATGGAATTTCTATTTCTAGGTCCTTGAGGAATCGCCACACTGTCTTCCACAATGGCTGAACTAATTTACACTCCCACCAACAGTGTAAGAGTGTTCCTATTTCTCCACATCCTCTCCAGCATCTGCTGTCTCCAGATTTTTTAATGATCGCCATTCTAACTGGCATGAGATGGGATCTCAATGTGGTTTTGATTTGCATCTCTCTAATGACCAGTGATGATGAGCATTTTTTCATATGTTCGTTGGCCTCATGTATGTCTTCTTTTGTAAAGTGTCTGTTCATATCCTTTGCCCATTTTTGAATGGGCTTGTCTGTTTTTTTCCTGTAAATCTGTTTGAGTTCTTTGTAAATTCTGGATATCAGCCCTTTGTCAGATGTGTAAACTGAAAAGATTTTTTCCCATTCTGATGGTTGCTGATTCACTCTAGTGACTGTTTATTTTGCTGTGCAGAAGCTGTGGAGTTTGATTAGGTCCCATTTGTCTATTTTGGCTTTTGTTGCCAATGCTTTCAGTGTTTTGTTCATGAAGTCCTTGCCTACTCCTATGTCCTGAATGGTTTTGCCTAGATATTCTTCTAGGGTTTTTTATAGTTCTTTTAAAGGTTGAATTGGTTCTGTCTAGGAGATAGGAGAATAAATTAAATGACATTTTAAAAATGACTTTTTAACAACTGCTTTTGCCTGAAAGGAATTTTGTATTTAATTCTTTTTCACATTTATGTAATTGTTATTTATTGTAATTAGTGTCCTGATTTTTGAAGATGCAGGCTTGGTTATACACGTGCCATGGTGGTTTGTTGCACCCACATTCCTATCATCTGCATTAGGTAGTTCTTCTAATGCTATCCCTCCCCAAAGCCCCTGCCCCCTGTCAGGATCTGGTCTGTGACATTCCCCTCCCTGTGTCCATGTATTTTCAAAGTTCAATTCCCACCTAAGAGTGAGAACATTTGGAGTGATTTTTCTGTTCCTGTGTTTGTTTGCTGAGAATCATGGTTTCCAGCTTCATCCATGTCCCCACAAAAAACATGAACTCATCCTTTTTTATGACTGCCTAGTATTTCATGATGTATATGTGCCATATTTTCTTTATCCAGTCAATCATTGATGGGCATTTGGGTTGGTTTCAACTCTTTGGTATTGTGAGCAATGCTGCAGTAACCACATGTGTGTATGTGTCTTTATAGTAAAACAATTTATAACCCTTTGGGTATATACCCAGTAATGGGATTGCTGAGTCAAATGGTATTTCTGGTTCTAGATCCTTGGTAAGTTGACATACTGTCTTCCACAATGGTTAAACTAGTTGACACTCCCACCAATAGTGGAAAAGCGTTTCTATTTCTCCACATCCTCTCTAGCATCTGTTGTTTTCTGATTATTAAATGCTTGCCATTCTAACTGGTGTGAGATGGTATCTCACTGTGGTTTTGATTTGCATTTCTCTAATATTCAGTGATAATTACGTTTTTTCATATGTTTTTTGGCCACATAAATGTCTTCTTTTGAGAAGTGTCTGTTCATATCTTTTGCCCATGTTTTAATGGGGTTGTTTTTTCCTTGTAAATATGTTTAAATTCCTTGTAGATTCTGGATATTACCCCTGTGTCAGATAGATGGATTTGCAAAAATTCTCTCCCATTCTGTAGGTTGCCTGTTTACTCTGATGATCATTTCTTGTGATGTGCAGACATTCCTTAGTTTGATTAGATCCTGTTTGTCAGTTCTGGCTTTTGTTGCCATTGATTTTGGTCATGAAATCTTTGCCCATGCCTGTTTCCTGAATGGTATTGCCTAGGTTTTCTTCTAGGAGTTTTATGGTTTTAGGTCTTACATTTAAGTACTTCATCCATCTTTTTATAAGGTGTAAGAAAGGGGTCAGTTGCCTGCATATGGCCAGGCAGCTTTCCCAACATCATTTATTAAATAGGGAATTATATCCACATTGCTTCTGTCAGGTTTGTCAAAGATCAGATGGTTGTAGATTTGTGGCATTATTTCTGAGGCCTCTGTTCTGTTCCACTGGTCTATACATCTATTTCAGTACAGTACCATGCTTTTTTGGTTACTGTAGCCATTGTAGTAAAGTTTGAAGTCAGGTAGCATGATGCCTCTGGCTGTGTTCTTTTTGCTTAGGACTGTCCATATAAAATTTTTGGTTCCATATAAAATGTAAAGTAGTTTTTCCTAATTCTGTGAGAACATTTGACTTTTGAAGAAAGTCAATGGCAGCTTGATGGGGATAGCATTGAATCTATAAATCACTTTGAGCAGTATGAACATTTTCACGATACTGATTCTTCCTATCCATAAGCATGGAATGTTTTTGCATTTGTTTGTGTCCTCTCTTATTTCCTTGAGCAGTGGTTTGTAGTCCTCCTTGAGGAAGTCCCTCACATCCCTTGTAAGTTGTATTCCTGGGCATTTTATTCTCTTTGTAGCAATTGTGAATGGGAATTCACTCATGACTTGGCTCTGCTTTTGGTGTATAGGAATGCTTGTGATTTTTTGCGCATTTATTATGTGTCCTGAAACTTTGCTGAAGTTGCTTATCAGCTTATGGAGATTTGGGGCTGAGACAATGGAGTTTTCTAAATATACAATTATATACAATCATATCATCTGCAAACAGAGACAATTTGATTTCCTCTCTTTTTATTTGAATAAGCTTTATTTCTTTCTCTTGCGTGATCGCCCTGGCCAGAACTTCTAAAATTACATTGAATAGGAGTGATGAGAGAGGGTATCCTTGTCTTGTGTCAGTTTTCAAAGAGAATGCTTTCAGCTTTTCCCCATTCAATAATGATAATGGCTGTGGGTTTGTCCTAAGTAGCTCTTATTATTTTGAGATATGTTTCATCAACACCTAGTTTATTAAGAGTTTTTAGGTTTTAAATTTTATTGAAGGCCTTTTCTGGATCTATGTAAATAATCATGTGGCTTTTGTCACTGGTTCTGTTTATGTGCTAGATTACAATTATTGATAGGTATATGTTGAACCAGCCTTACATCCCAGGGATGAAGTTGACTTCATTGTGGTGGATAAGCTTTTTGATGTGCTGCTGGATTTGGTTTTCCAGTATTTTATCGAGGATTTTTGCATCAATGCTCATCAGGGATATATTGGCCTAAATTTTTGTTGTTGCTGTTGTTCCTCTGCCAGGTTTTCATATTAGGATAATGGTCTCATAAAATGAGTTAGGAAAGAGTTCCTCTTTTTGTATTGTTTGCAGTAGTTTCAGAAAAAATGATACCTGCTTCTCTTTGTACCTCTGGTAGAACTCGGCTATGAATCCTTCTCGTCCTGGGCTTTTTTGTCATTGGTAGGCTATTAATTACTGTCTCCATTTCAAAAGTTGTTATTGATCTATTCAGGGATTAGACTTCTTCCTGTTTTAGTCTTGGGAGGGTGCATGTGCTTAGGTATTTATCCATTTCTTCTAGATTTTCTAGTTTATTTGTGTAGAGGTGGTTACAGTATTCTCTGACAGCAGTTTGTGGGATCAGTGGTGATATCCCTTTATTATTTTTTTATTATTTTTATGGTGTCTATTTCATTCTTCTCTCTTTTCTTCTTTATTAGTCTGGCTAGCAGTCTATTTTGTTAACCTTTTCAAGAAACCAGCTCCTGGACTCATTGATTTTTTTGAAGCATTTTTTGTCTCTTTATCTCCTTCCATTCTGCTCTGATCTTAGTTATTTATTGTCTTCTGCTAGCTTTTGATTTTTTTTTCTCTTCTCTAGTTCTTTTAATTGTGGTGTTAGGGTGTCGATTTTAGATCTTTCCTGCATTCTCCTGTGGGCATTTAGTGCTATAAATTTCCCTCTAGATACTGCCTTAGCTGTGTCCCATTGTGTCTTTGTCCTCATTGGTTTCAAAGAACTTATTTATTTCTGCCTTCATTTTGTTATGGAGGAAGGAGGAAATCACACTGCCACCTGTGTATCTATGCAACTATCTGGCGTGTTTTTCGCATATACCCCAAAACGTAAAATGCAATAAAAAATTTTTTTCAAAAAAGCATGCCCTTTTCTCTGCAGCCTTACCAGCAGCTGTTGTTTTTTGACTTTGTATAATAGCCATTCTGACTAGTATGAGATGGTATTTTATTTTTAAATGGGGTTACTTGTTTGATTTCTTACAGATTCTGGATATTAGACCTTTGTCAGATGTATAGTTTCTGAATATTTTCTCCCATTCTGTGGGCTATTTAGTCTGTTGACAGTTTCTTTCACTGTGCAGTGAATCTTCAGTTTAATTAGGTTCCACTTGTCAGTATTTTTGTTTTCGTTGCAATTCCTTTTCAGGACAGGCTCTGCGCTGTCTGAAGGACTGTCTCCACCTGTTCCCAGGGAGCTCCCCCTGCCAGTTAACACATTTATGGGGGACATGGAGTCTCTTGCAGCCAGCATCCCAGAGGTCCATGACAAGAGTGAGTTGTCCCTCAGTTCCCTCATTCACCAGTTTCCCAGGAGCCAACCCACCTGCAAGGTTCCCAGCTCTCTGTCTCTACAGCCTCAGCCTCAGCTTCAGCTTTGCCTCTCCACACTCAGGGTTTTCTCTCCTAAAATCCATCCAATTTATATTGATTCACTGCATAATTTGGTCTTAGTGAAAGCGGTGCTTCCTGGCTGTATCTAAATAGACATATTGTCCTTTCCCATCTGTATAGCACATTTCTTATACATGCCTTATTTTGACAGAATTTTAGCTTTACAGAAAACTTGCAAAGATGGCATGGAGAATTCCCAAATACTGCTCACCCAGTTTCATTTTGCTGGTATATTTTTCAAAATTAAGAAACTAACATTGGTATGTTACTATTGCCAAACCTCTAGACTATCTTTGGATTTCAGCAAGGTTTTCTTTAACGTTCTTTTTTGTTGCAGAATCCAATCCAGGACACTCCGGTGCACTCAGTCGTTATGTCTTTCAATTTGCTGAATCTCCGGCATCTTGTTTTTCATGTCTGATAATGCGGAGTACTGCTCAGGTATGTTACAGAATGCACTTCAGTCACGGTTTGTCCCATGTTTTCTCGTGGTTATGTTACGGGATTTTGGGGGTATCGCTTCTCCAGCTGAAAACCTCTGTCGCTAACGGCACCTATGCCCACTGGCCCACTCAGCCTGGCAGGCTGCGCTCAGCTCACACTACCAGCCTGGATCCCAGAGCCGCCAAGGGCAAGCAGAGCAGTGAGGCGCCTATGGGCGAGCAGATGTGGAGTCCAGCTGCTTCACAGGCCAGGCACGCTTGCTGCGGCAGGGCAGGCAGTTCCAGGCATCAACACGGGTGCTGGAGCCAGGAGCAGGGAGGGCCAGGCCACAGGAGCAGGCACCTCCGAGACTGCAGAGGGGCATGGGAGCCCTTCCCAGGCCCCCAAAAGTGCAGAGATGCCGGGGTCTGCAGCCACAGCTTGCAACTGCTCTCGGGAGGGCAGGGATCCCACCGGCCTCTAGCACCCAAGAGCACAGGGATGCCCGGGTGTGTGGCCACAGCTCGAGTATCTGCACTTGCACACGGGAGGGTGGAACTTCTGCCTGCTCCCGGAACCAAGAGCGCAGGGATGCCCGGGTCCGCAGCCAGAGCTGGGCAGCTGCAACTGAGCTTCGGGAGCACAAGACTCCCGCCTGCCAACTGCTAGGGAGCTGGGGCTTCCGCCTCTCCCACTGCAGCCAGCGTCAGGGCAGCTGCCACTCCACACGGGCCGCGGCTGACTTACACTGGGCCTTTGCATTTTCGAAGATGTGACCACAGAGATAAAGTGCCCTTTTTATCCCGTCACAGCAGGGAACACATAATATCATATGTAATGGCGCCAACTCTAATCACCTGGTTAACCTAGTGTTTGCACTAAATAAAACTGAAACTTAAAATTGTTACCTCTCCGTACTCTGTTCCTTGGGAGACAGTTATTCCAGCCAACACTAAATGAAGTAGATAATGAACTCCACATCTGAAAGTGGAGGCCGTTACTAGATGAGTAAGGAAGATTTCTGTCTGCTTCTCCATGTGTATATTGATTCAATCATGTATTTGTAACAGTATGGACTCATACTTTTTATACCACTCATACCTTTTTTAATTCGGGTTATAATCCAGCGGTATGTTATTGCTTTCGATGTTGAAATTGCTCCAGCTTTGCCCATTAAGAGTCCTTTCAGGTTGGCTACTGGGTGCCTTGGACAGGTCTCCAACCTTTTCCTATCCTTTTCTCTTTGGGCCCCTCCATGATTTCTGGTATTACTGGTCCTTCTACTCCAGGCTTGTCTTCTATATTTCTTCACCAGCCTCAGAAATATCTTAGAATCTAACATTTCCCCAAGGATCTCTGGTTCTTTTCACTGGAAAATGGCATTCGAAAACATTATATGAATGTGACATGTGCACACTGCAATGAGGGTAACAGTGTTCTAGAATATTTCAGCAGAAATGGCTGGGTAATGTGTGTTTACACAGTAAGCCCTGTATACACACGTATCTGTCATTGTTTCTGTATCTGTCCATCTGGGTGTGTGTCCGTGTGTATTTGTGCTTATGTTTAAACATGAGGTCATAGTGGTAACTCTGACTCTAACACAGTCCTCATGGCCATTCGGGACTTCCTTTCTGACCTCTTTGTGACTTCCCATAACAACAGTGAGAAACCGGGAGGCCACTGCTCATCTTCTAACATTTTTGTCCAACACTAGTATGCCTGTGAAGCAAGTACAAAACTAGCTGTACCCACACGAGAAAAAGATTCACCATTGAGAATACAGTATTTATGCACAGTTACTTTTGTCTTTAACCTGACATTTTTAAATCAAAACATTATTTCTGAAAGTAAGTTAAGTCAGTATTTACTTCTTCTCTACGTTTTTCGGTGTCATTAGCTTACGTATTTCTATAAAGTGAGGTTGATTTGTCATTATCTGCATACCATTCCAGGATATCCCCACATCTTGGCGATACTTTTGCTTGTTCATTTGCATGCATTTGCATGCAATTTTGTGATAGACTTCTTTGGGATTAATAAATCATGGATTGGTATTACTAGTGCAGCACCATATAAAACAATTCCATTATTTAAAAATTTCCCCTGAGTGTCTTCTTTGTAATCAACTAATCTCCCTATACTAACCCCTGCGTGTCTTTCCATCCCAACAGGTTTTTTTTCCAGATGTCTTATGAATGAAACCATACCATATTCAGACTTCGAAGTCTGGTTTCATTCATTTAGTAAAATACACTTAAGACATATTCATGTTGTGTATGTATCAGTAGCTCATTCCATCACATTGATCAATAGTATTTATTGATCAATAGTATTATTTGATCAATTTATTGATCAAAACAAAGATCTATGATTGTGTGGAAATACCCAAGATCATCTTTCCCCTGTTGAAGGGCATAGGTTGGTTACTTTTGAGTAATTATGAATAAACTGATATAAATGTTTGCATACAGATTTTTACATGGACATAGGTATGAATTCACTGGGGTAAACACTTAGGAATGTGATTGTTAAGTCATATGGCAAGACTATATTAAACTTTATAAAAACCACCAAATGGTCAAACTGATTGCACCAATTTACATCTCTACCAGCAATCAAAGAGTTTCTCTCATTTTACATTTTTGCTAGCATTTACTATTTTCAGTGCTTTTGTTTCAGCAACAAAGGGATTTGTGAGAATTTATTTTCAATCTTGTTATAGGAGTACTTTCATAATACTCCAATTTTGTATCTTGGTTTACAAAGCCTTAATACTGACTATGTAGCTTTTTATAGAAAAAAAACTGCCATCAGAACTCTCATATAAATTTTCTTAAATCAATGAGATTTCCTTCAGTCAACTTAACTGTGAATCAATTATTGCAAGCCTTTTTAATGAGGGAAATCATGGCTTTGGTAAAAACAAGTCAGTTCTTTCATTTTTTTCTCTAAGAATTTTTTTCTGTATCTATCACTAAATGTGTATTTGAAATTTTTCTAATTAAATTTTTCTAATACAAATAATCTATGAAACGATTCCATTTTCCCAGTACAGTTTAGAAATGACTTGAACATTTGGCTAAATGTTCTGAACCTTACTTTCAAACTACATTTTCTTAGTAGAAAAATGCTTAATTCATGCTGAATATGTTCAGTGTGATTTTTAAAGGTTTCACAATTCAATGTTCTTCATATAACCTAATTTATATTTTATTTCTCTCTCCATGAAGTCTTTTAAGAGCCCAGGCACAGTGGCTCACACTTGTAATTCCAGCACTTTGGGAGGCCAAAGTGGGAGAATCACTTGTGGTCAGGAATTTGAGACCAGCCTAGGCAACATGGTGACACGCTCTCTCTACTAAAAATACAAAAAAATTTTTACATTATTTTGGCATCAGAAGTGATGGTGCATGCCTATAATCCCAGCTACTCAGAATGCTGAGGGAGGAGAATCTCTTGAAACCATAAGATGGAGGTTTCAGTCAGTTGAGATCACACCACTGAACTCCAATCTAGGCAACAGAGCAAGGCTCCGTCTCAAAAAAGACTATTTATATATATACAAGCATATATATATATATATATATATATATATATATATATATTTTTTTTTTCTTGAGACGTAGTTTCACTCTTGTTACCCAGACTGGAGTGCAATGGCGTGAGTTTAAGAAAGATATGAACAGATACTTTTCAAAAGAAGACATATATGTGGTCAACAAATATATAAAGAAATGCTCGCCATCACCGGTCATTAGAGAGATGCAAATCAAAACCGTACTGAGATACCATCTCATGCCAGTTAGAATGGCAATCATTAAAAAAATCTGGAGACAACAGATGCTGGAGAGGATGTGGAGAAATAGGAACACTTTTACACTGCTGGTGGGAGTCTAAATTAGTTCAACCATTGTGGAAGACAGTGTGGCGATTCCTCAAAGATCTAGAAATAGAAATTCCATTTGACCCAGCAATCCCATTACTGGATACATACCCAAAGGATTATAAATCATTCTATTATAAAGACACATGCACAGGTATGTTCATTGCGGCACTGTTTACAATAGAAAAGACCTGGAACCAACCCAAATGCCTGTCAATGGCAAACTGAACAAAGAAAATGTGGCACATATACACCATGGAATACTATGCAGCCATAAAAAACGAAGAGTTTGTGTCCTTTGTAGGAACATGGATGAATCTAAAAACCATCATTCTCAGCAAACTGACACAAGAACAGAAAATCAAACACCTCATGTTTTCACTCACATGTGGGTGATGAACAATGAGAACACTTGGGCACAGGGAAGAGAACAACATTCACTTGGCTAGGTTTGGGGAGGAGGATAGAGGGAACAGCACAGGGGCATAAGGATGGGGAGGGATAACACCAGGAGAAATGCCTGATGTAGGCAACGGGGGATTAGGGCAGATGGAGACAGCAAACCACCATGGCATGTATGTACCTATGCAATAATCCTGCAGGATGCAGCATGTGCACATGTACCCCAGAGCCCAAAGTATAATTTAAAAAAAAGAAGCATAAACAAATGTTTTCCAATCCCCTTTTACTGAACAGTGATTGATACTCATTCTGATTTGATTCAATTCTAAGTCCCAGAATCCGTTTTATCTTCTCCAAGTATAGTAGGGACTATTCATCAATTTTCACTCAGATATTTGGTCTGATTTCTTATCACTTAGCAGTTAATCGAAGGATATAAATATCGTTTTGCCCAGTGATAGACTCATCATCCAATCATTGAGCTTCTTTTGCAAACAGGTTAGATTTTTCTAAAGATTGAAATGCTCATCTAAACTCTATTATATCACTGTCTTAAGTTGTGGGGTTTTTTCTCTTCTGACATAGTTTTAAGGTTATTCTGGCATCATATTCTCACTATTTAAAAGACTTGAACATGTCTTCCAGTGACTGAACCATATTCTAAACCTAACTATGAATGTAATTCATTCTGAGCGTTTTTCAAAATATTACATACAAATGGCCAATAAACATATGAACAAATGCTAATCATGAGAGAACTGCAAATTAAAACCACAATAAGATATTACCTTATGCCAGTCAAAAATGGCCATTATTAAAAAACGGTTCAAGCAATTCTCCTGTTTCAGTCTCCCTAGTAGCTGGGATTATAGGAAACTGCCACCACGCCTGACTAATTTTTTGTATTTTTAGTAGAGGTGGGGTTTTACCATGTTGGCCAGGCTGGTGTCATACTGCTGACCTCAGGTGATCCCCTGCCTCAGCCTCCCAAAATGCTGGGATTACAGGTGTAAGCCATCATGCCAAGTTCATATTCTTTTTTAATCAGCCTAATTTATTAAAACTTTACATTTGTCTTCAACTAGAGAAGAAACTTCTCTGGTCAACTCTTTTTTCTCTCTTTACATAAAGTTGGCTTTTATAATTACAAAACCCAAATATAGCTGCACTTACTTACCACCATCTCCAAGGTTAAGCCATAGAACTCTGACGTGAGTCTCATGTCTCCTTGCAACATTGACTTGGCCTCCATCAGCTTCTCCAGGACCTCTATAAAGTAATACCTCATAGCAGTAAGCAGATCCTCCACAGCACCAAATCCACCTTTGGTTGCCAAGACCCTCTGATTCTACAACAAACTGCAGAGAACACTAGGAGCATTCTGCTTGGAACCTAAATCTGCACCTAGCAACCAGGACAGAGCACCAGTAGGGTGCCAACGGAGGAGGACAGATGGTGCTTTCTAAACATTTTCCCTAAATAGCACATGAAAAATTGGGAAGGTACAAGGCTCTTGTTGATCCAAGAAGACTGGCACAGAGACTATATTCCTTCCAGGCACCAACAAGAAACCCTGAAGTATGAGAGAATTCACGTCATTTCATGCATGTACAACTCAGGAATTACTAAGAACGTGGCAGTAAAGAACTTACATGCCTATATCAATAGGCAAAATCCTCTTAATGGAAACATGTCTTTCTGAGGCTTTGCTAGACCTAATATTTAAAAATTCAAAGGTACTTCAACATAGCATTCCACCTTGTTTGGGTTTTGCTTACATGAGGGGGATAGGCATGAGAGAGTTAGATTATTGTCATTAAGTTATCCAATTTTCAAATGTAAAAACTCATGAAGAATCAAGGTAATCTGGGTTTTGGGTATTTTCTTTAACTTTTAGCTTCATGGGTATATGCGCAGTTTTGTTACACAGGTAAACTATGCATCACAGTGGTTTGGAGCACAGATAATTTCATCACTCAAATAATAAGCATAGTACACAATAGGTATTTTTTCTGATCTTCCTCCTCCCACCCGTCACCATCAAGTAGACCCCAGTGTGTGCGGCTCATCTCCTAGTATCCGTGTGTTCTTACGGTTTAGCTCTCGCGTGTAAGTGAGAACATGCAGTACTCAGCTCTCTTTCTCAGTGTGCTTAGGATGATGGCCGGCAGCTCCATTCATGGTGCTGCGAAGGAAATGATCTCATTCTTTTTATGACTAGTATTCTCATTGTTTTTAATGACATACTATTTCATGGGGTCCGTGTACCGCATTTTCTTTACTCTGTCTACTGTTGATGGGCATTTAGGTTGATTTCATGTCTCTGCTGTTGTGAATAGTGCTGCAATGAACATACTCATGCTTATGTCTTTATGATAGAATGATTTGTATTCCTTTGAGCATGTACCCAGCAATG
This sequence comes from Saguinus oedipus, assembly GCA_031835075.1. Classification (NCBI taxonomy): domain Eukaryota; kingdom Metazoa; phylum Chordata; class Mammalia; order Primates; family Cebidae; genus Saguinus; species Saguinus oedipus. The sequence continues at coordinate 7,607,707 of CM063172.1, read as the reverse complement.
GGATTGCTGGGTCGAACAGTACTTCCATTTAAAGTTCTTTGAGGAATCATCACACCATTTTCCACAATAGTTAAACTAATTTACATTCCCACCAGCAGTGTATAAGCATTCCCCTTTCTCTGTAACCTTGACGTATCTCTTATTAATAATTTAGCTTTTTTATAACAGCCATTCTGCATGCTATGAGATGGTATTTCATCGTGGTTTTGATTTGCATTTCTCTAATGATTAATGGTACTGAGGATTTTTTCATATGTTTGGTTGCATGTGTGTCTTCTTTCGGAAAGTGTCTGTTGATATCTTTTGTCGACTCATAAACGGTGTTCTTTCTTGTAAATTTGTTTAAATTCTTTATAGATGTTGGATATTAGACCTGTGTTGAATACATTGTATTTAGATATTTTCTCTCATTTTGTAGGTTGTCTGTTTCCATTGTTGATAGTTTCTTTTACTGTGAGAAGTTATTTAGTTTAGGTTTCATTTGTCAATTTTTGTTTTTGTTACAATTGCTTTTGGCATCTTCATCATGAAAGCTTTGCCAAGTCCTATGTCCAGAATGATATTTCCCAGGTTATCGTCCAGAGTTTTTTTGTTTTGTTTTGTTTTGTTTTGTTTTTTGAGACGGCGTTTCGCTCTTGTTACCCAGGCTGGAGTGCAATGGCGCGATCTCGGCTCACCGCAACCTCCGCCTCCTGGATTCAGGCACTTCTCCTGCCTCAGCCTCCTGAGTAGCTGGGATTACAGGCACGCGCCACCATGTCCAGCTGATTTTTTTGCATATTAAGTAGAGACGGGGTTTCACCATGTTGACCAGGATGGTCTCGATCTCTTGACCTCGTGATCCACCCACCTTGGACTCCCAAAGTGCTGCGATTACAGACGTGAGCCACTGCACCCGGCCAGTTTTTATATTAATAGTTTTCATTTTTACATTTAAGTCTTTAATCCATCTTGAGTTGATTTTTGTACGTGGTACAAGGTAGGCATCCAGTTTCAATCTTCTGCAGGGAGCTAGTCAGTTATCCCAGTACCCTTTATAAAATGAGGATCCTTTACCCATTGCTTGTTTTTGTCAACTTTGTTGAATATCATTTGTTTGTAGGTGTGTAGAATTATTTCTGGGTTCTCTACTCTATTCCACTGGTACACGTATGTGTGTGTGTGTGTGTGTCTATACATATATATATATATATATATATGTACAAAAACAGATATATATATATATATGTACAAAAACAGATTCAATTTGCATTGAATCTACAAATTGCTTTGGACAACACGGTCATTGTAATGATGCTGATTGTTAGTACCCACCAGCATGGGATGGTTTTCCATTTCTTTGTGTCACCTCTAATTTCTTTTAGCAGTGTTTTGTAATTCTCGTTGTAGACATGCTTTACCTTCTTGGTTAGCAGTACTCCTAGGTATTTTATTCTTTTTGGGGAAGTTGTGAATGAGATTGCATTCCTGATTTAGCCCTCAGCTTGGATGTTGCTGATGTATGAGAATGCTAAATTTTTGTGTGTTGATTTCATACCCTGAAATTTTCCAAGGTTATTTATCAAATCAAGGAGCTTTTGGACCAAGACTATAGGGTTTTCTATGTATAGAATCATATCTTCTGCAAACAGAAATAGTTTAACTTCCTCTATTCCTATTTGGATGCCTCTCATTTCTTTCTCTTGCCTAATTGCTCTGGCCAGGACTTCCAATACTATGTTGAATAGAAGTAGTGATAGAGGGCATCAATATCTTGTACCTGTTTTCAAGGAGAATGCTTCCAGCTTTTGCCCATTCAGTAAGATGTTGGCTGTGGGGGCTTTTTTTAATAGATTTCTCATGTTATTTTGAAGTATATTCCTTCAATGCCTAGTTTATTGAGGGTTTTTAACATTAAGAGATGTTGAATTTTACTGAAAGCCTTTTCTCCATGTATTGAGATGATCATGTGGTTTTTGTTTTCAGTTCTGTTTATGTGATGAATCACATTTATTGATTTGCATATATTGAACCAACCTTTAGTGTCAGGGATAAAGCCTTCTTCATCATGGTAGGCTTTTTCCCTACAATGCAAGGGAACATGGTAGGCTTTTTCCCTGGGATGCAAATGATCACACCCTAATCTCTGGAACCTGTGATTATATGTTACTTTACATGGCAAAAGGACTTTTTAGATGTGATTAAATTCAGAATCTTGAGATGAGGAGAGTATCCTGGATCAGGCAGGTGGGCTGACATAATCACACGTGTGTCTAGAAGAGGGAGGCTGGAGGTCACAGAGAAGATACTCTGCTGCTGACTTTAAAGATACAGGAATGGACCAAGAGCCATGAAATGTAGGTTGCCTCTGAAAGAGAAAACAGCTATTTCATCAAAAAGCTAGTAAATTAGCTTTTTATGTGCCATGGGATTACGTTTGCCAGTATTTGGTTGAGGAGAATCAAGGTAATTTGAATGATCTTCACATTTCAAGAATTTAGAGTCCTGCCAAATTGCTCCCCAAACCCATAGGCAGTCACTGTTCTTCAGCATTTCTCCACTCTGAAGCATGATCTGAAAACTTTCCATTTCCTGAGATGGTAAAGAAATGTGATGTTATAACTAGATAAATATTTGCCAACAATATTACCATCTCTTGGTGTTGTCTACTCCATGCATTTTTAGTGAATTCTTCATTAGGAAACCCTATACTTTATTCAAAGTTTTTGTTTATTTGACCTAAGATAAACAAAGTTATCTATTCCTCCCAAAGCAAGGTGTCAGACATGTCACAATTGTCTGAGTTTGCCAAAAGTAAGAAAATATTCTAAGAAGTAGGGAGACATATAAAAAATATGAGACAACTGGAAGGGGTCTTTTCTAGCCAAGAGAGTGACAGTTTCAGATCAAAATAATGACAGAATGAAATAAGAATGCATAAGACCATATTAGGATATATAGATAAATACAAAGATAAATAATATCTGCTATGCACTTGTACACACACACACACACACACACACAGAGGAATAAAACAAAGCTATTCCTTCACATAGAATGCCAACTCTATTTGTTTTCCATTGTTGCTAGAACAAATTACTACAACTTTGGTGTTTAAAATAACGTATTTTGTATGTCTGGAGAGAGGAAGACTAAATTGGGTCTACAGGGCTCTTCTGCCAGCTTTAGGAGATATTCTGTTTCCTCAACTACTCCTGCTTTCAAAGCAAGCTGTATTCCTTGGCTCATGGCCTCTGCCTCTATCTTTAAAGTCAGCAGCAGAACATCTTCTCTCTGCCCTCTGGCCTCACTCTTAAATGGATGCATTGATTATGTCAGCCCACCTGCTAATCCAGGATAATAATCCCAACTCAAGGTTATGAATTTAATCACATCTATAAAAATCCTTTTGTCATGTAAAGTAACACATCATCACAGGTTCCAGAGATTAGGGTGTGAACATTTGAGAGAAGTATTTAACCTGCCACACAAACTAATACGTTTAAAAGGAATCATTATTTGGAAACCACTATAGTACTAATTAGTTATAATAGTAATAAAAAAATAACTACTGGCCTACATATGGCAGATACTGCCCAGTACTCTAGGGGAATGACATTGTTGCTGATGTTCTTTATGCACCAATGGCCTGTTAAAGGCACAGTGGCCCGAAACACTCCTCAGCCATTGGTTGAGACTTGAGGAATTTACAACCTTATGTGACTAAGCATAATTGCTCCAAATATGAAATGTTTGGTTGAGGTATGAGTGACACATTTTACCTTGAAAGAAAAGTTCCTGTGAACATCCTCAGGAAAGTTAAGAGAGCAAGATAAATCTGCTGTGGTTCAAATATTAGGTGTTAAAACAAATGAACTGGAGCAAATGAAGACCTTCCCATGAGAAGTTGCAAAGAGCCAAGAAATGTGCATACTGAATCCTCACCTTCTTGTTTTAACGTCCAGATGTCTACAGGAAGGAACAATTGTCTAGTGATTAAGAACAGAGTATGAAATCAGAAAGCCCAAATTTGAATCCAAGCTTCGTCACTTACTAGCTCTGTTGTGGTCAGTTTTCTCATGCAGACCACAGAGGCTGTGATGTGACTCTTGCCTCCCCATACTTATCCCATCTCTCCTCCATTGTGGAGATTAACTCCACTTTGCATGAAATTAACTCCACTCCCAGTGCAGGGACAAGAGTGACTTTACTTTAAATGCTAATCTGCCATGTAACTTCTGAATAAGCCCAAGTCCCAAGTTCAGGAATGCCTGTAAGATGTTTAGCTGATATATTACTCTTTATGTAGGAACATCTACTCACTGCAAGTTTCCTCCAAAACAACCCTTGATGCTGTTGTTGGAAGCATAGGCCATGGCATCTGTAGCTATCTGTAGTTCTTCTAGAGCAAGTATAGTTTCCCCAAAAGGTAAGCCCTAGCTCTGGAGGGCTGCAGTGCAGAAATCTAACTACGTTGTGGCCACCCAAGACCACGTATCTGTCAGTAAATTCCTTTAGTAAATAACCCAAAACAACAAGCTAGATTTGTCTGCCTACTTCTTTGATTTATCTGCTCTTTGTGCATTTGAGGGGTGGATTTGAATATATGGCCCTCTCACTGAACATCTGGCTTCAGAACTGGGCCTTGATTAGTCTTAGCCAATCATTGCATGTCCATCCTTGTCCCAATAATGTTGCCAGAAATGTGCAAACAACTCATGCTCCAGTATGAAGCTCTGTATAAAGAGTCGTTTTTGCTCATTGGTTATAAGTTGATATCCATCCTCTTGAATGTGAACAAGGAAGCATATAGGCCTGACTATTGCTGACAACATTTCGTGATTGTGAGGGCAATCAACTTGATGACAAACCCAACACATGGAAGAGGACAGAGCCAAGGAAACTGCAGAGATATTGATCCGGAGCACTGATCACACTATGCCTGAAGCCCACAGTACTGCTGAACATTTTGGTTTTATGAGCAATAAATCTCTCTTATTTGTTAAAAGCAATTATTTTGTTAAAATAAATGGCCTGTACTCTTCAAAACTACAAAGCACGTTAAAGACATAGACAGACTGAGGAACTAAAGAGGACTAACAGCCATCACACTGCCAATTTATTAACCTGGATTCAATATTTTCTTAGGAAATAGTCTTGTAACAACCTAGGGGTACTTGTGCATTAAACTCTGTAATGTTTTAGAAAAAAAAATTTAATGCATATTAATATGAGTACAAAGAGAGAATGATAAACCCCCCATGTTGAAATGCTAACATTGTAAAATCTGGTGAAGGTCAATGGTAAGTCTTTCTGTTTTTATAACTTTTCTGTAAGTTTTTTGTGATTGTTGGAATAATAGTTTGTATATAATCACTTGTATTTGGAATTTTGTGTTTGAAATCGTGTGGTGTTTTCATAATAGATGACCACTAATCACCTTTCCAGCCTCATATGTATAAAATAGAAGATATGAACCTGAGCCACATAGCAGAGTAAAGCCTGAGTATACCTAGGCTGGAAGCCAGAGTTACTTTCTGTGGTTACCTGAATGACATATCTGTGTCAATAATCTTTTACTGCAGAGTTAAAATAAGGAAAGATAATTGAGCATGTATATAAGAATGTGTTGCACAACACTAAAATAAGATGTACTAGACAAAGATTGGGAGACAGCTGTCTGAATGGGGAGGAGAAATTTACAGGACCAGAGAAGCTGGTGCATTAGTGAAGTTAGCCTTCACTCCTATCTGGGAAAGAGCTGGCTTCATTGTTAGTTCTTCAGTAAAGTTGCTTGTGGCACAAATTCATGTGTGCTGTGAAAATGCCAGTTTGCAAACATTGATGGCTTAGGGCTGGTGAGGGGAGAATCTCAGGCTTCTACGTTGCCTTCAGTGTTGTTGACAAAGGAATGGGTCTCCAGAGCTAAAAATGTATTGTCCTTACCCTGATTCTTTCACATACAAGTTGCCAGAAGTTACACAAACCACCTATCTTCTTCCCTTCAGTTTGATAAAGTGAGAAAACTCATTCCTATTGTCCTACCTGTGATAGAAATGCATAAAGTTTCTTTGACTGGTTTCAAAAGTACAAAACAATGAAAACAATGTCTGGGTTAATCTTTGGGGGAAATTTTGGTAACTCATCTATTTCTCAGATTACAAACTAAATAGTACAGTCTAACATAACTAGGATTCAATATTAAATGTGCTCTAATTATAACATCCCAAAAGAATATAAAAAGTCTATACATATGGAGACCCGGCAAGATGGCGTCGTAGAAGCGACTCAGGATTGCAGCTCTCAGTGACGGCGCAGAGGGTGAGTCCTAGCCGCATTCTCGGATGGACTTTTCTAGCCCACAGAGCGTTGAAAGTCCCACAGGACGCTAGTAAAGTAAAACCGGCTAACGCAGCCCTTTGGTGCGGCCGCTTCGGCCGGCGCCGCTTCGGCCGGCGCCGCAGCAGGACCCGGCACGGAACTCACTGGTCTGGGCGCCCTGTTAAACTGGCAATCTGAGAGTTTGAAGGGCAGATTGGCGCGTCCATCTGATTGAACGGGACTTGGACAATGAGCCAGACCAGGAGTTTCCTGGGAGTTTCCTGGGAAGCGTGATATGAGCCGGTGAAGTGGGCAGCGGCACGGGAGATCGCACGGTTCCCAGTGCCCTATCGGCAGGCTCCTGGGGCGCCAGTGAGAGAGTCGAACTTTAAGCTTGCGGAGAGGGAGGGAGAGAGAGAGAGGACGGACTCTGAGGCAGGGAGCTGGGTAATCGGGCTCAGCGAGTCCCACCCTCACAGGGACAAGCAGGGCAATGACTGGAGACGCTTGGCGCTGAGAGTTTTGCTGCCGGCATCTAGGACGGTGCAGCCCGGTGAGGGAGGGGCGTCCACCACCGCTGACACAATCCGCCCCTATTGAAGCACCGCCCAGGGCCGAAGCAGCCTGCCATTGCCGAGGCAACCTGCCATAACAGAGAGACTCCCAGGAGACGGGAGCTCTCCACAGCAAAAGGGAGTCCAGCAGCAACAGGGCAGAACCGCGCTAGTGGGTCAGAGCCCCGGCAGGCAAATAGTGAATAGACTGCCACCTAGTGGGGCAGGACAGTGCAACAGATACTCATAAAGAAAGCCCCAACTCCCTGAAACAGTGCATATAAGGGGGGGAAATAAAAGGGTGGTGTTTTATGAGTTCTATTACAGCAGACATAAACAACCTCCCAACAACACTGAATGAACAACGGAGCTCACAGCTCAGCACTGGAGCTACTATAAAGCACAAACCATCTCCTTAAGCAGCTCCCTGACCCCTGTATATCCAAAGAGTCACCGCAAAAAAAGGACTAATCAGACTGACATTTGGCGGGCATCATTCTGGAACAAAGACAGCAGAAGAAGAAACTGGTATCATCCCTCACTCTTCCACAGCTGCTACAGGTATACTCCAGACAAACAGGGCCTGGAGTGGACCTCAGAACTCATACAGCAGAGGGGCTAGACCACTAGAAGGAAAACTAAGTAACAAAAATACTTCATCATCAACAATCTCAGCATCCACACAGAGACCCAATTGAAAAATCAGCAACTACAAAGACGACAGGCGGATAAATCCATAAAGATGGGAAGAAACCAGCGCAAAAAGGAGGAAAACACCCGAAACCAAAACACCTCACCTCCTACAGAGGACCAAAACTCCTCACCAGCAAGGGAACAAAGCTGGACGGAGAATGAGTGTGACGAAATGACGGAATCAGACTTCAGAAAGTGGATAATGAGAAACTTCATTGAGCTAAAAGAACATGTTCTAAATCAGTGCAAAGAAACTAAGAACCTTGAAAAAAGATTTGAAAAAAAATTCGAGGAATTGATAACAAGAATGGAAAACTTAGAGAGGAATATGAATGAATTGAAGGAGCTGAAAAACACAACACGAGAACTTCGTGAAGCATGCACAAGTTTCAACAGCCGAATTGACCAAGCAGAAGAAAGAATATCAGAAATTGAAGATCAACTCAATGAAATAAAACGTGAAACCAAGATTAAAGAAAAAAGCACAAAAAGGAATGAACAAAATCTCCAAGGAATGTGGGACTATGTGAAGAGACCCAACCTACGTTTGATAGGTGTACCAGAATGTGATCAAGAGAATGAATCTAAGCTGGAAAACACTCTTCAGGATATTATCCAGGAAAATTTCCCCAACCTAGCAAGACAGGTCAATACTGAACTCCAGGAAATACAGAGAACACCACAAAGATACTCCGCAAGAAGAGCAACCCCAAGGCACATAATCATCAGATTCACCAGGGTTGAAACGAAGGAGAAAATACTTAGGGCAGCCAGAGAGAAAGGTCAGGTCACCCACAAAGGGAAGCCCATCAGACTCACAGCAGATCTCTCGGCAGAGACTCTACAAGCCAGAAGAGAGTGGGGGCCAATATTCAACATCCTTAAAGAAAAGAGCTTTCAACCCAGAATTTCATATCCAGCCAAACTGAGCTTCATAAGTGAAGGAAAAATAAAATCCTTCACGAACAAGCAAGTACTCAGAGATTTTGTTACCACTAGGCCTGCTTTACAAGAGCTCCTGAAAGAGGCACTACACATAGAAAGAAACAACCAGTTCCAGCCATCCTAAAAGCATACCAAATGCTAAAGACCATCAACAAAATGAAGAATGTACATGAACCAATGGGCAAAACAGCCAGATAGCATCAAAATGGCAGTATCAAATTCACACATAACAATATTAACCCTGAATGTAAATGGGCTAAATGCACCAATCAAAAGACACAGACTGGCAAATTGGATAAAAAACCAAAACCCATCAGTGTGCTGTATTCAGGAAACCCACCTCACACACAAAGATACACAAAGGCTCAAAATAAAAGGATGGAGGAAGATTTACCAAGCAAATGGAGAGCAAAAAAAAGCAGGAGTTGCAATTCTCATCTCTGATAAAATAGACTTTAAAGCAACAAAGATCAAAAGGGACAAAGAAGGTCACTACATAATGGTAAAAGGATCAATACAACAAGAAGAGCTAACGATTCTAAATATATATGGACCCAATGTAGGAGCACCCAGATATATAAGGCAAGTTCTTAATGACTTACAAAGGGACTTAGACTCCCACACAATAATAGTGGGAGACTTTAACACTCCACTGTCAATAGCAGACAGATCAACCAGACAGAAAATTAACAAGGATATCCAGGACTTGAACTCAGACCTGGAACAAGCAAACCTGATAGACATTTACAGAACTCTCCACCCCAAATCCACAGAATATACATTCTTCTCAGCACCACATCACACCTACTCCAAAATTGACCACATAATTGGAACTAAAGCACTCCTCAGCAAATGCAAAACAACGGAAATCATAACAAACAGTCTCTCAGACCATAGTGCAATCAAGTTGGAACTCAGAATTCAGAAAATAACTCAGAACCGCACAGCTTCATGGAAACTGAACAACTGGCTCTTGAATGTTGATTGGATAAACAATGAAATGAAGGCAGAAATAAAGAAGTTCTTTGAAACCAACGAGAACGAAGACACAACGTACCAGAATCTCTGGGACACATTTAAAGCAGTCTGTAGAGGAAAATATATAGCAATAAGTGCCCGCATGAGAAAAGTGGAGAGATCCAAAATTGACACCCTATCGTCAAAATTGAAAGAGCTAGAGGAGCAAGATCAAAAAAGCTCAAAACCTAGCCGAAGACAAGAAATAACTAAGATCAGAGCAGAACTGAAGGAGATAGAGACAAGAAAAACCCTTCAAAAAATCAACAAATCTAAGAGCTGGTTTTTTGAAAAGATCAACAAAATAGACAGACCACTAGCCAGACTGATAAAAAAGAAAAGAGAGAACAACCAAATAGATGCAATAAAAAACGATAAAGGGGAAATCACCACAGATTCCACAGAAATTCAAACCATCATCAGAGAATACTACAAACAACTCTATGCACACAAACTAGTAAATCAGGAAGAAATGGATAAATTCCTGGATGCCTGTGTCCTCCCAAGCCTAAACCAGGAGGAAGCTGAAACTATGAATAGACCAATAACAAGGTCAGAAGTTGAGGCAGCAATTAAGAGCCTACCACACAAAAAAAGCCCAGGTCCAGATGGGTTCACAGCTGAATTCTACCACACACACAAAGAGGATCTGGTACCATTCCTTCTGAAACTATTCCAAATAATCCAAAAAGAGGGAACCCTTCCCAAATCATTTTATGAGACCAACATCATCCTGATACCAAAACCTGGCAGAGACTCAACAAGAAAAGAAAACTTCAGGCCAATATCCATGATGAACATAGATGCAAAAATCTTCAATAAAATACTGGCAAATCGATTGCAACAGCACATTAAAAAACTTATCCATCATGATCAAGTAGGATTCATCCCGGGCATGCAAGTCTGGTTCAACATACGCAAGTCTATAAATGTAATTCACCACATAAACAGAAGCAAAAACAAAAACCACATGATTATCTCAATTGACGCAGAGAAGGCATTTGACAAAATTCAACAGCCCTTTATGCTAAAAACCCTCAATAAACTTGGTATTGATGGAACATATCTCAAAGTAATAAAAGCTATTTATGACAAACCAACAGCCAATATCATACTTAATGGGCAAAAACTGGAAGCATTCCCTTTGAAATCCGGCACTAGACAAGGATGCCCTCTCTCACCACTTCTATTCAACATAGTACTGGAAGTTCTAGCCAGAGCAATAAGGCAAGAAAAAGAAATAAAGGGTATTCAAATAGGAAAGGTGGAAGCCAAATTGTCTCTATTTGCAGACGACATGATAGTATACCTAGAAGACCCCATCACCTCAGCCCAAAAGCTCCTGCAACTGATAAGCAACTTCAGCAAAGTCTCAGGATATAAAATCAATGTGCAAAAATCACAAGCATTCCTATACACCAACAACAGACTTAAAGAGAACCAAATTAAGAACGAACTGCCATTCACAATCGCTACAAAGAAAATAAAATACCTAGGAATACAACTCACTAGGAATGTAAGGGACCTCTTTAAGGAAAACTACAAACACCTGCTCAACGAAATAAGAGAGGACACAAACAGATGGAGAAACGTTCCATGTTCGTGGTTAGGAAGAATCAATATTGTGAAAATGGCTATACTGCCCAAAGTAATTTACACATTCAATGCTATCCCCATCAAACTACCATTGAATTTCTTCATAGAACTGGAAAAAACCACCATGAATTTCATATGGAACCAAAAAAGAGCCCGCATAGCCAAGTCAATTCTAAGCAAAAAGAACACAGCGGGAGGCATCACGCTACCAGACTTCAAACTATACTACAAGGCTACAGTAATCAAAACAGCATGGTACTGGTACCAAAACAGAGATATAGACCAATGGAACAGAACAGAAACATCGGAGGCAACACAACATATCTACAACCATATCATCTTTGATAAACCAGACAAAAACAGGCAATGGGGAAAGGATTCCCTATTTAATAAATGGTGTTGGGAAAACTGGCTAGCCATATGCAGAAAGCAGAAACTGGACCCCTTCCTGACACCTTACACTAAAATTAACTCCAGATGGATTAAAGACTTAAATGTAAGACCTGACACCATAAAAACCCTAGAAGAAAATCTAGGCAAAACCGTTCAGGACATAGGAGTAGGCAAGGACTTCATGAACAAAACACCAAAAGCATTGGCAACAAAAGCCAAAATAGACAAATGGGACCTAATCAAACTCCACAGCTTCTGCACGGCAAAAGAAACAGTCACTAGAGTGAATCGACAACCATCAGAATGGGAAAAAATCTTTGCAGTTTACACATCTGACAAAGGGCTGATATCCAGAATTTACAAAGAACTCAAACAGATTTACAGAAAAAAAACAAACAAGCCCATTCAAAAATGGGCAAAGGATATGAACAGACACTTTACAAAAGAAGACATACATGAGGCCAACAAACATATGAAAAAGTGCTCATCATCATTGGTCATTAGAGAGATGCAAATCAAAACCACATTGAGATATCATCTCACACCAGTTAGAATGGCGATCATTAAAAAATCTGGAGATAGCAGATGCTGGAGAGGATGTGGAGAAATAGGAACACTCTTACACTGTTGGTGGGAGTGTAAATTAGTTCAACCATTGTGGAAGACAGTGTGGCGATTCCTCAGGGACCTAGAAATAGAAATTCCATTTGACCCAGCAATCCCATTACTGGGTATCTATCCAAAAGACTGTGAATCTTTCTACTATAAGGACACATGCACACGAATGTTCATTGCAGCACTGTTTACAATAGCAAAGACCTGGAACCAACCCAAATGCCCATCGATGATAGACTGGACTGGGAAAATGTGGCACATATACACCATGGAATATTATGCAGCAATCAGAAATGATGAGTTTGTGTCCTTTGTAGGGACATGGATGAATCTGGAGAACATCATTCTCAGCAAACTGACACAAGAACAGAAAAAGAAATACCGCATATACTCACTCATAGGCGGGTGAGAAAAATGAGAACACATGGACACAGAGAGGCGGTCTACTATACACTGGGGACTGTTGGGGGAAATGGGGGAGGGACAGCGGGGGGGGCTGGGGGGGATAGCCTGGGGATGAATACCAAGTGTGGGTGAGGGGGAGGAAGGCAGCAAAACACACTGCCATGTGTGTACCTATGCAACTATCTTGCACGCTCTGCACATGTACCCCAAAACCTATAATGCAATAAAAATTAAAAAAAAAAAAAATAATAAAAAAAAATAAATAAAAAAAAAAAAAAAAAGTCTATACATATAAAAGAAAATGTATATGTTTTGTAAGAGAAAAAGGAGAAAAGAGCAAAGAAAGTTAAAAAGCCAAACAAAGAATTTAGATAGAAGCGATATCAATATAATGGAAAAATAGGACTTTCCAGTGCCAGTTAGCCCCCCAGGTTAGACCCAGTAGCCACAAGACCCATGCCAGTACCCTAGGACCTGCTCTCCACACCAGCACATATAAGCTGGGCGTGATAAACCCAGGCTCCAGACCAGCCCCCTAGGTAGCAAATTCTGCTCTAGCCCAAGGCCAACTCCAGGCTTCAGGTCGGTCCCCACTGCTCTAGGCTCCAGTTGACCTAAAGCCCAGGCACACACGAGCAGATATCACCTCATACCTCACATCTGTTAGAATGTCTTTTATGGAAAAAAGCAAAGGATAATAGGTGTAGGTAAGAATATGGAGAAAAGGGAATCCTTATACACTGTTTTTGGAAATGTAAATTAGGATACACATGACGAAAAGCACTGTGAAGATTCCTATTAAAAATAGGACCGGGAGGAGGGAGGCAAGATGGCGTCATAGAGGTGACTCAGGATTGCAGCTCTCGGTGAAGGCGCAGAGGGTGAGTCCTAGCCGCATTCTCGGATGTTCCTTTTATGCCCACAGAGCGTTGAAAGTCCCAGGTGTGGGAGAGACATGGGACGCTAGCAGCCGGCTAACGCAACCGGCTCCCGCCGCCTCTTGGGCCGGCGCCGCAGCGGGACCCAGCGCGGAACTCACTGGTCTGGGTGCCCTGTTAAACCGGCAATCTGAGATTTGGAAGGGCAGATTGGCATGTCCATCTGATTGAACGGGACTTGGACAATGAGCCAGACCAGGAGTTTCCTGGGAAGCGTGATCTGAGCCGGGGTAGTGGGCAGCGGCACGGGAGATCGCACGGATCCCAGTGCCCTATCGGCAGGCTCCTGGGGCGCCAGTGAGAGAGTCGACCTTTCAGCTTGGGGAGAGGAAGAGAGAGAGAGAGAGGACGGACTCTGAGGCAGGAAGCAGGGTGATCGGGCTCGGCGGGTCCCACGCTCACGGGGACAAGCAGGGCGGCGACTGGAGGCGCTTGGGGCTGAGAGTTTTGTTGCCGGCATTTAGGACGGTGCAGCCCGGTCAGGGAGGGGCATCCACCATTCTTGACAAAGTGCACCCCCACTTAAGTACCGCCCAGGACTGACGCAGCCTGCCGTTGCCGAGGCAACCTGCCATAACAGAGAGAGTCCGCCGGGCCGCAACAGGGCGGACCCGCCTTAGGAGGTCAGAACCCCGGCAGGCAAATAGTGAATAGACTGCCACCTAGTGGGGCAGGACAGTGCAACAGATACTCATAAAGAAAGCCCCAACTCCCTGAGACAGAGCATCTAAGGGTGAAAAAAAAAAAAAAAAAAGAGTGGTGTTTTATGAGTTCTATTGCAGCAGACATAACCTCCCAACAACCCTGAATGAACAACGGAGCTCACAGCTCAGCACTGGAGCTCCTATAAAGCACAGACTGTCTCCTCAAGCAGCTCCCTGACCTCTGTATATCCAAGGAGTCACCCCAGAAAAGGACTAATCAGACTGACATTTGGCTGGCATCATTCTGGAACAAGGGCAGCAGAAAAAGAAACTGATATCATCCCTCACTGTTCTGCAGCTGCTGCAGGTATACCCCAGACAAGCAGGGCCTGGAGTGGACCTCAGCACTCATACAGCAGAGAGGATAGATCATTAGAGGGAAAACTAAGTAACAGAAATACTTCATCATCAACAATCTCAGTGTCCACACAGAGACCCAATTGAAAAATCAGTCACTACTAAGACAACAGGCGGATAAATCCATAAAGATGGGAAGAAACCAGCGCAAAAAGGAGGAAAGCACCCGAAACCAAAACACCTCACCTCCAAAAAAGGACCAAAACTCCTCACCAGCAAGGGAACAAAGCTGGACGGAGAATGAATGTGACGAAATGACGGAATCAGACTTCAGAAAGTGGATAATGAGAAACTTCAGTGAGCTAAAGGAACATGTTCTAAACCAGTGCAAAGAAACTAAGAACCTTGAAAAAAGATTTGAAAAAAGATTCGAGGAATTGATAACGAGAATGGACAACTTAGAGAGGAATATGAATGAATTGAAGGAGCTGAAAAACTCAACACGAGAACTTCGCGAAGCATGCACAAGTTTCAACAGCCGAACTGACCAAGCAGAAGAAAGAATATCAGAAGTTGAAGATCAACTCAATGAAATAAAACGAGAAACCAAGATTAAAGAAAAAAGCACAAAAAGGAATGAACAAAATCTCCAAGAAGTGTGGGACTATGTGAAGAGACCCAACCTACGTTTGATAGGTGTACCAGAATGTGACGAAGAGAATGAATCCAAGCTGGAAAACACTCTTCAGGATATTATCCAGGAAAATTTCCCCAACCTAGCAAGACAGGTCAATACTCAACTCCAGGAAATACAGAGAACACCACAAAGATACTCTGCAAGAAGAGCAACCCCAAGGCACATAATCGTCAGATTCACCAGGGTTGAAACGAAGGAGAAAATACTAAGGGCAGCCAGAGAGAAAGGTCGGGTCACCCACAAAGGGAAGCCCATCAGACTCACAGCAGATCTCTCAGCAGAGACTCTACAAGCCAGAAGAGAGTGGGGGCCAATATTCAACATCCTTAAAGAAAAGAGCTTTCAACCCAGAATTTCATATCCAGCGAAACTGAGCTTCATAAGTGAAGGAAAAATAAAATCCTTCACGAACAAGCAAGTACTCAGAGATTTTGTCACCACTAGGCCTGCTTTACAAGAGCTCCTGAAAGAGGCACTACACATAGAAAGAAACAACCAGTTCCAGCCATCCTAAAAGCATACCAAATGCTAAAGACCATCAACAAAATGAAGAATGTACATGAACCAACGGGCAAAACAGCCAGCTAGCATCAAAATGGCAGTATCAAATTCACACATAACAATATTAACCCTGAATGTAAATGGGCTAAATGCACCAATCAAAAGACACAGACTGGCAAATTGGATAAAAAACCAAAACCCATCGGTGTGCTGTATCCAGGAAACCCACCTCACATGCAAAGATACACAAAGGCTCAAAATAAAGGGATGGAGGAAGATTTACCAAGCAAATGGAGAGCAAAAAAAAGCAGGAGTTGCAATTCTCATCTCTGATAAAATAGACTTTAAAGTAACAAAGATCAAAAGGGACAAAGAAGGTCATTACATAATGGTAAAAGGATCGATACAACAAGAAGAGATAACGATTCTAAATATATATGGACCCAATGTAGGAGCACCCAGATATATAAGGCAAGTTCTTAATGACTTACAAAGGGACTTAGACTCCCACACAATAATAGTGGGAGACTTTAACACTCCACTGTCAATAGCAGACAGATCAACCAGACAGAAAATTAACAAGGATATCCAGGACTTGAACTCAGACCTGGAACAAGCAAACCTGATAGACATTTACAGAACTCTCCACCCCAAATCCACAGAATATACATTCTTCTCAGCACCACATCACACCTACTCCAAAATTGACCACATAATTGGAAGTAAAGCACTCCTCAGCAAATGCAAAACAACTGAAATCATAACAAACAGTCTCTCAGACCATAGTGCAATCAAGTTGGAACTCAGAATTCAGAAAATAACTCAGAACCGCACAGCTTCATGGAAACTGAACAATTGGCTCTTGAATGTTGATTGGATAAACAATGAAATGAAGGCAGAAATAAAGAAGTTCTTTGAAACCAATGAGAATGAAGACACAACGTACCAGAATCTCTGGGACACATTTAAAGCAGTCTGTAGAGGAAAATATATAGCAATAAGTGCCCACATGAGAAGAGTGGAGAGATCCAAAATTGACACCCTATCGTCAAAATTGAAAGAGCTAGAGGAGCAAGATCAAAAAAGCTCAAAACCTAGCCGAAGACAAGAAATAACTAAGATCAGAGCAGAACTGAAGGAGATAGAGACAAGAAAAACCCTTCAAAAAAAATCAATAAATCTAAGAG
Source organism: Saguinus oedipus (assembly GCA_031835075.1). NCBI lineage: Eukaryota > Metazoa > Chordata > Mammalia > Primates > Cebidae > Saguinus > Saguinus oedipus. Next base: position 7,590,865 of record CM063172.1, on the reverse strand, counting down.
CTGGTTTTTCGAAAAGATCAACAAAATAGACAGACCACTAGCCAGACTGATAAAAAAGAAAAGAGAGAACAACCAAATAGATGCAATAAAAAACAATAAAGGGGAAATCACCACAGATTCCACAGAAATTCAAACCATCATCAGAGAATACTACAAACAACTCTATGCACATAAACCAGTAAATCAGGAAGAAATGGATAAATTCCTGGATGCCTGTGTCCTCCCAAGCCTAAACCAGGAGGAAGCCGAAACTATGAATAGACCAATAACAAGGTCTGAAGTTGAGGCAGCAATTAAGAGCCTACCACACAAAAAAAGCCCAGGTCCAGATGGGTTCACAGCCGAATTCTACCAGACACACAAAGAGGATCTGGTACCATTCCTTCTGAAACTATTCCAAATAATCCAAAAAGAGGGAACCCTTCCCAAATCATTTTATGAGACCAACATCATCCTGATACCAAAACCTGGCAGAGACTCAACAAGAAAAGAAAACTTCAGGCCAATATCCATGATGAACATAGATGCAAAAATCTTCAATAAAATACTGGCAAACCGATTGCAACAGCACATTAAAAAACTTATCCATCATGATCAAGTAGGATTTATCCCGGGGATGCAAGGCTGGTTCAACATACGCAAGTCTATAAATGTAATTCACCACATAAACAGAAGCAAAAACAAAAACCACATGATTATCTCAATTGATGCAGAGAAGGCATTTGACAAAATTCAACAGCCCTTTATGCTAAAAACCCTCAATAAACTTGGTATTGATGGAACATATCTCAAAGTAATAAAAGCTATTTATGACAAACCAACAGCCAATATCATACTTAATGGGCAAAAACTGGAAGCATTCCCTTTGAAATCTGGCACTAGACAAGGATGCCCTCTCTCACCACTTCTATTCAACATAGTACTGGAAGTTCTAGCCAGAGCAATCATGCAAGAAAAAGAAATAAAGGGTATTCAAATAGGAAAGGTGGAAGCCAAATTGTCTCTATTTGCAGATGACATGATAGTATACCTAGAAGACCCCATCACCTCAGCCCAAAAGCTCCTGCAACTGATAAGCAACTTCAGCAAAGTCTCAGGATATAAAATCAATGTGCAAAAATCACAAGCATTCCTATACACCAATAACAGACTTAAAGAGAACCAAATCAAGAACGAACTGCCATTCACAATTGCTACAAAGAAAATAAAATACCTAGGAATACAACTCACTAGGAATGTAAGGGACCTCTTTAAGGAAAACTACAAACAACTGCTCAATGAAATAAGAGAGGACACAAACAGATGGAGAAACATTCCATGTTCGTGGTTAGGAAGAATCAATATCGTGAAAATGGCTATACTGCCCAAAGTAATTTACACAATCAATGCTATCCCCATCAAACTACCATTGAATTTCTTCACAGAACTGGAAAAAACCACCATGAATTTCATATGGAACCAAAAAAGAGTCCGCATAGCCAAGTCAATTCTAAGCAAAAAGAACACAGCGGGAGGCATCACGCTACCAGACTTCAAACTATACTACAAGGCTACAGTAATCAAAACAGCATGGTACTGGTACCAAAACAGAGATATAGACCAATGGAACAGAACAGAGGCATCGGAGGCAACACAACACATCTACAACCATATTATCTTTGATAAACCAGACAAAAACAGGCAATGGGGAAAGGATTCCCTATTTAATAAATGGTGTTGGGAAAACTGGCTAGCCATGTGCAGAAAGCAGAAATTGGACCCCTTCCTGACACCTTACACTAAAATTAACTCCAGATGGATTAAAGACTTAAACGTAAGACCCGACACCATAAAAACCCTAGAAGAAAATCTAGGCAAAACCATTCAGGACATAGGAGTAGGCAAGGACTTCATGAACAAAACTCCCAAAGCATTGGCAACAAAAGCCAAAATAGACAAATGGGACCTAATCAAACTCCACAGCTTCTGCACAGCAAAACAAACAGTCACTAGAGTGAATCGGCAACCATCAGAATGGGAAAAAATCTTTGCAGTTTACGCATCTGACAAAGGGCTGATATCCAGAATTTACAAAGAACTCAAACAGATTTACAGGAAAAAAACAAACAAGCCCATTCAAAAATGGGCAAAGGATATGAACAGAAACTTTACGAAAGCAGACATACATGAGGCCAGCAAACATATGAAAAAGTGCTCATCGTCATTGGTCATTAGAGAGATGCAAATCAAAACCACATTGAGATACCATCTCACACCAGTTAGAATGGCGATCATTAAAAAATCTGGAGACAGCAGATGCTGGAGAGGATGTGGAGAAATAGGAACACTCTTACACTGTTGGTGGGAGTGTAAATTAGTTCAACCATTGTGGAAGACAGTGTGGCGATTCCTCAGGGACCTAGAAATAGAAATTCCATTTGACCCAGCAATCCCATTACTGGGTATCTATCCAAAGGATTATAAATCGTTCTACTATAAGGACACATGCACACGAATGTTCATTGCAGCACTGTTTACAATAGCAAAGACCTGGAACCAATCCAAATGCCCAACGATGATAGACTGGACTGGGAAAATGTGGCACATATACACCATGGAATATTATGCAGCAATCAAAAATGATGAGTTTGTGTCCTTTGTAGGGACATGGATGAATCTGGAGAACATCATTCTCAGCAAACTGACACAAGAACAGAAAAAGAAATACCGCATATACTCACTCATAGGTGGGTGAGAAAAATGAGAACACGTGGACACAGAGAGGCGGTCTACTATACACTGGGGACTGTTGGGGGGAATGGGGGAGGGACAGCAGGGGGGGGCTGGGGGGGATAGCCTGGGGATGAATACCAAGTGTGGGTGAAGGGGAGGAAAGTAGCAAAGCACACTGCCATGTGTGTACCTATGCAACTATCTTGCTCGTTCTGCACATGTACCCCCAAACCTATAATGCAATAAAAATTAAAAAAAAAAAAAAAAAAAAAAAGAAAATTCAAGACACCCCCTACAAAAAAAAAAAAAAATAGGACCAAACACAGTGGCTCATGCCTATAATCCCAACACTTTGGGAGGCTGAGGCAGGCAGATCACCTGAAATCAGGAGTTCGAGACCAACCTGGTCAACATGGTGAAACCTCATCTCTACTAAAAATACAAAAATTAGCTGAGTGTGGTGGCACACACCTGTAGTCCCAGATACTCAGGAGGCTGAGGCAGAAGAATTGGTTGAACCTGGGAGGCAGCGGTTGCAGTGAGCAGAGATCCCACCACAGCACTCCAGCCTGGGCAACAGAGTGAGACTCTGCCTCAAAAAAATAAAATAAATAAAAATAAAACTACCACATGATCCATTTGGATACATTCTGGGTATATCTACAAAAGACTTAAATCACTATGCTGGACAGCTGTCTGCACTCCCATTTTTATGAAAGCAAATTCATAATAGCCAAGGTATTGAATCAATCTAAGTGTCAACAAATGAATGAGTGAATAAAGAAAGTATAGTATATATACAACAGAATACTATTCTGCCTCGACACAAGAAGGAAGTCTTAATATTTTCAACAACATGGCAAACCTGAGGACATTTTGCTAAGTAAAATAAGCCAGGCACAGAAAAACAAATACTGCATGATCTCATATGTGAAATCTACATAAAATGAACTCACAGAAGCACAGAGTACTAGAATGATGCTTGTCAGGGCTTAGGAGTGGAGAGACATGTGGAAGATTGGGCGATGTTGGTCAAAGGGTACAAAGTTTCAGAAGGAATAAATTCGGGAGATCGATTTTACAGTATGGTGACTATAGTTAATAACACTGTACTGCATACTTGAAAACTGTTAAAATAACAGATCCTAAATGTCTCACCACAAACAGGTAAGTATGTGAGTTAATGATATGTTAATTAGCTTGAATAATTGTATAATTATGCATATATCAAAGTATTATGCTGTATATCAAAAATAAGTACAATTTTTTTCACTTATCCATTAAAAAGATGTAGGGGGGGAGTTTCGCAGGTGAGAAACCAGGATGCTACAGGAACTGTTCTGAATCGTAAGATTTCCATAGCAGAAAATAGTTCAAAGCTCAGCTATATTCTATAAGTTCTTACAAGTTTGTTTTTATGTGATCTTTTACCCTATGTGGTCCCAATTGCTTACTGAAAGTTATTTTATGTACATCCTTCTTGGTTCTTCATTTCCTGGGTAAGGTTAAGGACAAAGGCACATACCTCTTGTTTTTCATACCTCGCTAGAAATAAAGGAAGAGTCACAGATGCAGAAAGAAGAAAAAGTCAGCATTTGCAAGTCACATTAGAAATTGGAGGGAAGTTCTGGGATGTGTTTTATTTTCATAATTTAGGAAATAGAGTGTGAATCAATCATATCTAAATCTCACAGGCCTCAAAAGCGAGAGCTGACACTGGAGTTATAGAGAAAACTCAGGCATTGCAAGTATGTTACTTAATACTGAATTCTCCTTTAGTCATTTTTCTACTTCATTTGAATATGACTGTCATTTTAAACTGCTCTATGTATCGCACAATTATTTCAGATGGAGATGGTTGACAATAATATATAGAACAAAATGATAACTTCTATAAAATACATTTCTTTATCTGAAACACATATATTGACATTCATATTGACTTAGCAACCATAAATATTCAAATTAGAGCAAGCTTAAAAATAAACTAACATTTTACATATAACAGCTTTTATCATAAAATTTTTCCAATATATTTTCACATAATTCTTTCATATATCCCTTGGCTTGAAGTCATTTTCAGAGCCTAGCTCTCTATTTGCCTCAAATGTTCTCCATAGATCCTTAGATTATGCAGTTGCTCCAATCACTTACTTCACCTAAGTATGCCTAGCCTGTGATGACCATTCCTTTATAAAACACACAGCTCGGGCATGGTGGCGCGTGCCTGTAGTCCCAGCTACTCAGGAGGCTGAGGCATGAGAATTGCCTGAACCCAGGAGGTGGAGGTTGCGGTGAGCCGAGATCGCGCCATTGACCTCCAGCCTAGGTAACAAGAGCGAAACTCCGTCTCAAAAAAAAAAAAACACACAGCTCAGCTTTACCAGCTCCTGTCACTTCCTGTATACTTCTCACTGCCTTGCAAGAAAGAGGGATCTCAAATGCAAACTTCTACACTGCTTCAAAACCTCTCTTGCCACAATTCATAAAACTTATTGTCTTACAATTGATACTGGATATGAAAGAATATGGACCAAAATTCCTCTCAAAATTTACTATCCAACAAAGAACAAGCAGTGTTGGAGAAAAGGATTTAAAGTATTTTGCTGTGTATTTAACTAAAGATAGAAGTCAAAAGCATTCTGCCTAAAAAGCAAGAAATTAAAGACATATTCTGGAGATTAAAAAATTGAAAGTATCATCTTTTCATAGGAATTATAACTCCGCTTTTATCAAGATCTACAACCAATTTCATGCTATTTTCAATCAGGAAAAGTCTGTCTTGCATTCATCAGGTTTGTGCCATGAAAAAACATTGCTATAGATGTTTTCCCTGGATTTTACACAGCTGTTTTCTCCACAAGTGGATGGTATTTATGCTGACTGTGATTTATCTATACCTGTTACCAGGCACTCCATGACCTTGTTAAAGTACATGCTCAGCAAATGCTAACAGTGAATAAATAAAGAGATGGATGAGTCGTTGTGAGGAGATACTCCATTATATTGTCGATATCACATGTAGACAGGATCACTCCCACCCCATTAGTATCTTCACTGCTCCTCTTACATCCTTGTTTCTCAGAGTGTAGATTAGAGGGTTAAGACTGGGTGTGACGACTGCATAAAAGAGGGCGATAAACTTGCCTCAATCAGGAGAATTTTCTGATGGTGGCTGGAGATATATGCACTTGGCTGGAATGAAAAAGAGAGATACAACCATAGGATGGGCTCCACATGTCCTAAACACGTTCTGAAGCCCAGCAGTTGACTGCCATCCTCAGTACAGCAGCTCATCTGCATGGGCACCAACACACGATAATCACAGAAGTGCTGCAGCTTCGCAGAAGAAGTGATCCACTTGATGATGTCGACACAGGGGTCCCCAGAAGGTGAAGGAGGAACGAAGGGCTGAAGCAGTAAAACCACTTACCCAAGAAGCCACAGCCAACAAGCAGCAGAAACGAGGGGGCATGAGGACAGTGTGATGCAAAGGTCTACGCACAGCTGCACAGCGGTCAGAGGACATCACCACCAGGAGGACACTCTGTGGTTCCCAGTGCAAGAACAAAGTAAAGTTGAATCATGCAGCCAGCATAAGAGATGGTCTTTTCTGGGCCCCACAGATTGACCAGCAACTGAGGGGCAGAGCTGGTGGTGTAGCACAGATCCAGAAATGAAAGGTCTGAAAGGAAGAATTACATGGGAGTGTGGAGACGGTGGTCCAGGTATGACAGGATGGTGATGAACAGGTTTCCTATCAGTGTCATCAGGTAGAAGATCAAGATAACCACAGAGAACTACTTCCAGATGAGGCCAATTAGAAAATCCAAGTAGAGTAAAGAAGTCTACAGAACTTGCATTTTTTTTCATCATCATTCATTTTTCCCTTACACCTAAAGAAAGAATCACATAGCAGGGCGCGGTGGCTCACGCCTGTAATCCCAGCACTTTGGGGGGCCGAGGCGGGTGGATCACGAGGTCAACAGATCGAGACCATCCTGGTCAACATGGTGAAACCCCGTCTCTACTAAAAATACAAAAAATTAGCTGGGCATGGTGGCGCGTGCCTGTAATCCCAGCTACTCAGGAGGCTGAGGCAGGAGAATTGCCTGAACCCAGGAGGCGGAGGTTGTGGTGAGCTGAGATCGCGTCATTGCACTCCAGCCTGGGTAACAAGAGTGAAACTCTGACTCAAAAAAGAAGAAAATCACATAAACTCAAAGCCTGTCCATGCATTGTCAACCACTCACTTGCAAACAGATTGGAGGAAAAAGTATCCCATTTCCTCATAGTGTTTACCATAATGGCAGTATAGTTTTTATACAGTTTCCTTTTTAAGCTTCCTTGAGATATTTGTCCAGCTGTGGATACAACCAATAGCTTTTCAAGTTGCTGAGTTCTTTTATACATCCCTGAGTTAATATTTGGATAAATGAAGACTAAGATATTCTATAAGCAGAAAAACAACATTAATGAAAATAATTTTTTTATTTTAAAAAGTTAAATTGATTTCTTTTTTTTTTTAATTTTCAGGCTATTTCCAAATTTGCAGTTACAGAGAAAGGAATAACTACAGTCTTCATAATCTTACTTACAGATAGAAATTTCCCATGTTAAAAAGTAATTAGGTAGTCACTTTAAAACGTTAATATTGACTGAAAATAAATAATTCAGTATGATTATAGAAAGAACTCAATGCTATTCATTTATGCTAGCAGTTTATTTCTAGACAAATAAAATAATGTGCAAATGAAGGTGTAAACAGTCATATGCACACACGCACACCAACTTATAAAAATTCACAATATAAGCAAAGTTGATAAAGTAAAATAGAATAGAGATGTCAGTAATAGAACGCTTCCAAAGGCAAATAGGAATATAATTATGATTGAAACACACAAAAAAATAGAGTCTAACAAAAACATAGGAGGGTAAGAGAGAAAGGGAGAGTGTATGGATCACAGCAGTGAAGAGGAGCTCTGAATGTGGTATCTGAAGTTGAGACTGTATAACAGGATTGTTAGACAAAAAGATTTAAACACAGTGTCCACAAACTCTTATATGCTTTAGGCCAATAATGAAGTATATTTTAAATTCTGAATCACAATTTGTAATTTGTATATTCTGGGTTTTATACAATTTTTAATGGAGTTTCTGAGTAGACATGAATTATTAGTAGACAACAATATGTCAACAATGTATAAAATCCAGAAAATTCATCTTGTAGTTATTCTGTTTAAAAAATAAAGAAGAAATTCAAATAAGCTCTGACAGTTTAATTTTCAGTTGCTTATTTTCTCTTGTACATTGTCAATCTTTCATGAGAAAAATAAACACTTTTTTTTTGAGACAGAGTTGGAGTGCAGTGGCACTATCTTGGCTCACTGCAGCCTCTGCCTCCCAGCTTCAAGGGATTCTCCTGCCTCAGCCTCTCAAGTAGCTGGGACTTGACACATGCCACCATACCCAACTAATTTTTGTATTTTTAGTAGAGGCGGGGGTTTCACCATGTTGGCCAGGATGGTCTTGATCTCTTGACCTCATGATTCACCCACCTAAGTGCTGGGATTACAGACATGAGCCACTGGGCCCAGCCAAAAACTCTTTTCATGATATAGCTTCTGCAATAAAATACAGGAACCCAGCATTTCAATATTCCTAAATAGTATTGCCAATCCCTTTTGCTCCCTTCCTGCCAAAGCCAACTATTCCTTATGGCAAAAGACAAATTTATTTACACCCGACTCACCTTCAGTGTTTTGAAAACCTTTTAATAACTCAAATATTGTAATATTGACTCTTGAAAAAGATGTAAGAGGCCTAGTTAACTGAGTTACAGCTGGAGAGCTAGGAACATTGAACTTGGGCCAAGTCTGTGCAAATGCTCCAGACAGGTACAAAGACATACCTGCAGCCAACTCCCTACTCCCCTTGAAGGTTTCATCCTCCCTCTGACAATACATGGTGTCCCTTTGGCCTTTTGTAATTTTCAATTATTGTGAGCCTAGGAGGGCAGAAACTAATTTTAATATCTGCTGTAATAAAACATAAAAGATATATCAATGTATTAATTTTTTAAAAAATCAGTGACTAAAGCCAATTTATTTTCCTTGGCTAACATTTTCCTGAAAGGATTTCTCTGTTGCTCCTGCCTATAGAACTGTACACTTTTCCATGTCGTTAGTAATGGATGATCATTAACCTTTTGAGAAATCATGGAAAAATTCCAAAAATACCTTTTAAATCTCCTTAGGATGAAAGGTAATATTCCATATGACACTCGAACTCAAACACTGTGGATACTTTTGTGGACGCATAATTTTCTTTCCTAATGCAGCTGCCTGAGTTCCTTACTACAGTAATTAAAAGGTGGAATCTGATATTTTTCTCTTCTATGACTTATCTTTCAGCATTCTTCCAGAGTCGATATAAGGGATAGAAAATAGGGACAAAAAAAAAAATAACCAGAACTTATGTAGAAAAAAGTTTGCGCTTCTATTTTCTTCTTGGTGGAAAAGAGGGAAATGAATACCCTATCCAACGTAGCTTCCATGAGCTACGAAATAAAATATCTTGTCTCTTCTTTTAAATCAAACACTATAGAGAAAATGGATGACTGAGTATCTCTTCTTCCCCCAATTATTACTAAGAGACATTTTTCCAATTTGTGTAATATCCACTCCTTTATAATATATCTGGTTTATTTTCTTTAAACGTTCATTGACTAGTAATAATTGTATTTATGAAGTGCATTGTAATGTTTTGATATATATACATGTACATATCATAGAATGATTATATTAAGCTAGTTGATATATGCATCACCTCACAACCATCATTTTTTTGTAGTAAGAACATTTAAATCTAAACTTTCTGCAATTTTGAAATATGGAAACTGTCTACCTCTTAGGAAGTGCACCAACTTCTTTCAGTACCGACCTTCCTGTGTTAAACTTTCTGCAATTTTGAAATATGGAAACTGTCTACCTCTTAAGAAGTGCACCCCTGTCCCTCTCTTCATGGTCTATGACCTCATCATGTATAAACTGATGAAAAGGCTCTCTTTATACAACCTAAAAACATCAATCTGATGGCCTTCTTATGGCATTTTTGCCAGTGTTTAAATCTAACTATGGAGAACAGTCTGGAAATAACTGTGATTGTCATTGCTACAGAAAAGAGAGCCCGAGTTTGTCCAAAAGATTTGCTTTTTAGCAGAATGTGGCAATACTTTAGGGCATTCAAGGTATCAGGAGATGGACCCTTTGTCCCAGGGTAAATGGAATCTTTATGAAAACAAAAAGAATAATGAGATACTCTTTCCTTGACTGGGACCTTTGGGAGTATAAATGCCAAAGTTGCAATCAATGCCCTTCGAGGAGTTGTCCTGGTGTGACGTTCTCAGTACAAAACTTTTCACAGACATATCTTCAGCATGACATTATAGTCCTACTGAGATGACATGACAGTAAATTTATCATCAACAAACATGGGAAAAGATTCTGTGAGTTATATTTAAAATAAAGGGAATAAATTTTACTGAGCTGTCTGATTTTTTTTTTTTTTTCAGTTTCCCATGGCGCTAAGGGTCAAATTCACAAGACAGCTGGAAAAAAAGGAGCAATTTGATTGCCATTCAAAAGAAAATAGAATACATAAACACTAAAACTAAACTATGTATCTTTTCCTTATTAATGAGGTACTCTTTGAGATTGACCTGTATTATTTATGCCTTCCCAGTTGACTTTTAAAATCAATTCCAACATTTTTCTGGCAAAAGATTAAAAAATCTTAAATATTATTCTAATATTTTATTGTTTTATTTTAATTGGCAAATAATAATTCTATATATTTATTAGATACAATGTGATATTGTGGTATATTATGTACAATATGAAATGATTAAGTCCGGTTAACACTGTCATCATCTCACATACTTAATTTTCTTATAGTGAGAACATTTAAAATCTACTTATTTAAAATTCCCCCTTTCCCCATCCACTGCCCCCCAGGTAGTCACCATTCTACTCTCCGCTTGTATGACCTAAATGTTTTTAGATTTCACATGTGAGTGAGATCATGTGGTATTTGCGTTTCTGTGCCTAGCTTCTTTCACTCAGCATGATGTCCTCCCGATTAGTGAATGTTGTTATAAAGACAGAATTTCCTTTTTTCTTTAAGGCTGAATAGCATTCCATTGTATATAGATCATGTGATACATATATCTCACATAATATCACTTTCTTCTATTCATTTGTTCATCCATGGATGGACATTTAATTTCCTTCCGTATCTCAGCTATTGTGAATGATGCTACAATCAGCATGGCAGTGCAGAGATATCTGTAGTGGATTCTTATGATTTTATGTTGCCTCAGCATTCATTTTCAATATAAGCTAAACTTTCTCCTATCAGAAGCAGGGCTTAGTCACCCTTAACACAATTTCCAGTTCTCCTCTTTTCCCAGTCTCTCAAGGCAGTCAATCCAGATATTTGGCCTCTTGGTTACCACCTCCCTACAGGACACCTAGACACAACCTATTTGACTTATCCCACTGACTCCCACACCCCACTTGGACTGCAGATTTGCTGCAGTGAACACCTATCAATACAACGCAACTTCCAATAACTCATGCCTCCTTGCTCTAAACCCGCCGATCAGTTACTCCCTGCTTGGGTAATGCTGTGTACCCCAATAAAGTCTTTGGCCTTCTGGGCTGTAACTCACTCTCTATTGCTACCCACCCACTGGTTGGGCATGCATGTCTCTGAGGGCTGCCCCCTCTCCCATTAGGCCTGTGAAGCAAGCTGCCCTCTTCTCTCTGGGATCTTTAAGTAATAAAACTATTTCTATTATGTGTTTTTTTGACTTGCCTCCTCTGTGTCTCACCTGACCGATACACCTGAAACTAACTTCTTTTCTGGACAAGGCTCTTTTAGAGAATGGTTATCTTGGTAGGAATGAATGGGCACTAGTCAGACAAGAACCACAAGGGTGTCTGCCAGTGTAAACAAGTTTCCAGAGAGGAGACACCTGGACATAAGGATAAAGAAGTATTCCATGAAAAGAACACTGAAAATGTCCACTACCACAAGCACCTTCACCGGAGCCCATCAGAGCAGGCTTAGAGTTTCTAGCCACTCTTCAAAGAGAGACATTAAGACCAAATTACAGGAAAATCTACCAATATATTTTTAACATAATAATTTCCATCTCTTTGGCTATGTACCCAGAAATATACTGCTGAATCATATGGTAATTCTATCCTTAGTTTTTTTGAGGCATCTCTATGCTGATTTCAATAATGGCTGTATTAATTTACGTATCTCCCATTAGTGTATTAGGATTCCCTTTTCCACATCCTTGCCAATACTTTTGAACTTTTATGTTATTGATAATAGCCATTCTAACAGGTATGAGGCAATATCTCATTGCAATATTAATTTGCATTTCCCTGATGATTAGTAATGTTGAGCAATTTTTTTATATATCTATTAGTCTTTTGGGTAATCTTTTGAAAGATGTCCATTCACGTCCTTTGCTCAGTTTTAAATGGGGTTCTTTATTTTCTTGCTAACAAATATAAGTTGTTTCATTTCTTACATATTTTGGATATTAGCCACGTATGGTTTGTAAATATTTTCTCCTAGTTCCTGGGTTGTCTCTTCAATATGTTATTTACTTTGTTATATAGAAGTTTTTTGGTTTGAGGAAATCCCATTTATCTATTTTTGCTTTGGTTTCCTGTGCTATTGAGATCAACACCAAGAAATTATTGTCAAGATTAATTTCAAGGACATTTCCCCCTAAGTTTTCTTCTTGTTGTTTTACATTTTCAGGTCTTACATTTCAATCCTTAATCCATTTTTAGTGGATTTTTGCATATGGTGTGAAATAAGGGTTCAATTTCATTCTTCTGTATGTGGGTATTTGATTTTCCCAGTATTATTAATTAAATCTGTCCTTTTCCCACAGTGTGTTTATCCTTGGCATCTCTGGCAAAAATCAATTAACCACAAATGCATAAGTTAAGTCTGAGCTCTTTATAACGTTACATAGGCCCATGTGTCTGTTGTTATGCCAGCACATTTCTGTTTTGAATACTATAACTTTGTAATATATTTTGATGCAAGTAGTCTGATGCTTCCAGCTTGGTTCTTTTTTCTCAAAAGTGCTTCAGCTATTTAGCATTTTTGTCATTCCATATGAATATTTAAATTTTCTATTTCTGTGAAACAAAAAGGCCAGTGAACTTTTATAGGAATTGCATTTAATCTGTGTATCACTTTAGGTAGTACATACATTTTAATAACACTGATTCTTCCAAACAATGAATATAAGATCTATCAGGTTCTAGGCTTTTCTTTGGTAGGAGATTTGTATTACTGATTCAACCTCCTTACTCTTTATTAGTCTGCAAAGATTTCCTTTTTTTTTTTTTTTTTTTGATTGGTTCTTTTTATGTTTCTAGAAATCTAATCATTTCTTCTAGGTTGCCCTATTTGTTGTTGTAAAATTGTTTGTAGTATTGTTTTATGATCTTTTGTATGTCTGCAGTATCAGTTGTAATGTCTCCTCTTTCATTTCTGATTTTATTAGTCTTCTTTTTTCTTAGTTTGTCTACCAAAGTTTTGTCAATTATTTTATGTTTTCAAAAATTCAAGTCTTAGTTTTGCGAATGTGTTCTATTGTTTTCTAGTCTCTTGTTTATTTGTGCTCTGATTTTTGTTATTTTCTTCCTTCTGCTAACTTTGGGATTACTTTGCTCTTTTCTTTTCCTAGTTTCTTGAAATGTAACAGTAGGCTGTTTGTTTGGGCTCTTTCTTCTTTTTTAATATACGCATTTATCACTATAAATTTTCCTCTTGCCAAGATCTTCTTTTGCTACATCATATAAGTTGGGGTATGTTGTGTTTTCATTTTCATCTGTCTTAAGATTTTTGATTTCACTTTTGATTTATTCTTTAACCTATTGTTTATTCATGAGCCTGTTGTTTAATGTACACGTTTATAAATATTCCAAATTTTCTCCCATAATTCATTTCTACTTTTATACCTTTGTGGTCAGAAAACATACTTGATATAATTTCAATCTTCTTAAAACTGTGGAGTCTTATTTTGTTACCTAATATTTGGTAAAAAAAAAAAAATGACTCATTTGGAGTCATATTTTGTCATTGATTTCTGTCTAGATGATATGTCCATTGTTGTATTTTCCTTTTTTTTTTTTTTTGAGATGGAATCTTGCTCTGCTGCCCAAGCTTGAGTGCAGTGGCAAAATCTCAGCTCACTGCAAACTCTGCCTCCTGGGTTCAAGCAATTCTGCCTCAGCCTCCTGAGTATCTGGTATTACAGTCACCTGCCACTATGCCCAGCTAATTTTAATAAATTTTATATAAAATCCTCTACAAACAAGCAAATGCTAAGGGATTTTTGTCACCACCAGGCCTACCTTGCAAGAGATCCTGAAGAAACCACCAAATATGGAAAGGAAAAACCAGTACCAACCACTGCAAAAACATACTAAAATATAAAGACCAATGACACTATGAAGAAACTGTATCAAATAATGTGCAAAATAAACAGCTAGCAACATTATTACAGAATCAAATTCACACAAAACAATATTAACCTTAAATGTAAAAGGGTTAAATGCCCCAGCTAAAAGACACAGACTGACAAATTGGATAGAGTCAAGACCCATTTGTGTGCTGTATTCGGGAGATCGATCTCATGTGCAAAGACACACATAGACTCAAAATAAAGGGATAGAGGAACATTTACCAAGCAAATGGGAAGCAAAAAAAGAGCCAGGGTTGCAATCCTAGTCTCTGATAAAATAGACTTTAAGCCAACAAAGATCAAAAGAAATAAAGGAGGGCATTACATAATGGTAATCCAACAAGAATAGCTAACTATCCTAAATATATATGTTTCCAATACAGGAGCACCCAGATACATAAAGTGAGTTCTTAACAACTTACAAAGAGAGTTAGAGTCCCACACAATAATAGTGGGAGATTTAAACACTCCACTGTCAATATTAGACAGATCAATGAGACAGAAAACAAGGATAACCAAGACTTGACTCAGATCTGGACCAAATGTACCTAATAGACATCTACATTCTTCTCAGTACCACACAGCACATAGTCTAAAATTGACCACATAATTGGAAGTAAAGCACTCCTCAACAAATGTAAAAAAAAAAAAGAAAAGGAAAAAACAGAAATCATAAGAAACAGTCTCTCAGACCACAGTGCAATCAAATTAGAACTCAGGAAACTCACTCAAAACCGCACAACTACACGGAAATTGGAAAACTTGCTCCTGAATAACTACTGGGTAACAAAATGAAGGCAGAAACAAAGAAGTTATTTGAAACCAATGAGAACGAAGAGACAACATGCCAGAATCTCTGGGACACAACTAAAGCAGTGTTTAGAGGGAAATTTATGGCACTAAATGACAACATCAGCAAGCTAAAAAGATCTAATATTGATACCCTAACATCACAATTAAAAGAACTAGAAAAGCAAGAGCAAACAAATTCAAAAGCTATCAGAAGACAAGAAATAACTAAGATCAGAGCAGAACTGAAAGAGATAACGACACGAAAAACCCTTCAAAAAAACCAATGAATTCAGGAGCTCGTTTTCTGAAAAGTTGAGTAAAATAGATAGACTGCTAGCTAGAAGAAAAAAGAAAATAATCAAATAGACATAATAAAAAGTAACAAAGGGGATATCACCATTGATCCCACAGAAATACAAACTAGCATCAGAGAATATTATAAACACCTCTGTGCAAACAAACTAGAAAATCTAGAAGAAATGGATAAATTCCTAGACACATACACACTCCCAAAACTAATCAGGAGGAAGTCAAATCCCTAAATACACCAATAACAAGTTCTGAAATGGAGGCAGTAATTAATAGCCTACCAACCAAACAAAAAATCCCAGGACTAGATGATTCACAGCTGAATGCTACCAGAGGTACAAAGATGACCTGGTACCATTACTTCTGAAACTATTCCAAACAATAGAAAAAGGGGGACTCCTACCTAAACTCATTTTATGAGGCTAGCATCGTCCTGATACCAAAACGTGGCAGAGAAACAACAATAACAACAACAAAAACAACAACAAAATTCAGGCCAATATCCCTGATGAACATCGATGTGAAAATCCTCAATGAAGTTTATCTACCATGATCAAGTGAGCTTCATTCCTAGGATGCAAGGCTGGTTCAACATATACAAATCAATAAATATAATCCATCGTATAAACAGAACCAATGACAAAAACCACATAATTATCTCAATAGATGCAGAAAAGGCCTTCAATAAAATTCAACACCCCTTCTTCATGTCAAAAACTCTCAATAAGCTAGATATTGACTGAAGATATCTCAAAATGATAACAGCTACTTATGACAAACCCATAGCCTATATCATACTGAATGAACAAAAGCTGGAAGCATTCCCTTTAAAAATGGCATACAACAAGGATGCCCTCTCTCACCACTCCTATTCAATATAGTACTGAAATTTCTGGCCAGAGCAATCAGGCAAGAAAAAGAAATAAACCATATACAAATAGGAAGAGAGGAAGTCAAATTGTCTCTATTTGCAGATGACATGATTGTACATTTAGAAAACCCCATCATCTCAGCCCATAATCTCCTTAAGCTGATAAGCAACTTCAGCAAAGTCTCAGGAGAGAAAATCAATATGCAAAAATCACAAGCATTCCTATACATCAATAATAGACAATCAGAGACCCAAATCATGAGTGAACTCTCATTCACAGTTTCTACAAAGAGAATACAATACCTAGGAATACAACTTACAAGGGACATGAAGGACCTCTTCAAGGAGAACTACAAACCACTGCTCAAGGAAATAAGAGAGGACACAAACAAATGGAAAAACATTTCATGCTCATGGATAGGAAGAATCAATACCATGAAAATGGCCATATTGCCCAAAGTGATTTATGGATTCAATGCTATTCCCATTAAGCTACCATTGACTTTCTTTGCAGAATTTGAAAAAAAACTACTTTAAATTTTATATGGAACGAAAAAAGAGCCCATATAGCCAAGTCAATTCTAAGCAAAAAGAATGAATCTGGAGGCATCATGCTACCTGGCTTCAAACTATACTGCAAGGATTTAGTAACCAAAACAGAATAGTACTGGTACCAAAACAGATATGTAGACCAATGGAACACAACAGAAACCTCAGAAATAACACCACACATCTACAACCATCTGATCTTTGACAATCCTGACAAAAATAAGCAATGGAGAAAGAATTCCCTATTTAATAAATGGTGCTGGGAAAACTGACTAGCCATATGCAGAAAACAGAAACTGGACCCTTTCCTTATGCCTTATATAAAAATTAACTCACTATGGATTAAAGACTTAAAGGTAAAACCCAAAACCATAAAAATCCTACAAGAAAACCTAGGCAATACCATTCAGGAAACAGGCATTGGACAAAGACTTCATGACTGAAACATCAAAAGAAATTGCAACAAAAGCCAAAATTGACAAATGGGATCTAATCAAACTAAAGGGCTTCTGCACAGCAAAAATAACTGTCATTAGAGTGAACAGGCAACTTACAGAATGGTAGAAAATTTTTGCAATCTACCCATCTAACAAAGGGCTAATATCCAGAATCTACAAGGAACTTAACAAATTTACAAGAAAAATAACAAACCCCATCAAAAAGTGGACAAAGGATATGAAAAGATATTTCTCAACAGAAGACATTTATGCAGCCAACAAACATGAAGGAAAGCTCATCACTGGTTGTTAGAGAAACGCCAATCAAAACCACGATGAGATACCACTGGTGTGGTAACACCGGTTAGAACGGTGGTCATTAAAAAGTCAGGAAACAACAGGTGTTAGTGAGGCTACAGAGAAATAGGAAGACTTTTACACTGCTGATGGCAATGTAAATGACTTCAAGCATTGTGGATGACAGTGTGGTGATTCCTCAGGGATCTAGAAATAGAAATTCCATTTGACCCAGCAATCCCATTACTGGGCATATACCCAAAGCATTATAAATCATTCTACTATAAAGACACATGCACACATGCTTATTGCAGCACCATTTATAATAGCAAGCTTGAAACCAACCCAAATGCCCATCAATGATAGATTAAATAAAAAATTTTTTAAATGTGGCACATATGCACCATGGAATACTATGCAGACATGAAAAAGAATTAGTTCATCTCCTTTGCAGGCACATGGATGAAACTGGAAGCCATCATTCTCAGAAAACTAACACAGGAACAGAAAACCAAACACCAGATGTCCTTACTCATAAGCGGAAGTTAGAACATAAGTTATCCATAAGTGAAAATGAGAACATATGAACACAAGAAGGGGAACACAGGAAGAGGAACATCGCAATCCTGGGCTTGTCTGGAGGTGGAGGAAAGGGGAGGGAGAGCATTAGGACAAATATCTACTGCCTGCAGGGCTTCACACCTAGATGATGGATTGATAGGTGCAAAGAGCCATCTGGCGCATGTATGTCTATGTAATAAACCTGCACGTTCTGCACATGTATCTCAGAACTTAAAGTAAGTTTTTTCAAGTAAAACCACAAAATGTAAAATAAAATAACTTTTCCATTATAATCTAAGCACAACCAGATATATTTGAAAACTAGGAATATGTATTACATATAGTAATACTTTTTAATTCACTAACTCCATTTCTGATAAACCATCTAAAGAATGTTAAAGATGGAAAGCATTTTATTTTGAATGCTCTATAAAGTGACAAATTTAGAAAACGTAAATGTTTCATAGAATTATTTAGAAAGTATGTATATATGTATATTAAACATATATAAATGATTATGTATAATATTGTCACACAGTTACAAACACCACAGGCTAAGAAAACGTTATAATATAGAAAATAATTATATTCTACATATTTGATTTTACAACTCATAGAAATACATGATACACAAAAAGAAAAATAAGAAAAACTAAATACATTAAAATATGAGCATATGATTTTCCTGAAGATTATATCTAGGCTGACACTCAATTAAATTACAGCATCTTTATTTTGCTAAAATCTTAGGAAGAGTACATATTAAGTAATAACGCACAAATCAGCTTTTTTATGAGGTGGGAATTTTGCTCTTTATTTTTTTTTAATTGCATTTTAGGTTTTGGGGTACATGTGAAGAACATGCAAGATTGTTGCATATGTACACATGTGGCAGTGTGATTTGATGCCTTCCTCCCCTTTACCTATATCTGGCATTTCTCCCCATGCTATCTCTTCCCAACTCTCCACCCCCATTTAAAGAATGGTCTTTACCTAACACCATAAAAACCCTAGAAGAAAATCTAGGCAAAACCATTCAGGACATAGGAGTAGGCAAGGACTTGATGAACAAAACACCAAAAGCATTGGCAACAAAAGCCAAAATAGACAAATGGGACCTAATCAAACTCCACAGCTTCTGCATGGCAAAAGAAACAGTCATTAGAGTGAATTGGCAACCAACAGAATGGGAAAAAACTTTTGCAGTGTACCCATCTGACAAAGGGCTGATATCCAGAATTTACAAAGAACTCAAACAGATTTACAAGAAAAAAACAAGCCCATTCAAAAGTGGACAAAGGATATGAACAGACACTTTACAAAACAAGACATACATGAGGCAAACAAACACATAAAAAAATGCTCATCATCACTGGTCATTAGAGAGATGCAAATCAAAACCACATTGAGATACCATCTCAGGCCAGTTAGAATGGCAATCACTAAAAAATCTGGAGACAACAGATGCTGGAGAGGATACGGAGAAATAGGAACACTTTTACACTGCTGGTGGGAGTGTAAATTAGTTCAGCCATTGTGGAAGACAGTGTGGCAATTCCTCAAGGACCTAGAAATAGAAATTCCATTTGACCCAGCAATCCCATTACTGGGTATATACCCAAAGGATTATAAATCATTCTATTATAAGGACACATGCACATGAATGTTCATTGCAGCCGTGTTTACAATAGCAAAGACCTGGAACCAACCCAAATGCCCATCAATGATAGACTGGACAGAGAAAATGTGGCACATATACACCATGGAATACTATGCAGCCATCAAAAATGATGAGTTCGTGTCCTCTGTAGGGACATGGATGAACCTGGAGACCATCATTCTCAGCAAACTGACACAAGGACAGAAAATGAAACACCGCATGTTCTTACTCATAGGTGGGTGTTGAACAATGAGAACACATGGACACAGGGAGGGGAGCACTACACACTGGGGTCTGTTGGGGGGAATAGGGGAGGGACAGGGGGAGGTGGGGAGTTGGGGAGAGATAGCATGGGGAGAAATGCCAGATATAGGTGAAAAGGAGGAAGGCAGCAAATCACATTGCCACGTGTGTACCTATGCAACTATCTTGCATGTTCTTCACATGTACCCAAAATCTAAAGTGCAATTTTAAAAAATTGAACCAAAAAATAAATAAATAATGGTCATTAAATCCTAGGAGTCAATCTTGACCTCACCATTAATAAGTGTGCAAATTATTTATTCTTGCTGAATCACAGAAGCAATAAAATATAAACCATGACTATGAGGGGTTTGGTGATCATTACAAAGGATGTATTTCAGGCATTGAGCAGTATCTTTCATATGTAAAGTAAAGCAACAATTGTGTTATCAGGTTTACTATTTTAATTAAGGTATTTGCAGATGGGAAGATGACACTTGTGGTAATTACTATGTATCACAAGTAACCATAATGTTATTACTGAATTGAAGCATCTAATACCCATAGTTTTTCATGGAAATGGAGCCACATGCATGACATATAGACCAAAGACACAACTCAAAAAATCACATAACATGTTAATAAAAAGAAGCAAAATTTCTTTAGATCAATTGTAGATTTACATTCAACTCTCATAACCTCTGTATTACTCAGCATTTTCAGTCCAAATTTACCATAATTGGACTAAAGGTAGTATTTCTCCCTAAACTGTTTATTAAGGTATGTTAGAAGGTAAGAAGAGGAGAGAACATAAAATGCATTGAGAACTCACAATTTTCCATGTGTTATGCATATGTTACATACCTTATGTCATTTAAATGTAATGATTTTCTTTAAAGTAATTTAAACACTATTGAAAACACAGAAACTACTTTTAAGCTTAAATGTAACTGTATCATACTTCACAGAGCTTTATTCAACTGACTATAAATTGTATTTGATGCTGAGCTATTCATTAAATTTAATCCAGTTCCAACGAGACTATTCAATAAACATAATACACATACATTGATTGCTTTCCTATCTTACAGTTTTCAGGAGTGCAAAGTAAGTGCACCATCATGAATTGGGCAAATGAAAGCTCCCCGAAAGAGCTTGTACTACTTGGCTTCTCAGATAAGCCTTGGCTACAAATGCCCCTTTCTGTGGTCCTGCTAATATCATACACAATCACCATCCTTGGCAATGTGTCCATCATGATGCTGTGCATTCTGGGTCCCAAACTTCATACCCCCATGTATTTCTTTCCCACTAATCTCTCCATCTTAGGTCTCTGCTATACCACACCACAGGTCCTCCTATGTTGGTAAATACTCGTCGCAACAAAGAGACCATCAGCTATGTTGGCCCAGCTCATCATCTTCCTGGCCTTAGGTGCTGAGTGTCTCTTTCTGGCTGTTATGTCCTTTGACAGACTTGTGGCTGTTTGCAGACTCCTTCACTACATAGTCATCATGAATTACTGGTTCTGCCTAAGGATGGTGGCCTTCTCTTGGCTTACTGGTTTCAGCAACTCACTGATGCAGTCTTCCCTGACCCTTAACATGCTCATGGTCACCAGGAAGTGGACCACTTTTTCTGTGAGGTGCCTGCCCTTCTCAAGTTGTCATGTGCTGACACAAAGCCTATTGAGGCTGAGCTTTTCTTCTTTAGTGTATTAATTCTTCTAATTCCAGTCAGATTGATCCTCATATCCTATGGCTTCATAGCTCAAGCAGTATTAAAAATCAGGTTAGCAGAATGATGGCGAAAAACATTTGGGACATGTGGGTCCCACATGATTGTGGTGTCTCTCTTTTATGGAACAACCATTTATACGTATCTACAGCCACCTTCATCCACCTCGAAGGACTGGGGAAAGATGGAATCATCACACCCCCTCATCTACAGCCTTAGAAATAAAGACATGAAGGAGGCCTTCAAGAGGATGATGCCAAGAATCTTCTTCTGTAAGAAGTAAAAACTACTCCATTGTGATGAGAATCTTCTTAGTCTCTCCTTATTTTCAATGATGGTAATAACCTTTGAACTCATTTTCCTATTTTCCAGGCTCTGGTGATTTCACTGAATTCTACCAATCCTTAGAAAATCGTTCCTCTGTTGGCCTGGTGCACTGGCTCATGCCTATAATCCCAGCATTTTGGGGGGCCAAGGCAGGCGGATCACCTGAGGTCAGGAATTTGGTCAGGCTCAGCCTGGCCAACATGATGAAACACTGTCTCTACTAAAAACACACAAAAATTAGCTGAGCATGGTGGTACACACCTGTAATCCCAGCTACTCAGGAGGCTGAGGCAATAGAATCACTTGTACCTGGGAAGTGTAAGTTGAGGTGAGCCAAGATCATTTCAGTGCACTCAAGCCTGGGTGACAGAGCCAGACTCTGTCTCAAAAAAAAAAAAAAGAAAAGAAAATTCTTCCTCTGTTTAGGAAGCAACACTGAACCCATATGACATGTCTTCAAAGTTAAAAACTCCCTTCTTTTCAGAAGTTCCCCACTGTGCTCTGTTCCTAGAGGCAAGTGATGCCAATTTCCTATCAACTTCAGAGCAGTCAGGGGACTTCAGTGTATTGCCTTCCCACTTGGATACTATTATTCTACAACATCCTGTCCATGCCTTTAGTGAGGGAATTTCATATCTTTATAATTAAATTGCCAGTTATTCCAAGCCAAAAATTATTCCATCAGAACCAAACTCTTCAATCACTTTGAACCCTCTGATCTCTTGATAAAACTCATCACACGCACCTTTTAAGAACTGTTGTAGGCATGTAGTTTGGCTTCAGTCTAGCTGGGGATTTTGTTTTCGTTTTTGTCTTGTTTCATTTTGAGATGGAGTGTTACTCTTGTTACCCAGGCTGGAGTGCAATGGCACAATCTCGGCTCACTGCAACCTCCACCTCCTGGGTTGAAGCAATTATCCTGCTTCAGCCTCCTGAGCAGCTGCGATTACAGCCATGCACCACCACACCCAGCTAACTTTTTGTATTTTTAGTAGAAATGGGGGTTCATCCTGTTGGCCAGCTTGTCTCAAACTCCCAACTTCAGGTGATCCACCCACCTTGGCCTCCCAAACTGCTGGGATTACAGGTGTGAGCCACCATGCCTGGCCAATCTAGATGGTTTTAAACCAGCTAAGTGTGTCCATCTCAATCTGGAAACCTTAAATGTCAGTTGAGTTTTATTTCAAATTCTATTTTCGATTCATCTCTTTATTCCTCTAGATAGCATTTCTCCTTGTTTCCTTCTTTTGTTAAATTCTTTATTTGTGCCAAGTTCTACCTAAGGTATGTGGAGTCCCCTCTAAATTATAGAGTTAATTATAGAAATGTTAACGAGAACCATTTTTTCTCATATTGAATTGAATTGGCTTAGTCTTTCTCCGGGGTAGTCACTCAACAAACGTTTATTCACAAGACAGCAGTAGACCAGAGGAGAAGGATCTCAGTTCCTCTACTGAAGAAATGTGCTAGCTCCAGATGGCAATGATCCTTAACCTTCAACTGAGACATTCAAATGATAATCTTAATTTCCACCTTGTGATCTAAGGGAATTTTTTTTTTTTTTTTTTTTTTTGAGACGGAGTTTCGCTCTTGTTACCCAGGCTGGAGTGCAATGGCGCCATCTCGGCTCACCGCAACCTCCGCCTTCTGGGTTCAGGCAATTCTCCTGCCTCAGCCTCCTGAGTAGCTGGGATTACAGGCACGTGCCACCATGCCCAGCTAATTTTTTGTATTTTTAGTAGAGACGGGATTTCACCATGTTGACCAGGATGGTCTCGATCTCTTGACCTCGTGATCCACCCGCCTCGGCCTCCCAAAGTGCTGGGATTATAGGTGTGAGCCACCGCGCCCGGCCGGGAATTTTTATAAAATTGTTAAGGCGAATTTAGTTTCCTTGGAGTCTCTTAGTACTGAGTTCATTATAAATAACAGGTGCCAACATTTATTGTTTCATTTTATTATGGCAAGAAAGTTAGAGGGAAGAATATCCACTAAGGAATTGCTATAATAACCCTTACCAAGAAATGTCAACTATATTATCTGTATGGGGAACAAAGTTTCACAGCTTTATAGAGCAAGAGACAACCCTATAAAGTACTTTTTTCTTTTAAGTACCTTTAGAACAAGATCATGTCCTTTGCAGGGACATGGATGGAGCTAGAAACCCTTATGCAGGAACAGAAAACCAAACACTGCATGTTTTCACTCGTAAGTGGGAGCTGAACAATGAGAAAACATGGACACAGGAAGGAGAACAACATACAATGGGGCCCGTCCAGGGATGGAGAGGGGAGGGAGAACATCAGGAAATATAGCTAATGGATGCTGGGCTTGATACATAGGTGATGGATTGATAAGTGCAGCAAACCACTATGACACATGTTTATTTATCTGGCAAACCTGCACATCCCACACATGTATCCTAGAACTAAAATACAACAAATAAAATAACATAAAATAAATTGTTTAAAGTACTTTTCTTACCTCTAAAGAGTACGTTGGTTTTCATATCCGAAAATATTTGCGGTCTGCTCTGAGGGATGGCCCGGGCCACCCACCATTGCCGGAGGAGCCCTTCAGACCATAGGAAGTATGAATACTGTCTTTCGTCTTTGAGTGGATCTACAATGGCTTCAGCAGTGTGCTTCAGTTCCTAGGACTCTATAAGACATTTGGAAAACTTGTATTCTTGGGTGTGGACAGTGCAGGCAAAACCACTCTTCTTCACATGCTCAAAGATGACAGATGGGGCCAACATGTTCCAACGCTATATCCAACATCAGAAGAGCTAATGATGGCTGGAATGACTTCTACCACTTTTGATCTTGGTAGACACAAGCAAGCATGTCAGGTTTCAAAAAATTATCTCCCAGCAATTAATGGGATTATTTTTTCTGGTGGGCTTTGCAGATCATTCTGGCCTCATGGAATCCAAAGTTCAGCTTAATGCTTTAATGACTCATGAAATAATATCCAATGTGCCAATTCTTATCTTGGGTAACAAAATGGGAAGCATGGATGCAATCGGTGAAGGAAAAGCCTATGAGATATTTGGGCTTTCTAGAAAGACCACAGGAAAGAGGAATGTGGCCCTTCAGAAGCTGAATGCTCACCCCATGGAAGTGTTCATGTGCAGCGTGCTCAAGAGGCAAGGCAATGGCGAGGAATTCTGCTGGTTCTCCCGGTGCATTAACTGATGTGTGGACAGTGAAAATAAGAGTTTTTCTTCTCTGGATTGATCCAGTTCACAGCTTCTTCATGGACTTTTTTAATAGAACAAGGAAAAGTCTCCAATCATGTCTGCAGTTGAGAAGCCAAGAGTCTGTGAACTCTCTCACCACACAGTGGTGAAACGTTCTCTTCTCCACACTGCTGGGGAGGTAATGCTGCCCCACATGCTGGACTTGGAAGCTGGCAGGATCTTCTCAGTAAAGCTGTGTGCCATCACAGGACATCTGAAAAGAAAAACACTACTATGGTTGATTTCAAAAGAAAGTGATTCTAATTTTAAACAAGTGTTAATATAATTGATACCCCTTCTAACTTTTTGAGTTTAAAATTTACTTAGTCCAGAGTTTTCTGTTAACTAATGAATGACATTTAGATACTTCATAAAGTTATGAACAGATACACATTGGAGGCCAGAGCTCATTCAGGTGAACCCACTCCTGCGGAGTTAGCAGGTTGGTGAGAGAAGCTCCCCTGAGCTCACCTGTCCCTTTAACTGCCTTGGAAAAGGTAGAATTACCTTATGCACAGAGAACTAGGAAAGGGGCAGAATCCTGGCCTTGCAGTTGTGGCAGGTTTCCACTGTGGTAAGCTGGGGTCATTCCTTATCAAGGAATGTGTAACAGATTGTTTACTGTTGAACAGTTAATTATAGTACAGGTTATTGTTATTATTCTTACTTACAAAGTTATAGACTTCAGCCAGTCTTTGCTTTTATACTTTGGTGAAATTTCCTCTCCCTCTATAGCACCTCCCTTTTTCATTTTTAGTTATAAAACACGACTTTCACCTCATGAATGAGTTGAGAACATCTCTCATGTTGTCACATACTGCAGGTGTGTCGGTTACTTTTGCACACATTCTAGGGGGAAATTTTTCTGAATAGGAAGACAGGACAAAGTTAACAGCTTAAGGGCTCTTGATTCTGTGATTTGAGGACTTCTATGTATTGTAGCACTTGTATGCATGCAGGAAGAATTTACTCAGTGGGCTTTAAAATTTCCACTTGCAGAATTTGGTCTCTAATGGATTGATCCTGAGCTCTTTGTCTCACATCTTATCTTCTTAGATTGCCACGTTGTTGGTGTTTAAAGTCAAAGTTAACAAAAGTTAGCAGCTTTTCCAGGTGTGTTTGTGTGGAGTTTTTAAATATGACGTTGCCTTTCTCTATTGCAGAAATAAGCTGGGAAAAACACTCACTCAAAAACTTTCTGTAGAGCTGTTCCTTTGGAGGCAGCATTACTTATTGGCAGTAAAGACTTAGTATAAAAGCAAGAGCATCTTTACCACGATGATGAAGATTGATTTTACAGCATTTCATGTTCTCAGTGCCACATGTGAAATTGGATTTTCATGATCTTAACCTAAATTCCACCCCTGTAGGAAAAGATCAAAAGATAGAATCTCCTAGGAAAAGACAGGAGATATAAGATGAAAAATTGAAAGGATATCTTTATTCTAATGTGAGGATAAAGAAAATGTAAATGACATATTACTGGGGTGAGAGAGTATACTTCTTTAGTTGCAGTTCTCAGTCTGAAATTCAGTACTGACTTCTTGGGAAAGCATACTTTCTCACTGCCAGATACAGAATGCAGAGGTTCAATGAAGTATGTATTTCTGGGAAGTGCATGCATTTTATTTATTAGCAAGCATAGCTGGATTAAGACAAAATTGTTTGGAAAGGGGTTAAGCCTTATGTGAACAAATCTAGCTAACAGTGAATGAACTAGATAGTTAACTTGCATATTTTTTTAATTTCCTTTGGTTAAAGGTTCCCCATATTCTCTATTCAGAGATATGAGAAATATGACTGCTTCTAAGTTAGTTTTCTTATTTTTAGTTTTGTGGGTTTGTTTTTTTTTTTCTGCCCTATTTGTCCCTTGTCATTTTGCTGCAGGCTAGAAAACTGTGAGTTCTACATAGGGTAGCTCTTCGTGAAAGTGGTTTATTCCACTGGAGAAAGGGGATTGAAAAACAGTTAAAACCAATGTATTTCTTGCCCCATGGAACACTTTTCCTGTAACAAGATAGATGAAAGAAGCTTCTGTGAGGAGTTCAGCTCTAAACAGAGAATCAGTGCCTTGAACAGGAATTCTCATGAATTAAGACGTTTCACTCTGTTTTATCAGAGTGCATATATGCTCTACTTCAGAAAAAGTAAAACAGTCATTTACAAATTCCTGTATCCCAGGCATTTTAGTAAAAAGTTGAAGCATAAATAAACAAAAAATAAATAAAAATATTTTGGATCCTTCCAATCAAATAAATAAATATTAAAGATCTATGATAAGTCATAAGGCCACTGAATACAGAAAGAACATTCAATCTTTATCTCCAATTAGCATTGAATTCTGATGTAAGAAAAAGATTAATGTTCTTTTTTGCAAAAAAAGAGGGTACCACCAGAAAATACCAACATTGATTTATGTAACTGTTGTATATGAGTAAAAAGGATCTATTTAGCTTGACTGATTTAATCTTTTTATACAACTACATACATGCATGCTGTGGTCTCCTTATGAAAACTTGCATACTAAAAAAACTATTTTAAAAAAGGCTACTACTAACATTAACCATTATAATTTAAAACATTGAAACATGTTTTTAAAAAATAATCTATGTTACTCTTTGCATCTGTGGGCATTTCCACCGATTAAAAATACATGTGTACTGGTATCAAAATCTAGAAAACATTAACATCAGATTCAAGACAAGTGATCTGAGTGATACAGGGAAATAAAATGGTAGAAAAAATAATCCTTCTGACAATTCTTATGGGAATATAAGGGCATGGTTAATATTTGGATACAAAGTGAAGAAAAATTAACTAGCAGATATAGACTTAAAATCAAACAGGGCACTGTATTTCATGAAAATAACCAACTCATGGCCGAATAGGAACAGCTCCACAGTGCAGTTCCCAGTGAGAACAGTACAGAGGGTGAGTGCTCACCACATTTTGAAACAAGTTTTCATTGCCCACAGACCAGGAGATTTCTGGGCCAGAAAGCGCCACAAGTTTTCAGCACAGCAGTTTCAGCAGGTGCCACGTAGGCATACAGAAACTTACACAAATCTAGGCAGCCATTTTGACTGCCACCTGGAACACCTGGGAGACAGAGCCGCCCATTGAACTGAAAGGGAGGGGCCTGAAACAGTGGCTTGGCGGGTACCACTCCCACAAAGCAAGCAATCTGAAATGCTCTGGATTAAGAGTTTTGCAGCAAGCACAGCTGCTCCCAGGACCATTCAGCTCAGTGGCGGGAAGGGTATCCCCCACTACCGAGGCAGTCTGCCACTACCAAGGCAGTTCACACAGCAGCTGGGCAGAGCCTGCAGCAGCTCAGCAACACCTCTGCTGGTGGACTATGACTAGATTACTCCATGTGGGGCAGGGCATCTATGAAAAAAGGCAGCAGCACAACAGGAACTTATAAATAAAGCCAACCTTACTAGGACAGAGCAACTGGGAAAAGAGGTGGACATGAGTTCAGCTGCAACAGACTTAAAGGTAACTGCCCAGCAGCTCTGCACAGAACATCAGAGCTCCCAGCACAGCACTTGAGCTCCTATAAGGGAAAGACTGTCTCCACAAGCAACTTTCTGATACCCGTATACCCAAAGAGACACCACATAAAGGAGAGCTCAGGCCAACATCTGATGGGTACCCTTCTGGGACAAGGATAGCAGAGGAAGAAACTGGCGGCAATCCTTGCTGTTCTGCAGCTCCCACAGGTGATCCCCAGGCAAGTGGGGTCTGGAGTGGACCTCCAGAGCTCCTGCAGCAGAGGGGGACTGATTGTTAGAAGGAAAACTAAGACACAGAGAGAAATAGCTTCAACATCAACAAAAAGGACATCCACTCAGAGACCCCATCTGAAAGTCACCAACTACAAAGGCCACAAGTAGATAAAACCACTAAGATGGGAAGAAACCCATCTTAGAAATACCAAGAACCAGAACGCCTCTCCTCTTCCAAGGGATCACAACTCCTCACCATCTAGGACTCAAAGATGGATGGAGAATAAATCTGATGAATTGACAGAAACAGGCTTCAGAAGGTGGGTAATAACAAACTTCTCAGATCTAAAAGAACATGTGCTAACCCAATGCAAAGAAACTAAGAACGTAGAAAAAAGGTTAGATGAGACGCTAACTAGAATAAACAGCTTAGAGAAGAATACAAACAACTTGATGGAGCTGAAAAACACAGCACAAGAACGTCACTAAGCATACACAACTTTCAATAGCCGAATGGACCAAGCAGAAGAAAGGATATCAGAGACCGAAGATTAACTCAATGAAATAAAACAAGAAGGCAAGAGTAGAGAAAAAAAGTGAAAAGAAATTAACAAAGCCTCCAAGAAATATGGGATTATGTGAAAAGATCTAACCTATGTTTAATAAGTGTACCTGAATGTGATGGAGAGAATGAATCCAAGCTGGAAAACACTTTTCAGGATAATATCCAGGAGAACTTCCCCAACCTAGCAAGGCAGGCTAACATTCAAATCCAGGAAATAGAGAGAACACCACAAAGATATTCCTCAAGAAGAGCAACCCCCAAGGCACATAATCATCAGATTCACCAGGGTTGAAATGAAGGGAAAAAATGCTAAGGGCAGCCAAAGAGAAAAGTCGGGTTACCCACAAAGGGAAGCCCATCAGACTCACAGGGGATCTCTCTGCAGAAACCCTACAAGCCAGAAGAGAGTGGGGGCCAATATTCAACAACCTTAAAGAAAAGAACTTTCAACCTAGAATTTCATATCCAGCCAAACTAAGCTTCATAAGTGAAGGAGAAAGAAAATCCTTTACAGACAAGCAATTGCTCATAGATTTCATCACCACCAGGCCTGTCTTACAAGAACTCCTGAACACATGCACACGAATGTTCATTGCAGCACTGTTTACAATAGCAAAGACCTGGAACCAACCCAAATGCCTATTGACGATAGACTGGACAGGGAAAATGTGGCACATATACACTGTGGAATATTATGCAGCCATCAAAAACGATGAGTTCGTGTCCTTTGTAGGGACATGGAAGAACCTGGAGATCATCATTCTCAGCAAACTGACACGAGAACAGAAAATGAAATACCGCATGTTCTCACTCACAGGCGGGTGTTGAACAATGAAAACACATAGACACAGGGAGGGGAGCACTACACACTGGGGTCTTCCGGGGGGAAGTAGGGTAGGGACAGCGTGGGGGGGAGTTGGGGAGAGATACCATGGGGAAAAATGCCAGATACAGGTGATGGGGAGGAAGCCAGCAAATCACACTGCCACATGTGTACCTATGCAACTATCTTGCATCTTCTTCACATGTACCCCCAAACCTAAAATGCAATTAAAAAAAGAGCCCCTGAAAGAAGCACTAAACATAGAAAGGAACAACTAGTACCAGCCACTCCAAAAACATACCAAAGGGTAAAGACCAACACCACAATGAAAAAATGTGTCAACCAACGGGCAAAACAACCAGCTAGCATCAAAACGGCAGGATCAAATTCACACATAACAATATTATCCTTAAATGTAAATGGACTAAATGCACCAAACAAAAGACTCAGACTGGCAAATTTGATAAAAAGTCAAAACCCATCAGTGTGCTATATCCAGGAAACCCACCTCACATGCAAGGATACACAAAGGCTCAAAACAAAGGGGTGGAGCAAGATTTACCAAGCAAATGGAGAGCAAAAAAAGCAGGAGTTGCAATCCTAGTCTCTGATAAAATGGACTTTAAACCAACAAAGATCAAAAGAGACAAAGGAGGACATTACGTGATGGTAAAAGAATCAACGCGTCAAGAAGACCTAACAATCCTAAATATATACACACCCAATACAGGAGCACCCAGGTATATAAAGTAAATTCTTAATGACTAACAAAGAGACTTAGACTACCACAAATTAATAGTGGGAGACTTTAACACCCCACTGTCAATATTAGACAGATCAACGAGACAGAAAATTAACAAGGATATCCAGGACTTGAACTCAGATCTGAACCAAGTGGAAGTAATACACATCTACAGAAATCTCCACCCCAAATCCACAAAATATACAGTCTTCTCAGCACCACATGGTACCTCCTCTAAAACTGACGACATAATTGGAAGTAAATCACTCCTCAGCTAATGCAAAAGCACAGAAATCATAACAAACAGTCTCTCAGACCACAGTGCAATCAAATTAGATCTCAGAATTAAGAAACAAACTCAGAAACACACGGCTTCATGGAAACTGAACAACTGGGTCTTGAATGTTAACTAGATAAACAATGAAATGAAGGCAGAAATAAAGATGTTCTTCGAAACCAATGAGAAAGAAGACACAACATACCAGAATCTCTGGGACACACTTAAAGCAGTGCCTAGAGGAAAATTTTAGCAATAAATGCCTACCAGAGAAGTGAGGAAAGATCTAAAATCGACACCCTATCATCAAAATTGAAAGAGCTAGAGGAGCAAGATTTTTAAAAAAAATACTCAAAAGCTAGCAGAAGACAAGAAATAACTAAGATCAGAGCAGAACTGAAGGAGACAGAGACACAAAAAACCCTTCAAAAAAGTCAATAAATCCAGGAGCTGGTTTTTTGAAGAGATCAAGAAAAAGACAGACTACTAGCCAGATTAATAAAAAAGAAAAGGGACAAGAATCAAATAGATGCAGTAAAAAACTATAAAGGGGGTATCACCACTGACTCCACAGAAACACAAATTGCAATCAGAGATTACTACAAAGAACTCTATGCACATAAACCAGTAAATCTGGAAGAAATAGACAAATTCCTGGACACTTGCAAACTCCCAAGACTAAACTAGGAAGAAGTTAAACCTTGAACAGACCAATAAAAATGGCTGAAATTGAGGAGCCAATTTAGCCTACCAACCAAAAAAGTCTAGGTCCAGACAGGTTCACAGCTGAATTCTACCACATGTACAAAAAGGAGCTGGTACCATTCCTTCTGAAACTATTCCAAACAATACAAAAAGAAGGAATCCATTCCAAATCATTTTAGGAGACCAATATCATCCTGATACCAAAACCCAGCAGAGACTTAACAAAAAAAGAAAACTTCAGGCCAATATCCATGATGAACATAGATGCAAACATCTTCAATAAAGTACTGGCAAACTGACTGCAACAGCACATCAAAAAGTTTACCCATCACGATCAAGTAGGCTTCATTCCAGGGAGGCAAGGCTGGTTCAACATACACAAGTCTATGAACATAAACTACCACATAAACAGAACCAAAGACAAAAACCACATGATTATTTCAATAGATGCAGAGAAGGCCTTCGACAAGATTCAACAGCCCTTTAGGCTAAAAACTCTCAATAAACTACGTATCAAAGGAACATATCTCAAAATAATAAAAGTTATTTATGACAAACATACAGCCAATATCATACTGAATGGGCAAAAACTGGAAGCATTCCCTTTGAAACCTGAGACTGGACAAGGATGCACTCTCTCACCATTCCTATTCAATATAATATTGAAAGTTCTAGCCAGAGCAATTAGGCAAGAAAAAAAAGGGTATTCAATTAGGAAAAGAGAAAGTCAAATTGTCTCTATTTGCAGATGACATGATTATATATTTAGAAGACCATATCATCTCAGCCCAAAGTCTCCTTAAACTGATAAGCAACTTCAGCAAAGTCTCAGGATACAAACTCAATGTGCAGAAATCACAAGCATTCCTATACACCAATAACAGACTTAAAGAGAGCCAAATCATAAGCAAACTCCCACTCACAAGTGCTACAAAGAGAATAAAATACCTAGGAATACAATTAACAAAGGATGTAAAGGACCTCTTCAAAAAGAACTACAAACCACTGCTCAAGGAAATAAGAAAGGACACAAACAGATGGAGAAACATTCCACACTCGTAGTAAGGAAGAATCAATATCATGAAAATGGCCATACTGCCCAAAGTAATTTATAGATTCAATGCTATCACCATCAAGCTACCAATGACCTTCTTCACAGAACTGGAAAAACCACCTTAAACTTCATTTGGAACCAAAAGAGAGCC
This sequence comes from Saguinus oedipus, assembly GCA_031835075.1. NCBI lineage: Eukaryota > Metazoa > Chordata > Mammalia > Primates > Cebidae > Saguinus > Saguinus oedipus. The sequence goes on along the minus strand of CM063172.1, from coordinate 7,557,515 downwards.
CACATAGCCAAGACAATCCTAAGCAAAAAGAACAAAGCCGAGGCATCACGCTACCTGATTTGAAACTATACTACAACACTACAGTAATCAAAACAGCATGGTGCTGGTACCAAAACAGAGATATAGACCAATGGAACAGAACAGAGGCCTTGGAGGCAATGCCACACATCTACAACCATCTGATCTTTGACAAACCTGACAAAAACAAGCAATGGGGAAAGGACTCCCTGTTTAATAAACGGTGTTGGGAAAACTGGCTAGCAGTGTTCAGAAAGCAGAAACTGAACCCCTTTCTGACACATTACACTAAAATTAACTCCAGATGGATTAAAGATTTAAACATAAGACCTAACACCATAAAAGCCCTAGAAGAAAATCTAGGCAAAACCATTCAGGACACAAGCATAGGCAAGGACTCCATGACTAAAACACCAAAAAGCATTAGCAACAAAAGCCAAAATAGAAAAATGGGACCTAATTAAACTCCAGAGCTTCTATAAAGCAAAAGAAACAATCATTAGAGAGAACCAGCAACCAACAGAATGGGGAAAAATTTTTGCAATCTACCCATCTGACAAAGGGTTAATATCCAGAATCTACAAAGAACTAAAACAGATTTACAAGAAAAAAAAAAAAAAAACAAATCCATCCAAAAGTGGGAGAAGGATATGAAAAGACACTTTTCAAAAGAAAATATATATGAGGCCAACAAACATAGGAAAAAATGCTCATTATCACTGATTATTAGAGAAATGCAAATCAAAACCACATTGAGATACCACCTCAGGCCAGTTAGAATAGCAATCATTAAAAAACCTGGAGACAACAGATGCTGGAGAGGATGTGGAGAAATAGGAACACTTTTACACTGGGAGTGTTACTATTTCAACCATTGTGGAAGACAGTGTGGCGATTCCTCATGGACCTAGAAATAGAAATTCCATTTAACCCAGCAATCCCATTACTGGGTATATATCCAAAGGATTATAAATCATTCTATTATAATAACATATGCACATGTATGTTCATAGCAGCACTGTTTAAAATAGCAAAGACCTGGAACCAACTCAAATGCCCATTGAAATAGACAACACAGAAAATGTGGCACATATACACCATGGAATATACGCAGCCATCAAAAACGATGAGTTCGTGTCCTTTGTAGGGACATGGATGAAACTGGAAACTATCATTCTCAGTAAACTGACACAAAAACAGAAAATCAAACACCGCATTTTCTCACTCATAGGTGGGTGTTGAACAATGAGAACACATGAACACAGGGAGGGGAGCATCACACACTGGGGTCTATTGTGGGGGCAAGGAAGGGACAGGGGTGGGGTGGGGAGGTCAGGGAGGGATAAGATGGGGAGAAATGTCAGATGTAGGTGACGGAGGGATGGAGGCAGCAAACCACATTGCCATGTGTGTACCTAGGCAACAATCCTGCATGATAAGCACATGTGCCCCAGAATCTAAAGTACAATTTTTAAAAATACATACATATATATTTGATTTTATAAGTTCACGAGAAGGTAAATAGGTAAATTGTTTTGGTTTTTGTTTGCTTTTTTTCCCCAAAGTATGCCAAAAATATTTTCTGATATTTCAACAAATATCACTTATAATATTTCAGATATTTTGGTAAAATATATGGTCCACCAAAAAAAAAAGTAAAACAGAGCTATGTTTTGTGGCACACACCTGCAGTCCCAGTGACTGGAAACACTAAAATGGGAGGATAACTTGAGCCCAGGAATCTGAGGCCAAAATTAACCATGATCACACCACTACACTCCAGCCTCGCTCTTTAACAACAGAGAAAAAAAAAGTAAAGCCAAAAAAAAAAGTAAAAAAATAGGAATTTAAAGGATAACATAAAAGCAATCTCAGAGGTCTTTTTCTTCTGGGAACATACCCTTTGTTCGGGCTATTTGATGATCAATATCATTCAATACTGATCTCCATCACTAAATGAGTTAGCATTAAACTTTTTAATGTTTCAACCTAGATAATCCCGATTAAATGGGATATTGAATATACATATCAGATATTGTTCTAACTGCTTTATAGTCAATGAACATTTACTGATCCCTGTTACATGCTAGACCCCCTCCCAGGCACCAAGCAGCCACTGGAAGCTAATACAGCATCACCAGAGAATGCTGAGTGCAGCATTATTACAGGGCCAACAGTCCTGACCAATTAGCCTACAGAAAGATTGGAAGACAATGTCTGTAAAATCACATGGGAAGAAATCAACATCCACATGGAACACTAAAAAATGAATGTTTCTATTTGGTAGGATGTTATATAAAAAAAAAAGAAAGAAATCAGAAAAAAACAAGTGATGAACAAATAAACACAACATATAATCTGGTTAATGAGCTTGTTTTCACAAATAAAAGTAAGCTCCATTAGGTCAGGGATTTTCTTCTTTTGTCTATTTACTTATTTGCTATATTTCTATCGCTAATCAGTTGATTTGATTCATTTAGTTATGTGGCAAACAACGGGGATCAGATCTACATTCTTTGGGATCTTAGGTTTTAATTGTGGGAGATACATTTAAAAAAAACAAAATTTAGAGTTATATCATTTATAAAGTGATGTCCATATACTGATATATAGTATATATATATTTTATATATGTGTATATTATATATATAATCCTAAAGGAGGTGCTTATACAGAGGAAAGTATCTTCTAGATATTTTATCAAATATCAGGATAAACTTTCCCCAAATATTTTTGCAGCAAACGGATATCCTGAACTGACTGAAATTGTAATAGTTAATACTTACTTGGATGCTTATTATGTGCCAACTGTAGTATTTACATATATTAAACTTATTGAATCCTTATCCTAGCCCTTTAAATCATGTATTATACAATCCCCTATTATAGATAAGAAATCAGAGGCAATGAAGGTTCAGTAATTTTCCCAAGTTCACACATCTGATAAACATAGCCACCAAGATTTCGGCCCAGAAAGTCTGGCTCCACAATCTATCCATGTAACCATTACACTATACTGTATCTCAAATGTAAAACATATTGATTATTATCATACAGAAGCAGATAGTTACAATTATTTTATTGATCAATAATGTTATCCACATTTGAACATGTTATCACAGGGCAGTCAATTCGTGGTTAAATATTTTATTAAAATTAAATATTGCTGATATGTAATTTTAAGGAAGCTGTTAAAACTGTAATCATAAGTTTTAGATTATAAGCCAACTCACAAAAATCTTCACAGTATATACTTGCTCCAGAATTTAATGTATAAATAGTGACCTCTGAGACAACAGCAAAACTAACTGTCACAGACACTGAAGTATTTGAATCTCCTCTCACGGTCACCAAGACAACTGAGCAAAAATATCAATCTATGATCCTGGATTTACTGCTGGGCCTTTGGGGATTAAATATCTCTTTCAAATACAACTGTTTTGACCACAGGTATCAGAGATAACCACTAGAGGTACCTTGTTTAAATGCTATTTGCTCAGAGAAAGTTTATTTCCAGAATCAATATTTGTGCTTTGAATGGTAAGATTATTCCATAGTTAAGTATAATTGTAGTGCTGGAAATCTACATTATTTAAGAGTAAATGTTATTTATAATACATTTACTACCTAAAAAAAATATGAAAATTCATTTTCTTATTTCCTTTTCCTGTAGTTTTTCCCTCATATTAAATAAGTTTTGCATGTACTAAACCTGCCCTAGTGAAATATTAGGGTATGGTCTAATTCTCCAAATGTTTCATTAGCTGGCATTTTCCATGACACTGTACTCCTGTGAAGTCAGTTGGATGAAGTCCCAATGGTTTAAATAATCTTTTTGATTACCTGGGTCTTCAGGTAATACAGGGAAATTTTGCTCAATTCTGATTCGGAATTATCTGGTGGCTTTGTATAATGCATCTCTATGGTGAAGACCTATTTGCAGATTGATTTAAACATAGAACAGGAAGCAAGAATTTGTAACAGCTTTCATCCTCTTACTTATATTCGAGAAGGAGGAGTCCTGCTGAGAATCTCTACCCTTCCACACTTTGGGAAAAGCAGGATTCTCCATGGAACTGTAGGGAAATCACGAGAAATTTACAGCCCTGGAGAAAACAATGTTTAACAGAGATCTATTTTCCATAGTGTGGTCTCTACAAGAGTTGAGAAGTAGAATGGCAAAGAACTGTCTCTGGATCACAGGTACGTTCATCCGTAATCGCCTGAAAAACACTATACCTGGGTTGGTAACACCATTTCTAGAAAGTAGAAGAAAAAGAACTTAGATTTATATGGGCTGATTTTATTTCAGAAGCCTGAGAATAAATCTTGTAAATCTCTGCAGAGAAATTCTCCTCATCTAGATTATGAAAGAAACATTGAATTTATCCTGTATTATAAGAGGATGACATTATTTCTTGATTTGTGATAATCAGACTTTTTGATCCAGCAGAAACAAAACACAGAAATGCAGATTAAATTGAAAATGAAAGATTCAGATACTTTTTTTAAAAAATTGATTGTTTGCTTTGTTTTTTTAATGCCACTTGTGAAACCTGCTAGTGGAATATTGTATTCTCGAAGATTGTGGAGCCAGGAAGGACTCAGATTTTATTTACGCATTTCTAAATCTCATACTGGGCATGAAAATTTATTTGAAGATTTTTCTATGTCACTTTTTAATAGGCAGAAGGAGGATTTTTATTCTTTCCTGAATTAATCTTTGGGGACTTTAGTACTAATGAAAATAGTTAAGGAATTAACAGCATGAGACTGATTTTAATTTTAAAAGAATTTTCAGGTTTTTATATAATTTTCACTGAAGTCCTATTTTATGCAGAAGTTAGGCACGGTTATACACATTGAGTCTGTCAAAATAAATGCTAATTTTTCATGCATCAGAGTCCAGTGGTGCAATCATAACTCACTGCAACTTCGAACTCCTGGGCTCAAGTGATCCTCCTGCCTCAGCTTCCCGAGCAGCTGGGACTACAGGCGCTCACCACCACACCAGGCCAATGGCTGTTATTTTTTAATAAAATATTTTATCTTAGCTGTTTGACCACTTTATTGAGTTATGGTTGACATACAAAAAGCAGTACACATTTAATGGATACAACTTGATGAGTATGAAGGTGAGTATATACTTGTGAAACCATCACCACAATCTATGCCATATACACCTCCATCAACTCCAACAGTTTCCTCACACTTTCTTTATTGTGTTTGTGTATGTGTGTGCCTGTGAGGAGAACACTTAAGATCTACCCTCCTAGCAAAATTTTAAGTATGCAATACAGTATTGAATGGAACCTTTCTGTATGTTATTCTTCCATCACGTAGTAAGAAGGTAGCTTTTAATACTCAGTGATAGAAAACTCTGGCTGTAAACTGTTGATAATCTGCTCAGTTGTTAACATCATGGCAGTCCTGATACTCTCATGCATATATCACATTACTGAATAATGCTGAGGTTATTAGTCTTTTACATAGGGAATGCTTTTAATTATTTTCACCAAACTGAATAAATCAGTTATTTGTTAGTACACAGAGCCACAGTCTTTCCCATTCATCTACCACCTTCTGTCACACCATTCTGTTAACTTCACAAAATACTACCCTAAGTTTTTAAATTAAAAAAAAATACTAATAACTTCAAGTGATCTTTTATCATTATTCATAATGTGACTTTTCACTTATTCAAAATGAAGCTTGTAGACAGACGTTGAGGAGGTGGGTGTTAAGCAACTATTTACCTCCATGGTACATGATGTTAGCTTCTTCTTAAAATAATTCTGGTAACTAAAAATTATTGAGACATGCTATGCTGCAAGCATTGTTCTAAGCACTTTACATTTATTTCTTATTTTGTCTTTATCCCAATCATAAGCATTTTTATTGTCCACATTTTTACAGATGAGAAAACTGGACCCAGCAGTGTCATATAAGTTGTCTGGTACCACCCAGCTAAAGAACTGGCAGAGGTGAGACGTGAATATCAGTTCTCTGCGCCTGCTCTGAAGCTCCATGTTATACCAGCTCTGTGTAAGGGATCCCTATGATGATATAACATATCAAACAGAGATTACAAGTTCTGGGAGCTCTCTTTAACCAAGAAACCTTTAAGAGGTGGTCTAAAGAATGCATAGGAGGTTGCCCAGAACAGAAGGGAAAGAGTTCTAAGGGTGTGACCGAGGAATGGCTTTGTCAGTCAGAAAAACCTGAGGGAAAGCTAGTAATCAAGATGGATAACACGATTTGTGAGAGGAGAATGAAGTCTAGGCAAGAACCAAACCATACAGGTCCGTGAAGGACCCCCTAAAGAATCAGACTATTTTTTAAACTAGTGGAAAGTGGCTGACAGGTTTTAAGGATATGGATGACATGATTTTATCACATGTTGTAACAATGTAAAGACATAAGTCCAGAAGCAAGGACTGGATGTCAGACTACTGCCAGAATCCAGAAAAGAAACCACAGTGGTTGGTTTAGGGTAGTGGTGGTAGAGATTTTTTAAAGTGATAGGATAGTGAGCATATATTTTTGCATCCAAATCTACCAGCTTTGGTGGTAACTAAGGTGTTAAGGATGAGAGAGACGAAGGGTAAATACATAACAAACTAGGAGATCAAAGACACTTAGTCACTAGCATATGAAAAAAGAGGAACAATCTTTCCTCATCATTTTTTAAGTTTTATTTTTTACTGATAAACAATAATCGTATGTGTTTATGGGGTAGAATGTAAAATTTTAATATATGTTCATAATGTGTAATGACTAAATCAGGCTGATTAACAAACCTGTCCCCTAACATACTTATTTTTGTGGTGAAAACACTTAAAATCTACTCTTATTAAAATTAAAATCTACTCTTAATTTTGAAATAAACAATGCATTATTCTTTACTGTAGTCACCATTCTGTGAGATCACTAGAGCTGGTTCCTTTTTTCTAACTTAAACTTGGTACCCTTTGACCAACGTCTCCCCTTTTCCCATCCCTGCCTCTCTACTCTCTACTTCTATGCATTCAAGCTTTGTGGTTTCCACATAGAAATGAAATTACGCAGACCCCGAGTTCATCCTCCAGGTTATCACGTCTTTTCCTCATTCTATCGTTAGCCCAGTAGTTACATTGTATAGGTGAATTTACTGATCAAATAAAAGAATATGTTCATTTTATCAAGCTGACTATCTTTATAAAGAATCATAGGGTCACATCATTTTAGAAGCAGGATCTATTTCAAACTCACAAATCTACACATGAGCTAATACAGACCTCAAGTTTAAGAGTGAATTCCCCATGATCACCTGGATTTTTTTTAAAAAAATCTAATATTAAACTCATTGCCATAAAATAATCTACAACAAGTAGTAGATTACTTGGCTGTAATTTTTACTTTTATCCATTAAATTTTTTCAATTAGTAATGTAAATTATCTCCCTTTCTTTAGTTCTATATTTTATCAAATTGTTTCGATCATGTTGACAAACGGATTCTTTTCCTTTTCTTCCTCCTCCTCCTCCTCTACGTCCTCCTCTTTCTTCTTTCTTCTCCTTAACCTGATATCATCATCCATCTCCTCCTCCTCTTCTCACTCTAAGATTTAGACATTGAAGGACTATGGACCAACGCAATCATAGCTCTTTACATGATTTTATTCTGCTTGGCTTCTCTGACCATCCCAAAACGGAGATGATTCTGTCAGGAGTTGTCACCATCTTCTACTCAGATACACTGGTGGGTAACACAGCCGTCATTCTTGCCTCTCTGCTGGATTCTCAGCTTTATACACCACTGTACGTTTTCCTCAGAAACTTATCTTTCCTAGGTCTATGTTTCACAACCAGCATCATCCCTCAGATGCTGGTCAACTTGTGGGGACCTGGTAAGACCATCAGTTATGTGGGTTGTATCATTCAGCTGTATGTTTAGATGTGGTTGGGCTCAACTGAGTGCCTTCTCCTGGCTGTTATGTCCTACAACCGTTTTACACATAAGCCCTTGCAGTATTCTGTCATCATGAACCCACATCTATGTCTACAGATGATTATCATGGTCTGGAGTATTCGTTTGGCCAATTCTGTAGTATTATGTACACTCACTCTGAATTTGCCCACGTGTGGAAACAACCTTTCAGATCATTTCTTGTGTGAGTTGCCAGCTACGGTCAAGATAGCTTGCGTAGACACCACAACAGTTGAAATTCTGTTTTTGCTTTGGGCATTGTAATTGTCCTCACACCTCTCATCCTTATTCTTATTCTTAGGTCATATGGCTACATTGCCAGAGCTGTGCTGAGAATGAAGTCAAAAGCAGGCCAGCAAAAAGCAATGAATATCTGTGGATCTCATCTAACTGTGGTGTCCATCTTCTATGGAACTATTACCTACATGTACCTACAACCAGGTAACAGTGCTTCCAAAGACCAAAGGGGCAAGATCCTCACCCTCTTTTACACCATCATCACTCCAAGTCTCAACCCGCTCATTTATACCTTAAGAAATAAGGACATGAAGGATGCCCTGAAGAAACTAATGAGATTTCACCACAAATCTACAAAAATAAAGACGAATTGCAAGTCCTAGAAAAAGACTAGAGTGAATAAGGCAATTAAATATGTTTTCTAATTGTCTTTAATTCTTGCAAAGGCAAGTAATTCCTATGTCATACAGATCAATAAATATAGTAATTCTTATATAAAAACACTTTGAAAATGCAAATAAAATTATAACCATTCCACTTAGTTCTTTTATGTCTCTGATCATGACTATATCATCAGTGAAAACAGAACATTAGACATTTTATTTTTGCTTGAAATATAACAATTAAAAATATACATATATAGCTCTCTTAACAATAAGCAATGAGCAATTAAATAAAATTGTAGCAGTAAAGATAAACTTAATAAGTTGAACATTTTTATTAAAAATAGTAGTAATCTTTACCAAGAAAAAAAGGAAAAACAAATAAAACGAGGCATGCCACATTCCTCAAGAGATAACTATTTTAAGTATAAATTTAAATGCAGACATTTCAGATAATTGTCAGCATTGTGCTTGGATTGTAACCAACTGATTTAAAGATTCATTTGGTCATATTACAGCTTAGAAGAGTCAAGCACTTTTCAAAAACGAATAATAAGCAAGGATTTGCTCTGGGCAGTACTGAAATATTATCACACATTACTAAGAGTTTGATTTGGGGTCAGGAGTAGCGGCTCCTGCCTGTAATCCCAACACTTTAGGAGGCCTAGGAGGGAGGATAGCTTGAACACAGGAATTAGAGATCAGCGTAGGCAACACAGAGACCCCGTGTACACACACACACACACCAGACACACACACACATCAGAAACACACACACATCAGAAACACACACATCAGACACACACACATCAGACACACACACACACAGACACACACACATCAGACACACACACCAGACACACACATCAGACACACACACATCAGACACACACACACACAGACACACACACATCAGACACACACACCAGACACACACATCAGACACACACATCAGAAACACACACACATCAGACACACACACACAGACACACACACACATCAGACACACACACATCAGACACACACACAGACACACACATCAGACACACACATCAGACACACACACATCAGACACACACACAGACACACACATCAGACACACACACAGAGACACACACATCAGACACACACACAGACACACACATCAGACACACACACACATCAGAAACACACACACAGACACACACACACATCAGACACACACACATCAGACACACACACACATCAGACACACACACACAGACACACACACACATCAGACACACACACACATCAGAAACACACACACAGACACACACATCAGACACACACACAGACACACACATCAGACACACACACACAGACACACACATCAGACACACACACAGAGACACACACACATCAGACACACACACAGACACACACACATCAGACACACACACACATCAGAAACACACACAGACACACACACACATCAGACACACACACACATCAGACACACACACACAGACACACACACATCAGACACACACACACATCAGAAACACACACATCAGACACACACACATCAGACACACACACAGACACACACACATCAGACACACACACACAGACACACACACACATCACACACACACAGACACACACACACATCAGAAACACACACAGACACACACACATCAGACACACACACACCAGACACACACACACACACATCAGACACACACACATCAGACACACAGACACACACACATCAGACACACACACAGACACACACACATCAGACACACACACATCAGACACACACACGACACACACACACAGACACACACATCAGACACACACACAGACACACACACACAGACACACATACACATCAGACACACACAGACACACACACATCAGACACACACAGACACACACATCACACACACACAGACACAGACACAGACACAGACACACACGCACACACAGACACACAGACACACACACATCAGACACACACACACATCAGACACACAGACACATACAGACACAGACACACACACACAGACACACACATCAGACACACACACATCAGACACACACACAGACACACACATCAGACACACACACATCAGACACACACACAGACACACACATCAGACACACACATCAGACACACACACATCAGACACACACACATCAGACACACACACATGACACACACACACAGACACACACACATCAGACACACACACAGACACATACACATCAGACACACACACAGACACACACATCAGACACACACACATCAGACACACACACAGACACACACATCAGACACACACATCAGACACACACACATCAGACACACACACATCAGACACACACACGACACACACACACAGACACACACACATCAGACACACACACAGACACACACACACAGACACACATACACATCAGACACACACAGACACACACACATCAGACACACACAGACACACACATCAGACACACACACACACACAGACACAGACACACAGACACAGACACACACGCACACACAGACACACACACAGACACACACACATCAGACACACACACACATCAGACACACACACAGACACATACAGACACAGACACACACACACAGACACACACATCAGACACACACACATCAGACACACACACAGACACACACATCAGACACACACACATCAGACACACACACAGACACACACATCAGACACACACATCAGACACACACACATCAGACACACACACATCAGACACACACACATGACACACACACACAGACACACACACATCAGACACACACACACAGACACACATACACATCAGACACACACATCAGACACACACACACAGACACACAGACACAGACACACACGCACACACAGACACACACACAGACACACACACATCAGACACACACACACACATCAGACACACACACACAGACACATACAGACAGACACACACACACAGACACACGCACACACAGACACACACACATCAGACACACACATCAGATACACACCAGACACACACACACAGACACACACACACAGACACACATACACATCAGACACACACAGACACACACACATCAGACACACACACACACATCAGACACACACACACATCAGACACACACACACAGACACACACACACACAGACACACATACACATCAGACACACACAGACACACACACATCAGACACACACAGACACACACATCAGACACACACACACACATCAGACACACACACACAGACACACACAGACACAGACACAGACACACACACAGACACACACGCACACACAGACACACACACATCAGACACACACACATCAGACACACACACACACACACACACACACACTCCAGCCGGGCGTGGTGGCCCGTCCCTGTAGTCCCAGCTGCTAAGGAGGCTGTGGAGGGAGGATTACTGGGGCCTGGGGAGTCAAGGCCCAAGTGAGCAGAGATTGTGCCACTGAGCTCCAGTCCGCGTGACAGACCGAGGCTCTGCCTCAGAAAAAGAAAACGAATTTGATTTGCAGACGATTGAAACATCGCCTCAAAACAGACCCGAATGCATCTTACGTTCGAATATTAAGTTTTAAAAGAATGACATTGCAAATTGGTGTGTGATGAAGGCCTATTTGTTAATCGGCATGGGAAAGCTGACGAAAGATCTAGAAACATTTGTGAGTAAAAACAGTACCTAAAACACACACATTCATATAAACTGCGGATGTTTTTAAACATGCGGAGCGTTCCAGTAGCGATCCTAGGCCTGAAGCAGCGGGGACCCCCCCACCCCACCTCGCGGACCCGGTGGCCGCCGGGACGCAGCGCCCTCGGGTGGCGGCGGGTGTGGGGGCGGCGGGAACCGCGCGGAGGCCCCGGGGGCGCCGGGCCGGGAAGGCGGAGCTGAGGCCGGGCTCGGCCGCCTCCTGAGGCCACGGCGCGGCGCAGGGCGGGACCCCGGGACACCGCTCGGCCCCAGCTGGACGGACTTACCTGGTCCTGACGACAACGGACAACGGCCTCAGCTAACGGCCGGAAGGTGAGCGGAGTCGCGGGCGAGGCCGGGTGAGCCGCAGCGGCGCCGGGGCAGACCCCGGTGGGAAGACGGAAGCGGGTAGCCGGCCACGCGCTGGGAAGATTCGCCCGCGTTGATAGAAGACCTTGGGGTGGAACCGGAGAAAGCTGCTCTCAGTTCCCCCAGAAGTTCTGCAAGAAAACATTTGCCACGTCCAGCCCGTCCAGGCGCATCGAGGTCATCCATCATAGAGTTAGAAAATCACGCATCGCGTCAATTCCCGTTTGTTAAAAAAGTCACAGTAACAGGTGTCTTCCGGAGAGGACTTTCTGAAACGGGGTTGTTGCACCACCTCTAGGCGACGCCGGGAGCGGACACATCCACGGTGTTCAGTGCGCTGGGCGACGCGCAGCAGAAGACCCGAGAAGGAAGAGAAAGAAGAAGGTTCGATGCCAGACTCCTCACATTTACAGGACATTTCCATAGGATAATCATTGTCTCGTGTGTGCGTTTTATTCCTCAGTACTGTATGTATGGTGGACAATGCGAAACTTTTTTGAAATGTCCAGGCTTTCTAGATGTTCTGAAGTGCCTGATATTTGTTAAATTAGAGGCTGTAAGATAACACATTTTGGAAATATCTTTTTGTGAAAATTCATACGAAATGTTGCTGGGGGAGGGAGGATGTCCAAACCACCGTTTAGTCACAATACATTGTGTGTGTGCACTGGTTCAGGGGAGGAGGAGGCGCGTGAAGCGCTCTGGGCCACCAGTGTGCTTACCGTGAGGCAAGATTAACCACTGTGAATACAGCGTATATAGAGGAAAACAACTCCTAATTTACACCTCGTCTTTCTAGATGTTACAGAGTTTGCCAGAATATGGCAAAAGTAGACTTAGTAAACTAATATTTTTGTACATTTTGTTTTAAAACTACTGGGAAGATTGTCTTCTGAAAATGTGACCATTCTTAGCCACTGGGTTGATGGAGATGGAAAGATTTCTAGGCCAGAATGTTCACATTTGGAAAACTTCAAATTATAACTATTATTACACGTGTGCAGTTTACTCAGCACTGCTGTATACGTAGTCAACAAATTAACTGCTTCCCTGAAACATCTAGTCTAACTAGACGTTTTGAACAATGTATCTTAAATATAGAGGTAGCAAAATATCACTTTGTAAATATCTTTTGGCTAAAATGTGTAGGAAATACTGTCTTTTGGAAACTGAATTGTTGTTCACCTTTTGTGAGCAGTATAGCACTGTCTATACTTGTTCCATAGTTTAGAGGAGGTGGAGGGAAGAAATTGCAAAAGGTACTATGCTCAGGTGTTTATACGTGGAAATTTTCAGACACCATTTTTCTGTATGTTTTGTGCATTTATTATATATGATGAACAAATGAGTCCTAATTTTGCAATATCTAGTCCATCGAAGTTAAAGAGGTTGCCAGTGTATGACAAAGTACTCAGTAAAATTAACACATTTTGTACACTCTGTGTTGAAATTCACAGGAAACCTCTTCTGTAAATGACTTTTGGATACAAATTTGTACAACATCTATAAGCATGGAATATCCCTGTACTGGTCCACTGTATTGAAGGCAGAGAGAAGGAAGTGAGGAATTGGTTCCAGGCCAAAATGGTCATATCTACAAGTTACCTCAGATTATAACCATTGTTATGTGTACAGTTTTATTTAACAATGCTCTGTGCATAGTGGACAAATTATATCTAAATATCTAGTCTTTCTAGATAATATTTAGAAGTGCTTCATGTATTTAAAAGTAGAAGCACTAGAATAACACTTTTCGTAAATAGCTTTTAAAAACTAATGGGAAATATTATTTGGAAGCGGAATTGTTGGACCACCTGTGTAAACAGTGTACTCTCTCTGTCCTTGTTTATTTGATTGAGGTGAAATGGCAAAAACTGTTTTGCTAGTGTTTACTAGAAATTTTCAGCTTAATCCATTGCCTATGTGTTACATGAATTTTATTTAACTTTGTTCTACTGTATATATTTTGCATATACTGGACAAAGGAGTCCTAATTTTATATCGTCTAGTCTCTAGATATTAAAGTAGAGTTTACCAACTCTACTTCTGTATACTTTGTTAAAACTCATAGAAGGGCTGTCTTTTGAAAACAACTTTTGAAAGTGAAACAATAACATCAGCTCTAAGTGGCATGTGCCTATATCCACCAGATTGGTGGTGGAAACCCTAGCCCAGAATATTCCTATTTAGAGGACACTTTCGGATATAACCAGTTACATATGTGTAATTATTCGACACCACTATGTAGATGGTAGACAAATTTAAGTCCTTATTTGAAACATCTAGTCTTCCTAGATGTTTAGAAGTGCACAAAGTATGTTAAAAGTACAGGTAGTAAATAATACATTTTGTAGATATCCTTGTAATTCACATGAAATATTGTGTTTTGGAAATTGATCAAACACCTTCCTTGAGCAACACACATTTATTATATTTGTGCTCATTCAGGAAGGAAGAAGGAGCAGAAAGTGCAAAGGGTAATTGAGATACCGGTGTGTTTATGGTGAGGCACACTTGGCCATTGTCCCTTGTATCTGCATTTCTTTTCCTGTGCTGTGTATATAGGGTGTGTAAGTGGAAAAATTAGTCCCAACTTACAACATAGTCTTCCTAGATGTTAAAGAGATTGCCAGTGCATGACAAAAGTAGAGTCAGTAAACTAATATATTAAGTACACTTTGTGTTAAAATTCATAGGGAAGACTATTCTTAAAAACACAGAAGTGAAATTGCTAAAATCCTCTCCAAGCATTATGGATGCTTATACCTGTCCACGGGGTTAATTTAGAGATCAGAAGGGGAAGGGTTCCACGCCAGAACGTTTCTATTTAGAAGACAATTTCAAATTATAGTTTGTGTTATAAGTAAGCATGATTTATTCAGTGCTACTTTGTACATAGTGGAAAACTTAACATCCTATTTGAAATATCTAGGCTTTCTAACATCTAACCGTTTAAATGTATACAACAGGTTAAAAGTAGAGGGATAGAGTAACACCCTTTAAGCACTTATTTTGTTATTTCCTGGGAGTGGGTTGCATTTTGGAGTGGAATTGTTAAACTCGATGTTTTGGAGAGTGTGCTGAGCATTCATTGGGTGGCAGTGAGTTGCGGGAAGAGGAGGTATGCAGGGAGAAGGATTCTGTGCCCATGCCCATGAGTCTAACCATTGTTCTACACATGCATTTTAGTTAATTTTGTTGTGTATTAAGGATAAACGAGTCCTAATGCTCAAGATATGTTACAAATAGACATAGTAGAGCAATCCCTTTGTGTGTTTTTAACTTTTTTTAGGTTTGGAGGTACATATGAAGATTTGTTAGGTAAACATTTGTCACGGGGGTTTGTTGTACATATATTTCATCACCCAGGTATTCAGCCCAGTACACAATAGTTATCTTTTCTGCTCCTTTCCCTCCACCCACCCTCCTACCTCAAGTAGACCCTAGTCTGTTGTTTCCTTTTATGTGTTCATAAGTTCTAATCATTTAGCTGCAACTTATAAGGGAGAACAGCTCCATCCATGTTTCTGCAAAGATATAATCTCATTCTTTTTTATGGCTGCATAGTAGTCCATGTTGTATATGTACTACATTTTCTTCATCCAATCTGTCATTGATGGGCATTTAGTTGATCCCATGTCTTTGCTATTGTGAATAGTGCTGTAAAAAAAAAAAAACATAGGCATGCATGTGTGAGGTGGTATCTCATTGTGGCTTTGATTTGCATTTCTCTAATAGTCAATGATCTTGAGCCCTTTTTCATATGCTGTTGACCATATGTATGTCTTCTTTTGAGAAGTGTCTGTTCATATCCTTTGCCCACTTTTTAACGGGATTGATTGTTTTTTGTTTTGTAAATTTAAGTTCCTTATAGATGCTGGATACTAGACCTTTGTTAGGCGCACAGTTTGCAAAAATTTCCTCCCATTCTGTAGGTTGCCTGTTGATAACTTCTGTTGATTGATAATTTGATAATTTCTGTTGATAATCTCTCTTGCCAAGCAAAAGGTCTTAAGTTTAATTATATCCCATTTTTCAACTTTTGCTTTTGTTGCAATTGCTTTTGGTGTCTTTATTATGACATCTTTGCCTGTTCCTATGTCTAGAATTGTATAGCCTAGGTTGTCCTCCAGGGTTTTTATAGTTTTGAGTTTTACATTTAAGTCTTTAATCCATCTTGAGTTGATTTTTTAATATGGTGTGAGGAAGAAGTCCAGCTTCAATTTTCTCCAAAAGCTAACCAATTATCCCAGCACTACTTATTGAACAGGGAGTATTTTTCCCATTGCTTGTTTTTTTTTCAGTTTTTTCAAAGATCGGTTGTTCACAGATGCTCGAGCTTATTTCTGGGCTCTCTATTCTGTTCTGCTGGTCTATGTGCCTGTTCTTGTACCAGTACCAAGCTGTTTTGGTTACTGTAGCCTTGTAGTATAGTTTGAGGTTGGGTAGCATGATGCCTCCAGCTTTGTTCTTTTTGCTTAGGATTGTCTTGGCTATATGGGCTCTTTTTTGGTTCCATATGAATTTTAAAGTAGTTTTTTTCTAGTTCTGTGAAGAATGTCATTGGTAGTTTGATAGAAATACTATCTATAAATCTATAAATTTATAGAATCTATAAATTGCTATAGAATCTATAAATTGTGAATCTATAAATTGCTTCGGGCAGTATAGCCATTTTAATGATATTGATTCTTCCTACCTAAGAGCATGGGATGTTTTTTCATTTGTTTGTGTCATCTCTGATTTCTTTGAGCAGTGGTTTGTAATCTCATCATAAAGATCCCTCACCTCCCTGGTTAGCTGTATTCCTAAGTATTTTATTCTTTTCTGTGGCAGTGATGAATGGAATTGCCTTTCTGATCTGGCTCTCAGTCTGGCTGTAATTGGTATATAGAAATGCTAGGGATTTTTGTAAATTGATTTTTTTTTTTGTCCTGCAACTTTGCTGGAGTTGTTTATCAGCTGATGGAGCTTTTGGGCCAAGACTATGGGACTTTCTAGATATAAAATCATGTCATCTACAAACAGAGATAATTTGACGTCCTTTATTCCTAATTGGATGCTCTTCATTTCTTTCTCTTGCCTAGTTACTTTGGCTAGGACTTCAAACAATCCCTTTATAAATGTCCTTTTGTGTGTTTTTAGGAAGGCCTGTCTCCTGGGAGTGACCTTTGTCAATCCACCTTTTAATTATTTAATCTATATATAGACATAGTCCTATACTTAATCACTGGAATGGTGAAAGAGGGAAAAGAGGAAAAGTGAAAGGAAGAGCTTTTCCCCAATATCTCCATATCTAGATGGTTTTGGGTGATAATCATAGGTCTGTATGAGCATTTTTAGTAAAGCACCTGTGTTTATGTTGACAAAGTTCATTACCTTAAAATATCTAAGCTTTATGACTACCCTGGGGTAACAATGTATGATAAAAAGTAGAGCTAGCAAATTAGCCAGTTTATAAATATCTTTTTGTTATAATTGATGAAAAAGATGCATCTTGCATATGGAATCATCCAACCACCTTTGAGCAGTATATGTCAGGGCTTACTAGTTCATCAGGCTGGCAACAGAGGGGCAGAAGGAAGTAAAAAGGGAGAGAAGAATACAGTTATATCTATGTTTTGCCAATAGCCATTGAGGTATGTGCATTTTTTCGGCTGTACTATAGGAATACATTAAGTAACCCAAAGCAAACATACCCTCTTGCTAAAATTTTAATGGTACAGATCTGCTAATGAATTCTCTTATAAACATTATACTTAGTATATTCTGTTGCTTTATGTTTCATTTTAAATTGAGCATTAAGGGAATGCAGTATTTTAATCAGAACTCTGCCCATACTTTTACCTAGAGTTCTGTTACCATTTTTGTTTT
Organism: Saguinus oedipus; assembly: GCA_031835075.1. NCBI lineage: Eukaryota > Metazoa > Chordata > Mammalia > Primates > Cebidae > Saguinus > Saguinus oedipus. The sequence goes on along the minus strand of CM063172.1, from coordinate 7,538,941 downwards.
CTATGAAATTTCTGTCTCAAAAAGGAAGAATTACATTTTTTTGTAACAAGTTGAGTTGCTGTTGTGTATGTTTGGTTATCAAACTACTCCCATAGCTTTGGGATTTTAAATTGGTAAATAGCCATGGTGTGTGGAAAAGCATGATACATGCTGTATTATCTCAATCCGCTCAAACTGGATGTTTTGTCTACACACACAGGACCTAGAAAGACATGTCAAACTGTGAACTGCTTGTCATTGTCGATAACTTTGTCTTTCCTCTTGTGTTTTTCGGTTTCCTATAATGTACATATTAACTTTTTAAAATAAAGGTTTTTTTAAAAAACTATGCATGACTAGTTTTATCAGAATTGATTTTAATATTAGAAAATATGGAATTATAATCTTCAACAAACATTAAATGAATACCTGCTGTGTGCCAGCTACTATAACAGATGCTAAAGATCCTACTCACAAATATAATCCCTACTCACAGATGTTTCAGAAAGTATCTTCAGATGATTTAACAGACAGTTTCATCTAACTTAGTTGAAAGAAATTTTTTAAATTTCATAGTACAGAGTAGGTTGTGGGAGTCGCCCCTGCGAGAGGCTAACAACTTGGCCTCCGCCATTAGGTGAGCTTGACTCCTTACACATTTTCCCTGGCTGGAGGCTGTCGAGCTATGAGTGAGAGGAAATTAAGAAGAGAAGGAAAAAGGAAATTGAGAATGATTAAGCAGGACACTGTCCTCAGCCTTCTTGGCCGATGAGATAATGGCCAGGTGAACGCTGAAGTGAGTTCATTGGGTATTGTGTTCCCCTTTCTGGCTCCTGATCTAAGACTTTGTTTACCAGGCATCGTTTCAGCCTAGCGACCTCCCCTGCGGTCCTTGTCTCTCGCAGATGCACGGTTTACTGCTGAGTTTGTGACTTCTAGTTAATTAAAGATTGTTATCCAAGTTGCTGATTGTTCTGACAATATCGGTAATCAGCATCACCTGTTTTCCCCTTAATCCTTTACATTAATATTTGTTTCCTTTTGACAGTTTCTTAGAATCATCCCCCAAGAGTTTTCTGTCCCTTTTATTGTTTGAGTAATGATCTGCATTGAGGTAATGATGTTAAAGCAAAAAGTATATAAGGAAACCCACTGCACAAATAAAATCACTGAATGGGCCCAGCCCATCCAGTCCTCCAGACCTCTCCTCTTTCTGTCTCCTTTCTTTTCCGCGCACGCCCTCTTCCAGGTTTGGGACCCCCTCGCTGGATGAGATTCCCGGGCTCGAGGTCAGTTCACAACAGTAGGTCATCAGTATGTAATTGTATCAGTGGATTACAATATCCGAAGATTATATGCTGAGAATCTACTTTCCCCAACACAGTAAGAGCCATATGCTGCAAGCCCACAGCTAAAATCATAACGATAAAAAGTTGAAAGCACGTCATCTGAGACCCAGAACAAGACAGATACCCACTTTCATCATTTCCGTTCATTGAATGTCGTAGCCAGAGCATTTAGGCAAGAAAAAGAAAAAAAGGTATACAAATTGGAAATGAAGAAGTGAAATTCTCTCTTCTGATAACATGATCTTATATATAGAAAACCCTAAGAACTCCACCAAAAAAAAAACTGTTCAAATAAAAAAATTTAGTAACGTTACAAGTTGCAAAATCAATATACAAAAATCAAGTATTTATATGCATTAACAATCATCTGAGAAAGAATTAAGTAAACAATCTCATTTACAATTGAAAAATAAATAAAATAATTAGGTGCAAATTTAACCAAGGAGGTAAAAGATTTGCACTCTTGAAAACTATAAAACACATATTTAAAATTAGAAAAGACACAAAACATAGAAAATACCTCATGACCATGGATTGGGAAAAGTAATACTTTTTAAATATCTATATTACACAAAATAAAAATTGAATGCAATCTCTATGCAAGTACTAATGTCATTCATTAGAGAAATAGAAAAAACAATTCTAAAATTTGTATGGATCCACAAAAAACTACAGCCAAAATAACCTTGAACAACAACAACAAAAACTGGAGGCATCATAATACCTGACTTCGAAATCTGCTGTGAACATATAGTAATCAAAACAGCAGGCGCCGGGAGCGGTGGCTCACGCCTGTAATCCCAGCACTTTGGGAGGCCGAGGCGGGTGGATCACCAGGTCAAGAGATCGAGACCATCCTGGTCAACATAGTGAAACCCCGTCTCTACTAAAAATACAAAAAATTAGCTGGGCATGGTGGCGCGTGCCTGTAATCCCAGCTACTCAGGAGGCTGAGGCAGGAGAATTGCCTGGACCCAGGAGGCAGAGGTTGCGGTGAGCTGAGATCGCGCCATTGCACTCCAGCCTGGGTAACAAGAGCGAAACTCCGTCTCAAAAAAAAAAAAAAGGATACTGGCATAAAAACTGACACAAAAACCACTGGAACAAAATAGCCTAAAAATGAATTGACACATTTACAGTCAATTGATTTTCTTTCTTTCTTTCTTTCCTTTTTTTTTTTTTTTTTTTGAGACCGAGTTTCGCTCTTGTTACCCAGGCTGGAGTGCAATGGCGCGATCTCGGCTCACCGCAACCTCCGCCTCCTGGGTTCAGGCAATTCTCCTGCCTCAGCCTCCTGAGTAGCTGGGACTACAGGCACGCGCAGTCAATTGATTTTCAACCAAGGTGCCAAGAACACACAATGGGGACAGGACAGTCTCTTCAGTAAACATTGCTGAAAAAATTGAATATCCACATGTAGAAGAACAAAATTACATGGGTACCTCAAACCATATACAAAAATCAATTCAAAATGTATTAAAGACTTCAACCAACAGCCAATATCATACTTAATGGGCAAAAACTGGAAGCATTCCCTTTGAAATCTGGCACTAGACAAGGATGCCCTCTCTCACCACTTCTATTCAACATAGTACTGGAAGTTCTAGCCAGAGCAATCAGGCAAGAAAAAGAAATAAAGGGTATTCAAATAGGAAAGGTGGAAGCCAAATTGTCTTTATTTGCAGACGACATGATAGTATACCTAGAAGACCCCATCACCTCAGCCCAAAAGCTCCTGCAACTGATAAGCAACTTCAGCAAAGTCTCAGGATATAAAATCAATGTGCAAAAATCACAAGCATTCCTATACACCAATAACAGACTTAAAGAGAACCAAATCAAGAATGAACTGCCATTCACAATTGCTACAAAGAAAATAAAATACCTAGGAATACAACTCACTAGGAATGTAAGGGACCTCTTTAAGGAAAACTACAAACAACTGCTCAATGAAATAAGAGAGGACACAAACAGATGGAGAAACATTCCATGTTCGTGGTTAGGAAGAATCAATATCGTGAAAATGGCTATACTGCCCAAAGTAATTTACACAATCAATGCTATCCCCATCAAACTACCATTGAATTTCTTCACAGAACTGGAAAAAACCACCATGAATTTCATATGGAACCAAAAAAGAGCCCGCATAGCCAAGTCAATTCTAAGCAAAAAGAACACAGCGGGAGGCATCACGCTACCAGACTTCAAACTATACTACAAGGCTACAGTAATCAAAACAGCATGGTACTGGTACCAAAACAGAGATATAGACCAATGGAACAGAACAGAGGCATCGGAGGCAACACAACACATCTACAACCATATTATCTTTGATAAACCAGACAAAAACAGGCAATGGGGAAAGGATTCCCTATTTAATAAATGGTGTTGGGAAAACTGGCTAGCCATGTGCAGAAAGCAGAAATTGGACCCCTTCCTGACACCTTACACTAAAATTAACTCCAGATGGATTAAAGACTTAAACGTAAGACCCGACACCATAAAAACCCTAGAAGAAAATCTAGGCAAAACCATTCAGGACATAGGAGTAGGCAAGGACTTCATGAACAAAACTCCCAAAGCATTGGCAACAAAAGCCAAAATAGACAAATGGGACCTAATCAAACTCCACAGCTTCTGCACAGCAAAACAAACAGTCACTAGAGTGAATCGGCAACCATCAGAATGGGAAAAAATCTTTGCAGTTTACGCATCCGACAAAGGGCTGATATCCAGAATTTACAAAGAACTCAAACAGATTTACAGGAAAAAAACAAACAAGCCCATTCAAAAATGGGCAAAGGATATGAACAGAAACTTTACGAAAGCAGACATACATGAGGCCAGCAAACATATGAAAAAGTGCTCATCATCATTGGTCATTAGAGAGATGCAAATCAAAACCACATTGAGATACCATCTCACACCAGTTAGAATGGCGATCATTAAAAAATCTGGAGACAGCAGATGCTGGAGAGGATGTGGAGAAATAGGAACACTCTTACACTGTTGGTGGGAGTGTAAATTAGTTCAACCATTGTGGAAGACAGTGTGGCGATTCCTCAGGGACCTAGAAATAGAAATTCCATTTGACCCAGCAATCCCATTACTGGGTATCTATCCAAAGGATTATAAATCGTTCTACTATAAGGACACATGCACACGAATGTTCATTGCAGCACTGTTTACAATAGCAAAGACCTGGAACCAACCCAAATGCCCAACGATGATAGACTGGACTGGGAAAATGTGGCACATATACACCATGGAATATTATGCAGCAATCAAAAATGATGAGTTTGTGTCCTTTGTAGGGACATGGATGAATCTGGAGAACATCATTCTCAGCAAACTGACACAAGAACAGAAAAAGAAATACCGCATATACTCGCTCATAGGTGGGTGAGAAAAATGAGAACATGTGGACACAGAGAGGCGGTCTACTATACACTGGGGACTGTTGGGGGGAATGGGGGAGGGACAGCGGGGGGGGCTGGGGGGGATAGCCTGGGGATGAATACCAAGTGTGGGTGAAGGGGAGGAAAGCAGCAAAGCACACTGCCATGTGTGTACCTATGCAACTATCTTGCTCGTTCTGCACATGTACCCCCAAACCTATAATGCAATAAAAAAAAAAAAAAAGAGGAAAAGAAAAGTCAAGGACTGACACCCCCTCATCCACTGCAGTCCATGTACAGTCCTGAAGATGAGAGAATTTTTCACAGTTTATTAAGCTTAAGCCTTTTAATCTTCTCTAGCATATGAGTGAGCAATACCCACATCTAGTCAGGAAATCTATAAAGATCATAGCTCTTGACCTTGTCTTATAGAGTTGAGTAAATAAATTTCCTAGGAGTTAAGCAAGAATTAAAAAAAAAAAAAAAAAAAGACTTCAACATAATACTATAAAAAATATTTAAAGAAATCATAGAAATGCTCCATGACATCGATCTAGTCAATGATTTTTTGGATATGATCCCAAAAACACAGTCAACAAAAGCAAATATAAATAAATGAGATTATATTAAATTAAAGAGCATCTGCACAGTCAAGAAAACAAAATAATGAAAAGACAACCTGTGAAATGAGAGACAATGTTTGCAAATGATACATCTAATTAGGGGCTAATATCTAAAATATATAAGAAACTCACATACTCAAACAAGAAAACATAATTCTATTTAAAAATAGGATCAGCCATGGTGGCTTATGCTTGTAGTCCCAGCACTTTGAGAGACCGAGACTGGCAGATCACTTGAGGTTGGGAGTTCAAGACCAGCCTAGCCAACATGGTGAAACCTCATCTCTACTAAAAATACAAAAATTAGCCAGAAGTGATACATGCCTGTACTCCCAGCTGCTCAGAAGGCTGAGGCACAAGAATCACTTGAACCTGGGAGGCAGAGTCTGCAGCAAGTGGAGATCGTGCCATTGCACTCCAGCCTGGGTGACAAGAGTGAGACTTCATCTCAAAAATAAAAATAAAAAATAAAAATTTTAAAAATACAAAAAAAGCGGGCAAAAGACCCAAATATACATTTCTCAAAAGAAGACATACAGGCCAGGCGCGGTGGCTCAAGCCTGTAATCCCAGCACTTTGGGAGGCCGAGGCGGGTGGATCACGAGGTCAGGAGATCGAGACCATCCTGGTCAACATGGTGAAACCCCGTCTCTACTAAAGATACAAAAAATTAGCTGGGCATGGTGGCGCATGCCTGTAATCCCAGCTACTCAGGAGGCCGAGGCAGGAGAATTGCCTCAACCAGGAGGCGGAGGTTGCAGTGAGCCGAGATCGCGCCATTGCACTCCAGCCTGGGTAACAAGAGCGAAACTCCGTCTCAAAAAAAAAAAAGAAGACATACAAATGGCCAACAGGATATGAAAAAATGCTCAACATCACTAATCAATGGGAAAATGTAAAATAAATGCACAATGAGATATCACTTCATACCTCTTAGAATGGCTATAATCATAAAAAGCAAAGATAACCACTCAGTGAGAATGTGGGGGGGAAGAAGGAACCCTTGTACACTGTTGGTGGGAATGTAAATTAATACAGCCACTATGGAAAACAGTGTGGAGATTACTCAAAAAATTAAAAATAGAACTACCATATGATCCAGCCATCCCACTACTGGGTATGTATCCAAGGAATTGAAATCAGTAAGTTAAAGAGATGTCTGCACTGCCATGTATATGACAGCATTATTCACAATAGCAAAGATACAGAATCAACTGAAGTGTTCATCAATGGATGAATACATCAAGAAAATACAGTGTATATTCACAGTGAAATACTATTCACCCTTAACACAAACAAACAAACAAACAAAAAACCCTGTCATTTGCAACAACATGGACGTACCTGGAAGCTATGATGTTAAGTGAAACAAGCCATCTACAGAAAGGCAACTACTATATGGTCTCATTTATATGAGGATCTAAAAAAGTTGAAGTCATAGAAGCAGAGAATGGAATGGTAATTCCCAGAAGCCGGGGTGAGATGGTAAGTTTCCAGACCATAAATTGAGGGGTAACTTCCAGAGTGTTTATGATATTATGTTTAATTTGCTAAAAATAGAATGATGATAATATGGTTCATAAACCTAGAATTATGATTATCCCAGAAATTTTTTAAAGTCAAATATTTTCTGTTCTGTAGACATAGCACGTACATAATTTATCCAATTTAATTGATATCTTACCAATTGAATAAACCAAATTTCAAGTAAACATGTTCATTTTTTCAAGTAAAAGTGTTCATTTTTATAGATATAATTTACATCATGTTTTCATTTTTCAATGTAAATTTAATATAATATATATAATTAATCTCCAAAATTTTTAATTTAAAAATTTAGAAAGAAAAGGAAAAGATGAAACCTAATGTCTTAAGAGAACTTTTCTTAAAATTATTATTTAGATATGCCTCTGACCATAGACCTAGCTTTGCTTAATCACCTCTGTGGGGTACCAGTCCCCAAGGTCTAAATCGTATCAACATAGGTAGCCTTTAGAGCTTTAAATAAATACATCCCTGTTACATGTTAATGATTCTTGGAATATACATTGACCAACATCATGCTCTTCTTAATTAGGCAAAAATCTAGCTATAAATATGAATAATAAGAGTATACATTAAAAATACACCAAATAACCAACCAAAAATACATTTAACCAAACCTAATTCATTATTAGGGACTTTCACCAGTACCACATCTAGTTTACGTCCAATATCCATATTAAATAGAGACTTCTATTAACTGTTGCATTTAAGTGTGAATGGCATTGTAGTGTCAGTGTAACCAGTGGTTAATCCAATTCTTCAGGGCATTAGTAACTCACCCAACGAATTTTTTTTAAATTACTAATTAAATGAAAGAACATCATAATGGGAATATGGGTATGTTTGGACTACATGAGAACATGACAGCTGCAAATCCTTCCTTCATGAAAATATATTCTAGTCTTTTCAGATTCTGGTAAATATTCTCTGCTATCTCTAACAGAAGATGACTCCAGGTAGAAAACAGATCCTAGATAGCATAAGACTCAGTCTAACATGAAAGCAGAAATGTGAAAGGTATGTGAAATATAAACAATAGTAACATATTTGAGAATTAAATTTCAACAAGAGCAGTTAGTGGATGTTGAAGTTACTGAATGCTCTCTATGCACGAAGGATCATGCTAAATATTTTATACTTAGTATAGCATGTAATACTCCTCATAGATGTCCTACAAAGTGGGTGCTATTAGAACAGCTATTTTACAGTTGAGGAAACAGAGGCTAAAGAAGTTAATTAGCCTGCTCAAGTTCACACAGTGAGAAAATGACTGAGATGAATTCTAATAAAATCACAGGTGGTCTGAACCAGTCTAGTGTCTTACATATTTTTTTTTTGTCTTTTTGGGTTTTTTTTTTTTTCCTTTTTGTGGAGAATGGGGTCTCACTATATTGCCCAGACAGGTCTCAAACTCCTGGGCTCAAGCTATCTTCCTGCCTCTGCCTCCCTAAGAGCTGGGATTACAGGCGTGAGCTACAGCACCTGGCATGTCTTACATATTTTTATTTCATCCTTTTTTTTTTTCTTTTGAGATGGGGTTTCGCTCTTGTTACCAAGGCTGGAGTGCAATGGCGCAATCTCGGCTCCAACCTCCGCCTCCTGGCTTCAAGCAATTCTCCTGCCTCAGTCTCCTGAGTAGCTGGGATTACAGGCACGTGCCACCGTGCCCAGCTAATTTTTTGTATTTTTAGTAGAGACGGGGTTTTGCCATATTGACCAGGATGGTCTCGATCTCTTGACCTCGTGATTCACCCGCCTCGACCTCCCAAAGTGCTGGGATTACAGGCGTGAGCCACCACGCCCAGCCTATTTCATCCCTTCATCTTGAATTTTGTATGACTACAGCAATATACCTCTTGCTTTATAATTAATAAAAGAGCCACATAGTTTTATTTTTTATAAAATGTTACAGTTTTCAAGTTTTGTGTTTCTAGTTTTATATATCATGAGGTACATCCAAATTATGACAAAATATATTTGGTTCATTTGTCTCAGATTTCACTGAAGAAAGTAAAATGTTAAGTTACGCTGGATTATTTGGCTGTGAAGTCCATACTATGAAAAATAAAAAACTGAGTTTCGATGAAAATGTACCATTCCTCTTTTTTCACTATTTCTTCATCTCTGATGTTGTCTCATTTTAAAGAACACATTCACTTTTAAATTGAAATTAAAATATCTGAAGTTTGAGAGCCAAAGCTTAAATTAATATGAAAATGTTAAGAAGTATTAAATGAAAAGTCCTGTATTTGAGTTCACAACATTAAACTACATAAATTATCACACCTGGCTTGACAGCATTTCTAATAAGAATGCTTGGGGCTTTATGTGATCCAAATTTTAAAGAGAGCCGGTAATGTTTTACACCTGCTAAAAATAACTAACATATGTTTTAGGAAAGTATGCAGATCATAGAATTCACTATTCTCTTCAGTAGCATTGCACAAGTAGAGTATCGTGCTTACTTTCGTACTCACTAATCTGCAGCACTTGACAAATCCAGGGGAGAGCAACCAGAAAAGCGTGGTAATTAAAGAGCATGTAGTTATAGGAACAGCTAACAATGTGCTTTGTCTCAGAAGAGAAATCTAAGTGCATATTGGTAATAGGTTCTTATATTGAAAGAGACTTAAAAGTGTTGTACTGGCCCAAGCATAGAAAGTCAACACTAAAATAAAAGTATGCCAAATTGCAGGGTCTTTACTGCTGGCGGCCACAGAGGAGAGGACTCATATCTCTCTAACCCGTGGTCATGCCAAATTGCAGGGTCTTTACTGCCGGCGGCCATGGAGGAGAGGACTCGTGTCTCTCTAAGCTGTGGCCTGGAAAGGAGGGTGTCAAGACCGTTTATAGTTGTAAAACCACCTCGGGAGTGAGGATGAGGGGCAGGGGTGGGGGTGAGGGGATTCAGACGTTCTGAGGGCTAGTGGATTCTGTCAATCACTTCCTGGGCGGAGATGAGGGTGAGGGGCTCCAGACTCTCTGAGGGCCAGGGGACTTTGACATTCTGATTGTTACTTAAGTGGTTCAGAAAAGTCACGATTAGCATTTGTTTACATATCGTCTGGGTAGGGTGGAAATTACAGTCTTTAATTACTTATTCATATTTGGGTTATAGAGGGCAGTTTCAACAGAAAGCGGATGTATGGTTGAGGTGTGCAGTTTTACGGTGCTTTTACTATGTCACAAAGGCATATAAAAATTTGTAGTAACCAAACTATACAATACTGTCTGGAGATGCGAATTTGGGTAATTAACCTACTAACATGCAAAGAGGTGATTACTATAAATATTAGCATAATGGACACTTCAGGGGATAAGGAAGGGTTGTCATCGGGATGATGCAGGAAGAAAAGCTCATAAGGTAATCATCAAGGTTTTATTTATTGACTTGTGTGATAGTTACAAGAATATTCATTGAAACTCATCAAGCTTTACCTTCTGTTTGTTGCATCCATGTGTTATTGGTATAATAGTACTGGGGTTTTTACTATGCCATGTTAAATTGACTTACTCTGCATTCTTTTCAGAATCAAGAAAAACAGCCAGGGCTGGGCAAGGAAGCGTCTTTGAGTTCAATATCACAGGCATTGCTTGAAGGAGAGAGCCTGCTTCAAGTGTAATTGACTTCCCTGTCATTGAAATTATGTCAGTATTAGTTGTGTAAAGACTCTTGAAGGATCTCCTATGCAGAGCAGAAGACTACATTCACGGCTTCTGAGGTTTATTTCTACTTTAAAATTTATGACTTTTAATTCCCAACACAAACCCAACAGCAGTCAAAGGAACTTGAGTGAATTTTGTAATCAAAGCATTTGGAGACCTCAAGTCATCTCCTGCTCCTCAAGTTTCAATGTGCACATTGTGATTCCGCATATTTTTGTGTACATCAATATGTTTCTAAATTTTAAAGTTACCCAAATTTTTAGAGAACAGTTTAGTTCTAGGTCATTGCAGTGAAATCACTAGTGTGAAAAACAAAGACACTAAGGCGTAGGCAGAGTAACAATGATATGTGGATATGGATTATCATTTTTAGAATTAAACTGAACCAAGCCCAGTTCTTTCATAAATACTAACCCTCACAACATCCCGTTGAGGAAGAAAATTTTATTATATTCTCTCCATCCATAAAGAAACTGGTACACAAAGAAGTTAAATAATTGCCCAAACGGTGAGGCTGGGATTTGGTGCCAGGGACTTTGGGCTCAAGAAGGTGTGCACTGCAGCACTCTATCATTCCTTGGTTCACAATCTATTGCAAAAAACAATAAACAATAGAAAATAAAACTGGACACTCATTAATTAAATTAGATTTCCGTTTCTGTGCTGTGAAAAACCACATCTCTATCTCATACTACTTGATAACATTTCTTTATAACATTATTAAGTTGTAACTAAAACTCTTATAACAATGACATAACGTAGACAATCTATCTTCCCCTTATTTTCCCGTATACCTGAAGCAAATGAGGTTTCTATTCAATGGCCTCAAGAACACCATAAATGTAAAGTACGCTAGGTCTGAATTTCATGGCCAGAAATTATCAGTTGAAAAATGTTTAAACTAATTCAGTCATTAGCCGGCATTAGGGCTGAAGCCTGTAACCCCAGCAGTTGGGAGGCCCAAGCGGGAGGACTGCTTGAGCCCAGGAGTTCCAAACCAGCCGAAAAACATGGTGAGACCTCATCTGTCCAAAAAGATGTAAAAATTACCTGGGCACGGTGGCGTGCATCCGTGGCCCCAGCTACTCAGGAGGCTGAGTTGGGAGTATCACTTAGGCACCGGAGGTCCGGGCTGCAACGAGCTGTTACTGCGTCACCGCACTCCAGCCTAGGCAACAGAGCAAGACTTTTTCTTTCTTTTTTTTTTTTTTTTGAGACAAGTTCTGGAGTGCAGTGGCGGGGTCTTGGCTCACTGCAGCCTCCGCCCCCAGTTTCAAGCGATTATCCTGCCTCCGCCCTCCAAGTACCTGGGACTACAGGCGCGCACCAGGTTCTCGGCCAACTTCTGTATTTTTAGTAGAAAATACAAAATTTTCCCCATGTTGCCAGGCTGGTCTGAACTCCTGAACCTCAAGAGATTCACCTGCCTCAGCCTCCCAAAGTGCTGGGATCACAGGTATGAGCCACAGCATCCGGCCAAAAGAGCAAGATTGTATATCCGGAAAAATAATAACTAATCCAGTCAGTCATTAAATATTTTGTCTACTTAGTGATATGATACAATAATCAGAAATAGTGAGATTGATGATATGTTTATTCGTCTCTGCATTCTTTTCAAGTCGAAGGAGGTGATGGTTTTACCTAAAGTGTTTCAAAGCAATCAGAACATCCACTCGCGTAATTGGTAAATTCCATAGGTTAAAACAACTCTAGCTGTTTAATGAACTGCTGTTTGTTTGAATTACCTGACCGGTTAATTCTGCTGAATGGCTGGTACGTAGGACCAGACACAGATTGTTATACGTGGTGGCCAAATAGTTCTGGAATTACCTCAATATTTAACTGCAACAAATCAGTAAGGCTATTTAGATGGTGTAACATTAGTCATTAAAGCTGTTCAAAAAATATGTGGACTTTATACATGTAAGTAAAAATTAGTAACAAGAAAGTTATTATTTCCTGGCAACAAACACACACACACACACACACACACACACACACACACACACACACACACACAAAAGGCAGTGTAGTAGGGAACACCAATTAGATTTCCACTTGTGTGCTGTGAAAAACCAAAACAACAGTACCTGCAATGTTGAGGAGTAAAAACAATATAAGGAGGGGAAGGAGGGTCGTGGTGATGATGACTATAATTATAATGGCTGGAATGTAGATATTTGCAAGTAAATATAGAAAGTGATTCTGCTATCAAATGGTGGAGTTTATCACCAAAAACAGGTGTCATTTAACTTTTTACCTGAAGCTTAGGGCTTGTCATGATCAAGTGATGCTTATGCCATAGCTTCAAAGATGAACAACTCTTCAATACATACTCCTCTCTTAAAATCACATAATTTGCTTCATGATTTTATTACTTAATTGAAATACATAGAACAATGAATGACATGGCAAGTTAAGTGTTTTCAATAACTTACAATTCAGTGTGATTGGATTTAGCAACATATTATTATAATTATTTTGGATTAAATACGAATAAGTTGTTGGCACTGGGCCATGAGGAAATGTTAAAAGAGATGTTCCAAACAAGAGAGTTTTGGGTACCCACGACAGACTCCAGAGGTTTTTCAGTTCCACCTAAAGCTGACACTAGTTTTGGTTACTATGGTATTATTGTCTCCTAGCTTTCCTTTTTTTTTTTTTTCTTTTTTTTTTGCAGAGACAAGTGAACATTTATTTTTGTACCTTTCCTCCTATGTGAATTTCAAGTCTTTTTCACAAGGCCCCAGGAATCTCCAGATTTAATTATGTCGCTGGGCTTGTCCACCGCTGCAGGAGTCTTAGGGAGCCTTGTACAAATGCTAGAGTTACTCAATTACCAACATTAAACCCTAGGATAAGAGATGCAGCAAAGCAGGACTCCTTCCTCCAAGGAATGTGCCGATTTCAGACAAGAGCAGACGATGTAGAAAACGCTGGAATTTTTCCTTGGAAATGGACTGTGATGAGAGGTGCTTGCCATGAACATAAGCTACTGTTTTTTTCTTTTCTTTTTTGAGATGGAATTTCACTCTTGTTGCCTAGGCTAGAGTGCAATGGCGTGATCTTGGCTCACTGCAAACTCTGCCTCCCAGGTTCAAGTGATTCTCCTGCCTCAGCCTCCTGAGTAGCTGGGATTACAGGCATGGGCCACCATGCCCTGCTAATTTTTGTATTTTCAGTAGAGACAGGGTTTCACCATGTTGGTCAGGCTGGTCTCAAACTCCTGACCTCAGGTGATCTGCCCTCCTCAGCCCACCAAAGTGCTTGGATTACAGGCATGAGCCACTGCGTCTGGGCAGCTATTGTATTTTGTTTGACCCTTCCTTTCCAGTTTTTAAAGATAAAGCAGGAAATAATCTCTGAAGATACTTGATACAAATTTTCCAAACCCAAAAACACATGCTTCCACTTCACTGATAAAAATTTATTGCAGTTGGCACCTGGTTCTAATTCAGCTGGCAGATGAGCTGATTGATGCGTTCACCCCAATAGTGAGGTGTGCCCATCTCCTTGAGGAAGCCCACTCTATTTTGGGAGCATGACAGGCCACGGAGAGGTGGAAAGGGCATCAGAACCATGAGATCTCCTGGAAATGCTTTCCCAAAAAGGCAATTTCATGAATGAGGTCTTCCAGGCAAATGACACCAAACTTCCCCAGGTGCTCCTCAATCACAGTGTTGTCTGTCAAGGGATGGTCTTATTCTTGGCCCTGGCTTGTTCACATTTCAAAATGAGTTCCCGGACAGACTTCAGATTTGGAAACCCCCATGTCACAAAAGCTTCCACTATATGCAGCATTTTTAGGTTCTGGGGAGTGACTTTTACAAAGACACCACTAAAAATTTTCTTTAGGTAAAGGCTTGCAATGGTTCTCTGCACCAGTAAACTCACACCATCAGTCCTTTGAATGCATATGACAAAGGTCAAAGAATGTTTATCTGGCAATTCCAAGGCGGGAGGCTTCACTGCCAGTCATCTGAGATGCACGTTGTCACATGTCTGCTGCCAGGGATCATGTAGGAATGGTTCCAATTGCTTAGACCTGGCCCCTTTTCCTTTCCTCTGCTCCTTCTTTGCCAAAAGTGCCTGCTTTGCCTGAGTGCCTTTGAGGGCTTGACAAGCCTTCCTCTTTTTCAGGAGATTTTTCTGGAACCAAAGGGATTTTTCTTTGCTCTTGCTCTTCCATCTTTCCAGTATAGCTGTCTCCTAGCTTTTCATAAAGAGCAATGGAAGTTCTGGAACAGATTTCATCCTTGTAGGGTTTTCTGACTGACCCCAAACAGAGCACATCATCTCAGTGGTTGTCTTGATCATCTATATTGTGACTCTGGTAGGAAACACAACCATTATTCTTGTATCTTATCTAAACACCCAGCTCCATACCCCCATGTATTTCTTCTCATCCAATTTGCCTTTTTTGGACCTCTGCTATACAGGCAGCATTATTCCCCAGATGCTGGTAAATCAGTGAGATCCAAAAAAATCTACTTTTGGAGGATGTGTGCTCCAATTCTTCTTTGTCCTTGAATTGGGAGCCACAGAATGTCTTCTCTTGGCTGTGATGGCCTATGATCGCTAAGCTATTGTCTGCCAACCTCTTCACTATACCTTAATAATGCACCCTCAGCTTTGCCAGAAGATGGTGCTCACTGCCTTGGTTGAGCGGTCTTGGCAGTGCCTTGTTTGCTCCTTAACTTTGATGTTGCCAAGATGTGCGCACTGGGAAGTGGATGTTTCTTCTGTGAGATGTGAGCATTGATCAAGATGGCTTATGTCTTTTCAAAAGTAATTGAGATTGTTGTCTTTGCTCTTGGAGTTTTTTTTTTTATACCTCTATCACTAATTCCTGTCTCACATGGAGTTATCACCCAGCCTATAATGAGGATCAAGTCAGCAATAATGTGGCAAAAGGTCCTTAATACATGTGGCTCCCACCTCACAGTAGTAATTCTGTTTTATGAGACAATCATTTATATATACATGAAGCCACAGAATACCATATGCCAAGATGAAGGGAAGTTCTTAACTCTCTTTACACAATCATCATACCCAGCCTAAACCCTACAATCTACACTTTAAAAAACAAAGATGTAAAGAGTGCACTGAACAGAATACGGTGGATAAAAAAAATGTTTCACAAAATTATGAATTAGATGGAAAAAAGTAGAGTGTAGAGCACTAAAGAAGTATGGGCATTTATCAAGAGAAGTTAAATCAATTCATTTATTCAAAGCACATTCACGCTTGTTGGAAACAGATACTCAGTGCCACAAAGAAAAATTAGCACTGAGGCAAAGGATCTCTCAGCAAGGCAATTTCACTTTCTGCAGAAAGGGTTCTCCCATTAGCCACCTTGCCCCAAGAGTACAATGAACAAAGTAAAGGCAGGCATATTTATTTCTTATGCATTGGTTCCTAACTGTGCCCAATCTCCACTGGTTGGAGCTAGACCTCACAATCTAAACTAAACCAGATTGGCTAACAACTTAAAACATTTCTAAATAGGTAAAGGCAATGGAGAACAAAGGAAAAGAGGAAATCCAGATAAAGAAGGGTCATAGGCTGCAAGCTAGGACAAGCCTATGAGCACGTTCAGCACAGATATCTTGGTTAAAGTAAAAAGACATAGAATGTACTGCTTGCCTATATGTCTAACAGCTACATAGAATAGGACTTAAGAGAGTTATTAGTAAAAAGCAAGAAGGCTTTGAAGAAAGTCTTTAAAACAAACTATTATTTCTAACATTTATTATTCTAATTATTTAACAAGAAGGGAAACTTTGAAGAGGAACTTTTTACTTTCTACAACACTCAAAGCTTGGTCCTCTTAAATGACAAAAGAAAATTTAGGAAGTTTCTGTTTTCACTTTGCTTTACTTTGTTTTACTGATAAACATGTTCAAAATTTGGAAATCCCTATGCTAAAGAATAAACGACTCCACTACTCTGCAAATCAGCCATTTCAGAGATTTAAAGTCCTCTTTGCAAGTGAAAGATTCTTCACATATACAGTGACCTTGCTGTGACATTTCAAAGACAGAGTAAGCTACAGCCTACATGAAGTAATTAAGTAGGAGAATGGGAGTAATAAGGGCTTATGATCTCTCTACAATCCTTAAACCCCGTGGCTTCTAAATTTCCACAGCAAGAACGTCATACCTCTATTTGAAGGTTTTGATTCCTTTTTTTAAAAATTTTATTTTAGATTTGGGGGTATATGTGAAGGTTTGTTACATCCATAAACACATGTCATGGGGGGTTGTTGTACATATTATTGCATCACCTATGAATTAAGCCCAGTACCTAATAGTTATCTTTTCTTTGCAAATGACTTTGCAATTGTCAGTTGTACATACCTTGGTAAAAGTAAAAAATATGAGATAGGACAGCAAAATCAGAGGATAAGGAAAGCACAAAGACACTATAAACTTCATGTGTCATAAGGACTATGGAAGAAAGAAAAAAGTATGGAATGATAAAATTGTGGACACTAAAGAGAAATATAATTTTCCTTT
The DNA here is from genome assembly GCA_031835075.1 of Saguinus oedipus. Taxonomy (NCBI): domain Eukaryota; kingdom Metazoa; phylum Chordata; class Mammalia; order Primates; family Cebidae; genus Saguinus; species Saguinus oedipus. The sequence goes on along the minus strand of CM063172.1, from coordinate 7,521,863 downwards.
GTTAAAAATGGGTGATCCTGGCCGGACCTGGTGGCTCAAGCCTGTAATCCCAGCACTTTGGGAGGCCGAGGCGGGTGGATCATGAGGTCAAGAGATCTAGACCATTCTGGTCAACATGGTGAAACCCCATCTCTACTAAAGATACAAAAAATTAGCTGGGCATGGTAGCAGGTGCCTGTAATCCCAGCTACTCGGGAGGCTGAGGCAGGAGAATCGCCTGAACCCAGGAAGCGGAGGTTGCGGTGAGCCGAGATTGAGCCATTGCACTCCAGCCTGGGTAACAAGAGTGAAACTCCGTCTCAAAAAAAAAAAAAAAAAAAAAAAATTGGTGATCCTAAATTTTGCTAGGCATTTATCACTTAAAAACCTAGTCAACCTTCTATACCCTGTTGAAATCTTATCTCATTTGAAAAGTATTTATAAATCTCATCAGTCTATGGTCTATATTCCCTGAAAACACTGACCATATAAGTATAAGGCATTATCTCATTTTTATTTAGTTATTTGTTTGTATGTGTATTTAAAGAAGACAAACTGGTAAGCTTTTCAACAATATAGACCTTCTTATTCACATGTGATTTTGCTGTGTCTAATCAGCTTCTGACATGAATTACATAGACAATAAATGTTTGTAGAATAATTTTTTTTTTTGAGACGAAGTTTCGCTCTTGTTACCCAGGCTGGAGTGCAATGGCGCAATCTCAGCTCACCGCAACCTTCGCCTCCTGGGTTCAGGCAATTCTCCTGCCTCAGCCTCCTCAGTAGCTGGGATTACAGGCACGCACCACCATGCCCAGCTAATTTTTGTATTTTTAGTAGAGATGGGGTTTCACCTCATTGACCAGGATGGTCTCGATCTCTTGACCTCGTGATCCACCCGCCTCGGCCTCACAAAGCGCTGGGATTACATAGGTGAGCCACCGTGCCCAGCCCTGTAGAATGATTATGTCAATGTTTAAATCTCCATGAAAATGTTACCAAATCTGCATAATATCACAAGTTCTCACTGGGTAATCAATATTAGAGCAATATCTTCATTTTCTGTTAACAGTGAAGATACGTTAATCATCTAACATCTAAAATTTAGTATAAACACCTATGAATTAGGGAAAGGAAAAGATATAGTTTTTCTTTCACATAATATTACAGAATACATAAATAATATGATAGAATCTATACAATATCCCCTAGACGTATATGTAAGTATATAATGAAAACTAGAAATATAAGAGAAATAATTGCTCATTATCTCATATCCTAGAAATAATGACTAAATTTTTTAAATTATTAATTTTCTTTTAAAGTATTGTCATCTGTGCTAAAATTTGGTTTGATATTTTGTCTTATTTCTCTCAATGTATGTCTTCATATCAGAGATGATATCACCTCCACAGGGGCAAAACTGATTCCAGGTGAGGTAGCAAAAATCGTAGGTATTACAATGGTTGGTGGGCCTCCAAGGAGCCTCTGTACATAAGCAGTTATACAATGTAACTGTGGCACTAAAATTTTGTTAGAAATGGGATACCCACAATGAAAAATTTGAGAAGGCAATTTGGGGCTTTTTCCTATTTGAAAAGATGTTTTTAAAAAAGACTCTCTTAAGCCAAACTGATTGACAAGGATATGCACATCTAGGCTCCAGCACATAGAAGAATTAGTAAAGTTCTAAGGTGGTAATTGAAATCTGCATTCACAGCCTGGGTAACAAGAGCGAAACTTCGTCTCAAAAAAGAAACCTGCATTCAATGAATTCCTTGTTATATTGGGGATTTGTTTTTAAGTTTGATAAAGAAATCATGCCCCGAAGATTTTTTTTAAATGATGAAATTCTTGAGTTTATAGGCTATCATATAAGAAAAGAAACAACTTGCTGAAAAGTTGAAACTGAAATTGTGCCCCAAACAAAGGAAACCAATAACTAACAAATTCTTGAGTTTGCCAGATAGCAGATAAGAAAATGAATAACTTCCTGAAACACTGAAATTCCCTGCATTTGTGAGATAACAAAAGTGGCCAAAATTAGTTGGAACAATTGTTGCCAAATAGAGTGTGCACAGAACAAGCTTGTTAAAGTCACAGCCCGAATTTCCACTGCATGTTTCATACTAACTCCCTTTGAATTTGCACCTGGGACCCATGACGTGGAATGGAGAGATAATTGTGCATTCCTGAGGACTTTCTAGACCTCCCTTTTCCTTCCACCAATCACCTGCTAATCCCAGGATCCACCCATAAAACTTTTCTGATAAAATTACTACCTTAAAGCCAGCACAGGGAGATATAGTTGAGCTAGATGCCTGTCTCCTTCTTGGTCAACCTATAATAAAAAGCTCTTTTTCTTATTTCTTAGAAATCCAGTATCATAGTATTGGCTTCTAGCACAGCCCCTGTGAGCACCTTTTCCCTGGTAACAATAACACAATATACTATCAAGAATTTGGGCAAATAATATCTCATTTATTTCTGGTTGCATTAGTCATCTGCTGCTACATGAACATTTTTTAAAAGAAACAAATAGAACTTCTAGAGATGATCAATATAGGTTGAAAATCTCTTATCCATAATTCTGAATCTAAAATGGTCAGATGTGCAAAGGTATAAAAATGATACATTGGACTTTGGGGACTCAGAGGAAAGGGTGGGGGTTGGTGAGCAATAAAACACTACACATTGGGTGCAGTGTCCACTGCTCGAGTGATGGGTGCACCGAAATCTCAGAAATCACCACTAAACAACTTATTCACGTAACCAAACACCACCTGTTCTCCCAAAATTCTACTGAAATAAAACAATTAAAAACTGAAATACAAAATATAAATAAAATGGTCAGAAAACTAAACGTTTTCATTTTTTTCTGTTTGAGACAGTGTCTCACCATGTTGCCCAGGCTGGTCTCAAACTCCTGGCCTCGAGCAATTCTCTCAAATAGCTGGGATTGCAGTGAGAACCACCATGCCCAGTAGAAAACTAAAACTATCCATAACTGTTTTGGCAACCAAAATCTGCTGTGTACTGATGCAGGACTATCTCTATGTATTCTTTACTTTCAGTTTTATTAAACAAGAGAAGCTCTACGTTAAAAGAATAGAATTCCTTTTAAGAAAAAATAATATTAGCTATTCGTCGTTTGTCAAGAATGGAAGATGTTTTTTAAAAAGGACACTCACTGTTATAACTAATTTATAAAACCACACAGTTTCTTTCAAGCTGAAGACTAAAGAGCAATTAGAACATGTCTGTTTTAGAAACAGTAGTCACTAGGTATAGCATCAAAGGAAAAATTATCAAAGAATAATAAAACTTTAAACTTAGTTTTTCTCTTTTTAACTTAAGTGGATGTGTATTTTAAACTATTTTTATCTAAGATATTAAGTTAACATTTAAAGTGGCGACATGAAAATGATAGGTCACATTTTATATTCTTGTGAGTCAACTGAAACATTGAAAAAAAAGTTGTCTCCTTGCTGGCTAGAAACGTTCCATGGGATGTGTGAGTTCTGGTTCTAAAATGGTTGCACAGAAGGAAGCTGGCTTCACTTTTTCCCCACGGAAAACCTAAAACAAATGTACAATGCTGAGATTATCACCACCAACAATATCCCAGAACTCAAATATGAGGATGAAACAGTGCCTGTGGCCAAGAGAAGCAAAAAACTTCAATCACACTCTGTAAGAATCAGACTTCCAAACCTGTGACATCCCTTTCCTGAATCTGCCTAGCACCAAACACGTAGAAAACTACCCCCACCTCACCCCCAGTTTCTACACTAAAAAAAAATGAGGTTGAAGTGGATAACCAGTGTCCCCACCATCTTGAGTTCACTGGCAAGGGATCTGTTCCTTCCTCTACCCACAGGAAGTATCCTAAGTACCTAAAGGGAGAAATATTCCAAAAGACAACCAGAGGAAAAAGTGGGGAGGTGGGACTTCCATCCTCAGCCCTAGAAAAACACTCTTCTTCAACTCAGCCAAAGGAGACACGAAGTCAGAGAAGCTGGTTGGCAGCACCACACCATGGGAGGTATGTTCCACAGGTCCCTGAGCACAAAATTCTAGCTTTCCCAGCCTCTTGGGATAACCCTTTTAAGACTTTCTCCATTTGTGAGGCTGAGCTCCAATCATTTACTAGGGCCAAGGAAAACCTGGACTTCGGGTTCCATGTGACGTCAAAAAGGCAAGACCTAGAAGTGTCGATATTCACCCAGGGTGGCTGGCAAAACATTAAAGATTGGGAAAAGTTATAGATTAGTCTCAAACCTTTTGAAGGCCAAAAGGTTTTACTGGGGCAGGCCAAAGGCAGCCGGCTGGTCCATTAGTGAGGGAGAAAATAGCGAAGGGCTTTTCCCAGCTTAAGTCAGTTTACCCCACACCCCTTTGTCTCTGCTCGGTTTACTCATGTTAACTTTGTAATGGATGGGCCTCTCAGGGGGAGATCAGAGGGGAATTACCTGTTAATAGTGTTTACTCCGGGCCAGGAACCTAGAGCTTTTATCATTCCTAGAACCACTCTTTTAACCATGTCAGTTATCTGCAAGTAATGTTGACTTAAAACCTCTGTTATGTATAAAAGCGTGATGGACAGAGGGTCTTCGTCGATTAGTTGCATTTTGCCCTCTGAAAGCAGCCAATGGCCGTCCCTAGCCATTTGTATCACTGTAATGGTGTGAAAGTGCATTCATTCATTCATTGTTGAGTCAGGGTCTGCAGGCCAGACTTCTGCAGGTGGTGACTGACATCTCAGGTGGTGACCCCAATGTGATGCCCGTCACAGCAGGTGCTCGAACGAAAAGTGAACTGACGTGATCATCACTGCGAAGAAGAAAAGAAGGAACAACAGACCTCCCAAGACTGGCGAGTAAAAAGAACCGTTCAGTCAGGTCAAGAAGTCAGTAAGTCATTGGTGCCCACTGGGATTGCCAAGCTCAGGGAGGCATTGTTTCGGGTTAGGATTCATCATGGGACAGCAGTTATCAGCACAAAATATAAAAGTACAGAACCTAATTCAAGCTGCTGTTTCCCAAGGCCCATGGTTCTCAGTAAAGACCATGCTGGTGGTAAAGCTCTGGGAACAAATGGGGAGAAATCATGCACAAAGGCATTTAATGAATAGGGAAAAGGACAAGGAAGACGCTCAGCTATAGGAATTCCTTTTAAGCAGCATTACAAAAAGAACTCTTAGCCTGCCCAGTAATTAATCATTGGCAAGGCAATCAGGTGTATGTTTATAAAAGAATAAGAAAAAAAGGCATTACAGGCTGGAGCCGGGGCCAAGAAAAAGAAAAAACGGGGGAAAAGGCTCTGGCAGGGAAGCTCCACCCAAGGCCAGTGGCTAAAGCAGTGAGCAGCAGCTGGGCGGGACCAGCAGCGCTGTCATCCCAGGACCCGCAGCACCGCTGCCGCGCTCTCCAGGTGTCCCACAGTGAAACTTCCTGTGTTCTTCGTATACAAGCAACATCCCAAATTGTAATTCTCTGCTAAGATGTAAGTAAAATGTAAAGATTTGTAAGAACTTTCTCTGATATTAGCCACAGTTATTATTTCAACTCTACCCTTAACTTAGCTCTTTTAGAATCCAAATTAAGTAAAACAGTAACCTCTGAAGGGGGAAAAATTATAGCTAGCCCATGAATCAGTAAGGAGCAGTTAAAAGCCATATAGCTTTTCTCCTCAGTAGAAAAATTGTCCTAAGTGATTGATGTTGCAAAACCTGTTTTCCATCTTAAAAGGCAACACTACTGGCACAAGCCTTATTTACCTTTAATTTTGTAAATTTAAATAATAAACTTCAATCATTTATAAAGGAAGGCCCACACATTAGTTAAAGGGCAATTAAAAGCTAAGCATGTAAAAATACATACTATCCTTTAAAGAAAAACTTTAAGCCAAGTTAAATAGTGTTTGTTGAATTAAGAAGTAAAAATGTGCCCATTTCTCAGAGACTGAAAGAAGAAATTTGTATGTAAGTGTGGGAAAAACAAATGCATGAAAAACTAATTAGAGACAGTCTTTGCTCAGCTAGTAAGTCATTGTTTTCAGAACTGTTTGCCAGTTTAAAGTCCATAAATTTGGTGATCCTAAAAACTCAATTGTAAAATTTAAGCTATTCTGCCTGCTACTTTGAGCACATGGTTAAAGTATATTCTTTTAGTCTCTGTTTTCAGAGATGCTTTCAGATTTTCTTTTAAATTTCATGTTACCCATTTCAACTTACTATTTTAATGAATCATATGGTCAATTGCTAAGTTATAATCCTGATATCATCAAGACTCCTTTAAGGACAAAGCAATCCAAAGCAGTATTGCACTTTTCCATACCTAATGCTTTAACACTGTTTACTAACAAGTCAAGTAAGCAAGGGAAAGCTGCAGTCTGATAGGGACCACATAATTCAGTCACTGTAGGTTACTAGGGGTCAGAGAGCTGAGAATGGAGTCCTAATTCTGGCATTAAACACTTCTCCGTTCAGCCCACATATGTAGTAAGTAACTTGGCTTACTCAGTTTCTCTATTATAAAATCTTGACACAGCTTTAATTAAGTCTAATCTGGAGCCCACAGCTCACTGCCTATTAGCTTATGGCAATAAGCAAGCAGACTTACAAGTAATAACATCACTGCTTAACCAAAACAGACAAAAACAGAAAGATTAAAGAAAAAAAAGAAAGAAAAATACTATAAAAGGGAATTTATGCAAGTAGATTGTATAAATTTTGTTTTGAAAGTCTAAGCAAGTTTTAAAACATTAATTGTAAAAGAAATTCTGTGCGTAAACATGTGGGTTAAAAGTTAAAGAAATATATGCCCTAAGTGCATGCAAAAAAAAAAAAGTTAAAGAAATATCATCCAGTTTTTCTGTGAACTGGACATTAAGATAAAGCACAACAAGTTGTTTTTAAAGTACTAACCTGCTCTTTTACAAGGTTATAAAAGTCTCTGAGCACAGGCACAACTTGTACAATTTCCAGTACACCAGTAGCAGCCAAGAGACTGCATCCTCATTAAAAGGATGAAAAGAAGAAACTCAAGCCAGCCTGAGAGAGATCCTGCAGGACGATGCAGCTTCCTCAGACCACACAAGCCCCGGATGTCACCTGAGGGATGCTGAAGAGGACAACGCAGAAGGCTAAGTGAATCTTACTTAGGATTTGTTTATTTTTCATTCTTGTATTTTGCCTGCAACCTGTACTTGCTACATTCTATCAAGCTCATTTTCTAAGCTACTTTTTCTGCCCTAGTTACTGAAACTAACACACCCTTCACAGATTCTAACAACACAACTCCTTAACTTAAAGAGATTACTATAACACCAGTATAGTTCCTCATTAATGGCATACAGTAAACTGAAATGCCAAGTAATACTAGAGGTCAGATACAAAAGATTCATAGTTCCACTTATGGCCTGTATAGTCTCAGCCATAGTCATCCTGGCTATAGCCAGCATTGCAGTGGCATCTATTACTGAGTCAGTACAAAGGTCTGCTTTTGTAAATAATCTGGCCAAAAAATATGGGAAGGTGTGCAAGATAATCTCTTCCTTGTTAGATCCCCATTCCTGGCAGTTGCTCTTTGACTGGAAAAGACTGTTGCTGGCCGGGCGGGGTGGCTCAAGCCTGTAATCCCAGCACTTTGGGAGGCCGAGGCGGGTGGATCACGAGGTCAAGAGATCGAGACCATGCTGGTCAACAAGGTGAAACCCCGTCTCTACTAAAAATACAAAAAATTAGCTGGGCATGGTGGCACCTGCCTGTAATCCCAGCTACTAAGGAGGCTGAGGCAGGAGAATTGCCTGAACCCAGGAGGCGGAGACTGTGGTGAGCCGAGATCAGGCCATTGCACTCCAGCCTGGGTAAGGAGAGTGAAAACTCCGTCTCAAAAAAAAATAAAAATAAAAAAAATAAAGACTGTTGCTAATTGTACTTATAATTGTCTTATGTTATTTATTAATCCTAGGATGCAAAACCAGAATAAAAGCAATGACTGTTCACCTGACAGACCCATAGCTGAATGCATCAGTGGCCAGCAGACAACAAAACTAACATTGTTGAAAACAAGGAGGGAAATGTTGATAGTCACTGAGGGTGGCTGGCAAAACATTAAAGATTGGGAAAAGTTATAGATTAGTCTCAAACCTTTTGGAAGGCCAAAAGGTTTTACTGGGGCAGGCCAAAGGCAGCCGGCTGGTCCATTAGTCAGGGAGAAAATAGCGAAGGGCTTTTCCCAGCTTAAGTCAGTTTACCCTGCACCCCTTTGTCTCTGCTCGGTTTACTCATGTTAACTTTGTAATGGATGGGCCTCAGGGGGAGATCAGAGGGGAATTACCTGTTAATAGTGTTTACTCCAGGCCAGGAACCTAAAGCTTTTATCGTTCATAAAACCACTCTTTTAACCATGTGAATTATCCACAAGTGTGTGCACTTATAACCTCTGTTATGAATAAATGTGCGGACAGACAGAGGGTCTTGGTCGATTGGTTGCATTTCGCCCTCTGAAAGCAGCCAACAGCCATCCCTAGCCCACTTGTATCACTGTAATGCTGTGAGAGTTCATTCACTCATCCATCTTTGGGTCAGGGTCTGCAGGCCAGACTTCTGCAGGTGGTGAAAAGTCTCATAGAGGAAAAAAAGCAGATTCTGTCATGCTTTCTGTACAGCCTGCAGAACCGCACAGAGCTAATTAAAACTCTTTTCTTTATAAATTTCTCAGTCTCATGTATTTCTGTATAGCAGTGTGAGAACAGACTAATATACATGACTTCCCCAAACAGACAAAGCAAAGAAACCAGTGACTTACCCTAAGAAGACATTGATATGTGAACTCTCTTACCAAGAATCCAGAATAGCAGTTTTAAAGGAAGTCAGTGAACTCCAAGATAACACACAAAAGCAATTCAAAAATTTATCAGAGAAATTTAACAAAGAGATTAAAATATTTTTAATCAAACAGGTATCTTTGGAACTGACAATATACTTGTCAAACTGAAAATTTTATTAGAGACTCTCAACAGCAGAATGGATCAAATGCTGGAAAGAATTAGTAAACACAAAGACAGGCTATTTGAAAATATAGTCAGAGGAGAAAAAAGAAAAAGAATACAAAGGAATGAAGATCACCTAAATGATATAGAAAAATACCTCAGAAAGGCAAATCTAAGAATTATTGGTGCTCAAGAGGGCATTCAGCAAGAGCAAAAGGTAGAAAGCTTATCCAAAGAAGTAATAACTCAAAACTTTCCAAACTTAAGAAATATATAAGTATCTAGGTACAAGAAGACCAGAGAACATGAAACAGATTCAACCCAAATAAGACCACCCAAGACATACAATAATCAAATTCTCAAAGGTCAAGGACAAAAAGAGGATTATAAAAGTTGACTGGGCACAATGGCTCACTCCTGTAATCCCAGCAGTTTGGGAGGCCAAGGCAGGTAGATCACCTGAGGTCTGGAGTTTGAGATCAGTCTGGCCAACATGGTAAAACCCCATCTCCGCTAAAAATACAATAATTAGGTTGGCATGGTGGCAGGTGCTTGTAATCCCAGCTACTCAGCAGGCTGAGGCAGGAGAATCGCTTGAACCCAGGAGGCAAAGTGAGCTGAGATACTGCCATTGCACTCCATTCTGGGTGACAAGAGTGAAACTCAGTCTCAAACAATAAAATAAAATAAGAAATGAAAGCAGCAAGAGAAAAGAAATAAATAACATATAAAGGAGCTCCAATTCTTCCAGCAACAGACTCCTCAATGGAAACTATACAGGCCAGGTAGCTGTGGGATGACATTTTCAAAGTGCTAAAATTAAAAAAAAAACTGCCATCCAAGAATAATATACCAGGAAAGCTATTCTTCAAATATGAAGGAGGGATAAAGTTGTTCCCTGACAAACAAAAGCTGAGAATTCACTACCAGCAGGCCCATCTTAAAATAAATGGCAAATGAAGTTCTTCAATCTAAGAGAAAAAAATACTAACATACATACATTTGAAGGAAAAAAACCCACTGGTAAAATTAAGTACAAGACATACCCAGAATACTCTACTGCTACTCTGACTGTGGTATGCAATCCACTTATAACTCTAGTATGAAGTCTAAAAGACAAACCTATCAAAAACCATAATAATTACAGTGACCTTCTAAGAGATAGAAAATATAAAAATATGTAAACTGAGAAAACAAAAAGTCAAAATGTGGGGAGATAAAGGGCAAGATTTTGTGGGGTTTTGTAAAGTTTGTTTTGTTTGTTTCTAGTCTTATCTTTGTGATCACAGATAAGTTATCATCTTCTTAAAATATCAGCTGGGTGCCATGGTTCACACCTGTAATCCCAGCACTTTGGGAGGCTGAAGCTAGCTGATCACTTGAGCTCAGGAGTTCAAGACCAGTCTAGACAACACGGTAAAACCCCATTTCTAAAAAAAAAAAATATATATATATATATACGTATATATATATGTATATATATATATATAAAACATAGCCAGCTATAGTGGCACAAGTTTGTGGTATCAGCTACCCAGAAGGTTGAGGTAGGAGGATCGCTTGAGTTCATAACGTAGAGGCTACAGTAAGCTGAGATCACACTACTGCACTCCAGCCAGGATGACAGTGAGACCTTGCCTCAGAATAATAAATAAATAAATGATAAAATAAAATATCTATAAGATGTGTTTCATAAGCCTCATGGTAACCCCAGTGCAAAAACCTGTAATAAATACACTAAAAATAAAAGCCAATGAATTAAAGCATTCTACCAGAGAAAATCACTTACCCACATTTGACCCAGCAATCCCATTACTGGGTATATATCCAAAGGACTATAAATCGTTCTACTATAAGGACACATGCACACGAATGTCCATTGCAGCACTGTTTACCATAGCAAAGACCTGGAACCAACCCAAATGCCCATCGATGATAGACTGGACTGGGAAAATGTGGCACATATACACCATGGAATATTATTCAGCAATCAAAAATGATAAGTTCATGTCCTTTGTAGGGACATGGATGAATCTGAAGAACATCATTCTCAGCAAACTGACACAAGAACAGAAAATGAAATACCGCATGTTCTCACTCATAGGCAGGTGATGAATAATGAAAACACATGGACACAGGAAGGGGAGCACTACACACTGGGGTCTATTGGGGGGAATAGGGGAGGGACAGCAGGGCAGGGAGCTGGGAGGGATAGCACGGGGAGAAATGCCAGATGTGAGTGAAGGGGAGGAAGGCAGCAAATCACACTGCCACGTGTGTACCTATGCAACTATCTTGCATGTTCTGCACATGTACCCCAAAACCTAAAATGTAATAAAATATATATATATATAAAGTACCTAGCATGATACCTTCGATAAATTAAATTAAAACTCTGCTTACCTCAAAAAAAAAAAAAAAAAAAAGAATACAGTAGGAAAAGAAGAAAGGAAGAGAGAAGTTACAAAACAACCAGAAAACAAGCAACAAAATGACAATCATAAGTCCTTACTTATCAATAATAACACTAAATGTAAATGGACTAAATTATCCAATTAAAAGACACAGAGTAGTTAAATGAGTAAAGTGACAAGACCCAAATATATGCTGTTACAAGTAACCCACCTTGCCTATAAGGACACACATAGGCTGAAAGTGAATTTATGGAAAAAGATATTCCAAGGATAAACCAAACCCAAAAAATGCAAGCAGAAATAAAAAAAAAAAACAGGATTAGGTATACTTATACCAGATAAAATAGACTACAAGTCAAGGAATGTAAAAAGTGACCAAAGGTCACCATATAATGATAAAGGGGACATTTCATCAAGAGGATAGTAAAAATCGTAAATATCAGTGCACCCAACACAGTGCATCCAAATATATAAGACAAATATTAATAAATCTCAAGGGAGAGATAGGCTGCAATATACTAATAGTAGAAACTTCAACACCTCACTCTCAGGAAAGGACAGATAATCCGGACAGAAAATCAACAAAGAAACAATGGAATTAGGCTATGCACTAAAACAAGTAGGTTCTATCTGACATTTATAGACATTTCACCCAAATACTACAGAGTACACATTCTTTTCACTTACACATGGCACATTCTCCAGAACAGACCATATTTTAAGCCACAGAAGAAGTCTCAACAAATTCAAAAAAGTAAAAATTATATCAAGTATCTTTTCTGACAAGGAATATCAAGTATCTTTTCTGACAAACCCCACAAGGAATAAAACCATAAATCAATAACAAAAGAAACCTTGGAAACTATACAAACACATGGAAATTAAACAACATGCTCCTAAATAACCACTGGGTCAATGAATAAACTAAGAAGAAATTTTTAAAATTTCATGAAACAAGTAAAAGTAGAAATACAACATACAAAGCCTATAGAATACAGAATAAACAATAATTTTATAGCAATAAACACCTACATCAAAAAAGGGAAAATTTCAAATAATCAACCTAAGAGTGCATCTCAAGGAACTCAAAAAGCAAGGATAAACCAAACCCAAAAATAGTAGAAGGAAAGAAAATATCAGAGAAGAAATAAATGAAATTGAGACCAATAAATATATCTGATCAATGAAATGAAAAGTTGATTTTTTGAAAAGATAAAAATTGAAAAACCTTTTCCTAGACTAAAAAAGAGAGAAACCACCCAAATAAAATCAGAAAGAAAAAAAAAAAGAGAGATATAACTGAGACCACAGAAATACAAAGAATCATTAGGGACTATTATGAACAACTATATACACCAGCAACTGGAAAACATAGAAGAAATGGATAAATTACTAAACATGTACAACCTACTAAGATTGAACCATGAAGAAATAGAAAGCCTCAAACTAACAATAAGTAATATAACTGAAGCTTTAATAAAAAGTCTCTCATCAAAGAAAAGCCCAGGACCTTACAGCTTCAGTGCTGAATTCTAGCAAATATTTAAAGAACTAATACCAATTCTATTTAGACTCCTTTTAAAAAAAATTGAAACTCATTCTGTAAGGCCAGCATTACCCTGGTAGCAAAACCAGGCAAGGATACAAAAAAAAACAAAGAAAACTACAGGCCAAAATCCCTGATGAACACAGATGAAAAGATTCTCAACATAATAACTAGCAACCCCAATTCAACAACCCACTAGGAAGATTGCTCATCATGACGAGTGGGATTCATAAATACTGCGTTTTCTCACTCCTATGTGGGAACTAAAACAGTAGATCTAATGAAACCGGAGAGTAGATTGGTGGTCATCAGAGGCTGGGAATGGGAGGGGGGATAAAGAGAGGCTGGGGCCAGGCGCGGTGGCTCACGCCTGTAATCCCAGCACTTTGGGAGGCCGAGGTGGGTGGATCACCAGGTCAAGAGATCGAGACCATCCTGGTTAACATGGTGAAACCCCGTCTCTACTAAAAATACAAAAAATTAGCTGGGCATGGTGGCGTGTGCCTGTAATCCCAGCTACTCAGGAGGCTGAGGCATGAGAATTGCCTGAACCCAGGAGGCGGAGGTTGCGGTGAGCCGAGATCGCGCCATTGCACTCCAGCCTGGGTAACAAGAGCGAAACTCCGTCTCAAAAAAAAAAAAAAAAAAGAGGTTGGTTAAAAGGTATAAATATAGTATTAGATAGAAAAAAGAAGACCAGAGTTCAATAGGTCAGTAAGGTGAGTATAATTAATATAATCTATTAGACATTTCAAAATATCTAAAAGATTGCTTAATATATAGATAAATACCAATTATCCTTATCTTTGATTTTTACACATTATATTAATGTACCAAAATATTAATTGTACCCTCAAAATGCATTATGTATCAATAAAAAATGAGACAGAAAAATCAACAAAAAAATTTCCGTGAATTCTGAGCGTAAACTGGGCCCATTGCTTTCTTTATTGTTATTTGTCTATTCATCATCTCCCACTCGCAGTATTAACAAAACGTCATTGTTTCCACTTAGGGATCCCCTTCTGCCTGAATTATCTCCAAATCTCAGATTGAAAACATGAGTGATCAGTTTGCACTGATAAGCACCTGAGCCCAAGTCCACTACGGCCGTTTTGTCACTGCCACAAGGGGGCGCTATTGAAAAATGGTCCAGCGTATAAGCACTGACCGCCCACGTTGTAATAACCACCTGCTAGGATCTCTGCAGAGGCCACGGTGGTCCTTCCAAGGAGGTGGACAGACCCCCGACCCCGCAGCCGCGTTTTCATGGCAGTCGCATCTCAGTGAGCCCTGCGTTCGGAGTGACGATCTTTGTTTCACGTCCGCCATCTGAAAAGCCTCCGTCTCCGTCAGAGCGCCTGCCGCTCATTAACTCCGTTCGGGTGTGTTTCAAGGCCCTGACCGCTGTTCTCTCTTCCTCCTTGGGGATCCACATCTCCGCAGCCCACACATATTTTCCTTCATCAATCCTCAAAGAAAAACAAAAAGTGTAGCTAATGGCAACCCTTCCCCAGCAGGCGGCGCTCCCGGCCTGCCGGCTGGCGGTACCTTCGCGAGCGTCGACCGCAGCGCCACTGGGAGCCTCGGCGTTCGCGTCAGCTCGTCACAGAGACCGAGACGACCTCCCTCGGCTCCACTCGGCGCCTCGGCGTTCTCCTCAGCTCTTCACAGGGACCGAGACGGCCTCCCTCGGCTCCACTCGGCGCCTCGGCGTTCTCCTCAGCTCTTCACAGGGACCGAGACGGCCTCCCTCGGCTCCACTCGGCGCCTCGGCGTTCGCGTCAGCTCTTCACAGGGACCGAGACGACCTCCCTGTCTGCGACCGTGTGGGGAAGAGAGACGAGGGTGACCCAGGTTTAATCCAGAAAAGCTCCACCTCCGCGTAACTGTGAGGAGCCGTCGAGCAGGCAAGAGGGGTGCGCCCTGTCTGCGTTTCCCCGGCCGCAGGATCCCGGGCAGGAGGCCACGTTTCAGGCCCGTCGATCGCAGTTGCCGCTGCTCCTCTCGGAATTCCCCGGAGTCTTCCTGCTTCTGGCGTCTCCGGCCTTCGAGTAACTTAGAGGTGTCCCTGATAACGGTTCGGCCCTGGCTGTCTCGAGCCTTCCCTCTGCGTCTTCCCGCGACCGCCTGTGGAAAAGCAGGAGGAAAGAAGACGCCCGCCGTCCGCAGCGGGACGCTGCACGCTGCGCTGCACGGTCGTTACTGAGCAAGCCCGGGGACGGAGCGCAGTGGCGTCCTGTAGCTCCAGAGCCCTCTGAGCTCCTCGGAGGGCAGAGGCTGAGCCCACTCTGCGACATGATTAGTAAGCCTGACTCTGAGATGGCCTTGGCAAAAGACAGTGTTCCCTGAGGGAACAGACCTGTACTCACTCTGATGCCTGAGGGGGCGCAGCCTGAATGTGCGAGGCTGAATTAGGACAGAACTGAAGGCCCCTGGAGCCACACCGGTATTTGGCAGAGTATAAAGCACTGCAGGAAAAAGGGGTGTCAGAGAGAACCCCATCCACAAAGCAGGAGTTAGCCTTGGGTACCAATGAATGACTCAGTTCTGTGGCCGGAAAAATACACCAAGAGGATTAGAAAAGTTTCAGATTATTTGGTTCATCAAAAGACACCTCTGCCTATTTTCTGGTTATAGTATGAGTTTATGAAATTTGGGATCACAGAAGAAACTAAAAATTGCATTGCAATGGGAACAGATACAAGTGCCGGCAGTTCTTTGTGACATCTTGGAAACGGTTATTCTGAAATGCTATTTGCAATCAGTTGGATTACAGCCTCCTAAGATTCACCCTCCTGATTCTGGCCCTGAACTAGATTTGTCGAGAGATTAATAAGGTTGTGATCTTTCTGTCCTTCAGCTTTTGCTTAACTGGCATAATAAAGATAAGGAAATGACTAATAGAGCTCACCTTGAGTGTATGATTTAAAAAAGAAATAACATTCTAACTGGGCTGGAAGGAGTACTGGTAAACATTCAAACACAACTCCTGTTCACACGAGGTCTGCCTCAACTTAATCGTTTCTCCACTACTCTTTCAAGGTAGAGCCATCATTAATCTGATTGGTCATGTTCTAGGACATCGACAAGGTCTTGATATCTGGTAGAAAGTTAAGACTCTGTCTTGCTTTTGCTCTCCTCTGGGCCCACAGAGGATGAGATAGCTAAGCCTGGATCTTCTCTGTAGACCCAGCCATTGTTGCTTCCTGCCTTTTCTCAACTTATTTTCTCCCTGTAGCTGGCCAGCAATTGACACAAGCCTTAGACTTAAGAGAAAGTAAAAGGCACCTCCGGAGGTTAAATCTAGGCTACATGCTCCAACTGAGATCTGAAATTCTGCATGAGATTTGAACTTCTCCATGGGTGATTCTTTGATTATCTCAGCACTCACTTAGCTCTTTATAAATTAGTAGTCCCATTTAGTTGAACAAACTTTTTGAGATTTAGCCAGGCATTGTGGCATATGCCTATAATTCCAGCTACTCGACAGGCTGAGGCAAAAGAATTACTTGAACCATAGAGGTAGAGGTTGCAGTGAGCCAAGATTGCACCTGCACTCCAGCCTGGGCAACAAGAGTGAAACTCCATTTCCAAAAAAAAGAAGAATGTTTTGAGATCATAGGATCAGGAATCAGATGACTTGGTTTCAAATCCTACCACTTACCAGCTATATGACTTTGTGTCTCATATTTCTCATCTCTAAAATAGAAACAGTAATTTCTAAGTCTTAAATTCGCTGCAAGGATGTGGTACAATGAGCCTTGCAATAAATTCTACAACATCACATAGTATGCACTAAGGAACGGGAATAGGATTTACTGGGGAAAGTTAGAAACCAAGAGTCAGGCACAAGAGGCATAGAGTTCTCAATCCTCTTATAATTCCATGGAGAGGTGAACCAAGGGCAAGACCAAGCCATTTGACAGGCAGTAGGTTGGGCTCTGGTCCTGACCCAATTGTTCTGTCTTCTCAAGGATAAACTTGAACAACCAGTTTTCAGTAAGGCAACAAGCAGACTACTTGACTGCCAGCAGAGAATCTGAGGAAGACCAGATGCCCAACACCTGGAGACTATGCATTCTGTAGACAGTTGTAGCCCCTCCTATTAGGGAGTGTGAGCAGCTGGTCTCATGTGAAGCTAAACTTAGGTGCAATCCCTCTTTATAAGAGGAGGGGGAAACCCCAGTTCTAGCTAGCTCCATTTCCTGGGCAATCTAGAGTAAAATCCCAGGATCATTTCTGAATAGTTCTGCTTGTTGCCCCATGGAGGATTGAGTAAAATATAGCACAGAATACGTTTAGTAGTGTTAATAAGTGCTCAATAAATATTAGCTATTATAATTAGTCCCATTTGGCTACTGCTTCTTTCGTTCAACTTCCTCAGGAACATCATATGGGTAGAGTGTCAGAAGTGATTGTCTGTGATAAATTTGGTCATTTCTGGATTCTTGAGCAAAAATAATAATCTAAAAGCACCTCAAACCTCACCCTAAACTCTTTTAATGGAGACTTATAATCACATCGACATCTACATTAGCCCACAGCTTTAGAACTCATGTGTATCTTTGTTTTCAAACAGCTTTCTGGCGGGTCTCCCCAGTTCCAGTTTCTCTACCATCTAGTTCAACTTTCACCGTTGTCAGTGTTTTCTTCCTGAAATATATAATTAAAAGGTTTCACTAAGTATTATGTTAGCAAAGCTGAGGGGAAACAGGCTGGCCATTTCCGTGTGATATAGAATAAGGCAGGACAATAGATCCTATGATCATGTGCCCTTTGTAACGCATCCTTCACAATAAAGTGAGTCCCTTAGTCTGAGATGTTAGGCAAGATTCCTTGTCAGTGTGACATTGTGAGTCTGTGGGTGGTATTAGCAGGAGCACTGGAGACAGGTAAGGCAAAGCTATACCTGGAATACATATAAATCCCTATAAGGATGAGTCTCCGCCCACTACAAGGTATTAATAGAAAGAGTTCAAAGTGATCAATCTGCCACCAAATGGCTGCTTAATCTTCTCAAAGGATCATACCATGTTGAGGGTTCAATGTCAGTGCTAACTGTCCTTTTCTGTCTAAGAAAATGAAAAGAATCCCAAACCTCAGAGAATATTAAAAGAAAATATGTGTGCTAGGCCAAGCATGGTGGCTCAGGCCTGTAATCACAGCAATTTGCGGGGCTGAGGCATGTGGATCAACTGAGGTCAGGAGTTTGAGACCAGCCTGAACAACATGGCAGAACTCTACTAAAAATACAAAAAAAAAAAAAAAATAGCCAAGCATGGTGGCTGTGTCTATAGTTCCAGCTACTCAGGAGACTGAGGCAGGAGAATCGCTTGAATCCGGGAGGTGGAGGTTGCAGTGAGCCAAGATGGTGCCACTGCGCTACACTCCAACGGGGGCAACAGAAAAGAAAATATATGCGCTATGTGGGGATATGTAGTGGTGTCCCTGGGGCTGCCGTAACTGGGTGGCCTGAAATCAGAAATTTATTTTCTCACAGGTCTGAAGTCTAGAAGTTCCAGACTGAGGTGTTGGCGGGTTGGTTCTGCTGAGGGCTGTGAGGAAGTATCTGGTCCAAGCCTCTCTCCTAGCTCCTGGTGGTTTGCTGGCAATTGTTGAAATCACTTGGCTTGTAGAAGTATCACCCCCTCCCCCAGTCTCTGCCTTTGTTTTCACATGGTGCTCTCCCTGTATCTGTATCCAGATTTCCCCCTTTTTATCAGCACACCAGCAATATTGGACTGGGGTCCACTGTACTGAACTCACATTGACTGCATTTGCAACCCCATTTCCAGATAAGGCAATATTCTGAGGCACCGGATGTTAGAACATCAATATGGGATTTTGGTAAAGGGAATACAATTCAACCTATAACCCAGACAATGAGCAAATAATACAATAAAATGTCAGGTCAGTAGTAAGTGTTATTAAGAAGGATATAACAGGGTAAGGAGAGAGAGATGTAAAGTGCTAATTTAGAGAGGATGGCCAGACAGTCTCTCTGAGTATGTGATATGTGAGCACAGATCTAAACAAAGTAAGGGAATCAGTGTTGTGAAAATTATGGGAAACAGAATTCCCAGAAAATTACAATGGAAATGTTTGATGTGTTTGCTGAACAGCAAGGAAGTCAGTGTGGAAGAAGTGGAAGAATCGTAGGAGAGGCTCCCTATAGCAGCAACACAGAAAGAGACAATCAGGAGGCCCTTATATCCATACACAGGTTAAACCTCCCTTATCTGACATGCCTGGAACCACAAGTGTTTTGGATTTCAGATTTGTTTAAGACATTGAAATATTTGCATATAAATGATGAGATATCTTGGGGATGGGACCCAAATCTAAACAGAAAATTCATTTATACTTCATATACACCCCAAACAAATAGCCTAAATGTAGTTTAACAAATTTTTTTAAATAATTTTAATTTTAAATAATTTTATGCATGAAACAAACTTTGTATACACAGAACCATCAAAAAGCAAAGATGTCAGTCACTCATGTGGACAATCTGTGGAGTTACATTGGCACTCAAAAAGTTTTGGAGCATTTCAGAATATGGATTTTCAGATTAGGGATATTCAACCAATACCACTTTTTATTCTAAACTGACAATTCAGTATGTGAACCTTTCTACAAGACATCTTGCCTGTACTCATTAAACAGTCGATGTCCTTCACATGGACCCCAAAACCTAAAATGCAATAAAAGAAGTCCATGTCATGGAAGAAAAAGGTGAGTTAATTATTCTAGAATCACGGTATCCAACAGAAACACTATGTAAGCAACACATGCAAGCCACCTATGTATTTTAACTTTTCTAGTATTATGACTAAAAACTGAAAAATAAACAGCCAAAATTAATTTTAATTGTATATTTTACTGAACCCACATATTCAAAATATTATCATTTTAACATGTTAGCTAAAATTCAGATATTTCATGTTTTTTCCGTAAGAAATCAAAACAGCACAATTCAATTCTGACTAGTCACATTCTAGTGCTTGGCAGCTACATGTGGCCAGTGGCTGCCATACTGGACAGTACAGTTCTAGATGAAAATAGACTAAAGAGATATAACGATTACATTGTTCACTTAGGTTCCTCAGTGGGAATCTGACTGACAGGGGACGAAAGCAACTATAAAAGGTTCTCAAAGACAATGGGGAAATTTGAATATGGGCTGGTACTAGACTTACTGAATTATTAGTCACTTTCTTAGGTAAGATAATGATACTGTGATTATCAAAGAGAATAACCTTATTCTCAGAAGAGATACTGAAGTCTTTAGGAATAAGTATCATGACATCTTCAACTTATTTTCAAATGATTCAGAAAGAGATAAAGCAAATTATGACCAAAAGTTTTGTATAAAATGGGGGGGAAAGTTATGGAAAGCCACTGGAGAATTTTAAGTGTCATCACCTGACTTGCATTTCTAAATAATACTGTTGGCTACTCTGTGGAGTCTGTCTGAAGTCTACACTGTAGGATAAGCAGGACAACCAATGACATGACCTAGATAGTAACAAGTGGATTCAGGATTGTGTTTGTTTTTTTATTGATTGACACAGGTTCTTACCCTGTCATCCAGGCTGGAGTACAGTGGCACAATCATAGCTCACTGTAGTCTCAGTCTCCTAGGCGCAACCAGTCCTCCTGCCTCAGTCTCCCTAGTACCTAGGACTACAGGCACATGCCACCACATCCAACTTCAGGATATATTTCAAATACAGCACTGACATTATTTGCCAACATTCCTGAGATAAAAGGAACAGGACTTTCAGGCAAGAGAATGGTATAAACACAAATATTTATTTCTCCCCTCCCATGATTTACTTTGAAATGTCCAAATGAATACAGAAATAGCATGTGTGTGTTTTATTTACATTAAATACCCTGTTGACATAGAAGTGACAGCAGAACACTATTTAGCCAAACAAGAGGGGAGTTAAGGTCAGGAGAAGATATAGGTAATTAGGAGATGCAGGCAGTGAGAACTCCTGAATGGTGTGTGATGCACAGTCACGACATAGGGATGAGGAGAGCAAAAGAATTAAGCAAACGCAAGAAGAAAAGACCGCTGGAGACAACCAAGAAAAAGTGTCATGGAAATCAAGGAATCTGTTTCATTCAAAAAATACTTACTGTGCTTCCTGCCTTTCCTCTGACCCTCGTCATTTGCCAGGCAAGATTCTAGTGCATTAAAATAATTAGTAAACAAGAGATAAAGTTCCCTGCCTACATGGAGTTTACACTCTCGCAGAGAGGTAAGATAATACACCTGACCTTGCTCCAGCTGGGAGATTACAGGATGTTTGGGAAATTGGAATGCTCCTGTAGGGAAGGTAACTATACAATTACCTGGAGAACAAAATGTAGCTACCTCAAAGCCTCGTCCTAGACTTGTATGGTCTGTAAGAGCTCGACAAAAACCACAGGGGATGGATAAACTGGGTAAGTAATAGATGGACTTAAAATGTCCTCAGGGCATGAAAACATATAAATAATTCCTACAAATCAAGAAGAAAAAGTCAGACAATCAATTAAACTTATGGCAAAAGAACAAGTACCTAACGATACAGTATATCTAGAGAGTCAGTAAATGTTTGAAATGGTATTCAACTTTATTAGTCATCAGTGAAATGCAGACTAAAATCACGTGAGATACCATTACACATAATGGCTAAAGTGAAAAGACAGTATCAAGCATTAGCAACTGTGTAGCAGCTAGAACTCTCCAGTATTGCTGCTGGGAGTTATTCTGTACAACTACTTTGCGTGGCATAGTCTATAACCCAGCAATTCCACTCTTAGTTATAAATGCAACAGAAATACATGCAGCAAAAGACATGTACAAAAATGTTCATAGCAGCACTGTTTGTAGTAATCAAATCTGAAAACAACTCAAATATATATTTATTGTAGAATGATAAATTGTGATATTTTTACGCACCTGTAGTCCCAGCTACTTGTGAGGCAGAGGCAGGAAAATCACTTCAACTCAGGAGGTGGAGGCTGTAGTGAGCTGAGATCACACCACGGCACTCCAGACTGGGTGACAGAGTGAGATTCCATCTCAAAAACATAATAATAATAATAAGGTAAAAGCCATTCTTACTTCAGGGCCATACAAAAACAAGTGGTGGGTCCCATTTAGTCTTCAGGTTGTGGCTTGCTGACGCTTGCCATAGTAGATATGGTGGCCAATCTCCAGAGCCACAGCAGGTGGGATTGCTTCAGGAACAGGTAAGGAGTGACTTACAATCGCTTCGAAGACAGCTCATTGTTCACTTAGATCTATTTGAAAAATACTCAGATACGTAACATCTAAAAACAAGTTCTTGGTATCATCCTTTGATATCATATCATAGCTCATTTTCTGTTGCACTGCCAAAACTCTCCCCTATCACCAGAAGGATGACTGCTACCTCTCCTTTGCAGGACCCAAGAAAAGAGGAAGGCAGTAAAGGCTGAATGACTATGGGCCATGTCGAGTAACTGGTGAATCCAAGGATGTTGTCAAAGTCTCACGTGGCAAGCTCTACCCTTTCTAGATAAAACCTAGATGTAGGAATATCATCAAAAGGGAAGAAATAAAATATTATTCAGATGTTAAACTTAAAACCCAGGAGAGATGGCCTGGCGCAGTGGCTCACGCCTATAATCCCAGCACTTTGAGAGGCCCAGGCGGGTGGATTACAAGGTCAAGAGATCGAGACCATCCTGGTCAACAAGGTGAAATCCTGTCTCTACTAAAAATACAAAAATTAGCTGGGCATGGTGGCGCGCACCTGTAGTCCCAGCTACTCAGGAGGCTGAGGCAGGAGAATTGCTTGAACCCAGGAGGCGGAGGTTGCGGTGAGCCGAGATCGCACCATTGCACTCCAGCCTGGGTAACAGCGAAACTCCATCTCAAAAAAAAATTTAAAAAAAGGGGCCCAAAGTGGCTCCGGCCGGATGTCGTGGCGCTTGCGAAGGCGAGGCCAAGAGTTCAAGGCCAACCAACCTCAGCAACCTTACAAGCTCTCATTGATTGGCAAAAAAAATAAAATAAAATAAAATAAATAAAATAAAAATAAAAATAATAAAAAAAAAAAAACCCAGGAGAGAGAAATGAGCAATCTCACTGGACTACCTAGAAAGGAAGATTCGAATTTTCATTCCATTATAAAAGAAGACAAAGGAATCATAGTCGTTTTGACAAAAGCATGCAACAATAAAGACTGCAGCAACACAGTATAGTAACAAAACGGTTAAAGAAAAATCTCAATTTAGGAGCTTTACCCCCTTTTCTCTTAACCCTTAACAAATTCACATTTTTCATTGTTTCTCTCTCCTGGCTAGTATAGACACAGCCTCTACTCTCACTCTTATGACCTCTCTGCTAGGAGAATCAGGTACCCACATCCAGTCCTGTCTCTCTCTAGGTAGGATATCCAGGCCCTGCTCCTCAACATAGGCCTCCTCACGTGAACCAACCCTCTGTGAACACTGAGCAAAGATAAGTGTCTTCTCTGGAGTAGTTGACATTTTGAGCCAAGAGTCAGGGTTTGCATTTTATCTGTTGGTCTTCCTGGCTTTAGAGACCAGGAAAGTTCAGAGGCTAAGTTCTGCATGTCACGTAATCAGCCTGCAAGAAAAGGTCAGAGAAAAGGAGCCAGGAACAGATGCAGTACCACATTAAAAATTAAAAATTATGGCCAGGCACGGTGGCTCACACCTGTAATCCCAGCACTTTGGGACGCCGTGGGCGGATCACAAGGTCAGGAGTTCAAGACCAGACTGGCCAACATGGTGAAACCCCGTCTCTACTAAAAAATACAAAAATTAGCTGGGCATGGTAGCTTGTGCCTGTAACCCCCTACTTGGGAGGCTGAGGCAGGAGAATTGCTTGAACCGGACCCAGGAGGCAGAGGTTGCAGTGAGTCGAGATCGCACCACTGCACTCCAGCCTGGGCTACAGAGCGAGACTCCAGCTCAAAAAAAAAAAAAAATTAAATATTCCACAAGAACTGAGCAGTCTGAAGGGAAAAGACATTGGCAGAGATGAAAAAAGTTAAAGCTCTGATCAGAGTTTTAGGATAGGTAAAGCCAGTCTACAGTTGTGAGTAAAAGCACAGATGCAGGCACCACACTGCCTGGGTTTCCCACCCTCAGCTAAAGAGCTGTGACACTGAGGGCAAGTTTATTATCTTCTCCAGGCCTCAGGTTGCCTATCTAACAATTGAGATAATGATAACACTGACCCCATTGGATTATTTGAGAATTAAATGAGTTAACACACATAAAACATGTAAAACAACCCCTGACCCAGAATAAGCATGCTCTATTCAAATGTTTGCCAAATATCAAGGAAAACAAATAAAGGGTATTCAATTAGGAAAAGAGGGAGTCAAATTGTCTCTGTTTGCAGATGACATGATTGTATATTTAGAAGACCCCCATCGTCTCAGCCCACAATCTCCTTAAGATGATAAGCAACTTCAGCAAAGTCTCAGGATACAAAATCAATGTGCAAAAATCAGAAGCATTCCTATACACCAATAACAGGCTTAAAGACAGCCAAATCATGAGTGAACTCCCATTCACAATTGCTACAAAGAGAATAAAATACCTAGGAATACCACTAACAAGGAATGTGAAGAACCTCTTCAAGGAGAACTACAAACCACTGCTCAAGGAATAAGAAAGGACACAAACAGATGGAAAAATATTCCATGCTTATGGTTAGGAAGATTCAATATTGTGAAAATGGCCATACTGCCCAAAGTAACTTATACATTCAATGCTATCCCCATCAAGCTAACATTAACTTTCTTCACAAAATTGGAAAAAAAAAAAAAACACCTTAAACTTCATATGGAACCAAAAAGGAAACCGCATAGCCAAGACAATCCTAAGCAAAAGAAAAAAAAATTTGAAGGCATCACACTACCTGACTTCCGACTATACTACAAGGCTATGGTAATCAAAACAGTATGGTACTGGTACCAAAACAGAGATATAGACCAATGGAACAGACTAGAAGCCTCAGAAACACCACCACACACCTACAACCATCTGATCTTTGACAAACCTGACAAAAACAAGCAATTAGGAAAGGATTCTCTATTTAATAAATGGTGTTGGGAAAACCGGCTAACCCTTCCTTACACCTTACACAAAAATTAAGTCTAGATGGATTAAAGATTTAAACATAAGACCTAACACCATAAAAACCCTAGACAAAAAACTAGGCAATACCATTCAGGACATAGGCATGGGCAAGAACTTCATGACTGAAACACCGAAAGCAATGTCAACGATAGACAAAATAGACAAATAGGATCTAATTAAACTTAAGAGCTCCTACACCAAAAGCAATGGCAAAAATAGCCAAAACAAACACCAAAAGCAATGGCAACAACAGCCAAAATAGACAAATGGAATCTAATTAAACTTAGGAGCAAAAGAAACTATCATTAGAGTGAACCAGCAACCAACATAATGAGATAAAATTTTTGCAATCTACCCATCTGACAAAGGGCTAATATCCAGAATCTACAAAGAACTTAAACAAATTTACAAGAAAAAAACAACCCCATCAAAAAGTGGGCAAAGGATATGAACAGACACTTTTCAAAAGAAGACATTTATGCAGCCAACAAACATGAAAAAATGTTCATCAGCACTGGTCATTAGAGAGATGCAAATCAAAAGCACATTGAGATACCATCTCACACCAGTTAGAATGGCAATCATTTAAAAATCAGGAGACAACAGATGCTGGAGAGGATGTGGAGAAATAGAAACACTTTTACACTCTTGGTGGGAGCATAAATCAGTTTAACCATTGTGGAAGACAATGTGGCAATTCCTCAAGGATACAGAAATAGAAATTCCATTTGACCCAGCAATCCCATTACTGGGTATATACCCAAAGGATTATAAATCATTCTATTATAAAGACACATGGACACATATGTTTATTACAGCACTGTTCACAATAGCAAAGTCTTGGAACCAACCCAAATGCCCATCAATGATAGACTGGATAAAGAAAATATGGCACATACACACCATGGAATACTATGCAGCCATAAAAAAGGATGAGTTCACGTCCTTGGCAGGGATATGGATGAAACTGGAAACCATCATTCTCAACAAACTGACATGAGAACAGAAAGCCAAACATTGCACATTCTCTAACTCATAAGTGGTTATTGGACAATGAGAACACATGCACACAGGGAGGGGAACATCACACACCTGGACCTGTCGGGGTTAGTGGATAGGGGAGGGATAGCATTAGGGGAAATACCTAATGTAGGTGACGGGGTGATGGAGGCGGCAAACCACCATGGCAAGTGTATACCTATATAATAATCCTGCATATTCTGAACATGTACCCTAGAACTTAAAGTATAATAAATAAATGTTTTTTAAAAATTTGCCAAATATATTTTTTAATGTTTAATATTAAAGGATGGCTTAAAGAAGGAGAAACAAATGGAGGAAAGAAAAACAGCCGAGAAGAGGATAAAAATAAGATGCTTCTGCAGGCGGGATCCTCTCCACCCACCTCCACGTCCTGACCCGCGCCAAAGCTCCAGCAGGAGGGGCTTCCCCGCCCGAACTTCCACCCTCCACGAGGACCTGCTCCGCGGCCTCATTTTCCCCGCGGTGTGGCCCAAGTATAGTCCGAAGACCTCCCGCCCCCTTCTCTGCGGCGAGGTCAAAGGAATCACGATCCCATCTGCGGCTCGTAGACAAGAAACCGAACGCTTTTCCATTCTGCAATCTCCACGGTAACGCGTGCTTTGCCCTTCTGGGATCCGCGGAGGACTCTTCCCTTTGGTCTAGCCCTGCAGACTCCAGAAAGCTGTGCTGTCTGAATCACAGGTGGCTCACGCCTATAATCCCAGCACTTTGGGAGGCCGAGGCGGGTGGATCACGAGGTCAAGAGATCGAGACCATCCTGGTTAATAAGGTGAAACCCCGTCTCTACTAAAAATACAAAAAATTAGCTGGGCATGGTGGCGCGTGCCTGTAATCCCAGCTACTCAGGAGGCTGAGGCGGGAGAATTGCCTGAACCCAGGAGGCGGAGGTTGCGGTGAGCCGAGATCGCGCCATTGCACTCCAGCCTGGGTAACAAGAGCGAAACGCCGTCTCAAAACAACAAAAATAAAAACAAACAAAAATAACACTCTTGGCCAGTGTTACACTCTTATCATTTTGGGGGAACAGATTAGCTTGAATATGAAATGTGTCCTCTTCTGTGTACAAAGAAAAACAAGGAAGACGAAAGCACAGGTTAATTAGAATTGCTTGAGTGTAAGCTCCACGGGGCAGAGAATTACTTAACATAATCAGGCTTTCATTTCTCCATCAAATCTCATGACCTTTCAGTTGAGAATGGTGCAATAAATATTTACATACGGAAGGTAGTAAAAGAATAACTATTTGCCATAAATGAGCACAAGTATTCATGCCCAGCTTAAAGCGTTCTAAAACTTAGGAGGATTGGCCACAGGACCCCTGAAGGCCATTTTTGAGTACTGCAACAGATGCCCAACTTGGAAAAACACCCAAATTTTCAAAAAGTAAGGTGAACTGTGGGATTAACAGGGAGAAAATTTTTACATGGATCCCTAGCAAAATTCCAGTAGTAAATCTTTTAGGAGATATTTTATGAGCGATTGTGGTCAGCCAAGAACAAATACTGTAAATAAATGTCTCAATGGAACTAGATTATTAAAGTAAAACTAAAGGTGTACTGTGGAAGTATCTTTATAACAGTAAAGGGTACAGCAGTCTTTCATGAATGTTCAGCACAAAAATATGTGAACGGGACATTAATACTGTTAATTAGATTAATATTGAGAAGAAAGACTGTACCCAGTCAGCCTGAAGGGGAGAAGACCATGCATAGCATCTCTCCTGCAGCTCCTTGCAGTCAGTGCCTCTACACAGTATTTACTGAACTCATTTACAAAATTATAGACTTATTACTTTAGGGATCATTCTGGTTAAATGCCAATTTCCATTAGACCAGAATAAAATTTTATAAAATTTGGGGATTGCGGCCAGGCGCCATGGCTCACACCTGTAATTCCAGCACTTTGGAAAGCCGAGGCAGGCAAATAGTTAAGCAAATTTTATTTTATTTTGATACCTTTTCAGAGCAGTTAACCATGACTATTCACAAAGGTATGCAATCTTTGACCCCACTGAAAGCACCAGAACACCTTGGAAAAATGGCTGATTCCAGGTCTGAGGCAGGAAATGTATGAATGTGTCTGAAATATTTATCTTGCCGTAAAGGAAAAAAGCTATCAAAGACACTTAGAGTTGGATGAAAAGGACACAGGAGATAAAATGAACGGACTCCCACTGACCAAACATGAACTAAGTTGAACCTTAAAAAGAATAACAACTGCAATTGAGACTCATTGAATGTATTTTTTAAATCGCTGTGTTCATACTGATATGCAAAAAAAGAAAACAAAAACTTTGCACTAGTTATCAACTGATGCACAACAGATTACCCTAAAACTTAGAACCAAATATCTGTCGCAGTTTCCTCCCTCAAAGCCATTCCCCAGCTTCTGTAGACCAGAAATCTGGCAGCAGGTTAGCTGGTGGTTCTGGGTCTACAATAAGGTTGCACCCAAGACATCACCTGGGGCTGCAGTCATCTGAAGGCTTCACTAACGTAGAAAGATCCACTTCCAAAATCACTCATGTGGCCGTTGGCAGGAGGCTTCAGTTCCTCATTACATGGGTCTCTCCTTACAATATGGCATTTGGCTTTCCTAAGGGCGAGTGATCTAAGAAAGGAAGAGAAAGAGACCAAGAGAGAAGCCATCGATTATTTTATGACCTAATATTAAAGATAATTTAGCATCGGCCAGGTGCAATGGCTCATGCCTGTAATCGCAGCACTTTGGGAGGCTGAGGCGAGCAGATCACTTGAGGCCAAAAGCTCAAGACCAGCCTGGCCGAAATGGTGAAATCCATCTCTACGAAACATGCAAAAATTAGCTGGGCATGCTGGTGTGCGCCTGTAGCCCCAGCTACTTGGCAGGAGACTCACTTGAAGCCGGGAGGTGGAGATTTCACTGAGCTAAGATTGCGCCACTGCACTCCATCTTGGGCAACAGAGACTCCGTCTCAAAAAAATAAAAAAATAAAACACCTAGCATCACTCCTACCTGATCACTGGTCACACAGACCAACCCTGATACACTATGGAAGGGGGCTACACAAGGCTGTGAATAGGCTGGACAATAGGGCCCAGCCAGGCATTTTGTAGAATGGCTATCACATCACATTTTGTAAGATGGTCACCACTGATGGCACCTAGGGCACAACTGCTTTTTCTGAAAAGTGGCAATTATGTTGAAAATTAAAGTCTGCCTTTCCTGTACAAACTACATTTCAGGATAACCAAATAGTCCTGAATTGCTAAAATTATGAAGAAAAGTTTTTCTTTATAGAGGAATTCTAACTAATAAATGTAAAAAAAAAATTGAATTAGAAAAATTACAATTTTACAACCTCTGAAGAAATGGGTAATTTTGACAAAAATCATGAGTGACCAAATGTATCAGATTAAAAGCCCACGGTTAAGTTTACATGGAGGGATTCAACTATCAAGTATTAAACCCATTTGGTCAATCTTAGCATCAAAAACATTATATGCTTCCTGATGTGTGCCGTAAAGTGCTGGGATTACAGGCATGAGTCACTGTGCCTGGCCCCGATGTGAATTTTTAAAAAATTAAGACACATGCCCAAATTAAAATATGGAGTTCAGATCCTCAATGAAAAAGAAAACAAATGTAAGAAGCATACATATATATTTAGGGAAATAATATGGACTTGATATTAGACGATAACCAGGAATTATTTTGTTAAATGTGCTAATGGTATTGTGATTCTGTAAGAAAATATCCTTTTGCAAAGAAATGCATAATGAAGTTGAAAATAACATATTTGGGGTTTGTTTTAAAACGTTTCGGCAGGAAAAATGGAGATAGATGAAACAAGTGTTTCATGTATTGTTAAACGTCAACGATAGGTATATGAGGGTTAATTATACTCTTCTTTCGACTTCTGCATAGGCTTAAAATAGCACTTACTTTTGAAAAAGACGTTCCGTTGTGTTCTTAGCTAATATTCAAAAGTAACTTTTTCATATATTTGTCACAAAACTTCTGTCCGTTTCTACGTAGAGTTTTCAACGCGCGCAAACTCCTAGAAGGCTGAGCCGCGAGGAGGAAGGCGGAGTGCCTGAGGGAACGCGTAGACCAGCGAGTTGGCGCCTTTCCTAGAACGTCACCGGAAATGGCATTTGGCGGACTAGGAAGTGGATCTGCCGTAAGTTTTTGTGTCTCATCGGCCGCAACATCGGTGGCTTGGGCGGACGTGAGTCGGGATCTGCTGCTGAGCGGAGAGGAGTCCGGCGCCGTCGCCCAGTCACCTAAATACCGGGCCCAGGGGTTGCAGGCAGGGGCGGGGCTTTGAGCCAGATTCGAGGGCGGTCCGCTGCAGTTTCCGGCCTCGAAGCCAATCCCCAAAATGAGCTTTTCCCGCGCATTTGCCTCACCTCCTGCCCTCCTCTTGTTCCCAGCGGCCCCTGACCCATTCTTTTTATTCTTCTCCACAGCGTCTATTCGTATGGTCAGTCAGTTAGCTAATTATTAATCCAGTACATACTGTTACAAGTGCTGTTTTAGGCGTTGAGAATGCAACAGTGAACAAAACGACAAAAATTCCTGCCCTCGGGAGCCTAAGAGCCTACGTTTTGGCGAGGGCAGAACGACCATAAACGTTTTTATTTGTTTGTTTTTGAGAGGGAGTCTCGCTGTGTCCCCCCGAGCTGGAGTGCGCCGGCGCGATTCTCCTGCCTCAGCCTCCCGAGTAGGGACTACAGGCGCGCGCCGCCACGCCCGGCTAATTTTCGTATTTTTAGTAGAGCCTGGGTTTCGCCGTGTTAGCCAGGCCGGTCTCTATCTCCTGACGCCGTGACCCGCCCGCCTTGGCCACCCAAAGTAATGGGATTACAGGCTGAGCCACGGCGCCCCAACCCACACTGTATATATTAATGAGTAATTCATGCACCACATTGGAAAGTGGTAACGCGCAACGGAGGAAAAGAAGCAGTCATGTAAAGCAAGGTAAGGCACATCAGAATTGTAAGGAGGGGATAGGCTGCAATTTTAAATAAGGTACTTAGAGTGGACCTCCTTGGCGAGATGGCATATAAGAAAACACTGGAGGGAGGCAAGATTATTAGCAATGGAGAGCGCTTGAGGTGAAGGGAGCAGCCAGTGGAAAGGCCCTAAGATGGAAAGGAAGGTCGCTGTGGCTGGAGAAGATTGCGGGAGCCGGGCTGTTGAGGATCACACATGCTGTAGACTTGTATGCCACGCTTAAGACTTCAGCTTTTTTTCAGAGTCGGCAGGAGAGGAAGTTAAAAGTAACCTGTACTTTGAATAGGTCCGTGTATACCTCTTTAAGGACTTAAGCTTTTTTTTTGAGACAGTTTTGCTCTTGTTACCCAGGCTGGAGTGCAATGGCGCGATCTAGGCTCCCTGCAACCTCCGCCTCCTGGGTTCAGGCAATTCTCCTGCCTCAGCCTCCTGAGTAGCTGGGATTACAGGCACGTACCACCGTGCCCAGCTAATTTTTTGTATTTTTATTAGAGACGGGATTTCACCATGTTGACCAGGATAGTCTCGATCTCTTGACCTCGTGATCCACCCGCCTCGGCCTCCCAAAGTGCTGGGATTACAGGACTTCAGCTTTTATTATGAGTAAGGTTGAGCCACTGGAGAGTTTTGAGCAAAGGTGCAATGATCCAACTCAAGTTGTAAACAGACCACTCAGATTGCTCTATTGAGAAGGACAGGAGGAAGGCCAAGATTGAAGAAAGGAGACCAGTTAGAAAGCTACTGCAGTAATGGGAAGAAGGGGAGGTAGCAGGTGCTGGTGGCTGAGACAAGGGTGGTGGCAGTAGAGATTGTATTCTGGATATGTTCGCATTTTCAGTTTGTCTTCCTGCCTCAGGTTCTCAGTGACTACCTTTTTTTTTTTCTTTAATGTGGTAACACTCCTCTTTTCCCTTCACCAAATATGCAGGAAAACAAGATGTGAGATCACAGCTTGTGATCTAGTGTTGCTAATGAATCCCAAATCCAGGGCAGTGTTTGACACATTCAGCCAAACAGAAGCTGCCCTGTGGGTCAAGAAGAGCCCTTTGGCTGGCACCACCAAGACGTGTGTTCTCCAAAGGAGTCTGACATCTGGAGCCACTTCACAACTTGTTTGAGAACTCAATCTGACCTGTAGGAAGATACTGGGCAGCGGTGGAGACTGTTAAAGAAACCTGGGCAAAAAGATGCAGGAGGTAAGAGGAGGGTCTGTGATAAATCAGAGGAGGAAGAAGGAGATGTGAGTCCAAGAAAGAAAGCAGTGCAAGTGGTGGTGGGTCCGACTCTAGATACTGTTAAAGGTCTCCCAGATACTCTTTTTCCTGCTTGACCTGGTGATTATTAAAGCTTTGTAGTTGTAGAGAGTAATTGGATGCCATTTCTAGTTTTCATAAGGTGTTAGGAACTGAGTCCCTGATTTTTTCCCCTTTCGGTACTTCTGGGAGACAGTTTCCATGCGTAGAACTATATTGTTACTTGCATATTCCTATGTATTTTTCTCATCTTCATAACTTCCCTGCATTCATTCTGTGCCTTGCAATAGGCTGTGCTGTTGGATGAGAGTTCAGAACCACCAAGCCGTCTGCTCTGGACCCCCCAGGATACCCAGCTCCCTCAGAAAAGAGGTGAGGTACACAGGAGATTGTGACAGGAGTCATGGCAGCTGAGAATGGAGTAAGGACACAGAATGGAAAATGCCACACTGGAGCCCAAAAATCTGATCATTGTTGAGCATTTGTAAAAAGTCTTCTTTTGTTTCTATACTAGGCTTGGATCAATATCTAGCAGAACTAAATATTCCGTTTTTGCTGGCATCTTAAATTTTGAAAAAAATCAAAAATTTATAAAAGATATTTACAAAGCAATTTATCAAAGAAATTAAAGGCAGTCAGACATTTACTATGTATATAACTTGAGATACATGGTAAATAGCATACATATTTACACATAATATTTTACACTTATAAAACTTGTGGTATAACTCATTAATTCATACCCAAGCATAATTTTGCCAACATGTAAACTTTGAATATATGCAATTTTATTTCTGCAGAACTTTTTGGAGCTTTGATACTTTTAAATGATGTATAGCTACCTCTGAAACATAAAATAAAGCAGTGACAAAAGAAGGAGCAATAGTTTTCTCATTGAAGCTTTGTACTCTTTGGTGGCGTATGTGAGGAAGAAAAGTGGTTAAGATTTGTATAAAAGCTGCTAGTGGGCCAGGTGCGATGGCTGACACCTGTAATCCTGACACTTTAGGAGTCCGAGGTGGGTGGATCACTTGAGGTCAGCAATTCAAGATCAGCCTGGCCAGTATAGTGAAACCCCATCTCTACTAAAAATGCAAAAATTAGCCAGGCATGGTGGCACGCGCCTGTAACCCCAGCTACTCAGGAGGCTGAGGCAGAAGAACCACTTGAACACAGAGGCGGAGGTTGCAGTGAGCCGAGATCGTGCCACTGCACTCCAGCCTGGGCAACAGAGTGAGACTCTGTCTAAAAACAAACAAACAAAAAATGCAGCTGCTGGAGGTGCAACCTAGGAAATGGTATATAGCAATTCAGGAGTCAAAAAATCAGTCCCAGAAAGGCATAGACTTTTGGACAGATGAGTAGACACATTCCAAAGTAAGCTTTTTAGTCTATGTAACCTGCAACAAGAAAAATAAAATCTATTTCTAGATACAATGTTGAGACCTCCATAGGAGGAATCCTGAAATGTCTACTGTGCAAGGGAACATAAATGAGAATTAATATAGAACATAACTTTTTTATAAATTTAGAAACAGAAAATACTAGCTATTGCTAAACTCAGATGGACAAGTCTCCCAGTTGTCTTTTTCTCAAAAGGTGTTGAAATCTCCTGTGGTAGATTTTCAGAATCAGAAAATCTACAACCACATATCATGTAATACAGTACAAATGTATTAATCTCATCCCACAAAATATCTGTATATTGCTTTAACAAAAATTTTTATGTTGTTTTTTCGTGTAACCTCTTCCCTAAATTCATTTTTAACTTAAGAGGAATAACTGACCTTTCAATTTCTAAATTGAAAGCTTACGAATCACTATGAGTGACAGACTTTCCCAGTTGTGAAGGAGATATGGTAAAAACCAGGAGCAACATAGATGGAGGGGAATTGGAGTCATATAGCAGTATGCTTCTGTCACAGTGTCTATAAGGGTACATTTAAGACATGCATTTCATTATATGTAAATTTTACCCGAACAAAGAAGGTAAACAAATATAAACTTCCAGTTAGTGACAGACATGTAAAAGTGTTTAGGGGCAAAGTGTACGGATGCTTTCAATTTATTTGAAATGATTTGAAAAGTAAAATACATTAATGAACAGATAGAGGAATAGATAAATGGATAAGTATATGATAAAGCAAATACTGCAGAACGTAAATTGTAGAATGTAAATTGTTGGTATATGGATATTTACTATATAATTTTTCAACTTTTCTATATATTTGAAAATATTGCTAATAAAATAAATAATGGTTGAAAAATCCAATAGAGAGCTTTAATTGTGTTAATGTTATAAAGAAAAGAACTGATATGTAACATTAATATGGCACAAACGTGTCTTCTGTGAGTTGTGTGCTATCCAGGTGAGTTTAGACTTTTTGAGACAGTTATAAAGGAACTTGGAGCTTTTAGCAAGACAGTGGGAAAACTGTATGGAGCCACCACAATTGAGATGTAGCCTTCGTCTTGGTCAGAAGCTGCAAGTAGCTGAAATGAAACAAGAGTCTTCTTGGGCAATTTCAGTGAAAAAAAATCAGCTTGGTTCTAAAATCAGGTTTTGGTAAAAATGGAATGATAGTCTTGGCGGTCTGAAGCCTAAGGGTGATCTTAAAATCTTATCAATAGATTACTTTGACACTGCTGGTGATTAATAGCAGAAAGCGGTTATTCAGATTCGGACTTGGGGATGTGTTGATAAACTATCAAGAAAAATAGGCACCTTAAACACTGAAGCTACAGAAAGATTGTGCTAGCCTGCAAAGAATAAACTAACGCATATTAATTAGTAATATGAAACCACTTCTCACCTAATCAAATGGATTGTACCTGAACACTTGGACATTCTTCATAAAGTTACCTTTGCATTTTAAAATGCTGTGTGTGCTATACTATATTGGTGTAGTACTAGGGAATTAGGAAAAATGTGCAAAATCAGGGAAATAATGATTCTCATAAGAATAAGGGAAAAAAAATAAACTAGCTGGAGGTAGACCAGCTATTAAGTTACCTGAGGAAATAAGCTTTGGTCCTGTCTCTGGATGCTTGTATTCAACACATCCCGACACACACACACACACACACACACTTTTTCACCTTCCTTCTACTCCTAAGTATTTTGGAGGAAATGACTTCAGTATTCAAACACAGGAAGAAAGGTTATCCAAAACCTGGGAGTCAGTGATTTGGGCCTTTTTACCAGACCTGTCTGGAGACAGGGAAAGATTATTCCAGGACAAAGACCACAGGAAAACAGGAGGTGAAAGAGGAGGAGAGTACACTTCCAAGAGTTGTCTTGTCTACCGTGCCAGGGCCTGATGCCCAACACTGGAAGCTGAGACTAGAAAAGTAATGAAGAGAAAGGATACTGTAAGGCAGTAGCCTGAAGCCGTAGGTTAGAACTGCGTAAGCTTCTACGTTTGAGGAAGACAAGATGAATGCGGGAGATTTCTTTAATGCTGTGCTAAATTGACTCTTAGCTTGCTTATCTTCCCTCAGCTCCATCACCCGCTCAATATCCTGCCTTCACTAAAGATGGAAGCCAAGGAAACCTGCTGCAAGCCGATATCACACTGATGAACCAGGCCCAAGTGAGCTGAGGCCCCTTTCCTTCTCCCTGAAAATACATCACTGCCCCCAAAATATGGCCTTATTTTCACTGCATTCTCTGGCTGTGCAATTCCTAAATCAAGGTTCTCTCTCTCTCATAAGGAACATTTTGTTGCATGATAAACCACTTGTGGGTTTTCTCTTTCATGACTTTTTTGCTATCAAAACCCGTGCTTCCTTTCATCTCATTTGTACATATCCAGCAAACAAAACCTCCTCCTTGCAAATTCCTTTCTTTTACCTCTGTTTCCTGAGGAAACTGGTGTTTCCTTCAGGATAGCAGGAGCATATTATTTCAGGAGTCAGTGACATTCGAGGATGTAGCTGTGAACTTCACTGACAGGGAGTGGCAGTGTCTGACCTACGCTCAAAAGCATCTCTATAAGGATGTGATGTTGGAAAATTATGGGAACATGGTATCACTTGGTAAGGACCTTCCCTGCACTTGACTTAATGCTTTCTATCTTTTTTTTTTTTTAATTTAATTGCTTTATTTATTGATGCACATGGGGTCTCATATTGAAAGTCAGAGTCCTTATATTTTATCATCAGGATCTTACCCAAAAATTAGAGTTTTGAGTCACCTCTGTTAAATAGTAAGACAATTTTTTGCCTAACATAGTTGCTGTTTTCTGATTCAGAATGAGACTCTGCCTGGATGAAAAGGAGATGCTTAGCTTCTGTTCACCCTGGGTTTTTGCTTCCTCACGCCTCTCATTGTTTTATCACATGTTCTGTATTCTGCTCCTAGTTGTGAACTGCCTTCTAGGTACCTAAGACTGGTAGTCTTCGGTATAGACTCCTATTCTCCTTAAAAAAAAAAAAAAAAAATCCCAGCACTTCGGGATGCCGAGGCGGGTAGATCATGAGGTCAAGAGATCGAGACCATCCTGGTCAACATGGTGAAACCCCATGTCTAATAAAAATACAAAAAATTAGCTGGGCATGGTGGCGCGTGCCTGTAATCCCAGCTACTCAGGAGGCTGAGGCAGGAGAATTGCCTGAACCCAGGAGGCAGAGATTGCAGTGAGCTGAGATCGCACCATTGCACTCCAGCCTGGGTAACAAGAGCGAAACTCCGTCTCAAAAACAAAAAACAAAAAACGGAAGTACACCCAAATGACTGTTTGGGTATACTTCTCTTTCCCTTTGAGTGTGACTTTTCTGAAAAAGTCCCTAAACATTTTCTTTTACATGTTACAAGACCCCTGAAAAACCCCTTTCTGTACCTAAATTAACATTTCTTTCCTGTTTCCATATGCAAACAGAAGGATCAGGGCTAAGCATTAAGTTATATGTTACTCTACACACTTACTTCTTCTCTTAAACCAGGATTTTCATTTCCTAAACCTCCTTTAATCTCTCATCTGGAGCGAGGAGTGGAGCCCTATGTGCAGGATCCACAGGACAGGGAGTCCCTCAGCTGCTCCTCCCCGGGTGAGTAATAAAGAAGCTTTCAGTCCCCTCTGATCTTCCATGTGACAATGATTATGGAACATTCTCAGTGGTGGACTGTTCGGCCCAAAGGGCCCAGAAAGGAAACCCATTTAGGAAACTTAAAACAGAAACAATGACAAACTGTTTGGGCAATTATTCTGTCACTATTTAATTGGTTCTTTGCAACCTATTTAATAGATTTTGCAATTTGGCCCTCAAGAAAAGCTCAGAAGCCAGGCACAGTGGCTCACACCTATAATCCCAGCACTTTGGGAGACCGAGATGGACAGATTATCTGAGGTCAGGAGTTTGAGACCAGCCTGACCAACATGGTGAAACCCCGTCTCTACTAAAAATACAAAAATAGCCGGGCTCATGCCTGTAATCCCAGCTACTTGGGAGGTCTGAGGCAGGAGAATCGTTTGTATCCTGGAGACAGAGGTTGCTGTGAGCCAGAATCACTGCACTCCAACCTGGGGGACAGAACAAGATTCCATCTCAAAAAAAAATGCTCAGAATATTTATCACCTTTCTGTGTATCAGTTACTCCAGGGCTTATAAATTGAGACAGGTGAGAGGCATTCTAGGCAGAAGGAATAACATGTGAGAAAGTATTGAGGAATAAAAGAATATGGACTGAATTGTCCAGTATGAGTAGCGCAAAGGACGTAGAATAGCTCTGGGGAGGTTCATAAGCAGTAGAAAGGGGCAAGGTCATGATACAACTTCTGTTTTTGGGGATCTTAATGAATTTAAACTACAAAACTTGAACTTATAGTAACAGCTAATTTTGATTCAAATACTTCAGTGTGGCATGTGCTTTATATACATCAACTCATATAATCATCATGGATAGTCTAGAGTTCATTTCATAGATAAACCAACTGAGGCAAAGCAGAAGTGAAGTCATCCTCCCATGTTCACACAGCTATTAAGAGTTATGAAGTGTCAGAACTAGGATTTGAACCCAGGCAGTCTCACTCTGGAACTAGGGCTCTTGATTACATGCTTTACTTTCTTCCTGTCTAGTTAAATAAGGGGTGCCATTGAAGTATTTTAAGCTAAAAAGGTACATGATTAGACTTGATTTTCAGAAAGAATAACCTGGAAGCAGTATAGAGGATGGATTCGAAGGGAGTCAGACTAAAGGATGTTTGAGGGAATAGCAATTAGTGAGTGAGAGTGCACTGGCAGTGGAAGTGAAGAAGAGATAGAGTTCAGAGATAATATTAATAAGGTGTGTGGACTCCTTGGTTACCAGCAATAGGAATTAACCCAAGCTAGCTTAAGCAGAGAAACATGAATTTATTTATTATTCAGATGTGTCATGGGACCTAAGGGCAGGTATGTGTC
The DNA here is from genome assembly GCA_031835075.1 of Saguinus oedipus. NCBI lineage: Eukaryota > Metazoa > Chordata > Mammalia > Primates > Cebidae > Saguinus > Saguinus oedipus. The sequence goes on along the minus strand of CM063172.1, from coordinate 7,483,068 downwards.
AGGCTCTGGAAGAGACTGGAAACCGTCAGGTCCCTCTCTCCAGCTGTATTCCCTGCTTCTTTGTGGGTCAGCTTCCTTCTTTCTGGACAAATTGACCTCTGCTTCTCAGACCAGATGGTATCACGTTCCCTCCTCTTTGCCAAATACCATCCCACCACCACTGATTCTCAAATTTAAGTGCTAAAGACTGAGCTACTCTTAGAGCTGGCGTTACCTACCTTCAGATCACAATTCTAAGGTCCAGGATGAGAGAATCTAGCCTGGTTTGGGTCAGTTATTGCTCAGATCTAATCTGCCCCAACCAGATCGGCTGAGTCACATAGAAATATGGCTCTCCAGGACTCTCTCTTGGGAGCAAAGCAGACAGTTCCTTGAAAAGGGACTGCATTCGCATTTCAGCACCTCCCTGTAACTCTTCACAGGTAGAATTTGTAAAGTGTTAGCTGGGTAAATATGAGTGAAATGGAGTTGAAGATGATTTCATCTTGTGCTTAGATGACTAGGTATATAGCATTTACACTCACTAAACTAGGAGACTGTAGAGGAGGAGAAGGTTTTTAAGGATTTTTTTATGAAGTGTACTGATTTTAAAATACCTCAGTAGTTACCGTCATTTCAGCCTTTTCTGACTTTTGGCCACAATGTTGGTAATTTTTCCAGCATGGAAAAGTTCTTTACTCTTCAAACAGCTTAAATTTTTTTACCTCTCCCATCTCACTTATTTCCTTTCCTCTGACATTTGTATTTTCTTGTTTAAGTGTCAGCTGACAAGACATGGCCTGAGAATGAGAAGGCCAGTTCACCACAAGAGATTTTTGAAAACGGAGAAGGCTACTGGGTGAAATTTAACAGTCTCCTAAAAGTTGGTTCCCAGGATCCTGAGGTTAGAGAAGCTTGTGTTCAAAATGCCAAATTAGAGAATCCTTGGGAAACACCTATACGGAAGAAACTGAGGGAAGAGAAAGAAGGCTCAGAGGAAGGAACCTCCAGAGAACAAAAGAACCAGAAGGTACTTAGAAAAAGCCTGAATCCAAACTCAATGCATAGTCCATGTAATAGAGTTCTTACAGCACAGAAACTCCATAAATGTGCCAGTTGTGGCAAACACTTCAGTTGGCACTCAGATCTCATTCTCCATGAGCAAATTCATTCTGGTGAGAAACCCCATGTGTGTAATGAGTGTGGGAAAACATTCAAGACCAGAAGTCAGCTTTCCATGCACCAGATAATCCACACAGGGGAGAAACCATTTCACTGCACCCAGTGTGGGAAGGCTTTCAACAGTAGATCAGCTCTTTGCCGACATAAAACAACCCACAGTGGGGAGAAGCCGCACGAGTGCAGGGACTGTGGGAAGGCCTTCAAGACCAGGAACCATCTGTGTATGCATCAGCTCATCCACACTGGGGAGAAGCCTTACGAATGTAACTGCTGTGGGAAGGCCTTCCAGTTTAAGTATTCCCTTACCATCCACAGCAGAATCCATACTGGGGAGAAGCCATATGAATGTGACAAGTGTGGGAAGGCCTTCAGCGGGAGTTCAGACCTCACCAAACACATAAGAATCCACACTGGGGAACGACCTTATGAATGCAGCAAGTGTGGAAGGGCCTTCAGTCGGAGCTCAGACCTAAGCAAACATAAACGAATCCATACGCGGAAGAAACATTATGGGTGCCCCCAGTGTGGAAAAGACTTCAGCATCAAGGCAGAACTCACCAAACACAGGAGGATCCACGCTGAAGAGAAGCGTTACAGGTGTGAGGAGTGTGGGAAAGCCTTTCGTCATAACTGTAAGCGCAGGGCTCACGAACGAGGGCACACTGGGGAGAAACCCTATCACTGTGGGGATTGTGGAAAAACCTTCCAAGATCGGCACTGCCTTACCACCCATCAGAGAATCCACACTGGAGAGAAGCCTTACAAATGTGTAGTGTGTGGCAAAGCTTTCAGTGGGAAGTCAAACCTAACCAATCATCAAAGAATTCACACTGGAGAGAAGCCTCACAAATGTGAGGTATGTGGAGTGGCCTTCCATCATAGTTCAGTACTGAGGCAGCATAAAAGAATCCACACTGGTGAGAAGCCATACGCCTGCAGTGAGTGTGGTACGTCCTTCCGTCAGGGCTCGGCTCTGATTGGACATAAGCGAGTTCATACTGGGGAGAAACCTTATGAATGTGAGGAGTGTGGAAAAGCTTTTAGAGTGAGCTCAAATCTTACTGGACATAAGAAAAGAAAACATCAAGTGTGGAGAGCCCATGAACTTGAGAATAGGAAATCCCTCTCTCCAGTAACCGTTTCTCAGACCCCAGTAGTCAGTATTTTGACCACTGCCTGAGTATAACATTGCTGGTGTTACTTTCTGTTTGTCCTAGCTAAGAGTCTGGTCCTTCTGTGTCCTGTATTAGTTATTCCTGATTTCCTGATCCTTAATTGTGAGATTCTCCAAAGACATTGTCCTTCACCTTCCTATTCAGTATTTATTTTTTCAGTGAGCACATTTACTTCCAAGAGTTTGTCAATCACTTCATAGTAATAATAAACACTTATTAGTGCCTGCTGTGTTCCAGTCACTATTCTAAGGGATTTACACATTTAAACTTTTTAAATCTATACAATGTCCCTATGGATCAGGAATTTGAGGCACAGACAGATTAGCAAACTTGCCCAGGATCACATAACTAGTAAATTCTGTGCAAATGACCCCCAAATGCTCAAGCTTTCCTAGGCAATTCCCGTATGTTTGCACCACATCCTTCAGACATGAAGTTACACCTCCGTTCAGCACAAAACAGTTTTTAACTTATAAACACTTATCATTTTTAGCAATTTTTTTAACATAAAACTAGAATGATACTTCTCCATATTTTATCAGGATTACTGAGATTCAAAGTGAAAAGGGGGCGAACAGGTTTAGAAACTACAGATAAGGGCCAGGCACGGTGGCTCATGCCTTAATCCCAGCACTTTGGGAAGCCGAGGTAGAAGGATCACTTGAGGTCAGGAGTTCGAGACCAGCCTGGTCAACATGGCGAAACCCTGTCTCTACTAAAAAATACAAAAATTAGCCAGACCTGATGGTGGGTGCCTAAATAAATCGCAAAAAAGGAGAAATCAACTGTTAAACTGCTCAAGTAACAGTTCATATATGGAAGAGCATGAAGCATGCTCCATCAGATTAAGTATTTGGTTATAGATAAAGCCAAAATTTTTCAAAGTGTTTATTTCTTAAATATTTAGATGACATGAAATCTTCCAAATTTATTAGCAAACTTTTCAGGACACTCAGTGTCTAACGTCCATCACTTTCTCTGATGGCCTCCATATTGGATCCAAACAGATTGCTTTCAGACACCACTTTCACCAATCCCTCTTGAATATAACTGTTGTTTTAAAATACCTCACATCTGCTTTTAGAACTCCTGATTAACTTTCAGTCTTGCAGTAAGAAATTACTAGCCTGACTTCCAGAAGTCTTTTGCTGATTCTTAAACACGTAAAATGAACATTTTAAGTGTATTTGAGTAAATTTTAGGTTTTTTACCTGGTGAAAAAGATATGTCTTAAAAATTTTGAAGAACTACTTTATGAGCAGTGGGTTAATCTTGTTCTGCAACTATCCCAGGATAGAATTAGAGTCCACAAGAAGAAGCTACAGGACGTCTGTAGGTTTAGTACGTACTCAACTGGAACAGGTTCTGCCATAAGTAATAAGTTTGGTAGGAATAATGTTGAAGGAATTCAAAGGTCAGGTGCATAATTGATAGAACATGTTGCTTAAAACCCTAGGGTGTAGTTCTAATTCTGAAGAGTTACCAAACAAGAGTTAGTCTGAGTTATAGTTTACATACAAAAGCCGGATGTGCTGGCTCACGCCTGTAATCCCAGCACTTTGGGAGGCCAAGGCGGGTGGATCACCTAAGGTTAGAAGTTTGAGACCAGCCTGACCAACATGGTGAAACCCTGTTTCAAAAAAAAAAAAAAAAAATTTACCTACAAAAATCAGGTAAAACTCACTTTTTTAAATCTAATTACATTCTACATGCAAACAGAAAATTTTTGCCAGGAACATTGATAATGAAATTATTTTTACTTCACAAAAGAAATGAAGAATGCCAACTTCATTTAATACGGATGATAAGATACTTCTTGGTAAGGATTGTAGTTTGACTACGTGTATCTGATATTGCAATACAAAAATTAGCCAGGTGTGTGGCTGCTACTCAGGAGGCTGAGGCAAAAGAATTGCTTGAACCTGGGAAGCGGAGGTTGCAGTAAGCCGAGTTCGTGCCACTGCACTCCAGCATGGGCAACAGAGTGAGACTCTGTCTCAAAAAAAAAAAAAAAATTGTACTAACTTCAATAAGGCAAGAAAAGGAAATAAAAAATATAAGGATATGAAAAGAAAAAATAAAATTGCTATTCATGATTGTCCATCAAGAAAACTGAAGCAGATCTACAGATTAGCTATTAAAATTAATAAATTCAACAAGGTAGCAGAATATAAGTTCAATAACAGTTATATGTCTATGCACCAGCAATAAAAACTTCAAAAATGAAATTTTCTTTGAAGTGTCATTTATAATGGCATCAGAAATGATCAAATACTTAGGAATTAATCTAAGAAGAAATATGTAAAAGCTTCACATAAAACTATAACAGTAGTTGGAAAAATTACAAAAGATCTAAATGAAAGGATGACTACATTTGTTCATAGACTGGTAGACTAAATGTTGTAAAAATGTCAGTTTCCCCCAAATTGATCTACAGTTTCAGTGCAAGCTAAACAAAATCTTGAGTACAAATTGATTCTGAAATTTATATTGAAATGCAATATAATACCTCCAAGAATAGCTAAGTTAATTTTAAAGAAAAATAGCAAAAGAGTATGACATACTTTATCGATGTCAAGATGTCTAAAGCTATAGTAATTGCCATGGCAAGTCCCAGGCCTCCTGTACTTCCAACTGACTGACTATAAATTGTTTTTGTCCAAAACAAAATTAGTTGGTGACTCTGTGGCATATTAAGAAATATATATATTTGGTCTTTTCCCTTGTTCCAACACATGGCTCCTAAATCCCTTAAAATTTATCTCAAAATTTTTGTTCTAAAGAGATAACCCTTGGTAGGCCCCTAGATGGTTTCAGTGTCCAGTCACAAGAAAGGCCAAGCCTTGATTAGAAGCCTGGGACTTTCAGCCCTGGCCTCCACCTTCTGAGGAAGGGAAAGGGACTGAAAATTGAGTTCATGGATTGTGTCAGTGGTGGTGAAACCCTCATAAAGACTCTAAATGACAGGATTCAGAAAGCTTCCAAGTTGGTGAACAAATTGAGGTGCTGAGAGGGCAGCTCACCCAGAGAGAGCATGGAAACTTGAGGTACCTTCCACATACTTATGCTGTACATCTCTTCCATGTGGCTGTTCCTGAGCTGTATCCTTTATAATAAACTGGTAAATACAAGTGAAGTGTATTCCTGAGTCCTGTGAGCTGTTCTAGCAAATCATGGACCATGAGGAGGGATTTGTGGGAACCCCCAATATATAGCCAGTCGGTCGAAAGTACAGGAGGCCTGGGACTTGCCACATGTGTGAAGTAGGGGACAGTGTTGTGGGTCTGCGTCCGTAACATGTGGGGTCTGCACTAATTACCTGTAGTTAGTGTCAGAGTCACATTGAATTATTAAGCACTAGTTGGTGTCCATGGAGAGTCAGAAAACTTGTTGTTGGAAAGGGGAATGAAGTACAGAGGCTTGCTTACAATACATTGTAAGGGTTGGCACATAGTAGTACATTGTAAGGGTTGGTACGTAATAATACACTGTAAGGGTTGGTACATAATAATACACTGTAAGGGTTGGTACGTAATAATACGTTGTAAGGGTTGGTACGTAATAATACACTGTAAGGGTTGGTACGTAATAATACACTGTAAGGGTTGGTACGTAATAATACACTGTAAGGGTTGGTACATAATAACGGTCCATGCAGAAACAGACCCACGGAAAGTTGTCTCAACATTAACCCCTGGGAACGATGCTGTGGCTGTCCTTCCTTCTAACATACAATTCATATTACTTTTTTATTATCTTAAATCTGGAACATCATTCAAAATCTACACATAGAAAACTCTCTCCTTTTTAGTAGAGTTTGCACCATATTAGGGCAATAACTTGTCTAATTCTTGTTAAGCCCCATACCACGGAAGCTAAACCTTAAGTTCCGTGGGGAGGGGACGTTCTGTGCTGTTCCCTTGCGTGTCGTCTCTGTACCCTCCCAAATTTTAACTATGAAGCTGGACGGAGGAAGAGAAAGAAACTAGAGAAGGCTTCCAGGGGGAAGCAGCTTCCAGGCTGAGGTCTAGAGAGTGAGACACAGGCCGGAAGCAGCAGAGAGAACTGCTCAGAGGGATGGGGCTGTCCCGCAAACCACAGAGACGTGGGCACTGAGAATCCCGCAAACCACAGAGACGTGGGCACTGAGAATCCCGCAAACCACAGAGACGTGGGCACTGAGAATCCCGCAAACCACAGAGACGTGGGCACTGAGAATCCCGCAAACCACAGAGACGTGGGCACTGAGAATCCCGCAAACCACAGAGACGTGGGCACTGAGAATCCCGCAAACCACAGAGACGTGGGCACTGAGAATCCCGCAAACCACAGAGACGTGGGCACTGAGAAGCACGCAGAGAAAACACCTGCCAGGATGTGTCTGGCCGTTGTAAGGAAGGCAAGGCACTGGCACTCTCCCTAGGGTTGTCTCTTCTCCGGTCCACAGAACCAGGGTTCCAAGCATGAGGTGAGCACACCACAGGGAGGCTGGAGGAAGAACAGCAACTGATTTCAAACATAAGTTAATCCTTTAGGCTGGGCGCGGTGGCTCACACCTGTAATCCCAGCACTTTGGGAGGCCGAGGAGGGAGCATCCCTTGAGGCCAGGAATTCAAGAGCAGCCTGACCAACATGACGAAATCCAGTCTCTACTAAAAATACAAAAATTAGACGGGGTGTGTTGGCGCGTGCCTGTAATCCTAGCCACTCAGGAGACTGAGGCAGGAGAATCGCTTGAACCGGGGAGGCAGAGGTTACAGTGAACCGAGATCGCGCCACTGCACTCCAGCCTGGGCAATGGAGCAAGATTCTGTCTCAAAATAATAATAATAATAATAATAGTTATGAGCAGGTGTCAAGAGTCAGACACCCATTTGATTGTTTATAATAAGGAGGTACGTTCCACTAAAGGTTTCTTTTGCTCGTGTCACTCATTACTGTACCTGAGGCGTCTGCAGTACACTGGCCTCTCATTAAAGAGGGAACACCGTTCTGAGGGCGGTTATCTCTGGCTCCTTGGTAAACAGAAGTCAAAGGAGGGAAAGAACGGTATTGTAACGTAATAACCAACCATCCATACCGAGGATTTCGAAAGGGATTCTCCTAAAACAGTCTCCAGTGAGAATGAAAAGCCCATGGCAGCGGTGGGATTCGAACCCACGCCCCCGAAGAGACTGGAACCTTAATCCAGCGCCTTAGACCGCTCGGCCACGCTACCGTGGTTCTAGGACGGCGTCTTTCTACAATTTCACTATAAGGAAATGCCGCGCCCTGCGGGGTTTAAAGTGTCTTTCGTGACCTCGGCTCTGGAGCTCCCCCAGCGCCACCAGAGAACTCCAGGCCGCTGTGCAGCCAGCGCCAGCCCGACCCCCTCGCGCTGCTTCCGCAGTGATGGGAGCGTGAGGAAGGAAACGGCGGGTCCTAGGCGCGCGTCCCTGGTGTCCCAGGTGACAAGAAGGGGCCACGAGGACCGAGGGCCCCGGGGGACGCTGTGGGTCGCAGGTTCGCCGAGGAAGGTGACGCTTGGCTGCGGCCCCGACGCCGCTGAGCGAGTTTCCAGCGGTGTTGGCCGAGGGAACGCTACGAGAAACGGGGGTGCGGTGCGCAAGAGTGAAGGTGAGGATCCTCAAGGTGACCCGCGGTCCCCGCAGAAACGCCCGCCGGGGAAAAGGCCCAGGACGGCTCGGTGGGAAACTCCAAGATTCGGATCATTTAAAAGCGTAGCTGCTGCTGGATAAAACACGACGCGTGATAAAGACGTTCCTTACGTTTCTCTTCTCAGGGCAGCCGACAGGCGTCCGTCTCCTTGGCCCAAAATTTGGACTGAGCTCTAAAATAAAAACGCATTATGAAAAACATCATGAGAGAAATAAGATCGTAATCAAGAAAGTTAGCGCTGGAGTTTCTGATGGTTCTGTCATTCGTCTCCATTAAAATCGACGCTGACAGATGTTTTTATCCAATACGACAGAAACTAGGCTGTCTTCCACATTCCTGTACTTGAATTGCGCATTTGGAATTTATTGCGTAGTGCCTGCTGATAATTTCCTGTGGCCACTGTAACAAATCCTTAGGAACTGTGGGTCTTAAAACAACAGATATGTCTTTACAAGTCTGGAGGCCAGAAATCCAATCAGTATGTGAGCCAAAATCAAGGCGTGAGCAGGGTCCACCTCCCTCTGGAGACTACGGGAAAACCCTGCCCTGGCCTTTTCCGGCTTCTCGTGCCTGTTTCTTGGTTTGTAACCACATCTCTCCAGCCTTCAAGGTCAGCACCTACAAATTACAAATGTCCCTCTGCTTTCTCTTCATACGGCCTTCACCACAAAAAAAAAAAAAAAAAAAAAAAAAAGTGAAAAATATCCTGTCAATCCTAAAAGTTGCAATACTCATAGCAATACATCATTTCCCAAGTCAAATACTTTAGGAAAACTACTGAGAAAAAAGATTTCCAGGAAAGCAAAAGCAACGTAGTGACCCCTACTCTTCCTCCTGCTCTCACTTCCTCCCTATCGCCCAAGGTAGGCACCTGTTTTGTCATCTGCTGTGTCATCCTGGACTCTCTCTCAGTCCCTCACAACAGCAACGTCTTCTCTCCGCTGTGAAGACTGTGTTCTCCTACCAGTTCTAGAGACAGGGAAACGGCCGAACCTGAGGGAGACGAACCGCTTCTTGACAGCTTTAACGTTCAAGGACACAGAGCAAGGGTGCCCTACTGCTAGGTGCTAATCGGTTCAGTGCTTCATCAGCTGCATCTTGGTCCATCAAAGGCATCGATGTAGGGGCTGATTTTCTCTCTGGTGTTTGCATTCCTGCACAGTAACTAGGAGGGTAAAAACAAACAAACAAAAATGGAAGAAGGCGGGGCGCGGTGGCTCACTCCTGTAATCCTAGCACTTCGGGAGGCCGAGGCGGGCGGATCACCTGAGGTACGGGAGTTCAAAACCAGCCTGGCCAACATGTAGAAACCTCCTCTGTGCTAAAAATAGAAAGTTAGCCGGGCATGGTGGCGGGTGCCTGTAGTCCCAGCTACTCGGGAGGCAGGTGAATCACTTGAACCTAGACAGTGAAGGTTGCAGTGAGCCGAGATCGCGCCACTGCTCTCCAGCCTGGCGACAGAGAGAGACTCTGTCTCAAAAAAAAAAAAAAAAAAAGGAAGAATTAATTTGATTTCCTCACTGGTTGATATTCACCAGTGAACATCAGAATCCATTAACTGGCTCAAGCCTGTGATCCCAGCACTTTGGGAGGCCGAGGCGGGTGGATCACGAGGTCAAGAGATCGAGACCATCCTGGTCAACATGGTGAAACCCCGTCTCTACTAAAGATACAAAAAATTAGCTGGGCATGGTGGCGCGTGCCTGTAATCCCAGCTACTCGGGAGGCTGAGGCAGGAGAATTGCCTGAACCCAGGAGGCGGAGCTTGCGGCGAGCCGAGATCGCGCCATTGCACTCCAGCCTGGGTAACAAGAGCGAAACTTCGTCTCAAAAAAAGAAAAAAAAAGAATCCATTAACGCGCTCAGCAGGTGTGGACTCGCTGCCTCCTCTGTGCCTGGGCCTCAGTACTCAGGACAAACGCCCAACCAGTGGTGCTCACCCTCAGAACTAGGGGGAACGACGGCCTGATCAAGCAGGTGCGGGTGTCGCGGTGACTGCATTGGGGCCAGTCTCACAGGTCGCGATGGGAACTTCGTGTGGACCTGGCTGCTTGGAGAAATGTACGAATGCACTGAGGACCTGGGCGGGGACAGAAGGCTGGAGCGAGACGAGACTGAAAAGAGAAAAGACAATTTGGGTTTGGGGGGGCGCCGGCGGGGTTGGACCCGCAGCAGGACCATCCCCACAGCGCTTCTCTTTCTATCTCCCGGACCCAGACTGAGAATCCTGAAGGGGTCAGGGACCAGAAGAACGAAGGAGAGAGAAGGGAGCAGGAAGACTTCTCCGCAGTCCCGGCGGGTCAGTCCCGACACCTGCAGCTGCCTGACCGCGCTGGATCTGTGATTCCGACATTCTCAGCAGGGGCGAGCCCAGGCGCGCACCTGAGCAAAGAGTAAGGGCGCACGGAACACAGGCTCCGAGCAAAGATTGTTTGTACCGAGCCAGGGTCTCGCTCTGCCGCCATCCGAGCCCATTGCGGCCTCGAACTTGTGGGCTGGAGAGATCCTCCCGCTTCAACCTCCCAGTCGCTGGAACTGTACGCACACGTGACCGCGCCTGGCTGATTTTTCTTTTCTTCCTTTCTTTTCTTTCTTTCTCTCGTCTTTTTTTTTTTTTTTTTTTTTTTTTTTTTTTTTTTTTTTTTTGGTAGAAATGGGAGTCTTCGCTTTTTTGTCCAGGCTGATCTCGAAATCCGAGGCTTCAAGCGACCCTTCCGCTTCGGCCAGAAGGAAGAATGTATACGGAATGTGAACGTACCCCCTTTTCCCGGCCCCGGACACGCACTTGCTGGTACCCTCCATCCAACTGCCGGCCCCACGTGTTCTCTCTGGGAATCGAGGAGCACTGCCTTTCATGCTGGTGCGACTTCAGTCCCGAGGACCCCACAGCTTCAGTCCAACTGGTTTGCTTTGTTTGATAGGCTGGACATGAGAGTGAGGTTTGGAGCTGTCCTCACAGACTCCAGGAAGTTGAGCAGAGATCTCTGGTGGGTCCTCTCTTTAGAACTAAGCTAATTCCTCAGGACCTACCAACTTGAGAGATTTTCTGGGAAGCACTTATGTACCTGTATGGACTTGTCAGCAACTGCCAGACACAGGGAACTCTAATCCCAGCTTTACTGTACACGACCAGAAAGCTTGAAATTGAGATCTTGATGCCATCCCACCGGTAAACTATATTTTCCAGGCTTATAGTTCAGAAACCAAACTCCTGAAAAATCCAGGAGCTTTCACAGCTCTGTGCTTTTGCTTCTCCTGATTGCTTGTCCTGCAATGCTGGTTTCCATGTTGTTCCCTAATGAAAATCCTGTTCATTCTTCAAAGCCCACTTCAAATCGGGCCTTCTGCACCCCACCTCCAAATCTCCCTCTGTCTCACACACACACATCCCATTGTACTTTTCCACACTTCCTTTTAGCAGGTGACTCTGCCCAACAGGAAACTTATTCACAGTATCCGTGCCCTTCATTCCCTAAGTGCCGTGAGAAAAATGATGGTGATTAACGATGACGTTAATAAGAAGGATTTGGATAATTGGCTGACTGCCTGTGTGTGTTATTTTATTGACTCATCACAACTTTATATAGTAAATACTATAATACTTTTATTCCCATTTTACAGTTGACAAAATTGGGATTTAGAGGGCGTTAATAGGTGAGATTGTGTCATTTTTCATTTTCCAATGTGACTTGTGTAGTACAAGCCTACTGGCTCTCGACATTTACAGATTGTTTCATCGACCCTAGCTTTTTTTTTTTTTTTTTTTTTTTCCTCTTTGACACAGAGACTTGTTCTGTTGCTCAGGCTGGAGAGCAGTGAAGCAATCTCAGCTCACCACAGTGTCCTTCTCCCAGGTTCAAGCGATTCTCCTGCCTCAGCCTCCCAAGCAACTAGGATTACAGGCAGGCGCCACCACGCCGCCTCACTTTTGTATTTTCTTCTTCTTCTTCTTCTTCTTTTAAGTAGAGACGAGGTTTCACCATGTTGTTCAGGCTGGTCTTGAACTGTTGATCTCAGGATCTACCCACCTCAGCCTCCCAAAGTGCTGGGATTACAGGTGTGAGCCACCGAGCCCACCCTTTTTTTTTAAAAGCAGTCATTCACATTCTCTTTCCTCCACTTCCTCCACTTGTCCTGATGCTTATTTTGGTTTCGTTATTATTCTATTTTATTTTTTCTGTGAGTTGACCAGTAATCAGGTAGCAAGCCTGGTGAATAAACAGAACTTACTGTGCCAAAATGCAGAATTAGGGATTTTTTTTTTCTCCGTGGACAATGAATAATAGCTTATAAGAGAAGGGGAAAATATGGTAGCATTCGAAGAAGAGTTTCTCATCTCTAATCCATTTTGTTTTTATAAGACGGTCTCGCTCTGTCGCCCAGGCTGGAGTGTAATGGGACAATCTCGCGTCACCACTGGCTCTGCCTTCCGGGTTCAAGCGATTCTCCTGCCTCAGCCTCCCTAGTAGCCAGGACTGCAGGCACGTGCCACCATGCCTGGCTAATTTTTGTATTTTTAGTAGAGACGGGGTTTAGCTATGTTGGCCAGGCTGATCTCGAACCCTGACCTTGGGAGGCTCTCAAGGTGCTGGGATTACAAGCGTGAGCCACAGCGCCCAGCTTCCAATTCACTTTATGCGGAAAACGGGGGAGAAAAAGGCATTAACCAAGATAAATAAACCAAGACAGTTCCTTCCACAGGGATCCCAACCAGACTGTTCCCTCAGAGCAGAGGCATAAAACTAATGAAGGAAGAGATTCCTGCTGCGCACAGAGGAGGGAACGTGTGATATCGTGAGAAGAGCGTGCAGTTCGAGAAGTGATCACCACGAGGCCTAGAGGGTTGAATTCCTGTGAAGCATTAGATTGAAAGGCTTCCGTGCATACGAGAATTTGACAAACTATACTGCTTTTATGTTTATGTCAAAACAAAATGTCTTAGTCAAATCGATCTTATGAATGTGTCAAAGTTTATTATTTCAAGGAGAGTACTGACAAGATGACAAGAGTGTCCCATCTCGAAGCAGTTTTGGAAACTGTGACTATACGGGGCAAGGGGAGGGAAGAGAAAGAGCAGTTAGTTAGAAAAATTCCTGCTTCATTTAACTTGATCATAAAAACATCACGCCCTGGCCAGCAGTGGCTCCTGCCTGTTATCCCAGCACTTTGGGAGGCCGAGGCGGGTGGATTACCTGAGGTCAGGAGTTAGAGACCAGCCTGACCAATATGGTGAAACCCTGTCTCTACTAAAAATACAAAACTTACGCGGGCGCAGTGGCTCATGCCTATAATCCCAGCCCTTTGAATCCCAGCACTTTGGGAGGCCGAGGCGGGTGGATCACGAGGTCAAGAGATCGAGACCATCCTGGCCAACATGGTGAAACCCCGTCTCTACTAAAAATAAAAAAATTAGCTGGGCATGGTGGCGCGTGCCTGTAATCCCAGCTACTTGGGAGGCTGAGGCAGGAGAATTGCTTGAACCCAGGAGGCGGAGGTTGCGGTGAGCCGATCGCGCCATTGCACTCCAGCCTGGGTAACAAGAGCGAAACTCCGTCTCAAAAAAATAAAAAATAAAACAAAGCCTTAGGCGGGCACGGTTGCACATGCCTGTAATCCCAGCTACTCGGGAGGCTGAGGCACGAGAATTGCTTGAACCCAGGAGGCGGAGGTTTCAGTGAGCTGAGATCGCGTCATTGCACTCCAGCCTGGGTAACAACAGCGAAACTCCGTCTTAAAAAAATAAAAAATAAATAAAAACCTTAGGCGGGCATGGTTGCACATGCCTGTAATCCCAGCTACTCGGAGGCTGAGGCAGGAGAATTGCTTGAGCCCTGGAGAGGGAAGTTGAAGTGAGCCGAGATCATGCCACTGCACCCCAGCCTGGGCCAGACTCCATTTAAAAAAAAAAAAAAAAGAATTAAAAATAAATAAATAAAAATCACATCCTGGCCAGGAGCAGTGGCTCATGCCTGTAATCCCAGCACTTTGGGAGGCTGAGGCAGGTGGATCACTTGAGGACAGGAGTTCAAGACCAGCCTGGCCAAAAGTGATGAAACCCCGCCCCGCACCGTCTCAACTAAAAATAAAAAAAAATTAGCCAGGTGTGGTGGTGGCACGTGCCTATAATTCCAGCTACTTAGGAGGCTCAGTCAGGAGAATTGCTTGAACCTGGGAAACAGAGGTTGCAGTGAGCTGAGATCAAGCCACTGCACTCCAGCCTGGGCAACAGAGAGAGACTTCTTCTCAAAAAACAAACAAATAAACAAAATATCACACTCCCATTTGTTGGTGAAAAAAGATCAGGGTAATATCATGATCTTTGTTTGGAAACTTGTAAAGAAGTGCTCCAAATCATACATGCCCCAAACTCTTATCAGATATAAGAAAGAAATAATAAGCAGTACATCTGGTCTGCTCTTTAGACCAAGAAACGAAGCTTCATGCCTCATACTGTCAGGCAGGAGCCAAATAGCGCAGAGGCACCAAACCTGGTCAGGAGAGCAACAAAAAGTCTGCTTTTTCTCCAGTAGCTGTAGGTAAATTTATCAAATGCCCTTTCAGAGATGATGCTGAATGAGCTGTTTGCCTGTTTCTCAGTTTTGTGACAGGAGGTTTTAATTTCGTGTTTAAGACCTTCTCCTAGTCTCTCTTACATAGGTTGTAGCTTCATAGGGGAAGAAAGGTTGAAGCCTGGAGAGATGAAGAAGTCCCGAAACTGTTTTGGCCCGGAATATTAAATTACTGTGTAGGTATTTCTGGGGCTATCCCCCAGCGCCCAGCTAGAGCAGCGTGGAACCTACAGAAAATCCGAGGAAGGCAGAGTGGGTGTCTAAACCCTCTAGGGTCCAGCAGCCTCAGAAGCTTGAGCAAAGGGAGCTCTTCATCAAATCTCACGAAAACGACTTCCCCATTTCTCGTCTGTCATCTTCATAACTGTCTTTTCAAAAGATTATGCTAATCTTAACCAACTCCTAATCGGTTGTCTTCGAAATTTCCTGTTTAGTGAATCACCCAATTGAATGAGTTAAAAATTTTAAAGCACTTACTTAGTACAATGCCAGTCACTAGGTGTACACTAGATTAAGTATTCATTAATAAATGTTTTCAAATAATTGAAAATTACGTCGCTTGTCATTTTGACCCTGGAATATCAAAACAGGAACAGGGTTTCTATGCAGAAAATGCCTCACATGAAATTTGAAAGTTAACTTATCCTCAATTCACTGTTTACTGAGAGGTTTCGTTACTGGATCAAAAAATCTAGAGGTTAAAAAAAAGCCTTGTTCCCTGACCGGGAATCGAACCCGGGCCGCGGCGGTGAGAGCGCCGAATCCTAACCACTAGACCACCAGGGAAGCTGCTGAAAGTTTGGTAAAATGTGTTTACAAGCTAGAACTCGATACGCATGCACACAGTTGACTTTTTCTAGTTTTTCCAATGAGTCAATGAAAAACACTCTCGTATTCACCTACCTCTTGCCTTGCACCAACCCGTAAAATCTGGACGGCAAAGGACGTGGAAACGCCATAAACGTAATTTGGGAGGTTCGTTACCGGATGATGGAACCTGCTGTATTTCGATTTGTGGATTCAACCGGGAATAAATTGTATGTAGCATTAATTTGTAATCGTCTTCTTGCTTTTCTCTGCATAAAGTGGTGAACCATTGAAAAACAAGATAATTTTTTAATTTGTTTTTGGTTCATTCGGAGTACTCGTCATTGTGGGTTTAAAAAAAAAAAACCTATATTTAAATAAGATAAGTCATAAAGTCATTAGGCCTTATTTTGAAGTGACGTGGGCGGAGCCGAAATAGCTCAGTTGGGAGAGCGTTAGACTGAAGATCTAAAGGTCCCTGGTTCGATCCCGGGTTTCGGCAGAAAAGCGTTGGCTTTTTCAGTTCACAGCAATATAAATACTGAAATTTCTTTTTACAATACAGAAACACTCCTGGGAACCTGAAATGGGGTTACGTTTTTCTCAAATTTATAAAGAAAATCGTAAGAACCCTGTGGATACAACGTTTATTTCAGTAGCAGAACTCCAGATAGAAGAGGAAGAGGCAAACGTGCTGAAAGAAGTTTAATATTGAGCAATACCTATTACATTTTATTTTTGACCCCTGCGTTCCCTCAGTAAATATTTATCGAGTAAGTGAATTGTTATGCAATTCTCAAAGGATAGAGAGAGGTCCTCAAGGAACCGAAGGAAACGTTCCTGGAAGAAGGAGCCTCCTGAACTGAGTTTAATTGAAAACGTGGCTCCTTGCTAGAGGCCGGGGAGGGGCAGGGTGGCCGCTGAGCTGTGAAAGGAGACAGCCAGCATATTCCCTCAGCCACCCTTTTCCTAAACTCCCAATTTGCTAGCTTTTGGCATATTCAACCCCTGTCTTCCTGGAGGAAAGATCTGTCATTTCCAAGTCTACTTATCTGCACTTTTGATCCCTCTCCGATTCATTCCATTTTGCTCTATGCTCGTATCCTTCACCTCTCTCCTCCTTACCTGTCTCTCTTCAAACTGCAGAGTGTCTCAATCTCCCTCTTCGTACAACAAAGATGGAACACATGCCCTTGTGCATTATCCTTAGACTCTTTGCTTCCACTCAGCACCAAACCTGTTGTAAGAATAATGTTTGCCTCATTTGCTCAGCTGAGGTCTGTCTTCCAATCCCAGGAAACCGTCACCATCAACTTGCCAACTTTCCAAATGTCTTGGCTCTTTTCGGTCCTGTGCTTAATTTTGCACAGTATACCGACCTACTGACAATCCTTCCCTTATGAAGCAGTCCTCCTTCGGGTTTTGGGACTTTTCTCACGGACACGGAGACCAAGGACCTGGGCACACCAAGAGTGAAGTCAACAGCGGAAACTTAATAAGCGAAAGAAAGAAAATATCTCTGCTACAGAGAGGGGTCCCGGAAAAAGGGGCTCCGAAACGCTGTGAAATGCAGGGGATTTCACGGATGAGCTAGCTGGAGGGTGGTGTCTGATCTACACAGGGCACGAAAACCCCAGGTAGGACCAGGTGTGCCAGCTGCATCGGGTGTGAACCTCTGGCAGCCCTTACCCAATCTGTTATTATGCAGGTGGGTTTTCTGCCTGGGCCTCTCCCTGTTGCCCCCCATTTCTTTCTTACCACAGGCAAGCTAACAAAAAAGGGAAGGAGGAGCCTCAGGGCTGACACGCCTGGCCCCCAGGTAGCCCTTCTTTATGGGTGCAGCTGCCAGCCTACCCCCATGCAAGCTTCCAGCTTCCTTACCTATGTCTGCAGCTCAATCTTTCAGGCTGCTCTTTGTTGGAAAAGGAATAATTTCTAGGGCTGCTTTTTGTTAGAAGGGAAGTTCTGATGAGGACTTTTTTTTTTTTTTTGAGACGGAGTTTCGCTCTCGTTACCCAGGCTGGAGTGCAATGGCGCGATCTCGGCTCACCGCAACCTCTACCTCCTGGGTTCAGGCAATTCTCCTGCCTCAGCCTCCCGAGTAGCTGGGACTACAGGCACGCGCCACCATGCCCAGCTAATTTTTGTATTTTTAGTAGAGACGGGGTTTCACCATGTTGGCCAGGATGGTCTCGATCTCTTGACCTCGTGATTCACCTGCCTCGGCCTCCCAAAGTGCTGGGATTACAGGCGTGAGCCACCGCGCCCCGCCTGATGAAGGCTCTGCTGCCCTCTCTACCTAAGCCATTTCTTTCTATCCTGTTTCGACTTCACTCTGCATTATCTTTCCCCTACTCTCTCACTGTTCCCTTTCAGCTCCCTATCCCTCTCATTTTAACGACTTTAGTCTTTTTTAAAGTAAATGTTTAACTTTTAGGTAATCATAGATTCGCATGCAGTTACAACAAATAATACAGAGGGATTCCAAGTCCCCTTTACCTACTTGCCCCAGTGGTGACATCTTACACAACTATAGTGCAAAATCACAATCAGGATATTGATACTGATATTGATAAAGTCAAGAAGCAACACATTTCCATTACACAAGGACTCCTGTTATCGCCCTTTTACAGCCACACCCACCTCCCACTGTCCCCGCCTCAACCTCTGGCAACCACTGATCTGCTTTTCACTTTTATAATGTTGTCATTTCCAGAATGTCATAGAAAACATAATCACACGTTATGTAACCTATTACATTGGCTTTTTGCACTCACTATAATTATCCAGAGAGCTGTCTACGTTGTTCAGCAACAAGAGTTTGCTCTTTCTTGCTCAGTAGTATTCCATAGTATGAATTTGCCAGTTTGAACATTCACCTGTTGAAGGACATTTGGGTCATTTTCAGCTTTTTGACTTTTACAAATAAAGCTACCATACACCTTTGCATACCAGTTTTAGTGTTACTATAAATCTTCATTTATCCAAGATAAGCGTCCAGGAGTGCAACTGTCAGTAGTATTGTACTAACTTTTTAAGAAACTGCCACCAGGCACGGTGGTTCACACCTGTAATCCCAGCACTTTGGGAGGCCAAGGCAGACGGATCACCTGAGGTCAGGAGTTTGAGACCAGCCTGGCCAACATGGTGAAACCCTGTCTTTTAAGAAAAGTAAACAAGGCCGGGCGCGGTGGCTCACGCCTATAATACCAGCACTTTGGGAGGCCAAGGCGGGTGGATCACGAGGTCAAGAGATGGAGACCATCCTGGTCAACAAGGTGAAACCCTGTCTCTACTAAAAATGCAAAAATTAGCTGGGCATGGTGGTGCACACCTGTAGTCCCAGCTACTTGGGAGGCAGGAGAATTGCTTGAACCCAGGAGGCGGAGGTTGCCGTGAGCCTAGATCAAGCCATTGCACTCCAGCCTAGGTAACAAGAGCAAAATTGTGCTCAAAAAAAATAAATAAATAAATAAACAAAATAAATTTTAAAAATAAATAAGAAACTGCAAACTGTTTTCCAAAACAGCTACATAATTTCACATCCCACCTACTTGTAAGCAGCCTCTTCAGCGTTTGCTTGTTGCCACTATTTTCACTTTAGTCATTTCGGTGTATAGTGATATCTCATTGTGGTTATAATTTGCATTTCCCTAGTGCTGAGGATATTGAAAACATTTTTGTGTGCTCATTTGCCATCTGTATCTCTTCTTTGGTGCAATGTCTCTTTAGGTGTTTCATCCAATCTGAAAAGAATAGTTGTGTACAGGTGTTTATGTGAGAAGTTTCTGAAAAAGCTAGAAGTTCAAACCTTTTGCAAATCTCTATCTTAGAATATGAAGCTGTCATGCCGAACAATTTGTTAAAGAAAAAACATGACTTCGTGATACTTTTTACAGCAACGTAAGACTATTCAGGACCATCAGGATAGGCATAGGACCCATTGCAAGGAGGTCTTGCAGTGAGGGAAAGAGATTGAGCTCAACTCTGAATATAGCATGGGCAACTGGGAATTTATAGCCAAGGAGAAGTGTGTGGTGGTTAGCAGACAGGAAATTACTAAGAGGAACATCAGAGGTAAGGGGAATTCTGGCTAAAGAAACCTAACAGAATTCGTGCTGAAGACAGGTCAGGGTGGTCAGACATCAATCATCTGAGGGATAGTGGAGAATGAGGAACCCGATCAGAAATGAAGGATAATTAGACTTAGAGGATGTGGGGGTTCTTGCTAAATTGCTTGGCAGTGTCTTTTGCTAAAACTAGACTTTACAAGGAAGTGCACAGATGGGCCTAGCAGAAGATTCAGAAGCCTGAGTAAAGTTTGGCCAAGCGAATAATCTTTGCCAAATTATTGTGTTTTTTTTGTTTTTGTTTTAACATAGGGTTTCACCCCGATGGCCAGGCTGGTCTTGAACTCCTGACCTCAGGTGATCCACCCACCTCAGCCTCCCAAAGTGGTAGGATTGCAGGCATGAGCCCCCACGCCCGGCCAATCTTTGTCAAACTCTTATGCGATTTATTTGCGAAATGCAATACAGACTACTGCCTTGTTTAGGAAAGAAAGACCCCAGCGCGGAGAAATTTCCAAGATAATAAGTCACTGACAAGAGCTTCTTCCGGCTCCCACTGACTGAATCATCCTTCCCTGCGAGCAAAGGATAGCAGCATGTGCCAGCCCCACCAGTGAACTCACGTGGTCTTGTGTATGCAAAAACAATGCAGTTGATTTTTTAAAAGAAATCCCGAAAAGGGAAGTTAAAAGAGACCGAGTCTCGTCAGATGTCCCGGGCAGAACTGCAGGCTTTGCTCGCGGGCGCGGTCCCACCGCCGCTCAGCACGGGGAGTTTGACCGGCTCCGTGTCCGGCCTGGGCCTGGTCCCCCTTCTCCTTAGACAACCTGGCACCCCCGGGCTCCCCCGGGAGCCCCATGTTGGTGCCAGGCCCGGTGCGGACGCCCGCTCCACACATCGCCGCAGCCCCGAACTCCGGATCACCCACGATCCGCCGACCTCAGCCTCCCGGGGAGCTGGGATTACAGGCGCGCGCCACCGCGCCCGGCGCTGGGTTCGGCGGCACAGCGGTCTTCGAGGCTGCAGCTGCCGGCTGCATGTGCTGGGAGGCTGGAGGCCGCCCAGCCGGCTGCAGCTCCGTATGGCGAGAAGTGCCAAATAGAACCGAGCTGAGGAGACCGCAGGAAGCTCGGGCAGAGGTGAGTGAGCCTCCCTTCCTATTCTGTCCTCTGAGCCTTTGCAGAAAGGTCAGTTAAACAAAGACCTGTAAATTTAACAGGGGACAGAGTGAAGGACTGCGCTGAGTGGGTTTCGCAGACTTCAGTGTGTACATGAAATCCCCTGGGTCTGGCTGGAATGCAGCGTTCTGACGCTGTAGGTCTGGGACGGGTGTTCTGCATTCATAAGAAACGCAGCCCACGCTGCAAGTCACAAGCTGCTGACGCTTTGGGACCCGATGTTTCTGCACAGAAAGAAACAAATGCAAGCCACAGTTCCAGCCTCACGAGTGACTACGGACATCTTCTTTATCCCTTTTCAGCTTTTGTCCTCACGCATACGTAATTTTTCCATGTTGGAAACCAAGACATTTGCACAATTTCATGTTGCGTGCATTTGCGCCTTGTGGTAAGTGGTAAATACATGCAGAGATCTGTTCAGTCACTCCGCTGTCAGCCAGCGTTTACGGAGACCCTTGTTTTGTGCCATGTATAGTAGGTCTACCAGTGGAATCTGAGAGTACAAAACGCGCTCCTCTCAGGAGCTTGCAGCCGTTTAAAGAGTAGAGACAAGTGGACCGGGCGGGCGCGGTGGCTCACGCCGGTAATCCCAACACTTTGGGAGGTCGAGGGAGGCGGATCACGAGATCAGAAGATTGAGACCATCCTGGCTAACACGGTGAAACACCGTCTCCATTAAAAATGCAAAAAAATAACGGGGGCGTGGTGGCACATGCTACACTGTAGTCCCAGCTACCCGAGAGACTGAGGCAGGAGAATCACTTGAACCCGGGAGGCGGAGATTGCAGTGAGCTGAGATTGCCCCATTATCCTCCAGCCTGGGAGACTTTGTCTCAAAAAAAAAGTGGGGTGGGGGGTGTGGAAGTGCTGGATTTTGTGGAATGCTTTTTCTGCGTCTATTGAGATGATTGTGTTTTTTGTTTTTAATTATGTTTATGTGGTATATCACGTTTACTGCACACATACTTGTGTCTGTTAAACCATCCCCGCATCCTGGTATGAAACCAACTTGATCGTACGGATTATCTTTTTGATATGTTGTTGGATTCGGTTAGCCAGTATTTTGTTAAGGATTTTAGCATTTATGTTCATCAGGGATATTGGTCTGTAGTTTTCTGTTTTGGTTAGGTGATGCTGGCTTCATAGAATGAATTAGGGAAGGGGACTTCTTTCTCTATCTTGTGGAATAGTGTCAATAGGATTGGTACCAATTCTTCTTCTTTGAATGTCTGGTAGAATTCTGCTGTCGATCCATGTGGTCCTGAACTTTCTTTTGTTGGTAATTTTTTTTTTTTTTTTTTGAGACTGAATTTTGCTCTGTCTCCCAGGCCGGACTGCAGTGGCGCGATGTCGGCTCACTTCAGCCTCTGCCTCTCCGGTTCCAGCGATTGTCCTGCCTCAGCCTCCTGGGTAGCTGGGGTTACAGGGGCCTGCCAGCACTATCTCAATAAAATTAGCACTCTGTAGACACAACAGTCTACAGACAAAGATCGAGCGTTACGCTCACGACTGCAAACGCTACCACCCCGCATTTAAGCCGCGTCTCTCAGAGCGTTATCTTTAACCGAAAATTAAGGTTGTCACCAACAGCGGCCAGGGGAAAAACAGCGAAAAATACAAAAGTGGGATAATCTAATAAAATCAGCGTTGCTTTCGGCCCTGAGGCGGGGTGGGAACAAGGGTGAGGGTGTCACTTTTTGTGTGCGTTTCTTCTCTCCAACCGATCGCCAAAAACCGGCTGCCCAGACTTTTCACATCCCAGGAGGGTTTTCCTGGGAGGGGGGTCTCTGTGTCTAAAACCCAGACAATCCCCTGGCGAACAAAGACAGTGGAGAAGACAAGCTTTTCAGCCCTTCCTGCTTTTTCTACCGCCCTCACGTCCCAGCAGAAGGCCAGAAGTTTGCACCGAGAGCACCGAATTCTCCACCCCATGAAGTTACATTTGTCCAAATCCCTTTGGACTTGCTCAAGACAGCGACGGAGGCGTGATCGGGGAAGATGGCAGTGGGTGGACAAGCCGCTGGGACCTGGGGAGCCGTTTTCTTACAAGAAGTTTGCTGCAAGGGAGCAGAGGAGGGCGACAGGTGGGGATGTCTGTCAAAGGACGTTGTTTTTTGCTGAAGATCGTAAACGCTCAGTGCTTCCCGACGGGAGACGCCGAATCACTTTTCCCGTGGGAAAGACCCGGTGCGGAGGGAGAGAGGAAACGGGCTGGCTTCCCGTTCCATCGAGAAAAGGATGGACACCCGCGCGGGCGACGTGTCAGGTTTCTAGACAGGAGGGTTAGGAAACGTTTCACCTGAGGTGAGAAGTGGGGTCATCAGTTCGGAATGAGAGGGGCAAAAGCGGCAGGATCCGCAGAGACTTTCTTCATCTCATTCAGGCTTTGGAAACTGTTGAGCTTTCAAGAACTTTAGTAAGAATGTTTTATTTTCGAAATTTAAAGTAAAGGTAAGGTACACAAAAGTGTAAACAAGGTAAAAATCAGTGTGGAAAACACCTGATGAGAAGTTGCTTCCACGTGCCTCCTTAGCGCAGTAGGCAGCGCGTCAGTCTCATAATCTGAAGGTCCTGAGTTCGAACCTCAGAGGGGGCAGCTCATGTTTTGTCCCCAACTGTCATAAATAACCGTACTCGTTCATTATACATCTATCTCGTAATTCCCGGGCTACGTATCTGTTGTCAAACAGATGAAGTCTCAGCTCTTCATGTCCCGACAGCACATCTGTTTTTGTTTGTTTGTTTGTTTGTTTTTGAGAAGGAGTTTCGCTCTTGTTACCCAGGCTGGAGTGCAATGGCGCGATCTCGGCTCACCGCAACCTCTGCCTCCTGGGTTCAGGCAATTCTCCTGCCTCAGCCTCCTGAGTAGCTGGGATTACAGGCACGCGCCACCGAGCCCAGCTAATTTTTTTTTGTATTTTTAGTAGAGACGGGGTTTCACCATGTTGACCAGGATGGTCTCGATCTCTTGACCTCGTGATCCACCCTCCTTGGCGTCCCAAAGTGCTGGAATTACAGGCTTGAGCCACCGCGCCCGGCCTTGATGATTTTTGAGACCGAGTCTCTCTCTGTCGCCCAGGCTGGAATGCAATGGTACAATCTCGGCTCACTGCCACCTCCGCCTCCCGGGTTCAAGTGATGCTCCTGCTTCAGCCCCGCGAGTAGCTGGGATTCCAGGCATCTGCCACCACGCCTGGGTAATTTTTGTATTTTTAGTAGAGACGGGGGGTTCACCATGCTGGCCAGGCTGGTTTCGAACTCCTTGCCTCACGATTCGCCCTCCTCGGTTTTCGAAAGTGCTGGGACTACAGGCGTGAGCCACCGCACCCGACCTATTTTATTTATTTACTTATTTTGAGACGGAGTCTCGTTCTGTAGCCCAGTCTGGAGTGGAGCAGCGCGATCTCAGCTCACTGCAACCTCTGCCTCCTGGGTTGAAGGGATTCTCTTGCCTCGGCCTCCCGAAGTGCTGGGACTACAGGCGTGAGCCACCGCACCCGGCCAGAAACTATTTTTAAATTCACCTAGTTTTTCAGACTTGCAGCGCTGACTCACAGTAACTCAATGCCACAAGCATGCCAAGCCGGAATATATACACCTATAACTTTCTTGGTAATTGATCAGCATACTCCCTGCTATGTAAAATAAACTCTACACTGGAAAGCAAATAACAGATTACTCTGGCACCTGTAAGCAGAGTAACAGAAATAATAAAATATTAAATACTTTGTACCCTAAGGGTTTGTCAGTTTTCTTCAGAAGATCTGGGGCTATCTCACCGAAGAGGCCCCATGTATTCACCTCACTACTTTTATTTTGCAACAGTTATTTGTCTAATCGTGGGTTGAAATTTTGGGCCCTAAAGGGTTTTGTGAATTTTTACGGTGTTAGTAATCTGTCCCTTCAAAATGAAAACCTCCTTTAAAGGGTTAGAAACAGACGCGCCCGAACAGGGACTTGAACCCTGGACCCTCAGATTAAAAGTCTGATGCTCTACCGACTGAGCTATCCGGGCTTCCTGTAAGAACGCTCCTTCCTGTATATCCTAGTGAGTAAAAAGGTGCACAAACTTCTTCCTATGTTTCAACTTAGATTTTGTCCCTGTTGCTTTTCTTTATTTCCATTTCTAGTTTTGCCCCCTTTGAATATGGCTCACAGTTATTTTCTTCCCCAACTCATGGAAAAAATTAACTTCCATCCTTGTGTAATGTAATCCAAACAATTACTTGTGAAAGTAATATGTAAGTACAGACATAATCTCCTGGGTGTCTTGTCTTCAGTCTTCAAACGTGATGCTCCCGTCTCCCCCGCGACCTTGAGAATATCTGGCACAAAGCGCGCACAAAAACAAGTGCTGAGAACTTATTTTGAGCAAGGCGCTCAGCTTTGCCCTGGGCTTGCTGCCCTGGACAGGTGTACCTCAGCCCTCCGGGAGCTCACACTTTAAAAGGGAGCAGCCACGAGAGGACAAATTATACTGTAACTGTTTAAATAGCCATTTTAATCAATGCTCTCAAGAAGTTGTTCAGCTTAAAAATGTTGGGAAAAAAGAGCATAATCTCATACCCGACTTTGCAAATTAAATGAGATAATGTAAGCAAACGCTTGCTGACGGTTCAATGAAAATTAGGTTTTATCACAATCATTACTCATACTAACGTAAAACAGATCATTTAAAACACTATTTCGCCATTTTCGTTGTGCCACTTTAGACAAGTTACTTAACCTCTCAACCACTTTCTCTCCTTAAATCTGACGACAGAAACCCTTCCTCAAAGGCTAGGTCTAGCACAACGGTTGTCATCTGGTGTGTTTCTGATCTTGCATTTATTTTATTTATTTATTTATTTTAGTTTAGCACCATTTATTAAATGATCTCAGCTGTTGTTGTACCTGCTGCTTGTCAGCCTGTTCTTAAAACGTAAAATGCTCTTCCAATTCCTCTTGTCCAGGACAGAGGATCTTCCAGGTAGCACGCCAACAGAACAAGAGACTCCGATGACGCCAGCTTCAGTGGTGGTGCCATCCAGAGAGGGAGAGGGTCATGGCACACTCAACCGCGGCTCCCAGAGGTTTTGGAAAAGGAGCCTTTGGGGGCCCAGCCTGCCTGGTGTTTTGATGCTCTCGGGGAGAGTTTTGTACTCCATAATTGTGCTGGGGGGTAGGTTAAGCCCGAAGCGTGTCCCGGATTCGGGCTGTGGTTGCCTGGTGGATGGCAGTCTTATTCCATGTTGAAATAATGTCCTCCTGAAACCGGACAGACACCACAGCCCCACAGATCTCCTCCCCAGCCATGAACTGTTCCCCCAACATGGCCAAAATGAGATTCTCCCAGCAACGGGAGGCCAAGCCCTTCCGCAGCCGAATAATCCACTTGCCACCATTTTTATTTCCATCATCCTCACACGTGGGTTTAATTCCTTCTTTGAAGAGATGGAAGTCACTGTGGCCTGTCAGGTGTCCGGGATGTACCGTGTGGCTATAAAACCTCCAGAACTTCTCCACAGAAGCAAAGGTGCCAATCTGTTCGATATTCTGTTCATAGCTCTGTGAGCTGGTCGGACGGCCGGGGGTTCTCCTGGAGTACCAGAAACTGTAGTTGAACTGCAGGGGAGGCTCTGCCGGTCCAGGGACAACAGCCTTTCTCTTGTGACTGCTCTGATTCTTATCTCGTTCTGTTTTTTCCTTCTCACCATCTTTCCGTGTCCCCACTGTCATCATCTTTCAAAGAGTCGAACTTGTTGTTCATCCTCTCGCCTGATCTTGCCTTTATTTATGCTTCTATTCAAAAACGGATTTGAGGTTGTCTACACAACTATACTATAAGATAAAGTGAAAAATGTTTATAGATTTAAATCAGGATAAATGTAACATGGAAGAAGAAAACCGAGACAAAATAACGCACACTGTAAATCACATCCCACCTCTACCTTCAAGAGCATGGGTCACAGAGGGCGATGACCTCTTCCAGCAGATTAGAGAAGACTTCTCCCAGGAAGTGATCTTTAAGCTGAAAACTAAAGACTTAGCTGGACAAAAACGTGACTCCAGTATTCCAGGAAGATCAAAGAGCAGAGCACTTTCAGAGACCCGCGAGGAGACCTGAGCAGCTTGTGTGCCAAGAGCTCAAGAGAGTGTTGAAGAAGACCGGAGCTGAGGTGGACAGGAAGGCAGGACTCACACGCTCCCAGGTTACGGCTGGCAGTGCAGAGAGCTGACCGAACCAGAGCAGCAAGCTGAAGCCACTGGGAATTCTAAGGAGGAAGGAACGACATGATGATTACTTTTCAGAGTACACTGGCTTTATGTAAAGAATGAGTCAGAGTGGAGCCAGAGATGATGCGAAAGCGTAAACTAGGCCCATGTGCAGTAGGAGGCCACGCAGGCACGGCTCAGTGACAATGTGGCAGTGGGAAGGAATGGTGCAGAGAAGCTGGGGAACAGCTAGAAGAAAGAAGACTTGGGCGGGGCGCGGTGGCTAATGCCTGTAATCCCAGCACTTTGGGAGGCCGAGGCGGGTGGATCACAAGGTCAAGAGATCGAGGCCATCCTGGTCAAGGAGGTGAAACCCCCCATCTCTACTAAAAATACAAAAATTACCTGGGCATGGTGGAGCGCGCCTGTAATCCCAGCTACTCGGGAGCCTGAGGCAGGAGAATTGCCTGAACCCAGGAGGCGGAGGTTGCGGTGAGCCGAGATCACACCATTGCACTCCAGCCTGGGTAACAAGAGCGAAACTCTGTCTCAAAAAAAAAAAAAAAAAAAAAAAAAGAAGACTTGGGCCCAGACTGCCCCTGGGAACCTGGAGGGCTGGAGGTGTCAAGAGGTCTCAGCTGCTCATTTACCAAAAAAGCTCTTTACAGAGAAAGGCAGAAATAAAACAAAACAGGCCCAGACTGGTGGCTCCCGCCTGCAATCCCAACATTTTGGAAGGAAGAGGTGGGCAAATCACTTGCGGTCAGGAGTTCCAGACCAGCCCCGCCAACGAGGTGAAACCCCGTCTCTCGTAAAAATACAAAAATTAGCTGGATGTGGTGGTGGGCACCTGTAATCCCAGCTACTCAGGAGTCTGAGGCAGGAACCCAGGAGGCGGAGGTTGCAGTGAGCCGAGATCGCGCCACTGTACTCCACCCTGGGTGACAGAGCAACACCCTGTCTCAAAAAAAGAAAGACTAGGTATTTCAATGGGGCACATTATGGTAACCAAGAGGTAATAACTACAGGGAAGTAACTGCCACCTTATGGGACTGGAAGAACGAAAGGAGAGAGATTGCGACCACTGAGGAAAGGCCCTGGGGTGTTAGGAAGGCAGCAGGACGGTGCTGCTGCACTGATTTATATAAGGGACAGTGAGACATTCTGGGAATGCACCAAGAGAACGACTGGAGATGGGACTCCACTGCCATCGTTGGTGTGACCTGACAGGAAGAAAGGAAGGAAAACATTTAGAAAGCAGTCCCTGCGTCTCTCCTCTTGCTTTCTAGTCTCTGTTTCCTCTTACTGACAGAACACAAGAGAAATCCAGTGGGCAAAAGAGTTTGGGAAATGTAATCCGCAGATGCCCAGCCCCAATACCACAAAACAGAGTGTATGAGGGTGATTTTAAAGCTGAGAGGGAGGCCAGGTGCAGCGGCTCAGGCCTGTAATCCCAGCACGTTGGGAGGCCGAGGCAGACAGATCACCTGTGGTCGGGAATTCAAGACCAGACTGACCAACATGAAGAAACCCCGTCTCTACTAAAACGACATAATTAGCCGGGCGTGGTGGCACATGCCTGTAGTCCCAGGTACTCGGGAGGCTGAGGTAGGAGAATCGCTTGAACCTGGGAGGCGGAGGTTGCAGTGAGCCAAGATGGTGCCATTGCTCTCCACTTGGATGACAAGAGTGAAACTCTGTCTCAAAAACGAAAAAAAAAGCTGAGAGGGAATGGACTAATAGGAACACAGCTGTGAACTACTACTCTGTCCTGGCACTTAGTAGGACTCAAGAGCAGGACATGAATCATCAGTCTTGCTCATTATTACTTGAGTCAGGGGTTCATCTGCACTCTTTGTTTGCCTTTTGCCCCTTCCTGCATCTGGTAGTTTGGATGACTTGGATCCAGCCAAGAGCACTGGAAGCGAGAGAAACTTCCAATGCAATGAGAACGACGAGGGAGCGTTTTTTGTTAGTTTTATTGGTTTCTCTCTTTTTTCATATGGAATGTTATTGGTGGCAACCTGGTGGTAAGCCACTCCAGAAGAATGGTAAAAGATAAACAAGTGGGTAATTGGTAATTAGACAAGTACTATCCTTTACCTTCTACAGCCCTAGTGCAACCCTCCACCCACTCCTCCTCCTCTCAGCACCCTAAAACAGGTAAGTTTCTTGACCCTGGCCTTTTTAAAACAAAGACAATTGCCAAGCATATCTGAAAAAAATTTGAAAATGCTATCAGCTCTATCTCCAACTGGTATGCAGGGCAGGAGGGGAGACGACAAGAATTTTGGAGAATTTAATTCTTCGTGAAAATCACTGTTTTGTAACTGAACATAGTTCTATTAAACAGCAATTACCCTTTCTGTTTCATCCAAGCAACTTCCTTAGTTTTTTTTGTTCTTACCAGGTATATTGTTTGCTTTTCTACAGAGAAGGCACAGAAAAAACAAGGATTTGTTAGCTTCCTTCGTTGTCTTACTAATTTTGGATCAAGGGGAAGAAAAATGGCAAAACAGACAGGTTGCCCCCTCTGAGGTTCGAACTCAGGACCTTCAGATTATGAGACTGACGCGCTGCCTACTGCGCTAAGGAGGCAACTGTCCCTCCCACTTAACCAAGGGCTCTACCAACGTGACTATGAGGAACATTAATTCGGTTTTAAATCCTCTGAATTACAGTGTTTCAAAATAAGGCGGAACTATTATTTCCACGTCTAAAACGCTTTGGATGACAAAACTACGCAGTACAAGGCGGGGCCAACTCCTAAAGCAAACCCGTTCTCCCACAGACCTTCCCGAAGGGACTTGGAGTCTGGACTTTGCAAACTTCCTTCCTGCGCGGGGCCCTGGAGTTCTCAGCTCATTTCTGGGCCAGGAACGGCGGTCTCCGGCTGCAGGATTACGGCTTCCGTAGACGCACCGCCTCCGAAACGCAGGCAAGACGGAAAACCGAGAGTGCACTCTGCCTCGCTCAGGGCGTTCCGTGGAGACACCCCGTCCCCTGAAACGCATGAAGAAGGGCGAGGTGAGGGGGTCTCAGGACTTTTTCCTCCTTTTTCTTACAAGCAACGGGCTCAAACCAAACGGCTGGACCTGCGTACTCCTGAAGCCTAGAGGCTTACTCCCGGCAGTCCAGGCGGATGTGGAGCCCATGGCGTCCTCTGGCGCTCTCGGTCTCTGCGACCCTTTTTCTTGTGTGGGTGACAAACGGGGCAGGAGTCCCCTCCTGCAGCACCTGCAGCATCCTGTCCAGGATCCCCTGGGAGCTGAGAGGAAACAAAGCGTCGGGGATCAGGGGCTTCTCCGGCTGCGCTGAGACGCGAGGAACGCTGAAGAAGGGGCCCGCGGGAAGGGTTTATAGGGATGTGAAAATGGGAGTAAACGGACTGCTAAGGGGCGACGGTCACTTGGGTGAAGGTGAGAGCGGCGGCCTGCGCCGTGGGCGGTAGCGTGGCCGAGCGGTCTAAGGCGCTGGATTAAGGCTCCAGTCTCTTCGGGGGCGTGGGTTCGAATCCCACCGCTGCCAAAGCAGCGTTTTCTTTCCTTCTCTTCTTCATTCTGTTAGAGATCCATTCCAAGCCCCGTGTGGGGAGTTCTCAGTCTCCTAACTGAGGTAGATTTATCTTCTTTCTGTTTTCCCAGGGGCCACAGATAACACTCGTAGGTACAGTACCCCAAACAGTGCCCAACTGTTTCTCGATTTAAGGGCTGAGATATCTTCTCCCCTAGTTATTCCCTTCAGTGGCCTTCATGTGTTTTATTCACTTTGCAAGATTTGTGAACCAACCACGGGCAATTCTAAGGAAAAAGTACAACCTTCTTAACTCCAGACTCAAGAATAAATAAGCCGTGCACCTCATCTGCCCTATTTTCCTTTGTCTTCTCCAAGGGATAAATGTGATAAGGCTAGAAACACAAACTAACAATCAAAACAGCCGCCAGACACTAGAGCCTTTCCGCCTTTGCCTTTTAGTTGAACACAGTTGAAGAGTTAGCTTTTGAGTTTCTGATATAATCTTAAAACAGTAAACATTTTTTTATTTTCTTTTTCCTTTTATTGTTTCTTTATTTTAAAAAAAATCAGGTTCGTAGAATAAAAAGAATGACACCTGTGTCTTTGTTTTGTTTGTTTGTTTGTTTGTTTGTTTTAGTTAGAATGGAGAGTTTGTGTATATAGGGGGGTGGGTAGATACTTAGGGGCACTTAATTTCACTGCTTCCTTCCTCACCTTCCAAAAGATGTATCCGATACATAAGCTACGTATATATGTGGTCTATTTGTTATATGTTGTTCTTGCAGTTACTAGATAGATAACCATGTTATCTTAATAAAGCTAAGATTTGAAAAAATAAATTGCTACATCCGGCACTGTAATATCCTCGTTTGGTCATCCATACTAAAGGCCACCGATTTGTGGGGCCATCTGGACACTAAGATGCCCACTTGGGAGCTGGGACCTGGAAAGGCAAAACGAGATAGGAAGAGGAAGAGAAATAATTATCCTCTCTTGAAACTGTAAAATTTAGCCTAGCAAGAGAAGGCAAAAAAGAAGTCTAAAGTCTTCCAAAAATTTAAGCTGGGCTGTCCCAATGAGCATTCATGCATTCATTCATTCACTCATTCTTTCATTTATGCATTTATGCAACACGCATTGATTGAGCTTCTGCTAAGTACCAGACCGTGGGCTGTCAAAGAGGAGTGAGACTCGGTCCTGCCCTTAAGTCATTTTGGAGGAGTGCGAGAGACAGATTTTAAAAATTCAAGCCCATGGTTACAACCGAGGGGCAATGCCAAGATACTCGCTGCCCATGTCCTATCATACCAATTTCAATAACAATAAAAAAAAAAAAAAAAAGATACTCGGAGCCTGTTCTAGAGGCGCATGTATGCATCGTTCAATGAATAAATGAGATGGTAGAAAGTGGATAGCATATTTTTCTTTTCTCCCTTTCAAACCGTGAGACTAAAATTCAGTTTGCCTTTTCGTGGGCTGGAAACGAAAGCAAATAAACATCTCCAGGAATAACTATGTTAGCAGAGCAGCATGCGGCCCCGCCTCGAAGGATGGAAAGAAACCTGGGAGAAAGGCGCAGTGGAGACAGTGTGTGACTCCTCCCCGTGCCATGCCTGCCTGTGGCACTCCAAAACAAACAAACAAACACAAAAACTGCTCCTGCAAAATCACTTTAAATAAGTGGAAGAAAAGAGAGACCCCAGATGGATCGAGTACCCGCCTCCCTCGAGGAGGGTTCCATGGTGTAATGGTTAGCACTCTGGACTCTGAATCCAGCGATCCGAGTTCAAATCTCGGTGGAACCTTTCGTGCTCCTCTCTTTTTGCTTTGCTTTCGGTAACTTGGGCATGAACCTTGCCGCTTTCAATTTCAGTTTCTTCGCTTTGATTTTTGATGGTTTCTGGTCGCGAGGAAAAACATGTCATCTGCGGTGCCAGTAACCTGTAAGCTCAGGGTCAATGTGTAATAACGGAGTTGGTATAAGCGTCTTTCTGTTCTCACCTAGGGTGGCTTCCCCCCAGGACGCTTCTGGCTGAGCGCTCCTGTAGCAAATGAATGCGCCCCGTAACCAACCAAAACGTGATTCACTGTTAAACAGCGAACAAGGCTGAAAACGAAGGAGACTTACCTCATTGACGGTGTATCATTTTAGTTAGGGTCGGAAAAGTAAAGGTAGAGACAACGAAAACACAGAAGTGGCTGAGAAAGTAAAGTTCAGGGAGAATAAAAGAGCTGTGTCAGAAGTGGGATTCGAACCCACGCCTCCATCTGGAGACCAGAATCCTCAACACGAGGAAGCAAGGCTTGAGTCTGGCGCCTTAGACCACTCGGCCATCCTGACACCCGAGGGCCCTGCTCGTCCCTGAGCGTCATCTTCAACGGTGATGAATGCGTCACCGGCGTAAACCGTTAATGTGTTCGCGATTTAATGAAAGAAATGGAAAAGAAAATTCCAGCCACTGAACACAACGTTCTGTCTGCATGGAATCAGGAGCCGTGACTCAACTCGCGAAGCGCTTTTTCCAATTCGGGCTGAAATTTAGCGTTTGTCGCCCCTCGCCCCCGTCTACACTTCCCTGCACGCCCCGGGTACAGGGGCGCGAACATCCAACGACGCAGCCGCGACTCTGCCCGGAACAAGGAAGAACACAGAGCGCGGGGCTGCCCGGGAGATGCTGCTTAGCAAACGCGGAAGGGACGCGCGAGCCCGTGTAGACCGGAAGCGCAAGCAGCAGAGCTGGTGGAGACCGGGGCGGGTGGTGCGCTCAGGGACCCTGAACAGGAAGAACGGCTGCGGGTGAGTCGCGGGAGCTGACTTAGGCGTGGAAAGAAGGCGAAGTGCGGGGCAAAACCCGGGCAGCGTGCAGGAAATGTCAGCACAGCCGAAACCTCCCATCTCTTCCCTCCCCACATCCCCAGAACGAAACAGGCTCATCTCCCCTCCCCACGCCTCTCCCAGGGCGATGTCTGTCCAGGGAAACTGGGATAAAGCTTCCTAGAGATAAAAATAGACAGATGAGATATTCATGTGAATTTACAAGGAAAAAATAAAAATTAAAACAACGGCATACACTGGTATTTGAGGATCTTCCAAAGAAATGGCCGGGTCTCCAGAGAATCCTCAAAGACTCTGCAGTCCACAGCCTGGCCCAGGCCCACAGAGCTTCCAGAGTCAGGGGTTCAGTTACCCACTTAAAATATGCACGACAGGGGCCCAAAGTGGCTCCGGCCGGATGTCGTGGCGCTTGCGAAGGCGAGGCCAAGAGTTCAAGGCCAACCAACCTCAGCAACCTTACAAGCTCTCATTGATTGGCAAAAAAGAAAGAAAGAAAGAAAAAATATGCAGGACAACCAAGGATGATCAGATGGTTGTGAAAATATTTCTACAGTAGGACAAGGACAAATACCCACAGATGGGGGCAGGAAGACCTAAGAGGAAACACATACAAAGCAGGAACCTGGATTTTTTTTAAAAAAAAATTATAATTGATAGGCCTGGTGTGGTGGCTCGTGCCTGTAGCCCCAGCACTTTGGGAGGCCGACGTGGGTGGATCACCTGAGGTAGAGAATTCCAGACCAGCCTGGCCAACATGGAGAAACCCCGTCTCTACTGAAAATGCAAAATTAGCCAGGCCTGGTGGCACACGCCTGTAATCCCAACCACTCGGGTGGGTGACACAGGAGGATCGCTTGAACCCGAGAGGCGGAGGTTCCAGTGAGCGGAGAGCACCCCACTGAACTCCAGCCTGGGCAACAAGAGCGAAACTCGATCTCAAAAAAAATTATTATTATATAACTGTTGCGAACTGAACACGAACCCGGGAATCTCGTCCAGCGAGGGGTCTCAAACCTGGAAGAGGGCGTGCGCGGAAAAGAAAGGAGACAGAAAGAGGAGAGGTCTGGAGGACTGGATGGGCTGGGCCCATTCAGTGATTTTATTTGTGCAGTGGGTTTCCTTATATACTTTTTGCTTTAACATCATTACCTCAATGCAGATCATTACTCAAACAATAAAAGGGAGAGAAAACTCTTGGGAGATGATTCTAAGAAACTGTCAAAAGGAAACAAATATTAATGTAAAGGATTAAGGGGAAAACAGGTGATGCTGATTATCGATATTGTCAGAACAATCAGTAACTTGGATAACAATCTTTAATTAACTAGAAGTCACAAACTCGGCAGTAAACCGTGCATCTGCGAGAGACAAGGACCGCAGGGGAGGTCGCTAGGCTGAAACAATGCCTGGTAAACGAAGTCTTAGATCAGGAGCCAGAAAGGGGAACACAATACCCAATGAACTCACTTCAGCGTTCACCTGGCCATTCTCTCATCGGCCAAGAAGGCTGAGGACAGTGTCCTGCTTAATCATTCTCAATTTCCTTTTTCCTTCTCTTCTTAATTTCCTCTCACTCATAGCTCGACAGCCTCCAGCCAGGGAAAATGTGTAAGGAGTCAAGCCTCTCGCAGGGGCGGCTCCCACCTATAACATATTATTATGATGTCTATATATAGTCATCAGGAAAGTAAGAGAAGATACTGCACTCAGGAAACAAAAAGGAAGGAAGCTCTTCATGTTATTAATAGTATAATGGCAGAATGTTTTTTAATTTCAAAATAAGATTGTAGAAATCTGGAAAGTGTGGTGGAAAATAGCAGGTAATTGATAAGGAAATGAAAGGTGTATAATAGAAGATATGCCAAGAAACAAACAGGGATTCTAGGAAAAGAGAAGAGGAAAGTGGAATAAAGGAGATAAAGATGTAACATCAGATTATTTTTCAGAACCGAAGACCTTATATCTCCAGATTTAAAGGCCCACCAACTACCCCGCATAGTGTGTGGCAAAGCCCCACAGTAAAGCTTGTCATCGTGAAATCTCAGAACACTGGGAATAAAGCGAACATCCTAAATGTTTCCAGAAAGAACACAAAAGGAAAAGATTGCATAGAAAGGATTGTGAATTAGAATGGCATCTCTTTTTCTCCACAGCAACACCAACACCAAAAGCTAAAAGACAATGAAGCAATACCTTCTGAATCCTCTCAATAAAAGAAAATAATTTCCACAACTAGATTTCTGAACCCAGCCAAATTACCAATCAAATGCGAATGGACATTTTCAGGACATTACCTCCCATGCACCTTTGCTCAGAAAGCTTCTGGAGAATTCTCCACTAAACAGGGAATTAAACTAAGAAAAAAGAAATATGAAATCCAGTGATTGGGGACCTAAGAAAGAAGAAAGGTGAAGGAAAAAATTCCGCAGCACCTGCTGAGCTGCCAGCCTAGAAGACAATCAGTCTACAGTGGAATAGTAGAAAGAAGGGCTGAACGAAGGTTTTTCCAGGGGAAACTGGAACTGACATTGCCTCACGCATTTGACCAGAAAATAGTGTCAGAAAGCTGGTATTGAATTACAAATAAATATTTAGAAAAGTAAGGAAAGAACAGGTGGTAATAATTCATCCCAGGAAGAACAAACGGTTGTCAAAGAAGGTAATTACGGTATACTGTAGCTCTGCTGTGAAAAATATTACAAAGTCATAATGATGAAAACTGTATCAATTTAACTAAAAGTTACACATATGAGGCAGGGAGTGCTGGCTCATGCCTGTAATCTCAGCACTTTGGGAGGCCGAAGGAGTTCAAGACCAGCCTGGCCAACATGGGGAAACCCTGTCTCTACTAAAAATACAAAAATGAGGTGGGCATGGTGGCAGGCTTCTGTAGTCCCAGGCACTGGGTAGGCCAAGGCAGGAGAATCGCTGGAACCCAGGAGGTGGAGGTTGCAGTGAGCAGAGATGGCACCAATGCATTCCAGCCTGTGCAACAGAGTAAAACGCCGTCTCAAATAATAATAATACATATGAATGTATATTATCATATTCAAAAATTTATTCAATAAATACATGTTGAATTAACATATGTACAAGAAAATAAATATTATCTACAAGAAGAGATTCATGAAGAGCATACACCTAAATATAAAGGATTCTTATGGATGTATTCTTACAGTAAAATACATTATTGATTAATATCTTTTCTTGAGTATATTGTTTTTATGTCCGTAAGTCTCACCCTCTTTGCTGGAGTAAGGAAAGACTAATCTTCCCTACAAAGCTATCATTAACACAAGTAAAAACAGGTCAATAAGGCTGGGTGTGGTGGCTCACGCCTGTAATCCCAGCACCTTGGGAGGCTAGGGCAGGTGGATCACGAGGTCAGGAGTTTGAAACAATTCTGGACAACATAGTGAAACCCTGTGTCTACTAAAAATACAAAAAAATTAGCCAGGTGTGGTGATGTGCGCCTGTAACCCCAGCTACTTGGGAGGCTGAGGCAGGAACGTAGCAGGAACCTGGGAGGCACAGGTCGCAGTGAGTCGAGATTGAGCCATTGCACTACCACCTGGGAAACAGTGAGAGACTCCGTCTCAAAAAAAAAAATCATTAAGGAAATGAAAATTTTAAGCCACAAATTGGGGAAAACATTTGCAAAATACATATCTGAGAAAGGACTCATCCTAAATATATAAAGCACTCTTACAAATCAACAAGAAAAAGACAATTTTTTTTTTTAATGGCAAAAGACCTGATCAGGAACTTCACTAAAGCACACGGTCAAATAGTCAGTAAACACATGAGGCCAGGATTGGGTGGCTCCTGCTGTAATGCCACCAGCACTTGGAGGTGGGAGGATTATTTGAGTCCAAGAGTTTGAGACCAGCCTGGGCAAGCAACATAGTGAGACCGCCCCCTGCCCCACCATCTCTACAAAACTTTTTTTAAAAACGAGTCAGGCTATTTTCAATAAAGCATGAAGAAAAAAAAAATTAGCCAAGCATTGTGACGTAGTTTGAGCTATCCTGAAGGGCTGAGGTGGGAGGGTCACAGGAGTCTGGGAAGTTGAGGCTGCAGTGGGCCTTGACTGTATCACTGCTCTCCAGCAAAAGAAAATTTGAAAATGTGCTCAGTATCATTAATTTACCAGGGAAATATAAATTAAATTAAAACCACTATGAAATGCCAACACAAATCCACCTGAACAGCTAAAATATTTTAAAACACATAGGCTGCACCAAGTATTGGTGTAATATGAGCAGCAAGTAGAATTCTCATGCATTGCTGCTAAAAGTGTTAATTAGCACGTTCACTATGGAAAATTGCTTGGCATGATCTGAAAAACTAAACATACACCAGTAGCAACTCCATTCCCGGGAACAAGGGCGTTTGTCTATGAACAGACACATATCACCAGAACATTCAGGGCAGCTTTATTCACAACAGACAACAACCTAACCCAGTAAGTGCTCACAATAGCATTCTATTTATGTGAAGTTCAAAAACAGGCAGAATTGGCCGGGCGCGGTGGCTTAAGCTCGTAATCCCAGCGAGGCCGAGGCAGGTGGATCACCAGGTCAAGAGATCGAGACCATCCCGGTCAACATGGTGAAACCCCGTCTCTACTAAAAATACAAAAAATTAGCTGGACATGGTGGCGCGTGCCTGTAATCCCAGCTACTCAGGAGACTGAGGCAGGAGAATTGCCTGAACCCAGGAGGCGGAGGTTGCGGTGAGCCGAAATCGCGCCATTGCACTCCAGCCTGGGTAACAAGAGCGAAACTCTGTCTCAAAAAAAAAAAAAAAAAAAAAAAAACCAGGCAGAATTAATCAATGCAAAAAGAACAGGCAGAATTAATCAATCAATGCTTCTAGAAATCTGGAATAGAGATTTCTTCTAGGTAACCTCTGGAAGTGGGTGCTGATGAGAAAGAGGCATGAGAAGCTTCCTACATGCTGAAAATGTTCGTCTTGATCTGGATAGTGGCTACACACATGGGACAACTCATTAGGTTATATACTGAAGGCTTGTGCACTTTATGCATATTTTACTTCAATAAATTAACAGTATGAGACAGTTTATCATTGAATTTTAATTTAAGTACTCTACAGCATAAACTTTAAAGAGGTTTGATATCGTTTGGATACCTGTCTCACGTTGAGATGTAATCCCCAATGTTGGAGGTAGGGCCTGGTGGGCCACCCGGCGCCCCCCCACCCCGCCCCCGGGCTCCTCTCTTGCTGTGCGATGTGCCTCCTCCAGCTTTGTCTTCCGCCATAATTAGAAGTTTCTCAGACCAGGCGCCGTGGCTCACACCTGTAATCCCAGCACTTTGGGAGACCGAGGCGGGTGGATCACTTGAGGTCAAGAGTTCAAGACCAGCCTGATCAACATGAAACCCTGCCTCTACTAAAAAAAACTACAAAAGTAGCATGCCTGTAATCCCAGCAACTTGGGAGGCTGAGGCAGGAGAATTGCTTGAACCCGGGAAGCAGAGGTTGCAGTGAGTCGAGAATGCACCATTGCACTCCAGCCTGGGCAACAAGAGCAAAATTCCATCTCAAAAAAACGAAATAAAAAACAAACAAACAAAAACATAAGTTTCCCAAGGCCTCTGCAGAAACAGCTGCCACTATGCTACCTGTACAGCCTGCAGACCCATTAGCCAAATAAATTACCTAGTCTCAGGGTTTGTTTTCTTTCTTTTTTTTTTTGAAATGGAGTCTCTTTCTCTGTCGCTCAGGCTGGAATGCAGTGGCGCAGTCTCGGCTCGCTGCAACCTCCACCTCCCGGGTTCAAGTGTTTCTCCTGCCTCAGCCTTCCAAGTGGCTGGGACTACAGGCATGCACCACCACACCTGGCTGATTTTTTAAATATTTTTAGTAGAGACGGGGTTTCAGCATGTTGGGCAGGCTGGTCTCAAACGCCTGACCTCAAGTGATCTGCCTGCCTTGGCCTCCCAAAGTGCTGGGATTGCAAGCGTGACCCTCTGTGCCCGGCCCTCAGGTTATGTCTTCATGGCAGTGTATGCCCAGCCTAATATGACGTTAAAAAAGGGAGACGTTGTTGTGACCTGGGAAGATGGAAGAGGTCTTAGAGAGGCTGATCTGGAGGGAGTGGTCACCTGAAAGGAAAGCGGCCGCATCTGCTTATCCGAGTTTAGCCTGGAAAGGGAAGAGAAATGGTTCCAGAGCTCACAACGCATCGACATCTTCTTCAGGCCCAGCATCTCCAGGTCCTTCAACCATTTCTCCCTTGCAGTTCGGGATGCCGCTCCCACTCACCGTGTCACTCTTTCGCGTAGCATCCTGTCTCTTCCTCCGTGGCACTGGCCGCAATCAGGCACCACACACTGATTTCAGTAGTAACTGAAGGCCACTGCTTATTCTGATCATGTCCAACAAACTGCCCCAACGGGTAGGGCTCACTGGGGTGAGTTTTCCGTCACATCCGGCACTGACTGGCGACTCAGACCAGACCCATTTGGCAACTGGGCTACTCTTCATTGACCATCCTCATGCTTTTACCAGGGAGTGGCTGGAAGGATGGCCTCAGTGACCCCGCTCCCCCTCTAAGGAGTCCCATAGCAGAGGGTTAGGCGGCGTTACGGGCCGAATTGTATCCATGTCCTCACCACACACACACAGCTCCCAACACCCCATGTGGACTGTATTTGCAGTTTTTTTTTTTTTTTTTTTTGAGTCAGAGTTTTGCTTTGTCACTCAGGCTGCAGTGCAGTGGCGCAATCTTGGCTCACTGCAACCTCCACCTCCCAGGTTCAAGCGTTTCTTCTGTCCCAGCCTACCGAGTAGCTGGGATTACAGCTGCGCACCACCACACCTGGCTGATTTTTGTATTTTTAGTAGAGACAGGGCTTCTCTGTGTTGGCCGGCTGGTCTTGAACTCCCAACCTCAAGTGATCTACCTACCTCGGGCTCCCAAAGTGCCGGAATTACAGGCATGAGACACGGAGGCTGCCTGGAGATACGATCTTTGCAGGGACAATAGTAAGACTGAGGCCCTAAGCTGATGGTCCTGGTGTCCTTATAAGAAGAGGAAGAGCCACCCCCATGTGCACAGAGAAAAAGTCGTGTGAGGACATACTCAGAAGGCGTCTGTCTGTGGGCCAAGGAGGGAGACCTCAGGGGAAAACAACCCTGCAGACTCTTTGATCTTGCACTTCCAGTATTCAGAAAACAAAATGTGAGAAAATAAATTTCTGGGTTTTGTTTGTTTGTTTTGCTTTTTAAGATGGAGTGTCACTCTGTCGAGTGCAATGGCGCGATCTTGGCTCACGGCAACCTCCACCTCCTCGGTTCAAGCAATTCTCCTGCTTCAGCCTCCCAAGTAGCTGGGATCACAGGTGCACACCGCCACACCTGGCTATTTCTTTTGTATTTAGTAGAGACAGCGTTTCACCATGTTACCCAGGCTAATCTCCAACACCTGAGCTCAGGCAAGCCCCCAACCTCGGCCTCCCAAAAACGCTAGGATTACAGGCGTGAGCCACCACGCCTGGCCTGCCATCTAGTATTTTGAATGGCAAGCTGAGGAGACTAATAAAGACATATCTATGTCGTCTCAGGACTAAGAGTGAGACAAGACAGCGGCTGTCAGCCGTCTTACAGCCCGGGCCTGGCACTGCTGCAGAATCGCTTCTGTCATAGTGATTCTACAATGTTGGAGCACTCACAGGCCAGGCCAGAGTCAAGAGTGCAGTGGACCCTGGTTTCTTCTTTGTTTTCAGACAGCGTTTAGCTCTTGTTGCCCACGCTGGAGTACAATGGCACAATCTCAGTTCATGACAACCTCCGCCTTCCGGGTTCAAGTGATTCTCCTGCCTCAGCCTCCCGAGTGGCTGGGATTACAGGCATGCGCCACCACACCCAGCTAATTTTGCATTTTTAGTAGAGACAGCGTTTCTCCATGTTGGTCAGGCTGGTCTCGAACTCCCGACTTCAGGTGATCCGTCCACCTCAGCCTCCCAAAGGGCTGGGGTTACAGGCTTGAATCACTGTGCCCAGCCTTCCTCTTTGTTTTTCTAAGATATCTCTCTCTTTCTTGACTATTTCGGCTTGATTCTCCTTAGAAGTCGCAGAGGAGAATGGCTCTGAGAACCTAATGCTTTGTGCGGGCTACACACACACTTCTCTACTCTGTTTGATGAGGTCCTTTAACTTTTGGCTGAGGGAAGGCGCTGCAAAATGAAAGGGAAGAGGTGAGGTCCCAAGAGGGTTTGGTCCCAGCCACAGTTCACAACCTATTCGGAGTGACTTTGCAAAGAAGGGCGAAGGCCAAGTCAAAGGAGTCGTTTCAAAAGACACTGTGAAACACAGGTCACAGATCATGTTTTGTTTTGTTTTGTTTTAGACGGAGTTTCCCTCGTTACCCAGGCTGGAGTGCAGTGGCGCGATCTCGGCTCACCGCAACCTCCGCCTCCTGGGTTCAGGCAATTCTCCTGCCTCAGCCTCCTGAGTAGCTGGGATTACAGGCACGCACCACCGTACCCAGCTAATTTTTTGTATC
This sequence comes from Saguinus oedipus, assembly GCA_031835075.1. Taxonomy (NCBI): domain Eukaryota; kingdom Metazoa; phylum Chordata; class Mammalia; order Primates; family Cebidae; genus Saguinus; species Saguinus oedipus. The sequence goes on along the minus strand of CM063172.1, from coordinate 7,441,373 downwards.
TTTAGTAGAGACGGGGTTTCACCATGTTGACCAGGATGGTCTCGATCTCTTGACCTCATGATCCACCCGCCTCGGCCTCCCGAAGTGCTGGGATTACAGGCTGGATATACTAAAATTGGAACGATAGAGAAGATTGGCATGGCCCCTGCGAGCACAGATAATGTTAATTCAGGGCCTGCTACAGAACGAGCTGTAGAAACTGCTAATTGCCTCCCCAACAGCCAGTCTGATGTTCCTCCTTCCTTCCACAAAGAATGCAGTTTTACCCCGCAGAGCAGCATGCTCAGCTAAAATGCATCCTGCCCAAGTTGCTGTGGGGAACAGACTTTTGAGAAGTGTCTTCAAAGATAAGGTGATAATTTTTCTCAGTTTATCTGGAGTGCTCCCTACTTCTACCTGTGGTTCTTACACGGTTATTACAGGCACCCCTTTTCCCCCTCAAAGGTGTTCTCAAGTTTGTGCAATGAATTGAAACACCATCTTTTTCAACGGCAACCTTTAAAAAATTAAAAAAGGCTGGAGCGGTGGCTCATGCCTGTAATCACAGCAGTTTGGGAGGCTGAAGCGGGTGGATCACAAGGTCAGGAGATTGAGACCATCCTGGTCAACATGTTGAAACCCTGTCTCTAATAAATATACAAAAATTAGCTGGGGGTGGTGGCATACACTTGTAATTCCAGCTACTCGGGAAGCTGAGGCAATACACTCACTTGAACCTGGGAGGCGGAGGTTGCAGTGACCCAAGATGGCGCCATTGCACTCCAGCCTGGGTGACAGGGAGAGACTCCGTCTCAAAAAAAAAGTGGGACGGTTCACCCAGTTGGGATGAAAGACATTTTGCACTTTCTCTTTCCCATCTGGATGATGAAACTCCAGCAGTCATCCTGGACTATCAGATAACATTGAGGGTAGATGTGACGCCCAAGAATGTCGGAGCAGAAAATAGGACAGTGAGCCCTGAGGATAATGAAACGGCCATACGACTCCCAACCACCTCCTTCTGGTCTTTCTACTGAGGTAGATAAAAGCTCCGTCATGCCTAAGCCCCTTATTTTGATTTACCCAGAAGAACTTAATTTCCACGGATATAACGCCCAGGTGACTACATAGAGTGACAGGGAAGGGGATAGAGCGAACCAGTACTCCATTCCACTCTTCACTCCACTCCACTCCACATTCCACTCCACACTCCACTCCACTCCACACTCCACTACACTCCACACCACACTCCACACTCCACTCTATTCCACACTCCACTCCACTCCACTCCACACCACACTCCACTCCACACTCCACTCCACTCCACACTCCACTACACTCCACACCACACTCCACTCCACTCCATTCCACACTCCACTACACTCCACACTCCACTACACTCCACACCACACTCCACTCCACTCCATTCCACACTCCACTCCACTCCATTCCACACTCCACTCCACACCACACTCCACTCCACTCCATACCACACTCCACACCACACCACACTCCACACCACACCACACTCCACTCCACACTCCACTCCACACTCCACTCCACACTCCACTACACTCCACACTCCAGTACACTCCACACCACACTCCACTCCATTCCAAACTCCACTCCACTCCATACCACACTCCACTCCACACCACACTCCACACCACACCACACTCCACTCCACACCACACTCCACTCCACATTCCACTCCACACTCCACTCCACTCCACACTCCACTCCACACTCCACTCCACTCCATACTCCACTCCACTCCACACCACACTCCACTCCACACTCCACTCCACACCACACTCCACTCCATTCCACACTCCACACCACACTCCATTCCACTCCACTCCACACTCCACTCCACACCACACTCCACACTCCACTCCACTCCACACTCCGCTCCACACCACACTCCACTCCACACCCCACTCCATTCCACACTCCACTCCACACTCCACACCACACTCCATTCCACTCTTCACTCCACTCCACTCCAGACTCCACTCCACACCACACTCCACTCCACTCCACTGCACACTCCACTCCACACCACACTCCACTCCAGACCACACTCCACTCCACACCACACTCCACTCCACACTCTACTCCACTCCACTCCACACCACACTCCACTCCACACCCCACTCCACTTCACACTCCACTCCACACTCCACTCCACACCACACTCCACTCCACACTCCACTCCGCACTCCACTCCGCACTCCACTCCATTCCACACTCCACTCCACTCCACACCACACTCCACACCACACTCCACTCCACATTCCACTCCATTCCACACTCCACTCCACACTCCACTCCACACTCCACTCCACACTCCACTCCACTCCACATCACACTCCACACTGCACCACACTCCACTCTGCAATCCGCACTCTACTCCGCACTCCACTCCACACCGCACTCCACTCCGCACCCCACTCCACTCCGCACTCCACTCCGCACTCCACTCCGCACTCCATTCCACACCACACTTCACTCCACACCACACTCCACTCCACACTCCACTCCACTCCACACCGCACTCCACTCCGCACTCCACTCCGCACCCCACTCCGCACCCCACTCCGCACCCCACTTCACTCGCACTCCACTCCGCACCCCACTCCGCACTCCACTCCGCACCCCACTCCGCACCCCACTCCGCACCCCACTCCGCACCCCACTCGGCACCCCACTCCGCACTCCACTCCGCACCCCACTCCGCACTCCACTCCGCACTCCACTCCACACTCCACTCCACTCCACTCCACACTCTACTCCATTCCACTCTCCACTCAACTCCACTCCACTCCTCTACTCCACTCTCCACTCGACTCCACTCTCCACTCCATAGTACCCGTGATGTTTCAGAGTTTTGACTTCAAGAATGGGTCTTGATGCAAACACCATGAGCATGATCTCAGTCACCTTGCCACAGTAATCGGTTCAGGAACAGGTAGTAAAACTAAACCTAAGCCAGTTGGCACATGAATTTCTCTGTCCACAGGCATTAGTCCAATCAAGAGCAAAATACAGAGCTTTGCTACCTGGGAAAAAGAAGTAATTGATGTTGTGAATGCATGTTTTTTTAAACTTATTTTGACATAATTGTAGATTCACATACAGTTACTAAAGATCTAGTGGCTCACTCCTGTAATCCTTGTACTTTGGGAGGCTGAGGTCAGCAGATTTCTTGAGGTCAGGAGTTCGAGATCAGCCTGACCCACATGGCAAAACCCCATCTCTACTAAAAATACAAAAATTAGCCAGGCATGGTGGCACAGGCCTGTAATCCCAGCTACTTGGGAGGCTGAGGCGTGATAATTGCTTGCACTCAGGAGGCGGAGGTTGCAGTGAGCCAAGATGGCCCCACCGCTCCAGCCTGGGTGACAGAGCAAGACTCTGTTTCCAAAGCTAAAATAAAAATAAAGATCCAGCATACCCTTCATCCAGTTCCTCCCAATGATAACATCTTGCATAAATACAGTACAGTATCACACCAGGAAATTATCATCATTAAAATTTACCAATCTTATTCAGATTTCACCATTTTTACATACATTCACATGTTTGTGTGTTTACTTCTACACAATTTTATTGCATATGTAAATATCACAGAGGAACAACACTACAGTTAAGATACAGAATTGTTCCATCGCAAAGATCCTCACGCTACCTTTTTTTTCTTTCTTTTTTTTTTTTTTTTTGAGACAGAGTCTTGCTCTGTCACCCAGGCTGTAGTGCAGTGGCTTGATCTCAGCTCACTACAATTTCCGCCTCCCAGGTTCTAGCAATTCTCCTGCCTCAGCCTCCCGAGTACCTGGGACTACGGGTGTGCACCACCATGCCCGGATTATTCATCTGTATTTTTGTTAGAAACGGGGTTTCACCGTGTTGGGTCAGGATGGCCTCGATCTCCTGACCTCGTGGATCCACCCACCTTGGTCTCCCAAACTGCTGGGATTACAGGTGTGAGCCACTGAGCCTGGGTGAGCCCAGGAGTTCTTCACCAGCCTCGGCAACATAATGAGACCCCATCTCTAATAAATATTTTTTTTTCTTACAAGATATACAGATATATTTTTTCTTTAAAAAAAAAAAAACAAGAAAAAGATAGGTGTAACTTCTTAAAATAAAAATAGAAGGAAAGGGGCCGTTAGGGATTGCTAAATGTAAATACTCCCTTCTCCCTACTCCCACCCTGTTGTACCCAACTCACCCAGTTTGTTCTACACTTTAAAATTTCTTTTTCTCTTTTCTTTGAGATGGAGTTTTGCTGTTGTTATCCAGACTGAAGTGCAATGGCACGATCTCGTCTCACCGCAACCTCTACCTTCTGGGTTCAAGCAATTCTCCTGCCTCAGCCTCCTGAGTAGCTGGGATTACAGGTGCGCACCACCATGCCCAGCTAATTTTTGTATTTTTAGTAGAGACAGGGTTTCACCTTGTTGACCAGGATGGTCTTGATCTCTTGACCTCGTGATCCACCCGCCTCGGCCTCCCAAAGTGCTGGGATTATAGGTGTGAGCCACCGCGCCCGGCCCTTTTTCTCTTTTCTCTAGGTGGAGTCTTGCTTTGTCACCCAGGCTGGAGTGCAGTGACTCGATCTCAGCTCACTGCAACCTCTGCCTCCTGGGCTCAACTGATTCTCCAGCCTCAGCCTCCATAGTTCAGATTACAGGTGTGCAACACCGCGCCCGGCTAGTTTCTATATTTTTGGTAAAGACAGGGTTTCACCATGTTGGTCAGGCTGCTCTCACACTCCCGGGCTTAAGCAATCCGCCCACCTCAGCCTCCCAAAGCGCTGGGATTACAGGCATAAACCACCACACCCTACCTGTTCTACGTTTCTTTACCCCAGGTCACCTGTCTCCAGAGGTCATAAAGGGTTGGTAAGATAAAAACAATCAATTCTGAACAACAAAGCCAAACTCTAGACTTGCATCCCCCAAACCAGGAGGCAGCTAAATCTGCCTATCTGTATCTCTCATATTTCGGCGTGTGTTGCGATGCTTAGTAGTCCTTTTCGGAGTAAATCAGAACTGACTTGCTTATTCTCTAATTTTTACAAATTTCAATATTAACCCAATCTCACACCAAGACCAGACTGTGGTGTGGCCTGGCCCAGGGACCCTGCATCATTCTGGAAATGGGTTAGGGCTATTTGGGACTGAAGGCCCTCAGGCTTCCTGTCCCCTGTGGAAGAGGAGCAGAGTGTAGACCTCTCTAAAGCGATGATGTGGGCTGCTCCGCCTACGGGGTAGCATTCTTTATTCCCTTACTTTCTTAAAAAATAAACTTACTCTAAAAAAATAATAATAGGCCGGCGCGGTGGCTCACGCCTGTAATCCCAGCACTTTGGGAGGCCGAGGCGGGTGGATCACGAGGTCAAGAGATCGAGACCATCCTGGTCAATGAGGTGAAACCCCGTCTCTACTAAAAATACAAAAAATTAGCTGGGCATGGTGGCGCGTGCCTGTAATCCCAGCTACTCAGGAGGCTGAGGCAGGAGAATTGCCTGAATCCAGGAGGCGGAGGTTGCAGTGAGCCTAGATCGCGCCATTGCACTCCAGCCTGGGTAACAAGAGCGAAACTCCGTCTCAAATAAATAAATAAATAAATAAAATAATAATAAACTCACTTTCACTTTGAAAAAATAAAAATAAAGTGATCATCTGGAAGCAGAAGCCTGTCTTGCTCAGATAGCAGGATAATTTTGAGAAAAATCTCAAAGAAAACTAGGAAACGCCAAGTAAGGGATAAGAAAGCAACATAAAGCCGGGCGCGGTGGCTCACGCCTGTAATCCCAGCACTTCGGGAGGCCGAGGCGGGTGGATCACGAGGTCAAGAGATCGAGACCATCCTGGTCAACATGGTGAAACCCCATCTCTACTAAAAATACAAAAAATTAGCTGGGCATGGTGGCACGTGCCTGTAATCCCAGCTACTCAGGAGGCTGAGGCAGGAGAATTGCCTGAACCCAGAAGGCGGAGGTTGCGGTGAGCCAAGATAGCACCATTGCACTCCAGCCTGGGTAACAAGAGCGAAACTCCGCCTCAAAAAAAAAAAAAAAAAAAAAAAAATACGGCTCTTACTATTTTGAGGTATGTTCCTTTTATACCAATTTTGATAAGAGTTTTTATCTAAAATCGCCTGTAATCTCAGCACTTTGGGAGGCTGAGGCGGGTGGATCACGAGCTCAAGGGATCGAGACCATCCTAGTCAACATGGTGAAACCCCCGTCTCTACTAAAAATACAAAAAATTAGCTGGGCACGGTGGCGCGTGCCTGGAATCCCAGCTACTCAGGAGGCTGAGGCAGGAGAATTGCCTGAACCCAGGAGGCGGAGGTTGCGGTGAGCCTAGATCGCGCCATTGCACTCCAGCCTGGGTAACAAGAGCGAAACTCCGTCTCAAAAAATAAAATAAAATAAAATACTGGCGGTCCACGGGCTGGTAAGACAATGAGAACTGAGGGCCTCCAAAACGTTGGGTCTCTGCAGGATTCTTAGTCTACGCTTCAGAAAGGAGCAAGCAATTTGTAGCTGCTACTCAGCACAGCAAGCCTATGTAGTGGGCATTTTATTACTATTTTAATGGATAAACAACCCTACGGTACAAAAAGTAAAAGACGTGAGGAAATGTACCTCTTACTGCGGAACAATTATCCCCATTTCACACGGGAGAAACTGAGGTAAATGAATGGGAAACCAACTTGCCTGAGCACAGGAGAGAAGCAGCAGAACTGGGCTTGTTACTGCAACACAGAAACGTTACCGTCTGATAACTAACCCTTTGTTTTTCTAAACGAAACCGCAGGTGCCCACAAACGGGGCTGTTTAATAAAAGGCTTCGCGTCCCAGGTGGGCTCAGTCGGTCACCCTCATCCTGCAGACTCGGGGGGAGGCCAGATGTCTGCGCTCCTCGGCCCCCACACAAAGCCTGCTTCCTTCTGCCGGGCTGGGACCCAGGCACCAAAAGGAGACCGAACAAAGACTTGGGGCCGGCCCGGCAGCCGCGGAGGCCTGTAGGCCCGGAGCGCGTGGCCAGGAGACCCGGTCGGCGCCGCGCGCGGAGGCAGCACCCGCTCTCGGGCCCCGTCCCCAGGCTGGAGCTTCGGCGCGACCCGCCCAGCGACCGCGGCGGAGCCTCCTCGGCCTTTCCAAGAGGAAAAGCCCAGGCCCCGAGGCCACGAAATCTGGTCTCTCGCTGGGAGCGCGGGCCAAGCCCCGCCCGCCGAGCCGCCTCTTCCGCTGGCGCCGGGGTGGGGTCTGCGCGGCCGCCGGGACTCGTTCGGACGCGGCCACGTTGTCTTGCGCGCCTGTCGCGCCCGGCCCTGGGCTTCTGCCCCTCGGCGACTCGGGCCTGCCCGGAGCGTGTTCGCGCCTTCATCTGGGGCCCCGGCGCCGGGAGCGGCGCGGCCACCTCGAGTCTTAGCGGCGCGGGCGCGTCTCGTTCCGGGCCCGGGAGGCGCCGCCCTCCGCCCGCCCCGCGCCTCCCGGGAACGGCGACCGGAGAGCGCGGGAGAGTTGGGCGCGGCGCGGAGCTCGGCCGGGGCCCATGCCCGTGCGCCTCGCAGGCCCCGCCATGGCGTCCGCGAGCGTGGCCGAGTGCCTGCAGCAGGAGACCACCTGCCCCGTGTGCCTGCAGTACTTCTCGGAGCCCATGATGCTCGACTGCGGACACAACATCTGTGGCGCGTGCCTGGCGCGCTGCTGGGGCGCGGCGGAGACCAACGTGTCGTGCCCGCAGTGCCGGGAGACCTTCCCTCAGCGGCACCTGCGGCCCAACCGCCACCTGGCCAACGTCACCCAGCTGGTGAAGCAGCTGCGCTCCGAGCGGCCGGCGGGCCCGGGCGGGGAGATGGGCGCGTGCGAAAAGCACCGCGAGCCGCTGAAGCTGTACTGCGAGCAGGACCAGACGCCCATCTGCGTGGTGTGCGACCGCTCCCGCGAGCACCGCGGACACAGCGTGCTGCCGCTCGAGGAGGCCGTGGAGGGCTTCAAGGTGAGCTGGGGGGGGCGGGCGGCGGACAAAGGGAGGGGGGAGCCCGGGGCGTCCCTTTTCCGCCCAGAAAATGGCTGAGCCGGACGTGGGGCTGGTTCGCAGCCGTCATTTCCTCCCCGTGCGCCCCGGAGCCTCCGCGCTCGGATCTGGAGGAGAACCTGTGGCTGGCGAAGAAGCCGCAAGTCCCCCCACCCCCACTCTCCTCGCTCCGTTTGCCCCCGAGTTTCCTGCCTCGCGGGCGCGTTGTACACGGAAACCTTTTGACAGAACGGAAGAAGCGCACACAACCCGCGCACATCCACAAGCGGGGGACGCGCTCGGCTCCCACCGGCTCGCAGACCAGACGCGTTCAGACGTTAACCGACTCACGGCCATTCCTTAGTCTAGAAGCGTTTCTCTGGCACTCGTGCAGTCTGCCTTGCTCTAGAGGCTCACAGAAAATAACAGCTCTTTGCTGGGACCCAGGAGATTAGACAGTCATGAGGAAGACCGTGGAATCATAGGACGCACAGAGCCCTCTGCTAACCTGCACACTAAACAGTAACGTGGGGACAGAGTGTTACATATAAAACACGTGTAAGGCGACCTTCAAGGAGTCCATGACACTGTATTTTTTGTATCTTGAGGGCTTCAGTAATGCATACACAATTATGTCCGTGTTTAAATGTGAGTACATTCGTGCGTAATCACTTAACATTAATGGACCTTTCACGATATTATTTCACTCAATGGTGATACATCTTGAGCAGGTTGGGAAGATGGTGTTTGCCCATGTCACATCTGAGGAAAATAAGTCGCCTTCGCAGTGCCTGTGAGGAAAAGCTCCAGTACCACACAACTCTCAGCCTCCTGCTCCAGTCACATTTCCGCTAAGTCATGCAATATCCGACCAGGGACAGGTAGATGAATCACTGTTTAAGATAGACACAAATAGTCCTGACGCAGTAGCTGAGTGGCTGAAGCGACAGGCTGCTGAGATAGACACAAAGTGCCAGAGGCGAGGCTTGATGGACCCTGTGCCGTGGGTCTTAATCTTGTGGGTGGCACTGTGGCCTGAGGACAGGCACCAGCTAGGGACTTGGCGTCAGGTGTGTGGACTCCATCTGATAAGAAGGACCTTGCTGTTGGGTGACGTGGCTCACGCCTGTAATCCCAGCACTTTGGGAGGCCGAGGCAGACAGATCACAAGGTCGGGAATTTGAGACTTGCCTGACTAACTTGGTGAAAACCGTCTCTACTCAAAGTACAGATATTAGCTGGGTGTGGTGGCACGTGCCTGTAGTTCCAGCTACTCAGGAGGCTGAGGCGGGAGAATCGCTTGAACCCCTGAGGTGGAGGTTGCAGTGAGCTGAGATTGTGCCACTGCACTCCAGTCTGGATGGCAGAGTGAGACTCCGTCCCGAAAAAATAAAGGATGACCATACTGATGCTAAGGTCTACTTAATTTTGAACTGCCATCTGTTTTGCTTTTCTCAGGAGCAGATTCAGAACCAGCTGGACCATCTTAAAAGAGTGAAAGATTTAAAGAAGAGACGTCGGGCCCAGGGGGAACAGGCACGAGCCGAACTCTTGGTAAGGGTTGTTGGAATTCACAGTCGCTTCTGCTGGTGCTCCCCTCTTCTGTAGAGCTGTTGTTACTTCCCTTAAACTTCTCCAGCAAGTCATCCAGAACTTGTAGGTAGAGGTGGATCAACCGCACATGGCGGGGGGAACTCAGGCTGAGAACTGAGAGATTCCCTTACTTTTGGGGAAAGGATGGAGGAGCCTAGTTTGGAACCCCTGGAAACCAGACCTGTCAATAAAGCTTAACCTGCTAACTGCATAGATCATGGTTGATTCTTGGCAAAACAGATAGATAAAATTATTGGGTACAGTTAGCTTCCTTTGTTACCATTCTGCAGACAAGTGCTCGTAGAGGGTTAGTATAAGGCCCACTGTTGTTTCTCCCTGGGTTATTCTCCTTGACAGTACCTTGATTGTGGAGTTTTTACTCAGTTCTCTTCTTCCAATCTCAAGGCCTTGACAAGTGGCTGATGTGTTAATTCATGATAGAGGTATTTAGGATTTTTTTTTTTTTTTTTTTTTTTTTGAGACAGGGCCTCACACTGTCACCAGTGCAGTGGCGAGGTTTCGGCTCACCGCAACCTCTGCCTCCCAGTTCAAGCAATTCTCCCACGTCAGCCTCCCAGGTAGTGGGGGCTATAGGCGTGTGCCAACACACCCAGCTAATTTTTGTATTTCTAGTAGAGATGGGGTTTCACCATGTTGACCAGGCTGGTCTTGAACTCCTAACCTGAAGTGATCCACCTTCCTCGGCCTCCCAAAGTGGGCTTACAGGTGTGAGCCACTGGACCCAGCCAGGAATTTCGTTTTAAAAAGAAAAAACAAAAAGTAAGAGACATTTGTAAAATGCATTTTTATAACATTTAAAAATACCACCTAGGTGTTTAAAAATGTTTTTTGAGCTGGGCGCAGTGGCTCACGCCTGTAATCCCAGCACTTTGGGAGGCCGAGGCGGGTGGATCACGAGGTCGGGAGATCGAGACCATCCTGGTCAACATGGTGAAACCCCGTCTCTACTAAAAATACAAAAATTAGCTGGGCACGGTGGCGTGTGCCTGTAATCCCAGCTACTCGGGAGGCTGAGGCAGGAGAATTGCCTGAACCCAGGAGGCGGAGGTTGTGGTGAGCCGAGATCGTGCCATTGCACTCCAGCCTGGGTGACAAGAGCGAAACTCCGTCTCAAAAAAAAAAAAAATGTTTTTTGAACAACAAATAAAACGTGACAAATCTCCATTGAGTAGAGGCATTTCTGTCTGAAAAGTAAAGTCCCAGACTAGTAGAGTCTAGCATCCTTCTGTCATTCCAGGCAGGGCGCAGTAAAGAACTTTTAGACAAAGAACTCATTCCCATGGGGTCCTGAGATCCCACCGCTTGCTCTGCCCACACGGTGCACTGAGACTTCAGCTCTCCTTGAAAATTGTCTGATGGACGGAGAATCTTCTCAGTGAGCCCGAGTGGACTCAGGTCATTGTCCACGTGATGGTATCCTCTGTGGGAGGATTATCAAAGGGGAGAAAAGCCCTTCTCTGAGCATCTGGGCACCTGGACATGCTTCTGGGCTCAGATGCAAAGATGGAATCATACAGCCTCTCTGGACCTCAGTTGCTCATCTGTGAAATGAGTAATTTGGACTAGATTCGTAAGGCTAGTCCTGCCTTTCTGTCCTCTGCAGTGGTGTGTGGGTATTTCTTTGGCTGTGTTCGGAAGACTCGAGTGATTGGAGAGTTTGGGGCAGGCACGCTGTGTCTTACAATGCAAGAAACAGTCTCATGCCAGGCAGGATTTTCCTGTCAAGTTGCCAATAGCACCCACTTTGAGAAACACTGAATTAGTTGCTATTTAAGGATTATTTCAGCCTTTTTTGTTTCTAAGATTATTTCGTTTTTTTTTGTTTTTTTTTTAAATAACAATTTCTTTATTCTGGAAAAGCAAATGAAAAGTCATATTCATATAAACACTGACATTACAAAGTACAGGGAAAAGGGGAAAGGAGAAGGAAACAAAACCCTTTACAAATCCTGCCAATTCTGTCTTTTTTTTTTTTTTGAGACGGAGTTTCGCTCTTGTTACCCAGGCTGGAGTGCAATGGCGCGATCTCGGCGGACCGCAACCTCCGCCTCCTGGGTTCAGACAATTCTCCCACCTCAGCCTCCTGAGTAGCTGGGATTACAGGCATGTGCCACTGTGCCCAGCTAATTTTTTTTTGTATTTTTAGTAGAGACGGGGTTTCACCATGTTGACCAGGATGTTCTCCATATTTTGACCTCGTGATCCAGCCGCCTCAGCCTCCCAAAGTGGAATTCTGTCTTACCCAAAAAGACCATAATGCTTTGTCCCATATTCAGTCACTAATAATAAAACACAAAATAAAATCTTCTCTGGAAGATACACTGCTCACTTTGAGATGGCCGGGAAAAGGGACCGGAAGTTGGGGTGGGAGGCTTTTCCTTGGCAAATCCTCAGTCATATAGATATTGCTGCACTGTTAATAAAAAACATAGGCTTCTCTGTAAAGCATTAAAAAAAATCCATGAATGAGATGGCTGACTTCTCAGCTCGAGTATCTCCAAATACATTGTTGTCCATTCCCTGACCTTTCCGTGTGTTATTTCTTGGTGGTTTTCCGGATCAGTGCCATTCTCTGTTTGTGAGCTTCCGTGGTGCAAGCTTTTTTGTAGGGTCGGATTTCTTCAGAGCCAAATCCTGGGATCCACCTGTTCCACTGGCGCTCTATATGTAGCTGGACGTCTTTCACCTCCAGAGTGCTGGACTTGCGATGCCGTGCGAGCTGACCGGCTGCTGTCACCACACTCCATAAAATCACCAGCAGCAGCATCTCCTCCACATCTTCCTCCCACTGCTCATTAGGATCCACTTCTCTTACTAAGTCCTGCAATTTCTTCTTGCTCAATACCTGATTGTTTTCAGGGCTAAGACGACCTCCTGTCCCAGGAGTGCCTGGTATCTTTACCACTGTAGGACTGTTGGCTACGGAGCCTTGTGGAGGGGTGCTGGCTGGTTCCGGTTTTATGGATGAGAAATTGGAGAGGTTGATTAGGGCTGAGGGGCCAAACTGGTTCATAATCTGCCGAGCTTTGGACTTCAGCTCATAGAGCTTGTCGAGAACCTGTTTCTTTTTGGAGCTGTGAGGACCAAGGCCAATTAAAGGCAGCAGTGTCTGTCTCCCCATGATATGCGGAGACTGCCCGATGTAGCGTTCGTCTCAGCAGCTGGCCCGACTGTGCAGTCTATTTTGTATAGTTTATGTCTTTGAAAGAATTAACCCAGCTCACATGAAGTATGACGTTTGAAAAGGATTTATAAACAGGCTTGTGCATAGTGCGTGTCTAATACGGGTGACTAGAGGGATGGTCAGTGGGGGAAGGCTCTTGGGAGAAGCTGGGTTTAGAACAGACGTTGCCAACTTTTCTAAAAAGGGTCAGGTAGTGAATGTTTCCGGCTTTGTGGGCTATATGGCCTCCCCCGCAGCTGATTAGCTCTGTTGTAGCTCAGCTCAAAAGCAGCCATTGTCAGTGCATAAATGCAGGCTGTGGCTATGTCCAGTACGACTTCATTTCTTTGGAGCTTGTTGCTGGCTCCTTGTTTAGAAGAAAACTTTTTAATAGAGACCTGATGGTGGTGGGGGCAGCTGAAGAAAGACAAGACAGTAAGTTACGGCAAACAAATGGGCACCGAGAGGAAACCATGGGGAAGCCACCTCTCTCCCACCCAAAGCCAGAGATGGCGTTTGGTGAACACCCATGACAGACGGGTAGAGGGTGTGGATTATATATGAAGGGAAATCCGGCAAGGAAGCTGCGCTTGGTTGTTCGTCCTCCGTAGGGCACATGTGTGACCCTGTCCCTTTCCCGTGTGACAATATTTCATGCCTCCCAGTTGCAATAGAGGCTGCCAGGCAGGGTGTGACAAAGTCTCAGTTTTTCTGATCTTTTCCCTCAACGCTCGTGTGCTCCAGCCAGAGAGCACGGTTTGCTTTCTCGCCCCATGATTTTGCCTGCACCATTTCTTCTGCCCGGAACGGCTTCCTGCCTGTTGCCTGTATGGTGGACTCTGGTTCATCCCGTAAACACTGAAATTGCTTCCACGAAGATGGTACCGGTTTCTTTCATTGCAGGCGCTCACCCTATCTTTAATTACCATGACTACACGTATCACACGAACCTGACTCACTTCTCTGAGCTACTTGAGAATAGGGATTTTGTCTTTTTTTTTTTTTTTTTTTTGAGACGGAGTTTTGCTCTTGTTACCCAGGCTGGAGTGCAATGGCGCGATCTTGGCTCACCGCAACCTCCGCCTCCTGGGTTCAGGCAATTCTCCTGCCTCAGCCTCCTGAGTAGCTGGGATTACAGGCACGCGCCACCATGCCCAGCTAATTTTTTTGTATATTTAGTAGAGACGGGGTTTCACCATGTTGACCAGGATGGTATCGATCTCTTGACCTTGTGATCCACCCGCCTCGGCCTCCCAAAGTGCTGGGATTATAGGCATGAACCATTGCGCCCGGCGGATTTTGTCTTAATAGTCACTGGGGTAACTCAGTTCCTGGCCTTTACACAACCAGCCAGTAAAGACTGGCAAGCATGAGTTAGCACTGGGCTTGTTTCTTTTGTTTGTTTGTTTCAGTCTTTCTAAGGTTCAGTTCAGGTACACTGTGCTTGTTTCATCCATGATGAGGTCCTGGGGTAGGTGGCCAGGGGAGAAATGTGAAGGCCCCAGAAATGAGCCATTTTTCTCTTTACTGCTTTTTCCTGTGGTCTGCGCAGAGCCTAACCCAGATGGAAAGGGAGAAGATTGTTTGGGAGTTTGAGCAGCTGTATCACTCCTTAAAGGAGCACGAGTATCGCCTCCTGGCCCGCCTTGAGGAGCTGGACTTGGCCATCTACAATAGCATCAATGGTGCCATCACCCAGTTCTCCTGCAACATCTCCCACCTCAGTGGCCTGATCGCTCAGCTGGAAGAGAAGCAGCAGCAGCCCACCAGGGAGCTCCTGCAGGTAAGGCTTACAGAGCTCTGCCAGAGCAACATCCACTGCAAGTAGCCTCCCTTCTTCCTTTGCTAAGTAGTATCCAGGATCCCCTGTCTTCCTGTTAACTCTCAGGAGTAGCAAGAGTTTGCCTCACTGCATTGTGCACCCTGGAAGGAAACTGTAAACTAGAAGTTGTGGTTGGCGCAGCTTGGATTAGTCAGTTGCGTTGTCCCCTGAAAATGGCAAAAAGACCTGGTGCTTGGGCCTGCTTAGCACTGACAAGTGGTCTGATCACAGGCTCTCCACCTTTTTGGGCCTCAGTGACCTCATGTGTTAACAAGGGGCTTAGACCACATGTCATTCAAACACTCTCTTCACTCCAGTATCTTGTAGTGTTAACATATGACTATGGCCACAAAACAGTGAGCACCTGAGCAGGAGTGGTTAGGTTCGCTGAGGGGTCCTGTGTCTAACCCTGGAGAGCTGGTGGTGAAGCTGCACAGACCTACCCCAGCAAAGCCACAGGGAACGAGCTAATGCTTGTCTATCGTTTGCTCATTCCGTGCATATTATTTGCTCTGTATCAGGCACCATTCTAGGCCCTGTGATTAAGAGCTGAATAAACTTTCTAAATTATATTTTAGTGTGGCGATCAGACAGTTTTTATAAGTATTGATAAAAGCTATTAGGAATTTATGATGACGAGGTGTGCTCAGAGCAGGAGGCCTAAAGAATGGCTCCTCTGTTTATAACACACCCAACAGGAATCTGGAGTCATTGTGATGAGAGGCGTGAAGCTTGTGGCCTCCCTACAAACAAATGCTCTACATGTGAAAAATATTTAAAAAAAGAAAAAATTAGGCCGGGTGCAGTGGCTCACACCTATAATCCCAGCACTTTGGGAGGCCGTGGCGGGTGGATCACCAGGTCAAGAGATTGAGACCGTCCTGGTCAACATGGTGAAACCCCGTCTCTACTAAAAAAAAAAAAATACAAAAAATTAGCTGGGCATGGTGGCGCATGCCTGTAATCCCAGCTACTCAGGAGGCTGAGGCAGGAGAATTGCTGGAACCCAGGGGGCGGAGGTTGTGGTGAGCCGAGATCACGCCATTGCACTCCAGCCTGGGTAACAAGAGCGAGACTCCGTCTCAAAAAATAAAAAATAAAAAATAAAATAAAATAAAATAAAAATTGATGATGGCATAAGGCAAGGGTCAGCAGGTTATGGTCCATCACCTATGTTTGTATGTACTGGGCGATAAGTGTGGTTTTTACATCTTTAAGTGGGAAAAATCAGAGAAATGTATTTCTTTTTTTCTCCCTTATTTTTCTTTTCTTTTCTTCTTCTTTTTTTTCCCCCCCTTTTTTTGAGATGAAGTCTCACTCTGTCTCCCAGGAGGGAGCACAGTGACACAATCTCACTCACTGCAACCTCCACCTCCTGGGCTCAAGCAATTCTCCTGCCTCAGCCTCTGGGTAGCTGGGATTACAGGTGCCCTTCACCATGCCCGGCCAATTTTCATATTTTTATTATAGATGGGTTTTCACCATGTTACCCAGGCTGGTCTTGAACTCTTGACCTCAAGTGATCCACCCGCCTTGGCCTCCCAATGTGCTGGGATTACAGGCGTGAGCCACTGTGCCCAGCCAAATGTATTTTATTATATGTGAAATTATATTAAATTTAAATTTAGTACTCATAAATTTTTATTGGAACTCATCCGTGCTCGTTTGTTACGTATTATCTGTCATTGCTTTTCTGCTACACCAGCAGCGTTGAGTTGTAGCAGAGATTATATGGCCACAAAGTCTAAAATATTTAATGCTTGGCCTTTAGGAAAGATTGCCGGCTGGGCACGGTGGCTCAAGCCTGTAATCCCAGCACTTCGGGAGGCCAAGGCAGGTGGATCACGAGGTCAAGAGATCGAGACCATCCTGGTCACCATGGTGAAACCCCATCTCTACTAAAAATGCAAAAAAAAATTAGCTGGGCTTGGTGGCGCGTGCCTGTAATCCCAGCTACTCAGGAGGCTGAGGCAGGAGAATTGCCTGAACCCAGGAGGCGGAGGTTGCGGTGAGCCGAGATCGCGCCATTGCACTCCAGCTTGGGTAACGAGTCTCCGTCTCAAAAAAAGAAAGAAAGAAAGAAAGATTGCCAACCCTTGGTTTAGAATAATAAAAGACAGCTTGAACTGTAGTGGACATCAATATTTGACGGGGAGAAAAGGAAGAATTTGCAAAGAGCATAATTGGCCAGGGAGGTAAAATGTGACCAGGCCTGTTTCAGGAAGGGAGTGGACACTGAGGGAGCTGAGCAGGGACCGGGGGAGACACAAGCAAATGACTGTTTGAGGAGAAGGGGGTGTAATAAAATATCTAGAGATGAGGCAGGATGATGGAGTTTTATCTGGAGCAGGAAAGGAGTCTGTGTTGTAAGGTTTCCAGGTGAAAGAGAGGGAACACTGAAGTCACCAGAAACGATACACTGATGAACACTGCGTGGTTCCTGAGAAGGCAAGTGGAAGTGAGAACTCAAGTCTTTGTGTCAGGAATTAGTTTCAGAGGGTCTTGTGTTCCATGGGAAGAAGTTACAGTTTCAGAGTATGGGAAAGTCAGTTGGCCTGCGAGAACCAGGAGGAGTGTTAGGTCAGTGAACATCTATTTATAGTGTAACCATTCTGCCCTGTTGTGTGACTTTCTTATCAGCTTTGCTTTCTTAAATCTTGACTGCTGTGGCCCAGGCAGTGAGAAAGCGGATAGTCTCATCCAGGATTGGGTTTTGCAAGATGGATTTGAGGGCTTTTTCTTTTTCTTTTGAGATGGAGTTTCGCTCTTGTTACCCAGGCTGGAGTGCAATGGCGCGATCCCGGTTCACGGCAACCTCCGCCTCCTGGGTTCAGGCAATTCTCCTGCCTCAGCCTCCTGAGTAGCTGGGATTACAGGCGCGCGCCACCATGCCCAGCTAATTTTTGTATTTTTGGTAGAGACGGGGTTTCACCATGTTGACCAGGATGCTCTCGATCTCTTGACCTCGTGATCCACCCGCCTCGGCCTCCCAAAGTGCTGGGATTACAGGCGTGAGCCACCGCGCCCAGTCGAGGGTTTTTTTCTTAGTTTTTATTGTTGCTTTTTGAGACAGGGTCTCACTCTGAAACCCAGGTTGGAGCGCAGTGACATGATCATGGCTCACTGCAGACTCAACCTCCCAGGCTTATGATCCTCCCACCTCAGCCTCCCAGGTTAGCTGGGAGTACAGGTATCCACCACCATGCCTGGCTGATTTTCGTAGAGATGTAGTTTTGCCGTGTTGCCTAGGCTGGTCTTAAACTCCTGGGCTCAGGCAGTTCACCCGCCTCAGCCTCCCAAAGTGCTGGGATTACAGGCGTCAGCCACCACATCCAGGCTTCTTCGTTTTTTTTTAATTGTAAAATATATGTAACCTAAATTTCATCGTTTTACAGTGTAAAATCTGGCACAAAGGTAGCATTTAGTAAAGTTGTATAATTATCAACCGTCTGGATCCAAAATGCTTTCACCGCCCAAAAGGAAACCCCGCGCTGTTAATCACTCCTCATTTCCTTCTACCCCTAACTCCTGGCTCTCGGGATTCGTGTGTTCTACATATTAGAGATGACTGAAATCATGCAATGCGTGGCCTTTTCCTTTCACTTCACATGCTTCTTTAAAGGTTCATTCATACCCTAATATGTTTCAGTATTTTATTTCTTCTTGTGGCTGAATAATAGTCCCTGTACGGATATATACTGTGTTTGTTCATTCATCAGTCGATGGGCATTGTGGTTGTTCGCACCTTTTGGCTATTACGAATAGTGCTGCTGTGAACGTTAAAAGTAGAAAACAATTCACAAATGTGTGTGTCACCCTCATGCATGAGCAGTTATTCTCTTCTGCACGGTTCCTGTTTGAGGATATCTGCTGCTGAAGCAAGCATCGTAATTAAGGCTTTAAAACTTTTGTTTTTTTTGTTTTTGAGACAAGGCCTCATTCTGTTGCCCAGGCAGAGTTGTGGCGTGGCACAATCTTGGCTCACTGCATCTTCCGCCTCCCAAGTTCAAGTGATTCTCCTGCCTCAGCCTCCCGAGTAGCTGGGATTACAGGCACGTGCCACCACACTCGGCTAATTTTTATGTTAGTAGAGATTCAGTTTCACCATGTTGGCCAGGCTGGTCTCAAACTCCTGACCTCAGGTGATCCACCTGCCTCAACCTCTGAAAATGCTGATATTATAGGGTGAGCCACCATGCCAGGCTAAAGCTTTTTTTTTTTTTTTTTTTTAAGTATTTTTTAAACAAATAGCATGAAACTGAAGGTGAATGATGAGGAAGGTGGAGAAAGAAAGACAAGTCATGTACTTGGTAAGGGAAGAGGGTCTCCATGAGCACTTCAAAAAGTGCTTATGTTGGAAGTCACTGGAAAGGCAACGTAAATACTAATTAATGGGGCAATACTTGAGGCATCCCATTGAGTCAGAAACAGCCAAGATGCCCAGTATCATTTATCTCTGTTTAACACTGCATCACAGGTTGTAACCAGTTCAGTTAGATAAAAGAATTACAGGCTTAAAAATTGGTAAAGGAACCAAATGGAAATAAAGCTATTTGAAGCAAAAAAATAATAATAATAATTGGGAAAGAAGTTAATATAGAGAATTCAGCAGCCTTCAAATGCCAGTTACCAGCCATTAGAAGACAGAAGAGAATATGCAGTTTCCACTTGCAAAAAAAAAACAAAAGTGATAAACTACCTGGGAATAAATCTATAAGAAATGTACAAAAATCTATGTGGAGAAAATTACAAAACATTCAAACATTCAAGTATTCCTGAAAGACACAAAATAAACTTGAACAAATAGCTACCACTTATTCTTTGATAAGACATCGTGAAAGCAAGTTGTCCTTCAGATTCATAAATGCGGTTTCTTTCTTTTCTGTTACATGGATATGTTGTGTGGTGAAGTCTGGGCTCAGTGTAACCATCACCCATGCAGTGTTTTCTGTTACATGGATATGTTGTGTGGTGAAGTCTGGGCTCAGTGTAACCGTCACCCATGCAGTGTTTTCTGTTACATGGATATGTTGTGTGGTGAAATCTGGGCTCAGTGTAACCGTCACCCATGCAGTGTTTTCTGTTACATGGATATGTTGTGTGGTGAAGTCTGGGCTCAGTGTAACCATCACCCATGCAGTGTTTTCTGTTACATGGATATGTTGTGTGGTGAAGTCTGGGCTCAGTGTAACCGTCACCCATGCAGTGTTTTCTGTTACATGGATATGTTGTGTGGTGAAATCTGGGCTCAGTGTACCCATCACCCATGCAGTGTTTTCTGTTACATGGATATGTTGTGTGGTGAAGTCTGGGCTCTCAGTGTAACCGTCACCCATGCAGTGTTTTCTGTTACATGGATATGTTGTGTGGTGAAGTCTGGGCTCAGTGTAACCGTCACCCATGCAGTGTTTTCTGTTACATGGATATGTTGTGTGGTGAAGTCTGGACTCTCAGTGTAACCATCACCCATGCAGTGTTTTCTGTTACATGGATATGTTGTGTGGTGAAGTCTGGACTCTCAGTGTAACCATCACCCATGCAGTGTTTTCTGTTACATGGATATGTTGTGTGGTGAAGTCTGGACTCTCAGTGTAACCATCACCCATGCAGTGTTTTCTGTTACATGGATATGTTGTGTGGTGAAGTCTGGACTCTCAGTGTAACCATCACCCATGCAGTGTTTTCTGTTACATGGATATGTTGTGTGGTGAAGTCTGGGCTCAGTGTAACCGTCACCCATGCAGTGTTTTCTGTTACATGGATATGTTGTGTGGTGAAGTCTGGGCTCAGTGTAACCATCACCCATGCAGTGTTTTCTGTTACATGGATATGTTGTGTGGTGAAGTCTGGGCTCAGTGTAACCATCACCCATGCAGTGTTTTCTGTTACATGGATATGTTGTGTGGTGAAATCTGGGCTCAGTGTAACCATCACCCATGCAGTGTTTTCTGTTACATGGATATGTTGTGTGGTGAAGTCTGGGCTCAGTGTAACCATCACCCATGCAGTGTTTTCTGTTATATGGATATGTTGTGTGGTGAAGTCTGGGCTCAGTGTAACCGTCACCCATGCAGTGTTTTCTGTTACATGGATATGTTGTGTGGTGAAGTCTGGACTCTCAGTGTAACCGTCACCCATGCAGTGTTTTCTGTTACATGGATATGTTGTGTGGTGAAGTCTGGGCTCAGTGTAACCGTCACCCATGCAGTGTTTTCTGTTACATGGATATGTTGTGTGGTGAAGTCTGGGCTCAGTGTAACCGTCACCCATGCAGTGTTTTCTGTTACATGGATATGTTGTGTGGTGAAGTCTGGGCTCTCAGTGTAACCGTCACCCATGCAGTGTTTTCTGTTACATGGATATGTTGTGTGGTGAAGTCTGGGCTCAGTGTAACCGTCACCCATGCAGTGTTTTCTGTTACATGGATATGTTGTGTGGTGAAGTCTGGGCTCAGTGTAACCGTCACCCATGCAGTGCTTTAAGTAGTTTCTCATCCTTTATCCCCCTTCCCACCCGTAAAATTTCAATAAAAATAACAAGCTTTTTTTCTGGATCTAGACAAATTGATAGTCCACTTCACTTAGAAAAAATAAGCACATAATAGTAGTTGGGATAGGCTAGGCGTGGTGGCTCATGCCTGTAATCCCAGCATTTTGGGAGGCCGAGGCAGGTGGATCTCCTGAGGTTAGGAGTTTGAGACCAGCTTGGCCAACGTGGCGAAACCTCATCTCTACTAAAAATACAAAAATTAAAACAAACAAACAAACAAATAAAAATACAAAATTTAGCCGGATGTGGTGGCATGTGCCTGTAGTCCCAGCTACTTGGGAGGCCAAGGCAGGAGAATCACTTGAACCCAGGAGGCAGAGGTTGCAGTCAGCCGAGATCACACCATTGCACTCCAGCCTGGGTGACAGAACAGGACTCAGTCTCAAAAGAAAAAAGAAAAAGAGCTGGGATGGATCACTTGAGCCCAAGAGGTTGAGCCTGCAATGAGCTATGATTGCAGCACTGCACTCCAGCCTGGGCAATGGAGCAAGACTGTTTTGTTTTTATTTTTGTTGTTTTGTTTTTTCCTTGAGACAGAGTTTCATTCTTGTTGCCCAGGCTGGAGTGCAATGGCCATATCTCGGCTCACTGCAACCACCGCCTCCCAGGTTCAAGCGATTCTTGTGCCTCAGCCTCCTGAGTAGCTGGGATTACAGGCATGCGCCACCAAGTCCGGCTAATTTTGTATTTTTAGTAGAGACGGGCTTTTCTGCGTGTTGATCAGGCTGGTCTCAAACTCCTGACCTCAGGTGATCTTCCCGCCAGTCTTGGCTTCCCAAAGTGCTGGGATTACAGACGTGAGCCACTGCGCCCAGCCTAACTCTGTCTTTCTTTAAAAAAAAAATAAAATAGTTTGACTACACTGAGGAAAAAGGAGCTCTGAAGGAGGACCGGGCCTACTACATTATTATGCCGTATTTTAAAGCCCGTATAATTAAAGCAGTTGGTATTAGTACAAGAAAAGCACACACACGTTGCAACCAGTCAAAAGATAGTATTAAATTGAAAGAAACTATTTGCCACAAATATCATAAATACAAATGATACTTCTAACATACAAAGACCTTTTAAAAATTGAGAAAGAAAAGACCCACATTCTAGAGAAAAATGGATAAAAGAAAGAGCCAAGTTGCAAAAGACGTAAGTAGGTCTGTGAACAGGTGAAAAAATGCTCAGCTGTTCTTACGATAAGAGAAACGCAAACTAAAACCACACTAAGGTACCATTTCTTACCTGTTAGAATAGCAAAAATGTCAAAGTGAATACACCTGGGTTTTTTTTTGTTGTTTTTTTATTGAGACGGAGTTTCCCTCTCATTACCCAGGCTGGAGTGCAATGGCGCGATCTCGGCTCACCGCAACCTCTGCCTCCTGGGTTCAGGCAATTCTCCTGCCTCAGCCTCCTGAGTAGCTGGGATTACAGGCACGCGCCACCGAGCCCAGCTAATTTTTTGTATTTTTAGTAGAGATGGGGTTTCACCATGTTGACCAGGATGGTCTCGATCTCTTGACCTCGTGATCCACCCGCCTCAGCCTCCCAAAGTGCTGGGATTACAGGTGTGAGCCACCGCGCCCGGCCTAAACTGAATACACTGTTGATGAAGAGAGGGAGGGATACTCGTACACCAGTGGGCTGGTGGGGAATGCAAAATCCTAGGACCCTTTTGGAGGAGAATTTTGCAGTGTTTAACAAAACTCTGTGTGTGTGTGTGTGTGTGTGTGTGTGTGTGTGTGTGTGTGTGTGTGTACGTATACATGTATACACACACACGGAATTAACAAAAGAACTTTTCTAGGAAGGGTGGGGGAGGAGAGATGAGGGGAGATTGATTAATGGGAGCAAATACACAGCTTGATAGAAGAAATAAGACCTAGTGTTCGATAGGTCAGCAGGGTGGCTGTAAGTTTACAAATCTATTTTATATTTCAAAATGACTAGAGGAGAATAATTACAGTGCTTCTTGCATACAGAAAAGGCAAATACTTAAGATGTGATGGAAACCCCAGTTATACTGATTTCTTTACAAATTATGAGTGTGTTAAATTATCACATATACTCCCAAAATATGTATGTCTGCTGTGTATCGATAAAAATTTTAAAGATCTAAGAATCTACTTTGAAGATATAACTAAGCATGAAAATGTCTGAGAATACATATGCACAAGATTACTTGCCGCAACGTTTTGTAATTGCAAAACATTGGAAATAATCTTGAAACCTACGAGATTGTTTCGGTTAATTATGCACATATACATGATGGAATATTATGCAAGTTTTAAAAAGGAAAAGAATGATACCTACAAACTGATACGGAGTGTTTTTCAGTATGTATTGCTATCTGGAAAATAAAAATGTAAAATAGAGAGTATGCTACTTTTTGTATATAAAAGAAGGGAGAAGCCAGGTGCAGTGGCTCACCCCAATAATCCCAGCACTTTGGGAGGCCAAGGTGGATGGATCGCCTGAGGTCAGGAGTTCGAGACCAGCCTGGCCAAGATGGTGAAACCCCGTCTCTACTAAAAATACAAAAATTAGCCAGGCATGGTGGCGTGCGCCTGTAATCCCAGCTACTTGGGAGGCTGAGGCGGGAGAATCGCTTGAGCCTCAGAGTCAGAGGTTGCAGTGAGATGAGATTGCGTCACTGTACTCCAGCCTGGACAACAGAGTGAGACTCCGTCTCAAATTAAAAAAAAAAAAGGAGGGAGAATTAGAAAATACAGGTATCTGATAATATGGGCATCTATCAAATACAGGTATCTCCATCTACAATGGAGACAAAGTATAAACTGGGAAAAAATGGGGGTGGGGAGAATGAGATGGGAAGGGATAGAGGAGGGAGTGAGGAGGACACTAGGCAAGTCTAAGACATTTGGGTCACTGAAGTGAGAACAGCAATGGATTATAACTCATTGAATAAAATCTGAGTTCATGCTAATAATAAAAAAGCAAAATTCTTTTGTGAGAATGTCAACTAAGTAAGAATTTTGAAGTTAGAAAATGACCACTTGGCAGTCATCTTGGTAACAATTAACTCACCCAAAAATGATCAATGCATGCTACATCTAAGGGGCGAGGTTTGATGAGGACTGGAAGTACCACAGATTACTTACTGATTACAAAACATAAAATAGTGACTGTACAGTGATTAAAATTGGCATTACCAGTAAGGGCCGAGCAAATACTGTGTACCGTTAGAAAGACACAACGTACACTAGTGAAAGACGGTACAAGCCGGATTTAATCACGAGGCAGGTATGTGACAAACTTAAAGGGAGGGACATTCTATACAGCAACGGGCGTGTATTAAACAGCGCAGTCTCATGAAGACGAAGCAGCGCTGAGGAACTGGTCCGGTTGAAGACACGTGTCATGTCAAGCGTGATGGCGTGTGCCTCTGGTTCTAGATGCTTGGTGGCAGAATTGCGTGAGCCCAGGAGTTTGAGACATAGTGAGACCTCACCTTTACAAAAAAGTTTAAAAATAGCTAGGTGTTGAGATGTGCTTCTGTAGTCCGAGCTAATCGAGAGTTTGAGGCGGAGGATCACTTGAGCCCAGGAGGTAGAGGCTGCAGTAAACTGTGATCACGCCACTGTACTCCAGCCTGGGCAACAGAGCAGAGCTCATCTCTATAGAAATATATAAAATATAAATATTATAAGATAATATATATAATGTTCTTGTTTTTATGATTTAGTTAGTAAAATAATAATTAAAAATTAAAAAGTACACATTATAACTAGATGAAATGAATGATCCTGGTTTACCCAAGGGGGTGGGGTGGGACAGCTGTAATCAACATTATTGAGGTGGAGTGTGGTGGCTCACTCCTGTAATGCCAGCACTTTGGGAGGCTAAGGTGGGTGGATCTTGAGGTCAGGAGTACAAGATCAGCCTGGCTAACATGGTGAAACCCCATCTCTACTAAAAATACAAATATTAGTCGGGTGTGATGACGTGCACATGTATTCCCAGCTACTCGGGGCTAAGGCAGGAGAATCACTTGAACCCTGGAAGGCAGAGGTTACAGTGAGCTGAGATCACGCCGTTGCACTCCAGCCTGGGCGACACAGAGCAAACTTTGCCTCAAAACAGTAAGAGTATATAGGAGTTCTTCTCTGTACTAACAGCTTTTCTGTGTATTTGACCTTACTTCATAATGAAAAGAAAGCAAGCTGGACAGGTGGGCAAGTTGAGGTCCAAGGGAAGGATGCCTGAGTTAGTAAATTTAAATCCTGAGGTCCTTGACCAGTGGCTGGTGGGTACAGAAGGAGGGTGTGGGAAATGCTGACATAGCAAATAGCACACAGCCCGTTTTCCTCGGCCTGCTTTTCAGCTCCTCAGGACCGAGTTATGCTCCAGCGATGCTTGCCTCCTTGATCTCTCCCAGGAGAGCCAGCCTGAAGCTGGGTTTTCAACAAACATCTGTGAAATGACTTCTCATGGTTCTGTTTTTCCTTTCTCTTACAGGACATTGGGGACACATTGAGCAGGTATGGCTTTGTTTCCCTACTGTTAAATATGAGAAGACTGTCTCCTTCACGTTTGTGAATCCTGAGTGGAGCCCTGAGCCTGAGAATGGGCATCTTATCAAATTGACGTATCCCTGAAAAGAGTCACTAGTATACAAAGAATTACATGAACCACAGCTCTTCTCAGTAAAAGTCAGGGAGTGGGGGGTTCACGTGGGCGGCTGCTGGTGGAGTAGGGGTGTGAGAGAGTGTGGCCTTACCGGGACCTGGGCTCAGTATAAGGGTAGTTTGTGATTGTTGCTTCCTGCACGTTTCACAGTCCTTTCCCCCTTCATTGTCTCTTTTTTTTTTTTCTATAATGGGGGAAATAAGGCCTAAGAAAGGTGTGACTGTAGATTTACCTAATTACTGACGAGCCACCTGGATTCTGGCTCTTATTCTTGCTATTCTCTATGTTCCATCAAAAAGAAAGTGAGGAAGAGCCCCCTGGCAGCTGCACATGACCAGACAGGGAGAGCTTGAAGGGGGCAGTAAGCCAGGGCAGAGGTGTATTTGCAGGACGGGGGACTAGGCGAGTAGGATGGGCCTTGGGAAGCTAACGTCTGGTGCGGGAGTGCTTTCCAGGTGGAGACTGACTTTCAGGGAGCTGTACTTTGAAGGTGATTAAGACCCTGAATGGTGAAACCCCCTAAAGCAAAATACAGCTTGACTGTGAGAGCATTTAAAGATATGGGGGAGGGCCTTATAGATGGGGCTGGCAGGCCTGTGTTGATAGAATCACATTGATGGAATTGAGGTTCCTGAGGGACCCTAAGATGGAGAGGTGGAGTTCATACTAGTCCCAGCCACATGACCCAAGCAAATACTACTGTTCCCTGCTACTTCATGATGCCAGCCTAGCTCCCACCTAACATACACAGTTAGCTCCCTCGGACCATAGCAGTTTGTGACATTAAACATTGAATTTGGCTGTATAAGATGGAAAACCCAAAATGTTATTGGTTCAAGGCTTAAACATGATAAAATTTTTTCTTGCCATAAAAGAAATGTGCAGGCTGGGCGCAGTGGCTCACACCTGTAATCCCAGCATTTTGGGAAACAGGCAGGTGGATCACCTGAGGTCAGCCTGGCCATTACGATGAAACACCTTCTCTACTAAAAATACAAAAGTTAGCCAGGCATGGTGGCACATGCCTGTAATCCCAGCTACTGGGGAGGCTGAGGCAGGAGAATTGCTTGAACTTGGGTGGCGGAGGTTGCAATGAGGTGAGATTGCACTGCTGCACTCCAGCCTGGGCGACAGAGCCGACTCCATCTCAGAAAAAGAGAAATGTGCAGGTAGGTAGCCTGTGGCTAGTATGGTAACTGCAGCGATCCTTAGACTCAGGTTTCTTCCCATTCACTGTTCTACCATCCCTAAGGTGTGGTTCTCGTAGAGTCCACAGTAGCTGGTAGAATGCCAGCCGAGAGGAATGAGATAAGTCACATGACATTACTTTTTTTTCTTCATTTGTCCTTTTTTTTTTTTTTCATTTTTCTTTTTTGTAGAGGCAAGGTCTCATCATGTTGCCCAGGCTGGTCTTGAACTCCTAGCCTCAAAGCAATTCTCCCACCTCAGCCTCCCAAAGTGTTGGGATTGCAGGCATGAGCCACTGTTCCTGGTCATGTTACTGTTTTAAGCAGACTTCTCAAAACACCATGAGATTCATCTTACCTCTCATAGGCTGGAACTCAGTCACAAGGTCACATGTAGCTATGAGGGACTGGGCAGCTGTGAGCCATTAAAGGTGGAAGGTGGCAGAAGGGGTATTGGGTAGCCAACTGGCAGTCTTTGCCATAGACAGCCTTGCAGGACAAGGGAATTGGGTATTGTCCCCCACAGTGCCTTTCTGTCTGAAAATGCCGTTCTCTCCGTATTTGGGAACCTGAGAATTGGGGGTGATTGCCCACCTTAAATATCAAAGATTAGTGCTTTCCGGCAAAGTCAGCCTCGTATGTAATTCAGTAAATCGTTTTGGGTACTGAATATTTGGAAAGCTGTGAGCTACCTGCTTTGGAGGATAGAAGAATGAGTACAATATCCACCTTATTTTGGTCCAGAGGATCGTAGCCCAGGAAGAGACGGTGGGAAAAGGTCTCAGGGCTGGTTTTAAAGACTCCATCTGTGCTGGACACTTTAGCTTAGGCAGTCCTGGTTGTTGGAACGTCATGGAATTGAGGAAAATAATTTATTTACTCATGTTTTTTCAATTTAGGGCTGAAAGAATCAGGATTCCTGAACCTTGGATCACGCCTCCAGATTTGCAAGAGAAAATCCACATTTTTGCCCAAAAATGCCTGTTTTTGACCGAAGGGCTAAAGCAATTCACAGGTAACATGCGGAGAGATGTGGTGAGGGAGACGGATTTACCCTCAATGTCTGCACATTCCCTGATGAAAGAATCTATTTTCCAGCCAGATAGTGGGATGCAAACTGAGTATTTTCTTGTTTTCTTTTCCTAGAAAAAATGCAGTCCGATATGGAGAAAATACAAGGTAAATTTGTCTACCTCCCGCGCTTTTGATGTAAAGTTGCTTGGAAAGAACATCTGCACTGAAAGTGGGAAAAATGGGATAAGGCTGCCACCCATTGGCCACCCTTCCCTGATGTTTCACATCTTCCCTGTGGTCTTAATTTTCGCAATTAACAGCCTGTTAACTGTATTTAGTCAGTTCTCAATCTGCACTGATGGAGGCAAAAAAATCAGCCATCCAAAAATTAATCCACAATTAATTTGATTATTCAGGAAAGAGTATGAACAAAATCTATCCTGGTTACTCGAGCCAGTATTCATCATTGTAATGTACTGAGTTCCTACTGCTTGTGGGCAGAAGCTCCAGCTCTGGCAGGAGGAACCGAGCCGCGCTGACGGGCACATGCTTAGGAGCGGGCAGTCAGGAGTCAGGCCACCTGGGCTGTGGGCCCTGGGCCCGGCTCCACCACTTAGTAAGGATTCTACAGGCAGTTTGTCATCGTAACGTGAGAACAATAATAGTTCTTACCTCCTAAGATGCAAGAATAGGGTTACATTTCTAACACTTCTAGAATACAACCGGACACATAATAAGTCCCATATGTGTGTTTATTAAAGAGTTCTAGGCATTTGGAGGAGTTTTTCCAAATTTAAATTTTTCTGCTCACAATCCACATTGAGTAAAGAGTTGGCCATATATTGAATTCTAAAATTCCTGGGCAGTCTGGTGGATTCTGAAATCCTTATATGTAGGTAAACCCTTTTCTTAATTATTACAAATAACAAACCCCATAATGTTTGATAATTTTCTGTAATGTATATGCTGAGCTGTTATTTGCATTGCACCTGCTCAGATAGATACTTTTGGGGCATCTGGTAACATAGATTTAGCAGATACATGTCCTCTGTAAGCAAGACAAATGGGGAGAAACTGCGCTTGATACAGTGGATAATACCAGACGTGGTTAGTTCAGGCGTGACTTTCCTTGATCTGGCTGTTACTTCTTTTCTTGCCACTTAAAAGGCTTAGTGGGATAACGTCTGAAAAATTCTGCTTCACCTATAGAGTGTCTTGGAGTGTCAGTGTCCCTCGAGCCATTCAGCTTTCAAACACAGCTGACTTAGGAAACTCAAACGTTAATGTGTGATGTGAGCTAGGAACGGCATTTCCCTCTGCAGAGCCAGCTGACTCACTGGACAGTGGAATTTTTGATTTTGGCTCAGTTTGTTCTCCTGTTCTACCAGTCTCAGGCCTGTGGTTATCCCTCCACTCAAGGTTCCCAGTCTCTCTCTCTCCAAGCTTTGGGTTGGATGGTGGAGCCGTACCATATGAGAAAATCAGTGCCTGACTGACAGCAGAGTTCTGGGGTTTCTGGTGGAGACCGCTGCTTTATGATGGCTCACCAGAGCTCCTTCAGTTGTGTACTTCCTGGAAACACTCATGACTTCTATAACTTTTCTCATTTGTTCTTTCAGAATTAAGAGAGGCTCAGTTATACTCAGGTAGGTGATGAGAGACAAAACCGTATTAGGGTGAGGAGTAAAAATCCTTGGGAACCTACCTGCCATTATGAATGATTTGGAAATGGCTTAAATTGGGTGTTTTAGGTCACGCGTATAAAGATCCACAGATATCCACAGTTGTTTCTATGTGTTTCTGGTGACTTTGTCAGAGCTGAGGCCACAGGGTAAAATCAACCTCAGGTGTTAAAGAAGGATTAGAGGGTGGAAACCGCAGTTCCCCAAAAGCAGAACGGCTAGTGCAGGACTGCACCGCTCTGCCTGCCCAGCTTCAGGGTCAAACCACGGTGTGTGACAAGCGGGACTGATTGAGCTCCGCTGTTCCTCTGAGTGCTAGAGAGAGTCGAGGAGTCTTGTGTCATCCCATCACTGCCTCAGGGCGCAGTTTGAACCTGCCGTTCCCCCTCGACCATTTTCACCCTAGGGTAGAGCCTGGGAAAATTTAACATTGTGGATATTCTCAGATTAAAGGCGTATTCCTCCCACAGTCACAGAGCCGCCTTCTGTTATGAAGCGTCCTCTGCACGAAGAGAAGGCGTTTACGTACAGTGGATCTGCAGTCCTTGGTGGGCACTGGCTCTGATCCTTACTTAATTCGTTCAGCGAGTACCTCACTTGTGTCCTGCACTGCCTAACATTGTGCAGGGTGTTTTAGAGGAACAGAAGAGCCTATGACATCCTACTCTCGGGGTTTACATTGTCTGTTTGGAGGTGTACACATGGCACGAGAACGAGGTAGGCAGCTGCTGTAGACAGATTATTGAACCAGGAACTAAGGGTCCCGGGGTTCTTGGTTACCTCTACCGGTTGCCTGTCTTCAGTGGGAGTCAAAATTTGTGGGCTTAAATTTCTGAGAGGTAATATTTGGTAATCTTCCTCCTGAACAAGATGTGGGTGCAAATGAGAGAATACATGTCATTGTCTTCATTTATTATTTTAATTTTTAACGTTTTTATTACTCAGTTTAGAGGCGGGTTCTCCGTTGCCCAGGCTGGTATGCAGTGGCGAGGTCATAGCTCACTGCAGCCTCAGACTCCAGGGTTCAAGTGATCCTCCTGCCTCAGCCTCCTGAGTAGCTGGGATTATAAGCATGCACCACCATGCTTGCCTAATTTACTTTTATTTCTTTGTAGAGACTGGGTCTCACTATGCTGCCCAGGCTGGTCTCAAAGTCCTGTACACAAGTGATCCTCTTGCCTCAGATTCCCAAAGTGCTGAGATTACAGGCATGAGCTACACACCCAGCCCCTGTCAGTGCTTCTGAAGAGAAAAAACTTGATAGCAA
The DNA here is from genome assembly GCA_031835075.1 of Saguinus oedipus. NCBI lineage: Eukaryota > Metazoa > Chordata > Mammalia > Primates > Cebidae > Saguinus > Saguinus oedipus. The sequence goes on along the minus strand of CM063172.1, from coordinate 7,410,419 downwards.
GATGCTGTGATTAATGCCAGAGGAGATGACATGGGTCATACACAGTTCTAGGTTTCAGAACAGGAAGGATGTAATGGCCTGGGGAGATGGAGAGAAACTTGGAGGATGTGTGTCTTGCACTGGACATTAGAAGATGAATAGGGCTTGGACGTGCAGAGTAAAAGTCTTCCAGAATGGATAAGAGTGGTTTGGGCTGGGTGGAGTGGCTCACACCTGTACTCCTAACCCTTTGGGCGGCCGGAACGAGAGGATTGCTGGAGCCCAGGAGATAAAGTCTGTAGTGAGCCATGATTACGGCACTGCACTACAGTCTGGGTGACAGAGTGAGACTCCATCTCAAAAAAGAAAAAGTTAAAGAAATATACAAAAAGAGTGATTTGAAAGGTGAGCACACTGATACAGGCTCCCAGTCCCTTGCCCACAGTTCGAAAATCCCAAATCTCTGAAAGCCGAAAGTATTTTCATTATTTTGTAGGAAATCAGAGTTTCAAAACCTGAAATTATGTGGCACTATTTAGAGTCTTTCTCCTTCATGACGTAAACATGAATGGATCTCACAGCAGATCTATTAATATTTCATTATAGAATACTGTGCCAGACCCTGCCTGTCTAACACCTGTAATATTCTGAATTCTGTGAAACTTTGGGCCCCTTAAGTTTTCAGAATAAGGGATGGTGAGCATGTAAGAAAACCTCAATTCAGCGTATCTGCCAGGCATAGTGGCTCATGTCTGTAATCCCATTGCTTTGGGAGGTTGAGGTAGGAGGACTGCTTGGGGCCAAGAGCTCAAGACCATCCTGGACGACAGAGTGAGACCTCCCATCTCCACGAAAAGTTTTTAAAAGTTAGCCAGGGTGGTAGTGCACGCCTATGGCCCCAGGTACCTGGCAGTCTTAGGCGGGAGGATCCTCTGAGCCCAGGAATTTGGGGCTACGATGAACTATGGCCACAGCGCGGTACTCTAGCCTGGGCATCAGAGCAAGACCCAGTCTCTCAAACTCAGTTCATAATGGATGTTGTGGCTTCAGATGTGGAAGGAAGCTGTGGGGCTAAAATTCAGTACTTTGAGCGTATCCTGGGAACCAGCCAATCCAAGCAGTCGTTTTTGAAATGTGAAGTTCAGAATATGTTTTAAATAAAATGAGCGCAGCCTCTCGTGGGAAGCTCTTGTTCTTGGGGAGGTAGAAGGCTGGGTGTTTCAGAGCAGGCCCTCCTGGCCTGCAGCTGACCCCTCTTTGTGTCTCCACAGTGGACGTGACTCTGGACCCAGACACGGCCTACCCCAGCCTGATCCTCTCTGACAACCTGCGGCAGGTCCGGTACAGTTACCTCCAGCAGGACCTGCCTGACAACCCCGAGCGGTTCAATCTGTTTCCCTGTGTCTTGGGCTCGCCGTGCTTCATCGCCGGGAGACATTATTGGGAGGTAGAGGTGGGAGACAAAGCCAAGTGGACCATAGGTGTCTGCGAAGACTCGGTGTGCAGAAAAGGCGGCGTAACCTCCGCCCCCCAGAACGGATTCTGGGCAGTGTCCTTGTGGTATGGGAAAGAATACTGGGCTCTTACCTCCCCAATGACTGCCCTCCCACTGCGGACCCCTCTCCAGCGGGTGGGGATTTTCTTGGACTACGATGCTGGTGAGGTCTCCTTCTACAACGTGACAGAGAGGTGTCACACCTTCACTTTCTCTCATGCTACCTTCTGTGGGCCTGTGCGGCCCTACTTCAGCCTGAGTTACTCGGGAGGGAAAAGCGCAGCTCCTCTGATCATCTGCCCCATGAGTGGGATAGATGGGTTTTCTGGCCATGTTGGGAATCCGGGTCATTCCATGGAGACCTCCCCTTGAGGTGAATTCAGGCCAAAAGGGCTGTTGGCTGAAATCCTACGCCAGGCACGAGGCATCCTGTTGCCTTGCCACGTCCCGTCACAGATGGGTCTTCTTACCCATCCACACCCTTGCAGTGGGAGACAGGATGTCCATGTTCTCCCACCCTCTTCCCTCCATGCAGATTGTGAGATGCCGTGAGATGTATCCAGATGTCCGCCTCCAGTGTGTCACACTTTCCGGTTTTACACTTGATGGAGGGGATAAAGAGTATGGATAATCTTTGCATTTGGAGAGCCATTCAAGATACTCACACCTTGGCTCAGCCTGGTTTCCTCTGGTTCAGCCCCACATAATGATCATGGCTATTTGCTGTCATTCTGGGCTAGGACTCCTCTCTGACAGCCTATACTGGAACGAGGCTCTATCCGCACGGCTCCTTTTCTCCCAGTTTTTTCCACCTGGGAGCAGTACCTTTGCCCCGATTCCCAACCTGCCATAGTTTTACTAACTCCGTTAAAGAAGCCTGTTTGTGTTTTGGTTAGTTACAGTTCTTTTACAATAACGGTGGGTAATGGCCCCACCTGTGTTAAGAGATAATGTTCTAATCAGTGTCTCTGCCTTTGTATCTTTTCTGAGGGCTTTGCTCCCTTCGTTCTAATGAAAGGTGTATTCTAGTGCTGGGTGTATGTCATCCAGGCTGATACTCTGCCCAGCTCCATTTGCTGTTACTAGATCCCTTGCCAGTCACATTTTTGGACTGGTGGTCAGTCATACACCATCCCTGAAAGGATGCTGGGACAGTCTTCCAGGGATTCATTGACCTCTTACCTCTTTTTCTCCGTTTCTTTTGGGGGATGGGGAAATTGACCTTTCTAAAGTGCGTATCAAGGGGCAGCTCCATCCCTGTGGCCACTGGAGCTTGAGACACTCTGAAGTCAGAAGGCTGGGGCGGATCCCTTCCAGCGAGCCCCCGTGATGGTTCTCAGTCCTGCTTCTCTTTGGGTACATGCTCTTCTGTTTAAAAATAAAGTGAATATGGATGTTTATGTTGCTTTCTGGATGTTGTTAGGATGGGGTTCAAATGTTGGAATGGGTATGGGGAGGAAATGGTTAATGCGGTCACTTTCCCAGATGGGTCCAAAAATTCCATTCTGGCCAACAGTTTACTTCAAACTGGAAAATAAAACTACTTTCTGGGTACCATGTCACTACATTCTAGTGGTGCTAAGGAAAGTAGTGTTGGACACCCATAGGCCACGGTTCTTACACTGGTTCATCCTGTAATCTTACTAGGGAAGTGTTTTCTCGAGTCCTTTTTGTAAATACTGTGCCAGACACTGGATTTCCATGGCTGAGGTTCATGCATTGATGATAGCGTATCCAAATTCTTCATTTATTCATCGGGTTTTAAGGGAAATAATAGAACCAGGGCTATGGAAAGCAGCCTGGTTAGCTTCTGCTGAATACTCTGAGATCCGCATGTGTATGGTAATATATATACAGGTACATAAATCCTATTAACAGAGCAGTGCTTGGCACAGCATATGACGAGCTTTATGCACAGCACTTACTTAATGCTCATGATAACTTTATCAGGTGTGTACTGTTGCCTTTACAGATGAAGAAAATGCAGCAGAGGGTAAATGGCTTATCCAAGATACACAGCTAGGAAGCAGCAGAGCCAGGATTCAGACTGAGATAGAACCCATGACCGCACTATATAGATTATGCTCTCTGATAGAAGAGGCAGAGCAGAGATGGAAGCCTTGGAGTACCAGTCCATTGACCCAGGAAGTCTACCTTATAACCGGGTCTACTCTAAACTCGAGGATCTGCCACTGGAAAATGGGGTGAAGAGTCCTATTCAAAATCACCTTCCACTTTTTAGTCAGTTGGGGCAGGGAGCAAGAATAAAGGCTCACAAAGAGGACACTTAGCATCATTCCAAAGAAACATGCTCTTGGGATGGACCTTTGGTTCTTGCTGCCCAGTGGCAAAGCTTGCTCAAAGCTACTTAGAGAATCCCACACTGGGTCTGTTTTATTCCCAGGAGACCTAGTGCTTTAGGAGCAGCATCAGCTGGACCAGTGATAAACAATCTTGTTGGATTCAAGAAAGTTTCTTGCAATTTGAATGGGGCTATACCTGTGAGGACGAATTTCACTAACAGTGCCTAGTGAAAAAAGTCTCAGAAGACCTATGCCTTATAATGCCCTTTATAATACGAAGAATAGCATGGTTACCTATGGAGTGAGGGGAGATGGCACAGGAGACGGCATAGGTTGACAGGTGTTACTGGTTATCTTTTAGTTCATGTGCGTGGTGTGTTAATAGGTATTTATTTTTAGTTTTAAAAGCCTGCCATTTTGAATGGGGTTAAAAGAACTTGTGATTTTAAGTTTACTCATAAGTCAATGAATTGAATCACTAAAGGCAGATACGGGGCCCACCCTGATTCTTCTAGTTCCTCTCTTTCCTCAGAACATTTGCAATTGTTAATTATACATTAGGGTTTCAGGCCGGGCGCTGTGGCTCACACCCATAATCCCAGCACTTTGGGAGGCCGAGGCCGGTGGATCACGAGGTCAAGAGATCGAGACCATCCTGGTCAACATGGTGAAACCCCGTCTCTACTAAAAATACAAAAAATTAGCTGGGCATGGTGGCACGTGCCTGTAATCCCAGCTACTCGGGAGGCTGAGGCAGGAGAATTGCCCGAACCCAGGAGGCGGAGGCTGCGGTGAGCCGAGATCGCGCCATTGCACTCCAGTCTGGTAACAACAGCAAAACTCCCTCAAAAAAAAAAAAAAAATTATACATTAGGGTTTCAATGACTCCTTAATTGTTTTGCTGTTCCAGGAAGTGTGTGTCTGCGTGCATGCATGTGCACATGGCTGTGTGCCTTTAGGTACTCTTGTTTTTTCCGATACAGGCCAACATGCAGAGAAGCCATCTTCCCCAAGAGCAGACAAGGCCTAGAAGAAATAGGTCCAAAGAACAAAGGGAAGCTGAGCATGGCCTCTACCCTCCACCATGTATAATTAAGTGAGATGACAGAATGCATGTAAGTGCCTCACCCTTAAGGCGCTATGAAATTAGGAGCAAATAGCTATCAGATGGTAAATGAGAGCCACGTGCTAATGCCTTTAGTTAGCGGAAATCCAGACCAAAAAGTATCGATGGAAATCGCCTGTCTCCTCCCAGCAAAATACAAACCCAAAACTCAAAAGGTTCTTAGTATACCAGTGGTGAGTGAACTGCTTTTTCCACAAATGACTTTCTTTTATTCAAATAGACAATTAATCAGTGTTGGGTGCCCAGCTGAACTTGCTCCTGAAGAGAATACAAGAGAACATGGCTTCTGTCCTTTGAAAAGTTAGTTAGGAGAGGGGGAGGCTAACACGAAAAAAGGTAGAGGACAACTAAAGATGATTTGGGGAGAAGCGAAACTTGGGGTCCAGGGGCCCTCATTGCAGACCACAGTAATCTAAGAGGAAGCCGGAATGCTGGGGCTGTTCCTTAGTGCCCTTTTTCTTGACACTAAGAGACTTGCTCACTAGCTCGGTCCTGCAATAAATTTTGACTTAATTATGTAAGTAACTTACTAGATCCTGCACTATGTTGCAGAAGTTCCTCCTGTATGAAGCCTATGGGGATAATAAATCCCATCCAAATCAGCATTAGCAAAAGGGTCTCACTGTCACCCAGGCTGGAGTGCAGTAGTGAGATCACTCACTGCAGCCTAAGACTCCTGGGCCCAAAGTGTTGGGATTGCAGGCATGGGCCACCATGCCAGGCCAAACAGGACTTGGATTTGGCACTATTGCCCATTACATTTCGTATTTCCCTGCTGGAGAAAAACAGGGAAAGATCTGTTTTTAGGACTGGCTTATCTGCTGAATGAATTTTGCGTTTTGACGTTTGAAATGCAAGCAGGACATTTGAAGGTATCCTTTTCAGATAAATGCGTCTCTGCCAGATTCTTTGTTCAGAGGATGTGCAGAACCTGGATTTGTATGGGACGTGACTGCCAAACCCAAGTCAGGTTCTGAGGCACAAAAGGAATGTAAGAGAAAAAAGTGAGAAATACTAATTTAGAAAGATTTCAGCTTACATATTTCCTCAAAAACTGGGAAGAAATTTGCCAAAATATTAGCATAGATGCTTTCAATGAGACTTGGTGATTTTCTTTTTTTCTGTGTTGAATGAACTCTTCACTATGGAAATCTTTAAGCATACACGAGCCGGGCATGGTGGATCACAAGGTCAAGAGATCGAGACCATCCTGGTCAACATGGTAAAATCCTGTCTCCACTAAAAATACAAAAATTAGCTGGGCATGGTGGCGCATGCCTGTAATCCCAGCTACTCAAGAGGCTGAGACAGGAGAATTACCTGAACCCAGGAGGCGGAGGTTGCGGTGAGCCAAGATCGCGCCATTGCCCTCCAGCCTGGGTAACGAGTGAAAGTCCGTGTCTAATAATAATAATAATAAGCATACACGAAAAGGAATATACAGCAAACCCTCCTATATCATCTCCCAACTTCAACAACTACCAATTTACAGTCAATCTTATTTAAACAGCCTCATCTCAATTTCCACCCCAGTCCCCGTTACTCTGAAGTAATCCTGGACATAACAGGAAATGTAGTTACCTTTTTTTATTAAAGATGGGGTTTCACCATGATGGCCAGGTTGGTCTTGAACTCCTGACCTCAGGTGATCCACCCACCGCAGCCCCCCAAAGTGCTAGGATTACAGGCGTGAGCCACCGTGCCCGGCTAGGAAATCTACTTACATAATCCTCACACAAAACAGTCAAGTGACTCATTTCAAGGTTGGAAAGTGAATCCTGTTTTTTTTTTACTTCATTGTCATAGACCACCAATGTCAGCTTCTTTCCTTTTTATTCCCCCGCTTCCCTCTTTAAATAATTTATCAGGTCTTTTAAAATTCCTCTTGCTGATGTTTCCATTAAAATGTAGAAAATCCTAGCACTTTGGAAGGCCAAGGCGGACAGATCACAACATCAAGAGATCAAGACCACCCTGGTCAACGTAGTGAAACCCCGTCGCTACTAAACATACAAAAATTAGGTGGGCATAGTGGCGCGTGCCTGTAATCCCAGCTACTCAGGAGGCTGAGGCAGGAGAATTGCCTGAACCCAGGAGGCGGAGGTTGCGGTGAGCCAAGATCACGCCATTGCACTCCAGCCTGGGTAACGAGAGCGAAACTCCATCTCAAAAAAAAAAAAAAAAAAAAAAAAAGGCCCGTGGGGAGTTTAATTGTGTAATAAATATTGTTAGTAAATAGTTAAAATATTTACATATTTAATTATATTTTACCTTATTCCAAAAAGGACTTAAAACCATTTAAAACATAAAATCATGTCTGAGCTTGGTGGCTCACACCTGTAATCCAGCACTTTGGGAGGCAGAGGTGGGCATATTACCTGAGGTCAGGAGTTCGAGACCAGCCTGACCAACATGGTGAAATATCTCTACAAAATACAAAATTAGCTGGGGCGTGGTGTCTCACACCTATAATCCCGGCTACTCGGGAAGCTGAGGCAGGAGAATCGCATGAACACCTGAGGGAGAGGTTGCAGTGAGCTGAGATCCCACCACTGCACTCCAGCCTGGCGACAGAGCAAGACTGTGTCTCAAAAAAAAAAAAAAAAAAGAATGGCCTATCGGGAGTCTTATTGTGTAATAAACAGTTAAAAATATTTACATATTTAATTATATTTTACCTTATTTCAAGAGGACTTGAAACCATTTCAAACATAAAATTACGTCTGGGCTTCGTGGCTCACAGCTGTAATCCCAGTACTTTGGGAGGCCAAGGCAGATCACCTGAGGTCTGGAGTTCAAAACGCCTCACCAACATGGTGAAACCCCCATCTCTACTAAAAATACAAAAATTAGCCAGGCATGCTGGCACGCCCTGTAATGCTAAACTACTCGGGAGGCTGAGATGGGGCAGTCACTTGAACCCAGAAGACGGAGGTTGCAGGACTGCACTCCAGCCAACAGAGCAAGACTCTGTCTCAAAACAAACATAAAATCACTAATGTCCGGTGTCAGGTTTGGGGTATGTAAATTGCTTCACTGTTTTTTGTTTTTTGGCAGGCAGTTGGACAGTATATATTAAATAAAGTTTTAAAAACTGGATAAACAGGCTGGGCATGGTGGCTCACATCTGCAATCCCAGCACTTTTGGGAGGCCAAGGCGGGGCCAGATCACCTGAGGTCGGGAATTCAAGACCAGCGTGGCCAACACGGAGAAACCCCTTCTTTACTAAAAACACAAAATTAGCTGGGCCAGCCTGGGCAACAGGAGAGAAACTCCATCTCAGAACAACGACAGCAAAAAACTGGATAAACATTGATATAGTGTTTTCACTTCTAGAAACTTAAGGAAATAATTACGGATGTTTGGAAATACTAATGCAAGGACAGTTTTGACAGCATTGCTCATGAATATAAGAAATTAGAATCCAATGTTTAAGAACACCAGTTTGATATGGAATATCTGCAGTTAAGATTTATACAAAATATCTATAGTACTTAGCAAATATATATGTTCATCATATATTCGTTTAAAAAGCAAGTTAGCAAATTAGGTACTACACATGACCATTTTTATGGAAAAAATGTATGCCATATGAAAGACTATAAAAATGTTAATAGTTACCTCTGACTAGTGAGATAGTGGATAATTCTAATCTTGGCATGTCTGTTTGTTTTACAATTTGTGTGTCCTGTGCAATTAGAAAAAAGTAGTGTGAATAGTTAGGGGATTACAGTTGTCAAATGGGAATCAGTTCCCGGACAACTTCCTTCCAATCAAAAGAAAATATAGAAATTTCATGTGTTGGAGGGAGACTGGGGAACCAGTCTTCACTGTTCTTCTCACGACTAACTTTGTCTTTATCAAAAATAAGATATGAAACCAAGGAAGTCTGTGGAAATTAAGATAGAGCCTACTGAAACTCAGGCTATTTTCCATGCAGAAAAGAGACCTAAGCTTTGCCTTACAAAAAGGAAAAGGAGGCCGGGCGCGGTGGCTCAAGCCTGTAATCCCAGCACTTTGGGAGGCTGAGGCGGGTGGATCACAAGGTGAAGAGATCGAGACCATCCTGGTCAACATGGTGAAACCCCGTCTCTAGTAAAAATGCAAAAAATTAGCTGGACATGGTGGCACATGCCTGTAATCCCAGCTACTCGGGAGGCTGAGGCAGGAGAATTGCCTGAACCCAGGAGGCGGAGGTTGCGGTGAGCCGAGAGGGCGCCATTGCACTCTAGCCTGGGTAACAAGAGCGAAACTCCGTCTCAAAAAAAGGAAAAGGAAAATGTTTTACGTTAATAAACACAGAAAGTAACCTATTGGGACAAAATCTAATTAAAACATCCCACTTTATATTTCCTCTATCTGAATTTCACAGCCCCAAATACAAGAGTTATGACGGTTGAGTTAAAATACGTGTATTGCACCTGTGCCGTGTTTGCCAGGCACTGCCACCTGGGCGGCGTTGGTCTGCACACGTTATTTCAGCAGTGTCCCGGGCCCCTCGGACTCTGTTCTACTTGAAGGAGTCATTTCCGTTTAGTTTCAGGCCTCCACTAAAGTTTGCTTCCTGGCTTGGAGCTCGGATTGCTTGGCGAAGCCTAAGGAACAGCTGAGAAAAGTGGGTCGGGCGCTTAGAAACTGCCGCCGTGTCCCCGACCTGGCAGTGGACACGAGGGAGCCCTTGAATCGGGAACTGACTAGTGAGATAGTGGGTAATTTAAAAAAAAAAAAAAAAAAATCCTAGGCCAGGCGCGGTGGCTCACGCCTGTAATCCCAGCGCGGGAGGCCGAGGCGGGTGGATCACGAGGTCAAGAGATCGAGACCATCCTGGTCAACGAGGTGGAACCCCGTCTCTACAAAAAAAAAAAAAAAAAGAAGACCTTATTATTTTTTACCTATTAAAATGTGCCGGGCAGTGGACACGTTGGAGCCCGTGAATCGGGAACTTCCGAGAGCGAGCAGGAAGGCCGCGGGAGAGCCCGTGGCTCCCGGAGCTTCCCGAACCTGGGACGCAGATCCTCGGCCCGGAGACCGGCCTTGCACCGGCGGCCCCTGCAAGGACCTTCCCGGCCGCCATTTTCAGAGCCCAAGACACACAGACCAATGGCAAGGCGGTGACACGTGGCCAGAATGCAGGAGATAAAAGGGGACCCTGCATAGAGGGGGGGTCTGTCGTCGGGGTTTTGTCTTGTTCCTCACGGTCTTCCCAAGAATTAAGTCCTGGGGGTCGCTGAGTACCGTCAAGATTTAAGTCAACAGCAGGCGCTGCAGAGCCGACCCAGCGACCAGACACAAGAGCGCCTTTCCTTCCCGAAACCTGGCAGGCTGGGCGCAATACAACACATTTGCACGCCTTTTTCAAGATGGGGATGACAGTCGTAAGGCCCGTCAGAGACTTGACCCAGTTTTACGCATAAACATTTTCTGCAGCTCCATAGTCTCTTCCGATTTCAATCCACAGGTGGCTTTTTCTTCCGTTACCAAGCAACGTGACATCATCGCGTTTCTGCGCGCGCGTCGCAGACGCAATGCTCGTTGATCTCTGTATTATCGAAAAAATCGCCATTGTTTCACGGTGTGTCAGGATGGCCGAGTGGTCTAAGGCGCCAGACTCAAGCGTAGCTTCCCTGGGCTGGGGATTCTGGTCTCCAATGGAGGCGTGGGTTCGAATCCCACTTCTGACACATTCGCTTTTTTTCTTTTCCTCCCTTTTTAAGATATCTTGATCTCAGCAGTAGGCATCAACAACCACTAACGTGTATTTTTAGGAATTGGCTTTAAAATTTTTCTCAAAGTGATTGTCCAAACTGAAAACATTAAAAGCGGAAGTATCCCGAGATTTTTACGAAGCCGCGAGATTTGAGGCAAAACGCAGTCAATAAAAGGCAGAGATGAGTAGCGGTTGGTCTCTGTGCTGCAAGGCGAGATAATCCGGAAGTAGCAAGATTCGGGACCCAGGTAGCTTCCGGCCTGGCCGAGGGAATGCAGAGAAGCGGGTATTCTCGACCAGCGTTATCAACGCTGTGTGCCAGATCCATGCCCTCCCCTTGGATACTTCCGGAAGCGCTTTCCTCCCAGCCTCACAACCCTGTGGCTCATGACAGTGCAGTCTGCTTAAAAATCTTACACAGGTTCTCTGCTCGCCTATTTTCTCAAAACTCACGTAACTAGTTCTCAAAAATGCCTTTCATAAATTATGCACATTCACACTCATTACCGTGTTGTCTCTTCAGTCAGAACTGACTACCATTTAACCACTGAACGAAATAAGAAAACTACCTTCTCCCAAACGTAATCACCGTCAAAACTTCGTTGGCAGGAATCTGGCGTATTTTGCCCAGGCCGGTCTCGAGTTCCTGACCTGAAGTGATCCACCGCCTCAGCCTTGCAAAGTGCTGCGATTACAGGGGTGAGCCACCGCGCCCGGCCCCGAACCAAATAGTTTTAAGTCCAGGACTTCCAAACTGTCCCAGATTCCTGCCATACTTAAGTGTGGGAGAGTGAGGTATGAAATGAAAGTGAAAAGCTTGTGTCAGAGAAATGAAACTAATTGTCATGACATTTCTATTATTATTATTAAATACATAAAAGTACAGAGCATAATATAACACGTTCATGTACACCCACTGCCCTAATGAGGATTTGTTCAAATGAGCAGCTCAGTGTACCTTTGATGACCCTATAAAAAATTACAGTTCCTTTTGGAGACCCAGGTGAGTTAGAAAAAGTAAGATAGTATGAGGAGAAGGAGGAAGAGATAGCAGCTGCCTCTCCTGTTAATTTATAGAGGAGAAAAAGCAAGGATGCTGCCATAAATGACTTTTCTGAGACTGTTATATTAGATTTTAAAAGGTTAATTTTAGGCTGGGAATAGTGGTTTATACCTATAATCCCACCACTTTGGTAGGCCGACTTGGGAGGATCATTGGCCAGCCTGGGCAACATAGTAAGACTCCATCTCTACAACAAAAAAAAAAAGAAAGAAAGAAAAATAAAAAATTAGCCAGGAGTGGTCATGCATGTCTGTAGTCCCAGTTACTTGGGAAGCTGAGGTAGGAGAATCAATCACTTGAGCCCCAGAGGTGGAGGGTGCAGTGAGCTGTGATCACATCATTGTATTCCAGCCTAGATGACAGAGCAATAAACTGCCTCAAAAAAAAAAAAAAAAAAGGTTAATTTTTGTTAAAAAATAGTTACGGAGGCTAGGCATGGTGGCTCATGCCTGTAATCCCAGCATTTTGGGAGGCTGAGGCAGGTAGATTATGAGGTCAGGAGTTCAAGACCAGCCTGGCCAAGATGGTGAAACCCCATCTCTATTATTAGAAAAAAATAGAGTTGCAGAATTTTACAAAACTACTCTTTAAGAGGAACTTTATCCTTCCCATTTTACAGATGCCTCTTGGAATAATCAAGAAGATACTTCAGCACATTTCCCACCTATCCTTTGCTTTTCCCATAGGAAGAGGAATGATTAAGTAAGTGTTAAGAGTTTTTACCTTCTTTGGCTCACGTTTCTCTTTTGGGTGGTGTTAATGTCAATGAAAAGAGTCAAACTCTGTAAAATATTTGAAAAGATTTATTCTGAGCCAAATGTGAATGAACAATGGCCTGTGACAGCCCTCAGGAAATCCTGAGAATATCTGCCCATGGTGTTTTGGCTACAACTTGGCTTTATACATTTCAAGGAGATGTGAGACGTCAGTCAATACGTCGGGTTGCTCTGGAAATGCAAAACAACTGAAAGCGGGGGTGCTTCCAAGCATTGGTAGATTACAAGACTTTCTGATTGGCAATTGGCTGAAAGAGTTATTATCAACAGAAAGTAGTGTGACAAAGGGTTGTGAAGACCAAGCTTTTGTCACACCGATAAAACCTCCAGGTAGCAGGCTTCAGAGAAAATAGATTATAAATTTTTCTTATTAGACTTAAAGAGTCTATTCTTTTTATTATTAATTTTGAGACAGAGTCATGCTCTTTTGCCCAGGCTGGAATTCAGGGCACGATCCCAGCTCACTGCAACCTCCGCCTCCCAGTTTCAAGCAATTTTCCTGCCTCAGCCTCCTGAGTAGCTGCGATTACAGGTGTGCGCCACCATGCCCAAGTTATTTATTTATTTATTTATTTGTATTTTTAGTAGAGACAGGGTTTCCCCATGTTGGCCAGGCTGGTCTCGAACTCCTGGCCTCAAGTGATCCATCTGCCTCGACCTCCCAAAATGCTGCAATTATGTGAGCCACCACGCCCAACCCAATGGATTTTTTAAAAACCTGTCAATATTCAGAGCAATGATCAATTGCATTCCACTGAACATAGTTCATTTGTATTTCTATGGATGAAAATCATTTGGCCTATTCTCAATTTTCTGTAATTTGAAGAGTTGTAAGGTAACATAAAATCAATGAAAAATGCCCTTGACAAAGTACCCAGGAATCTTTTTTCCCCCATTCGAAACTTGTTTATACTTTTTCCTGACAGAATTCACATGAGAGATTGATGTGATTATTAACCTTCAAAACTGAACCCATCCTCCCACTATTCACCAATACAATTTCATAGAATTTTTTTTTTTTTGAGATGGACTTTTGCTCTTGTTATTCCGGCTGGAGTGCAGTGGTGCGATCTCGGCTCACCACATCCTCTGCCTCCCAGATTCAAGCAATTCTCCTGCCTCAGCCTCCTGAGTAGCTGGGATTATAGGCATGTACCACCATGCCCAGCTAATTCTGTATTAGTAGAGACAGGGTTTCTCCATGTTGGTCCGGCGGGTCTCGATCTCCCGACTTCAGGTGATCCGCCCCCCTCAGCCTCCCAAAGTGCTGGGATTACAGGCGTGAGTCAGCGCTCCTGGCCAGAATTCGGTTTTAGAGTTGAATTTGTTAAACAAAAAATATGAGAAGCTATCATTTCAGATTGATCTCTTGCACTAGGCCCTAACACAGCACACCAAACCAAAATAGTCACTCATGCCAAATGCCATAAAATCAAACTGACACTTTAGGGAAACAGATCCCTCAGACCAGTTTTTTTCTAAAAAGAGGAGATTCCAGTCAACCTGAGTCAGATTAACAAAGTCCCATCTGTTTTAACTGTTAAACATTATTTGCTTGGCCAAACTTTAGTCAGGCTTCTGAACCTTCTCCTAGACCCAGCTGCGCACTGCCTTGTAAAATCCATTTAGCAAAGAACCCTGTAAGTCAGTTTAGTAAGAACCCACATCCTTGGGATCTGATCATTCTCATCTCTGATGAGGTTCCTCATCCCCCACCATTGCCCCGGTGATGTCTGATCACCCTGGCGGGTCTTCCGCAAGACACCTGTTAGGCTGGTTTAGCCAGAATCCCCCTTACTCCAGGTGTTTTCTCTTAGTGATTTTCCATCCACCGACTCCCACACTGACCCCTGGCTCTACGTTTCTGCTTGCCCATGCTATGTTTGGTGTAGTGCCGGTCAACACACTAAATTAAAACAAATTGAGTTACAGATCTAACTGGCCTTTATTTGTGATTCATGAATTAAGTCAGCCTCCATTCTACAAAACGGAATGAAAGCTCCCACTGGGTAATAGCAGAACAATGGATTTTGTCAGGTGGGAACAAGGAGACAGAACAACGGCGGGCGGGGGTGGGGAATGCTGACTGGTTAACACCAAGTCCCTTCAAGTTCCTTTTCTTGTGACGGTTAAAGCGGAGGGGACTTTCTTGTTAACCTCCCTCAGGTTGACAGGCATCTCTTGTTTTCAGGGAACGTTGGTCTGTTAGGGGACCTATCTGCTTCCTCAGAGTTTGATTATGTGGCATTTACCGTGAGTGATTGTATTGGTTTGGTGTGGTGTACCGGCTTAGCATATAACTCTCACTAGAAAAGCCAACTGATGTTCACGAATCAGCTTTCCCCCACGATTGTTCTGCTTCCTTTCCCACGTTACAAAACCTCCTGTTCTGCTACTGCCAGTAGCAACCTTCATTCTCTTCTGTATAATGGATTCATGCCCCATTCATGAATCTCAAGTAAAAGCCAGTTCGATTTTTAACTGAATTTGTTGTCATTATATCTTTTGACAAGTCTGTCAAAAAGTGGAGACTGTAGACATCAGTCTCACTGCATCTCAGCAAGTACCCTCCAATATGAACTAATTATTTAGCCGATCAGTGTCCTTTTTTGGTTTGAAATAGTAATGGTCATTTATTGAGAAATTCTATGACATTGTTATATACAAGTGCTTTTATGTAAGTTTTCCAGGTTTTTTTTTTTTAAGACAGCCTCACTCCGGCACCAAACGCCAGGCTGGAGTGCAGTGATGTGACCTTGGCTCACTGCAACCTCTGCCTCCCGGGTTCAAGCAATTATCCTGCCTCAGCCTCCTGAATAGCTGGGATTACAGGCACACACCACCATGCCCAGCTAATTTTTTTTTGTATTTTTAGTAGAGATGGGGTTTCACCATGTTGGCTAGGATGGTCTCGATCACTTGACCTCGTGATCTGCCTGCCTGGCCTCCCAAAGTGCTGGGATTACAGGCTTGAGCCACCGCGCCCGGCCTAGGTATTCTTCTTTTCTTTTCTTTTTTCTTTTTCTTTCTTTTTTTTTTTTTTGAGATGGAGTTTCGTTCTTGTTACCCAGGCTGGAGTGCAATGGCGCAATCTCGGCTCACCGCAACCTCCGCCTCCTGGGTTCAAGCAATTCTCCTGCCTCAGCCTCCTGAGCAGCTGGGATTACAGGCACGCACCACCATGCCCAGCTAATTTTTTGTATTTTTAGTAGAGACGGGGTTTCACTATGTTGACCAGGATGGTCTTGATCTCTTGACCTCGTGATCCACCTGCCTTGGCCTCCCAAAGTGCTGGGATTACAGGTTTGAGCCACCTTGCCCGGCCGGTATTCTTATTTTCATTAACTTCAAGGTAATGATGACAAGAAAGAAAAGGAGAGAAAAGAGGGGAAATGAATAGAATTTTTATTTCATTTAATCATTTATGGTTTGAGTTAATCATTTATGGTAGCCTCAAAATTAATGACCCTTGTAATGTTTTCTGTGAGAGCTTCCCATTCGTTTCTCACTTTGCTTCCTCATTCTCTGTATTCTCTCTCTTCTTACAACCAGATTCCTCAGTTTAAAAATCACCCACCTCTTTTTTCTTCCTTTTCTCCCCTCTCACCTCTCCATTCTTTCCCTTTCTAGACACTACCCTTCAACAATGCATGCTTATCTAATTATGTTTCATTTAAGAAACCCCAGAAGCTAATCTGGAAACAAAGCAGGCACTTTAGGCTGTAGCAGGAAAGGCCCCGGGAAATGGATCTCCGGGACATCAAATACAGAAGGAAATAGTTTATTGCAGCCCAGAGCTGAGGAAATGATCATCCAAATTCAGCTCGTCTGACAAAGGAAGGTTCTGCCTTTATACAGGCTTATACTTTAGATGTTGCACGTGGAAGAACCTTAGGTTTACAGCCTCAGGAATCACATGTGAAAAGGTTTCGGTTTACAGCTTTAGGAATCACATGTGAAAAGGTTTCAGGTTTGACCTTGTTTTAAGTAAAATCAGTGTCTTCCGGAGAGTTTCCCCAAGACCAAGCCTGCTACCTACAGGAAGGAGATTCAGGAGGCGCCAGCTGGTCTGCCTGCTCTTCTATTGAGATGCACTGTGGATGACAGAGGGGAGGGAATCCCAGATGCCTGGGTCTCCTTTCTCAAGCCCGCATTGTGGAATACTCCCATTTACCCGGAGTCTCCAACAGTCTCTGGCCAAAGTCAAGATTCAGCCAACCAGGCCTCTGGACAGGCAGCCATCCAAGACGGCCACGGAAACAAGAAACACAGACCCGGCACCCTGCACCACTCCCACGTGCCTCCCATACCAAATGTCAAGTTTAAAATCCTGTGGTACGTTTTAAAATGTAAGGCGGTACTTGACAACGCTAGTTTGCCATCTTTTCAGTTTGCTGGCTTTTGGATTAATAGCAGCTTTTCCTCCCACCAAAGCTGCTGCCCTTGAGTATGGCTTTGGAGGGGTGTCAGCAGAACTCTGGAATCCTATGTGCTCTCTGCACAAAACCACTTTCTCCAACAAGAAAACAAAGTAAACTGCAAATGATGTAATAGGAGATTATAAATTCCTTTCAAAAACCACTATGGAAGATATGGTTTCTCATCTGGAATCCATCCTGCCTGTCTGGATTTACCCTTCTCCCTGCGTTTCTCACATTTCTGATTCTTTCATGGAACAGAGTTCATTATTCTCTAAAAGCTTTCACAAAACTGATGGATTTTGTGAAATCCATCACTTGCTGCTTTTCAAAGTGAAATGGCATTTATCTGTGAGGTGAGATGGAGTTGATGTCTGTTAAACCCCCCTTTATTTACAGAAGCTTCCAAAGCCACCCCAACCTCCCAATGTTACTTAGCTCTCTAATAAAACAAAAGGCAAACTCCCTAAAATAATCCTCCTGCAGAATTCTATTATAGGGCTAGAGGAAACAGCACTGCCACTGTGTAAAATTGGGTAGATTTGGGGTAAAAGACCAAGGTACTTTCCGGTTTCAATTTTCTTGACTGTCCTGCTAGGCATGGCGGTTTACAACTATAATCCAAGCATGTGGGTGAGGCTGAGGAGGGAGGATTACATGAGGCCAGGAGTTCAAGACCAGCTCGGGCTGGTCTCCAGCCCCTCACCAGCAGTGCTCAACTGCAGTTGAATGAATTCGCTTGCATTTCTTTTTTCTTCCTCTTCTTTCTTCTTTCTTTCTTTTTTCTCTTTCTTTTTCTTTCTTTCTTTTCTTTTTTTTGACAGAATCTCACTCTATAGCCCAGGCTGGAGTGCAGTGGTGCAATCTTGGGTCACTGCAACCACTGCCCCAAAGATTCAAGAGATTCTCCTGCCTCAGCCTTCCAAGTACCTGGGACAATAGGTGTGCATCACCATACCCAGCTAATTTTTGTATTTTTTTGGTAGAGACGGGCTTTCACCATGTTGACAAGGCTTGTCTCGAACTCCTGACCTCGAGTAATTGGCCCAACTGAGCCTCCCAAAGTGGTGATCCTGGGTTTTAAGGAGCATAGGAGACATACCACTACCCACTTACTGAATGTATTCTAAATAAGTTTTCTTAACCAATTTTTTTTTAATATTCCAATATTGGAAAGTTTTATCTGCAGAAGTCATGTATTCTATATTCTATGTATTCTATACCTGTCCTCCACAAAGCTTTCTGTTTGATTCTCTCAGGCAGTTAGATAATTTCCTTCTTTGCACTCCCACAGCTCTTATACTTCATGCTTATAGTATTACCTTGTAACTGAAGGGTATCTCTAGGTTGTAACTTTCAAGAGACAGCTTAGTCATCTTTATACCAGGTATATAGCAAGGAACTACTATACACAAGACTTGCTCCAAAGCCACTTACATGACATTCTGATAACCAAGAGAGAATCTGTAGAAATAGCAAGTCATATTTCTTAATCTTTTTCAGTTTAAGATAAGAAGCAACATGTTGGGATACTGACGTGAGAATGGTAACAATAGCAGCTAACAGTAAATAATGCTCACAGTGTGTCAGGCACAGTTTTGTGTGCTTTCATAACCCTTTGAGGTTGCAACTGTTGTCCATGTTTTGTAGGCAAAGATACAAAAGCACAAAGTTATGTGACTTGCCTAAGGTCACACAGCCAGTAAGATAGGAAGAACTGAAACTAGAGTTTAGTGTGAATTTGTATGTGTTCAGCTCCTAAATTTACAAATCTGCTGAAGGAAAGGGAAATAGAACTTACTGCTCTTATTTAGATAATCATGTTTCTCCTTCAGCAGTGAAATTTGAATGATTTTTTGTTGTTTTGTTTCAGAAGCTGAGTGTAGGCTTATTTATTATTGTTGAGCAGAGTCTTGCTCTGTTACCCAGGCTGGAGCAATCCTCCCACCTCAGCCTCCTGAGTGGCTATGACTACAGTCACACAACACCATGCCCGGCTAATTTTTTGTATTTTTTTTTTTTTTTTAAGAAATGGGGTTTCATGATGTTGCCTAGCTTGGTCTCAAACTCCTGGGCTCACATAATCCTCCCAGAATGCTAGGATTACAGGTATGAGCCACTATTCCTGGCCTGAGTATGGGTTTGGAAATGTAAGCATGACTTCAGAGTTCTAAAAAGTACTGAAAAGGTAGCATTGATTTAGCAGAAATAAATATGTTTGCAGTGATCACCCTCCTTAAGGAAGGAGTCAGTCTCACCCAGTGACCAGTTCTAAGTCCCCGACTCTTAGGTGGGTATTTTATCTGAGCCTGAGATATTTGAAAACTTAGATATTCAGAAGGCAGGCAAAATGGCCACTCACTCCTGAGACTTTGTGAAAATAGAGCTTTTAATATTTGTGATTCCCTGTTCTCTGTTTCAAGAAAAGATGCTCACTATATCCAAAAAGACTTATAAACTACTGGGTATCAGTTGAAAGGTAGTAAGAAATCAATCATCGGCTGGGCGCCATGGCTCACGGGGAGGCTGAGGCAAGAGGATCACTTGAGTTCAAGAGTTTGAGACTAGCCTGGGCAACATTTTCTCTACAAAAAATAAATTACCCAGGTATGGTGGTGCAGGCCTGTAGTTCTGGCTGATTGGAAGGCTGAGGTGGAAGGTAGAGGTTGCAGTGAGCCATGTTCATACTGTTGCACTCCAGCCTGGGCAAGACAGTGAGACCCCGCCTCAAAAAAAACCTAAAATTAAAATAAAAATGAATAAAGAAATAAATAGTTTTCTTGTCCTTGTGTAAAGCCAGGACCACTATGTGTAGTTGTATTCCCAGACTGTCACGAAGGTCTAGTGAAGTTAGCGTGAATTGAAAGGCAGCCAGATGGTTCTTCCTCATCTCTGTATGCTGCAGCTGGCATGTGGTCAGCGCTTGCATTCCATAGTGTCTGTTGAAATGAGTTAAAATAAGCTGGGGAGGGATAGCCTGAAGAGAAATGCCAAATGTGGGTGAAGGGGAGGAAGGCAGCAAAACACACTGCCACGTGTGTACCTATGCAACTATCTTGCACGTTCTGCACATGTACCCCAAAACCTAAAATGCAATAAAAATTAAAAAAAAAAAAAGAAATGAGTTAAAATAAATAGGATTAGAAATCCTGGACTTATATAGTATATTTACTGAAATTCAGTTGTAAGAAATGGCATAAAGTGAAAATAGAACTATTTTAAACTTACGTAGAAATAATGATGAGATGGTTAAAATAGCAATCTCTGATCTTTTGAAGGTGTATATGTAATTCATGAGTTGATATGTAGGAAGGCATCGCTTCCTCCGACGGTTTTAGAGTCATACAGTAATAAACTGCGGGGAATATAGGCCTGAGCAAGTGGGACTATTGCTAAGTTATGCTCTTAAATGAAGAAGAAAAGTACCATCAATTATTTAAGTACAGTGTACTGACAACGCAATTATTGTGTTCTGTCTAAAACTATGATGCAGTGTGAAACTTCTCAAGGTTTCCTTTGTCTACAAGATACAGTCAAGTATTGTTTCCAGTTTATTTGTGACGTGGTCTATCTTCACTTACTGTGGAAACTAACACATGCTTCTTCTTTTAAAAGGAAACTCTGAGATATAAAATATAAAGTTGTCTTCACAAAAGGAATCAGGTTTTTTTTTTTTTTTTTTTTTTTTGAGACGGAGTTTCACTCTTGTTACCCAGGCTGGAGTGCAATGGCGCGATCTTGGCTCACCGCAACCTCCGCCTCCTGGGTTCAGGCAATTCTCCTGCCTCAGCCTCCTGAGTAGCTGGTATTACAGGCACGCGCCACCATGCCCAGCTAATTTTTTTTGTATTTTTAGTAGAGACGGGGTTTCACCATGTTGACCAGGATGGTCTCGATCTCTTGACCTCCTGATCCACCCGCCTCGGCCTCCCAAAGTGCTGGGATTACAGGCACGCGCCACCTTGCCCAGCTAATTTTTGTATTTTTAGTAGAGATGGGGTTTCACCTTGTTGACCAGGATGGTCTCGATCTCTTGACCTCGTGATCCACCCGCCTCGGCCTCCCAAAGTGCTGGGATTATAGGCATGAGGCGCCGCGCCCGGCCAGGAATCAGCTTTTAATTAAAGCGAAACTATGGAGTAAAACACTTGAGCCTTAAAAGACTTTATTTGGGCACTGAATAAAATTTATCTGTGCTAATTCTTTATCTGTACTAATATGCAGTGGTCTTTAGCCAGCACATTGCTACCTACTGGTATGTAATTTGGGGAAGTTTATGGTTCTCACAATGAGCAGTGTATGGCACTTTTATTATTATGGATGGGGTTCAGACATTATAAACATTATAGTAGGTAATATAGTCTACAGTATAAATATAAGAGCTACCGCCATTAGAAGAAAACTCTTAGAAGAAACATAGAGATAAATCCTCATATCCTTGGCTTTGGCAATGGGTTATTTTATATGACACCAAAAGCCCAGGCAACAGAACAAAGAATTAGGCCAGGTGCAGTTGCTCACGCTTGTTATCCCAGCACTTTAGGCAGTGCGGTGGTGCATAGCTGTAGTCCCAGCTACTCGGAAGGCTGAGGCAGGAGAATTGCTTGAACCTGGAGGCAGAGGTTGCTGTGAGCCAAGATCCTGCCACTGCATTCCAGCTTGGGTGAGAGTGAGTTTCATCTCAAAAAAAAAAAAAAAAAACCACACACACACACACACACACACACAAGAAATAGATGATAAATGGAATTTCATCAAAATTAAAAACTTTGGTTCATCAAAGGACATTATCCAGACAGTGAAAAGAGAGCATAGAGAATTGGTGAAAATATTTACAAATCACATATTTGATGAGGGTCTAACACCCAGAATATGCCAAAACGCACACACCCAAACACGCAAACCAAACCTTAATACAACTCACAAACAAAAAGACAACGAAATTTTTAAAAAAGCACAAAGAACGCCAGTGGACACCTCTCCAAAGAAAAAATATATAAATAGCCAAGAAGCACACAGAAAGCACTCAGTATCTTTATTCACTAGGGAAATGCAAAGGAAAACCAACATGGGGTACCATTTCGTACTTTCTTGGATGGCAAAATTAGGAAAATGGCAAATGCAAAGTGCTGGTGAGGATGTGGATAAATTGGAACTTTTCCTGCATTGTTGGTGAGAAAGTAAAATGATAAAGCCGCTGTGGAAACAAGTTTGGTGGTTCCTCAAAAAGCTAAACTCGGATTTAGCATATGACTCGGCAGTTCTACTCATAGGTGTATAAGGAACTGAAAGCAGAGGCTCAAACACATACTTGTAACCCAGTGTTCATTGCAGCATTATCGATAATAGCTAAAAGGGGAATCCAGCCATCAACAGATGAGCAGAAAGCAAAATAACAAATAAAAACAAACAAAAATGCATAAGCAGAATAGGTATCAAAACAGAAAAAATACAAAACACAAAAATAAACAAAATGAAGGCTATACATACAATATAGGATATATGCTGATATATGCTGTGAGGTGGATGAATCTTGAAAACATTTTGGTTGGTGATGAAATAGGCCAGATACAAAGGGATAAGTACTGTTTAACTCCACTTATGTGATGTTATCTAGAATAGGTGATTTCAAAAAGACTATAATCGAAGCGCTTTGGGAGGTCAAGGCAGGAGGATTGCCTGAGACCAGGAGTTCAAAACCAGCTTGGGTAACATGATGAGACCACGCTGACCCCCAAATTTCGACGAAAAATTAAAAATTAGCCATGTGTCGTCACACATGACTCTAATGTTAGATACTCGGCAGGCTGGAGTAGGAGGATCCTTTGCACCCAGGATAGACTGCAGTGAGAATGATATCCTGTCTCTTTAAAATACAAAAACAGGGCCTGATGGCTCACCCCTGTAATACCAGCACTTTGGGAGGCTGAGGGGGCCCAGATCACAAGGTCAGGAGATCGAGACCATCCTAGCTAACATACTGAAACCCCATCTCTACTAAAACTACAAAAAAATTAGCTGTGAATGGTGACATGTGCCTGTAATCCCAGCTACTCGGGAGGCTGAGGCAGGAGAATCGCTTGAACCCAGGAGGTGGAGGTTGCAATGAGTCAAGATAGTGCCCCTGCACTCCAGGCTGGGCGACAGAAGGAGACTCTATCTGTAAAATAAAACACGAAAAACCAAACAGACCAACCAAAAACCTCGAAGAGACGGGTGGTAGATAGAGGTGATCAATGGCTGGGGACTGGGGAAACTGGGAGTCATTGCTTAATGATTACAAAGTTCCTGTTTGAGATGATGAAAAACTCTGGAAGTAGATTGTGGTGATGGTTGTACAGTCCTGTGAAAGTAATGAATGCCACGAAATTTGACAATTAAAAATGGTTAAAGTGACATTTTATGTTACATATGTGTATATATATATATATATATATATATATATATATATATATATTTTTTTTTTTTTTTTTTTTTTTCTTTGAGACAGAGTTTCGCTCTTGTTACCCAGGCTGGAGTGCAATGGCGCGATCTCGGCTCACTGCAACCTCCGCCTCCTGGGTTCAGGCAATTCTCCTGCCTCAGCCTCCTGAGTAGCTGGGATTACAGGCACGCGCCACCATGCCCAGCTAATTTTTTGTATTTTTAGTAGAGATGGGTTTTCACATGTTGACCAGGATGGTCTGGATCTCTTGACCTTGTGATCCACCCGCCTCGGCCTTCCAAAGTGCTGGGATTACAGGCGTGAGCCACCGCGCCCGGCCTTGTTACATATATTTTACCACACGGTATCAAGCCATTAAACAATAAAAATTTGTTTTAAACATTAAGACTTGTGCTCCAGAAATAACATATTTTGGTTAAGTTTCCAGCTTTACTCTTTATTGGTTGTGTGGTGCAATGCATTACACCCTTTGAGGGTCGGCTTTTCATCTAAAACAAGACTATTAATATATTTCTCGTAGTTGGAACAGTGCGCCCACAGTGTATGCGTTCAGTAAGTGTTAACTGGCATTGGTGTTAAAGCTGGGAATTGCACTGTTTAAAGAATTCTTATTCGGGCCGGGCGCGGTGGCTCACGCCTGTAATCCCAGCACTTTGGGAGGCCGAGGCGGGTGGATCACGAGGTCAAGAGATCGAGACCTTCCTGGTCAACATGTGAAAACCCGTCTCTACTAAAAATGAGGCAGGAGAATTGCCTGAACCCAGGAGGCGGAGGTTGCCGTAAGCCGAGATCGCGCCATTGCACTCCAGCCTGGGTAACAAGAGCGAAACTCCGTCTCAAAAAAAAAAAAAAAAAAAAAAAAAAAAAAAAAAAGAATTCTTATTCAGTTACCACATATTCTCACAGAAACAAATGTTCTTGAGAATCAGTTTTAGCTTCTTTTTCTTCAAGAGGGGACTGGAGCTCAATTAAAAATGATGAAATTTGCTTTATCCTGCTCTCACTGTGCTTTCTCTGCAGTCATGTTCAGACCCATTTATCGACCCTCTTGCAAAAACTGAACCTATCATGACTGCCCTAATAGAGGCTGCACTAGAGGCTCAGTTGGGATTAAAGCTTTTGGTGGTTTCTGCCTTTAGGCTTCTTTAAGTGATGACGATTTGTGAGGTGAGGACAGTCACCTTTCATGGTACCTGGTGGAAATCTGGAGAACACTGATTTTAAGCCATGTTCAGAGTCTCAGCCGTAGAGAATATCTGTGAGAGATCTTGTTCCCAGAAATTTAACTCACTTTATCCCTTTTCGTTGTTTTTTTTTTTTTTTTCTGTACTGATTTCCGCTCCTTCCCCCGCCCCCCGCCCATCCCCAGCTCCAAACATACACACACGAGTTCAGCAACCTGAACTTTGAAAAATACTTAGCGATTTCAGATTCTCAGTGAATTAACAAATGCTATTTCTTCTGCCTGAAAAACACCCATTCTGCTAAATAGCATTTCTTCAGAATCTCCAGGAAGATGAATGCTTCCTAAAGAATCCCCAATCCTTATTTTTTACTTTAGCCTCCTACTTCTTTCACAGGAGTTGAAACAAGTTTTTTTTTTTATTATTTCGTTTTGTTCCCAGCGTTTGCTTGATTTCAACTGTCAGGTCCGGTAGAAAGTAAGCTCCTTGAGGCCAAGTGCTATTTGTGCTTTGTTATTTTATAAAGTGCTTGTCACATGGCAGGCACGCTGTGTTTACTCGTTAACTAAGACTTCTAAGCCAGACTGCGCAAGAAGAGGGAAAAAATCACACCAGCGAACGAAAAATCGACGACCACGAAGGGACTCGAACCCTCAATCTTCTGATCCGGAATCAGACGCCTTATCCATTAGGCCACGCGGCCAATTGGTGGAGAGGCCCTCTTACATAAGGCACAAAGGAATGTAACATGGTGGGGAAGGGGGCTTTTTAAGCACTGACTTCAGAGGTCCAGCTTAATTAAAAAGTTCCTCGTTTGAAGTTAAAAATCACTAACAACTAAAAACTATTTACAGTACCCTCGAAAAGTTGCAAAATCGAATACACAGTTGTCAGAAACAGAGAGAGGACAAGCAGTTAGATGGGTCATCAATGTGAGAAATGGACGACTCATGACTTGGAGAAGTGGGATGCGGAGATTTTCAGCCCTGAACTGACACTGCAGCCCATAAGGAAAACGAGAGGAGGCTGAGAGCGCACAGAAGCTGCTTTCGGGGAGTGGGGGCTGTGAAAGGGGTGACTGCGACGCTGGAGGGGGCAGCGAGCGCCTGGAAGCGTGGAAGAAGGTTCTGCTGCAGGTGCAGCGTTGGCCAGAACAGAGCCGGTCACGCAGTTCAGAGACTGTTTATCTTCATGGAGCTTGGTGACGTCCATGCTTGACTTGGAGACTCCTCAGTTTGATTTGGTCTTGAAAAGAACATGTCACTAGCTGACTGCGGGCTAATCCAGAGCAATAAGGTGTTGGGGAAACCCACAGTCACCAAAAGTGTGGATGGGCAGGAAAGATGTGAAACGCGCAGCCCTGAAGTGGAGCAGTAAGACTCGTCTGTCCATTACTCGGCATGATTCTGGTTCCTTGAAGATGACCTTTTCTAACACAATGAAATCAAAGCAAAATTTCTCCCTTCCTGAACCCTACACTCTTCAACAAAGAGAGTCTTTCCCATCAATGTCTGCTTTTCCTATTGTTTTCTTCTATAGTATTTTCCTTCGGGTTAAGACCAAGCTCGAATTACCTCTGAATATTCGAGTGTCTACTTTAGGCTTTGCTCAGGAGCCCAGGGACATGGGGTGAGGAAGAGACCACAGAGTGGCAGGGAAATGAGCACAGGATTTGGAATCATATTGTATGCTTCTTGTCATTCCAATACAGGATTACATAAACTGTTATAGAACATAAAAGCAATGGAATATCCCACTGCATTTTAGAAAGGTAGCTTAAGCTTTACTGTAAAAGCGTCAAAGATTCCCTAAAGATGCAGCAAGTATTATTATTTTGTTGTTGTTGTTTTGCTTTTGAGAGTCTCCCTCTGCTACCCAGGCTGGAGTGCAGTGGCACGATCTCGGCTCACTAGAACTTCCGCCTCCCGGGTTCAAGAGATTCTTCTGCCTCAACCTCCCGAGTAGCTGGGATTACAGGCGTGTGGCACCACACCCAGGTAATTTTTGTATTTTTAGTAAAGATGGGGTTTCACCATGTTGGCCACGCTGGTCTCAAACTCCTGACCTCAAGTGATCCGCCTGCCTTGGTCTCCCAAAGCCCTCTGATTACTGGTGTGCACCACCACGCCCAACCTATTATTATTATTATTATTATTATTATTATTATTATTGAGACAGAGTCTCACTCTGACAACCAGGCTGGAGTGCAGTGACACTATAACAGCTCAGTGCAGCCTCGACCTCTCAGGCTTAAGGGTCCTCCCACCTCAGCCTCCGGAGAAGCTGGGACTACAGACGCTCGCCACCACGCCTAGCTAATTTTTTTTTTTTTTGTATTTGTAGAGCCAGAGGTCTAGCCATTTTGCCCAGGCTGGTCTCAAACTCCTGGACTCAAGTGACCCATCTGTCTCGGCCTTTCAAAGTGCTGGGATTACAAGAGTGAGCCACCATGCCCTGTCTATGCAGCAACGATTAACAAAACATAACATCACCACGATGAACAGGTACAAGGGCAAATGTAGAAACTGACGAGGATTCTCTTTGCTAAAAGAATTTTTAATGACATGGGAAGATGTTCAGATTACATACAATGCTGAGAATAAAAAAAAACAACAAACACATGAGCAATATGAGCCCAACTGTAAGTCTGTTTACACGGCAGATTCTCCGCTCAGATTCAGTCCTGAAGTTCTCAATCCTTTCAAGTCACTGGAATTGGAGCCTGTACAAGACACATTCTAAATGTGTTTAATGCAATAAACATACATGGAACTCCAATCAATTGAACTCCCCCTCCCCATTTTCAAAGTTTGGTGAACACTTTCAATTAAAGCACAATATCTGAAGTTATATGCAATTGAAACTGGATATATTCAAAGCATTGAAATGGAAAAAAATTTGAGCTCCGGGAAGGTATCTTCTCATCTTCATCATCGGACTTGGAACAGTGGTTGAAAGAATATATGCGGCTCACCTTTTTAATGAATGAGAACAAGGGGACTTGGGACCTCTTCTGAAACTGCACAAGGACAGATGTGGCCGATACGGTGACTCGTGGCCCTCACCCTGCCTCCAGATGTGGCCGACACCGTGACCTGTGGCCCTCACCCTGCCTCCAGATGTGGCCGACACCGTGACCCGTGGCCCTCACCCTGCCTCCAGATGTGGCCGATACCGTGACCCGTGGCCCTCACCCTGCCTCCAGTTGTGGCCGACACCGTGACCCGTGGCCCTCACCCTGCCTCCAGATGTGGCCGATACCGTGACCCGTGGCCCTCACCCTGCCTCCAGATGTGGCCGATACCGTGACCCGTGGCCCTCACCCTGCCTCCAGATGTGGCCGATACCGTGACCCGTGGCCCTCACCCTGCCTCCAGATGTGGCCGACACCGTGACCCGTGGCCCTCACCCTGCCTCCAGATGTGGCCGATACCGTGACCCGTGGCCCTCACCCTGCCTCCAGATGTGGCCGACACCGTGACCCGTGGTCCTCACCCTGCCTCCAGATGTGGCCGATACCGTGACCCGTGGCCCTCACCCTGCCTCCAGATGTGGCCGACACCGTGACCCGTGGTCCTCACCCTGCCTCCAGATGTGGCCGATACCGTGACCCGTGGCCCTCACCCTGCCTGCAGAGAGGCCACAGAGAGCCCAAAGGTTCAGATCCTGGATAGTGTCGACCATTAGGGTTTGAGATCTTTGTGAGTTGAAATACAATTGTCAGCTTTCTTGTAGGGCTCTAATTCTAAAGTGAAAATAAGGACTGAGAGTTTGTGGAGACTCGTTTTTTTCTCTCTCTCTCCTTTTAAATCTCACCCTGCTAAGCTGAAAATGCTAAGCCTCCTAACCTGCTTCCCACTCTATTTCTGATCTCCTTTACCGGCCTATCATTCAGAACGGTTCTCTACAGTTTCTTCTGCTTGGAGAAGGGCAGTTTCTGACTGGCTCCATTTTCCTTCTGTTATTTCTGTCCTTTTTTTTTTTTTTTTTTTTGAGATGGAGTTTCGCTCTTGTTACCCAGGCTGGAGTGCAATGGCGCCATCTCGGCTCACCGCAACCTCCGCCTCCTGGGTTCAGGCAATTCTCCTGCCTCAGCCTCCCGAGTAGCTGGGATTACAGGCACGCGCCACCATGCCCAGCTAATTTTTGTATTTTTAGTAGAGACGGGGTTTCACCATGTTGACCAGGATGGTCTCGATTTCTTGACCTCGTGATCCACCCACCTCGGCCTCCCAAAGTGCTGGGATTACAGGCGTGAGCAACCGCGCCCGGCCCTTCTGTCCCGTTTTTTGTCTCAACTTTGGCTCCATCCCCACTCTCTTTTCCACTTGTACTCTTGATCATGTGTCTTCTGCAAAATATACCCAGAAATATGTGCTTAGTCTCCTCTCTTGCATTTTGTTCTCTTTTATTCTCCTTTTCTCATTTTCACCGTCCCTAGATAATAATAGGTCTGTCTTTTAAGGGAAAAAATGAAAATAATGAAATTTCAGAAGATTAGCGTATTAGGGTTTTGCCTTTTTTTTTTTTTTTGACAGAGTTTTCCTCTTGTTGCCAGGCTGTTGTGCAGTGGCACAATCTTGGCTCACTGCAACCTCCACCTCCCGGGTTCAAGCGATTCTTCTGCTTCAGCCTCCTGCGTAGATGGGATTACAGGAATGCGCCACCACGCCTGGCTATTTTTGTATTTTTAGTAGAGACGGGGTTTACTCCATGTTGGTCCAGCAGATCTTGAACTCCCCACTTCAGGTGATCCGCGCACCTCGGCCTCCCCAAGTGCTGGGATTACAGACATGAGCCACCACGCCTGGCACCCCGGGATATTTTAAATTCTTGTCCAAACCCAAACAGCTCCATCCTCTTCTGGATAGCATCCTACTTCCCACAAATAAAAACAAACAGATAAGCATAATTCCTGCTTCTCCTCCTATACTTAATAGTTTGGTGAAAGGCAACATCCACATCACTCACACTACGTGTGTGTGAGTGTGAGTGTGTGTGAGTGTGTGTGTGTGAGTGTGTGAGAGTGTGTGTGTGAGTGTGTGTGAGTGTGTGTGAGTGTGTGTGAGTGTGTGTGAGTGTGTGAGTGTGTGAGTGTGTGTGAGTGTGTGTGTGAGAGAGTGTGTGTGAGTGTGTGAGTGTGTGTGTGAGTGTGAGTGTGTGAGTGTGTGTGAGAGAGTGTGTGAGTGTGTGTGTGAGTGTGTGTGAGTGTGAGTGTGTGTGAGTGTGTGTGTGTGAGTGTGTGAGAATGTGTGTGAGTGTGTGTGAGTGTGTGTGTGTGTGTGAGAGTGTGTGTGTGTTTCCTGAGGACACTCTCCACCTTTCTTGCTTTTAATCTGAATCCTGTGGCATCCACCTTCTTTCTCCAGTTCAAATAGGTTCTTTCTTTCTTTTTTTGTAATCACTGAAGTCTCTGCTAGTTTGGACCTTAAGCATTGTTCCTATGACTGATTGCAGGAGACATTTATTATGCCTTCCTTAGAATAGAACAGAGAACAAGGTCAATGATTACCAAAATGTTGGATCACGAGCTCTCCAACTGTATGACAACTTTAGCTTTTTCATGGTTCTGCTCTTGAGACTTTTTTTTTGAGATGGAGTTTCCCTCCTGTCTCTGTGGCTGGAGTGTAATGGTGCAATCTCAGCTCATTGCAACCTCCGCCTCCCAGGTTCAAGCAATTCTCCCGCCTCAGCCTTCCTAGTAGTTGGGATTACAGGCACGTGCCACAGCACGCCCAGCTAATTTTCGTAATTTTAGTAGAGATGGGGTTTCACCATGTTAGCCAGGCTGGTCTCCAACTCTTGACCTCAGGAGATTCACCTGCCTCAGCCTTCCAAAGTGCTGGGATTACAGGTGTGAGCGACCACGCCCGGCCAGGACTTCTTTTTATCCAGTAGGCGTGTGTGAGTAACAAAGAGCGTGCTCAGGAAAAGTTGAGTTTTGATAACTTTCTACCCAGAGGAAAAAGACGGGTTTGGGTGCACAGGGATCAGAACTTGAACTTCAGATCTTGGGAGCAAGGGGCTCCTTCGATGCCTAAACTCAGAAACCTCGCTGTTGTTGTTGCTGCGTTGAGAATGTTGTGAAGTGTACACATTTGTCTGTCTGTGAAAATAACCTTTCCATTCTTTTTGTTGTTGTTCTGAATTCTCAACTAGACATGCTAAAAATGAGCAGGCAAAACCAGCCAGCAAGCTAAGTTGGTGTTTCCTGTTGCAACTGGAGCTGCCCAGGCCTGAGCAGCGTTGCCTCTTGTGTGAGCAGTAACATGGCTCCCTGACGACCAGATGGGATGGCTTCCTCGTGACAGTTTCAAAGAGCAGCTGCATGTGACTAACGAACTTCTAACATACCGTTTCGGAGATACACCTGAGCACGTGCTGAGCCCGTCCAGAGACTCAGTGGGTCACAAAAGTCTCAGGCAAGACAAGGCAGGTCTCTTATGAGAGGCTCTGAAATTTGGTCCACGGATCACCATCAGTATAATCTGGAAACCTGTTAGAACTGCAAATTCATGGGCCCTACCCCAGGCCCACTAAATCGGAAATTCCCAATGGATGTTCCCAAAATATGTTTCAGCAGGCCATCCAGACGGTTCTGATGCACCTAAGCTTTGTGAGCAACTGAACGCGAACGATCGGCTCCTTCTGTCTCCTCACTTCTTTAGAGGAAGGGGCCTTTGTTTGTTTTTTTTTGAGACAGAGTTTCGCTGCTGTTACTCAGACTGGAGTGCAATGGCACCATCTCTGCTCACGGCAACCTCCGCCTTCTGGGTTCAGGCAATTCTCCTGCCTCAGCCTCCTGAGTAGCTGGGGCTACAGGCACGCGCCACCATGCCCAGCTAATTTTTGTATTTATAGTAGAGACGGGGTTTCACCTTGTTGACCAGGATGGTCTCGATCTCTTGACCTCGTGATCCACCGGCCTCGGCCTCCCAAAGTGCTGGGATTATAGGCGTGACCCACCACGCCCGGCCTCTTTTCTTTTCTAATTTATTTATTTTTTTGAGATGGAGTCTCGCTCTGCTTCCCAGGCTGGAGTGCAGTGGTGCAATCTCAGCTCACAGCAACCTCCACCTCCTGGGTTCAAGCAATTCTCCTGCCTCAGCCTGTGGAGTAGCTGGGATTACAAGCACACACCACCAGGCCCAGCTACTTTTTTGTACTTTTAGTAGAGACAGTTTCACCATGTTGGCCAGGATGGTCTCTATCTCCTGACCTCATGATCCACCACCTCGGCCTCCCAAAGTGCTGGGATTACAGGCATGAGCCACTGTGCCCAGCCGGGAGCCTTCATTCTTCTGTAGTACCTGGAGGAAGCACAGATGCAGCAGGGATCTGGGACACATCCATATCTGAGCATCCAAATCCTAAGCATCCTTGAGGCTCCACTCCCCAGCACACTGCCTCTCACTTCTTCTGTCTGCTGCTCACTGGTTTCCTCTTCTTCTTCTGTAGTGTGATGGGTCTCCCACCAGATTACTTAAGGATTACCAGTGCCTGAATCCTGAAAGCCAGGTGGTGAGCCACGGCCATGGTGCCCAGATAAGGAGCACGTGTCCCTGAGAACCCAAACATCTGGGAGAGTATCTGCAAATCTACTGAGAAAAACAGTCTCATCACTCAAACACTGTAGACAAACAGCCAGAAAATGAACTTAACACTTAACAGCAGTTTAGAGCCTGGGTGCGGTGATACACGCTTGTAATCCCAGCACTCTGAGAGGCCAAAGTGGGTGGATCGCTTGAGCCCAGGAGTTCGACCAGCCTGGCCAACATGGCGAAATCCCATCTCTACTAAAAATACAAAAATTAGCAGGACGGGGTGGCAGGTACCTGTAATCCCAGGTACTTGAGGGGCTGAGGCACGGGAATCACTTGAACTGGGAGGTGGAGGTTGCAGTGAGCCAAGATGGCAGCACTATACTCCAGCCTGGGAGACAGAGTGAGACTTGGTCAAAATAAATAAATAAATAAATAAGCACTTTACAGACAGGAGGCAGCATGACCCTCTGGAGCTGTCCTGCTGCTATCCAGGAGCGCCTGTGTGTAAGTCCTAGTAACCTCATCTACCTGTCCAGCTGGACTTGCTGTCCAGGAGCACCTGTGTGTAAGTCCCAATAACTTCATCTACCTGTCCAGCTGGACCTGCTGTCCAGGAGCACCCTGTGTGTAAGTCCCAATAACTTCATCTACCTGTCCAGCTGGACCTGCTGTCCAGGAGCACCCTGTGTGTAAGTCCCAATAACCTCATCTACCTGTCCAGCTGGACCTGCTGTCCAGGAGCACCTGTGTGTAAGTCCCAGTAACCTCATCTACCTGTCCAGCTGGACCTGCTGTCCAGGAGCACCTGTGTGTAAGTCCCAGTAACCTCATCTACCTGTCCAGCTGGACCTGCTGTCCAGGAGCACCTGTGTGTAAGTCCCAGTAACCTCATCTACCTGTCCAGCTGGACCTGCTGTCCAGGAGCACCCTGTGTGTAAGTCCCAGTAACCTCACCTACCTGTCCAGCTGGACTTGCTGTCCAGGAGCACCTGTGTGTAAGTCCCAGTAACCTCACCTACCTGTCCAGCTGGACCTGCTGTCCGGGAGCACCCTGTGTGTAAGTCCCAGTAACCTCATCTACCTGTCCAGCTGGACCTGCTGTCCGGGAGCACCCTGTGTGTAAGTCCCAGTAACCTCACCTACCTGTCCAGCTGGACTTGCTGTCCGGGAGCACCCTGTGTGTAAGTCCCAGTAACCTCACCTACCTGTCCAGCTGGACTTGCTGTCCGGGAGCACCCTGTGTGTAAGTCCCAGTAACCTCATCTACCTGTCCAGCTGGACCTGCTGTCCGGGAGCACCCTGTGTGTAAGTCCCAGTAACCTCATCTACCTGTCCAGCTGGACCTGCTGTCCGGGAGCACCCTGTGTGTAAGTCCCAGTAACCTCATCTAGCTGCCCAGCTGGACTTGCTGTCCAGGAGCACCCTGTGTGTATGTCCCGGTAACCTCATCTACCTGTCCAGCTGGACTTGCTGTCCGGGAGCACCCTGTGTGTAAGTCCCAGTAACCTCATCTAGCTGCCCAGCTGGACTTGCTGTCCGGGAGCACCCTGTGTGTATGTCCCAATAACCTCATCTACCTGTCCAGCTGGACTTCGAGTCGTGCTTTGGTCTCTTGGCTCCTTCCCAACTTACAGGGAAGCTACAGTCCCAAGTTTGGCTTGTAGCAGGTGACATCGCAGACAGAGTCCAAGGGACCAAACGATGCGTCAGGAAAGGGCATCTGCAGGGGGAATCCCGGGCGGTCAGCAACACGCGGGTGGGAGGGAATTGCCAGACCGCTCAACCCCTGCGCAACTATAGGCCCGCTCAGAAGACGTGGTGCGGGCTAAGCGCATAGTGCAAGAAGCTAAGATAGCAAAGTAGGACCAGCACAGCAAATGTGCCTTTGTTGCAATAAGGCTGGCCCCTGAGAAATCCTTAGAGCAGGAAAGGGGGAAAGGGGAGAAACGCTGCAGAAGTTCGAAGGCGTGCCAGCTTTTCTAGGACTCCAGCTGGTTACCGATTATGGTCTTCCTTGTGCACATTTTTAAACCGATGGGCAAATTACAACAAAGAAATTCAGATCTCTAATGGTTAAACCGCGACTATAGAGTTAAGTAAACTCTCCAAAAGCTGTCTATTTCCCTCTTATTTTTTGGTTTCTGCTTATTTTGAATATGCCATTTTTAAGCTACTGGTGTTGAAATAAAACTTGCTAATTCAAAGCCACTTGGAGAGTTTACTTTTCTTATGCAATACAGCCAGTTCTTACTAAAATGTAGACAATGAAACTCTTGAAACAGAGAAAAAAGGGGATGGGGATAAAAGAATGTTTTAAAAATCAGACTGCTATAGAAAGAATGGCTGTTAAAGACCCGGATTGTGCAGTTTCCGGATGGCTATTTAAGTGCCTGGACTAAGAATCTCCCTAAAGCCATATGGACTTTAAAGGAGTCACCCACCAGCACTCATGGCATGACTCCCTATAAATGGTTGGCAAGGCCTGTAAGACACATTCCACAAAGTCTCAGGGTTACCTCTGAGACACTGAGCCTTGCTCCTGAGGCAGATGGTGAGACAGGCTCCTGAGCACACCAGTGGATCTGCCAAGCAGCGAGGGCTACAGGGACCTGAAGCTGAGCTGGAATGCGCCTCGGTACTGCAGGGCGCCATGATAACTGCCGTAGAGGCAGTGCTGTCAGCTGTGCTCCTTGGTAGGGTTCCGAGAGACTTACTATATCGACATACGGCAGCACCCATACCTGCTGGAGTAAGTGTAGTGTGGAGAGCACGGCAAGGCTGGAAGCTTATCAGGTGGCTATTAGGCTGCTCCTGGGAACTGAAGCCATGTGTGGCTTTGTTACTCTGTCCTGAAGCCCACCGTGGCATCCCTAACAGTGCCAGTGGGAGAAACACAATGACAGTAACGTTACAGGGCGTGAGAATGCCCGTAGGTTTCCTGCTAAACACCAGTGTTGATGATAGTAACGTTACAGGGTGTGAGAATGCCTGTAGGTTTCCTGCTAAACACCTGTGTTGATGATAGTAACATTATAGAGAGTGAATATGCCCATAGGTTTCCTGCTAAACACCAGTGTTGATGATAGTAACGTTACAGGCTGTGAATATGGCCGTAGGTTTCCTGATAAACACCAGTGTTGATGCTCAAAGGTTATTCCTGCCACTCACGGCAGCTGGTAATGTCTTTCTAGACTGAGCTGCAACTCCAGAAGCAGTCAACAACCATCAGATGCCTCTCCCTATCGGATAATAACGATACGCCTTGAAATCCTCTGCCTTTCTCCTGACAGAACTGGAGTGACGCCTACAACAGCACAGATGATGCCACCCGGGCTCACTAGGCACAGCCTCCACCTCGGGGCTCAATCACCAACGTGTCAAAGACCCAAAATGTGCCTTTCAAGGTGCCACCTGTTGCGCCTGTTTCCCTGATGAAGAGTCATGTCACAGATACTTTAAATCATTTTTCAACTCAGATCCATGATACAACCTAATTAGGTTTCTTTTACTCATTCTCAAGTTGGTTTCACAGCTTCCCTAGGCATGGCAAGTATGTTTTCCTTATAGACATTATAACTGTAGTTAGCTTCTGCTTTCTGCGCTGCTACATACACAGCAGATGTGGTCTGTATGCACAAGCCACGGCTGTACGTTATAGGCACATATCGTTCTTTCCTTGCACCCCACTCGGACTCCCGTACAGGATTGGCAGAAAAATGTGAGAGCTGGGGAACATGTGGATTGCAGTGTGGCACATCCTCCACCAGGTTACTTAAAAGTGTAATCCCAGCACTTTGGGAGGCCGATGCGGGTGGATCACGAGGTCAAGATATCGAGACCATCCTGGTCAATGAGGTGAAACCCCGTTTCTACTGAAGATACAAAAAATTAGCTGGGCATGGTGGCGCGTGCCTGTAATCCCAGCTACTCGGGAGGCTGAGGCAGGAGAATTGCCTGAACCCAGGAGGCGGAGGTTGCGGTGAGCCGAGATCGCGCCATTGCACTCCAGCCTGGGTAACAAGAGCGAAACTCCGTCTCAAAAAAAAAAAAAGAGTGTACGTCTAGTGCCTAAATCCTGAAGGCCCAGTGGTCAGCCAAGGCCAGGATGCCCAGCAGAGGAGCAGGTGTCCTTAAGAACGCAAACATCTCAGAGAGCATCTGAAAACCTACCAAGAAAAACAGTCTCATTGCTTGAACACAGAAGGCAAATATCCAGAAAATTAACTTAAAAACGGTTTAAAGAGAGGAGGTGGCATGGCTCTCTAGAGCGGTCTTGCTGCACCCAGGAGCACTGTATCAAGTGCTGCTAAGCTCACCTGCTTATTAAGGCTGGACTGTCTTTGCTCTTCCAGGACCGTCCCAGCTTGTGGGGAATGTGACAGTCCCAAGGTTTTCTTTTAGTACTTTCTAATCTTTCTCCTCCCCTTGTTAACTTTCCCCAGATCCTAGTTTCAGTTTCTGTTGCTGTGGCTAGATTTTCAGGCCCAGTGGTTCTCACACTTGCCTGATTATCAAATTCAACTGGGAAAGATTAAATAACACAAGATTGCACGAATGTGAGGACGATCTGGCTGCGACATCTGTTACCCCATGAAGATTCCTGGGCCCTTTTCTGGAGACTCTGAAAGCACTCAGCATCTCAGTCTCTTGGGTAAGGCCTGGGAATACGTGTTTTCATTCAACTCCCCCGGGTAAAAGTTCACCTTTGGGGACTCCTGCAGTGTTGTCCCCAGAGCACATACAGGAAGTTCTAGGGGAGAAAAATCTGTTTTCCCACCCAGTGCTAGGTTCATGGCTGAGTCTTCATAACAGAAGACAGATTAACAGGAGAAAAGCATACGCATCTATTAAACTGAATTTTATGTGACACAGGTGCCTTGGGAAACGAAGACCTAAAGAAACAGGAAAATCTGTGAATAACGTTTCATTTAACATCATTTTGTTATAACTTTGATGAGAAAAAAAATCTAATTCTCCCGGAGGCTGCTGTCTGTGTGGGTTTCCTTCCACACATCAAAAATGTTCACATTAGGTTCCTTGGCATATCTGCATAGTCAGTCTGAGGTGGGGAGGGGAGGGAACGCGCGCGCGCGTGTGTGTGTGTGTGTGTGTTGGATGAGAATCAGCACTGTGATGGAATGGCCACCTGTCCAGGGTGAGTTCCCATGTAACACTCTGAGCAATGGAATTAGGCTTCAGCCACCCAGGACCTTGAACCGGAGTAAGCAGGTTGAAAAATGCATGAATGAATACAACTTGCTGTAAAATCAAAATTCAGGAAGCACACCATAATCCTACAAGTGAATGCCAAAGCCCTTGGCCGTTGTATTCCTGTTTTTGAACGGTGTGGTGGTAGGAATTGCTCCCTACAATTGTTGTTTTGCAAACATTATTGCTTGATATAACCCATCACCACTAGAACTGAGTCACTGATTCACCAAAAATTGGATAAATAATTATATTATTTGTTTTTATTAATCTTAACTATATGTATAGCTCATTTCTTTCAATATTTAATATTAGAAGTGTTTGGAGTCTTTATTTAGAAATTTGGTGTTTTGTGACCAGAAATTTGCCATAGAAACTTAACTGTTTTTTTTTTTTTTTTTGAGACGGAGTTTGGCTGTTGTTACCCAGGCTGGAGTGCAATGGCGCCCTTCTCGCTCCTTCTCCTCCCACTGCGCAGCTCGGGACTCGCCGAGCCCGCGAAACGCGGCGCGCGCAGCTTCTGCGCCCCTAGGCTGGGCGTGGGAACCTCCGGGAGCAGAGATTCGAACCCGCGCGAACCTCGGCAACCCCCCGCCTGCCTTCTCCCCGCGTGGACCTGCGCTCCCGCGGCGCCGTTCCGGGCTTTCTTTTTCTCTCGCTGCGTTATGCTCGCTGTTTCCCGGCAACCGTTCCAAGCTGAGACAGCCCCATCGCAGGCCTTCCCGGGATGGCCGGGCGGCTTCCTCACAACCCCGCGGGGCTGAGCTGCGGTGGGAGCCCGGGCCCCGCGGGGCTTCCGACATTGGTTTTCAGTCTCAGGGTTGCCAGGAGACAGTCTCCAGTGCAGCGAATTCAAAATGCAGTTTCACAGGATGTGCTTCTCCGCGCGACCGGAAATCCTGAGAGGCCATAGAAATATTTTGGCCAAGCAACCGCACGAGGGGGTGTAGCTCAGTGGTAGAGCGCGTGCTTAGCATGCACGAGGCCCCGGGTTCAATCCCCGGCACCTCCACTTTTTTCTCCTCCCTCCTCCTGGGTGGTTTGCAAGACTGCGTCCACCCTGTCACCATGCCCACGACTCACCTCAGTTTTGTTTCGTTTTTTGTTTTTGTGGCACTTTCATTCTCTATCAGCTCTTCTAATTCACATGGAAACATAGGAAAACAAACCTCCCTTTTGCTTTTAATATTGATGCACTTCTGCCCTACGGCTTTGACACCACCCTGGGTGGCTGGGTCAAGGGACAAACGACCAGATGAAAGAGGCCAGGGGAGCACAGACTGCCTCAGAATTCCAAAAGCGGAAAAACAAGCCGGTCACCAAGTTAACAAGCCCAGTCACACTGGTTACATTTCCCAGTATTGTCGAAGAGCAAGCAAGCAAGAAGAGACCGAAAACCAACGGAAACCACAGGTGTTTTCTTTAGACGCCTTCTTCCTTGAGGTCTTCCTTGATCCAGGGACAGACCCAGAGGACAGAAAAACTGACCCGGATTTTAGGATTCATGTGTGAAAAGGTTTTGGTTTACAGCCTCAGGAATCACATAGGTTCAGTTTACAGTTTTAGGAATCACATGTGAAAAGGTCTCTGTTTACAGCCTCAGGAATCACATATGAAAGGGTCTGGTCTATACTTTTAGGGCTCACAGGTGAAAAGGTTTCTGGTTTGATCTTGTTTTAGGTAAAAATAATACCTTCGGGAGAGTTTCCCCAAGACCAAGCCTGCCACCTACAGGAAGGTGAAACAGGAGGCGGCAGTCTGTCGGCCTTTTCTTCTACTGAAATTCAGTGTGACAGTCAGGGGGAAGTTGATCTCAGGTGCCTGGGTCTCCTTCCTCACCGGCGGTTACCTGGAAGGAGTCTGCAGCAACCTTAATTCTTGCCTCTTCAGGAGAAAGAAGGAATTCCATTGAGGGGCATGAGGCAGAAGGAGGGCCGGAGGCCA
This sequence comes from Saguinus oedipus, assembly GCA_031835075.1. NCBI lineage: Eukaryota > Metazoa > Chordata > Mammalia > Primates > Cebidae > Saguinus > Saguinus oedipus. The sequence goes on along the minus strand of CM063172.1, from coordinate 7,371,226 downwards.
GCCTCACAGCAGGAGTGAACGTTTATTAAGAAGATTGAGAGCGGTAACGAAAGGAAGGAAAGGACATTGGAGGAGGGCCAAGCCAGCGACTTGAAGGACCAGGGGTATGGCGTGACGTCTTGAGCTGGGGTGGTAAACACTGGCATTCTTCCTGGGTCTTTTGTTATTTCTCCCCATTGCTGAGATCTTACTGGGCAGTGAATGGCTCCCAGTTTCAGGTGTTTTCTATCTATTAAGAAACAGCCTTTCTCTGGCACCAGCTGTGACCAATTATTACTTCAGCGAAATCATTATCAACCGCCTGACCCTTTACTTCTGGTGTGTGTGTGTGTGTGTGTGTGTGCGGAGCCCCCTCCCGCCCTGCTCACACCTGTGCTACCGACTGTAACAAAATCATACAAGTTTCATACAAACTCTTGGCAAAGAGCCTTTCCTGTGCCGCCTCTCAGGCCTTGAGGCACGAGTATTAATGGTAGGGTCTGCCCTCAAAAGGATGGATCAGCAGAGGCCTGTGCAGAATGGAGGATCAGGGTTGCTTCGGTCGCGAATTCTGGGAGCCCAGGTGAGTAGAGTACGGACTCTATGCCTAAAGGGACATTTACTGTCAGGAAAGGGCCCAGGCCATAAGCAGCCATTGCCCAGGGTTCAGTGTGTTACACTGGGCGTGTGCCGTCAGTGCGAGGGCATGTTTGTCTCGACAAACCCACAGTGGTCCATTCCAGTGCTGTTCTAAGGTTAATCTTTCATGCTGTCTTTTCCGAAATACCGTTTCCTGACCCGGGGATGTATCTGATTTGGAAATGCAACTGGGACCTGCTGGACAGGACTGACATTAGATTTTGACAATTCCTGTAAAATTAGAGTGTAACAAGGTAGAATGTCAGAGGAAGAATCAGTCTAAAATTTATAGATTTCTGTTTAAAATTCATCTGTTACAAGACCCCAAGCGGGATTTATTTATTTATTTTTTTCAACATCCTGTTTTGCAGCTTCCTTGGCTATTTTTGCCCATATGCCAAAGAGCCAGGTGTTGGCACTGGCCCTGCGGAGACTGGGGAGAGCTTTGAAAGGCCTCTACTTCTCAGTGGTGACTCGGGCTTTCTCCTCCTCCTATATATATATTTTTTTGAGTCGGAGTTTCGCTCTTGTTACCCAGGCTGGAGTGCAATGGCGCGATCTCGGCTCACCGCAACCTCCGCCTCCTGGGTTCAGGCAATTCTCCTGCCTCAGCCTCCTGAGTAGCTGGGATTACAGGCACGCGCCACCATGCCCAGCTAATTTTTGTATTTTCAGCAGAGACGGGGTTTCACCATGTTGACCAGGATGGTCTCGATCTCTTGACCTCGTGATCCACCCACCTCGGCCTCCCAAAGTGCTGAGATTACAGGCACGAGCCACCGTGCCCGGCTAATTTTTGTATTTTTTAGTAGAGACGGGATTTCACCATGTTGGCCAGTCTGGTCTTGAACTCCTGCCCCGAATTGATCCACCCGCCTCGGCTTCCAAAAGCCACCGCGCCCGGCCGGGCTTTCTACTTTTTACAGAAATTCCGGATGGGCATGAGCGGTCCTGTCAGCTAGGTGACCAGTTTCAGTTCTTCAGCAGAACTGTGTCCCTTCTTGGGGGCCGAGGGCTTCCTGGGGAAGAGGGTGCGTTTGGAGACTACTCCTCCGGCCGCGGCACACTGGCCTGCAGGGGCTCGGTGGACTTGCTCTGCCTTCTCGGGTCCACAATCTAGAGATGCCCGTGGTCCCCGCCACGTTCTTGTCAACGTCCGTCACCCCGGGCTCCTCCAGGCTGCAGCCGCGGCGGGCGCACACCTTGGTTTGATACCTCACAGGGGGGCACCGCGCGAGGGGCCGGAGGGGTCTCGACGAGGGCACGGGGCGATGCAGCGCGCCTTTGGCTTGAGGGGGCCTTGAGTCTGCGGATCTTCCGCGCCGGCTGGTGAACCGCGTGTCCACGCGCCGCTGCCAGTCCTGGGGGAAGTGGGGCTTCAGGATCACGCCATTCCGGCCGGGCCCACGGCTGCCCACCGCCTCCTGCGCAGGAGACACTCCACAGCAGCGTTATGTAGGAAGGTTTGATGGCGTAGATCATATTACCTTAGGACTGAGGGTAAAGTTTTCGTTTAAGGAAAGATCTAAAAATTTGAAAATGTGTAACCACCTAATGGGTTTAGCTTGCCCGCTGCCAAGACAGGACCATTTATCAAGACAGCGGCAGGCAGGCCGGCTGTGCGGGAAAATCCGTTTTATTGTTACTCAAATCAGTCTCCTCGAGTGGACTGGCGTTTTTAAGGATAATTTGGCAGGTAGGGGACCAGTGAGTTGGGAATGTTGATTGGTTGGGTCGGAGATGAAATCACAGGAAGTGGAAGCTGTCCTCCTGCCTTGACTCAGTTCCTGGAAGGGGCCACAAGGCCAGAGGAGCCGGTTTATCGCGTCGGGTGGTGCAGCCTGTCCGCAGAGTGAGGGGTCTGCAAATATCTCAAGCTCTGATCTTAGGTTTTACAATAGTGGCGCTATCCCCAGGAGCGCTCTGGGGAGGTTTAGAGCCTTGCCGCCTCCAGCAGCGTGACTCCTAAGCCGCGTTTTCTAATCTCGTGGCTGATTTGTTAGTCCTGCAAAAGCAGACTAGTCCTGCAGGCAGGAAGCAGGTTCCTTTTGGAAAGCGTTGCTATTGTCTTTGTTTCAAAGCTAAACTATCAGCTAAGTTCCTCCCAAAGTTAGGTCAGCCTACAAGAAGGAATGAACAAGGACAGCTTGAGGGTAGAAGCAACATGGAACTGGTTAGGTCAGATCGCTTTTGTAATGGTGTTTTCAAAGATTGCTTTTAAGAAGACCATAAAGTTGTGCTGCTTTCTCAGATTTTGAAAATACGAACAAAAAGTGTATGTCTCGATGGGAGAATCTTAAGAATTTCACTACTGACGTGGATTTCTGTGTCCATTAACAGGGCTGAACATTATGTATTTCCCAGGTAGGAAAACAAAATCTGCACGCTTTGAGTGATACTTGTGATTACGTTTTGATAACAGAGCTGCTGTACTGTTCCTCTTTCAAATGCTCAGTAGCCACACGTGGCATGTCATACCCACCAGCTGGACGGCACAGATACAGAACATTTTCATCATTGTAAAAAGCTCTATTTGACAACACTGACTTACAGTATTCATCTTTTAGAAGGGAAAGCTGCAGTCCGACCAAAAATTACGCAATTTTACTTTTGAAGATATTGTTGAAACACGTTCAGTTTTTAAAAATTTCGGACAACGGAATAGAATCCATTTGTAAATGCCCAAATGGTACTTGAGGTGGAAAACGGAAGGCTTGCTGTTTCTGTCGTTCTTTGTAGGTTTTTGCTCAATGCAAAGAAGAGAAGATTCAGGCACCCATAGAGCTTCTTGAGGAAAATTTTCTAACAATAATTTTGAAAATTTGGAGTGAATTTGTTCGTTATTTATAGGTGCTTTCACGTGCTCAGCACATCCGAGTTCTGGAGAATGACTGAGGCGCCACCCAATGGCTGTTTTGGGAAGACCAAGGTCCTTTGCCGTCTGAGAGTTTTGAGATGGTCCATATCTTTCTGTATGGTAGATTCTTGTTTTTAAATATACCCGTCTGGGTTTTTTAAACACAGAGAAACTGTTTTTATGACACCTATAGTGGTTGTCTAGGGCAGTTGCTCTAGCTTCAAAAGTTCTAACTTTGGAATGGGCTTTACTATTAACAACTGAGTTATTTTCCTCTGATAAATCATTAATATTTTCCCATGTTTTATTGTAGTGCTCATGGCAGTTTAAAATACCTTATAATAGCGTACAATACTGTGTATGAACAACCTGAAGTCACATTGTACGCTTGTATACAGGTTAACTCTTAAATCTTCACCCAGATTCATCATGCTCAAATTGGAGCTATAGTTGTGTTTCACACAAAGGCCTTTCCATCAACAGCTGACCACATATACGAAGTGGTTTTGTAAGACGGTAACACTGTAGTTTTACTGTACCTTTTCTGTGTTTAAATACACAAATACTTACCTGTGTGTTTCACTGCCCTGCAGTATTCATAAAGTAACATGCTGCGGTGGTTTGCAGCCTAGGAGCAGTAGGTGTGGAGTAGGCTCTACCATGTCGGTTTGTGTTAAATACTCTCTAAGATGTTCACACAGTGATGAATCGGCCTAATGACTGATTGCTCAGATCAGACCCCTGAGGTTGATCTAGGCATATCTCTGTTAGTCCAGTCATCTGGGGAGATGTCGGCAAAGGGATTGTTGCCATTACAGAAAATTAAGAAGTTATGGCATCTCCAGTACAAAAGTATACCTTGAATTTGTTTTATTTTAATTTATTATTATTATTTATTTATTTATATATTTTTGAGACCGAGTTTCGTTCTTGTTACCCAGGCTGGAGTGCAATGGCGCGATCTCAGCTCACCCCAACCTCCGCCTCCTGGGTTCAGGCAATTCTCCCGCCTCAGCCTCCCGAGTAGCTGGGACTACAGGCACGCACCACCATGCCACCGCGTCCAGCCTATTTTATTTTGATGAAATTTTAAAGATACGAACCATCAGAAAATCAGAGTTCCCTGGGGAGAAGTATCAGTCAATACATGGCATAATTTTGTATTTTCCTCTGATAAAGGGATCAAGAAGGGCTCATCAGTGCACCAATATCAACAGATAATTCCAATCATGTCAACCTTCTTCACCTACTCTTAAATATACTCCCATTTGACTTCACCAGACCTTTCCGCCCTTTTGCTTTCTATGTTATTGTTTTGTTGTATGTTTGTTTGAAGAGAAGTGGCCTCACGCTATTGCTCAGGTTGGAGCGCAGTGTGATCTTAGCTCACTGCAGCCTCCAAGTCCTGGGCTCAAGGGACCCTTCCACTGTAGCCTCCTGAGTAGCTGGACGAGAGGCAGAGCCACCCCATCCGACCTGACCACAGCTTTGCCTCTGAAAACAGGCAGTCGGCACACACCCCTCTATCCCAGATCCTAACGGGACTGTTTTAGAATTTCTACTTTTGGGCAGGGTGTGGTGGCTCACGCCTGTAATCCCAGCACTTTGGGAGGCTGAGGCGGGTGGATCATGAGGTCAAGAGATCGAGACCATCCTGGTCAACATGGTGAAACCCCGTCTCTACTAAAAACACAAAAAATTAGCTGGGCACGGTGGCACGTGCCTGTAATCCCAGCTACTCGGGAGGCTGAGGCAGGAGAATTGCCTGAACCCAGGAGGCGGAGGTTGCGGTGAGCCGAGATCGCGCCATTGCACTCCAGCCTGGGTAACAAGAGCGAAACTCTGTCTCAAAAATAAATAAATAAATAAATAAATAAATAAATAAATAAATACCAATTGTATAAAATAAATACCATAGTGTATAATCCTTCTAATATCATGTTGAATTTGGCTTACTAGTATGTTGTTAAGAATTTTTGCATCAGTGTTTATCGGAGATACTGGCCTGTAATTTTCTTTTCTTACAGAGTTCTTATCTGCCTTTGGTATCAGGGTAATGCTGGCCTCATAAAATTTGTTTGAAAATGTTCCCACATCTTCCATTTTTGGAAAAGTTTGGGAAAGATTCATGTAAATTCTTAAATGCTTGGTAGAATTCAACCATGAAGCCTTCTGGTCCTGGATTTTTCTTTGTCATGAGGATTTGGATTTCTACTTCAATCTCATTATGAGTTATGGATCTGTTTGGATATTTTACTCCTTCCTGATTCAGTCTTGGTAGGTCATACGTTCTAGCAATTTATCTGTTTCTTCTATGTTATTCAATTTGTTGGCATATAATTGTTCACAGTTGATATGGTTTGGCTCTGTGTCCCCACCCAAATCACATCTGGAATCATATTCCCATAATTCCTGCATGCTGTGGGGAAGACCCAGTGGGAAAGAATTGAATCATGGGGGTGACCCGTACTGTTCTCCTGGTAAGTGAATAAGTCTCATAAGTCCTGATGGTTTTTGTTTTTTTGTTTTTTTTTTTTTTGAGATGGAGTTTTGCTGTTGTTACCCAGGCTGGAGTGCAATGGTGAGATCTCGGCTCACTGCAACCTCCGCCTCCTGGGTTCAGGCAATTCTCCTGCCTCAGCCTCCCGAGTAGCTGGGATTACAGGCGCGCACCACCATGCCCAGCTAATTTTTGTATTTTTGGTAGAGACGGGGTTTCACCATGTTGACCAGGATGGTCTCGATCTCTTGACCTCGTGATCCACCCGCCTCGGCCTCCCAAAGTGCTAGAATTACAGGCGTGAGCCACCGCACCCAGCCAGTCCTGATGGTTTTATCAGGGCTTTCTGCTTCTGCATCTTCCTCATTCTCTCTTTGTCCACTGCCCTCCATGTAAGACGGGACTTGCTCCTCTTGCCTTCCACCATGATTGTGAGGCTTCCCCAGCCACGTGGAACTATAAGTCCAATTAAAGCTCTTCTTTTGTAAACTGCCCCATCTCGGGTATGTCTTTATAAGCAGTGTGAAAACGGACTAAAGCAATAATTGTCCCATGATTATTCTTATTTCTGTGACAATAGTAATGTTCCCTCTTTCATTTCTAATTCTTATTATTTGAATCCTCTCTCTTTTTTTGTTAGTCTAGCTAAGGGTTTGTTAATTTGCTGACTTTTTTCTCTAAAAAACAAACTCAATATTTTTTTCTTTTCTTTATTTTGTTTATCTCTGCCTTAATCTTTACAGTTTCATTTCTTCTGCTGTCTTTTACTTTAGTTTGTTTCTTCTCTTTCTAGTTTTTCTTTTTGGGGGGGACAGAGTCTCACTCTGTCACCCAGGCTGGAGTGCAGTGGCACAACCTTGTCTCACTGGGACCTCCACCTCCCAAGTGAAGCAATTCTTGTGCCTCAGTCTCCCAAGTAGCTGGGATTACAGGCCTTTTTTTGTCCCTCTTTTTTTTCTGTTGCTGCCTACTTTTGTGTTTCATTGATATATATATATGCATATATATATACATATATAAATCATAGAGCCAAACCATATATATATATATATATATATATATTTGTAGTGACATGTTTTGGTTGCCTTTTCATTTCTATTTTTGTATGTTATCTAGGTATTTTCTTTGTGGTTATACCGTAAGTACATTATACATCTTAATGTTGTAATAATGTAAGCTGATAACTTCAATTGCATGTAAAAATTCTAGCTACTGGCCAGGGGTGGTGACTCATGCCTATAATCCCAGCACGTTGGGAAGCTGAGGCAGCCAGATCACATCAGGAGTTCAAGACCAGCCTTTCCAACATAGTGAAACCTTGTATCTGCCAAAAATACAAAAGAAAAAAAATAGCTGAGCTTGGTGGCAGGCACCTGGAGTCCCAACTACTTGGGAGGCTAAGGCAGGGGAATGGCTTGAACCTGGGAGATGAAGGTTGCAGTGAGCTGAGATCACACCACTGCACTCCAGCCTGGGCAACACAGCAAGACTCTGTCTCAAAAAAAATCTACTAATTTATAACTCTGCCTCCTTTCCCACTTTATGTTATTGGTGACATAAATTACCCCTTTTATATTGCATATAATTTACAAAGATTTATCATTACTTTTTGTGCTATTTTTTCAAAATTCTGTAACAGATTTTAAAATATTTGCACATCTTTATTGTAGTACTACAGGATTCTAGATTCGCCCATATGCTTATCTTTCATGTTGCTGTTTATTACCCTTTGGCCTCAACTTGAAGGACCTCCTTTAGCACTTCTTTTAGGTCTAGTGATAAAGTCTCTCAGCTTGTTTTTGAAGATACAGTATTCTTGGTTGCCAGGGTTTTCTCACAGCACTTTGAATACATTATCTCACTCCCTTCTGGCTTGCAAAGTCAGCAGAGAAATCTGCTGGTACTCTAATAGAGTCTCTCTTGTATGTGATGAGTTACTTTTCTCTTACTATTTTCAAGATTCTTTATTTGAGACTTTTGACTGATTATGATGTGTCTCAGTGGAGGCCTTTTTAGGTTTATCTTAGAATTCCTTGAATTTCTTGAAATTTTATATTTATTTATTCAAATAGGCTCTCTTATTTTTCTTTCTTCTTCTTTTGGAACTTACATAATGCATAAGTTGTTCTTCTTGATGTTCTGTCCACATAGTGTTTATTTCTTCTTGCCTCCTGCCTTCTAAGAATGCAGCAAGCAGGACCATCTATGATGAAGTGAGGTGGTGCCTTGTCCTTGAATTTCCACCCTGCAGAACTGTGAGCAATAACTCCATCTCCAGTATTTTGTTATAGCAGCACAAATTGACTAAGACACCCCTAAATAGTCAGAATGTTGGCTATATCTTCTACTTCTTTTACTCTTCAAGGAAAAGGGAAGTTGGGAATTTCTTCTCAATTACACCATGTGTGGTGGGGGGTTCAGGTGAGGGGTTGGAGGAAGGGCTCTGTAAACAGAGAATTGTTGATTTTCCCCACTGGCCTTTGATGTTGGCTTCATCGATCCTGGACTGCAGGAACCTCTGAAGTAGTTTGTAGATTTTTCAGATGAGTTAGTTGGTCTGTGTTTGTTGTTAATTTTATGTCTCTGTTGGGGAAGGAGGGTCCAGGGTCTCTTATTCTGCCATCTGGCTGATGTAACTCACCTAGAGCAGGTTTTCAAATTCAGTTTGACAGTCTCTGCCTTTTGATTGGCTTAATCTATTAACATTTAATGTTATTACTGATACAATTGGATTTATTATTTATTAACATTTTTTGTCTTTGTTTTCTTTTTGTGTGTGTGACTGAGTATCCTTCTGTTGCCCTTGGCCCACCGCAACCTCTGCCTCCTGGGTTCAAGTGATTCTCCTACTTCCGCCTCCTGAGTAGCTGGGATTACAGGTATGGGCCACCATGCCTGGTTAATTATTTTTGTCTTTTTAGTAGAGACAAGTTTTGACTATATTGGACATGCTGAACTTGAACTCTTGACCTCAAGTGATCCACCCGCCTCAGCCTCCCAAAGGGCTGGGATTACAGGTGTGAGCCACCGTGCCCGCCCCTCCTCTTTGTTTTCTGTATCCTTACATCTTTTTTTGTTGCTTAATTCTTCCTTGACTGCTTTCTTCTGTGTTCGGTGGATATTTTCTAATGTAGCCTTTTAATTTCATTTATTGTATATTATTTTTTTGAGCTTTAAAAGACATGGTTGCTCTAGGGTTTATCATATGTAAGATAACTTATCAAGATTACCTTTTTTTTCTTCCAGTGGTGTTTCACTCTTGTCACCCAGGCTGGAGTGCAATGGCACCATCTTGGCTCACTGCAACTTCTGCCTCCTGGGTTCAAGCAATTCTCCTGCCTCAGCCTCCTGATTAGCTGGGATTACAGGCATCCACCGTGAAGCCCAGCTGATTTTGTATTTTTAGTAGAAACAGGATTTCACTGTGCTGGTCTCGAACTCCTGACCTCAGGTGATCCACTCCCCTCAGCCTCCCAAAGTGCTGGGATTACGGCATGAGCCACTGCTCCCAGTGAGATTATTTTATGTTTTATACTAGCTTAATTTCAGTGGAATATAGAAAAATGACTCCTGTATAACCCTATTCCTTTTCCTTATTTTTGTGGTATTATTATTATGCATGTTACACCTATTAATGTTACACATTCAGAAACACATTTTTGTAATTATTACTTTATTATCTGTCGTCAGTTTTTAGCCCAACACGGCTTGGCTTCCACCCATCTCCTTTGTGCTGTTAATGGTGAGTGTCTTGTACATATATTACAATTCCTTATAGTCTCAACCACACATTATTTTCATTTAATTTTATTCAGTTGCTTTTTTAATTAGTTAAGAGAAGAAAGTATAAGAAATATGCATTGAACGGGCAGAGTGGTTCACACCTGTAATCCCAGCACTCTGGGAGGCCAAGGTGGGTGGATCACCTGAGGTCAAGGAGTTGAAGACCAGCCTGCCCAACATGGTGAAACACCGTCTCTACTAGAAATACAAAAATTAGCCAGGCGTGGTGGTGCACACCTGTAACCCCAGCTACTTGGTCAGCTGAGGCAGGAGAATTGCTCCAACCCTGGAGGGAGAGGTTGCAGTGAGCCAAGATCGTGCCACTGCACTCCAGCCTGGGTGACAAAGTGAGACTCTGTCTCAAAACAAATAAAGAAAAAAGAAAAGAAGAGAAAAAAATATGCATTAATACTGTCTTATATTTACATAATCGCCTTCATCAGTGCTCTTTCGTTCATGTGGATTTAAATCACCACCTAGGATCAGCTCTTTCTCTCTCTTTTTTTTTTTTGAGACGGAGTTTCTCTGTTGTTACCCAGACTAGAGTGCAATGGCGTGATCTTGGCTCACCGCAACCTCCACCTCCTGGGTTCAAGCAATTCTCCTGCCTCAGTCTCCCGAGTAGCTGGGACTGCAGGTGCACACCACCATGCCCAGCTAATTTTTTTGTATTTTTAGTAGAGACGGGCTTTCACCTTGTTGACCAGGATGGTCTTGATCTCTTGACCCCGTGATCCATCTGCCTCGGCCTCCCAAAGTGCTGGAATGACAGGCATGAGCCACCACGCCCGGCCTCAGCTCTTTCTTAATATTTCTTAAAAGTAGGTCTGCCAGTACAAATTATCTCTGTTTTTGTCTGTCTTAAAAGCCTTTATTTTGCCTCATTTAAAAAAGATAGATTTACTGGATATGAGATTATTGGTTGACAGTTTTATTTCTATAAGCCCTATATATACGATTTCCCCCCTCTCACTAGCATACATTGTTTGGCCAAGAAATCAGCAGCTAATTTTATAGGGGATTCTGTCTTCATAACTGATACATTGTTTTTCTCTTGCTTTTAAGATTTTCTATAAGGATTTTTACTACAATGTGTGTCTTTCTGGAGTTTTTTGTTGGTTTTTGATATAGAGTCTTGTTCTGTCATCCAGGCTAGAGTGCAGTGGCACGATCTCAGCTCCCTGCAACCTCTGCCTCCTGGGTTCAAGCAATTCTTTTGCCTCAGCCTCTTGGGTTACTGAGATTATGGGTGTGTGCTACCACGTCTGAGTAATTATTTTTTTAGGTTTTAGTAGACACGGGGTTTCACTATGTTGGCCAGACTGATCTCAAACTCTGGTCCTCAGGTGAGCCGCCCACCTTGGCATCTCAAAATGCTGGGATTATAGGTGGGAGCCACCGTGCCCAGCCCTACTTGGAGTTTTAAAAGCTTCCTTGACATGTAAATTTGGAAAGTTCTCAGCCATTATTTATTTCAATAATTTTTCTTTTCATTTTTACCTCTCTTGTCTTTGTGGAAAACCCATTGTGAGTATTTATTTCACTTAATGGTGTTTCACATTTTTCTAACATACTATTGAATTTTCCATATTTTTTTTTCTTTTGCTCATTGGATTTCATAGTGTCTGTTGATCTATTATCACATTTACTAATTATATTTTCAGAAAGTTCAAATCTACTCTTCATTTCTGTGATGATTAATTTTATATGGCAACTTGGAGGCTTTCTCTGTATTAGATGAACATTTAAATAGGTGATCTCTGAGTGAAACACGTTGCCTTCCATGATGTGAGTGAGTCTCATGGAATCAGTTAAAGGACTGAATAGTATAAACGATAAAAACAACCCAACAGAAGAACAACAGGCACCCTAAGGAAGGGGAATTCTCCTGCAGACTTTGAAGTTCACGTGAACCACTGGGTCTCTTGGGTCTCCAGCCTGTTGGTCCACACTGCAGATTTTGGACGTAGCCTCCAAAATTACATGAGCCAATTTCTTACAACAAGTATCTTTCTCTCTATATATTCTTATTTATTCTGTTTCTCTGGAGATCACTGACTAATACAAGTCCTTCTATTGAATTTTTCATTGGGGTACTTTTCAATGCTAAAGTTTCCATTGGTTCTTTTTACGATTTCTGTATTCTTATTGGTGTTCTTTATTTAATGTAACATTAGGTTTCCTTCAGTTCTGAGAACATACTCATAATAACTATTTTTCCAGTGTATGACTCATATTTTTCTGTTTTATTGTATATCATGAAATATTTTGTTAGAAATTGGACATTTTGTTTTATTTTATTTTATTATTTTTTGAGACACTCTGGTTCTGTCACCCAGGCTGAAGTGCAGTGGCACAATCTCAGCTCATTGCAGCCTCTACCTCCTGGGTTCAAGTGACTCTCATGCCTCAGCCTCCTGAGTAGCTGGGATTACAGGCACATGCCACCATGCCTAGCTAATTTTTTTTTTTTTTTTGTATTTTTAGTAGAGACGGGTTTTCACCATGTTGACCAGGATGGTCTCGATCTCTTGACCTCGTGATCCACCCTCCTCAGCCTCCCAAAGTGCTGGGATTACAGGCTTGAGCCACCATGCCCGGCCTTTTAGTATTTTTAGTAAAGACGGGCTTCTACCATTTTGCTCAGGCTAGTCTCGAACTCCTGACCTCAAGTGATCTGCCCACCTTGGACTCCCAAAGTGCTGGGATTACAGGCCTCAGCCAGTGCGCCCAGCCAAAATTGGACATTTCAGACAATACATTGTGGCAACTGGATACTGGTCTCTTCTACTTCAGGGCTTATTACTGTTACTTGCTTGTTATTTATTTAGCAACTGACTGGTTTATTTTAGTGAAGACTATTTTTCCTTCAAGAGTGCGAATCCAGGATATTAGTAAATCCTGGATATTTCACTCCCAAGAGTGCTAATCCTCTGATATTGCTGTTCATGGTGATGCAGTTTGGGGTATGCCTCCAATTACCCTGGGATGACACTGGTTCTGGCAATGTTCTGTTTCACTCTTTTTCTGACCACAGCCCACTGTTATGTTTCAGTTATTGCTGACCAATTGTCCTGTTGTTTTCAGCAATGCCCTAAGGTATAAATTTCTCTGTGAACAAATCCAATCAAAATGTAGCTCCTTTGATGGAATAGTTTCTTTCTTTCCTTTTATTTTTTTTTCTAATACTTTAAGTTCTGGGGTACATGTGCAGAATGTGCTGGTTTGTTACCAAGGCATACCTGTGTTATGGTGGTATGCTGCATCCATCACCCCATCATCTACATTAGGTATTTCTCCTAGTGCTATCCCTCCCCCACCGCCTCCCCCCACCCCCGACAGACCCCAGTGTGTGATGTTCCCCTACCTGTGTACATGTGTTCCCATTGTTCAACTCCCAATTATGAGTGAGAACTTGCTGTATTTGGTCCACTGTTCTTGTGTCAGTTTGCTGAGAATGATGGTTTATAGCTTCATCCACATGCCTGCTAAGGACGTGAATGCATCCTTTTTTATGGCTGCATAGTATTCCATGGTGTATATGTGCCACATTTTCTTTATCCAGTCTATCATTGATGAGCATTTGGGTGGGTTCCAAGTCTTTGTGAATGGTGCTGCAATAAACATACATGTGCATGTGTCTTTATAACAGAATGATTTATAATCCTTTGGGTATATGCCCAGTAATGGGATTGCTGGGTCAAAGGTTATTTCTAGTTCTAGATCCTTGAGGAATTGCCACACTGTCTTCCACAAGGTTGAACTAATTTATGCTGCCACCAACAGTATGAAAGCATTCCTATTTCTCCATATCCTCTCCAGCATCTGTTGTCTCCTGACTGTTTTTTTTTCCTTTGACAATATGTGGAGAGTTTTTTCATTTATTATTTTGGATTTTTCAGATATATAATCATAACAGTGAATCAAAACACAGCTTCTCTGCTTCTCTTCAATTCCTTTTTATTGTTATACTTTAAGTTCTGGGTACATGTGCAGATCTTGCAGGATTGTTACATAGGTATACACATGTCATGGTGGTTTGCTTCCTCCATCCCTCCGTCACCTACATTAGGTATTTCTCCTAATGTTATCCCTCTCCAACCTCCCCACCCTTTGCTATCGCTCCCCTAGCCCCCCACCCCTCAACAGACCCCAGTGTGTGATGTTCCCCTTCCTGTGTCCATGTGTTCTCATTGTTCAATACCCACTTATGACTGAGAACTTGCTGTGTTTGGTTCACTTTTCTTGTGTCAGTTTGCTGAGAATGATGGTTTCCAGATTCATTCATGTCTCTGAAAATAACATGAATTCATCCTTATATGCCTGCATAGTATTCCCTGCTGTATATGTGCCACGTTTTCTTTATCCAGTGTATCACTGATGGGCATTCAGGTTAGTTCCCAGTCTTTGCTATTGTAAACAGTGCCGCAGTAAACATACGTGTGTGTGTCCTTATAGTAGAACGATTTATAATCCTTTGGATAGATACCCAGTAATGGGATTGCTGGGTCAAATGGAATTTCTATTTCTAGATCCTTGAGGAATCGCCACACTGTCTTCCACAATGGTTGAACTAATTTACACTCCCACCAGCAGTGTAAGAGTGTTCCTATTTCTCCATATCTTCTCCAGCATCTGTTGTCTCCAGATTTTTTAATGATCGCCATTCTAAGTGATGTGAGATGGTATCTCAATGTGGTTTTGATTTGCATTTCTCTAATGACCAGTGATGATGAGCATTTTTTCATTGGTTTGTTGGCTGCATAAATGTCTTCTTTTGAAAAGTGCATGTTCATATCCTTCACCCACTGTTTTCTTCTTGTGAATTTGTTTTAGTTCTTTGTGGATTCTGGATATTAGCCCTTTGTCAGATGGGTAAACTGCAAAATTTTTGTCCCATTCTGTTGGTTGCCAATTCACTCTAATGACTGTTTCTTTTGCTGTGTAGAAACTCTTAAGTGTGATTAGATCCCATTTGTCTATTTTGGCTCTTGTTGCTAATGCTCTTGGTGTTTTAGTCATGAAGTCCTTGCCCATGCCTATGTCCTAAATGGTATTGCCTATGTTTTCTTCTAGGGTTTTTATGGTGTTAGGTCTTATGTTTAAATCTTTAATCTACCTGGAGTTAATTTTTGTATAAGGTGTAAGGAATGGGTCCAGTTTCAGCTTTCTGCGTGTGGTTAGCCAGTTTTCCCAATACCATTTATTAAATAGGGAATCCTTTCCCCATTGCTTGTTTTTGTCAGGTTTGTCAAAGATCAGATAGTTGTAGGTGTGTGGCATTACTTCTGAGGCCTCTGTTCTGTTCCATTGGTCTATATCTCTGTTTTGGTACCAGTACCATGCTGTTTTGATTACTGTAGCCTTATAGTATAGTTTGATGTCAGATAGTGTGATGCCTCCAGCTTTGTTCTTTTTGCTTATGATTGCTTGGCTATGTAGGCTCTTTTTTGGTTCCATATGAAGTTTAAGGTGGTTTTTTTCCAATTCTGTGAAGAAGGTCAATGGTAGCTTGATGGGGATAGCATTGAATCTTTAAATTACTTTGGATAGTATGGCTGTTTTCATGATATTGATTCTTCTTAACCATGAGCATGGAATGTTTTTCCATCTGTTTGTGTCCCCTGTTCTTTCCTTGAGTGGTGGTTTGTTCTTCTCCTTGAAGAGGTCCTTCACATCCTTTGTTAGTTGTATTTCTCTGTATTTTATTCTCTTTGTAGCAATTGTGAATGGAAGTTCGCTCATGATTTGGCTCTCTTTAAGTCTGTTATTGGTGTGTAGGAATGCTTGTGATTTTTACACATTGATTTTGTAGCCTGAGATTTTGCTGAAGTTGCTTATCATGTTAAGAAGATTTTGGGCTGCGACAATGGGGTCTTCTAAATATACAATCATGTTGTCTGCAGATAGAGACAATTTGATTTCCTCTTTTCATAATTGAATACTTTGTTTTCTTTTTCTTGCCGGATTGCTCACAACTTAAAAAGCAAATTTCAGGCCCATATCCATGATGAACATCATGCAAAAATCTTTAGTAACATACTGGTAAACTCAATGCAACAGCACATCAAAAAGATTATCCATCACGATCAAATAGGCTTCATTCCAGGGATGCAAGGCTGGTTCAACATATGCAAATCTATAAACATAATCCCTCACATAAACAAAATGAAAGAGAAGAACCACATGATTATCTCAATAGATGCAGAGAAGGCCTTCAACAAAATTCGACAGCCCTTTATGCTAAAAAGTCTCAATAAACTAGACATCGATGGAACATATCTCAAAATAATAAAAGCTATCTATGACAAACCCACAGCCAGTATCATACTAAATGGGCAAAATCTGCAAGGATTCCCTTTGAAACCTGGCACTAGGCAAGAGTGTCCTCTCTCACCATTCCTTTTCTGTATAGTACTGGAAGTTCTAGCCAGAGCTTCTCTTCAGGTCTTATGCCTGAAACTGCATTTCCTTGTTAATTGCTTTGACAGCTGCTTCCAAACTGATATTAAATAGCAGTGGAAAAGGTCTTTACTTTGCTCTTGTCTTTAGTAGCAGAGCCTCTGGTATTTCCCAACTAACTAAAATGCTAGTTTTGGACCTGAAGTATATATATTTTAAATCATATTTAGGAGTGTTCATCAATTCGTGTGTGTGTGTGTGTGTGTGTGTGTGTGTGTGTGTGTGTATTATTTATTTATTTATTATCTATTTATTTTGGGACAGAGTCTTGCTTTATCACCCAGGCTGGAGTGCAGTGGCTCAATCTTGGCTCACTGCAACCTCTGCCTCCTGGGCTCAAATGAATCTTCTGCCTCAGCGCCCTGAGTAGCTGGGACTACAGGTGCACACCACCACACCTGGCTAATTTTTGTGTTTTTAGTAGAGACGGGTTTCACATTGGCCAGGCTAGTCTTGAACTCCTGACCGTGTGATCTGCCTGCCTTGGCCTCCCAAAGTGCTGGAATTACAGGCGTAAGCCACCCCACCTGGCTTTTTTTTTGTTTGTTTGTTCGTTTTTTAGTGGAGATGGGGTTTCACCGTTTGGGCCAGGCTGGTCTGGAACTCCTGACCTTGTGATCTGTCTGCCATGGCCTCCCAAAGGGCTGGGATTGCAGGCATGAGCCACGCTGCCTGGCTCAATTCATATTTTACGGAGTGATTTTAGCATATTTGTATTAGTTTCCTAGGGCTGCTGTAACAAATCACCACAAACTGGGTGACTTAAAACACCAAGAGCTTAATCTTTCACAGTTCTGGAGGCCACAAATTCAAAATAAAGTTGCCAGCAGAACCGTGCTTCCCGTAGTCTCAGAGAACAATCTTTGTCTCATCTTAATTTCTGGAGGCTCCCAGCAGTCCTTGGCTTGTAGCTGCACCATTCCAAACTTTGCCTCCATCGTCCTGACAGGTTCTTTTTCAGACTCACTACCACAGTCTCACTTTATCTAATTACATCTACAAAGACCCCTATTTCTAAATAAGATAATATTCTGAGTATCTGCGTACACATTAATTTTTGAAGGGCCTGTTCAACCTATTACAATGTTAAATATGTGTTGGCTTTTGTCCCATGACTTTTCTATATCTATGGAGATAATCGTGTATAATTTTTCTCTTTGTATTTACCAATATGGTAGATTTTTTTCTGTTTAAAATGTGATTGTACATATTTTACATGTTTATGGGGTACAAATGATATTTTGTTACATGCAGAGAATGTGTAATGATTAAGTCCATCACTTTGAGTATTTATCATTTCTATGTGTTGGGTTTCAGGTTCTCTCTTCTAGCTACTTTGAAATATACAATACACTGTTGCTAACTATAGTCACCCTACTCTACTATCAACATTAGTGTCTGGCTGTGGTGGAATGGCCCGCAATCCCAGCTACTCAGAGACTAAGGCAGGAGAATCACTTGAACCTGGGTGGTGGAGGTTGCAGTGAGCTGGGATGATGCTGAGCTTGGGCAACAGAGCCAGAGTCCAACTCAAAAATTTAAAGAAAGATCCTATACCTTCTATCTAATTGTCTGTTTGTACCCATTGACAAATCTCTCTTCATACCCAGCTCCAACATACACATTGTTCCCTGATCTTGATATCTATCATTGTACTCTCTACCTCCATGAGATCAATTTTTTTAACTCCCACATATGACTGAGAAGATGGGAAATTTGTCTTTCTGCATCTTGTCTTGTTTTACTTAACATAATGACCTCCAGTTCCAACTACGATGGATTATATTAATATCTTTCCTAATAATGAGTGATCTTTACATTCCTGAAATAAACCCCACTTGGACATCCTGTATTATTTGTTTTAAACGTGCTACTGGATTCTGTTTACTGTTAATTTTATTTAAGATTTAGGCATTACATTTCATATACTTCATATGTCAGACTGACCTGTGGTTTTCATTTTTAGTTCAAACCGAAATGTTTGTGATCAATGTTATACAGACTTTATAAAATGCAGGGTTTTTTGCTTTGAATAAGTAGCATCATGGTTTTTTGACATTTGACAGTTTGGTAGAATTTCCTTATGGAAGTATTTGAGCTTGGTGCCCTTTTTTATTGGGTATGCCCCTAAAGCTCTTTTTTTAAAACTGGTTAGACTCTTTGTCTCCACAAGGGTTAATTTGGGTATACTACATTCATCTACAAAATCCACTAAGTTTGCCAGTCATTTGCTAGTTGTGTTATCTCTAATTATTTTGAAAAAAGGTCTTCTGGGTAGATGATTATTTCCTCCAGTTCAAATTTTGTGTATTTGCACTTACTTTCTCTTTGTCGGCTAGAGGTTTGCTTATTTCATTGACTTTCAAATCTCCAGCTTTTTTGTTTATTAGTTCTACTGTGTTTCTAACTCATTGGCTGAATTTGTCCTTATTAATCCTTCCTTCTGCATTCTTTTGGTTTATTTTGTTGACTTTCTAGCATTTATTTGTTGTTTTCTGTTAACAATATAGGTATGTGGGGGAATGAATTTACTTCTGATGAATCCTTTAGCTCTATCTCACAGATTCGATGTCACATTTGCACTTTCATCCTCTTCAAGAAATCATGTATTTAAAATTTGTATTTCCTTCTTGACCCGAGTGGTTTTATACCACGCTTTACATTTTTCAGGTGGAAGGGAGTTTTGTTTTTTATCAGTTTCTAGTTTTATTGCCTGATGGTCAGAGAGTGGTATTTGGGTTATTTCTCGACTTTGGAACTTACTGAGCTTTTATTCGTAGCTTAAGATGTGGTCCGTTTTCATAAACGTTTCGCACGTGCTAGAAAAGTTTTCGCACGTGGTGTGAGAGGGAGGCACGCGGGACCGAGACGCCCTCACCACGCTCTTCCCGGTTCCTTCATTATTTCGGTCGTGCCCCCGAATCCACATTTTAATGAAAAAAACGCACATTATTCTTCTTGTCTTTTTTTTTTTTTAAGTATTCGAGTATGACTGACGTCCGTGTATTCTGAGGCTGGCTGATGACAGGACTGGATAATTAACCCTTATCCACCGCGTCCCCCCATCTCGTCTCCATGCCCGCGGGAGCGGCTCGCGGCGTCGGCGGAGGCGCGGCGGGTGCCCTGGGCCGGGAGGCGAAGCCCGGAGCTCCGGGGAGCCGGTGCCGAGCGCGGCCCGCACGCGGGGGGCCTGCGGCATCGCTTTGAGCGCACGCGCCCTCGGAACGTCTTCCGCGGGGTGGAGACGGATTCTGCCCGGCAGGGGCGCCCCTGGCGCGCGGTCCGTTTCCTCGCTTCGCGGTCCGGCCTCGCTGGCTCCGCGCCCCGGCAGGGGACGGACCCGTGGGTGCAACGCGCGGCTGCCCCGCCACGCCCCGGCCTGCGCTCGTCCACCTGCCGTCTCGCGCCACCCGCGTCCACCGTGGCCTCCACATGCCGCGCTGTCTTTGCGGCTTTCGGCGGCTCT
Organism: Saguinus oedipus; assembly: GCA_031835075.1. Lineage (NCBI taxonomy): Eukaryota > Metazoa > Chordata > Mammalia > Primates > Cebidae > Saguinus > Saguinus oedipus. The sequence continues at coordinate 7,351,540 of CM063172.1, read as the reverse complement.
TCGAAGCGGCGACGAAGGAAGAACGGAGTCCACACGCGGCAGAAAACGTTTCGTCCCGGGCTCTTCCAGCGGCGCCGGAAGGTGACTCCGGACTGACCAGCAGGAACAGCCCGGGACCGTCAAGAGGCGCCTCGGGTGTAGAACGGAGTTCGCGCCGCCGCCAGCGAAGCGGGTCGTGAAACTGAAATTCAGCATTTCGCGAGCAGCTAAATAGACTCTGATCGCAGCCGATGGTTGTGAAGCGCAGCAAAGTGCTCAGGCTCCGTCTTGAATATATTCCCGAGAGCACGGCCCCAGCAAGGGGGTGTAGCTCAGTGGTAGAGCGCGTGCTTAGCATGCACGAGGCCCCGGGTTCAATCCCCGGCACCTCCAGCTCATTTTTCCTTCTTAATAACTCCACCTTTTTGTTTTGACTGTTTTTACTTTCTTTTCTTGTTTAAACGGAAAGTAAACTTATTTCACAACGGTTTTGCCATTCATATTAGGGCCGTCCCATTCCTACTCCGCAGCCTTGGCACGACTCAGCCTTGCCTAAGCAAAAGGTGGAAAAGATGGAGCTGGAAGACAAAGACGGCTCCCGACTCCAAAACTTCCGCGGCGTCACCGAAGCGACGAGCCCACTCACCTTTGGAGTATTATTGTTTTGCAGTAGTGTTATGTAAAAGGCAGGAAATGAAAGATAAGGATAGAAATATTTAATAAAAGAAAACATAAGCGCTCCGACAGTTTCCTGTATTTTTTTTCTAGTCCTTTAGCCACGATCCATTGCGGGCTGAGCGCTGAGAAACTCGGAGCCGGCTTCCGAACCGGGAGATGGAGAAAGTTATTTTCACCAGTGAATGCAGAGGCGTCGCCCTTCCGCCGAGGCGGCTTCATCGGGAAGCAGGCGCTGCTGAAGAGGTCAACGTCCACGGATTGGTTTCCAGCTCCGTTCCGTCTTCACTCTGGCCGGAGAATTTCCCTTCCCTTAGATGACGTTTAATTTTACCTAAGACAGGGGCGCCCTCTAGAGACACTTTTCAGGCTCTTGGTTGGACCTGAAGCCCCAGGGTTGCCGGCACCTGCGAGCCTGTTAGAAGAGCGAAACCTCAGACCTGTGAACCAGAAGCCGCAGTTTAACAGGATCCACGAGATTCTTTTGCACATTAAGAAGCATTAAGACGTGACTTGACGTGCGTTAAGGGTATACGGTATAAATGCACGGCTGTATTTTCTCCCCCCGTTTTCTGTTCTAACATAGAAAAAAACAATTGCAAAAACCTATTTCTATTGCTGAATACTTTTTGTGTTCTAATTATTGACTATTCTTCCCTCTCTGATAATATAATATTTAATTTTTTTTTTTGAGACGGAGTTTCGCTCTTGTTACCCAGGCTGGAGTGCAATGGCGCGATCTCGGCTCACTGCAACCTCCGCCTCCTGGGTTCAGGCAATTCTCCTGACTCAGCCTCCCGAGTAGCTGGGATTACAGGCACGCGCCACCATGCCCAGCTAATTTTTTGTATCTTTAGTAGAGACGGGGTTTCACCATGTTGACCAGGATGGTCTCGATCTCCTGACCTCGTGATCCACCTGCCTCGGCCTCCCAAAGTGCTGGGATTACAGGCTTGAGCCACCGCGCCCAGCCAATATTTAATATTTTTTGAATCACTATCATGATTGAATATGATATAAAGTTTTCATTTTCCTTTTTCTTTTTTCCTTTTTTTTTTTTTTAGACGGAGTCTCACTCTGTCACCCAGCCGATCTCGGCTCATTGCAACCTACGCCTCCCGGGTTCAAGCAATTCTTCCTGCCTCAGCCTCCCGAGTAACTGGGACAACAGGGGTGCACCACCACGCCCGACTAATTTTTTTGTATTTTTGGTAGAGACAGGGTTTCACCATATTTGCCAGGCTGGTCTCGAACTGCGGACCTCATGATCCACCGCCTTGGCCTCCTAAAGTGTTGGGATTGCAGGCGTGAGCCACCGTGCCCGGCCTTCATTTTCTTTTTCATAAAAATTTTGCAAGTTTTGCAATAGAGGCTGTGCTAACTTCTGATGTAAACTGGGAAGCTTGTATCTTTGTCTCTGCTCTGCAACAGTTTAAATAGGATAAGACCTCGTAATTATTCCAGAATACACAGCCCTCTCCTCATCAGCCACCACCAAACCCTCGGGAAGTTTTGTGTTAACACCACTTTGTGTTCTAAGCCCTGTGATAGATTTTAAAGATCCAAAACCCTCAGTAACCCTCATGAAAGTGTGAGCTGAAGGGTATAGCAAGAATTGGGAAATCCTTGGTTTCTGTTACAATGTCAGGCCACCTCTCTCCCTGTGAAGTGATTAGGGAATTTTCAAAGGAGAAAGGGAGTTCCAAAAGATATTCTTTCTCAGATTAAGATGTCTTGGTTTTCAGTTTCCTTTTTAAAAGAGAGATTCAGAGCCAGTACTGAGGAGCCAGATTTTGTTCATGTGGGAAACAGATACTTTTCTGTTCTGTTGACATTTTTTTCTCTCTCCTTTCTCCTTTTCAAAGTACAGTTCCACAGTGTCTGTTTGCCACTTATACCCACTGTGGCAGGAGAAAATTATTCGCAGGCTTCAATCATGGGAATAAATTTGCAACGCAATATAGTAAAAGCACGAGAAAGAATATCATGAATTATTACCACTGCTTTTCTGTATTATGCTAGGGCTCAGGCCCAAATGGAAATTTTTTTTTCTTCTCCCCACAGTAGTCTTCTCTAAGGAAGTCTGTAGTTAAGGTAGAAATGGATAGGATGAAAAAGCCAAGACTTTAATATAAGAATGCTAGAGGAAATATAGGATGGAGATTTCAAAAAATCGTGGGAAAATGAAAACAAATGGCCTATGACAGACTGAAGTGTACTTATTTGCGAGCAAACAATGCCTAACTTTGGCTCAGGACAACAGTGAATCATTTTAAAGTACATTATTGATGAATTTTGGAAACTCAACTGTATTTTATTTTGGGGTTGTATACTTCAACAAGATCATATTTAAAATTTTTTTTCTCCAGAGAGAAATTAGAAATTAAGAACCTCTTTTAAAAATTAGCTGGGTGTGGTGGTAGGGACCTGTAATCGCTGGTACTGGGGAGGCTGAGGCAGGAGAAAGGCTTGAACCCAGGAAACGGAGGTTGCAGTGAGCCAAGATCGCACCACTGCACAGCAGCCTGGCTGACAAAGCCAGACTCCATCTCAAAAAAAAAAAAAAAAGAAAAGAAAAGAAAAAAGAAAAAGAAAGAAAAGAATGAATTTAAAAAATTAAGGACCTCTGAGGAATGAGGACGTGGCCACGCGTGAGACCCCGGGTGAATGTGTAGGAAGCAGCAGGTGGGCAGGACCTCTGGCTGTACAGTGAGGTGGGGGCAGACACTATCCGTTAGGCCATGTGGTCAATGTGACTCAAAAGGTAGAGCTGTATTCTTTTCAAAGACATACTTAATTGAGAAAAAAAAGATTATTTAACCCTTTGCTGTCTAGTTCAGGAATCCTTTTTTTGATTAATTAATTATTATTTATTAATTTTTGAGATGGAGTCTTGCTCTGTAGCCAGGCTGGGGTGCAGTGGCACAATCTTGGCTCACTGCCACAACCTCTGCCTCCCGGGTTCAAGCAATTCTCCTGCCTCAGCCTCCTGAGTAGCTGGGACCACAGGTGCCCACCACCATGCCCAGCTAATTTTTGTATTTTTAGTATAGATGGGGTTTCACTATATTGGCCAGGCTGGTCTCAAACTCCAGACCTTGTGATCCACCTGCCTCAGCCTCCCAAAGTGCTGGAATTACAGGCGTGAGCCATCGCGCCCAGCCCAGAAATTCTTTTTAAATATTCAATCAAGGTGGGAGACTTACAACAGCGTAATCAAAACTTCCTCTCCTTGTCAACAAATCAAGATGTAAATACCAAAGAAAATAGAGTGTGAATTCAAATTCTAGATTATCGTATGAAATCTCCTTACATGAAAACTATCACTCCACCCTTTTGATCTGTCAACTCTAAGAAAACAGTACTCCACCAGTTAGAATCTTCTCTGTGGTTCTAGATGCACTAGAAATGCCATTCATATGTCTGCAAGCTCCCTGAACAGAGTAATTGGGTATGAACCAGCCATGTACCTCAGCATCTCCTTAGATAAATGGCTGATTAATCAGAAGAATCTCATATATTTGGATCTCATCTGATGTCTCCCCATAGATAGATATTTCTGAATGCTTACAGAAACTTAACAAACAATTGTCACAGTGTCCTGTGTACCTTGCAGCAAACAGAAAAAAAAAAAAGAAAAGAGCCTCCTTGTGAGGAAGTTCTGGTAGTGTTAACTGGTATTTTGGTTTCTTCAGATACAAGTTAGAGAATAATCACATGATGACTCTGGAAACTTTCACACCATTGAACAGCCTAGATACTCTTCCTCACAGCCTTCCAGCATTTACACACACACACACACACACACACACGCTAGAGCTTGTCAAGTTTTGTGGGTGACACTTCTCTAATACCCAGTTTCAGTGAAACTTGTCATGTGTGTTTCCTCTTACCTATTCCACTATCCGCATGAGCCAACCGAGAGAGATTCTGCCAAACCACAAGGTGTTCCAACTTTGTAAGGGGTTCGGTGATATACTTACCAATACAGACAAAAGCACACACATGTAGGATGAGAACGAAGATGAATGAGGAAGAGATGACACCCACTGGGAAACTAGCCAGGAAATGAGACTTTCTGGGTCTTCTCTGGAATTTCAAGGCCATGGTGATAACCAGTGTGAATTCCAGGGTTGAGGATCGGTCTAAAAAGAAGTTCATTTTTTGGCTTTTCACAACTCTCAGTAAATAAGTTCCTGATCTCCATATGTCGAAGGAGGATTTGAGTTCTCATTGTACTCATTCTTTCTCGCTGCTTTCTGCCGACTCCCACCTCCACATATTCAGTTGACAGCCCTGGGCTGAGTTCACTGTTTCATCAGCGGGTAGGATCCTACGGAAGAATATGGCAAGCTCAACACATTCCCAAACAAACTCACCTCCTCCTCGTAATATCTTGTCCATTCCTTCAAAGAACAATAAGCCTCTCTATTCTGCTTTTTTCCTCCTGTTTGTTGAATAATCAGGCTCTTTTACGTATCCCCCACTTTCTGACTTGCTGTATAAATCCATTACGTCTCTGAATCCTGTGTCTAGCTGACGTGCTTCCAAAATTTGGAAACTTTTCTCCGTCCTTGAGTGTGCTATTGATTTCATGTCTTGCACGTTATTCTGGACCACTCCATGAACCTCCTTCGTTGCTTTCATGCTGTAATACAATCAAGAACCCTTGGCGATGACCAACAAATCACATGTGGTTTTTATTTTCACCTGGGATTCTCTCATCAAAGTTTTGCTCTTACCATTCCTGTGGAGCAAACAGCAGGAGCAAAAGTGTTTTATTCGGGGAAAAGCTGGTCAGTTTTCTAATGCAAGTTTCCAGTATTTTGTGTTCCATTTCAAGCTTTATTTGCCAACATTTTAGTATTCCCCACACCTCCCTGTGGTCTTCTGTCTTAAAATGGTCACAAATCCCGCTTCTACAGCCAACACTTAGTGCTAAAACAATCAACACAGGAATGGGGACACATAAAATATAGTGAGATATTATACTTTTATTGAATTTTTTACAAATAGATTGGAGAAATGCCTTTTCAGGGTTTTGTTTGTTTGTTTTTGAGACAGAGTTTCCCTCTTGTTGCCCAGGCTGGAGTGCAATGGCATGATCTCAGCTCTCCACAACCTCCGCCTCCTGGGTTCAAGCAATTCTCCTGCCTCAACCTCCTGAGTAGCTGGGATTACAGGCATATGCCACCATGCCCAGCTAATTTTGTATTTTTAGTAGAGACGGGGTTTCACCATGTTGACCAGGATGGTCTCAAACTCTCAACCTCAGGTGATCCACCCACCTCAACCTCCCAAAGTGCTGGGATTTCAGGTGTGAGCCACCACACCCGACTTGTTTGTTTTTTGAGACAGAGTCTCACCAGGCTGGAATGCAGTGGTATGATCTCAGCTCACTGCAATCTCTGCCTTCCACGTTCAGGAGATTCTCCTGCCTCAGCCTCCTGAGCAGCTGGGATTACAGGTGCACGCCACCATGCCCGACTAATTTTTGTATTTTCAGTAGAGACAGTGTTTTACCACGTTGGCCCAGCTGGTCTCGAACTTCTGACCTTAAGTGATCTGCCCACCTCTGCCTTCCAAACTGCTGGTATTACAAGCATGAGGTACTGTGCCCGGCCACCTTTTTAGTTTTTAAATTATTTTCCTATTTTTATTGTTTTCCTATACTGCAGTAGTACTTGGAGGACCACACAGATACCTCTTGGCATAAGGGAATGTAGTTCAGTGATAGAACGTGTGCCTTGCATACAGGAGGCCTCAGGTTCGCTCCTGAGCACCTCCGACGGTCAGTTTCTGAGTTCTTCATACCACTCTTCAGTACAACATACTCTTGGGTGTCTTGCTCTCTTTTCATTGCTCGTCCCATGAGAAGTAAACACGTGACCCAAGACGGTAATTTTAATGTTGCATTATTTAGACTTCATGAGCCTCAAACCCACTCCAGGCAGCTGGCGGGGTGGCGTAAGCTTGTGTCATTGATTAGTTTCCTATGGCTGCTGTAACAAATCATCCCAAATTAGGTGGCTTATAACAACAGAAATTTATTCTTTCACACTTCTGGAGGCCAAAAGTCTGGTATGAGTACAGTCATGTGCTACGTAATGACATTTGAGTAAACCACAGACCACATATCCTACGTTGGTCTCATAAAATTTTAAAGGAACTGACTGGGAGTGGTGGGTCACACCTGTAATCCCAACACTTTGGGAGGCCGAGGTGGGCAGATCACCGGAGGTCAGGGGTTCGAGACCAGCCTCACCAACATGGTGAAACCCGCATCTCTACTAAAAATACAGAATTAGCCAGGTGTGGTGGTGCACACCTGTAATTTTAGCTACTTGGGAGGCTGAGGTGGGAGAATCGCTTGAACCCGGGAGGCAGAGGTTGCAGTGGGCCAAGATCACACCATTGCACACCAGCCTGGGCAGCAAGAGTGAAGCTCTGTCTCAAAACAAAATGACAACAAAAAAAAACCCACCTGCAATTTCCAGTATAAATTGAGGAATTAGCTAGGCCATGACAAATGGCCCAGCAACATGGAAACTGGAATGAGAACCACTTGAGAAGCACATGTTGTCCAAATGTCCACATCATTTCAGAATGCCATGTTGCCTCTTCCTCACCTCAGCAGCCAATCAATAGTAGTGAAATATGTACGTGTGTGTGGATATATAAATATTTATGACAAAAGTTATTTCTCTAAAAAGAAATTAAATCTTTTTTTTCCTAAATACTTCAATGTTTATTTCTTAAGAAAGGTCAGTTTCTTACCACAGTACAATTATCAAATTCAGTAAACTTAATATTGATGAAGTAGTATTATCTAATATACAGTGTATAAAAAATTTAATCATACAAATAAAATCTTTATAGAAATGTATCTCCCAAACTAGGTTCCATTTCAGAATTACATGTGAATCTATTGTCTTGACTTTTCATCTCCTTCACTTTGGAACAGATTCTTCCTGTCTTTCATGACAGACATTACTGTGTTTTTGAAGAGTGTATGCCTGTGGTTTTGTGGAATTTTTCTGGACTTGCGTAGTCATGGTTAGATTCTGGTGGTGGAAATTGGGAGAAATGTCACAAATCAGGTTACCCTCTGTCACACCGAGGGGCATGTGCTTTCCCATCGTTAGTGCAGTGAGCTTGGTCACTTGAGTAAGATTGTAACTCCTGTCTCTTCCCTATACAAGTAGCCTTTTCCTCATGGTAATTAATAAATAATCTGTAGGGAAATACTCTGAGACTACGTAGGTATCGTGATCCTCATAAAAAATTTACTTATACTTTTAGCATTTACTTATACATTTTGCCTACACCTAGCATTATTCTGATGGTGACCAGATGGGGATTTTCTTTTTCTTTTCTTTTTCTTTTTCTTTTTTTTTTTGAGAAGGAATTTCACTCTTGTTATCCAGGCTGGAGTGCAATGGCGCGATCTCGGCTCACCGCAACCTCCGCCTCCTGGGTTCAGGCAATTCTCCTGCCTCAGCCTCCTGAGTAGCTGGGATTACAGGCACGCGCCACCATGCCCAGCTAATTCTTGTGTTTTTAGTAAAGACGGGCTTTCACCATGTTGACCAGGATGGTCTCGATCTCTTGACCTTGTGATCCACCCGCCTCGGCCTCTCAAAGTGCTGGGATTACAGGCTTGAGTCACCGCGCCCGGCCCCAAATGGGGATTTTCTAATTTTCTCCTTACTTCCACATTTATCACTTGGCATATCACTGTCAGGAAAATCTTCCCATCTTCCGTATTTATTTGTTTAGTTTACCAAGATTGATAATCATTTACCATCATCATCGATGTCGTGAACTGAACGTGAGCCCGGGAATCTCATCCAGCGAGAGGGTCCCAAACCTGGAAGAGAGCGTGCGCCGGAAAAGAGGAGAAAGAAAAGAGCGGGGTCTGGAGGAGCACATGAGCTATGCCCATGCAGCGATTTTACTTTTGCAGTACGTTCCATTATACACTTTTCTGCTTAATGTTGTTTACGTCAGATCAAAATACTTAAGTCACAAGGTAAGCAAGTTACGCCCAGTAAGTAAGTTACGCCCACTAAGTAGGTTAACGAGTGCAAATACTTAAGTTAATATCTTACAGCGAATGTAACAAGGGTCCAAAATGGACCCAATGACTCAATAAACCATAAGGAGCCGAAAGTGGACACGATGCCTCCCAAGTCCTCATATCCATAAAGTAATATCTGTTAATTATTTTGAGTAACATAGTCCCTCTCTCGGTTCCTGCTTTCCCTCAGCTCGACTCCCCCAGCCGGGGATCTGTGTCCGGGCTCAAGCTCAGCGTATGGCGAGGCCCATTTCCTAGGGGCGTCACATGGGAGCGATCCCCACAGATCTCCCTCACATTGATGCTCAAAATGTGTCAGCTTTGGCCATTGAGATCCCTTTCAAGCTGGCTTCTGTGTCCTTTTAAATCATACCCATCAATTCTGAGCACCTACATTCTGGCACAGCAAGATGTCTTAGGTTCATCTTGTGTCTGTGGCACAGTCCTGGAGTCATTGTTGTTGACACAAGTAGCTAGTTTCCATTAGTATCTCTGGTTCCTTTTAGTAGGGAATGGTATTTGAAAACCAAGATATAGTGTCATCTTTGCTCATGGCTTGTGAGATCTCATAGCGGAGAGATCAGTGGAGAAATTCTGCAATTCAGTGTGTGTGATTTCATACTGGTGCCTCTAATCCGCACCAGCACCGACAGGACTGTTCTTTATCCTCTTTTCCCGCAGTGACAACCTTGTTCCAACGACACGTAGGCATACACACTCTCATTTCCCAACCCTAAAATTCACACAATATCAGAGCTGCTGCAGCCTTAGCGTTACAGAAAATAATTCTGGCCGGACGCGGTGGCTCAAGCCTGTAATCCCAGCACTTTGGGAGGCCGAGGCGGGTGGATCACGAGGTCAAGAGATCGAGACCATCCTGGTCAACATGGTGAAACCCCGTCTCTACTAAAAATACAAAAAATTAGCTGGGCACGGTGGCGCGTGCCTGTAATCCCAGCTACTCAGGAGGCTGAGGCGGGAGAATTGCCTGAACCCTGGAGGCGGAGGTTGCGCGCCATTGCACTCCAGCCTGGGTAACAAGAGCGAAACTCCGTCAAGAAAGAGAGAGAGAGAGAGAGAGAGAGAGAGAGAGAGAGAGAGAGAGAGAGAGAGAGAGAGAAGAAAAGAAAATAATCCTGATACATAGAGTTTAAGATTTGCTTGCTGTTCTTTTTCTTTTTACGGTGAGAACAATGTGTAAACCCTTTCCTTAGATCAATTCTTTCCTGTATTTTCAATGTGGTTACGTTATTCTTTTGAAATACGGTTAGTTTGCTCTGTTTGCAAATAGATTTGCTGATCCCAAATCAGGAACAGCGCTTTTCTTTTTACCATTGGGGTATGTGTTTGTGATGTAACCGTGCCTAAAGAGAGGAGCACTTAGATATAGGGAAATCATAAACAGTGGAAATGAACACACATGATAATTGTCTTTACGAAATAGATAATGGCAGTCACCAGCCTTCCAAATACACAGGAGTTGTGAGGGGATATAGCCCAGTGGGAGAGCATGTACTTAGCATGCATGAGGTCTTGGGTTCAATTCCCAGTACCTCCTCCAGAGGTCCATTTTCTTCCCCAAGGCATTATAAGAAGCACTCCATGAACTTCCCGAACGTAAGGTTATTTGTTGTTTAGGATTAGCCATCTACTCTTGCTAAGGAGTCCCAGGAGCCACTAAGGTGAACCACACACTATGGAAGCAAGTATTATTCCTGGCTATCCAGCCAATTTCTAGTTGTAAATAAAATCATCAGCAACCATAGACTGTGTGGCCTTTTGAAATGCAGTTAGTTCGCTGTATTTGCAAATAGATTTTGAGTGAAAATCTTTTCACTAAAAACTCTAAAACTTAGTGTAAACTATTTAACTACAAGCATACAATAAACGACAAGCATAATGAGAAGTGAGGAAAAGGTCACAGTTGCTTCTCTGAAAGGGGAAAGTACTTCTCTGAGTTCTCTAAGGAACTTTCTGTCCTGAGGAGCTAGCACTTGGACTCCCGGGACCAAGATCAGCCTAGGGGAAAGCTCAATTGTTTGTTCTACATAAATAAATATAACGAATGAGCTTTTATTCTCCCAATCCCGATGGATCCTTTTCTACCTGCTGCACTTATTCTCCAGGAATAACCTGCTTCTGGGCCAGTGAACAACCTGCACGTCCAGATTAGAGCGCTTTGCACAGTTTTCATTCTGGTACCACAGCGCTAAGCAGAAATCCTCCGGGGGATACTCTGCAACGCATCCTAATACTATCTTGTTAAAATAAAATCTCCTTCTATTTTCAGAGCCATTTCATTTAAACAAAGGATTTTTAAAAATAAACACCCGGAAGGCAGAAAAGCGACCTCTCTCCATCTGCAGAAGCCAAGCAAGCGGGTGGCTTCCGTAGCATCCTCTCTTTTACTCACGTTCTAAACGCTGTAACGTCCACCGCCTGCCAGGGGGTAACGGCGTCGCTAAACTCAATCTGAGCTCAACCCACCCGACTAGCGGCGGGTTCCCCTACTTGCCTCTGCACCTGTCCTAGGACCGAGGAGACGCTGGCTGCACATGCAGGCGACACCGACTGCCCAGACTCCGCCTTTCCGCAGCCGCCGTCCGCCCCTGCAGAGGCCTCCGGAGCCGAGCGCTGGACGCGAGCAGCAAAGGAGCTCGTTGCGGACGCCTGGAGTTTCTTCGGGTGGCGCTGGCTTTTAATTTCACACGTTCGGGGAGAAATACGTGGAGCAAAGAAACGGGAACTTTCATTCCCACCGTTTGCATTTCGAGCAAAACCTAATACAATTAAGCGTTTCCACCGCCACGCTCAGTCTCGAAGCTGCCGGCAGATCCGCGGCTAACGCCCCACGCGGGCACGCGGGAAATCGGGAAATCCCTGCGGCTCCCTCAGAAGCTCCAGTCTCGGCGGTTCCCGGACCGAAAACAAAAACCCGACATCACGGGCGTCCCCAAAGTGCAGCCGCGGAAAGAGCGCGAGGCGGTCCCGAAGCCCTGACAGCCGGCGCGAAGCGAACCAGGCCCCTTCCCGGCCGAGCTCCTCGCTGGGGACAGAAAGGAGCGTCTCTTCCCTCCCGTCTAGAGACGCGGCGGACACACGCGGCGCTCACACTGGCGCTGCCGTCCCGCCCGGCCGAGTCCGAAGCCCCTGGAGGACGCTTTTCCTGCCCTCCGCCCCCTCCGCTTTGTTTCTCTTCCTCCACTGCCCCGCACCCGCCTCTTCCTCTCCCCGCAGCGGGCGCCCGGCTGGTCTGCACCTTCCGCCCCGTTTACTCCCGAATGAGCTTTTCACAAGAGCGCAGCCTCCCGGAGCCGTTCACACGCGTTGTGAGCACCGTGTGGAGGTTCACAGGTAGCTGCTCTTTTAATTCCCACATCACTTTCCGTTTCTTCCTTTTCTTTCTCCACGTGCTCAACTTCAAGCATTTCTGCAGCTGAGGCTGAGGCTGCGCGCAGCGGGGGAGACACGCGAGGCGCGATCAACCTGGAGCAGCGGATGCCGTTTCCTGCGGGAAAGATCGGACGGTACAAAGGGGAGAAAAAAGTTTGTAAGAGATTTAAAAAAAAATTACCCAAAACGTTTTCTAATCGAGTCGCCCACTAAATCTTGGCTAAAAACAGAAAGCCTGGGCTTTTTCGGAATAGGAGACCGAGTGGGAAAACTGTCCAGACATAGGGACGGTTTTATTAAAATTCAGTTTGCGAGTCATCGTTGGCTGCAGCTATTTCCTCATTCCGGAGGGGATTGTTTCTGAAATTCTGTAAATGTCTTTGTTTCCAAGTTATTTAGCAAAAGGAGTCCAATGTCTTGACGCTTTTGAATTGATATAAAATTTCTAGGCTGAGGTGGGAGGGCCAATTGAGCTAGGAGGTGAAAGTTGCAGTGAGAGGAGATTGCCACTGTGCTCCAGGCTGCCAGAGTGGAAGGAACCCTGTCAAAAACAAACAAACAACAACAACAACAAAAACCTCGATCAAAGATATGTAAAAAGCAATTTATTTATTTATTTATTTTGATATGGAGTCTCTGTCACCCGGGCTGGAGTGCAGTGATGTGATCTGGGCTCACTGCAACCTCGGCCTCCAGGGTTCAAGCGATTCTGGTGCCTCAGCCTTCTGAATAGCTGGGACTACAGGCGGGCACCTCGACCCCAGGCTAATTTTTGTACTTTTAGTAGAGACAAATGGGGTTTCACCATGTTGATTAGGTTGGTCTTGAACTCCTGACCTCAGGTGATCTGCTGCCTTGGCCTTCCAAAGTACTGGAATTACAGGCAAGAGCCACTGTGTGCAGCCAGAAAAAAACAATTCTTATGCACCAATATGCAGACCACAATTCTTTGAACGCTAAGGAATAGCCTGGGCACAGTGGCTTACATCTGTAATCCTGGCACTTTGGGAGGCCAGAGAGAGACCAGCCTGGCCAACATGGTGAAACCCATCTCTACTAATAATGCAAAAAAATTAGCTGGTTGTGGTGGTGCACGCCTTTAATCCCAGCAACTGGGGGAGGCTGAGTCAGTAGAATCACTGGAACCCGGGAGATGGAGGTTGCAGTGAGTCCAGATTGAGCAGACGGCACTCCAGCCTGGGCGACAGAGCGAGACTCTGTGTCAAACAGACAAATTATACTTTCCATTTTCACTTCCTGGGTCTCTACACCACCCGAGGTGCATGTGTGAGCATGAGACACATAAAACGAAGAAAATAGAGAAAAAGAATTGGCTCGCTCAGGATTTCTTCAGTCTGAAGCTATGAGCCCATTATCACATTAACGTGACCAGTAATCCTCTGTTCTTTTTTGCCATGTCATTGAAGAGCAAGACAGAAAAAGAATAGCCGAAAGAAGAGAAAAGGAAAACCTAGATAATTTCATTTTGAATTCCTTAGTTTTCTGAGCAGTGTTTGCAGGTCACAAGCATGGAAGCGTCTTCCTGATTTGACCTGTCCCTCGCCTTTTCTTTCCCCTCTTTTGCCATGGAAAATTGGATCCTATTTTTAGACATAAATTGCAGCAGAACTTGTATTTGTGGGGTGGAGGGGGAAGTGAGTGAATGACAGATGGTATTGAAGACTACAGAACCAGGCACTGACCCTACAAATGACAGTTTCTGTATTTTGAAGAAATGACAAAAAGTGTATCTTCAGGGCAGCTGAAATAGCTTTGGTGGGAGAGTGTTAGGCTGAAGATTTAAAGGTCCCTGGTTCAATCCGGGGTTTCAGCAGATGTTCTTTGGCTTTTGCATAATTGTCACTCCCTTATACGACACCTGCACACTGATCCCAGAGGGGTTTATATAACTCCCAATTTCTTTGCTGCCTTTTGAGAATTCTATAAAGGTCGTGTATGTATACACACACACACCCCCCATGCTGTCCCTCCCCTATTCCTCCGCAACACCCCAGTGTGTCATGCTCCCCTCCCTGTGTCCATGTGTTCTCATTGTTCAATACCCGCCTACGAGAACCTGCAGTGTTTGATTTTCTGTTCTTGTGTCAGTTTACTGAGAATGATGGTTTCCAGATTCATCCATGTCCCTACAAAGGATATGAACTCATCGTTTTTTTGTGGCTGCATAATATTCCATGGTGTATATGTGCCACATTTTCCTTGTCCAGTCTATCATTGATAGGCATTTGGGTTGGTTCCAAGTCTTTGCTACTGTAAACAGTGCTGCAGTAAATACACATGTGCATGTGTCTTTATAACAGAATGATTTATAATCCTTTGGATATATACCCAGTAATGGGATTGCTGGGTCAAATGGAATTTCTATTTCTAGGTCCTTGAGGAATCGCCACACTGTCTTCCACAATGGTTGAACTAATTTACACTCCCACCAACAGTGTAAAAGTGTTCCTATTTCTCCACATCCTCTCCAGCATCTGCTGTCTCCAGATTTTTTAATGATCACCATTCTAACTGGCATGCGATGGTATCTCAATGTGGTTTTGATTTGCATTTCTCTAATGACCAGTGATGATGAGCATTTTTTCATATGTTTCTTGGCCTCATAAATGTCTTCTTTTGGAAAGTGTTCATGCCCTTCGCCCACTTTTAAATGGGGTTGTTTGCTTTTTCTTGTAAATCTGTTTTAGTTCTTTGTAGATTCTGGATATCAGCCTTTTGTCAGATGGGTAGATTGTAAATTTTTTTCCCATTCTGTTGGTTGACGGTTCATTCTAATGACTGTTTCTTTTGCTGCACAGAAGCTCTGGAGTTTAATTAGATCCCATTTGTCTATTTTGGCTTTTGTTGCCAATGCTTTTGGTGTTGCCACTTCTGTAGTTTTAAATTTTCTCATAGTCACGTTAAAAAAAAATAAACAGGGAATATTTATTCTATATCATGTTTAAATAATTTCAACTTGTATTTTAGATTTGGGGGAAGTGCAGGTTTGCTGCATGGGTGTGCTGCATGATGCTGGAGCTGGGCTGGGATTAATCCCATCACCCAGGTAGTGAGCGCAGCATCTTTACAGCCTTTCCTTCCTCCTGCCTCTCCCTCTAGGAGTCCCCGGTGTTTACTGTTTCCATTTTTACGTCCAGTTTTGACAATATAAGTAAATCACCTTGTATATCCAAAACATTATTTTAAGTAATCCATCTTAAAATTATTACTGAGTTATTTTATATTCAATAATGATATTACATCATTGAAATCTGGTATATATTTCACACAACACATCTTAACTTGGACTGGGAAATTTCAAGCATTCAATAGTCAATGTGCTAATTGGTAACCATATTGGACAGTGCAGGTTTAAACAGATACTTTATATATTTTTAGGCTTTTGAAATTGAGTATGCATGACATGGGGGTGCTCTGTCTTCAAAATTTAATCTTTAATTCCTCAGAAGAATGCTGTGTTAAATGAGCTCATCCTAGAAATTATACAGAAAAAATGAGTTTCAATCATGTAGATAATGTCAAGATAGATACAGATATTCAATTATTTAAAATTTCCCCCTTTTGTGTGGCAAACAAAAAAGCAGACCTTCTTATTATGAATTCCCAAGAATCTGATAGATAGCCAGGTTTCTCTGAGTGTGACATGACATAAAGATGAAGGAATGTTTCTACAAACTGTCCTAATACTGCTTTTACAGCATCAAAGAGTCAAAATAATCCTCCCCAGCATTTACATGCACACACACACACAGACACAGACAGGCAAATAAACACACACAGATACATGTCAATTTTGTGTGTAACACTTGTCTAGTCCCTCCTTCAGGGAAACCTGTCATTCAGTGTTTCCTATTTTTATTCTAGAAATCCCATCAGCCAACTGAAGGACAAGTCTGCCATACAACTTGCAGTCTGCCAATTTTGAAAGGCGTCAATGTTATTTTATTAACTCTAGCAAAGGCTCATATATGGGCAAACCAGAATGAGAAAGAGTTAATAGCCACTAGAAGTGTTGTGCTGGGAAGTGGATTTTCTTCTCATCTTTTTATATAGTTCGGAGAACACAGTCCTAATATTATATAGTTCAGAGAACACAGTCTTAATATGATAAGTCCCAAGATTCAAGAACTATTTAGGAATAAACCTGCTTGTTTCCTACAAATATCATGAACAAATTTGTAATTCCCAAATCTAAAAGGACACTTTTTAGTGTTTACCCACCTCCATGCAATGTGTCCACTATTACTAATACTCACAAGTCCCAGGCTGGAGACAGTCAGTTGCCTGAGATCTCTGTGTAGCATCCTCACAAGTGTGCCCCACAGATATTCTAAATTTCACATGACCCCAACTAACTCACCTTCTCCGTCTTCCAATCTTTCTCCCACTCCTAAAAGAGTTGATAAAACCTTCCCTTTTCTGCACCTGCTTGTGTTTGGCAATAGCATGTTGGTTTTTCTGAATTATTCTTCAATCCTGTTTCTTTTTTTTTCTTTTTGAGACGGAGTTCCGCTCTTGTCACCCAGGCTGGAGTGCAACGGTGCGATCTCGGCTCACCACAACCTCTGCCTCCTGGGTTCAGGCAATTCTCCTGCCTCAGCCTCCTGAGTAGCTGGGATTACAGGCACGCGCCACCATGCCCAGCTAATTTTTTTGTATTTTTAGTAGAGACAGGGTGTCACCATGTTGACCAGGTTGTTCTCGATCTCTTGACCTCGTGATCCACGCGCCTCGGCCTCCCAAAGTGCTGGGATTACAGGCAGGAGCCACCGAACCAGGCCTACTGTTTCTATTTGTCTTTCATCTTACTCTCATAGTCATCCCTTCTCTGCACCCCCAAAGCTGGTTTTCATTCGTGCCTAATGAATTCCCTCCCCTCCTCTCACCTCCCATCCCCTTCTCTCTCTCTCTTTCCTTTTCTTCCTTCCCTCCCTTCCTCCCTCCCTCCTTCCCACTTTCTCTTTTGTCTGCTTTTCTCACTCCATTGTCCAGGCTGGAGGGCAGTGGCACAGTCATAGCTCCCTGCAACCAGCGACCCCCGAGCTCAAGCGAGGCTCGCGTCTCAGCCTCGGGAGTAGCTGTGAGTTCAGGCCTGAGATGCCAGCCGGGGACCCTTAGGAGAAAATGCCGAGTGCAGCCCTCTCGGGTTTTCTTCTGATTGCGGCTTTCCCCCATCAGATCTTACCCTTAATATCCAGATTGAGCAAAAAACAAATATGAAGCGTTTCAGGCAGGGAGGGGCCGAATTTCAGTGGCTTTGTGTCGTATCTGGAAGAAATCACAAGAAACGAAATCCAGAAGTTGATTCTTTCCAAGCATAAAAGGAGACTCTAAGAACTCAACGTCTTGAAGCCACGATGGAAACTTCTTGCGGTTATTATCTGACACTTTTCCGGTCTTTTGCTTTTCAAGTCCTACGCAGTATTCTGAAGAGTGTGTATCTCGCATTAGTGCCAGGTGTCTCCTGCTCGGAGCAGTCTCCATGCTCCAAAATACTGTCCACCACGACCAGCATGTTCATGGGGCGGCTCAGAAAATGAAAGCTGCCTCCTGGAAGCTACTACAAAAAGGCCTTTCGGGAAGGGGGTGTAGCTCAGCGGTAGAGCGCATGCTTTGCATGTATGAGGCCCCGGGTTCGATCCCCGGCACTTCCAGCTGGTCGTTTTGCTCTGGCAGTGTTCAATCCTAATTCTCAAGCAACGGACTTCGGCCTCCTAACATTTTTCTATCCTATTTTCTGCTCATATAGAGAGTACAAATGTGGCCCAATGCGTTGCCTTGAACTGTCTCCAATCTCTATGTTGTGCGCCTCGACGTCACCTAAGGCGATTGTGACGGCAGAAGGAAGACAAAAAAGAAACGAGGAGGAAAGAAGAACGGGAGCCCAACGGGGTCTCTTGGACCCAAACAAGAGCCTGCACTCCGCAGGCGGCTCACGTTCGCTCCTTCTGTGCTATGATAACAGAGACGGAAAGACAAAGAAGAAGAAGGGAGAAGAATGGCCGCGGGCGTCTTTTTTTTTTTTTTTTTTTAAGTTATTTTTGTTTTCTGGGCCGAAGAACAGAGTGAAAGCATCTGTCCACTGATTTCTCCACCTGCGCAGAGAGCCAGACACAAGTGCGATCCAGTGCTGAGACAGGGACGGCGTGGCTCTCCAGCCGCTGGAGATGGAGGGGAAGGACGCCGGACAACCGACCGAAGACTGCTGGGGAATCAGAGGCCTGCAACATGCGAGGGGCAGAAACCAACACGGATCAACATCCGCTACTCATGTTCCATAAGACTGACTCATATTACCGTATTTCCTCAGCCACTCCATTTTCCTCGATAAATTAAAACATTGCCTGGGTAATTCTGGTAACGGCAGACGGAGGCCCCACTCGAAAAAGTAGGAAAAGATTTTCTGTCACAATGGAAAATACGTGCAGAGTAACAGGTGAGTGGATCGCAGGTGGGCTGGGCACTTCCTCTGGTGGAAAAAAGCAAACATTTCATGTTTTTTTCCTGGTTCATCCGATTACATCTGCTTTTTTTTTTTGAAGCTGGAACTCCCAAGAAATCCTATACACTTATGGTACCTTTAAAGGGTTTCCAATGGTGTGTGGTTTCCAAAGTACTGTTCTCTCTGTACATATTTGCTGTTGAATTAAAGTGTCTCTGAGAGGCAAGAGGGTAGGAAGTTTGTTCCCAGTCCACCAGGCTAACACTCTATCAGGCGAGCATATTCTTGGTGATTCTTTTGTCCACTGAAAATGTTTATAACCAGCATCCAGGAGGGATAATCAGGAATTGGCAAGAGAATGTTATTTGTCGGGACACACTCAAATGACAGAATGGAAGTATCAGGAAGTCTAACATGATGGGGAGCCGAGGGTGGGGTGAGTTGACCTTGGGCTGACCACAAACCAGGAGCATTGCGTTTCTTTTTACCACTAAGCCACCTTCCTTTTGATGTAGCTGTGCCTACAAGAGGAAGGGCTTCATGTGGGGAATTAACAGTGGGACTGGGAACACACAGTGATCGTCCCGACGCAAAGCGCAGACTCAGACAATGGTGGTCACTAAAATGTTTTCGGAAGGTCTGCTTTTCCCACGGGGGTATAGCTCAGTGGTAGAGCGCGTGCTTAGCATGCACGAGGTCCTGGGTTCAATCCCCAGTACCTCCATCCTTGTTTTCTTCCTCAGGACACCAGTAAGAAGAGATCCGTGATATTCCCCAACTTTAAAATTTTCTTTGTGTCAAGGTGATATATGTTGACCTGCATTTCTCTCTCATCCAGAGGGTGATTCGTGTTCATCCACTTGAAGTTATTTGCTGCTTCGGATTATCCACCTGTACTTTCTAAGCAGTCCCAGCAGTCGTTAACATGGACCAGCACAAGGGAAGCAAATCGTATTCTTGGCCTGCAGCCAATTTCTAGTTGTAAATAAAATCATCAAAAACCGTAGAACTGGGTGGCCCAAGTCTGATTTCAGGTGGGAAGCTAAAAGGCTCAAGTCCTTTTCTGTTTCTTCTAACTCCTAACCAGGGTGCAGAAGCCCTGCACGCTTTCACTAAAAGATTTCACTGCCAGTGGTTGATGATTTGATGTGTTGGTGGTCACTTTTTCCATTAGACACCCACAAACTTGGAACCTTAAATTATTTAACTACAAACACATGGCAAATGATGAAAAGATAGCGGTTACCTCCGCTGAAATTTAGTGGAAGTAAAAAGTGTTTCTCTGGGTCTTCTGAGGAACTCTCTGGTCTGAGAAGCACACTCTGAACTCCAGGGACCAAGATCAGTATAGGAGCAAGCTCATTTCATTGTTTCTCATAAATAAAAGTAATGAACCTTTATTCTCCCCATTCCAACGGATCCTTTTCTACGTCACTGTACTTACTCTCCAGGAATAATCTCCTTAAAAGCTACGGATAACCCACACCTCCAGATTAGAGCTCTTTGTGCTATCACAGCGCTAAGCAGAAATCCACAGGGAAATACTCTGCAAGCAACTTAGTGCCATCTTGTTAAAAAGTAAATCCGCTTTTATTTTCAGCTCTATTACGTGCCAACAAAGGGAAAAATATAAATTAGTAAATACCCAGAAGGCAGAAAAGCGACCTCTCTCCATCTGCAGAAGCCAAGCAAGCGGGTGGCTTCCGTAGCATCCTCTCTTTTACTCACGTTCTAAACGCTGTAAGGTCCACCGCCTGCCAGGGGGTAACTGCGTCGCTAAACTCAATCTGAGCTCAACCCACCCGACTAGCGGCGGGTTCCCCTACTTGCCTCTGCACCTGTCCTAGGACCGAGGAGACGCTGGCTGCACACGCAGGCGACACCGACTGCCCCGACTCCGCCTTTCCGCAGCCGCCGTCCGCCCCTGCAGAGGCCTCCGGAGCCGAGCGCTGGACGCGAGCTGCAAAGGAGCTCGTTGCGGACGCCTGGAGTTTCTTCGGGTGGCGCTGGCTTTTAATTTCACACGTTCGGGGAGAAATACGTGGAGCAAAGAAACGGGAACTTTCATTCCCACCGTTTGCATTTCGAGCAAAACCTAATACAATTAAGCGTTTCCACCGCCACGCTCAGTCTCGAAGCTGCCGGCAGATCCGCGGCTAACGCCCCACGCGGGCACGCGGGAAATCGGGAAATCCCTGCGGCTCCCTCAGAAGCTCCAGTCTCGGCGGTTCCCGGACCGAAAATAAAAACCCGACATCACGGGCGTCCCCAAAGTGCAGCCGCGGAAAGAGCGCGAGGCGGTCCCGAAGCCCTGACAGCCGGCGCGAAGCGAACCAGGCCCCTTCCCGGCCGAGCTCCTCGCTGGGGACAGAAAGGAGCGTCTCTTCCCTCCCGTCCAGAGACGCGGCGGACACACGCGGCGCTCACACTGGCGCTGCCGTCCCGCCCGGCCGAGTCCGAAGCCCCTGGAGGACGCTTTTCCTGCCCTCCGCCCCCTCCGCTTTGTTTCTCTTCCTCCACTGCCCCGCACCCGCCTCTTCCTCTCCCCGCAGCGGGCGCCCGGCTGGTCTGCACCTTCCGCCCCGTTTACTCCCGAATGAGCTTTTCACAAGAGCGCAGCCTCCCGGAGCCGTTCACACGCGTTGTGAGCACCGTGTGGAGGTTCACAGGTAGCTGCTCTGTTAATTCCCACATCACTTTCCGTTTCTTCCTTTTCTTTCTCCACGTGCTCAACTTCAAGCATTTCTGCAGCTGAGGCTGAGGCTGCGCGCAGCGGGGGAGACACGCGAGGCGCGATCAACCTGGAGCAGCGGATGCCGTTTCCTGCGGGAAAGATCGGACGGTACAAAGGGGAGAAAAAAGTAAAAGTCTGTAAGATAATTTCTTAAAGGAAATTATCAAAACCCATTTTCTTATTGACGCTCCCACCAAATTTTCGCTGAAACTGAAAGCCTGGACTCTCTCAGAATAGGAGACTGAGTCTGAAAACTATCCGAACATAGGGACGGTTTTATTAAAATTCAGTTCGCAAGTCGTCGCCAGCTGCAGCAGTTTCCTCATTCCACAGAGAGAGTTGTTTCTGAAATTCTGTAAACGTCCGAAATTGTTTCTTCATTATTTAACAAGTCCAATGCCTTGGCACTTTTGAATTCATATAAGAATTTCTAGGCTGAGGTGGGAGGATGGATTGGGCCGGGTAGGCAGAGGTTGCAGTGAGCCGACATTGCACCACCACACTCCTGCCTGGGTAACAGAGTAGTGGAACCCCGTGTCTGTGGGTAACCCCCATACAGGCACCGAGGAGGGAGAGCTAAGCAGAATCCTGGCACCATGAAGGCCTGAGGAATATCTCAGTTAACAGTGTTACTACTCAGTTATTTCCTTTTATAT
Organism: Saguinus oedipus; assembly: GCA_031835075.1. Lineage (NCBI taxonomy): Eukaryota > Metazoa > Chordata > Mammalia > Primates > Cebidae > Saguinus > Saguinus oedipus. Next base: position 7,329,560 of record CM063172.1, on the reverse strand, counting down.
AATCCTTTATATAATCATATATTAGTTTACAGAATTAGGGCTTGGCGAATATCTCAGTTTATAGTGTTACTACTCAGTTATTTCCCTTTATATAATCCTCTCTATGTAATCATGTTAGTTCATAGAAAGAGTGCCTAAAGAATATCTTTCCACTAAGTTATTTCTCTCTCTCTCTCTCTATATATATATACATATATATATATATACATATATATGTATATATATATATGTGTGTGTGTATATATATATATGTATATATATAACTTTCTTAGTTCATAATCGGAGGAATGCCTAGAATAGACACTACAGAGCATGAATTAAGGAATAAGCAGCTTATAGTCGGAGGAATGTCTGGAGCAGACACAATGCAGAGCCTGATTTTTTAAAATTGCATTTTACGTTTTGGGGTACATATGAAGAACATGCAAGATAGTTGCATAGGTACACACGTGGCAGTGTGATTTGCTGCCTTCCTCCCCTTCACCTGTATCTGGCATTTCTCCCCATGCTATCTCTCCCCAACTCTCCACCCCCCACTGTCCCTCCCCTATTTCCCCCAACAGACCCCAGAGTATAGTGGTCCCCTCCCTGTGTCCATGTGTTCTCATTGTTCAACACCCACCTATGAGTGAGAACATGCGGTATTTCATTTTCTGTTCTTGTGTCAGTTTGCTGAGAATGATGATCTCCAGCTTCATCCATGTCCCTACAAAGGGATCAAACTCATCATTTTTGATGGCTGCATAATATTCCATGGTGTATATGTGCCACATTTTTCCTGTCCAGTCTATCATCAATGGGCATTTGGGTTGGTTCCAGGTCTTTGCTATGGTAAACAGTGCTGCAATGGACATTCGTGTGCATGTGTCCTTATCGTAGAACGATTTATAATCCTTTGGATACATACCCAGTAATGGGATTGCTGGGTCAAATGGAATTTCTATTTCTAGGTCCTTGAGGAATCACCACACTGTCTTCCACAATGGTTGAACTAATTTACACTCCCACCAGCAGTGTAAAAGTGTTCCTATTTCTCCACATCCTCTCCAGCATCTGCTGTCGCCAGATTTTTTAATGATCGCCATTCTAACTGGCACGAGGTGGAATCTCAATGTAGTTTTGATTTGCATTTCTCTAATGACCAGTGATGGTGAGCATTTTTTCATATGTTTGTTGGCCTCATGTATGTCTTCTTTTGTAAAGTGTCTGTTCATATCCTTTGCCCATTTTTGAATGGGCTTGTTTGTTTTTATTTGTAAATCTGTTTGAGTTCTTTGTAAATTCTGGATATCAGCCCTTTGTCAGATGCGTAAACTGCAAAAATTTTTTCCCATTCTGTTGGTTGCCGATTCACTCTAGTGACTGTTTCTTTTGCCGTGCAGAAGCTGTGGAGTTTGATTAGATCCCATTTGTCTATTTTGGCTTTTGTTGCCAATGCTTTTGGTGTTTTGGTCATTAAGTCCTTGCCTATGCCCATGTCCTGAATGGTTTTGCCTAGATTTTCTTCTAGTGTTTGTATGGGTTTAGGTTTTATGTTTAAGTCTTTAATCCAACTGGAGTTAATTTTAGTGTAAGGTGTCAGGAAGGGGTCCAGTTTCTGCTTTCTGCACATGGCTAGCCAGTTTTCCCAACACCATTTATTAAACAGGGAATCCTTTCCTCGTTGCTTGTTTTTGTCAGGTTTGTCAAAGATCAAATGGTTGTGGATATGTTGTGTTGCCTCCGAGGCCTCTGTTCTGTTCCATTGGTCTATATCTCTGTTTTGGTACCAGTACCATGCTGTTTTGATTACTGTAGCCTTGTAGTATAGTTTGAAGTCCAGTAGTGTGATGCCTCCTGCTGTGTTCTTTTTGCTTAGAATTGACTTGGCTATGTGGGCTCTCTTTTGGTTCCATATGAAGTTTAAGATGGGTTTTTCCAATTCTGTGAAGAAGGTCATTGGTAGCTTGATGGGGATAGCATTGAGTCTGTAAATTACTTTGGGCAGTATGGCCATTTTCATGATATCGATTCTTCCTAACCATGAACATGGAATGTTTCTCCATCTGTTTGTGTCCTCTCTCATTTCGTTGAGCAGTGGTTTGTAGTTCTCCTTGAAGATGTCCTTTACATCCTTTGTTAGTTGTATTCCTAGGCATTTTATTCTCTTTGTAGCAATTGTGAATGGCAGTTTCTTCTTGATTTCACTCTCTTTTTGTCTGTTATTGGTGTATAGGAATGCTTGTGACTTCTGCACATTGATTTTGTATCCTGAGACTTTGCTGAAGTTCCTTATCAGTTTCAGGAGTTTTTGGGCTGCGATGATGAGGTCTTCTAGATATACTATTATGTCATCTGCAAATAGAGACAATTTGGCTTCCTCCTTTCCTATTTGAATACCCTTTATTTCTTTTTCTTGCCTGATTGCTCTGGCTAGAACTTCCAGTACTATATTGAATAGGAGTGGTGAGAGAGGGCATCCTCGTCTAGTGCCAGATTTCAAAGGGATTGCTTCCAGTTTTTGCCCATTCAGTATGATATTTGCTGTTGGTTTGTCATAAATAGCTTTTATTATTTTGAGATGCGTTCCATCAATACTTAGTTTATTGAGGGTATTTAACATAAAGGGCTGTTGAATTTTGTCAAAGGCCTTCTCTGCATCAGTTGAGATAATCATGTGGTTTTTGTTTTTGCTTCTGTTTATGTGGTGAATTACATTTATAGACTTGTGTATGTTGAACCAGCCTTGCATCCCCGGGATGAATCCTACTTGATCATGATGGATAAGCTTTTTGATATGCTGTTGCAATCGGTTTGCCAGTGTTTTATTGAAGATTTTTGTGTCTATGTTCATCATGGATATTGGCCTGAAGTTTTCTTTTCTTGTTGAGTCTCTGCTGGGTTTTGGTATCAGGATGATGTTGGTCTCATAAAATGATTTGGGAAGGATTCCCTCTTTTTGGATTATTTGGAATAGTTTCAGAAGGAATGGTACCAGCTCCTCTCTGTATGTCTGGTAGAATTTGGCTGTAAACCCATCTGGACCCGTCTGCCGGGAACTCTTGACCAGCAAGAGGGTTCCAACCTGAATGGGGAGCGCGCTGCAAATAATAAAGGATACAGAAAGCGGGGTCAGGAGGGATGAAGAGACGTTGCTCTCTCATCAAGTTTATTATCTCAGGGCTAAGAATATATAGTTTTCAGGGTCTGATTGACGTCATGGGAAGGAGAAAAATAAGTAGCTAAATCACCAATTCTATAAAATAAATTGACAGCTAAGCGAAAGGTGGCTATGGAAGATAATAATATCTTTGGTGCTCATAAGCAAGTTTCTTGTAGCAAAAAAGTTTGTTCCTCATGAATGCAGGGGGCCATCTGGTTTCACCTGTCTGGTTATCTTTCAGTTAGATTCTCCTTTTTTCCTGTCCTCGACTTCCCTATCTCTACTTCCCTCTGCCTAGGGGCTCCGCTTCTGGGGTCAACCTCCCGTATAGTGAACACCGCTTTGCAGTCTCACACGGGTGGGTCCCCAACAGACCTGGGCTTTTTTTGTGTGGTAGGCTCTTAATTGCTGCCTCAACCTCAGATCTTGTTATTGGTCTGTTCAGGGTTTCAGCTTCTTCCTGGTTTAGGCTTGGGAGGAGGCAAGTGTCAAGGAATTTATCCATTTCTTCCAAGTTTACTAGTTTATGTGCATAGAGTTGTTTGTAATAATCTCTGATGATGGTTTGAATTTCTGTGGGATCTGTGGTGATTTCCCCTTTTTATTGTGTCTAATTGGTTGTTCTCTCTTTTCTTTTTTGTTAATCTGGCTAGTGGTCTGTCTATTTTGTTGATCTTTTCAAAAAACCAGCTCCTGGATTTATTGATTTTTTTGAAGGGTTTTTTTGTGTCTCTCTCTCCTTCAGTTCTGCTCTGATCGTAGTTATTTCTTGTCTTCTACTAGCTTTTGAGTTTTTTTGATCTTGCTCCTCTAACTCTTTTAATTTTGATGATAGGTTGTCAATTTTGGATCTCTCCTTCCTTCTCATGTGGGCACTTATTGCTATATATTTTCCTCTAGAGACTGCTTTAAATGTGTCCCAGATATTCTGGTATGTTGTGTCTTCGTTCTCATTAGTTTTGAAGAACTTCTTTATTTCTGCCTTCATTTTGTTGTTTATCCAGTAAACATTCAAGAGCCAGTTGTTCAGTTTCCATGAAGCTATGCGGTTCTGAGTTAGTTTCTGAATTCTGAGTTCTAACTTGATTGCACTGTGGTCTGAGAGACTGTTTGTTATGATTTCAGTTGTTTTACATTTGCTGAAGAGTGCTTTACTTCCAATTACGTGGTCAATTTTGGAGTAGGTGTGATGTGGTGCTGAGAAGAATGTATATTCTGTGGATTTGGGGTGGAGAGTTCTGTAAATGTCTATCAGGTTTGCTTGTTCCAGGTGTGAGTTCAAGTCCTGGATATCCTTGTTAATTTTCTGTCTGGTTGATCTGTCTAATATTGACAATGGGGTGTTAGAGTTTCCCACTGTTATTGTGTGGGAGTCTAAGTCTCTTTGTAAGTCATTAAGAACTTGCCTTATGTATCTGGATGCTCCTGTATTGGGTCCGTTTATATTTAGGATCATTAGCTCTTCTTGTTGTATCGATCCTTTTACCATTATGTAATGTCCTTCTTTGTCTCTTTTGATCTTTGTTGCTTTAAAGTCTATTTTATCAGAGACGAGAATTGCAACTCCTGATTTTGTTTGCTCTTCATTTGCTTGGTAAATCTTCCTCCACCCCTTTATTTTGAGCCTTTTTGTATCCTTGCATGTGAGATGGGTTTCCTGGATACAGCACACCAATGGGTTTTGGTTTTTTATCCAATTTGCCAGTCTGTGTCTTTTGATTGGTGCATTTAGCCCGTTTATATTTAGGGTTAATATTGTTATGTGTGAATTTGATCCTGCCATTTTGATGCTAGCTGGCTGTTTTGTCCATTAGTTGATGCAGATTCTTCATTTTGTTGATGCTTTTTACCGTATGGTATGTTTTTGGAATGGCTGGTACTGGTTGTTCCTTTCTATGTGTAGTGCCTCTTTCAGGAGCTGTTGTAAAGCAGGCCTGGTGGTGACAAAATCTCCAAGTACTTGCTTATTTGCAAAGGATTTTATTTTTCCTTCACTTATGAAGCTTAGTTTGGCTGGATATGAAATTCTGGGTTAAAAGTTCTTTACTTTAAGGATGTTGAATATTCGCCCCCACTCTCTTCTGGCTTGTAGAGTCTCTGCCGAGAGATCTGCTGTGAGAGTCTGATGGGCTTCCCTTTGTGGGTAACCCGATTCTCCCTGGCTGCCCTTAGCATTTTCTCCTTCATTTCAACCTGGTGAATCTGACGATTATGTGCCTTGGGGTTGCTCTTCTTGAAGAATATCTTTGTGGTGTTCTCTGTATTTCCTGGACTTGAATATTGGCCAATGCAGAGCCTGATTTAAGGGAAAAACAGTTATACCAGGACAAGAACCCATGGCCCAGGCGGCAGCATTCAGCGTCGTTAAGATACCCGCTGTATGGCAGGCTTGGGGTGAGAGCCACTCCTCCTGATACAGGAGTTGTAGGACCTTGCTCCAGGTCTTGTGGAAGGCTGCCCTCAGACCGGCAATCCCTCCAGCATCCGAGAGCTCAAAACCCCTCCGGACAATCGCACCTTCGTGGCTGTGAAGTACATCAGCTCTTGTTACTGTGCTGGCTCGAAAAGCATCCTCCTATAGAATTCACTGGGAGCTGCCAGCAGGTGGCGGTAGACCTGACAGCTCTGTCACTGCTGTGTGACTTAAGCATCCTATAGATCTTCTTAGGAGTAAGTAGCAGGCCCGTAGATAGAGGTACTGCACACTGCACCCTCTTCACTGCGCACGGCCCACCTCCATGCCTCGGTAATCTAGTGGGGTGGACCCCTTAATGCACACGGCCCTTGCCTAGATGACCTAATGGGGGTGGACCCCGTGCTGTGCACTGTCCACCTCCTAGCTTACGTGACCTAAAGGGGGTGGACCCCTTGTTTTATTGCTCATGACCCTATCACTATCCTTAAAGATAACTTCACTCACTACCCTGCTCCCTAACCTATACCCAATAAATACAGATGCTTCTGGACATTTGGGGCCTTGTCTGTCTCTGCTTATAAGTTGCATGGCTCCCCAAGCCCAGCTGCATTTTCCTTGCACTTCTGTGTCCTGCCTTTTTGTTTCTCAGATCCTGCACCTCAGCACAGCATAAGGGACAACCCATGACCCTGTGGGGCCCTCAGCCCTACATGTGTCAAAAAAAATATCTAATGGTCACAGGTGAGTGAAAACAGTTATTATACACCAGTGTGCAGACCACAGTTTTAAAAACCCTAAGAAAGCCAGGATTGGTGGCTCACACCTGTAATGCCAGCACTTTGGGAGGTCGAAGTGGGTGGATCACAAAATCAAGAGATCGAGACCATCCTGGCCAACATGGTGAAACCCCATCTCTACTAAAAATAAAAATAAAAAAATTATCTGGGCATGATGGCACATGCCTGTAGTCCCAGCTACTCTGGAGGCTGAGTGAGGCAGGAGAATCACTTAAACCCAGGAGGCGGAGATTGCCATGAGCCGAGATCACGCCACTTATACACCAGCCTGGGCGACGAGAGTGAAACTCTGTCTCAAAAAAGAAAAAAGAAGTTTCTGTTTATTACAAATTACTAGTCTTGAGTGATTTTGTAGCAGCCCAAAATAGACTAAGAAGATAGTATATGATTCCATTTATATTATTTAAAACATAAGAAAAATAATCTACAGCGATAGAGGCCAGAGAGTTTCAATAATTGGGGTGAGGCAAAAGGCAGCTCTTGGGTGCTGAAAACTTCAGTATCTTGATTTGAGTTTTGATTATATATATAATAAGCCATAAGCTGAATAGGTTTTATGCATTTTACTTTACATAAATGAAGACTTAAATTTAAAAACAAGAAAAAAAAGGATATTTTAGATACTTCCTGGCCCCCACACTCGGCTAATTGGCCACCACAGTTGGCTACTTTTTCTGTATTTTTCATAGACATGGGGTTTCACCATGTTTGCCAGGCCTTGATCTTCTGGCCTCAGGTGATCTGCTTGCCTTGGCCTCCCAAAACGAAGTGATTACGGGCAGGAGCCACTGACCCCCGCCCAGAAAGTTATTTTCTCACAGTTCTGGGGGCTGGGAAGTCCAAGATCAAGTGTGGTGATGGTCGTTTTGTTGTGTCCTCACGTGGCAGGAACTGAGGGCAATATAGGGGCGAACTTCCTTTGTGAAGTCCTGTTATAAGGGTACGTGATATTATTTGTGAGGAAGAAACCCTCATGGCTTAATCACTTCTTAAAGGTCCTATCTCTTGATAATTATCACAGTGCAACACCTAAGCTTTGGAGGGGACACTTTCAAACCATAGCAAGTATTTACTCATTTGAGTATGGATTCTTTCAATTTTTGTAAAAAAAAAAAAAAGATACATTTTCTGTTCTTTTTATTTTCTTTTTTGAGATGGAGTTTTGCTCTTGTTGCCCAGATTGAAGTACAGTGGTATGATCTGAGCTCACTGCAACCTCCACCTTCCAGGTTCAAGCGATTCTCCTGCCTCATCCTCCCAAGCAGCTGGGATTAAAGGCTTGGGCCACCACGCCTGGCTGATTTTGTATTTTTGGTAGAGACGGAGTTTCTCCATGTTGGTCATGCTGGCCTTGAACTCCTGACCTCACTGGCCTCTGCCTCTTATAGTGCTGTGATAACAGGCATGAGCCACATTTTCTATATATTGTTGCTAGTAGCAGTAGTTAATTTCTGTTGCTCTGGAGTATTCCATTGTATGAATACTGTACATCATGATTTATTAATTCATTTTACTGTCCAGTAAAATTGGCAGCACCCCTAGTTTTCGGTTGAAACGTTTAATGTTGCTGTAAACCTTCTGGTACGTGTCCTTTAAGGGAAATGCTTATGCACTTCTCTTGGGTATAAATGTAATTGTGGAGTTTAGGGGTCATAAGTATATATATACATATATATATGTATTTAGTTTTAGTTGATATTTTCAGGTAGTTTCCCAGTGTAGATGTAACAGTTTACAGTCCCATCAGCGGTGTATGAGTGTAGTTCCCCAGTGTAGATGTAACAGTTTACAGTCCCATCAGCCATGTATGAGTGTAGTTCCCAGTGTAGATGTAACAGTTTACAGTCCCATCAGCCATGTATGAGTGTAGTTCCCAGTGTAGATGTAACAGTTTACAGTCCCATCAGCCGTGTATGAGTGTAGTTCCCCAGTGTAGATGTAACAGTTTACAGTCCCATCAGCCATGTATGAGTGTAGTTCCCAGTGTAGATGTAACAGTTTACAGTCCCATCAGCGGTGTATGAGTGTAGTTCCCCAGTGTAGATGTAACAGTTTACAGTCCCATCAGCCATGTATGAGTGTAGTTTCCCAGTGTAGATGTAACAGTTTACAGTCCCATCAGCCGTGTATGAGTGTAGTTCCCCAGTGTAGATGTAACAGTTTACAGTCCCATCAGCCATGTATGAGTGTAGTTCCCAGTGTAGATGTAACAGTTTACGGTCCCATCAGCGGTGTATGAGTGTAGTTCCCCAGTGTAGATGTAACAGTTTACAGTCCCATCAGCCATGTATGAGTGTAGTTCCCCAGTGTAGATGTAACAGTTCACAGTCCCATCAGCCATGTATGAGTGTAGTTCCCCAGTGTAGATATAACAGTTTACAGTCCCATCAGCCATGTATGAGTGTAGTTCCCCAGTGTAGATGTAACAGTTTACAGTCCCATCAGCGGTGTATGAGTGTAGTTCCCCAGTGTAGATGTAACAGTTTACAGTCCCATCAGCCATGTATGAGTGTAGTTCCCCAGTGTAGATGTAACAGTTCACAGTCCCATCAGCCATGTGTGAGTGTAGTTTCCCAGTGTAGATGTAACAGTTTACAGTCCCATCAGCCATGTATGAGTGTAGTTCCCCAGTGTAGATGTAACAGTTCACAGTCCCATCAGCCATGTCTGAGTGTAGTTTCCCAGTGTAGATGTAACAGTTTACGGTCCCATCAGCGGTGTATGAGTGTAGTTTCCCAGTGTAGATGTAACAGTTTACAGTCTCATCAGCCATGTCTGAGTGTAGTTTCCCAGTGTAGATGTAAGAGTTTACAGTCCCATCAGTTGTGTATGAGTGTAGTTCCCCAGTGTAGATGTAGCAGTTTACGGTCCCATCAGCCGTGTGTGAGTGTAGTTCCCAGTGTAGATGTAGCAGTTTACGGTCCCATCAGCCATGTATGAGTGTAGTTCCCCAGTGTAGATGTAACAGTTCACAGTCCCATCAGCCGTGTGTGAGTGTAGTTTCCCAGTGTAGATGTAACAGTTTACAGTCCCATCAGCCATGTATGAGTGTAGTTCCCAGTGTAGATGTAGCAGTTCACAGTCCCATCAGCCATGTATGAGTGTAGTTTCCCAGTGTAGATGTAGCAGTTTACAGTCCCATCAGCGGTGTATGAGTGTAGTTCCCCAGTGTAGATATAGCAGTTTACAGTCCCATCAGCCATGTATGAGTGTAGTTCCCAGTGTAGATGTAGCAGTTCACAGTCCCATCAGCCATGTATGAGTGTAGTTTCCCAGTGTAGATGTAACAGTTTACGGTCCCATCAGCGGTGTATGAGTGTAGTTTCCCAGTGTAGATGTAACAGTTTACAGTCTCATCAGCCATGTCTGAGTGTAGTTTCCCAGTGTAGATGTAAGAGTTTACAGTCCCATCAGCTGTGTATGAGTGTAGTTCCCCAGTGTAGATGTAACAGTTTACAGTCCCAGCAGCCATGTCTGAGTGTAGTTTCCCAGTGTAGATGTAACAGTTTACAGTCCCAGCAGCCATGTCTGAGTGTAGTTTCCCAGTGTAGATGTAACAGTTTACAGTCCCATCAGCCATGTATGAGTGTAGTTTCCCAGTGTAGATGTAGCAGTTCACAGTCCCATCAGCCATGTATGAGTGTAGTTCCCCAGTGTAGATGTAGCAGTTTACAGTCCCATCAGCGGTATATGAGTGTAGTTCCCCAGTGTAGATGTAGCAGTTTACAGTCCCATCAGCCATGTATGAGTGTAGTTCCCAGTGTAGATGTAACAGTTCACAGTCCCATCAGCCATGTCTGAGTGTAGTTTCCCAGTGTAGATGTAACAGTTTACGGTCCCATCAGCGGTGTATGAGTGTAGTTTCCCAGTGTAGATGTAACAGTTTACAGTCCCATCAGCCGTGTGTGAGTGTAGTTCCCAGTGTAGATGTAACAGTTTACAGTCCCAGCAGCCGTGTATGAGTGTAGTTTCCCAGTGTAGATGTAACAGTTTACGGTCCCATCAGCCATGTGTGAGTGTAGTTCCCCAGTGTAGATGTAACAGTTTACGGTCCCATCAGCCGTGTATGAGTGTAGTTTCCCAGTGTGGATGTAACAGTTTACGGTCCCATCAGCCGTGTATGAGTGTAGTTTCCCAGTGTGGATGTAGCAGTTTACAGTCCAATCAGCCGTGTATGAGTGTAGTTTCCCAGTGTGGATGTAACAGTTTACGGTCCCATCAGCCGTGTATGAGTGTAGTTCCCCAGTGTGGATGTAACAGTTTACGGTCCCATCAGCCGTGTATGAGTGTAGTTTCCCAGTGTGGATGTAACAGTTTACGGTCCCATCAGCCGTGTATGAGTGTAGTTTCCCAGTGTAGATGTAGCAGTTTACGGTCCAAACAGCCGTGTATGAGTGTAGTTTCCCAGTGTAGATGTAACAGTTTACGGTCCCATCAGCCATGTGTGAGTGTAGTTCCCCAGTGTAGATGTAACAGTTTACAGTCCCGTCAGCCATGTATGAATGTAGTTTCCCAGTGTGGATGTAACAGTTTACGGTCCCAACAGCCATGTATGAGTTTTCCAGTTGCTTCACATACTCAGCAACACTTGATATTATCCACTTTTTAGGTTAAGTGGTTGCAATGAAGAGTAGTATTATTTTGTGGGGTTTTTATTTCATTTTATTTATTTATTTATTTATTTTTAGATGGTGGCTTAATCTGCCTAGGCTAGATTAAGCCTAGTACAGGGGTACAATCTCGGCTCACTGTAGCCTCTCCCTCTCGATTTCAAGAGATTCTCATGCCTCAGCCTCCTGAGTAGTTGGGAGTACAGGGGTACATGACCGTCTACATTTCTGTATTTTTCGTAGAGACAGGATTTTGCCATGTTGGCCGGGCTGGTCTTAAACTTCTGACCTCAGGTGATCCACCCGCCTCAGCCTCCCAAGGTGCTGGGAGTATACATGCCTAGCCTTGTTGTGTTTTTAATTTGCATTTCCTTTATAGCAAATGATGTCAAGCATATTTCTTATTACTCAATAGCCATTTCTTGTTAAGTACTTGTTAATTTGCTCTTTCTTATTGAAGTTTTAGTCTTTTTATTAGTGCTTTGTAGAAGTTCTTAACATATTTTTGATATGGATCCTTAGTAAAATATAAGTATTGAAATATCTTCTTGTAGACTGTGGCTCATCATCTCTACTTAAAGAGGAGGGAGCTTGAAAAACTTTGTAAGCAGGTGAAAGGGAAGAAATGCAGAAAAACAGGTTGAAGACCCCAGAGCAAGTTTGATCTGGACATCTTACCTGTTGGCAGTGGGAGAAAGTGCCCCCAGGCAGTTTGCTGGAGAGGAAACCTCAGAATAAACGGATGGGATGAAATGTTCTAGAAGCAGAAACAGTGTGATTTGCTCTGTGATTCTCTTACATTTCTCCTGGTAGCTTCAGAGGATATAGTTTATTAGAGTAAGAAATAGTGAGATATGAGACAGTGGATTTTCTATCTGGCCAACTTATTCTACCTTTGAAGACCCCTCAGAAATATGACCAATGCTTCAAGGAAGATCTTCACGCTATGTCTGCAGTGAGATGGGTGTGGCTCTGTGGCAGCGTGTCCTTGCCTCACATAACGTTCAAACCCATAAACGCTTGTCTGTTCGTCACAATTCTCACCATCCTGTGCTTTTCTCCTTTTAAAAATGAATTTTGCCTGGTCACACTAAAATAGACATGTTACAGCTTCCATTCCACTCCCTGGGTCCCCGTACCACCAGGGTGGATGTGTCAGTACCAGACGAGTGAAGAAGAATCGTCTCACTCAGGATTTCTTTAATCGGAAGTTATAAACCCGCCACCACATTACCGTGCCCAGCAATCCTCTGTTCCTTTCTGCTGTGTCGTTGAAGAGCAAGACATTTAAAAAATACATATATTTTCTTTTGAATTCCATTAGTTTTCTGAGCAGTGACCTTGTGGGGGGCGCCTTCCTGCTTTGACCTATTCTGCCTTTGCCTTTTTTTTCCCCTCGACTTTTGCTAACCCAGTCATTATCTTTAAAATTGGGTCCTATTTTCAGACATAAATCGGAGCAGAATCTATATTTTTGGGGTGAATGGAGGAGTAAATGACGGGTAATATTGAAGACAACAAAATTAGGCATTGGAAGATACACTGACCCTACAAATGACAGATTTTACCTTTTGAAGAAATAGCTAAAAGAATAATTTCAGAGTAGCCGAAATAGCTCAGTTGGGAGAGCGTTAGACTGAAGATGTAAAGGTCCCTGGTTCGACCCTGGGTTTTGGCAGGTTTTTTTCTTTTCTTTTCTTTTCTTTTCTTTTTTTTTTTTTTTATCAGTTCTGCGTTACACAGCACTTGCATGCCAATCCTAGAAGGGTGTATAGATCTCCCATTGTTTGCTGTTTTTTGAAAATCCGATAAAGGTAATGTGCACATATGTGTATCATTCCTTTCGTTGCATACTCCAGTGAAGTCTTCCATGAGGCGGTGACATTACATAAATTATTTAAAGTCTTCAACCTAGGAAGCGTTTGTTTGTTTTGTTTTGTTTTGTTTTTGTGTGTGTTTTTGAGACCGAGACTGGCTCTGACGCCCACGCTGGAGTGCAGTGGCGCGATCTGCGCTCACTGCAACCTCCGCCCCAGCCTCCGCAGTAGCTGGGACAGTATTCTGAAGAATTGGTGCCTTCTACTCACAGCAGCTGCAGACGCTCCATAATACGGTCTCAGAAAAATAGTTACCTCTAGAAAATTATTACAAAAAGCCCATTCGGGTATTGAGCTTAGCTCAGTGATAGAGCGCGTGCTTCGTGTGTGTGAGGCCCTGGGTTCGATCCCCAGCACTCCCACGTGATAGTGCAAACTGTCAGTACCGAAGTCTAATTCTCAAGTAACAAAGATTTCCACGTCATTATCTTTTTCTATCCGATTTCTGCACATATAGAAAGTAAAAACGTAACCAGTGAGTCGCCTCCACTTACATCCGATTTCTGTGCTGCCAGCCTCCCCATCACCTAAGGCGATTGCAACCGCAGAAGGAGGGTGAAAAAGAAATGAGCGGGAAGAAGAACGGGATCTCAACGAGGTCTCTGGAACCCAAATAAAAGCGTGCGCATCAACAGGCGGTCCACATTCGCTCTCATTTTGTGCTATGATTAAAGAGATGAAAAGACGAAGGAGAAGGGAGAAAAGCGCCGCGGGCATAGTTTGTTTGTTTGGTTCTGTCTTGAGACGGAGTCTCGTTGTGTGGCCCGGGCTGGAGGGCAGCGGCGCAATCTCCGCTCACCCCAAGCCCGCCTCTGGGATTCAGGCCATTTTCCCGCCTCAGCCTCCCCAGTAGCTGGGATTACAGGCCTGAGCCACCGCGCCCGGCATCTATTTTTTTTTTTTTTTAAACGTTGTTTTTGTTTTCTGGGCTAAAGAACAGAACGAAAGCGTCTGTCCACTGATTCCTCCACCTGCGCAGACAGCGCAGCCGCAGGTGCGATCCCGTCCTAAGACCGGGACTGCGCGGCTCTCCAGCCGCTGGAGATGGAGGGGAGGACGCCGCACAGCCGACCGAAGACCGCGGGGAATCAGAGCCCTTGACATGCGAGGGGCAGAAACCAACACGGAGTGACACTCCCTACTGATGTTCCATACGGTTGATTCATTTTCCTGTATTATCCTCAGCCATTCAATTTTCCTCTTTAAAATAAAACATTGCCTGGAAACCTCACATGAAAAACTAGGAAAAGGTTTTCTGTCACGATGGAAAACAGATGCGAAGTAAAAGGCGAGTGAGTCGCAGGTGGGCTGAGCACTTCCTCAGGTCAAAACAAAACAAAACAAACATTTTCTTTGCTTTTTTCTCTGTCAATCCCATCACATCCGCTCTGGGCGACCAGGGAACTCCAGGAAATCCTGTCCACTGACGTCACCTTTTAGGGGTTTCCTATGCTGTGTTTCAAAACTGCTGCCCTCTGCGTGCACGCTTGCTGTTGAATCAAAGCATCCTTGAGAGGTAACAGAGTGTGATGTCTGCCACCATCCACACTCTGGAGTCTAACACTCTATCAGGCCGGGATGTCCTTATTTCTTCATTCTTTTGTCCAGTGAAAATTTCCATAACCAGCATCCAGGAGGGATATTGTCTGGTGAAACCAGCTTAGCTAAGGATTTCCTGTGCGCCCCCCTAGGCCAATCGTATGTTTGTTTTAAGATGCATTTTTTTGGAGGGAGGTAATGCAGGCATGCCGTATATTTTCTTTTCATTTCTTCGTTTTCTCCCCTTCTATCCACTCATTCTCTTCCGGCACTTTAAGGTAAACAGGGTCATGTTAGCCACCATGGACGCTGCACAGGAGAGCAAGGGGTGAGGGATGAGGGGGCTACCATGGGAATGCCAAATTCCAGGCCCCACCTCAGATCTATGGAGTCAGAATTGCCGAGGCTGGGGCCCAGCCACCTGTGTTTGAATAAGCCCTCAAGTCACTATGATGCTAAAGTTGAGGGCACTGATCTAGAGGTTTCAGAAGGAGGTCCCAGGGCCAGGCACCTGCTGAGGAGGAAGAGCTGCTCCTGGGGTTCCCTGACTATTCTCAAGAAAAAGCTGGAAGCACCTAGGAAAGCCAGGAAGATTTATATTTGCCTTACATCAGGGGAGAGGGTTGTTTTATTATCTCTTTGAGACCTTCAGTGTTTTAGGTGACTGGAGGTCACACACAAGTGCCTTTGATTTTCCTGTAGAAGAACTCACAGGAGTTTTTGAGCCAGGAGACTCTTTCGAGCCAAAATACCTGGAACCCTCTCAAGCTATTTTGGCCTTTCCATTTGAAACCCAGGCTTGGAAGTTTCTAAGCCCTAAGGAAGACACTGTAATCATTCTCTCTCCACCCTCGGGGTTGGGACTCAAGAAAAGTCTGTGATCCAATTTGAGTTCATTTTTGTATAACGCATGTATCTTAAGTTGAGATTCTTTAAAATTTTTATTTTTAGTTTTCGAGACAGAGTCTTGCTCTGTCGCCTAGGCTGGAGTTCAGTGGCACCATCTTGGCTCACTGCAGACCGGACGTCCAGGTCCGCGGCAATCTTCCCGCCTCGGCCTCCCAAGTACCTGGGAACGTAGGTGCATGCCACCATGCCCGGCTACCTTTCTTTTTTTTGCAGAGATGAGGGTCTCGCTATGCTGATCAGGCTTCATCTCAGACTCCTGGGTTCAAACAGTCCTTCCACCTCGCCCTCAAAAGTGTTGGGATAACAGGAGTGAGCCACCATGCCCGGCCTTCTTATTTATTTACTTACTTACCTTTGCTTCAGCATCATTTGCTGAAACATTTATTTTTCCTTGGTGGAATTACTACTTAGACAACTTTGTTAAAAACCCATTGAGAATATTCCTGTGGGTTTATTTCTCCGTCCTGCTCTATTAATCCCTATGTCTATCTTCTTGCCAGTACTACCTGGTTTTAATTACAGCAGTAATGATACAATCGTAGAAGTTCCCCCTGGATTTTAAATAAATGTTTTAACTTTTCTAATTCCTTTGACTTTGCATATAAATTTTAAAATAATTTTGTTTATATCAATAAATATCTTGCTTGGGTTTTGATAAGAATTTCATTAAACCCACATATCAGTTTGGGGAGAACTGAGGTCTGTACCATGTTGAGTTTTGTAGTGTGAACAATGTACCTGTCCATTGCTGTGGGTTTTCTTTGGCTTATTTCACCAGCATTGTGTACATTGCATTATTTTCAGCATACAGTCTTATTCAGGGTTTGTCAGATTTACATCTAAGTATTTCTATTTTGTCAGGGATTATATATGATATTGTGGTTTTAAAATTATTTTGACTTGACATAATAATTGCACATATTTATGGGATACAGAGACATATTTTTGCACATATGTACAATGTAACGCTCAATCTGGGCAATTAGCAAATCCGTTGTCTCAGATATTTGTCATTTCTTTGTATTGGGAATATTCAAAGTCCTCTCTTGTAGCTATTTGGAAATATGTGGTATTACATGGAAAGGTATTACATTTTAAAATGGTTTCTGGTGATTAAATGTTCATTGCCATTATTTGGAAATATAATTTATTTTTTGTGGATTTTCTTTTATTCTATGACCTTGCTGAACTAAGTTTTTAGTTCCAAGAGGAACAGATTGCTTTTTTTGGCTTTTATCTTTTCTTTTCTTGCCTCATTGCACTGGCTAGAACTTCCAGCACTAAGTTAAATAAGAGTAGTATGAGTGGACACCTTGGTATTCTTCACTGTCTTAGGGGAAAAACGTTGTCTTCTACCATGAAGTACGGTGTTAGCTGTTCTTCTCTATTTCTACTTTTCTCAGACATTTTATCATAAATAGATATTGAAGTTTAATAAGTGTCTTTTCTACTTTAATATGATCACATGATTTTATTTTTAACCTATAAATATGGTAGATTGCAGTGATTGTCCAAGTTTACCCAGTCCTACCCCTCTGGAATAAACCCCACTTGATCGTGGTGTATATATATTTGTCTATATTGCTGAATTCTATTTGGTAATATTTTGTTAAGTATATTCACCTCTACTCATTTTTTGTATTTACCTGGTTTTGGCATCAAGATAACATTACCTTCATAAATGAAGGGAAAGTTTTCATCCTCTTTTGTTTTTTTGAAGTAGATTGTGTAGAGTTGCTATTAATTCTTTAAGCATTTCGTAGAATTCTCCAGTGAGGTCTGGTGTGGTTTCTCACGCCTGTAATCCCAGCACTTTGGGAGACCGAGGTGTGTGGATCACGAGGTCAAGAGTTCAAGGCTGGTTGCAGTAGCTCTTGCCTGTAATTCCAGCACTTTGAGAGGCTGAGGCAGGTGAATCACAAGGTCAGAAGTTCAAGATCAGCCTGGCCAAGATGGTGAAACCCCATCTCTACTAAAAATACAAAAATTAGTCGGGCGTGGTGGCAGGCGCCTGTAATCCCAGCTACTTGGGAGGCTGAGGCAGGAGAATGGCTTGAACCCGGGGGCAGAGGTTGCTGTGAGCTGAGATTGTGCCATTGCACTCCAGCCTGGGTGACAGTGTGAGACTCCTTCTCAGTAAAACAAAACAAAATAAAATAAAATAGTTCAAGACCAGCCTTTCCAACGCAGTGAAACAAACACAGCGAAATGTATTTTTAGTCTCTACAAAATGCAAACACTAGCGGGGCGTGGTGTTGTGTGCCTGTAATCCTAGCTACTTGCAGGGCTGAGGCAGGAGAATCTCTTGAACCTGGGAGGTCGAGGTTGCAGAGTCGTGATCCCGCCACTGCACTGCAGCCTGGTAAGACAGAGGAAGACTTTGTGCACGGTGGAGGGTGGGGAGAAGAGAATTCTTGGTGAAACTTCCTTGAACCTGAAGAGTCTGGGTTTGGTTTGGTTTGGTTTGATTTTATGTTACAAATTAAAATTCCTTAGTAGTTAACAGGGTTATAGAAAAATATATTTCATATTGAGTGCGTTGTGGTAGTTTGTGATTTTCAAGGAATTAGTCCATCTTATCTAGTTTTCAAATTTGTGTGTAAAGCGTTGTTCATAGTAATCCTTTAACCTTTTGATGTCAGCAGAGTCTACGGTGATAGCCTCTTTTTATTCCTGATATTGGTAATTTGTGTCCTCACTCCTCTTAAAATTTCTCAGTCCTGCTGGAGGTCTTCTTTTATTGATCTTTTAAAGGAACTAGCTTTTGTTTATTTTTCTATTGTTTTTTGTTTGTGTTCAGTTTTATTGATTTTTGCTCATTTTTTATTTCCTTTCTTCTATTTGCTTTGGGTTATTTTGCTCTTTTCCCCACCTGAGTTCTTCAAGTAAGAGCATAGATAGCTAATTTGAGAGTCTTTTCTAACGCATCCACTTAGTGCTGTCCATTTCCTTTTAGTTGTTGTGGGAATTTTGTTATCTTGTGTTTCCACTTTTATCCAGGTCAACTTATTTTTTGATATCTACAAAGGCTTTCTCTTTGTCCTGTGGACTATTTAGCAGTGTGTTGTTCATTTTCCAAGTGTTTGGATTTTTTTCAGTTGTCTTTCTGTGACTGATTTTTAGTCTGATTTCATTGTGATCAGGGATCATACCGTACCAGTCAATTCTTTTAAATTTGTTGAGGCTCAGGATAAGTTCTATCTTGATCTGTGTTCTGTGTGAATTTGAAATAAATGCGTGTTCTGCTTTTATTGTGTGGACTGTTCTATACATGGTGACTGAATTCTGTTGGCTGAAGACGATTTTGGTTTCTTCAATGTCCTTGCTGATATTTTTTTAGTTGTTCTATTATTATGGGAGAAGTGGTCTCCAATGTAACTTTGAATTTGTCAATTTTTTTAGTTCCATCTTTTTTTAAAAAAAAAATTATTTATTCCATTTATTTATATATTTATGAGACGGAGTCTCACTCTGTCACCCAGGATGGAGTGCGGTGGCATGATCTTGGCTCACTGCAACCTCTACCTCCTGGGTTCAAGTGATTCTTGGGCCTCAGCCTCCCTAGTAGCTGGGACTACAGGCTGTGCCACCATGCCTGGGTAATGTTTGTATTTTTAGTAGAGACGAGGTTTCACCATTTTGGCCGGACTGGTCTTGAACTTCTGACTTCGAGATCCACCTGCTTCAGCCTCTCAAAGTGCTGGGAGTACAAGAATCCTTAGCATGTGGGAGGCCCTGGGTTCAATTCCCAGTGCCTCCACTCTTTTTTTCCCTGCGATCCACTGTAGGAAGTTCTCCATCATATTCCCCACCTATTCAAGGTGAATGTGTTGGCCTCTGCATTACTCTAATACAGGGAGGTAATTCATGTTCATTCACTTACGGTTATTTGTTGCTTAGGATTATCCACCTTTCCTCTCTAAGTAGTTCCAGCAATCACCAATGGGGATCCTGCTCTGTAGAAGCAAGTAGTATTCCTTGCCATCGAGCCAGTTTCTGGTTTACGTGAAATCATCAGAAACCATGGAATTCTGTGACCTAAGTCTGATTTTAGATCAGAAGTTTAAAGCTCAAGTTCTTTTGTTTGTTTCTTTCTAACTGCTTCCTTGCCCAGGTTGCAAAAGCCCTACAAGCTTTCACTGAAAGATTCCACTGCCAGTGGTTAATGATTGCTGTCGAGGCGCTGGTGGTCACATTTTCCACTAGAGAGCCACAAACTCTGAAATTCAGTCCAAAGTATTTAACTACAAACGTAACAACAAATAACAAACATAATGACAAATCAGGAAAAGATCTCAATCACCTCAGCTGAAATTTGGTAGGGAGAAAATTACTTCTCTGGGTCTTTTAAGAAAGATTCTGGTCTGAAATTGCAAGCTCTCTGAATTCCAGAGTCTAAGATCCATCTAGAGAAAAGCTTATCTATTTCTTTGTTTGTTTATATAAATAAAAATAATAAACTTTTATTCTTCCAATCCCAGAGGATCATTTTCTACCTCACTGAACTTACTCTCTAGGAATAACTTCCTTCTTAGCTGCTGAACAATTCATATCTTCAGATTAGAACTCTGCACAATTTCTAATTTGGATATCACAGTCCTAAGCAGAAATTCACAGGGGGATATTTGGGAAGCATCTTAGTCCTATTTTGCTAAAAGAAAATCTCCTTTTATTTTCAGCTCTATTTCATTCAAACAAAGGATTAAAAATTAAGTTACTAAACACCCAGAAGGCAGAAAAGCAGCCTCTTTGTCCATCTGCAGAAGCCAAGCAACCCCGTGGGCTTCTGCCTGCATCCCCTCTTTTCCTCATTTTCTAAACGCTGTAACCTTCCATCTACCAGGTGGTCACAAGCCTTCCCTAAAGTCAATTTGAGGTTAACCTGCTTGACTTGAGAGGGATTCATTCACCTGTGCCATCTCTGCATCTGTAACGTGAGAAATAAACTCACCCACCCAAACCCGAATGGACTCTGATACCCGGAGAACAGCAAAGTGAGACTTTTTCTTTCTTTTCTTTTCTTTTTTTTTTTTTGAGACAGGATCTAGTTCTGCCTCCAGGCTGGAGAGCAGTGGCGGGATCTCTGCTCACTGCAACCTCTGCCTCCCGGGTTCAAGCGATTCTCCTGCCTCAACCTCCTGAGTAGCTGGGATTACAGGCACGCGCCACCACGCCCAGCTAATTTTTTGTATTTTAGTAGAGAAGGGGTTTCACCATGTTGGCCAGGATGGTCTCAATCTCCTGACCTCGTGATTCACCTGCCTCAGCCTCCCAAAGTGCTGGGATTACAGGCGTGAGCCCTTAGGACGACCGGCCCTAGGTTTTCCTCTGACTGTGACTTTCCTCAATCTAACCTTTAGTATTGTGACTGAGTAAACCTCAAATATGAAGCATTTTAAGTAAGAAACAGCTGAATTTCAATAGCTTTGTGTCATCTCTGGAAGAAATCAAAAGAATGAAAAACCAGAATTTGATTTTTTGTCAAGCATAATAGAAGAAGGAGATCCTAACAGCTCAACGTTTTAAAGCCACATGGAAACTTCTTGTGGCAGTTATCTGACACTTTTCTAATATTTCGCGTTCCATTTCAAGTACTATGCAGTATTCTAAAGACTCTGCATCCCGCTTCTTCTCCGAGAAAACACCAAATGTCAGATGACGTTCGAGGGGGCCCGAGGCTCCGGGGGCCCTGGGATGGGGAACCGCCGTGGCTTCCGCGGAGGTTTGGACGGTGGCATTCGGGGCCGTGGATCCGGCCGGGGTCGCGGCCGCAGAGCTCGTGGAGGTAAGGCCGAGGATAAGGAGTGGACGCCGGTCACCAAGCTGGGCCGCCCGGTCAGGACTTGATCAAGTCCCCGGAGGAGAACGACCTCTTCTTCCTGCCCAGCAAGGAATCTGAGATCATTGACTTTTTCCTGGGGGCGTCCTTCAAGGCCGCGGCTTTGAAGATTCCGCCGACGCAGAAGCAGACACGCGCCGGCCAGCGCACCAGGTTCAAGGCGCTTGCTGCCATCGGGGCCTACAGTGGCCATGTCGCTCTGGGTGTTAAGTGCTCCAAGGAGGCGGCCACTGCCATCGCGGGGCCATCACCCTGGCCAAGCTCTCCACTGTCCCTTTGCTCAGAGGCTACTGGGGGAACCAGGTCAGCAAGCCCCACACCGTCCGTTGCAAGGTGACAGGCGGCGGCGGCGGCGGCTCTGTGCTGGGGTGCCTCATCCTCGCGCCTGGGGCACTGGCTGCGTCTCGCCCAAGAAACTGTCATGATGGCTGGTGTCGGTGACTGCCACACCTCAGCCAGGGGCTGCTCTGCCACCCTGGGTGACTTCGCCAAGGCCACCTTTGATGCCATCTCTAACACCTACCTCTGGAAAAAGACTGTATTCACCAAGTCTCCCCATCAGGAATTCACTGACCACCTCGTCAAGACCCACACCAGAGTCTCCGGGCACAGGACCCCGGCTCCAGCTGCGTCTACAACGTCGGGATTTTACACAAGAAAAATAAAGTGAATTAACCGTGGAAAAAAAAAAAAAAAAGAATCTGTATCCTCTCATTAGTGTCATCTACTCAGAGCAGCTGCAGACTCTCCACATTATTCACTGCTACCAGCCAAAGTCTCAGAAAACCAAAGTTACCTCCCGAAAACGACTACAAACGGTGTTTCAGGAAGGGGGGTGTAGCTCAGTGGTAGAGCGCATGCTTTGCATGTGTGAGGCCCCGGGTTCGATCCCCGGCACCTCCAAGTAGGTATTTTTTTCTCTGACAATGCTCAAACCTAATGCTCAAGCGATATAGACTTCTGTTTCCTCAACTTTTTCTAACCTACTTCTGCACATAGAGGGAGTAAAAACAATGCGTTGCCTTCACTTATCTCCCATCTCTATGCCGTGAGCCTCCACGTCACCTAAGGCGATTGCAAAGGCAGAAGGAAGAGGAAAAGAAATGACGGGAAAGAAGAATGAGATCCCACAGGGTCTCCTGAACCCACACAAAAGCGCGCACATCCACAGGCGGCTCACTTTGGCTTCGGTTTTGTGCTGTGCTTAAAGAGGAGGAAAGACAAGTCGGAAGGGGAGGAAAGCGCCCCGCGGGCATTTTGTTGCTGTCGTTATTTTTGTTTTCTGAACCAAATTCAGAGTCAAAGCATCTGTGTCCGGATGTATCTCCCCGGCCACCTGCGCAGAGAGCGCAGCCACAGGTGCGATCCAGGACTGAGACAGGGACCGCGTGGCTCTCCAGCCGCTGGAGACGGAGTGGCAGGACCACGCCGGACAACCGAGGAAGACCGCCGGGGAATTACAGGCCTTCCACACGGGAGGTGAGGAAATCACAGAGTAACACACTCTCTACTGACACTCCACACGACGGATTCATTTTTCCGTATTTCCTCAGTCACTCCATTTTCCTCGTTAAAATAAAACACTGGGGGCCGGGAGCCGTGGCTCATGCCTGTAATCCCAGCACTTTGGGAGGCTGAGGGGAGCGGATCACCTGACGTCGGGAGTTCAAGACCAGCCTAACCAAAATGAAGAAACCCCGTTTCTACTAAAAACACAAAATTAGCCGGGCGTGGTGGCGCGCGCCCAGCTACTCGGGAGGCTGAGGCAGGGGAATCGCTTGAACCCGGGACGTGGAGGTTGCGGTGAGCCGAGATGGTGCCATTGCACTCCAGCCTGGGCAACAAGAGCAAACTCTGTCTCAAAATAAAAAATAAAACATTGCCTGGAAACCTCTGTTAAGAGCAAACAGAGGCCCCATATGAAAAAGTAGAGAAAGCTTTTCTGTCATGATGGAAAATAGATGCAAAGTAAAAGGTGAGTAAATTGCAGGTGTATTGGCATTTCTTCTGATTTAAAAAAAAAATTATTTGTTCTTTCTCTGTCAATCCCATCACATCTGCTTTGTGCGACCAGGGAACTCCAGGAAATCCTGTCCACTGACGGCTTTAGGGGTTTCCTATGCTGTGCGTTTCACTGCTGCCCTCTGTGTGCACGCTTGCTGTTGAATCAAAGCGTCCTTGAGAGGTAACCGAGTATGATGTCTGTCACCATCCACCCGTCTAACACTCTATCAGGCTGGGATGTCCTTACTTCTTCATTCTTTTGTCCAGTGAAAATATCCATAACCAGCGTCCAGGAGGGATATTGTCTGGTGAAACCTGCTTAGCTGAGGATTTCCTGTGCGCCCCCACCAGGCCAATCACATGTTTGTTATAAAATATATTGTTTTGGGGGCCGGGCGCGGTGGCTCACACCTGTAATCCCAGCACTTTGGGAGGCCGAGGCGGGTGGATCACGAGGTCAAGAGATCGAGACCATCCTGGTCAATATGGTGAAACCCCATCTCTACTAAATATGCAAAAAAATCAGCTGGACATGGTGGCGCGTGCCTGTAATCCCAGCTACTCAGGAGGCTGAGGCAGGAGAATTGCCTGAACCCAGGAGGCGGAGGTTGCGGTGAGCCGAGATCGCGCCATTGCACTCCAGCCTGGGTAACAAGAGCGAAACTCCGTCCCTCTCTCTCTCTCTCTCTCTCTCTCTCTCTCTCTCTCTCTCTCTATATATATATATATATATATATATATATATATATATATATATGTATATATAGTTTTTGCTGGAAGGTAATGCAGACATGCCACGTATTTTCTTGTCGTTTTGTACTCCACTGGTCCTCTCCAGACACTTTAAGCAAATAGTGGCATGTTAGTCACAGTGGACGCTGCACAGGAGAGCAAGGGGTGAGGGATGAGGGTGTTACCAGTGGAATGCCAAATTCCAGGCCCCACCGCAGATCTATGGAGTCAGAATTGCTGAGGGTGGGGCCCAGTCACCTGTGTTTGAATAAGCCCTCAAGTGACTCTGATGCTGAAGTTTGAGAGCAGTGATCTAGAGGTTTCAGAAGGATGTCCCAGAGCCAGGCACCTGCTGAGGAGGAAGAGTTGTTCCTGGGGTTCCCTGCTTATTCTCAATAATAATAATAAAAAACCTCAAACCACCTAGCAAACCCAGTGAGGTTTGTATTTGCCTTACATCAGAGATGGGTGGATTTATTATCTCTTTGAGACTGTCAGTAGTTTAGGTGATTTTGGTGGTCACACACAAGAGACTCTGGTTTTCCTGCAGAAGGACTCACCAGTTTTTTTGAGCCAGGAGACGCTTTCGAGACAATTTTCTTTCCTTTCTTATCACTACACTCGCCCTTCTCTTTCTCTCTCTCTTTTTCTTTCTTTCCTCTCTCTTTCTCTCTGTCTCCTTTTCTCTTATTTCTTTGTCACATAAAAAGTAAATCCATGGCCCAATTCACTGCCTTCAGTGCTCTGTTATTTCATTCCTGTTTGGTCAGCCTCTGTATCAGCCAAACTGACACAGCAGGAGAGGAAAGGAAGAGAAAGGAACCAGCTTGTACAGGATCTCTGTTTCAGTGGATCATGTTTCAGTGTCAACTGTACAATTATTTGCCTGGCACTAGATCCAAAAGATTACCTTCCATGTTTTTTCCTCAAAGTTCTATAGTTTTACATTTTACATTCATATCTGCCATCCTTTTTTTTTTTTTTTTTTTTTTTTTTTTTTTTTTTTTTGAGGCAGAGTTTCGCTCTTGTTGCTGAGGCTGGAGTGCAACGCTGCAATCTTGGGTTCAAACAAGTCTCCTGCCTCAGCCTCCCAAGTAGCTGGGATTACAGGCACACACCACCACACCCAGCTAAGTTTTTCTTTTTTTTTTTTTTTATAGTAGAGATGGGGTTTTGCCATGTGGGTCAGGCTGGTCTCAAACTCCTCACCTCAGGCGATCCATTCGCCTCAGCCTCCCAGAGTGCTTGGATTATAGCCGTGAGCCACCTCACCCACCACGTGCGATCCATTCAATTTTGTGAAGGCATGAGACTTATTTTTCCTTCATGGAATTACTGTTTATGCAACTTTCTCAAAAACCAGTTGAGAATATATGTTTGGGTTTATTTTTTCATTCTGCTCTATTAATCCACATACCTTAATTACTGTAGTAATTACTATCTTAATTACTGTAGTAATAGAATAGTGCAAGAATACAACATGGTAATACAATAGTCTTGAAATCAGGTAGACTATTCCCTGTATATTTTAAATAATTATTCTAATTCCTTTGACTCAGTGGGAGAAACATAGTGGGAGGTGATTGGATCGTGATTGGTGATTGGCTTCCCTCATGCTGTTCTGCTGATACTGAGTTGAGTTTTCAGGAGATCTGATGGTTTTATAAGTGTTTGGCAAGTTCCTCTTCCGCTCATACTTCTTTCTCCTGCTGTCATGTAAAGAAGGTCCTTGCTTCCCCTTTGCCTTCTGCCATGATTTAAGTTTCCTGAGGCCTTCTCAGCCTTGTGGAACTGTGAGTCAATTAAACCTATTTCCTTTATAAGTTACCCAGTCTTTCTGGGGACGGTGGCTCATGCCTGTAATCCCATCACCTTGGGAGGCTGAGGCAGACGGATCGTGAGGCCAGGAGTTCAAGACCAGCCTGGCCAATATGGTGAAACTCTGTTTCTACTAAAAATACAAAAATTAGCCAGGTGTGGTGGCATGTGCCTGTAGTCCCAGCTACTCCAGAGGCTTAGGCAGAAAAATCACTTGAACCTGGGAGGTGGAGGTTGCAGTGAGCCAAGACCATGCCACTGCATTCCAGCCTGGGTAGCAGAGGGAGGTGCCATCTTAAAAAAAAATATATGCAGTCTCAGGTAGTGTCTTCATAGCAGTGTGAAAACAGACTAATACACATTCTGTCTTTTACCATGAAGCACAGTGTTAGCTGTTCTCTATTGCTATTTTTCTGAGACTTCTTTTTTTTTTTTATCATGAGTAGCTATTAAAGTTTGACAAATGCTTTTTCTACTTTGATATGATCATGTGTGTGTGTTTTTATCCTGATAATGTGGTGAATTGCAGTGATTGTTCTTAAACCTACCTAGTCTCACACCTCTGGAATAAACCCCACTTGATCATGGTGTATAATGCTTCTTATATATTGCTGAATTCTATTTGATAACATTTTGGTAAGTATTTGTGCACCAACACTTATCATTTTGTACTGTATTTACCTGGTTTTGGCATCAGGATAATATTACCTTCATAAATGAATGGAAAGTTTTCTGTTCTCTTCTGTTTATTAGAATAGATTGTGTAGACCATGTTTTAATTTGTTAAGTGCTTCTTAGAATTCTTCAGTGAAATTTTCGTGCAGTTAAAAATTCCTTTTTTTAAATTATGTTAGAAATTTAATTCCCTTAATAGTTACAGGGTTATAAAAAATATATTTCAGCGTGGCGCAGTGGCTCACACCTATAATTCCAGCACTTTGGAAGGCTGAGGTGGGTAGATCACAAGGTTAGGAGTTTGAGACCAGCCTGCCAACATGGTGAAACCCTGTCTCTACTAAAAATACAAAAATTATAGCAGAGGGTGGGAAGGCTGGAGAGGGATAACAATAGGAGAAATACCTACCGTAGGTGACAGGGGGATTGAGGCAGCAAAACACCATGGCAGGTGTGTACCTATGCAACGATCCTGCAAGATCTGTACATGTACCCAGAACTTAAAGTACAACTTGAAAAAAGGAAGAAAACAAAAACAAACAAACAGAAATTAGCCAGGCGTGGTGGTGCATGCCTGTCATCCCAGCTACTTGAGAGGCTGAGGCAGGAGAATTGCTTGAACCTGGGAGGCAGAGGATGCAATGAGCCGAGATCGTGCCACTGCACTCCAGCCTGGGAGACAGAGCAAGACTCCGGCTCAAATATATATATATTTATACACACACACACACACACACACACACACACACACATATATGTATTCCATACTGAGTTTAGTTGTGTTAATTTGCGTTTTTTAAGGAATTAGTCTATCTCATCTAAGTTGTCAAATTTGTGTGTAAAGAGTTGTTCATGATATAATGTATCATACTACATATGATATATAAAATATTATATTAATAATATATTACATTAATGTTATATAATAAATATGATTATAAAATATATATTATTTAATGATTTGTATCATATATTTTTAATTATATTATTAGGATATGCTGTATCAGTATATATTCTTAGGATACAATATATATCCTTATATATATTTTAGGATATAATATATATATTATATATGTATGTTCCTAATAATCTTAAGGGTGCTTTTCCGCCTCCATTTTTTCACCCTAGCCTGCCTCTTCCCTTTCCCTGCCAGCTGGTGCTCGGCTTCTCTCCACCGTTTCTCCTGTTTACTTCTGAATGAACTTTTCGCAAAAGTGCAGGGCACTCCCAGTCTAGTTTATGCACATTTTAAGCACTGTGTTAAGATTCATATGTAGCTGCTATTTTAATTTCCACATCACGTTCTGTTTTTTCTTTTTCCCCTTCTTTGCATGCTCGACTTTAAACATTTCTGCAGGACAGGCTGAGGCTGAGTCCAGTTGGGGAGAGAGGCAAGGCGGGATAAACCCAGAGTCGAGGAATGTTGTTTCCTACTGGGAAGGCTCCGACCTCACACAGATGAGTAAAAGGTTTTTAAGAGAATCTCTCTTTTTTTTGACACGGAGTTTCACTCTTGTTTCTTGTTGCCCAGGCTGGAATGAAATGGACTCATCCCCGCTCACTACAACCTCCCCTCCCAGGTTTAAGCGATTCTCCTGCCTCAGCCTCCAGAGTAGCTGGGATTGAGGGCGCCCGCCACCACGCCTGGCTAATTTTTTGTAGTTTTAGTAGAGATGTGACTTCACTATAATGGCCAGGCTGGTCACGAACCCCCGACCTCAGACGATCCACCCTTCTCAGGCTGCCAAAGTGTTGGGATTACAGGCGTGAGCCAGGGCGCCCGGATAAATTTTTTGGAGGAAAGTAACCAAAAGCATATCCTTTTGATATCAGCAGAGTCTACAGTGATACCCTCCTTTTATTGCTGATGTTGGTAATTTGCGTCATCTCTCTTCCTAAGATTTCTCAGTCTTACTAGCAGTCTTTTATTGATCTTCTAAAGGAACTAGTTTTTTAAATTGTTTTTCTGTTTTTTATGCTCAGTTTCATTGATTTTTGCTCTTATTTTTATTATCCTTTTTCTATTGGCTTTGGGTTTATTTTGCTTTTGTCGCCACCTGGGTTCTTCAAGTAAGAGGTTAGATGACTGACTCGAGGCTTTTTCCCCCCTAGTATATGCTGTCAATGCTCTGCATTTCTCTCTCAGTGTTTTTTGAGGTTGTCTTGAAAATTTTGATATATTCTGTTTTCATTTTATTCAGGTTAATTTATTTGTTTGTTTGTTTGTTTATTTATTTATTTTTGAGACGGAGTTTCCCTCTTGTTACCCAGGCTGGAGTGCAATGGCGCGATCCCGGCTCACCGCAACCTCCGCCTCCTGGGTTCAGGCAATTCTCCTGCCTCAACCTCCTGAGTAGCTGGGATTACAGGCACGCGACACCATGCCCAGCGAATTTTTGTATTTTTAGTAGAGACGGGGTTTCACCACGTTGACAAGGATGGTCTCGATCTCTTGACCTCGCGATCCACCTGCCTCAGCCTCCCAAAGTGCTGGGATAATAGGCGTGAGCCACCACGCCCGGTCTATCTTTTTTTTTCTTTACATATTTCGCAACTGTTTGGTTTATGCATATTAGGATTGTCATGCCTTCTTGGTGGATTTTTAAATTTTTTCTTTGTTCTAAGCAACCCCAAAATAATTGACGTATGTTAAAAAAAATAAAAATCAATGAGGAACAATTGGTGATTTTTATGCAGAAACTAAATAACCATTAATAAATAAAGCTCTATTTTGGAAAAAAAAAATGTTTTTCTTTGTTCTAAAGTTTATATTATGCCAGATGCGGTGGCTCACGTCTGTAATCCCAGCACTTCGGGAGGTAAAGGCAGGTGGATCACCTGACATCACGAGTTTGAGATCAGCCTGGTCAACATGGTGAAACTCCGTCTGTACTAAAAATACAATTATTAGCCGGGCGTGGTGGCACATATCTGTAATTCCAGCTACGTGGGAATCTGAGGCAGGAGAACCACTTGAACCCAGGAGGCAGAAGTTGCTGTGAGCAGAGATTGTGCCACTGCACTGTAGCCTCGGTGACAAGAGTGAAATTCCACATCAAAAAATAAATAAATAAAGTTTATATTATATTAATATACTCACTTTTGCTCTCTTTAAATTAATATTTGCATGTTACACATTTTTATCCTCTTAATTTCAACCTGTCTGTGTAATTATATTTGAAATGTTTCCAATAGACAGCATGTAGTTGAATTACATTTTCTAAATTATCTGTCTGTCTTTTAATTGGTGCACTTAGACCATTTACATTTAATGTAATTATTGATATGTTAGGGCTTAAATCTAGCAGTTTTTGTTTGTTTGTTTTCAGTTTTCACTCTGTTACTGCCTTTTTTTTTTTTTTTTTTTTTAGATGGAGTTTCGGTCTTGTCGCCCAGGCTGGAGTGCAATGGTGTGATCCTGGCCCATCACAACCTCCACCTCCCGAGTTTAAGACATTCTCCTGCCTCAGCCTCCTGAGTCACTTGGATTACAGGCTTTCACCACTGCTCCCGGGTAATTTTGTGTTTTTAGTAGAGACGGGGTTTCTCCATTTTGGTCAGGCTGGTCTCGAACTCCGACTTCTATTTACCGATGTCAGTGATTTTTTCTTTTATCATTTCTTTTCTGTCTAGAGAAATTTAGCTATTTTGTTTAGGATAATTCTGTTAGCAGGTAATTACCTCAGTTTTCTTTGCTCTGAAAATATCTTGAGTTCTTCTTCAGTTCTAAAGGTTATTTTCTGTCGATACAGAATTCAGAATCAACAATTCTGTTCTTTCCGTCCTTGAAAACTGTTGTGCCACTCTTTCTGACCTCTGTGATTTCTGATAAGATATCCACTGTTATTCGAATTGGTTTTCTCTGTAAGGTGTTTTGTCTCTTTTCTTGCTTTCATTATTTCTTTATCTGTTTTTAGTGTTTAAAAATTTTGATTGATTTTGTTTTCAGTCAACCGTTTAAGGGGACTCTTTTCTAAAAATTACATAAAAGAGCAAATCTCCAGATCAACAATCTCTACATAGTTCAGATTTCTGTATTCTGGTGTTTGGAAAACAACTTCACTAAGGCAATCCCTTAGGGCTGGTAATTTCATCATGTAAATGTTTTCACATCTGTAAAGCATAAAGTAGCAAAGCTTTAGTCACTGTAGGAACAAGTATCTGAACCTCTTCTTGTGCTTAATTGGTACACACTCTCCAGGGCAGCAGCTCCCCACCTTTTTGGCACCAGAGACCGTTTCATGAAGGACAATTTTTCCATGGATGGGGGAGCAGGGGCTGGGGGGATGATTTGAACACATCAGGTTTATCGTGCACTTTATTTTTATTGTTATTACATTGTAACATATAATAAGTATCCAACTCACCATAACGTAGAATCACTGGAAGCCCTGAGATTGTTTTCCTGCAACTAGATGGTTCCATGTGGCAGTTATGGAAAAGAGTGAGGGATCGTCAGGCCATTAGATTCTCATAAGGAACCCACAACCTAGAGAACAAGTTAGGGATCATCAAGAATTAGATTCTCACAAGGGGCCCACAACCTAGATCCTTTTCATGCGCTCCTGTGAAAATGTGATGCGCCTCAGCTCATCCGGGAGGAAGGAGATGCTCAGGCCGTCAGAGGAGCGATGAGAGCTGCTGTAAGTACAGATAAAACTTCCTGGCTCTCTTGCTGTGATGCTTGGTACCCAGTTAGTGTACTGGAGGTTGGGAACTCCTGGTCTAGGGTAAAAACGTCTGATTAGTCCGCCTGAACAGGGAATTGAACCCTGGACCCTCAGATTAAAAGTCTGATGCTCTACCGACTGAGCTATCCAGGCCCTCAAGTTTGGTCCTCCCAGGAATGTCTAATCTGGGTTTCTCTATTTTTTTAAGTTCGTTTTATGTTTCTTGTTACAGTTTGTAAATCACAGGACTTGAATTCTCCTCATTTCCAAGACCCCGTTTGAGGGAGACATTGTAATCGCTAGGAACATTTTCTTTTTCTCTTTTTAAACATCTCCTTTGTGCAGGTTTTCGTAACCTGAGATGCGGCATCTTCTGCTAAAAGCGCTGCGGAGCTGCTGGGTACAGAGCGTTTCCTTCTCGCCGGTTGCCGGCGACCTAAAACCTCTCCAGGCAGCAGCGCAGCTTTTGTTCCTATCTCTCAGTAGGGTGTTCCTGCAGCCTTTGTAGGAAGAGGGGAAGGGAGACGAAGGAGGAGCAATTTGAAGACGCAAGAGAACGTTCCATAAGGACCCCTTTCCTCGGTGGATGGAGCTGCCACCTGCCACCCAGGAGTCACTTTGGCAAGTGGGCCTCAGGCGGGCGGTCTGGCTGGCCAGGGAGGGAAGCCCACGAGAAAAGTGTCTTTGGGTTTAGCTTTCAGTGCCGCTTTTGCTGGTCACCGTCCAGTGGTTTTAGAAACAGTGGCGTTAAACACAGCAAGCCTTTTTCTGCCAGATATTCGTTCTTCAAACACAGAGAGTGAAAGGCAGGAAGTAATAATGGATCTTTTCTTTCTTTTTTCCTTTTTTTTATTTTGAGAGATTTTTTTCTTCATCTATGAATTTTAAAATTTTAAAATTTTTATGGGAACATAGAATATATTTATGTATGTATATGATACACGGGATATTTTGATGTGGATATACAACGTAATAATCACATTATGGTAAACAAGGCATCCAGCACCTTAACACCTTAACATTTCTTTATGTTACAGACATTCCAGTTACACTCTGTTATTTTTAAATGTACAGTACATTTTTGTTGACTGTCGTCACCCTGTTGTGCTATCAAATGACGGATCTTGTTCCTTCTATCTATTTTTTTCTGTCCATTAACCATCTCACCGCCCACCCCAATAGCCTTCCCAGCCTCTGGTAACCGTCATTCTACCTCTGTCCTCATGACTTCCGGAAATGAGAGCGAACACGTGAAGTGTTACTTTCTGTGCCTGGCTTAACATAACGTCTTCTAGTTTGTGGAGGAAAAGTTAAATATTATATTTGAACTTAAATGAACGTGGTCACAAACCATGGCCACCAAGTCCCGGAACAGGCCGTGTGAGCCCCTTGAGGTGTTCATCCAGAGCTGTTTTGGAGAAACCTCTATTTCAATCTAGTCCCATATGTTAGTTATTGAAAAAAAAAAAAACAGACAATTGCAAAAACAAATTGACTTTTCTGTGTCCCTTGAGCCCCGTCGTGAAAGGCGCTGGTGACTGGGCCTCATGCCAAACAACTTGTTGCAAAAGGAGCAAGGGTCCCAGATGCACCGAAGCTTCACGAGACCTCTCCTCATCTGTGCACGGGTGGTTGGTGGACTCTGGAGCCCAGGCTGCTGCTGCCCGGTCGGGTGATGAATCCTCCATAGTCTGGTGAGTTAATATATACACATTTGTATATATCTAGCATTTCCCACACAGAACATAGTTCCATCGACTTAGCAAATGACAGGATCTCATTCTTTTCAAGAGTGAATAGTACTCCATTGTATAGATTACCACATTTACTTTATTCATTTATCTGTTGATGGGCACTTAGGATTTTTCTGGCTATTGTGAATAGTGCTGCAGGAAACACCAGAGTGCAGATGTCTCTTTGATGTACTGATTTCCTTTCTTTTGAGTATATGCCTAGCAGGGGGTTGCTGGATAATATGGTACAATTTTTAGTTTTCTGAGCAACCTCTATACTGTTCTCCACAGCAGTTGTACTAATTTACATTCCCACCAAGAGGACACTGGGGTTCCCCTTTCTCCACATCCTTGTCTGTCTTTCGGATGAAAGTCATTTTAACTTGGGTGAGATAATATTTCATTTTAGTTTTGATTTGCATTTATTTGATAATCAATGGTGTTGAGCACCTTTTCACATATCTATTTGCCATTTGTATGTCTTATTCTGAAAGACATAGACAAAAGAATGGAAAGTAGACATATTAGTAGAAAACTAATCACTGAGTTTTCTTTATCCCTTCCTTTCAGTATAACCCCCACTCTCCAACACACATGCGCGCGCGCGTGCGCACACACACGTCAGGTCAATAACCAGACCATGAGGGCTGCAGATCTTAATTCTTTCTGTGTGTGTGAGTGAATGCTTGCTGCACACTGGATCACACCTTACAGGAAATGCTGTGTTTTCCAAACTCTAAAGTTAAGAAGATTATTAGGGTAATGCATTTTGGGTTTTTTGTAAAATGGCTAAAGTAGCTACATTGGGAGATTCTTTCTGTAAAGGTCTAATACATCCACCAATTTGATTGAGGGCTTGGCAGATTGTCTGGTTTCACCTAAATAAATAAATACTGCTACTTTTTTCAAAGCTCAATTATAGAAGCCTTTGTGTACAGACACCCTCCTCCATCCATTTCCTCAGTGAAATTATCTAGACATATTATCGATGTAGCGAGATTAAGAATGTCATGCTTTCAAATCTGTCTTGGATTCCTCACAAAATACTTTTGTTAGAAATATTCAGGCCAGGTGCGGTGGCTCAAGCCACTCAGGAGGCTGAGGCAGGAGAATTGCCTGATCCCAAGAGCCGGAGGTTGCGGTGAGCAGAGATCGCGACATTGCACTCCAGCCTGGGTAACAAGAGCGAAACTCCATCTCAAAAAAAAAAAAAAAAAAAAAAGAAAGAAAAAGAAGGAAAGAAAAGAAAAGAAATATTCAAACATTGTAAAAGAATCTTGCCTGGAACACATCAGATAAAAATCAAAAGGTGCCAGAGAAAACACCGAAAGGCTTTGGAGAGCAAATTGTATTACTGGCATAAACAAACATTTTATATGATTTAATAGCTCGTTAGTATTATTCTTTAAAATATCAGTGCCAATCCTTTTTAGCATTCTCCTGAAGAAAGACATTTCCGGCTATTTTGGGCACACTTCTATAGGGTAGTTTTGCTCCAGAAAGAGCAATAAAACATCAATAAATAAAAATAGTAAGTAAATAAGTTTCGGCGGTCTTGCTCAGTCTGCCAACCTTACTCACTATGCCAACTTAAGTAACTGCTGCCTATGTCTGCCATAGGCAGACTTTTCCTCCTCCCGACTGAACAAAAAATGCCAGTCTATTTAAACTTGTTAGGTTTTGAGATTTTGGATTGCTATTCTTTGGGCACAAAATCCACTAGTGAGAAGGCGAGGAACCAAAACTGAGAACAATGTTACAACATGTGAATAAATTTGAGTCTGTTAGAACGTGACTTCTGATAGGGTATCCTGCCCAAGGTGGACCTGGATTCTTCGTCACTGGCTGGAGCATGCAGCCTCACCAAACTGCATCACACCAGAAGCCATGAGTCGATCTAATGCTTCTCATGGACACATTTTGATAAAGAAAGGAACTTAACTAAATCAGTTTAACAGGGAACGGCAGAAGACATTTCCTTGGTCTACCCAGACTCATGTAGTCTGACCCCAGAACTAGTGCTCTGAGGCCTCGAACATGGGTCATTACTTGATACATTAGTGTACATAGGATATACCATTCGAAATATGGCCTAAAACCGTTCTTGAGTTTTGACATAAGCCTGGAGAAAATGGTGAACGAGGGATGCAGGTACAAATGGAGAAGTTCAGGGATGAGAGAGGCTTCTCTCTGGGAAAAGTGAAATTGTTTCTTCCCAATAACTCATCATTTCTACGAAGCCAAGATGATGTGAAAACTGAGTGAATCCGCAACTGGTTTACTTTACAAACTTGTGAGTTTCTTGCCTTTCCTACCTTATCAATATGCGGGGCATAGTTAAGGGTCACAGAAAGTCACCCTGAATTGTTTTGCGGATCAATCCAAAGGTGAGCTTAGAGCAAGCAACCTTTAGGCAAAATACCTGGGGCTTTTCTGACAAGGGGGACCTTTAAAAAAAAATGCAGCCCGGGCGGGGTGGCTCAAGCCTGTAATCCCAGCACTTTGGGAGGCCGAGGCAGATGGATCACGAGGTCAAGAGATCGAGACCATCCTGGTCAACATGGTGAAACCCCGTCTCTACTAAAAATACAAAAAATTAGCTGGGCATGGTGGCGCGTGCCTGTAATCCCAGCTACCCGGGAGGCTGAGGCAGGAGAGTTGCTTGAACCCGGGAGGCGGAGGTTGCGGTGAGCCGAGATCGCGCCATTGCACTCCAGCCTGGGTAACAAGAGCGAAACTCTGTCTAAAAAAAAAAAAAAAAATGTAGATTCAGGGAGTACATGTGCAGGTTTGGGACAAGGGTGTGTTGCATGCTGCTGACGTCTGGGGCACCATTGAACCCGTCACCCATGTTGCCGGCATGATACCGGACAGGCAGTTTTTCAGCCC
This sequence comes from Saguinus oedipus, assembly GCA_031835075.1. Taxonomy (NCBI): domain Eukaryota; kingdom Metazoa; phylum Chordata; class Mammalia; order Primates; family Cebidae; genus Saguinus; species Saguinus oedipus. The sequence goes on along the minus strand of CM063172.1, from coordinate 7,293,910 downwards.
TGGAGCCCTCCCTACCTTCCACCTGTTACGGTCTCCAGTGTCTTTTTTTCCAGGGGGAGCTCTCGTTTAGCTTACAGGCTTTCCTCCCAGGGGGAAGCACCACCGAATCTTTGAAACGGAAAGGGTCAGAACATATGAAACAATGATGCTCCCTCTCCTGACACTGTTGTGTCCACTCCTTCACTGCAGACTTATTTCCTGGCTCATATTTCTGTACCTGAAATTTCATCATCATTATTACTAACTTGGAGAAGAGATCCTTCAGAGGATTATGTCACTTCTGATAATCTCGCAGTTCATAATTCTAAGGAATTGCTATTAGGAATTTTAGACGAGTTTTATTCCTCCTGGAGGCCTCCTTGCCCGCCTTTTCTCCCACCCCCGCTTTCAAGTTGTTAAATCTGTAAGTTGTTAAATCTCCAATGACAAAGTTAAAGGTTTGAAAATAGAAACTCAGCGTTTCCCCACTACACGTTAGTCTTCACGTTGAAAAGAGGTACTTGGGTGTGGCCATGTGGCCCTGTGGCCGCGTGGCCTAATGGTTAAGGTGTCTGATTCTGGATCAGAAGATTGAGGGTTTGAGTCCCTTCATGGTCATGTCTTTACTGTTAGAAAACAGCTTTACTTTCTGCATGTTTTCGGGAGCTTCCTACAAGCCAGTAAAGGAAAAAAAAAAAGCCTTTGGAAACTTGAAATGAAGGAAGAATATTAAGAAAAGCAAGAACCCAGTGAGCCACCTGTGCACTGACTATTAAGATGCGCTTTGTCCCTGCGTAGGTACTACCAGAGGCATGAGTAATTCGGGACGGGTTTAGTTTTTCCAGTTTGTGGTCTTGTCCTATTTGTTTCATGAATTTAACAAACACAAAAGTAACTTTTTTTTTTTCTTTTTTGAGATGGAATCTCACTCTGTTGTCCAGGCTGGAGTGCAGTGGCACGATCTCGGCTCACTGCAACCTCCGCTTCCCGGGTGCAAGCGATTCTCCTGTCTCAGCCTCCCGAGTAGCTGGGATTACAGGGGCAGGCCACCACGCCTGGCTAATTTTGGTACTTTGAGTAGACAGGATTTCACCATGTTGGCCAGGGTAGTCTCGAACTCCTGATCTCAAGTGATCTGCCGGCCTCAGCCTCCAAAAGTGCTGGGATTACAGGCATGAGCCACCTCGCCCAGCAGAAAAGTACCAGCTTCATAGTAAGGACTATCGTAAGAGTAGGAATATTGAGTGCAGGGCATATGGGAACTCCGTAAAATCTTCTACATTTTTCTGTAAATCTAAGACTGTTCTACAATTATACTCTATTTATTTATTTTCTGATACAGAGTCTTGCCGTGTCCCCCAGGCTGGAGTGCAATGGGGCAATTTCGGCTCACAGCAACCTCCACCTCCTGGGTTCCAGAAAGTCTCCTGCCTCAGCCTCCTGAATAGCTAGAATTACAGGCATGCACCTTCACGCCGGGCTATTTATTTTTATTATTATTTTTATTTTTAGTAGAGACAGGGTTTCACCATGTTGGTCAGGCTGATCTCAAACTCCTGACTTCGTGATCCACCTGCCTTGGCCTCCCAAAGTGCTGGGATTACAAGTGTGAGCCACAGCCCCCTGCCTCAATTATAGTCTATAAAATAAAATTTTTTTTTTTACAAAAGATACACAGGTGTTTAAAAAAACTTAGAGCAAAGATTTGTGCCCTAGAAAGCAAATGCATTTCTAACAGGATTCTTGTACTAATATATTAACCCCTTATTAGATAAATAATTCGCAGATATTTTCTCCCATTCCATAGGTTGCCTTTTCTCTTTGTTGATGGTTTTCTTCGTTGTGAAGAAGATTTTTAGTTTCCTGTAGTCTCATTTTTGCTTTTGTTGCCTGTACTTTTGGTGTCATACTCAAGAAATCATTGCTTAGACCAATGTCAAGAATCCGTCCTCCTGTTTTCTTCAAGGAGTTTTAGTTTTGGGGCTTAAGTTTAAGTTTTAAATTCGTTTTTAGTTGATTTTTGTGCATTAATGTCTTATCTCCTCACCCGGATCTAGGTTTCCTCTGCAACATTCACAGAACCAGTGTTTACATTCTCTGGCTCTACCGTGTGTGTGTGTGTGTGTGTGTGTGTGTGTGTGTGTGTGTGTGTGTGTGTGTAGGCAGAGAAGGTTTTTTCAAACAGGAGAGAATCTGAAGACATACCAGAAGATTCAACCCTGGGCCTTTGCTCCAGGTGGGCGGAAACTGACACAGACAGCTCTTGAACTAGATGACGGCTGTGGGAGGATCCAAGGGTCTTTCGGTCTAGAATGCCTTTCTCCTCTTGACACAGCTTCAAGACAAGATCCCGTTCAGAAGTTTCAGAAACAGGAGTTAAACATGGTGGACTTAAACCTATCACACCTTAAGCCCTCACTTTTAGACAGTGGTGTATAACAAATCAGGAATATGAGACAATTTCACGTGGGGGCAGGTAAGGGGTTGTAGCTCAGTGGTAGAAAGTGTGAACAGCAAGTGGGGGGTGTAGCTCAGTGGTAGAGCGCATGCTTAGCATGCATGAGGCCCTGGGTTCGATCCCCAGCACCTCCATAAGAGTTTCTTCTTGCAAGTCTTTGAACATTTCGTTTCAGTGTCTTCTCATTTTTCTTTGTGCATACCCTAGCTTGTGTTTTTTCCTCCTCACAGCGAAGGTATTTGGTACTCATTCCTTTATTTACACTATGGGTCCTAACAGTCCTTCAGCGTCCCAACCTGACTGCTTCAGCACAGCGTTAGTCATGTACCGAAATAGAGAAGCTGCTTATTCAGAATGCCCTGACAGTGAAGCAACAGGCTTGCCAGCCACAGAAGACTGGTTCTCCTTTGCTGCCATTTATCATTACTATTAAGTCGCGAGGGGGTGCGGGGGAGGCGGGGGAAAGAGACAAAAGAGAAGAAAAAAAATCGTCCTTGGAAAACATTCTTCAGATTTTTCTCCTCCCCGCCATCCCCGCCCCGCCCGTGTCTGTGTCAATGGGCAGACCGAAGACTCTGGAGAAAAGTTTCTTTCTCATTTCTTTTCCCCATTCTCCCCTCCATGTCCACGACACGGAATCTCGGTTGGGCGGTGAAAGGGCGGTCCAATCCGCAGTCATGGCAGCGCTGTGATCCAGCTTTCCCTAGAGAAGGAATGTTTAGAATTTTGTCCGAAAGAAAAACGCTTCTGGCGAAACTTCGAGGCTTTCAAAATCCACAGTAGAGAACATTATTTTCAGAGATGGAAAAAGTTGCTATTGGCTCTCAAAGCGGTGTCCGTCTTGGACAAATGGGTCCTGTTTTCCCATGGAACGGAAGCTTGTCGTTCTCTTTCCTTGGGAGGAAAAGGCCCGGTTTCCTACGAGCAAAGAGGGGCGGAGGGGCCAGGCGCGGTGGCTCGCGCCCGTGATCCCAGAGCAATGGGAGGCGGAGGCGGGCGGATCACCTGAGGTCAGGCGTTCGAGACCAAGGCGAAACCCAGTCTAAATAGGCAAATGAGCCGGGCGTGGTGGCGCGCGCCTGTCATCCCAGCTACTCGGGCGGCTGAGGCAGGAGGATCGCTTGAACCCGGAGACGGAGGTTGCAGTGAGCCGAGTTCACGCCACCGCACTCCAGCCTGGGGGACAGAGCGGGACTCCGTCTCAAAACAAAACAAAGAGGAACCGAGGAGACATTGGCGATGAGGGCACTTTCAGGGCCACCCAAATCTTAGTCTCCCTAAAAACCTGGCTTCAAGCTCTCCTTCCTCCCTTCCTTTTCTGCAGCCACCTGCATCCTCCTGTGTCCCCACCCACTCCTTCACCACCTCTAGTCACCTTCACCTCCGATTTCTCGCATTCGCGTTCATCCGGTTCCACTGCTTCCTCCTAAATTTCCCCTGCAGTTCCTGCAGCTCCGCCTTCCCTCAACCCTGGACGATGGTCGTTGGAGGGAGACCTCTCACTTGTAAACATCCCCATCCACCCCACTATTCGGTGATTATCAGTCCACTATGGAGCTGTAAGTGTAGACAGGTATGCCAGCGAAGTTCTCAGGGCAGTTCCTCAAGCTCAGGAACCACTGCATTCCAGTCTAAAAGCCTCTAACTCTTTTTTTTTTTTTTTTTTAAACAGAGTTTTGCTCTTGTTGCCCAGGCTGGAGTATAGTGGTGTGATCTCGGCTCACTGCAACTTCCACCTCCCGGGTTTAAGCGATTCTTTTGCCTCAGCCTCCTGAGTAGCTGTGTTTTCAGGCACCTGCTTCCACCCTTGGCTATTTTTTTTGTTAGTAAAGATGAGGTTTCCCCATGTTGGCCAGGCTTGTCTTGAACTCCTGACCTCAGGTGATCCATCCACCTTGGCCTCCCAAAGTGCTGTGATTACAAGCGTGAGCCACTGCGCGTGGCCCTTTTAACTCTTTATTGGAGGTTGCTTCTGGTTGGTTGTTGTAAATGTCGCCCTGCCTCTAAGTGCCGATCTCTGACTTTCCAGCCACAACTGAACCCCACTCAGTTAAATCTGGTGGGGGTGGGTACAGGAGACAAAACTGGGAAGGAACCAAGAGGTCCATACATAATTTATTCTCATATTCAGAAATATACAGATTTTGCACAACTAAGGAAAATATTAGAAAGTTAAGTGTAAAAGAGAAGACACAATGGTTTAGGATTGCCTCCTAAAATTTATGTGGACGTATTTGGACACCCCAAAATTTAACAACAGGAGAAAAGTGTCTATTATTTGAGCCTCTGTGATGGTTGAGGTTTGGGACTCTCTCCAGGAGCATGGGGTAAAAGTAAGGAGGTTGTAACAGAAGTTTAAGTCACTTCCCAGTTTTTGCTCAGCCTCTGAAATGCCCCGTATGTGTTTTTTTTTTTTTTTTTTTTTTTTTTTTTTTTTTTTTGTAGGTCTCAGGAATGGAACTGCAGTGACCCTGAGACAAAGCCACTGCTGAGTTTCCTGATCATAATGATCCACTGGAAAGTTTGCAAGCAGTGACTGTCTGTGACAGCATACACTTAGGTTTTACTTTTTTCTTTTTTCTTTTTTTTTCAGAAGCTGATGTTTATTTTCCATCAACCTTATTTCCATGTTGCCTAAGGGCCTGTGTGAGAACAACTTAAGACCATTCAGTGGTTGCTCATGCCCATTCAGTGGCCTGAGCAGTGGTAGCTACAGACCAGTCTTCTGTGGCAGGCTGAGTGCTCCTGTCTTCAATAGGGAACTGCTGCATAGGTACAGAGGGCACCTGCACGCCTTCAGACCAGTCAGCAACCCCAGGCTGAGTGGCAGTGAACTCAGGAGCTGGATCCGTCCATCCACCTGAAATTCCTCCTTGGTCACAGTCGTTTCCGCAGCAGCCTGCTCTTCCTTTTCAGTCTCCTCAGGATTTCTGTAGAAGCTGAGATCAGGCATGACCTCCCACGGGTGTTCACGGGAAATGGTGCCACGCATGTGCAAAACTTCCTGAGCCAGCATCTGTCACATCAAACCCACCAAGTGAGCTCCCTTGTTGTTGCACGGGATGGCAATGTCCACTAGTGCGGAGGAGAATCAGGGTCACAGAGCGATGGAAGGTAGGTTAACATAAGATTTCTCCGTGAGAGGCTGGTGCTCAGTCCTGGGTCAGTTAGCACAAGCAGCCGTGGCCTGGAGGCTGCCTGGATCTGGTTAGTGAAGTGGCCAGCAATTGCAGTGGCTTCCGTGGCAGCAGGAAACTTCAGCACTGCCCTCTGGGCAGTATTTCTGGGGGATGTAACACTGACATCAGCGTGGTTTTCTTTTCTTTTTTTAAATTTTGTATTTTTTTATTGCATTTTAGGTTTTGGGGCACATGTGAAGAACACGCCAGATAGTTGCATAGGTACACACGTGGCAGTGTGATTTGCTGCCTTCCTCCCCTTCACCTATATCTGGCATTTCTCCCAATGCTATCTCTCTCCAACTCCCCCCCTCCCCGCCACGCTGTCCCTCTGCTATTTCCCCCAACAGACCCCAGTGTGCAGTGCTCCCCTCCCTGTGTCCATGTGTTCTCACTGTTCAACACCTGCCTATGAGTGAGAACATGTGGTATTTCATTTTCTGTTCTTGTGTCAGTCTGTCAGTGCGGCTTTCAATGGCAACAATGGCAGGAGCTGCCAGCACAAGCTTCTCCCAGGTCCTCTTCAGATTTAGGATGTGAATGCCGTCACTTTTCCTTTTGTAGATGTGCTGCTCCATTTGGAAGTAAAGATTGGTGCCACCTAAGTGGGTTCTTGCTGCAAGGAATTTAAGGACACTCTTCTTCATTTGCAGGACGTCAAGGGCTCCTGATATTGTGAAAGTTTCTCTTTAAGTTACGATGGGAATCCAGCATCACGCAGCATGGACCCCTCTGTGGGTGGCGTGGAAAAGCACACGTAGGTTTCTCATCTGGGACTTGTTTTCTTCTTCCATCTGGGTCTACATTTTCCCAGACAACTTTCTGAGTTCTGCTCTTTTGTACCCTCCTCCTAGCATTTCTAAGTGGGCAGACAGACAGAAGTTGTGAAAATTCAGGGGCCCTGGTGCCTGACTTTTGTGGGAAATCTGTACCCAGAGAGACGGAAACACACTGGAACTCCAGCCTGAAGCCACGTGAGTTAACATTGGCCGGGCTTGTCGGTGGGTGAAGCTTTGAGTTCCTAGGGCTTAGCTACTCCCTTTTCCTGGAAAGGGGTGTCCAAAATGTGGATTCCCTCATGGATTGCAATGGCCAGAGTTGTACTGCTTCGTAGGGATGGTTTGTCTTTCACGGTTTTTGAAAGCTGCCTGAGAGATGTGTGGAGGGCTCCATGCCAATACTGTGAGGTTGTAAACAGCAAGAGGTAAAGCCGTGCTGAGAATCCATGCCTGGCAGAAGGAGAGGTGGGCCGAGCTGTTTCTCACTGATCTGGCAAGTCCGTGGGCTAATCAGGAATCAAGGAAATAAGGGTCAACAAGGAAGGAGGTTGAAACCTCCGTCCTGGGTTTGGGTCTCAGAGAAAACTGAGCTCGTGATTCATCCCTGCTCCCTCTTCTGCTCCTTACAGAACTGGGAGGAGCATGCTCTTAGTTTATCAGACAAAGGAGATTTGATACTGTATTTGGAATTTCAACTTCACGTTTAAAACATCCTTATCTGATACAAAAGGTAGCATGCAAACGGTTTGACAGAGAAAACTGGTATCGGTTTTGATACATTCACCAACACTCGATTTGTATGGAAAAGAAAGTGCAGAACAATGATATACCAGTTTTTTACTGACTTCTTTAACAAGTGTTTCTTTTTAGAAGTTCAAGCAATTCCATCTAGTCCTATTCTTCATCCACACACCTTTGGCCACACCTGCCTTTAGGAACTTTGCTGTAGTGTTATGTGAAGTATGATTAATTCATTTAAAGATTCGAGAACAAAAAGAAATCCCTGATGTTCATCAAGGAAATGTAAAAGATAAGGAATTTAAATCTGCTATTTGGCGATGCTTCTGAGATTTTTACTTCAGCTGGATGTTTTGACTTGGGGAATAGTGGGGAGTTATTTGGTGTCTTCTGTCATATATTTTGTATATGTTTCCTATGAAAGTCGATTTAATATGCAACTGCTGCCAAAACCCAAGACCTAACTTTTTTTTTTTTTTTTTTTTTTTTTTTTTTTTTAGACAGAGTTTCGCTCTTGTTACCCAGGCTGGAGTGCAATGGCGCGATCTCAGCTCACGGCAACCTCCGCCTCCTGGGTTCAGGCAATTCTCCTGCCTCAGCCTCCTGAGGAGCTGGGATTACAGGCACGCGCCACCGTGCCCAGCTGATTTTTTGTATTTTTAGTAGAGACGGGGTTTCACCATGTTGACCAGGATGGTCTCGATCTCTTGACCTCGTGATCCATCCGCCTCGACCTCCCAAAGTGCTGGGATTACAGGCTTGAGCCACCGTGTCCGGCCGACATAACTGTTTTTTGTTTTGTTTTGTTGTTTTTAAGACGGAGTCTCACTCTGTCATCCAGGCTGGAGTGCAGTGGTCCATATCTGCTCACCGAAACCTCTGTCGCGGAGGTTCAAGCGATTCCCCCTGCCTCAGGCGCCCGCTACCAAGGCCAGGTAATTTTTGTATTTTTTGTAGAGACGAGGGTTCACCATGTTGGCCGGGCTGGTCTTGAACTCGGGACCTCTGATGATCCCACCTCGGCCTCCCAAAGTGCTGGGCTGACAGGCGTGATCCACCGCACCTGGCCCAAAGCTGATTTTTACACCTGTTGGTAGGTGGCTTGCTCTAAGCTGTAAGCTGTTCCAGCGATCGAGGGCTAGCGGCCTTCAGTCCCCCAAATTATGTTGTAAGCGTTCGCGAGGCAAAGCGCTGAGTGCCGCCTTTCGTTTAGACAACCGTCACCCACTCGTTCACCTAAAAAAACTGGGGACCTAACGCCCAGCCCCTCGGTTGCTCACAATTCAGTTCCCGCGTCAGAGGCGGCGACTGGAGGAGCCGGGAGCAGAGACCGTAACGCACCCGTGGGAAGACTGTCCGCTCCTCGGCTTTAGACGACCGAAGGCTCATAAAACAGATGCAGGAAAATTTTCTCTGAGCTGCCCGTTTTGTTTTTTAATTTCCATTCTTTTTCAGTGTCGTTCTTTAGCGATATCGCCAAACGGTCTGTAATGTGACTGCAGGGTTCGTGCTTCCTGCCGAGGAGCTCCTGATGGAAAATTTATCTATTTATGATTCTTTTTTTTACGCTGGCTACAAGTCGGTGTCTATCTACATACGGTCAGACATGATCGTACCATGACCCATACACAGCTTCGATGTAAGTCTAGAAAGTTTAACATTAATCAATATAATTTAAAAGATATTTGCATCTGGAAAAAATATACAGAAAAACTCCTGGAGTGATCTGTGCCTCCGTTTCACTGTCTGCTTGTTTCATGGACGTTAGCAATGTATTCTCACACTATGTTTTATCAAAAGCCACAGGTGACTGCCGGAATAAATAGTATAATATTAAAAACAACAAATCGGACAGTCTTCTCTTTTTGTAGGAGTAGAGGAAACGTGACAAAACGCATCCACAGAATGAGACAGGGGAATGAAGAAAACTAACAACTGGAGGAGCCGGGGGTCGAACCCGGGACCTCGTACATGCGAAGCACGCGCTCTACCACTGAGCTACACCCCCAGACCGCAGCAGACGTGATCGTCTTGACTCATGTATAAAATATCACTTTGTTGGTTTCTTTTTCTGTTGGTGGGAGAAAGATCTCTGGGTTAAATTCCACTACTTTTGTGCAATCACTGAGCTGGATGCTGTTTGGCGGCTTGACTAAGACACTCAGATGATAGTGTAAATGACATCGTTTCTCATCCTCGGCCCTTCCCACTCCTGTTAGCCTGCTCCAAGCTCCATTCACAAGCAAACTGTGTGGAAGGCACTTTCCTCCATCAGGAAAAAGCACAGACTTCCAACACTGAGGCCTGTTCGGTCGTGGAAAAGGGTCCCTGGTTCCAACACTGAGGTCGTGGAAAAGCGTCCCTGGTTCCAGCGCTGAGGACCGTTCGGTCGTGGATAAGCGTCCCTGGTTTCAGCGTAGACCTTGAGTCCAGAGCTCTTCCCCCTGAACTGTGTTTGCCACACGCACTTTCTCTTGCAGGACTGACTCGGATGAGGCGCCCCTCGGTCCCCAGGCGGCCTTCCCAGAGTTGAACTCACACCGATTTGTGGGACGCTCTGACAACATCCATTTCCAGCTGACTCATTCCCGTTAACCCGTCACGAGCTCTGAGATTGTCCTCAATTTTGGTTACGCACCTCCTTCTCTAACCCTCCCTCGAGTTCTACATTCACAAACGATTTTAAAAAGCTTCAAAACTTTATTAACTTTGATCAGTTGACGTTTTTCCGGACCAGAGGGACAGGCAGGGAAACAGCAAACGCAGAACAGCGAAGCAAGGATGGGCGACCGAGCAAGGCCATGCCGACGGGAAAGCTGCTCCACACCCAGATGCTTGGAAGAGGAAAGCGGGAGAGCCCTGGGAATGTTCGCAGCGCCATCGACGAACGGAAAAAATGCGAGGAAGTCCTGGATCGCGCGGAGCTGATAGGATTGGATTGGCCGGCAGGGGAAGGGCACAGTTAATGGCTGTTCTGTCCCTGGGATGCTTTCATCACTTCCATAACGAGTCCGGAAAAAAAGTGGTGTGTATCATAGATAGACACCGTTCTAGGAACCCTGGACACCTGTCGGTGGATACAGAAGCTCTGGATTGGGAGACCGCATCAAGGAAGAAGGAGGAGAGAGAAAAACAATCCTCTCCATCACTTGAATTTATCTGAAAGTCAACTGCTCTCCATTACAAGGAATGAACATTATTTTGTCTTCAAAATTAAAGCAGGTTGGTGGTGGGACTTTCCTTTTTTCTCTTTTCAAGCTCCTTCACGAGATACAAGAGACTTTATTCAAATTCTTGTGTTCTATTCTAGATGGGTGGTAACGGCTTATGTATAGTCTGTGTCCAAGGCATTCGGTTTGTCATCCAAAGTGTTTTTCCTGGGGTGGCTGGAAAAGCAGCGTAGTTTTCCTTACTGCTAATGTCTTTAGAATAACACCCAAATAATTCCCACTGCCAGTGTCTTTAGGATTAGCTATTATGGCAAAAAAGAAATTGTCTATGATTTTCTTTTTCTTCTTCTTTTTCTTCGTTTCTCTTCCTTCTCGTACAAAATATCGTCGAAAGAAAGAATAGGTGAAAAGCTGGTTAGTGTTAATGCGTTTGTGATGTTGAGTAAGCATTTTTTCCTTCATTTCTTCTTTCTGCTATCACAGAAATCATACTTAATTTCCGTGTGAGAAGGTTGACAAAAAAGGAACTGAAGGAATAAAGTAGGAGAAAGGACTCCGCATTGTGTTACTGCAGGTATGCGTGGTATAAAAGCACTTGGGGAAATCAAATAAACAAAACCATGAACTGCTGGGTGGACCCAGGACCTCATATATGCAAAGCATGTTCTCTACCACTGAGCTACGACCTCATACATGCAAAGCATTTTCTGCCACTGAGCTACATGCCCAAACGATGAATCAGGATTTTTACATTTTTGATGAGGTTCAAATTATTGCATTTTATGCTTTTGTTGTCATATACACAAAATCTTTGCCTAATCTAGGGACACAAAAATGTTTTCTTCTGGAAGTTGTATACTTTTATGTTTACACTTAGACCTATGATCCAATTTTAGTGGGTGCTTTCGGCTTTAGTGTATGCATTTAAAGATCACACTGTAACTTCAACTGATATTCTATTACCTCGTGTATAGATAAGGTAGATAAGGACTTCATGACACTGTATTTTCATTTCTCCTCTCTGGGAGTTTGTGCTAATACTGACAATATTTAACCTCTCCATAAGTTATAACTCCACAATATATTGTTATTATTTGTATTCTAAACAATTATTTTTAAGCAGATTTAAATAATAGCAAAAAAATTCTTATGTTTACTACATCATTACCATTCCCAGTGCTCTTCATTTCTTTGGGTAGATTCATTTGTTTGAGGGGGTGTCATTGAGACACATGGTAGAGATCAGTATCGTGGAGAAATGTAATACGGGTTAGGGGAGAGAAATACGAATCTAAAAGAACTCCGGAGTTTCCTAATTTACTCCAGAAAATTAAAAAGAAATCTTCAATTGTATGAATGGGAAATATTTTTCAAAAAGGCATATTCCCTGAACTTTTTCTATTTGTAGAAAAAAAATAATACATTAGGCTATATAGACTTTTATATCCAGTGGAATTCCTTGACCAATTTGACTGCAGGGACTATTAAAAGTTTACATAAAAATAAGAAAAGAATTTTCTGAAGACAAAAGGGAACTAAGCTTCTAAGACTTCGGTTAGTATACCGTTATTACAATCCTAATATTTTTTCCCTTCTCACCATTCCTATTCAACTAAAAATTTTCACAGCAAAAAAAAAATTTTTTTTTCTTCTTTAGACATCTGATGTCCTGATGTTTGAAGTAAAAAGTTTTTCAGCAGTTGTCTACCCTTTTCAGGTTGGACTGGGAATGTACTAGGAACAGAAGCGCTGTCATTCTGTCTGCAAGTCAGTAACCTTTCTCTTGGTATAGCGATTAAATGAGATTCGGTTTAGTGATTTCAGAAACCGTGGGATTTATCTCAGTGCATTTTCTCCCGCCAACCATTATGTGTTGAAAATTAGAAATACTGACACTGATATATCAAGATGTATCTCCAATAGGGCTTGGCCATCACCAGAGTGTTGCTTGGTGGTAGAATGAATAGTTAAAATGTGCGCCGTCTCAGCTTCATTTCCTGAAAACTTTGCTGTTCTGTAGCTAACTACCCTTTCCTTTCTCACACGCTTTACTCACATACCTGATCCAAAGGACTCCTTAGTGCTACTCCATTTGTACGCAGTGAAGTTCAGCACCACCCAGGGCACAAGACTATGGCAAAGACTGGATGGAAGAGGATAAAATAAAGGGTTTATAGCTCACTCAAAATCATCACCAGGAGACAGAAACCTGACCCCACATTCACGGAAACTAAACTTGGGTTTCAGTTCTCCGCATCCTTAAAGATTATCAAAGACAAAAAGAAGAGAAAAACAAAGAACGCCACCAAATTTTACTATATATATATATATATATATATATATATATATATATATATGTTTAAAATATATTTATTTTTAAAAATTTTCTTAGCTGTGTCTGGCTCAACCAACAGGATGTGGAAGAGCAGAATTTTTTTTTTTTTTTTTTATTCCTGTCTCTTCTCTTCTATCTCCCTCTGCCACCTGTCCATCCCACACTACCAGGAACTGGATTCAGCCATCATACGTAGGAGGCAGTAAGTTCCAAGTCTTTCTTAGTGAGTAAACACATTGTATAATAACAATAATTAAGAAACCTGAAAGCTAATCAGTTGGAAACAATCGAAGTATTGAAAGAGAAATTCAATAAAGTTTTGGTTTGCTGTAACCTGAGATGGCTCAGTTGAGAGAGCATTGAACTCAAGACTTAGAGGTCCCTGGTTCAATTATGGATTTTGGCAATGTTCCCTTTCCAGAGACTCTACCAGGGATCTACCTTTGCTGTCTTAAAATTTCATCTTTAATTTATGTTTAGTAATTGATATTCGGGTTAGCAACAGAGTATGGCGCAAGAGAAAAGGAATTTCGTGTCTGACTTCCTTTGCTTCTCCATATATTATAAAGCAATCGCTATGCCACATGAATTTTAATGTGTGAAATAAAGATGGACTATAAAATTCATTTTAATACATACAATTTTATTTTAATTAGAATGACATTAGATATAAAATGAAAAATACCATGACAGGCCGAAGAGAGTGACCGAAAGGAAAAAAACTTCGTATTTGAGCACCTTTGATGGCACTTCCCCTGCTTTTTGAATAAGGGCCACTGTCATCAATATTAAATCAACATTCATAGTATGTATATAGTATCTATAATCAGCATTCATAATTACAGATTAATTCATAATTGACATTTTACAAATTTGGAGAATTGAAGATATTCAAACTCTTCACACACCTATAGTTGAATTATAATCCCAAGAGCACGGGCCAGTACTGCATTAAAGTCCACGCCTACAGTATATGTTCCCTCTCTAAACTTCAATTTGCTGTTCTTAACTATATATAAAATTGGAATACTTGAAACAACACTGCACTGAAAATCCCAATAGAAGACATGGTTGTATTTTTAAACAAAACAAAACAAACAAAAAAATGGGCAGTCTACTATAATTACTCTTTGCTATTTTTATGTAGTCCTATACTGGGTGGATACAGTTTCAGATTGTTTCCAAAGCCTTTGGATGCTACCTATTATATCCAAAATGAGGGGTGGAGGATCCCTGGTGTAAAAAGGAATTGCAGACAACTCATGTTTTAAGAGAGCAGGCAAAAATACCTACCCACCCTACTAGTCAAGGCCCCGCTGGGATTTGAACCCAGGATCTCCTGTTTACTAGACAGGCGCTTTAACCAACTAAGCCACAGAGCCCCTGAAAGTTGTTTTGGGTTTCCTTCAATCAGAGCATACTTTGGTATTTCTGGTAGAGTTCAGATTTTCCCTCTAGTTAAAAAAAAAAAAAAAAAAAAAGCTGTTCATTTCTTGGATTTTTATGTGGCCTTTGATTTCACTCACAGCCGCTCAGACGGTGAGTAACAGCTTTGATGGAAGCACTGATGTGCCGGTCTTTGTCTCGCTCCTCATAACCTCTGTGTTTGGCTTGGAGCCTCGATGCCGCCTCATGGGAACTCAAGCCGAAGGAAAAAAGCAAGCAAGACCAAAGGAGAAGGGACTGTGAGTAGATATTTTTATTTCAGGCTCATTTTAGGCTTTCTGAGGCATTTGACTTAACGTTTGGCTTGCGCTTCTGTGACAGAAGGGAAGCGCCACGAGTTCTTTCGCTTTAAAAGTCAACTCCTGGAAGTGAGCGCCAGCGGTTCCTACGATTCGCACAAGTCTGAAAAAGGAAAATGAGTGAAGAAGGAGCTCACCCCGCAGCGACTTTTTCCAGGGAACACGACCGCTCTTGATCTACACCCGCAAGGAGATGGAAGACAGGAGGGAGGAAAGCAGCTTTAGCTGTTGTATCATCTTTCTGGGAACTTGCTCTGCAAAAGGAGAACGCAAGGAGATTCGCAGGTTAGGACGACAGCTCTGTTGGCGGGTCATGCCTGTGTGCCCAGCTGTGTGATGGATCCATGCGGCTCAGAAGAGAAGCATCAAACTACTGACGTAAGGAGTGAAGATTCGAGTCTCCATCAGCCGTTTTAACTCGTAGAGAGAAACCGAAATCCTGCCGGCCCTTCAGGTTCTTTTGGATATTTGCAGTGGGACCCTCTACCCTCGATTGGTAAACGATTGCCTGAGAGCTAAGAATTAATGTTTGCATTGAAAATACTAATGTGGCCGGGCGCGGGGGCTCACGCCTGTAATTCCAGCACTTTGAGAGGCCGAGGCGGGTGGATCACGAGGTCAAGAGATCGAGACCATCCTGGTCAACAAGGTGAAACCCCGTCTCCACTAAAAATATAAAAATTAGCTGGGCATGGTGGTGCGCGCCTGTAATCCCAGCTACTCGGGAGCCTGAGGCAGAAGAATTGCCTGAACCCAGGAGGCGGAGGTTGCGGTGAGCCGAGATTGCACCATTGCACTCCCTCCTGGGTAACAAGAGGGAAACTCCGTCTCAAAAAAAAAAAAAAAAAGATACTAATGTATAGAGACATATGGAATGCTCCACGAATTTGTGCGTCATAGTTGCGGAGCGACCAGAGCCATTTCTATGTCGTTCCGAATTTCTGTATCATCCCAATGTTAGTATGGACGCGGCGGAAGCTAGCGCGGAGTTTTACATTTCAAAAGATTGAAGAAACCAAGAATAGTATTTCTTGCATGTGACATTTCTAACAAACGCACATTTCACTGTCCGTGTATGAAGTGTTGCTTTAACACGGCCGCCTCGTGTGCGCCGCGTCTCCCGCTGCTTTTCCCCGGCTCTGCTGCTGCGCTTCCCCGGCTCTGCTGCTGCGCGCTGCACGCACTGACCGCTCCGTAACGTTGTATTTCTTCACTGTCGGTGCACTCGTATCATCTCAGAACAACAAAACGGGACTTCAACTGTCCACTTTAATAGTTGAATTATGATCCTATGAACTGTAAGCTCATTTCACAAAGAAGCGACGGTGTTCGCATGATGCATGTAAAACAACCACACCCTTCACCGCGCTGCGCATCACAGCTGAGAGCAACTGGTCCTTGGCTAAAGGGTTGATGCCCTAATGGGAATCGAACCGCAGACCTGCTGGTTTACTGATTCAACGCTCTCCCACTCAGCCATTCCACCTGCCGCAGGTCACGGTGTTCTTCCATTTCTCTTTGAATACTTCAATGGTGTTCAACATTCTTAGTTTCAGATTTCTCAAATGTTGCTAATTGTCCCACGTATTTACTGATCCAGAAAGACTTGGAGTCTATCGTCTTCCACATACGTTGGTTATTTAAATGCCAATTCCTGGCAGTATGGGGTGAATAGACGCCGGGGGAGACAGAACAGAAGCTGTGGAGAGTTCACGGAAAGCATTTCTGCTCCTCCGCATTGTCGGCTAAGCCAGAAACAGCTCAGAAAATTAAAAAAGAAAAATTCATGGAGTTTTAAAATTTTTTTCTTTTCACTTTCATCTTTCATAGAACCCAATGACAATATAACTTTGCTAAAAGAATGCGAGGTGTGAATATTATGACAAAGCAATCACGAAATTCCCAACTTACATGAATGCAACTGACAGAAAATTAGAAAATCAAAAATGGCATTTCTCATTTACAGCAGAATTTCTTCACAATTTTTTTTTTTTTTTTTTTTTTGAAACGGAGTTTCGCTCTTGTTACCCGGGCTGGAGTGCAATGGCGTGATCTCGGCTCGCCGCAACCTCCACCTTATGGGTTCAAGCAATTCTCCTGCCTCAGCCTCCTGAGTAGCTGGGATTACAGGCACGCGCCACCATGCCCAGCTAATTTTTGTATTTTTAGTAGAGACGGGGTTTCACCATGTTGACCAGGATGGTCTCGATCTCTTGACCTAGTGATCCACCCGCCTCAGCCTCCCAAAGTGCTGGGATTATAGGCGTGAGCCACCGCGCCCAGCCCACAAAACTTTTTTAAAATAAAGATGAGTCTGCAACCAAGTAAGTTTCTGATTGACTCTGTTAGCCAGGCAAGTGAACCATTTACCGTGGTGAGGTAATGAAATAGTGTTTCATTTTAGTCACCCAAGAGATGTGTCTGGAGAAAACGAGCTTCTTTCAGACTATTAGTGCTTCAGGGGAACAGGTGATAGGAGACTTCAGGACACTGGGAACAGCATCAATAGTTAACTAGCAATACAAGGCAAGTGATTTACTCTTGATGAGTCCGCAGATGTTACCAACGTTACTCAGTTGTTCCTTTAAGAAGTCAAAGTCAGTTGAGCGTGAGTAAGGAAGTAACCTGCATCAACAGCTTACACGTGGCAACTACAGGTAAGAACTTCTTTTCTAAGAAGTATTTCCTAGAAGTACAGTATTTTCTAAGAAGTTGAAAAAACAATAGTTCTTTACAACCTGAAGTGAAATCTGCCAAGACGTGGTATAACCAGTGATCGTGAAATCATGAGAAGGGCAGAAAGAGGCTTAGCGGAGCCAGTTTAAAAACTTGTAATAAATGTAAGCTTTCTGCAGGAAACATTTGATGGTATCATATGTTGTTGCACAGTGATGTCAACAGTGGACTTACCTTGGTCTGCTGGTGCAGCCATTGTCACTTTTACTAATTTTGGACAGAAATTAGAAGCTGAAAGTCCTGACAAGAAGGATGACACAGCAGTTTAATGACTTAGCACCGATAAATTGTGTTTTTTTTTAAAACTTGGGGCTGAGATGGAATTTTATTTGAAGTGGAAGAACTGCCCTCAGTTACTGTAATCAAACACTGAAGGGCTTTGGAAGTTAGCTCTTGTTTCAGATTAAATAGTGCTTTTCAACAAATTCAGCCAAAATTACAAGGCAAAACGATGTTTATATATAAAACTTGTACTGCCATGAAGTCACTTTGGTGACAGCGAACATTGCTAGAATCACAGTGATATCAAGCTGCCCTGTGCACTCCCTGTGCTATACAAAGTTAAAAGAAGGAAATCTCCAATCCCACAGAAATTTTCCACAGCTATATTTTCTGAACTCAAACTACAGTACCGGCAGTGTGTTAAAAGCTTAATGCAAGTGTAAAAGCAATTTTCATATTTCAAAATCCACTTAACATGCAATTGAGGAGCTTCACACTAAGCCTCACTTTGAAGTGACTAATTTGCAATGCAATGACATACTGAAGGAAACAGAGAGATGAACCTACTAGAATCCACAAATGTCTTCCATGCAATGAATATGCCCAAATCACATACACAAATAATATTAATCTGTGAAGGTTAATATTAGCCATTGGCATCTCCCGTCTTTATGAAAAGATATTTTCAAAGATTAAATAAATAAAATTGCACTACAGATCATTAACAGGTGAGCATTAGCAAATGATGTTGATGATAGGGAACACTAACTTTGAGCCCCCATCTGTAATAATTATTATAATGATGACTTAATTGTTCTCATTAATAATAATTATACTCAATTAGTATTGTATTTTGAATTTCATCAGTAAATGTGAGTGGATTTCTTTCTCCCTTGTTCTATAAATACCTACATAATATCCTAATATCCTTGATTTTAGGACTTGCAAATCCTAAAATATTTACTAGTTGGCCATTTTCAGAGAAAGGTCTCTCTCAGGCTTATTTTATAAGGACACTAATCCCATTTGTGAAGACACCACCTTTATCACCTACTCACCTTCCAAAGGCCCTAAATCCTAATCTAATGACATTGGTGATTAGGGTTCAACATGTACAGTTTTGGTAATGGGAGCAGTCACAAACATTCAGACTACAGTAGGAGTACATTTAAAAACCTGGGAAACAATTTTGCACAAGCTTACTGTGACGAAGAGTCCCTAAGTTGATCTCCAGTAATTTCTGTTTCCTAGTGTTCATGCATCTGTGTACTAGTCTCCCCTTGAGTGTGAATGGGACTTGTAACTTCCTTTTTTTTTTTTGGCCTGGGCTGGAGTGCAGTGGTGCATTCTCTGCTCACTGCAACCTCCACCTCCCAGGTTCAAGCAATTTTCCTGCCTCAGCCTTCCAAGTACCTGGGATTACAGGTGCATGCCATTACACCCAGCTAATTTTTTGTATTTTTAGTAGAGATGGGATTTCACCACAGTGGCCAGGCTGGTCTTGAACTCCTGACCTCGTGATTCACCCAGCTCAGCCTTCCAAAGTGCTGGGATTACAGGCATGACTTACTGCACCCAGCTGTGACTTATTCTAACCAGTAGACTATGGCAAAGGTAAAGGGATGCCACTCCCATAATTACGTAAAAATGTATATAAAACATACAATATATTGTTTAAATTATATATATATATATATATATATATATATATATATATATATATATACATAAGCAATTTTAAA
Source organism: Saguinus oedipus (assembly GCA_031835075.1). Classification (NCBI taxonomy): domain Eukaryota; kingdom Metazoa; phylum Chordata; class Mammalia; order Primates; family Cebidae; genus Saguinus; species Saguinus oedipus. Next base: position 7,274,827 of record CM063172.1, on the reverse strand, counting down.
TACATGTAAACACACAAATAGTATTCAAAACAGAGCACAAACTCCCTGCCTGTCATTGATGGTAATGACAGCACTTGGGGTGGAGAAGATCCAGGGACCAAATCTGCAGGGAAGAAGAGGGAAATGACAATGGGAGTGATGGGTGCAGAAATGGAAGTGTGGTTAAGTGTCGAAGGAGAGCCTTTTCAAGTTAAGGTGATTTTCCTGCTCTCAGAACTCTTAATTTTTCCCACTAAAGTTTTCTGAAATGCAAGTCTGGAGCCAGCATAGCAGCGATTGCTCAGAGTGGCTGGAGAGAGCCACTGAATGACATTCACTGAATGACAAAAACGTCAACAAGGGGGAAGCATTGGGACGATGTTGGTGAAAGAATACAAAGTTGCAGTTAGGGAGAAGTTCAGTAAGTTGATGTACAACGTGACGACTGTAGTTAAAAACAGTGCATCAGAACCTTGGGTGGGAACAGTAAAAAGATGAAAAAAAAAAAAAACAAAAACCGATACAATGTATTGAAAAATGATGAGGTTTTTAGTTGTCACTGCAAAATTGGTAACTATGTGAGGTAATGCATCTGGTAATGAGCTCGACTCAGCCACTCCACAATGCACGTGTGTATCTCAAAATAGCATGTTGTACATGAAAAAAAACATAATTTTACTTATCAATTTAAAATTTAAAATACAAATAAAACATAAAATGTTAGGCCGGGTGCAGTGGCTTACACCTGTAATCCCAACACTGTGGGAGGCTGAGGCGGGCGGATTACCTGAGATCAGGAGTTTGAGACAAGCCTGACCAACATGGAGAAACCCCATCTCTATGAAAAATACAAAATTAGCGAGATGCGGTGACTCATGCCTGTTACTTAGGACGCGGAGGTAGGAGAATCGCTTGAAACCGGGAGGCGGAGGTTGCTGGGTGAGCAGAGATCGCGCCATTGCACTCCAGCCTAGGCAATAAGAGGGAAACTTTGTCTCAAAAAATAAAAATAGCCGGGCGCGGTGGCTCAAGCCTGTAATCCCAGCACTTTGGGAGGCCGAGGCGGGTGGATCACGAGGTCAAGAGATCGAGACCATCCTGGTCAACATGGTGAAACCCCGTCTCTACTAAAAATACAAAAAATCAGCTGGGCACGGTGGTGCGTGCCTGTAATCCCAGCTACTCGGGAGGCTGAGGCAGGAGAATTGCCTGAACCCAGGAGGCGGAGGTTGCGGTGAGCCGAGATCGCGCCATTGCACTCCAGTCTGGGTAACAAGGGCGAAACACCGTCTCCAAAAAAAAAATAAATAAATAAAAATAAAAAAAATAAAAATAAAGTGTTACATAGCACATTTTTAGAACAGTAAGTTAGCACAGATTATCTTCTTGTTTATCAAAATGGGTTTTAAGAAACCACCGGAAAAGTAAGACCAGGGGTCACTGAATCTGTGTGTCTTTATTTGCAGTGACACATGACAGAACAGTACAACCGGAAGTGCCAGGGATTGAACCTAGGGCCTTGTGCATGCTAAGCACGCACTCTACCACTAAGCTACATCCCCTCTGCTGCAATTTTTTTCCTAAACAGTATAATGTCATCTTTCTCATTGCTCGTGAATTTTGAGAATCTCAAATTTAGTAAAAAGGTCCCTTATATATGACTCTAATTCTTTCTTTCTTTCTTTTTTTTTTGAGACGGAGTTTCGCTCTTGTCACCCAGGCTGGAGTGCAATGGCGCGATCTCGGCTCACCGCAACCTCCGCCTCCTGGGTTCAGGCAATTCTCCCGCCTCAGCCTCCTGAGTAGCTGGGATTACAGGCACGCGCCACCGTGCCCAGCTAATTTTTTTTTTTTTTTTTTTTTTTTTTTGTATTTTTAGTAGAGACGGGGTTTCACCATTTTGACCGGGATGGTCTCGATCTCTTGATCTCGTGATCCACCCGCCTCGGCCTCCCAAAGTGCTGGGATTACAGACTCTATTTCTTAAATCTCCAGGTTTTTCATGCTATCTTACAGATACAAGAGAAGAGTAATTTGATGCTATGCAAAAAATCACTGTTGCAGTCTTGCCAGCCCATCTCAAATTTGGCTCTCTAGAAGAGGCCTGAAGGGCACTCCCATTCCTCCACCTGAGGGGGTCCCAACATATAACTATCTCCAGCAGCTAGAAAATGTCTCGAGTGATAATTCTCTGTGTAGTTTTGTTTCTTGGAATCATGTTAATACTTTACACAATGAAATTTAAAAAGAAAAACAGCAAGGATAGAGAAAAAAAGTACTTTAAATTTGAAAACAACTAGAAAAAAAATTATTTCAAATGAATAGTATCAGAATTTAAAAAGGTAACAAATCCAGGTAAATGTTTCACACAGTACTTTGACCTTATAACTACATTCTAGAAACAAAAGAACTGCAGATAGATGATCTCTCCGACAGCAGAACCGAATAGACAGCCTCAAGTCATAGAGTTACACTGGCTTTCCTCACTTCTGTTGAGCCAAAATATCATGTGCAAAGATAATGAAACATGGACAAGTTCCTGCAGTCGAAAGCTGTGTTTTACTAGGATTCTGTTAGAACTGAGTGAGGGAAACAAAAAACGCTCTGAGGCTCTGAAAAGGAACTCAAACGCTGGACCATTAAATTGAAAGTTTAATTTTCTAATAAGTTATTCAGGGTTAAAGACATTTTGATTTTCAAAATCTCTTCAATTAAAAAATATCTGGTTACTGCCTAACACACACATGTATATTTAATATATGCATATATAATATATATATTTAATATATGTATATATAACATATGTACTTTTAAAATTATTTATTTATTTATTTTTGAGATGGAGTCTCACTTTGTTGCCCAGGCTGGCGTGCTGTGGTGTGACCTCGGCTCACTGCAACCTCCCCTTCCCAGATTCAAGCAATTCTCCTGCCTCAGCCTCCCAAGTAGCTAGGATTACAGGTGCCCGCCACCACCCCAGGCTAATTTTGGTGTTTTTAATAGAGATACAGTTTCATCATGTTGGCCAGGCTGGTCTCAAACTCCTGACCTCAGGTGGTCCACTGGCCTCAGCCTCTCAAAGTGCTCAGATTATAGGCGTGAAACCTAACCTATATGTTTTTAATGCTTTCCTTTGCCTTATGAGCCAGTGTGCGTCACTCCTGGCCAAAACTTAGGTACCCAAGCTCAAAACTGCCAGCAGATCCCACTTCTCATTCAAATAGGTCCCACCACAGCCACAGTGGAGTCAGGGAGTGGCTTTCCTCCTGTTATCTTTGAAGCCACCAATATCAGTGACTACTTTGTCAAAAACAAAAATTAAATTGTATGCAAGCTTTCTAATGTGCGGTCTGTCTACCTAATTGATTGATCTATTAGAAGTTTTAACAACTTAATCCTCTACCAAAAAATTAACTGAATTACCTAGGAGTTGAGTGACTGAAGAGGCAGCCAAGATCAGAGTACCCCTAATTTTCTCTGAGGGTGGAAAGAATGGTTGTGGTATCTGTTGTGGAATTTGGAGGCTTCCAAACTTTAAACTGAGAGCCCAGTGGCCAAAATAGGTCAATCAAAACTTGGGTTAAACATCTAAAACCTCAGGTACTTTGGCTAGAGTGGGACCCCAATAAGTCCATTGTGAGTTGATTTACACAGAAGTCGAGGGCCATTTTGTGTGACTTTCAAGCTTGTGTAAAAGATTGGTGGGCTGAAAGACGTAAGAAACCACAAACTCCTGAAATAGGGCAAGTGTGTAGTACTGTCTCTCTCCCCGCTTTCTTGCCTGGTTCCCTGGTTTCATTATTTGAACGGGCAGGAAGCCTTGGGGACAGCTCCTTCTTCTGCAGCGCACACCAAGCACTGATCATCCACTTCTAAGGCTTCCAAAGTACAACAGACAAAAACTGAGGACACAAAAATGTGTCTCACGTTTTTAGTATAGATGAGCTTGCATTTAATTGACATTACCTGAACATCCTGTGTTCTTCATCTTGGGGGCTGTATACTGCTTCCCTCTCTATACTAGAGGAATTGGGAACGGGCATTTCCATGTGTTTCTGGTTTGTTTTATGCCCTTTTTGTTTTTTTGAGACAGTCTCTGTGTACCAGGCTGGAGTGCAACGGTGCGGTCTCAGCTCACTGCAACCTCTCCCTCCCAGGTTCAAGCGATTTTCTGCCTCAGCCTCACGATTAGCTGGGGTTACAGGTGTGCACTATCATGCCCAGCTAATTTTTGTGTTTTTAGTAGATACGGGGTTTCACTATGTTAGCCAGGCTGGTCTTGAACTCCTGACCTCGTGATCTGCCTGTCTCGGCCTCCCAAAGTACTGGGATTACAGGCGTGAGCCAGCACCCTGCCTCTTTTATGCACTTGTATTGGTTTTAAAGTTTTTCCAAATTCAGGATTTAGTGCTCTTAAGCTGAATCATAATGTCTTTTCCAGGCGAGTGACAGCTGAGGTACATTTGCTACCAGGTGTAGGGAATTTGAGTTTTGAAGGCACTGAAATTAACTGGGTTTCTCAAGAGCAAGTTGGAATCCTCCTTGTAGAATCCAAAGTCGAGTTCTGACTGTGGTCAATATGACCCTGAATGTTTGATGTAGCTGGAGTTCACTGAAAGCCGTTTTTCTGTTGTCCAGTGTCCATGCACCCACTTACCTAGAAATAGTTTGTGTCTACGGCCATCTGCATTGTTAGACCAATCTTTTGGTGCTGAAGGGAGGAGACCTGGAGCATAAGCACAGAGTAAATGCCCTGTGCTGCCTTCTCATATATTCCTTGATATATGATTATCTTCCTGCTTTTGATTATCACACTATGTTCACGTAGATATTAAGATGAGAGGAAGACAGGACAATTTGGATATGCCAAAGAGAAGCCATGAAGTGCTGCCTGTAAGTGAAAAGGGGAAAGTTCTCTACTTAATAAGAAAACAAAATGCATATTCGAGATTGCTAAGAGCTATGGTAAGAAGGAGTTTTCTAGCCATGGGCCGGGCACAGTGGCTCACATTTGTACTCCCAGCACTTTGGGAGGCAGAGGCGGGCGGATCACCTGAGGTCAGGAGTTCGAAACCAGCCTGGCCAACATAGTGAAACCCCGTCTTTACTCAAAAAATACAAAAATTAGCCAGGCATGGTGGGTGCCTATAATCCCAGCTACTCGGGAGGCTGAGGCAGGAGAATCGCTTGAACTCAGGAGGTGGAGGTTGCACTGAGCCGAGATCGCACCATCGCAGTCCAGCCTAGGTGAGAGCTCGAGACTCCGTTTCTAAATAAATAAAAGCAGAAGGTTGAGGTGGGAGTAGGTGAGTGTAGAAACAGGACTTGCTGGCTGCTTTTGGTTTGAGTATGTGAGGTAGTTCTGCCAGCGGTTGCTTTACTTTGGAGTGAAAGACAAACCTGACGATAACTGAACATAATCCTCTGTCCTGAGGCTTTGAGGGGCAGGTTATTACCGTGAGCCCGGGAGGCTTACTCGGTAGAACATCAGACTTTTAATTATGAGGGTCCAGTCCTTGACGGGGCATGAGGCCTCAGCTTTCCGTTCAACTGTTTTATATATACCAAAAAAAAAAAAAGATTTAAATTCAGGCTGTTCCATTCTGGGCATTTGGATTTGAGCTGTTATGCCAGAGAAATAATGGCTGAAACCATCAATCAGAGGTGCCTGGTGTTGGGGACTTTGTTTGAAGGCAAAAATTAGGGAAAGGCCGGGCATGGTGGCTCAGGCCTTTAATCCCAGTACTTTGGGAGGCCGATGTGGGCGGTCTTTTACGTGGTCCTGTTTTTTGTTTTCGCTTGAGCACAGCCAGGAGTTCGAGACCAGTCTGGGGAATATGGCAAAACCCTGTCTCTACATTAATAATAATAATAATAATAAATTGCCAGGCGAGGTGGTGCGATGCGGTGGTCCTAGGTACTTGGGAGGCTTAGCTTAGAGGATCAGCTGAGTCCTAGAAGGTGGAGGCTGCAGTGGGACATGGTTTTACCACTGCACTTCTGAGGGACAGAGACCCTGTCTCAAAGAAATAAATAGAGCAAGGCTTTGTTGAAAAGCAGAAAAGGGGATACGTCCTCAAAATAGAAACCCAGTCTTTTTTTATTTTTAATTTTTTATTGGGTTTTAGGTTTTGGGGTACATGTGCAGAACATGCAAGATAGTTGCATAGGTACACACATGGCAGTGTGTTTTGCTGCCTTCCGCCCCTTCACCCACATTTGGCATTTCTCCCCATGCTATCCCTCCCCAGCTCCCCACCACGCTGTCCCTCCCCTATTCCCCCCAATAGACCCCAGTGTGTAGTACCCCCTTCCCTGTGTCCATGTGTTCTCATTGTTCATCACCTGCCTATGAGTGAGAATATGCGGTGTTTCATTTTCTGTTCTTGTGTCAGTTTGCTGAGAATGATGTTCTCCAGATTCATCCATGTTCCTACAAAGGACACGAACTCATCATTTTTTATTGCTGCATAATATTCCATGGTGTATATGTGCCACATTTTCCCAGACCAGTCTATCATCGATGGGCATTTGGAGAAACCCAGTCTTCCTCCTGGTGTAGGTGGTGGTACCTTTTGCCACAGTACAGGAAAGAAATATGCTCCTGTTTATTGTTAGGTTTTCTCTTTGCTTCGTGAGCACTGGATAGGGCCAGAAGGGAGAAGGAGCTAGGGTTTAAACATGATTACTTTAAGATGCCTGCACCTTTAAATTCGGTCCTGTGAATGTGTTTGGCAAACACAGTCCAACAGCTCTGAGGCTGCAGCTCTGCAGGAATCCCCGACTGATTCTTACTAGTTATGTAGCCGTGGAAGAAACATTAGGGAGAGAACTGAAAGGGTTGATTGTGATGTGTAGATTCGGAGCTCATTCATGGCGTTCGTGGAAAACCTTACGGTTAGCTGCAGTGATCTTGGCTCTGTATTCATTCTGGACAGCATAATGTTCTTGGGAGCTACTTGGAAATCCCAGGAAATTATTAGAAATCGCATTGAGGTTATTGCTATCTGCTTTTTGCCCTCCGCGACCCTTATGTGTCTTTTCGTGTTCAGAGACATCCCGTGAAGTAGTTTTGAACTTGGAGGGATCCCATTTATCTGGCAAAGTCTCTCGGTTGGTCCAAAAGGCTCGCCAGACTGCTGGAATGTGAGACTAGAAAACAGAGAAAAGACAGGTCTCAGAGAGACAATTAAGGTGTGGTCACATCCACAGGTGTGCAGGTATCTATGTGTAGGGTGGGAAATTGGAGCAGGTTTTAACTTGGCTTGTGGTGTTAGTGTCCCTGGTAAATAATTACTTTCCATTGTGACTGGAGCAAACTGTATTCAAAGTGGACTTGTATCTTCCTAATGAGAAGGATTTTATTTCCTTGTCTGCCTCCAGCTGTATCTCCAAAATCATTTAATGAATTTTTGTGGCAAGGTCCAATCTTTCTTTCAGTAGCATTATTGAAACATCGAATCAATGGGAAGATGTGGGATTAACTCATAAATCACAGAATTTTTGTGAGAAACCCAGCATTTGACTTAGAAGACAGAACATAACCATGCTCAATATACAGTATTCAGAAAACACTGACACTGATGTCGTATATGTCTACCCATCGGTGTCCTCAGGGAAAATAGCACCCATTGGGTGCTGCTTTGGAAGGTATGTCTACCCATCGGTGTCCTCAGGGAAAATAGCACCCATTGGGTGCTGCTTTGGAAGGTATGTCTACCCATCTGTGTCCTCAGGGAAAATAGCGCCCATTGGGTGCTGCTTTGGAAGGTATGTCCACCCATCTGTGTCCTCAGGGAAAATAGCGCCCGTTGGGTGCTGTTTTGGAAGGAGTCCCAAAGAAAGCACGTTAGATATAATTTGAGTGTGTTGGAATATCATTGTGCACACCAAGCGTGATGTTCTCTGATAGCATAAAAACGCTTTTACCTTTTACATGGTCCTGTTTTTTTGTTTTGTTTTGCTTTGTTTTTTAGACAGAGTCTCACTCTGAGTGATCTCTGCTCACTGAAGCCTCCGTCTCCTGGATTCAAGTGATTCTGCTGAATCAGCCTCCCTGTAGCTGGAACTACAGGTGTGCACCACCACACCTGGCTAATTTTTGTATTTTTAGGAGAGATGCGTTTCACCATGTTGGCCAGGCTAGTTCAAACTCCTGACTTTAAGTGATCTGCCTGCCTATGCCTCCCAAAGTGCTGGAATTACAGGTGTGAGCCACCGTGCCCGGCCGACATGGTCCTGTTTTACAGTTATAGATAGAATAATGGCATTACATTACATACTCAGATTATAAGACTGCAAATCATGGGTTGTTTCCTTATAACATTATAGTATACTCATACACAATTTAATGGTCCCCTTTAATTTCAAGTGTTGTGTTAGCTGCTAAAGACAGAGTTCAATTACACAGAAAATAAATATAATAGTACAGGTCATTTTTTTTTGAAGTTTTACAGAAGACTTTTCAGTCCCCCATTGTAGGCACTGCAAACATTATTTGTTTAATGCTGCTTCAGCTTTTCATTTAGCATCTTTGACCAGAGACTTTCCATTATATGTCGTAGAGTAATTGCCAGAGGTTGAGTTAAGTAGCTTCTATCATTTCTGTAATTTGGCATTAAAAAGGACCAGAAGAAAAGAGCAGTCATGAAGGGACAAATCGAAGGAGCATGATGGCTTTTCAGTTCAGACATAGGTCGTCCTGTGCCCCAGCTGCTCTCACTTCTTTTACACAGTGCAGAGTGGAAGGACACCTTTGTTACCTGCCTTAACAAACTTATTTTTTCAAGAATCTTTTATAATAAAGTAATATTTACCAATATCAAAGGAAAAAATAAAACACCCTCTAAAATATCTGAAAACTGTTATCGATAAGTAATGAACTAGGAAAGAACAGAAGGCAATGTGGTTCTTCAAGGTTACTCTTCACTAAATCAGTGCTCATGTCGATGAGAGCTGGGGTGGAAAAACCTAAGGCGGAGACTATGGTTTATCACAAGGAATTAAATTTGTTTAGAATCGTCATGATAATTCACTCAATGTTTACTTTCTTATTTGGGCTTATTTAGGAAAATATTTGAGAACCTGTCTCCTACTTATTTACCCATCAGAGAAAATGTGGTGATATTAGCAAATGCTTCTATACACATACACACATTCATATAGGTAATATATATTATACTATACACACAAATTATGTGTACATGCAAATACACACATAAGCACCCATCATGAGGTATAGTTCATCCATACACTTTCCAGGGATTATGTAATTTAATTCTAACAATAGTTATGAGTAAATACTGAGCTTAAGATTGAAATCAGATTTTTGTCTTACTTTAGAGGCTAATATTTTATAATTACATAATTGATGGCAAAAGTCACTTCTTAAAGTCGATAGTCATTTCTGTTGTTATCTATGTCAGCTAAGAAAAATAGCAAGATAATACAATTTCTTTAGCGTGATAAATTGTGTACATTTAAAACCATTGTTATTGTCTCACTATCTTACTGAAAATAATTATTCGGGACTAATATACAGAGTATGGAGTGAGCTCAAACAACTCAATGGTGGGAAAAAAATCAAATAATTTGATTGAAAAATGGACAAAAGATCTGAGTAGACAATTCTCAAAAGAAGACATACAAATGGCCATGAGGTATATTAAAAATGTTCTTCAGATGTTGGAGTGCTCTTAAAAATGAAAAAATCGTCAACATCATTAATCATCAGAGAAATGCACATCAAAACTACAATGAGATTTTATCTCATCCCAGTGAAAATGGCTTTTATCCAAAAGACTGGGAATATCAAATGCTGGTGAAGATGTGGAAGAAAGGGAACCCTTGTACACTGTATGGCGATGTACATTAGTACAGTCAGGCCGGGCGCGGTGGCTCACGCCTGTAATTCCAGCACTTTGGGAGGCCGAGGTGGTGGATCACAAGGTCAAGAGATCGAGGCCATCCTGCTCAACATGGTGAAACCCCATCTCTACTAAAAATACAAAAATTAGCTGGGCATGGTGGCGCGTGCCTATAATCCCAGCTACTCAGGAGGCTGAGGCAGGAGAATTGCCTGAACTCAGGAGGCGGAGGTTGCGGTGAGCCGAGATCGCGCCATTGCACTCCAGCCTGGGTAACAAGAGCGAAACTCCGTCTCAAAAAAAAAAAAAAAAAAAAATTAGTACAGTCACTATGGAGAACACTATGAAGGTTCTTTGAAAAACTAAAAATAGAACTACCACATGATCTGGGCATTCTCACTGCTAGGTATATATCCAAAAGAAAGGAAATCAGCATATCAAAAAGATACCTGCACATCCATGTTCATTGCAGCACTATTTACGATAGCCAAGATTTGGAATCAAGCCAAGTGTCCATCAACAGATGAATACAAAAAGAAAATGTGGTAGACGTGCACTGTGAAATATTTATTCATCTGTAAAAAAGAATGAAATCCTGTCATTCATGATAACCTGGATGGAACTGGAGCACATTATGTTAAATGAAATAAGCCTGGCACAGAAAGACAAATTTTGCACATTCTCAACACATAGTTGGGAGGTAGAAATTAAAACAATAGAACTCATGGAGATAGAGAGTAGAATGACGGTTAGCAGAAGCCGGGTAGCAGGGAGGGGCTCTAAAGTAGGGACAGTTAATGGGTGCAAAATATAGTTTGATAACACAATAGGGTGACTGTAGTCAATAATAATTTATTGTATATTTTTAAATAATTAAAAGAGTGGGACTGGGTGTGATGGCTCATGCCTGTAATCCCAGCACTTTGGGAGGTCGAGGCGGGTGGAACATGAGGTCAAGAGACTGAGATCATTCTGGCCAACATGAAACCCCATCTCTACCAAAAATACAAAAATTAGCCGGGTGTGGTTGCACGCATCCATAATCCCAGCTACTCGGGAGGCTGTGAGGCAGGAGAATCACTTGAATCTGGGAGGTGGAGGTTGCAATGAGCTGAGATTGGGCCACTGCACTCTAATCTGCTGACAGAGGGAGACTCTGTCTCAAAAAAAAGAAGAAGAAGAAAAAGAAAAAAGTGGAATTGGAATGTTCCTAGCACAAATAAATGATAAATGTTTGAGGTGATGGAGACCCCAGTTACACTGATATGATTATTATACATTGTATGCCTGTATCAAAACATCACATTTATACACCTATTATATACCCATAAACATTAAAAATCAAAAAAAGAAATTTTAAAAAGGAAGAATTTGTTTACCCAAAGTCAGGACAAGCAGCAATAGTATAGGGGGAAAAAAAAGTAGCATCAATACAGAAAAAAATCTACAATTTTTTTGGTTTTAAAAAAAGTGCAAAATTACATTTATGTTCTGATAATATAATGTTCTATATCAAGAAGGAAAAAGAAGCAACCAAAAAACCCATATTAAAAAATTCATACAAAGGCTAAGTAGGAAATAAATGTAGACCAATGTATTAGTTATCTGATGCTACATAATAAATTCCCCTGTCTTTTATGAGCCAGGCTCTGAAGTCCTACAACTCATCTGCCTCATTCTAATCAATCACTCACAAGAACAGTATTACACATCAAACAACACTGATTATGAAGGAAGAGTGGCCACCGGCTGATAATAAAGCTCAGTAATGAATCCATGGGGATTCATTATAATATCCTTTTTGCTTTTTTTTTTTTAGACGGAATTTCGATCTCTTGCCCAGGCTGCAGTGCAGTGGTGCAATCTTGGCTCACTGCAACCTCTGCCTCCTGGGTTTAAGCGATTCTCCTGCCTCAGACTCCTGAGTAGCTGGGACCACAGGCACTTGCCACCACATCCAGCTAATTTTTGTATTTCAGGTAGAGACGGGGTTTCACTGTGTTGGCCAGGCTGGTCTCGAACTCCTGACCTCAAGTGATCTGCCTGCCCACCCGCCCACCTCGCCCAGCCTTTTTGTTCTTTTATATGTTAAAATAGTCTCCAATGAAGAAGAAAAGAAAAGAAAAACTACACTGATTGCTTCACAAGAAGAAACAAACAATCCAAATCAGCCTATACCAATGAGAGAAATTGAATTGGTAATCAGTAACTGTCTAAAACGAAAGCATTAGGATCAGGTAGGTTCATTGCGGAACACTAACAAGTATTTTAGGAAGAAACTATGTCAATTTTTTCATAACTTACTGAAAATGGAAGCAGAGAGAATAATTCTCAACTCATTCTATGAAGCCAGCATTATCTTAATACTGAAAGCAAAGACATTATGAAAGAAAGCTACAGTGCAACATCTCTCATAAACATGGATGCAAAAATCCTCAACAAAATATTAGCAAACTAATGCATAATGTATAAAAGGAGGCAGGTTGTGGAGGCAGGGGGCTTATGGGAACTCTGTACTTTCTGCTGTTTTGCTATGGACCTTAATTTTTTTTTTTTTTTTTTGGAGACAGAGTTTCGTTGTTGTTACCCAGACTGGAGTGCAATGGCACAATCTCGGCTCACTGCAACCTCCGCCTTCTGGGTTCAAGCAATTCTCCTGCCTCAGCCTCCTGAGTAGCTGGGATTACAGGTGCGCACCACCATGCCCAGCTAATTTTTGTATTTTTAGTAGAGACGGGGTTTCACCTTGTTGACCAGGATGGTCTCGATCTCTTGACCTCATGATCCACCTGCCTCGGGCTCCCAAAGTGCTGGGATTATAGGTGTGAGCCACTGCGCCCAGCCTATGGACCTTAATTTTTAAAAAGTAAATTAACAGATACCAAGTTCATTTTTCTGTGTTGTGTAATATTCCAATTTAATAAAGTAAGGCAGACCACCTGTTTTTATCATCTACTCAAGAGCCACATTTTCTTCTCCAATTGTTCAGTGATAATAAGATGCTTCCCTCATGGGAGCACCTGCAAAATGAAGTTTCCATGTCAGTGGTCATGTCATTTTCCACTGTCTCTGCATCCTCACCATATTTTGTTGTGTTTTGTTTTGTTTTTGAGCCTAGCGGGAATGCAGTGGCACAATCATGGTTCACTGCACCTCCACCTCCTGGGCTCACGTGATCCTCCCACCTCAGCCTCCTTGGTAGCTGGGACCACAGGCATGTACCACCATGCCCAGCTAGGTGTTTTTTGTTTGTTTGTTTTGTTTTTGTAGAGGTGAGGCAGCGTCTCACTTTGTTACCCAGGTTGGTCTTTAACTCCTGGGCTCAAGCGATCCTCCTGCCTCACCCTCCTAGTGCTAGGATTACAAGCATGAGCCACCGCATCTGGCCTCACCACCATTTTAAAAGACAATATTGAAACAGGTTTCTCTGTTTCAAGGAATCCGCTATGAAAGCAGAGGAAGCAAAAGACATTAAAATATCTTAATTATCTCCCGAGTAGCCAGGGCTGAGGTTTGGACCCGGATTATGACCCTGTTTTTAGCAGCATTTTTGACAGTCTAGAAGCAGGGTCCTTAGCAGCAGCCAAGCAGTACTGGATGTCTCACACTTTTTATGAGGAGATGTGGCTTTAGTCATCCTCACTAGCACACAGCAGGAAACAGCTTCTTTCTGCCTTCTCCTCTGTCAATAGGTGCAGGCAGAGACTGCAAATGTAATGGCACACCTTGCACACTTGCATGTCACTGTCCTGCACATATGAAGGTTTCTTCTCTTTTCTTTTTTGTCTTTTTAAGAGTAGTTTTAGGTTCACAGAAAAACTCAGTGGGAGGTACAGAAATGTCCTATATATCCCTGTCCTCACAAAGGCAAGGCCTCTTCCACCAAGAATATCCTGCACCAAAGTGATACATTTGTTACAACTGATAAACCTACATTGACACACCACTGTCACCCAAAGTCCATAGTTCAGTGTACGGTGCACTCTTGGTGTTGTGTAGTTAATGGGTTTTGACAAATACACGATGATATATATCCACCAGTACAGTATTATACAGTGCATTTTCAGTGCCCTAAAAATCCTCTGTGCTTGCCTATTCACCCTTTACCCCTAACTCCCGGAAACCACTAATATTTTTACTGTTTTCATAGCTTTACTTTTTCCGGAATACCATATAGTTGGAATCACAGTACACTGGCTTTTCAGATTGGCTTATTTAACTTAGTCATGTGCATGTAAGTTTCCTCCACGTCTTTTCATAGTGTCATGGTTCATTTCTTTGAGCACTGTATAATCTTCCGTTGCTTGAATGTACCAGTTTATTTATGCATTCACCTACTGAGACGTCTCCATTGTTTACAGGTTTTGGCAACTCTGAATAAAGCTTCTATAAACATCCATGTGCAGGTTTTTTTTGTTTGTTTGTTTTTAATAAAGATGGGGTTTCACCATGTTGGTCAGGCTGGTCTTGAACTCCCGACCTCAGGTGATCTGCCGGCCTTGGCCTCCAAAGTGCTTGGATTACAGGCCATGTGCAGGTTTTCGAACAGACGTGTTTTCATCTCCTCTCGGTAGATACCAAGCAGCGTGATTGCTGGTCGGTGCAATGAGAGTATGATTCGTTTAGTGAGAAACTGCCAAAGCGCCTTTCAAAGCAGTTGTGTCATTTTTGCTTTCCCATCAGCAGTGAAGGAGAGTTGCTGTCGCTCCACAACCTCATCAGCTTTTGGTGTTGCCAGGGTTTCGGGTTTTTGCCATTCTGAAACGTGTGGTGGTATCAGTGTTTTAATTTGCATTTTCCTGGTGGTCCATGATTCGGAGACTTTTTACTTGGTTATTCGCCGTCTGGTTATTCTTCGCTGACTAGTCCGTTCAGATATTTTGTCTACTTTTTAATCAGGTTGCTTGTTCTTTCATCGTTAGGCATGAAGCGTTCTTTGTATATTTTGGGTACCGGTCCTTTATCAGACATGTGTTTCGCAGACATTTTCTCTGTCTATGGCTTGTCTTCTCATTCTCTCCAGAGTGTTTTTCGCAGACCCAGTTTTAAAATTTCTAGTGAAGCACAAGTTATCAAACCTTCCATGGATCGTGTCTGTAGTGTTGTCACTTTCTGTTCAAAGAGTCGCTGTTCTGTCCTGTATAATTTCTGAAGCAGGAGACGAACCTGAGCCCGCGGAGGCTGCAGCGGGGTCCAGGCGGTGCGCGCGGTGGGGGCGGTGCGCGCGGTGGGGGCGGTGCGCGCGGTGGGGGCGGTGCGCGCGGTGGGGGCGGTGCGGGCGGTGGGGGCGGTGGGGGCGGTGGGGGCGGTGCGGGCGGTGGGGGCGGTGCGGGCGGTGGGGGCGGTGCGGGCGGTGGGGGCGGTGGGGGCGGTGCGGGCGGTGCCGGCGGTGGGGGCGGTGCGCGCGGTGGGGGCGGTGGGGGCGGTGCGCGCGGTGGGGGCGGTGCGGGCGGTGGGGGCGGTGCGGGCGGTGGGGGCGGTGCGCGCGGTGGGGGCGGTGCGCGCGGTGGGGGCGGTGGGGGCGGTGCCGGCGGTGGGGGCGGTGCCGGCGGTGGGGGCGGTGGGGGCGGTGCCGGCGGTGGGGGCGGTGGGGGCGGTGCGCGCGGTGGGGGCCGTGGGGGCGGTGCGGGCGGTGCGGGCGGTGCCGGCGGTGGGGGCGGTGGGGGCGGTGCGCGCGGTGGGGGCGGTGGGGGCTGTGGGGGCGGTGCGCGCGGTGGGGGCGGTGCGGGCGGTGGGGGCGGTGGGGGCGGTGGGGGCGGTGCCGGCGGCGGCGGCGGTACCGGCGGTGCGTCCCGTGCGTCCCGTGCGTCCCGCTTCGCTCTTCCGCGCAGCACCTGCCGGAGACTCAGAACGAGGCGCGGGAAACAGGTGGACCGAGGAAAGAGGGAAAGCAGCGAGCTCCGCTTCTCCAATCTAGGGTTCGTCGGGGAGCGAGTTCCCGGACAAAGCTGCGGAGTCGGGTGGGCCGGAGGGTGCGTGTGGCTGGAGCCACTGCGTGTGGGACAAGGCCGGGCGTGTGTCCACGTTTCCGTCTGCTGGACAGCTCCTCCTCGGAGCCGGGCGAGCCAGTGCGGAGCGTTTCATCATTCAGGTGCTCAGACGCAGGGAACTTGGGTTGCGTTTCCCACGAGGCTTCGGCGAGCAGAGCGTTTCTCAAAGGGTCTTCACCGTTCCCTGACATCTTGGTGCCTGGGATTCAGTTGCGTGGACAGGGGGACGGATGACAGCGCGCTCTGCTCTCGGTCACACGCGAGCTGGGAGTCCTGCTGCGTCCCGGGAGGTTATGCGGGTGTGATCTGGGTTAGAGTTTAGGTGGGATTCATCCTCAGAGTTGGTCACTCCCTGGTCCAGCGCGAAGTAATATTAAACGCTTCGCGTTTTTAACAGGACAGGAATTCTCCCGTGCAGCTGGCTTGTGCCAGGGGATGTAGCTCAGTGGTAGAGCGCATGCTTCGCATGTATGAGGCCCCGGGTTCGATCCCCGGCATCTCCAAGGCCAACTCTTCTTTTACTTTTTGTTTAATTCATCCTCTGGCGTAGAATATAAAGGAAAACAACAAAGTATTTTAGTCCCTTCTCATTTTTGTTATTTCCTTTAAATCTATCAGTTTCCTTTCTTTATGTTTTTCTTCTATTTGGTTGACTAGCCACACTCCATATTCCTGTTTTGTGGAAAGTGTTTTTTTTCTTCTTCTTCTTTTTGGGACGGAGTTTCGCTCTTGTTACCCAGGCTGGAGTGCAATGGCGCGATCTCGGCTCACCGCAACCTCTGCCTCCTGGGTTCAGGCAATTCTCCTGCCTCAGCCTCCTGAGTAGCTGGGATTACAGGCACGCGCCACCACGCCCAGCTAATTTTTTGTATTTTTAGTAGAGACGGGGTTTCACCATGTTGACCAGGATGGTCCCGATCTCTTCACCTCGTGATCCACCCGCCTCGGCCTCCCAAAGTGCTGGGACTACAGGCTTGAGCCACCGCGCCCGGCCATAAGTTTTTAGGCTTATGTTATTTCTGCATTGCACTTACGTTCATTCCTTGATTCAGTTGAGTGCTTTGGAATATTGACAGTAAATTTGCTTTATTGCTTCCGTTCACGTTTAAAGATACAGTAAAATTGCCAATGTGTATCTTTCTGCCATTGTTAAGAGAAAATAATGAAACGTAATGAATAAGAGAGGATCACTACAATAGTGAAACATTACAGTGAAATATTATAAAAGGCAGTAATGAAACATAAACAGGAGAGGATCACAATAATAAGGAAACATTACAAACAAAAGCGGATTACAATCAGACTCGAACTTTACAAAGTTAATTCTATAAATAATGTGGAAAATGGATTGGGAATGGTGCTGAAATACGATGAAATAAGATTATTTCAGATCTTACTGGAGGAGTCCAGATGAATTTTGGTGGGGACTTTCACTGAGAAGTGAATTTCAGAACATGAAGACCTGTCCTATGACCTTAGGATAAGAGTAGTCCGAGGCTGAAACTTTTCCAGGTGCCTGAACTGAAGGTACTGCTGACTTTTCCCAAGAGACTGATAGCTATCCAGCAGGATTTACCTCAGGGATGAAGGTACTTGTCTCAATCTCTTAATTTCTCAATTAACCTCTTTTCCCACTCAGTTTTCTACTTCCAGTGGGATCCTTTGGACTGTGGAGAATGTTTAACTTACTTGGAAAACATTCGATCAGCTAAACTTACTGTCTCATATTCCTTCTATCCCCGTTACCACCCTGGATTTAAGCCCCTCTGATTCTGTTCCTATCCCTTCAGCTCTGTGCCCTTCTGCTCTTCTGTTTCAATGATGTTGACTTGCAATTTGTCTCTCTGCGTAATTCAACCCCACTCTTTGTACCTCACATTTCCATGTTAACAACCACTATCCTCAACCGCTTATCCAAATGTTCCTGCCTTAACTTAAGCCTCCATCTCCCTAATGCATTGCTATTTAAATTAGAAACTACACATTCTTCAGTCTCACCATCAGGAAGTGGGTTGGAACTTTCTGAGGCCAAATTCCTATTTCCAAATCATTGCATTTCGATCTGCATTTAAAAATCCCCATTTTGGGTTGAACAGGGTGGCTGATGCCTAGCGCTGTGGGAGACCAAGTGGGCACATTGCTTGAGCCCAGGAGTTTCAGACCCATCTAGGCAACAACGTGGTGAAACCCCATCTCTACAAAAAAAATACAAAAATTAGCCAGATGTGGTGGCATATAATTCCGGCTACATATTTCCAGCTATATAATCCCAGCTACTTGGAAGGCTCAAATGGGAGGATGGCTTGATCCTCAGGAGGATGAGGCTGCAGTGAGCTGTGATTACACCACTGTACTCCAGCCTAGGCAACAGAGTGAGACTCTGTCTCAAAACAAAAACAAAAGGCCGGGCGTGGTGGCTCACGCCTGTAATCCCAGCACTTTGGGAGGCCGAGGCAGGTGGATCACGAGGTCAAGAGATCGAGACCATCCTGGTTAACATGGTGAAACCCCGTCTCTACTAAAAATACAAAAAATTAGCTGGGCATGGTGGCGCGTGCCTGTAATCCCAGCTACTCAGGAGGCTGAGGCAGGAGAATTGCCTGAACCCAGGAGGCGGAGGTTGCAGTGAGTTGAGATGGCGCCATTGCACTCCAGCCTGGGTAACAAGAGCGAAACTCCGTCTCAAAACAAAAACAAAAACAAAAACAAAATCCTATTCTGGCCTGGTGACGTGGTTCATGCCTATAGTCTGAACACTTTGGGAGGCCAAGGTAGGAGGATTGATTGGCGGCAGGAGTTCAAGACTAGCCTGGACAATAGAGCTAGATCTGATTTCTAAAAAAAAAAAAAAAATTAACCCCTCGCCCCTAAGAAAAATCCTGTTCCTTGGAGGCTTTGCTTTACAAAACACAATCTCACATTTCTCAGCAAGAAAACTCTTCCTAATTTAATGAAGACCTAGTGCCTGGTTTCTTCTACGCACCCTTGGTGACTTCAGGGGCCATGTGGACAGATCATCCAGCACCCCAGCTTCTCATTCCTTTGATCTGTCTTTTTCCAGTAATCTTTATTTCCACTCTGTTTAGTCACTCACACATATGGCCATGCTCTGGACATTGTCATGTATCAGTATTAGGCCAAAATAATACATCCATCAGTATTATGCCAAAGTAATAAATCCAAAATAATATAATCCAGTGTAGAGTGGTTTATAAGAACACAGACTCTGGAATTAGAATACTCATGTTTGAATCTCAGCTTTTCTATTACTGTGAAACATGAGATGGATCATTTAATTGATTTAAGCTTCAGTTTTATCATCTGTAAAATGGGGTGAAAATGATGCCGACTCGCAGGACTTTGTGAATGTTAAATTAAATAACACATTTAATACAGTTTCTTTTTCTTTTTCTTTTTTTTGAGACGGAGTTTTGCTCTTGTTACCCAGGCGGGAGTGCAATGGCGCGATCTCAGCTCACCGCAACCTCCGCCTCCTGGGTTCAGGCAATTCTCCTGCCTCAGCCTCCTGAGGAGCTGGGATTACAGGCACGCGCCACCATGCCCAGCTAATTTTTGTATTTTTAGTAGACACGGGGTTTCACCATGTTGACCAGGATGGTCTCGATCTCTTGACCTCGTGAACCACCCGCCTTGGCCTCCCAAAGTGCTGGGATTACAGGCTTGAGCCACCGCGCCTGGCCAATACAGTTTCTAATTATCAGTAATGAACTATGGTAAGAAATCAATGAAAATTAAATATGTAAGAATCAATTGGCCTGGCATAGTGGCTCATGCCTGTAATCCCAGCACTTTGGGAGGCCAAGGTGGGCAGATCACCTGAGGTCGGGAGTTTGAGACCAGCCTGACCAATGTGGAGAAACCCCATTTCTACTGAAAATACAAAATTAGCTGGGCATGGTGGTGCAAGCCTGTAATCCTACCTGCTGGGGAGGCTGAGGCAGGAGAATCCCTTGAACCCAGGAGGCAGAGATTGTGGTGAGCCGACATGGCACCATTGCACTCCAGCCTGGGCATCAAGAGTGAAACTCTGTCTCAAAAAAAAAAATCAATTAAGTTAAACCTTATAAGAGCACTTGTGACAATATCTTAGAACAATATACAAGCTCAACAAATGTTAGCTGCTATTATTAATATTATTACTATCTGCATTCTTTCCCTGTAACTGCCACAAATATAATGACTTAAAACAACACAAATTTACTATCTTACATTTCTAGGGTTCAGATGTCAGAAATGGGTTTCACTGGGCTAGTATAAAGGTGTCAACAGGGCTGTGTTTCTTGTGGAGTCTAAGGAAGAATCAGTTCCCCTGTCTTTTCTAGCTTTTAGAGTTTGCCTGGATTGCTGGGTTGTGGCTCCTTCCTCCAACTTCAGAACAGCAGTGTAGCATCTTCAGGTCTCTGACTCTGACCCTCATGCCTCCCTCTTTCACTTACAAGGACCGTTGTGATTACATTGAACCTACCCAAATAATCCAGAATAAATACTCCATCTCAAGGCCCTCAATCAACCTGCAAAGTCCCCTTTGCCATGTAAGGTATCATATTCACAAGTGTAGGAATTCCAACATAGACGTCTTTGTGGTGGGTGAGAGGGCATTCATCTGCCTACCGTAATGTCCTTCATCTGCTGTCTTTTCTACTGAAATGCAACTTCCCTTTCCTTAACTTTTTTTTCTCTCCGTGGATCTTTCTGTTCCTACCTTTTCTTCCTTCCATATCTAGCTTAGATTCCTTGCTCTTCCCTTCAACCACATTTCAGCAATGTCCTCACACTCCTTTGTTTCATAAGGAACATCCTCCCCCAAAGTTCCAGCTGCAGATGATTCCAGTGTATCTCATTCACTCCACACAGACTGTCGGGTGCTTCTAGAGAATATCACACCACCGTGAAGATGAGAGCCACTCTAAATAAGGAGCAGGCCTTCAATGTCCAGTCCAGGACACCTCTGCCCACAGCCTCCCCTGCCTTCCTACCCACCACAAGGCCCAGAATGCTCCTCCTGCTGTCACTCCTGCTCCACCTACTTGGAATAACACAGAGGCCAGGTGGCTGCTGCACCCTCTTCTAGGGCTGGGTCCAAGGGTCAGTTCTGTACTCACCGCCTCCTCTGCAAAGGAATTCAACTTGGCATCATCTTCAGAGAGGAGAGAAAGAGCAAGATTAGCCAACTAATTATGGCCTTTTTTACTTTGGGTCCAGATAGGACTTTTGGGAAGTTCAGTCCAACCCTTCATTTTGGAGGCCAGGAAACAAGTACAGAGAAGAGAGGTGACTTACTTGTTCCCTTCAGTGCTACCCCACTCACCTGTATTTCCCTAAGAGGATTCACAGTAGCTACTTCAAAAAGGCTTTACTTTCTCCAGATGTCTAATCCTACTTTCTGTACCTGCAGCTGATGACTTTGCCTCCTACTTCAAACACAAAAATACTCTCAAATGAAAACCATCTTAACTTCCTTCATTAACTTATAAATGTACCTATATTGGTATCCATCTTTTTTTTTTCATTTTTGTCTGCTGAAATGGAAGAAATATCCCTTGTATCAGTGCTACACAAGCTTTAATGTTTATACAGAATCACCTGTGAACTTTGTTAAAACAAAAATTCCATAGATCTGGGGTAACCCCTGAGATTCTGTGTTTATAACTAGCTCTCCACTGATGCTGCTGCTGCTCTCTATGCTACACTTTTAGAGGCGAGAGCGTAAAGTGTCCAGAGCTAGTTTTTTAAAGGTCCCCAGGGCATCACGTCCTGTATTCACAGGGAATTTGCGCTGTCAATTATTCCTGCTGTCTCATATCTTCACCATCTCCTTCTCTGCTGTTTTCTTTTTATTACCTTTTAAAATGGTTTGTGAGGCACTGTGACTCACACGTGTAATCCCAGCACTTTGGGAGGCCGAGATAGGTGGATTGTGAGGTCAGGAGTTCAAGACCAGCCTAGCCAAGATGCTGAAACCCCATCTCTACTAACAACACAAAAAAAATTAGCCAGGTGTGGTGGCAGGAGGCTGTAATCCCAGCTACTGGGGAGGCTGAGGCAGAAGAATCGCTTGACCAGGCAGCGGAGGTAGCAGTGAGCCGAGATTGCCCCACTGCACTCCAGCTTGGGCAACAGAGCAAGCCTCCATTTCAAAATAAATAAAATAATATATTAAAATATTTAAGTTTCTTCATATTAAAAAATCTCCCCTGCCTTCATGTTCTTGTGCAGCCACCACGATTTCTCTTTCCAATTCCAGCCACATTTATTGAAATGGATATTTTTACTGTGTCTCCATTCCTCATCTTGCTCTCGTTTCTCAGTCTTCTGAATATAAATCTGACTCCTAGAATTGCAGTGAAATGACTCTTATCAGAGTCACCAATGATTCCCATGTCTCTAAACCTAATGAACATATTACTCTTCACTTTATTGAACTCATTTTGTCATTTAGCACCAATGACTCTTCCTTTGCAACAGCCTGTCTTTCCAATGCAATATATTGTATTGATTTCCCCTAAGTTATTTGTAAAACTTCTGTTGTTGTTGTTCAGTGTGAGTGCTTTTTAGAATTCAAATGTAGGCATTCTTCCTTCGTGCTCCACACATTCTTCCTAAGCATTCTCATGTATTACGCTTGCTTTAAATACCTTCTGGAGGCTGCTATTACTTACATATGTGTCTGTAATCTCTACCATTCCCTGAAGCCCACAGCGCATCTCCGCTGTATTACTCCACAGGCACCCTGCTGCTTTCCTCCCACCCTGTCTCCTTAACCACCAAGGAGGCCCAACGCTACCCTCTACTGTCTCTCAAAACCATGCACTACTTTCCCACTCATTTAATCTAGCAATTCTTCTAACTTATTGTGCATAATCATAAGTCACTTTCCCTTCTGGCCTTGTGATGTACTTTTCTGGCAAGGACCTCAACCCTGGTTAAAACTAATGATGTGGGCCGGGTGCGGTGGCTCCCACCTGTAATCCCAGCACTTTGGGTGGGCTGATCACGAGATCAGGAGATCGAGACCATCCTGTCCAACATGGTGAAACCCGTCTCTACTAAAAATACAAAAAATTAGCCCGGCGTGGTGGTGCACACCTGTAGTCCCAGCTACTCGGGAGGTGGAGGTTGCAGTGAGCCAACATTGTGCCACTGCACTCCAGCCTGGGCTACAGAGTGAGACTCTTGTTTCAAAAAAAAGAAAAACAAAAAACAAAAAAAAACTAATGATGCGCCTAGTCCGTATGAGTGCATGAGAAACTCTCTTCTTAGGCCTCCACAAATCTCAGTCTTTTGTTAACACAGGTTCAGAGTTTAGCTAGTAAGTAGAGAGGAGTGCCCATTTACCAAGAAAAAAAAGTGAAGAGAGGACGTTTGGAGGTAAAGGACAAACAAGGCTTTGGTTTTGAACATGTTAAGAGATGCTGATTAGATATCCATGTGGAGATGTCAAGCAGGCATGAGATCTGCTGAAGCCCAAAGGGACAGCTTTTATTTTCTGAGAAACAGTGTATAGACTTGGAAGCCTCAATCTTCCCAGTGTTAATTCTCCATCAGTTTCACTTAAGCAAATGAGGGATTCAAACTTGCTTAGTTCCAATTGGTTGATAGAGCTGAGCCCTGATTGGACAAGGTAGCTGAGCCCTGATTGGACAAGGTGGCTGAGCCCTGATTGGACAAGGTGGCTGAGCCCTGATTGGACAAGGTGGCTGAGCTCTGATTGGACAAGGTAGTTGAGCCCTGATTGGGTGATTTTTAAGCCCAAAACTACAAGTCTTATTGATTAGATGTTACTAGCTGGTGGGCTGGGGATTTCTAGCTAGAGTTTATGTTGGCCCTGGTTATAAGAAGTACTCTGGTCCAGCATTGCAAAACAGAATGTTTGTCATGGGTGGTATTTTCTGAGAACCCAGAGTACATGAATGTTCCCTCACCTGGGCCATAGCCTCTGGACCCTGCTACACTTTGAGCTATCCTTGTTAGCCACAGAGAGTGCGTTTTGTTGGCAGGTGTTCTCTAGATTGAGGCCATATCACGGCTGGTGTTACCTTTTTTTGTCTGCTGTCCCAGCACAGCACCGTATCTGTCTTATCTCAGAAATATATCTGGAATCCACCCACACCTCTCTTAAACTACTTAAACCAAAAATATTCACTCAGTAATTCACTCAATAAATGCACTACCTATTTGCCAGTACTCTCCTGAAAACTGTAGATACAATTGTGAACAAAGATGGACGAATTCCCTACACTCAATGAGCTTACCTTCTGGAAAATGTCACACTCTCTTGCCAAGATTACCACAGTAGCCTCCTAACTAGTCCCCTAGCATCTCCATTCTTCTTGAAATTCATGCTCCACATGATTGTCAGAATTATCTTTGAAAAATATTTATTACCGCCAGTTATGGTGGCTCATGCCTGTAATCCCAGCACTTTGGGATGCTGAGGGGGCAGATCACTTGAGATCGGGATTTCGAGACCAGCCAGGCCAATATAGTGAAACCCCGTCTATACTAAAAATAAAAGAATTAGCTGGGCGTGGTGGCGTACACATGTAATCCCAGCTACTTGGGAGGCCGAGGCAGGAAAATCAGTTGAACCCGGGAGGTGGAAGTTGCAGTGAGCTGTGATCTACACTGTAGCCTGGGGGATGACTCTGTTTCAAAATTAATAATAATAAATTTAAATTTACATATGTATTACATTATATCATTTCCTACATCAAATTCTGTTTCAATTAGCATATGTTTTGCTCCCACTAATGGAAAACCTGACCATCAGTAGTTTAAGTGAGAACAGTTGGCCCGGCGCGGTGGCTCACGCCTGTAATCCCAGCACTTTGGGAGCCCGAGGCGGGTGGATCACGAGGTCAAGAGATGAAGACCATCCTGGTCAACGTGGTGAAACCCGGTCTCTGCTAAAAACAAAACAAAAAAATTAGCTGGGCATGGTGGTGCGTACCTGTAATCCCAGCTACTTGGGAGGCTGAGGCGGGAGAATTGCCTGAACCCAGGAGGTGGAGGTTATGGTGAGCTGAGATCGCGCCATTGCACTCCACCCTGGGTAACAAGAGCGAAACTCTGACTCAAAAAAAAAAAAAAAAAAAAAAGAGAGAATGGTTTATTAGTCCCACATAACAAGAGGTCAGAAGAAAGGGTTGATGAAGCATCTTAACAATAGCATCACGGATGCACCCAGGCTTCTCAAATCTTTGTTTTAGAGGAACCCCTGCTTACTAGGCCTCTGGATTAATACAACATGACCAGAATGAAATAGTGAGGCACTCACAAGGTATCTATAAGGTTACTATTCATGGTCTGAAAATAGCCGCATTCTAAGCTGACCACCAATTGCAATTGCAGAATATTATGATCTCATGAACACCTGTTAAGAACCATGCCTAGCCGGGCGCGGTGGCTCACGTCTGTAATCCCAGCATTTTGGGAGACTGAGGCGGGTGGATCACGAAGTCAAGAGATCGAGACCATCCTGGTCAACATGGTGAAACCCCGTCTCTACTAAAAATACAAAAATTAGCTGGGCATGGTGGCGCGCGCCTGTAATCCCAGCTACTCAGGAGGCTGAGGCAGGAGAATTGCCAGAACCCAGGAGGCAGAGGTTGCGGTGAGCCGAGATTGCGCCTTGGCACTCCAGCCTGGGTAACAAGAGCGAAACTCCGTTTCAAAAAAAAAAGAACTATGCCTAAATTATATCATGATTCATCCACTGTGATGGGGTACAACACCCTCTGAAAACAATTAGAATTTTACAAGATAAGGAAGAAGGACTGAATGTCAGGTAAACAACCAAAGCAGCACCCTCCGTTTCACTCCCTTTAGCATAAAATTCCAACTCTTACTTGCTTTACAGAGTTCTGCAGTCTTCATTTATCACACTTCAGTCCCACTTTTCTTATTTCTAATTTCTGAACCAACGAAGGTAATTTCTACCAGAGGGCTTGTTACCTTATCTCTTCTTTCTCTTTGGAATGTTCCATTTCCTTTTCTTTATATCATTGACTCCTTATTGTTCAGATATTACTTCAGTCTACTCCTAGTGGTGTCCCTCTCTCCCTTGCCCTTCCAGTTCATTCAGGGGAACATTCAGGAGCTAAGACTGTTTTCAAGGCATGATGACACAATATGAACCTGTTGATATGTATGTGACGTGATGTGATATATATTTTTTTCAAAGATAATTCTGGCACCAAGGTCTTGGTGGCAGCTTTTATGACAAGACAGGAATGCCTACACCACGGAATAAATACACCTCAAAATATATCCACCAGAAATTCCCTTCTTGATTCTTGAAACAATTCACATCGTCAGTGTTCTCAGGGCACTCTAACGTCCTGCTTTTTGCTCTCCCAGATAGGGAATTACGGTTATCCCATACAATTATTTCAGGTGACTGTGGTAAAGGCAGGCCATCCTTCCTCTCTTTCCAAATAATAGTCACCTATCTATTAAATAGAAAGAATGACTTAAATGTAAATTTTTTAAATTAGTGCACTTCATGGATTCCTTTTTAGTAATTTTTTTTCAGATGGATTCTCACTCTATTGCCCAGGCTGAAGTGCAGTCACCTGATCGCGGCTCACTGCAACCTCCACCTCCCAAGTTCAAGGGATTCTCCTACCTCAGACTCCCAAGTAGCTGGGATTACAGGTGCATGCCACCACCCCAGCTAATTTTTGTGTTTTTAGTAGAGACAGGGTTTCACCATGCTGTCCAGACTAGTCTCAAACTCCTGACCTCATGACCCACCCACCTCAGCCTCCCAAAGTGCTAGGATTACAGGTGTGAGCCACTGCGCCCAACCTCCTTTTTAAGAAATGTTTAAGGTCTTGTTTTTAGAATTTGTTGGGGAACATCATGCTGATAGTTAACAAATGTTGTGGTCTTGGAATCTGGAGGCAGCCTAGAGGTAGAATTCTGTCCTCTTGTTTTCCCTTTTCTTTCAAGTCAACTGACTGGGCGAGGCCCATGCACACTCTGGAGGGTAATCTGCTATACTCTAAGTCTATTTTCTTCCTTTCTTATTTATTTATTTATTTATTTATTTATTTATTTATTTATTTTTGAGGTGGAATCTCACTCTGTTAACTGGGACACAATGATGCAATCTCAGCTCACTGCAACCTCTGCCTCCTGTGTTCAAGTGATTTTTGTGCCTCAGCCTCCTGGGTAGCTGGAATTACAGCCATGTGCCACCACGCCTAGATAATTTTTGTGTTTTTAGTAGAGACAGCGTTTCACCATGTTGGGCAGGCTGGTCTCAAACTCTTGATTTCAAGTGATACCCCAGCTTCTGCCTCCCCAAATGGTGAGATTACAGGCCTGAGCCATCACGCCTCACCTACGCAAAGTCTACTGATTTAAATATTGATCACATGTAACAAGTACCTTCACAGAGACTTCTAGCCTGATGCTGGACCAAGCAGCCCTGCATTCTTACCTAGTCTAGTCGACACATAAAATTAATAACACCTGTGTGGCGGCCTGGACATAGCTCGCTGACAGAAAGCTGAGGCATTCATGGGGATCATCTTGTTTCTCATTTCTCAGAGATCACTGTCCTTCATTGCCTATTGTTTCTTGTTTCAGATTTTGCCTTTTTAGAAATTTTTGGTTGATTCAGGTGGAATAGGAACTCCGGTTCCTGTCATGCTATCTTGGCCAGAGGTTTTCACTTCCCACACTTATCAGGGTTTTTTTTTTTTTTTTAGACAGAGTTTTGCTCTTGTTGCCCAGGCTGGAGTGCAATGGTGCGATCTTGGCTCACTGCAACCGCTGACTCCCAAGTAGATGGGTTTACAGGCATGTGTCACCATGCCGGGCTAATTTTGTATTTTTAGTAGATATGGGGTTTCTCCATGTTGGTCTGGCTGGTCTCAAACTCCTGACCTCAGGTGATCTACCCACCTCGGCCTCCCAAAGTGCTGGAATTACAGGCATGAGCCACGACGCCTGGCCACTTAACAGTTTTAAAGTTCAAACAAGAAGACACAGCTATGGTTCTAAAAATCTTGTTTCCAAGCAGAGGTGTTAACAGTTGTCTAAGTCTTTTGTAAGATTTGTTCCTTACCTTCCAGGTGCATACTGGGGCCTAGAGTAGTGTATGATTAACTATGTGAATGTCAGTTCTGGAAAAGATATTTAGCACTATTACATATATTTTCCTCTCCGCAGTGAAGAACTTTTCTGAAAGTATTGTGATTACTACGTTTTACCCTCTTTTAATCCTCTAATATGTCGTATTAGATTAATACATTTTATAATATTCATTGACACATGCCTTCCTTTAATATGCTCCATCTTGTAGTCACTTCAGGCTGCTATAACAGAATACCATAACCTGGGTGGCTTGAGTGACAAGCATTTATTTCTCAGAGTTCTGGAGGCTGTAAGTGCCGCATAGGGTGACAATTGCTGGTGTCATCTTGTCAAGCTGCCTTTTATAGCCTCCTCCCCTTGCTCCTGCTCCCAACTTCAGTCTTTCTGATCACCCCCAAGCCTCTGCACGGCCCTCCCCTCATTTCTACTTGGCCTTCCTACCCACCCTTCCAGATTCGGTCACAGGTCACTGAGGACTTCCAGAACCCTCTACGCAGGAATAAAGCCTTCTCTGTTCCCTTGGTGAGAAAGGGGTTCGAAGCGTCTCTCTACATTTTCTGTAGAGAGACCCTTTTCCTCTACAGAAAATAAAGCACCGCAGAAGCAGAGATTCAGCCTCAATCGCACAAGTAACACGTTTCTAATTTCATTCTGGGCTTGTCATTTCGAAGACTCCGAGTAGGATCTGGGGATTCCTACTCTCTGGATTTGATTTGTGTTCTCTGGATGAAATCCGGATCAGGAGGCCACGGGAGGCAATCAGCATCTTTATAACCAGCCCAGTTGCTAACAGTGGAACGAGTTCATTTTTGTAACAGAAATCCCTCCACTCGCTGCTTGTTTTAAGAAAAGGTGCATAGCGGTTTCTGGAGTCTGGGAATAGAATGCGGAAATGGGATAAGCAACTGGGGTTAGTTCAGTGGCTTCCCTAAGTAAACACAGTGGTTGGCAGAACATTTTCTATCTTTTCTGGAAGGATGTTTCGTCCTGAAAATCTTTTTACAAATGAGAAAAGCATTCAGATAAGGAGGCTCTGGGGCAATGTTTCTTAACTGAAATTTCCTCCCCTAGTCTGTTCTGAATCCTTACCAAATGTCCGCAAGATGCCGGTTAATAAGAATTTATCGTGATAGAGTCCTACAAAACGGGGAAGTGAAAATTCTAACGTTAAAAACTAGAGGTAAATTTCTATATTCTTTCATAAAGATGGTTTTAAAAGACTCATTTTTCGAGGTGGGGATGTAGCTCAGTGGTAGAGCGCATGCTTAGCATGCATGAGGTCCCGGGTTCGATCCCCAGCATCTCCAACGTTTTGCATCTCAGCTCCGGAACCATCTTTCTTTTACAGATGCATTTATGTAGAATCCGTGAATTAATCATCTTGCCCCACCACAATACTTACGTCTTGCTTTGGCTACGCTTGTAGCTCTTTCGTTTTTAAAGTATTCCTCTCCATCCTCAGCTGCATTTACATATGATGTGTGACTTTGGATCCTGTTCCATTAGAGTGGTGGCAAAAGGAACATTTATCAATAAAAATCCTAAACGGATGATTTGTGAATGAATTCATCTTTTCACTGAGTTTTGGTGCTGGCTTTGTGGTGGGGGAGGCAACGGTAGGCTGAGCTCCGGTCTCGGGTTTCACCTTCCGAGGCTCAATGGGAGAAAGATGGATTTCTCCTGAAGCTCTCAGGAAAGAAAATGTCCTCTTCCAGGCTGCAGGCTACGAGGTATTGGGTAGATTTAAGTTCTCTAAACGTGGCGGTTCTCTCAGAAATCGTACACAAAGAGGTGAAATTGTAGCATTTTTGACACTGATGTTTTTCCTTCAGTGACTGCATTTTGCCAGTGAGTTCATAGCATTCCCATGATTGTGTGGATTTGATCCCTTTTATACTGATCTCCTGAAATCTCTAAATTTGCTTCACTGATTCTAAAACTGCTCACTTTAATTCTCCTTCTCAAACAAACAAACAAAGCACTTGTCTTTCTAAAGCGGGTGTTTTTATACCATGCAGGTGACTGAGGGCTTTCTTTGGCTGGCTCTTTTGTGTGTTTCACAGAATATACAAAAATCCCCTCTGGGGAGGCAGCATCTCTTCTATCTTGGTGCTTTAGCCTCGACTTCCAGCTTGCGACAATGCGGAGACGGGGTAAGGCGTGGGGGCAGTTCAGCAGTTTCCCTAAGTAAAGACGGTCGTTGGAAAACATTTTCTATCTTTTCTGGAAGGATCTTTCCTTTGTCCTGAAAAGCTTTATACAAATAGGGAAAACATTCAGAAAAGGAGGGTCTGGGAGAATGCTGCTTAAGTGAAATTCCTGCCCTGACTCTGCTCCTAATGTCTGCTCCAGTGGACACTGCGGTTGAACTAGGGTTAAATTTCGAGGAGATTCTTTTCATGTAGTCTGAAATGGAGAAATCTCAAAACACAACTTTTGATCAAGTTGATTACAATCCGGTGATAGCCTTGAAGTGACCCATAAAGAAGGCAAGGTAGAGAAGGAAAAGGGGTAAGAGAATCGCAACTCAAAACTGGTTACCAGCAGAACTCCTGGTGTCCCACAAGTGCTAGCCCTGACTGTGGGTGATACAGCACGCTGGGGATGTCGGAAACCAGCCAGGAAAAGGGCGGGGGGGCTATTCCTCCTGACCACTCAGTCGGTAGATGCTGTGGCTACTATTTTTTATTTAGTCCAAGGTGTTCTATTATCGTTAAAGCTACATCAGAGTTATGCTATTGTCGGCCTGTAATAAATATTAGCAAGAGCCGTTGCTCAGCAATTGGCAGCACAGAATGATTTCACCCTAAGTTAATGGAAGCTAAGAGGGTGTAAGAAGCTGGACACGGTGGCTCACACCTCTAATCCCAGCACTTTGGGAGGCCAAGATGGGTAGATCACTTGAGGTCAGGAGTTCGAGCCCAGCCTGGCCAACAAGGTGAAACTCCATCTCTACTAAAAATAGAAAAAAATTAGCCAGGCTTCATGGCAAGAGACTATAATCCCAGCTACTTGGGAGGCTGAGGCACCAGAATTGCTTGAACCCAGGAGGTGGAGGTTGCAGTGAGCTGAGATTGCGCCACTAAACTCCAGCCTGGGCGACAGAGTGAGACTCCATCTCAACGACAGCAAAGCAGTGCTTATTGTGTTTAGTTTTAGAGTACAAGTTTTACCATTATTAATATGCTTATTCTTCCTCCTGTTGATTTATTTTGCAAAATATTTATTGTAACATATTCTACTGCTTTCTTTTTTTAATGGGGATTATGTGCATCTGCATTATTCCAAATGACCCTCTAATTTCATTTTCTTGTGGTTGCTTCTGTTGTTCCCGTCGGGATTCCCAGGCTTCATTAGTCACAGATTAGTTTTTACATTAAGTTGTAGTTCTGATACTCCTGAATCCTGTGAATGGTAAAATCTGGGCCACACATCTTGACTGGTGCAGCTTGGGTTTTGATTCATCGTTAGAGATAATGCTTTGACTGTTATTTTTCCTAGGAGCCTTTCCATGGTGGGAAAGCCTCTGGAGTCTCCCAGCCTCCTGCAGGAGCCTCAGTTGCATTTTGCCGCCCCAAGCAGGCCCCAGGCCATGAGTTCTGGAAGCACTAAGGTAGAGCTGCTGCTGTTCACTGCGGCTTCTTTCTGTGCCTCTGGGTCAAACGGTTTTACTTCATGCACTTACTATGCAGAATTTGAATTACTGGTTACTGGTGGGTTTTTGTTTGTTTTGTTTTTGTTTTTGCATTTGTAGATTTCTTCTCTTTTTTTCCTTATGACATGGGTATGTATTTATATTTAGTCATTTTACTTTATAGTGTGGTTATCTTACATTTACACTGTGCTCATTCAAAAACCCGTTGGATCTATTATTGTTGTCAAGTGGGTATACTGTCCTCACAGATATCTCCAATAATAGACTTTCATAAGATGAAAATCTTCATACGGTCATGTGTCACTTAATAAGGGGCAGATGTTGTGAGGACTGTATTGTTGGGTGGTTTTGTCATGGTGGGAATGTCACAGATGTACTTACGCAAACCCAGATGATACACACCTAGGCTGTACGGCATAGCCTATTGCTCCTAGGCTGCAAAGCTGCGTAGCCTGTTGCCGAATTGAATACTGTAGGCAATTGCAATACAGTGGTATTTGTGTATCTAAACACACAAAAGGTACAGTCATATGAAAGACGAAAATGGCCGGGCGCGGTGGCTCACGCCTGTAATCCCAGCACTTTGGGAGGCCGAGGCGGGTGGATCACGAGGTCAGGAGATCGAGCCCATCCTAGTCAACATGGTGAAACCCTGTCTCTACTAAAAATACAAAAAATTAGCTGGGCATGGTGGCGCGTGCCTGTAATCCCAGCTACTCAGGAGGCTGAGGCAGGAGAATTGCCTGAACCCAGGAGGCGGAGGTTGCGGTGAGCCGAGATCGCGCCATTGCACTCCAGTCTGGGTAACGAGAGCGAAACTCCATATTAAAAAAAAAAAGAAAGGAAGGAAGGAAGATGAAAATGGGGCCAGGCACAGTGGCACATGACAGTAATCCCAGCACTTTGGGAGGCTAAGCCATGTGGATCACTGAGCCCAGGGGTTGTAGACCAGCCTGGGCAACATGGTGAAACCTCATCTCTACAAAATACAAAAGTTAGCAGAGTGTAGTGGCACACGCCTGTGGTGCCAGCTGCTCAGGAGGCTGAGATAGGAGATAGCTTGAGCCCCAGAGGTTGAGGCTGCAGCAAGCTGCGATTGCGTCACTGTACTCCATTAAAATGGTACACTTGTACCGGGCACTTGCCATGAATGTGTCTTGCAGGACTGGTGGTAGTTGTTCTCAGTGAGTCAGTGAGTGAGCGGTGAGTGAATGTGAAGATGTAGGACATTACTATACACTACTGTAGATTTTATAAATGCTGTATGCTTAGGCTACATGAAACATAAAATATTTATTTCTTTAATAATGAATTAATCTTATTGTAACTTTTTTACTTTATAAATTTATTTAAAAAATTTTTTTTGACTCTTCTGTAATAACACTTACCTTAAAACATAAACACCTGGCTGGGCATAGTGGTTCATGCCTGTAATCCCAGCACTCTGGGAGGCCGAGGCATGCGCATTGCTGGAGGCCAAGAGTTCGAGACCAGCCTGGCCAACAGGGTGAAACCCCATCTCTACTAAAAATACAAAAATTAGCCAAGCTTGGTGGCACACTCTTGTAATCCCAGGTACTCAGGAGGCTGAGGCAGGAGAATCACTTGAACCCAGGAGATGGAGGTTGCAGTGAGTCTAAATTATGCTACTGCACTCCAGCCTGGGAAACAAACTGAGACTATTAAAATTAAAATGGGGCTGGCACAGTGGTTCACACCTATAATCCCAGCACTTTGGGAGGGTGAGACAGGCAGATCACCTGATTTTAGGAGTTCAAGACCAGCCTGGTCAATATGGTGAAACCCCGTCTCTACTGAAAAAGAAAAAATATAAAAATTAGCTGGGTGTGGTGGTGAGTGCCTGTAATCCCAGCTAGTCAGAAGACTGAGTCAGGGGAATTGCTTGAACGGGGAGGTGGAGGTTGCAGTGAGCCAAGATCGCACCATTTCACTCCAGCCTGGGAGACGGAGTGAGAGTCTGTCTCAAAACAACAACAGCAAAACCCACAAACACCTGTAGAGCTGTACAAAAACTTTTTTTTTTCATTCTACCTGTATGCCATAAGGTCTTTGGGGCGATAACAAGCAGGAAGTGTCATCTCCTATAATAACAGTACCTTCTAGAATTCCTTATGAGGGCCTGCCTGAGGCTGCTTTACAGTTAACTGTTTATTGCATCACCACACCTCTGCCTTCGTGTTCACATGGCATCTCCCTGCACGTGTGTGCACGTTCAAATTTCCCCTTTTATTAGGTCACCAGTGATATTGAATCCGGAGTTTGCCTTTGTCCGAATGACTTCAAGTTAAGTAATGATGTCTCTGATCACCTTATCTCCAAATAACGTCACATTCTGAGGTACTAAGGGTAAGATTTAAACATGAATTTTCAGGGGAAAAAGTTCAATTCTTAACACCTACTCACTAGTATTATGGTAAATTACCCTATTCCCAACAAGGAAAGCGTAACTGCAGGTAACGTGAAGTCACTGCAGTTGTGACAAATCCCCATGCTTCAGTATTGATATTCGAATCCCTCAGTCAGCTGCCCTGGATTCTGATGTTAGTTGAGCACTTTTGCATCAAACTGGCTGGAGCTCTCCTGTGAGTTCTTTACCCTTTCAATTCACTCACACATTTTCTTTTTCTTTTTGAGTGCAAGACTGTTTGCAGGAGGACCCCACTGGGACAGTGATACGGTTTGACTGTGTTACCGCCCAAACTTCATCTTGAATTGCAGCTCCCGTAATTCCCACATTGTGAAAGGGACCCAGTGGGAGATAATGGAATCCTAAGGGTGGTTTCCCCCATACTGTTCTCGTGGTAGTAAGTCTCACGAGGTTATATATATATATATATATATATAAAAATGGAGTCTCACTCTGTGGCCCAGGCTGGAGTGCAGTGGTGTGATCTCAACTCACTGAAACCTCTGCTTCCTGGGTTCAAGTGATTCTCCTGCCTCGGCCTCCTGAGTAGTTGGGACTAAGGTGTGCATCACTAGGCCCAGTTAATTTTTTTTTTTTTTTTTTTTTCGTATTTTAGTAGAGACACTGCAGCCTGGGAAAGAAGAGCAAAAATTTATCTCCAAAAAATAAAAATCTTGGATTAACTTGAACTTATTCCAAGTGTGTTCAAGTACTAATTATGAAATTAGGGGAAAAAATCTATTAAGACTTTTTCCAGCAGAAGTCAAGAGGAAATTTTAAAAATTAGTTGAACTGGACAATGTCAGAAATATACCTAAAACAAAGTATTATGCTTTGAACTAGATTACTGGGACCTGTTAGGCACTCATCTACCCACTGTACTTCTTTCATTGTGATACTATTTCTTGTTTGATTTTTACCATCTGTGGCTATCTTGTGCCTAGCTGTGGCTACAGAAGTTGTGTCAATGCTTTGAAAGGCCAGGGAGTCTCTGAGATAAGTTCAGGGCCCTGAGAGGGTTCTGCCCCCAGGGTCCCCTCATGCCCACCCCGCTGTGACCACCTGACAGCTCAGCATGTCTGCTTATGCCACCCTCACCATCTGCTCTGGCCAATAACTTGTCTCCCCAGGAGAGCTGGGGGCCCAGGCTCTCTGAAGCCCAGGGGGGCTGTCCAGCCTCTCTCCAGTCTCAGGCAGCTGCTACCCCTGTTTCCTCCTGGGATGTAATCCCAGGGGACCACGGCAGCACATTTTTTTCCTAACCTATTTGTTAATTGGTCATTTAATGTGTCAAGATGGGTGTGGGCCCTGATGCTTTTCTATCCTTTCTCCAGCAAGCCTGCATTGTGGTTGCCACCCTGATTCCTCTGTAAAAAAAAAAAAAAAAAAGCTAGTGGGTGAGGTAGGACTCGGGCCATGGACAGGACAGGGCACCTAGGCTGGCCTACCCCAAGGACTCTCTAAGCCCCTGTAGGCAGGAGGGCTCAGTGGAGCTCCAGGACCCTCTGCAAGGATGGAACCCGTAGTTTCTCCCTGGACCTCCGGGAAGTGCCAGCTCCGTCTGCAACCAGCACGTGTGTCTCTTGGTGGTAAGCATCCCTCCATCTTTGTGCACATGGCTTTCTGCTTTATTGCTACGAGATAGTCTCCTTCATGGAAATATCCAGGGAATCCTGGGCCTGTGCCAGATATTCTCTAAGCACCAAGGTCAGTAAGAGGGGCTTGAAAACTCAAGAACAGAGTTAGTATTATTTTCTGCATTTTACTATCTCAGGGTTAGTTTCCCTCCAAAATGTACAGCAACAAATACTGAGATCTCTGTCCTTTATATTATTTTAATTAAGTCATCATACAAACATTTCATTTTCACAAAATTTATTTTTATGGCAATCATTAAATTTTTGTTTTCTTCAAATTGTTACCTGTTTTAGAGACAAAATCTTGAACATTATATGATTCACAAATAGTATTAGAAAATAGTATTTTATTTGTGTAAGTACTAATATAATTAATATGTTTATTAAAGAAGTAAACTATTGAAGTAAACTGAATTTATATTACTTACATGAATTATTTTACATTTTATCTTCAATCTTGAAAAAATTTTAGCTAGGTATGCCATTCAAAATTAACAGATATTTTTACTCAGGTTTGAACATAGTATCCACTAATTTGTGAATTCTTTGCAGATGTCAAAATATGGGTTAAAAATCTCTATTGCTTTGTAATTAATTCACCTTTATATTTCAGTGATTTTAAATCACTTCATTTCGGTGTTAAGCTTTTTTGTTATTGTGATGTTTTTAGATATGTGTATTTTTTGTACTTTTCTTCAATGATATTTTATTAGTTCTTTAAAATGTTTCAGCATGCCATATTTTCTCTATTTTGTTCAAAAAATCATTAGACAAGGCCGGGTGCAGTGGCCAACATTTGTAATCTTAGCACTTTGGGAGGCCAAGGTGGGTGCATCACCTGAGGTCAGGAGTTCAAGACCAACCTGGCCAACATGGTGAAATCCCATCTCTACTAAAAATACAAAAATTAGCCAGGTGTGGTGGTGCATGCCTGTAGTTCCAGCTACTAGGGAGGCTGAGGCAGGAGAATCATTTGAACCCAGGAGGTGGAGGTTGCAGTCAGCGGAGATCCTGCCACGGCACTCCACTGGGCGAGAGTGAGACTCCGACTCAAGAAACAAAACAAAACACAAGGAACAAAAAAAACTTGACAACAAGAAACCATTAGACACAGCACTCTTATTTCACATTTAACTTAATTATGTTTCTCCTTGTCCTGACGAGTGTTTCTAAGTATTCCTTTTAGCTCATTCTTATACTTTAGCTCATATTTTTTACTTTGCTCATATCCCTAATATTTATATAAATATCTTAACTATGTATGTCTTTTTTTCTTTCTGTATTTTTGTAGAAATGGGGTTCTGCTATGTTGACCAGGCTAGGGGACCCAGAGCAGCTCCAAGGCCAGCCTGCACACCTGACCTGCTCACCTACCCTGCACGGGGGCCCAGACCACAGGCAGGGAGGCAGGCGGTGGACCACAGGCAGGGAGGCAGGTGGCGGACCACAGGCAGGGAGGCAGGCGGCGGACCACAGGCAGGGAGGCAGGTGGCAGAGTTCCAATCTCCTGGGATCTCATCCAGGGCCACCGAGGCTTGAGAAAGCCCAGCGGGGTCTGAACTGGGCGAGTCAGGCAGTGAAATGCCAAGTGAAGGGCAGCGTGCAGCCGGGCGTGACTGGCTCTAAAAGTTCAGGGGCTAGCTGGTCCTGAAAAGTGACAAGAGGACTGAAGCCAGCCGAGCCCCTCCACACCCCAAACAAGTGCCAGGCTCACATGGTGCCCCTCACTTCCCCAGAGGCCCAAGGAAGGGCTTTCTTAATAAACAAAATGGGGACCCCTCACTTCCCCGGAGGCCCAAGGAAGGGCTTTCTTAATAAACAAAATGGGGACCCCTCCACACCCACACATGCAGTGGTGTTTACACACATCAGAGAAGGAAACTCCTGCTGTGCATATGTGGGGGATGAATATTCCTGCCCCCACATCCCCAGCAACATCCCCACATGGTGCTGAGTTTGGGGTGCCCAAGCCAACAGCCCACTGATGCAGCAGCCTGAGGGATGCTGTGTCCTGAAGGGACCTGCCAGGCCTAGGGGGCATTTCACAGTCAGAGCATTTCCCTGACTTTGTCATTCACCGGCCCTATGCCTCACTTTCCTCCACTATGACACAAGGGAGAAATCCCACCCACAGACCTGGGGACCCAGCTAGGCCACCACACCAGGTTAAATGGCTGAGTACAAAAGCCAGCTAAGAGGCCCTGCCCGGGGTATCTTGCCCAGGGACTGAGGTCCACCCATCCATGGCCAGGCCAGCCTGTCAAGGATGGCCCCCAGGTCCAAGTCCCTGCAGTTGAGGCCCCCAGCACCCTGGGGGAGGCCCAGGGTGGGGTGGAGTGGAAGGAGAGCCCTGGGCAGACCTTAAAGAACAAGCTTTAAACTGAGACAGGAGTCTGAAGCCGGCTCCGCTGAAAGACATGGGTTTGGAGTGATGTGAGGGCCGGGGTCAGTGAACAAAGCCTCTGGTTTCAGACCCACAGGAAGATCTGTGAAGCACTCTTGGGCAGTGCATGTGTTGCCAGGTGTGTGCTTGAAAAGACCCTAAGAAGGGGGGCACGTGGAAGGAACCCCGATGCCAAGGGAGAGGGTCCAGCCTTCCCACTTTGGCACCTAGGCACATTCCGCAAAGATTTGTTTTTTGTTTTTTAAGAAAGCCAGAAAAATTTAAAAACTTCAGAGGCCAGTGGGGCTAATGGGTCTTTCCTGGGACCATCTGGCCTAATCCTCCAAACAACCCAGCCAGAGCAGCCCTCAGTCCTCTGGGACAGGTGAGGAACCAGAGGTCCCAGAAGGACACTGGGAAGGTCCAGGAGAGCCCCTGGGCCCCCACACCTGCCCCACAGCAGCTCCAACCCCAGCTTTTTCACTAGTGAGGCCCTCGGGCTGATACCGTTCACTAATTATACAAGACAAAAGAAGGGCTATTGGAGAAATATAAACGTAGCTGGAGAGAATAAGACTACTTTTTTTAAGCAAACTCTTGAAATCATGATGTTTTATTCACTCTATAACATGAACTCAAAAAATGACCAGGAAGAAAATGAAGTGTGCCTCTGTGCGCAGTTTAGTCACTGAAAGAGCCAGTTACCCTTTCACGTGACTTTGTTTTTGGAGCATTTGTCCTGTGCCAGGCTTTGTGCTAGATAAATTACCATGAGTCTGTGCCGAATCTCTCCATTTGCCCCTCCTAATCCACTTTCCCCCACTCCACAGGAGGCTGAGCTGTGTGGGCCACACTCTTGGGTGTTTTACCCCATTTCCCACGTGGTTCACAGCAAGGAGCCCCTCCTAGAGGAGGAGGAAGGTCAGATATTCCTTCTCCAGGCTCCCTCTGGACAAGGTCTTCTCAGCCTGGCTCTGTCCTTTGACTCTAAGCCTGCCAATGACTTTCCCAGAAAACTCTCTTTTTCCAGGTTCCGGTAACTTCTTCCTCCCCTCATGCTTTATGGATGAGGCTGTTAGCAGCTTCACTTTCCCTTGCAGTGTTCCTAGACCCCACCAAAACCCTCACAAACAGTCTCTTCTCAAACCGTCCCAAAATTCCTCAAATTTTAGTTTCCATCTGTTCGCTGTTTATACTGTGATACAAGAAAACTCTTTTTAGTTTTGCCAGGTTTTCTTCCATGGCAACTCCTTCATTTGGGTCAAAGATTAACATGTTGGAATAAGCATTAAGATTAGCATGTTGGAAAAAGATTAACATGTTGGAATAAGCAAAGATTAACATGTTGGAATAAACATTAAGGTTAACATGTTGGAATAAGCATTAAGATTAGCATGTTGGAAAAGATTAACATGTTGGAATAACATGTTGGAATAAGCATTAAGATTAACATATTGGAAAAAGATTAACATGTTGGAATAAGCATTAAGATTAGCATGTTGGAATGAGCATTAAGATTAACATATTGAAAAAAGATTAACATGTTGGAATAAGCATTAAGATTAACATGTTGGAAAAGATTAACATGTTGGAATAAGCATTAAGATTAACATGTTGGAAAAGATCAACATGTTGGAATAAGCATTAAGATTAACATGTTGGAAAAGATCAACATGTTGGAATAACATGTTGGAATAAGTATTAAGATTAACATATTGGAAAAAGATTAACATGTTGGAATAAGCATTAAGATTAACATGTTGGAAAAAGATTAACATGTTGGAATAACATGTTGGAATAAGCATTAAGATTAACATGTTGGAAAAGATTAACATGTTAAAATAACATGTTGGAATAAGCATTAAGATTAACATATTGGAAAAAGATTAACATGTTGGAATAAGCATTAAGATTTACATGTTGGAAAAGATTAACATGTTGGAATAAGCATTAACATTAACATGTTGCAAAAAGATTAACATGTTGGAATAAGCAAAGATTAACATGTTGGGATACACATTTCAAGCATCAGAATAATGCTCTTTGGTGTGAGGGAAAACATCAAATTGTGATGACTCCTTTTTCCAGAATGAACAAAGGAGCTTTCCACAGGAATATTTCCATTATAGGCGGGGCAGGACATCAAAAACCCAAGTCCTACTTTCTCATAATATGGTTTATTTTGCCAGCATTTTATCTTTTCCAGAAATCTGAAATCAGCTTAAGACAACTGGGAATCACCTGTAAAGTCATGTGTAAAATTTAAGTGTCTCACAGCATAGAATAAGCACATGTTTATTGCACGTCATGACATGGGAAAACTATCGTTTTTAATGTTCTGGTAGACTAAAATATACCTACTTATTACTCAGAATAGGCATGCTTCTAGTGTTTTTTCATTCATTTTTTGTCATGAATACTTGAAAGGTTACATTTTTTAATAGCACTACATATTTTCAACCAACAGCTGTGTGTGTAGTGTGTTTCTTTATTTCTCAGTTTGGTGAAAGCCAGACCTCATTCCAGGTTATGCAAAATGTCAGTGGTTAGAATCCCTGTTTCCTGACTTCAGCTGTTCTCTGTTACTTGATGTCAAAGACTAAGACTGGTTTAAATAACTATGAAAGTAACGTGTGTATATATATATTCAAAACAAACAACACCTGACATTTGTTCATACATAGAGTTCTAAGTAGTACCCACTCACGCTGCAGTTTACTCCCGTTTTCAAGCACCTTTGTGTACTTTTCTCACTTGAGCCTCAGAACAACCCTCTAAAGTCAGAGGGCTTGGCACGGTGGCTCAGGTCTTAGTCCTAATGCTTTGCAAGGCTGAGGTGGGTGGATCACTTGAGGTCAGGAGTTTGTGACCAGCCTGGCCAACATGGTGAAACCCTGTCTCTACTATAAATACCTGGGCATGGTGGTGCATGCCTGTAATCCCAGCTACTAGGGAGGCTGAGGCTGGAGAATCACTTGAATTTGAGAGGCGGAGGTTGCAGTGAGCTGAGATCACGCCATTGTATTCCAGCCTGGGGGACAAGAGTGAAACTCCATTTCAAAAAAATAAATACAAATAAAAATAAAGTCAGACAGAGAGACTCAGATTACTGGTCTAATATTCCCAAGTGCTCCGCGGTGCCCTGTTGGGACAGTCCTCTCACCCGAGAGCAATGAATGTCACTGAAGTTACTTAAGCCAGAGTGCATCATGGGTAACAGACTGAAGGGACACAAGACAGGAGCAGACAGACGAGTTCCAGGCTCCAGTAAAAATCCAGGTGAGACACGCATGGGCTTGGATGGTGTAATAGTGACAAAGAGATATGGGCAGACTCAACATGTAGCTCAGCAGGAACACAGGCAAGTGTTAGTGAAATAAATCTTCAGTTAATAAAAGTTGTGATACAAAATTTCTTCTACAGGATTCCATACTTCTGTGTGATGAAAGTGTGGTTGATTTTTTTTCTCTGCCTGCTTGTTTTATATACTTTCAAATTACCCCAAAATGTCTAGGTATTTATTTTTGAATTATAATTTTTATTTAAAATATAAAAAATGCACTTTCTTATGCAAAGTAAATTAGTTTAATTGATTGCCAAGGTGCAATTTATTCAGAGTGGTAGATTTTGAAATTAAGGTCTTGGATTTAAATCTGAGCTGGAATAAAATGTCCAATTAAACTTTCTATTCAGGATTCAGAGAATCTCATAATTGCTCTGTGTGCAGCATAATTGCCTGGAGTGAGCCCCACATGTTATATGTACAGACATATAGACATTACATATGTACATTCAACTTATAAAACTTATTTTAATGAAAACATTTACTACAGTGATTGTATAATGCACTGATTAAAAATAAGTGCTGAGTTAGTGATAAAGCAGGTATGTTGAAAATTGTGTAATGCCTTTGTATTATGGGTAGATATGATACTCTAATATTTTTGTTACTGCTGTTTGTTTTGTTTTAGTTCTGGTTAGGAAGTAAAACATTAGAATAAGTTGTTGGGGAATCTTATGGAAATGCTGACATATCAGAAAAATACAAATCACTGAGTCAAGAAAGCAAAATGTAATATCATTTTTCTCTGGACCCACTGAGCCATCACGACTGATTTTGTTCACTGAGAACAGGTTTGGTGACCAATGGGGTCAGTGGCATTAATTGGAAACTGCAGACTACTGCCTCACAACCTGCGTGTGTCCTTCGCAGCTGATTTCTGAGAGAAGATGGATGTTTTCTCCTTCAGTTATCCTTTGGCACTAGAAGTTAAGCCTTGTTGTTACATGCTTAATCTATCCTAGAAACAGAACTATAAACTACGTTAAATGGCATAACAATAGTAAACCTAAATCTTTAAAGGTTGGAAGCCAGCCTCGTGTAAACCTCTGGTGTAAAACTCTCTGCTATTCATAGAGGGAAGGCAAGAAATGAGAAAATAGGTGAACGGAGAGTCATGCAGACATGGCCCAAGCATGTGCTCTACTTCTGCCTGGCTCTAAGACCTGGGATAAGTCACTTATCCTCTCTAAGCCTCGATTTTGTCATCTGTGAAAATGAAAAGCATGATAATTCATAGCGTGTGGAGTTACTGGGAGAAGTACAAGTGGAAATACCTGTGAAACGCTTTGCACATAGAAATCTCAATATATGTTTAGTCTTACGGCGTCATCGTTATCATTAGATGTATTCTTCCTCAGAGTTGACTCTTAGGTCTACAAAACATTAAGAGAGACCCCCTCAGGATGCTGCTCCCTAGGCAAGTAAGCCAATAATCACATGTTCCCCTGTGAGCTATACCCCACCTTCCTAAGAGGCTCTCAGAGCGACTGAGAGATCTATGACACCTGAATGATTCACACCTGCCATATCCAGGAACCCCTTCTCCACACCCTCCATGGTTCTCAAATAATCATATATTTATTGAACCTGCGCTGTCCACAAAGCACTGTGCTGGGTATGCGACACCCGGGAGACATTCTGTGCTCCAAGGAGCTTACAATGAAGACAAAACAGCTGTGTGAAGGGAAAAAGAAATCATCCAAGGTAGTTCATGCGAGATGCCAAGTGGATCTAAAGATGAAGAGCAGAGAGATGACTGTGGTGGGAGAGTTGGGAACCTTCAGGGAAGACATATGGTTCAAAGGGGGTTTTCCAGAAGATGTGGGGTTCAAGTAAAGAAAGAAGAGCAGGCCTGTCAGAAAGACACAGAGGTCGTCAACAAGGAGACCAGTCAGAGTGGAGTAGTGAGGTGCTCTCAAATACAGTCCCGGAACAGCAGCCAATCAGAGTGGAGTAGTGAGGTGCTCTCAAATACAGTCCTAGAACAGCAGCCAATCAGAGTGGAGTATTGAGGTGCTCTCAAATACAGTACTAGAACAGCAGCCAATCAGAGTGGAGTAGTGAGGTGCTCTCAAATACAGTCCTAGAACAGCAGCCAATCAGAGTGGAGTAGTGAGGTGCTCTCAAATACAGTCCCGGAACAGCAGCCAATCAGAGTGGAGTA
This sequence comes from Saguinus oedipus, assembly GCA_031835075.1. Lineage (NCBI taxonomy): Eukaryota > Metazoa > Chordata > Mammalia > Primates > Cebidae > Saguinus > Saguinus oedipus. The sequence continues at coordinate 7,231,256 of CM063172.1, read as the reverse complement.
GTGAGGTCTCTCAAATACAGTCCCAGAACAGCAGCCAATCAGAGTGGAGTAGTGAGGTCTCTCAAATACAGTCCCAGAACAGCAGCCAATCAGAGTGGAGTAGTGAGGTCTCTCAAATACAGTCCCAGAACAGCAGCCAATCAGAGTGGAGTAGTGAGATCTCTCAAATACAGTCCCAGAACAGCAGCCAATCAGTGTGGAGTAGTGAGGTGCTCTCAAATACAGTCCCGGAACAGCAGCCTCAGGATTCCCTGGAGCATCAGTCAGATCAGGCTGTCATAAAAATACAAAGACTGGGTGGCTTAAACACAGGAATTTATTTTCTCAGTTCTGAAGGCTGGGGAGATCCTAAGTTCTCTTGTGTTTTATTTTATAAGGACACTAATCCCATCAGGCCAGGGCCCCACCCTATTACTTCATTTAACCTTAGTTACTTCCTTAGAGGCCCATCTCTAAATACAGCCACACCGGGGGTTAGGACGTGGATGTGTAAATTTGGAGGAGATACCAACATTCTATCTGTAGCACATGGAAACTTTTCAGAAATGTTAAATCTTGGGCTTTACACTGAAACGACTGAGTCAGAAACCCTAGAATTTGGGCTCAAATATCTCTTTCAATCAGGCTTTTCGGTGTGTCTGAGTTTGAGAACCAGTAAGAGTCGATAGGGGAAGTGGATGGAGGGGAGATGAAAGAAGTAGATTGTCATCAGAACTTGGAGAACTTTGAGGTCAAGAATGCAAAGGCTGCTCTTAGTCAGTGGGACACCTAGAGGGAGAGGAGGTAAGTCATTTATTTTGCCATCTGTTTGTGGGAGGAAGGGGAGGAAAGAAAGGAGTAGAGAAGAAAGAAAAGGAAGGAATTGAGAGAAACCAAAGAAAGGAGAAAGAGAAAGGGAATGAGAGAGGGACAGAGAAAGGCCTTTTGTAAAACAGTTTCCCAGTTCAGGTGTTTACATTCTAAATACAGTAACAGCAGGAATGGAGAAAAGGGATGAATACGATATATATTATGAAAACCTACAGCTCATTCCAGGGTCAAGCCAGCAAAGGAGAAAGGGGAATTAGGGTAACTTGTGCAACCTCCCACTGACAAAAACGTGGACGCTCAGATGGGAGCTGATGTGAGGCACACATTCAGATTTATTTATTTGTGCTGCTGTTAGCAGGAGGACATCTAAGTGACTGTGTTTACTAAGATAGATAGTTAAGAGAGCAGTCAGTTCTGAAACTGCCTTCAGAAGGTGATGACTGAATCCCGTGGATTCTCTGCAAGTTCTGAGGAAGGGCTCACAGTGAGAGAGGATAAATGAGGTCACAGAGAAAGCCACTGTTTCAAGGAAAGCAAAGACTCAGAATCAGGGTGAAGATGAGGGCAGGGTAAGTATCAATGACATTTAAAAATGTTTGCTAGTTAGCACCTCAAAAGGCCTCTCAGTCTGAGCTCTGCAGAAGGGACGTGTTTGCAACTCATTGTGAGTCCTGTGGGTGAGTCACTGTGCCTGTGAACAGGGCCAAGTGGCCCAAACTGAATTGTGATGACCACTATTGTCAGCCCGACCCTCGTTAAACAGGATAGTGGTTTTCAGTACCAGCTCAAAGAATTTTAAAATGTTGACCATTTATATTAGTCATTTATATTACATTAAGATACCATTTATATTACATGTGCCATTAAGTAAAATAAATAGTCAACGTTTATATTACTCACGCAATGTGCTATAGAAATCCTATAAAGTTTCTGTAACAGTAAACTGATGGCTCTCTAGTGCAGTCCAGAATCACCTGTAGGGCTTGCTGAACCACAGATTGCTGGTTTCCACTTGGAGTTTCTTATTCAGTAGGTCTGGGTGGGGTCTGAGAATTTGCATTTATAATAATTTCTCTGCTGGTTCAGGAACCACAGTATGAGAGCCATGGCTAAGCCTCACGCCGCGGCGTTCCTATAACGAGAATCACCTGTAGCTAATTCAGGGTCACTTGTTGGCTGCAAACTACCCACAGGCAACTTCTCCAGCAATATAAACCTCCAGATTAAAGAAACACTCAAAAGTCACAGTAGAAAAATATACAGTCAATGAAATATGTTTCTTTCCTAATGAGAACATGTGTTGTACAGTCTCAAAAGGATATTTTCACGTAGACAGCACTAAAATAACAAGGTAATCCTGACACTGAAACTTAACACAGCCTTTATGGACAGAAACACCCTGACGCCTCAGGTGAAGGGCTGCGTGTTTCCCTGGATGTTTTTCATATTTTAGCTTTCACTTCAGTGACATTGTCATTTTACTAATAACAGGATTCCTGCTTACTGGTGCAAACCAAAGGGGTTATTTCCAAATGCTTTCAGTTCAGTTTTTGCTCATGTGTAACATAAATGATTTAAAAGCCAGGTTTTGGGGAAAACCGTCACAAATGTGTTTAACAGTTGCTGCCTCAGCATCCCTTTTCAGGCCTGACCAAACTTGTCTGAAGCCCAGTCTCACCGTGTCACCTCTGGTATGGGTAACACTCCCCGTCCCTGAGTGGGTGTGAGGTGGCCCATGTGTTCCTCATCCCACGGAGCCAAACCCACGCGTCACACAGCTGCTGACTATGATAAACCTAGTGGTCCACACCGGAGTCCTGTAAAGAAGCCCAGCTCCGCGTGTTCTCTTAAATCAGGGAAGCCACACCCTCACGGGCAAGCCCGAGAACAAAGCTCCAGGCCCTCCCTCTGCTCTCTGGTTCCTCTTGGCCTCCAGACTGCCCCTCGGCTCCAGACGCTCCCCGACCTTCTCCGGGATGTGTGAGTTGGAGATTTCTTCTGTTCCTGCGTTTCGGTCCTGCCTCCTCCTTGTGCCTTGCCTGACTGACACCCCAGAGCCGACCTTTCCCCCTGGCCTGGGCTCTCCTGGAGACGGGCTGGTTTCTGGCCTCCTTTAAAGAGAGGCCTCAAGACCAAATTAGAGAGAAAGCTAAATAAATAGATCACAGCAGAAAGCTCGGTGATTTACTTACAATATGTATTTATAGTGTAGAATGTGTTGTGATGGGTTTAGAGCACACTAGCCCTAGCTGTAAATTGCACTGCTGTCTTGTCTGCAGTTATTCCTCATTCCATTTTCACTCATTGTATTCCCTCAGTTTATAAACACCTCGAATTCTTCAGCTGAAAAGACAAGGTAACTTGAGAGGGATCCCCCTCAGGAACCATAACCCCCAATGCAGAACAAATTAAATGTGCAAAACTGTGAGCACCTTGTCCTATGTTAATAAAGAAAATACTGTTGAAAGGCAGGAAAGTCCTTATGAAGAAGTTTAAAGGAGTAGAAGAACAGACAGATGAACTGGAAATGGAAAGTCAGTTTTCCTTTCCTTTAGGAGTAAGCCCCTTTGGAAACTAGCTGGTAAATGTCAGTCCCTTTAGATGGCAAGGTTAGTGCATACTAAGGAAACACTATGGTACAAATGTTCATCGTGCAAAGCACGCCTGTAATATTTCATCTGGTCTCTCAGTGACCCTATAAGAAATAGGAGACCTTTTCAGATGAGGAGATTGGGCTTCAGGGTGAAATTCAGAGACTGGTAAGACTCACATAGAAAGTGGTGGAACTGAATTCAAATCCAAATTCTTCCACCTGTAAGCACAGGGCATTTTCCACTAATCAGCCCACTAACCAAAGAAACCTGATTTATCCAAACATTTAAAATGATGCTATGGCCGTTTGAGTAAAACCAATTTTGGCCTGTACTTTTGGTTCCTCATTACCAGCCTGCCATTGTTTATCTGATATGGGCAGCAGAATTAAGACGTAATGAAGTCTAATAGAACTTCTCATTGTTTGTGTAGATACAGTAGTAACAGAGGTGGTGATATAGTTTGGATGTTTGGCCCCTCCTAATGTCATGTTGAAATGTGATCCCCAGTGCTGGAGGTAGGGCCTGCTGGGAGGGAGGAGTTTGGCTCATGGGGCAGATCCTTCATGAATGGCTTGGTAATGGCTGAATTCTTGCTCTCTTCACTCACTGAGATCTGGTTGTGAAAGTGTGGTACTGCCCCCGTCTCTCTTCTTCCTTTCTCACCATGTTAGGTGCCAGCTCCCCTTTGCCTTCTGCCATGATTGCAAGTTCCCTGAGGCCTCACAAGCAGCAGATGTTGGTGCCATGCTTCCTGGGCAGTCTGTACAACCATGAGTCTAATCACCCTCATTTCCCTGTAAATTACCCAGCCTCAGGTATCCCTTTATTACAGCAATGCAAATTGGACTGATACAGATGGGGAGATATACATGTTAATTTAAAATGTGCTTATATGTTTCCTAATATTCTCACTGAGACTGGGAGGTGTTAGAGACACGTAATTGAAAACAAAATCTCCTCCCAACCAAGAAAACTTTTCCACAAAGGTAGGAGAGAAAGAAATATTATTATTATACTTCAATTTCCAGGGTACATGTGCAGAACGTACAGGTTTGTTCCGTAGGTGTACACGTGTCCCAGGTTTGTTCTGTAGGTGTACACGTGTCACAGGTTTGTTCTGTAGGTGTACACGTGTCACAGGTTTGTTCCGTAGGTGTACACATGTCACAGGTTTGTTTCATAGATATACATGTGTCATGGTTCTCTGCTGCATCTGATCCTCCATCACCTACACTAGGTATGTGTCCTGTTGCCCTTCCCAATCCCTCCCCCCCCCCCCCGCTATTCCTCACCTAGCCCTCCCCCACCACCCACAGGCCCCAGTGTGTGATGTTCCCTTCCCTATATCCATGTGTTCTCATTGTTCACCATCCACTTATTTTTTAGAAAAGTTTAAGTTCTGGAGTACTTGTGCACATCGTGCAGGTTTGTTAAATAGGTATACACATGCCATGGTGGTGGTTACCGCATCCACTGGCCCGTCATCTACATTAGGTATTTCTCCTAATTCTATCCCTCCCCAGTTTGCCCCCCCCCCACTATTCCTCCCCTAGCCCCTCACTCCCCAGGCCCCAGTGTGTGATGTTCCCCCACCTTTGTCTATGTGTTCTCATAATTCAATATCCACTTAGGAGTGAGAACATACAATGTTGGATTTTCTGTTCTTGTGTCAGTTTGCTGAAAATGATGGTCACTTTTTATGGCTGCATAGTATTTCATGGTGTATATATTACACATTTTCCTTGTCTATGATGTGCATTTGGGTTGGTTCAAAATCTTTGCTACTGTAAACAGTGCCACAATAAACATACATGTATGTGTGTCTTTATAATTGAATGTTTTATAATCCTTTGGGTATATTCCCAACAATGGGATTCCTGGGTCAAATAATATTTCTATTTCTAGATCCTTGAGGAATCACCAATGGTCTTCCACAATGGTTGAACTAATTTACACTCCTAACAGCAGTGTAAAAGCATTCCTACTTCCCCACATTATCTCCAGCATCTGTCTCCAGATTTTTTTAATGATTGCCATTCTAACTGGCATGAGATGGTATCTCAAAGTGGTTTTGATATGCATTTCTCTAATGACCAGTGATAATGAGCTTTTTTTTGTATGTTTGTTGGCTCCATAAATGTCTTCTTTTGAAAAATGTCTGTTGATCTCTGTCACCCACTTTTTGATTGGGTTGTTTTTTTCTTGTAAATTTAAGTTCTTTGTAGATTCTGGATATTGGCCCTTTGTCAGATGGGTAGATTGCAAAAAAATTTTATTTTTTCTGAGATGAAGTTTTTTTTTTTTTTTTTTGAGACACAGTTTCACTCTTGTTACCCAGGCTGGAGTGCAATAGCACCATCTCGGCTCACTGCAACCTCCGCCTCCTGGGTTCAGGCAATTCTCCTGCCTCAGCCTCCTGAGTAGCTGGGATTACAGGCACACGCCACCACACCCAGCTAATTTTTTACATTTTTAGTAGAGACGGGGTTTCACCATGTTGACCAGGATGGTCTCGATCTCTTGACCTTGTGATCCACCTGCCTCGGCCTCCCAAAGTGCTGGGATTACAGGTGTGAGCCTACGTACCCAGCCACAAAATTTTTTTCCCATTCTGTTGGTTGCCAGTTCACTCTAATGATAGTTTCTTTTCCTGTGCAGAAGTTCTTAAGTTTAATTAGGTCCCATTTGTCTGTTTTGGCTTTGGTTGCCATTGCTTTTGGTGTTTTAGTCATGAAATCTTTGCCTATGCTTATGTCCAGAATGGTGTTGCCTAGGTTTTTCTCTAGGGTTTTTATAATGTTAGGTCTTAGGTTTAAATCTGTATTCCATCTGCAGTTAATTTTTGTATAAGGTGCAAGGAAGGGATCCAGTTTCAGCTTTCTGCATATGGCTAGCCAGTTTTCCCAACACCATTTGTTAAATAGGGTATCCTTTCCCCATTGTTTGTTTTTGTCAGGTTTGTCAAAGATCAGACAGTGGTAGCTGTGTGGTGTTACTTTCAAGGCCTCTATTCTGTCCCATTAGTCTGTATATCTGTTTTGGAACCAGTACTGTGCTGTTTTGATTCCTGTAGGCTTGTAGTATAGTTTGAAGTCAGGTAGTGTGATACCTTCATAATTGTGTGCTTAGAATTTTCTTGGCTATGTTGGTTCTCTTTTGGTTCCATATAAAGCTTAAGGTGTTTTTTTTCCAATTCTGTGAAGTCATTGGTAGCTTGATGGGGATAGCATTGAATATGTAAATTATTTTGGGCAGTATGGCCATTTTCACAATATCAATTCCTCCTAACCATGAGCACGAAATGTTTTTCTATCTGTTTGTGTCCGCTCTCATTTTCTTGAGCAGTGGTTTGTCACTCTTTTTGAAGAGGTCCTTCACATCTTTTGTTAATTGTGTTTCTATGTATTTTATTCTCTTTGTAGCAGTTGTGAATGGGAGTTCACTCTTGATGTGGCTCTGTGTCTATTATTGGTGTATAGGAATGCTTGTGATTTTTGCAGATTAATTTTGTATCCTGAGACTTTGCTGAAGTTACTCATTACCTTAAGGAGATTTTGGGCTGAGACAATGGGGTCTTTTAAATATACAATCATGTCATCTGCAAATAGAGACAATTTGACATCCTCTTTTTCTAATTGAATAACATTTATTTCTTTTAGCTTTAAACCAGAGTGAGATGCATGTCTCAAGAAATCAGCTCAGGAATTGCAAAGGCAGAAAAAAATCTCACCTTTTTATATAACAAGAAGATACAACTTTTAACATACAGATTCTCAAGGTAAGCAATGACTTGTCCTCAAGGGGACTTTACAGTACCATTTGTCACACACCTTTCATTTTAAATTTTCTTAGTAATTGGGGTAACCATCTGTGTTAGACAATTGGCTTTATCCAAAGAAAAAATAAACTTCTTACATCTTTTTTTTTTTTTTTCTGAGATGGAGTTTCACTCTTGTTACCCAGGCTGGAGTGCAATGGCGCGATCTCGGCTCACCGCAACCTCCGCCTCCTGGGTTCAGGCAATTCTCCCACCTCAGCCTCCTGAGTAGCTGGGATTACAGGCATGATCCACCATGTCCAGCTAATTTTTTGTATTTTTAGTAGAGATGGGGTTTCACCTTGTTGACCAGGATGGTCTCGATATCTTGACCTCGTGATCCACCCACCTCAGCCTTCCAAAGTGCTGGGATTACAGGCATGAGCCACCATGCCCGGCCACTTCTTACGTCTTTATAAAAGTAGGTTGTCTTGCAACTTGGAGAAAGTTACCTGCTGAACTTACCCTTCCAGCCTCCTACTGAACCTCAGAAATGGAGGTGTTATCTTCCTTGATAATTTTCAAAGTAATGATTCCCAGGCTTTGAGAACAGCATCCTTGGGTCTTAAAACTAACAAGAGACTAAGTTGTCTTTTAAGAATATTTACATAAATTTCAAAATGACAAAGATGTACAAGCTTTCTAAAGTAAATGCCCTAAGCAAAAGGGGCTTCTTTTCTTGTTTTTAACATGGAGAATATATTAGGCAGTTAGTCATTATAGGCTTCCTAACAAAACACTACAGATTGGCTAACTTAAACAACAGATATTTATTCCCTCACTGTTCTCGAGGCTGAAAGGCCAAGATGAAGGTGCCAGTGGGGTTGGCTTTTGGTGAGACTGCTCTTCCTCTCTTGGAGAGAGTTACCTTTTCACTCTCTCCCATGTGACATTTTCCTCATGCACAGGGAGAGAGATCTCTTGTGTCTCTTTCTCCTCTTAGAAGAACACCAGTCTTATCCTACTGAAGCCCAAGGTTAAATGTCATCTCATCTAACCTTAATTAACTCTTTAAAGGCCCTTTGTGCCAATAAAGTCACACTGGAGGGTAGAACACAATTCTGTCCTTAACAAAGATTTGAGCTTCTTATTTTTAGTTGGCATTTGTCCTTAGGGGAATAACAAGCCAGGCTGAGTCCTTCTCATCGTGGGGCATGTGTTAGAAGAAGAGATGGTCATAAGAGAGTACATATATCACTTGCAAGTAATAAGGAAAGAAACAGTGATGAGGGAAGGCCCTTGGCTCAAGGATGAGAAGATCCCAGCCAGCTCCTGGTTAGCCAGGCAGTAAATTGAGCATTCCTGATGATTTGGAAAGAATGGAGCTAGAAAAATAAATTCATGGAAGCAGAATCATCTAGATAATCAGTGATATAACTAAGCTGTACAGACTATTAGGCCATCAATCAATACTTTATCAACACTCCACTTACACATTAATTCATTTATTTATGCACTCAACATTTAATCACCCCTAGATTCATTGTACACACCAGTATGGCTGAAAACTACCCAGATAACTTTTCCTTCCTGCAGTCACTTACTACCACTGTAGACGTTATGAAAGTATTAATTAGGTTTCAACTTAATACTTATGAGGTGAAATGACAGCATTCTCCTCCTACCAGTACAGTTCACAAAACCAATGAAACATTTATATGGCTTGAAGCATCATATGTGCTCAGTTTATTGTGAGAAAACAGTTATCTGCATTTCTTCCCAGTTTTAAAAAAACTATCAACTAATTCATATAGTAGAACTCACTCAAAATAACTGAAAGACAGTCTGGACAAATTTACAAGATTATGTAGTCTGATAATGTCCACAGATCGATGGTAAACTTACATCTAAGGAGTTTGGGAGGAGTCTTCAGGAACTCCATACTTAACTCTCTCAATTTATGGCCATTCTGTGGGTAGCCTGGATTTTCATCACTGGAGGCAGATGTTACACTGCTCCTCCCCTCAGTCAATCTGGCTTAAAGGAAGGCAAGTGAAGGCCAGATGAGACTGAGCCTCCACCCAGCTCCCCATGCCCACCCAACCCTCTGGTTCTCTACCCTGAGCATCTTCTCTACACAAACAGCAAGCATCTGTTTACTTTATTCAGTCAAATAAAGGGTAGACCTCTTTGTGTAAGATACTGACATGTTCAGTAATAAAATACTTGAAGTCAAGTTAGATATGTTTTAATGACTGAGTCACATTTTAAAGAAATGAAAGAGATGATGATTCATTGTGCATTTGTTAAACCAAGTTTCAGACATGATTAACATGGTCCCTGGACACCCAGCATTTTAGTCTCGGGAAGACAGGTTTTGTACTGTATTCTGTATTAGGCAGAATCAGAAAGTAGAGAGATTGGAGAGCCCTGGATAAGATGGTAGAGGATGGGTAGGATGCCCTTCTGCCCAGCAGACTGCCAGGTAACCTCGACTTTGGCCTCACCTAGCTTTGCACATGGTTCATCCATAGCGGTGGGGCACAGTGCATTATCTGCTGGAATGCAAAGGAGACGCTGATACATTTTAAATTCATTTCCTCGAGTAAATTGAACTTTCCTCTAAAATACAGTCATATTATTAATTAGTTTAAATCTTGACTTTGCCACATATTACGTGTAACATTGAGTAAGTAATTTAGCTTTTCTATGTCTCATTCCCTCATCTGTAAAATGAGGTTGACAACAGTGTCCCCTGAGGGTGGTTGGTGAGAATATTAAATAAATCAAGATATGTAAACCTCCCAGAGCAATGCCTAGTGCATAACAAATACTTCATAAGAGGATTCTGTGTTACTTACTGTCCATGAGTTATTGGGGGACAGGTGGTGTTTGGGTACATGAGTAAATTCTTTAGTGATGTGTGAGATCCCTGTGCACCCATCCCCTGAGCAGTAAACACTGCATTGTATTTGTTGCCTTTGTACCTTGTGCCTCCCCCTCCCCCAAGTCACCAAAGTCCACTGTGTCATTCTTAAGTCTTTGTGTCCTCATAGCTTAGTTCCCACATACCAGTGAGAACATACATTATTTGGTTTTCCATTCTTGAGTTGCTTCACTTAGAATAATACTCCCCAATCTCATCTAGGTCGGGGCAATGCTGTTAATTTATTCCTTTTTCCCCTGAGTGGTATTCCATTGTGTATATGTATAACAGTCTCTTTATCCTCTCATTGATGGATGGGCATTTGGGCTGGTTCCATGATTTTGCAGTTGTGAATTGTGTTGCTGTAAACATGTGTGTGCAAGTATCTTTTTCAAATAATGACTTCTTTTTTCTGGGTAGATATCCAGCAGTGGGATTGCTTGATCAAATGGTAATTCTACTTTTAGTTCTTTAAGGAACTCCACCCTGTTTTCCGTAGTGGCTGTACTAGTTTCCATTTCTTCGAGCAGTGTAGAAGCGTCCCCTGATTGCCGCAACCACGCCAACATCTACTGTTGTTGTTGTTTAAATGCTTTGATGATGGCCGTCCTTGCAGGAGAAAGGTGGTATTGCGTTGCAGTTTTGATTTGCATTTCCCACGTCATTAGTGATGCTGAGCATTTTTTTATTGCTTGCTAGCCATTTGTATATCTTCTTTGGAGAATTGTCCATTCATGTCCTTAGCCCACTTTCTGATGGGGTGGATTGGTTTTTCTCTCACTGATTTGTTTGACTTTGTTGTAGATTCTGGGTATGAGTCCTTTGTCAGAAGTGTAGATTGTGAACATTTTCTCTCACCCTGTGGGTTAACTGTTTATTCTGCTGACTGTTCTTTTTGCCATGTGAAAGCTCTTTAGTTATGTCCCAGCTATTTATCTTTGTTTATATTGCAGTTGCTTTTGGGTTTTTAGTCATAAAATCTTTGCCTAAGCCAATGCCTAAAAGGGTTTCTCCAGTGTTATCTTCTGGAATTTTTATAGTTTCGGGTCTTAGGTTTAAGTCTTTAATCTGTCCTGAGTTGATTTTTGTGTGAGGTGGGAGATGAGGATCCAGTTTCATTCTCCTACATGTGGGTGGCCGCTTACCTCTGACCGTTTGTTGAAAAGGGTGTCCTTCCTCTACTTTGTTTGTGTTTGCTTTATTGAAGATGAGTTGGCTGTAAGTATGTGGGTTCATTTCTGGGTTTTTTATTCTGTTCCATGGATCTGTGTGCCTGTTTTTATACCAGTACCATGCTGTTTTGGTGACCATGGCCTAATACTTTGAAATCGGGAAGTGTGATGCCTCCAGACTTGTTCTTTTCACTTAGTCTTGCTTTGGCTATGGTGGCTCTTGTTGGTTTCCATATGAATTTTAGAAAATTTTTTTTAAGTGCATTTTCGGTTTTTGGTTACAGGTGAAGAACATGCAAGATAGTTGCATAGGTACATTGTGATTTGCTGCCTTCCTCCCCTTTACCTATATCTGGCATTTCTCCCCATGCTATCTCTCCCCAACTCCCTACCCCCCACTGTCCTTCCCCTATTTCCCCCAGCAGACCCCAGTGTGTAGTGCTCCCCTGCCTGTGTCCATGTGTCCTCATTGTTCAACACCCGCCTATGAGTGAGAACTTGTGGTGTTTGATTAGAACTGTTTTTCTAACTGTGAAGAATGATGGTGAAATTTTGATGGGAGTTGCATTGTATCTGTACATTGCATGCATTTGTACATTGCAGTGTGCCCATTTTTATAATATGGATTCTACCCATCCAGGAGCAAGGATGTGTTTTCATTTGTTTGTGTCATCTATGATTTCTTTTGTCAGTGTTAAGCAGATTTTCTACTAAAGATCTTTCCACCCTGTTGTTAGATACATTTCTAAGTTTTTTTGTTTTTGCGGCAATTGTAAAAGGGTTTGAGTTCTCTGTTTTGTCACTGTCGGTGTATAGAAGAGATGATTTGTGTACATTAATCTTGTATTGGGAAACTTTGCTAAATTGTTTTATCAGTTTTCTGAGCTTTCTGGAGGAGTCCTTTGGGTTTCAGGGTAGATGATCATACTGTTGGCAAACAGGGTCAGTCTGACTTCCTCTTGACCTGTTTGGATGCCCTTCATTTCTTTCTCTTGTCTGATTGCCCTGGATAGGATTTCCAGGACTATCTGGAAGAGGAATGGTGACAGAGGCCATCTGTGTCATGTTTCCATTCTCGGAGGGAATGCTTTCCACTTTCCCCATTGAGTATTAGGTTGGCTGTGGGTATGACATGGATGGCTGTTATTAATTTAAGGTATGTCCCTTGTGTACTGATGTTGCTGAGGGTTTTAATCATAAAAGGATGCTGGGTTTTGTTAAATGCTTTCTCTGCATCTATTGAGATGATCATGTAATTGTGTCTTCAATTCTGTGAATGTGCATCACGTTTATTGACTTGCATGTGTTACCCCATCCCTGCATCCCTGGTAGGAAACTCACTTGATCATGGTGGATTATCTGATATGTTTGATTTGCTCAGCAAGTATTTTATTAAGAATTTTAGCCTGTGTATTTATCAAGGACATTGCTCTGTGGTTTTCTTTTTGGTTGTGCCCTTTCCTGGCTTTGGTAATAGGGTGATGCTGGCTTCATAGAATGAATTAAGGAAGGTTGCTTCTTTCTCTGTCTTGTGGAATAGTGTCAAAAGGATTGCTGCCAATTCTTAAAATATCTGGTAGGATTCTGATGTGACTCCTTTCGGTCCTGGACTTTTTTGTATTGTTGGTAATTTTTAAATTATCATTTCAGTCTTGCTACTTGTTACTAGTTTGTTTGCAGCATCTAAGTCTTTCTGACTGAAGCTAAGAGGGCTGTATTTTCCTAGGAATTTATCCATCTTTTCTAGGTTTTCTAGGTTATTTGTGTAAAGTGTTCATAATAGCCTTGAGTGATCTTTTGATTTCAGTGGTGTGAGTTTTGATATCTCCTGTTGTGTTTCTCAGTGAGGTTATTGGGATTTTTTTCTCTTTCTTTGGGTAATCTTGATAATAATGGTCTATCAGTTTTACTGATCTTTTCAAAGAGCCAGCTTTTTGTTTCATTTATGTTTTGTATTTTTGTTTGTTTGTTTCAATTACATTGTCTGGTGTTGGTTATTTCCTTTCTTCTGCTGGGTTTGTGTTTAGCTTGTTTTTTTTTCTCTCTCTCTCTCATTTTATGAGGCACGACCTCAGATGGTCTGTCTGTGCTCTTTCAGACTTTTTGATGTAGATGTTTAGGGCTCTGAACTTTTCTCTTAGCACCTCCTTAGATGTATCTCAGAGGTTTTAATAGGTTGTGTAGTTATTGTCATTGAGTTTGATAAATTTTTTAATTCCTATTTCAATTTCCTTTTTGACCCAGTGCTCATTCAGGGGCAGGTTATTTAATTTCCAGGTATTTGTGTGGTGTTGAAGGTTTATTTCCAGTTTTATTCCACTGTTGGTATGAGAGAGTACTTGATGTAATTTCAGGTGTCTGAAACTTATTGAGAGTTGTTTTATGGCCTATCATATGGTCTGTATTGGAGAAAGTTCTATGTATTGTTGAATAGAATGTGTATTCTGTGGTCGTTGGATGAAATGTTCCATATATATGTGTTAAGTCTATTTATTCCAAGGTATAGTTTAAATCCATTGTGTCTTTCTTGACTTTCGGTCCTGATGACGGTCTAGTGCTGTCAGTGGAGTATGGAAGTCCCCACTATTACGGTGTTGCATCTCCCTTATTTCTGAGGTTTGTTAGTAATTGTTTTATAAATTTGGGAACTCCAGTGTTAGCTGCATGTATGTTTAGGGTTGTGATATTTTCCTGTTTGACAAGGCCTTTTACCATTATATAATATCTCTCTGTCTCTTTTAACTGCTGTTGCTTTAATGTGTGTTTTGTCTGATCTAAGAATAACTACCCCTGCTCAGTTTTGGTGTCCTTTGTATAAAATGCTTTTTTCCAGCCTTTCGCTTTGAGTTTCTGTGAGTCCTTATGTGTTAGGTGAGACTCCTGAAGGTGGCAGATGGTTGGTTGGTGAGTTCTTACCCATTCTGCGGTTCTGTATCTTTTAGGTGGAGCATTTAGGCCACTTACATTCAGTGTTGGTACTGAAATGTGAAGTACCATTGCAGTCATCATGCTCTTTGTGGCCTGCAGACTTTGTGTGTTTTTGTTTTCTTTTGTTTTTGCTTTTTACCTTGTATTTTTGTTTTATGGGTTGTGTGTGAATTATGCTTTAGAGAGATTCTGTTTGGATGTGATTCCAGGATTTTGTTTCAAGATTCAGAGCTCCTTTGAGCAGCTCTTGTAGTGCTGACTTCGTAATGCTGAATTCTGTCCGTGTGTGTTTGTCTGAAAATGACTGTATCTTTCCTTCTTAAGTAATGCTTAGTTTCACTAGATACAAAATTCTTAGCTGCTACCTGTTTTGTTTGAGGAGGCTGAAGACCGGACACCAATCCCTTCCAGCTTGTAGGGTTTATGCAGGTCAGTCTGCTGTTAATCAGGTAAGTTTTGTTTTATAGGTTACCTGGTGCTTCTGTCTCACAGCTCTTAAGAGTCTTTCTTTCCTCTTAACTTTGGATAACCTGATGGCAGTACACTAGGCAAAGACCTTTCTGTGCTGAATTTCCCAGGTGTTCTTCGTACTTCTTGTATTTGTATGTCTAGGTGTCTATCAAGACCAGGAAAGTTTTCCTCAATTTTTTCCCTAAATATGTTTTCCAAACTTTTAGAATTGTCTTCTTCCTCAGGAATACCAGTTATTCTTAGGTTTAGTCATCTAACAAAATCCCATAATTTGTGGAGGCTTTGTTCATATTTTCTTACTCTTTTTCCTTTGTCTTTGTTGGGTTGGGTTAATTCAAAGTCTTTATCTTTGAGCTCTGAGTTTCTTTCTTCCACTCATTCAATTCTCTTGCTGAGACTTTCCAGAGCATTTCATATTTCTAAAAGTAAGTCCAAGGTTTCCTGAATTTTGGACTTTTTTCCTTTAAGGTATCAATTTCCTTTAATGTTTCTCTGTTCACTTTTTTTCCACAGGGCTTTACTTTCTCTTGTCCCTCCCTGAGGAGCTTAACCTCCTGAATTCTTTTTCAGGTGAATCAGGGATGTCTTCTTGGTTTGAATCCATTGCTGGTGAACTAGTGTAATTTTTGTGGGGTGTTGACAAGCCTTGTTTTGCTATATTACCAGGACTGGTTTTCTGTTTTTTTCTCACTGGGCTAGGGTGTGTTAGAGGTAAGGTCTAGGGCTGAAGGCCATTCTGATTTTTTGTCCCATGGGGTGTTCCCATGGTGTAGTATTCTCCCCGTTTTCCTGTGGATGTGGCTTCCTGTGAGCTGACTGCAGTGACTGTTGTCTCTCTTCTGGGTCTAGCCACCCGGTGAGTCTCCCTGTTTCTGCGCTGGTACTGGGGACAGTTTGCACAGAGTCCTGTGATGTGAACCATGTATCAGTCTCTCAGCTGTGGATACCAGTGTCTGTTCTGGCAGAGGTGGTACAGGGTGCAGTGGACCCCTGAAGGTTCTGTTATGCTTTGTTGATTTAGAGATCTATTTTTGTGCTGATTGGCCTCCTGCCAGGAGGTGGCGCACTCCAGAAAGCATCAGCTGTACTAGTGTGGAGAGAAACCGCTGGTGGGCGGGGCCTCAGAACTCCCAAGATGATATGCGCTTTGTCTTTCCCTACCAGGGTGGGTGGGGAAGGACCATCACGTGGGGCAGGGCTGGGTGTGTGTGAGCTCAGACTCTCCTTGGGCAGGTCTTGCTGTGGCTGCCGTGGTGGGTGGGGATGAGACTCCCAGGTCACTGGCGTTGTGTACCTAGGAGGATTATGGCTGCCTCTGCTGGGTCATGCCGGTTGTCTCGGAAGTCGGGAAAGCTGACAGTCACAGGCTTCACCCAGCTGCCAGGAAACCTGAAGGGCCAGTGTCACTCCCACCATGCCATCAGCAACATCCCCCAGTCTGTTTCCAGGTGAATGATGCGCTGGCACCCCGTGTCTCTCCTACACCTGGGAATTTTCTCGTTCTGTGAGCAACAAAGATCCATCTGGAAATGCAGCGTGAACTCACCCTCTGCATCTTCACTGAGAGCTGCAATTCTGAGTTGCTTTTATAGTGCCATCTTCACCCACTCCCCCCACTCCCCCCACCCCCGGTTTTTCTTTTTTTGTAGAGACAGAGTCTCACTCTCGGTGTTAGGTTTTAGTTTAAATTTTTAATCCATCTGGAGTTGATTTT
This sequence comes from Saguinus oedipus, assembly GCA_031835075.1. NCBI lineage: Eukaryota > Metazoa > Chordata > Mammalia > Primates > Cebidae > Saguinus > Saguinus oedipus. The sequence goes on along the minus strand of CM063172.1, from coordinate 7,214,884 downwards.
TGTATAAGGCATAAGGAAAGGGTCCAGTTTCAACTTTCTTTACATGGCTAGCCAGTTTTCCCAAGACCATTTACTAAACAGGGAATCCTTTTTTCATTGCTTGGAGGGCTAAGGGCTCCACAGGGTCCTGGGGTGTCCCTTATGCTATGCTGAGGTGCAAGATCTGAGAAACAAAGAGACAGGGCACAGAAGTACAAGGAAAACACAGCTGGGCTTAGGTGGGCCACACCACCTATAAGCAGAGACAGGTGAGGCCCCAAATGACCAGAAACATCTGTATTTGTTGTGTATAGGTTAGGAGGCAGGGTAGTGACTGAAATCATCTTTAAGGATAGTGATAGGGTTGTGAACAATAAAACAAGGAGTCCACCCCCATAAGGTCACCTAGGCTAGGAGGTGGACAGTGTGCAGCAGGGGTTCCATTCCCATTAGGTCATTGAGGCCAGGAAGTGGGTCATGTGCAGTAAGGGGTCCACCCCCATTAGGTTACAGAGGTATGGAGGTGGGCCATGTGAAATATCTCTGTCTATGGGCATGCTACTTCTAAGAAGATTTATAGGAGGATACTAAGTTCCACAGCAGTGACAGGGCTGTGAGGGCCTACCACCACCTGCTAGCAGCTTCCAATGAGTTCTATAGGAGAATGCTTTTTGATCAAGCACAGTAACAAGAGCTGATAAAGTTCACAGTCACCAATGTGCAGTTATCCTGAGGGGTTTGAGCCTTCGGATGCTTGAGGGATTTCTGGTCTGAGGGCAGCCTTCCCCAAGAATTGGAGCAAGGTTCTACAATTCCTTTATCAGGAGGAGTGGCTCTCACCCCAAGCCTGCCATACAGCGGGTATCTTTATGATACTGAATGCTGCCGCCTGGGCCATGGATTCTTGTCCTGGTATAACTGTTCTTCCCTTAAATCAGGCTCTGCACTGTGTCTGCTCCAGACATTCCTCTGGCTATAAGCTGTTTATTCCTTAATTTATGCTCTGTACCATGTCTACTCTAGGCATTCCTCTGATTATGAACTAAGATATATATATATATATATATATATGGAAATAACTGAGTGGTAAGATACTCTTTAGGCACTCATTCTATGAACAAATATATTATTATGTATGGATGATTATATAAAGGGAAATAACTGAGTAGTAACACTATAAACTGAGATATTCTTCAAGCCCCAATTCTATAAACTAATATATGATATATAAAGGATTATATAAAAGGAGATAACTGAATAGTAACACTATAAACTGAGATACTCTTCAGGCCTTAATTGTTCCAGGATTCTGCTTAGCTCTCCTTCCTCAGTACCTATATTGGGGGTTACCCACAGTTGCTTGTTTTTGTCAGATTTGTCAAGGATCAGATGGTTGTAGATGTGTGGTGTTACTTCTGAGGCCTCTGTTCTGTTCCATTGGTCTGTATCTCTGTTTTGGTACCAGTACCATGCTGTTTTGATTACTGTAGCTTTCAATACCCTTTATGTCTTTTTCTTGCCTGACTGCTCTTCCTAGAACTTCCAATACTTTATTGAATAGGAGTGGTGAGACAGAGAGGGCACCCTCATCTAGTGCCAGTTTTCAAAAGGAATGCTTCGTTTTTCCTATTCGGTGTGATATTCACTGTGGGTTTGTCACAAATAGCTTTTATTATTTTGAGATACATTCTGTAGATACCTTGTTTATTAAGCCTTTGGCTTCTTAAAGATGTCAGAGACAGCCAGTGCTCTGCCCAGGGTAAGACAGTCGGCTCCAGTTTATTTTTCCTGTTTGCAAAGACTTGTCATTCAGAGTTGCAAGTATTGCTGGCCAAATGTCCATGAATGATGTTTATACTGAGAGGAAATGTTGATAAATTTTGCTGTTATGAAGGAGAAGCAGGAACAGCATATTGCAAGCAAAATTTTGAAGCCATAGAATGTAGGGCTCGATCCCACCAGCCCCGAGGCAGAACAGAAAGCCTCAGCCTATTTCCATATACACAATGAAGAAGAAAGTAACTAGAAATGTAACTGTAGTAGTTATTAATTATTCATATGTGACCTTAGTTATTCATAGGTGATCTTAATTCTTTTACTAATGCCTCTGAGGTCAGAAGTGTGAACCTCGGGTGACATTGTGAAATGAATGACACTAAGGCAATATGCTCTAAGCTCTCTGTCACACCTGAAGAAGGCTGCTGGAGGGTGCCTTGGCTGTGTGGCAGTGCCAGCTCTGGGAAAGCACCCACTGTTTAGCCAGCTAGTGAAGGAGACATCCAAAGCCGCTGAGATGTCTCCTTCCCCAAAGAAGTTAGTAGAAAACTCCACTTCTCTAAGCTGTCATGGTAAGGCCTGATGGCTGTCAAGTAGGCCCACAGATACTCTGTGGTATGGCCAGAATTCAAATGCCAATCTTTCAAATCACAAAAGTATCTTCCAGTAGAGTTTTTTATGTATATATTTTATTTACTTCTCTGGAAGTAAAGGATGTGATGCACTCATTTTCTTTTCTTTACTTTTTTGTTTTTCTTTCTCAACAGGTAGCAAACTGGCAGGTTTTATGTGTTAAACAAATGATGAAATCATGTTTATTTTAGTCTATATTTTTTATATATTTCATATTGCAAAGTCTTATTCAGGACTGCATAATGACAAAAAACATAATACACTCAGGAAGTAAAGGAAACTGAGGGTTTACCATATTACATCCTCTGTTTATTGTATTTGCTGAAAAATGAAACCATATGTATTCTCTATTTCTCTGCTGACAAATGTGATTCATTCTGTTCATTACAGTTCCTTTTCTTGCTATGCTGTCCTTGCTAAATGATGTTAGATTAGGCCAATTCTTGATTTAAAAGGTCAGAGCAGTGCATGACCAAGCCCTGTGGCCTTTTCTGTGGAATGGTTGACTTGTGTATACCTGCTTCCTGCAGAGTGGCTGCTCCAAAGGGATGGTGAGAGTTACATTTTACTCCTTCAACATGAGCTTCTGATGTTTCTGGGGCACTTTTTCTTTTCTCACAGAGAAGTCTCTTGTATTAAATGAGTTCTCAGCCAAATGTTCTGGACCCTGAGAACTACCGCTGGTCATTGTTGTCATCTCTTAGATGCATTTGCATAGTTGTCCATAACAAAGCTAATTTCTTTTAATTTTTAAAAATTATTTTATTATTGCTGCTGCTTGAGTATTTTGCTGGATGAGAATTCTTGATTGATTACTGGAATGAAGTCAGTTCTGTCTTCTGCCATCACCCAGGTACCAATTATTGAATCACTGTGGACAGTGCTCCATCGATGCACATTACCAAGTTTCCTCTCAACACTGTTCAGTTACTCACATGCTCACAAATTTGGTCATTTCTTCCTAATAGCTACTTGGTGGGGTGGATAACATCCTGGTCAAAATGACTGAGCCACATCAGTGATGTATACATTCTCCAGATAGAGAAAGCACAGGGTTTTTGAACTTATCATCTATATATTCCTGAGATTTTCTGGTTCTTTTTTATATGTTTAAACATTTTAATTAACAAGTGCTAGATGTTTCTTGGAAGCAATTCAGATAATGTGAGTGTATGATGGCAAAGCAAATACACTCAGTCAACACCATCTCTGCGTGCATTAAGTTTATTCTTCCAGGCCTTCAATCATGCATATATAATACTTCCTTCTTCCCCAGAAAATTGTGTAATATGCATGTATTAGTCCAGTGTCATGCTGCTAATGAAGACCTATGCGAAACTGGGTAATTTATAAAGAAAAAACTTTTAATTGCCTCACAGTTCAGCATGGCTGAAGAGGCCTCAGGAAATTTACAATCATGACAGAAGAGGAAGCAAACATGTCCTTCATACGGTGACAGGAAAGAGAAGTGCTGAGCATCAGACCTTGTGATAACTCACTTGCTGTCATTAGAGCAGCATGGCGGTAACTGCCCCATGATTCAATTACCTCCTACCAGGTCCCTCCCATGACATGAGGAGATTATGGGAACTACGATTCAGGATGAGATTTGGGAGGGGATACAGTCAAACTGTATCAGTGCATACCGAGTTACCTACCTTAAAATAGATCTTCATATTTTACATAGAGTTTCTTCACTCTTAATGAGGGAACTGTGAGTGAAGTCACACTGAGAGACTGAATTCACATCATAACATATGATACATGATGAGGTACTCACTATTTTACTACTTATAGACATATAGGTTGTCTTTAATTTTTTTTTTTTTTTTTTTTTTTGAGATGGACTCTCACTTTGTTGTGAAGGCTGAAGTGCAGTGGTGTGGTCTGAACTCACTGCAGCATCCACCTCCTGGGTTCAAGCAATTCTCCTCTTTCCACCTCCCAAGTAGATGGAATTAGAGTCATGCACCACCATGCCCAACTAATGTTTTGTATTTTTGGTGGAGATGGGGTTTCACGATATTGGCCAGGCTGGTTTTGAACTCATAAACTCAGATGATCCAGCTGCCTCTAAAAATGTTAGTCATATGTGTATTTGTTCAAGTGTTTCTGTAAGACAGGTTTATAGAAAAGAAATTGCGAGGTAAAAGGGGTGATTGCTTAATATTTTAATAACCAACAAAATAATAATAACATCTGGACTTTTTACATTCTTTACAAGTGATAACACATTTAACATTTACAACAATTGAATTAGGTAAGTATTGTTACTCCTACTTTACAGATGTGAGAATTGAGATTAAGTAAGTTTCTCAAGGTCACCTAGCTGATACGTAGCAAAGCCTGGACTCAAACCCAGGCAGCATGGCCCAGAGATTGTCATACACCTCCTACATACACTGCATCATGATTAGGTTTCATCTCCAAAATTGGCATTTTGGTGTCCAGTTTTTATATCCATTATTTTGTCAATTTGACCAATAGCAAGTATTACTAAAAATTTTAGACAACTATACTTTTTAAAATTTAGCATTAAAATTATTTTAATCTTGGTGTAACTGCATAATATAGTAGGTTTGATCTGCAGAAAATCACAGGAATACACAGTGAGGTGGCGTATTAGGTGACACAATGGGTGGGATGGAGAGAACAGAGTAGCTACAAGTGGCTGTCAGTAGTTTTGGTTGGAGTGACTGGGAAGTCATGAGAGAAGGCAGAGCTTGGAAGTGGAATAGTGTTTGCATATGTGGAAGGAAGGCTTGTAAAAGGGGATATTGTTGAGTGTGGTAAGAGGCAAATTTAGTTATAATTGATAGGGGAACAATTTCTAAAGCTTAGTAGTAAATTGAAAATTTTACTCAAATCAGCAAGAGCCCTTGGGTTTAGATGGAGGAGTTAACAGGATGCAATTTGTCTATTGGGAACCTTTGTCCTGCTACACTAAATACAATGAAATACGTACAGACTAAAACTATGAACAATGAACATGATTTAGTTTCTGGTCAGGGTCAGCTAATAAAAGCAAGTTAAATCCCATGGAGTTTCCAATGAGTTGAGCTTGAATAGTAGGAAAATAATGTTACCAAGGTTGAAATGGGGAAGGTAAGCACTGGGAGGTATCTTGAGAATATGAAAAACTAACTTTGAGGTTCTGCTAAGGTGAAAACATGGAAGGATTTCCTTAGGCTATTAGAAATGGAGTTCAATCAAAAGATCAGGTGGGGACTGACAATACGAACATTAAAAAGGTGGAAGTTTGAGAGCAGAGAAAGGGTAGAAAGCCAAGAGCCCACATGAGTGGATGGCACATAACAAAGCTAAAAGAAGAGAAGGAGGAAGCTACAGTAAGTAACGGAAAGAAGGAGATAGGGAGGCCCAGGAGAAAAGACTGCAAGAAAGTAACTGGCCATATGCAGGCTAAAGACACAGCACATACCAGGGACCCGAAACAACACATCTAGCTGGCTGGAAAGGAGATCACTGAAGACTCCCAATTTTCAGCAGAGTTGTGCTTGAAGAGAAGAGATGAATGAGCAGAGATGGACAGCACATTAAAGAAATCTGATTAAGGCAACATCTAAAGGAGTCAGAAGGTTTATGCATAGGTTGGTTGAGTTCCTACTTGTGAAATAAACTCTGGTGGAACTTCTAAGAATCCTGAAAGATTCAACTACTTTAAACTCCTCTGGAAAACTATATGCACATATTGTTATGATTGTGAGTCATAAATGCCTATTTCCTGATAACTGTTATGCTTTAGCCATTATTAAATCAGGCTCTTAATACAAGTTTTGAAATGTTTTAACTACATTTATTTTTATTAAAAAGGTAACATGCAATTGGGAAACAATAGAAAATAGAATATCAAGATAGTGCTCAAAAATTAAGCCTTTGTTATATTTTCTTGTAGTTTAATCTTTAAATGCTTCAGCAGGCTTATACACAATTGTGTATCCATTCACATTACCTTGCAACATAAGCATTTTACATAATATTAACTCTGTGAAAGACATGTTACAATTGTTGCACTGATCACATGGATATCTCATCATTTAATCATTTACTCAGCAATTACAAAAGTTTCTCATTTTCAACCAGACTTTTATAAAACACCATCTTTCACACATATTTTGAATAGAATTTCATAATTGAAATTACTGAAGTTGAATATTCAGGAAGCATTATACCTAAGTTGCTTTCCACCTTGAATCCCTGTTCTAATGTCTCTTCACATCAGTAGTGTACTTGAGAGTTAGATTTTTCACCACATCTTTAGCATTAGGTGGTTGCATTTGTTTAAAATATATGCTAATGTGACAGGCAACACTAGATACCTTATCTAAATGTTACACATTTATTAACCATTTAAATTTCTTTCTGTGAATTGTCTGTTTATTTTTTCATTTATGCTGGCAACTTAGAGTTTCTCTATTTGTGTGACTTCTTTATACATTAGGGTTAGTAAGTCTCTGTCTGTAACATCTGTTGCAGACATTTTCCCAGTGGACAAATTGATCTACAAATGTTTTCTGTTTTAAAGTTTGCATTGTCATTTCAAGTTGCAAAAGATTTTCCATATACAGATATCAAATGATTCTTCTATAGTGTCTTTTTCACAGTTCCATTTTGCAAGTGTAACTTTTTCCCCATAGTGAAAAATTCTCCTAGAACATTGAATTGAATCATTGTGCTCTTTTTCACTGACTCTGTTGCCACTGCTATGTTAAACTTGCTGGATTTCTGTGCCACTCATCCTAGTCTGTCTGGATATTTACTTCCAGGATTAGACTAATTTAATCATTGTAGGTTAACAAAATGCTTAAATATTTTATAGAAATAATGTTTTTCTTCTTTAATAAGTTCTTAGTTATTGTCATTGCATTTCTTAATGAGCTTTGAATGTTTTGGAGGAAATTCTAATGAGAACTCAATAAAACAACAACTAAATATACAAATAAATGACATCTATGAGGTATTTTTAAAATGATACATAGATTTCTTTCTTAATGACTTTTTTATGTCAAAACCAAATTTCAGTGTCTTATCACATTCTTGATCCTCATTTTTTGGAACTTAAACTCTTGTTTTTCCATTTTTAATATAAGCATATTGTCACCAAACTGTCGCCATTTGCAAGAATTATGCCATGATTTATTATTGCCTTTAAATGTGTTTTCCGACTCATTCATTTATTCTGCATCACACAGTCTTTGTTTGCTTTAAAGTGCAATTTTAAATTATTTACATGTGGATTTAAAATAGGTTGTTTTTGCAAAAGAAGTGGACATTTTTGAAAAATCACATTTAAAACTATCCTCTAAATAGAAGTAATCTAAATTTTGAACACGAATGAGCACTGAATTTTATCAAATGCTTTATTACAATGTGACATATTTATTAGGGCAATAGTTTAAACCAACCTTTTCTTGTTACTCTAAGTTTTGATAAGCTTTATTTGTTCAATGGCTTGCATGTTTTTTTTTATCATACTTTTAGGTTCTGGGGTACATGTGCAGAACATGCAGGTTTGTTACATAGGTACACACATGCCATGGTGGTTTGCTGCATCCATCACCCTGTCATCTACATTAGGTATTTGTTCTCATATTATTCCTCCCTGAGCACCCCCCCCATGACAACTCCTGCTATCCCACCCCAATCCCCCCAACCCCCCATCCCCCCAACCCCCAATAGGCCCTGGTGTGTGATGTTCCCCTCCCTATGTCCATGTGTTCTCACTGTTCAGCACCCACTTATGAGTGAGAACATGAGGTGTTTGGTTTTCTGTTCTTGTGTCAGTTTGCTGAGAATGATGGTTTCCAGCTTCATCCATGTCCCTGTAAAGGATATGGACTCATTCTTTTTTATGGCTGCATAGTATTCCATGATGTACATGTGCCACATTGTCTTTATCCAGTCTATCATTGCTGGGCATTTAGGTTGGTTCCAAGTCTTTGCTATTGTGAAGAGTGCCATAGTAAACACATGTGTGCATGTGTCCTTATAATAGAATGATTTAAAAGCCTTTGAGTATATACCCAGTAATGGGATTGCTGGGTGAAATGGTACTTCTGTTTCTAAGTCCTTGAGGAATCATCACACTGTCTTCCACAAAAGCTTGCATTTTATCAGTATTTCACTTAGGATTTCTGCACTTCTATGAATTAGCTTGGTAGAATCCTAATTGCATGCTCTCCATGTCACTTTTATTTAAATGTTATATTCACATAAAATAGGGAATTATTACTTTCTCTGTACATGAAAACAAAAGATTCTTTTAAAAAATTATAGAAGCAGACAACATAATTATCCACATAGAAAGCATAAATAGATCAAACCACCTTGCCATGTAAGTACCTATGCAACAACTCCACATGATCTGCACATGTACCCAGAACCTAAAGTGCAAAAAAAAAATTAGTAGTGTTTACTCACTACAAAACAAATAGCTTTTTTTCCATAATAGCAAATTTGTATATAATGTTATTCTATAAGTGTTCCAACTTCCTCATCAGCATAATCTCATTTGTTTAAAGTGTTGCATGAGAGAAAAAGGCTTATGCCATCTGGGATATGAGCTCTGTGATGTTGAGTGTCATTTCAGAGATAACAAGGGGACCTGAATTTGATAATAATCATGTAGCAATAGGAGAATGGTGGCAGCATTTTTTGTACCTATCTTGTATTGATCAAATTGTATTTTTCTAATTGAACTTTGATTACAGTAATAATTCCTTCTTCCAATTCTTTTTAAATGCCTCTGCTTTTTTTGTTCTTTGTAGCAATACTTTAATGCAGGAGAAAATGGCCTGAAAAAGAATTTTTTGGAGAAAATCCCAGATCTTAAGTCTCTGAAATGTGCTCTCAGTCTTTGTGGTTTGGAAACCTTATATCCACAGGTGGCAAGGAAGTTTAGGAGATCCTGGGTGGCCTGCTCGCCTGCAGTTTCTTGGTTTTCAGTTAAAATAAGTCATCCAGCTATTGAAGAGGCACAGTACCTGGATATAAAAAGTTGCTAAGATCCTGGGCTAGAACCTGGCTGAACTGGTGGGGCTATCTCAAAAGCCCTGGGGTAACACTGTCCAGGTGAGCTGAGAACCCTGATCTAAAGAGTCTTCAAAGGCAAACAAACTGGGAGTCAGAATGTAATGGCAAACAGAAAAAGGCATCCTTAAAGTCTGGGACTGTAACCCATTGTGCCTCTTCTTGTATTTAAGAGAGCAACGTGTAAGGGTTAGGAAGAGCCGGGTGTAAAGGAATTACATCTTCATTAATAAGCCTGAGATCTTCCATAAACCTCCATTGCCCATTAGGTTTTGGAGTCCTAAAACTGGAGGACTGAAAGGGTGGCTGCAGGACTTTATTGGACTGTAAGCTTTTAAGTCCTTTACAATGTCCTGTAGCCACTTTTTGGCTTCTCTTCTTAAGGGGTACTGTCCTTGGTTAAAAAAAAAAAAAAGGTGATATTCTTTAGCCTTAATCAAATTCACATGCATTATTTGGCTGTCCAAATTGTCTGTCCATTGCCCAAACCTCAGGATTAATCCCATCTTGAAATAATGGGCAGCAGCCGGGTGTGGTGGCTCAAGCCTGTAATCTCAGCACTTTGGGAGGCCAAGGTGGGTGGATCACGAGGTCAAGAGATCGAGACCATCCTGGTCAACATGGTGAAACCCCATCTCTACTAAAGATACAAAAAATTAGCTGGGCATGGTGGTGCGTGCCTGTAATCCCAGCTACTCAGGAGGCTGAGGCAGGAGAATTGCCTGAACCCAGGAGGCGGAGGTTGCGGTGAGCCGAGATCGCACCATTGCACTCCAGCCTGGGTAATAAGAGCGAAACTCCATCTCAAAAAAAAAAAAAAAGATAATGGGCAGCACAGAGGGCTTTCCTCCCTAATGATGTTTATACAAAAATGACTCCTTCTCTGGGTAAGAGGTCCCACTTTATGGCATGATGAGGAAGGCAGAGAGAAGAGCATATCTCCCCAATTACAGCTTAGGGGCTGGGGGAAGTATCAGGAGACTGCTTGTCCTAGGACTTCTCAGAAAGTTACAGACTTGGAGGACAGCTGTCCAGGGCAGGAGAGTAAAATGGAGAAGGCCGCACCAGTGTCCAGGAGGAGATCAACTTCCTGGCCCCTGTGGTCAGCTTTACCTGTGGCTCTGTGAGGGTGAGAACTTCTGCTGGCACATGCCCTGGGCATCCTTGTTCCTGCTGTTGGGTCATCTGGTTACCCACCTCAGGCCCTGGGAAAGTGGGCTTTCCAGTGATCCCCTTGGCACAGTGGGCAAGGATGAGGTGTCCATTTCTCTGGGGACAATTTCCTATAAAGTGTCCCATAGGCCACAGTGGTAACAAGCTCTGCCAGACTGGTGGCTAACCCAAGCCTTTGCCTCATTTGAGCCCCTGGGGTCTGCTTGCCTGAGGCCATGACTAGCGCTGTGGCTTTTCTCTGATCTCTCCTGCTCCTTTCAGCCTGTTCCTCCCGGTCTCTATTTTAAAGCACCGAGGTTACTAGGTTTATAAGGATTCTAAACTCTGTTCTGGCCCCAGGGCCAGCTTCTGGAGCTTCTCTCAAATGTCTGCTGCTGACTGCAGAATAAATAAACTTGTCCTGATGGAGTCTGGTGACAGGGGAGGATACTTTCTCAAGGCCTCCTGCATTCACTCAAGGAAAGCTGTTGGGTTTTCTTTCCCTGAGTTATGGTGGATAACACTGCATAGTTCCTGGACTTCTTCCTAGTTCACCTTAATCTCTCAAATATGCAGGTCAGGAGGTGTCCATGACTCCAGGCCCCCGATTGTGAATCAAGATCCCAGTGAGGATCCATGCTAGAAATTACGTGTCTACCTGTATGAAATCTATCATTCATCTCTGGTGTCATTTGATCAGGTACTGGACTAAAGTACCAGGTGTCCTTAAACTCTTGAGCTGCTGCTAAAGCAGCCTCTGTCTCACTGCTGGTCAGGGTTTGATTAAGCAACAACATGATATTTTTTCAATCTAATTCATAGGACTGACACAGGCTCTGTAAAGTATCTATGTACTAGTCTGGGTCATCTGAAAATTTTCCTCAATCCACTTGATTTCCATAAGTGAGAAAGTGAAAAGGGAATGTACATCTTAGTTGGACCAAATTCTCCTCCTGCTGCCTGTAGGGGGCAGAGTCTGGGCATCCCATGAGCCTAAGAGGCCTTGCTTGGCTGTTTCAGTGTCCCCAGTTCCTTTTGGATTATTGGAGCTGAGGAGGTCTGGTCAGCCTCCAGGGAATAGAGGCTGAGGGTGGAGCCACAGGGAATCCCAAATGTGGGCCAGCCCTGAGAAGGGGTTAGTAGGGTATGTGGAACAGGCCCTTACATAACTAAGGATTATTCCTTAGAGAGAAGAAAACTTTCACATGGGGAACCTCAAGCCATTTACCTTCACTCTTACAAAACAGGTCTGATTGTAGAATGGTGTCATAATGGATACTTCCCTCAGGAGGCCAGGTTTCTCTGCTTGGCAGGGGATATCATGGCCATGCTGTTCAGAGAAAAATGAATAATTTCTTCTTCAAAGATAGTATGTCAAATTGGTTTCAGTTCCCCAGGATGCATTTTAAAGGAGATGTTATCTTGGGAAGAGTAGCACCCATCTGAAATCAAATACAAAAACACTGACATCCCTGGTGATTAATTGCAATTGCTGAGTCTCAGGCATCCCCAATTTAGGGTGCAAGCCCTGGGTCAGCCCCATTATGGTACCTCATAATTTCCTTGTGCCCAAGATGCATCATCATCTGGGGCCTCCCGTGTGCTGGGCTTAGTCACTCTTACTAGCATCATGGGTACTCAGGCTCACTGTCTGCATGCCATTAGTGACCACCATAAAGACATGTGGACTTCCAGGATGGGTGGTTCAGACCAGCGAGTCCCTGAGCCAGGTCAGTGAGATTTGGGTGATGGGTATCAATATTCCCTAGCAAGAGTTCCATTAATATAGGCCTGATTAGAAAGCTAACCTAGGAATATAAACTTGCAGGGAGGTACCTCTGAGCCCACAATTCAAAGAAGGCTGGAATGAATGCCCTCAGGACCCTCGCCTCCTCCCCCAATCCACTTTCCATTGCAGGAAAATGCCCCAAGGTTGTAAGCCATGTAATTTTTTATTTTTTTATTGCATCTATTTTTTTATTTCAACTATTCTATTTTTCTCCCTTTTCTTTTTTTATTAGACTAGCTACCTGTGTATTTTGTTGCTATCTTCAAAAACTAGCTCCTGGATTTATTGGCATTTTGAAGTGTTTTTGTGTCTATCTCCTTCAGTCCTGCACTGATCTTAGATATTACTTGTCTTTTGCTGGCTTTTGAAGTTTTTTGATCTTGCTCCTCTAGCTCTTTTAATTTTGATGATAGGGTGTTGAGTTTAGATGTTTCCTTGCAGCTCATGTGGGCATTTATTGCTATAAATTTCACTCTAGACACTGCTTTAAATGTGTGTCAGGTACTCTGGTATGTTGTGTCTTCATTCTTGCCGGTTTTGAAAACATCTTTATTTCTGCCTTCATTTCAGTATTTTTTCCAGTAGTTACTCAGGAGCCTTTTTTTCAGTTTCTGTGTAGTTACGGGGTTTTGAGTGAGTTTCCAATCCTGAGTTCTAATTTGATTGCACTGTGGTCTGACAAACTGGTTTCTGTTCTTGTGCATTTTTTGAGGAGTGATTTGCTTCCACTTATGTGGTCAGTTTTAGAGTATGTTCTGTGGATTTGGGGTGGAGACTTCTGTGGATGTCTATTAGGTCTGCTCAGTCTAGATGTGAGTTCACGTCCTGGATATCCTTGTTAATACTCTGTCTTGGGGATCTAACATTGACAGTGGAGTATTAAAGTCTTCCACTATTATTGTGTGGGTGGACGTGTCTTTGTAGGTCATTAAGTACTTGCTTTATGGATATGGGTGCTCCTATATTGGATGCATTTATATTTAAGATAGCCCTTGTTATTGCACTGATCCCCTTAATGTTATGTAAAGTCCTTCTTAGTCTATTTTGATCTTGTGGTGTAAAGTCCATTTCATCAGAGACTAGAGATTGTAGCCCCTGATATTTTTTGCTCCCCATTTGCTTGGTAAATTTTCCTTCATTTATTTACTTTGAGTCTGTGCGTGTCTTTGTTCATGAGATTGGTCTCCTGAATACAGCACACCAATAGGTCTTGACTTTTTATCCAATTTGCCAATCTATGTATTTTGACTGGGGCACTTTGCCCCTTTGCATTTAAGGTTAATATTGTTATGTGTGAATTTTCTCCTGCCACTTTGATACTAGCTGGTTGTTTTGCCCATTAGTTGACTCAGTTTCTTCATTGTGTTGATGGTCTTTACCATTTGGTACATTTTTGCAGTGGCTGGTACTGGTTGTTTCTTTTTGTGTTTAGTGCTTTCTTCAGTAGCTCTTGTAAGGCAGGCCTGGTGGTGCTGAAATCTCTCAGCAATTGCTTGTCTGTAAAGGATTTCTTTTTTCCTTCACTTACGAAGCTTAGTTTGGCTGGATACAAAATTCTGGTTTGAAAGTTCTTTTATTTAAGGATGTTAAATATGGGCCTCCACTCCTCTTGTTTGTAGGGTTTCTCCTGAGAAATCAGTTGGGAGTCTCATGGGCTTTCCTTTGTGGATAACCCAAACTTTGTCCTTAGCATTTTTGTCTTAATTTCAGCCCTGGTAAATCTGACAATTATGTGCCTTTGGGTTGCCCTTCTTGAGGAATATGTTTGTGGTGTTCACTGTATTTCCTGGATTTGAATGTTGGCCTGCCTTGCTAGGTTGGGGAAGATCTTCTGGATAATATCCTGAAAAGTGTTTTCCAGCTCCATTTCATTTTCCTCATGACATTCAGGTACACTGATCAAATATAGATTAGGGCTCTTCACATAATCCTGTATTTGTTGGAGGCTTTGTTCATTTATTTTTACTCTTTTTTCTCTAATCTTGCTTCTCCTTTTATTTCATTGAGTTGGTCTTCAATCTCTGATGTCCTTTCTTCTGCTTGATGGATTTGGCTATTGAAACTTGTTTGCCTTGTGAAGTTCTCATGCTGTGTTTTTCTGCCCCATCAAGTTGTTTGTTTTTTCTAAGCTCATTTTTCTAGTTAGCATTTGTCTCACCTTTTCTCAAGGTCCTTGTTTTCTTTGCATTGGGCCAGCACATGTTCTTTTAGCTCAGAGAAGTTTGTCATTACCCACTTTCTGAAGCCTGATTCAGTCAATTTGTCAACCTCATTGTCCATACCATTTTCTTCCCTTAATGATAAGGAGTTGAGGGGACAAGAGGCATTGTGGTTTTTGGTAATTTCATCCTTTTTGTGCTGGTTTCTTCCCATCTTCATGGATTTATCTATCTTTGGTCTTTGAAGTTAGTGACTTTTGGATGGGGTCTCTGAGTGGATGTTCTTGCTGTTGATGTTGAAGTTATTTTGTTTTGTTTTGTTTTTAGTTTTTCTTCTAACAGTCAGGCCCACCTGTTGCATGACTTCCAGAGGTCTACTTCAAGCTCTGCTTGCCTGGGAGTCACCCACAGGGGCTACAGAACATCAAGGATTGCTGCCTGTTCTTTCCCTTGTACCTTTATTTCAGAAGATGTCAGCCAGAGCTCTCCTGTATGAGGTGTTTCTATGGATATGGAGAAGTCAAGGAGGTGCTTGAGTAGGCAGTCTGTCTTTTATCCAAGTTCAAGTGCTATGCTGGGAGCACTGTTGCTGTCTTCAGAGCTGCTGGGCAGAGATGTTTAAGTCTGCTGCAGTGGAACTCACAACCACCCCTCTTTCTAGGTGCTCTGTTCTGGAAAAAATGGGGCTTTATTTATAAGTCCCTGACATGCTGCTGCCTTTTTTCAGAAAAGTTCTGTCCAGAAAAAAAGGGAGTCCAGTCACAGTCTGCTTGCAGAGGTATTGCTGAGTTGCTGTGGGCTCTACCCAGCTCCTGTGTAAACTTCCTTGTTGTTTTTTTTATTTTACACAGGTAATGTTAGAACTTCCTCAGTAATGGCAGGCTGCCTTGGTATTGGCAGACATCTTTTCCCTCACTGACCTTGACTGTCTCCCAGGTGAGATTAAACTGCTGTGCTGTCTGCAAAACTTTGAAACCAGTGGGTTTCAGTTTGCTGGTCTTTGTGGGGGTGGGACCTGCCAAGCCAGATCATTTGGCTTCCTGCCTCCAGTGCCCTTTTTTTCAGGGGAGTGGGCAGATCTGTCTCAAAGGCATTCCAGGCACCAGTTAAAATGGCCCTCCAGATTTGTGCTGGAATCACAGTGCTGGATGAAATTTCCCCCAGATTTGTGTTGGAACCCTGTGGTGCTTCTGAGCCTGGCAGGGATTTTTTTTGTCTATGGGCTCTAAAGACCATGGGAGAAGCACAGTATCAGAACCAAAGTACCAGAGTGGCCAGACAGGTCCCTGATGGCCTCCAATGGGTAGGAGGGGGATTCCTCCAGCCTGTTTCAATTCTCAGGTAAGGCAGTGCCCCAGGCTTTCTCACTTTGATCTCCTTGGGCAACACCCATTGTCCAACTCATCCCATTGAGATGAACCTGGTACCTTAGTTGGAGATGCAGTGATCATTCACCTTCTGTGTTTCTCTCACTGGAAACTACACTCCAGAGCTGTTCCTGTTTGGCCATCTTGCCAGAAGTTTTAATTTCACCTTTGAAATGACCCTGTAGTTAGGCTGTTTTTACCAACAAAGTGAGCCAGTCATTATAAAAAAAAACAAACAAAACTCTATAATGCAGACTAAACATCAGTGCCATTGATATTTTTCTACTTCAAAGCAAAATTTGGGTTTCATTGGAAAATTTTGAGCATGCTCTAAAATAATTATGCACATTTTTTAAAATGCAAAAAAAAGTTACATTGCTGATAGCAGTATTCCTGCAGAAATTTAATAGGCTGTTTAATTTATCTAGACCCAAAGTATATCTTTTATGGTGACTCCATGATCGCCTGTTCCTGGTGCAGCAGTGATGTCACATGAGCAGATACCTGACCCACTGTATCTTTGTAGGAATGACCTGAAAATAAGCAAGAGTTTACTGGCCTGAACTTTCAGATGAGTCGATAATGGACAATTTAATGCTATGCATAAGACTTAAAATTTATTATTGGCAATGAATAGGTTTTTCATTAACAGCACAGAACAGGTGATGATAAATACTCACTAAAGTTTGATGTGCAAGTTTGAGGCTTGCATGTAATAATTAGCCCAGTAAACTAAAGTTTCATTTGTTCCACAGAAATCATAAGACACTCTGTTACTCTTGTGATGGTTCAAAGAACTACTGGTTGATTTGTTCACCACTTAATGAAGTTATGTTCACTGATTGCACACAGAAATGCAGCATTGCTTTCTATTCCTTTAAAAGCTTTTCCACAGTGTGCCATACCAGAGCACTGGGAACAGAAAGGTAGCTTTGTAGGGTACCTGCCTTCATGAAACTCACAAATAAATTGTTATATATTTGCAAGGCCTACCAATAGCATTTTAAAACTTCAACTCTATCCTGCATAAGTTAGTCAGGGATTAAATGTATTGTATTGGAAAGGACTTGTGATTTGGGTTCAGATAAACAAATTCAAATCACAGTATGCCACCACTGATTCTATGATCCTATTTTCTTAAGCTGCTTAAACATCTGTTTTCTTGTTTGTAAAATGAGGATAACACCTATCTTTACTATATACACATTGACATATCATTTATGAATATACAGAAATTTTCCCAAACTGAAGCACATGTTCTAGCTATTTGTTACCATGTCTTTATGTTTGCAGCTAACAATGCATCATGGAGGTCATTTCAGTTCAATATGGATAAAGCTGCCACTTTCTTTTATATAGCCTGGAATATCACAGAAATACAAAGTAAATGTTTGTATTTGCTGAAGATTGATTATTTCCAATTATATGGTAAATTTTAGAGTCGGTGCAGTGTGGTGTTGAGAGGAATGTATATTCTGTGGATTTTGCATTCTCTATTTACAAGTCCTGCCTGTAATAAACAAGTCAAACTGTAATAAATAACCTTGACCTAAGGGAGTGGTGGCAGAGGGCTCCATGACAAGAAGAAAAAAGAGGGCTTGAAACCTCATCATGAAATACTTTCCCTCATTATGATCCAACAAATGACAAACTATCAGACAACCTCAAGAAGAAATCCATGGAAAAGCAGTGCAGAAACCTAAGATAATGTTTTCATAGAAGAAAATATAAAATAGCAGCATCCAAAATGGCCATTTACTCTGGATTCAACTATGCAAAAATATTTTTTCAAGTGGAACATAATAGGAAAGAATCCATTATTTTACTAGTGTGTTAGGAAAGGAAGTTTTAAATTATTTCATACTTTTAAATGTTATCAGTTTGGCCAGCATCGTATAAGATGGTGAACATAAAAGAATTATAATATCCATTAGAGCTTTTGTAAAGGAATAAAATTGACAGCCACTGATTATGTATTACACATCAAGGAATGTACATAAAATATTGCAATTAATCCTCACAAAAAAATCACGAGGTAGATGGTATCTTCTTTCACATAACACAGAATAACTTGGTAGTAGTTGACTACAATAGACTGTGATGTGGTTCCAAACCTTTACTCCCTCCCCAGTAATAGAATCATCTGTCTGTCCTGTCTCCCGTGTAAATTTGCAGTGCCCCTTTGACTATGGGTTTAGCTGTGTGACTTGTTTCCGCTGATGGCGTGTTAGCAGATGAGATGCAAACAGAGGCTTAGAATGTGCTTCTGCATTGGACTTGCCTTCTGGCCCTCTGCCATCACCAGTCTAGCCTGCTGGTGCCAAAAGACACATAAACAGAGCCATCACCACTGAGCCATGCCTAGAGCTATCCCCCATTCAACAAACACACAGGCTGCCCCACTGACATGTGAGCTAAACTAGTCCTTACTGTTGTATGGCACTGAAATTTTGGGATTGATTACTACCAAGAAAATATTTGTGGGGCCCAGCAAAGGTGCATGGTGACAGATTATGATTTGTCAGAACCTTAAGCAACTCTTTAACCTACAGGGGTCATTTGAGAAGCTGTGATGGTTTTTCCATCTCGTGTTTTGTAGGTCATTACCAGTTAAAAGCATTATATAAGTAGTATTTACTAAATGTGTGAGACTGTTCATTCCCTCACATAGCATGCTAAGAGTATGGTAGGGGAGAGACTCAAAGTGCTTATTAATCCCATGTTACAATGACAGTAAGCATGAATTTTTAATCCTCAAAAGCTGCTCTTCTGAAGAGAAGTTCAACAAAGCAGATAATCAGTTATTTCAGCTTCCTGCCCTTTGTCAGCAGATACTCACTTGGGCACTACTCATTTCTGAAGTATTCATGACCCAATGTTAGTGACAAAGGGCACATTGTAGACACACAGATGGTGACTTGAGGTGTAGCCCAATACCTAGGGATTTAGAATCAGCAATACTATGCAGCAGGCACAGCCTCTCATCAAACTTTTCTGAATTGCTCACTAAAACTTTGTGGAATAAAGAACATGTTAAATTATTTTTATATTCAAAATATGAGTATAAAAATATAGGCTGCTTTTTTGCTCTTTTTGGGCAAATAACTAGTTGACTGAGATATCCTGTGTTCAGTTTCAAAATGCTTTGGTTCAGTGATTTTTATCCTGAGATAGACAAGTGACAAATTTCACCACACGTATATTCAAGGCTGTAGAGAGGCCAACCTTTCAGACGTAAGGTATAAGATATTGTACAGTGTAACACATATGGGACTGAATGAAGCAGCTTTTACACTTTCAGTATCAGCAAAAGCAGTAATGAATCAGCTGAGGTATATGTATGGTTCTTTTCACAGAAATACAGGACTATGAAAATAGCTGGAGACAAACTGTGCAAAGCAATCCTGATAACTTATGAAAAAAACTTAAAATTCTGTGACCTTTAAAAACAGTTTTTAAAAAAACAAAACAAACTTCTTACTTTCATTTATATATGTATATGGAAATTTAAAATACAGGAAAATATTTGTTTAGAATTAGAGTGTTTTATTGTAAAAGTCTTTTTAAGAGTAGTTTGAACAGTGTGTGCCTTTTACTTCCCCTGGTATAGTAAGGGGTGAGCATGTTTTCTATGCCTCAAAAATGGATCCAAACTTAAGACTCTGACTATCCACCAACATTGTAATCCTTCCTGCTTCTTATGTCATCACCTATCTGAGTTTCTTAAATGTGAGTTTTTCTCCATGTAAATTTTGCTAGGATATCTGTGTCTTTTTCCTCACTTAGATTAATCACCCCAGCTTCAGTAATCTCCTTGGATGCTTACCTAGAGTCTCTCCAATGGCAGTAGTGTCAGTATTCCAATGGTCAGCAATTTCTTCAGTCAACCCATTTGCACTTTATGCATGACTCACTCCAGCATTATCACTTCTCTTTCCTGCCCAATTTCATCTTTTGATTGTCGAGGTTTGTAAAACAATCACATGCGTTTCTAACTGGGAAACAAGGTGACCACACTTTGTTGTCTGTGTCAAGAGATAAACATTGAAACCTATTCAAAAGAGGAGATTGGTCACTAATGATGTGTATATGCAATCCACAGAGTGATGAGTGGTCTACAGAATTAGCCTGTGAAGTTTGTCCTTTAATATAGCAAAATAACTGAAATCTGAACTGGTTAGAGGGACACTAATGTTGTTTAAACTGTGGAAGCAACTGTTAATCAGTAAGAGCCCTGTTGTTTCTACCCATAACTGTCAGAAAATTTACATTCCTAATTTCACTTTTTAAGGGTTGTACTACCTTACAAAGCCAGTTCAAGACTATGTTTAACCTAATTGAAGAGTAAATTTCACATTTTGTCTTAGAAAAGGAAATAAGTATTTTGAGAGTCTAGTAAATGTTTTCCCCCAGGAGGTTTCAGAAAAGTGTTCTGGCACTGCTCACTATGTAAGCAAGATTTTTAAATCCTCCTCCTCTGATGTCAATATAACCCTCAATATCTTATTTAAAAAACAAACATACAGGTAGGGTGTATAAATGGAAGACCACAGACAAGCAATCTGAGAAAGGAAAAACTTACAGTGTATATGCTTAAGGAGTCCTTCTTAAAGGTTTTAGGCACATTAGTTTAGATATTACTTGCTTTAAAACAGAATAGTCTTTCTCCATAACTAAGGGCAGCAAACCAAAACTCTCATATTGTCTTACTTACAGTGTTATGGCCGGGTGCAGCACTTTGGGATATCACAAGCCAGGTTCATACTGTATTAGTTACTTGTGCTGCTAGAAAGTTACTCATTTCTTAAGGTTTCATTGTGCTCACATTAAAGCTTTGATTCAAAGCTCTATTCTTGGCCTGGTGTGGCAGCTTACACCTGTAATTCCAGCACTTTGGGAGACCCAAGCATGGTGGTGCACATTTCTAGTCCCAGGTACTTGGGAGGTTGAGGTGGGAGAATCACCTGAGCCCTAAAGGTGGAGGCTGAAGTGAGCAATGATCGCATCACTGCACTCTAGCTTGGGCAGCAGAGGGACAACCTGTCTCAAAAAAAAAAAAAAACCTCCCTCCTAAAAGCAGGCTGTAATTGTGCCTTCAGTAGTACAAAGGGTAAATGAGAGAGGTGTGACCTTTTTTCATGTACAGTTGCCCTCTTTCTCCTGGTGGTATCTCCCTGGTGTGGGGGAGGAAGGAAAGAAAAAAGATGAGTCCATTTGTACTTCAGTGGTGACCTTTAGTGGTGAGGGCTCATTATATACTTAGTTAGTGTGAAGAGCTGTTGCTGTTTTAATTCTTATGTCCAAAGTGACCACTTTCTGTCTTCCAGTGTTAGGATTTTTACACCTCTATGAATTGGTTCAGTGGGGTCCTAATATCATGCTCTCCATGTGACTTTTCTTTAAATGTTATATTCACATACAATAGGGGTTTATTATTTTCTGTCTACATAAAAACAAGACAATTTTTAAAAATTGTAGAAGCAGACAGCATAATTATCCACATAGAAAGCATAAATAGATCAAACCACCTTGCCATGTAAGTACCTATGCAACAACTCTGCATGATCTGCGCATGTACCCAGAACCTAAAGTACAAAACAAAACAAAACAAATGACCATCCATTAGGAGAGTGTTTACTCACTGCAAAACAAACAGCTTTTTTTCTTCATAATAGCAAATTCGTATATCATGTCACTCTGTAAGGGTTCCCACTGCTACCTCAACATAATCTCATTTGTTTAAAGTGTTGCATGAGAGAAAAAGGCTTAGGCCATCTGGGATATGAGCTCTGTGATGTTGAGTATCACTTCAGAGATAATCAAGGGGACCTGAATTAGGTGATGATAACATAGCAATAGGAGAATGGTGGCATTATTTTTGTACCTATCTTGCATTTATCAAATTGTATTATTCCAGTTGAACTCCTCTATTACAGTAATAAATTCCTTCTTCCAATACTTCTTTTTAAATGCCTCTGCTTATTTTTTTCTTTGTAGCAATACTTTCATGCAGGAGAAAATGGCCTGAAAAGGAATTTCTTGGAGAAAATCCCAGATCTTTAGTCTCTGAAATGTGCTCTCAGTCTTTATACCCAAACTAAACCTGGTATTTTTGGCTTTAGTTCTGTTCATGTGATGAGTCATAGTTTGATTTGAATATGTTGAACCAACCTTGCATTCTACAGATAAAGAATATTTGATCTTTATTAATTAATGGTTTGATGTGTTGTTTGATTCAGTTTGCAATGTTTTGTTGAGAATTTTAGCATTAACATTCATCAAAGATTTCAATCTGAAGTTTTCTTCTTTTGTGTGTCTCTGCCAGGTTTTTGTATCCGGATGATGCTGGTCTTATAAAATGACTTAGGGAGAAGTTCCTCCTCCTCAGTTTTTTGGAAGAGGTTCAGTAGCAACGTTTCTAGCTCTTCTTTGAATATTTGGGAGATTTTGTCTGTGAACCCAACTGGTTCTGGGTCTTTTCTTGTTGGTAGGTCTTTTATTACTAATTCAGTTTTAGAACTCATTACTGGTCTGTTGATTTGCTTGTCTGAAATGGATCTCATTTTGTTTTTCTTTTTTGTTGTTCTTAATGAAAAAATGAAATAGATCTTCTCTTTCCCTGATGAAGCTTCATGTGGCTGGATGAAAAATTCTTGGATGCAAATTATTTTCTTTAAGAATGCTGAACATAGGACACCCACGACTTCTGGCTTGTGGGGTTTTTGTTGAAAGGTTTGCTGTTTGCCTGATGGGTTTCCCTGACTAGGTGACATGTCCCTTCTTCCAGCTGTCCTCAATATTTTTTATTTTGATCTTGGAGAATGTGATGAATATGTGTTTTGGGGATGGGCTTTTTATTTAGTATTTTGCATAAATTTTATGCATTTTTTGCATTTGAATGTTGGCCTCCACAAACAAGGCTGAGGAAGCTTTCATGAAAGATATCCTGAAATATATTTTCCAAATTGCTTTCTTTTTTGCCTTCTCTTTGAGGGATGCCACTGAGTCATAAGCTTGGTCTCTTACATAATCCCATATTTCTCAGAGGTTTTGTTAATTCTTCTTTATTTTTTTTTCTTTATTTTTTCTGACTGAATTATCTCAGAGAACTGGTCTTTGAGCTCTGAGATTCTTTCCTCATCTTGGTCTATTCTGCTCTTAATACCTGCAGTTGTGTTGTGAAATTCTCCACAGGAGTTTCTCAGCTATATCAGATCAGTTTGGTCCTTCTTAAAATACCCATGTCACCTTTATCACCTGGATTGTTTGATTGTATTCCTTAGGATTCTTGGCTGGGGTTTGACTTTCTCCTGAATTTTGATGATCTTCATTCCTGTCCATATCTGAATTCTATTTCAGTCATTTCAGCCTGGTTAAGAACCATTGCTGGGGAAGTAGTTCAGTAGTTCTGGGATACTTGTACAGATCGTGCAGGATTGTTACATAGGTATATACAGGCCATGGTGGTTTGCCGCATCCATCCCCCCATCATCTACATTAGGTGTTTCCCCTAATGTTATCCCTCACCAGAAGGTCATGTTTTCTTCCCCTTCCCCCATTATTGTAAGTTTCCTGTGGCCTCCCCACCCATACTGAACTGTGAGTCAGTTAAACCTCTTTTCTTTATAGATGACCCAGTCTCAGGTGTGTGTTTATTAGCAGCGTGAGAACGGACTAATACACCTGACTTCTAGGTGGATGCAGTAGAATAGTCTCCATGTATTTCTCAGCTGTCGTCCATCTAGGGATGATGGTGAGTGTTTCAGTGGCCCAGGCTAAGAACATTTGCGGTCGTGGTAGTTCTGCTTTTCCAGAGGTGGGCTTGCCATGTTGTTTCTCAGGTCAGAGGTGTGTGTGTTTATAAGGTGTGTTAACCAACTCGCAGTCTACTTTACTGTGTTAGCACTACAGGGTTGTTAGCCTGGCCGGGGCATAGATATACATTTACCTGGCCAGCCTTGGGGCGTGACTGTCAGGAGGCCTTTGGAGCTGTTTCATAAGCTCCACAAGTAGCTGTAATTGTACTCAGTGGGTCAGGGGTCAGGCTCAGTATCAGAGGCCCTTGGGTTTGTTTTTCAGGCCCAGGATGCAGCTGCATGGTGTCTCTGCTAGCCTGGGGGTGTGTAGAGTATGAACATCCTGTGGGGCTATTTCTCAGACCTGGCACCTGAGTACACAGCTGCTCAGTCAGTGTGGGGTCATTTCATCCAGGGGCAGCCCATTGGCCTGTGTATCAGGCCCAGCACACAGGCACACAGCTGCTTAGTTGTCCTGGGGGTTCAGATGGGGATGATTCTCAGGCTCAGCACATGATCGTACCACTTCTTCGCTGGCTTGGGAATATATCTGATGGAGGTGGACCACAAGGCTTTTTCTGAGGCCTGTGACACAGGCACAGAGATGCCCAGCCATACATTTTTGGGTGGCCTGCAGGGTTGTTTCTCAATCATGAAATTTGGGGTTACAGCTGCAAGGCTGGCCTGGAGATGTGTCTACCAGGGACTGCCTGTGAGGCTCCTTTTTATGTCTGAGATTCAGGTGCCCAGCTCTTGATTAGCCTGGGCATGTGTTTGCGAGAGGTGGTGCAGCAGATTGCTCCTGAAGCCCTGAACATGTGTGTATAGTTGCTGTGCTCTCCCAGAGGTATGTCAGCTGCTAGGTAACTCACAACCATTTCCTCCTTTGGGAAAGGCATGCAATAGTTTGGCTGCTTCAAGGACAGGTTTGCCCTGGGCAAGACTGCCAGACTCTTCTTCCAGTAGATGTGATGGCAGTGGGAGTTGGTTCCTCTGCTGTGAAGGACAGAGTCCCAGGCAATCCTGGGCTCCAGCTCTGCACAGCTAGGGTTGTGTTATCTAGCCATCTGTGTGAGCTTTGAATAATGAAAGTGAAGCCCCAGTGCCGAAGAGGTGCAGTGGCTACTGGACCCCAGACCAGAACACTCTCCAGGGGTAGCTCTTGTCTTAGGATGGTGCTGTGCTCCAGCAGCTTGGCTTACAAGGGGCGATGGGGCAGTGGAAAGTATACATTTGATGCCGCTAATCCAGAACAGTGCTGCTGTGTGAACTCCTGTTAGCACTCCCAACTGGACTCGGGGCTTGCAGGGACCGTGGGATTCTCTTGTGGTAAGAACTGTAGGCATTTGTGGTGGCAATGAAGGCTGATAGGAATTTTCTGCTTACATTTTCCCATAGGGAATTCCCTCCTGTCTCTGGGACAGTCCAATCCAGGTGGAGGAGATGGGGCTACAGAGGGTGAGTGTCTACTTTGACACCCTCCTGGGCTTTCAGTCACCATGCTCTTTTCTTGTAGGAGAGATGAGTTTCAAATATCACTAGTCAGCCATCTTGCTATTTGTCATTCTGTGCATTAATTTTGTATTCTGCAACTTCACTTAATTAGAATAGATGAATTGGAATAGAATTATGAAAATAGAGTAACCATTCTGATATCTAAACTTTTAATGAAATGTTAGAGCCAAATATTATAAAGAACATTACATATGGTCAAAAGAGCCTGGAGATTTTATTTCTGAATAATGATATGATGTTGCATAAATGAAATAAAAAGGCAGAAGATACAACACAGTGCTGCATGTGCTCAATATACATCCATGTGTTAAAGCATATGCCAGAGGATCGCATCACATCGTGCGTTTAGAGAAGTCATTAACAAAGCAATGGCCTAACAGTTTAACATGAATTAACCAACCTGACTATTCTGTGATTTTTACACTCAGTAGCAGAATGGCTCTGACAGTCATGATACTAATCACTTCTGTTCTTACCATATGAGATCAGCTTGTTCACAAAGCACAATCGTTATAACAGTTTCTCATCTCTGCTTTTGTAAGTAGTCTCTAAGAGTTATGACCATAAGTTATAATTAGAAACTACTTGTTTTACAGCCATATATTTTGGCATAGACTCTAAAAAGTCAAATCAGAATGTAACTGGGTGTTCCAGGTTCTTGGTGCCCCACCCCCCAGAATGAAGGAAGAGGCCCTGGAGGAAAGAGAAGTAGGGAGAGGGAGAGAGAGGGAACTCCCATGCTGCTGTGGGAGGGGATCCAGAGATGGAGTCCACACAGGTAAGGGGCAGCGGGACTTTTAATCTGAGAGTTACTCCCACCCCATTCAAGTCCTCATCCAGTGAGAGAAGTTCATCCAAATTCCTCTGAAGTGACTGATTTTTGACTGTGATGCTGGATTGGTTGTCCAGCCCACAGTCCTCCCACAGCTTTTAGTGGGCTTTCTAAACACAGGGGGCTCACCTGGGCAGTCTGCCTTTCTTGTGCCAGTGAAAGTTAGACAAAGAACTCTAGGCTCCAGGATGGAGACATAAAGGAAGGCAGGTCAGGCATGTCACTGGGAAGTTCTTGTCTTTGAAATCCTGCCCCTTGTGGACCTGGGAAGAGAAGTTAATGCATTCTCTCAATAAAAATACAGAAAATGCAAATATTAATAAACTTTTTGATATTCAAAATGCTTTAATAGCATTTCTTCACAGTGATGTTTCAGAAAGATTGGAAGCTGGTCAGCAGAAAATATTTCCCACCTTTTCTATTTTAATTTATCTGCAAAATCACAATATATCTGCAACTAGAAAATTACAAATGGTTTCTAGACATGACTGCCTCTCCAGATATGGTAGTATGGCTGTTTGTAAGATATCTATGATGAGGTAAACAAATGGAAATTGAGTAACAAATGTTTTCTAATCTGTGGACAACATAAACTAATTTAACAAAGACAACTGATGGGAATATTCAAAAGACTAATTTTTAAAATTAATGTGAAATTGGTAAAGATATGAAATAATAATTTTAAAAGGTGTTCTTCATATTTCACTTTACATCATAATTTTGGCACTTCATGGAACATTTATTTCCCACAGACCAGAATTGGTACAAAAGTTCAGAAGGTTTTTCACATACCTTGTAGACATTCTACATGAGTACTGGCAAACACTGAAATGTAGTGAAATAATCATCGCCCTGTATTTGCGCATGCATGCTGTAGTCAAACAATTGTAATTACGCATTTAGCTTGCAGTGTTTGTTTCAAGCACTCTTTTCAGTAGGTCTTGCTTCAGATTGATGTCTCACAAATTTTTTAGCCACATCATCACTGGTCCTCAGAGAG
This sequence comes from Saguinus oedipus, assembly GCA_031835075.1. Lineage (NCBI taxonomy): Eukaryota > Metazoa > Chordata > Mammalia > Primates > Cebidae > Saguinus > Saguinus oedipus. The sequence goes on along the minus strand of CM063172.1, from coordinate 7,187,839 downwards.
CATTCTAAAAATAGTCACACCAGTTTCATTCATAGAGACATTTTTCAGAAGAGTGTACCCTGCCCCAGAGCTTCCCTTTCTGCTGTTCTGTAGCTGAATGACCATCATTCTGATAATTTGTTCTTCTCTGCCAAAGCAGTAATCCTTAACTGATAGCTGAAGTTCAAAAGCCCCGGTCAATTTTCCTTTCCCAGAATGCTGTGTGGATTAAAAATACAAATTTTGAGCAAAATTTTTACTTTCTCTAGGCATCAATATGGTTCTAAAATACTGCTGAGAATTGTATACATTGGATATGATTATAATGTTGGCAAATAGAATATCAGTATATTTTAACCCCTTAAATTTGACTTAGAAGGCTAATTTTAAAATGACTTTTTTTCCTATGCCAAAAAAAAAAAAAGAAGAAAAATTCCTGGTCAACATGGTGAAACCCTGTCTCTACTAAAAATACAAAAAATTAGCTGGGCATGGTGGCATGTGCCTGTAATTTCAGCTACTCAGGAGGCTGAGGCAGGAGAATTGCCTGAATCCAGGAGGCAGAGGTTACAGTGAGCTGAGATTGCGCCATTGCACTTCAGCCTGGATAACAAGAGTGAAACTCCATCTCAAAAAAAAAAAAAAAAGGAAATTAATATGCTATGTTGCACTTAATCACTAGAGGCAGAGTCTCCTGATTGCACCTACAATGGAGTTGGGCAGGGTCATGTGTACTAGGCCAGGGTAATGGGTTTCTCTTGGTAGAATTTCTGTGCCAGTTCACTATCGGTTACTACTATCACTTTACCTCTAAATCCTGGAGAAGCTATTAATATCTAGGGGCCTTTTCTCAGAAAAATACACTGCATAGCCTATCAAGTACTATTCACAAGATGCTAAATTGGATACAAATCTCCAGAGTAAATCAGTTCCAGGAGAGCCTGGTGATTCAATGCCAGTTCCTTCCTTTGCCTACAGTTAGACCTGTCAAGTGTGTGGCCTCTCCAGCAACCACCCAAGACAGCTTGTCAGCACAGAACTGAACAGAATAAAGAAGGCCAAGTGCCAACAAGGTAGACACCTCTCATTTTTGTTCATTCTCATTTTCTTGACTTTCTAATGAATGTACATCTATTTCTCAGCAGTACCAGCTTTCAAATTTCTTCCTTTTACAGGTGATTTTTTTTCTAATGACACATTTTGCAGAGTCAAACTTGAATTTCCCAGCAACAGTGGTAACTACCCTTTGTACTTTAGGGAAAATCTGAAATAGTGTGAAAGAAAATGGAAGCATGGGGGATAAGAGTAGAAGAGCAAAATATGGTAGGAACCAGATCTCCTGAATTTAAAATGCTGCCTTTAAGTAGATCACTGTGTTATATCTAAGAAGAAACTTTACTTGGGTCAAGGTTTTTGTGTAGGTTGGAGAAGTAGATAATGAAATGTTGGAAGCTGATTTGTTAGCAGGCAATGTGATCTGTTAGGACCCTCTGGGTTGATAGTGTAGGATACTCCAGTTTTCATAAGCAATATGAGAGTGAAGTATTCAGAGCAGAGTGTTGAAAAGACTGGGAAATCATGCACACATCCTAACCTGTCAGACTGTTTTGGTGTGTAAATTTTTGGGGCTTTTTCCTAGGCTAAATTATTTATAGAATTAAAGGACATCTCTAGAGAGTGACAGGCAGCTCCAAGTTAAGGGATTTGAAACACTGTTATTTGTTCTTCCATCTTGGTAAATTATGATCTCCCATCCACACTTGCCAAAACTGAGGGGGCTTCCTTGACTGTGTTCAGTGTGTGGTGTCTCCCACTTGCTCCTGTGGATCAACCCTGCTTTTTGCAGTTAATTGATGCCTCAACTTCAGACTTTGTTATTGGTCTATTCAGGGATTTAACTTCTTCTTGGTATAGTTTTGGGAGGGTGTCAGTGTCTAGGAATTTATCCATTTCTTCTAGATTTACTGGTTTGTATGCATAGAGTTGTTTGTAGTTATATCTGATGGTAGTTTGAATTTTTGTAGAATATGTGGTGATATCCCCTTTATCACTTTATATTGCATTTATTCAATTTTTCTCTTTTCTCTTTGATTAGACTAGCTTGTAGTCTATTTTGTTGATGTTTTCAAAAACTAGCTCATGGATTTATTGATTTTTTGAAGTGTTTTTTTGTGTCTCTGTCTCCTTCAGTTCTGCTCTGATCTTAGTTATTTCTTGTCTTCTGCTAGCTTTTGATTTTCTTTGATCTTGCTCCTCTAGCTCTTTTAATTTTGATGATAGGGTGTTGATTTTAGATCTTTCCTTGCTTCTCATGTGGGCATTTATTGCTATAAATTTCCCTCTAGACTCTGCTTCAAATGTGTGTCAGATACTCTCATATGTTGTGTCTTCATTCTCACTGGTTTTGAAGAACATCTTTATTTCTGCCTTCATTTCATTATTTTTTCAGCAGCCATTCTCAAGCAGTTTGTTCAGTTTCCATGTAGTTGTATCATTTTGAGTGAGTTTCTTAATCTTGAGGTTTTTTTTTCTTTCTTTTTGAGACAGAGTTTCCCTCTTGTTACCCAGGCTGGAGTGCAATGGCGTGATCTCGGCTCACCGCAACCTCCGCCTCCTGGGTTCAGGCAATTCTCCCGCCTCAGCCTCCTGAGTAGCTGGGATTACATGCATGAGCCACCATGCCCAGCTAATTTTTTGTATTTTTAGTAGAGACGGGGTTTCACCATGTTGACCAGGATGGTCTCGATCTCTTGACCTCGTGATCCGCCCACCTCAGCCTCCCAAAGTGTTGGGATTACAGGCTTGAGCCACTGTGCCCAGCAATCCTGAGTTCTAATTTGATTGCACTGTGGTCTGAGAGACTGGTAGTTACGATTTCTGTTCTTTTGCACTTACTGAGGAGTGGTTTACTTCCAATTATGTGGTCAGTTTTAGAGTAAGTACAATGTGGTGCTGAGAAGAATGTATGTTCTTTGGATTTGGGGTGGAGAGTTCTTTAGATGTCCTTTAGGTCTGTTTGGTTGAGATCTGAGGCTGCTTTTACATATAAAACCAACAAAGTGAGACACTCATTATTTAAAAAGAAAAACTCTAAGCCAGTTGTTGGAAGTCACATGGAAAAAGCAATATATTTTGTGAACTGTAAGAACATACTGACTTAATATATAAAGTATGATGGTTCGGTGAATATCATGGAAACAACTACAAAATGTCTGACATAGTAAGTATGGAAATTTAATCAGTGTATTTATATATTTTGAATAATGTAGGCTAAACATCAGTGCCATTGATATTTTTCTATTTTAAACCAAAAGTTTGTGTTTCATTGGAAAATTTTGAGTGTGCCCTAAAATAATTATGCATATTTTTAAAAGGCAAGAAATGTTACATTGCCAACATCAGTGTTCCTGCAGAAATGTAGTAGGCTGTTTAATTTATGTAGACCTAAAGTATATCTTTTACAGTAACTCTATGATCACCTATTCCTGGGGCGGCAGTGATGTCACATGAACAGATGTCTGACCCACTGTATCTTTGTAGGAATGACCTGAAAATAAGCAGAAGTTTACTGGCCTGAACTTTCAGATGAATTAATAATGGACAATTTCATGCTGTGCATAAGACTTAAAATTTATTATCAGCAATGAATAGTTTTTTTCTTTAACAGCACAGAACAGGTGATGATAAATACTCACTAAAGTTTGATATGCTAGTTTGAGGCTTGAAGTGTAATAATTAGCCCAGTAAACTAAAGTTTCATTTGTTCCACAGAAATCATAAGACACTCTGTTACTCTTGTGATGGTTCAAAGAACTAGTGGTTGATTTATTCACCACTTAATGAAGGTATGTTCATCGATTACACACAGAAATGCAGCATTGCTTTCTATTCCTTTAAAATCTTCTCTACAGTGTGTCATACCAGAGCACTGGGAACAGAGAGGTAGCTTTGTAGGGTACCTGCCTTCATGAAACTCACAGATGAATTGTAATATGTTTGCAAGGCCTACCAATAGCATTTTAAATTTAACTCTATCCTGGATAAGATTAGTCAGGATTAAATGTATTGTATTGGAAAAAGCTTGTGATTTGGGTTCAGATAAACAAATTGAAATCACAGTATGCCACCACTGATTCTATGATCCTACTTTCTTAAGCTGCTTAAATGTTTGTTTTCTTATTTGTAAAATGAGGTAACACCCAGCTCTTACTATATACACATTGACATATCACTTATGAACATACAAAATTTTCCCCAAACTGAAGCACAGTTTGCAAGGCCTACCAATATTTTGCCTACAAATATATCATGGAAGTCAATCCAGTTCAATGTAGATAAAGCTGCCACTTTCTTTTATGTGGCCTTTAATATCACAAAACTAACTACAAAGTAAATGTTCAGCAAAAACATGCTTAGAAAATAAGACATTATTTGACCTTTAATCCATTATGTGAATATATAATTTAACCACATTTCAATTGTTTTTAATTCTTTGCTATTATAAACTATAAGGAATCATTGTCATTTACAAGTTTGTCTATGGTATAGTTTTTAAAAGCATAGTATTTTTGTCAAAGTTATGTGAAATTTTAATTTCTACCCATAGAGCTTTTAACTTTTGCAATCTCATTTGCAATGCATGAGATTAATAGGATGTTAATTTTATTAAAATGAAGGGCAATGCTGATAAGCCCAGAATAAAAGATTTTGAAAGACTGAGTTTCTATCTTGAGAGAATCAAGATTTGCGCCAGTACCTTTCAAGAGAACCTGCTGAGATGAGCCATTTCACCAGAGGGGCCTCTCTCCTTGCCACAGCCCTATGATGATAAAGGGACTGGAAGATAGAAAGTGGTCACTTTGGACATAAGAATTAAAACAGCAAGAGCTCTTCACACTAACAAGGTATATAATGAGCCCTCACCACTAAAGGTCACCACTGAAGTACAAATGGACTCATCTTTTTTCTTTCCTTCCTGCCCCACACCAGGGAGACTACCACCAGGAGAAAGAGGGCAACTGTACATGAAAAAAGGTCACACCTCTCTCATTTACCCTTTGTACTAGTGAAGGCACAATTATAGCCCTCTTTTGGGAGAGAGGATTTTTTGTTTGTTTGTTTTGAGACAGGGTCTCCCTCTGCTGCCCAAGCTACAGTGCAGTGATGCCATCACTGCTCACTCCAGCCTCAACCTTTAGGGCTCAGGTGATTCACCCACCTCAACCTCCCAAGTACCTGGGACTAGAAATGTGTACCACCATGCCTGGGCTTCCCAAAGTGCTGAAATTCCAGGCATGAGCTGGCCTGCTAGGCAGAAAATAGAGCTTTGAATCAAAGCTTTAATGTGAGCACAATGAAACCTTAAGAAATGAGTAATTTTCTAGCAGCACAAGTAACTAATACAGTATGAACCTGGATTGTGATATCCCAAAGTGCTGCACCCAGTCATAACATTGTAAGTAAGACAGCATGAGAGTTTTGGTTTGCTGCCCTAAGTTATGGAGAAAGACTATCCTGTTTTAAAACAAGTAATATCTAAAGAAATGTGCCTAAAAGTTTACAGAAGGGACTCTTTAAATGTATACAATGTAAGGTTTTTCTTTATCAAATTGCTTGTCTGTGGTCTTCCATTTATACACCCTACCTGTGTGTGTTTTTTAAAATAACATATTGAGGGTTATACTGACATCAGAGGAGGAGGATTTAAAAATCTTGCTTACATAGTGAGCAGTGCCTCAACACTTTTCTGAAACCTCCTGGGGGAAAACATTTACTAGGCTCTCAAAATACCTATTTCCTTTTCTAAGACAAAATGTGAAATATACTCTTCAATTAGGTCAAACATAGTCTTGAACTGGCTTTGTCAGGTAGTACAACCTTAAAAAGTGCAATTTTCTGACAGTTATGTAGAAACAACAGGGCTCTTACTGATTAACAGTTGCTTCCACAGTTTAAACAACATTAGTGTCCCTCTAACCAGTTCAGATTTCAGTTATTTTGCTATATTAAAGAACAAACTTCACAGGCTAATTCTGTAGACCACTCGTCACTCTGTGGATTGCATATACACATCATTAGTGACCAATCTCTTCTTTCAAATAGCTGATTGGTCACTGAGTATCTGTTCACACAGACAACAAAGTGTGGTCACCTTTTTTCCCAGTTAGAAACTCATGTGATTGTTTTACAAACCTTGATAATCAAAAGATGAAATTGTCCAGGAAAGATAAAAGTGCAGCAAAGAGGAAAAGTGATAATGCTGGAGTGAATCATGCATAAAGTGCAAATGGGTTGACTGAAGAAATTACTGACCATTGGAATACTGACACTACTGCCATTGGAGAGACTCTAGGTAAGCATCCAAGGAGGTTACTGATGCTGGGGTTATTAATGGAAGTGAGGAAAAAGACACAGATATCCTAGCAAAATTTACATGGAGAAAAACTCACATTAAAGAACTCACAGATAGGTGATGATGTAAGAAGCAGGAAGGATTACAATGTTGGTGGATAGTCAGAGTCTTAAGTTTGGATCCATTTCTGAGGCATAGAAAACACGCTCACCCCTTACTATACCAGGGGAAGTAAAAGGCACACACTGTTCAAACTACTCTCAAAAAGACTTTTACAATAAAACACTCTAATTCTAAACAAATATTTTTCTGTATTTTAAATTTCCATATACATTTATCACTGGAAGTAAGAGGTTTTTTGTCTTGTTTTTTGACAAAATGTTTGGAAATGTTAAAGAATTTTAAGTTTTTCTGTCAGTTATCAGGATTGCTTTGCACACTTTGTCTCCAGCTATTTTCATAGTCCTGTATTTCTGTGAAAAGAACCATACATATACCTCAGCTGATTCATTACTGCTTTTGCTGATACTGAAAGTGTAAAAGCTGCTTCATTCAGTCCCATATGTGTTACACTGTACAGTATCTTTTACCTCACATCTGGAAGGTTGGCCTCACTACAGCCTTGAATATATGTGTGGGTAATTTGTCAGTTGTCTATCCCAGGATAAAAATAACTGAACCAAAGCATTTTGAAGCTGAACACAGGATATCTCAGTCAACTAGTTATTTGCCCAAAAGAGCAAAAAAGCAGCCTATATTTCTATACTCATATTTTGAATATGGAAATAATTTAACATATTCTTTATTCAACAAAGTTTTAGTGAGCAATTCAGAAAAGTTTGATGACAGGCTGTGCCTGCTGCATAGTATTGCTGATTCTAAATCCCCAGGGACTGGGCTACATCTCAAGTCACCATCTGTGTGTCTACAACATGCCCTTTGTCACTAACATTGGGTCCTGAATACTTGAAGAATGAGTAGTGCCCAAGTGAGTATACGCTGAAAAGGGCAGGAAGCTGAAATAACTGATTATCTGCTTTGTTTAAAGTTCTCTTCAAAAGAGCAGCTTTTGAGGATTAAAAATTCCTGCTTACTGTCATTGTAACATGGGATTAATAAGCACTTTGAGCCTCTCCCCTACCATACTCTTAGCATGCTATGTGAGGGAATGAACAGTCTCACACCTTTAGTAAATACTACTCATATAATGCTTTTAATTGGTAATGACCTACAAAACATGAGATGGAAAAAACATCACATTTCTCAAATGACCCCTGTAGGTTAACCAATTGCTTAAGTTTCTGACTTGGGCAGAACCTCTGAGACAGCTCTGGAGCTGGAGGTTCGAATGACACCAAGCTTCTCTGCTCTAGCTGAGTCCTCAGTTCAGTTAGGAAAGCAGGGGTGTGACATCAGACTGGGGTCTTATTGGCTTACCTCTTCTGACATGGAACCATCACCCCACAAGCCATGGTGGGAGAAGAGTGATGAGGTCCTTAGTATTTTCAATTTCCTCTGTTGCATAGCACAGGCTGAGCAGAGGAAGGGAGCCCTCACCCCTCACCTGCACTTGCCTGGAACTCTGCCTCAGTAACAGGTAGTTAATCTGTCCCCATGCACCTTTGCTGGGTCCCACAAAACAAGGAGGTGGACTATTTTCTTGGCTGCCTCCAAGAACAGAGTTCTCTCTTCCCCACTCCCATCCTGCTCCCTCTGCTTTCTTCCTGGGAGGAGCAGGATATCAGCATTTCTCATCTTGCCCCCAACTACCTGTTACTGAGGCAGAGTTCCAGGCAAGTGCAGGTGAGGGGTGAGGGCTCCTTTCCTCTGCTCAGCCTGTGCTATGCAACAGAGGAAATTGAAAATACTAAGGACCTCATCACTCTTCTCCCACCATGGCTTGTGGGGTGATGGTTTCATGTTAGAAGAGGTAAGCCAGTAAGACCCCAGTCTGATGTCACACCCCTGCTTTCCTAACTGAACTGAGGACTCAGCTAGAGCAGAGAAGCTTGGCATCATTCGAACCTCCAGCTCCAGAGCTGTCTCAGAGGTTCTGCCCAGGGCAGATGCAGGCCATATGACAGGTAGCTTCTAATCTCTTCCCGAAAGAGCTGACTTCATTTGCAATAGAGAGTGGAGAAGTTCCAACCTGAGGGTCCTCTCTGCTGAAAGGCAGTGGATTCATGGTCTAGGTCTAAGGACAATACTTTCTACACAGTAGAACTGGCCAGCTTGTCTGCAGGAGAGAACTGCAGAATAAAAGAGCTGGGAGAAGTCCTGTTGGGGTCAGAACAGATCTCAAACATGAACCTCAGAAACTGTGTCTCTGAAGGAGTCACAATTTGATTGGATTAGTTTATAAAAAAACTTTATGCCTCAGGGAATTGTTGAAAACAACAGAATGATCAGCAGGCAATTAGCTGAGTTAAACAGCTGGGAGTTAACAGGGAAAGAAAGAGAACTGTACTAATACGGTTCATCCCACAGTCATCCAGGGCAACTGTGGTCACACCCAAATCTGTACCTCCCTAAGGAGCAACATCAAAGGCTTAACACTGTGGGGTAGGGGTAGGGAGCAGAGGGTGGGAGAAATAGACCTCACTAATTACTGAAAAATCAGCAAGTAACTAAAACAAGTCTTAGAGGCAAAGCCAGGATTCAATGCTGATACCAATGTATTATCTAAAAACATCCAGTTTCAAAACATTACTGTAAGGCAATGAAGAAAGAGCAAAGTATGACCAATACACTGAGAAGAAAGCAGTAGAAACTGCTTGTGAGAGTCACCAGATATCATATTTAATAACAAAATACTTTATGATGACCATTGTACAAATATGTTCACAGAACTGAAGGGAACAGTGACTAAAGAGGTAAAGGAAGGTGGGATGACAATGTGGCATCAATAGAGACTGTTAATAAACTGAAATCATTAAACAGAACCAAATGGAAATTCTGGGCTTGAAAAGTACATAACTGATATGAAGCATTTACCAGAGTGGCTCAAAGTGCATTTGAAGGAGTGAAAAAAAAAAACTTGAAAGTAGATAGATAGCAGGTATGCAAGGTGAAGAACAGAGAGAAAAATAATACAAATCAATAGAAAAATGAACAGAATCTCAGAAAGTAAATGTAGGAGATTATCAAATACATTAACATAGACATAATGGGAGTATCAGAAAAGGAGGAGAGAGAGGGAAAGGAGGAGAATAGATATTTAGAGAAACAATATAAAGATTTATGAAGTAAATGCTCATCAACTCCCACCCAGAACTGTGCTCCTCCCCCACTGTGAGGTAACCAGTGTCACAGTTTGGCATGTTCTTTCCACTATGCTCATGCAAAAATAAGCCAATATACATATATTTAGTTTTATATATAAAATAAATGATATTTCATTGTTTGGATGCATCACAGTTTATTTTGCTATTTCCCTATGTAACCATTTCCCTGCCAGATTTTTAACAACTATAGTTCTGTTGATCTAACTGACATTACTATGTTACATTTATTCTCAACCACATTCAGCCCTATTTTGAAGACCACGGCAAGACTTGCATTCGAACAGGTTTCATAGACTTCACTGTCATCTGTAGGACATGGACCAGCCCAATTTGAATATTTATGTGTGTGGCATTATAGTGAGAAAGTAAGAAGCATGAAAAAGATTGTTTCAATATGACATTTGGTTCATCCTGATTGTCCATGTATCAAGTGGGATTTTGAAAAAGGTTTAGACTTTGATTGTATGGCCCAGAAAAATAGACTCTGGATTTCCAGGTCTGGGGTTGACTTCCAACTTAGTCACTTTTCAGTTAACCTTGGCCAGAACACAGTGCTAGGTGGTAACCAACCCCAATTTCAGTGGCATACAACAGTAAGGACTAGTTTGCTCATGTGTCGGTGGGGCAGCCTGTGTGTTTGTTGAATGGGGGATAGATTGATCTAGGCATGGCTCAGTGGTGATGGCTCTGTTTTATGTGTCTTTTGGTACCAGCAGGCTAGACTGGTGATGGCAGAGGGCCAAGAGAGCAAGTCCAATGCAGAAGCACATTCTAAGCCTCTGTTTGCCTCTCATCTGCTAACATGCCATCAGCAGAAACAATTCACACAGCTAAACGCATAGTCAAAGGGGTACTGCAACTTTACATGGCAGAGAGGACAGACAGATTATTCTATTACTGGGGAGGGAGTAAAGATTTGGAACCACATCACAGTCCATTGTAGTCAAGTACTACCAAGTTATTCTGTGTTATGTGAAAGAAGGAGATACCATCTACCTTGTAATTTTTTGTGAGGGTTAATTGCAATATTTTGTGTACATCCCTTGATGTGTTATACATATTCAGTGGCTGTCAATTTTACTCCTTTACAAAATCTATAATGGATATTATAATTCTTTTATGTTCACCATCTTATATGATGCTGGCCAAACTGATAACATTTAAAAGTATGAAATAATTTAAAAATTCTTTTCCTAACACACTAGTAAAATAATGGATTTTTTCCAATTACGTTCCACTTGCAAAAATACTTTTCTAAGTTGAATGTAGAGTGTATGGCTATTTTGGATACTGCTCTTTTATAGTTTCTTCCATCACAACATTATCTTAGGTTTCTGCACTGCTTTTCCATGGATCCCTTCTTGTGGTTGTGTGATAGTTTGTCATTTGTTAGAACATAATGAGGGAAACTGTATCATGGTGAGGCTTCAAGGCCTCCAGGCTGAGCAGGTTTCAGAGTGTTGGCACCTGCTGGATGATTGTGGCAAGGATCTTAGAATACAGGGCTCTCGAGGTCCTGTAAATCATCTCTTCCCTGAGAAGACAAGCTAGCATACTGGAAAAGCAATAAAGTCCTCTGTGTTATATTACTGTGACTGCTGCCCTTGGGAGGAAAAGCAAAACCATCTGCAGGTGCTGTCAGTGTCAGCAATACATGACACCAGGCTCCAACCCCATTGAGTTGATTTTGTGGCCTAGAATATTTTGGCCAGACATAGGACTGCATCTGTGGCTTTGCGTACTGGTTGAAGGAGCTACCTAAGCTCATCTGTTAAGTATTTAAAAAGCAAGGGAAATCGACCTCGAATTGGTTCAATGAAGATGTCCGTTGGCTAGGGCAGTGAGCAGCAGGTGAGCTCTCTGCTATCTGGCCAGGGTTTATCCAATTAGGGCAAGCTTTGTGAGCAAGGTGTTGATCTCTTTAAGACCCAGATGACAACCAACTGTTGCCGAGACTAGTTCCATGGCCGGACTCAAAGGATCCATGTCAAACTAGGAGTTCAGTTCAGCCAGGAAAAAAATACAAAACTACTTTGGCTTAGGATTGTCTAATAAAAGTTTGCTTGTGGATTGCCCAGGGCCTTCTGCCTGTGAGAGTGGCTTACTGTGCCCTCTAAATTATCTGCCACATAATAACCAACTTTCCAGAACTGATGATATCATGTCTTGGGTTTGCCCAGGAGGTTTTTTGTTTGAAAGAGTGTCTGAGAATGGCCTGAGGATTCCTCACATTTTTCATGAGCATCTTTCTATTTCTCTGTGAAATGTCTCTCTCTTGCATCTTTATGCCTCACTCTGCACACCCAGTAATGGGTCCCTGCAGGGACAGATGGATGGATGGTGCAGTGGTGAAGAGCATGGGCTTGACACTTTTAGCCACTCAGATGTTGTCACTTTGGCAAATCACTTTACCTCTCAGTGTGTTTATGTCCTCACCTTTAATATGTGGATAATAATGGGACCTGCCTCACAGTATTGTTTCAATAATAAATGAATTATGTAAAGTGCTGGGGGGAGCTGCTGGCAAGTGGTGTTATGTGAGATGGCTACTACTATCTTCAGATCTTAGTGAATGTCAATTAAATGAGATGTTGCATGTGACATTCTGTCATAGAGAGGACACTGAATTGTAAATATTACCACAACTAATAATGTTACTAATAAGGTGCTCAAGTTCTATCTTTTCTTGGATAAGATACCTGAATGTCAACAGGGACCTGTGGCATAGAATACTTGAATCTGCCTTTTCCCCAGTTGAGTTTGGCTCTATAGAAGAAAGTGTTCTGTGGTCACCTAAGTTTGGAAAATGTTGTGTGGTTGTTTGCATATGAACGTATGTGTGCATATGTGCATGTGTGTATTTCTAAAATATATTCAGGTCTTTGAAATATTTTTCCTCAAAACCGAAATTGGAAAAGCTTTCCCTTGACCTGATGAATGAGAGTGGGAATTTCAGATGAGGAGAATCATTGGAGAAAGTGGAGTTCTGAACCCGTCTCCAGTAACGCTAATCAAGAAACTGCCCTTCTCACCTCCAAGGGAAGTAATGGGAATTTATTCATATTTCCCCTGGGCCAGTCATTGATCCTGGCACTTCAGATGCATTATCTCTAATACAAATACATTAATAGCTACCATTTTTTGACCACTTGGAATGTGCCTCACATTTTATAGCATTTATTTCTCACATCCATAACATTTTAGCCGAGTAGGTATTATTCCTAGCTTCAAGGCAAGGAATTGAGGTTCTGTCATGTGTCACATGGAAGTATTTGGAACTCAAGTTCAAGCTCAGGTCCGAAGGCTTCAAAGCCTCCCTTTGTGAAACCACGATGAGGGCATTTGGCATCCTCAGCAGCACTTAGGAAGACTAGGGAAAGAAGGGGGAAGCCGTGATAAGAAGAGCAGATGTTCACATTCATGTTGCCATTTAGAAAGTGCTTCCCAGCGCAGTTTCTCATGTGATTCCACATGTGAGCACTCTGGGCCCAACCTCCCTCCAGTCTGCTCCCACCGCTCCCTTAGTGGGAGGCTCTTTCCACGGAGCCTGCTCTACTCCTCTGAACTCACTTGGCTCTTAGGATTTCTTGCCTTTTCTCACATCCACCCCTTCTCATGGTTGATTTTTTGAGTCTTCCAAGTTTCAGTTTGCCCTTTTTGAGCAGCTCATCCTAGCTCCTCTAGACAGAATTGATTGTTCTTTCTTTTCACTGCAGAATTTTATCCAGACTTGTTTATTGCACATTGAGTTACCATTGCACATTGAAAGATTGAATGGGTGAGCCCAAAGTAGCACCTTTCAGCTGGGTCAGATAGGCATTAGTCCTATCTTGTTTTTGTTTTTAAATGAGAATAAAGCTTAGAGAGACTCAGTGACCTGTTGAAGGTCATACAAGTGGTCAGTGGTACAGCTGGGCCTTCCGACTTGATTTTAGGAACCAGGGACCTAAAAATGCCAGCCCAGGATTACAGTAGTAAAACTGGAATGCTTGTACACTCATTTCTCACTATCTTCCCTGAAGGAAGGTACTTTGTAAGCCAGGATTGATCAGTTTAACAAGGTAACTCTTACCGAATGAGTGTAAAAAGCATCTGTGACTTTTTATTTATATGCATCTTTTCAAACCACCCTCTCTTCTACCCACTTCCCTCCTTATGTCAAGAAGGTCACATGGTGATATGATTGTTTTCTAATTTACTGGGATAAGGAAGTGTGTTTACTGGAAGATCTTTAAATGAAAGGCACACTCACACTACAAACATCACACCCTCTCCTGCTCCCTGCCCCATCTCCACGTGGTTACTTTCTTTGGATAGTCTCACTCCCTCTAATGACTCTGTGGGAAATTTTGCACTTTCACACCCTACAGAGGCCAATTATAAATAAGTCAGTTAAAGTCAGATTGGTAATGCCAGTAATCTAACACAGCAGAATAAATGAGCAAAGGCTGTTTACCATAATGGAAGCTGGAAGGTGAATATTGCCTAAACATTCATTTACAGGCCAGGGAACTGATAGCTGGCTCCTGATTTGGGAGCCTTGGTCAGGCTACAGCATCGGCACTCCTGCATTTTCCTGAGAGTTTCCCTCTGCAGGCTTGCTTCAGGTTCAGGTCCTCAATCAGTCAGGACAGAGAGATAGCACATACCAGCCAAAGCAGGTGGATTGCCCTGTTTTCCCTTTGAAAGTAGTACCAGGTATAATATTAACGATTACTGTGGCCTGCCTGACTAGACTTCCTGATTACGTGTGGTAAATTTTCCTTGGAGATAAGGAGAAAAAACCATTAAACTCAGAATATGATTTGCCAGTTTTAGGAGTCACCTATTAAGACATCTAACACTGTTCTAGACAATGAAGAAAACAGCCCAACCTTGGGCACGTAAATGGATGGCACACTGCCACTCCCGAGAGCAGCTCCAAGATTGGCCCAGTCATTGTCATCGATCACTGTCTAACCCTGGAGGCCTGCCTTCCTGTTGCTTTGTCAAGATAGTGGAAACGTGACTTGAGAATTATTAAGATCTGAAAAGAAGCTGTGTCTTTTTTATCATTTTTTTCCCTTGTCTTAGGGCCCCCGCCACCACTCTCTCTTAGATCAAGGTTGTTTATTACAGTTTGAACTTGCTTATTACAGGCAGGACTTTTACAGAACTCATTGAAAACTGAGATTTTTATTTTTTCTTTTTAATTCCTGAAGCCAGAATCACAGAGCTGAACTGGGGAATGAGCCATTTTATACCTGGGCTAAAGCTGTCTTTGTCATTAACTTGTCTTCATACTAATGGGAATGTTATGTAAGATTCAGACTTTGATCTCCACAATTTCACAAATCTTGTTTGTTTTTTGAGAACTTAACATTCCTGGTTACCATATCTCAGATGAGTATTTCTGTGTCTGTACTTTTTACTTGTAATTTTAAAACATACATGCATTAGAGAGTTGAGAGTGTACCTCAACTATACCTTAATGAATGATGACCTTCGGAGTAGTTGACTTAGGTAGACATACTATTTTTTAGAATCTCTAGGTTCAAGTGAAAGAAAATAATACTAGCTAAGTTGAGCATAATGGAGATTTATTTTACAGATACTAGGGTGTCTCACAGAACCCAAGAACACATATATGATCAGGTCTCAGGACTCCTGGGAACAGGAACTCAGAAGCTCTCAGAATTGACTATTTCTTTAATTTCTGATTCTGTCTGCACAGTGACATCTTGTCCTTCTTTGTGTATAAAGATTTCCTCCATCTCTCGAGTCAACATCACAGAAGATGAAAACACAGTCTGAGTTTCCCATCCTACAGTAAACTACTTGGGAGTGACTTTTTTTCTAGTCCCAAGATTTCTCTGCCAGCAGTCTGGTCAGCTTACCTTGGGACAGGTGCCTGACTCTGAGGGCTCACATGGTGTCCACACAGATGGAGGTGGGTCTCAGATGGGGGTAGTCAGAAGACGAAGATTAGGCAAGGAAAGAAGAAACTTGTCCATATATTTACAAACCATTTTCTAAGCAAATTCATTCATTTTGCTAATTAAGTCTGTTCATTTTCCCAGGAAGTGATTAGTTTTAGTCTATGAGTTATTACCCTCTATTATTAATTGGATTTAGTTACTTGAAGAAATCAGTTCCTTTTCTGATGAAGCATGGATTTAGAAACATCTATTTACATTGTTCTTTCCCTTAAGCAAGTTATAATAGCAAATCCATATAAGGCTTACTGTGTGTAGTAGGCACTGTTGTATGCTGTGTGTGTGTGTATGTGTGTGTGTGCCTGTATACTCATTTTGGTCCTCAAAACTGACAAAAAAAAGAGAGGCCTAGGAAATTTGAAAATTTTCCCGGGGACAAGAGGTAATAAGTGGTGGAACTTGGATTTGGTCTGTATAATGAACCTGGGGATTGGAGATGTATTCATACTAACAGCTAATAGAATAATGCAGTGCAGGTTGTGGCATACAATGACTGCATTTTAATCTGTCCTAGTATTTGGAGATGTTTTGGAGCCACATAAACTAGTCTCATTACTTCATGGTTACTTTTTATTTTTTAAACAAAATTACTATTATTAACACAGTTGATCACTACTGTGCCACAGTCCCAGAGAAAATAATTTACATCTTACCAGATAACTTTTCGTGGAAGCCTGTTTGGAAGTGACCATAAGGGGATGATAGTTCTTAATCATTCTATAGATGGAAAAAGTAAACAGAGCCTTGAGAACCAGAATGCTCAGGAGCCAGAATGCTGCAGCTGCGTCAAGCCAGGCCCTGTGTTTTCAGATTACTTTAAAATTTCACATTTTCTATTGCTCCATGTCAATATTCACATCACCCCAGTTTTCACATTTCCATGGTAGGTATAAAGATATTTCTATTTCTACTGAAAATAGATGCAAGTTGTTGAGGATAAAATGAATATAAATTAAAAAATATAGGTAAAAATTGCTATGGAATGTTCAATGCTATTATCTTCACCATTGATTATATCATAAGATCTACCCTCCCATATTGGAATATTCTTTTGACACAGGAGTTAAATGCTAGGAAGGTCCTTAGAAGCAATTTATTCCAAAGGCTCATTTTATAGGTGAACACATGAGGCCCAGGGAGGCCTATGTGACTTATAAGAAGTCACACATGATTGAAAAAAAAGAAAATTTATCTAGCATTAGACTTCTCTAAGAGTAAACATCTCACACAGGCTCCTTTGAAGTGCCTGCACAAGGTCGGGCTAAGGTTTTCATCTATTTCACCTAATGTCTCCTCTGATAGTTGACATCACAACTGAAAGCACAGGCCAGACACTTCATTGCTTCTAAATGGAGGCTGTTACATGATAAGCAACGTTTTGCCATCTTTTCTGTGGGTCTTCGTGTCTTCTCCAAAGTCACTGTATTTTTGTTGTTTGTTAGCTTATTTCCAAACTGGGAATTATGAAAATGATTTTAAAGCATTGGAACAACACATGGAAGACTATAATATAGCATTTCTAGATTCTTGAGGCAGTATGCTCTACATACATTTCCATTTGGTGTGCGATTAAATTACCATAACTAGTGTATTTCCCTTCTGCTTTTAGCACAACATGAAGCCACAAATGCAAAGAACAAGGCTATTCCTCAGCATATACTCACTGACAGTCTGCTTTTCTTTCCTTCTTTAATGAGACGAACTTTAAAAGATTATAAGTAACATTTTCATTTATTGTAGAAAATTTTTAAAATGTTTTAAAAGTAGGAAAAAGAATAAAAATCCATAATGTCACCTCAGAGACAGTCTCCTTTATTATTTCAGTATATTTCATTCCACTCTTTTTATACTTTTATAGTGATGAAAGTATATAAAATAGATATGTAGGCTTAACATATAGTAATAATGCTTAATGAATATTACTAAACCAAGTGCCTGTGTTAACACCAATTTCTCATTCAGATTAGGAAATACATTATAGGCACCCCAGAAAACACCTAAGTGATCACAGCCTTCTTTCTTCCCCTTAGGTAACCACTATTTTTTTTTTTTTTAGTTTTAGTGTTTTTTAGTTTCTTTGTACAGTGTTACTACTGTTACATGTACCTTTAAACCACACACATGAGTTCCTCCTATTAACATCTCATATTACTATGGAACATATGTTACAATTGATACACTAATGTTGGCACATTATTATTAAATCTACAGTTTATTCACATTTATTACAATTTTTCCTAAAGTCCTTTTTCTCCACCAGGATCCCATTCAGGATTCCATGTTGTATTTGGTCATTATTGTCCTTCTAGACTCCTCTTAGCTGTGACAGTTTTCCAGACTCTCCTTGTCTTTGGTGACCTTGACAGTTTTGAGGATTACTGGTCAGAGGTTTCATAGGATGCCTTTTTATTGAAATGTATTTGATGGTTTCCCTCAGGATTAAAGTGGCCTTAACATCTTGTGGGGGGAGATCACACAGGCAAAGTGCCGTTTTCACCTGATCATCTAAAGGATACATACCATCAGCATGGTTTATGACTGTTGATGTTGACCTTGATCACTAGGCTGAGGAAGTGTCTGCCAGGATTTTCCACTGTAAAGTTACTGTTTTCCTCCTCTCCATGCTGTTCTCTTTGGAAGAAAGGCACTATATACAGACCACACTTAAAACGTGAGAAGTCGTATTCCCCCCACTTGAGGAAAGATTGTCTACATAAATTATTTAGAATTATTCTGCATGGAAGATTTGCCTTTTCTTCCCCATTTAATTAATTTATTCCATTATGTATTTATAGATACAACAATTATGTATTTTTTACTTATGGATACTATGTGTGTTTATTTTGGGTTTTAATATAATACTACTTAATTTTGTTGCTCAAAGTTTTCCATTTGGCCATGGGGAGCTCTTTCAGTTACCTCCTGTGGCCCTTTGATATACTTATTTCAATGTATATGTGGGGTTTTAAAAAATTTATTTGTATTTTCATTGATTTTTTGGTGGGTACATAGTAGGTATATATATATTTACATAGTACATATATATATATATTTACAAGGTGCATATTTTTATAAGGCATACAATGTATAATCATCACATCAGGGTAAATGGGGTATCCATCACCTCAAACATTTATTGTTTCTCTGTGTTACAAACAATCCAATTCTACTATTTTGGATATTTTGTGTTTATTATACTTTAAGCTCTGGGGTACATGACAGAATGTGCAGGATTGTCACATAGGTACACACGTGCCATGGTGCTTTGCTACATCCATCCCCCCATCATCTACTTCAGGTATTTCTCCTAATCCTATCCCTCTCCACTCCCCCCACCCCCTGTTATCCCTTCTCTAAACCCCCACCACTGACAGGCCCAAGCATGTGATGTTACCCTCCATGTCCATGTGTTCTCAACATTCAGCACCCACTTATGAGTGAGAACATGTGGTGTTTGGTTTTCTGTTCTTGTGTCAGCTTTCTGTGAATGATGGTTTCCAGCTTCACTCATGTCCCTGCAAAGGACGTGAACTCATCCTTTTTATGGCCGCATAGTATTCTATGGTGTACATGTGCCACATGTTCTTTATCCAGTCTCTCATTGATGGCATTTGGGTTGGTTCCAAGTCTTTGCTATTGTGAAGAGTGCTGAAGTAAACATACACATGCATGTGTCTTTATAACAGAATGATTTATAATCTTTTGGGTTAGTGTTGACTGTAGTCACCCTGTTTTGCTAGCAAATGCTAGGTCTTACTCATTGTATTTGACTATATTTTTGTACCCATTAACCATCCCCAATTCCCCTACACAACTACTACACTTCCCAGCCTCTGGTAACTATTTTTCTACTCTCTATCTCCGTGAGTTCAATTGTTCTAATTTCTAGCTCCCACAAATTAGTGAGCCTATGCAGTTTGTCTTTTGTTGCCTGCCTTATTTCACCTAACATAATGACCTCCAGTTCCATCCATACTGTTGCACATGACAGGATCTCATTCTTTTTATGGCTGAAGAGTACTCCACTGAGTCTGTGTGTCACATTTTCTTTATCCATTCATCTGTCAATGGACACTTAGGTTGCTTCCAAATCTTGGCTATTGTGAGTAGTTGCTGCAATAAATATGGGAGTGCAGATATGTCTTTGAAAGACTAATTTCCTTTCTCTTGGGTATATACCCAGAGGTGGATCATTTGATGGATTTTGTTTTTTTGGGAACCTCTAAATTCTTCCCCATAGTGGTTGCACTAGTTTACATTTCCACCAACAATGTACAGGAGCTCCCTTTTCTCCCCATTCTCACCAGCATTTATTATTTCCTGTCTTTTGGATAAAAGCCATTTTAACTGAGGTGAAATGATCTCTCATCATAATTTTGATTTGCATTTCTCTAATGATCAATAGTGTTGCACACCTTTACATATACCAGCTTGCCAATTGTGTCTTCTTTTGAGAAAGGTCTATTCAGATGTTTTGCCCATTTTCAAATCAGATTATTAGATTATTTTCCTGTTTGAGCTCCTTACATAATCTGGTTATTAATTATTCATCAGATGGATAGTTTGCAAATATATCCTGCCATTCAGTGGGTTATATTTTGATTTTGTTAATTCTTTTCTTTGCTGTGCAGAAGCTTTTTAACTCGATGTGATTCCATCAGTCCACTTCATTTTTGGTTGCCTGTGCTTGTGGAAATTTGCCCAGTCCAATGTCCTGAAGAGTTTTCCTAATGTTTCCTTGTAGTAGTTTTATTGTTTGAGGGCTTAGATTTAAGTCTGTAATCTATTTTCATTTGATTTTTGTATATGCAAGAGATAGAGTTCAGTTTTATGATTCACCCAGTTTTCACAGCACAATTTTTTAAGAGATTGTCCTTTCCATAGAATATGTTCTTGGCAGTTTTGTTGAAAATGAGTTCACTGTAGATGTATGGATTTCTTTCTGCATTCTCTTCCATTGGTCTGTGTGTCTTTTTTGCAAGGCCAGTATCAAGCTGTTTTGAATGATATAGCACTGTAGTATAATTTGAAGTTAGGTAATGTGATTTTTCCAGTGTTGTTGTTCTTGATTGGGATACATTTGGCTATTCTGGGTCTTTTGTGGTTCCACACAAATTTTGGAATTGTTACTCTATTTCTCTGAAGAATGTCACTGGTATTTTGATAAGGATTGAATTGAATCTGCAGATTGTTTTGTGTAGTGTGCACATTTTAACAATACTGATTGTTCTAATCCATGAACATGGATTATCTTTCTCTTCTTTTGTATCCTCTTCAATTTCATTCATAAATGTTTTACAGTTTGTATTGCAGAGGCCTTACTTCTTTGTCTAAATTTATGCATAAAATTTTATTTGTAGCTCTTGTAAATTAGATTACTTTCCTATTTTTCAAATTGTTTGCTGTTGGCACATAGTAATAAAACATGTTTCTGTGTTGATTTCATACCTTACAACTTCACTGAATTTGTCAGTTCTAATAGGTTTTTGGCAGTGTCTTCAGGTTTTTCCAAATATAAGATTATACCATCTGCAAACAAGGACTTTTTTAATTATCTTTTTTAAAAAGTGTCACCTTTTCTTAGGATTACCTGCACTCTGCTTTGGAGCTCAGAAAAATCTCAAGAAGTGAATCTCTCTCCTTCTAAAACTTTTATTTTAGGTTAGGGGTACGTGTGCAAGTTTGTGATATAGGTAAACTTGTGTTAAGGAAGTTTGTTGTATAGATTATTTTATGATGCAAGTACTAAGCCTAATACTCAATAGTTACTCTTTCTGCTTCTGTCCCACCTCCCAGTCTCCACCCCAAGGTAAGCCATAGTGTCAGGTGTTCCCCTCTTTGTCTCCATGTGTTTTCACCATTTAGCTCCCACTTAGGAGAACAGGTGATTGGTTTAGTTTGACTCCCTATTTATTTAGATGACCTGTATTCTTTTCTCTTGCCTGATTGATCTGGCCAGGACTTCCAATATTACATTGAACAGAAATGGTGAAAGAGAGCATCCTTGGCCGGGCGCGGTGGCTCACGCCTGTAATCCCAGCACTTTGGGAGGCCGAGGCGGGTGGATCACGAGGTCAACAGATCAAGACCATCTTGGTCAACATGGTGAAACCCCGTCTCTACTAAAAATACAAAAAAAAAAAAATAGCTGGGCATGGTGGTGCGTGCCTGTAATCCCAGCTACTCAGGAGGCTGAGGCAGAATTGCCTGAACCCAGGAGGTGGAGGTTGCGGTGAGCTGAGATCGCGCCATTGCACTCCAACCAGGGTAACAAGAGCGAAACTCCGTTTCAAAAAAAAAAAGAAAGAGGGCATCTTTGTCTTGTGCTTGTTTTCAAGGGAATACTTCCAGCTTTTGCCCATTCAGTATAGTTTGGGTTTGTCATAGATGTCTCTTATTTTGAGGTATGTTCCTTCACCACCTAGTTTGAGAATTTTCGAAAGAAAGGGATGTTGAATTTTATTGAGAGCCTCTTCTGCATCTACTGAAATGATCATGTGTTTTTTGTCTTTAGTCATCAATCACGGATAACTTCACTTCTTCTTTTCCAGGTTGAATGCCCTTTGTTGCTCTTGTTGGATTGCTCTAGCTAGAACTTGTAGTATGTTGGGTAACAGTGGGGAAAGTGGGCATCCTTGTCTTGTTGTAGGTCTTAGAAGAAAGGTGTTGTTTTTCTCCATTCAGTGTATTAGTTGTATGTCTGTCATACATGGCTTTTATTGTGTTGATGTATGTTTCTTCTACAGCTAGATTTTAGGGATATTTTTTAATCTTGAAGAGATGTTGAATTTTATCAAATACTTTTTCAGCATCGATGGAAATGATTATATAGTTTTTGTCCTTCATTCTCTTGATAGGATGTATCACACTGATTGATTTGCATGTATTGAACCATCTTGCATCCCTGGGATAAATCCCACTTGGTCATAATGAATGATCTTTTGAATGTGCTGTCGAATTGTTTGCTGGTATTTTGTTGAGAATTTTTTGCCTCATTATTCAACAGGGTTATTGGTGTGTAATTTCGTTTTATGCATCTTTGTCTGGTGTTGATATCACAGTAACAGTAGCCTCATAAAATTGCGTGTGTCTTTGTGATTTTCTGTCTGGATGGTCTGTCCAATGCTGAAAGGAGGGTGTGAAGTCTTCAGTTACTGTTGTATTGGGGTCTATCTGCTTAGCTTTGAAAGTATTCACTCATCCTGTTTTTCAGAATAGTTTAAGTAGGGTTGATATTAGATCTTGTACACATGTTTGGAAAAATTCAGCAGTGAAGCCATCAGTTCCCAAGCTTTTTTTCACTAGGAGATTTTTATTATGGTGTTAATCTTGTAACTTTTTATTGGTCTGTCAGGATTTGAATTTCTTCATGGTTCAATCTTAGTAAGTTGTATGTGTCTAGAAATTTATTTCTTCAAAGTTTTCTAATTAATTGGCAGAAAGTTTCTCATAGTAGCCTCTAATGATCCTTTGAATTTCTGTAGTATTGATTGTAATGTCTCCTTTTTTATCTCTGATTTTATTTATGTGGGTTCTCTCTTCTTATTTGGGCTAAAGGTTTGTCAATATTTTAAGAAACAGCTTTTAATTTCGCTATTCTTTTGTTTTGTTTGTTCCAATTTTAGTATTTTGCTCTGATCTTTAATAGTTTGCTTTTTACTATGTTTGCCCTTGCTTTTCCAGTCCTTTAAGATGCATTATTAGGTTAAAGTTTCTCTACTTTTCTGATGTGGGCACTTATGGCTATAAACTTCCCTCTCAGTACTGCTTTCATGGTATCCCATAGGTGTTAGTATGTTGTTTCTACTATCATTTGTTTCAAAAAGTGTGTCAATTTTATTTTTAATTTATTCATTGATCTGTTCATTCAGGTGCATACTGTTTAATTCTCATGTGTTACTAGAGTTTCCAAAATTCTCCAGCTTTTGATTTCTAGTTTTATTTTCTTGTGGTCAGAGAAGATACCTGATGTAATTTCAGTTTTTTTGACTTGTTTTGTGACCTAATGTAACTTCTATCTTTGAGAATGATCGATGTGCTGAGAAGAATGTGTATTCTTTAGCCATTTGATGAAATGTTCCTTAAATATCCATTTGTTCTATTTGGCCTTAAATGTGTCTTTGTTAATTTTTTGGTCTATTTTCTGTCTGGATTATCTGTCCAATGTTAAAAGGAGGATTTCAAGACTCCAGTTACTACTGTACTGGGGTCTGCCTCTCTCCTTATTTCTAATAATATTTGCTTCATATAGCTGGGTGCTCCAATGTTGGATGCATATATATTTGCAATTATGTCCTTTTGCCAAAGTGACCCCTTTATCATTACATAATGACTTTTATCTCTTCTTATATTAAAAGTAATGAAAAAACTACAATTACTTTAGCATGAACCCGGTAAGTTTTTCTGTGAAAATCTGTTTTGTCTGATATAACTCTAGCTACTCCTACTTTTTTTGGTTTTCATTTACATAAAATGTCTTTTTTAAACCTTTTGTTTTCAGTCTTTGTGTATCTTTTTTTTAAAATATATATTTTATTGCACTTTAGGTTCTGGGGTACATGTGAAGAACATGCAGGATTGTTACATAGGTACACACATGGCAATGTGGTTTGCTGCCTCCATCCCCTTCACCTATATCTGGCATTTCTCCCCAAGTTATCCCTCCCCAACTCCCTACCCCTCACTATCCCTCCCATAGTCCCCCACCGACAGACCTCAGTGTGTGATGCTCCCCTCCTTCTGTCCATACGTTCTCATTGTTCAACACCAGTCTGAGAGAGAACATGTGGTGTTTGATTTTCAAGGTGATTTTAGTTCTTTGTAGATCCTGGACATCAGCCCTTTGTCAGATGGGGAGATTACAAAAACTTATCACTCTGTTGGTTGCTGGTTCACTCTAATGATTGCTTCTTTTGCTGCAGAAGCTCTGAAGTTTAATTACATCCCATTTGTCTATTTTGGCTTTTTGTTGCCAATGCTTTTGGTGTTTTAGTCATGAAGTCCTTGCCTATGCCTATGTCTTGAATGGTTAAAAAGGTTGCCAGTTTTCAAAGGAAATGCTCTTGCCATTCCTATTCAACACAGTACTGGAAGTTTTAGCCAGAGTAATCAGGAAAAAAAAAAGTACTCAATTAAAAAAAGACAAAGTCAAATTCTATTTGCAGATGACATGATTGCATCTCTAGAAGATTCCATCCTATCAGCCCAAAATCTCCTAAAGATAAGCAACTTCAGCAAAGTGTGTTACATGTGTGTACCTATGCAACAATCCTGCATGATCTGCACAGGTACCTCAGAACCTAAAGTAAAATTTTAAAATAAAAAGTTTGGGAACAGCATAGCAATGGGAATACAGAGGCCACAGTAAACTATGTGTGTATTTGAGAAGGTAAAAGAAGACACAGGTTTTTTTTTTCTTTTTTGAGATGGAGTCTTACACTGTCAGCCAGGCTGGTGTGCAGTGCTGCAATCTTGGTTCACTGCAACCTCCACCTCCCAGGTTGAAGCGATTCTCCTGTCTCAGCTTCCTGAGTAGCTACGATTACAGACACATGCCCAGCTAATTTTTTTTTTTTGCTTTTCAGTAGGGATGGGGGTTCACTATGTTGGTCATGCTGGTCTTGAACTCCTGACCTTGTGATCCTCCTGCCTTGGCCTCCAAAAGTGCTGGGATTACAAGAAGACCTAGGTTTTTTAAAAGAAAAACAATGATAAAGATTATGTAGTTGTTTTAAAAGAAATAATCTTGGCTACAGAGATCAATAGCCAGGGTTATGGCAATCTGAAGTTGGACAAGTGGTTGCTGGGTATACAAAGCATCTATTTGTTGAGTTCCTCTATCCATGTGTATCTGAGCCCTTGATACAGCAGGTTTCTGCTGGACAATTGGCTCCCTCAGAGCAATGATTTGCAGTGAGTTGATGGTCAATAAGTGTCCATTAATTAAATATAGCATTCCCTCTGACCTCAGCTTAGAGCCCTCACTATTGCTTCCTCTGCTCCTAAAACTCCTGCAGCTTTACTCAACTGTTTTTCTTCTAGGATTCCTCCTTTTAGCATACTTCTCTCTCTAGAGGCTTCTTTCTTGATGGGTGGACTAAGGACCAGCAGTGTCAACATCAC
Organism: Saguinus oedipus; assembly: GCA_031835075.1. Lineage (NCBI taxonomy): Eukaryota > Metazoa > Chordata > Mammalia > Primates > Cebidae > Saguinus > Saguinus oedipus. The sequence goes on along the minus strand of CM063172.1, from coordinate 7,162,127 downwards.
CTAGGAGCTTATTAGAAATACAGATTCTCAGGCCCCACCCCAGACCTACTAAACCAGAATCGATTTTCACAAGATCATGTAGTGGCTACTATGCATATTAATGTTTGTAAAACAGTGTTCTAGATATGCCCAAAGGATAAGTCTGGTCAGCTGCCTGTCAGCACATCTGAAATGGTGTTAGAAGTACCTCCACAATATACATACTTTCTCCTATGCCCCTGAAAGTCCTAGAATGCTAACTGTATATTCATTGAGAAAAAAATTGCTAATCTCTGCTGTAGAACCTGTGCCTTTCTGTACTTGATGTTTGGGTGGATATTTAGTCTTCCTTTTACCCATGTGCCATGGCCATGGAGTTGAGTGCCAACTCTGTGATGCTGCTGCTTCTGTGCACTTAGTGTTCTGCACGTTCACATTCATGACTTTGTGTTATGAGTCAGTTCTGTTATGGCTTTTTCTTTTAATCTCTGTGTCCTTGGTTCCTAGTACAGTTTCTGGCATTCAGTAAGCATACAATAAGTCTTTGTTACATGAGTGAGCCTCTCTCTAATATAATACTCACTTGTTAAAATAGACAGTGCCCATGGTCTTTGTTTATGTTCATTCAATTAACAAAGCAAATATTCCTCTAAGTAGTTAGTTTAACAAGACTAAAAGAGATTATCCAGATGAAGGTACCTAGCAAACTGTCTGACACATAATGGGCAATAATAAATGTCAATTTCCCCTTAAGATTCAGTAGGCTCTGTATATTTTAGGAAGAGTGTTTCCTGTTTATGGCTTGTAACACGTTTTCATGAATCAGATTTCTGCTATTATCTGTGTAACTACTAGAGGCTTCCCAAGATTATCAAGCTCAGCCCTGAAGAGGCATAATGATGGTAGAATCTGAGATGTGATATTAGAAAGTGAAGAAAGTATAACATGGTTTGCTGTTAATCATCTACAAAAAAATAATTGCTACCAGGTATGTTACCTATAACAGGACAGGCACTGTCCTAGGAGCTTTGCGTACTTTATTACCAGTCCCCCCAAATGACCTGGTAAGGGGATGCTGTAAGTGGTTGGTACACAGTAGGTAGAGAAAGTATGTAATTATGGTAACAGCAAAATAAGGGCATCAGTATGTATATATTTTTGATATTTTAAAGATAGCATTAAAATACTCATGTTGGAAATCAGAATTTTATGGAATTTTTATATTTACTATTATTTTGAAATGGAGTGTTGCTCTGTCACCCAGAGGCTGGAGTGCAGTGGCCCAGACTCAGCTCACTGCAACCTCTGCCTCTTGGGTTCAAGCAATTCTCCTGCCTCAGCCTCCCACGTAGTTGGGACTACAGGCACATCCCACCACCCCCAGCTAAGTTTTTGTATTTTTAGTAGAGATGGTTTCACTATATTCACCAGGATGATTGAGATCTCCTGACATTGTGATCCACCCACCTCTGCCTCCCAAATTGCTGGAATTACAGGCATGAGCCCCATGCCCAGCCTATTGTTTTTTAAAATTCAATTCAAATTTTAAAAGAGGATTTTTAAAAGTCTTAATTTTACACCCTCTTACCCCATGTATTATTTAGCCCAGTTTCAGAACTGAGGAAATTGCAGCTCAGAGAGATTAGATAGCCACTGGCTCCAGCAAGAGTCAGGGAGCTGGTGAGAAAGAAATTGAAGGACTGGAGGGTCAGAGGAGGAGAAGGTGATACTCAGAGAAGGATACCGGAGAAGTTAGTTCCAGACCATTCTGGCTAGTCTCAATGCTTCATTTTTGTCTATTTCTTTGACTGTCTATTGCTCACTTGGATTTTTGTGGTGGTTTTTGCTGGAATTGGCTCAGGCTGCCTGATTCTGAAATGACCCAGATGAAACCACTTTAGCAATCCCCAGCAAATGCCATCCTGTCTCTTTTCCAGTGACTCCTGTACAGCTGGAAAGTGCTATCCAGGCGGTTTCTCTGTAGAATACATACATTTTATGACAAAGCTGTACTATTGAGCTAATCTATGCATTTCACTTAAAAATTCATGAAAATTGGCTTATTTATCCTCCAATTCTGGCTTTGAATACAATTTTTCAAAAGGGAATAATTTTTTCATATTGGGGACTTTGTTAATACTGGCATTGGTGTGCATGGGTTGGAATCTCAGCACTTTAGAACCCTGCTGGGATGTTCTGCTGCTTCTTAGGACATTTCTCATGCCCAGAGGTTCTGTGTTTGAAATGGCAATTTATACTCCTACTTGCAGTATCTCAGTTATTTGGTGGTAATTCTTAAAGTGTGTCTACAGCCAAATGGCACTGAATTTTCCCATTTCTGATACCCTTTTAATTGTGATAATTTATGGAACACCATTGAATTAGGTACTGAGGATCCCAGAATAGATAAGATAAAATTCCTGTTAATGGGAAGCTCATACCCTAATATTTCACCCAAGCTGAGAGTTTCTATTCCCTAGCAAGCACTTTTCTCATAAAGAAAAATTTAAACAGGTTGGACAGTTTTTTCTTTTTAAAGATACCTATTCTCCCTTTTAATCTAAGCAATTAAATACAGAGGAGGGACACTAAAGAGGGTATATTTTATGTTCTACTATATTCCTGGAATGCTCACTAGTTCAGGTGGACAGTCCTGTTTTATAACATTGGTCTTTTATTTCTTGCTGGAGTGATAATCGCTGAAAAATAACAGTTGTCTGATAAAGGAAGACATACAGGAACACTCTGGCCTGTCCTTGCTTTGTTTTGCTGGCACACAGAGATGGGTGTAACAAGCAGCGAATTTTAAGGGAGAGCGATTCCATAGCTCCAGATCACAGAATATTCTCCAGCAAGAAAGTACTGAACATAACCAATTGTGAGGCACTTTTCTCTATTTTACATTCTTTTTTTCCTCTTCCTACAGCTTTTGCTTTGTCAGTTTATATCTATTTTACATTCTCATTTAAAAAATAATGCTACCCATTACCTACGAAATCAACCAAGAATCCATGGCATGACATTTAAGGCCATTAAACAAAAGTTGTGTTAACAGGAAGCTCATACCCTAATATTTTCCCCAAGCTGAGACAGGTTCTGTAATTCCCTAGCAAGTCACACTCTTCCTCCGCACTTGTCTACCATTACAGTCAACTCCTCCGACCAAGCTCCAGCTTCAAGCTGGCTGTTAACCCTAACAGTCCTTTTTAATAAACACAAAGCATTATACAGAACTTCAAAATACAACAGATCAATGCAGAATTGGTCCCATTAAGAGCATCCAGAACCAAATGCCTTGTCTTCTTCGTGCTTTGCCCACACAGACACTTACTCCAACTTCCAGATTGTTTTGGCTAGTCTCAATGTTTCATTTTTATCTATTTCTGTGACTGTCACTCAGTTGGATTTGTTGTTGCTGCTTGGACTTACCTTCTCTAGTATCTTGGGTGTAAATCCATCTCCAGTCTAAATTTGACATCTTCCAGGAAGCTTCATAATTTGCTCCCCTAGAAGCCAAGCTGGACCTCCTCTGTGTGTCCAGTGGAAGTATTCAGGGAAGGTCATTGTACTGTGTTGTGAACCATCTTGAGTTCAGGGACGTCCTGTCTACCTCTGTACCTTCATGTTTTGTACTGTTAGGTACACAACAATTGTATTACTTTGTCAAAGAGAACAACATTTACCCTTATATAGGTTTTTGGTGGTTCTCTCTGCATACAGGTTAAGATGTTCTAAATTTATTTCCATATTTCTCCTACATGGGATAATTTTTATTTCCCCTTGAGGCTCCACTCAAGTGCCACATCACAAATAAAATATTTATTGAATCTTCCCAGATGAAAGTAATGTTAACTTTCTCTGAATGCTCTGCAACACAATTTTGTCCCTCTCTAGGTTTTCCAGCATATGTTACACAACCATACACCTGTCTTGTATTCCACTCAAGATTGCAAGTTACTTAAGAAAAAGTCCATGTTAAAGAACTATAAATTCAATCTGTAGTGAAATCAAACATGGCTGACATTAAGTAAAAGACTTGACCTTTTTGAATCTGTTTCCTTACTGTGAGATGAGGGTAATAAGATCTCCTTCAGAGATTTTTTGGTAAAGATTAAATTCAAGATTAAATGATCTTACAAAACTTGAGCATTCAAAATATAAATTCCATCTTTCAGATTAATTTTAAGACTTTCCTATAACCTGTTATCATCCCTTTATGAAGTACATAATTAATGTTTATTTGCATGTTGAGATGAAGTAAGAGGAATTACTATTCTAGTATATATTATTGAAAATTATGTAAAAAGAATTGTTTCATTGATAAGCTTGGGAAACATTTGAATTTTATCTGAATAATGCTTTTGGAAGGATTTAAACATTTGTTTAGTTTTCTAAAGTGAATCATTTGACTCTTTCTCCACAGATAATCTCTCAGGGTGAGTGCTCTGTGTATCTCCCAACCTCTGTTACAAACAGGGTACTGGCCCTAAAGGAAGTAGAAGGAAAGCATGTGTCTCTATGACAGGCAGGCTGATAGGCTGTACAGGCTCCAAGGTTGGCATTACCAAGGTAGATTCACCATTGCCCAGTCTAATGTTAGAGGTTCTTAAAATTGGCTTGTCTTCTAAATGTGGGTTGAAAGCCCACAGTCCTCTTGTCTGATAGCAGTCATCCCAACCATGTTAAAGAGGTTACTGTACACACATGGCTTAGAAGAGTGCCTGACACTGATGATTTACATAACCCCTTAACATGCATATTTCCTTCTCCCATTCACTAGATTACTTTTTTGTGCATTGGAAAACAAAATGCACACACTCAGTTCAATTCAACATGCAAATGAACATTAATTGAGCATATACTTAGTGTAGTTCCTTGTATGAAGTTCTAGGGTAGTCTCAAAATTCATCTGGGGAATGGAAAACTGAGTTTGTTTCCCAGTGTGAATTCCTCTCATGGACTGATGCATATTAACCAAGTGTAGAGACTGGTAAATAAATACCAATATAAATTTGTTAATTTGACATTTTATTTCTAGTAGAAGACACCATATGAACTGGCCTGATTACATAATTTCTCCACCCATCTGCACAATGAGTTGATGCACAGAGAAAGTCAAAGTATGATTAGAAGGCTTAGTGGTAAGTCTGAATTACAAAAAGTAGGAAATTACTTAATTGATTTTAAGAGGTGTCCCTCAGCTAAGCCTTCCACCCTTATATCAGACTTGTCTAACCACTTCTCTGCCAGATTTTTAACAACTATACTTCTGTTTATCTAACTGAAGTTACTATGTTACATTTATTCTCAACCACATTCAGCCTCTGTTCCCTGGAGGCTGACAAGACCCCCTTAGCTCCCATAATCCAAAAGGAACTGGGGAGGCTGAAATGGCCAAGTTCTCTTAGGCTACTAGGATACCCAGACTCTGCCCTCTACAGGCAGTAGATAAAGAATTTGACCAACTAAGGTGTACACTCCCTTTTCACGTTCTCACTTAAAGCAAATCAAGTGGATTTAGAAAAATTTTCAAATGACCCAGACTAGTACATACATGTCTTGCAGAGCCTGTGTCAGTCCTATGAATTAGATTGAAAAAATATCATGTTATTGCTTAATCAAACCCTGACCAGCAGTGAGACAGAGGCTGCTTTTGCAGCAGCTCAAGAGTTTAAGGACACCTGGTACTTTAGTCAAGTACCTGATCAAATGACACCAGAGATGAATGATAGATTTCATACAGGTAGACATGGAATCCTTAGCATGGACCCTCACTGGGATCCTGACTAAGAATGGGGGCCTGGAGTCATGGGCACCTCTTGACCTGCATATTTGAGAGATTAAGGTGAACTAGGAAGAAGTCCAGGAACTATGCAGTGTTATCCACCATAACTCAGGGAAAGAAAACCCAACAGCTTTCCTTGAGTGAATGCAGGAGGCCTTGAGAAAGTATCCTGCCCTGTCACCAGACTCCATGGAGGGTCAGTTATTACTAAAGGACAAGTTTATTCTGCAGTCAGCAGCAGACATTTGGAGGAAGCTCCAGAAGCTGGCCCTGGGGCCAGAACAGAGTCTAGAATCCTTATAAACCTAGTAACCTCGGTGCTTTACAATAGAGACTGGGAGGAACAGGCTGAAAGGAGCAGGAGAGATCAGAGAAAAGCCACAGCGCTAGTCATGGCCTCAGGCAAGCAGACCCCAGGGGCTCAAATGAGGCAAAGGCTTGGGTTAGCCACCAGTCTGGCAGAGCTTCTTACCACTGTGGCCTATGGGACACTTTATAAGGAATTGTCCCCAGAGAAATGGACACCTCATCCTTGCCCACTGTGTCAAGGGGATCACTGGAAAGCCCACTTTCCCAGGGCCTGAGGTGGGTAACCGGATGACCCAACAGCAGGAACGAGGATGCCCGGGGCATGTGCCAGCAGAAGTCCTCACCCTCACAGAGCCACGGGTAAAGCTGACCACAGGGGCCAGGAAGTTGATCTCCTCCTGGACACTGGTGCGGCCTTCTCTGTTTTACTCTCCTGCCCTGGACAGCTGTCCTCCAAGTCTGTAACTTTCTGAGAAGTCCTAGGACAAGCAGTCTCCTGATACTTCCCCCAGCCCCTAAGCTGTAATTGGGGGGATACACTCTTCTCTCTGCCTTCCTCATCATGCCAGAAAGTCCCACTCCCTTACTAGGGTGGGACCTCTTAGCCAGAGCAGGAGCCATTTTCTATATGAACATCATCAGGGAGGAAAGCCCTCTGTGCTGCCATTTCAAGATGGGATGAATCCCAAGGTTTGGACAATGGACAGACAATTTGGACAGCCAAATAATGCATGCAAATTTGAGTCAGGCTAAAGAATCCCATCTCTTTTTTTTTTTAACCAAAGACAGCACTCCTTAAGAGAAGACAAAAAGTGGCTACAGGACTTTGTAAAGGACTTAAAAGCTTACAGTCCAGTAAAGTCCTGCAGCCACCCTTTCAGTCCTCCAGTTTTAGGAGTACAAAAACCTAATGGTCAATGGAGGTTTGCAGAAGATCCCAGGCTTATTAATGAAGCTGTTATTCCTCCATACCTGGCTGTACCTAACCCTTGCAGCCTGCTCTCTTAAATACCAGGAGAGGCACAATGGTTTACAGTCCCAGACCTTACGGATGCCTTTTTCTGTGTGCCATTACATTCTGACTCCCAGTTTCTGTTTGCCTTTGAAGACCGTTTAGACCAGAGTTCTCAGCTCACCTGGACAGTGTTACCCCAGGGTATTTAAGATAGCCCCCCCAGTTCAGCCAGCCTCTAGCCCAGGACCTTAGCAACTTTTTATATCCAGGTACTGTGTCTCTTCAATAGCTGGATGACTTATTTTAACAGCAAACTCAGAAACCCAGGGTGAGCAGGCCACCCAGGACCTCCTAAACTTCCTTGCCACCTGTGGATATAAGGTTTCCAAACCACAAGCCCAGCTTTCTAGGGTGTATCTTGTCTAAGGGCACTTGTGCCCTTGATAAAGAATGTCTCCAACCCATACTGCCCTCCCCCATCCAAAGACCTTAAAACAGTTGTGGGCATTCTTGGGAGTAGCTGGTTTATGCTGATTTCCCAGATGTGGTGAAATAGCAAAACCCCTACACACTCTGATTGATGAAACCCAAAAAGCTAACACCCATATAATACAAGGAGACCCCATAGCTGAGGCAGCCTCTCAGACTCTAACGCAGGCACTACTGCGGGTCCCAGCTCTAAGCCTCCCAACAGGAAACAACTTCTTCCTCTATGTTTCAGAAAAGTCAGCAGTGGCACTGGGGGTTCTCAGACTCAGGGGCCCATACCACAACTGGTGACATGCCAAAGGAAGGAAATTGATGCAGTAGCAAAAGGCTGGCCACACTGCTTGTGAGTGGTAGCCACAGTGGTATACTGGTCTCAGAAGTGGTTAAAACAGTGCAAAGGAAAGATCTAACTGTGTGGACTTCACATAATGTGGCTGAAATTCTGGACCCTAAAGGAGGCTTATAGCTGTCTGACAATGGCTTATGCTCAAAGGCCTGTACTTCAGCTGTGCACATTTTCAACCCTCAACCCAGCTACTTTTCTTCCTGAGGAAGAAGACACAGAACATGACTGTCAGCAGGTTACAGCTCAGAACTATGTGTCTCAAGGGCATCTCTTAGAAACTCCTCTAGCCAATCCTGACCTTAACCTATGCACTAATGGAAGTACATTTACAGAAAATGGAGTTTGAAAAGCAGGATATGCAGTAGTCAGTGATCAAACAGAGCTTACAAGTAATTCCCTTCCTCCTGGAACTAGTGCCCAGCTGGCAGAACTGGTAGCCTTCATGCAAGCTCTAAAATCAGGAAAAGGAAAGAGAATAAACACACACACAGATTCCAGACATGCTCACCTGGTTATGCAGGCCCATGCTGCCATATGGAAGGAAAGAGGGTTCCTAACCTCAGCAGGAGCTCCCATTAAATACCACGAGGGAATTTTAGACTTACTAAAAGCTGTCCAAGAACCCAAAGAGGCAGCAGTCTTACACTGCCGGGCTCACCAGAAAGGAGATAAGGAAGCAGAGGGCAGTCACCAAGCTGACCTAGAAGCAAAAAGGGCAGCTGGACAAGAATTTACAGAAGAAACTCTAATGTGGGAAAATGCTCTCCAGGAAACCAAACCTCAGTACTCCTCAGAAGACGTAAAGTGGGCAATCTCCCAGGGACATAATCTTCCTCCTTCAGGATGGCTAGCTACTGAGGAAGGAAAAGGGTTCCTACCTGCTGCCAGCCTGTGGAAAGTACTTACAACCCTGCATCAAACCTTCTGTATGGGTATAGAGAATATACATCAGATGGCCAAATCTATATTTACAGAAAAAGGTCTCTTCATGGCTGTGCAACAAATAGTCAAAGGATGTGAAGTATGTCAGAAAAACAATCCTCTAGCACAGTGCACAGCTCCTCCTGGGGAACAGTGAGCCAGTCATTACCCAGGTGAAGAGCGGCAAATGCACTTTACCCATGTGCCTAATTCTCGGGGATACCAGCATCTGCTAGTATGTGTAGACACTTACACGAACTGGGTTGAGGCTTTCCCCTGCAGAACGGAAAAGGCCCAAAAGGGAATAAAAGTCCTCATTAATGAAATAATCTCTACATTTGGACTCCCTCACTGTCTTCAAATCATTAACGACCCTGCCTTCAAAGCTGCAGTGACCGAAGGAATTTCCAGGGCATGAGGAATACAGCATCATCTCCACTGTGCTTGGAGGCCTCAGTCCTCAGGGAAAGTAGAAAAGATGAATGAAATTCTTAAGAGACACCTAAAGAAACTAGCACAGGAAACCCACCTCTTGTGGCCTTCTCTATTGTCAACAGCACTGTTAAGGGCTGGGAACTCTACTCAGAAAATGGGACTCAGCCCCTATGAGATGCTTTATGGACAGCCTTTCTTACTAATGATCTTGTATTAGATAAGGAAACAGCAGATCTAATAAAAGACAAAACCTCCTTGGCTAAGTACAAACACGCTCTCAAACCCTTACCTGAAGGACACCCTAGGGACAAAGGGAAAGAGTTGTTCTGCCCTGGAGACCTAATGCTTGTTAAGTCTTTCCCTTCAGACTCTCCCTCTTTAGGCCCATTTTGGGAAGGACATTTTTGGTTATTCTGTCTACTCCAATGGCAGTTAAGGTGCTGGGAACTGACCCATTGATTCATCACACTCGACTGAAGCCATGGACACTTCCTAAGGAACATCATAGGCCCTCCACTCCGCAGCCTCAGTTCCAGGACACAACCCTTCGTGTACCTGCAACCCACTAGAAAAATACGTTTGCTCTTCCAACAGAATCTCCAGGAAGGTAACTACCCATGAGTCTAATTTACATCCTGGCATGACCAGAACTATCACTCTTAACTTTGCCTCTCAAACTCCAGTAGTACTCTTCCTAGTGGGGGGAAAGCCAGAATAACAGGAAAACTTAGTACTGGCATTAGAAAAGTTACTACCTTTACTCAGTTTTAACATAAGCTATCTCAAGAGTCCAAGAATAACAGGGAGAAGGTTGCTGCTTCTCTCTGCAAAGGCAGCTCACTCTGCAAAAACAGCTTAACTCTTTAGCCACCATAGCTCTTCAAAGTAAAAGGGCCCTAAATCCACTAACAGCTGAGAGAGAGTGAAACTGTCTCTTTCTAGGAAATATGCTGCTACTTCCTAAACCAATTAATTGTTGTCTTAAATAACTCAGGGATCAATCCAACACAGGGATAAAGACCTTCAAAAAACTGTATCATAAAGCTTGTTTAACAACTGGCTGTCCTGACTCTATCCTCTTCTAGGCCTGTTTCTAACCATTCTGTATTTGTTGGCCTCTGGGCATCTCATCTTTAACTTTCTTGTCACATTCATTTTTTCCAGAATTCAAACCATATGGTCACAAATAATTCTGCAACTGGAACCCCAGATGTCCTTGGATCCTGAGCTCTATCATGGACCTCTGGATCCACCTGTACCCCTGAGAGACTCCCCTTTGGAGGAAACCTCAACTGCAGGTCCCCCTCTACCCCCAATTCAGCAGGAAGTAGCTAAAGAGTGATCCACAGCCATGTCCCAACAGAAGTTGGACTTTCCTGTTCAGAGTGGGGACTGAGGAAATGGATTAACTTCTCTTCCCAGGTCCACAAGGGGCAGGGTTTCAAAGGCAAGAACATTGCAGTGACATGCCTGACCTGCCTTCTTTTATGTCTCCATCCTGGAGCCTAGAGTTCTTTGTCTACCTTTCACTGGCACAGAAAAGGCAGACTACCAAGGTGAGCTCCTTTTGTTTACAAAGCCCACAAAAATCTGTGGTAGGACTGTGGGCTGGACAACCAATCCAGCATCACAGTTAAAAATCAGTCACTCCAGAGGAAGTTTGCAAGAACTTCTCTCACCGAATGAGGACTTAAATGAAGAGGGAGTAACTCTCAGATTAAAAGTCCCCCTGCCCCTTACCTGTGTGGATTTCATCTCTGGATCCCCTCCCATGACAGCATGGGACTTCCCTATCTCTCCTTCTTCCTACTTCTCTCTCTGCCTAATAAATCACTTTTCTGCAAAACCCTTTAGGTTTAATATTTACTTGAAAAGGGCCACCACATGTACAGGACCTCTTCCATCATTCCTAGGGTTTGGGGAGGGGGGAACCAGGAACCTGGAACACCTGGTTACATACTGATTTGACTTTTTAGAGTCTATGCCAAAATACATGCCTGTAAAACAATTACTTTGTAATTAAAACTTATGGTCATAACTCTTAGAGACTACTTACAAAAGCAGGAACAAGAAACTTATAATGATTGTGCTTTGTGAACAAGCTGATCTCATATGGTAAGAACAGAAGTGATTAGTATCATGACCGTCAGAGCCATTCTGGTACTGAGTGTAAAATCACAGAACAGTGAGGTTGGCTAATTCATGTTAAACTGATAGGCCATTGCTTTGTTAATGACTTCTCTAAATGCATGATGTGATGTGATCCTCTGGCATATGCTTTAATACATGGATGTATATTGAGCACATGCAGCACTGTGTTGTATCTTCTGCCTTTTTATTTCATTTATGCGACATCATATCATTATTTAGAAATAAAATCTCCGGGCTCTTTTGACCATATGTAATACTCTGCATAATATTTGAAATCTAAGATATGATTAAAAGTCTAGATGTCAGAATGGTTATTCTACTAATTCTATTCTAATTCATCTATTCTAATTAAGTGAAGTTGCAGAATACAAAATTAATGCACAGAATGACAAATAGCAAGATGGCTGACTAGTGATATTTGAAACTGATCTCTCCTACAAGGAAAGATCATGGAGACTGGAAGCCCAGGAGGGTGTCAATGTAGACTCACCCCCTGTAGCCCCATCTCCTCCACCTCAATTGGAGTGTCCCAGAGACAGGAGGGAATTCCCTATGGGAAAATGTTAACAAAAAAATCCTATCAGCCTTCATTGCCACCACAAATACCTACAGTTCTTACCACAGGAAAATCCCAAGGTCCCTGCAAGCCCTGAGTCCACTTGGGAGTGCTAATAGAAATTCACACAGCAGCACTGTTCTGGATTAGCGGCATCAAATGTATACTTTCCACTGCCCCATCGCCCCTTGTAAGCCAAGCTGCTGGAGCACAGCACCATCCTAAGACAAGAGCTACCCCTGGAGTGTGTTCTGGTCTGGGGTCCAGTAGCCACTGCACCTCTTCAGCACTGGGGCTTCATTTTCATTATTCAAAGCCCACACAGGTGGCTAGATAACACAACCCTAGCTGTGCAGAGCCAGTGCCCAGGACTGCCTGGGATTCTGTCCTTCACAGCTGAGGAATCAACTTCCACTGCTATCACATCTACTGGAAGAAGAGTCTGGCAGTCTTGCCCAGGGCAAACCAGTCCTTGAAGCAGCCAAACTATTGCATGCCTTTCCCAAAGGAAGAAATGGTTGTGAGTTACCTAGCAGCTGACATACCTCTGGGAGAGCACAGCAACTATACACACATATTCAGGGCTTCAGGAGGAATCTGCTGTACCATCTCTCACAAACACATGCCCAGGCTAATCAAGAGCTGGGCACCTGAATCTCAGACATAAAAAGGAGCCCCACAGGCTGTCCCTGGTAGACACATCTCCAGGCCAGCCTTGCAGCTGTAACTCCACATTTCATGATTGAAAAGCATCCGTGCAGGCCACCCTAAAAGGTATGGCTGAGTATCTCTGTGCCTGTGTCACAGGCCTCAGAAAAAGCCTTGTGGTCCACCTCCATCAGATATATTCCCAAGCCAGCCAAGAAGTTGTACAATCATGTTCTGAGCCTGAGAATCATCCCCATCTGAACCCCCAGGACAACTAAGCAGCTGTGTGCCTGTGTGCTGGGCCTGATACACAGGCCAATGGGCTTTCCCTAGATGAAATGACCCCATGCTGACTGAGCAGCTGTGTACTCAGGTGCCAGGTCTGAAAAATAGCCCCACAGGATGTTCATACTCTACAAACCCCCAGCCTTGCAGAGACACCATGCAGCTGCATCCTGGGCATGAAAAACAAACCCAAGGGCCTCTGATACTGAGCCTGACCCCTGTCCCACTGAGTACAATTACAGCGACTTGTGGAGCTTATGAAACAGCTCCAAAGGCCTCCTGGCAGTCACACCCCAAGGCTGCCCAGGTAAATGTATATCCATGCCCTGGCCAGACTAACAACCTTGTGGTGCTAACACAGTGAAGTAGACTGAGAGTTGGTTAACACACCTTATAAACACACACACCTCTGACCTGGGAAACAACATGGCAAGCCCACCTCTGGAAAAGCGGAACTACCACTACCATATATGTTCTTAGCCTGAGCCACTGAAACACTCACCATCATCCCTAGATGGACAACAGCTGAGAAATACATGGAGACTATACTACTGCATCCACCTAGAAGTCAGGTGTATTAGTCCGTTCTCACGCTGCTAATAAACACACACCTGAGACTGGGTCATCTATAAAGAAAAGAGGTTTAACTGACTCACAGTTCAGTATGGGTGGGGAGGCCACAGGAAACTTACAATAATAAAAGAGGGAGAAGGAGAAGAAAACACGACCTTCTGGTGAGGGATAACATTAGGGGAAACACCTAATGTAGATGATGGGGGGATGGATGTGGTAAACCACCATGGCCTGTATATACCTATGTAACAATCCTGCACGATCTGTACAAGTATGCCAGAACTTACCACACAATACAATTTCACATTCATCCTCAAGGCAAAATAAAAGTCTATACTCTATGCAAGACATATAGATACAACTAAAAATGATCCAGAAAATATTATCAATAAAAGACAATACACAAACTTGTGAAACAAATGCAAACAAGGAGAAAACAGGATTTGCAATACTGATATCAGACATACAGTGCAATTTATGCCAAAAAAATTAAAAAAATTCTTTGTAATACTAAGAAGGAAAATTTATAATAAAAATTATTATTCCATGCACCAAAATCCCACAGCAATGACATACATCAAGCAGAAATGACAAACATGCAAAGAGAAACTGACAGAAACACACTCAGAACAGACCACTCTTAGTCTAACACAGGTAAAATAAAGAAAATATAAATATGTAAAAGAACAAGATAAACTGAATCTACATATATGTATATTTCAAATATATAACCTTAAAAGGAAAAAAGTATTTTCAACTAATTAATTGCAAAACAGACTGTATGTATTAAAGATGTACAATGTTATGCTTTGATAGACATATTCTATAATGATTATCACAAATTAACAATCCATCACCATTTGTTCTTAACCACATATGCAACATTCATGAAAAGTAAATTACAAAGAAAAGTCAATTAGTTCTACAAAATAGAAATGAAGGAAACATTATCTTAACACATTGCACTAAATCTATAAATTAATTTTTTTAATTTTAAAACTCTCACCTCAAAAGTAAAAGCCTCTCTATTAAACAATTTGAATAGTCTAATGACAACATGCACAATTTCTAAAATAATGAGAACACTCTACATCAGTATCTATTGAATAAAAAATGTATGTCCTCATGTACTTATATAAACAAAATAAAAATAAATGCTGAACTCAAAAGAATGGAGCTAAGTACCCTGGATGATGCCTATAATCTCAGCACTTTGGAAGGTCAACATATGAGAACTGCTTCCAGCCAGGAGTTTGAGGCCAAACTGGGCAACATAAGGAAACAGTATCTCAAAAAAAAAAAAAAAAAAAAAAAAAAAATACAGAGTGGTATTGTGTGCCTGTAGTTCCTGCTACTCCAGAGGCTGGGACAGGAGAATTACACAAGCCCAGGGGTCTGACGCTGGGACTGCAGCCTAGGGACAGAGTGAGACCCTGACTTAAAACAAGCAAACAACCAACCAAAATATTCCCTGGACAAAATAGAGATGGCTGACTAGTCACAGCCAGCAAGAACATGCCCCATGGAGAGACTAAGACATAGAAAACACTGGTGCAGTCTGAGCAGATCTTCAGAGGGAAGACATTGAGAATAGAGGGAGAACACAGATCCTGGGCTGAAGGAAGAGAAAGCTGAAAACTCTGCCTGGGGCTGCCACACACCAAGATTCCTTCCTGGGTCCCAGTGACTACTGGGGAATGAGTGAATTGAATAGTCAAGGAATGACTTCCTCTTGCTATGGACCTCTGGAATCATGGCAGCAACAGATCCCATGATGCCCACAGACACCTGAGGAGCAGGGTGAGCTGCTTAGAGAGGGGCTGGGGTAGAGGTCCAGCCTCTGCATTGCCCAGGGGGTTTGGTGCAGAAACGTCTTCAGTGGAGTATGACCAGGAATGCCTGTAACCCAAGGTTTGCCATGTGCTCTTAGGAGATTTTAGCCTTAGAGGAACTGTTAGGCCTGAACAGAGCAAGGTGGCCTTGCCTGTAAGATGAAGCAGTCTGACTTGAGCTCCCCCTTGTCAGCTGGCCTCTTCCAGGGCCCCAGCCGGGCTGTGCATGCTCACAGGACATCCTTGGATGCCCAGCTAGAGTGCCTTCAGCAATGAACCTACCATATAACACAATCAAACCCCCAAGAACAGCAAAAAGATAAAAGGAAAACAGAATCCAAAAAACAGCAACTCCAAAGATTAAAGGAACATCAGTCCACAATAATGAAAAAGAAGTAGCACAGGAATTTAGGCAACTCCAAGAGCTGGATGTCTTCTTACCTCCAAACAACTGTACTACTTCCCCCAGCAATGGTTCTTAACCAGGCTGAAATGACTGAAATAGAATTCAGATATGGACAGGAATAAAGATCATCAAGATTCAGGAGAAAGTCCAAACACAAGCCAAAAATCCTAAGGAATACAACAAAACAATCCAGGAGATAAAGGTGACATGGGTATTTTAAGAAGGACCAAACTGATCTGATATAGCTGAGAAACTCCTGTTGAGAATTTCTCAACACAACTGCCAGTGTTAACAGCAGAATAGACCAAGCTGAGAAAAGAATCTCAGAGCTCAATGACCAGTTCTCTGAGGTAATTCAGTCAGAAAAAATAAAGGGAAAGAAACAATAAAGAAGAATTAACAAAACCTCTGAGAAATATGGGATTCTATAAAAAGACCAAGCTTATGACTCAGTGGCATCCCTGAAAGAGAAGGCAAGAAAGAAAGCAATTTGGAAAATATATTTCAGGATATCCTTGATGAAAGTTTCCTCCAGCTTCTTGGAGGCCAACATTCAAATGCAAAAAATGCATAAAATCCATGCAAAATGCTACATAAGAAGCCCATCCCCCAAACAAATATTGATCACATTCTCCAAGGTCAAAATAAAAAATATTAAGGACAGCTGGAGAGAAGGGATATGTCACCAAGGCAGGGAAACCCATTAGAAAAACAGCAAACCTTTCAGCAGAAACCCCACAAGCCAGAAGTCATGGGTGTCCTATGTTCAGCATTCTTAAAGAAAATAATTTACATTCAAGAAGTTTTTATCCAGCCACATGAAGCTTCTTCAGTGAAAGAGAAGATCCATTTTTCATTAACAATGACAGAAAAGGAAAAAATGAGATCCATTTCAGACAAGCAAATCAACAGACCAATAATGAGTTCTAAAACTGAATCAGTAATAAAAGGCCTACCAACCAGAAAAAGCCCAGAACCAGTTGGATTCACAGACAAAATCTCCCAAATGTACAAAGAAGAGCTAGAACCATTGCTACTGAACCTCTTCCAAAAAACTGAGGAGGAGCGACTTCTCCCTAAGTCATTTTAAAAGGCCAGCCTCATCCTGATACAATAACCTGGCAGAGACACACAAAAGAAGAAAACTTCAGGTTGAAATCTTTGATGAATATTAATGCTAAAATTCTCAACAAAATATTGCAAACTGAATCCAACAACACATCAAACTGTGAATTAATAAAGATCAAATATTCTTTATCTATAGAATGCAAGGTTGGTTCAACATATTCAAATCAATATCTAAGACTCATCACATGAACAGAACTAAACGCAAAAATTCCAGGTTTAGTTTGGGTATAAAGACTGAGAGCACATTTCAGAGACTAAAGATCTGGGATTTTCTCCAAGAAATTCTTTTTCAGGCCATTTTCCCCTGCATGAGAGTATTGCTACAAAGAAAAAAATAAGCAGAGGCATTAAAAAGGAAGTATTAGAAGAAGGAATGTATTACTGTAATAGAGAAGTTCAATTGGAATAATACAATTTGATCAATGCAAGATAGGTACAAAAAATGGTGCCACGATTCTCCTATTGCTACATTATTATCACCTAATTCAACTCCACTTGATATCTCTGAAATGACACTCAACATCACAGAGCTCATATCCCAGATGGTCTAAGCCTTTTTCTCCATGCAACACTTTAAACAAATGAGATTATGCTGAGGTAGCAGTTGGAATCCTTACAGAGTAACATTATATATGAATTCACTATTACAAAAAAAAAAAAAAAAAAAAAGCTGTTTGTT
Organism: Saguinus oedipus; assembly: GCA_031835075.1. Classification (NCBI taxonomy): domain Eukaryota; kingdom Metazoa; phylum Chordata; class Mammalia; order Primates; family Cebidae; genus Saguinus; species Saguinus oedipus. The sequence continues at coordinate 7,144,650 of CM063172.1, read as the reverse complement.
TTGCAGTGAGTAAACACTCTCCTAATGGTTGTTTCTTTGGTTTTGTTTTTTGTACTTTAGGTTCTGGGTACATGCAAAGATCATGCGGAGTTGTTGCATAGGTACTTATGTGGCAAATGGTTTTATCTATTTATGATTTCTATGTGGATAATTATGTTGTCTGCTTCTACAATTTTTTAAATTGTCTTGTTTTAATGTAGACAGCAAGTAATAAATTCTTATTTTATGTGAATATAACATTTAAAGAAACATCACATGGAGAGCATGATATTAGAACCCCACTGAGCCAATTTATAGAGGTGCAAAAATCCTAACACTGGAAGACAGAAAGTGGTCACTTTGGACATAGGAATTAAAACAGCAACAGCTCTTCACACTAAGTATATAATGAGCCCTCACCACTAAAGGTCACCACTGAAGTACAAATGGAGTTATCTTTTTTCTTTCCTTCCTCCCCCACACCAGGGAGAATACCACCAGGAGAAAGAGGGCAACTGTACATGAAAAAAGGTCACACCTCTCTCATTTACCCTTTGTACTACTGAAGGCACAATTACAGCCTGCTTTTGGGAGAGAGGTTTTTTTTTTTTTTTGAGACAGGGTCTCCCTCTGTTGCCCAAGCTAGAGTACAGTGATGCCATCACTGCTCACTCCAGCCTCCATCTTTAGGGCTCAGGTGATTCTCCCACCTCAACCTCCCAAGTACCTGGGACTAGAAATGTGCACCACCATGCTTGGGTCTCCCAAAGTGCTGGAATTAGAGGTGTAAGCTGCCACACCAGGCCGAGAATAGAGCTTTGAATCAAAGCTTTAATGTGAGCACAATGAAACCTTAAGAAATGAGTAATTTTCTAGCAGCACAAGTAACTAATACAGTATGAACCTGGATTGTGATATCCCAAAGTGCTGCACCCAGCCATAACATTATGAGAGGTTCCATGTCAGAAGAGGTAAGCCAAGAAGACCCCATTCTGATGTCACACCCCTGCTCCCCCAACTCCACTGAGGACTCAGCTAGAGCAGAGAAGCTTGGCATCATTCTCACCTCCAGCTCCAGAGCTGTCTCAGAGGTTCTGCCCAGGGCAGATGAAGGCCATATGACAGGTAGTTTCTAATGTCTTCTCCAAAGAACTGACTTCATTTGCAATAGAGTGGAGAAGTTCCAACCTGAGGGTCCTCTCTGCTGAAAGGCAAATGATTCATGGTCTAGGTCTAAGGACAATACTTTCTACACAGTAGAACTGGCCAGCTTGTCTGCAGGAGAGAACTGAAGAATAAAAGAGCTGGGAGAAGTCCTGTTGGGGTCAGAACAGATCTCAAACATGAACCTCAGAAACTGTGTCTCCAAAGGAGTCACAATTTGATTGGATTAGTTTATAAAAACCTTTATGCCTCAGGGAATTGTTGGAAACAACAGAATGATCAGCAGGCAATTAGCAGAGTTAAACATCTGGGAGTTAACAGGGAAAGAAAGAGAACTGTACCAATATGGTTCATCCCACAGTCATCCAGGGTGACTGTGGTCATACCCAAATCTGTACCTCCCTAAGGAGCAACATCAAAGGCTTAACACTGTGGGGTAGGGGTAGGGAGCAGAGGGTGGGAGAAATAGACCTCAGTAATTACTGAAAAATCAGCAAGTAACTAAAACAAGTCTTAGAGGCAATGCCAGTACCCAACATGGATAACAGTATATTTAAAATGTCCAGTTTTAAAACATTATTGTAAGCCAATGAAGAAAGAGCAAAGTATGACCAATACACTGAAGAGAAGAAAGCAGTAGAAACCACTTGTGAGAGTCACCAGATATCATATTTAATCACAAAATACTTTATCATGACCATTATACAAGTATGTTCACAGAACTGAAGGAAACAGTGACTAAAGAGGTAAAGGAAGGTGGGATGACAATGTGGCATCAATAGAGACTGTTAATAAACAGAAATCATAAAACAGAACCAAATGGAAATTCTGGGCTTTAAAAGTACATAACTGAAATAAAGCATTTACCAGAGTGGCTCAAAGTGCATTTGAAGGAGTGAAAAAAAAAAAAAAAAAAAAAAAAACTTGAAAGTAGATTGATAGCGGGTATGCAAGATGAAGAACAGAGAGAAAAATAATACAAATCAATAGAAAAATGAACAATCTCAAAGAAAATGTGGGAGATTATCAAATACATTAACATAGACATAATGGGAGTATCAGAAAAGGAGGAGAGAGAGGGAAAGGAGGAGAATAGATATTTAGAGAAACAATATAAAGATTTATGAAGTAAATGCTCATAACTCCCACCCAGAACTGTGCTCCTCCCCCACTGTGAGGTAACCAGTGTCACAGTTTGGCATGTACTTTCCACTATGCTCATGCAAAAATAAGCCAATATACATATATTTAGTTTTATATATAAAATAAATGATATTTCATTGTTTGGATGCATCACAGTTTATTTAGCTATTTCCCTATGTAACCATTTCCCTGCCAGATTTTTAACAACTATAGTTCTGTTGATCTAACTGACATTATTATGTTACATTTATTCTCAACCACATTCATCCCTTTTTTGAAGACCACAGCAAGACTTGCATTCAAACAGGTTTAATAGACTTCACTGTCATCTGTAGGACATGGACCAGCCCAATTTGAATATTTATCTGTGTGGCATTATAGTGAGAAAGTAAGAAGCATGAAAAAGATTAAGTGTTTCAATATGTCATTTGGTTCATTCTGATTGTCCATGTATCAAGTGGGATTTTGAAAAAGGTTTAGACTTTGATTGTATGGCCCAGAAAAAGGGCTGATATTCAGAATTTACAAAGAACTCAAACAAATTTACAGGAAAAAAACAAGCCCATTCAAAAATGGGCAAAGGATATGAACAGACACTTTACAAAAGAAGACATACATGAGGCCAACAAACACATGAAAAAATCCTCATCATCACTGGTCATTGGAGAGATGCAAATCAAAACCACATTGAGATACCATCTGATGCCAGTTAGAATGGCGATCATTAAAAAATCTAAAGACAGCAGATGCTGGAGAGGATGTGGAGAAATAGGAACACTCTTACACTGTTGGTGGGAGTATAAATTAGTTCAACCATTGTGGAAGACAGTGTGGCAATTCCTCAAGGACCTAGAAATGAAAATTATATTTGATCCAGCAATCCCTTTACTGGGTATATATTCAAAGGATTACAAATCTTTGGGAGTATAAGGACACATGCACATGAATGGTCATTGCAGCACTGTTTACAGTAGCAAAGACCTGGAACCAACCCAAATGCCCATCGATCATAGACTGGACTGGGAAAATGTGGCACATATACACCATGGAGTATTACACAGCAATCAAAAATGATGAGTTACTGTCTTTTGTAAGGACATGGATGAATCTGGAGAACATCATTCTCAGCAAACTGACCCAAGAACAGAAAAGGAAATACCACATATTCTCACTCATAGGTGGGTGAGAAAAATGAGAACACATGGACACAGGGAGGGGGTTTACTACACAAGGGGCCTATTGGGGGGAGTGGGGGAGGAACAGTGTGGGGGGAGCTGGGGAGAGATAGCCTGGGGAAAAATGCCAAGAGTGGGTGAAGGGGAGGAAGGTGGCAAAACACACTGCCATGTGTGTACCTATGCAACTATCTTGCACATTCTGCACATGTACCCCCAAACCTAAAATGCAATAAAACTTAAAAAAAAAATAGACCGTGGATTTCCAGGTCTGGGGTTGACTTCTAACTTAGTCACTTTTCGGTTAACCTTGGCCAGAACATAGTGCTAGGTAGTAACCAACCCCAAAATTTCAGTGGCATACAACAGTAAGGACTAGTTTAGCTCATGTGTCGGTGGAGCAGCCTGTGTGTTTGTTGAATGGGGGATAGATTGATCTAGGCATGGCTCAGTGGTGATGGCTCTGTTTTATGTGTCTTTTGGCACCAGCAGGCTAGACTAGTGATGGCAGAGGGCCAGAAGGCAAGTCCAATGCAGAAGCACATTCTAAGCCTCTGTTTGCATCTCATCTGCTAACATGCCATCAGCGGAAACAAGTCACACAGCTAAACCCATAGTCAAAGGGGCATTGCAACTTTACATGGGAGAGAGGACAGACAGATGATTCTATTACTGGGGAGGGAGTAAAGGTTTGGAACCACATCACAGTCTATTGTAGTCAACTACTACCAAGTTATTCTGTGTTATGTGAAAGGAGATACCATCTACCTTGTGATTTTTTTGTGAGGGTTAATTGCAATATTTTATGTACATTCTTTGACATGTTATATATAATTAGTGGCTGTCAATTTTATTCCTTTACAAAAGCTATAATGGATATTACAATTATTTTATGTTCAACATCTTATACGATGCTGGCCAAACTGATAACATTTAAAAGTGTGAAATGGGCTGGGCACGGTGGCTCAAGCCTGTAATTTCAGCACTTTGGGAGGCCGAGGTGGACAGATCATGAGGTCAAGAGACCGAGACCATCCTGCTCAACATGGTGAAACCCCGTCTCTACTAAAAATACAAAAAATTAGCTGGGCATAGTGGTGCGTGCTTGTAATCCCAGCTACTCAGGAGGCTGAGGCAGAAGAATTGCCTGAACCCAGGAGGTGGAGGTTGCGGTGAGCCGAGATCGTGCCATTGCTCTCCAGCCTGGGTAATGAGCGAAATTCTGTCTCACAAAAAAAAAATTGTGAAATAATTTAAAATTTTCTTTCCTAACACACTAGTAAAATAATGGATTTTTTCCAATTATGTTCCACTTGCAAAAATATTTTTGCATAGTTGAATATGGAGTATATGACCATTTTGGATGCTGCTATTTTATATTTTCTTCTATCAAAACATTATCTTAGGTTTCTGCACTGCTTTTACATGAATCCCTTCTTGAGGTTGTGTGATAGTTTGTCATTTGCTGGATCATAATGAGGGAAACTATTTCATGGTGAGGCTTCAAGCCCTCTTCTTTCTCCTTGTCATGGAGCCCTCTGCCACCACTCTCTTAGGTCAAGGTTATTTATTAAAATTTGACTTGTTTATTACGGGCAGGACTTGTAAATAGAGAATGCAAAATCCACAGAATATACATTCCTCTCAACACCACACCGCACTGACTCTAAAATTTACCATATAATTGGAAATAATCAATCCTCAGCAAATACAAACATTTACTTTGTATTTCTGTGATATTCCAGGCTATATAAAAGAAAGTGGCAGCTTTTTCCATATTGAACTGAAATGACCTCCATGATGCATATTTAGGTGCAAACATAAAGACATGGTAACAAACAGCTAGAACATGTGCTTCAGTTTGGAAAAATTTCTGTATATTCATAAATGATATGTGAATGTGTATATAGTAAAGATAGGTGTTATCCTCATTTTACAAACAAGAAAACAGATGTTTAAGCAGCTTAAGAAAATAGGATCATAGAATCAGTGGTGGCATACTGTGATTTCAATTTGTTTATCTGAACCCAAATCACAAGTCCTTTCCAATACAATACATTTAATCCCTGACTAATCTTATCCAGGATAGAGTTGAAGTTCTAAAATGCTATTGGTAGGCCTTGCAAATATATTACAATTTATTTGTGAGTTTCATGAAGGCAGGTACCCTACAAAGCTACCTTTCTGTTCCCAGTGCTCTCGTATGGCACACTGTAGAGAAGATTTTAAAGGAATAGAAAGCAATGCTACATTTCTGTGTGCAATCGATGAACATAACTTCATTAAGTGGTGAATAAATCAACCACTAGTTCTTTGAACCATCACAAGAGTAACAGAGTGTCTTATGATTTCTGCAGGTCAAATGAAATTTTAGTTTACTGGGCTAATAATTACATGCAAGCCTCAAACTTGCATATCAAACTTTAGTGAGTATTTATCATCACCTGTTCTGTACTGTTAATGAAAAACCTATTAATTGCCAATAATAAATTTTAGGTCTTATGCACAGCATTAAATTGTCCATTATTGACTGATGTGAAAGTTCAGGCCAGTAAACTTTTGCTTATTTTCAGGTCATTCCTACAAAGATACAGTGGGTCAGACATCTGCTCATGTGACATCACTGCTGCCCCAGGAACAGGTGATCATAGAGTCACCATGAAGATATATGTTTGGTCTAGATAAATCAAACAGCCTACTAAACTTCTGCAGGAACACTGGTATCAGCAATGTAACTTTTTTGCGTTTAAAAGAATATGCATAATTATTTTAGGGCATGCTCAAAATTTCCCAATGAAGCCCAAACTTTTGGTTTCAAATAGAAAAATATGAATAGCACTGATGTTTAGTCTGCATTATTCAAAATATATAAATACACCGATTAAATTTCCAAACTTACTGTATTGGACATTTGTAGTAGTTACCATAATATTAACTGAACCATCATACTTTACATATTAAGTCAGCATGTTCTTACATTTCATGTAATATATTTCTTTTTCTATGTGATTTCCAACAACTGGCTTAGAGGTTTTTTTTTTATATAATGAGTGCCTTGCTTTCTAGGTTTTATATGTAAAAACAGCCTAACTGCAGGGTCAATTCAAAGGTGAAATAAAGACTTCTGGCAAGATGGCCAAATAGGAGCAGCTTTGGAGTGTAGTTTCCAGCGAGAGCAATGCAGAAGGTGAAAGATCACTGCATCTTCAACTGAGGTACCAGGTTCATCTCAATGGGACTGGCTGGACAATGGGTGTTGCCCAAGGAGAGCAATGTGAGAAAGCCTGGGGCACTGCCTTACCCAGGAATTGCAACAGGCTGGAGGAATCCCCCACCTACACATTGGAGGCCATCAGGGACTTTTCTGGCCACTCTGGTACTCCGGTTCAGATGCTGTGCTTCTCCCATGGTCTTTACAGCCCATAGACAAGGAGATCCCACCAGGCTGATAAGACCACAGGGTTCCAACACAAACCTGGGGGGGATTTAGGCCAGCACTGTGATTCCAGCACAAATCTGGGGGAGCATTTTAACTGGTGCCTGGAATGCCTTTGAGATAGAGCTGCCCACTCCCCTGAAAAAAATGGGACTGAAGTCAGGGAAACAAATGATCTGGCTTGGCAGGTCCCATCCCCACAAAGACCAGCGAACTGAAACCCACTGCTTTGAAAGTTTTGCAGATAGCACAGAAGTTTAATCTCAACCTCGGAGACAGTCAAGCTCAGTGAGGGAAAAGATGTCTGCCAATACCAAGGCAGCCTGCCATTACTGAGGAAGTTCTAACCATACCTGTGTAAAATTTAAAAAAAAAATCACAAGGAAGTTTACACAGCAGCTGGGTGGAGCCCACAGCAACTCAGCAATACCTCTGCAAGCAGACTGTGACTAGACTCCCTTTTTTCTGGACAGAACATTCTGAAAAATATTCTGTTTGCATGTCAAGACCTTATAAATAAAGCCCCATTTTTTCCAGAACAGAGCACCTAGAAAGAGGGGTGGTTGTGAGTTCCACTGCAGCAGAGTTAAACATCTCTGCCCAGCAGCTCTGAGAAGAGCAACAGTGCTCCCAGCATAGCACTTGAACTTGGATAGGGGACAGACTGCCTACTCAAGCAGCTCCTTGACTTCCCAATATCCATAGAAATGCCTCAGACAGGAGAGCTCTGGCTGACATCTTCTGAAATGAAGGTATAAGAGGAAAGAACAGGCAGCAATCTTGCTGTTCTGTAGCCCCTGTGGGTGACTCCCAGGCAAGCAGAGCCTGAAGGAGACCTCTGGAAGTCCTGCAACAGATGGGCCTGACTGTTAGAAGAAAAACTAAAAACCAGAAAAAAATAACTTCAACATCAACAGCAGGAACATCCACTCAGAGACCCCATCCAAAAGTCACTAAGTTCAAAGACCAAAGCTAGATAAATCCATGAAGATGGAAAGAAACCAGCACAAAAAGGATAAAATCACCACACACCACAATGCCTCTTGTCCCCACAACTCCTCACCATTTAGGGAAGAAAATGGGATGGACAATGAGGTTGACTAATTGGCCAAATCAGGCTTCAGTAAGTGGGTAATAACAAACTTCTCTGAGCTAAAAGAACATGTGCTGACCAAATGCAAAGAAAAGGAGAACCTTGAGGAAAGGTGAGACAAATGCTAACTAGAAAAACCAGCTTAGAAAAAAACAAACAACTTGATGGGGCACAAAAACACAGCATGAGAACTTCACAAAGCAAACACAAGTTTCAATAGCCAAATCCATCAAGCAGAAGAAAGAACATCAGAGATTGAAGACGAACTCAATGAAATAAAAGGAGAAGGAAGATTAGAGAAAAAAGAGTGAAAATAAATGAACAAAGCCTCCAAAAAATACAGGATTATGTGAAAAGACCTAATCTATATTTGATCAGTGTACCTGAATGTGATGAGGAAAAGGAAATGAAGCTGGAAAACACTTTTCAGGATATTATCCAGAAAATCTTCCCCAACCTAGTGAGGCAGGCCAACATTCAAATCCAGGAAATACAATGAACACCACAAACATATTCCTCAAGAAGAGCAACCCCAAGGCACATAATTGTCAGATTCACCAGGGCTGAAATCAAGACAAAAATGCTAAAGACTGACACAGAGAGTTTGGGTTATCCACAAAGTGAAGCCCATCAGACTCCCAACTGATTTCTCAGCAGGAACCCTACAAACAAGAAGAGTGGGGGGCAATATTTAACATCCTTAAAGAAAAAAACTTTCAAACCAGAATTTCATATCCAGCTGAACTAAGCTTCATAAGTGAAGGGAAAAAAATCCTTTACAGACAAGCAATTGCTGAGAGATTTCAGCACCACCAGGCCTGCCTTACAAGAGCTACTGAAGAAAGCACTAAACACAAAAAGAAACAACCAGTACTAGCCACTGCAAAAATGTACCAAATGGTAAAGACCATTGACACAATGAAGAAACTGAGTCAACTAATGGGCAAAACAACCAGCTAGTATCAAAATGGCAGGATAAAATTCACACATAACAATATTAACCTTAAATGCAAAGGGGCAAAATGCCCCAGTCAAAATACAAAGGTTGGCAAATTGGATAAAAAGTCAAGACCTACTGGTGTGCTGTATTCAGGAGACCAATCTCACAAACAAAGGCACACACAGACTCAAAGTAAATAAATGAAGGAAAATTTACCAAGCAAATAGAGAGCAAAAAAATCAGGGGCTACAATCTCTAGTCTGATGAAATGGACTTTACACCACAAAGATCAAAACAGACTAAGAAGAACATTACATAACATTAAGGAGATCAGTGCAATAAGAAGGGATAACTATCTTAAATATAAATGCACCCAATACAGGAGCACCCAGATCCATAAAGCAAGTACTTAATGACCTAAAAAGACATGTCCACCCACACAATCATAGTGGAAGACTTTAATACTCCACTGTCAATGTTAGATCCCCAAGACAGAATATTAACAAGGATATCCAGGATGTGAACTCAGATCTGGACCGAGCAGACCTAATAGACATCCACAGAAGTCTCCACCCCAAATCCACAGAACATACTCTAAAACTGACCACATAAGTGGAAGCAAATCACTCCTCAGGAAATGCAACAGAACAGAAACCAGTTTGTCAGACCACAGTACAATCAAATTAGAACTCAGGATTGGAAACTCACTCAAAACCCCATAACTACACAGAAACTGAAAAACAGGCTCCTGAGTAACTACTGGAAAAAATACTGAAATGAAGGCAGAAATAAAGATGTTTTCAAAACCAGCAAGAATGAAGACACAACATACCAGAGTACCTGACACACATTTAAAGCAGTGTCTAGAGTGAAATTTATAGCAATAAATGCCCACATGAGCTGCAAGGAAACATCTAAACTCAACACCCTATCATCAAAATTAAAAGAGCTAGAGGAGCAAGATCAAAAAACTTCAAAAGCTAGCAAAAGACAAGTAATATCTAAGATCAGTGCAGTACTGAAGGAGATAGAGACACAAAAACACTTCAAAATGCCAATAAATCCAGGAGCTAGTTTTTGAAAATATCAACAAAATAGATAGACCACAAGCTAGTCTAATAAAAAAGAAAAGAGAAAAATAGAATAGATGAAATAAAAAATAGATGCAATTAAAAAAATAAAATATTACATGCCCTACAACCCTGGGGCATTTTCCTGCAATGGAAAGTGGATTGGGGGAGGAGGCCAGGGTCCTGAGGGCATTCATTCCAGCCTTCTTTGAATTGTGGGCTCAGAGGTACCTCCCTGCAAGTTTATACTCCTGGGTTAGCTTTCTAATCAGGCCTATATTAATGGAACTCTTGCTAGGGAATATTGATACCCATCACCCAAATCTCACTGACCTGGCTCAGGGACTCGCTGGTCTGAACCACCCATCCTGGAAGTCCACGTGTCTTTATGGTGGTCACTAATGGCATGCAGACAGTGAGCTTGAGTACCCATGATGCTAGTAAGAGTGACTAAGCCCAGCACACGGGAGGCCCCAAACAGATGATGATGCATCTTGGGCACAAGGAAATTAGGAGGTGCCATAATGGGGATGCCCCAGGGCTTGCACCCTAAAATGGTGGATGCCCGAGACTTAGCAATTGCAATTAATCACCAGGAATGTGGGTGTTCCTGTATTTGATTTCAGATGGGTGCTACTCTTCCCAAGATAACGTCTCCTTTAAAATGCATCCTGGGGAACTGGAACCAATTTGACATGCAGTCTTTGAAGAAGAAATTGTTCATTTTTCTCTGCTGAACAGCATGGCCATGATATCCCCTGCCAAGCAGAGAAACCTAGCCTCCTGAGGGAAGTATCCATTATGACACCATTCTACAATTAGACCTGTTTTGTAAGATCGAAGGTAAATGGTTTGAGGTTCCCCATGTGAAAGTTTTCTTTTCTCTAAGGAATAATCCTCAGTTATATAAGGGCCTGTTCCCCATACCCTACTAACCCCTTCTCAGGGCTAGCACACATTTGGGATTCCCTGTGGCTCTGCCCTCAGCCTCTATTCCCTGGAGGCTGACCAGACCTCCTCAGCTCCAATAATCCAGAAGGAACCAGGGAGACCAAAACAGCCAAGCAAGGCCTCTTAGACTACTGGGATGCCCAGACTCTGCCCCCTACAGGCAGCAGGAGGAGAATTTGGTCCAACTAAGGTGTACACTCCCTTTTCACTTTCTCACTTAGACCAAATCAAGTGGATTTAGGAAAATTTTCAGATGACCAGACTAGTACATAGATACTTTGCAGAGCCTGTGTCAGTCCTATGAATTAGATTGAAAAAATATCATGTTATTGCTTAATCAAACCCTGACCAGCAGTGAGACAGAGGCTGCTTTTGCAGCAGCTCAAGAGTTTATAAGGACACCTGGTACTTTAGTCAAGTACCTGATCAAATGACACCAGAGATGAATGATAGATTTCATACAGGTAGACACGGAATCCTTAGCATGGACCCTCACTGGGATTCTCACTCAGAATCGGGGGCCTGGGGTCATGGGCACCTCCTGACCTGCATATTTGAGAGATTAAGGTGAGCTAGGAAGAAGTCCAGGAACTATGCAGTGTTATCCACCATAACTCAGGGAAAAAAAACCCAACAGCTTTCCTTGAGTGAGTGCAGGAGGCCTTGAGAAAGTGTCCTGCCCTGTCACCAGACTCCATCGAGGGTCGGTTAATACTAAAGGACAAGTTTATTCTGCAGTCAGCAGCAGACATTTGAGAGAAGCTCCAGAAGCTGGCCCTGGGACCAGAGCAGAGTCTAGAATCCTTATAAACCTAGTAACCTTGGTGCTTTACAATAGATACCGGGAGGAACAGGCTGAAAGGAACAGGAGAGATCAGAGAAAAGCCACAGTGCTAGTCATGGCCTCAGGCAAGCAGACCCCAGGGGCTCAAATGAGGCAAAGACTTGGGTTAGCCACCAGTCTGGCAGAGCTTGTTACCACTGTGGCCTATGGGACACTTTATAAGGAATTGTCCCCAGAGAAATGGACACCTCATCCTTGCCCACTGTGCCAAGGGGATCACTGGAAAGCCCACTTTCCCAGGGCCTGAGGTGGGTAACCAGATGACCCAACAGCAGGAATGAGGATGCCTGGGGCACGTGCCAGCAGAAGTCCTCACCCTCACAGAGCCACAGGTAAAGCTGACCACAGGGGCCAGGAAGTTGATCTCCTCCTGGACACTGGTGTGGCCTTCTCCGTTTTACTCTCCTGCCCTGGACAGCTGTCCTCCAAGTCTGTAACTTTCTGAGAAGTCCTAGGACAAGCAGTCTCCTGATACTTCCCCCAGCCCCTAAGCTGTAACTGGGGGGATACACTCTTCTCTCTGCCTTCCTCATCATGCCAGAAAGTCCCACTCCCTTGCTAGGGTGGGACCTCTTAGCCAGAGGAGACATTTCTGTATGAACATCATCAGGGAGGAAAGCCCTCTGTGCTGCCCATTATTTCAAGATGGGATGAATCCCAAGGTTTGGACAATGGACAGACAATTTGCACAGCCAAATAATGCATGTGAATTTGAGTAAGGCTAAAGAATCCCACCTGTTTTTTTAACCAAAGACAGACCCCTTAAGAAGAGAAGCCAAAAAGTGGCTACAGGACATTGTAAAGGACTTAAAAGCTTACAGTCCAATAAAGTCCTGCAGCCACCCTTTCAGTCCTCCAGTTTTAGGAGTACAAAAACCTAATGGGCAATGGAGGTTTGCAGATGATCTCATCTTATTAATGAAGCTGTAATTCCTTTACACCCAGCTGTAAATGTGTAACTCTTACACCTTGCTCTCTTAAATACCAGGAGAGGCACAATGAGTTACAGTCCCAGACCTTAAGGATGTCTTTTTCTGTGTGCCATTACATTCTGACTCCCAGTTTCTGTTTGCCTTTGAATACCCTTTAGACCAGAGTTCTCAGCTCACCTGGACAGTGTTACCCCAGGGCTTTTAAGATAGCCCCACCTGTTTAGCCAGGCTCTAGCCCAGGACCTTAGCAACTTTTTATATCAAGGTACTGTGGTTCTTCAATAGCTGGATGACTTAATAAAACAGCAACCTCAGAAATCCAGGGTGAGCAGGCCACCCAGGACCTCCTAAACTTCCTTGCCACCTGTGGATATAAGGTTTCCAAACCACAAGCCCAGCTTTCTAGGGTGTATCTTGTCTAAGGAATTTTGTACCCTTGATAAGAATGTCTCCAACTCATACTGGCCTTCCCCCATCCAAAGACCTTAAAACAGTTGTGGGCATTCTTGGGAGTAGCTGGTTTATGCTGATTTCCCAGATGTGGTGAAATAGCAAAACCCCTACACACTCTGATTAATGAAACCCAAAAAGCTAACACCCATATAATACAGTGAGACCCTATAGCAGAGGTAGACTTTCAGACTCTTAACACAGACACTACTGCAGGTCCCAGCTCTAAGCCTCCCAACAGGAAACAACTTCTCCCTCTATGTTTCAGAAAAGTCAGCAGTGGCACTGGGGGTTCTCACTCAGACTCAGGCAACCATGCCACAACTGGTGGCATGCCAAAGGAAGGAAATTGATGCAGTGGAAAAGGGCTGGCCACACTGCTTGTGAGTTGTAGCCATGGTGGCTATGCTGGAGTTAAACAGCTAGGAGTTAACTGGGAAAGAAAGAAAACTACCAATATGGTTCATCCCACAGTCATCCAGGGTGACTGTGGTCATACCCAAATCTTTACCTCCCTAAGGAGCAACATCAAAGGCTTGACACTATGGGGTAGGGGTAGGGAGAAGAGGGTGGGAGAAATAGAACTCACTAATTACTGAAAAATAAGTAACTAAAACAAGTCTTAGAGGCAATGCCAGTACCCAACACGGATAACAGTATATTATCTAAAATGTCCAGTTTCAAAACATTATTGTAAGCCAATGAAGAAAGAGCAAAGTATGACCAATACACTGAAGAGAAGAAAGCAGTAGAAACTGCTTGTGAGAGTCACCAGATATCATAGTTAATCACAAAATACTTTATGATGGCCTTATACAAATATGTTCACAGAACTGAGGGCAACAGTGATTTAAGAGGTAAAGGAAGGTGGGATGACAATGTGGCATCAATAGAGACTGTTAATAAACAGAAATCATAAAACAGAACCAAATGGAAATTCTGGGCTTGAAAAGTACATAACTGAAATAAAACATTTACCAGAGTGGCTCAAAGTGCATTTGAAGGAGTAAAAAAAAGAACTTGAAAGTAGACTAATAGCGGGTATGCAAGGTGAAGAACAGAGAGAAAAATAATACAAATCAATAGAAAAATGAACAATCTCAAAGAAAATGTGGGAGATTATCAAATACATTAACATAGACATAATGGGAGTATCAGAAAAGGAGGAGAGAGAGGGAAAGGAGGAGAATAGATATTTAGAGAAACAATATAAAGATTTATGAAGTAAATGCTCATAACTCCCACCCAGAACTGTGCTCCTCCCCCACTGTGAGGTAACCAGTGTCACAGTTTGGCATGTACTTTCCACTATGCTCATGCAAAAATAAGCCAATATACATATATTTAGTTTTATATATAAAATAAATGATATTTCATTGTTTGGATGCATCACAGTTTATTTAGCTATTTCCCTATGTAACCATTTCCCTGCCAGATTTTTAACAACTATAGTTATGTTTTTCTAACTGACATTATTATGTTACATTTATTCTCAACCAATTCAGCCCTATTTTTGAAGACCACAACAAGACTTGCATTTGAACACGTTTAATAGACTTCACTGTCATTTGTAGGACATGGACCAGCCCAATTTGAATATTTATGTGTGTGGCATTATAGTGAGAAAGTAAGAAGCATGAAAAAGATTAAGTGTTTCAATATGACATTTGGTTCATCCTGATTGTCCATGTATCAAGTGTGATTTTGAAAAAGTTTTAGACTTTGATTGTATGGCCCAGAAAAATAGACTGTGGATTTCCAGGTCTGGGGTTGACTTCCAACTTAGTCACTTTTCAGTTAACCTTGGCCAGAACATAGTGCTAGGTAATAACCAACCCCAATTTCAGTGGCATACAACAGTAAGGACTAGTTTGCTCATGTGTCAGTGGGGCAGACTGTGTGTTTGTTGAATGGGGGATAGATCAACCTAGGCATGGTTCAGTGGCAATGGCTCAGTTTTATGTGTCTTTTGGCACCAGCAGGCTAGACTGGTGATGGCAGAGCGCCAAGAGAGCAAGTCCAACGCAGAAGCACATTCGAAGCCTCTGTTTGCATCTCATCTGCTAACATGCCATCAGCAGAAACAAGTCACACAGCTAAACCCATAGTCAAAGGGGCACTGCAACTTTACATGGCAAAAAAGACAGACAGATGATTCTATTACTGGGGAGGGAGTAAAGATTTGGAACCACATCACAGTCTATTGTAGTGAACTACTACCAAGTTATTCTGTGTTATGTGAAAGGAGATACCATCTACCTTGTAATTTTTTTGTGAGGGTTAATTGCAATATTTTACGTACATCCCTTGACATGTTATACATAATCAGTGGCTGTCAATTTTATTCCTTTACAAAAGCTATAATGGATATTATGATTCTTTTATGTTCAACATCTTATACGATGCTGGCCAAACTGATAACATTTAAAAGTGTGAAATAGGGGCCGGGTGTGGTGGCTCAAGCCTGTAATTCCAGCACTTTGGGAGGCCAAGGCAGATGGATCATGAGGTCAAGAGATCGAGACCATCCTTCTCAACATGGTGAAACCCCGTCTCTACTAAAAATACAAAAAATTAGCTGGACATGGTAGCACGTGCCTGTAATCCCAGCTACTCAGGAGGCTGAGGGAGAAGAATTGCCTGAACCCAGGAGGTGGAGGTTGCCGTGAGCTGAGATCATGCCATTGCACTCCAGCCTGAGTAACAAGAGTGAAATTCCATCTCAAAAAAAAAATTGTAAAATAATTTAAAATTTTCTTTCCTAACACACTAGTAAAATAATGGATTTTTTCCAATTATGTTCCACTTGCAAAAATATTTTTGCATAGTTGAATCCAGACTGTATGGCCATTTTGGATACTATTATATTTTCTTCTATGAAAATATTATCTTACGTTTCTGCACTGCTTTTCCATGAATTCCTTCTTGAGGTTGTGTGATAGTCTGTCATTTGTTGGATCATAATGAGGGAAACTATTTCATGGTGAGGCTTCAAGCCCTCTTTTTTCTCCTTGTCGTGGAGCCCTCTGCCACTGCTCTCTTAGGTCAAGGTTATTTATTAGTTTGACTTGTTTATTACAGGCAGGACTTGTAAATAGAGAATGCAAAATCCACAGATTATACATTCCTCTCAACACCACACCGCACTGACTCTAAAATTTACCATATAATTGGAAATAATCAATCCTCAGCAAATACATTTACTTTGTATTTCTGTGATATTCCAGGTGATATAAAAGAAAGTGGCAGCTTTATCCATATTGAACAGAAATGACCTCCATGATGCATGTTTAGCTGCAAACATAAAGACATGGTAACAAATAGCTAGAACATGTGCTTCAGTTTGGGAAAATTTCTGTATATTCATAAATAATATGTCAATGTGCATATAGTAAAGATAGGTGTTATCCTCATTTTACAAACAAGAAAACAGACATTTAAGCAGCTTAAGAAAATAGAATCATAGAATCAATGGTGGCATACTGTGATTTGAATTTGTTTATCTGAACCCAAATCACAAGCCCTTTCCAATACAATACATTTAACCACTGACTAATCTTATCCAGGATAGAGTTCAAGTTTTAAAATGCTATTGGTAGGCCTTGCAAATATATTACAATTCATTTATGAGTTTCATGAAGGCAGGTACCCTACAAAGCTACCTTTCTGTTCCCAGTGCTCTGGTATGGCACACTGTAGAGAAGATTTTAAAGGAATAGAAAGCAATGCTGCATTTCTGTGTGCAATCAGTGAACATAACTTCATTAAGTGGTGAATAAATCAACCACTAGTTCTTTGAACCATCACAAGAGTAACAGAGTGTCTTATGATTTCTGCAGGCCAAATGAAACTTTAGTTTAAGGCTAATTATTACATTCAAGCCTCAAACTTGCACATCAGACTTTAGTGAGTATTTATCATCACCTGTTCTGTGCTGTTAATGAAAAACCTATTCATAGTCAATAATAAATTTTAAGTCTTATGCACAGCATGAAATTGTCCATTATTGACTGATCTGAAAGTTCAGGCCAATAAACTTCTGCTTGTTTTCAGGTCATTCCTACAAAGATACAGTGGGTCAGACATCTGATCATGTGATATCACTGCCACCCCAGGAACAGGTGATCATAGTCACTATAAAATATGTATGTTGGATCTAGATAAATCAAACAGCCTACTAAATTTCTGCAGGAACACTGATATCAGCAATGTAACATTTTTTGCATTTTTAAAAATATGCATAATTATTTTAGAGCAGGCTCAAAATTTTCCAATGAAACCCAAATTTTGCTTTGAAATATAAAAATACCAATGGCACTGGTGTTTAGTCTACATTATTCAAAATAAATAAATACACCGATTAAATTTCCAAACTTACTGTATTGGACATTTGTAGTAGTTGCCATATTAACTGAACCATCATACTTTACATATTAAGTCAGCATGTTCT
The DNA here is from genome assembly GCA_031835075.1 of Saguinus oedipus. Classification (NCBI taxonomy): domain Eukaryota; kingdom Metazoa; phylum Chordata; class Mammalia; order Primates; family Cebidae; genus Saguinus; species Saguinus oedipus. The sequence goes on along the minus strand of CM063172.1, from coordinate 7,127,023 downwards.
TACAGTTCATGTAATATATTTCTTTTTCTATGTGATTTCCAACAACTGGATTAGAGTTTTTTTTTTTTTTTTTCTAATGACTGGCTCACTTCGTTGGTTTTATATGTAAAAACAGCCTAACTGCAGGGTAATTTCAAAGGTGAAATTAAAACTTCTGGCAAGATGGCCAAATAGAAACAGCTCTGGAGTGTAGTTTCCAGCAAGAGTGACACAGAAGGTGAATGATCACTGCATCTCCAACTGAGGTACAATGTTTATCTCAATGGGATAAGTTGGACAATGGGTGTTGCCCAGGGAGAGCAAAGTGAGAAAGCCTGGGGCACTGCCTTACCTGGGAATTGAAACAGGCTGGAGGAACCCCCCTGCTACCCATTGGAGGCCATCAGGGACCTGTCTGGCCACTCTAGTACTTTGGTTCTGATACTGTGCTTCTCCCATGGTCTTTATAGCCCATAGACAAAAAAAATCCCTGCCAGGCTCAGAAGCACCACAGGGTTCCAACACAAACCTGGGGGAAATTTCATCCAGCACTGTGATTCCAGCACAAATCTGGATGGCCATTTTAACTGGTGCCTGGAATGCCTTTGAGACAGAGCTGCCCACTCCCCTGAAAAAAAGGTGACTGAAGGCAGGAAGCCAAATGATCTGGCTTGGCAGTTCCCACCCCCACAAAGACCAGCAAACTGAAACCCACTGCTTTCAAAGTTTTGCAGACAGCACAGCAGTTTAATCTCAACCTGGGAGAGAGTCAAGTTTGATAAGGAAAAAGATGTCTTCCAATACCAAGGCAGCCTGCCATTACTGAGGAAGTTCTAACATTACCTGTGTAAAATAAAAAATCACAAGGAAGTTTACACAGGAGCTGGGTGGAGCCCACAGCAACACAGCAATACCTCTGCAAGCAGACTGTGACTAGACTCCCTTTTTTTCTGGACAGAACTTTTCTGAAAAAAGGTAGCAGCATGTCAGGGACTTATAAATAAAGCCCCATTTTTTTCCAGAACAGAGCACTGGGAAGAGGGGTGGTTTTGAGTTCCACTGCAGCAGACTTAAACATCTCTGCCCAGCAGCTCTGAAGAAAGCAGCAGTGCTCCCAGGACAGCACTTGAACTTGGATAAGAGACAGACTGCCTACTCAAGCAGCTCCTTGACTTTTTCATATCCATAGAAATAGAAGACAGTGTGTTGATTCCTCAAGGACCTAGAAATAGAAATTCCATTTGACCCAGCAATCCCATTACTGGGTATATATCCAAAGGACTATAAATCGTTCTACTATAAGGACACATGCACACGAATGTTCATTGCAGCACTGTTTACAATAGCAAAGACCTGGAACCAACCCAAATGCCCATCGATGATAGACTGGACTGGGAAAATGTGGCACATATACATCATGGAATATTATGCAGCAATCAAAAATGATGAGTTTGTGTCCTTTGTAAGGACATGGATGAATTTGGAGAACATCATTCTCAGCAAACTGACACAAGAACAGAAAAACAAATACCGCATATTCTCACTCATAGGTGGGTGAGAAAAACGAGAACACATGGACACAGGGAGGGGATCTACTACACACTGGGGTCTATTGGGGGGAAGGGGGGAGGGACAGTGGGTGTGGGCTGGGGAGGGATAGCCTGGGGATAAATGCCAAGTGTGGGTGAAGGGGAGGAAGGCAGCAAAGCACACTGATGTGTGTACCTATGCAACTATCTTGCACACTCTGCACATGTACCCCAAAACCTATAATGCAATAAAAATTTTAAAAATTAAAAAAATATAAAATAATAAATAAATAAAATTCAAAAAAAAAAAAAAGAAATTCCTCATACAGGAGAGCTCTGGCTGACATCTTCTGAAATGAAGGTATAAGAGGAAAGAACAGGCAGCAATCTTTGCTGTTCTGTAGCCCCTGTGTGTGACTCCCAGGCAAGCAGAGCCTGGAGCAGACCTCTGAAAGTCCTGCAACAGGTGGGCCTGACTGTTAGAAGGAAAAGTAAAAACCAGAAAAAAATAACTTCAACATCAACAGCAGGAACATCCACTCAGAGACCCCATCCAAAAGTCACTAACCTCAAAGACCAAAGATAGGTAAATCCATGAAGATGGGAAGAAACCAGCACAAAAAGGATAAAATCACCACACACCACAATGCGTCTCATCCCCACAACGTCTCACCATTAAGAGAAAAAATTGGAATGTACAATGAGGTTGACAAATTGACTGAATTGGGCTTCAGAAAGTGGGTAATGACAAACTTCTCTGAGCTAAAAGAACATGTGCTGACCCAATGCAAAGAAAATGAGAACCCTGAGGAATGGTGAGACAAATGCTAACTAGAAAAACCAGCTTAGAAAAAAACAAACAACTTGATGGGGCACAAAAACACAGCATGAGAACTTCACAAGGCAAACAAGTTTCAATAGCCAAATCCATCAAGCAGAAGAAAGGACATCAGAGATTGAAGACGAACTCAATGAAATAAAAGGAGAAGCAAGATTAGAGAAAGAAGAGTGAAAATAAATGAACAAAGCCTCCAAAAAATACAGGATTATGTGAAAAGACCTAATCTATATTTGATCAGTGTACCTGAATGTGATGAGGAAAAGGAAATGAAGCTGGAAAACACTTTTCAGGATATTATCCAGAAAATCTTCCCCAACCTAGTGAGGCAGGCCAACATTCAAATCCAGGAAATACAGTGAACACCACAAACATATTCCTCAAGAAGAGCAACCCCAAGGCACATAATTGTCAGATTTACCAGGGCTGAAATCAAGACAGAAATGCTAAGGACAGACAGAGAGAGTTTGGGTTATCCACAAAGGGAAGCCCATCGGACTCCCAACTGATTTCTCAGCAGGAACCCTACAAACAAAAAGAGTGGGGGCCAATATTTAACATCCTTAAAGAAAAAAACTTTCAAACCACAATTTCATATCCAGCTGAACTAAGCTTCATAAGTGAAGGGAAAAATATCCTTTACAGACAAGCAATTGCTGAGAGATTTCAGCACCACCAGGCCTGCCTTACAAGAGCTACTGAAGAAAGCACTAAACATGAAAAGAAACAACCAGTACCAGCCACTGCAAAAATGTACCAAATGCTAAAGACCATCAACACAATGAAGAAACTGAGTCAACTAATGGGCAAAACAACCAGCTAGTATCAAAATGACAGGATAAAACTCACACATAACAATATTAAACTTAAATGCAAAGGGGCAAAATGCCCCAGTCAAAACACACAGATTGGCAAATTGGATAAAAAGTCAAGACCTATTGGTGTGCTGTATTCAGGAGACCAATCTCATGAACAAAGACACACACAGACTCAAAGTAAATAAATGAAGGAAAATTTACCAAGCAAATGGAGAGCAAAAAAAATCAGGGGCTAAAATCTTTAGTCTCTGATGAAATGGACTTTACACCACAAGATCAAAATAGCCTAAGAAGGACATTACATAATGTTAAAGGTATCAGTGCAATAAGAAGGGCTAACTATCTTAAATATAAATGCACCCACTACAGGAGCACCCAGATTCATAAAGCAAGTACTTAACAACCTACAAGGACACTTCCACCCACACAATAATAGTGGAAGACTAATACTACACTGTCAATGTTAGATCCCCAAGACAAAATACTAATAAGGATATCCAGAATGTGAACTCAGATCTGGACCGAGCAGACCTAATAGACATCCACAGAAGTCTCCACCCCAAATCCACAGAACATACTCTAAAACTGACCACATAAGTGGAAGCAAATCACTCCTCAGAAAATGCACAAGAACAGAAACCAGTTTGTCAGACCACAGTGCAATCAAATTAGAACTCAGGATTGGAAACTCACTCAAAACCCCATAACTACACAGAAACTGAAAAACAGGCTCCTGAGTAACTACTGGAAAAAATACTGAAATGAAGGCAGAAATAAAGATGTTTTCAAAACCAGCAAGAATGAAGACACAACATACCAGAGTATCTGACACACATTTAAAGCAGTGTCTAGAGTGAAATATATAGCAATAAATGCCCACATGAGCTGCAAGGAAACATCTAAACTCAACACCCTATCATCAAAATTAAAAGAGCTAGAGGAGCAAGATCAAAAAACTTCAAAAGCCAGCAAAAGACAAGTAATATCTAAGATCAGTGCAGGACTGAAGGAGATAGAGACACAAAAACACTTCAAAATGCCAATAAATCCAGGAGCTAGTTTTTGAAAATATCAACAAAATAGGCCACAAGCTAGTCTAATAAAAAAGAAAAGAGAGAAAAATAGAATAGATTAAATAAAAAATAGATGCAATTTAAAAAATAAAATATTACACGCCCTACAACCCTGGGGCATTTTCCTGCAATGGGAAGTGAGAGGGTCCTGAGGGCATTCACTCTGGCCTTGGCCATGTGGCCCTGCCTTCTTTGAATTGTGGGCTCAGAGGTACCTCCCTGCAAGTTTATACTCCTGGGTTAGCTTTCTAATCAGGCCTATATTAATGGAACTCTTGCTAGGGAATATTGATACCCATCATCCAAATCTCACTGACCTTGCTCAGGGACTCGCTGGTCTGAACCACCCATCCTGGAAGTCCACATGTCTTTATGGTGGTCACTAATGGCATGCAGATAGTGAGCCTGAGTACCCATGATGCTAGTAAGAGTGACTAAGCCCAGCACACGGGAGGCCCCAAACAGATGATGATGCATCTTGGGCACAAGGAAATTATGAGGTGCCATAATGGGGATGCCCCAGGGCTTGCACCCTAAAATGGTGGATGCCTGAGACTTACCAATTGCAATTAATCACCAGGGATGTGGGTGTTCCTGCATTTGATTTCAGATGGGTGCTACTCTTCCCAAGTTAACATCTCCTTTAAAAGGCATCCTGGGGAACTGGAACCAATTTGACATGCAATCTTTGAAGAAAAAATGGTTCATTTTTCTCTGCTAAACAGCATGGCCATGATATCCCCTGCCAAGCAGAGAAACCTGGCCTCCTGAGGGAAGTATCCATTATGACACCATTCTACAATTAGATCTGTTTTGTAAGAGTGAAGGTAAATGGTTTGAGGTCCCCCATGTGAAAGTTTTTTTCTCTAGGAAATAATCCTCAGTTATGTAAGGGTCTGTTCCCCATACCCTACTAACCCCTTCTCAGGGCTAGCCCACATTTGGGATTCCCTGTGGCTCCGCCATCAGCCTCTATTCCCTGGAGGCTGACCAGACCTCCTCAGCTCCAATAATCCAAAAGGAACCCAGGAGACCAAAACAGCCAAGCACGGCCTCTTAGGCTACTGGGATGCCAAGACTCTGCCCCCTACAGGCAGCAGGAGGAGAATTTGGTCCAACTAACCAGCACACTCTTTTCACTTTCTCACTTACAGCAAATCAAGTGGATTTAGGAAAATTTTCAGATGATCCAGACTAGTACATACTTTACAGAGCTTGTGTCAGTCCTATGAATTAGATTGAAAAAATATCATGTTATTGCTTAATCAAACCCTGACCAGCAGTGAGACAGAGGCTGCTTTAGCAGCAGCTCAAGAGTTTAAGGACACCTGGTACTTTAGTCAAGTACCTGATCAAATGACACCAGAGATGAATGATAGATTTCATACAGGTAGACATGGAATCCTTAGCATGGACCCTCACTGGGATCCTGACTCAGAATCGGGGGCTGGGAGTCATAGGCACCTCCTGACCTGCATATTTGAGAGATTAAGGTGAACTAGGAAGAAGTCCAGGAACTATGCAGTGTTATCTACCATAACTCGGAAAAAAAACCCAACAGCTTTCCTTGAGTGAATGCAGGAGGCCTTGAGAAAGTATCCTGCCCTGTCACCAGACTCCATGGAGGGTCAGTTATTACTAAAGGACAAGTTTATTCTGCAGTCAGCAGCAGACATTTGGAGGAAGCTCCAGAAGCTGGCCCTGGGGCCAGAGCAGAATCTAGAATCCTTATAAACCTAGAAACCTCGGTGTTTTACAATAGAGACCGGGAGGAACAGGCTGAAAGGAACAGGAGAGATCAGAGAAAAGCCACAGCGCTAGTCATGGCCTCAGGCAAGCAGACCCCAGGGGCTCAAATGAGGCAAAGGCTTGGGTTAGCCACCAGTCTGGCAGAGCTTACCACTGTGGCCTATGGGACACTTTATAAGGAATTGTCCCCAGAGAAATGGACACCTCATCCTTGCCCACTGTGCCAAGGGGATCACTGGAAAGCCCACTTTCCCAGGGCCTGAGGTGGGTAACCAGATGACCCAACAGCAGGAATGAGGATGCCCGGGGCACGTGCCAGCAGAAGTCCTCACCCTCACAGAGCCACAGGTAAAGCTGACCACAGGGGCCAGGAAGTTGATCTCCTCCTGGACACTGGTGCGGCCTTCTCCATTTTACTCTCCTGCCCTGGACAGCTGTCCTCCAAGTCTGTAATGTTCTGAGAAGTCCTAGGACAAGCAGTCTCCTGATACTTCCCCCAGCCCCTAAGCTGTAACTGGGGGGATACACTCTTCTCTCTGCCTTCCTCATCATGCCAGAAAGTCCCACTCCCTTACTAGGGTGGGACCTCTTAGCCAGAGCAGGAGCCATTTTTGTATAAACATCATCACAGAGAAAAGCCCTCTCTGCTGCCCATTATTTCAAGATGGGATGAATCCCGAGGTTTGGGCAATGGACAGACAATTTGGACAGCCAAATAATGCATGTGAATTTGAGTAAGGCTAAAGAATCCCACCTTTTTTTTTTTTTTTTTTTTTTAATGAAAGACAGACCCCTTAAGAAGAGAAGCCAAAAAGTGGCTACAGGACATTGTAAAGGACTTAAAAGCTTACAGTCCAGTAAAGTCCTGCAGCCACCCTTTCAGTCCTCCAGTTTTAGGAGTACAAAACCTAATGGGCAATGGAGGTTTGTGGAAGATCTCAGGCTTATTAATGAAGCTCTAATTCCTTTACACCCAGCTGCACCTAACCCTTACACATTGCTCTTAAATACAAAAAGAGGCACAATGGTTTACAGTCCCAGACCTTACGGATGCCTTTTTCTGTGTGCCATTACATTCTGACTCCCAGTTTCTGTTTGCCTTTGAAGACCGTTTAGACCAGAGTTCTCAGCTCACCTGGACAGTGTTACCCCAGGGTATTTGAGATACCCCCCCAGTTCAGCCAGCCTCTAGCCCAGGACCTTAGCAACTTTTTATATCCAGGTACTGTGTCTCTTCAATAGCTGGATGACTTATTTTAACAGCAAACTCAGAAACCCAGGGTGAGCAGGCCACCCAGGACCTCCTAAACTTCCTTGCCACCTGTGGATATAAGGTTTCCAAACCACAAGCCCAGCTTTCTAGGGTGTATCTTGTCTAAGGAATTTTGTACCCTTGATAAGAATGTCTCCAACCCATACTGGCCTTCCCCCATCCAAATACCTTAAAACAGTTGTGGGCATTCTTGGGAGTAGCTGGTTTTTGTTGATTTCCCAGTTGTGGTGAAATAGCAAAACCCCTACACACTCTGATTAATGAAACCCAAAAAGCTAACACCCATCTAATACAAGGAGACCCCATAGGTGAGGCAGCCTTTCAGACTCTAACGCAGGCACTACTGCAGGTCCCAGCTCTAAGCCTCCCAACAGGAAACAGCTTCTCTCTGTATGTTTCAGAAAAGTCAGCAGTGGCACTGGGGGTTCTCACTCAGACTCAGGGGACCATGCCACAACTGGTGGCATGCCAAAGTAAAGAAATTGATGCGAGCCGGGCACGGTGGCTCAAGCCTATAATCCCAGCACTTTGGGAGGCGAGGCGGGTGGATCACAAGGTCAAGATATCGAGACCATCCTGGTTGACACGGTGAAACCCCATCTCTACTAATGATACAAAAAATTAGCTGGGCATCATGGCATGTGCCTGTAATCCCAGCTACTCAGGAGGCTGAGGCAGGAGAATTGCCTGAACCCAGGAGGCAGAGGTTGCGGTGAGCCAAGATCGCGCCCCTGCACTCCAGCCTGGGTAACAAGAGCAAAACTCCGTCTCAAAAAAAAAAAAAAAAAAATTGATGTGGTAGCAAAAGGCTGGCCACACTGCTTGTGAGTTGTAGCCACGGTGTATACCGGTCTCAGAAGTGGTTAAAATAGTGCAAGGGAAAGATCTAACTGTATGGACTTCACATAATGTGGCTGAAATTCTGGCCCCTAAAGGAGGCTTATGGCTGTCTGACAATGGCTTAGTCAAATATCAGGCCTTAATGCTTGAAGGACTGTACTTCAGCTGCGCACATTTTCAACCCTCAACCCAGCCCAGCTACTTTTCTTCCTGAGGAAGAAGATGACACAGAACATGACTGTCAGCAGGTTACAGCTCAGAACTATGTGTCTCAAGGGCATCTCTTAGAAACTCCTCTAGCCAATCCTGACCTTAACCTATGCACTAATGGAAGTACATTTACAGAAAATGGAGTTTGAAAAGCAGGATATGCAGTAGTCAGTGATCAAACAGAGCTTACAAGTAATTCCCTTCCTCCTGGAACTAGTGCCCAGCTGGCAGAACTGGTAGCCCTCACTCAAGCTCTAAAATCAGGAAAAGGAAAGAGAATAAACACACACACAGATCCCAGACATGCTCACCTGGTTCTGCAGGCCCATGCTGCCATATGGAAGGAAAGAGGGTTCCTAACCTCGGCAGGAACTCCCATTAAATACCACGAGGGAATTTTAGACTTACTAAAAGCTGTCCAAGAACCCAAAGAGGCAGCAGTCTTACACTGCCGGGCTCACCAGAAAGGAGATAAGGAAGCAGAGGGCAGTCACCAAGCTGACCTAGAAGCAAAAAGGGCAGCTGGACAAGAATTTACAGAAGAAACTCTAATGTGGGAAAATGCTCTCCAGGAAACCAAACCTCAGTACTCCTCAGAAGACGTAAAGTGGGCAATCTCCCAGGGACATAATCTTCCTTTAGGATGGCTAGCTACTGAGGAAGGAAAAGGGCTCCTACCTGCTGCCAGCCTGTGGAAAGTACTTACAACCCTGCATCAAACCTTCCATATGGGTATACAGAATACACATCGGATGGCCAAATCTATATTTACAGAAAAAGGTCTCTTCATGGCTGTCCAACAAATAGTCAAAGGATGTGAAGTATGTCAGAAAAACAATCCTCTAGCACACTGCACAGCTCCTCCTGGGGAACAGTGAGCCAGTCATTACCCAGGTGAAGAGCGGCAAATGCATTTTACCCATGTGCCTAATTCTCCGGGACACCAGTATCTGCTAGTATGTGTAGACACTTACACGAACTGGGTTGAGGCTTTCCCCTGCAGAACGGAAAAGGCACAAAAGGGAATAAAAGTCCTCATTAATGAAACAGTCTCTACATTTGGACTCCCTCACTATCTTCAAATCATTAACGACCCTGCCTTCAAAGCTGCAGTGACCCAAGGAATTTCCAGGGCATGATGAATACAGTATCATTTCCACTGTGCTTGGAGGCCTCAGTCCTCAGGGAAAGTAGAAAAGATGAATGAAATTCTTAAGAGACACCTAAAGAAACTAGCACAGGAAACCCACCTCTTGTGGTCTTCTCTATTGCCAACAGCACTGTTAAGGGCTGGGAACTCTCCTCAGAAAATGGGACTCAGCCCCTATGAGATTCTTTATGGACAGCCTTTCTTACTAATGATCTTGTATTAGACAAGGAAACAGCAGATCTAATAAAAGACATAACCTCCTTGGCTAAGTACAAACATGCTCTCAAACCCTTACCTGAAGGACACCCTGGGGACAAAGGGAAAGAGTTGTTCTGCCCTGGAGACCTAATGCTTGTTAAGTCTTTCCCTTCAGACTCTCCCTCTTTAGGCCCATTTTGGGAAGGATCATTTTTGGTTATTCTGTCTACTCCAATGGCAGTTAAGGTGCTGGGAACTGACCCATTGATTCATCACACTCGACTGAAGCCGTGGACACTTCCTAAGGAACATCATAGGCCCTCCGCTCTGCAGCCTCAGTTCCAGGACACAACCCTTTGTGTACCTGCAACCCACTAGAAAAATACGTTTGCTCTTCCAACAGAATCTCCAGGAAGGTAACTACCCATGAGTCTAATTTACATCCTGGCATGACCAGAACTATCACTCTTAACTTTGCCTCTCAAACTCCAGTAGTACTCTTCCTAGTGGGGGGAAAGCCAGAATAACAGGAAAACTTAGTACTGGCATTAGAAAAGTTACTACCTTTACTCAGTTTTAACATAAGCTATCTCAAGAGTCCAAGAATAACAGGGAGAAGGTTGCTGCTTCTCTCTGCAAAGGCAGCTCACTCTGCAAAAACACCTTAACTCTTTAGCCACCATAGCTCTTCAAAGTAAAAGGGCCCTAAATCTATTAACAGCTGAGAGAGTGAAACTGTCTCTTTCTAGGAAATATGCTGCTACTTCCTAAACCAATTAAGTGTTGTCTTAAATAACTCAGGGATCAATCCAACACAGGGATAAAGACCTTCAAAAAACTGTATCATAAAGCTTGTTTAACAACTGGCTGTCGTGACTCTATCCTCTCCTAGGCCTGTTTCTAACCATTCTGTATTTGTTGGCCTCTGGGCATCTCATCTTTAACTTTCTTGTCACATTCTTTTCTTCTAGAATTCAAACCATATGGTCACAAATAATTCTGCAACTGGAACCCCAGATGTCCTTGGATCCTGAGCTCTATCATGGACCTCTGGATCCACCTGTACCCCTGAGAGACTCCTTTCTGGAGGAAACCTCAACTGCAGGTCCCCCTCTACCCCCAATTCAGCACAAAGTACCTGAAGAGGGATCCACAGCCATGTCCCAACAGAAGTTGGACTTTCCTGTTCAGAGTGGGGACTGAGGAAATGGATTAACTTCTCTTCCCAGGTCCACAAGGGGCAGGGTTTCAAAGGTGAGAACTTCACAGTGACATGCCTGACCTGCCTTCTTTTATGTCTCCATCCTGGAGCCTAGAGTTCTTTGTCTACCTTTCACTGGCACAGGAAAGGCAGACTTCCCAGGTGAGCTCCTTTTTTTACGAACCCACAAAAATCTGCGGGAGGACTGTGGGCTGGACAACCAATCCAGCCTCACAGTTAAAAATCAATCACTCCAGAGGAAGTTTGCAAAAACTTCTCTCACTGAACAAGGACATAAATGGAGAGGGAGTAACTCTCAGATTAAAAGTCCCCCTGCCCCTTGCCTGTGTGGATTCCATCTCTGGATCCCCTCCCATGACAGCATGGCAGTTTCCTTTCTCTTCCTCTTCCTACTTTCTCTCTCTGCCTAATAAATCACTTTTCTGCCAAATCCTTTCGGTTCACTATTTACTTGAAAAACCCACCACATGTACAGGACCTCTTCCATCAATCATAGGTTTGAGGAAGGGGGGACCAGGAACCTGGAACACCCAGTTACATTCTGATTTGACTTTTTAGAGTCTATGCCAAAATATATGCTTGTAAAACAATTACTTTGTAATTAAAACTTATGGTCGTAACTCTTAGAGACTACTTACAAAAGCAGAAACAAGAAACTGTTATAATGATTGTGCTTTGTGAACAAGCTGATCTCATATGGTAAGAACAGAAATGATTAGTATCATGACTGTCAGAGCCATTCTGCTACTGAGTGTAAAATCACACAACGGTCAGGTTGGCTAATTCATGTTAAACTGATAGGCCATTGCTTTGTTAATGAATTCTCTAAATGCACGATGTGATGCGATCCTCTGGCATATGCTTTAATACATGGATGTATATTGAGCACATGCAGCACTGTGTTGTATCTTCCACCTTCTTATTTCATTTATGCAACATCATATCATTATTCAGAAATAAAATCTCCAGGCTCTTTTGACCATATGTAATACTCTGCATAATATTTGGCTCTAAGATTCTATTAAAAGTCTAGATGTCAGAATGGTTATTCTATTTTAATAATTCTATTTCAATTCCTCTATTCTAATTAAGTTGCAGAATACAAAATTAACACACAGAATGATAATTAGGAAGATGGCTGACTAGTGACATTTGAAACTCATCTCTCCTGTAAGCAAAAGCTCTGGTGACTCGAAGCCCAGGAGGGTGTCAAAGTAGACACTCCCCTTTGTAGCCCCATCTCCTCCACCTGGATTCAATTGTCCCAGAGACAGGAGGGGACTCTCTGTGGAAAAAAGTAAGCAGAAGAACCCAACCATCCTTCATTGTCACCACAAATACCTACAGTTCTTACTACAGGAGAAGCCCACGGTCCCTGCAAGCCCCGAGTCCAGTTGGGAGTGCTAATAGAAATTCACACAGTGGCACTGTTCTGGATTAGCGGCATCAAATGTATACTTTCCACTGCCCCATCGCCCCTTGTAAGCCAAGCTGCTGGAGCACAGCACCATCGTAAGACAAGAGCTACCCCTGGAGTGTGTTCTGGTCTGGGGTCCAGTAGCCACTGCACCTCTTCAGCACTGGGGCTTCATTTTCATTATTCAAAGCCCACACAGGTGGCTAAATAACACAACCCTAGCTGTGCAGAGCTGGAGCCCAGGATTGCCTGGGACTCTGTCCTTCACAGCAGAGGAACCAACTCCCACTTCCATCATGTCTACTAGAAGAAGAGTCTGGCAGTCCTTCCCAGGGCAAACCTGTCCTTGAAGCAGTTAAACTATTGCATGCCTTTCCCAAAGGAGAAAATGGTTGTGAGTTACCTAGCAGCTGACATGCCTCTGGGAGAGCACAGCAACTATACATACATGTTCAGGGCTTCAGGAGAAATCAGCTGCACCACCTCTCACAAACACATGCCCAGACTAATCAAGATCTGGGCACCTGAATCTCAGACATAAAAAGGAGCCCCACAAGCTGTCCCTGGTAGACACATCTCCAGGCCAGCCTTGCAGCTGTAACCCCAAATTTTATGATTGAGAAACAGCCCTGCAGGCCACCCCAAAATGTATGGCTGGGCATCTCTGTGCCTGTGTCACAGGCCTCAGAAAAAGCCTTGTGGTCCACCTCCATCAGATATATTCCCAAGCCAGCCAAGAAGTTGTACAACCATGTGCTGAGCCTGAGAATCATCCCCATCTGAACCCCTAGGACAACTAAGCAGCTGTGTGCCTGTGTGCTGGGCCTGATACACAGGCCAATGGGCTCCCCCTGGATGAAATGGTTCCACACTGACTGAGCAGCTGTGTACTCAGGTGTCAGGTCTGAGAAATAGCCCCACAGGATGTTCATGCTCAACACACCCCCAGGCCAGCAGAGACACCATGCAGCTGCATCCTGGGCATGAAAAACAAACCCAAGGGCCTCTGATACTGAGCCTGTTTCCTGACCCACTGAGTACCATTACAGCTACTTGTGGAGCTTATGAAACAGCTCCAAAGGCCTCCTGGCAGTCACACCCCAAGGCTGGCCAGGTAAATGTATATCCATGCCCCGGCCAGGCTAACAACCCTGTGGTGCTAACACAGTGAAGCAGACTGCGAGTTGGTTAACACACCTTATAAACACACACACCTCTGACCTGGGAAACAACATGGCAAGCCCACCTCTGGCAAAGCAGAACTACCACTACCACAAATGTTCTTAGCCTGGGCCACTGAAACACTCACCATCATCCCTAGATGGACGACAGCTGAGAAATACATGGAGACTATTCTACTGCATCCACCTAGAAGTCAGGTGTATTAGTCTGTTCTCACGCTGCTAATAAACACACACCTGAGACTGGGTCATCTATAAAGAAAACAGGTTTAACTGACTCACAGTTCAGTATGGGTGGGGAGGCTACAGAACATGACCTTCTGGTGAGGGATAACATTAGGGGAAACACCTAATGTAGATGATGGGGGGATGGATGCGGCAAACCACCATGGCCTGTATATACCTATGTAACAATCCTGCACGATCTGTACAAGTATGCCAGAACTTACCACACAATACAATTTCACATTCATCCTCAAAGCAAAATAAAAGTCTACACTCTATGCAAGACATACAGATACAACTAAAAATAATCCAGAAATATTATGAATAAAAGACAATACACAAACATGTGAAACAAATGCAAACATGGAGAAAAAAGGATTTGCAATACTGATATCAGACATACAGTGCAGTTTATGCAAAAAATAAAAAAATCCTTTGTAATAGTAAGAAAAAAAATTTATAATAAAAGTATCAGTTATTAATTCATACACCAAAATCCCACAGCAGTGACATACATCAAGCAGAAATGAGAAAGATGCAAAGAGAAACTGATAGAAACACACTCAGAACAGAACACCACTCTTAGTCTAACAGGTGAAATAAAGAAAATATAAAGGAATATGTAAAAAAATAGGTAGCTCAAACATATATATAGAATATATAAGCTTAAAAATATGTATTTTTAAAGTAATTAATTGGCCAACAGATTGTATATATTCAAGAAGTGCAGTGTTATGATTTGATAGACATATTCTATAATGGTTATCACAAAGTAACAATCCATCATTTGTTCTTAACCACATATGAAATATTCATGAAAAATGAATTACAAAGGAAAGTCAATTAGTACCTAACACCATTAAAACCCTAGAAGAAAACCGAGTCAAAACCATTCAGGACATAGGCATAGGCAAGGACTTCATGACTAAAACACCAAAAAGCATTGGCAACAAAAGCCAAAATAGACAAATGGGACCTACTTAAACTTCAGAGCTTCTGCACAGCAAAAGAAACAATCATTTGAGTGAACTTACAACCAACAGAATGGGAAAAACTTTTGCATTCTACCCATCTGACAAAGGGCTAATATCATGATATAGAAAGAACTAAAACAGATTTACAAGAAAATAACAAAAAACCCATTTAAAAGTCAGAGAAGGATATAAACAGACACTTTTCAAAAGAAGACATATATGAGGCCAACAAACACATGAAAAAATGTTCATCATCACTGATTATTAGAGAAATGCAAATCAAAACCACACTGAGATGCCACCTCATGCCAGTTAGAATAGCAATCATTAAAAAGTCTGGAGACATCAGGTGCTGGAGAGGATGTGGAGAAATAGGAACACTTTTACACTGTTGGTGGGAGTGTAAACTAGTTCAACCATTGTGGAAGACAGTCTGGCACTTCCTCAAGGACCTAGAAATAGAAATTCCATTTGACCCAGCAATCCCATTACTGGGTATATACCCAAAGGATTATAAATCATTCTATTATAAGGACACATGCACACGTATGTTCATAGTGGCACTGTTTACAATAGCAAAGACCTGGAACCAACCCAAATGCCCATTGATGATAGACTGGACAAGGAATATATGGCACATATACACCATGGAATACTGTGCAACCAAAAGAAATGATGAATTTGTGTCCTTTGTATGGACATGGATGAATCTAGAAACCATGATTCCCAGCAACCTGACACAAGAACAGAAAACCAAACACCGCATGTTCTCACTCATAGGCAGGTGTTGAATAGTGAGAACACATGGACACAGGGAGGGGAGTATCACATACTGGGGTCTGTTGGAGGGGCCAAGGGAATGACAGGACAGCGGGTGGGTGGGGAGATCAAGGAGGGATAACATGGGGAGAAGTACCAGATGTAGGTGATGGGGGGATGGAGACAGCAAACCACATTGCCATGTGTGTACCTATGCAACAATCCTGCATGATCTGCACACGTACCCCAGAACCTAAAGTACAATAAAAAAAGAAAAGTCAATTAGTTCTACAAAACAGAAATGATGGAAATGCTATCTTAACACATTACAATAATACTAGGAATTAAATTTTATTTGTAAAGCTCTCACTTTAAAAGTAAAAGCCTCTCTATTAGAAATTTGTGGAACAGACTAATGACAAAATGTAGAATTCCTAAAACTAATAATGGAAACACTCCACATAAGTACCTATTGGACAAAATATAAACAATGATAAGAGAAAAATGTATGTCCTTAGGTACTTACATAAATAAAATAAAAATAAATTCTGAACTCAAAAGAAAGGAGCTACGTACCCTGGATGACGCCTATAATCTCAGCACTTTGGAAGGTCAACGCATGAGAATTGCTTCCAGCCAGGAGTTTGAGACCAAACAGGGCAACATAAGGAGACAATGTCTCAAAAAAAAATTTTTTAATTGCCCAGAGTGGTATTGTGTGCCTGTAGTTCCTGCTACTCCAGAGGCTGGGGCAGGAGAATTACACAAGCCCAGGGGTCTGAGGCTGGGACTGCAGTGAACTATGATGAGGCTACTGGACTCCAGCCTAGGGACACAGCGAGATCCTGACTTACAACAAGCAAGCAAGCAAACAACCAAAAATGTTTCCTGGACAAAATAGAGATGGCTGACTAGTCACAGCCAGCAAGAACACGCCCCCTGGAGAGACTAAGACATAGAAAACACTGGTGCAGTCTGAGCAGATCTTCAGAGGGAAGGCATTGAGAATAGAGGGAGAACACAGATCCTGGGCTGAAGGAAGAGAAAGCTGAAAACTCTGCCTGGGGCTGCCACACACCAAGATTCCTTCCTGGGTCCCAGTGACTACTGGGAAATGGGGGAATTGAATAGTCAAGGAATGACTTCCTCTTGCTATGGACCTCTGGAATCATGGCAGCAACAGATCCCATGATGCCCACAGACACCTGAGGAGCAGGGTGAGCTGCTTAGAGAGGGGCTGGGGTAGGGCTCCAGCCTCTGCATTAGCCAGGGTGTTTAGTGCAGAAATGTCTTCAGTGGAGTATGACCAGGAATGCCTATATCCCAAGGCTTGCCATGTGCCCTTAGGAGACTTTAGCCTTAGAGGAACTGTTAGGCCTGAGCAGAGCAAGGTGCCCTTGTCTATAAGATGAATCAGTCTAACCTGAGCTCCCCCTTGTCAGCTGGCCTTTTCCAGGGCCCCAGCTGGGCTGTGCATGCTCACAGGACATCCTTGGATGCCCAACCAGAGTGCCTCCAGCACTGAACCTACGATATAACACAATCAAACCCCCAAGAACAGCAAAAAGATAAAAAGAAAACAGAATTTAAAGGACAGCAACTTCAAAGATTAAAGTAACATCAGCCCACAATAATGAAAAAGAACTAGCACAGGAATTTAGAAAACTCCAAGAGCTGGATGTCTTCTTACCTCCAAACAACTGTACTACTTCCCCAGCAATGGTTCTTAACCAGGCTGAAATGACTGAAATAGAATTCAGATATGGACAGGAATGAAGATCATCAAGATTCAGGAGAAAGTCAAACCCCAGCCAAGAATCTTAAAAAATACAATCAAACAATCCAGGAGATAAAGGTGACATGGTTATTTTAAGAAGGACCAAATTGATCTAATATAACTGAGAAACTCCTGTTGAGAATTTCACAACACAACTGCAGGTATTAACAGCAGAATAGATCAAGCTGAGAAAAGAATCTTGGAGCTCAAAGACCAGTTCTCTGACATAATTAAGTCAGAAAAAAAAAGAAAAAAAAGGAGAATTAACAAAACCTCTGAGAAATATGGGATCATATAAAGAGACCAAGCTTATGACTCAGTGGCATCCCTCAAAGAGAAAGCAAGAAAGAAAGCAATTTGGAAAATATGTTTCAGGATATCGTTCATGGAAGTTTCCTCAGCCTTGTTGGAGGTCAATATTCAAATGCAAAAAATGCATAAAATCCATGCAAAATACTAAATAAGAAGCCCATCCCCAAAACACATATTCATCACATTCTCCAAGGTCAAAACCAAAGAAAAAATGTTGAGGACAGCTGGAAGAAGGGACATGTCACCTAGGCAGGGAAACCCATCAGGCAAACAGCAAACCTTTCAGCAGGAACCTCAAATGCCAGAAGTCATGGGTGTCCTGTGTTCAGCATTCTTAAAGAAAAGAATTTACATTCAAGAATTTTGTATCCAGCCACATGAAGCTTCATAAGTGAAAGAGAAGATCCGTCTGATTTGTAATTAACAACCAAACAGAAAACAAAGAATACAAGATCCATTCCAGATAAGCAAATCAACACACCATTAATGAGTTACACAACTGAATCAGTAAAAAAGGCCTACCAACCAGAAGAAGCCCAGAACCAGTTGGGTTCACAGACAAAATCTCCCAAATATTCAAAGAGGAGCTAGAACCATTGCTACTGAAACTATTCCAAAAACTTGAGGAGGAAGGACTTGAGTCATTTTATAAGGCCAGCATCATCCCGATACAAAAACCTGGCAGAGACACATAACAAAAGAAAACTTCAGGTTGAAATCTTTGATGAATGTTAATGCTAAAATTCTCAACAAAATATTGGGAAACTGAATCCAACAAAACATCAAACCACTAATTAATAAAGATCAAATATTGTTTATCTATAGAATGTAAGGTTGGTTCAACATATTTAAGTCAATAACTATGACTCATCACATGAACAGAACTAAAAACAAAAATACCAGGTTTAGTTTGGGTATAAAGACTGAGAGCACATTTCAGAGACTAAAGATGTGGGATTTTCTCCAAGAAATTCTTTTTCAGGCCATTTTCTCCTGCATCAAAGTATTGCTACAAAGAAAAAAAAAAGCAGAGGTATTTATAAAGAATTGGAAGAAGGAATTTATTACTGTAATAGAGCAGTTCAATTGGAAAAATACAATTTGATCAATGCAAGATAGGTACAAAAAATGGTGCCACCATTATCCTATTGCTACATTATTACTCATCTAATTTAGGTCCCCTTGATATCTCTAAAGTGACACTCAACATCACAGAGCTCTTATCCCAGATGGCCTAAGCCTTTTTCTCTCATGCAACACTTTAAACAGATAAGATTATGCTGAGGTAGAAGTTGGAACACTTATAGAATAACATTATATACGAATTCGCTATTATGGGGGAAAAAGCTATTTGTTTTGTAGTGAGTAAACACTACTAAAATTTTTTTTGTACTTTAGGTTCTGGGTACATGTGCAGATCATGAGGAGTTGTTGCATAGGTACTTACATGGCAAGGTGGTTTAATCTATTTATGCTTTCTATGTGGATAATTATGTCGTCTGCTTCTATAATTTCTTAGTAATTATTTTGTTTTTATGTAGAGAGAAAGCAATACCACCCTATTTTCTGCGAATATAACATTTAAATAAAAGTGATATGGAGAGCATAAAATTAGGATCCCACCGAGCTAATTCATAGAAGTGCAAAAATCCTAAGTGAAATACTGATAAAATGCAAGCATTTGTGGAAGACAGTGTGATGATTCCTCAAGGATGTAGAACAGAAGTACCATTTCACCCAGCAATCCCATTACTGGGTATATACTCAAAGGCTTATAAATCATTCTATTACAAGGACACATGCACACATATGTTTACTATGGCACTCTTCACAATAGCAAAGACTTGGAACCAACCTAAATGCCCAGCAATGATAGACAGGATAAAGACAATGTGGCACATGTACATCATGGAATACTAGGCAGTCATGTAAAAGGATGAGTTCATGTTTTTTACAGGGACATGGATGAAGCTGGAAGCCATCATTCTCAGCAAACTGACACAAGAACAGAAAACCAAACATCTCATGTTCTTACTCATAAGTGTGTGCTGAACTGTGAGAACACATGGACACAGGGAGGGGAACATCACACACCAGGGCCTAATGGGGGATGGGGGGGATTGGGAAGGGATATCAGGAGTTTTCATGAGTGGGGGCTCAGGGAGGAATCATATTAGAACAAATACCTGATGTAGATGACAGGGTGATGGATGCAGCAAACCACCATGGCATGTGTGTACCTATGCAACAAACCTGCATGTTCTGCACATGTACCCAGAACTCAAAGTAGAATAAAAGACATGAAAGCCTTTCACCAAATAAACTGATCAAAACTTACAGCAAGAAAATGTTGGTTTAAACTATCACCCAAATAAATATGTCACATTGCAATAAAGCATTTGATAAAATTCAATGCTCATTCATGTTCAAAATTTAGATTATTCCTAGAGGATAGTGTTAAATGTGATTTTTCAAAAAAATCCACTTATTTTGCAGCAACAACCTATTTTATATGCATATGTAAATCATTAAAAATTGCACTTTAAAGCAAACAAAGTAAGACTGTGTGAGGCAGAATAAATTGGTTGGAAAACACATATAAAGGCAATAATAAAACATGGCATAATTCTTGCAAATAGCAACAGTTTTGTGACAATATGCTTATATTAAAAATAAAAAAAAGAGTTTAAGTTACAAAAAATGAGGATCAAGAATGTGATAAGACACTGAAATTTGGTTTTGACATAAAAGAATCATTAAGAAAGAAATCTTGTAATCCCAGCACTTTGGGAGGCTGAAGTGGGTGGATCGCGAGGTCAAGAGATCAAGACCATCCTGGTCAACATGGTGAAACCCAGTCTCTACTAAAAATACAAAAAATTAGCTGGGCATGGTGGCACATGCCTGTAATCCCAGCTACTCAGGAGGCTGAAGCAGGAGAATTGGCTGAACCCAGGAGGCGGAGCTTGCAGTGAGCCAAGAACGTGCCGTTGCACTCCAGCCTGGGTAACAAGAGCGAAACTCCATCTCAAAACAAAAAAAAAAAAAAAGAAAGAAAGAAATCTATGTATCATTTAAAAAATAGCCCATGGATGTCATTTATTTGTATATTTAGTTGTTGTTTTATTGAGTTCTCATCAGAATCTCCTCCAAAACATCGAAAGCTCATTAAGAAATGCAATGACAATAACTAAGAACTTATTAAAGAACAAAAACGTTCTTTCTATGAAATATTTAAGCATTTTGTTAAGCTACAATGATTAAATTAGTCTAATCCTGGAAGTAAATATCCAGACAGACTAGCATGAGTGGCACAGAAATCCAGCACGTTTAACATAGCAGTGGCAACAGAGTCAGTGAGAAAGAGCGCAATGATTCAATTAAATGTTCTAGGAGAATTTTTCACTACGGGGAAGAAGTTACACTTGCAAAATGAAACTGTGAAAAAGACACTATAGAAGAATCATTTGATATCTGTATATGGAAAATCTTTTGCAAGTAGAAATCAAAACACAAACTTTAAAACAGAAAACATTGGTAGATCAATTTGTCCACTGGGAAAATGTTTCCAACAGATGTTACAGACAGAGAGTTACTATCCTTAATGTATAAAGAAGTCACACAAATAGAGAAACTCTAAGTTGCCAGCATAAATGAAGGAAAAAACAGACAATTCACAGAAGGAAATTTAAATGGTTAATAAATGTGTAACATTTAGTTAAGGTATCTAGTGTTGCCTATCACATTAGCATATATTTTAAACAAATACAACCACCTAATGCTAAAGATTTGGTGAAAAACGTAACTCTCAAGTATACTACCAATGGGAAGAGAAATTAGAACAACGATTCAAGGTGGAAAGCAACTTAGGTATAATGCTTCCTGCATATTTAACTTTAGTAATTTTAATTATGAAATTCTATTCAAAATACGTGTCAAAGATAGTGTTTTATAAAAGTTGGTTTGAAAAATAGACCACTAGCAAGATTAATAAAAAAGAAAAGAGAATAACCAAATAGATGCAATAAAAAACAATAAAGGGGATATCACCACAGATTCCACAGAAATTCAAACCATCATCAGAGATTATTACAAACAACCTATGCACATTAACTAGTAAACCTGGAAGAAATGGATAAATTCCTGGACACTTGCCTCCTCCCAAGCCTAAACCAGGAAGAAGCCTAAACCCTGAACAGACCAATAACAAGGTCTGAAGTTGAGGTAGCAATTAAGAGCCTACCACACACAAAAAAGTCCAGGTCCAGATGGGTTTACAGCCAAATTCTACCAGACACACAAAGTGGAGCTGGTACCATTCCTTCTGAAACTATGCCAAATAATCCAGAAAGAGGGAATCCTTCCCAAGTCATTTTATGAGACCAACATCATCCTGATACCAAAACCTGGCAGAGACTCAACAAGAAAAGAAAACTTCAGGCCACTATCCATGATGAACATAGATGCAAAAATCTTCAATAAAATACTGGGAAACTGATTGCAACAGCACATTAAAAAACTTATCCATCATGATCAAGTAGGATTCATCCCGGGGATGCAAGGCTGATTCAACATACGCAAGTCTATAAATGTAATTCACCACATAAACAGAAGCAAAAACAAAAACCACATGATTATCTCAATGGATGCAGAGAAGGCATTTGACAAAATTCAACAGCCCTTTATGCTAAAAACCCTCAATAAACTTGGTATTGATGGAACATATCTCAAAGTAATAAAAGCTATTTATGACAAACCAACAGCCAATATCATACTTAATGGGCAAAAACTGGAAGCATTCCCTTTGAAATCCGGCACTAGACAAGGATGCCCTCTCTCACCACTCCTATCCAATATAGTACTGGAAGTTCTAGCCAGAGCAATCAGGCAAGAAAAAGAAACAAAGGGCATTCAAATAGAAAAGGAGGAAGCCAAATTGTCTCTATTTGCAGACAACATGATAGTATATCTAGAAGAACCCATCGTCTCAGCCCAAAATCTCCTGAAACTGATAAGCAACTTCAGCAAAGTCTGAGGATACAAAATCAATGTGCAAAAATCACAAGCGTTCCTATACCAAATCAAGAATGGACTGCCATTCACAATTGCTACAAAGAGAATAAAATACCTAGGAATACAACTAACAAGGAATATAAAGGACCTCTTCAAGGAGAACTACAAACCACTGCTCAACGAAGTAAGAGAGGACACAAACAGATGGAGAAACATTCCATGTTCATGGTTGGGAAGAATCAATATCGTGAAAATGGCCATACTGCCCAAAGTAGTTTATAGATTCAGTGCTATTCCCATCAAGCTACCAATGACCTTCTTCATGGAACTGGAAAAAACCACCTTAAACTTTATGTGGAACCAAAAGAGAGCCCACATAGCCAAGTCAATTCTAAGCAAAAAGACACAGCAGGAGGCATCACACTACCAGACTTCAAACTATATTACTAGGCTACAGTAATCAAAACAGCATGTTACTGGTACCAAAACAGAGATATAGACCAATGGAACAGAACAGAGACCTCGGAGGCAACACAACTTATCTACAACCATCTGATCTTTGACAAACCTAACAAAAACAAGCAATGGGGAAAGGACTCCCTGTTTAATAAATGGTGTTGGGAAAACTGGCTAGCCATGTGCAGAAAGCAGAAACTGGACCCCTTCCTCACACCTTACACTAAAATTAACTCCAGATAGATTAAAGACCTAAACATAAGACTGAACACTATAAAAACCCTAGAAGAAAATCTAGGCAAAACCGTTCAGGACATAGGAGTAGGCAAGGACTTCATGAACAAAACACCAAAAGCATTGGCAACAAAAGCCAAAACAGACAAATGGGACCTAATCAAACTCCACAGCTTCTGCACAGCAAAAGAAACAGTCATTAGAGTGAATTGGCAACCAACAGAATGGGAAAAAATTTTTGCAGTTTACCCATCTGACAAAGGGCTGATATCCAAAATTTACAAAGAACTAAAACAGATTTACAAGAAAAAAACAAGCCCATTCAAAAGTGGGCAAAGGATATGAACACTTTGTTCTGTTCATTTTCTGTTCATGAGGCCAACAAACATAAAAAAATGCTCATCATCACTGGTCATTAAAGAAAGGCAAATCAAAACTACATTGAGATACCATCTCACATCAGAATGGTGATCATTAAAAAATCTGGAGACAACAGATGCTGGAGAGGATGTGGAGAAATAGAAACACTTTTACACTGCTGGTGGGAGTGTAAATTAATTCAACCATTGTGGAAGACAGTGTGGCAGTTCCTAAAGGACCTAGAAATAGAAATTCCATTTGACCCAGCAATCCCATTACTGGGTATATATCCAGAGGATTATAAATGATTCTACTGTAAGGACATATGAACACAAATATTCACTGCAGCACTGTTTACAATAGCAAAGACCGAGAACCAACCCTAATTCTCATCGATGATAGACTGGACAGATAAAATGTGGCACATATACACCATGAAATATTATGCAGCCATCAAAAATGTTATGTCCTTTGTAGCGACATGGATGAACCTGGAGACAATCATTCTCAGCAAACTGATACAAGAACAGAAAATGAAATACCACATGTTCTCACTCATAGGTGGGTGTTGAACAATGAGAACACATGGACACAGGGAGGGGAGCACTACACACTGGTATCTGTTGGGGGGAATAGGGGAGGGACAGTGGGGGTTGAGGAGGTGGAGAGAGATAGCATGGGGAGAAATGCCAGACATAGGTGAAGGGGAGGAAGGCAGCAAATCGCACTGCCACGTGTGTACTTAAGCAACCATCTTGCATGTTCCTCACATGTACCCCAAAACCTAAAATGCAATAAAAAAAAAGTTGGGTTGAAAATGAGAAATTTACTTTGTAATTGCTGAGTACATCATTAAATGATGAGATATCCATGTGATCAGTGCAACAATTGTAACATGTCATTCACAGAGTAAATATTATGTAAAATCCTTATGTTGCAAGGTAATGTGAATAAATACATAATTGTGTATAAGCCAGCTGAAGCATTTAAAGATTAAACTACAAGGAAATATAACAAAAGCTTAATTTTTTGAGCACTATCTTGATATTCTATTTCCTACTGATTCCCAATTGCATGCTACCTTTTTGATAAAAATAAAATAACTGTACTTAAAACATTTCAAAACTTGTATTAAGAGCCTGATTTAATAATGGCTAAAGCATAACAGTTATCAGGAAATAGGCATTGATGACTCACAATCATAGGAGTTTCAAACAATATGTGCATTTAATTTTCCAGAAGAGTTTAAAGTAGTTGAATCTTCCAGGATTCTTAAAGTTACTCCAGAGTTTATTTCACAAGTAAGGATTCAACCAACCTATGCATGGACATTCTGACTCCTTTAGATGTTGCCTTAATCAGATTTCTTTAATGTGCTGTCCATCTCTGCTCACTCATCTCTTCTCTTCAAGCATAATTGGGAGTCTTCAGTGATCTCCTTTCCAGCCAGCTACATGTGTTGTTTCGGGTCCCTGGTATGTGCTGTGTCTTTAGCCTGCATGTGGCCAGTTACTTTCTTGCAGTCTTTTCTCCTGGGCCTCCCTATCTCCTTCTTTCCATTACTTACTGTAGCTTCCTCCTTCTCGTCTTTTAGCTTTGTGTTATGTGCCATCCACTCATGTGGGCTCTTGGCTTTCTACTCTTTCTCTGCTCTCAAACTTCCATCTTTTTAATGTTTGTATTGTCAGTCCCCACCTGATCTTTTGATTGAACTCCATTTCTAATAGCCTAAGGAAATCCTTCCATGTTTTCACCTTAGCAGAACCTCAAAGTTAGTTTTTCATATTCTCAAAATACCTCCAAGTGCTTACCTTCCCCATTTTCAACCTTGGTAACATTATTTTCCTACTATTCAAGCTCAACTCATTGAAAACTCCATGGGATTGATCGTGTTTTTTTTTTTGAGACGGAGTTTTGCTCTTGTTACCCAGGCTGGAGTGCAATGGCGCGATCTCGGCTCACCGCAACCTCCGCCTCCTGAGTTCCGGCAATTCTCCTGCCTCAGCCTCCTGAACAGCTGGGATTACAGGCATGCACAACCATGTCCAGCTAATTTTTTGCATTTTTAGTAGAGGCAGGGTTTCACCATGTTGACCAGAATGGTCTCGGTCTCTTGACCTCATGATCCACCTGCCTCAGCCTCCCAAAGTGCTGGGATTACAGGCTTGAGCCACTGATCCCAGCCTATCTTGCTTTTATTAGCTGAGCCTGACCAGAAACTAAATCATGTTCATTGTTCATAGTTTTAGTCTGTACGTATTTCATTGTATTTAGTGTAGCAGGACAAAGGTTCCCAATAGACAAATTGCATCCTGTTAACTCCTCCATCTAAACCCAAGGGCTCTTGCTGATTTGAGTAAAATTTTCAATTTACTACTAAGCTTTAGAAATTGTTCCCCTATCAATTATAACTAAATTTACCTCTTACCACACTCAACAATATCCCCTTTTACAAGCCTTCCTTCCACATATGCAAATACTATTCCACTTCCAAGCTCTGCCTTCTCTCATGACTTCCCAGTCACTCCAACCAAAACTACTGACAGCCACTTGTAGCTACTCTGTTCTCTCCATCCCACCCATTGTGTCACCTAATACGCCACCTCATTGTGTATTCCTGTGATTTTCTGCAGATCTAACCTACTATATTATGCAGTTACACCAAGATTAAAATAATTTTAATGCTAAATTTTAAAAAGTATAGTTGTCTAAAATTTTTAATACTTACTATTGGTGAAATTGACAAAATAACAGATATAAAGACTGGACACCGAAATGCCAACTGTGGAGACGAAACCTAATCATGAAGCAGTGTATGTAGGAGGTGTATGATGGTCTCTGGGCCATGCTGCCTAGGTTTGAATCCGGGCTTTGCTACATATCAGCTAGGTGACCTTGAGCAACTTAATCTCAATTCCCACATCTGTAAAGTAGGAGTAACAGTACTTACCTAATTCAGTTGTTGTAAACATTAAATGTGTTATCACTTGTAAAGAATGTAAAAAGTACAGTTGCTATTATTATTTTCTTGGTTATTAAAATATTAAGCAATCACCCCTTTTACCTCGCAATTTCTTTTCTATAAACCTGTCTTACAGAAACACTTGAACAAATACACATATGACTAACATTTTTAGAGGCGGCTGGATCATCTGAGTTTACGAGTTCAAGACCAGCCTGGCCAGTATCGTGAAACCCCATCTCTACCAAAAATACAAAAAATTAGTTGGGCATGGTGGTGCATGACTATAATTCCAGCTACTCAGGAGGTGGAAACAGGAGAATTGCTTGAACCCAGGAGGTGGATGCTGCAGTGAGTTCAGACCACACCACTGCACTCCAGCCTTCGCAACAGAGTGAGACTCCATCTCAAAAAAAAAAAAAAAAAAAAAAAAAATTAAAACTAAGCATGAAGGAGTAAAATGTAACTCTCACCATCCCTTTGGAGCAGCCCCTCTGCAGGAAACAGGTATACACAAGTCAACCATTCTACAGAAAAGGCCACAGGGCTTGGTAATGTACTGCTCTGACCTTTTAAATCAAGAATTAGTCTAATCTAACATCATTTAGCAAGGATGGCATAGCAAGAAAAGGAACTGTAATAAACAGAATGAATCACATTTGTCAGCAGAGAAATAGAGAATACATATAGTTTCATTTTTCAGCAAATACAATAAACAGAGGATGTAATATGGTAAACTCTCAGTTTCCTTTACTTCCTGAGTGTATTATGTTTTTTGTCATTATGCAGTCCTGAATAAGACTTCGCAATATGAAATATATAAAAAGTACAGCCTAAAATAAACACAATTTCATCATTTGTTTAACAGATAAAACCTGCCAGTTTTCTGCCTCTTGAGAAATATAAACAAAAAGTAAAAAAAAGAAAATGCATCACATCCTTTACTTCCAGAGAAGTAAATAAAATATATACATAAGTAACTCTACCAGAAGGTACTTTTGTGATCTGAAAAATTGGCATTTGAATTCTGGCCATAGCACAGGATATCTGTGGGCCTATGTGACAGCCATTGGGCCTTACCGCAACAGCTTGGAGAAGTGGAGTTTTCTCCTAACTCCTCTGGGGAAGAAGACATCTCAGCTGCTTTGGATGTCTCCTTCCCTAGCTGGCTAAACAGTGGGTGCTTTCCGG
The DNA here is from genome assembly GCA_031835075.1 of Saguinus oedipus. Lineage (NCBI taxonomy): Eukaryota > Metazoa > Chordata > Mammalia > Primates > Cebidae > Saguinus > Saguinus oedipus. Next base: position 7,099,283 of record CM063172.1, on the reverse strand, counting down.
CACTGGCACTGCCGCCCAGCCAAGGCGCCCTGCAGCAGCCCTTATGCAGGTGTGATAGAGCTTAGAGCATCTTGCCTTAGTGTCATTCATTTCACAATGTCACCCCAGCTTCACACTTCAGACCTGAGAGGCATTAGTAAGAGAATTAAGATCACCGATGAATAACTAAAGTCACATATGAATAACTAATAACTACTACAGTTACATTTCTAGTTACTTTCTTCTTCATTGTGTATATGGAAATAGGCTGAGAATTTCTGCTCTGCCTCGGGGCTGGTGGGATCTAGCCCCTACATTTGATGGCTTAAATACTTTGCTAGCAATATGCTGTTCCTACTTCTCTTTCCTAACAGCAAAATTTATGAACATTTCCTCTCAGTATCAGCATCATTCATGGACATTAGGCCAGTGCTACCTGCAACTATGGATGACAAGTTTTTGCAAACAGGAAAAATAAACTGGAGCTGACTGTCATACCCTGGGCAGAGCACTGGCTGTCTCTGACATCTTTAAGAAGCCAAAGGCTTAATAAACTAGGTATCTATGGAACGTGTCTCAAAATAATAAAAGCTATTTATGACAAACCCACAGCCAACATCATACCAAATGGGAAAAACTGGAAGCATTCCCTTTGAAAACTGGCACTAGATGAGGGTGCCCTCTCTGTCTCATCATTCCTATTCAATAAAGTATTGGAAGTTCTAGCAAGAGCAGTCAGGCAAGAAAAAGACATAAAGGGTATTAAAAGCTACAGTAATCAAAACAGCATGGTACTGGTACCAAAACAGAGATACAGACCAATGGAACAGAACAGAGGCCTCAGAAGTAACACCACACATCTACAACCATCTGATCCTTGACAAATCTGACAAAAACAAGCAACTGTGGGTAACCCCCAATATAGGTACTGAGGAAGGAGAGCTAAGCAGAATCCTGGAACAATTAAGGCCTGAAGATTATCTCAGTTTATAGTGTTACTACTCAGTTATCTCCCTTTATATAATCCTCCATATATAATCATATATTAGTTCATAGAATGAGTGCCTAAAGAATATCTTACCACTTATTTCCATATATATATATGTATATGTGTATATATATGTGTGTGTATATATGTATATGTGTATATACATATATACACACATGTATGTGTATATACATATATACACACATATGTATGTGTATATACATATATACACACATATGTATGTGTATATACATATATACACACATATGTATGTGTATATACATATATACACACATATGTATGTGTATATACATATATACACACATATGTATATGTGTATATATATACACACACGTATATGTGTATATATATACACACACATATATATGTATATATATACACATATATACACATATACATATATACACACATATACACATATACATATATACACACATATATACACACACATATATACACACACATATATATACACACACACACACATATATATATATACACACACATATATATATAAAACTGTATCTTAGTTCATAATCGGAGGAATGCCTAGAGCAGACATGGTACAGAGCATGAATTAAGGAACAAGCAGCTTATAGACGGAGGAATGTCTGGAGCAGACACAGTGCAGAGCATGATTTAAGGTAAAAACAGTTATACCAGGACAAGAATCCATGGCCCAGGCGGCAGCATTCAGTATTATAAAGAGACCTGCTGTATGGCAGGCTTGGGGTGAGAGTCATTCCTCCTGATAAAGGAATTCTAGGACCTTGCTCCAGTTCTTAATGGAAGGCTGCCCTCAGACCAGCAATCCCTCAAGCATCCGAGGGATCAAATCCCTCTGGATAACTGCACATTGGTGACTGTGAACTTCATCAGCTCTTGTTACTGTCCTCGATCAAAAAGCATTCTCCTATAGAACTCATTGGAAGCTGCTAGCAGGTGGTGGTAGGCCCTCACAGCCCTGTCACTGCTGTGGAACTTAGTATCCTCCTATAAATCTTCTTAGAAGTAGCATGCCCATAGACAGAGATATTGCACATGGCCGACCTCCATACCTCCATGGCCTAATGGGGGTGGACCCATTACTGCACATGACCCACTTCCTGGCCTCAATGACCTAATGGGAATGAACCCCTTGCTACGCACTGTCCACCTCCTAGCCTAGGTGACCTAATGGGGGTGGACCCCCTTGTTTTATTGCTCACAACCCTATCACTATTTCATTCACTACCCTGCCCCCTAACCTATACACAATAAATACAGATGCTTCTGGACATTCAGGGCCTTGCCTGTCTCTGCTTGTAGGTGGTGTGGCCCTCCTGAGCCCAGCTGCATTTTCTTTGTACTTCTGTGCCCTGTCTCTTTGTTTCTTGGATCTTGCACCTCAGCACAGCATAAGGGACACCCCAGGACCCTGTAAGGCCCTTAGCCTTCCAAGCAATGGGGAAAGGATTCCCTGTTTAATAAATGGTAGTGGGAAAACTGGCAAGCCATGTGAAGAAAGTTGAAACTGGACCCTTTCCTTACACCTTATACAAAAATTAACTCCAGATGGATTAAAAATTTAAACATAAGACATAAAAACCCTAGAAGAAAACTTAGGCAATACCATTCAGGACATAGGCATAGACAGCCATGTGTTTCGGGCAGCTGGAACACTTTACTGCTATAAAAACAATCACTTCCTTGAGGCTCCTCCAGTGCCCTAGATTCATCATGAACAAGTATCTTTGGAAAAATCTTACATTTAGGAAGTTGGCGGTGGCACGTGCCTGTAATCTCAGATACTCAGGAGCCTGAGGCAGGAGAATTGCCTGAACCCAGGAGGCGGAGGTTGCAGTGAGCCGAGATCGTGCCATTGCACTCCAGCCTGGGTAACAAGAGCGAAACTCCATCTCAAAAAAAAAAAAAAAAGAAAGAAAGTTGGACAGTCTTACTGGAGTGAAAGAAATAGTTCTTACCATTTTTATCCACAAATAATATAAAAATGTAACAATGACTGCACGTAGATACTGAAGAAACAGACATTACGCTGCAGGTTTATAGAAGACACAAAGTCAAAGCAAGAGAAAGCACAAAGTCACCAAACGCAGAAGAAATTGGTCAGGCTTTCTCTTTTCTTGGGCTGTACCTCTGAAGCTGGCGTAAACCCTCCTGTTTATTAGAAAATGTTCTGAACACAGAATCTTGAGGCAGAAATGTGTATCCTAGTCACTACTGTGACTATTTAATCTCTCTGAACCTGTGTTTCCCCCACTGATGAGAATGATATTTATCCACCTATGTAGGTGTGACCAGATACTATGATGAATTTGAACATATTTGCTAAAGTAAAGTGAGCTATTACTGATACGTATGACTTTTACAGGAAATTTGGTGGGTAAAGTAGAATATGATTAGAATAGTATTTGACTATATTATTATCATTTTACCACAGTGCAATTGCTGATTTTCCATTTAATACCTGTTGAGCACCAGGTTCCCAGGGTAGAGAAATGAACAAAACAAATACTCCTGCAGTTACTGGAGGAAAACGACTCATCAAATCCATGTTTGTGCCTCAGCACAACACAGCGAACATTTCCTGAGTGCCGGCTAGACGACAGGTGCATGAATGTTTCTGTATAAACTCTCAGAGCTTCATCTTTTTACTTAAACTATTTTCTGACATGGAAAGAACCCAAGTTTTCTTTTAAAAAGGGAGAAAATTTAGAAAGCTTAGCAAAAGTTATGACATCAAATTAATAGAAATTGACTCAGTTTTTGCAACTTAAACTTTACAGTGCTTGAACTACATCAATATAAACTGAATTCTTTTAAGAAAACTTCAACCCTTACCAGTGTTGCTTCCTTCAAGTTGATTCGACAGAATTTTAATTCACCCAAATCATATGTGCTGTGCCTGGATGAGCAACAAACTCTCTGTATACGAACAACTTTTCAGTCAATTTTTAAATCCCAAAGCAGTATCATAGAATTTTAGAATTACAAAAGGACCTTAGAGGTTAAAATCTTCCACTCATTCTAGGACTCTTGTAAAATATGCTTGGAGAGTTTTGACTAGTCTTAAAGCTTGACTTCTTTCTGTTATGTTAATATCTAAAACAGGCATTATATTCTTTTTAGGTAACTATAATGATTATTTCATTGGTAAAATATTAAAACAAAGTCTGTATCCCCTGGAACACATTTAATGCCTCAATTTTGAAAAAAAAGTCATTATTGTGCTTCATAAAAATTAGGTATAATTGGAAAATTTTTTACATTATTAGCTGGACATAATGTATTTTTAGACCGTCAGAATAAAATATGTACATATTTGCCTTTTAACATCTGAAATCATCATTAATGTTAGTAGTCTCCTCTCATCTCTTATACTGTGTGTTATTCACTAATTTATTTATTCAAATATTTTGAGTTCTTAGTATATGTTGTGTAGGTTACTAGTCCATGAAAAATATCAAAATTCAATTCTTTATTGTAATTCTTATGTGTTACACAGGGGTGACTCTCTTGCCCCTTCTGCAGCGTCTCAGAGATGACTCTCCACGCCCAACAATCTTCCCTCTCCTTCTCTCTCTTACCCCAGACATATCTTGTGGGTAACCCCCATATAGGCACGGAGGAATGAGAGCTAAGCAGAACACTGGCACAGTTAGGGCTTGAGGAATATCTCACTTTATAGTGTTACTACTCAGCTATTTCCTTTTATATAATCCTTTACATAATCATATATTAGTTTATAGAAATAGGGCTTGATGAATCCCTTTATATAATCCTCTATATATAATCATATAATAGTTGATAGTATGAGTGCCTAAAGAATATTCCCTACATATATACCATTAATTATATCTTAGTTCATAATCGGAGGAATGCCTAGAGTGGACACAGTACAGAGCATGAATTAAGGAATAAGCAGTTTATAATCAGAGGAATGCCTAGAGCAGACACAGTGCAGAGCATGATTTAAGGGAAAATAGTTATACCAGGACAAGAATCCATGGCCCAGGCAGCAGCATTCAGTATCCTAAAGATCCCGCTGTATGGCAGGCTTGGGGTGAGAGCCACTCCTCCTGATAAAGGAGTTGTAGGACCTTGCTCCAGTTCTTGTGGAAGGCCGCCCTCAGATCGGCAATCCACCTTGGTGACTGTGAACTTTATCAGCTCTTGCTACTGTGCTGCTTCAAAAGCATCTTCCCATAGAACCCAGTGGAAGCTGCCAGCAGGTGGCGCTAACCCTGACCGCTCTGTCACTGCTGTGACTTAAAGCATCCTCCTATAAATCTTCTTAGAAGTAGTTTGCCCATAGATAGAAGTCTTGCACACTGCACACGGCCCACCTTCAAACCTCGGTGACCTAATGGGGGTGGACCCCTTACTGCACACGGCCCTTGCCTTCATGGGAGTGGGTCCCTTGCTGTGCACTGTCCACCTCCTGGCCTAGGTGACCTAATGGGGGTGAACCCCATGTTTTATTGCTCACGACCCTATCACTATCCTTAAAGATGACTTCACTCACTGCCCTGCTCCCTCACCTATGCACAATAAATACTCACACTTCTGGACATTCGAGGCCTTGCCTGACTCTGCTCATAGGTGGCGTGGCCCCCTGAGCCCAGCTGCAGTTTTCTTGTACTTCTGTGTCCTGTCTCTTTATTTCTCAGATCCTGCACCTCAGCACAACATAAGGCTCACCTAACGACCCTGTGGGGCCATCAGCCCTACATATCTGGGGCTCAGAAACAGAGGACCACAACCCCTGGCTAAGTAAAATTAACCCCTTACATGCACAGGTTCAGTGGAATGCCTTTTTATTTTTGTTTGTTTGTTTTGAGACAGAGTATTGTTCTGTCACCAAACACCAGGCTGGAGTACAGTGGTGCAATCTCATCTCAGCACAATCTCCACCTCCTGGGTTCAAGAAACTCTCCTGGCTCAGCCTCCATAGTAGCTGGGACTACACATCCACACCACCACGCCCAGCTAAGTTTTGTGTTTTTAAGTAAAGATGGGGTTTCACCATGTTGGACAGGATGGACTCAATCTCTTGACCTCATGACCTGCCCATCTCAGCCTCCCAAAGGGCTGGGATTACAGGCATGAGCCACCATGCCTGGCCTAGTCGAATGTCTTTCTACCAAGGGCCCCTGGATTCCAAAGGTGTTAAGCCATCTCCTCATGCACCTGGTAGGATTCTTCACTGGCTCATTGTTATTGCCCTTGGCTCTTACTTTCCTGAGCAGGGGTCCCTAACCCCCAGGCCATGGACTGAGACTGGTCTGTGGCCTGCTAGGAACTGGGCTGTACAGCATGAGACAAGTGGCAGGCAAGTGAGCATTACCACCTGATACCCGCCGCCTGTTACATCAGCCAGCATTAGGTTCTCACAGGAGCATAAACTCTACTGTAAACTGCACATGTCAGGGATCTAGCTTGTGCACTCCTTATGAGGATCTAACTAATGCCTGATGATCTCAGGTAGAACAGCTGATCCCCAAACCATCCCAACTGGTTTTGAGATAAAGCTGCCCAAGATGAAAAACTGTCTCTGTTCCCAAAAAGATTAGGGACAGCTCTTCCCGAGGACGGGACTTCCCAGTTGAGCTAGTCCATTTCATACTGCTGTAAAGGAATATCTGAGACTGGGTAACTTATTAAGAAAAGAGGTTTCTTTGGCTCACAATTCTGCAGGTGATACAAGCATGGCACCACCACCCGCCCAGCTAGTGGGCAGACCTCTGGGGGCTTTTACTCATGGTGGAAGGCAAAGAGGAAGCAGGCGTTTCACACTGCAAGAGAAGAGGGAGGTCCCAGACTCTTAACCAGCTAAACTAATAGAGCAATCAATCACTCCTTTCCATGGGGAGGACATCAAGCCATTCATGAGAGATCTGCTCCCATAACACAAATACCTCCCACTGGACCCCACCTCCAACACTGGGTGAATCACATGTCATCATGAGAGTTGGAAAAGACAAAACATCCAAACTCTATCCCCAGTTCTCCCACCTGTGCAGTGCCTCCAATCATGCTCATACATCAAGCTGCTGATGCTCTCATTCGGCCTCTGGAGCTTTTGTTGCACATGGGTGTGTGCATATGCGTATCACGGGTAACTCCTCAAAGCCAGCTGGGACTTACCGTCATTTAAGTTTGCATCATGGAATATAAATTTGTAAAAGAAAATCCCATGAAACTAAAAACAACAGAGCTGGCCTCCATAGTCACCCCCCTTGTGGGAAATGAGGTATCTAAAATTCACAGGGAGGCATGTTTGGCATGGGATACAGAAATGATTCTTTATAATGTAGTAGAAAGAATACCCACATTTGGGACAAGCATATTTACATGCCATGGAAAACATACATCTTTGTGGTAAATATAACCTCTGAGATGGAATTCAACATTTATCACTTTAACCTTCAGACTCAGTAGCTCAAACTGTGTCCAACTCAACTAGACTCAGTTGTGCTGGGTCTTGGACCAAAATTACCAATGAGCTTAGTAAAAACACACAAACTGAGCTCAAGAAGACAAGCAATACTCCTATTGAAAACATTGTTTTAAGTTCTTAAAGGTATTTTTATACATAGTATTTCTTATGCTCTGAAGAAATTTATCTACTTTATATAATCATATAAGAGATTAAATAACTAATATAATGAATGGAAAATTGCTTTTCCATTATTTGGTTACATTTCTATACAAGATCTACTATAATTCATGGGAAAATAAAATCTCAATAAATAAACCAAAGAATGACACAAAGAGAAACTGTCCAAGAATTCTCAATTATTTCTGGAGAAACTGTTATGCAATTGCATCACTAAACCCACTCTTAGCATGAGTGGTAGGGAATGTATCTCCAATGCAGTTTTAGTGCCAAAATAAGATCTGAACACAATTGTCTTAAATAACTTAAAATAATCACAAATTCCGTAATTAGGAATCTACTTATGCATCAAGGCAGATGAGAGGGAGGACTAGGTGGCAGCTCCAGTCAGAGCAGCATGTGGAGGCTTCCACTGTGAATTTTACCTCCCGATTGACTCCAAGAAGAAGCCAGCATTCCTGAGATGACCCAGAGACCCTCTGAAGAAAACACACTCCTTCTGCAGGACCTCGGAGATACCCCAAATATTATGAGTGACCCAGCTGTGGAAGTGGAACACACATCCCCACTGGAGAAGCTGAAGCTGCAAGAAGGAAACCCTCGAGCAAGCTTTCAAGCCTGACTCGTCATTCACCTGGAAACAGACTCGGGGATGTTGCTGATGGCATGGTGGGAGTGACACTGGCCCTTCAGGTTTCCTGGCAGCTGGGTGAGGCCTGTGACTGTCAGCTTTCCCGACTTACGAGACAACCGGCATGACCCAGCAGAGGCAGCCATAATCCTCCTAGGTACACAACGCCAGTGACCTGGGAGTCTCATCCCCACCCACCACAGCAGCCACAGCAAGACCTGCCCAAGGAGAGTCTGAGCTCACACACACCCAGCCCTGCCCCACGTGATGGTCCTTCCCCACCCACCCTGGTAGGGAAAGACAAAGCATATCATCTTGGGAGTTCTGAGGCCCCGCCCACCAGCGGTTTCTCTCCACACTAGTACAGCTGATGCTTTCTGGAGTGCGCCACCTCCTGGCAGGAGGCCAATCAGCACAAAAATAGATCTCTAAATCAACAAAGTTAAGAACCTTCAGGGGTCCATTGCACCCTGTACCACCTCTGCCAGAACAGACACTGGTATCCACAGCTGAGAGACTGATACATGGTTCACATCACAGGACTCTGTGCAAACTGTCCCCAGTACCAGTGCAGAAACAGGTAGACTCACTGGGTGGCTAGACCCAAAAGAGAGACAACAGTCACTGCAGTCAGCTCACAGGAAGCCACATCCACAGGAAAATGGGGAGAATACTACATCATGGGAACACCCCATGGGACAAAAAATCAGAATGGCCTTCAGCCCTAGACCTTACCTCTAACACAGCCTAGCCCAGTGAGAAAAAAAAACAGAAAACCAGTCCTGGTAATATAGCAAAACAAGGCTTGTCAACACCTCACAAAAATCATGCTAGTTCACCAGCAATGGATTCAAACCAAGAAGAAATCCCTGATTCACCTGAAAAAGAATTCAGGAGGTTAGTTAAGCTCCTCAGGGAGGGACCAGAGAAAGGTAAAGTCCTGTGGGAAAAAAAAAAAAAATCCAAAAAGTGATACTAGAAGTGAACAGAGAAATATTAAAGGAAATAAAGAAAAAAATAATCCAAAATTCAGGAAACTTTGGACTTACTTTTAGAAATATGAAATGCTCTGGAAAGTCTCAGCAATAGAATTGAACAAGTAGAAGAAAGAAATTCAGAGCTCGAAGATAAGGACTCTGAATTAACCCAACCCAACAAAGACAAAGGAAAAAGAGTTAGAAATTATGAACAAAGCCTCCACAAATTATGGGATTTTGTTAGATGACTAAACCTAAGAATAACTGGTATTCCTGAGGAAGAAGACAATTCTAAAAGTTTGGAAAACATATTTAGGGAAATAATTGAGGAAAACTTTCCTGGCCTTGATAGACACCTAGACATGCAAATACAAGCAGCACGAAGAACACCTGGGAAATACATCACAGAAAGGTCTTTGCCTAGTATACTGCCATCAGGTTATCCAAAGTTAAGAGGAAAGACAGACTCTTAAGAGCTGTGAGTCAGAAGCACCAGGTAACCTGTAAAACAAAACTTACCTGATTAACAGCAGACTTACCAGCATAAAGTCTACAAGCTGGAAGGGATTGGTGTCCTGTTTTCAGCCTCCTCAGACAAAACAGCAGCCAAAAATTTTGTATCCAGTGAAACTAAACGTTACTTAAGAAGGAAAGATACAGTCATTTTCAGACAAACACACACGGACAGAATTCACCATTACCAAGTCACCACTACAAGAACTGCTCAAAGGAGCTCTGAAACTTGAAACAAAATCCTGGAATCACATCCAAACAGAATCTCTCTAAAGCATAATTCACACACAACCCATAAAACAAAAATACAAGGTAAAAAGCAAAAACAAAAGAAAACAAACAAACAAAAAAACCCACAAAGTATGCAGGCAACAAAGAGCATGACGACTGCAATGGTACCTCACATTCCAATACCAACACTGAATGTAAGTGGCCTAAATGCTCCACCTAAAAGATACAGAACCGCAGAATGGGTAAGAACTCACCAACCAACCATGTGCCGCCTTCAGGAGTCTCGCCTAACACATAAGGACTCACAAACTCAAAGGGAAAGGCTGGAAAAAGGCGTTTTATACAAAGGACACCAAAACTGAGCAGGGGTAGTTACTCTTAGATCAGACAAAACACACATTAAAGCAACAGCAGTTAAAAGAGACAGAGAGATATTATATAATGGTAAAAGGCCTTGTCCAACAGGAAAATATCACCATCCTAAACATACATGCAGCTAACACTGGGGTCTCAAATTTATAAAACAATTACTTACAGACCTCAGAAATGAGGGAGATGCAACACCGTAATAGTGGGGACTTCCATACTCCACTGACAGCACTAGACCGTCATCAGGTCAGAAAGTCAAGAAAGACACAATGGATTTAAACTATACCTTGGAATAAATAATTTAACACATATATATGGAACATTTCATCCAACAACCACAGAATACACATTCTATTCAACAACGCATGGAACTTTCTCCAATACAGACCATATGATAGTCCATAAAACAACCCTCAGTAAGTTTCAGACAACTGAAATTACATCAAGTACTCTCTCATACCAACAGTGAAATAAAACTGGAAATAAACTCAAAAAGAAACCTTCAACACCACACAAATACCTAGAAATTAAATAACCTGCCCCTGAATGAGCATTGGGTCAAAAAGGAAATTGAGATGGAAATTTAAAAATTTATCAAACTCAATGACAATAACTACACAACCTATCAAAACCTCTGAGATACATCTAAGGAGGTGCTAAGAGAGAAGTTCAGAGCCCTAAACATCTACATCAAAAAGTCTGAAAGAGCACAGACAGACCATCTGAGGTCATGCCTCATAAAATGAGAGAAAAAAATAACAAATCAAACCCAAACACAGCAGAAGAAAGGAAATAACCAACACCAGACAATGTAATTGAAACAAACAAACAAAAAATACAAAACATAAATGAAACAAAAAGCCGGTTCTTTGAAAAGATCAGTAAAACTGATAGACCATTATCAAGATTACCCAAGACAAGAGAGAAAATCCCAATAACCTCACTGAGAAACACAACAGGAGATATCACAACTCACACCACTGAAATATTAAAGATCACTCAAGGCTATTATGAACACTTTACACAAATAACCTAGAAAACCTAGAAGAGATGGATAAATTCCTGGAAAAATACAGCCCTCTTAGCTTCAGTCAGAAAGATTTAATGCCACAAACAAACTAGTAACAAGTAGCAAGACTGAAATGATAATTTACAAATTCCCAACAGTAAAAAGAAGTCCAGGACTGGAAAGAGTCACATCAGAATCCTACCAGATATTTTAAGAATTGGCACCAATCCTTTTGACACTATTCCACAAGACAGAGAAAGAAGCAACCTTCCTTAATTCATTCTATGAAGCCAGCATCACCCTATTACCAAAGCCAGGAAAGGGCACAACCAAAAAGAAAACCACAGAGCAACGTCCTTGATAAATACACAGGCTAAAATTCTTAATAAAATACTTGCTGAGCAAATCAAACAACATATCAGATAATCCACCATGATCAAGTGACTTTCCCACCAGGGATGCAGGGATGGGGTAACACATGCAAGTCAATAAACGTGATGCACATTCACAGAATTGAAGACAAAATTACATGATCATCTCAATAGATGCAGAGAAAGCATTTAACAAAACCCAGCATCCTTTTACGATTAAAACCCTCAGCAACATCGGTACACAAGGGACATACCTTAAATTAATAACAGCCATCCATGTCATACCCACAGCCAACGTAATACTGAATGGGGAAAGTGGAAAGCATTCCCTCCGAGAATGGAAACACGACACAGATGGCCTCTGTCACCATTCCTCTTCCAGATAGTCCTGGAAATCCTATCCAGGGCAATCAGACAAGAGAAGGAAATGAAGGGCATCCAAACAGGTCAAGACGAAGTCAGACTGACCCTCTTTTCCAACAGTATGATCATCTACCCTGAAAACCCAAAGGACTCCTCCAGAAAGCTCAGAGAACTGATAAAACAATTTAGCAAAGTTTCCCAATACAAGATTAATGTACACAAATCAGCTCTTCTATAAACCAACAGTGACAAAACAGAGAATCAATCAAGAACTCAAACCTTTTACAATTGCTGCAACAACAACAACAAAAAATTAGAAATATATCTAACAACAGGGCGAAAAGATCTTTAGTAGAAAATCTGCTTAACAAAAGAAATCATAGATGATGCAAACAAATGAAAACACATCTTTGCTCCTGGATGGGTAGAATCAATATTGTAAAAATGGGCACACTGCAATGTACAAATGCATGCAATGTACAGATACAATGCAACTCCCATCAAAATTTCACCATCATTCTTCACAGTTAGAAAAACAGTTCTAATCAAACACCACAAGTTCTCACTCATAGGCGGGTGTTGAACAATGAGAACACATGGACACAGGGAGGGGAGCACTACACACTGGGGTCTGCTGGGGGAAATAGGGGAGGGACAGTGGGGGGTGGGGAGTTGGGGAGAGAGCATGGGGAGAAATGCCAGATATAGGTGAAGGGGAGGAAGGCAGCAAATCACACTGCCACCTGTGTACCTATGCAACTATCTTGCATGTTCTTCACATGTACCCCAAAACCTAAAATGCAATTTTAAAAAAAGTAAAACATTTCTAAAATTCATATGGAAATCAACAAGAGCCAACATATGCAAAGCAAGACTAAGTGAAAAGAACAAATCTGGAGGCATCACACTTCCTGATTTCAAACTATAAGGCCATGGTCACCAAAACAGCATGATACTGGTATAAAAACAGGCACACAGATCCATGGAACAGAACAGAAAACCCAGAAATAAACCCACAAACTTACAGCCAACTGATCTTCAATAAAGCAAACACAAAGTGGAGAAAAGACATCCTTTTCAACAAATGGTGCTGGGATAATTGGTAGCCACATGTAGGAGAATGAAACTGGATCCTCATCTCTCACCTTAGACAAAAATCAACTCAGGACAGATTAAGGACTTAAACCTAAGACCCGAAACTATAAAAATTCTGGAGGATGAAACTATAAAAATTCTGGAGGATAACACTGAAAACCCCTTTTAGGCATTGGCTTAGGCAAAGATTTTATGACTTGAACAAGCAAGTACTCAGAGATTTTATTACCACCAGGCCTGCTTTACAAAAACTTCTGAAAAAAGCATTACACACAGAAAGGAACAACCAGTATTAGCCTTTCTAAAAATATACCAAAAAGTAAAGAGCATCAACATAAAGAAGAATTTACATCAACGAATTGATAAAATAGCCAGTTAACATCAAATGGCAGTAATCCTAAATTTAAATCTACTAAATTCCCCAATCAAAAGATACAGCCAAAACCTAACAGTATACTACATCCAGACCCATTTTATATCCAAAGATACACAAAGACTCAAAACAAAGGGTTGGAGAAAGACTTACCAACCAAATGGAGAGCAAAAATAAACAAACAAAAAGGAGTTGCAATTCATGCATTTGATAAAACAGATTTCAAAGCAACAAAGATAGAGTGGTATAAGGATCAATGCATCCTAACACCCAGATACATAAGACCCATAAAGAGATTTAGACTTAACAAGACAGAAAATTAATAAGGATATCCAGAATCTGAACTCAGATCTGGAACAAGTAAACTTAATAAGTACTTGTAGAGCTCTCCACTTTAGATACATAAAATATACATTCTCCACTTTAAATACACAAAATAATGATTGGCCATTATTAATACCCATTCATAGAATAAAGCACTATTCCTGTTCTCTCTCTTTTTCTTCCTCTCTTTCTTTCCAAAAAAAAAAAAAAAAAAAAAAAAAAGACTTTATGACTAAAAACCCAAAAGTAACTGCAATATAAACAAAGATAAATAGCTGGGACATAACTAAAGAGCTTTTGCATGGCAAAACAAACAATCAGCAGAACAAACAGTTAACCCACAGGGTGAGAAAAAATGTTCACAATCTACACTTCTGACAAAGGACTCATACCCAGAATCTACAACAAACTCAAACAAATCAGTGAGAGAAAAACCAACCCACCCCATCAGAAAGTGGGCTAAGGACATGAATGGACAATTCTCCAAAGAAGATATACAAATGGCTAGCAAGCAATACAAAAATGCTCAGCATCACTAATGACGTGGGAAATGCAAATCAAAACTGCAATGCAATACCACCTTTCTCCTGCAAGGACAGCCATCATCAAAGCATTTAAACAACAACAACAGTAGATGTTGGCGTGGTTGTGGCAATCAGGGGACGCTTCTACACTGCTAGAAGAAATGGAAACTAGTACAGCCACTACGGAAAACAGGGTGGAGTTCCTTAAAGAACTAAAAGTAGAATTACCATTTGATCAAGCAATCCCACTGCTGGATATCTACCAAGAAAAAAGAAGTCATTATTTGAAAAAGATACTTGCACACACATGTTTACAGCAACACAATTCACAACTGCAAAATCATGGAACCAGCCCAAATGCCCATCCATCAATGAGAGGATTAAAAAACTGTTATACATATACATGATGGAATACCACTCAGGGGAAAAAGGAATAAATTAACAGCATTGCCCCGACCTAGATGAGATTGGGGAGTATTATTCTAAGTAAGGCAACTCAAGAATGGAAAACCAAATATTGTACGTTCTCACTGATATGTGGGAACTAAGCTATGAGGACACAGAGGCTTAAGAATGAATGACACAGTGGACTTTGGTGACTTGGGGGAGGGGGAGGAACAAGAAACAAAGGCAACAAATACAATGCAGTGTTTACTGCTCAGGGGATGGGTGCACGGGGATCTCACAAATCACTAAAGAATTTACTCATGTACCCAAACACCACCTGTCCCCCAATAACTCATGGACAATAAGTAACACAGAATCCTCTTATCAAGTATTTGTTATGCACTAGGCATTGCTCTGGGAGGTTTACATATCTTGATTTATTTAATATTCTCACCAACCACCCTCAGGAGACACTGTTGTCAACCTCATTTTACAGATGAGGGAATGAGACATAGAAAAGTCAAATTACTTACTCAATGTTACACATAGTATGAGCCCAAATCAAGATTTAAACTAATTAATAATATGACTATATTTTAGAGGGAAGTTCAATTTACTCAAGGAAATAAATTTAAAATGTATTAGCGTCTCCTTTGCATTCCAGCAGATAATGCACTGTGCCCCACCGCTATGGATGAACCATGTACAAAGCTAGGACAGGCCAAAGTTGAGGTTACCCGGCAGTCTGCTGGGCAGAAGGGCGTCCTACCCATCCTCTACCATCTTATCCAGGGCTCTCCAATCTCTCTCTTTTCTGATTCTGCCTAATACAGAATACGGTACAAAACCTGTCTTCCCGAGACGAAAATGCTTCACCCATGCTGGGTGTCCAGGGCCCATGTTAATCATGTCTGAAACTTGGTTTAACAAATGCACAATTGGGGGCCCAAAGTGGCTCCGGCCGGATGTCGTGGCGCTTGCGAAGGCGAGGACAAGAGTTCAAGGCCAACCAACCTCAGCAACCTTACAAGCTCTCAATGATTGGCAAAAAAAAAAACAAAAAAAAAAAACAAAAAAAACAAATGCACAATGAATCATCATCTCTTTCATTTCTTTAAAATGTGACTCAGTCATTAAAATGTATCTAACCTGACTTCAAGTATTTTATTACTGATCATGTCAATATCTTACAGGAAGAGGTCTACCCTTTATCTGACTGAATAAAGTAAACAGATGCTTGCTGTGTAGAGAAGATGCTCAGGGTAGAGAACCAGAGGGTTGGGTGGGCATGGGGAGCTGGGTGGAGGCTCAGTCTCATCTGGCCTTCACTTGCCTTCCTTTAAGCCAGATTGACTGAGGGGAGGAGCAGTGTAACATCTGCCTCCAGTGATGAAAATCCAGGCTACCCACAGAATGGCCATAAATTGAGAGAGTTAAGTATGGAGTTCCTGAAGACTCCTCCCAAACTCCTTAGATGTAAGTTTACCATCGATCTGTGGACACTATCAGACTACATAATCTTGTACATTTGTCCAGACTGTCTTTCAGTCATTTTCAGTGAGTTATACTATATCCATTAGTTGATAGTTATTTTTTAAAACTGGGAAGAAATGCAGATAACCGTTTTCTCACCATAAACTGAGCACATATGATGCTTCAAGCCATATAAATGGTTCATGGGTTTTGTGAACTGTACTGGTAGGAGGAGAATTCTGTCATTTCACCTCATAAGTATTTGTGTAAAATCAACACAACAGTTTGAAATTGAAATCTACGTTGAAACCTAATTAATACTTTCATAACGTCTACAGTGGTAGTAAGTGACTGCAGGAAGGAAAAGTTATCTGGGCAGTTTTCAGCCATACTGGTGTGTACAATGAATCTAGGGGTGATCAAATGTTGAGTGCATAAATAAATGAATTAATGTGTAAGTGGAATGTTGATAAATTATTGATTGATGGCCTAATAGTCTGTACAGCTTAGTTATATCACTGATTATCTAGATGATTCTGCTTTCATGAATTTATTTTTCTAGCTCCATTCTTTCCAAATCATCAGGAATGCTCGATTTACTGCCTGACTAACCAGGAGCTGGCTGGGATCTTCTCATCCTTGAGCCAAGGGCCTTCCCTCATCACTGTTTCTTTCCTTGATTATTACTTGCAAGTGATATATGTACTCTCTTATGACCATCTCTTCTTCTAACACATGCCCCACGATGAGAAGGACTCAGCCTGGCTTGTTATTCCCCTAAGGACAAATGCCAACTGAAAATAAGAAGCTCAACTCTTTGTTAAGGACTGAACTGTGTCCCACACTAAATTTGTATGTGAAAGTCCTACCCTCCAGTGTGACTTTATTGGCAGAAAAGGCCTTTAAAGAGTTAATTAAGGTTAGATGAGATGACAAGGATTGGGCTTCAGTAGGATAAGACTGGTGTTCTTCTAAGAGGAGAAAGAGACACAAGAGATCTCTCTCCCTGTGCATGAGGAAAATGTCACATGGGAGAGAGTGAAAAGGTAACTCTCTCCAAGAGAGGAAGAGCAGTCTCACCAAAAGCCAACCCCACTGGCACCTTCATCTTGGCCTTTCAGCCTCGAGAACAGTGAGGGAATAAATATCTGTTGTTTAAGTTAGCCAATCTGTAGTGTTTTGTTAGGAAGCCTATAATGACTAACTGCCTAATATATTCTCCATGTTAAAAATAAGAAAAGAAGCACCTTTTGCTTAGGGCATTTACTTTAGAAAGCTTGTACATCTTTGTCATTTTGAAATGTATGTAAATATTCTTAAAAGATAACTTAATCTCATGTTAGTTTTAAGACCCAAAAATGCTGTTCTCAAAGCCTGGGAATCATTACTTTGAAAATTATCAAGGAAGATAACACCTCCATTTCTCAAGTTCAGTAGGAGGCTGGGAGGGTAAGGTCAGCAGGTAACTTTCTCCAAGTTGCAAGACAACCTACTTTTATAAAGACATAAGTTTATTTTTTCTTTGGATAAAGCCAATTGTCTAACAGAAATGGTTACCCCAATTACTAAGAAAATTTAAAATGAAAGGTGTGTCACAAATAGTAAAGTCCCTTGAGGACAAGTCATTACTTACCTTGAGAATCTGTACGTTAAAAGTTGTATCTTCTTGTTATATAAAAAGTTGAAATTTTTTTTCTGCCTTTGCAATTTCTGAGCTGATTTCTTGAGACATGCATCTCACTCTGGTTTAAAGCTAAAAGAAATAAACATTATTCAATTAGGAAAAGAGGAAGTCAAATTGTCTCTATTTGCAGATGACATGATTCTATATTTAAAAGACCCCATTGTCTCAGCCTAAAATCTCCTTAAGCTGATAAGTAACTTCAGCAAAGTCTCAGGATACAAAATCAATGTGCAAAAATTACAAGCATTCCTACACACCAATAGACACAGAGCCACATCATGAGTGAACTCCCATTCACAACTGCTACAAAGAGAATAAAATACATAGAAACACAACTAACAAAAGATGTGAAGGACAGACCACTGCTCAAGAAAATGAGAGAGGACACAAACAGAAAAACATTTCATGCTCATGGTTAGGAGGAATGCTTTTACACTGCTGTTGAGAGTGTAAATTAGTTCAACCATTGTGGAAGACAGTGTGGTGATTCCTCAAGGATCTAGAAATAGAAATGCTGTTTGATTCCAGGATCCAGGAATCCTTTGGGTATATACCCAAAGGATTATAAAACATTCAATTATAAAGATGCACGTACATGTATGTTTATTGTGGCACTGTTTACAATAGCAAAGACTTTGAACTAACCCAAATGTCCACCATAGACAGACAAGGAAAATATGTGACATAAACCATGGAATACTATGCAGCCATAAAAAAGGCCTTCATGCCCTTTACTGGAACATGGATGAAGCTGAAAAACCATCAAAACTGACATAAGAACAGAAAACCCAACATCACTTGTTCTCACTCCTAAGTGGGTGGTGAATAATGAGAACACACAGCCACAGTTGGGGGAACATCACACACTGGGGCCTGGGGATTGAGGGGCTAGAGGTGGAATAGCAGGGGTGGTCAAATTGGGGAGGGACAGAATTAGGAGAAATACCTAATGTAGATGATGGGCCAGTGGATGCGGTAACCACCACCATGGCATGTGTATACCTATTTAACAAACCCGCATGATGTGCACATGTACCCCAGAACTTAAACTTTTCTAAAAAATAAGTGGATGGTGAACAATGAGAACACATGGATATAGGGAAGGGAACACCACACACTGGGGCCTGTGTGTAGTAGGGGAGGGCTAGGGAAGGAATAGCCAGGGGTGGGGGGATTGGGAAGGGTAACAGGAGACATACTTAGTGTAGGTGATGGAGGATCAGATGCAGCAGAGCACCATGACACATGTGTATCTATGAAACAAACCTGTGACACGTGTACACCTACGGAACAAACCTGACACATGTACACCTACAGAATAAACCTGTGACACGTGTACACCCGCGGAACAAACCTGTGACACGTGTACACCTATGGAACAAACCTGTGACACGTGTACACCTACGGAACAAACCTGACATGTGTATACCTACGGAACAAACCTGTGACACGTGTATACCTACAGAACAAACCTGTGATACGTGTATACCTACAGAACAAACCTGTGACACGTGTACACCTATGGAACAAACCTGTGACACGTGTACACCTATGGAACAAACCTGTGACATGTGTACACCTACAGAACAAACCTGTGACACATGTACACCTACAGAACAAATCTGTGCATTCTGCATATGTACCCCGGAAGTTAAAGTATAATATTTCTTTCTCTCCTACCTTAATGGAGAAGTTTTCTGGGTTGGGAGGAGATTTTATTTTCAATTATGTGTCTCTAACACCTCCCAGTCTCAGTGAGAATATTTGGCAACATATAAACATCTTTTAAATTAACATGTATATCTCCCCATCTGTATCAGTCCAATTTGCATTGCTGTAATAAAGGGATACCTGAGGCTGGGTAATTTACAGGGAAATGAGGGTGATGAGACTCATGGTTGTACAGACTGCCCAGGAAGCATGGCACCAATATCTGCTTCTTGTGAGGCCTCAGGGAACTTGCAATCATGGCAGAAGGCAAAGGGGAGCTGGCACCTAACATGGTGAGAAAGGAAGAAGAGAGACGGGGGCAGTACCACACTTTCACAACCAGATCTCAGTGAGTGAAGAGAGCAAGAATTCAGCCCTTACCAAGCCATTCGTGAAGGATCTGCCCCATGAGCCAAACTCCTCCCTCCCAGCAGGCCCTACCTCCAGCACTGGGGATCACATTTCAACATGACATTTGGAGGGGCCAAACATCCAAACTATATCACCACCTCTGTTACTACTGTATCTACACAAACAATGAGAAGTTCTATTAGACTTCATTACGTCTTAATTCTGCTGCCCATATCAGATAAACAATGGCAGGCTGGTAATGAGGAACCAAAAGTACAGGCCAAAATTGGTTTTACTCAAACGGCCATAGCATCATTTTAAATGTTTGGATAAATCAGGTTTCTTTGGTTAGTGGGCTGATTAGTGGAAAATGCCCTGTGGTTACAGGTGGAAGAATTTGGATTTGGATTCAGTTCCACCACTTTCTATGTGAGTCTTACCAGTCTCCGAATTTCACCCGGAAGCCCAATCTCCTCATCTGAAAAGGTCTCCTGTTTCTTATAGGGTCACTGAGAGACCAGATGAAATATTACAGGCGTGCTTTGCACGATGAACATTTGTACCATAGTGTTTCCTTAGTATGCACTAACCTTGCCATCTAAAGGGACTGTGACATTTACCAGCTAGTTTCCAAAGTGGCTTACTCCTAAAGGAAAGAAAAGCTGACTTTCCATTTCCAGTTCATCTGTCTGTTCTTCTACTCCTTTAAACTTCTTCATAAGGACTTTCCTGCCTTTCAACAGTATTTTCTTTATTAACATAGGACAAGGTGCTCACAGTTTTGCACATTTAATTTGTTCTGCATTGGGGGTTATGGTTCCTGAGGGGGATCCTATCAAGTTACCTTGTCTTTTCAGCTGAAGAATTCGAGGTGTTTATAAACTGAGGGAATACAGTGAGTGAAAATGAAATGAGGAATAACTGCAGACAAGACAGCAGTGCAATTTACAGCTAGGGCTAGTGTGCTCTAAACCCATCACAACACATTCTACACTATAAATACATATTGTAAGTAAATCACCGAGCTTTCTGCTGTGATCTATTTATTTAGGCTTCTCTCTAATTTGGTCTTGAGGCCTCTCTTTAAAGGAGGCCAGAAACCAGCCCGTCTCCAGGAGAGCCCAGGCCAGGGGGAAAGGTCGGCTCTGGGGTGTCAGTCAGGCAAGGCACAAGGAGGAGGCAGGACCGAAACGCAGGAACAGAAGAAATCTCCAACTTACACATCCCGGAGACGGTCGGGGAGCGTCTGGAGCCGAGGGGCAGTCTGGAGGCCAAGAGGAACCAGAGAGCAGAGGGAGGGCCTGGAGCTTTGTTCTCGGGCTTGCCCGTGAGGGTGTGGCTTCCCTGATTTAAGAGAACACGCGGAGCTGGGCTTCTTTACAGGACTCCGGTGTGGACCACTAGGTTTATCATAGTCAGCAGCTGTGTGACGCGTGGGTTTGGCTCCGTGGGATGAGGAACACATGGGCCACCTCACACCCACTCAGGGACGGGGAGTGTTACCCAGCTCAGAGGTGACACGGTGAGACTGGGCTTCAGACAAGTTTGGTCAGGCCTGAAAAGGGATGCTGAGGCAGCAACTGTTAAACACATTTGTGATGGTTTTCCCCAAAACCTGGCTTTTAAATCATTTATGTTACACATGAGCAAAAACTGAACTGAAAGCATTTGGAAATAACCCCTTTGGTTTGCACCAGTAAGCAGGAATCCTGTTATTAGTAAAATGACAATGTCACTGAAGTGAAAGCTAAAATATGAAAAACATCCAGGGAAACACGCAGCCCTTTACCTGAGGCGTCAGGGTGTTTCTGTCCATAAAGGCTGTGTTAAGTTTCAGTGTCAGGTTTACCTTGTTATTTTAGTGCTGTCTACGTGAAAATATCCTTTTGAGACTGTACAACACATGTTCTCATTTGGAAAGAAACATATTTCATTGACTGTATATTTTTCTATTGTGACTTTTGAGTGTTTCTTTAATCTGGAGGTTTATATTGCTGGAGAAGTTGCCTGTGGGTAGTTTGCAGCCAACAAGTGACCCTGAATTAGCTACAGGTGATTCTCGTTATAGGAACGCCGCGGCGTGAGGCTTAGCCATGGCTGTCATACTGTGGTTCCTGAACCAGCAGAGAAATTATTATAAATGCAAATTCTCAGACCCCACCCAGACCTACTGAATAAGAAACTCTGAGTGGAAACCAGCAATCTGTGGTTCAGCAAGCCCTACAGGTGATTCTGGACTGCACTAGAGAGCCATCAGTTTACTGTTACAGAAACTTTGTAGGATTTCTATAGCACATTGCGTGAGTAATATAAACGTTGACTATTTATTTTACTTAATGGCACATGTAATATAAATGGTATCTTAATGTAATATAAATGACTAATATAAATGGTCAACATTTTAAAATTCTTTGAGCCGGTACTGAAAACCACTATCCTGTTTAACGAGGGTCGGGCTGACAATAGTGGTCATCACAATTCAGTTTGGGCCACTTGGCCCTGTTCACAGGCACAGTGACTCACCCACAGGACTCACAATGAGTTGCAAACACGTCCCTTCTGCAGAGCTCAGACTGAGAGGCCTTTTGAGGTGCTAACTAGCAAACATTTTTAAATGTCATTGATACTTACCCTGCCCTCATCTTCACCCTGATTCTGAGTCTTTGCTTTCCTTGAAACAGTGGCTTTCTCTGTGACCTCATTTATCCTCTCTCACTGTGAGCCCTTCCTCAGAACTTGCAGAGAATCCACGGGATTCAGTCATCACCTTCTGAAGGCAGTTTCAGAACTGACTGCTCTCTTAACTATCTATCTTAGTAAACACAGTCACTTAGATGTCCTCCTGCTAACAGCAGCACAAATAAATAAATCTGAATGTGTGCCTCACATCAGCTCCCATCTGAGCGTCCACGTTTTTGTCAGTGGGAGGTTGCACAAGTTACCCTAATTCCCCTTTCTCCTTTGCTGGCTTGACCCTGGAATGAGCTGTAGGTTTTCATAATATATATCGTATTCATCCCTTTTCTCCATTCCTGCTGTTACTGTATTTAGAATGTAAACACCTGAACTGGGAAACTGTTTTCCAAAAGGCCTTCCTCTGTCCCTTCTTCATTCCCTTTCTCTTTCTCCTTTCTTTGGTTTCTCTCAATTCCTTCCTTTTCTTTCTTCTCTCCTCCTTTCTTTCCTCCCCTTCCTCCCACAAACAGATGGCAAAATAAATGACTTACCTCCTCTCCCTCTAGGTGTCCCACTGACTAAGAGCAGCCTTTGCATTCTTGACCTCAAAGTTCTCCAAGTTCTGATGACAATCTACTTCTTTCATCTCCCCTCCATCCACTTCCCCTATCGACTCTTACTGGTTCTCAAACTCAGACACACCGAAAAGCCTGATTGAAAGAGATATTTGAGCCCAAATTCTAGGGTTTCTGACTCAGTCATTTCAGGGTAAAGCCCAGGATTTAACATTTCTGAAAAGTTTCCATGTGCTACAGATAGAATGTTGGTATCTCCTCCAAATTTACACGTCCACGTCCTAACCCCCGGTGTGGCTGTATTTAGAGATGGGGCCTCTAAGGAAGTAACTAAGGTTAAATGAAGTAATAGGGTGGGGCCCTGGCCTGATGGGATTAGTGTCCTTATAAAATAAAACACCAGAGAACTTAGGATCTCCCCAGCCTTCAGAACTGAGAAAATAAATTCCTGTGTTTAAGCCACTCAGTCTTTGTATTTTTATGACAGCCTGATCTGACTGATGCTCCAGGGAATCCTGAGGCTGCTGTTCCGGGACTGTATTTGAGAGACCTCACTACTCCACTCTGATTGGCTGCTGTTCTAGTACTGTATTTGAGAGCACCTCACTACTCCACTCTGATTGGCTGCTGTTCCGGGACTGTATTTGAGAGACCTCACTACTCCACTCTGGTTGGCTGCTGTTCTGGGACTGTATTTGAGAGACCTCACTACTCCACTCTGATTGGCTGCTGTTCTGGGACTGTATTTGAGAGACCTCACTACTCCACTCTGATTGGCTGCTGTTCCGGGACTGTATTTGAGAGACCTCACTACTCCACTCTGATTGGCTGCTGTTCCGGGACTGTATTTGAGAGCACCTCACTACTCCACTCTGATTGGCTGCTGTTCTGGGACTGTATTTGAGAGACCTCACTACTCCACTCTGATTGGCTGCTGTTCTGGGACTGTATTTGAGAGACCTCACTACTCCACTCTGATTGGCTGCTGTTCTGGGACTGTATTTGAGAGACCTCACTACTCCACTCTGATTGGCTGCTGTTCCGGGACTGTATTTGAGAGCACCTCACCACTCCACTCTGATTGGCTGCTGTTCCGGGACTGTATTTGAGAGCACCTCACTACTCCACTCTGACTGGTCTCCTTGTTGACTTGACCTCTGTGTCTTTCTGACAGGCCTGCTCTTCTTTCTTTACTTGAACCCCACATCTTCTGGAAAACCCCCTTTGAACCATATGTCTTCCCTGAAGGCTCCCAACTCTCCCACCACAGTCATCTCTCTGCTCTTCATCTTTAGATCCACTTGGCATCTCGCATGAACTACCTTGGATGATTCCTTTTTCCCTTCACACAGCTGTTTTGTCTTCATTGTAAGCTCCTTGGAGCACAGAATGTCTCCCGGGTGTCGCATACCCAGCACAGTGCTTTGTGGACAGCGCAGGTTCAATAAATATATGATTTTTGAGAACCATGGAGGGTGTGGAGAAGGGGTTCCTAGAAATTGCAGGTGTGAATCTTTCTGGTGTCATAGATCTCTCAGTGGCTCTGAGACCCTCTTAGGAAGGTGGGGTATAGCTCACAGGGGAACACGTGATTATTGGCTTACTTGCCTAGGGAGCAGCATCCTGAGTGGGTCTCTCTTAATGTTTTGTAGACCTAAGAGTCAACTCTGAGGAAGAGTACATCTAATGATAACGATGATGCTGTAAGAATGAACATGTATTAAGATTTCTATGTGCAAAGCGTTTCACAGGTATTTCCACTTGTACTTCTCCCAGTAACTCCACACGGTATGAATTATCATGCTTTCCATTTTCACAGATGACAAAATCGAGGCTTAGAGAGGATAAGTGACTTGTCCCAGATCTTAGAGCCAGGCAGAAGTAGAGCACATGCTTGGGCCATGTCTGCATGACTCTCCGTTCACCTATTTTCTCATTTCTTGCCTTCCCTCTATAAATAGCAGAGAGTTTTACACCAGAGGTTTACACGAGGCTGGCTTCCAACCTTTAAATATTTAGGTTTACTATTGTTATGCCATTTAATGTAGTTTATAGGTCTGTTTCTAGGATAGATTAACCATGTAATAACAAGGCTTAACTTCTAGTGCCAGAGGATAACTGAAGGAGAAAATATCCATCTTCTCTCAGAAATCAGCAGTGAAGGACATGCGCAGGTTGTGAGGCAGTAGTCTGCAGTTTGCAATTAATGCCACTGACCCCATTGGTCACCAAACCTGTTCTCAGTGAACAAAATCAGGCGTGATGTCTCAGTGGGTCCAGAGAAAAATTGTATTGCATTTTGCTTTCTTGACTCAGTGATTTGAAGAGTATTTTTTGACATATCAGCATTTCCATAAGATTCCCCAACAACTTATTCTAATCTGTTTTACTTCCTAACCAGGCCTAAAAAAAAGGCAGTAACAGAAATATTAAAGAGTATCATAGCTACCCATAATAAAAAGTCATTACAAAATTTTTGAAATACCTGCTTTATTATTAACTCAGCCCTTAATTTTAATCAATGCATTATGCAATCACTCTGGTAAATGTTTACATTAAATTAAGTTTTATAAGTTGAACGTATATATGTAATGTCTATATATGTGTATTATAACATGTGGGCTCACTCCAAGCAATTATGCTACCCAAAGAGCAATTATGAGATTCTGTGAATCCTAAAGAGAAATTTTTATTGGGCTCAGATTTAAATCCAAGGTCTTAAAAGACTTCAAAATCTACCACTTTGAATAAATTGAATGTTGACAATCAATTAAACTAATTTACTTTGCATATGAAAGTGTATTTTTTATATTTTTAAATAAAAATTATAATTCAAAAATAAATACCAGACATTTTGGGGTAATTTGAAAGAGGAAACCATAGCAGGTAGAAAAAAAAAATCAACCACGCTTTCATCACACAGAAGTATGGAATCCTGTAGAAGAAATTTTGTATCACAACTTTTATTAACTGAAGATTTATTTCACTAACACTTGCCTGTGTTCCTGCTGAGCTACATGTTGAGTCTGCCCGTATCTCTTTGTCACTATTCCAGCATCCAAGCCCACGCGTGTCTCACCTGGATTTTTACTGGAGCCTGGAACTCGTCTGTCTGCTCCTGTCTTGTGTCCCTTCAGTCTGTTACCCATGATGCACTCTGGCTTAAGTGACTTCAGTGACATTCATTGCTCTCGGGTGAGAGGACTGTCCCAACAGGGCACCGCGGAGCACTTGGGAATATTAGACCAGTAATCTGAGTATCTCTGTCTGACTTTATTTTTATTTGTATTTATTTTTTTGAGATGGAGTTTCACTCTTGTCCCCCAGGCTGGAGTACAATGGCGTGATCTCAGCTCACTGCAACCTCCGCCTCTCAAATTCAAGTGATTCTCCAGCCTCAGCCTCCCAAGTAGCTGGGATTACAGGCATGGACCACCATGCCCGGCTAATTTTTGTATTTTTAGTAGAGTCCGGGTTTAACCATGTTGGCCAGGCTAGTCACGAACTCCTGACCTCAAGTGATCTGCCCACCTCAGCCTCACAAAGTGTTAGAACTACAGGTGTAAGCCACCGTGCCCAGCCCTCTAGCTGATGTTAGAGGGTTGTTGTGAAGTTAAAATGAAAAAAGTACACAAAGGTGCTTGTAAACAGTAGTAAACTGCAGCGTGAGTGGTTATTACTTAGGACTTTATATATGAACAAATGTCAGATGTTTTTGTTTGTTATGAAAATATATATATATATATAGGTTACTATCATAATTATTTAAACCAGTCTTAGTCTTTGAGAGGCAAGTAACAGAGAACAGTTGAAGTCAGGAAACAGGGATTCTAACCACTGACATTTGGCATAACCTGGAATGAGATCTGGCTCTCACCAAATTGAGAAATAAAGAAATGCATCTGGGGTCTGTGGGGGGATCTAGGGGAGGGACAGTGGGGGGTGACGAGGGATAACATGGGGAGAAATGCCAGATATAGGTGATGGGGAGGAAGGCAGCAAACCACATTGCCATGTGTGTACTGATGCAAGAATCCTGCATGTTCTTCACATGTACCCCAAAACCTAAAATGAAATAAAAAATATATAAAAAAGAAATGCATCACACAAGCAGTTGTTAGTTGAAAATGTGTAGTGCTATAGAAAAAAATGTAATCTGTCAAGTATTCGTGAAAAAAAATGAATGAAGAAATACTAGAAGCATGCCTATTCTGAGCAATTAGTATGTGTATTTTAGTCTACCAGTACATTAAAAATGATAATTTTCCCATGGCATGACGTGCAATAAATGTGCTTATTCTATACTGTGAGATGCTTAAATTTTACACATGACTTTACAGGTGATTCCCAGTTGTCTTAAGCTGATTTCAGATTTCTGGAAAAGACAAAATGCTGGAAAAATAAACTGTATTATGAGAAAGTAGGACTTGGGTTTTTGATGTCCTGCCCCGGCTATAATGGAAATATTCCTGTGGAAAGCTCTTTTGTTCATTCTGGACAAAGGAGTCATCACAATTTGATGTTTTCCCTCACACCAAAGAGCATTATTCTGATGCTTGAAATGCTAATTCCAACATGTTAATCTTTGACCCAAATGAAGGAGTTGCCATGGAAGAAAACCTGGCAAAACTAAAAAGAGTTTTCTTGTATCACAGTATAAACAGCAAACAGATGGAAACTAAAATTTGAGGAATTTTGGGACGGTTTGAGAAGAGACTGTTTATGAGGGTTTTGGTGGGGTCTAGGAACACTGCAAGGGAAAGTGGAGCTGCTAACAGCCTCATCCATAAAGCATGAGGGGAGGAAGAAGTTACTGGAACCTGGAAAAAGAGACTTTTCTGGGAAAGCCATTGACAGGCTTAGAGTCAAAGGACAGAGCCAGGCTGAGAAGACCTTGTCCAGAGGGAGCCTGGAGAAGGAATATCTGACCTTCCTCCTCCTCTAGGAGGGGCTCCTTGCTGTGAACCACGTGGGAAATGGGGTAAAACACCCAAGAGTGTGGCCCACACAGCTCAGCCTCCTGTGGAGTGGGGGAAAGTGGATTAGGAGGGGCAAATGGAGAGATTCGGCATAGACTCATGGTAATTTATCTAGCACAAAGCCTGGCACAGGACAAATGCTCCAAAAACAAAGTCACGTGAAAGGGTAACTGACTCTTTCAGTGACTAAACTGCGCACAGTGGCACACTTCATTTTCTTCCTGGTCATTTTTTGAGTTCATGTTATAGAGTGAATAAAACATCATGATTTCAAGAGTTTGCTTTAAAAAAAAAGTAGCATTTTCTCCAGCTACCTTTACGTTTCTCCAATGGCACTTCTATCTTTTATCTTGTATGACAATTAGTGAATAGTATCAGTTGTAAGATTACAAGTGTTTTCTCTCTAAGGATGCAAACACACTCATACACACGTTGGATGTTCCACAGTGTCTAGAACAGGACCACAAACATAGTTGCTTCAATAAAAGTCTGTAATCACATACATTCAAATATGAGAACTATGTTATATTACACCATTAGAAATTGTCTGCATTGAATTTAATAGCATTCATTTGTTTGAAAACTCACTAAGCACCAGCTTTGCATCCAGTACTGTACTGAACACTGAGATTTCAAACATAAATAAGCAAGCTGCCTGTCCTCCTAGGGCTTACATTGTGAGAGGAGAGGATTGCCAATTATCAATCATGAAATGACTCACTGTGCTAGGGAAGTGTCACAAGATGAATCCTCATGCTGTGGGGGACAAGAGTGGTGGAGAGTAGCACAGGGAGGAAAGAGCAATGCATCAGCATCCTGCACATACAGAGTAGACTCCAGATGAATAACACCAGGGAAAGAGCAATGCATCAGCATCCTGCACACACAGAGTAGACTCCAGATGAATAACACCAGGGAAAGAGCAAGGCATCAGCATCCTGCATGCAGAGTTGACTCCAGATGAATTAACACCAGGGAAAGAGCAATGCATCAGCATCCTGCACACACACAGTAGACTCCAGATGAATAACACCAGGGAAAGAGCAATCCATCAGCATCCTGCACACACACAGTAGACTCCAGATGAATAACACCAGGAAAAGAGACATGCATCAGCATCCTGCACACACAGAGTAGACTCCAGATGAATAACACCAGGGAAAGAGCAATGCATCAGCACCCTGCACACACAGAGTACACTCCAGATGAATAACACCAGGGAAAGAGCAATGCATCAGCATCCTGCACACACAGAGTAGACTCCAGATGAATAACACCAGGGAAAGAGCAATTCATCAGCATCCTGCACGCACAGAGTAGACTCCAGATGAATAACACCAGGGAAAGAGCAATGCATCAGCATCCTGCACACACAGAGTAGACTCCAGATGAATAACACCAGGGAAAGAGCAATGCATCAGCACCCTGCACACACAGAGTAGACTCCAGATGAACAACACCAGGGAAAGAGACATGCATCAGCACCCTGCACACACAGAATTGACTCCAGATGAACAACACCAGGGAAAGAGCAATGCATCAGCACCCTGCACATACAGAGTAGACTCCAGATGAATAACACCAGGGAAAGAGCAATGCATCAGCACCCTGCACACACAGAGTAGACTCCAGATGAATAACACCAGGGAAAGAGCAATGCATCAGGACCCTACACACACAGAGTAGACTCCAGATGATTAACACCAGGGAAGGAGCAATGCATCAGCACCCTACACACACAGAGTAGACTCCAGATGAATAACACCAGGGAAAGAGCAATGCATCAGCATCCTGCACACACAGAGTAGACTCCAGATGAATAACACCAGGGAAAGAGCAATGCATCAGCATCCTGCACACACAGAGTAGACTCCAGATGAATAACACCAGGGAAAGAGACATGCATCAGCATCCTGAACACACAGAGCAGACTCCTGAGGAATAACACCAGGGAAAGAGCAATGCATCAGCACCCTGCACACACAGAGTAGACTCCAGATGAACAACACCAGGGAAAGAGACATGCATCAGCATCCTGCACACACAGGATGACAGGTTGATAGGTGCAGCAAACCACCATGGCACATGTATACCTGTGTAACTAACCTGCACATTCTGCACATGTATCCCAGAACCTAAAGTAAAATAAAATCAAGTAAAATAAACTACTTTACTAAATGATGCCGACAATGGATACAGAATTATAAAAGTTTTCAAAAATTACCTTCACATCACAAAAGGATTTTGCTCACACAAAGATAATATAGATTTCTCAATAAATACATTATGAAATTAAGTGTATTTTTATGACTTCTTACCTGAACAGGATAAAGCAACCTTTGACACCAGCCAAGAAATAAGAAAAAAATACACAAACAAATATAAAAGCATGCCATTCTCATGGATGGAAATAATCAATATCATGAAAATGCCCATACTGCCCAAAGTAGTTTTTAGATTCAATGTTATTCCCATTAAAGCACCATTAACTTTCTTCACAGAACTAGAAAAATACATGTGGAACTAAAGTAAATCCCAAATAGGCAAGTCAATCCTACAAAATTGAACAAAGCTAGAGCCATTACGCTATCCGACCTCAAACTGTAATACAGAGCTACAGCAGCCGAAGGGCATGTTAGACCAAGGGGACAGAATAGAAAACCCAGAAATAAGACTGCGCACCTACAACTATCTGATCTTCAACAAGCTGGACAAAAGCAAGCAATGAGGAAAAGATCACCTATTCAACAAATGGTGCTGGGATAACTGGATACCCATATGCAGAATATTGAAATTGACACCTTCCTTACACCATATACAAAAATTAACTCAAGATAAATTAAGACTTAAGTATAAAACCCCAAACTGTAAAAACCCTGGAAGACCACCTAGGCAATATTATTCAGGACATAGGCACAGGCAAAAATTTATGACCAAGATGCCAAAGGCAATTGTAACCAAAGAAAAAATAACAAATGGTATCAAATTAAACTAACGCTTCTGCACAGCAAAAAAAAAAAAAAAAAAAAAAAGTCAAACATACAATCTGCAGAATGAAGAAAAATTTTTACAAACTATTCATCTGACAAGGGTCTAATATCCAACATCTATAAGTAGCTTAAGCAAGTTTATAAGAAGAAAAATCCCTATTAAAAAATAGGCAAAGAATGTGAGCAAACACTTCTCAGAAGAAGACATAATATGGCCAATAATCTTACATAAAAAACCTCGACATCATGATGATTAGAGAAATGCAAATCAAAACCACAGTGTGATACCATCTCACACCTGTCAGAAAGGCTTCTATTAAAAAGTCAAAAAATGATAGGTGCTGGTGAGATTGAGGAGAAAAATAAATGCTTACACACTGTTGGTGGAAGACACTACAGCGATTCCTCAAAGACCTAAAGGCAGAAATACCATTCAACTCAGGATCTCATTACTGAGTACACACCCAAAGGAATACAAATCATTGTACTGTGAAGACACCAGCAAATGTGTGGTTCCTGCAGCGCTATTTATAATAGCGAAGACATGGAACCAATCTAAATGCCTGTCGATAACAGGCTGGATAAAGAAAATGTAGTACATAGACACCATGAAATACTGCAGCCTTAACAAGAATGAGATCATGACCTTTGCGTGGACATGAATGGACTTGGAGGCCTTTATCCTTAAGAAACTAATGCAGGAACAGAAAACCTAATATAGCATGTGCTCAGGTATAAGTGCGACCTAAATTGTAAGAACACATAGACACAGAGGAGAACAGCCACCGGGGCCTATCAGAGGGTGGTAGTTGGAAGGAGAAGGAGGATGGGGAGAAATAATGAATGGGTGCTGGGCTTAATACCTGGGCGATGAAATAATCAGCCGAAATTCCATGGCACGTTCAAGTATGTAACATGCCCGCACATACACCTGTAAACTTAAAAGTTTATGAATACCCATAAGGAAGATGTTAGCAAACATCTCATTGGAACTTGAAGGACCGAAATGAGGAAGGCGGAATTAGGAGTGACCCTCCCCATATGGTTCCCATCTGAGTTTGAGCCCCTCCCCGGGCCGTGGGAACACGGCCTCAAGCAGGCAAAGGCTCTGTGGATTTGAAACAAAACCCAGCCGGGCGCGGTGGCTCACGCCGGTAACCCCAGCACTTTGGGAGGCCGAGGCGGGTGGATCACGAGGTCAAGAGATCGAGACCATCCTGGTCAACATGGTGAAACCCCGTCTCTACTAAAAATACGAAAAATTAGCTGGGCACGGTGGCGTGTGCCTGTAATCCCAGCTACTCAGGAGGCTGAGGCAGGAGAATTGCCTGAACCCAGGAGACGGAGGTTGTGGTGAGCCGGGATCGCGCCATTGCACTCCAGCCTGGGTAACAACAGCGAAACGCCGTCTCAAAAAAAAAAAAAAGAAACACTAAACCGTGCGGTGAGCTCCACCCACGCCGCCTCCGGCTGCCGCCTGCCTTCTCCCGGGCAGTGAGATCTGGCGGCTGTTCGGAGGCTCTAAACGCGTTCAGAGTTTTCTGCGCGTCGTGTGCGATCTTCTGACGGCCAGAAAAGCCATTAATATGATGACAGTTCTGAACGATCTGTGTGCTGGAAAAGCTTCTCACTCCACCCAGTGCCTGAGGATGTGGAAACTGCCCTCGCGCTCTCCGCGGGGATCGCGGTTCCTCTCCACGCTCCTATGTCACGGCTTTATTTGCCTCTGGGACGCGCTGACATTGTTCTAAGCACATTTTCCAAGTGATTGTGAGTCTGGGTGCGTTTTGTTGGACTCCAAGGGAGTCTAATCTCTAAGTTCTTTCCGCAGTCTGCCTATACCACAAAGTCCATATATTCGAATACACAGTAACTCTGGCAACACAACTTTTCGCCTAATTAAGGATAATTCGGTCATAAAAGAAGCCACAGGGGCTGCACAGCTGGCTCTGTGGCTTAGTTGGCTAAAGCGCCTGTCTCGTAAACAGGAGATCCTGGGTTCGAATCCCAGCGGGGCCTGGGGGTGTTTTTCCCCCTCTTTCCCCTTTCAAAAAGGGCCATCTGTTTTTGTCAGTTTATCACAATTTTGTAGTCTATAGTCCTTAATCACAATGTTAAATTCACTGCAGAGAGCTTCAATCTCTCCAATCGCTCCTCATTCCACCTGCATCCTCTAAGATTATTCGCTTTTGATGTTCTATCAGTTTATTGGAATGTAGCCAGACTAGGGGGTTCAAGTTCAATTACGGATTAAAAAATCTCTAAAATAAAATTGTAAAACTTTTAATTCGCAACATTA
The DNA here is from genome assembly GCA_031835075.1 of Saguinus oedipus. NCBI lineage: Eukaryota > Metazoa > Chordata > Mammalia > Primates > Cebidae > Saguinus > Saguinus oedipus. The sequence continues at coordinate 7,065,772 of CM063172.1, read as the reverse complement.
AAATATATATTCTTCCGGTTTCTCAAACTCCAAGTAATCTTACTTAAATTCTACATGGATGAAAAATGGTTGCAATTTATGGAACATTTACTAAGTTGCACTTTATGTATTTTCTCACATACTTTTAATTTCTAGAATACTCACTGAAGTAAATATTATGCACATTTTACAGATTAAAAAACGACGTATCGGAAAGAAATAAAATAACTTGCCCAAATCTTATAGCTGATGAATAATCAACCTAAGATTTAAATCCAATATTTCTCAGTTACTTAAGTCAAAGTCTCAAGTAACAGATAATCTTATGTATAAAAATGAACAATATCCAGTGTGACTTAGAATAATAGTTCTTAAAAATTGTATGGCACATGAACTCATTATATATACGTATATATGTATATATATACATATATTTTTTTTGTTTTTGTTTTTGAGACGGAGTTTCGCTCTTGTTACCCAGGCTGGAGTGCAATGGCGTGATCTCGGCTCACCGCAACCTCCGCCTCCTGGGTTCAGGCAATTCTCCTGCCTCAGCCTCCTGAGTAGCTGCGATTACAGGCACGCACCACCACATGCCCAGCTAATTTTTTGTATCTTTAGTAGAGACGGGGTTTCACCATGTTGACCAGGATGGTCTCGATCTCTTGACCTCGTGATTCACCCGCATCGGCCTCCCAAAGTGCTGGGATTACAGGCTTGAGCCACCGCGGCCGGCCTCATTAGATATCTAATAAAACCTTTTGTCTATAAACACACAGACACACAACCACACAGACATACTTACGGACAATGTTTACATATTCTTTTGAGATTTTCCCTGACCTCCTCTTGGATATCCATGTGCCACTGAAAAAGAAATCGAAGACTTTCATAAATCAATAAACATTAAGTCACAAATGAATGTTCAGAACAAAACAAGCTGTTTTAGGGAAAGGGGACATATTTTATCTCTTGACACTGACTTTGGTAAGACTTAACACTCCCTCTCCTTGACTGATTTAGCTTCCAGTTCATCTAATACAGAATGTCAACCAAAAGGAAGTGGGAATGTTTGCTGAATACACACCTGACAGAGGCAGACTTCTGCTTTCCCTGGACGGGAAGAGAATAGAAAGCAAAATGAATGAACTGCTTTTTCCAACAGTAATGTATTATTTTCAGAAACTACTTCCTGGATTGCATTGGGGATTGTATTCGTTTATTAGGACGGATAATATAGTACCACAGACTGGGTGGCTTAAACAACAGAAATTTATTTTCTCACCATTCTGGAGGTAGAAATCTGAGATCACAGCGTCATCAGAGGGAATGTCTTCTAAGGCCTCGCTCCTTGACTCGCAGCTGGCTTTCTTCTCGGTGTTTCTGCCTTCGTGCGTCTCTCCGAACCTCTTCTTTTTGTGATGACGTCAGTAACATTGCATAAGGGCGCACCCTAACGACCTCATTTTAATGCAATTACCTCTTTAAGGATCTTACCTTGAAATAGAGTCACATTCTGAGATACCGGGGGTTACGATTCAACAGATGAATTTTGTGGAGATTTCAGACCATAATAAGGCTTAAACGACTATGAGATTTTCTTCAAACAAGTTTCTTCATTCGTTCATGCACTTGCTATTTTATTTATTCATTGGCCCTTCCCCACTCCCTTCCTTCCTTCTTCAGAAATAAATTCCAATAATCCAGATAAAACATTATTAACAAACTGGGTGATGAAATTATGTTTTATATTAAGCCTGACTTAAGAAAGCCTCAATGACAGAAAAATTTCATTTGGAGTTTCCCAGTGGAAAATACAGAGTAAAACCTTGTGATTATATAACGGAAATTGCAGAGTAGAAGCCTGATAGAGCTTAGAGAAAAAGAACCGCTCTTCTGCCTCTGAAGTTGGAGACATATTTGTCTTCTTTCCTCTCTTTCCTTCATTGCTTCTTTTCTTGTTTCCTCTCTTCCTCCCTTAATTATTTCCTTCTGTCCTTCTTTCTTTTCTTTCCTTCCTTCTTTCAGTTGAAGTATAAATCTATATATAATACTATAATTTATCTGACTGAATTCAGATCAAGTGCCATCAGCTAATGAGTTTCAGACAAAATATATTGTTTCCTCCTTCAAAATATTTTAAGTCAAAATAAATGGTGCTTGCAATTTATTTTTTTATCGAAACATTACCTGTCATTTACCCAGTTACGTACCTCCTGTAGGTTAATGTGTTCAGCAGTCAGAGTTGTCTGATACAGGTTCCACCTTCATCCAACTTTTTGGTTAAATTTAAAAAACGGCCGGATACCGTGGCTCATTCCTGTAATCCCAGCACTTTGGGAGGCTGAGGTGAGTGGATCACCTGAGGTCAGGGGCAGACTGACCAACATGGAGAAACCCCATCTTTACTAAAACTACAAAAAATGAGCTGGGTGTGGTGGTGTGCACCTGTAATCCCAGCTGCTCAGGAGGCTGAGGCAGGAGAATCGCTCGCACCCGGGAGTCAGAGGTTGCAGTGAGCTGAGATTGCACGAGTGTGCTCCAGCCTGGGCAACAATACCAAAACTCAGTCTCAAAACAAAGAAACAAAAAACACGTGTACTTACTTTCTAATTTGTTTTTTTCCCTTATTTATTTTTAATAACAATTTTTATTTTTATATATGCTGAAGATATGTTTACAGTTTATTCCTGGTTTTTCAGTTTGTCAAAAGATTATATTAAATTTGACCTAGGCAAATGAATTAACATTTTTATTCATCAAGTTTTTTGTGTGCCTTAAAAAGGCCTTCCCAATAGCAAAGATCTGGAATCAACCCAAATGCCCATCGATGATAGACTGGACAGGGAAAATGTGGCACATATACACCATGGAATATTATGCAGCCATCAAAAACGATGAGTTCGTGTCCTTTGTAGGGACATGGATGAACCTGGAAACCATTCTCAGCAAACTGACACAAGAACAGAAAATGAAATACCACATGTTCTCACTCATAGGCGGGTGATGAACAATGAGAACACATGGACACAGAGAGGGGAGCATCACACACTGGGGTCTATTGGGGGGAAGAGGGGAGGGACAGTGGTGGTGGGGAGTTGGGGAGAGACAGCATGGGGAGAAATGCCAGATATAGGTGAAGGGGAGGAAGGCAGCAAATCACACTGCCACGTGTGTACCTATGCAACTATCTTTCGTGTTCTTCACGTGTACCCCAAAACCTAAAATGCAATAAAAAAAGGCCTTCCCTATACTAACTTCAAAAACTTTAATTTTAGTTTATTTTTATCAAAAAACCAGCTCCTGTTTCTTAGCCTCTTAACCTCACAGTATTCATATTTAGCTTCTATATTCAAAATGCTAAATAGATCTTGATTGTTCAATCTTAACACGTAAAAAATTAATTTAATCCTTGCTTAGGCAAGGGAGAAATGTAAATAGAAGCGCGGACTTGGCTGGGTGTGGTGGTTTATGCCTTTAATCCCAGCACTTTGGGAGGCCAAGGCCGACAGATCACGAGGTCGGGAGTTTGAGACCAGCCTGACCAACACAGTGAAATCGTGTCTCTACTAAAAATACAAAAAATTAGCCAGGCGTGGTGGTGTGCACCTCTATTCCCAGCTACTCAGGAGGCTGAGGCAGTAGAATAGCTTGAACCTGGAGGTGGAGGTTGCAGTGGGCCGAGATGACGCCACTGTACTCCACCCTGGAAGAAACGGCTAGACTCTGTCGCCAAAGAAAAAAAAGAAAAAGAAATTAGATATATTTTTACCCACTTTTACCAGTAATGTTCTTTTTATTCAACAGTTCTCTTTAAATACAATCACTTTTAAAATAGAAGGAATTAAAAATAAAATACTTGGTTTTAGGCTGGAAACCTAGAAGCACTGTGAGAAAAGATCAAAAAGCTGTTGAAAAAAAGAGAAGAGTGGAAACAAACTAATCATTTTTTTTTTGCCTAACCTCCTTTCTTACCCCTCCCACTTTCCAGAAAAGGAGTTACCGCACCAGGGCCTGAGAGACCTTAGCAATAATTGTGAACCAAAGCTTTGCTCGGTAGCACATCCGTTGAGCAAGAATCAGCACTAAAACTTTAACACCTAGTGGAGACGCCGGGGATCGAACCCAAGACCTCATACATGCAAAGCATGTGCTCTACCACTGAGCTACATCCCCAGAGACGTGAAGATGTGCTACCAAAAAATGTTTTTGTAAAATATACTGCATTCGATTTTCCCCCCTCCTAAGGTAAGTTTTAAATAGTTTGTTGTGCAAGAATTGTGTGAATTTTGCAGGTCGGGAATGTGAGAAAGAAGATTTATGTAAATCAATGTCATTAGGTCCTTTTGAGTAATTGGAAACTCTCCAGGCCCCACACAGAACAAGTGGTTGCAAAACCAGCTTTTATCCGAGCAGGATTATGTATATGAGTCATTCAGAACCAGAGTCATTTCAAATGGCCAGAATGAAAAAAGTAGAACCATAGGTGGTTACAGCAAACCACTGGGAAACTTCCTGATGTATTTTACGAAGTCTAACTGTAATCAGGAGCCAGTTCAGCAGGGTAAAGGACTGGGATAGATTCATCTTGTAAGAAGTATCCAGTCTTTGGCCGGGTGCGGTGGCTCACACCTGTCATCCCAGCACTTTGGGAGGCGAAGGCTGGAGGATGACAAGGTCAGGAAATTGAGACCAGCCTGGCCAACATGGTGAAAGCCCGTCTCCACTAAAAATACAAAAATTAGCTGGGCATGATGGCTGGTGCCTGTAGTCCCAGCTACTCGGGAGGCTGAGGCAGGAGAATCGCTTGAACCTGGAAGGCGGAGGTTGCAGTGAGCCTGGTGCCTGGCAACAGAGCCAGACTCCATCAAAAAACAAACAAACAAACAACAACAACAACAACAAAACCCAGTCTCCGGTTTCCGGCTTGGAATTATCCACAGACCAACCCTCGGCCCGATCTAAGAGGAAGAATCCCACTCAGAAGATTGGGTGAGTGAATCTGTATCCTGTTGAATAAAAGGTGTCAGAGAAATGTGAATCTTGAACTATAAATCTCGGTTACAAAACGTGAGAAACAGATTTCAGCGTCAGGCAGTGGATCTCAAGGTGTGGTCCTCAGAACAGCGTCAGCATCACCTAAGATCTCACTAAAAACGCAAATTCTCTGGGCCTACTCCAGACCTATGAGTCCGCGACTGTGGGGTAGGGCGCAATAATCTGTGCTTTGTAAGCCTGAGGGTGGTTCTGCTTCGTGCTTAAGTTTGAGAACTGCTATTGAGGTGTTGATGAATACATTACTCTTCCCTTTCTTTCTTTTTTCTCTCTCTCTCTTTTTTTTTTTCTTTTTTTTGAGACGGAGTTTCACTCTTGTTACCCAGGCTGGAGTGCAACGCCGCGATCTCGGCTCACCGCAACCTCCGCCTCCTGGATTCAGGCAATTCTCCTGCCTCAGCCTCCTGAGTAGCTGGGATTACAGGCACGCGCCACCGTGCCCAGCTAATTTGTGTATTTTTAGTAGAGACGGGGTTTCACCGTGTTGACCAGGATGGTCTCGATCTCTTGACCTCGTGATCCACCCGCCTCAGCCTCCCAAAGTGCTGGGATTACAGGCCTAGGCCACCGCGCTCGGCCTCTTTCTTTTCTCTTTTTGACATGGAGTCTCAGGCTGTCGCCCTGGCTAGAGTGCAGTGACTCCATCTCTGCTCACTGCAACCTCCATCTCCCAAGTTCAAGCAACTCTGCCTCGCCCTCCCCAGTAGCTGACATTACAGATGCATGTCACCACACCTGGCCGATTTTTCGTATTTTTGGTAGAGATGGGGGTTTCACCATCTTGGCCAGGCTGGTCTTGAATGCCTGACCTCATGATCCACCTGCCTCGGCCTCTTGAGATGCTGGGATTACAGGCATGAGCCACTGCACCTGGCCCTGCTCTTTCAGTTTCTAATGATAATACAGTAATAAGGTGTTTCTAGCATTTAAAACTAAAATAATTTGACGTCTTAGACCTGAATTTTTCCGTGTGTATTAAAATAAGTATTTAAACGTGTGAGGAAAATGAAGGTGATTTTTAAGGTATTGTGAGAACAGTATGTGACTATTTTTAAAATTACTTGTATATTAGACACAGTACAAACAGCAGCAGCTACTTCTGTTTATATTTGAGAGGCCTTGTACATTAAAGAACGTATCCACCATATGAATAGAAGAGGAGTCAAAAGACAGAGAATTTGTTTCTGGGCTTCAGTTATCGTCCTGATGTTGGTTGCTTTGAAGCAGCAATGTTTGTCTCAGTGCACACGCAATGTGGGCTTTAGAGAGGAGGCCACCAGCTGGCTTCCTAGAGAGTTTAAACTTAAGTTTCTTTAATGTGCTGTCCATGGCTCAGCTTATGGTACCTGGGTTTAGGAACCACAAAATATTGTACTAATAAGCTGTTTAAAAAGTAAATTTGCACTGTTAATTTTTCTGGCTCTGTTTTTCCCCACAGAGTAAGGATAAAAATCATAAAATAATCCTGATTTTTAAAAAATTATGCAACATAAGGTGTCCTGTCCTTGACAGAAGTCTTGTGATGTGCTTTGGATTTGTGTCCCAGCACAAAACTCACGTGGAACTGGAGCAGGGGCCTGGTGGGAGGTGATTGGATCTAGGGTGCTGTTTCCCGCTTCCTGTTCTCCGGAGAGTGATATCAGATCTGGAGAGCTGGTCGTTTAAATGTGCGTGGCACTTCCTCCACCCCTCTCTCCTCGTCTGTCATGGTAAGATGTGCTGGGTTCCCCATGGCCTTCTGCCATGATTATGAGTTCCCTGAGGCCTCCCAGTCATTCTTTCTGTTGAGCATGTGGGGCTGAGTCAATTTAAACCTCTTTTCTTCATGAATTACCCAATCTCAGGTAGTTCTTCCTTCCATTGTGAAAACAGACTAATACATCTTAGCTTCTGTGTTACCTGGGAGACCTCATTTGAGATCAGCCTGCTGGCATTGCAAGAAACTGCTTTGTATTAGGACAGCCGGAGAACACGTGAATTGACTTTCAGCAGTGAATTAAGGTAGAGAACCAGAAAGGGTGCAGATATTTTGAAAAAGAAGAGAAGTTGAAAAAATTTCACACAGAGGCAGTTTGAGAGCTAGGAATTAGTGTGAAGACAGTCCCACAACTCAAAACGGTGATGGTTTTCAGAAGCAGGATTAACTAGTAATGGAACCCACAGACTTGGCCAGGTGGAGAGGTAAGTGGAAGATGATAGGAACTCATTCTTTCTGAACAAGTAGTTCTCTGGGTCAGCCCAGTGCCGGTGCAGCAGGATACGTGCTTAACTCCCTTTCTCCCCAAACCTCCCACCCTTGCTGGTAAGACAGGACATCACCCAGTTTGGCTGCCAGAGAGGCTGCAGGAACCTGGAGGGAGACAATGGGACGGTGCTGCCAAAGACTCCGGTTGATTACACCCTGACCTTCCTTTAATCATTAAGCAAGCTGAGCTGTCCTGTTTCCAGCTTGGGAAAAAACCAACCAACCAACCAAACAGCTCCACCTCCAAAAACCTCCTAAACGTGTTCATTGTCCTGAAACAAACAAAACTGCTTTTGAAAAAAAGCAAAAGCGTCATAAAGCAGATCTGCAGGTGTCTGCCCTGCAATGCAGACACACCAGGGATTGGACTGAAGACCTCCCTGCAGTCCCAGCTCCTCAGGAGGCTGAGGCAGGAGAATTGCCTGAACCCAGGAGGCGGAGGTTGTGGTGAGCCAAGATCGCGCCATTGCACTCCAGCCTGGGTAACAAGAGTGAAACTCCGTCTCAAAAAAAAAGAAAAAAAAAAGACCTCATGCCTGAGAACCATATGCTCTAGACCAAGTCACACTGAAAAAAAGGGAGAAAGGGATGAAAGGAGGAAGGGAGGCAGAAAGGAAGATCTGTTCTCTAATCTTTACAAAAGTCTCTCTCAAAATATCAACTGAGAGGGCTAGGACTGGTGGCTCATGCCTATAATCCAAGCACTTTGGGAGGTCCAGGTGGGTGGATCATTTGAGGTCAGGAGTTCGAGACCAGCCTGGCCAATATGGCGAAACCCCATCTCTACTAAAAATACAAAAATCAGCCAGGCATGGTGGTGGTGCCTGTAGTCCCAGATAATTGAAAGGCTGAGGTAGGAGAATCGCTTGAACCTGGGATGGGGAGGTTGCAGCGAGCGAAGATCATGCCACTACACTCCAGAGTAAAGAAGAGAGTGAGACTCTGCACCCCTCCCCCCAAAAAAATAGTTAACTGAGGGTATGAGGGTATCTGGGCTTAATTCCAGGAACACTTTTCTCAGGCTGAAGTCACGCTAGTTTCATAAATTCATGTAAAGTGCCACTAACCATAGACTCCCGTTGCTTCTTTTTTTCATTGCTCTTGGCACAGTTTATTTATTTATTTATTTATTTATTTATTTGAGACAGAGTTTCGCTCTCGTTACCCAGGCTGGAGTGCAATGGCGCGATCTCGGCTCACTGCAACCTCCACCTCCTGGATTCAGGCAATTCTCCTGCCTCAGCCTCCTGAGTAGCTGGGATTACAGGCACGCACCACCATGCCCACTAATTTTTGTATTTTTAGTAGAGACGGGGTTTCACCATGTTGACCAGGATGGTCTGGATCTCTTGACCTCGTGATCCACCCGCCTCGGCCTCCCAAAGTGCTGGGATTACAGGCGTGAGCCACTGCGCCCGGCCTCTTGGCACAGTTTCTACCACTGTCCTCTTGCTGCTCCCAGGCTCTAAGCTGAACCGTCCACTGCAAGACTCCACTCAAACATGCAATCGCTAGTAGCCATGGCACAAGGGACATAGTCTAAATCAATATGTTTATGACCTCCCACCCCCTTGCAAGGAACTCCTTATATGTGGGGAATAATCGGAATCCCAGATCCTCACTCTGAACAGAATTCAAAGGCCTAAAGGTAAGCAGCTCCCAGGTGGGTCAGTGCGGTACACAGGCTGATGGGCATTTAGACCTGGCAGTGCTCAAGCCCGCGGGTAGAAGGGATGCTGGTCCACTAAGAATTTGGAAACATTGACCATTTGGGGGTCGATGAGGATAATATAGTTGTTATTATGTCCTAGTCTCATTCCTTATCAGAATTCACACACACACAAAAAAAGCCTCCACCACCAAAAATGGCCAGATATTACCACACATAGATTGGAGAAAGAGGTACCAGCACATCCATTTTTTCTGTGTCAGGGCCTCATGTCCAACAAACCCACAGGCTTCACTCCTGGAGGTGCCCTTTGACCCTCTCTTGCTGGAACCCAAAGACTGTTTTCTCAGACGGGGCTGGGAGAACCAGGCCTCAGTGCACCAGTCAAGATCCACTTCCCGCGCTCAGGAAGTTTGATGTCCTTTGGTTCTCTGTCCTCGGACTTCATTACTGAAACGTTCTTGAGGTTTGTTCTTATCTGCCTCACCCTATCCCAAAAACATGACTCTGGCAACATTCTAGGAACACTCAAGCCTGTTTCTCTTAATCATGTCCTCAGTTAAAAAATCAGTAAGGAAGAGCCAGGAGCTCCTCTGAAGCTGCTGTATCCAGGCGACCAAGGCCTGCTTTGAACCCCTCCCGAGATCCAACTACCAGTTTCTTTCTTTTTTTTTTTTTTTTTTGAGACGGAGTTACCCAGGCTGGAGTGCAATGGCGCGACCTCGGCTCACCGCAACCTCCGCCCCCTGGGTTCAGGCCATTCTCCCGCCTCAGCCTCCTGAGTAGCTGGGACTACAGGCGCGCGCCACCATGCCCAGCTAATTATTTTGTAATTTTAGTAGAGATGGGGTTTCACCATTTTGACCAGGATGGTCTCGATCTGTTGGCCTCGTGATCCACCCGCCTCGGCCTCCCAAAGTGCTGGGATTACAGGCCTGAGCCACCGCGCCCGGCCCCAAACTACCAACTTCTTTAGCTCCAGCAACTTGAATGTGTGGTCTGAAGGCAGTATGAAGGCTGTATTACTGACTGCTAGTGCCTGCCTTGCCCTCCCGGGGATCTTACTGGAAGGATTTAAAGTGTGCTTCCCTCCAATTACAGGGCCAAGGAAGTCTCCCCATGTAATTTTCCCCTCACTCCCTGGTGTCCGGGTGGCAAGTAGCTCATTTGCACTCCTGGTGCCTTCATTGGATGTGCCAGCCCGTGTATAAGCTTATTTTCTGGAATAGAACCTTGGTTATGGTTAAAATTTTACTGTCACAAATTTCGCAAATGTACACAGGTGAACACGTGAACACATCGCCTGCGAGCCTGTCCGAGATCTTGGACTAGGCCGGCACAAGCCAACAGGGTCGTCAGCAACGGGTTGTATCTAAGCTGGTTTCCTCTGGGGGTAAAACAAAGCAAAACAAAGCCTCCTGACCCCCTCACCCTCACCTGTCAGGACATTTTAGTTCGGAAATGAATACGGTGGTCTGAGTAGGAGACTCCAGGAGGCATTCGCCTGTTCACTGTCCGCCCCAGGTGTCCCCAGTCGTGAAGGTTTCATCTTTGAGATAAGCCTGCGACCCAAAAGGACCAATCAAAGACTTGCCGGCAGGGAGAAGAGGGAGGGACACACGCGCCTGACAGTTGACCCAGCATCAAAGGTGCCCCAGCCACAGAGCAATAGAAGCCGGGAGAATGTTCAGCGCCACCGCAAACGCGCGCCCGAGGCGCGGCCTTTGCCTCTGGGTTCCAGAAGGATCCCTTCCCTTTGGCGGAGGAGGTGTCTTGCGTTCGGATGCCAAAATTTCAATCGAGCTAACGCCTCTCAAGCCGAACCACTACCCCACATCAGTGCCAAGCGACCTCAAGCACCTGACCCCGAGACCCCCGGCGCCAGATGCACCCTCTGGCAGGATGTCCCGGGGAGCAGTGGGTGACCTGGGACCGGGGCGGAACAGAAGCAGGCAGGGAAGCGGTGGCTCCATTGGAAGAGGTGACTGCAGCCCCCAAGGCGAACTGCGGCCTCACGTCCTCTTCCTCCCACTGCAGAATAGCGAGCGGAGCGAAGGGCCTCCCAGTCATGGGCGTTCCCCCCTCTTGAAGTTTTCCTCCCCTGCGGGAACCAGGAAGGTGGAATTTGGATGAAGAGGAAGAGGCAGCTGTGGTCTGGCTGCTCCTGGCCCTCAGAGGCGAACCCCGACACCCCGCTGGGGCGGGCGGAGCTCACCCATCGGCGTGTTAGCTTCCCCGCGCGACCGCGGCCGTGCACTCCCCATCCCCGGAGGACAGACCAGCATTTTGCAGGAGAATCAGGGACGACTCCAGGTGCGAGGCGACTTTCACTAACCACGCAGGTCAGCGCAGTGGACGGGGATTGACATCCCGAGAACCTGCGTGGGCCTGTGGGTTACCAGCGTGTCCCGCGACGCAGACCGGAGGGTGGACGCCCGAGTCGGGTCACCCAGAGCACTCCGCCCCCGTCGCAGTCTGTTACGGAACCGCTTGCGGCCGCGAGGAGAGGCCGGTGGGGGTGGAAGGGAGTCAGCCTGAGATGCAGCCACGCGCGGCCAGAGAAATAAAGCTTCATCCTGCAGTTCGGCTCTGTGTGCTTCTTTCTAGAGATTTATATTTATTTATGTTGTGGCCTCTCTTACTCGATGCCAAAGTTTCATCTTAGCTTTTCCCGCTTTTTCGAGTTGCTTTTCTATTCTCCCTTCCCCTCCTCTCCACGGCTGCGGCCAGGGGTGTACGGGAACGGGCAGGGCACCCAGCGCTGCTCTCTTGTGTTTTCTCGGAGATTTCGAGTGCTCCAGGGGACATGGGAAAATCCACCCTGAAGACAGACCAAGGAAGGGAAAGTCCTCCTCCTCCTCGGGGAGGTGAACCGGCGAGGACCCGGAGTCCGCGAGGTGGAGGAAGGCGCGGGTGAAAGGCGGGCAACAGTATCCCAGCCCGCCACGCAGGTGCGGGAAAGAGAACGGGAGTGAGAGGAGCGCGGGCGCAGGCTGGAGACGCGACGCGGCCGCAAACGCTGGGAGCTCCCGGGGACGTCCACTGACCACCCAGGCTAAATCCTAAGGGAGAGACGAGGAAGGTTAGTCCGCTGCAAGCGCGATCTGCAGGTGGAAACGAACCCCCGACCCCGAGAGTGGGTAGAAAGGGCCACACGGTTTTGAAGTCCCTCTGAGCTGCTGAGCGGTTCCAGAAAATACTCCACAGTACCCTCGCGCGAGCGCGGTGGGCGTAGGACCAGGGGGAGGCGGTCCTGTCGCACGGAGGTCAACGCGGAGAGGAGGTGGTTGCCTTTCCCCATCGTTACCCATTCTGTCGCCAGCAGGATTATCAAACAAATCACACCAGCCCCGCGACTGTATCAGCGTCCCCGGGAGGTCAGAGCGGTTCCCTGCGGCGGCGAGCTGACCTCCTTTTTCTGTACATATCTCTGCTCAGCGTAAATTCGGTAAAAACCAGGGAACGCGTTCTGGGCCCACAAGCTCCTGCCTGACACCCGCGGTCGGCAAAGCCCCAAGGTGAGCCGGACACGTCGCTGCTGGGTGTTCATTTCGGACAACGAAGCGCCGCCGCCGCAGAGAACTTTGGCCTGAATCCCAGAAGCACAACCCACATGGGTCCTCGTGCGCAACCCTCGCCCTTTACCTAAGCGGTCAAGTCCCAACATCCGCGGAGTCGTCCCTTTCTGCTCAAGAGAGTGGTAGAGTTTCCGCTCAACGCCGCAGTTTAGCGTGTCTTTGCCAGGGCACCCGTCAGCTATTGGAACGATCTGTTGACCCAGTTTTGCGTCCTCCCTCCTCCACCTCCACACTTCACTGCAAGTCTCTGTGCTGTGGAATGTCTCCTGAGGAGAGGACACCTGTCATTTATTTCTCACTGCGCTGTGAGCGACTGCGATTCTCCACCTCCGTACTGAAGACGTGGGAAACCTGATAGGAGAGAAACCGCCTCTGCTCTCCCGAAGCTGCCTCACTAGAGAAGGGAGCAAACGTCACATGAATCCACACTTACAGACTGTGGTAGATGACGTTTAGGGAAAGTCCAAGGAAGTTAGGTATTAAGAATTTGTTGGAGCCCCTCTTGATTTTCTATGAATATAAATTGAAAACGCCGGCGGGATTGTGGAGCGCTACTCCACAGTGTTACCTGCTCTATGAATCAACAAAGGAAAAAGAACGTTGTGTGTGTGTGTGTGTGTGTGTGTGTGTGTGTGTGTGTGTGTGTGTGTGTGTGTGATGTAGCTTGGTGGTAGAGCGCGTGCTTTGCGTGTGCGAGGTCCTGGGTTCAACTCCCGGCGTCTCCAGTTTAGTAAGCTTAAGAACCGGGAGTCCTACTTTCTTACTCCCCTTTCTTTAGTCAAGGGCAGAACTTCCGGAGGTCTTCAAATACTTGAAAATGGGCTTTTGGTCGGTGGCCTTAAAGTCAGATGTATTTAACACTTCAATACTGCCAAACTTCCTCCAGCTATCAAAATCCTGTGGCTGCCAACTGCTCTAGAGCTCCTTTAAATCTCATCTCTCGTTAAAAAAAAATTGGATACATTGTTATGACTGAAGCTACATAATTTGTAACCACAAATATATTTTTTTATTTTTAGTAGAGACGGGGTTTCACCATTTTGGCCAGGATGGTCTCCAACTCCTGACCTCAAGTAATCCACCTATTCTGGCTTCCCAAAGTGCTGAGATTATAGGTGTGAACCACCATGCCGGGCCAACTCAGTTTTCTTTTTTTTTTTTTTTTCTTTTTTCTTTTCTTTTTTTTCTTTTTTTTTTTTTGAGAGGAGTTTCCCTCTTGTTACCCAGACTGCAGTGCAATGGCGCGATCTCGGCTCACCACAACCTCCGCCTCCTGGGTTCAAGCAATTCTCCTGCCTCAGCCTCCTGAGTAGCTGGGATTACAGGCACGCGCCACCATGCCCAGCTAATTTTTGTGTTTTTAGTAGAGACGGGGTTTCACCTTGTTGACCAGGATGGTCTCAATCTCTTGACCTCGTGATCCACCCACCTCAGCCTCCCAAAGTGCTGGGATTACAGGCGTGAGCCACCGCACCTGGACCGAACTCAGTTTTAATAGGAAATAGTAAGAAATAATTTTAAAAGAAATAAGAAATTTAATAAGGAATAATCAAAAATTCTTTCTGCCATATTATGCACACAGTAAACTGCCTGCCATCAAGATGATCATTTTAGTCATCATCATAGTTTTCGGTATCATTATCATCCATTGGCATGCAACACTCTGTCAAGCACAACCCCTAAGGTCAAAAGAAGGGAGAGAGAAATTTGATTACATCAAAATTAAAAATTTTATTTAAAAAATTTTAATTTTAGCCTTTAGTTTTAAAGAAATTGGAGTTTGTTAAAGATTTTGAATACTTTAGAAACAAAGAATACCTTAGAACAAAATTAACACATTGATGAATCTGATAATCTGATGGGTCAACTTGACGGGGACCACAGGATGCCCAGACATCCGATTCAACCTTGTTTCTGGGTAAGTCTGTAATGGTGCTTACAGAAAACATTAGCATTTGAATTGCTGGACTGAGTAAAGCGGATGGCCTTCCTCAATGTGGGCGGGCATCATGCAATCCATTGAGGCTCTGAACAGAACAAGAGGAGGAGCAAGGTTGGATTCACCTTCTCTCTGCTGGGCTGCCTGAGCAGAAACACTGACATTCTGCCCTCGATGCTCCTGGTTCTCAGGCCCTCAGACCTGATGAGAATCTACACTACCTGCCCTCCAGCTCTTAGGCTTTCCAAATGTAGCACTACCTTTTTGAGTCTCCAGCTTGCACATGGTAGATCATAGTACTTCTCAGCCTCCAAAATTGCATAATGCAATACCTTGTAATAAATCTCTTTAAATATACAATAAACATGCATAATATTTATTATAGTAACATAACAAGTATTGTTCATTATGTTAGGCTTATATGTTGTAATATATACTAATTATAATTATACTATGTTATAAAATTTACATATGATAAATTACATGTATAATTACATATAAAACATCTATATATTCTGTTACTCTGGAGAACTCTAAAACAATGACAGATTGGGAGAAGTTATTTGCAATATTTAAAACCAACAATGACACCTTAAACTTCATATGGAACCAAAAGAGAGCCCGTATAGCCAAGTCAATTCTAAGCAAAAACAACAAAGTGGGAGGCATCACACTACAGGACTTCAAACTATACTATAAGGCTACAGTAATCAAAACAGCGTGATACTGGTACCAAAACAGAGATATAGACCAATGGAACAGAACAGAAGCATCAGAGGCAACACAACATATCTACAACCATACAATCTTTGATAAACCTGACAAAAACAAGCAATGGGGAAAGGATTCCCTGTTTAATAAATGTTGTTGACAAACCTGGCTAGCCATGTGCAGAAAGCAGAAACTGGACCCCTTCCTGACACCTTACACTAAAATTAACTCCAGATGGATTAAAGACTTAAACATAAGACCTGACACCATAAAAACCCTAGAAGAAAATCTAGGCAAAACCATTCAGGACATGGGAATAGGCAAGGACTTCATGACCAAAACACCAAAAGCATTGGCAACAAAAGCCAAAATAGACATATGGGACCTAATGAAACTCCACAGCTTCTTCATGGCAAAAGAAACAGTCATTAGAGTGAATTGGCAACCAACAGACTGTGAAAAAATTTTTGCACTTTACCCATCTGACAAAGGGCTGATATCCAGAATCTATGAAGAACTAAAACAGATTTACAGGAAAAAAACAAACAAGCCCATTCAAAAATGGGCAAAGGATATGAACAGACACTTTACAAAAGAAGACATACATGAGGCCAACAAACATATGAAAAAATGCTCATCATCACTGGTCATTAGAGAAATGCAAATCAAAACTACATTGAGATACCATCTCACACAAGTTAGAATGGCGATCATTAAAAAATCTGGAGACAGCACATGCTGGAGAGGATGTGGAGAAATAGGAACACTCTTACACTGTTGGTGGGAGTGTAAATTAGTTCAACCATTGTGGAAGACAGTGTGGCGATTCCTCAAGGACCTAGAAATAGAAATTCCATTTGACCCAGCAATCCCATTACTGGGTATATATCCAAAGGACTATAAATCGTTCTACTATAAGGACACATGCACACGAATGTTCATTGCAGCACTGTTTACAATAGCAAAGACCTGGAACCAACCCAAATGCCCAACGATATAGACTGGACAGGGAAAATGTGGCACATATACACCATGGAATACTATGCAGCCATCAAAAATGACAAGTTCGTGTCCTTTGAAGGGACATGGATGAACCTGGAAACCATCATTCTCAGCAAACTGACACAAGAACAGAAAATCAAACACTGCATGTTCTCACTCATAGGTGGGTGTTGAACAATGAGAACACATGGACACAGGGACGGGGGGCATCACACACTGCGGTCTGTTGGTGGGGAAGCAGCAGAGGGACTGCTGGGGGTGAGGATTTGGGGAGAGAGAGCATGGGAAGAAATGCCAGATATAGGTGAAGGGAGGAAGGCAGCAAATCACGCTGTCACATGTGTACCTATGCAACAATCTTGCATGTTCTTCACATGTACCCCAAAATCTAAAATGCAATAAAAAAAACCAACAATGAAATAATTCTTAGAATATGCAAACAGTTGCAAAGCAATAACAAATCTGCCAACTCTTGACATTAGGTTTCTTTAAAAAGAAAACAGATTTACTAAGGTATAACCGATACACAAAGAACTGCACACAATGTGTACAATTTGATGAATTTGGGCATAAGAAAATACCCATGATCCATCACCACAATCAAGGTAATAGACATGTAATGTACACCAACCAAAGTTTCCTTATGTCTCTTTGTGTTGTTTTGTTTTTATTTTTTGTATGTGGTACAAATATTTAACATGAGACCTGTCCTCTAAACAAGTTTTGAAGTGTATAATACCTTATATTTAACTATAGGTGCTACGTTGCATAGCAGATCTCTAAAACTTACTCATGTAGCATAAGTGAAACACACCCACTGAGCAACAATTCCCCATCTTCTTCAGTTGCTAGCCCCTGGCAACCACTATTGCATTCTCTGTTTCTGAGTTTAACTGTTACAGATACTTCGTGTAAGTGGAATCATGCAGTATTTATTTGTACAGTAACTGGCTTATTTCAATTTCCATAATGTCCTTTGAGCTCATCCATATTGCTGCAAAAGGCAGGATTTTCTTCTCTTCCAAGGCCTAATAACTTACTTTTTTTACTCATCTGTCAATGGATACGGGCTGTTTCCATATCCTGGCTATTATGAATAATACTACAATGAATATGAAGTGCATATATCTCCTTGAGATTCTGATTTCAACGTTTTTGGAAATGTACCTAGAAGTGGGATTGCAGGATCACATGGTGGTCTTATTTTTAATTTTTGGAAGAACTTCGGTGTTGTTTTCCATAGCTGCTTCACCATTTTACAAGTGTACAGGGGTTTCAATTTCTCCACGTCTTTGCCAACACTTGTTATCTTTTGTTGTTGTTTGAGATGGGAGTTTTGCTCCTGTTACCCAGGCTGGAGTACAGTGGCATGGTCTCAGCTTATTGGAATGTCCACCTAGCAAGTTTAAGCGATTCTTCTCCCTCGGCCTCCCGAGTAGCTGGGATTACAGGCATGCACCACCACACACACATACATATATATATATTTTTTTTGAGAGAGAGAGAGGGTCTCACTCTGTCACCCAGCCTTGAGTGCAGTGGTATGACTGTAACTCACTTCCACCTTAATCTTGCTGGCTGAAGTGATGTCCCACCTTAGCCCCCAAGTAGCTGGGACTATAGGTGTGCACAGCGAGGCACGGCTAATTTTTATTTTTTAATTTATTATTATTTTTATTTTTTATAGCTTGAGATGGAGTCTCGCTCTGTTACCCAGGCTGGAGTGCAGTGGTACAGTCTCACCTCACTGCATCCTCCACCTCCCAGCCTCAGCCTGCCTGCTGAGCAGCTGGGATTACAGGCAAGTGCCACCACAGCCGGCGAATTTTTTGTATTTTTAGTAGAGACGGTGTTTCACCACACTAGCCAGAATGGTCTCAATCTCCTGACCTTGTGATCCGGTCACCTTGGCCTCCGAAAGTGCTGGGATTACAGGCGTGAACCACTGCGCCTGGCCTAATATTTTTAAAAATTATTTTTGGTAGAGATGGAGTTGCCTAGGTTGGTCTCTGAACTCCTAGGCTGAAGCAATTCTCCTGCCTCGGCCTCCCAAAGTGCTGGGATTGCAAGTGGGAGCCACTGTGCTGGTCTGTATTTGTTCTATGAAAACATAATAGTGGTAGACCTACACAGGAGCTACTCTGCATGCATTGTGTGGCAGGCCAGGTTTCACTAACGCAGGCCTACATCACAACTGTTTCAGTGCTGACTGAGTGGTTAAATATTAAATGCTAAAATAAGCCAGTGCCATTATACAAACGCTGGAATGTGACAACAGCCCTCAAGAGTTTTGCCTAGGCCTGTCCCGGACCTTAAAGTGACAAATAACTCAGGAGTTCTTAACAGGACCCATTTAGGATTAAACAAGTTTTGCTGTGGGTCTGAAGAAACTCCCCAGGCCTCCACAAACAAGTTTATTGGAGATCTGAAGGAACTCCTCAAACCTTAGTGATTTAGCAGGAGACAAGATAAGGGTAATCACCCCAGCACCTGGACCCATTTAAATTAAGAACTTACTGACGCTCCAGAGGAAGGGCTTGAGGACTCAGACCTTAGTTATAGATGAAAAGAAGTTAATCACTTATGCCTTTAGATGAATGCACGCTTACAGGCAGACATATATAGCTTAGGAAAACTTTGAAATTTTGAGTTGGTCTGGCCATAATTTTCAGATCTTCTTGGAACCAGTTGCAGAAAATAAAACTCTGTTCCTCCCCAGTCCACCTGCATCTGTTACTGAGCATGGAGAAACAGCAGCCTGGACTGTTAGTCTGTTCAGAAACAATTAGAGACTATGAAGAAAATATACCCTTAGTAACATACAAAACACCCTGTTTAAAGAGTAACAAACAATACTGAACTCTGTAAACCACAGCATTTATGTATATTAAAAACAGATACACAAAAGCAACGCAAGTTACAAGGAGACACAGGAATAAAAGGGCACATTAAATACATTCAAATTGATCTGAGACAAGAAAGGGGAAATGAGATTTTTTAAAGGGATCAAATAGGCGGGGTGCCATGGCTCATGCCTGTAATCCCGACACTTTGGGAGGTCCAGCTGAGAGGCCAGTCCAAGAGCAGTCTGGGCAATATGGTGAAACCCCATTTCTACTAAAAATATAAACAATTAGCTGGCCTGGTCATGCACGTCTATAGTCCCAACTACTCAGAAGGCTGAGGTGGGAGTATCACCTGTGCCTCAGAGGTCCGGCAGCAGTGAGCCGAGATAAGTAAGTAGGCCAGGAGCTATGGCTCATACCTGTAATCCCAGCACTTTGGGAGGATGAGGTGGGTGGATCAGTTAAGGTCAAGAGTTGGAGACCAGTCTGGCCAACATGGTGAAACCCGTCTCTACCAAAAATATGAAATATTAGCTGGGCGTGGTGGTGCGTGCCTGTAGTCAGGTACTCTGGAGGCTGAGGCAGGAGAACCACTTTGAACCCGGAAGGCAGAGGTTGCAGTGAGCCGAGATCGAGCCACTGCACTCCAGCGTGGGCAACAGAGCAAGACTCCATCTCAAATAGTAATAAATAATAGTAATAAAACAAATAAATAGGTAAGAGCAGAGCCTTCTGCAACCTGATGTGGAAGAGAAGGAAAGACCATGATTATCTTAAAGCTACCTGAAATAAAAGTAGAATAAAATGAGACAGAGTAGGCAGGGGCCTGGCTTCAGCCCACCCTAACTAGGGCGTTCTTTCATGGATCCCCCTGATTGTCGCGTGAATTCCGGAGACCGAAGAGACCCACGGGCGAAAGGGGAGGATTGTATGTAGGTGCACCGGCTCAGAGGATTCGCATCCGAAAACTGAGCGTGGAACAAAGACAGGGCTAGACCTTTTCTGCAGGAGGTACACGGTGGCGCGAAAACAAGTTTGCAGATGCAGAACCAAGAGCGTTTATGAAGCAACCGCAAGCGCAGACCTCGGGCTTCGTGGGACTTCCGCGCCTCGCGGGTGCAGCTCACGGCAGAGCGCAGGGATCCTAACCCCGGCCTTGTCTTGCTGCCCGCCCTGCAGTACCTGGATGCATGGAGTCCAGCCAGCTTAGGCGTTTCTAATGACCTTCACTGAGCTACTTGACGAGCAGCAGAAACTAGTAATTATCAGTCTCAGAGAACAGGATTCTATAAACGCACGAAACTTGTAGAGCAGAATGAGCGGAAGGGCTCAGGAAGTTTCCTTATACTGAAGAAAAAATTCGGCGGGACGCAGCGGTTTGCTCCTGTAATCCCAACACTTTGGGAGGCTGAGGCGGGCGGATCACCTGACGTCGGGAGTTCGAGACCAGCCTGACCAACATGGAGAAACTGCGTCTCTACTAAAAATACAAAATTAACCAGGCGTGGTGGAGGGCGCCTGTAATCCCAGTTACTCGGGAGGCTGAGGCAGAATTGCTTGAACCCGGGAGGCGGAGGCTGCTGTGAGCTGAGATTGTGCCACTGCACTCCAGCCTGGGCAACAGAGACTCCGCCTGGAAATAAAAAAACTAAACTAAACTAATTTCTGCTCCGCTCTCCGCATTACTGATCACAGAGCCCACCCCACTGCCTCGCTGACGCCGCAATGTCAGAACCAAGCATTGAAAAGAATTCCAGGAACGGACGTTGGAGACAAGCCGGGTTGCCGAGTGTCGCGCCTTGGGAGTGAATGCCGAGCAGCCCATTCATTTACAGTGGCCGGTGACTCACGGTGAGCAAAGCCAGCAGCTCCTCCGCCCTGGACGCCCCACCCGAGGCCGGTTCCCGCGTTTTGCCTCCTAAGAAAGCCCGGCCCGGGCTCCGGAGCTGCGGCAGAGGCGCGGCCTCGGCTCCCACGAGCAGCGGGGACCCCCCCACCCCACCTCGCGGACCCGGTGGCCGCCGGGACGCAGTGCCCTCGGGTGGCGGCGGGTGTGGGGGCGGCGGGAACCGCGCGGAGGCCCCGGGGGCGCCGGGCCGGGAAGGTGGAGCTGGGGACCGGCTCGGCCGCCTCCTGAGGCCACGGTGCGGCGCAGGGCGGGACCCCGGGACACCGCTCGGCCCCAGCTGGACGGACTTACCTGGTCCTGACGACAACGGACAACGGCCTCAGCTAACGGCCGGAAGGTGAGCGGAGTCGCGGGCGAGGCCGGGTGAGCCGCAGCGGCGCCGGGGCAGACCCCGGTGGGAAGACGGAAGCGGGTAGCCGGCCACGCGCTGGGAAGATTCGCCCGCGTTGATAGAAGACCTTGGGGTGGAACCGGAGAAAGCTGCTCTCAGTTCCCCCAGAAGTTCTGCAAGAAAACATTTGCCACGTCCAGCCCGTCCAGGCGCATCGAAGTCATCCATCATAGAGTTAGAAAATCACGCATCGCGTCAATTCCCGTTTGTTAAAAAAGTCACAGTAACAGGTGTCTTCCGGAGATGACTTTCTGAAACGGGGTTGTTGCACCACCTCTAGGCGACGCCGGGAGCGGACACATCCACGGTGTTCAGTGCGCTGGGCGACGCGCAGCAGAAGACCCGAGAAGGAAGAGAAAGAAGAAGGTTCGATGCCAGACTCCTCACATTTACAGGACATTTCCATAGGATAATCATCCTCCGTGTGTGCGCTTTATTCCTCACTATTGTATGCATAGCTGACAACTCCAAGTCCTTTTTGAAATGTCTAGTCTCTTTCTTTTGAGACTGAGTCTCTTCCTCTCTGTCGCCCAGGCTGCAGTGCAGTGGTGCGATCGCGCCTCACCTCCTAGGTACAACCGATTCTTCTTCCTTAGCCTCCCAAATAGCTGGGATTACAAGCGAGCGCCACCACGCCTGGCTGTTTGTATTCTTAGTAGAAACGGGGTTTCATCATGTTGGCCAGGCTGGTTTCGAACTCCTGACCTCAAGTGATCCGCCTGCCTGGGCCTCCTAAAGTGCTAGGATTACAGGCCTGAGTCACCGCGCCAGGCTGGAATTGTCTAGTCTTTCTACATGTTCTGAAGTGTCTAGTATGTGTTAAAATTAGAGATACTAAAATAACACATTTTGTAAATCTTTTGATTAAAATTCATATGAAATGTGTTAAGGGGGGAATGGCCAACTACCAGTGGAGTAACATATATTGTGTTTATGCACTGGTTCAGGGGAGGAGGAGGAACAGTTGGTGGGGGGAGCTCTATGCCCCCAGTGTGCTCACAGTGAGGCAAGATTAACCAGTCTCGTGTCTGTGCACTTTGTTTTCCTTATCTGTGTATACAGTGTTTATAGAGGAAAACAAGTGCTAATTTACATCTAGATGCTCTAGACGTTAAAGAGGTCGCCAGCATATGATCAAAGTAGAGTTAGTCAAAGTAGAGTTAATATATTTTGAACATTTTGTTTTAAAATTCCTTGGGAAGATTATCTTCTGAAAATTTGAGAATTATTGGCCACTGGGCTGATGGAGATGGGAAGGGTTCTAGGCTGGAATATTTCTATCTGGAAGACTTCGATTATAACTATTGTTATATGTGTACAGTTTATTCAGGATTGCTTCACAAGCCTGGTGCAATGGCTCACGCCTATAATCCCAGCCCTCTGGGAGGCTGAGGTGGGTGGATTGCTTGAAGCCAGAAGTTAAAGACCAGTCTGGCGGCCGGGCGCAGAGGCTCAAACCTACAATCCCAGCACTTTGGGAGGCCAAGGTGGGTGGATCACGAGGTCAAGAGATCGAGAGCATCCTGGTCAAACCATCCTGATGAAACCCCATCTCTACTAAAAATACAAAAAAATTAGCTGGGCACGGTGGTGTGCGCCTGTAATCCCAGCTACTCAGGAGACCGAGGCAGAAGAATTGCTTGAACCCAGGAGGCGGAGGTTCTGGTGAGCCGAGATCGCTCCATTGCACTCCAGCCTGGGTAACAAGAGTGAAACTCCGTCTCAAAAAAAAAAAAAAAAAAAGACCAGCCTGGCTAACATGGTGAAATCCCATCTCTACTAAAATTACAAAAATTAGCCAGGTATGGTGATGTATGCCTGTAATCACAGCTACTCAGAAGGCTGAGACAGGAGAATCACTTGCACCCGGAAGGCAGAGGTTGCAGTGAGCCAAGATCACACCACTGCACTCCAGCCTGGGTGATAGAGCTAGATTTTCTCAAAAAAAAAAAAAAAAAAAGAAAAAAAAAGAATGCTTTGTATATAGTGGATAAATATACTCCTTACCTGAAACATCTCACCTATCTACATGTTTACAAGTGTCCAGCATATGTTAAATGTACAGGCAACATTTAACCTCTAAGTAACAGTACAATAATCATTTAATAAATTTTTTTTGCTAACATTCATAAGAAACAGTGCCTTTGGAAGTGGGATTGCTAAACCGCCTCTGTGGGCGGTAGAGTAGTGTCTTGTTTGATGGTTTAAAGGACATGGGAGGGGAGATGTTGCAAAAGGTGATATGCTAGTGTGTTTCTACTTGAACATTTTTCTGTATGTTCTATGCAGAACATACAGAAAAATGTATGTTATTGTTTTGCCACATATAATGTATAAAATAAACAAGTTATAATTTTGCAACATCTAATCTCTTAAACGTTAGAGGTTGCCAGTGTATGACAAAGTACTCGGTAAAATTAGCACATTTTGTACACTTTGTGTTGAAATTCATAGGAAAGCTTGTCTTCTGTAAATGACTTTGGATACAGATTTGTTCAACTGTCTCTAAGCATTACATGTGCCTGTATGTCCACTGAATTGAAGGCAGAGAGAAGGAAGCGAGGAGGGAATGGTTGAAGACCAGAATGATCCTATTTGGAAGATACCTCAGATTATAACCATTGTACATGTATGCAATTTTATTTAGCAGTGCTGTGTACATGGTGGCAAGCTGTAGGAAATATCTAGCCTTTTCAGCTATTTAGAAGTGCTTGATGTATTTAAAAGTAGGAGTTGAATAATACTTTCTAAACAGCTTTTGAAGACTGATGGGAAATACTGCGTTTTGAAGTGGAATTGTTAAACCACCTCTCTGTACAATGTGCTCTCTACTTGTTCATTGGGTGGAGGGAGATGGGAGGAAAGAAACTGCAAAAGGTTTTCTGCTATTGTGTACTAGAAAATTCCGTCTTGTCCGTTGACTTATATGTCATAGGCATTTCGTTTAACTTTGCTATGCTGTGCATATTGTGTATATACTGGACAAGTGAGTTGTCGACTGTGTGTAATCTATAGTCTCTAGGTATTAAATTTTATAATGTCTAATTTTATAGTGTCTAGTGTCCAGATATTAAACAGGTTGCCAGTATATGACAAAAGTAGTCTTAGCAAACGAACACATTTTGTTCACTTTGTGTTAAGATTTATTAAAAGGCTGTCTTGTGAAAACAACTTTGGAAGTGAAATGATTAACATCAACTCTAAGGGAATCAAGTGCCTGTATCCACTGGGTCTGTGGTGGAGAGGAGTGGGGGAAATTAAGGATTCTAGACTAGAAGGTTTTGAATTAGAAGACACTTTCAGATATAACCATTGTTATCTATGTGTGGTTTATTCAACACTCCTGTGTGTACAGTGGACAAGCTAAAGTCCTTAATTGAAATGTCTAGGCTTTTTAGATGTTTAGAAGTGCACAAAATACGTCATAGATACCCTTTTGATTCATATGAAATATTGTCCTTTGGAAATTGATCAAACCACTTCCCTGAACAGATATGTTATTATATTTGTGCTGGTTTGGGGGGAAGGAGAAGAAAGTGCTAAGGGATTTATACCAGGGTGTTTTTGGTGAGGCACGCTTGACTGTTGTTCCTTTTGTCTGCATTTTCGTTTACTGTGCTGTGTATATACTGTATCTGAATGGACAAACGAGTCCTAACTTACAATATTAAGTTAAGGAAGTTAAGGAAGTTGCTGGGGTATGACAAAAGTAGAGTTAGTAAACTGATCCCTTGAGTACCTTGAGTACACTTTGTGTTAAAATTCAAAGACTGTTCTTAAAAGCACAAAAGTGAAATTGTTAAAATCTCTAACTGGATGCTTATAACTCTTCTGGATGCTCATACCTGCCTACAGAGTTAATTTAGAGGTCAGAGGGGGAAGGATTCTAGGTGATAATCTTCTTATTTAGAAGACTTTCAAATTATTGGCTGTGTTATGTATGTGCACCATTTATTCAATGCTACTGTATATACAGTGGAAAACAAGTCCTATTTGAAAGGTCCTTCTAGATGTATAAAAGCATACAACATATGTTAAAAGTTGACACTAAAGTAACACCTTTCACACATTAAAAAAAAAAAAAACTGCGGGCCAGGTGCAGTAGCTCACACCTGTAATACCAGCACTTTGGAAGGCTGGGGTGGGCAGATCATGAGGTCAAGAGATGGAGACCACCCTGGCCAACATGGTGAAACACTGTCTCTACTGAAAATACAAAAAAAAAAAAAAAAAAAAATAGCTGGGTACGGTGGTACTTGCCTGTAGTCCCAGCTACTTGGAAGGCTGAGGCAGGAGAATTGCTTGAACCTGGGAGGTGGAGGTGGCAGTGAGCGGAGATCGTGCCTCTGAACTCCAGTCTGGCAACAGAGCAAGAATCCATCTAAAAAAAAATGCCTAGGAGTGGTTGATTTGGGACTGGAATTGTCAAATTTGATATTCCAGAGAGTATACTGACTGTTCATTGGGTAGTGACGAGTTGGGAAAGAGGAAGTATGTAGGAGGAGGAGTTCTATGCAGGTGAGTTAGATGAGTTCAGGTGCTCTAAACATTGTTCTATATGTGCATTTTAGTGAAGATTGTTGTATATGAAAAGGTAAATCCTCTTGCTCAAAGTGTGTTACAAGTAGAGGTAGTAAAACAATCTCTTTACATCCTTTTGTTAGTTTTTAGGAAGACCTGTCCTCTGGGAGTGACCTTTGTTAATCCACCTCTGGGAGCTGGACGTAATCACCTGGACAGTGGAAGAGGGTGAAGAGGAAAGGTGAAGGGAAAGTCTCCTTGCTGGATCTCCATTTCCAGAACATGGTTTTAGATGATAATCACAGGTCTATGTGCGCACTTTACCTTTTAGTAAACGTCCTTAGAAAAGCTGTATCTTGGACATGGAATCATGAACCCGCCACTGGGCAGTGTATATCAGGACTTGTTCATCAGGTCGGCAGCAGAGGGGCAGAAGGAAGTATAAAGGGAGGGACGAACTGAGATGTGTCCATATTTCCATTTTGACGATGGCCATTGACCTATGTGCCTCTCTTCTGGCTGTACTATAGGAATACATTAAGTAACGCAAAGCAAACATACCTTCTTGCTAATATTTGAATGGTACAGATCTGTTAATGAGTTCTCTTAGAAACATTATACTTAGTATATTCAGTTGCTTTATGCTTTATTTTAAATTGAGCACTAAGGGAATGCAGTATTTTAACTGGAACTCTGCTAATGCTTTAATCTAGAAGCATGTTGTCATTTTGGTGTTCTATGAAATTTTTGTCCCCAAAAAGCAGGGTTACATTTTTTTTCCAACAGACTGAGTTGGTGCTGTATATTCTTGATAATGAAAATACTCATAAAACTTTGCAATTTTGAATTGGTAAATATTTATGATGTGTAAAAAAAGCATGATATATACTGTACAACCTCAATCCCATATAACTGGATGTTGTGACTCCACACACAGGACCTAGAAGGACACACTTGTATAAAGTATAAACAACTTGTGATCGTGGATGACTTTGTTCTTGGTTTCCTGTATTTGCCAATTTCCTACAGTGTACATATTACCTTTACAAAAATAAACGTTATTTTAAAAACATGGGGAAAAAGAAGCCCTACTGTCTTTAAGCAATTCTTCTGCCTCAGACTCCTGAGTAGTTGGGATTACAGGCACCTGCCGCTATGCCTGGCTAATTTTTGTATTCTTAGTAGAGATGGGGTTTTGCCATGTTGCTAGGCTGGTCTCAAACTCCCAAACTCAAGTGATCCGCTCGCCTCGGCCTTCCAAAGTGCTCAGATTACACTCATGCGCCAACATACCCGGCTTACATGCCATTAATTTCTTGAAGGTCAGTTTGTCCAGGAGAATGTTCCACATTTTGGATTTGGCTGATTGCACCATCATATTGTTATTAAACACATTCCTACGTCTCTGATATTTACTCTAAATAAATCATTTTTATCCTTTTGATAATAGAAATTTAATTTTCAACACAAGTGTTTTATTGTGGTCCTAGGCATGTTCTATTTTACTTTATTATGAGTCACATAATATGATGATACAAAGTTTAGCTTTGGTTTTAGGTGGTGTCAGCCTGCTCCAACCATTCTAGAGTCCTTCATCCAATTTCACCTCATGGTTAGAGCAACCATTGCCAGTTGTGACCTGGATTCAGTGTAGCAGTGCCAGTCGCAAAATGTTGACTCTAATTTTATCATCTCTCCTGCATTTATTAGCTGTTTTTTCCTGTGAAGAAAAATCCTTCCCTCATCAACTGTATGTTTATCCTGAAATACATTCCATACAGCAGAGGTAGGATAAATACTTGATTCTTTTTCTTCATTTGTCATCTTTCAAAATAAAACTGATATTCAAAAACCTTCAAAGGTTGAATATGGAAAGCTAGTTTGTGTGTGTGTATGTGTGTGTGTGTGTGTGTGTGAGTGTGTTTATGTTAACTTTGCAACCAGCTTCTTTACCAAATTCTCTATAAGTTTTTTTTTTTTTTTTTTTGAGACAGAGTTTCACTCTTGTTACCCAGGCTGGAGTGCAATGGCGCGATCTCCGCTCACCGCAACCTCCGCCTCCTGGGTTCAGGCAATTCTCCTGCCCCAGCCTCCTGAGTAGCTGGGATTACAGGCGCACGCCACCATGCCCAGCTAATTTTTTGTATTTTTAGTAGAGGCGGGGTTTCACCATGTTGACCAGGATGGTCTCGATCTCTTGACCTTGTGATCCACCTGCCTCGGCCTCTCAAAGTCCTGGGATTACAGGCTTGAGCCACCACTCTGTAAGTTTTTTTATATTGAGGGGTGGCTTCCAGATGTATAGTCCTACCAAGATAGATGACTTTATCCCTTTCTATACATTGTTAATCCTTTAATGACTTTTTCATGTGTAAATGTTTTGACTAATACCTCCATTACAATGGTAAGTAGTAGTGAATATAACGAACATCCTTGTCTTGTCAGGGAAAACAATTTAAACGTATTTGATCACAAAATACCTTAAAAAGACTTAAACAGGGAATACATACCATAAGCACTGCACCCACCACTTTTGTTACAGGCAGTTATTTTGCTCTGTTTGCCCAGGCTGGAGTGCAGTTGCACAATCACAGCTCACTGTGATGAGCCTCAGCCTCCTGGGTTCAAGTGATCCTCCAGCCTCAGCCTCCAAAGTATCTGGGAATACAGGCATGCAACACCACGCCCTACTAATTTCAAAAAATGGTAGAGATGAGGTCTCTCTATGTTGCCCAGGCTGGTCTGGAACTCCTTGGCTCAAGTAATTCTTCCACCTCATCTTTTCAAAGTGCTGAGATTGCAGGCATGGGCCACCATGTTGAGCCTCATAAACATCTATTAATATTATATATTATACAGAATTATTTATTAAAATCAAATATAATTTCTAGAAATCAATGAGCTAAAAAGGGAAAACTGGTTTCTTTCCTCTATTATCTATTTGATCAATACTTCACACTAGCTCTGGCCTAGGCAAATCACCTTTGGTTTGGATTGGTTAACACATGTAGGTGTCGTGGGATACTTGTTGCTGTTGGGGCAATGAAGTCATCATCTAGTTAAGTGTGTTTGACAAATGAGCTCAACATGTCATTTATTTTTACTGAAATTTTCTTGAACAAAAGATATTTAAATGCCTGGTCTCTCACAGTCCCCCTAAGCTATTTCAGCAAAGGGGCAGTAGTTCTTCATTTAACCAGTCAATCCCATCGGTCTCATTCAGCTTCAACTTGGGAGGCACCCCAAGCTATGAGAGACAGCATTTTATTGTCCTTCATGTACCTGTCACCCCACAATACTTATGGGGCCCACTGGTTCCATATCCGATGATTCAAGAAAAGGTAAGGTATAGAGCGATTGGAAGCTCAGAAGAAAGACATGGATAAGATATGTTTCTGCCATTGCGCCTTCATGCTGCTATTTGTGCCAAGAACTCTTTGGAATTCAAAAAAGAAATCAAAAAGTGAACGAAAGAAAGGGTCTCATTTTTTTTTCTGTTTTTCAATAACACCATGGCATGAAATCCAAAGAAACCAGGCTGATTAATTTGCAAAAATGCTTGTTACAAAGAAACTTCCTGGTGTGGCAATGCTAGCGATTACAGATATCGAGTTGTGCAAATGCTGTACAGACAGGCAGAAAATTGAATGAGACCAGGTTTATTTAACGGGAAGGAGAAATGAAAGTGGAGGTCAATTGAGAGAAGAAAGTGCACGCTCCCAAAATTGGTGGAGGTGCCGGGGATTGAACCCGGGACCTCGTACATGCTAAGCACGCGCTCTACCACTGAGCTACACCCCCAACCACAAACAAGTTACTTTGCATTTCTTTCATGATTTATAATCAGCATTTCTTACAGATTAAGTAAATTGCAGTGAAATCATGAATGCAAACTCCGCAATCTGTGAAACAGCTGAGCTGGGTCCTGCTCATGCAGCGTCTAAAGAAGGCAACACAGTGAGTTAACAAAGGAAGGAGCCTGAAAGCAGACAATCCGCTGTCTCTGGCTCTTTCCAGCTTCATCTCCTGCCTTTTTCGACCTTAAGACCCCAGGAGGCCAAAGCCGGTACCACAGGCGGGCACCAGCTGAGACCGGCTGGTTCGGGGGTGGGGAACTTCGAAGGGGGCGGGGGGCGTCAAAAGGGATCCTCGCCTACCGAGGTCCAGGCCCCGCCCAGCACCGCGTTTCTTGGAACAAAGACTGTCCCATCGCCGCCGTTTTCAAAGCCCAGAACGTCCACTGAACATTTAGTGGTGATGGCCGGGAACGTACTTGAGAGCTCAAGATGTCGCGGATCAATCCCAAGGACAAGCTGGAAACAGGGTCCCGGGTGAGAGGCATCGCGTGGGCGCCCAGATCCGCGCATCTAGTAGTTACCTCCGGCAAAACTCTGAGGGTCCCTTGCCAAGCCGAGCTGGTGGCGCTGGGGTGGGTAGTAGGTATTCGAATAAAAGATGCATTAGGTAAGGCAGAGCTGGCATCTGTTTCTTGGCGACCAAACTGTAGGAAACCAGGGATCAATAAAAAGCACTGGTTTTTCGAATGGCGGTGGGAGGTGGGGAAGCGTCCCACATTTTAAAGAGCCGGCCAGCCAACCCCATCCACAGATGCTGACCTCTCAGGCACCTCCTTGCAATCTCTCAAACAATTTATAACTTACTAAAAAGTTGAAAAAATAAAAATAATACAAAAAATACCCATATGTCCTTTACTCAGATTTAGGTATTATTATTATTATTATTAATTCTTTTATCTGAGATGGAGTCTCACTCTGTCGCCCAGGCTGGAGTGCGTGGCACAGTTTCTGCTTAATGGAACCTCCGCCTCCTGGGTTCAAGCAATTCTTCTGCCTCAGCCTCCTGAGTTGCTAGGATTACAGGCGTGCACCACCACGCCCAGCTAATTTTTTTTTTCTTTTGTATTTTTGTATTTTTAGTAGAGATGGGATTTCACCATATTGGCCAGGTTTGTCCTGAACTCTTGACCTCGTGATCCCCATGCCTTGGCCTCCCAAAGTGCTGGGATTGAAGGCGTGAGCCACTGAGCCCAGCCAGATGTAGGTCTTATTAATATTGTACCCCATTTGCCTTGTCATTTGCTCCTTATCTCTCCTGTAAGTTGCGTACATCACATCCATTTCCACTTCACTATATACCCACAGTACTATTAGGAACTTCTTTAAATTTAGCATTCATACAACAGCCGTATTTAATCTACAGTCTGGAAGTTGACCAACTGATCTGATGTCTTCCTCTTACACAGGACCTCATCTAGGGTCAGGCATTGCATTTGGTTGTCATATCTCTTTTAGTCTTCTTTAATGTAGAATATCTGCATAGTTTTATTTTTTATGCCATTGATATGTCATTTTATTAACAACTTGCAGTCAAGCTGTTAATAAAATAAAAAAGAATACTGTTCTTTTCATTTTTAAACATAGAATGTCTTTCATTTTGGGTTTGACTGATACTTTCTCATGTTTCTCCACTGGAATACTAAATAGATAATCTTGTGTGCTTATATATTTTTCAGCCATTGGTCTGTGTTTTTCGGTTCTTGTTTTAAAAAAAATCTACCCAACAATTACTCTCTAGATAGTACATGTTTTGTGACATTTCTGGTCTCACAAAGGATAAGGAATTATTTAGAGGTCACTCAAAACAAAACTAAATAAATATTGTCTGGGCTCTAAAGTGATTCAGAAACACCCGGAGCCCACGTCAGGGTAATGAGTAGTCAAAGCCGTAGATGTGGAAGCCCCGCCTAAAGTTCCTGGGAGCTGGAACAGGTGGGAGCAAGAACTGCTGGAAGCGGACCTCGACCAACCAAGGGTTTAACCTGAAGTCAGACACCGATAGAAATACGACTGTGAGATGAATGTTTAACATCAGAAAAGCAGAGAGGGGAAGGAGCTGAGCCTCACTCTTGCTATGGGCCAAAACCTGTAGTGAGACCTCAGTGGTTCAGGGTCAAATTTGTCCTCCTGGCAGAAGAAGAAATGTATCCTCTCTGAAAGAAAACATCCCTGAGTTAGGCCAGCAGAACTCCCTAATGTTAAGATAAGGTTAATAATAAAGATGACTACAAACCTAAGAAGGTAAATTACTAGGCTTGAGACTCCACAGATACCAAAAAAGTCATATTGAGACCTGAAGAACTGCAGATGTTAAATTTTAAGACACAGAATGTACAACAGCTATGTGTGACATCTATCAATAAATTGAAGATACGATTACAAATAGAAGTATGCAAAAGAGTAAAATTATGTAAAAATTTAGATTCAAGAAATAAAGATCTAATAGTTAAAATTAAAAATTCTTAATAGATGAGGGTAAAACTAGCCTGTTAGCTACAGCTGAAGAAGGAATTACTAAGCTGGGAGATAAAGCCAAAACATTAACCCAGAATACAGCGAAAATAGTTGAGAACATGGAACACATGAATCAAGCTTAGATAGATAAACACGACCGCAAATTATTTACATCTCCTCCGATCAGAAGGTGGAGTCTACTCTTGTTCCCCCAACCATGGAATGTGCGCTGCCTTTATGATCTGCTTTGGCCACTGGACCACCGTGGCATCGATGCTGTGCTGCTTCTAAGCTCAGGTCTCGAGAAGGCTTGCAGCTTCCGTTCTCACATCCTGGAACACTATCACTGTCTAAGGAAGCTGGGCAGTCCTACTGGGGAGATCACATGAAGAAAAGCTGATGAAGTCCACAAAATAGTCCTTGGCATTAAGGGCATTCAGGAGCAGTGAGTCCCAGCTGATCTACCAGCTCACACTGAATTTGAAAATCCCGCTGACTTTACAAGGAGATGAGATGATACATTTCAGCTGAGTTCTATGCTGTTTTATGCCACTGAGTTCGGAGTACTTTATTACACAGCCACAGAAAACTGATTTTAAAAATCTTAATAGAAATAGGAGAGTATATGAAAATTCTGAAGTGTATATGATTAGAGTTCAGGAATAAAAGAACAGAAAAAATGTGGGTGAAGAAATATTTAGATATAATATACCTGGAAAAATTCCCAAACTGGTGAGAAAATTTTCACTTATAGAGTCAGAAAGCAAATAGTCACAAACAAGTTAAAGAGAAACAACTATAACTACACAATTCATAGTGAAATTGTGTTACACCAAACACAACAGGGGGTCGTAAATCAGCCAGAGAAAACGTATAGATCTTCTGCAAATAAAGAACAACTAGAATGTTTTTTGTTTGTTTGTTTGTTTGTTTGTTTGTTTGAGACGGAGTTTCGCTCGTTACTCAGATTGTGCAATGGCGCAATCTCGGCTCACCGCAACCTCCGCCTCCTGGGTTCAGGCAATTCTCCTGCCTCAGCCTCCTGAGTAGCTGGGATTACAGGCACGCGCCACCATGCCCAGCTAATTTTTTGTATTTTTAGTAGAGACGGGGTTTCACCATGTTGACCAGGATGGTCTCCATCTCCTGACCTCGTGATCCACCCTCCTTGGCCTCCCAAAGTGCTGGGATTACAGGCGTGAGCCACCGCGCCCGTGTTAACAAGCATCTTCACGATAAAATTCAGGAAACAGTGAAACATATTTTGCAAATATTGAAACAAAATAATTGCCAATCTAGACATGTGCACCCATCAAACTAAACTTTAAGAATGAGAAAGTTTTGGCTGGGCGTGGTGGCTCACGCCTGTAATCCCAGCACATTGGGACGCCAAGGCAGGCGAATCACGGGGTCAAGAGATCGAGACCATCCTGGCCAACATTGTGAAACCCCGTCTCTACTAAAAATACAAAAAAAATTAGCTGGGCATGGTGGCGTGCACCTGTAGTCCCAGCTACTTGGAAGGCCGAGGCAGGAGAACTGCTTGAACCCAGGAGGCGGAGGTTGCAGTGAGCCAAGATCGTGCCACTGCACTCCAGCCTGGCGCCTGGCAACAGAGTGAGACTCTGTCTCAAAAAAAAAAAAAAAAAAAAAAAAAAAAAGAATGAGAAAGTTTTAAAAATTGTATTTAATTTATTTTTGGTGCCTATAAATGGGTAAATCCAAAAACAGCAGCAATACAGAGTATTAACAACGTTTCCTTTATCCATCTGTCTCTCCAATTTTGGGGGCAGCAGTTTACCCTGTGATCCTCAATTCTCTAATGGATCTAAGAAGAATTGTTAGTTTTCAGTTTGTTTAGCTTTTCTCTTGCTGTGAGGGATGTAATAGTGACTTCCAAGTTCTTCATATATCAGACCAGAAACTGAAAGTCCTATTTTTATGTTTTTGATTTACATAATTAATACATGTTTCAGAGCAAAGGGAAAAGTAAAAGCTCATATAAGTGTTATGGAAAGTGCAGGATTATGTAATTTCAGCCCTAGAGATACCAGATTTTGACAATGACAATTGGTATAGATTCTCACTTTTTTTTTTTTTTTTTTTTTTTGAGACAGAGTCTCACTCTGTCGCCCAGGCTGGAGTGCAGTGGTGTGATCTCGGCTTACTTCAACCTCTACCTCCGGCGTTCAAGGAATTCTCCTGCCTCAGCCTCCTGAGTCGCTGGGATTACATATGCGCACCACCAGGCCCAGTTAATTTTAAAATATTTTTAGTAGAGGTGGCATTTCCCCATGTTGGCCAGGCTGGTGTTAAACTCCTAAGTTCAAGTGATCCACCCACCTCGGCCTCCCAAAGTGCTGGGATCACAGGCATGAGGCACCGCGCCCGGCCTTCTCAGAGATATTTTTTATGTCAATAGTAATCAGAGCTTTTATTTTTATTTTTATTTCCTTTTTGTTTTTTTCCTTATTGTGACTGAGAATGTCAAGGGCTTTTCAGAAGTTGAAAAGGGTTCATGCCATTTCCATTTTATGAGGCTTCTGTTGTATCAAGAATAACAAAATGCCAAAGGAAAATTGTAAAAACTGGAATATATTAGAAATACTTATATTTAAAGGTGAACTCCCTTAACATCAAATTAATACAATTATGCAATAATTGTATTCATGATGTCCCTTGGAGGTATTTGGAAAAGTCTAAATTTTTACTTTCTAAAATTGAGGTTAAGGCTAAATGGACCTCACTGATTCTATCTAACAGACTGTTACTACTTACACATATATTTAAAATAATAATAAAAAAAACTATACATACTATGCTTCAACTTGCTTTTTTCTATCACTTTACAGTTGGGTTTAAGGAAGAAAATAAAAATATAAAACTTTAAATTTTAATAGACCTTGTACAATTATTTTCTAATACACTTTTACCAATTGACATTCCCTCAACAGTCTTTCAAAACCTGTGCTTTTCAACGCTCTATCCCCGCTTGTTATTATCAGTCTTAGAAATATTCCTCCATAAAATGAAGATGGAGAATTATATATTATGATGATGACGATTATTACTTTTTGAAACAGTTTCACTTTTGTCACCCAGGCTGGAGTTTAACGGCACTATCTCGGCTGACTTCAACTTCTGTCTCCCGGGTTCAAGTGATTCTCCAGCCTCAACCTCCAGAGTAGCTGGGACCACAGGCGCCCATCACCACACCCAGCTAATTTTTGTATTTTTAGTAGAGATGGGGTTTCACCATTTTAGCCAGGCTGGTCTTGAACTCCTGACCTCAGGTGCCCTGCCCACCTCAGCCTCCCAAAGTGCTGAGATTACAGGCGTGAGTCACCATGTCAGGTTCTGAGAATAAAATATTATTATTTTAATTAGCATATCTTCAAATATAAAAAGTGGAGCTTATTTACTAGCCATGTGATTGTCTGCTACTGTGGACTGCCTGTATAGGTCCTTTGGCTTTTTTGTTTTTATTTTTTTCCTGCTGGTTATCTTGTCTTTTCTTGTTTCTTTCTTTTTTTTTTTTTTTCTTGAGATGGAGTCTTGCTCCTGTCACACAGGTTGGAGTGCAGTGGCAAAATCTCTCCACCTCCGCCTCCTGGGTTCAAGCAATTCTCCTTCCTCAGCCTCCCGAGTAGCTGGGATCATAGGCGTATGCCACCATGCCGGGCTAATTTTTGTATTTTTAGTAGAGATGGGGGTTTCTCCATGTTGGCCAGGCTGGTCTCAAACTCCTGGCCTCAGGTGATCCATCCGCTCAGCCTCCCGAAGTGCTGGGATTACAGGTGTGAGCCACTGCCGGGTTATCTTTTCTTACAAGTAATAACGATAATTCATTACACTTAAATAGTGATTTTTTTTTTTCCTTCTGAGATAGAGTCTCACTCTGTCACCCAGGCTGGAGTGCAGTGGTATGCTCTCAGCTCACTGAAACCTCCACCTCCTGGGTTCAAGAGATTCTCCTGCCTCAGGCTCCAGAGTAGCTGGGACTAGGTGTACTCCACCACGCCCTGCTAATTTTTGTATAAAAGTAGAGATGGGGTTTCACCATGTTGGCTAAACTGGTGTTAGACTCCTGACCTCAAGTGATCTGCCCACCTTGGCCTCCCAAAGTGCTGGGACTATAGGTGTGAGCCACCATACCCATCCTTAAATAGTGATTATTAAAGTGCCAGGCGCTCCAAAATGACTTCACATGTTCACTTAGCCCTAAAAACAACCCTATGGGGGTAACACATTAGCTCAAGAAACTTAAACAATTGAAAATGCTCCCCCTTGGTACTTTGATTTTTGGTATTCTTTAATTAAATCTAGATATTTTTTCATTCATTTAACAATAGGGATTGTGTGCCTACTACAGGCTAATGCACTAGATGTAATACGATGAATAAAGAATATGGTGCTTGCCCTCTAGTTGAAGGGAAAATAGTCTAAATAAAATCTTTGTTAGTCTAACAAGGGAAATTTCCCCTCAAAGTTTGTATTGTGAAATGGTTTTGAAGTCACTGGTATAAAATTAGGATTCCTTGAAACCCTGAAAGAGGAACAAAAGACATGAAGCATAAAGGATTTGAACAGCAAAACAGTAGACTTAACTCAGGGCTTAGGGGAAATAATAACAACTGGCCTCATTTAAATAAGTAACGGCCATTGTTTGAATTATTAAATGAATACATCTTTAGTCCTCTAACCCAGGGGTCATAGGTCAGTTTCCCATGCTGGCTAGTTGAATGCTGAAGATGGAAATGTGAAATTTGGTAAAGGAACATGATGGGGAGAGAAGAGAGTCCCTTCAGCCTAAACAGAAGTAAAGATTTCAAATGAAGGGGGCGGGGGGGAACAAAACAAAACAAAAACAGTATTTGGGCAAGAAATAATTTCTCCAATATTTCCCACTAAATACAGAAAAGCAGAGAAGCCCTAGTGAGCAGATGGGTTCCTCGGTGCTGGATTTATTTGAAATCGTCCAAGTCAGCGTCTTCCTGGACAGATTAAAATTCTGCGGGCGGGAGGACATGGGGATGGAGTTGGTGAAGCGGCCGCGCAGGTCACACGGTGAGCGGGACAGACCCCGACCCCGCGAGCTGGCGCCTGCGCTAGGGGGGATTTCCCCACCCGACCCTTCAAGTGTCAGTGCAGCCGCGCTGCACCCTCTTACGCGGTAACTCTGCGAAGTGCTCGAGAAGGAAAACGCTCACATCAGGGAGCTTCCGTCTTCCCACCTTTTCCAGCCGCGTTTGACCCACTGCTGCACATCGCAGCCATGCAGTGATTCCAACCCCCCGAGAAAGAACAGGAGAGACGGGAAAGCGTCTCCTCCTGCCCGGCATATCGCGGAAGCAAAAACGTTTACGGGAATCACAGAGCAGGTTTGTCGTTGCTTGTTGCTTATTTGCTAGTTTCTGGCACCTCCCGGAAAACAGGAATCCCTGGAGCTGTTCCCATCAGAAGGAACAATCCGGTGCCTCCAAAGCGAGGACGCCGAGCGGCGGGCTGCAGCCGGGGCAGCACTCCGGGGTTGAAATCCTATGCCCATTCATTCCGCGGCTCAGCGAGGACCCACGTTTAAGGCCGAGGCGAGCTGTTTCTTTCTGCTCGTCGGATACGTGCTGAGCAATTGACCCGCTCTGCATGTCACTGATCGCTTTTGTGGTTGCTGCGAAATGTACCTCAAAGTGCCCGATTCTGAGTGTGGTTATAAGGATCGCACCAGGATTACGCCAGAAAAAGGGTGATTAGAAATCCTATTATTACAGGACGAACTGCGGAGGAAGAAAATGACTGCCGCGTTTACCATGTGACGAGGTGGCCGAGTGGTTAAGGCGATGGACTGCTAATCCATTGTGCTCTGCACGCGTGGGTTCGAATCCCATCCTCGTCGTTCCCTGAGGTTTTATTTAACCCTCTAAAAGGATGAGTCTGAATGCTGCCTAGTTCGTGTTGATCTTTGGTAGATTAATTCTCCAAGAAATTGAATAAATTACTAATGTATCTTAACTGGCCTCTGCTAATTTTCAGTTCTGAGTACAAGAGTCCCTCAGAACTTGTACTTGGGGACCATTCCTCCTCTGCAACACTGATCATATTTGTAAGTTAACTTAGCCAGTTGAGACATTTGGGTAGTGTTTAGTTTTCCCCCCAGATGCTAACCTTCTTAAGGGCAAGAAGTATTTATGTTCTCCATAGAGTTTCCAGCTCTTTTGAGGAAGCAACTGAAGTAACTGAGGGCTTTAGAAAAACTATTGCCCATAAACTTAACGTACATGATAAAAATCATCCACATAAATATGTACAACAAATTATTGAAACTGTGTTTTGCAGGTATCTTCAGTCTGATTTTAACCTTACTGAAATTTTTACTGTTTGCTAACTTCAAAGGGCCCTCCCCCAACAAAACACTTAGCCACCATTTTCTGCTTAGCTTTGAGGAGGATTTGTGTCTGCTTAGAGATGTGGCATGACTGAAAGTATACTCCACACAACATTCCCACTTAGATCTAAAGATGCCTCCAAAACCAAGACAGAGAAGAATGTCCATACTGAGTAGTTTCTACTTGTGATTGCCATCATGGGCGTCCACAGAAAATACACATATTTTTCATTTTATTTGAGTTTTTAAATAGGCACTGCATTCACATGATTCCAGAAGTATAAAGCCATATAAAATCTTGCACCCAACCTTATTCCCGACCACCTAATTACATTCTTTACAGATAGCCACTGTTGTTAATTCTTTCCAGGATTATACTAAGCACATATGAATGTATATTACATAAAATATATACTTCTTTTTCTTTTTTCTTTTTTGCATAGAGATTTGCTCATTTCCCAGGCTGGAGTGCAATGGTGCAATCTTGGTTTACCACAAACTCTGCTTCTAATGGTGCAATCTTGGCTCACAGCAACCTTTGTCTCCCGGGTTCAAGAGATTTTCCTGCCTTAGCCTACTGAGTAGCAGGGATTACAGGCATGTGCCAGCACACCTGGCTAATTTTGTATTTTTAGTAGAGATGGAGTTTCTCCACATTGGTCAGCTAGTCTCGAACTTCCAACCTCAGGTAATCCGCCCACCTCAACCTCCCAAAGTTTTAGAATTACAGGCATGAGCCACCATGACCGGCCTTCTATTTTTATCTCAAAAAGAAATATCACAAGTGACAACGTACTATACATATTGTACCTTATCCTGCTCCGTTTCCCTATCCAATATATCCCAATATATCTTGGAGAGTTTTGCCTATCATCACAAAAAGTGAAAGCCTATTCTTTTTTAAGGGTGCATTATATCCCAATGCATAGGTTACCATATATTATTTAACCGGCCCCCTATTAGGCAATTTGGGTTTTCCATATGTTTTGCTATTATAAACTATGCTGCAACAAATAACTTCATATATACATAAATACAATTTTGAATGTGTGTATCTGTAATATTGCAATATAAATTTTTATAAGTAAGTTTGCTGTGTCTTCTTAGGATATACACATTTGAAATATTTATAGATATTGCTAAATGGCCCTCTAAAAGGATTTTATTTGTCTACACTCTTAGCCAGTAATAATTAAAATTCTTGTTCTACTCACCCTCCTCTGGGCTGTTTCATCAGAATGAGCCAAAGTGTTTGTTACGAATGAAGAATTCTGGGCCTTGGTCATGATCCAGTGCATTGACCTCAGTGGGGTGTGTGTGTGTGTGTGTCTGTGTGTGCCTGTGTGTGTGTGTATCTGTGTGTGCCTGTGTGTGTGTGTGCCTGTGTGTGTGTGCCTGTGTGTGTGTGTGTGTGTTCCTGGATCTGTGATTTAATAACGTATCCAGATGTTTCCTATGTCGGTCTTAAGGCTTGTACCTGGCTGAAGTATCTACATGTTATATCCATTCACCTAGAATTTTCTTTCTCTCTTTCTCTTTCCCTCCCTTCCTTCCCTTTCTCTCCCTTTCTCTCTCTCTCTCTCTCTCTCTCTCTCTCTCTCTCTCTCTCTCTCTCTCTCTCTCTCTCTCTCTCTCTTTCTTTCTTTCTTCTTGACAGAGTTTCCACTCTTCTGACCCAGGCTGGAGGGCAATGGCTTGATCTCAGCTCACGGCAACCTCTGCCTCCAGGTTCAAGCAGTTCTCCTGTGTCAGCCTCCCAAGTAGCTGGGACTACAGACACACGCCACCACGCCAGGCTTTTTTTTTTTTTTTTTTTTGAGACTCGGTTTTACTCTTATCACCCAGGCTGGAGTGCAGTGGCATGATCTTGGGTCACTGCGACCTCCACCTCCCGGATTCACGAGCTCCTCCCACCTCTGCTTCCGGAGTAACTGGGACTGATTTTTCAGTTTGCGTTGGTTTTTGTTTTTGTAGAGATGGGGTTTCACCAGGTTGCCCAGGCTGGTCTCGAACTCCTAGACTTGATCCCTCCTCCTCAGCCTGCGAAAGTGCTGGGATTACTGCTCCTGCCCAGTTTCCATCTTCGATCTTCCCAGATCTCAAAACTTGGACATCTCGAAACTTGGACAAAATTGTTTTAAATTTAATTTCACTTTTAAAATTATCTCAAAACATTCTTCTTGTCTATCTGAAACTTCGTACCACTTTGACCAACAACTGTATTCCTTCCCCAACTCCCATCCCATACTCTAACATCTGGTAACCATTATTCTTCTGTTTCTATGAGTTCAATATTTTTTTTTCTAGATTCCACATATAAGTGAGATCATGAAGTATTTGTCTTTTTGGGTCTGGCTATTTCTCTTAGCAAAATGCCCTCTAGGTTCATCCACATTGTGGCAAATAACAGAATTTCTTTCTTTTTAAAGTCTGAATAGTATTTCATTGTGTATACAACATATTGTCTACATATGTGTGTGTATATATATATATATATATATATATATATATATGTACTGAGTTTTGCTCTTGTTGCCCAGGCTGGAGTGCAACGGTGCCATCTCAGCTCACTGCAACCTCTGCCTCCTGGGTTCAAGCGATTCTCCTGCCTCAGCCTCCCAAGTAGCTGGGAATGCAAGCATGTGCCATCATGCCTGGCTAATTTTTGCATTTTTAGTAGAAATGGGGTTTCACCGCGTTGACCAGGCTGGTCTCAAACTCTGACCTCAGGTGATCCGCCCGCCTTGGCCTCCCACAGTGGGGGGATTACGGGCGTGAGCCATTGAGCCCTGCCTAGCACATTTACATTACATTTCTGTCTGATGATGAACACTTAGGCTGATTCCATATCACGGCTGTTACGGACAATACTGCAATGAACACGAGAGTACAGATATTTCTCTGACATATTGATTTTGGTTCCTTTGGAC
The DNA here is from genome assembly GCA_031835075.1 of Saguinus oedipus. Lineage (NCBI taxonomy): Eukaryota > Metazoa > Chordata > Mammalia > Primates > Cebidae > Saguinus > Saguinus oedipus. Next base: position 7,024,304 of record CM063172.1, on the reverse strand, counting down.
ATATTCCTAGAAGTGGGATTGCTGGATCATAAGGTAATTTTATTTTTAGTTTTCGAGGAATCTATATACTATTTTCCATGATGGTTGTATGACTTTATGTTTTCACCAGCAACTTACAAAAGTTGCCTTTTCTCCATGGTTTTGTCAACTCTTATTATCATCTTTCATCTTTTCATATTTTCAGCTTTTATTGAAAAGATGAAATATGATAACAAGTGTTACGTGTGTGATGGCTCATGCCTGTAATCCCACATGTTGTGAGGCCGAGGTGGAAGGATTGCTTGGGCCCGGGAGTTCAAACCCAAGTGTTTGAGAGCAGCCTGGGTAACATAGGGAGACCCCCATCTCTACGAAATAAAGAAAAACTAGCCGGGCATGGTGGTGGTGCTTAGCTGTGGCCTCAGCTAATTGAGAAGCCAAGGTAAGAGGATCACTCGAGCCCAGAGGCTGAGGCTGCAGTGAGCCGTGATATCACCACTTCACTCCAGCCTGGGCAGTGGAGCCAGGCTCCACCTCAGAGCAAAACAAAGTTATCCTAATGGGTGTGAAGTGATATTGTGGCTTTAATTTTCATTTCTTCAATGTTTAGTGATACTAAGCATTTCTTCCATGTGTATTGCCATTTGCATATCTTTCTTTTTTTGAGACAGGGTTTCACTCTTGTTGCCCAGGTTGGAGTGCAATGGTGCATTCTCGGCTCACCGCAACCTCTGCCTCCTGGGTTCAAACGATTCTCCTGTCTCAGCCTCCCAAGTAGCTGGGACTACAGGCACGCACCACCATGCCCAGCTAAATTTTTTTTTGTATTTAGTAGAGACGGGGTTTCACCATGTTGGCCAGGATGGTCTCGATCTCTTGACCTTGTGATCCACCTGCCTCGGCCTCCCAAAGTGCTGGGATTACAGGCGTGAGCCACTGAGCCTGGCTTGTGTATTTTCTTTTGAGAAATGTATGTTCAGGTCCTTTGTCTCTTTGGCTCTTGTTACCCATACTGGAGTGCAATGGTGCAACCTTGGCTCACCGCAACCTCCGCCTCCTGGATTCAGGCAATTCTCCTGCCTCAGCCTCCTGCGTAGCTGGGATTACAGGCACGTGCCACCATGCCCAGCTAATTTTTTGTATTTTTAGTAGAGACGGGGTTTCACCATGTTAATCAGGATGGTCTCGATCTCTTGACCTCGTGAGCCACCTGCCTCGGCCTCCCAAAGTGCTGGAATTACAGGTGTGAGCCACCGCGCCCGGCCCTTATGTGTTTTTCTAGTACATAGGTTTATAGTTTCCAGTCTTGTATTTTAATCCATTTTGAGTTGATTTTCATGTATGGTATAAGATAAAAGCTAATTTTATTCTTCTTCATGTGTATAACCAGTTTTCCTAGCACTGTTTTTTTTGTAGACGGAGTTTCACTCTTGTTGCTCAGGCTGGAGTGCAATGGTGCGATCTCAGCTCACTGCAACCTCTGCCTCCTGGGTTCAAGTGTTTCTCCTACCTCCGCCTCCTGAGTAGATGGGACTACAGGCATCTGCCACCATGCACAGTTAATTTTCTATTTTTTACTAGAGACGGGGTTCTCCATGTGGGCCAGGCTGGTCTTGAATTCCTGACCTCAGGAGATCCGCCTGCCTTGGCCTCCAGAAGTGCTGGGATTACAGGCGTGAGCCACCACACCTGGCCCCTAGCACCATTTATTAAACAGACTTTCTCCATTTTGTGTTCTTGTCACCTTTGTCAAAAATCAATTGACAATAATACATGGGTTTATTTCTGGGCTTTCTATTCTCTTTCAAAGGTCAGTGTTTCTGGTTTTATGCCAGTACCATGCCTTATTACCATCGCTTTATAATGGATGTAAGTACTGAGTGTGACGCTTCCAGCTTTGTCCATTTTGTTCAAGATTGTTTTGGCGAGTTGAGGTCTTTTGTGGTTCCATACACATTTAAAAATTGTTTTTTCTATTCGTGTCAAATATGACATTGGAGTTTTGACAAGGATTGCATTGAACCTGTAGATAGTTTTGAGTAGTGTGGACATTTTAACGACATGAATTCTTCCATGAACATGGAATATTTTTCATTTATATGTGGTTTAGTCATTTTATCAGAGTTTTATAGTTTTCAGTGTACAGGTCTTTCTTTTGTTAAATTTACACCTAAGTGTTTTATTTTTGTTGCTATGGTAAATGGGATTTTTTAAAAATTTCCTTTTCAGACACTTTGTCATTACATTGAAATGCTACTGATTATTTAATGTTGATTTTGTATCCTGCAACTTTACTGAATTTATCAGTTCTAACTTTTCTATAGTATCTTTCAGGTTTTCTATTTGCTGAACATGTATGTCATCAGCAAGCAGAGTTTATTTCAACTCCTTCCCTATTAGGAAGACGTTTATATTTTTCTCTTATCTAATTGCTCTGGTTAGGACCCGCGGTACCATGTGAGGAAGAAATACTGAGAGTCTGCACCCTTGTTATGCCCCTAATCTTAGAGGAAAGTCATTTAACTTTTCACTATCGAGTATGATGTTAACTGTAGGCTTATCATATATGACCCTTATTGTGTTGAGGTACATTTCCTCTAGACCTAATCTTTCAAGAGTTTTTATGATAACAGAGTGTTGAATTTTGTCAAATACTCTTTCTGCGCCTATGGAGATAATCACATAGTTTTTATCCTGCATTTTTGTTAACGTGGTGTATCATTTTACCCTGCATTTTTGTTAATGTGGTGTATCACATTTTTTGATATAGATAGATTTTTCTTTTAATGGAGTCTTGCTCTGTCACCAGGTTGGAGTGCAGTGGCCTAATCTCAGCTCACTATATCCTCTGCCTTGCAGGTTCAAGCGATTCGCCTGCCTCAGCATCCTCAGTAGCTGGGATCACAGGCACATGTCACCACATGCATCTAATTTCTCTATTTTTAGTAGAGATGGGGTTTCACCATGCTGTGGCCAGGATGGTCTCCATCTCTTGATCTCATGATCCACCCCCTCAGCCTCCCAAAGTGCTGGGATTACAGGCGTGAGCCACCGGGCCCGACCGACATGGACAGATTTTAAGTCTGTTTTTATTTCCTCAGGATATCAGCTACCATTAATTAGCTTGGTCCTGTATTCTGGACACATCTCTCTGCAGCTGATCATATTCTCAATCCTTAGTGGGAGCTCATCTTTGGAAAAAAGTTTTCCCAGGATATGCCTATACCTTCTTTGATAAAACTGTCAAAGAAAAATGGTACCAGATGGAGATAAATAGGCAAAGAAGACTATTCCAGTCAATTGCAATAGGGGAGAGAGATTAAGTCAACTCAAATCCAAATACATTAGGGACAGCTGGGGATCCATAGCCACTAGTCACGGTAAGACAACCATTTGATAGAAAATACAGAGGAGGCCGGGCGCGGTGGCTCACGCCTATAATCCCAGAACTTTGGGAGGCTGAGGCGGGTAGATCACGAGGTCCAGAGATTGAGACCATCCTGGTCAACAAGGTGAAACCCCGTCTCTACTAAAAATACAAAAATTAGCTGGGCATGGTGGCGCTTGCCTGTAATCCCAGCTACTCAGGAGGCTGAGGCAGGAGAATTGCCTGAACCCAGGAGGCGGAGGCTGTGGTGAGCCGAGATAGCACCATTGCACTCCAGCCTGGGTAACAAGAGTGAAACTCCATCTCAGAAAAAAAAGAAAGAAAGAAAGAAAGAAAAAAAAGAAAATACTAGAACTTGATTAGATATCAAGGGAGGAAAAAGAGAAATTTGATAGGATTTTGAGGTGAGGAATTCTTACTGATTTGGCTTAGGAGAATTCTTACTAAAACTAGGCTCAACTGGATTCTGATGAAACTGGATTGGACAAGCTGGGGATGGGACCTAGGTGAGGGGAGGGCTCAGAGAAACCGAACTGAAGTTTGCTCAAAGGAGGAGTTTCTGTAAGTACAGGGATTTCCTCAGCTTCCTAAAGGAATTGGAGACCCACAGAACCTGTAAGGCATCAGGGGGAGCATTTACTATGCTCCTAACCCCTCCCAGTACCAGTGGCTTCTTCTGCCTCCTCACAGCAGCTGCTCCCTGGCCTTCTGCTCACTCCTGGGTCATGTTGTGCAGGTCTTGTCCATTACCTTAATTTAGAGGTTTAGGGTAAAGTCTGAGTCACTGGTTTGAGCTAGGATAAGTGAATGTTTGAAGATAGATGCAATCACAATGATTATGCACAGGCTGACTATGGTGTGGTCGGAAGAATGGCTGGGGTCATAAGCATCCCACACAGGTGGAAGAGGCTGGCAGAGGCCATTAGGAAAAGGGAGGACACTTTGGGTGAGATCTCATCACATGCACATCGACAAAGTGGAAAGAAGGTGGGGCCACACTAGCTAAGGCAACACCACAAGAAGAAAATGTTATTTCCTTCGGCAATTAGCAGCATTACAGACCATATGAAGTACCACCAAGCACACATCGTCGGAGTCAAAATAATGTTTTCATAAAGTTTTGCAAACTTAGCTACAGAGTCTCTGTGTAACCAGTGGTAATTCACAACATGAGCTAATGAATTATTTATGGTTTAATTGACTTGGTGAAAGTAAGATTCGACTTGGTTTTTCGGTCTGTATGAAAAAAATCAAGATGTGAAAGAAATCTGAAAATAAATCATCAGATGTGAAAGTTGCCTCTTACATTTGTAGAGGAGACTAATTTCTACAAAACGCAAATACTTATTTCTAATTTAGTCCCTGTCCTTTCTGTCCTCTAGGGCACACCTTTCCCTCCCCTTGCCCACATTTCCCACCTCATGCTAACAGGCAAACAACTGTCTGTCAGGAACTTCCGGGACCTTCCTGGTTTCAGCAGCTCTATCTCCAATTCGGTCCTGGTCTACGCAGAGTTCGGGGCGGGCGAGACAACGGGTACATTTCCTGTGTTTGACCCTCAGCTCCAAGGGACTGTTTCCCGGGTGCTTGGGACAGAGTGTTTGGCAGAGTCTGGGAAGACCCGGTCAAGGAGTCCCCCCCTTTCACCCTGGTACTAGGGGCTGAAGGGTTAGGGTTAGAGGTCGTTCTGCCCCATCTCCCGCACGAGTCGTGGGGCCCCTTCCCCGTGCGTGGTCCTGAACTGGGAATGCCAGCTCCCGGCGCAGTGAGGCCCGGGTGCGGTCGGAGGCGAGTGTTCTCTCCGGCTGGAAAGCCAGACCCCGTGGATGCCAGGACACGAGCCGTCCGGGGCTGCCGGCTTTGGGGGATTTCCAGACGCTGCAGGTGGGGTGAGTGGGGAGACTAAGAAGGACCAGGGAATTGAGAAAGCAGACGAAGGTGAACTGTCTCGACGAGCTGGGGGATGGGATGGGAAAAAGGGCGAGAAGTGACCCCGGCGCGCAAGGTCCACAGCGAAATAACACACCCGAGACCAAGGCTCGGCCAACTGCACACGCAAGATTCAGTTGTGGCGGCGAGGAGGGCTTCGAACCTAGGGAACTTTGAGGAAGCGTTTGTCTCCATTACAGGAATTGGGTTTCCACGTTGCTGCTGGAGCTTTTCTGGAGTCGGTAGGAGCAGCGTCTTTCTCTTTGTCTCCAAATCCGTGAATTTGATACGCTTTGAAAGCTGAATCACTTCTAAGTGAAAGAGTCCGTATTTGGATAGGAGAGTCCAATACTGTGTTTCGCTGCCACAAAGGTGTTTTCAAAGGGAATTCGACAGGAAGTGGAGGAACGAGTTTTTCCCACATTCAGAAGCCAACCCAGTAACTGTAAAACGTTCCCCTTTGAAAGGTCCCACCGAGATTCGAACTCGGATTGCTGGATTCAAAGTCCAGAGTGCTAACCATTACACCATGGGACCAACCGTCAGAGCAGCATATGTATCCACAGTCGTGGTTAAATACCTCCTTGATAATAAACGTTCTAGTTGCTCCAATCCGGAAGAGTTAGGTCAGGCTTCAGTGAGACTGGCTGACAAGAAAGCTGACGCTTTGTTAATGGAGGAGTAATGGGCAAAATAAAATTCAGGGAGATTTGTGCACTCTGTGCTGCGCTTTTGTTAGGAGCATAAATCGCTTTCGGAAGTCAACGGGGCAGATCCAGATTTTGTGAGGATCTTCATAATTTAGAAAGTACTCTTTAAGAAAAAGAATAATGGTTATCAACGTAAAACTATGGGCACTCTAAGGCCTGTATGATGTATCTGAGGATAAGCTGGAGTAGGGAGAAGCAGCTGTCTTAACTAATTTTCACTATAATAGCACAGTTTTGCAAATTTTACAACATATGTTTCATACATAGCAACGTCTTCCTAAGGCCTTGGAAAGCACAGTGCAAGGAAAGGATCTTGACACACTTTAGAGAGACTCATGATAAACACCCCTCTGGGGTGCATATCTTTCAACAACATCTATCAGAATAGTCTGTATCTACAGCCACTAAAAAGAATGGGATAGGCACACATCTCATGTCGGCTTGGCAGTTTCTGGGGGAGGATTTAGTTTAAACTGGAAACAAAAAAAATCCCAGTCACTTGCTAAGTTGTAGTCTAATATGATCTAAGTTTTGCAAATTATAATGAGTTACAATCGTGACTCAGTTATATTTGCATATAATTATATTGTACTCAATTTTACATGTGCATTTAAAAATAGGTTGGAGGTACATACAACAAACTGTTGGCATGAATTTTTCTGAGGAATGGAACTGAGGATGAAGAAACTTTTCACTTTTTGCCATGTTGACTTTTAAAATATTTGACTTTTTTTATGTGTCTATCACTGTTGCAGTAATTTTAAAAATGCAAATCTACAAAAAAAAAAAAAAAAGTAATGCTCGTCAGTAGAGGACCTAGAAGTCATGGTTACTTCATGTTAACTGCCTACTGGGCTCACCATGGCAGAGATCACTGCCTGAGAAAAAGGTAGGAGGTAGAATCCCTGACTGCAAAGGATAGTTGGGGGAGGAGGGGGGAACACAAAAGGTAAGTGCAGCACGTTAATAGTGGCTGAGAAAATCATCCTTTCAGGGTTTGATGACACAGGCACACAGGTAAAAATTTTATACAAAATTTCATTAGGTTTAGCGATTTACTCAAGACCATTCACAGAACCCAACCGTAAGAATTTTTTTTTTTTTTAATTTAGAGATTTCTGAAAGAGACGTTCTGATTATTCAAAGCCTCTTTACTCATAAATGCCAAAATGTGAGAAATCACCATGAGGACCAAAGCAGAAGGAAACCAAGAATCGAGAAGGGGAGCCAGGCAGCAACTCCACAAACGTTCCTCGGGCATCGGCGCTCCAGGCGTAGGGATGGATCCAGGGGCTGCCGGAAGGGAAGGTTCTGGTTTCCCCACTGCAGAGGCTCGCGAGGCTCAGATCAGCCGTCCAGGTTTTGTTAGTTGTCTGTTTCCCACAGCTGTTCAGTCACGGAGCACTGAACAACCCAAGCTCATCCTTCTTGGGTCTTGGTTTTCCAATACGTGAAAAGGAAGCAATGGACTAATTCTTACATTTCTTTCTAAGGCTGATTTAGGGTGAAAGGGAAGGGAGAAAGCGGCCCGAAGTTAACCAGGACGGGCGGGGAGGAGCCTGCGGATCGGCTGGCGCGGTGTTCCTGGGGGATGCTCTTCCGGCGCTGCGGGGCGTCCCGCGGGTCTGAGCGCCAGCGGTGGCTTATCGTGGTGACGGGAACACAGAGCTGCAGCCTCCACCCCAGCGCCGCTCGCACTGTGAGACTCTCTTCACCGGGATGCCAGGTAACTGGGTAACTCCGGAGTTAATTCCCCGCGGTTTCCGGAGCACCTGCCTCCCCAAGTCGACTGGTTCCGTAGGTGTGTGACCGCGACCAGCGAGAAGACCGCACCACCTGGAATCCTAGAGCGGACCGGAAGTGAGCGTGGCTCACCGGGCCCAGCCGGAACCTGCGGGCACAGCTGCGGGTGTGTCTGCGGAACCGCCAGCTGAGCCGTGCAGTGTCTTTGGACCCACTAGTCCGGGTTCCAGCGGGTCTGAGCTCCTCAGAGGCGGGAGCTGCCGCCGAGGGACGGGTGCGTGTGCGCGGTGGCAACCGGGCCTCCTCCTCGGGCAGCTTGGGAGCCCCTCTCCCTCTCCGCCCTCGCCCAGGCTGCTCCGAGCTTCGTTTCCCTGCCTGGGCTCATCTGTCATTTACCGAGGCTCCGTTTAGGGCCAGCGTACCTTGATAACCGGTTTTCGGTCTCGCAGGCATCTTGCCGCTCCATTCGTGACCCTGAGGCTTTACTGGGTCGTTCCGTGCTCACTACTTTCTGGTCTTTTCAGAGTATGGCTTCACTTTCAATGGAATTGCCCGAGTATTTGTGTTGTCACCTAAACAAGTTCTTTTAAACTGCGTCGGTAGGTGGTGTGTTGACTGTTTTCTTGTATTAAAAACTTTCCTGACCAAGAACAAAAAAAGGAACTCAAGTAAAATCACCCATTTGCCTACACCCCAAGTGGAGAGAGCCACTCCCTGAGCTGCCCTAAGCGCGGGATGGAAGCAGTCTCCACGGTCCGCCCAGCCTTGGCTGGCCAGGCTCCAGAAGAACAAGGGGAGATTATCAGAGTAAAGGTTAAAGAAGAAGACCATACTTGGGATCAAGAATCAGGCCTGCCTAGGAATTTGTCTTATACCAGGGAAATGTCTCGTCAGCGCTTCAGGCAGTTCTGCTATCAGGAGACACCTGGGCCCAGGGAGGCTCTAAGTCAGCTGCGGGAACTTTGCCGTCAGTGGCTGAGCCCAGAGATACATAGCAAGGAGCAGATCCTGGAATTGTTGGTGCTGGAGCAGTTCCTGACCATCCTGCCCGAGGAGCTCCAGTCTTGGGTGCGGGAGCATAATCCTGAGAGTGGAGAAGAAGTGGTGACTTTGCTGGAAGATTTGGAGACGGAGCTTGATGAACCTAGACAGCAGGTGAGAAATTGGTCGTGCCACCTTCTGGGGAGAATTTGGGTGCATGGATCCAGAATGGAGTAAGTGGGAGTAATTTCACACTGCTGGTTGAAACCCTGGTTTGGGGCATTATTTCTTATTTGATCACTGGTGTAGATGAATAGATTCACGCATATGACATAACAGTCTTTGTATGATCCAAATAAGTAAATGATTTAACCAAACAAAACCATGATCTATTTTTTTTTTACCAATAGAAAACATATTTAGTGACTATGATTAAAGAAATATACAATAGATACTTTTTTAAAAAAAATTATTGTCTTTTGTAGCTATCTAGACTCTCACTGATTAGCTGTGTAACTTGGGCATATTACACATTCTCTGGGACATTACTGTCTTCATCTGTACAATGAAAAGACTAATTACATGATTTCCTTGGTTCTTTTCAGTATCTAGAATTGTTGGTATGTAAAATGTTTTGAGCTCAAAATTATTTTTAGAAGAATTTTAAAAGCGTTTTGCCATTACACTGGAGTTATTTCTAAAGGAGTATATTTGCCTTCTTTGACAGTAATTTTAGAACATCATGGATATTGACAGACTTTTTTTAGTGATACTATTTATACATTTATCTGAACTGTCAGAATATGAACACTTTATGTATACAGTCTGATCTGTTAAAAACACACATTTCTGGAATGCAAAAATCTTTCATTAAGAGTTCAGTGTGCTGGAAATGAATCGGGATAATGCTGAAATTGTGTAGGCTCATGCATGAGTTTTCCCAGCCAGTTGATGTTTGGGGCCACCAAGAGGGAGTAGCTGAATCCAAGTATCTGATTTAGCTGAGCACAGCAAGTCCTGCTTACATACAAAACTGTACATAATGCCCATTTGCCCCCACATCCTTCCTCTGGCTGTCCTTCAAGCGCTTATTTACATGATTCCCTCCCATCTTCGTGCATTTTTTGCTAAACTTTTTTTGTTCCAGAAAAGGAGCAAGCAGAGGGTTTTGCAAGTGCCACAGAAGTGTGCTCGTGATACAGTCTCTGCTAGTGAGTATAAAAGAAAAAGCTCTAACAGTTGAAGACAAGCTTCAAACTATACAGTGTTTTTAAAGGAAAGAACCTGTGAGATTGGTTGTGCAATCGGCATAAAGGAGTAAACATGTGTACAATTAGAGACAATGATGGGAAAAATAAAAAAATTGTCAAGCTGGAACAACTGCCAGTGTTATGAAATCTACTGGAACAAGGCACAGGGAAATGGAGGAAATGGAGCATTGGTTAAGTGTGCGGATTGAATACCAAACAAGGAAGCAATCCAGTGCAATCTTTTTCCAAGTTAAAGAGAATGCCTTTGCAATGTATGAAGACGTTTAGAAAAAAAGCTGAATATCCCGCAGAAGTGCCTTCATTTACTGCAAATTGTGGCTGGTTTAGTGGCTTCAAGAACTGCTGTACTTTCCACAGTGTTAAACTGTCTGTGCAGATGAGGATGTAAGTGCAGATGAAGAAGCTGCAAAGACGTTCCCCCAGCATTGAGAAATTAGATTGATGAAGAAGGCTTTCCCCTGGCTCAGATTTTCAGTTTTTATGAAACCAGTCTCTGTTGGAAGCAGAAGCCCTCAGGGGCATCTGTGGAGAATTTGGGTGTGTGGATCCAGAATGGAGTAAGTGGGGCTGAAAGTACTCTAGAAACACTGTGGGGTTTAAGGCTACAAAGGATCAACTGATGGTGATGCTGGGTGCAAATTCCAGTGGAGGTTTAAAGCTAAAGCTTGTGATTTATCATGTTGCCAATCTGTAAGCTTTACAATGAATTATAAAGACTAGCTATGGTGTCTACTGTAGGTCTAGTGAGAGAGACTGGATGACATTTTTTTGTAGATCAAAAAAAATTGGAAGTTAAAAAAATTGTCTTTTAAAATTCTTTTTTTTTTTTTATTTGAGATGGAGTCTTGCTCTTGTTACCCAGGCTGGAGTGCAATGCCACGATCTCTCAGCTCACCGCAACCTCCGCCTCCTGGGTTCAGGCAATTCTCCTGCCTCAGCCTCCCGAGTAGCTGGGATCACAGGCACACACCACCATGCCCTGCTAATTTTTTTGTATTTTTAGTAGAGATGGGGTTTCACCTTGTCTACCCGGATGGTCTCGATCTCTTGACCTCGTTGTGATCCATCTCCTCGGCCTCCCAAAGTGCTGGGATTATAGGCGTGAGCCACCGCGCCCGGCCTTAAAATTCATATACTTCTTAGTGACACACCAAGCCACCCTCCAATAGTCACAGAGCGTACTTCAGATATCACATTTCTCTTTTTACCTCCTAATACAACTTCTTTATTGCAGCCCCTTGATCAGGTGTGATTGCAATCTTTAAAGCTTATTGTTTAAGGCAAACATTCAAGATGTTGATTGCCTATACAGGGGGTGACAGTGCCCGAACAGTTTTTGAATTCGGTAAGCAATTTTACATTAAAGTTATGATTGATATTATTGCAGAGGCCTGGAATGATTTCACAAAAGCCTGTTTGCATGCGGTGTGATACAAAATTCTCCCTGATTTAATTCATGATTCCAAAGCCTTTGAGCCTTCAGAAGAGCTCCGCAAAATCAAACCGAGCTGTGTTGCTCTTGCAAAGGGGGTTGGATTCAGAAAAGACAAGACACTAGATTAAGAAAGGCAAAGGAGATATAACTAAAAACAATATAGAAACATTGAATGGATCATGGATTTTTCAAAAACCACAAAATCTATTTTGGGGATAACTGGAGAAATCTAACTATAACCATATGCTAGGTGATTAGTGTGAGGAGAGGACAATTTCTTTCCACCCAACATGGTTACGCAACTTGGTTGACTTTTTTTCCCCATCCAGAACATGATGGGCTAATGTTTTCCACAGGTGATCTAAAACAACTGTCAGATTATTTCCGGGGTTAAACAGCTCATTAGTCTCTATTAGATAATTTGCATTCCCTCCTCCCTTACCCCAATTTATTTATTATTTTTTGAGACAGTCTCTCTCTGTTGCCCAGGCTCTAGTACAGTGGTGTGTTCTCAGCTCACGGCAACCTGCATCTCCCAGGTTCAAGCAATTCTCCTGCCACAGCCTCCTAGTAGGTGCGATTACAGGTGCCCACCATAATGCCCTGATAATTTTTGTGTTTTTAGTAGAGACGGGGTTTCACCATGTTGGCCAGGCTGGTCTCGAACACCTGACTTCAAGTGATCCACTGGTCTTGGCCTCCCGAAGTGCTGGGATTACAGGTGTGAGCCACTGTGCCTGGGCCAATATTTACTTTTAATTAACCACATTGACACTCGTTTATAATTTTTTTCAGTCATCACAGTTTAGGAGACATTTCTTTAATGTGTTTTCATTGTTATTCTCAGAAACAGAAACTAAAGGGATGTGTTTTAACTCCTGTCCTATAGAGATTATAGAGACGTCAGTTTCTGTTGTACAGCTATGGCTTTTTTTTCTCCCTCACCCACTTCCAAGCTATGGTTTTATTAGAACCAGCATTTTTCATTTCTTATGTTATCTTGTACTTCTCTTAAGAATTCAGTAAAGACTGTTTTTTTTTCTTCTTACGTTCTATTTTAATGGACGAATACAAGTTTAGCTATGACAAACTAGAATTATTTATACTGTTTACCAAATGTACCTGTTTGTCCCCAGGTCTCACAGGGCACATATGGGCAGGAAGTTCCTATGGAAGAAATGACTGCTCTGGATTCTGCAAAGGCGTCTTTAGGCATCCAGCTTCAGTCTGTGGAAGACAGAATGGAATGTGAATCTCCAGAGCCATACCCACTTCAAGATAATGGTTAGAATAATTTAGTTCTAAGAAAGAGGGTGAGACTTGGGAGAAGGAAGGATCTAATACTGAAAATTATTAAACCTCATTTCACTTCTAATGAATGTATTAATAGTTGAAAGAAAAGTCAACCAGTATAATGTAATGTTATTAAGGGAGTTGAATTAAAACAATTAGGTAATAATGTCAAAAATACTTGAACACCAGATTTGTCATGGCGTTATCTGATTTACCCACGGGTACTTACTAACTTTGTAATGAAGTTAGATGATATAAATTTACTAGTTCATTACTGCTGCAGAACCGAACTGGGGTTCACTTGCCTGGCACAGGAAAGCCAGACATTAACATCAGCAGGAGAAAGGAGGGCATTTTTGCAGAGTGTCAAGCAAGGAGAATTGGGCCCCTCACAATTAACACCCAGTGTCCCTGATGGTTTGCAAGAAAGGGTTTTTTAAAAGCAGGGCAGCCCAAGGTGGGTGGATCACTACTAGGTCAAGAGACGGAGACCATCCTGGCCAACATGGCGAAACCCCGTCTCTATTAAAAATACAAAAATTAGCTGGCATGGTGGCGCATGCCTGTAGTCCCAACTACTCAGGAGACTGAGATAGGAGCATCACTTGAACCTGGGATTACAGTGAGCCAAGATCGTGCCACTGTACTCCAGCCTGGCAACAGAGCGAGACTCTGTCTCAGACACACACACACGCAGAGGTTACAAGCAAAGCCATAATTCAATTCGCGGATACTGTACATTTGTTTGATCTAAAAAGGTAGGACAGACATCTCAAAGAAGGGACTTTTCAGGTCATAGGTAGATTCAAAGACTTTCTAATTTGCAATTGGAAAGGACGCAAAGCTTTGTCTAAAAATTTGGGATCAGCGGAAAAGAAGGTCAGCTCTAGCTTGTGGGTGTAACTTCTTCCAGGCCCCCCAGGAAGAACTTGAGAACAAAGAACAGCTGTTGTAGTTCAGCCCTCAGTTCCCCCTTATCTGAGGTCTTCAGACCAGTGGGTGCATTTGGTGGAGTATGGGTTTCTGAAAAACAGTTATCTTTAGTTGATACAGGGAACATCTCATGACTATTCTGGCTCTTGTTTTGAGGCATTATCTTCTTGTTTATCAAGTTGCTCATTTACTTCTTAGAGATAGTTAGATGCCTGGGTTCCCTTGAAGGAACTCAGGATATCCTGTTATTACCATGCTTGGTGGTTGGGGCGTGGCTGACAGGCCCATAAGGGAAGTCCCTGCTCTGTCTGACGATTTGGTATTCAAATTGATAGTATAAATGACGTCGACTTGAGCACAAGTATTTTTCCAAGCAACTATAAAACTATCTAGAGATATTATGCTAATTCCAAATTATTCTTTTTTATTTTTTCCAAAATAGTTTTTTTCTTAACAGCCAAATTTTAAGTATTCTTAGTGTTTCTGTTATTATGAATGTTCTAGAAATTTTTAATAAGCTTTATTAAGTCAGAAATTTTTTACTAATGTAGACTTATCCACCATTCTTACTAAAATTAGTAATGGCCGGGCGCGGTGGCTCACGCCTGTAATCCCAGCACTTTGGGAGGCTGAGGCAGGTGGATCACGAGGTCAAGAGATCGAGACCATCCTGGTCAACATAGTGAAACCCCGTCTCTACTAAAAGTGCAAAAATTAGCTGGGCATGGTGGCGCGAGGCTGAGGCAGGAGAATTGCCTGAACCCAGGAGGCAGAGGTTGCGGTGAGCTGAGATCGCGCCATTGCACTCCAGCCTGGGTAACAAGAGTGAAACTCCGTCTCAAAAAAAAAAAAAAAAATCAGTAATGAAGACATTTGTATTGGGTTTGTAGTTAATAGCCCTGAAAGGGAGCTGATATGAATGTATTAAGTTGGAACTTACTCCTCAAATGTTGATGTAATAGCTGTTCTGACGGAATAAAAGAGAAAACGTGTGGAGATTAAAAAAAATCTCTTATTGTCTTGCTGAGGTTCCTCCAGAAAAAGAAGTCTTTGCATAGTAAACAAACAAATAAATGTTAATTTGCATCCTGTTTTACGTAAAACTTGCTTCAGTCCTGAAAACTTCTCTGGAAAGTCATGTTCCGGCTTTCTACTATTTATTGTGTGAAACCTTTTGTTACTGTCTGGAGTCCTTATGCTGTTTGTTCCGCCTAGGTTGGATTCTTTAATCAAAATGCTATTCCCTGGCCTGGTGCAGTGACTCACACCTGTAATCCCAGCACTTTGGGAGGCCAAGGCGAGCAGGCAGATTGCTTGAGGCCAGAAGTTCAAGACCAGTCTGGCCAACATGGTGAAACCCCATCTCTACTAAAAATACAAATATTAGTCAAGTGTCGTGGTGCACGCCTTTAGTCCCAGCTATTTGGGAGGCTGAGACAGGAGAATTGCTTGAACCTGGGAGGCAGAGGTTACAGTGAGTTGAGATTATGCCACTGCACTCTAGCCGGGGCGACAGAGTGAGACTCCGTCTCAGAAAAAAATGGTATCCCTCTTCCGTTTGTCCATATCCCCTATTTATGCCTCAAGCACGACTGGCTCCTTTGGAAGTATATGTATTTTAAATATATTCCCAAATATTCTAATTGATTTTTTCCTTTGTTTCAGGGTCATTTTTGTGGCTTTCCATGATGTCTCAAAGCATGGGTGATGATAATCTCAGTAGCTTAGATACTAATGACGCAGAAATTGAATTAGAAAACATGAGAGAAAAGTTCTTCAGAAGCCTGGCAGTGTTACTGGAAAACAAAAGTAATAATACTAAGATATTTTCTAAAGCAAAATACTGTCAGCTGATAAAGGAAGTGAAAGAAGCTAAAGCTAAGGCAAAAAAGGAATCCGTTGACTACCGTCGCTTGGCCAGATTTGATGTTATCCTTGTACAAGGAAATGAGAAGCTAATTGAGGCTATAAATGGGGAAACAGATAAAATACGGTATTACTTACACAGTGAGGACTTATTTGACATTCTGCATGACACCCATCTCAGCATTGGACATGGTGGACGTACTCGCATGGAGAAAGAGTTACAAGCGAAATACAAGAATATCACAAAAGAAGTTATAATGTTATACCTGACCCTCTGTAAACCATGCCAACAGAAAAATTCAAAACTCAAGAAAGTTCTAGCATCAAAACCAATTAAGGAAGTTAGTTCAAGATGCCAAGTAGATCTTATAGACATGCAGTTGAATCCTGATGGGGAATATAAATTTATTATGCATTATCAAGATCTTCGTACAAAGTTAAGTTTTTTGCGGTCGCTAAAGTCTAAAAGACCAATGGAAGTTGCACACGCTCTTTTAGATATATTTACAATTACCGGAGCACCCAGTGTCCTACAGTCTGACAATGGGAGGGAATTTTCAAGTCAGGTTGTCAGTGAACTCAGTAATATTTGGCCAGAATTGAAAATTGTCCATGGGAAGTCTCAGACCTGCCAAAGTCAGAGTTTTGCAGAACAAACTAATGAGGATATCCGAAAGAGGATTTTCTCCTGGATGCAAACTAACAACTCATCACATTGGGCTGAATTTTTGTGGTTCATTCAGATGACCCAAAATCAACCCTATCACAGAAGCATGCAACAGACTGCCTGTGAAAGTGCATTTAGCTCTGAAGCTAAACTGGGCTTGTCCCATTCTCAGTTAACTGAAGAACTTGTTGCCAGCCTGCATACAGAAAATGAGTTAGATCAGGCTGACAAAGAGTTAGAAAATACTTTAAGAGCCCAGTATGAAGAAAACATTGAGACTGGAACAGATAGTAGTGATATTGAAGAGAATCTTCCTGTCACCCCTAAGGTAGCTGAAAAAAACCCTCCTGAGAGCAGACTAAGATTTTTATCCTGTGTAGTTTGTGAAAAAGAATGCACAGGTGCTAACAGTTGTATATCATGTGATGGAAATATCCATGCAATTTGTGGAGTGCCCTCTCAACATGGGACTGAGGGCTGTGGTCGGCAAATAACTTGTAGCCTTTGCTATGAAACCAGCACAATGAAAAGGAAACGTGACGAGATTCAAAGAAGTTTGCCTGTTCAACCTTCCAAAATGCTAAAGCCATCGGGGACACCATTTTCACCAGACAAAGTAGAAGACTGGGTAAGATTGAATATCTGCCATAGATGAAAGCAGGGAAGAGTCCCATTACACTTTAATGTGAATAAGCATTGTTTGACAAAGTATATGAAGGCACATTTTCATTACCTTGGATGTATTTCCCCCAAAGAAGGCCTAATTTTACTGCTTCCTCCCCTCTTTTTTTTCCAGGTTGGAAGTTGTAAAGTTGTCAGCCTGAATGCTGCCTTTTGTATTATTCTGGGGGTGATGAACAGTATCTCTTTTACTCTCTTCTGATGTCAGGCATTCCTTGGGGGAATGAGAAAGCTAAGATTGAGGGAGTAAATAGTGTGTATAATGGTATGTTTCTACAGAAGAATGAATTTGGTAACAGATGAATTTATTGTTTCTCTGTTTCAATCACGTGAGTTTGGGTGGAGGGTAAGCTAAGAAAGGACATTTCAAATCAAGTAAAGAAGTATTTGTGGGGGTAGGGAATCATAAATTTGCTTGGAAGACAGGGGTTTGTGTTGGGAAATATTTCAGTTTGGGAATTTAAATGGAGAACATGAAATAGAACCAAAAAGATTTAAAATCAGTAGGCTTTATGAGGTTTATGGTTAATGTTCTGAAATGTGGAAGTTACACATGACTTAGACTAGTGGTGCTCAACCTGTGATTGGCAGACCAGTGCTGGTATTAAGTACAAAAATTGAGTGTAAGTATTTAGAAACATTTATAACAATTGTTATAACAATTGCTGCAACATCCAAGCACATGATTAATGAACTCATCTTACTGAATAGAATATAGACCAATTTAGCTGCTGTTAAACTCTCCAGGTGAGTCACATGTGGTAGGGGTTACACACTCGTCAAACACAATAGGTCCCCATTACAACATGTGATACTTTATGCTTAATCAGCCATAACCCAAAGATACATAAAATTCTGAAAAAATACAGGCATTTCTTTGTTTTTATAAATTAATTTTAAAATAATTTTTTATTTTAATTGTCTAGTTTTAAATTTGTGGTTTAACGTTGTTAGCTAAAGCAGAAAAGTAAAATTTGTATTATTTATTTACTTTTAATCCCAATTTTCAGATGGCGAAACAAGCTTCACTGGACTTTTTTGTCAAGAAGAGACATGCCTTTTCTGAACACAGTGGTAGTAATAAAAGAAATGGTAACGGTAGGAGTCATGCTGAAGAAGGGAAAGCCAAAAGAGTTCATGCCAGTTTCACTCGGAAATATGATCCTTCATATATTGAGTTTGGTTTTGTAGCTGTAATTGACGGTGAAGTACTAAAACCACAGTGTATTATCTGTGGAGATGTACTGGCTAATGAAGCAATGAAACCATCAAAGCTTAAGCGACACTTGTATTCAAAACATAAAGAAATAAGTTCACAACCAAAAGAGTTCTTTGAAAGAAAGAGTAGTGAACTGAAAAGTCAACCGAAGCAGGTGTTCAACGTTTCTCATATAAACATTAGTGCTTTGCGGGCTTCATATAAAGTCGCACTTCCGGTTGCTAAGTCTAAAACGCCATACACCATTGCTGAGACCCTAGTGAAAGACTGCATCAAAGAAGTGTGCTTGGAAATGTTGGGTGAATCTGCAGCAAAGAAGGTAGCTCAGGTACCACTTTCCAATGACACCATAGCTCGACGTATTCAGGAACTGGCTAATGATATGGAAGATCAACTCATCGAACAAATAAAACTAGCAAAGTATTTTTCATTGCAGCTTGATGAATGCAGAGATGTTGCTAACATGGTGGTTCTTTTAGTCTATGTGAGGTTTCAACATGATGATGATATAAAGGAAGAGTTCTTCTTTTCAGCCTCTTTGCCTGCAAACACAACGAGCTCAGAAGTGTACGAAGCTGTAAAGAATTATATTGTTAACAAATGTGGGTTGGAATTTAAATTTTGTGTAGGAGTATGTTCTGATGGTGCAGCTGCAATGACAGGAAAACACTCTGAAGTGGTAACCCAGATTAAGGAACTTGCGCCAGAATGTAAAACAACACATTGCTTCATTCATCGAGAAAGTCTTGCTATGAAAAAAATATCAGCTGAACTAAATAGTGTGCTTAATGACATAGTAAAAATTGTGAATTATATAAAATCTAATGCATTGAATTCGAGATTGTTCTCTGTGTTATGTGATAATATGGAAGCTGATCATAAGCAGCTGTTATTGCACGCTGAGATACGGTGGTTATCACGGGGAAAAGTTCTGTCAAGAATGTTTGAAATACGAAATGAACTCTCAGTGTTTCTGCAAAGCAAGAAACCTGTTTGGTCCCAACTTTTTAGAGATGTGAATTGGACAGCCAGACTTGCTTATTTGTCTGATATCTTCAGTATTTTTAATGATCTTAATGCTTCTATGCAAGGGAAGAATGCAACTTATTTTTCAATGGCAGATAAAGTCGAAGGACAAAAACAAAAGTTAGAAGCTTGGAAAAACAGAATTTCTACAGATTGTTATGACATGTTCCATAATTTAACAACAATTATCAACGAAGTAGGTAATGATCTCGATATTGCACGTCTGCAAAAAGTTATCAGTGAACATCTTACCAATTTGTTAGAGTGTTTTGAATTTTATTTTCCAGCAAAAGAAGATCCACGCATAGGAAATTTGTGGATCCAAAATCCATTTCTTTCATCAAAAGGTAATTTAAATTTAACTTTAACTCTACAGGATAAGTTGTTGAAGCTGGCTACTGATGAAGGATTGAAAATCAGTTTTGAAAATACAGCATCACTTCCTTCCTTTTGGATCAAAGTTAAAAATGAATATCCTGAGCTTGCTGAGATTGCTTTAAAATTGCTTCTTCTTTTCCCCTCAACATACCTCTGTGAGACCGGATTCTCTACTTTAAGTGTTATTAAAACAAAACATAGAAACAGCTTAAATATACATTATCCCTTGAGAGTAGCACTGTCATCAATCCAACCTAGATTAGACAAATTAACAAGCAAGAAGCAGGCTCACTTATCACATTGAAAACTTTAAATATTTATATGTAAGGTGTTTGTTCAATGTATGCATATAGGCATTCAGTGTGAGGAATTTGCTGTTTCACTTTAAACTTTGTTTAGTTACAATTTTGTAAGTATGAAAAGTTATGAGTGAAATAGCAATTTTCTATATACATTGCCTATATGTACATTTTCAATTAAGAATGTGTACAGTTTTTTCGTGTTACATTTTTCATATTGATTAAAATATAATTTTAAATATGTTGATTCTAATATTAAAACATTTGGTCTTATAATTTGTGTCTTACTGTATTTCATTAGCATGTGAAGATTGCAGGACAACTTCAGGATGGGTGATGTTTTCCTTGAAATAGACTAGGTCGGTGAAGGGAAGTGAACTCATGAGGTAGGCTTAGAATTCAAATGCAGAGGACAGGTCAGTAGGATATTAAATTTGTTAAGCTGATCCAGAGTGGTTAGGTTGGAAACTGATGTTAAGTTTGTTTTGTAGGTGCATGTTTAGACAAAGTATGAGTGGAATAGGAGTAAACGCTTATTTTGTAATGGTATTATGGCCTTGAATTCATATTGATAAATTCTGATTTCATAAGAAACGGGATTAGACCATACTGACAAGTACATGTTAGGAGGCTTCTAGATTTTACTAGAGTTGATGGCCTTTAAGGTGCTCTAGGACTAAGTCAGGAATTATTGGCACCTCAGTTAGATTTAACAGCCTCTATTTTGTGTGGAGGCAACTCAGAAAAACGTCACAAATACCTGTTCTTGTGTCTGTGAACTCGTTTAGAATGATCAAAAGCAGACTATTCACATAAGACAGGTTCTTTAGCATAAAAACATGGCAGAATCCTTGAAGAAAACATCTTTTCCTAGACAGCGTAACAACTTAGA
The DNA here is from genome assembly GCA_031835075.1 of Saguinus oedipus. Classification (NCBI taxonomy): domain Eukaryota; kingdom Metazoa; phylum Chordata; class Mammalia; order Primates; family Cebidae; genus Saguinus; species Saguinus oedipus. The sequence goes on along the minus strand of CM063172.1, from coordinate 7,003,614 downwards.
GTAAGTGCTTCTTTTCAAATAAATGTAACAGTCAAAGTTAAGGAAAGGAAGACTAGTGATAAAATGTTACTAAGAATTTAACCTTTTGGTAAAGAAAGTTTCAGGTGTCCTCTAGACCTCTGAAAGTAGAGGAAAGGTTCGTATTTAGTCCTGAAATCGTAGTTGGATTATGTTTTATTGTGTGTTTAATAAAATCTTACAGCTTTTCAAAACTTTGTAATGGTGGATAGATTTAGAAGATACTGGTTTGATTTCTCCCACCAACAAATTATATGCCCTCTTTCCTATCTGACCATATTTTGGAACTAAGATTTTAAAATGTTTTACCATTTGTTTTATTGATTGAATATTTTGTTTCTCACTTTTAAAAGGCAGTGTGGTGATTTTATATTTATTTCTATAAAAACAATGTAGTCTGGAAGAAATAAAGAGGGAATTAAAAGTACATTTTAAAAGAACTAAATTTCCTTACTTTCTCTCTAAGAAATATTAAATAAAGTATTGGATGTCTGAGGTTGGTATGAAGCCTTCTCATATACTTGAAGTAGCTGCCTGCCTGTTTTTATTTTTTCTGCAAATGATTCATTCAGTGCCAGGAGGCTAAATTGCTTTACCTTTTTTTAAGACATAGGAGTATATGTCTTTCCTTCCTTCCCTCCCTGTTTCATTGTCTCACTGTACATTTTTTTAGAGCACAGCTTTATTGAGATTTTTCATTGAGATCATGAAATCTTACTGCTTATTCATAACACGAATTTGATGATTAGTGATTCTGTAGATAACCTGATTTTTCTCTTCCTATTTTCTGCTTGTTTTGCAGCAAGTTCACATGTCTATACACATGTGGTATATGAATATACTGCAAAGGTATATTTACTTGTGTATACTTACGACTACTGTATGCAGTACTGTTTATTTCCATCTATCATGTATATATGTGCTGTATATAATAATATAAAAATGTATATAAATACAATTTTAAAAAATTGTATTTATGTGTAACAGGAGGTTGTGCTGATCTTTTCCTATTACTCAAAGAACAGCAACTAGGGAGGAGTCAAAGATGGGTCAAGAGACACTAAGTACTTCACTTTCTAAAGAAATCTGACAACGACTAGAATCGGAAGACGCCACCACTCCCTGGCCATGCTCAGCACCCAGCATAACTGGAAGGGTGACTAAGAAGTGGTAGAACTAGCTCTCAACATCGTGCTTTCTGCGGAGAGAATCACTGGCAGTGATTGATGATGCCTTCAGGAAGGAGAGACTTGTACTTCCAGATTGGGTGTTAATTTAGGCAGCAAACTTGTTCGTCTGCTTTCTGCCTACTTGATCAGGAAAATAAAGGACAGTGGGGTTGGGAAGAGAGGTAATTAGATTTGCAGTAGTTCAGTCTGTATCCTCACAATTTGGGGTGGCAGAGATATGCAGGTTTCCTGTGGATCACGTGACACCAAGGAAGGTAATTAAATCTGACCTCAGCTAGTGTCGCATTCAGGAAAACTGTCCTCCAGCCTAGAGAACTCTCCAACAAAGCCTGTGGGCATTTATAGCTATTGACAACTGAGGGAGGTGAAATAAGTTAGGTGATCTATCCATATGTTTGTGGGTAAGGCCCCACAAATATCTTGGAGAATTCTCACATGCTCCCCATGAAAGAATGAGAAAGCTTAAATTCTGGGGCTTAGAGGGCAAATTACCAGTTTACACTTCGTGTGTGTGTGTGTGTGTGTGTGTGTGTGTGTGTGTGGTCTTTACCCCTGGTTAGGGGAAGCAGGATACAAGAGGAAATTGTAGCTGAGGGGCCTGATGGCCTGTGCAACTTTATACCCAGATTCCTCTATATTGCCCCAGCCACCTGGGTGGAAAACCACTTCTCCTTCAACTCCGGTGGTGAGAAGCTGGAGAAAGAAAGTGAGGGGGAAACCCAGGGTGGGGCTTTTATGGCAGAGAGAGGAGCATAACGATTACTTGAGGGATATCAGTGGTGCAGTCAAACTCTGGGCTTTTGGAGTTTAGCTGTTCTGGTTTGGCAGGCTGCTTAGATATTTCAGAGACAAAAGAATCTTAAGTCAGGTTCTGAAAGCATCCCTGTTAGAAAAGTGTCCCCTTCTCTGATATGACCATGTACTTTCTGGAGTGAATCTCTCCTGAATAGCTTCCAGAATGTCTTTGCCTGTGTTTACCAAGATAGAAAGATTGTGAAAGTTCCAAACATTATACAATTAGAAATTATTACAGTAAAGAATAAGACATTTCTTTACTGATTTAAAGAACATACTGTGTGCTTGGTATTCTGAGGTGTTAACTTGAATTTACAATCAATTTGTTATTATGATTGAAAGAGTTAAAGTTGTTTTGATAATCAAATCTTGGGCTTATTAAAAATATGAAAAGGGAAAAGCCTGAAGTTGTTATGGATCGCATGACTCTTAAGAGTTTATACTGAAAGAATATGGTGCTTTATTTTAGGATTTAAATGCAAATGAATTTGTGGCTGAAATCTCTTTTGCATTTTTGGGAGAGCAAATTTTTCAAGTGGCCATTTTCCTATGTGAAAAACCTTTCCGTTGATCTAAGGAACCACAGATGAATCCAGTGACAGGAGCACAGAAGAATGCAAGATGATGTAGGCTGGAAAAAGGCGGCCAGAACAAAAGCTGGTTCATAAAGATGAACCAAGCTGAGGAGTTGAGCCCCAATCCTGGAGGCACTGCGAAGTCGGTGAAAGACAGGTAAGTGGAAGGTGACCTGAGTTACATTTTAGCAAAGCTTTTCTGGCTACAATGTAAATAATAGATTGGAATGCTGCAGGACACCAGGATACCAGGAAGAATTTTGTAATGGAATAGATTAATGATGATGGTGTGAACTGAGGAAATGGGAGTAGGGAATAAAGGAAGTGGATATATTTGAAAGGCTACATATTATAAAGGTGCCAGTTAGCAATTGTATTGAAAATATGAGTGAGGCCAAGTACAGTGGCTCACACCTGTAATCCCAGCACTTTGGGAGGCTGAGGCAGGAGCGCGAACCCAGGAGTTTGAGACTGCAGTGAGGTATGATTGTGTCACTATTCTCCAGCCTGGGCTAGAGATCCTGTCTACCGTCAACATTTTTTATTTAAATGTATTTTTAAAATAAAATAAATACACCAATAGAGGTTTCATACAATGCTGCAACTGTGTCTAATATAAGAGCAAAGTTCAATACTTGCTTAGAGACATTTAAAAACAAAAACAGGAGAAAATTTGCATTGTTAGCTAACAGAACTCATTATAAAGCTATGGTGCTGAAGACATGACATTAAGACAGCCATTGACAAACCATTAGAACAGAAGAGGGAATCCAGAAATAAGCTCATGGATATAAGGAAACTTGGTATATAACAGAACTTTGCTCCTCAGTGAGGAAGAGAAAAAATTGATGGTCCATTTGGAAGAAAGTGAAATTGGATCCCTGAATTCTAAATATTTTAGACTTAAATGTCAAAAGCAAAGCTATAAAACTTTTTGAAGAAAAAATGGTATAATGCATTTTTGAACCCCAAGAAAATAGTTTTTTTATGATGCAAAAACACGAACTATAAAAAAGATACCTAGCTGTATTAAAACAATTAACTTCTGCCTACTATAAAACACCATCAAATGTGAAACCATTAAGCCAAATTGGAGTGTATATCTGCAGCACATAGGCTTGTCAAAGGATTATTATTCAGAATATAAAAATTACAATAAAACAAGGAGAAAAAAACAAGCAACTAAATAGAAAAATTAGCAAAATAGGCACTTCAAAAAAGAACAAAATCTGAATGGCCAACAGATACATAAAAAGATATTTGAAGCCAGGCTGGGGGCGGTGGCTCACGCCTGTAATCCCAGCACTTCCGGAGGCTGGAGAGGGCGGATCACCTGAGGTCAGGAGTTTGAGACAAACCCGGCCATATGGCAATACCCCATCTCTACTAAAAATACAAAAATTAGCCGGGCATGGTGGTGCACACCTGTAGTCCCAGCTACTTGGGAGGCTGAGTTAGAATTGCTTGAACCTGGGAGGCGGAGGTTGCGGTCAGCCTGGGTGACAGGGTGATGAGACTCTGTCTCAAAAAAAAAAAAAGATATTCAAAATTATTTGTAATCACAGAAATACATATTTAAGTTACAATTACACTCACCAGCCTGGCCCAAATTAAAGTAACAAGTGTTGAAAAGAATGTGAAGCAAACACAAGCTCTTATGAATTGTATGTACATGTTGGCACAAGCATTTTAGGGAACAATATGACATTAGTAAAGCTGAAGATGTGCATGCCCTACAGTCTCACAAATCCACTCTTACTCACATACATCATGAGGAGCCATGTCTTCGAGAATTTAGAACATCAGTGCCTATAAAACCTACACTGGTACCAACCCAAATGTGCATTCACAGGACAGTTGTAATATGTTTATTCAGCAACTATTATGTATACTATATTCAACAACTAGAATACAGTAGTAAAAATGAATACTCAGAGAATTTTGGCAAGTAATGAAATGGACTGTATCTTGATTACAGTAGGAGTTTGTGTGTGTGTGTGTGTATACACTCACACAAGTAAATGCATATATGTAAAAAATCTTCAAAGTATATAGTTAAAATGGGTGCATTTATTCTATGTAAATTATACCTCAATAATGTTAACTTTAAAAATAGATGACCTACAGTTACATGGATCAACATGGATTAAATTTAACAATACAATATTGGAAAAGCCAAATTGCAGAAGAATACACAAATACTGTACCATTTATATTTTTAAAACTTTATAAAAAGTTTTATTTATGAGAAGAAACTAAACAGCATAAATTAGAGATGCTACTACGTGTTAAAACTACAAAACAAGAGAAAACCCACCAAATACAAAGACAGAATTTTGGATGGGGATTATCTCTGTTGGTGAGAGGAGGAATGAGAAGACCGTGACTTTGGCAGAGAAACTAAGGCCACATTTTTTCTTAACACGGGTCGAAGGGAACAAGGATGATCACCTTATTTTTTGTAAACAGCTTGTAAATATGTTATAAATATTATTTTATATGTTTTTGTAGTTTAAAATATAAAGGAATTAGTTAAATATAAATCTGACAAAATTATGCTGAAAGCAGAATAGAAATATTAAAAAATAATGGGCCGGGCGCCGTTGCTTACACCTGTAATCCCAGAACTTTGGGAGGCCGAGGTGGGTGGGTCACAAGGTCAAGAGATCAAGATCATCCTGGCCAACATGGTGAAACCTCATCTCTACTAAAAATACAAAAAAAAATTAGCTGAGTGTGGTGGCACGTGCCTGTGGTTCCAGCTACTCGTGAGGCTGAGGTGGAAGAATCGCTTGAACCCAGGAGGTGGATGTTGCAGTGAGCCAAGACTGTGCCACTGCACTTCAGCCTGGGTGACAGAGCAAGACTCAAAAGGAAGGAGGGAGGGAGGGAGGGAGGGAGGGAAGGAAGGAAGGAAGGAAGGAAGGAGGGAGGGAGGGAGGGAAGGAAGGAAGGAGGGAAGGAGGGAAGGAAGGAAGGAGGGAAGGAAGGAAGGAAGGAAGGAAGGAAGGAAGGAAGGAAGGAAGGAAAGAAAGAAAGGGGAAAAGAAAAGAAAGAAGTGAGGTTATGAAGGAGAAACCAGAGTTTCAACATCTGCTCTTAAGGAGAGAACACGGAGAAGTAATTGTGAAGATAAGGATAGGAATATTCTACAATTGATGAAAGTAGTTTAAACCATAAACACATATTTTGTGTCACAAGATAAAGTGGTCTCAGGGTTATTTCAATAGGCCAGAATGTTTGCCATCAGGGACAGGGTGTTTCAGTCCTGCTTTCTCCCCTTTCCTCTGTCTGTTGACCTTTGCCCTCAGGTTCATCATTGGAAGTCACAAAAGGGCTTTGTCACCCTCAGTGTTAGCTACTCGCAATTAAGAATGGGAGTGCCATGAGGCAGAAGAGCTTGTTCTTGGAACTCTCTTCCATCAATAAGGAAAAGTCTTTTTGAAAAATCTCTAGCAGATTGCCCCTTCAACCAAGTAGCCATAATGGGCTCTCATATTTAACTTTACACATCTTTACTTAAGGGGAATAAGATTGCCATGAAAAACACCTTAGAAAAATCATGATTCACCCCCTACACCAGGGTACTCTACCATGCAGTAGGAATTTTGTTATCAAGAAGAGCAGAAAAGAGCTATTTGGTTGGCAATCCTCAGTGTCTGTCAACATTGATAAATGTGAGGGCAAACACTTTCTGGATACTTGCTGGAAACAGTAAATTTTTACAGCCTTTCAGGGGGATGATTTGGAAATAAGCATAGAAAAGTTTAAAAACAGCTGACCAACTAGAACTGTTAAGAGTTATATAATATACATACAATCTAATTATGAGATTAAAAGGAAACCATCTACACAAGCCAACTTAGAGGAACTGCTTACTCAAGTAATGTTTCTTTCATGTATTTAAATACTAAGCAATCCTAATAATAAAAATTTAGATGCATTTTCTTCCATGAGAAGCTGGTCAACATATTGTGTTGATGGGGAAAAGGAGATTATAAAACAGTTTACATGGTACAATCTTAATTTGCAAATTGTATTCTATGTGTATTAAGAATATCTGAAAAGTTATTTCCCAAAAATGTCAACAGTACAAATCAAGACTGAGATAGAGTTTGCAAAATCATTAAGTGATGGATGGGTCTAATTAATATCCATTTATAGGCTTAAAATAATCTAATTCGGCTGGGTGCAGTGGCTCCGTAATCCCAGCACTTTGGGAAGCCGATGTGGGCAGATCACGAGGCCAGGAGATCAAGGCCATCCTAGCCAACATGGTGAAATCCTGTCTATACTAAAAATACAAAAATCAGTGGGGCAGGTTGGTGTGCGCCTGTAGTCACAGCAACTTGGGAGGCTGAGGCAGGAGAATTACTTGAACCCAGGAGGCGGAGGCTGTAGTGAGCTAAGATCACACCACTGCACTCCAGTCTGGGTGACAGAGTGAGAAAAAAAAAAAACCTCAAATTCAACTTTGATTACAATAAAATTTATTTTAAAAACTATAATTACAATGAGTTTAAAAATCTTGAAAGGGAAAGATGATTGTTGACCCAAGTGCTTTTGAAAAACTTGTCATTACTCTTTGTTATAAAGAAAGGGGAGAAGTTTGGAAATTATTTATATCCTAATTGCCCCAAAAGTATAGTGCATTTACCAGGTAAGGTTAAAGTCATACTTAAGTTTTATATATATAGTCCTCACGAAATTTAATTTCTGGCTAACTTATTTGCTGAGATGAACAAGAAGCTTTCCTGTAAAATTTAAATATTTTAATAATAATTGCCTTCACTATTTGTTAGTAAAATGTTTTATCACAAGAAACTGTATTTGTAAAGGATACATGTTAAAGAATTTTTCATTACAGTTATAAATAATGCTTTATTCAAGAATTTCCATGCTAATCCTGGTTAATTAACCCTCTGACTATGAAGTTACTGATCATAGTATAATTAATTTTACTGATATACAAAACCAAAAATTATCTTGTGGGTTAGGAAAAGTATACTGTCTAAACCCTTGACACAAAAACAGACTTTTCCTTTTTTAAAGAAGAAAATTTTCTTTGTGTTGAAGGAAAATAAGCTGAAACAACAGATGAAAATTAACTTCACAAAATCTCTGTAATTATATGTATAAGTGGTCTCTTTTTTTAAATTGCATTTTAGGTTTTGGGGCACATGTGAAGAACACGCCAGATAGTTGCATAGGTACACACGTGGCAGTGTGATTTGCTGCCTTCCTCCCCTTCACCTATATCTGGCATTTCTCCCCATGCTATCTCTCCCCAACTCTCCACCCCCCACTGTCCCTCCCCTATTTCCCCCAACAGACCCCAGAGTGTAGTGCTCCCCTCCCTGTGTCCATGTGTTCTCATTGTTCAACACCCACCTATGAGTGAGAATATGTGGTATTTCATTTTCTGTTCTTGTGTCTTTTGAAAGCTTCAAAATATCTGCTTTTTTTTTTTTTTTTTTTTTTTTTAACAGGGATACTTCCCTCATACCAGCATAAGAATTTTTCCTGGGCCTTACTGTGGCCTGTATTTTACCTCAGGGCAGTTACAGTTGCTATTTCACTGATCTGGAATCAGAGCACAAGGGAAGAATCAATAAGCAGAAGGAGGTAACCTTTTTCTGACTTGATGAGTTTGGAGCATTTGCTGGGAAATTCAGGTCTCTAACCAGAGGCTACATCACGAGTTTGGAGCTAGACTGAAAGTTTTTGGCTAGCATGAAACTGAATGAAATAATCTAAGAGACAATGTATGAAGTGACAGGAGAATTATTTCTAGGACCAAACACTTGGTAACACCACATATAAGGGTCAGACAGAAAAAGAGGACTCAAAAAAAGATACGGAGAAGAGAATGGTAAGAAGTCAGAAGACAGCTGGGAAGCAATAATTTAATAGTAGCCAAGAAATGAGAGATATACATGTGAGTAATTGTCAACCATATGAAATCCTTGGTAAGATGGGCGCAAAACGAACTTGGACGGCCTGCTCGGCAATTCTCCTGCCCTTCTTCTGGGAGCCCCTATTTTCTCCCACCCACCCCACCCACCCACATCCTCTTAGATACTTTGACACCTACCAAGATCTTATGCAAATGCACTGACCCGACCAGAATTGATTGTTCTATGTTGCACAGTTGATATAAGCTAGGCTTATGATGGACTTTCAAGGATGGTGGATGTGAGAGCAAATAAAAGAATCAGGAACATTCTGTCTCTTGGCTTAAGCCAAGATATAAAGCTTGAGAGTTTTTCATGTTAAGACAGCTATTCTGAAGAGAGCATAGAATAAAGATAATATGAGAGGCAGAGGAAAGCCGACTGGTGGAAGGAAGCAGATATACTAGAAAGCCCTTGACATCACTAGAGTTCCAGGTTTCAGTTGTCACCAAGAATGGACTATATTCTTGTCCTTTCCAAAGTTCAGTTACTTAAATTCTCCTTGGATTCTATTAATAGGAGCTAGTAAGTTCTCCTTTTTGCTTACGCTAGTTTAGGATTTCTGCCATTTGACAACAAAAGTCTTAATGAATAAAGTTTATTAATTCGGTAAAAACGGAGGTCATTGATCACTCTGTTCATTCAAAGTGGTTTCACTGGAGTAGTCGTAATGAAAACATTACAATGAGTCGATTCATTAAGAAGTAAGAAAGAGGGAAGAGCTAGTGTAGACAGATTTTAGCTTCGTTCATTTCCTTAATAAATATTTATGGAGTGCTTACTATACGACTTTACCTGGAAATCAGAATTAAAAGATGACTATGATGTAGTCCTCAATTCAAGAAAGTCTCAGCCTCTTGAAGGAAGCTGATTAAGAAGGTATTTTCAATGCAATGTATAAAAATATGTCTCAGGAAGGTGAGAGAGAGAGAATGACAGGAAGAGACTGGAGACAGAAACGGGGATGGCTGGTAGATTTAGACTTCAAGGAGGCAAGTAGGAATACAGTTAAAACCACAAATGGACAGATTTACCTAGATAATGATAAAGGACCTTCTTCTGAGAAAGGAAGTCTGGGTCTAAGATGGCCTTTAAAAACAAAAAAAGGAAGAAGAATAAGGAGGAAAGGATACTTGGAATCCACTGAGGATCACTTTAGAGACCACATTCTCTGCCTAAGTTGCTGTGGTAATTAATCCCACTTTTATGTCTTATGAAAGGTCTGTTCCTCTTCCTAAATAGACTATTCTCATTCCTGTGAGCCTCATGTAGCTTGCCTCCTTATATGCAAAGGGCAGGAGAGAGCCAAAAACAACTATCTCCTAATATTCAAATACTGAAAATCAGAAACAAGATTTTCATACGCACATGACGGTATATTGTCGGCAAGAGCAGCTTCTCATCCTTCCCTCTGTACCATCAACACATTAGTACCAATACCATTCAGTAGGCACTCAACAAACTTGTAATCCAGTGATACCCTGTGCATTAAGAAAATTTAAATAATACTGTGGAATGAACGCCCCTTCTCAGAAATCCTTGTCTTTGCTGCTAACTTCCTATCCGGTGTTAGAGCTCAGTTATCTGTGTGGAAATGGGTAGAGACCAGGGAATGGGGTGAAGAGGGTCCCAAAGCACTGTTTGCAATAGAAACATGAATCTCAACGGGTGATCCCAGATCAGCACACTTGGAAATGTGTTAAAGATAAAAATTCTTCAGCCCCACCCAGGACCAAATCAACCAGAAACTGCACCATCTCGTTTTGTTGTGGTTGTGGCTGTTTTGAGACAGGGTCTCACTCTGTCGCCCAGGCTGGAGTGCATGGTGCAATCTCAGCTCACCGGAACCTCCATCTCCCAGGTTCAGGCAATTCTCCTGCCTCAGTTGCCCTAGTAGCTGGGATTACAGGCTCCCACCACCATGCCTGGCTAAGTGTTGTAGTTTTAGTAGAGACAGGGTTGCACCATGTTGGCCAGGTTGGTTTTGAACTCCTGACCTCAGGTGATCCACCCGCCTCGCCTCGCAAAGTGCTGGGATTACAGGCGTGCACCACCACACCCAGCCCAACATCTACTTTTAAAAGCCCTTCAGGTAATTCTTCAGTCACTGCCTTGTGTGTTCTGGCTGGTATAACAAAGTATCTTTGAGTAATTCACGAGCAGCGGGAATTTATTGCTCATATTCTGGAGGCCGGGAAGTCCAGGCTCAAAGGGCCAGCAGACTGACGGTCGGTGAGTGCCTGTTCCTCATAAATGGCACTTCCTCTGTGTCCTCACATGATGGAATAAGCAAACAAGCTCCCTCAGGCCTCTTTTATAAGGGCACGAATCCCATTCATGAGAGTGGAGCCATCATGACCTAATCACTTCCCCGACACATCTCATAATACTGCCACACGGGGCATGAGATTTCAATATATGACTTTTGTGGGAAAGCCAACATTCAGATCATAGCACATGCCAAAGTTTGAGCACCACTGTTTTAGGGCAATGATTCTCAACTCTAAGGCGTGTATGAACCACCTGAGGGTTGCTGAAATGTACATTCTGATTCTTTTGGTCTGGATGGAATTCAAGATTGTGCATTTCTAACAAGTTCTCAAAGGGTGTCAACATCTCTTTTCTGCAAACCATGCATTGAGTAGCAAGACTTGAGGATCCCGAGGTGCGGAGGGCAGTTCAGAGCCAGAAGTAGTGGCAAGGCCGCTGCCCGGCAGCCCCTGAGGTACCTAGTGGCTTTATGCAAAGCTGCCCAGCAAGGTCTCAGATGCGGACGCACCTGGGGGTACAGGGGGCAGCTGCCAAAACATCCTTGTTTTCATTCCTCTTGCTTAACTGCAATCCCATTTATCATCCTTTCTTCTCCTCCTCATCCAAGACATGTATCAACAATAGATTATGTTGACCGAATTTCCACAATGCCTGCACCAGCCCAGTTTATCAATTTATAAAACTGATACTCGTATTTTCTAAACTACAAGTTTAAAAGCCACAAAACTGAACATTTTTAAACACAGGGAGATGGAAAAAGGTAAACAGAGGCTGGGTGCAGTGGCTCACGCCTGTAACCAAGGCTGCACATTAACTACAATGCCACAATTTCTTCTCAGACATTTCCCCCGGTGCATGTTGGTAAGAATTAATTAGCTCGAGAACTGCCTGTAGAGAAATTTCCTAGAACTCAATTTTGATACATGTCGTGTTGCTATTCAAGGACTTGTTTCTTCAGTGACAAACGGTAGTGTTGGGAAAGAGCCCCAAATCCTGTTTCAAAAATGGATTAAGATTTATTTGAGCATCTCTGAGCTCAGTGTGTTCACATGGCTTTGACCAGCTGCTGCACTTCTCAGAACAACTACTGTTTAGTAGTATTTTTATTTATTTTATTTCATTTCATTTTTGAGACAGTCTCATAGGCTGGAGTGCAGTGTCGCAATCTCAGCTCACTGCAATCTCTGCTTCCCGGGTTCAATCGATTCTCCTGCCTCAGCTTCCCAAGCAGCTGGGATTACAGGGGCCTACCACCACACCTGGCTAATTTTTTGTATTTTTAGTAGAGATGGGGTTTCACTATATTGGCCAGGCTGGTCTCAAACTCCTGACCTCATGATCCACCCACCTCAGCCTCAAAAAGTGCTGGCATTACAGGGATGAGCCACCGCCCCTGGCCACTAGTATTTTTAAAGTTGTCTTCTAAGATAGGCCATTGATAATATTCAGTCATACCTGTATCTCGTTTGGGTATCTGTTGTCCAATCAGATTTTAGCATTTCCCCCCAAATCTTCCATGTCCTGCTCTAATCTATTAATGAAAATAGGAATCACAATGCTGCTACCATTTGTACTGGCATCTGTGACTCTAGAGTATTGCACAAAGATCTGAGTAAAGAAGAGTCTTTGTAAAGAAAATTCTCAACACCCTGCAGGACCTGGGCCCCTCCTTTATTTCTCTGACTTCATCTTCTATCCTGCCCTCCTTTATCCATCCCAACCCCATGGTCCCTTTGGGGTTCCCTGGACACTCTGGGCTCATTCCTGCTTCAGAGCATCCTCCCTTTTCTTCCCTCTGCCTAGAATGCTCTTTTCTTAGATATCTTCATGGCCAGCTCCTCTATTTTTTGTTTTTATTCAAAAATCATCTAAAAGAGGCTTTTCCTCAACCACGCTAGGTAAAACTGCAAACCTCTCAACATATCCTGTCCCTCTTTTCTGCCTTTTCTCCTCAGAATGTATTACTATTTAGCATATTTCATTTTTATCTGACTTATTATGTCTTCTCCACTAGAATCAGTTCCACTAAGGCAGGAAATATATCATTCACTTCATGCTACTATTGTATCTTTAATGTCTAGAAAACGCCCAGCACACAGTTGGTGCTCAGTAACATGTACTACTGAATGAATATGTTAAATGAAAAAGCAAGGTACAGAGAAGTGTAAATAGCACTCTATTATTTGTGTAAATGTGGTGAAGACAATATACACGTTTGAATATATATGTCAAAAATTGGCCTATAAGGAAACACCTGAACCTGATACTAGCTATCTGAGGGCTTAAGAACCCAGGAATGGCAAGGGCACTGGGGTGGGGGTGAGATGAAGACATTTTACTATTGTTCTACATTAAAATAATTATAAACCATGTCATATTATCTATTCAAAACATTAAAGTTAAAAGCAATAAGAAAGAAAATAATTTCCCTGGCCAGGTGTGATAGCTGTAATTCCAGTACTTTGGGAGGCGGAAGCAGGAGGATCACTTGAACCCAGCAGCTCAAGAGCAGCCTACGCAATATAGTGAGACTCTGTCTCAACAAAAAATTTAAAAATTAGCCCAGCGTATGTAATTCAAGCACTTTGGGAGGCCAAGGCGAGTGGATTGCTTGAGCTCAGGAGTTCAAGACCAGCCTGACCAACTTGGTGAAACCCCATCTCACTAAAGATACAAAAATTAGCCAGAGCCAGGCGTGGGTGGTTAATCCCAGCTATTTGGGAGGCTGAAGCAGAAGAATCACTTGAACTTGAGAGGTGGAGGTTGCAGTGAGTCGAGATCATGCCACTGCACTCCAGACTGCATGGCAGAGCAAGACACCATCTTAAAAAAGAGATTAGCCCAGTGTGGTGGTGAGTGCCTGTGGTTCCACCTACTCAGAAGGCTGAGATGGAAGGATCTCCACTGCACTCCTGCCTGGGAGTCACATCTCAAAAAAACAGGAAGAAAGTTATTTCCCTTTGGACTCAGTATAATACCCTTTCACATGTAAGAGAGGAAGAGATTGTAATACATTATTTCCCCTTAACTTTTTTTTACTTCGAATGTTTAAAATTTATACGTAATAGATGCACCTGCTTTCAGGATACATGTAATAATTTGCTACCATTCATATAATTGGTAGAGATCAAATCAGTGTATCAGTTAATTGTTATAAAATATGTTCCAGGAAACGTTTTAGTAATCTCATAGCAGTAAGAGTGCCAGGACCAGCGCAAATGAGAAGAAACATCTAAGCAGCCACATCAGCTCACTTTCCATGTCTAGGTAAGCCTCGGTTCCCGAGACATTGGCTGAAGGCTGTGGTGAGGACCTTTTCGACAGTCCTGTTTGTTAACGCCCTGAGTGTGGGAGAACTAGGGTCATGCTTGCTCAGGTGGAAAAAAGAACAGCACATTATCCTCACAGGGCAGGCCAGCTGATTCAGAAGTGGTTTTTGCCAGCTCCTCTGTGTTTCATCTGAAAAGGGGGTGGCATATCAACGGACTTCAGCAAGACAATTCTCTTTCATAAGCTACTTTCTTTCATTTCACTCCAAAATTACTGATCATCTATTACACACAAGAAGAGGGCTTCATCTCCATGAGCATCAAATAAAAGAGAAAATGATCCTACCCTTTGTAGAGTGAGGGAGCTGAACTAAGATAACTCAGATTCACACACTGTGGCTCTATTCTCAGAAACAGGCTGAAAAATTCCTTCTAGAGACTTGACTCTGATCCAAAGTCAGAACATTTTCCACCAAGCTGTATAGACTCATACTGCTCACTTCAACTTTCTACCCTATTTCTTTTGCACTCCCTTTCATTTCTCCTTCTCTCTCAGCTTTCTTCTCTGTTATCACTACTTAATTTTATTGGTTAAGATCTAGTCAGAAGACAGAAACTGCATGGCAATTGGGACAAGGAATGTTCAACCTAAAGAATTATTAACTAGTAGCAGGGCAGTATCTAGAAAGAGTAGAGAACTCTCCGGAGCAGCCACTGCCTCTAGGCCTGAGGCAGAGCCTCCAAGACAGGAACACAGTGGGAAAAGGACTTCCCACTGCCACTGGCTGTAAAGTTCTCTGAGGTGCCATAGGCTGGAGCTGGCATGCAGGCAATCACTCATTAGCTTTGGAATCAGCTCTCTGGGGAACCACCTGCTACAGCTTGTGTAAGGCTTGTTGGAAAGTCGCCCCCCAGAAGTTTCACAAACTCGCTGGGGATGATCACCCTGGGTGTCCCGCAGCCCCACCGCACACAGCACTGTTAACCTGTTCTTCCTCTTCCTTCTCTTTGTGTTAGCTCCTTGTGTCAGAACGTTTTCTTTCTGCCCACTACCATTTCCTCAAATTGCGGCAGCTTAACAAATATGACAAAGCTAGTTTATACAACAGAAACAAATGTTCCCATACCAAAGTTCTTTAAAACATTTCAGTTTGAAACCTCATCTCTTTTCTCCCAAACCCAGATCCATCTTTATAACTTTGTTTGCTTATCATCAATTTATTTATTGCTGGATCTGGAAGGTGACTTATAAATCAATTATTTTAATATCATCATTGCATAATTGATAAAACAGAGACAATGTTAGCTGCTCATGGTTTCATCTCTTGCCATATTAAATGGAATACATCACTCAAAAGAATATTTTTTTGTGTGTGTATGTGTATGTGTGTGTATGTGTATGTGTGTGTGTATGTGTATGTGTATGTGTGTGTATGTGTGGGTATGTGTGTGTGTGTATGTGTGTGTTACACAAGTGACACCTGCTTATTCCTCCCTAAATCCACAGCTTCACAGCTTGTCTCTCTAGGGTCACTCTTTTAGAGGTAATCATGTTCAGAAAACCTTGGTTTTCTTGATATTTTTAATTTATATATTAATTATTATGTAGAGATATATATATACACACACACATGCTCCTAAAATATTCTGCTCATTGCTTAAGAAGATAAAAGTAGAAGGGCTCACTCTACCTGACTTCAAAACATATAAAGCTACAGATAGAAAGTTAGTTCACTGATTTTACTTCTTCCTTTTTGATACAGGCATTTACAGCTATAAATTTTCTTCTAAGCATTGCTTTATCTGCATATTATAAGCTTTAGTATGTTGTGTGTTCATTTTTATTCATCTCACGGCATTTTCAGGTTTCCTTTGCTATTTTTCATTTGATCCATGGGTTATACAAGAGTGTTGCTTAATTTCTACATATTTTTGTGTTTTGCACATTTTTTTCCTGCCACTGATTTCTAATTCCATTACATTATGGTCAGAGAAAATACATCGCATAATTTTTATCCATTTAATTTTTTTGAGGTTTGTTTTATGGCCTGAAATGTAGTCTTTATGAGTAATGCTTCACGTGTACTTGAGAGAAATGTATCTTCTGTTCTAGACAACTCAACAGGAGAATGTCTGTACCTGCCAAAACCAGTCTGTAAGACTTGAAGAAGTTTTTCTTTCTTCAAATGTGCAGACACCAATGCAACGCTACACAGATCATGAAGAATTATCTCACTGAAGAAAACTATTAATGCTTTAGTAATTGAACTCTAAGAAATAAAGATCTACACATTGCCTGACAAAGAATTCAAAATAATCATCTGAAATAAGCTCAATAAGCTTTAAGAGAATGTATATAGACAGCTAAATAAAAATGAGAAAAACAATGCATGAACAAAATGAGAATTTTAATAACTAGAAACCATGAAAAGGAACCTAACAGAAATTCTGCAGCTGAAGAATACTGTGACAGAACAGAAAAATTATTATCAAGGATTTCAACAACAAACTCAATCATGCAGAAGAAAGAATCTGTGAACTTGAAGACAGATTATTTGAAATTAGCCACTTACAAGAATGTCTTGGTCCATTCTGTGTTGCTATAAAAGAATATCACAGACTGGGTATTTTATAAAGAAAATAAATTTATTTCTTACACTTCTAGCAGCTGGCAAATCCAAGATTGAGGGTGCCACATCTGACATGGGCTTTTATGTCACATTATCTCATTGCAGAAGGCAGAAGGGCAAAAGAGTATGTGCATAAATGACAGAGTCAAACTCACCTTTATAACAAATTTACTCTCATCATAATGAACTCACTCTTGCAATAATAAACCTACTTCTTTTTTTTTTAAAAACAGGGTCTTGTTCTGTCATTCAGGTTGGAGTGCAGTGACATGATCACAGCTCACTGCAAGCCTTCGCCTCTCCGGTTCAAGGGATCCTCCCACCTCAGCCTCCAGAGTAGCTGGACTACAGGCACATACCACCATACCACCATGCCTGTTTTTTTTTTTTTTTTTTTTTTTTTTTTAAGACGGAGTCTTGCTCTGTCACCAGGGAGGAGTACAGTAGCGCAATTCTGGCTCATTGCAACCTTCGCCTCCTGGGTTCAAGCAATCCTCCTGCCTCAGCCTCCCAAATAGCTGGGAATACAGGCATGTGCTACCACATCCAGCTAATTTTTTTTATTTTTTAGTAGAGATGGGATTTTACCATGTTGGCCAGGATGCTCTTGATCTCTTGACCTTGTGATCCACCCACCTCAGCCTCCCGAAGTGCTGGGATTACAGGCATGAGCCACTGCGCTTCACCATGCCTGGCTTTTAAAAATGTTATTTATTTTGTAGAGATGGGGTCTCACTATATTGCCCAGGTTGGTCACAAACTCCTGGGTTCAAGTGATCCTCCCAACTTAGCCTCCAAAAGTGCTGGGATTATAAGCATGAGTCATCATGCCTCACCCATCATTTACTTCTTATGGTTCTGGAGGCCAAGAAGTCCAAAACTGAGGGACCCACATCTGCCAAAGGACTTTGTGCTGTATCATCACATGGGGGGAAGCAGAAGGGGGAAGGGATGGTGCACGTGCATGAGGGAGGGCTGAACTCACTTTTCTGTTTTTAGAGACGGAGTTTCACCATGTTGGTCAGGCTGGTCTTGAACTCCTGACCCTGTGATCCTCCCGACTCGGCCTCCCAAAGTGCTAGGATTACAGGCGTGAGCCACTGCACCCGGCTGAAATCACTTTTATAACAAATCCATTTCTGTGATAATGAGCCCATTACCACAATACCAACATTAATTCCTTCATAAGGGCAGAGACCTCATGCCTAATCACCTCTTAAAGATCCCACCTCTCAACACCATCGCATTGGGGATTATGTTTCTGACTCATAAACTTTGGGAGATACTTTAAAACCAGAGCAAGAAACAAAAAGAAGAGAAGAATGAAAAAGAGTGAAGAAAACGTGAGACCTAGGGGACATCAAGTGCATGAATATACAAATTATGGGAGTCTAAGAAGGAAAAGAAGAAAGAAATGGGCAGAAACTTTCTCTAATAAAATAACGGGCCAGGCATGGTGGCTCATGCCTGTAGTTCAACACTTTGGGAGGCCAAGGCAAAAGGAGTGCTCAAGCTCAGGAGTCTGAGACCAGCCTGGGGAGACACTGTCTCGAGAAAAAATAAACACAATTTGCCAGACATGGTGGTGCACTATAGTCCCAGCTACTTGGGACACTGGGGTGAGAGGACTGCCTGAGCTGCAGAGGTCTGAGGCTTCAGTGACCCAAGATCAGAGCACTGCACTCCAGCCTGGGCCACAGAGTCAGAGCCTGTCTCAAAAAAACAAAACAACAACAAGCTTCTCAAATCTTGGGAGAGATATGGACATTCACATTTATGAAGCTCAGAGGATCTAAAACAAGATCAACTCAAAGAAGAGTATTTTGAGATACATTATGAGCAGATTGTCAGAAGTCAAAGAGAAAGAGAGACTCTTGAAAACAGCAAGAGAAAGGAGATTTATAATATACAAGGGAACCTCCATATAGCTATCAACAGATTACTAGGAATACAACTTCCAGGTCAGAAGGGAATGAATAATAGATTTAAAATGTTGAAGAGGAAAAAACTGCTGTTGAAGAATACTATACTCTGCAAAGCTATCCTTCAGAAATGAAGAACATACAAAGACATTCTAAGATAAACAAAATCTGAGAAAGTTCATCACCACTAGGCCTGCCTTGCAAGAAATGCTAATTAGAGTTCTTTCAACTGAAACGAAAGGATGTTAAATAACAACATAAAAACATATGAAAGAATAAAACTCACTGATAAAGGTAAATATGTAGTCAAAATCAAATTAATGCTATAATGATGACATATAAATCAATCTAGTATAAAGGTTAAAAGACAGCGTAGAAGATAGTCACCTGAAAGACTAAGGCATGATTAGGAGGCACTTTCAGCCCCATCCTCTGACCTCTCAAAAGAGAAAAGAGGCTGAAGGTTAAACCCAGCACCAGTGGCCAAAATGGTAATCAATCATGGCTATACAATGAAGCTTCCATAAAAACCAAAAGGACTGGGTTCAGAGAACTTCTGTACAGCTGAACTCATGAGGCGTAGAGGAATATAAACAAGGACTCTTCCACGTCATGGGAAGATAGCACATCGTAACTTGATGGGAAGGAAAGCTCTTGTGCTCTGGACTCTTTGAAATCACACCCTGTGTATCTCTTCGTCTGGCTGTTTGTATCCTTTAGTATATCCTTTATAATAAAACAGTAAACATAAGTGTTTCCTTGAGTTCTGTGAGCTGCTCTAGCAAATGAATCAAACTCAAAGAGGGGTCCTGAGAACCCTAACTTGAACTTGAAGCTAGTTGGTCAGAGGCCCAGACTTGTGGCTTGTGACTGAAGTGGGGTCAGCTTTATGAAACTGAGCTCTCAACCTGTGGGATCTGAAACTATTTCCAGTTGGATAATGTCAGAATTGAACTGGATTGAAGGACGCTGAGTTGGTTTCTGCTACAAAATTGCTGGCTTGTTTGGTGAGTGGGGAACACCCTTCTACACACACACACATTGGTCACAAAATACATTGGTGTTGAGGCTGTTGAGTGAGAGAATAGGAAAAAAACATGTTTTGAGAGTGTTTTTTTCCACTAATGAATACAAAGGATTGTAATACACTACTATCAATAATTATATGCCAACAAACTGGATAACTTAGAAGAAATGGATAATTCGTAGAATCATACAACCTACCAAGACTGAATCGTGAAAAAATAGAAAATTCAAACAGACCAATAACAAGTAAAGAGATTGAAGCATTAATCAAAACCTCCCAACACAGAAAATCCCTTATGGCTGCACAGCTGAATCCTACCAAACATTTAAAGAACTAGTACCAATCCTTCTCAAACACCGGCAAAAACTCAAAGAGGAGGAAATACTTCCACACTGTTTCTATGAGATCAGCATTGCCCTGATACCAAAGCCAGACAAGGACATTATAAAATAATTATAGGCCAATATCCTTTATGAAAATAAATGCCAAAATCCTCCACAAAACACTAGCAAACTGAATCCAACAGTACATTAAAAGGGTCATGCACCATGATCAAGTGGAATTTACCCCTGGAGTGCAAAGGTAGTTCAACATATACAAATCAATAAATGTGATATATCACATTCATGGAATAAAGGCTAAAACAATATGATCATTTCAATAAATGTAGAAAAAATTCAACAACTTGCATAATAAAAACTCTCAGTAAATTAGACATAGAAGAAATGTACCTCACCGTAACAAAGGCTATAAACATACATGTTTGTTAACCAAAGCTAACAAACTCAACAGTGAAAACCCGCTTTTCTTCTAATATCAGGAACAAGCTGAGGCCACCCACTCTCACCATTTCTATTCAGCATAGTACTGGAAGTCTTAGCCAACACACTTGGGCAAGAAAAAAGAAATAAAAGGTATACAAATCTGAAAGAGGTTAATTGTCTCTGCAGATGACATGATCTTTGTATTTTTTTATTTCAATAGGTTTTTGGGGAATAGGTAGTCTTTGGTTACATGGGTAAGTTCTTTATGATGATTCCTGAGATTTTGGTGCCTCCATCACCCAAGCTGTGTACACTGTACCCAATGTGTCGACTTTTATCCCTTACCCCCTCCCACACCTACCCAAGTCCCCAAAGTCCGTTGTGCCATTCTTATGCTTTTGCCTCCTCACTCAGCTCCTACTTGTAAGTGAGAACACACAATGTCTGGTTTTCCATTCCTGAGTTATTTCACTTAGAAAAATGGCCTCCACTTCCATCCAGGTTGCTGTGAATGCCATTATTTCATTCCCATTTGTGTTTTAGTAGTATTCCATGGTGTATGTTTCATACATAGCACGTTTTCTTTATCCACTTGTTGACTGATGGGCATTTGGACTGGTTCCCTATTTTTGCAATTGCAGATTGGGCGACTATAAACATGCATATGCAAGTGCCTTTTTCATATGACTTACTTCCCTCTGAGTAGATACCCAGTAGTGGGATTCTTGGATCAAATGACAGATCTACTTTTAGTTCTTAAGGAATTTGCACACTGTTTTCCAAAGTCATGATACTAGTTTACATTCCCACCAGCAGTGTAAAAGTATTCCTTTTTTTAAACCACATCCATGCCAAGATATATTATTTTTTAATTTTTTGATTATGGCCTTTCTTGTAGCAGTAAAGTGGTATCACATTGTGGTGTTGATTTGCATTTCCCTGATCATTAGTGATGTTGAGCATTTTTTCATGTTTTTTGGCCATTTGTATATCTTCTTTTGAAAACTAAGCCTATTCATTTCCTCAGCCCATTTTTTGATGGGAGTATTTGTTTTTTCTTGTTCATGAGTTCCTTGTAGATTCTGGATATTCGTCCTTTGTCAGGCGTATAGTTTGCGAAGATTTTCTCCCACTCTGTGGGTTGTTGGTTTACTCTGCTGATTATTATTTTTGCTGGGCAGAAGCTTTTGAGTTTATTTATCTTTGTTTTTGTTGCATTTGCTTTTGGGTTCTTGGTCATGAACTCTTTGCCTAAGGCAATGTCTAGAAGTGTTTTTTCCAATGCTGTCATGTACCATTTTAATGGTACATGATCTTATATAGAGAAAACCCTAAATATTCCACCAAAAAAATTTTATAAATCAATTCAGTAAAGTCGCTGAGTACAAAATCAACATACAAAAATCAGTTGCATTTCTATACATCAACAATGAACAGTATCAAAAAAAGAAATTAAGAATACCATTTGCAATAGCATCCAAAAGAGCAAGTGCTTAGGATAATTTAACCAACTATTGAAACTGGTGAAGACACAAATACACGAGAAAACATTTCATGTTCATGGACTGGAAGAATTAATAATGTTAACATGTCCACACTACCAAAAGTGATCCATAGATTAAATGCACTTTCTTATAGGCTGTTTTAAGTGTGAGGTAGACGGATTAAAAAAATGGGTCTTGAAAGCTGCAGCAAACGTTAAAAATAGATTTACTCTCTTTAATACCCAGTAAAACTTGTGTATATATCTGCTTAAAAAAAAAAAACAAATCCAAGACTTTTCCTAGAGGTGCATAAAAAAATGGGTATATTCATATAGTGGAATATACACACAGCAATGGGAAAGAACAACTGATAAATGCAACAACATGGATGAATTTCACATATTCCAGCACAAAAAAAAGCCAAACATAAGAGGGTATTTACTGTATTTATATGGAGTGTGAAAATATGCAAAGTTCAAAGATGATATTAGATGTCAAAAAAGTGGTTATCCTTATGGAGAATGTGATTTAAGAGGGGGCATGAGGGTGGCTTCTGGAGGTATTGATAATTTTCTATTTCTTGACAGCTGAAGTGACAAAACTAGGATCTTATTTGATGGAAACAGTGGCAATACACTGAAACAGAAGGATCCAGGTGGAAGTTCAAAGATACATCCTCTTCACATACATTCAGTGATCTATATATACTTGTATTTGGGCACTATTCTGTATGTTTCTTATGCTTCCATTTAAAAATTTACTTAAAAAAATATGAAGCCAATTAAGAAAGACAGCATTGCCGTTATTTTAGAAATTCCATTTACCCCACTCTACAGTATACCTCTCTCATCCTCAGACTGAGATGACCACTATAACATGTTTGAAATAATCATTCTCTTGCTCTTATGTTACCTTTACTAATTATATTCATATCCATAAACAACAGGTATTTTAGGATGCTTAGTTTGTAGTTTCTATAAACAAAATTATGCCATATTTTTGTGATTTTTTTGGCACTGAAATATCAAAATACCTCATTTCCTGTGACTTCTAGGTTTTTCTGCATTGCATGTCATTGCTTTCGTGAATTGTTGCAGCTATCAGGAAAATGTGTTAAGATTCTTAATAATTATAATAGTTTAAAATGTGTTAATTTTGTACACAAACAATCTGTTAAAGAAAAAACAAAAAAGAAAAAATAGTTCTGTTTCTTTCTAAGCATTATACCTTTTTAACTTTCCTGTTGTCTGGGAAGGGGTGAAGTGGCCATTCCTACTATACTGTTTATATCCTCAATCTCAAGCAGTGTTTTAAACTTTTTACCTTTAACAACTGTGTTTTGCAGATTAATTTTTTAAATATTATATAAAATAAATTTCCTTCTATTTCTAAACTAATAGTTGCATCATGAGTGGACACTGAAATTTATCAAATGCTTTTTCTGTCTCTTTTGAGGTGAACATATATTTTTTTCCTTTAATTTCTTGAAATTTATTAAATGCTTTTTCTGCCTATTTTGAGGTGAACATGTATTTTTTTCTTTAATTTCTTAATTAGTGAATCATAACACTGTTTTTCTCATGTTAAATTGACCTCTGACTTTTTGTATAAATCTGGGTTTGTTATAATTTTTAAACATTGGTGGATTCAGTTTTTTTTTTTTTTTAAGGATTTTTGCTTTTATGTTCATGAATGAGATTGACCTATGATTTTTCTTTCTCTGTCTTTCTCTGGTTTGGTAAGAAGATGAAGGTGAAAATCCTTCCGTCTGTCACTATGTTTGGAAAAGTTTGTGTCCATTTGAAATTATTCTCCCTGGATTGTTCTGAAGAACTTCCAGGTGAAAATATCTGCGTTTAGGACTTTCTCTGTAGGATAATTTTTGATGATTTATTCAATTTATGTAACAGTTATTTGCTATTTCATCTTGAATCGAATTTCATAATAGATACTTTTCGCAGAATTTGCTGTTTTAATTTTCAAATTAATTGGGCAGAATTCTTTATACCATTGCACATTCTGATCCATCTTCTGGATCACCTATTTGGCTTTTTTTAAGAGAGAAGAAAGAGGTTTCGCTACGGTGCCCAAGATGGTCTCAAACTACTGGCCTTAAGCAATCCCCATCCCCCAACCTCCGCGCCTTGGCATCCCGAAGTGTTGGGGTTACAGGCTTGAGACACAACGCTCGGCCTCTTTCTGCACTTTTTTCTGTTAAAACTAATTCTTCCTCATCTTTTAGGCCTCAGAGTAAGTTTGATTCCTAGGTGTTCACCGAACCCCTGTAGGCTGACGCTGTGACCTGGTGGGCGACGGAATCCGGGCGGTGCTTTCCCTCAGGGCGCGGGAAAGAGCGCGGGCTCCTCGGGGCGCAGTTGCTGAATGAAGAGCTTTTCAGTGAACAGCGTTTCTCCAGCGGTTCTGGAACAGGCACAATCCGTGTAGCCGCCTTTGGCAGAGCCGAAAGCCAGGACGGGGGGACGCGCAGGTTCCGCAGACTCAAACCCGGCTTTCCAAGAGTTCCCAGGAATGGGGGAGGAGACCCCGCAGGCCGGAGGAGACCCCGCAGGCCTGGGATTCCCGCCCAGTGGCTTCCCCCCGCCCCGGCACCCACAGGAGACGGTCCACGCAGCCGCGTTCATTCCGGGGCGAAGGAGACCTCGTATCCCTGGGACTCCAGCCCCGTGGCTTTCACCCCCACCCCCGCCCCAGCACCCACGGGAGACGGTCCACGCAGCCGCGTTCGTTCCGGGCCAGGCCTCGCGCGCGCCTTTCCTCCCCGTGTTTTTCCCACCGGCACGTCACTAGTGGGAGGTCAGAATCCTGAGTCAAGGGTGGCCGGGTGAAATGAACTGGAAGGAAAACACAGGACCGCTCCGAAGGGGTTGAACCCCGACTTACCCGGCCTGAAGCGCAGCTCCCGCCCCGAGCCCCGCGGCGCCCCCACCCGGTGGCTGCGCGGACCGCAGGCGTTTCCTACGTCGTTCTTCCCTCGGTGCCCGCTGCGGGCTTTTAAGTAACGTCTCACGGACGGTACTCAGGGCGGGGCCAGGCGACGGCGGGGCACGTTTTAGCGATGATGCGGCTGTTGCGGCTGAATCCGAGGCCACGCTGAGAAGTCGCCGGAGGGTCTTTCTCGTTCACCTGCTGGTTTTCATTGACTTCCGGAGGGTCTCAACGCGGAATGCAAACTGGCCACGTGCAGTGGTGATTATAGAGGGACATTCGATCCTTTTCTTTTTCCCTTTCTTTACAGCTTTTCGTTACCGGCTGAGAGAAGCACCGTGGCGCATGCGCAACGTTTGGTGCAACTTTCGGTGTCAAGGGTAGGAGTTTGGAGAAAATTGAAATACTCAGTTTGCATCAACCTGTTATTGTGTGACACTGGAAAGTCATTTAGCTTTTGTGTTATTTACACTATCTTTGAAACGAGGGTAGTAACAAATCATGTCATATAAGTAGAATCATGCAATGTATCTAATCCACCGTAATAGCCAAGACTTACAACATTTGTTGCATTTTTTGCAAATATCGAGCAGCGGGACCACGTGGCCTAATGGATAAGGCGTCTGACTTCGGATCAGAAGATTGAGGGTTCGAATCCCTTCGTGGTTGGTTGTATCTTTTTCACTCTCCCGCTCCCAACTCTCAAGCAACACTGCACACCTTCCACACCCCAAAATTGTAGCATCCAATCACTTTGGGGAAGCAAACGTCAAGTCTCTACAATTCTCTCTTGGGTAAATGGAAAGTGGCATCACTGGTGGCTTCTGAGTTGCAAGTGATGCAGGTGGGGCCCGCGCACCAGCTTTCAGCTGTTTGTACTTCGGAAGAAGCGCTTGGCCAGGCTGGCACGCCCGTGCCCGGAGCTCGGGGAGGGATGGGGAGAGCGCGCGCCCTGGGCCAGGCGGACCCTCTGCCCGCCGGCTGGGTGGGCTCTGAACTCAGGTGAGTGCAGGTTAAGAAGTTCTGTTCACCTGGTCCCCATTGGGCGCTCGGTGACAAGTTTGACTCGCAGACGCACAAAGAAGTGTATCTTGAGAGCCTTGTCTTTTTGAGGTCAGTTTAAAGATCGCCCCCTTTCGAAAGGAAAACTTCCCACGTTAGAGGCGCTGAAGGAACACTCGCCATAAAACCCGCTCGGGATTGAGGTGGGTGTGGTCGGCGGCCGGAAGCTTTCTTTCTCAGCCCAGGCCGGTTCCGGGGTTGTCCCTCACAGGGCGGGGCGAGTTAGACTGTCCAAAATATCTCAGGAACCAAGGTGCGAACAAGACCTGAAACAGGAGAAGGGGCGAGCCAGGAAGAGATCTTGAAGAGGGAGCGGCCTCTCCAAGATGCGAAGGCCTTTTGTAATGAACCAGTAAGTCAAAACAATCTCTGGGCAGGAAGATATAAAAGATAGAACAAAAAAATTAAACCAGTAAACGTCAAAAACACAACAAAAGGGGAAAGAATCTGGCCAAATACATTTGAATATTTATATGAAATGGAAAAATTAGTAGGACAACATAACTCATTAAGATTCAAGAAAGAATAGCAATAATGAATAGTCGAACTACAAAATAAGTTGCATTAGTTTCAAACATCTTCCTACTGAGAACCCCACGTCCCATCACTTATCCAGGGATTATGAGCTAGGAGATCGAGACTGGCCTGGCCAACATGATGAAGCCCCGTCTCTACTAAAAATACAAAAAATTAGCCGGGCTTGGTGGCGCACACCTGTAATCCCAGCGACTTGGGAGGCTGAGGCAGGAGAATCATTTGAACCCGGGAAGTGGAGGTTGCAGTGAGACAAGATCCCGCCACTGCACTCCAGCCTCAAAACAAAAAGGAAGAAATAAATCCGATGAGACGTGATCTCTTCCACAGTACAGAAAAGAGGGAAAAGACTCACAATTACGCTTGCAGAATGCCATGATGATATTTTTCCAGACAATGTACTCTAAACAGTTTTATTGAGGCATAATTGCCGTGAAAGAAACTGCACGAGTTTAAACTCTGTGTAAGTTTTACATACAATATTGTAATCACGAAATGACCAGTACAATAATGAACATAGACACACCCCCAAAAAATGTGGTGTGAAAGAATGTACAGAAGCATTTAAAAACACACTCTAGGTCAAGCGCGGTGGCTAACGCCTGTAATCCCAGCACTTTGGGAGGCTGAGGCGGGCAGCTCACCTGAGGTCGGGAGTTCAAGACCAGCCTGACCAACATGGAGAAACCCCATCTCTACTAAAAATACAAAAAATCAGCCAGGCACCTGTAATCCCAGCTACTCGGGAGACTTTGGCAGGAGAATCGATTGAAAACAGGAGGCAGAGGTTGCAATGAGCCGAGATCGAACCACTGCACTGTAGCCTGGGCAACAGAGCAAGACTCCATCTCGGGAAAAAAAAAAGCCTCTTCCCAAAGAGATTAGGAATTATCTGTTTTATGGCCTTCTCCCATGAGGCAAAATCTCTGAGCTAGTGTTCTGAAGCTGAAGGTAGGAAAATCCATGCTTTTCTCTGAGTAATGCCTCTGCTTTAGTAGGCTGGTGGAATGAGGTCTTCAGGTCTTCTTAGCTTAAAACTGCACTGCCAGCATGGAACCACTGCCTTACTAGCTGGGAGAAGGGTGGTTGGGGCCCTAATATTTACAGTGGCAGCATACTCAAGATAGAGCCTCCATCCATCCTGTAAGAGAGGATTGGGATGCTGCCACTTCTAAGATGCAATCACTGGAAACTCCGCAATCAGTAGCTGGAGGAGGATGAAAAATACTGATGCCTTGGCCCTCCCAGGATAGCAGCCCTCAGACTGAGAGCCAGGGAGCGAGGGAGCCCTGTGTTCTTCATTGCACTGGTCTGTGGTGGAGTTTTCATTTCAATGAACTGGGAGGGAAAGAGGGAGGAAGCAATCCTCTGTCTTAGTCTGTTTGGGCTACTATAACAAAAATACTGTAGACTGGGAAGTTTATAAACAACAAAAATTAATTCTTATGGTTCAGATGTCTGGGAAATCTAAGATTAAGTTGCCAGCAGATTTAGTGACTGGTAAGAGCTTGTTCTCTGCTTCAAAGATGGCCTCTTGCTGCATCTTCACATGGCAGAAGGGTGGAAGGGATAAAGAGCTCCCTCACTCCTCTTTTATAAGGTCACTAATCCTATCCATCAGGGCTCAGCCTTCCTGATTTAGTCATCGCCTAAAGACCTCTTAACACTGTCATGCTGGTGACTCAGTTTTAACATACAAATTTTGAGGGGGCACAATCAGACCATAACACTAGTTCAAATACTGCAGACTAATTTCAGTAGATTTTCTTGAATAGATATTGCTTCATTTGCTGTAAGCCCTGAGGACCTTTGCCAGAGACTTATTTATTTATTTATTTATTTATTTTACATGGAGTCTTGCTCTGTTATCCAGTCTGGAGTCCAGTGGTGCAATTGGTTCACTGCAACCTCTGCCTCCCGGGTTCAAGTGATTCTCTTGCCTCAGCTTCCCAAGTAACTGTGACTACAGGCACCTGCCACCATACCCAGCTAATTTTTGTATTTTTAGTAGAGATGGAGTTTTGCCATGTTGGCCAGGCTGGTCTCGAACTCCTGACCTCAGGTGATCCACCTGCCACGGTGCCGGACACTTTGCCAGCGACTTTAAAATGGTTGATTTGAAAAAAAAGAATTTTCACCAGTTTCACTTGAGAGTAGGTCTCCAGGCTCTCTTCACTCCATATTGCAAGTCAGTCTCTGGAGATACCTGAAGCTTCAGGGTTTATTGGTTATAAAAACTATTCACAGCTGTATCATGTAGTACTATGAATATATTTCTTATGCGCCTTTTAGTTTTCTGCAGAGTCATTAACTGCCTTTTGCTTTTCCTTTACCTTTTAAGACCATGTAACCAATTCATTCTCAATTGCTTTTCCTGGAATTTAAGCAACTCTCAGTATGGAGAAATACCTCAAAGAACCTGTCATTTTTAATAGGGCGGTCTCCTCTCTGGAGCCTTCAATCTGGATGTGCTGTTCTCTAGGCGTGTTGCACAGGTGTCTTTCTGGGGCTATTCTTCCACCGACCTGGGATATACTTTGCCTTCTTCCTGTTTTGGATCCCTGTGTTTTCCTTTTTTCAGTGTTGTATCATTTTGATGGAGAAAAGCCTCTAGGCATTTTCCGAGAGTGGGACTGTCTATAAATGGCTTTATAACATACTCACTTCTGATTGATAGTTTGACTAAGAAATTAGACAAGAAATTCTTTCTGTCATAATTTATGACATTGTTCAATTGTCATTTTCAACTCTGTTTTCTATTAAATGAAACTTTTTTTTTTTTTTTTTTTTTTTTTGAGACGGAGTTTCACTCTTGTTACCCAGGCTGGAGTGCAATGGCGCGATCTCGGCTCACTGCAACCTCTGCCTCCTGGGTTCAGGCAATTCTCCTGCCTCAGCCTCCTGAGTAGCTGGGATTACAGGCACGCACCACCATGCCCAGCTAATTTTTTGTATTTTTAGTAGAGATGGGGTTTCACCATGTTGACCAGGATGGTCTCGATCTCTTGACCTTGTGATCCACCAGCTCGGCCTCCCAAAGTGCTGGAATTACAGGTGTGAGCCACCGCGCCCGGCCTTAAATGAAACATTTCTAAAGAAAACACACAGATGCTTCTTTCTGTTCAGATTTAGTTTAAAATCCAAAGCAAAAAAAAAAAAAAAAAAAAAAAAATGGCCGGATCCTGGTATCTGGTGGGAAGTACTCAGGAGTATCTGGAAAAGAGGGCTGTACATCCAGCTTCTAACCACCATGACAAGTATGCAACACGTAAGAACTGTCTGCTATAGAATTTTCTGGAAAAAATATTAGGCTACCTGGAAACAAGCTACCAAGTGTGACTGTCTGGCATCTCTAAACCACCTCAACGATTTTAAAAACACAAGATCGTCCTTATTTCACAGAGTTGAAAAGTCACAGAGGAGTACTTGTCATTACTTTTTTAATATATTCCTGATCTATCTGGGCCTGAGACTGTGAAGGTCGGGTTTCTTTGAGACAGGGTCTCCCTCTGTCACCCAGGAACTACAGGTGCGCACCACCACGCCTAGCTAAATTGTAATTTGTAGAGACGAAGTTTCATCACGTTGCCCACGCCTCGTCTTGAACTCCTGGACTCAAGAGACCAGCTTGCCTCGGCCTCTCAAAGAACTGATTACAGGCGTGAGCCACACACCCGGTCAGTTTCTTATTGAAATGGATACTGTCAAGAGCTGTTTTAGCGACTGTTGCTGAGGTATTGGACAAAGGCAGACATCAAAAACGACCGTAAGATTACATCTGTCATCATTGCCTTAGCTGGGAATTGTAAGTCAAATCACCTGAGGGTTCCGAGTACAGTCTAATTGAGAACGGTACGTACGTCGCTGAAAGGGATCGGAAACTCGGTAAGCTCTCCCTGTTTTTGAATTTCTACAGGTAGGAGAATAGTAAAACTGCTCCAGGTGAGGCTTGAACTCACAACCTCGGCATCGCTCACAGGTGCACTGTCTTATAAGTACCGCGCGCTAACCGATTGCGCCACTGGAGCCATGGAGACAATGGGGATTTGGGAAGGTGTACGATGCTCATACAGACTAAACATTACATCTTTTCAAACTTTTTTTTAAAGGTATTAAATCATATGAACTTTAGCCACCTTCTAATATGGGACTTCCACGGATAGGATTGAAAGCAAAAATGAAGGGAACCCCGGAATTAGCTGTCCCAGAGCCCTTTTCCTCCCATCTCAGAGATGCCCGGGACTCGTAGTTGCCGTCACCGGTCCCTTGATTTTCTGCTCAGATTTTCCCACGGCTTCTCTCAAATCAGATAATCATTTAAAAGCATTTGAACGAAAGAAAGTCACATCGGTTCACCAAAAGGAGGAGGCTCAGATGGCTGCACGTAAAATAGACGTGTCAGTCACCGCATTCCGGGCGAAGTCCCCACCAAGTAGCGCGTCTTCCGCCTGCACAAAACCCGCGCATTTTCCATCCACCGTTTCGGAATCCCGCGGGCTTCACATCCCGGCTGTTCCACCTCCTGTCTCTCCACTCTGCGTTCGGCTACACTGTTTGCTGCTTTAAGTGAAATGCCAGCCTCTCCCCGCATCCAGACACTCGCTGATTTTAAATCTAATAATGTTAAAGTACTTTGCTACTCGGCAACACTCAGAGAGCGAGTATTTCCTTCACAAAAATCACTGTTTGCGATATACAGATGCAACGCAGGCTAAGTAAATGCAGAAAAATAGTAATATCATTATTGGAAAATCTGCCAAAGTCTCATATCTTGAGAAATCCATTGTTTACCTTTGTTGCATTAAATGTCAGGCTTTTTCAATGAAGGTTTAACAAAGACAGATTAAATATTTTTAAAATTTTTGTTAAAGTTATTGAACTACATAACAAATAGCCCTCTCAGCAGCACATTCCTTTATTTTTTCAGACTGAATGACCTTTGGCCTTCCTGTGATACACAGTTATCTAGCGGAGTTCCCAGCACTGCATGGAAACCACTTGAACCTGCCCACTTTTATGAACTTTTGATCCCCCCCTTTTTTTTTTTTTTTTGAGACGGAGTTTCGCTCTTGTTACCCAGGCTGGAGTGCAGTGGCACAATCTCGGCTCACTGCAACCTCCGCCTCCTGGGTTCAGGCAATTCTCCTGCCTCAGCCTCCTGAGTAGCTGGGATTACAGGCGCCTGTCTCAATGCCAGGCTCTTTCATATTTTTAGTAGAGATGGGGTTTCACCATGTTGGCCAGGCTGGTCTCGAACTCCTGACCTCAGACGATCCACTCACCTCGGCCTCCCAAAGTGCTGGGATTACAGGCATGAGCCACCGTGCCCAGCTTGATCCCCTATTTCTACCACCTGCTGAAACAGTTGTGGTGTTTCTACTACATCGAGTGAGAGACATTTTTCTTTGTTTCCGAGTGGGAGCCATCTGAACAGTGTGTTGGTTCTTGACAGAGTGCAAATTTTGAATTCAGAGGGAGCGATCCCGTATCAGTGAAGTCTCCTTATCTAACTTCAGGTTGACTCCCCTTCTTCAGGAACTCTGAGAATCTAGTTTGATATGAAGCAGATGCTGAGTGGGAGCCGAGGCACATAATATCTGGCAAGGCAGTCATCTGCATTGTTTTCAAACAAGAAGGATATGCTAGCCCTCAGTAAGAAGGGTGGGCCACTTCTAAAAGTTTTCGGGTTCCTGGAAAATTTGGGGATTTGGATATTGTAATACATCAAACAGAAGTCTCCATCCAATATCTCATACTCCTATTCTTTTTCAATAAAGGCCATGACTTTGACACAGAAAACGATGTAGGTTGGGAACTTTTTTTTTTAAGACAATGTCTCTCTGTTACTGAGGATGGAGCACAGTGCTGACATCTCAGCTCACTGCAGCAGCCGTGACTTCCGGGCCCAAGTGATCCTCCTCCCTCACCTCCCTAGCAGCTGTGACCACAGGTGTGTGCCACTGTGCCCGGCTAGGTCTTTTAATTTGGAGAGGCGGGCTTTCCGTATGTTACCCAGGCTGATCTTGAATGCCTAGACCCAAGTGATGCTCCCGCCTCTGCCTCCCAAAGTGCTGGGATTAAAGGCATGCACCACCATGCCCAGCTGGAAGTTAACTCTTTAGAGTTTTACATACTATTCCTGTGATTAAGTCTTGGGCCTGAAGTTTAGATTTTTGTGCTCTGAAGTTGAAGATAGGAGAGGTCCTTTATACATCCTGTGGAGGCACTTTCACGCTTAGCCTTAATGTAATAATGTATCATCCTCAGTCTTTAACTGTCTCTCTCCAGAGCATCGATTTCCTCTGGCAACGGCTACCCAATTGCATTAAGTTACAGTATCTGTTCCCCTCGTGTTTCTCAAGCACCTCATAGTTCATGCCTGCTGGTGCACACCCTTCCTCCCGTTTACCACACCAGTTCAAGTTTGTCAAAAGTTCTGACAACCGCACTGCTCCTTGTGCCAGTGGTCACGTGTGCTTCAGCCATCTCCTCATCATCAACCTGACGGTGAATAATCCAGCTTCAATAGCTCTTCTTAGCATCTTCTTTCTCAGATCATATTTGGTACCAACAGTTACTCGTTGGATTCCCTAGAAAGTGGACTCTAAGATGGATATTTGCATTCAGGAACTTTACTAGGGCATTAACTGAGGATCCACATGGAGGGTCTGGGGGTGACAAAGAAGAGAAGCAGGATTTGTCAGAGGGAAAAATCGGGGTGCAGTGCGAGCACAAATGCTACTGGCCTACTCCTTGTGCATGTCTACAGCTAGTATGGCCCTTCAAAGTCGTGCTAAGCAGAACAGTTAGGGTTTGGCCTTTATGCCTCTAGGGACCAGTAATTGGATACAGGGTGCCCTGGAAATGACAACTGAGAGCCATCGCGTGACAATCTTCCAAATGTAAATCTTTCTATCTGGGGGGCTCAGATCTTCTGGGCAATACATCATTTGTGACACAGTAAGAAGGAGGACGGAGATAAAACGAGTTCAAGCACCAGGTAGGATTTAAAAACCCCCATAGAGAGCTTTGGCGCTGGAGAAAACACTTTATTGAAGGCAGTGGCAGGGCTCATTCTGAAGCTGAGAAATCCAGGGTTGAGATGGGAAAGCCCATCCTTCAGAAGATGAAGTTCCTGCCCAGGTGCCATAACCTGAATGCACTAAAGACCAGACAATAAGGAAGACTCTTGTAGGGCCAAACAGAGAGGTTCTGGATCCCACCAGCATGGAGAGGCCCTCTATTCTTGTGAAGCAATGCTCTTACTCCCATAGGAGAACGGCTGGTGGGGGGAGGGTGTCATGGATGAAAACAGACAAAGCAATTGGGAACTGATGATACATGTTTGTCCTAGGGGACAAAAGTGTCATGAAGTAGAACCCAAATTGTGTGACTATGACCGCACTGCTGCTTCTACAGCTCTAGGGTGGAGGGAGTCGGAAGAGTCAGGGTGTCTAGGAATGCTCCGGGATGTGACGGCCGACTGAACCACTGCTGCGGAAGGATGATTTCCCTCTGGTGGATACGAGTAACCCAACCTGTAACAGAGGTCTGGGATTTGAGGTTTCCGGTTTCTTCAGTCCTCACTCACGTACTCTTGAGAGGCAAATGAGCAGTAGCTTTCCAAATATAAATCTAGTTTGTGGAGTGTGGAACTCTGGCAGCATGTGGAGGTGACTTACTCATGGGGAGCCCATGTAGGAAGAGAGTGTGGTGAGAAGATGGATGCTCCTTTTTGGGTGGGCAGAGGGAGCAAGCCGTTAGGTGAGAAGCAGGATGGCTCCTGCCCTTAGCCCCACCTTCCTACTGGGTTTTGAATTGCTTCAAGTAGGCCACGATGTCTGCCTTGACTAAGCTGACTGTGGCCTGGTGGGACCAGCGCGTGACAGGGATTCCATCGGGACCCACCAGGAACTTTTCAAAGTTCCAACGGATGTCATGGACTCTGACAGGGTCCCAGGAGATAGATTTGAATGTGCCCAAAATCTCAGAGGGATGTGGACAGGCGTGCTGAAGCAGAGAGATGGAGAAGAGAAACGTTACTGGTGCTCCTGGATGACCCAGACTGCGTTCACCCACAGGTAATCCACTCCTTCCTGTACCTAGACATTTTAACTTCCTGTTATTTCTAATAAACTCCATAGACTCTCGAACCACCACTATGCCAACCACCAAGAATATTATAGATATTACAGCAAAATCTGCACTCTTTGGCTTCTCCCCACAACCCCATCACAAATCTTTGCTGCCATGGATAAGACATGTTATATGCTTTTGGCTTTCTTTTCTTCCAAGTAAATAGCTTGGATGTGAATGCGGTGTTCCAGGTCTTAGGGCTCCATGGGCCAGTACATTTCAATAATTATCTTTAGGGACCAACACTGAATTACTAATATTTTGTCAAATAACAAAAAAAAATTTTAAACACCATCATTTTGTCACTTAATTTAAAAAAACCATTGGAAGAATAAACCACATGTGGGTCATAATTGTTTAATAAAGGGAAGCCCTATAAGTTAGAGGAGTTGAGTTTATAAAATAACTTCTCACACTGTTGTTTTTTTCTTTGAGACAGAGTCTTACTCTGTCACCCAGGCTGGGGTGCAGTGGCATGATACAGTGTTCTACCGTCTTAAATTTACCGAGGATATATAAAGTCTTAACATGGATTAGTCTCGGTTCACAGACAAGCAGTTAGGAACAATTCACTTTGGTAATCTTTAGGGTTCTTTCAGCTCTGGCATTCTTATTCTAAAAAGCAGTGTTTCATAAAAGGTACCTACTATACTGTATCATATCTGTTGATTTGTTGATTTGTTTTGTTTTGAGACAGCGTCTTGCTCGGTTGCCCAGCGTGGAATGCAGTGGCACAGTCAGAGGTTACTGCAGCCTCCAGCTCCTGGGCTCAAGCAATTCTCTGGCCTCAACCTCCCGAGTAGCTGAGACTACAGGTATATGCCACCACACCCAAGTGATTTTTTTATTTCTTTTCTAGAGACAGGATCTCACTATTTGGCTCAGGCTGGTCTTGAACTCCTGGCTTCAAGCAATTCTCCTGTCCTGCCTCAGCCTTCTTAAGTGCTGGGATTACAGGCATGAACCACTACACCCAGCTATGTACCTGATGGTTTCTAACTCTCTCTCCAGCAAAACCTCATCAAGGGTAGAGACAGTGCCTTATTCATCTTTATATCCTTATTACTTAGACTGCTTTGTAAATAGCAGGCACTCATTCAATGTTCCTAGAATGAATGAACGAATGTCAATGAGCAAAAGAGCGCGGTCCTAGTAAAAGCTGCCGTTCCACACAACTCTCTTCACACAAAGTTAGAGTCCCAGAGATAACTCACAGATTAGTCTCCAGATCAGCATGTGGAATGTGGAATGCTGATCTGGAGATTTCCTCCAAAAAGACCTATCCCACCTCCAGGCATGAGCCCTGGGATCCATTTCTGCCCCACCCACTCTATGCTAGGAATATTGGAAGAGAGGAGGAGGCTTATGCCAGGAATTCACCCACCTTCAAGAAGCTGAAGACTTTCTGTTCTTTTTCACCATTCACATCTCCTTTCTCAAAAAGCTGGAAATTAGGTACAAATCCTCCCCCTGGACGGACATACCTGCAACAAGCCATAATGTTCCCAGGAAGCTCCAGGATATGCAGAAAAGGTTATAATGGGACACTAGGATTTGAAGTCATGAGAAAGGGCAGAAAGAGGGAAATATCACTGCGGGTGGGAGGGACACAGCCATATTTTGACTTGGGGCTCCCTGATTCACTTTATTTCTCTCTATCCCACAACCCGTCTCTTTTCCTCCATCCCTGCTGTCTTCCCTAGTCCATCCAAGTCTCAGCCAGGGATGGAGAGAGTCTCTGGAAACCGCCCGACCCTCATCCAGGTAAGCCAGAGTTAAACTCTGCGTGCAATGCCTGTTAATCCACACCTCCCCAGGAAGTTCCTGAGCTAGAAGGACCTCTGGAGACTGCGGAAAGGCACACCGGCACCTCCTGCTGGATTTCAAGCAGGCACTTACTTGAGCCCAGGAAGAATCTCTTTGTTATCTCCTGGTTCTTGCTTTCCAAATTGGTTGCAGGGAAAGCCCAACACAACTAGACCAAAGGGCTTCAGCTCCTCCTGGAGTGCATTCAGTTCTGCGGTTAGAGGAGGGACAGCATATTGGTCTGGGTGGACATTCTGCCGTGTGCAGGGATCTTTCCCTGGGGATACCCATTTTTCAGAGAAGAAAACAGAGGCCCAGGGAGAGAAACAGCTGTAGATCAGCAGGGCGATTAGTGGCAGAGCTGAAATTTGAGTCCAGATCTTCCCCTGTGCGCTCAGAAGCCTTTTGTTATGCTGCAGGCTTTCCCATACGTGCAGCATCGCAGAATCAGCTGAAGGCCCTTCCCTAAAAATAGGGATGCCCAGGTCCCAATTTTCTGTTCCTCTGAAATGGGGCTTAGTCATCTTTACTATTCAAAAGCTCAACAGGTGATTTTTAAATAAATAATACACTACTCATTATTTTGCCTTCCCTGGTTGGTTAATTGATAGCCTGAATCTTTCTTTTTTAAGGGAAAAGACACAGACCATGAGGACCGAGCTTCTGTCCTCTGTGCTGTCTGGCTCACCCTGAGTGGAGTGGAAGTAAAACTGATAAAGGCAAAGAGAATCAGAGAAATTTGAAGTCAAGCATCCTAGCATTTTCAACAATCCTCAAGATGCTGAAGATGCATTCTTCCTAAAATCCTCGGGGGTCTGCTGAAGCACAAACGTCAGCCTCCTTCTGCCACCACCAGGAAATTTTCCAACTTGTCTGCTCAGACTCATAATCATCTTCTTGGTTAACCCTTTCTAAGCTAGATGCCTTTCGTCCCTTGACAAACGCTAACCAGTCCCACTGAGATTCAGCTCGGCCAACTGGTGCTCCTCCGGACCTTGTTGAAAGAGACTGCCTTTCTGTTTTCACAGGGTTCCTCAGTACCTCTCCCTGTATTCCTCCATTATCTGTTAGTTACAGAGCGGAAACTGAATAAATTGACTCTAAATTATTGTCCAATAAATATTGTTCAGTCTTAAAAAATAATGTGGAAATGATCTGAACTCAAATGTATTTTGTTAATTAAAAAGTCAAGGCAGCAAATAGTATTTATCGTGTGTTATCAGCTGGGGAGGGGGAAGGAGAAAAAAGAATCTATCATGTATTCTATAAACATGACAATGTTGGTCTACCAAAGGGAGGGGAAGAAGGTGGAAACCTTTAGTTTTAATTTTTTTTCTTTTGAACATTAAGACTTGTGAACATAATACCTATTCAAAACATAATTAAAAACAAAAAAAGGAGGTCTTATTATTTCAAATATAAGAAGTATATTTGTCTCCAGTGTAATCCATCCTGATCATTATTTGCTGATTTTTAAACCACATGCCCTAAAATATGAGAATGATAAAATTCTTCTCTGAATAATGTGCAAAAAGGGAGGAAAAAGTACATCCCAAAAGGGGGTTGAGGTTGGGGAGGGAGCATTTGCTTCTATTACAGCCTCATCTGCCAGCTCTCATGCTAGTCCAGTGCATTTCCAGGTATAAAACTCCTCCCTGTCATTGCAAGGTACCTGTAAATCCATGGAAAAGTCTCAAAAACATGGATCCTCTGTCCTGTATTTATCAAGAAGACTTCTGCAATTATTTGAGGGGCTCCTAGTTCTCAGGAATCAATATATCAATATATTGATTCCAATATATATCAATCAATATATTGATTCCCCTGGAAATCTCAGGGAAAAGCAGAGGCAGAGCATGGGGAAGGGGCTGGCACATTTTTTCTGTAAAGGGCCAGATAGCAAACACTTCAGACTTGGTGGGCCATGTGGTTTCTGTCACCATTACTCCTACAACTGCTGACCGCTACTTCACAGCATGAAGGCAGCCACAGGTGATGTGTAAATGAACAGGGATGGTTGCATTCCAATAAAACTTTGCTAACAAAGCCAGGCTGACCACATTTGGTCTGTCTGCCAGAGCTTGCTGGCTTCTGACATAGGGATGAAATCACGTGATTATGAGTATTTATTTTTGGTACATAATTAAATTAAAATATAATTCCAAGTATAATTTAGAATATAATCAACTGGAAAATTCAGTCCTAAAGAGATGTAGCTGTGAATCCTTACCAGGATATTGCGCTGTCAGACCACAGTAGGTGGCCACGTTGACAAAGAGGACATGCTTGCCCACATAGCGCTTGAAGGGAACGTATTCCTTCTTATTAAGCATGATGGCCTCATAGTCATAGATGGTGCCTTTTTGATCTCTGTGACAATCCATCTGGAAGATTTTTTTAAAGTGATAATATTAGTAACAAGAATTCTTAGCACCTGCCTAAGCTTTCAAAGAAGTCCAACGTTCTAACCAAGACCTAGAAAACAAATAAGAGTCGAAAGCGTCAGTGACAAGACTGAAACTTGGTTCCTGTAACTTGGAAATAAAAATGCAAGTCTCATAAGCCAGACAGAGAAAGACAAGCATAGCATGTTCTCACTTACTTGTGGGATCCAAAAATCAAACCAATTGAACTCATGGAGACAGAGAGTAGAAGGATGGTTACCAGAGTCTGGGAAAGACACCAGGAGAATGAGAGGGAGGTTGGGATGATGAATGGGTGCAAAGAGAGAGAGTTAGAAAGGATGAATAAGACCTAGTATTTGACGCCACAACAGGGAGAACATTTAAAAATAACTAAAAGTGTATAATTGGATCGTTTGTAGAAAAAAGGCTAAATGCTTGAGGGGATGGATACCCCATTTGCCATGAGGCAATTATTACACATTCCATGTCTGTATCAAAACATTTCCTGCACCCTATACACATATACAGTTACTATGTACCTGTCCTCCCCTGCCCCCTCCACACACACATAAGAATCAAGTCTCCTATTTTTTTTTTTGAGACAGAGTCTCACACTGTTGCCCAGGCTGGAGTGCAATGGCATGATCTCGGCTCACTGCAACCTCCACCTCCCAGGTTCATGCGATTCTCCTGCCTCAGCCTCCCCAATTGCTGGGATTACAGGCGCACACCACCACATCTGGCTAACTTTTTGTACTTTTAGTAAGACAGGGTTTCACTGTGTTGGCTGGACTGGTCTTGAACTCCTGACCTCGTGATCCGCCCACCTCGGCCTCCCAGAGTGCTGGGATTACAGGCATGAGCCACCACACCCGGCAGGTCTATTTTGAAAGATATGAGATGCCAGGAAATGCGCAGATAACAGAAAAGAGTGTTGATTCATAAGCTGAGATAGTAGGAGCTGGAAGGAAGTGGGGCCGAAGCAAAAAGCACACTTGTCTTTCATGCTTCTGTGAGAAAGAGGCTACTCCTTGGCTTTGGACAGAAGGCCTCCTGCCTGGATGCTCTGAGAAGGGCGGGTTTCAATTGCTGACCTATTCTTAGGAGACCTTAGTTGCTTCTCTTTCCCCAGGTCTTCTGACTTCATACTCCACTTATCAGCAAGTAGAGTAGAAAGAACACTGCCCTGGCAATCAGAGGCCAGCTCCATTGTTAAATTCCTTGGGGAACCTGGGCAATTCCCACACCTGGCCCTCAGTTTCCCCTTGAGTAAAATGGAGATATTTATCTAGATTCTTGCTAGAACTTCAAGGGGCTTCCATGTTTAACATTCTAGCATCTAATATTATCCCCACCTTGAATCACTTTCTCCTGTCACTCACTTGCCAATATGGTGGTTGTGTAAACCAATACTGTGAAATCCCAGCTTTTGGTACCTCTCAAGAAAGGAGACGGAGAACCCTAAGGTCCATCTGCAAGTGAGTCCCTGAAGTCTGTCGGGCAGCATCCAATCTGCCAGTCACCGGCTCCTCAGCCGGTGCTCTAGGTGTCTAACATCCACCTTCATGCTCCGTTCCACCTATCCCATTCCTTCTCCAATATCGCAAACATATTAATAGTTGAGCAGACATCCACACATTTGTTAAGTTCCACCTAACAGAAATTAGTCCTGCCTGAAGTTCTCATTGCATGTGCTTTTATTAAATTCCTCCACAGGGAAGGTCTCATCTTCTTCCTCCTGTCTCTCGACGCTTACAGGGTGGTTTGTGCAGGACTCGAAGTGTACTGAGGCCACAGTGCTCACCAGCACATGCTGATCCCTTTTCTTATACTCTGGAAGCTGCCACAAATTGCTCATGGAATACAGAATATATACAACAGGAATGTGAAAAGGAAGCTATGTGTCCAAACCATCCAGTGAGAAGAAGGTGGAAAGGAACTGGCTGGAGAAAAGACAGAAGGACATTATCTGATACAGAATGTCCAGACTTAAACTAGGATTAAACTAGGCTTCCTGGAAATGCATCAGTCTAGTAAGGACTTTGGTTGAGCACCATGTGCCCCCATTCAGAGAAGGAGTAATATAAAACAAAACAAAACACAAATTTTGTCCAGTCCTGTAAGCCCACTGATTCTATCACTAGCATACTAGGTTGCGGCTACTCACTTCTTACTCTTGGAGAAAAAGATATCTTTCCATGCAGGTTTCTACACCTGTCCCTAAGTTTATACACGCACACATGCACCATCAAACTGAGGCATCTATAAAGAGAATATGGTGTAAAAGCATTCGTTCCTATCTCCATGTTGCCTAGTTTCAAGTTAAACATTTGCGAGAATTTGCCCTTTTTTCTTTTGCTATTGCAGTGACAATCACTCATAGTCATCTTGGGTAGCAGGACACAAGAGCTTAGAGAGACTCTTAATTTGAAGACTCCTTTTAGTCCAGTTTAATTCTGACATTGACCGCTGTTCCAAATTTACTGAAGTCCACATAACATGTAGCCATTATCTCTAGATGCGGATTTTATTAAGCAAACTCTGCAGCCCAGAGTCTCCACACTCAATTAAGCACCACAGGTAACATAAAAACCACATCAGTTCTCGAAATAGAGGTTCGGCCAGGAAGTTATCTAGTTAATTTTAGAGGCGAGGGGTGGAGAGATCTAATTAGAGCTGGTTTTGTAGAATGTATTACACGCATAACAACTGTTGTTCACCCACCCATAAGGTAGTTGCTGCTACCGACAAATTTATAATGAGAAAACAGAGGTCAACTCGTCTAAAGCCCATTTACTTCATGACTATTTTTTGCTTACAAGTTACCTCATTCATTATTATCCTTTCCCGACCTGCCGCTTCTGCTGCCAGACACACGTGTCTTATCAATAAGGTCATGAGCCACGAACTGGGCAGAGAACCGAGGCCAGAATCCAAGATGCCTGACTCCAAATCGTGGGGCTCTGCTTTTTTTTTTTTCCATGTTTTATGTTTCTCTCATAACTCTGACTTTATCCATCCTTAAAACTTCCACATTCACTTTTTCCTACTCTTCAAGGGGTTCTTCAGAGCTGTGTCTGAGACGAGACCACTCAGCCTCTCCTCTAAACCCCAGTCCCCACCTACTCAAAGGCCCATCGCTGTCCCAGCCTCAGCCCCAGCTCTGAAGTGATGTGGCTGGAGAGGTCTCCAGGAGCCTCCCCCTGAAGAAGGGGAGAATCGACTACAGCATGGACACCCTTTCTTCCCTAGTCTTATGCAGCTCAAGGAACACCCATCCATAGGCGTGAAGAAAATGCAAGGAGGAAAAAAGCAAGGTTCAGGGGAACCGGCGAAGAAGACAGCAGGAGTCTGAGTCTCACAAGAAGGACTGGAGCGCAGCATCTGGAAGCAGGACGAAGAGTGACTACCGCACCTCTCCGAAGCACACTCACCTTCACCTTCTCCTGCCTGGGACTTGCTTGCATGAAGCAGGCTAGGAGAACGGGGAGCAGACGGACGGCCCTTAAGTCTACAGCCATGACTAGTGCTTGTAGCTTGCTAGTCTGGGGGCCTGAGGTCCTTGCCCACCTCTGCAGTCTTTTGGTATTTTGGCGGGGACTTAGCCCAAGCCCGCACAGGCCAATCGCAGGGCTGCAAGGATTCCTGATGCATGAGGTGGGCGTGAGGACCGCAGAACGCAAACCACATCCTCTCCCACACACGCTCTGTGAGCACTCAGTGTTCACCAGTGCAACGAGGATTTGCGACTCATAAGTTCTGCAAAAATTATAAATAGGTGATGGCAACCCC
Organism: Saguinus oedipus; assembly: GCA_031835075.1. Classification (NCBI taxonomy): domain Eukaryota; kingdom Metazoa; phylum Chordata; class Mammalia; order Primates; family Cebidae; genus Saguinus; species Saguinus oedipus. The sequence continues at coordinate 6,961,034 of CM063172.1, read as the reverse complement.
TCTGAGGTCCTTAAAGACTACGGTCTGCTTTTCCTCAAGGGATGAAAGTGTATCGATGCTGACACAGCCTTCCAGATACTGCAGTAAAGTCACTGCAAAGGGTTGGTGTCGACATTCCAAATGTTACTTCTAATATTATTTGAGCTTAAAAAAAAAAAAGTCAAACGATGTGCGGGCTATCTAGGAGCTCTCAAAAAGAGCTGGGAGGAAACTGGCCTGAGGAAGAGAAATAGTCACAATGTATGCAAAGGACAGCAGATTAATACAAAGGCTTAGAAATGCTTTCAGGTGCTTGTATACCAGTAAGAAAAAAACGGGCCTGAAACATTTTATACCAGTAAGAAAAAACAGAAAATCAACTGGCATCTGTAATAGGATACAATGTTCTCTCTCACCAATAATCAAAGACGTATAAATAAGAAAACACACATTCTGCGTTAATCAGATTGGCAGAGGTTAAAAGGATTGGTGGTTCCCAGCCTGGGCTCAGTCTGGCATAGGAGGCTCTTAGGAGATGTGTGGGGGAGTGGGGAATACTGATGTTGCCAGCTTTCTGGACAATCATCTGACATTCCGAATGCAGTGCTTTAAAAAAGTAAATATCTTTTCAAAAATAATTAGATATTTATAAAAATGGCAAGCATTCCTCTTTTTTTCTATGTTTTTAACTTTTAAGTTCAGGTTTGTTATGTACTCAAACCTGTGTCATGGGGGTTAGTTATACGAAATATTTCATCACCAAGGTATTAAGGCTAGTACCCACTAGTTATTTTTCCTGCTCCTCTCGCTCCTCCCACCCTCCACTAGGCTCTAACAAGCCCCAGTGTGTGTCGTTCCCCTCTGTGTGTCCATGTGTTTTCATCATTTATCTCTCACTTACAAGTGAGAACATGTGGTATTTGGTTTTCTGTTCCTGCATTAGTTTGCTGATGATAATGCCCTCCAGCTCCATCCATATCCCTGCAAAAAATGTAATCTTTTTTCACGGCTGCATAGTATTCCACGGTGCATATGTACCACATTTTCTTTATCCAGTCTATTATTGATGGGCATTTAGGTTGATTCCATGTCTTTGCTATTGTGAATAGTGGCAAGCACTCCTCTCAACAGCCTGGAAGTCCAGAGCCCAAAAAGAACCATGGAAATGAGACACATGTTCCTCCAAGAATAAAGTAGCTTTGCATTTCAACTGGCATACAGGCCCCCATTCTTTCAGGGACAATTTCTGACAACCGCTCAGTAGTCTTGGCTAAAAGTTTAGAATGTATGAATTGACGGATGCTGGCCTGGAGCCCCAGAAATTGCTGGGTTTCTCACATAAATAACATCGTGAATTCCTGCTGACTTCACAGGAGATGCACCAAGACAGTCTTCTCTTTTGTCTAATTTTTAATTTTTGGATTCCTAGCACTAATGTTCAATTAGTCATGCTCCTAAGTTCACAATCATTTGTCTTTGTAAGCCCCTCTCTTGTATTGTTTATTATTTATATCCTTTGATTCCCAAACTCCGTTCTCCTTCCCCTCACTGAGTATATTTAATATGCTTAATGTGCATATTATTTGTATTCCTGAAAAACTTATATATTCCTCATTAAATTATTAGCTCCTTAAAATTTAAAAAAATTACTCATTTTTTCCCCATTTGGACCTCAATTTCAAAGGACTGAGTCAAACTCTTAAATTTATGCCATTTACCATCATTAGGCTCTGCAGGGATTCTCTCATATAAATTTTAAATTTTTTTGTCCCCAGTCCACTGCCATTTTCCTACCTCCCAGAGAGGAGGAGTGGCAAAAACAGGTGTGAGAGACTGGAAAGTTGGTGTGTGGCTGTTTCTAATGCTTTCAAACCGCAAGAAAGTAGTGAATTCAGCAACTAAGTGGGTTCTAATGAGATAAAGAGATGCTGAAAAATCTGTGGATTAGTGAAGAGGCTCAGGGTTGTTTCCTTTCTCCACTCTCCCCACACATCTCTCCTCCTCCCACAGGAACGGCACTGCCAGCCCAGCTTTGCTGAGCTTCCATGTTTAGGAAATAATGAATTCTTCCTCTCCAGTTCTAAGTTCGTTTTCAACCAGCTCCCTCCACCAACCCTGCCTCTTCCAGATTCACACAAAATCCTGTCTCCACTTCTTTGAAGTCTTGAGTTTTGGGTTTAATTCTTGAAGTCTCACTGGGTTTAATTCTCCGTCAGTCTGGGGAGAGTCTGGGCATTCACGAGCTCTCCTGGAAAACAGAAGCTTTTTATTATCTCAGATGTCTGATCTCTTCTTAGAGACCTCTAATCTGAGGGAGGAACCCATACAATGCCTGACCCAGCCACAAAACACCCAAAGCCCTTCAGGTTTCCTGCTTTGTGGCACCTCCTGGCCCCAGAGGCTGACTCTCCTGCCCTCCTCCCCTCTATCACAGTTTAAAGAACCGTGGAGATTAAAGTATCAAGCCTCAATCCTTCCCAAGTTATGTGACTTTGGGCAAGCTGTTCTCTGTCCTTCTGGCCCTCATCTGCAAAACTGGTGGACTAATATGAACTTATAGGGCTAATTTTAGGGAAAAAAAAGAGATTAGTTTAAGCTGAGCACTGGATCCAGGCCAAGAAAAACACCCCATGTTAATTCAACAGATGAACAAGCTGCCGCTCAGACAGAAAACCTGACTTTTCCAAAGCCTATGTTTAGTGACAGCTGCCCCTCCCTTGCTTTTATAAATTCCTTACTTTCCAGACATTTCATCTTTACTTGTCACACAATAACTAACTTCTAGAGCAGAAGAGAAACTTTCATCATAAGCTGGGCCTCAATGGTCAGATCAAATGGCCTTCCCAAGCCCTTGTTCCATCATTTCAGTTTCCCTGGAGGCAAGAATTCTGTCCAGGGAGCTCATGCTCAGCAGGAGGCCCATGGAGGGCACCTCTTGTCCTCACCCGCAGACTGCCTCACTTAGCAGCTGCCTCCTGTTCACCTTCGGCCAGAGCCACATAGCAAATCCCTGTTGCTTCTTTTCTGGAATGCTGAAATCATCTCCTACCTGTCTTCTCTCTTCCAGCCTCTTCATTTCCATCCTTTTTTCCTTTACCCTCCTGCCACTGGAAACTCTAACCACCTGTCTGATGATAGCTCTCCCCTATAAAGAGCCAGTGATGCTAACCAGTTTATTAGAGCATCAGATCCAGAATCTCCAGCAAGAATCTCCAGCAAGGTCCATTTTTGATGGGCATTTAGGTCGACGACATGTCTTTGCTATTGTGAAAGTGGCCAGCACCCCTCTTAGTAGCCTGGAGGCCCAGAGCCTTGAGGCTCTCCGGATGTGCTCTTAACCTCCTCCTATTCTTGACTCCCAGCACTCCCCATGTGACTCTCAGACAGCTACATGCTTCCCATTCTTCAACACACACTTCCTTGGATTTAGATTTTTGACCTTGAAGGACTACTGTGCTGAGAACTTTGAGATCCCACCTCTCCTTGTCCAAATTATATACATTATGCAAATTATATATACATATATGTAATTTGTCAGGACAAGGAATTCCCACTGAAGACAGGAAACACAATTTCATCAAATTTTACCTATTTTTTTTTTTTTGAAACGAAGTTTCACTCTTGTTGCTCAGCTGGAGTGCAGTGGCTGGCGCAATCTTGGCTCACTGCAACCTCCGCCTCCCGGGTTCAATAGATTATTTTGCCTCAGCCTCCCGAGTAGCTGGAATTACAGACATCCACCACCACACCCGGCTATTTTTTGTATCTTTAGTAGAGACAGGGTTTCACTATGTTGGCCAGGCTGGTCTCAAACTCCTGACCTCAGATGATCCATGTGCCTTGGCCTCCCAGTGTGCTTGGATTACAGGTGTGAACCACCATGCCCCAACTACCTATCAAGATTTTAGGTGCGAATGTTTGTAGCCTCAGTCATAGATTAATGCTGAAAAGCCAATCCAGGCCTTAATTAAGCCATAAAGTCTGACACTTCCCAGACTTTAAGAATCCTGTAATGTGCTGGGCGCGGTGGCTCACGCCTGTAATCCCAGCACTTTGGGAGGCCAAGGTGGGTGGATCACGAGGTCAAGAGATCGAGACCATCCTGGTCAACATGGTGAAACCCCGTGTCTACTAAAAATACAAAAATTAGCTGGGCATGGTGGTGCGCACCTGTAATCCCAGCTACTCAGGAGGCTGAGGCAGGAGAATCGTTTGAACCCAGGAGGCGGAGGTTGCGGTGAGCCGAGATCGCGCCATTGCACTCCAGCCTGGGTAACAAGCGAAACTCTGTCTCAAAAAAAAAAAAGAATCCTGTAATTAGAAGCAGTTCATGATCTTAAGCGTCGTGGGACACCTGGGTGGGAAAAATCATTACTGCCTACTTTTCCCTACCAGACTCGAATCTTTCCTTGAGGTAGTATTCTAATGAGAGTTCGTTTCTTGCCCAAGAAGAAAATCCAGCCCCCCGGGATTTTCCTCACTCCAGTTTTGTAAGCATGAAGCACAGGATCTACTCCACGTCTGCCACTCCACGTTTTAAGTTACTATTACTTATGTTTATATATGTAGAATTTATAGTTTACAAGCCTCTTTCACATCAATAATTTCATTTCAGTGAGTGGCCGTTCACAAACTGAAATGAAGGCTCTCCGCCTCCCTGTACGCCTTTCTGGTAATGACTTCACCCTACCTGAAATTCAACATCAGGCTTTTTGTTTTTGATTCCTTTGATTAGAAAGGAAATAGGTTTGATTCTTTCTGAGGGCAGTACACTTCTTTATTCAGATTCAAACACAGCCTCTGCAACCACTCAAATCCGACTTAGAGATGTCTGTCCACGCTTTGGTTTTACTTGACTATTTTCCATGTATTAGACAATCTCCCTGAGGACCGGGTGAATCCATCCAGGCCCCCGGGATTTTCCTCACTCCAGTTTTGTAAGCATGAAGCACAGGATCTACTCCACGTCTGCCACTCCACGTTTTAAGTTACTATTACTTATGTTTATATATGTAGAATTTATAGTTTACAAGCCTCTTTCACATCAATAATTTCATTCAGCCTCACAATCAGCCGGTTACAGACGTAGGACGGGCATCTTTAGCTCGAATTTACAATGGAAAAGTAAGTTCAGAAAGGAAAAGCGACTTGGCCAAAGTCTGATGATAGCGTAAATCTAGAGCGTAAACTTGAGTTTCAATTTCAAATCCACTTGTTGCTTCACCCTTGAGGCTCAATTACTCACAACGTATGTGTTCAGAAATGGAAGCAAATTCTAGGGAGATCGCCGACTGCCCTTTTACGTCAGATTTTCATTCTCACGTGTTCTTAACTTTCTTACCTTCTTCCCTAAACGTGATGAAGTTTGGGACTGACCCATGGTTGAAGCTGGCTCTGGCCCTAATCCTGAGCCTTCGCTGAGGTAGCTGGTGCTGACTCGTAGACTTCCTGAAGGGTCTGCGGCTAACGCCAAGCTTTCCTCCTCCAACCTGCTCCAGGAAGAACTCTGTGTCTTGGAGGCCGGGTGGGGAGGTGGGGAGAGAAATAATGTGCACTCCCCTGGGCGATGTTCCTATTACTCCTGCTTTAATGGATCGGGAGGGACGTGGGGGAGAGAGCACTGTGTCCTCACCCACGTACAGGAATTTGAGTAACCCACACCATTCAAACCCAGATGCCCTCCTACCTGGAAATTCTGCGGTCTGTGACTCAAATCCTTGCTGCTCCCCAGGAAAAGATAAATATGCCTCATACCACCAAGCACACACTGCAAACCGCGACCAACAACTTAACAGAACTGTGGAACACGGAGAAGACCACTCCTCTACAGGCCTGAACTTTTCTATCTGCACAAACAGGGAGCTGGATGAGAAAAATCACCAAAGTCCTTTTTAAGGCAGACAGTCTATTTTCTCAGCTTTTCAGAAATTCTCATCACTGGAACCTATCTGACCAATCGTTACTCCCAGGAGACTGGGAAACAAGAGCAAGAATCAATAAATTTTGAGTTCAAACACATGTCTTACAGAACATGTTTTTCAGGCCACAACAATATACATAAGAAGCAGATGCTCAGTGAAGTTTAGAGATTGTCCCATTCAAGTCACAAGGCCTGGGCTACATAAATCTACACTGTGTCCCCAGCACAGCTGCAGTCAGAATCGGATTTAGATTTAGGGAGAGGAGAGTGGCTAGAGATTCAGTTCAATCACCAATGGCCAATAATTAAATCAATGATCCTTATGTAATGAAACTTCTATAACCCCTGTCTAGAAAACACGGTTTAGACAGCTTCTGGGTTGGCAGACAGCTTCTGGGTTGTCAAACAGCTGAAGTGCTGGGAGGGTGCCCGAAGAAGACATCAATCTCCACATCCACTCCTCCCAGCCCTTCCCCTACACGTCTATTCCATTTGGTTGTTCCTGAGTTGTATCCTTCATAATGATAAACTAATAAACTGAAGTCATGTTGCGCTGAGTTCAGTGATTCGTTTTAGCAAGATTGAACATGAGGAGAGATTATGGAAACCTCCAATTTACAGGTACTTGCTCAGAAGTTCAGGTGGTCCCAACAAGACTTAGGAATAGACCTGAAATGGGGGCAGCGTTGTGGGACTAAACCTTTAACCTATGGGGTCTATGTAAACTCTGGAAGTTGGGGTCAGAATTGAATTGAACTACTGGACACTGAAGAATCACAGACCGTCTTAGCCACAGGAGGCCTTCAAATCGGAAGTTTAGCTCAACCTGGAGAGATACTGGCTCTCATAAGAAAAACAAAATGTTAGTATTTAGTTTCTCCTTATCCATTACAATGTTGTCAGCTTTTAAATACTTTAAGGAAGATCAGACTTCAGACAGAGGAGGAGAAGGAAGTGTGGCCATAGAGGCACCAGTGAGAGTGATACAGCCACAATCCGAAGGAAGCCCGTGACACCAGAGCTGAAAAAGACAGGAGAGGTTCATCCCGAGTCCTGCCCTTGATGCCATCGGCGGAACTGATTTTGGACTTCGGGCCTTCAAAACTATCAGAGAATAAAGTTTTATTCTTTTAAGTCACCAAATCCGTGGTAATTAATAACGGTAGCTACAGGGAAGCAGTATAGACTGTGGTACCGAAAAGGGTGCCACCGTAACAAACTCATGAAAATGTCAAAGTGCCTCTGGAATGCGGGGATAGGTGGAGGCTGGACGAGTTTCGAAGTGAGGATAGGAAAACCCTAGAGGCCAGGTGTGGTGACTCATGCTACTGTCCCGGCACATCGGGAGGCCAAGGTGGGAGGATCTCTTGAACCCAAGAGTTCCAGACCAGCCTGTGCAACAGAGCGTGGCCCGGTCTCTACGAAAAAATACAAAAGGAAAAAGCCTAAAATGCCTTGAACTGAGTGTTGTTAGAAATAAGAATGTTAAAGGGAGGGCTCAGAAGGAAAAAAGGCTCGTGTTACAGAAAACAGAAGGGCTGTGACCCCTTCCTGGCGTCACTCCACCCTCTAGCTTCCATTGCCTTAGCTCTCCTGTCTTCTGTAGTAAAATCTCCCCTGAATCCCTCTTATAAGGATACTTGTGATTGCATTCAGGCCCCTCCACATAATCCAGGATAATTCTCCAGCTCAAGAGCCTTATCTTAATCACAGCTGCAAAATCTGCTGTGTCAAACAACATTTATTGGTTCCAGGGATTAAAACCTGATACCTTTGGGAGCCATTAGATAACCTACTGCAGGAAAAAAATATATATATATTTGGATTTTGGATGAGAACACAAGTCGAGTGTGAGTCTCAGTCTGAGGTATTACTAGGGATGCAACTTTGAAAAAATTATCTGTTTTTACTCAGTATTCATATTGCTATTCATGAAATGGGAAAAATACCAGCCTCGTGATACTTTGGATGTGATGAATAAGGAAGTCTATGCAAGCATGCTTGACGCAGAGTAAAACGGGAACTAATACACGTTAGTTTTCCTCCCTTGCTTCTCCTTTAGTTTATTTTTTCCCCTCTGTGTCTTTCGTTTATCTCTCCTCTCTCTCTATTGCTACCCTGTTTCTTCTCTACATCATCCCCACTCCACCTCTTGAATCAACCCCCGCCCCCACCCAGCCCCACCTCTTCCTACCGACCTTTCCTCTCCTAGGCCATGGTCCGGGGAGCAGATGGTCTTGGCTCTAGAAAGGCTGAAAGTGACAGGGATCTACCAGACCAGAACCCATGGCAGTCAAAATCAAATGGGAAAAGTCAAGTCTTTCCCTCTCCTATCTGTTGCACTTAGCTTAATTTGACAGCAACAGCAATAGAGGCCAAGGCTGTATACGTTTTGAAGGGTCAATCGCTCCACTTCCTGCACCTCTTTCTCTGCATATATGAAGTGAAGAAGCTCAAATATTTGAGCACTAAAATTTTAGTGTTTGTCTCTACCTCAGCCTTCTCAAGGTGAGAATTGGTCAGAGAAGATCATCAAGAGATTCTAACTTCTCAAGGCCTAAGGAACTATGAAAAGACTAAAATTTGAAGGAAGTAGATGGAGTCGCCTTTCTAGTCCCAATCCTCTACGTAGGTTAACAGCGGAGTTTGCTCTGCAGTGTTGCTAAGATGGGCACATTCCTTCCTCCCTAGGGAGGAGCTAGGCCTAAGTCGCCGAAGATTCGGGGCTACGCCCTGGTGGGAGACACCCGGTTTTGTGGTGAAATGTTAGCTTTTGTCAGTGTTGTGAGCCTCTTAGGTGGTCACAGTTATGTGTAGACACAGCGGCACTTTTCTGGTACGTTAAGGTGGGAATGATAGACACGGCTGCTACCTAGGAAAGTAAATCTCTTCTTCATACATTGCCCCTTTGCTTACCAAACACTAGAAATATTTCCTGGAGCAGATGAGGGTGGAAATGTTGGCAACAGTGGCAGAACCTTAAGGAGGACTTTGACTCAGGGCCAGTGCCTTAAGTAAGGCTAAAGATTCGGGGCACAGCCAGCTGAGATCTGAGGCGTCCTCACAAATGAGGTGCTAATTGCCACAAACATTAATAAACGTAGAATAAAAAAGAAGTTACAGAAAAAAATAAAAAGAAAGCAAGAAAAAGAAAAAAGAAACAAAAAAGAAGCTACAGCAAAAGCATAACTATCTTCAAATCACAATACGCGCAGTTAGTACATTTGAAGGATTCAAAGGAGATTTTTAAAAACAGAGGGAAAGTTAGATTTGAAGTCAAGTGACTTTACACTTTTTAACTTACTCTCATACTTGTAAATTGGGAAAATATATTTTTAAACTTACCCTCACATTTGTAAATTCTCCTGCCTCATTTCTCCTCTGGTAAATGTGAAGATGCAATTTACAACATGGGTGGCATAGAACCACAAAATTATGGCAGGTCTGGATTTGCAATCTCTGTCTCCAACTTGTAATGCAGAGAAGGAAATCCCTGAGACGAGGCCCTGGGTACCTAGGAAAATGGATTAGATCGGAAAAGGCTTTCAGGTGGAATTAGTGGAGACTTGAATCTTTAAGTCAGGGTTCAGATGCATGAGGAAGTAATTTTATTCGAGAACTAAGATGAAGGACTATCTGGAAACAATAAAGACTTTTGTTTCCTTTTTGTCAGAGCACCTGAGAATGAAAATATCTACATCGCGAGTGCAGACATAAGGCAATGGAAGAATCTGGAAAGAAATCAGAGAGAACTTCCTTCTTGTCCCTAAACTGAAACCCACCTGCTCTGTGTATTGGTTTCTTAGGGCTGCCATAACACGGCACCACAAAGTGGGTGACTTAGATCAACAGAAACTTATCATTTCATAGTTCCAGAGGTTAGCAGAGTGAAATCAAGGTGTTAGCAGGGCCCTGCTTCCTCTGAAAGGAATCCTCTTGCAGCTTCTTGTAGCCCTAGATGTTCCTTTAGTCACAGCAGCCTAACCCCCTCCCCTGTCTGTCTTCACGGGGCACCCTGCTCTGTCTCTGTCTTCACGGGACACCCTCCCCTGTCTGTCTTCACGGGACACCCTCCTCTATCTCTGTCTTCACGGGACACCCTCCCCTGTCAGTCTTCACGGGACACCCTGCTCTATCTCTGTCTTCACGGGACACCCTCCCCTGTCAGTCTTCACGGGACACCCTCCTCTGTCTCTGTCTTCACGGGACACCCTCCCCTGTCTCTGTCTTCACGGGACACCCTCCCCTGTCTGTCTTCACGGGACACCCTCCTCTGTCTCTGTCTTCACGGGACACCCTCCCCTGTCTCTGTCTTCACGGGACACCCTCCTCTGTCTGTCTTCACGGGGCACCCTCCCCTGTCTGTCTTCACGGGACACCCTCCCCTGTCTGTCTTCACGGGACACCCTCCTCTGTCTCTGTCTTCACGGGACACCCTCCTCTGTCTGTCTTCACGGGGCACCCTCCTCTGTCAGTCTTCACGGGACACCCTGCTCTGTCTCTGTCTTCACGGGGCACCCTCCCCTGTCTGTCTTCACGGGACACCCTCCTCTGTCTGTCTTCACGGGACACCCTCCTCTGTCTCTGTCTTCACGGGGCACCCTCCTCTGTCTCTGTCTTCACGGGGCACCCTCCTCTGTCTGTCTTCACGGGACACCCTCCTCTGTCTGTCTTCACGGGGCACCCTCCCCTGTCTCTGTCTTCACGGGGCACCCTCCTCTGTCTCTGTCTTCACGGGGCACCCTCCTCTGTCAGTCTTCACGGGACACCCTGCTCTGTCTGTCTTCACGGGGCACCCTCCCCTGTCTCGGTCTTCACGGGGCACCCTCCCCTGTCTGTCTTCACGGGGCACCCTCCCCTGTCTCGGTCTTCACGGGGCACCCTCCCCTGTCTGTCTTCACGGGACACCCTCCTCTGTCTCTGTCTTCACGGGACACCCTCCTCTGTCTGTCTTCACGGGACACCCTCCTCTGTCTGTCTTCACGGGACACCCTCCTCTGTCTGTCTTCACGGGGCACCCTCCCCTGTCTCTGTCTTCACGGGGCACCCTCCTCTGTCTGTCTTCACGGGGCACCCTCCTCTGTCAGTCTTCACGGGACACCCTGCTCTGTCTCTGTCTTCACGGGACACCCTCCCCTGTCTGTCTTCACGGGGCACCCTCCTCTGTCTGTCTTCACGGGACACCCTCCTCTGTCTGTCTTCACGGGGCACCCTGCTCTGTCTCTGTCTTCACGGGACACCCTCCCCTGTCTGTCTTCACGGGACACCCTCCTCTGTCTCTGTCTTCACGGGACACCCTCCTCTATCTCTGTCTTCACGGGGCACCCTCCCCTGTCTGTCTTCACGGGACACCCTCCCCTGTCTGTCTTCACGGGGCACCCTCCTCTGTCTCTGTCTTCACGGGGCACCCTCCCCTGTCTGTCTTCACGGGACACCCTCCCCTGTCTGTCTTCACGGGACACCCTCCTCTGTCTCTGTCTTCACGGGACACCCTCCTCTGTCTGTCTTCATGGGACACCCTCCTCTGTCTCTGTCTTCACGGGGCACCCTCCCCTGTCTGTCTTCACGGGACACCCTCCTCTGTCTCTGTCTTCACGGGACACCCTCCTCTGTCTGTCTTCACGGGACACCCTCCTCTGTCTGTCTTCATGGGACACCCTCCCCTGTCTGTCTTCACGGGGCACCCTCCTCTGTCTCTGTCTTCACGGGGCACCCTCCCCTGTCTGTCTTCACGGGACACCCTCCTCTATCTCTGTCTTCACGGGACACCCTCCTCTGTCTGTCTTCACGGGACACCCTCCCCTGTCTGTCTTCACGGGACACCCTCCCCTGTCTGTCTTCACGGGACACCCTCCCCTGTCTGTCTTCACGGGACACCCTCCTCTGTCTCTGTCTTCACGGGACACCCTCCCCTGTCTCTGTCTTCACGGGACACCCTCCCCTGTCTGTCTTCACGGGGCACCCTCCTCTGTCTCTGTCTTCACGGGACACCCTCCTCTGTCTGTCTTCACGGGACACCCTCCCCTGTCTGTCTTCACGGGACACCCTCCCCTGTCTGTCTTCACGGGACACCCTCCCCTGTCTGTCTTCACGGGGCACCCTCCTCTGTCTCTGTCTTCACGGGGCACCCTCCTCTGTCTCTGTCTTCACGGGACACCCTCCCCTGTCTGTCTTCACGGGACACCCTCCTCTGTCTGTCTTCACGGGGCACCCTCCCCTGTCTCTGTCTTCACGGGGCACCCTCCCCTGTCTGTCTTCACGGGACACCCTCCTCTGTCTGTCTTCACGGGACACCCTCCTCTGTCTGTCTTCACGGGACACCCTCCTCTGTCTGTCTTCACGGGGCACCCTCCCCTGTCTCTGTCTTCACGGGGCACCCTCCCCTGTCTGTCTTCACGGGGCACCCTCCCCTGTCTGTCTTCACGGGGCACCCTCCCCTGTCTGTCTTCACGGGGCACCCTCCCCTGTCTCGGTCTTCACGGGACACCCTCCTCTGTCTCTGTCTTCACGGGACACCCTCCTCTGTCTTCACGGGACACCCTCCTCTGTCTGTCTTCACGGGACACCCTCCTCTGTCTCTGTCTTTATCAGGACAACAGTTTTACTGGGTTAGGGTCAACCATACTCCAGTAGGATCTCAACTTAACCAGTCATGTTGGCAGTGACCCCATTTTGAAGGTCACATTCTGAATTACTGGGAGTTAGGACTTCAACACCTCTTTCTCAGGGGGCACCGTTCAACCCACAACACCCTGTGACCTCGTACAAATCATTTTTCCTTGGAATCCTGTCTATGTATGACTTCTAAACTGCTTCACCCTGATTGGGCCAAAGAGTCCGTGATGGAGACAAATTGACTTGTGTTTCTGATCTTTTCTTGCCCCAGCCCTGGTCAAGCTCACCAGAACCCTGACTTGTGACTCAAGCCTCAGAAAGTTACCTCTGAAGTCTGGCTTGACAAAGCTGTATCCATCATTTTGAATAAAAACATGTAACTCTCAGGAATGATCCTGAAGTACCTGCCAAGATTTGATCTGAATTATCAAGAGTCAACCTCAGTTAAGTGGACTTTGGTGACGAAGACAGTTCTATCTGCCAGAATCAGAACATTTCTGAAGGGAAGGGGGTTACACTTGGAAATCTGGCTGACATTAAATCAGAAAGGACCTTGACTGCTTCATGGGAGAGTTTCAAACTGAAAGTGTAAGAATTCAGGAGGAATTGAGACACTTTAACATGAGCAATATCAACAAACCTGACCTTTAGAAGAGTCAGAGGTAGTGTGTGAAGGAAATAGGGACTGGAGAAGACCTTGAAAGTGAGGAGACAGCTAAGGGATGAAAGCGAAATTCCGGGAAGGAGCTAACAGGGAACCAAGGCTCCGAAGGAGGATGGGAGAACGGCAACTGCAGCCGTGATACCTTCCGGCGGACCAGGAACATGAAACGCTACTGGTTTCCTCCCGTTCAGTGTGTGCTCCTGCTCTGCACTTCTCACTGCTGGACGCAGGGTACTCAGAAGTCAATCGAGAATATGGGAACACCAAAACCTACGAAGCTGGGGTTTTAGGCCCTCCGACCTACCGATGAGGTCTACAACGAAATGTCTCCTGACCTCTCAAGGGCTCCTTATCAAAACGTGAGCAAATGTAAACGTCTCAGGTAGCGAGGATTTCATCAGAACCACTGAGCCAAACGGAGCCGGAGCAAGGGCTCTGCAGCAGAAAGCAGCAGTTGTCCTGTTTCACTTCCCACGACTTCTGATATGTTCTCTCTCTCTGAGCTTCAGTTTTCTCATACGTGAAGCTGTGTGAACACAGGTATAGTTGTTTACCACGGTCAGGCCATGTGCTGAGTGAGATATACTTATTATCACCTTTTATTGCCACAGCAGCCCTACAGGGTAGACATTATTATTCTGACTTCACAGATGAGAAAACTGGGAACAGACACATTAACTTTGATTCAGAATCAAGATAGTCAGTGGCACCGACAGGTATTACATTCAATGGTTTTCATAGCTTCATAGTCAAAGCTTCAGCCATTTTTTTTTAGCTAAAACAGGAGAAGGCTAAAGAGCTTGGGAACGTGTGTAGGTTTGTTCCATCAGAGGAAAGCATCTGCCCTGCTGCCCTAAGAACCTAGCATGGCTAGATCAGGTATCAGTGATCAGGACATAGATTAGAGGACTTTTGAAAAGACCTCAGAAATCTGAGATAACTAAAAGCTTATCTTCCAAGAGAGTTCCTAAGAACTCCACCCCACCCAGACCTTAGTTTCCAGAGGCAGAGAATGCCTTTTGTGTGAACCTGGCAGAGGCAAGGCAGGTGGAGCAGGCTCAATGATGCGGGGTTTAGAACTGAAGAGGAAGAGGGTGTGTGTAGGGAGTGGAGGTGGGTGTGTATGAATGCCACTCCGTGATTGGAGGGTGATTCCTCAAACTGGTCCCTGCCAGGGGCTCAAAAGGGGCTGAAATCCTGGGACCTCGGAGTCATCTAACCCTCCTAGCCATGACCCGGCAGTTCCAGGCCTCCTGTCTGGTCCCATTGTTCCTGGTCAGCTTTGCTCAGCACACCCTCAAGCCTGAAGATAGGAAGGTAAGCATGGGGCAGGGGATCCAAACCGATTCCAGTGAGTGATGACCACCTGGCCTCCAGAGTTGTGAGTTCTCTCCTCTCTCCTTTCAAAAGACAAGATCTGCCTTCCCACCCCTTCTTCACAAATCCTGACACTGCTGTCCTTAGCGGCAGAGGTGCTCCCTAAATCCACTGTGTCTTAGTTGCTTCTTTTCCTCTGCACCTAGTGGTTCTTTGAACTGAATGTATGCAGAGCAGGGTGGGAGAGGGCTGCCTCAGCACATTCCCCCTTGCCACTTCCCCCGCTGGCCCCTTCATAGCCCAGAACCTGTCCCCTCCATGCTGGTCTGTAACTTGGGGTAGTGCTGTGGATCCCCACAAATGAGTCATGAAGTATCTGCTGCCCTAAGAACCTAGCATGCTAGGTACTTCACAAATCCTGACACTGCTGTCCTAGCATGCTAGGTTCTTAGGGCAGCAGGGCAGCCATGCTAGGTTCTTAGGGCAGCTTGTGGATCCCCACAAATGAGGCACAAATGGATTGACAGAGAGGCTGCTCAACCAGAAACACAGAAGGAGAGGGAGAGAATATGGTGTTGGGGTCTGCACTAGGAGTTTCAAGGTCACAGAGAAAGGAGCTCCCCCAGCCCTACACCCCTAGAAAAATAAAACACATAAGGCCAATACGGTTTCCTGCCAATGTCAATTTTAGGGAAGGTGATGAGGTGAGGTAAAGACAAAGCTCAGCTGAGTAGGCTTTGTTCTCAGATCTTGGTGTTGCTCCCAAACCTCCTGATGCTGTTTAGAAAAGTCCCCCCACTGGATGTCAATAGCCACCCCTGTAAATGATGTATATATATATGTCTTAGGATGCAGACCGAGCAGATCACTTGAGGCACCTGCAAATTTTAACTTTAAAATCAGATGAATTTATTCAAAAGCAGCCTCAGTGGTAGCCATATGCCAATTATATATATCTTTTGTTCGTCCCTTTCTCTCCTTATAAAAGGTGGAGAACAATGCCCATCGTATAATGCAGTGATTCCCAGACTTGAGCTTACCTAAGAGAGAGCTAGTTAAAGCATAGTTGCTGGGCCCCAACCAAGAGTTTCGGATTCAGTAATTTAGGGGGAGCCCAGGAATCTGCATTTCTAAAGTGCTTCCAGTTGATACTCATGCAAGTCTCCAAACCTGAAGCTTTGAGCTTTGATCTCTGTTACTGGGTTCATATGAAGTGTAAGATGATGCATATTAAATACCGTAAGACTGAGAGCTGTGCTAAGATCACAGCTTCCTTCCTTCCTTCTCTTCAAGAAAGGTCACAGCTCACTTGAAGGGACAGCCTCCAAGGGTCATCCAGGTCTATGTCAGCCACCGCTGCCTGGTTGGGTGTGGAATTCTCATTGTAAAACATCATCTTGCGAATTAAAAGCTGTGTTCTAGGATACTCCATCTTCTGCAAACAGACTTAAGCAAACTGGAGCAGAACTGAAAGCTGGATGGGAGGACTGCGCTCTCTGCAATTTCCTTAAGCAAACTGGAGCAGAACTGAAAGCTGGATGGGAGGACTGAGCTAAGCAAACTGGAGCAGAACTGAAAGCTGGATGGGAGGACTGAGCTCTCTGCAGTTTCCTTGGGATTCAGCAGCTCACGTCACAGAGTGACATCCGCATGGGAAGCAAACCTTCGGAAGTTGTTGCACCCAGATCTAAGGTAGCACGAAGGCAAAAAGATGGAGGCATACAAAGGACAGCTCACGTGGTGATTTCCATGTGACTTTTAATTACAATAGCAAGAAAGACAGATGCTGGAAGTTATTTAGCACAGAGGTAAGGTGTCATGAAGGCAAAGCAAATGCAGGCACACAGAAGACAACCCCATCCCAGTGGGTTTCTTAGGCTAATGTTCCCAAGTTTGTGACTAATGCATACGCACAGATGTACAGAGAAGTATGGGCTCAGAAGCAACAATGAAGGAGATTCTGTGGCCTGGTGTCCTGCTGACAGAATTACGAGACGACAGAGTGTCTTGCCCACTCTCCCCACGGTAGCCCACCCCCAGGCAAGTCCTTCACTGCATGGGGCAGGCTTCTATGGCCTGAGATCCCATGAAGCCCAATTTAAACTACTCTAAAACTCTATGATGTTTCTCAGGAATACAGCCTCTCTTACCACATAGCATCGTAGCCTTTTGTTCCAGGTTCTGTATGCCTTTTATTACTGGCATGCTTGTGGGTAGAACGCTTCCTGTTCTGTGCTTTCTATTTATGAACTTTAATTCATGAGCAGTCCTGGGTATTTCTCCGCAATATGAAAATGAGAAGAAAGGGTTGTGAAGGATGAGCTTTGAAGGTACCAGTGAAACCGGAAAAGCTCCCTAGTCCCCGTCACAGGGCACGTGATGGGGTGTGGCTTGCTTCTTCAGTGCCCTGCTGCTCAAACCTCTAGGGCGGCATGAAGACAGGCAGATTGTGGGGCTCCACCTCAAGGCAGTGTCTCGGGGTGAATGTTTACAGCTGCAGCCCCCGTGGGTGTGTGTTGTAGGGTGCTCTCTTAGTTTAGCCGTCCATAGGCAGCTTGTGTTAGCTCAGTTAGACCCCTGCCCTATCACAAGGACAGAGGGCTTTCTGAATCCCAGGATCTCGCCTTCGTGTACGGTAAGAATCAGAGTCCACATGTGATCCGATTCCACATGGGGTCTAACTGAGCTAACACAAGCTGCCTGCAGACAGCTAAATGAAGAGAACACCATACAGCACACACCCACTAGCTTTTGGAGAATGACTGCAGGGTTTTACGGAGTGGAAGTAGCTCTCAGCAGACGGGGAGCCAGAAGGAGATGTTTTTCCCCTGGAGTCATGCCTCTTCTCCTATCACCAGCCCAAACTCCACGTCCTCCCGCCGTCCATGGCCCGCAGGGTGGCAGGTGTGCTCTGACATGCTTCTCTCCACATCCAGCCTGTGTCCCGGCCTGCTCGGGGCTCAGGGTTTTCATAGGCATAGGATGGGGGCGTGGCAGGCAACATTTGAGTGAGAAGGCAGGAGTGCCTATCCTCACCTAGGTCCGTGGGCACAGGCCCAAGGATGGTGCCCTAGTCAGGGACCTGCCTTTCTCTACCCAGCACTTTCCTGCTCCACCTTCCGTATCGCCAGTGAGTACCCCACTGGCAAGCCTGGAAGGGCCCTTCAATGGTATCTAGAGAAGTAAGTTATGGGTCTGATTTGGGGGCTAGGAATTACAGTATAAGAACATATAGGTGAGATATTGGTGTAAAACTTATTTATTTTATGAGAAACCCTGAAAAATCTGTTACGAGTATCTGAAGGAGGACGGCATGACTTGAATGGGGTATCAGGATATTGGGGAGAACGCAGTGTCAGGGAACAGAGGTAAATTGTATTAATCTTCCAGGAATGGAAAGAATACTATGAAACGCTTGTCTTGCCACACACACACACACACACACACACACACACACACACGCACACAGGATTGTAATTTAGAAGACGTAAATTCTAGCTATGGCATCACCTGTAACTAAAAATTTTACTTGAAAAATTCCCTTCATTTGTTAGAATTTCAAGGAATTACATGAAGGGTCTTTGTTTTGAAAAAGTCCGCAAATGTTGGAAATTATTGTTTATCTTACATGGATATGGTTATTTTTGGAACATTCCAGGTGGACTGCAACAAAAACGTGACAGGCACCATCTATGAGTACGGAGCCCTCACCCTCAGCGGCGAGGAATACATCCAGTTCAAGCAGTTTGCCGGCAAGCCCGTCCTGTTTGTCAATGTAGCCTCCTACTGCAGCTTGACAGCTCAGTATCCTGGTAAGAACTCACATTTCAACTGTTTTGAAGGTAGCACTGCCAGCCAACCATGTTCTAATTCCGGAAGGTTTTACCAATGTGTTATTGGAGGATGCGGTGGGAGAAGTGGTCAGGTGACGCAGCTCCCACTCTGCTCCTTAGAATATCAGGAGAATTATTTCCAGATTTGAGAACTAAGACGTTCCCAAAGACGAGGACCACCAGAAGCACACTTGCAGTTGAACAAGTTGGATGTGTTACTTGGTGCCCTGAAGGAGAACATGTACCGTAGAGGACCATGGGGCTTCTTAATAAGAAAGTATTAGAAAGCACTTACTGTAGAATCTGAGCTTTTGTTAGGTGATCTAGAGACAAGTTCAAGGAACTGAAGCTCTGTTCTGGATTAGATGGTGTCAAGAAGAACTGGGAGCAATTATATGATTGGGTACCTTAATCATATCTACACGGGGAAAGAAACTAAGGCTAAAGCTGTAACTGGTAAGAATACGGTGGTAGCTGGTCACAGCTGTGGACAATGTGACAACGTTCATGCTTTGTCTGTGTTCAGTTACAATTATGCAGTGGTCTTGATTTTGTCTTGATTCATCACGGTCACATGTTATGTGATATTGATGTCCTGTGAAATTGTTTATGTTTCCTAGGAGAGGGCTAAGGCCTAGCCGTGACTCCCAGGACAGAACCTGTCTTTCAAGGACTGATTGCTATGCTTCTCATTGGTTACTTCTGATAAAAACAGGAGAGATGAGTGATCTTTGATATTCTGAAAAATGCTCTTGGGTTCTGTAGATACCTCTAAATGACAAAGAGGGAAATGAAGTTTTCTGTCTGGGCAGCCTTTGATTGGTACAAGGGCTGTCTAGTGTGACTGGCAATGTGGAAGAACACTCCGTCTCTCTCCAGCCTTGGCCTAACCTTCTGTGGTAGCTGAGGTGTGTTTTCCATTTTCTTTGTGCCCTTATTGGATAAGAGTTTGGTATTACCGTTGATCCGGAAAAGGTTACTTAAAATTCTAGATCAGTTATGCTAGAGATAGATACAGCTTTGGACAGACCAAAAACTTTATTTTATGCTTTTAAAAAATAGTTCAAGATAAATTTAAAAGATTTATTACACCAAATGCTACAGATCACAGAGAAACGGATCAAAATAATACATGAACAAGTTTTGTTTTGTTTTGAGACAGAGTCTCGCTCCATTGCCCAGGCTAGAGTGCAATGACATGATCTCAGCTCACTGCTACATCTGCCCCATGGGTTCAAGAGATTCTTGGGCCTCAGCCTGTCAAGTAGCTGGGATTACAGGCATGCACCACTATGTCCAGTTAATTTTTTTTCCCACTCTTAGCAGAGATGGGGTTTTGCCATGTTGTCCAGGCTGGTCTCGAACTCCCAACCTCAAGTGATGTGCAAGCCTTGGCCTCCCAAAGTGCTGGGATTCCAGGAATGAGCCACTGCACCCAGCCTATACATGAACAAGCCTTAAGAAAAATTTTCCACACACCGATACTCTTATCTTTTCAACTGATTAAAAATATACAAACCCTATCAATTTTCTTAATGGATATTCAATCCTTTTTAAATGACACTCAAAGTCAAGCATATTGTAATTTGATGTCTAAAAGATCTGACTCACCAAATTTCGACATTTTAAAGTTAACATTCAGAGGATGCTACGTGATTTAAGCAAAAATTCTAATAAAATGCCCGCTCCTCCAAAGTACACATGGCTCACATCTGCCAAGAGAAGCTAAAGACTTTTCCAATTTAATGGTAAAATTATGTATAAAAAGATGCTCTCAAAAGTGCAGATTAGAATAAGAATCATACATGTAAAATAATTTGGGGGTCATTGTTATTATTATTGGGACAGTGTCTTGCTTTGTTGCCCAGGCTGGAGTACAGGGGTGCAACCTGGACTCACTGTAACCTCTGCCTCTGGGTTCCAAACTATTCTCTTTCCTCAGCCTCCCAAGCAGCTGGGACTACAGGTGCATACCACCTCACCCAGCTAATTTTTTTATTTTTTATTTTATTTTTTTTTTATATAGACTGGGTTTCACATATTGGTCAGGCTGGTCCTGAACTCCTGACCTCAAGTGATCCACCCACCTCAACCTTCCAAAGTGCTGGCCACACCTGGCCTCACTTTATACTTTTTATTTTTATGTACAACCAAGTCTAGGGAAAACCTAAAAAGCTACAGACTAAATTTTTATTATAAGAGCCCAAGCAACAATTTGGTATCATTTAAAGCAAATGAGAAAGTTAAAAGAACTTGGCAAAGGAACAGAATCAAGGTCTGCTAAGTGTGTCTGCTGTAGGACCTCAGGAGCTAAGTGTAAGCGCCCAAACAATCACTCTGTGTCATTTAGCAAGCAGGAATTCTCCTCCCTTCAAAAAGTTAAACTGGAAAAATACGGTAAATTTTAAAAGTTGTGATGTGTAAACTGCAGTTCCATGGAATGTGAAGCTATTCTTAGATTTGCTTTAATTTACTTTAATTTTAACTTAAATTTGCCACATATTGAATAGGCAATACATTTGCGACATTCAAAATTCAAAAGCTGTAAAAAGGGTTAACAGTGGCACTTGCCATGTTCCCTTCTCTTTAGGCAGCCAATATTATCAGTTTATGGTGTATGTTTCCAGAAATCTGTTATGTGTACGCCAGCAAACATTTCTCTTTCTCTCTCAGGCACATACCTATACACAAACATACACACAGAAATCCTACACATTGCTTTTTCACATATACCCCAAACCTTGGGGATGGGTGTGGTGGCTCACACCTATAATCCCAGCACTTTGGGAGGTCAAGGTAGCCAGATCATTCTCAAACACCAGGATTTTGAGATCAGCCACGCCAACATGATGAAACCCTGGCTCTACTAAAAATACAAAAAATTAGCTGGGCATAGTGGCATACCCCTGTAATCCCAACTACTCAGGAGGCTGAGGCACAAGAATCTCTTGAACCCAGGAGGCAGACATTGCAATGAGCCGAAATCCTGCCACTGCACTCCAGCCTGGGTGACAGAGAGAGAGACTGTCTAAAACAAAACAAAACATGGTGAGTTTCCTCATTCATTTTAAGGCATAATATTCCATTGTGTTGCAGTGATATAATTTATTAAATTAGTTCATGATAATTTTAAAGAGCATCTCATTCAAATTTTACTCCAGATGAGAAAACTGAAAGAGTTAAAGAAACTTGTCAAAGGAATAGAGTCAAGGTCTGTTCAATGTGTCTTCTGTAGAAAGGAAATATTCTGGCAGGGCGCGATGGTTCACGCCTGTAATCCCAGCACTTTGGGAGGCCGAGGTGGGTGGATCACGAGGTCAAGAGATCGAGACCATCCTGGTCAACAAGGTGAAACCCCGTCTCTACTAAAAATACAAAAAATTAGCTGGGCATGGTGGTGCGTGCCTGTAATCCCAGCTACTCAGGAGGCTGAGGCAGGAGAATTGCCTGAACCCAGGAGGCAGAGGTTGTTGTGAGCCGAGATCGCGCCGTTGCACTCCAGCCTGGGTAACAAGAGGGAAACTCCTTCTCAAAAAAAAAAAGAAAAAAAAACATGCCTGCTAACCATATGCTCTAGACCAAGTCACACTGAAAAAAGGGAGAAAGGGATGAAAGGAGGATGGGAGGCAGAAAGGAAGATCTGTTCTCTAATCTTTACAAAAGTCTCAAAAAAAAAAAAGAAAAAGAAAGGAAATATTCTTTATGGCCAAAGATAAGAGGGAGATGAGTATCGACAGTAAGCAAATAACTATAGAAAAATAGCAAGGCACTCTCTACTTAAGAAGACATTCAGGGGACATTCCAGCAAACAGATCTGAATCTAAATGACACAGGCCAGTACAGGTTCTGAAGTCTGAACAAATCTGACCTGAAAATAGCTGAAGATGGAAACAAGGGTTCAAGTCTAGACAGGTTGGAAGGTTCCTGACAGCGGTAAAGAGCAATTTGGAGTTTGTGGCTTGGTGTACCAGGGAGCGTTCCAGCATCAGTTAAGTCAATGGAACTGAGGAGAGGGTACAGACTGCTGTAGAGACAGCCTTGAAATTTCTCTGACTTTCTCTACCACTCCCAGGGTAGAGCACCAAGGAGTACTCCTGGGATCGTGGCAGGAACTGCAGTATCTGCTTGCGTCACAATGGGACACTGTATTGGTGGGGCGGGGGGAGGCAGGGAGAGGTGGGTAGTATGTCCATTTTGTTTGCTTTTTCCTTAAAAGTTTTTTCTGATCAATCAATTCACCAACTAGGGAAGACAGCGGCAATCACATCTGGCTTCTCTTTAGAATCAAACAGGACTCCCACACAAGGCTAGCCTGTGTGTGTGTGTGTGTGTGTGTGTGTGTGTGTGTGTGTGTGTGTGTGTGTGTGTGTGTGTGTGTGTGTTAAAAAAATAAGAGTTCTCACTGGATGGTAAAGGGTAGCCAGGCATGGGAACTACTGTACAAGAAAAATAGCAACCATTTAGATGAATTTCTGGAAATGTGTGTTCTAGTCTTTTTTTCCCTCTCTACTCCTTTGATCTCTGTAAACTATGTTTCCCTTCATAGTCCTCAGTTTACTCATGTCATAAATGGGCACATCCAGTAATCTTTCACTGCCTGAGACAGGACTGCTGAGCAGGCCACCCAGGCTGTTCCTTCTCCATTACAGAACTGAATGCACTCCAGGAGGAGCTGAAGAACCTTGGAGTCATTGTGTTGGGCTTTCCCTGCAACCAGTTTGGAAAACAAGAACCAGGAGCAAACTCGGAGATACTTCTTGGTCTCAAGTGAGTGCCCGCATGGGGCCCTGCAGAGGCCCTGTCAGGATTTCTGTTCCTCATTCCACCTAGATGCCTGCCCATTCTGCAAACTTCTGGGATGGGCTGTAGATAAATGGGCTGAAGCATATCACTATGATGTTTTGGATTCAATCTATCCTATCCGCAGTGCTCAAATATTCTCTTTACTTTTGAATTCTTTGACGGTGAGGCTAAGGAAGACTGACTGGAAAAGAAGCATAGGGGAAGGAAGGGATTATAAGAAATGGAAATGCTCGAAAGATTGTCTTCAATTTTCTTAGAATTCTCTACTGGCTCTATAAAGCCTGTTGCATGAAGTTCTGCTTCTCACAGACTATCTTTTCTTATCTTCCCTGGCCACAGCCTCTTCCTCCTTATCTTTACTCTCCTCTCGTGGTGAATTGGTGGTGGCCATTACTTTCCATGCATGTCTTAATTTGGATCTTGCTGGGAACACTTTGATTCACTGTAGGTATGTGCGTCCGGGTAGCGGCTTTGTACCCAATTTCCAGCTCTTTGAGAAGGGGGATGTGAATGGAGAAAAAGAACAGAAGGTTTTTACTTTCCTGAAGGTGAGTGAGAATAAACCTGGCATGGACTGGTTAGATAGAGATGCTCTGAAAGCAGTGGGGCTCATGTCTAAGGGTTGAGGTTGAACTCCTTGGAAAAGAGATGCTCAGATGCATTCAAGGCTCATGGCAGTATCTGCTGTGAGGCTTTAGCTTTAAGTAGAAGAAACCCACGATGGACAACAGATCTGATGTGGACTAACTTCCTGTACTGAATGGCAATGATTCATTCATTCAACAATCATGTATCAAATCCCCAGTATGTACTGTATAATGAGTGATTGAACATTAACAGGATATAGTCTCTTCCCTGAAGGAACTCATATTTAATCAGGAGACAGACGTGGATAATACAGAATAGCATGTGGTAAATGCCTTTAGTCACAGGGTGTTAGAACCACAGAATCCCAGGACAGAAGGAACCCCAAGGATCTCTTTGTCTACTTGTCCCCAAATGCTGGTCTGCAGAACAAGGCTGGTTCTGGTGACGTTTTCACTCATCCACAGAAAACAAGGAAAAAAGACCACATAGAATTTTTCATGAAGCTCAACTTACTGAGTATAAGACCAGCATTTATTCTGACATTAAATTACTATTATGTTTACCCATATAAATCGCCCTTTACTTGCTCAAAAATGGGCTATAATCAATTTTATGTGGTTCAACATAGTATTTAAAAGTCCTTTAATTTTTAGATTATGCTTATAGTAGACTTTTAATTTGCCTTGTTGGCAAAATGAATGTTAGTGATTCTACATTAATCTCCAAGGAAACAGTTATTGAACTTTTACTGGCTTATCAGGTCTATGAAGCCCCAAACTCTGGAGCCACCACTCTAAATCAACCGATTTTTTTTCTGCAAAAGAAACAAACTGTAGAAATGATATGACTTGCCCAAGGAAACAGCAAGCAGTCTTTTACTGAATCACTGATAGAATCAGAGGAACAGAGGAAAGACAGGGAAAGGAGGAACGGGTGCTGTCTGTTTACTGTTATACTCTAACTCTTGGTTGTTTGGCAGTCAGTGTATTGGCATTGATACACTGCTATTGATACATTGCAGTATCTGCAGTTGATTGGAAGCATCTGACATAGTTAATATGTTAAGCTACATAATGATGAGCAGACTCTCTAGTCTGGAGATACGACTACCACACGGAGTAGACATAAATGTATCCTTCTACTTTTTATACCTGTGCTCCAGAATGCCTGCCCTCCCACCTCTGATCTTTTGGGCTCATCAAACCAACTCTTCTGGGAGCCCATGAAGGTCCATGATATCCGCTGGAACTTTGAAAAATTTCTGGTGGGGCCCCACGGAGTCCCTGTCATGCGCTGGTTCCACCGCATTCCAGTCAGCACGGTCAAGTCAGACATCCTGGCGTACCTAAAGCCTAACCCGCTAGGAAACGGTACCGACTAACAGAAGCAACTACCCGGCCTCCCGCCTGCAGGAATGTCTAAAAAGCATCCTTCTTCCTCCATCTTTGCTCCACACCTGCCTGCCCAGCCTCCTGATGACCAAACCATCCCGTACTACCCAAGCAGCTGCTTAGCGTGTGTGTGTGGATATGGAGAATTGCATTTGTTGGCATATGCATAGTTGTTTGTATGTATAGTGTGTGTGTGTGTGTGGGTGTGTGTCTGAAGATTATGGAAAAGAAAATCTATCTCCCCAATTCTTTGAACCTGAAATATCTATTCCAAAGGAAAATCACATTTTAGGGTAGATGGTTCAGACTATCCTGTGTCCCTAAAAAAGCAATCCCCAGAAGTTGTGACATCTATCTTTTCCCCTTCCTGAAAGTTTAAAGAAAGCAGGAGCTAGCAGCAAGACTCTAGGCCTCCTTCACAGACTCTCTCCTGTAAGATAGGCATGCATTGTTAAACGCTTCTCTCCTAAATTCTCCTTGATTCCCCTGCCACCCAGTAGTTCTCGTGTAGGACCTCTGAAGGCAGAGTGGGAGCAGAACCCCCACCTCACATGAAGGCAAGGGCATCTCCATGACGGTGGATCCTAAAACCCTTCTGACCCAGCCAAGCCTTCCTTGGTGCCTGTCCCTCAGTACATTCAGGTCAGGCACCTGGGCAGGATGTCCCTGTATTCTGAAGGATGGGCTTTCTCCTCACGCTGAGGCTCCCCCACTTTAAACTTAATCTGATCACTGTCTTGAATTAAAAAACATCTGCAGCAACCTGGCTCTGTGTGGTGTCTTCCCCATCCCATAATATGTCCAGAGTCATACTTTTTCCTTCTCTGTCACTTCATTCTCCTGCCTATTCTTCAGTATTCTCTAGAACTTTCCTTGGCACATATAAAAGCACTGACTGGAACTGTTTGCTCAGAGCTGCTGGAAACATGAGCACAGAAGGCTTCGTGCCAGGCCCCTCCGCACCCTCCTGCTCAGGTCTCTTGACCGGGCTCCTACATGAAAGGAGGCTTTGATTCTCAAAGAACCTCTCTGTCCACAGCAAATATGCATAATTTCTGCTTATAAAATTAATTCATGCTTCCTGTTAAAATCTGAAGGCACATAAAAGTAAAAAAGCATAACAAAACAAAATGGAACAAAACCCACTCCTAATCAGAGGAGCAAAGGACCTGCTAGGAAGCCCTATCTTCCCTGTGCTGTTTTATAATTAAAATACGTTTTTTTATCATGGACGCAGACTTCAGAAAACCAGTTATTAAGGAAACAAATTAGATGAGGAAGTAAAATGAAATCGCTGTTTTTCTTTTCCTTTTCACAAATTACTTGGAACATAGGTACTAGCACTTAAAATATCTTTTGCACTTAAAATGTAGGAAATTTAAATATCAGTGAGTAATTTCAAATATTATGGGGATCATAATCCTGCTGTGTACCTAAGTAAAAATATGAGCCGGGTGGGGTGGCAGACACCTGTAATCCCAGCACTTTGGAAGGCTGAGGCAGGTGGATGACCTGAGGTCAGGAATTGCGACCAGCCTAATATGGTGAAACCCCATCTCTGCTAGATACAAAAAAAATTAGCCAGGCGTGGAGCTGCATGCCTGTTATCCAAGCTACTTCGGAGGCTGAGACAGCAGAATTGCTTGTACCTGGGAGGCAGAGGTTGTAGTGAGCCGAGATCATACCTTTGCTCTCCTGCCTGGGCAATGAGAGTAAAACTCCGTCTCAAAAAAAAAAAAGAAAGAAAGAAATGTGATCCATGACTTTATGTTTACTCAGAAACATGAAAACTGACTAAACCAAAAACGATTAGGAAAATGATTCTTACGAGCTTAAAATTCGTAAGTGGTGGATATTTAATACATAAAAAATGGGCAATATTTTCAAAATATTTGGATGTGCTGCTTTCTTAAACTTAACATCCAGTAAGAAAACACAAATTTTAAAAAAAGTCTGGCTTTCCTTGACTGTAAACCATTAAATCTTTTACTCACCACTAGGTGGTCGTGAGGGCAATGAGGAGATTACAGAACCAGCTACCAGTGGTGTTAAGAAATGTTTCATTTTTCAGCTTCTTTCAAATCTCTGAAGTGGTTAAGGACCTCGGCACTTTCACAGTCTTCAGACTGTTCCAGACCTGGTCAGATCTGGATAGCCAAGTTCCAGGAAGTGGGTGGAGGAGGATGAGCTGACACAATGTATAAAATTCTCTCCAGTTACTGGTTCAGCCTAACCCAGGAATCTGCAGCTGCCCCAGTGACCAACATTCCTACAGTAATGAAGAAAGAGGGCTGCAGCCTTCAGCCTGAATGCACTGTGCCTGAGTATCTGGGAAAATCCAGGTTCTATACTCCTAGTGCCTTTCAGTGGGTGTCCCTGAAGAGAAAATAAACATTGTTCTGGAGAGAGCCAAGAAAACAGAAATTTCTTTGTAGCGGAGGGTGGGCATAGGTGAGTGGCAGGTTTGGGGGTAGCAGTCCAGATCAAAATGTCACAAATGATGGTGATGATGATGATGATGATGATGATGATGGCAATAATAATAATGTAAAAGACTTAATAAAGGAAAGATCAAGGCTGGGCGCGGTGGCTCAAGCCTGTAATCCCAGCACTTTGGGAGGCCGAGGCGGGTGGATCACAAGGTCAAAAGATCGAGACCATCCTGGTCAACATGGTGAAACCCCGTCTCTACTAAAAATACAAAAAATTAGCTGGGCATGGTAGTGTGTGCCTGTAATCCCAGCTACTCAGGAGGCTGAGGCAGGAGAATTGCCTGAACCCAGGAGGCGGAGGTTGCAGTGAGCTGAGATCGCGCCATTGCACTCCAGCCTGGGTAACAAGAGCGAAACTCCGTCTCAAAAAAAAAAAAAGAAAGAAAGAAAAGATCAAGACATAAAATATTCCACTTCTCTTCTCAACCAATCCCTGTAGCAGAGCTTAGTTCCCAAGAAAAGTTACACTTAGAACCTTCTGGAAGGGGTTAGATGTTCCAGGAATGTCTCAGGAGCTCCAGTCTGTTGCAGTAGTTAAAAGTTTGCCATCAGTGATCATCATCATCACCATCACAGGCACTATTATTGCTGTGGAACTTTTTCTTCCAACCACAAGTTCCCAGAACTTACTATGCAAATGAGGTACACTAGAGCTAACGGAGTCCATAAATCTACTACCCCACAAACAACCTACGAGGCATCTAGAATCATTAAGGCTCCACTGATCACAACACTTTCGGAAAGAGACCTCAGGCAGGACAGGAAGGTTCTAAGGTCCCAGAGCCTCTCTAACCACCCTATTCCCAGATTTGCAAAGCAGCCCACAGCAGGAGGTAAGAACCACTCTGGTCTCCCCCACGGCAGTTAGTCTGTGGGTGTAATGTCTTTTCTGTGGACTGTGTGGACACAGGTGGTGCCTAGCCTTGGAGAGCGCCTGCGTCAATTCCGGGAGGCGCATTCTCGAAACATGAGAAGTAGAACACAGCGTATCCCAGAGCACATCCAGCCTTGCTCCTGTGGTCTTATGAACACCCCTTGACTTGGCTTCAGTTCTCTGCAAACAGAATCTGAGACAAGAATTGAGGCACATATAACTTATTCAAAGAATGGTCTCAGAAGAAAGGGAATCTATGAAGCAGGGAAGGGCCAGGAAAAGGGAGAATTAAGATGCAATTTTTGCTGGAGTTTAGCTTCAGAAAAAAATCACTCTATAATCAGTCTCATCTTAAAGGATAAGACATAGCCTCTTGTAGCCCATGTGAGTCAGTCTTTGGCTTATGGGCCCATAAGCTCTAGAGGGATAAACTCCCAGATGAGGTGGCTCCCTTTGTCTGAAGAAAATTCTCTGGAGAAGGTGGCCTCTGAGAGTAATCCTCAGGAAAAGGGGCAGCTGTGAGCCATTAGCAGCCAAAACTCAGCAACTGGAGATGCAGGCAGCAGCCCAGTAAAGCCCATCCCGGTAAGGCTGTGGAAATCATCTATTACCCCCACAAACAACTCATTGAGGGAAATCTCAGGGAGAGGCCCTCAGAAAAGGACATTGACAATCCTTCAGTCCATCATCATTCTCCCTTTCCTGATTTCTATCTCTAGGAAACTGGTTCTCAAAGCATGGTCTTCTGACCAGCAGCAGTAGCATCACTTGAGAATTTAGAAATGCAGTTTTCAGATCTCTCCCAGATTCACTGACCCAGAAACCCTGGGGTGGGTCCAGCAGTCTGTTTTCAAAAGGCTTCCAGTTAATCCTAATACATGCTAAAGTTTGAGGACCATTGCTGTAAGGAATGGAGAACTTGCAGAAGACATTGTCATCTTGACATAGGACAAGTAAGGAGAACTTATTTTGTCCTTCATGTGGCCACTGCCTCCTCTGCACAGTCACAGCCGCTCTGCCCCCCACTCAGCCCTTAGGTGTCCCCAGGGTCAACATGGACAATCCTGCCATGCCCTTGGTTCATGTTTCCTCCGTCTCTGACCCACATCATCTTCATTTAGGTCCAAATTCAAGACCTGTATTATGTGACAGGCTCCCTCCTTGACCCACCTTCTGTCAGGGTTCTCTGAGCCTTTGTGATAGAGTAAGAAATAAATATTTGGGTTTTGCTCCCAACTCCTGGCACAGAGCTTCTAAAATCCTTGTAACTTCCTGAGTGACAGGGATGATGAGAGGATCTTTTGTTACATTTGGTCTTACTCCCCGGTTCCCAACACAAGAGCTTTTAAGACCCTTGGAATCTCCTGAATAATAACTGTCTTTGTGAATGTTAACAAGACGACTGGTGGCTGAAAGTCCCTAGATAGCTTCAGAATGAGGTCTGGTTGCCAGAGAAACCATTCATGGTGATTAGAGGTTTGGAACTTTCAGCACCCCAGCCCACTGCTGGGGAAGACAGAGGAGCTGATAATTGACCCAGTCACCAAAGGCCAATCATGCTCGTGTAATGAAACCTCCGTAAAACCCCTAAACAACAGAACTCATGGAGCTTCTGAGTTGGTGAAGACATGGAGGTATTGGGAGTGCGGTGCCCCCAGAGAAGACATGAAACCTCTATCTTCCTCCCATACCTCGCCAAGTGTATCTCTTCATCTATATCTTTTGTTATGTCCTTTATAATAAACCGATAAATGTAAGTAAACGTTTCCCTGAGTCTTGAGAGTTATCAAACCTCAGGAGCAGATTGTAGGAACCCTCGATTTATAGCAGTTGGTGAGAAATATGAGTGACAACCTGGGACTTATGATTGGCATCCGAAGTGGAGGGCAGTCTTGCGGGACTGAGCCCTTCACCTGCAGCATCTGCGCTAATCATGGGTAGTTACTGTCAGGACTGAGATGCAGCATCAACACCCAGTTTGTGTCTGCAGAGCTGGAGAACTGCTTGCAGGGAGAAACTCACACATGGCGTCAGAAGTGTTGTGAGACTATAGAAAAACAGTTTTTTCTTTTAGCCGTCTCTAGTAGGCCTGGGCTCTGGACTGCCTTTAACAAGAATCCTTCTATCAGTTTATTGAGAAACTCCCCAGGCCTGATACCTCAGTGCCTACTTTTTCCATCCTTAGCCCACCATTAGCAAGAATCCTGTTGTGCCCGTTTAGCAAGAGTCTTCTCCCTTTGATATCTGTGCTTAGTAACTTTCCATCATCTAAGACCCCCGCACTCTGCCCGTCAGCCGTAAATCCCCATTTGTCTGTGTTCAGAGTATTCAGAGTTGAGATCAGTCTCTCTCCCTAATTGCAATAGTCTTAAATAAAGTCTTTCTCAGCACTTTACCAAATGCCAAAATAAATTTTCTTTTATATATTTTCAAATACGTAGTGATTTGGAGTAAAAAAACAAGTTCTTTTCTTTTCTTTCTTTACCCCTCCCCATCCTGACCTCCACCTGGCAGTGCTCTGACTGCAAGTTTTCTCTTGCTCTTTCAAGTTGTAGGTTACAAACTTTCTTTTCTTTGAATTCTATGAAGTTTCTGGATAGGGATTCCATGCTCCTCTAAAATTTTCCCTATGAAACCATATTGACTGTCTACCTTTTCTTGATTTCTTGTAAAAGAAGAGCAAACTAGTTTTAATTCTTTCAGGCTCCTTTTGGCCTTTATAATACAGTGGGATCAGGAGTGGTGACTCATGCCTGTAATCCCAACACTTTGAGAGGCCAATGCGGGAGTTCCAGACTACGCAACACAGTGAGACCCCATCCCTACAAAAAAAATCAGCCAGGCATGGTGGCACACACCTACAGTCCCAGCTACTAAGGAGGCTGAGGTGGGACGAGTACTTGAGCTCAGGAGCGCAAGGCTTCTGTGAACAGAGATTGCATCATGTACTCCAGGCTGGGGACAGAATGAGACCCTGTCTCAAAAAACTAAAAGTAAAATAAAACACGGTGGCCTCAACTCACCATATGAACCGTTTTATAACCTCGGAGAGCCACCTACAGTGTATTCAGAGCTTATACCAATTTTTAGATTATAACTTCAGAGGAACTAAGGCAAAGATAACTCAAGGATCGTCCCTTTCTCCAGATGTCTACTCTTTTCTCTCTTTCCGGCTTCCTCTGTATGTCTTTGCCTGCATCCAGACAAGTTAGTAGAAATGGAACTGCCACCTAATTACATTACATTTGAAGACACTCTACACCTGGCGAAGAGAGCATTATCTTTATCTGCAGAGCCTCAGAGAAATTTCTACTCCAAATACTGACTTTCTAGGGCTCCCATTCCAAAAACAAACAATTCTAAGCTCAATGGCTCCTGAAATGTAAGTTTGCTGTCTAATTTTATCATATTTAGATATAGGAAATAGGAAAGCAAATTGGATAGATAAAATCAATATAGATAGTACGTAAGCTAATAGCTTCCAAGATAAGGTAAAATTCATAAGAGACGTTAAGTTTAGATAAATTAATAAGTAGCTTGTGAGACAGAGGCAGAATCCATAAGTTGTGTTAAATACACATACAAGTACATTAGTAACATGGAAGACATGTTACAGATGGCATAAATAGAATATTCAATGGAACAAACAAGAGTGTTGTTTGGAAAGGAGCAAAAAGATGAATGATAAAGGTAAAAAACATTCAGTTTTCCTATTCTCTTATTAGAGAAAAATTGAGTCCTCAAACTGTAACTTCCCACCACAGGAGGAAAAGAATTATTGAGGGCTTTAATAATCCATTTGAAAAGTCTAATATAATGTTCAAAAAACTGGCCAGGAGTTGTGGCTCATGCCTATAATCCCACTGCTTTGGGAGGCCAAGGCAGGCAGATAACTTAAGGTCAGGAGTTCGAGACCAACCTGGCCAAAATAGTGAAACCCTATCTCCACTAAAAAATACAAAAATTAGCCAGATGTGTTGACGGATGGGCTCCTGTAATCCCAGCTACTTGGGAGGCTGGGGCAGGAAACTGTCTTGAATCTGGGAGGCGGAGGTTGCAATGAGCCAAGATTGTGCCGCTGCACTCCAGCCTGGCTGACAGAGTGAGACTCACTTAAAAAAAAAAAAAAAAAAAGGTTAAAAAAGTTAATTTCCATCAACCAATGAATTTTAAGAGTTCAAAGGGTATGTGGGTACCTTCTGGCTTTAATCTGTATTCAGAATTTGCAACATTATGTAAAAACAAAGCTCTCAACATCTGCTATCAAGAATTTCTGAAGTCACCCACTTTCTGCTGTCTTAAACCAGCATTTTCATAGACCCTATCTAAGCCCCAAATATAAACAGATTTTAAACCCTTTATTCCAACTTGTCTCCTTGCAACTTAAGAGTGCATGGACAATTGATGTGGCCTTGCATTATATGCATGGGGTATAAGGCCCAGGGGAAAAAAAGGCTTTTCCAAATCCTCCATAATTGGGTCGTTTGTTAAGAACCAAAGTTCAAACCCACCCTACATTTTAAGGAGCCCCATCAGTTGGGGGACAGAGGGGACAGAAAGCAGCATGAACGTGGGAATGAAAAGCTTGTCTCAGGATTTGGAGGTGCTGTGGGGATTATGGTTCAACTCTGCTCTTGATAGTACAAACTAATCAGGTCAATGTCCACAATTCCCTTCATAAAAAAAGAATAAATTTAGCATAATATATGCCATGTTTTATAATTATTTCTCATAAGATTTTTGGCAAATTTAACTATCTCTTTATACCAAACTTGATTCATATTTTTTTATGTGTTCATCAAAATATCAGGTTTATATCTCTCTATTTAGAATAAAAGCTTCTCTAGAGACAAAACAATTAACAAATTAAAAGTAAAACTTCACATTTGGCATAAGTGACTCACTAATAGTTTACCCGAATAGCAAAAACTCTCAATTTCATCAAATTTTGATTTCACAATAGCAGGTTCTGCTTAGAATGTCATACTGCTTGCCATGACTAGTTAGGGAAGGATCACTATTTGAGTCTACACAGCAGTGACATCATATTCACTTGATGAAAAAAATGCATGAGGGGCAAAGAGAGTCATCTACAGGAATTACACAGTGTTCAGTTTAACAGAATGCACTGTGGTGCTATTCAAAAAGAAAAGCAGCAGCACGTTGAACCTGATACATCAGGGTGCGTATGAGATACTCAGGTGGAAAAGTCTTGTAGGCAGTTGGCTATAATCATACGGCATACTAAAAAGATCTCTGCAAGGTATTTGGAAGCTGTAAGTGTATTTTGGAAGGTTGAAAGATATAACTGTATGGAATATTCCTTTGAATATCATCTCAGAAAAAAGGGCAACCAAAGATGGAACATAGAAAGCATCAACATTAAAAGACTGAATCTCCCACTTGCACTAGATTTTCAGGTCGGGAACATATTTTACTCGAACGTCTGGGAAGTTCTTGGCTAGAATCAGAGACTCCATTCCCACAACTTCTCTACAGAGCGACACATTTGATTACAATTTTTCCTATGGCCACATACACCAGTGAAGATTAAGTATCTCTTAATTAGAGTCATTGCCTTTTAAAATGCTGTGAAAATAAAAAACTAGTCTTCTTGAGCTCTTTGTTCCCTGCATGTACCTTGTCACACAGTCTCCTTACAGCTTGCCACTTTCCCATAGGCTTGGAAACAATCAGGAAGTTTAAAAACAAAGAATAGACAAAAATATCAAGAAAACTCACAAAGAGAAAGGGCTCAAGGACTTAAAATCATGTGAGGTGGAATTCTGAACAACACATTAAATAAAGAAGGGGACTGCAAAACGCTAAAAATTACAGTTTAAGTGGAGATAAAAATTTTTGTTTTTTGATATTCAGGCTCAGAATAAAGCAGCAACTTTCATTCAACAGAAATTCAGCGGAGACACAAGTAGAAAGAGACACAATTTAGTAATTGACTTCAATTTATTGTTCTCGGTTCAAGAACTATCAGTAGACAAAGAAATAAATAATATTATAAAAGACAAATAAGAATAACAAGTTGACCTGATAGGCATAAAATTCTGTATAGTGATACAGAATTTTTAAACTGCCCAGGAAATTCATGAATTATACAAGGTCCAGTAAGAAAATATCAAAATAATTTTTAATTTAGAAAATTAATGCTGCATTAGAAAACAGAGATAAAAATTAGCATCAAAATATAAGCAGAAAAGTATAAAATGTCATACTTTGAAAATGTCAAAGGTTTCTAAAAATATCTTGCCTCAAAAAATCAAAACTAAAATTATAGACTAGCTGGAATATAATGTCGATAAGACAACATGTATCATCATCGTTACCTCTCAGCAAATGCTACAAAAGTAGGTCAGGGGAAATTTTGTAACTCAAGTGCATTTTTTAATGAGAAAGATTGTAAATGAGAGAGATTTTAAACAACTGAAATACTGGTAAGCATTTCACTTCAGAAGCAAATAAAAGACCAACAAAATACACCAAATAAGAGAAGAAAGGAATTAACAGAAAATCTGTTTACACACTAGGAGAGCTAACAAAGTATTTTTGTAAATAAAACTGAAATACAAATCTGTGGAGTGTCTAATCAAGGGAAAATATAAAATTAGAATTCAAAATTAGTGATGAGAGAGGAGACATTTACAAAGAGAGAAGAGATGCATCATAAGTAAAAAGCAAATATTATTTACAACTTTTGTGCCTCTGTATCTGATAATCCCTGATAATCTAAGCATACTGAATGAGATAGTACTTAGGACAATATAAATTGCTGATATTGATGTGACAATAATGAATAACATTGACTGAAGGCTTGCATGTCCCAGGCATCATACTAGAATGTTATAAGCAGTAAATCATTTAACTTTCTGCATCATCTCTCAACAAATAAGAAAGGGAGGATCTGAGACACTATGACACACTCGAGTGACACATCCTCACAGACAAATAACCGCAGAGACAGATGAAGAGACTGTCCCTAATCTTTTCACTTCTAAGTCCCATGAAAACTCCTTTCTCTTAAACCCAGTGCTGCCAGCTTGTCAAGGATCAGGAAATTCTTGTCAGTTGAATAGTTTCAGGGCATAAGAAGTGGAAAACTGCCGAATCCTTTCATTAAGGTTACCAACACCTGACATAAATAGAACCCAAAATATAAACAAAATCCAATGAGAACAATTCAATTCATACATCTAAAGATCAACATATCAGATAAAATATTAATAAGTAGAATCTGGCTAGTGTGTGGAATAATAACGAATTCAACAGAACCAAACAAAATTCACTCCAGGAATTCTAAGTATCAAAACTCATTACTTAAAAAATACCTCATAGTGGTTTCATGACTTCCGTGACTAAACAACAGGCTAGAACATCCACAGCCCAAGAGCTGACAGCCCTGATTCACCGCTCTGGACTGCTTAGCCACTTTGCCTCCACGAAAAGCAATTCTTTTAGAACGTATGTATATGACCTTCCCCATATCCCCTTTTAACACTCACTTATCGGGAATGTCATGTCCTCCAGACTGGCAAAAGTAGCCTTAAAACTGTGTGCACAGACCGTCTCAAAGATTCCCACCTGCCAAACACCAGTCCTGATCATCTACCCTGTAATGAGTCCTCCAGATACTGACGACAGACACAATTCCTTTCCTGGTTGTTAGTTTTCCCTCTTCCAGCCAACCAGGACCCAGGAGACGCGAGTTCGGTCCCAGCGCTGTCTTTTACGTTACTTGGGTGTGAAGCAGGGAGAGTAAAATCCATTCGCTTCCAGAAAAATCGGTCACTGAGAAAACGCTTAAAAATCCCCATGGCTGACCTGGCTCTGGGACTGAGCCGGCGCTGAGTTGACGTCTCATTCTCGCCAGCTGTGTTCAGGAGTGGGCGGCGGAGAGTTACTTTTAACAAGCACAACCGTCCGTTCCCCACTCTCAGCCTCCCAGCTGTAAGGATCCGAGTCCCTGCTTTTTAAAAAAGTCCTTACTGTGAAATACGCGGAAAGAAACGTCTGTACAGACAGATGTGCTCTTTGCTGATGTGTTCAGGGCCTTAATTCCCAAAGTCCAGGACGGGAATCCGTTTGCGTTTGATGCGTGTACGCATCCCACCTGCGGGGAGAGGCTGTGTCCCACCCTCTCCAACTCCACGGCAGCGTTCTGGGCGGTCCCGGGTCTCCCCTCCCCAGTCCCAGCCTCCCTGGCCCCCACCCCTCAGTCATCCCAGTCCCCGCCTGTCCTGGGGGTTCCGGGCCCCGCAGATGCACCCCATTCCCACGGCTCTGCCCGGCCCGACACGGGGCCGGCTCCTGGATGCCGAGCCGCAGTCGGTTCGAAGCCCGCGGGCGGGGCTCCGTGCAAGTCCCCGGAGGAATGAGAATCCGGACCCCCGGGCGGGGCGTGGGGCAAGGACGGGTTACAGGGGAGAACGTGTTATCTCCTCTGGAAATGACTTTCAGAAATGACTGGAGCAGGAGGAAAGAAAGGCTGGGAAGAAACTGCGCCAAATGTTTTTTCCTTGGTCAAAGTGTCGACCAAATTCCTCGAGCCCAAAGCTGCAGAGGCCGGTGGCCCAGCCCCTCCCCACCCCCGCACCCTCCTGAGCGGCGCCACGTGACACAGAACTTGACTAACCTCCTGAGAATGACGTCACAGGACCCGAGGATGAGCTACCGGGCTGACACCTGCAGCTGAAGACCGCCTTAGCGCCCACTCCCGCGGCTCCACGCGAGAGGCCTGCTCTTCCTCCGGCAAATCTCACGGCTTCGCCTACCTTAAGCGAGTGACTTTCAAGATTCAAAGGTTTTTAAATTATGTATAAATATATTCCTCTAATGGTCTCACGTGTTGTATAGCTTTCTGTAATGCTTTCTTGGATTAATAGAAAAATCCTTTGACACTGTAAACTGCTGGATACCTTTCCCCGAGTTATTCGTATATCTTTAAAGGCGACTGAAGAAATGAAGTGTCTCTCAAGTTGGCATACATATTTTTTTCAAGTTGGCATATTTTTTGAAGACAGCAGGTAACACTCAATAAACTCATTTTGTCAAAGTAAAATGAGTAGATTCACTTCTAAATGGTGTTTCCACGTGGCTCTATGGCTTAGCTGGTTAAAGCGCCTGTCTCGTAAACAGGAGATCCTGGGTTCGACTCCCAGTGGGGCCTGATGTTTTCCTGAGAAAATCAGCTGTTTCTAAAAATTGTTTTCTTCACGAGGAACTGTGTCTTCCCACTAATTTCCAAAAATTCTCACCAAACATAACAGCAGTTGGATACATTCCAGATTGTTTAACTGCATCCTGCTCCGATTCCTTACTTTTAAAAAGTAAATTCTTAGGGGGAGGACAATGCAAATGGAAAACGCTGCCAAAGAATAATGCGCATGATCCACTTCAATCGGTTTCGAGTGTCTTGCTTTAAACTGTGGTCAAATGTGTTTTGAGCACTTACAATGTGTTACAGTTTCAAGCATGTAGATAAATGAAGTAGGCATGTAGGTAAACAAAATTTCTGTAGATTCCAAAAATCTCCAGCTCTATAATTGACTTCACAAGATAAGGAATTAATGAACAACGAAGCCATTAGTACCTACAAACAAAAACTTTGGATATTTGCAAAAGGCATGCTTGCCACCTTTTTTTTTTTTTTTTTTTTTCTGAGACAGAGTCTTGCTCTGTTACCCAGACTCCAGCACAGTGGCATGATCTTGGCTCACTGCAATCTCTGCCTCCTGGGCTCAAGCTATTCTCATGTCTCAGCCTCCAGAGTTGCTAAGATTGCAGGCATGGGCCACAACACCTGGCTAATTTTTGTATTTTTAGTAGAGATGGGGTTTTCACCATGGTGGCCAGGCTGGTCTCAAACTCCTGCCTCAAGTGATCTGCCTGCCTCGGCCTCCCAAAGTGCTGGGATTATAGGTGTGAGCCACCGCGCCTTGCCTATTTTTTACTTTTTAATGAGAAATATTTACAATGTGGCCACTATGTTACTCTAAGTACCATAAGTAGCAAGATAAAATAATTGGAAATTGTCCCTTATGTCTGGACCTCGCTGCTGTTCATTTCGGTTGAGGCCTTGTTGAAGTAGGTTACCTTGCCTGTATGGAAATCTAAGCTGCTTCACTTGACAGCTAAGGGAGCTGCAGCAAATTGCTCTAGCTCCACTGGCATTGCTTTCTTCATATGTGGAATGAAAATAGTAATAAGCAAACCTAATATAGTTGA
This sequence comes from Saguinus oedipus, assembly GCA_031835075.1. NCBI lineage: Eukaryota > Metazoa > Chordata > Mammalia > Primates > Cebidae > Saguinus > Saguinus oedipus. Next base: position 6,922,322 of record CM063172.1, on the reverse strand, counting down.
TGAGTAAGTACACACAAAATATTTTAGAAGGATATTTGGCAAACAAACAAGCAATAAAGTTCACTACATCATTGCTTTTTATCATTTCTTATGTATTGAACAATTAGGGCCAAGTGTTTAATTCTTTTACTCTGAATAAGCCTTTGCAAAATTATGACAGTAAGATAAATCTCACATGTCTGTGGCTGACTCCATCGTGCTTCCAGCCTCACGGGCTGACTGTCTTCGCTCATTTCTGGGCATGGCCCAAGTTAACTTGGAGTCCTAATTAGGGAAAAGGAGTCAGGCTGGCAGGACCAAGGGGAAGCAAGAACAGAAAGCAGATAAGCCATAAATCTGCCTTTCTTCATGGTCCAGGACACACAGCCCTCCGGCACAAATAACTCACAATCTTCCTGGGCTCACCTATCACCACACACCTGCAAGACAGCTCACTTCCACCTTGGCACAAGGTCACCAGCACTGCGCAAAGCCCTCTTCAGTTTACACCATAAACACTATTCTATACAATCTCCAGCAAGCCTTTGTTTCTTTGCAGTCAACTTCTCTCATGCTCATTTGGCCATTGCTTTCTTGAAACCTATTTTCATACTTTCTCTAATAAATCTGCCTTTCTAGGGTCTTTGCAGAAGTAATCAAGTTATGATGAGGTCATTCTGGTTTAGGGTGGGCTGTAATTCAGTGACTGGTATCTTTATAAGAAGAAAGAGAGGGAAGTTTGGACACAGAGACACAGACATACTGGGAAGATGGCTGTGTGAAGATGGAGGCAGAAATTGCAGTTACTGGCCACAAGCCCAGGAATGAGACTGCCACTGGAAAATTACAACTGAGAAGATTATTACAGTGAAGGAGAACTGACCTAACTGACTCCATCTTGCTTCTAACCTCCAAGCTGTCCTTGCTCATTCCTGGGTATAGGCTGAAGTAACTTTGGGAGGAACTTAGTTTATAATTTCACTTTGAAACAAAAATAACAGCCCTTTCCCAAAACAAACCCCCTTCCTCCCTAGGGACTAGACTGCTTTTGTAGCACTAATGGATTAGCCACAAGATTAGAAATTATGGTTTACAAATCATGCAGCTGGAGGCTGCAAGATTCCTGACACTCCCCAAGTTGCTACTGGGGATAACATCACTAATCCATTGTAAACCTAACAGACCCTACACTTGATGGATCAGCTGCACCACCCAGATTGATACACTGGCTCATCTGATCTTGTGGCCCCCACCAAGGAACTGATTCAGTGCAAGACGACAACTTCAGCTCCCTATAATTTCATCTCTGACCCAACCAATCAGCATTCCCAATTCACTAGACCTGATCCACCAAATTATCCTTTAAAACCCCAGTTCCCATGTTTTGGGGCAGACTGATTTAAGAAACAATAAAACTCCAGTCTGCTGTACAGCCACCTCTGCATGAATTAAACTTTCTCTCTCTTTTTTTTTTTAATTTTTATTGCATTTTAGGTTTTGTGAATTAAACTTTCTCTATTGCAATTCCCCTGTCTTGATAAGTTGGCTCTGGCTAGGCAGCAGGCAAGAAGAACCTGTCGGGTCATTGCAGGAACACCAAGGATCTCTGACAAGCACCATAGTTGAGAGAGGGAAGGAAGAATTCTTCCCAAGAGCTTTAAAAGGAGCAAGACCCTCTTCACAGCTTGATTTTAGACTTCTGGCTTCCAGAACTGTGAGAAAGTAAATTTCTATCACTTTAAACCACCTAGTTTGTGGTAATTTGTTATGACACCCAGAGGAAACTAACACAAAACATTAAAACAAAATTAGTGATTTATACTAGCAAGTAAATGATCTCTATTATTTTTCCTAAATAACAGATGACATTTGGGACATTCACATTTCAGCTTAAAATGACAAACCTAGAGTACCTTCCACTCACCTAACTGTTTTACAGTAGCACAGAATCTTAGAAACCCTCTCAACTTCTTTTTCTTCCCAGCTTGTTTTTACAGGCCACGACACCTGAATCAGCCACTGCTAAATTATGACAGTAAGAGAAATCTGGCATGCTGACTTCGTCTCCTTTCCAGCCTCACAGGTTGGTTGCCTTTGCTCATTCCTGGGCATGGGCCAAACTAATTTGGGGAGAAATTTCGTTTAAAATTTAAATGATAACACCCCTTACCAAAGACTAAACTGTTCTTATAAAACCAAATTAGAAGGATGATAAGGGTCTGAATTCCAGATAATTACCAGTCGTTACTCTGGAGGTAATGGGATTTGCAGCTTCCTCAATTACTCTTACAGATAACATCACTACTGTACAGCCTACAATACGGCGATGTCTTTTCAGGTTTTTGCATTTCTGACAGCCACATGTCCTCTCCTGGACCCGCCAATCCGTCCTGTGTCCTCCACCCAGGAATTGACTCAGCAGGAGACAACAGCTTCAGTGTCCTATGACTTCATCTCAAACCAATCAATCAGCTTGCCCCTACCCTGGTCCCCTGCCCACCAAACTGTCTTTGAAAAACCCATAATTTCTGTGCCTTCAGGGAGATTTGAGTACTAACTCCATCCCCTTTGTGGTGTGGCTGACCTTGTGTCTATTAAACTCTTTCTTTACTGCTATGCTGTGGTCTTTCTGGGTGCAGTGGGCAAAAAGGACCCCTTGGGCAGTTACACACCCATCCCTGCAATGGTGAAACTCTGTGAAGTTCTCCCATGAATTGCCCTTGGCTATTTGGAGACATCCAGTAGATTACACCACCGTTCCATTCCCAGCAGCTGGTTACTCATGAATGGCGGAAGCAGTATAAAAGTCAAGTGCCCAGACTGAGTGACCATTCTGCTATCTGCTATGCAATTTTTATTCCACAGCCCCTGTCTCATGGGTCAGGCCAAGGCTAGGCTTTATGTGAGACCACATCTTTGTTTTGTTACTTTTCTTTCCCTATCCAGAGGATCATTTTCTCAATAAATCACATACTCAATAAGGCACATCCCTTGTCTTGGGGTATGCTTTAGAAAGTCTGGCTTTGTCACCCAGGCTGTATTGCAGTAGTGTGATCTCAGCTCACTGTGACCTCCACTCCCCAGCCTCAAGCGATTCTCCCACCTCAGCCTCCCAAGTAGCTGGGACTACAGGTGCAGGACACCATGCCCAGCTAACAAGCCTGCCCTAAAATGACTTTCAAAGTAAATTTTTGGCCAGGCATAGTGGCTTATGCCTGTAATCTCAGCACTTTGGTAGACTAAGGCAGGCAGATCACTTGAACCCAGGAGTCCAAGACCAGTTTGGGCAACATGGCAAAAACTCCTCTCTACCAAAAATAAAAAAGTTAACCAGGCATGGTGATGCACGCCTATGGTCCCAGCTACTGGGGAGGCTGAGGTGAGAGGATCACTTGAGCCTGGGCAGGTGGAGGTTGCAGTGAGCCAAGATCATGCCACTGCACTCCAGCCTGGGTGACAGAGTGAGACTATCTCAAATAATAATTTAAGAAATTCCTTTTACTAATTCTCCATACTCAATCAATTGAACAAAGTTTTCAGATGGAAAAATTCAACCCAAGGGCTTTACACATGAGGACAGCATTCACATTGCGTATCAGATCCTGAAAGTGAAAACTTCTGGAAGTCCAACGTGGAAAGCGTGAGGGGTGCCAAACAAATTGGTGGCTGATTGACCTTCACTGTTATGCTGTCATAACTCTGTTTTCTTTCAGGGTCTTTTTTGCTTTGAATCAGAATACAAATTTCATCTGAAAGTCATTACTTAGGATTTCTCTTCATTATTGAAATTTACGAGGTGCAAGACCCCGTAAGGTATTCAGTAAAGCACCTGTACCTGATGACTGAGTATGAGCCCTCAATGACGACAATCTAGCACATGAGATAACAGCTTAGAAAAAATAAGACCTACCTTGTAAGTTCCTAAATTATTAGTTCCATGGGTATGATGTAGAAAATAGTGCTATTCTTAAAAATACATATAATGCGGTATTTCTATGAAATTCTTCTTCAAAAATGAAGGAGAAATACAGACTTTCTCAGACAAATGAAAATGGAGGGAATTTGTAGTCAGAAGATCTGCCTTGTAAGAAATGATAAAAGTTCTTGAGAGAGAAGGAAATGATATAGGTCAGAAACTTGGATCTACATAAGAAAGGAAGAGTGTTAAAGCAGAATTCGAGAAACTAAAATAAAACATTTTAGTTTTCTTATTCTTAGGTGACCTACAGGTAACAGTCTGTTCAAAATAATGTCAGCACTGTTTCAATGATGCTGTGAAGTGAATGATGATGATGTCATAAGGGGCAGGAAGAAGGGACAGGCAATACTTTGTAACACCCGTGTAGTGAGTGGTGTAGCTAATTTGAAAACGCAGTTGAATTAGTTTTAAGTATATTGCAAATACAAGGACAACCACTAAAAATGACAAAATAAGAAATACAGGCTGGCACAGTGGCTCATATCTGTAATCCCAGCACTTTGGAAGTCCAAGTTGGGAGAATCACTTGAGGCCAGGCACCACAGCACTCCAGTTTGGGTGACAGACCAAAACCGTGTCTCTAATAAATAAATAAATAAGAACTATAGATGAATTCAGCTGAGCATGGTGGCTTGCACCTGTAATCCCAGCACTCTGAGAGACTGAGGCAGATGAATCACCTGAGGTCAGAAGTTCAAGACCAGCCTGGCCAACATGGTGAAACCCCGTCTTTACTAGAAATACAAAAATTAGTTGGGTGTGGTGGCACATGCCTATAATCCCTGCTCCTCAAGAGGCTGAGGCAGGAGAATTGCTTCAATCCGGGAGGCAGAGGTTGCAGTGAGCCAAGACCACGCCACTGTACTGCAGCCTGGGTGATACATCCAGACTCTACCTCTAAAAAAAAAAAAAAAAAAAAAAAAGGGGGATGCAGGGGGAGAGAGAGAGAGAGAGAGAGAGAAATCCTAATTACAGCAGGAGATCTCGACAACCCTCAATCAGCAGTCCACAGACCCAGCAGACAGAAAATCAGTAAGAACACAGTTAAATGGAACAGCACCACCAATCAACTGTAAATAACTGACATCTATAAAATACTTCATCCAACAATATCAGAATCCACATTCTTCTCAAGCTCACATTCACCAGGTAGACTACATTCTGGACCATAAAACACATTGTAACAAATCTAAAGGAAAATAAATTATACAAAATATGCTACCAAACAATGTTAGAAACTAGAAATCAGTAACAAAAGGTAACTAGAAAAGTCCAAAATACTTATAGATTAAACAACATACTTCTAAATAACAGTTAGCTTAAAGAAGTTTTCAGAGAAATTTTAAAAACATTTTCTAATTAAAATGATAATACAACTTATCAATCATTTATAAGATGAAGTAAAAGCAGTGTATGGAGGGAAATTTATAGCATTGAATGCACATATTAGAAAAGAAGAAAGATCTAGAATCAATAATTTAAGCTTGCAGTTAAGCTACTAGAAAATGAAGAATAAATTAAATTTAAAGTAAACAGAAGAAAAGAAATAAATACTAGAACAGAAATCAATGAAACAGAAAACACAGAATTAATAGAGAACATTAACAATACTACAAGCTAGTTCTTTTCAAAAAGTCAGTAAAATTGACAAACCTCTAGCCAGGTAACTAATTTAAAAAAATAGAGAGAAGACACAAATTACTAATCTCATAAGAGAAAGAGAGGCCACTACTGAGTCCATGAACATTAAAACAACAATAAAAGAATTTTATGAACAACTCTGTGCCCACAAATTTGGTAACTTAGTTGAAACAGACCAATTATTTGAAAGATATAGTCTACCAAAACTAACATGAGAAGAAATAAATAACCCAGGTAAGTTGATATCTACTAAGGACACTGAAGCAATAGAAGGAAGAGGCTCAGCTTTCACTGGCGAAAAACACCAAACATTAAAGAAACAAATTATACTAGCATTCTAAAATATCTTTCAGAAAAAAAAGCAGAGAGAAGATTTCATAACTCTATGAGGCCAGCATCACCCTAATACCAAAACCAGACAAAGATATTACAAGAAAGGAAAACTACTGACCAATATCTCTCAGCAATATAGACACAAAACTTCTCCACAAAATATTAGCAAATCTAATCCAATAAGACATAAAAAGGATGATACACCAGAACCAACTGAGATTCGTTCCAGGTATGCAAGACTGGTTCAACCTTCAAAAATCAATTAAGGCAATTTATTACATCAAAAGGCTATAGAAGAAAAATCATATGATTATATTAACAGGCGCAGAAAAAGCATTTGACGAAATTCAACACCAATTCATAATAAAAACTCTACCAAACTAGAAATAGAGTAGCACTTCCTCAACTTGATAAAGCACATCTACGAAGAATCGTGCCAACGTCATACTTAATGAGAAACTAGTCGCTTTCCTGCTAAGATGAAGAACAATTCGAGTCTTCACTCTCACCACTCCTTTTCGACACGGTGCTAGAAGTTTTAACTAATGCAATAAGACAAGAAAACGACATCAAAGATATGCAGATTGGGAAGGAAGAAATAAACTGTCTTTATTCACAGATAACATGATTATCTATGTAGAAAACTCCTGAAACTAATATGAGACTATGGCAAGGCTGCAAGATACAAGGTTAATATACAAAAGTCCATTGTTTTCTTAAATGCCAGCAATGTACAACTGGAATATGAAATTTAAAACACAATACCGTTTATGTTAGCACCAGAAAAGAAATACTTAGATATAAATCTAACAAAGTACATGCCATACCTGCATGTGGTATATAAAACTCTTGATACAGAGTGAATGAAATCAAAGAAAATATACTAATAGAGACATTCCCTGTGCATGGTTAGGAGGACTCAGTCATATCAAGGTGTCAGTTTTCCCAATTTGATCTATAGATGCAGTATGATTCCAACCAACCTCTCAGCCAGTTAGTTGTGGATACTGACAAATAGATACTAAAGTGTATGTGGAAAGGCAAAAGATGCAGAATAAATACACACTAAAGAAGAACAAAACTGAAATACTGACACTATCCCACTTTCAAGACTCACTGCAAAGCTATAGCAATAAGACAGTGTGGGGACAGTGCCATATCTGGAGGTTAAACGACAGAGTTCCAAAAACCTGCAAGACAAAGAAGAAACCACAGAGAAATCAGAAAACACTTTAAACGGAATGAAACTGAAAATGCAACCTATCCAAATTTGTAGGATGCAGCAAAAACCATGATTAGTGGAATAATTTTAGCATTAAACATTTACATTAGAAAGGAAGAAACGTCTCATATATATATATATATATATATATATATACACACACACACACACACACACACAAACAGTAACATAGAAAACACGCATATATATATTCTTTCAATGTGTGTGTATGTATAAATATATCACTGAATGGATTAAAATCACAGAGATTTTTCTTGCACACAGCAAAAACATCCTGAACATCAGTTGGAGATATCTGAGAAAGCCATGAATATCTGGAGATTAAACCACAGAGTTCTAGTAATGCACAAGTCAAAAAAGAAATCACAGAGAAATTAGAAAATACTTCAAACTTACTGAAACTGAAAATGCAACCTATCAAAATGTGTAGGATGCAGCAAAAATTGTAGCATCATTTATATTAGAAAGGAAGAAATGTCTCTAATCAATGATCTCATCTTTTATCTTAGAAACTGCATTAAAAAGATGAGCAAATTAAATCCAAACCAGATAGAAGAGGAAAATAATAAAGAGTAAATGCCAATGAAATAGAAAACTGAAAACCACCACCATCAAAAGCTGGTTCTTCGGAAAGATTAACAAAATTGATAAATTTCTCTTCAGGAAAAAAAGGGAGAGGAGACACAAATATCATAAATGAAAGAGTAGGCTGGGCATGGTGGGTCACGTCTGTAATCTGAAGACTTTGGGAAGCTAATCGTTTGAGCTCGGGAATTCAAGACCAGCCTGGGTGACAGAGCGAGATCCCATTTCTATATTTAAAAAGAAAAAAATTGAAAAGAGAAAAAAAAAAGAAACAGGTGAAAGAGTGGGTATCACTAGAGCTCCTACGAATAATAAAAGGACACAGGGAAATGTAATGAATGTATTTTGCCAATAACTTTGACAACACAGATGAAATGGAAAAACTCCTTGAAAGACACAAAAAGTGTATTCAAGAAGAAACAGATAACCTAAATAGCCCTGCATCGATTAAATTAAATCCATGCTTTACAATGTTCTCACGAAGAAGCAAAATCTGGCCCAGATGGCTTCGTAGTAAATTCTACCAACTATTTAAGCAATAAATAATATGAATTTTACACAATTTTTTTCAGAAAGCAAAAGAGGAGGCCACACACCTGAACTCACTTTATAAGGACAGCATTACCCTAATACAAAAACCAGACAAAGCCATACAGGGAATGAAACTGCAAACCAGTGTTCCTCATAAGAAGGAAAAAAATCCTTAAAAATTCAGCAAATCAAATTCAACCATTTATAAAATAACACATCATGACCAAGAAGGACATTTCTGGGATTAAATTTAATTTTTAAAACAAAAAAGATACCATTTACAAAGAGCTTCAAAACTATGCAACACTTAAAGGTAAGTTTAAAAATTTGTTCTCTCTGAACACACCTTCATTGTATATCAAAGCCTGTGTATCTCTAGTTTGCAAACAGTTTGCTAGAATAAAATCTCTTTCCTTTTTCTCCAAAAAAAACAAATGTGCAAGACCTGCACATTGAAAAATTACAGAATGTCTCTAATATATATATATATATATATATACACACACACACATGCACACATATGATAACATAGAAGAACACATATATATTCTTTCAATGTGTGTATGTACAGATATATAACCATTGAAAGGATTAAAATCACAGAGTTTTTCTTGTACACAGCAAAAATAACCTGAACATCAGTTGGAGATATCTGAGAAAGCCACAAATATCTGAAGATTAAACCACAGAGTTCTAATAGCCCACAAGTCAAAGAAGAAATCACAGAGAAATTGAAAAATACTTTAAACAAATTCAACCATTTATGAAATGATAACACATCATGACCAAGCAGGACATTTCTGGGATTAAACTGAATTTTTAAAACAAAAAGATATCATTTACAAGAGCTTCAAAACTATGAAATACTTAAAGGTAAGTTTAAAAATGAGTGCAAGACCCGTACACTAAAAATGAGAAAAGGTGTGAGAGGAATGAAAGACTTGAACAAGTGAGAGAAACACCGTCGCCACTGGGTGGAGGATGCCAAGGAGCATGACACAGCCCACCACCAGGAGCAATGGTCCAGGAAGTCAACCCACTGCAGAGACTTTTTTTGGTTTTTCGTTTGTTTGTTGTTGCTTGTTTGATTTTTTAAGACAGGGCCTCACTCTGTCACCCAGGCTGGAGTGCAGTGGCTCAATCACGGCTTCCTGCAGCCTCGACCTTCAAACAATGTGGTTGGATATACTGAGACTGGGATTCCTGAGGCATAGCCACATCAGGCAACCACACTTCCAAAGCCGACGGTGCCCCACACGCGTAGCCATGCCATGTTTCCCTCTCACCAGGGGCACTATTTAAGGTCCCGATACTACCTTCCGTTGTTTGTCCTTCCCGGTGGTCTTTTTATAGTTGTTGCCCCAATACCACCCCTCCCACTCCGGGTCCCTGAAGTGGTGGGGCAAATCAAGTTCATTGTACCACAGGAACATGCCCATTGCTGCATTATCTGGGCTGTGAAGGAGGTGCTTTGGTCAGATTACAGTCTCAATGAGTATCTGAACACGAGGCAGAGGTGTTTCTCCAAGGCTGCAATGGTGGTACCTGCATCTACGTGAATTGCTGTGTCATAGGCTGAATATGTGTTAATAGCAGCAAGGCACCAATGGAATCTGTGGCCAGGAACTAGTGGTCCAATGTGATCAATTTGCCACATTCACGTGAGGCCTATGCCCTGGTTAACTTAACTGAGCTCCCCACATAGCATGGCTGTGCCGACAGGAGTCACATGACCCTGCTGCATCCTTGGCTTCCATTTCTTCAAGTGCAAGTCCCTGTCAGTTGGCCCATTCTCGCATCTGAGGTGGACTTTCAAAGTCTGTTCTCTGGTGGACCCAAAGTACAATCGTGGCGGTTTGCTGAGTGCAAGCTAGTTCAGCTCATGAGTTCCATTCATGTTTCCCTGCAAATGGTCCTTGGTCATGGGTGTCAACATGAATGACAGAAAGGCCTCCTTCCCAGTTTGAGAGATGCTGCCACAGTCCTCGTCCACACACAGGGTGCCCTGAATGGTCCAATTATCCGTCCGCCAGTCACTGGACCATGTGGCTAGCCTGTTTATAACAGCCCGTGAGTCTATAAAGAAGTAGCAGGCAGTTGTCATTGGAGTGACCTGCAGAGCCGTCAGTTCCTCACAGAGGTCAGCCCATGGGGCAGAGGGTCCTCATCCACTCTCAGTCAAAACGTGGCCACCCTTGGGGTGGAGGACCACACTTCTCACTTGTGTCTGACGTTACTCCCTCCAGAAAGAACAAGTAGGGTGCGGCCATGGTCTCCTGGTTTTTATTGTGGTGGAGTGACCCTACATACCTGCAAGGGTAGAAGGGGAGAAAGGGCTTGGGGTTCCAATGTTTACGGGGTTTTTAGACACAGGTTTAAAAGGCAAGAATCCTGAGTCTTCACAAGGGTAGAGGTAAGCCAGTAGCATTGGAGGGCTTCAGGAGTGACACCGTGATCCATGGCAGGCAGGTGCTCATGCCCTTTGGTCCACTTCTGACAGGGTAGGAGGACCTGCCTTTGAGGAGGGTCTTGTCTCATAAAAGCCTCTAGGGTCATTGAGACAGGACCTCGTTGTCCACATCTTGTCGGGGAATGAGATCCTATTTCCACCTGCCTATTGCCTTCACACACAAGACAGTTATGACTTCATGGACAGTTTTCTAGGGGGGTCTTCTCCTGTTCCCGTGAATGCAAACTAAGAATGGCATGGCTTTACATCGATCCCTATCCTGTTGGTTCTGTCATGGGATGAAGGCAAAAATAAAGCTGCAACACCAGGATTACAGTCAGTTTCCTCAAACTGGGAGGAAATGCACCCGTCGAGTGTTTACTGTCCTTCCAAGTATGTCATGTGATGGATAAATAAAATAAATCCATTAATTATACTCTTTCAAGTTTACGTGAACTTTCTGAAAAGTTAATTTTCAAAATGGAGCGCAAAATAAGAAAATGTGCTACATCGAGTGTTTACTGTCCTTCCAAGTATGTCATGTGATGGATAAATAAAAATCACCTCGAGACCTCAAGTAGGCTGCAGAGGATTCCCCAGAATCAGAGAAGAAGTAACAACCCAAGTTGAGCTCCGCGATGCAGCCAGAAGCCAAGCAATGTGGCAAGGAGTGGGTTTGTCCCTAGAACCTCCAGAAGGAAAGCAGCTCTGCCACACTTCAATTATAGCTCCCTGAGACCCATTTTAAACTTCTGACCCCCAGAAATGTAAGATAATGCATTTATGTTTTTTTAAGCCACCAAATTCGTGGTAATTTTCAAAAGCAGCAAAAGGCAACTCACACAGATTTATGGCGTTTGGTAGATTGTGGTATTGTATGATATACTGCAGTCAGTGCATTAAAGTAGCATCTAGCTCACAAAAGAAGATTCTGAGACTGGTGTGCTACCCACTGAGCTAAGGCAACCCTAACTGTCTTAGCGAATCCATTAATTATACTCTTTCAAGTTTACGTGAACTTTCTGAAAAGTTAGATTTTCAAAATAGAGCACAAAATAAGACAATGTGCTACGTCGAGTGTTTACTGTCCTTCCAAGTATGTCATGTGATGGATAAATAAAAATCACCTCGAGACCTTGCCCTTGATTAAATCAAGGTACAGCACAATGGATTTTCCCACTGTGCCTTAAACACCACTTTCTGCTGGGAGATGTTAGACTTGGTTAGACTGCACAGCACCTCCCACCACATGTGTAAAGATGTGACTGGAAGTTCACATACATGCAAGGGGACTGAGCTGGGTCCACACCCTGAACATTCCCAGCAGGAAGCAATGACAGACACAGAAAGCAGGTAAGCTCTAATGAGATCACAGCTGCAGGCTTACCTGGGTCAGATGCTACACCTCCTTGCCTCCCAAAGGTTTTCTTAAAATCAGCGTCCCTAACCATGTCACCTGAAGGATCTTCACAGGTCTAGAGCTCCAGAATACTGTAAAGAGTTGACACAAGGGGCAAGAGATGAGGTGAAATGATTGAGAAGGGAGAAGCAATATACAAGGTAAGACGATCTGACAAAGTGAACACTGTCTGACGTTTGGAATTGTAGGGTTGAGGTGTAAACTTTTGGTTCATGTGCCATCTATTAATTTAGGAAAAATAACTCACTTGGCTCTCCTGTAAATATATTACTTTTAAAAACTTCATTGCCTGTAAAATGAGATATCTCACTGTATCATTCAGAGGCTGAGCACTTGATACCAAAAGTTGCTCAGTGTATGTGAATAAGTGATACAAATACTGATAGCAATTTACATGCGTTTGCTACAACAAATTCTGCTATAATTTTTAACTCTTTCTTTTATTTCAATAGGTTTTGGGGGAACAGGAGGTGTTTAGTTAAACGAATAGGTTGAGTGGTGATTTCGGAGACTTCGGTGCACCTGCCACCAGGGCAGTGCACACCGTACCCAATGTCTAGTCTTTTATCCCTCACCCCCGCTTTCCCCAGTCCCCAAAGTCCATTGTATCAAAACATTCTGCTACACTTTTTAAAGGCAAGTTTAATTGTCTCGTTTTTACATATGAAGACAGTGAGCTCCAGTGAGCTTAAGTGACTTGCCAATGAGCCTGTAGCTACTGAGTGGAGCTGGTGGCATTTGAAATCGTCTAACTGGGGCTCGTTTAAAAAGGGGCACATCTAAAGGGACGCACGGGACTAAATAAGAAGCTGAGTGGCGTGGGGGCTGCGATGCAAAGAAGAGGGCGGGGTGCCAGCCCAGCCGGCGTTCGCTGGATTGGGGCGAGCAGGACACACATCCTCTTAGGACCTGGAGGGAATGTGATACCCCGCACCCAATAGAAACTGGCTCTCGCTCTGAATTAAAGTTCGTGAGCACATTCAGAAAAAAAAAAAAGCAGGTTCATTCACATAGTTCTTTCCACGCCTTTCACAGGAAGAAGAAATCACGCACAGACATACAAACCAGGACGGGAGCTCCTCTGTTTTCTGATGCAGACATCAAAGTAACATCGTGCTCCAGACCCCCAAACGCAGCTGACAAAGCGGAGCCTCGACCTCGGAGTCCTCAGCGTCCCCGCGCTGCGTCAGCCTGTGAGTGGTGATTTCTAATCAAAGTCTCAAGAACCGATTCTCTGCGTGTTTGCTGGATGTTCGGTATTGGCTTCCTGTCCCTTCACTCTCAGGTATCAGAAACAGCACGGAGGGAAACGCAGATCTCTCAGCTGCAGGACAAGGGACCGGGACTAGGAACCTATCTGCAGATTTTATCGGAATCATTTGCGTAGAAACGCTCTGAGAAAAAAATAATGATATGCAGAATAATCTTGTGTCTCTTAAATCATTAAGATGAGATCCAACTGCACAGAAACATGGTAGCGTGGCCGAGCGGTCTAAGGCGCTGGATTAAGGCTCCAGTCTCTTCGGGGGCGTGGGTTCGAATCCCACCGCTGCCAGGTTTATTGCAAAACGACTAGGGATATCTGAAGTTTATTGAGGTTTGCAAGAAAAACATTTTCCACTGCGAGCGCAAGGTAGGTGTTTAATCCTGTTAATAGTAGCTTGAAAACAAAATAGTAGTCAAAATCGGACTGCCATCAGTTATATCTAAGACCTCATGTCCAAGTGACTATGTTCCTTCTTATGTTTTAAAAATGTTCAAACAAAAAGTGCAACTCACATGATTCAAAACTTCAAAAAACTGAAGAGTACATACAGGATGACAGACTATTTGAGCCCCCACCTCATCCTGCTGGACACCCAATTCTGGACCCTCAGGCAACAAACCATATTAAAATCTGGAGTTCCATTCAAGGCTTAGTTTTTACATATACGAGCCAACAGAACACCATTGCTTTACTCACTATAAATCTGCTTTCCAAACCCATTCTATTACACCTTTCCTTTTTCACTTCATGTATGTTGCAAAGGTTCCATGTCAACAAAGAAAGAGCCTCTTCCCTCTTGATTTATCTGCATAGCATTCAGTTTTATGAATAATCTTAATTTATTTCAACAGCTGTTTTTAACAATATAAATACTATTGTAATAAATTAACTCGTCTATCCACATTTCATAAGTGTGTGGGATTAGAAAACTTTCTAAAAGTGCAGTTGCTAAATCAAATCATATGTGTGTGGTGATGATTTTGCTGGCTCTCATCTTATTCTCCTTCCCTAAATCTTAGTAATTTATTCTCCTGTAGGGCCCAGGAAGAACCTGTTTCCTCAACACCCTGACCAGCACAGAACATTGTAATAATGGCAATTATCAGTCATTTAGCTCCAGCTAAGCCCCAGATATTGTTATAAATTCTTTACATATATTGAGTCATATAATATTATGACATTGCATATGTTACATATTACATATGTAATATGTCAGGTTGCATATTACATATTACCCGTGTGATATGGCATATTACATATATTACATATTACATGTGTAATACATATATGTCGTGTAATAATATACAAGGAAGTTCCTATAATCCACCTTTTACAGAAAATTGGAGTTGTGACCAATTGATCACATAATCACAGCGTCTAAATCACACAGACTTTAGATGGAGGAATAATGATGTCAATGCCTGTGACTGAATGAAAAATGCTCCAAAAGATATCCACGTTTCAATTCCTGGAATCTCCGTGTATTATCTTATTTTGCACAGACACCTGAAAGAGGGGTCTTCGGAGAAGAAGTTAAAGATAAGGAAATTATCCTGGATTATCCAAGTAGAGCTCAAATACCATCACAAATGCCATTAAAAGAGAGAGGCACAAGTGACAGAAGAGGAGAAGGCAATGTGGCCCTAGGGAAACAGATAGGAGTGATGCCACCACAAGCCAAGGAATGCAGGCAGCCACCAGAGGCTGGGAAGAGGCAAGGACATATTTCTCCTCTAGAGCCTCTAGGGGAGCACAGCGCTGCCAACACGTTTATTTCAGACCAGTGATACTGATTTTGGACTTTTGGCCTCCAGAACTGTGAGAAAAGAAGTCACTTGTTTTAGCCCACCAAGTTTGTGGTACTGAATTTGTTACAGAAGCTACAGAAAACTAATTCAATATCTTTAAGTGCTATTCAGCAACACTACCATAAACAAATGGTTTTTGTTTGCTGTTGTTTGCCAATCTGATAGGTTAAAGACATTATTTCACTGTATTTCTACAGTTCATTTTTAAAGTTTCTCTTACTTCCTACTCCTACATTGCTTGTATTATTATATTAGTCGCAGCAACTGGCAACAACAGATTTTGGTGTGTCTGCTGTCAGCCTCACCTCAGGCAACAGATAGAAATGAAAAAAATTCACTCTTTGAAACATAAGTTATGAATATTTTCCCCCAGTTTTATTTGATGTTTTGTCACTTTGTTTATAGCTTTTTTAAGGGAATGAGGGTACATCCCAGTGGAATTTTTTAAATGTTGTTTAATGTAGTAAATTATGTTAAACTCTCACTGTCTCTGAATTTTGTGTAAAAGAAATTAGTTTTTTGTACCAAAGTTATATAAAATTTTCGTCAGGCAGGCAGCCACCTGGAAAGAGGCAAGGACATATTTCTTCCCTAAAGCCTCTGGAGGGAGCACAGCACATTTCTAGTAATTATAATTGTGGGATTTTTTCATTCTTTACTTTTACAGTTTGCATTTGTTGGGAATTTATTTTAGTCTCACAACTTTAAGCTTTTATCTTCTTAGGTGGCTATCCAATTAGCCCACACGTTTTAAATAATCCACCTATAGACTACTGATTTAAATTGCCAACGATTAAAGTCTTAACCATTTTTCCCTCAACTTTTGGGTGTCACAGTTGGGGTAAAAAATACTATTTGATTGGCCTAACAATGGTTTGTCACTCTCTGATAATACCTGAGCATGCCATTTATCCAAGGAGTATATGACAGAAGGTTCAAGCGTGGGAATCCAGTGTCTCTGTCATGTACTATTCTATTTATGAAGCAGCAGAGTCAGCCTCAAACATATTATCAATCCCTGTTAATGTTTTTATAAATATAAATATTGGCTATTTTTAATTTTCTAAAAGTAATACAAAGTTGTAACTAATTTAAGCCTTTATTATTGAATGAGTTGCGCTGACTGGTGAAAACAGATTTTGTTGTGTCTGCTGTCAGCCTTATCACAGGCAACAGATAGAAATGAAGGTGTTCCTTTATTTTTAAAATCTGTCTCATAAATGTAATCCCTTATTAAAATTGTGTCTATGGAAGATTTGAAATAATCTACACACTATTATTGGAATAATTACATTTAATAAGGTCTCTTTATACAGGGTAAATACAAAAATGAACTTTTAAACACCAGTTGAAAACAAGGGCAAGGCGTGGTGACTCACGCCTGTAATCCTAACACTGTGGGAGACCAAGGCTGGCAGACTCCTTGAGGTCAGGAGTTTGAGACTGGCATGGCCAACATGGTGAAATTCCGTCTCTACCAAAAATACACAAAAAAATTAGCTAGGTGTGGTGGCATGCGCCTGTAATCTCAGCCACTCCGGAGGCTGAGACACGAGAATCATTTGAACCCAGGAGGTGGAGGTTGCAGTGAGCCAAGATCACACCACTGCACTCCAGCCTGGTGACAGAACGAGAATCCATCTCAAAAAAAAAAAGTAGAAATAAAAAATTTAAGTATAATTTATAATTACATGAACATCAAATTTATTGGAATAAATTAAACAAAAGAACAAATGGAGTGTTATGTCACGCGTATGGATTAAAAGTTTCAGTGTTGTCAAGATATCAGTTCTCCCTAAAATTTATCCAGTCATCCAAAGGAATCCCAATCTAAACCCAAGATAATTTTTCTTATTGCTTTTGTGGCAAAGAAATGAAGGTGATTTCGATTTTCATCCTCAGCTCCGTAATTATAAATCTTGGTAGCAACTTCAGAATTAATTACTCAAATAATCCATTTTGGAAACAAGATTGAGATTCCAGACTACATTCAGAAGTTTCTTTTAATTAGCCCTAAATGTAATCCCTAACCTTTCCAAACCCAGAGACACATTCAAACCAGTTCCCCTGTGTTGACAAGTGCAGCCCAGAGAAGTAAGATATTACAAAATAGAAGCTGCCTGGTTCTGAGAGCCTGCTGAGACCAAGTCTAAAGAAAAATAAGCCCAGAAGGCAATCTCTAGAGCGATGCTCATACTGCGAACGGGTTGACACTCCGGTCCTCTGCCCTCCAAATCGCTGCCTCCTGAGTGCAAAGGACTGCCAGGACACCACGGGCCCCAACTCAGTTATCTACAAGTCTCCTGTGGAGTTCCTTTGTTAGACACCCACCCCCCACCCCAGGACATGCGAATGACGAATCATTAAAATGATAAGGAGTAGTACCTGAAAATGTTGCTTTTAGGAGACTTTATCACATTTGGAAAACGCAAGTAGCCTTGACTTTTACTTGTGCTTATCCTTGGACTAATTGAAGGATTAATGGTACTAATATTTAAACTGCCCGAAACTTTCTCCGCTTGTGTTAGTTCCCAGTGCATCTTACTAAGTAAGCCAAACATATTTTTGGAGCTTGCGTCTTTCTCACAGCAAACTGTTGTAGAATGTGGAGATGCTATGCCAAGAACATTTTATTTAAAAGTAGGAATAGGTCCAGCAGCCAGCTTTCCTACACCTGTGGGCTCTATGGCTTAGTTGGTTAAAGCGCCTGTCTTGTAAACAGGAGATCCTGGGTTCGAGTCCCAGTAGGGCCTTGGGACTTTTATTTTCACTAGAAAGCCAGTTCTTCATTAACCCCTACTGTACCTAGATTTTCCACTGTATTCCATATACTGCAAGTTCTAATGCAATAAATTGTAGGTTATGTGAAGGCAGGATTCCCAGCCTCAAAGAAGAAAATGAGAACCGTCTGGTAAAGTTATGAATCGAAGTCTGACAGCCGATCCTTTTTTTTCCAACAAATATTTATTAAGATTCTCTGTGTTATGCACAGACTCAAAACCTATATAGACGTACATTATGTCATCTCTAGAATGCAATAATGTTCAGCTGTACAGCTGATTTCAGAAGAGTTAATATAAATTAATATACCACCATAAATTAATAAATCCACCATAAAATAGAGGGGAAATTAGTATATTTGCAGGGTCCTCCTTGCCTTTTGGAGATAACAGGAGGAAAATAACTTTTAAAACCCTGTTAACCTTCTTACAAAATGACCTAGGAACACTTTATAGTGATGGCCAGTTAGAAGCTGTATTTGCCAAAGGTTGGTGCATCTCTGGGGCTGTAAAAAAAAGTGCTGAAGGAATACAGCATATTAAGGAAAAATTTCAAACATCCAAAGCTAATAAGGCCAACCTTAGTTGATTAGTTTTGTTTGCGTGTCTGCATCTCTCATTATTTTGACCACTAAGCCAGCACAGATTTACTGACTGCCTTCTATGTGAAAGGTACTGCTCCAAGTGCCAGGGGTAGTCTGGGTTAGTAGACCTAGCAGTCTCCAACTGTAACAGCCTTGGAGACCTGCCACAGCATTCTGTCGGAAGCCAACCTCATGCCAGGGAGCTGCACACCAAAGACTGAAGATGGTAGAGATACCAGGGCCTGCCAATTTCTCCCATAACTGGGACCTCCGTAGTGAGGAACCTTTGTTCTAGAGCAACTGGGACCTCCCTAGTGAGGAACCTTTGTTCTAGAGCAACTGGGACCTCCGTAGTGAGGAACCTTTGTTCTAGAGCTCCCCATTGGCTGGCAATGGGAATGTGAAGATGGTAGAGCTTAAGCAGCAGAAACCAAGGGGCTGCAATTATCATAAGAACCGGCAAGGATGGGGGGCAGACGGGGGCCTGAGCGGCACAGCACTGTAGATATCCATGTGGGAGCCCATAGCCGGGCCGTGACACTGCTGCTTAATGCACATAATCAGAAGAAAAGAATGAACAATCAAGAGGCTGAGGGTCATCACTTCAAATAAGCAAAAGGAAGAAAGAAAGAGAGCCGGGCGCAGCGACTCACACCTGTAATCCTAGCACTTTGGGAGGCTGAGGTGGGTGGATCACCTGAGGTCAGGAGTTCAAGACCAGCCTGGCCATCATGGTGAAAAACCATCTTAAAAAAAAGAGAGAGAGAGAAAGAGAGAGACCAAGAGAGGGAAAGAGAGAAAGAAAGAAAGAGAGAAAAGAAGAAAGAAAGAGAGAGAGAGAAAGGAAGGAAGGAAAGAAAGAAAGAAAGCTACAACAGACTTTTATTTTAGCTTTTAGCCTGACACCTGGCTATAGTCACAAGAGTTTTGTTGTTGTTCTTTGGGGTTTTTATCGTCACTATGAATTAATTTTGTCAAATGTAAAACCTGGCTTTCTTGAAGTGACGAGGTAGCTTAGCCCCAAAGTGAAGGGGCTGAAACACCATGGTGTCTACAAGAAAGCATCTGTTATGAGAAAAGTCGAGGCCAGTTGACCTTCATCGGTTTTTATCACTAACTATTCAAAACTGGCACAATGGGCATGTGAGTAAAGTGGCTGAGGTGGCAGAGAGAGAGACTACACAAGGGTAGAGCAGAATAAACACCCATTTACTAAAGCAGAAATAACAGGTGCTGCCTGTAAATGTCCAAAGTGCCAGCAACGGTTACCAATGCTAAGACTTTCAACAGCTCTATTCCTCAAGGAGACCAGTCAGCCCCTTGGCAGGTTGATAATGTTAGAGCCATTCTACCACCGCAGGCCAGTGTTTGTTCTCACAGGAATAGACACCTATCCCTGGTATGGGTTTAACATTCCTGTTCATACAGCCTCAGTCAAGACCACCTTCTAGGGATAACTGGGTTCACATGCATGGAATCTCAGAAAAGCTAGTGTGTGACCATACAAACTGGCTAGGAGACCCACTTCCAGCAAGTCCATAATGATGAGACGCACTGGTCCTATTCCAGACCACGTCATGTAGGAGCACCTGGTCTGACAGTTGAACTGGCTTGCTGACGGCACCAGCTCAGAGGTAATACGGCATTCTCCAGAATGCAATGTGTGTACCACTGAATTAGAGCTCCTAAATGGTGCTGTGTCTCCAACAGGAAGAAAATGTGAGTCCAGGAATCAAAGCGCGGAAGCTTGATGGCCCCATTAATCATCACTTCCAGTGAAGCACTAGGGAACTTGTGTTTCCCGTCCCCACAATCCTGAGCTTGGCAAAGTTAGACTCCTAATCTCAAAGGCAATGCAGTCTTGTCAGGGGACATAGCAAGAAGCCCATTAGCACACTGGGGTATGTTGGGGGGTGGGAGGCTAGGGGAGGGACAGCGATGGCGGGGAGGTCGGGGAGGGATAATAATGGGAGAAATGCCTGATGTAGGTGACGGGGGAATTGAGACAGCAAACCACCATGGCACGTGTGTACCTTTGCAACAATCCTGCAAGATCTGCACATGTACCCAGAACTTAAAGTACAATTTAAAAAAGGCATTTTGTAATCCTTGTGTCCAGGGATCAGAGAGAAGAGAAGCTAGAGCCATTTTTACATAACGAGGTCAGGATGGAACACATATGAAGCTCAGATGGGTCACTTAGCTGCCTCTTGATATATCCTTGTTCAGCTGTAGTCATGATGGACAACCAGGCAAACAGAATAGAACAAAGAACCAAAAGAAGAAAGCTTTTATTTATAAATAAACAGGCCTGAGGATTAGTGCAGAAAAATGAATTATTCAATAATGTGAGAAAATTGAGTATTCACGCAGAAAAATGCAAATAAAACTGAGTCACTGTCTCATATCATACCCCTCCAAAAATCTATCCTAAATGTAAAATATTAGTATATAAAAACACTATTTTAAATCATTAGAAAGAAAGTATAATATTTTAACTATAATATTTCTAACCCTGGAAGGGTTAGAAAAATTTTTCTTAAACAATATCCAAATAGTACAATCCATATAAAAATAAATATAAATATAACTAAATTAATCATAAAATCTTTTGTGCCTCAGAAGACATCATAAGCAAAACAGAGAGATGGGCCTCAAACTGGGATGTCAGAGATGGATCCAGGTTTTATAGAATCTGAATCCTAAATAATCTGGGGGACCCTCTTGAAAAATAGAATTCAAAATTATGAATGTCTAATTACTACAGACACTCCTGCAACCTTCAGAGCAACCCAGGCAAGTGAAGAATTCTAAATATAAAGGATATGTAAAGAGCTTTTTATAAGTCAATAATAAAAAGACCAACAGTCTAAGAGGAAAGTGTATGACGATATGAGACCAGTAATTAACAAATGAGGAAATACTAAGTGGAAGATTCTCACCAGTAATAGAAAATGCAAATTTTAAAAATTGTATATAAAATTATACCAATAAGACTGGAGTAAGTTTTAAAGTCCAGTGATATCAAAAGTTGAAGAGGCTACCACACTTCAGAGTGAGTGACAGAGCCAGACTCTGTCTCAAAAAAAAAAAGTCGAAGAGAAAGTTGACCAGCAAGAACTCTCACACACTAGAAGTATAAGTTGATAGTAATTTAGCAGTATCTAGTGCACAGATTTCCAACTAGCATATCGTGGCACATAGTTGGGCTATGAATGTGTGACAGGTGTATGGCTGAGATACTGATCTCCTTAGAGTGGCCATGCCAGACCAAGGGAAGTGAATAGCTATAGTTCTGGCTGCTTCCAGCCACAAGCAGCTTTATCCATCAATCCCAGTTTGTTGTACAATTATCACTTACTTACATACCATGAGATGAGAAGGACTGAGAATAACTAAGTGAATTCTTAGTTGCAAACATCAGAATCCACTCTATGGATGAAATAGTATAAGAATTTATTAAAGAATAACAGTTGATTTAGAGTCTCCTGAAAGGCCACAGAAACACTAGAATTATGCAGTCAGGAAAAATACCCAAATTTCACTCCCAGACTGATCATACAAGCAATCCCACGACAGTGGATAATTATCATCATTTTCAATATGAGCATGAAACACAGGGCACTACAGCATCGATCCTGGTCAATTTTGCTTCTAAAAGTTCTTAACATGCCCACACTGCTACACTCATTTACAGAATCCTGCACAGCACCCCTTCCTCGCAGTGCTCTCTTCTAAACTGACCTTTTTCATGAATACGTCTTATTAGCAAAATCCATGTTACATGCCTGCTCACCATCTTCAGCGGAAGTTAACAAATGAGTTTTTCTAGCACCTACTTTAAAGAGGCAGGAGTTATAGTGGGGAAAACTATAGAAAGGGTGCCCCGGCTGGGCGCAGTGGCTCAAGCCTGTCATCCCAGCACTTTGGGAGGCCGAGGCGGGTGGATCACGAGGTCAAGAGATCGAGACCATCCTGGTCAACGTGGTGAAACCCCGTCTCTACTAAAATTACAAAAAATTAGCTGGGCATGGTGGTGCGTGCCTGTAATCCCAGCTACTCAGGAGGCTGAGGCAGGAGAATTGCCTGAACCCAGGAAGCAGAGGTTGCGGTGAACCGAGATCGCGCCATTGCACTCCAGCCTGGGTAACAAGAGGGAAACTCCGTCAAAAAAAAAAAGGAAAGAAAAGAAAAGAAAGGGTGCCCCAAATATTTTGGGTAGCCACAAATATGTCAAATATTTACAACATCCAATAAAGAGAAACATACCCCATTAGCAATTTCAGTACTGGGTAAATGTCATTTAACAAAAGCTAAATGCACTAGTGAGTGCATTTAGCTCACACATGCACAATCGTCCAGGCCTCAAGGAACAGACGTGGACACTGTCTCCAGCGATGTGCAGCTGGATGCACATTCAGAAGTGAGGTGGCCCTGCCACGAGTCCTGGGGCTGCCGGTTGCTCTGGGTGCTCAGTGTGCAGCGAGGAGGATGGGGAGGAGGCTTTGTGCAGAACAGGAAACATGCCCCATAACTTCTTTTATTCTGCATTAGCCTTTGTGTCATAAAATAAAACACAGCTAACACAAAAGAAAAAAGATCTTAAAATGGTGACTTTTAATCAAAGGTAAACAACATGCTTTAACCATCAGCTAAAGAGAAAAGTTTGTCAGCTGACCTAGAAGTGACCCATCAATTGCGCCAGCTCAATAACCAATTCTTCCCTTTTTAAAATGAAAATCAACCACATTCCGACTTTTATGGTCATCACTTCTTTGTTCTATTTTATCTTTTCATTATCCAAAATTTAGTTTTACTTTTAAAAATATGTTTTTTGCTCTTGTTTGTTGTATAGATTCTCCTTTTAAATTAATATTGTGTGGTAGAGTTTCCTGTTACTTGCATTTTGTGGATTGTACCCAAACGTATGGCTTAACATGCATTTTTATTACCTGTATTTTCTAGACATTTGTAGTTTGGTATAGAGACCTGCAGCTGTTCAGTTTTTCCCATGAGTTTTGATGGTACTGTATCACGTTTTTCACCAAGACGTCTGCAGCTGTTCAGTTTTTTTCCCGGGAGGCGGAGGTTGCAGTGAGCCAAGATCGTGCCACTGCACTCCAGCTTGGCAATAGAGCAAGACTCCGTCACCAAAAAAAAAAAAAAAAAAGAAATGTGTTGTGATTAACACCTTAATAATTTATCTGAGATGTTGCTTCAGAGACAGATGGTATGAGTGAAGGGGAGGAAAGAGTAGCAGGTTCTGTTATCCATTAAGCTACTGTGTGGCCTTGGGCAAGTTGCCTGCACTGTCTTGGGCCTTAGATTCCTCATCTATAAATTATGGCATTAGATGTATAATCTCTCTACGACCCCTTCCACCTTCTACAATTAAGAGATTTTTGTGAAAGCCATCGTGCTTCTATATTTCATTCCTCAGCCTGACATTCAAGTCTCCTTCGCAAACTGGTTCCAGCATTTCATTTCAGGTATTTTTCCTATGTTATCCGACGTGAGCTGTGTACTCCTATTACACTGACCTCACTCTCCCCAGCCACCCTGTATACACTGAAGCTCCCTGCCTTTTTCTTCCATTTCTCCCCCTTTACACCCAGAATGGCCTCTTCGTTGTTTCCCCAACCAGATTTTATTTTTTTTAATGTCTTCTTAGGTTTATTTTTTAAACATTTTATTTTACTTTGGATTCAGAAGGTACATGTGCAGTTTTATTACATGAATATATTGCAAAATGGTGTATGTCTTCTAGTGTACTCATTACCCAAATAGTGACCATTGTACCAAAGGAGTAATTTGTCAGCCCTCACTCCTGTTCCAGCCCCAACCCCCAGTTTGTAGTCCCCAGTGTCTATTGTTTCCATCTTTATGTCCATAGGTCCCGATTGTTTAGCTCCCACTTGCAAATGAGAACATGTGGTATTTGATTTTGTTTCCGATTCATTTTGCTCAGGATAATGGCCTCCAGCTTCACCCATGTTGTTGCACAGGCCATGATTTTGTTCTTTTTGGTGACTATGCAGTATTTCACATTTGTCGGCTGCTTGGATGTCTTCTTTTGAGAAATGTCGGTTCATGTCCTTTGCCCACTTTTTAATGCAGTCTTTTTTTGTTTTGTTTTGTTTTCTTTCCTCATTGAGTTGTTTGAGTTCCCTGCAGATTCCGGATATTAGTCCTTTATCAGAGGCATAATGTAAATTTTTCTCCCATCCTGTAGATTGCCTGTTTACCTCGTGATCTGTCCACCTTGGTCTCCCAAAGTGTTGGGATTACAGGTGTGAGCCGCCGTGCTGGCCTTATACTGACCAGATTTTACAAATGTCTTAGCATAACCCCAGTTAGAATAAACAAGCTTTCTGAATGCTGAACCTCCTAGAGGCTGTGAAGCACTATCACTAAATGTGTCACTAAAATGGGCTTGGGTGAAATGTTAGTGACGCTGTTGGACTCTTACCCTACGTGCTTTCAGTTAACTTGATGACAACTGGGTCTGCCTTTGAAAGTAAGACATTGCTTCTTGAGAAAGAGAAGGGCAATCGCTTTCTGGGCTAGTACTCGAGGAGACACTGGTCTCCCTATGCAAGGAGGGAGCCGTGATGCCGACCCGGACACACACCAGGCTGCAATGAGAGTCAGAGGAAGATCCTTTCTAGAAACTGCTGATGCCACCGTACACTACACATCCAGGTAGGACAGACCCAAGAGGAAGTGCTGCTAGTTTGGGCATCTTTATTTTAGCGAGTGTAGAAAAAACAAGACGGGCTGAACCTCGAGAGGAATTCTGAGATACCAAAACAAAGTGGAGTGAGATGCAAATAAAAAGATAACTAGAAACTTGACTGGATTAGAAGACAGGTAGCAAGGCTCAAAGCAGGGAAGGCCACAAAGGACAAGAGGACAGTATACCCCAGAAGGGATGAACTAGAGAAATATTCTTCTTTAGCGTGACTCCCATGTGGGTGTTAATTTAGTTTAGGGACTGAGTGACTCTGAGGACATTAGCTATCATTTCTGTTGAGGCTAATCCTACTATCAGTTAATGGAGCTATCATTTTCATATAATTAGCCAGATACCTACAAGTGAACAGACCTTGAACTTCCCCTGTTTCTCAGAGAGGGCTTAAACCTCCAAATGTGACACCCTTGAAGGGTAAATCAAGCTATGGACACTTAAGACGCTGGGATGATTACACAGTATTTTGAACACTGTAACTTTCCGAGTGTCTGTTGAACCACCTGATGCAGCCACTTGTGCCTCCTCTCTCACTCTTTGTGCACGTTTTCCTCCCTTATATTCAACTCTCTTTGTTCTGTTAACTGTTGTCCCTTTTTTTCTGATCACCTACATTTTTTCTTCCATATAAGCATCATTTCTTTATAAGTCCTCACCCTGTTCCCACTAAAGGTATTTCCCAGATATTAGTTCTTGCAGGGAGGAAGCAGAGATAGTGGGTTCAATTCGAGGTGATGGGGACACATTTTTTAAAAAGGGCAAGAAAACCCTGGTAGGGAGTCAAAGCATAAGCCCCTACACCGGACTTTAGAGTAGCTGTTACTAACCATAAGCCCTTACACTGGACTTTAGAGTAGCTGTTACTAACCATAAGCCCCTACACTGGACTTTAGAGTAGCTGTTACTAACCATAAGCCCCTACACCAGACTTTAGAGTAGCTGTTACTAACCATAAGCCCCTACACCGGACTTTAGAGTAGCTGTTACTAACCATAAGCCCCTACACCGGACTTTAGAGTAGCTTTTACTAACAGCTTATGTGAACAAGGTCCAAAGGTAGACAGTTTGAGGTTGTTGCTTTTGCTCTATAGAATCAGGGATTTAGGTCCCTTTCACCTCGTCACTGTCCTCCATATTCAGCTTCTCTTTCCATGGATGCTGAAGCACTGGCCATCAATTCTACATTCTAGTCAGAAGGAAGGGCAAAAATACAGACTCCTCTGGCTAAGTCAGCATCTTTCAAGGAGCCTTCTCAGAATGCACAAATTCTACATCTAGTTAGCCAGAATTTAGTCACATGACCACGCTTTGCTACAAAGTTAACTGAGAAATGTAATCTTCCTTTCCAGTGCCAGTGTACAAGATAAAAATTGCAATGTTTATCTGATTAAAAAGGAGAGAATACTTACTTATTATGAAAACAGTCTCTGCCCTAGTCCCAAATAAAGGTATAACATTTCAAGTTCCGAAGTGCAGGAACCAACCCTTAATAAACGTGTGATGAAGATCTGTAAATAAACAAATGAGTGAGAGAATGAGTACAAGGAACAGAATCAGAACTGAGACATTCAACGGCATTTCAGTGAATAGCAGGAAGGCGGGGGGGGGGATGAAGCAAGAGGGAAAAGAAGATGTGAGGAAGAACAGATAAATCTCTGAGTCAGAAGTCCCTAATATACGATGCTTTTAAAAATAATAGTATTAAAAGCTTTAGTTAAAAATGCAGTTTAACTCTACTTTGAAGTGATGTCAGAAGATATTTTTATTTTATATATTTATTTTTTGAGACAGAGTCTCACTATTACCCAGGCTGGAGTGCAGTGGGGCGATGTGGGCTCACTGCAACCTCTGCCTCCCAGTTTTAAGTGATTCTCATGCCTCAGCCCCTCAAGTAGCTGGGACTACAGGTGTGCACCACCATGCCTGGCTAATTTTTTGTATTTTTAATAGAGACGGGGTTTCACCATGTTGGCCAGGCCGGTCTCAAACTCCTGACCTCAAGTGATCCACCCACCACTACTAGGAAAAAACTTATCCCTACTTCCCTAATTTAAGAATATTTTTATTTCCTCAAATCATCTATTTAGTGTGATTGATATATTATTTTTGTCAGTGTACTTAGAATTTTATGACTTGGTACATTTTTATTAATCACTCTTATTTTGAAAATTACTCCATGTTTCTGCATAATTATACTTATTACCTTATGGTCTGTATAATAGTTTTAGGTCACTTTAGGCTTCACATATACATGTGTGTGTGTGTCTGTTTGCATGTATGTACATACACATAGTCATGTGTTAACAACAGGGATACATTCTGAGAAATGCATCATTAAGCAATTTCATCATTGTTTGAACATCAGAGAATGTACTTACACAATCCTAGATATAACCTACTACTCACCTAGGCTATATAGTATGGCCTGTTTTCCTAGGCTACAAACCTGTACAGCCTATGACTGTACTGAATACTGTAGGCAGTTTAACAATGGTAATTATCTGTATATCTAAATATATCTAAAAATAGCGAAGGTACAGTAAAAATACGGTATGAAAGATTTTAAAATAGTGAACCTGTATAGGGCAACTCTGTTACAACCTTATGAGGCTCCTGTCTTATATGCAGCCCATTGTTGACCAAAACCTTGTTAATCACAGCACATGACCTGTACAGACAGGGCCACTTCTATCTCCATTTGGGATACATTTCAAAAAAGGTGAAATAGCTGAGTAAAAAGATTGTCATATATGTTTAAGCATTGCTAATAACCACACTTTTGCCTAATGGACACTGTTAACCTTGTAACCAAAGAAATGGCATCTTTAAGATCTACATGTGCCTGGTGCAGTGGTTCATGCCTGTAATCCCAACACTTTGGGAGGCCAAAGTGGGTGGATCACCGGAGGTCAGGAGTTTAAGACCGGCCTGGTCAAGATGGTGAAACCCCGCCTCTACTAAAAATACAAAAATTAGCCAGTCGTGGTGGTAGGCACCTGTTATCCAAGCTACTCGGGAGGCTGAGACAGGAGAATCACTCAAACCTGGGAGACGGATTTGCAGTGAGCTGAGATTACACCATTGTTCTCCAGCCTGGGCAAAAAGATCCACATGTAAGGGTACCTGGTTAACTAACATCTCAAAGCTAAGGGAGCTAGCGAATCAGGAAACCTGGATATGAGTCCTGGGTCTGCTGACCTCAGCAACATACTTTATTTATCTGAGGTCTGGTTGTTTCAACTCTAAAATGAGTGGTTTGCATTTTTTTTAAAATGAAATATGCATATATTTAAAAATACATAGCAATATATGTATAATGAAGTGAAATATTACAAAGCAAAACCACGCATTATAACCACTACCAAAGTCAAGAAATAGAACCATTACCAGTGCCACAGAAGCCCTCAGTTGTGCTCTCTGCTAAACTCTAATCCTTTCCTCCTCCCTGTGGTGACTTCTAACATCAGATATTAGTTTTTCCTGTTCTGAGCCTTATACAAATGAAATAATGAAGTATGTGTGTTTTGTCTTCTTTTACTTGTTATTCTGTCCTTTACTGTTATGTTTGTGAAGTTTATAAGCATAGTCTACAGTGTAGTTTATTCATTTTCATTATTACATAGTATTCGGTTGTATGAATAAACTTTTTTTTTAATCCATCCTACTGTTAACGGACATTATAGTTGTTTCCGGTTTAAAGCAATTACCCAAAAACGCTTCTATGACATGTCATTAGATACACGCACATATGCACTTCTAGTGGCTGGGTCACAGAATATGCATACATTCAACTTTAGTAGATATGCCAGAGTTTTCTTGAAATGGTTTCCCCAGTGTACACTCTCATGAAAAATAATAATCCTTGCTGAAATTCAGCACTGTGAATCCATTTCCAGCAGGGATTTCAGCATTGAGTTTGTGATACCTCAGAAATACCCAAGGACCTATCGTATCGGCAATATGTAAAAGGCTGAAAAGAAACAGTTCATCAGGCTGTGTGAAAACAGGCACTCTCACGCTTTACTGTTGACAGTGCAAAATAACACCCTACAAAGGTCTCTCTCTTATTGTTTATTGCAGCATTATTTGTAAAAGCAAAACACTGGAAGCAACCCAAATACTCACCCCTAAGAGACTGGTTAAAAAATTATAATACATCTACACATTATTATGCAGGTGTGAAAAAAAAAGAGGACTACTTCTAGAAATAGATTTAGGACATTTCTAGGCTCTTCTGTTAGGTGATAAAGAAAGGCATGAAAGAATGTATATAATCTGACTTATGGGGTAAAAAGGTAAATACTTTTATAAGAAAAAAGTAAGAAAGGGAGGAGGGAAAGAAGGAGCCGATAAATAATGAAAATGGGATATGAATATATGGGGTAAAGGGACTACGGATGGAAGCAGAACTCCTCTACACCTTTTTATATAATGTAGATTTTGAATTAAGTAAATTTTTTGAATTTTCAAAAAAGAATTAAAAAGAATTAAATTGAAGGCAAAGCCTGAAATGGAATATAAACAGAAGCCAGTGATCCTAACCGTATATCATTTATAATATAACCATACAGAAAAAAGAAATAATTCAAGTAAGGTATTTATCCAGTTCTTTGACTATGCTCCCTTACCAGGATATAATTAAAAAACAAAACAAGCAAAGACATTTTGAACTCTATGCAGTAGATATGTGATTGCTAATGATATATTGGTATTATAATCTTGAAACTTTTTTTTTTTGAGATGGAGTTTCGCTCTTGTTGCCCAGGCTGGAGTGCAATAGCTCCATCTCAGCTCACTGCAACCTCCACCTCCTGGGTTCAAGCGATTCTCCTGCCTCAGCCTCCCCAGTAGCTGGGATTACAGGCATGGGCCACCCATGCCCAGCTAATTTTGTTGGGTTTTTTTACTAGAGACGGGGTTTTTCCATGTTGGTCAGGTTGGTCTTGAACTCCTGACGTCAGGTGATCTGCCTGCCTCGGCCTCCCAAAGTGCTGGGATTATAGGCTTGAGCCACAGCGCCCAACTGAAACTATTTTGTTTATAAGATAAAGCAAATTTAGTGAACTTCTTTATGTTACTGGGAGCCAGAGTTTTCACAGTGGGGGAAAAGAAAAAAAAAGTACAACGGTGAAAAATGAAAAGGAATTCTGTGGAGTTGTTTTTAAACAGAAAGCATCTTATAAAATCCTCCATATAAATGTGTGTGTGTGTGTGTGTACTCTAGCTCTTGTCCACTGACAGGGCCTAGAGGCAATAATATATCCTAGCAGCGATGAGGTTATTCATTGCCCAAAATCCAGATCTTGGTTTCTGGGTCCTATTTTTCACTAGTAAGTACTGTGGCTTCATAAAGCAATGGCGATTCCAGGTTTAGGGTAGGAATAGTATGAAATGAGACTGAAATATCTTATGTGAGAAAGTGAAGTGCAAAAGAACTGTTGGGAACTTATCAAAGGACATAGAAACCTGTTTGAGGCAAAGAAAGAAAGAGAAGGAAGGATGGAAGGGAGGGAGGGAGGGAAAGAGCAAGGGAAGGAGGGAAGGAAGGAAGGAAGGAGGGAGGGAGGGAAAGAAGGAAGGAAGGAAGGAAGGAAGGAGGGAGGGAGGGAGGGAGGGAGGGAAAGAAGGAAGGAGGGAGGGAGGGAGGGAAGGAAGGAAGGAAGGAAGGAAGGAAGGAAGGAAGGAAGGAAGGAAGGAAGGAAGGAAGGCAGGCAGGCAGGCAGTTTCAAAGGGCTCCAACAGACCGAATTTTAAATAATTTAAGCATCAACATATTGACAGTAATTGTCTATAACAGTGAATTTTAAAAGAATCCATTAGTTCATCGTGATAAAATGAGACAGCAGGGAAAGGTATTCTTTGCAGGAAATGGCAACTAACAAACGTAGAAACGTGCCTCCGTTTCCTCAACTGTTAAATGGAGGTAACTGTACCTAAGTCGAGGTCGTCAGGCAGAGTATGAATTAACACGTGTAACACGACGTTAGCCGTTATTACACTGCCGCCTGGAACACGGTCACCCAGCTTCTCACTGCGCCTGCAGACGGGGACGCACGGCCACAGGCGTGAGGAAACTCCGGCCTCCCTAAAGGGACGCGGCCCGAGCCCGCGTTCCGCGGAGAACCCGCCGCGGTGACGCACTTCCGGCCTTTGTCGCGTCTCCTCCGGGCTGCCGCTGTCGGGGATTCAGAGGCGCCGCGACCTGTGCTAGGCGGCGTCTCCTCTCGCAGATGCCTCGCTGAGCCTCGGAGTCGGGCTGTAGCTGAGGGGCCTCGGAACGGCCGGTCTGTGCGCCGCGACCCGGACTGGGTATGGGGATTGGCGGCAGGGGCTTCTCGGTCGGAGCTGGGTCGGGCAGGCGAGGGCAGAGGGGGTTTCTCCGGAGCCTGGACGGGCCTTGCTCACCAGGTGAGCGTCGTGGCTCCTCCCCTTTCCTCCACCCCATTTCTGACCCTGAGTTCGTCAACCTTTCAGCCCCGGTAGTGGCGGCACTCTCAGCTCTCCCTGTCTGCATCTTAGGATCCGACAGATTCGGACATGAAGAAACGTGTGTATTTTCCGAGGTCTTATTCTGTACTGTGGACTTATTTTAAAGAATGCACAGAGATCGTTTTAAAAGACGCCACAGCCTTTCTTAGTCTTGCGGCTATCGATTTTTTTCTAAAAGAATAAATAGCATTTACTATGTGCCAGCCCAGCACTGTTCTAAGCATGTCCCAAATATCATCTGTTTCTCCTAACTCTGTAAGATACGCAATGTTATTATGTAGACTATGCCCCACCTCCCTGTCCTGCCTCTTTTTAAAATTAACCTACAAGAATAAAATGAAGTTATGTAACTTGCCCAAGGTCATTAAAGCTAGTAAGGGCTGGAGGAAGGATTCAAATCCAGGCACTGTGGCTCCAGAGTCCATTTTTTTAAAACCTTTGCTATGCTCACTCCACTCTGTTTCCGTATTAGCTTTATAGCCATAACCTGGGAGATTAACTTGGCTCATTTGAATCCCGTCTTTCTTTGGGACCTCAGTAGTCCTGGGTTTCTAGTTAGGATTTAATTGGAGAGGAGAATATATCGGGAGACACATATATCTTTCAGTGTGTCTGCAAACCTGATAAAACAGCCATTTTATTGATTTGTGTGCTTGTTTTTGCCCACTCATCTTGTCCTTTGGGCAGTAGCAAAGATTACAGTCTTGGTCCTAAGGGAAGGTAGCAACTATTAATTAAGCCACGATTGTACCAAAATTGTACATTATCTCATTAAAAGATTAATTTGCATGTTTATATGTGAGGCCAGGCTTTGTGCAAAAAAAAACACTTTATGCAGTATCTCATTTAATATTCTCAAGTTGGCAAGGTAGTTGTTGCCCCCATTTCATATATGAGCTTGAGGCTTAGAAAAATCAAGTAACTTGCCCAAGATCACTGTGTTAGAATTTACAAACGGCGGGCCGTGGTGGCTCATGCCTGTAATCCCAGCACTTTGGGAGTCCGAGGTGAGCAGATCACCTGAAGTCAGAAGTTCGAGACCAGCCTGACCTACATGGTGAAACTCCCGAGTGGTGGTGGCACCTGTAATTCCACCTACTCAGGAGGCTGAGGCAGGAGGATTGCTTGAACCTGAGAGGCGGATGTTACAATGAGCTGAGATCCTGCCACTGCGCTCCAGCCTGGGCAACAGAGCAAGACTCCATCTCAAAAGAAAAAAAAAATTCATAACCATATCTGCCTGTGTTCTTTGCTACCTCATACTACCTTCTGCTTATCTAAGGTAAATAAAAGATAGGGGCTTATATCAACTCTATGTATGTGTGCACATGTCTATACATGTGTATTGTAAATTTACAGAAAATTTTATAGAAAAGGAAAAGGACACATTCCAGTCTTTAAGACTGTTTATTTTGGGGTAGTCAAACTTGGTGAAGGAATTATATATTCCGCCCTACTTTTTGGATTAAAAAATTGTTCTGAAGAGAAGTAACGGTACAAGATGAATTGTGACTGACGGTGAAACGTATGACTCATAGAGTACATGACAAATGAGTGGGCAGGAGGAGGAGAGTGAGCTGAAATGGGTAAAGAAGACTTCAGAGAGGTTGTGCGATTTGAATCAAGCTGCAGAGATTGGGTAGGGTTTGAATAAGGGCAGAAGGCAAGAGCAAGGTCATGGCACAGGGATGAGAAAAGCCTGATTAGAATAGTGAGAAAGAAAGCCTGACTGGAGCGGAGAGTTCTGCTTGTGGAATAGAGGAAAGCAGCAGTGGAGCCAGACAACAGAAGCTAAAGGTCTGACTGGTTTTAAGCTGTGCTTGAGAGTTTGGGAATTCATCCAATTAGTGAGAAGCCAGAGATGGTGTCAGCAGAGGTGAGGGTTGTGGGTGAGATGGTGTCAGCAGAGGTGAGGGTTGTGGGGTGAGATGGTGTCAGCAGAGGTGAGGGCTGTCAGGTGTGTGGTGATGAAGGGTGAGAAGGCAGAGATGGTGTCAGCAGAGGTGAGGGCTGTGGGGTGTGTGGTGATAAAGGCACGTTTGTACTGTGTGCTGCTTAGTCTTCACCTACATGCATATCCTTGGTAAAGAGCATCCTTCCATGAGCATGATGGTAGATTTGAGGGTGTTGAGCTTGCTGAGGCCCTAGGGGGAACCAACTTTAAAATGCAGATTATTGTGCTAATTATATACTTGGCCTATACACTGAGGTTGTGATCCTGAATGGGAAATTAGGAACTCTATGTTTGTGATCGGGAAGGCAGGATTATAAAAAACTGGGGAAGCCTTTTGGAGACACTGTGTTCAAAGAAGAACTCAGATGTGCTGGTGCAAGAATCTGGGTATTAAGGCCACAAGATAAAAGCAAAATCAGCTGAAGGAAAGCAAAAATGAACCCAGGGTATACAGAGAAAATAGGGAAATTTATATTTGGGAAACTGAATATTTGAAACACCACATCCCAGCAATGAATTTTTCTGGGCAGAACTCTAAGCTTCAGCTGCATTGTCTTTGAATAGAAAAGCTTTGACTTGGAAACCAAGAGGCATGAGTGGTAAATAAGAAAAGACATTTTTTCAGAGCCTAGAAAGTTGAAAAAAACAAGAAAGCATGAGTGACTGTTTCATCCTGTGAATCTACGGTATGTTTACTGACTAATGTGAGAGTACATATTCTGAATTTAGCTGCT
Source organism: Saguinus oedipus (assembly GCA_031835075.1). Classification (NCBI taxonomy): domain Eukaryota; kingdom Metazoa; phylum Chordata; class Mammalia; order Primates; family Cebidae; genus Saguinus; species Saguinus oedipus. Next base: position 6,887,798 of record CM063172.1, on the reverse strand, counting down.
CGATATTTGTACCGCAAAACTTTCTTACCCTGTAACAAATGCAGCAGACCATGTTTCAAGCCATGATCGTCTCTGCCCTGGATGACTGCTAGAGCATTCCTTTCTGCTCCCACTTAACCCAAGGTCCCTGACACAGCAGCTAGAGTTATGCTTTTATATTAAATGTAAGTAAAATTATGTTACCCCTTGGCTCAAAATCCTCAGTGGTTTCCATTTCTCATAGAGTACAAGCTAGAGCCCCTACCACTGCCTTTCATGAGCTGTTCCCAAGCTCCTTACTTTATCTCCTGTTACTTTTCCTTTTGTTTTCTTTGTATCAGCCATTGTTCAACTAGCAATTATTGAAAAATTGAGGCATGTTCCCACCTGCAAAACCTTGCGCTTGCAGTTCCCTTTGCAGGAACAGCTTTCTCTAATAGCCATGTGACTTGCTCCTCACTTCCCACAGAACTGTTCAACCATTACCTTACCAAGGCCTTCCCTGACTCTATAAAATAGCAAGCTTTCTTTCCCGTTACTCTCTCCTTTCCCTGTATTTTCTTTACAGCCTTTATCAGTACTTCACAAATACTTAATTCTTATCTGCCTCCTGGACCCTTTACCTCATCCTGGCCTCTTCTTTCCCCAAGAGAGAGTTAGTGTTACAGCAGTGGAGACTGTAAATTCTGAAGTCAGATTTGTTGGGTTTGAATAGCAGCTTCATTACTTCCTACCTATAACTGACTTGGACTCTGGACTAGTAACGTAAACTTTCTGTATCTCAGTTTTCTCATCTTTGCTATGGTGGTAATAATAGCACCTTCATGGTTGTTTTGAGGGTTAAATGGGTTAGTATATATAAAGCATCCATAACAATACCTGGCACGTTAAAAGCATTATAAATGTCTGCTATTACTAATACTGTTATAAGGATGTCAATCCCATGAGACTAGGGACTTCGTTATAACTGCAGCTGCATCCCTAGTGCCTAGAACAGTACTTGGAATATGCTGGGCTCTCAATAAATATTTGCTAAATGAATGACTGGTATATGAAAAGTTATGACAGCAGAAGATAATATGGTAGTCACAGTGGTGGTGAGTCCACACCAAGAAAAGCGGGGGAGGGCCTGGCATGGTGGCTCACATGTGTAATACCAGCACTTTGGGAGGCCAAGGCAGACAGATCACAAGGTCAGGAGTTTGAGACTAGCCTGGGCAACATGGGGTCTCTATTAAAAAAAAAAAAATAGCCGGGCTTTGTGGCGAGTCCCTGTAATCCCAGCTACTCAGGAGGCTGAGGCAAGAGAATCATTTGAACCCAGGAGGCGGAGGTTGCAGTGAGCCGAGATTGTACCATTGTACTCCAGCCTGGGCGACAGGGTGAGACTCCATCTCAGAAAGAGAGAAAGAGAGAAAGAGGAAGGGAGGAAGGGAGGGAAAGAAAAGGAAAAAAGGAAGGAAGGAGGGAAGGGGGAAGGGGAATAAAAGTGGGTGAAAACATGAATTTGAGGATTCTGTCTTTAGAGAAAAAAATTCTCTGTACAATTTCTGGGGCAGTGATTATAGAAGGCAAACAAACCAAAGATCTCAGAACTTTATGGAGAGGATTACGTGTGCAGGTTATCCAGAAGGATGCTGTCCCATGCCAGTAGCTTTTTGCCCTTTGATAAATATAACTAATAATCACAATATGAATTCAACTTTTCTTCTAGTTGTAATATGATCAGTGTTCCCTTGTAATTTAAATACCTGACATGGTTTGGCTGTGTCCCCAGCCAAATCTCATCTTGAATTATAGTTTCCAAGTTCCCATAATCCCCATGTGTTGTGGGAAGCACCTGATGGGAGGTAATTTAATTATGGGGCAGGTACCTTCACGCTGTTCTCATGATAGCGAGTGAGTTCTCATGAGAACTGATGGTTTTATAAGGGGCTTTTCCCTGTTTCCTTGGCACTTCTCCCTGCTGCTGCCATGTGAAGAAGGACATGTTTGCTTCCCCTTCTGCCATGATTGTAAGTTTCCTGAGGCCTCCCCAGCCCTGCTGAACAGTGAGTCAATTAAACCTTTTTCCCTTATAAATTACCCAGTCTTGGATATGATTTTTTAGCAGCATGAGGGCAGACTAATAAAATACCCTATCCTTAGTTATTTAATTTCACAATCCATGTCAATACCTAAGAACAGTGTAGGATTGCTGGGCACAGTGGCTCATGCCTATAATCCCAGCACTTTGGGAGACCAAGGTGGGTGGATCATGTGAGGTCAGGAGTTCGAGACCAGCCTGGCCAACGTGGTGAAACCTCATCTCTACTAAAAATACAAAAATTAGCCTGTCGTGGTAGTGGTCACCTGTAATCCCAGCTACTCAGGAGGCTGAGGAAGGAGGATTGCTTGAACCGAGGAGATAGAGGTTGCAGTGAGCCAAGATCGTGTCACTTCACTCCAGCCTGGGTGAGAGAGTGAGACTCTGTCTCAGAACAAACAACAACAAGAAAGAACCTAAACAAACAGAATAGTGTAGGGTTATTTTTGCAATGGATTACAATAATTTTCTAATAATTAAAAATATTTTATTCTACAGGTTATTTTTCATTTGTGGGTTGTAAAATCTATGTGGTATGTCACAACCCACCACATCAATTTTACGACCCACAAAATCTGTTCCTAAGCTTTTTTATCTTTCAATGAAATAGGTTGAAAAAATACTTGTGGAGGAAGATCCAAGATGGCCCTTTAGGAGCAGCTCAGGATTGCAGCTCCCAGTGAAAGCGCAGAGGGTGAATGGACGCCACATTTCCAGATGGATCTTTATTGCCCACAGACCAGGAGATTCCCAGGCGGAGGAGCCCCATGGGCCACCAGCACGGCTGTTTCGACCAGTGCAGCTGTTTTGCTGGCGCCCCAGCATGGCGGTTCTCCATACAAAATACACTGGTCTGGTTGCCCTTTTAAGCTGGCAATTGGAGCTCCAAGAAGGCAGATTCGCCCATTCATCTGATTAAACAGGGGTCTGAAATGAAGCCAGGCCGGGAGATTCCCAGGCAGCGCCATTGTTTCAGCCAGCGCAGTGGGTCACCACATGGGAAATCACACAGATCCCAGAGCCCTTTCAGCAGGCGACTGGAACACCTGGAAGAGAGTCAGTCGTTCAACTTAAAAAAAAAAAAAAGGCTCTGAGGCAGGGAGCCAGGTGATCAGGCTCGGCGGGTCCCACCCCCACAAAAACAACAACAACAAAAAGCAGCAAGTGGAAACGCTCAGGGTTGAGAGTTTCACGGCAAGCACAACTGAACCCAGGACAGCCCAGCTCTGTGGGGGAAGGGCATCCGCCGTTACCGACACACTCCACCCTTACAGAGGTAGTCCGCCATTGCTGAGGCAGCCTGCCGTTGCAGAAGCAACCCGCCATAACAGAGAGAGTCCGCCATTACAGAGGCAGGCCACCATTACTGAGGCAGTTCTAACCACACCTATATAAACAGGACTGCAGGGAAGTTCACAAGGCAGCAGGGTGGAGCCCACAGCAGCAGCTCAGCAAAGCCTCTGCAGGCAGAGAGTGACTAGGCTGCCTCCTTGCTGGGCAGGGCAGCTTTGAAAAAAAATTGCAGCAGCACAACAGATACTCATAAATAAAGCCCTAACTCCCCGGGACAGAGCACCTGGGGGGAAAAAAGGGTTTATGAGTTCTGCTACAGCAGACTTAAATGTACCTGCCTAGCAGCTCTGAATGAACAATGGAGCTCACAGCTCAGCACTTGAGATCCTATAAAGAACAGACTGTCTCCTCAAGCAGCTCCCTAACCCCCGTATATCCAGAGAGTCACCTCACAATGGACTGATCAGACTGACGCTTGGCGGCCATCATTCTGGGACAAAGATAGCAGAAGAAAAAACTGGTAGCAACCTTACTGTTCTGCAGCTGCTGGAGGTGATCCCCAGGCAAGAAGGGCCTGGAGCGGACCTCAGCAGTCCAAGAGCAAAGGGTCCAGACTGTTAGAAGGAAAAACTAAGAAACAAAAATAACTTCATCATCAACAATCTGGATGTCCACTCAGAGAACCAATCTGAAAATCAGCAACTACACAGACGACAGGTGGATAAATCCACAAAGATGTGAAGAAACCAGCATAAAAAGGAGGAAAACACCAAAACCAAAACATCTCTCCTCCTACAAGGGATCACAACACCTCATCAGCAAGGGAACAAAGCTGGATGGAGAATAATGTGATGAAATGACAGAATCAGACATCAGAAGTTGCGTAATGAGAAACTTCCATGAGCTAAAAGAACACGTTCTAACTCAATGCAAAAAAACTAAGAACCTTGGGAAAAGATTTAATGAAATGATAACAAGAATGGACAACTTAGAGAGGAATATGAGTGAATTGATGGAGCTGAAAAAACACGAGAACTTCACGAAGCATGCACAAGTTTCAACAGCCGAATTGACCAAGCAGAAGAAAGGATATCAGAGGTCGAAGATCAACTCAATGAAATAAAACAAGAAGGCAAGATTAGAGAAAAAAAGCGCAAAAAGGAATGAAAAAAGTCTCCAAAAAATGTGGGACTATGTGAAGATACCTAATCTACATTTGATAGGTGTACCTGAATGTGACAAAGAGAATGAATCCAAGCTGGAAAATACTCTTCAGAATATTATCCAGGAAAATTTCCCCAACCTAGCAAGGCAGACCAATATTCAAGTCCAGGAAATAGAACACCACAAAGATATTCCGCAAGAAGAGCAACCCCAAGGCACAGAATCATCAGATTCACCAGGGTTGAAATGAAGGAGAAAATGCTAAGGGCAGCCAGAGAGAAAGGTCGGATTACTCACAAAAGGAAGTCCATCAGACTCACAGCAGATCTCTCGGCAAAAAACTCTACAAGCCAGAAGAGAGTGGGGGCCAATATTCAACATCCTTAAAGAAAAGAACTTTCAACCCAGAATTTCATATCCAGCCAAACTAAGCTTCATAAGTGAAGGAAAAATAAAATCCTTTGTGAACAAGCAAGTACTCAGAGATTCTGTCACCACTAGGCCTTCTTTACAAGAGCTCTTGAAAGAGGCACTACACATAGAAAGGAACAACGAGTAACTCACTCCAAAAACATACCAAATGCTAAAGAGCATCAACAAAATGAAGAATCTGCATCAACTAATGGGCAAAACAGCCAGCTAGAATCAAAATGGGAGTATCAAATTCACATATAACAATATTAACCCTAAATGTAAATGGGCTAAATGCACCAATCAAAAGACACAGACTGGCAAATTGGATAAAAAGCCAAAACCCATCAGTGTGCTATATCCAGGAAACCCATCTCACATGCAAGGATACACAAAGGCTCAAAATAAAGGGATAGAGGAAGATTTGCCAAGCAAATGGAGAACAACAACAACAAAAAAGGAGTTGCAATTCTCGTCTCTGATAAAATAGACTTTAAAGCAACAAAGATCAAAAGAGACAAAAAAGGACATTACATAATGGTAAAAGGATCGATACAACAAGAAGAGCTAATGATCCTAAATATAAGTGGACCCAATACAGGAGCACCCAGATACATAAGGAAAGTTCTTAATGACTTACAAAGAGACTTAGACTCCCACACAATATTAATGGGAGACTTTAACACTCCACTGTCAATATCAGACAGATCAACCAGACAGAAAATTAACAAGGATATCCAAGACTTGAACTCAGACCTGGAACAAGCAAACCTGATAGACATTTACAGAACTCTCCACCCCAAATCCACAGAATACACATTCTTCTCAGCACCACATCACACCTACTCTAATATTGACCACATTATTGGAATTAAATCACTCCTCAGAAAATGCAAAAGAATGGAAATAATAACAAACAGTCTCTCAGACCACAGTGCAATCAAGTTAGAACTCAGAATTCAGAAACTAACTCAGAACCGCATAGCTTCAAGGAAACTGAACAACTGGCTCTTGAATGTTGACTGGATAAACAACAAAATGAAGGCAGAAATAAGTTCTTCAAAACCAACAAGAACAAAGACACAACATACCAGAATATCTGGGACACATTTACAGCAGTCTCTAGAGGAAAATATATAGCAATAAGAACCCACATGAGAAGAAAGGAGAAATCCAAAATTGACACCCTATCATCAAAATTGAAAGAGCTAGAGGAGCAAGATCAAAAAAACTCAAAAGCTAGTAGAAGACAAGAAATAACTACAATCAGAGCAGAACTGAAGGAAATAGACACAAAAAACCCTTCAAAAAAATCAGTAAATCCAGGAGCTGGTTTTCTGAAAAGATCAACAAAATAGACCACTAGCCAGATTAATAAAAAATAAAAGAGAGAATAACCAAATAGATGCAATAAAAAACGATAAAGGGGAAATCACCACAGAACCCTCAGAAATTCAAACCATCATCAGAGAATATTACAAACAACTCTATGCACATAAACTAGTAAACCTGGAAGAAATGGATAAATTCCTGGACACTTGCGTTCTCCCAAGCCTAAACCAGGAAGAAGTTGAAACCATGAATAGACCAATAACAAGATCTGAAGTTGAGGTAGCAATTAAGAGCCTACCACTCAAAAAAAAGCCCAGGTCCAGATGCGTTCACAGCCAAATTCTACCAGACACACAAAGAACTGTAACCATTCCTTCTGAAACTATTCCAAATAATCCAAAAAGAGGGAATCCTTCCCAAATCATTTTATGAGACCAACATCATCCTGATTCCAAAACCTGGCAGAGACTCAACAAGAAAAGAAAACTTCAGGCCAATATCCATGATGAACATAAACGCAAAAATCTTCAATAAAATACTGGCAAGCCGACTGCAACAGCACATCAAAAAGCTTGTCCACCATGACCAAGTAGGATTCATCCCGAGGATGCAAGGCTGGTTCAACATACAAAAGTCTGTAAATGTAATTCACCACAAAAACAGAACCAAAAACAAAAACCACATGATTATCTCCATTGATGCAGAGAAGGACTTTGACAAAATTCAACAGCCCTTTATGCTAAAAACCCTCAATAAACTAGGTATTGATGGAACGTATTTCAAAATAATAAAAGCTATTTATTACAAACCAACAGCCAATATCATACTGAATGGGCAAAAACTGGAAGCATTCCCTTTGAAATCTGGCACTAGACAAGGATGCCCTCTCTCACCACTCCTATTCAATATAGTACTGGAAGTTCTAGCCAGAGCAATCAGGCAAGAAAAAGAAATAAAGGGTATTCAATTAGGAAAGTAGGAAGCCAAATTGTCTCTATTTGCAGACGACATGATAGTATATCTAGAAGACCCCATCATCTCATCCCAAAATCTCCTGAAACTGATAAGCAACTTCAGCAAAGTCTCAGGATACAAAATCAATGTTCAAAAATCACAAGCATTCCTACACACCAATAACAGACTTAAAGAGAGCCAAATCAAGAACGAACTGCCATTCACAATTGCTACAAAGAGAATAAAATACCTAGGAACACAACTAACGAGGAATGTAAAAGACCTCTTTAAGGAGAACTACAAACCACTGCTCAATGAAATAAGAGAGGACACAAACAGATGGAGAAACATTCCATGTTCGTGGTTAGGAAGAATCAATATCATGAAAATGGCCATACTGCCCAAAGTAATTTACAGATTCAACACTATCCCCATCAAGCTACAATGACCTTCTTCACAGAACTGGAAAAAAACACCTTAAACTTCATATGGAACCAAAAGAGAGCCCGCAGAGCCAAGTCAATTCTAAGTAAAAAGAACACAGTGGGAGGCATCACACTACCAGACTTCAAACTATACTACAAGGCTACAGTAATCAAAACAGCATGGTACTGGTACCAAAACAGAGATATAGACCAATGGAACAGAACAGAGGCATCGGAGGCAACACAACGTATCGACAACCACACAATCTTTGATAAACCTGACAAAAACAAGCAATGGGAAAAGGATTCCCTGTTTAATAAATGGTGTTGGGAAAACTGGCTAGCCATGTGCAGAAAGCAGAAACTGGACCCCTTCCTGACACCTTACACTAAAATTAACTCCAGATGGATTAAAGACTTAAACATAAGACCTGGCACCATAAAAACCCTAGAAGAAAATCTAGGCAAAACCATTCAGGACATAGGAGTAGGCAAGGACTTCATGAACAAAACACCAAAAGCATTGGCAACAAAAGCCAAAATAGACAAATGGGACCTAATCAAACTCCACAGCTTCTGCATGGCAAAAGAAACAGTCATTAGAATGAATCGGCAACCAACAGAGTGGGAAAAATTTTTGCAGTTTACCTATCTGACAAAGGGCTGATATCCAGAATTTATGAAGAACTAAACCAGATTTACAAGAAAAAAACAAGCCCATTCAAAAGTGGGCAAAAGATATGTCTTCTTTACAAAAGAAGACATACATGAGGCCAAGAAACATGAAAAAATGCTCATCCCCACTGGTCATTAGAGAAATGCAAATCAAAACTACATTGAGATACCATCTCACGCCAGTTAGAATGGCGATCATTAAAAAATCTGGAGACAACAGATGCTGGAGAGGATATGGAGAAATACGATCACTTTTACACTGCTGGTGGGAGTGTAAATTAGTTCAACCATTGTGGAAGACAGTGTGGCGATTCCTTAAGGATCTAGAAATAGAAATTCTATTTGACCCAGCAATCCCATTACTGGGTATATATCCAAAGGACTATAAATCATTCTCCTATAAGGACACGTGCACACGAATGGTCACTGCAGCACTGTTTACAATAGCAAAGACCTGGAATTAACCCAAATGCCCATGGATGAGAGACTGGACAGGGAAAATGTGGCACATATACACCATGGAATATTATGCAGCCATCAAAAATGATGAGTTCATGTCCTTTGTAAGGACATGGATGAACCTGGAGAACATCATTCTCAGGAAACTGACACAAGAACAAAAAATGAAATAGCGCTTATTCTCACTCATAGGCGGGTGTTGAACAATGACAACACATGGACACAGGGAGGGGAGCACTACACACTGGGGTCTGTTAGGGAGAACAGGGGAGGGACAGCGGGGGCTGGGGAGTTAGGGAGAGATAGCATGGGGAGAAATGCCAGATATAGGTGAAGGGGAGGAAGGCAGCAAATCACACTGCCACATGTGTACCTATGTAACTATCTTGCATGTTCTTCACATGTACCCCAAAACCTAAATTCAATAAAAAAATTGTATGTCACGATATAGAGCAAGCATACATATTGTTTTGTGAAATTATTTCAGTTATTTGTATGTCTCATAAGTGCACAAACATACACTCATATGCATGTGTATGTATGTTCTGGGTTATAATATAAAATATTTCTTAATAAGGGTCCTGGTCAAAAAAGTGCTTAGAAATCATTGGGTCACATAATTGTTTTTCTTTCAGAAAATTGCCTTCATTAAGTACTATCCTAGTTAAGATTGCTCATAAGTTGGTTTGTTTTTATTTTTGTTTTTTCTTTTGAGACAGAGTCTTGCTCTTTCACCCAGGCTGGAATATAGGGATATGATCTTGGCTCACCGCAATCTCCGCCTCCTGGGTTCAAGTAATTTTCAAGCCTCAGCCTACCGAGTAGCTGGGATTACAGGCACATGCCACCACACCCAGCTAATTTTTGTGTTTTTAGTAGAGAGAGGGTGTCGTCACATTGGCCAGGCTGGTCTCGAACTCCTGACCTTAGGTGTTAATAGACGTTTGTCTTTTTATTAGCAGTAATTTTCTTTTACATAAAATTGCCCACTCTCTACCTTTAAGTAGCTTCAAAAAGAAAAAAATCTCCAAGAAATTAAAGGGCAATAAAAAGCTTAAATTCTACTCCTGTTTGAAAGTACTAAAATCAGTATTTCATTCATTTTAATATCTCTGAGCCTAGACCACTACAGTCAACTACTTTGATTCTTTTGCCTTAGTGCTTAAACCACTAAGATATTCATTTAATCTTACAATAACATAAGAAAAATAACAACAGTGTTACCAGTTTAGAGTTTACTAAGCACCCAGCTTCTTTGTGCTCATTATCCTCGTTTTATCTTTGTATCAACCTAGAAAGATATGCAGTGTTCGTTTTAGGATTCCTATTTTATAGAAGGAAGAGACCAAGGCTCAAAACATGAAGCCCAAGACTTTGGAGGGAATACCACCAGCAGGATGATTTCTCAGCCCAAGACCTTCCACATGTTAAACCTAGCTCTCTCTCTTCCATCCCTCCCATGACTGGGGGGACTCTGCCTCTCCTCTCTAAGTGCATTGCTTAACATTCTTAATTTTTATCTTCTTTACTTTCCCTCCATCCTCCATTTATTTCCTTTTTCTCCTTGATTCTTGGTGTCATCTGTGACTACTTGGGCCCAAAGTGCTTGTTTACACTCATACAGCTAAAATTTGTTCTGAATTTAGTATCTTGCCATTCAAGTTGAAACCCAATATACTCAAGCTGATTTGAGCTGTTTCATTCAGGATGATTGAAACAGTGTCTTTGTTTAGTAAACTAGGAGTTTTTGTTTCTTCCATTTCTGTTTTTCTTCTTATATTATCTGGATTTGTATGTCCAAAGTATCTATTATTAATCATATTTTGATGTTCCTTCTTCATGAGACAAAGTGGCTGATTTTAGTATAAATACTCCAGTCCCTCCTTGTCCTGAGGTTTTCTGCATTTTTATATTTTTTTCTTTGCAAATTATTGTCTAGATCTCAGCGTTTCCAGAAGAAAAGATCAAGGGAGAATTACCAAGAATAGATTCTTTTTCTGGATAGTTAAACCGTTGATGTCCATAACCTTGACCCTTCAGACTGCAGAGATGCAGGAAGGACTTCTGGCAGTGAAGGTAAAGGAGGAAGAGGAGGAACACTCCTGTGGGCCAGAATCAGGCCTGTCAAGAAATAACCCTCATACCAGAGAGATCTTTCGTCGACGCTTCAGGCAGTTCTGCTATCAGGAGACCCCTGGGCCCAGGGAGGCTCTTCAAAGACTCCAGGAGCTCTGCCATCAGTGGCTGAGACCAGAGATGCACACAAAGGAGCAGATCCTGGAGCTGCTGGTGCTGGAGCAGTTCCTGACCATCCTGCCTGAGGAGCTTCAGGCCTGGGTGAGAGAGCACCGCCCTCTGAGTGGAGAGGAGGCAGTGACTGTGCTGGAGGATTTGGAGAGAGAGCTGGATGAACCAGGAGAGCAGGTGAGAAGACAGGAGAACAGGTGTTTGTATCTATAAGAACAAGTATGGGATTTCACTGTAACAAGAAGAGGATTTTTTATGCCAGACTTGATCTTCTGTAGGCCATTAATCTCTCTGCTTGTTTTTTCTTTGCCAGCTTCTTGGTCCTTCTTTTCTATCCAGTGGCCTTGAGAAGGCCTCCTTGCAGTGTTCTCTCTGATATTTGGTTCCCAACTGTCCTTGATTTCCACCAGGTCCTGACCCATGCTTATGACAAGAAAGCATTTGTAAAGGAGAAGGCAACTCCAGGATCAGCTCAAGAGTCATCAAATGGCCAATCCCAAGCCTTGGAAGAGCAACGTCAGTATAATTTGTGAGAGGTGTGCCTAGTTCAGGAGATTGGTGAGGATTAGAATTTCCTCAGAGAGCCTTCCTCATTCTCTGAATGTTTATCAATTCAACACATTTATTTAGTGTCTGCTGTATGCCAGGCACTATGTAAGGTACTGGGGATACAGTGGTAAACAAGGCAGATGTGGTCCCTGCTCCCATGAAGTTTACAGTCTAGTGGGAGAGGCAAACAACTAAGTAAGCAGTTATAATACAGTGCATCTTTTCCCTGAGGTCTGGGTATCATAGTTTTAGAGTGAAAAAATAAACAGAAAAAGTGGCTACTGTCCCCTTCCACCCATTCTCCTGGCCACTTTTTTCTTTTGTCTTTAGAAAGATAACATGTTATCTTTCATACTTCCTGTTATCTTTCATGTTATCATTATTTTAGATGGCAAGGCTGGGACTTGGAACGTGGAGTTAGCCCCAAAGAAGGAGATTTCTCAGGAAGTGAAATCTCTTGTACAAGTTCCTGGAAAACTGGACGGTAATATTACTCAGATGCCTGAGTATGGAGATATCTGTGACCATGAGGGCAGACTGGAAAAGCAAAGGGTGAGCTCTTCAGTGGAGAGACCCTATATCTGTAGTGAATGTGGAAAAAGCTTCACCCAGAATTCCATTCTTATTGAGCACCAGAGAACACACACAGGTGAGAAGCCTTATGAATGTGCCGAGTGTGGGCGGGCCTTCAGCCAGCGGTCAGGTCTATTCCAGCACCAGAGACTCCACACTGGGGAGAAGCGCTACCAGTGCAGTGTTTGTGGGAAAGCCTTCAGCCAGAACGCTGGGCTTTTCCATCACCTCAGAATTCACACTGGGGAGAAACCTTACCAGTGTAATCAGTGCAGTAAGAGTTTTAGTCGACGTTCAGTCCTCATTAAGCATCAGAGAATTCACACTGGAGAGAGACCTTATGAATGTGAAGAATGTGGCAAGAACTTCATTTACCATTGCAACCTAATCCAGCATCGGAAAGTCCATCCTGTGGCTGAATCAAGCTAGCTCCTTGGAACAGGTAGGGAAAAGTTTCCTGACATCTGACCACCAGCCAAGATGGCAAGGGTACTTTTTCTTTCTTTGTCCCTGTTGTATCCTCTAGCATAGAAAGTCAAGGGAACGCCAGTAAAAATTCTGTTATTTCTATGCAGAGAGGAGCATAATATCTTAAATACATCTGTTGAGTTCTCTGGTCAGTGACATCCTTAGCTTTGCAATACTGAATACTGTCTCTTGTGTTGACTTCATCATGTATGCTGTAGACCTGCTTTCATACACATCTGTGCAAGAAGTTTTCTAAGTGTATTTCAGGAAAATTTCTTCATCCTAGTTTATTAAAACTTTTTTTGAAAAGTTTTAAAATAATTATATGTAGCCTGACTATAAAATAATCTCAAAGGCAGTTCCCTGAGTATTTAAAAATTAATTTTAAAATAATTACAATAAAATTCATAATATGTTACCTGACTACTTTCCATTCACATAAGATATGATAATTTGCTTTTTAACCTACAAAAAGGGCAGATGAATCTTCCTGTGTAAATGTAGATTTACAGTAAGTTAGATTGCTGTAGATTTTTTAGTAAGTTAGCCTTTAGTCAGGAACTAAGAAATTGAAGCAACCGTATGTTATGAGCAGCTCAGTGGCTCTTCATAACAAATATTGTTCATGATTTTAAATTTACACAGAGGCTGAGAAACTTAGAAAAAAATCTGATATCTCACCTGAGACTTCTGATTGCAAAATATAGGCCTCTTTTTGTTTTTTTCCATAACATATAATGAGCATTTTTTGTTTTTGCCTTTTTCTACCTTATTCAGTATTTTGTATGGAAAAATTTGAAACATCAGGGAAGAGAAGAGTATGATCACACTTCCATGTTGATTGTTTTTTATGACCCCCACATTTCTCAGTATTTACTACTGATTGCCATCAAGGTCATACATAAAAAAAATTTCTTTCTCTTAACATTGACTTAGTAACTCTTTACAAAGCTTTATACAAGGTCCAGGAGACAAAGAAATGGAAAACCTATGGTGAAAACAATCGAGTTTGGAATACACCCAAATACCCAGTATCCAGCAGGTAACTTAAGAATAACAGAATCACTTCTACATGCCTTTTATTTGACAGATAAAAAGAAGTTCTCAGAAGTGACTAAGATCATAGAGCCAGTTAAAAGCAGAGCTGGAACCTAGTTCCTTGAGTAACACTCTTTCTACTAAGCCGCTGGGAGCATTATATCACCAAATTAAAATTACAAGTATATGAAATTTATTGCATTTATAAGTCATTGAGGTTGCTCAACAACCCCCCCCATTTGTATGTTTCAATAAATGTACAACTCTTCTATTTAATTTACAGTGGAGTCCAGGAAAGACTGTAATCACTTATTCCTCATTGGAAGCATTTTATTCATTTTTGTAATTATTTTTAACTTCTAAAATTTAATTTACTTAGGAGGACTTTTTTAAAAAAGATAACTCATTCTTTACCTGATTCAAAAATCAAAATAATACAAAAAGGTCTACTTCTTCCCTTTATAGGTAGCCATTTTATTAGTTTCTTATGTATCTTTCAGTGTTTCTTTCCGTAAATGTAAGGAAATAGGAAGGTATAATCTTATTTCCTCCATTACTCAAAAAGCATATTATTTATACTCTTCTGGTACCTTGCTGTTTTCATGAAAGAATATAATTTTTAGAGATGTGCACATCATAACGCAGAACTTCTTTTTTTAAAATAAGTTAATAGGATTTTATTTGGTCATTCTCCATAGTTTATTTGACAAACTCCTATAGATGAAAAAAAAATCACTATTTAAGAATGTTACATATTCTGTTTCATTCTTCTCCCCAGTTTAGTCCAAGTTAAGTTTCTTCCGTTCAAAAGCTAACAGCTTTTATGTGAGCTAGGAAACAAGGTGTGGGCAGCCAGAATAGCACATAATTCTTCTACAAAGAAATGGAGACGTGATGGGTGGTATTTTTCAGCTTAGAATATTTGGTTCTATCACATATTCTTAACACCTGACATTTCAAACTGTTGGTGTCAGTACTTGAGGCTAATTGTGGGTATTATAAAAAAACATTTTTTTTGTTGTTGTTTTTTTGATATGCAGTCTCGCTCTGACACCAGGCTGGAGTGCAGTGATACAATCTCAGCTCACTGCAGACTCCACCTCCCAGTTCAAGTGATTCTTCTGCCTCAGCCTCCCGACTACAGGAGTATGCCACCACACCCCGCTAATTTCTGGGGTTTTTTTAGGATGGTCTCGATCTCTTGACCTCATGATCCACCCGCCTTGGCATGCCAAAGTGTTGAGATTATAGGCGTGAGCCACCGCGCCCGGTCTATAAAAAAATCTTATATTTCCTCAAGAGTATTGTTTTATTTTCTTGAGGTTAAATTATTTCTAAGAGAAATAACTACAGATTTTTGAGTGAAGAAAAATATAGTAGATTTAAGTTTCAAGTAAGATCAACTTCTTAAGTAAATATGTATTCCATAAAGTCATATAATACATATTCTATAGTATTCTGAGTTTATTATAAATATCTTAAATGCCTCTCCATATGTTGAAGCAGCATGCTTGGCTAATTCCATTACATCAGGTCTTAAAAGATTTAAAATATGAACAGATGAGATTTTTGAAGGATGTATTTCTTTTCTTTTTTTTTTTTTTTTTAATAAAGACAGGGTTTCACCCTGTTGGTCAGGCTCATCTTGAACTCCCAACCTCAGATGATCTGCCCGCCTTGGCCTCCAAAGTGCTTGGATTACAGGCGTGAGCCACCACGCCCGGCCTGAAGGAGGTATTTCTAATGGAATGAATTTTCATACCTGCATCTGAATGTTGGATGTTTAATTTGTTTTGTGCTTGTTTTCTCACAGCCTCTCAAAATATCTTGTTTTTCTCAACAACAGGAAAATCCTAAGAAGCAAAAGATGTCATATATGCTGTACAGACAGATGTACCACCTAGAATGCAATGATGCGTAACATGATTAAAGTGACTTGACAGCAAACTAACTTCCCTTGTTTCCTGATAGTAATTGTGTAGATTCTCTTATAGTAATCTTTTATCTAGTGTGCACATTCCTCATTAACTGAGAAATAAATATTTGCCTTAACTGATAGACAATGGCATGTAGACATTGGCTGCTTCTGCGATTATTCCAGTTCTTCTTGGACAAAAGCTCTTAGTTGTCTCCCTTTCACATTTCTAAATTTCTCTCACTTCTCTCTCCCCTTTTTACCACCATGGCTCCTTTATTCAACCCATTAAGGCTCTAGCATAGACCTCTTTTCAGGTGTTTCCTGGACCAGTATCTGCCGCTTTCTGTTCCTTTGAAAAGTCAGTCTATGGCTGAGCAAGATGTAGGAAATATTGATTCAAATCCATTTAAATAAACTTACTGGTTCTTGAGGACAGTCTGACACTCCTTTGAGCACTGTTCAGCACAGTAGATGTTGCATCAAGAAATAACAGAATCTTGCAACCGCATTAGCCTAGAGCTGTAAATACAGCTCTGAAAACTCTTGCTATAATTTTAATTTCTTGGTCAAGATTTCAGTAATATCAAGTATCTGTTCATATTTAGTATTTGGAAATGACTCTTATTTTCTGTATCTGATGATACTTTTTCTCTAAAAAAATATATTAAAGTTTATAGTGGAAGGTTGTTTTAAATTTTCTAAAAAGATAAAAATTACCTCTGAGGAGATTTTAAAAGGAAAATGTATCTAAAATTAAAGCTATTATAAAATGTGAAATCTTTTCTGTGGAATAAGTTTGAGATATAAAATATATACCAATATACTTGTTTCATTGGTTAAATGTTGAACTAGTAATAGAGGAAAAAAATAAGTTTTTTGTTTTTTTGTTTTTTTTTTTGGAGAGGGAGATGGGGAGTAGAGGAATATCTTTTGGTCAGAGGGGACAGGGTAAGACAAGACCCATCAAAGATATGTTCAAGAATCAAGAGTTTTTGAGTTTGGCTGGGATCAACAGAGAGTGGGAGATGGTAGGTGGGAGCCATATTGAGAAAGCCTTGTACTTTCAGAATGAGTTTAGTCAGAAAATAATAGCTTTAAAAAGAGATTTTAAGAGCTTAGCAAATATCATACCTAAATGAGAAAAGTGAAGTCCAAAGTACTTAAGCACTTGTAGTAATCTATCTTTTATCACCTTAATAAATTTGAAAAGGAAACCAATTATGAACAGAGATCACTGTGAATTATATATGGTTTCATAGACACTTACACTTGGAACCCTGAGCCTCATTGTTGGCATCTGCAAACAACAGCAGCAACGAAGTGGGATGGAAGGAAAAAAGAACAAAATATGAGGACATAAAAAGGAATCAGAAGGTAAAGTTAGATGCTATAACTCTAGATTGGGCAAAAAAAAGATGACCAAAGGAAAAATAAAAAGATAGATGCAGGGACAGATTGTTGCCAAGAAACATGCTTCATCTTCACTATTAGAAATCTCTAATTTATCTGGTCTAAGTTTTTAGACTGCTGTTGTTTAAGCAGTAAAAATAATCTCACTGACCTTTACTCCTCACACATTTTATTATTTCTCATAAAATGGATAGGGAGAAAAGCATAGTCTATAAACCTCTGTGATTTTTAGGTCTCTTTGAACCTATCCCTAGTTTTCTATGTCAGCTGCCAATGGGCAGTGTTGAAGACACTATTTCTTGATGATATCTGCACTAGAGTCACCTGGGTTGTCTGTTTGAACTGCAGTTTTCTGAGCCTCACCCCAGACCTACTGAATCAGTGTCTGAGACAGAGCCTGAGAATCTGCACTGACCTACTGAATCAGTGTCTGAGACAGAGCCTGAGAATCTGCACTGACCTACTGAATCAGTGTCTGAGACAGAGCCTGAGAATCTGCACTGACCTACTGAATCAGTCTCTGAGACAGAGCCTGAGAATCTGCACTGACCTACTGAATCAGTTTCTGAAACAGAGCCTGAGAATCTTTTCACTGAAAATGAAAAGGAGTGCTGTTAATAAGAAGACAACAGGCATAAACCAGGATGTGTGGTCCCTATACTAATAATTTTTATAGTAGGCAATATTTTTTCAACCAAGGAGATAGAAGAGACAGAGAATCAGAAAGATTACAATGTTCTGTTGTGAAAACTAACGCAGAACATATATGAAACAAAGGCTGTTGGAGACTTAGGTGTAGCCACCTAGCCCAAGCTAACCCCCAGTAATAGATCTATTGGATTAGGCAAGAAGGGATGGGATATGTCTGCAGAAACAAAACACAGGGCCCCTCACCCAAACTACATTACGATAAACCCATTCTTAACATAGCTGGTTACCAAAGATGAACCTATTGAGTGAATGGCTTACCAGACAAGATGGATGATGTCCTGGAAGCACAGGAGCGTTTCAGTGGTATAGGGACCAATAAAGGACAGTGTTCAACCTTATGCTATAAGAAAGTGAGAAGATAACGCCTGTCATCCCAGCACTTTGGGAGGCCAAGGCAGGTGGATCACGAGGTCAAGAGATCGAGACCATCCTGGTCAACATGGTGAAACCCCGTCTCTACTAAAAATACAAAAATTAGCTGGGCATGGTGGCTCGTGCCTGTAATCCCAGCTACTCAGAAGGCTGAGGCAGGAGAATTGCCTGAACCTCGGAGGCAGAGGTTGTGATGAGCTGAGAATGCGCCATTGCATTCCAGCCTGGGTAACAAGAGTGAAATTCCATCTTAAAAAAAAAGAAAAGAAGAAGTGAGATGATAGACGACTGAATCAGAAGCTTGCAGTGTTAGGGCAAACAGTGAGCCATTTTAAGCAAGTAGTTGGGTGAAGGGGAGGGGGCAGATATTACACCAAGTAGTTTCATAATTTATCACATCCTTTATTGGCTGTGGAGAGGAGCCCTTTTGCCACTGAATGGTACCAAAGACAGCTGACCCTGCCTTAAGGGTGTCAGTAGATCTTCAGGCAGCTATTCAAGAACTGTCTCAAGATCATTCCTCAATTGTGATTGTGTTCAGCACAATTGCAGGTGTGGGGGTGGCAGTGGCCTCCCCTTACCACCCCTGACTTCTGCTAACTCATTGTAGAGGGGTATGTAGTGAGGGATAGTTCCTTGGGGGGACCTGATTTATTTAAACAGGTTTAAAACAATGGAAAGCAAGCCAACATCTTCCCCTCTTGTCTCCACTTTCCTCAGGTGAGTGTTGATTATTGCATTTGACCCTTGGCGGGGCAGAGTGAAGGTAACTGGACAATTGGTGTGGTACAGATAATACCTGACCCACACGGTTGGATGGTTGGGTTTTTTGTTTGGAAAGCCCTTTATCTTCCGAGAGGCATGACCTCATGTGGGAGGAGCTGTGGGAGGAGCTCTGAGTGTGCCTGTGCCTAGACTCCTACACCCCCATCAGCCATCCAGGAGCTTGGTTGGGCTCTAAGGTGCTCGCTAGGGCAAAAAAAAAAAAAAAAGGAATCTCCCTGAGGACAGAGGAAAAGACCCTGATGCCGGAGACCTCGGAGAACCAGGGTCCTAGGGAACCGAGGGTGCGTCAGGATCCAGTGAGAGTAGTTAGGTGTCTTCAGCCAAGGAGAGAGAGAAGTCAACCCAGACTGAGTGGCTGCTGAACACCCCGGTCGGCTTGAGCCTTTTTGAGGCGGCTTCTGAGCTCAAAGGCCAGCCAGGTCATGTGCACAAACAAACCACTGAGACTAATGGGTCCTCCAAGATTCCTAGAGAGGCGGCAGAGGATTCGGCCCAAGTGCGTTAGAATATGGACGTTTTTCCAGTGTCCTGTGCGTTATGGACCAACTATTTCCTTTCCCCTAGAGAAGTGTTCAGTTTTTAGCGTCCCCGGACTCCGTGTAGGCGCTGTCTTGGTCTCCTATACCCATGCAAGACCTCTATACTTTCTCAGCGATCCAAGGATCACGGTACTTGGAGGTGGTGCTGTTGCCCCATTTTCCTGGGCTTGCTCGAGTTCCCCTCTTTTATGTAGATCTCTCAGGATCTGGATTTTGTGTTCTGTGTCGGCTCCACCCGACATTTCAGAGACACAGAGAACTGAACAAAGCGCGGCACCTCCTTCTCAGATGGGAGCACAGACTTACCAGCGGGGAAGCCTCACTGGAATCCCTAGGCTGACCGGTCCTTATGGCCAAAAGTTGGTTTCCTTGTATGTTTCCTGAATCCTACAGCTGTTTTACCTGAATGGTTTTACAGAGTTTTCACAAAAATCCCCTATACAAATTGACATGATACTGTGTATCTGTAAAGGCTTAGTACTTAAAGAAAAATACTTTGCGTGATCCTCCCAATTCTGCAAAACAAACAAGTGGTACGTGAATTTCTCTGGGTCAGACAACATTGAGAAGTTAGCACATTTAAGCAAGCATTCATTGAGTGCTGCACTCTGGGCCAGGCTTTATGTCGCAAAAATTGGACTATGCCAGATAAAAGGCATTTTTTACTGTATAGTGTAATGGGAAAGACAGGTTGCCTTGAGGAAAATAAACTTTGTACATAGGGACTTTGGAGGTGGCATGTTAAAGATAGCTTCCCTGAGTAGGCAATAGCAGAGCTGTTTCTGTGAACTGTCTGAAGTTGAATAGCAAAGAGGAAATGGACCTTGAGGGATGGAGTATATGAAGGAGGGATCAGGAAACTGCAAATAAACGAAGATGGGTGCATTCCAGCCCAGGCAACAAGCGTGGCAGAGGTGGGGCAAAGAGAGTAGAGAGTAACTGAAATATGCCGAGGAATTTCAAGTTTATAGGGCAGTGTGCTTTTCCATAAATGTCACAGTACATAAATAAAATCTGTATGCACACTGGTAAGCAGAAGAGACTAGGCTAAGGACATCAGCCTTCCTGGCCACCCCAGTAACTGAAGAGATCAGTATGCTGGTACTCCTATAAGCCATTTGGGAGCACCCTGTAAACTGTGGCAATGCACAGTAGTTGGGCAGTTAAATGCTCTGTCTGGATTTAAGTAGAGGAGTAATGCAGTCTTACTAGCTTTCTAGAAATACTCTAAAAGTGGTGTGGTGAATAAACTGGAAGGGTGCAAAACTGAAAGCCAGAGAGACAAGAGACTTTTAGTTGTTAAAGAACCAAAACCGTAAGTTGGTGAAAGTAAGTCACTGGCAACAGAAATGAAGGGGCACCAGATGGAACTGTATTAAAGATTGCAGATTTAACTAGACCTGATAACTAATTAGATTGATGAAAGTGAGAAAGAAAAGGTACTGAGAACACTTCCTGTCACAAACTAAGTACTACATAAGTATTATTTAAAATAAATGTAGCAAGGCTAAACGATTAGGTAAATGTGGCACTATTTTATAAGTGATGGCTAACATTGGATGAAAAATTGGTCACAAGGGGAAAATGATGAATTTTGGTGGTGAGTTGAAGATGCTTATGAGATGTACAAGTGAAAGGGTCTAATGCGCCACAGGACTATAAGGGTCTGGAGCTCTAAAGAAAGATTGGGATGAGAGAATCCGACTTGGGAGTTTTCAGGTGAAAGCTAATGTCATAGAATGGTTGAGATTGCCCATAATGAATGTGGGATGAGAATAAGGCTGGATTTCAATTTAGAATACTAGACAGTTTTGACAGGCAGAGTAAGAGCCATGAAGTAGACTAAAGAATAGTCATTGGAAACATATTTAACAAGTACGTATACATTACGGCCAATACAGTCACATACCACATAGCAATGTTACAGTCAATAGCAGACCACATGTACAATAGTAGTTCCATAAGATAATAATACCATATTTTTACTGTACATTTTCTGTGTTTAGATATTCAAATACCTGGCTTAGTGTTACAGCTGCCTACAATATTCAATACAGTAACATGCTGTACAGGCTTTTAGCCTAGGAGCAATAGATTAGACCCTACTGCATAGGTGTATAGTAGACTCTACCAGTCTAGGTTTGTAGAAGTACATTCTATGATAGTCTCACAATGACAAAATAGCCAAAAGACATATTTCTCAGAACATAATCACGTGATTAAGCAATGCATGGCTGTTCTTCCTGAGTGCCAAGCACTAGGCTAAACACTACAAAAACCAACTTACGGAAAAGTAACCAGAAGAGTGAAGTGTTTCTTAGAAGATCGGGAGTAGTTAGCAGCATCAGGTGCTGCAGGGCCATCTGATTAGCTGGATGTGGTGGTGCATGCCTGTAATCCCAGCTACCTGGGAGGCTGAGTTAGGAGAATTGCTTGGACCTGGGAAGTAGAGGTTTCAGTGAGCCAAGATTGTGCCATTGCATTCCAGCCTGGGCAACGAGAGCAAAACTGTCTCAATACAAACAAACTTTTGAAATCATCTAGCACAGTTCTTGGCACAGAGAAGTTACACAGGCATATGTTACTTTACTTGCACTTTGCTTTTTTGTACTTCACAGATACTGTGTTTTCTACAAATTCAAAGTTGGTAGCAGCTCTGCATCAAGCAAGTCTGTCAACACCATTTTTCCAACAGCACGTGCTCACTTCATGTTTCTGTGTCACATTTTGGAAATTGAGTATTTCAAATTTTAAAATTATTATATCTATTATGGTGACCTGTGATCAGTGATCTCTGATATAATTTGCAATTGTTTGGGAGCACCACTAACCACACCCATATAAGATGCCTAATTTAACTGATAAATGTGGGGTGTGTTCTGACTCTTCCACCAACCAACCCATTCCCCAGTTTCTCTCTCCTCAGGCCTCCCTATGCCCTGAGACACAACAATGTTGGAATGAAGCCAGTTAATAACCCTACAGTGGCCTCTCAGCGTTCAAGTGAAAGGAAGACTCTCACGTCTCTGTCTCTAAGTTGAAAGCTAGAAAATGATTAAGCTTAGTGAGGAGGACATGGTGGAAGCTGAGACAGGCTGAAAGCTAGGCCTCTTTCACAAAACAGTCATTTGTGAATGCAAAGGAAAAGTTCTTGAAGGAAGTTAAAGCTACTCCACTGAACAAACGAGTGAAAAGAAGGTAAGACAGCTTTATGGCTGATACGGAGAAAGTCTGAGTGATCTGGAAAGAAGATCAAACCAACCACAACATGCCTTTAATCCAAAGCCTAATCCAGAGCAGAACCCTAACTCTCTTCAGTTCTATGAAGGCTGAGAGATGAGGAAGCTGCAGGAGAGGCAGAAGCTAGCAGAGGTTGGTTCATGAGGTTTAAGGAAAGAAGCTGTCTCCGAAACAACAGTACAAACTAAAGCAGCAAATGTTGGTGCAGACACTGCAGCAGGTTATTCAGAAAACCTAGCTAAGATAATGGATGAAGGTGGCTATACGAAACAGATCTTTAATGTAGATGAATTTTATTGGAAGAAGATACCATCTTGGACTTCCATAACTAGAGAGAAGTCAGTGCCTGGCTTCAAAGGACAGACTGACTTTCTTGATAGGAGCTAATGGAGCTGGTGACTTGAAGTTGAAGCCAATGCTCATTTACTAACCTGAAAATCCTAGCAACCTTAAGAATCATGCTGGCTGGGCATGGTGGCTCATGCCTGAAATCCTAGCACTTTGGGAAGCCAAGTCAGGAGGATAACTGAGCCCAGGAGTTTGAGACCAGCCTGGGCAACATGGAAAAACCCTGTCTCTACAAAAAAAAAATACAAAAATTAGCTAGATGTGGTGGTACACACCTGTGGTCCCAGCTACTAGGGAGGCCAAGGTGGGTGGACTGCTTGCACCAGGGAGGCAGAGGTTGTAGTGAGCCAAGATTTCACTACTGCACTCCAGCCTGAGTGACAGAGAAAGACCCTGTGTCAGACAAACAAAAAAAAAGTCATGCTAAATCTACTTTTCCTGTGCTTTAAAAATGGAAAAACAGAGCCTGGATGATAGCACATTTATTGACAGCATGGTTTACTGAATATATTAAGCCCACTGTTGAGAACTACTGTGGCGGGGGGGGGGGGGGGCGGAGTGGAGATTCCTTTAAAAATATTACTGCTCACTGACAATGCACCAGTCACTGAAGAGCTCCTCAAGAGGTCAATATTGTTTTCATGCCTACCAACACAGCTAACCATTCCACAGCCCAAAGATCAAGGAGTAATTTCAACTTTCAGGTCTCATTATTTAAGAAATACATTTTGTAAGGGTATAGCTGCTAAAGATAGTGATTCCTCTGATGGATCTGGGGAAAGTAAACTGAAAACCTCCTGGAGAGGATTCACATTCTAGATACAATCAAGAACATTTGTGACTCATGGGAGGAGAACAAAATATCAACATGAACAGGAGTTGGAAGAAGTTGATTCCCATCCTCATGGATGCCTTTAAGAGGTTTAAGACTTCAGTGGAGGAAATAACTGCAGATACAGTGGAAACAGCAAGAGAACTGCCTGAAGATGTGACAGAATTGCTTCATGCTTATGACAAAATTTGAATGGATGAGAAGTTGTTTCTTATGGATAAGTAAAGAAAATGGTTTCTTGAGATGAAATCTACTCCTGATGAAGATGCTCTGAAATTGTTGAAATAACAGCAAAGAATTTAGGATGGCACATAAACTTAATTGACAAAGCAGTGGCAGAGTTTGAGAGGGTTTACCCCAATTTTGAGAGTTCTGTGGGTAAAATGCTATTAAACAGCACTGCATACCACAGAGAAATAGTTCACGAATGGAAGAATCAACTGATGCAGCAAACTTCAGTGTTGTCATATTTTAAGAAATTGCCACAGCCAACCCAGCCTCCAGCAGTTATCACCCTGATCAGCCATCAGTCAGCAGCCATCAAGGCAAGACCCTGCAGCCTCAAAAAGATTATGACTCACTGAAGAGTCCCGCCTTGTTTTGCAATAAAAATCTCTTAATTAAGGTACGTGCGTTTTTTAGACATGCTACTCTACACCTAATAGACTGTCATACAGCATAAACATAACATTTATATGCACTGGAAAGCCAAAAAAATTGTGAGACTCATTTTACTGCAATATTAGCTTTTTTGCAGTGTTCTAGAACCAAATCTGCAGTATCTCCAGTGTATGCCTGTAAATGTTAATTGACCCATCTTTGACATGCAGTATAAGCAGGCCAAGCTATGTGCATCGCTTTTTGCACCTATTTTCTTAATCATCTGAATATTTCACTGCATTTTATAGTTCTAAAAGCAAATAGTGTCTTATTTTTTATTCCTGAAGTAACTAAAATGTCTCTGAGTTAATTTTATGTCATTTTTGCTTATTTCACAGAAATTTCTTTTTACTTTCCAATTATTGCCTTGATTACAGCCATTCACTCTGAGTAGATCTGTTCCAGTTTGGAGTTGATCTTCTTTAACAATGATGCGTTATGCCTTAGCATCAGCCTGAAGTATATCTACTGCTACAGTGAGCCAGTCTTCTGAGCTGTTTCACCCAGGAATGTATTCAGACCAATTGCAGAAGAACCAGAGAAGTATCGAATAGTTAAAGAATCTGGCCCACACGGAAAGGGAGCTTCTGGTCAGGAGTTCTTCAGACAGGGTACTACGGGTATTTATTTGGGCCTCAAGCGTCCAGCTTCAGGCTCTTCACCATCAATGATGGAGAGCAGCAATACACAGTACGTAACACATCTTGGAACTACTGATACTGAAGTAGTTCCTGACCATCCTGCCCAAGAAATCCAGGTCTGAGTATAGGAGCATCTCAGAGTATAGGGAAGAGGCTGTCTGTGCTGAAGAATTTGGAGAGAAAGCTGAATGATCCAGGAGGAAAGATACAATAAAGAAGAAATGTTTATCAGATAGCAGGTATTATCTCCAGAGAGAGATAAGAGAGTTGAGATCACTTTTCTAGTGTAGTTACAGGAAAATGGCTAACATGTTATTGGCCCAAATTATTTATTTTTGTTCTACTTTGGTTTTTTAACTTGTTGGCTCTGCGTATTTTCCCCTCTTTGTCCCTTTATCCCTGCCCTTGCAGGGATAACCGCTTTCAGCTCTCCCATTGTGTGTTCCACAGTAATACTGGGATTTTAAGCTTTAATTTTCAGCAAATGTCACCCTCATTTAACTATATCTAATTGTCCCCAGTTCCCCACCCTCCTACAGGAGACAAGAAGTGCCCCGAATGGCAAATAGTGTATCTCATAACTGCATAGGACTCACCTGGCATCTGGCTCCAGCCAGTAAAGGGTCAACTCAGCTCTGAATCTTGGGAGTTGCACACTGTTAAGGAGAACATTGAGGAGGAGACAGCAAAGAAGAAGTTAGGAAATGTGGCTGTATTTTTGCACTTTTCCAAATGAACCTCGTCACTAAAATCTCTGCCTACCTTTTATTTGATCTCTAATGCCTATTCCACTTTTAACTTGTTCCTCTAAGCATGTCACTTTAACCTCTTCTTTCTTCACTTCTTTGCCTTAAGACTGTTTTTTAAAAAACTCCTGCTGCTTTCTTCTTACTTTGCATGGTTCAGTTTCTCCCTTCTAACACTGCCAACTTCCTTGATGGCAGACCTCTTATCCCAAACACAGGAGAATGTTTTTCTATATCGAAGTCAATAGAAAACTATTAAAAGGCTACATGCAATAAATAAAGTTTTAAATGTAAGTTTTTAAATGAGTGGAGGAAACATAAAACTTTAGTAGATGCATGCTTACTAGGAAAGCACGCATACATGCTAAAATGTCATTATACTATACATATTGCTTACCACTTGTTTTTTAGTTTAATATTACATTATGGATATATTTCCAAGTTACATATAATACATGTATGTAGCTGACATACATTTCACTGCAAGAGTATTGAATTATTTTGTAACTGGCCTTAGAGAGTTTTTACGTTGCTTCTTTTTTCTTTTAAATAGTGCCAACTAAAAGCCATAAACTCTTTTCTTTTTCTTTTTTTTCTTTACTTTGTATTATGAAACAAGTTTAAGCATATATAAAAGTAGAATTGTACTACTTTTGATAAATCCCCATGAACCTGTCACCCAGGTTCAACACTATCAGATTATGGCCGGTCTTGTTTCACTTATAACTCTACTCATATCCCATGCTTTTGTTATATATATTATATATATGGCCATAATATATATATATAGTTGAAGAGTGTACAACTCCCAAGATTCAGAGCTGTAATATATATCATATTATATATAAGAATATATCTGAGATAAGCTTCAAAAATAATTTTTATATATAATTTTGAAGCCTATCTCAGATATCATATTCTTTCAAATGTAAATATTTCAATATTTGCTGTAAAATATATAAAATTTCAAAATGTAAACAATACTATTTCATACCTAAACAATTAACAGTAATGCCTTAACATCAATTTTCCAGTTTTCTCAAACATGTCATAAACTTCTTTTGTTCATCTTTCTTTTTAACTTATTTGAATCAAGATCCAAGGAAGAAAACATACTGTGATGGGTTGATATGCTCATAAGTTTCTTTTAATATGTGGGTATGCTCTCCTGTTTTCTCTTCCCTTACAACTCACTTGTTAAAGAAAATCAAGTTGTTTGTCCTATATAGTTGCACACAGCATGCATTTTGCTGCTGCATCACATGCTGTAGTCTAAGATGTTCTGCTGCCCTATGTTTTGTAAACCATAGTAATGTACAGGCTTGATCAAAATCAAGTTTTTTTTTAATTTTTATTGCATTTTAGGTTTTGGGGTACATGTACAGAACGTGCAAGATAGTTGCATAGGTACACACATGGCAGT
The DNA here is from genome assembly GCA_031835075.1 of Saguinus oedipus. Classification (NCBI taxonomy): domain Eukaryota; kingdom Metazoa; phylum Chordata; class Mammalia; order Primates; family Cebidae; genus Saguinus; species Saguinus oedipus. The sequence continues at coordinate 6,860,519 of CM063172.1, read as the reverse complement.
GTGTTTTGCTGCCTTCCTCCCCTTTACCCACATTTGGCATTTCTCCCCAGGCTATCCCTCCCCAGCTCCCCACCCCCACACTGTCCCTCCCCTATTCCCCCCAATAGACCCCAGTGTGTAGTACCCCCCTCCCTGTGTCCATGTGTTCTCATTTTTCTCACCCACCTATGAGTGAGAATATGTGGTATTTCATTTTCTGTTCTTGTGTCAGTTTGCTGAATCAAGTTTTAAGGTTTTTTTGGCCAGATAAATTGAATGATTTTGGCAAGATGGTGTCTTATATTTGAAGCCTATATTTTCTGTTTGTCTCTTTTTCTGTGGTGTTAGCAGCTATTGATCCTCAATACCTATAGTCAGTAATCCACTGGGGCCCAAAATGGTGACATTCTAATTGTATCCTTCTTTCTTCATTTAATAAAGCTGGACTAGTTACATAAAAAGATACTTCCCCTGATTTTCTGTTTAGTAATCCAATGGTTTGTACAGGAAAGGCAAGATAATTGCTTAAGTCACTCCCCACTACCTTGCTTTTTAGATTAGTTTTCAAAGCAATGAATTAGTTAGCAATCATCCTTTAAAACAGTGGCCAATTGTTAGTATCTTTTGGAACTCATGGATTAAAGCACATCTGATGTTTTCAATCCATAATACTATCCTTACTGAAGCTCATGTGTCTTCTCTTTGAGCAGTCAAAACCTTTTCAGTTTGGCATCTGAATCTTTATGACATGAACCTAGTCATCTTTGATAGCTTTCTTGCTGACCCATATGATAAGATGTACCAGGTCCATCTTATAGTTTTCCTTACATAGTCCTAGAATTAATACTTCTCCAAGGACCCGATTCTGCTTAATGGGAAATAGTATTTCAAAACCAAAAATAGGGCATTAGGAGTGCTTATGGCCTAGTCATTGGTACTAGGCTTTTTCAGTACTCAGAGTTAGGAAAAAATTTAGGAGAAAGTGTATATCAAGAGTTCACATTGATAGTTCTAATTCACATTTAGTACTTTGGGGTCTGACTCCCTTACCTTCATCTGTATCTCCTTTTGGAGGATTCTCAAAGACACCAGGAATGATAGAATATCAAATAATTACTAATTTGCTTTGTCCCACAATATACACACAATAGCCTTGGAATAAAAAAGTCAGTATTACCCACAAATATGATTACTGTAAATAGCTTAATGGTGATGGTGATGGTGGTGGCGGCGATGGTGGTGGTGGTGTGTGTGTGTATACATGTTTTCTATTGTTTTTGTCCTTAAGATATATCTAACTGGGGCTACATATAAAAAAATTACTGCTTTAAGGACATTTGAAATAATTACTCTTTTGTATGGTTATGCTACCAGTGGATATACATGTAAGTTCAGTTTGTTGAATTGTTTTCCATGTTCAGAGAGGGGTTTTCAAAAATTATTTAAAGTTTAAATTCTTAGATGTTACGTCTATAAGGTATTTTTGAGGTTCTATTCTTGTTTTCCTCTTTCTATTGCCTGCCTTTCCCATCAGTAACTTTTCTGCACTCCTTTTGTGGGTTATCTTTTCATTATTTGTTGTATTAATACAAGCATATGTATGTATACACACAAATACACACACAACCCTTTTTATATGATAGCACATTATAATTTCAGTCATAGACTCAATACGTATCTGTTTTATGGGAAACATTTTATTCTTTTATCATTCTGGCATGTAGTTCTAAAAAGTGTTTATTTCATGAGCAAGTAATTCAGAAAAGTATATGTAAATGAGTGAATTATGCTGACATTCTCAGTATCATCTTTCAGATGATTTGATCAAAATGGAGAATGAGAATGCCCTTCCCAAGCAGAAGAAATGAAGAAATAACACACCAACAGGAAAACACTGTCAGATTTGATCGCAGTATTCCTGAGAACTTTGTGTAGATGTCCAAATGTATAGGGAAAGACTAGGAAAATATCCCGAAAATACCATAATGGTGAATGTGGAATGACTTTTGCTACTATGCTGGGCTCATTTTTAAAAAATTTTTTGTGGAGACAGGGGTCTCACTGTGTTGCCTAGGTGTGTCTCAAATTCCTGCCTCAAAGGATCCATGGATTTTGGCCTCCCAAAGTACTGGGTTACAGGCAAGAGCCACCATACCCAGCTGGTTTCCATTGCCTTTCATATATTGTTTCACTTCCTTTTCCTATAAAATATTCCTTATTTTGGTGAAATTACTACTTTAAAAAATTTTGCTTTATCACAATGTATACTGCTGCTATGATCTGAATGTCTGTGTCTCCCCAAAATTCATATATGGAAACCTAAACAGTCATCACTGAGATGCCCTCACAGTGGGGACCTTGGGAGATGCCCTCATAAATGAAATTAGTGCCCTTAAAAAAAAAAAGGCCACAGAGAACTGCCATACGCTTCCACTGTGTGAGGACATAGCAAGAAGGTACCATCATTGAGCCTCACCAGATACCAAGTCTGCTGGTGCCTTAATCTTGGACTTCTCCTCCTCCAGAACTGTGAGAAATAAATGTTTGTTGTTTATACATCACCCAGTTTATGGTGTTTTTGTTATAGGAGACAGAACAGATTAAGACACAACACTTTTTTCTTTCTCCCTTTTTCTAAGAGACAGGGTCTTACTCTGTTGCCCAGGCTGGAGTTCAGTGGTGCAACTATAGCTAATAGCCTCGAACTCCTGGGCTCAAGGCTCAAGGGATCCTCCCACCTCAGCCTCCTGAGTAGCTAAAACTACAGGCATGTGCCAACATGCCCAGCTAATTTTTAAATTTTTTGTAGAGACAAGATCTCACTATATTGCCCAGGATGGTCTTGAACTCCTGGCCTCAAACAATCCTCCCTCAGCCTCCCAAAGTACTTAGATACAGGCATAGTCACCACGCCCAGCCACCTATATACTTTGCTTTCATTCCTTCTTTCCTTCCCCCTTTCTTTTCATTCTTTCTTCCTCTTTCTTCCCGTTTCAACTGAACCATCTAAAAGCTAGTTGTATGAAATCCCATTTATAATAACCACAAAAAAATAAATACCTAGGAATATATCTAACCAAACTTGAAAGACTGCTACAAAAAGATCTACAAAACACTGCTAAAAGAAATCATAGATGACACAAACAAATGGAAAAACATTTCTGGCTCATGGATTGAAAGAATCAATATCACTAAAATGACCATACTAGCCAAAGCAATCTATAGATTCAACACTATTCCTGTTGAATTACCAATGTCATTTTTCACACAATTAGAAAAAAACTATTCTAAAATTCATATAGAAGAAAAAAATAACCAAAATGGCCAAAGCAATCCTAAGCAAAAAGAACAAATCTGGGGGTATCACATTACTTGACCTCAAACTATACCGTAAGACTACAATAACCCTCACCTCTAGACCCCAGTGTATACCTATGCAACTATCTTGCACGTTCTGCACATGTACCCCAAAACCTAAAATGCAATAAAAATTAAAAAAAAAAAAGACTACAATAACCAACACAGCATGGCACTGACATAAAAACAAACACAGAGACCAATAGATCTAAATAGAGAACCCAGAAATAAGGTCACATATCTACAGTCATCTGATCTTTGACAAAGAACAAAAATAAGCAACAGGTGCTTATTTATAAATGGTGCTGAGATAGTTGGCTAGCCATATGCAGAAGAATAAAACTAGATCCTTGCGTTTCATTATATATAAAAAATAATTCAAGATGGATTAGAAGATAGCCAAATAGGAACAGCTCTGGATTGCAGTTCCCAGCAAAAACGCAGAGGGTGAGTGACCACCACATTTCCAAACAAACTTTTACTGACCACGGACCAGGAGATTCCCATGTGGAAAAGTGCCACGAGTCTCCAGTGCCACTGTTTAGGCCAGCACAGTGGGTCTCCACACAAAAACTCACACAAATCCAGTCACTGTTTCAACTGGCAACTGGAATGCCTGGGAGACAGAGTCTCCCATTCAACTGAAAAAAGGGGGGCTAAAACAGGGAGCCAGGTGATCTGGCTTGGCTGGTCCCACCCCAACAAAGACCAGCAATCTGAAACGCTCTGGATTGAGAGTTTCATAGCAAGCACAGCTGGACCATCCCAGGGGAAGGGTGTCCACCATTACCGAGGCAGTCCACCACTACTGAGGCAGTCCGCCATTACTGAGGCAATCTGCCATTACCAAGGCAGTCTGCCATTACAAAGACAGTCCGCCATTACTGAGGCATACAGCCATTACTGAGGCAGTTCTAACTATACCTCTATAAACAAAACTGCAAGGAAATTCACACAGCAGCTCAGCAATGTCTCTGCTGGCAGATTGTGAAGAGGCTACCTCCTCACTGGGCAGGGCATCTCTGAAAAAAGGCAGCAGAATGACAGGAACTTATAAATAAAGCCCCACCTTCCCAGGAAAGAGCACCTGGGAAAACAAGGTGGTTAAGAGTTCCACAGCAGCAGACTTAAACATACCTGCTCCAAAGCTCTGAACAGAACAATGGAGCTCACAGCTCAGCACTTGAACTCCTATAAGGTACAGACTGTTTCCTCAAGCAGCTCCCTGACCCCTCTCTGTATAACCAAAGAGACACCTCCTAAAGGAAACCTCAGGCTGACATCTGGAGGGAATCCTTCTGGGACAAAGATAATGGAAGAAGAAACTGGCAGCAACTCTTACTGTTCAGCAGCCACTGCAGGTGTTCCCCAGGAAAGCAGGGTCTAGAGTGGACCTCCAGCAGTCCTACATCAGGGGGGCCTGACTGTTAGAAAGAGGACTAAGAAACAGAAAGAAATAACTTCATCAGCAACAAAAAGGATGTCCACTCAGAGACCCCATCTGAAAGTCACCAACCACAAAGACCACAGGTAGACAGATCCACAAAGATGGGAAGAAACCAGTGCAAAAAGGATGAAAACACCCAAAACCAGAACATCTCTCCTCCTCCAAGGGAACACAACTTCTCACCAGCAAGGGAACAAGGCTGGATGGACAATGAGTCTGATGAATTGACAGAAATAGGCTTCGGAAGGTGGGTAATAACAAACTTCTCTGAGTTAAAAGATCATGTTCTAACCCAATGCAAAGAAACTAAGAACCTTGAAAAAAGGTTTGACAAAATGCTAACGAGAATAAACAGCTTAGAGAGGAATATAAATGAATGGATGGAGCTGAAAAACACAACACGAGAACTTCGCGAAGCATACACAAGTTTCAATAGCCTAATTGACCAAACAGAAGAAAGGATATCAGAGAATAAAGATCAACTCAATGAAATAAAACAAGGCAAGTTTAGAGAAAAAAGAGTAAAAAGAAATGAACAAAGCCTCCAAGAAATATGGGATTATGTGAAAAGACCTAATCTATGTTTGATAGGTGTACCTGAATGTGATGGAGAGAACGAATCCAAGCTGGAAAACACTCTTCAGAATATTTTCCAGGAGAACTTCCCCAACCTAGCAAGGCAGGCCAACATTCAAGTACAGGAAACACAGAGAACACCACAAAGATATTCCTCAAAAATAGCAACCACAAGGCACATGATCATCAGATTCACCAGGGTTGAAATGAAGGAAAAAATGCTAAGGGGAGCCAAAGAGAAAGGTCAGGTTACTCACAAAGGGAAGCCCATCAAACTCACAGCAGATCTCTCTGCAGAAACCCTATAAGCCAGAAGAGAATGGGGGCCAATATTCAACATCCTTAAAGAAAAGAACTTTCAACCTAGAATTTCATATCCACCCAAACTAAGCTTCATAAGTGAAGGAGAAATAAAATCCTTTATGAACAAGCAATTGCTCAGAGATTTCATCACCACCAGGCCTGCTTTATAAGAGCTCCTGAAAGAAGCACTAAACATAGAAAGGAACAACCAGTACCAGCCACTCCAAAAATGTACCAAGTGGTAAAGAGCATCGACACAGTGAAGAAACTGCATCAACTAATGGGCAAAACAACCAGTTAGCATCAAAATGGCAGGATCAAATTCACACATAACAATATTAACCTTAAATGTAAATGGACTAAATGCCCCAATCAAAAGACACAGACTGGAAAACTGGATTAAAAAGTCAAAACCCATCAGTGTGCTATATCTAGGAAACCTATCTCACATGTAAGGATACACATAGGCTCAAAATAAAGGAATGGAGGAAGATCTACCAAGCAAATGGAGAGCAAAAAAAAAGCAAGAGTTGCAATCCTAGTCTCTGATAAAATAGACTTTAAACTAACAAAGATCAAAAGAGACAAAGAAGGGCATTACATAATGGTAAAAGGATCAATGCAACAAGAAGAGCTAATGATCCTAAATATATACACACCCAATACAGGAGCACCCAGATACATAAAGCAAATTCTTAATGGCCCACAAAGAGACTTGGATTCCCACACAATAATAGTGAAGCAATTTAACACTCCACTGTCAATATTAGACAGATAAACGAGACAGATTAACAAGGATATCTAAGACTTGAACTCAGACCTGGACCAAGAAAACCTAACAGACATTTACAGAACTCTCCATCCCAAATCCACAGAATATACATTCCTCTCAGCACGACATCATACCTACTCTAAAACTGACCACATAATTGCAAGTAAATCACTCCTCGGCAAATAAAAAATAACAGAAATCATTAAAAACAGTCTCTCAGAACACAGTGCAATCAAATTAGAACTCAGAATTCAGAAACTAATTCAGAACCACACAACGTCATGGAAACTGAACAACTGGCTCTTGAATGTTGACTTATCGGATAAACAATGAAATGAAGGCAGGAATAAAGATGTTCTTCGAAACCAACAAGAACGAAGACACAATGTACCAGAATCTCTGGGACACATTTAAAGCAGTGTCTAGAGAAAAATTTATAGCAATAAATGCCCATATGAGAAGCAAGGAAATATCTAAAATCAACACCCTATGGTCAAAATTGAAAGAGCTAGAGAAGCAAGATCAAAAAAACTCAAAAGCTAGCAGAAGACAAGAAATAACTAAAATCAGAGCAGAACTGAAGGAGATAGAGACACAAAAAGACTCTTCAAAAAAATCAGTAAGTCTAGGAGCTGGTTTTTTGAAAAGATCAACAAAATAGACCACTAGCCAGATTAATAAAAAAGAAAAGTGAGAAGAATCAAATAGATGCAATAAAAAACGATAAAGGGGATATCACCACAGATTCCACAGAAATACAAACCACCATCAGAGATTACCACAAACAACTCTGTGCACCTAAACCAGTAAACCTGGAAGAAATGGATAAATTCCTGGACCTTTACACCCTCCCAAGCCTAAACCAGGAAGAAGTCAAAACCCTGAATAGACCAATAACAAGGGCTGAAGTTGAGGCAGCAATTAATAGCTTACCAACCAAAAAAAGCCCAGGTCCAGATGGGTTCACAGCCGAATTCTACCAGACATACAAAGAGGAGCTGGTACCGTTCCTTCTGAAACTATTCCAAACAATCCAAAAAGAGGGAATCCTCCTCAAACCATTTTATGAGACCAACATCATCCTGATACCAAAACCCAGCAGAGACTCAACCAGAAAAGAAAACTTCAGGCCAATATCCATGATGAACATAGATGCAAAAATCTTCAATAAAAAACTGGCAAACCAATTGCAACAGCATATCAAAAAGCTTATACACCACAATTAAGTAGGCTTCGTCCCGGAGGTGCAAGGCTGTTCAACATACGCAAGTCTATAAACATAATTCACCACAGAAACAGAACCACAGACAAAACCACATGATTATCTCAATTGATGCAGAGAAGTCCTTCAACAAAATTCAACAGCCTTTTATGCTAAAAACTCTCAATAAACTAGGTACTGAAGGAATGTATCTCAAAATAATAAAAGCTATTTATGATAAACCCACAGCTAATATCATACTGAATAGGCAAAAACTGGAAGCATTCCCTTTGAAATCTGGCACTAGACAAGCATGTCCTCTCTCACTACTCCTATTCAATACAGTATTGGAAGTTCTGGCCAGAGCAATCAGGCAAGAAAAAGAAATAAAGGGTATTCAATTAGGAAAGGAGGAAGTCAAATTGTCTCTATTTGCAGAAGACATGATTGTATATTTAGAAAACCCCATCATCTCAGCCCCAAATCTCCAGAAACTGATAAGCAACTTCAGCAAAGTCTCAGGATATAAAAATCAATGTACAAAAATCACATGCATTCCTAAACACCAATAACAGACTTAAAGAGAGCCCAATCAAGAACAAACTGTCATTCACAATTGCTACAAAGAGAATAAAATACTTAGGAATACAACTAACAAGGAACGTAAAAGACCTCTTTAAGGAGAACTACAAACCACTGCTCAATGAAATAAGAGAGGACACAAACAGATGGAGAAACATTCCATGCTCATGGTTAGGAAGAATCAATATTGTGAAAATGGCCATACTGCCCAAAGTAATTTACAGATTCAACACTACCGCCATCAAGCTACCAATGACCTTCTTCACAGAACTGGAAAAAAAACACCTTAAACTTCATATGGAACCAAAAGAGAGCCTGCATAGCCATCAATTCTAAGCAAAAAGAACAAAGATGAAGGCATCATGCTACCTGTCTTCAAACTGTACTACAAGTCTACAGTAATCAAAACAGCATGGTACTGGTACCAAAACCGAGATATAGAACAATGGAACAGAACAGAGGCCACGGAGGCAATGCCACACATCTACAACCATGTGATCTTTGACAAACCTGACAAAAACAAGCAGTGGGAAAAGGATTCCCTGTTTAATAAATGGTGTTGGGAAAACTGGCTAGCCATGTGCAGAAAGCGGAAACTGGACCCCTTCCTGACACCTTACACTAAAATTAACTCCAGATGGATTAAAGACCTAAACATAAGACCTCACACGATAAAAACCTTAGAAGAAAACCTAGGCAAAACCATTCAGACCACAGGCATAGGCAAGGACTTCATGACTAAAACACCAAAAGCATTGGCAACAAAAGCCAAAATAGACAAATGGGATCTAATTAAACTCCAGAGCTTCTGCACAGCAAACGAAACAATCATTAGAGTGAACCGGCAACCAACAGAATGGGAAAAAATTTTTGCAGTCTACCCATCTGACAAAGGACTTATAACCAAAATCTACAAAGAACTAAAACAGATATACGAGAAAAAAAAAAAAACCCATTCAAAAGCGAGTGAAGGATATGAATAGCCACTTTTCAAAAGAAGACATATATGAGGCCAAAAAACATAAAAAAAAAGATCATCATCGCTGGTCATTAAAGAAATGCAAATCAAAACTACATTGAGATACCATCTCATGCCAGTTAGAATAGCAATCATTAAAAAATATGGAGACAACAGATGCTGGATAGGATGTGGAGAAATAGGAACACTTTTACACTGTTGGTGGAAGTGTAAATTAGTTCAACCATTGTGGAAGACAGTGTCGCGATTCCTCAAGGACCTAGAAATAGAAATTCCATTTGACCCAGCAATCCCATTACTGGGTGTATATCCAAAGGATTATAAATCGTTCTATTATAAGGACACATGCACACATATATTCACTGCAGCCCTGTGTACAATAGCAAAGACTTGGAACCAACCCAAATGCCCATCGATGATAGAGTGGACAGGAAAAATGTGGCACATATACACCATGGAATACTATGCAGCCATAAAAAAACAATGAGTTCGTGTCCTTTGTAGGGACATAGATGAACATGGAAACCATCATTCTCAGCAAACTGACACAGGAACAGAGAATCAAGCACCGCATGTTCTCACTGATAGGTGGGTGTTGAACAATGAGAACACTAAGGTCTGTTGGTGGGGGACTATGGGAGGGATAGTGAGGGGTAGTGAATTGGAGAGGGATAACATGGGGAGAAATTCCAGATATAGGTGATGGGGATGGAGGCAGCAAACCACATTGCCATGTATGTACCTATGGAACAATCCTACGTGTTCTTTACATGTATCCCATAACCTAAAATGCAATTTTACACATATATTTATGAAGATGGATTAAAGATTTAAAAGTAAGACCACAAACTCTAAGAATCCTAGAAGAAAACCTAGGAAATGCCATTCTGGACATCAGCCTTGGGAAAGAATTTATGACTAAGTCCTTAAAAGCAATCTCAACAAAAATGAAAATTGACAAATGGGACCTAATTAAAGAGCTCTTCACAGTAAAATAAATTATCAACAGTAAATAGCCTACAGAATGGGAAAAAAAATACTTGCAAACTGCATCCAGCAAAAATCTGATATCCAGAATTTATAAGGAACTCAAACAATTCAACAAGTAAAAAAACTCCATTAAAATTTGGTCAAAATACATGACATATCTCAAAAGAAGACACAGAAGCAGCCAGCAAACATGAAAAAATGTGAAAGATCACTAATCATCAGAGAAATGCAAATAGAAAGCACAGTGAGAACCATCTTACACCAGTCGGAATGGTTGTTATTTAAAAGTCAAACAATAAGACATGCTGGTGAGGCTGCGGAGCAAAAGGAATGCTTATACACAGTTCAGCAACTGTAGAGAGCCGTTTGGTGATTTCTCAAAGAACTGCCATTAATCCCAGCAATCCCACTACTGGGTATGTATGCAGAGAAAAATAAATCATTCTACCAAAAAGATACACGCACTCATTATTCATCACAGCACCATACACAATAGCAAAAACATGGATTCAACCTAGATGTGCATCAGTGGTGGAATGGATAAAGGAAATATGGTAAATATACACCGTGGAATACAAGTGGGCACCACCACTCCTGGCTAATATTTTTGTAGTTTTTGCAGAGATGAGTTCTTGCTATATTACCCAGGCTGGTCTCAAATTCCTGGGTTGAAGCAATCTGTCCACCATGGCCTCCCAAAGGGCTGTGATTACAGGAATAAGCCACTGCCTCTGGCCAAATTATATATTCTTTATGTTGTTTATACATTTAAATAAATGCCAAAACCACAGTATATTTTTATTACACATATTTAATTTCCTCTTACACTAAGTAGCAAAGCTCATGAGAAGGATCTCTTTAAGAAGTCTTGAACATACAGAGATTTCAGGGCACCATCAGTTACTGACTCAGGATAATAAGTATCCCAAATGGAGCGAGGCTTCCACTAAACCTTGACTTGCTTATTTCTAGAGTGTCTCTGTCACATATTCTCAGATTCACTGTGATCCCCTTTTTATGGTTGTCCATTATTAGTTTAACTCAACCTCAAACTCATCATCATTAATGGTCCTTTCCTGCTTCTTACTGCTGGTTACTATTCCAAAGTTTTTATACTTAGTCCGTATTTCTTCGCTTACCCATATGCATCACTTTGCCACTGCAAAACTTTCAATGTTTCCTTGCTCTCAAATATTGTCCCTTCTACACATCTTGATTTGCTTCTTATTTTGCTTTGCATTTTTTCAGTGACCCTCATCAGTCTTTCTTGCTAACCACTTCCCTTTCCTACATGCAGAAGCCCTGTTACCCACATTCTAAAATAGTTGGCTCATAAATCTGAATTGTACTCATTGAATTTATAGTCTTTCTTGGACAGTTCAAATACTTGTAGCTTCAGATGGTGATTCCAGAAGCAAATACAGAAATATATGTCCAAAGCAAGAAACATGAACAAAGGGAAACACACAGAGACATACCTGGCAGACCCAAATGAAAATTTTACAGAAGCTGAAGGAGAGGTTAGGCACATTCCACAATTAAGAAACAAGTCAAACTGAATGACTCCTACACAAACTTTATCTAGAATTTAGTACATAATCAGCATCAGAGGCTCCTCTGAACACAGAAAGCCTTGAAGCATGGTCCACATGGGGGAGGCTTTACTCCAAATGCAGACTTCACTCAGCATCAAAGAAAGCACTCTAAGCCCATCCACTGTATATGAAAAGCGTGGGAAGACCCTTAGATCAAACAATGGCCTTATTCATCAAACGGGAATCCAAAAGGAAAGAAAAATTCAAAATGTGATGGGTGTGGAAAATCAGTTAAAAATCAGTCTTTAGTCGACATTGGAGACTTTACACAGGTGAGAAACACTTGTTGAAAAGGCTTTACTCAGAATGCAAGAGTTTTTGATGATCTTAAAAAATCATTTGGAAGAGAAATGCTTTGGTTGGAATCAGTGTAGTAAAACCTTGATTCATCAGTCTGCCTTGATTCAGCATCAGGTATTTTATATGGCAGAGAATGCTTGTCAGTGCCATGACCATGGGAAAGCTTCTTTATACACCGTATCCCTCTTTTGGCCTCAGGAAATCCACTAGAGGAAAAAATTCTTGAAATGTATTCAGTGTTAGCTTTCAGTTAGCAGGCCACACAGAGCAGCAGAGATCCACTATGGGGAGAAATACTGCAAATAGGACTGGCATGGGCAAACCAGCATCTGCACTAAGAATGCTCACTCAAAGGAGAAAGACGATACCCAGTAACAAAGTAAGAGTCACAACGGGAGCCTTCCTGGAAATGAATTTCTGAAGGACAAGCTCTGTGAGCATAATGAAATTTGAGACTAGTGACTCTGTAATTACTAAGTCTTGTGAAACATCAGAACACGCACTCCTCAAGGGAGAAATACCTCAAAGGTACTGATTGTGGGAAGCACTTGAGCTCAGGACTTAGCCAACATTAGAAAATGTATGCAGACCAATCCTGCAAATATGAAGAATGTAGGAAGACCTTAAGTGCAAACGCTAGCTGTTTTAGACATTAAAAAAGCACACACGCACTGGAGAGGCCCAATAAATGCAATGAATGTTAGAAAGCCTCCTGCCAGTTGTTAGCCCTTAACCAGCCCCCGTTCTTCCATGCTGGAGAGGAGCACTATCATTGCAATGAGTATGGCAAAGACTTCAGAACACAGGCCTGTTTTCCATCTCTGAGTACAAACCGGAGGAAAAGCCTTTTCAGTGTAAACTGTGTAGTAAGTTTAGTCAACTATTTTTAAATTTGAGACTATCGTAAAACAGCATAGAAAGCAATATTGACTAAATGTCAGCAAAGATTTTATGATTGCTTCTAAAGTGGGAAATCTGCCTTTACTGTAAATACCTTATTTATCACCCAGATTATCGTTATCACACAGATTATCAACCAAGAAATTGAATAAACTGGTGTCAGACGTCAAAGCAAGTTGTGTATAACGAATTATTGTAAATGCCATTTACTGTGAACGTATTATTACTAGGTACTAGTAGTGGATACTTCACACATGAAATGTTTTAGAGTGGAGGCAACAGAAGCTTAGTGCAGTGGTCATGTGTTCAAGGTCACTGTGACATATTTCACAAATGCTATCTTGACCCAGTTTGAAAGTGATGGCTAACAACTCTTCAATTCCCCTTTGCAGGTCGTTTGCTAAGCCCCCATCCCAATCTCTTTACTTATTGGTCCCCCATTCTCTGAAGCCACTGTGCACACACCACAACTGCCTCCTTTAACAGGGCCTCATTCTCTGAGGATAGGTACTAGACAACTAGGGACAGCACCTGTGACCCAGAGGCTACGAAATTAACCAGTCCAAGGGAGCCCCTGAAACCGAGCTAACTCCTCCTGCTTGCCATATATACACTGCCTTCTGCAGCTCCAGCTTGCCCGCACTCTGTCCCTGGGTCTGACTCTGTAGTTCCACATGGTGGCTTCTCTCTTGGAGCTGTAAGTAACAAAGTTCTGCTCTTCATCGTCAGTATGTTGTGTCCCTTCATCAAAGAATCTTTAAATCTTATAAAACAGTCACTCAGTTATTAAGTGCCAGAAGTGAAGTTCAGTCCTATATCAAAATCTCTTAGATTCAGACCCTTTCTCTTAAATCGGTGCTCTGCTTCTGTGTCACCCTCTCCTCATGACATCAAAATTAGCTACTGCTGCAGCTCCCAAGAGTGTTCCTTTTAGTGTTTGTGGAAGACACAGTTTACCACCTTCCCTATTTTTCTCCCTTTCTCCTTTCCGTTATTTATATACATATTCTCAATGCTTTCATTCAATCCTAGATGAAACTCAACAGTCTTCAAAGTGGGAGCAATTTCCTATAGGGCCCCTAAGAAGTCATTTAAAAAAATACCAGTTTTACCAAAAGATCAGTCTCTTTTCTACACACACACACACACACACACACAGATGTTGTAGATGGACCATGAGATCTTAGTGATCTGTGAATTTCAAGACCCTGAGGACCTGTAACTCAGATTACCATCCAGCTCTTCCAAAGAAACCATTTGTGTTAAACAACAAAACTGCCTGATGGATTCTTCTAGGATAGGTACATTTTACTATTTTGTTAATATGTTCTATCATTCACCTTGGGCATTGTTCACCTTGGGCATCTGCATTTTGACAAATACTCAAAATGTTAATCTTCCTTTTTAGGGGACAAAGTCTCATTCTGTCATCCAGGCTTCAGTGCAGTGGTGTAATCATGGCTCACTGCAAGCCTCAACTTCCTGGCCTCAAGTGATCCTACCACCGTGGCTTCCCAAAGTGCTGGGATTACAGGCATGCACCACTGCCCTTTAATTTCTCTTTTGCTGTTGTCTTTTTCTCTCTCTCTCTTTCTTTTTTAACCATGAAAATTGCCAACATGTTACTGTCTTTTTCTAATCAAAGTAAGATAAGCTTATAATTTTTTATAGAACACTATGCCCTGAAAGGTTTATAATATTTAAAAAATCAAACAGCAAACCAGGTTTTATGATGAAAAACAACAGATCTACTTTATCATCTGACGCACTCCCAGTACTCCTGAGGGCTACCTTTTCTCTCCCTGCTTCTCATAATGGTCACCTCCACATCACTAAGCAATTCGCTTCTATTCTTGATGTTTTTTTGTTTGTTTACTCTACACACTGCCTATTGACTATCTGCCATATTCAATTGGAATTTAAGTCACAATCTTCAATGTATGATTATGTTACTATTCTCAGCTCCTACTTTTGTTTCCCTGGGAGGGAGGGCAGCTTAAATTTTTACTCGCTTTTACTTTTTTAACTCACTTTTTTTTTTTTTTTGAGACGGAGTTTTGCTCTTGTTACCCAGGCTGGAGTGCAATGGCGCGATCTCGGCTCACCGCAACCTCCGCCTCCTGGGTTCAGGCAATTCTCCTGTCTCAGCCTCCTGAGTAGCTGGGATTACAGGCACGCGCCACCGTGCCCAGCTAATTTTTCGTATTTTTAGTAGAGACGGGGTTTCACCAAGTTGACCAGGATGGTCTCGATCTCTTGACCTCGTGATCCACCCGCCTCGGCCTCCCAAAGTGCTGGGATTACAGGCTTGAGCCACCGCGCCCGGCCTTAACTCACTTTTTAAAACAAGGTTTTATTCAATTTGTACCCAGTTACATGGCTCAGTTTCTGCTTACCAGCATGGACCTACTGAAATAGTTTTCAGACTTTTTCTTAATCTGTTGCACATTTCTTCAAGACAGCTGAGAGATGACCTGCAAAAACCAAATGATATCAGTAGTTCATCAATTAGACACTATTCGGTTTTTTAAAAAAACAGCTAGTTATGGACTCTCTGATCAGAGGTGTAGATAGGAAGCAAAACATTCTACTGTATCCATGTGAACCCTGAGAGTTCTGCCTTTATTGATATATTTACCTGTGTTCTCACTATATGCTTTCTCTGAAGTACCTGTGTTCTCAACTATATACTTTATGAAGCTCACAGAATTCACATCATAAAACTTTGTTTTGCTTTTGGCTTCTGATTTCAAATCTGTAAATGAAATACTTCCTGCAGTATTTTATTGGTCAAATCAATCATTAACTGATTCAGATTCAAGGGAAAGTGACATAGACCCACCATCTTGATGGGAAATGTCAAAGAATTTGTAGCCATCTTTAAGTTTCCACAATACCTTTATCCACCTCGGATTTAAAGTACAAAGGAAAAATGACCCTTATTGGAACCTTTTCCTAAATAATTTCTCAACTGTCTCCATCCCCTTTCAATCTCACTAAATAAACCTGACACAATGATGAGCAATCAAGTTTATACACGGTTTCATGTTCACAAAGTAACAGAGTAAGCTTCTGATATCACAGTTTTACCTTTTCTCTTATTCTTTGAGTTCCAGATCTCAACATCTGCTTTTTTTCCCTTTTGATTTTAAGGGCAGTTAGAAGGCTTGCCAATACATCACAAGAAACTTTCTCCTTTTTAAATGTTAGAGAGATTTGGTTAGTAAAATGGCCAAAAACTGTTAGTAATAAACATTAGACAAACATTGTTTAAAATAAAGGTATTCCAGAGACCCATTTTTGTCTGCTCTTTGTCTCTATATCCCTGTGTTTCTCCAGAGTCAAAAGATAGAGAAAGGTTTTACTCAGAGTCTCTCTGTCTTAAGATCTCTTTGTGCTTAGAAGCTCTTTTCTTGGCTACACTGCACCTAAGACAAAAAGTTGACTGTTTTACCTATGTCCCTGGGAACTATGCCAAGTCAGTCATCCTTGGTGCAAGCTGACTTTTTAAGTGAGATTTTCATATCAGCTTCTTGCAGTAAGTCACGCCAAGTGGAACTTGGAAAACACTGAGTTGTAAAAATCTTTCTAGATGCCTAGAAAAGAACCCAAAAGTGAGCTTGAGGTTCAGTTCCAGGTAGAATTCAAGTTGTCCAATAATTTCTCTGTGTCTGTTAGTTTTCTGAGGTGTTGTATGGCTTCATGTAAGATTTGAGTCCTGGCAAGGTATGAGGAGGGATCTCTCTCCCTTCTCCTCGGATGCCCTGAAAGAAGAGTCTACAAAAGGGCACTCCAGAAATCTGTCCTAGGCTGTCTTTTAGCACCACACGCTTCATGAGATATCTTAATCATTTTAACAATACTGAAAGGTAGAAGGCTCCAAAATACAGATCTCAAGCTAACTCTTTTCTCATGACTCCTAGACCCACAAATCCCTAAACCAATCCATTAACAAACAGCAACATCTACAGTGTGATGCTTTCCAGGATTTCAAGCTTAACATGGCCAAGCTGAGCTCATACATTTCTTCTCAAAATGCTACCTGTCATTTAGTGTCCCTGGTCTTGGTGGAGGGACCACCATCCTCTGATGATGCCAGGCTTTTTTTGGTTCTCTTAACCCCCACATAGTCAATGATGAAGCCCTGATCCATTTATCCTCCTGAGTATTTCTCAATTTCATTCCCTCATATTTAGCATTTTAAAAGTCAGGTCTCCCCTGATCCCATTTAATCTTGTGTGTACGTCACTTCATATTTTTGTCAAAGTGTCTCTGAGATGGATTTCTAGAAGTGACTGCAGGAATGAAGGGTAAACTTACATATAATTTTGCTGTATAGTATTATTTTTCCCACCTATGGGTCATACCGGTTTGCATTCCCACTGGAATATGTTAAGAGTTTCCCTTTCCTCATGAGTAGAGTGTACTGTCAAACTTTTGGACCATTGCCAATCTAATGACTAATGGTACCTCACTCAGCATAGTTTTTAATTCGTATCTTCATGTTCTGAGTGAAGTTGAACATTTTTTACACATGTTTGAGGGCTGCTAGCATTTTTATTCTGTCAACTATCTTCTGGTCATTTTCTCTATATGTTGCAAACCTTTTTCTTTACTTGTGGTATTTTTTTTTTTTTTTTTTTTGACAAGCAATACATTTTAATTTCATGTAGTCAGATTTGTTACTTGTATGGCTTTTGGACTCTGAGTCATATGATTAGATGTTTCCCCATTCCCAGTGTTAGAACTATTATTCATGTTTTCTTCTAATACATGTATAGGTGGATTTTTTTACATTTAGATCTCAGATCCATTTAGAATTGATCTCGATTGTGATGTGTGGTGGGAAATACAAATCCAGTTTAGCTTTGCCAAATGTTGTCATCCCAGTACAACTTCTAAGTGATTCATTTCCCCATTTACATGTGATGTCACCTTCATCATTCACTGAATATCCTTACATACCTGCACCTATTTCTGGTATATTCTTTCTCTGTTAATTAACTAAAATAATATGTGTATGTTCTAGTATCTGAAAAGGCTGTCCCTCACCATTGTTCTTTTTCATGGGTTTCCTGTCTATTCTTACTTATGTCCCCACTTTAACTTTATGATCAAGTTATCTAATTCCAGAACAATATTGGTTGATACTTTCCTTGGAATACTATAGTTGCATAAATATTTAGGGAGGACTGACCTCTTTGAGTCTTTCCAAGAATAGCATATTTCTTTCTATTTGTTTAATGTACACTTGGCCATTTAGGAGTGTTTTAAAGCTTCCCCCAGAGAACTTTTGCTCATTTCTTGTTTATTCCTGTTTTCACTTTTTTTGTTGCTATTGTAAATATGGTATTCTCTTCCATTCTATCTCGTAACTCGTTATCATTGACTTTTCACATATATGAAGGGCGTTGATTTTAGTGTGTTAATTTTATATCTTGCTAATTAACTAAATTATTCTTTTTATATAGGTTTTCCATTGAACTGGGCTTTCTGATGTATAATCATATCATAAGTGCATAAAAAAGAACATCAAGAGAATCGTGGATGGCAAAATAGCCGGCAGAAACCAGGAGGCTGGCCCTTGAGAAGTGTGTGTGGAAAGAGTCCCTTCGCCACCACTAAGCGTGGAGTCGGGAAGTACCTCCGAACCCAAAGCGAATGGAGACGCAAGGGATTTCCCAGTCTTCAGATCAGTTCTACAAGCCTCCACCACCCGTCCGGTCGGGGGAAGTGTGGACAATGGCTGGGTGAAGAAACGGAAGAAGATAAATCCGTACCTCTTACCCGCGGGCCTGAGCGCACTCAGCTTCGCTCTAGCGTGGGCGCGCGGAAACCGTACTGAATTGAAAGCCCCTCTAGCCCCCTTCCGGGAGCGACTGCGGAAGTGCGCCCCCCGCGGGGGTCGCTTTCTGCGCCCCGCGGGGGTCCGGTTTCCGCCCCCCCCCGTTTCCGCTTCCGGCCTTTGTGGATCACTTTTGATGGGTTCCGCTTCCGGAAAGGGTTTGAAGCCTTCGCCCTTCGCTCCCTAGGAGGGTCCTGTGCTGGCGCCGGTGGCCGCAGGTGAGCGGTGTTGTCCTTTGTGCGGGGCGAGCAGGTGGGCGGGAGATTGCTGTATTCCAGCCACTGGGCCCCTCAGGCTCTGGCTGGTGTAGAGGGCACCCCAGTCCTCCCAATCCCAGGCGGATTCACGGGAAGCTCTCCCTCCCCAGAGTGCGTTGGGACCCTTTGGGGATGAGGGGTCGGCTCCCAGTGTCTGCGGCAATTCCAGGCTGTAAGGCTCATACCTTCCAGGTTTGCCTCAGGCTGTGTATCCTTGGGTTCAGCGCTTGCCGACATTCTGGACAGTGGCGGGTCACCGACGCTGGCCTGCGTCCTAGGGACCCTTTCCTGGGCCTGCCTCACTTCAGATTATAATCACAGACCGTGAGGGTGGAGGGAAGCTTTAAAGAGTAACCTCTGCAGCCTTAAAGAGTAACCTCTCGCTCTATAATTGAAGAATGAGCAGAAAGATTAAGTCCCTGAGGAAATACATTTATATTACTTTGTTAATTTTATGATTTCATGGTTTCCACCAGACATCTGGACATTGAAAAGATAAAAGTAATCAAGGGTGTCCCAACCTTTCATCATTATTATTTACTTATTCTGAACGTTAGTTTTATTCTATTTGTCTTTCATTTAGGACCAAATGAGAGTAAGTTTACCAACAAGTCTTACTCTTCCTTCTTAAAGTCCTCAAACAACTTGGCACCTTTCCTCAGTCTTTCTCTTTAAATTGGTCAAATCTTAAGTCTTTTCTATCAGAGTATTTTTCTGAGTGTTGTACATTAATCTGGAGGCCGGCTTTCCAAATTCTCAGAACTTGCAGTTTTCCTTTATGGTGTAGCTTGTATTAATGATGATGTCTTACTCCTCAGGACTGTCCAGGAAGAAATTTTCCAGGGAGATCTTACTTGAAACACCGATAGTTCTTGCAGAACTAAAATGGCATCCACTTGGGCTATCCAGGCCCACATGGACCAGGATGAACCTTTGGAAGTAAAGATAGAGGAGGAGGAGAAGTATACCACCAGACAGGACTGGAAACTAAATAACAGCAGCCATAGCAGAGAGGTCTTCCGTCAGTACTTCAGACAGTTCTGCTACCAGGAGACATCTGGTCCCCGTGAGGCTCTGAGCCGACTCCGAGAGCTTTGCCATCAGTGGCTGAGGCCAGAGACCCACACCAAAGAGCAGATCCTGGAGCTGCTGGTGCTGGAGCAGTTCCTGACCATCCTGCCTGTGGAGCTCCAGGCCTGGGTGCGGGAGCAGCATCCAGAGAGTGGGGAGGAGGTGGTGACTGTGCTGGAGGATTTAGAGAGAGAGCTGGATGAGCCCGGAGACAGGGTGAGAAAGAAAAGATGTGACTTCCGTTTGAGAAAAGATAAATTGTGGATTTCTGTGCCAGAGTGAAGAAGAGCCATTTTTTCCACAAAGCATGTTCTTGACAGTTTGATGCACCAGAAAGGGGCATGAGTTTCATGGAAAATTGGCTAATGTGGTCCTAACTTATTTGTAACTTTTCTGTGAAAGGATTTTATATTTCTTTACTAAGTTACAAAATTCTGTTTGATAAACATACTGCTCAAAGACTTCTAAGGCCAGGTATCAGATGAAAGTAGCAGGATGGGAAGCAGCCTCTTGAAAGGGCATCACTCTATTGCACAATACAAATAATTAAGAATTAAGGTTTTGCAGATATATCCATTGCTCTGACTCCATTACAAGATGTTAAAATGGAGAAATTAAGTATTTCAGGGATTGAGATGTGGGAGTACAATGGAAAGTTAGTGAGGAGAGCAGGGTGGGGATCTGTGCTTCTTTGAGGAGTAGAAAGCCCAGTTAGATTGGAAAGGGGAATTCTGAGTAGAAGAGTTGAGATAGCGTCCAGGACCTTGAATCTCAACCTTTGGAATTGAGATTTTATTCTGTAGGACAGACCCCCCCACTCCGAAACCTTTTCTCCTTGAGTCTAAATGAGCTTCACTAATTGTAAGATGTAAAAGAGAATCAAGTTATGCAGAACTTTTTTGTTTTCTTTTTAACAATAAAATAAGACAGTGTTTCTCAACCAGTGCCAATTTTGTGCCCCAGGGGGCACCTGGCAATGTCTTGGGACATTTTAGGTTGTTACAACTCAGGGAGGTGCTGCTAGCATCTAGTGGGTAGAGAGGGCAAGCCTGGTGCCACACATCTTACTACACACGGGAATTATCTGAACCAACATGTCAGCAGAGGCAACACTAGGAAACCCTGTTATAAAGAGTTTGAAACTTAGTGAAATAATACAACACACAGGACAGCCTCAGACAAAGAATTATCTGAACCAACATGTCAGCAGAGGCAGCACTAGGAAACCCTGTTATAAAGAGTTTGAAACTTAGTGAAATAATACAACACACGGGACAGCCTCAGACAAAGAATTATCTGAACCAACATGTCAGCAGAGGCAACACTAGGAAACCCTGTTATAAAGAGTTTGTAACTTAGTGAAATAATGAAACAGAAGTATAATCTAGCACTGTGATACAAAAGATGATAAAGAGGGTAGGAACATGGCAAAAAGATCTTAGTTTGAAACAGGATCATGAGGCTGGGCGCGGTGGCTCATGCCTATAATCCTCACACTTGGGGAGGCCAAGGCGAGTGGATTACCTAAAGTCACAAGTTGAAGACCACCCTAAAAATACAAAAATAAGCCAGGCGTGGTGGCATGTACCTGTAATCCCAGCTACTTGGGAGGCTGAGGCAGGAGAATCGCTTGAACCCAGGAGGCAGAGGTTGCAATGAGCCAAGATTGTGCCACTGTACTCCAGCCTGGGCAACAAAGTGAGACTGTGTCTCAAAACAAAAAGAAAGAAATAGGATCATGAAAGTGTGATTACCAAGAATGAGGCTTATCTTAGGTAAGAATTGTTTGGAAGTGATGATAGATCTATTAAGTAAAGAAGGAAGAACCAATGGAGAAATCTTTACAGAGCAATCTATTCTAAGCTAAACACTAGGGATTTGAAGCTTGAAAGACTAGTATAATGGCTGTTGGGGGGGCTAGGGGAAAAACAGTTGGGTGGGTGGAGGGATAACATGGGGAGAAATGCCAGGTATAAGTGATGGGGGGATGGAGGCACCAAAACACCTTGCCATGTATGTACATATGCAACAATCCTGCATGATCAGCACAGGTACCCCAGAATCTGAAGTACAACAACAATAATAATAAATAAAATAAAAAAGCGCTAGTATAATGGAGACACTCCTAACAAAGTTAAAGACTAGGAAATTATTAAGTACTTACTGAATACCTGTTTGGACTAGGTCCTGTTTTGGGTACCATGAATGCAACAGCAAACAAAGCATGGGAGGTTGCAGCTGTCATGTAGGTTCTACTCTACTGAGGAGAGACAGATAGTAAATTAAAAATCAACAAACCAGCCTGGGCAATACAGTGAGACCCCCATCTCCATAAAAAATACAAAAATTAGCCAAGCACTGTGGCAGGCGTGTGTAGTCCTAGCTACTTGGGAGGCTAAGGTGGGAGGATTGCTTGAGCCTAGGAAATTGAGGCTGCAGTGAACTGTGATCATGCCACTGCACTCCAGCCTGGGTGACACAGTGACCCTATCTCCAAAAAATACATACAAGATATAAGTGACAGTCAAATCTATTCAAACAACAATGATAAAAGCAGAGAAAAGGAATGGTGAAAGAAATGGGGATGGCCCTGTTTTTTGTAGTCTTGTCAGAGAAGGCTTTTCAGATAGGTGGCATTTACAGGAGAAATCTGAATGGAAAGAGCAAGCCACACAGCTATCAAGGATAACAGCATTCAGGCAGAGGGTCAATTTTTATTTATTTATTTATTTATTTTTGAGATGAAGTCTTGCTCTGTCACCAGACTGGAGTGCAGTGGCACAATCTCAGCTCACTGCAGCCAAGTTCAGATGATTCTCCTGTCTCAGCCTCCCCCACTACCTGGGACTACAGGTGCATGCCACCACACCCAGCTAATTTTTTTGAGACGGTGTTTCACCATGTTGGTGAATAGAGACGGGGTTTCACCATGTTGGCCAGGATGGTAAGATTTCTTGACCTCGCGATCTGCCTGCCTCGGCCTCCCAAAGTGTTGTGATTATCAGTGTGAGCCACCACGCCCTGCCAAGGCAGAGGATTTTAAAGTGAAAATGTACTTGTCATGGTAGAGATGTATTTGTCAAACAGGAGATGAAATAAAATGGATATAAGATCATATTATGTCAGAACTTGTAGGCCATTGTAAGAATTTCGAATTCTGAGATGGAAAGTCATTGGAGAGTTTTTGAATAGAAGAGAGATATAATCTGACTTGAATTTTTAAATGATCACTCTGGCTACTATGTGAAAGTTCCACAGTGGGGATGGGGTAGGCACAGGGGTCAAAGGTAGAAGCACGAAACCATTTCAGGAGCAATAATCATAAGCAATATTCCAGGCAAGAGATATTGGTGACTTGGTCTAGAATAGTAGCAGTGGAAGTGTAAAATGTGATTGGATTCTGGATTTATTTTGAAGGAAGAGCTTGAGAGGATTCGTTTTTATATAAAATGTGGGATATGAGAGAAAATAAATAAAGGATCATGCCCATGTTTTTGGTCTGGACATCAGATAGAGTGGATTTGTCATTCACAGAGATGGTAAAGACTGGGAGAGAAGTGGGTTTGGGATGGAGGGACAGGAATCAAGTTAGGGTTTGGGCTGGGCATGGTGGCTGATGCATGTAATCCCAGCACTTTGGGAGGCCGACGCAGATGGATCACCTGAGGTCAGGAGATCAAGACCAGCCAGGCCAACATGGTGAAAGCCTGTCTCTATTAAAAATACAAAAATTAGCTGGGTGTGGTGCCAGGTGCCTATAATCCCAGCTACTCAGGAGGCTGAGGCAGGAGAATCCATTGAACCTGGGAGGCGGAGGTTGCTGTGAGCCAAGATCTCACCACTGCACTCCAGCCTGGGCAACAGAGTGAGACTCTGCCTCAGAAAAACAGTTAGGGTTTGGCCATGTTAATTTTGAGATTCCTATTAGAATTCAAGCAGAAAAGGTGAGAAAACAACTGGATATAATGAACTGGAATTCAGTGGAAGGGTTTGGGCTAGAAATACAGAATTGGGACTTTTGGGAACATACATAGTATTTAAAGCCATGAGATAGGATGAGGTTATGAAAGAAGTAACCAGCAGCAGAAACGGAGCAGCTCGGGAGGCGCAGAGAGAACCGGAGAAAGAACGGGATTCTTCGGTGCTAGCAAAGTCAGTTGGTTTAAATGTGTTGAATTTGTATTGCCAATCAGCTCATTCCCTGAAAGCATTGCAGGGGGCATCTAATGGAGTTTACAGCTTGATTCTGAGGCCTGACCAGAGATCCAGGAATAGAAGGCACAGCTCACTGTACTGGCATTCCCCCCCACCCCCCGCTTTCTTTTTGCAAAATGTGAGATATCAAAACATCATTTTCTGTACAGCTGAGATAGCATTCTGCTGATTCTGGCTTTTATTCTGAAAACTGAGACTACAAAATGAAACTGTATCAGGGAAATAGAGGCAGTGTATATGGTGATTTTTTATTTATAAAGTTTAACCTTTGAAGATAATGAGGAAGTAATTTGAGAGTCTGTTGTATGACAAGCAAGGTGCTTTATACAAATGACATTTACAGTCTCAGAGACAGTAAATAACTAGCCCAAGGTCACAGAGCCACTAAACTAAGAGAGAGAGAAAGTAACGGGCCCAAGGTCACAGAGCCACTAAAGAAAGAGAGAGAGTAAGTAATGGGCCCAGGGTCACAGAGCCACTGAACTAAGAGAGAGAGTTAATAATGGGCCCAGGGTCACAGAGCCACTAAACTAAGAGAGAAAGTAAGTAAGCCATGTGATTCCAAATCCCTGCTTTTTACAAGACCATGCTGGGGAAACCTGTTATTTTTAAATGCCAGAGGAAATAGGCCCATGGAAGAATGGGAGCTACCCAGTGGCTGAAATTGCTGAATAAATGAGTTAGTTCACTGAGGGAAGCCGAAAGTGATGGGATTGAAGGCAAAGTGGAGATGTAAGCCTTGAAAAAGAGGAGACATCATCCTCTAAAAGAGAAGAAATGGAGAAGAGTATGAGAGTGGAGTGGGAAAAATGAAGAGTAGATGATTTCTGAGCTGACTGTGATCTTGGATACATACAATATAAGATAATCTTCCTGGAGAGAAGTGGAACGGGTACCTCAGAAGGGCAGAGACTATTGGCAACAGCTTCTGGAATGAATATGGAGGAGAGTTCACTTGTTTCCTTCTTTTCCCTGTCTTTCTTCTCCCACCCTCTTTCTTTCTCCTTCTCATTTGTTCCCTTGTACTTTTTTTTTTTTTTTTTTTTTTTTTTTTTTGAGGTAAGGTCTCTGTCACCCAGGCTGGAGTGCAGTGCTGTAATTGTAGTTCACTGTAATGTTGAACTCCTGGACTCAAGCAATCCGCCTGCCTCAGTCTCCTGAGTTGTTAGGACCACAGCTGTGTGCCACCATGCTCAGATAACTTTTCATTTTGTGGGGGGAGATGCCTAGGCTGCCCTCAAACTCCTGGCCTCAAGCAGTCCTCCCACCATGGTGTCCCAAAGCTGCCTTTCTTTTTATCATTTGTCTACATTATTTGCCTTTACATATCCCCTTTCCTTTTGCTCTTTCTCTCAACGTTTTATTTCTCCCTAAGTTCTGTCTTCTTTCCTTTCTGCCTCATGTCACCTTCTTTTTCTTCTCTCTTTTGTTTTGTCTTACTTGCTTTCCTTTCTCCACTTCTTTGAGCACAAGACAAAGAAATGAAAGTGACACAACCAACATACTTCAGTGGTAACAACAGGAGAAATTACTTCTGGGTGGAGGAAAGAAGGTTCCCCAGAGGAGGTGACATTTACATTGGCCTTGAAGAATGGGTAGGGTTATGGCAGGCTTGTACTGAGAAAAAAGGTCATTTCAGGTCTCAGCCGCTGCCACAGATAGGACACTTTTTGTTTTCTGTTGTCAGAGTGAGTCTGTCAGCTATATCTCATTTTCCTCAGGTCTTACCTCACACTGAGGAACAGGAGATGGTATCTCTAGGAAAAGAAGGAGAAACCAGTATGTCCCTCCAGTCCATGAAAGCCCAGCTAAAGTATGAATCTCCAGAACTTGAATTCCAACAGAAGCAAGGTAAAGAAGAAAGACCCATCTTGGGAGGAAGGGGAAGATGAGTAGCACAAGACATGGGGGCTTTTTTGTACTTGCTATGGTTTCTGATCATTAAAGTCAAAAAGGCTCTCTTGGAATCTAATGGCTCATACACAGACTCCCAGACAGCCTCGTGTGTCATTCTTCAACTCTTTTTCTATATTCATATTCTTCTGAATTCTGGCTTTACCACTTAATTTATTCCTTCTGATATTTATCTCTCTTTATACCGACCTCCTTGCTATTTTCAGCCTTTGTCCTATCAGACAATACCTCTATTTTCTACTTGCACTGTATCCTTTCTCCTTCATTAAATAAGCCTTTGCTCCATTACATTCACAACTGTCAGATGATTCACACACAAAAAAGTTGTATACTTAGAAAGAAAAGGAATAATAAAATAAATGTTGCAAAACATTAAAAGTTGGTGAATGTGTGAAAGACCCTCTGTCTTATTTCTATTTTCTCAATATTTTTTTCATTTTCATTTAATTTTTTAAATACATAAAAATGTATATGGCTCAAAAACAAAACATTTTTAAGTTATTTAATGAAAAGTTTCTATTCTACCCAATTTTCCTAGCCACCTAGCCTCCTGCCCCTACTCAGAAATAGGTTGTCACTGATACTAATTTTTGTGTGTTCCTCCAGATATTTTTTGATGCATATGTTTTCCATATTAAAAAAATATATATTTTCCTCTATCACTAATACGGTAGAGTCTTGCATTTTTTATTTTTTAGCAGCTGCTTAATATTAAAATGTATAGATACATTTTAAAGATATAAAAGGTAACACTGATGATCCCTTCTTAGTTTTAGATATTGAGACTGGAAATGAGTGTGGGAATTTAAAGCAAGAAGTTTCTGAAGAAATGGAACCTCATGAGGGTACATCCAGTAAATTTGAAAATGCTATGTCCCAGTCTGAACCTGAAGAAATAACAGAAGAGCCCTCTGCACACTCCAGAGAAGATAAACAACCTACCTGTGATGAAAATGGAGTAAGCCTGACTGAGAACTCGGACCATACTGAACATCAGAGAATCTGTCCAGGAGAAGAATCTTACGGATGTGATGACTGTGGAAAAGCTTTTAGTCAGCACTCACACCTCATAGAACATCAGAGGATCCATACTGGAGACAGACCCTACAAATGCGAAGAGTGTGGAAAAGCTTTCCGTGGGAGAACTGTGCTCATTCGACACAAAATAATCCACAATGGAGAGAAACCATATAAGTGTAATGAGTGTGGCAAAGTCTTTGGCCGGTGGTCAGCTCTTAACCAACATCAGAGACTTCACACAGGAGAAAAACACTATCACTGTAATGAATGTGGCAAAGCCTTTAGTCAGAAAGCAGGCCTCTTTCACCATATCAAGATCCACACGAGAGAAAAACCTTATCAGTGTACTCAGTGTAATAAAAGTTTTAGTCGGCGTTCCACACTTACTCAGCATCAAGGAGTTCATTCCGGCGCGAAGCCCTATGAGTGCAACAAGTGTGGAAAAGCCTTTGTTTATAACTCATCTCTTGTTTCCCATCAGGAAATCCACCACCAAGAAAAATGCTATCAGTGTAAGGAATGTGGGAAATCCTTCAGTCAGAGTGGCCTTATTCAGCATCAGAGAATTCACACTGGGGAAAAACCCTACAAATGTGAGGTCTGTGAAAAAGCCTTTATTCAAAGGACAAGTCTTACAGAACATCAGCGAATTCACACTGGAGAAAGACCCTATAAATGTGATAAGTGTGGGAAGGCGTTTACTCAAAGATCGGTCCTCACGGAACATCAGAGAATCCACACTGGAGAAAGGCCCTACAAGTGTGATGAGTGTGGGGACGCCTTCCGAGGAATCACCAGCCTCATTCAGCATCAGAGAATCCACACTGGGGAGAAGCCCTACCAATGTGATGAGTGTGGAAAAGCCTTCAGACAGAGGTCAGATCTTAGTAAACACCAGAGAATCCATAATAGAGGTGGTCCCTATATATGTAAAGAGTGTGGGAAATCATTCAGGCAGAACTCAGCTCTTACTCAACATCAGACTATCCACAAAGGAGAAAAATCTGTTTCTGTGTGATGACTACAGGGAAGTAATCTCACAGAGTTCAGGCCGGTGAGAAACACTATTTAGCTTTATAATATTTGGGGCAAAACTTCAGCCACCATTGCTATAAGGAAACCTCAGATATTTCTAAGAATTCACTATGTGCTGCCCATTGTATTAGGTGCTGTGGAGAGCAAGAAGATCCCCAAACTCTTAAAGAGTTTGTAGTTTGGAATAGGTAAGATCCATATATTTAGTTAAATAAGACTATGGGAGACTAGAATTGATGCTCAATGTCGACTCAAAGTGGCACTGTGTAGAAAGGACACGTTACTTTTTCTTAGAGTGGTCAGGAAATATTTTATTGAAAATGAGGATTTGATGGTCAGACTTAGCAGCCAAAAGGGAGAAAACAGACAACACAAATGTAAGCCAGAGTCAGAGTGCATGTGATTTGGAAGCATCAGGGAAAAGAGTAGCCAACCTGAAGTAAAAGGTTTGTGCAGATTGGGCAATCAACAGCATTCAGCTGGGAACAGCCTGGGAGAGACTAGAAGAGGGCCAGAATGTGAATAATTTCATCTGATACTTTATAGCACTTCGACATTTACAGAGCACTTTTCTCATGTAATTCCTAAAATCCCTCAGTAAATCAAAAGCATGCTCCATTTACAGAATGACAACACTCTGCCTGTGGAGATGGTGACACAGCTGTAACCCCACAGAAAGAAAACAGGAGTAACCCAAGTGTAGGTCTCCTGACTTCCGGTCCTGGCCATTACGCTAGTGATCCTCCAACTCTGATGAACATGAAAGTCACCTGTGGAGCTTGTTTAACAGGCCTGAATCCCACTATTCTGCTTCATTAGGCCTAGGATGAGAGTTGAGAATCTTCATTTTTATAGCTTCCATTTTAAAGTATACTTGATATACTTTAAAAATGTAAGCAACGTTGAGTTGAATGACAGCTCACTTCATGGTTGTCTGTGAAGTGGGGAAGGTTGAACACAGTCCTGTAAACTAAAGGCCATTGCAAATTTTTAGCGCAAGGAAATCCTTACAGGGAACATGTACCACCTGCTCTTTGAAGTGAACAGAGAATTAGACCACCATCGTGCCAAAAAACTAGGGTTAGGGTTTAAGGTGGTCTTTCCATCCCTTAAAATTTAAGTATTCAGAGAAAAAAAGACAGGCCTACATTTCAAGGGTCTTCTGATTGCAAGCCCTTGTGTTGTTTATTTAGGGGATGGCTTGGTGCTCTCTCTGTTTTACTTTTTACCTCCTTTTGTTTCCAGACCTAATATTGCCATTATGTTCGGAATTCCCTAATAATTGCTCTTGAATACTGATTTACTTTGAGCGCATAAAAGGACCCCAAATTAGAGATACTATCCCCTGGGCTTCTGAAAAATGAACCAACTGAAAAGTGGTTGACTCTAACCTTGTATTGTTGAGTAAAAATTCTGCTTTGGATGAGAACCTGTCTTGATTCTTTTAGTGGACAATAGGCAAGCCACACAGAAGTACACGTGGCTCCTGAAATGTATTTTTTTTTTTGTTTTTTTGAGATGGAGTTTCGCTCTTGTCACCCAGGCTGGAGTGCAGTGGCATGATCTCAATTCACCACAACCTCCGCCTCCCGGGTTCAAGAAATTCTCCTGCCTCAGCCTCCCAAATAGCAGGGATTACAGGCATGTGCCACCACACCTGGTTAATTTTGTATTTTTAGTAGAGATGGGGTTTCTCCATGTTGGTCAGGCTGGTCTTGAACTCCTGACATCAGGTGATCCGCCCACCTCAGCCTCCCAAAATGCTGGGATTCCAGATATGAGCCATCGTGCCCGGCCCTGATCTGTCTTTTTATTTACAGAAATCATTCTTAATCTCTACTGAGATGGCCTGTTATTTCCTTGCTTCTCTACCCTGCCACAGCAAACTCCACAATTTTCTGGGACTAACTTCCTACTACACCCAACATAACTCCAGTCCTCTCTTCTCTTCACACTAACTGCTCAGTGTCTTTGAAGTGGTGAGACACTGACAAAAGGGGAAGGGGAGAAATCAAAGGGTAATCTGCATTCTTCTTAGTTAAGGCCCCTCCTAATTACCTTTCTATGCAGCCCTTTGTCTTTGTCCCATCTTCTCTTCACTCCTGTAATGTCTCCATCCCCATTTTCCTAGTGCCCCTGTCTCTCGCCTCTCTATCCATAAACTCTGTACAGAATTTTTATCCCTGGATTAGAACCAGAAGAGTCTCTGGTCCTATAGGAATACGTATGTTTCTAGCTAAGTTGTAAATATGAACACATATTCCCATAGAAATCATAATAGTATACGTATTATAATTCAGGTGAATTAGGTGCCAAATTGGCTTCTGGGATTGGAACTTACATGACTTTCTGTACAGGAAAACGTTGAGTTCATGACAGACAGAGGCAAATGAACAGTTGGAAAACAAGTTACTCATAAGTTGAAGAGTGCTTAGTTAGGCTTTTTTCATAACCCAGCATTGGAGTTGCATGCATAAGGCATTGAGGCAACTGGGATTGGAAATCTAGTCTTTTTCCTCCAGAAAACAAGGAACCCAGTGTGAGCCTGGGAGCTCTGTAGCTATAAGTATGTGAGACCTATGCTCTAACTAAGTTTACCCCGCCTCCCTTTTCGCACATAATTAGAATGCAAACTTGTAATCAAACCAAGGTTCAGCTGCTGTGCTCGGGAGAGAAGAGAGTTGGTGAAAGGAAAAGCAGATGTACTCGGAGAGCCAGCAAGCTAACCTGAGACAATGGCAGAATGCTGTCCTAAAGTACCATCTTCACTCAGTACAAATGTCAGGCTCTTTTGATGTTAAGGGCAAAGGGCAAAGGGGTGGGTTGGGATGAAGAGGTAACATCTGACCACAAACATCTTGGCGCCAGCAAGAGTCCAAGGGATTGGAAACTTCTTTGTTACTGGTTGGGTCAAAATGCTCCTATAAATCTTTATGTAGTTGTTTACAGACTTTTTAAATCCCAGAGTTAGTTTTTAAAACTACACGATTGCTGTTTCTGCATATTGTCTCAGTGCTCTAAAAGTGTCCTGGCCTAAATGGAGGAATGGGTAAAGGCTCCTTAAACAAAAATGGAGTTAGTTATGTTAGCTCTTTTGCTTTGTCACTGTTAGAAACTCTTCTCAGTGGAGGGGACTCTGCTTAGTGACAAGAACCTGTATGAGAATGTTCTCCTTACCAAACGTGCTATACATATTCCTTATCTGATTTTACACACTCGTTATCCAAACTGAACTTACCGTTCATAGTAACTTCAGAGCCTCTCTTTTAATCTGACTGCTCACTGGAATGCAATCCTTGTTTTAAAGTTACCTTTACTTGGGGTCTTGCCAGTTCATTTTCTGCTTAATATGTTCTGTCAATGCGCACATTCCTCCATTTGCCTTTCTTCACACTATCAATCTTTTTTATATACCTAATATTTTTTTTTTGAGACGGAGTTTCGCTCTTGTTACCCAGGCTGGAGTGCAATGGCGCGATCTCGGCTCACCGCAACCTCCGCCTCCTGGGTTCAGGCAATTCTCCCGCCTCAGCCTCCTGAGTAGCTGGGATTACAGGCACGCGCTACCATGCCCAGCTAATTTTTTGTATCTTTAGTAGAGACGCGGTTTCACCAAGTTGACCAGGATGGTCTCGATCTCTTGACCTCGTGATCCACCCGCCTCGGCCTCCCAAAGTGCTGGGATTACAGGCTTGAGCCACCGCGCCCGGCCTATTCTGGTTATTTCTTATGCTTAAATACAGTTGCAGTACCAAAAAAGGTGTAGTGACATGGAATTTCCAGGCAGGCATCAAAGGGATTAAACTAGCTATCGAGGATAAAGAGAAAATACAGTAGATTAAGGCTACTAATTGGCACCAAATTGGCAATATAGGGAAATTGAAGGCCCTGAGGGGCAAATGGAGGACGTGACATGTCAGATATGGAATAGGAGTGCTACGTTGGGGAGTGCAGTGAACAGAATGCCTTGTGATGAAGTCGAGTACATTTCATGGATAAAGTATAGATGTGGTGTGACAGTGACAAGATGCTAGAAACCGGAAACCTCTGAAGCATCTTATGTATGTGGATTTTGAAATAAATAACAATAATAGAGGCAGGGTGGAAAGGAAGAATATGAAAGTGAAGCAGGTCTCAGGTAGGAGTGACGGTCATCAGCTATGGTAACAACAGCCACATACACATACCTGGTATAAGACTCAAATGAATCATAAAGCTTGCAAATAACATTAAGAATAAGATTGACAGGTTCTCACTGGTTTTTCTAATTGGTTCAAGGTAAACAACACATTAAATGTTTAAGGCAAAAAGCGTGGAGAGGTTGGGGAGAAGCCAACTTTCTAAAGTAATGAGAAGTGAAGTGAGTTTTTATTCACAGACCCGGGCTGTGGATTCCACAGAGTGCAGTGGGAAGGGATTGCAGAGAAAAAAGAATGTGACCTCCTTCCAAAAATAAATTGTATTAAGAGGTTGCCAGAGTTTGAGGAATGAGATGAAGCTGATGAGGAAGGACGATGCGATTGAGCAGGGCTCTGAGTTGAGACATCTCAACTGCATAGTGAGGTTGGTTGCAGAGACCTCTAAGATACAAGAGCTTAGACAAGTCTGGACTCCTGTACTCAGTGCAGAAGTAGCCTCTTTTGTTAATATACAGTAGGTTATTGATTGTAGAGTTGTTACAGTCAAAGCTGTTCTTATTGGCCATCTTTTGGAACAGAAGAAAGGTTTATTAATGATAATACTGCACACTTATTAACTGCTTACTAAGGGTCAGGCATTACTACATGCTTTACTTACATGATTTAATTTTCAGCTGGGGAAACTGAAATAGATAAGTTAAATCTGCTCAAGGTCACAAAGGTAGTATGTAGTGGGGCCAAGATGTGAACCCAAGCAGCCCAGTTCCAGAGTCCATACTTTTAACCTCTGAATACATTTCCTCTGTTTATTTCAGTTGAACAAACCATGTGTTGCAGTAGTAATTCAATGTCTTGAGTCATTATCTATAAAAACTTTTTATCTCCGTCACTGTTCTGAAAAATGATTCAAAAGTCCTAGAGTCCAGACACCTCAGGTAACAATATTACCACCCTCTCTGCATACCACATCTTGCATGAGGTGTGGCGAGCATCAACAGCTCTGCTTCTCATTGCCTGCACAGCAAGGGTGTCGCAAGAGACATTGCACTTTAAAAGTGGGCTCTTTATGTGAAAAGATCACCCTTCCTAGCTTAGAATCATAAATCACTCTGCATTGTTCTCACAGAATAAGGAATATTTGGGTGTCTAATTTAATACAGAAAGATTTAAAGGTATGTCCCCATGAGTTAATAACTCATTATGGATCTATCTTTAATGAGAGTTTTTAGAACTGATTTTATATTAGGAGATACTTCTTCATCTTAGGAATGCACACACATATTTTTCTTTGCTTAAGATTTACCAGTTTTACAATTCAAATGGTGTCCCTTCTAATTCCACAAGGCCAGAATTTGAGCAAGTGCTTGTTCAACCTAGACATAAGAATTTGATAGCCTTTAATTGAATCTCTTCCCAACTTTTATCCTTTAAGCCAAAAAGTTCTTATACCACAGCCACTCCAGCAGCTCATTTTACTGGAATTTCTGTGGATCGTCTCCCTCTCAAATGTTCTGCGTGTGTTTGGTAAGGAGTCCTCACATGTTATTTTTTCTTTACATGTATAGTATTTATATATAACATACACACATATATTCATATGTAAAAAGTATATATGAATATTTTTATGTGTTGTAATTTTTATTTTATACATATATATGGTCTGACGTATATAATTTGATGTTGACAAAGCTAACCATGATAAGTGTTTTAAACTTTTTAGTTGACTAGCCCCCAACTCACATTGTAAGACCATCATTTAGAGCCAGCCGTTTTCCCTTGATTACATGGACAGTTGATTCTCCTCACATGTTAAAAACACCGTTTAGGTATCTGAAACCCATCAGTGAAGGCTCTCAGAGCTTTCAGCCATCAAGTGCAAGTCGATCTGTAGCGTGTCTGTCTGTTTGCTCCTGCCAGTCACCTTCTTAAACCCAGCTGGCCTGCTCCTGGAAGTCCCAAGAAGGGCTCCAGAGTGGAAGTTATTTGTAATCTTTGATGGATGGTCACGTCATCATTACTCGTCTTCAAGCTTGGTGTGCATATCTTAGTGTTTTGATCTAGTGCCTCAGTTCTGCCTACTTCAGTAATGAATTTAGTAGATCTCTCCCCATTTCATCCCTGATAAATATTGAGGCAGTTTAGGGACTTCACAGCTTCCTGTGGCCAAATTCCCTACTTATTCCTGAGATAGGCTTTAAGAACCTGGATTCTAGAGACAGATTGCCAAGATTCGAATCTCAGCTTACTGGCTAAATGACTTTGGGCAAGCGATTACGTTAAATGTAAAATGGCAATGATAATAGGACCTATCCAGCTGGGCAGTTCCGTATATTAAATGAGTTGACAAAGTGCTTAGAATACTGCTTGTCACATTAGCGCTTTACAGCTGCTCTTGTTCTGATTATTGCTGTGGGCTCTCTCAAACGCTTTGGCTCTAGACGCCAGTGCCCCAGGTCAAAATTTAACACGCTGCAAGTTTCCCACAACTGCTGCACAGTCCTCCCGGCCCTGGGACGAAAGCTCCCACCCAGGTGTACTTCTGCTTTCCTGCCTGGGGAACTGATGAGCAGTGGCCGGCAGGGGACACTTACCGCCCAGTTGGAAAGGAGAGATTTCTTCCCCTTTGTTTCCGCCCCTGTTAGTTATCAGAGGTAACTAGCAGCCCATGGGGTCCGCAGTTTCACTTCGGAGCTGCTCTTCCCACTTTCTGCAGCTGGAAGGCCGGCATCGCGCGGGATCTGACGCGCCCCGGCCTGGGAGCCTGCGTCCCTGGGTTACCTGACTGCTCAGCTGGAACGCGGTGCTCAGCTGGGGCGGGGTACGGCCGGGCAACCAGAGAGGAGAAAGCCTCCGGAATCCTAGAGAAGCCGAGTGCGGAGACCGCCGTTGACGGCGGCGGGACCTCGAAGTACCGTAATCTCCGGCCTTTGTGATGAACCTTTGGAGGCGGTTGGCCTCAGGTTCGTGCCCTCCAGCCCTTCATTGTCTCTGCTGAGGTCCGGCTTGATCTAGGTTGAGAGCTGCTGGGGAAGTTAAAGTTGACTTTCAAGTTTTGAGGTATCAGGAAAGGGGGCTGTTGAGGAAAAGGGAGTCTGGATTCCCAGTTTTGGTAAAAGGAAAGGTGGGTTCATTTGGGGAAATTATATGATTCATCATCTTCCCAAGATCGACACTGAGTACCAGAAAGACAATGCACCTAGCTGTTGTGACTTTGGGCAAATCACTTAATCCCTCTGTCCCTCAGTTTCATTCCTCAGTGAGATTATAGCGACTTAAATGGCTGCATGCATAGTGAATTTTAAATAATTATTAGCTATTGTTATTTTTCATTTCTGATGTTCTTATCTCTGCCGTTTATATGCAATATTTTGAAGTAGGGGAGCCAAGGGAAGAGGGTCATGATCTTCCCTTAAGTTTTAAGGTTTATTAATATAAACTTTTGGAGAGTCAAAGGCTAGCAGATGCGGCTAATAATTTGCAGTCACTCTTGCTTTCTTAATTTAGCTTACTGACACAGAGTTCCATTTTCTTTCAGTGCCATGTTAAGTGAGTTCTTGGCTAAAGAGATAAACAAAATTTAGCTTCTGTTAACATTATTTTATGCCTCAGGAAGAAGACCACCTACAAGGAAGTACTTCTGAAAAATCACTGTGAACCCCAAGCTGGAGTGAATCTTCTCCTGAGCTCTCTCATTCCAGAATGGCAATCGTGTTGTAGGAAAGATCTCTAATAGTGACTGATGGTAAAGGAAGAAGGCTGTGCCTGGGACAAAGAATCAGGCTGGCAAAGAAATCACAGATCTTTCCTCAAACTTTACATTGTTATTATGTGGATAGAGCTACCTGGACTTCACAGAGCTGTCAGAAAACTTGCGAAGCTTTGCCAGTAGTTCCTGAGGCCAGAAATACATGTGAAGAAGTAGGTGCTGGAACAGGTCCTGGCCCCAGCTTGTGAAGCTGCAGACATAGGTAGGATAATATCCAGAATGTGGAGAGGAGGCAATCCATGATGCTGGAAAAGTTGGAGACACAGCTTGAGTGAAGGACAAACCACAGGTGGGAAATGTTGGGAGGATCACTTATGGCTTGACTAACAAAAGCTTTTGGGAATAGGATATAAAGCAGCAAACCTCAACTTTAGGATCCACCAGATGTCTCTGGAGCCATATCCCAACATTTCCCTCTTGGATTTTAATTCTCCTGCTATTTATGTGCATCTCTGGGACCTTCTCTTTCTATATTGGGTTTTTTGTTTGTTGGGTGTTTTAACTTAGGGTTTAGCTTCAAATTCCATTTCCCAAGACCAATTTTATCCCATTGCCTTTAGGTCTCAGGCTAAAAGATAGAACAAGTTATGCTTATGACAAAGATAGTACCTTGGAATCAATGTTTCAGATCAAACCTAACAGTCTTAGTACCTCTCATTGCCTTTTGATGTGAAAGGTGATGAGAGAACATCTCTGGAGAGGAAGAAGAGGAAAGCCTCACAAGGGAATCTTTTAGGACTTTTAGTAGCGTCCTCTCCCCAAACCCATCTTGCCTCTACCCATCTCCTTCTCATTATCTACCTGATCCTTGAAGTAGGAAATCGCAGCCATATTTGTAGGGGATTGGGGTTTTAACTCCGTTAGCTTCCAAGTGTTGCTTTCTTATGTTTTAGACACGAATATTACCTAGAAAAGTTACTTTCTCACTGTAAACCTTCTGGTTTGATTGCCCCACATCAGATTGGTATATTCTGAAACTGGTTTGGCTGTTGTTTCAAGTTAACTTTGATCATGTCTGGCTGCTTACCCATCCGCTCAATGAATATTTACTGAACATTTGGTAGGTCTATAGTAGTAGCCAAGATACACATCAGTAAGTAGAAATAGTCCTTTTAACTGTCCTTAACAAATTAAACTTTCTCTTCGTTTCTCAGCTTTGGATTCAAACTGATCGTCCCTTAACTTTTTTGATTATACTTCCCTGATTTCTTTTGTTGTCACATTTTGTGAAAAGTTTTCATACACCTCCAGTCTCTTTCTGCCTAGCTGTCTCTTCTCACCCAAATTGGACCCCCCACTCCTACTCTGCCATGTGCCTTCTTGGACATGTCACAAAAGTGGGAGGCTTGTTTAGTCTTAGAAAAGACATGCACTTTAAATAAAAGTGGGTTTTATTTTTATTCACTGTGCTCTCTGATAAATCTCATTTCAGAAGAGGCATCTGACATTTGAATTGTCTGTGCATTTTGTTTTAGATGCTGTTACTGAGAAGGAAACCAAGGACTGGAGATGCTGAGTTTTGTGGGGTGGGGAATGTCTGCAACATCACTGCAGTAAGCGTGGAAAAGCCGTAGTTTCTGGTGAATCGTTACTCAGCATCATGGAGTCCACAATTAAGAGAATCTCTGCAATCAACAAGTTTTGAAAGGCTTTTGTTTATGGTGGATCCCTCTTTCCCCCACCAGAAGATCTACTACAAGGAAAAATGCTATCATTATAAGGAATGTGGGAAAGTTTTCAGCCACATGGCCTTATTTGACATCAAAGAATCCATGTAAGAGACTGCATCAATGTGATAACTGAGGAGGCCTTTGCCCAGCAAGGAAACCTTATACAACCTTGTTTGACAAATGTAGGAAGACCTTTACCCAGAGGCAAGGACTGACTGTGCACCAGAGACTCTGCACAATAAACGTGACAAATGTGGAAATGCTTTCCATTGTGTACCAGCTTTCTTCAGCATTGGAGAGTTGACACTAAAGGGCTGACTGTGCACCAGAGAGTCTGCACAATAAACATGATGAATGTGGATTGTGTACCAGCTTTCTTCAGCATTGGAGAGTTCACACTAAAGGGAAACCCTGCCAGTGTTTGAGTATGGAAAAGTCTTCAGAGGTTGGAACTTGGGAAAAATCAGCGAATTCATATTAGAGAGGCTCATAAATGACAGGATTGCGGGAAGTTATATGGACAAAGATCATACCTCAACAAGGGAGTTTCCACAGTTTTGAAAAGTTAATATAATTAATATAAGTGGGCAAGTTGTATGGGAAATGAGTATTCTAAAATGCTCATTTTAGCCAGTAAAAACATTGAGTATCTTAGGTCAAGAAAAGGAAATGTTAGAAGTTATTTTTCTTTTCCAGAGGAGTCTATAAGTAGACGCGACCAGGACTTTTGAAATGAAGTAAGCTGCACCTCTGGATTTGTGACCTGTCTCCTGGATGATTACCTCTGCTCTGGGGGACAGGTCTTTTTCTCCATGCTTGCTCTAGTCTCATATCTTTAATTCACTCAGCAAGTGTACCGAGTAGTATTATTGACTACTGTTCACTGTAAACATATATATTTTCTTTATGGGCTGAGCAGGCTTGTGTTTGTACCCTGGGACACAAAAATCACATATATAACGTTTCAGTAAATGTAGTGAAAAGAACTATATTTTGAATTGCTGGGTAGTTCTGTAAATTTGAGACTGCCTTTATATTCTCCAATACAAGACCATGTAGGTATCCTGTCAGAGAGTATATTTTTCCAGGTTTGGCTTGTTTATTTTATTTATTTTGAGATGGAGTCTTGCTCTTGTTGCCCAGGTTGGAGTGCAATGGCACTATCTCAGCTCACTGCAACCTCCGCCTCCTGGGTTCAAGCAATTCTCCTGCCTCAGCCTCCTGAGTAGCTGGGATTACAGGTGTCCACCACCACGCCCTACTAATTTTTGTATTTTTAGTAGAAATAGGGTTTCATCCCAGAGTGCTGGAATTACAAGCGTGAGCCACCACACTCAGCTATTTTTTTAAGATAGAAAAATATACTTCACATATAGTCTATTGACAGATAGTGACTGATATTTTTTCTTATAGATAACACATAATACACATTATGAAGGCTAATACATTAAGTAACTTATTATTTTCTGTTCTAAAATCTATAGGCAAAAATATGAAAGAATCTTTAGAAGCTGTCAGTAAGTTGGTAATGTAGCCCAATCTCTACCCATGATGACAGAATGTGGCTTATATATTTTATAGTAGGGCACTAAATTCAGGAACCATGTATTTCAAAACTTTTTAGTGATTATCTCAGAATTCTAGGTTTCTCTGCTGTACATCCCTAAATTTTTTTCTTTATTACTATTATATAAAATGATTTCCTAATATTGAGCTAACCTTGCATTCCTATAACAAACCTCAGCCATGGCATGTGATTTTCTTAATGTGTTAATGGGTTTACTTGTTAATATTTTACTTAGTACGTTTTCTTCAATATTCATATGAAATTGGTCCATAATTTTTATACTGTATTTTTCAGGTTTTGATTTTCACTCTTTACTTACATCATAAATATGATTTAGGTCTGTGTTCATTTTTAAATCTCTAGAACAATTTATTAAGTGTCAGATCTAGCTAGTTTTTGAAGGATAGTTTCTGATGTGAAACCCTCTTGAGTCATATGCTTTTTTGTGAGATAATTTCTGGTAACTTCCTCTATTCTATGAAAATGATCTTTTCAGGCTATTTATAATGGGTTCCACTTTGGTAATCTTTGCCTTGGAAATTATCCATTTCATCAAGACTTTCAAATGTATTTGCCTAGAATATGCAATGTAACCTTATGACTTTAAAACAAATTTTATTTATTTTTTTTAGAGACAGGGTGTTGCTCTAGACTGGAGTCCAGTGGTGCAGTCATAGCACACTGCAGCCTTGAACTCTGGTCTCCCAACTAGCTGGGACTACAGGCATGCACCACCACACGGAGGTAATTTGTCTATTTGTTTTTTGTAGAGACAGGGTCTCTTTGTTGTTCAGGCTGGTCCTAAACTCTTATCCTCAAGCGATTCTCCTGCCTCAGCCTTCCAAAGTGCTGCAATTACAGGCATGAGACACCATATCTGGCTTCCTTATGACCTTTTAAACAGCTTTATTGAAGGAAATTGATATGTAATGAACTGCATACGTGTACAGCTTAAGTTCTAACATGTTTACACCTGTGAAACAATCACTACCATCAACTTGTCACCCAAAAAAGTTTCCTCATGTCCCTTGATAATTTCTCCCACCCTTATCTGCACTCTTCCCTGCTCTCCAAGCAACCTCTATTCAGCCTTCTGTTGCTAAGGTGTAATGAATGAATTAGTTAAAAGATTAGCTAATTAAGCCATTATTACGTAATACTTTAATCTTGGGTGTTTTACAGTTAATCCAATGATGAAAAATTGTGGTAGGGAAGGCCCTCCTGGATCTCCTTGAAGGGAAGTACCTGGACCACCCAGAATTTTTGTAGATGTCTCTTGAAAGGATGACAAGTTGTCTCCACCCATACTCCCGTTCAGATCATTCTTTCTTTTATATTTATAAACTGTAAATTATTTAATATGTCTAACTTACTTTCCTGTTTCTTGTTAACTCTAGAAAAGCTTAACTAGCAGTTATACCTTAAATGGGGAGAGGTAGAAAGCCTCATTCGTCGTCAGAGGAAATTGTCTTGTGACAGCCTCCATGGTAGGTAGGGAGGTATGTGGGAAACGGCCTTGTGTCAGCTCCTCACGAAACCTACCGTGCATTCATGTTCTAGGTGAGTTACAGCGCTTAGATCAGCTAGTGTTATATCCCGGTCTGTGTGGCTCGTGTGAAGATATGCAAGTTGCAGCCATTTTCCTAAAGGAAGAGGTATTACGTCTGTTAGGTCTCACTAAAGTGAGAACAGAAATGCATTAAATGCCTTAGAAGACGGAAGTTTGTTTAGGTCTCTTGTTCTTCGGGGGCAGAAATAATGTCTTGTCCATCTTTGATTCTTTAGCACCTGACCTGACATAATCAGGGTTGCTGAATGAATGGTTATAAACACATCATTTCTTTAGAAATAAGGGAAGACTTTTATTTCTGGAAATATGAATGTGAATATTTTGGTCTCCAGCAATCAATGTCAGGAGAGTTTATGTTATGTTAATAATAGAAAAGAACAAGTAGAACCAGCCAATTTTCAGAACTATTCATTCATCAGTAACTCTGCTAGATGCTAAGGATACAATGGTGATATAGTTGTTTATCTCTTGTCCCTCAGCCTGCCTCATACCAGCCGTTCCCTATCCTGATCTGTAAGCGGAGTAGGGAGGCTACAAACATCATTTCCCAGACTCCTATTGCCTTTTGGAAGAACTTACAAAAGGGGGCAGCACAGGTTAAAAGGTTTTAATGCTTTACTGAAATTGTCATACTCTACAGTAGTTTTAATGTTGAAACTATAGTATTGTGATGGCCAATTTTATGTGTCAACTTGACTGGGCCACAGGGTCCCCAGATATTTGGTCAAACGTTATTCTGAGTGTTTGATTTTGGATGTGATTGATTTTGGATGTGATCAACCATTACCTCAGTAGACCAGGTGAAGCAGATTCCCTTCCCTAAAGAGGGTGGCCCTCATCTGATTAGTTGAAGGCAGGAAGAAAACAAAAAAGATGATGCTACCTCAAGGGGTACGCCTCTTGGCCATCTGGAGCTGGGACATCAGTCTTGTCTGGCCTTCAGACTCAAACTAGAACACTGACTCTTCTGGGTCTTGAATCTGCTGGCTTTTGACTGCTCACTCCATTGGCTCTCCTACGTCTCTAGTTTGCAGATCGGAAAACCTGGGACTTCTCAGCCTTGATAATCATATGAACCAATTCCTTTCAATAAATAAAAATATATACACAAACACATATTTATTATGTATAATATACATATTGATATTATAAATACAAATATATATGTATACACATACATACATATATAGACACAGACCCTATTGGTTCTGTTTCTCTGGAGAATCCTAAAATATATTCAGAAAGTTTAGAAATCATGCAGTGCATTTTTCTCAGTTTAAGAATCCACTCAAACAAAGTAACCATATGGTTTACTACTGTAATACACATAATTTACATTAGGGTTTGTTAGATTTGTGTCCCCTTGGTCCCTGAAAACCTGGAAGGATCAAGCCTTGGAAACTGGCATAAAAAACAGCGATTTGGGTACTTCTATAAAGGATTTTGGATGATGATTCAATTTCTACTAAACAAAATACACAGCGCAGGAGATAAAATATCACAATGCCCAAATCGTTAACTATAAAAGGTGACCAGAAAAATCTTTGAATTCCAGAGTCTTTAATTGATATTATAATATGGAAGAGATTGCTGGTGCCAGACACCAAGTGAGAAATGTGAGTAGAGGCAATAATGAAAGCATATTTCTACAATAAGGAGAAGTGATACTGACAAAAAAGGAACTGTCTTCCCACAGTTGTCACACACACACATAAGGCTTCTCTCCCCAGTGTGGGTCTCCGGTGTTTGATAAGGCCTGAGCAGTGACTGAAGGCCTTGCTGCATTGTTCATTTTGCTAGTGTGCTTCTTATTGTAGGAATAAGGTGACGCGCTAACACGAAAGTTGGCAGCAGAACAGTCATTCCGAAATACTTCTGTAGAAACAATGCCACTGAATGTATACATAATAAATACTAATTGTATAATGCTGACTAGAAGTTTTCTCACTTCAATTCACAAGACTAAAATTCTGACCATCATGATGGGAAAAAAAGATGGTCTACACAGTGTATTTAACAAAAAGTGGATAGCCTGAGGAGTTAGATTAATGGTTAAAATAGTCATCATGAAAAATTGAGATGCTATTACCACACAGGTGATTTAGGAATCAATGTATAAGAAGACCAAGGTAGTCAGTCATTAATAGAGGGGTTCTGAAACTGTAAGTGATACTTGTTTTAAATATTTGGTGTGAATCCACTGACCTGGAGAAGTATGAACTTACAGGAATAAGTTTTACACAGTTTATAGTGTGTGTTGGGTGGTAGGCAGGATAGTGTCTATTGTTTTAGGAGACATTGGTTAGGCCTGAGAGAACTAAGGGAACTAAGATACTGAGCATTAGAATATTTATCATTTTATTCTGACTTGACGATTGATTTTCACACTGACTGAATAGGAAAGTGTTTACCCTAAACAGTAGCAACAGGGAAACATTAAAGAATGACATTAGCTGGGCCTGCTCTAGCTGCTCAGCTGACCTCTCCATTTACCTTCCGACACCAGGACATCCCTGCCCTGTTCAGCCCCGTAGCTCCCAACTGTTTGGTTTCTGCTCCATGGTTGGGCCTCTGACAGCTACTTTAAATAAACCAGACACCCTCCCCAGACACAAAAAAAAAAAAAAAGAAAAAGGAATGAAATTTGGGCTGGGTATGGTGGCTCACACCTGTAATTCCAGTACTTTGAGAGGGTGAGGCAGGAGGATTGCCC
Source organism: Saguinus oedipus (assembly GCA_031835075.1). Lineage (NCBI taxonomy): Eukaryota > Metazoa > Chordata > Mammalia > Primates > Cebidae > Saguinus > Saguinus oedipus. The sequence continues at coordinate 6,816,756 of CM063172.1, read as the reverse complement.
AGGATTTTGAGACCAGCCTGGGTAACATAGTGAGACCCCATATTTTTTTTTAAAAATGCAATTCCATGGATGGTACATATTCATCATGATTTAGTGATAAGCTGTTTAAGGCATTTGCACCAGAATAGAATTCCTAGTCTGGTAAAGAAATATCCCGGTGGCTGGCCGGGCACGGTGGCTCACCCCTGTCATCCCAGCACTTTGGGAAGCCGAGGCAGGTAGATCATGAGGTCAGGAGATCGAGACCATCCTGGCTAACGCAGTGAAACTCTGTCTCTACTAAAAATACAAAAAACTAGTCAGGCATGGTGGCACGCACCTGTAGTCCCACCTACTCTGGAGGTTGAGGCAGGAGAATCGCTTGAACCCAGGAGGCGGAGGTTGCAGTGAGCCGAGATCACGCCATTGCACTCCAGCCTGGGCAACAGAGGGAGACTCTGTCTCAAAAAAAGAAAGAAAGAAAAAGAAATATGGATTCTTTCTATCACAGAAGCCCTGCCAATACCTCTGCTCTGCCTATGTACTTGGCAAAAAAAATGCACTAGATTGAGGCACAATCTGGGTCAGAGAATTAGACACAAGCACAGATGGCCTTGGTGAGTTCTTTAGAAACCCGGATAACATCAAATTTTCAGAGATATTAAGGTAATCTCACTGGTACATTCAACAAGCATTTATTAGCACCTGTGGAAAAGGCACAGAGGGGGATAAGACTGTGAATCTGACCAACTGTGGGGGATTCATTAGAGTCAAAGAGAATGGTCAGAGAAGCAGCCCCCAACTCACAAAGTACTGGATTAGGGCACGAAGCCAGTCTAAACATCCGATTAATTCCAATGGGAGAGAACAAACCATTTCAGGTCTTACCTCTTCTAGACAACTTTCCCATAGTCTCCTATCAAGTGTGTTTTGATTCCAAACACCTTCTAGAATTTAGAAGATAATTCATCTAACCCAGTCCAGATTTTCTAACACCTGATAATGTGTAGTGGTAAACGAAGCCCAGTCCACAATTTCTATAATCAAGACTCCAGGGTGAGTGGCTTCAGATCGGTCACAACTGAGCACCGACTCATGTACGGCGTGGTCACTGTGATAGGACGTTTCTCCCTGCGTGGCTTCTCTGATGTTGAACAAGGTATGAGATTCGGCTGAAGCCTTTTCCACATGCGTTACACTGATAGGGTTTCTCACCAGTGTGGATTTTTTGATGTTCAATGAGGCCTGAATTCTGAGTGAAACTTCTTTCACACTCACTACATTTGTAAGACGTGGGAGTTTCAACATTTTCCAACTGGCTTTCCATCCTACTTTTCCAGGAGTCTCCCTGCTCAGGTTCCTGAACATTTTTATCCCCAGTATGAATCCTCTGATGTCTCAGGAGATGTGAACTTCGCCTAAAGGCTTTGCCGCACATAGTGCACTGATATGGCTTCTCCCCAGTGTGGATTCTGTGATGTTCAAGGAGGCTGCAGCTCTGGCTAAAGGTCTTTCCACAGTCATCACACTCGTAGGGCTTCTCCCCAGTGTGCGTTCTCTGGTGTTTGATAAGGTCTGAGCTGTGACTGAAAGCCTTGCCACATTCTTCACACTCATATGGCTTCTCACCAGTGTGGACTCTCTGATGAATGACGAGGGCAGAGCTCCCAATGAAGGCTTTGCCACACTCCTCGCATTCGTAGGGCTTCTCGCCAGTGTGGATTCTCCTGTGTTTACTCAGGCCTGAACTTTGAGCAAAACTCTTTCCACATTCATGGCAGATGTGCCGCCTCCCTCCTGTGGCATTTTTCTGCTTTCTTTGTAACCTGCCCTCCTGTTCACCAGCTTCTGCACATGCAGGAATCTGGACAATGTCTTCACTCAGGTGGCACGAGATCTTCCCGTGCTCCTTTTCTGGAAGCTCCTCGGCTGGAGGCAAGTCCCTGCTCTTAGTCTGTATTTCACCACCTGAAACAACAAATGGCCGGCAGCTGTGGGTTACGCCCTGCCATGGGAGGAAAGCTCTGCGATTAGTGCCAGGGAGGCAAGAATGACAGAAGCCTACAAATGCCCGGGATGAGGACTTAAGTGCTAGAATAAGGACGGGGACAAAAGGGAAGAACCGAGTGCTGGGGAGGAGGGAGACCTGAGAATGGGAATGGGGCCACTGGAGGTGTACAAATAGGGAGTGGAGGGAAAGTGGTGAGAACCCAGGACTGTGTGGGGGACAGAGGTGGTGGTTCCAAGCTCTATGAACGGTAAGGCAGGGCCACGCACCTAGGATTAGATACTAAAAGGGTTGAACAGAAAGTGACAGTAACAGGGCAAGTGGAAGAATTTCTGAAATATCTTTGAGTAACAGCAATTGGGAGGCTGAAGCTGACAGCTCACTTGAGGTCAGGAGTTCAAGACAAGCCTGACCAACATGGTGAAACCCTGTCTCTACTAAAAATACAAAAATTAGCCAGGCATTGTGGCAGGTGCCTATAATCCCAGTTACTTGGGAGGCTGAGGCAGGAGAATCACCTGAACATGGTAGGCAGAGGCTGTAGTGAGCTGAGATCCCGCCATTGCACTCCAGCCTGGGTGACAGACTGAGACTCCGTCTCAAAAAACAAAAACAAAAACAAATGAAACAGCGAAAGTGGAGACTCAGAAATTGGGCACTGATCAATGATACGATATAGACAGTCTTCTGTGCTCATATCCCAGGCAGAGGCAAGGTCCCCAAACAGAACTGGATTCAGTGCTGGGAGATCTGTGCCTCCAATGAGCTATGTGGCCTCAGACAAGTCAGGCAATCTTCTCAGCCTCTGCACCCTCATCTCTGAGGTCAGGGTCTGTAGTCAATGTCTGAAGACCCTTCTAACTCTCACACTCTGGTCCCAAGGCCCATTTCCTGAAGAGAACTCCCAGATTTCCTCTTCATTCAGGGATAGGAACAGAAGGACATCGACATTTACTGGGCATCTCCTATGAGCCAGGCCTGTACTTGGGGTTGTACCGACTTCAACCCATTTAACTTAACTAGAATACTGACAGCGGGAGGGGAAAGCAAGGTCAGAAGGGGTCAGCAGGCTGGGTGCAGTGGCTCATGCCTGTAATCTCAGCATTCTGGGAGGCCAAGGCAGGAGGATTGCTTGAGCCCTGCAGTTCGAGACCAGCCTAGGCAACATAGCAAGACTCTATCTCTACAAAAAATAAAAATTAAAAAAATTAACCAGCTGTGGTGGTCCATAACTGTAGTCCCAGCTGTTTGGGAGGCTGTGGCGGGAGGATCATTTTAGCCCAAAAGGTCGAGGCTGCAGTGAGCCATGACTGTGCCACTGTACTCCATCCTGAGTGACTGAGCAAGACCCTATCTCTCAAAAAAAAAAAAAAGTAAGCTGGTTAGTAACAGGCTTTCAGAAATGGTGATTGTGAATTCAAACATAATTCCAACAGCTCAACAGGTTCTAATACACAAAGAACGCCAAGAAACCTTAAGAGTAACTAGTGTCCTTCAGTCTTACCCAGGGAGACCAGGCTGCCATGGTTCTCCTGCTTTTCATCTCTACAGAGGTTCACCTGAGATGAACCCTGCTGTGTCCATTCAGGGGTGAGGGTCAGGGCCACATCTTCCACTTTCAGCAACCCCTAAAACAACAGGTAATCCCACTGAAGAAGGGGCTGAACAAAATGATGGAGTAGGGAAGATCTGGGAAGCACCCCCCGCCCCCACCCCTGCCAACAGCTAGTAATAAAACAGAAAAAGCCTCTTGTGTGGGCACCTAACCGAAGTAATGATAAACAACCTCAAGATAGATGAGAAAATGCAAATCCCATCTGAGATCTGAATGGAGGATCTAGCATGGGGATAGAGGGAAATGGGGAGGGAGGAGTCCTCACGGGAAGCTCAACAGCAGTGAAGGGCATTGGGGGAGGGACAGGGGGTCCAGCTCACCTGGGACTCTGGAGTAACCCTAGAAGCTATCACTGCATCTGCTCTGCAGTACCCTCCATGGGCAAACACAGGGACCTGGAGAACTAAGAGGGAAAGAAGCTCGGATCAGATGTACCCTGGCATTCAGCCTCCCTGCCTTGTGGAATCTAAGTTAAATATATGGATGAATAAGTTCCTGTCTCACTTGCAATGGGCTGTGACTGTGCCACTGCACTCCAGCCTGGGCAACAAAGCAAGACCCTGTCTCTCTAAATAAACAAATTCCTGCCAAACAAGTTTACACAGAGTATGATCCTTTCCAAAATTCCCGGTCCCTACCAGCTCCAATCCTATGGCTAGAGATAGCTCTTGTGCTCTGTAGATACATGAAAACAGTGCAGAAAGGCAGAATCCTTGCTGGCAGTGGTGAAATAAAAAGAGCACAAAAATAAAACAGAAAACCTTTCGATTTAAGATCCTTTGGATTTTGCTAGAGATAGGAGGAAAAACTGGATTTTCGGTGAGTATGCCCTTAGTAACCATTAGGGTGCTTTTCACTTTGGATTTGAAAAGTTAAGAGGAGTCAGACAAAGCTGGGCTATGAAAGGCAGAAATAAGGGTCTGACTTTTACAACTTGCTAAAATTCGAGAGAGAGAAAAGTAAAGGACTTCAGGTTTCCTTATTATTCCTTATATAACTTCAGGAAGCAAATTTTGAAAGGGGCACAAAACAGGTGTTCTAGGCTAGAACCTCTGTTGAAAACTAACGACTGCATGTTGGCTGGAACATCCCAGTGAGCTGTGTCTTGGGAACTTGCACACGTGTTTAGGACGCACGAAAGGACATCTCTGAACATACAGCTGTTTCCTATGCAGTGAGTTTCATATTATTTTAATAACAGACCCAGGATTTAGAAGATTTATACCCTTTAATTTGCAATAGTCCTACAATTTATGAGATTGGCTGGCTGGCTGTACAGATTCTGTTTACCTTCTGCCTGGGACTTCCCCCTGTCATATGAATTGTATTTTTAATGTGTTTATTTGCCACCTTCTTCACTTAAATATAAGCTCCACTGGACCAAGAAGAGTCTCGCTGACAGTTCCATTCCCAGAGCTAACTGCCCACCACTCTGGAGGCCTCCATAATTACCAGTTAAACGAAGAGCAAAGCCAAGCAGCAGGTATACACAAGTGTGGCAGCTCATGCCTATAATCCCAGCACCTTGGGAGGCCCAGGGAGGAGGATCGCTGGAGCCCAGAATGAGTTTGAGACTAGCCTGGGCAACATGGTGAGGCCTCATACCCACAAATTTTTAAAAAAAAAATTAGCCAGGCATGGTGATACACACCTGTAGTCCCAGCTATTCAGGAGGCTGAGGTGAGAGGATCACTTGAGCCCAGGAGGTGGAGGCTGCAGTGAGCTGGTATCATGCCACTGCACTCCAGCCTGGGTGAAACAGCAAGACCCTGTCTCAAGAAAACAAAACCCAATAAAACAAAACAAAACTCAAACAAGAACCGATTCTTTCCAAGCCCAAGTTTTACTAATATCTTATTTACTATGTCCAGTCTTGGTTGAAAAAGCTTTCCACCATTATGTTGGAAATATTCCTTTTAGTCTCAGTCTTAACTTAGAGTTGGTCTGCGATATAAACTACCTATCAATGATTTTGTTGGCTATCCTTAAATGAAATTAGATGAAGTCTACAGAATTCATACTGCCTAGAAAACAATCCTGGGCCGGACACGGTGGCTCATGCCTGTAATCCTAGCACTTTGGGAGGCCAAGGTGGGTGGATCACAAGGTCAAGAGATCAAGACCATCCTGACCAACTTGGTGAAACCCCGTCTCTACTAAAAATACAAAAATTAGCTGGGTGTGGTGGTACGTGCCTGTAGTCCCAGCTACTTGGGAGGCTGAGGCAGGAGAATCGTTTGAACCTGGGAGGTGAAGATTGCAGTGAGATCATGCCACTGCACTCCAGCCTGGCGACAGAGCAAGATTCCGTCTCAAAAAAAGAAAAGAAAATCCTTACCTCTGTCTTGCAAGGGTTGGGATCCCAGAGATTCATGCTTGAGCAGAGCCTTCATTAGCTGAGCTTGGCTACTTTGTGACTCTGGGGCTGGTGGCAACAGTGCCATCTTGCAACAGGGAAGCTCTTGTCCCTGGTCAGCACATGGAACCTAGAAATCATTTATTCTTATTTTCATTTATTCATCAAACACTTCCACAAAATCATCTATGTGGCTGGCACTGTTTCCAAGAGTATTATAAATGTTAACTAATTTAACGCAGAAAATAACAATCTTATAAGGGAGGTACTATTGTAATACCCATTTTACTGACAGGGAAATTAAGGCACGGCCAGTTTAAGTAGCTAGTAAGTGGCAATGGTAGGATGGGAGCTCAGGTAGAATTATGCCAGAGCACATGTTCTTACCATTACTCTATGTTCCTTCATATATACATTTGTGTTTTATGAAAATCCTTTGGAAACTGGTGCAAAATTCTCAGAGAATGTTAATACATTTTATTATCTGAAAAGGGGAAAACAATCTCTAGTTTATGGAGTTTGGGGACCCAAATAAGATCACAGCATGTGAAATCACCTAATACGGCCCGACAAATGATATGTCCTTATTAAATGCAGGTTTCCTTCCAGGTATTTATAATAATATACAATTACAGTTTTCAAGTTACTGTCTCACGTTTTCCCACCAAAGAATTTCCCACATCCTTTATGAAGAATGAAGCTGAGAGACTTGCAATGACTTCCCACTGTTACAGGACTCAGGTGCAGCAGACCCAAGTCAGGAACCTTGGTATCCAGCTCCAGTTAGAAGGCTCTGGCCACGCAGGTCCACTGAGGTGTGTGCACAGGGACACAGGATGACGCAAAGAAGAAACCAGCTCATAAAACAGGGAAGAAGATGGAGGGAGAAATCGGCCCATTTTATACCAGAGGTTCATAACCAGTGGTCCATGGACTCCTTCCCACGCAGTCCATGAACTTGAATAGGGCAAAAACTCATCTTATTTTTACTGGTCTTTAAGAGAGAGTTAGCATTTCCTTCAGTTATGAATGGAGGCAACAAATCAAGGTAGCATAAGCAGTACCCAGGACTTTGTCACCAATAGAACCTGCACGTTTTCACATCACATTACAACCAGGCAAACAGATGTTTATCACCATTTTGAAACTGACAATTAGAATCCCTGTCCTTAGGTCACATTATTTAGCGCAGTAATAACAAACCACATATGACTTTAATACAAATTTAATACTGTGCTAACTGTATGTTATGACTGCATCCTTTGTAATCCTTTATAGTTTCTTTATATATTTAAAACTCTAATTCTGAGAGGGAGTCCAGGGACTTCGCCTTACTGCCAAGGAGGTTCGCGGTACAAAAAGAGATGGAGAACTCCCGGATCTTAAGGGGATGCCCCTCACTCCGATCTTGAGATGTCAGGAGGAAGCGGACCACGGCGCTGAGATACTAAACCTGTTCTTTCTACCTGCGGCGCCGGCTCCTCCAGCTGCCTCTCCAAATACTCCAGCAGCAGCACCACCTCCTCCCCGCTCTCTGGATGCTGCTCCCGCACCCAGCTCTGCACGTTCCCCGGCAGGATGGTCAGGAACTGCTCCAGCACCAGCAGCTCCAGGATCTGCTCCTTGCTGTGCATCTCAGGCTGCAGCCACTGTCTGCAGAGCTCTCGGAGCCGGCTCAGCGCCTCGCGGGGGCCCGCAGCCTCCGGGAAGCGGAAGCCTCGGAAGCGCTGGCGGGAGCGCTCGGGGCCCAGATCCGGGCTACCGGGAAAACCGGCCTCTTCTTCCTCCACCTTTATGACCAGAAGCTCCGCCTGGTCTTCCGTAGACGGGGCATCCAGGGCTGCGCCTTCACGAAATTCTCTAGCCATCCCGGGCCAAGGCAATCCTCAGGCCTCACTCCGGCTTCCAGGGCTATTTCTGAAGATCCCTGAAAGGTGGGAAGTCATTATTAACCAGTAAACTTGCAAGTTGTCCCCGCTCCTGCTCAGGAGCCCAGAGACCTCTCTGAGGAACTGCTGCCGAACTTCCTCCATGTTCAACGCTTCCGCAGCTTAATCCTCTACACCACCCACGCCTGAATCCCACAGTAAGGTCCTCAAAGCACATCCTGGGTCATCCCGGACACCCCCAACCCCCGACTAATCAGGAAAGAAAATGAAAGTGGTGAGCATCCAGGGGGCTTCCTGGACTCTCCAGGCAGCCCCTCTCAGCGAAATTGTCCAGAGTTAAGCCATCAATAACCAGGGGTGGGTTGTCCAAATTCAAAGATGACCCTAATTTCCTGCCCCAGTCCTCAGGACTTTGAAAATGAGATAGCAAGTCCAGACTGGCTGGACTGATCCCAAGGAGCTGAATTCTACTGACAGTCTCAATGACCTTATAAACAGATTCCTCTCAGAGCTTCCAGGTAAGACTGCAGCCCTCCCAATGCCTTGGCACTGGCCTGGGAAAACCCTCATATTGAACCCAGCTGAGCCTGTCTGGCCTTCTGACCTACAGAACTGGAACAAATAAACTGTTTCTGTTTGCTTGTTTGTTGTTTTTGCTTCTTTGTTTGTTTTGAGATAGAGTCTCATCCTGTTGCCCAGGCAGGAGTGCAGTGGCATGGTCTTGGCTCACTGCAACCTCCACTTCCCATGTTCAAGAGATTCTCCTGTCTCAGCCTCCTAAGTCGGTGAGATTATAGGCATGCACCACCATGCCCAGCCAATTTTTGTATTTTTAGTAAAGATGGGGTTTTGCCATATTGGCCAGGCTGATCTTGAACTCCTGACCTCAAAAGATCTGCCTCTGCCTCCCAAAGTGCTGGGATTAAAGGGGTGAGAACTGCACCCAGCCCAGATATTGTTTTAAACTGATAAATTTGAGGCAAATGTTATACAGCAACAGAAAACTAACACAGTTGATTCTATATCTGCAGGTTCTACATCCAGACATTCAACCAGCTGGAAAATATCTGGGGGTGGGGGGAATAACAAAAACAACAATTAAAAAAAACCACAAAAATACGAAACAAGTATTTACAAAGCATGTCTATTATATTTGGTTTATGAGCAATCTAGAGATGATTTAAAGTGTACAAGAGAAGCTGAGTCTGGGGCACATGACTGCAGTCCCGGCTACTCAGGAGGAGGAGGGAGGAGGACCACCTGAGCCCAGGAGTTCAAGTAAGCTATGACTGTGCTACTGTACTCCGGCCTGGGCAATAGTGTGGAGACCCCATCTCTTAAAAATATATGCAGGAGGATGTGTGTATGTTGTAGGCAAATACTATATACCATTTTATGTTAAGACTTGAGCATCCACAAATTTTTGTATCAGTGGGGATCCGGGAATCAGTCCCCCATAGACAGTGAAGGTTAGCTGTATCAGGTCTTACCTGTGGTCAAGGTGCTGCAGTAAGGGGAAAAAGAAAGAAAAGACAGAAGGCCCTGGACCAAAAGAAATAGGACTGAATTAACAAACCTTGGCTGCCTGCTAGTGAGACCCTCAGTTATATCTGATGTGAGCCTTGTCCAAAAAGCTGGCATAATATTCATATTAAAATTCAGCTGAAAGTAGGGTTTCTCCAGACTCCCGATCTCTGGGCTGGAGGCCCTTTAGTTTCTCTGAGAAACAACAAGAAGGCAGAAAACATCACCAAGCCCTTGCCCTGGAGAGAGCACAGGCTGCCCCTGGTCTTTGCCACCTCCTCAATCTGCCACTCTCTTTCTTCCCCTTAAAGAGCAGACTTCTTGAAAGAAAGCCCTCAGTCCCTGATTCTAGTCCTCACCTCCCACTAAGCCTCCCACACATTGTAGGCTGCAAACTGCCAACATCACTAAGATTCTGCCTGCAGACTCCCTCGATTCCCATTTTCCATGGCCTCTTCTCAGGCAATTGGGCTGAAGACACCGTCTACTTCCAGAAACTCACTCGTCCTTGATTCCTCCTTCCCGGTTCTTCTCAGCTCCCGTCGTCATCTGGTTACTGTTCTGAAGCCAGGTCTCCTGAGTTCATTATAATCCTGGCTTTGCTACCTACTAGCTCAGTGCCTCCCTTTTTAAATCTGTAATAGGGATACTGATAGCAAATAGAGCCACTATCAGCGTTAAGTAAGTGACTGTATAAAGTTCTTACAACAGTGCCTGGTGTGTGGTTGAAAGGAACATGGCTGTGTTGCAGCCAGGCAGGCATAGGCCAAGGTCTATATATGCTGAATAAAGCCACGTCCCCTGCCTGCATGACTCAGCAGGACTGGAGTGGCAGGCACAATTTCATGCATTCTATAGTCACAGCCATGTTGCCCTAACATGGGAGGCTCATCACCTGGCTCTGAGCCACTGTTGTTTGTGAGGTGTACAAATGCCGCACTGACACTGTGAAAGAGCTGCTGAATAAAGCCACGTCCCCTCCACCTGCTGCTGAATAAAGCCACGTCCCCTCCACCTGCTGAATAAAGCCACGTCCCCTCCACCTGCTGAATAAAGCCACGTCCCCTCCACCTGCTGAATAAAGCCACGTCCCCTCCACCTGCTGAATAAAGCCACGTCCCCTCTACCTGCAGCTGAATAAAGCCACATCCCCTCCACCTGCTGAATAAAGCCACGTCCCCTCCACCTGCTGAATAAAGCCACGTCCCCTCCACCTGCTGAATAAAGCCACGTCCCCTCCACCTGCTGAATAAAGCCACGTCCCCTCTACCTGCAGCTGAATAAAGCCACGTCCCCTCCACCTGCTGAATAAAGCCACGTCCCCTCCACCTGCTGAATAAAGCCACGTCCCCTCCACCTGCTGAATAAAGCCACGTCCCCTCCACCTGCTGAATAAAGCCACGTCCCCTCTACCTGCAGCTGAATAAAGCCACGTCACCCTACCTGCTGCTGAATAAAGCCACGTCCCCTCTACCTGCTGCTGAATAAAGCCACGTCACCCTACCTGCTGCTGAATAAAGCCACGTCCCCTCTACCTGCTGCTGAATAAAGCCACGTCCCCTCCACCTGCTGAATAAAGCCACGTCCCCTCCACCTGCTGAATAAAGCCACGTCCCCTCTACCTGCTGCTGAATAAAGCCACGTCCCCTCTACCTGCTGCTGAATAAAGCCACGTCCCCCTACCTGCTGCTGAATAAAGCCACGTCCCCCTACCTGCTGCTGAATAAAGCCACGTCCCCCTACCTGCTGCTGAATAAAGCCACGTCCCCTCTACCTGCTGAATAAAGCCACGTCCCCCTACCTGCTGCTGAAAAAAGCCACGTTCCCTCTACCTGCTGCTGAATAAAGCCACGTCCCCTCTACCTGCTGCTGAATAAAGCCACGTCCCCTCTACCTGCTGCTGAATAAAGCCACGTCCCCTCTACCTGCTGCTGAATAAAGCCACGTCCCCTCTACCTGCTGCTGAATAAAGCCACGTCCCCTCCACCTGCTGAATAAAGCCACGTCCCCTCCACCTGCTGAATAAAGCCACGTCCCCTCTACCTGCTGCTGAATAAAGCCACGTCCCCTCTACCTGCTGCTGAATAAAGCCACGTCCCCCTACCTGCTGCTGAATAAAGCCACGTCCCCCTACCTGCTGCTGAATAAAGCCACGTCCCCCTACCTGCTGCTGAATAAAGCCACGTCCCCTCTACCTGCTGAATAAAGCCACGTCCCCCTACCTGCTGCTGAAAAAAGCCACGTTCCCTCTACCTGCTGAATAAAGCCACGTCCCCTCCACCTGCTGAATAAAGCCACGTCCCCTCCACCTGCAGCTGAATAAAGCCACGTCCCCCTACCTGCTGCTGAATAAAGCCACGTCCCCTCTACCTGCAGCTGAATAAAGCCACGTCCCCCTACCTGCTGCTGAATAAAGCCACATCCCCCTACCTGCTGCTGAATAAAGCCACATCCCCCTACCTGCTGCTGAATAAAGCCACGTCCCCCTACCTGCTGCTGAATAAAGCCACGTCCCCCTACCTGCTGCTGAATAAAGCCACGTCCCCCTACCTGCAGCTGAATAAAGCCACATCCCCCTACCTGCTGCTGAATAAAGCCACGTCCCCCTACCTGCAGCTGAATAAAGCCACGTCACCCTACCTGCTGCTGAATAAAGCCACGTTCCCCTACCTGCTGCTGAATAAAGCCACGTCCCCCTACCTGCTGCTGAATAAAGCCACGTCCCCCTACCTGCTGCTGAATAAAGCCACGTCCCCCTACCTGCAGCTGAATAAAGCCACGTCCCCCTACCTGCTGCTGAATAAAGCCACGTCCCCCTACCTGCTGCTGAATAAAGCCACGTCCCCCTACCTGCTGCTGAATAAAGCCACGTCCCCCTACCTGCAGCTGAATAAAGCCACATCCCCCTACCTGCTGCTGAATAAAGCCACGTCCCCCTACCTGCAGCTGAATAAAGCCACGTCACCCTACCTGCTGCTGAATAAAGCCACGTCCCCTCTACCTGCTGCTGAATAAAGCCACGTCCCCCTACCTGCTGCTGAATAAAGCCACGTCCCCCTACCTGCTGCTGAATAAAGCCACGTCCCCCTACCTGCTGCTGAATAAAGCCACGTCCCCTCTACCTGCTGAATAAAGCCACGTCCCCCTACCTGCTGCTGAAAAAAGCCACGTTCCCTCTACCTGCTGAATAAAGTCACGTCCCTCTACCTGCTGAATAAAGCCACGTCCCCCTACCTGCTGCTGAAAAAAGCCACGTTCCCTCTACCTGCTGAATAAAGTCACGTCCCTCTACCTGCTGAATAAAGCCACGTCCCCTCTACCTGCTGAATAAAGCCACGTCCCCTCTACCTGCTGCTGAATAAAGCCACGTCCCCTCCACCTGCTATCTCGAGTGTTCTTCCAGCTCCCTGCCCCAAATCCCCACTCCCCTCGGACCTCAGCTGGGGCCTGACCCTGACATTTGGTATAGCGGGCAGGATGAGGTGAGCGGGTCTTCAGCCCCCAGGCTCCCGGGCCAGCATGAGCTGTGGAACCCAATGGCAGCTGTGCTGTGAGGAGGGGCTCTGGTGGAAACATGGGCCACAGTGGGTAGGTCCTCCACGAGCGTGGAGAAGATGCTGAAGCACCCAGAAGTGCACAGCACGGAGAAGGAGAGTACCTTTGCCAGCAGAGTCAGATGGGCATTTGTGACAAGTGCCTGACCAGTCCCTGCTGGACACAGCACAGGGAGGAGGAAGAACCTCCGTTATAAGCTCACCCAGTGGTCTGCCAGACAAGACAGCACGAACAGCCACTGGGTCCCAAGGGTGGGCCCAGGGATTCCCAACCATGGGGAGTCATATAGTGCTTGTACCCCCACTGAGTTGCAGGAGTTAGGCAAGCAGTGTCTGCAGCATCCGGGGGGAGCCCCTCCCTGCCTGAATTCTCTCTCTCTGGGACAAAGGAGCTGACCTATTTCCTGCTCAGCCCCTGAGATGGAAGAGCAGGTTTCTTTAATTTCAGCGTGGACTGATGCTGATGAATTGCCAGAAACTGTCAGGAGATGGCAATTGTACACAGACTTAGTGCAAGTCATTCAGGAAAAGGACACTGCTGTATGCATGACCAGAGCGCTCCAGCTCAAAGGTTACCTTCTGCAGCCAGGCAGAAACGTAAAGCCTTTCGTGTTTGACTGGGAACCGGCCAAGGTGCCCAGCTTGGGGGGGACATCGGATAACCGAAGGCTGTATGTGGATTCGGCAATCCACCGGTCCCTAAAACCGAGTAAGTTTCCAGGCACAGCTACATTTACTGATGGTTATAAAATGAAAGTGATCAATGAAAGTGAAACCCGGATCTCTGCACCTTGGCACCAGCTGCTTGGCTCCCCACCTGTGCACCGTGTATGCCTCTCCCATGCCTGACGACATTCTGGAGATGGATGCTTTGCACAGCTTCGGAGCTGTGCTATCATAGATTTCACAGACCACTTGATGACAGAACTGGGATGGTGCCACTGTGTGGTGTGCTTGACCAATGCATTCCCCTCAATTGTCACCACTCCAGAGAGCCAGAACAGTTTGCCTTCATGGGAGGACAACAATGGACATTCATGGTGTTACTGCAGGGCTGTATGCATAACCCCATGACATGTCATGGTCTTATTAATGACGTCATATTAACCCCTGATTCTCTTGCAGATTTAGAAGCAGCAATGTCCCTCTTGCCTGGGATTGGAATGATGCAGCTGAAACCACCTTCCTGGCAGCTAAACAGGCTTTTCAGCAGGCACAAGCCCTCGGGTAGCTGATAAGGAACACCCATTTAAACTTGATGTGCATGTGACAACAGAGAGTTTTGACTGGGGCTTCCGGCAGTGCACAGAGCACTTTAGAATGCCAGTAGACTTTCGGTCCCAACTTTAGAAGGGAGCTGAGCACTGGTATTTCCTGACGGAGAAGCAGTTAGTAGCTGCATAGGCTGCCCTTAGGCTCAGGACAGCTCGGCAGGATGGGCTACAGTTGTCGTGCGCACGACTTCCCCAACAGCAGGGTGCGTCCAGTCATGGTTAACAACCCGCACCCTGGGACGGCACAGACATCACTTTTGCAAAGTGGGGTGCCTACGTGGAACAGCGAATTATGCTGAGTCCCTTTAGCAGCACAATTACAAGAAGTCTTAGGACCTACAGTCCTGATACAAGATAAGGCCATGGGGCCTGAAGCACCCCTAGACCCTGAGCCTTCACTGTTTAGGGAAGGGCATCCCTGCATTCCCAATGGGGTGTGGTACGCAGACAGGTCGGGCTGGGGTGTCGCAGTCCAGCCTAGTACTGACCTCATGGTTTGATAACAGGTGTGGACAAAGTAGCTAATGAGCTGAACTCAGGGCAGTGTGAATGGTGATCACCAAGAAGGTGACATCTACGGTAATCTGCACCGATAGCTGGGCAGTTGATCAGGCTTAACCTTGTGGTTAACTACCTAGAAGTTACAGAAGTGGCTAGTCACTGACCCAGGTAAGGCCAGGCCACGTGGCCAGACCTATGGGAGAAAGGATGACTTCCTCCGACCAGGTATGGGGACAAACAGTAACCTGTTGTTGCCTGCCGCAACACCCCTAAAGGTAGGGAAACAAAAAACTGGCTTAATATATAAAGCAACATTGGGGTAACATCATCATGGGGTGGTTGCCGCCATAACCTGAAATGATTGCTTCTTGTGTTACTACCGTGGCCTGTGTGCCCAGAGCCTATGCCTCAGGCTTATGTGTCAAGCCCGTGTGTATATATCGGGCCCGTGTGCCCAGAGCCTATGTCTCAGGCTTATGTGTCAAGCCCGTGTGTATATATCGGGCCCGTGTGCCCAGAGCCTATGCCTCAGGCTTATGTGTCAAGCCCGTGTGTATATATCGGGCCCGTGTGCCCAGAGCCTATGCCTCAGGCTTATGTGTCAAGCCCGTGTGTATATATCGGGCCCCTGTGCCCAGAGCCTATGTCTCAGGCTTATGTGTCAAGCCCGTGTGTATATATCGGGCCCGTGTGCCCAGAGCCTATGCCTCAGGCTTATGTGTCAAGCCCGTGTGTATATATCGGGCCCGTGTGCCCAGAGCCTATGCGTCAGGCTTATGTGTCAAGCCCGTGTGTATGTACCAGCCCTGGGTGCCCAAAGCTTATGTCAGGCCTGTGTGCCAAAAACCTGTGTCTCCCTTGGCCTGAGGGTGGAGTGTAAGGTAAATGGATGTGCTTTGGTCAAGAACAGGGCGAATCAGATATCCAGGCCAGCATGACTCAGCAAGTTTGGAACGCAGGCGCACCACCCCACTTGTTATATAACCTGTTTGTGTAAGCTCATACTTGGCTTGGGGCCACTATTGTCTGTAAAAGGTATAACTGCCCTGCTGACGCTGTACATAGGGCTTGTGTCCAGAGAGAGAGAGAGAAATTGCTGACCATGGAAGGGAGAACTGGCTGTCTTGCAGACAGACGGGGGTGAGCCAGGAGCTAACAAGCTTGCCAGGGAGTACAGCTGTGAGTGTGGGAGCAGCAGGAGCCCCAGAGCCGGCTGAGAAGGGCTGCAGCCTCAGAGGAGGCAGCCGAGACAGACGCAGACAATGTGAGAGAGCTGCAGCTGCTGCTGCTGAAGAAAATCACATTTCACCTGCCTGCAGCCCTGTGTGTTCTCTCTGCTACCACCTGCCTAGAGCCCCCTGTGTGTTCTCTCTGCTACCTACCACCCATCCGCCAGCTCTCCTTGGACCTCAGCATGCGCTGGAAGCTGACAACTGGCAGGAGTGGTAAGTACCATATATATGTGGGCTAACAGTATCATTAACTGGTTAAGAGTAGGCCTGGTGGTTCTGTTCTTGACCTTTTCTCTCTCCAGAACTCTCGTTAATCACTTGCAAGGTTTAACTTCTATTTCCAGGCTGTAGACTCCTGGCCCCGATCCTGAGCTGCCTCCCACACAGTCCTACATGGAAACTGTGCAAACAAATCGAATTCAATGTGCCCCAAACCAAACTGATTTTCTTGCTTCCTAATCCACTCCTTCCGCAGTATGGTGTTCTCTACAAACAACAGCACCAGCCACCAGGCTCCCTCAGAGTCCCTGACACATAGGCTCTGGGCACACAGTCCCAATATATACACATGGGCTTGATCACTGTGCAATGGATTATTTTTATATCTTAGGAGGGAAAAGTAAGATATTCTGGAAGAGAGCCTATCCCAGAAGCCATGAGACCTGGGCCTGCCCTAAGAGGGAGGGGAAACCTGAGATTCCTATGAACCATCTGGACTAGATTTTAAACTAGAAGTGAGTGACTGCAAAATTATTTGACTGGACTCAGGTGTCAGTACGTTCCTCCTTACTCAGTGGAATGGAGAGGCTACAAAATGTAAGGCTGGGCCAGGCACAGTGCTCACGCCTGTAATAACAGCACTTTGGGAGGCCGAGGCGGGTGGATCAAGAGGTCGTAAGATCGAGACCATCCTGGCCAAAATGATGAAACCCCGTCTTTACTAAAATAACAAAAATTAGCTGAGCACGGTGGTGCATGTCTGCAGTCCCAGCTACTCAGGAGGCTGAAGCAGGAGAATTGCTTGAACCCAGGAGGCAGAGGTTGCAGTGAGCCAAGATCGCGTCACCGCACTCCAGCCTAGCAACAGAGCAAGACTCCGTCTCCAGATGGACGGACGGATAGATAGATAGATAGATAGATAGATAGATAGATAGATAGATAGATAGATAGAAGGAAATTGTAAGGCTAGTAGAGATAGTAGAGGTTACAAAGGGAAAAACAAAATTGCAAGTCTGTGTCTTCCTGAGTCTCTATTCCTCAGTCCAACTCTCTACAGTTCAAAGCACAGCAGGGAATAGAAGGAAATCAGGAAACCGAGAGAACCCATTGATTTTTACAAATGAAAAGTACCAGAAAATACTTCCTCCTAATAAACTGCCACAAGAGATCTGGGGTACTGCTACACGAGCTAATAATACCAAAATAAGTGAGCTTAAATCTAATCCAGTCTTTAGATCCAAATACCAGTGTACAGGCAAAATACAGAAGAAAGTTACATTAAAGGCTTTCAAACTTTGTTATATATTAGAATCACTGGGGAGCTTTAAAACATCCTAATGCCTTGGATACAATCAAGATCAACCAGGCCAGGGCAGTGGCTCACCCTGTAATCCCTGCACTTTGGGAGGCCGAGGTGGGCGGATCACCTGGGGTGAGGAGTTTGAGACCAACCCATATGGTGAAACCCTGTCTCTACTGAAAATACAAAAATTAGCTGGGCATGGTGGTGCACACCCAGTTACTTGAGAGGCTGTGGCACAATAATTGCTTGAGCCTGGGAGGTGGAGGTTGCAATGA
Organism: Saguinus oedipus; assembly: GCA_031835075.1. Taxonomy (NCBI): domain Eukaryota; kingdom Metazoa; phylum Chordata; class Mammalia; order Primates; family Cebidae; genus Saguinus; species Saguinus oedipus. Next base: position 6,799,027 of record CM063172.1, on the reverse strand, counting down.
AAAAAAAATCAATTAAATCACTCTCTGGGGGTGGGACTCAGCATCAATAAGTTTTAAAACTTTCTAGGTGATTCTAATGTGCAGCTGAGTTTGAGAACTAATCAGTTAAACATACTAAAAAGAAGCAATCAACCAAATCCAGAATGTGAGGCATTTTATAAAACAGGAGGTTCACGTTCTTCAACAAATAAATGGCATTTTTACCAAAAGGAGTGGGAGGGAATGGGAAATGTCACAGATTAGGAGATTGAACAGACTTATCAAACACAGGCAAATGGTGAACCTTTTTCAGACCCTACTGAAAAAAACACTGTAAAAAGACTTAAGAACTGTAAAAATGTTTGAGACAATTATTTGAAAAACAATATAATGATATCGAGGAATTACTGTCAATTTCGTTATATTAAGATAAAAGTCCCTATATATAAGAAATTAACACTGAAGTACTTGCACCTGTGAGTGAACTAAAATGTTTCCATCTGCAACTTGTTATAAAATGAAAGAGAGAGAAAGAGAGATGGAATGAAGAAAAAAGAAAGGGGGAGAGGGAGGAAGGGAAATGAAGACAAAAAAGGAGGGACAGGGAAAGAAATGAGAGAAGGAAAGAGGGAGGAAGTAAAATGGAAGGAGGGAGATGGGAGAGTGGAGGAAAAGGGAAGGAAAGGAGGGAAAAGAAGATGAAAGAAAATGACCAAAAGATGATGGCTGAATCTGAGTCATGGGTGTATTGGTATTCATTGTCATATTCTCTCTACAGTTAAATGTGTTTAAATTTCTCCCCCAAATTTTAGAAAATTAAAGTCCTACCTACTTTCCTTCCTGAAAATACAGTCAGTAAGCATTAAGGTAGGGTCAAGGAAGGTGAGCGAGAGCCACAGCCCAACTCAGAGTCAATCTGGAGCCCAAGTGGAATGGGGAGGGTGCCCACGGGGCGGGGAGAGGAGAAAGTCTATGGCAGGAAAACAACACTGATACATTTTATCATTTATTCCACAGACTCCATTTAGGTTTCACTACCTGGCTCCTATTTGGATCTGAGCCAAACTGATCACAGTTGGGAGGCACCAGACTGGGAAATTGGTTGCAAACATAAAGTATTTATCAAATTAGTAAATATACTAAAGATCAAGAAAGCAAAGTTTCTCATTATCAGAAGAGTTAGAAGTCTAGAAAAGAGAGTTCACCCTGTAAAAGTTGGGTTGAAATGAAGGGTGTTAGTATGAAGCCAGTTTCAGGCTAGGATGCTGCTGGAAGCTCAGAAACTGGTAGATCTCCAGCACTAAGCAGGACATCAGATTTCTGCTAAGACCAGGGTTCCTAGTCCTTTTTCACTGTTAAAAACTTCTATTGTTCCTCCTAATCTCCAGCCAAGAAGAGAGTACCCCTGAGTCTTAAAGCCTTTGGGAGTTTGACTATCACCATTTACAACACAAACCAGTTTTGGTCTTTGCTTTGCAATAGGCTCTTTTTCAGAGTATCTTATTTTTCCCTCCTAAAATATAGAAATCATGCAATACAAAGTGAATTGATGAATGACACTAAAATTCAAAGCAACGGTAACAGAAGTTAGTCACTAAAGATAACGCGTCATCCTAGGTATAAATAATAGTAGTATTAATAAAAGCAAATACTCGGCACCTTACATATTAATGCACTCAATCCTCACAACAACCCTGTGAGTTAGGTAATATTATCCCCATTTTACAAAATAGTAAAATGAGGCAGAGAGAGGTTACGGACTAGTAAAAAATCACACAGCCAATAAGTGGCAGAGGCGGGATTCCAACCATGTAATCTGACTCCAACCTTCTGGCTCTTGCCCAGCACCACGGAATAATTTAAAGACCCTGAAACTGACCTTGTCACCAGGCAGTGCAAAAATGTAACGGCTCCCATTTTCAACGCTTGTCTATGTGACCCATGCATCCCGTCTGCAAAACGCCCAGAGGAACAGACAGAGACAGCCAGTAACGGCTCTAAACAAGGGACACCCACGGTGGGCTGTACGCGGGGACGCGGAGCGCCCTTCCCCCGGCGGCTTCTCGCAGGGGTCTCCCTCCTCGGGAGCCGAGGCTGCAGGAACTGGGGAGGGAAGGGCCTCCCTCCTCAAACACACACACACACACACACACACACACACACACACACACACACCTGCCGAGGCTGCAGGAACTGGGGAGGGAAGGGCCTCCCTCCTCAAACACACACACACACACACACACACACACACACACACCTGCCGAGGCTGCAGGAACTGGGGAGGGAAGGGCCTCCCTCCTCAAACACACACACACACACACACACACACACACACACACACACACACACACACACCTGCCGAGGCTGCAGGAACTGGGGAGGGAAGGGCCTCCCTCCTCAAACACACACACACACACACACCTGCAAACGCACCTCTACCCGGGGACAAAAGAATGGCAGGAATGAGGCTTAACTCCACACTGGAAAGCGGACGCCCAATCGGCGTCCCCTACTCACCCCATACTCACAAAGTGCCCGAAACTAGCGAATCACCCGCAGGGCGGGGCACAGAAGCCACTTCCGGGCCTCTCTAGCCACGTCCCTGGCCGACTCTGTCGTTTGCGACCTCCGCACCTCGTGTCCCCTCCCCTTTTGCTATTAAAGAGACTTTAAAATTTTTATTTTCCCAGCTATACCAAAGGGAGAAAGGCAAAGTGCAGAACTCATTCTGTAGTTTGCTATATTTGCGAACAGAAGAGGGTAAAAAGAATCTATGTTTGCGTGCATGGCACAAAGCAGCCCAGGAAAAATAAATTGGAAAATTAATAACGGTGGTCAGCTGTGTGAGGTGAACGGTAAGAAACTGAGGACAAGAGGGAGAAGGAAAGTGTTATGGCGGATGTTTGAAATGTGCTTTTAATTTTAGAGTTGATTGCATTACCTAATTAAAATATTAATTATAAATACTTTTAAGGAGCACGCTGCGAGGTTTACATAGAAAATTGAAGACAATCTAACACGCAAATTATGTTAATTAATAAAAGAGTTTACCAAGGTTGCTGAACTTGTTAAAATTCATATTCACAATCACATTTTCCATCAAAATTATAAAAGTATAATTTTTTAAAGACAGGTATTACAGAAGTAAAGAAATGCAAAACATACCTGAATGGAAACATTGGAAACTTTATTCATTAAGGATAAGCAGTTGAAATATACGCCATGTCCATATATATGAGAATTCAGTATCAAAAAGATACCATTCCTTCCTAAATTAATATACACATTCAGCTCAAAGCACACCACGATTCCAACTGTGCTCAGTGGAACTTCACTAGTGATTTTAAATGTATATGGAATAATGAAAGAGTGATGAATCCAAGACATTTCTTAAACAAATGAAGGAGCTGCAGAAACCTGCCCTACATAATTTATTATAAATTTAAAGGAGCTAAGACAAAATAGTATTGGCACAACTGCACACAGACCAATGAAAGAGAGTTGAGGACTGGGCAACAAACATGTATGTTGGATGCTTGATACGGCAGAAATTGCACTACAAATCAGTGAAAGGAGCTACTTGATAAGTAGTACTGGGATATTCGGATATCTAAATGGGAAAATAAAATAAAATTGGGTTTCTACTTTAGATGTTGAACAAAAAATCAGTTCCAGCAAGCAAACTTCCACACTTTTAAAAGAAAATTTAGAATCATTCAAGGCTGTTAATGCAGCTCATAAGCTACTCCAACTCTTCTTTGATTTTAGTGGCCCCCAGACACCTAAACTATGACAGTTCCATCAGCTCTCCAAATGAGGTAAGATAGAAGCCAGCCCTTGGGCCACCCTCCAAAGAGCCAGAACACAGGATGCATGCTCCAATCTTTCTTTCTCCCAAGGAAGTAGTCGTGTGCCAGGGCATTCTCTCCTAGCTCTGAGCTGTGCCCACTTTGGGGAAGGGCTGACATGAGTCCCACGGTTTGAAGTTTGTGTTCCCCAACAATTCTTATGTTTAAAACTAGCCCCCAAGGTGACGGCACTAAAAGGTGAGGCCTTGGGAGTGATTAGGTAATGAGAGTTTTGCCCTTACGACTGGGGTTGGTGCCCTTATAGGAAAAGGCTAGAGAAAGCCTATTTGCCCCATCTACTATAAGAGGACACATAGAAGGCACCATATCTATAAAGTAGAGAAAAACTTTCAGTCTATGCCAAATCTGCACTGCCTTCGCCTTGGACTTCTGAGCCTTCAGAACTGTGAGCAATGAGTTTCTGATGTTTATAAATTACTCAGTTGAAGGTATTTTGTTATAGCAGCCTGAATGGACTAAGGCATTGTGTAAAGCGAAATGGTACTTCTTACACATTTCAATGTAGCTGTTTTGGCTTTAAGCTAACCTAGGGTACTGCAGCTTTTAAACTTGATTCTGGAATCCTCATAAGGATAATGTTGATCCATATACAATCGTTAATCAGTGTTTCTGTAGGGGAACAGGGCTAGTACTTTGTATTCTGCCAACTTTCTGATGTCACTCCTAACCCAGAATTTTAAATCCAGTGGAATTGTTCTTCAAAAATAAGAGTGAAATAAAGACGTTTTCTATTAAATGAAAGCTGAAAGTACTTCTCCATCAGACTTGCATCTGCACTGCAAACCAACCAACCTAACCAAAACCAAAACCAAACCCTAAAGAAAAACGAGAAACTTCAGGCTGAAGGGAAGTGACAGCTGGAAACTCAGATCTACAGGAAGAAATAAAGAGCATCAGAATGGCGAAAATGTATGTAAATATAAAAGCCTTGCTTTTTAGTTAATTTTCTTAAAAAACAAGTGATCATTTAAAGCAAAAATATTTTAAGCTGGCAGTTATAATGTGCAGGTAAGTAAGACATATAAGAATAGCACAACAAAAGATGTGTATATTAGTTCCTTATCATGCTGCTATGAAGAAATACGCAAGGCCGGATAACTTATAAAGAAAGGGGGTCTAACTGACTCACAGTTCTGCATGACTGGGGAGGCCTCAGGAAACTTACAGTCACGACAGAAGGAGACTTCTGTCTCCTTCTTCACATGGCAACAGCAGAGAGAAGAAGAACCAAGCAAAGGGGGAAACCTCTTATAAAACAGGTTTCATGAGACCTTACTATCATGAAAATAGCCTGGGGAAAACTGCCCCCATTAATTCAATTACCTCCCACAGGGTGGCTCCCACCATATGTAGGGATTGTGGGAACTACATTTTAAGATGAGATGTGGGCAGGGACACAGCCAAACCATATCAGTCTTCCCCAGGCTCCTGCCAAATCTCATGTCCTCACATTTTAAAACAAAATCATGCCTTTTCAACAGTTCTCTGTAAGTCTCAAGCCAACACTGCATTAACCCAAAAGTCCAAGTCCAAGTTCTCATCTGAGAGAAGGCAAGTCCCTTCTGCCTATGAGCCTGCAAAGTCAAAAGCAAGTTAGTTACATCCTAGATGCTATGGCGGTACAAGCAATGAGTAAACAAACCCATTCCAAATGGGAGAAATTGGCCAAAACATAAGGGCTAAAGGCCCCATGCGAGTCCGAAATCCAATAGGGCAGTCATTAAAACTTAAAGTTCCAAAATGATCTCCTTTGACTCCATGTCTCACATTCAGGTCACTCTGATGCAAGACCTCGGCTCCCATGGCCTTGGGCAGTTCCACCCTTCTGGCTTTGCAGGGTACAGCCCCCTCCCAGCTGCTTTCATGGGCTGGCATTGAGTGTCTGCAGTTTTTCCAAATGCAGGATGCAAGCTGTCAGTGGATCCTACCATTCTGGGGCTGGAGGTTGGTGGCCCTCTTCTCACAGCTCCACTAGGCAGTGTCCCAGTGGGGACTCTGGGTGGGGCTCCAACCCCACATTTCCCTTCTGCACTTTCCTAGCAGAGGTTCTCCATGAGGGCTCTACTCCCACAGCAGACTTCTGTCTGAACATCCAGGCATCTCCATACATCCTCTGAAATCCAGGTGGAGGTTCCCAAACCTCAGTTCTTGTCTTCTGTGCACTTGCAGGCCCAATACTACATGGAAGCTGCCAAGGTTTGGGGCTTCCACCTTCTGAAGCAATGGACTGAGCTGTACCTTAACCCATTTTAAAGTGGCTGGGGTGCAGGGCAGCAAGTCTTGAGGCGGCATACAGCAGGGGAACCCTGAACCCAGCCCAGGAAATCACCTTTCTCCTAGGCCTGAGACAGCCTGCAGTGGAGGTCTCTGACATGCTCTGGAGGCATTTTCCTGGATCCTCATTACTTATGCAATTTTCTGCAGCCAGCTTGAATTTCTCCCTAGAAAATGGGGGTTTCTTTTTTATCATATATCAGGCTGCACATTTTCCAAACTTTTATGCTCTGCTTCCTTTTGAACACTTTGCTGCTTAGAAATTTCTTCCACCAGATACCCTAAATCAACTCTCTCAAGGTCAAAGTTCCACAGATATCAAGGGCAGGGCAAAATGCCACCAGTCTCTTTGCACAGCAAGAGTGACCTTTACTCTAGTTCCCAAAGAGTTCCTCATCTGCATCTGAGACCATCTCACCCTGGCCTTCATGGTCCATGTCACGATCAGCAATTTGGTCAAAGCCATTAAACAAGTCTCTAGAAAGTTCCAAACTTTCCCACATTTTCCTTCTTCTTCTGAGCCATCCAAACTGTTCCAACCTCTACCTGTTACCCAGTTCCAAAGTCACTTCCATATTTTCAGGTATCTTCACAGCAGCAGCCCACTATTTCCAGTGCCAATTTACTTATATTTGTGTTTTCTCATGCTGCTATAAAGAAATACCCAAGACTGGGTAATTTATAAAGAAATGAGGTTTAATTGACTCAATTCTGCATGGTGGGGGAGGTCTCAGGAAACTTACAATGATGGCTGAAGGGGGAGCAACATCTTCTTCCCACGGTGGCAGGAGAGATAAGAGAACAGAGTGAAGGGGGAGGCCCCTTATAAATCCTCAGATTTTGTGAGACCTTAGTATCATGAGAATAGTGTAGGGAAAACTGCCCTGATGATTCAATTACCTCCCACTTGGGCCCCTCCCACCACACGTGGGGATTATGGGAACTACAATTCAAGATGAGATTTGGCTGGGGACACAGCCAAACCATTATCAGTGGGCAAGAGCACAGGAATAATAGTATTGTAAGTTTCTGTCTGTACTTGAAATGTAAAGTATTAAATATGAAATTAAGACTAAAATGTGAAGTGATACAATATTATTTCAAATTAGGCTGTGATAAATTAAAGATGAGTATTGTAATTACTGTAAAGGTCATTGGATTCCAATATATTTCAACTGCAGCACTTATTCAGAAGTGGGTTTACTGTTAAGTCTGTAAACCATAAGTGATTCTACACTTGCATGTTTCTTCAAATACCCTGGCCTAGTATGATACCTAGCAATGTGTTTTACATGGTTCATATGCTTGTAGAATTTGAAGGGAAAAAAATGGATATTTTAGCAACAGGTGTTTAAACCACTGTTTTTGTTTGTTTGTTTGTTTTCATTTCTGATTCCCCATCTCTTATTTTTTGCTTACTGAGTGGCACTGCAATAGCAACAGGGAATTTTACCATCTGGTAAGGGGACACTAGAAATAAGTCACTTTAACTGCAATTTGAAAAGATATTTTGGTATGAGTTAAGCAATAAATGCTAAATTACAAATAAAATTATTAAAGAACTGACAGCAAATTTAAATTTAAAAATTAATGGAGGCTGGGTGTATTGGCTCACGCCTGTAATCCCAGAACATTGGGAGGCCAAGGTGGGCAGATCACCTGAGGTCAGGAGTTCAAGACCAGCCTGGCCAACATGGCAAAACCCCATCTCTAGTAAAAATACAAAATTAGCCGGGCATGGTGGCACACACCTCTAATCTAAGCTACTCGAGGCACGAGAACTGCTTCAATCTGCGAGGCAGAGGATGCAGTGAACCAAGATCGAGCCACCATACTCCATCCTGGGAAAGAGAACAAGACTCTTACCCTTCCCACTGGAAAAAAAAATTAATGGAATGTGAGAAACAAAAGCAATAAAGCTAATAAAACCAATGAAAATTACTGTGACATCAGGAAGCAAATTATAGCAAAAGAAACAATGTCAAATTATCTGAAATCAGCAATTCCTTAAGAAAAAAGAGCTAAACTCTGAATACAGTAAAAAATAAGCTCTCGGTCAACTATCTAATTAGTGAAGAAAAGTGAAAGACTGAACACATTGAAAAGAGATTTAAATTTCTTGTACATTTTACATCAAACACTGATATTGACAAAGACGACATAATATGCCATTGACAATGAGGACATCTAAGACCAACTAGTTAATGTGTCATCAACACAGATTCTCAGATTAGTCCCCACACAAAAATTTTAATGTCCTGAAATCTTATACTCATAATTGAAAGAAACTTGATAAACGTTTACTCATATGTCAATAACTTTAAAAAGCTTTTGATCAACCATGCTAAAGGAAAGGCTACATTAACTATTTACTCATTCTAGAAAAATTTCAATTATGAAATTAACATACAAAGAAGCAGTCCAAGAACATAAAGCCAACAAATAAGGGGAAAGTTACTATAGAGGTGTCCGGAGGTGTCAATTACTAATGAAAATATTTTGCTATTTTTCTGATTTTTGTGACGTTTCGAAGCCTTTACTGTGGCCATGTGTGGGGGCAGCGGCTCACACCTGTAATCCCAGCACTTTGGGAAACAGAAGCGGGAGGACTGCCTGAGCCCAGGAGTTTGAGGTTGCAGTCATCTATGATCACACCACTCCACCCCAGCCTGGGCGACAGAACAAGACAAAGTATTTTTTTTAAAAATTGTAATATGTAATTTTTCATTCTTTTTTTTTTTTTTTTTTGAGATGGGTTCTCACACTGTCACCCAGGCTGGAGTGCAGTACCACAGTCTCAGCTCACTGCAACCTCTTCCCCCTAGGCTCTGTAATTCTCCTACCTCAGCCTTTCAAGTACCTAGGACCACAGGCCTGGGCCACCATGCCTGGCTAATTTTTGTATTTTTAGTAGAGATGGGGTTTTGCCATGTTGCCCAGGTTGGTCTTAAACTCCTGAGCTCATGCAATCTGCCTGCCTCCGCCTCCTGATATGCCAGGATTACAGGCATTAGCCACCATACCCAGCCCATTTTCCATTCTAAATCTCAATTTTCATTTTTTTCTTTTTCCTTTTTTTTTTTTTTTTGGTCTTCTTTTTGGAGAGAGGGTCTCACTCTGTCACTCAGACTGGAGTGCAGTGGCACGATCATGGCTACTGCAGCCACTGATTCTCCCTCCTCAGCCTCCCCAGTAGCTGAGACTAATAGCATGAGCCACTGTGCCTCGCTAATAGTTTTTATTTTTTTGTAGAGACAAAGTCTCACTATGTCGTCCAGGCTGGTCTTGAACTCCTGGACTCAAGAGATCCTCCCACCCTGGCCTCTCAAAGTGTTGGGATTACAGGCGTGAGCCACCACACCTGACCTAAATATCCATTTTCATACCTATGTTTGTACCTGTAATTTTGAATTCCTTTTCTCAAATAGGGTCTATTGAATTGTATAAGCTGGATGTCCTTATGTCTGTATTCCTCTTTATATTATAAACCCCATGAGGGTGAGGACCTTGTGCTCTTCATAATTACTATATCCAGGAAATCTTTGGCACAAAAATTGGATTCAATGGGAATCTGTATAATGAATGAATGAGTTGAAAAAAAATCAATTACACCTCTTAATGTGTTATCTGTCTTCTCTATCTCTATTGCTACTGCCTGGATTCCGTCTCTCACTATCTCTACCCTGGATTCTTGTAGTAGTCTCCTAGCTGCTCTCCCTGCCTGTAGTCTCATTTCCTTACAGTCCATCCCCACATGGCTGCCAAGATAGCATTTCTAGAAGCAAATTTGATCAGATCGCTCAAATTCCTCGATTAGGGATCCAAAAAAAGTAACAGCTGGTGCCCCTGCCGCATATTCCACTCTCCAGTCATGCTGATGAGCCCAGTTCTTTGGTTGTACCAATCTCAACTCAGCACTGCTTTTGTACATTTGATTCCCTCTCCCAGAAATTTCTTTCCTTTTCTCCTTTTCCCGTGCACACTGGCGATTCCTGCTGCTTCTTGTTTTGCCCCATTAGTTTTCGTCTTCTATCTTCCATGCCACGAATTCAATCTAATACATACATTTATTTTTTACATATGTACTTAGCATCTTCTATGTTCCAGAGACTATTCTCATCAATCTACAAGCACTTATTTTACTTCATTTCACATGCCATTCAGTTTTACCTACTTACTTGTTTGCATGCCCTTCTAGACTTTGAGATTCCAGAAGGCAGAGGTTTGAGAGTAAAAAACTAACAAAACCACAACAAAAACAACTCCGTATTCTCGTCCCCACCATTACCATCTCCCCATTGTGATGTCAAAGAGACCAGAGGAAGCGGACAGACTCGGGGAAGAATAGATGCGTATTAGAGATAGAAAACATATCAAGCCCCTTCTGTGAGGACGAACAACAGTGATGCCATTTTACAACCTTGACGACTGTGTTCTCAAGAAACAAAGCAAATGTCAGCGCAACCCACAGCTTCAACGGAGTCTAATGACCCTAATCACATCTGTCTCAAACTGTAAAGTTCCCAGACAGTCCCAACTAGCCAGCACTTCCCCAACCCCTCCCCAATAGAAACTTTGTTATAAAAGCCTCAGCCTGTAAGCGATCGATTCCTAACCGGGACTCTTCGCAGACTTATTCCTGAAAATAAACCTGTTTGGCCGTGGAGTTACCTCTTGTTTCTCGCTCTCTCTTCCTTTACATCTTCCTAACAGCTTCCTGCTCTGTTCTGCGTCTCTACGACCATCTAACTCCTAAAGGCTGGGGGCCGCTCCCCACAGAAATCCCTCGCTGCATTTCTTCACCTCGCACCCAGCGGGGCTGGGATTTCTGGCCCCGGAGTTTGCAATAAAGGAGTCACCAGGATGCAACCACCTCAGGAATTCCTAGAAAGAGTTGTCTGGCTTGAGTCAGTGGGCTCGGGACGGCTGACGCATTTCCGGCTTTGCGGTGGTCACTGGGGTGCTGCAGCCCGGATACCTGTTCCGTAGCTTCCCGGTGCCCGGAAGGTGAGTCTCGGTACCGGTCGGAAGCCGCCGGTTCCGGGAAGATTTCCGGTCTGTGCCTGAGTAGGCGGGGACGGAACGTCTGCGCAGGCGTGACCCCGCCCCTACACTGTCACTGGCCGGAAGCCTCAGTGGAGTCGGGTGAAACAGTCTTTCCTTTTCTTAGATAACGCCCGGAGTCTTTTGTCCTACCTCCAAGACGATTAAGGAGCGCGGACACAAAGGTGAGGTTCGAGCGAAAGTTTAATAGCGGAAGGAGAAAAAGCTCTACCAGCAGAGACGGGGTCCCGACCGGGACACTGTGGGGCCAGTTCTGGGGTTTTTGTGGACTGGAAAGGAGAAGGAATGTGCTTAGTCCGCGGGCTGTCTTGGCGAACGCTTGATTCAGCTTGACCCGGGAACCAATCAGGAGCTGAAATGATGATTCATAGCTGCTGCTTAGCGTGGCCCAGGACCTATCAGAAGCTGAAGTGAAAGTTTGGCCCCGGACCAATCAGGAGCTGAGGTCGTGAATCACAGAACCCGGGCTTATAGACCTAATAAAGGACAGTAGAGCGCCCACCGGACCTACCAGGGCCCACCGTGCCCTTGCCCACAAAAGGAGAAGAAACTTTTCCTGGGAACCTGCTGACTATACAAAAGACAAAGGCGTTTCTGTGCCAAGCCTCGTTCCCTTATCTGAGTGAACTGGAGGCTATGTGCAAGTTTTTATCCAGATAGGCCGGAGGTTTTCGTATGTGTGCAGCTGGGCATATCTCTAGGCACAGCACCCCGTGCTAGTTCCCTTATCGGTGCCTGCAGCCTGAATTTTTTCCCAGGCTGCGTTTTATGTTATGTGGGGATGAGGCACTGACCCATGGGCGAAGACAGGCTCTCTCCCCTACCCTCTTCTCATCTTAGCTATCTACCTAAGGCGAGCTAACTAAGTCCTAACACGGTGGTGGGAGAGATCCCTAGAGAGGGTGGAGTTTTGAGGTGGAAACCGCGGTCGACAGGTAGAGAAGGGATGGACCTCGCTCCCTGTCAAAAGCCTTATTTCCTAAATACTCATAACTTTTATTTAACGAGTCAACATTATGCAATGTTTATCGCATATGTTCTTTAAATATTGTAAACATAAATCACAAACATCGTAACTTGTCATCTCTAGTTTCTAATGCATCTCTAAATATTGAGGACATTTCCCTAGATAACCACAATATTATTAGCACACCCAACTAAGTGCAGGTGCTTCACCTAACACCTAGTTCATGTTTAAATCCTTCCACCTCCTGTTGTCCCACAGATGTCTTCACCTATTTGTACCAGCTAGGATCCAATCATAGAGCACTCACTGCATGTAGTTATAAGTCTTAATCTAGAGCAATTTTACCCTTTGCCTCCCTTCCTCCCATCAGGTCGCCTTGTTGAAAAGGAGGCTCCTCTAGTCATCCTACAGAGCATCCCCATTTCTGTATGAGACTGTTTCTGTATGTGACTGTATTTAAGTTCTGCCTCATTTTCCTGTCATTGTAGTTGGTTATCCTTTGGGATTTATTTTACAACACAGGTGATTTATGATTTACATGATTTCTTTGTTGCTGTTGCTAATTATGCTAACACGAATGAAAACATTCTCTTTTATGCTGTTTCTACCATGTTTTTGTTTCAGTGAAGGACAATGGGGACACATCAAACTGCATTGTTTCACTCTTTGCTGTATGACACATAATAGACACTTAGTAAATATCTGTGAAATGAATTCCATTGTGGATTACAGGTAATGCATAGAAACTTAATCTTGTATTTAGGATGAGCTCTCTCACTTCCACAAGGAATATACCTTGTACACATTTTTTAAAATACAGCTTTTATTTAATTGTATTGTAATTATATCCTCATGAGCTATAAACACATGTGTGTTCCCAACTCTTAGCACAGCTCCATACATTGACTGTCCAGTGACTGTACTGCTTTTACAAAGGTTAAGCTGTTTCTTCTTTCTTCTGTACAGTAACATCTAAACTAAGTGGAAGTCTTTCCAGATTGAGTACAATAGCCTTCACACCTTCCACTTTACCCTTTTTTCAACTCTTGACTCTTCGGCTTCCACTCTTCCATTTCGGCTTCCACTCTTGCCTCTACCCTCATTCCCTCAGCTCATTCTCCATCCAGTAGCAGAGCTCCTCTATACATAATTCAGCCTGTCGCTTCCTTTCTTTAAAAGCCTCCAGTGGTTTCTTTATTGCATTTATACAGTTCTAATTCCTATGCTGTACATGCTCTGAATCCTGCTTGTCTTGCCAGCCTAATATTTTGCCACTCTTCTCCCACATGACTGTAGACACTCCAGCCTCCTTTCCTGTCTTTGATGGCAGGGTGCACTTCCTAAGGACCTTTGGATAGTCCAGAGTGCTCTTCCCCTCCCTCATCCCTACTCTGCATGGCTCACTTCTTTTGCGTGTAAGCGCTCAGCTTAAGTGTCACCTCACCTTCCACCACCCCCTCTAAATAGACTGTTGGTTTATTTGGTAACTCAGTGCCTCATTTGTTCTCATAGTATCATCGCAACTTGTAATTATTTTATTTACCTCCTTACTTATTTTTCTTGTTGCTCTTATTCTCAGTATGTCTTCCCTGTTAAAATGTACACTCCAGGCTGGTCTTGTCATTTTCACCATTGGAGCCCTAGTGCCCAGCCACGTACCTGGTATGTTACGGTTGCTCAATGAACACTTATTGACTAAATAAGTGAATAAATGGGTCAGTTACTAGTAATGAGTTTCTCCTTGCCCCTTGTCTCCTGGGCCCTAGTTGCTAATAAAGTCATAAGCTGAGTCAGCTGTCAAATGCCCTTTATTTTTCTGTCCCCCTTTCATGAGTGTGGACGTCCACTGCAGGCCCTGGCATGGAACAGTCAGCCTGGTTCCCTCCCGCCTGAGACACAGCACATTTAATCCCCCAGGAGTTGAATTCTAGGATGTCTTTGACTGTTCCTTCAGTCGAGTCAGTCAGCCCACAGCATCAGCTCCACTACCTGCTCTGCGTTTGTTTCGGGTCCACTGGGATCTTCATCTTGTCGTTCTCTTTATCCCCTTTTATATGTCATCTCCCAGCGCCAAATGTTTGGAGTCAATTGGTAATTAATCATAAATTGGCCTGTATCATGTCACCCTGGAAATCTGAATCCAGTCTTTAATGTGTTGCTTTTGAGCTGCTGTTGGGATGTACAGGGGGATACCCTAGAGATGGGCTTCAGCACACAACTGGGAGGTTACCCCTGGACAGTCTGTCCTGGATTTTCTTGAATATTTCTTCTAGTATTTTCAGCTGTCTACTGAGTATTAACATATGAAGTAAATATTTTATTTTGTTGGGTCTATTTCCGCTATGAAATGAAGATATGCAATTTACTAATACTACTTTACTAATAACACCTGCTCATTGATATTTATGTAATAATTGCTGTGTGCCAGGTACTGTGCTAAGCTTTTATATGCTTTACCTTATATAATCACAGCACCTGCAAGAGGAGTACTAAGGTCACTGTCACTTTAGAGAGGCCACAGGATTTGAACATTATTCACTGTACTACAGCGCTTCACCAAAGATGATCTTAAATAGCTCATTCCATTAAATTCATAAGATGTCCATTAAGCACTTGTTCCCTGCTAGGATATCGGATGACACCAAATTTGCATATAATTGAATAAATCAGGTAAACGATACATGAAGATGATTTCATAATTTTGTGACAAGTCCAGATTTGTAAGTCTTCTAGGCATTTAAAAAAAATAAGAAGTGTCTGTAATATGTAGCAGTTTGGGAGAGGAGACAGGAAGAGGTGGGAGGACTGGCTGGGAACATAGGGTAATGCGTGTACATCCTGGGAACATAGGGTAATGCGTGTACATCCTGGGAACAGGGTAATGCGTGTACATCCTGGGAACAGGGTAATGCGTGTACATCCTGGGAACAGGGTAATGCGTGTACATCCTGGGAACATAGGGTAATGCGTGTACATCCTGGGAACATAGGGTAATGCGTGTACATCCTGGGAA
Source organism: Saguinus oedipus (assembly GCA_031835075.1). NCBI lineage: Eukaryota > Metazoa > Chordata > Mammalia > Primates > Cebidae > Saguinus > Saguinus oedipus. The sequence goes on along the minus strand of CM063172.1, from coordinate 6,783,861 downwards.
CAGGGTAATGCGTGTACATCCTGGGAACAGGGTAATGCGTGTACATCCTGGGAACAGGGTAATGCGTGTACATCCTGGGAACATAGGGTAATGCGTGTACATCCTGGGAACATAGGGTAATGCGTGTACATCCTGGGAACATAGGGTAATGCGTGTACATCCTGGGAACATAGGGTAATGCGTGTACATCCTGGGAACATAGGGTAATGCGTGTACATCCTGGGAACAGGGTAATGCGTGTACATCCTGGGAACAGGGTAATGCGTGTACATCCTGGGAACAGGGGTGGTTTGGGGGACAAGAAGAAAGAATATATTTTCCCTTCCATGTTCCCTTCTCTGTCCTTACCATGGCTTGAGGAAGTGAAGGGGAATACAGTAGGGGAATATATATTTATTTATCCAGAAAATGTTTATGGAGCACTGACAGGCACTGTTCTAGGCATTAGGGATAAAGACAGTTCATGACGATATAAGACCAGGAGGTAAATCCTAAGCACCAATTGTGGGGAGAAGAACTGCTGGAGGAATATTCCAGCTGTGGCTTTGTGTATGTGAGAGATTGCCTGTAGTGATCCAGAAAGCAAAACAAAATAAAACAAAACAAAAAAAGCCAACCCCATCTCCACGGTTTCTCCATAGCATTAAAGTGCAGAACCTATATCTGCAGAACATTTTTTGCCTGTAAACCTAAGGCCATGAGAAGCTACATGTTTAATGATAATGGAATCCAATGCAAATTCATAATTAGAAATGTTCAGACTTTCAGTCTTCCTGCACTGAAGACAACAAACCCAATTACCAGATGCTACAGTAGGAAGTAAAAAGATAAATATTTGGCCTTGGACACTGACAAAGAATAAATGCCATGATCTTTTTAACTCTTCATATCCTTAATTCTGTAACATAATTTTACGTGAATCATGTCTTTCCCACAATAAATACCATAAAGGTAGGACCTTTTACCATTTTGAACTAAGCACCTCACACTATTCCAGATACCTAATAGACACATAATATTCGAATGAATGGAATAAATGCATTTTCACCCAATAAAGTATAACTGAAAAACTTCCAAGTGCTCTCAGACCTTAATAATTCCATTAGCATTGGGCAAAAATCATATAAAACTTAAATTACACCACTAAAGTCAACATTGTATCAGTGTAACTACCATTAAACTTCCCAACGTAAACAGCCACAACCCTGCAACATATTCTTACCATTTCCATCGTGAATCTTACTTGGTATTTTTTCTAAATACAGATCTAACACTATGACAGTAAAATGAAAGCCTCAATGCCTCTCAGTTTTCCATAAAGTCTAAGGTCTTAGCCTAGAGTTGGAAGCCATTTTCTATCCCATATCTATCCCATATAACACGTCTGTCTAACTTCATCTCTCACATTTTTACCCAAACCCCATATGCTGTAGTTCAGCTTTGCCTGTCCTTATTGCCATTGTGTGCCCGTAAATTCCTTTCTTCATGTTGTTTGCTTGATTTATGATGCCAGATCCCTTCCTCTTCCTCAAAAAATCCTGTTCATGATTTTAGCCTAATTCAAATGTACTTGCCCCTAAGTCATATTCTTTCAATGCTCTATACCCAGTCAGAAATTCTTTTTTCTATTCTTTACTCCCTGAATATTCTGTTGAGGCTTCTATTATAGCATTCATCATTTGATATTATAGCTAGTTTTATATATCCTGTTCTCCTACTAGAGCTACTATATACACATATTGACCAGGCTTTCAAATCACTTCTACAGACCGAATAGCCCTTATATGAAATGCTTGAGACCAGGGTGTGTTGGCTTTCAGCTTTTTCTGGATTTTTGAATATTTGTGTTATACTTAACAGGTGAACATGCCTAATCTGAAAATCTGAAATATGAAATGCTCCAGTGAGCATTTCCTTTTAGCATCATGTCTGTGGTCAAAAAGTAAATATCTCTTCTGTTTTTTATTCCACAGTTACCTAATTCTCCTTCCCAGAGGTTCACCCTTGTATATTAGTTATCTGTTGCCACAATAATGTGGTATAACAAATAGCCACAAAACATCGGTGGCATATAGTGATCAACTTTTGTTTAGCACATGAGTATATGGGGCACAGCTTACCTGGGGTGGGGAGGCCCTGCTTATACATCTGCAGTCAGCAGCTCTGCAGATCTTAGGCTAGGCCTACACATTTGGCAGTTAGCTGGCTGTCAGCCACCCTAGGATGGTCTCATCTGCCCCACTGGGGTGATCTGGCTCTGTCCTGCATGTCTCTTATCATCTGAAGGATATCCTCCTTCTGGCAGTTTCAGAGGGCAAGAGTAAGCAAGCCCAGGCACACAAGTACTGTTCAAAGCCAACCCCCTCCTTAACTGCCACTTCTTCATTTCTAGTACATGTCTGTTTGACATGGATCTATTTCTATGCTATGATTATATTATCTAATAAAGGAAAGAGATGACATTGTTGGTCCATTTATTATTCCAGATGGTGAAAGTGTACCTGAGAAGCAGGAATTGGCATCAGAGCAAGAAATCTTAAAAGAGATGGAACATTTGGGGGACAGCAGACTCCAAAGGGATGTATCTTTGGCTACAGAGAAACTTGTAAACAAGACAGCAGGGCAGAAAAGCAGCAGGGACATTCCCCTGGAGAGAGACGCCACAGGTGCAATGAATGTGGGAAAAGCTTCACTAAGAGTTCAGTACTAGTTCAATACCAGCGAATGCATCATATTTGCTAATATAATTGGCCAAATTAAGTCATATTGTTGAATCCAGTGTCACCAAGGAAGGGCACTGCAAGATATTAATACATGGCTATAGGGAAGGGGGAAGAATTGAGGCCATTAACATACTCTGCCATAGCCTTTTCCCCACTGCTAAACATATGTAAGTCAGTATATATACGTTTTATTAACATAAATGACAGAATGCCATTCGTGTTTCCATACTTTGCTTGTTTCCCCACTGCTTTATGATTTATTTCCATTAATACATAATCCTCTATCATCAGGTGTCTTCTCCTAAGGAAGATTAAATCAGAAAACTTTAAATCACAGTTATCCTTTCACCTCACGCCAGAGTAAGCCTTTTAAATTAGTCCCAGGATGGCTTCAACAGAGGAACAGTACGGCCTGAAGGTTGTGAAGGTGGAAGAAGACCCTTTCTGGGACCAAGAAACCTACCTTCGAGTGAACAACTTTTCTGGCCAAGAAGCCTCTCGACAACTTTTTAGGCAGTTTTGCTATCAAGAGACTCTTGGTCCCCGAGAAGCTCTGAGCCGGCTCCGAGAACTCTGTCATCAGTGGCTGAGGCCAGAAATCCACACCAAAGAGCAGATCTTGGAGCTGCTGGTGCTGGAGCAGTTCCTGACCATCCTGCCTGCGGAGCTCCAGGCCCGGGTACGGGAGCACCATCCAGAGAGTGGGGAGGAGGCTGTGGCTGTAGTTGAAGATTTGGAACAAGAGCTTAGTGAGCCAGGGAGCCAGGTAAGAGGAAAAAGATGGACTTCTAAACACTAAATACGAAATGAAAGGTGGGGTTCGGACATGCGTTGGCTGGCTATAGCCACAGGTATTAGTTCTCTGTTGTGTAACAAATTACCCCTAAACCTTAATGGCCAAGACTACAGTCATCTGAGGACATAACTCAGGTGGGTGGATCCACTCTAAGGTGGTTCACTGGTACGATTGTTAGTGGGGGCCTCGGCTGCTCACTGGCTGTTGGCAGGAGGTTTTAGTTCTTTACTATGTTGGTACTCTTCATAGGGCTGCTGGAGTGCCCTCACATGTCAGCTGGCTTCTTTTGGGTAGAAGGAGAGAAAGAGAGAGAAAGGAAAAAGCCACAGTGTTTTTTATGACTCAGAAGTTATGTACTATCTCTTCTGCCTCACTTTCTATTCAGTAGAGTTGACCTATCAAGTACAGTTTGCATCCAGGAGTCATGGTGGGTAGTTAGATTCTACCTGATGGATTTATTTTAAACCACCACACTAGATTAGGCCACTCTTCCCTGTTTTGCTTTTGGGTATGGAATTAAACTCTGGTCCTTCCACTATGACGACTCTCTAGAAAATGTTTCATATGGTTCCATGTGATGTCCTTCATTTAGTATGAGCTTGGACTCCTATAATCCCCCTCTTATGAACCAAATGTGCCTGCTGCCCTCAGGATCCAGATGATGAACGTGGACATTCAGAGGATGTGGAACATCTGAAGATCAAGCAGGAACCAACAGACATCCAGGTTCAGCCTATTGTGACACAGCTCAAATGTGAACCTTTTCACCTCTACCAGTTTCAAGAACAAGGTAAGGACTTTGACAGGTCCATTAAGGAAATATCTGGTGGGTCTATACAGCGTAGTAGTTAAGACTGTGGACTCTGGGGCCAAATTGTCTGGGTTGGGATTTAAATACTACTATTTAATAGCTCTGTGACAATGGACAGATGACAAATCCGGTAACCTCCCTGTACCTTCGGTTTATGCATATTTGAAGTGGGATGATCATAGCGCATCAGTTACAGAATCATTGAGTATTTAATAAGTTAACATATAAAACACTTGGAAAAGTGCCTGCCTTGTAGTGAGTCTAATATAGTGCCTGCTTATGTACATCCTCTCTGGGAGCCTCTGGGTGTTCCCTCCAGCCATTTCAACAGTGCTGACAACTGCTTACTTTACTAGCCTAAACATCCCTGTTTAACCCAACGCCCCCCAACTGCCAGTTCTTCATTCCTAGCACATGTCTGTTTGATAAGGACCTTTCTATTTCCATCCCATGATTATATCCTTTAATAAAGGAAAGAGATGACATTGTTGGTCCATTTATTATTCCAGATGGTGAAAGTATACCTGAGAACCAGAAGTTGGCATCAGAGCAAGAAATCTTAAAAGAGATGGAACATTTGAGGGACAGCAGACTCCAAAGAGATGTATCTTTGGACTCTAAGCGCAGAGAAACTTGTAAACAAGACAGCAGGGCAGAAAAGCAGCAGGAACATTCCCCTGGAGAGAGACGCCACAGGTGCAATGAATGTGGGAAAAGCTTCACTAAGAGTTCAGTACTCACCGAGCACCAGAGAATCCACACTGGGGAGAAGCCATACGAATGTGAAGAATGTGGAAAGGCTTTTAGCCGGAGGTCAAGCTTGAATGAACATCGGCGGAGCCACACTGGAGAGAAACCCTACCAGTGTAAGGAGTGTGGGAAAGCCTTCAGTGCCAGCAATGGCCTCACTAGACACAGAAGAATCCACACAGGGGAAAAACCATATGAATGTAAAGTGTGTGGGAAGGCCTTCCTCCTCAGCTCATGCCTTGTTCAGCATCAGAGGATCCACACTGGAGAGAAGCGCTATCGGTGTGATCAGTGTGGCAAAGCCTTCATTCAGAATGCAGGGCTTTTCCAGCATCTCCGAGTCCACACTGGGGAGAAACCCTATCAGTGCAGTCAGTGCAGTAAACTCTTTAGTAAGAAGGCACTTCTTATGAAACATCAGAGAATCCACACTGGAGAGAGACCATGAGTGTGATGAATGTGGGAAAGCGTTCGGTCGTCACTGCAACCTTATTAGGCATTTTGGAATCCATGCTGTTCCAGCAGAACTGGACTAATTCTGTGGACCCTCAGACCCCTAAATGGGACCATCTTGGAAAGAAGAGTTTCAGGTGGCTTACTCTGTTTCTGTAAGATTTATTTTTGCTTTGCAGTGAATCACTTGTCTACAAACCAGGTGCTGGTGTCTCCACTGTGGATGACTGATTGTAGGGGTCGCTGGGTGGCCTTCTTATTCCCTAGACTTTGGTTTATTTCTAATGATTTCTTTTAAAGGGACCAAATCTTATTGGAAATAAACTGTTATGGAGGGCCTGTTTTTGACTAATACTGAATATTGAACAATTAAGATCAGTATATTTGTTACTTTTTTAAAAAGATTTGCTAAGATCAAAGGGTATTCAGAGTGCATCTTTTCTGTAAGAGTAACATTTTAAACAAACTTAAGATTTTTGGGTATAAGAATCACCCACATTCCCAAAGGAAATTATTGCTATGGTCTCCCCTAGGAATGTGATCGATAGCTTCTATAAGCAGCATTATCCATGGTATGAAACCTGTAGTTTTAATGGTTTAGAAATCTATGTCTCATTTCATATCTAACTCATGTTTTTGATATGAATCCTCAAAATATGTTGATATCACATGTTAATATGAGTTTGATATGAATCATCAACATAGTATATCAAAATCTCAATGCAGGTCATTACTGTAAGTTTTCTATTTTTGTTACAAATAATAAGTCAGATGATATTTAAAAATATTCTTTATAGGGTACCTCTTTAATTCATAGGCTTTTATGTCAGCATTGTTCTTACTTTAGGGGTTGGTTAGCAACTTTGAGTGCCATTGCAAGCAGCATCACTGAAGTGGTTCTGTGAAGAAAAGAAGTCTGATATCTTGGGCAGCTTGCTACTTACTGGGGAGACCAGCGTGCTCAAACATTTATTGTCAGGGTTTAACATGTGCTCTGGCACCAAGTTCAAATCCTACCTCCCCATTTGTGAGCTGTGGGACTGTAGGTGACTTATCTAAATGCCACTATGCTGTTGTCTCCCCATCTGTAAAACGGATGATACCAGTACCATCCTCATTAGGTGCATAAGATTAAACAGATACAAACATGGAAAGCACTTAAAATGTAGCTCTTAATAAATGTGCATTATATTTTACATAAGAAATAATACCATTTAACAAATATAGGTAGAATTTTAAGTATCATGTTAAAATTAGGATATGAAATGCCTCTGCTGACATTCTTGTTATTCTTTTCTCCACAGTCAAAATCTGAATCAGAATATTTCAAAAGAGAGGAAATAAAAGTTTAGCTTAAAACTATTCTGCCCTAAACCTTTGTCTTTGAAGTTTATTTTTAAAGTGTTAAAGAATACATAAATATGTGTGTGTGTGTTTTTCCTTGTGGCTTAGGAACCATAAACAATTCTTTAAAAGTCACTTACTGTTTTATTTGTCAATAGAACAATTAGCGATTAGCTGAATTCAAATCTTCTGGAATAGTGTTTATGAAATTTTATAATACCTACAAATCACTTGAGATCTTGTTAAAATGCAGATTCCTAATGTAAAAGGTCAGAAGAGGCCCAGGAATCTGCATTTTAAATGAACAATGCACTCCTAGATGCCTCAGATGCTGCTGATTCATGCAGTGCATTTTGAGTATCAAGGTCCTAGACTACCCTGAGGATTAGTATGGTCCTTTTAATATGCTAGATGCCTCAGGCAAATAGTAGCTTACTTTCCATCCTTCCACTTGCAACCTCTCCATCAGTACGTAGTCCCTAAACCTATGCTCCCTCACTGACCCACTGCCTGTCCCACCCTGAGAGGACTGAGGTGCCTGTGAAGTGTAATGGGCAGGTGGGTTGAGGTGAGTTTGTAGAGCAAGGCTCTGTCCTCCGCTCTGGAATAGGCAAATACAGCCAAGTCTTTACCCAGACAGTCTAAACAGGACCATAAATGTTTACTTTAGGAAAAAGCCACTTCTTTTTTTTTTTTTTTTTTTTGAGACGGAGTTTCGCTCTTGTTACCCAGGCTGGAGTGCAATGGCGCGATCTCGGCTCACCGCAACCTCCGCCTCCTGGGTTCAGGCAATTCTCCTGTCTCAGCCTCCTGAGTAGCTGGGATTACAGGCACGCGCCACCATGCCCAGCTAATTTTTTGTAGTTTTAGCAGAGATGGGCTTTCACCTTGTTGACCAGGATGGTCTCGATCTCTTGACCTTGTGATCCACCCGCCTCGGCCTCCCAAAGTGCTGGGATTACAGGCTTGAGCCACCGCGCCCGGCCTCGGAAAAAGCCACTTCTATAGAGCTTCTGTTCCTCTTGCATGAGCTCGCAGGGTGAAGGGAAAGGGGCTGTTAGTGGTATGTTTATGAATACCATGCAGACCTGGCAGTCCACACCCCCAGACCATTCTTGGGCTCTCTGAACTGCTTGGGCCACAGGAACAAGGTTTCAGCTAAGGTGCTATGGCATGCTGCACTTACTTTCAACACTGAAGCCTGGCATGGTCCATCTGTGACTCCAGCCCCAGTGCTCAGACAGTCCCCTTCTCTATCATCTACTCAGAAAAACAGAGTAAAGCTGACAGAGGAGAAAGCCACAAACTAGAGGATAAAAGGGTAAAGGAGGAACATTAAGGGAATGGAGGACATCCCAAATGCGTAAGAGAGGAGGGGGAGAGACAGGAAAGTAAAAAGGACCCAATGGGCATGCCTGTAGTAAAGAAGATTGAAGGCAGAATGTGGGAATGTTTCTGGATTTTTGGGGTTTTTCTTCTTTTTTTCCAGATTCTGTTTCACTGATCTGCTCTAAAGTGTTGTAGTAGCTGATGCCACGACTTCCTGCATTTGGCCTCACTGACAGTAACAAGAAGGATTTTCAGTGCCCTATGTGGTTACCAAGTGGTACAGCTCATACGGAAAAGGCAGGATAAGTGCTTGTTTCTCTTTATTCACCTGTCTTCAAAATACTTGGTTCCCTAGCATTCTCCAATGGTCACCAATTTTTATATGTGTTTTTAAGAATAATTACAGACTCATGGATATAAACACACTTGAAGTATTTCAACTCACTGCTGTCATTATCTTTACTGGTGCTCAAATTTTCCTGTCTTCAAGTAGGAAGGTCTTCAACTTGGCAACTTGGCAACTGCCAGCTCAACTTGGCAATTGAGTCAGAATACTTCTAACTCAAGACGCTTGCTTTATAGTATGACAAGATGTTTCAGGCTCATACCATACATTTCTTGCCTCCGATCTGGATTCAGCCCCTTCTCCCAGGAATCCTGATTTCTTTTGGGGGAATTGGAATTTCAGGATGACAAATTGGCTGCTAGCAAAGGCTCACTTCTTAGGTGATTATTGTTTCCAAGCCTTTCCAATAGAAAGATCTAGGAGAAGGGCCGGGCACAGTGGCTCACGCCTGTAATCCCAGCACTTTGGGAGGCCGAGGCGGGTGGATCATGAGGTCAAGAGATCGAGACCATCCTGGTCAACAAGGTGAAAGCCCATCTCTGCTAAAACTACAAAAAATTAGCTGGGCATGGTGGCGCGCGCCTGTAATCCCAGCTACTCAGGAGGCTGAGGCAGGAGAATTGCCTGAACCCAGGAGGCGGAGGTTGCGGTGAGCCGAGATCGCGCCATTGCACTCCAGCCTGGGTAACAAGAGCGAAACTCCATCTCAAAAAAAAAGAAAGAAAGATCTAGGAGATGTATATAATGCCTGTTTGTTTTTATTTCTAATTCAGAATTACAGGGTTTTTACTTCTCTTTACATTTGTATCTCCTTTTGTATTATCATCATCTCTGGTTGCAGAGCCTGTTCAGTCCTTCAACCCTTTCGTAGTCGTTGAGCTTTTGCGGTGTTTTCTTGGTGTTTTTGTCTGGTTTTCTGCTGGACATTTTAACTTTTTCTTATCAGAGGATATAAATGTTATATTTTAGATATTAATCCCTTGTTGTATGTGTGTATGTGTATTTACATATAGGATACATGTATATATACGTGTATATAATTTTATTTAAAAAAAAATTAGGTCTACTCCTGAAGATAAGATGCTGAATGGGAATCTTCATGAACCCCAAATTATAGGCAGAGTGAACCTGCTACAAATTTTTAAGGCTCAAACTATCTGGAAAACAAGAGAAGTCCTAGCTGTGGCCATGCTACATCCCTGAGGTACAGAAAACAGCTATGCAAGTCAAAGTGGAAAAAGTGGTCGTGTGTACTTCTTTAACATGACAGCGTGCCCAGCCTATTTTCTGTCCTTTCTTATCACAAGATTCTGACTGCCTGCTCCTGGTTCACACCAGTCATTAGACATGAATCAGGAACACAGACTTCCAGGAAATAGTCTTTCATATCATGAAATCTGCAGATGACACTTGAGGCACCTCTGCTACCAGGATCCCCCTGGGCCTTGGGTGACTCTCAGCCATCTCTGAGGAATTTACCAAGAGAAAGTGCAGCCAGAGTACCACAACAGAGAGATTCGGAAGCTTCTGGTGCTGGAGTTCTTGACCATCCTGCCTGAGAAGATCTAGGCCTCAGTGAGAGAGCGTCATCCAGAAACTGGAGAAGGGGCTGGGAGCTGCTTGGCTATGTAGAACAGAAACACTGATGGATCAAGATAACAGGTGAGAAGGTAGAAGATTTGGAGGTTTAAAGCCAGAACGAGGGGCACTGACAGATTGGTGGTAAGGAGATTATTTCTGAGAAACTTCAGTCTCTAATGAGCCAAGCTGAAGTTATTACTTATTTGCATTTTTCTTTTCAACTTTCAAATATCACCCTTGCAGCCCTTAAATGGTCTAATGAAACACTGATTTTTCTACATCCCGAAAATCTCCTAAGGATTTAGCTCTTATTCTCATAATAATTTGTGCAGAAACCTACTGATTCAAGGTCCAGCCTGTCTCCATTAAAAGAACATAATCTTGAAGGAGAATTACTTTTGAGGGCATTGAAGGCACCTTAGTCATCCAGCTGCAGCCCATGAAGACCCAGGCAAATGAGTACCTTTCAAAAGACTGGTGAGAAGCCGAGTTTCTTCTGAGATGGAAGTATTGCCAACTAGAGACACAGAAGTAATCTTTGGTCCCATTTTTAATTCATTTCCCCTTTCATTAAAACTCTACTTGGTCAGGCATGGTGGCTCACACCTGTAATGCCAGCACTTTGGGAGGCCAAGGTGGGCAGATCACCTGAAGTCAGGAGTTTGAGACCAGCCTGACCAATATGATGAAACCCCATCTCTACTAAAAATACAAAAATTAGCCAGGCATCGTGGCATGTGCCTGTAATCCCACCTACTTCGGAGACTGAGACAGGAGAATTGCTTAAACTGGAGAGGCAGAAGTTTCAGTAAGCTGAGATTACACCATTGCACTCCAGCATGGGCAACTAAAGCAAAACTATTTTTTTAAAAAGCCTCTACTTTATCCATCTTCTCATGCCCAGCTGACACATACAAAATATTTATTAGTTAAATGAATGAATGAAGGTAGGTGAGCAGAACCGACATCTACCCATTCCTTCTGGAGACAAAGTATGTCTGGCCTCTTGTTTGTGTTTAGCCTGTGTCTCAGCACAGACGTGAGAGCACTGACTATAGCCTTTACCATAAGAGTGTGAATGTGACCTTCTGAGAATGTGTGATCAGTGCTTAAGACACCTTCACATTAGCATGTAAATGTGTACACACTATTACGTAGCCACTACGCACAATTCTCAAGACTTAACCATGGCTCTAGGACCATGTGAAGAGTCCTGTGTACTGCCCCTCACAGTTGGATGGCTGCCAGGTTAAATCTAGCCTCTTGCCTTTCTTGGGTTATTCTCTCTCTGCATGCTATAGGTGCCTCCCTAAAGGGAAAGAGCAAGATACAGAAAATATAAGCATGAAAGAAAGAAAAGAACATTTAAAGACTTCCTGGTGGCTGTTTATGCCAATGCACTGGGGAGAAAATAACTAGGTCCTACTCTGTAGAATCTCCTTTTTTAATTACAACTTCACCTTTCACATTTGCCTTATTTTGTTGTATTCCTTTTCCTAGCAGTCCTCTGGCCCTAGAATAAAAATGTGAGCTGCCTAGTATCTCACCTTTAGCTCTTATGCCTGAGAGGACGAATCCCAGGTCTCACCTGGATATCCTTACCTCCCCACCAAACTTGTTTTACTTTCAGATTTGCTGATGTGCACCTCAAAACTCAAATTCTCATAAACACTAGCTTTTCTGCCTGCTTTTCTTTTGATGCTTTTCCTTTACCCCAGGTCAGACTATATAAACTATAGTATTTCCCTTTCAATCAACTAGCTCTGCTCCCCAATTCTTGGACTTCCTTAAGTCCAGGATGTGAAGAAAAATAACTATCAGCAAACTATATCCATATTTTAAAAAATTCCTTTTTGTCCATGACACAGGTTTAACATGTATTTGCTTGAGGCAATATGTGGTTTTCTGGTTTCGGTTTGTTGATGATTTGTCCTAGTATCTGTGCTGAAGGGAATTACTTAATGTGCCTCATTTAGTCACGGATAGCTTGATAACATTCAGCAGTCAACACGACAGTTAAAAACAGTAATTCCTAAATCTTAGAATTAAGATTTTATATATACACGTCATCATTCAGGGATTTAAAAGTCCTTTTTGTTAACTCTGCAGCCTTAAGCAGAGAATGAAAGTAAGGGGTCCAGAGAGTCAGGATCCAGAGTGGCTCCTCATGATTCAGTGTTCAGCTTCCACAGAATATTTTCTGTCCTTTCTTTTTTCTTTTCTTTCTTTTTTTGTTTTTTTGAGGCAGGTTCTTGCTCTATCCCCTTTCTTCAGTTTATGGCAGTGATCCCGTACATGCATTTACCAACCAGCTTACTACACTTTTATAATGGGGATGGTTGACAAATTTCTTTTGTATTTTCAGATCAGAATCTAAGGTTGAAGATACGGAGACTAAGAACAACAACAAAAATGAACTAGCCTTAAGGCAAGAAACACCCCAATAAGTAAAACCCCCCCAAAGCAATCCTATGCAGACCTCAAATAAAAGTTTTTCAGTCCTAAATGAGACAGAAGCAGTGAACGGGCAAGCCCACAGGGGAAAAAACGTTCACGTGACCTCCAGATCCACCCCAGGATGCATTTCCTCGTCAGAGAAGACCGTATGAGTGCGCCAAGCGGAAGTTGGCCTGGGAGCAGCGCTCCAATCACACCCAGACCTGCGTGTGCCCAGGAGATCCGGCCACACCCCCAGCAAGCATTTAGACAGCCGCCTAGGGACGGTTCCCGTCCAGCGCCGCGTGCCGCGGCTGCTTCAGTGCGATCTTGTACTTCACGCAGGCCCTTCCCCAGCGAAGACTAGGACAAGCCTTCCTAAGGAACTCCACCCACCGCCAGCACCTGCAGGTACACACCCCCCGCGAGAGGCCTGATGGCTGCAGCCACTGCCACGAGACTTTCAGCCAGAGTTCCTGCCATATCCAGCACCAGCGGGTCCACACAGGTGAGAAGCCCTATCCCTGTGTATGTAGCAGACCTTCGGACAGACCTCAACACTTCTTGGGCTTAATAACCCTTGTAAAAAAAAAAAAAAAAAGCCAAGAAAAGATGCTAATTTGGTAGTGTGATTGAAAGTAAACCTTCGGGTAGAACTTGAATTACTTTGGATTAATCAATGTATGAATCATTAAAAGAAGAAATGAGTTTAATTCTTATACCAGAAGTGGATCTCTTATAGCATAAACCAATTGTATCTTTGAGCAGAACCCACACTTTACTGATAGAGGTAGTGACCTATTTCCCGGAGTGTGTCAGGCTGGAGCAGGAGCATGAAAAATAAAACACAGCTGGAGCTTAAATTGACTCATCATCCCTACTTTGGAAGAGAAATACATACACACACACACACATATATACAGCAGAACCACAGATATAGTCAATCTGAATACCTTCGTAAATTTGTCCTGGAAAGAAACTTTATCAGACAGTTGAATTTGGCACTATCTTCCTTCTTCATTCTGACTTCCAATATCAGAAACTCCATGTGGGCAAGAAGTCCCACTTTCATTTGAGTTTTGCTCTGAATGACAGCGGAGTGAGACCTCAGTAAGAATGAACTTTATGGGACAAGACAGGAAACTGGTGGACAGGAGGCAGGACTAAATTGCAGCTCCCACTCAGATGGACAGAGCAGTGTGTGGAGACGCACATCATGAACTTCTGCTCCAAGAACTGCCATAGGAACATACCAGGAAAGTCAAGAGGACCCATAGACCCTTTGAAGGAAGCAGACTGCTCCTGCAGCCCCCAGGAAACAGCTGAAAAACTGTGGGTGCCTGAAGTGTGAAGGAGATCATCTGCCTTGAACACACCCTCACTAGGGAACCTGTAGGTCCAGGTCATGAGAGAAGGATGTGGCTTTACATGCTGAAATAAAATTAGCTGAGTGAAACACGGGGTAGAAGCAGCAGCAGGAAGAGCCCTATGTTCTCTTGGTCCCCAGGGAAGCCATTTCTGACTTTGTCTCACAGAGCTCTTTGGGGAGGGCTGCCAGAGAAACAGAAAAGAAGGAAACTTCCAGCTGAACTTTGTAACAATTTTGACCAAATTCCGAATTTTCCGTACAGAACTCCTGGGAGGGAGTGAATCAGGAGTGCAGAAGAAGCCACAGCAGGGAGGCACAAAATCTGAAAATACTGCTTGCTTTCTCAGCCAGGAGGCAGGTAGCCTTGGGCAAGTTCTCAGTCCTGCTCACTTGCTGCCTGGAAATAAACTCAGTGCAGCTGAGGGGTGAGGGGGGTACAGTGGGGGTGAGACTGGCCTTTTGGGCTGTGTGGGAGCTGGGTGAAGCCTGTAACTGCCGGCTTTCCCCAACTTCCCTGGAGACCTGCATGACTCAGCAGAGGCAGCCATAATCCCCCTGGGAACATAAAACTCCACTGGTCTAGGAACCATACCCGCATTTCTCAGCAGCCACAGCAAGCCCTGCCCACGGAGAGGTCTGAGCTCAGATACACCTACCCCTACCCCTACCTGGTGGTCTTTACCCACCATGCTAGCTGAAGACAAGCAATATAATCTCTTGGGAGATCTAGGGCCCCACCCACTGTCTGATCCTCCCTATACTATCATAGCTGATGCTGTCTTAAAAGCACCACCTCCTGGCAGGAGGCCAACCAACACAAAACTAGTGCAATAAACAAAACTACAACTAAGGACCCTCACCGAACACATTTTACTCCCCTGCTACCTCCACATAAGCAGGTGCTGGAATCCATGGCTGAGAGACCTGAAGACGGTTCACATCACAGGACTCTGTGCAGACACCCCCAATACCAGCCGAGAGCCAGGTAGCTCCACTGGGTAGCAAGATCCAGAAGAGAAGACAATCACTGCAGTTCAGCTCTCAGGTAGCCACATCCCTAGGAAAGAGAAAGAGCACTACATCAAGGGAATACCCCATGGGACAAAAGAATCTGAACATCAGCCCTGAGCCTCATATCTTCCCTCTGACATAGTCTACCCAAATGATAAGGAACCAGGAAAATAATTCTGGTAATATAACAAAAGGTTCTTTAATGCACCGCCCACACCCCTCAAATTATACCAGCTCACCAGCAATGTATCCAAACCAAGAAGAAATACCTGAATTGCCAGAGAAAAAATTCAGGTTGATTATTAAACTAATCAAGGAGGCAGGAGAGAAAGGTGAAGTCCAACTTACTGGAGTAAAAAAAATGATAAAAGATGTGAAGGGAAAAATCTTCAGTGAAATAGATAGCATAAATAAAAATCACAGCTTCTGGAAATGAAGGACACTCTTAGAGAAATGTACAATACACTGGAAAATCTTAGCAACAGAATTGAACAAGCAGAATAAAGAATTTCAGAGACTGAAGACAAGGTTTTTGAATTAACCCAATGCAAAAAGGACAAAGAAAAACAATTTTAAAAAATGAAGAAAGCCTCCAAGAAGTTTGGGACTATGTTAAACAACCAAATGTAAGAATAATTGGTGTTCTTAAGGAAGAAGAGAAATCTAAACATCTGAAAAATATATTTGAGGATATAATCAAGGAAAAACTCCCCAGCTTTGCTAGAAATCTAGACATCCAAATACAAGAAGCTCAAAGAACACCTGAGAAATTTATTTTTTTTTAAATCATCATCTTGGCATACAGTCATCGGGTCATCTAAAATCAAGACAAAGGAAAGAATCTTAAGAGCTGTGAGGCAAAAGCACCAGGTAACCTATAAAGGAAAACTTACCAGATTAATGGCAGATTTCACAGCAGAAACCCTACAAGCTAGAAGGGATTGGGGTCCTCTGTTCAGCCTCCTTAAACAAAACAAGTATTAGCCAAGAATTTTGTATCCAGCAAAAATAAGCTTCATAAATGAAGGAAAGATAGTCTTTTTCAGAAAAACAAATGCTGAGAGAATTTGCCACCACCAAGCTGGAACTATGAGAATTGCTAAAAGGAGCTCTAAATCTTGAAACAAATCCTCAAACTACACCAAAATAGAACCTCCTTAAAACATAAATCTCACAGAACCTACAAAACAAAAACACAATAAATAAAAAACAAAACAAGGTGGCTGGGCATGGTGGCTCACACCTGTAATCCCAGCACTTTGGGAGGCCGAGGCAGGTGGATCACGAGGTCAAGAGACTGAGACCATCCTGATCAACAAGGTGAAACCCCACCTCTACTAAAAATACAAAAATTAGTGGGCATGGTGGTGCACGCCTGTAGTCCCAGCTACTTGGGAGGCTGAGGCAGGAGAATTGCTTGAACCCAGAAGGCGGAGGTTGCAGTGAGCCAAGATCGTGCCATTGCACTCCAGTCTGGGTAACAACAGTGAAACTCCATCTCAAAAAAAAAAAAAAAAGTTATTTAGGCAATAAATACCATGATGAATAGAATAGTCCCTCACATCTCAATACTAGTGTTGAATATAAATGGCCAAAATACTCCATTTAAAAGATACAGAATGGCAGAATGGATAAGAATTCACCCAACGAGTATCTGCTGTCTTCAAGTGACTCACCTGACACATAGGGACTCACATAAACTTAAGGTAAAGGGGTGGAAAAAGATATTCTATGCAAATGGACACCAAAAGTGAGCAGGAGTAGCTATCCCTATATCAGACAAAACAAACTTTAAAGCAACAGTAGTTTAAAAAAAAAAAGAGGGACATTACATAATAAAAGGAGTTGTCCAACAGGAAAATATCACAATCCTAAATATATATGCACCTAACACTGGAGCTCCCAAATTTATAAAACAATTACTATTAGACCTAAGAAATGAGATAGACAGCAACACAATAATAGCAGGGGACTTCAATACTCCACTGACAGCACTAGACAGGTCATAAAGACAGAAAGTCAACAAAGAAATGATGGATTTAAACTATACCCTAGAACAAATGAACTTAACAGATATTTATAGAACATTCTTCCCAACAACTGCATAATATACATTCTATTCATCAGCACATGGAACATTCTCGAAGATAGACCATATGATAGGCCACAAAACAAGTCTTAATAAATTTAAGAAAATTGAAATTATATCAAGTACTCTCTCAGACCAGAGTGGAATAAAATTGGAAATCAAAAGAAACCCTCAAAATCATGCAAATACATGGAAATTAAATAACCTGCTCCTGAATGATTGTTGGGTCAATGATGAAATGAAGATGGAAATTTAAAAATTCTTTGAAGTAAATGACAGTAGTGACACAACCTATCAAAACCCCAGGGATACAGCAAAGGCTGTCCAAAGAGGAAAGTTCATAGCCTTAAATGCCTATGTCAAGAAGTCTGAAAGAGCACAAATAAGATAATCTAAGGTAACACCTCAAAGAACTAGAGAAATAAGAACAAACCAAACCCAAACACAGCAGAAGAAAAGAAATAACAAAGATCCGAGCAGAACAAAGTGAAACTGTAACAACAACAAAAAAACTATACAAAAGGTAAATGAAACAAAAACCTGGTTCTTTGAAAAGATAGTTGATAAACCATTGGTAAGATTAGCCAAGAAGAGAAGAGAGAGGATCCAAATAAGCTCAATTAGAAACCAAGCAGGAGATATAACTGATAACGCAGAAGTACAAAAGATCATCCCAGCAGGAGATATAACTGATAACGCAGAGGATCATCCCAGCAGGAGATGTAACTGATAACGCAGAAGTACGAAAGATCATTCAAGGCTTCTAAGACTACCTTTATGTGTATCAACTACAAAATCTAGAGGAGATAGGTAAATTCCCAGAAATATATAACGCTTCTAGATTAAACGAGGAAGAAACAGAAACTCTGAACAGACCAATAGCAAGCAGCAAGATCAAAATGGTAAATTTAAAATTGCCAACAATAACAAAAAAAGTCCCGGACCAGAAGGATTCACAGCTGAATTCTATCAGACATTAAAAAAATTGGTCCCAAGCCTATTAACACTATTCCACAAGACAGAGAAAAAGAGAATTCTCCCTAAAACATTCGATGAAGCCAATATCACCTGAATACCCAAACTAGAAAAAGACATAACAAAAAAAGGAAACTGTAGACCCTGATGAATACAGATGCAAAAATCCTCAACAAAATACTAACTAAGCAAATCCAACAGTATATCAAAAAAAATAATCCACCATGATCAAGTGGTTTTCATACCAGGGATGCAGAGATGTTTTAACATATGTAAGTCAATAATGCAATATACCACCAATGGTATTAAAAACAAAAATCACATGATCATCTCAACAGACACAGAAAAAGGATTTGAGAAAATCCAGCATCCCTTCATGGTTAAAACCCTCAGCAAAATCAGGATAGAAGGGACATACCTTAATGTAATAAAAGCCATCTATGAAAAACTGGCAGCCAACATGATACTGAATGGGGAAAAGTTGGAAGTATTCCCCCTGAGAATTCCAACAAGACAAGGATGCCCACTCACACCACTTTTATTCAATATAGTACTGGAAGTCCTCGCCAGAGCAATGGTACAAGATAAAGAAATAAAGGGCATCCAAATTGATAAAGAGGAAGTTACACTGTTGTTGTTTGCTGATAATATGATCATACGCCTAGAAAACCCAAAAGCCTCCTCCAAAAAGCTCCTAGAACTATTAAATAAATTCAGCAAAGTTTCAGGATACAAAATTAATGTACACAAATTAGTAGCTCTGCTATACACCAACAGCCACCAAGCTGAGAGTCAAATCAAGTACTCAGCCCCTTTGCCAGTAGCTGCAAATAAAATAAAATACTTATGAATACATCTAACCAAGGAGGTGAAAGACCTTTACAAGAAAAACTACAAAACACTGATGAAAGAAGCCATAGACAACACCAACAAATGGAAAGACATCCCATGCTCATGGATGGATAGAATCAATATTGTGAAAATGACCATACTGCCAAAAGCAATATAGAAATTCAATACAATTCTCATGCACATATCACCATCATTCTTCACAGAACTAGAAAAAAAAATCTAAAATTTGTATGAAACCAAAAAAGAGCTCATGTAGCCAATGCAAGAATAAGCAGAAAGAACAAATCTGGAGGCATCACATTAGCTGACTTCAAACTGTAAGGCCATAGTCACAAAAACAGCATGGTACTGGTATAAAAATAGGCGCATAAACCAGTGGAACAGAGTAGAGAATCCAGAAATAAAGCCAATTACAGCCAACTGAGCTACAACAAAGCAAACAAAAACATTAAGTGGGGAAAGAACACCTTATACAAAAAACGGTGCTGGGATAATTGGCAAGCCACATGTAGAAGAACGAAACTGGATCCTCATCCCTAACCTTATACAAAAATCAATTCAAGATAGATCAAGGGCTTAAACTTAAGATCTCAAACCATAAAAGCTCTAGTATATATATAAAAAAACCCTTCCAGACATTGGCTTAGGCAAAGAATTCATGACCAAGAATTCCAAAGCAAATGCAACAAAAACAAAGATAAATAGATGAAACTTAAAACGAAAAGCTTCTGGCACAGCAAAAGAAACAATCAGCAGAGTAAACAGACAACCCAAAGTGTGGGAGAAAATCTTTACAATTTATACATCTGACAAAGGAGTAATATCCAGAATCTACAAGAAACTAAATCAGCAAGAAAAAACATACTGTCAAAAAGTAGACAATAGACAATTCTTAAAAGATATACAAACGGCCAACAAACACATAAAAATGCTCAACATTACTCATTATCAGGGAAATGCAAATCAAAACCACAATGTAAGAACTTACTCCTGCAACAATGGCCACAATAACACAGTAACAGATGTTGGCTTGGATGTGGTTGAAAAGGGAACACCTTTACACTGCTGGCTGGAATGCAAACTAGTACAAGCACTATGGAAAACAGTGTGGAGATTCCTTTAAGAACTAAAAGTAGAACTACCATTTGATCCAGCAATCCCAATACTGGGTATGTACCCAGAAGAAAATAAATCATTATATGAAAAAGATGTTTACACACATATGTCTAGAGCAGTATAATTCATAATTGCAAAAATAGGAAACCAGCCCACATTCCCATCAATCAACAAGTAGATAAACTGTGGTATATATGCACCACAGACTACTACTCAGCCATTAAAAATGAACAAAATAATGGCATTCACAGCATCCTGGATGGAATTGGAGACCATTATCCTAAGTGAAGTATTTCAGGAATGGAAAACCAAACTTGTGTTCTCACTTGTACATGGGAGCTAAGCTATGCGGATGCAAGGGCATAGGAATGATACAATGAACTTGGGGGAAAAGATGGGGAGCAGGGGCGAGGGACAAAAGACTACACACTGGGTACAGTGTTCACTGCTCAGGTGATGAGTACACCAAAATCTCGGAAATTACCACCAAAGAACTTATTCATGTAACCAAACACCACCTTTTCTCCAAAAACCTATTGAAATAAATAAAACTTAAAAAGAAGGAATTTTATAGTATAAAATAAGGAAAAGGTTTAGTTTAAGCCTAGGAGTTAAGTCAGAATGTTTAAGCACAAATGCAAGTCAGACTGATGTTTATTTGGTACCTAGTTATTAATAATCAGACAATCCCTAATTAGATACCTCAATGTGAAGACTACAGGATAACTTAATCATGATGTTTGTCCTGCCTTGAAGAATTGTCCTTCCTTAAAAAGTCACTGTCCTGTGACTCAGTTGGAAACAGTTCCTTGAAGCTAGCCAGATTAGTAAATGATGTTGGGGGGCCTCTCCTAATGTATATATTTACCTAATAATGTTTAAAGTCACCATTTGTCTTCATTATCTCTCACTCCGAAGTATTCTGTATTTTCATGTATTACGTTTAATATTAATATTCTAATACTTTAATACATATTAATAGCTTAATATTTATAAAACTCTTAGAACAGTCATATGGAGCAAATGCTACAAGTTTTTGTTCAAAATTGAACAATTTGTGTGTAGGTGTGAATTAAGAGTCATCCAAAGTTTTTCTCCTGTATCCAACTTCATCGAACCTAGGAGACCTGATATGGATCAGCGATTACTACCCATAATTATGTTCAGCTAGGAATAACAATACCCCCACCCCCAGTAACAATGAATTCACCAAAATAGAAGTTTATTGCCCTCACATGCAAATCTCAGCGGTAGGCAATTTTCAAGACTATTCGTCTTCAGCGAACCAGGTTCCTTCCAGCTTACTTCACTTCCTGGTCAGGTGCTGGTGTGTGCAGCATGGGCCAATTCTGCTCCAGTCTTAGGGTGTCACTTCCCTTGGGCTCCACATTTACTTCTCAACTGTAGAGTGGTATATTCAACGCCATGGGGAGTGTGGGTTAGGCTCAGAGAGCCTAAGGTTACATGGCTGAAATTCAAAGACTTTCTGAGGCCAAGACCACATACAGTCCACTGTTTAGGCTTTTTCATAACATACTGTCTCTACCTTCTGCATAGCTGATACTCGGAGTTGCTCTTCAGAACTTTCACAGTTACTGTTTGGAGACTGGCTTGGGGAGGGGAAGGGTCAAGGAAGGCTCTGGTGGGCAGTCAGGCAACATCACAGAACTGTGGTCTGAATGATGGCAAAGAGGTGGAACAGTGTGAATAGATTCAAGAGATATTAGAGGTGGGTGGTAGGCGAGGGTCATTTAGGTGTCTTCTTTGATACCTGGGCGCTCAGTGATATTATTTGTGTAATTATGGAACCCTGGAGAAGAGAAAATCAGATCCAGAAAATGGGACATATTAAGTGCAGCCTTTGATAACTGCCAAGTGGGGAAGGCTCTAAACATCAGGGCAGACATGAAAGTGAAGTAAGAAGTTATTACGTAATTATTTCCTGCCTACATCAGCAGTTACTATCTGCATCACTCGCTTACCATTTAACTAAAACGTGCATTCTATTGACATCCTTTTGTGGGCAGACACCAGACACTCCATCATTTAAAAGTAAAAACCAACCCATCCTGGTGATGTATTTCACAAAGAATATTAGATTGATTACTGGAACTAATGAACTTATATTTTCTTTGAACATCTTATATGGAATAGGTGAATCTGTGACTACATTATGCACAGCTTACACTTTCACCAGTCATCCACATAATAAACATGCCTTCAAAGAATTCAAACCTGACCACGTGCCTTCCAGCCAAGAAAGGGACTGTAAATTTTAGGATATGAAAGAAAGGTAAGGAGGTGTTGTGGCTGTAACCCACAGAAATGAGCTGGAACTTGTCTTCTCTACCCACCAATAGCAGACTTCAACACTAAGGAATCACAGTCCATATTGTTAACTCTTCCAGGTGTTTCTCCTTGAGTTCACCGATTCAGTTCCATCAGTTCAGTGATGACCTTAAACCCAGACATCTCCTCAGGTGATTTCAACATGGGCTTTATGTTGCTTGACTCTTTTCTTTTCCTTCACTCTCATGGCGACTTGTTATTCTGATTTGCTTCATGTTTCCTCGGTTTTCTTTACTCTTCTGCTTCTGCTGCCAATTCACACAGTCACCACAGGCTACTCCTATCATTTCAATATTCAAAGGCACTGCTTTACCTCTGCTTTTTCCTTTATAGCACTCTCCTTCAGTATCCATGCCTGACCCTTCTCACCTACACACCATCCGATCCAGTTTTACACCAGTGCTAAGGTTTTTAGTCTCTTACCACCTATGTTTTGTTTAGATCATTCTTACTTCATAGGCTGTCTCTAGTTGGAACTATGGAGTCGGCACCATTCTACAGTTACTATGACATTGCTTGCGTTTTTAAAATGGCATTCTCCAGAGAATTTTTTAAGAGATAGGATTTCATTCTTTAAATGCGCAAAATAGTCAATTGAACAAGTAAATTATTTCCTGTCTGATACAAAATATGACATAAAGGTACTACAGTTCAACATTTTCACAGATAATTTTTAACATTATTTGTTACAATAGTCTTTGAAACTCCATATAAATATCTGATTTTTAAAAGTACTAATTACTTAGTAACGTCATTACATGTATCAGGTTTGCTTTGGGAGGGTACAGCAGCCATGTGCAGTGATTATTTTTCTATATCTTGTTTGTGTCTGCACTGTGTCCATTTATGTGCCCTACTCTGACAGACTGGCATTGTGTTCCAAGTAGAAATGCGCGACAAATCTCCAGAAGTCCAATGGGTCTAGAGAAGCACCTGGGTTACAGGCTCTGTGCAGGTGCCATGCATTGTTCATGGCTACATCAATCATGTAGCTCACCAAAACGGAGTACCATTTCTTGCTTCTTATCTTCACCCTATGTTTTGAAATAATCTGATCCATTTTAGCTACACCTTCCTTGCATTCATCATACACTTTTACTATGGACGGCTGACTTATCTGAGGGGTTTCTTCATCATCAGCATCACAACAGCTTATCTCATTGACTGGTTCTATGCCCACAGCATTGGAGCACAGACTGATAATGTCATCCCCATACCAACGACACAAAATTATCTCACTGTTTTCTTCTACTTGGAAATCGAAATACCCTCTCTTCATTTTTTTCATATGTTCTACATTCATAAGGGGACATTTTTCAGTCCTGTTCTCAAGAATTGTTCCAGTTGCTCTCACCCCCTTCTTTTTCAAGGCTGACAACAATTTCACACTTGTAAAGAAGCTATCAAAACACAGGTGATAGGGATACTGACCTCTCTCTAAAAGAACATCAGCGAAGTTCATCACTAGATTTCCACCTAACCCGAGGTCAGGATCCTCATCTACCTTCATAGCTGATTCTTCTTGATAGGGCTCAAACCAAACCAGATAACCCTGTGCGGTTGTACCACACCAAATTTTATAGCCAATTCTAATAGGCTTTCCATTCAGGAATTGGTCACTATCAAAGCATTCACACATTGACTTATCAAAGCAGTAGTATTCTTCTAGGGGAGCATACAAGAGGAAATTTTTATTCATTTGTTTTATGAGAGGCCTCAACTTTGTAAACTTATCTTTTTTATCTAGCTGGCCGTTATCTGCAAAGTGCAGGTTTGAGAAAATCAACTCAAATCTGTCCCTTCTGATTGCATCTCTAACCAGGTTCTGATCGGTGTCAGAGGTTTCCCAATACATTCCCCTTCTAGGATGCCTCCTAAATCCACTCAAAAGCAGGACACCAAACACACACCTCATTTCTTGAACTGTGACTTCCAAGCTGACATTTTTCTGGGAAGCATAGTTATTGGTTTCCTTGACAATTAAGTTGAATGTTTCATCATCAAAAAATAATTCAAAAAGTTCTACTGGGTTCAACTTTTCACTCTTGAGATTCAAAAGTCCAGAATCCAGCACTGACCAGCTTGGAAAGTTGGGTTGAATGTCTCTTTTGGTCCAACTGTTTTCTGGGAAACATGACACCTTTAACTTCTTTTGAGCAGGCTGGGTCTCAGGCTCATTATCTTTTTCCACATCTGAGTCACCAGAGAATGCAAGGCCTTGGAGCAGTTCACTCACTCGAGCTTTGTCTTTTTTTCTCCCTTTTCGAGTAATGTCTCCTGCAGCATATTCCAAGGATGAGATGTGCATCCGGGCCCACAAGGCACCTGGGTGATGGCCCTTCACAGTGTTCAAATGTGCAAGTGTCCTTTCAGTAGGGATAGGAGTACTACAAGGAATCTGGAGTGCACACCCTCTGAGAAAGAAAAAAGAACATGTTATAAAAATCCTCAGTCATATTCTCTCACACATGATAAGTTAATCTTTTGGGGCTTAGGGTGTGTGGGGGGTACTTACTTATTTCTCTTGTTTCCATGGGAAGGACTCTGGCTAGATTGAACATTTCTGGCTGCTCTCACCTCTCACTCACTCTTCATGATAGAACTAACTGTTGAACCTGGGAGAAAGAACTGGGCATCCTTGGTATGCCCCTCCCTCTGTTCTCTTTAGGAGCTCCTGACATTCCATGCCCCTTGTTGCCCCAGGTTGCACTGAGAAGACCTAAGCAGAGGGACATCTGCTACACTCCTCCTCTGCCAGTACAAGCCTATTTAGCTCTGCCTTGGAGCTGCTTTTAGCCAGTCTAACTTCTGTCACTAAGAAACTAAGGTTTCCAGAACCATTTTACTCCTGCATCCCTGTCAATTGGTTCTGAACTTGAACAAAAAAGGTTATTTCTCAGGTCTCCTCACACCTCTCACAGAATTTCTGAATGTAAAAGAACTTAGAGCCTGCTAGTTCTACATTCATCTGATGGATATACTACCCTGGGGAAAAACAAATGAAACTAAACTCATTGCACTTGGAATGATTTTTGAGGCTTACAAGGAAGTAAGCTAAAGTTACAAAGATGAAAAGTATTATTTTACACAAACTTTTTAATTTTTAGATATGTGCATTTAATTTATTAGTGTTCTGTTGGCAAACTATTCAAGTTTTCAAAGACATTTAACAAGCATGAAGGGTATATTTTAATATAATTTATACTACATACATTTCTTTACTGAACACATTTATCATCCAGGGTGTCTTCGATGTCTGAATGTGTTCAACGCATCCCTCTTAAAGTTCCCTGATATCCATACATCAGTGAGGTTCGTTGGTCACAATGAGTCTTTCTACTGTTGATATGTAAACTCTAAGAGCTACATTGCATTAAGTCCAATATTGTGAGGGAAGGAAATGGGAGTGAGAAATGGGAAAAAAAGAGTGAGCTAAGAAAGTAGGGTCAAGGTGAGAGAGGGGGACTAGAGAGAGGGCAGGGGCTAGATCTCTGATACATGGCTAAGCTATTACAGCAAACCTGAAATAGCCTACCTTCAGACTTTCTGTCATATGAGTATCTTTATTCTCATAGGCACTGTGAATTACCTGATAGTTGCCTGATACCAAGTGTACCTCACAGGCACAATAGCAGATTCCTATTTTTCAGTTGTATAACTCTGCTCTAAGTTACCGAAAGTTATTTCTCTTCCTTTAGTGGAGCTTGGCTCAGTCTTCACTAATCTTAATGCAAAACGTCATTTCTCTTCTTAAGCTTTAAAACAGTTCTATTTTAGCTGAGATTTAGCTCCCAGTTTCTAAGATGAACGAATGTCAATAAGGAAAGTTCCCACCCGCTTCTCTATTCTTTAGTCAAGTATCCCACCTTGCTTCCTTTCTCTTTTCTCAAGTCTCTGAGGACCAAATGGCTTCACCAGAAGCCAACCCTCTGTTTTGATTTGCTCCCTCTCCTTCTCCATTCCTGAGAAGCCTCAGAATGTTGGGCCTTCCTGAACCTTCTCCACCTTTTTCAATTTCCTCAGAAGTTTCCTGCTTTGCATGAGTATCTGTTACAAGTTCATCAATTCCCACAACCAGCACTTAGAAAGCACCACCACTGTCATTCATTTCTACTTCATCAGCTAACTTTCCTTTTGACCTATACCTAGACATCGGTGAAGACATGGATGATCTGACCTGTTCAGGTCTCTTAACAGTGGTTGAAATACAGGTCAGTTTTTCCTTATCTGAAATGCTTGGGGCCAGAAGATTTTTAAATTTTGGATTTTTTCAGATGTTGGAACATTTGCATTATACCAATTGAGCATCCCTAATCAAAGATCCAAAATCCAAAATGCCCCAGTGAGCATCTCCTTTGAGCATCATACTGGTACTCAAAACAGCTCAGATTCTGGAACATTTCAGATTTGGAATGCTCAACCCGTACCCTGCTTGTCCTCTTCTGCTCTGACATTTCTTCCTTAACTGCTACGGCAGCTTCACCTGCAGCCCCTCACTCTTGTTAAATTATCTGCCTTCTGGCTTCTCTATGGCTCCATAAAAATGTAAGGGAGCCTAGGGAAGAGAATCAAGCAGGACAGACTCGATCAGGATAGGCTTCTTGGAGGCAACTGCAAGTCAATTTATTGCTTACTGAAAATTTTGAATAGGTTGCTTTCTTGGCATGGGCCTCCTATGATCACAGAAGTGAGAGTGGCAGTCGTCCTATCTTATTAGAGGGAAGCAGGCTTTTGACCAACTAGTGTCTTTTATTCCATTCCAATTTTTTGTCTGCAGCATTTGACCCGCTGAGGACCGTGGACACTCACCTGTTGGGCATTCCTGAGGCCTCTCCACTTTTTTCTACTTCTTCAGAAGTTTCTTGCTTTGCATTAAACAATCTATCTTTAGTTACAATTTCTTCAGCTAAAATATAACATTAATGATTTAAATGTCATCTGTTCTGCGAATTTTGAGAAAAAAACAAAAACAAAAACAAAAACAAAATCCCAGGGTAGGAAATATATGTTCCAAATTAAACAAACAAAAAAACACACTAGTGTTTCAAGGGTGCACAGTTTCAGCAATTTTACAAAATGTGGCGTGGCAAGGGAAAGTGTTAAGAAAGGGTAATTAAAGCACCAAAGCCCAGCTGAAGAAAGGGCCCAACAGGGCGGAGCACATTTCAAGAAAATTAGGTTGGGTGTTTTGGAAGGCTGTGGCAGGACTTCTTCAGGCCAGGAGTTCAAGGCCAGCCTGGACAACATAGTGAGACTCTGTCTACAGAAAAAATTGCTGGGTATAGTCCCAGCTGTTTAGGGGCTGAGGTGGGAGGATTGCTTGAGCCCAGGAGTTTGAGGCTGCTGTGAACTATCACAGTGATATTATGCTCCAGTATGGGCAACAGAGTGAGACCCCTATCTCTAAAAAAACTAAAAAAAAAAAAAAAAAAAAAAAAAAAAAATTAAATTAAACATGAACAGCAGTGTTCTTAGACAGTGAAGATGACTTTCTCTGAGGTAAAGACAAGATCAGGCAGAGGTGTTCATGGGGCTTCCAAGTATGAAGGGATATCTGAAATGACAAGCTATATGGAATCCTTGATAGGGAAGAAAAAGGATCAAAAGGATCAGGGAAGACTGAAGGAATCAGGGAACTGGGAGGGATGATCAGAGAAGATGACCACAAGAATCAGTAAGCTGATTAGCAACAGAAGAAAACGTGATTGGGAAGGATGTAAAACGATAAGAGCTAGAAGTCTGGAGGCAGAGGCCAGAAGGGAAAGGAAGGGCGGGGGTCTGTAGGAAATGCGGGGCCCCAAGGGTCAAGCCGGGTGAGTGATGGGAAAATGAGAGTACAGAGAGAGGTCCAGAGGCCTGGGCTTACTCATCAGGCTGAGGCTCCCAACCGTTTCCTGAGCTGAGTTAGCACAGAGGCTCCTCCCAGCCAGACTCAGATGTGGCCACTTCTCTGTAGCAAGGGCCTGGGCTGTTTCTTCCTCAGTCTTCACCACTGTCTAAAAAGACAAAATAAGAAAAAAGCCTCTGTTTTCACTGTGGTAAGGAATCCACTTGTGAAGAGTGTTGAATACCAAACTGCAGACCAGTAGCTCCAGTCCCTCAGGGCATTTTGTAAATTTGTGGGAACCTTTCTGTTTACAACAATGAAGCTCACCACTACCTCATGCCAATGCCATTCAGAGGATGAGGCCAGAAATGCTAGGCATCTTGCAATAGGTGGGACAGTCCCACACTACAAAGAATTCTTCCACATCCTGCAGGACTTTTGAGTGTCCTGCTGAGCCAAACCTACAATCAATATACATCAACCGCACTGAAACATAGAATCCTGAAGAGTTTTATAGGATGATACTGAAAAAAATCAGTAATTCAAGAAAGAGAAGGAAGCTTACATGGATTAAAGACATTGTCACAAAAGTTGACTCACTTGGACTGTTCTACACACTGTTACGGCAGTTCCTATGTATGTGGTTGAACAGCACTTCAATATAATATTGCGGTTATGACAAATGCAATTAAACCGATTACAAATACATAATGGAATTTTGGGACTCCTTTTAACAGACATGGAATCTAATGTAAGTGTGGAAATTTCACTGAATTTCATGAATAAAGATTGTTTACAAACATTTTAAAGCTAGTAATTACATGTAGGCTAGAAAAGTCATACACTGAAATTATTTATTTCGGACAATGTCTGCGATTCTCTATCGCCCTGACACTGTCCTCAAAGGGCTATCACGTGGTTTCATTAATGTCCTGACCTTCTCTTTTTCCAATCTACTTTCTCTTTCTTGCTGCCTGAGAAAGGATACAGTGCGAGTCGTTTACAAAATGAATGCCTGTTCTGAGGGGGGTTTCAAGACAGAAGACGTTTTCTCTTTAACTCATCATCACCCTATCCAAAACTACAAACACGTAATTATTTTGATAATAAAAAGCAAAGCCCACCTCATTTAAACACAGGCATACCTCAGAGATATTGCAGGTTCAGTTTAGACCACCTCAATAAAGCCAATATCACAATAAAGCAGGTCACATAAATTTCTTGGCTTTCAAGTGCATGTATAAGTCATGTTTACACGATACTATGTAGTCTATTAAGTGTACAGAAGCATTATGTCGAAAAATGTATATATCTTAATTTAAAAATACTTTATTGCTAAAAAATGCTAATAATCATCTGAGCCTTCGAATAGTTATAACGTTTTTGTTGGTAGAGGGTCTTCCACGATGTTGAAGGCTGCTGACTGATGAGTGTGGTGGCTGCGGAAGGTTTCAGTGGCTGTGGCAATTTCTTGGAGTAAGACATAAGACAATAGTAACATTAGCCACCTTGACTGACTCTTCCTTTAACAAAAAGTTTCTCTGTAACATGTGATGTTGTTTGGTAGCATTTTATCCACGGTAGAACTTCTTTCAAAATTGTAGTCCATCATCTCAAACCTCGTTGCTGCTTTATAAACTAAGTTTATATAACATTCTAAATCCTTTGTTGTCATTTCAACAATGCTTCCCCAGGGGTAGATTGCATCTCAGGAAACCACTTATTGCTTCAAGTTTTATCACGAGATTACAGCAATTCAGTCAAATCTTCAGGTTCCACTTCTAATTCTAGTTCTTTCCACCATATCTGCAGCTACTTAATCCACTGAAGTACTAAACCCCTCAAGGACAACCAGAATGTTGGAACCAATTTCTTCCAAACTCCTGTTAATGCTGGTATTTTTACCTCCTTCCTTGAATCACAAATGTTCTTAATGGCATCTAGAAGGATGAATCATTTCGAGAAGGTTTTTAATTTATCTTGCCCAGATCCATCAGAGAAATCATTACCTATGGCAGCTATAGCCTTACAAAATGTATTTCTCAACTAATGACTTAAAATTACTCCCTGATCCATGGGCTACAAAATGTGTATTGTATTAGCACACTTGAAAACATTATTTCCTTGTACCTCTCCTTCTGAGCTCTTGTGTGACGAGGTTCTCTGTGAATAAGCAGTAATATTTTCAAAGAAATCTTTTTTTTTTTTTTTAGTACTACATCTCAACAGTAGGCTTAAGATATTCAGTAAACCATGCTGTGAACAGATGTGCCATCATCCAGGCTTTGTTTCTCCTTTCTAGAGCACAGGCAGAGTAGAGTTAGCATAATTCTATGGACCCTGGGATTTTCAGGACGAGAAATGAGCACTTGCTTCAACTTTAAAGTCACCAACTGCATAAGCCCCTAACAAGAGTCAGAGTCCTTTGAAGTTTTGAAGCCAGGCATTGACCTCTCCTCTCTAGCAATCCAAGTCCTAGATGGCATCTTCTTCCAATACCAGGTTGTTTCATCTACATTGAACACCTGTTTATTGTAGCCACCTTCATTAGCAATTTTGGCTAGATCTGGATAACCTGCTGAAGCATTTACATCAGCACTTGTTGCTGATGCATTTTATCGAGACGGCTTCTTCCTTACACCTCATGAACCAACCTATGCCAGCTTCCAATTATTCTTTTTTTTTTCTTTTTTGAGACGGAGTTTTGCTCTCGTTACCCAGGCTGGAGTGCAATGGCGCGATCTCGGCTCACCGCAACCTCCGCCTCCTGGGTTCAGGCAATTCTCCTGCCTCAGCCTCCTGTGTAGCTGGGATTACAGGCATGTGCCACTGTGCCCAGCTAATTTTTTGTATTTTTAGTAGAGACGGGGTTTCACCGTATTGATCAGGATGGTCTTGATCTCTTGACCTCGTGATCCACCCGCCTCCAGTTATTCTTTTGTAGCTTCCTCACTTCTCTCAGCTTCACAGAACTGAAGACAGGAAGGGGTTTGCTCTGGGTTAGTCTTTGGCTAAAGGCAATGCCATGGTTGGTGTGATTTTTTTTTTTTTTTTTTTTTTGCTTTCTTATCATTTGTATGTTCATCAGAGTAGCACTTTCATTTTCTTCAAGAACATTTCCTTTGCATTCACAACTTGCCTCTTTGGCACAAGAAACCTCCTATCTTCTGGTCTATCTCTGCTTTCAACATGCCTTTCTGTGCTTAAGCACTTCTAGCTTTTGATTTAATCTGAGGCACGTGACCCTTCCTTTCACTTGAACACTTAGAGGCCACTGTAGTAGTAGTATTATAATTGGCTTCATTTCAATATTATTGTGTCTCAGGACATAGCAAGAACCAAGGCAAGGAAAAGAGGTGGGGAGCGGCTGGTCAATGGAGCAGGCGGGACACATACAGCGTTTATTAATTAGGTTTGCCATCTTAAGAGATGGGGAACGGCTGGTCAATGGAGCAGGCGGGACACATACAGCGTTTATTAATTAGGTTTGCCATCTTAAGAGATGGGGAACGGCTGGTCAATGGAGCAGGCGGGACACATACAGCGTTTATTAATTAGGTTTGCCATCGTAAGCATGGTTTGTGGCACACCGAAACAAACACAACAGTAACATCAAAAATAAGTGATCGCAGATCACCATGACAGGTATAAAGCTTGAAACACTGCAGGAACTGCCAGAATGCGACTGAGACACAAAGTGAGCACATACTGTTAGAAAAATGGGACTGATAGACTTGTTCCACACACAGTTGCCACTAACTTTCAACTTGTTATAAAAAAAAAAAAAAAAAGCAGGATCTGCAAAGCAAATAAAGTGAAACACAATAAAGGGGTTCTATCTGTAATATCATACCTTATTTTCTCCCCTTTATCTGTTCATAATTTGTCTTGTAACTTATATTGCTTTCCTACTTCTCTCGTAACAAAGTACCACAACCTCAATGGTGGAAAACAACAGAATTGTATTCTCTCATATTTCTGGAGGCTAGAAATCCAAAATCAAGGTATCAGTAGGGCCATGTTATCTTTGAAAGCTCTATGGGAGATGCCATCTCAGGCCAGTTAGAATGGCGATCATTAAAAAATCTGGAGACAACAGATGCTGGAGAGGATGTGGAGAAATAGGAACACTTTTACACTGCTGGTGAGAGTGTAAATTAGTTTAACCATTGTGGAAGACAGTGTGGCGATTCCTCAAAGACCTAGAAACAGAAATTCCATTTGACCCAGCAATCCCATTACTGGGTATATATCCAAAGGATTATAAATCGTTCTACTATAAGGACACATGCACACGAATGTTCATTGCAGCACTGTTTACAATAGCAAAGACCTGGAACCAACCCAAACGCCCATCGATAATAGACTGGACAGGAAAAATGTGGCACATATACACCATGGAATATTATGCAGCAATCAAAAACGATGAGTTCGTGTCGTTTGTAGGTACATGGATGAACCTGGAAACCATCATTTTCAGCAAACTGACACAAGAACAGAAAATCAAACACCGCATGTTCTCACTCATAGGTGGATGTTGAACAGTGAGAACACATGGACACAGGGAGGGGAGCATCACACACTGGCGTCTTTCGGGGTGAAATAGGGGAGGGACAGCAGGGGGTGGGGAGTTGGGGAGAGATATCATGGGGAGAAATGCCAGATATAGATGAAGGGGAGGAAGGCAGCAAATCACACTGCCACGTGTGTACCTATGCAACTATCTTGCATGTTCTTCACATGTACCCCAAAACCTAAAATGCAATTAAAAAAAATAATAATTTAAAAATTTTTTAAAAAAAGCTCTATGGAGTAATTTTCCTTTCCTCTCTGCAAGTTTTTAGTGTTTGTCAGCAATTCTCGGAGTCCCTTGGCTTGTCGACGTGTTATACAAATCTCCGCCTCAGTCAACACATGGCATTCTCCCTGTGTGTATGTCTTCACTCAGGCATCTTTCTTTCGTTTTACAACCCCTTGGTCAATTTGGAAATATGAATTTCTTATAAGAATAGGAGTCAAAAAAAAAGAATACAAGTCATTGGATTTAGGGCTCATCAACTGATTTTTTTTTTCCCCTGATTTCTGTGAAGAATGTCATTGGTATTTTGATAGAGATTGCACTGAATCTGTAAATTGCTTTGCGAAATACTGTCATTTTAATAATAACCATTCTTCCAATTCATGAGCATGGAATATCTTTCCACCATTTTTGTGTCCTCTTCAATTTGTTCCATGAGAGTTTTAGTTTTCCTTATATATAGTATTTAAATTAAATACTAAATTATAAATAAAATACTAAAAAGTATAAAATACCTAGGGAATTTAAACACTAAATTAAGTTAAATTTAATTTTTAAATTTTTTGGTGTTTAGTATTTAAATTCCCTAGGTATTTTACATTTTTTGTGGCTATTGTAAATGTGATTATTTTCTTGGTTTCTCTTTCAGATTATTCACTATGGGAGTATACAAATGCTACTGACTTTTGTGTATTGATTTTTTAGCCTGCAACTTTACTTGCTTATCAGCACTAACAATTTTTTTGTAGTCTTCAGGTTTTTCTAGGTATAAGATTGTATCATCTGCGAACAGACTAACGTTACTTTTTGCTATCCAATTTGGATGCCATTTACTTCTTTCTCTTGCTTAATTGCTCTGGCCAGGATTTCGAGTATTATGTTGAACAGTGGTGAGAGTGGGCATCCTGGTCTTGTTCCAGTCCTTAGAGAAAAGGTCTTCCATTTTTCCCTGTTCAGTACAATGTCAGCTGTGGGTCTGTCAATATTGCTCTTACCTTTGGGAGGCCGAGGCGGGTGGATCATGAGGTCAACAGATCGAGACGATCCTGGTCAAAATGGTAAAACCCCGTCTCTACTAAAAATACAAAAAATTAGCTGGGCATGGTGGCACGTGCCTGTAATCCCAGCTACTCAGGAGGCTGAGGCAGGAGAATTGCCTGAACCCAGGAGGCGGAGGTTGCGGTGAGCCAAGATAGCACCATTGCACTCCAGCCTGCGTAACGAGAACGAAACTCTGTCTCAAAAAAAAAAAAAAAAAATGGCTCTTACTATTTTGAGGTATGTTCCTTTTATACCAATTTTGATAAGAGTTTTTATCTAAAATCAATGAATTTTATCAAATGCTTTTCAGCATCTACTGAAATAATCATATGGTTTTTGTTCCTGATTATATTATTATGATATATCACATTTATTGCATAAATAAATGAATCCCTGCAGTGAATCCCACTTGATCATGGTGAATGACTGTTTTAATGTGTTGTTGAATTCCGTTTGCTAGTGTTTCATGGAGAATTTTTGCATCTATGCTCAATGGTGACATTGGTCTGTGGTTTTCTTTTTGTGTTGTATCCTAATCTGGTTGTGGTATCAGTCTGGTTTGGCTGGCCTCACAGAATGAGTTTGGAAGTAGAACCTCCTTTTCAATTTTTTTGAAGCATTTGAAAGGATTAGCATCAGTTCTTTTTTAAATGTTTGGTAGAATTGAGCAGGGAAGCCAACAGGTCCTGGGCTTTAGATGGAAAAGTTTTTATTACAGATTCTATCTTGTTACTCCTTATTGGTTTGCTGAGGTTTTCTATTTCTTCATGGTCCAATCTTGGTTGCACCATGTATCTAGGACCATGTATCTAGGAATGTATTCATTTCTTCTAGGTTTTCCAATTTATTGTCATATAGTTGTTCATAATAGTCTCTAATCGTTCTTTGTATTTCTGAGGTCTCAGCTGTTATGTCTTTTTCATTTCTGATTTTAATCATTTGGGTCTTCTCCTTTTTTGTTTATCTAGCTAAAGGCTTGTTGATTTTGTTTACCTTTTCAAAAAATCCAACTTCTTGTTTCGTTGTTCTTCTGGGGGTTTTTTGGTCTCGATTTCAATTATTTCTGCTCTAATCTTTATTATTGGTTTCCTTCTACTAACTTTGGGTTTGGTTTGTTCTTGCTTTTTAGTTCCTTGAGGTGTATCATTAGACTGTTTATTTGATGTCTCTACTTTTTGGATATAGGTGTTTATTGCCATAAATTTCCTTCTTAGTACTGCTTTTTCTGTATCCCACAAACTGTTATGTTACATTTTCTATTTTCATTTGTTTCAAGCCATTTTTTAATTTCCGTCTTAATTTCTTCCCTGACAAATTAGTTGTTCACAAGCACGCTATTTAATTTCCATGTGTTTGTGTAGTTTCCAAGGTTTTTCTTGCTATTGCTTTTCAGGTTTATTCCATTGTGATCAGAAAGGACACTTGATATGATTTACATTTTTAAAAAGCTTGTTCACATTTGCTTGAGGCCTAAGATATGGTCCATTCTTCAGAATGTTCCACGTACTGATGAAATGAATGTGTATTCTGCAGCAGCTGGATGACATGTCCAGTAAATATCAGGGTTATTAGATCTAGTATGTACTTTCATTCCACTGTTGCTTTGTTGATTTTCTGTCTGGATGATGTGTTAATTACTGAGATTGGGATATTAAAATCTCCTACTATTATTGTATTGCAGTCTATCTCTCCTTTTAGATCTATTTATGTTTTCTTTATATACTTGGGAGCTCTGGTGTTGCATGCAGTTATTTATAATTGTTATATACAGCCAGGCACAGTGTCTCACACCTGTAATCCCAGCACTTTGAGAGGTCAAGATGGGCAAATTACTTACCTCAGCCCTACAATAAATTAGCCAGGCACGGTGGGGCATACCTTTGGTTTCAGCTACTCGGGAGGCTGAGGTGGGAGGATCACCTGAGCTCAAGTGGCAGAAGTTGCAGTGAGCTGAAATGATACCATTGCACTCCAGCCTTAGTGAAAGAGTGAAACCTTGTCTCACACAACAACAAAGAAAAACCTCTGTGGCTACACGATTTTCTCTTATAGTTTGCTTTCATTTGTTGCCTTCTATTTTTAGGAAGTTTGTTATAGGTTTTTGCATCATAGTCATCATGAGGCTTACAAAGAAGACCTTTAGATATAAGTTATTTTAAAGAAATGACAACTTATCTCAGATCCCAAATACAAGAGTAGAATCAAAGGCAGAAACACACAGAAAAAAAATTCTACGCTTTAATTCAATTCTTCTGGATTCTGACTTTTCATTGTCTCAATTTATAACTTTATACAATCTATCTTTTAACAGGTTGCTAGCTATTATTATTTGTTTTGTTTTGTTTTGAAGATATGGTCTCACTCTGTCTCCTGTCCCCAGGAATAGAGTCAGGGTCTTACTATATGGCCCAGGTTGGTCTCAAACTCCTAGTCTCAAGTAATCCTCCCACTTGAGCCTCCCAAAGAACTGGGTTTTCAGGCATAAGCCACTGTGTCCAGTCCTATTATTGTTTTTGATAGGTATGTCTCGGGACTTCACAGTACATTTTTTATTATATTGTATGCAACCATTACAGTAATAAAGTATTCTGGGTTTGTTCATGTACTTAATTTTATCAGTGATTTTTATGCCTTCAAAAGTTTTCTTTATGTACATTAGTCTTCTTTTCTTTTAGACTGAAGAATTCCCTTTAGCATTTCTTATAAGATGGGTATGGTGGTGGTACACTCTCTCAGCTTTTGACTGGAAAAGACTTTCTCCTCCATATATGAAAGATAATTTTCCTAGATACAATATTCTTGAATGTCAGTATTTTTCTTTGAGTACTTTGAAAATGTCATTCTACTTTCTCCTGGCTTGTATGATTGCCATTGAAAAGTCTGTTGCCTGATGAGTTGGAGCTCCTTATTTGTTTCTTCTCTTGCTGCTTTTAAGGTCCTCTCTTTTTCCTTGACCATTAAGAGTTTGATTATTATATGCTTTGAGGTAGTCTTACTTAGGATGACTCTGCTCAGTGTTCTCAGATCTTCCTATACCTGGACATTTATATCTTTCTCAAGTTTTGCGAAGTTTCTTGTCATTATTTCTCTCTTTTTTTAAAAATAGATACAGGGTCGGCTGATGATCCAAGATGGCCAATTAGACACAACTCCAACGCACAACACCCAGTGAGAGAGATGCAGAGATCCAGAGATCTCCTATCTCCAACCGAGGTACCAGGTGCATTTCAACGGGTCTGGTCTGATAGTGAGCAAGGCCCACTCAGGACAGACCAAGGCAGGGAGGGGTGCTGCTTCACCCAGAAAGTGCATCTGACCAGCAAGTCAGATGCTCTCGTCTGGTACTCCGGTCCAGACACAGCGCTTCCCCCAACACCTCAGCAATACACAGAACAGGGGATCTTTGCCAGTCAAGTGCCGGGAATTACAAGCACGGAGTTGAATAACAGCCTGCAGACTGAGCTACTGCCCCTTCCCTCCACCCGGAGAGAGAGGGAGCTGTAAGCGGGAGCAGCTGGGCAACCCCCTACCCCATGACTGGAGGAGAGGAATCTGAAAGGGGAAGATGGCCGGGTGCGGATAGGCGGGTCCCTACTCTTCCCTACAAATCCCAGAGGGCTGAAGCTCTGACTCTAGTGGGTTGCGCAGCCAGTGCCACAGTCTGAGATGAGTGACCCAGCCCAGTGGAGGAAGGGCACAAACCACCAC
Source organism: Saguinus oedipus (assembly GCA_031835075.1). NCBI lineage: Eukaryota > Metazoa > Chordata > Mammalia > Primates > Cebidae > Saguinus > Saguinus oedipus. The sequence goes on along the minus strand of CM063172.1, from coordinate 6,746,157 downwards.
TAGAGGGGTGGGACTGGGCCACGTTTTAACAAAAAACACAGGAAGCCTACGTAGTGGGACTGGGCTATACGTTTTAACAAAAAACACAGGGAGCCTACGTAGCAACAGGACAGCGTTCTTGACAACCCAGCAGCACCTACAGGTCAGCGGAAGAGGGGGGCCTAATCCTCCAGCATAAACAAAAAAGACACAGTAAGCTTCCCTAGTAACCTGAAGGAGTCCCTAGAAAGCCAGTAGCACCTGCACAGGCAGACAAACCACCTCATCAAGCAGCTCCCTGACAACACAGGCAGGTAAATCCACAAAGATGGGAAAAAACAGTGCAAAAAAGATGAAAGCATCAAAGACCAGAACACCTCTTCTCCTTCAAGGGACCACAGCTCCTCAACAACACAGGATCACAAGTTGACCAAGGAGTGTGACAAACTGACAGAAATAGGCTTTGGAAGGTGGATAATAACAAACTTTTCTGAGCTAAAGGAACACGTTCTAACTCAATGCAAAGAAACCAAAGACCTTGAAAAAAGATTAGACGAAATGCTAACTAGAATAACCAGCTTGGAGAAGAACATAAATAACTTGATGGAGTTGAAAAACACAGCATGAGAACTACGTGAAGCAGACACAAGTTTTAATAGCTGAATCCATCAAGCAGAAGAAAGGATATCAGAGACTGAAGATCAACTCAGTGAAATAAAAAGAGAAGGCATGACAAGAGAAAAAAGAGTGAAGAGAAATGAACAAAACCTCCAAGAAATATGGGATTATGTGAAAAGACCTAATCTACACTTAATAATAGGGAGAATGAATCCAAGGTGGAAAACACGCTCCAGGATATTATCCAGGAGAACTTCCCAAGCCTAGCAAGGCAGTCCAAACTTCAAATTCAAGAAATACAGAGAACACCACAAAGATATTGCTCAAGAAGAGCAACCTCAAGGCACATAATCATCAGATTCACCAGGGTTTAAATAAAGGAAAAAATACTAAGGGCAGCCAGAGAGAAAGGTCAGGTCACCCACAGAAGGAAGCCAATCAGACTCACCGCAGATTTCTTGGCAGAAACCCTACAAGCCAGAAGAGAGTGGGGGCTAATATTCAACATCCTTAAAGAAAAGAACTTTCAACCCCGAATCTCATATCCATCCAAACTAAGCTTTGTAAGTGAAGGAGAAATAAAATCCTTTACAGACAAGCAACTATTGAGAGATTTCATCACCACCAGACCTGACCTACAAGAGCTCTTGAAAGAAACACTAAGCACGGAAAGGAACAAGTACCAGTCACTGCAAAAGCAAACCAGTGGGCAAAGACCAAAAATGCAATGAAGAAAATGAGTCAACTAATGGGAAAGAAAACCAGCCAGTAACAAAATGGCAGGATCAAATTCACACATAACAATATTGACATTGAATGTAAATCACCTCAACATCCCAATCAAAAGACACAGGCTGGCAAACTGGATAAAAAGAACTCTTCAGTGTACTGTATTCAGGAAACTCATCTCACCTACAAAGACACACATAGATTCAAAATAAAGGCATGGACGAAGATTTACCAAACACAGAGAGAACAAAAAAAAGCAGGGGTTGCAATCCTAGTCTCTGATAAAATGGACTTCAAAGCAACAAAGACCAAAAGAGACAAAGAAGGACACTACATAATGGTAAAAGGATCAATCCAACAGGAAGAGCTAACTATCCTAAATATAAACGCCCGCAACACAGGAGCACCCAGATACATAAAGCAAGTTCTTAACAAGCTAAAACGAGATTTAGACTCCCACACAATAATAGTGGGAGACTTCAACACTCCACTGTCAATATTAGACAGATCAACGAGCCAGAAAATTAACAAGGATATCCAGGACTTGAATGCAGAGCTGGACCAAGTGGACCTAATAGACATATACAGCACACTCCACCCCAAATCCACAGAATATACATTTTTCTCAGAACCACATTGCACTTACTCTAAAATTAACCACATCATTGGAAGCAAATCACTCCTCAGCAAATGCAAAAGAACAGAAATCATAACAAACAGTCTATCAGACCACAGCACAATAACACACTCAAACCTGCACAACTACTTGGAAACTGAACAACTTGCTTCTAAGAGTCAAATGGATAAACAATGAAATGAAGGCAGAAATAATTATGTTCTTTGAAACCAAACAGAATGAAGACAACTTACCAGAATCTCTGGGACACCTTTAAAGCAGTGTCGAGAGGGAAATATATAGCAATAAACGCCCACCAGAGAAGAGAGGAAAGATCTAAAATCGACACCCTATCATCAAAATTGAGATAGCTAGAGGAGCAAGAGCAAAAAAAACTCAAAAGCTAGGAGAAGACAAGAAATAACTAAAATCAGAGCTGAACTGAAGGAAACAGAGATTCCTTCAAAACACCCTTCAAAAAATCAATAAATCCAGGAGCTGGGTTTTTGAAAAGATCAACAAAACACACAGACCACTAGCCAGATTAATAAAAAAGAAAAGGGAGAAGAATCAAATACGTGCAATAAAAAACGATAAAGGGGATATCACCACTGATCCCACAAAAATACAAACTAACATCAGAGATTACTACAAACAGCTCTACTCACATAAACCAGTAAACCAGGAAGAAATGGATAAATTCCTAGACACTTGTACTCTACCAAGACTAAACCAGGAGGAAGTTGAAACCCTGAATAGACCAATAACAAGGGCTGATGCAGAGGCAGCAATCAATAGCCTACCAACCAAAACAAGTCCAGGTCCAGATGGGTTCACAGCCAAATTCTACCAGACGTACAAAGAGGAGCTGGTTCCATTCCTTCTAAAACTGTATCAAACAATACAAAAGGAGGGAATCCTCCCTAACTCATTTTATGAGACCAACATCGTTCTGATACCAAAACCAGGCAGAGACTCAACTATAAAAGAAAACTTCAGGCCAATATCCATGATGAACATCGATACAAAAATCTTCAATAAAATACTGGCAAACAGATTGCAACAGCACATCAAGAAGCTTATCCATCACAAAGTAGGCTTCATCCCAGCGCTGCAAGACTGGTTCAACATATGCAAATCCACAAATGCAATCCATCACATAAACCAAACCAAAGACAAAAACCACATGATTATCTCAACAGATGCAGAGAAGACCTTCGATAAAATTCAACAGCCCTTCATGCTAAAAACTCTCAATAAACTAGGTATTGACGGAACGTATCATAAAACGATAAAAGCTATATATGACAAATCTACAGCCAATATCATACTGAACAGGCAAAAGCTGGAAAAATTCCCTTTGAAATCAAGCACTAGACAAGGATGCCCTCTCTCACCACTCCTATTCAATATAGTATTGGAAGTTCTAGGCAGAGCAATCAGGCAAGAAAAAGAAATAAAGGCCATTCAATTAGCAGAGGAGGAAGTCAAACTGTCTCTATTTGCAGATGACGTGACTGCATACCTGGAAGACCCCATCATCTCAGCCCAAAATCTTCTCAAACTGAGAAGCAACTTCAGCAAAGTCTCAGGATACAAAATCAATGTGCAGAAATCACAAGCATTCCTATATACCAATAACAGACAGACAGCAAATCAAGAGCAAACTCCCATTCACAATTGCTACAAAGAGAATAAAATACCTAGGAATACTTAACTAACAAAAGATATAAAGGACCTCTTCAAGGAGAAGTACAAACCACTGCTCAACGAAATAAGAGAGGACACAAACAGATGGAGAAACATTCCATGCTCATGGTTAGGAAGAATCAGTATCGTGAAAATGGCCATACTGCTCAAAGTAATCTATAGATTCAACACTACCACCAAGCTACCAATGACCTTCTTCACAGAACTGGAAAAAACCACTTTAAACTACATATGGAATCACAAAAGACCCCGCATAGCCAAGACAATCCTAAGCAAAAAGGACAAAGTTGGAGGCATCACACTGCCAGACTTCAAACTATACTACAAGGTTACAGTAATCAAAACAGCATGGTACGGGTACCAAAACAGAGACATAGACCAATGGAACAGAGCAGAGACCCCAGAAGAAACACCACGCATCTACAAACCATCTGACCTTTGACAAACCCAGCAAAAACAAGCAATGGGGAAAGGACTCTATGTTTAATAAATGGTGTTGGGAAAAATGGCTAGCAATGTGCAGAAAGCAGAAACTGGATCCCTACCTGTCACCTTACACTAAAATTAACTCCAGATGGCTCAAAGATTTAAACATAAAACCTAACACCATAAAAACACTCGAAGAAAATGTAGGCAAAACCATCCAGGACATAGGCATAGGCAAGGACCTCATGACTAAAACACCAAAAGCAATGGCAATAAAAGCCAAGATAGACAAATGGGATCTAATTAAACTCCAGAGCTTCTGTACAGCAAAAGAAACAATCATTAGAGCGAATAGGCAACCAACAGAATGGGAAAAAATTTTTGCAATCTACCCATCTGACAAAGAGCTAATACCCAGAATCTACAAAGAACTAAACTAGACATACAAGAAAAAAACAAACAACCCCATTCAAAAGTGAGTGACGGATAAGAACACTTTTCAAAAGAAGACATATATGAGGCCAAAACACATATGAAAAAATGCTCATCATCACTGGTCATTACAAAAATGCAAATCAAAACGACACTAAGATATCATCTCATGCCAGTTGGAATGGCAATCATTAAAAACTCTGGAGACAACAGGTACTGGAGAGGATGCGGAGAAATAGGAACGTTTCTACACAGTTGGTGGGAGTGTAAATTAGTTCAACCATTATGGAAGACAGTGTGGCGATTTCTCAAGGATCTAGAAACAGAAATTCCATTTGACCCAGCAATCCCATTACTGGGTATATACCCAAACAACTATAAATTGTTCTACTATAAAGACACAAGCACATATATATTCATTGCAGCCCTGTGTACAATAGCAAAGACCTGGAACCAACCCAAATGCCCATCAATGATAGACTGGACAAAGAAAATGTGGTACATATACACCATGGAATACTATGCAGCCATAAAAAAACGATGAGTTCGCGTCCTTTGTAGGGACTGCATGAATCTGCAAACCATCATTCTCAGCAAACTGACACAATAACAGAAAGCCAACCACCATATGTTCTCACTCATAGGTGGGTGTTGAACAACGAGAACACATGGGCTCAGGGAGAGGAACATCACACACTGGGGGCAGTTGGGGTGGGTAGGGGAGAGACAGTGGGGGTTGGGGAGGGAGAGGGGTAGGGACGGATAACATGGGGAGAAATGCCAGATATAGTATGCACCTAAAGTAAAATTAAAAATTAAAAAAAAAAATAGATACGGGGTCTTGCTGTGTTGCTCAGGCTGGTCTCAAACTCCTGGTCTCAAGCAATCCTCCTGCCTTGGCCTCCCAAAGTGCTGGGATTACAGGTCAGAGCCACTGCACCCAGCCTGTTGTCATTTCTTTGAATAAGCTTTCTATTCTTGCCCTGGCTCAGCTCCAAGAGCCGGCTGTTTAAAGGATGACTGCCTCTAATGTTTGGTCTCTTTGCGCATACTTGGTTCTCCATCATTTCACCTTCTGCCATGAGCTGAAGCAGCATGAGATCCTCACCAGATAGGCTGATGATCTTGGACTTCTCAGGTTACAGAATTTTGAGCTAAATAAACCTCTTTCAAAAATAAATTACTCAGTCTCAGGAATTCTGTTATTAGCAACACAAAATGGACTAAGACACAGCCTATTTCCAAGTCAGGTCACATTCACAGGTACTTGGGGTTAGGATTTTCATATATCTTTTGGAGGGACACAATTCAGTTTACAACATCTAAGCCCTGCTTCAATTAAGGGCCCCACTTTCTCTATCTAGTCTTGTATTATTTGACTCAATACTAGTTTCATTCCTCTGTCCACCTATACCATTGCCCTTTCATTTTCCTGGACTTCTGATCTTATTCCTCCTTAATTTTAACTTAATACTAATTATACTTCAGTGCAAACACCTATGTTGTTATTTCCTTAGTTATAATCATGTCAAGTACTTGCATTTTGAAACACTACTTTTAAAATAAATAACTTTTTCATTTCTACATCATACCACTATATTATATTTAAGGGAATGATGTTGATTTTTAAAATGTGTATGAGTAGGTTTTATTTTCTAGACACTTCTTTTCAGGAATTATTTGTTAATAACAGGAGACACTGGGTCTGATAGGATTAAAAACTAATTAGAAGCCATAGAAGAGAACTGAGCAAGGAGAGAAACCCATGAACACAGTGTCTTGAGGACACTCATGTGGCTGCAGTGTGTGAGAGGACTTAAACGGGAGACTTCAATTTTATTGTAAATAAGTAACTAGGAAAATGAAAGAGCCACTGAGAGAATTTAAAAAAAAAAAAAAAGTCCATCTTGTGAGGATGTAAAGTATTACCTTGGAGATATAGAATTTCCATTATTATCACCAAACATTCACTGTATATGTGCTGAATATAAAGTAGTATGAGAAAGAGCCCTTGTTCTCAGGCTGGGGAAAGAAACCAGAGACTTCAAAAGAGAAAATATAATTTACTGAGCATCAGAAGAGTGGAGTACTTTCTGAACCCAGGGGCCTCACTCCAGCCCTCACTCCCATGCCTTTAGATTTGCACATGCCTCCTAAACAAGGTGTGAAATGAAGCAATGAATGGCATGTAAACAATACAAGATCCTTGAATGACGCAACACTCTGTGATATTCTGTGACAAAGTGAAGGCAGAGGAACTGTGCCACCTGAATGGCTCTCAGCAGGATGAGTGTGAGCCAAGATAAGGGCAGGGAACACGAGGTGAGGAAGAAAGACCACTACTGACATTCCTACAAGCCTAGGCATGCTGCTCACCTGGGACCTGACTGGGTTAAACACAGGCATTGCAGCCTCATCTCTGGGTTTTTTTTCATGGAGATGAGCTGATCCTTGGGAAACAGGCCCTGTAGAGAGAGAAGGCAAGAGTCCTAAATGAGACACAGTGGCCTTTAGGGTACTGTTTTTGGAGACCCAGCCTTTTTCCCCAAAGTTCTTATGTTTGTTAAAAACTCAAGAACTAAGACGTAGACTTTACTGTGTGAGACAGAGAATCACAACTGCTTTCATTCTGTCAGAAATTCTAAAATTTACAACTTTAGGGTCTCTCGCCCAAAAACTTAAGTGGGATTTATGAACTCATAAGGTGCTTTACAGTCGTGCACTTTTACATAAAGAAAAAATTAAAATCACAGATAAAGGAAAGATCAAGCAGAGAACACAGAGACAAAAGAAAGGATGTGGAGAGCAGTGAGATGAGACAGAGGAGAAAAAGGAAAGCAGAAGAAAGGAAGATAAAGAGAGAGACAGAAAATAAAGATGTTTAGAAAAACAGAGAAGAGATGTTAGCCATGAAATAGAAAAACTGTTAGGAGGTACTAATCCCACAGAACCAACAGTAATCAAAAGGGCGATGATGACTGCACAATGCCAGCCACTGTGCTGTTACTTTAGAAGATTATTTCCAATCCTCAAAATAATCAAGAAGGTCCAAAGTATTGCCTTCATATATCCTAGGCACATTGAGAAGAATCCCAGCTGAGTGCAGAGTACACACAGAGATTAAACAGGTAACTGCTGACTACTTGAATGACCCGTTCACTAAATGACTTGCCTAAGTCACACAGTTGGCAGATGGCAGAGTACAAAATTACCAAATGAAGAGCACATGTGGTAATTCAAACCCAAAAATATTAAACAGAACATCACTGTTTTTGCTCTGCTTTTCTTTGCTTCCATCATGGATCACTATGGAATCTTTTAATTACTGTTGTTTCATTTCTAGAAGGAATAAAGTTTGCTGGAAAAAAACAGCTTTGCCCCGATTCACTGCTACTATTAATATAGTCGTCCACAACACATACAAACTAAACAAATCAGCTTAAAAAACACAGTGTAAAATAAAGCACGTCTTTAAGTTTGTTCAGATACAGGGTTAGACAAAAAAATACAATTGATGTTGGTCAAAGGGTACAAACTTGCAGTTATAAGATGAATAAGTTCTGGAAACTGAATGTATAGCATGGTGACTATAGTTAGTAATAATGTATTGCATATCTGAAATTTCATAAGAGTGGATCTTAGGAATTCTTACCACACACACGCACAAAAGGTAACTGTGAGATATATGTTAGTTTGCGGTAATCATTTTGCAGTGTATCAAACTTGAGGACAAGAAGGCCATGCAAGTGTCAGTGGCCAGTTCCCAGTCTCCTCACTAAGCTCACTCTCTGGCACTCACCACTCACATCTTGTGGGTTCTCTTGAGTAAGCTGTGGAGGTTCACACTTCAGGGTAGTTACCCCAGGCAGGAGCTGGAGTCTCTGACACTCCAAAGGGACTCCTTGGTATTCTGTCACCATTGGGCGCATGTCCTGTCCCTGCGTATAGACAGAGGCCTAAAAACAAAAGATTTACTTTGAAAGGATACAGCAGCAAACAAGGCAGAAAAGACAGGCAAAGGATCCCGCCCAGAAAAACAAAAACAGCAAACAATTGGATGTTTAAGCTAGCTGGTGAAAATGTAATGAGGAACTGTCTCAAAATGTCTCCCACAGATTACTTAGTAATTACAAAAGGGAAAAAGATAACTTTCTAGTGGAGAAATCTGACAGGTACCACTATAAGCTCATCAGTAAAGGGACAAGTCATCACTATGCACCTCTGAAGTGACGCACGGAGAATACAGCATTACCTCTGTGGTATTGTAGCCAAAATATGCAACCTGAATCTGATCATGAGAAAATAGAGGACAAACTCAAATTGAGGGATATTCTCCAAAAAATTAGCCGTACTCTTCAAAAACAACGTCATGACAAAGAAAGACAGCAGCTACTCCAGATTCACAAAGATTAGAGGTACAGCAGCTAAGTACAATATGTGATGCTGGCTTGTATCCTGAATCAGAAAAAAAAATTACCATAAAGAGCATTATTAGGGTAACATGGCAATATATGAATAAGGACTAAGGTTATATGGTAGTATCATAACAATTTTAATTTCCCTAAACTTGATATTTGTATTCTGGTTATATAAGAGAATGTCCTCACTCTTCAGAAATACACACTGAATGGCCAGGTGCAGTGGTCCATGCCTGGAATCCCAATGTTTTGAAAGGCCAAGGCAGCAGAATCACTTGAGGCCAGAAGTCCAAGATTAGCATAGGCAACACAGCAAGACCGCAGCCCCTCTACAAAAAATGGTGGCATGTACCTGTAGTCCCAGCTACTCAGGAGCCAGAGGTGGGAGGATTGCCTGAGCCTTCCACCATTGCAGTTCAAGGCTGCAATGAGGCTATAATCGCACCATTGCACTCCAGCCTGGGCAACAGAATGACGTAAAGGGATATAGTGTTTGCAACTAACTCTCAAATGGTTTGAGAAAAAAAATACTGCATGTGTACATGTATGTATGTGTGTGTACACATATGCATATTGGGGGGAATGCACCTCCTTGCACAAGAGGGTACAAAACAAGGGGACTTCATGAAACAGATGTTAACAACTGGCAGATTTAGATGAAGAGTTTACAGGAGTTCTCTATTCTAATACTTTCATAAATTAAAAATTATTTCAAAATAAAAAGTTAAACTGAAACGTGTCCCCCTTTTCTTCTCCCACACCATCACACACATTCTCTTCCCACCTGTTGTCCTGTGTCGCCACTTCCTGTCTCTAGATTCTCCAGCACTGTCACTGCTTCCTCTCCACTTTCCAGAGGATATGTCTTCACAAAGGGCTGGAGATCCTTGGGCAGGATGGTCAGGAACTGCTCCAGCACCAGCAGTTCCATTATCTGTTCCTTGGTGTGCATCTCCGGTCTCAGCCATTGATGACAAAGTTCTCGGAGTTGGACCAGAGCTTCCCGGGGTCCAGGAGCCTCCTGATAGCAGAACTGCCGAAAGCGCAGGCGGCAAATCTCCTGAGGGTGGGAGCTGCTCTCCTGTGAGCTGCACACCTGCTCCCAGGTGGGATCCTCCTCCTTCACTTTCACAAGGCCATCTTCATTTTCAGGAGCAGGGCCTGGCAAAGCTTCATCCATGTTGAGCTTAGAGGCTAAAGGTTCACTCAGCTTGGGGTCCATATTGAGAAATACAGATCTGAGGCATAAGAATTGATCAGCAACATGCAAATTATAAGAGCTACAAAATGATATGTGACCTACTTATATTTTGTCCCCACTGTAGGTAGTGTTCAAAAGCTGAGCCTGCTTGCTTCTATTATCAGTGAAATGAATCAGAAGTCTATCTTGATCTAGTACTAACAGGCTGAGTCCAGAGGTGAGGGACATAGGAGATAAGGGAAGAAGGGTCAGCTATAAGAAAGCTTGAGCAGCTTGCACTTTAGCTGGGAAGAAGGTATGATTTTACCCACTGAGGAGCCAGATGGCTGCCTTCATGGACAAACAATACAGTCTCAAAGGTCATCTATATCTGTGTATCTCTCATTGAATATTTCACTTTAAATGTAGGTGTAACAGACTGTCCAAAGTCTCCTATCCTCAAATACCTTTTGTGATGAGATTTTCCCACTGTTCTTATCAAGGGGTGGAATCTATTTTCCCTTCCCTTGAATCTGTTCTGGCCTATGACTTGCTTTAACCAATGGAATACGGGAGGAATGACATTGTAAGAGGGAGTGCTGCTGTAGCTCTTGGCTCACTGCCATGAGACTGCCACGCTGTCAGGAAGCCCAAGCTAGCTATGTAGGGGTCACATGGATGAGAATCTAAATGCCCAAGCTACAGCCCTACTGGGCCTAGTGCTCAGATAATTCTCCAGGTGAATGCAGTTATATTAATAACTCCAGGTAAGACCTGCAGAATCCTGTGGAATAATAGGCTGAGTTTGTTTTCCGCCACTTAAGTTTAGAGTTTTATTTTTGATGCAACAATACATAACTGAAACAGGAGACATGGATCAAGTTCTTTTTTCCCTCTCTTCATTTTTCCCTTTGTGATCTCTTTAGTCACAATTTCAATATATCTTGGTTCTAAGAAGACTCAAATCTTTGGCTCCAGCTTGCTTTTTTCAATTCAAACCCACATCTTGAAACGCCAGCAGCTGTAGGCCTCTCCTGCACTATAATTTCAACAGATCCCAAACTGAGATCAGAGTCCCTCAAAGCTGCACTCACTCTGTATTTCTCCATTTCTACTGGCATCACCGTCATCTTCCATGCATTCCATCTTTTTAAAAGCCTCTATATACAATCAGTGAGTCCAGCCAATTCTTAAAAACGCCTCTTGCAGCCATTCCTTCCTTCTTATTCTTTTACTATCATTTTCATTCACTGTCACGATAATACCGTTCTGTCACGGTATTCCTGCCTAACTCCTTGCTTCTATGGTCACTGGGTTAATATTTCCTAAAGCACAATTCTGACCATATTCAACATCCCTGACACACATTAAACACATACAAAGTCTTCATTAAACTCGCTGAAGTAAATTCATACTCCCCGGGATCTAATCTCTACTGGGTTTTGATGACATGTTTGTCACTCAATAAACATTTGCGGAGCACGTCATTATTTTCCAGGCATAAAGCTAACTCTGGAATAAAAGACTTAGTTCCTACTTTCAAGAAAGCCAGGGTCTTCCCTAATTCCTTGTGCCACGGACATGCTGAGTTCTTAGTTTTTTTTTACTCACTCTATACAGCCAGGACCGCCCTTCGAAGGGTAAATTCCCAAGGCCCAGTGCAAAAGTTCTCTGTAAAACCTTCCCCGGCCACCCCTAACCCTAGTAGATAGGAAAACGAAGCCACAGGTAGAATGGGGTGTTCCCATGGAAAACTGCACCCAACCCTCATCTCCTCCACCTCGTAGGACAGGTCACCCACCCCATCCCCACCCGGCTTCTTGAGAACGGGGTTATAGTTGCAGAGACTCCACAAGCCCGGCACGTACCTGGTATTCAACACACACTGGTGGGCTTCTTCACGAGTGCACGTAGAGCACCTAGATCCCAGCGGCCAGCACCCTCAGGCGCGCCCCCGAACCCACTTTTCTGAGATTGCACCCAGCATCTAGCGCCGCGCCAGGCACTCAGTACCTCTGTGTCTAATTGTTGGTTAATGGACCAGAAGTTCAGGAACGCGCACAACAAAGACGTGGCCGACCTTGTGAAAGGCTCCCGCGGGAACGCAGAGGCCCCAGGCTCCCTAGTCGAGTGCGCCGGTCTCCTCAGAGCACGGGCCGCGGGGCTGGCGGGGCTGGCGGGGCTGGCGGGACTGCCGGGGGCTGGGCCGGCGCACAGAAGCTTCCGGCCTCTCGGCGCCCACAGCCGAGTCCCGGAATCTGGCGGTTCCCTTCCTCTCTAGGAACACGGCCGCTCGTCTCTCTGGTGAGCAGGGAGGACCCCCGCCGCCACCTCCCGCCCCGCCCAGGTCGCGCTCCGCTGCCTGACCCCAGGCCCGTCCGGACGGCCCAAGCACGCCCACATTTACCTACATCATTTCAATGAAAAACCAACAGAGTGGTAAAGACAAAGCTGAATGTCTGTCTTTGGCGTTATCACTGGCGGGTAGGAGAGACAGATCAATAAAAACACCATTAGAGTAAGCTGTACAAATTATTTTAAGTATACATATGTATACTTACCGTAAGTATACGTTTTTACTACCGTAAAAACTCAAGTTGCGAAAGGACCATAAAACGAAAAGCGTCCCACTCTTTAGAGTTAACCATTATATTTTGTGCATGTTTTTCTACAACACTACCGGCAACGTAGTAGCACTTAATAAAAATTTTGTTTAGTGAATAAGTATTTGTACATTTTAAGACACTTATGGTATCATAATGTGATTTTGTACCCTAGCTCTTTTTGGTTAAGATCACTTGGAGATCTTCACAGATCAGCTTATTCTTTAATAGCTAAGTAGTATTGTATGGTTGTTCCATAATTTACTTAACTCCACTGATGCATACCAGAGGGAATATCATTCAATACCTTTACATTCTTTTATGAATATATTTCTAGGATAAATGCCACATATTAGAACTACAGCCAAAGGACATGTGCGTTTAAAATGTTGATATGCAAGTTCCCTATTTGATTTGATTTTATTTATTTATTTATTTATTTTTTTTGAGACGGAGTTTCGCTGTTGTTACCCAGACTGGAGTGCAATGGCACAGCTCACCGCAACCTCCGCCTCCTGGGTTCAGACAATTCTCCTGCCTCAGCCTCCTGAGTAGCTGGGATTACAGGCACGCACCACCATGACCAGCTAATTTTTGTCTTTTTAGTAGACAGGGTGTTTCACCTTGTTGACCAGGATGGTCTCGATCTCTTGACCTCATGATCCACCCGCCTCGCACTCCCAAAGTGCTGGGATTATAGGCGTGAGCCACCGAGCCCGGCAGGGTTTTGGCAATTATGAATGAAACTACTATAAACATCTGTTTGCAAACTTTTGTGTAGACATTGGTTTTCAGCTCCTTTGGGTAAACACTAAGGAGGGTGATTGCTGCATTATATGGCAAGACTCCGTTTAATTTTGTAAGAAACTACCAAACTGTCATCCAAAGTGGCTGTATCATTTTGCATTCCCATCAGCACAAATGTTCTATGTAAAAACCTTCCATGGCCACACCTAACCCTAACACATAGACGGAAAAACTAAGCTACACAGGTAGAGATAGAGTGTTGCCATGGAAAACTGCACCCAACCCAATGAATGAGAGTTCCTGTTGCTCCACATCCATACCGTAGTTTGGTGTGGCAGTGTTCTGAATTTTGGTCATTCTCATAGATGTGTAGCGGCATCTCACAGTTATTTGAATTTGCAATTTCCCTGATGGAATATGATGTGGAGCATCTTTTCATATGCATATGCTTATTTCCCGTCTGTGTATCTTCTTTTTTTTTTTTTTTTTTTTTTTTGCCAATCAATGAGAGCTTGTAAGGTTGCTGAGGTTGGTTGGCCTTGAACTCTTAGCCTCGCCTTCGCAAGCGCCACGACATCTGGCCGGAGTGTGTATCTTCTTTAATGAGGTGTCTGTCAAGGTCTTTGGCTCACGTATGAATCGGGTTGTTCCCTTATTTCTAAGAGTTCTTTCTATATTTTGGATAACAGTCCCTTAACAGACATTTCTTTTGCTGTGGTACATGCAGACAATGCAATAATATTCAGTGCTAATTACAGGCTTGAGCCACGACTAAAGCCCCCGGGGCTCAAGCCTGTAATCCCAGCACTTTGGGAGGCCCAGGCAGGCCAATCACTTCAAGTTTAGGAGCTGGAGACCAGCCTGGGCAACACAGCAAAACCCCATGTCTACTAAAAAGACAAAAATTAGCTGGTCATGGTGGTGTGTGCCTGTGGTCTCAGCTACTTGGGAGGCTGAGGCTGGAGAATTGCTTAAACCCAGGAGGCAGAGGCAGTGAGCCAAGATTGCACCACTGTACTCCAGCCTGGGCAATAGACAACAGAGTGAGACCCTATCTCAAAAAAATAAACCAAGAAAAGAAAAAGAAAAAAGAAATGAACTATCAAGGCACGAAAAGACACAGAGGAAATTTAAATGCATATTATGAAGTGAAAAGAATGCAATCTGAAAAGGCTACGTACTGTATGATTTCAACTACAAGTTAAGTATCCCTTATCTGAAATGCTTGGGGCCAGAAGTATTTCCAGTTTCAGATTATGAAATACCTTAGGGATGAGGCCCAAGTCTAAACATGAAATTCATTTGTTTTACATACACCTTATACAAATAGAGCTAATTTTATACATTTTAAATAATTTTGTGCATGAAACAAAGTCTTTTTTTTGTGTGGAGACAGTCTCACTCTGTCGCCTAGAGTGCAGTGGTGCAATTTTGGCTCACAGAAACCTCTGTATCCTGGGTTCAAACAATTCTCATGCCTCAGCCCCAGAAGTAGCTGGGACTACAGGCATGTGCCACCACACCCGACTAATTTTTTATATTTTTAGTAGAGACGGGGTTTTGCCATGTTGGCCAGGCTGATCTCGAACTCCTGACCTCAGGTGATCCGCCCACCTTGGATTCCCAAAGTGCTAGGATTATAGGCGTGAGTCACTGCGCCTGGCAGAAACAAAGTCTTGACTGCATTTTGTCTATAACGTGTCACCTGAAGTCAGGTATCAAATTTTTTATTTGTCGCATCATGTTGGTGCTGAAAAGTTTCACATTTTAATGCGTTTTGGATTTTGGATTTTCAGATGAAGGATACTCAACCTGTGTACAAGACATCCTGGAAAAGACAAAACTATAGACTGTATAAAGATCAGCGACTGCTAGGGGCTGGAGGAAGGGAGGGATGAATAATAGGTAAGGCACAGAGGATTTTAGGACAGTGACGCTACACTGGTGGATATGTTATTATTTATTTATCCAACCCATAAAATGTGCAATACCAAGGGTGAACCCTAGTGTAAACTATGGTCTTTGGGTGATAATGTGTCAATGTAGGGTCATCAGTTATAACAAATGTCACCCTGGTAGGGGATGCTGATAATAGGGGAGGCTATCCACGTATGGGAGCAGTGGGTGTATGACAAATCTTTGTATTTTCCTCTCACTTTTGCTCAGAACTTAAAACTGCTCTAAGAAATAGTCTATTTAAAAAAAGCAATCTGGCCAGGCGTGGTGGCTCATGCCTGTAATCCCAGCACTTTGGGAGGCTGAGGCAGGTGGATCACCTGAGGTCAGGAGTTCAAGACTAGCCTGGCTAACATGGTGAAACCCCGTTTAAAAAAAAAAAAAAAAAAAAAGCAATTCATTTTGTACACATCAGATTGTCAAAGATTAATTCCCAGAGGTGGGTATGGAAAATTGGGTGTGATCACAGGCTAACAGGGTGTACAAATTAGTGTATGTTTTCTGGAGGTCATTCTGGCAAATGCATCAAAAGCCTTATTGGAAAATATGCCTACCTTCTGCCTCATGGATTCTCATTATGGGAATTGAGTAAACAAAAAATTCTGTAAGTAGGCAAAGTTGTATATACAGGGATGTTCACTGAAAAATTGTTCATGGTGATCAAATTGTAAATGATTAACACTAGGGACATATACCATAGAATACTGCACAGCTTATATGGAAAATTATCTTCCACGCAGACTTTTAATGATCTGCATGTTTTAATCAGGGGTTTGTTTGAAACCTTTATTAGAAGCAATCCCAAGGCCAGGATAGATATAGATTATAGAGGTTGAGGGCTGAGGTTGCCACACACGAGTCTCTCCAGGCCCTCATGGATTCCCACTTCAGGAGACTGCTTCATTTTTTGCTTCTCAATTTGTCTGTTTTTTATGTGGCCACAAAAACTGTTCCAGTGTGCACTTGTGTCCTCTCGCTCTTTTTCTATGTATATTTTAGACAAGGTCCTGTTCTGTTGCCCGGGCTAGTCTGCAGTGGTGCAATCATGGCTCACTGCAGCCTTGATCGCCTGGGCTTGAATAAGCTTCTCATCTCTGCCTCTCAAGTAGCTGGGACTACAGGTGTGTGCCACCAACCCAGCTAGTTTATTTTGTGTAGAGATGGGGTTTCGTCATGCTGTCCAGGCTGGTCTCGAACTCCTGGGTTCAAGTGATCCTCCCACTTTGACCTCCCAATGTGTTAGGATTACAGGAATGGGCTACTGCACCCTACCTCCAACTCTATATTACTTTTGGGTTCAGGTGCCTAAAAAATACCAACCAGAATCTGTGATCCAATGTCAAATTCCTATGGGCATCTAAAGCCTGGCTTGAGGGTCCCTTCCTGATCCAATCATCAGTGGCTGGAGACGGGTCACATGGCAGCTGCACACTCAGGATTATGGCAGGAGCAGATTAGAACAGGGTGTGAGGACAGGTAAATTGACTATCCTGTCTGCTACAGGCAAAAACTGTTCAATATAGAAGTCCAGTGAGAAGTCAATTGTTTGTGTGTGAAAAAGATCAGTTACCTACAAATACTCATTAAGATGCTGTATCTGTACCATGAAACAAGATTTGCTTTTACATTTTTCAAGTTTTTTTAAACAATGGATATGAACTTCTATCAGACATAAATTTAATAAGAATGTATGAAGATATTAATAGACAATTAGGATTACTTTTTCCCTTTCCTATTTTTCCATACTACTTTTAATGGCAAACTACATAGTAACTTTACCAGGTTTTTAAACAAGTGAGTGAGTGGGAAATGGAGACAGTGACTTCTGACTTCACTGTCGATTTGGATATCACAGGACATGACTCAAACAGAAATCCTGATCAGTAGAAAATACTGCTGCAGTACATACATCCCTCCTGGGTTCCTGTCCTTTGAATAGGGATTTTTTAATTTGCCTTTTAGGATGTCTTACACTGCAAGCAAAACCTTGAGATTTGTTACATTTGCCCTTTGTTCAATGTTTCCATAACTTTAAAGCATAAAGTAGTAGGAAGACACTATTAGTTAAACATACCTCTAGCTGACATTTATGCCCAGGTGGATATGGGTCTGACCCAAGGGAAATGATGAGAAATGGCCATTTCCTTTGGACCCATAAGAAAGAATTAAGTTGTTTAAGGTGTCAATTAATTTAGAATGTTTACACCTGTTCTATAAAATCATCATGGAGAAAGCCAATATATATCTGCCAGATGATCATGAGGGCAAAGTACTACACATTTTGAATCTTTTCATTTTCATAATAATATATTCTATGAACTTTCTAAAACTGAACAAAATCAAATAGATTTAAACTATGAGATGGTGCTAAATATTTAGATACTGACATAATCATAGTCCTCAAAATACTTGGAGGAAAATTCCAGACATCAACTTAATTCTACTCATAAAAGCAGAATAAAACATGCATAGCTTTCTGGCTTCCTAAGCAACACAGAATGACTGATTTTACATGTAACTTTTTAGTGTCTCAAAAAGTTACAGCTGAAGGCCGGGCACGATGGCTCATGCTCATAATCCCAGCACTCTGAGAGGCTATGGTGGGTGGATCACCTGAAGTCAGAAGTTCGAGAACACCCTGACCAACATGGTAAAACCCCATCTGTGCTAAAAATACAAAATTAGCCCGGTGTGGTGACGCACACCTTTAATCCCAGATACTTGAGAGGCTTGAGGCAGAAGAATTGCTTGAACCCAGAAGGGGAAGGTTGCAGTGAGCTGGATGGCGTCATTGCACTCCAGCCAGGGCAACAAAAGTGAAACTCCGTCTTAAAAAAAAAAAAAAAAAAGCTAAAGCCGTTTCTATGACAGATGTGTTCTCGCTCCAAGAAACTGTATTGACTTTGCTTGTGGTCAGCTGGCACACACAGGAAGGAATAGAAAGCGGGCCGTGACTGCCAGGTGTTTATTCCAACATCAACTCTCTGCTTTATCCTTAGTAACGGAAGCCTCATTTTCAGCTAGGCACTCTACAGTCCAGAATAAGACACACTTTCCAGCCTTTGCCAAGGTTTTTGCCTATGACGTACTTGCTAAGTGGTTTTTGGAGAGACTGCTCAAAAGGAGGTGACTGAACTGGGAGGAGCCTGTTTGTTCCTCTTGTTCCTCTGCTGTTTGTCCACATCTTGCGTGTGAAACTGGAGCTTCAGCAGCCATAAGGATGGACTAATTATCTCCTGCCCTTTTCTATTAGAGAGAAAAATAAACTTGGATAAAGTTACTCATGGCTTTTTTGTTTTTAAACTACATGCAGCTGAATCTAATCCCAATCACTACATGAGCGTTCACTGATCTTTTCACACTGGAAGACCAAGAAGTCTTCTTCTGGCAGGAATACCCTCTGCAGCTATTACCAATTAGTAAGTGGTGTTTATCACTCTGGTGATGCGTTTTGGAGTTGACGCCCCTAAATTTAGTATTTTTCATGTGTGACATTCCAGTATTCACAATATAAAGATCACGATCTCCTCTCCAAGCCGACTTTAAACTTCCAAAGTATCCCAGAATAAGTAACACTTCAAAATTGCATCATCAATATTAAAAAAGTCCAATTTCTTTCATCATTTACTGAATAGTGTCTATGCAGCAGTCACTCTACTGGCACTGGAATTATCAAGACAGACAGTTGCTATTCAGATTAATTCAGCAAGGTTTATTCAAATGACTCATAAATCTCTCACAGTCTAAGTAAAACATTGATTTATAACTTGAATAATGAGATAATGCAGTGGGGATGGGGATGGGAAATGGCAAAATTATATGAAGCTAACCCTGAGGCAAGTTTTAAAGTTAACCAGCAAAAATTATCTTTGTTTTTGAAAATGCTTCCATTGGGGAAGGGAGGGGTAAGGCCAGTGGAAGGAATGAGGTGAAGCCACTGGGGGAAAATGTTCACCATTACCTGTACTTTAAGACACTTTTGAGAGTGGTATACTTTCAACTTCATCAGTTTTATAAGAGTAAGCTGCTATAGCATAAGCAAAAATATCAATCGTCCCTTGTTCTGCTTAAGCCTGCAAATCTGTGGGCACGTGATTCACTGCTGACTTCAAAGCCCTTAGTCACGAAGCTCTCTATTGCTTAGAGTATATAATCATGTAGTAATGTTAAAGGCTCTGAGATGTCCCGCAGCGAAGAATGCTGTTTAACTTTGATCCTATTATACCATCCACGGTGAAATTACTGCGGTCCAAAGCTGACTCCAAGGAAAGCAAAGGAGAGGAAACAGAGGCAGGGAGCCTCCAACTCAGCCCCCAAGATGCCACAGTGGTCTATGGTGACTTTTCCTAAAGTGCTGTTTGCTAGTCAATGTGCCCTCTCTGATGTTCTACGAGGAGAGAACACCTCATCAAGCCAGTTTGTCTTTGTGGTGATATCTCTGATGTTGAAAAAGGCCTGACCTCTGCCTGAAGGCTTCTCCACATTGACTACACAGATAGGGCTTTTCTTCATTGTGGATTCTTACATGCTGAGCAAGGTGTGAGTTTAGTCGAAAGGCTTTCTGGCATATGTTACACTTAAAAGGTTTTTCTCCAGTATGAATTCTGTGATGTCGAATAAGGTCTGAGGTCAAACTGAAAGCTTTTCCACACTCGTTACATTGATGGCTTTTGGAGTGACTGTGGATTCTTTGATGGTGGGTGAGGAGTAGGGCCTGACTAAAAGTTTTTCCACACTCCTTGCACTCACAGGGTTCCTCCTGACTGTGAATCCTCTGGTGTCGATTAAGGTGAGAGCTGCGCCTAAAATTTTTTCCACAATGGATACATAGATAAGGTTTCTCTCCAGTATGAATTCTGAGATGTTCCACAAGGCCTGCATTCTGGCTAAAGACTTTACCACACTCATTGCACTGGTAAGGCTTCTCACCAAGATGGATTTTCTGATGTCTGACAAGGTGTGAACTCCTCTGAAAGGTTTTCCCACACTCATGACACTGATGACCTTTCTCTCTAGAGAGGACTTTCTGGTGTCCTGTAAGACGAGAACTCTGACACACATCAGATTCGCGGAGTGTTTTTCCTTTGTGTGTACTCGCGTGTTCAATCAGGTCCGAGTTCTGGATGAATCCCTGCCCACATGCTGAGCATTTATAGTCAGTCTTCTCTTCGGGCTTGGCCTGCTGCCTTTCCAAGTTAGAGCTTTCATTAAGAGCCTCCACAGGTTCAGATATTTTCCCAGATGACTCTACTCTTTCACAAGAGTCTGAAACTACAACAAGCTTCCCATTCTCAATCCTTGTCTCCTCACCTGTAATATTAAATATATACCACCAATTACTTGTCTTTTGATGCTTGCAGAAAAGAATCTGCAACTAAAAGGAAAAAAAAATAAATGAAGCCATGTGTACAAAATAAAACATTGTGGATGCTTGTGATTATATGAAATAGTTGTGGAATGGTACATGACACACTATTAACTGTGACTGCCTTTGGGGGAAGATGGGAAATTCTGGTAAGAGGTGACTTATTTTAAATAGTTTAAATTTTACCAAGTGATACCACACACAGAGAAGCTAGCAAGCAAGCAAATAAACTGTCTTAAAGGGCATGGCTATCAATCTTGAAGATAACTTGTCACACAGAAATTTAAAAGGCTAGGTTAATTGAGGCCTCCAGGGCCCATAAGAAAGGGATGGCATTTTAACTGGAAATGAAGACATGTAGGTGTGGTGCCAGTTTTATCACTGATGAGCTGTGTAATCTTAAAAAAGTAAGGTAAATTCTCTGGGCTCTGTGTCCTTATCAATAAAGAAAGAATATTCCACCATAAGACCTCGACAATAACATGAAGTTCACAAAAATGCCTTTGCCCTTCCTGATCTCCTTGGACAGCAGTAACTGCTCTCCTGTGTGGTTCAAGAGAGCTTTTATATCCCAGTGCTGTGATAATCTATTCATGTCTCTCTCTCTCCCTGCTCCCCTGACCCCCAACACCCAAGAGACTGTAAGCACATGCAGAGCAGACTTTGTTTTCTCTAGCACAAAGCCTGGTACATAACAGACATTAAACAAAGGTTTTGTAGAGACAGGGTTTCACTATGTTGCCCAGGCTGGTCTCAAGCTTCTGGCTTCAAGCAATCCTCCCCACTGGGCCTCCCAAAGTACTGGGATTACAAATATCAACCACCACAGCAGCCACTTTCACTTTCTGTATTTAAACTACATACCCATCAGTGATTACATGGCACAAATTCATTTCTGCAAGGCTATTCAGAAAAGGTAGGCCCCTGTCTTTCAGCTACTGTATTCAGAATGCTCCCAGAAGAAAGGCAGCTTTGAAACTAATTTGGAAATTGAACAGAGAGGTAGGTAGCACGTAAAGCATGATTTTAGAGGTAAAACTAGCCATTCATCAAACAGACATTTATTGAGGGTCTACACTAAGCCAGGGACTGTAGCCGACTCAGGAAACAAAACAAAACCCCTTCCCTTTTAGTCTGGCAAGAGGAAAAGAGAAGAAAACTAGAAACTACAATATAATGTAATCAGTTCTATGACAGAAGAAAACTTGGAGCTCTAGAAGCGCAGGCCGGGAAACTAACTCAGTCTTGGGGGACTTACGATAGGTCCTGAAGGATGAGCAGGAATTGATCAGGGAGAGACGAAAACATGTCCCAGACAAAAGAAACAAGGCAGGAGAAGCTCAGAAGAGAAACCGTAAGAAGCAAATGGGAAATGGACCATAGCTTGGCATGATGGGAACACGTAGTGTGAGCAGGTGGGACACAGGGTGACTAACTGTCCTAATTGGTATGGGACTGAGGGAATTCCCAGGATGTGGAACTGTCAGCTAAAAGCCTCAAGAAAAGTGGGACACGTTGATTATGCTAGTAAAAATGAAGGTAACCACATGCCAGAACATACCATGTGAGGCCTTTCTTAATGGCTATCGAGAGTCACTGAAGGTGGTGGTGTTTTCTTATTTTTACCTTTTATTATGGAATTTTTCCAACACCAAAAAAGGTGGAATATATAACATAACCCAGCTTCCTGAAGGGATTTAAATAGGGGAGAAACACTATCGAATCTGTGTTTAAATGATGAAGATTGAACAGGAGGTAACTTTACTTCAGTGGAAGTACCAAGATGACACGAAAGCAAAAAAATAAAAATGAAGAGAGAGAAAGAAGCAGCAGGTATTGCATCAGACTAGAAAGAAGAAATGAAGGCGCGGTACGGTGGCTCATGCCTATAATCCCAGCACTTTGAGAGTCTGAGGCGGGCGGGATCACCTGAGTGAGGTCAGGAGTTTGAGACCAGCCCGGTCAACATGGTGAAACCCCATCTCTATTAAAAATATGAAAAATTAGCCGGGCATGGTGGCACATGCCTGTAATCCCAGCTACATCACTTGAAACCAGGAGGTGGAGGTTGCAGTGGGCCAATAATGTATCACTGCACTCCAGCTTGGGTTACAGAGCAGATTCCATCTCAAAACAAAAAACAAACAAAAAAAGAAATGTAAGGAACAAAAATTAGGAAGAAGAATTTCAGTGACAAAGAAAATAAAGCAGGCTGGGTGAGGTGGCTCGCACCTATAATGTCAGCACTGTGAGAGGCCCAAATGGGAGGACTGCTTGAGGCCAGGAGTTCGAGACCAGCCTGGGCAACTTAGGGAGACCTTGTCGCCACAAAAAATAATGATAATAATAAAAAGCCAGGTGTGGTGGCACATATACCTTTAGTCCCAGCTACTTGGGGGCTGAGGTGGGAGGATCACTTGAGCCTGGAAGGTCAAGTGAGCTATGACTGCACCATTGCACTCCAGCCTGAAAACAGAGCAAGACTTAGTCTCCACACAAAAACTGTAACCAAAAAGAAAATACAGAACCAAAAAAAAAAATCCAGGTGACATTTAGAAATGAAAGGCAGTAGCCATTTAAATAACTTGAAGGAAATAAGAAAAAAAATGAGTACTGAAGCATGTGGCTAGGATTCTTTGCCTTGAGTGAGAAAGTAGCACTGCTTGTTTTTTTTTTTTTCAGAGACACTGCCCAGATTGAAGTGCAGTGGCAAAATCATTGCTCACTGCAGCCCTGAACTCGGCTCAAGCGATCCTTCTGCTTCAGCCTCCCAAGAAGCTGGCCTAGCATTATTTTTTTAATTCACCCCTACAATAAGAGGAAGAAAAGCAAAGTGAAGGTCCAGATTCCCTGTGTACCCTTTCCTTGCTATTTTGTTCAACTAAAATATTTAGGGTGATGGAAATCGCTTATATTTTGATAGTGGTCCTGATGAGACCGTAATTATTTCCCATTTGTGAAAACTCATTGACCTGTACAGCTAAAAAGAGTGAATTTTACTGTATGTAAATTATGCTTTAGTAAACCTAACTCAAAACAAAAAAAAAGCAAAAATACAAGGGTGCTGAGCAGAACCTCAGAAGGAGAGGCACAGTCCACCACATTTCACACACAAGAAGATACAATCCAGTTCTTACCCTTCTCTTTCTCAGGCCTTGGAACTTCACACTCAGGCCGAACCTGCTGCTCCTGCAGTCCTCTCAGGGGGGCCATCTCCTCCACAAGCATTTTTTGTTTCTTTGCCCGGTCTGGGTCCTAGGGACAATTAGGTATATGGAAGCATAATTAGATATTTGTGGGTTTAGGAAACTGCTGCTCAGAAAAACACCTAGATGTCAAAAAAGAGAACAAAGAGAAACCCCAGAGACGCAAAGAAAAGGTCACGGGGAATCTGGTGCACATTCTGTTTTCTCCCAGCAAGGGCCAGGAAAGGTTGAGGTAAGACCTATAGAAATGAATAGCTAGACTGGAAAAAAACGGAATCAAAGCTTAGTAATTCTCCTTCTGCTGAAGAGCCCATGTCCACCTCTCTGGCCAGAGATCGCAATTCCTGCATTCCTGAAAAAGAGCACATCTGACCCTTACCACCTGTTGTCCTGTTTCTTCAAGATCCAGCTGCAAATCCTCCAGAACAACCACCACGTCCTCCCCGCTGTGTGGGTGATGCTCCTGCACCCGGGCCTGGAGCTCCTCAGGCAGGATGGTCAGAAACTGCTCCAGCACCAGCAGCTCCAGGATCTGCTCCTTGGTGTGGGTCTCGGGCTGTAGCCACTGTTGATAGAGCTCCTTGAGCTGACTTAGTGCTTCTCGAGGTCCTGTGGTCTCTTCATAATGCAACTGCCTGAATTGTTTGCACAATGGCTCCTGTCCAAGGCCTTTACTGTTTCTTTGCAGCTTGAATCCCTCTTCCCAAGTAGAGTAGTGATCCTCCCTCACTACCTGAAGCCCCTCCTTCTTCAGATTCAGAGGAGCCAGGGAATGGGCACTCACCAATGCTGTCGCCATCCCCAGCTTCAGACTGCTTTTCCTGGTTTGGAGAACTTTCTTTCGACTGTATCTTCAGGGATACTCCTAAAAATATAGTAACATGAATAATAGAAACAGTAATAGTACTGCTAACAACAACAATAACATTTTCTTGGGTTTATATATTTCCTACTATCCATTTTTTCTCTCTGAAACAACCATTTCTAAACATACATACAGAAGGAAAAAAACTATTTTACAGAAGAATACCAGCTAATGTGGAAGGAATAATAGATTTGAAAAAAATCACCATTTTGTAGCCCCTGAAATAACAGGCTGGGCACTGTGGCTCACACTTGTCATCTCAGCACTTTGGGAGGTTGAGGCAGGAAGACTGCTTAAGCCCAGGAGTTTGAGGCCAGCCTGGGCTACATAGTGACACCCTGTCTCTACAAAAACAAAAAACAAAACAAAACTGGCTAGGCACAGTGGCATACACCTGTAATCACAGCTACTCGGGAGGCCGAGGAGGGAGAACTGCTTGAGCCCAAGAGTTTGAGTTCAGCCTGGGCAATCATAGCAACATCTATATCAAAAAAGAAAGAAAAAGAAAAGGAAAGAAATTAGACAAGTGAAAGTCAGACAAGGAAATAGGAAAAGTTTTTTGAGACAGAGAAAAAGCACGAAGCTGCTGGAAGTTCAGTACAGTAGTTAGTTATGGCTGGGAGAAGGTTATATGGAGTTGGAATCCTGGAAAATATCTACATGTAAGAAAGAGAAGTGAGATAAAACTGGAAAGGTAGGAGGAGAATAAAGGCAGTAGTATCCAGAAGGCCAAGGAGGTCTATTCCTCTACATGTGGAATGGTGGGACATGGGCCTTAGACAGGCCTGGGTTCCAATCGAGCCCTGCACTTACATGTTGTGACCTGGGCAATTTACTGATCCTTTTGGACTTAGTTTACTCATTTGTAAAATGAAGATAATACCTAATTCACAGAAGTTTTGAGGTAAATGAGATAATTCTAAAGAATACAAGGAATTCACTGATTATAAGTGAAATGATATGAACACAGTTTTCAAGAGATGGTGGATTAATCTAAGGCCTGGCATAGATGCCTGATTCAAAAAAAAAGATGTAATTGGTGACCTCTGTGAAGGTAATTTTGGTAGTGAGAATAGCTAGCCTGTCATAGGAAGTGAGAAAATGGACAGAGTGAGCATAAATTACAAATTTCAAAAAAGGAATACATTGAATGGAACAAGAGAGACAGGGTAGGTAGAAAGTAGAAAGGGCTAATTAGAGTTTAAGTATTATTTGTGACTTCAATTACTGTCATTATGCTGATGATTTCCTTATTCTTCAGGTCTGGTATCTCGAGTGCCAGACTTGAATTTCCTTCTGCCTATTTGGGACCAGGATACCCTACAGAAGCCTCTCAAACCCAACATGTCAAAAATGAACTCAGACAATTCCCTATCATCCTCTGGAGCAGGCCCTTGGTATGTGGAGATTTAGCATTCTTGATTTTGACTATGCTTGAGTGACCCTATAGATCAGTGACATACCATCTGTCTGTCATCTCCCGATACATGCCTTTGAATCGATGTGCATGTGGTAAGTGGGGGAACCGGGAAAGGCTCACTTAATCGGTGGCTTAGCCTTCAAATATTCTGCTGTTACATATTCCTGAATGTATATGTAGTAATACTTCCCAGCTGATAATTATTTTCCTTAGTCAAAATGAACTTACACTTTAAAAAGCCAGTTCCTGGTATTCTAAATAGAAGTAAAAAAGTCCAAGAAGGTGACGGTTATTAGCCAGAAAATAAAAGATTGCTATAGTAATGATTAGTATCATGTGTTAACTGGGCCACAGGGTGCTCAGATATTTGGTCAACATTATTCTGGTGTTTCTGTGAAGGTGTTCTGGATGATATTAACATTTAAATTGGTGGACCGCAGGCTAAAACTGAATGCCCTCAATAATGTTGGTGGTCCTCATCCAAGCAGTTAAAAGTCTGACTAGAACAAAAAGTTTGACTCACTCCTGCGTAAGAGAATTCTTCCTGTCTGAAGTGCTTCAAGCTCAATCATTAGCTTTTTCTTGCCATCAGGCTTGGAACTAAAACAGCTCTTGTGAACCTCAAGCCTATGGCCTTTGGACAGGAACTACACCATCAGCTCTCCTGGTTCTCAGGCCTTTGGGCTTGAACTGGAACTAAACCATTTGTTCCCCTGAGTCTCCAGCTCGGAAACTCATACTGAAGATACTGGGACTTTCCAGCCTCCGTAATGACCTACGTTAATTCCTCATAATAAATCTCTTTCTAGATTGCTTCTTTACCGATATAG
The DNA here is from genome assembly GCA_031835075.1 of Saguinus oedipus. Lineage (NCBI taxonomy): Eukaryota > Metazoa > Chordata > Mammalia > Primates > Cebidae > Saguinus > Saguinus oedipus. The sequence continues at coordinate 6,719,057 of CM063172.1, read as the reverse complement.
ATATCCTACTTACACAAATATTAATATGAATGCAGGCGTGTGTGTGTGTGTGTGTTTAAGTATATATATATTTCATATTATTTGCATTTATACATACACCTGTATTTGTATTTTATATATATACCTGTATTTGTATTATTTTATGTGCATAGGTATCTATACCGATATTGGTATATATCTATGCCATATACATATATATATATATATATATATATATATATACACACAAACACACCGATATCTATATCAGTGCTGATATATATATATATATATATATATATATATATATAAATAAATATAAGACCGGGCGCGGTGGCTCAAGCCTGTAATCCCAGCACTTTGGGAGGCCGAGGCGGGTGGATCACGAGGTCAAGAGATTGAGACCATCCTGGTCAAAATGGTGAAACCCCGTCTCTACTAAAGATACAAAAAACTAGCTGGGCATGGTGGCACGTGCCTGTAATTCCAGCTACTCAGGAGGCTGAGGCAGGAGAATTGCCTGAACCCAGGAGGCGGAGGTTGCGGTGAGCCGAAATCGCGCCATTGCACTCCAGCCTGCGTAACAAAAGCGAAACTCCGTCTCAAAAAATAAATAAAATAAATAAATAAATAAATAAATATATGGCATGACACTGATACACGTGTATATATATATATGTGTGTGTGTGTGTGTGTGTGTGTGTGTGTGTGTGTGTATGTGTGTGTGTGTATATATATATGTGTATATATAGGGAATATACACGTGTATATATATATATATATATATATATAGAGAGAGAGAGAGAGAGAGAGAGAGAGAGAGAGAGAACGATTTTTTTTTGTTTTTGTTTTTGAAAGAAGTCTCCCTCTGTTGCCCAGGCTGGAGTGCAGGTGGCTCACTATGACCTTCGCTTCCCAGGTTCTGTTGATTCTCCTGCCTCAGCCTCCCGAGTAGCTGGGATTACAGGTACCTGCCACCATGCTCAGCTAATTTTTGTATTTTTAGTAGAGACAGTGTTTTATCATGTTGGCCAGGCTGGTCTCGAATTGCTGACCTCAAGTGATCCATCCTCCTCGGCCTTCCGAAGTGCTGGGATTACAGGCATGAGCCACCGTGCCTGATTGGGTGCGATGCTGAATTAGTGAGTTCATTTCTCTAATGTGATTAAATATATCAAACACAATATGTAACAAATAATTTGATAAACTGTTTTGGGAGGAGCTCCAACTACCCAGCTATTTAAGCCAGAAAACTGACCATTGCTTCCTTCTTTCATGTCTCATGTATCTGATAAATCAAGTTCTATTGATTCTCAAATCAATCACTTCTCATCCCCTTTGCCATCATCTTTTCCTACCAGACTACTGTGACAGACTGGTGTGACACACCAATCTATTTTCCACAGGCAAACAGTGATCATTCTAAGAAGGATATGAAATATTATTATGTCTCTGCTATGCCCTTAGGATTAAGTTCAAATTTAAAGCATTTAATATGGTTTAACTGTTTTTTTGCTGTAATGAACTATTTTATTTCCTCAAATTTGCAATACTCCTTCTTGCTCCTTGGCCCTTCCACAGCTTATTCCTTCTGCCTGGACCCACCCTCCAGCCCTCCAATTTTCTTCTCGATAATGCCTTCTCACACTTCATGTCTCAGCATAATAAAACAATGAGCTAGGACAACTATACTATATGATTCACATATATTAATTATTTAATCCTCACACAATCCTATAAAAAGTACTATTCCTAAGTTCATCGTGCAGAGAAGGAAACTGAGACGTGGAGAGTCGAAGAACTTACACAAGGTCCTAAAGCCCAACCTCAGATCAATCCTCCTGTATCTCTTGAACCCACAGGCCCAAAACTTTGAATTTATTTTTGCCTTCTCTCTTACTGTCACACCCTACATCTGACCCAGTAACAGATATTACTGGCTCTACTTTCAAAGTAAATCAATACTCTGACCACTGGTTCAAGATATCCTTATCTCCCACCTGAATGACTTGCAATTTTAAAAAATGACTCTTAAGTTTTCCTGATTCCATTCTTGCCCACTTACAATCTATTATCATCATGAGTCTCCAGGTAAAGATGCTTTAAAACGTAAGTCAGATCCTGCTTTCTTCTGCTCAAAATCCTCCAAACACACACACACACACACACACACACACAAAGACAAAATTCCTTACACGACACAGTGTTCATTTAATCTACACTCTTCCTCTCCACATCCCAATCTCCCTGACATTCCGCACAAAGGTCGCCTCTGTTCACTGATCCAACCACTCTGGTCTCCCCGTTATTCCTCGAATACGACAAGCTCCTGCGTTAGGACCTTTGCACTTGCTATTCCCTCTACCTAGAAAGTTCCTGCCCGCGAAAGCAACTTAGGTCTTTCCACCCACCTCCTTCAGATTTCTGCTCAAATATTACCTTCTCGGTGACGCCTACCTTTAATACCTACTTAAAATCGCGCTCAGTGGACGAAAAATACGCAGAAGGTTGGACTCGGTTAACTAGGTCCACAGCTTCTTCACTCTAGGCCCCAGGACCGCCACCCCCGCCACGGACCCCGCCCCCTTGGTCGAGGGAACGTTCTCAGCATCCGCGGGGAACCAGCTGCTCCCCAAACCCATAGGTCGCAGTTCTGCCCCAGCCCGGAGCCCGACTTGAAGGTCCGCCTACCTGGCCAAGGGGCCGCAGAAACGCCAAACGCTCTGAAACAGCGTCTTAGCGCATCGCCCTGGGTCAGCTCTAGCTCTTCGGAGCACCTTCTTCTCCGCTCTAGGAACGCTGGAGGACCGCGGCTCGATGGTGCCGCCGCTTAGTCCTCGCAGAAACCGGCTAACTTGGCTCCAGCCTGCTGAGGTCCGCTGGTTGGTAGGATCATTTCCTTGTGAGCTGAGATTGTTGGTTTTTCTTTTCTCATTTTAAAGCCGATGTTTATTTTATTCATGTAAAAACAGGCCAGCTCCGTTGAGTGTTATCACAGCCAGCGTTTTCACTTTGCTAAATAAATAAAATACATACTTCGCCATTTTTTTTCACAATTAAAAAATTCATCAATGGAAAAAAATAATTGTCAAAGTATTTTGAAAATTAAACAGTGGACATATGTTTCATTGAAAGGTTTAAGGTAATAAGAAATTAAGTCTATTACTGTCAGAGAAAATAAATCAACAACATTTTGCAATGAATGTAGGCTTCAGGGTGAATAAAAGCAACAGATATCATTTTATCAAAATAAATTCTACAACAGAGAATAGAAATAGTCTCTTTCTTGCCCACAGTATCACAAACTGGGTTTTTATAGTTTTTGTATAAGATGAACTCTTTGAACACTTATACATTGCTGGTGGGAATGTAAATTAGTTCTGCCACCGTGGAAAGCAATTTGGAAATTTCTTAAAGAACTTCAAACAGAACTTTTTGTTTTGTTTGTTTGTTTTCGTTTTTTTTTTTTTTTCTTTTTTGAAGCGGAGTTTCGCTCTTGTTACCCAGGCTGGAGTGCAATGGCGCGATCTCGACTCACCGCAACCTTCGCCTCCTGGGTTCAGGCAATTCTCCCGCCTCAGCCTCCTGAGTAGCTGGGATTACAGGCCCGCGCCACCATGCCCAGCTAATTTTTTGTATCTTTAGTAAAGACGGGGTTTCACCATGTTGACCAGGATGGTCTCGATCTTTTCACCTCGTGATCCACCCGCCTCGGCCTCCCTAAGTGCTGGGATGACAGGCGTGAGCCACCACGCCCGGTAGAAACAGAACTTTTATTCCACCCAGCAATTCCATCATTGGATATATGTCCAGAGGAATATAAACTGTTCTACCATAAAGACCCATGCGTGCTTATATTCATCACAGCATTTTTCACAACAGCAGAGACATGGAATCAACCTGGATGCCCGTCAGTGGTGGACTGGATAAAGAAAACGTGGTAGGTACACCATGGAATATCATGCAACTGTAAGAATGCGATCACGACCTTTGCAGCAACATGCAGCTGGAGGCCATTTGTCCTAAGCCAATTAACACAGGCAGAGAAAACCAAATACTGCATGTTCTACTTATAAGGGGGTGCTAAACATTGAGTAGACATGGACACAAACGGGGACAACAGACACAAGGACTTACTTGAGGGTGGAGGGTGAAAGGAAAGTGAAGATTGAAAAGCGTACCATGCTACCACCTGGGTGACGAAATCATTCATACACCAAACCCCAGCAGCATGCACTTTATTCATGTAACAAACTTGCACATGTACCCACTGAACCTAAAACAAAAGTTGGAAGAAAGAAAAAATAAACTCTTTAAAAAATCTTAACAAACTTTTATCAGTTGATAGAAACTTTGAAATATTAAATATACAAACTGTTGTACTATGACATGTAATTTATTCAGTGTTTCAAGCATTGAAATTATCATAACAGAAAAAAAACAACCAGTTCCATTATCACAAGCAGTTATCTTTTCTTCTTGGGTGTCTGAATGTATGTTTGAAAGCTTATGTTTAAAGTAAAAATTAAATATAAACTTTTCATTAGGCCAACAAATCTAGTCAACATAAATGTATTACTAATTAGAAGTCAATATTCTTTCTTGAAGAGAAAACTTGTATATCTTATTTTTAATATCTAGAAAGCATTTTTTTTTCAAAAATTACATAAGGGATAGACGTAAAGAAAATTTAAACAGAAAGCAAATACTATATCCTATTATTTACTCCCCCTCAAACTCCCTACCCTGACTGGTTTCTTAAATCTGTCACTTTTATTATCAATACCGAGATTATTGGCATTGTGTTGGATAGCTCATGAAATCCAAACATTTAAAGTAGCTAGACAAAGAAGAGTTTTTTTTTTAATTTTCAGGCTGTGCATTTTTCATTTAAACAGTCCATTTGTATCTTTTGGGAGCAGTAGAGGTAGATAAGGTGAGAATAATTTAAAACACCATTATCATCAGGACAGGCAACATACAGAAAATACAAATCAATTTTCAAACTTGAGGTTTTCATCTTCCAAGATTATCCTCATTTTTGTAAACTATAGTGGTAATGTTTCTACCAGGTTCATTCATAGGATATTCAAGACAAGAACCTTCTTTTCCATACCATCAATAGAGATGCTATTGCATTGCAAGTCATGCCATCATGCTGCAGCATAAGATTTGCAGTTCTTATCCTTTGGTAATCATGCTTCCTGTTCTCTCTGCTTCTACGGCAAGGTCTCATTCATTACTCTGAGTTTTTAAATAAATTATTTGTCCAGTGATTCTTCTCAACAATCAAAGCCTACAAATGAATCTAACAAATTTAACCTATAGTTTAATATTAGGAAACCTGTATCTTTAAGTCAACATGCTAGTAGGCTGATAAAGAAAAATCATATAATCTCCACAAATGCTACAATGTAATTTCATAAAACTCTACATATAGTTCTGACTAAAAGCGGAAACTCCTAATAAAAACTAAATAGATGGATGCTTCCTTTATAAGGCAAAAATAAACATGTCAAATATCCCAGAAACCTCCCTTATATTTGATGGTGAAATCTGAGACATATCCCCCATAAATTCAGATTAAAATCTAGCTGAATTAATTAGGCTAAGAATAAAAAGGCAGCAATTTTGCTAAATCTGTAATTTCTTACTCCCTAAACTGCTGGTAGCTAAGGTTAACACCTTCTCTCGTGCTATAGAACTTTAAAAAAAAAAAGCAAGAAATACCCATTAGACCCCTTATGCCAGTGGGAGATGTTTATATTTCGTGAAACACTATTTTTGATAATTCCATAAAGTAATATAATAATGGTCTATGAGAACATTAATGCTATTCCATAAAATGTATCCATTGTAAATTGGCAGTAGCCTCACTAATTTGTTTTCTCAGGCTGTTTCTCAGCACTGAATGAAACTCAATGTAACTCTGGTGGCTAAGACAAGTTATTTGATCTGTTCAACTTCCTGCTTGAGCAGAGTGAAATAATAAAGTGATGTTGATGGTTTCTTGAAACGTAAACATAACATAAAATTTTTGTTGTGCCGTTTTTCTTCTATTTCACAATCACTAACTACATACTCTGGGCACAACTACTTCAAAGGAAAAGTTGTTGTAACCCTTTCTATTAGTTCCGCTGAGACAACCATGGTCTGCAGTCAAATTCCAGCTTTTGAAATCTCTTTTAAGGCAGATGTACTGGCCAAGCAACTTTAAATGGCAAGGGAAGCATAATTACAGCTATCATGAGTATTCCGCAGCAGGCCTTAGAAATACTATTGGTTGTATGGTGTGTATTTTATCTTTCTGGGAAAAAATCTCACTAATCTTGCCTTGGCTTACTTAGAAGTCACAGTTTCTCAGCTGTACCTTCTTCCAAGTGAGAAAGATAAAGATATTTGTTCGGCCACTATTAGAAAATCTTTTTAGGCCTTAAAGGGCATTATAGTCAAGTGTCTCCCAGAAAAGCAAGTTAAAAGTAAATAACAGTGAAATATATTTGCAATATATTTGATAAAGATTTAATTTATTTATTAAAGCGTTTTTATGATCAGTAAGAAAAAGACCAACAACGTCATAAAAGAATAGACAAAGGTTATCACAGGAGCAGTTCACATACACACAGAAGAATTCCAAAAGACTCATAAACACATCTATGAAAAGATGCTCTACCTTATAAAAAATAAAATGTCATTTTCACCTTAGATTGGGAAAGATCAAAAGGTTTGAAAATACAATATTGGTGATGTTGGTGAGTGTGTAAACAGAGAGGGGGGTGTTGCAGTATCTATTAAAATTGAAAAGCACACACAGCTTAAATGTGACATTCTTAGACTTTAACCATTTTATCAAAAAAGATCCCCCCCAACACTGTCTGTAGCCCCCTACTTTTTTCACCGTAATTTGTAGTTTTTGTCTGTTGGCTTTTGTGAGTCTGTCTCCCCCAGTAAGATGTAAAATTCTATGATGGCAAGGAGCAAGTTTAACTCATTTCTTGATTCATCCGCAGTACCAGCCACAGTGCCTAATACATAGGAAGCACCTGACATTTTCCCCTTGTTTCAGTAATTCTGTTTTGAAGTCAGCATTTCTAGATGATCCAAAGGATTCTTTTTGACCTAATATTCATCTATTTTTAGATGATATGCTACAGATACACTGTCACATATTCACAGAGGCTTTCACTATAATGCTGTGTGATAGCATAATATAGAAAAACCTCTTAACCATGCAACAAAATACGGTGCTTTCATATAATGGAATACCATAAGGTTATTTAAAAGAAAGTTTCATATGTATTGACATAAAACCATAAGGTTATTTAAAATAAAGTTTCATATGTATTGACATAAAGCGTCTCCAGGATGTATTAAAAGAGCAAAGTGTCAATCCATGTGTATAGTGTGGTATCTTTTGTTCTAAATGGAAATATGCACATGTAACAGCACGGCTATCACCAATATGCGACAACCTGCTTTAGGGAAAATCTCAAGCTGGTGTGGTCCAGCGTCAGCCATGTCACATCTTGTGGAAGAGTAAATGTGCCCTTCTGCGTCACACTGCCCTGCCAGATTCTAGAACCCCACTTCCTCACCTGCAGCTCTCCGGGGGCTAATCAGTATTTTGAACTGCGAAAACGGGGTTGCTCAAATGAGAGATAGTTTGGATAGTGTTAAAGTCTCAGGGTCCAAGCACATATCACGGAATGACAAAAAGGCCTTTTAATAGACCTTTAATGAAGATCACTGAAGTTTTCTCAAAACTCCAGAGTTTTCTAAAAAGATTAGCCAGTCTCTCGATGCTGATTCTGTCCTTGTAGTCCCTCCTGATCTGGTCTCCTCGAGTTCTGCCAACTACCTTATTCTTGTCTGGTTCTCTCGTTAGTCCAAACTGCATCATTTTGTAAGTCTCCCACCATGTCTCAGACCTTGATCAAAGTGAAACATTCCACGGGGGTTCAGGCCGTGAGAAACAGCCTGCCCTTTCTCATATTATGCTGGCAAAAAGTGCAAGGAACATTACATTCTGTGGGAACAAGAGCCAAATTGCCTCAAAATGTCTTATCAACATCTTCCCTGGCAGCAAGCCATACCACCCAGACCCCTGCCACTCAGGCCTACAAGTACCCCAGCCTGTAAGCAATGGTAGGCACTGGCATTAGGTTCGTCCCCAACTCTGTAGGTGTTATGCCGGACACAAATTCTGCATTTGCCGTGTGTGTGTGTGTGTGTGGTATGTGTTTCTTTAACCTTCGCTTTCCCTTCAAAATCTAACATCTCACTCTTTTTCTGGGAGTAGGGGTGGGGATTAGGTCTTGCTATGTTACTCAGGCTGCTCTTGAACTGCCTCAAGCAATTATCTCACCTCAGACTCCCAAAGGGCTGGGATTACAGGTAAGCCATCATGCCCTGGCGTTCTTCTCTATACCTTATCATTTTTTCTTTCTCTTGCCAGTCTAGATGGCCCAAATCTACTCAAGCACTCTGATATTCATCTTCTATATTTTTTTAATGAATAAAGCTTATATCCTCTTAAATCAGGATTTGGCTTCTAGTAGTCAAAGCCAAGCTTTTCTACAAGAAAATTTTCGCTTCTAACATGTGTACTTGCACTATATGCTTTTAAAAATGATTCAAAACTGTCGTACGCATTTATTAGTTGTCTACCTCCCTTGCCCAACCTGATTTTCATTCAAGAATCCACTCCTGTACAACTGGTCTACAACTCCACAGATAAGCCATTCTATTTCCTAAGCAACAACACTTGTTTTGAGTGGGCAAGCGGCCCAAGCTTATCCCATTATGGTGAATCTCTGGATTCCTGCTTGGATTGGCAACTCAGAAATGTTCTCTCTTCAGAGCTGGACCAGAAAAAAAGGTAACCGAACTCAGGAGGTTTGACAGCCCTTTTGTTATATAAGGGAAACCAGCCCAAGGTAAACGACCCTTGGAAAAGGAAAGTGGAGAAGAAAGCCAAAGTTCAATTAAAGCCATGCAGGAAATCCATCCTTCTTCCAGACTTTTCAAGAGCCAGTAAATGTTTTCTATTTTCTAACTGAAAGCAGAGGTATACACTTAATGGAATCCTTTTGTTCTTTCTGGGCTTCTTTTGGTTCCCCCGGGGCAAATGAATGGCAAAACAGAGTAACAGGGGAAAAAACTTTAATAGCTCTTAACCTTTATCCTGCAACATATACCGTTGTGTATGTGCAGAATGTACATTCTGTGTAGAAGACACCAAAAAATATATTTTTTGGAAGAAAGGTGTAAGGGACTGCGGTGAAAGATTCACTCTAACTCCCCTCCTGTAATGGCTATTTTTAAAACTGTTACTTTCTAAAGTCAAAAAAATAAGCTGCTAAAGACATCTCAAAAGTTTTTTCCTAGGGCCGGGCGCGGTGGCTCAAGCCTGTAATCCCAGCACTTTGGGAGGCCGAGGCGGGTGGATCACGAGGTCAAGAGATTGAGACCATCCTGGTCAACATGGTGAAACCCCGCCTCTACTAAAGATACAAAAAATTAGCCGGGCATGGTGGTGCATGCCTGTAATCCCAGCTACTCGGGAGGCTGAGGCAGGAGAATTGCCTGAACCCAGGAGGCGGAGGTTGCGGTGAGCCGAGATCGCGCCATTGCGCTCCAGCCTGGGTAACAAGAGCGAAACTCCGTCTCAAAAAAAAAAAAAAAAAAAAAGTTTTTTCCTGAGACACTTACTACTATGGTGGTACAGTCCTTTTAACACTTTGGGTCATATAAAACTTTTGTTGTTACAAGTCCTGCTGTGCAACTAAGTCCTTACTTGTCATCTTTCCCTTTTGTCTTTTTGTACACCATCTCTCGAAAACTGGCTAAAATCTTATTTTCTCTCTTCTGTCTCTCCTTTTGGTTAAAGGATGCAAGAGCTCTCTTCTCATCAGCACTATAGATTTGGTTCTCCTTACGTAGTCGTACAGCCTCCATTCTGCAGTGCCTGCTACCACTCATGACATAACCTGAGCATTCAAAAGAAGCGATCTCTTCACTTGTCAACCCAATTTCACCTCTTCGTGGGATTCGCTTTCCAGCTTTTACATATTCAGCCATAGCTGCACCTTCACCAGGGAGCAAAGCATGGCCATAGTTCAAAGGTTTCTCATCTTGAGAGGTATGTATTATAGGTGCTTCTGGACCTATTAAATCCATAGTATCTGCAATATTTGGCTGCTCCGCCCACGTATCTTCAGACAACTCCTCTTCTGAATCTTTACAGCTTGAGTCACTAGATTCTTTTTTAGTCTTCTTATTCTTTTTCTTGGGTTCTTTTGTTTTGAGTTTCTTTTTCTTCTCTTTATTCTTGGCTTTTTTAACTCTCTTTTTATCATCATCAGAGTTAGACTTTTTTACTGGGTTTGAGTTATTGTCACTATCATCAGAAGACTTCCTATGTTTTCTTTTGGACAACTTATTCTTTCTTTTTTTCTTGTTTCTTGAACGACTGGTCTTCTTCTTCCCGTTTTCTTCCGAGCTGGAGTCTGAGCTGCTGTTCTTCCTATGCTTTACCTCTTCATCCTCAACTGGGCTATGTTCATTAGAATCTGGTTCAGGAAACTTTGGAGACAGGCCCCACACCTCAGGCGCTCCCAACTCCCCAATCCTCTCTCTCTCCTTCAGCCTCCTCTGCCCATAGCTCTCTTCCTTCTCCTTCGCGTAGTCTTCCACCCACTGCCGTTCTTCCGCATAGTGGTGGTGACGGTGGCGACATCCGCTATACGAGGTCAAGGAGGAGGAAGGTAAAGCGTAGGTGCGGAGCCCTGGGGGCCGCTCCTGCGACCCAGAGGTACAAAAGGGGTAAAGAGCGCCGACGCCCGACTCACTACAAGACCTGAAGCCGTCACGGCCGCGGGAGTGAGAGCGCGAGCGGCCAGCCCTAGAGGAACGTCTGCTCCGCTCGGATGGTGGGGTCCCCGAGGAGCTACGTCGCCGTCTACGAGAGTTCAGGATGTCCTCGGAATAGCGGGACCGGGAAACTGAGGGCATGAGCCGCGACTCAAACGGTCAACGCTGGGCGGTTATTAGAGACACAGACGCAGGGTGGCGATTCGCGGCCGCGCAGGAGCACTACACACGGCCTCCCACGCAGGCGCGCTACACACGGCCGCCCACGCAGGCGCGCTACACACGGCCACCCACGCAGGCGCGCTACACACGGCCTCCCACGCAGGCGCACTACACACGGCCGCCCACGCAGGCGCGCTACACACGGCCGCCCACGCAGGCGCGCTACACACGGCCTCCCACGCAGGCGCGCTACACACGGCCGCCCACGCAGGCGCGCTACACACGGCCACCCACGCAGGCGCGCTACACACGGCCTCCCACGCAGGCGCGCTGCACACGGCCGCCCACGCTGGCGCACTGCACACGGCCGCCCACGCTGGCGCACTGCACACGGCCGCCCACGCACGGCTTCCGCTTCCTGCCAGTCATCAAAGGAAAAACGAATCCGCGCGTGTGCTGTGAGACGCCGGCCTTGGCTGAGGCTGCGTGAAAGCTTCTTGTGGGAAGTGGATAGGATTAGGGCGCGCTTGTTTTTGGGACTTATGTTCCCCAACCTGAGCCCTGTGGGAACATGAAAGGACGAATTTCCGTCTATGATTCTCTCTACCACTGAAACACCCACTTCTTCGATTTCGCCTTTTACCATTTTGCTTCTCACCCTTTGTTCTTAGCCTTCATTTCCGTCTCCTTAACTTTACCCCTCTGTGGAAGATCCCTACCACCAACGCTCCTCCTTTTTTCCTTCCTAAAAAAGGATCTTGTCCATCCTCTTCGTGGAGGAAATATGTTTAATTAATCACTTCCCAGTCTCCCTGGTTACCACGGGAAGCAAGCACCAAAACTTCTTTTGAATCAATTTCTCAGTCTCTGAACTAGGTGAAGGACAGAGTTGTACTTTTTTTAAAAAAAAAGAAAAGAAAGGATCTTACTCTGTCGCCCAGGTTGGGGTGCAGTGGAAGGATCACAGCTCAGGGCAGACTTGACTTCCCGGGATCAAGTGATCCAAATCAGCCTCCCGAGGAGCTGGGACTGCAGGTGCCCACCACCACGGCAGGCTGATTTTTAAATAATTATTTGTAGAGACGGGTGTCACTTTGTTTCTGAGGCTGGTCTCAAACTCTTGGGTTCAGGCATCCTCCCGTCTCAGCCTTCTCAAGTTATGGAATTACAGGCGTGAGCCACCATGCCCGGCCAAGAGTCATGATTTTAATTATTAAATTCACAGACTTTTCCACCCTAGAAACACATAGAAGCATCCCACTCCATCTTGTAGACAGATATCTTTCTATCTAGGGAGATTTCTTCAGAAACTGTAGTTTGAAAACCACTTTCTGTATACACATATCTCACTCTCAGAAATGACAAACATTTTATACAAGATCATTTATCCCTCATCTTAAAATGTAAATAGGCATTAACATCATCTTGGTTCTCTCTAATTAAGTTGATCTGCTCAGGTTTGACAGCCAGGCCAAAACTTAAGAATGGTCTCTTCCTGATGCTAGAACTCTAGATAACAAAATGGGGGAAATTAAATAGAATAAGACCAAATTATATCATTTGCTCTAAGTAAAAATTTAGTAATTTGATTGAAGGGGATAACGATTAGTTCCATGCATAAATTATGTGAATTTAGGAACTGGTAAACAGCAGGGAGTATTATATGTGAATGGTCACATGTATAGTGAAAATACAGGGATAGAGTAAGTACTATAGAGTTTCTGTAACTAAATAAAATTTTTTTTGGAGTTATAAACTACTTGATAAGCCAATGAAATGGATATGTCTTACTTGGATAACTAAATTTAAGCCATTTAGTATCTGATGTAAACTTGAATTAACAAGTTGATTGATGGAATACTTATTTCAGGTAGCACACAGGAAAGTGAAATTTGGAATATATTTTTGATCTTTAGAAAAGTTATGACCTAGACTAGGGGTCGGCAACCCTTTTTTTGTAAAAGGCCAATAGTAAATATTTTAGGTTTTATGGGTCAAGAGGCAAAATTGAGGATATTATTACATACTTATTTTTAAGACAAAATGTACATTTAAAAAATGATAAAGCATAATCAACAATTTGTTCAATTATTCCAAGGAATAGATAACTGTTTCTTAAAATTTTTATTTTACTTTAAGTTCCGGGATACATGTGTAGAACGTGTAGGTTTGTTATGTAGGTATACAAGTGCCATGGTGGTTTGTTGCGCCTATGAACCCATCATTTAGGTTTTAAGCTCCACAAGCATTAACTATTTGTCCTGATGCTCCCCCTCCCCTCCTTCACCCCCTACAGGCTCTGGTGTGTGTTGTTCCCCTCCCTGTGTCCATGTGTTCTCATTGTTCAACTCCCACTTATGAGAGCATGTGGTGTTTGGTTTTCTGTTCCCCGGTTAGTTTGCTGAGGATAATGGCTTCTAGCTTCGTCTATGTCCCTGCAAAGGACATGATCTCATTCCTTTTTTATGGCTGTATAGTATTCCATGGTGTATATTACATACTTATAACAAAAGAAAAAGCACATTTTTATTGATGCAATATAATTATATTATTATTCAAATGATAATAGTTGAGTATAATTTTGTAATGTGTATCTTCTAATGGGAAGAATTAAATTCTTTTTTTGGATGAAAAGCATTTTGTTTAATTAGGGTTCTGCCCTTGTAGGGCAAAAGTAGCCATAGACAATATGTAAGTGAATGAACAAGGCTGTGTTCCAACAAAACTTTATTTATAGACACTGAAGTGAATTTCATATGATTTTTACTTTACTAAATTTTATCATTCTTTTGATTTTTCCCCCAGCCATTAAAAAATATAAAAATAATTCCTCACTCATACCATTAAAAAAACAGGCCATGGGCCAATTTTGGTCTATAGGCAGCAGTTTGCTAACCCCTGACTTAGCAGAAAAAGCAGTGGTGCTTATAGGGACAAAAATAAATGCCTACCATAACTTTTTATGAGAAGATGGGCTTTTATTTTCTAAATTTTATTTATAGATGAGCAAATATTCATTTGTATAGAACACAGAAATATATTTGAAGAACTTTATGAAAATGGGGAAAGTTTTTGAAGTAACAATACATTTTAATCATTAAGGAAAGTACCAGATGTTGAACGCTCAGCTAAAATGGAATTGTTCTCACAGGTAACATTTTACCATCTTTCTTAAAATTTCTCAAAATTGTTTTCCATAAATCTTTCCTCCCGTTTTTATTTTATTTGAATATTTTTTGAGACAGGGTCTTACTCTGTTGCCCATGCTAGAGTGCAGTGGCACTATCATGCCTCACTGCACCCTTGACCTCCTGGGCTTAAGTGATCCTTCCATCTCAGCCTCCCAAGTAGCTGGGACCACAGCTGCGTATCACCATGCCCAACTGATTTTTTATTTTTTATAGGGCTAGACCCTGTCTCTAGACAGATGCTGCCCAGGCTGGTCTCAAACTCTTGAGCTCAAGTGACCCTCCCACCTCACAGTCTTTGAAAGTGCTGGCATCACAGGCATAAGCCGCCATGCCCAGCCCCCAATTTCTATTTTAAAAACTTTCAAACCTACAGAAAAGTTCAAACACCCATATATCACTTACCTAGATTCACTAGTTGTTAAGATTTGGTTTCTTACTCAAAAGAAGATTGCAGACATTGTAATACTTCAGCTCTAACTATTTCAGTGATGAATGCATAAAAAGGGCATTTTCCTTTATACTCACAATATTGTCCTTACAGTCAAAACATATGGGATATGTTTAAAATTCTTCAACTGTTCAAAAAATGCCATTGAGGTGGGATTGAATATTTTGTGTGTGTTTTTATTTTTATTTATTTTTTTTTTTGAGGCGGCGTTTCGCTCTTGTTACCCAGGCTGGAGTGCAATGGCGCGATCTCGGCTCACCGCAACCTCTGCCTCCTGGGTTCAGGCAATTCTCCTGCCTCAGCCTCCTGAGTAGCTGGGATTACAGGCACGCGCCACCATGCCCAGCTAATTTTTTGTATCTTTAGTAGAGACGGGGTTTCACCATGCTGACCAGGATGGTCTCGATCTTTTGACCTCATGATCCACCCGCCTCGGCCTCCCAAAGTGCTGGGAATACAGGCTTGAGCCACCGTGCCCGGCCTTGTGTGTGTTTTTAAATCTAGAATCCATTCAAGTTTCATGCATAGCATTTATTATAACACTTTAGTCTCTTAAATCTAGAGCAGTTTATCTGCCTGGTCTGAATGTTTGTGTCCCTTTATAATTCATATGTTGAAATCTAATCACCAATGTGATAATGTTAGGATATGGGGCTTTTGGGAGGTAATTACGTCATAAGAGCAGATCTCTCATGAGTGGGATTAGTACCCTTATGAAAGAGGTCCCAGAGAGCTGCCTTGCCCCTTCCACCATGTAAGGACACAGCTAGAAGGTGCCATCTGTGAACCAGAAGGCAGACCCTCCGTAGACACCAAATCTGCCTACACCTTGATCTTGGATTTCTCAGCTTTCATAACTGTGAGAAATAAATTTCTGTTCTTTATAAGCCACCTGGTTTACAGTATTTTGATACAGTAGTCCAAAGGGACTAAGGCAGTCCCCTTAATTTATTTTTTTAATTTATTGACATAGTTTGAAGAGACCAGGGTGATTGTTTTTAAAAATATCTCACAATTTGAATTTATCTGATTGTTTCTTTAAGATGAGGTTCAAGGTGATCCTGTTTGGCTGATCACATAGGTGATATTGTATATATCTTATTGCATTACACAAGGAGGCACTTAATATTAGTTTGTCCCTAACCATATTTATTATTAAGAAAATCCTTGCCGGGTGCGGTGGTCATGCCTGTAATCCTAGTACTTTGGGAGGCAGAGGTGGGCGGATCACTTGAGGTCAGGAGTTTGAGAATAGCCTGGCCAACATGGTGAAACCTCATCTCTACTAAAGATACAACAATTACCTGGGCATGGTGGCGCATGCCCATAGTCCCAGCAACCTGGGAGGCTGAGGCAGGAGAATCCCTTGAACCTGGGAGATGGAGATTGCAGTGAGCCGAGATCATGCCAGTGCACTCCAGCCTGGGTGACAGGGTGTGACTTGATCAAAAAAAAAAAGAAAGAAAGAAATTCCTAATATGCAAATTTATAGAGTTCTGGAGACAAACTGGAATTCAATTCCTTTCTAAATTACTTCAGACTGCCTTCACACATATGTTTAGTGACCTCTACACACAAAAGCAACAATAAAGGCAATACTTTGCTTTATGTCAATGAGACATTCACTAATGAGAACCATTTTGAAGCATCTAAAACAAAAACAAAAACTGACATAGGATAGTGTTTATAGCATAAGGTTAGGAAAAAAAACTACATCGGTGGGGCGTGGTGGCTCACGCCTATAATCCCAGCACTTTGGGAGGCCGAGGCGGGTGGATCACGAGGTCAAGAGATTGAGACCATCCTGGTCAACATGGTAAAACCCCGTCTCTAATAAAAATACAAAAAATTAACTGGGCATGGTGGTGCGTGCCTGTAATCCCAGCTACTCGGGAGGCTGAGGCAGGAGAATTGCCTGAACCCAGGAGGCGGAGGTTGTGGTGAGCCGAGATCGCGCCATTGCACTCCAGCCTGGGTAACAAGAGCAAAACTCTGTCTCAAAAAAAAAAAAAAAAAAAATCTACACCAGCCATAAAATGAATGAAATTATGTCTTTTGCAGCAACATGGATAGAACTGGAGGCCATTATCCTAATGAAATAACTGAGAAACAGAAACTCAGATACCACATGTTCTCACTTATAAGTGGGAGCTAAATCATTGGTACACATGGACATACAGAGGCGAATAATAGACATTGGAGATTCCAAAAGGTGGGAGGGTGGAAGGGCTTGAAGGTTGAAAAATTACCTACTGGGGTCTGGCACAGTGGCTCACACCTATAATCCCAGCACTTCAAGAGACGGAGGCAGACTGCTTGAGCCCAGGATTTCAAGACCAGTCTAGACAACATGGAAAGACCCTATCACTACAAAAAACAAAAATAAAAAATTAGCCAGGTGTGGTGGCATGCACTGCGGTCTGAGCTACTTGAGACGCTGAGGTGGAAAGATTTGTTGAGCCCAGGAGGTCAAGGCTGCAGTGAACCATGATCATGACACTGCATTCCATCTGGACAACAGAGTGAGGCCCTGCCTCAAAATAAAAAAAATTACCTATTGGGTACAATGTTCACTATTAAGGTGACAGGTACACTAAAAGCCCAGACTTCACTATGCAATGTATCCATGTAACAACACTGCACTTGTACCCACTAAATCTATAAAATATTTAAAAACTTCATCAACATTCTATCTGTTCAGGGATTAAAACTGAGCAAAAATTGTGTATTTTGGCAAAGACTAAGAAAGAACTTGGAGGAACACATCCCTCCTTTAAAAGACTTTTAAGTCATTGGCATTTCCAATGACTTAAATTTTTATTTTTATACCTTTTCTAAGAAGTCTTTGCTGGTGACCTGATCATTACTGAAATGGCTGGTGTTCCTATGAACGTGAATCATTCAGGTAAACTTACTGAGAAAGTGTCAATATACGGAGTAGCCAATCAGCTTAAAATCTGTATCTTCTTAGGGGCAGTTCCAAGTGGTTAGAGCAGCTCTGTGACATCATGAATGTTCCATGTGTCTTCTCCTTCTGCTTCAATATTCTTCAATAACTTTCTGCTTCCAGCAAATGGCTTTCATCTTTATGGTAGCCTCCTCATGAAGAGATGGCCATTCCACCAAATAGGAAGGGAGGGCCAACGGTCTGGGCTAGTTTGAGTCATTCTAGGAAGAAAGAAGGGCCAAAGGTCTGGGCTGTTTGAGTCATTCTTTTTTTCTTTTTTTTTTTTGGTCATAAAATATAGTTTTCCTAAAAACTCCATTCAGTGGTTTTGCTTTCATCTCACTGTCTGGAATTGCGTCAAAAGGCTCCCTCTATCTTCAAGTGTTTGGGGAGATACATATTTTCAAGTGGTCACGTTGTTATACAGAAAGGAAAGAAAGAGAAAGAAGAAAGAAAGAAAGAAAGAAAGAAAGAAAGAAAGAAAGAAAGAAAGAAAGAAAGAAAGAAAGAAAGAAAGAAAGAAAGAAAGAAAGAAAGAAAGAGAGAAAAAAGAAAGAAAGAAAGAAAAAGGAAGGAAGGAAGGAAGGAAGGAAGGAAGGAAGAAAGAAAGAGAAACAAGAATCTCTTAACATGACAGGACAGGGGACCGGACATTTGGTAGTCAACCAGAGTGTCCTGTGGGATAGTGGAATTGACAGCTTTGAAGCACTGTGTGCATAGACACTTTTCAAAAGTTACCTCAGCTAATCTTCACAACTCTGAGATGCTGGATGGAGCTTTATCGTAATTCTGCAATCTACAAGAATATACTTTTCATCGTCTTTCACCGATTCTACCTCCAAATCTCAATATTCGTGCTAGAAAAATCCACCTGCTTCTAAAAGACAGGCAACTACAAGTCTCCACCTGCTTCTAGGAGAAATAAGAAATGATGATTTTGTTCCATTTTGTCCTTAGTCCTTGTCTCCTCAGATTTCTTGAAAACTATATCTAATGTGATTTAGATAAAATCAGCCTGTTTTGGAGTGGAAAACCAGGATGGATTCTCCAGGATGTCTCTGGTTCCTGAATAGACAAACCACAGGAAACTGATTATTTAAGTTCCTTTCCTGCCAGAGGTGATCAAAGAAGCTGAAACGCACTCCGTCTAGTTGTGCCTGCAGCTCGGAGTTTCCCAGGCACCAGGAGCCATCGGAATAGGACCCCAAGTCCAGGAAAGGAAATGGGCCTCTGGTGCGCAAGAGGTGGGGGATTCCTCAAGCCGACTGCCCACCAAACTGCAGCAGAGGTCCCACTGCCACAAAGCCCCTGTCCATGGTCCCTCCTGGCATCCTGGCTCCCAGGAGCCCCGGGATTCAGCTTCTCCATTCTGCTGAGTAAAAAGGGGCTCACTGAAGGCTCCAGCCAAATAACTTACAGTCACTTATGGCTTAAAATCGAGTCCCATCTGGTTCAAAGAATTCTCAGGGCTTTCTTCTATTATAGGATGGGTGTAGTTTATCACATACCAAGCATTGTTCTAAGCACTTTACCCAAGAGCGCTCACAACATTATCTAATCCCCACTAACGCCTACAACAGACCAATCTACTATTATTTTCCCTATTTACAGATTGGAAAAGTCAGGCACAGGGAGGTTAAGTAATTTACCAAGATCACCCAGCCAGTTAGTGAGTGGGAAAGCCAGGATTACACAGGTAACCTGGCTCCCTGTATATCTAGCCACTGTGCTTGACTGTGAATGGGGGCTGGGAAGAAACAAGAAGAAAGCAGAAGAGAATGAGGTCCCTGAAGCCAGAGACTAGAGAGTTTCTGAAGGTGGAGAGCAGCATAAGCCTGACTGCCAGAGAAGCAGCCATGGAATGCAGAGTGGTGAGTGTGGGAGTGGGACAGCGTGTTGAGGATTAGTGGGATGTGAGGGCTAGAGTCGGGGTAGGGAGGGCTTTCTTTCAAGTAGTTTGGCCCTAAGGAGGAGGAAAAAAGTGATGGGTGAGAGGGGAAGGAAAAGGGCAGCCACTGGTCGCTCCAGGCAAGTGCCTGGTCATGTGTTCTGCTGCTCTGATGTTTCTGAGAGACTGAAGTTCCTCCCGCCAGAATTCTCAGGGCTCTGGGAAACCCCCACTTTCCCGCTGAATTTTAGTGTCAGTTTTATGCCAGAGGCTTAGGCAAGCTTTACATAGGAAAGAAATATGAGCCACAGCGGCATCCTTCCTGGATTTAAAGAGTCAATCCTATTTGTTATGACCCAGAGGCTGTCATCCTTTTCCTTCTCTTTCCCTTAAGTGCCTTCCCTTGTGTGGAGGTTAAGGACAGGGTAGCTAATAGGTTAATTCGGAGACAACCACCGAGAGGAGCTTCCTAGAAAGCCCAGGAAGTGGCCTTGGTTCCCACCGAGGCTTCCGGTGCCTCAGCCTCTACTTCTCTCCCGCGTCTGGAGAGCGCTCCCTTCCACCCCCGGACATCCTCTGGGATACTTGCTGTGGGATTCACAGTGGGGTGCAGAGGACGACCCCGCAAACGCACGGACTGTAGGAGAGATCTCTGCAGCTGCGCCTCGGGGGTGTCCTGGGCCCCTGGGCATGAGAGGAGGGTTTCACATGCAGTTTAACTGGACGATTTACCACCGTTCCAGAATCCTCTGAAGATACACAGGTCGCCACTGGAGTGAGACCTGGGTCCTGCCGAGGGTCGGGATGGCTAGAGAACCGAGAAAAACCGCAGCCCTGGACGCCCCGTCTGCAGCGGACAAGACGGGGCTCCTGACCGTGAAGGTGGAGAAGGAGGAAGCCTCCGCCTTGACGGTGGAGCTGAGCGCACCCGGCAGCCCTGCTGGGGTCCCCGAGCGCTCCCGCCAGCGCTTCCGAGGCTTCCGCTTCCCGGAGGCTGCGGGCCCCCGCGAGGCGCTGAGCCGGCTCCGAGAGCTCTGCAGACAGTGGCTGCAGCCTGAGATGCACAGCAAGGAGCAGATCCTGGAGCTGCTGGTGCTGGAGCAGTTCCTGACCATCCTGCCGGGGAACGTGCAGAGCTGGGTGCGGGAGCAGCATCCAGAGAGCGGGGAGGAGGTGGTGCTGCTGCTGGAGTATTTGGAGAGGCAGCTGGAGGAGCCGGCGCCGCAGGTAGAAAGAACAGGTTTAGTATCTCAGCGCCGTGGTCCGCTTCCTCCTGACATCTCAAGATCGGAGTGAGGGGCATCCCCTTAAGATCCGGGAGTTCTCCATCTCTTTTTGTACCGCGAACCTCCTTGGCAGTAAGGCGAAGTCCCTGGACTCCCTCTCAGAATTAGAGTTTTAAATATATAAAGAAACTATAAAGGATTACAAAGGATGCAGTCATAACATAGAGTTAGCACAGTATTAAGTTTGTATTAAAGTCATATATGTGGTTTGTTATTACTATGCTAAATAATGTGACCTAGGGACAGGGATTCTAATTGTCAGTTTCAAAATGGTGATAAACATCTATTTGCCTGGTTGTAATGTGATGTGAAAACGTGCAGGTTCTATTGGTGACAAAGTCCTGGGTACTGCGTAGGTGCCTTGACTTGTTGCTTCCATTCATAATTGAAGGAAATGCTAATTCTCTCATAAAGACCAGCAAACATAAGATGAGTTTTTATCCCATCTAAGTTCATGGACCACTTGGGACAAAATCCACAGACCACTGGTTATGAACCTCTGGCATAAAGTGGGCCGATTTCTCCCTCCATCTTCTTCCCTGTTTTATGAGCTGGTTTCTTCTTTGCGTCATCCTGTGTCCCTGTGCACACGCCTCAGTGGACCTGCGTGGCCAGAGCCTTCTAACTGGAGCTGGATACCAAGGTTCCTGACTTGGGTCTGTTGCACCTGAGTCCTGTAACAGTGGGAAGTCATTGCAAGTCTCTCAGCTTCATTCTTCATAAAAGAGGTGGGAAATTCTGAGGTGGGAAAACGTGAGACAGTAACTTGAAAACTGTAATTTAACTATAATTGTCTGGAAGGAAACCTGCTTTAAATGAGGACATAACTATGTGCCAGGCCCTGCATTAGGTGATTTCATGTACTGTGATCTTATTTGTGAGTTTCTAAAACCCCATAAAGTAGAAATTATTATCCTCATTTTTCAGATTAGAAAATATGTTAGTATCCTTTGAGAATTCAGCACCAGTGTCCAAAGGGTTTTCGTAAACACACAGATGTATATAATGTGGTAGCCTAGAGTAATGGTAAGAACATGGAGTCTGGAGTCATTCTGTCTGAGCTCCCATCCTAGCATTGCTACTTATTAGCTGGGTGACATGGGCAAGCTGCTTAAACGCTGTCCACGCAGGAGAGAGGATCAGGGCCACGTCTCCATTTTCAGCAAATTATCACAAAAATCCAGAATAATAGATCATAGGGTTGTAATCTATATTAATTGTGTTAATATCATAAGGCTTGTAGAAACAGTGCCTAGAAAATAGAAAGCACATGGAAAACATAATAGAAATGTTGGGTAGATAACTAAAACTAATGACTTCTAGGTTCCAGTTGGTGACCAGGGGCAAGAACTGCTCTGTTGCAAGATGGCACTATTGACACAAACTCAAAGGTCTCAGAGTAGCCAATGCCAGCCAATGAAGGCTCTGTTCAAGCATGAATCTCTGGGATCCCAGCCCTTACAAGACCGAGGTGAGTATTCTCTTCTGGGTTGTATGACTTCTAAAGACTTCATCCAATTTCATTTAAAGATCACCTAAAAGATCCATTTACAGTTACTTTATATGCTTATCACTGAGAGACTGTATTTTAAGACTGAGACTAAAAGAGAAATTTCAAACAATGGTGCAAAACTTTAATAACCAAACTAGGACATAGTAAACCTGATTTTATTAAAATCGGTATCTAGAAAGAGTCGGTTTTTTAAACAACATGGTGACCTCCATTCATTAAAGATATATTTAGGGAGGCCTTGTCTATGGTAGCCAGTGTTGAAGGCACTGGGGAGAGAGCCAACAATAAGACAGAATTCTTGCTTTGATGGAGTTTACATTCTAGCAGGGAGGACAGCAAATAAATTAATAATACAGTTGTAGATATCAGTAAGTGCTCTGAAGAAAATAAGGCAGAATTTGTAAAGCCCGCCAGAACATTCCAGAGGTAGTAAAACTGCAATTAGAAGCGGATAAATCTAAACCCTGTAAAAGCTGTAACTAGAACAGAGTGAATATCACTTAATAGGAAGCAGCTGTGTGTTCCATGCTGTTCCTCATCTGCTGTGAACATGTGGGCAGATTCCTAAGACATACAACACTTGGACATGCCATCCAACATGCAGTCTTTATTTCTCAGCAGAGATCCTGGCCTAAGACAACTTGTTTCTGCCCCTTGCAAATTGACTTATTGTGGGGGAACCGAAGGTTTCTTCTACTTCTCTTTTGAGACTGAGCAAGTTCTATTTATAGCAACCTTCCATTTCCTCATGTATAGACCCAGTGTTTTCTGACTCCTCCTAGTTTTTCTTTTTCTTTTCTTTCTTTCTTTCTTTTTTTTTTTTTTTTTTTTTTTGAGACGGGGTTCTCACTCTGTCACCCAGGCTGGAGTGCAGTAGTGTGACTTTGGCTCACTGCATCCTGTCTCTCAAGGTCAAGCAATCCTCCCACCTCAGACTCCTGAGTAGCTGTGACCACAGGCCCATGTCACCACACCCAGATAATTTTTTGTCATTTTGGTTTAGATGGGTTTCTCCAGGTTGCCCAGGATGGTCTGGAGCTCCAGAACTCAGGCAATCCACCTGTCTCAGCCCCTCAAAGTGCTGGGATTACAGGCATGAGCCACTGTGCCTGGCCTCCTCCTAGTTTTTCCAACCTGAAGTGGAAAGCATCCTGATATCTACTAAAGACATTTTAACCAAAACAAAACAAAAACAAAAACAGAAAAATCCTTTTTACTCCCCATTTCCTAGAAAATTCAAAATCCAAAGGTCTTCAAATGGAAAGCTTTGTTATGCTGTTTTCATTTCACTACTCCTCCCGAGGATTCTCCACGTGGTTCTGTATATCTGCAGAGCATGCCAGATTTCTTTCGGCCCTAGGACTGGAGCTGGTGGGAATGAAGCATTTTTGAAAGGAACACATTCTATATAACCTTATTGGCAAGAACTTACTACCCCAGTTATTTAAGTTGGATTTTGCAAGGCAGGGAGGCTGAATACTAGGGTAGTTCTCACCCAGAGCTTCTTTCCTTCTTAGTTCTCCAGGTTCCTGGGCTTGCCCGGGGAGGGCACTGCAGAGAAGATGCAATGGTAGCTTCCAGGCTCACTCCAGGGTCCCAGGTGAGCTGGAGCTCCTCTCCCTCCCGCAGCGCCCCACCCTTTTTACTAATGTTGGGCTCTGCATTAGGTTCCCCCCTCTCCGGTCCTGCCCCACCCCTATCCTAGGTCTACATGGTGTTGAGTTTTCTCATCTATCCCAATATTGCATAGTGTTGTCTTCCTTCATTGGTGCCCACCTAAGATTTTCCTGTTTCACAGCAACCTTGGAGTGTTCTTCGTGCTTCTCAGACCTGGGGACGCCTCTTCCTCAATGTGATTTTTCTTATTCAACAAGGGCACTTCAGCAAATGCAAACTGAAGGTTTTATTGGGATGGTCATTCTGTTTAGCTTTTTAAAGTAAAATAAGCTGCGCTGTTGATGGGGGATATAAAGGCCTGGCCCTTGCCCTCAAAGAACTTTTACTTGAAAGGTCAGACAAGGCACAGCCTCTTAGTCTAAAGTTATTTATATTACAATATGAACAATCTTTTCTTAACCTAGATTTCAGTTTACTACTCAGCCTTTCATGTCCTGCTTGACGATCTCCATGTTTGAGGCTATTATTTCTTTCCCCTAATTTTCTCACTTCAGTCCTAGATTTCATAGTATTTTTTAAACTACTAATGTAAATGAACCCCTACCCTCACTTTGCCAAAGCATTCTGCAAATCTTTGGGAAAATTTGGACATAGCTCTCCTTTTGCTACATTGACCCTTGTTTTTGAAACCTTTTAATCTTCTGGGCTGTTTAGATATTTATATGAAAGTACTTATCCTAAAATGTGTGTAATATTTCTTTCGTTTGGCAGGTTTTCTGGATAAAGATCTTGTTAAAGTTAAATTGGTGTAGGTGTGCCACACTTGCTCTTTTTTAAAGAGCCTCTGTAAAGGGGATGTTCATTCTTTGCTTTGGGGGTAATTTTGGGCACGAAGAGCTAGTTGTGAGTACCTGTTGTTTTAGGAGTTGCTGAAAATGGAAGATGTGGCCCTGGCCCTCTCTCCTGGGTGGACACAGCTGGATTCATCTCAGGTGAACCTCTACAGAGATGAAAAGCAGCAGAACCACAGCAGCCTGGTCTCCCTGGGTAAGACGGATAGACACTAATTTCCCATAAGATTTCTTGGCGTTCTTTGTGTATGAGAACCTAGTGGGCTGTTAGAAGCTGTTGAGTCCCATTATGTTTGGATTCAGAATCACCATTTCTGAAAACCTGTTACTGACTACTAGCTCCTTACTCCTGACTTGAGTTCTCTGCCATGCCAGTGTTCTATTTAGGGTAAGTGGGGTGAAGTTGACACAATTCTAGTACAGGTCTGGCTCATAGAAGAGGATCAGTAAATGTTGATATCCTCTTGTTCCTGACTGAAGAGGAAAGCTGGGGAGCTCTTCAGAAAATGGGCCATGGTTTCAGAATGGGAGAACCAGAAGCAACCTTAGACATCAAGTACAGACCCTGACCTTAGGGGTGAGGGTGCAGAGGCGTAGGTTACCTCACTTGTTTGAGGCCCCATAGCTTATTGGTGGCACAGTGAGGCCTCTAACTCAGAACTCCCAGTGCCAATGCCAGTTGTTTGGGAACTTTGCCTCTGCCGGGGTCAAAGAGATGATGGCCTGTGTCATTGATCTGTTACCAATTTCTAGTCTTCACTTTTGCCATTTCTTACAGATGCTTCAGAAATCCTTCCACTTGCCCTGTTACTGTCGCCTTCTGCTCAGCCCTTTCAAAATCTAATCCTAGGTGCATGGCCCTGCCTTACCGTTCATAGAGCTTAGAACCACCACCTCTGTCCCCCGCACAGTCCTGGGTTCTCACCACTTTCCCTCCACTCCCTATTTGTACACCTCCAGTGGCCCCATTCCCATTCTCAGGTCTCCGTCCTCCCCAGCACTCGGTTCTTCCCTTTTGTCCCCGTCCTTATTCTCGCACTTAAGTCCTCATCCCGGGCATTTGTAGGCTTCTGTCATTCTTGCCTCCCTGGCACTAATCGCAGAGCTTTCCTCCCATGGCAGGGCGTAACCCACAGCTGCCGGCCATTTGTTGTTTCAGGTGGTGAAATACAGACTAAGAGCAGGGACTTGCCTCCGGCCGAGGAGCTTCCAGAAAAGGAGCACATTGTCCAGATGCCTGCATGTGCAGAAGCTGGTGAGCAGGAGGGCAGGTTACAAAGAAAGCAGAAAAATGTCGTAGGGAGTAGGCGACATTATTGCCATGAATGTGGAAAGAGTTTTGCTCAAAGTTCAGGCCTGACTAAACACAGGAGAATCCACACTGGCGAGAAGCCCTACGAATGCGAGGAGTGTGGGAAGACCTTCATTGGGAGCTCTGCCCTCGTCATTCATCAGAGAGTCCACACTGGTGAGAAGCCATATGCATGTGAAGAATGTGGTAAGGTCTTCAGTCACAGCTCAAACCTTATCAAACACCAGAGAACGCACACTGGGGAGAAGCCCTACGAGTGTGATGACTGTGGAAAGGCTTTCAGTCAGAGCTGCAGCCTCCTTGAACATCACAAAATTCATACTGGGGAGAAGCCATATCAGTGCAATATGTGTGGCAAAGCTTTTAGGCGGAATTCACATCTCCTGAGACATCAGAGGATTCATGGTGATAAAAATTTTCAGAATCCTGAGCATGGAATGTCCTGGGAAGGTCAGGGTAGGACAGAAAGCCAGTGGGAAAATGTTGAGGCTCCCGTGTCTTATAAATGTAGTGAATGTGACAGAAGTTTCACACGGAATCGAAGTCTTATTGAACATCAAAAAATCCACACTGGTGAGAAACCCTATCAGTGTGACACATGTGGAAAAGGTTTCACTCGAACTTCATACCTTGTTCAACATCAGAGAAGCCATGTAGGGAAAAACATTCTTTCCCAGTGACCCATGGTATTCATGCCAACATTGGTGCTCATTTGTCTTTGAACGGAGGCCACCCTGGAGCCCTTAATGGTTACGGAAGTTATTTACCACTGTACATCATCAGGTATTGGAAAATGTGGTCTGGCCGAGATGAGTTACCGCCTCCATTCTATAAAGTGATTGGAAGAAGTCATTTGATAGGAGGCCATAGGAGAGTCGTCTGGAAGTTATAGAACCTAAAAGAGTTTGTCTCATCCAGTGGATTTAAATGGCCTTCTGGACAGGCTAATGGCCCTCAGCCAGCACTTTATGACATCTGGTTGGATGGCCCTGATCTGGGGGGCTGCTGCTTTGACCATTTATTTTGCCTCCGATGAATCTTTCACAACTTGTTCAGATCCATGAGGTCTTTTACTCCCCATTGTGCCTTGTATATAGGTGCTAATAAACATTTATTAAATGTACCAGTAAAATGACCTTTGTAGCTGTGAAAATCTTGTGTTGTCTAGATTTCTGAAAAATTTCTAACTTACGCCCCTTGTGTTTATGTACTATTCTCTGAGGTTCTAGATTCTGTGTCAATCTAGTGTATTTGTTGCCACATACATACTGTTTTCAGAACTGGGGTGGGGAAATCCATATTTCTTTACCAAGATAGTACAGATGGGAAGAATGCCTTAAACAGCTGCTTTATCATTAAGACATGTGAGACGGTTCCACAGAACTCCACTCTTTAGTAAACGTTAATTTTGCTACTGTTTAGGGGAAATCTTTCACATTCAGGTAAAAAAAAATCAACTTATCAAGTTAGATCAAAAGGATTATGAATTTTGAACACATTCTGTCACACTTACCATCTTGTTTCTGATGTTTTAGTTATCTTGGGCCAAACTAAGTGCTGAGATGTCAACTGTGTCCCTCTGCCACAGTTTATACCTGACTGTGCCTCGAGACTTATGCCAGCTAAGCTTAAACTTTCTCCAGGTCAGAAGATTCATACCAAATATTTATAACTATTAGTCATGGTTTCAAAACTGCCCTGTCAGTTGGGGTAGGAAGATCAGGTTAGAGGCAGCTTATGAAGACAGAAACTCACATGTGAGTGGTAGGAGAAAATGTATCTGTTCAGGCCGGGTGCCATGGCTCACGCCTAGGGGAGACTAAGGCGGGTGGATTACATGAAGTCAGAAGTTTGAGACAGCATGGTCAATACGGTGAAAACGCATCTCCACAAAAAAATACAAAAATTAGCCAGGCATGGTGGCACATGCCTGTAATTCCTGCTACTTGGGAGGCCGAGGTAGGAGAATCACTTGAACCTGGGAGGTGGAGGTTGCAGTGAGCCAAGATCGTGCCACTGCACTCCAGCCTGGGTAACAGTGAGTGAGGCTCTGTCTCAAAAGGTAGAAAAAGAAAGAAAATGTACCCGTTCAGAAACACATTGAGAATCCTGGGTATCTGATGAAGAGGATTGTACAATATCCAAAGTGTCCATATGTGATGTCAAGACTCAATGCTGTGAGTTATTCACAAGGAATAAGAATTTTTTGATATTTTTTGTTTTCACCCAAATCACCTGCGTGCTGAAAAGACTGATTTCTGAAGTGCTCAAGTGCCCACTAGCGTCTTCCCGCATTGCCAGACTGTTGTGAATGGACTCTGCTGACCAGATCCCTGGCTACGTTTTACTCGGTCATCAGCATGGTGTTCTTGTCTGTTCTCAAATACCCTTTCCGGATTCCTGCTCTGAAATACCACAGGCTGACCAGAGACTTTTCAAAACCATACCACTCTCCCTTTATTAATTCCTATAATCTTATTGCCTTCATTGTCTCCTTTTCACTCTAACTTAAAACTTCTTTAGCTTTCCAAAGTTCTGTAGACTTTCTCTACTCAATCTTTTCTGGCCTTTAAAAATTTCTTTTAAATCAACCCTAGGTTATTTCCACAAAGCTAGCCATTTCCTTTTCTCTCCTTTCATTTTTAATTTTTCTCAGTAATTGCTAATACCTCTGATCTTACACATTTAAACACATTAGAGACAACTCTATTCACTTTTCTGTTACATTTGTTTCTGATGTTACATGAAGAGATTCATGTGAAAGCTTTTTATAACCTGGAAAGCATTACACAAATGTAGCTTCCTAAGATTAACTAAGGACCACTGTGCCTCCTTCCACTCCTGTGCCTCCAAGCCTGCCTTCTCTGTAGAGGAGGAAACTACTGTAGAAAAATACTTTTCAGTGTCTGCTATGCCAGATGAGATGAAGTAACGCCTCTGTGTGTGTGTGTGTGTGTGTGTGTGTGTGTGTGTGTGTGTACGTACGCACACGCACACCCACACACACTTGGGCTTAGGCCTTAAGTACAATCAGGTTGGTAAGACTTGCACACAAATAAAGCAGTGCAGCGATAAATGCCTTATGAGTGATAAAATGAGGCTTGTAGAAGTTCAGAGGAGGAAAAGGATGCTTCCAGTTGTGCAAGCTGTTATTATTACATGGACAGGGTGACATGTTAGAAAGCTAAAAAGACTGACAACTTTGTCAAATTTAGTAAATAAAGCAAGTTGGAAGAGATAGGTACATTGCAGGGGTCTTCAGTGCCAGAGCAAAAAGTGTAAATTTTATTCAGTAAGCACGGGGGAGCCACTGACACTTTGTAATCAAAATATGATGTAGGAAACTTTATCTGGTATATAATTTCAAATAAGAAAATCCTTTTGCTTACAGTCTTTTAGATACCCCACTCTTATGTAAAACAAAGGTATGTGTGTATACTTAGGTGAATTATAAAATGGGTTTATCTGTAGCCTACTGAGAAGGATGGCCAAAAAAGTTATTTTCCAATGAAATTAGATCCAGTAAAATAAACTGCTTAGTTAAGATATAAGCAGTATATAAAGCATAATAACATCCCACTTTTCATGCTTTCTTAAATTGCTTTTAGGAATGTTGGTGGTGACTAGTCTGCCATTCTGTTTCATTTCTGTAACTGAAGCAGTGCAGAAATCCTCTATTTTCTTTTTTCTCTGTTTGCCTGGGTAGGTAGGAACTGGTTATAGCATTTTTTTCTACTTTAATAACATGAATGGTTATAATGACAAAAGTTTTTGATGAATAGCACTCTTGGATATGTTCTTAATTTTGGCAAAGATATATATAATTCTGCAAGAGTTTCTCTGCCTCTTCTTTTAGTGAAAAAAAAAAAAAAGGAAAAAGGCCGACATACCTCACAGGATTCCGAGGATCCGCTGATACAAACAAAAAGTGTAAAAACCCTGACGATGTTGCTGAGAGAAATGGATATTGAGCACTGTGTTAATGGAAACCTCCATGTAATGGAATTATAATTGTTTAATAAAAAAGACTATATTTTAAAAGTATCCTGTAACTATTTGACAGCATTAGTCTTCTTCTAATAATGTCCCAAGTTATCTTCTAATAATTATCTTCCAGTAGTTTCCCAAACATATATGTTACCGTTTCCTTAATTACTCATGCTAAGAACTTTAACCACTAAGTGAACTCGATGTATCTTCTCTAAACACCTGTTTTAGTCCATCTTTGGTTTTTCCTCATGACAGTCAAAATTGGGTCTGACAGTCAAAGGAGGAAGCTGTTTTTCAGTCAGCTTCGCATAAGTAGTATCTATTTTGTACATTTCAAAGGGAGTTGCTGTGACGGAAAGTTTTCAGGATGACTACTCTCCATGACTACTTTCTTGTGAACTTTATAAAATGTATCATGTTCCCTTATTATAGAAATATCCTTTCATTGTTGTATTTACTCAGATTTCTCACTTGGTTTCTGGCATTTGCAGTCCCCTTCTATTTTCAATGTCCACCTATGACCCTGGAACTTGAATGCAGCAAGATTTCCTGGTCTCCTTTCCCAATTAATGGTTGAACATTGTGGTATATTCCTACCTGTTGTGTGTATTTTGTTGTATTGGAATATTATCCAAAATCCTCTGCATGCTTTTTCAAATTCCTCTTTTTAATTGCCATTTCTAAAATGGGTACTTCAAGGTTTTCAGGGATCCAGGAAAGCAATCCTAATGTAACTTATTTGTAACAAGTAATAAACCATATGACTATTCCTTTCCTCTGAGCGAATTATTAAATAGATAATGGATTGCACAATTTCCAAACTGTCAGAAAACACTGTCATTTCCAGTATTAACTAAAGCATTAAAATCTTTAATGATTTTCTCCCTTTTTTCTCTCCCACCAGTTCTGCCCATAAGCATTGGGAGCTGGGAAATGGAGTTTGTCGCCTTACAGACCCACTAATAGCACAGGGTAGAGAACACCGGCTGAGGGGCTGAGAGATTGAAGGATACAAGAGATACACAAGATACATGACTGGCTTTTCACTGTAACCTCAGCACCTAAGAGTCCCTCCTAGATCAGTGAATGTGGAAATTGGCTGACTCAACTTTTCCTTTTATATTAAGTAAATCAAAATTCCTTCACAGCCAAAATATTTGCATATCTGCTTCCAGAAACACTAGGTTTTCCCTATTTCTAAACAAGTTATGTATTCCTAACTATTCATTCAACAGCCCCCAATTGCTTATGCCATGTCTGTGTTCAGGCACTAAGGAAATAAAGATGAACAAGATGTCTTTGCCCTGGAAGAGCTTGAGAGCTACTCTCTATTTTTACCTGCTAGGTTTGGATTTGTGGCTTGCTTTCAAGGCAGATTCAGAAGCTGATAACAGCTCCTCCACTGCTACCGTCCTGGTCTGAGCCACTTTTGCTCTCCCGTGATTATTACTATGGAAGCCTACAAATGAGTCTCCCCATGGCCTCTTCTCAATGTAGCAGTCAGAGTAACCTTTTTAAAATCCTTGCATGATCTAAGTGGGATCACACACATCATTCTTCCACTCAAAACCCTACAATGGATTCCATCTTCTCCAAAATCAACAGCCTAAGCCCTTTCAGATGTAGGCAAGGCTCTTCACAGTCTGGCTTCACATTACTTCTCTTCTCTGTCCTCTTATCTCAACTTTTTTTTTTTTGAGGCAGGAGTCTCACTTTGTCACCCAGGCTGGAGTGCAGTGATGTGATCTTGGCTCACTGCAAACCCTGCCTCCTGAGTTCAAGAAATTTTCCTGCCTCAGTCTCCTGAGTAGCTAGGATTACTGGCATGTGACACCACATCTGGCTAATTCTTGTATTTTTCATAGAGACACGGTTTCACAACGTTGGCCAGGCTGGTCTTGAACTCCTGACCTCAAGTGATCCACCCACCTTGGCCTCCCAAAGTGCTGGGGTTACAGGTGTGAGTTTCTGTGCCCAGCCCTGTGACCTGTTCTAACCCTCTTCACCCCATCACTCTGTTCCAACCACACTGACCTCTTTGTTGTTTCTTGAACACACAGGCAAACACCCATTCATGGTCTCTGCTCTAGCTACTTACTCTTCTGAGAATGATTTACTTGGCCAACTTCCTAACCTCTTTTAAGCCTCCACTCAAATGCCATTCTTTCCATAAGGCCTAATTCAGCCACCTTATTGGATGTGCAACCTGCCCTTCACAAAGTGGCATGCCTGACCCTCTCCTTAGTCTGCTGGGGTTTTTTAAGTATCATTTTACCACCTTCTAATGGTTCACTGACTACCCCAGCCTGAAAGATAAACTCCAAAAAGGCAGGGGCATTTGTGCATATTGTTCATTGGTGTATCCTAAGATACACCACTTCTGCCAAACAGTAGGTGCTTCATAAATGTTTGTTGAATAAATGAATAAATATAGCAGACTATATTTGTTATTTTTTCACAGACTACGATCAGGCCCAGGATTCTAAATAACTAGAGAACACGGTACTAGCAGCCCTTTTTTTTCCCTTCAACTTTTAAGTTTCGGGTACATGTGCAGGAAACGCAGGCTGGCTACATAGGTAAACGTGTGTCAAGGTGGTTTGCTGCACAGATCAACCCATCACCCAGGTATTAAGCCAAGCATCCACCAGCTATTCTTCCTGATACTCTCCCTCTCCCTAACCACCTCCCACACCAAAAGGCCCCAATGTCTGTTATTCTCCCCAATGTGTCCATGTGTTCTCATCATTTAGCTCCCATTTATAAGTGAGAACATATGGTGTTTGCTTTTCTGTTCCTGCAAGAGTTCACTGATGATAATGACTTCCAGCTCCATCCATGACCCTGAAAAGGACACGATCTTGTTCCTTTTTTTGACTGCATAGTATTCCATGGTGTATACATACCACATTTTCTTTATCCAGTCTATCATTGATGGGCATTTGGGTTGATTTCATGTCTTACTCTTCTGAATAGTACTGCAATGAACATATGTGCATGTATCTTTATAAAAAATTATTTATATTCCTTTGGGTATATATCCAGTAATGAGATTGTTGGGTCAAATGGTATTTCGGCCTCTAGATCTCAGAGGAATCACCACAGTGATGTCTTCCACAATGGTTGAACTAATTTCCACTCCCACCAACAGTGTAAAAGCATTCCTTTGTCTCTACAACTTCACCAGCATCTGTTGTTTCTGGACTTTTTAACAATCACCATTCTGACTGGAGTGGGTTGGTATCCCATTGTGGTTTTGATTTGCATTTCTCTAATGATCAGTAATGTTGAGCTTTTTTCATGTTTCTTGGCCACATGAATGTCTTCTTTTTAGAAATGTCTGTTCATGTCCTTTGACCACTTTTTAATGGGGCTTTTTGCTTTTTTATTGTAAATTTAAGTTCCTTGTAGACACTGGATATTAGACCTTTGTCAGATGGATAGATTGCAAAATTTTCTCCCATTCTGTAGATGGTCTGTTCACTCTGATGATAGTTTATTTTGCTGTGTGGAAGCTCCTTAATTAGATCCCATTTGTCAATGTTTGCTTTTGTGGCAATTGCTTTTGGCATCTTTGTCATGAAATCTTTGCCCATGCCTATGTATTGAATGGTATTGCCTTGATTTTCGTCTAGAGTTTTTAGACATTGAAGTCTTTAAGAGGACAGGTTGGGAGGTAGGAAAGCAGTCAGAATTCACAGTACCTACATTTGGTAAGAATCCAAAAATGTAAAAATTAACATGTGTAGCCTTGAGTCTATGAAACCCTTAGATTATTTAGCAGAAGTAACGCAAAATAACTTTGTAATGACACTTCCATAATTTAGGATACGGTGGACTACTGAAAGAAAAAAAATTCCTCTTGAAAATGAGTATATGATGGAAAATTACAAACCACAGGAGGAAGCATTCACCCTTGAAGAGGGATCAGTAGAAATAAACAAGAGTTGGCCTCTCAACAACTTCAGATAATGTTATAATCTAAGTGAAACTATAAAATACATTTAGCCCATTTAAAGATTTTTTTAGAGGTCTAGAAACCACTAGAATATAAAGTGAAAAGAACAGACAGATTTGGAAAAGAACCAAATAGAACATTAAGAAATGAAATACACAAGTACTGAAATGAAAAGCTCCTATGTTAAACAACATATTAAATATAGTTAATACAGAATTAGCTAACTGTGAGACTGGCCCGAAGACATTTATGACAAAGAGATAAAGACAAGCAAAACACAAGAAAGAAATTAAGATATTTGCAAGACCGTATTAAAGAAACTAATTTAGATATGTAACAGGAGTACCAGGAGAAATTACATTCCTAAAGAGAATTTTGAAAGAGATACTGTCTGACAATTGTCAGAACTGATATAAAATAAATTTCAAGTTGGAAGAAGCATAGTAAGTCTGGAACATGTTTAAAAAAACAAATAAAAAACAAACCTAGATTCATTGTAATAAAGCTTCAGGCAAGAGAAAAAAATATTTTAAAAAGACAGAAGTGGGGTTCAAGAGAAATAAAGAGATTACCTACAAATAAATGAATTGAAATTAGTATCCTTCTTACTACATGCTGGAAAATAGGGCTTCAAAATACTTAAAGTATTGAAACAAGGATATGGAATCATCCTAAATGTCCATTAATTATAGACTGAATAAAGAAAATATGATACTTATGTGTCGTGGAATACTATGCAGCCATAAAAAAGAACAAGATCATGTCCTTTGCAGCAACTTAGAGAGAGCTGAAAGCCATATCCTAAGCAAACTAATGCAGGAACAGAAAACCAAATACTGCATGTTCTCACTTATAAATTGGAGCTAAACATTGAGTACACATAGATACACAAAAAAGGGAACAACAGACACTGGAGCCTACTTGAGGATGGAGGGTGGGAAGGGGGGGAAAGGAAAAAACTACCTATCGGGTACTACAATTATCACTTGGGCGACAAAATAATATGTACACCAAAGCCCTGTAACATGCAATTTATCTATTTAACGAACCTGTGCATATATCCCTAAACCTAAAATAAAAGTCTAAAAAAAAATACTTAAAGTTTGAAGAATACAAGTGTCACCTTCTGAGCAGACTGAGTTAACAGGGCTCTCGAACTTACTGCAGACACATGGAAACTACTATTCAGGGGTGAGGGTTAAATAAAACATGTTTCTTAGAAAGAATTCTGAGAGAGATTCTGAGAGAATTTGCAGTACCTAAACAAACCACTGAAACATGTGCTTCATTGAGAAGAAAAACGAATATTCAAGAAAGTCCCAGTGAGTAAAGCCAATTTGTTAAAATGTATACATGGAAATCTAGTTAATCATTATTGATAAAAATCCAATAATAACGATAATAACACTAATAACTTTGGAAGGAAAGCTTAAAAACAAGTAGAAATAAAATATTAAACAATAATGTTATATAATATTGCATAAGGTTGATAGGAGGCATTCCAAGTTTTCTATAATATGCAGAAAGATGGGGAAAAGATTAGCTTCATAACCTCACAAGTTAGGTAGGCATATGGACATTTTATGTCCATGTATAAATGTATAGTTTTCAAACATGTAAATGGGGGAAAAGAAGACAATATAAATTAATCAACACAAGACAGGCACTAACAAAAAAATCGAAGGTAATTAAAAAATAGAATGACAAAATCAGATGGTAGAAATAAATCAATAATCATAACAAATATCTACATGAAATTGATCCATGGCTAAAAGATTTGGACATAAAAATATTGTAAAAGAATATTACAATCAATTAAAATAAAGCATGTACTGTTTAGGAATGCATATATATGTAATAAAATTATATATAAAAAAGGAAAGCAAGAAACGATAAAATTGGGATTCCGGATGACGGTCCCTCAATCGGGAGAAGTCAGGTGGCTGAAATAAGGAGTATCAAATGATTAAATATACCTGTGGTTTTCCAGGTCTTTTGTTTTGAATGGTAGGTTAAAGGTGGCTAATTATTAAAAATAACTACCTAAATTAACAAGTAATAATCAAACATGGTTTGAATCTGTGTCCCCATGAAATCTCAGTCAAATTGTAATCTCATGCCCTAGTGAGAGGTGACTGGATCATGAGGGTGGGTTTCTCATGAATGGTTTAGCACCATCTGCCTTGGTACTGTCCTTGCAATCGTGAGATCTCATGAGATTGGGCTGTTTAAAGTGTGTGGCATCTTCCCCTCTCTCTCTCTTGCATCTGCTCCGGTTATGTGACATGTCTACGCTCCTTTTCTCCTTTTGCCACAATTGTAAGCTTCCTGAGGTCTCCCCAAGCCAAGGAGAGAGTCAGCATCATCCTTCCTGTACAGGCTACAGAACTATGAGCCAACTAAACCCCTTTTATTTATAAATTACCTAGTCTCAGGTATTTCTTTAGCGCAACGAGAGAACAGACTAATACATGGACCAGTAAATCAGGGTGTTATGAATCACATAAAGGAATATAAATAATCCAATTCTGTGCACTTGATGTCCAAAGGAAACCATTTTTTTTAAAATGCAGGACAGGAGTGGTGGCTTACACCTGTAATCACAGCACTTTGGGAGGCCGAGGCAGGCGGATTGCCTGAGGTCAGGAGTTGGAGATCAGTCTGGCCTACCTGGTGAAACCATGTCTCTACTAAAAGTAGAAAAAAATTAGCCGAGTGTGGTGGCACGCACCTGTAAACCCATCTACTCGGGAGGCTGACGCGGGGAATTGCTTGAACCAGGGAGGTGGAGGTTACAGTGAGCCAAGATTGCACCACTACACTCCA
Organism: Saguinus oedipus; assembly: GCA_031835075.1. Classification (NCBI taxonomy): domain Eukaryota; kingdom Metazoa; phylum Chordata; class Mammalia; order Primates; family Cebidae; genus Saguinus; species Saguinus oedipus. The sequence continues at coordinate 6,682,217 of CM063172.1, read as the reverse complement.
GCCTGGGCGACAGAGTGAGACTCCCTGTCAATATCTATCTATCTATCTATCTATCTTATCTGTCTGTCTGTCTGTCTGTCTGTCTGTCTGTCTGTCTATCTATCTATCTATCTATCTATCTATCTATGCTCAAAGGCATGAGAAAGAGATACCAGGGTAATATACTCTAAAAGATTTTGGCCTAGTTACATTAATACCAGACCACATGAGTATCGTTAGAGATAAAAAGCATCATGATTAAAGGAAAAAATCCTCAAGAAGACATGCAATTCCTGAACCTCTATATACCTACACTTGTAACCTTAGAATATACAAAGCAAAATTAACATAATACAGTGAGAAATTGACAAGTCTTTCCCCACAGCAAACTCTTAACAAACCTCTCCCAATAATCAATATGTCAGGTCAGGTGGAGTAGCTCCCACCTGTAATCCCAGCACTTTGGGAGGCCAAGGCGGGTGGATCACTTGAGGCCACGAGTTTGAGACCAACCTGGCCAACATGACAAAACCCCAACTCTAGTAAAAATACAAAAATTAGCTGGGTGTGGTGGCACAAGCCTGTAGTCCCAGCCACTCAGGAGACTGAGGCACAAGAATCACTTGAACTCAGGAGGCAGAAGTTGCAGTGAGCTGAGATAGTGCCACTGTGTCATTCCAGCCTGGGTGACAGATAAATACTCTGTCTCAAAAAAAAAAAAAAAATAGAGCAAACAAAAAAAATTGAATACAATTAACAAACTTGAAAAACTGATATTCTAAAATAAAGTCTGTTAATTCACCAAATTAGGATCAAAGGAGGAAAATTATGGTTATCATTTTCACGTAAGCAGAAATATTATTTAATAATATTCAACACCCATTTGTGACAAAGACTTTTAGTAAATGAGGACTAAATGGCAATGTTCTTAATGTTATGGAGGATAATTATCAGAAACTACAGCAAATATGATATGAACCATTAGATGAATCCATTCAAAATCAGAAATGACTATTAGTATGATTTCTACTCAACATTGTCCAAGAGAGATTGGCCAGTACATCACATCAAGACAAGAAAGGGAAATAAGCAAGGGAAGAAATAAAAGTTCTTATTCACAACAATATTATTATTATTATTATTTTATTATTGAGACGGAGTTTCGCTCTTGTTACCCAGGCTGGAGTGCAATGGCGCGATCTCGGCTCACCGCAACCTCTGCCTCCTGCGTTCAGACAATTCTCCCGCCTCAGCCTCCTGAGTATCTGAGATTACAGGCACGCCCCACCGTGCCCAGTTAATTTTTTGTATTTTTAGTAGAGACGGAGTTTCACCATGTTGACCAGGATGGTCTCGATCTCTTGACCTCGTGATCCACCCGCCTCGGCCTCCCAAAGTGCTGGGATTACAGCGTGAGCCACCGCGCCCGGCCAACAATATTATTTTTAAAATTCAAAGTTATTTCTCAAACAGAGTTAAAGAAACAATTGAGAGAGATGTTTTGATAGCAGAATAGAGGTAGTGAGGTGGGGTGGGAAGACCAGGGAAGGAAAGCAGTTAGGATCAAAGAACATTTAGATGGATGAGTCGAGAGACTTGCAGAACAAATGGAGTTTACATATAATTAGATGACTAATTTGGGTAAAAATATATATGAAAAATGGAGAAATTCATTCAGTACAGAAGCCTTTACTTTTTAACATTAATTTACTTTTAAAACCCATATCAGTACATTCTGTAATACACTTTTACAAAAAAAGAAATGAGGCAAAATAAAAAGTCTCAGAAAAACTTCAGTTAAAACTCACCAGTATGTCAGATACTCCTTTGTTTTGGCATACTATACGCAAATTTAGTAATACCTCCTTTTCTTTGCTTGATGCGGCATTTTATAGATTCATTGTTCTTTCATATAGTCATGTGCCACATAACGTTTCAGTCACCTAGTGACATCGTAGCTATCGTAATAGCTTAGTGCAATGCATTATTCATGTGTTTGTAGTGATGGCATCAGCAGATATTTTAAAAATAAACTTGATGTAGTCCAAGTGTACAGTGTTTATCAAGTCTACAGTAGTATAATGTCTTCACATTCACTCTTCACTCACTGACTCATCCTGAGCAACTTCCAGTCCTGCAAACTGCATTCATGGTAAGTGTCCTATACAGGTATACTATTTTTTTTATCTTCCAGTCCTGCAAACTGCATTCATGGTAAGTGTCCTATACAGGTATACTATTTTTTTTATCTTCCAGTCCTGCAAACTGCATTCATGGTAAGTGTCCTATACAGGTATACTATTTTTTATCTTTTATGCTGCACTTTTAGTGTATTTTTCTGTTTAGATACACAAATACAGCACTATGCTACAGATGTCTGCTGTATTCAGCTCGGTAGCATGCCTAGGGGCAACAGACTATACCATCTAGCCCTGGTGTGTAGTAGGGTATACCATCTAGTTTGTGTGAGTACGTTCTATGATGCTTGCACAGTGACAAAATCACACAACAGCACATTTCTTAGGATATATCCTTGTCATTTATAGGACTGTAATTGCTATCTGCTGTTTTTCAAAAACAATTCTGCAAATAGGAGGATAGGTGAAGAAACTGGGGCCTGAGAAGGTAAGTGTGGTGATAGATGCCGCTGGTATCGTACCACCAAGTCAGGGCGCCCATTCTCCACTTGCCAGGAAGGTCAGTGCACCCACTTCCTGATTACCTTGAGCACTGGCTGCTAATGGCTCACAGTCATCACCTTCTCTGAATAACTGTCCCTGGACGAACAGAGATAATCTACAGTCTCCAGGAAGCCCTCAATCCACAAGGACTGACTGAGGTACAAAAGGCTGGCCCCTTGCCTCAAGGACAAGTTTTGTTCCAAAACTCCTTCTTCCAAATTAGACTAGACTTAAGCTCAGACCATGGCTTGCTCAGCCCATTTCCTCTTCCATATCTTGCTTCCCTCTCTGCTTCGCGTTTTTCCTGCAGCTTACTTTGCTCCCCCAAATTCCCATGCCTAGGCTCTACTTCTAGGAAACCCAACCCTAGAGATTTTTCCAAGGTCAAACTTCAGAAGTGGTTAGGCATGGACTCCTTAACAGGGTCCCGACTCCTGGTCCACTCCTTTTTTTACTATACTATGTGGTATTGAGACATACAAAAAAAGAGAAGAGGCTACTTTATCATTTAAATGTTTGAATTTTAGCTCCCTCAAGATGATGAATGTCATCAGTAATAACTAATTCCCGTAATGTTTCTGTTAGGTACAGGAAGCTATTATATTTAGCATTTCTGTCAGAAGATCCTGGAGTTTATCCTTTAAATCTATGGCACAAAAATTCTTCTTAGGCTTCCCTACAATGTGTAAAACCTTTTCCTGATTCAAAAAGAGAAATGGGTGTCAGTTCAAGCTGATATTTTGTGGAGTTTTTAGGTGATACTACGTATTAGGTAATTTATTTTCCCTCTGATGGGAAACTGTTGCTAAGGGTTTTGACTTAGAATCCAACTTCCTTGGCCACTCATTCAGTGGAGAAACAAGAAAAAAGGTAGAGACTTGGATCAAGAGAGGACACCAGATCTGCTTAATGTTCTCAGCCTGAATCAAGTTTGCAGTTTACTTCAGTTATCCAAAGGAATAAGGGGGAGGGGGAGGCATACATGAATCAAAATAGGCGACGAGTTGGTAACTGTTGAAGGTGGGTGATGAGTTTGAGGACTATGCTCTGATTTTTTTTTTTTATCTTGCCTCAATTCCTACCTAAGGAGTCATGATCTACAAACCATAACTTCTCATCAGAGTGGTTTTATTTGACCCTATATATTGTGATTTACTTTTCAACCTGACTCTGGCATAACATTGTGAGACAAGGAAAAATATTTAACCCCAAAACATATTTCCTTCCTATACCCTGATAGTGCCCTACAGTCTCTTGTGGGGAAAATCCACATTCTATAGAGAATCCCCATCGCCTGTTTCCCCTCCCTGCTTTTCAGATCCAGGAGATAATCAACTAAGAACCAGGCACCCTTTTAGGTCCCAGAAGAAACATTTCACAACCTGCTCTCTCTGACGTCTGCTACCTGAGAGATTCCTCTGCACAATAAAACTTGGTCTCCACAATCATTTATTTTAACCTAAACATTCCTTTCCATTAATCCCACATCTTCAGATACACTCAACAAATTGTCAACCAGAAAATGTTTACATTTACCTGTAGCCTGGAAGCCCCTGCTCTGAGTTGTCCCGTTTCTGAACCAACCCAATGTATTTCTTCAATGTATGTGATTGACATCTCACACCTCCCTAATATAAAACCAAGCTGTACCCCAACCACTCTGGCCACATGTTCTCAGGACCTCCTGAGGGCTGTGTCACAGGCCATGGTCACTCATATTTGGCTCAGGATAAATCTCTTCAACTATTGTATAGTTTGATTCTTTCTGTCAAGAAGTCATGGGGGTTCACTATGGTATTCCACTTGTTTGACTCTTCCATAAAGGTTATACAATCCCCAGCTCAGGAGTTGCCTGCTCAGCAACACATTTAGAAGTTACTGAAAACGGTGCAAAGCTCAAACTGTGTGTGGAGTTGTCCTCAGCAAATTGTAGCGTTTTTCCATCTCTCAGAAAACCTCTGAACATTAGGTCAAATAGATAAAAGGAAAGAGATGGGCTGCAGCTTAGTAATCATAAGAGGAAGTAAGGGAGGGCAGGCAGAGAGCCTTGGGGAACCTCAAGCCTCAAGTCTTTAGTCCTAAGAAGGGGAGATTCCTCCTCTCCATGAGTAAACTTCACTGAGAAAGAGTCTCCTTTGGGGCAGAACACTTAAGGCTACAGTAAGCCTTGCCTGATTTTTTAAAAAAAATTTGTTGATGCAGGCAGTATAATTGATTTTTCTTAACAGACAAGGTTTCTGGGTTTTTTTGTTGGTGGTGGTGTGGTTTGTTTTTTGAGATGGAGTCTCACTCTGTTACCCAGGCTGGAGTGCAATGGCATGATCTTGGTTCACTGTGACCTCCCCTCCTAGGTTCAAGAGATTCTCCTGCCTCAGTCTCCTGCGTAGCTGGGACTACAGGTGTGCGCCACCACACCCGGCTAATTTTTGTATTTTTAGTAGAGATGGGGTTTCACTATGTTGGCCAGGCTGGTCTTGAACTTCTAACCTGGTGATCTGCCCTCCTCAGCCTCCCAAAGTGCTGGGATTACAGTCGTGAGCCACCATGCCTGGCCTGTTTTTTGAGACAGGGTCTCTCTCTGTGGCTAGGCTGGAGTGCAGTGGCATGATCACAGCACTCTCAACCTCTTGGGTTCAAGTGATCCTCTCTCTCACCTCAGTTTCCTGAGTATCTGGGGACTATAGGCACACACCACCACATCCGGCTATTTTAAGTGTTTTTATAGAAACAGGGTCTCACTACTTTGCACAGACTGGTCGTAAAACTCCTGGCCTCAAGCAATACTGCTGCCTTGGCCTCCCAAAGCTGTGGGGTTACAGGCTTGTACCATCACACCTAAGGTAAAATAGTTTTTCTTAAAGATCTATATAGGGAAGACATTTTTTCTCTAGACTTTTTTTTTTTCTCTAAGCCAAGCAAACAGAAGAGAAAGACAGATTTCAGACAGTAGCTAGCAACTCATTTGGATTAATCCAGTTCTCCGATGTGGCCTGGTACTCCGGATACAGAGACTTTCTAACACTGAAGATGTGTTAGAAAACTCTTGGCCGGGCGTGGTGGCTCACGCCTGTAATCCCAGCACTTTGGGAGGCTGAGGCGGGTGGATCACGAGGTCAAGAGATCGAGACCATCCTTGTCAACATGATGAAACCCTGTCTCTACTAAAAATGCAGGAAATTGGCTGGGTATGGTGGTGCGTGCCTGTAGTCCCAGCTACGCGGGATGCTGAGGCAGGAGAACTGACTGAACCCAGGAGGCGGAGGCTGCGGTGAGCCGAGATCATGCCATTGCACTCCAGCCTGGGTAACAAGAGCGAAACTCCGTCTCAAAAAAAAAAAAAAGGAAAAGAAAAGAAAAGAAAACTCTTAAGGGAGTTGCAGGTGACTAAACTTAAATGTAGAAATCTGATATCAGCATGAAGCATGACATCGTAAAGAAACTGGGATTTGGAGTAAAAAGTCAAGGTTTAATTAAAAAGGTATGATGTTGTAAGTTAACATTAGGGGAATCTAGGTGAAGGAAATATGAGAACTTTATCTTTGCAGCATTTCTGTAAGTCTAAAATTATTCCAAAATTAAAGCATTACTAAAAATAAAAGTTCAGGGTTTCAGCCTTGGCTCTGACGCTTGGGTTTTCTGAGCCTTAGATTCCTCATCTGTAAAATGGGGTAAGGACAATGCTCATTTCCCTGTGTGGCTGTTGTGAGGACCAACTATGGTCAAGTAAATGGACACACGGCAGACACTGATGCACACAGCCCATGCTGCTCACTTTCCAAGGGAGAGTCACGTTGGTGTCAGCGGGAAGCAGTAAGGTGGAAAAGGTGTTTATACTATAAACCAAAGACCCATTTGTCATAAACCATCAGTAGCGCTTTGTTAACCTTTGGAGTTAAACAGATACCAAATCTTTCAGGCATGTTAGCTCTAGCAGGCCATTTATTACATTATTAGAAGGATTTAGCAGCCATCTCAAAAATAATAATAAAAATAAGAGGGACACAGCTAGTAATAATAAGGAGGTATAAAGAACAAAAGGGAAAACAGTAGCTTCAAAAACCCAACTTTCCTTTTAGGAACTCCCTGGGCCTTAAGTCAGTGTTTGTTTCAAACATACTTAAGGAGAGGCATTTTCTAGCCTTAACCTTCTCCACACGACTTGGCTGCTGATAGGAAAACTTGCTCATAGCAAGTCCTAGACCAGCTCAGCCACTGTGTGGATCTTCTGATGGCGAATGAGGTTGCAGTGTCGATTAAAGCTTTTCCCACATTCAATGCACTGGTGAGGTCGCTCCCCCGTGTGGCTTCTCTGATGTTCAATGAGAAATGAACGCCGACTGTAGCTCTTACTGCACTGGTTGCACTGATACGGCTTTTCTCCTTTGTGGATTCTCTGATGCTGGATAAGACCTGCACTCTGACTGAAGGCCTTCCCACACTCCTTACAGTGGTACCGTTTCTGTATATTGTGGATTCCTCGGTGATTAAAAAGACCAGAACTTCGACTGAAGGCCTTCCCACACACATTACATTCATAAGGTCTTTCTCCAGTGTGAATTCTTTGATGTCGAATGAGACCTGAGCTCTGAGCAAAGCTCTTCCCACAGCTATCACATTTGTGTTGCCCCTCTCCTGAGAGGTTTCCCCACTGCCTCTGTAACCTATCCTTATGTTCACCAACTTCTCTATGTGGGAGATCCTGCTGTGATACCTCCCAGGTCTGCTCATTAAACATTTTCCCATGTGGTTCCACTATCTTAAGACAGTCTTTCCTTAGCACCAACTCTCTGTCCTCAGTCTTGGTCATCTCATCTGAAACAAAGAAAAACACTAGGTAAATGTCACTTGTTCCCTGAGTCTATATTCTATGTCTATAAAAATATATCATAGAAAAGCAAGTGGGCTAGAAACAGAAGGGCCAGTGTGGTAACACCTTCCCCAAGGTAAGGAGGAAAGTTTGCCCTTTTGCAAAACGTAGGTCAGTCCATCCCCATGTAGATTTGGCCTGGGGGTTTTTCGTTCGTTTGTTTTTGAGACAGAGTATTGCTCTGTAGCCCAGGCTGAAGTTCAATGCTGTGATTTCAGCCCACTGCAGCCTCCACTTCCCGGGTTTAAGTGATTCTCCTGCCTCAGCCTCCCAAGTAGTTGAAACTACAAGCACACGACCCCCAAACCCAACTAATTTTGTATTTTTAGTAGAGATGGGGTTTCACCATCTTGGTCAGGCTGATCTCAAACTCCTGACCTCGGGTGGTTCACTCACCTTGGCTGCCCAATATGCTGGGATTACAGTTGTGAGCCACCATGCCCGGCTGGCAGTATTTTTTTATACTTCTTCATGGGAAGAGATGGGTAAAGATCAGTTTGGCTTCTCCAGACTTTTCACTTAGACCTCTCTCTCCTTCCTGAGATAACCTCAAAGTAACCCTTTCCAAGGTAAGTTACTTCATGTACTCATTCATTCATTTTCAGAACAAGTATTAAACGTCTACTGTTCTAGGTGCTCTTCAGGCAGTACAGTAGTCCCCACTTATCTGTGGTTTTGCCTTACAAAGTTTCAGCTATCCAGTCAACCACAGTTCAAATATACTAAACGGAAGATGCCAGAAACAAGCAATTCCTAAGTTTTTAATTTGGCACTATTCTTAGTATGATGAAATCTCATGCCATCTGGCTCTGTCTTACCCAGGACATGAGTCCTCCTTTTGTCCAGCACGTCCACACTGTACATGCTGCTTGCCTGTTACACACCTAGTAGCCATTTGGTTACCAGATTGACTGCTGCAGTGTCACAGTGCTTATGTTCACATACCCTTATATTACCTAATAGTGGCCCCAAAGTGCAAAAGTACTGAGGCTGGCATATTATAATTGTTCCACTTTATTATTATTGTTGTTTATCTATTACAATGCTTAATTTATAAATTAAACTTTATCTTAGGTATGCACAGAAAAAAATAGTATACAGGGTTCAGTATTATCCTGGGTTTCAGGCATCTACTAGGGGTCTTGGAACGTATCCCCCTTGAATAGTGGGTACGACTATACTTTACGACTTTCAAATCCACAATTATCCAAGGTGCACTCCCATCATAAGACCTTTGCTCTAGTGCTTCCCTCTTGCTGGAAAGCTCTCATCTCAAATGAAAGCAAGGCCCTCTCTCTCACTTCCTCCAAGGCTTCGTTCAGCTCACCTTCTCAGTGGGGTCTACCTCAATTCTTCCATTTAATATCACAATCTGTTTCCCTTATCTACAGCACTCTTCATCTCCCTTATCCTGTTCTATTTTTGCCTTATTCCACAGCCTCATCACCTTTTAACACAGTGTATCGTCTCTTTATTTTTATGTTTATTATTCTCTCCCTCTTGCTACAATCTAATCTCCCAGAAAGGATCCTCTGTTTTATCCCTGAGAATCACGCCCGGTACACAGTAGTTGCCAAAAAAATGTGTTGAATGAATGAACATATAAAAGGGAAAGGACTGAAACCGATTCTACGACTATGGCTTCAATGGACTGGCCCCCGGAGCTGGCATGTGGAGCAAAGGCTGCCCCATAGGACTGATCCATACTGAACTGTGTCCAGCCAACCCAATCAAATCCTTTCTGCTTGGAGGAGTTGAAAGTAAGAATGGAGAGAAACAGACCCAAACTGTCTACACACTAAAGAGCAGCTGCTATGGTATCCTTAGAATATCTTGAGTTCCCCAGGTCTGACTTCACTTTGCAACACAGAAAAAGACCAAGGATAACAGACCCATCCTTCTTTTGACCAAAATATTTGCCTCTTTCTCCTACGTCTGTCCTGTCTCTCACACACCAGAATAGGTAGGCCTGTGAGAGACTTAGGACTCCTCTGTTGTCAGGCCATGGCTCTCCTCCTCTTTTTAGGTGGGGGATCATAACAGTTTTGGAAAGTAAAAATGTGTCTGTAGAGAAGAGATGGGCCACAAGTGGGATCAGTACTGCCCTTCTGCTCAAACTTCATATTAAATCTGTAATGTACAAGGGAGCTGGGTAGAATATAAAAACTTGGACATTTCCCACATTTTATTACTGTTTATACAACTCTCATGACTTATAAAGCACTTTCGGATATATTATCAAAATGACTCACCACAGAACTCCTTGATGTTATCATCCCATCTCTTTAAAGAACTATAGAAAAATATGGGAAGATACATACATGGTAGACAGACTATATAGAGAAACGTCTGGAAAATATGCAACAAAGTGACAAAAGTAGTTACCTCTAGGGAGCAGGATTTGGAGAACTTTCATTTGTTACTATAAAAACTTTTGTATTATTTAGATTTTTAAAGAATCAGCATAACTCAAACAGAAACTCAAACTTACCTAGTAAATATTGCTTGGCTAAGAAGTTGAAAAGCTGGAACTTAAATTTGGTCCTTGTAATTTCAAACATATGTTGTTTTATAATATTGGCTTTCCCTAAATTTGTAACACATACCTGCACTGATATCTTACAAGGAGAACTCTCCAATCTGTAGATGCCCTCTGGATACTCTCTGACAGCCACAGTAGATGTTTTACAAACATTTGTTGAATTGATAGATGGATGAGTGGACAGGTGGACAATTTAGATGTGCTTCTTGGAAAAGGGGTTTCTCAGCAGGGTTCTAGATGTAGTTTGGAAGGCAGAAGAGAGGAGGTGGCTAGAAAATAAAAGGTCCAAGTTCACAGAGAGAGGAAGAAGAAACAAAGAAATTGACTGGAAAGAAGCTCATTAAGAGGGAAAATTGTATGAGAAGCAATTTTAATCTGATAAAGTCATGGGAGCTATAGGAAGGTCTGCGCAGAATTTACTCAACACATACACTTTAATTTAAATCAAGAGATGTATTCCATGTAATAGAAATCCACAACTGCTAGGGCAGATGAAATAAACAGAAGCTAGAGACAAAGAGGCAAGGGAAGTTGCACCTTTGATGCATATGGAGGTATGTGAAACTGGAAAGAGCAGAACTTCACTAAAGATTGTCAGAAGATTAACAAAAAGTCAGTAAGAGGGTATGATTTTATATGTGGGAAATTTGACAAGCCAGAGCCACTTCCCACAGGAAGAGCTAGACTGGGAAAGCAGCTGACTCAGTCCCAAGTGCTCAGTACTATATCCACAAGGGTGCCTACCACCACCACTCAGAAGATTGCAGAGAGGAAAACGGCAAAGTGTGATTTCATTGGATTTTGCCATACATTCTGCCACTTACTAAGCATATCTCCTATCTTTCTACTCCAAGTATGAGCCCAAATCGGCAACGGTGGCAATGGTGATATGTGACAGTAGCGACCATGTGTTAAGCATAATGCATGCCAAGCGCTTTTCATAAACTGTTTGCATTTGATGCTCACAATGACTTTCTGAGGTACATACTGGTTATGGACTAAATTATATCCCCTGACATATGTTAAGGTCCTAACCCTCAATATGATTATATTCGAAGATACAGCCTTGAAGAAGGTATTAAAAGTTACATGAGGTTATAATGTAGGGCCCTATCTAGTGTGACAGGTACGTCTTTATAAGAAGATGAGACACCAGAGCTTGCTCTCTCTCTCTCTCTCTCTATGCACACAAAGGAAAGGCTATGTGAGGATACAGCAAGATGGCGGCCATCTGTAAGCCAGGAAGGGACCCCACCAAAAACTAAACCTGATGGCATCTTGATTCTTAGACTACTAGCCTTCAGAAATGTGAGTAAATAAATTTCTGTTAAAGACACCCAGTCTGTGGTACTCTCTAAGGCAGCACAAGTAAACTAAACCAAAGATATTATCAACCCCATTTTGCAGATGAGGGATCTGAGGTCAAGTGGTTAAGTAATCGGCCCAATAAAGGCAGCTTCCAAGAGGCAAGGCCAGGATCTGAACCAGTCAAACCTTAAAGTCCATTCTCTGAAGCTGTGCTCCACAGTGATCCCTAAAGCCTTCCTAATTTACCATGCATCAGAAGTCCAGAGAGCTTCCAGGATGGTACACAGGGAGAAGGATCAAAAATGAGCACACTAGGTTCTCAAAAGCACTGAACATTGCTGTTATCTGGTAAGGAGTCTTAGGTGAGATTCGTTCAACATCAAATAAGTCCTGTCCCTCACCTGTCTCTCCAATAGAATGGCACTTCTGAGCAGAGTCACATGTGAGCTGGGGTTCCTTAGGCTGGGACTGAAGGCTCAGTAACGTCTGCTCTGCTAGAGGCACCATCTCTTTAGAGAGGACTTCTTGTCTGTGTCTGTGGACTACCATCTGGGGACAGAAAGACAAGATTTGACTTCTGAAGAAATTAACTGTCTGAAATAAACACTTCCAAGAAAGAAGAACACAGGAAGAAGGGTATTTTATTAACAATGTCAAGGAGATACAAAGCAGATACAAGGATTCTTGGCATCTCAATATACACCTTTTTCTCTAGCAAATCTCCCTTCCTACCTCATGTTGTGGTTCATCGAGCTCTCTCTCCAGGTCCTCCAGCAAAATCACAGCCTCTTCTCCACTCTCTGGACAGTGTTCCCTCACCCAGCCCTGGAGCTCCTTGGGCAGGATGGACAGAAACTGCTCCAGCACCAGCAGATCCAAAATCTGCTCCTTTGTGCTCACATGTGGCCTCAACCACTGGTAGCAAAGTTCCTGGAGTCGGGTAAGAGCCTCCCTTGGTCCAGGGGTCTCTTGGTAACACAGCTGTCGAAAGTGCCTTCGGAAGATTTCCCTTGCTAGTGGATTACTGCGTTTCAGCCTGGATTCCTGCCTTTGGAAGTGACTTTTTGCTTCCACTTTCATTGTCAGAAGTTCTTCCCATGCCTCAGGTACTTGAACACCCAGGGATAAAACCTCCTTTGAGTTTGTATTCATCTTGACCTTGAACAGCTTAAAGGGTACCCTCCAGCTGGAGCTATGCTTCAAGACACACCTTGGAGGTGCCTGCCTAAGCAGTAAAAATAATTATTTATACAGAAAAGCGGCAATAGCTGATGACAGAAACTGGTAATACAAGCAATTATCATAGACCCTAAAGCTCTTCACTGAAAAGTGACATAGTAACCAAAGGATGGAAATAATGGTCCTATATATATTCATAATGTGCAAAGAGCATAGGCTTTCAAGTTACCCAGATGTGGGTTTTCTTTCTTTTTTTAAAGATGGGGAATTTCACTCTGTTTCCCAGGCTGGAGTGTAGTGGCATAATCATAGCTCACTGCAACCTCAAACTCCTGGGTTTAAGCGATCCTCCCACCTTGGCCTTCCAAAGTGCTCCCGAAGTGCTGGGATTACAGGTGTCTGCCACCACGCCTGGCCCAGGCCTAGGTTTTATTCTGATCCTAACATTTACTAATTGCGTGACCTTGTGCCAAGTTTTTAAATCATCCTCCAATCTTGGTTTATGTGAAAAATAAATAGCAATAATACCTTACAGTTTACGGAGGAAAACAGCCCATGAATTAGGGGCTGCACAGATAACTCAAAGTCTGAATAAAAAGTTGAACTCACTGTATAAACATCAAATTAAGAAAGAATAAATGGGAATCTTGTTACTGTCGACTAAATGAATGAGCCAACATTTACCTTACTATTTATTTCAGTTTTCTTAATCTTCAAAACAACCATTTAAAGTTGGTATTATTTTCACTAAATTTACAGAAAGAAAGGCTCAGGTGAACTGCAAGTCCTGTGAGCTTTCCACACTGCCCTGCCGCTACTTAAGAGTAACAGTCAACACTGCACAAGTCTACAATATGCTTTCAGGTACAAGACCATATTTAATCCTCACAATTACTCAGGTTTTATTATAATAATTATTTCACTAGATAAGAGATGGAAGCCAGGGAAAGGTAAGTAGACTGCCCAAGGTCAACTTCTTTGTGAGGATAATCTTAAGAAGCCAAAGAAGCCCAAGGGAGAAGTTTTCTCCTCAGACCCAGGCAGCTCCTGAAACCCAGGGGATGTTTCCAAAACGGGTGCCTCCAAAACGTCAGGAAGCAGACCGCGCGGCAGGGGGATCCCAGCCTGCCAGGCCCTACGGCAGACATCCGGGGAATCTGAACTGGGCGTGGAGAGAGGTGCAGCGAGCCCCAGAATATCCACCTTTAACAGGCGCCTCGGTGATTTGTACGTATTGTAAGGTTTGAGAATCAAGGAATTAAGGAAAAGGGAATGAGGAGCTGTTACATTCTGCACTTGAAAACCAGTCCATTCAACGCCCCTCAATTTGCTTTTAGAATCTAGAGGTGAGAGGGTATACAGGGCTCTCCATCTTTTTTTATTTTTATTTTTTTTTGGAGACGGAGGGAGTTTCGCTCTTGTTACCCAGGCTGGAGTGCAATGGCGCGATCTCGGCTCACCGCAACCTCCGCCTCCTGGGTTCAGGCAATTCTCCCGCCTCAGCCTCCTGAGTAGCTGGGATTACAGGCACGCGCCACGATGCCCAGCTAATTTTTTGTATTTTTAGTAGAGACGGGGTTTCACCATGTTGACCAGGATGGTCTCGATTTCTTGACCTCGTGATCCACCCGCCTCGGCCTCCCAAAGTGCTGGGATTACAGCGTGAGCCACCGCGCCCGGCCCAGGGCTCTCCATCTTGCAGACTGCCAAAGTCCTATTAATCTTTAACTTCCTCTCCCGAGAGTTTCTTTCCCGAGTTCTAATCCAGTGGTCGTTATTCACGGAAGTGACCTTTTAGCCTCGCAGTCCTCCCATAACCCTCTCTCGTGTAACGTCCCCACAGTCGGGGACGACCATCCTGGACTAGGGGACGCCCGAAGCCGCGCGACACTAACCGCCGCCCCCTCCTCCGGCTCCCACTTCCCGGAGGCTGAAGTTCACTTTCGACACCCCTTTCCCAGCCCCACCTTCCCCGACCCGCCTCCATTCCCGGTCCCCACAGCCAACTCACGAGACCCGAAAGGCGCGAGGAGCGAGCGCGGATTACCGGCCAGGCGTTGCTAGGAGCTCCGCACGAACAATGGCCTGGCGGGAAAGACGCCCACCCCTCCTGGAGCGCGGACCCGGCAGACGCACTTCCGGGCCGGTCTAGGACTCCGCGTCTCGATGTCCTGCCTCCGGCGTCCACTTCACCTCGGACTCCGCCCCCATTTTCCCGGCGTCCAGGCCTTTCTTGGCGCGAAATCACAAAATCCGAGGGTCATAGGTGTGCGGGCCGCACACAGGTTTTAAACGGAAAACGTTGATGAAGCAAAGGCCGCTAAGTATTGACAATGCGGATGTAAAGCATTTATAAAGATTAATACCTTTTTATGGTTTGAAAAAACCCTCAGACAGTACCAAAATTATTAAAATGTCAGACACCCCTACCCCTCCTTAGTCCCAGTCCCTGAGGCAGCCACTGTCCCCGTTAGCGATGCCGGGCCCGGGTCGCTTCCACCGGGGAAGGAAGGGCGGCCTCCCCCGGGAGCTCAGGGCCTTTCTGGAGTGAGAAGCCGCCGGGAGAGCCGGAGCCGTGAGGAGCGCGCGCCCGGGCTGATTCTCCGCCTAGGGAAGGCCCGCGCAGCAGCAGATCCACGGAGCCCCGAACGCCGTTATCCTCCGCTCGTACAGGCAGCGGCTCTGGCGCCTCCGAGAAGGAAACACGGAGGCCCCCGGCGCCCTGACAAAGCACCGCAGGACCCCGGCGAGCACACCGGAGACGGCGGACCCGGGGGCCGGCGCCGAGCGCACTGTCCTGGCCGAGTGCCCGGGGACCCGAGCGTCTGCACCCGGCCCTCAGGCGTCCTGCCGGACTGGGAGAAGGGAGCCGCGGAAGTGCCGCACCTGGATGGCGGTCCAGCTCCCCGTCGCCACGCTTAGGCCAATCACCGAGCCCACCTCCGTCCTCAGCCACGCCGTTCCATCGCCTTCAGCGTGGACTCCGCCGAGACGAAGGAGGCGCGTGGGGCGGGGAAGGCGGACGGCAGCCACCGCGGCAGCCACTCGGGGCCCCTCCAGCACCGACGGCTTGTGGAAGCTCAAGAGCCCTTCCCAGCCTCTGCCTTCACCACGCTTCATCCCGGCCCACCCGGCCCCGCATTGCCGGCTCCTGCCCACTGCCCAGGAGTTCACGTACCAAGGTGGTGGCTCGCCCAGTTTCTTCTTTGATGGGGCCAATGGCCAGGGCAGTGGCACCGCAGCCCACTTTGGAGGCAGTGGGGCTGTCACCGGCAACCGCAGCGGCTTCTACATGGTCCAGGTATTTGGAGGTGGCGCCAACCGCCTCCTCCTGGAGAAGCCGCCCTTCATTGGAAGGCCTCAGCTACAACCTGAACACCACGGAATATCCTAGTCAGCTGTGCCGCCCCGTAGTGCTGTCCACGACCCTCTACCTGCTCTGCGGCCAGGAGCACTCAAGACCACCGAAAAGAGGAAGAAGGCCAGGAGCGGGGGCTCATTCCAGTATTCTCTGCAGTTTGGGAGGCAGGCGGATCACAGGGTCAGACCCCAGCACTTTGGGAGGCGGGCAGATCACGAGTTCGAGACCAGCCTGGCCAACATGGTGAAACCCCGTCTCTACTTAAAAATAAAATACAAAAAATTAGCCAGGCGTGGTGGCAGGTGCCTGTAGTCCCAGCTACTCAGGAGGCTGAGGCAGGAGAATCGCTTGAAACTGGAAGGTGGAGGTTGGATACCACTGCACTCTAGCCTGGGCAAAACAGGGAAACTCCATCTGAAAAAAAGTAAAAATAAAAATGAAAGTAAAATAAAAATAAAAAATAAAAGAAAAATGTACAAAAGGATTTTCGATTTTCTCATTCACTTCTAGGAAAAAGAAAAGATCCAGCCCAGGCACGGAATAGGAGGGCTCCCAAAGCACCAAAATGTGTTTAACTAACCCCACTACCACTTACCACTCACCCATCGGCCTGTGATTTAGTTGGTTGGTTTGGGTTTTATATTTTTTTTCTTTTCTTTTAACATGTAGTTTTCTATATAACATCTTTAATTGGTGCCTTCCTGTGCTAAGAATGGTCCAGAAGTGAATTTCTGCTCCCGGCTTCTTCCTTCCTCCTCACTCCGGTTTAGGATTGCTGTGTCCAAGCGCACAGGGAAGGAAGGGCTGCAACTGGAGCCTGACCCTCCCTGGAACAGGGAGAGGCTGGCCTGTGTCACTGCCTCTGTCGCCCAGCCATCCAAACTTGGCAGGCTTTCTCAGGCCCTGCCATCAAGATAGGTCTGACTCCAGCCCCTACTCCCTTTCAGGCTGGGCCACAGGGAGCTGCTGGCTGGCCACTTGATACCTTCCCCCTAGAGCTGATGTCTGACCACAGGAAGGTTAGCACTTTATCTAGTTGAATTCCTTTCATCTCTGTCCTGTGGCCCGCCCCACCATTCCTCCAGGCCCAGATCATCATCAAGGCCCTGGCCACCTCGCCGCTGATGAATATGGCCTTTTCTTTCTCTCATGCAGCCCTTCTTCCCTGAGCCAGAGGTTGTGGGTAGGGAGGTGGGGTGTGTGTGTGTGTGTGTGTGTGTGTGTGTGTGTGTGTGTGTGTGTGTTTTCCTGTCCATTTTTTAAGGATTACAAACCATGTGAAACTTCCTCTCCAGATGTGTTTCTACTTTGTGAGTGTGGCTGAGGGTATTAGCAGTTCTTTTGCAGGGCACTGTGCGTGCTGGGGTCACAACACTATGGCTAAGCCCCAGACACTTCCAGAGAGAAACACTGCAGAAGGAACTGGTCTCCAGACTGCAGAGGGATCTGCACTTTTGTTTTTAACCCCCTACCATCACCACCCCCAAAATAGGTTAGCTCTGAAGGGCAGAGGGAATACTCAAGCCTCTGATGCCTATGAGAAGTCCCTGCACTTCAGCACTCCTGTTGTGTGACTTAGCCCACTGGGGAGCTGCTCACCTGAGCACCCTTGGGGGTGGGATTTTGGAGTCAGCATCTGTAGTGCGAAGCCCTGAGCCTGGAATGGAGACGCTTTTGTCTTTCGGTTGTAGGTGTTGAGTACATTTGTGCCCCTGCCTAACTGAGAGCTTCTCAGCACTTCTTGCTATCCCCTCTCACTGCCCTGACCCAACCTCACTGGACCTTAATACTGTGAGGAGTGGTGTCCTGAACAGGGACTCTGCACTCCCAGGTGACGTGTTTGGATCACAGAGGTGCATTTGCTGCCCTGCCTTTGCCAGAAGAAGGTTTGTTTCTCCAACCCTAGGAGGCAGGGCAAACGTGGACAAGGGCCAGGGGAGCAGTGTAGCAAACTTTTTGGTTTTTTTTTTTTGGCAAGTGGGGCACTTGGCATCAAGGTCCCATCACCAGAAGGCACCAAAGCCCTTGCCACCCCACCCACTCCATCCTCCCCACTGACCTCAAGTGGGCAACTGCTGTGGCTGTGGATCCTGCCCAGGCAGGCCCTGCCAGCCTCCTCCCCCTGCAGTGGGCACCAGTTCTACTTCCCCCAGCAGACAATGCCCTGGTTTCTCAGCCAGCACTATCCCTTTTAGAAAGCTAAAAAGCTTAGGCCGGGCGTGGTACTCACACCTATAATCCCAGCACTTTGGGAGGCCAAGGGGGGTGGATCACAAGGTCAAGAGATCAAGACCATCCTGGTCAATTAGGTGAAATCCCGTCTCTACTAAAAATACAAAAATTAGCTGGGCATGGTGGTGCGCGCCTCCAGCTACTCGGGAGGCTGAGGCAGGAGAATTGCTTGAACCCAGAAGGCGGAGGTTGCGGTGAGCCGAGATCATGCCATTGCACTCCAGCCTGGGTAACAACAGCGAAACTCCGTCTCCAAAAAAAAAAAAAAAAAAGCTTCATAGACCCATTCTTAGAGATACCTTCTGGATTTTCTTATGTTTATATTAATCAGAGCCTTCTAGAAGTCACAAAATGTTCATTCCATGTTCATTTTCAGTATGTAAAAAATAAAGAAATGCCAAATAAGACTTGAAAATATTGGGAATATTGGAAACCTTTAACTCTTAAAAAATACAGAGTGGTTGTATGTATAATACATACACATACATAATACTCCTTTAAAGATAACATGAAAGTCTGTTTAGAAGCTTCATAAAATTGAGGCTGAAGCTAAATGGCCCTCACCAATATTAAATATCTAAACTCTCTATCATGTAAAACAACCATACTATACATACTGTTCTGCAACTTGCCTTTTTAAAAAAAACTTAGAAGTGGGAAAATAGGCTGGGCACAGTGGCTCATGCCTGTAATCCCATCAGTTTGGGAGGCCAAGGCATGTGGATCACTTGAGCCAGGAGTTCGAGACCAGCCTGACCAACATGGTTAAACCCCGTCTCAACTAAAACTACAAAAATTAGTTGGGCATGGTGGTGGGCACCTGTAATCCCAGCTACTTGGGAGGCTGAGGCAGGAGAATAGCTTGAACTCGGGATGTGAAGGTTGCAGTGAGCTGAGATAGTCCCACTGCATGAAGCCTGGGCAGCAGAGTGAGACTCTGTCTCAAAAAAAAAAAAAAAAAAAAAAAAGTGGGAAAGTATTTACAAACTTACAACATTTAGAACTGCATTATTTTTATTAATAATCGCATACCATTTTAATGTTTTAATCATAATTTATTTAACTAAGTATTCCACTTTGGTGGACACTGGGTAGTTTCAATGTTTACTAAAGGCAGTGTTCCACTGCACTATACATGTGTGTGCATATGTGTGTGTGCGTGTATTTCACACTCAGTAGGTATTATCTCTGGCATAATTTTCCACTAGTGGATTGACCAGTGGGTTTAAGGAAGAAAAGAAAGAAAGAAGGGTATGAACTTGTGCTTCAGTCTGGTTGGACCAATTTGTACTTGCATGGACAGTATTTCAGAAATCTAAAGTGGGAATAGAGGAGGTGAATATGATGTTAATGTTTTAAATGGCATATCCTTACATACAAGTGAATCATCTTCAAATACATTCATTAACCATTTTATTTTCTTCTGTGAATTGATCATACATGATTTTTGGTTCTTTTTTTTCCTACTGGCTTCCCTTTTTAAATCAAATATATAATTTTATGTAGGGCCGGGCGCGGTGGCTCACGCCTGTAATCCCAGCATTTTGGGAGGCTGAGGTGGGTGGATCACAAGGTCAAGAGATCGAGACCATCCTGGTCAACATGGTGAAACCTCCGTCTCTACTAAAACAACAAAAATTAGCTGGGCAGGGTGGTGCACACCTGTAATCCCAACTACTCAGGAGGCTGAGGCAGGAGAATTGCCTGAACCCAGGGGGCAGAGGTTGCAGTGAGCCGAGATCGCACCATTGCACTCCAGCCTGGGTAACAAGAACGAAACTCCGTCTCAAAAAAAAAAAAAAAAAAATTATGTCATTAATTAGTAATTTATTTATTAGTGATAAAAACAATTACTATGTCAAATGATGTACTCAGTGATTACTATTTACAAGATAATTTTTAATCATTTTACTGAAACAAACTCATATTCATCACAACTTTGTGATTTTTTTTTAAATTGGTATTGTTAACCCACAGTTTTAATTAATTGAAAATACCCTTTCTAAGGTACCTCAATTCTGGTGCTTAGAGTTTGTATTAGAAATCTAGAACGTTTCATTAATTCATGAAACAACAATAGTTATTGTTTGCTTACTCTTGCACTGGGGTAAAATATGATCACTCAAATATAATCTTTTTCCTGTAGTTAAAGGGAGAGGGGTCTAAGTCAAATTTAGTTAGTTAACAGCAGAAATTCCGTCCTCAAAGCTTCCTTCCCCTGGTCACAAGTTCTGAAGTTACTGATATGAAATGAGGTGGCTCCTGAGTCTCTGAAGAATGAATGTAAGGGGTAGTGGGTGACTCAAAGTGTAAGAAAAAATGAAATATACTTGCCCCACTCAAAGGAACAAACATCATTGTTTCATTCAGTATTGTGGAAAGTTCCCCTGATGGTAGTTTTGTGCTGACCGAAGTTATTTTTAATTTTGTGAAGAAACATGGGTGAGAGGAAAAAAAGAGCACTTTCCAAAAAAGCTGAGAAGTAGGACATTTCATGGGGAGGAAAAAAGCACCAACATTCATCAGGTAGAAAGGAAAACTTTCCCCTCCAAAATTCAGCACCAAATATCAAAAAGCACACAAACTCTCACAGTGTAAGATCCATCCTCCCTCCCTCCCTCCCTTCTTCCCTCCCTCCTTTCCTTCCTTCCTTTTCCTTCCTTTCCCTCCCTCCCTCCCTTCCTTCCCCCCTTCCTTCCTTCCTCCCTTGTTTCCTTCCTTCCTTTTTCTCTTTTTTTTGCGACAGGGCCCTATTCTGTTGCCCAGGCTGGAGTGCAATGGCAGAATCAGGGCTCACTGGCTCACTGTGGCCTCGAGGCCTCCTGGACTCCCGCAGTCCTCCGCCTCCTCCTCCTGAGTAGCTGGAACCACAGGTGCAGGCCACTACGCCCGGCTAATTTTTGCAATTTTTGTAGAGATAGGGTTTCTCTATGATGCCCAGGCTGGTTTCGAAATTCTGAGCTCCAACAATCCACCCGTCTTGGCCTCCAAAGTGCTGGAATTACAAGCGTAACCACCGCGCCCAGCCTGAGCTTCTTTTCTTGTGGATCATTTCATAATTGAGGCTGTCAGAGCTGGAAGGGACGTTGGGGGTTCTGCTTCCCAAGATGGGGTTGGATGTAGTGAAGTAGCTTAGTTAAGAGACACAATTAGGACCACGCAACCTGACCCCCGCCCCAGGGGGTTACCCGCGCACCCCACAGGCCCTTCCCAGCGCGCGTAGCAGCTGGACTGAGCCAATCTTGTGCCAGACACAAAAAGACTTTCTTTCACTGACCTGATCAAAGCCAGAGGAGCGCCATCGGGGCGCCTGCGCACCTTTAATTTTTGTTAAAACAAAACAAAATATGTTCTCACCTGCTGCCGATTGATCTTGGACTGATCAGTACCGACTCCTAGAGAAAGTGACAAAAGAGAAAGTAACAAGAGAAAGGAGGGCATCTCCTGGCTCCCGGGCAAATTACAGAAGCCAATGAAAAGGAATCGCCGAGTCAGGTTCCTGGTAGGTCACAGAAAACAGGAATGTAAGGTGAACGTTTAGATCAGGTCGGGAAGCAAATCAACCCCTCGAATGCAGAGTAAAGCGGCAGAAGGACGCGGCGAGGGGCCCAGTGTGTCTCTAGGGCAAGCAGGGCGGCCAGCTGGAGCCGGGTCCACGAGAAAGCAGGTGACTTGTGTCTACCAACGAATGCCGGCACTGGTTCAACCTATTACTGCGTATTTGCCCAGTACCTTCACTACTCTAAGTGACATCCGTTATTTTTATGGTGGCTGTGAAATGTGCCTTAATTAAGACACCTGACTCAGACTGTAGCTATGAGGATTAAACCAGGAAAAAAACGATTAGATCGTGTTGCTACAAGACTCACTGGGAGCACTACACAGAGAAAGAAATTCAATTTATCAGGGCTCCATGTGACGAGGTGGCCGAGTGGTTAAGGTGATGGACTGCTAATCCATTGTGCTCTGCACGCGTGGGTTCGAATCCCATCCTCGTCGGTAGTTCAGTGGCCCTTTTGTTCTGGGAATCACAAATGATGTGGTAACCACTTTATTCGGCAAATTCATTCCTTAGACACCAGCCATTTCGACAATTCTCTCTAATCTTTCCCGTTTTCTGCTTCTTTAGTAACACTTGTCTTGACTGTGAATGTAATTTGTTTGTTGATTTGTTTCATTCTTACACAAATTTTCATTCCTGCACAAGTTTGCTTAATAGGAGTCCCCATTGAGGAAACAATTGAAGATTTAATTGACGGCCATAGAAAAACACTGCCTAACAAATTTAAAGGTACTTATAAAATCATAAAGCGTTACATACACATTATATATATTGAGCCGTATGGGTTACTTCAGGCATTTTCATCCTAATTGTATGTCTCTACTGCAATATTCATTTATTATCGTAATGCTAACTTTTAAAGCAATCATTATGGTCTAAGGATCCCTGTCTTTGAAAAAGGAGGAAAAGTGTCTCTTAGAGATATAATAAAACTTAAAAAGACATTCCATGGAACATTCCCAGTTAGGGCTAAGGCATTTCCTCCTGAGAAAGGAACGAAGAATGTCAGTATTATGCAGTTTCTACGTGTAACTTCCATCCTGACTGATCTTTTGAGAGAAAAGAAGAAATACACATATTTTTATTCAATTTATTTAATTATTTCCATTTTTAAAACAAGTACTGCATACACATGATTAAAAAGTATAAAAAGTTGTATAGCAAAGTTTTGTCATGAATTACTCTTGCCACCGGTAGGACACTGTTATTAGCTTTCATGTGTCCTTCCAGAAACGTATATAAGACTATTATTTATAAGACTTGCCTGTATAAGGCTACGTATCTCTCCAAGATATACTGTTAAGTGAAAAAAACATGATGCAAGACAATATGTATAGATGCTACTTATACAAAGAGGTAAACATACCTGTATTTGAATATATATATAATTTTGAATATAGCAGTTTACATGTGTGTGTCTATATTTACAATATAAATGTCTAGGTGTAGATGTTCTGTGTAATAGGAAATATTCGTTTATAAGATATTGCCAAATTTCCTCCACAGAAGCTGTGTTGATTTACCCTCCCATCAATGTGAAAAGAAGATCAGACCACACCTGCTTATGAACCCTTACAAGAGAGATTATTGTTTCAGCTAGCATTGTCCCAGATCATCTAAATGAAAGCTCAAGCACTGACAGTGAAGAGAAAGTGGGCCGGTCGCGGTGGCTCTCCACGCCTGTAATCCCAGCACTTAGGGAGGCCGAGGCGGGTGGATCACGAGGTCAAGAGATCGAGACCATTCTGGTCAACAAGGTGAAACCCCGTCTCTACTAAAAATACAAAAAATTAGCTGGGCATGGTGGCGCGCGCCTGTAATCCCAGCTACTCAGGAGGCTGAGGCAGGAGAATTGCCTGAACCCAGGAGGTGGAGGTTGCGGTGAGCCGAGATAGCGCCATTGCACTCCAGCCTGGGTAACGAGAGCGAAACTCCGTCTCAAAACAAAACAAAACAAAGAGAAAGTGATTGAGAACCCTGGATTCTTATAAACTCAGTGAACTTGGTTTCTTGTAGATTTTTTGGGTAACTACTGGCAGTTTATAAATTGGACTTCATAAATATTCAATATTTAATGAATTTTTAGGGATTAATGGTGTTGAGCTTTGTGTGATTTGAGAATATGACTCTTGATTTTTTTTAATAGTGAGTGACAATTTTAAAGTTTCTAAGTTAGAGATCTGAAGTTGGATCACTGGCTTCAAAGCATTATTAGCTTTTGACACGGTGTGATGGCTCATGCCTGTAATCCCAACACTTTGGGAGGCCGAGGCAGTGGATCACCTGAAGTGGCACATGCCTGAAATCCAGCTACTCAGGAAGCTGAGGCAGGAGAATTGCTTGAACCCAGGAGAGCGAGGTTGCAGTGAGCTGAGATGGCACCACTGCATTTCAGCCTGGGTGACAGAGTGAGACTCCATCTCAAAAAAAAGAAAAAAAAAAGCATTATTATGCTGACTAGATTGCTCTAGTTCGGTGGTTCTTACTAGTGTGGTCTCTGATGCCTATAAGCCCAGCACTTTGGGAGGCTGAGGCAGGTGGATCAGGAGGTCAGGAATTCGAGACCAGCCTGGCCAACATGGTGAAAACCCATCTCTACTAAAAATACAAAAATTAGCCGAGTGTGGTGGCGTGTGCTTGTAGTCCAGCTACTTGGGAGGTAGAGACAGGAGAATTGCTTGAACCGGGGAGGTGGACTTTTGTGAGCTGAGATCAAGCCACTGCATTCTAGCCTGGGCAACAGAGCAAGACTCCATCTAGGAAAAAAGAAAGAAAGAAAAAGAAAAAAAAAGTGTGGTCTCTGGAACAGTAACATCATTATCACCTGGAAAAAAACACTCTATGTCTGGGGTTCAGCAATTTGTGCTTTCACAAGCTCTGCAGGTGATTGATGCTAAAGTTTGACTCCACTGCTCTAGTTTTGTTTTGTCTACTCCTCCTCTTCTAAAACATGGTTAATCTAGATTCTGTCTGATTTGGTAAAATCTCTGTCTCAGGATCCACTTTTCTCTCATCATCAACTTCAGCGTCTATCCTGCCAGGATTAATCCCTCCAACTCCTGCACTGTCGGGGCCCACGGAGCACTAATGCGGTAGTAAAGACACCAGCCAAAGACCACCGGGAACAAACCAAAATCAGATTCAACATATAGAAGAAGTGATAGGATGCTCCAGAGCCACCAGGAAATGCGGTAAATCAGATTCAACACATAGAAGTGACAGGACGCTCCAGAGCCACCAGGAAATGCGGTAAATCAGATTCAACACATAGAAGAAGTGACAGGACGCTCCAGAGCCACCAGGAAATGCGGTAAATCAGATTCAAACATAGAAGAAGTGACAGGACGCTCCAGAGCCACCAGGAAATGCGGTAAATCAGATTCAACACATAGAAGAAGTGGCAGGACGCTCCAGAGCCACCAGGAAATGCGGTAAATCAGATTCAAACATAGAAGAAGTGACAGGACGCTCCAGAGCCACCAGGAAATGCAGTTCAACAGGAGGCTGAGAGAACCGTTTTTGTAAGGTTTGGGTTCCCCTGGAGGATTCCGAGGAGTCTAAGAGAAGCAGGACCAGTCCTGGGTCGCTTGGGGTTTCTGAGTAGCGGGGATTAGCTGGGGACTGAGCGTTTTCACGAGGAGACGTGCTCTTCGGTATCCCCAGTAATACCGAACTACCAAGTACCCAGTACCGAAGATGGGTGTGGCAAAGCGAGTCTGGCACTCGTAAAAAGGCAGCAGGTGCTCCAGAGGGGAGACTGCGACATTTGACAGCTGCCGCAGGATCTTGGAAAAAGCGTTCCCGTTAACTTTGCGTCTGGCGTTACCAGTGTCCTCCCAGCCCGGTGACAGCGGGGTTGCGGGTGTGGTTTTGGGTTTTGTTTCTCTTTTTGTTTTTGTTATTTCAGTCAGAGCAGATTTCCTTTCTTTTCGTGGTCACAGGTTTTCACTCTTCCTAACGCTTAGGAAACCGTCCTCCGGCTCAGAGGGGTGGGAAGTTCCCGGGCGGTGGAGATAAGATACAGAGCACACAATTAAATTTGAATTTCAGATAAAGGACGAACAAAATTTTGCATACGACTCTAGCAACCTACTTAGTGACACCCCGCGTCCGCGAGCCGGTGCCAGGCAAAGCAGAGGGAGGAGCGCTTTCCGAGGCCCGAGAACGCTTCCCACTCAGCCTTTCCACCTGGCTGCCCAGGAGCTGGGACCCCTAAGACAGGGTCCGTTTCTGGGGTCTCCAGGGCTCAGCCCAACCCGAGTCACAGAGAAGAGGTCTTAAATCACAGAGAAGAGTAAATTAATTTACAATGTGAGAACGCTTTCGTTTTGAAACATAATGTTCTCATTCCTTGGAATTAAATATATCAGTAAGCTGGAAAGGAGTTTTTCTCAGAAAAGGAGAGAGATGAGCAGTTACTGGAGAGGTAAACGCAAAACTAAACTCCCGGGTCTGGATGAGTCCTAAACTCACATCCCCAGATTCCAAACGCTATAATAAATCCTTACCCAACAGAGTAGTTGCCTCCGAAATACCTGGTGTGGTGAAATGAACTGGCTGCCTCGGAAAGAGTTTCTGGCGAACATGGAAGTTGCTATGCTGTCTGCTACCAAGCATCACTTGTCCGTATCACCTCATGACACTTTAGGAAGAGCTAGGTTTGGGCTGAGGGAAAAGAAACGAGCACAGGTCCCCACTTCTGTTCCTGGTAAGGAAGGAGCAACCAAAGGAACTGGCAGTCAGCTGTAAGGTCTCTGTCACACGTTTCTGCTGGAGAGGGCAAATTCGCTCATCATTTATCACAATTTAAAAGTAGATATCAGAGTTCAAAAATAGACTCATGATATGAACTGATTTTCATCAAAGTGGCCAAGGTGATTCACTGAATCCTTTAGAGGGGAAAGGAAGGTCTTTTCAACAAACCGTGGTGTAACAATGGACAAGAGCCATATGCCAAAAAAAAAAAAAAAAAAAAAAAAAAAGGATGAATCTCCATTCTCAACTAACTCACAATGGCTCATAGACCAAAATAAAACCTAAAACTGGCCGGGTGCGGTGGCTCAAGCCTGTAATCCCAGCACTTTGGGAGGCCAAGGCGGGTGGATCACGAGGTCAAGGGATCGAGACCATCCTGGTCAACGAGGTGAAACCCCGTCTCTACTAAAAATACAAAAAATTAGCTGGGCACGGTGGCGCGTGCCTGTAGTCCCAGCTACTCAGGAGGCTGAGGCAGGAGAATTGCTTGAACCCAGAAGGCGGAGGTTGCGGTGAGCCGAGATCGCGCCATTGCACTCCAGTCTGGGTAACAACAACTAAACTGTGTCTCAAAAAAAAAAACAAAACAAACAAAAAAAAACACCTAAAACTAAATCTACAACTCTAAGATTTCTAAAGGAAAACTTCAGAGAAAATCCTTATAACTTTGTTAGACAAGGATTTTAAAATAGAACACAAAAACATAAATCACAAAAGAAAAATTAATAATTTGACTTATGTTCTTTGAAAAGTACTTTAATAAAAATGGACAAGTCTCAGACTCAGAGAAATCATATGTAAAGATTTTGCACAACAAGAAAACAATTCCATCCCCCAATAAAAATGGGGAAAACATTTGAATTACACTTCAACAAAAGTGGTATACAGATAGCCAATACGCACATCAAAAAAACCTCAATATCGTTAGTCATTGGGAAAATTTAAAACCATGCCTATTACATGCCTATTAGGAAAATTTAAAACTACATGCCTATTACAATGGCAGAACTTAAAAATTTTTTTAAAAACCTGTTAATACTAAGTGTTGATGATGATACGGAAGAATTGAAATTCTCATACTTTGCCAGTGAAAATGCAAAAATAGTATGGCCACTGGGAAAAACAGTTTGATAGGTTTTTTTAAAAAAATAATTTTATTCATACTCCATGACCCAACAATCCTCCTTCTAGATATTTACTCAAAAAATTGAAAACATGTCCACCTGTACACAAATGTTTATAGCAGTTTTATTTACAGTTGCCATAAATGGAAACAATCCAAACGTCTATCACCCAGTGAATAGACAAGCATATTGTGATACGTGCATGGAATGGAATATTACTCGGCAGCATAAAGAACAACCAGATACATGCATCATAAATGAGTCTCAAAAGCAATAAGCCAAGTGAAAGAAACTAGAAGCCAGACTTAATCGCTTATACGGTATGACTGTATCCCAGATTAGGCAAAAGATAAAGTTTAAAAATGACATTAGTAATTGTTAGGCTGGGAGTGGAGGGAAAGGTTGACTAAAGAGAAGTGAGGAAGAATATTGGGGTGATGCTGGAAATGTACATCTTGTTATTGTAGAGATCTTTACATGACTATATGTGTTTGCCAAAAGTCATCCAACGACATATAAAAAGGTAAATTGTACTGTATGGAAATTAAACTTCAATAAACTGACTTTTTAAAAAGTAGATATCATCATTTGGCTATTCCACTTTTAAAACTCCATTCTACAGAAATAGTTGCATAAATTCAACAAGGCATGCACAAAGCATAAAAGAATGTTCAAGGTAGCAGTCTTTGAAATAAAGAGTTGCCGGGCGCGGTGGCTCACGCCTATAATCCCAGCACTTTGGGAGGCCGAGGCGGGTGGATCAAGAGATCGAGACCATCTTGGTCAACGAGGTGAAACCGCGTCTCTACTAAAAATACAAAAAATTAGCTGGGCATGGTGGCGCGTGCCTGTAATCCCAGCTACTCAGGAGGCGGAGGCAGGAGAATTGTCTGAACCCAGGAGGCAGAGGTTGCGGTGAGCCGAGATCGCGCCATTGCACTCCAGCCTGGGTAACAACAGTGAAACTCCGTCTCAAAAAAAAAAAAAAAAAAAAGAAAAAGAAAAAGAAAAAGAAATAAAGGGTTGATACAAGTTTGGTTAAACAAATTACGATGTATCAACTTAATTGACTACAATATAACCAGTGGTGAATTCCTGTAACTGCTTTCACTCGCTGATCACTGCTATAGTGGTGGTAGCAATGCTTGTAACCACAAATGCAGATAAAATTAAAAGATACTATTTTGTTCAGTATTCTGCAATATAATTGAAAAACCTTGTTGCAACGTATTTCTAGAAAATATACCAAAAAAACCTTTAGAAGAAATGGAAAATCACACATACCAATTACAACAGAACAAATAAAAGTTGTCAACAGACTGCCCGACCCGAAGAAACATCAGACATAATAGCTTCCCAGATAAAATTTTAAAAACCATTATAAAACAGATAATTTAAATGCATTAAAAACATTTCCAGAACATAAAAAGTGATGGGAATATTCTATTTTTTCAGAAACAATTCTTTTTGTTGTTGTTAAGACAGAGTCTTGCTCTGTTGCCCAGGCTGGAGTACACTGGTGCGATCTTGGCTTACCACAACCTCCGTTTCCCGGGTTCAAGCAATTCTCCTGCCTTAGCCTCCTGAGTAGCTGGGACTACAGGTGCACGCTACCATGCCCAGCTAATTTTCATATTTTTAGTAGAGACGGGGTTTCACTATGTTGGCCAAGCTGGTTTCGAACTCATGACCTCGTGATCCACCCACCTCAGCCTCCCAAAGTGCTGGGATTACAGGTGTGAACCACTGCACCCAGCTTTTCAGAAACAATTCTAACAATAATCTCAAAACTGAAGATAATTACCAACAGGAAAACCCCAGGTTTTATTCTTTCTTATGGGGAATCATAAACAAAATGGGAGCAAACAGAATTCAGCATCACACTAAAGGAATCAGTAATTCACAATTACGAAATGGAGATAAGCATAAGCATGGTGTACAATAGAACCATCTTTAGACGTAATTCACCATATTAGCATATGTGAGGAGAAAAAGCATGAAAGGATTTAAGTAAATTCGGAAATGGCATTTGCTTGCATTAAGATCTATTTATTTGGTAATAATTCTGGAAACTTAATAAAAGAAGATATCTCCTTACTTCACATTACAAAACATATCTAATTTATATCAATGGTCATCATCTGCTTTTCAGAGAATACATTATATGCATTGTTTTTGAAATTAGCAACAAGTTAGAAAGATGTCCACTTTCATGACAAATATTTTGTAGTGTTCTGGGTTAGTGAGAATTATTTAAATAAATAAATTTAAAAGAAGGAGATAAAATGTGGGAAGTTGAATAGTTCCTCTTTAAAGTGTCCTTTCTTGTTAAAGAATAAATCACAAATGTTCTAATCACTCTGTTAAGCCCGATCCCATGTAGCTGTTAAACATGCCAGGCTTACAGGCATGTAGTACAGTCTTTGTCCTTTTACTTCAACCAAATACCCATGCTGAATGTGCTCACAGGCATGTCCCAGCTCTCCATTGCTTTTACCTGTTTAAAAAAGTTTTCCGTTGTTTGCCAAGCCGGTTTTAGTTTAAATTGTAAGGTCTGGCTCCAGCCAACAGAAATCAGACACAGCAGTAAGGATGAACCCAAATGCATAAGGGATAAATATGTCTGCTTTCCCTCTGTACTCTTGTGGCAAAACAGCTAGTGAGAGTATCTTTCCTGCAGCCCGGGAAGTAAAAATTGCTGCTAAAAAATCCTTTGTCTCAGTGCTAATTTTTCTTTGCAGCACCAAGCATCTGTTTCCAATACAAAATTATCATTAGATTAGATATGTGTAGGTACACTAGGATTTATTTATAAAATTAAATGTGTTTATAAAAATAAATATATCACTTGCCTTCCTACCACAACACACAATAGAAGAAAACACCCCATTTACAATATCAACAAAGGAGATAAAATATTGACAAATAAATTTAGAAGGAAATTACAAGACTAATATAAAGAATACTTCATCAATTTTCTCTACAAGTCAGTCTACATATTTAATACAATGCCAATACAAAGTAGAAGAGTTTTGTTTTCAAAACAAAACACTTGATTGACTATGAAGC
Source organism: Saguinus oedipus (assembly GCA_031835075.1). Lineage (NCBI taxonomy): Eukaryota > Metazoa > Chordata > Mammalia > Primates > Cebidae > Saguinus > Saguinus oedipus. The sequence goes on along the minus strand of CM063172.1, from coordinate 6,651,558 downwards.
CCTTCATTGTATTCCTCCTTCACTAAAGAAAAAAACTCACGATTCTGCTGCTGCCCTGGCTCCAGGATTGCGTCAATGCCCCCTTCCCATCTCTAGAGAGAAAACCAGAGAATCTACAGTTCACTGCATTGAGGAAAGACATCATTCTGGACCAACAGTCTACATTTCTCACAAAGAATCTAAAGTTTATATGGAAAGTAAACAACATGAGTAGCCAAAATAATTAAGAAAAGTATAATAAGGAAGACATACACCTTTTGGGTATTTAGATATATTTTAAGCTACAGCAAATAAAACATCGTAATACAAATAGGATAGAAAATCCAGAAGCAGGCACAAATATTTAGGCATTTGATAAAGTTGACATTTCAAAGCAGTGGAGAAAAGATGAGTTAGGCTATAAAAGTTACTGTGACATCTAGATAGATATCTGATAAAAATGAAGCATAATACACACCTCACATCTCATAACGGGGGGTTCAAAATTTAAATAGAAAAGAAAATCCCATAGAAGCACTAAAATAAATAAATAAATAAATAAATATGAAAGCATTTTTTTAATAGTTTTGGCACAAGGGAGGTCTTTCTTAGTATCACACAAAACCTAGAACACATAAAATATTCATAAATTAAACTACTTAAAAATTTTAAATTTCTGTATAACAAAAACCACAAACAAAGTTAAATAGAAAAATTCACTGTTTATCACAAAGGACTAATTTCCCTAATACATGATTTCCCTAATACAAGTCAGCAAAAGAAATGCCATCACAGGCTGACCACAGTGGCCCATGCCCGTAATCCCAGGACTTTGGGAGGCTGAGATGGGCAGATCACTTGAGGTCAGGAGTTCAAAACCAACCTCGCCAACATGGTGAAACCCTGTCTTTACAAAAAAATGCAAAAATCCACCGGGTGTTGTGGGCACACCTGTAGCCCCAGCTACTGGGGAGGCAGAGGCATGAGAATCACGAACCTGGGAGGTGGAGGTCGTAGTGAGCTGAGAGCACACCACTGCACTCCAGCTCTGGGTGACAGAGGGAGACCACAAACACCATCATAAATAGAAAAACTGGAAAAAACATAAACAGAAAATTTACAGAAAGGAAACATACATGAATACTAATTGATTCAACCTCGTGCATATTTAAAGAAATATTAGTTTCTCGTTCCCTTGCAGCATCTTGGTAGCTGCTCTTGGTTGGGGACTGTCTGGCACCTAAGGCAGGAAGATGGTGGCCATAAAGAAAACGAAAAGATCGCTGAAGTCCATCAGCTCTAGGCTCCAGCTCGTTATGAAAACTGGAAAGTACGTGCTGGGGTACAAGTGAACTCTGAAAACGATCAGACAAGACAAAGCGAAATTGGTCATTCTCGCTAACAACTGCCCAGCTTTGAGGAAGTCCAAAATAGAGTACCACACAATGTTGACCAAAATTGGTGCCCGTCACTATAGCAGCCATAATATTGAAGTGGATACAGGATGCGGAAAATACTACAGAGAATGCACACCAGCTACCGTTGATCCAGGTGATGCTGATATTGTTAGAGGCGTGCCAGCACAGACTGGTGAAAGTAAACCACGCAAAAATTTCCTTTAATAAAACATGCCAGAGCTTGTTTTTTTAAACAATGTTAATACTATAATAACATACCATCTTTTACGTAGTAGATTGTCAAAGATGAAAAAGTTTGATGACGGTGGGAGGGAAAATAACTTTCAGATATTGTTAGAGACCTGTAACTTTTTATAACTCCTTTGAAGGGCAATCTAGCAGCATGTATACATTTTTAAAAATTATATAATATATTATGCTTTTAACATAAACTTTAAAAATCTGGAACAATAGAAACTCTACAGATGTCATAAACCTTTTTGTTTTGTTTTTAAACTAAAATCTCTAAACACACCAATGTCCCATTCCAAGATATTGCACAACATTCTGAATACAAAACCCTTGATTGTATTCCTCCTTCACGAAAGGAAAGTAGGGGTCTTTTGCTTGTTTGTTTTTACTTTTTATTTTTACTTTTCAGAGCCAGTAAGGGATAAGTAGACATCTTAGCAAAGATGACAGGTGAGCCTTCAATACTAAAGATCCTAAGTGCAAACCTCTGTCTGAAAAGAGAGTATGTTTTCACTAAAGTAATATTCTGGGTTAATGATAAAGAGCGCTCTGTGAAATCCAGAAAAAGGAAATGTTTAGAAAACAAATGCAAGGCATTCATCTATAGTAGAGAGATGAGGGAAATGCCACACTCTGTCAAAGACGTTCACATTTAGGTGACTCTGTTCTCGAACAATATTGCTGATTATGTTCAAATTAAATAGGGATAAAATCAGTATTCAACATCGGCCCTTAAAAGGAAAATTATCTTGCTGAATATATAAGCCCTAGCAACTTTGTGCAATGAAGTAACCCACCTAATCTTTTAAGTGCATTCTAAGAAAATTAACTCACTGGTCAAAATAGGATAAAACAAAGAAATATGAGGAAGCCATTTTTAAAATTAGACATTCCTAGTAAATAAACAGTAAGATACGATGTTTTCATATATAGTGTTTAAAATGCGATTTTTTCAAAATAAAAAAAGAAAGAAAAAACTTCGAAGTTTTTATGGATAAAATTATATGCTTGCTTTAAAATGCAGGAGGAAAATGTTTGAAATAGATATAAAACAATATTGACAAAATATTACTAATTCTGAGGTTGGGTGATGGATATGAGGCTACATTATATTAATTTTTCCATCATTTTATATTTTACGTTTCCATAAAGTTGTAATATGTTCAACAACTTTTTTTTGTTGTATGAGTATCCGAAATCTTGTTGTGCCATAGACAAGAAAATGCTCTTTGTTGGCAAGAAAAGCAAAGGCTGAGGCTTAATACCGTGTTTGTTGGAAATTCCTCCGCAACCAAAAAAAAAAAAAAAAAAAGAAGATGAAACTACAAAATTGAAGAAACATCGCCGTTCATGGGATTCAGACCCGTGCGGAAAGTGCTCGCCGGCCTGCAGGTGCGGGGCTTTCCCGGCGCCCTGGAAGGCTCTGGGTAGCTGCGGCCCCGCGATCCACATAAGCCGGGGCTTCGTCTGCAGCGAAGCGCGGGAGGCGAACGCGCTACCTCGGTGGTGGCGCCCGGAAACCTAACAGGCCCCGCGAGGCCTTGCACCGGCAGCGGCCGGGGTTTGGGAGGCCACCTCTCTGTAGGATGACTTTATTCCCGGCTTCTGTCTTCCAAGACCCCTCACACCTTAATAATAAAATAGTACGGCAGAGCGCGGTGGCTCACGCCTGTAATCCCAGCACTTTGGGAGGCCGAGGCGGGTGGATCACGAGGTCAAGAGATCGAGACCATCCTGGTCAACATGGTGAAACCCCAGTCTCTACTAAAAATACAAAAAATCAGCTGGGTATGGTGGCGCGTGCCTGTAATCCCAGCTACTCGGGAGGCTGAGGCAGAATTGCCTGAGCCCAGGAGGCGGAGGTTGCGGTGAGCGGAGATCGCGCCATTGCACTCCAGCCTGGGTAACAAGAGCGAAACTCCGTCTCAAAAAAAAAAAAAGTGGTGAAAGATGAAGCTCTACAGGTGGGCAGGCACCTATATGCCATGAGATGTTTGACTTGTATTCTTCAGGCCAGGGTTTAATTGGGGATCCATGGGTGACAGGTTTCAGGGAATCCATGAAACCCGCAAAAAGTTATGAAAAGTTTTACGGGCATGGACATTTCTTTTGGGAGAAGATCCACAGCTTTCATTTGATTCTGAGAAGATCCACAGCTTTCATTTCATTCAGAGCGGCTGAGCTGAGGTTTCCCGGGACTGTTTTCACAGCCCACGCTCTGAGCGATCACACAGTGAGTGCTTCAGACGCCAGAATCTTAAATTATTTTCCCCAAAGCGCAATGGAGACACAATCGTGTTTGAGCGATTTGTTTGAGGCTGGTGGGGGTGGGGTGGGGGTGGGGTGTGAAACCCACGGTGTCAAAAAATTGAAAGCGGACCAAAGCTTCTGATACCAGAAGCCGCTTTAAGGACCCAATTTCCCAAAAATCAACCGAAAAGCTGTGAAACAAAGTTTGCTCAGTGAGCGGTTAAGGAGCTCCCGGAGGGGGAGCTTAGATTTCTAACCAGCTCCACGCGCGGCCCCGCGGCCCTGTCCCCGGCCACAGCCTCCACCTCCACCCAACCAGCTGTCCCTCTTTGCAGCCGCGAGGGAGTCGGGCACCCGGTCCTGACCAACGTCTCCTACAGAATCACGTGTCCCTGGACGCACGGAGAAGAGAGCCAAGAAGGGTAATGGGTAAATTACAGGGACTGTGGGCGGTGCTGACATCGTTACTGCCATTCTCACCGCGCTGGGCCGCGCACTGTGCGTTTGCGAAATTATCAGTCTATGATGCGATACCCCAGGAAAGCTGGTTGAGTCTTCCCTTCTGTGGAGCACCCTTGGATTGGTTCTGTGGGTAAACCAACTGTGAGGACACGAAATGGAAATATTTGGAATATTCAAAGCTGCGCGGGGGTGTGGGAGACGTTAGGGTAGACGGTGACCAGGGGAGTTTCCAACATTTTCCCCTGTTGAGATCTGGAGCACAGCAGGGCCATAATTTTCCACCCACTTGTGATCGGTGCCAAGTAGCTTTTGGACATTCCAAGACCACAGATGCTTCTCTCCATCCTCCCATTCTGTTAAAATCCGTTGGGGAGCGTAGCTGATTTGCTCGCGCCAGAAACGCGAAGGAGCTGGATGCAAGACGGGCCCTGTGGAAGCTGAGCCAGTGCTGGAGCACTACCTGAGGTTTGGAAGGATCTTGGGATTAAGAGCCCTTAGCCAGTCCTCCAAGGGAGGCCTGTTCTGTACTTGAAGGAATTGCTTTCCCAGAAGCTAATGAATCAGTGCTCACTTGTTATTTTGCCCGCGTTTTAAATTTTTTTAAGATTGTGGTTACCTTAAAAAAATTAAATGACAAACATTCCTAAAATTCTTCCTTTAACATCACTTTTAGGAGAATACAAAACTGTCATATACCTGGAGTTAAACAATAAAACCCTAAAATATTTTTTATTTTTCCGTTTTCTGGGAGTGTGTTTGCCCTTGGTGAGGATTTTTGTTTGTTTGTTTGAGACGGAGTTTCGCTCTTGTTACCCAGGCTGGAGTGCAATGGCGCGATCTCGGCTCACTGCAACCTCCGCCTCCTGGGTTCAGGCAATTCTCCTGCCTCAGCCTCCTGAGTAGCTGAGATTACAGGCACGCGCCACCATGCCCAGCTAATTTTTTGTATTTTTTTTTTAAGGAAAGAAGAAAAGAAAGAGAAAAAAAGGAGTAAAGGAGAGGAAGACAGAGGAAGAAAGAGGGAGAGAGAATGGGAATATTACTTTATTATAAAAATGGGTATTAATAATGGCCAATCAATATTTTGTGTATTTAAAGTGGAGAATGTATATTTTGTGTATTTAAAATGGAGAGCTCTATAAATATTTATTAAGTTTACTTGTTCCGGATCTGAGTTCAAGTCCTGGTTGTCCTCATCAATTTTCTGTCTCTTTGAGTCTAAATCTCTTTATGGGTCTTATGTATCTGGGTGTTAGGATAGTTAGCTCTTATTGTTGCATTGATCCTTTTACCACTGTATCTTTGTTGCTTTGAAATCTATTTTATCAGATACGAGAATTGCAACTCCTGCTTTTTATTTATTTATTTTTGCTCTCCATTTGGTTGGTAAGTCTTTCTCCAACCCTTTGTTTTGAGTCTTTGTGTATCTTTGGATACAAAATGGGTCTGGATATAGTATACCGTTGGGTTTTGGCTGTATCTTTTGATTGGGGGATTTAGTCGGCTTAAATTTAGGGTTACTGCCATTTGATGTTAACTGGCTATTTTATCCTTTCGTTTATATAAATTCTTCTTTATGTTGATGCTCTTTACTTATATTTTTAGAAAGGCTAATACTAGTTGTTCCTTTCTATGTATAATGCTTTAATTTTTTGTATTTTTATTAGAGACAGGGTTTCACCATGTTGACCAGGATGGTCTCGATCTCTTGACCTCGTGATCCACCCGCCTCGGCCTCCCAAAGTGCTGGGATTATAGGCGTGAGCCACCACGCCCGCCCGGTGAGGATCTTTATATGGCTTAGAAGATTTTACTGTTATGGGCCAGGCTGTACCTTTTCAAAGGTTTATCGGTTGATAATCCAGTGCTGAAGGCTGGGAGCCAGTATTTCCACGGAGATAAGAATCCCTTACATGAAATTACATTAAACTTAGACCCTTGCCTATTTGTCTTAGTGTTTTGAGACAATTCTCAGAGAAAATGTCTGCCTCTCAGTAAAACTGTGGTGAGAAAGAAGCCAAACATTATTCTTACCCTCTCTCAGTTGATCGTTCAGCAGTAAATCTTTAGACATTTTCCACTATTTTTATCTCCCCCAGTTTCATTCAAAATGTTCTCTTTATCTGGGGTTTGCATGCAGGTCTTCCGGATTGTGGATGGCAGTTGCTGTCTTCAGCAGACACTACGTTATTTTTTGTCATCTCCCGAGTGCTGGCAAGCCTTTTGCTTGGTTGTAGATGTTCTTAAGTGTTAATTTATCCTCACGGGCTTGAAATGAGCAAATGATTGAATAAGAAGGTAGCTGATCCATCAAAGAGAAGTTACATCATCACACAACTTGTGTTAGACACTGAGAATTCATTCAACTAATGTTACTCACTCTTCAAATTGTTCCACTAGTAGAATTTGATTTTTATTTTTTATTTTGAGACGGAGTTTCGCTCTTGTTACCCAGACTGGAGTGCAATGGCACGATCTCAGCTCACTGCAACCTCCGCCTCCTGGGTTCAAGCAATTCTCCTTGGTCTCCCAAGTAACTGGGATTACAGCCATGTGCCACCATGTCCAGCTAATTCTTTTGCATTTTTAGTAGAGCTGGTGTTTCTCCATGTTGGTCATGCTGGTCTCAAACTTCCAACCTCAGGTGATCCACCTGTCTTGGCCTCCCAAAGTGCTGGGATTACAGGCATGAGCCACTGCACCTGGCCCCAAATACACTTTCAAATAACACTATCCAGTTTCTTGGGCAGTGTAAGTACCTTTTAATAACAAAATATTCCAAATTCCCGCAACCCTCCTGTCCCTTGTATCATTGTTGTCCTTGGTTTCAGTTATACATAAGCATACGCAATTGAATACATTATTGTTATTATTTGAACAATCTATTATCTGTTAGATCATTTAAGAACTTTTTAAAAAAGTATTTCACTTTCATGTATTCATTTTTGATGTTCATCCTTTCTATAAGAAGATCCCAATTTCTGACCTATATTATTTTCCTTCTCTCTGAATAACTTCTTTTAACATTACTTACGAGGCAAGTCTACTGTTAACAAATTTCCTCAGATTTTGTCTCAGAGAATCTTTATTTCTCCATCACTTTTGAAGAATGATTTTTGCAAGGCAAAGAATTCTAGGTTGATAGTACTGTCTCTCAACACTTTTAAAGTATTTCATTTCACTATCCTCTTGCTTACATGATTTTTTCTTTTCTTTTTTTTTTTTTGAGATGGAGTCTTGCTCCATTGCCCAGGCTGGAATGCAGTGGCACAATCTTGGCTCACTGTAATCTCCAACTCCTGGGTTCAAGCAATTCTGCCTCAGCCTCCTGAGCAGCTGGGACTACAAGTGCACACCACCACGCCCAGCTGATTTTTGTATTTTTAGTAGAGACAGGGTTTCACCATATTGGCCAGGCTGGTCTTGAACTCCTGACCTCATGATCCACCCCTCCCCCGGCCTCCCAAAATGCTGGGGTTATAGGCATGAGCCACCGCACCTGGCTGTTTACATGGTTAAGGAGAAATTGGATATAATTGTTATATTTGATTCTCTGTAGATATGGTTAGTGTTTCTTCTTCCTTTGGCTTCTAAGATTTCTTGTTAAAAATCTTTGATTTTATGAAGTTTGAATATTGTGACACTGTGGTATAATAAGAAATATATATGTGTGTTCTTTGTCCCTGGTTCCTGGGCTAATATTTAGTCTTTGACCTGGGTTCCTCACATGGAGCTCCTAAGACCTCTGTAATTTCCTGCATGATAGGAGTGTGTCTGATACTAACTTCAAAATCTCCTGGAATTTACTGAGTTATAAGACTATCTTTTGTTCTAATGAGAAGACTCTTGGTAAGCACCTAGGTAACCTCAGGAGGAGGGCTCGTTCCCAGGGCAACCAACCATATTGTTTGAGTTGGAACTTTCAGCCCTATCCCCTACCTCAGGGGAGGGAGAGGGACTGAAGTCTGCGTTCATCACCAGTAGCCAGTGATGTATGTGACCAGTCACACTTACATCATGAAGCCTCCATAAAGTCTCAAAAGGACAGGGTTCCTGGAGCTTCCTGATTGCTGAGCATGTGGAGGTTCTTGGGGGGCAGTGCTCCTGAAGAGGGCTTGGAAGCTCCATGTTTCTGCCCACATACCTTTCCCTATGTATGTCCTCCACTTGGCTATTCGTCTGTATCCTTCATAATATCCTGTATAATAAATGGGTAAGCATAAGTAAAGTGTTTTCCTGAGTTATAGGAGTCATCCTAGCAAATTAAACCCAAGCAGTAAGTAGTGGGAACCCCAATTTATAACTGGTTGGTCAGAAGTCTGGGTGACAATCTACTACTGGTGTTTGGCATCTAAAGCGGGTTGCAGTCTTATGGGACTGGGCCTTTAAGTTATAAGATCCAACTCTTTTATTTTTTTTGAGACAGAGTTTCGCTCTTGTTACCCAGGCTGGAGTGCAATGACGCGATCTCGGCTCACCGCAACCTCCACCTCCTGGGTTCAGGCAATTCTCCTGCTTCAGCCTCCTGAGTAGCTGGGATTACAGGCACGCGCCACCATGCCCAGCTAATTTTTTGTATTTTTAGTAGAGATGGGGTTTCACCATGTTGACCAGGATGGTCTCGATCTCTTGACCTCGTGATCCACCTGCCTTGGCCTCCCAAAGTGCTGGGATTACAGGCTTGAGCCACCGCGCCCGGCCTCTTTTTTTATAGTGGTTGTTCTGGAGTTTGCAATACACATTTACAACAAATCCAAATCCATTTGCATACTTTATGGGTCGTGCATATGCTTTATAATAGAATATTTCCAATTCTTCCCTTTCGTTCCTCCTAACATTGCTGCCACTGATTTCACCTAACCATAATCATCAAATATGTTGCTATTATTTTGAAGAAACTGTTATGTCAGATCAGCTAAGAATAAGACAAATATTTCATCTTCATTTATTCCATCTCTAAAGCTCTTTCTTGTTTTAATGCGAATCACAATTTCCGACCTGTATCATTATTTTTCTTTCCAAAGAACTTTTAACATTTCTTGCAAATTATGTTTATGGGTGACAAATTCTCCCACTTTTTGTCTGAGGAAGTATTTTTTTTTCCTTCACTTTTGAAGGATAATTTTGCTGAATATAGAATTTTAGCTTGGTGAGATTTTTTTCAACATTTTAAATATTTCACTCCACTCTTCTGCTTGCATGCTTTCTGAAGAGAAGGACAATGTAATTCTCATCCTGGCTCCTATATAGGTAAAGTAATTTTTCCTTCTCCGGTTTTCTGCAGTTTGAGTATTATATGCCTAGGTGTAGATGTTTTGTTTATTCTGCTTCATATTCTCTTGAGCTTCTTAGCTCTGTAGCTTGGTGTTTAACTTTGGAAAAATTTCAGTCATTATTGCTTCAAGTATTTCTTCTGTTCCTTTTTCTCTTCTCCTATGGTGTTCTCGTTACATGCTGGTATGAACTGAATGTTTTCGTCCCCTACTCCCATTTGCATATTGAAGTCCTAAATTCCACTGGGATGGCATTAGGGGAGGGGGCCTTTGGGAAGTAACTAGGGTTAGACGAGGTCATGATGGTGGGGCACTCATAATGGGATTAGTACCCTTATAAGAGGAGACACCAAATAACTTTCTCATGCTCTTTGCCATGTGAGTATACAAGAAGGCAACTCTAACTAGAAACCAAACCATGGGGGGCGCATTTTTAGCTTAGGCTAATGTGGTAGGCAGAAATTTCCCCACCCACCCAAATATGTCTATGTCCTCATCTCCAGAATCTGTGAATATGATATTATGGGGCAAGAGGGAACTTTAAGGTTCCCTATCACCTGACCTTAAATAGGGAGATTATCCTGTATTATCTGTGTAGGTCCAGTGTAACTACAAGTATCCTTAAAAGTAGAAGAGAATCCAAAGAGAACGTGGAATTTTATGATGTGAGAAAGATTCAACTCAATGTTGGCTTTAAAGATGGAGAAATAGGGCCAAGGGACATGAAAAACCTCTGGAACCTGGAACAGACAATAAAGCAGACTCTCCCCATTAAGTCCCCTAAGTGAATGCATCTCTGCTGACATCCTGATTTTACCCTTTAAATTCTTCTGCTCTGGAAAAAAAAAAAAAAGATTTTAGCCCAGTAATACCCATTTTACACTTCTAATTCCCAGGACTGGATCATAAATTTGTGTTAAGTGACAGCTGCTCTCAGAATTCCCTGCAGAAAAGGGCTATCAGGATAAGGCTGAGATGCTGGACAGTCTCTTAGTTCACAAAGAGCAGAAATCATTACGTTCCAGTGATATCGACACTGTGCATACCTGTGACCCAGCAATTGGCCCTTGGTATGTTCCTCAGAAAAACACTCCCAAAGGTGTTCAGAGCAAGACTGTTTTATTATAAAGAGTTGTTTAAAATGACCTTCATTAGAGGAATGAATCAAGACATTCCATCACTGTACAGCAGCTAAGGGGTGAACACGACCTTCATATATCAACACGAATAAATCTCAAAAAGTAGAATGGCATAGAATGATACCTATTAACACGAGACCAGTTTTGTAAGTCAAGTATTTAAGGATGGGAGAAGTAGAGAAGTGGATTGGGATGAGAGGAATGGAGAAAAAGTGTCTAAGAATGAAAGCAAGGCCACACGCAGAGCAAAGATTATGATGTGCAATGCAGGGAGTTCATCATCAGTCCACACTGGGCACCCGAAGTTATTCATTGATCAGGTCTGGGAAGAGCGTAGAATCCTACGGCAAACTTACTTAGAGGCCCCTCTGTAGGCTGGATTGAACCAACCCACAAACAGAACCCTTGCAGCAGCCACTCAACAAGCATGTTTTATGGGCGTTTTCTGTATCAGTCATTATTTTGCATATTAGAGATGCAAACATAAACGAGGGAACAAGGTCTGTTTCTCAGCATTTTGCAGGTTCACATACACGATTCTACATTTCTACGTTTTTTTTTTTTTAAACAAAGGAATAGGAAATTTTGGGAAATGATCTGCCAAAACACACATTTATTTGCAACATTTTTGAGACTAACATCACACAAAATAAAAGGGAGTAAGTCTGGAAGAAGTGATATGCTTATTGGGTCTCAGGAATAAATGTCAAAATTTTAAATGAGCATTATCAGTTCCAAACAAACAACAATATAGTCAATAATGTTTGGATTATCTAGGTTATAGTTACGTGATTAGTTATAAAGACTCACCTTTACTACAGAAAATAAAAAGCTAACAATATCAAAGACAGTTAAATATCCATAGAGACTGGTCACAGAAGTTTAATTCCTCAACTTTGCCCATGAAGTGACATGACAATCTTTTTAAATATTTGTCTTTAATTCCATAAAATAATGCCAGTTAAAGTGATTATATACATTTGTTTGTTTTTTTTTTTGAGACGGAGTTTCGCTCGTTACCCAGGCTGGAGTGCAATGGCGCGATCTCGGCTCATTGCAACCTCCGCCTCCTCAGTTCAGGCAATTCTCCTGCCTCAGCCTCCTGAGTAGCTGGGATTACAGGCACGCACCACCATGACCAGCTAATTTTTGTATTTTTAGTAGAGACGGGGTTTCACCTTGTTGACCAGGATGGTCTCGATCTCTTGACCTCATGATCCACCCACCTCAGCCTCCCAAAATGCTGGGATTACAGGTGTGAGCCACCACACCTGGCCTTGAAATTTTTATTGTTACCATTCCTATTTAATCATGAGAAATGATGTTGAAAAACTCCTCTATCATCTTTCTACCACATATTTGATTACTGAGGTTCATTTTTGTTGTGTATCCTCTGTTGCTTAGTAAAGGATGGGTCTATCAAAACGTTTCTTACCTTTGTCCAAGTCATGAGGCTTCTATCTAGTGAGGACTCTGATGCTGGATAAGATCTGAACTTTGACTGAAGGTTTTCTCACATAATTTACAAAGAGCTCTTCCCCATGTGGGAATACTGATCCCCTTTAAGTAATGAGCTAACACTATGGTGGTTGTATGTATACAGTTTTGTTCCAGTGTGGCTTTTCTGATGCGTAAGACTGAGCTTTTGGTGAAGGACTTCCTACATTTTTACATTTATAAATTTTCTCTCCAGCATGGGTATTCTGATGATTGGTAAGTGCTAGCTTCCAAATAAAGGCCTTCCCTCACACACTACGTTCATAATGGTGCTGCTCTCCGGTGTGGATTCTCTGGTGGGTGACCAGAGCAGAACCACAATGAACCTTTTATTATCTTCTTCAGACTTATAGGATTTTTCTCCAGTACAGATTCTCTGATGTTTAAAAAGGCTGTCACAGCACTTTGAGACTTTGCTACACCCACAAAGATAGATAAGGCTCTTGTCCAAAACGAATTTACTTATGTTCAATACTGAGCTCACACAGAAGGCCTTCCACACTGAAGATATCCACGAGACTTCTCTGATGTCTGACAAGATGCAATATCTGAAGATTTTGCCACAGTCTTTACCCTCATGCAAGTCCTCTCCAGGATGGCTTATCTGTTGTTTCATGGGACTTGGGTTTACACTGAAGGTCTCATGTTAAGGATACACATTCCAGTTTGGACATGCTGGTGTTTAAGTCAGGGCTGCTGGTGTGTTGAGGCTTTTTTAAAAAGGGAGGGATATTTTCATAACAATGACTTTTCCACTAACTTTACATTGAGAAGCTGCTGCTTTTATTACAGTTGCTGAAATTGAAAATCATGTGCAAACTGAATGGACGGTTTCCCACTCTCAGAGCATCGGCAGGACTGAATTTCAGAGCAAATTCTCCCAGGTGTCTCAGGTTCCTTTATCAGTGATACTCTCCTTAGCTTCAGGCAATGTCTGCTGTGCTTTTTCCAAGGGGATGTCCCCTCACTCGGGTAAACTATTCACAAGCCCATGAACTTGTTCAGTGTCGGGTCCCTGATACATGTTTCTATTTAGTACCCTGGACATCACTCTGTGTTGGAAAACTCTGCTTTGAAACAGACTCCTTGTTTAAGGCCAGGAGTCACTATCTGAAAGAACAAGTTGATTATGCAATTAGCACCTTTTCCCTGGAGACAGAAGGGGGAATTGTAATGTAACATGTATGAGCAGCCTACAGAGAGAACCTACCTAAAACACACTCTGTCTATATGAGGGCTCTAAGTAAGGATATACGTTTGCTTTTTCATTAATTTCTGCTCTTTTAGTACTTTCTTCGTTCAGTTTTCTTTGGGTTTATTTTCCTGTTCTGAAACAGCAGGTCTCAATAAACAGTAGAAAGTGGTAGTAATGGTAGTATCATTAAAGCAAAACAGTAGAAGGAAGAGGATTGGGGAGATTCAATACTGATACGAGATCTACTATGAAGATAATAACATAGCAGAAGATGAAAGAGGTCATCACATCAACATCAACAAGGTATTTTACCATGCACTTGGAGAAAGAATAAAAAATTCAAAGCTGAAGGGGTATCAGAGAATATCTGGTCTGTTTGCCTTATTTTAAGGATATAGAAACTGAGGCCCAGGTAGGGGCATGAGTCTAGGTAATATGGGTACTCAGAGGTAAAGACAGGAAGAGACCAAGGGCTCCTGAACCTCACTTTTGGAGTTTTTACTAGCACACTTCATAACTCTTTAAAGCCCAGCATGGTACATGAACATAAACCTTCAGATTAAAACTCTCACAATACAGCACTGTGGTTAAGAGAAAGGCTGTGAAGTCAGACTTCCGGTTTCAGTTCCTGCCTCTACCATTTCCTCACTGCCTGATCTTGGACAAGTTATTCAATGTCTGTTCCTCAACTTCTTCAGCTGTGAAATGAGAATACAGAAGTACCTGTCTCATAACGTTGTTGTTCATTGAGAAAAATATACATATAAGACATTCAAGGAAAGCCCTGGTATAGAAAGCATTCCATAAATACTGGCTTTCAGAATATATACACTATTTCAATAACAGACTACATTACTGTCCTTAATTACACACTGCCTTCTTGGTAAGGTTTATTTTCCCAACCCCATAGATACTAGGCTTGGTAATTTTACTTGTTTTAGCTAATGAAGTGGAAGTGACGTATGCTCCTCCGGAGTGGCTAATTTAAATCCATCACATAATTCTACAGTTGTTCTTTTCTACTGCCATAGAGCAGCACATTCAAGGTAGTACTCTCCTCTAGCCTGGATCCTAGAATAGAGAGAATGTATTGCACAACAGCAAATGACCCATAACTGATGTGTGATAAAAATAAACCTATGTTATTCCAAGCCACTGAGATATGGGACGTTGTTGGTTACATAATAAAAAATTAATTGATCATAATTAGCCCAAGATGACTTGTGCAATCTCAAGGTATCTCACCATACGCAGGGCTGCAAAGAATCCATAAAGAAGAAGAAGAATCCTGTAGTCAAAAATTCACAAAGGAGCAGGACTAGAGACAGATACAAAGTAAATCAGAGCCAGGCGCAGTGGCTCAAGCCTGTAATCCTAGCACTCTGGCAGGCCATGGCGGGCAGATCACCTGAGCTCAGGAGTTCGAGGCTAGCCTGGGCAACATGGTGAAATGCCACCTCTATTAAAAGTACAAAAATTAGCTGGGCGTGGTGGTGCATGCCTGCAGTCCAAGCCATTGAGGAGGCTGAGGCAGGAGAATTGCTTAAACCCGGGAACTGGAAGTTGCCTTGAGCCGACATCATGCTACTACATCCCAGGCTGAGCGACAGAGTGAGACACGGGCTCAAAATTAAAAAAACAAAACAAAACAGAAGATAAATCCTCTAAGAAAGAAACTGTGCTATGGGAGGTCAAAGAACGGAAAGATTGGAAGTAGTTATAGTAATGGAAATACGTTTGTTTAGAAATCAGGCGTCAACACAGCTCAACCTAAAATGTTTTAGTAAACTGTGCAGCCACCAAGTGCGACTTGTTCTAAACATCTTCCAGGCTGAAACTTCCCAACTTTTTGAAAAAGAAGTTTGGAATCCCAACTAAGCACCCAAACTGTGATGCAGAAGATCCACAGTTTTTTCCTGAGGAATAAATTGTGTTTACTTAGAAATTCCTCTGCTACTCATGCTCATGCTGAAGTGGGTTGGCTTTATATCTGGGTAACAGTAAAGTTTAGCTAACTATTCATGCATCCATCCCCTAAATCATCACAAAAAGAATCTGAGTAGCTATAAAGAATATGTGATCAGGCCAGGCGCAGTGGCTCACGCCTATAATCCCAGCACTTTGGGAGGCCAAGGCGGGTGGATCACGAGGTCAAGAGATCGAGACCATCCTGGTCAACATGGTGAAACCCCGTCTCTACTAAAAATACAAAAATTAGCTGTGCACGGTGGCGCGTGTCTGTAGTCCCAGCTACTCTGGAGGCTGAGGTAGGAGAATTGCTTGAACCCAGGAGACAGAGGTTGCGGTGAGCCAAGACTGCACCATTGCACTCCAGCCTGGGTAACAAGAGCGAAACTCCGTCTCAAAAAAAAAAAAAAAAAGAATATGTTATCACAGATGCTTTTCACAGAATTCAATCATGAATCTTAAGTGAATACTCGCTTAACATGTGTGAAATCTGAGAGACACTACTTGATGATCATTTAACTTTCCATTTAGATTCTTTAAGTCTAACCCTTTTGATTATCAAAAGCAAGATTATATAAAGCAAATCCCTGAACATACTCTCTTAGCCTCATGTAGAAATGCTTCACTAAGTTAGAAATTTCATAGGAGAATGAATTATAACTATTTCAACAACATGGATACATCTCACAATGTTGAAAGAAGTAAGCCAGCCACAAAAGAGTTACATGGTATACAGAAAGATCTGCTTTCAAACCCTGATGAGATAGACTAGTTTGTTTTAAGATGCTGGCAAACAAATGGTTACAACACAAATGACATATGAACTGATGAAACTGTTGTGACTAAAGGCTCACAGAAATTTAACCCTGCATTTCCTCTAGAAACAACAGTTTAGTACTTATTAATTCGGTGTTTGTGGCAAACATAGGCTCCAACTAACCATAAGTAATGAGAACTGACTGTATATCGTCTTTCCTGGGTATCTGTTCGGGACTGGTTCCAGGACACCTCAGCATGCATAAGTCCTTCATATAAAATGGCACAGTATTTGCTGATAACTACACACATCCCTACATGCTTTAAAATCATCTCAAGGTTACTGATCACACCTAATATAATGCAAACGCTGTATAAACAGTTGTTATACTCTATTTAAAAAATGTTTTATTATTTTAGAAACGAGGTAACAATGGAGCTCAGCCTATAATGTTTTATTGAACTGTGCAACCACCAAGTAAGACCTCTTCTAAAGTCTTGTTTTTACGCAGGTTTAACAGGGTCAAGAAAATGTGAAACTCTTCTCAGCTAGTGCCGGCTGGCTCACTCACTCATAGGTAGTGTGGAAATGTTAAATTTTCAGGCAAGGCAGGTTCTAAAGATCAGGATCAAGATACCTTATTTATTTACTTATTTTTGAATACTGACAATACACAGTTGGTTGAATCCATGCAGTGCATTGGCTGTGCCCCAAATCCAGCATGAGCAGGGTAACTTTCCTTCATGAGGCATAAGGCCTTTGTAACTCTCTATGGTTGGGCCTGAAAAATGACATGTAGAAACTCGGCCTGGAGTCTGACTCTTCAGGTGGGATGTTCTGCTCTACCGGATACCAGAACAATGTAAAGCTATACTCATTAGGAAAATCTGGTATTGATGCAGGGATAGCCACATAAAGCAATGGAACATAACAGAGAAACTAGAAACAGATCCATGCATTTTTGGAAAATTAATTAATGACAAATTGGCATTAATTAAGAAAAGTGGTAAATGATAGGCATTTTTGTAAGTGATAAGGATGAAAAGAATATATGGGAAAAGAATAAAATTAGACTTTACCTCACTCTGGCAGAAAAATAAATTTCAAATGGATTACAGATATAAATGAGAAAGCAAATTAGAAAAGTGTTTAAAATGGTAGAGATTATCTTCATGATCTTAAGGCAGAGAAAGAATTCTTCAAAAGACACAAAACAAGGCACATGAGAAAGAAAAAGATTGATAAACTGGACAATATTAGAATTAAAAACTTATATTCATCAAAAGACACCATTAAGAGAATAAAAGGCAAGCTATAGAGATGGAGACGATATTTGCATCTTCTATGAAAAGAGCTCATATCCAGGATATATAAATAATTCCTATAAACATGTACAAGAATTGAAGAGGAACTTTCCAAAAGAATACCAAACAGTGTTCTGTAATAAGAATTAAGTAAGCAAGCAAGTTAACCTACTCTTGTTCCAAGAGATGTCACCTCATCTTTCAAGGTTACTAGCTGAATCACAAAAAAAAGCACCCTGAGGAAAAGAGCTGCCATGCCCTTGCAATGCTGGCACACTCAGCAAGGCATGTAGGAGTGCAAGGCCCAAGAAGGATGGCTTCTCCCAAAAATGGTACACTGAGTTCACAACATAAAATCCGTTTCTTACTGCACAAAAACACCGGCCTAGGGAATACGTTTCACGCCTTTTAGGAGAACAAACAAAGAATATCATGGTCTAGTTATACTACTTTCATATGCACATTCTATGATCCTTGAACATAATCAACATCCTTGAAAACTTCCTTCTCCCCCGACCCAGAGGCAGTATGCTTTTTCATATGCTATTCCCACTGTGCCTTCCCTCCTCCTTATTACGTGGCTCAAGAACTCACTTTTTCCTCCAAGCTTTCGTCCTCCTCCAAAACCTTTTCAATTGTTTTTGTAAGTCATGTTAAATCTTCTTCAGTGCAAAGTACTCTACAAATTCAGTGGTTTTATTACAGCATTTGTTGCTTTCTATCTACTCCCTTCTCTCTGTCACCAAATAGACTGCAAGTCCCCTGAAATTAGGGTGCTTTTTTCACTGATTTTTGTATTCCTAGCACCTGGCACAACACGCAACCTAAAACAAATAATCACTAGCACCTTACTTTGAGCTTGAAAGAAATAACCACAGTACACATATCCTGATCCCTTAATGGTTAAATTCCTCAACAAAATACATTTATTTTCAGAAATAGCTTCTCCTTCAAAGTCTTCAGAATAACACTCACTGCTTAGTATTTATAGTCGTGCTGGTTTGGAGTGGGATATGGCATTCATTTCAGTGCTGATTCCAGAAGGGTGTCCTCCAGCCAGATGACTGTCTGTAAACCTCCATTCTAGAAACAAACCAAGACACCTGGGGTTAGAAAGGTAAACACTGAAAACATTAACGATAACAGCACAGAAATGGGTTACAAGTCACATCAAGGAAAAACCAGTCTCCTGCAATCGCCAAAGACAGGAAGAAGCAGGCAAAGGAATTCACACATGAACTTAACACAACAAAGAGAACTTCCTGAAGCCCTTCACTTCTGCTATAAGTACAGTGTGTGTTTTACCTTCTCTAATGTGTGGCATTCCCTGAGTGAGGTCCATTTCCTCACCCTGAACTCCAGAAACATGATCTTCTTTGCCTTCAATCCCCATATCCATGCCTTGTGCGGGGCGGTAGGCACTACTCCAATATCAGAGGCTTCATCATGTGCTTTTCACATGCATCTCTTACCTTAGTGCCTACTGGCCACAAGTTGGCCCAGAGCTTCAAGTACAGTGTGTTTTACAGCTGACCTGCCTGAAGTGCTGATTAGGGTAATTCGTGGAAACTGGGCATCCCTTTGCAACACAGTCTCTTTCTGAGAAGTAAACACCATTTCACCTTCCCAGATAGTGTTCTCCACAATTTATTCCAAATGTGAACCATCAAAGCAATCTGAAATTTCCACTGATTTGGCATATTCATCTTGAACCTCACATGAATTAAATTTTAGGAATAACAAATTTCAGGACTATTACTCAGGAGGGAGAAACTACTGTTAAAATAGAGAAGTAGCCTAAACTGGTGGCTCATGCCTGTAAATCCTGCATTTAGGGAGGATAAGATGGGAGGATCACTTGAGCAGGGGAGGTGGGGACAAGCCTGGGTAACATAGTAAGACTTTGTCTCTACAAAAACTAAAAAATTAGCAGACATGGTGGTGCACACCTGTAGAACTAGCTACTTGGGAGGCTGAGATAGAGGATCACTTGAGCCCAGGAAGCTGAGGTGGCAGTGAGGCAGGATCACACTACTGTACTCCAGCCTGGGCGATCGAGCAAGACCCTGCCTCAAAAGGAAAAAAAATAGTAACAAAGTAATGTGCAAATAGAGGCTTTGGGCATTAGGGTTAAGAAGTCAGATTATGGTCTGGTGGACAGCTGTAGTAGGATTCCCACACACAGCAAAAGCATTTTCAGAATCAAACACACCTATCAAATCTGAGCTCTCCTGGTTGCATCAGGTATCAAGCTTCACATAGTCATCCTAAAACCAACACCGACTTCGACAATTCCCCAGGTGTCCCATTCTTATACCTCAGAGCCTTTGCATATATGACACTGCACACAGCAGTGAGCTATGATCAGCTATGAACAAGGGTCAGAAACACTGAAATCTCCCTGGAAAGTTCTTGTTTGCATTGGTTGAGGAACCTCAGTCAAATTCAAAGGCTTATTGAGTCAGTAAGTCAAAAGGTTTGACACTTTCTGACTATGTAAGAATCACCTAAAAAATTACAGGGATTCCAACCTGAAGAGATACTCTATCTTCTGCCAAGAGGTCACAAACACATCTAATCATCCTAAGAGCAGAGTGGTACATCAAAGGCAAAGAAAGATCAACGGGTTATTTTCCAGATTCAACTATGTCCTTCCTCTTTCACCAACCAACATTGCTTCCAATTTCAAAATTTAATGTTTTATCCATAACATCAATAGCAACAAAACAACAACAAAAGCCTTCCTCACAAGAGAAAAATGTTTGAATTGTTGGTTTGCTCTAAGTCAACACAAACTATGTTATACCACATGGTTTTTAAATGGCTTTACCTTAGGAGTTGTAAAATTACATTCTCAGAAGTAGATGTGATTTTAGAGCCTGAGCCACAATGCTGATGGAGCTACTTTTCAGTGATTTCTCACTTCAATATTTCAAGGGTGAAGTGTCAATTAAGGCATTAACTTTTACTATACTCTTCTTTCGATGGTGTCTTCTGATGTAACGAAAGCCCTTTGGAATATACTTCCCACATAAATCACTGATGACACTTCCCTTTGGCATGTATTTTCTGGTGTTTAGTAAGATTAGAACTCCCACGGAAAGCTTTCCCACACTCTTCACACTCATATGGTTTCTCTCCAGTGTGGATTCTCTGGTGATGAATAAGGGTTGAGATCTGGCTGAATGCTTTTCCACACTCTCCACACTCATAGGGCTTTTCTCCAGAGTGAATCCTCTGGTGATTAATAAGTGCTGAGTTCACATAGAAGGCCTTTCCACATTCCTTACACTCATACGGCTTTTCTCCTGTGTGGATTCTCTGATGCTTGATGAGGGCTGAGCTCACACTGAAAGCTTTTCCACACTCATCACACTCATACGGTTTCTCACCAGTATGGATTCTCTGATGTTTGATAAGGTCTGAGCTCACACTAAATGCTTTGCCACACTCATTACATTCATAGGGTTTCTCTCCATTGTGGATTCTCTGATGTATAATCAGGTGTGCCCTTACACTGAAGGCTTTCTTACACTCATTACAGGAATAAGGCTTCTCACCAGTGTGAATTCTTTCATGCACAGTGAGGGTTGAGCGCACACTGAAGGCTTTTCCACAGTGATCACACTCATAGGGTTTCTCTCCAGTGTGGATTCTGTGATGTCGAACAAGCCCCGAGCTCTGGGCAAACTTCTTTCCACATTCACTGCATTTATACCGTCTTTCTTCCCCGCGCCTACCCTCGTGCCTTTCTAACTGGTCCTTATACTTAGAGACTTCTTCATAGCCAGGAGTCTGTAAAGTATTTGCATTATATACGCTAGGGACCTTTCGGTGTGGGTCCATCCTTAGAAAAATCTTCGCTTTATAGTTGACACCTTGTTCACACCTCTGGCCTTGATTCCTAAAATAATAAACAGACCTTTGAAATGTGCTTTATTCCCTGTTACTAAAGCAACATAACATGATACAGACTAGAGCTCTCAAACACGTTCAATAATCCCAGGACACACCAGTCATATGGCACTCAGATAAAATGTTTTCATTCAGCCTGTATCATGTCTCAATAACATCAAAGAACTGTTGGAATGAATACCTGCCTCAATGGCTATTTAAATATATCTTCATGGCACACGCCTATCATCCCAGCTACTTGGGAGGCAAAGGCGGGATTGCTTGAGTCTGGGACACTGAGGCTGCAGTGACCTATGATCATGCCACTGCACTCTAGCCTGGGCAATAGAACAAGTGCATGTCTCAAAAAATATAAATAAATAAATAAAATACCATCTATAAAGGCATGTAAAACACATAATCTGGAATATAAATGAATGTAAAAATAATATATACTTCCCACTTTTAAGGGCGAATCATATTTAATTAAATAGGAAAACAAGACAGAAATGGAAGATTTGCAGATCGAGCAGATGAAGGAGTATGGGAAAAGAGATGGCAACAGAAACAAATTCCACTGCTAAGAAGTTTGGGAAAATGCCAATAACACCATTAACAGGTATGTTTTACCACCCACAGGAGTCCATAACACTTGGGATGAGAGACATGGGGACCAAAACAGCTCTGATCATTGCTATGCTACTATTTCTGCAGTTGTTATTGCTATGATAAACACTATCTCAGCAACAGGGATGCTTTGTCTCTGCTGGAACTGTGACGGAACCAACCCTCACCTCTCCAAAGAAAAGGGATGGCTGCTACTTTCTGGGGCACAAATCGAGTTGTGTGTCCAAACTTGATAAAATTTTTGCTCCAAACTCAAATTACACTAATTACCCCTCTCTTTTTCCGCCTTACAAACTGTTTTATGTCTCGACAGTTATAAGGTGACAGTATCCACCTTTGATATGATGAGAACGGCACTTTACCTTTGTGGTTTTCCTCCCCAGAACCCATAACCTCAGTATAATAATGACAGAGACAGTTAAATCCCAATTGAGTGACATTCTACAAAACATACTAACAACAACGTCAACAACAAAAACCAATGCAAAGCAGAACTGAGGATCCAGGACCAAGACAAAATAAGGCCTCTATTCCTGCATCCCACCCTCGGTAATTTAGCCCTGTCAGAAAAGCAAGTTGGAGTCACTCCTGTAATTAGGAGTCTTAGCCTCAGAGACAGCCAGGGACAGGACTCAAGACACCAGCCTGCCCCAGCTATCTTCTCTCCCAGGGCTTCTGAGGGTCCACTGCTAGTGCAGAAGGGCCAGGCAAGGATGGGAAAGGGAAGCGAAAGAGAAAGAAGAGGCAGGTCAATGGGGAGGAGGGAGGTTGATGGGGAGGGAGGAAAAGGGAGGAAGGGAAAAGGGGAGGAGTGTGAAAGTCGGTGAAGAAGGGAGGGGTGGGGAAGGATGGAGGGAAAACGTAGGCCTGAGGCGACCTGGCACAATACACAGTTTTTCCCACTGTCTGAGGGTGTTCACCCCAGGGCATATGCAAAACCCTAGAAGAAAGTCAAGAGGAACTCACCTGGAAAACTGCGATTAGAGTAACTGACCAAGTGACAGGACAGCTGTTGGCCTAGAAAGGTTGATTTGACTTCTGCATATCCTGTGTCTGGGCATCTGATCATCCACTGTAGGATCCTGGAGGCTTCCCTCTCAGTGGTTTGTGAGCTGGCCAGAATGGAAGGTGTGAAGAAAGGATTGCTTACTCACTTAATCCTACAGTGCAGACATTAAAGTCCTCCTTTCGTATATATAAAAACTGAGAAGCAAATAAATTTTCTGAGGTCAGACACCCGTTAGAACAGCCAGGAAGAAATTTCAATCTAGGGCTTGCTTCCCAGATTAAGCCACTTTATGGCTCCTCAGGGGTTAGCACTCAGAGAGTAATCACCAAATTAATTCGTAAATTCAACACTATTTCCATGAAAATATCAACTTTTTAGATTTTAATGATCACCTAGAAGACTAAACACACAGGGCTACCTGTGGAAACTAAGAAGGGCACTTGTCCTAAAGAACTTTAAACATATTATAAAGACTTCATACTTAAAGTGTGTGGTGCTCACAATGACAAATGGTACAGAATAGAAGGCCCAGAAATACACAATCGGGCATAAATTTAGCATGTTTATAAAGGTAGCAAATAAGTTAAAAAAAAAAGTGAACTCTTCAAATGCATGGGGAGAACTGGATAATCATCTGGAAAGACAGTAAATTAGATTTCTACCTTACTCTATAAACCAGGATATATTCCAAATAAATCCGTTTTTTTTTTTTTGAGACGGAGTTTCGCTCTTGTTACCCAGGCTGGAGTGCAATGGCGCGATCTCGGCTCACTGCAACCTCCACCTCCTGGGTTCAGGCGCGATCTCGGCTCACTGCAACCTCCACCTCCTGGGTTCAGGCAATTATCCTGCCTTAGCCTCCCGAGTAGCTGGGATTACAGGCACGCGCCACCATGCCCAGCTAATTTTTGTATTTTTAGTAGAGATGGGGTTTCACCATGTTGATCAGGATGGTCTCGATCTCTTGACCTTGTGATCCACCCGCCTCGGCCTCCCAAAGTGCTGGGGTTATAGGTGTGAGCCATGGCGCCCGGCCATAAATCAGTTTTAAATGTTTTAAATGAAACCATAAACGTACCAGAGAAATACATGAGGTGAGTCCTTTATAACCTCAGAGTAGAAGGCCTTCTTATGAGCCAAAATCCAGAGGTCATTAATGAAAAGTTTGATAAACTTGACCCACATAGAGGGAATAAAAACTCCTGTGAGATAAAACAAACAAAAGTACTTTCAGCAAAGTCAAAGACAAAAAATGGAAAAATATTTACAATTTCTATCTCTGACAACCGGCAGCCAAGATGAAGCTTCCGAACAATGAAAAATGCGGAAATGGCAGATCTGAGCTGGACTCTCTCCCATTCCAGCCTCACTCTGAACTTAATCAGACTCTGCTAAGCATTCACAACTCACTTATTCTGAACCTGTTATACAGCAGGTTTTTAAAGTCTGCTCAGGTCCCTTACTTCCAGACTTCCCAGAGGACCACACAACGTCAAAGTTTAGCACAACTTGCCTGGAGAGGAAAGAGTCTGTCGCTGACATTTCAGTGGTATATTCCTGGTGGCACTAGAGAATAACTATCTTATTCTCGCTCTGCTTCCAGAGCTGGCATTTCTTGCCTACTTCCTTACTGTATGCAGGAGCTGGGGCCAGAAAAAATTAAAACACATGAATTTATGAAACAATCACTGTAAAAAGGAATAAATCAGCAGAACAGGCCAATTCCAGGGAATTGAGGAGAGTAAGAAATAATTACAACGAATACCTGGATAGCACTTCCTATCTAGCAGGTACTGTTCATGTAATCCGCATAACAACTCTAGACAGGTGCTTTTATTATACCCATTTACAGAAGACATATAGGCACAGAAAGATAAAATGACGTCGCCAAAATCACAGGTAGTCCAGCTTCTGACTTACATGGTTAAAAAGCAGGGTAAAAAAAGAAAAGAATTCCTAAGAGACTAAAAGTTTTAAGGTGACTTAATACTATCTCTCCCCACCTGCTGTCTGGATTCACCCAATCCCTTTAAATCATCCAGTTTAGCCGCTTAGCCAAGGAAAATTCTCCCTCCCCTTGGTCATGCTGCTCCCCTCTCCCAGACCTGGTGTTTCTCAGACAGGATGATCGGGAACTGGCCTCAGCCATTGTCAACTGGGCTGCTGGAGCCAGCTTACAGTATGCCGGACTGTGGAGTTTTCTCATTAGCAGAATCCTTGGTACCAGCGAAACCAACTCCTCTAAAGATGCAGTCATGCACCTTTTCCTGTAACTGAAGAGTTTTCCAGAACACTTCTGTAAAAGAAACATTATTTTAGTCAAAAAGCAAAGATTGCCATAGCTGTTACACTAACTACTACGGGTTGGGGGCGGTGGGGTGGGGAGTGCAATGTTAAATAAGGAGCTAATTTGCAAAGGGCTTTCAGATCACATGCTAGGGCAGCAGGTCTGCGGTGGTCATCTTTCCTGTTGCCTTTGAGCACTGCTTGGAGGAGACGAAGGGCTCATGAGAGAACGGCACTGAGGTGCTGTAAGGTGCCCCTGGTGTGGATGGAAGTGACTGCTAATGGGAAGGGTAGCCATTTATTGCCAAGCTGAAGCAGAGAGAAAACACATTCTGCATTCAAAAGGAAATGTCGGCCAGGCGCGCAATGGCTCACGCCTGTAATCCCAACAGTTTAGGAAGTCAAGGCGGGTGGATCAACTGAGGTCGGGAGTTCGAGACCAGCCTGACCAACATAGAGAAACCCCAACTCTAGTAAAAATACAAAATTAGCCAGGCATGGTGGCACATGCCTGTAATCCCACCTGCTCAGGAAGCTAAAGCAGGAGAATCACCTGAACCCAGGAGGCGTAGGTTTGGAACAGTGAACTGAGATCGCGCCATTACACTTACCGAACTTGGCAACGAGCGCGAAACTCCGTCTCAAAAAATAAAAGGAAATGTCACAGGCACAGTTAAGTGGTGGAAGAAGCCTCTCCTGAATTTAGAGCACCGAACACTTTATTTCCAATTATTTGCAATCTCCCACT
The DNA here is from genome assembly GCA_031835075.1 of Saguinus oedipus. Classification (NCBI taxonomy): domain Eukaryota; kingdom Metazoa; phylum Chordata; class Mammalia; order Primates; family Cebidae; genus Saguinus; species Saguinus oedipus. The sequence goes on along the minus strand of CM063172.1, from coordinate 6,625,521 downwards.
TTTGGTTGAAAAAGAGAGCTGAAGATCTGGTGGGCGGTGATACCAAATGGTACCAGAAGCACACTTGAAGTTGGTGCTCAGTGAAGCTCTCTGAAGACGCCAGTAAAGACCAGGGTTGTAACTGAAAGGGAAGTAGTCCCAACTCTGGGCCCCTGCAGCACTAAATCTCGAGAGAAAACCCTTTCCTGGAAGACTGCATTTGGGTACGATCCCCACCGTCCCAGGAGGGGTTGCCTCTCCTGGGGTTCTTGCCCACATTCCACCCAGGGAGGAGTGGAGAGGAGGTCTGAGGGGTTGCAGCGGTGCAACACCCACCCCAGCGGCACCCAAAAGCATACCACTGTCTCTACGCCAGTGAGCAGCACCCGGCTCCGAGGCCTCGCCGCGGGGCGGAAGTCCCTCTCAGCACTTCCGGGGCGCGGACCGGAAATAGCTGGGCGGGGCCTGGCTGTGCTCGAGGTTTCCAGAGAGGGGTTGCAACCTCCACCTGTGCCGCCTGCGGTTTGCTGCAGGCCGTGGGCAATGCTCTGACTTCTTATCTCACCTCTCCCGAAGGTTGCTTTTACTTCCTGAGTTTTACCCAGGGCAGGACCACCCGTGAATCTTGAAATTTAAAGTTAGTGCAGCTGGTGAAATCTCTTGTATGGGCCGTACAGGATTCCTTAAACCGACACACGGGGCCACACAACTTTGGTCTTAATTATTAGTGATCTGAAAGCCAACACACTGTATCTTGTGTGCCTTCTCAAAGCGAAAGCACCAGAACCAAAAGCAGTAATTTCAAAACATGACCGCGATACTGCAAAATCTCTCTGGCTATTCAGTTATTTATGAAAGAATCTAACTCAAAAACACTGTGGTCAGTAAATATAATGGTTTGGATATAAAGCACAGAAAAGGAATAATTCCTAAAATGAAACATTACACGTGGAGGCACAAAGTTTGAATCCACCTTATGGCAGAGCATGAATTAAGAATATACAAGGATCACACCTGAAGGCATAACTAGGGGAGAGAAGAAATGGGCAAAGCCCCAGGAAACCTAACCAAGTGGCCTCTTTGAGCCTCCATTTGTAGCATAATGGATTGCAACCCTAAGCCTAGCATCCTAGACTATGAATAACTAAATACGACAGAGCAAGCAGTTATTTATTTAGTGTATTACACATTTAAACTGATTTTCTAACTTGGGCTGAACTTTTGAGACCTGTTGCCCAGTGGCATAATCATAGTGGCACTGGGGTTGAGTGGCACAATCATAGCTCATTGCAGGCTCAACAGATCCTCCTACCATATCCGTTTTGAGTAGCTGGGACTTTGGGAGGCCGAGGCGGGTGGATCACGAGGTCAAGAGATCGAGACCATCCTGGCCAACATGGTGAAACCCTGTCTCTACTAAAAACACAAAAAATTAGCTGGGCATGGTGGTGCGTGCCTGTAATCCCAGCTACTCAGGAGGCTGAGGCAGGAGAATTGCCTGAACTGAGGAGGCGGAGGTTGCGGTGAGCCGAGATCGCGCCATTGCACTCCAGCCTGGGTAACGAGAGCGAAACTCCGTCTCAAAGAAAAAAAAAAAAAAAATTATTTTCTGAACTTTTTTGTAGAGACAGTCTTGCTGTAGCTCAGGCTGCTCTTGAATAAACCTTAAGCAATCCCACCAAAGTGTTGGGATTACAAGCACGAGCCACTGCACCCAGGAGTTGAACCTTTCTAAACCTGCTGAATAAAGTCCCATTGAACTGCAGATGGAAACTAGTGCTTCTAAAGGCCTGCTTTTTAACGATTTAATCTAGGGAATCACATTTCCTCCTACAGATTTGCCTTCCAAAATAGGATTAAAACAATATGTTAAAAACAAGCAAAAACTGGAATGGTTTTACTTGGCAAACTGACAATATTCTGGTTTGTGGTTTCCTTGGAGTGCTGGTAATTCCAGCCTAGTGGCTGTCCAAGGAACTGAGGGTCATGTTGTTCTCAAGGCTAAATCTTTGATGTTACAGCCCCTCTGCTAAAGATAGCTCCCAGTGTTTTGCCTTTGATGCTATAATGAACCAAGGTGTGGAAGACTAAAACTAGATTTGTACTTCTGTAACACTTGTATGCTGAAATATTTGGCATAGGGATGATGGCAGATCTGATGTTGAAAGCAACCTTAAAACATCATCAATAATTTTATGGTTTATCTACACTCTGACATATGTTGCTGTGAACACCAAACACTAAGGCTTCTTTTCATTTTATAGTTTTACAAACCACAAAATATGCACACACTTAGGATTCTCTTAAAGCTAGGCAGAGCTGATTTTTCTTATTGCCAGTACTTCATATCTCTTTCTCCTATTTACCTTAAATATATTGAGTCTTGAAACCTCAGCATTAAGGATTTTGGGCCAGATAATTCTTTGTTGTGGGGCGGGGTGGGTGGGGGTGTCCTCCACCAACATGATGCTTAGCAGCATCCCCGGCCTCTACCCACTAGATGCCAGTAGCATCCCAGCTGCCCACTAATGGTGTGACAAAAAATGTCCCCAGACATTGCCAAATTTCTCCCAAAGAGAACCACTAATCTGATATAGAAAACCTATTCTCAAGCACTTTTGGAATTATAACCTTAACACAATAGTCTTTAGTGCTTCTTATTTTCTTTCTTGACTCACAAGGCTAGCCAAATGGAGTTTCAGCTTTTCACACATACTCTCCTAAAGTTGAATTTTTTGGGCCTTACTCTTAGATACAGGTAGATCCTGATATACTATACTAGTATATGGAAACAGGTTACATTTTTGAGCACCCAGTGGTAACAGACATTCTTGAAATCAGCTTTAAAACTTCTGTAGATAACACCACAAATAATCCACACAATACTTCAACAAGCATTTATTAAACGCCTACTATGTGCTCAGCACTACACTAGGCACTAAGGGGTGCAGAGATACAAATATAAAAGTAATTTTTCCTGCCCTCAAGGAGCTCACAATTTAATTTTGGAAATAAATACAAATATGAAATGGTAACAGAGTGCTAGAAAATAATTACAAAGCAACATATTAGTAAGTGCATAGAGACAGTACAAACTCAAAAGATAAGTGCTGAGGCAGCACAGAATGAGGGAGGTCACCACATGAGGTGATGTCAATCAGGGAGCGCTCACTCAGAAGATACGAAGACAGCTGGGCTGTGACGGGAGTGATGAACATAGCTGGGACCACAGAGCAATCTAAGCAAACAATGACAGCATGAGAAAGGCACAGAGGCAAGAGCTGGTAAGACATCAGCAGGGGCTGTGGGAATTTTGAATCTGCTGAATCAAGGTGAATATGCTAAAGAGCAATGAAGGCTGACAACTGTCAAGCACAGAGGTGATGGAGAATTTGGAATTATCTACTGAGTGTTACTTAGGGAAAATCAGATACAAGCACAGAGGTGATGGAGAATTTGGAATTATCTACTGAGTGTTACTTAGGGAAAATTAGATACTGTAAAAACGGAGTTTCGGGAGCATCTTGTATAAAGTATTGGAAAATTCATACAAGATGGGTATCCTGAGAGCAAAGAAATTGGAAAAAAGAATCACAGTAACCTGGGCTTCTCACCTACATGAAAGGCTATACAGAGATGAGAGAAATGGGACATCAAGCCTCAAAGACAAAACTGATTAAAATCTGGACTGACAGCAACTTTTTGGACCTGGAGAATGGAGAGTAGAAAAAGGTAACTCAAGGTTGGGGTAAAAACATGAAGGGTGGTGACACTTTTCAGGACAAAGGAATTAGGCAAGGAGGCCTATTTAAAAAGAAAATGGGGGTTTGGTGTATATGATAATGAATTCTGTTTTCAAATACCAAGTTGTATAGGTACCTGTGGAAAATTCCAAAAGTCACAAACGGACCCACCGTGCAGGAAAAATGAAGTCATTTGAATACAAATAGTAGGTATAAACAAAACAATCAAAATGGATAAACAGGAGTATAGAAAATGAAGTGAGCCAGGCATGGTGGCTCACACCTGTAATCCCAGCACTTTGGGAGGCCGAGGCAGGCGAATCACAAGGTCAGGAGGTGGAGACCAGCCTGACAAACATGGTAAAACTCTGTCTCTACTAAAAATACAAAAATTAGCCCGGTGTGGTGGTTCATGTCTGTAATCCCAGCTACTCGGGAGGCTGGGAGGCAGGAGAATCACTTGAACCCGGGAGGCGGAAGTTGCGGTGAGCAGAGATCGCACCACTGCACTCCAGGCTGGGCAAGAGGGTGAGAATCTATCTCAAAAGAAATAAAGAAAAGAAAAGAATGAAGATGAAGTGAATACAAGTAAGACAGGGAGAGTATCTCAGCGGAGAAGGGGAGAAGAGGGAATGGGAAAGATCAGTTAAAACAAAAAGCCAGATTTTGGAGAAAAAGGATCATACAAGCCAAAGGAGGGATGATCCAACAATATAAAATATAAGTTAGATTAAAAAGGACAAGAACTTAAAAAAAAAAAAGGCCTTACTAGTTGTCCACAGGTGAGTCTAAGAACTTCACTGGAACGCTATGTATAAAAGCCAGTACAAAGTTGTTTTAGGAACAGATTAATGTGAAGTGGGGGTTGAGAAAAGGGGGGCTGAGAAATGGAAGACATGTTTGAAAAATCATGAACGATAGAGCAATAGAGGAGAAACAGAATGGTAGCTGGAAATGGGCAATGAGGTTGAAAGTAGTTCACATTTTATGCTGTAGATGAATTTACTGGTGCCATCCTAAGTGACCATCTGCCTGGCCTGGTACATGGATATTTCATTTTCCTCCACAATTCTACTTCCCCTTAGGCAGTTTAGAGAAAAATATATTTGAATTTGTTACCGCTTTAGCCTTCTAGTTACTCTGTTAAATATGTTTTATTTGCACAACTTAACTGTAGTACTACAAAGCATCAACACTTAAAGATGATATAATTATAACCCAAAAGGGCATTTTCAACCAATTTTCCAGTAATTGTAACGTATTTGAACTCTATTCCATATTCTCTTCCTCCCTACCCCCCATAACAAGGGCTACGTATTTTTAAACAGCTGGCTAGAATTACCATGTTCATCATACACAGCATGGCACAGTAGTCAGGAGCACAGGTTCTAGAATCAAACCCCGTGGGTCAGAATCTGTTGTATCACTTACTGTCTGTGTGATATCCATCAACTCATTCAACTCTCTAAGCCTCTGTTTCCTCATCTATAAAATGGGGAATAAAATAATACCTACTGATATGGTTTCATTGGGTCCCCATCCAAATCTCTTCTTGAATTGTAGCTCCCACAATTCCCATGTGTCATGGGAGGGACTCAGTGGGAGGTAACTGAATCTTGGGGGCGGAACTTTCCTGTGCTGTTCTTGTGATAATGTCTCATAAGATTTGATAGTTTTATAAAGAGGAGTTTAGTTCCCCTGCACAAGTTCTCTCTTTGCCTGCTGCAATCCATGTAAGACATGATTTGCTCCTCCTTCCCTTCTGCCATGATTGTGACGCCTCCCCAGCCAAGTGGGACTGTGAGTCCATTAAACCTCTTTCCTTTATGAATCACCCAGTCTCAGGTATGTCTTTATTAGCAGCATGAAAACAGACTAATACAACTATCATTACCCTGAGAAAGGCATAACAGGGTTGGGTACACACTAAGTGCTCAATAAATGTCAGTTTTTATTATCTGGAGACTCAGAACCAAGAGTGAAGTTAACTGCTCTGTATGGGAATCAACCACCATATTCTAGACTTCACCTTGGTCCATGGAGAAAATCTCTGAAACCTAAGGTGCCTCTTCCAGGACTATGTTGGATGGCGTTAAGAGTTATGGAAGAACCACCTTATCATGTTAGGTCCTAAAATGAGAAGAACCATTCATTTCAGATGAACATAAAGATAGAATGTGTAGGATAAAGGAGCTTAATGCATGCCATTCACAGTTTAAGAGCTCAAAATGTCACATAGCCTAGTCAACAATATTCTATGCTAAGAGGTGAACTTGAGACAAAGAGTGACTTCTGCTGATGTCCTCAAAGAATCCACAGCCTTTTTCCATTGTGTTATACTGTTTGGCTAATTCTGTGTATGTGCTGTATCAGCTCTGATAATTCCTTCAAGACAGTCTTTTCACACACCCCAATATAACACTGATTTTTCTAGTCATACTATTTTCTCTGAATTGATGCCAGATGCTTAGTAATTCTGAGATTTAAGTAAGCTGGCTCTACATTACTCTGAATACTGACGCATAAAGAGACTTAAGCTGGTACACTGGTAAATATTTCAATGTGTTGCTCTGGTCTATGGCCATCCCAGCCCAAGTGCCCCCAATCCTGTTGATATGTTGCTTTGCTAAAAGGGTTTTTTTTTTTTTTTTTGAGACCGAGTTTTGCTCTTGTTACCCAGACTGGAGTGCAATGGCGCGATCTCAGCTCACCACAACCTCCGCCTCCTGGGTTCAGGCAATTCTCCTGCCTCAGCCTCCTGAGTAGCTAGGACTACAGGCACGTGCCACCCTGCTCAGCTAATTTTTTGTATTTTTAGTAGAGACAGGTTTCACCATGTTGACCAGGATGGTCTCGATCTCTTGACCTTGTGATCCACCTGCCTCTCGGCTTCCCAAAGTGCTGGGATTACAGGCGTGAGCCACCACGCCCGGCTGCTTAAAAGGGCTTTTTATTGGAATAGAAGGGAACTGTTCCTCTAAAGTGTACAGCAGCTGTGTGTGTACATACACATGTGCATACACACGTATTTTCCCTGTGACGATGTACCCATCATACTTAATATTTGCATACGAAGTTGTACTGGCCCCAGGAAGAATCAGTATCTTACAAAGGGTAAGGCACAACTGAGAACAGGGAGTGAAGATCTATATACAACCGGATTTACTTGTTTTTGGTTTCTTGAAATTTCAAGTACAAAGAAATTAGGAATGGTAACTTATAAATCAAAAAAAGAAGAGAAGGGAGGATGAGAAAATACATGATAATGAAAAGGACTGTTGAAAACCAATGTGACAAATGATGGGTTCAGTTGGTTCATTCACCAACTGCTTAGTGGAACTGATGTAGATTAACTATGATGTTGGTGGTGGTCAAGGGCTTTAGGGAGGCAGAGAAGGAAAGTTACAGGGAAATAATTTATTACTCAAAAGGTGGTCCTCTATGAGGAAAGATTTTGATTGCTTTTTCTGACCCATCAATAAAAAATAATATGATTAACTGTTAACCCTTTTCAGGACAATGACAGGGTGAACTCGTGAACTTCTCACCAGAACCTATATAATTTTCTTCTGAATAGGTTTAATGGAATCAATTTTAAGTTTGAAGGTAAATTTTGGTAAGCCAAAAATTATTCAAGTGCAACTCTGGTAAATTAGTGGCTACTCAAATGATTAAAACGAAGTGTAACAGAGGGTTTTCCCATATTGTTTATTAAATGGGAATTCTAAGAGTGTTGCAAATATCTGGAAGCATATAGTAGTACTACTGGAATAATAGTACTTGGGAAAAACAAGTGATAACCCACATTGGATGCCTAAGTTCTGGCATGTTACTTTAAACAAGTCTCATTACTTCATACAGTGTTCCTTGGTATAGCCTTGGAAAGCCCCAAAGACGAAATATAGTGCCTGATGATACTGAGTTTAATAGTATATCTTTGTTGGTAGATTGCAGACATGGATTACGGATGGAGTGCACCAGAGTTCAAAAGAATGAAGAACTTAAGGTAAGGTATTAGATTATCACTGTGGATATCAAAGTCTTATGAACTAATGGCAAGAAACAGATGGAGCATAATGAGCGAGGTGCTGAGGCCATCTGAAGAGGTGGGTGCAGGGTGATGACAGGGTGACAGACTATCTTGTCAGGAGTTTGCACAGGCTGATGGGAACCTGAGAAGGCAGTGCTGTAATGGGCCAAAAGGGTGAGTTCACGTTCTCTGTAAGGAACTCTGTGTTCCTAAAGCACCTCTGTCTCCTTCTCTTGTCTCATGCCATACCTAGGGACAGTGCAAACATCTATTTGTACCACAGTGTACAGTGGGGAGGTGGAAGGAGAGTGGTAAGTCACCAAAATGTATAACTATCCAAGCTCAAGAACAGCTGGGCTGAGTTTCCACTCACTTCTTTCTCTGTATTGACTCCCATAACCATCACTAGTGTGCCCACTTCCTATGCTGACACAGGTACTGGGACTGAGGGTGCTGAAGGATATGTATGAATGCTCAGTGACTCAATGGAGTCAGTGAAGGTCATATATGAAGAAAAATGAGTGCTGTTAAAAATATAGCATTCTGAGTTTGTATGGAAATACAAATTCCCACTGACTAGTGGGAATTTAGAATAAAAAAATGCACACTTAAGCATAAATACATTAAGTGTCTGTAAAAATTTTTCTAGAAAGCTACATACAAATATAAGTTTCACATAGAAGCTACTTCTGACCCTAGAGGAGGTTCTTAGATCTGTTTAGGAATACAAGGGCACCTTCAAGGGAATAAATGGGAGGGGGATCACAGGAGATAGGAAGAAGCAGAGGAACTAGGAGCAGCAGCCTCTCTCAATCCTATAGCTACTCACCCAAAAGACAAAATTAAGTGCCTCAAGCCATGACAAGCAACTTGCTCTAATGCTATTTTAGATTTCTAAAGGATACATTAGGCCGTCAGGAGCTCCATCAGATACTTTCAAAGACAGTCAAACTAATCAATCTTCATGAAGGCACTGGGCCCAAATTATTAAAAAGCTATTCTAACTTTGCCACCACTATAGATTCTGGCACTAAAGTTGCAGTGACCTTTCTGTTTTTTATTACATTGAAAGACCTCTCACCAGTGTGTGGTTTCTCTAATGCTGAATAATGCTCAAACTGTAACTGAAGCTATTCCTAAACTCCTACAGATTCAGATTTTTCACCACTGTGGATTCTCTGATGTCGAATGAGACTTGACCTCTGAATAAAGGCTTTCCCACACTCATTACATTGGTAGGGCTTCTCCCCTGTGTGAATTCTCAGGTGTTGAATGAGACCAGTGTTCCCATTGAAAGCTTTCCCACATTCTTTACATTTATAGGGTCTTTCTCCAGTGTGGATTCTCTGATGTTCAATAAGGCCTGACTTCTGACTGAAGGCCCTCCCACACTCATTGCATTTGTAGGGTTTCTCCCCAGTGTGGCTCCTCTGATGACCAATAAGATGTGAGCTCCGCCTGAAGGTTTTCCCACACTCATCACACTCATAGGGCTTCTCCCCAGTGTGGATTCTCTGATGTCCAATGAGGTGAGAGCTATGACTGAAAGCTTTCCCACACTCATTACATTCATAGGGTCTCTCCCCACTGTGGATTCTCTGGTGCAGAATAAGGCCTGCACTCTGACTGAAAGCCTTCCCACACTGATTGCACTGATATGGCTTCTCCCCAGTGTGGATTCTCTGGTGCAGAATCAGGCCTGTGTTCTGACTGAAGGCTTTACCACACTCCTTACAGTGATAGCGTTTTACTTTGTTATGGATATCCTGATGTGAAAGAAGGGCTGACCTGTAACTGAAGGCTTTCCCACACACGTTACACTGATAGGGTTTCTCCCCAGTGTGGATTCTCCAGTGGCGAACAAGGCCTGAGCTCTGAGCAAAGCTTTTCCCACATTCATCACATTTGTGTCGTCTCTCTTGTGTAGGATTTCCCCGCTGCCTCTCTAAACTGCCCAGAAGGTCTTGGGCTTCTCCATGCTCAAGACCCCCGATAACATCCCCGTTGCATTTGGCAGCTGTCTCTCCATGTGGTTGGATTCCAGTAGATATTACCTGTTTTGAAGCCAATTCCCTGTTCTCACTCCTGGTCTCACCACCTGAAATTAAAATGTAAAAAATAAACATCAAGCCACTGTCACTTCTTATTCGTTATGCTAGGAGAAACTGAAGACGGGGGAAAAGGAAAGTACACATGGAACACCTATAAGTAAACACAAAACTTCTATCTCCAAAATGGCTTCTTAATAGTGACTTTGCTTAATATGAGCTAGTCAACTAGGAAAGAGGTGCCATTAAAAAAAGAGTTATTGGAAGGGGAACTAAAGTCAGGAAAGGGTCAACTGAGGTGAGGTGAAATTGGGGAGTGAGAAGGAATATGGAACTACTAAAAGAACTAATTAGCAGGATAGAAATGGGCAAATGCCCCTAAATAGTCATCAAAAGAAGATACAATTAATTTATGTGAGAAAAATCTATGTAGATTCCCGTGATAACTTGGAGAGGAAATGTATCAACTCAGAGATGTCAATTCCCAAATGGCAAACATGCCAGTACTCAGATACAAAATCTAAGAAAGTTCTGGACAGGAGAAAAGAAGTATCATGTAAAACTTCAAGAAGTCTCAACATTAGAATCCTCTGTTGGATCCTGAGTTTAAACTCAACTATGTCTTTCAGAAAGGTTGTAGGTACCATACACATAAACAACAAACAAAACAAAAAAATCTAAAATGACAATAATAATGACAGCTCTCCTTACCCAGGGAGAACATGTTTCTGAAATTTTCTGGCCTGTTATCTCTACTCAGATCCTTCTGTGATGGATCAAGAAGCCACTCCTCTCGAATAAGGGACACAGCCATGTCTTCAATCTTCTCCAAAGTCTGAAACAAAACAAGATCCCCATTTGGGGACTGGACTGTTTCACAGCTCAAGCCTAAAGTTTGATAGATCCATCAGTATTGGGAGAGGATTAAGACTTGGGAATGTACTATGTAAAGGGATCTGAATAGCCAGGAAGAAGAGGAAAATGCATGAGATTTATTGGGGGGAAATTCAGGATCAATTTGTCCCTAGGCAAAAGAATTTTTCAGACAAGTAGGTACTGCTACAAACTAGACAGTCTAGATATAGGGCAGATGCCACAAACACTGCCAAGCAGAGCTATGGAGTTTCAGTGAGAAAGAGCACAACTCACCTGGAACCCTGCTGTGAGAAGTGTAGCTGTCATTTCCTGGTTTCCAGAACTTCCTTTCTGGGAAGAAGTAGGACTCTGAGAAGTAGACATGGCTGAGAGGAGAAAGGAGCTATGAATGAGACCAGCCCTGTCCTGTGGTTGTGGGGGCTGGCACTCACCTATTCCAAATTATTTGTATTTCAGCATATATACATGTGTGCCAAAAATTTTGCACATGAAATACTGATATCTTGGATTCTGGGCCTATATGTATGGTTGCCCCACAAAGCATATTCATGCCGATGTCCCTGAAGTCAGACTGAAGTTCCACTAAAAAACAGAAAGTATACTGGTTTCCTAACAGGAATTGCTTTTCAGTTTCTTCTCTACCATCAAAACTACTACTTTTTTTTTTTAAGGAGTTTAGCTCTTGTTGCCCAAGCTGGAGTGCAATGGCATGATCTCGGCTCACTGCAACCTGCACCTTCCAGGTTCAAGTGATTCTCCTGCCTCAGCCTCCGGAGCAGCTGGGATTACAGATGCACACCACCACACCTGACTAATTTTTTGTATTTTTAGTAGAAATGGGGTTTCACCATGTTAGCCAGTCTGGTCTTGACTCCTGACCTCAAGTGATCCAGCCACCACACCCGGCCCAGAACTACCTCTATCTTTGTGCTTGTATACAGTATTTCCTGAGGTTCTGATCTCTTGGCAAACTAAGTATCAGAGTTAATTTCTATTAATTCATTACCTTTCTGAAATGTCTGCTATGGCTTCTAGTATTTGCTTTCTACAGATATCAAACAGCTTATTATTAAAATATAGATTACTGTATCTCAGGCAACAAGCTTTAGGACTTCAGACAAGAATTACTGAGTGTTTTAATGTTTCTTTAGAAATATAAAAAATTCATAAATATAAACTACTCTAAATCACATAAATGAAAACATATGAAATGCAGGGGAAGATGATACTGGAACATCTCATTCTGCAATAAAGTAAAAAAATTTAAGAACTAATGAGAAAGTGTCAAGAGGACACAAGAGCCAGACTGAAGGAGCCTTCTATGGCCAAATCTCAGATTATTTAGCATCAAAATAAAGACATTGGCCAGGCACAGTGGCTCATGCCTGTTGTCCCAACACTTTGGGAGGCTGAGGCGGATCACTTGAGGCTAGGAGTTCGGGACCAGCCTGGCCAACTTCGTTTCTACTAAAGTACAAAAATTAGCCAGGTGTGGTGGCATGCACCTGTAATCCCAGCTACTGGGGAGGCTAAGACACAAGAATTGCTGGAACCTGGGAGGCAGAGGCTGCAGTGAGCCGAGACTGCGCCACTGCACTCCAGTCTGGATGACAGAGTGAGACTGTCTCAAAGACAAAACAAAAACAAAATACTTATGGAATAAATAGGAATTTATGAGTCCATATTGATAAATACAAATAACAAAATTGGGAGAAGAGAACACTCTTCTTTACAATAAAGAAATGTAGAAGAAATGACCCAGTTAAGAAATCACAATTTCATAACCATTCTAGTAATCACTAAGTCAGTCAAGAAGCACCAATGAACACTAAAACTAGTGTTTTAGCAACAAAAGTTTAATGAGGACTGATATTTACATACACTCAAGAGTATCTTCCAAAAGCTACTTAATAGTTACAAAGGGAAAAACAGTAACTATACAATGATTAACCTAGCAAGAATAACCTTAACCAAGTCATCAAAGATAACATCACCAATAATAGGACAAATTCCTGTTGTACACCTGAGAAGGAGTACAACATCTCTTGTTAAGACTTAGGTCATGTATCCTTGGCAGGGTGAGGTGCTCCTGCCAAATATATACGACCTCATTGTAAACATGAGCAAACATCACACACATCCAAATTGTAGCCATTCTACAACATAACACACCTGTACTCTTCAAAAAAAAGAAAGGCCAAGGAACTACTCCAAATTAAAGAGACTAAAGAGATATGACAACTAACCTCCAAGTGCAATACCGGACTACACTCCGGACCAGAAAGAACATAACCGGGGCAACTGACAAAATATGAACTGTGACCCACTATTAGTATTGTAGCAATATTATATTTCTTAATTGTGATAAATTTAGAAACATTTATTTAGGTTACCTAAGAAATGCTCTTGTCAGAGGAAATACATACTGAAATATTTCCAAATAAAGCGGTATGACAATATCAGCATAAACTCAAAAACGCCTATGTTGTAAATGTACTGGGGTAACAGAAATATGTAAATACATTAAAAATACCCAAATTCTTTAATTTGTTCATGGGTTTGCCACTAGGATGAACAGTCTATATTTGAATCCTAAACATTTAAACACAGACTTTGGGACTGGTCTGTAAACAGGATTTCAGTTCTTGGTTCTTCAGGAACTAGATAGGTATCCCAAATGGACTTCTTTTCTTTCAACCTCCCCCACTTGTCATCAATGAAATCTAGCTACTCACCTCTCTCTTGTGACCCTTGGGACACTGGAGATTTATGCTGGCTTGCCTCAGATTGGAGCTGAGTACTGGGAGGCTCTGGTGCAGATTCTGAATGTACTACCTCCTCCCAGAGTACCCTATGTCCATGTACACGAGCTGAGACCTAAAAACAACAGACATTTGGATAATAAGGAATCCCTTTGAGAAATGTGGTGAAAAATGAAAGAGGACCAAGAACACCTCTATAGGGATATATGCTTGGGGAAGGAAGCAGCAGAAGCTCCCTTACTTCTTAGAGAGTAAGGAACACAAATATGGAGACTAGCACAGAAAGAAAGGCATCATTTTTGCTCAGTACTAAAGGAAAAGGCATCATTTTTGCTCAGTACTAAAGGAAAAGATTTCTTCTGATGCCTTCCCTGCTACACAGAACAACAATATTTTGTGCTCCTAAAGCAGAGGATGGAGGAAAATAACAAACAAACTTAAAGCCAGTACTATGCGGCAGAAAAATCCTTTAATAAGGAACTAGAAAGCTTGATTTCTCAAATTTATCTTTAATTATTTGGGTGCCCTCGAAAAAGTAACTTAAGCTCCCTATGCATCAAGTTCCCATCTGGCAAACAGGAACAAGACAGTTGCAGGGATGCTATGACAAAAATAAAAAAATTATATCCTTTGCAAAAGGAAAAAGAACTCTACAAGCCGCACTGCACTGAAACGATCTTCATCCTTATCAAATAGAAACTGATGCTAATCATCGGCTCTCCCACCATCATGCCTATGTCCCTCTACCGAGCTTCCAGGACTCCCACAGTGACAGCATGCACACCTCCTTCTACTTACTGGTCGTCCTAGTATATCAATCTGCCTTTCCAAATCCTCTAACAGGGTCACCACCTCCTCTCCGTTCTCTAGCTGATGTTCCTTAACCAGAGTCTGGAGCTCCTCGGGTAGGATGGTCAGGAACTGCTCCAGCACCAGCAGCTCCAGGATCTGCTCCTTGGTGTTCAAATCTGGCCTCAGCCACTGATGGCAAAGTGCCCGTAGTTGGATCAGAGCTTCTCGGGGTCCTAGTGTCTCCTGATAGCATAACTGCCTGAAGCGCAGGCGGAACAGTTCTTGGCCAGGAGGGTTATTTTCATGCAGACTAGATTCCTGGTCCCAACCATGATCCTCCTCTACCTTGACGATTACAAGATCCTCTTCAGGAGTTTGGTCTGGTGGGGATGGGGCTGAAGGCTTTCTTGATTCTTCAGCCATTTAGGGCCTGAAAAGCTCAGGAGGCTCGTTTCCACTACCGTCTTTATCTTCTTAAGAGAAGACTCTTCTGAGGGTCTCTTTTCTGAGGGTACTTCTTCATGAAGAAAATATAATAGTGTTAAGGCAAGTGAAAAGTCACTGTAACTTACCATCATATCTTAACAAGCCCCTTATCATGATGTGGACTTCATGGCTCAGCCAATTAAATGATCCTCCCCTCTGTTCCAGAAATAACTACTTACCTCCTTAACTTTCTGCCATGCTAGTCATGCAAACCATCCACAGAAAAACTGTTCCTTCTGCTTTCATCACCATGTTTGGGATGTGGAACATGGCTAAACAAAGTCAGGAAACCGTGTAGTTGAAATTCTGTGTTTAATCTCAGCTGGCCTTCAGGGACACTCACTTAACCCCTTTTAGTCTTTCTTACACCACAGTTTAGCTGTACTAAACTGGTTCTACACACTTCAGCTCTCAATCTTTCTATACAATCTAATTCAAGGTATTGTCAAAAAAACTTTCCTAACACTCTGTTCTTCCTTATCCTACCTGTGCTCCCTATCTTTCCTCCTATCTCAAGGCTGATTTCCTCTACTACGGACTTTACCTCCAATTCAAGAACTCTCTACGGAGCACTCCAAGCAACCTGAATGCCCTATCAACACCTACAACCCAAAAGTCTACTCCCAGCACACTAAACGAACTTCCAGAATCTCACATAAATGAAATCACACAGTATGTAGGCTTCTGAGTCTGGTACCTTTTACACAGCATAATACACTTGTTTCTATCAACACTGTAGCAGCAGTTTGTTCCTTATGTAGATGAACGTTTAAATGTTTCTCCATTTCCCAGTTGAGCAATATCTGAGTTGTTTTGTTTTTTTATTAATATGAATAAAGCCACTATGAACATCTATATGAGTTTTTGTGTGAATGTAGTTTTCACTTTATTTGGGCAAATATTCAGAGGTAAAATTGCTTTATCATAAAATACATACATGTATAACTTTATAAAAAACTGTGAAACCGTTTTCCAAAGCACTTTGCATTCCACTATCCATGTACGAGTATGGCAGTTGCTCACCATTCTAACCAGTGCTTGATAGTGTTTTTGTTGTTAATTTTAGATATTCTAATAGGTGTATGCATAGTGGCAACTCATTAGTTTTAATATCTCATATGGTTTTAGTATGTAATTCCCTACTAATAATGTTGAGCATCTTTTTATGTGTTTAACATCTATATATCTTCTTTAGTATTTGTTCAAATCTTTTGCCTATTTTTTAAATTATTTTTTTTTTAATTAAGTTTTGAGAGTTCCTTATATACTCTGGATGCAAGTCCTTTATGAGATATGTAATTTGTAAGCATTCCCTTTTTCATTCTTTTAACAGGGCCTTTTGAAGAACAAAAGCTCATTTTTTTTAGAGACTGTCCTTTTGGTGTCATAGCTAAGAAATCTTTGCGTAATTCAAGGTCGCAAATATTTTCTCCTGTTTCTTTACGAAAAGTTTTATAGTTTTAGGTTTTACATTTAGGCCTGTGATCCATTTTGAGTTAATTTTTTGTACAGAATTTGAGGTATGGCTGGAGGATCATTTTAAGGCTTCTCCTTTTATCTGTGTAACTGTCTTTCTATATTTGTCAAATATCAGTTCACTACATGTATGTATACATAAGCATCTATTTCTTGAATCTCTATTCTGTTCATTGACCTATGCATCTGTTCTTTCAGCAATACAGAACTGTCTTGATTGTGGGTTTTAAAATCTTAAAATCAAGTAGGTGTGAGTCTTGCAACTTTGTTGTTCGTTGACCTCCTGATCCACCCGCCTTGGCCTCCCAAAGTGCTGGGATTACAGGCGTGAGCCACCGTGCCCAGCCCTCAAAATCACTTTGACTTTTCTAGTTCTGTTGTCTATTGATACATGTTTTAGAATCAGTGTATTTATTTCAAAAAAAAATCTTGAATGGTATTGCACTGAATCCATAGGTCAGTTTAGGGACAACACTGAGTTTCCCATTCCCACCACACTAAACACAGCGTGTCTCTCCGCTGAGTCTTCTTAACAACACTGAGCTTTCCATTCCCACCACAGTAAACACAATGTGCCTCTCTGCTGAGTCTGCTTTGACCTCTTTCATCAGTACCAACACTACCTTCTTAAAGGACAAGATCAAATACCATCACCTTTAAAACCCTTTCCTGGTGAGTCCAGTTGGAAGTTATTTTCCTCTCATTCTATATCTCTGTTACTTAAATGTGTACTGCTTTAATGTTACTTTTCCTACAACTGTATACTTATTAGTTCCAAAGGAATTTTGACTTCATAACTTAATTGTATTTTCCCCATGGGCAAAGATCCATATCTTTATCTTATTCATAGAATCAAAAAACATTAGCCATATTTACAACAGCAAACACAGAAAATGTTTATATTTCTTGTTAGAGTGAGGTTTACAAATAAGACCTGATATCCAAAAAACCTCCACTCCATGATCCCATTTCTTTGTGAAATATATGTCTATGGTTTTTATCTTTGGTATAAACATCATCTCTTGCCTCAAATTGCAGTGGTAACCTTGGTTATGCTTTTTCCTATTCGTGTTCCACAATGTTGTCTGCATAATTGAAATGCATCCTCCAAAAAGATATGCTGACGTCCTAACCTCCAGTACCTGTGAATGTGACCTTATTTGGAAATATGGACTTTGTAGATGTAATTAAGATGAAGTTATACTGGAATGGGTAGGCTATGAAACCAGTATGACCGGCACACTTTCAAAATGAGAAACGACGAAAAGACAGAGAAACAGACTCTCAGAAAGGAGAAGGTCATGTGAAGACACAGACACATAGATGAATGAGAGCTAAGTGACGGCAGAAGCAGAGATAGAGTTATGCAGCTGCAAGCCAAGGAATGCCAAAGTACGTCAGTGACAACCAGAAGCTGGAAGAGCATGGCCCTGGCAACACCCTGATTTTGGACATCTGGCCTCCCTATGAGACAGTAAGTGTCTATTGTATTAAACTACCAATTTTGTGACTTTTTTTTTTTTACAGTAGCCCTAAACTGCCAGGGAGATTTTTAAAAAGCATGTAATACGACTCACCTCCTGAAAATACTTCAATAGGGAACCAAATTCTTTAGCACGGTATGCAAGGCCCTTTATAAATGTAAACCTACCTGGTTTTAACTACTTTAAACTCACTTTCATAAAGCCTTTTGGGCTGTAGCTTTCTCATACTTCCATTTGACTACAAAGTTCTCTACTCTAGCTCAGTGGTTCAAAACTGATGGCAATATCACCCTTACCCCCATCCCAGGGACCTTTAGTAATGTCTGTAACCATTTTGGTTGTCATGACTTTGGAGGGAAGGGGTGCTACTATTATCTTGTGTATACAAGCCAGACTTCCTACAATGCTCAACACAGCTCCCACCACAAATTATTATTTGGCCCAAAGTGTCAATACCAAGGTTGATAAATCTTGGTCTAGCTAAAACCATTCAACTGTTAACAGTAATTAACCTATTACCTTTTTGATGAGTTCTTCTCTGTCATTCCCCTGCCATCTGTCATTCCTACCAAAGCATTTTTTATATTGTCCAAATATAGGACTTGCTGCATTGTGAGAATGTGCAACTGTCTGTTGGTGGAGGTGACCATTATCTTTGTATTTCAGGCAACACCGTAGAGAATGAAGAAGAGCGTTAAGTAAAGGTAGCACGCCTAAACACAGCTGGCATGAGATGCTAACATCAAGATAAAACCAGAGACTTATAGTCCACAAAGAAAAGAAAAGAGAAGTACTTAGGAATAAAACCGGACTTCTGTACTTATAGTTCCCAATGGACCATCAAGGCAGAGACCCACAGTCCACAAAGAAAAGAAAATAGAGGTACTTAGGAATAAAATCGGATTTCTGTACTTATAGTTCCCAATATGGATCATCAAGGCAGAGACCCATAGTCCACAAAGAAAAGAAAAGAGAAGTACTTAGGAATAAAACCGGATTTCTGTACTTAGAGTTCCCAATATGGACCATTAAGGCAGAGACCCATAGTCCACAAAGAAAAGAAAAGAGAAGTACTTAGGAATAAAACCGGATTTCTGTACTTATAGTTCCCAATATGGATCATCAAGGCAGAGACCCACAGTCCACAAAGAAAAGAAAAGAGAAGTACTTAGGAATAAAATTGGATTTCTGTACTTATAGTTCCCAATATGGATCATCAAGGCAGAGACCCACAGTCCACAAAGAAAAGAAAAGAGAAGTACTTAGGAATAAAACCGGATTTCTGTACTTATAGTTCCCAATATGTATCAAGGCAGAGACCCACAGTCCACAAAGAAAAGAAAAGAGAGGTACTTAGGAATAAAACCGGATTTCTGTACTTATAGTTCCCAATATGGACCATCAAGGCAGAGACCCACAGTCCACAAAGAAAAGAAAAGAGAGGTACTTGGGAATAAAATCGGATTTCTGTACTTATAGTTCCCAATATGGATCATCAAGGCAGTGCTTATCTTTTCAGCTTTTTTTGGAGGCGGTGAATGGGGTGGTTGGTTTACGGACTCCTCAACCTAAAGAAAACACAGAACTTCTTTCCAGCAAAATGTTCATAGACACAAAATTTTACATTCAATTTCAGCAGAGTTCGTAGACTCAAAGGCCATTCAAGAATGCCAGGAAGGTTAAAAACAAAGAAACAAATTCTATTTAGAGAGTGTGTACAGAAAAGGAAGGGAATTTGAAAATTATTTTAAAAGTTAGACAAGGCCAGAACAACAGGATGGGGAGTCAGATTAGAAGAACTAAGGAGCAAAATATATAGTTAAATATAGCAATTAACATCAGGGGTCAAGTTCATTGATGATGACTTTACCGAAAAGTGGAGGAATTTGCTAGAATAGTGAGATTTGGGTGAAGAGTTAATTTGAGGAAGATGCTGAAATTTTGTTGAGAAAGGGTAATCAATCTGGTTTGAACAAATTATTTGTTTCTGTTTGAATAAATTATAATTTAAGATAATTTATTTTAAAATTTAGTTCATTTTAAAATAACTTTTTAAATCAATTAAAATTTAACAAACAAACTTACATGTTTTAAAAATAGCTACTTATGGTTTAATGCTAAAAACTTAAAGGTCATTACATGGGACATAAATTCTAACTGTTCAGAATGTGATGTTAAATGGTGATAGTCTTATCATGCTTTCTTGTAAATCTCCTTTAAGCCAAGGTTCATTTCTAACTACTGAACAACTGGCCATCCATTACTGGGCAATCCTCATCCATAATGGCTATAAATTATTTATTATTATTATTATTTAGGGTCTCACTGTGAGACCCTAAGTAATAGGGACTCATAGTGAGACAGGGTCTCACTATGTTGCTCAGGCTTGAGAGCAGTGTCTATTCACAGGTGCAATCCCATTGCTCACCAGTACAGAAGGCTATAAAATATTTTAATGTGAAGTCTGCAGCATTCAAGAACTTTATACTGTTGATGTGGCATTAAAGTCTCAATAGTGACACTGATGAAAGCCAGCGAATTTTCAGGTTTCTTGATTTTTTATACCAAATCAACCAACAGGTCTTGTCCATTGCCCATCTTGATTATTCTATTTAGAGGCTAATTTTCCATTTTTTAGTCTTTTCCCTCTCTAATCAGCTAGTTTTTGAGAATTACAACTTACAAATAAATGAGTGCAGAATTACTCCACTATGTACTTTCCTCTTAGTTTTGTACATACATGTCTGTATTAAGTTGGTAAGCACTGTGTAAATATAGATTGATTTTTACATTTTCTCCTTACATTTTTCTTTTACATTTTCTATGCTTTATTGTTATCTCAAATTGCATTAGCTGAAAGTTTTAATTAACGTCTATGACATTTTACATTTAACCACAACAGAAATTCAAAACATGTATACATTTGCTAAAACAATGATTGCTACTTAAATATACTCAACGGAACTAATAAAAACAGAAATGTTTTTAAAGGTGGCGTGGCAGTCAAAGCGCCTGACAAAAACTACTCATTACAAACAGAGTTTTGGAAATGGGGCCCCTGCCAGAGTTCCTCGTTGGCTAACTTCAGTTCGCTTTTACAAACGAAATAGGCATTCTGATAATGTTGAATTCTGTATTACCCGATATTAAGAAAAAAAAAAACTTTTGTACAATTATCCAGTCAACACACCACCAGTTTCTTAATACACTAAAGAAAGCAGAATAACAGCAAAAATGGATTTTTGTGGATAACTAGGGCTTCCAAAAGCAAAAAAATCTCTTTTTAAAAAAAAATGAGAATTTTTTTGTGACCGAAACGCAAAATAGTGCTCAGTGAAAACAATTCAGACCCTGGAAATAGTTGGATAAAAAATAACATGAGGGGCAGTTCCCCATTTTAAAATAAATACGATCAAGTACAAAATCATACCAGAAAACGATTAGCTATGGAGAGAGCGAACCTTCATAAAAAGTTCGAGGGCCATTTGCGGGCACGTACGCTGCCTACTCCGGCAACTAAGGCGTCAGAATCATTCCCCGGCGCCGACCACCGCACAGGCCCCTCTCCGGACCCCTCAGGCCTGTCCTCGGCTGCGGCCTGATGCAGCCACAAAACACCCACTTTCCTCCGGCCCAGAGCCCGACCGTACTCACTGTGAGTTGCAGAGGCGGCCCGGCGTGGGGAAGGGAGGCTGCAAAAGAGAAACAGACAGGGAAGAAGGTCGGGGAGAAAACGGGACGAGAATTGTACTCGGACCTGCCCCTCCGGTCACTAACTTCCCAAATCAGCGGAGGCACAACACCGGCCAGCACGCATCTTGCCCCAAAGGCACTTCCGGAAGCTCTCTAGGAGTCCTGGAGGTCTAAAAGCTCTATGGTCGGGCAACTGAGGGTACCAGAGTACCACGCCCCTCACCTGCGGTGTGCTGGGCCTAGGGTTCCTCTCGCGTCGGCGTGCCTCGGGGTTGCCCAGTCGCTGGGGCAGCGGACGTGCTGGGCAATAACGGACTTTGGTGTCCCCTCCGTCTTGTGTGCCCGTGCAGCTCTGCGCGTTCGCTGGCAGTAGTAACGGCCACCTGGGGGCCGATATCCGACGTGAGAAGGCCGGAGCTGTGAACAGGAGGCCGGGAAGGTGTTGGAGGAGGAGCGTTCTAACGACTCGCGTTTGTACACACCCTGTACGTTACTGTTCTCGACTCATAAATATGTCCAGCCCTCCCTCATAGACTCCTAACTTCGTGAGGAATTCCTGCTCATCACAGTTCACAGTTTTGTGAAATCTCTGTGGCATGGTACTTGCCGTGGTACGTGTTGCATTAGAGCTTTTAACTTTTGAGACGAATAGGATTTCAGGGGTGGAGGTTGTAGGAAGTGTTATTTTTTGTTGTTTAGGTCCCACGTATTTATTTACTTCAACGCCTTTCCCGACCACCTATTTATTTTCAGGGCTCCTCCAATTTTCACCTTAATATCTCTCTTTATCTGCTCCTACTGGGAGCCACCACCAATGTTTCTAGCCCTTCCCAATTTCTAACTTCCCAGTATTTTGTCTACTGACCAGGTCGTTTTGGTTTAAGGGTTTTCTCATCTAATTATCACATGAAAACAAGTAAATAAAAAAACACAAGGAAGCTACAGTGCTTCTGAACTCCTTCGAAGTATTTATTTTTGCTCTTTATTTCACAGCTGATGCCTTCCACCTGGGATGATAACTGGAAGTAACTGGTGTCAGACTAGAACTCCTTCAGTTTCTTTTTTTACATTAAAAAAAAATTTTTTTTGGCTGAGTGCAGTGGTTCACACCTGTAATCCCAGCACTTTGGGAAGCTGCAAGAGGATCACCTGAGCTCAAGAGTTTGAGACCATCCCGGCCAATATGGCAAAACCCCATCTCTGCAAAAAAATAGAAAAATTAGTGAGGTGTGGTGGCGGTCCCCGGTAGTCCTACTCCAGAGGCTGAGGCAGGAGAATCACATGACCCTGGGAGGCAGAGGCTATAGTGAGCGGAGATCCTGCCATTGCACTCCAGCCTGAGCGGTAGAGCAAGACTCTGTCTCGACATAAACAAGCAAATAAATAATAAATTTTAAAATCTGAAGTGGTGCAGATATGTAGTTGTACAAAAGCAATGTGCACGCAACTATGACTGCACATACTATATACAAAGTTGTGTACACACAGGAAGTAAAAGTGGCAAGCCATAGGTAGTTTCCTCCAACTGGACACACAGGCACTGATTACAATAGATAAAATTAGTAAATTTGACTACAAATCTTTAAAATCTCATCAAAATTTAAATCTTCTCATCAAAAAGCACCATTAAGAAAGTGAAGAAAAAGCCACACGCTGGAAAATATTTGTAATACACCTATCTGACAAAGAACCAGTATCCGGAACACATAAAGAACTCTCAAAGTTGAATGAATAAGAGAATCCAATATAAATAGGCAAAAGGTTTGAACACTTTCTTTACAAAAGATAAATGGATGGCCAGTATGTTCATTAAAAAGTAATCATTATTCATTAGGGAAATGCAAAGTTAAAACCGCAATGAGTTACACCACATACCCATTAGAATTGATGATAGTATCACCAATTTCTATGTTATTCAGGCTTGAGAGGCTTCCTTGGTTTACCCAATGAAATATGAAATAAAGGAGAAATTATCAGGGCCAGATTTCTCCTTTGAAATGTTACCTTTTTCCATTGATGTAACCAGCATCCTCAGTTCTAATTATCCCACACCTATTTGATTGCAACACAATATTTATGTGACTGTGAGATACTCTTTCTAACTATCCGAGACGTGGTCCTTAAATATCATTATTATTCTCCCAATCACTAACCCTGGATGGTTCCTTATCTCTAAGTAAAATTTAAACTTCTCTGCTTGCCTTTTATTTTTTGTATTTTTAAAAATTAATAAAACTTGATAAAAATCAATATAGAATTATATATAATTTGTAAAAGCTGACACCTCTACCCTCAAAAGGCATTTACATGGAATGTTGGGAGACAGTTCTTTAATGGTGTCTCAAATTACTTCTAGTCTTATGGTAGATTTTTCTTTCAGGTTAGCTTTTCAAGGATGTTTGTATTTCCTTCTATAGCACATTTGTTTCCTGATCAGGATAATAAACATAATAGCTCACTCTGGGGCTTCCTAAGCTTAGAATTCCTCTGCTAGGATGCAAACCCACTGTTCCATGCTAGGAGAGGAAGGCCAAGCTTAGCCCCCTCTGTGGGCTTTGGCAACGAGGGAATATAAAGCTCATGATGCCTGTGTTATTAAATAATAACGTCTTCTGCCTCTGACGCAGGAGTCCAGGATCTTCTCTTAGTATCCATAAAACTATGGCAAGCTAAATTATTAGCTTGCAAGTAGGGTAAGAGTTTCACAACTTTTGACATGGAGTAATCACTGTTAAGTTTGGAGTGCATCCTTTTCTCGCACAAATACCCCACAAATTACATCTACATATGCACTTTTTTCAAGAAAAATAGAATATATATTGTACTGACACTCCTTTTGTCACTGATTATTTATCATTTTAACGGTTGAAAGGTATTCCTCAATAGCATATGTCATATGTAATCTTCCCCCATTGATGGACATTGATAGACATTGTTTTCATTTGTTTCTACCACTAGTGCTCTGTCTGCCTTTCATTGCCTTCCAGAATAACCTTCTTCCTATTCCATATCCCTGGTCACAATTCGCTTGCACTCCCAAGTCAAAGGACTTATTTCATTGCTCACTACTCACTCTAAACACTTATTCTAATAACTCTCTCTCAAGACACTATTATTCTATTTTGCACTGATCACATTCTGTCTTATTTACTTGCTATGATTACATTCGCTATCAATAGATTAAAGCTTCTTTAGTTGAGGTGTCTGTTCTGAGATCTCACTTCCAGTTCTAGTAAGTGGCAAGCCCTTCAAATATGCATATGTACCATATATTTCTGACAGGAAAAATGGTTTGCCTTTTTTTGTCAAGTAGCTAATCAATCTGATTCACCCTCTCCCTTCTGTTCTAGTCTTATTCAAAATTCCTTCCTCCTAAGTAGGTCCTCATTCATTCAAGTACTTATCAAGCACCCACCATGTGCCAGACGCCAGGTGAGGTTGAAGTGCTGGGATGAGCACCTCTGTGGATCTCAGAATCTCCTTTACCCAAGTCCTGAACTTCACTTTTCTCTACCCATGCTTCATAAAAGCGAAAGTTGGTTAACTAGTCCCAGTTGTCTGACATGGATGAGAGTGACAGCAGACAAGGGGGAAGGTAGGGAAAGGCCTTTAGAATGTTCTTACATGCATTCTCACACTTGACAGTCAAAACCACCCTACGAGACAGGCACCACGTTATTAGCCTGAATTACATAAACGAGAAAACAGAGGCTTGGAGAGGTTAAGAAATAAATTGCCCTCAGTCCTAACTGGAGAGTGGTGGCGTCGGAATTTGAATCCAGGTTGAAAGGATTCTAGTGCCAGCACTCTGCTCCTGTTTCGCTCTGGACACTCATTTCCCCTAAGGATCAGAGAAACTCAAAGCAGGCCACTTTTCGTCTCCGTTAAGTCCGCAAGGTCCTGCCAGATCACAGTGAGCAAATGCAAATGCATCAGCAAATGCAGTCTGCGACCTCGCCACGTCAAGCGGGAAACGCTCCTCGGCGCCCTGCCCCAGTCCATCCTAAAGTCAAGAACGTCCCAGCCCGCCTGCCTCCCGGGAGGCTACGGCGCCCGCCGGCGGGGCTGCACTGAGACAGGAAAATCCTCCCTTCCCCGTCCGCGGTCGATGGGGTTCTCTCCCGAGGCGGCAGCTCCGCAGGTCCGCTCTTGTACCCCAAGGCCCCTCGGCTTCGGCCCCCTCGATGCCAGGGTCAGCGAGACCCCGCGCTCGAAGCCGCAGGCCGAGGTCGACAACTGCAGAGAGGGTCGGGATGGGAAACTGCGGGTCGCCGCAGATGCGAGTCTCCGGGCATCCCGGAGGTTCCCACTGCGGCGAGCCTAGTTCAAATCAGCTGCCAGTATCTTTCTGGATCCATCCAAATGGGTCCCTTGTTTCTCCTTACGGGAACCCTGAGCCTCTTTCCAGGCCGGAACCCAAGTGTTTAGGCAGCCGGGAAAGGCCGGCCCCCTTTTTAGGTTCTCGCAAGACGTCTAGCCACTTCCGGTTGCCAACGGTTCCCAAGCAGCTCCCGGAAACGCTACGTGAGCTGGGCCCTGGGCCAGAGGCAAAAAACGGACGGAAGAAAGTGCGGCCGGTGAGTGTCAGAGTGAGGGCGAGGCTGGGTGTCGTTCTCTGCGGGTTGGGATTGGGGTTAGGTATAGGGAGCGGTTCAAAATTACGCTGATTAAGATGAAGAGGATCATTTAAACACAGCAGCCGTCCGGTGAGTCCGTGAAGATCAGATGCAGGTTAACTGATTTTTTTTGTTTTGTTTTTTTGTTTTTGTTTTTGAGACGGAGTTTTGCTCTTGTTACCCAGGCTGGAGTGCAATGGCGCGATCTCGGCTCACCGCAACCTCCGCCTCCTGGGTTCAGGCAATTCTCCTGCCTCAGCCTCCTGAGTAGCTAGGATTACAGGCACGCGCCACCACGCCCAGCTAATTTTGTATTTTTAGTAGAGATAGGGTTTCTCTGTGTTGGTAAGACTGGACTTGAACTCCCAACCTCAGGTGATCCGCCTGCCTCGGCTTCACAAAGTGCTGGGATTACTGCATGAGCCACCATGCCTAGCTATATTCCTTTTTTTGAAAGCCAGTGTGTTTATACTTACTGCATATCTCAATTCACATATTATATTTCCATAAAAAATAATTGATCTATATTGAGATTACATAAATTTAAAATGAAAAAAAATAGCTTCACGTATCCAAATTATTTCACACATACTTAAAAGTTATCTACTTTTAAAATGTAATTAAAATTAAAAATTTAGTTCCTCAGTTGCAGAGTCAAATGTACTTAGTGGCTACTGTATTGGACAGCACAGATTTAGACCAAGGATAAAGTATCTGTATTCATGATTGGTTCAAGGGGCAAAGGAGAAGTTTGCACCAGAAGTGTGGCAAGAAGGGAAGGGGAAAGTCTGCAAAAATGCAGTGTAAGCTCTTTATGCAGTGTAAGCTCTTTACGCAGGTCGCATTTAAGGACAGTCCTCTGGTCCTCACTAGTTAATGAGGTAGGGCTTTCTGAAGTAGCCTACTTTTTAGCATGATTGCTGCATTGAGTTTAGGTATGTTGGTAATAATTTTCTAGGGTAGGGAAAGGGTCCAGCAGTGCTGGTCACATTAACATTTCTAAGTAGAATTTTATTGTATATGATGTGCCACAGTCAAAGAACTCTGATTGATTATTTTCCTGTACAGCAGGGGTCCTCAACTGGGGGTGATTCTGCCTCTCAGTGGACATTGGCCCCACTTAGCCTGCCCACCAAATTGTCTGGAGACATTTTTGGATATCACAAGTGGGGAGTGTTAGTGACATCTAGTGGGTACAGGCTAAACATCCTATAGTGCAGAGGACAGCCCCTGACATCAAAGAATGGTCCCAGAATGTCAGGAGAAATAGTTTCTCAAGGTTGAGAAACCTTGATCTGAGTAAGAAAGCCTGAGATACCGACTCTTTTAAAACCTCAGCCTAACTCCCTTGTCATATTACTATGGGAAAAACAGGTTGTTTTGAAGCATTTTGGTTTCCATTTGTTTCCATTGTTGATGGATTTTGTGATCAGACTATAATAAAATAAATTCATGCTCAGGATAATAATGTAGACCATTTAAAAAAGGTGATATAGTGTGTGCTGTACACAGAAGACTCAAAGTGCCTTGGGATCAGGAGCTAATCTTTTTACTTTTTTTGGCTTGTACCATATGATCTACTGTGTCCAACGATTGATGCCAGTACATTAAATCACCTGTCTATCTTTCCTGTCTCCATCCCTTGTTTTATAGTTGTTCCTCTCCCTACGCCCTTGGCCTCCTTTTAAAATTATTCTCTTTTCTTTTCATCCCTTTCTCCCGTTTTATTCCTCTTCATCAGTGCCCACTGATACCTCCTACAGACCCTCCCTCAACACTCACCTATTTCTCCCATTCATACCTGTTGACCCCCTCACTTAGAATTGCCAGTTCACTACCAACCCCCATCTGTGTCTGAGAGCTATCCCCCATATTCCCTATAGCTGTCTGTTGTAATTACTGTCTTGTTAGTTCATGAAAACTACACAATATAAATTCTTGCCTCCTACCTCAGGAAAAAAGCCCTCCAAAAAGATATGAAGAACAACAACATATTTGCTTTTGACACAGTTCTCTGAGGAACTACTTTCCATGTTCAGGGTGATTTTGTTTTTGTTTTTGAGACTAGGTGCCGTCCATTCAGGATGCTAGAACTGATAGAGTGTCCAACATATCACACCTCCTCTTCCAAGAACTATGGCTGTGATTGGGCTGTATTCTTTCCAACTAGTTGCACTCCCACCAGTTTCTTCTGTGGGTTTCTACATGTTACTGAAACACTGCCTGTGCCTCCGTAGTACTAGCAAATAAAGATTTCCTTGGACCTTTTGCCTCTCTTTTGCCTTTAGTTATCCTAGATCCCACTGATGGTTCTTTTACCTACATCATTCTAGGCTGTCTTTGACCCCATGTCTTTCTGCCCCTCCCTGACTCTTACCATTACCCTTCTCGTCAACATTAGACCAAAACTGTGTTGGGCACCGTGGTGGCAATTGGGAGTCAACATGAAACCTTAAAAGGGTAGAATGGTTGTAGTGCTCCAGACTACTCTTTACTCAGCCTTTCAGGGTGCAGAACTCTAAGACTAGAACAGTTCTTTGTACATAACAGAAATTCAATACTACTAGCAAAGTGGAATGTTGTCATATGGAGCAGGGGTCCCCAAGGCCCCACCATGGCCAGGAAAGCAGGAGGTGAGGGGCCAGAGAGCAAGCAAAGCTGAGCTCCACCTCCTGTCAGATGAGCAGTGGCATTAGATTCTCACAGGATCGCAAACCCTATTGTGAACTGCACATGTGAGGGATCTAAGTTAATGTTTCCTTATGAGAATCTAATGATAAATGAAACCACACTCCTTCCCTGTCCCTGGAAAAATTGTCTTTCATGAGACCAGTCCCTGGTTCCAAAAATGTTGAGGACTGCTGATACAGAGGATGATAAAGGAAGATCAGTCTGTCATGTGTTTACCAGTTTTAGGAAACCTAATCTTGGGGTAGCCAAAATCATCTTTCTCACCATTGCAGAAGCTTCCCTACATTCAAGGAAGGATGAGATCAGAAACATGAGTTTCCCCTTTAAAGATTGTGAACAGTTTCTTTTTTTTTTTTGGCCAATCAATGAGAGCTTGTAAGGTTGCTGAGGTTGGTTGGCCTTGAACTCTTGGCCTCGCCTTCGCAAGCGCCACGACATCCGGCCGGAGCCACTTTGGGCCCCCGATTGTGAACAGTTTCTAAGCATTATAGTGTTTCTCAGAAACACTAAAGGTAAAAGGGAAAACCCCTTATTTAGAAAGCACTCAACTTTACTTTTTAAAATAAAGATGTTTCTAACACTAACTTTTAGTGTTCACACTTTACTTTTCTCTTCATGACCACCAAAGAAAATCCTTTCTTTGACTGTTTGAAATACTGTGAAATATTACTCAGGTAATTATAGTAAGTCGTAAAACAAGAATTCGCGTGAAACCTGACGTTTAAAAGTGTGTTGATGTAAGATACTCAAAGCAAGTGTCCTTTTTTTATTTAGAGGATCATCATGTTCAAGGGACATAAAAGTTCAGTTTATCTTTAGGGCATTATGGGAAACACCTTGAGTTCATTTTCCTGGCTGGGCACGGTGGCTCATGCCTGTAATCCCAGCACTTTGGGAGGAGCATGTGAGGACTGCTTGAGGCCAGGAATTCGACAGTAGCCTGAGTAACATACTCAGGCCCTATCTCTACAGAAAAAAAAAAAGGCCAGATACGGTGTGTGCAGCTGTAGTCCCAGCTACTTGAAAGGCTGGGGTGGGAGGATCGCTGGAGCCCAGGAGTTCAAGGCTGCAGGGAGGTATGATTGTGCCACTGTACTCCAGCCTAGACAACGGAACAAGACTCTGTCTTTGTTATTTTTAAAAGATTCATCTTCCTATAGTAGTAGACATAAAAATGATTCTGGTAGTTTTCCTGATCTTAAACACAGTGGTAAAGCAGGTGTTAATAGATCTCTTCAATTGAAGTCTCTTAATTGAAAACAAGCGATTTGAAGAGATTAGATCCCTTCTTTCCTGATTGTTTCGGTGATCGTTATTCCTCGAACTAAACAAAGAACCAGAGCTGTACCCTTGGCAGTTTGATTGGTGGTATGACTTTGAATGTGCAGGGCCTTAGGCCATAATTCCTGTGATGCTATAAAATTCTCAAATTAGATATGTGGCCAGGTGCGGTGGCTCATGCCTGTAATCCCAGCACTTCGGGAGGTCAAGGTGGGTGGATCACTTGAGTTTGAGACCAGCCTGGCCAACATGGCAAAATCCTGCTAAAAATACAAAAATTAGCCAGGCATGGTAGTGCATGCCGGTAATTCCAGCTACTCAGGAGGCTAAGGCAGGAGAATCACTTGAATCTGGGATGGGGAGGTTGCAGTGAATGGAGGATCACTCCAGCCTGGGCAGAAAAAAAAAAAAAAGGTGTATATCTGTGCTGTCCAATATAGTGGCCACTAACATGTAGCTATGAGTACTTGAAATGTGAGGAACTGAATTTTCCATTTTATTTGAGTTAATGTGGATACTGGCTACCAATCTGGACACACTGGACCACCTTAGATCAACCCCTTTCCATCTCCCTCAGTTTAAAATAATCTGAAATCCAGAAAATAAGTGATTTACCTAGTTATAGATCCCTTCCTCTCCCCAGCAGCTCCTAATAAGCACGTACTACTTTCTCCTCCATTTTGTTTTCCTCAGCCTCCATGTTTTTTTTTTTGAGATAAGGTGTTGCTGTTGCCTAGGCTAGAGTGCACTGGTGCAATCATGGCTCACTACAGCCTGGAACTCCTGGGTTCAGTCTTCCCACCTCAGCCTCCTAAATAGTTGGGTGGAACTACAGGGGTATGCCAACATGTCTGGTTAATTCTTTTTAAGTTTCTGTAGAGATGAAGTCTCACTGTGTTGACCAGTCTGGCCTCCTGTCTACTGATGGCTTATTCTTTATTATTGGCAAACAAAAACTTAAAAAATCACATTCCCCACTTTAAGACAAAAAGGGGATGAATATTTAGGATATTATATGAGTAATGATTAGTTCTTAATCTCAAAAGTCATTTTCATCTGTTTTAACTTGTCAAAACATACCTAGTGGGCCTCTATTATCATCTATACTTTACAGAAGGGGAAATGAAAGCAGAGAAAAATTTGTACGTCTTGCCTAAAGTCAGACACTGAATTGTCAACTGAAAAGGATCTAGAGCAGAGACAGGTAGAATTAATTCACTGTCTTTCATCCAGGAACCATTGATCTTGGGCTGCGAGTGACCAGTGTTGTCAGTGGACAAGGCTTTCTGAAAGAATTCTTGATTCTCCCCCCAAAACTGAACTCATTTGAAATAAAAGGATATTTTACTCAGGTAGTTTCTTTGGTGCTAGAGAAGTTTAATGATGACTGAAGCTTTGACCACATTGAGGAAACTCAAGGTTTCTAAAATAGATTTTCTGATAACTAGTTAGGTCAGAGTATCTGAAGAACTTTTGATATTACTACTGTATTAGTAGAGTTTATTTGCTGTATGAATTCTTTGATGTCTAATAAGAGCAGAACTTACTCGGAAAGGCCTTCCACACTCATCACACTCATAGGGTTTTTCCCCTGTGTGGATCCTCTGATGCTGAATAAGACCTGTACGCCCACTGAAATCTTTCCCACATTCTTTACATTTATACGGTTTTACTCCAGTGTGTACTCTATGATGTCCAATGAGATGTGAGCGCTGAATGAAGGCTTTTCCACACTCATCACATTTATAGGGTTTCTCTCCAGTGTGAGTTCTCCTGTGTTTACTAAGGTCTGAGCTATGACTGAAACCTTTCCCACAATCATCACATTTATATCGTCTTCTTTCCCTCTGTTGCCATTCTGATCTGTCCTCATTTTCAATGTCTTTGGTCTTAGGATGCTGAGGAGTATCTGTGTTCAGTCTGTCATTTACCTCCCCAAGGAATTCCTTGTCTTTGGGCATATCTTCCTTCTGGAACAACTCTTCATTCATAGTCCTAGTTTTATCTCCTGTAACAAACAAACAGTACACAAACGGTCCTATTCTATCTTTGAGAAGCAAACAGCCTATGGAAAAAAGAACATGTAAATATTATTAATGTGTTACAAAATAATGAGAAGTCACATACAACATATATATCAGGTGTTTGGTAGCATCCTATTTTTGGTATCATGGCACAGAGTCAAAATGTAGGGAAGAAATTAAGTAAGGAAGATATCAGCAGGACAAGTTATTTGAAAGTAGACTAAGAGAAGAAAAGGCAAAAATAGAGCTCAAGAGAGAAACCAGCAATACTATGTAAGGGAGGATGAGGGACTATAGATGTGCCAGAGATAATTAAGAGGGATTGATAAAGAGACTGGAGAACAGAGATGTGGAGGGAGCTAAAAGTTTCGGAGAGATATGCAGGGGCCTGAAACATAGGTGGCAAGTAAAATCAAGTAGAAGTGACTGGAAAGGATAATAGGATTTGGGGCCTGAAAGGAATATAGTGAATAAGAACCATCCAGGGAGAGGAATATATTTGAAGGCTAATAATTAGCTGGAAGCAGGGTGAGAGCATGCAGGTCTGGGTAAATAGAGGAAGGAAAAGGAATAGGAAATGACAATGGATAGTGTATATGCTGGTAAAATACTTTTCCCTGAAACTGGTGTCATTGCTGTCATCTCCTGTCTAAGTCCTAGCTCAGTGCTTTCTAACCTTGTTGTTCATCAGAATCAGCTGGATGTTTATTAAAACACAGACTCCTCCTTATCACAATCAAACTCAGAGCAGTTGCTATTCTTAGAAAGTTATGCTCTGATGCTTTTTTTTCATGAATTTATTTATTTATTGCCTAAAATTTCACCCCTTTCCAGTTCCCACCTGACCTTCGCAGCTCAAGCAAAGCTACTCTGTGATACTTTTGCAGGCACACCTTAGGGATAGCTGTTGTCTTTGTAGTTCACAGTGTGTCTCTCGTGTAGTAATTATTATTGTATTGTAAATGCTCACTCTCCTGTTTCTTGAAGAGAAGTAATCTAAGTATCTTACCTTTGGATTCCTTACATTTAGTATAGTGCCTGGCATATAGCTGCTACTCAGTAAATGCTCAGTGAAAGGAATGAATCAACAGACAGGCTGAGCCAGGCACAGTGGCTCACGCTTATAATCCTAGCACTTTGGGAAGCTACTGTTGGAGGACCACTTGAGCCCAGGAGTTTGAGACAAGCCTGGGAAACAGTGAGACCTCCCCTCTAAATAAAGTTAAATAAAAAAGAATATATAGGAGGTTCTGAACCTCACTTCTAAAGCCAAACAGTAACCAACCAGCACTCCACTCCTAGAGTTAAAGCACTGAAGGGCTTCTTTAAATTACATATAATTAAATGTCATCCTTTCCAGGTAGCAGCTAGGAACATCTTAGCTTAAAATAATTTTTCGGATTAGACAAATAATCTGGTAGGGATCCTACAGAATGGAAGAACTATATTGGTAAAATTTAAGTACTAAGAAGACAAAATAGGCTGGAGTATAAGGAACTACCTGGAGAGGCATTATTAGACATGAGAGCCTCTAGAGAAAGGGTGGTGAGCACTGGAAAGGGTAGGGTTTGGACAAACTGGAATTTAAACATTTAAAATTCACCTGCTTCTTTTTTTTGAGATGGAGTCTTGCTCTGTCGCCCAGGCTGGAGTGCAGTGGTGCAATCTCGGCTCACTGCAACCTCCCCCTCCTGGGTTCAAGGGATTCTCCTGCCTCAGCCTGCTGAGTAGCTGGGATTATAGGTACGTGCCACCACGCCCAGTTAATTTTTGTATTTTTAGGAGAGACAGCGTTTTATCACGTTGATTGGGGCTGGTCTCGAACTCCTTACCTTGTGATCTGCCCGCCTCGCCCTCCCAAAGTGATGGGATTACAGGTGTGAGCCACCGTGCCTGGCCTCACCTGCTTTTTAATGTAGCTTGGGTTTACACTAGACACCCTGGTTTGCAATTAGGGAGCTGGGATGGGGGACCAAGCCCAGTTAATTTGACATGCAGATAAAAACAAGAAACTTGGCCATACTGACTGATCGTTGTCTCTCTTCCCTACTTCTTTCATCATGGGAATGTGTTATGACTTGTGTTTCTCCCCAAATTCATACATTGAAGCTTCACCCCCTTTCCAACATTGCTGTATATGACAGTAGGGCCTTTAATGAAGTAATTAAAGTTAAATGAAGTTCATGAGGGTAGGACCCTAATCCAGTAGTACTAGTGTCCTTACAAGAGGAAGAGAAACCAGGAGTGTGTCTGTATAGAGAAGGGCCAGGTGAAGACACAGCAAGAAGTCTGTAAGCCATGGAAGAGAAGCCTCACTAGAAACTAACCCTGTACGGCTGGGCGCGGTGGCTCACGCCTGTAATCCCAGCACTTTGGGAGGCCGAGGCGGGTAGATCACGAGGTCAAGAGATCGAGACCATCCTGGTCAACATGGTGAAACCCCGTCTCTACTAAACATACAAAAATTAGCTGGGCATGGTGGTGCCTGCCTGTAATCCCAGCTACTCAGGAGGCTGAGGCAGAAGACTTGCCTGAACCCAGGAGGCAGAGGTTGCGGTGAGCCGAGATCACGCCATTGCACTCCAGCCTGGGTAACAAGAGCGAAACTCTGTCTCAAAAACAAATAAAAAAAAACCAAAAAAATGAAACTAACCTGTAAGCACTTTCATCTTGGACTTCCAGCCTCCAGAACTGTGAGAAAATAAATGTCTGTTGTTAAGCCACCCATAAGTCTATGGTATTCTGTGTGGTAGCCCTCACTGACTAATACAGGGTGCCATAAATTCTCCTATCTCAAAATGGAAATTTAGGGGAATTTGGAGCTAGAATCATTATATAACAAATAGAATTTTAAAGATATTAAATAAACCCCATCCTCATCCTTTGAGCCAAATAACAGTTTTTTTTGTCTAGTGAAAAACTAAAATATAACTCCATCATAGAGTAAGGGTAAGAAGAGGAGAGAATTACCCAGTGAGGTGGAGGACAAGCAGGAACTCTTTAAAAGGAGAAGATGAAAGTCAGAAAGTTCTTCTCAAACCTAAGGAAGCACCTCTTCCCTCATACAGAGCTCTTCCTACTTACCATTCCTGTGTGGCTTCCCAGCTTCCTGCTCCAGCTGGGTCGTCTTGGGATAGAGCTGGACAGTCAGTGATTCATACGGCCTTCCCAAGGGGGCCAACTTGTCCATGAGTATGTCCTGTCTTTCTGAATTGGTTTGGACCTAGGGACAATGAGGGGTGTAAGGTGAATTTTATGGAAACTGAAGTAACTTCAGACAAAACAATCAAATGAAACATCTGCCAGGGACATAGAAAGGGGGGACAAATCCTCATTTCATTGTAAATGGCAATAATGCCTAGGAAAAGGAACAGAGGGGCTAATCTGTACAATTCAGGACACTAGAGAGTAAAATTGAATGTCTCTTCTTTCACTGATCTGCAGAGGTCCAGGATCAGAGCAGTGGGATTTGGACGGTAACTTAAAAATCATGTAGCCCAACTTCCAGCAAATGGGAGCATTCCTTCTATAGCCATGCTGTCCGATAAAGCATCACTAGCAAAACGTGGTTACTGAGTACTTAAAATATGGCTAGTACAAATGAGATAAGCTAAATGTAAAATACCTATCAAACTGAAAATTTACAACACAAACATCTAAAGTACCTCATTTAAAAATATTGATTACACGATCAAATATTGTGGGTTAAATAAAACATATTTTACCTGTTTTTGTTTTTTTAAATGTGGCTACTAGAAAAATTAAATTACATATACAGCTCGTATTATATTTCTGTGGGACAGTGCTGTTCTGAAATATCCTTGACATCGACTTGAATCTCCACTTTAATATCTATATGGAAAGGGAGTTTCTTATGGGGTAGCCTATTTTATATATGGGTAGCTATGAATGGCAGAAAATTATTTGTTTTCCTCTGATACCTGATTGCCTTTCGGTAACTTCCCACTGAACCCAGCCTTCCAAACAGGTATAGAATCAGTCTAGTGACTCTTTTCTCTCTACGCAGCAACACTTCAATTATTTGACATAGATAGTCAGGTCCCTTCCTATGCCTTGTTCTTTAGGGTATACATATTAAATATTTTCAGATGTTCTTTCATTGCCTTTTGCTTTGGCTTTGTCCATATTCCCTGATCACTCACAGCCAAATGACTGCTCCTTCACACCTGCTTTCCAGGTTCATCAAGCTCTCTCTCCAGATCCTCCAGTACAGTCACTGCCTCCTCTCCAGTCTCTGGATGGTGTGCCTGCACCCATGCTTGCAGGTCTTTAGGAAGAATGCTCAGGAACTGTTCTAGCACGAGCAGGTCTAAAATCTGCTCCTTGGTGTGGCATTCTGGCCTCAGCCACTGACGGCAGAGCTCCCACAGCTGGGAAAGAGCTTCACGGGGTCCAGGTGCATCTTGATAGCAGAGCTTCCTGAAATGTTGCCTATAGAGTTCCCTCCTGTGAGGACTGCACTTTTGTGAGATGGAGTCCTGTCCCCAGTAATGGTCCTCTGCCTTAATTATCAGAAGTCCTTTTGGTTCCTTAGGTTCCAGGGCTGTAGTCATTCTTGGATTTTTCGGGAGATTTATCCTGTATCTGGGATTAAGTCAAAGATGATTTCTTAGAATCCAGCCTCAGAGCCACTCCTAAAGCATAAAAAGTTGTTACCATAGAGAAATTACAAAAACTGCTGAACATAAACACATCATAATGAAGCCAAGCCAACAGAAGTGAATCAGAGAAAACAGTCTTATAGGATGCTGAAAAAAAACCGCTCAAAACCAAAAAACAGCGACGCAGGTACATGATGTGAATCTGTGCTCTACTGTGTAACTTAGAGGAAGTTATTTATCTGGACTAGAACTGCAGATCCTCATGTACAATTCTCATGTGTGTTACAGGGTTGATATGTAGATTACATGAGAACGAATTCAACATCCCTGGCATGGCAGCGGACACTAGTAAGCACTAAATAAATGCCAGGTATTGCTAACTGCTTCGTTAAAAGGCTCTTCATTCTAGTCCCGGGAGGTGCATGGGCCAGCTTGTGTCCCAGAACTCACTGGTTATACGATATGTGTGCCAACCCTGGAAGGGGATCAGATGGCTGCTTCTGCAGAGGAACCCGCAACCAGTGTCCCCTTCCACCCGTCCTCTCCCGGAAGGTCGGGCCAACTCCTCGCCTGTAGATCTGTCGGGGCACGGAGGGAGGGACAGGAGTGTTACACTGTGCCCACGACAGGGAGTTTCGGGAGGGTATTGCTGACCACACCTGCACCCTGTCCCCTCTTCTCCACCTGGGAGCCGGGAGACACTCACCTTGCGTGCAGGGAACAGGTGCGACAGCTAGCGTCCTTCGGACAGCCCCGAACAAAGACTAGACTCAAAGACACCAATCGGAGCCACCGCTGCAGCCGGGCACTTCCGGGCCGCTCTAGGAAGCTACGCCTCTGTGGCAGTTTGAGGGTTTGCCTCCTCAGCCCAGCCAGTGGAGGACCTGGCTTGTGCACCTTGTACTGATGGGATTGCGGGGCCCGCGAGCAAGTCTTATTTGCACTTCTTTAAACGTTCTTCCCCCTCTCAAGATTTTTTCCGGTTAATTATTAAATTAGTAATATGGATAAGTAATGCATTTACATACATTTATTAAAAGGAGTAAATGTCCCCCCAGCGTCTAGTTTGACAATATTTTTCGTGACTTGTATATCCTTCCATAGATACATTACACCGTTATAGATTGTGCCCGCTTTTCCCCTCTGCACAAATGGTATTGTTTCTGTACCTTGCTTATTTTGTTTTTTAACCAAGCGATTTTGGTAAAGACTGAACGTAAGTGTTCCTTGGTCTTGCTCTTTTTGTGCCATAATTTATCAATAACTACCCCACTGGTGGTCATGAGGTTGTTTCCAATTTTTCTTTTTCAAACGTTGCTGCAATAACTTACTGTGAACACACATCATTTTTCATGTGTAAGGATATATCCATAGTCTATATTTCTAGAAAGGGAATTATTACAGCATAAAGTAGGGACATTTGTACTTTTGTTAATGCCAAATCATCAATCACAGACTCTACCAGCAGTATTCTTATTTACCTATACTTGTCAACACAGTGTTACAAAATATTTTTATCTTTGCCAAACTGATGGATGAAAAATGCTTTAAAGTTTTTTTCTCCCTCTTTCCCTTTCTTTCACAAATACTGATTTACCTACTGTGCCAGGCACTATTGCGGAAGCTGGAGCTATAGTTTTGAGCAAAACAATGCCCTTCCTTCCATGGAATTTATAATCGTGTGTGTGTGTGTGTGTGTGTGTGTGTGTGTGTGTGGTGGGAAAGCAGGCAATAAACCAAAAAATTATAGTGTATAGAGATGGCGAATGTTAGTGCTAAGGAGAAAATAAAGGAAATAGGGAATTTGGGGTGAGAAAGATGCAGTTTAAATAGGGAATTAATTGGGGACCTGAGTAGTAAATTGACATATGAGCAAAAACTGAGGGAGCTGAGGGAATGGACTATCAGGGGTAAAGATGTTTCAGGGAGAGGGATAACATGTGCAAAAGCCTCGAGTGGGGAGTGTTTTAAGTATTTTGAGCAAAGGAAGGATGTTTGCATGTCCAGAGCTGAGTGAGCAAAAGTGTTGGGTGTAGAGATGGTGAGAGCCTAGGGTGAGTGCAAGGATATTTTTACTCTGAAATGACAAAATGATAAGCTACTCAAAGTTTGTTTTCTTTTTTCTTTATTTTTCCTTATTTTTAGAGATGGTCTCACTCTGTCACCAAGGCTGGAGTGCAGTGAGTGGCGTGATCATAGCTCAGTGCAGCCTGAAGTTCCTGGGCTCAAGCGATCCTCTCACCTCAGCCTCCTGAGTAACTGGAACTACAGGCATGAGCTACCCAGCGTGGCTCAGTCAAGGTTTCTGAGTTAGAGGAGTAACAAAATTAAACTTAGGTACTGAAATTATTACTTTGGCTGCTATGTTAATAATAGACTTGAATGTGCAGGGGTTGGGCAGGGGCAGAAGCAGGGAGACAGGTTGGAAAGCTGGAGTGGGAAGCCCCTTTTTAAGAATAATACAAAACCCTAAAGACATAAAACTGAAAAAGCCATGAAAGAAAAGATAGATGAAACTGGCCTTGTGAAATTAAAAGTTTTGAATGAAAAAAGTAAGATTAAAATACAAGCTAAAAGTAAAATATGCCACACATCTAAAAGACACAACTGATTTTCCTAATATAAAAAGACCTTTTCTCTTACTAAAATATAATAGACAAAGTACTTAACCTGCATGAATTTATAGAATACAAATTAAGAATAATGAATGTGAAAAGGTTCATGAATAAGAATTTAAATAAAACAAGAATGAGATTTTTAAAAATCTTTCAGATTGCTAAAGACAAGTGATTTACAATATTCAGTGTTAGAACGTGTATGGATATACAGGCACACTTAGTTGTACAGTTTTAGAAGGTAAGACTTATTTAGAAGATGTTGTCCATATCCCTTGATTCAACAACTTAGCTTTCTGGAATTATCCATAGAGAAATGCTTACATAATTGTTTGAACATATGTATAAAGAAGCACTGTTTATTTAAATTGGGAAACTCGAATGCCTAAAATTTGGGAATTTAAATTTCTGTATGTCTGTTCATTAAAATCTCACCCAGTTTTTAGAAGCTAAAATATGCCAAAGGTATATTGAGTAAAATAAAAAGTTAGAAAACTTATGCTATGATTGTTTTTGTGAAAATTATTATCTTAAAAATGTTCACTGTGAGTATCAGCTGGGGGTAAACTTAAGGAGAGTATTTTATGCATTATATGTTTCTGGAAAGTTTCTATTTTGTATGAAGATTTGCTACTGGTATAAATAGGAAAAGATAATTGTTCTTAAAACCCTGTTTATTTTCTGCAACCTACAAAAAAATTTTCCTGTTTGGAGAATTTCATCAATATCTTTTTTCCACCTCTGAAATTCTTTGCCTTACAAGTCAAAGATAAGTAATGCATTCACATAAATTTATCAAAAATAAATGTCCTCAGCATCTAGTTTGACAATATTTTTCGTGACATATATATCCTTCTGTAAATATATACCTTTTGTAGATATATACCTTTCATCTTAAAGGATTTATACCTTGCAAAAGGGTATAATTCCTTTAAGATGAAAATCAGATTCAACTTCTCTGTGCTTTTTAAGGGCAAATATAAGTGAGCAAATAAATCTGTGTAGAACATTTAAAAAGTGTAGGTATAAATGACTTTCAAATAAACTTTAGAACACTCTCCATTCTTGGAAGAAAATTTTAGAAAAAGGATAACCCCTGCTTTTCTTTCCATTAGAAGTATACAATCAAAAGCTAAAGTCTCTTCTTCCCTTGACTGTGACATAACATGTCCCTCATAGCCAACTGAACAGATAAAAATTCCAGACAATGCTTAGCAATTTCCTGCTTCTCCTTTCATGCACAGTGTATTATCAGGATGTTTTGTTCTCTTTATTTAGTATCTTGCTGAATTAAATTATCTCATCAAGTTTTTAAGCACAAGCCCAGCCTGCAATAGGTCATCCTTCTGAAATAGCCCAGAACATTCTTCAAATGTATCCCTGGCTCATCATCCAAATTCAGAGAATCAACTTGCCAGCTCCTTGGAGCACCTGTCGTGGTAACGTGAGTGCCTGAACACCAGACAAAATGAGGCTTCCAATCACCATTGCGGATCTTGTTAAAATCCTGGCTCTGTCCTCAGCTTAGGTATATTCTCTACTAGAAGAAAGTCTCTCTGACCTGTTCATTAAGGCCTAAGTACACAATCTGGTATATGACAAGAAGGGCCTTCCTCTTTTCCCCTTGTATATTCTAAAACTACACAGACAGAAAGCCCCCAACCTCCTCACCACCTCCACACACAGATCCCACAGCGGACTATGTAAAAATAACAGTACTTGGTTGATGTATATTCTCACTTGCTTTCCTTATCGAAAAAGAAAGAAAATAAATGAACTAAACATTCAACTCAAGGAATTACAAAAGGAGAAAGCCTCCCCTGCCCCCAACAAAAAAGTTAGAAAAAAAAAAAGTAAAAGCAGAAGAAAATGGATCAGAAAATAGAAAAATAGTGACATTAATAAATAAGTATAAAAATAAAATCTTTATTAACAAGTTCATAAAAGCAACAAGTCTATGGTAAATCCAATCGAGAGAACACATTTAAACATTATAAATCACAAATAGCAGATGAAGAGGAAAGTAGGTTACTAACATTTTTGAAAAGCTCAATGAAATTAGTGATTTTTTGGGGAAAAATACGTAAACAAGCCAACCCAACCCTAATGACAATAATTGAAAAAGTTATCAAAGAATAATCTCTAGAAAGACTCAGATAATTCTGTAGCATTTTAATTTTTTGGAGGATGAAGTCTTGCTCTGTTCCCCAGGCTAGAGTGCAGTAGCATGATCTCAGCTCACTGCAACCTCTGCCTCCTGGGTTCAAGCAATTCTCCTGCCTCATCCTTCCTAGTAGCTGGGATTACAGGTGCCTGCCACCATGCCTGGCTGATTTTTGTATTTTTAGTAGAGATGGGGTTTCACCATCTTGGGCAGGCTGGCCTTGAAATCCTGACCTCGTGATCCACCTGCGTTGGGCTCCCAAAGTACTGGGATTACAGGTGTGAGCCACCGCGCCCAGCCAGCATTTTAATTTTTAAAAAGCATTTACATGTGTACATTCATCATACATGTGTATGATTAATTCTTTCTAACTTTTCCATTTGGGATATAGAGAAATAGGAAGAAAAAGGGGGCAATCACTCTGTTTTCATCACCTAAATGCAGCTGAGTTTGTTGTCATTTCCTTTCAATTTTTACTATTTTAAATGCTTTATTTGTGATTATGTAATATATTCAATGATGAACGTAAGCACAGTTATGCTACTTGACATTTTAGTGTAATAAAAACTTGTCATTTTATTATAAACTTTTCATAAGAACAATTTATATCTATACATTGTTTAAGAAAGTATGTGGAACCTAACAGAAGAATTGGAAAGTTTACATGACACATAGAAGGTGCTTGGTGCAATGTCTGGACCACAGTAAGTGCTCAACAAATGGCAGCTGCTATTACTGTGGTTGATAAGGGCTCCTCCTTTTGCATGGATCCTTTATTTAATTTGGAATAGATATTACTATCTCAGAAAATACTGTTGCAGGGTGGAGAAGGGGAA
Organism: Saguinus oedipus; assembly: GCA_031835075.1. Classification (NCBI taxonomy): domain Eukaryota; kingdom Metazoa; phylum Chordata; class Mammalia; order Primates; family Cebidae; genus Saguinus; species Saguinus oedipus. The sequence continues at coordinate 6,583,303 of CM063172.1, read as the reverse complement.
CAAACTTCTTCCGAAAAAGGAGCTCTCTGGATGCCTCTTGAAGAAAAGCCAAGAGTATATTTTTGCTCCTCAGGAGAATCTTTTTGCTGAGTTGTCATCTAGGCTGAGCAGGATTCAACAAATTGGGACCTAGAGTGGGAGTGAAGAGAGGTATCCTGTGTCAACACTCAGAGACTAACATGGGGCAAGGATCCTGAGTGGACCTCAAGTAGTAGAAGTAAACTTCGATTTGGGTTAGGATCCTTCATACAAGGCATTTGGCCTACATAGCATGGAAATAGAAGGTTATTACTCTGAAATCAATGGTAAAAAGAACATAAAGACCTTCGGCCTCCACCTCACATTTCTCTACAGGTTGCTGCTTTCTCCTCTACTGTGCTTTCACTATCTTGGCTTCCATTTCCTCTTCGCAGTTTGTTTTCGTGGTGCTGTCCTTTTTTAACCACTTTTCCCTTTCCCCCTAATTTCTCTTTACTGCCCTGGGCTCACAGCGTTTATCCCCATCCCTCCCTTATTCTTAGCTGCTTTTTTCCCCTACCTCTCCACTTTCCCATTTTGGCGTCATTCTACTGTTTCCCTACAACTGCTCCTATTGCTAAATACTTCAAATGTAAATGATTCTGTCCTCAGTTTAGTACCTGCTTTTGGCCAGTACTTTTTCAGTTACACTTAATGTCGACCGTCTTCATGTGTTTTTCATCTTACTCGAAGAACTAGTCTCTGAGGAGTCTGCTAAAAGCTATTATAGTTGACTGTCAGTAGATTACCTACAAATTCTATCCAAATAAAATTTTGAAGTGCTATCCTCTAACTTCAGGTGATCAAATAATGTATTTAAAAATTTTAACCTAAATCTTCAAATTTGTTAGCAGAAAACCCATTCTTCATAGTAAAATTTGATTGGAAGGCATATATGTAAACGAATGAAAGTGAAGCTGTCAGGCCTGTAATCCCAGCACTCTGGGAGGCCGAGGCGGGTTGATCATGAAATCGGGACCATCCTGGTCACCATGGTGAAACCCGGTCTCTACTAAAGATGCAAAAAATTAGCTGGGCACAGTGGCACGTGCCTGTAATCCCAGCTACTCACGAGGCTGAGGCAGGAGAATTGCCTGAACCCAGGGGGCGGAGGTTGCGGTGAGCCGAGATCGTGCCATTGCACTCCAGCCTGGGTAAGGAGAGCATAACTCTGTCTCAAAAAAAAAAAAAAAAAAAAAAAAAAGAAAGTGAAGCTGTTTGGGTGGTAAAGCACGCAGAGTCCCTGAAGCCCCACTAAGAAATCCTTAGGGAACACAAGTTAAATGCGTGAATGAAGGGGGGCAATATAAGGCAACAGAGGCTGTGTGGCAGTGAGGACCATGTCCGACTGGAGAGTAGTGAGAGTCAGCTCATCATCTGTTGCCATGTGGGAATGTGGTGTCTAGTATAGTCACGTCATGCAACGGTATCTGGAAAGTTAGATTTTATGTGAAATCTCCAGATTCTTAAATAATGGCAATAGTTTTAAATATTTTTTAAACACCGCATTGGGCAGGGAAATGCCTGTGCAGGCCAAATACAGCCCATTTGATCTGTTTGCCATTTTTAAGATGTGAAAGGTCATGGAGAATTTGCATAATAAATCTTTTACCCTCACATAACCAATGACTTTTGTATGTCACAATGCTTTTAGGGTAAGTAAGTAAAAGGCTATTGTATTTTATCAAGTTAAAAAAGGGGGCTTTTTTTCATGTAGATCAGATATTAATTCTAATTTCACACTCTAGACAAGATTACTACTCCAACTCTAAAGAAACAGAAGAGGAGAAAAGGGGAAGGGGAACGAGAACAGTAGTAACTGCTAAAACCTCCAGTATATATCTAATAGAATGTTTAGATTTCCTGGGCCACTTGCTTTAGAGAAAAGTTTGAGAGTATGGAATAAGCCCCTGCACAGTCCCAGTTTATCAGGTGATATGCCTAATGGCAGAGAATCAGAAAGGCTTGTTTAGCAAGCTTCCAGGTGCTTGCCCATTTCAGCCTTCATATGTATTTGCTTTCCTTTTTCTGGGAGAGTCTTGCTGTGTTGTTCATGCGGGAGTGCGATGGTGCAATTATAGCTCATTGCGGCCTTGAACTCCCGAGCTCAGGCAGTCCTCCTGCCTCACCCTCCTGAGAAGCTGGAACTATGGGCATGCACCACTATGTCCATTAAACTTTGTATGTTGTATGTAATTTTTCTATGTTGCCCAGGCTGATCTTGAACTCCTGGTCTCAAGTGATTCCCCCGGGATTCCAGGCATGAGCCACCATGCCTGGCTGTATTTTTTAAGTGACTACTGAAATTGCAGTAGTGATTGCAGAGTTCTCTGTATCACTGCATTGGTGGCATCTTTTTCTAGTTGTGCTTTTTTGATGTTCCACAGGAATGAGCACAGATGAACAACGTTGTACCATGCTTGACATCACCAGGGCTTCTTTCCATTGTGGATTTGCTGATGTATAATGAGGAGTGGGCGCTGCTGGAAAGCTTTTCCATATATATCACATTTGCAGGGCTTTTCTCCAGTGTGGGTTCTTTGGTGTCCCAGATGTGAGCTGTTACTGAAAGCTTTCCCACACACATCACACTCATAGGGCTTCTTTCCACCATGGATTCACTGGTGTCCAACAAGAGCTGACCTATAGCTGAAGGCCTTTCCATGCTTGTCACATTCACATGGTTTCTTTCCACTGTGGATTTTCTGGTGACAGAAGAGGCCCGAGCACTAGTCTCACACTCACTACACTGCTATGGCTTCTCTACAGTATGAACTCTGATGTTGTATTAGACATGAGCTCAGAGAGGATTTCCCACAGTCACTACACTGGTATGGCTTCTCTACAGTATGAACTCTGATGTTGTATTAGACATGAGCTCAGAGAGGATTTCCCACAGTCACTACACTGGTATGGCTTCTCTACAGTATGAACTCTGATGTTGTATTAGACATGAGCTCAGAAAGGATTTCCCACACTCACTACACTGCTATGGCTTCTCTACAGTATGAACTCTGATGTTGTATTAGACATGAGCTCAGAGAGGATTTCCCACAGTCATTACACTGGTATGGTTTCTCTCCCATGTGACTTCTCTGGTGTCTCTCTGGTAAATTATCTGAACTGTAGTGAAAAGCTTTCCCACACTCATTACATTGGAAAGGTTTCTCTCCTGTATGGGTCCTTCAGCGTTGAATAAGACGTGAACTGTAATAAAAGGCTTTTTCACATCATCACAATTATAGGGTTTTACTTGGCTATGTATTCTCTGATGGTCAGTAAGTTGTGAGCTCTCAGTAAAAGTTTTGCTACATACATTACATGAATGTATCTTACCAGTACAGATTCTTTTATGTCTAATGAGGCTTGAGTTTTGAATGAATGTTTTCCCACATTCATCACACTTATATTTTCCCTCAGTTGATATATTTCTCTGATATATTTCTTTTTATTTGTTTCTGAGATGGAGTCTTGCTCTCTGGCCCAGGTTGGATGCAGTGGTGCGGTCTTGGCTCACTGCAACCTCCACCTTCCAGGTTCAAGTGATTTTCCTCTCAGCTTCCTGAGTAGCTGGGATTACAGACATGTACCACCATGCCTGGCTAATTTTTATATTTTTAGTAGAGATGAGGTTTCACCATATTGCCCAGGCTGGTCTCCAACTCTTGACCTCAGGTGATCTGCCTGTCTTGGCCCAGAGTGGTGGGGTTACAGGCATGCCACTGCACCCAGCTCTCTGATATATTTCTGTCCATCCTTCATGTTCTTGGGTTTCTCCACATTCAGAAACCTTTCCACTGATTTTGCCAGGTAACTTTTCCTGGGAATCCATATCTACAGTAAGTTCCTGCTCTTGAGTGAGTTCTACTTTATTGATTCTGATAATATCATCTGAAATGAAAAGTAGAACATTCAAATGTCACTGAGGTATACAGGAACTAAAATACATATACTAGAAGTAAATGGCTTAAATACACCAACAAAATGGTTTTAAAACATTTGAGGAGGAAATTGGGAGACGGCAATAGAAGAGAGAATGGACTGAACTTCAAGGGCATGATTGAAGAAAATAATGGAGAAAAATAGGGAGAATGATAATCATGATCCAATGAACAAGCATAGCAAACAACAGAAGAGATCACAGGTAAGAATAGGTTCTCCAGGGAAGGCCCAAAGTTGAGTAGAGAAAAATAAAAAGAGAGGAAGGAAGTCAACAGGGGCAGGTACCCCATAAGTGCCATGAAATAGTTCTGTGCCGGTTGCCCTGAAGGCCTCTGGGAATACTGAAAAAATGAGGAAATCAGAGCACAGGGAAGTGTCCCATTTCCCATGTGCAGAACAGAAAGATTAGGCTTGACACCTTGGACAAAACAAGGTTTATCACCGGGGATAAAACAGAAATTGCTCTGGTCCCTAAAGACCTCGCTACTTTTCCTGTAGAGAACACACTGGGGATCTGTCAAGCGTGAAGTCATACTCTGTGGGTCATTTCAGACTTACCAGGCTAACAGCCACTAATAGAGAGAAGGTTCTTTAACAGACCCTCGACTTCCATCTGTCTTTACCCAGGGTAACCATGTTCCTAAAATTCCTCTGCCTGTCTTTCCTACAGAGGTTCCTTTGAGCAGGGTCTCAACACCCTCAACTTCTCCAGGGCAGGAGGTGTGGCCATATCCTCAGTAATCTATAGTTTTTGAAAACGTGAGATTTTCATACCCAAGGGATGTTTTTCTGAACTCAGTCCCATTTTTAGGACCCAGAGTAAAGGGCAGAATTTGTAACTACATAGGAAGAACACAGGGAAAAGCAGTCTTTGAGTGGATAAGGAACATTAAATGGAAAAAAAAAAAGAAAAGACAGTCATGACAGTTGAAACACGAGGACACAGACAAGTCACAGCTAACTCTAGGCAAAAGCAATGGGATTCGTTTTGCTAAAATGTATTGAATAAAGAGACTGATGAGAGAAGAGAAGGAGCCATGGTCAGACAGTGGATTCAGATCTTCGAGAGTGTGGATGAGGAACAAAGTTCACTAGCAACCTGTCTGAGAAAAGTGACTCTCATCTGACTTGGAGCTTCTGTTCTGTGAAGGTCAGGAACCCAGGGATGAGGCAGAACTGAGAAAGCACATTGCAAGAGTGAGATCAACCTTCCCCTCGGGCCTTGTTTTACACCAGAGCCTGCCATAAATAATCTCACCATACTAGTTTGCCACACTGCTCAAAAGCCCCTCACTGCTAGTGGTTATTTAAGGTTATCTTAAAGTCTTTGGGTACTTTAAAATTTTATGTTACCGCTACCTGTCTTAGTCCATTTTGTGCTGCTATAACAGAATACACAGAAGAGATAATTTATAAAGAACAGAAATGTATTTCCTGACACTTCCGGAGGCTTGAACGTTCAAGATCAATATGCTGACATCTGGTGAGGGTCTTCCTGCAATGTCATCCTATGGCAGAAGGTGGAGGGGAAGAGAGAGAAAGAAAAGGGGAAAGGGGGTGGGGGATAAAAGAATACACTAAACTCATCCTTTTATTAGGAACCTACTCCCATGATAACTAACCCACTCCCATAGTAAAGGCATTAATCCTTTCATGAGGGCTCTACCCTCATGAAATACATAAACAGACCAGAATATAAACAGATCAGAACTCAAAATGACCTAATCACCTCTTAAAAGGCCCACCTCTCAACACTGTTGTACTGGGGATTGAATTTACAGCATGTGAATTCTGCAGGACATGTTCAAACCATAGAGCTACGTGAAATATATCTGTGTGCAGAATCTGAAAGCAAATTGCACAGATATTATAGTCTTTTTAGAACAATGAGCAGATAAAAAAGTGGCTATTATAGATGGCATCCAAAAGACTGTTACAGATATAAGAACTAAAACCCATATTAGCATCAGAAGAAAATATACGGATTATAAAAAGGAAGCACAACATAGAAACTCAATTTGTAACTGAATAAAAGAGGTTGAGGAAAATGGTGTATTCCAGTCAGGATGGCACAGTGAGTTCATGCTTCACCTCCAAATATACAAAGTAATGGATGGAAATTAAAAATCTGTAAACATCTGTGAAAAAAACCCAACAGATAAACATTTCTGTGGACCAGAAAGGAAGCAAAAACACAGAATGGCGGCTATAGCTGAAGCTCTGGGCCTGCTGGGCTCCGGGTCTTACACAGTGACTGAAGCCTAGTCACCAGAGGAACCTGCATGGTGCCACAGGCTAGGTGGAACACACAGGCACACACATACATGCGTACCTTAACATGCAGAGAAAAAGAGAGAACCCAGGGACCAAGAACTATGTGAAGCCACCCTGAAGCCTGTGACTACATGACTGCATTGATGATATTTGTGATATCACATGGAACAGGAGTGCTGAAATACCACTGTATAAAACCTTGTTCTGGCGGGGGATTGGGGGTGGTGCAGGTGAAAGCACAACAGAATTTGTAAACAAAGAAGGAGAGAATATAAACAGACCAGAACTCAAAATGAGCCTAGAAATAGAAATTTCAATACAAAAGCACCAACTGGAACATGAATTCAATCCAGATGAAATTACTTGCATCAAACAGCCTGACAAAGTTAATAGATTAAAGATATGGAAAAACGATAAATGATAACATACATCCATGGCAAATAAACATAAAATTATGAAACAAAATAAGCAGAACAAGGATAATTGCTGTGAAAACTGAATAGAAATTTTAGAAATAATGATAGTTTTTGAAATAAAATCTTCAATTGAATGGATAGGCTGAAACAGTGAAAGGGAGAATAAACCGGAAGACATTAGAAGAGGAGTCCAGTAGGATGTGCCACAGAGAGACAGACATAAAATAAAGGGAGAATAAACCGGAAGACATTAGGAGTCCAGTAGGATGTGCCACAGAGAGACAGACATAAAATAAAGGGAGAATAAACCAGAAGACATTAGGAGTCCAGTAGGATGTGCCACAGAGAGACAGACATAAAATAAAGGGAGAATAAACCGGAAGACATTAGGAGTCCAGTAGGATGTGCCACAGAGAGATAGACAAAATATATGAAGAAGCAGTTAAGTGAAATGGATGACTGATAAGTGGTTCTAAACGTGTACTTGTTAGAAGCTTCAGCAGACAATAATATAAGGAATAAAAAAGATGCTTATTTAAGGAACTCATAGCTGAGAATTCCCCAGATTGAAGAAAAACGTGGGTATTAGAGCAAAAGTACATTTACAGGCCAAGCGAGGTGAACAAAGATAAAACCATATTAGACATACTTAGTGAAACTCAGAGCATAAAAGTTAAGAGCAAATTTAAAACCTATTAAAGAGAAAAGATGGAATTTTTAAAAAAGGCATTTAGACTGTTAGTAGCTTTTTACTAACAAACAATAGAAGCTAGAAGACAGTGAAATATTAATAGTATTTTTAAAATGCTAAGGGAAAAAAAGTCAATTTAGAATTTTATCCCAGTTAAGTCATAGGAAGGGCAAAATAAGAGAACTTTTAAACATGCAAAAGCTCAGTCTGCCACCCAAAGAACCTCACTAAAATAATTTTAGGATAAAAAAAAGGATAGATTTCAACAAGAGTGAACCCAGAAGAAAGGTGTTAGAATACAATGGTGACCTCAGAAATTCATAAAAATTATCAAAAAATTAATTTACTATTAAAGAAAAGAATATGCTTCACATCTAGACTCATCTGTTGAGCATACAAGCCTTTTATGATCCTAGAACTGGGATTCTCGACCCTAGCTACACCTAGAGAGTTAAGAAAGAAAAGCGAGCCCATGCCTGGGCCTCATGCCAGTCCAAAGAAAATGTACTTTCTGAGGGCGATGCCCAGCCACTGATATATTTTTAAAGTCATCCAGATGCACAATCACATCACTCTTGATGTGAGACTGTCCCTGCCTCCCTTTCCAGTTTCCTTTTTCTAACTCTTCTACTCTCTCACATTTTTACACTCCATCTGTAGTATGGAGTTAATAACATGCGCTGTGGGGACAGACTATTAAAAATTATCTGCTATCTATTACTATGGTTGTCTGCTACCAGTTTAGGATAAATCTGATAGACCTACCTACCTAAAGCCTCCAAGGACAGCAGTGAATGCAGGCCAGAGTGAGCAGTAATTAATATTTCTAAATTATGGATAATAATTTTATTAACGGAATTAATTGTAATTAAGTTTTCATGAAAAGGATTGTGTTCAGCCTACTCCAAGAATATGTTATACAGCTCAGTAAGTTGCCCATTAAATAATAAAGTTTGACCAGCAAATAGCAAGCTTCAGTTACTTAGGAAAACCCGAGCACGTGCAACACCTTATTTTCTAAGAATGCTGTTACTAGAAAATTTGGAAAACATGCATTTCAGAATGATTCTAGAATGAACAAACATACCCCTATAGTTAAGAAGTATCCTATAGTCATTAAAAGTCCTCCCTAGGTATAACAAAGACGACCATAATGAAGAAAGTATAGCTCATATTTTTTAGATGACACTGTTTCTAAAAATGATGTTCTTCATTTCCTTTGGGAAAGTGAGCATCATTTCCACCCATCTGACATAGGAAGATTCCAATCCTGTTACCCTGGATCCCTTCCTGAAGCCAGGAGAGGAGTCAGAAAGAGCCACTCTGTCCTCTTTCCAGTACCCTCTGGAGCTTTAGGACAAGTGATCTAGCTACATCTCTCTCTCTCTCCCTCTCCATCCATCACCTGAAACTGCCCTACTGTTGGCCCTCATAAAGTTGAGTTGGAACTAAAGCAATAGTCTTCAAAGTGATCCTTTTTCTCCTCCCTCTGCAATCCAGCTTCTATCCAGCTTACAAGGCACATGTTCATTCCTGCTTGTATAGTCCGTTTTCACACTGCTATAAAGATCCTGAGACTGCATAATTTTTACACCAAAGAGGCTTAACTGACTCACAGTTCTCACAAGGTGGCAAGAAAGCCAAAGTGCACAGGGAAAACTGCCAGTTTTAAAACCATCAGATCTCATGAGAACTATCATGAGAACAGCATAGGGGAAACTGCCCCCATGATTCAGTCATCTCCCACTAGGTCCCTCCCTGCATGCATGTGATGACAATCTGAGATGAGATTTGGGCTGGGACACAGAGCCAAATCATATTACTGCTCAAATCAACCCCCATCTCAAGAAGAAAAGAAAAACAGGCTCTCTACAGTTTTGTTCCAGACCGCCTTGTTAGCATTACTCCTCTATCAGCTACTCAGTCTCAGCAAACTGATACAGTCATGTCCTGGTATCATAACTTCTACTTTTCCACATTATTTCTCTGCTCAGACATCATTCACCTTTACTGAGCATTTTCTGCCTATCAGTTGTGGGGGATGTACAGGAACTTCAGACAAATGAAGCAATAATACAGTGTGTAACGCTATGACAGAGGTATGCGCAAGGGGCATCACACAACTCAAACGTGTGGTGGAGGGTACCAAGAAAGGCTTCCTGAAGAAGGTGACAGCTGAACTGAATCTTGAAGAATAGCTATGAATTGGGTTGGCAGAAAAATGGAGAAGGTTTGATCACAGGTGGTATTTTACAAGACTAGTTTAACAGGGTAGAGGTGTGTGTGTACATATGGGTATGTGGCAGTGGGGTGGAAAAATGTTGACCATATTTGCAAAACACTGAAATGTTACCATGGGTCTGATGGGACAGGGAAGGAAAGAAACATTGAGAGGAGAAAAGGGATGAATGACTACAAGTCTTAATGTGACTGAAGAAGATAAGAGACAGAGAGCTTGAAGAGGCTAAGTATGAGGAACATCGATCCTGATGCTCTCTGCCCAGTGAAATATGATCTAGTTCAAATTCCAGTCATTCCACTAATACCGGCCAGGGTCTGAAAAGTCAGATTTCTGCCCTCTCAGAACTGTTATCTCTGATTTGACAATCATGCTGCCTCAAATGAACAGCAGCATTCTGTTGGCACTCAACTCCCTTAGGGCAGGGACCCTCATAGAACACAGAGCTAGGTTTTACACACTGTAAAAGCTGAAGATTTACTCATGTTTTGGGGAATGGAGTATCGCTATGGTGCCACGGTTGGTCTCAGTCACCTGGACGCAAGCGATCCTCCTGCCTCAGCCTCCTGAGTAGCTGAGATTTTCTAACTTCTTAACAGGAGCCACAAAGCCCTCATGCCCCGGCCCCTGACCACTTCTTCTCTAGGGTTCTGCCTCCACACTCTAGTCACACTAGTTTTCTCTCAATTCCTCAAACCCACCGATTTTCCACTCCAGTTTCTGCACATGCTCTTTTGGTCTGGAATGCGTTCCTCTCTATTATTCACTTACCTAACTTCTACACCACTTTTAAGTTCAGCTCCCATGTCACTTCCTCAGAGAGGCCTTCCCTGACTACCCTCTCTCCCCATGTACAATGTCACAGTATATTTATTTGTGTATTTAGTACCTCTGTCACAAGACTGTCTCTGTGAAATCAAAGATCACGTTCGCTTTGTTTACTATTCCTAGTGCCTTGCATAGTGCGTAGCTCATAAAAAGTAAATATATAGTTGCCCAATGATGGATGATTCTGAGGTCTCCAGGGTAGCCATATGATCTACGTGTCAACACTAACCACAATCCTTTTTCTGTTGAGAGTCCTGAGAATCACTTTTAAGCTGAGTCTCTACAAATTGAGGCTGGAGATATGTTGCTTCCTTAGCCAGATTGAGAGGCACTGATGTCTCAGAAAGCACTTCCTGGCCGGGCACGGTGGTTCAGGCCTGTAATCTCAGCACTTTGGGAGGCCAAGCCAGGTGGATCATTTGAGGTCAGGAGTTTGAACTGACCAATGTGGTAAAACCCCATCTCTACTAAAAATACAAAAAAAATTAGTGGGGCATGGTGGTGTATGCTCATAGTCCTAGCTACTTGGGAGTCTGAGGCAGGAGAATTGCTTGAACTTAGGAGGTTGAGGTTGCAGTGAGCTGAGATCGTGCTACTGCACTCGAGCCTGGGGGACAGAGTGAGACTCTGTCTCAAAAAAAAAAAAAAAAAAATGCCGGGCGCGGTGGCTCAAGCCTGTAATCCCAGCCCTTTGGGAGGCCAAGGCGGGTGGGATCACAAGGTCAAGAGATTGAGACCATCCTGGTCAGCGTGGTGAAACCCCATCTCTACTAAAAATACAAAAAAAAATTAGCTGGGCGTGGTGGCGCGTGCCTGTAATTCCAGCTACTCAGGAGGCTGAGGCAGGAGAATTGCCTGAACCCAGGAGGCGGAGGTTGCGGTGAGCCGAGATCGGCCATTGCACTCCAGCCTGGGTAACAAGAGGGAAACTCCGTCTCAATAAATAAATAAATAAAATAAAATAAAATAAAAAAGGGAAAAGAAAAATGAAAGCATTTCCTGCATATGTGTCTGGGCTGAAATCTGAGGACAGGCAGGCTCATTTGGGCATGTGATGGGGCTCCAGTGCTAAGGATCCCCAGAGATCCCACAAAGGACGGGCTTGGACACCCTCTCCAGGCTGTTCTACCAAAGTGCATAGGACCCCTTCATACCTGCTGGTGTGGTTCATCCAGCTCCACCTTCAGATCCTCCAGCAAAGCCACTGCCTCCTCCCCATTCTTTGGATGATGTTCATGCATCCAGGCTTGGAGTTCCTCAGGCAGAATGGCCAGGAACGGCTCCAGCAGCAGCAAGTCTAACATCTGCTTCTTGGTGTGCATCTCAGGCCTTAACCACTTACAGCAGAGCACCTAGAGCTGGCTCAAGGCCTCACAGGGCCCAGGAGTCTCCTTATAGCAGGACTGTCAGAAGCGCTGGCAGAATAACTCCTGGTTGTTTGGGCTACTCCTTTTTGGGCTGGATTCCTGCTTTACGGCAAGCCTTTCTCTGTCCTTTTTGGGCCGGATTCCTGCTTTACGGCAAGCCTTTCTCTGTCCTTTTTGGGCTGGATTCCTGCTTTACGGCAAACCTTTCTCTGTCCTTTCTGGGCTGGATTCCTGCTTTACGGCAAGCCTTTCTCTGTCCTTTCTGGGCTGGATTCCTGCTTTACGGCAAGCCTTTCTCTGTCCTTTCTGGGCTGGATTCCTGCTTTACGGCAAGCCTTTCTCTGTCCTTTCTGGGCTGGATTCCTGCTTTACGGCAAGCCTTTCTCTGTCCTTTCTGGGCTGGATTCCTGCTTTACGGCAAACCTTTCTCTGTCCTTTTTGGGCCGGATTCCTGCTTTACGGCAAGCCTTTCTGTTGTTTACTTCAGAGCTGCTTTGTCTCTTCAGGAGCCCATGGAAGGGACACAGTGGGCATTGTAGCTCGAATGGGCTGAGAGGATTGCTGCTGTGTTGTTACGGCACACTCCTAAGGTAACAGAAACTATAGCTCAAAAAATGAAAGTGTAAAGCAGTTTAAACCTTTTCTCAAATAGAAGGAATGTTTGTCAAGAAACAGCAGTTTTCACGATCCTGAGAAAACTGTTGGATGCTTGTTTCCCAAAATAACAACAATGTTGGTAAGGCAAAGTGAAGTTTATTCTTACAGGTGATAAAAAGAACTGCCTTGACAGGTCCTAGTAGCATCTCCGAGGGAGGAGGGCAAAGTCAGGATATTTACAAGATTTGAGAGGTTTAATGCTGATTTTTCAAAACAGAATTAGGACAGGGCAAGGACGGAGACACAATTTAAGGTTGATGGACACACCTGGTCAACATGGTGAAACCCCGTCTCTACTAAAAATACAAAAATTAGCCGGGCATGGTGGCGCGTGCCTGTAGTCCCAGCTACTCAGGAGGCTGAGGCGGGAGAATTGCCTGAACCCAGGAGGCGGAGGTTGCGGTGAGCCGAGATCGCGCCATTGCACTCCAGCCTGGGTAACAAGAGCGAAGCTCCGTCTCAAAAAAAAAAAAAGGTTTTGAGGTGAGGGTTTCGAAAACTCTGCATGCTAATTATTAAAATTTGAAGAGTTTGATGTTCATTTAAATCGATTTTTTTGAGGGAGAAGTTCTTGAAACAAAAATAATTATTTGCAGTTTTTATCTCCTACAGCAGGAAATGTGCTGGAATTGTAAAGTCACGTTGATAAAGACACTGGAATAGTACTATTACATTAGTAAAGACAGCTGAGTATAGAATTATGCTAATGTCGGTAGGATGCTGTGTGGGTATAGGCATTTCAACTTTCCAAGTAATAATCGATTTAGGCAGGGTCTGTCTGTTACCCAGAATTAGCACGGTGGGCAGTGGTTAAGGGCACAGGGTGAGGATTCCAAAAGCCCTGGGCCCTCATCTTGTCACATTCTCTTATGTGTAGTGGCTTCATTTCTCTAAATTTCTATTCCCCTTCCTCTTAAACAAAAAACATTTTAATTTTGTTTGCAACTTTTTATTTTGAAATAATTTTAAACTTACAGAAAATTTCCTAAACGGTACGGAACAATTTCTGTATCCTTCACCCAGCTTCCTATTATGTTAACGTCTTACATAACCATAGCACAACTGCAAGGCCAAGAAATAATATTGGTACAATGTGATTAAACCACAGACCTTATAAGGTTGTTTTAGAAAAATTACAAAAAGTATTAGATCCAGTGCCTGGAAAGCATTAGACTCAGAGCCTAGCACTTAGTAAGACGTAAGTAAAGTACTGCAGTTATCTATCGGTATGACCTGGTCTCTGAGGGGCTGGCCGGGGAGACCACCCCTAGTGCTCAGGAACACTTCTCTGGTTTTTGGCACACAACTTAGAACCACACAAAAGGCCCTCTAGTGCCTTCTCTGTGCTCAGCTTCTGTTACCCAGTCGGCATCTTTGAAAGACATCTTCATTAGCTGGGCTCTTAAGGATTAATTTAGGAGCTTCTGGAGCACGTTTGGAGAAAGTTGTTTCAGGAATCATTCAAGATAAAAAGCGTGCAGTGGCTTGTACAGGTAGCCTTCCACTAGTTCAGATATTTTAAAGAACAGGGCAAAATACAGAGTTAACCAACCAGACTACAAACACCTTTCCTGTTTACCCCGTAACATAAATGAACTGGCAGAGCATCAGTGAACAACCACAACGAGCCTCGAACTCGGGAAGATCTGGCTGTGTCCCTTAAACCAACAGGACCTGACAGATCACAAAAGACTTCCAACAGTCGGTGGTCACGCTGGAGAAAGGGTGTCCGCGTAGACCCACCGGATCGGGGTCTGTGAACCCGAGTCCGGACTTCGCAACTTCTGGGGAAACGTCTGCGCCGCGGGGGAAGCCGGGCTGGGGTTGGCTACGGCAACGTCCCGGTGCCGGGGCCGGACGCCCACCGGTCCGGTCCGTGCAGAGTCTCGGACGGCGCTTCCAGCGCGGGCACAGCAAGGACGGGGCTCCTCCCGCCCGCACCTGGCTGAGCTGTGGGACTCGGGCCGCGGCGTCGGCCCTCTTCCCGCCGGTTCTACTACCTGGGCCGGGTAAAAGGGCAAGCCCAGCCCCACGCAGCTCCTCTGCGCACCCGCGCACCGCCGGCGGAAGTCCGCCTGCGAACCTCTTCCGGCCCTGCGCCCCAGCTTCCAGCGGCGTCAGAGAGGGGCGCACTGCGCAGGGTCCCCAGGGCGCGCCGCGGGGTTTTCAAATGGGGTCTCTTGGGCATGGGATTTTGTTTCACATCTCGTCTCATCCTAAAGAAAGGGGTTCAGTACCAGCTCCGCAGCGTTGAGTCCGTCCGTCTTTCCCGCTGCGGTCGGCAGGCGGTAACTTCCGCAGACTTCATCCCTGTCCACTGACGTGTAGTTTCAGTTTCTCACAAAAGTACCCTCTCCCCAATCACTAACCATTAAATGGCTCAAAATAAAAATGAAGTTTTTCTTGACTCTGGAAAACAAAATATAAAAAGAATCAGAATTGTTTCAAACAGAAAGTCAGAAAAGATCTTTGCAGTCCTCTTAGCTCAGTCCCATGTAATTGATTCTTGTTCTGCTTGACGTTGGGTTAGTAATCTTCATGAATTCATTGTTTTGTTTTGTTTTTTAGAGTTCTGGAAGTTGTTTTTACCTAGTCCAATGGTGTGATTTCCAAAGTTATCAGAAACCTGTATTCAAAAGTAACTGTCAGTGTCCTTTCCATGAATTTAATAAAAATAAAATGTTAGACTGTAGCGAATTATAAATCACTTTTTGGGAAGTAAAACAATAATTGTCTGTGGATGACAAAAGCCTTGAGCAGTCATGGTTAAACATGCAATTAAGAAAATCTGGTTATTTATGTGGCCTACAAAATTTACCAGAATCATAATTATGACCGATAAGACACATCAGACTTTAGGAATATAAAATTTTGGAACGCATGTTAATGACTTATACAAATGTGACTCAAAGTTTTTTTTTTTTTTCCTTTTTTCACATGTTCTAATCAATGGAAGTTAAATGCCATTTCTTATTTGACAATGCTTCCTGTGTGATTTTAACATGCCAAATAAACCTACTATGTCTCTCTTGGACTATCAGGCATTCCTTGTAGAAAATACCTAATTTTAGAATTTGAAATTTGATTTTGAGAAGTATGTCAAATATCAAAGTCTTAAAACCTTTGATATCAAAAGTAAGATCACAAGTCATAATAATCATTTATTTAGCCCAAGTGATAATTGAAATATTTCAAAAAGCATAAACCTTTACTCTTTGAAAGAGAAGAGATTCCGTTTTTCAAATAATAATCTTGTCTCTCTCCTTTTTACATTTTTTACAGTTTATCCAAAAGATGAACATCAGTCTTTTATCTCTTATTAATACTGTATTGTTCAAGCGAGAAAATGAAATTCTACGTTTGCATCAGTGCATTGTCAATATTAAACCGAAATTTAATAGTACCTTATAAACAGCTCCATCTAATCTCAGTCAGCCTTGACCATGCAAGATAAGATTTCCATAAACTTTTAATAATCTTTTACAATTTTTCCCATTCTCTTTTCCCAAATTCCTGTATTCGTTCAATTCTATTATTTTTTAAAATCCTTTCACCTTAGAGCACCTTTTTTCGTCGTTGTTTGTTTGAGAGAGAGTCTCATTCTATTGCCCAGAAGGGAGTGCAGTGACACAATCTCTGCTCATTGCAACCTTCGCCTCCCGGGTTCAAGCGATTATCCTGCTTCAGCCTCCTGAATAGCTGGGACTACAGGCGCCCATCACTACGTTGGGGAATTTTTCTTTTGTGTTTTTAGTAGAAATGGGGTTTCATCATGTTAGTCAGGCTGGTCTCGAACTCCTGACCTCAGGTGATCTGCCTGCCTCAGCCTCCCAAAGTGCTAGGATTACAGGCGTGAGCCACTGCACCCAGGCCCCCCCCTCTTTTTTTAAAAAAAAATTTAAGTTCCAGGATACAAGTGCAGAACATGTAGGTTTGTTACATAGATATACGTGTGTCATGGTGGTTTGTGGCACCTGTCAACCCATCATCTAGGTTTTAGGCCCTGCATGCATTAACTATTTGTGCTAATGTTCTCCCTCCCCTCACCCCCACTCCCTGGCAGGCCCCCGTGTGTAATGTCCCCCTCCCTATGTCCATGTGTTCTCATCGTTCAACTCCCACTTATGAGTGAGAAAATATGGTGTTTGGCTTTCTATTCCTGTGTGAGTTTGCTGAGGACGATGGCTTCCAGCTTCATCCATGTCCCTGCAAAGGACATGAACTCATTCTTTTTTTTATCACTGCATAGTATTTCATGGTGTATATGTGCCACATTGCTTTATCCAGTCTATTATTGATGGACATGTGGATTCGTTCCGAGTCTTTGCTATTGCATGTGCAGGTGTCTTTATAATAGAATGATTTGTGTTCCTGCGGGTACATACCCAGTAATGGAATTGCTGGGTCAAATGGTATTTCTGGTTCTAGATCCTTGAGGAATCATCACACTGTCTTCCAAGACCTTGACTCACTGCAACCTCCACCTCTTGGGTTCAAGAGATTCTCTTGCGTCAGCCTCCTGAGTAGCTGGGATTACAGGCCTGTGCCACCGCACCTG
Organism: Saguinus oedipus; assembly: GCA_031835075.1. Lineage (NCBI taxonomy): Eukaryota > Metazoa > Chordata > Mammalia > Primates > Cebidae > Saguinus > Saguinus oedipus. The sequence goes on along the minus strand of CM063172.1, from coordinate 6,566,313 downwards.
GCTAATATTCCTATTTTTAGTAGAGACGAGGTTTCACCGTGTTGGTCAGGCTGGTATTGAACCCCTGACCTTGTGATCTGCTCGGCTCAGCCTCCCAAAGTGCTAGGATTACAGGCATGAGCCACCACACCTAGCCTAGGGTTTTCTAAATATACAATCATGTCGTCTGCAAACAGACAATTTGACTTCCTCTCTTCCTATTTGAGTACCCTTTGTTTCTTTCTCTTGCCTGATTGCCTTGGCCAGAACTTCCAATACTATGTTGAATAGGAGTGTTGAGAGAGGGCATCCATGTTTTGTGCCGGTTCTTCAAGTGAATGCTTCCAGCTTTTGCCCATTCAGTGTGACATTATGACAGTGGGTTTGTCATAAATAGCTCTTATTATTTTGAGATATGTTCCATCAATGCCTAGTTTATTGAGAGTTTTTAACATGAAGAGATGTTGAATTTTATCATAGACCTTTTCTGCATCTATTGAGATGATCATATGGTTTTTATACATCTACAGATAACACTTCTGATCATTAGAAAATGATCCAATTGTGTTCCGAGGTTCGATGACAGCATAAACAGAGTCGGGTGTGATTACAAATCTTATTTCTCCCACAGTGCTCCTCTGCTAATGCTTCTGGGAGACAGCTTCATACTGCCAGAGCCAGGAGGGGAGAGAAGAGAGAAGGAAGTCTCTCCACACCTTCCCGGGCCGTCTTGGTGTTGTGTGTGGTTGGGAGGGTCGAATTTGGTGGTCCTCAGTCGCAGCCTCCTCTTGCAGCTGCCGCCTTCATCCCCGGAATCCTGTTCAATAGGTACCCTGAGATAAGTGACAGGGGTGAAGTGCGCACATAACCCTGCGCCACAAACTAGGCCCCAGATGCCACGGGACAATCGCTGACCCGGTCGACACCACCTGGCTGGAACATGGGCGGGTCCCGGGGCCCCAGCTGCTTCCGGCCCCTCTAGGAAGAGGCTCTCTCGGTGGTGGATTCGCTCACCCGCTCCTCGGAGGGAGCCGCCGCGGGGTTGGAGGCCATAGTGGACTCCTGGCCTAATAGGTCACAGCTCCCTCCATCATTTTGAAATGTTGGTCTGTTAACCTTCTAGAAAGGTGCTAGGTCTCCCCCTTTCCCCTGACCCCGACTTTAGAGTTGTGGTATACAAGCGCTGTATTTTCTGATATTCTATCCCAAAGGAATACTTTCAGTGACATAATCAAGTTTAAGTGTTAAGAACTAGGGCCCTGGAATAAAATGTGCGTTAAAATCCTGGTTCTACCACTTACTATGTTACCTTCAGCAAGGTGCTCACTACAGCTCAGTTTTCTCATCTAAAAAATGTGAAAAATAATAGCCCTTACAGAATTATCAGATAGGACATACTAACACAGTGCCTGTACATTAGTTACTTAGATGCCGTCACGACATTTTTAGTCATTGAAAGTAAATGCTCTTTCTAATAAAGCCTCTTAAGTGGGAAATTTTGTACATTTCACATTAGATTGGCACACATCTAACATCAAGGTCCTGTTTACATTTTATAAAGTAAAAACCTTAGATACTGTGGAATGTTTAAGACTTAAATAATTCCTCACTACCCTCTTTCATATACTATGGCTCTCTACACTGTAGTCTTTTCTGTAGAGAGCAGCCAGCAGCAATGAAATAACATTTCAGGACCACTATTTCCACTACTGAATTCCTCAGGAATCTTTCACAATTGCCAGTGGCAGAGAATCCTGTCCGGTTCTGTTAGGAGAGCTCCCTATAGTCCCTATCAACCTGCCCCAGAAAGGTGCCGAAAACCAGTAAAAGCCTGGTCATATTAAGTCTCGCCTCCAACTTCTGAGGTTTAGTTCAAGTTGAACAACTTTCCTCAGTCTTAACCCAATTTTTGTTTAATTCTGTTTTCTTCCTGTCTTACTTCAGTCTCTGGCCTCTGGCCTCTTCCCTGGCATGCTCTTCTGGTTTACTTCCTGGTATGACCTCTGGACACAGACTTTGGCCTCATATAGGATGCTACCATTACATATGCCCTCATTTGACATGACTAACTTAACATGACCATTTAACTTAGTTTTGTGCTCTTTAGTTTTTAAAGGGATGCTCTGAAAACACTGTTCTGCAGTGCACCGTGCAAGCTATTTCACTCCTGGCTTTAGCTGATCTCACCTTGTGCAAAACTAACCAGGAAAATTAACTAGGGCTGACTACCAGTCTCTTTACTTAAATCTTCCTTTTCTTCCCACATTATAATCATGGTTATTTCAACAATCTTTGTTGTTTCTCTACATTGCACTAATAGACTACCCTATTTATTAGCCCCTCTAAATGTAGCTCTTTTGGTTTGACTTTAGTAGTCAATGAAAGAAGGGGCACATCCCCAGTCTCACAGAAAACACACACACACAGATGAAGACCAGACACCCATCTTTCAGTCTTCCATCTTGTCCAATATTTATTTATTATTTAATGTTTCTCACATTGTTCTATTTCCTCAGCATTTACATACAAACTTAAGTTCCTTACATCAATAGGTTTTCCCTCCTGTGAATTCTCTGGTGTTGACTAAGGTGTGAGCTCTGACTGAAGGCTCTCCCACACTCACTGCATTCATAGGGTTTTTCTCCAGTGTGGATTCTCAAATGTCGAATCAGATGTGAGCTCACTCGGAAGGTTTTTCTACATTCACTACATTCGTAGGGTTTCTCTCTGGTGTGAATTCTCTGATGCAGGATAAGATGTGAGTTCAGGCTGAATGCTCTCCCACATTCTTTGCATCCAAAGGGTCTTTCCCCAGTGTGAATTCGCTGATGTCTAATAAGATCCGAGCTCCCTGCAAAGCCTTTCCCACATTCATTACATTCATAGGGTCTCTCTCCAGTGTGGATTCTCTGATGCCTGACAAGTTTTGAGCTGTGCCTGAAAGCTTTCCCACATTCACTACACTTATGAGTTTTCTCTCCACTGAAAACTGCTGCATGTTTAGCAAGCTTTTGGCTCTTGAAAGATTTTCCATACTGGTGAATTTTTTCTCCAGCATAAATTCTTTGATGGTTAACAAAATCTGAGTTCCATTTGAAGCTCTGGTCACAGGTCCCATGTTTATAAGATTTCTGGTGTGTGAATTCATTTGAGTTCAGATTTAATCTCCTCTCACATCCATCATGGCTTATTATTTCACCTCTGACTGTATTTTTGTGGGTGAGGATTTTACCAAAATCTCCATCCTGGGTAGAGGATGGTTTCTGAGATTCCCCTGAGTCTTTTTCCCATTGCCTCTTTACCCTGCCTGCAGACCTGCAGATGTCTTGAGATTCACCAGAGGCTTCTGATATGTATCCTGAGATTCTTCCAGATACAATTCTATGTGATTCAGGTTTTTCAAAAATTTCCAGCTTTGGCATGGATCTACTGTTTTCACTCTCAGTATCTAAAATAAAAAAGAAAGAGGTAAATATCACCTGTTTGCTGAACTAGAAGAAAAGAAAATTTTGCAGCATGCTCAGGATAGTTACATATTGATATGTCCATTTTAATATATTACCTTTCACATGAGAGGAATGAGAGAATGAAAGAGGATGATAGGAATGAAAGAAACATTGATAGGAGCAAGTAATGCCTGCAGTGGTCGGCAGAGAGAGGAATCAGCCATGTGAAATATATATATTAGAAAAGATTGGGAGGAGGAGTGCCATCAGCAAGAACTGGGAAATAGGAGGAGGCAGAGTAAGGAGAAAGAACTCTGCAATATTGACCGAAAAGGATCTTGGGGACCTTGGGTCTATGATACGTTTCTCATGTTAGACTTACAGGGAAAATGGAGGAACTACCTCAAAGAAAGCAGATGAGGACAGAAGAGAGAAAAGTAAAGCTATAAAAGACTGAAGTATCTGTAAGAAAACTTCCATCCACCCCATCATCTATTTCTTCCTCCTATTCCATGTTTAATCAGTCTTCCAAATTCTGTCGTCACTGTCCGCTAAGTGTATCTTGTATAAATCCCTTCCTTTACATTTCCGCCACCGTCACCATAGTCCAGAACCTCACCATTTCCTATCTAGAGACTTTAACTGCCTCTTTGCTGTTTTGACCCTGTACTTTTCTTCTTCCTAGTTATCCTAAAGATCCTTTTTAGACTAATAGTCATTAAACACTGCCATGCTTTCATACCCTACTCAGAAACCTTGAATCTCTTTTTTTTTGTTACAAGTCTAAACTTCCAAGCCTGGTTTCCAAGGTCCATTTATGATCCTGTCTTCACAAACCTCACCTTGTAGCTCACAACTCTATACTGTGCTAGAGTTGAACAGCCCTTCTTTGTTACAATGTTTCCTTTGTCTAAAAAACGCTAGGGTAGGAAAGAGGGTTAGGGAATGCTGTTCCTGGGGTGAGGAAACTTTACAATTTTTTATAGAATAGATGGAGATGTTTCTAGAACAAAACCGAAGGCAGAATATGTAGAAATGTATTAAAAATTAATGGTGGCTGGACGTGGTGGCTCACTCTGCAATCCCAGCACTTTGGAAGGCCAAGGTGGGAGGATAACGAGGTCAGGAGTTTGAGACCAGCCTGGCCAACTTGGTGAAATCCCATTTCTGCTAAAACACAAAAATTAGCCAGGCATGGTGGCAGGCACCTGTAATCCCAGCTATTCAGGAGGCCGAGGCAGGTGAATCACTTGAACCCGGGAGGTGGAGGTTGTAGTGAGCCGAGATCACACCACTGCACTCCAGCCTGGGTGACAGAGCAAGACTCTGTCTTGGGGGAAAAAAAATACAGATGAGTTTTAGAACAGAGATGTGTATTCTATGGAAGTAGTCTCTAGAAGTATAGCTAACTTTCTATAAAAGTGTAAAAGAGCTTTATAAGATCAAGAGCATAAGAGGAAAATATGAATCACAGTCTATGTAGCTTGTGAATTATATACTGTTTCTCAGTACGTCGTTTCAGTATCTGTTTCTCTTGATCATTTTATGTGCTTCTCTATGAACATGTTTTGCTTCTTTCCATGTATTTCTTTTTCTTTTGCTTCTTTTCTCTTTTTATGATATTTTCTCAACTCATTTTTAATTTTCTTTAACTTGGTCATATCATAAAAATGTTCTATGTTTTGGAAATATTCTGGATAAGGAACAAAATTATCTTTTGCCCCACAATTGGCCAAAGACTCATAGGAAAACAAGTTCTCTCTTTTCATTGGGTGATAAAGGAAAGGATCACCTACAGTTACCAAGACTAGTCTGTGGAGGGAGATTCATTCTCCTGTTTCTTCAGTGATGTGCACTGTATGGCATTCTGCCCCTTACCACAGTCCCGTAAGAGCTGGGGTTCTGATGAACTAAAATGGGCTTTGGTTTCCACTGGCTGTAACTGGACACTAAGTGCTGGTCCTGGAGGTGACACCTTTTTCCTGAATATTTCTTGTCCATGTTCGTGGGCTTGAACCTGAGAAAAATAAAGTACATTTGGGCTTGTAAAAGAATCCTGGTGCTAAACATCTTCTAATAACAAAGAGAAACTCCCATAGGAAAACAAAGCTGGGGAAAGAAGAATTGAGTCTGAGTCAACTGTAAAATATAGTGTGGAATCAAACAGACAGAAAAGGAGACAAAAATGTACAATGAACCAAGAGCTCCTGCAAGCCAGATACTCAATCTCGGGCCATCTCCTCCCACTGTGGGACTTTATCCACTATGGAGGTCTTAGGTCTCCCTTCCCCTATGCACCTGGAGCACTGCTTCATCAGTGCCTCTCTCCAGATCTTCCAGCATGCTCACTGCCTCCTCTCCACTCTCTGGGTAATGTTCCTGAACCCAGGCCTGCAAATCCCCTGGCAGGATGGTCAGGAACTGCTCCAGTACCAGCAGTTCCAGAATCTGCTCCTTGGTATGGATCTCTGGCTTCAACCATTGACAGCAGAGCTCCCGGAGTCGGCTCAGTGCCTCGCGAGGGCCAGGGGAATCCTGGTAGCAGAACTGCCTAAAAAGCTGCCTGCAGAGCTCCTGCCTGAGGAGTTCACTTCTCTGTAAGCAAGTGTCCTGGCTGTGGATGAATTCTTCCTCTTCTATCTTCAGTATCAGAAGTCCTTCATCCTCTGGAGAGTTCTGGGCTGCAGCTTTCTTTGACTCGGTAGCCATCTCTGGATAGAATATTTTATCAGAAATCCAGTTCTGCTTTGGGAAAGGTCTTCTTTAGTTTCAAGAGTTCTCCTGAGGGATCAAAAATTACTATTACTATCTAAGAAGATGAAAGACCACATCATAAAAATCGTCATTCTCCATTACACAAAAATTTACTGGGCATTTATTGTATCCAAAAAGCACTGGCATACTTGCTTTGTAGAATACAACTGTTAGGATTTCTACTTCAAGACAGGTTAAGATTTAAATTTAAAAATATGATAATTTAAATTAGAAACAATAAACTTAAATGTAATGCTAAATATTAACAAGGTACATGTTATTAAATTTTAAAAGTCCCAGAGAAAATAAGGATGTAAAAAGAAAAATGATAGAAGTGCTTCATAAAATAGGACATGGGAAAAATACAGTTGGTTGCAATGGTCAAGGGAAACTTAATGAAAAAATGAAATTCTGAGGAATAGATTTGACTAGGATATGGGAGAGAAAGAAATGGGAAATTACAAACAGAAACAGTCTGAACAACTGAGTAAGGGTAGGTCTACAGAAATGGAAAAGCAAAACGTTTAGTAGGTTTTCAAAAAAATAAATAAATAAAAGAGGCAACGCTTGGAGCCATACTGTAGAAAACATCAAATGTCAAGTTCATGAATTTGGAGTTTATCTTTTAGGCACTGAAGAGTCATTGGAGAGGAGTCAATTGAGGAGTCAATTTTTCTGAGCAGAATGACCTGCTGAACACTGTGGAGATAAATATGTTCTTCATTTCTAGGGTGGGTTGTAATTGAAACATATGAAAAGCTAGAGGTCACTGTAAGTATGAGGTTCATGCAAGTACGAGGTTCTTTTGTTTTGTTTTAGAGATGGAGTCTCGCTCTGTCTCCCAGGCTGGAGTGCAGTGGAGTAATCTTGGCTCAATGCAACCTCCACCTCCCAGGTTCAAGTGTTTATCCTCCTCAGCCTCCTGAATAACTGGGATTTTTGATGCGCACTATCATGCCTGGCTAATTTTTTGTATTTTTAGTAGAGATGGGATTTCACCATGTTGGCAAAGCTGGTCTCTAACTCCTGACCTTGTGATCCGCCCACCTCGACCTCCCAAAGTGCCGGGATTACAAGTGTGAGCCACTGTGCCTGGCCTGAGTTTCTTTTACTAAACATTTCACTAAGTTGACTACTGACTGATACAATAACATACATTTTACTAAGAACCTTATTACAAGCAAAGCATTGGGCTAGAAGTTGTACAGCATTGGTTTACAAAAAAGTGTGAATACGACACTGAGCTTGCTGCCTAATCAAGATATGGGATCTTTGTTAGAAACAGGTTCTTGGGTCCTATCTCTAGAGATGCTGACTTGGGCCCTGCTCCTAGAGATGGTAACTTGGTCAATATGGCATATGCCTGGAAAATCTGTATTCTAATATACAGCTTAATAGATTAAACAAAAAGTGTTTGAGTTTGCAAACTAGTTGGGAAGAAATCACAAAACACATGGACATAAAACATTTAAATGAGAAAATGTTTCATATGACACATACATTGTATATGTTTGTTACATGTTGAATGTTGAAGTATGAAATGAGTTTATGGTAGAGATACTAAATGTTCTAACTGTCCTGAGGTGGGAAGAGACTGTGAATGGTAGAAGGTATGTCCTAGAGGTGGTGGGGCTTAAACTGAACAATGAAGGATGAGAAAGATTCAGGAAAGAGGGGACAGGAAGAGTTGAGGAAGTGGGAATGAGCAGCAGGTTAATAGTGAGATCAGCTTGCAGGGTGTGATGACTGGAGTGACTAAGAATTCTACTGGCACTGTTAAGAAAGTCCTCAATTCTAGACTGAGTTCTTACAATTACTAACACATACATATATACATATATAAGTCCTTGTATTATTTTTAGTTTTTTTTTTTTTTCTATCAGCTGACTGCTGTTCCATGAGGTTAAGGACCAGGCATTATTAATTGTTTTTAAGGCTTCATATTTGTTGACTGAATGAAGGGCAAAATTAGGAAAGTTTCAGATGACTTCGGTTTTGGATGATCTGTACTTAAGATGATAATAAGACATCTACTTGGAAAAACATTTCCAGCAGAAAAAATGATATTTCAATAATGGAAGAGAACCTGGAATGGGAAGACAGATTTAGACAAGATTCATGAAAGGGGTAGCTGGAAGATATATATCAGTATTAATTCCTCAAGAGTATAAAATAAATATCATAGGTTCCGGCTGAACCTTGGAAAACAAACAGTTTGAGTAAGTAGGAACTAACTTTAGCAATGATAAAGAAAAAAAGGCTATATTAACCAGAGAGTCTCAATCCCTCATATTTTACTTGGCCATTCCTTTGTCTTGTTGTTTCCTACATGTGCTAACCAAGTAGTGTCCTAATGCTTAATGAGCATTATCTCATTTAGCATAGGAAGATGGGAGTAAAGTTGGCCCATATAATCCAAATGAAACTTCAGTTATCATGCTGAGCAGCTGTTTCTACAACATGTTATCTCAGAGAGCTGACAGTCCTATCTCCAGGTGTTTCATCACTTCTCATCCATTTAAAACTGAGTACCCCTAAAGTTAGTAGCTTTAAACTAATATTTATTGAGCATCTAGTGCCTTATATATTTTATTAAGGGGACTTACAAAAAACAGATGTGTAAACAAACGCTAGGAGAACAGGGAAGAACGAGTAATTATTACATAATTAATAATTATTGAGTAATTAATAATTAATTAATTATGAGAAACGCAGAGGTTAAGAGCAGGGTTCCTGATGGACAAACAGCCTTGGTGGGCATGTTGGAGGAGGGAAAAACGGGACAGAGTTTAGTTGGTGGAGGGAGGGGAGTCAGGGGAAATCCGGTAGAGACCACAAAGCCGAGCAGAGACTTCGAAGTGCATGCTGGTACCGGCTCCCATAATACCAGTGTTTCTCAAGGGCAAGAGGTTTCACTGCATCTTCAGCACACAGGAAATACTATTTACCGTGTCAACAAACTTCAGGATAGGCCGGGGCTGTCCCCTTATGTCCTACGAAAGGGCGGTTATTCTTCCCAAGGGAAACAGGAGATCGGGGATGGTCCTCAAAGCAGTTTCTTTTGGCAGACAACTGCAGATCCCAGACATGTGACGCCCTTTCCCGTTCCATCTGGCTGGACTGGGCCCCTCCACTAATCAGTGACCCCAGATTCAGGATCAGCAGGACGCCCCCCTACCTTCCACGCCACCACGCCCTCTCAGCGCTCCACTATGACGTCACGCGCGGCGGAGGTAACTATGGAGACCGCCAAACCCTCACTAAAAACAGGAGCGCTCCTGCCCTCCCAACGCCGAAGCTGGTTACACCTTTCTCAGGAATTCCTCTGAGGTCCAAGGTCTGGTCACCCAGAGGCTGCTAATTTCAAAGGCAATATGAGAGGGGCTGGATGTTTGGAGGGGGACACTGGGCCGGACATCTGGGTCCCCAAACCCGGACTCACCTCTCGGACAGGGCTGATTCCGATCGGACACTTCCGGTGGAAGGACGGAGCGGCCCTACTCTTCAAGGTTTCCGTCCGCAGGGACTTGTGAGTCTGCGCAGAAGACGGGATGTCTTTGAACTACGATTCCCAGAAGCCTTCCTGGGTCTCTTCAGAAGCAGACTTTTCGCTGGTCTTCAGGTTCTCAGGCCTTGAAGGAGGGGTCTTTTTTCTCCATTGTAGTAGTGTCTCGCTAGATAACAGAGAGGACTCTTTAAAAGAAAATGATGTTTATCAAGCGCGGTGGCTCACGCCTGTAATCCCAGCACTTTGGGAGGCCGAGGCGGGTGAATCACCTGAGGTCAGGAGTTCGAGGCCAGCTTGGCCAACATGGTGAAACCCCGTCTTTACTAAAAGTATAAAACTTAGTCGGGCGTGGTGGTAGATGCCTATAGTCCCAGCTACTTGGGAGGCTGAGACAGGAGAATCGCTTGAACCTAGGAGGTTAAGGTTGCAGTGAGCCGAGATCGCGCCACTGCACTCCAGGCTGTGCGACAGAGCAAGACTCGGTCTCAAAAAAGAAAGAAACAAAGAAAATGATGTATATTCGGGAATAGGACATGGCAATAGGAATAGACGTGCCAGAGTGAACTGTTTCTATTCAGGGATGTAAAAGAAGACAAAGGTTTTTAAAGGAAGAATGAGGAGGATTACATAATTGTTTTGAAATGATTACCCTTGACTACAAAGATCAATAACAAGGGTGACGCCAGTCTGAGGTTAGATAAGCAGTTGCTGGGCGGATGTCCTTGCGGAAATATTTTTGGTGTAAGGTTGTGCTGGCCTTTGTGCAAGGTTGTGGGTTTTGCAGTCATATGTGTTAGTTTTATTATGAGGCATACAAGCCTGAGAAGCGTCTCTTCATAGGCCTTCCTGGCTCTGTCAGTTTATTGCTTTCGTTTTTTAACACTAGTGGGCTGGGCGTGATGGCTCATCTCTCTAATTCTCCGCTTTTCCAGGCAAAAGTGGGAGGATCAATTGAGCTCAAGAATTCCAGACCAAGTATGGGCAACAGAGTTGGGACCTCTTCTCTACAAAAATTAAAAAAAAAAAATTAGCTGGGGGTTGTGGAGCGAACCTGTACTCCCAGCTACTCAGGAGGCTGAGGAGGATCCCCTGAGCCCAGGAGGTGGTGGTGGCAGTTGTGAGCTGTGATTGCACCACTGCCCTCTATCCTGGGTGACTCCTGCCTCTATTTAAATCTCAGGCAGTGAAATTGAAGCCCACACAGCAGGGATGCAGCTGAAACTTCACCTCCTCTGCAAAACCTTCCTGCATTCCCAGGCAACTTTTCTTTTGAGCCCTTGTTTGATTCATCCTCTTGCCCCAGTGGAACTCAGATATTCAAAATGGCATTTATTATAACCACTGGCCGTCGTTAGTCCATGCATGCCTTTAAAGTGTGAACATTTTTTAATCCATTACCTAGTCTATAAGAATTATAGATTGACAACTTACATTGAATACTACTGTTTCTAGTCTTCTCTGTACTTCCTCTCATCTGAGGATCTACTATCACAAGTTTTGTATTTCTTAATCCCTTGCTTTTTAACAAGATAGTTCTATTAGGTACATAGTGTTTTGTCCCCTGAAAGTGGTGGCAGGGGAATTCACACAAGGGAATGCCCAAAACCATCCTAGATGGGGCTGGCTGGGTTTCCATAGATCATCTTGACTATGTGTCAAGATGATCAGTCCAAAGCATTTATTAAGGGAACTTACATAGTGTTGCAGAAATCCTCTCCATGGATAGTGGGAGAAAAGGGTTGTTGTACCTAGATATGTCTGCAGTGAGGGGCTCAGGGTATGCAGTTTATATGAGCGTTTGAAGAATTTGGCTCAGGGCTACAGCTAGTTTCTTCCAGTGTTTTCAGTGACAATTCAGATACCTTTATCAGTGCCTGGGAATATTCAAGGCCCAAGTTTTGGTTCAAGCATGCTGGGAAAAATCTGTAGCTGGCTAGGTCCCGGAGAGGTCAAGGAACTCTGATTTTCAGTCACAGAATAGTCAAGGCTTTATAATTGCAGTCAGGGATCCTGCAATCCACCTTCTTGACTGGCTCTTAGAATCTCACATGCCTGTCTCTTCCTGTATGTTTCCCGAGCTGCTTGGAAAGGGTGGGATCATCTGCAATTCCTTTCGCCTGACTTTGAAACACTGCAAACAAAACCCACACTAACAGTAAATGCAGGTGCACATGACAAGATCCAAAATACATTTCCCAAAAGGCTTGCTAGCAGAGCTTTCCACCAGGGATCTCATCCTGGAAAACATGATTGTGTGTAGACCACCAGGCATACCTTATGTGGTCAGTAAGCTGTAATTGCTTTTGTGAATGAAGGACGGATTGATTAACTTCAGCTTCTTTGCTTTGTCTGGATATACACACAGTGTTCTCTTTTGAAAAGGGCACAGGTTCCTCATTGCACAGATGCCAGCATCTCTAGGGCCATTTGGTTTTGTAGACCACTTTTTTCATTGCAGCTGTTTCAATGTTCAAGACCTCCATACCATGCTTGGTGTCATTCAGAGCTGTGGAGACGAATATTTGAAGGGCTTCCAGCTGCTACATGATATCAGAAGAACCTCCTGGAGGCACAAATACAGTCAATAAGTAATCCCACCAAGAAAAAACAGACCTCCACTGATCCCTCCAGATGGACTCATTGAGGGATACGGGAATGGTGTCAGAGATTCTGGAGTCATCCAAGCCACCCAGGGGAAGCCAGGGCCAGAGGTTAGTAGCACAGAACCACTGGGTGCCATTTGGGGCAATATAGATAATTCCTGGCCTACAAGACACATTTGTGACAAAGCAATCTGTGTCCTTAAGTACAATGGTGGTGTGTTTGCTTTGGGCAGTTGGGAGGAAACATAGGTACCCTGGGAAAATACTTTAGGTATTGTTTACCTGAGTGCCTTTAGAGTGATGATGTTGTTCCCAAAAGATCTCTATAACTCAAGAGAGGATCTTTGCTGTGGGGTGAGCTGCAGAAAGCCATCCACATTTGCCAGTATGATCTCCATGGCCAGAGCCTGGTGCTCCTCAGGGCAGTTCGCACTTTGGGACAGGTTTAGAAAGAAACTTAAATTTCGTGCGTAGTTGTTCAGTGTCGTGTCTCAGTCACTCACGTTTGCATGTGTGGTGTTAGAGGAATCTAGCGTATCTATTTCTATGTATTGTCCTGTTATCAGGTTTGTACAGAGATCCAGTCTTCACCCAGCAGTGGCTCAGCCCACCATAGAGTTACTACATGGCTATTCAAGGGTGTAAGACCAAACACTCAGCAGTTAGATTGGCCATGCATATGGCTGTGTGAGGGCCCCAGGCCAGGAAAACATTTTAGAAGGATAACCAGGTGCCAGTGGGAATGATATATAACAGCAAAGGAGAAGGCAACTTAAGCTAACAGTGAAAAGACAAAAAATTTATTAGAAACACATAGGGTGTCTCCCACCCTCTGGCATAACAAAACTGGTATTAACTCTGCCCTGCTACAATAATTTTGGTTTCCTTGGGAATCTTCCAGGAGGGCTGTACCAGGACCTCTGTCCAGTGTGGAAGGAGTTATAGACACTACAATGATGGGGCTGGATGACACCATTCTGGTGTCACTTCGGTTCCCATTGGAGTGGGGGTACTGCCTGCCTACTGCCATTGTGCCCCAGACCCTTCATTGAAAGGGAAAATGGGGGTCAGATCCAGGGAGATGGTGCCCTCCTTCCTCAGGTGAAGAATGATGCCAGTCCAACTTGGTGGCACTTTCCGCCCCAGGTCCCATCTCAGTGTTTCCTGCCCAGGCATTATGGGACCAGGGGACTGCAAAATCAGGGCATTCATGTGGAACTGAGTTAGGGCTTAATACAGTGTCTAATTTTTTCCATACCTGAATGCTTTGCACCAGACTATGTCTACCAGCCTTTCATAAACTCTCTCCTCCCATAATAGGGGGCTCATGCAGGAACATACAGCTTCCATTAAAGCCACAGCCCAATATGTCGATAATTGAGCTCCTGCCAAGAGCTCAATTTGTTCCTTTAAGATGCCAGTTTTTCTCTCTATAAGTCCTGTTCCCTGTGGGTTCTAGGGCAGATGAAATTTCTGGGTAATGCCCTCCTTTTCTGCTTAGTTTAAAATCAGGGAGCCTGTGAAATGTGTTCCTTAGTCATTGATAATTATTCTGAAGTACCATGCATTAATTGCAAGTGTTGCAGACCCTGTATAGTCAAGGTCTGGTTTGCTTTTTTCACAGGGAAAGGCTTGCAAAACGTCACTCACATTGTCTATGTGTGTGAGTGCATGTCAGTATCCCTTCTATGAGGGAGTGGGCCACTATAATCTATTTGCCATGTGTCAATGGCTCTCTCGCCTCCTTTTATGTTTTTAGTGGTCAATGGCACTTGCTGACGATGGGCCTGGCGACAAATAGGACGGTTTTGTATTGTCTTTTCTACTTTTGTCTGGACACCAGTAAGCCAGCTTGTTGGGCTCGTCTCTACGTAGTATGCAGCCCCCTATGACCTCTCTTCTGATATATGCAGTGTGCTGTGTCTGCTTCTTCAGAGGTGATCACTGAGTAGGCCCTGGCCAGAATATTGTCTTATATATTTCCATTGGGGGTGATGGTTTGAGCTGCTGTGTGGAACACTGACTTCAGCCCTTGTCTGCTTCTTCAGAGGTGATCACTGACTAGGCCCAGGCCAGAATATTGTCTTATATATTTCCATTGGGGGTGATGGTTTGAGCTGCTGTATGGAACACTGACTTCAGCCCTTGTCTGCTTCTTCAGAGGTGATCACTGACTAGGCCCAGGCCAGAATATTGTCTTATATATTTCCATTGGGGGTGATGGTTTGAGCTGCTGTGTGGAACACTGACTTCAGCCCTTGCTTGTTACACTTGGTCCCAAATGTCTGCTCATATTTGTGCTCCCCGCAATGCCTTTCATTTATGAACCATCGATTTTTTTTTCCACTGCTGGATTCCTTTTGCTAATACTTATATTTTTTTCCCCTCATAATTATGAATGGGATTCCTCTAATTCAATTTTGCCTAGTCTCTGGCAGATTTCGATATTAATACCGCTCATTTGGAATACATTTCATAAGTTTTTAAAAGTGTTCTGGCAATTATTTAAGCTTCGGTAGAAATACCTTATGAAACCTTCCAGGTTTGGTTCTTGTTGGATGTTAGTTCTTTAAAAGGTTTAGTTATTCTATGGAAATCAATCTGTCCAGATTTTATATCTGTCAGTTTTGATAAATTGGTTTTCCTAGAAAAATACTCATTTTGTTTAGATTTCCAAACTTTTTTGCATAAAGTAGTAAAGCACATTAGTTTCATGTTTCTTCACATTTTCTGTTTTTGTAGATACTTCCTCTGTTTCTTATTGTGTATATTTATGCTCTTCTCTTTTTTTGTTAATTAGTTTACATAGTAGTTTCTCCATTTTATTAATTGCTTTTAAAATGCCAGTCTCTTGAATTTAATTTACTTATTTTTCTGTTTTCTGATTCATTAATTGCTTATTTTCTCTTAATTTCTTTTGCATCCCTTTGGTTTATTTTGTTGTCTTTTTCTAACCTTTCAGTTGGACCCTTAGTTAATTAGAAAATCTACATTTTCTATACTATGACTGAGAATTCCTCTTTGCACGCTGCCATAGCTCTTGTTGTTCTTCTCTTTTGTAGTGTTTTATTGTCATTTTCCAGATATCCTCAAGCGTTTATATTTTCTTCTTGAATCAATAGTTATGCAGGAGAGAATTAAAAACATTTCAAATGGAGGACTTTTCTCCTTCTGATTATGTCATGACTTTTTGGTTTTATTGAATTATATTCAGAGAATGTTTCATTCTAGATACCATTACAGATGACATGCAGGAAGTTTATAGGTAGTGATCTCAGGATGAACACCTGTGAGGGAGTAAAGGCAGCAGCATTGGGCAGAAGGGAGAAGTTGGGCTGTGATGCAATCACAACAAAAGCTTTGACTGCTCCCATAGAACTAACATGGCCCTTCAGAGTTGTCCTGGGGAGGTTAGGACTTAAACTCCCTCAAGAGGCAAGTATCTGGTTGTAGCTTACCCTAAGGAGGGGACATGACTTTGGTCCAAGCTGTTCTTTCCAGCTGAGGACAGTTTCTGGAGAGGGGCTGAGAGTGACGGCTGTCAGAGAAGGCTACTAGTAAGCCAACAACACTCCCAGCAACTGGAGAAATGCGTACTTCAGTCCTGAAAGGGGATCTGGGAGGCACAGCATGGTGTTCAGTAGAGGTGAAGATTTGAGATATTCTCTTTCTTGGTCTTCCTTGTACTTGGGGCAAGGGCATGTGTTCTGTCTGACTATCAAATACAACCTTCCTGCAATTTGAATCATGGATAGGTGGTGCAGAGAACTGGAAGCAGTGGAAAATCTCTTTAGTAGTGCTAGCAGTGGCAAAAATGTCCAGTTTATGGGTTAGCAGTGGCAGCAAGCTAGCATAGGCATCCAGCATCCAGGGCAGGTCGTGTCAGGCACAAGCTGTGACACTCAGTGTTCAGTGACAGTAACTTTGGTGGTCAGCTCCTGAGATGGTTCTATATGTTGTTTTGGCCGTGGGCCTCTCAGTCTAGTTCTCCAGGCCTTCCACCAATTTTTCAACTATTCAGCTCTGTCTCTGTCTTTTAAATCTCTGCTTCTGCCTGTAAATTATTATATAATATAAAATGGTTGAACACATTTTTACCAAGTTTGAAGAGAGATTTTGGACTGTATGACTTAAAATTTGGAATATATGGCATATTAAAAAAATGCACCTTCTCAGCACTCTGAGAGACATTGTAGACACAGAAAACAGCCCGTTAAATCAGGTATGAGCTCCAAATCAAAAGCTACAAAGGCATAAGTTTTCATTACAGGCATGGTGTACATATAGACAACTTTATGTATAGTCCAGAGCAAAGGACAAATACAGAATTTTCAGCATGCCAGGCAATGCTCGGAAGACTAGCATGAAGATTTGTATAGATATAGACATAGACATAAAGTTCACTTTTTACACGTTTATACAGACAAATTATAGGATAGATGCAATATAATCATAGGATGTGAATAGGTGCAAAACATCAGCGTGAGAAACAACTCTATATCTGACGCTCATCGGTCTGTAATATGGACCCTATACCACGTTTAGATTACTGTTTTCAATTGCTTATTTATCCTGACATACCATGCTCCCCTTACCCACAAACCTTCGTCGTGTGTTTTGAATATTGTCATCATTCCTATGTAACCTGGTTCAGGACCCAGATTATGAAAGATGACCCTGTCATCTTTTTCCCGAAGCTGTATTTGACCTCTTAAGCCCTCACCAATATCCTCTCTCTTTGACCCCACATCACAGCTATGATTCGAATCTTTCATTACATAGTAATTTTATTCTACAGTGTTTTTTTTATGCACGACAATATGGTTACTTACTCAAGCCCACTCTGGGAGAACAGTCCTGGAAACGTTCTCCATTCTGTTCTCCCTGTGGTATATTCACAGATTTGTCTGAGCTGTATGTGATGTCTTAGTGATACATTCAAATATTTGTTTCATATTTTATTGTGATTTTTAGGGACTTTATATACAAATAGTGGTCCACATCAATAATATCTTAGGGAGTGCAAATTACTAATAAGATTATGTTACTCCTAGAGTCTGTGGTAAACTTAGGTTAGTAAAAATCTAATTGGATATTTAGTAACAGCTTTGCAATTATGATGAGAATGAAAATAATATTAAAATGTGACTCCTGTTGAACTTCTTTCAGCCTGTATAAATCATTGGGAGAAGACTTTTCTTTGGCTTAGGGTCTTTTTTAAAGCCCTCTTCAGTTCATTGTTTCTTAACGTGTAAATGAATGGATTCAGTACAGGGGCTATGACCATAAAAATGACTGATGAGGCTGAGTCTTCTTCAGTAGAGTGATTGGATGAGGGGCTCATATAAACTCCTGTGATTGCTCCGTAGAAAAGAATGACCAGGGCAAGATGAGATCCACAGGTGGAGAAAGCCTTTAGTTTTCCTTGGGCAGAAGGGACTTTCATCACAGCAGAAACAATGAGGATATAGGATACCAGGATACACACTGAAGGTACCACAAAGATCAGCCCCACCGTAGCCAGAACATTCAACTGATTAAGAGTGGTGTCAGAACAGGACAGAGGGAGGAGAGAGTTGATATCACAGAAGAAATGGTGGATAACATTATCAGAGCAGAAGTGCAGATAGGCCATCATAAGAGTGTGCAAGAGAGGGTTCAAAATGGCAATGACCCAAGGGACAGCTATCAGAGAGGCACAGAGGTGTGGCGTCATAATGGTGGAGTAATGTAAAGGGTGACAGATGGCCACATAACGGTCGTATGCCATCACTGTGAGAAGAAAATTGTCCATGTTGGCAAACATCATACAGAAATACATCTGAGCCAGGCAGCCAGGATAGGAGATGGTTTGAGTTTGAGTTTGGATGTTCAGTAGCATCTTTGGGACTGTGGCTGAAAGAAGGCAGAGGTCCACCAAGGACAGATTGGCAAGGAAGAAATACATTGGTGTGTGGAGGCAATGATCTGAGCCAACGGCCAGCAGGATGAGTAAGTTTCCAAACAGCCCTGCCAAATAGAGACACAGGAAACATGCAAAGAGTAGCACCTGCTGTTGTGGCCAACTTGAGAAGCCCAGGAGGAGAAATTCAGAGACATTGGTTTGATTTTTCTTTTCCTTTGCCTGACTATACCTGCACGAAGAACCAGAGAATGAAATATCTTTGACAGTAAAAAAATTCCCTTGTTATATATATTCACCTAGTCTAGTCCCACTTATTAAATGTTCTCTCTGATGCTCTCTCTCAAACTTCACTGAACCTCAGGCATGTTCTCTCTCACCAGTTGTCGTTACATCTGTCCCCTCTTATTGGAACCTCGCCTTATCCAAGATGTCTGTGCAATCTGTATATATCTCCCCTTCGTGAGGAGAGATTCTTTTCCTACCTGTTGTCACCAACTCTTGCATGTTCTGCCTTGTATGTGGCTGTCTAACTGCCTCTGTGTTGAAATGCATTCATGAGTCTGACATACTAAGTGACTTTATGTCATACAACAAGATTTAAATGAATAATTTTTCCAAATATTTTTTAAACACTGTATGAACCACCCTGCTTGAAAACCAGTCAGACATCTACCATTTAGGATTCATAAGATGAAGATAAATGATATTATTTAATATTCAAAAGAAAAATATGTTAATTTGCTTGACAAGTATAAAAAGTTAAGCCTCCAAAAGTAGTTTGCATGAACTGTGAGTAACATGGCAAAACATTTACAAATAAGTTGAAAAGTTATATGACACCTGAAGTTACATAATGCATGTAGATAAACTTAAGGAACACAGAGAAAAAGTTATGTGAAACAGGGAGGCAGACTTAAAAGATTCCCTTTTAATATTTTTGTAATATTTTAACTATTAACTACAAATAAGGAGTTCGTGTATATAAGGTATTATTACTTTGAGTCTTGCATTTCTTGGAGTTACAGAAAATGAAAGTAATAGAAGACAGAGTTCTTGACCTGAGAATATTGGAGTCATGTTGTAGAGGAAAAATACTGCCATAGAAAATAATTAAGAAGACGTTTGTATACCCAAAGGAGATAGTTTCGGAAGAATGGAGGACTCTGTACGAGGGAGAAAAGATGCTGGAGAATGTGAACTCAGAAGTTAGCCTACACTGAAACCAGACCTCATCACTTGTGGGCTGAGTGATCAAGTCAGATTCTCACTACCATCTCTTATCTGGATAATTGCATTGAATTTCTTTCTCTCTCTCTCTCTGTTTCTTTCTTTCTCTCTCTCTCTCTCCCTCCCTCCTCCTCCATCCCTCCCTCCCTCCCTCCTTCCATCCCTCCCTCTCCCTCCATCCCTCCGTCCCTCCATCCCTCCTTCCCTCCCTTCATTCCTTCCTTCCTTCCTGATGAAGTCTTGTTCTGTCACCCAGGCTGGTGTGTAGTGGTGCAATCTCTGCTCACTGCAACCTCTGCTCACTGCAACGTCCACCTCCCAGGTTCAAGCAATTCTCCTGTCTCAGCCTCCCAAGTAGATGGGATTATAGGCACACTCCACCACACCCAGCTAATTTTTGTATTTTTAGTGGAGACGGGGTTTTGCCACGTTGGCCATGCTGGTCTGGAACTCCTGGCCTCATGTGATTTTCCTGTAATCCCAAAGTGGTGGGATTACAGGCATGAGCCATTGTGCCCCCAAATTGCAATGAATTTCTTTTTTTTTTTTGAGACGGAGTTTCGCTCTTGTTACCCAGGCTGGAGTGCAATGGCACGATCTCGGCTCATCGCAACCTCCGACTCCTGGGTTCAGGCAATTCTCCTGCTTCAGCCTCCTGAGTAGCTGGGATTACAGGCACGTGCCACCATGCCCAGGTAATTTTTTGTATCTTTAGTAGAGACGGGGTTTCACCACGTTGACCAGGATGGTCTCGATATCTTGACCTCGTGATCCACCCGCCTCGGCCTCCCAAAGTGCTGGGATTACAGTGCAATGAATTTCGAATTGGCTTTCCTTCCCACAGATTTTTCCCTTTCCATCCAGAATTATCCTTCTAGAACAAAAATGTATTTCTTAAACATTCTAATAGTTTTTAATTGCCTTCAACCTAAATTCCAAATCCCTCATCATGATCCCTTTCTTACCTCTCTAGCCATGTCTTGTTATGATCAATTTCTAACCCTTAGAATTTTCTGACACACACTGAAATTTTATGTCTACATGTTTTTTCTCATTTTGGAACTCACTGACCATCCTATTTAAAGCTTCCCTCAGGGAATTCTTTATAACATCGCCCTGGTTTTGTCTTCATGTCACTAATTGTTACCTGAAATTTTCTTGTCCTCCCTCACAAGTATCTTTTTAACATTTTTAATTTGTAATCAGTAAAATATAAAGTTCATAAGAACAGAAAATTCATCTTTTAAAAAAGTTACTGCATATGTAGAATAATGTCTGGCATACAGCAGGTACTCGATATGTATTTGTTGAATAAATGAATGAGTGAATATAGTTCTTAAAGACGCAGAAAGTGTCTTCTGAAATATGTACTCTCAATGTACATTTTATAGTAACTTTTATTCTAGGCCATATAGTATGTAGCTGTTTTGTTTTTTTTCATGATTACTTCTTTCTTGTAGTGTTTTGAAAAGCACATATATTAAATATTATTCATGGTTATGTAGGAAGACCCAGTTTTGTGAACAATGATTATAGTTGCCTGTGAAGTCAGACTGCTTTTTTTTGGATAGAATGAGCTGCATGCCAAAGGATGCAAGACAACGTTACATGAGATTCTATTACAGGTTCAGTATCCAGCCCCAGTGTCATGTGTCTAAGCCAAAGGGTTGGAGAGTCTGGTGGTGAGAACTGAAGGACTCTGTTGGATGACTTGTCCATTGGATAATAAAGTGTGAAAGTAAAATAATGAAACAGGCATTCTATACACTTCTATGCAAAATGGAGGAAGCCTTTGGCATTTTAGACTCTAGTGAATATGGAGCTCATGTGAGAATTTCCTGGGAACTCCCAGAAATAATTGAAGCAGTTTTTCATAGGCTGCAGGACGTATAATGGTAGATCAAACAACAGCCTTCTGTTTACACCTGGTCTTCAGGCTGACTAGTTTCAAAAACACGACTTATAGTTGTATCATACCACTCAGCACAACTCAGGCCACTGCATTAGTGTAATTAACATTCTGTAACAGCTGTGGAGATGGCAGGAGACAGGATTTTTACTATAGAATATCAAGGGGACATAGATGAAGAGGACAAACTATAAGCTTTGCAGGAAGCCAAAGGAATTAAAATCTTAAAAAGTCCTTTCTGGAAGGTTTTTTTTTCTCTTTTCTCACTGTGCCCTCCTTTACCTTTATACGTTGCGTTGGTACCCACCGAAGTATCTGCTTTTATCATCTTCCATAATTTCTATTTTCACATGAACTTTCTGCCATCTCCCTGGTGAATGGAGATCTTCGGGTCTGGACTGCTCATTACTACTGCTCTGCCAGTGCCTGTGTTACTGAGAGTGATGCCAGCCGGGGTCAGGCTTTGATCCTCTCAGAGCTGCTTTTGACAGGCAGCCCTTTGTTCTCTGGAGCCAAAGGTGCCATTACCTTTATCCATTTTGCACACAGGTTGTGAAATTCCTCTCTACCTTGGCAGTAACCACTTCTAGTGTGTGGATCCTTCACTTCTGCTTAAAAGACAGATTTCCAAGAGAAAACAGCTCCTCTAATCTTCTCCCTTCTTTCATGAAAGTCTCTGTCTTTTCACTCAGGAGACTTTGAAGGAGACGGGGAATAGCCAAGTAAAATGGGGCTATCTCTTAAACAGTGGAGGCATGAAATTTAAAGATTTGAGCTGTGGTCACTTTATGCTCTGTGGACTGAATAATAGCAGAAACCTGCCTGCAGAGAGGGAAGAATAAGCAGATTTAGAGAAACAAGGAAGAGAGTTACAGAATCCTCCTTCGATAGTGACTCACTGCTTAATATCATTGACCATCTTAAGAGATTTTCACTTATTTATTTTTCCTCCCACCTGTGCACCTTTGACTTTCTTCTCTATCAAGTTTACCAAATTGGATTCTTTCTAATCTCAGTTCTGAAGACACAAGCTCCTTCTTTTTTGTTTGTAGCCTTGGGCCAAGGTCATACTTATTGGCATTTTAGGCCTTGTTCACTCAGCTTTTTCAACTTCAGGTATTTTTTTTTTCACCCACGCCTATTAACTGTTATCCTGACTCTTTGCGTGATTAGGTTGCAGAACTTATCTAAACACTGAGAATATATAAAGGGCTATTCTAGAAAAAAACTATCCTGCAAGGATTAAAAGGTTTTCAGTAATTTATAGGGCACATTAAAAAGGAGTATAGACACGAAGAAATATTTCTGATGTAGAATCATGTATATTTACTGATACCATCAGTGCAGGAAGGTAGTGGCAGTCATTATGAGGGTAAAGACATTACCCTCTTTCTCAGTTTCCCATAAAGCAAATATTTTCCCTGTTGGAAAAATGATAAAACAATTTAAAGTTCATGAAATCAGCTGAATAAATTCTATAACTGTGTATTTTTTACCAAGATATAAGAAACTGTAAAGATGAGAGTTACCACTATCAACACTCCATGACACACTAAATAAATATCTTTAGTTAGTTAATCCTCACAAGTCTAATATATATTACATATCTTCATTAGTTAGACACAGAATTTTAGCAAAGCCAGAATCTGAATCAAGACTTCTTGACTTGAAATCTAGCCCACTTTTCACTAAGCCACTACAGCATCTAGGATTTCACACCTTCTCAGAGTGGGCTGCTATTAATCAATTCATTCCTCCTTCCCTTGAGTAGTTATTAGGCACCCACAGTATTTTAGGCAATGCCTGTTGACCTTGAGTGAAGCCTAAACTTGTTAAAGACATGCTTTCTCCTTGTTTCTACAAACGTGCTCACTTCCTATTATACTTACCAGATGCTCATATCACGGCTTTCTGGCAGGGATGTTAGTTTCCAAGTCTTACTCGGTGGGAATGGAAAATACAAAAAGGGAAGAATGTTGCCCTTCCCCTGATGCACAAGGCTGGGGGATGGAATGATGGTTGTTCAGGGTATATCTGGTGCAGGGAGAGCCTCCCTCACATGAAAATTTACAGCTTCTTTGCAGCTCCTGGGAACTCAATCTTGACAAGCTCCCACACCTCCAGTCATAATTACTTCATCCCCTGGTGGCTTTCCCAGTTGTGACTGGAGGGATAATGTACCTGGCAAGCAATTCCTAGGGGAGATTCAAGGAATAAATGGTCGGAAGGTTCTAGGAAGCGTTGTCTAAAAGTCGTCTGTTGTTCTAGACTGCTCCTTTCCTGGTCCTTTGCTAGAGAGTGTCTTGCTGCTTTCTTTGGTCTGTGGCTATTGACATTTCCCGAATCGTGGCTTCTTCAGCACTCAGTCCATTCATGTAAAAGATGGAAAGAAAAGGAAATCACCATAATCCTTGGGTCTTGAGATCTCTAGCCAGTCTGCCTTCTTTTCTCCATCTTTCAGAGTGTTCTTACGTTGCTTTATGTACAGTTTCCTAGATTTTTAGCTGTACTTTTTCAAAACGCATATTTTGCTCTTTTGGAGATGATCAAGAATTAAGAGGCTCTCTTGTTAAATAATCTAATATTTCCATTCAAGTGTTAGCAAGGCCATCTCCCACCGGGTCCCTCCCTCGTAGGAATTACAATTCGAGATGACATTTGGGTGGGGACACAGAGCCAAACCATATCATGTACAAACATTTATTTTGTCCCTGATGAAAACCTCCATTTCTTCATTAATATTCAAATTACCTTTCTTCTTTAGCTGTCATAACCAGCTATCAGTTTTCGATCTTTTGTTGTATAATAAATTAAGTACTTACAGAAATATGTATTGAATGCCTATAGGTATTGAAATATGTATGATGTGCCAGGCACTGTATTGAGCTATGGAAAGATAAAGGCAAAGACTTCTTACCTTTCTTTCCTCCTCCCACTATAATCCAGAGCTTCTTGAGTTTATTTAATCTGCTGCCATTAACTATTCAGTTTTCTTTCTTTTTTTTTTTTTTTGAGACGGAGTCTTGCTCTGTCACCAGGCTGGAGTGCAGTGGTGCAATCTCGGTTCACTGCAACCTCTGCCTCCTGGGTTCAAGCAATTCTTCCACCTCAGCCTCCTGAGTAGCTGGGACTTCAGGCACGTGCCACCACACCCGGCTAATTTTTGCATTTTTAGTAGAGATGGGGTTTCATCGTGGCCAGGATGGTCTCTATCTCTTGACCTCGTGATCCGCCCACCTCGGCCTCCCAAAGTGCTGGGATTACAGGCGTGAGCCACCGGACCTGGCCAACTATTCAGTTTTCTTAAGGAGGGTAGAGAAATCTGGTTCCACAAATACTAAATAAATTAGTATCTTCCCCAAGACCTTCATTCACTATCTTCAAAATGCTTTTGATAAAAAAAAAATCCCTTTCATCTCCTTCCACTTGCTTAATGCAGATATTCCGAGAGTCTGGCACTGCTCTGTCATTTTTGCTTATGATGGTCATGGCTTATCAGGTCGACAAGGTTATGGAATCAGATCTAGTTAATATGTCACATTGTTTCTTTGTACGTTTGTACTCTGAAAAGTCTGTGTTGTGCTTGCTGTTTCTTAGAAACTACCACGTATTGCCAGAATGTTACTCTTACCATTTTAGATTCTCATTTAATTATCAAATATTAGGCTGGGTGCGGTGGCTCATGCCTGTAATCCCAATACTTTGGGAGGTGAAGATGGGCAGATTGCCTGAGCTCAGGAGTTTGAGACCAGCCTGGGCAACATGGCAAAACCCCATCTCTACTAAAAATACAAAAAGTTAGCTGGGCATGGTGGCGTGTGCCTGTAGTCCTAGCTACTTAAGAGGCTGAGGCAAGGGAATCGCTTGAACCCGGGAGATGGAGGTTGAAGTGAGCTGAGATTGCGCCACTTCACTCCAGCCTGGGTTGACAGAGCAAGACTCTGACTCAAAAAAAATTTTTTTCAAATATTAATTATGTACTTTTTCCCTTCCTTGTGTTTTGAGACCCTTGCTGGGCTTATTTCTCTTCAGGGCTCCAGCTCATTCTGTCAGTCGGTGTTTTTTACTTTTTTGGCAGTTGGATAACTAGAGTCATTTTTTAAAAATTGTAGTTGGGTGACAGGTTCTCTTTTCTGGGGGGAGAGTTGATTGTTTTTTTTCCCTAACTTCTTTCTCCCTGTCACCTCACCTCCCCTTTGTCTTTTATAGCCACTTTCATTTATAGTAAATGACCTTAATTTTATTTTAAATTCAGTAGGAATTTTTGTGATTTTTCAATATGAACAATGATATTTCATGCCTTAGGAATGTCCTTCAACAACAGTGCATGAAGGAATCTCTCAGAAATCTAGATTCCACATTCCATGAGCCATTTTCTAAATGGCATTAGAATCAAGGAGCAAGGCAACACTGGATACCACTTTTCTTCCAATAGTAAATGCAAATGAAGAAAACACCTGGGAATATTAATATAATTTGAGGTGGGCAAGAGATCTTGTGCTGATGCTTTAGGCAGTTTGATGAGTCCTCTTCTAGGGTCCTTGCAAGCTTTCCTACAGGTGGCTGTTTGATGAGTCCTCTTCTAGGGTCCTTGCAAGCTTTCCTGTAGGTGGCTGTGGTCTGAAATGCACACCAGGAGCAGAGCTCGGAGGTTCTGATGTTGGAGCAATTACTGACCATCCTGATGAGGGAGCTGCAGAGCTGATTGTGAGAACAACTTCCAGAAAACAGGGAGAAGGTGGTTGGTCCATTGGTGAAATGAGAGCAAATTTGATGAGCCGAGACAGGAGGCAGGAAGGGAGAGCTTGGAATTGTGAGGGGATCAGAGATGTAAGTTTTTAGGATCCGTAAGCACAATAATGCAAGAGGAGATGCTTTCCAGAACCTGCGTATGCTAAATGCTACAGGAAATAGAAATGAATCACTATATGCCTCACCCTAAGAAGATTTACAATGTAATTGGCAAATAAAAACAATATGCAAATAAGTTAAATACGTTTTAAATGAGAATACAGGAAATTTAAAAAGATGATACGTGATTAATTGCCAAATTAATGCAGTAGGCCATCGTGTTTGAGCTCAGAGAAACATGAGAACAAATGGATTGGTTTGGTAGGCTTCCAAATAACAATAGGACTTGAGCTGAACATTGCAGGATGTGAATCTTTGCCTTGGTGGAGAAGAGTAGGGAGATCTTTTCAAGCAAAAGAAAGAAAAAGTCTAAGTACAGAATATGCTTTGCTGGAGGAGGAGGATTCATGTAGGGAGGTTGCTTAAGGGCTATATTGGGAAAGATCAAAGAAGTTATAGCCCAACATTTTTTTTTTTTTGAGACAGGGTTTCACTTTGTCACCCAGGCTGGAATGCAGTGGCATGATCTCAGCTCAATGCAGCCTCAACCTCCTGGGCTCAAGGGATCCTTCCACCTCAGCCTCCCAAGTAGCTGAGACTATAGGCACGTACCACTATGCCTGGCTAATTTTTATGTTTTTGGTAGAGATGGGGTTTCATCATAATGCCCAGGCTGGTCTTGAACTCCTGAGCTCAAGCCATCCACCCACCTCGGCCTGCCAAAGTGCTGGGATTACAGGCGTGAGCCACTGCACCGGCCAGCCCAACTTTTTATAAAGGATCAGACAAGAAAACAGAGACAGACACAGACACACAGGGAGAACACGTATGACAACAGAGGCAGAGATTAGAATGATGTGTCCACAAGCCAAGGAATGCTAAGGATTCCCAGCAGCACCAAAAGCTAAGAGGAAGGTGAGAACAGATTCTCCCCTAGAGCCTTTAGAGAGCATAGCCCTGCTGACACCTTGAAGGAGAGTGTAGCTAATATCATGCTGTGATTGACGGTGATCCAGGAAAATGAAGAAAAGTGTGACTTTAGCCAGAAATGCTCATAGTTCTTTGCATTCACATAATGGCTTACAATTTATAGTGCATTTCCACATTCTTTATCTTATTTACTTACCACACCACAGAAGGACAATATTACTCTTATTTTACAATTGAGCATACTCTGGAATCGGGAGGTTAAATTCTTGATTGACAGCTTCTAAACAATGGGACCAAGATGTGAAGACTCCAGTGTTAAGCTCTTTCCTTAGAACTATGGCATATCTTTTTTTTTTTTTTTGAGATGGAGTTTCACTCTTGTTACCCAGGCTGGAGTGCAATGGCGAGATCTCGGCTCACCGCAACCTCCGCCTCCTGGGTTCAGGCAATTCTCCTGCCTCAGCCTCCTGAGTAGCTGGGATTACAGGCACGTGCCACCGTGCCCAGGTAATTTTTTGTATTTTTAGTAGAGATGGGGTTTCACCTTGTTGACCAGGATGGTCTCGATATCTTGACCTCGTGATCCACCTGCCTCGGCCTCCCAAAGTGCTGGGATTACAGGCTTGAGCCACTGCGCCCGGCCGAGAACTATGGCATATCTTTTACGATTCCTTTGAATAAGACCCCTCTCTCACTTACTAGGTAGAGACTAATGGTCAGCAAAATGTGGCAATCAACTTTCTTAATGTTTTAGTCAGCTTACTGTGCATTTAAAGAGTTTCTCATTGTGATTGTCAGTTTTATGTTTACAATTTTTAATTTAAGATGTCATTAATTTTTATAACTTAATTACATAAGAATTATAGCATTGGTCTCAAAATGACCAACATTTATTTTTAATGTTAAAACAGAAATTAGCTAACTGGGCTGGGCATGGTAGCTCACACCTGTAATCCCAACACTTTGGGAGACTGAGGCGGGTGGATCACCTGAGGTCAGGAGTCCGAGACCACCCTGGTCAACATGGTGAAACCCTGTCTCTACAAAAATACAAAAATTAGCCTGGCATGGTGGTGTGCTCCTGTAATCCCAGCAACTTGGGAGGCTTTGGTGGGAGAATTGCTTGAGCCTGGGAGGCGGAGGTTGCAGTGAGCAGAGATAGCACCACTGCATTCCAGGCTGGGTGACAAAGTGAGACTTTGTCTCAAAAAAAAAAAAAAAGTAACTGTTTTAAGGTTTCTTGTATATTCAGCAACCCAAACATATTCATTGGTCAAATAACACATAGTAAACCAAATTTTGGAAGCTTTCTTAAGCACATATTTTGTGCATATGGGTTTTTGATCCTGTGTGTTAGGTGGCGATGACAGAAATGTAGCATGTGGTCTGTGGGATCTTTCCACATATTTTAGGCTTATAGAGTTCATAGTCATCACTGCATGAGACTATATGTAATTATTTTTAGGTTTCAGCAAATTTCCAAAGACAGAATAATTTGGAAGGAGTTTTCAAGACCCTCACAAGGGTGAGGAGTGTCCAGCTCCAGTCTATGTAAACTTTGCTTAAATGAAAATCTCTAGACTCACATCTTGTATAAGAGAGAGGTTGAGGGACTGGATGTTGTAGTTAACAGAAAGTGACCAGCTTTTGTTACTCTGAATTTCGGTGGAAATGTTCATGTACATATCCAATATTCAACAACCTAAACACAGCCATTCATTGGCCAAATGAATGACTAAACGTTTTGGGTAAGATGACCATGAATATGAAACCCCCTTCCAGAAGTGAATACTGTTTCAGTAAAGAATCATTACACAACATGCCTGCCTTGCATTCTGGCATTATTTTACTTCACTGGTAATTATTTCAACTCATTTTGAGGTGTTTGAGCTTTTGAGCACCCTTTTGCCTATCATTTACTGTTTCCTCTCTTACTATGTATCTCTTCTCTTCTGAGCTCTAATCTCTGTCTGTACCGACGGTCTCACTTAGCTCCTGTTCATTGTCCTTCTGGATATGTGGGCTCAATCTTTCCCTTGGTTTCTGAGCCTTTCCCTTTATGTCTTTCCCATTTCGGCCCTTTATCCATTTATGTCATGGGTCCTCCTTCTTACCTCACATAAAGGACATGTAGTGAGGGAGAGAATCGGGGAGCTGGAAAGAATTCAGAGATCAGAAATGTTCAATAATTTGCTGAGGAAAATGTTCAATAATTTGCTCAGCAAATTTGAGAGATATTTGCTCTTCAAAGAAGACAGTCTCCTGCACCCGTGGGGGAGGCATTCCTGTTCTTCCCTTTTTCTCTTAAGGTCAGTGGTGATTGTTCCCGACTTGGATTCCTTGCAGTACACCTCTCTGAACTCTTATGAAACCTTAATAATTTTTCTTTTTTACCTAAGCTTACCTTTTCCAAATGCAATTTTATGACCTTTATTCATCCTTTTTAAGGATTATTTGTATTATTTTTATATGGCTTCATTTTTTCCTGCTTTATCAGATAGTCGCAGGTATAATATTGGCATAGCGTGAGTATACCATTGTTCTATGTGTAGATTCTTATGTCCTCTGGTGTGCTTTCTCTCCCCATATTTGCTATGCATGTGTTTATTTCTTTCCCTCTCTCTCCCTCTTTTCTCTGTGTGTGTGTGTGTGGCTGTGTTCTGTGTGTGTGTGTGTGGCTGTGCTCTGTGTGTGTGTGTGGCTGTGCTCTGTGTGTGTGTGTGTGTGTGGCTGTGCTCTGTGTGTATGTGTGTGTGGCTGTGCTCTCTGTGTGTGTGTCTCTGTGTGTGTGTGTGTGGCTGTGCTCTCTCTGTGTGTCTGTGTGTGTGTGTCTCTGTGTGTCTGTGGGTGGCTGTGCTCTCTGTGTGTGTGTGTGGCTGTGCTCTGTGTGTGTGTGTGTGGCTGTGCTCTCTGTGTGTGTGTCTGTGTGTGTGTGTGTCTCTGTGTGTGTGTGTGGCTGTGCTCTCTGTGTGTGTGTGTCTCTGTGTGTCTGTGTGTATGTCTGTGCTCTCTGTGTCTGCGTGTGTGTGTCTCTGTGTGTGTCTGTGTGTGTGTGTCTCTGTGTCTGTATGTGTGTGGCTGTGCTCTCTCTGTGTCTGTGTGTGTGTGTCTGTCTCTGTGTGTGTGTGTGTATGGCTGTGCTCTCTGTGTGTGTGTCTGTGTGTCTGTGCTCTCTGTGTCTGTGTGTGTCTGTGTGTGTGTGTGTCTCTGTGTCTGTATGTGTGTGGCTGTGCTCTGTGTGTGTGTGTGTGTGTATCTCTGTGTGTGTGTGTGTATGGCTGTGCTCTGTGTGTGTGTGTCTCTGTGTGTCTGTGTGTCTGTGCTCTCTCTGTGTCTGTGTGTGTGTCTCTGTGTGTGTCTGTGTGTGGCTGTGCTCTCTGTGTGTGTGGCTGTGTGTGTGTGGCTGTGCTCTCTGTGTCTGTGTGTGTGTGTCTCTGTGTGTGTCTGTGTGTGTGTGTGTGTCTCTGTGTCTGTATGTGTGTGGCTGTGCTCTCTCTGTGTCTGTGTGTGTGTGTGTCTCTCTCTGTGTGTGTGTGGCTGTGCTCTCTGTGTGTGTGTCTCTGTGTGTCTGTGTGGCTGTGCTCTCTGTGTCTGTGTGTGTGTGTGTCTCTGTGTGTGTGTGTGTGTGTGTCTCTGTGTCTGTATGTGTGTGGCTGTGCTCTCTCTGTGTCTGTGTGTGTGTGTGTGTCTCTGTGTGTGTGTGTGTGGCTGTGCTCTCTTTGTGTGTGTTTGTGTGTGTGTGTGGCTGTGCTATGGACTGAATGTTTTTGCCTCTGCAATATTCATATGTCAAAGCCCTAACTCTCAATGTATTGCTATTTGGAGGCAGAGTCTTCAGGAGGTAATTGGGGTTAGGTTCAGTCATGAGAACAGGACTTTCATGATGGGTTTAGTGCCCTTATGAAAAAGGAAGGAGAGGAATTGTCTCTCTATTGTGGGCACCAACCAAGGAAGGCCATGTGAGGATATAACCAGGAAGAGGGCCTCACCCAGAACCCGACCATGCCAGACCTCCAGCCTCCAGAACTGTGAGAAATGAATGTTTATTGTTTAAAGCACTCAGTCTATGATATTTTCTTATAGCACCTGGAACTGACTGAGATAAGCTGTATAAAAATATATTCAGTGTAAAGAGTAATTAAAAAGTGAATACTTGGGTGGGGCGCGATGGCTCATACCTATAATTCCAGCATTTGGGAGGCCAAGGGGGGTGGAACACCTGAGGTCAGGTGTTCAAGACCAGCCAGACCAATGGCAAAATGCCATCTCTACTGAAAATAAAAAAATTAGCTGAGCATGGTGGCATGCTCGTATAATCTTAGCTATGTGTTAGGATGAAGCAGAAGAATCGCTTACACCTGGGAGGCAGAGATTGCAATGAGCTGAGATTGTACCACTGCACTCCAGCTTGGGCAAACATTTCTGTTCCTTTATCTGTACATCGTGCTTTCATTCTCACAGAATCCAAACATTTCTGTTCCTTTATCTGTACATCGTGCTTTCATTCTCAGGTGTGTCTTTTGTTTTTCAATAAGGTGGCTGATACTTCAATCTCATGTGTGCTTTGCAGGTATGAAAAAAGATAAGAAAAGAGTAAAACAGTAAGAAATACTTGAGATAAAAATGCTGACTTAAAAAATGTTGTGATGATATACCTAGAGAATCCAGGAAGTTTATCATACAAACTCTTAGAACCAGTGAGCATTTGCTAAGGTAAATAAATCAACATACAAAATAAATAACAAACCTTTTTGTTGCTGTATACCAGATGTGGTGAATTCTTACAGTTTTATGTTGTTTTGACATCTATTCTGAATATAGGCTTAGCTTTCTCATACCAAAAGCAGGATTAATCAATCTTGGCACATTTTTTCAGTTCTCCATCTCCTCCTAGTTCTTCAGTGTGGTTGATCCAGAAATCTGTCATATATAATCACATCCTGGTGACCACCTCCATGTGGGACAGCTAGATTCAACCAACTTGACTTGCCCCACTGATCCCCACCCACACCCCACGTGGACTGCTCCGATTTTCTGCATTGATGAAGTCTCTGTTACCTCTTGATGCAGCTCGTGTGTGTTTGCTCTAAACCCTCCAATTAGAACTCCCCAAAGGAAACCTGTTTGATTAATACTCTGGACCCTAATGAAGTCTTAGCCCACAGAGTTCTCACTCTCTGTCACTTGCTGGTTGAGCGTGGGTGCTCTGAATGGCCCGCCTTCTGTTGGTCCTGAGAGGCATGCTTCCCTTTCCTCTCTGGGATCTGTAAGTAACAAAATAGTTCTGTTGTTTCATGTGTTTTGTTGAGTTGCCTCTGCTGTGTCTTACGTAACCAACACACCTGAACGTAGCTTCTTACTCAGCCAGAGCTCTCCTAGAAAGAGGGCCTCTTGGTTGAAATAAAGTAGACACCGGTTAGATAGGAGCCATAAGGGTGTCTGCAGTATAAACGAGTGTCCTGTGAGAGACACGTATGGTCATGGGTCAGATACATAGGCATTAGGCTGCCCACAAGAATAAAGAAGTATCCTCTGAAAGGCACGTCGTCAACATCTATGACCACACTCCCTGGGTCTCTGTCAGGGAAGAGCTAGAGTTTATAGCCACTCTCTTGAGGGAGACCTTGGGGCCAAAATAGAAAAAAAAAATACAATAGAAATAACTATTAGAAACTAAAAAGAAAGTTCTATTAAGAAAAGTAAAAGTGGCCGGGCGCGGTGGCTCACACCTGTAATCCCAGCACTTTGGGAGTCTGAGTCCCAATGAATTCTATAGGAGGATGCTTTTCGAGCCAGCACAGTAACAAGAGCTGATGTAGTTCACAGCCACGAAGGTGCGATTGTCCGGAGGGGTTTTGAGATCTCGGATGCTGGAGGGATTGCCGGTCTGAGGGCAGCCTTCCACAAGACCTGGAGCAAGGTCCTACAACTCCTGTATCAGGAGGAGTGGCTCTCGCCCCAAGCCTGCCATACAGCGGGTATCTTTATGATACATGGCCGCCTGGGCCATGGGTTCTTGTCCTGGTATAACTGTTTTTCCCTTAAATCAGGCTCTGCACTGTGTCTGCTCTAGACATTCGTCCGACTATAAGCTGCTTATTCCTTAATTCATGCTCTGTACCGTGTCTACTTTAGGCATTCCTCCAATTATGAGCTAAGATCTAGATATGTCTAGGGAAATAACTGAGTGGTAACATTCTTTAGGCACTCATTCTACGAACTAATATATGATTATATATAGAAGATTATATAAAAGGAAATAACTGAGTAGTAACACTATAAACTGAGATATTCTTCAAGCCCTAATTCTATAAACTAATATATGATATATAAAGGATTATATAAAAGGAAATAACTGAGTAGTAACACTATAAACTGAGATATTCTTCAAGCTTTAATTCTAAAAACTAATATATGATTATATAGAGAGGATTATATAAAAGGAAATAACTGAGTAGTTATACTATAAACAGATATTCTTCAGGCCCTAATTGTGCCAGGATTCTGCTTAGCTCTCCTTCCTCGGTGCCTATATGGGGGGTTACCCACAGTTGGTTGCTTCCTTAGTCTAATGATACATTCTGGCAGGCGAGGCTGGGCAGCAGTGCAGCCCAGGTGACAGTGGGCATGCAGTCTTCCCTCCTGTCATTCCCAGTTCCCACCTCAGCTGATTCTGCCTCAACAGCTTCCTGTTCGCAGTCACATTTGCTTTCAGACACCTACACATCTAGATTGTCTTTTTATAATTAAAGCAAACTTTTACAAAAAGAAGTAGCAAGAAGAAGAAGCTATTTGGAAATCACCAAACTTATATATTATGGGGGTTTATACATTTATCACAAGAATAGAAATTCTTGATGTCCCCTAACTTAAATCTCTGTAGCTTTAAAAAATGGCATATGCAGCTGTGCACCAGAGACAAAGTAAGTTCATTTAAGGCATTTTTACACCTGCTTATTGCAATAGATTCATGAAAAGTAATTTTTATTTTCAGTGTAAAATTTGGTATTACATAAATATAATCACTCCCACTGGCCTTCACAACTTTCTAACTCATCTATGACTTGCAAACATATTTTCCCACTTAAATTTACAGAAGCTTTTTTTTTGGAAAATATTTTTGCTGGTTTTAATGTTTGATTAGCAATGGGAAATGGGTGGGGAATAAGGATCTTGAGGCATAAAGAAATTGCATGAAAGAAAACTGTGTCAATGAGGGGAGAAATATGCTTCTTATGCCCATCCAAAGAGGATTTGATGCACTATTGTGGCATGCATGTCAACACTGCACTGTTGTCACAGACGCAGCTGTGGGTGCATAATGACCGTAGAGCACAAGGGTTTGCAGGCTGCAGTGCAGCAGTGATTTTAGCAGTAATTTCATATCTACATGAGAGCCCATTCACCTTTCTTCTGGAACTTAGAATGCTGTACTGTTGTTACCACCCAGCTTCCTCTAGATTGTGGCAGAATTCATCATCATTTCTCTTGAGTTTATAATGCATATTTAAAAGAAAAAAATATTTTTATTCCAAAAATCTGGGGATGACTTTTGAAACCTATGGTAAGAAATTCCTTAATGACTATTTTTTTCCTCTTGTTGTAGAGTTTACATTGAATTAAGAAAGAAAAGTATAGAACTTTTGACAGCAGGTTTAAACTGAGACATTATATTGTTACAGATTTATCTGTAATTTTGAAGAACAAAGACAGAATTAGATAGTGGCATCAATTAAAAATGAACAAATTATGAATATAGTTAATCAGTTAAAATTAATAACCACCCCAAGCTACTAGAATTTTTCCCTATAAGCTAAATCATATATCTTAGTTAAGATAAGATATAAGACATATAAGACATCTTTTTTTTTTTTTTTGAGACGGAGTTTCGCTCTTGTTACCCAGGCTGGAGTGCAATGGCGCAATCTCGGCTCACCCGCAACCTCCGCCTCCTGGGTTCAGGCAATTCTCCTGCCTCAGCCTCCTGAGTAGCTGGGATTACAGTCACGTGCCACCGTGCCCAGCTAATTTTTTGTATTTTTAGTAGAGATGGGGTTTCACCTTGTTGACCAGGATGGTCTCGATATCTTGACCTCGTGATCCACCCGCCTCGGCCTCTCAAAGTGCTGGGATTACAGGCTTGAGCTACCGGGCCCGGCCACATATAAGATATCTTAACTAAGATATATGATTTAGCTTATAGGGAAACATTCTAGCAGTATCTTAACATTAATAAGATATGTGTTTTAGCTTATAGGGAAGCATTCTACTAGTATCTTAACATAAATAAGATATGATTTCGCTTATAGCGAAAAATTTATACTTCAATGAAAAATTATGCATTGTCTAGATTCTAGATCATCTAGATTCTAGAGGACATCCCTTTGATCAATCTGATCACTTACGATCTACAAGGCACTTTAAATCAACTTAATACCTGGAGTAATGCTAAGAGAGATTAAGAAAATAAATAGCCCTATCATCAAGGAACTTACAGTCTAATAGGAGACATGTGAAATATGTAAATAGAATCTGAAGTAGAAAACCTGTCATTTCAGTGTATAAAAATGCCATAGGTTAAAAGGAGTGATAGAACATTTTAAAATCAAAGAATCTCAGAAAATTTTGTAAGTATGTTACATTGATCTGACCACCAAAACAGAAAAGATTTGGATGCGGAGTTTGCATGAGGCAATGTGGAAATGACTGATAGCAGTAAGTGGTGAGAACTCTCTTAGAGGGTCTATTAGCATGTCCCTTATGCTTGAAGGATTGTACAAACAGATGAAACAGACTGTTTGACAGCAGGTTATTGAGTGATCTTTAGCTGATTATTGAGCGATCTGTGCACCAACACTCTATAACAAAGACAGTATTATTCAGTGGTTACCAGCAAAGGTTCAGGCATCGTATATACCATTTTCAGAACCCACTTATTCTCTGTATGACCCAGGTTAATTAAGAGGCTTGACTCTATACTTAGTGTTGTAACATAAATAAGATACATGATTTAGCTTATAGGGAGAATGTATGGCTTCAATTACGCATTGTCTAGATTCTAGAGGACATCCCTTTGATCAGTCCGATTCTGATTCTGTGGCAGATATTTTACAATTCTATAAATTATTAACTGATAGCAATATAAAATGCTTCTCGTTTATGACATACAAATTCAGTCCTGTTGGGCAGAGATTGAATCGACTTCCCTCTCCCACAGTGGAACAAGCAAGTTTAGCCTCTATTTGCACATTCATTTCTACATTCCTTTACTTCTTATAAATGTGTGCTTCTTTGACTATTTTTGAACCAGTTACTACACCTGCGTGGGTCCCTCATTGAGTTGAATAAAATCTTTGACACATTTATTTTATATGTACATGAGAGTTATTTCACCTTTCTTCTGGGACTTAATTCTTTTTAATAAATATTATTATGCTAAGACATTTATATCATGTGTAGCTGTGGTTGATTCATATTAACTTTGGATATACTTCAGTGTATATATTCATATTTTAAAAATCCAAGAATGTTTGACACATCGGCTAGATTTATTATAAACACAAAATAAATGTATTTGGAAAAGATATTTTGCCTAAGACTTCATAACTCATCAAACTTTTACTGTTCATTATTGCCTCCCCAAAACCTTCTTCAGTGCTGCTTTCACCTCCTTATTCCTTAAAGTATAGATGAGTGGATTCAACATAGGCGTCACCAGGGTGTAGAAGAGAGTGAGGAACTTGCCTTGGTCTTGGGAAGAGCTGTTTCCTGGCTGCATATACATATAGATGATGCTCCCGTAAAACAGGGAGACCACTGAGAGGTGAGAACCACAGGTCTGGACGGCCTTCCCTCGCCCGGCGGCTGACTTGATTCTGAGCACAGCTGCAGCGATGTAGCTGTAGGAGACAAGAATGAGACCGAGGGGCAGCAGGACGATGAGAACGGCGAAAGCAAAGACCAGCATTTCCACTGCACACGCATCCACACAAGCCATCTTGATCAGTGCTGGCATTTCACAGAGGAAGTGGTTAACTCGGCAGCACCCACATCTGGAGAGGGTCATTGTTAGTGGTGACAGGACAATGGCATTGACCAGTCCACTCCCCCAGGCTGCAGCCACCAGTCCTAGGCATAGCTGGGGGTGCATAATGACCAGGTAGTGCAAAGGTTTGCAGACTGCAGCGTAGCGGTCGTAGGCCGTGACAGCCAGAAGGATGCACGCAATTCCCCCAACGGAAAGGAAAGAGAAAAGCTGGACAACACAGCCGGCATAGCTGATGGTCTTGTCAGGGCCACAGAGGTTTACCAGCGTTTGTGCGATGCAGCTAGTACTGAAGCAGAGACCTAGGAAGGAAAGATTTGCCAGAAATAAGTACATTGGGGCATGAAGCCTAATATGCACACAAGGATGATGGCTGAATTTCCCAGTACAGCCATGGAATACAGCATGAAATTTACTATGAAGAGCACCATCTCCAGCTTGGGACGATCAGAGAAACCCGCCAAGATAAAACTGTCCTCTGAGCTGTCATTGCATTTTCCATTGCCTTCCTTTCACATCATCTGTGTAGCTGGTGGGGACACAACGAAGAATGTTTAATCTGCATTATCCGAATGCCATTGAACGTCAGGATTTGGGGGAACATATAACCATCAACTCTCTCATCCCATTCAATAACTGTAGCATATCTTCTGCCAGCTAGCTATATAAACTGTTTATTGTTTGTTCAAACACAAAGCAAAGTGTTTCATTGTTGAGAAATTCTTGTTTATAAGCCTCTTTTTATTATGTAGATATTTTCTCCCTATAATGCACAAGACAAACTATTTTAACTTCATTGAATACACATTGATCTAATACCTCTTCATATGACATAATTAACATTTTTTTGAGACAGGTACTATTTTGAGTTTTTAAAATACACACCAATCTAATACTTCTTCATATGACATAATTAACATTTTTTTTGATACAGGGTACTATTTTAACTTTTGAAAATACACATCAATCTAATACTTCTTCATATGACATAATTAACATTTTTTTGAGACAGCCTGCTGTGTAGCCCAGGTTGGAGTGCAATGGTATGACCTCAGCTCACTGCAACCTCTGTCTCTCAGCCTCAAGCAATCCTCCCACCTCAGCCTCCTGAGCAGCTGTGACTACAGGCGCACACCATCATGCCCAGCTAATTTTGTTCATGTTTTTTTTTAGAGATAAGGTCTCACTATCTTTCCCAGGCTGGTGTTGAACTCCTGGCCTCAAGTGATCCTCTTTCCTCAGCCTCCCAAAGTGCTGGACTGAATGGATGTCGGCCAGGTGTGAGCCACCACACCTGGCCAACATCCATTAACGTATTATAGATGTTTACTATATCTTGACTAAATTTTCTGTAGTCCAAGACATTTGGACTTCCCTTCAGTCTTCTTATACCTGGTTAACAGGTGTATTATCACCCTAGGAGCTGTATTCTACATGCCCTCAATGTTGACAGTGACCTGAAAGCGTGACAACCATGGCTGACCTCACTACTGCCCACTATGAGCTGGACAATTATATCCTAATTATTGTGGCATAAGTAAGCATCTACTTTACAGTGTTAATGCTATCTTTTCACTTAGGTTATAAATGTATCTACTAAATATCACAGTTCTTTATTCCCATGAAATACTGTCAACTTGGATCTCTACAATTCATGTCTTTGTAAGCAACAGAATTTTGCAACCAAGATTACCAAAGTCAGAGAGGATATTCTCTCCAGTAATAAAATGGCAACTTTGAATACACTTTGTCTTCAATTAAGTCTTTTGTAGATGTTAAAAACAATGTGATTAGCTTACAGAGGAGAGGTGCATGGCAGCAGGGACTAGGGACGAATACAGATGAAGGAGAATGTGGTAACTAAAAAGGAATTCTAAAAAGCATAATTTAAAAATATAAATTAAAAAAAAAGACCCTAACATGGCTAAGAAGAAAAAAGTGAGATCGATTCACAAAAGACACATACAACCGGATTAAAGGACACTAGGATAAAAGTAAAATAACAGAGAAAAGGAGAAGTGAAAAATAGAGCAGCAGGTACATATGGGTGTAAAATATACTTCACACTATGATGCAGTCTAGAGAATTAATGGCTGCTTTTAACTGGGAAATTGAGAAAAAATAAATACAGCGTAGGACTTAAACTTTTGTCACGGATATTTTGATTTTCAAATGAAAAACTTGTCTTTGGTGAAAATGTGTTGACATAGATGTTCTTACAGTAAATTTATTTTCCACAGTCAAATAGAGCATGCTAAAGGAAAAGAAAAGTTTCTCCATTTTCTCCGGTCATTTAGGCTTGCCTGGTTTCAACTTTCCCAAAACATATAGGAAGAAGAAATATTCATGTGATTTCCTCTGGCTTGGATTGTTATCTAAGATTTTGTGGAAGATTATGTGGTTAATAGAAAGAGAAAGTAACAGTACAGTTATGATACAAAGCGCCAGAAATGATACAGAAGTGATTACAGCAATCTCAACTTGTCAAGAAACAAGCTGATAAGCCCCAAACTCTCTTTGCATTAGATTCTAGTTTTGTTTTGTTTTGTTTTCTGAAGATGAAAGAGGAAAAATCCATGCGATTCCTTTTCTTACGATTTAAGTGATAGAGTAATGGTGTTGCACTACTTCAGAAAAAGGTAACATGGAGTAATTGCTATGGGATAATTAAATTATAGAGAAACGAGGCAATTGTAACGGAAAACAGTGTTCACATTCTTCCTCTATCTACCTGCCATTTGGGACAATACCTGGTGTTCAGCAGGCTTTCTGGAGCTGTCAACCAAAGCTCCATGGCAAGGGTGTCCTTCTGACTCTAGAAAATAACCAAGGCAGATTTGAAAGGTCTTACAGACCCAGATGGGGAAAAAAATGGAGGACTAATTTCTTAGGATCAAAAGTAGTACCTAATAGTTGGCTTAACATGTTTTCTTGCAAAAATCATGGGGATTGCATGCTCCTTTGGGTAATTATCTAATGCTGCAGAAGGGAATAGAAGAGTGCATTTTTATGGGAAATCATGCAGTAACAGCAGATGATTGGGTGTCAAAACTCTTAGGTCCTTTTTTAGGTTTTTGTCTGGGCCACAGCTATTCATATCTTTAAAATTTGAGTTTTTGTTTCTATGGTAAAATATTTTTGGAGTTTGGCGGGGCAAAAAATAAATTTGGCAACATAGCACAAATATGAACAGTATTTGAACACTGCTTTGTTCTTGAATTGAGATTTAGTCAATTTTCTTAGGAAAGAACATTACAGTCTAATTTCTTTATATTTTAATATAATTTCCATCTGAAAATTATATTAAATCCAAAAGTGTTTTGTTGTTGTTTTGCTGTTGTCACTTGATTTGTAACTTTTTTTTTTTTTTTTTTTTTTTTTGAGACGGAGTTTCGCTCTTGTTACCCAGGCTGGAGTGCAATGGCACAATCTCGGCTCACCGCAACCTCCGCC
Organism: Saguinus oedipus; assembly: GCA_031835075.1. Lineage (NCBI taxonomy): Eukaryota > Metazoa > Chordata > Mammalia > Primates > Cebidae > Saguinus > Saguinus oedipus. Next base: position 6,525,703 of record CM063172.1, on the reverse strand, counting down.
TCCTGGGTTCAGGCAATTCTCCTGCCTCAGCCTCCTGAGTAGCTGGGATTACAGGCACACGCCACCATGCCCAGCTAATTTTTTGTATCTTTAGTAGAGATGGGGTTTCACCATGTTGACCAGGATGGTCTCGATCTCTTGACCTCGTGATCCACCCGCCTCGGCCTCCCAAAGTGCTGGGATTACAGGCTTGAGCCACCGCGCCCGGCCTGATTTGTAACTTTTATTTACAGGTTCAATTGGTAAAGTTACTGTAATATATTACATACAAATTAAACACATGAAATTTGATTGATTGATGTTCATTAAATTATATTCGAACAAAAAGCTGAAGTCACCCTGATTACCCTTTGGATTAGGTAAAATTGGACCCCAAACACCTCCAAAAGGATAATATTGTCTCTAAGGGAAGTTAAGGGTTAGAGTGATTTCTTTAGGAGTGGCGCGTAGTCTAACAAGAAACGTTGAGCACATTTGTTGCTGTGAGACATTAAAGCTTACGTTCTCCACAAACCGATGCTGTTTGAAATTCACGACTAACCCTAAAAATATTATTTCAGAAGCGGAACATATATATGTTATCTGGGTTTGAAATTATATCATTTCATAAAAATAAGAGTGAAGTAAAAAGGAATGTAAGAATCAAGTATTGTGGACAATGGACAAATCACGATGGCTCAGTGAGTTTCCAGATAAATTCTGCTCTGTTTTTGAAAACAGAGAAAAATATTTACAACACATATGTAGAACAGACAGCAAATATTTTTAGTGATCAAAGAGCTTTTTCCAATATGTATGTTGTTTTCAAATAAAAAGGATTCCACTTACCTGGACAAGACAAATAGGCAAAGGATAGTGAGATACAATTTACTGAAATTGTAATGCATATGGTCTTAAAACATGTAATGTTTTTTCAACTTAATGTGTAATTAAATAAGTACAAATTAGCACAACAATCAGTAATTATTTTTCTCATGTCATATTGTACATACTTTTCAGCTGGGTCATATTCAATCTATGATGATAGAGAATGGCACTCTCATAAACTGTGTGTGAGAATGTAAATCGGTTTTAAATTTTTAGAGGATAGTTTTACCAGATATTTGGAAATTTGGTAAATGCACAAGTCTTTAACCCATTAATTCCACTTTCAGGAATTTACTGTTAGAAATACTTATGTAAGTGCAAAAAGATATATACATAGCACAGTTAGATTATGGCTTTAAAAAAAGAGAACAGACTAAATGTTCATTGACTGAATAATGGTTAAGTAAATGTTTGTACATTCATAAATAAAAAGTACAAAGTCACAGAAAAATGTAGTGTGTGTGTGTGTGTGTGTGTGTGTGTTGATATGGAAACTAAACAAAAATATATTAAACATATTTTGAGTGTATTATATAGTAAATATTTCAAATATATTTTAAATATATTAAAATGGTATTAAATACAGAGTAAATAGAAATTGTTAAATAATACTATATTAAAATTAATAAAATTATTAATATATAGTTATATATTAAATATATAAAATACATTTAACTTTTGAAAAATTGTGTTTCACAATTTCAGGTATAATGCCTCCCCATTTCTAAAATATTAAAATTAACATGCGTATGCCAAGATAACTGAAGTTTGAAGGAAGGGGATTTTGAATTAATCCTTTTCATTATTTCAAAAACTTTTATATTAAAAATTATTTTTTAAATTGGTGCATAATAATTGTACATATTTATGGTGTATAGTGTAATAATTTGCTGTGTATAAACTGTATAATGATCAAATCAGGAGACCAAGATTCGGTGGCTCACGCCTGTAATCCCAGCACTTTAGAAGGCTGATGTGGGCAGAGAGCAAGGTCAGAAGTTCGAGACCAGCCTGGCCAATATTGATGAAACCCCGTCTCTACTAAAAAAAATTATAAAAATTAGCCAGGTGTGCTGGTGTGTACCTGTAGTCCCAGCTATTCAGGAGACTGAGGCAGGAGAATCACTTGAACCTGGGAGGCAGAGGTTGCAGTGAGCCGAGATCGTGCCACTGCACTCCAGCCTGGGCAACAGAATGAGACTCCATCTCAAAAAAATAAATTAATTAAAAAACAGGATATTTAGCATACTATCACCTCATACATTTATCATTTCTTTGTGGTGAGAACATTCAAAATTATTCTAGCTATAGAAAACTATACATATTTTAATATGTAGAATAATGTTTTAACATATGATATAGAGTAGTATTTAATATAGAATATTTTGAAAATACAATGTGATCTTATTTATTATGTCAACCTACTGTGCAAAAGAACATTAGAATTTACTATTCTAACTTACTGTAACTTTGTACCAATTGACTGAATGCTCCTCATACTCCTCTCTCCTTAATCCCCCAGTTTCTGGTAACTACTGTCCTACTCTATTCCTATGAGACAGATTTCTTTAGATTGCACATATGAGTGAAATTTAGATTGCACAAATGTGGTATTTGTCTTTCTGTGCCTGGTTTATTTCACCTAATGCATGTCCTCCAAGGTCATCTATGGTGCCACAAATGAGCAGATCTCCTTTTTTATGACTGAATAGCATTCCTTTGTGTATATACACCACATTCCTTTATCCTTTCATCCATTGATGGGTACTTAGGTTGATTGCATATCTTGGCTATTATGAATACTGCTGCAGTAAACATAGGCGTGCAGATACCTCTTAGACATACTGATTTTAATTTCTTTGGATACATATGCAATAGTGGGATTGCTGGATCATATTTTGATTTGAGCTAATTTAATTTGATTTAATTTAATTTTAATCCATTTTCAATATTTTGAGGAAGCTTGACAGTGTTTTCCATAATTGCTGTATTAATTATATTCCCACCAACAGTGTATAAGAGTTCCCTTTTCTCCACATCCATGCTAGTGTTTATTTGTTATTTGTTTAATAGCCATTCTAATTGGGGTGGGGTGATACCTCACTGTGGCTTTGATTTGCATTTCCATGACTATTAGTGATGTTAAGCATTTTTCATAGATCTGTGGGTCATTTATATATCCTCTTTTGAGAAATGTCTTTCAGATCTTTTGCTTAGTTTAAAGGCATGATTAGATAACTAATAATAATTATTATTGCGATGGAGTGGTTTGAGTTCCTTATATATTCTGGATATCAACCCCTTATCAGATGCATAGTTTGCAAATATTTTCTCACATTCTATAGGTTATCCCTTTATTCTTTTGATTGTTTCCTTTGCTGTGCAGAAGCTCTTTAGTTTCGTGTAATCTCATTTGTCTGTTTTGGTAGTCTGTGCTTTTGAGGTCTTATCCAAAGATACTTGCCCACACCAATGTTATAAAGCATTTCTTCTATGTTTTCTTCTAGTAGTTTTGCCATCTTGGGTCTTACATTTAAGTCTTGAGTTCATTCTGCATTGATTTTTGTATCTGGTTAAAGAGAGGGGTCTATCTTGCTTCATTTTTTTGCACATTGATATCCAGTTTCCCCAGCACAATTTATTAAAGAGACTGGCCTTTTCCCAATGTGTATTTTTTGGCACATTTGTGGAAAATCAGTTGGCTGTAATTGTGTGGATTTATTTCTGGGTTCTCTTTTGTTACATTAATTTATATGAATTTTTACGCCAGTACCATGCTGTTTTGGTTACTATTGCTTTGTAGTATATTTTTAAGTCAAGTAGTTTGGTGCCACCAGGTTTGTCCTTCTTGTTCAAAGATTTCAAAAGCACAGTGCAATGTGGCTTTGGCTATTTGGCATTTTTTTTTTTTTGTAAGTGTGGTTTCACATGAATTAAGGGATTTTTTTTTAATGTGAAGCATATCATTGCTATTTTGATTGCACTGAATCTATAGATTGCTTTGGGTATCATAGACATTTAAACAATGTTAATTCTTTTAATCTATGAACATGGATATCTTTCCATTTATTTGTGTATCTTTTATTTCAACAATGTTTTATAGTTTTTATTGTACTGATCTTTCACCTCCTTGGTGAAATTTACTTCCAGGTATCTTTTTTTGTAGTGATTATATATGTGATTGCTATCTTGATTTTTTTCCACATAGTTTGCTATTGGCCTATAGATATGCTATTGAATTTTGGGTGCTGATTTTGTATATTGCAACTTTACTGAATTAATTTATTGGTTCGGACAGTTTTTTGGGTGGTGTCTTTAGGGTTTTCTATATATAAGATAATGTCATCTGTTCAGTGACAATTTGGCTTTCTCCTTTCCGATTTGTATGGCTTTTATTTCTCTCTCTTGCCTGCTTGTTCTGATTAGCACTTCAGTACTATGTTGAATAAATTGCTAAAAATGGGCATCCTTATGTTTTTCCAAATCTTAGAGGCAAAGCTTTCAACTTTTCCCTATTCAGTATGATGTTAGCTGTCGGTTTGTCATATACGGACTTTATTGTGTTGAGGCATGTCCCTTGTACACCTGGTTTGAGAGTTATCATAAAGCCTGCTGAATTTTATCAAATGTCTTTTCTTTGTCATATGGTTTTTGTCCTTAATTAAGCTAACATGATATATCATGTGTATTGATTAGTGTATGATGAACCATCCTTGCAACCCTAGGGCAAATTTCACTTTATCGTAGTGAATGATCTTTCTAATGTGTTATTGAATTTGGTTTGCTATATTTTTTGAGAGTTTTTGCATCTGTGTTCATTAGGGATACTGGCCTGGAGTTTTCTTGTTTTGTTGAGTTTTGTATGGTTTTGGTATAAAGTAACAATGGTCTTGTAGAATTAGTTTGGAAGAACTTCCTCCTCTTCAATTTCTAAAATACTGTGATTTACATAAATATGCGAAGATAACTGAAGTTTCAAAGAAGTGAAGTTTTCATTTTCCTTGCCTGTTCTTCTAAAAATAAAAAAGTTAACATATAACCATATGAAAATGTAATATATAATTCTGACTGTATGTTACTTTAACATTTAAAAGAGTTAGATAAATTTTGAAAGCAAATTTTAAAAATTAAGCTTCAGTTTAATTTCATTTGTTTTTTTAATGTTTTCTGTGTCTTCTAAGTAAAAAAAAAAAATTCTCAACCCACTAGCTCATTTAACAGTTGACTTACTGTCCCTGATAGTTAAGTTCTGAAGGAGTTGAGAAAAGAAAGATGAATTATAGATTGGAGAAAGTAAAGAATGAGAAATGTTTAGATTTATTGATAAAAGTAGTTTTTTTCTTCTAGAATTGAAAGACAGCTATATTTACTCATGTGATTCTCTCTGCATAACTGAACAATCTTAAGGGATTCTGAGTGATGACATCAGTGGGTAATACTTAAAACTAGAGCAAGCAGGAAAATGATTTTCAACTTCTGCAGTTCTTTATAAAGTTGAAAGGAAGAACAAGACCCTAGAGATCTAATTGTAATAATTACTAGAATTAAGCTACCAACAGCAGTGATCTTGTTTTCTCCATGTCCACAGGGATCCATCTCTTGGGAGAGGAGAACTGATTAACATGTTCTTCCTATGCTTCATGCAGCTATTAAAAAGTTTCAAATGAGTTTTGTTATAATCCCTAAAATGGAACACTCTCTGGGATTATCTGACTTCGAGGAGAAAACAGCCAATTAAGGACTGATTACAGTGGAGAGCTAAAGTGAGTCAGCTCCTGTCACTGTGTTCTTGCCTTTCTTTACAGTTGTATCTAAGAGTTATTCAGCAGCCCCGGGGATTTACCCAATACTGTTATTCACACCATCGAATCTGAAACTTTCTCAGTATAACTCAAATAATCATCCCCTCACTTCTAGGTGGGATTTTGATAGTAGAGATTTAGTGAGAGTACCTAGGAGAACTATTCTCTATTAGTGACTTTTTTGTTCTGTACTTATCCTTCAGGAATAAGTCCCATAAAATCTTATAATGTAGAATGACTCTGGGATATGCAATGTATTTCTATTCATTAAACATTTCCAGGCACTGTGAAAGATGCTTGGGATATAAATAAATGTTACATATGTGTCCTCCAAAATATCACAATCCAGAGCAAGGTAAGAACGAGGAAGTTACAATATTGTGTCAAAATTACTATCTTATCCAAGACAGTGAAAAAGATAAACATTGGATTATTTATTCTATTGTGTTTGTTAACTGCTTATATTTCCATTCTATGATACTTTCATTTCCATTAAGTATTGTGTGTTTCCTGCTAGATTCCCCTACGTGTCATACCTTCTCTTAAGCGTGAGTTAGTCTTATTGATGGTGGCAGGAGGCAGATAGGTTCCTAGGTGGGAAGGGGCGCGTCCACAGTGAGCCCCAACCTTCAAGCCAAGGAGGACCTGAAGTTCCAGATGGAGTCCAGGACAGAGAGGGAGAACTTCCTGGATGTTTTTTGGCCAATCAGATGGTGCTTTTTCCGGACTCACCCATGAACCAATCAGCTCGCACTTTCTCCATAGACCCATTCTCCCGCCCATTGACCAATCAGCATGTACTTCCTCCTTTCCAAGGGTGGGCTCAGAATAAACTTCCTAGGGTTCGTAGATAACTACCATTACCGTACTGTCAGGGGAATTTGACCCTGATCAGCAGGAGGAATCGTAGATAACTACCATTACCGTACTGTCAGGGGAATTTGACCCTGACCAGCAGGAGGAAGCAGTGCTGATTTTCGATGATGGGGCCACAGAATAATTCATGTGGAGCCCAGGAGATCCACTTGGCTACCTCCTGTATTCCATTGTAACATGAATAGACAGGTGCAGCGACTTCAGAATGAGAAGGCCATGATTACCAAGGGTTCAGATCTTTAGAAATGAAGGTTTGGGTCACAATTCCAGGTCAGCAACCAAGACCCTTTAAGATACTAGATGAGAGTGGGGGAGATTGGAATAGATAACTAGAAGATACCCTTGTGAATTTCCACTCAGAAAGAGAAGTCCATGAGTACCATGGGAGATTTACTTCCCTAACATGAAGGGAGAAAATTATCTATGTGAGTCATGGAGTGAGTTGCAGTGATCAGAAAATTGATGTACTATTCTGCGTCTCACAAGAAATGAATGAAATTTTCTGCCACTCTGCATCCTTGCTAGCAATTGGTATTTTCAATTTTTTTAATATTTTAGCCCATTCTAATAATGTGGTAGTATCTCCCTGTTTTTTTATTTGCAATTTCCTAACAGAAAATAATGTTGACTCTCTTTTTATATGCTTATTTGCCATTTGTATGTTTTCTTTGTTAAAGTATCTGTTCAGATATTTTGCTCAATTTTTAATTGGTTTACTTGTTTTCTTATTGTTGAGTTTTGGGAGGTCTTTGTATATATTACACACACACACACACACACACACACACACACTTTTTTTTTTTTTTTAAATGTGAAAAGGCTCTACTTGCAGGAGACCAGGAATTTAATTGAACAGGCTAACTCTTCAGATGACTCCTCCTTCTCATTTTTCTTCTCCTCTGCTGCAGCAGGGCTAGAACCAGCAGCAGGAGCTGCAGAGCCCAAAGAAGCAGAGATGGCCACAGCCTCACCAGCAGGCACAGTGGCAAGCTCATCAATACCTTGAGCAATGATATTTTCAATATTTTTTTCCATTCAGCTCACTGATAACCTTGTTTAGCCAGTCGTCAACTGTCTCCATGCTTACTCTGTCCAGGATCTTCTCGATGTCCTTGGCACTGGGGCAGATGTTGCTCTCAGAGGCAGCCAGTAGGTAGGAAGTGAGACAGAGCATCTCAGTGGCAGTGGCAGCAGCAGAGGAGGGGCCTCATAGGTCATAATATGTATGTTTTGCAAATATTTTCTCCCAGTCTGTGACTTGTCTTTTCTGCATCTCTGGAAATAAAGCTAAGGTACAGAACAAACTTAAATGGTCTATGCAAGAGAAACTACTAAATTTTGCTAAGCTAGTCCGGGTCTATGATATTTTACCTTGGGGATCACAAGCTCAGTGACATCATATTCAAACTCTGGCAGGCTTGCAGCCAATAGAGAGGTTTGACCTCTTTTGGAGTTCTGTTAAAAGAAGTACAAGTTGGCTGGGTGCGGTGGCTCCTGCCTGTAATCCCAGCACTTTGGGAAGCCGAGGTAGGCAGATCATGAGGTTAGGAGATTGAGACCATCCTGGCCAACATGTTGAAACCCCGTCTCTATTTAAATAAAAAGGTACAAGTCATGTTCACTGAAAACTATGAAACATTGTAGAAAGAAATGAAAGATTTACATAAATGGAAAGTCATCCCCTGTGCACGTGTTGAAAAACAATATTGTTAAGATGACAAAAGTTCCCAAATTGATCGATAGATCCAATGCAATTTCTAAAAAATCACAGTTGGCTTTTTATTTTTTGTTTTTGCAGAAATTGACAAGCTGAACTTAAAATTAATATAAATGCAAGAGACACAAAATAGTCAAAGCAATGTTAATAATGAAGAACAAAGTTGAAGGACTCACATTTCCCAATTTCAAAACTTGCTACAAAACTACAGTTATAAAGAAAGCATGGTACTGGCTTAAAGATAGACATATGAATCCATGGAATAAATTATATTTTATACTCCATAACCGAGTAGTGGAGAGGCCGACAAATAGCTACGAACCTATCAAGGGACATGACGGCCAGGAGAAGACATTCAGTAGCCCCTAAGGCCAGAAATATGAAAAGCTGGGCCATACAGCCCCCATACCTGATTACCTTCTTGATGCTGCATAAATTTACTAGCATTTGTGGGACTGTACATGTGGTGTAGCAAAGATCCTGGCGTGAGAGATTGCTAAGAAAAAAATACATGGGGGTGTGGAGTTTGGAGTCCAAGTGTGACACTAGCATAATGGTCAGATTGCCGAAGATGGTCATAATGTAAGAAATCAAGAAGATCACAAAGAGTGGAAACTCCAGGCAAGGTAGATCTGAGAAACCCAGCAGGATAAACTCCTGTACAATGCTTTCATTTAGCCAATTCATGATTAATGTTTCAATTCTTGGTTTCCTGCAACAGAATATTTCAGGAAGTTAATTAACATATATTTGTTAACTATTTCAGTTACTTATAGTCATTTTACTACCTGTTTGAAGACATTTACAGAACTGATATTGCTTGTTTTATAACATGAAAAATATACAGTTGAAAATGCTCATAATTACGAAGTATTTCTAAAATTTAATCTATCTCTGTATCATCACTGCAAAAGTGAAAGCTAAAATTTAAAAAGTAGATTCCTGATTTAAACAACTTTCACAAAATGTGTTCTTTAATTTTTTTGTAATTTGGTTAATCTTTGTAGTACTTTCCACATAAATAGCTATTATTAGATTCTGTCATAATCTCTAACACATTATTTTTTTCACTCTAATTTCTTAATGTTAAGGAGACTGCTTTGTCATTTGAAACAGTTTGTTAGTTTCTTAGATATTTTTAAAATCAATAGGTTTTGGGGGAACAGGTGGTGTTTGGTTCCTTGGATAAGTTGTCCAGTGGTGATTTCTGAGATTCTGGTGCACCCATTACCAGTCGTGTACACTGCACTCAATGTGTAGTCTTTTATCCTTCAGTTCCCTCCTACCCTTTCCCTCAAGCCCCCAAAGTCCACTGTGTCCTCATAGCTTGGTTCTCACTTATGAGTGAGAAATACTATGTGAGACGATTAAAATTATTTAGACCACCTCAAAAGTTCTGTAATAAGCTCCAGCACGTTATTAGACACATTTCAGAGAAACATCTTTTGCCTTTTAGGACCGTATCAAATTGGAATGAAAAGACATTAGTAGCACGGAATTTGGAGGCAGACAAGTCTGGGTCCACATCCCTACTACGTAAGTCATTAGTTATATCCTCCTGGGAATATTTCTTACTCTCTGTGATCTTCAAGCTCCTCATCCATAAAATGAGTATAATAATACCTTCCTGGGATAGTGGTACAAAGTGTGGACAGAAGGAACTGTAGTCATCCTCTGATGCTCAGAGGAAAATTATGTGTGGTTTTCAGAACTCTAAATGTCCTAGGGTTGCCAATAAAAAATGGCCCTGTGGGTTAAAATTTATCTTCTTATTCCCTCCAAAGCTCCAATACCAGCAACTTTGACAACAGAGGTAATAGTAACTATCTGATGTGAAGTATAAATGCTATTTTTAATGTAAATTGCCTGGCATAATGCCACACAGCAATGCGAATGAAAGTATCATATGCTACATGAGACATTCAAGGCAGAGGCTGTTCACAGCCCTAAATCTGCTAGGTACCAATATAAGTCAAATCTACCAGCTGAAAATTTCCAAAGTCATCTATCTTACTAATGCCAACCTCTATTATTTTATTATTTTGTAAGTGTAAAAATGTAAATGTAAGGATAGGATCATAAATTTTAAATTATGATTCAATGTGTGTTTTAATTTTTCTCACTTATTCTGCAGTTTTCAGTATAGAATGGGAGGGAACACTTTTATAGTCTCTCAAGTGCCAGTGCCATGCAGCTGCCAAGAGCATTAGGTGTGTGGTACAGATGTAAATTCAGACATAGACATAAACGTACAAAATGCTCAAATCCTCAAGGAAGAAACCAAGTTTCTGAACAGGTATTGAGCATGCTTCCATGTGTTTACAAAAGGGAATAGAAGATACTGGTCAGTGTTCATATATGTATAAAATTACCTGAAAGTATACAAAAGTGTTAAAAGTTGTTACTTCTGAGCCAGGCGCGGTGGCTCACGCCTGTAATCCCAGCACTTTGGGAGGCCGAGGCGGGTGGATCACGAGGTCAAGAGATCGAGACCATCCTGGTCAACATGGTGAAACCCCGTCTCTACTAAAAATACAAAAAATTAGCTGGGCATGGTGGCGCATGCCTGTAATCCCAGCTACTCGGGAGGCTGAGGCAGGAGAATTTTCTGATCCCAGGAGGCAGAGGTTGCAGTGAGCCGAGATCGTGCCATTGCACTCCAGCCTGGGTAACAAGAGCAAAACTCCATCTCAAAAAAAAAAAAAAAAAAAAGTTGTTACTTCTGGAGAATGGAAATTGAAAGAGAGAGAAAAATCAGATTTTAATATTTAACTTTATACTTGCTCTAATTTTTAATACTATAATGCTTTTTATTATTAATAAAAATTATTATGTATTACATAACAACTTTAAATGAGAACACATTCATGCTCTATGTTTTACTATAAAGACAAGTACTGCTTTAGACTTCAATACTGTAAAAATTCTTACATGAATTTAGGCTTTTACCTTAACAGATTTTTAAAACAGAATCTACATTAATCTACATGGACATTTTCTGAAGACTGGAACGCAGGGGCATTAGGCATCTTACTGTCAAACAAAACAGAGAGTTGCCATTCATTATAGGAATTCTGAAAAGCAGAGGAAATGAAAGCCGTAGAAAGAGACTTCACAAGTTCACAATTTCCTTGAGTTAACAAGTATTGGAAAATACCCTCTCTGTATAATTAGCGTGATGTACGTCTCAGTTTGACCAGGACTGCGAGTTTACTCCTGCTGTTCTGTCACGATTACTAATAGAATCCCTCAATCTTCAGAAGGGTTCACGTTTGGGTGGTAAGAAGTTATAAGGTGTCTCTGTAAGGTCTCTCTAGCTGTAATATTGGAGACTGAAATAATTTTCTAATCATTGCCAAGAGATACCTCATCACTGAGGGCATTGTATATGCTTTCTCCTAACTGGGACCAGTGGCCTTCCCTGACCAGCCCTGTATCTGGCATTTCTCTGCTAGGATTCCGCCAAAAACAAACTCTCCAAGAAACCCTGACTGATGAAAATTATAGAAGGGAGGAATGCAATTAATTTCTTGCTCTTTCTCACTGAGGTTTAGCAATTACAAATGTATTAAATGCACTTCTGTTATACGTAATGTCCGTGATCCACAGCAGTGAAGGCACGAAGAAGGGAAAATAAAATACAAGCATTGGAGAAGGCAGGGGAATGGCAACAGAGGGCAGAGGGCAGTGCAGAATGAAAGTGCTGGGGAGACTGCAGTGCGACTCATTCTTATATTCTGCTTTGCTCACTTTTGGGGCAAAATTTCCCCATCTTTCAAACATCCAGTAACCTCAATACGTGTCCACTCTTAAAAAGAAAACTTCTTTTAAAAAGTTGAGAAATTGGCTGGGTGTGGTGGCTCATGCCTGTAATCCCAGCACTTTGGCTGGCCAAGGCAGGTGGATCACCTGAGGTCATGAGTTCAAGACCAGCCTGGCCAACATGGTGAAACCCCATCTCTACTAAAATTACAAAAATTAGCCTGGTGTGGTGGCACACGCCTGTAATCCCAGCTACCCAGGAGGCTGAGGCATGAGAATCACTTGAACCCAGGAAGTAGAGTTTACAGTGAGCCGAGATCATGCCACTGCACACTAGCCTGGGTAATGGAGCGAGACTCCATCTCAAAAAAAAAAAAAAAAGTTGAAATATTTTGTACACAGAAAATTCAAATAATTTGAATTGTTATTCTTATCACTATCATTGGATAGGAAGGACTTGCTAACAATGGAAATAAGTAGGAAACTTGTATCTCTGAAATCCTTGCAGATAGGCTAACGAATTATTTACCTGATTACACCTATGCTGATGGTGCCCAGTCATGGCTGAGGCCTCAAAAGGCCGCACAATCTATTCCTCTGGTGCCGGTAAGAATTCTGTTTACAGCATCTTCAGAGGATATCATTTTCATTTTCAGTAACAATCTTTCCTTCGATCAACATAGAAACATATTTTAATAATGTGAGACAAAAGGGATCCCACAGCATAGCAACTATGTTACAACTGCAGGTAAGAAAAAATGAGTATTAGGCCAGGTGCAGTGGCTCCTGCCTGCAATCCCAGCATTTTGGGAAGCCGAGGCTGGCAGATCGCTTGAGTCCAGGAGTTCAGGACCAGCCCAGGCAATGTGGCAAAACCCTGTCTCTACCAAAAATACAAAATTAGCTGGGTACGGTGGCATGCGCCTGTAGTTTCACCTACTCAGGAGGCTCATGTGGGAGGATTGTTTTAGCCCAGGAAGTTGAGGCTGCCGTGAGACGTGATGGCATCGCCGTACTCCAGTGTGGGCTACAGAGACCTTGTCTCAAATAAACAAAACAAACAAAGCAAAAATGGACGTGAGTGTTGTAAAAAGCAACAGTTGAAAAGGGTTATTTGGACTTTTAGAACTTTTGTCTGTATATAACTCAGGATATTTCAGTTGTATTATCTGAGTAAATACAATCACCATCCATTTGCTCGTATATTAGTTGGCACTGCATCCATCATCTGATCTATCTAGGTACATGCTGAAGTTTTTCAGCACATGGCCGACAGAGGATTCACAATGATGAGGTTCAACACAGTCTTGAGAACTTCATTTTAAGCTGTTTACTGTGGAAAGAGCTTTGAGATAAGAAATATGACAAGAGCTGTAGTTTAGATGCTGCTATGTCACTTCACAACTCGGAATTCACTCAATGGTGTGGGAAGCAGCTTACTCCATTTTAACACCAGAGCTTTCTGTTTTCCATGTGACATAACAATTGTTTGCATCTAAGTTTTCTGTAATTATCATACCTCTGAGAATGTGTAAAAAGCTTTAAAAATACTACAGTGAACCCATGTTCCTGCTGGAGTGTAAGCATAAACACTAGAGTAATTTTTTCACATACAACATTGCAATTTGGCTTAGATGAGACAGAAAAGTTTGTCAGGTTTTTTTTGTCTGTTTCACAAAAGGTTAATTTTTCATATAGAAATCTGAATTTAGAGGTTCAGAGAGATTATTTTCACAAGCTTCTGTCACATAGCAGACAGAGGGTTCAAATCTAAGACTGCTCTGCTCTAATTTCCAGTAGAGATAACAAAACATTGCAAATGGCAGGATAAAACAAATAAATGGAATTAAGAAGCTGAGGCTGAGTCAAATTTTTCTCAGTGAGATAATGATAAGCAGTCCATAAGTGCTCAAAACATCCAAATTTTAGCAGGTTTTATATAATAAATTTCAGAAATGTGTTCTACCTACCTGTATGTTAAGCATTAGTGATAGGATGATTTGTGTGTCCATGAAGCTTTGAGTTCATTTAGGATGAACTGGAAGAATGCTGATTCAACAGCCTCTTCGCAAGCTGCTAATTGTAAAACTGATATGGTGAAGTTTGTTCACTTTTCTCTTCTTTCCCTCTGTAAGTGGTAAATTATGAACTCTCCATTCAGGTTTAATTTAGAAAATGTGAGAATAGATGTAAAGCATTGCAGATGATCAGACATGTTTTTCTGATATTATATTACCAAGTATGAAGGTATTTATTGGTTTACAAAATAAATGAGAGGGATAGGAAACTTTAGTTATGAATGTTGGCTGTGCTCTGGCTTACAGGGAAGATGACAATCCTCATGTGGTTTACGGTAATTGACCATGGTGTCTGATAGGAAGAGAGAAGAAGGAGATCTCTGTGACATGATATTTCATTTTACTTTAGGTTTGCTCCCTAATGCCCTTTCTCTGGGAACTGTCTCCTCCATTGTTTCCGAGACAAAAGGGAATCACAGTAGGGACTCAAGTACCTTATCAAATAAAGTCTGGATTTTGTGCCATCAAACTGAGTGTTCATTTCCTTTTTACTAAGCAAGTTCTGTCAAGCCACAGAAAAGAAAACTGCCCATTTACTCTGAAATCCCAAGATCAATATCTATGCAATAAAATAGGCTTCCAGTTAATTTGATGTAGAAATATTTTTACCTTGATTTACGTAAAGTAGTTTTCTTCATTATATATCTAAATAGGTCTCTTTTCTTTCATAGATTTTGAATTTCCAGGCTTAGTTAAAAAACTCTTCTTCAGTTCAGTGTGATTTCCTAGCTTTTTTCCAGTATCAAAAAAATGATTGATATTTTTCTAGTTTTTTTCTATCCAGGATTTGTTTTTATACATTCTAATATGTAATTTTATCAGCTTTCAAGGATAAGTAGATATGAGAAAATATATTCATGGTTATAAAAAAGGTTGGTATCCATATAATACAGTTTTTATAAAGCCCAAGAAAAATAATATGACCATATATATATATATACACACACACACACACTGTGAACTCAGAATAGCAAATCTATATAAGATTTTAAATTCCCAAATATTCAGACAAATATATTAAAATAATAATGATAAATCACTTATCAGATGGAAAAAACAACGTAACTAGCAGTAACTCCTATTTTTAATGTTGCTGAAAGGAAAAGGCCACTGATAAATTATGCGCAGAAATTCAAAGTATCACTGACATTTCAGGAATAAATAGAGCAGTTAATCTTGAAAATAATATTCTATTTATTAACATAGCAATGCCATTCATGGAAATATATCCTATGGAATAAGATTTACTGGTACATAAATCATAGAAACAATAGTTTTTATTGTAGTAATGTTTGTGGTGGCCAGAGTCGAGAAAGAAGCTGCTTTCTCAGTAGACATTGACTAGGTAATTAACCTAATTCAGAAGTATATGCCTGTGATGTTGCTGAGTAAGGAAAAGAATAA
The DNA here is from genome assembly GCA_031835075.1 of Saguinus oedipus. Taxonomy (NCBI): domain Eukaryota; kingdom Metazoa; phylum Chordata; class Mammalia; order Primates; family Cebidae; genus Saguinus; species Saguinus oedipus. The sequence continues at coordinate 6,510,197 of CM063172.1, read as the reverse complement.
ACAGCTTGATCTTAGTTATATAAACAATAACTAAAATGCTCTCAATATAACTCTATGTATTGTATGCCTGCACGGAATTACATGAGAGTGAACAAGAATAAAGAAGAACATGTATTAGCTCCTTCCTTTGGGCAATCTGAAGAGGACAGAGGCTGGTAGCTGTGAGGGGAGAAGAAAGGGGCATCAGATAAACCAGGGAAAAAGACTAAGATGTAATCCACGAAAAATAATGTATACTATTTAAAACCTTCCCAAACTAGTATCAGTGTTTGTCTCTGAAAGTAAGAGTGAGCACGAGGGCAGGATTAGTCAGGGGAAAATGTTTATAATGTTTTAGTTTCTTTTTTCCCATAGCTGCTTATAATAGATAATTTAAATAAAGGGAATAGTATTTTGAAAAAGAAAACAGAGGGCTAAAGAAACAAGAAAATAAAGACATATCTTTAGTTTGCAGAATTAACCAAGATAAATAAACTAAAAGATTTCAGTAGTCCTTAAAGTGAAAAATTAAGAAATAATAATACTCAGTTATCAAGGGACTGGAAACAGGGACGAATCTGTAGTATAATAATAATAATAAAAATATCAATGTTTACTGTCCTTACAATTCCCTATAAAATTGCTACACTTTATTTTTTTAATGTGGAAATGGAGGCTTAGAGAGACAGATTTTCCTAAATTAAAATAATTTGTTAGGAAACCTAGATATGCTATGAATCTACATTTTGGTTCATTTAATTTCTCTTCTTTGACTAATCTTAAGTATGATTCTTGCCAAACTCAACACTCCCCGCTTACTCTAATTTCTCAGAGGACTACTTACTTGATTAGTAGAGAAAGATCTCTTTGAACAATATAATTATAATTTCGTGTATTAATTTCTGACCATCTAATCAATTATTTCTCCTTATCTCAGAATGAAATAGGCTTGGCTACAGCAGTAATTGCGTGACTATCCTTGGAGGTTGGATCACTCAGGCTTAGCTCTCAGGAAGAACCTTGTCTGTAAGGGGGAACTGGGCATTGAGAAAGACAAACGTTTAATAGTACATTAGGAAACACAAGTATTAAATATGTGAGAGACTAAGTAAAAATTTAAAGGTCTGTGGTCAGAGGCTTAGAGATAATTAGTAAAAAGTCACTGCAAAGTGAATATAGAATTTGAAAAACAGTATATCAGAGCAAAACAAGAAAGGGTCTGGGCTAGGCCACAAATGTGCATGGGTATTTGTGCTTGACTTAATGCTACCTGAGAACTTAACATGCTCTCAGGCAAGAACTGATTTGCAGTGGAAATTAAAGTAGAATACCCAAACCTCATTCTTAGTTTATATTTTCCTTTCATGATGGGAAGGTTGGCAACATCATTATGTTTAGTATGTTGGAGCTCAGATAAAACATGGATTAGATCCAACATTCTTGGATTAGATGAATTTCCAGGAACTGATATTATGACTCAACCAATTTTAATTACCACCCCCAAAGTTAGAGTGGGCATGATTCTGGAAGAATTTACGCATTTTCATCACTGTAATCTTCGTACCTTTTCCCTGTATGTTGGGTATATGTATGGCTAAGCACGGGGTCCAGCCAGGCCCCCAAAAAGTAAAGATTCAAGAATGGAAGCTAGATACAAATGTACAGGAAAATTTGGAAAGGTGTGAGGTTGAGAACCTTACAGTTCTTAGTGGCCTTAGAAATAGTATTCTAGTTTGTGAAAACAGGAATGTGTGAATGTTTTAGTGAGAGAGCTGAAGAAATCCTTAGCAATACTTATCTCTCACTCTGATGCCTGTATTTGGTTGGAATATGTTTATATTATTCTTTGCACTGAATGTTTAGCAAAAATTATTAAGTGGAGATAAGTTATTTCCTGTATGTAAATAATGAATGCACTGCGGAAGGGAAAAGCAATGAAGGAGAACATCATGTTTCATATGTCTCTGTCTTGCAAATTTGCTGAAAATTAGAATCAAACTCTATATTAATAAGGCAGGTGAGCCAGGTGTGTTTTCTGTAAAAGAAATTCTACAACAGAGGAAAGGCTGAGGATGTTGGTTCCCATTAAAAGGCAAGTGGATTACGGCCAACATGGTGAAACCCTGTCTCTACTAAAAATACAAAACTTAGCTGGGTGTGGTGGTGCACACCTGTAATCCCAGGTACTTGGGAGGCTGAGGCAGGAGAAACACTTGAACTTGGGAGGTGGAGGTTGCAGTGAGCCAAAATCATGCCACTACACTCCAGCCTGGTGACAGAGCTAGACTACGTCTCAAATAAATAAATAAATATAAGAATATAAGACATATTTCCCAGCTGTCACTTTTTTAGGGATTGCCTTAAAGAAAACTGACCTTCCCAAGTTCATTCCTTCTTCCAGAGGCAACCCATATAAAATAACTGATCAAAACGATGTCATGCAAGTCACCCTTGCCTCAGATAGGGACGATTTTGTCTGGTTTGTTGATTGTGTCATTTCTCCATTTTTGTGTTTGATCTTCAGCTCTTCCTCCTTCAATGGTTCTTTACATATTGGAGATATTAGCCCTTTGTCTGTGCTATTTGTTATGAATATTTTCTCCTATTCTTGTCAGTTGCATTTTGACTTTGTTTACAATATATATTGACATATATATTAATATTGTGTAGACAGATTAGTCAGTCATCAAGAGGAATTCATCCATTTCCTTTTGATACTTTTATGTTTTCAATTTTATTTCGATCCCCAATCCATTTGGCACTTATTCTTGTATTGGGTGTTAAGGAAACGATCTTATGTTTTTAAATGATGATTTAGAGGATCCTGCACCAGTAACAATAATTCCATTTGTACCTAGTTATTTCAAATGACATCTTTGTCATAAACGAATTTACCGTATATATTTGGATCTAATTCTGTCATAAACTGAATTACTGATAATTACATGTCATAAACTGAATTACATAAACTGATCGAATTGTCATAAACGGAATTACCGTATATATTTGGATCGAATTCTGTCATAAACTGAATTACTGATAATTACATGTCATAAACTGAATTACATAAACTGATTGAATTGTCATAAACGGAATTACCGTATATATTTGGTTCGATTCCACTGGTGTAGTCGTGCACTGATACCACTTTATTAACTACAGAGCTGTATAATACCATTTGGAAGGGCCCGTGCTCCTTCATGATTTTTACTTTTCTTTCATTTTTTTTTCCATCTGAACTTATTATCAGCTTGTTTCAGGCTAATACTGTTGTAACGGTCATTATCTCTACCATATTTTATATATTGTGACAATACCACAAACGCGTACACAGTGCTTACGACATGCCAGGAAACATTCCAAATGCTTTCAGGTATTAACTCATTTAAACATCGAAATAACCCTCTGAGAATGGCAATATTATTCGCATTTTTAAGTGAAAAAACTGAAGTACGGAGAGCTTAAATCCAAAGTAGAGATGGAATTCCAATTATGCCAGGAAGCCCATGTTTTTAAACACTTGACCTTTCTCTCTGTGGATCTGTATAACCTCAAAGCTAACTTTATCTTTGACATATGTGTATAAGATCTGGGGGAAGGCAGAGTCGCTTGGAGCAGATTGATTTTCCTGAGACTCTATGTCTGGCTCCAGGTGAGAACTCTCTGGGTGCTGATAGGCTGGAGCTGCACGCAGTACCACACCAAAGGGTCGGGGGGCGGGTGGTGACCACAGGTAACTAGTGAAAACCCCTGAGGACAAACTTGAGGTATTGACTTCTCCGATGCCAGGCCTGACTGCTTATTATTGGATGGGGGATATTATGGTGAGAGGAGTGGAATTAACTAGGAGGAGCTTATGAAAGCACACATCATGTGAAGCGGGCTTTGCAAAGCTTTCTCCTAGGAATTTGCATATTTGTGATTCCCATTAACAAGATGAAAGTTCTAACCTCACTTGACCTACTAGTCACATTTAGACAGTCGATCGCTCCTTCCTTCTGGAAACACTTTCTGCTCTTTCAGGATACACCTGCTCTTGATCTTCCGCTTGCTCACTCAGTCCCTTTCTCTGGTTCCTCCTCATTTTCCTGAGATAGAAAATATTGTGCTCGATGCTCCCTTTGCTGGGACCACTCTCCCACAGATGGGCTTTCTTTGCTTGTCTCCATCATCTTTCTCTGAACCTACTTTCTAAGGTCTTCCCTGACTTCCTCCATTTGAACCTGCAGCCCTTCGTAGCTCCTCCCGCCCTTCTCCGTTATTCTTACCTTCATAACACTTACGAAGGTATTACCACCATGCTTCTTGCATTTGTGTTTTCTTTCTTCTCCAACAGAATGCAAGCTCAATGCTATGATGATTTTGCGGGTGTGTATTTTTGCGTATTTTGTTCCAGTACCTAGAACAATGCCTGGTGCACAGTAGGTGCTAATTATAAATTTGCTGAATGGATGAATGAGGACGAAAACCTTGAAAATATACAAAATGTAAAATAGGTGAAAGTTGGCTTCATGGCTGTTGTACTACCCATCAGGACAAGATGGCAAGTGATGTCATAATCTGATTAACAGGCGCTTATTGAGCTGTCCTCTTGTAGATCACAACTTAAAATCACAGTGAGTACAAAAGCACACACACAGGCATACATGTAATATTTATTTCTCTTGTAGTTTAAGCACCATGGCTAAGAGACATGCAATTGTGCACAGTGAGTAGAATCCTGATGTTCTTGTATCTAAACCTCCATCTGCTCCGTCTCTGTAAAAGACCAGTCTGTAAGAATAAGTCGTACATTAGCAAAAGGCAGAATTTGTAGAGGATAAACATGAAACGTTTCTGCTATTTTTTAAAATTATGGGAAGTACTATGTGATTACCATGAGAAGGCAGAACTACTAGAATATATTTGAATTATTCCACTTTATGACTAAGTAAACTATGTCAACTTTATAAAGTATCCTACAAACTAAGTAAAAGGTGATGCTGGGCCGTGTTAATGTTACTGAGGGCATTGTGACATTTTCCTTTGAGATCTGACACTCATTATTCCCTCAAACCTATAATAGTGATTCTAAGTTTTTCAGAGTAGAGTGTGATTAACATAAAGCTGGTGAGGGAAAAAGAAAGCTTTGAAGAAAATTAGTCAGAAATTCCACAGGGTGCTTCCAAAATCAATGTATTTATAGAGATTTATACTCTGTTTCTTAATCTTCTGTCCTACCTATGAATTCTAAAGTAATGCACGTCTAAACAGGATGGAGATTATAAAAAATTAATATTATCATTGTTTTTAAAAGAATGATTCTAAAAGAATTTTTACTTATTTAGAAATGTATAGTATATACATGCTAGTAAGACACATATTACAAGTTGTTTTCTAGTAGAAGAGATGGAAAATGCTAAGCCGTGGGTCTCCAAATTCCATTGGCTGAATTGATCACTTTAATAAACATCATGGCCAGGCCGGGCGCGGTGGCTCAAGCCTGTAATCCCAGCACTTTGGGAGGCCCAGGCAGGTGGATCACGAGGTCCAGAGATCGAGACCATCCTGGTCAACATGGTGAAACCCCATCTCTACTAAAAATGCAAAAAATCAGCTGGGCATGGTGGCGCATGCCTGTAATCCCAGCTACTCAGGAGGCTGAGGCAGGAGAATTGCCTGAACCCAGGAGGCGGAGGTTGCGATGAGCCGAGATGGCGCCATTGCACTCCAGCCTGGGTAACAAGAGCGAAACTCTGTCTCAAAAATAAATAAATAAATAAATAAATAAATAAATACATAAATAAATAAAAAACATCATGGCCAAACATCATATTTTACTCAGTGTAACAAAATAGGAAGATTCAAATATATTCTAATTTTTCTTATGGAAATAACGGAGTATCTTGCACAATCCAAACCAAACCACAAGCTCATTCTCATGAACCCTAACTAATCTAAATAAAATATAATATAATCCACCTGGATAAAACACAAATTTTATCCTGAAAACTTGTTTTCAAGTTATCGAGTTTATCCCGATAACATATGGGAAGAGTGGAGATTAATAATCGTCAAACATTTTAATCAAGAAGTCTCCTTAGTCTATTTTATCATTAACAAGTAATAATAACAAGGATCGAGTAGTAACAAGAAATCCTCCTTCTATATAAAGCAAACACCTCGTGGTCTTGCTTTACCTCCTTTTCTTCTTGATTCTCTACTGCAAAAAATCTAAAATAAATGTCATTAAACTCAATTATATAAATGATTCAACATGTGCAGAATCCACAGTTGATAATGGCGTTGGAGGTACTAAAGCTGGATAATTAATTTATTTTGGCTCTCATTCAAGCATTTGGCACGATAAAAGCACACTTGAATTTTTCAGAAAAAAGTAAGTGTTTCTTCAGCACTACTTCGAAGATCTTTCTTTTCACATATTGTTGAGGGCCTACTAAGTCCTTCTAAGATTTTCCTTTTCATATATGGTTGAGGACCTACTAAATAACTGTAATAAAAGCTAGTATAGGAACAAAAATACCTGGTGTCTACATTCACGGCCAATATTTTGGAGCCTTCTGGTGATAAATGCTTGATTTAGAAGGACTTGAAAGGAATACAAGTGATTGTCAACTCAGGAGGAATATTACACTTTTTTACCCTTCTTTCCTTCCCTCCTTCCTTCCCTTCCTCCTTTCTTCCTTCTTTCCTTCCTTGCTCTCTCTCTCTCTTTCTCTCTTTCTTTCTTTCTTTCTGACAGAGTCTTGCTCTGTTACTCAGGCTGAGTGCAGTGGCATGAACGTGGCTCACTGTAGCCTCAAATTCCCAGGTTCAAGCAATCCTCCTACCTCGGCCTCCTGAGTAGCTGCGACTATAGGCATGAACCACCATGCCCGGCTAGCTTTTTAAATTCTTCGTAGAGATGGGGGTCTCAGTACGTTGCTCACATGGGTCTCAAACTCCTGGACTCAAGCAGCAATACGCCTACTTCCCAAAGTGCTGGGATTACAGGCATGAGCCACCGCTCTCAGCTCATACTTTCTTGACCTAGCTAAACCATTGAATTCCCCAGCTCATTAATCCCCCATCTCATTCCTTTATTTGCTAGGTCTAACAACACAGAGAGAAGATGGGTCGAAAGACAACCCTAAAATTTCATCACCCCTCCCTGTATTTCTGCACTCCCTTTCCCCAGTGCCTTCTTCACGGCCTTTTTGACATCGTTATTTCTCAGTGTGTAGATCAGAGGGTTAACACTGGGAGTGACAATTGTGTAGAAAAGAGTGAGAAACTTGCCCTGGTCCTGGGAATAAGTATTTGCTGGCTGGAGGTACATGTATATGATTGCACCGTAGAAGAGAGAGACGACAGTTAGATGGGAGCTGCACGTGCTGAAGGCTTTCTTTCGCCCAGCAGCTGACTTGATCCTAAGCACTGTTCCTGCGATGTAGCCATAAGAAATGAGAGTGAGGATGAGTGGTGCCAGGATGATAAAGATGGCCAGGGCAAAAGCCAGTGCCTCAAGCCTCATGGTGTCTACACAGGCCATGCCAATTAGTGCTGGCATCTCACAGAGAAAGTGGTCCACCCGTCTGTGCCCACAGCGGGGTAGCATCAATGTCTGGGGTGCCATTATGAGGGAATTGCCAAAGCCACTCAACCATGCCACTGAAGCCAGCTGTCCACAGAGACGTGGGTGCATGATGACTGTGTAGTGCAGGGCTTTGCAGACTGCAGCGTAGCGGTCATATGCCATGACCGCCAGGAGGACACACTCTACCCCTCCCAGGGCCAGGACAAAGTACAGCTGGATGGCACAACCCACGTAGCTGATGGTCTTATCTGGGCCCCAGAGGTTGTAGAGCATCTGAGGGACGGAGCCTGTGGTGAAACAGATGTCCAGGAATGAGAGGTTTGCTAAAAAGAAATACATTGGTGTGTGCAGCCGGGAATCCAGAGCCGAGAGCAAGATGATGGTCACGTTGCCAACGAGAGTCAGCAGATAAAAGATGAGGACAACCACGAAGAGGATCAGCTCTAGGTGGGGACGGTCAGAGAAGCCCACCAGGATGAAGCCTTCGAAAGAACTCGTATTGTCCTTTTCCATCACCTGTGGCTACATATCACCTGTTGAGAGAAAGATGAGCGCCGGTGAGGAGCACAGATCTAGTCCTTTGAAATCGAGTGACTGCTGAAATAGCAGAATGGAAACTTCCTTGGATATGTGGGATGCTTAACCGAAAATTTTAATAGGTATAGACTAAATCATTATTCGGTCTGAGGAGCATAGTATTTGGGAGGATTTTTTTTTTGGCTCCTGGCTATGGTGATTTACCAACATTTTGCATGACTTTTTCTTTTTTTGAGACAGAGTCTCGCTCTGTTACCCAGGCTGGAGTGCAGTGGCATGATCTCAGCTCACTGCAGCCAACTTCCACCTCCTGGGTTCAAGTGATTCTTCTGTCTCAGCCTTCTGAGTAGCTGGGACTACAGGCATGTGCCACCATGCCCAGCTAACTTTTGTATTTTTAGTAGAGACGGGGTTTTACCATATTGGCCAGGCTGGTCTCAAACTCCTGACTCGTAATCTGCCCGCCTCGGCCTCCCAAGGTACTAGGATAGCATCACTTTTTTCCAATTAGGCAGGATGTAAAAAAATTACTTTCAAAAGCTGAGGAATTAACACTCAGAATTTCCAATTTTTTAAAATGGAGAAGTAGCAAATTTTTCTAGCCATACCTGAACCTTGGATAGACAAAGTGGTTTGGGCTGGGTGTGGTCATTTGGGCTGGGCGTGGTGGTTCATGCCTGTAATCCTAGCACTTTGGGAGGCCAAAGTGGGTGGATCACTTGAGGTCACGAGTTCAAAACCAGCCTGGCCCACATGGTGAAACCCTATCTCTACTAAAAATACAAAAAAAAATTAGCTGAGTGTGCTTGTGGGCGCTTGGAATCCCAGCTACTTGGGAGGCTGAGCAATTCTTATTATTGCTTGAACCCAGGAGGTGGAGGTTGCAATGACCTGAGATTGCATCACTGCACTCCAGCCTGTGTGACAGAGCCAGACAGAGTCTCCAAAAAAAAAAAAAAAACCACTTAATCTACTTCATTGTTGAAAAAGAAAAAGACACAGTGGTTTGTATCTCTGCACCAGAGAGCCAGGCTTGCTATTAGGTGAAATCTCATTCTAAGTATTGTCTCATCAATACTGGAAAACCTAGAGTCATACTTAAACTCAACAGGGTGCAAGTGATGAAGCAAAATTTTAGGAAGGAGATTGCTTCGTTATTACTCACATCTACGAAGCAATTGTCATTGTATTTAGTGGGCATGACCCACTAAATTCATGTGTCAGACAAGACAGCAGGGAAAAGCTGACATCAGCACCTCAGTGTCCTCAGCCTATCCAAAGTCTCTGGATAAAAGTGTGTTTTACATCACCGAAGTGTATTTAAATCCTGGAATGGAGTGACTTTTCTGATGTTGGGAATGCTTTTGCATACAGATGGAAAAGACAGAAACAAGGCGATTCCCCAAACTCAATCCCAATGGAACTAATATTCAGCATTTTATTCTCACAAAGAATCCACTTTGAATATTTTATTTAGCTGATTCCTATGATCTCATAGAACAAAAATATTTTGTTCTTTACATTTTCAATTATTTGATGGTGATTTTAGGTCTTAAGGTGAATGTACTATATAATGTTAATTAACTAAAGGCAGAGTCCCACTTACTAATATTTTGAATATTTTTCAAACTAAGCAGTTAGTAAAAAGTAATAGTATTGTGACTCTTTTTTTTTTTTTTTTTGAGACGGAGTTTCGCTCTTGTTACCCAGGCTGGAGTGCAATGGCGTGATCTCGGCTCACCGCAACCTCCGCCTCCTGGGTTCAGGCAATTCTCCTGCCTCAGCCTCCTGAGTAGCTGGGATTACAGGCGTGCGCCACCATGCCCAGCTAATTTTTGTATTTTTAGTAGAGACGGGGTTTCACCATGTTGACCAGGATGGTCTCGATCTCTTGACCTCGTGATCCACCCGCCTGGGCCTCCCAAAGTGCTGGGATTACAGGCGTGAGCCACCGTGCCCGGCCCATATTGTGACTCTTAAAAGTGAATCTTATGTATCTCTCGGTTATATACAGGCTCAAAATAGGGTTCAAATCCACTGTTATAAGAACGCTTTGCTGTAATTAAATCATTTTATGGCACGTGTTCGCAGCAACAACTTTAAAATTTTATACATTTAAACGTTGACACTGAATTTAACTCACCATAGTCTTTGCAGAACTGTGATTGGCAGTGACTGTCTCATTCCATAGTTATCATAACCGGCATTTCCCCTATGACTTGTATGTATGTGTATGAATGTTTATGGACCATAAAGTAGAATGTCATAAACCCAAGTTGTTTTATTTTTTTTTTCTTCTTTCTCAAATCAACCAGGGATTATTAAAGCAGGATTATCCTCACAATTTTTTCATTCTAATTCAAAGTGGTTAAGCCATGTGTTCACTGCCTTTCTCCTTATATGGTGACATCAATTCAATCATTACTCTTCCTTATCAAGCCTTTCCTTTGTGAGGACTGCATTCCTGTGTTTATGGACTTTAAATAGCTAATGCAAAATTTCTTTGTGTGCCGGGAATATCATTTTAAATGATATGCGTATATCTATTCATATTTAAATTCAATAGAATGGCTTCTAAACACGGTGACATGAACGTTTTCTCACAAGAGCCATACATATTAACTATTTAATTAGTGATGCAGTTGATAGATTCTGGCATTTAAATGTGTTACTATTGTTTTAGAAAACAAGACAAACTTGTGTTCTTCAGTAACTTCTATATCCATGACCAGGTAATTTAAATTTCACAATATTTTTTAAAAACGGAACCAAATAATACTGCAATACCAACTATTAGCTAATTAGCTTATAAAGAACCAGAATGGGGATTTACTGCTTAGACAGTTTGGAGGAATGGATTATGAAGTCCCAGGGTTAAGAAACGTGGACACACTTCATAGCTAGACAGGCTGCTCATTCTGTACCAAATGGAAAATGAGGTAAATTCAAAGTCATAAGAAACCAGAACATTGTATGTTTCTTTCATTGACCCTCCATGTTGGGGTTCAAAGTCCCAGTTTCATAACTTACCACTCACAGTTACTGAGATCTCATCATTCAGCATATGCTCATGCAGTGCTGAACCACAGTTCATAATTTTATTCTTAGGATTTTCCAGTTCAGTAGGTTCTACTGTCTAAATTAATTTTTTTGGTAAGAACTTCACTAATGAGCTAAAAAATTTCTCTAGCTTCCGCCCAACATTAATGATATTAAACCACAATCTTTATAATTTGACCAAATGTATGTAAATAAAGTACATAGACAGACTGTGAGGTATTGGCATAATACATGTAATTGTCCATGATTTTGGCCATAGCCTCAGATGTAGGGAAACCAGATCCCCAGGTAGTTTAGAGGCCGTGGCACATTTCTTGCTACACAGGATCATTAACTTACCAAATATGATGGTGACCTCAGGAACGCCACAGGAACGCCACGTCTGTGCTGCTTCTCTTTCTTCACTCGGAAGTCCAAATGGGATGACCAGAGTGCAGACAAGGGGAGGAGAAAGATGACATTTAGAAAATCCGAAAGAATGGGAGAAGGACAAAGGGGTACTAGGACCTAGCAGAGCTGAGTCTGAGTGGATGAAGAGAGAATGTTGATGAGCACACAGTAGTTACATCACCTGAGGTACAGCAAAGAGGTACGTCCACATACTCCACCTCCCAGCCCCAGATAAGGAGCCGGATAAGGAGCAGCGTGAGGGAAGCTGGAGGGTCTCCAATGTACACCCAGTGTAGGAAACACTCAAAGACTCAAGCCTGAGAAAAGAGATCTCCTTACAGGTTTCTGAGTTGATAAGGGATTGGATACTTCCTTTTCTGATCACCCTATGGAGTAAAACTTCCTTTTCAAAAACTCCCTTCACTAATTATCCCTAACAAGGTTTGGGAGAGTGTATGGTCTCAGAGGAAATATCACTCTTCCCAGAACACACACACACACACACACACACACAGAGGTTTGCACACACACACTGCAGATTCACCCAGGAGAAAGACAAGAGACACTACTGAGTCTTTACTGAGTCTATTTTCATCATCAAGACCAGTACTTGGTAATAAGCATAAAGGTACCAAAACTGGCCACGTTCTACTTAGTCTAGAGCAGAACCTAGAGTTACAGAAAAGATGTACCAAGATATACAAGTGCTTTCGTTTCCTTTTGTGATCGATATATATCCCCTACCACTTGCTCAGTACATGCAGTGCAAAGAAGTGCTGTTACTAAAGTGCTTTTACCATTTCATTTACTTAAGATTAATTTTCGATGCAGTTTTAAGATTCTTAACAATAAAGTTTAACCTGAATATTTTCTATTTAAGACAAATATAGATATATCAAGAGGAGGGTGAATTAAAAAAAGAAAAAAGATTGATTTTTTTACATTTAAAATGAATGCAAAAAACAGGCCAAAATATTGTAATAATTTTATCTCAAATTGCCAAATATGGTATAAAATCATTTTAAGAGAGTGACAATCTGACTGACAAATGACATCGGCTAAGTCAGAATAAATTAAGAAGTTTTGGTTTTTGAAAAAGGTGGTGAACAATGGTATGCAGTTGTTTCAGATCACCTGATTATCTGTTATAGTCATAAGGTAAATAATACAGCCTGTAGTCCCAGCTACTCAGGAGGCCGAGGCAGGAGAATTGCCTGAAGCCAGGAGGCGGAGGTTGCGGTGAGCCGAGATTGCTCCCTTGCACTCCAGCCTGGGTAAGGAGCGAAACTCCATCTCAAAAAAAAAAAAAAAAAAAAAAAAAAATGCGTTTCACCTCTGCAGCCAAAGGTTTTAGTTGATGATACACATGAGATGCAGCATATAAATGCACTTTGTACATTAAAAATGTTATTTAAATTGTAATATTATGTGGTCTACTAACTTCAGTGACCATTTCCAGGTACTTCTGTCAATAGGACAAAAAATATCTGGTCATTACGATGTCAAATACTATGTTTTAAATATAAACATTGTTAAAGTCATGTCATCTTAATACCACGAACTGTACAAGCAGGGATGGTATATATTAGCTAGAAACAGTGATAATATTATAATCTCCATTAACTTATAAACAAATGACATGCAGCTCTTTTTTTCTTTAAACAGAAATACTGAAACACATAGCTGTGTACTCAAAATTAATCAGTATTAATTCTGTATGCCGACAAACTTCTTGGCATGATCAGATGAACTGTTCCTCCTGAGAATTGCTTTCTATGCTTAGATTCAGTTTTTAGCTTGTATTACTATCTCTTAGCCTAATATTTTCTCTTGGAAACTAGGGGGAAATACCTAGAGAATTTGGTGCTCTCAAGAATTTCCTATCTGAGATAATGAGTCCCTCTGAGAAGTGAAAGAGGAAGTCTTTATGGGCGCAGTTAACTCAAGAAGGGATATTGTTATTAAAGAAGCAATATTTAGATTTATTTTTGGCCAACTCACTTCTGTCCCTTTTATTCACCCGTGGCCCACCACCATTCCTAACTTGTTACAAATATATTTAAACTTGTAACTGATGGAAATATAGTCATGGAAAGCTGCTTTCTATGAACTAAAATAATACAATCCGAAGGTTTTATGTGACTGCAAGAAGTACTTCCCAACATATTATCCTATGACTTAATATTTTGTAATATGACATCTAGAATGTCTCAGGAAAAGAAATGAAAGCTACATCAGTCATCTTTTCCATCAGATGCAATTATGTTTAATCAAATTTTTATTGCAATTTAATTAATTATTATCATTATAGCTTTTGCGGAAGTGAAGAACAAATTATCTATAATAGTTATATCACAAGTATTTATAACATTTGATGTCAAATGTCCATTATTTCTTCAAACTTTATTTTCCAAACCTGCTCTTTTGGATTTTTGTCTCTCTGTGATTTGTCCACTCAACGAGTCTTGAAACACCACCATTTTCCTGAGTCATCTCTTTCCCTGTATGCTCATGTTCAGGAAGTTTCTGAGTCTACCTATAACGTCTCCTTCATAGCACCAACTAACGTTTTCGTTTCTATTTCTCTCGTCTAGCACAGTAGCTTGTTAACTCTTGCATGATTTGTGATACTAAGCTGTTCCTTTGTTAATCTCGTGTCTTGCTACCTCAAACCATCTTTCACTTTGCTACAAAAAGAGGCTTCCTAAAATATAGGTGTCGTCATCCCATACTTAAAGTCCTGAAGTGACTCTGTCTAGAGAAATACATGTAAATTATTTAATACTGATGTGGTTGTGTACCAGCTTCACATTTCCTCCTCTATCTAAAGAGTGCCTGTTTGTTTTATACTCCAAATGCATTAAACTACTGACCGTTTTTCATCAACAATAAGAATTTAAATCATCTCTAGAATAAAGAGAAAGAAGAAGAATAGCCTTTGGATAATGGCTTGAACTCCAGCTCAGAAACAATCACTGCAGGCTTAAAAATTAAGAAGTCTCATTTACTATCACCAGAAAGAAAAATTGCTTTGAAGAGTTGTTGTGAAAGTTAAATAAGGTAAGAAACACTAAATGTTTAGTGTTGTCCCTGACATATGGTAGATCTTTGATAATTATAATTATTTCTTTAATTACATCCTCTTCCTTATGACATTATTTCAGATGAGGATGTTCATCTTACAAAAATAATACTAAAAGAATCAAGGCCCAGGTGAAAAATTCTTCCTGTTGCACTTGGCTATTGATATGGTGTGGCTCTGTCTTCCCCCAAATATCATCTTGAATTTCCAGGTGCTGTGGGAGGGACCCAGTGAGAGGTAACTGAATCATGGGGACAGGTCTTTCCCGTGCTGTTCTTGTGATAGTGAATAAGTCTCATGATATCTGATGGTTTTAAAAATGGGAGTTTTCCTGCATAAGCTTTCTTTTGAGGACTCCTCAGCCATGTGAAACTTAAGCCCATTAAACCTCTTTTTCTTTCCAGTCTCGGGCATGTCTGTTTCACAGCAGGATGAAAATGGACTAATACAGTAAATTGGTATCAGGAGAGTGGGATGCTGCTGAAAAGATATCCGAAAATATGAAAGCAACTTTGGAACTGGGTGACAGGCAGAGGTTGGAACAGTTTGGAGGGTTCAGAAGAAGACAGGAAAATGTGGAAAAGTTTGTAACTCCTTACAGACTTGTTGAACGGCTTTAACCGAAGTGCAGATATGATATGGACAATGAAATCCAGGTTGAGGTGGTCTCAGATGGAGATGAGGAACTCGAGCAAAGGTGACTCTTGTTATGTCTTAGCAAAGAGACTATCATCATTTTGCCCTTGCCCTAGAGATTTGTGGAACTTTAAATTTGAGAGAGATAATTTAGGGTAACTGGAGGAAGAAATTTCTAAGCAGCAAAGCATTGAAGAGGTGAGTTGGGTGCTGTTAAAGATAGGGAAACAGGCATAAAAACTTGGGAAATTTGTAGCCTGACAATGCAATAGAGAAGAAAACCCCATTTTCTGAGGACAAATTCAAGCTGGCTACAGAAATTTGCATAAGTAACGAGAAGCCGAATGTTAATCACCAATACAATGGGGAAAATGCCTGGAAAATGCCTCTAGGGCACGTCAGAGACCTTTCCATTAGTCCCTTCCATCATAGGCCTGGAGGCTAGGAGGAAAAATGGTTTCATGTGCCAGGCCCAGGTCCTCGAGCTGTGTGCAGTCCAGGCACTCGGTGTCTTGTATGCCAGACACTCCAACCATGACTAAAAGGGGCCAAGGTACAGCTTGTGCCATGGCTTCAGAGGGTGCAAGCCCCAGCCTTGACAGCTTCCATGTAGTGTTGAGCCTGTGGGTGGGCAGAAGACAAGAACTGAGGTTTGGGAACCTCCACCTGGATTTCAGAGGATGTATGGAGATGCCTGGATGTTCAGACAGAAGTCTGCTGTGGGAGTAGAGCCCTCATGGAGAACCTCTGCTAGGAAAGTGCAGAAGGGAAATGTGGGGTTGGAGCCCCACCCAGAGTCCCCACTGGGACACTGCCTAGCGGAGCTGTGAGAAGAGGGCCACTGTCCTTCAGCCCCCAGAATGGTAGATCCACTGACAGCTTGCACTGTGTGCCTGGAAAAACCACAGACACTCAACACCAGCCCGTGAAAGCAGCTGGGAGGGAGGCTCTACCCTGCAGGGCCACAAGGGTGGAGCTGCCCAAGACCATGGGAACCCACCTCTTACATGAGCATGACCTGGATGAGAGATATGGGATCAAAGGAGATAATTTTGGAGCTTTAAGATTTGACTGCCCCAATAGATTTTAGACTTGTATGGGGCCTCTAGCCCCTTTGCTTTGGCCAATTTCTTCCATTTGGGAAGGCTGTATTTATCCAATGCCTGTACCCACATTGTATCTAGGAAGTAACTAACTTGCTTTTGATTTCATAGGCTCATAGGTGGAAGGGACTTTACTTATCTCAGATGAGAATTTGGACTGCTGACTTTTGAGTTAATGCTGACATGAGTTAAGACTTTGGGGGACTGCTTGGAAGGCATGATTGTTTTTGAAATGTGAGGACATGAGATTTGGGAGGGGCCAGGGGTAGAATGATATAGTTTGGCTATGTTTCCACCCAAATCTCATCTTGAATTCCCAGGCACTGTGGCAAGGACCCATTGGGAGGTAATTGAATCATGGGGGCAGGTCTTTCCTGTGCTGTTCTCATGATAGTGAATAAGTCTCACAAGATCTGATGGTTTTAAAAATGGGAGTTTTCCTACATAAGCTCTCTTTTGCCTGCTGCCACCCATGTAAGATGTGACTTGCTCCTCCTTGCCTTCCATCATGATAGTGAGGCCTTCTCAGTTATGTGGAACTGTAAGTACATTAAACATTTTTTGTTTTGTTTTGTTTGAGACAGAGTTTCATACTATTGCCTGGGCTGGAGTGTACTAGTGTGACCTTGGGTCACTGCAACCTTCGCCTCTCGAGTTCAAGTGATTCTTCTGCCTCAATCCTCCCAAGTAGCTGGGATTACAGGTGCCTGCCACCACACCCAGCTAATTTATTGTATTTTTAGTAGAGACGGGGCTTCACTATGTTGGCCAGGCTGGTCTCAAACTCCTGACCTTGTGGTCTGCCCGCCTGGGCCTCCCAAAGTACTATAATTACAGGCATGAGCCACTGTGCCCAGCTTAAGCCTTTTTCTCTCCCCGACTCTTGAGGATGTCTTTATCAGCAGTGTGAAAATGGACTAATACATCTATTCCTCCCTGGGCATTTGGCAGGATGCCAGAAGTTCTTTATTTGTAGTTTGACTTTAGCACTTATTTTACTCTATATTGATTTTAGTTTACTTTAAAAATTTAGAGAGATGGACAATTAAGGAGTGAATTATTGATTAAAAAAGAAAAAAATTACATAGAGAGAGAAAAAGGGAAGATTTGGAAGAATTTACCAAAATGAAAGAATCAGAATGCTTAATATGGTCAGTATGTGAGGAGATATGAAAGTAGGGGTAAAGGACAGTGAAGTGGGTGAAAATCCACTTACTTGATCTACCTAAAGGAGAAACCCTTTTGGTGGAAAGTAACAGCATCTAGTGTTCCTACTGTCTACTTAATAGACAGTAGGAACTTAATCTACTTAATCTACTTATATGCGATATCTAGCATATAATAAAAAATTACTAGACACGAGAAGAGAAAGAAGACCATATGATCAATAATCAAAACCTTTTAAAGAGATCCCTAGGTGAGCCAGACTTTAAGGTTAGCAAACAAATATTTGATTATAACTATGGTTATTTTGTTAGAGAAAAATATGCATAAAATACATAAACTTATAGAATTTTCACCAGAGAATTGAAATATACAAAAAGAAATAAAATATACATTCTAGAAGTAAAAGGTAAAATAATGACAAATTACAAAATCAGTCTGGCTTATATGCTGTTGTTGGGAATGTAATTTAGTTCAGCCATAGCAGAAAGCAGTTTGCAGATTTCACAAAGAACTTAAAACACAACAAACACTAAACCCAGCGATCACCTTACGGGTTACGTATCCACAGGAACATCATTCTCCCAAAAAGCCACTTGCATTCATAAGTTCATGGAGCACTGTTCACAGTAGCAGAGACATGGAGTCAACCTAGATGCCAATCAAGAGAAGACTGGATAAAGAAAATGCAGCACCTATACACCATGGAATTCTGTGCAGCCATAAAACTTATGTCCTTAGCAGCAACATGGATGGAGCTGGAGGCCATTATCCTAAGCAGATTAATGCAGGAATAGAAAACCAAATACAGTATGTTCATTCAGTACGCACAGATATAAAGACAGACCCTGGGGATTACAAGGGAAGAGGGATGAAAGCAAAGGTTGAAAAACTATTGGGTAGTACGCTCAATACCTGGATGACAAGATCAGCCAGACCCCAAAGCTCAGCATTATGAAACATACCTATGTAACAAACCTACTCATGTATCCCCTGAATCTAAGATAAAAGTTGACATTATTTTTAAAAATTTACAAATGTAATTCATTTTTCAAGGCAAAAACAAAACAAAACAAAAACCCAAACCCTGCAGTCTTTGTTTAACCTCCTAAAATAGGAATTGTGACTGGAAGACAAATAAGTAGAAGAAACCCCGAACTGACAACAAGAAAGAAAAAAGAATAAAGCAAATTACAACATAATTATGCATAGATGTACACAAATAATTTAACATACAGAAAGAGAAGCAAGAAAATACAAGGCGTAAGCAAAACTTGAGGAGATAATGGCTAAGAACTTTTCAGAACCAGTGAAAAACATCAGCCAACATACTCAAGAATCTCAGTAAATGTTAAAACATAACATGATCCATAAACATAGCATGATCCATAAAAGGATAAAAAATCAGTTACCCAACATGGCGAAAATTGAAATTTTTTTTTTCTGTGAAAGGCCCTGTTAAGAGCATAAAAAAACAGCTATAGACAGGGAGAAAATATTTCCAAACCATGTGTCTTACAAGACTCCTAACTAGACTATATTTTAAAAACTGTCAAAACTTAACAGTGAAAACACAATCGAACTAGAAAATGGGCATGCCCAGCTAATTTTTGTATTATTAGCAGAGATGGGGTTTTGCCATATTGCCCAGGCTGGTCTTGAACTCCTGACCTCAAGTGATCGACCTGCCTTGGCCTCCCAAATTGCTGGGATTACAGGCGTGAGCCACCCAACCTATACTACCTTTCATATAAGAGAGAAGGACATGCAATAAACTATCCACGTATCTGCCCCTTTATCCAAAAAGAAATACAGGAATGATCAATCAGAAACTAATGAAACTAGTTACCCACGGGGTTGGAGGAAGTGATGATTTGGAATAGACTATTAAAAAAAAAAAATGGGAGAATGAGCGGAATGGAAAGCTGAGGGGGAGTGACGCTTCTGTAAGTACATATAACATTTTGTCTGTTCTTACTTTTATTGCCATAATAATGCTTCACATATTCAGTTTTAAATAAATAATTAAAGCCAACTAGAATGGGAGGTACCCAAAAGAAATAGAGTAATAAATTAACCCACCTGCATTACAAATGAGCAAACAAAACGAAGTTAAAGAGGGTAAGGAACAAAGAAAACTAACCTAATTAACTTTGGGAAAAGAGTTTCTTGACTTTTTTTTTTTTTTGAGACGGAGTTTTGCTCTTGTTACCCAGGCTGGAGTGCAATGGCGCCATCTCGGCTCACCACAACCTCCGCCTCCTGGGTTCAGGCAGTTCTCCTGCCTCAGCCTCCTGAGTAGCTGGGATTACAGGCACGCGCCACTGAGCCCAGCTAATTTTTTGTATTTTTAGTAGAGACGGGGTTTCACCATGTTGACCAGGATGATCTCGATCTCTTGACCTCGTGATCCACCCGCCTCGGCCTCCCAAAGTGCTGGGATTACAGGCTTGAGCCACCGCACCCGGCCCTGTATCTTGACTATTTTTTAAGGATAGACTCATTTAAGGGTAAAGGAGACTAAGGAGATACAACAACTAAATGCAAAAAAGAACTGTACACAATATTGTAATCTAGTTAGTAAAATTGTTATTCCTGGGAGTGTGGACTAGCAATACTAAAGCTATTTGTGTATGAGAATTGAGCAAATAAGTCAATATATTATGGATAATGAGAGCCAGCTTTCCCACTGTCCAAGAAAGAAGATACAAATAAGGAAAGGAGAGAGTTTATCCAAATAAACTCTGTGGCATTTGGATTGGTATTAGTATGAACTGTGGAGACACACACACACACACACACACACACACACACGCACACACACACGCAGCTAGGTATAGAACTAAAAATATGTGTGTGTATGTCAGTACATCACATATATATGTACGTATATACATATTCCCCTCCCTCCCTCCATCTCTCTCTCTCTTTCTTTCTCTTTCTCTCTCTCTTTCTCTCTTTCTCCCTTTCTCTCTCTCTCTCTCTCTCTCTCTCTCTCTCTCTCTCTCTCTCTCTCTCTCTCTCTCTCTCTCTCTCTCTCTCTCTCTTTCTCTCTTTCTTCTTTCTTTTTGATGAAGTTTCACTCTTGTTGCCCAGGCTGGAGTACAGTGGTACGATCTTAGCTCACTACAACCTCCACCTCCCAGGTTCAAGTGATTCTCCTGCTTCAGCCTTCTGAGTAGCTGGGATTACAGGCATCTGCCGCCATGGCCCAGCTAACTTGTTGTATTAATAGTAGAGATCGGGTTTTGCTATGTTGGGAAGGCTGGTCTCAAGGACTACAAACAATAGAATAAAATAAATAACCATGAGTCTATATGAGCTTAAATAAATGATTGAACAAATAGCAAATGGGGGGAAAATAACAGGTCTTCTTTACAGAATTCCAGTGAATAAATGCAGAATTAGTAATAGAAGTAGAAAATAGATGCTACAGAATAATTGTTGCAGGCAAGAATCATTGATGATGCCAATATAAGTGGCAAAAATATGATGAGAAACAGAATATTTGCACAATCTCAAAATATTCCCTCACGAAAAATTATTAATTTAAAAAGGAAAAATGGCAATTTTGTAGTGGAGAAACCTGGAAGAAATTATCTTAACCGAGTGTTCAAAGTAAACATCATAGCAATACAATAAAACGTCATGGACCTCTTGATACAATGCGTTAAAAAGGTGCCTCAACACTTCTGTAATATTCTTGCCAAAAATGCACACCCTCAGTGTATATAATCAGAATGCATCAGACAAACCCAAACTGAAGGTACTTCTGTGAAATAATTGGCTGATAATCTTCAAAAGTCTCAAGATCATGAAAGACAGACTGAGGAACTGTCCCAGACTGGAGGAGGAGACTGAGGAGATGCAGCAACTGACTGCAGTGTGGGGTCCTGGACGAGATCCTGGAAGAGGAAAAAGACATTTGTGAAACAGTTTGCAGGTTTTTTTCTGTTTTTTTTTTTAAGATGGAGATTCACTCTGTTACCCAGGCTGAAGCACAATGGCTTGATCTGGGCTCTCTGTAACCTCCACCTCCCTGGTTCAAGTGATTCTCCTGCCTCAGCCTCCTGAGTAGCTGGGATTACAGGAACGCACCACTATGCCCAGCAAATTTTTGTATTTTTGGTAGAGACAGAGTGTCACCATGTTGGCTAGGCTGGTCTTAAACTCCTGATCTCAGGTGATCTCCCGCCTCAGCTTCCCAAAGTGCTGGGATTATGGGTATGAGCCTCCGTACCTGGCCCAGTTTGCAGAATTTTAAAGGTATTTTATTGATGGTAATTTCATGTGCTTTGATAATTATACTATGATTATGTAACATGTCAACATTAGGGGAAACTGAAGGGTACACATGACTTCTCTAAACTATTTTTGTGACTTTATTGTAAGTCTAAAATTATTTCAAAATAAAAAGCTAACAGAATCAATAAAGTACATTCAGAGCAATTCATTTAAAGAGTTTTGCATTTAAGTATGCATATATATGTGTATATATCTATAATCTGTATTTCTTAAGACAATTAAGAATGTGAGGTGTTCTTTTTAAAATTTTATTTAGCCGTGAGCCTGAAGACCTGAATTTAGAGCAGTAATTTAGGGTTTTCTAATTTTTTTTTAGAGCAGTAATTTAGGATTTATTACTTTTTAATTTATTTACCCCACAGTAAATACATGGGATGATATATTGTATTATTTCGCTTTTTTGTAAAGCAGTTAGTTGCTGCGCATGAATAACAACAAAAATTTGATTATTCTCGTGTTAGTGTTGTTAACTTCTTCTTGCGACTGCGTTACATCATTTACAGAAAATGCAGTGTCTTGTAAACTTACATTGTATATAATAACTTACTCTCCCGTCCATCGGTTCCTTTGTGTCCAACCTTGTTAGTACTGTAAGCAAGCAGTTGTACCCCCCAGGAAAAATACTGCCCAGCAGACAAAATGGATCATTGTAGGACAAAATCATACAAGTCCATTTCAGATCTTTATTGTTCCTCACCCCATTTTCCTCCTTGTGTATGTACTCCCCACCCCACCTTTTTAAGTAAAATGTAAATTCAATCTGCAAAAAATAAAATAAAAATAAAAATGAGCTGACGACTTATGATGTCATTCACCTGGACTTTCAGCATAAATACAGACACTGGAACCGTCAAGGTGGAATCGTCAACCTTTTTTTTAGAGCAGTAATTTAGGATTTTTCTGTTTCCCTCAGTTGATCATTATTTTGCTAGAGAAGGTGTGGCTTTGCTGCAAAAATCTGGTAGTCTCAGCTAAGATACTTCTCTTAAGGCATGCATGGCCTCCATTCCAGCCTACTTCAGACAGATCAGGCACCTTTGGGTTTTCTCGGGTATGACAACTGAAAGCCACAATTGCTCACCTATAGATGTACAGGTGCAAGATCTTGCTCTTGCTTTCAGCCACTCTAAAGCTTATAGTCTCATGAGCTGATTCCTAAACAGATAGAAGCGGAACATTTAAACACAGTTAACTTCTTCTCCAAAGTGGAAATTTAGCTCAGTTTATTAGTTCCTCTTGGCAGCGTTTACAACTTGCCACACACTTGGTGACTTAAAACGACATAAATGGGCCGGGTGCAGTGGCTCACGCCTGTAATCCCAGCACTTTGGGAGGCCGAGGCGGGTGGATCACGAGGTCAAGAGATCGAGACCATCCTGGTCAACATGGTGAAACCCCGTCTCTACTAAAAATACAAAAAATTAGCTGGGCATGGTGGCGCATGCCTGTAATCCCAGCTACTCAGGAGGCTGAGGCAGGAGAATTGCCTGAACCCAGGAGGCGGAGGTTGCGGTTAGCTGAGATCGCGCCATTGCACTCCAGCCTGGGTAACAAGAGTGAAACTCCATCTTAAAAAAACAAAAACAAACAAAAAACGACATAAATGTACTTTCTTACAGTTCTGGAGATGAAAAGATCAACATCTGTTTCAGTGGGATAAAATTAAGGGGCCAGGTGTCACGGTGATCAGTTAGGGTAACGAGCCAAACTCAAAGTAACAATCAATTAAAATTGCCACCGTATGAAGCTTACAATAATCCATTTCATTCACCAGTCTCATTTTGTTTTGCACTCAGGCTAAATAGATAAGGCAGGAGTGCAATACATCTTTCAAGTCTTTAACAGAAACATGATTCTCTGATATCTCCCTGGAAGGGAGATTCTATTTGGTCAACTGTTGAGTGTGGAGATTTGTGGCAGTCAATGATACATATTGTTTCCACCTAAATTCATTTCATGTGGCCCTGGGAGTCCGTAAATCCAGTCTGTGGTCATTTCCTCTGATTTTCTGTGTTCACCTTTTCCTTTGCTAGGCAGAGAGGAATTTATCCAGGCAGGGTGGAGCTGACAAGCACTACTGGGTTGCCATATTGGAAAGGCTTGGCCAATCTCTTGTTAGTCCTTTAAGGCTTTCAATTGAAAGACCAGGATATTTGCCAGGGTTCATTCTCTGGGTTAGTCATGAACTCTAAACTTTAATTCCTCAGTACCATAAGAGAGTTGAAAATTCAGCTGTGTTTTTCAGAGGTTTTTGACATAGCTGTTTAAACATTCCTACTTACATAAAAACGTTTCAAACACCTAAGAGAAAACTGCTTTGTATCAGGATCTCAACTGATGTGTAACTTTAGGTCTGAAAAAATAATGAATTTCTGGACTTTTCCCCTTTATTCCCTACTAATGTGCCTTTTACCAGTTTCATGCTTGCATCCAGAATTAGCAAATTACGCAAGGTGTGGTAGTTCATGCCTGTAGTCCCACCTCTCAGGGAGGAAAAGGTGGGGGGTATAGCTTGAGCCCAGGAGTTCAAGACCTGGGCAATACAGCAAGATCCTATTCTCCAGAAAAAGTAGAGAGGGCAGATACAAGCAAAAAGCAAGTGTAACTCCCCTCAGAATCAGCACATTCCCTGAAGGAAAAAGCAACTTCAGCTCAACCTCATAACTTCACTACATGGAATATGAACTTTTTTGTCTTTTTGCTTCAATGGCTCTGTGATCTGTTACACAAACGTTATTTATTTATTTATTTAGAGATGGAGTCTCACTCTGTCACCCAGGCTGGAGTGCAGTGGTGCGATCTCGGCTTACTGCAACCTCCACCTCCCACGTTCAAGCAATTCTCCTGCCGCAGCCTCCAAAGTAGCTGGGACTACAGGTGCGTGCCACCACACTCGGTTGAAATTATTGTATTTTTAGTAGAAACCGGTTTTGCCATGTTGGCCAGGCTAGTCTTGAAGTCTGACCTCAGGTGATCTGCCCACCTCTGCCTCCCAATGTGCTGGGATTACGGCGTGAGCCATCACACTTGGCCGATTAGATTTCTATAAACTATTCTAACTTGCCTGAAAGCAGAATTCATAATCTGGATTTAAGTTACATTTGTAATAAACGTTGCAGATTTTGCCGGTGTGGGTCGTTTCATAAGCAGTGTCACAGGTAGATTCACCATGAAACCAATGTAGCATAATTTCATACCTATCACTTGCGTAGGCCCCTTCCAAGACCCGGGGTGGGGAGGTCCTAGCCTTGTGTTCATATAAACATATGTTTTTGTCAAATCTGTAAAAATGTATTTTATCCATAATTCACTGGGGGCACTCTTCTTTCCATTCCAACTTCCCTGTGTCATAGTTCTCATGTCAACTGTCAATGAAATGGCTGTGAGAATTTTCATCATGTGGCTAAGAGAAAGTGTATTAGAGATATAATTATGTGGGTAAAGTCATTTATACGGAGAAGTAAGTTGTTAGCCCTCCTGGTGTAGGAATGGTTTCCAGGAACACTCAGACTTGACACTGCCTGTTGACACTGCCAAGTCGGCAGCGTCGTGATCTAAGCACAGAGCCTGAATATGAAGAGCCCTGATGAGGTTGGGTGCCACGCTCCTGCATGGTGAAGGCAGTGCACAGCCAGAGCAAATCTCATAGACTTCAAACTTTCTGCCTATCAAAAGATACTGGTAGGAAAATAAGTAGGCCAAGCACAGACCGGGAGAAAATAACTTGCATCTCTGACAAAAGACTTGTAGCCAGAAAAAAATATATATGTAATTACTCTTACAAATAAATGATCAAAAGACAAACCATCCTATTTTTTAAGTGGGCAAAAGGTTTAAACTGACACAAGATGTTAAGATTCATATTAAGGAAAATATTAGGGAAAGTTGTAAGATTATAGTCTCAAACTGGTGGTGATCAGCGTCTCAATAAGAAAAGATATATGGTCAATAAGCACATACTATAGGGCTGTTATTAGCCAATAGTGGAATGCGTGTTAAACCATAATGAGAAATATCTGCATACCCACTAGATTGGATAAAATTAAAAACACAGGCAACATAAAATGTTGGCAAGGATCTGAAGCAACCAGAACTCTCAAACCACAGTTAGTGTAAGTGTAAAATAATATCTCTACATGGAAAATTATTTGGAAGATTGTAATATAGCAATTATATACCTTGCTATCTACCCAAAAGAAAGAAAACACATGTTCACAATAGAGATTATACAAGAATGTTCACACTGGTCCCATTAATAATAACCCCAAACAAGAAACAATAAAAATATCGATCAGCAAAAGAATGAATAAACAAATTATGGTGTATTAATGCCATGAAATTATTCTTGTCAATAAAAAGGAAAAAGCTACTGATAGATGCACTAATGTGGATGAATTCAAAAACATTATACTCGGTTGAAGGATCCAGAGAAAAAAGTTTATATCCGATATGACTTCATTCATAAGAAGTTCCAGTGTAAGGGAAGAGTACAGTGTTCATACTGAATCCCAACATGTGTGAAGATATCAGGACTCAAATGAGATGGCCTGTCTGGTAGTGACACTGGTTGCACACAGAGGATTGAGGAAATAAGTAAGTATATTCAGAAGCCAGGTTTCTTCTAGTTAGATAAAGAAAGCATAA
Organism: Saguinus oedipus; assembly: GCA_031835075.1. NCBI lineage: Eukaryota > Metazoa > Chordata > Mammalia > Primates > Cebidae > Saguinus > Saguinus oedipus. The sequence continues at coordinate 6,483,721 of CM063172.1, read as the reverse complement.
GTAGGAAAAGTAAGAATTGCATAAACCTTGTGAATTAGATTGAAATTGAAGGTATCACTGTGGACTCATGGTATTTAACATACGTAGATAAGTGGACATAGAAAGAGATACGGTGTGTCTGTGAGTAAGTGTGGGTATAAAATAATAACGAGCCCACCATGTTCCTAGATCGGGTTTCTAATTACCCTTCTCCATTGAAACGAATTAGGGTTCTTGGGATAAACACCTGATTTTAGGCACCTCTTGTGCTTAAAGTAAGGAAGTGCCTGTACAGCGAAGGAAAAATAACAAGAGGATGCAGGAGCTGGCCTGCAGAGGTTCCCAGTAGCCGAAGCTGGAAAAACTTGAGCATAAAAATAAAGATAGCAATAGATTACAACCAACTGAATGCAAGAGAAAGCCATTAGTCCCTACTGCTTTAAAGTTGTAAATAAGTAAGTGGGCATTTCGTAGAATATAAACTAATAAATACAGAGGAATCGTAGAATTAGAAAGTCGTCATCATTTAATAAACATAATAATTGATTTCAGTATGAATAAATGAAATGCTAAATCTGAGGGTAAAATTTCAATAAGAAACATGATGTCTACACGGTTTCAAAGTAAGTCTCTACAAGATACAGCTCAGTTAATAAATGCAAAACACTTACTAATTTTATAGCAGATAAATTTAGCAGACACTTCATAAACCAGGTAATAAAAGTCAGAATCTCAGTTGGGCGCAGTAGCTGACGCCTATAATCCCAGCACTTTGGGAAGTCGAGGTGGGCGGATCATGAGGTCAAGAGATCGAGACCATCCTGGTCAACAAGGTGAAACTCTATCTCTACTAAAAGTACAAAAATTAGCTGGGTGTGGTGGTGCACACCTGTAGTCCCAGCTACTAGGAAGGCCGAGACAGGAGAATCGCTTAAACCCAGTAGAGGCAGGGGTTGCACTGAGCTGAGATCGCACCACAGCACTTCAGCCTGGCGACAGAGACTCCATCAAGGAAAAAAAAAAGTCAAAATCTCTAATAATGAGACACAGTGACATCAGATGCCTGTTAATACGAATGAGAAGATTATAGTATTTCTGTGGTATCCCTGCCAAAAACAAATAATGAAGAAAAGTCAAATGCCCTAAATTGAAGGACACCTTACCAAGTGATAGGTCAACGTTCTTGAAAATATCATGTCATGGAAGATGCGGAAACACTGAAGAAGTGCTCCTTATACAGGGAAACTAAAGAGACATCGCAATGAAATGCCTCCTTGAACTCTGAGCTGGATCCTAGACAAAAGGAAAAGGGTGATTATGAAGGGCACCCCTAAGACAACTGACGAAATGTAAATGTGATGTGTAGATTAGATGGTGCTATGCCATCCTGTTTCCTGATTGTGATGGTTATTCTCAATGGAGAATATTCTTGTTTGGAGGATATACACTCTGAAAACTAGGGGCAGTGGGCATCAGGTCCAAAGGCACAAATGCTTCAAAACATGTACACATGCACATACATATATATGTGTGTGTGCAAATGTGTATACACACAGGTATAGACACACATACACACACACACATATATATACATAAACACACACACACACACACACACACACACACATATATATATATATATATATAGAGAGAGAGAGAGAGAACTGTAAAACAGGGCTTGATTCTTTGTATCGCAGGTTTTGTTTTTTTTAGATTTCTTACGGCAACAGGGAATTAGTTGAGGGTTATTGTTGGACTAGCCTTATTTGGAGAAAGCTTCGACATGCCCTTTGATTTCTTAGAATGCTACCACTCTCTTTGGACTCCAGCAGTAAAGGTTCGTTTTAAACTTTAGTAAAATTTGGACCTTATCCCATTTCCATTTCTCCTAGAAAAGTTATTATATCCAGTCTTTCATGCTTTTATAATATTTATCTTACAGAAAACACTTTGTCCCCCTGGCTTCTTGTAGCATTTGGTTCTAATATTCAGTATATATTCTATTTTAAAATGCTAATAAGTAAATTTCTGAAACATAAGTCCTAGTGGTAAGAAGGGAGGCATGAAAAAAAAAAGAACAAAAATACAAATAAATAAATAAATAAAAGTGGAACAACCACATTATGTCACCAGTTTCCTGACATTTAATCACCCTAAGCCTCAGTTTCTACATCTGTAGAATGAAAATAGTGAATTGCTCTCTCAGAGGGCACTTACGAAGACGAGTGAGATAATCCTTTGAACAGACGGCACAGGTCTGGCTAATAATAGTAAACGCAGGAATCCTTCCCTACTTCCAGAACTTGCCTAAGTGGGCATCACTCCATAATTGGTAAGTTTAAGAACTTTTGAATAATTCCCATTATGCATAATTTGTTTATTCTATAGAATATTTATGTTCATATTTTCTTGTTTAGTTCTTTGTTTTCAAACTATACTTTTGTTTATTTGTTATTTAAATTACAAGCTCTTGGCCAACCTCAGTGGCTCACACCTGTAATCTCAGCACTTTGGGAGGATGAGGTGGGTGGATCACTTGAGGTCAGAAGTTCGAGACCAGCCTGGAAAACATGGTGAAACCCTGTCTCTACTAAAAATACAAAAAAACTACCTAGGTGTGGTGTCACAAACCTGTAGTTCCAGCTATTCAGGAGGCTGAGGCAGGAACCTGGGAGGTAGAGATTGCAGTGAGCAGAGGTTGCACCACTGCACTCCAGTCTGCATGACAAAACAAGACTCTGTCTCCATAAATAAATAAATAAATAATAATCACAACCTTTTAGAAAATATTGTGAAAAACAAAATTCATACACCAGTACAAATTTTCCCCTCACCGTCTTCACCCTTATTCCTGGTCTTCTATTCAGGGGTAACCACTAGTGTTACATTTTTTAAAAATCGAATACATGTGAAATCCTAATTTCTTTTTCTTTCCAGTTTTACTTCACATCCCATCTGCCTCTTTCTCCTCTCCACCCTCCTCCTCCTCCCGATACTGCTATCTGCCTCTCTCCAAGTTATTCTTGTTAATTATCTAAGAAGCAGGCTTTCTTATTATTCTGGAAAAAAAGGCAAAAGTATCTTGTTATGTGATCTCACACAGACACACAATTCAGAAAATCATACTCAGGCTGCTGTAAATAATTATTTTATAAAACCGGGACCATGTTTTGTAGCTTTTTGCTTCTTTATTTGCTCACTCAGCAAAACCCCAGGAAAATATCTCAAGCCATCTGTCAGACCTAGAGTTCCCTGTGTTAGATGGATGCATATTATTCTACTCAGTGGATACATTAATTATTCAGAAAATCACCTTCCGGAAACCACACTTTTCTCTATCTTTGTTCGTTAAAATATCTCTACAGTAAACATCATTGCCCATGTGTCCTTACATACCTTAGTTTCCCTTTCCTGGGAAAGATTCCCAGGAGTAACAGTGCCACATTAAGAATATATGTAGTTTAATTTCTCACCAGAAAGCCTATAACACTTTAAATATCCACCAGTTACCTGTGAGTAACTTTCTTCCTTCATCCACTTTAGCAATAAAATCATTTATCCTTTTGTTTCTGATCTGGTGACTACGGAGAGCTTTATCATTATTACTTTAATGTATCCTTCTCTTAGAAGATGTTGAACTAAAAAGAATATTCCTATATTTGATAACTTGGTTGAATTTCCTTTTATCCATTGATGATTTGAATGTGCTGTTCTCTAAACTGCCTATGTTTATTACTTTAATATATCCTTCTCTCAGAAGATGTTGAACTAAAAAGAATATTCCTATATTTGATAACTTGGTCGAATTTCCTTTTATCCATTGACGATTTGAATGTGCTATTCTCTAAACTGCCTACGTAATTTTTTTTCCTATGGAGCTATTTGTAGTAGTTTTTTTCAAAATTGTTAAAAGTTTTTTCAATTTAATAGATACCAAATATTTTTTCTATAATATAAATATATGTCTTCTAATTTTATCCACCTGGAAAAGAAATTCAAATGAATCTGCATATTACAGAATATAAAAAATAAAAATATATTACATTATGGTGGATTAAATACTGTACTAGAAATAAACTCTAAACCAGGCAATTTAAGGGGCCAGATACTATTCTGAACTGAAGACCTTAGAAACTAAGACTGAAAACTCAAAATCCGTGAAAGAAAATATATGCTACATATATTGGCTGTACATTAAGTTTTAAAAAATCCATTTTATATAAAATATACCACAAATCAAATTAGTAAGCTATTTTCTTGAGGTAAGTGGTAGCTTATTTTCTGACATAGAAATCAAAGGTTTAGGAACATGACCTTGGATTGTGTCTTAGAGATTTTACACATAAAATAAAAAGTTTCTTCCCTTGGCATGTGCAGCTGTGATTTTAAAAATAATAATAATAAAAATAAAGACTTCTTTCCTCATAGAAGTCATTAATTGGCTTTAAGGAACTCATGAAATAGTTTACAGAAGAAAACAAACTGCAATTCAATAGCACAAAATTCAATTTTTCTTTGATAAAGAAGTGTTTTAGTCCCCATTGTCATTCCTTTTGCATTACAAAATGTTGAGAATTCAGCCCCTAGAGAAAAGATTTTGCTTAGTAAATCAGTTTCCAAAGAGGAACATCACTTCATAGAGAACTCCTCCCTCTCTCCTCCCACTGGGTATGCTGTTAACCAGTATAAACTGTGGGGAAAGAGTTTTGCAGTTCAGTGATTGAGATTTCTGCCAGAGCCAAACACTAAAATCAATAGAGAAAATTCTATCCATTTTGCAAAACTGACTGGGAAAATCTCGGAAAATAGCAGCTGACATCCTAAATTCCAAGTGAGGTGATGCTGCACGCCACATTCTGATCACGTGCAACATTCATCCTTCTTATTCTCTAGTTAACTCTGAGTAGAGACTTCATGACTTGCTGCATATTGAGTGGAATTAAAATAAGTGAAAAAAAATTCATGAAATCAATTATACAGCTAACTATATGAAGACGTTGTATCTGTGCACTTTAAATTAGTCCTCTTTGAACTCAAGGCTTCTTAGACAAAAAAATAAATAAATTGATCTATCTCTACAGCTTCAAATGGAGGTAAGTAGAATACATTTCTAAAAATTACAAAATAAAATTACATTAAAGTTGAGTGTTGTAAGCATTCGGGTTATAGTCCATTTGTAGTTCAAATCTCAGCAAAAACCAAATTATGTGCTGGAAAAATCTGACTTAGCTTCATCTTCTATGTGCTTTATTGTTATACATAATGTTATTTTGAACATATTCGTAATCTCTGTGGGAAATATGAACTTTAGAGCAGGTCAGTCTTTGGTTCTAATTTTCAGTTTGCTGCTTACAAGCCCTAGGATTTTGGGAACGTAATACCTTTGAGCGTATAAATTCAGGTTTCTACCTACAAAATTAATCTTTTATAAACAGGAATTTTTTATTTTACAAACTTCAGTGTACAGCGTATCAGCTATGTGGAAAAAAATGGTCCTATGATTCAATCTTATACTCCAGCAAAAAAGACAGTATTTGGAAATCTATCTCTCAGAGATATGAGAAATTTTAATAAAGCATAGAAGTAAATAGTTTTTATGCTGTAAGGAAAGTAGCAACCCTATAATCTTACAGAAAATAAAACTGACACCCAAAGGTGTTAACTAAGTCACCCAATTATACAGTGACTTCCGCTGGCAGGTTTGGGACTAAAACTCTTGTTTATTCCACGGTGCACTTTAAGAGGATGCTTCCAGGACTCTGTTGAACCTCATCTTTTTAATGTTAAAAAATATATAATGAAAAATTCAAGAGGGAGATGACACATATAAGGTGAACCAGTACACTGGTAAGAAAGGAGGTCAGGTTGTGTAAAGTAGGGGTTAAAATATCCTAACGTGATCACAGATAAAAACTGTGAAGTTTCCCTCAGCAGCTTTCTAAAATTCTCTCTCATTAACTTCTGTTTTAATCCAATTGATTGCTATGCTCTCTTTCTGATCTGCTAGGCATTTCACATAATTCAGATGGTTTGTTTTGCTGGTCAGTTGAACGTTTACTATTCAGAATGAGAATAATTGTATCTGGAGATGCTGGCAATGTGATTTTATTGGAAAGCAGAGAAATCTACCACCTTTAAGATATTAGCCACGGTTGCAAGCAATTGGTGTTAACAGGTAATAGCAGCCTATCGGATATAATCTTAAAGATGCAGATAAAGTCTTCCTAGTTTTTGTTTTGTTTTGCTTTTTAGTTGTCAACAAACACTTTAATCCTAAAATTAGGGACATAAATCAGAATTTAAATTGCTTAAACTGTCTGAAATACAAAAGGATACCACATCTATTTAAAGATATCCTTTTAAGAGTGGATAAATATTTGAGGTAACAGTGTGTGCAGAAGATGAGTAAGACAGACGTGAGAATTCAGTGCTCTGAAATGTCCAGCTCCTCCCCTCACTGCTTTCTGGATGCATCATTGTTACTCAGCTCCAGGGCTTCCTACTAGAGTGATGAATATTTCCGCCTCCTTGTGCCTTGCTCCAGAAAGTGAGGGGAATTGGATACACTAATACATTAATGAGGAAGCAGTTTATTTCTTTTGTGAGGACTGAATCTCAGAGTGAGGTGGTCCACCTAGTTTAAAAAGCGTTAACTGGCCGGGTGCGGTGGCTCACGCCTGTAATCCCAGCACTTCGGGAGGCCCAGGCGGGTGGATCACGAGGTCAAGAGATCAAGACCATCCTGGTCAACAAGGTTAAACCCTGTCTCTACTAAAAATACAAAAATTAGCTGGGCATGGTGGCACGTGCCTGTAATCCCAGCTACTCAGGAGGCTGAGGCAGGAGAATTGCTTGAACCCAGGAGGCGGAGGTTGCGGGTGAGCTGAGATCGCACCATTGCACTCCAGCCTGGGTAACAAGAGCAATACTCCGTCTCAAAAAAAAAAAAAAAAAAAGTAATCATCAGTGAGAGGGCTTTTTGGTGAGGCAGTCTCTTAGCTGAGTTCTTTGTTTTTTTTGAGACGCAGTTTCAGTCTTGTTACCCAGGCTGGAGTGCAACCGCGCGATCTCGGCTCACCGCAATCTCTGCCTCCTGGGTTCAGGCAATTCTCCTGCCTCAGCCTCCTGAGTAGCTGGGATTACAGGCACGCGCCACCATGCCCAGCTAATTTTTGTATTTTTAGTAGAGACGGGGTTTCACCTTGTTGACCAGGATGGTCTCGATCTCTTGACCTCCTTAGCTGAGTTCTAAGGAGGAAAGTCATACAGAGGGCCTGGTCAGGAAGGAAGGGCCCTGACCCGTGTTAAAGGAGAAAGCACATACAGTGTGATGCCTCCCGAGCAATAAATGAAGGGAGACCTTATGATTTATCCGAGCAGAAATGCGTCTGAGAATCGGAGTGACTCTGGCAGTGACTATGTCAGGACAGCAGGGGTACATTCAGCAGTCCTGAATCAACTGGAGCATTTCAGCCATCCCAATGTGATGAGTTTGAGGGGATCTCTTCAACACGTGTGCACCTCAAAGACACTGACATATATGAAATTTCTCTTTAACTGATGCCATTTGTCTTGTTTTCTCTCGTTCCTGCATTCCTTGTAAATATATATATATATATTTATGTATATATATATGTATTTTTTTTACTAGTAAGATACAAAATGCTCCTACAGTTCATTCTTTAAAAACTCTTTGTATGGTCAGGCATGGTGGCTCACTCCTGTAATCTCGGCCGGAGGCTGAGACAGGTGGATCACGAGGTCAGGAGTTCGAGATCAGCCTGGCCAACATGGCAGCCTCTACTAAAAATACAAAAATTAGCCAGGCTTGGTGGCAGGTGCCTATAGTTCCAGCTACTCAGGAGGCTGAGTTAGGAGAATCGTTGAACCTGGGAGGTAGAGGTTGCAGTGAGCCGAGATTGCGCCACTGCACTCCAGCCTGGGTGACAAGAGCAAGACTCCGTTTCAAAAAAAAAAAAAAAAAAAAGTACATTCAGACTAAATTTTAAGGAATTATCAAGAGAGCTAAAAAATTAAATTTCTTGTAATATTTTCATCCTCATGGCGATCAAAGTCTTAACTAAAGCAATTCTAGTCTGAAAGTAGAATACAGAGAATGAATTGGTCAGCAGGGTCGCTAAAAAATATAAAAGTAATGCCTGCTTATTAAAAACTTGAACAAAAAATAGGTAAATGTATAAGTAAAGTCTGCTTTATTCATCCCCATTTTGATATCTGAGGGGTAATAGTTTCTTCTACATTATTCAAAAGTAGCTTTTAATTTATATATTAGTATTTATATTATAATAACATTATGTTCCTTTCTTAAACTGATGGAATCATGCTATACAAATGTTCAGTCACTTCGTTTTTTCACTTAAAAATACTTTTGAATATCATTTCATGTCCATATCTGACTACAAATCTCAATTTTCTTTTCAGGTGAGAGTGAGGAGACATTTTTTAGGAAGCTAATGGTTCTAAAATAAGTAGAAAAATTAAAATTCACACTGCTAACATTATGCTGAACATGAACAAAATTGAAAAACAAATATTCTAACATTGATAAAGTAATACAATTATTAAGTGTCCCATTAAGATTTTTGGGGGGATGAATACATGTTTAGCTGGTAGAGTTGACATATTAGTCCCTCCAGGAAATTTATGGGGCTAAATTGCCTCTACTCAAAGCATCTCAGAGTTCCTGCAGAACTGTTGTAGTTTCTCCAACACAGCTGTGCTTCTATGTGCCAGGCACTATGGCAGGCAATTTACACTCAAGATCACATTTATACTCACACCAGATGCTGACTATGACCCCCTGTCGTTAGAGTTGATGGCTTGCGGGTTAAGAAGGAAATTAGAGTCATTTTCATTGGTAACCCTAAGAAATGTAAAGTTCTAAAAATCGTAAGTAATTCCTCTCTGAGCACCTCAGACCTTGGATCACTACAGTTTCCTTTCATCCACTCTTCTCCGTTTCTAAAGGCACAAGTCTAGGGTAGGCGTGTGGGTTTATACCTCACATCAAGGCACCTTGGAAAAACATTACGGTAATCCTCCCTTTTCTGTGATTTTGCTTTGCACACTTAGAAAAACATTACGGTAGTCCTCCCTTCTCTGTGATTTTGCTTTGCACACTTAGAAAAACATTACGGTAGTCCTCCCTTCTCTGTGATTTTGCTTTGCACACTTAGAAAAACATTACGGTAGTCCTCCCTTCTCTGTGATTTTGCTTTGCACAATTTCAGTTACCTACAGTCGGCCATGGTCTGCAAATATTAAAAGGAAAATTCCGGAATTGAACAATTCATAAGGTTTAAATTCTCGCCATTCTGAATAGCCTGATGAAGTCTTGCGTTGTCCCGCCCAGTCACGGGAATCGTCTCATTGTTTAGAGCAGGGGTGTCCAAACTTTTGGCTTCCCTGGGCCACATTGGAAGAAGAAGAATTGTCTTGGGCCTCACATAAAATACAGCAACACTACAATAGCTGATTTTTTTTTAATCAGAAAAACTCTCATGATGTTTTAAGAAAGTTTACAAATTTGTGTTGGGCCACATTCGAAGGCATCCTGGGCCGCATGCAGCCCGTGGGCCTCAGTTTGGACAAGCTTCATTCACAGCATCCACCTGCCTGCTAGGCACTTACTAGCCATCTCGGTCATCAGATGGGCAGAACACAAGAGGGGTGAGTACACTAGAATGAGGTGTTTCGAGAGAGAAGAAAAGAGAGGACTCCACATTCACATAAAGTTTATTACAACAAATGTGGGTGTTGAGCTGTTATCATTGTTCCATTTTATTAGTTACTGTTCTTAGTCTCTTCTGTGCCTAACTTATAAATTAAACCTTATTATAGTTGTGTATATATTAAAAAATAGTATCTAGAGGGGTTGGTACTATTCACAGTTTCAGGTATCTATCCACTGGGGGTGTTGGAATGTATCCCCCATGGAGAAAGGGGGACCACTATATTATCTTCATTTTACAAATGAGAAGTGTGGACACCAGAGGGTTAGAAACATTCCAGTATAATGAATGTAACTGATTAGAGAGGGTAAGGACATGAGCCCAGGCCTGTGAACTTCAAATATATTATTAAGGAATCTATACAAATTCTGTGAGCTTCCAAAACAAAAAGGATACGTCTCCTTAAACTGTGTCTGGATAACTTACTAGATACTGTCTACATGGCTTTCTTGAAGGTGGTAGAGTAATGGGAGGTGGCTTTAATTAATTTTAACTGATTCCCACAATCAGGGAATCTCATTGGCATTGAGGAGAAATTAGAATGAATTCAAATGGGAGGAAACTGTATCTACGTCCACCTCACAGTAGATATCTAGGTAGGAAGAACGTGAAAAATACGTTTACAAACAGTAAAATATCAAAGGATACATTATGTGAATTTGGAAACTGAAAATATGGCTTAAGATTCTTGAAATTCACTTTGCTAATATGGTGTTACAAATATATAAACACTTTTGAAATACTTAGATAAATATTTATATCTTTATTAGTACTTTTTCACATTATTAATACGATCAGTCTGTAAATTTATGTAAATCACTAGCAAAATGATTATAGCTGACATAATCAATAAATGTATTTATTAACCTCCTGACTTCTCATATTTCAGAGAATGAAGAGTTGAACCATTTAACATGAATTGGATAAATGAGAGTGTCCCACAGGAGTTCCTTCTGTTAGGTTTCTCGGATCGACCATGGCTAGAGCTTCCCCTGTTTGTGACGTTCCTGTTTTCCTATATCTTGACAATCTTTGGCAATCTGACAATAATTCTTGTGTCACATCTGGATTTCAAACTCCACACCCCTATGTACTTTTTTCTTAGCAATCTTTCACTCCTGGACCTTTGCTACACCACAAGTACAGTTCCACAAATGCTGGTAAACATATGTAACACCAGGAAAGTAATCAGTTATGGGGGCTGTGTGGCCCAGCTTTTCATTTTCCTGGCATTGGGTTCCACTGAATGTCTTCTCCTGGCCGTCATGTCCTTTGATAGGTTCGTAGCTATTTGTCGGCCTCTCCATTACTCAGTTATCATGCACCAGAGGCTCTGCCTCCAGTTGGCAGCTGCATCCTGGATTAGTGGCTTCAGTAATTCACTATTGCAGTCCACCTGGACACTTCAGATGCCACTGTGTGGTCACAGAGAAGTGGATCACTTCTTCTGTGAAGTCCCTGCACTGCTCAAGTTGTCCTGTGTTGACACAACAGCGAATGAGGCTGAACTATTCTTCATCAGCGTGCTGTTCCTTCTAATACCTGTGACACTCGTCCTTATATCGTATGCTTTTATAGTCCAAGCACTGCTGAGAATCCAGTCTGCTGAAGGTAGACAGAAAGCATTTGGGACATGTGGCTCTCATCTAATTGTGGTGTCACTTTTTTATGGTACAGCCACCTCCATGTACCTGCAGCCACCTTCACCCAGCTCCAAGGACCGGGGAAAGATGGTTTCTCTCTTCTATGGAATCATTGCGCCCATGCTGAATCCCCTTATATATACACTTAGGAACAAAGAGGTAAAGGAAGCCTTTAAAAGGTTGGCTGGGAGAGTCTTCTTAATCAAGAAATAAGAAATATGCAAATAATAAACTTTGCCAAAGACATAATGCTTACTTAGCTTACTAACTTCTTTGCAAGTTGTCCTATTTTTTGTCTTAGTGTAGAGAACTATTGTAAGCTCCCTCAGAGAAAATTTCCTTGACAAAAAGCTGTATTTGTTTCTGTTGCCTAAATATTTTCTTGCCAGGGTGTTAATAAAAAAATAAGGAATTCCCAAATGATAGACCTTTTAAAGACTTCAACTTCACAAAGCTTATAATTTAATTCTCTCCAAATTGATTCATTATCATTATTCTTAGAAAAACTACTATGGTGATCTTTTTTTTTGAGACGGCGTTTCTACCCAGGCTGGAGTGCAATGGCGCGATCTCGGCTCACCGCAAGCTCCGCCTCCTGGGTTCAGGCAATTCTCCTGCCTCAGCCGGGATTACAGGCATGCGCCACGATGCCCAGCTAATTTTTTATATTTTTAGTAGAGACGGGGTTTCACCATGTTGACCAGGTTGGTCTCGATCTCTTGACCTCGTGATCCACCCACCTCGGCCTCCCAAAGTGCTGGGATTACAGCGTGAGCCACCGCGCCCGGCCCTTATGGTGATCTTTAAATAAAACGTCATCGACAGAGAACCACATCTGTTTTCTACTGCCTAGGTATATTCACTGCACAAGTCTTGAAACTGGTCTTTTATGAACTCTCAAAGTAGGATAGCCTTAAAATCTTTAAGGTTTCAAACATCATAATACCACGGGTCTGTATACATGGGTAAGAGTCTTAGGCTTCTCTGAAACCAGAATAAAAGCTTAGAAATCCTTTCCCCGGAAATAAAACATTTTGATACACGTACAATGCCCTCATCCTTTCACACACACACAAACTCCATGGCACAAATCATTTTCAGACAGTTGTAGATCTAACGGAAGTATCCAAACACCTTATCTTAATTACAGCTGTAACGTTAACAGCTCTACTTAAATTTTAACGCTATTCACACATCAACACAATACGAAAATCCACAATGATTCCCCCCTCGATTTTACTTAGATCTTCTGTTGTTTCTGTACGTCCCACTTCTAAGTTGAAATGTCCCAGTCTAGCTACCAAATAAAGTTGTAGCTACATTTTAGACTGAAACCAAATGCCTGCCATTGACCTTTTAAAACGATTCATCTACTGTATATATTACCTCCCTCTTTTAACCTCGAAAGCCCTTATAGGTTAAGTCATAAAAAAGCGCATTATATAATGATGTCCACTGCTTGTTTAATGTACACTTCTTGTCCAAAAAGAAATGCTTATTAATTTCATGTTAGTGCCCTTGAGGTGGCCTAGATCGTAATTTCAGCTTCTTCCACATGAGCTTCGGAGCCCATAAAAGTGCTAAAGAAAATACACACTCTAAGTCGGTTATTTGGTTGATTTTGTGACTTGTTACACTGTAATTAGATTAACTGCTTCATTATTATTTTTTTCCAATTTTTCTTTTATCAAATATGTCATAAAAGCATAAAATGCAGTGACTACAAAATACAATTAGAATGTTTTACTTGAAAACCTTATGGAGACATCATAAATTTCAGCATAATTCTAATGCAACATGGTAGATCTTAAACCTTTAACTTGCATCAGAATCATCGGTAGGACTTTTTTTTTTTTTTTTTTTTTTGTAGGACTTTTAAAAATCAGATTGGTGGGTGTCGTCTACGTCCAGACGTTCTAATGCAGTGGGTCAGGGGTGGGGCCTGATTATTTGCATTTCTACAGATTTCCAGGTGATATTTATATTGCCTGTCAGGAGATCACCCTTTAGGAACAGTTGTGCTAACAGTTAAAATAAATAAAGGTATGTTGCTTGCTGAGTTCCTTTTATTTTTAAAATTGAGTTATAATTTAAAGGAAGATAGGAGCAAAACACTAATAGATTATATTGTAAGATGAGGGGACATTCCTTAATAAAAATGCATTTGTATCTTAAAGTCCAACTAAATGATATATCAGATTTCCAGGGACAAATTTTGATGTCAGCTCAAAGGCAATGTCAGTGTCCTTTAAAAAAATTATGAGAAAATACTAGAGAAACCAGAGTGATGGAGATTGAAGTATTTTACATTTTTCTTTCTTTCTTTCTTTCTTTTTAAATAAGCCATTAATTGATCTAAGCAATAGCATATTGGTAAGTTCTAAAGCCATATGACAAACTTTTATAAATATTTTGCCAGCAGTTATCTTGTGACTATATATATATAGTCATTCTGGCTTCATTTAGAACAACAAATACTAAATTAACTGTTTTATGGAGGTTAGTCATAGTGGCTGATATAGTGGGGGAATGTTATGTATGTATAATAATTCTTTTTTTTTTTTACGATGGAGTCTCACTCTGTCACCCAGGGTGGAGTATGGTGGCATGATTTTGGTTCACTGCAACCTTTGCCTCATGGGTTCAAGTGATTCTCCTGCCTCAGCCTATGGAGAGTAGCTGGGATTGCAGGCACGTGCCACCACACCTGGCTAATTTTTGTATTTTTAGTAGACAGGGTTTTGTCATGTTGGCCAGGCTGGTCTCAAACTCCCGACCTCAGGTGATCCACCCATCTTGGCCTCCCAAAGTGCTGGGATTATGGGTGTGAGCCACCACACCCAGCCTATAATTCTTGATTTCTTTTTCTTTTCTTTCTTTCTTTCTTTTTTTTTTTTTAAAGTAATTTCAACTTTTATTTTAGATTCAGGGGTACATTTGCAGGTTTGTTACCTGGGTATATTTTGTGACTAAGAATCTTTTCTTTCATATCTCTTTCTTTTCTGTGTGAGCCCCAGTCAAATCCCTCTTTGCTTGTCTCTTACAGGGATTCACGATGGCATTTAAAACTCACCCAGATAATCTAGAATAAATCCTTCTTCCCAAGATTCTCAATCACATCTTTCTCCATATAAGGTAACGTTTGCAGATTCTAGTGATTATCATGTAGACATAGCTTTTGGGAAAGGCTTTTATTCGTGGTACTGTGTCATCTGTATCATTTAGGGCTACATAGTTCATCATCTTCCAAAGAAAAGAGCATAACATTTACTTTTGAAGGATCTGATTTTTAAATTGTAAATTCTTAATGAAATTAGCAAGAATCCAACTTTATTCCTACTCCTAGCATCGTTACTATCTTACTATCACGAGAATTTTAAGCTGTTTTCCTGTTTGAAACAATAAGCACATAGATTATATCATTTTTCAATACATACACTGAGTTGACCACAGGGTAAAAGTTGGTGAAAAAACAAAATCTTCTGTGCAGATAAAAGAAATTGACATAGTTTTTAAAAGTTGCATGAATATTAGCACCATATGGATAGTGGGATTATTAGGAAGATAATACAGTCTGTCTCTCTGTGTATGACACAAAATATAGTCATATTTATAATATTTTACTTTTCTAAATTATTTACATTAAAAATAACAGTCATATTCCCATAAATGTCATAGATTTTTTTAAACATCATTTCCGCTACCAAAATGTGCCCCATATTTGCTCCAATGGAAAGATAAAGATCATCAGATGGATAAAAAAGCAAGACCCACTGTATGCTGTCTGTAAGAAAGGTACTTTAAAAATAAGGACACAGGCCAGGAATAGTGGCTCATGTCTGTAATCCCAGTACTTTGGGAGGCTGAGGTGAGCAGATCACTTGAGGTCAGGAGTTTGAGACCAGCCTGGCCAATATGGGGGAACTCTATCTCTACTAAAAATACAAAAATTAGCAGGACACGGTGGTGTCACATCTGTAATCCCAGCTACTCAGGAGACTGAGGCACTAGAATCACTTGAACCCGTGAGGTGGAGGTTGCAGTGAACCATGAAATGTGCCACTGCATTCCTGCCTGGGTGACAGAGATAGAGTCTGTCTCAAAACAAATAAACAAACAAACAGGGTGTGTGTGTGTGTGTGTGTGTGTGTGTGTGTGTGTATGTATATATATGTATATATTATGATGCATACAAGTAAATAATAAAGGTTGGAGAAAGTAACCACAATAACAATCAAAAGAATTGGCTATATTATTATAAGAAAAAGTAGATTTCAGAGCAAAGAATATTACCAAGAATGTAGTCATTTAACACTAATAAAGAAACCAATCCATCAAAAGGACATGTGAATCTTGAACATTTATACGTATGATAACGAAACTTCAAAATACATACAAAGAAATCTGGTAGAGATGAAAGAGGTATGCACATCATGATTACAGGTGATTTCAGCACCCTTCTTCAATATCAGAACAAATAGAAAATCAGCAGGCATGCAGAAGACTTGAACGTCATCAACCTAATCTATTTGACATGTATGGAAGACTCTACACAGCATCAGCAGAATATACATTCTTCTCAAGCACGCACAGAACATTTCCCATGACAGACCGTGTTCTCGAGCATAAAACATTTATCAATATAGTTAAAAGGATTCAAATCATAGCAACATATGTTCCCTGACAACAAGTTTTGTTGTGAGCATGAAATAATTTTAGTTCAGTAACAGATGCTTTCCTTCTGTGCCCCACGGTTTACATTCCAAATTTCATGAATTCTAAGATGCACATTTTTTCACATTTAACTTCTCTTAAAAATTGCTGTTCATCTATAATCTATGACTTCTACAATCACTGTTGGCCAGGTGACAGTCACAACATAGCTGCTATTGCAATGTGTGAAGTTCACTGTCACTCCTGAGAGCCTCGCTGGATGACTGGAATCCTCCACGTTTCAGTGAACAAATGATTTTAGGACCATTTACGGAAGGCCTACAGTCCGGGCTGTATCCTGAAAACTTTCTGTTGATAAAGGAAAATCTTGGGGCCCCAAAATTGCTAAGCTAAAGAAAAAATTCAAGCGGGAACTGCTCAGCACAAACCTTCCCCATTTAGTTTAATCAGCCCTCTGCTCGCCAAGATAGATGTATATTCTGATTGCCTCCTTTGGGAAGGCTTATCAGAAACTCAAAGAACGCAACAATTTACCTCTTACCTACCTGTGACCTGGAAGCCTCCTCCCTGCTTGGAGTTGTCCCCACCTTTCTGGATGGAACCACTGTACTTCTTATATATATTGATTGATGTCTATGTCTCCCTAAAATGTATAAAACCAAGTTGTGCCCCAACTACCTGGGGCACGTGTCATTAGGACTTCCTGAGGCTGTGTCATGGGCACGTGTCCTCAACCTTGGCAAAATCAACTTTCTAAATTAACTGAGACCTGTCTCAAATTTTGGGGGTTCACAATACTTTCTGGTAAGTTCAGGAATGTAACAGCATTTGCATTTGCAGAAGAGGTATAGTAAGTATTACTGGCTTACAGGGAATACTGTAACGGTTCAGAAATATAATGGCTCAGCACAATTCTTGGGGCGTGGTAAGTTCTCACTGAGTATCTGCTATAATAATGTCTCAAATATCATTGTCCCTCAGTAGCACGTAAAAACTAAGGCTCAGATTGACACATACTTTGTAACAGGGAATTCCAAAATTTGAATTCTGAACAGTACCTCCAAATTCCAGTTATTTGCCACTAACCCACACGTTTCATATGTGCTAAAAGTGTAATTTCATTACAACTTCTTTTTGAGGAACGACTTACGCTTTTCAAAGAAATCACATTTCTTATCTTTTTGTTCTTATTTCCGTTGTACACTGGCGGCAGAAATCGAAACATGATGATTATCTAGTCAAGGTTATCCAGCCAATCTAACAGAGAAACGTCCTTTTCACCAGAGATGCTCTAGAGGCTAAGTTGGTTTTTCACAGCAGAACTTGAGCAGAAAAGTTGAGAATATCAGAATTGTTAAGCATGAGGAACATTCTAAAAACAGGAAACAAAAGTTTATAAAAACGAATCTGCAGTTCTTAGGAGCCTTCTCTCTCATGCGGCATAAATTTTGTTTCTGTGGAGATATTCTTTCACCTTTTACGGCACCTCATCTGAAACCGTGTTGGTGACCAGATGCCGCTGTGTCCATACGTGCAGACGGGCATGAGCACAGACCGGTCATCTGATGTCGGTTTTATCTTTCAGTCATTCAGCGGTGGTGTCTTTTGCTCACCTTTGTCTTCCTCACATGATAATAGAAATGTGTTTACTTTAGGCCAAGATTTCTTAACCGCAGGTTTATAGAACCATAGGGAGGCTATGAATGAACTTTGAAGGATCAGGGAAACCTTTAAAATACATCTAGGGTGGCAGCTAGTTGCAGTTTGCCCCGAATGGCATAGGGTTTAGCCCTAGATGTCCTATATCCCAGTGAACCATTGGGTTCTGGGAAAACTGGGACAGTTCATTGCCCTGTATGCAACTACATATATTCTTGGAGAAAGCAACAACAATTTCTGTTAGCCCAGTGTGGTGGCAGGTACTTGCCATCCCAGCTACTCAGGAGGCTGAGGCAGGAGAATGACTCGATTGGGAGGCAGAGGATGCCATGAGCCAAGATGGCACCACTGCACTCCAGCCTGGGTGACAGAGTGAGACTCAATCTCAAAAACAAAAACTAAAACAAAACCAAAGATACAAAAATTAGCAGGAGCGGTGGCAGGTGTCAGTAGTCTCAGCTCCTCAGGAGGCTGAGGCGGGAGAATAACTTGAACCTGGGAGGCAGAAGTTGCAGTGGGCCAAGATCACCCAGTTTGTGACTATGTTGTCACTGATGGAAATATCCCATGATATTGCCTAAGCTGATCTCGAGCTCCTGGGCTCAAGCAATCCTCCCTCCTCAGTCTCCCAAGTAGCAGGGACTGCAGGTGCCCACCACCCTCAAGAGTTCTTTCCTTTTTTTTTTTGATATAGGGTCCTGCTCTGATACCCAGCTGGAGTGCAGTGGCATGATCTCAGCTCACTACAGCCTCAACTTCCTGAGGTGCTGGGACTACAGACGCGCACCCCCACACCTGGCTAATTTTGTATGTTTTGTAGAGACGGGTCTCACCATGTTGCCCAGGTTGGTCTCAAACTGCTGAGCTCAAGTGATCCACCCTCCTCAGCTTCCCAAAGTGCTGGGATTACACGCATGAACAACCACGTCTTCCTAAGAGTTCTTTATACGCAAAGTAGAAGTAAGTCTGGCTTATCTAAGTGGGTATCTGAGAGATTCTCTGGTGGCTCAGAAACCATTTGTGTAACTGCAAGATGATCATGTGAAATAGAGTGGGGATCTCCATCATCAAGGAGGGGTCGCAGAGTAGCAGGATTTAAAGAGTTACAATGACGTAAGAAGATAGGGGAATTAGTCAATAGAGCTTGCTCGTAGGTGGTCTATCTTGGTGTAGAGAGGCGCTGTGTCTCATGAACTTGTAATAGAGCGGACACAGCATGGGAAACAAAGAGGTGAGTGGGGAAGCGTAATGTAAGAGTATAGGCTTTGCCAATTGGGGCAGCAGCTGCAGCCACCACCTGCAGGCATGTGGGCAAGTCTGCTGTGACAGGGTCTAACTGACATGAGAAAGATGCTGCAGGTTGTATCTGAGAGGCAAAGGCTTGTGCTCGGACACCGCAGCAACCCCATTATTTTTATGGCAAGTAAAGGTTGTCATAGATAGATAAAACAAGAGCTGGGATGTGGACAGTGCTAATTTTAGGGCATCAAAGAAAATAAATGCCTCCGAGGGCCAGGAACTGGACTCTAAAATAGCATTTGGGACAAGGGCATATAGGGGTTTAGCAATGGCAGCAAAATCAGGAATCTACTGGTAGCAATAGCCTCCTGTTCCTAGAAACTTACGCAGCTGCTGTTTGGGTTTTGGGGGAGGGATGAACAACATTGACTCCAGACATTTTGAGGTGAGCTGTTGAGTGCCTGAGACATCGCGCGTCCCAAGTACCAGCTCTTTGCATTCATTGAAATTAGGTCATAGGCTTTATGGCGTCCCTCAGCTAGTGCCTTTAAAAGGATAAGGGTCAGCCGGGTGCGGTGGCTCATGCCTGTAATCCCAGCACTTTGGGAGGCCGAGGCGGGTGGATCACGAGGTCAAGAGATCGAGACCATCCTGGTCAACATGGTGAAACCCCGTCTCTGCTAAAAATACAAAAATTAGCTGGGCATGGTGGTGTGTGCCTGTAATCCCAGCTACTCAGGAGGCTGAGGCAGGAGAATTGCCTGAACCCAGGAGGCGGAGGTTGCGGTGAGCCGAGATTGCGCCATTGCACTCCAGCCTGGGTAACAAGAGCGAAACTCCGTCTCAAAAAAAAAAAAAAAAAAAAAAAGAATCAGGGCCTATAAGGGAATCCTGCCTGTTTATTTTGGTTACAAAGTAATAGATTATCAACATACTAAACAAGAGCGGAGCCTTGAGTAAAGGCTATAGAGTCTAAGTTGGCTCTAAAACTTGGAGAATATGATGAGCCTCATCATGTTCCCAATGTTATGTCAGTTCATGTTGTTTCCCTCCAAATGCAAACGAGAAAGGAAATTTCAAGTCAGGGTGCAATGGAACCAAAAAGAAAGCTGAGCAGAAGTCAATGTAAACCAAGCTGCATTAGCAGGAACTGAGATCAGAAAAGTAGCTGGAGCAAGTGGGCACAGTGGCTCACGCCTGTAACCCCAGCACTTTGGAGGGCTGAGGCAGGCGGACCACTTGAGGTCAGGAGTTCAAGACCAGGCTGGCCAACATGATGAAACTCTGTCTCTACTAAAAATACAAAAAAGTTACCCAGGCATGGTAGCGCATGCCTGTAATCCCAGCCACTTGGGAGGCTGAGGCATGAGAATCACTTGAACCCGGGAGGTGGAGACTGCAGTGAGCTGAGATCCTGCGACTGCGCTCCAGTGAGACTGTCTCAAAAAAACAAAATCAAACAAGGTGCCATATTTTATGTACTATTTCCTGCATTCCACTATTACAGTAGGTAGGTGGTCAGATGTGAGGAGGGCAAGAGAGGACCATCCTCCCTGCCACAGCTGGTGCCAGGGAAAGGCCAGCCCCAGTAAATAAAACCTGAAGCTGGTGATCAGCAGGTTTCCGATAAGGTCTCAGGAGTTGGGTGATTGGGCTCATATATGCGCACTAAGAGGCAAAATGGGCCGGGCTTGGTGGCTCACACCTGTAACCCCAGCACTTTGGAAGGCCGAGGCAGGCAAATCACCTGAGGTCGGGAGCTTGAGAGCAGCCTGACCAATATGGAGAAACCCCGGTCTCTACTAAAAATACAAAATTAGCGGGGCGTGGTGGCACGTGCCTGTAGTCCCGGTTACTATGGAGGCTGAAGCAGGAGAAGTGCTTGAACCCAGGAGCTTCAGCCTGGGCAAAAAGAGTGAAACTCTTATCTTTAAAAAAAAAAAAAAAAAAAAAAAAAAGGCAAAATGGCAGAGTTTAACTAGTATATGACCTTCCTTTAGGAACACTCGAGTGGGCACGGTGGCTCACGCCTGTAATCCCAGCACTTTTGGAGGCCAAGGTGGGTGGATCACCTGAGGTCAGGAGTTCAAGACCAGCCTGCCCAACACTATGAAGCCCCATCTCTACTAAAAATACAAAAAATTAGTTGGCCATGGTGGCGGGCACCTGTAATCCCAGCTACTCGGGAGGCTGAGGCAGGAGAATCACTTGGACCCAGGAGGTAGAGGTTGCGGTGAGCCGAGATCGCACCACTGCACTCCAGCCTGAGCAACAAGAGCAAAACTCCATCTCAAAAAAAAAAAAAAAAAAAGGCCTCGAAGTGAGCATGCGCACAACTTCAGTAAACACATTGTACACGCAGCTCCTTCAAGTGCTGGCAGGACGCTGTACATGAGGACAGCCCACCCCAGGGAAAGAATCCGGGGAGAAGGAATGCAACCTTCTGGAAGCATGCCAACGTATAAAACCCCAGGTCAAATGTCAAACAGTGCACTTGAATCTCCCAAGTCACCTACTTGGGCGTTTTCCAAGCACCCTTCTTTTCATTCCCCCCTAAAACTTTTTAATAAACTTTCACTCCCAGGGTACAGTGGCTGATGCCTGTAATCCAAGCACTTAGGGAGACCGAGGCAGTTGGATCACCTGAGGTCAGGAGTTTGAGACCAGCCTAATCAATATGGTGAAACCCCAACTCTACTAAAAATACAAAAATTAGCTGGGCGTGGTGGTGTGCGCCTGTAGTTCCAGCTGCTCTGGAGGGTGAGGCAGGAGAATTGCTTGAAACAAAGAGGCAGAGATTGCAGTGAGCCAAGATGGCACCACCGCACTCCAGCCAGGGCAGCAGAGCGAGACTCTGTTTCAAAGTAATAATAATAATAAAACTTTCACTCCTGCTCGAAAGCTTGTCTCTGTCTCTCCCTCTGCCTTATGCCCCTGTCTAATTCTTTCCTCTGAGGAGTCAGGAATTGTAATTGCTACAGATCTGTATCAATTTGACACTGCTAGCCCCCAGTCAGCAAGGTATGGCAATGCCTTGATGGTATCACCTGAGAACTTGTTACAAATGCAAATTCTTGCATTCTATCCTGGCATACTGCATTAGAAACCCTAGAGTTTGTGGCCCAGCTATCTGTGCATAATGAGCCCTCCAGGTGACTCTGATGTAATAACCTAGCTTGTGCCAGCCTAACTGACTCCATCTTAGCTGTGAGCCTGACAAGCTCCAGCTCAGCTTCTCCCTCCCTGCCTCCGCCCCTCAGGTGCAGTACTGGGTCACGCTGCACTCAAAGCTCTGAACCCTGAAGAGTGGTTCACACTGTTCACAGTACCTGTAACCACTGTAACCCCATCCTGCTTGGCAAGTCCATCTGCTATTGTGAATACCCTCCTTGGTGATTGTATGGAAAGTTCTCCCTGATACCCCTCTTGATGTTTGTATGGAAATACCCTTAGCAACCAACAGTCCTGGGAACCTCCTGCCCGCTGGTGACCAGCTTCCTTATCTAACTTGCTGTTCCGCTTCTGTAAAATTCTGCTTCAGCTAGCCTCCCCCTCCCCTACCTAAATCAAAGTACAAAGGGAAATCAAGCCCCTTCCTCGGGGCCGAAAGGTTTTAAGCATGAGCTGGGAAATAAAGGACTCTTAATTTGGAACTCAGAGAGTGGCACTTTCCTTTGCTCGGTTACAACACTGATGCATGCCAAAGTTTGAGAATTAACGGTTTAAACTATTTGAAAACTGAGCTGTTGTCAAATTGAATGCTGAGGAACCAGTCAACACTGTGCCCTTCCAGTGTCTACTGGATGAATGACACCATGCTAAGGGGTACAGATTTATTCATTCATTTGATGGGATTCAGGATATGCTGCCCCAAAAGATGGCACCTTGGCGTTTGAGAAAACATCAGAAGCAGGGAGGTCACTCTTTAACCTTCCTTTAAAGTAGGTCGTCAAGTGAGTTAATGAAGTATTATCTTTCACTTTCATTCAAGAGGTACCTGTCCTAAACATGGAGGAAAGAAATGTCTCTGAAGACAGGAATACAGAAGAATCTGAACAGATCTGCTAAGATCTCCCCAGTCTATTACAATTACATCATACCCCTTCTGTCTGACAATGATATTTCTCCCCAGCTATCCACTTCCTCATCAGACTTAGCATAGAAATACACAGATATCTTTGGCAATTTGTTTCGGAAGGCAGCTGTGTCACATAAAACCTAGACTAAGTAAGTTTCTGTTGTTAATGTGTGTTTTGTTACAGGGGCCTCAGCCATGAACCTTGAGATGGATGAGAAAAAGATACTACGTCACTAGTGACTACTTACTGAGCATCTACTAGGTGCCTGCATTTTTTCAGAAATTGCAGATACAGCAGTGAACAAAACTGATAAAAATCCATTTCCTTTGAGGACATCTAATCTGGTGGACAGTAAATAAAGTAAAATGTATGGTATATCGGAAGGAACTAATTGCTAGGAAGAAAAATGCAAAGCAAGAAGAGGGATAGGGTGTGTACATTTCTCTGAAGGCAGAGGTTACTGTGTCAAACAGCGATCAGGCAAGGCCTCAGTGATGACACACGATTCGCAGATGGGCAGTTAAACACCATAGAATAGGCAGCTTAAACAGACATTTATTTCTCACAGTCTAGAGGCTGGAAAGATCAAGATGACAGCACAGCCTGGTTCTGGTGGGGATATTTTTCCTGGTTTGCAGTTACCTCCATGCTGTGTCCGCACGTGGCAGGAAGAGATCATGTCTTTCCTGTATCTTCTTATAAGGACACTAATTCCATTCATGAGTGCTTAGCCCATGACCTAATTACCTCCAAATATGTCACATGGGGAACTAGGGCTTCAACATATGACATATGATTTTTGGAGAGACAAAAACATTCGCATTCTGTAAACCGAGGTCTTAAGAATCTCCAACCCTGCACTCCAGCTTAGGCGACAGAAAGATAACAAAAAAAAAAAAAAAAAAAAAAAAAAAAAAGAAAAAGAAAAGAAAAGAAAAGAATCCCTACCCAAGATGTTCCCCAGAATATGGTCAGGAATATCAGACCAGTGCTTTCGACATTGAGTAATAACGAGCTTTCAAAGGCAAGTTTAACTTCTGAGTTTGGCCCTTTTCTACTCAGGTAACGTTGAGCGGCAAACTACCTGAAAAAAAGGAAAAGATTGCTGGAGAAGTTTGTGCTTCAAAGGAAAGCCATCGCACATCCTTCTGTGTTATCTGCTTCCGACTGTATGGGAGGTGTTTTACAGTTATGCAAATCGTGCATAATGATGGAAATACAAAATACTTCGTATCTATGGACATGCAAATTAATTGCGTCCCGCAGTAGGGACAGAATGGATGGACATCCTCCTTAACCATGTTGGGGAACCTCTCAGCGAAACAGTTTTGGCCTCATTTACACATGTATTTCGCTATTCGTGATCCATAAATAGCGTCTGTTCTTTGGATTCTCCTTTGCAGGTATCAACACCTCACCGACCACCTCGTTAATGAGTTACACAAATTCTTTACCCGGGTTCATTTTTGTGCTTGCATTAGAGTCATCACTACACCTGTTGTGGAAATTATTCTTCAAAGAGATCTCGGCGCTCAGTTTGCCAGGAGGAAGTTTCCAGTGCCACCTCCAGAACCCTGGCAACCAAGCGCAAGGGAACCCACGCAATTCTTCAATTCTTAAGCCCCCACTGCCTGCCTTTGCTTTGGGGGGACCAGGGGAGAGCAACACGAGGTCCCCTCCGGCCTCCCCGCTCCTCTCTGCTCCTCGGCCTCCTTCTCCCTTCGCTCAGTCCTCTTCCTCCCCGGTCCTCCACTCCGTTTTCTTTATTCTTCGCGTCCTGTCCCCCGTTTCTACTTCTGCCTTTCCCTCCAGAACGCACCTGGACTCGGAGCCTCCCCGCGATCATGAAACGCCTTCCGCCTCCCAAACAAACTAAGGAGTTTGGCGACTTCCGTTGCGCTTCCTGAAAGCGGGGAGTCCGCAGCCTGGGAGCGCTCCACGAGCGGACGCCGCAGGGCCCCGCGACCCGCAGGGAGGAGGTGCCGGCCCCGCAGGGTCCTCCGAGCGCGGCGCGCGCACACGGGCCGGCCTCCAGTGTTGCAGGAGACGCTTCGAAGTTGCACTGAAAGGGATTTTCTTCTTCCTGAAAGGAAGGGAAGAAGGAACATTATGAGCCTCCACATCAACAAGAACGGGATATCTTTTTGAAAACAAAACTATTTTTTTTTAAAAGACAACGCATTCCTAGAGACTGAAAGGGGGTGTATGTTCGTGGAGCATTGGTGGTTCAGTGGTAGAATTCTCGCCTGCCACGCGGGAGGCCCGGGTTCGATTCCCGGCCAATGCAACTGTAACCTTTTGTTTTCTTGAACATTATGTATTCTATTTCATAAGTTGGATATCTTCCCTGTACGTTTTTTTTTTTTTTTTGGCTTATTCATACATCCTGAGTAAACGATAAAGCAGGCACGCTACCAACAGGCTATTTTTTAACAGAAACATCTAGGTTTCTTTGCTTTCAGAATATTTGATACCAATGCACGCTTAACTCATCCTCTTATTTGCAGCATAAATAGAACTAGTGGCCCTTGGCAGAATTAAAGTCAGATTTATTTAATCATATCAAAGAAAAAAATATCTCCACCAACTTTTGGGAATATAAAATAAAGGACACACGGTGAGAAGCTTTGCGGCAAGTGTAGCAGAGTGGCGCAGCGGAAGCGTGCTGGGCCCATAACCCAGAGGTCGATGGATCGAAACCATCCTCTGCTAGCCGGTTTTTTTTTTTTTGTAAAAAAAGTACTTGTAACTCTTAAGACATAGCTTCACGGACTTTCCCTTGCCAGCTCAAATCAAACAAAAAGTGACAGCAAATGGAAATATTTACATTCCTTCGAGGCGAAAATCAGAAAGCAGCTTTCAGGTAAGAAATCAGAGGTACCCCATCTCACAGAACGGGAATTGATACTAAATCCACGGGCTGAAATATCTCCACGTCAACATACTACCATTTTGCAAACTATTAGTTTAGAGTTCAAAGTTTATAGTTATAGGTAATTTTTAGAGAGTCAGTTAAAGAGAATTGAAAGTATTATTTTATTTTTATATTGTATTTTATATCATATTTTATTTGAGACAGGGCCTAACTCACTTAGGCTGGAGTGCAAATGGTAGGATCATTGTGAACTCCCGGGTTTAAGCAGCCTTCCAAGGAGCTGGGACTATAGGTGCTCCCCACCTTCCCTGGTTGAATTTTTTTTTTTTTGTAGAGGTGTGGGCATGGGATGAAGGTGTCCCCCTTTTTTGCCCAATCTGGTCGTGAACTCCTGCGCTGAGAGGATCCTTCTGCCTTGGCCTCCCAAAGCTTTGGGATTACAGGGATGGACCGTCGTGCCAGACCATTTTGAAGTTATTTTGAATGACAACTCTTCCAAAACACGTCTTGGTCCTAGTCTGTTTTCCTCTTTAGCACTTATTACCCTGCAACATATTGTGTCTTTATTCATTAGTATTTTCTCTGTCATGGAAGGTAGATTCACAAGGACAGAGTTTTGTGTTTTGGCACTGTGGCTGCCACCATACCTAGAACGAGGCCTGGTATCTTAGATACTGGTGAGTTGGTAAATATTACTTTACAGCTGTAATTTCCAATTCACCAGTCATCAGTATTCCTCATTACACATCAGCTTCTTTTACCTTTTAAAAAATTACAGAAGAGTTCAAAAGTGAACGCACAGATTTGATCCATTATTTAGCATGATGACAAATCTCTTTGATATTTAGAGAAGGGAGAAAAACACTCATGACGTGTAAGTGTTCTTCAACTCCACCCCAGTCCTGTTATCAACTTTCTATTATATTTAGAGAAGAGAGAAAAACAGTCATGACATGTAAGTGTTCTTCAGCTCCATCCCAGTCCCGTTATCAACTTTCTAGGGCAGTCTGTTATGACTCTGATGTTCATCTGTCCTGTTTCATTTTTCCTCTTGTTTATAGATAGGCCTATGGCAATACAAATTATTTTTTCCCGAGTCTTGTTCTGTCACCAGGCTGGAGTGCCATAGCACCATCTCAGCTCACTGCAACCCCCGCTTCCCAGGTTCAAGCAATGCTCCTGCCTCAGCCTCCTAAGTAGATCGGATTACAGGTGAGCATCACCATGCCCAGCTAATTTTTTTGTGTTTTTAGTAAAGTCGGGGTTTCACCATGTTGGGCAGGCTGGTCTCCAGCTCCAACACTGTGCTCAGTAAGAAACTTTCTAATCACACAGATCATCAGGGGCACATGTGATTTATCTAAAAGAAAAAAAAAGTCAAGAAAAAATGGAACTTTATTTTCTATTTTCCCCTGGGTCCTATTTAAGAAATTGATTTTCAGTTTGTTCTTGGATATTGTGACTGTAGACAGAGCCTCCTTCCAAAGTGGTGAATTCAACTTACCTCCTAATCTTATACAAGGCTGTCATTCTTCATTTTGTAATAGTTTCCTATTAGCAAGCCTGAAACTGAAAAGAGAGCAGCTATATGAAGATGGTGGTTTCGTTAAGGAAGAGGCTTAGGGGCCTCTGAGCACACTGTCTTTGTATTGTGAAAGTTGTCAGAATCAAAATGTAATCACTAATGTTAAGAAAATTCTGACAGATAGACCCCAGGAAGGCCATGAGGAGTAGGTTTTTATATTTGTATGTCTGATTATAAAAACTATCACAAAACATTGCAAAAACCACAACCTTGTATAAATGCTATTACAAATGTACGTGTATATATATATAAAATATGTATATAGATATATATATAATATATATATATATTTTTTTTTAATTAATTTTTTTTTTTTTTGAGGCACAGTCTCTCTATCGGCCAGGCTGGAGTGAAATGGCGTGATCTCGGTTCACTGCAACCTCTGCCTCGTGATCTTGGTTCAAGTGATTCTCCCGCCTCAGCCTCCTGAGTAGCTGGGATTACAGGCGTGCCCTACCACGCCCAGCTAATTTTTGTATCTTTAGTAGAGAAGGGGTTTCACCACACTGGTCAGGCTGATTTTGAACTCCTGACCTCGAGTTCCATCCGCTACCCAAAGTTCTGAGATTACAGGCATGAACAACCGCGCCTGGCATAAAAATATTTTTGTAAGGACATCTATCCAGTAACTGTGTCTCTAACGTTGAACTGGTGTTACCTTTGTTACTGATCTTGTCTACGAAAAGAGTCGAACTCTGTAAAACATTTGAAGATATTTATTCTGAGCCACAGATGAGTGACCATAGCCCGTGACACAGCCCCAGAAGGTCCCAAGAATATGTGCCCAAGGTGGTCGGGGCACAGCTTGGTTTTATACATTTTAGGAAGGCGTGAGACATTAATCAAATACAATTAAGAAATACCCTGGTGTGGTCCAGAAAGTTAGGACACCCAGGTGGGGCAGGGGTGGGAGGGGTGGGAGTGGGGGCTGCTTCCAGGCTACAAGTGAATTTAAACATTTTCTGGTTGACAATTGGTTGAATTTGTTTAAAAACCTGGGATTGATAGAAAAGGACTGTTCATGTTAAGATTGTGGAGGCCAAAGTTCTTTTGAAGTGAGACAAAAGATGACAACAAACGTATCCTATTCAGATCTTAGTTAATCTCTTTAGGATTCCGAGGGTCTGGGAGAAAAAGACCCAGCTATGTTAGCAGAGATTCTTTACAGATGCAAATTTTCCTCCCACAGAAAAACAGCTCTGCAGGGCCATTTCAAAATACAGCAAAGAGATATGTTTTTTGGGGTAAAATATTTTGATTTTCTTTCTTGTCTCATAACTTTTTATTCCAGAGTCAGGCTGGAAAGTGAGTCACGATATGGAGGGTTAAATAAAACCCATCTGATGAGAAGTTATGATTTGTAGGCCATGACTCGCCACACCTCTTAGACGGGAATTTGGGCAAGATAAAAAATTAGAGTTTAGGCCGGGCGTGGTGGCTCACTCCTGTAATCCAAGCACTTTGGAGGCCAAGGCAGGCAGATCACCTGAGGTCGGGAGTTCAAGACCAGCCTGACCAACATGGTGAAACCCCATCTTTAAAAAAAAAAGAAAATCAGAGTTTGGTCCTCAATCTTTATAGTCAAGGATAATTCCTTCTAAACAATTATATAAATAATTTTTTTTAACCTTTGTCTCTTTTTTTCTGTGACGGAGTTTCACTCTTGTCACCCAATGACTCATCACAACCTCCGCCTCCCGGATTCAAGCAATTCTCCTGCCTCAGCCTCCCATGTAGCTGGGATTACAGGGGCTCGCCACCACACCTGACTAATTTTGTATTTTTAGTAAAGACGGGGTTTCTCCATGTTAGCCAGGGTGGTCTCGAACTCCTGACCGCGGGTGAGCCGCACGCCTCAGCCTCCCAGGGTGCTGAGATTACAGATGTGAGCCAGCGCACCTGGCCAACCTTGTCTATTTTTACCTTCCCGTACGCTCACCGTGCTTACTCTGGCATGTGCATTCCCATTACGATGCTCTATTCCCCCAAAATGTATTTTCCTTTAGAGAGCCTCCCTCTGTTATTTAGGTTGGCAGTATAGAGCTACTTTTTCCATCATTGAAACAAATCCTGTCATGTGTCACATGTGAGGATAGCTTCATGTGATCCACATGGAGGAGATCTATTTTCAGAAGCCAACTCTTTCTTGTGGAAGAGACTTTGGAAATCACTTTTAGTTGAAGAAAAAGAGACCAGGAAGAACACACAATCCAGTAAATTACGTAAAATGAGATGGTGGCAGCCAGGTGAGTGGTGGATAGAATTTAAACTTTTTTTTTTAAAGACAGTTTTGCTCTTGTTGCCCAGGCTGGAGTGCAAAGGCACGATCTTGGCTAACCACAACCTCCACCTCCTGGGTTCAAGCGATTCTCCTGCCTCAGCCCCCTGAGTACCTGGGACTGCAAGCATGTGCCAACCACACCCGGCTAATTTTCTATTTTTTGTAGAGATGGGGTTTTTCCTTGTTGGCCAGGCTGCTCTAGAACTCCTGACCTCAGGTGGTCTGCCAGCCTTGGCCTCCCAAAGTGCTGGGATTATAGGCGTGAGCCACCGCACCCGGCCAGGACTTAAACTTTCGAATTCCTCACATAATTAGTCCTCAGTTGTCAATTTTATACTTTTGCCAACTACAGAGATTTTCAAACCTCAGAATTTCTTAGAGGCGCCAAGAAACTCCTCGTGTGGGACACTATTTCTCTGGCCAAGAACTGGTCAGGTTTGGAGGAAAAGGAGACTGAGACTAGCTTTCGCCTGTCCCCGCCTCCTTTCCACATGCATCACCTGAAACCTTTCAGCATTTTATCAACTCTCTACAACCTAAGTTCTTTCTGTACTGAAATAGAGGAGTAAGGAGAAAGGGGAGTCGGAGGGACCTAGGAGGACGATAATGAAAACTGGAATGGGCTTTCAGAAGAACAGACAGTGGCCCATCTGGATGAGGAGCTAATTTCTAGTCTCTTCTCAGTTCCACTTCTGTCGCTGTTCGTCTAGGAAATCTAGGAAGGATTTTCATGATTAATTGACCTCCTTCTCATGGAGAATCTGCATTTAGTCAAATAAAGGAGATACAGAAAGAGCCCCTCTGTGCATTTGCTATTTCCCAAGTGACTTTAGTTGAATTAATCAGCATAACAATGCGGCATACGTTGGGCTGGTATTTCCTGGACTCCTTCAGCATACATTATAGAGGTCAGGGGCCAGGCACAGTGGCTCACACCTGAAAATCCCAGCACTTGGGGAGGCTGAGGTGGGCGGATGACTTGAGCCCAGGAGTTCCAGACCAGCCTGGCCAAAATGGCAAAACTCCTTCTACAAAAAGTACAAAATTAGCTGGGCATGGTGGTGCACACCTGTGGTCCCAGCTATCTGGGAGGCTGAGGCGTGAGGCTTGAGCTTGGGAAGTGGAGATTGCAGTGAGCCGGGATTGTGCCATTGCCTACAAGCCTCAGCAACAGAGCGAAAGAAAAAAAAAGAAAGAATCAAGAAAGAAAGACTCCTTGAATTACATTACAGAGGTAAAGGAAAACTTCTCCTTCACTCTCTGAAGGATTGCTGAAAATCACTGACCAAAGGCATGTTAATATGAGAAAAAAAATTATTTGATCATAGATTTACATGACATGGGACATGGGAGCCCTTCAGAATGAAGACCTAAAGATACAAGAGAAATTGTCTATTTTTCTTAAAGTTCCATGAAGTATGAACAGTCTTGTAGAAATATGACTGGACACGAAGGGTGGGATCTAATGCTACCATACTGCATAGGGAAACTCAGCAAGGCCTGTCTGTCCAGATTCTTGTTGGCCTGAGCAGCATTCCTTCTTTCTGGGCACGGGGCAGGTCCCCCTCTGGAATAGGGGTCTTATGACCTGTAGTCAAACTTCTGCTTCTGTTGCTGCTACTGAGGCCTTCATTTCAGGTTACAGTTTTCTGAGCCCCAACAATATATCGAAACATCACACTGTCTTCCAAAAACGTATACAATTATGATTTGTCAATTAAGAATATTAATAGAAAATAGTGTTGCAGCTCTTTTAGAATTTGTCTAGCAGGCCTTCCAGTTTTTGCTGGGAAGCCCCCACCCCCATGAAGAATAACATTAATAAAAAATAAGACAAATGTAACAAATAGAAAAGAACAGGTTTATTTAGCCAGATAACTCTCAATCCACAATGAACAACTCCATCTTTCACCACTTTTATCTCATAGCCGTGAGAACTGGATTTTTTTTTTTTTTTTAGTTCACTTTATCTGTTTACTTAACTGGCAGAAAATAACTCTTGAATGCATAATGTATGTGAGGCCTGATGCTCTATCCAGAGGGGCCAAGTGAGGAATTAATTCTTTTCAGTTGAGGATTTAGGAAGCCGGGAAGACCTGGACATTTGATATGGGCCTTGAAGGCAGAAAGAGCAGCGTGGTGAAAATCTTGTCATGGCTACAGGAATCTTTGTTACTCTCCAGAGATCTCAACTTCAAGGATGAAGGCCTTCATGAAGTCAGCAGACATTTCTTTTTATTAGTCTGTAACATGATATAAATTTTTTATTAGCTGTCAGTATTGAAAATTTATATTTTATATTAAGCTGCATATACTCTTGAAAAATTGGAAGACACTGTCCCTGTGCTTGCATTGCTAAAAGGGAGAAGTCAGGGCAGCCCAACTGCACGGGTTTTGTCTTCAGTTCCGAAGTTCCCACTTGGCTTTGTTAGTCTCCATACTAGTTGGCATTCATCAATATGCTTGTGGTATGGCAGTTCTTACAGCAGAATTAAGAAGACAGTGACATGTGTCTTGGTCAATTATCTATCAAAACTGGAAAAATGAAATATGGTGTCAGAAGTCTGTGTGCTTCAAGAAAAATGACAACGAGCCCCTCTCTTTATAGAGGTAAAAGTCACTGTCCCATGATTTTTAATATCCGGACGTTTTGCCTTTGTGAGCAACTGACTTTCAGCTTCTGGTTTAAGGAATATCATAACTGTCATCTTATCTGGAAATTAAGCTAAATGTAGGTATTTTATAAAGGGGAACCTGGAATAGAAGGTTGGGATCAACGCTTGGAAAACGGTCTTAAGTGCTGTTACTGACTTCACTATTTCCCCAAAACTTAGGCCAGGCGCCGGCAATCCTAGCACTTGCCTGTATTCCCAGCACTTTGGGAGGCGGAGGCAGGTGGGATCACTTGAGGTGAGGCGTCTGAGACCAGCCTGGGCAATACGCTGAAACCCCATCTGTACTAAAAACACGAAAATTAGCCTGGCATGGTGGCAGGTGTCTGTAGTCTCAGCTACTCAGGAGGTTGAGGCAGAATAATCGCTTGAACCCAGGAGGTGGAAGTTGCAGTGAGTCGAGATTGCACCACTGCACTCCAGACCGGGCGACAGAGTGAGATTCTGTCTCAAACAAAACAAAACAAAACAAAAAAACCTCATGTTGAAATCCCAAGCCTCAGCGTGGTCGGTATTCGAAGACAGGACCTTTAAAGACATAATTAAGGTTAAATGGAGTTGTCGGGGTGGGGACTTAGTCCAACAGAACTAGAGAGCATGATCTTATTATTATTTATTTTAGGGTACAAAGCATTTTGGCTTTTCTGTTTACTTCTTTTGGAAAGAAAGCTCCGACCAGATCAAAAAACTTAACCGGACTTTCTCCCTTACCCACTCCTCGCCTTTCCTGTTTACCTCCCGCACTCCCCCCTCACCCCCTTTTAACCTCCGCACTAACGACTCTTGGAGAAACTTAGATTGTGCAATTCAAAGGAGTGAGAAATGGGAGCCCCACCCTGGTCCGCTGACGCGGTAGAAAGGAAGAACGCATTTTCACTGGGCTGGAAAACGCAACGCCTCTAACTTCTGCTTTTGCTTTTTTAGCCACAAGATGGCAGGCGAGGGTCACAAATGCTCTCTCACCCACTGGGCGGCTCATGCCCCGCAGGTGTTCTCTCAAGGATGCGGGATGCGTAGCGAGGGAGCCTCTCGAAAAAGTGCAAAGAGGAATGAAGGGAGGGGACAAAGGTGAACACGACGAAATTAGGGGACTGGTCTCCGAGGAGCTTCGCTTGTCGCTGAGCGCTGTCGCCCAGCCCGAGGCGCCAAGGTACAGGCGCTTGGGGGGGAGAACATTTCAGGGAAGTGAACGGCTCATCCGATGACGTATCCTGCATGACCCGCTGACCAACTGCGTAATTTCTGGGCTGTTTGTCGCCTGTGACAAAGACGAGACTATTCGTCCGAGATAGGCTTCCTCCCACAGCAGTAAGGGGAGGGACCACAGGAAAAGAAAGGAAAAGCTGCCGGGCGCGGTGGCTCACGCCTGTAATCCCAGCACTTTGGGAGGCCGAGGCGGGTGGATCACGAGGTCAAGAGATCGAGACCATCCTGGTCAACATGGTGAAACCCCATCTCTACTAAAAATACAAAAAATTAGCTGGGCATGGTGGCGCGTGCCTGTAATCCCAGCTACTCAGGAGGCTGAGGCAGGAGAATTGCGGGAACCCAGGAGGCGGAGGTTGCGGTGAGCCGAGATCGGGCTATTGCACTCCAGCCTGGGTAACAAGAGCGAAACTCCGTCTGGAAAAAAAAAAAAAAAAAAAAAGAAAGAAAGAAAAAAACATCGAGCATTGTAAAAATCTGATTTTCCCAAGTTGCCGGGTTCTTTGTTCAATACTTTATCTTAAAGGACCTTCCCGTCCCGCTTTGACACCAATAATTTCACCTCATCCTAACATATCTGCGGCGATAGCAGACATGATGCTACAATGCCTATTCCCCAGTGTATGGAAAAACGACACCGGCGAGTCAGTCTCGCCCGGGATCCGTCCTGCTGCAGACAGTGGGACGGTAATTTACAACTTCGGCTCCTGGCGCCAGATTCCGATGCACTCCTGTAAGGAGCGGAAAATTCACTCCCATACCCAGACGTCTTAGAAAAACACCGCCCGGATAATACTTGCAAATTGCAGCCCTTAACGGGCTTTTCAAATAGGGCGCTGCCCAATCAGAGAACGGGGATATTACTGGCACTTGAAAAGTAACCGAGGCCGGGCGCGGTGGCTTACGCCTGTAATCCCAGCACTTTGGGAGGCCGAGGCGGGTGTATCACGAGGTCAAGAGATCGAGACCATCCTGGCCAACATGGTGAAACCCCGTCTCTACTAAAGATACAAAAAATAAGCTGGGCATGGCGGCGCGCGCCTTAATCCCAGCTACTCAGGAGGCGGAGGCAGAATTCCCTGAACCCAGGAGGCGGAGGTTGCGGTGAGCCGAGATTGCACCATTGCTCTCCAGCCTGGGTGACTCAACTCCGTCTCAGAAAAAGAAAAAAGAAAAAAGAAAAGCAACCGAAAGTAAACTTGTTGCTGAAAGCACAACTGCAAGTCTTTTTCCCCAAAGTACATCCCAAAACCCAAACTACATTTGCCTGGCTCCCTTTTCCCATCTTCCCACCTAATGGAGGCCGGCCGGAGCCCACCCAGACGCCTACAAACAATATGTTCCGGCTCTTTTTCTGGAAGCGTTGAGTGGCTCTGAAAAGAGCCTTTGGATTGTCAGCAGCTGCGAGGGGCTCACTTGGAGCTGGTGTACTTGGTGACGGCCTTGGTACCCTCCGACACGGCGTGCTTGGCCAGCTCTCCCGGAAGCAGCAGGCGCACGGCCGTCTGGATCTCCCTGGAGGTGATGGTCGAGCGCTTGTTGTAATGCGCCAGGCGGGAAGCCTCGCCCGCGATGCGCTCGAAGATGTCGTTGACGAAGGAGTTCATGATGCCCATGGCCTTGGAGGAGATGCCGGTGTCGGGGTGCACCTGCTTCAGCACCTTGTACACGTACACGGAGTAGCTCTCCTTGCGGCTGCGTTTGCGCTTCTTGCCGTCCTTCTTCTGCGCCTTGGTCACCGCCTTCTTGGAGCCCTTCTTCGGGGCAGGAGCGGACTTGGCCGGGTCGGGCATGGTGGAGAGAAGTAACAGAGCACTCAAGATGCAAAGAACGAGGACGAGCTCGGTTATGCCGTATTTATTTACAATTTCATATGCAGATGAGATTGAGAAACTCCTCTGTCTGATTGGACGTTACCCATATGACGCCGATATCAATATAGTCCAATCAAAACACGTATATTGAGAAACCTAATTTGCATCGTTTAAGATGGAACGGGAAGCTTAGCCAATGACCCGGTTTCTTTTTCGCGCCCAGCAGCTGATATAAAATGCGCGTCCCTGCAGTTTTCTTCCAGTCGCTTCTGACTTAGATCACTGATAGTTTTATCATGTCTGGACGCGGCAAGCAGGGCGGCAAAGCCCGCGCCAAGGCCAAGACCCGCTCTTCCCGGGCCGGGCTCCAGTTCCCCGTGGGCCGCGTGCACCGCCTGCTCCGCAAGGGAAACTACGCCGAGCGGGTCGGGGCCGGCGCGCCGGTCTACCTGGCGGCGGTGCTGGAGTACCTGACCGCCGAGATCCTGGAGCTGGCGGGCAACGCGGCCCGCGACAACAAGAAGACCCGCATCATCCCGCGCCACCTGCAGCTGGCCATCCGCAACGACGAGGAGCTCAACAAGCTGCTGGGCAAGGTCACCATCGCGCAGGGCGGCGTCCTGCCCAACATCCAGGCCGTGCTGCTGCCCAAGAAGACCGAGAGCCACCACAAGGCCAAGGGCAAATAAGGGCTAAACTTTAAAAATGTAAATTTAAAAGGCTCTTTTCAGAGCCACCCACCATATCTGCGAAAGAACTGAGTACTCTTCTTCAAACTTCTCAGAAATCAGTGGCCTCAAGTACGTGAGGTCATTAGTTTCCTATTGGGTAAAACATGAGTATTGACTCAGGCCTAGTAAATGATGTTAAATTGCTACATCATATTCCTTGACGTGTACAGGTAAAATGAAAAAAGAATTGCTACATTACAATAACCTGGAAGCACCCTCATTTGTTGTCTCCTCTCCAGATCCTCCTGGATCTTGAAAAAACATTTTGGGGCGGGGCGCTCTGGTTTACGAGAGTAGTCTCAGCACTTAGGAAAACATAGGTGGGAGGGGAGGGGAGAAATCTCTTGGGGCCTGGAGTTAGACATCACCTTGATCATAACGAGATCCCTCCCTCTTAAAAAATACTGGCGCGGTGACCCTCGTGGATCGCTAGAGCAGAAGGAACACTTCAGCCCAGGAGTTTGAGGTTTCAGTGAGCCATAATCACGCCACTGCACTCCAGCCTGGGAGATAGTGCGAGACCCTGTCTCAAAAGGAAAAACAAAATCCAATCAAGTTATTTCTAGTGATTATTTGCTCCTGTGACTATAATAAATGTTAAGCCAACCTTTTTGTTGTTTTTATGCGTCTTTATCGGTACCAGAGCCTGGTGGTCCTTACATTAAAATCTCCATCCTAATAAATTGGTGTCAGAACTACCTAGATTCACTGGCAAAAATCTAATCACCGACCCAAACCCATCATTCCGAACACGCTAATTAAATTAAGCAATGATTTACAGAATTAATAATCCAATCAGCCATTGGATTGCATTAAACTCGGTTAATGAAAATGTCAGGAACCATTCACTGGTATCATTTGGTCAAGCACCTACCAAACTCCTTCCCCACACCACACTGGGCAAAACTAAGGCTTTGGTGTTTTAGGGGACAATGTGCCAGCCTAAGTTCAAACTTCTTGTTCTGGGTCTTGGTACAGTCACTAAAAGATTTAATGAAGCAGTTAAACGGAAC
Organism: Saguinus oedipus; assembly: GCA_031835075.1. Taxonomy (NCBI): domain Eukaryota; kingdom Metazoa; phylum Chordata; class Mammalia; order Primates; family Cebidae; genus Saguinus; species Saguinus oedipus. The sequence continues at coordinate 6,446,519 of CM063172.1, read as the reverse complement.
TATTACACTAACAAATACATTGTTCTACTCTATATTTTTACACAATACCGAAATAGGAAAAATGATCCATTGGAAACGAGTTTAAGACTACGACTGACTTACACAAATTCTAGGTCAGATTCTCTTTTTATTGGGGGAATATTAGCATGATTGGTTAACAACAATAAATAAAACTGGCAGGGAGGCCGGACGCGGTGGCTTACGCCTGTAATCTCAGCACTTTGGAAGGCAGAGGCGGACGATTCACTTGAGGTCAGGAGTTTGAGACCAGCCTGGCCAACATGCTGAAACCCCCGTTTCTATAGACTAAAAAGAAAAATTGGCCAGGCGTCATGGCAAGTGCCTGTAGTCTCACCTACTCGAAAGTCCAAGGCAGAATCGCTTGAACCCAGAAGGCGGAGGTTGCAGTGAGCTGATACAGGGTCACTGCACTCCACCCTTTTCAGAATAAGACTCCGACCCCCCAAAAAAAAAAAAAAAAAAAGAGGGCGTGGCAGGAACAAATGAAGATTGTACTAAGAACCAATCAGGTGATTCCTACAAGAGTTCTGGCCAATCAGAATGAGATCATCGTTATAAATTCTGGCAGAAACCACTGCTCGTTCAGTCGTGTGTTGTTAGAGCTAGGCTTTCTCCGCTATGGCCCGAACGAAGCAGACGGCCCGCAAGTCCACCGGGGGCAAGGCTCCGCGCAAGCAGCTGGCCACCAAGGCGGCTCGCAAGAGCGCTCCGGCCACCGGCGGCGTCAAGAAGCCGCACCGCTACCGGCCCGGCACGGTCGCTCTCCGCGAGATCCGCCGCTACCAGAAGTCCACCGAGCTGCTGATCAGAAAGCTACCGTTTCAGCGCCTGGTGCGCGAGATAGCGCAGGATTTCAAGACCGACCTGCGCTTCCAGAGCTCCGCGGTGATGGCGCTGCAGGAGGCATGCGAGGCCTACCTGGTGGGGCTCTTTGAGGACACCAATCTGTGCGCCATCCACGCCAAGCGGGTGACTATCATGCCCAAGGACATCCAGCTCGCGCGTCGTATCCGCGGCGAAAGAGCATAATCCCCTGCTCTAGCGTGGGTTTCTCCTTACAAAGGCTCTTTTCAGAGCCACTTACGTTCTCACTGGAAATAGCTGTTACACCACGGATTGGTGTCTTACGTGCAACTTTAAAGCAGTGGGAAACTTTGTCTTTAACATGGTCTTTCTCTGGGTTTAAGAAAGGCTAAATTTTAGAGTATTTTTCTCGAGGAAAGATCTATTTACGAGGTGGGATGAATTCTTTCCTGCTCATGCTGTTCTTTGGGTAACATTTTTTTAAAAGGGCACTGGCTTTGGCTCCCTGGAAGCTCGCTGAAAATCGTTGACGTGAGACTGGCTGAGAGCATATAGGGGAAGTTTCGAAATGACCCACCAATGAGGCATGCAAGTTTATGTGCCACCTTGAGGGTTATAGAAAGAAGGTTGGATCCGGGCAAAACATGATGGGAGGGAGAGAGGAAGAGGCTTGGCTAGCAAGGGGTATTATGTGGATGAAACCCCACAGGTAGCAGTCCTCAGAAAAAATAGATGGTAAATACCTGTTTTTTAGAGCTTTAAAGGTGTCAGGCTGAGTATGGTGGCTCATATCCTCCATCTTTGGGAGGCTGCGGAGAGAGGTTTTGCTGAGCCCGGAATTTTGAGATCAGCCTGGGCAAGATAGCAAAATCCTGTCTCTACAAAAAACAAAAGAGCTGTGTGTTGCAGCGCACACCTGTAGTTCTGGCTGCTCAGAAGCCTGAGGCAGGAAGATCGCTTGAGCCCACGACTTCAAGGCCGCAGTGATTGCACCCCTACACCAACCTGTGTGACAAAGCAAGACAGTTTCTAGAGACAAAAGGTATCGGACTCTCATTCTCTCCTAGATCCAGGAAAAGACTAGAAAGAGAAAGCATAGCGACATTACAAATACAAATTTTCCCCACAAAAGTGATGTGTAGGGCTGCAGCAGTCTGTGAGCCCTGAGGCTGCATTTCCAAACAAGCCAAATAAATGTATTTTGGGGTCAAATATTTTCATTTCCTTCACTTTATGTTCCTCAAGAGATTGCTTTAAAGGTTAAATCTGGTAATATAGTCTAGGGCCTTGGACAGCACCCCAGAAAATGCATTAGGTGCACAAAAAATATTCATTGAGCCTGATTTCATCCCTGAATCTTAGTTTGGAGTGCCTCTTGTGGGACACTAAAATATGTCACCCCGAATTATACTTTGTCATATTTCAAGATGGCTATTCAGAAAAACTGCAGACAGAAAAGCTCTGAAAGACTTTTGTAAAAGAAATTTACACCTATAAAAGAAATCTACATCAGTAAATTGTGGTTGCAGGTACGGGCTTTCTCGGCCCCCTTCCCTCCCTAAAGAGGAATAGAAGATTGACTCAAAGGAGAGAAAACTACTTTGTCACAGGCAGTCAGCTATTCTTCTGAGATTACTGGAGACTTTATCTACATAACATATCTGTAGTCCCAGGTTCTGGGGAGGCTGAGGTGGGAAGATAGCACTCCAGCCTTGGTGACAGAGCAAGATCCTATCTCAAAAAAAAAAATGTACACCTTTGAAAAACGCAAATGTCAATGCTGTAGGGCACAGAAAGGTGTGAGACCTAAAGGTTCACAGCTTGAACTATAACAAAAAAGAGGTTAACAAATGAAAAGCATAAGAAATGGATCTAATCAGAGTTCTACCTGACACTGGAGACTTCAGAAATGAAGCTCCACAGACCCAAGGAAAACTGTGTTTTCATAGGTATCTCCAATGACGAATAGGGAGAGATTTAGAAATGTGATTAGGCAAAGATAGTATTGAAGAAACAGCACGGCTTGTCTGTTCAGATTCTTCTCGGCCTCTCTGTGTAGCATCCCGTCCTCCCAGGTATGGCAGGATGCCTTTGGAATGTCTTCAAGGGAGAAGGGACAGTGACTTTCTAGGTTTTAAGGCTTGCTTTGGGGGAGAGGAGTTGTAGTTTCCACGACCTGCTTTGGGAAAGAGGTCTGGTTTCTATGACTCCCAGCGGAGAAACGACAGGAGACAGGAGGACCGGAAGAGGTCAGAGATCTTGCTTCTAAGGTTCTCCCAGTCTCCTTTAGTTCAAACTGCTCAGCGTGCAAAGATGCCATACTTGGAGGAATTATGTTCTGAGCCCCCAAAACTGTAAATACTCCTAGAGCAAAACTTTTTTTTTTTTTTATTTTGAGATGGAGTCTTGCACTGTCACCCAGGCTGGAGTTCAGTGGTGCGATCTCCACTCGCTGCAACCTCCGCTTACTGGGTTCAAGCAATTCTCCTGCCTCAGCCTCCTGAATAGCTGGGATTACAGGCATGTGCCACTATGACCAGCTAATTTTTGTATGTATTTTTAGTAAAGACAGGGTTTCACCATGTTGGCCAAGCTGGTCACAAATTCCTAACTTCAGGTGATCCACCTACCTCAGCCTCCTTGAGTGCTGGGATTACAGGAGTGAGCCACCTCACCCAGCCCAAGGGCAAAATATTTTCTAGGCCATCAAGTAAACCAGAGATCTTTCAAAGGATTGTGAAAGGAAAATAAATCTCAGTACCCCAAAACCACTAAGCCAAGGAAAAGTCAAGTTGGGAACTATGTCCGGCAAACCTGCCTTTCATTCGATTCCTAAATAAGATAGCTACAATAAAAAGCTGCATACCTCCCTTACAATATTCCCACAACGAAATTCGTTGTGGACAAAGGATACAGAGAACTCAGAGTCATCCCTCTGAGGCTCATCTGAGACACATGTGTATCTGATTGTTCCCTCTGCCCCATTGTATATGTAAAAATGCAGATTCACTGTACCGGAGTAAATTGTCTATTCAGTGGAAGGCTGATCAAGGACTCAAAATAATGCCACCTTTTGTCTCGACTCCTCTTCTAACCTGGAAGCCCCCACTTCGAGTTGTCCTGCTTTACTGGACCGAACCCACGTACATCTTACACATATTGATTGATACCTTATTTCTCCCTAAAATGTATAAAAGCTGTACCCCAACCACCTTGGGCACATGTTGCCAGGACCTTCTCAGGCTGTGTCATGGGGGGGTGCATCCTTAGCCTTGGTAAAATAAACTTTCTAAATTGATTGAGACCTGTCTCAGATACCTTTACACGATGTGATACAAGGAACCGGAATATTCCTCCCCAAAAATACGCCACTTGGCTATAAGAATTATTTTGAGAAACAGCTGACACAGAGAAAGCACTGAAAATGGTAAAAGTTTCTGCTTTATTAAAAAAAACAACAAGAATGAACAAAACTTCCATTTATAAAAGACATTTCTTTTCGTAAAGATGTCCTTGGTTATACTAGAAGAGGAGAATGGCCCCCAAAGACAATTCTTGCCACCTGAGATGACTTGAACCTGCATACAAGACCGTATTAGATAATCCTTATCTTCCATTAGTCTGCTCCATATATTTTCCTTCCCACAATTTACTCCCCTAGGAAACGACCCCCTCTTTAAAATGGTATACGAACCCCCATGTCTGTCTGCCTCCTTGGGCTTTTACTCCCTTTCTGTGAAGGCTGCCATATGCATATGTATAACAATAAATATTTTCCCCTATTGATCTGTCTTTTGTCAGTTTAATTTGTAGGGCCCAACTATAAAGCCTAACAGGGTAAAATGAAAGTTTCCTATTCTACAGTTTCTTGTACCACATAAAGGGGCACTTAAAGGGTTTTCCAGTGCTTCCAGATCTCATCTTGCAATAGTTTGTTATAAAATAACATCTACAAGAACAGTGCATTTTAATGACGCAGAATGCTGCCTCGTTTTCCTGTAGTTGGAAAAGAGGACTGCTGAGATTAATGGGCCACAAGACATACAGATTTAAACCTCCAAAGTTAAGGACCTAGGTTCCACTGTTAAAAGAGGGGAAAAAAAGAGTCCAGCCTAGCTCAGTGAGAAATTGATTAACTAAGAGAACATGAGTATGTAATGTTTTGTACATACGGAAAACATAGTTTATAATGTACTTGAAGAGACTAATTTTTAGAATAAAATTAGATAATTATTGAAGGAGTAAATAATCAAACACCTTTGAAATATAAAAGGTAAACATTACTGATGTTCAGAGAGAAAGTGAATGTGGGGAGAGAGAAAATCTGGTATCTGGAGGTGTGCAAGTCAGGGCCAGAGAAAGGTGATTCCAAGCAGCCTAGGTCAGGAAAGTCACCCAACACTCTCCCTTTGAAACTCTTTATTGGAATAAAGTCATCCTTGGTCTCTCCCTCCTGCAATTTATTTGTAAGTTTAAAAGACAGGGTTTTCGGGCACAGCTGATTTCCTAGTTCAACAGAAAAGAACCGGGGAGGTCAAGTGGTATGTCCACCACTCTAAGAAAATAGAGGGTAAAAGCCACCTTTCTTCCTCAACCAGCTTCCTGAAGTGTTTCTAGGTGAATGAGGAAAAATATAGAAAGTCAGTTCTTCCCCCAAAAATGTGGCCAGCGAGGGAGAGAAAGAAACAGAAAGGACGGCTACAGAGAGAGCAAAAGGTAAGGAAAATAATAGAGAACCAAATTTGAGAAAAGGTGAGGAATCTCACCTCGAAGCTCTCATCAGGCGTCGGCCTTTGCAGTCAGCCACTTCACAGGCTTATCACTTTGAGACTGTAGGAAGCAGTTTCTACTATTTCACAAATGCCCGAAGCCATTGTGATTACCCCTCTAGAGACAGCGCCACTAGGCTCCAGCAGCCACAAGGAACTAGAGCATGGATGCTTAGACGTGACAGGGAAAACAGCGAAGACTCAAAGGAATAAGCGGTTCTCAGCACAAAACACTGTGGAAGGGCAAGGTGAACGGAGTATTTTTAATAGAGCATCATTTTTAAATCTCGAGTTTAAGCACCGCCCTTTCCATGTTTTCCTGAAGTCGTGGGCAGGGCTCAAGGTCTGTAAATTGAGTAACCGGATGCAGCTGGTGTGGAGAGTGCTCAATCAGGTCTGATTTATCACTATATAAGCTACGGCTGTAAGAGTCTCTTCTGTGTGTTCTGCCTAGAACGAAACATGTCTGGGCGCGGCAAAGGCGGGAAGGGGCTGGGCAAGGGAGGTGCCAAGCGCCACCGCAAGGTGCTGCGTGATAACATCCAGGGCATCACCAAGCCTGCCATCCGGCGCCTGGCTCGCCGCGGCGGCGTGAAGCGCATCTCCGGTCTCATCTACGAGGAGACCCGCGGGGTGCTCAAAGTGTTCCTGGAGAACGTGATCCGCGACGCCGTGACCTACACGGAGCACGCCAAGCGCAAGACGGTCACCGCCATGGACGTGGTCTACGCGCTCAAGCGCCAGGGCCGCACCCTCTACGGCTTCGGCGGCTGAGCCTTTCACTTGCTTAATCCCATTCCTCCAAGGCCCTTCTCAGGGCCACCCATCAAATCTGTGAAAGAGCTGTAGACTGACGCTTGATTTCCTAACACCTAAACGTTTGGTAGTTTCGTCAAAAAGCGCTTTTAGGCGAACGGACGCCAAACTTAACTGCAGCTCGGTGCCCCTTTTAGCATCGCCTAGTGGTTAGAAGTGCCGGATCCTCCGACAGGCGACCAAATGCATAACGCCTCTGGTTCCTCTGAAAGCTACAGTAGCATAATGGCCGGATTCATTGAGCTTGTATGGATTACTTAAGCTGCAAGGGCCGTGTAACTGACAGCGTGGTCCGCAACACCCAAAACGCTTAGCTATCGCCCTTTGCAGAAAGTCGGTCAACCCTCAAAACGTACGTTTAAGCTAGAAACACTGGCATACGGCAAGGCTGGAATGCTATACTCCCTTCGATGCCTCCATTTACAAATGTACTCTAGTTTCACTTTTCTTTTACGATCTTAAACTTTGTCAAATAATAGTGACGCCTAACAGTTAAAATAGCGTAAGGCAAGTTTAGATCTTCAAGTTGACATTGAAATAGCATTTTGATGCATGAAAAATCCTACACTTTTGGAGGGTTTTTTTGTTTTCCTTTTGGTTTTGCAAAACTTAGGTTTCTTGACTCAGCAGAGGCGGAATGTTTCCCTTTCAACAGCGGATTAAACTGGGAGCCAATCCCGTGAGGGAGACGTCACACACCGTAGCCTACTGTCCAATCAGAATGCGAGGGCGGCTATAAATACCGGGATGGTTTTTTTTTTTTTTTTTTTTTTTAATCTTTTTTTTTTTTCGTTTGTGCTGAGCAGTTAGGCTTATTTTGTCATGGCTCGGACGAAGCAGACGGCCCGCAAGTCCACCGGCGGCAAGGCTCCGCGCAAGCAGCTGGCCACCAAGGCGGCTCGCAAGAGCGCCCCGGCCACCGGCGGCGTCAAGAAGCCGCACCGCTACCGGCCCGGCACGGTCGCTCTCCGCGAGATCCGCCGCTACCAGAAGTCCACCGAGCTGCTGATCAGAAAGCTGCCGTTTCAGCGCCTGGTGCGCGAGATAGCGCAGGACTTCAAGACCGACCTGCGCTTCCAGAGCTCCGCGGTGATGGCGCTGCAGGAGGCCTGCGAGGCCTACCTGGTGGGGCTCTTTGAGGACACCAACCTGTGCGCCATCCACGCCAAGCGGGTGACTATCATGCCCAAGGACATTCAGCTCGCTCGCCGCATCCGAGGGGAGAGGGCATAAATTCGTTTGCATCGGCCCAAAAAGTCTTCCCCACCCCAAAAGGCTCTTTTAAGAGCCCCTCAATTGTCACCAGAAAAAAGCTGTAGCTTTTGAGGCTGTATTAACAGCATTTTAAGTGCGACTTACGTACAAAACGTGGTGGCTCAACACTAAAATCGGGAGTAACGTCACAGGCCGGTGTGCTAACCCGGTTCCATTTGCAGAACCTACTCCTGTTAAGGAGATTTAGTTTTGAAAAGCATTCCTGTTCTTGAGGAATGTATATACTGCTTGCCTACCTGCCTCTAAGGAACGGAACAAGCAGTGTGAGTGTTGAAGAAACACAGGCTTCGCCCGGCGGGTGGCTCACGCTTGTTGTCCGAGCACGTTGGGAGACCGAGGCGGGCAGATCACCAGAGGTCAGGAGTTCGAGACCAGCTTCACCAACGTGGAGAAACGCCCTCTCTACTAAAACTACAAAATTAGCCTGGTGTGGCGGCGCACCTGTAAGCCCAGTTACTCCGGAGACTGAGGTAGAATCGCTAGAACCCAGGAGAGGTTGCGGTTAACCGAGATCCCCCTCATTGCACTCCAGACTGGGCAACAATAGCGAAACTCCGTCTCAGAAAACACAGGCTCTATGCCGGGCGCCGAACTCACCCTGTAATCCCTGCAGTTTGGGAGGCCAAGGGGGGCGGATTGCGAGGTCAGGAGATCGAGAGATGGTGCTGAAACCCTATCTCTACTAAAAATACAAAAATTAGCCAGGCGTGGTGGCAGGCGCCTGTAGTCCCAGCCACTCAGGAGACTGAAGCAGGAGAATCGCTTCAACCCGGGAGGCGGAGGTTGCAGTGAACTGAGATCCCGCCACTGCACTCCTACCTGGCGACAGAGCCGACTCTGTCTCAAAAAACAGACAACAAAAACAGCCCCTAAAAACTGTGAAAGAGTGTAACAATAGACAATGACGACTCAGAAAGGAGGAGTGAATAAGTTACTTGGTACAATGTAAGTTATTTAGCTCTTGTATACCCTATGTAACTTGACCACCATGGAACCTATGCATGTAAGAAAGTTGCCCTTCTACCCCCAGAAATTTCTGTAAGTAACAGTTTTGACCAAAAGCACAAAACTTTTGTTCTGTTTCAATGTAATGTTCAGCAAGCCATGAGGGCCCCAGAAGACAGAATCAACCTGCCGCATGCTGTCATCTGTGGAACTTCTAGCTCTGTAAGTGGACCTTAAAAAATATTTCCAGGGCGGCCTGGGTGACTCAGGCCAGCAATCCCAGCACTTTGGGAGGCTGAGGTGGGTGGATCACGAAGTCAGGAGTTTGAGACCAGCCTGGCTAATATGGTGGAACCCCCGTCTCTACTAAAAATACAAAAATTAGCCAGGTGTGGTGGCAAGCGTCTATAGTCCCAACTATTCAGGAGGCTGAGGCAGGAGACTAGCTTGAACCGGGGAGGGGGAGGTTGCAGTGAGCCGAGATCAAGTCCCTGCACTCCAGCCTGGGCAACAGAGTGAGACTCCATTTCAAACAAATAAACAAAAACAAAAAAAAAAACAAAAAAAACTTTCAGGCCGGGTCAGTGCCTCGCGCCTGTAATCCCCGCACTTTGGGAGGCCAAGGCGGATGGATCACAAGCTCAGGAGATCAAGAACATCCTGGCCAACATGGTGAAACCACACCTGTAGTCCTAGCTACTGGGGAGACTGAGGCAGGAGAATCGCTTGAACCTGGGAGGCAGAGGTTGCAGTGAGCCAACATCAGGCCTCTGCACTGCAGCCTGGCAACAGAGCAAGACTCTGTCTCAAAAACAACAACCGCCACCCACCCCTCCCCAGCCGCAACACACACACACTTCCCTGTCATTTCACAATGTGCTTGTCGTAAAGTGTGAAGTTAAATTTTCATGAGTTTTTGTTTTCAGTAAGAATCAGTCTGGATATTAAAATTCAAGTGGTATTTTAAAGCTCTTCCTGGTTTCTAACCAAACTTGTCCAGTATTTCCAGCTGTTCAGTTTCCTCATGTGCTCTTCATATGTGACTATCATGACTTCATTTTGTTTAGCCTTTTGAAGTACACATCTTGACCTAGGAGATATCTGGCAGAGATGTGAAGGCAATTTTTCTCCTGAGTGCTCTCAGCCAGCTCAGCCCCCGTCTGTGGCTTCCCTTCTTTCTTTTATTAGGTTCACTCTTGCAAAGAGGCATCTATCCCAGCAACTGGTGAAGCAGTGTCCAAACTTTTGGCCTCCCTGGGCCACATTGGAAGAATTGCCTTGGGCCACACATAAAATACATGATCACTAAGGATAGCTGAAGAAAGAAAGAAAGAAAGAGAAAGAAGAAAAGATCTGTGCATAATTTTTGTGATATCCACCATCACGGATGAGCAAAAAAAGTCCTCACATTCAAAGGGTTGGATACCCGTAAGATTTTTGGAAACTTAAGATTTGGTTCAGGAAAAAAAATACCCCCAAACCCAAAACAAACAACAAACAACAACAACAACAAAAAAAAACAAACCACTTCTGACCCATGGGGCCAGAGTTTTTTCAACAATTTACTTAGAAGTCTTTTAGTGGCTGTCTGCTAGGTGTAGGAACAGCTTGACACGGCCTCTTCCAAGCTTTGAAGATGGTTCTCTCCTCACTTCTTCAAGGATTTTCCCTCCAGAATGGAGCTGAGGCCATTTCATAGGTTTACAACTCAGAGCTGCTACTTTGTACCTGTATAACCTTTGGCAAGTTATTCACTATCTCTGGGCCTCATCTTGTATAGCTGTAAATGTGGCAAGTTAACAAAAACCTGTAGGACATATTTAAGGTGACTTTCTGGCACGTAATAAATGCCAAATGAGTATCAGCTCTTATTGTTACACCCCTGCTACCATTACCCATGGAGTTTTGGGATTTTTTTCTCTTGCATCTTATAAGTTTTTTGTATGGAACAGTGGAAAGTGCTTGGTTAGAATATTTTCTTGTGAAGATATCCTCTTCCTTAGTTCTCAATTTGCATTGTTCGGTAAGAAGTCTATAGCAATATCTGTGTCTGGAGAAATTTATAACACAGCAAAATGACTAGATAATAAATAGCTTAGGGTTTAAAGGCCATATCTAGTTTCTGTCACACATTCTTTTTAGTTTTTAGTTAGTTTCCTTGTTTTTTGAGACAGGATCTTGCTCCGTCTCCCAGGTTTGAGTGCAATGGTGCTGTCAGTGCCCACTGCAACATTAATACCTTGAATTCAAGCGATCTCCCACCTCCACCTGCCGGGTAGCTAAGACTACAGGGATGTGCCACAACCCGGCAATGGTTTTTGTATTTTTAGAAGAGATGGGGTTTCACTATGTTGCCCAGGCTGGTCTGGAACTCCTGAGCTTATCCAGGTCTCCCCAAGTGCTGGGATTACAGGCATGAACCACCATGTGTGACCTTTTTAAAGACACTTCTTAGCTTGAGGGCCATACAAAAAGAAGCCATTGCCCAGATTTGGCCATAGTCTGCCAGCACCTCCAGGAGTTCGTAGAGAGAAGATGGACTGTGTTGGCTACTTTAAATTTTCTTGCACAGCATTTCCAGGGTAAGAAATAAGTGGCTGTTTATTTCATTAGAGATCCAAATCATTATCTGATCTTTTTTTTTAATCATTTAGGCATCCTGTCCATTCCCCTCCACCTCCCATAAATAGCAAACTTCACATTCATTTCCACCTCACTGTATTTGCCTCCGTTGTTTTCCTGAACCTCCTGAAGTCTCTCAATATCCAAAACAACCTTTTGACAGTCAATAGCCAGATATTCTTCTAAAATATTAGTCTGTCTGCACTTAAACACACAAACATTCCCGTGTTGATGTATCCTAGCTGCTTATAGAAGGGAGTACTCCTGATGATGCAGCTTGTTAAATGTGGATGGACATTCAGGGGGCGCAGTGAAAACATTTTGAAAACCTGACAGAGACCTGGGTCACCAAACAGTTTGTGCATCTGGGTATCACTGGGAACTCTTGAATAATTTTCCACAGATTTGAATTTTTTCTAAACTGAATTATCTCTACTATTTTTCTTCCCCATTTTCACGGATTTTCCCAGGAACTAAACAGAGGAAACACTTTAATCAGAAAACATATCCCATGTAAGTTTGAATTTGAATCTGTGCATTGGATTCTTGAAGCGATTTGTGTTACTCGTGCTACACTGCACTCTGACAGTGGAACTCTTCCAAGCTGCACAATCCCATTCTGTAAACACATCAGCACATGGAAGCTCCTGGGACACAGAATCAGTTTGTAAAGTCAAGTCTATGCGGTTGAGTTGGGGTTGTAGGCAACCAGCTGCCCTGTGCCTGTGTTACTTGCTACGGTTAGAAACAAAGTTCATGCCCAAATCAAGAAACACACTGTCTTTTCTCTTGCAAAAATCAAAGCCTGAACTCATGGGCAAAGTTTTAAAAGTAAGTTTCTCCGGATTCTTAGTAGAAATTTATCAGGACACCCAACTAACTAACATGATGCCGTCGGTGCAATGGAGTCTTACAAGAAGCTGAAGGGATTTTTTAAAAATATCTTTCATCAATTGCACGAGATTCGTGAAAACACAAACAAGTATGTGAACCTGGAGGCTGTTTTCCTCCTTTGGAGCTTCAAAGTGCCAAATTCTGTATCGTTATTTCAAGCATTTAATCAAATTTTGAGGACTAACAAACACAATTTGGGAGTTCAACCGCGAGCTGCGGCGGCCCGAGGGCGGTGGATTGGACGCTCCACCAATCACAGGGCAGCTCCGGCTTATATAAGCCCCGGGCCACGAGCATAGCAGCAATGCAAAACTTGCTCTTTGGATTTCGAGCTTAGTTTCTTCTAGCAGTTACTTGTAGCTATGTCGGAAACCGCTCCCGCCGAAACAGCCACCCCGGCGCCGGTGGAGAAGTCCCCCGCTAAGAAGAAGACCACCAAGAAAGCGGCCGGCGCGGCTAAGCGCAAAGCGACCGGGCCCCCAGTCTCAGAGCTCATCACTAAGGCTGTGGCCGCTTCTAAGGAGCGTAATGGCCTTTCCTTGGCCGCTCTTAAAAAAGCCTTAGCGGCGGGTGGCTACGACGTGGAGAAGAACAACAGCCGCATCAAACTTGGTCTCAAGAGCCTGGTGAGCAAGGGCACCCTGGTGCAGACCAAGGGCACCGGTGCTTCCGGCTCCTTCAAGCTCAACAAGAAGGCAGCCTCCGGGGAAGCCAAGCCCAAGGCTAAAAAGGCGGGCGCCGCCAAAGCTAAGAAGCCCGCGGGGGCCACTCCTAAGAAGCCGAAGAAGGCTGCGGGAGCGAAAAAGGCAGTGAAGAAGACTCCGAAGAAGGCCAAGAAGCCCGCGGCGGCTGGAGTCAAGAAAGTTGCGAAGAGCCCTAAGAAAGCCAAGGCGGCCGCCAAGCCGAAAAAGGCAACGAAAAGTCCTGCCAAGCCCAAGGCTGTTAAGCCGAAGGCAGCAAAGCCCAAAGCCGCTAAGCCGAAAGCAGCAAAACCTAAAGCTGCAAAGGCCAAGAAGGCGGCTGCCAAAAAGAAGTAGGAAGCTGGCATGTGAAATCCGCAACCAAGCCCCAAAGGCTCTTTTCAGAGCCACTTACAGATCTCTAAAAAATTGCTGTGCACAAAGTCACTTTGCTTTCTCAACCCACCTTATGCTGAGGTGTGTGGTTAATAAGCACAAGCGGGCGGCGATTCCTTGCGTTCGAATATCGGGAGTTTTTCTCCCCTGAGGATAATGGGGTCATGATAGGCAAGCAGGGCACCGGGATGCTGGCTGGACCCTCCATGCAATTTCCCAAAGCAATCCGTCATTAAAGCATGGGTTCCCAGCTGGTGCTAATGCAGACTTCGTCATGCTTTCTAGCCCTGCTACAGAAAAGTTTAAACTTAAAAAGCCCGCTCTATATTCTGATTGGTCAGTTTTTGTTCCATGTTTTTTTTCCGGGTTTAAGCCGTTTAGGCGCCAGCTGCTTCGGCATTAATAAAATGTGTTCCCCACGCACACCGCTAATGGAGGAGGTTGGTGGAAGTAGCAAGTTACAACCTACATGCCGATTTGGGTATTTTAAAACATCTACGCAAAGCCAGTTTGCATTTGTGTCACCCAGGCTAGCGCGTAGTGCCGTGGTCTCGACTCACTGCAGCCTCAACTTCCTGGGCTCAAGCCAACCCTCCCACTTTAGCCCTGGGTCTATAGGCGTGCACCACTACGGCGGCTAATTATCGTCGAGACGGGGTTCCGCGAGGCTTCCGAGGCAGATCTCGAATTCGAGTTCAGTGATTCTCCTGCCTTTACTTCCAGAAATGTAGGGATTGCAGGCGCGAGTCACTGCGCCTGGCCCTGCACTTTATTCTCGGCTCGACTACATGTAACACTGGATGAATAAACAGAATATAAAATGACTTATTCACATTTGACTTAAACCAGTGGCCCAGCACTTCCGTAGAAATAGTAGGTGGCTCTGAAAAGAGCCGTTGTACTGGAAAGTGATTCAAGGAGACATTATTTGCTCTTGGCCTTGTGGTGGCTCTCGGTCTTCTTGGGCAGCAGCACGGCCTGGATGTTGGGCAGGACGCCGCCCTGCGCGATGGTGACCTTGCCCAGCAGCTTGTTGAGCTCCTCGTCGTTGCGGATGGCCAGCTGCAGGTGGCGCGGGATGATGCGGGTCTTCTTGTTGTCGCGGGCCGCGTTGCCCGCCAGCTCCAGGATCTCGGCGGTCAGGTACTCCAGCACCGCCGCCAGATAGACCGGCGCGCCGGCCCCGACCCGCTCGGCGTAGTTGCCCTTGCGGAGCAGGCGGTGTACGCGGCCCACGGGGAACTGGAGCCCGGCCCGAGAAGAGCGGGTCTTGGCCTTGGCGCGGGCTTTGCCGCCCTGCTTGCCGCGTCCAGACATGATGAAGAAACGATTCGCGAAAGGCGGAAAACAGAAAGTCGCTAGACCTCCGCTACTTATAGTCAATACTGGGCGCGAAAATAAAGCTGTGCGATTGGCTCAAATTACAACTGTATTTAAGCCAATGGAATCGCTGATGTTAAGTACGCTTCTTTGGATTGGACAAACATGCATTTGACGTCATCTATAAGCGCCACCAGTCCTACACAGTAATCGCCTCGTTTCCATAGAAATTGGTGAGTTGGAGGTTACACTACGCAAAACTCTTCCTTATTTTTATTTATTTATTTATGTGAGACAGCTTCTCATTGTAACCCAGGCTGGAGACCTCCGCCTCCTGGATTTCAGTGATTGTCCTCCTACCTCAGCCTTTTGAGGAGCTGCGATTCCAGGCGCCGCCAACCGCAGCCCGGCTAATTCTTGTAATTTTTTGTAGAGGCGGGGTTTCATCGAGTTGGCCAGGCTGCTCTCCAATTCCAGACCTCAGGTGATGCGCCTGCCTCGGCCTCCCAAAGTGCTGGCATTGCAGCCGTCAGCCACAGCGCCCGGCCTTTTTTCCCCTGCTTCGAAACAGGGTCTGGCTCTGTCGCCCATGCTGGAGTGCAGCGGCGCGATCGCGGCTCACTGCAGCCTCCGCCTCTCTGTCTGAAGCGATCCTCCTCCTTCAGCCTCCCCAGTCGCTGGGACTACAGGCGTGCCTCACCACGCCCGGCTAAGTTTTTACATCGTTTTTGGAGAGTCGTGGTTTCGCCATGTTGCTCATGCTGTTCTGGAGCCCCTGACTTCAAGTGATCCGCCCGCCTCCGCCTCCCAAAATCCTGGGATTACAGGCGTGTGCTGCCGCGCCCTTCCGATTTTTCCTATTCTTTGTACCCTTTTTGCAGTTAAACTACAGCACGTCTGACCCCACCAAGTCGGCCCCAGACCTGAAAAGGGGCTCCAAGAAGGCTATGACTAAGGCAAGAAGCGCAAGCGCGGCCGCAAGGAGAGCTGCTCCGTGTACGTGTACAAGGTACGTCCACCAACACCGGCATCTCGTTCAAAGCTATGGGGATCCTGAACACCTTCATTAATGATATCTCTGGGTGCATCGCGGGTGAGGCCTGGCGCATTACAGCAAGCGCTCGACCGTCACCTCCAGGGAGATCCAGACTGCTGTGTGCTTGCCAAGCACACTGTGTCTAAGGGCACCATGGCCGTCACCAAGTACACCCGTTCCAAGTGAGCTCCTCGCTGGTTTGTCCGTTTGTCCACTTGGAACTCCACTAGGTTCGTCCTGACCCGCATCCCAAAGATTCTTTTCAGAGCTATCCATACTTTCTAAACAGAACTGACGCTCATTTAACCCTAGTTTTGAAATGTCCAGTTGGCTTTAACTTAAAGCTTTTCATAAATGTTTCTTAATTTATGCAAAAGATACATTGTGGTCTTATGGTATTTCCAGTAGTATTTGCTACCAAGTATTTTATGTTACAAATGTCAAATACACAAAACAGGAGTTTTATTGTGCACATTTCACTTATCCGGATTAAATGTCAACGCTGACAATCCCGTTGAGTAAGTTATTGTCTAAAAAAACTAGTATTCTTTAAAGTAAAATTCCTATCATCTTCTACTGAAGTATCATTGGACGATTTGCAGGTTATACCACAGTTTTCGGACCTCCAGGTAGGATGCTCAATGAATAGCCTACCAACGTGCTGGCATTACAGACAAGAGACACCACGCTCTGCCAGTTCCATCAAGTTACAAGTGAAAAACCAAAGTTACGCTTTGTGCCTTGTAGAAGTCTATGCCCCGTGGGTGTGGCCACTGCCAAAGTGGAACACCAGGACAGAAAGAAACAACAATTGCATTAAAAGACATGAAGGCAGCTGACAGAGAGAAGCATCCCTTAGAAAGTAAGAGGATCTTCAGGAATTAGATCCAGCAAAAATAGAAGGATTCTCTGAGGACAGAAGTGGTGAAGTCATTTCATTGCAGATGTCACTTAGTTCTCTGATGACTTGAGAAGGATCATCTTAATATGAAAAGTGGTGGATATAGATAGTTCTGAAAAACAAGGCAGAAGTGAAAGTTCTTCTGAAGCGAAAGATGTGCTTGAACAGATGACAGGTTTGATTAAAGTGTTCCAGATGGTAAAGTGAACATATATTGATGGTTGAATGTTAAGCTGTGTGGTGAAAATCCTGCAAAAATATAGTCACGATGAAATGCCTTCAAGAGATTTGATTCAAATATAACTGTAGTTTCTAAGATGCTACTATTTCTTCTGCCAACCCTTCAAGAGATTTTATTCCAATATGATATGCATTTTTTTTTTTGAGACAGAGTTTCGCTCTTGTTACCCAGGCTGGAGTGCAATGGCGCGATCTCGGCTCACCACAACCTCCGCCTCCTGGGTTCAGGCAATTCTCCTGCCTCAGCCTCCTGAGTAGCTGGGATTACAGGCACGTGCCACCATGCCCAGCTAATTTTTTGTATTTTTAGTAGAGACGGGGTTTCACCATGTTGACCAGGATGGTCTCGATCTCTTGACCTCGTGATCCACCCGCCTCGGCCTCCCAAAGTGCTGGGATTACAGGCATTAGCCACCGCGCCCAGCCCTGATATGCACTTTTTAAGGTACCTACTATTTCTTCTACCAGAAAGGTAGTGCAATTAATGTCTGTATTTTTATTTTGGACTTCACAGACACTTGAACTTTATAAAAGTCATCGATCTCTTTAAATGTTCAAGCATGATTTATTGATCCAACAATAGGTTGTTTAGTCTCTTCCTCTAGTTCTAAGTATTTATTTATATTTAATTTAGCAACTCATTTCCTTGGTGATACACAACTGAATCAACATGGCAACTAATTTGCTAACTTAAACATCATTAGTGAGAATTTGAATTATTACATGGGAAATCCACTCCTGGACCAGAGAGTATGATGGCACTGATGTATATCACATTATATAACTGCATTTTGAAGACTTTAAGAATTGGAAGTCCTAGAATAATTTAGTTATTGATATTTTTAAAACATGTTAACAAAGACTATACTATTGATTCTATTTTCAGTGATTATTTTCAATAAGGGTAGACTAGACATCTTAGATCAACCCTGATGCTTAAAACAACTAGAAAACAATCTGGTTGAAACTATAGTCAAGGGCAGCCTCCCTCTGCCCCCTGAGGGTTTGATAATTAAGTGTATGAAATAAATTGACAGAAGGCAGATGAATAAAAGATGAAAAAAAAATTATTTTGTGCATGGAGTTATCACATGAAAGAGAAGTGAATGCCCCCAAATCCCGAGACCTAGAAGTTTCTATACTGTCAGAGGGACATAGGCAATGCAGGGGAGAGGAAATTATTTTGGGAAAAGATGAATGGGTCCTCTAAAGAATAGATGACTGTCTGTGACAAAGTTTATCTTGCATAATATCAAGTTCCAGTCTCCTCCCCTGGGATACAAGTTAATCTTCTCTAGGTGATGAGATTGATTGGGAGGGGACAGATGACACTCGAGTTCCTTTTGGAGAGATTGTCTGTATGCAAACATGGGAAATTCATAGAAAGTTCCACCTTGTATTTGCTGTCCCCTAAGTGCGCTCAGTGACATATTTTGAGGTGGCATTTCCTGAACTTCTTCAAAACTCTAAGGCAGCTTTCAAGACAAGGAAGAACTACACACCAAGAATCTGCAAACGAAAAAAATCCGGAGTATTTTGCAGCTGGGAAATAATGAAGGAGGAAAATTTCCATATTATAAATGATCTCTAATATATATAAAAGTGAAATAAGCAAGACAGAGGAAATTGTTATGTAGTAAATTGCTGTTTATCTAACAGAAGGGTATTAAGAATTCATACATATATACTTATAATAAACAACAGAAGGATATTTCATAACATTTAAAATTATTACTCTAAGGTAAGAGAGGCTATTAGGATGGAGAAGAAAGGTCTCTTTGGATGTAATTTTATTTGACCTTGGGATTATATGACAATATTTTATGTAATGGTAGAACCAAATATTAAAAGGTCCAATCCCTAAATACAAACAGCAAAATGAAGTAAATTGATTTGTATATCAAGATCATAAGTGTACAGAGAGGAATACTCCAAATACTTTGACAAATAGTCATTTGAACATAAATGAACATTTTTAGTGTGGTGTATACCCTAAGGTCCCAGTTCTCAAATATTCTGGTCTCATGACCCACTCACACTTTTTTTTCCCTTTTGAGACAGAGTCTTGCTCTGTCACCCAGGCTGGAGTGCAGTGGCATGATCTCGGCTCACTGCAACCTCCGCCTACTGGGTTCAAGCAATTCTTGTGCCTCAGCCTCCTGAGTAGCTGGGATTACAGGTGTCTGCACTGTGCCCAGCTGATTTTTGTATTTTTAGTAGAGACGGGGTTTCACCATCTTGGCCAGGCTAGACTCGAACTACTGACTTCATGATCCACCCCAATCTTGGCCTCCCAAAGTGCTGGGATTACAGGCATGAGCCACCACACCAGGCCAGCTTACACACCTATAAAGTAATTAAGTGATGCAGAGCATAATTTGGGCATTAGAGTTTGGATGCCAGCAATGACAGTCATTAAATGAAATATGCTGTCCTGACATAACATTTCAGTGAGCAAAGCACCATGGAGTTTTCCAGGGAGCTCTCTTTTGAGCCTTGATCTACAGCAGGTTAGGTGGTGGAGCTTTGAGATCCAAAGAATTTTGTTTCTGTAGGTTATAACTATTGACATTTACCATATTATATAGTAATAAAAAATTGGCTAATTCATTTAAAAAAAATAATAAACCCATTTTATGTTAGCAAGGGTATTTTATGAAAAGTGGCTATATGTTTAATTTAAAAAAAGTGACACTGTTTTACATTTTTGCAAATCTCTCTTAATGTCTTGTTTAATAAAAGACAGTTGAATTCTTATATTTGCTTAGGCATGCAATCTGTTGCAGTGTATGTCGCGTGAAAATAATAATGAAAAAGAAAAAGTGTCAGAATTAGTACGAAATAATTTTAGCCTCACAGACCCACTAAAAAGGTCTCAGGGACCTCAGGGGTCTCCAGACCACATTTTGAGAATCACTGCCATTGTTGCCGTTATAAAAATCACTGTCCTTAGTACCAAAAAGGAAGCAAACACTTTTTAAAAGTTATTTCTAAGTAACCATATTGTTGGTGACACTGGAGGGGATGGCTATGGCAGAAGCTGATGCAGATGATAATTTGAGAATGTCTTGGAATTAGAGTTTGGATTCCCAGCAATGAGTCATTAAAATGAAATATGATCTTCTGAAATAACATTTCAGTGAACAAAGCACCAAGCAGTTTTCCAGGGAACTCTATTTTGAGCCTTAATCTACAGCTTAGGAGGAGGTGGAGCTTTCCCGAAGGTCAATACAACAGAACCTTACAAATGCAAGGATGGGAGCCTCCTGGAGAGCGTGATGCTCACCAGAGATGTAGAATACGATGACCAGAGGAGGGAAACCCTAGACCACAGCGTAAGCTTATAATTCAGCTCATCACAGTGTTTGTTCCAACTGAATTGCTGGCATTTTACATGCTGAATCTATTCTAATTGATAACTGCAATTGTTCTATTTGATTAAAATTCTCCAATCAGCAATACTTACACAGTGAGGATTCTTTCAGGCTTTCTTGCCCCCTTCCTGCCCTAACTTATTTATTTATTTATTTATTTTTATTTTTTTGAGACGGAGTTTCGCTCTTGTTACCCAGGCTGGAGTGCAATGATGCGATCTCGGCTCACGGCAACCTCCGCATCCTGGGTTCAGGCAATTCTCCTGCCTCAGCCTCCTGAGTAGCTGGGATTACAGGCACGCGCCACCATGCCCAGATAATTTTTTGTATCTTTAGTAGAGACGGGGTTTTACCATTTTGACCAGGATGGTCTCGATCTCTTGACCACGTGATCCACCCGCCTCGGCCTCACAAAGTGCTGGGATTACAGGCATGAGCCACCGCGCCCGGCCTCTAACTTATTTTTTATTGCTTCTCTGGACATGTGAGGTCATCCTCAGTTTGCGTCGGCACGATGTGCTACACTCATTAGGGTTTCCTATTCCCCAAAACCTGTGATTGCATCCTCTTCAAGAACTTTGGGTTCTTGACTAGATACTGAAAATCTCTACTCTGGGGTTTATGTTAGATTGTTTTCTGTGTGCCCTGATGCACCTGGCTGACCTAGGGGACTTAGATGATTTTTTAATAACAGATTTAAAATATTAATTTTTTTTTTCTTTTTTCCCTCCTCTTTCACATATCAAAGAACACTGTTTTTAAAGGATGGTGCATGTTACTCCTTTCACTGAAAGCCCTTTGTCCTTCCTAAAAAGTTTTCCTTTTTAAATCTAACTCACTTTTCTTCCCAATCTAAAAGCTTCATTTGTCTCTGTCATAAAAAATATTCCATTATCAAGGTTAATTTGCTATATTAAAAGTTATTGATTTAATGAATGTGTTTAAAGAACAATATTATTTAAAATTCTAGAGAGCACATAATGGACTTTTGTCCACGTACATATTAAAGTCACACTACTGACTTTAGAACCAACTAGGAAAAGATACTAGTATACTTGGATTATAATGTATTTTAGGTGCAACTCCATATATATTCACATCGCATGTACAAAATTCGAATAGTAATTAAAGTAATTGATATGTAAATTTACAGGTTTTATTTTTATTTGAAAAGTACAGAGACTTTAGAAGTTATCATTACACGACATCCTCATTCTATGTAAAACCTGAATTTTTGCATGACTGGGCCATGCCTATACTCTCAGTTTTATATACAGTATTAATTCTACTATTAAAGCTAACATAATATAAAACATAATCTTAAGAAATCAAAACACACACAAGTCCCTTAATTAATGGATACTTTTCTTCATTCTAAGCATCTGAAGAAATCCTCTGGAAAACAGTTCATATCTTTGTTTTAGTATAACATATTAAACTAAAATTACTATTTTAAAAGTAGTGTTTTATATAATATGGCTTCCAGAACTATATACGCCATACTTATTCAGCTTTGAATGTGAGGCTTTAAGCAAAAATTCAGTTTCTCTCCTTTCCATAATGCAAGACCACAGCCTGAGAGACTTTTTTTTCTTTTTTTTTCCACACCAGGATATATGACAGGAAAGAACTGAGAGACATTTGATGGGCAACCACTAGTTTATATCTTGGGAATATTGCAAATTAAACAAATTAGGTCACCTCTATGCATCTTCATGTGCAACTTGAACAAATGGGAAATACTGCAGTAAGTGGTTAATTGGTAGGATAGTTTTTTTTTGTTCTTGAGTAACAAGATATGTTTCCAAAGTTTAGAAGGTGAATAGGTAATACAGAAACAACAACAAAAAGAAATACACAAACAACTATATATTGCTTTTTAATACTTGTTTTTTACAATGATGGCAATCCATAATGTTACTTGTTATTTAGTCATTCCATAAGAATGTTATTCTAGGCCGGGCGCGGTGGCTCACGCCTGTAATCCCAGCACTTTGGGAGGCCGAGGCGGGTGGATCATGAGGTCAAGAGATTGAGACCATCCTGGTCAACATGGTGAAACCCCGTCTCTACTAAAAATACAAAAAATTAGCTGGGCACGGTGGCACGTGCCTGTAATCCCAGCTACTCGGGAGGCTGAGGCAGGAGAATTGCCCAAACCCAGGAGGCGGAGGTTGCGGTGAGCCGAGATCGCACCATTGCACTCCAGCCTGGGTAACAAGCGAAACTCTTTTTTTTTTTTTTTTTTTTTTTTGAGACAAAGTGTTATTCTAGTTTTTTCAGTAATTAAAAAGACAGCTCTAGAAGCTTCCATAGACTTATCTATAAATCTGTTATTGTTTTGACCTCATATGACTTTTAAAGATTGTGTACAGTTTTTTGTTTTGTTTTTGTTTTTAAGTAACATTGTCCAACTATCTGCCCCAGCTGAAATGCAGTGGGGCAATCCTAGCTCACTGCAGCGTTGAACTCCTGGGCTTATGCTATCTTCCTACCTCAGTCTCCCAAGTAGCTGGGACTACAGATAAAAAGCACCTCGCCTGGCTTCACTTTTAAAGGATTTAGAATCTAATCTTTCTCTGGTTTTCGATTGCTTTATAAAGAATTCGATTGTGTTTTGTTGGCGAAATTCCTCTACTTTGGGATTTTGGCAGTGATCCTCGTAGCAATGGTGATGGGCAAAAGAAAAGGCTTTGGTTTTGTTGAAATGTGTTTGATAGATTACACTTAAGCAGCTGCACAAAGAAACCTCCTAGAGCAAAGCAGTAAAGAAATTATTGGAGAAACTCTGAATCTTGGAAGGGAACTCAAAGGATCATCTTACGAAACTTTGCCTTTACTTACATTCGAAGGAATGAAAACCTCCGAATGTAAGCAGTCTGTCACACCAGAACTGAGGTCTCTGGGATTCCTGTCCAGTGTTGTGTGTGTGTGTGTGTGTGTGTGTGTGCGCGCGTGTGCGCGCGTGTGTGTGTGTGCGTGTGTGCGCGTGTGTGGGTGTGCATGCGTGTGTGTGTGTGTGCGTGTGTGTAGGAGAAAAAGTGGGAGGAGGGGGAGGACAAAAGAGAGACAGAAAGCACAGGTGTCTCGTTCAGCATACATATATTGAATGCCTACTATATGTCAGTGACACACCAATAAATAATATGGATTGTAACACATACTTACTTTTATAAATGAGAAATTCCATTTTAAAAGATAAATATGCTTTTAGTTAGTAAAACACAGGCAAACATGCTCGTTTTAAGTAGACGTAAGTAATTAGTAAATAGAGCATATGTTGTTAAATACAAATGTAAGGGACGGAAGAGTCAAAAGATACTAATGTTCATGAGGCACAAAATATAAGAAAGGAGCCACATCTTCAGAATTCACGGATACATGAGACATCAAAGCACTGACTCATTATTCATGAGGCCCTGAATCACCCGCACATTGGAGACACCATAAGTTCTCTACTTCAGAAACAAAAATAAAATCCATGGCTCTTCAGTTAACTAATTGGTTGGGATCAGGCATATATATCTCTGTGTCTATCAAACAGGCTGATTCCGTGATGTAAGGCAGATCACATATAGGGAAATTGCTCACACTTGATTCAGAGAGTGTGGTTCTTCCACCGCGCACACCAAACTGTTAACCTGCTCTCCTTTTTCCCCTTGCTGTTTGGTGTTTTTAACGAAGCCGTGATTTGAGCATTTCACTGCATAGTCTGCAAACCTCTTTGTGCTGTGTGCTGTGGGAGAGCTTGCATGGGTCTGTACTTGGAGCCTATCAGGACACCAAGGTAATTTCCCACGTGGTACCAGTAAGGACCCTCCATCATAACCAAAATGTGGAAGAGTCACCTTTGGACAGCAACTTGCAGGAAATGAGGGAAAAATGCTGCAGGTGTGTTCCAGACAGAGGTAAAATAAAGTACAGGGGCTCACAGAGACACAATGCTCAGCAGTTTGAGGAACATCAAGGTGGCCAGGGTGGCTGGAATAGAGGAAGCAAGTGAGACAGCCCTAGGAGATGAGGCCAAATACATCACTGGGGCCAGAGTATGCAAAACCTCACAGGGCAAGGTAAAGGCTTTGGAAGTTTCTGAATCAAGACGCAGGCAATCTGACTGAAAATTTTAGAAGGCCATCTGGATGCTGAGTGAGCATAGACTAGAGAGGCACAGAGATAGGAAGGGGTGTACCAGATAGAAGATATCCAATAATCAGAAGACAGGAAGTGGGTGCAGAGGAGGTCAGCACTGGCAGTAGGAAGTAAAGAGCTCCCTCCCAGTCTGGATCGTTTATCCATAGATTACTGCCAAAGGGGTCTTCTTTCATAGTCTCATTACTCTGTTCATTTCTGCCCAGTTAAAATCTCTAAAATGCTTTTTCCTTTTTAAAAACTTTTCAAAACAATGCTTTCCTTTCCATACAAATCTAAACTAATCTGCATGAGTATTGTGTTTCCTGAGCTTTGAAAGATGGTGCCTGTTTTGTTGAAGAATTTGTCCATTCCGTTCCATCTCTCTGAATTAGGACATACCACACTAAATCCTGGTATATCAATTGTATATATCAGTAAGGCTTCTTTCATTGTCGTCTGTTACGATGTATGTCCTCCTTTAGGACAGTGACCACGTTCTTTTGTATTGACTGTTTCTCCAAGGACACATTCAATGATAATCAAGTTCTTTCCTCTATGCTTCCCCTTCCCCCATACCCACGTTTATTTTCATTCCCTTCCTTCTAGTCTGGCACATGTTGGTAAAAACGACACAAGCAAATTCTGAGCTGTGGGGAATCTGTCTCAGAATAAGCAATTGTAGTACGCCTTATTGTTCCCAGGACATGTTCTTGCTCCACGTCCAGCAATAAATTTCCAAGAAGAATTCGTCAATATCTCTGACTGATTTAACACAGTGAAGACATACCTATTTAGGGGCATTGGTGGTGGCCAGAGGACAGGCTGTTGAGACCTCTGCAGTGAGGTGCCTGTTGCAAAGCCCTACCAAGAAGGGGGCTGTGGGACTCATTCTTCACTGGGATCAGCATGGTTCTGTATTATATTTTTACAAGAGTTGAGTTTCCATATGTTCTTAAGGTCCACGGTGTATACAGGAGCTCCAGTATCACAGTGGACCCCACAGAAGTGGCCAACTACTTACATTTCAATATCCTTCTTGCTTTTTTATCAGGCTAAAGCTGAATGTGGATCTGATAGCTGCTGCCTTAGTTCACACACAATATTCTCCTAGTCATCTTTCCTGCTGACAGTTTCTAAGTTATTCAAGTAGTTCCTGATGGCTCAAACTTACATACGGACATACAGGTGCAGAAATGTAGACATCTATCTACATTCTCCGAATGTTTAATAAGAAGTCACTTCACTATTCTTTATTCTGGCCTGGAGAATGTGTTTAGGTAACTTAAACCTCCTAAATCCTCTTCTCACTTTCTCTTCCGGATTTTAACTACAGATTCCTCCCTTCCATAAAACAAACCAATAACAGAATTTCCTGCTGTTTATCTGCATCAATGGAGAGGCCCAAAGGCACCTGTGCTATGAAAAATTGTGCTGAAAAAACTCAAATGAATTTGCCATCCTCAAGTATTTTTATGTGAGAGGAGATGATACATAAATGAAAAACATGTAATCTCTGTTCTAACAGAGAGAGGAGTATACGCACATACACATACATAACATATATACAAAATCCACATATGCATTCACACACACAGCCTCCAGAGAGATGTTACAAAGATTGTGTGGGAAGCTAAATAGAAATTTATAAGAGCTAGAGGAGCTGAAGGAAGACAGAGCTCAGCTAGGCCCTAATAGGACTTCAGAGAGTGAGACTTGAGTGAACTTTGAAGGATAAGTTAGGATTTAGACAGATAAAGAAGTAGGGAGAACATTTAATTAAATAGATTTCATGAAGTCTGAATTGTATCAGTTCTGTGCTAAATGCAGGTTCAATACATCAAATAATGCAAAGAAACCAACTGCCAAGAAGCACCATCGAGATCCTCCAAGCACTTCCTAGGAATAAGGATTCTTGGTTTAGGGTCTTTAGTCTACAGATTGAGAATCAAGGGTACCTGGAGATCGGTTGCTGACTCTTTAATTTTAGCCAAAATCTTGAGCTTTCTGAATCCGTGGGCCTTCTTAATACCTTGGTCAGTCTTTTTCTGTTCCTTAAGAGAGGAGGAGGAATGAATAACTTTTAGAGAATGAATAGTAACAGAAACACTATTAGGTTTGGGTTTCTTATCTATAAGTTTTCCTTTATGACAAACTTTGTGATGCTTGTAACCTGTTTCTACACAGGGGTTTTTATCCTATCATATTTTCCAATATAGTATTTGATACCTAAATTTAATATATGTAACATATTTAAAGTTTAAATGAAATTATATCAAATACCCATGATCAGACATCTAACTCAAAACTGGAGTATTGGCAACAACTTGGATTTATCTCTGTGTTTCTCCCCATCCCCTTGTCCTGCCTTTATCACTGAGATAGCAGCTGCCAGGTATTTTTTAAAAACTCTTAAAAGCCTTCGTCATCACACATATATGTACACTTAGCTGTATAAGTGCTTCTATATACACTTCAACAATGTATAATTTGATTTTATTTTCATTTTACTTTATTTATTTATTTATTTTAGAGATAGAATCTCACCATGTTGCCCACGCTGGTCTTGAACTCCTGAGCTCAAGCAGTCCTCCCACCTCAGCCTCCCAAAGTGCTAGGATTACAGGTGTGAGCCACCATGCCTGACCATGGTTTTATTTTTGAGTTTTAAAAAATGGTATTATATGTGAACCTTCTGAAACTTATGTTTCTAAAACTCGACCGTGTACTGTGTGTACCTCAATAAATGCATTTATTCTTTTGGCCACAAACATGTAGTTGCCTCTAGTGTTTTTATCTATGCATTTTTCCCATTATTGTATGGCTCCTGTTGCATTTGTGCAGAATATTCTCTCATGTAAACAGCTAGGAGTCAAATAGTTGGGTCACTGGAGTGCATTTACTAGATAAAAAATAGCATCAAAAACCTTCGGCAAATACAATTCAATGTTGAACAGTTCCCACACTAATTCCCAGCAAAGACTAAAATAGTTTTAAATGTGCCACTCCTAAGGGCTTAAAATGAAGAGACTGATTTTGATTTCCTGAGTTGGGGGTACGGGAAAACAACGGAGAACCACCCCTTTCTCCTGCTCTGTTTTTTTTCTTTTAAAATTTCTTCCAATTAAGAGAGGTACAGTAAATGCAAGTGACACAGAAAGAAAACATGGAGCAGACCCTAACAGGAAAGGTAGGGAATAGAAACGATGTTCATAAATAGGAATTCCACATAAGAGAAATACGTGAGTAAAACAGCAAGATTCCTCCCAGAAACTTGCACTTCCAAGAATTTTCCTAATTTGAACACTCCCCAGAGAAAACGGTGGTCAAGTTTCAAACTGCCCACGCAGCATCAGGATTGGCCACTGACATCAACTGGGCCCGACGGACGTATAGGACCCTGTAAACTGGGTTCAAACTTTTTCTGCTGCCTTTCTAACTTAACATTTAGAAAATTCAAACTGGGGACCAGGAGGAGAAACAGCGCCATTCAAAACAAGTCGACTTGTACGTTTGTGTGTGCCAACTGCTTATTACTGAAGGACACACGAAGCTTAGGGACGCAGCGCCAGAAGCATTGTGGATTTTACCAGCTGACGCTTAAATACTAGATTTCCTTTGGGGTCAAAAGGAATTGAATTTTCCCTTTACTACTTTTGTCTAATGATAAACCTGATCCTTCTTTATAGAAACCGATATAAAATGGTCTCAAGCTTTGCTGCAGTACGCAGTACAATGCAGTGCAGATTTTTTCTGAGGCCGGAGTCTTGCTCTATCGCCCAGGCTGGAGTGCAATGGCTCCATTTCGGCTGACTGCAACCTCCGCCTCCCGAGTTCAAGCGACTCTCCTGCCTCAGCCTCCCGAGTAGCTGGGATTACAGGCGCCCGCCACCTCTCCCGGCTAATTTTTCGCATTTTTAATAGAGACAGGCTTTCACCACATTGGCCAGGATGGTCTCTAACACCTAACGTCAGTTGATCTAGCCGCCTCGGCTTCCCAGTGCTGGGATTACAGGCATCAGCTAAAATTGGTTTCTAGCAAGGCTAAAATAAGAAATTTTGGAAATTTTCTTTGTAGCAAGTACCTGTAAAAACAGTGAGTGCCAGCTCTCTTTGGAAAGAGTGGATGGCTCTGAAAAGAGCCTTTGGGGTGTGGGCTGAGACTGACCGAACGTTCCGCGGTGGACGGGCTCACTTGGAGCTGGTGTACTTGGTGACGGCCTTGGTGCCCTCCGACACGGCGTGCTTGGCCAGCTCCCCCGGCAGCAGCAGGCGTACGGCCGTCTGGATCTCCCTGGAGGTGATGGTCGAGCGCTTGTTGTAATGCGCCAGGCGGGAAGCCTCGCCCGCGATGCGCTCGAAGATGTCGTTGACGAAGGAGTTCATGATGCCCATGGCCTTGGAGGAGATGCCGGTGTCGGGGTGCACCTGCTTCAGCACCTTGTACACATACACGGAGTAGCTCTCCTTACGGCTGCGCTTGCGCTTCTTGCCGTCCTTCTTCTGCGCCTTGGTCACCGCCTTCTTGGAGCCCTTCTTCGGGGCGGGAGCGGACTTTGAGGGCTCAGGCATGGCTGGAAGCAACCAGCGGAAAACTGGAGAAAAACAGGAAGAATCACCGTAGCTTTCACTACCAACTGCTCATTCAATGCTTCTTAAGCAAATGGTGGCGACAGTGAAGTCGTGTGTTTAACTAGAGGCGAGTCCTGGAAACGTATATTCGCTTTGTCCAATCAAAATAAAGGTTTTTCAAAACCTCAATCCCATTAGTTAAAGTGAAACTGTAGTCTTAGCCAATGGCACAGCACAGTTTTCGCGCCCGGTATCGACTATAAGTAGCGGAGCTCGGGCGACTAAGCTACAACCAAGCCATCGATTAATCCTTCAGCATGTCCGGGCGCGGCAAGCAGGGCGGCAAAGCCCGCGCCAAGGCCAAGACCCGCTCTTCCCGGGCCGGGCTCCAGTTCCCCGTGGGCCGCGTGCACCGCCTGCTCCGCAAGGGCAACTACGCCGAGCGGGTCGGGGCCGGCGCGCCGGTCTACCTGGCGGCGGTGCTGGAGTACCTGACCGCCGAGATCCTGGAGCTGGCGGGCAACGCGGCCCGCGACAACAAGAAGACCCGCATCATCCCGCGCCACCTGCAGCTGGCCATCCGCAACGACGAGGAGCTCAACAAGCTGCTGGGCAAGGTCACCATCGCGCAGGGCGGCGTCCTGCCCAACATCCAGGCCGTGCTGCTGCCCAAGAAGACCGAGAGCCACCACAAGGCCAAGGGCAAGTAGCGGGTCTGGAGTAACTCATTACTCATCTCGTTTCAAACCAAAAAAGGTTCTTTTCAGAGCCACCTACTTTTTCACCAAACGGCTGTTACCACTTTTATCTAATTGTTGAGTCATTTTGCAATGGCGTTGGAATGCTGTGTAGACATGAAGCAAAACCAAAGGGCTCCCCCCCCCCTTTTTTTTGAGACAGTTTCGCTCTTGTTACCCAGGCTGGAGTGCAATGGCGCGATCTCGGCTCACCACAACCTCCGCCTCCTGAGTTCAGGCAGTTCTCCTGCCTCAGCCTCCCGAGTAGCTGGGATTACAGGCAAATGCCATCATGCCCAGATAATTTTTGTATTTTTAGTAGAGATGGGGTTTCACCTTGTTGACCAGGATGGTCTCGATCTCTTGACCTCGTGATCCACCCGCCTCGGCCTCCCAAAGTGCTGGGATTACAGGCATGAGCCACCGTGCTCGGCCTCAAAGGGCTTTTTACACCATGTTGTTTTCAGATAGACAGCAAATAAGGCATTCGTTACACGAAGGAATAGGCGCGGCAGCTCCCCCTGCAGTACGAGGGAGAATAGGAAAAGTGAAGCAAGAGCAGCAACGGGAACCGAAAGTTCGATAACGGGCATGATAGGTCACAGCAAAGAGCGCCAGTAAGGTGGACGGCAGGGTGAACAAGAAGCGAGATAACGAGCACGGGGAACCTTCTGCAGCAAAACAAAAATGAGAATGAAAGCAAGGACCTCGTGGCCGGCAAGATCCGGAACAAACCAGTAAGAGGCAGCTCTTCTGAGATGAGCATGCGCATTAGAGAGGAAAAAAACTGCTTAACAAAAGGCCGCATGATGATTAGCCTTTTGTTCATGCATAACCTTAAGGTTCATGCGTATGGCCTACGCATCATGCATGCATTTAGGATTATGGAATAGAGGTGATGCACAAGCCACAGAGGCCGAACTAAGCAACAAACCTGTCAATCAAAAGAGCAGACGCTGGTTAGATATTAGCATTGAAAAGAGAAGAGAAAAAATAAAACACATAAAATGACCTAAACCATACCAAGCTGACGCTGATCTCATCTCGCAGAGGCCAGTCCGCTCTCCCTTTCCGAGTGTGTAATACTATGCATAATAAACTTTTGCTGCTTTGCTATCTCTCTCTCTCTCTCTCTCTCTCTCTCTCTCTCTGTGTGTGTGTGTGTGTGTGTGTGTGTGTGTGTGTGTGTGTGTGTGTCGTCCAATTCTTTGTTGGGGGCACCAAGAGCCTTGAACGGCGTGGCACCATCCGGTAACAAGGCTAAAATAAGGAACCAATGTGGGAGGCCGAGGCAGGAGGATCGCTATGAGCCTAGGAATTCGAAGCCAGCCTGAGCAAGATAGCAAGACCTGATCTTTACAAAAGTAAAGTAATTATCCGTGCCTCGTGTCACATAGCCTGTAGTCCTAACTACCCCGGAGGCTGAGGCCAGAAGGATCACTGGAACCCAGGAGTTCAGGGCTGCAATGAGCTATAATTGCACCACTGCAGTCCAGCCTGCGTGATAGAGCAAGAGTGTTTCAAATGAACCCAGTGTCAGATACTTACTTTCTGTATTATAGAGGACTGAAGGCTAGCTAAACAGTATTTTTCAGTGTACCTGTGTTCCAGAGATAAAATTGGTAAAGACCTTTGCTCCTCACTTGTGCTTTTAGTTTATATTTCATAAGACCATGAAAGCAAAATCTGGGTATCTGACGCTTCTGCAGAATTGAATGTTTATCCACACAAATTAAGGACCCCATGGGTGTTTGGCCCACCTCTTCGAGTTTAATGGAATCTTTCTGAGCACCTATAGTGTGCCAGGCACCCTCCTAAATGGGAATACAATATTCATCCAGATACATAAAGTGTATGTCCAAAAGGACCTTCCAGTTGGATTGGGCAAAGAATACACATCATAATGGGCTGTTTATATAAATGATGGGAAAGGGTTAGGGTTAGGGTTGGGTTAGGGTTAGGGTTAGGGTTAGGGTTAGGGTTAGGGTTAGGGTTAGGGTGTGAGATTACATCACAACGTGTTACCTAAAAACAGTATGAATGATGGACATTGTAAGTTGGGTTTCTTACTGTATCATGGTCATAAAAGTGGGGCTCCTGTCAGTTTTTACTGCTTCCTTTCTGTTATCAAGATCATTTCCCTCTTCAGATCACCAAGTCCTCCTAGCTAGAGAGGGCCTTCTATTTCTGTCCGCCTAAACTTCTATAAGCTACTGCTTTCCTCATAAGGACATGTTAATGAAAATGAATTTCTATAGGCATCTCTAGTCCATTGAAATACATTGATTTTTGAGTCTCTTCACATATATTTATTTCCTAGATTTAAATATTAATTGCAATTGCACACAAATAACATTTCTTGGACTAAAACAGCAATCACAACAATTATAAATATTACTTTAATAAAAAATTTATCATTATTTGATGTTGGGGATTCCATCCTCATTCCAATCAATTCATTCATTTGTTCCTTTTAAAATGTCATCTGCATTACTTGGGTGTATAAATTTTCAACAATTGTTTCTGTTACAACCATCGATATTAAGTAAATGATTCAGTTGCACAGAAGGCCTATAAGATTTTTGAAATTAAAATGTTTTTAAATAACATATGCTGTTATGATCGTTGAAGTTGATGATGAAGTTATTAGCACTTACTTTATCTTGTTGTTGCTATTTCTTCCTAAAACCGCCATCTAATCATGAAAGCTAGCTAAATAATGTTTTTGACAGTTCGTGAGTTCCAGAAGTAAACTTCTTTAAGCTAGACAGCTTGTAAGTTTTGCTTTATAGCTATTATAATTTTAGGTGTTATTTATGCAAATTCTAATCAATGTACTTATAATCAAAACACTCACAAATGCAAACTTATGTATTAAGTAAAATCTACAAGTGTGATATATCATTGTTTATAATTCTATACACAGGTAAAGGAAAATGGAGCTGTTAGATAAGTAGCTTCAAAGTAAGTAAACTAGAGGAGGCAACCTAAACATCAGAGGGATCCCAGGGGCAAGAACCAATTAGGAAGATTTATGCCTTCTCACCTCAGGGTTTTATTAAATCCTCATCACTTCAGAGCATTAACTCATCTGTGAAAAGATTGAATTAGATGGATGTCCCTACTGATTTGGTGCCCTCTGAAGGTTCGTTGAAAAATCAGACAGTCATATTAATAGAAAAAAAGACGTACACGTTTACAACGTGCATGGGGAGAATCAGAGTGATTGCCCACCCCAGAAGTTTATATTTATTATTGCAAAACAGTTTCTGGGAGGGAAAAGAGGAATTCATTTGAGGGATTACCAGGGAGAATGAATGGGTCAGGGAAAAGAAATGAAACTTGTGCATTATCTTGTGAAATGATCTGTTCAGGTGTGATTAAATTCATCTTACGGGGACTCAGCTGGTGAGTCTGGATCACAGGGAGATAAAGGTTGGGGAGCAGGGAGAAGGCCAAAGGGACCGTGAGGCTTCTTCAGCTTGTCACCATGCCATAGTTTGAGGTGTTGATATCTGAGCCCGACATTGACAAGTACTAAAAATAAATACTAGTTATTTAAATTAACTCTTAATGTGTTATACATAAATATGGATTAGTTTATGATGTATTAACATGTTTCAAAGTGTAATCGAAATATAAAATATTTGTAAATTAGTTATAAAGAAAAATATGGTGGGGCACAGTGGCTCACGCCTGTAATGCCAACATGTTGGGAGGCTGAGGCAGGCGTTCAAGTTCAGGAGTTCATGACCAGGCTGGCCGACATAGTGAAATCCCGTCTCTACTAAAAATACAAAAATTAGCCAGGCCTGGTCCTGGCACCTGCAGTCCCAGCTACTCAAAAGTCTTAGGCAGGAGAATTGCTTCAACCTGGGAGGTAGAAGTTGCAGTGAGCTGAGACTGCACCACTGCACTCTAGCCTGGGAGACAGAGCAAGACTCCATCTCAAAAAAATAACAATAATAAAAAATAAATAAAATAAAACAAAAAGAACAAAAACTTAAACAGAGGTAGGCTTTGGGCTTGATATTTTATGTAAATCACCTCCCTTTTTTTTTTTTTTTATAGATGAAGTTCCTGTGATGTTGCCGAGGCTGATCTCCGACTCCTGAGCTTGTGCAATCCTTCCACTTCCACCTCCAGAGTAGCTGGGACCACAGGGAGGCCACTGAGCCTGGCCTCCATTAATTCATACAGTAACTCAAAGAGGTAAATGCTGTAGGGGTTAAGGGAAATTTGAGAGATAATCAACTGACAAAGGGCAGAATAATGAGAGAAATGACATACAAATGTATTTACCCGGATGAGGGAGAATTACAAAAAGTTCACCCCAGTTCCTCATGGGGTATAGAAGCTTATGTAAGCTTCTACAGGGGAAAGAGGAAACTTTTTTCATATGGGAAAGAAATGGGAAAAGTAAACAATTCCTTTGAGGGACAATAAAGGAATGTTAGGGAAAATAAATGGACCACAGAAAGGAATTAGCTTGTAAATGATTGTCTTTGATATTTATTTATTTATTTTGAGACGGAGGCTTACTCCATCACCCAAGCTGTCACCCAGGCTGGAGTGCAGTGGCACAATCTCCACTCACTGCAATCTCCACCTCTGGGATTTAAGCAATCCTCCTACCTCAGTCTCCCGAGTGGCTGGGACCACAGGCGAGCACCACTATACCTGGCTAATTTTTTGTGTATTTTGTGGAAATGGAGATTCGCCATGTTGGCCAGGCTGGTCTCCAGCTCCTGAGCTCAAATGATCCGTCTGCCTTGGCCTTCCACAGTGCTGTGATTACAGGGAGGAGCTTGGGCATCTGGTATGTCTTGGTAATTTAAATGAGACCGAGAGGCAGGGGTTATCTTGAAAAATCCGTATTCGGTCTTCTTTTCTACAGTAATGAAATAAAGGGAGGGGACAGAAGACAATTCTGTTTCTTTCAGTAAGAAATTTTCTTGGTCCGATGAGGAAATGTCAAGAGTCCCTTCCCATGTTTGGGAAAGAGACACAAGAGGAAGTTAGAGGGGCTTTGATTCTGAAGCTTATTTCTCAAGCTTTTCAATGTTCAAAAGCACTCAACATACCTGCGAGCCACATTCTCGGAAGCATTCTGCACCGCAACAGTGCTGTCACTATCCTAATCTAACTTCCTAGATGAGTAAATATAAATAAACAAGTCACCTCGAGTCTGATTGGTTACAAGTTAGCTCGGGTCTGATTGGTAAACATTTAATCTAAAACCACTTCTGCTTGGTTTTTCTACTTCCAGAGTTTCAGCTCTTACCCACTTTCTAAACAAATAATTGAATAATAAGAGGTTATATTACAATAGTTACAGGAGTTTTAGAATTTTCATTAAGGTTAAAAGTAATTTCAAAGTATAACCCTGTATTAGTAAAATGAAAGATAAGTAAATATATACAAAGTTGTTGCATAATGGTTGATAACAAATCTTTAGTTGGATCATATAAAAGTGACCTTTTAAAAACCTACAAACTGCTGGCGCGGTGGCTCATGCCTGTAGTCCCAACACTTTGGGAGGCCCAGGTGGGCAGATCACAAGGATAAGAGATCAAGACCGTCTTGGCAGGAGGGTCGCTTGAGGCAAAGGTTGCAGTGAGCCCAGATCACGCCACTGCACTCTAGCCTGGCGACAGAACGGGACGCCATATCAAAAAAACAAAAACATGAACAAACAAAAAACCTACACACACCAATTTTGTAGTTATAAGACTTGTTTTGAGGATTTTAATTCTATCCCAATTAATTCCTAAGGCTAATACACTTATGATAAAAATCTTGAAAAGATTTTATTCAAACTTCACAAAATGTCCCTAAAGCTGTCCAGAAACTTTGGTGAAACAGATTAGGAAATTTGGTAAAATGAGACTCAGTGCCAAATCGTGAGACCTCTAATGCAATTTTAAATATTATTGTAATAAAATTTTAAATTTTGGTGTAATAAAAAAATCATACAAATTTCAATATTGTTCACAAGTAAAGAGAAAAAGTAAATTCATGTGGAATGTGGAAAACATTATTTTTAAAATACGGCCGATTAAAAAACTGCTGGGGAACTGATTAAAACTGTGTTAATTCCAGAGAAAGACATTAAAAATCACTTTTATCTCATAGAAATTGATTAAACTATAATCATTGTAAAAGGCTACAAAACGCCATAAATAATACTGTATACATTTTCCTGGAAAAATATGTGCATCTGCTCAGCAATATACTTTGTCAACTGGCAGTAGTGATCTCTGTGCGATGTGCTAACAGGTTGGAGTTTCCTGATTTATTTTTGTATTTCCCACAGTATCGATATATTTCTTCTGCATTCAAAAGCAATGTTTTAGAGCCTTATACCGTGGTAATAAAATGCTCGGCACATTACAAAATTCAGAGCACGGAAACAAGAAGCTCGCTTTTCTCTCTCGGTTCGGCCCTTTGGATCACCCTCCCCGACTGGGGCGGGACTTCCCGCCTACTTCTTTCAGGTTCTCAGTTCGGTCCGCAACGGTCTTATAAAGGCGCTGCCTCCGGCCGGAGCCCTCACACAGCGTTGTGCAAATCTCACTTTGCTCAGCATGTCTGGCCGCGGCAAAGGCGGGAAGGGCCTGGGGAAAGGCGGCGCCAAACGCCACCGCAAGGTGCTGCGCGACAACATCCAGGGCATCACCAAGCCCGCCATCCGGCGCCTGGCTCGCCGCGGCGGCGTGAAGCGCATCTCCGGTCTCATCTACGAGGAGACCCGCGGGGTGCTCAAGGTGTTCCTGGAGAACGTGATCCGCGACGCCGTGACCTACACGGAGCACGCCAAGCGCAAGACGGTCACCGCCATGGACGTGGTCTACGCGCTCAAGCGCCAGGGCCGCACCCTCTACGGCTTCGGCGGCTGAACGTTTCTCGTTAATCAGCAAAAGGCCCTTTTCAGGGCCCCCTACTTTCTCAGCGGAGGAGTGGTACCACTGGGTTTGGTTGGGCGGACATTTTGCTTGTTACTGTAAGTTTTGGGGCTAAGAATCTAATGACAGCACTTGTGTAGCCAGTCAGCTGTGGCCACTAATGAGATGCAACATGCTCTTAAGTATTTGCTCCACCGCATTCGCTCAGCTTGTAATCGCAGCACTTTGTGAGGCAGAATCGGACGGATCACAAGATCAGGAGTTCGAGACCAGCCTGGCCAACACGGTGAAACCCTGTGTCTGCTAAAAGTACAAAAAATTAGTCGTGGCACGAGTTTGTAGCCCTAACTTTGGGAGGCTGGGGCAGGAGAATCGCTTGAACCCGGGAGGCGAGATGCAGAGGTGAGCAGAAATCGTGCCAGTGTACTCCAGGCTGGGCAACAGGAATGAAACTGTCTCGAAATAAAATGCCTTGGTTTTTAAAAAAGTTTGTGAGGCTGTTGTGTCTATGTAATAGGGCAAATGCTCACGGAATGTGCTATAGCAGTAACAAGTCTGGTAGTCGGAAATATTTTTTGAAAAGCCCCAAAGTCCAAAAGTATTTAGGTTACTAACTCGTCTTTTTTTGTGACAATCTAGCTCTTACCCAGGTTGGAGTGCAGTTGGCACAATTTTGGGTCATTGCAGCCTCCACTTCTCAGGTTCAAGTGATATTCCTGCCTCAACCTCAGCCTCCCGAATGCCTGGGATTACAGGGTGTGCTACCACACCTACCTAATTTTTGTATTTTAATAGAGACGGTGTTTTGCTATGTTGGCTCGTTTGAGACCAGCTAGCTCAAGTGGTCCACCCACCTCCGCCTCCAAAAGTGCTGGGATTACAGGCATCAGCTACTGCACCTGGCCTCCTAAAGGATTTAGAGAATTTTACTTTCCTCCACCCTCATTAAGGTCTGACAAATTAAAACATGTACAATCTGATCTGATGTTGATTGTGGAATGATTAAATCCAGCTTGACATCCATCTAATTTTCTTTGGTGAGAACATCGCAGTTTTCAAGTACACAGTTCATGAACTAGTGTCACCATGCTTTACAATAGACCTCCAGAATTTGTACCTCCTGGGTCCCATTGGACCTCCATCCTCGTTCTCTGGCAACCACCATTTTACTCGAGTTCAACATTTTTAGATTCCTTGTGTAAGTGAGATCATGAAACATTTGTTTTTCTGTGCCTGGTTTGTTTTACTTAGCATAGCGGTCTCCAGTTTCATCTATGTTGTAAGAAATGATAAGATTTATTTTTTAAGGCTGGGTACTATTCCATTGCGTATATGCCATTTTCTTGTATCCATCTGGCATTGGACACGTAGGTTGATTTATTCAGATAGCTTTATAAGTTTATCAATAGAATCTAGTGAGCAAAGCTGAATTTTTTTGTGTTGAGGCTCAGTCATTTTATGACAATGAAAATGATGGATGTGTGTCATTGGGGATATCAAAAGATCTGGATGGACAATAGTCACATTGATTCAGATTAAGCAAAAGTACAGAACTTTGTAGTTCAGGTAATTACCACAGTGGAATTTTAATCATACTGTTTTTATTTGAATTTTTGTTAAGGCAAAAAAATTATATTTTACATGATAAACGGTTATACATCCTGAAAAGTCAGATCTAGAACAGCTGAGTCTAGATAATTTCTGGACATAAGTGATTTTTTTTTTTTTTGAGATATTGTCTCGCTCTGTTGCCCAGGCTGGGTGCAGTGGTGCGATCTCAGCTCACTGCAACCTCTGCCTCCCAGGTCCAAGCGATTCTCCTGCCTCAGCTCCCGAGTAGCTGGGATTACAGGCACCAGCTACCAGACCTGGCTAATTTTTTGTATTTTTCATAAAGACAGTTTTCACTGTATTAACCAGCATGGTCTCAATCTCCTGACCTTGTGATCCGCCTGCCTCAGCCTCCCAAAGTGCTGGGATTACAGGTGTGAGCCACTGCTCCGGGCCAAAAATAAATTTTCAAAGTTAAGACATAAATGTTGTTTTATAACTTTATACCACCAAAGCGATGTGACATGGTGAAAAGTTTAAGCACAATCATAAGCAGATTATTTGCAGTCAAATCTGTAACAATCATATCCGTGTGGGATCTTCGGTTGTGTTGCATGTCCTTTGAGTCTCTATTGTAAACAATTATGTGATGATGATGGTACCTTGCTCTAAGTGTTGCTGTGGGGATTAAATGTGTTTGGCCAGGCTGGATGAGTGGCTCATGCCTGTAATCTGTTTTTATCGAGGCAGAGGTGGAAGGATAGCTTGAACCCAGGAGTTGGAGACCTGCCTAAGCCATACAGTGAGATCCTGTTCTCCACAAAAAGGAAAACAAAACAAAACAAACAAAAAAGTCAAGTGCAAATGTATTGGTAAATAAAAAGCCTTTAGAACACTTTGACAATAGTACATATAGGATGTGAAACACTTAGCATTATTCATTTATATTAGGCCTGCAATTGCATCTGACCATCATCCCTGGGTAACAGCAATATTTTGGTGGTGGTGGTGGTGAGACTGTCACTCAGGCTGGAGGGCAGAGTCGTGATCTTGTCTTACTGGAACCTCCACTGAGGTTCAAATGATTCTCAGTGTCAGCCTCCCAAGTAGCTGGAATTGCAGGTGTGTGCCACCATGCCCAGCTAATTTTTCTATCTTTAGTAGAGACTGGGTTTCAACCATGTTGGCCAGGCTGGTCTCTAACTCCTGGCTCAAAACTATCTGCACGCCTTGGCCTTGCAACGCGCTGGGATTACAGGCATGGTGGGGCCTAGAGAGCAACGTTTTCTAACAGCCCCATTGCAGTCCTCTAGATTCAGCCAGCCATTGAGTAATTAGTTCTTGTCTATTATGAAGCCATAAGAAATACCTGTCAAATGCATTTTTCCACACATTTTTTGCAAATGGAGACATCTTATTTCTATAGCATCATAACTTTAAGTTTGTACTCACAGTCTGAGTGGTAAATGATGGGCAATATCCCACCCCCATCTATGTGAGGATGGCTAGAGCATGACTGGATAGGTTTGCTATAATCTTTGCCTTTTCCTGTGTTCTGTTTTATTAACCTCAGCTCCTTTCCACAGGGTAGCACAGAATTTAGTAGAAAGAGATCCAGCCATGTGGACCAGAGATTTGTCTAAGTGACAGCACGTAAGAATCAAAGTTTTTTTGTTTAAATACCAACAGGTTATTTCCCTAAACCAGTTTTTTTTTAAATCTAACCCACAAGATAGAATCCTTAAACCAATTAATCTCTGGAGTTGGATAACCTCAAATATGATTTATTAGCACTTCTCATTAATCAGTGAGCCTAGAGACCTTTAAGTTTACTTAGTTGGAATCTCACTTTTAACAGCTTATCAACTTCAACTCAGAGAACACTCGAAAGCTGAGGAATTCTCAGCGGCAAAGCTCTGACCCACGTTAAGTGACAAAGGATAAGCCAGTCTTTGTTTTGATGCCCCTTTGTTGTACCGAGAAACTGCATATTCTAGTTGAGGATTCAAATTCTCACCTTTCTGAAGAATTGGGGCGAAAAATGGCAAGTTGAACTCATTTACGGACCACGGATTAAAAATTGTTGCTTAAAGACCTTGCTACAAACATCCGTGTACAGTAGTTGAATTCACGGCGCCAGAAACCCGACAACCATTTTCTTCCCCAGCTATACTGCGAAAGTGCCCCTTTAGAAATAAGCAATTAACTTTAAGACCCCAAGAGTATCCGGGCCAGACGTACGTTACTCACTCCAGTAATGTCAACATTAGGTCTAGGAGAGAGGATCGTTTGAGGCCACGATGGCTTCGAAACCAGAATGGGAAACACAGGAAGATGCGGTCTCCGAAAAATTCGCTTTGTGTGGTGGCGCGCCTAAGTTCCAACCCGCCGGAGACTACAGTGAACCACAACGGTGACGCCGTCCTACGGACTAGCACCCCATGTTGGCAACTTCCGGAGCATTTGAACAAGTTGGAGCCTCTGCTGGAGGGCGATAACCGATACCTAGTTCAGCGACTAGGGACGCACGCTCCGATGGCGGCGCAAATGGCAAAACGAAACTAACGAGCATCACAGCTCCTCAGGCAAGAGGGTGGGGGCCCTGAAAAGGGCCTTTTGCTGATTAACGAGAAACGTTCAGCCGCCGAAGCCGTAGAGGGTGCGGCCCTGGCGCTTGAGCGCGTAGACCACGTCCATAGCGGTGACCGTCTTGCGCTTGGCGTGCTCCGTGTAGGTCACGGCGTCGCGGATCACGTTCTCCAGGAACACCTTGAGCACCCCGCGGGTCTCCTCGTAGATGAGACCGGAGATGCGCTTCACGCCGCCGCGGCGAGCCAGGCGCCGGATGGCGGGCTTGGTGATGCCCTGGATGTTGTCGCGCAGCACCTTGCGGTGGCGCTTGGCACCGCCTTTCCCCAGGCCCTTCCCGCCTTTGCCGCGGCCAGACATGCTGAGCAAAGTGAGATTTGCACAACGCTGTGTGAGGGCTCCGGCCGGAGGCAGCGCCTTTATAATACCGTTGCGGACCGAACTGAGAACCTGAAAGAAGTAGGCGGGAAGTCCCGCCCCAGTGGGGGAGGGTGATCCAAAGGGCCGAACCGAAAGAGAGAAAGAAAAGCGAGCTTCTTGTTTCCGTGCTCTGAATTTTGTAATGTGCCGAGCATTTTGTTACCACGGTATAAGGCTCTAAAACATCGCTTTTGAATGCAGAAGAAATACATCGATACTATGGGAAATGGTGGCTGGGTCTGTGGTCCCGCCATTTTAGGAGGCGGAGGTGGGAGTGTACCTGAAGTCAGGAGTTTGAGATCAGCGTGGGCAAAATAGCGAGACTTCAGCACGACCAAAGAAAAACCTAAATTGAATTAAAACATTAACCCAGCATTGTAGCGCTGCACCTTAGGATACCCTCTGTTTCTTACAAAAAAGGAGAGAAAAAAAAGAAAGCCAATACAGTAACAACAGCCTGTCATCCCATTTTCCCATCACACAAAGATCTCTACTGCTAGCTAATAAGTTATTTTGCTGAGCAGATAAATGCAGATTTTTTCCCCCACAAAATGTATACAGTATATGGCATTTTACCACTTCACGCTGTTATTTTAATCAATTTTCCTTATCTAAAGAGTTTACAAAAAGTGATTTTAATGTCAGCTTATTGTTTCTTCTCATGAATTCTCCCTGCTGCAGTGTTAATTCCCTAGAAATTTATTAGTCAGATTTTTAAAGAATTGATTTTTTCTTTGCTAATTAAGTACCACCTTTAACAGTATACATACTCGCAACTATTACCAAATTCTATTCTGCCCATGATTTAGTCAGCGTCGTTTGCCACAG
This sequence comes from Saguinus oedipus, assembly GCA_031835075.1. Lineage (NCBI taxonomy): Eukaryota > Metazoa > Chordata > Mammalia > Primates > Cebidae > Saguinus > Saguinus oedipus. Next base: position 6,404,696 of record CM063172.1, on the reverse strand, counting down.
AGTATCTATGTTTATATATAAAAGTTTAGAAAATTTGCTTTAGGAAAAATTTTAAAAGCAGTCGTTTATATCTGCTTAATATGCCATCATAAGAATTTTCTAGGTCCACTTTAAGAAAATTTCTAGTAGTTAGCAATAATCTGCTTTCTAATTTTCTTTTTCGTATTTTAAAGGAGATATGTTTGAAATTTACTTTCCAAGAAAAATCTAGAATTGAAATGCTTTGCGACAAAAGATGCAGATTTTAAGGTATTTTGATGAGTGTTACCACATTTTCCTCAAGTTTTATTCCATTCACTGTGCCAGCAGTAACTGTGGGGTATGTTTACCATCACTGAGTATTATGGTTTTTAAATTCTCTGTTACATTCAGAATTTACTTTTGGTTTTGTTGATTGAATCTTGAGTTAATGAACTCTTTACCCAGTAAAATTTATTGATTTATTTATAAGTGATAAATTGTCATCTTTAATATAACCTTGCTTAGGCCAGGTGCAGTAACTCAAGCCTGTAATCCCAGCACTTAGGGAGGTCAAGTCGGGCAGATCACTTAAGGTCAGGAGTTCCAGACCAGCCTGGCCAACATAGTGAAACGCTGTCTTTACTAAAAATACAAAAAATTAACTGGGCATGGTGTCGCATGCCTGTAATACCAGCTACTCAAGAGGCCGAAGGAGGAGAATTGCTTGAACTGGGGAGGTGGCGGTTACAGTGAGCCGAGATCTCACCACTGTACTCCAGCCTGGGCAACAGAGCAAGGCTCCATCATAAGACAGAGAAAGAGAAAGAAAGGGGGAAAGAAATCTAAAAACTTAAATTTTCCATGTAAAAACTGGCCAGAAAGCAATTATTTAACTTACCCTGTTTGACTGTAAGTTGTAAGACCACCATTTCAGAGAGGGCCCTGCCCCATATAGAAAAGAAATACTGCTCAGAGAGCCCAAGAAGAATCCAGACAGGCCTTGATGGGTTTCCCCACTCGGTCTCAGCATTAGCTCATACTCCTTATGTGGAATCATATTTCTACACAGCTATCAATACTTTGTTCAACCTAGGCATAAAAATGGACAATTTCCCCTGTATCTTTAGATCTTCATTCTGAAGGCTCCCGTGTACATATTAAATAAATTTGTATGCCTTTTCTCCTATTCATTTGCCTCTTGCCGGTGATTTTCAGCAAAGCTTCTGAGTACAAAGGGGAAAACTGCCCTGGGCCCTAACAAGTTCAATATCATATAGTCCATGCTTCAATCCTGCCTACATAATGAAACCCCCATAAAAACTCTGGATACCAAGGTCAGTGAGTTTATTGGTTTGTGAACATGTAGATGTCCTAGGAAGGTGACTCCTGGTTTCATGTAGAGATGGAACCAGGCACAGAACCTCGGCATTCAGGACCCTTCCCAGCCTTGCCTATGTGTCTCTTCATTTGACTGGTCCTGATTTTATTCTTTGTGATAAAACTATAATCATAAGGGTAGCACTTTCTATATTCTATGAGTCATTCTAGCAAATTATTGAACATGAAGGGGTAGAGTGAATCCCTGTATTTGAAGCCAGTTACTCAGAAGCAAGTGGCCTGGGAACCCCAGTTGCAGCTGGTGTCTGAAGCTGAGACAGTCTTCCTGGGAAATGTGCCCTTTAACTGGTGAGGTCCTGCTGACTCCAAATAATGAATTCAATTCAGTGCCTGAACTGAATTACAGTAAAGCAGTTGGTGTCCGAGTAACTAGAAAGCAATTCATGAACGTGGTTAAAAATTTAGGAAATTCAGCTTAGGCAAACTGAAAAATAACTATAAATCACAATCCAAGGATTATCCTGTTAACTTTTTGATATCTATTTATTAAAATAGTCATCTTTTCATGTATTTACATTTTTTTTACATGCATGGATACACTGAAATTCTTTTAACTCTAAAAAAAAGTGTAATAAATCCTGACACAATTTAAATCATAATTTTGTTGCTTTTCAGGGTTTTCGTGTAGATGTTTACTTTGGAGGGTAGTGAGGAGCTCAGCCTCTGCGGCCAAACAAGCCTAGATTTAAATTGCGGCTTCACTGCAGACACTTCTGTTATGTCTTAATTTTCTCATCTTTATGTATGTATGTATGTATTTATTTATAGACCAAGTTTTGCTCTCCTTGAGCAGGCTAGAGTAAAATGGCACAATCTCTGCTCACCGCAACCTCCGCCTCCTAGAATCAAGAGATTCTCCTGCCTCAGCCTCCTGAGTAGCTGGGATTACAGGTAGGTGCCACCGCTCCCAGCAAATTTTTTTTGTATTTTCAGAAGAGACAGCGTTTCTCCAGGCTGGTCTCGAACTCCCACCTCAGATGATCTGCATGCCTTGGCCTCCCAAAGTGCTGGGATTACAGGCATGACCCACCATGCCTGGCCAATTTCCTCATCTTTATAATGAGAGTAAAGACAATAACAGTTACTCCACAGGATGCTTTAGGAAATAATGGAGATAACTGAGCAAAATGGCTAGACTAGCTTAGTAAGATCTCACTAGTCATATATTTAAAATTTATATTTACAATTTATTTATTAATATTTTGTTGATATTCAATTACTTAACGTTTTCTATAGATTTAAATTCACATGTATGCTATTTGACTTAGTCCAAATAAAGTACTTAACAATTTTTGTTTTTCAAATTTCTAATATATTTGAATAAATGGTTACTTAGAATTTTATATTTTGATATAAGTTTTAGACAGCTATAAGAATATCTTAATAGCTAAAATAAAAATAGAATATAAACAAATGAAGACCCTTTTTAAGTCCTGTTCTCTATTTCTCACTTCAAACATCATCACAATATCAATAAAGAGAATATGTTTATACATACAATTAAAATCAAGACACAGTAAAGAGATTTGAAATATGAAAGAAAAACATTGTAAAATCAAGAAGATACCCAAGAGAGTAGAAAGGTTGTCAAAATTTGTCATTAATTTTGTCAGAAAGACCTGATTTTCCTGGCAGCCTCATGTAAGGGAGGAAAAGAATTATTTTCCCTCTGAACTTCTGAGTTCTCAGCTAGAGCTCTTGTGACAAAAGACAGATTAAGAAAAGAAAAACAAGGTTATTAACGTGTGTGCAGCACGTCACACGTGGGAATACCCGGGAATGAGTAACTAAAAAATGTGACTTAGAACTCCAGTTTATATATAGCATCTCTAATAAGATCAGTAAGTTTTTAGAGAAATTAGAGAGCAGAGAAAAAGGATTCTGAGTCTCTAGGAGTAACCAATTACGGGAAGACAAATATATAGGAAAGTAGTGGTAGATGAGGCTGGTTGGTAAAGTTGTTACGCTGATTGCTCTGGCGCCCTCTCCAGGCTGATGAGTTTGATGCTGTCTCTGGTGATTAATTTTTGTCTTTTCTGGTAGAGGTGAGGAGAGACACTTCTGTACATGTATGTCCTGCTTTTAGGCACATAGGGAGAGGGCAGACAGTTTTCTTGTATTTTCTTCTTCTCTGTTGCCCTCAACTCAAAATAATCTTTATGTCAATGTGGCACATTTTGGCATGGTGTGTCATGCCACCCTTCACTCAAAGAAGTTAATATCTACCCAAAAAGAGAATCCTTCCCCTAAAAGGAGGCCCTAAGTATCTGCTCTTACCCGTTGCCTAGTTTGCCTGCTTTTATTCAGAACGTGAGACTCAAAACTCCTTCTAGTGTAACTCTTTTATTGTCTCACAATAAATTCAAGCCCATAACCATCTCTTGTAGGAATTACTCTTTTCCAGACACTTCAGAGTACTCACGAGCCTAAAGACAGAAAACTAGATTTTTTTTCTTTTCAAAGAATTTAACTTTGCTTAATCATAATCAGCTGTGACATTTGGATTTAAGTGTGAAGTTGCTAACAAGCATAGCACTCCTGAGTACAATCCACCCAATGACACGAACCTCTGAGTCATAGCTTGAACGTACTCATTGCATTGAACAGCCTCTACTTTTTTCCCAAAAGCCCAAAGGCCTCTGTGCTATTTCAGCCTCATTTAAATTTAAGATTCTTAGCCAAGCGCAGTGAATCATGCCTGTAATCCAAGCACTTTGGGAGGCTGAGGCAGGCAGATCATTGAGGTCAGGAGTTCGAAACCATCCTGGCCAACATAGTGAAATCCTATCTTTACTAAAAATACAAAAAAATTAGCCACCCATGATGGCAGCCGTCTGTAATCCCAGCTCCTTGGGAGGCTGAGGCAGGAGAATTGCTTGAACCCAGGAGGCAGAGGTTCCAGTGAGCTGAGATCATAGCACTGCATTCCAGCCTGGGTGACAGAGCTGGACTCTGTCGCAAATAAATACATAAATTAATTAATTTAAGCTTTTAAAAAATTTTATATCATTATTTCACAGTTCGCTCATAAAGATGTATGTTGTTTTATAATGACACATTTTATTCACCTTATTTTGTAGGGTCACCATTGATCTAGGCACTATGCGGGGAGGTGGCAAAAGGAAGAATGAAACCCAGTCTCCACTCCACATGACTTGTAAAAACGAGATATAGTCGTCAACACCTCCAATATTGGCTTACACAGTTCCCAATACTGGCTTACACTGCTATAGCAAAGGGTTAGAGTACTCTGGGTATGTGGGGAAAGTAAAATTAATTTATGTATGGATAAAACAACTCTAGAAAGAACTTTTAAATAATGTATTTTTAAGTATTCTGTAACCAAAATATGAATTTTACCTCTTCTAAAATGAGTGTACATACATAAAAAGATTGTGTAGACTCCAAAATTCCATTGTGTTCTATTTAAAATTAAACACAAAGGCAGGGTACAGTGGCCCACACCTGTAACCCCAACGTTTTGGAAGGCCAGGGCAGGAGGACCACCTGAGCATAGAAGTTTGAGAACAGCCTCAGCGACCTGGTGAAACACCATCTCCACCAAAAAAAATACAAAAGTTAACCAGGCGTGGTGGTCTGTGCCTGTAGTCCCAGCAACCCAGGAGGCTGAGCTGGGAGGATTGCTTGAGCTAGGGGAGGTCAAGGTGCAGTGAGCCATGAGTGCACCACTGCAGTCCAGCCTGGGCAACAGAGTGAGACCCTGCCTCAATAATAATAATAATAATAATAATAATAATAATAATAAACAATTTTACCAAAATTTCTGGAAAGTATTTTCCTTTTTTTTTTTTTTGAGACAAGGTCTTGCTCTTTCACCTGTGCTGGAATGCAGTGGGGGTGATCTCAGCTTACTGTAACCTCTGCCTCCTGGGTTCAAGCGATTCTCCTGCCTCAGCCTCCCGAGCAGCTGGGATTACAGATGCATGCCATTACACCCAGCTAATTTTGTATTTTTATAGAGATGGGGTTTCACCATGTTAGCCAGACTGGTCTCGAACTCCTGTCCTCAAGTAATCTTCCTGCCTCAGCCTAGTTTAAAGTAATCTTCCTGCCTCAGCTCAAAGTGTTAGGATAGCAGCACTCAGCCTAAGTTTTTTTTAAATCTTTTGAGCTTTAATTTTTTTCTAACATGATATTGATATATCAAGAAAAGATGCTTTGTCTAATGAGATTGCATTATTGGGGATCAGAAACCGGTACCCCAAAATACGGAGCCTTGACATACTGAACTGAAGAAGAACCTTCAAGGTCTTTCTGACCTTCCTCCTACTCCTGTCGTTCATTTCTTTGTCTATCTGAAAGCACAAGATGAAGTTGTTCTCTGAAATTCCCTTATCGCTCTAAAGTATAGACCTGCCAAAAAAAACAAAAACAAAAAAACAACCAGTTACCTCTGGTCTCTTCTCTGAGTTTTCATTAACTGAAAACCCATATCCCAGGAAGAAAGACTGAAGTCTGTCAACACACTAAAACAAACTTTTGTCACAAACCATTGTTTGCTCTGTGGGCCAAACAGACTTTGTCCCAGGCTATTATATGTTATTCAAGCCTATTGAATTCCCCTAAAAATCATGTAATACCCTGCTAAAGTCATCCACACTTCCCCATCTCCCTTTTCCCTAAGAAGGATATGTAATCCTCTATATTCTATTGCATGAGGTGGGGGGTGGGGAGCAGTAATCACTGATTCTCCCCCATGCACATTAATAAATTTCTATGCCTTTTCTCCTATTAATCTGCCTTTTGTGACTTTTTTCACCAAACCTCTACAGTTTCAATAGACAATCAAAAGTAAAAGTTGGGAATTATTTAAATTGTGCTTACTTTTAGAATGTTTTATTCTTACTTAATCCATGAACATTTGTATGTCTTTGCTAATATTGTAATTGATTGGAATCCTACATTTGAAATTTCTAGCATAAATAACAAACATGTTAGAAAATAATTGGGCTTCTTTAAAGAACCATGAGGATTCAAAGCTTCTTGAAAAGGTGATGCAGATTCCTTTTCAATCCTTCCAGGTATCTGAGTTTTCTCATAATTTAAAAAATTTATTTAAACATAATTAGAATATTTCTGGCAACTTAACTATAACACATCTACAGAACACTCACTAGGTTTTCACAGTGATATTAAGAGCAATTATTTTTTCCAGATCATTTTCTTTGATTTACCTGACTTTTTTTTTCTTTTGAAACAGTCTCTGTCGGCCACGCTGCAGTGCAGTGGCGATCACGACTTCAGTCACTGCAACCTCTGCCTCCGGGGTTTAAGTCATTCTCTTGACTCAGCCTCTGGAGAAGCTGGTATTATAGGCAAGTGCCACCATACCCAGCTAATTTTTGTATGTTTAGTACAGACAAGGTTTCACCATGTTGGCCAGGCTGGTCTCAAACTTATCAAGTGATCCATCTGCCTACACCTCCCAAAGTGCTTTAATGACATGTGTGAGCCCCTGGGCCCATCCTAACCCTCCACATACTGATTTATGACTTTACCTGTAACTTCTGCTTCCCTAAAATGTATAAAATAGCTTATTCTGACTGACTCAGAACCACTTTCGCAAGGTCTCAGGAGGCTGTGTCTTCCCTAAGCCACGGTCACTCATACTTGCTCAGAATAATCCTCTAAAATATTTTGGGCCAGGCGCAGTGGCTCACACCTGTGATCCCAACACTTTGAGAGGCTGAGGCAGATGGATCACCTGAGGTCAGGAGTTCGAGACTAGGGTGGACAACATGGTGAAATCCCATCTCTACTAAAAATACAAAAATTAGCCCGATGTGGTGGCACATACCTGTAGTCTCAGCTACTCAGGAGGCTGAGGCATAAGAATGGTTGGAACCCACGGGGTGTAAGTTGCAGTGAGCCGAGATAGTGCCATTGCACTCCAGGCTGGGCAACAAAGTTGAGAGTCCCCCTGAAAACAATAAAATACACACATACATATGTATTCATATATACACCCACATACATGTACATTCATATATATAAGTACGAAGCGAGTCTCAAAGGGAACTTAAGGAGTGACAAGCTCACAGTGAAATGGCTCTTCCTTGAGAAACGTGGACGGCTCTGAAAAGAGCCTTTGGAGTGTGGGTCAGGACGGACCTATAACTGCAGCAAGGGGCTCACTTCGAGCTGGTGTACTTGGTGACGGCCTTGGTACCCTCCGACACGGCGTGCTTGGCCAGCTCCCCCGGCAGCAGCAGGCGCACGGCCGTCTGGATCTCCCTGGAGGTGATGGTCGAGCGCTTGTTGTAATGCGCCAGGCGGGAAGCCTCGCCCGCGATGCGCTCGAAGATGTCGTTGACGAAGGAGTTCATGATGCCCATGGCCTTGGAGGAGATGCCGGTGTCGGGGTGCACCTGCTTCAGCACCTTGTACACGTACACGGAGTAGCTCTCCTTGCGGCTGCGCTTGCGCTTCTTGCCGTCCTTCTTCTGCGCCTTGGTCACCGCCTTCTTGGAGCCCTTCTTCGGGGCGGGAGCGGACTTGGCCGGGTCGGGCATGACGACATGACGCTGTCAACAGCAGACCAGGAACTTGGTCTCCTCTTTTTATGTAACAGTTTATGCGGAAGAGGTGGGGGAAGGTCTCTGATGATTGGCGGTTATCCGCGGATGACGTCAGATGCCAGTTCTGCCCAATCACAATAGGCATCCTGCACAATTGAGTCCCATTGGTCTAAATCAAAATGAAACGTTGGCCAATGGCACAGCTTCCTTTTCGCGCCCAGCAGAGGCTATAAAGTTTGCGTTTTCTGCTTTTCTCTCGGTCGTTGTTGACTGTACACACAGACCGTTAGATCATGTCCGGGCGCGGCAAGCAGGGTGGCAAAGCCCGCGCCAAGGCGAAGACCCGCTCTTCTCGGGCCGGGCTCCAGTTCCCCGTGGGCCGCGTGCACCGCCTGCTCCGCAAGGGCAACTACGCCGAGCGGGTCGGGGCCGGCGCGCCGGTCTACCTGGCGGCGGTGCTGGAGTACCTGACCGCCGAGATCCTGGAGCTGGCGGGCAACGCGGCCCGCGACAACAAGAAGACCCGCATCATCCCGCGCCACCTGCAGCTGGCCATCCGCAACGACGAGGAGCTCAACAAGCTGCTGGGCAAGGTCACCATCGCGCAGGGCGGCGTCCTGCCCAACATCCAGGCCGTGCTGCTGCCCAAGAAGACCGAGAGCCACCACAAGGCCAAGGGCAAGTAGAAGCCTGGACTAGTTTGCAGCAACTTAATCCCAACGGAACCAAAGGCTCTTTTCAGAGCCACTTACACTGTTGTGAAAGAACTGAGCACTGTTGAATGTGATTTCTCATCTTTTACCTAATTCTAAACCACTCAGGCGGTTACTTAGGTCGGTCTTTGGTGACTTGGCTAGGTAATGACGATTGTCAACCTTTTCATAAAGCCTGATTAAACAGTCAGTCTTTAATACAAGAAGACTTGTGGGGTTGACATTTTGTCAAGTTTGTTGAGTTCTGCATGGTTCACTGGCGGATTTTAGTCTCGCCCCACCATTTTTAGTCTGCTGACAAGCAAACATGACTGCTTTAGGGCCAAGTGTTTTCTGGGTCTTGGTAAATGGCAAACCGAGCATTCAAGCTTTAATCCAAATGTAGATCAATGACTTGGATTCTTTATTTTTGAGAAACATCTCTGGAATCAGGATAATTGGGTTGCACTCTAATGATTGAGTTGAGAGAATAGTTCTTAGATTAATTGGAACAGTTAATTATGGTGCCAGGTCGTTCTCTGAAGCATTTTCTGGAAAATCCTTGAAATTAAAATTTCCTGAGCTTTCTCACTCCTAGCTACGCAAATTGGTTTAGTTTAGAGATGACCATTAATTTGTTTTAGCATGCTGATTCCACTTTAAAAATGTCTTTGACTAGATGTTTTTAATCTGATTTAAATAAATCAAATCTGGATGTACGAATGGAGTAGATTACTTAAATGAATTACGTTTCTAGAGTAAAGAAAGTCAGTTACGATGCAATAGGATTACTTTAATCTGAACGTGAAAAGTTCACAAAAGGTTTTCTTTGACATTTTTAGACCTTGAATTTCTCACATGCTAATCAGCTTTTCTTGGTTAAAAAAAATGCAAAAGTTTTAAAAATTTAAACAGTCAAAGGATAGAAAACTGCGGGGAGAGGCGTCTATGGTTGTGCTGTCCAGTATTGTATCTACTAGCCAGTTGTGGATAGTGATCACTGGAAATCCCGTAGCGTGAATTTTATGTAAAATACACATTGGATTTGGAAAAATCAGTGCCCTAAAGTGTAAAATACGTAACAGTTTTTATACTGATTACATATTGAAATATGCTGGCTATATTGGATTAAGCAAAATATTAAAATTGGTTTTTCCATCTTTGGTTCTAATGTCGCTCCTAGATAAATGTGAATTAATTATGTTGCTCTCATTTATCTCCACTGGAAATCGCTGATACAGCGAACAACTGTAGCGAAAATATAAAATAAAATAATATGGAGTCTATGAACCGCTACCATTGTCAGAGGAATTGGTGAGCAACAAAAATCTGAGTCCTTGGCCAATCCGGTTACAGTTGGGTGGGTCTTCAGCATACTTTTGTCCAATCAGCTTCAGACTCTCACTATAAATAAGCGGCTAGCTTTCTGTTTGCCCCTTAAGTGATTCTACCTCTGAAGGAATGGCTCGGACGAAGCAGACTGCCCGCAAGTCCACCGGCGGCAAGGCTCCGCGCAAGCAGCTGGCCACCAAGGCGGCTCGCAAGAGCGCCCCGGCCACCGGCGGCGTCAAGAAGCCGCACCGCTACCGGCCCGGCACGGTCGCTCTCCGCGAGATCCGCCGCTACCAGAAGTCCACCGAGCTGCTGATCAGAAAGCTGCCGTTTCAGCGCCTGGTGCGCGAGATAGCGCAGGATTTCAAGACCGACCTGCGCTTCCAGAGCTCCGCGGTGATGGCGCTGCAGGAGGCCTGCGAGGCCTACCTGGTGGGGCTCTTTGAGGACACCAACCTGTGCGCCATCCACGCCAAGCGGGTGACTATCATGCCCAAGGACATCCAGCTCGCGCGTCGTATCCGCGGCGAGAGAGCGTGAGCCTCAAGGACCCGTTACATACCCAAAGGCTCTTTTCAGAGCCATCCACGTGCGCACTAAAAAGATCTGTTTTTCTGAGGAATTCTTCCTGCCTAGTACCTGTTTCCCCTATATTAGACAGGGCCTATTTTCAGACGTTATACAAATGTTTTCTAAAGCTCTAAGGCTCAGCCTGTTAAAATGCTGGTTTTGGGAGTCTTAACGGTTGATAATATCCGGCATCTTTCTTTAAACATTGGGTGTAGCTATTAAGTTCTTTCACATGTTACCTGCCCAGCTCCCGTGCCCGGTTTTGACAGGATGGTGCTTCTAATTTTCTAACCTGTACTGTGGTCTGTGTGTATTTCTTGACAATATACCAAGAAAAGTAACGTATTGAAGTTGGAAAAATTCAGGTTAATGTAACTCATGCTGGCTAAGTGAAAATATTACGACCCCCGCCGCTTTTCCTAAGCAGTGTTAACTTTGAAATTTTCAAGCCGTATTTTGGGCCATTTTAAACTACTTAAGTGTACTTAGTGACGGATGGTTTGGGGATCAAAAGTCGTCTGGAGGGAGAGCCCGCCAGAGAATATTCCCTTTGAAGCCCTCAGCTGTGAAAATATGTGAGAGAACGTTTTCTCTGTTGACTTTTGACAGTGGCTGAAACATTGTCTCAGGAGTATCCAAAATGAAGATTGCTTTTTATGGAAGCCTTTGGCAGTTCTTTTGAGCATAGGATAAAATACTTGAGTCTTTGCTTAAATGTTGCCTTCTCATTGAGGCCTTGTATGACAAAATGAAATCTATAATCCCTACATTTTTTTTCACGCTAGACTGTCACTATATGCCGTACCATAGTGTGCTGGTGTATTTTCTGATTGTTCTAAAATACAGGCTCATGAGAGGAGGAACTTCTGTTTACTTGCGTATCTCCAGTAACACAGTAGCTTTTGATCAATATTTATTGGATAAATGAATGAATAAGAAAACAACCTCATGGAAAACCCCAAATGAAAGAAATACATCAGCTTGCTAGGTGTGCTAAAATCAGCTTCTTGTGGGCCATGACAGCCCTTACCTCATCCATTCTTGTTTCCAGAATGCTAGGTTTCTGTAAGTTGTATTCTGTGAACTCTCTTGCATTCTCATAAGTAGTCAAGAATTTACCTGGTAAGTTGGCTTGGGTATGTGTGTTATCTGTCTCTCCTCAGCTTAGTTTGTGAAGCTTGTAAGCGGAAAGATCATCGATCGTATTTTTAGTTTTTAAAAGCAAGTTTAATAATCTTGTTTTAGTTGGTTACTTACGTATGTTCACTTATTAGAAATGGTTACATTCTTAATATACTTTTTTGGAAATTCCATAACAAGATCACTACTGCAACCTTCACAATCTGCTCATCCTCATGTTGTGTGGGGGTTATGATTCCATATTTCCACATAGGGAATTTAGAATGATAATTTATAATTAATATTTTACAAATTAAAATAATGCTTTCTTTTTATTGGAGTCAACACCCTAGGCAAAACAAAATAAAGTGTTCCCTTCTCGGAAATTAGCTTTCTTCTGAAAAGGAAGATACTCTATTTGGAGGAGGGAAGCAATGCCTCTAGGACAGGTAGCTGAACTGATGGTATTGTTGGTATTGAGGGTGTAAGTAGTGCATTCCTTCTTCCTGTGCTGGGAAACTGAGCTAGTCATAAATCAGGAAGGGCTCTACAGAGATTGCCTGGTATGTACTGAGCAGTACTCTTGCTGGCTGGGTAGGGCATCCTCTCCTGGAGATATGCAGCAAATATACTCCCAATTAACTTTCCAGTTATGATTACATGAGGCATTATTTATTTAGAGGATAGTGAGTAGTTCTAGTTATGTGAAAATGAATACTGTCTTTTCAAAACGTTCCATGTACTGAATTACAACAGTCTGTTAGCCATCCAAGTAAGCCCATTTGAGGTCAGGAGTTCTTGACCAGCCTGACCAACATGGTGAAACATGGTCATTACTAAAAATACAAAAAAAATTAGTGTCTGCGTTGGTGGTATAGTGGTGAGCATAGCTGCCTTCCAAAAAAAAATTAGCCAGGTGTGGTGGCATGTGCCTGTAGTCCCGGCTACTCAGGAGGCTGAAGCAGGAGAATAGCTTGAACTCAGGAGGCGAGGGTTGCTGTGAGCCAAGATCACACCACTGTGCTCCAGCTTGGGCAACATAGGGAGACTCTGTCTCAAAAACAAAAAGCAAACAAACAAACCAAAACCCCCCAAGAAAGGACATATTTCTTGTGTCTGACTTTCCTGAGACGCAAAACTGATAAGTGGCATAAATGTTCCAATTCTTTTCAAGGATATGCCCATATAGAAATATGGACCACAAGCAGGGTATGGGGACTCACACCTGTAATCCAAGCACTTTGGGGAGGCCAAGGCAGGCTGATCATTTGAGTACTGGAGTTTGAAAACAGCCTGGGCAACGTGGTGAAACCCCAACTCTCCAAAAAATAAAAAAAATTATCTGGGCATGGTGACTTGTGCCTGTGGTCCAGCCACTCAGGAGGCTGTGGTGGGAAAATCGCTTCTGCCCAGAAGTCAGAGGTTGCAGTGAGTCAAGATCATTTCACTGCACTGCATCCTGGGTGAGAGCAAGACCCTGTCTCAAAAAACAAAACAAAACAAAAACCAAAATTTAAAAAACTGTAACATGAGAAACTTTTGACCTCTTTATTCTTAAAATAGCCTTTGGTTTTTCTCAGAAGAGATATTTTTCGAGTGTAGGTGTTCACCCATTAATACTCTTAGAATCAACAAGTGTTCAGTACCATCCTTATCAATCATCACCAGCTTAGACTACTGTTCTTGGCCATCTACTTATCTGGCAGTTACTAAGTATTTAACTCATTTACTAATTGTAACAGTGTTTATGGGATACATTTGTAACATAAGAACACCCAGCTACAAAAGTGTTAACTAAATACAGAATTGAGCAGAAGAGTATCAGAACACATACAATGAAGGTAACTATTATTTCTAACATGTTATTTCGGGAGCGCACTAACATATATACATGTGATTATTGGGTCACTACAGAACATGTATATGTTGTAAAGACCCTTAAGACTTCTAATGCCAGTTTTTTCTATTCCAAACTCTTAAGTGCAAAAATTAAAGACACAAAACATGACCCATGTACACATTGGCAAACATAACTGCATGTTTTTGTTTAAATATACCTGAGTTGCTCCTTTCCTAGAGGCAAGGGAGAAGGCTGAGGAGTCCACCTTCAAATTTACCATCTAGATTAAAAAACTATAAAGTATACTGCCTACTAGCAACCTGTAATTTTTCTAGTAAGCATATTAAAAATCCAAATACTCTATTTCTTGCACGTCAGTGAGTTTCCCAGAACATAAATGAAACCCAGCAGTACGCTTAGTAAGGTGCTTGGATTTTTATTGTTAAAGTTTTGTCCCAGTAAAGTGCCTTGATCTATCAGGATACCACAAGCTGGCCTGGCGCGGTGACTCCAGCCTGTAATCTCAGTATTTTGGGAGGCCCAGGCGGGTGGATCATTTGGGGTGAGGCGTTTGAGAGCAGCCTGGCCACCATGGCAAAATCCCACGTGTTGGCAAAGGCGCCTTGTAAATATCTGCATGAAGGGCTAAATTTAAAAAAATCTCAAAATTCTGGCAGCGTAGACAGTGAGGCTGAAGACTGAAACCCAAACTTCAAGAATGTATCGTGGAGTAGTAAAGCAGCTGAAAACCGGAGTCGTGTCATCTTTCTATGATTAATAAAGTGGCTCTGAAAAGAGCCTTTGTTTGATGCGCCTTCAGACTTGGTCTCTACTTGGCCTTGTGGTGGCCCTCAGTCTTCTTGGGCAGCAGCACGGCCTGGATGTTGGGCAGGACGCCGCCCTGCGCGATGGTGACCTTGCCCAGCAGCTTGTTGAGCTCCTCGTCGTTGCGGATGGCCAGCTGCAGGTGGCGCGGGATGATGCGGGTCTTCTTGTTGTCGCGGGCCGCGTTGCCCGCCAGCTCCAGGATCTCGGCGGTCAGGTACTCCAGCACCGCCGCCAGGTAGACCGGCGCGCCGGCCCCGACCCGCTCGGCGTAGTTGCCCTTGCGGAGCAGGCGGTGCACGCGGCCCACGGGGAACTGGAGCCCGGCCCGAGAAGAGCGGGTCTTCGCCTTGGCGCGGGCTTTGCCGCCCTGCTTGCCGCGCCCGGACATGATCTAACGGTCTGTGTGTACAGTCAACAACGACCGAGAGAAAAGCAGAAAACGCAAACTTTATAGCCTCTGCTGGGCGCGAAAAGGAAGCTGTGCCATTGGCCAACGTTTCATTTTGATTTAGACCAATGGGACTCAATTGTGCAGGATGCCTATTGTGATTGGGCAGAACTGGCATCTGACGTCATCCGCGGATAACCGCCAATCATCAGAGACCTTCCCCCACCTCTTCCGCATAAACTGTTACATAAAAAGAGGAGACCAAGTTCCTGGTCTGCTGTTGACAGCGTCATGTCATCATGCCCGACCCGGCCAAGTCCGCTCCCGCCCCGAAGAAGGGCTCCAAGAAGGCGGTGACCAAGGCGCAGAAGAAGGACGGCAAGAAGCGCAAGCGCAGCCGCAAGGAGAGCTACTCCGTGTACGTGTACAAGGTGCTGAAGCAGGTGCACCCCGACACCGGCATCTCCTCCAAGGCCATGGGCATCATGAACTCCTTCGTCAACGACATCTTCGAGCGCATCGCGGGCGAGGCTTCCCGCCTGGCGCATTACAACAAGCGCTCGACCATCACCTCCAGGGAGATCCAGACGGCCGTGCGCCTGCTGCTTCCGGGGGAGCTGGCCAAGCACGCCGTGTCGGAGGGCACCAAGGCCGTCACCAAGTACACCAGCTCCAAGTGAGCCCCTCGCAGCTGCTGACAATCCAAAGGCTCTTTTCAGAGCCACTCACCATAACCTACAGAAGAGCTGGTTCGCTCTTCCTGTAGCTGCAGGTGACAGGTCATGAGGTATTTTGTTGATCTATTCGCCAAATTAATCTACCCCTTGAAAAGACTTTTCAGGTGAAAAGTAGACGAGCTACGGGCATATAGCTGCCAACACCGTAGAGAGTCCGACCCTGGCGTTAGACCATGGCATAAGCCAGGTCCATAGCAGTGACTCTTGCGCTTTGCTTGCTCCATGTAAGTCGTGAGCAACCCTGATCTCACTACCCGGAAATGCCTTCAGCATCCACGGGTTTTTAAGAAGATGAGACCAGAAATGCGTTTGACACAGCGGGACACGCTCCGGATGGTGGATTTCGTGATGTCTGGATGTTGGCAGCACGGTGCGGTGGCGCCCCCTTTACCTAGTCCCTTCCCACTCTTAAGCAACCAGGCATGATTTTGAGGCACGACAAAGGACCCAAGGTATAAACCGAAAACGGCACTAGGGAAACAAGGCTGACTTTTTTTTTAAATCTTTCCGTCTAAACTAGAAATGAGGGGTGGGCGAGATGGCTCATTGTCAGGGTCCAGCCGCAGCCAGGTCCAGGAGGGTCCCCGAAGGTGGGCAAAGGCGTCGGCGATGAGAAGCAGAGAAGGACACAACTCAAAGGTGTTGTGATTCTCTGCTTATTAGTGTAACACTGTGCTTTTTATGCCTTTATTTTTGGCTTAACTACAGCATGTAAGCAGGAAATGTTCTTTAAGCAGGAAAATTTTCTAGGTCAATTCTGTTTATGATTACAAAGAAGTTAAAAAAGTTATGATTCAAGGGAATAAGATGTACTAAAGATAGAGTAGGACTGGGGGTAGGAAAGTTCATGACCTATCAGGTGATAGACGGCTCATACACTTTTATTCCTCTGTGCTTTCCTCCTTTCGAATCTCTTCTTGTATTTTCTCATACAAATCCCCTCTTGCTCTACAGCATTTCTTAAAGCGTCTTGCCAAGTGTTTCAGAACATGAACTTTTTGTTCCTTTGTTCTTATACACAAGGTGGTCCCAATCTTGCTAATCTTTCCATAAATGTTAAAGTGTGAGAGGGAATGTGCATCCATCTTTACTAATCATTCTAATGCCATCCTCATTATATGCTCCTGTATACGGAAGTGTTGGATCAGGTATTTTTACTACTTTCATGTTCACATTTGCTCCTTTTGGGGGGCACCAAAGTTTCCCTTGTATCAGACAGGCTACGTTGGGGGGTCCTTGAACTGTAGGGAGAAGGTTACAAGGTTTATATTCATCAGGTTCCTTAACTTGTCTCTCAGCTTTTGGTGTGGGTGTGACCTTTTCCTGTAATATGTCTGCCTGTTGTGAATTTATCATAAACTGTTTAATAGTGTCTCCTGGCTCAAGCTCTTCCCCTGTTATATTTAATATACTCCTGCTACATTCTGGACTTTTGGTAATTTTCGATGCTTCAGTGGAAGCAGGGGTTTTTTGATCTAATTCAGCTACAGGGGATGTTTTTGAAGAAAAGAAGGTACATCAAGTAAATGACTAACAGAATCAGCCCAGCGCATCCAAGCATATCCACCCATATGCCTCTTCCTTTTCCAGGAAGGTCCCTTCTTTGAAGTTTCCTCCCCAATGCCTGGACCTTGTCAGACAGCATGGGTGGAAAAGGACATGGCAGCTCATGCCTGTAATCCCAGCACTTTGGAAGGTGGATGTGGGCAGATCGCTTCAGCCCAGGAGTTCAAAACCAGCCTGGGCAACATAGCAAAACCCCATCTTTACAAAAAGTACAAAAATTAGCCAGGAGTAGTGGCGCTCCCGTTTTCCCAGCTACTTAGGAGACTGATGTGGGAGGATGACTTGAGCCTGGAAAGCAGGGGTTACTGTGAGCTGAGATCGCACCACTGCACTCCAGCCTGGAGGATAAAGCCAGACTTTGTCTCAAAAAAACCAGTATAGGCCAGGCACGGTGGCTCAAGCCTGTAATCCCAGTACTTTGGGAGGCCGAGGCGGGTGGATCACGAGGTCGAGAGATCGAGACCATCCTGGTCAACATGGTAAAACCCCGTCTCTACTAAAATTGCAAAAAATTAGCTGGGCATGGTGGTGCGTGCCTGTAATCCCAGCTACTCAGGAGGCTGAGGCGGGAGAATTGCCTGAACTCAGGAGGCGGAGGTTGCGGTGAGCCGAGATCGCGCCATTGCACTCCAGCCTGGGTAACAAGAGCGAAACTCCGTCTCAAAAAAAAAAAAAAAAGGTAATGTAACTCGAGTATAAAGCAAGGTCAGCCTGACTCTGGGTACCAGGAGTGCCTTTGCTGATAAGAGGCCGAGTAAAGTGGTATCAGCAGAGCCTGGAAATGCAGCTGCAGTGAGCGCCCAGAGCCCCCTTATCTATAAGTTGTGCGTCTTCCATGACAGCTGTACCCTCACACCTGGCACTGTTTTAGTTCTTATGTATCAGTTTTTCTTTTTAACTTTTTGCCTACTCTGCCTTTGTGAAAACTTTGTTTCAGCTAGGTTCCCCACTTCCTGTTAAAACTAGTGTGTAAAAGACGCCCTAACTTTTTCTTCAGAGCCGAGAGAATTTTGGGCGTTAGCCACTCTCGCCCGCTGGCTCATAATTCAATATCAGAGTATGGCGCATTCCTTGACTCGTTCTGGTACAACGTGATTACTGACATTTTAAAAAATGACAGTGTTGCATCATTCTTGAATACATTGAAGATGATAAATTCCTAATACTGTAATACAATTATTTATGAAAAATAAATGTATGAACAAAAACTTCTTTTACAGCCTTTAATTTTCTGTTTTCTCTTTACCTCCATTTGCAGGTGTACAACATAAAATCATTTTATGCTTAAAATTCTTTTAAGCTTTCCATAGCCTATGTAACTACAGCATCAACAACAGATACGGACATTGCAATCAAGTTGGGGAATGGCATGCGCTTTCGTTGTTATGAGTTCCTCTGCATTTAACCATCATTGAAATTATTACTTGTATACAATCAAGCATAGCAATAAAAACATGAATTTGGAGAGTAATCAGTAAGTATGAAGGTGAAACTAATTGGATATTTATCTAAATTACACAATTGGGCTTTTATAATTAGTTCATGTAATTATTATTATTATTATTATTATTATTATTATTTGAGACAGAGTCTCACTTTGTCGCCAGGCACCAGGCTGGAGTGCAGTGGCATAATCTCGGCTCACTGCAACCTCCACTTCCCGGGTTCAAGCAGTTCTCCTACCTCAGCCTCCCGAGTAGCTGGAACTACAGGTGTACGCCACCATGTCCAGCTAATTTTTGTATTTTTAGTAGAGACGAGGTTTCACCATGTTGGCCAGGATGGTCTCGATCTCCTGACCTTGTGATCCTCCCAAAGTGCTGGGATTACAGGCGTGAGCCACTGATCTTGCCATGTAATTATTGATAAATATACACATTGCCATAATAAGTCAAGTTGTTTTTTTTTTTTTTAAGACAGGGTTTCACCATGTTGGTCAGGCTGGTCTTGAACTCCTGACCTCAGGTGATTTGCCCGCTTTGGCCTCCAAAGTGCTTGAATTATAGGTGTGAGCCACCAGGCCTGGCCCAATAAGTCAAGTTTTAACATTAATTTTATGCTCAGTTTATAACTGCTGAAAAAATGCATATTAGTATGCAAATAAATGAAAATAGATCAGATTTTTAAAACAAATGTCTCAGAATTATTTCACAATTTCTAAGTTATTTGCCAAAAATGACACATAGTAATCCACAATAAAAAATTGTATTTTACATTCTATCCTAGTTGAGAACTTGACTACATTCTCCCTTAATTTTTTGTTGAAAGCAAATAATTGGAAACTTCCTGACTTGCTAAAGGATAGTTAGATAGGAATGAGAAGAATTCAGTTACCGGGGAAAGACTTCCCAGGTCTTTCCAACTGTCCCTGTGTTGGACCCCAGAGCTTGCTGCACTTGAAGCTAAAGAACCTTGGTGCTATTGAGAAGAGTGAGAGAAGCATGGGTTTTGTTATTTATTTGTTTTGTTTTTGAATATAATAAAGGCCATTAGAAAATGAACACCTTGATAACAGGAGTGTTCTCAAACAGATCAATTTTAGATAAAATCTATATGGTGATAGGAAACTGGTCACCTAGGCAACCTGGGATCCTGCACTTTTAAAAATTATGTCCTCCTGTGTTCCCTTGGGAACTGCTGCAGTAGACCACTGGCCCTCACTCCCTGAAAAGAGTAGATATCCACCATCTAGCAAGCATGTCTCCGTACTCTGTGGTACCCGTACTCCTAAGGGATAGGTATTACTGAGTGTTCAAGTAATTTCACCATGGCACTCAGTTAATAGGTAGTCACGGCATATGCAAGTCATCCCATTGCTGCCTTTGGAAATCAGAATTGAAACATATTTGAATCGTGCCTTGGTAATCAGTGGAGCGAGAGGGAGAGGTTGAACTAAACTCTGAGTAACACTAGAAAATATATTCAGTATGCATATTAACAGGGCAAAGGAAACTCAGAATGTGAACTACATATACAGTGTTTATGTGAAAAGGCATTTCATGACGTTCCAAATCTTTCTAATTTGTGGAAACAGTCTTACTTCTGAGCACCTCTGTGACGGTCTGCCCTGCCATAAACAAAAGTTTCAGTTACAAGCAAGAAAATGGAGCTCACTTCTAGCTAAACACTTTAGAAAAAGGACAGTGATGCGTATCAGCTGATTTGAAACAAAAAGAAAGTCAACTATATTTTTTAAAAAACAGATTAATCAATAATGAAATTTTCATATATACAGCATAGATTTTTAAAAAAGACCATATGACTGATCCAGAATAGAAAGGCATTGAAAACCAAAGAACTTTACATTTGAAAGCCTTCTGGTTTCCAAAGGAGGGCGTGGAGCCTGGAAATTCCAGCATTTGAGACCCCTCCGCTGTGGGTGGGAGACCCTGCAAGAGCCGAGGCCGGAGGCTGAAGCCTCAGCCTGTTCCCATATAAATAATGAAATAGAAAAGAGCGATATAATCACATAATTATTTACAAATAATCACAGATGGATGTGCTCAGTAAAACCTTTTAATTTTGCTGATGATTCTCAGGTCGCAGAGTGTGAGCCTAAGGTGACACTGTGAAAAGAGATCCCAAAGCAAGACGTCTTAAGGCCTCTGTGACACCTGGGTAAGGGCTGCGGGAGGGCGCCTCGGCTGTGCGGCAGCGCCAGCGCTGGGAAAGCACCCGCTCTTTAGAAGTCCGAGATGTCTCCATCCCCGGAGGAGTTGGGAGAAACTCCACTCCCCCAATCTAGTGATGGGCCTGAGGGCCGTCAGGGAGGCCGCAGGCCTCGGGGGCTTGACTGACTCGGTGACGCTGAGCTTCCGTGGTCACGCTCCGCGTCCAGTTTCATGTTCCGCTTCTGCACCTGTTCCTCTTTTTCTTGAGAAACAGAATTGGTAGAAGTATCGTAAATCTTAATGTCTTTGTTCTCTGCTGACAAGTATGGAAAAAGTGCTGAGGAATTATGCTTCTTCCTCGACTCGGCTACTTGAAAGACCTGCCCCCGTCTCTAAGGCACGTGATTTCCTTGACCCTATCACTGACCACGGTGACTGTCCCTGCCCGCCCTGCCCCTGCTTTGTACCCAATAAGAGTCAGAGCGCCCGGGCTGTCGGGGTGCCCCAGTCCGCGCTTTCATTGGCAGTGGAACCCGGGCCCAAACTCTCTTTCTCCTGATCTCGGTGTCTTGTGTTTTTATTTCCAGTTTCTCGTCCCTGCACCGGTAGAGAGGGGCTCACGGGACCCTGTGGGGCTGAACCCTGCCCTCCCCTCGCGGACCCGGAAGAGAAGTTTCTTTAACACGGTTAAAGGGGAGGACGCACCGGCCAAGGACGCCCGAGTTCTGAACAAAGCAGCTCCGCAGGTGCGCGGCCGCTTCGGGAGAGCAGGTAACTATGGGCCAGGGCGACAGTCGGCACAACGGTTATTTGAGTTTGTTGAGACGGCTGCTAAAACGGTGCGGAGTGGAGGTCCCCGCTAGGAGTTTGCTGTTGCTGTTTAACGCAATAGAGCAGTTTTGTCCGTGGTTTCCGGAAGAAGGGACTTTGGAAGAATGGGAAAGAATCGGCAGGGATCTAAAACAGGCCTCCGAAGAGGGAGCGAAGATCCCAGGGCCGGTTTGGTCTGTTTGGGCAGATGTTAAAACCGCTCTTGAGCCATTTCAAACTAACGAGGAAGCTGAATCGGAGGAGGAGAAATGTAAAAGCGTATTCCTGGAATCAGAGCCAGGGGATTTAGAGAAAGAGGGAGTAAAAGAGGAGACAGTAAAACAGAAACAAACAAGTTTTACTCGTCCTTCTGCTCCGCCTGCTGAGGGTAGCAAATGCCCACCTCCTCCTGCACGTTTAGTAGACAGGAAAAATGAGACCGTCCCAAAACGTGCAGCCCAGGTAGTTGGTATCATCAGGAGTCCTCTGGAAGCCTGTATTCAGACGATGAGGGCTGAGGGAGACATGGAGGCGTGGCAGATCCCAGTAACCATACCTCCACGACAGGGGGAAAGCGGCCCTTTTCCGGCTAAGTTGTTAAAGGAGTTTAAACAAGCCATCAGTCAATATGGCCCAAATTCACCATTTGTGCAAAGGCTGCTAAGAAAGGTGACTTTTGATTGCAGGTTCGTTCCATATGATTGGAACACGCTAGCAAAATCTGTTCTTACTCCCGCTCAGTTCCTACAATTTAAGGGGTGGTGGGAAGATGAGGCTCGGGACCAAGCAAGATGGAATGCGCAGGCGCAGCCCCCCATCCCTATCACTGCGGATCAGTTGATGGGAACAGGCCCTGGCTGGGGCAGACTGGATAATCAAATCGCCATGGGAGACGAGGCTGTCAATCAACTGCGCCTAGTCTGTCTACGGGCTTGGGATAGCATCGATGTTCCTGGGGAAAGATATCCTTCTTTCACTTCTGTCCGCCAAGGACCCGAGGAGCCTTATCCTGATTTCATTGCCCGACTTCAGGAGGCAATAGAGAAGGCTGTCTCGGACAGGTGCGCCCAAGACCTGCTCACGCAACTTCTTGCATATGATAATGCAAATGCCAGCTGTCGGGCGGTTCTTGGGCCCCTTAGAGGAAAGGCAAATCTTGCAGAATACATAAAGGCCTGTCGTGATATTGGAGGATACCTGCACAAGGCCACTGTTTGGGCCCAGGCCATTGCAGGACTAACAGTGGGAAAAAATATGCCTCCTTTTTCAGGATCTTGTTACAATTGTGGGCGATTTGGACATACAACAAAGGAATGCAGAAAAGGAAATCTTAAAATGAGGACTGCCAATATGGGGAAGGAAAAGGATCCTGGTATATGTCCTCGATGTAGAAAAGGAAACCACTTGGCAAAGCAATGTCGTTCTAGGTTTGATAAAGATGGGCAGCCATTATTTGAAAATGGGGAGAGGGCCTGGGCCCCTCAACCAACCGGGGCATGTCCAGCTCAGCCAATACCTCTACAAACATACAGTCATCCCCCGCCACAGCAGACAGGGCTGCGGTAAATCTCTGCAGGACAACCCCAGTAGTTTCCCTCCTCCCAGGGGAGCCTCCAAAGACAATTCCTACAGGACTTAGGGGATCTTTGCCTTCTGGTACAGTTGGATTGCTTTGTGGATCAAATTTAAATTGAAAGGGTGTTACTGTGCACTCTGGGTAATTAATTCTGATTACACAGGAGACATTCACTTGCTTATTAGTTCATCAGTCCCATGGTCTGCGTCCCCAGGGGAAAGGATTGCTCCATTATTGCTTTTACCATATGTTAAATTTAAAAATACCACAGAAAAAAAGGAGAGGCTTTGGCAGCACTAATAAACAAGGAAAAGAGACCTATCTGTACTACAATGAAGGAAAAAGTTGTGAAGGATTGGTTGACAAAGGAGCTCATGTTTCTATTATACCCTTGGATCAGTGGCCACAGCAGTGGCCAAAACAAAAAGCTCCTATTGGTGTTGTGGGGGTAGGAACCACCTCTGAGGTTATTCACAGTACCATGATATTATCTTGTCAAGGGCCAGATGGACAAGAAGGCACCGTACCACCTATTACCACTCACCTGCCTGTTAATTTGTGGGGCAGAGACTTGTTACAGCAGTGGGGTGCTGAAATATCTATCCCACTGGATCAATATGCCCAGTAAACATATGACGAGAAACATGGGCTGTTTGCCAGGAAAAGGTCTTGGAAAAGATGAAAACTGTGGGTAACTCCCCATATAGGCACCTAGGAAGGAGAGCTAAGCAGAACCCTGGCACAATTAGTGCCTGAAGAATATCTCAGTTTATAGTGTAACTACTCAGTTATTTCCTTTTATATAATCCTCTTATATAATCAGATATTAGTTTATAGAATTAGAGCTTGAAGAATATCTCAGTTTATAGTGTTACTACTCAGTTATTTCCTTTTATATAATCCTTTATATATTATATATTAGTTTATAGAATTAGGGCTTGAAGAATATCCCAGTTTATAGTGTTACTACTCAGTTATTTTCCTTTTATATAAAGCTTTATATATCCTGCATTAGTTTATAGAATTAAGGCTTGAAGAATATCTCAGTTTATAGTGTTACTACTCAGTTATTTCCTTTTATATAAACCTTTATATATCATGCATTAGTTTATAGAATTAGGGCTTAAAGAGTATCTCAGTTTATAGTATTACTACTCAGTTATTTTCTTTTATACATTCCTTTATATATCGTATATTAGTTTATAGAATTAGGACTTGAAGAATGTCTCAGTTTATAGTGTTACTACTCAGTTATTTCCCTTTATATAATCATGTATATATAATCATATATTAGTTCATAGAATGAGTGCCTAAAGAATATCTTACCACCTATTTCACTATATTATATAAAACTATATCTTAGTTCATAATTGGAGGAATGCCTAGAGCAGACATGGTACAGAGCATGAATTAAGGAATAAGCAGCTTATAGACGGAGGAATGTCTGGAGCAGACACAGTGCAGAGCCTGATTTAAGGGAAGAACAGTTATACCAGGACAAGAACCCATGGCCCAGGCGGCAGCATTCAGTATCATAAAGATACCCGCTGTATGGCAGGCTTGGGGCGAGAGCCACTCCTCCTGATAAAGGAGTTGTAGGACCTTGCTCCAGTTCTTGTGGAAGGCTGCCCTCAGACCGGCAATCCCTCGGGCATCTGCGGGCTCAAACCCCCTCCTGTCCCCGTTCCCCTCTGGGAAGAGACCCACCTGAGACCTCAACACATCAGACCACATCAGCAGCTCCCGCTTAACGTGCTGAAGAGCTCCCACCACCTTCAGATCAGGTAAGCAGCCTCCCCCTCTTTCTCTCTCTTTTCCTTTAGGGAATGGGAGGCAATTCCCTCCCCCCCACTTTTCCTTCAAATCCCTAGGAGACACATCTCTCCCTCTTTCTCTATTTTCCTTTACATCTTTCTTTTTCTAGTAGAGATGAAGAGACACCCTTTATCCGTGTGGAGCTGGAGGAGACAAGTCTCCCTCTTGCTCAAGAACCCCCAACGTCGGTCATGGACTTGGGAAGACAAGACTCTTCCCTTGGTGTCTGGTCAATCTCGGGATGCCTGCCTTGATCACTCTCCCATGTGCAGCCCACAAACCAGTCAGGGACGCCTACTGAAATGCTGGAAGCTGCTCACTCCTCCTAGTCTCTACTCTACTCCTTTCCTTAAAACTACCTCATTCGCTGTGGGCAACACTCAGCCCTCCATTCCTCAGTCCTCTAGCCTGCTTTGTAAAAACCTAAAACTTCAACTGTCACCGGATCTGAAACCTGAAAGTCTCCGTAACACGGCCTGGATTAATCCAAATGGCCAGAAAATGGCACTTTAGATTTCTCTATTCTGCAACACCCAGTCAATTTTCATCAACAAATGGGCAGATAAATGGTCTAAGGCGCCAGACATCCAGGCATCTTTTTAATGCTAATCCCTCCCTAATCTCTGCTCCTTCTCCCCCTTCCATCCGCCCCTCCTGCCTCCAGCAGTAACCCAGAATCCTTGTCCATTGAGCCTTCAGATCTTTCTCCTCCCCTTCTGTCCAAACCAGACCCCAATCCAGGTTCAACCCCCCTAGAGCCTCCGTCCTCTTGCTCTGCCTGCGCCCCACCTCCCTGTGCCCCTCCTGTCATCTCCCCGCCTCATACCTGGTCCGGCTTACAGTTTAGTCCCTCAGCTACCTCCTCCGCCCCTGCCCAGCAGTTCCCCCTTCACAAGGAGGCTGGAGCCGAAGGCATCGTTGGGTGCATGTTCCTTTCTCTTTATCTGACCTTTCCCGAATCGGCCAAGGTTTCGGTTCCTTTTCCTCAGATCGTCCAATACTTAACTCAGCCCTATACTCTCACCTCGAGTGACTTTAATGCCGTCCTTACTCTCACCGTCCAATACTTAACTCAGCCCTATACTCTCACCTCGAGTGACTTTAATGCCGTCCTTACTCTCACCCCTGAAGAGCATTTACCACCCAATCAGCCCCTGACATTACAACGCTGCAAACATTTAAATCTGGCCCTCAAACCCCAGAACAGGAACCAACTCAACCTCGCCTTTAAGGTGTTTAATAACTGAGAAGAAGCTGCCAAGCCATAGAGAGCCAGAGTGACCCCACCCCCTCTGGGGGCATCAGCAGCAAGGCTGCTGTGAACTCTGGGGGAACTGCAGAGAAGTGAAACCGTAATAGGACAATGTGTGTGTCTTGGAGAAGAGCAGAGAGGCCTAGAAAAAGATACCCAGCTCTCACTGACCTTGCTGCAAGAGAGTTGTTAGCTGAAGTACGTTAACTGAAGTGTGAGAATCACAACCACAGGCTCTTCTGAGAAACTGCACCCTCCCTCTGCTATGTGCTTTGTGAACATATAAAATAAAGTACTTGAGGCAGGTCAGGGCCAGAGAGACTGACATCCTCACTTTCCTGGGCTGCCTGGCCCGGCTTTCTCTATGTTATGTTTGTGTCTTTCTTTACCCCCCACTGTTCCCTCTCAGGTCCTTGAATCCTTGTGCACTGCAGGATGCAGCATGTGCCAGACGTGGCACCCCCACAGGCACCTGAGCACAGGAACAAGGAACAGGAAAAAGTAAGGTGAGGGGACGCTCGGAACCCTAGGGACAAAAAGTAATTGGTGAGCGAATTGAGGTGTGTGTCAGCAGGCGCAAAACTGGGGAACTCTCGATGGAGCAATCGCTCCTTACATGTGGATGTGCTGCTTGCCCTTCTTAGGGGCAGGGGATGTTGTGTACATAAAGAGCAGCCGGGGACTTTCCAAAATTAGTGCAGCAGATTTCCCCGTGGTTTCCAGAATATGGCACAGTTAGTTTAGCCACATGGGTGAAAGTAGGACAGCAGTTACATAACAAATCCACAGCTGAGGGACCTCAGACAATGCCAGTTTATACGTTTGCTATGTGGTCTTTGATTAGGGATGCTTTAGACCCCCAACATGAGGCAGACAAGATTAAGGATAAGCTTGTTACTGCCCTTTCTAATACACCGAGGGGAGTTCAGGCTATCTTAAAGGCCAGGAGAGAAGTGAAAGTGCCGAGGGTACTGAGCCTTCCGCCCCACCTACGGACTTCCATCCATCACCCCAACACTTACTTAAAACTGCCTTCTCTTTTGAAGAGGAGAGTGACCGACAAGGCTTAGAAGAGCCTCTGCCCCCAGAATATCAATAAGAATTAGAGGGTGAAATAACTAGAGAGGGGCAGGACTGTTGGCCTCAAATGTTTTCAGCTCTTTGCAGACCCAAAGCCCAGAGGGCTCAGACAAGAAAAACACAAGGGACATAATATAACTCCTTTTAAGACCTTCCCCCTGCAGGCTGCTTTACTGGGGTGATGGCACGAGGGGAGGATGTTGAGCGGTTTTGGGTTTTCCCCGTGCAAGTACACCCCAATCCTAATAACCCAAGACAGATGCTGAGACAGCACAATCCTTTGTCTTTGAAATTACTCAGAGATTTAAAAACAGCTTCAGCCTTTTATGGACCCACTTCCCCATTTGTGATAACTCTGTTGGACACCTTGGCCAATGATGCCTGGGCCCCTGAGGATTGGTAGAACCTTCCAAAAACGTACTTGGATCCGGGAGATTATCTAAGATGGAAATCTGATTACTCTGATAGATGCAGCCAGCAGGCTGAGCACAATGCAGCTCATGGTATGAATATATCTATGGACATGTTAGTCAGTAGTGGACACTTTGAGTCCTTACAGAATCAGCTTGCCTATTGTACATACTCCAGGCATTCCAAAGAATCCGACATGTCAAGCTGTTGTTGAGCACTCTCAGCGTACTCTCAAAACTCAAATTAAAAAACAAAAAGGAGGAGTTTATGGGGAACTCCAGCTACCTGAGTTGCTCTTGCACTGTATACCCTTAATTGTTTAAACTGTGATGAATCTGGACGTTCCCCGCGGACAGGCACTTTGCCGCCTGGGAAATGCCTCAGGCATGGGTCCGATGGAAGGACCTCCAAACAGGATGTCAGGAAGGACCAGACCCTGCTATGATGTGGAGGCGGGGTTATGTTTATGTTTGCCCAGAAGGTGCCAGTCATCCAGTGTGGGTCCCTGAATGCTGCCTTTGACACAGCCGTGGACCGACAGGAATTGGTGACACCCTTGATGAGGCTGAAACCGAACAACAAAAAGGAGGAACCAAAAAGAAAAAAAAAAACAAAAGTCACAAAACGATGAGAGTCTCGCCAGCAATCTGGGAGTAGGTCCAACAGCTGACCTCGTGAGCCGGAGCGACAGTCACTAGCCAAGGCCGCCGGACTCCTGAAAGTATGCTCACGGCTATGGCGGCAGTGACAGCATGCCAGGTGAGCTCTGTGGGAGGAGAGGTGTGCTGGGCATTTGTCCCAGAGCCCCCAGTTTTACAGCCTGTGACCTGGGCAGGTAAATCAGTTCCCGTGTTAGTAAATGACACACGGGTACTTGGAGGAAGAGCTGGAGCTCTGAAGCACTCCCCCATTATGGAAATTATAATTACACTGGATGGACCACTGACCCTCCTTTGTGAGTCTCCATGACAGAACGGGTTGTGTAAAGGCTAAACAGGAAAATAAAATGACGGCAGCCACTGGTCAGGTAGCCAGCCTTTCAGGACCTTACCTGCTGCCAGTCCAGGGTTAGTAAACAGGGGTTTCCAAACATGTGACGTCTCAAGCATGTGCCCCGCCCCCCATGGAATATTGCCACTGTAAACTGGGATAGAATTTAAAGGCTTTCCAGAGTGGAAGGACTGTGCTAATGTGCTCCCTGTAAAGCATAATCTTTCTAAAAACTGGACAATTTATGACTGGTCTTACAATACAGTTAATCATGCTAACTACCCAGAAGACATGTCATTCCGAGCATTCATCAGTAATGTTCTAACAGACCATGGGACGTCACAAAAGGAACTGTGGTGTCTGGTCGCTGCCATGGATTATGTCAATTATTCCAGCATATTCACAAATGACACCTATGGATTGAAGGCCTGTGTTCCCAGCCCTTGTGTGATTGTAACTCAATATGCAGGGGAATTTTATGTGTCTTGTATAAATTGTAATCGTACCCCCTGTGTATCTACTTACAATAGGGACAAAGTCTGCTGGTGTTAAAACAGCCTGTATATGCGATGATTCCTGTCAATTTAACAGAACAGTGTGAGGACAGGGGTTCGGCAATGTTGCAACATGTGGAAAAAATGTCTCAACATAGAAGTGCATTGGGATTATTGATTTTCAGTGTTGTGACATTGATAGGAATTATTGCCAGTTCTATAGTTGCTGCCATCTCACTTTCTCAAACTATTCAAACAGCCCATTATGTCAATCAGTTAACATCAAATGTTTCTCAGCTTATGGCCACTCAGGAGGATATTGATCGGAGGTTAGAGGCCAGACTGGCTGCTCCTGAGGCAGCCACTATGTCTACTGGAGACGGTAAAATTAAGACAAGCCTCCGATGTCACAGCAATTACGTTACTATCTGTGTGACCCTGTAATTTGGAAACATACAAAGTGGAATTGGGAAACAGTTAAAAAGCAACTTCATGGAGCTCAAGGCTGTTATAATTTAACCAGTGACTTAATTAAATTCCATCAGGAAACTGATGAAATACAATATGCACACCTTGATGTAGAGGATCCTGCAAAAATAGCAGAAAAAATATTGGGTCACTTACAGGGATTTAATCCTTTTGGAATTCTGAGGCATGCCTTCTGGATGTGCGTGATACTTGCTATCTGTAATTATCCTGTTTTTGTTATATGCAGCAGTCCATACTCGAGGAAATCTAGACAGTAAAAGCTTACAAGCTAAATGGCATCATTTAAAATTACAGACAGTAAAATAGGTGTTTGTACAGAAAAGAGGCACACAGAATGTCAGTCCGAGCAGAGGTTGCGGGCTCAAGCTGAAAAAATGTGGGTGCATGTGCTCCTCAGTGACATATAATCTAATATCATTTGCAAGGTCGTTAGCCTCTGAAGATAATACTGACTATGATGCTGGACCTGAAGGGATGGCTGGTTAGTCAATGACGGGTAAGATCCTCAGGGGAGGACAACCTAAGACAGGCACAGCCGCAGTAAGGCCAGCAAACGCTGGGATGTGCCTGGCTGGCAATCCCTCCTGAGGCTTTGAGCGTTACCCCACAATGCTGTAAATCTAGCTTGCCTTCGTTGTGAAGGTGACACCTGCTATTGAATGCTGCTTGGACATGAGATTCCTGTGTAGTCTGTTTCAACGTACTATACCCTACATATTAATAATAGTAATGCTTAATGTTGCACCGATTTTTGTTATGCTTATATTTCAAGTTAACGTGGAGGTGTAGAGAGCCAGAGTAGCCCACCCACTCTGGAGGGATCAGCAGCAAGGCTGCTGTGAACGTTGGGTGGACTCCAGAGAAGCAAAACCATAATAGGGGAATGTGTATGTCTTGGAGAAGAGCAGAGAGGCCTAGAAAAAGAGAACCAGCTCTCACTGACCTTGCTGCAAAAGAGTTGTTAGCTGAAGTATGTTAACTGAAGTGTGAGAATCACAACCACAGGCTGTTCTGAGAAACTGCACCCTCCCTCTGCTATGTGCTTTGTGAACATATAAAATAAAGTACTTGAGGCAGGTCGGGGAGACTTGACATCCCCACTCTCCCGGAGCGCCTGGCCCAGTTTTCTCCATCTGTGTCTGTGTCTCTTCTTGTCCCGCACCGTTCCTACTTAGGTCTTTGAACTCTTCTGCAATGCAGGATGCAGCATGTGCCAGAACTATGCACCTGTCTTAACAGCCAGGGAATGCTGCAGGTACTGTGGATAAAGCTGATCAGATGCAGGCAACACTGTGCTTTATAATTCCAGATGGGTGCCACCCTTCCAAAGGCCAAACCTCCCCTAAAGTGCATCTTGGATAACTGAAATCAATTTAACCCCCAAACCCTAAAAAAGAAGCTGTCTGCCTGAGGAAAATATAAATTACAACACTATCTTACCGTTGACTTTTTTCTGTAATGGGGAGTGTCAATGGAATTCCATATCTGCAAACTTTCTTTTCCCTGCAGAATAATCGACGATCACGCAGAGCTTGTAACCTCTGTCCGATTGGTGGTGACCTCACATTGCCCCAGTATCCGGAACCCACCTTGGCTCCTTTCTTTCCCCCATCAAGTTTCCCCTTCAACTCCCACCACCCAAAGGGACTTAAAAGGAGATTATCAAGGACGCACAAATAGTCCGAGTGCCTAAGTTATGCCCCTTCAGGTGGCAGGAGGGGAATCTGGCCCAACCAAAGTACATATTCCCTGCTGCCTCCCAGATTCGAAGCAAATTAAGCTGATCTAGGAACGTTCTCAGATAATCCTGATGGATACATAGACATCTTGCAAGGATTAGGACAGTCTTTCATCTGGCATGGAGAGATGGAACCATTAACTCCCAATGACAAGGAGACCACCTTAAGTACAGCATGGGAATTTGGGGGTCTCTGGTATCTAAGCCAGGTAAATGACAGAATGACACCAGAGGAAAGGGAGCAATTTCCTATAGGTCAGCAGGCAGTCCCTAGTGAAGATCCCCACTGGAACCAGGACTCTGCGGGGAAATTAGAATAGCAGGCACTTTCTAATTTGCACACCAGAGGGATTAAGAAAGACTAGGAAGAAGCCTATGGTTATTCAGTGATGTCCACTGTAACGGGAAAGAAGAGAATCCACTGCTTTCCTGGAAAGGCTGAGACAGGCACTAAGGAAGCATTCAACCTTGTCACCTAAGTCCATTAAAGGTCAGCTAATCTTAAAGGATAAATTTATCACTCAGTCAGCTGTGGACCTTAGAAAAAAAACTCAAAAGTCTGCTTTGGGCCCTAAGCAAAGTTTAGAAGCACTTTTAAATTTGGAAACCTCGGTGTTTTATAGCGGGGATCAGGAGGAACAGGCTAAGAGATGAGAAAAAGGCCGCAGCCCTAGTCATGGCCCCCAGGCCGACAGACCTAAGGGGCTCGAGAAGGGAAAGGCTTGGCTTAGCCGCCGGTGTGGCAGAGCTTGCTACCGCTGGAGCCGACAGGGACATTTTAAAAAATACTGTCCCACAAGGAACAAACCACCTGCTTGTCTTTGCCCACTGTGCCAAGGGGATCACTGGAAGGCACAGTGTCCCAGGGGATGAAGTTCCCAGTCCTGAGGCAGTTAACCAGATGACCCCAAAGCAGGACTGAGGGTGCCTGGGGCAGGCGTCAGCACGGGTCCTCACCCTCACTGAGCCCTGGGTGCCTGGGGCAGGCGTCAGCACGGGTCCTCACCCTCACTGAGCCCTGGGTGCCTGGGGCAGGCACCAGCACGAGTCCTCACCCTCACTGAGCCCTGGGTGAAGCTGACAGTAAAGGGCCTGGACACCAGCATGGCCTTCTCAGTTTTACTCTTCTGTCCCGGACAGCTGTCCTTCAGGTCTGTCAACACCGAGGAGCGCTAGGGCAACCACCGAGTTGTAACTGGGAAACGCTACTGTTTTCACATGTGTTTCTCATGATGCCGAGAGCCCTGCTCCGCTGTCGGAAAAGGACATTCTAGCCAAAGGAGGAGCCATTACACATATAAATATAGGAGGGAAAACACCTATTTGCTGCCCTCTGCTCGAGGAGGGAAATAATCCTCAGGTCTGAGCAACAAAAAACCAATATGGGCAAGGAAAAATCGTCCTCCTGTTCAGGTTAAACGAAGAAATTCTACCTCTTTTCCCTACCAAAGGCAGTGTCCTCTCAGACCCGAAGCTCAGCAGGGCTTATAAAAAGTTGTTAGAAATCTGAAAGCCCAGGGCTTGGTAAAGCCATGTAATCATCCCTGCAACACTCCTGTTTTAGGAGTACGAGGGCCTAATGGACGATGGAGATTGGTGCAGAACCTCAGAATTCTCAAGGCCATTGTTCCTCTGTATCTCTGGAGCCCAAGATTTTTTTAACACAGCTCGCCACCAGCTGGCCTTAGAGGGACACCGTAACATGGCACAGGCACATTCCATCCAGCTCCAACCATTAGGGGCAGCCCATCTGTCACACTCAGATTGTGAGAACCAGAAATAAGTGCAAACGAACCTCAGCCCTGCTAAACTTTCAGCTGCAAGGGTGCGCTGAGGCCCGACGAGGAGTCTTCTTCGCATGTGGC
Source organism: Saguinus oedipus (assembly GCA_031835075.1). Classification (NCBI taxonomy): domain Eukaryota; kingdom Metazoa; phylum Chordata; class Mammalia; order Primates; family Cebidae; genus Saguinus; species Saguinus oedipus. Next base: position 6,371,595 of record CM063172.1, on the reverse strand, counting down.
AAATCCTTCTACGTTTGTCTTCCTACCAGTCGGACAGGAACCTCACTCTAGCCTGCATAGTGCCCCGTGACTCCTCAGAGGAGGCAGCAGCTGTGCCCTTTCTTGCCAAGGTTCAACCAAGGGCAGTCACTCTGCTTCCCTATTGGCCGGGCTGAGGGTTGCTTCCCCGTTAGGCACAGGGACACCTAGATAAGTAGTGTCCTTAACACTCCAAAAATTGAAAGCCAGGCTGGATAAAATCTCCTCAAACTTACTCAAATCCAGGGCCAAGTAGACTCACTAGCAGCTGTGGTCCTTCAAAACAGGCGGGCACTACACCTTCTCACTGCCGAAAAAGGAGGAACTGCCTTTTTCTAAATGAGGAATGTTGTTTCTGTGTTAATAAGTCGGGGACAGTCGGAGAAGGCATTAAACGGCTTCAGGATGGGGCCAACCAGCTGCCTGCAGGTGAAAGAACTGAAACCGCCTCCCGGTTCTCACAACAAACCCTCCTCTGGCTCCTCCCTTCTCAGGACCCTCCTAATAATCATCCTGGCACAGCCTTTGGCCCACACCTTTTCAACCTCTTAATTCGTTTTTGTTCCTCTAGAATGAAATCCCTAAAATGGCTAATGGTCCTGCAAATGGAACCCCAGATGACCTCAGTCCCCAACATCTACCATGAACCCCTGGATCCACCCGCCAACCCCGAAGCCTCCGCTCTGGAGGAAAACTCCAGTTCTGGGGCCCCTTCTCGCCCCTACTCAGCAGGAAGTAGTAAAGAGCGGGTGTCTGTCCCTTTCCCGGCAGCAGTGGGGTTTCCTCTTCAGAGCGGAGACTGAGGGAACGAAACCTTTTGGGTTGATGGGGAACCTTTGGAAATCCTGACATGGGAAGGGTGGACATGGGGACTTCAACTGTACCAGGAGGCTGTGCTCAAAGTGTCAGCAGCTGCTCATCCATATTGCAATGCTGCAAAGTCACACAGAAACCAGGACACACACCTGGAAAGATTAGGAGACTCGGGGCAAATGCTCCCCATCTCAGAGGAGAGATTAGGTGACTCGGGGCAAACGCTCCCCATCTCAGAGGAGAGATTAGGTGACTCGGGGCAAACGCTCCCCATCTCAGAGGAGAGATTAGGTGACTCGGGGCAAACGCTCCCCATCTCAGAGGAGAGATTAGGTGACTGGGGGCAAACGCTCCCCATCTCAGAGGAGAGATTAGGTGACTGGGGGCAAACGCTCCCCATCTCAGAGGAGAGATTAGGTGACTGGGGGCAAACGCTCCCCATCTCAGAGGAGAGATTAGGTGACTCGGGGCAAACGCTCCCCATCTCAGAGGAGAGATTAGGTGACTCGGGGCAAACGCTCCCCATCTCAGAGGAGAGATTAGGTGACTGGGGGCAAACGCTCCCCATCTCAGAGGAGAGATTAGGTGACTGGGGGCAAACGCTCCCCATCTCAGAGGAGAGATTAGGTGACTGGGGGCAAACGCTCCCCATCTCAGAGGAGAGATTAGGTGACTCGGGGCAAACACTCCACATCTCAGAGGAGAGATTAGGTGACTCGTGGTCACAAGCCCCCTCCCCACACAGGACTAGGGACAAGCACTCAGCAGCTCAGGATTACTTGGGGGTAGAAGCCCAGGCAGCCCTGCCCAGCAGCTCAGCCCTCTTGGGCCCTTCCGCCCTTCCCTGCTGTGGAAGCTTTCTCTTTCTTTCTCTCTCTCAATAAGCTGCATTGCTGCTCACTCTGGGTCCGTTTACTCTTGTTTGGAGCTGAACACTCACCATGGGGGTAAGGCTTCCTGCTCGATTCTTCCAACGAGGGGGGCCAAGAACCTGAGCCTGGAGCCCAAGCTGCAAACGCGGGTGCAATATCATCCCTGCCCCGAGGTCTCCTGGCAGTCTAATTCTTTTCCATTTTTCAGTTTCCACGTGGCCCCAATTACACTCAAAGAAGCCCTGAGAAGCATCACCTCACCCCTGCGTGCCGGCCTTCCTAATACCCCACGGCCCTCCCCTCCTCACTTCTGTTTCCTTTACATTACTCATATAAGAAGACAGGAACGGAAGGTCTGACTGCACACCTCTGGAGGGCCTCCCGGAATTAGAGAACCTGAAGTAGCTGGAAGGAAGAACCAGAGACATTGATTGATCCTCATTTGGACTTCAACTGACAAGGGCATTGGACTTTGTAACTGACCTTGGCCCAGCCTCCTGACTGCACACCCCAAGACCTTCTCCCAGCTTGCAAAAACATTGCCCTAAACTGTGACTTCTGTAACTCCACTGTTCACCCCAAACCTATAAAACCAACTCCTTTCCCATCCCGCTTCACTGACCCCCTTTTCGGCCTCAGCCCAGGTGAATAAACAGCCATGTTGCTCACACAAAGCTGTTTGGGGATCGCTTTGTTCAGAGTGCATGTTTTAACAGGTATCTTTCCATCACGCTAAAGTATCCCGTAGAAGGGGCTGTCACCATCTTTACACCCTGCTCCAGCAGTGGCAAAGCTGCTTTTGTGAGGCCGCAACAAAATATAATGGCAAACTCATTATCTGTCAGCCCAAAGAGCTGAGTTAACCACTGTAATTGAGGTTTTACAACCATTTAAACAACCTGTAAACATAATTTCTGGGTTTTCTTTTTGGCGGGGGGACAGAGTCTCGCCCTATTACCCAGGTTGGAGTACAGTGGCAATCTGGACTCACTGCAACTTCTGCTTCCTGGGTTCAAGCAATTCTTCTGCCTCAGCCTTCCAAGTAGCTGGGATTGCAGGCGCCAGCCACCGCGCCGGCTAATTTTTGTATTTTTGGTAGAGACAGGGTTTTATTATCTTGGCCAGGCTGATCTTGAACTCCTGACTTTGTGATCCACCAGCCTCGGCCTCCCAAAGTGCTGGGATTACAGGCAGGAGCCACCTCACCTGGCCTGTAAACATAATTTCTGATTCAGTATATGTAGTGCAAGCAGCTCAAAATTCTGAATGTGCTTTAATTCAAAATGTAATGGATCACCAACTTGATTTGTTATTCAACTCCTTACAGCAAGGAGTGAAATCACTCACATCAGAGCGCAGAACTCTCCCAGGCCCTTTAACTAAATTTCAGCAAAAAGCAAATGTGCTTGTCTCTACAGACGTTACTAATGCACAGTCTTTTTTATAATCTAACCCATCTTAATGCCGCAGGCCTTCAACAGAGATACGGGCTGTCATGAGAACAAGCCAAAAAGATAGCACAGCATTGCCCCACTCATCAAGTTTCATAGTTACCACACCGAGGACCTGGGGTCGGCCCCGAGGCTTGTCACCAAATGCTTTGTTGCCCAGGCTGGAGTGCAGCGGCTATTCACCGGCGCCATCCCACTGCTCATCAGCGCGCGGTTTTGACCTGCTCCGTTTCCGACCTGGGCCGGTTCACCCCTCCTTAGGCAACCTGGTGGACCCCCACTCCCGGGAGGTCACCATGTTGATGCCAGACTTAGTGCGGACACCCAGTGGCATAGCACAGTACAGCCCAGAACTCCTGGGCTCAAGCGACCCTCCAGCCTCAGCCTCCGGAGTAGCGGGGACTACAGGACCGCGCCACCGCCTCCAGACAAGCCCTTTTACAACAGCATAAATTCATTCCTGAAAGCAGAGTCCTCATGACTTAAACTTTTCCTGAAAGACTTCCCCTCCCTATCTTGTTGCACTGGGGCTCAAGTGTCCAGTATGTTAATTTTGGGGAACACACTCATGCCATACCAAACAAGGTCCTCCGAACCTGACATTCTCCCGGAGCCTGTCTTCCTCTGCAATGTTTCCACGAGCCTCGATTGTTATAAACTGGAGATGCTGATGGGATGCTTCAAGCAGCGATTTTATTCCGATACTTGCATCAGGGATATATTCACAAAAACAAAACTTACAAGAAAATAGTAGTAAAACTAGAATTTTGAATTCACTATATTAATTATAGTGGAAGAGTGCCTAGACTTAGAACTGACCACAAATTGTTAATCAGAAATTGTTTTTGTGGGTAATGAATCAAAGTAAATGAAACAGGCCGGGTGTGGTGACTCAGGCCTGTAATCCCAGCACTTTGAGAGGCTGGGCGGATCGTGAGGTCAAGAGATCAAGACCGTCCTGGCCAACATGGTGAAACCCTATCTCTACTAAATATACAAAACTTAGCCGGGCATGGTGGTGCTAGCCTCTAGTCCCAGCTACTCCAGAGGCTGAGGCAGGAGAATCCTTGAACAAGGGAGGCAGAGGTTGCAGTGAGCCAAGATCGCTCCTCTGGGCTCCAGCCTGGCAACAGAGCGAGACTCCATCTCGAGAAAAAAAGGTAAGCCCAGCATGGTGGCTCACGCCTGTAATCCTAGCACTTTGGGAGGCTGAGATGGGTGGATCACCTGAGGTCAGCAGTTCAAAACCAGTCTGGCCATGATGGTGAAACCCCATCTTTGAAAAAAAGAAAAAAAAAGGTAGATGAAACAGAATGGTTACTGAGGAACAGCTTCATAATTTTGAATGGGATTATAACTTGTATGTGGGGATCGCTCCTGCTGGGGTCCGTTGACAAGGTGCCCCACCATTTAGAGCTTCAGCCCATACACGTTCCCCCCCCCCCGCCCCCCCAGGCTGTTGAGCTAAGGGAAAAGAGGAAGCCTGGTTGCACTGACTTGGTAAACAACTATTTTTACCTCTGTCATTTGCAACAGGAGGAAGTGGCTCAGGCCTTGTGGTCTAACGAGACATTGTATGGTTTTACTAGACATAGTGTGCATTTTCAGTTCCTATTCTATACAATAGTTTTATGACTTTGTTTACCTCAAAAGTTACTCACATTACTTGCAGGTGATCCTAAAGAATAGCAAAAAATTATCTCGGTTTAGAATGGCATTTAGAAAGTTTCTGCTGAACCTGTAAACAGCCTTGCTTGCTTAACTGATCTTAGATAAACACATGTTTAGCTTTAGGACCCTCCCTTCACAAGCCTTATCGCCCCCTTACCATACACCCTGTGACCATGAGTCATACTTTCTGTACCCCTTTCTTGTAACTTTAGTTCTTGATCTTATTTTAAGATACAATGGAAATACATCGTGCTTGAAGCTCTGAAAGGCATATAACCTGTAGTGTGCACAAATAAACTTACTGCTCTGGGATTATCGGGCAGTCCTCCAGACCCGCTCTAACTTTTCTTCGCACACTCTCTCTTCCAGGTGGAGATCTTCGGAGTGGGGCCGGGGCTTTCTGCTGGACAGAGACCCCTTGGCAGACGTGCCGGTACCCCACACGTGTCTCCCTTTCTTTTGGTGGAATCCTGTCTTAAACAGTCACACCGGCAGCCTAGCCTAAACCAGTAGTCCTTCCCCGGTTGGTTTTGGGCTGTAGCTCATTGACAATCCTCACGCTCAGTTTGCCTTTGTTCTGATTCCAAGCAGGCCAGTCACTTTCCCATACATATATTGTAACCGCCCAAGGGGTTAACCTTGCCCTCTGCCTAGACACAGCTGATTCATCAAGACAGAGGAATTGCAATCCTGAATTCACACAGAGCCGGCTATGCAGGAGACTGGAGTTTTTTTTTTTTTTTTTTTTTGAGACGGAGTTTCGCTCTTGTTACCCAGGCTGGAGTGCAATGGCGCGATCTCAGCTAACCACAACCTCCACCTCCTGGGTTCAGGCAATTCTTCTGCCTCAGCCTCCCAAGTAGCTGGGACTACAGGCATGTGCCACCATGACCAGCTAATTTTTTGTATTTTTTTTAGTAGAGATGGGGTTTCACCATGTTGACCAGGATGGTCTCGATCTCTTGACATTGTGATCCACCCGCCTCGGCCTCCCAAAGGAGACTGCAGTTTTATTAGCACTCAAATCAATCTCCCTGGGCATTTGAAGAGCAGCGTTTTTAAGGATAACTTGGTGGATGGGGGAGTCATGGAGCCAGTAGTGCTGAATGGTCAGTGATGAAATCATCGGGAGGCAGAGCTGTCTTCTTGAGCTGAGCCAGTTCCTGGATGGGGCCACAAGATCAGAGGAGCCAGTCAGGAGATCTGGGTGGGGCCAGCTCATCCATCAAGTGCAGGGTCTGCAAAATATTCAGGCATTGATCTTAGGAGCAGTTTAGGGAGGGTCAGAATCTTGTAGCCTCCAGCTGCATGACTCCTAAACCATAATTCCTAATCTTGTGGCTATTGTCAGTCCTTCAAAGGCCCAAGGCAAGAAAGAGATCTGCTTCCAGTCGCCGTGGCTCATGCCTGTAATCCCAGCTCTTTGGAAGGCCGAGGTGGATCATGAGGTCAAGAGATTGAGACCATCCTGGTCAACATGGTGAAACCCCGTCTCTAATAAAAATACAAAAATTAGCTGGGCACGGCGGTGCGTGCCTGTAATCCCAGCTACTCAGGGGGCTGAGGCAGGAGAATTGCTTGAATCCAGGAGGTGGAAGTTGCGGTGAGCCGAGATTGCGCCATTGCACTCCAGCTTGGGTAACAAGAGCGAAACTCCGTCTCAAAAAAGAAAGAAAGAAAGAAAGAGATCTGCTTTAGGAAAGGGCTGTTATCATCTTTGTTTAAACTATAAACTACAAAGATTCTCCCAAAGTTAGTTCAGGCTACACCCAGGAATGAACAAGGACAGCTTGGATGCTAGAAGCAAGAGTTGGTTAAGTTAGATCTATCTCTTTCACTGCCTCAGCCATAATTTTGCAAAGGCAGTTAAAATATCTGTCATTAAATGGTTGGAATTTTACTTTATTTTATATTATTTTACATTTGAGTAGATTCTTAATATCTGAGAAAAATAAGAGGCTAAGAAAGGCTTTGAAAGAATCTCATCGATTTTATTTATGCTTCTATTATGACCAGATTATATTTCTTTCATTCTTTTTTTTGAGACGGCATCTCACTGTGTCATTCAGGCTGGAGTACAATGTTGTGATCTCGGCTCACTGCAACCTCTGCCTCCCGGGTTCAAGTGACTTTGCTGCCTCAGCCTCCCAAGTAGCTGGGATTACAAGTAACCACCACCACACCTGGCTAATTTTTGTGTGTGTGTATTTTTAGTAGACATAGGGTTTCACCATGTTGGTCAGGCTGGTCTGGAACTCCTGACCTCAGGTGATCTGCCTACCTCAGCCACCCAAAGTGCTGGGATTACAGGTGTGAACCACTGCTCCAGGCCAACCAGGTTATGATTCTATAGTCTCTCCAAATTGGGGGAAAGAACCCCACTTGAGGCCTACAACACTGAATTCCCACAGCCCCAAAAGATATATTCAAATATTGGAGCAGTTAGCACAGTTTAGATTATCAAATGTGTTGGCCTGGCTTCTCAGTATCTGTGTGGACAAGAAGACTACAGACTGAGAATTCTAAAAGATTTTGCCATTTCTAAGAATCGAGTCTGGGCACTGGGCATGGTGGTTTATGTCTGTAATCCCAGCACTTTGGGATGCCAACATGGGTGAATCACCTGAAGTTGGGAGTTCAAGACCAGCCTGACCAGCATTGAGAAACTCCATCTCTACTAAAATACAAAAAAGAAAAAAAGAAAGAAAGAAATAGCCAGGCATGGTGGTACACGCCTGTAATCCCAGCTGCTAGCCAGGCATAGTGGTACATGCCTGGAATCCCAGCTGCTCAGGAGGTTGCAGTTTCAGTGAGCCAAGGTCACACCACTGCACTCCAGCCTGGGCAACAAGAGTGAAAATTCATCTCAAAAAAAAAAATTGTGCTGCAGGAAGGAAAAGAGACAAGAAAACCTACAGGCTTTAACCAAGTAAATGGATCTAACCCCCCATTCCGTGACCCCCAGATCTTCCTGTTCCTCTGCACGTAGTGAACAAACATAGGAGCTAGAACCTGGTTCCTTGGTTTAAAAAAACAAAACAGCCAAAACTGAGGAACTAAGGTCATCCTGACCTCTGTGAGATCACCACAAAGAAGCAAATGCCATTTTGGCCACTGTGCAATTACAAACAATGCAGTGACATTTATAACAGTTTTCTTATCAGCAACATAGGGGTGAAAAATCAGCTTCATTTTATCAGGAAGTTGTGTGATTGATTGGATAAGACATATGTAGGCCAGGTGCGATGGCTCACGCCTGTAATCCCAGCACTTTGGGAGGCTGAGGCAGATAGATCACTTGAGGCCAAGAGTTCGAGACCAGCCTGAACTGGTGAAGTTTCACATGGTGAAATCCCATCTCTACTAAAAATACAAAAATTAGCTGGGCGTGGTGGCACTTGCCCATAATCCCAGCTACTCAGAAGGCTAAGGCAGGAGAATCACTCGAACCCAGGAGGCAGAGGTTGCAGTGAGCCAAAATTGGGCCACTGCACTCAAGCCTGGGCAACAGAGTGAAGTGCTGTTTCAAAAAAAAACAAAAAATAAAAGGAGGAAATACATCTGAAACAGGGAAATAATTATCACCATGCATTAAGAAAAGAATAATATAGAAATTACTACAAATTATATTATATTCATAAGTGTGGAAAATCATTATAGAGTTACTAATTTTACCTCTATATGAATCCTTCAGCCAGCTTAAAATAAATTGATTTATTTAACCAGAAATATTTACTGAGCACTTAATATATGACAGGCACTATGTTAGCATTGAGAATACACAGTGAAAATGGCCTGCTAAAGTTCCTGTTCTTGTGGTACGTTGAAGTGGGATCAAATTCCATAACATCATCACTTTGACAAGTGGTTTGGATAAAAACACAGCAGAAAACAGGACAGGGAGCCGGAGACTGCATTTTTAAGGAGGGATACAAATGGGGTCTCTGGACTGTCACTGGCAGAAAGTGGTGAGAGAGTATTGCTGTCTGGGGGAAGCTGTTTGGGGCAGAAGGAACAGTGAGTGCAAAGCACCAGAGGCAGGGCTCTGCTTAGCTTGCTCTGGGAACAGCAGGACAGGCCACAGTGGCTGAAGCAAGGGGAGCCACAGGTCAACCTCCCTTGTCCACTGTTTTTGCTCTTAACCCAATATAATTTCTGCATAGAGCCTCAAAAACCTGCACAATTTTTGAAGAGCAGTTGAAAAAATGCACCACAAAGAAAGAGAAAATAGCTCTTCCCCTGCTAAGATCTAAATCTAGGAAAGCAAATGATATTCTTGTACAATGATGCAAAAGAGGTGAATTCTAATAAAGGGGTTGTGTTCTTGGCTGCACCCCGTCACCAAGTCCAGTGCTTGGAATGCACACTGAGTGAATGATACCCCAACAAATGTTACCACTGCTTCATATAATAACAATACATAGCACTACAGGGTATCTTTGGGAGGATTTTCTTTTTCTTTTTCCTTTTTTGAGATGGAGTCTCACTCTGTTGCTCAAACTGGAGTGCAGAGGTGAGATCTCAGCTCACTGCAACCTCCGCCTCCCAGGTTCTTGAAATTCTCCTGCCTCAGCCTCCTGGGTAGCTGTGAGTACAGGCGCAAGCTGCCACATCCGGCTAATTTTTTGTATTTTAGTAGTGACAGGGGTTTCACCATGTTGCCCAGGCTGATCTCGACTCAGGCAATCCTCCTGCCTTGGCCTCCCAAAGTGCTAGGATTACCGGCATAAGCCACGGCGCCTGGCCGGGATTTTCTTATCTCTAAGCATCTAAAGTTTTTTGCTTTTCCACATTTTATCCGACTCTTTCAGACTCCCAGGTCAACAATTTTGTAAACACCATTTTTGAAGACACATAACAAATGAAACATGAACACTGATATGGCCTAAGGCAGTATTTATGGTGGCAAAATTTTGGGACAGCCTTGTTGGGCAACACTGAGAGAGTAGTATGAACCCAAAGTGTCTGAGGATCTAAAGTCATCTTGACCTTGGTGAGATCACCACAAAGAAGTAAAGGTGGTTTCAATCGATTTGGAAAGTTTACTTCGCCAAGGTTAAGGACGTGTCCTCAGCTGGTCCTGACGACATGAGCCCAAGGTGGTATGGGCACAGCTTGGTTTTATAGATGGAGACGTGAGACTTCGATCAGTATGTGTAAGACGTACATTGGTTCCGTCTGGAAAGGGACAGCTCAAAACATGGGACGGAGGGGAAGGTTCCAGGTCGTAGGTAGATAAGAGACAAAAGGTCACATTCTTTCCAGTCTCTGATTAACCTTTCACTTAATACAGAATTTACGTGTGAGAAGGTTTAGAGAAATATTCACTTATTCCTTAGTCCTCTCAGTGAATCTGCATTTTTACAGGAACACCAGGGCAGAGGAAGCAATCAGATGCGCATCGGTCTCAGGTGAGCAGAGGGAGGACTGTCTGTTCCACCTCTTTGATAACTTTTCTTCACAGAGGTGGGACATCAACTTACATTGCCAGGATGAAATTAAACAGAACTGTTTTAGGGTAAAAATCTTGAGGTCCACAAGGAATTTCCTTGTGGGCAAATTGTGAAGAAAGTATGTAGCTTTTTTTTTTTTTTTTTTTAAATCTCTGTAGCCGTCTTTTTTAGGAATAAAATAGGAGGCAGGTTCGCCTGTTACTGTTCCCAGCTCGACTTTTCCCTTTGGCTCAGTGATTGCGGGGAGTGGGGGATCCCAAAATTTATTTTCTTTTCACAGTAGGTAGGTACAATTCCTGTTTCTGGAGTTACTCTGGCTATTACTACTGCATCACAAGCGAGCCCCAAACTTGGTGGCAATAAAGCATGTTATTATAGTCATTGATTCCAAGGTCAGGAAGTCAGACAGAGCACAGCAGGGGTTACTCTGCTCCAAGAGGTCTGGAGCCTCAGGTGGAAACTCACCAGCTTAGCGCAATTCTTGGGATAACCGCTGAGGGCTGGAGTCATTTGGAAGCCTCTTCACTCACGTAGCTGGTAAAGGATGCCGGGTGTGGGTGGGACTACGAGCTGGAGCATCTACATGTGTGGCCTGAGCTACCTAAGAGTATGGTGGCTTCAGAGTGGCCAAATTTGTCATAAAGTAGCTCAGGATTCTGAAGTTGAGTCTCTGAGAATATCCAACCAGAAGCTGTGACTTCCCATTTCAGAATAAAAGTCAAAATCCTAACAAGGTCCTACATAGCACTGCAATTGTATGTGAGAGAATGATTCAATGGGAGAGTACACACAAGGATGGGAGCACGGATTTCACTGTTAGAAAAGGCCCCCGGGCCGGGCGCGGTGGCTCATGCCTGTAACCTCAGAATTTTGGGAGGCTGAGGCAGGCAGATCATGAGGTCAAGAGATCGAGACCAGCCTGACCAACATGGTGAAACCCCATCTCTACTAAAAATACAAAAATTAGCTGGGCGTGGTGGCGCTATAGTCCCAGCTACTCGGGAGGCTGTGGCAGAAGCATCACTTGAACCTAGGAGGCAGAGGTTGCAGTGAGCCGAGATCATGCCATTGCATTCCAGCCTGGCGACAGAGCAAGGCTCCGTCTCAAAACAAACAAAAAAGGCCCCAGAAAACCTACATGAAAGATACAAGATTGTTTTGAAAATAGTATGCACTCCTATGGTTCTTTATGGAGTATTGTCCTGAGCATTGCAGGATTTCCAGCATCTCCTGTTCTGACCTGTCAAAGCCAGTTGTGTCCATCATCGAAAGCAAAACACCCAAGCATTTCCAAAATACTCCTGTAGAGGGCAGTACAATTTCGTTTAAAATTCCATTGTTTTATATTAAGCAGTCAAGAGCTAGTGACTCAGGGACAAATATTCGTCACAAGAACTTGTCAAGGTGGCTTGTAAGTGGCCCCATGGTGTAATGGTTAGCACTCTGGACTTTGAATCCAGCGATCCGAGTTCAAATCTCGGTGGGACCTTCTTGGCTTTTTCTCACTTCTTCCAGTTTGTCTTGTCTCTTGAAACTACCGTGGTTTCTTGTGATCCGTTCCACCATATGCCATAGTATCTGATTAGCAGTAGTATCTGTCCGTCCTTAAAGTGCGAGACCCCCGTGGAAGGAAGCCCATATGCACAGTCAACACTGCCAGAAACAACTCCCCAATTCTGCAAGCTGTGCCCAGACTCGGGTGGGAGAGGGGCGCGTGTCTGAAATGTCTCCCGTGTCTCCATTCCTAGAAAGAAATGTCTGTGTACATAATACAGAAATGGCTGTTTTTAAAAGGATGACCACATGACTCTATCACTGGAGAAAAGGTGTCTGACATGAGACGCGATAAATACCCGATTTTAGGTCAACAAATCTGTAGTGGTCTGGTCTTCCTCCAGGCTTCGCTCTTTTTCCAAGGCATGCTCTCAGTGAGGATGGGATTCGAGCCCACACATGAAAAGTGTAATGCACTAGCACAGGGTCAGGCCGCCCATCCTATCCTGGTTGCACATTTTTAAGGCTTTTTTCTTAGGCTTATTTTTGGTAAAGCCTCTGCACTTGAAGTTAACAGGCATGGAAGCATTCAAACTGCTGGTAGCAGTTCATCAGTGCACAGCCCTTGCTGTCCTCTTAGAGACTCTCACACAAGTCTTTCCCTTTTGCTTGAGACCGTTTTACATTTGAGTGATTGCTGCCCTGACCTGCACACTTTCCAGCCTTGTTCACCGCCATTCCTGCCACACGCAGAGCCCAAAATTAGCTTCTAGTCACCGGCCATGGTAAAATTATTTCTCTTCTTCAATTTGCCCCTCTCTTCTCATTTTCTACCTGCAAAGCACTTTTGTCCTCTCCTCTGCTGTCACATTATGAGATCTGGTTCTTTTACTCATTCTTCAAACATTAACCTTGACCTCCCAGACTTTCTCACTGAGGCCGTCCCTGGGCTCGCTTTACAGGGCTTCCATGCCCCACCTATGCCTGCCCAGCACCCTAAGTCTCCCTCTCACTCCACCTCATAATTTCACTGCTCATTTAATAAGCTCTCCCTCCGACTCTAGACAGCAAGCTCTCCTGGGGGGAGACCAGTACTGTGGTCTTTTTTCACTTTTCATCTCTCAGTGTCATCTTGCCTGGCTCATTAGGAGTTCAGCGATACTTGCTGAGTGCAGAAAGTTTAATGTAGTGTAGTTATCCTGAAATCGAGGGTAGCCCGTGTCCGTGTGGTTACACATCGCTCTTCTCTGCTTCTTCCCAAGTTTCTTTTTACTCGTTTATTACTCTTTTCCTTCACTGATTCCAAGTCTACATCCACTCTAAAGACAAGTTTTACCCAAGACTAGAGCAGAAGTCTCCCTGGGGGTGAATTGCAACCATGACAGTGTCTTAATGAGGGCTTTCAGTTAATAGCTAAAGTAAGAATGGGAGGTATGTGATTAGATCACTATATTTTTCACATTTTTGGAATTTATCTTGGAAGAAAGGTTCCTTTCACTGCATTCTTGGCCAGTGGTCCAGAAGTCCACATATGCCTTGGTTACTATTGCTTGTAGCGAGCCCAGGGCCTAACATCAGCCTAGCCTCTGGAAAGTAGTAACAAAACATTCTGGATTAAATTGAAAATTTTTGATCGCTACCAATAAGCAAAGATTTAAGCTAACAAATCCTGTGTCCTTTCTGTGGAAACAGGGAGGAAATAGTAACCTCTGAAACCAGCGCTTACTCTTGCCTTCATCCATAGTTTCAGCTCTCATCACAGCTGGCCTGAGAGTGAGAGTTTGGGAAGGCTTTAGGAGATAGCCCAGGAGAAGCATGGATGTATTCTTTCTGCTAACCCACAGGTTGCTGCTCAAGGCACAAGCACCTTTCTACACGTGGTGCACTTTTTTTCAATCTACCAGGAACCCCACAAGGTTAAGAACATTGGGGCAGGGTGTGGTGGCTCACACCTGTAATCCCAGAACTTTGGGAGGTCAAGGCTGGTGGATCAGTTAAGGTCAGGAGTTTGAGACCAGCCTGGCCAACATGATGAAATCCTGTCTCTATTAAAAATACAAAAAATTAGCCAGGTGTGGTGGCACATGTCTGTAATTCCAGCTACTTGGGAGGCTGAAGCAAAAGAATTGCTTGAACCCAGGAGGTGGAAGTCGCAGTGCAGTGAGCAGAGATCACACCACTGCGCTCCAGCCTGAGTAACAGGGTGACTGGGAAATTCTAAAAAAAATTGGAAATATTTTCCTCCCCGGTGTTGAAAATGTGATTGAAGTAGTGTATTCATGTCTGGCTGATTATGCTGAGACACAAGAAATCTATGGGGATTTCTCCACTCAGGTTTGAAATCAGCCCCTTTGTAAGAACCTTTTTTTTTTTTTTTTTTTTTTGGTAAGGAATTTTTCCTAACTCCACCATGGTTTGAAAGTTTGGAATCTCCCTTAAGAGGATTTTTACCCTCTTTCCTGAGAGTTTCCAACCACCTCTGTGCAAACGGGACTGTCCTTGACCATCCTCAACCGGAAGGAAATAATGTATACAGCGGTCCATTTCCAAGACAAAATGCCTTACATTGTCTTAGGTCAGCAAACTACAGAAGATTTGCTTGGATAGCCGATGCCTGCTTGTCTCCTTTTTCCCACCGCTTCAGCTGCTCTCACCCAAACCAAAGACGTTCAGTCTAAGATGAACGTTTACTCTCCTGCCAAATAGCTTGTTTTGACTGTCCTTATCAGCCTGCCCAGCTACTTAGGTCGTAAGTCAAATACTTAAAGAGTCCCCAGCTACCCAGGTTTGCAATGCATTGTGGGCTGCAATAAAATGCAGCAGGACAACCCTAAAAAAACACCTTAAACCTTTGCCTAAGTCAATAGGCGACATCCGGGAAGATTGTGACCTCATGGCACTCAGCCTCTGAGGAAGTGGGGGTGGGGGGGAGGTGGGGAGGGACTGCGCACCAGGGGATAAATTCCTTGTTGAAACCGTGCTGGGCGTGCCTGCCCATCAGACACCCGATCTTGCAAGACTGTCATTAAAAAATCTCACTTTTGCTATTTGTTCTACGAGTCTCTGAGTCCATTTTTTGGGTTTGGACAGTGAATTTGTTCCGCCAGAAACCCAGTCTAGGATTGAGGAACACTCCCGATGCAGCTTTCCAGAAAACACTGAATTTAAACATTTTGCCCAATGACAGCCAGTCGCAAAAATTCCTTTGCAAAGAAAACCAGCAAGAATCCTGAGAAAAGAAGCCTGCATTTGCAGGGAGAGTTACTGGATGGTGGTTTTCTTGTCTGGCCTTGGGTATTGCCGGGGGAGGGCAGTGCTCCTCATCATCCACAAGAGGGCGCGCGCGGTCCTAGAATCCCACCTCCGGCGGGGCCGTGCGTCCCTTTAAATCTGAAACCCAAGAGCAGACTGGCCCACATGGTGAAACCCCGTGTCTGCAAAGAAACACAGACGTTAGCTGGGCATGGTGGCTCGTGCCCGTAATCCCAGCGACTTGGGAGGCTGAGGTGGGAGAATTGCTTGAACCGGCCCGGGAGGCGGAGGTTGCAGTGAGCCGAGATCGCGCCTGGGCTACAGAGCGGGACTCTATCTCAAAAAAAACAAAAAACAAAACAAACAAACAAACAAACAAAAAAAGGCCAGGCGCGGTGGCTCACACCTGTAATCCCAGCACTTTGGGATGCCGAGGCGGGTGGATCACGAGGTCAAGAGATCGAGACCATTCTGGTCAACATGTGAAACCCCGTCTCTACTAAAAATACAAAAATTAGCTGGGCACGGTGACGCGTGCCTGTAAACCCAGCTACTCAGGAGGCTGAGGCGGGAGAATTGCCTGAACCCGGGAGGCGGAGGTTGCGGTGAGCCGAGATCGCGCCATTGCACTCCAGCCTGGGTAACAACAGCGAAACTCCGTCTCAAAAAAAAAAAAAAAAAAAAAAATCTGAAGTCCTGGAAAGCATCGCAGCCTGCAAACCGTGACGTTCAACATGCACTAGGCGCTCTCTCCTTGAAGGGGCGTCGAATCCGGTTAAACTGCTTGGAGCTGCGCTGAATTCCTCTCTACCGCTAAGGGCGTTGCTGAAGCGCCGGGTCGCAAACGCGTACCGAGCGCGTGGCGCTCCCAGTGGGAAAAGCCCGCAGGAGGCGCTTCTGCGCGGAGGTGCTGGGGCGGGGCCGGCTGAGAACGCCCCGGAGGCGCAGCGCCGCCCTCGGCCGGCAGCGTGGACTTCAGTGTGGCGCCCGCGTCTGCGCGAAGCGGGGCGGGAACCTTTTTTGTGCCCGTCTGGGGGTCTCCCCTGCGCGTCTTTCCTGCGGGTGAACCGGCAGTGGGGCGCCGCGGGGCCGCGCTGTGCGGGGAAACTCCCGAGGGGCCTTCCTTTCCCGCTTCCTGCTGCGCCTCGGCTCCCGGGAATGCTCGTCTTGCACGTTCACTTATTTCAGTTTTCCACAAACGGCAGCGTCTCCCCTGCGACTTTGCAAAGTCTTTCCAGGTACGTCCTCAAAAGCGCCATATAAATGCCGATGTTGTGGAAGCAAAAGGCCCTGATAACGACGCAGACTGAAGGATCTCGGGTCTCAGAGGCTCCTCCCCCGTAAAATAGCGATGGCGGGTCCCATCTCGCCAGGTCCCCGGGAGCGTTCGATGCGGTAACAACACAAACACTAGTCACTAAACCTGGCGCAAGGGAAGGGCTCGCTTTTGTTCGACTTCACTTTTTTTTTTCCCCAGTGAAGAAACAGGCCTGAGAGGGCACAGAGTTTCTGAACCACTTGGAAGAAAAGGTCGGGGGTGCGAAGGGTGGGGTGTGCTGGCATTGGAAGAACTAGGTCATCGAAGACTTTAGGGAGAAGTATTAAGAAGTCGGTCCCATGGCGTAATGATCAGCATCTCAAGCTTGATGGTTCCTAAGCAAGAGGAAATGCGTATGGTTGAAAGATTTAATGGGGACTTCGTGGGGTGGATACCTATGCTGTCAGAAATGTTTGTTATAGAGATTTGCAGGAGAAAAAAACAAAACCTGGTTTGTTCGAGAATCTATATGTTTCCCTAAAGTCTTAGCACAAGTGACTCCATTTTAGTTTGGTTTGGTTTGGTTCGTCGGGGCCTAGTGCATGAGCCTAGTCCAAAACAATGGCCTTTCAGAATTTCGTTAAAAAATTTCCCGTTTTTGGTCAGGCTCTCAGGTGAGGGTGTAACCAAAACTTAGGGCCTTAGCGCCATCTCCATTACCATCGTTTTGGGTTTCCAGTCTCAGCATGTCATTCCTAGGTTACGGGGTCCTCGTGGCTGCACATTTCCTTCAGCTCTTGTTATTCCAGTTGAAGAGACACTGACAGTCTGAGATGGCTGCATGCAAGCGTTTAAAACCTTTGGGACAATACAGTGCACCAGCGTTATTATCGTGATATTATCATGACTACTGGAGACATTATCATGACTGTTGGGAGGATAATACCAAGAGTTTGGAGTATGCTCCTTACCCCTTAAATGAAACCTCCTAAAATCAAATAGAGCAAAGGATCAGCTAGATAAAGAGTTTACTCACGCCGAGGCGGGTGGATCACGAGGTCAAGAGATCGAGACCATCCTGGCCAACATGGTGAAACCCCGTCTCTACTAAAAGTACAAAAAATTAGCTGGGTGTGGTGGCGCGTGCCTGTAATCCCAGCTACTCGGGAGGCTGAGGCAGGAGAGTTGCTTGAACCCGGGAGGCGGAGGTTGCAGTGAGCCGAGGTCACGCCTCTGCACTCCAGCCTGGCGCTTGGTGATGGGGTGTCTCAAAAAAAAAAAAAAAAAAAAAGAGTTTACGCCCTTGACTGAGCAATTTCTTTGTCAATCCCTATCACTGAATTTCTATAATCTTCATTTGATGTGTTTCTCCTTAGGCCACAAGTGCCAGCAGCTGCACAGATACTTCTCTGTTTAGTCAATTCTATCACAACTTTCCAAGAGAATTTAGAGTCTGTTGTGTAACTGTAGCCTTTACAGTAGAATTTGCTAGAACCTACCATGAGGGATACATTTCTAATCACTGCTTCTTTTACTTTAAACGATGGAAAAAGGACCTAACAAATGATGCCTTTTTAGAAGAGTGAAGGCCTCCTGGCAGTGTGCTCTTTAACCCATGATGTGGGTTAAGAGCTGTGAACCAGTGTTTTGGTTTTGATTATGAGGTAATGCATTTACCCTTAAAGTTTCTTACCTATGTTGGGCTTTCATCTTTTATCGATCAAAGCATAAGGTTATCCATGTATAAAGCTGGCTGCAAAGTTCTTCACAAATAAAAGTACACCCCATAAGTGCACATAACAGACCCCTTTTCCACTTCTTTTTTTTTTTATTTTTTGATGCTGTGACTCCCATTGTTTGTAGAGGCATAAGCAAGACAAAATATTCAAAGGTAAGTTTCAGGACAGTAGAAGTCTTCATCTGTGAACTTGGGAAAGCTGTTCTTATTAAGGATGCCAGCCTCTTCTTGGGAGAGATTTCTCTGGTTGGTTTTATGTTAGGGGTTACAGTGGACACACAGCTCCAAGAGCTTGGAGGGACTTTTCTCAGTTGTGAGATTATGAACCCAAAGTTGAAGGTCCCAAAGTTTTGTTGTTGTGTCGATGGCAAGGACAGTCTTTCTCTGATGCTTCTAGAAAATGTGAACCATGAAAAAGCTTTCTTTACCTGTTGAAAATACACTATAGCATAATAATCTAGTGCTGTAACATCAGCTCTCTTACATGGGAAACGTTTTATACAACCAAAAAACATGCATTGAAAATAATGAACGAAATTCCTTTATAAAAACTGTTTAAATGGCCGACCAGGTGACCAAATGTACCTGAAGCTTTGTTTTCTTAACGATATGGCATCAAGCTTTGGTTTTAAACTATTTTAAACAATTTCAGTATTAGCTGGTTTTACATAAAGGTATTTTCTTGATATTTAATTTTTTGTTTTACTTCGGTTAGTAGCTTTATATGAGAAAATTTGGTACAGTAACTTACTATAACCATAATTATAATTGATTGCTTATACTATTTTAGAAATCCCATACAATTTAAAAATATATATTAGTATTATTCACAAAAATATAGCCTAAAGAAAACTGAGCATCAGGCCAGGCGCGGTGGCTCACGCCTGTAATCCCAGCACTTTGGGAGGCCGAGGCGCATGAATCACGAGGTCAAGAGATCGAGACCATCCTGGTCAACATGGTGAAACCCCGTCTCTACTAAAAATACAAGAATTAGCTGGGCATGGTGGCGCGTGCCTGTAGTTCCAGCTACTCGGGAGGCTGAGGCAGGAGAATTGCTCGAAACCAGAAGGCGGAGGTTGTGGTGAGCCGAGATAGCGCCATCGTACTCCAGCCTGGGTAACAACAGCGAAACTCCGTCTCAAAAAAAAAAAAAAAAACGGAGCATCATTTTGGCAATCCCATGTACCTAAGCATGCCACATAATCCTGTTTACCTCCCTTTTCTGTACACTTTAGGGGCCCTCTGAAGTATTCAAATGTCAGGCGCCAGGGAAGAGAAGTTTGAAACTGAAGTTTGATTTTGGGAATTCCAGATTATCATAAGTTCTTTATTTTGTGAAAATGATGACTCAGAAATTTTAAAGAAGCAAAAAATCCTTTATAACCCTTTTGAATTTAGTCAACATATTCACACAGAAAACATTTTCTGTGAAAAAAAAAATAGTGAAACATGCACATGCTTTCAAAAGTTAAAGCTGTAACAAAAGGCAGACTCAGAGAAGTGGCCTCCCATATATATCCCTTGCACTCCATTTGCCCGAGTCTCTCACTGCCAGTTTAGGTGAGCAGAATCTTCACTATGTTTCCTTTTCAGAAAGAAAAACAGGTGTGTGTGTTTTCCTATTTCTCCTTCTTTCTTGAAAAAAAAAGGTAGCCTACTATAGTATTTATCCAAACTTTCTTTATTACTTAACACTATCTCCTGGAAATTCTATCTTTTTTGTAGTCCCATAGTGCTTCCTCTTTGAGCCCATATGTTAGAGTTCATTCAACCAATCTCTTAGGCCTAGACATTTAGAGTTAGTTAAAATGCTTCTAGGGTGTAAACAGGCAAAATGAAGATTATTGGTCTTCTGAGTTTGCCCTTGGAATTCTGATTCACAAAATGCTTTATTTACATGTACTCCAATATTTTCTACCATTTACATTAAAAATAAAATTTTATCCAAGTAGAATCAACCATTTTACGTTTAACTTCACTGTTGCTTCTCCTCCTCATACATTCCATGTGTGTCGTTTCCATGAGTATGGAAGGAGGAGGATACAAAAGATGTCTTCTGGCCATTGTAACATAGCTTGCTTTAAGAAGAATTCACAGTACACGAAATGAATTAATAAATCATGCATAGAAATGAACAAAAGGAAAAGAAGCAGGAGGCTCCCACAGAAGCAAAAACAAACAAAAAGCCAGTATTGATGTACAGTAACCAATGGTCTCAGGCAATTGTCAGTAACAGTGTTTTGCCTTCGAGTGTGAGAAAACATAAGATTATATTCAACCTCAGTGTATTTTCTATGATATGACTTGCCTCTGAAATGAGTGAGAAAGGAATTATGCAAACATTTGGAGAAAAGAGAAGGAATATGCTGAACATATATCTCAAAGTAAGATACAGTCTCTGAAATGAATTTTAAGAGATCAAGAGTATGTATAACACACGCACACACACAGACATATATATATACACGTACAGAGAGAGAGAGAGAGAGAGAGAGAGAGAGAGAGAGAGACCATCTTCTCTCCGCAACTGTGGAAGGTAATTCCTCAAAAAACAACATTGTTCACCAGGAAGTAATAAAGAACAAAAAGAAAAAACAACAGCAACGATGACAAAAAAACAAACCAACAGCAACAATCCTTATCAGCAGGGGATGTTTTTGATCCAATTTCTCAAAAAAAAGTTAGAAAAAAGGAAAACGAACGCTCCTTAGCAGAGGATGGTTTCGATCCATCGACCTCTGGGTTATGGGCCCAGCACGCTTCCGCTGCGCCACTCTGCTGGTGACAAAGCGTAGCTCCTCCTCTGACTTATTGTGTAAATGATCAGCTGCTTTAACTCTTTCCTTCCTTGTTTTTTCTTTCTCCTCTTGGCCTCTTAAGATGAAGTCACTCTAGAACCGGTTTACTCCAACAGTCCCTTTCAAGTTGTGAGTTGCCCTCTACCAATCTACCAAACGTTATTTCAAAACCTGTCACTTTTTTCTAGGAGAGATGTTTTGAGCTCAGGAGGAGAAGCTGGAGAAAGTCAAGCAAAGCCCTCAGAAGCCCTTACTCAGGGAGAATCGAGGAAGGGTCAGACCGAATCCCCTTAGGGAGAAAGTGTATTAGCCAGTTCGCTTTGTTTCCTGTCCCCAAGAAAATGTGTCCACAACACTAGAAGCATTTTTGCATGTTGACCTAACGCCCTTTGCGGCTTTCCGGGCATCTGGTTTACCCACGCAGACCCCCCTTCCTCCCACCCCCGACCGCGCCCCTGAATTCATGAAAAGGGGCTTCCTACCCTGACCCTTCGGGGTCACGCCTGCCCACGGCTTTCTCTTACTCAGCGAATGTGGCAGCCAAGGGCCTGAATAGAGGCCTTTCATACTCTTTCATCCTGTGCTCTCAGCAAAGCCCCTTCTGAAAGTTTGTTTTTGTTCTTTTCTCCGACTTGCTCTTCCGCATCTTTTCAGAGTTTCTCTGTCTTCAGGAAAACTTTGTTTCCAGTTCCAGGTCGGGCGTAGGATCGGTGGCCGTTACTCTCCAGCAATTTCATTTACGTTTCCCACCCCCCGCCCCGCCTTTCTCTTAAAAAACAGGCTGAGACACTGAGGCAGATACACTGGGGTTAGGAGATGTTCCGGTGTAAGCACGAGAAAACTGGCTGGAACTGTTCATGTGGACCCCAGGGATCCTAAGCAGAACTGAAGCAGGCCCCACCAGGACCTGGCCTCTGGGGTCCCTAGATGGGGAGCTGCGGGTATTAACCAGAGATCCCCATCCCCTTGGCCCCCGACCGTGTATTGGTCGTTGGCCTGTTAGAAAGCGGACCACACAGCAGAAGGTGGACAGCGGGAGAGCCAGGGAGGTGTCATCTGCATTTCCAGCTGCTCCCAATCATTCTCATTAGGACTGAACGCCGCCTCCTATCAGAACAGCTGAGGCGTTAGCCCCTCAAAGGAGCTCTAAGTCAGTGGAAAACTGCCCGTTTGGCGGGTGTAGGCTGGCCGCTCTTTATGGGAATCCAAGGCCTGAGGGTCTGTCACTGTCTCCCATCACCCCCGGAGGCGACCGTGTAGTTGCAGAAAAACGAGCTCGGGGCTCCCTCTGATTCTGCATGATGGTGAGTATTATAACTATTATTTATCACAATTTAATAATAGAAATAAAGTGCACAGTAAATGTAATGCAGTCGAATCATCAGAAACCATTCCCCACTCCCCCATCCCTGTCCATGCAAAAATTGTTTTCCACGAAACTGGTTCCTGCTGCCAAAAAGGTCGGGGACAGAGGCATCAGAGCCCTGAATCTGCCTACACTGCCAGTTTCCAGGTTCTTGACACCTTCTCAAGAAAGAATTCAGGGAGGGGGCAGAATGAAGCCAAAGGCAAGAAGCTTTCATTGCTAAGCGAAAGTACACACTTAGGGAAGTGCGGCTGAGCTGGTGAGGAGTCATGCCCAGCAGAGTTCGGGTTTTCTATTTTTACGAGCTCTTCTAATTAGAGGGTGGACTAATCATGAGGTTTTCTGGGGAAAAGGTGAAGATTTCATAAAACCGAGATGCCATCCATTTTTATATTAATATGAACGTGCTCGGATCTGTCAGGGTGTTGGTGGGTGTGTAATTTTGTATAGTAGTTAGCATATAATTAGGTCTTGGGTACGGCATGGGTCAAATCCAGTGCAATGTTGGACCCAGACGGTTTCTTTGAGGCAGCTTAGCTCCCATTGTTTCTTAGGGTCTTAGCCCAAGCTCTTCCTTGTCCGTGTAGCTAATTTCAACAGCTCCTTTTTTTGCTGTTGTGTGAAATTACTGTGATGTTTCTCCTATGACCACCCAGCATTCCTACATGATAGGGGTGAGACTTATCACCTTCCTGTTCCTCTGGCCCTCTCACTCCACTAGCATGAACCCTCCAGAGACTCAGGATCAAACCAGGTGCCTGATCTCAGCCTCTTGCAGAAAATCTGAGTGGAAAAAACATTTTTACACCGACAAGCCAGGACTCCTCTGCTCCCCTCCACCAAGGCATTTTTTTACTCCTCTCAAAGGGGTTTAGGTCTGTGTTGCATGGGCCGCCTCTCTTCCCTGGAAGACCAGTGAGGAAGTGGAAGGAGGAGACTGAGCACCTGCCACGTAATATGCCGCGGTGAACCCCACTTATCGCTCACCTCCGTTTAAAGTGATGCATAGATCTGCGATCCTTCACCTGTATGTTTCAATTGTGTGTTTTGAGACAGAGTTTCACTCTGTCACCCAGGCTGGAGTGCAGTAACACGATCTCGGCTCACTACAACCTCCGACTCCCGGGTTCAAGTGACTCTCATGCCTTGGCCTTCCAAGTAGCTGGGGCTACAGGCACACACTACCACGACCTGCTAATTTTTATATTTTTAGTAGTGGGGTTTCACCATATTGGCCAGGATGGTCTCGAACTCCTGACCTCATGATCCACCTGCCTCAGCCACCCGCAAATGTATATGCATTTTAAGGATTGTTGTATCTTCCTGAAGAATTGACCCTTTATTATATAATGCCGCTCTTTATTCCTGGTAATTTTCCTTGCTGTGAAGTCTACCTTGTCTAAGATTAAAATTACTCCAAGCTTTCTTTTGACTAATGTTAGCAAAATATATCTTTTCCCATGCCTCCTTACACTGTGGCTTGTGTTTCCCTAATCATGCGGCTGAGAGTCCCATAACCCAAGATTCCTCTCCAGGAGTCAATGTGCGGTTCTGGAAGCTCTGCGCACCTCCCGCTGCTGCTTCGTGGTGAGTGAACGTAATAAGCAGCGGCGCAGCAGCCTGGGCTGTGTACCGTCGGGTCGTCCACCTTCACGGAAAACAGCCAAAGCCCTTAGCACGTGGCACTGGCTGAGCTCCCACGCAAAGCCACCTCCACTTTGCTAATCGTGCAAGTGAGCCGGCTTAAAACACCACGTGGAGTAAAGCCAAGCCAACCCTGCCCAAACGGCAAACGGGGAGAAGAATGATGTTATTATCATGTTAAGTCATGTGGTCTTGGTGATTTGTAATGCAGCGATAAAAACAATGGTGTCGGCCAAAATACTAGAGAGCAGGCCTACACCACAGCTACTGGGGCGGGGAGCTGGGGGGGGAGAGCATGGGGAGAAATGCCAGATATGGGTGAAGGGGAGGAAGGCAGCAAATCACACTGCCACGTGTGTACCTATGCAACTATCTTGCATGTTCTGCACATGTACCCCAAAACCTAAAATGCAATAAAACAAAAGGGTGGATCTGCTTCTGATTAACAAGTTAGCCTTAGTTTAAGATTTATAGTTTATAGAAGTTTGTGCCAATACAATATAGAGTTGTATTAGCTAAACAAAGAGTGTAGCTTGTACTCTGTAAAACAATGCTGGGTTGGTGAGAAAGTTTGTCAAGTGCTGATCACAGCCCTGGAACGTTTGGGCATCAAAGACAGGAACACCTGGTCCATTGCTCAACCTCCTGCTGCTTGAACCCCTCAGAGAGGGTCTCGTGGCCTGGAGGAGGGGACCTGCTCACAGGCTCGTAAAGGGTCTTGCAGGAGGCCTCTGGGCTGGTTGACATGAGAGTGGCATTCTCTGGTTTCCCGACTGTTCCATGGGTGACTGGGCTCAGGAGATAGTCTCTCCTTTGAGGTACCTCACGTGGTCAGAACTTGCTGGCTCTTACCCATTCCCACACTCCTGCAGCTGCACCTCAATAATTATCTATGGTTTAAACAGTACCAGCTTAGTTTTTTAGAATAATCACATACCCTACTAAATATAGATGACATAAAGTGTTCTGTTGTGTGTGCTCACCCCATGATCACCCCTCCTCGTGTGATATGATCAAACCATGTGTGTGTTGCACATAATGCAGCAGTGGCCACGTTCCATGTTCCGCCTCTGCACCTGGTTCCTTTTTCTTGTAAGGTTTAATCAGTAAAAGTAAGGTAAATCTGAATGTCTTTTTTAAGCAGTATGGAAAAGTGCTGACGCATTCTGCTCCTTACCTCATCTCGGCTAATTCGCAAGCTCCTACCTGTATGACACGTGATGTACTTGACCCTGTCTCTGCCACACCCTATTTTACCCTGCCCCCAGTCACTGACCACCGAGGCCACACCGTGCCTATGCCCTACCTACCCTGCCCTCAGATTTGCAAGTCAGTAGAAGTGAGAGCATCCTGGCATCCCGGCACTCGGGCCACGGCCGGACTTTGTCCTTTGGTTGGCAGTGGACCCCGTGCCCAAACTCTCGTTTCTCTCTATATATATCTTGTGTCTTTTATTTATACAACTTCTCGTCTACACACCAGCAGGGAAGGGCTCACAGAACCCTGTAGGGCTGGACACTACAGGTGCATGCCACCACACTGGCTAATTTGAAAAATGAAAATAATTGTAGAGATGAAGTTCTCACTATGTTGCCCAGACTGGTCTCTTGGGCTCAACTGATCCTCCTGCCTCGGCTTCCCAAAGTGCTAGGATTACAGGTGTGAGCTGCCGAGCCCAGCCGTGGCATGATTTTTATATAGAAAGCCCTGAAAATTACACACACACACACACACACATACACAAACTGTTACAGCAAATACAGACATTTAGCAAAACAAGGATAAACTGCACATGAGTTCCAGCACACAGAGCTGGGGAAGTGGAGCACAGCCAGCTGCCGTGGGGCCCTGCAGGCCCTCTGGTCCCGAGCAGGAGCTGGGGCCCGACTAGCGGCAGCCTCTGCCCTGCAGACTTCCAGAGTCCTCGCTGTGGCTCCCACTGGGCATACCCAGGCCTGAAGCATCGGCGAGCCGCCCTTCCTTCCCACCTTGGTGACCTGGTGGCCGTGTGGTGTCCCAGACTACCCTGCTCAGCCTAGACGGGACACAGAAGGTGAAGCTAGGGACCCAGGCCCTGCTGCCTCTTGAGGCCACTGAGATCTGGAAGGTACCTTTAAATTTCTTCCCAGCAACTGTCACGGTGGCGGTATGTTTCTTGCTCTTGAACTTTTAATGGGCTAAAACCAGCGGCCAGGCCTGGCGCTGTGGCTCATGCCTATAATCCTAGCACTTTGGGAGGCCAAGGGGGCGGAACACGAGATCAAGAGATGGAGACCGTCCTGGCCAACATGGTGAAACCCTGTTTCTAAAAAAAAAAAAAAAAACAACCAATGGCCAAACTCTAGTATTTATAGCAATCAAAGTATTCACTCATGAGCCTAATTTCTTTGCAAATGCCAAGCAAAAAAACCTCAAGTAGATGGGAGGAGATGATTTTTTTATTCCACTATGGCGTCCTGCTCCACACATATGAGGGTGAAAGTTTCTTTAAGATGAAACAAATTTGTCATTAATGAAAGCATTGTCAAAATCTTACTTCTCAAAGGTCCCCAGCTTTTGATTCACTTGTGGGCCATACCAGAGACCCTCTGCATTAGAAGGGGGTGTGGTGAATAGTCCACCTGCAGAGTCACAACAGAAGTTCTGGGCTTCACATGCCCTCAGAAGAGTCCCGTGTACCTGTGGCCAGCAGTTCAGGGCTGGTCCTTACTGAGGTGAGGGACACGGGAAGGTGAGGACTCGTTGCATAGCATCCCTCCCGCCCAGGGGGGACCAGCTCAGCAATTTCCTCATTGACTACACAGTTAAGTCAAAACATATACTGTGAAAATGCCACAAAAAAGCTGTTGCTATATGAACATGTATAAATTTGCTTCACATTATCATGGGGGCTTGGCAGAGAGGAGAGTCTGACTGTTGAAGCAGGATCATGGGAATGGGGAGGTCCATCATATTCTCTGTAATCCTTTTTTCATCATAGACAGGAGTTTATGAAACTACCTAGTACAGAATGGTGGTCAAGAACACCAGTTCTGGAGACAAACACGCCTGGTGGTGTCCCTTCCTAGCTGGTATAACCTCAGCACGGTTTTCTAAGCCTTAACTTGAAATGAGAAAGACAGATCTTGACTTAGGCTTGACAAGGCTGAAAGTCATACTGAAAATAAAAGCAGCCACTACTTCAGTGTTAGGCATTGTCTGAAACATTTCAGAGTTTTTAATTGAATTTATGATAATCCTGCCAGGTAGGCACTGTATCTGTAAACATTTTACCAGCACAGAATCATGAAGAAGCCAGGGACTAAGCCTTCCGAGCTGAGAGCCGCGGGGGCTGACCACATTCCGCTAGGCTGAGGGCCTTGAGCTCATTCTGACCCACGTATTTATTCTCTCTGAACAGGTGATTGTTATTAACAAACAGGTGTTCTGTGTTTTCTCATAGAACCAAGATAAATTAGATAGGCAGCTGGTGCCTGCTTACCACTGATTAAGGACAGACCAGAAAGTATTCTCCACGAGGGAGCCACGGAGGCAGGTCACATATCCCGTGCTTAAAGAACTGTTTTAACCGGTGTATGATATACCTACACTGTTTTGCTACTTTATAACGCCCCAAGTAGTTTTCCCCTGGGGGGGATGGTGGCTAGGTTCTCCTTGACATTGTTCTTAGCAAACAATATAGTCCATTATACACTCAGTGTTTCTCAACAGAAGCGGAATAGCTTGCCTAAAACCCTACATATGATGAGAACGTGGCAGAAGAAAAAACTATACCCAGATAATTTGGCTCCAAGGATTCCTGGCAGATCTGTGCTGCCAGTTCATAATACTGGGGAGATGCCTCCTCTCCACACTGTCGTGCAAATGCTCGACAGTCGCCTCTGCTGCTCCGCTTTTGGATGATGGCATATCGACTGTGTTCTTTTTCCTCCTTGAGGGTTAGGATTGTGTAATCTTGTCCTGCATTCCTCTTGGACTCCTAGTGGCAACATAGGGTCACAAAATGTATAAATATACATTGTTTGTAGCTCAATACTTTTCTTTTTTAAAAAAATTGAGATGGGGGTCTTTCAATGTTGCTCAGGCTGTCTTGAACTCCTGGCTCAAGTGATCATCCCGCCTAAGCCTCCCAAAGTGCTGGGATTACAGGCATAAGTCACGGCGCCCAGCCAATAATTTATTTCAATATGAAATAAATGTGTTTGCAATCTTTTGTTTAATTAGAGATGGAGTCTCCCTATATTGCCCAGGCTGGTGGGCGGTGGCTTTTCTCAGGCACAATCATTGCACATATAGCCTTAAACCCATGGGCTCAGATGATCCTCCTGCCTTAGTCTCCAGAGTAGCCAGAACTACAGGTGCACCACTCTGTTCAGTTTACCAATATTTTAAAATCTTTTTTTGTTGTTGTTGTTTTTTTTATATAGCTGAGGTTTCACCTTGTTGGTCAGGGTGGTTTTGAACTCCTAACCTCAGAGGGTCCACCCACCTCGGCCTCCCAAAGTGCTGGGATTACAAGCGTGAGCCACCAAGCCTGGCCTAATCATTTCTCTTTCTTTTTTGGTTTAACATTATTTTTTAAGATCATTGTTGCCGCTAATCTGGTCTTGATTTGTTAATTGAGAAATACAGTCCAATTTGTTAATGAAGAGTCTTTCTTTCAGTTGTTACCTACAGCATTGCAATTATCCATGATCCAGCTACTACCAGCTCACATGAACTCAAGGTGACTAGGGGCTCTCTGCCTCTGGCACTCATGGAAGAAAGAATGGTAAGTAGAGGGAAAAAGCACAGACTTTTTCCTACTGGGCTGGCAGCCCAGTCACCATCTCTAAGCACAGTGTGTGGTGTTTATATGCAAAGAGAAGTCATTCAGAGGGATCTGGAAGAAGGCAGCTTGCTTCTAGGTATGCAGTGAAGGTAGAGGAAGACAGTGAAAAGGGAAAGAATAACAAAAGAAAAAAATACATGAGAATTTTATCCTCATTTTCTAAATCAAATAGCATTGGACTATTACATTCCAGAGAAAGAATTATTTGTGACTTAGAGTCCAGTTTTGTAACCTTGTCCCTGTCCCCCAGTATATCTCACCGTGAAGCTTCCCTGCTCTGCACCAAATGCTCATGGTCTCAAGAGCTCAGGCTTGCACGTCCTGGTTCCTGAAAGGGCCGTTTTCTGGCACTAGAAAGGTGAAAATCAGAGCAAGTTGCAGGAAAAGATCGGGACACTGGCAGAGTTTTTAAAAATCTAATCATCTACTCCCTACTCCTCCATCTACTTGGAGTTTTCTTTTCTTTCCTTCTTCTTCTTCTTCTTTTTTTTTTTTTTTTTAGCAGTAAGGTTACTCGGGGTTTTCTTGCCTGGCATTTGCAAAGAAATTAGGCTCATGGGTGAATACTTTGATCGCTAAAATGATAAAGTTTGGCTGTTGGTTTTAGTCATTCAAAGTGCAAGGGCAAGAAACATATCACAGTTGTGACAGTTTCTGGGCAAGTTTTACTGCTGTAGTGTTTATCACATTTGTCCAACACAGCAAAGACCCTTGGTTTGAAACCCAGTAGGATTTATTACCATTTTTTTAAATGTGAAGAGAACTTTTTGTCTTCTCTACTGTCCCAGACTTAGAATTGGCTTACCCACATCCTAGAGGCGCTGACACCCGCCTGCTTTCCCCTCCCACCGTGCGGGGCGTCACCAGCTCCTCCCCACTGCGAGGCCTGCTGGGTTCCACCGCCCCGCTAGTGTTTCCTGGACTGTTGTCCCTCGTGGATCTGGTTCTCATCCGAACGCAGACAGCGGAAAGGGACGGTTCTCCGCAGGAGGTCGGCAAGTATTTCTAGACGGAAAAGAGCGTCTCTTCTAACGAGAACTCCCAAGACTACACTGTAGTCAGGTGAAGTCATTAGCCAGTCACTTACTATTTGTGTTATGGGAAGCGTGATGCTCTACTTTTTATAGCATCCTCCGAATTGAGTTATCATTAAGGTTACTAGTTGGTTACGACTAAACATTCAGATATTATAAATTTGAAAACTAATCAGTATTTTTTAAAGCATAAAATAATGGGAAGAACATCTAAATACTAGAAATAGGTTTAAAAATTAGTTCATAGATTTATAGATGCATAAATCTTAAAGTATTACCTTTCCAAAATAAGAATATGCCTCTTATTTTTATAAGTAACTAGGAACTACTAGGAAATATACAAAAAAGTACAGATCAATTATCGAATGTTCCTCAACTTAAATTATGTCGTTTTTATATTATAAATATCATGTGTGAAAGTGTGCAATTCACCATAAGGAAAAAAATTATCTGGGGGTGGTGGAGGAAAACGGGGAGAATTCAGAATTAGTCTTTTGAGTGAGAAAGAAGCCCTTCACTGACAGCGAGTTTCCGTAGTGTAGTGGTTATCACGTTCGCCTAACACGCGAAAGGTCCCCGGTTCGAAACCGGGCGGGAACAAGAGGATATTCTTTTCTTCCACCGTTAATTCTGCTTCTGAGTATTTCTATTTGACCAATAGAGTCTTTGTGTTTTGCCGAACGCATGAACGCGCAACTTTGGTTCTCCTTCAGTCACCCAGCGACGTGGCGCCGAATCCCGCGTTACACCGTTCCATTCCCTACCCCACACCAATCCTCACCCTCATCCTCCTTTTCTGATCTCCATCTGAGGGGCCCGGTGGTGTCAACTCCAAATAGGCACCTGGGGCCCAGAACCCCACCCGCCTGCACCTCGCAGGTGAGACTAGCTTCCTTGGAATACAGAGAGCAGGACTTGCAGGGTTTTCGAGGAGGGAGTTTCCTCAAGGATTTCTAAGGAGCAGGGCTTCGCTTTGAACCCTTCAAGGAATTGGACTTGCTCTTTTTTGCTG
The DNA here is from genome assembly GCA_031835075.1 of Saguinus oedipus. Taxonomy (NCBI): domain Eukaryota; kingdom Metazoa; phylum Chordata; class Mammalia; order Primates; family Cebidae; genus Saguinus; species Saguinus oedipus. The sequence continues at coordinate 6,340,887 of CM063172.1, read as the reverse complement.
AAGACAGAGAGGAAACACAACCTTTGTTTTGTTTTGTTTGTTGTTTGCCCTGAGACGGAGTTTATTGTAGCCCAGGCGGGAGTGCAATGGCGAGATCTCGGCTCACCGCAACCTCCGCCTCCCGGGTTCAAGCGATTCTCCTGCTTCAGCCTCCCGATTAGCTGGGATTACAGGCGTGTGCTGCCACCACTCCCCGCCACCACGCCCAGCTAATTTTTTTTTTCTTTTTTTGAGATGGAGTCTTGCTCTGTTGCCCAGACTGGGGTGCAGCGGTGCGATCTCAGCTCCGTCTCCGGGGTTCAAGCGATTCTCCTGCCTCAGCCTCCTGAGTCTGGGATTACAGGCCTGTGCCACCATGCCCAGCTGATTTTTGTGTTTGTAGTAGAGACGGGGTTTCACCATGTTGGTTAGGCTGATCTTGAACTCCTGACCTCACGATCCGCCTGCCCCGGCCTCCCACAGTGCTGGGATTACACGCATGAGCCACCTCGACCAGCCAAGTCCTATATTTTTTAGAGTTCTCTGTACTTCTTACTAGCCAGTCCCTCCTTACTCTGATCCTGTGATGTAATTACTAAATACCTATGATAAACTTTCCTGCTCAAATTACGATGTGGTCTCTCTCCTGAGTGGACCCAGATTGACACACCTACCTTATGTGGCTTCCTTTTAATTGTTTTCTGCTGCTTCTTAGTGTAACCACCATTCTGACTGGAAGAGCATAGATTCATTTTGCGTGTTATTAAATATATACAAGGAGAATCATACAATATGTGTACTTTTTAGTTGTGGCTTCTTAAGTTTAATATTTGGGCATTTTCATGCTTTAGTTGCAGATTTCATGTTTTGATTACAAATTGTGCTACTTAGAACATTCGCTTTAGGCAAATAGATGAATATATTCCTGTAGAGAGTATAAATAGGAGTGAAATTTCAGGTGACAGAGTTTGCATATGTTTAGTTTATTAGATATTGCCAAATAATTTTTCAAAAAGTTTATGCCATCTGAAATTCCCTCTAATAGTATACTAGGGGAATTTAAAGTGTTTGTGGAAAAATGAAATTAACAGATTAAAAATATATATGTATAAACTTTATTTCCCAATATAAGCTTTATCAAGTTCAAGGCACTTTTGTAAGCAATGATATTAGCCACTTGGTATATCCGTAAAGACGTGAGGGTCCTCGGATTTTAAACGTGTCAATGAGGTGATTTTTACATTATTAGGGGAAGAGAAAGGGGTGTCCTTTATTGATTTTTTAAGATTAGGAAATTTAAAAAGTCAGAAGAAGCCAAATCAAGACTGTAAGATGGATGCCTTATGATTTCCCTTTGAAACTCTTGCAAAATTGCCTTTGTTTAATGAAAGGAATAAGCAGGAGCACTGTCATGGTGCAGAACTCTGATGCAGGTTCATGGTGCAGAACTCTCTGGTGCAGGTTTTCTAGGAGTTTTTCTGCTACAGCTTTGACTTTCTCAAAACACTCTGAGAGTAAGCAGACCTTGTCCTTTGGCCCTCTAGCAAGTCCACAATCAAAATACCTTGAGCATCCCAAGAAACCGCTACCTTGACCTGTGCTCTTGACTGGTCCACTTTTGCTTTGACTGGACCACTTTGCATAGATGCAAAAATCTTTAAGAAAATCTTAACAAACTGTATTCAACAGCACATTAGGAGATCATACATTATGAACAAGTGGAATTTATCCTTTGGATGCAAAGTTGCTTCACATACAAAAATCAGTTAATTTATGGCATGGCCTTATATAAACAAAACCCTAAAGACCATTTTTAAAACTGTCAGGTACGTTGCCCCATACACAATCAGCATTGAAAAGCAATTGTGTTTGTATGCACTGACAATAAACTACCTGAAAAGAAAATTAGGAAGATAATCTTCCTAATATAATGGCACCAAAAATAATAAAATACTTAGTGAAACACTTGTGCACTGAAAACTATAAAACATCCATCAAAAAGATACAAAGAAATGAAAAGACATCCATGTGCATAGATTGGAAGACAGAGTTTCCATACTATCCAAAGTGATTTACAGATTTAATGCGATCTCTATCAAAATCCCACTGGCATTTATACAGATATAGAAAAAACCATGCTAAAATTCATATGAAACCACAAAGGGCCCTGCATCAGCAGATAATCTTCAGAAAAAAACCCAGCAAAACAGGAGGCATTCATTACACGTTTCCTGCCCTCTGTTCTCTCCCACCAGTCCACGTCTGTCTTTGTCCCGGTATCATACTGGTTTGTTGTTGTTGTTTGGAGAGGTTTGTTGTTTTGCTTTTATTGTTGCTGCTGTTGTTCAGGCAGGGCGCAGTGGCTCACACCTTTAATCCCAGCACTTTGGGATGCTGATGGGGACAGATTGCTTGAGCCCAGGAGTTGGAGACCAGCCTGGGCTTGAAACCCCATCTCTACCAAAATTATAGAAAATTAGCCAGGCCTGGTAGCCCAAACCTGTAGTCTCAGCTATTCAGGAGGCTGAGGTGGGACGATCTCTTGAGCCCAGGAGGTGGCGGTTGCAGTGAGCAGAGATCACACAGCTGCATTCCAGGTTGGGCGACACACGGCAAACATAGGGGAAAAGCTTCAGAACCTTGGGCTTGGCAATTATTTCATGGATAAGACACTAAAAGCACAGGCAAAAATAGATGAATTGGACTATTCCAAATGAAGAGGCCTCCACACAGCAAAGGAAACAATCGATGGAAAGGCAACCTAGAGAACGGGAGAAAGTATCTGCAAACCATTTACCTGTTAAGGAGTTAATTTCCACGATACTGAAGGAAGGAACCGCTACAACTGCTACAAGCAAAACAAACAACAAAGAAACCTCTAACAATCTGATTTAAGAAGGGCTAATAGACATTTCTCCAAAGAAGACATTGTGGAGCCAATGAGCAGCGCTGTTCAATGTTACTAGTCATCGGAGAGATGTCACCTCGTACCTGTTAGGATAGCTACTGTCAAAAACAAACAAAAACAAAAACGAAAGGCAACAACGTGGCTAATGGGAACCTTGTTCCTACACTGTAGGTGGGAATGCTACATGATACAGTCGCCATAGAAAGCAGTAAGGTGCTTCTCCAGAACATTTAAAATGTAACGACCTTGGGCCGGGAGCGGTGGCTCACGCCTGTCATCCCAGCACTTTGGGAGGCCGAGGCGGATAGATCACGAGGTCAAGAGATCGAGACCATCCTAGTCAACATGGTGAAACCCCGTCTCTACTAAAAATACAAAAAATTAGCTGGGCATGGTGGTGCATGCCTGTAATCCCAGCTACTCCGGAGGTTGAGGCAGAATTGCCTGAACCCAGGAGGTGGAAGTTGCGGTGAGCCGAGATCACACCATTGCACTGCAGCCTGGGTAACAAGAGTGAAACTCTGTCTCAAAAAAAAAAGTAACGACCTTAACATAATGCTGGCTATTTATCCAAAAGAACTGAAATAAGCATCTAAAAGACACAAACCACTCGTATTCATTGCAACCAATGAATCCACAATGCAGAAGCCGGGTGTGTGGTGGTGCACGCCTGTAATCCCAGCACTTTGGGTGGCCGAGGAGGGTGAATGTCTTCAGGCCAGGAGTTTGAGACCAGCCTGGCCAACATGGCGAAACCGCATCTCTACTAAAAATATAAAAATTAGCCAGGCATAGTGGCATATGCCTGTAATCCCAGATACTCAGGAGGCTAGGGGAATCACTTGAACCCAGAAGGTGGAGGTTGCAGTGAGCCACAATAGTGCCACTGCACTCTAGCCTGGGTGACAGAGCAAGATTCTGTCTCAAAAAAAAAAAAAAAAAGTGGAAACAGGGCTGGCACAGTGGCTCACACCTATAATCCCGGCATTTTCAAATGCTGAGGAGGAGATCAGGAGTTTGAGGAACAAGAGAAAGAAAAGATTTTAAGTTTCAGTTATTCAATGTGGGTTTTGTTATACATTTTGCTAGGAAGAGTAACGGTCCATTTTTCTTTTGATTTAAAAACTGTATTTTATTGCCATAAGGACACTTGACATAAGATTTATGTTCTTAACAAATGTAAATGCATAATATACAATTGTCCCTCGCTTTGTAGGGAAGATTTGGTTCCAGGCAGATACCAGAATCTCCCACAGCCGAGTCCTGCGGCTGCCCCTCTGAAACCCGCCTGCCTCCGAGAAAAGTCAGCCCTCCTTTGGTGCAGGTTTCACATCTTCCCATATTGCATCTTTGCTCTGTGAGTTTGGTGGGAAAATCCACATATAAGTGGACCGAGGCAGTTCAAACCTGTGTTGTTCAACTGTGGCATCTTTAACTATAGGCACAGTGTTGTACAGAGATTTCTAGAATGTATTCATCATGTATGACATGGTTGGGCTGTGTTCCCGCCAAATATCACCTTGTATTGTAATAATCCGCACATGTCAAGGGTGGGGCCAGGTGGAGGTAATGAATCAGGGGGATGGTGCCCCCGTCCTGTTCTTGTGGTAGTGAGTCATAACGAGGTCTGATGGTTTTATCAATGGATACGCCCTCTTGCCTGATGCCACATAAGACGTGCCTTTGCTTCTCCTTTGCCTTCTGCAGTGATTGTGAGGCCTCCCAGACGTGTGGAATTGTGAGTCCATGAAACCTCTTTCTTTCATAAATTACCCAGTCTCAGGTGTGTCTCTCTTGTCAGTGTGAGAACAGACTCACAAAATGTGTAACTGTAACCTTGTTGATTAGCAGTTTCCATTTCTCCTTCTCCAAGCCTCTGGCAACCGCCATTCTCTCTGGTTCTGAGTTTGATCATTTTAGATATCTCAAGTGGAATTAAGGAGTTGACAAATTAATTAAGTTTGTTTATTTAACACATTAAGTTAATAAGGGTTAATCGAAAATAGAATTAATTTATCATTTTGATGGCCTATTTCACGTCACTTGCTATTCTCAAGGTTCATTTTCTATTATTATTATTATTATTATTATTATTTTAAATAGAGACGGGGTTTTACCTTGTTAGCGAGGATAGTCTTGATCTCCTGACTTCGTGATTCGCCCGCCTCAGCCTCCCAAAGTTTTGGGATTACAGGCGTGAGCCACTGCGTCCGGCCTTCTATTATTATTATTATTATTTATTTATTTTTTTAAGACAGTTTCACTCTTGCTGCTAAGGCTGGAGTGCAATGGCTCAATCTCAGCTCACTGCAACCTCTGCCTCCCTGGTTCAAGGAATTCTCCTGCCTCAGCCTCCCAAGTAGCTGGGACTACAGATGTGCACCACCACACCCGGTTAATTTTGTAGTTTTAGTAGAGATGGGGTTTCACCATGTTGACTAGGGTGGTCTCGAACTCCTGACCTCAGGTGATCTGCCTGCCTCAGCCTCCCAAAGTGCTGGGATTACAGGCTTGAGCCACTGCACCCAGTCAAGGTTCGTTTTCTTTCTTTCTTTCTTTCTTTCTTTCTTTCTTTCTTTCTTTCTTTCTTTCTTTCTTTCTTTCTTTCTTTCTTTCTTTCTTTCTTTCTTTCTTTCTTTCTTTCTTTCTTTTTTTTTTTTTTTAGACAGAGTCTTGCTCTGTCGCCAGGCTGGAGTGCATTGGCGCAATCTCGGCTCACTGCAACCTCCGCTTCCCGGGTTCAAGCGATTCTTCCACCTCAGCATCCCGAGTAGCTGGGATTACGGGCACACGCCACCGTGCCCAGCTAATTTTTGTATTTTTAGTAGAGACGGGGTTTCATCATGGCAAGGATGGTCTGGATCCTTTGCTTGGGACAGCATTGGCTCCCTCAGCCGGGGTGCGATTCATGAAACAAGTTACCCAAGCTGAAATAGAGAGGGGAGTGGGAAGAATCTGGGAGGCGTGTCCACCCGGTTTCGGACCAATGGACGTAGGAAGGTGCAGTGGTGCTTCGGCAGCACATATACTAAAGTGGGAACGACACAGAGATTGGCAGGGCCCCTGCGCGAGGATGGCTCGCAAACTCGCGAGGCGTTCCGTATACAAATAAATGCTTTTTAATAAAATTAAAAAAAAAAAAAAAAAAAAAGGTGAAGCGAGGGAGCCGTGGTGGCTCCAGCCAGTTGTCCTGGCGCTTGAGGAGGCGAGGCTATGAGTTCAAGGCCAACCTGAGCAACATAACAAGCTCTCATTGATTTAAAAAAAAAAAAAAAAAAGGCGAAGTGAACATGAGAACCACTACTCTAGAGAACCCACTGTAACAACCGTTGTCCTACGTGCAGCGCTTTTCCCTTTCCTTACACATTCCGTGTGTCAAGACCGAAAATACCAAAACTCTGGACTCAACGTCCAGAAAGGCTTTCCCCAGGGACACCAGTTCTCACCCACGCCAGGCCAGAAAACCTGGGGCAGAACCATAGAAATTTGATTTCAACTTAAAACTGCTGTATAATCCCATGACTGTTTCTCTGTCCTTGAAATCCACACGGACAGTCACTTCCTGATTACAGAGAATGACGTTAAAAGCCAGTCTTCCCAGGAAGGTGCCCTGGAGATCTCCAGCACTTTTCTGCAGAGAAATGCTCACAGGGAGAGACTGTGGAGTGAGATGGGGCCTGTGCCTGGATATCCTCCAGGCCAGCAAGCGGGCGGGGCACAGTGCTACACAAGTGTCCTACAAGACGTGACATTAGGACCACTTGACTCAGCTTCTTCAGATTCTCACACAATTCCCTGCCATTCCCGTTCAGCTGTCATCTCGCCCCATCTGCTTTTTGTGTATTGCTGTGATTTTAACCTCGGTATTGTGCTTTTTTGTTTTGATCTTTTGTTTTTTTGTTTGTTAGATTTTACTTCACTTTGAAAAGTCAACCTGTCTTGGTACAGATGCAGCTGCTCCGTTACTTGTGATTGCTGCACAGCATGAAGTTCACAGCCACTGCCAGTGATGACAGACGCAGGTTACTTCAGCTCTCTATTACCGAGTATCACTACAATGATTAGGCTCATTTAATCCACCAGGATGATGAGCTGAAATGTCACTGGGAGACATTCCTAGAAGTGAGATTGCTGGGTACTAGACAAAAAGCTATACAGAAATTCAAATTCACATAATGCCTGTACAGCAAAGCCTAAGGTCTACGTTTTTAAGGATAAAATCCTACCTTTAGTTCATGTAGAAATTCATACACATGATAGTTTTGTCATGACAAATCAGAACAAAGGCTACCTAACTCACACTGGTCTGAGGAAACCTCCCAGGGGAAGAAGATCCTTGAGGTATATCAAAGATTTGAGTCAACGTGGTGAAGAAGAAGGGAAAGTGTTTTGAGCAGAGGACATTTAACTTTAACAAGTTATTTGCCGTTCATTAACATTTCTTTTACTTTAATGATCTAGGAAACTTTTCTGCAATGTGATAATATTTTGTGGGGCTGTCTTCTTCAGAGTTTCAAAGTAAAGTAGAAAACCTTGTTTTATAGAATCTTATGGCAGATTATTGTGCATGTGGGGGAGATCAGTGAATTTCCCAGCAATGCTGTCTCCAGAAAAGCCCCAGAACCCTGACTGTGCCTGCCCTGCCAATTCACACTCTTAGCTTGTCTTCCTATCGTTAGAACAGTTTCAAGTATCCGTTGTTTTGTGGGAAGCTGGGTTCCGTCTCTGCTAAGGCAGAAGCATAATTTTTGCCTTGGCCTACAACCTCATCTGGGTCAATCCAAGATAAGAGTTTTGTATTTGTATAGCATGATCTTTCAAGAATGCTTGATGGGTAGAGTACCTTTGATTCTTTTTTGTTTGTTTCTTTTGAGATGGAGATTCCCTCTTGTTGCCCAGGCTGGAGTTTACTGGTGTGGTCTCAGTTCACTGCAACCTCCACCTTCTGGGTTCAAGCTATTCTCCTGCCTCAGCCTCCCCCTCCCAAATAGCTGGGATTAGAGGCGCCTGCGACCATGCCCGGCTAATTTTTGCATTTTTAGTGACAGCGGGTTTTCACCATGTTGGCCAGGATGGTCTCGAACTCCTGACTCCGGGTGATCCACCTGCCTTGGCCTCCCAAAGTGCTGGGATTACAGGTGTGAGCCATCTCTCCCAGCCAATTTTTATTCTTCTGCAGTCTCCACGGATTGCCTGATTTTGCTTCATATTGTAACAGGTGATCTAATATTGTGCAAGTGTGATATTGAATGCGGCCAGGATTCTGTGTGATTGTGCTCACCACTAAGAAATAAATCATGCCCAGTCACCTTTAGAAACAATTGGACAGAATGTATCAACATTTCAAATACATACATCTTACGTCCCTTGATGTGCATTTCACAAGTGTACAAAGGCTGCTTCAGGCATAACAGTTATGTTCAAATTATTCACTTCATATTATTTGTAATAGAAAGACTAAGAAAAAGCTATCTATCCTAAGTATATAATCAGTTAAATAAGTCATGTCTCCTGCCTCAGTCTCCTGAGTAGCTAGGACTACAGGCATCCACCACTACACCTAATTTTTTTGTTGTTTTTCTGACACCGTGTCTTGCTCTGTCGCTCAGGCTGGAGTGCAGTGGCACAACCTCAGCTCATGGCAACCTCGGTGCAACCTCTGCCTCCCAGGTTAAAGCAATTCTCTTGCCTCAGCCTCCTGAGTAGCTAGGATTACAGGTATGTGCCACCATGCCCAGCTAATTTTTTTGTATTTTTAGTAAAGATCGGGTTTCACCATGTTGGTCAGGCTGGTCTCAAACTCCTGACCTCAAATGATCTGCCAGCCTCAGCTTCTCAAAGTACTGGGATTATAAGCATGAGCCACTGGGCCTGTGCTTCCTTATCCCCTTGTAAGTATACATACTGGGCCAGGATGGAAGAGAATATATCTTTGTATTAGATTGTATTTGCAGTTTTAAAAATCTTTGGAAAGATAGCAGGACATTCATGACAATGGTTGCCTGTTTAAAATGCTAGGAACTGTATTTTGACATGATAGCATGTAAGAAAAATAAATGAAATTAAAAAGCAGCCAGGCATGGTGGCTGACACCTGTAGTCCCAGCAGTTTGGGAGACCGAGGTGGGTGGATCACAAGGTCAGGAGATCGAGACCATCCTGGTCAACATGGTGAAACCCCGTCTCTACTAAAGATACAAAAAAAAAAAAAATTAGCTGGGCATAGTGGCACGTGCCTGTAATCCCAGCTACTCAGGAGGCTGAGGCAGGAGAATTGCCTGAACCAGGGAGGCGGAGGTTGGACTGAGCCAAGATTGCACCACTGTACTCTAGCCTGTCTACACACTCCAGAATAGAAGGGGCTGTGTCTACACACTCCAGAATAGAAGGAGCTATGTCTATACACTCCAGAATAGAAGGGGCTGTATCTATACACTCCGGAATAGAAGGGGCTGTGTCTATACACTCCAGAATAGAAGGGGCTGTGTCTATACACTCTAGAATAGAAGGAGCTATGTCTATACACTCCAGAATAGAAGGAGCTGTGTCTACACACTCCAGAATAGAAGGGGCTGTGTCTATACACTCTAGAATAGAAGGAGCTATGTCTATACACTCCAGAATAGAAGGGGCTGTGTCTACACACTCTAGAATAGAAGGAGCTGTGTCTACACACTCCAGAATAGAAGGGGCTGTGTCTACACACTCTAGAATAGAAGGAGCTGTGTCTACACACTCCAGAATAGAAGGGGCTGTGTCTACACACTCCGGAATAGAAGGGGCTGTGTCTATACACTCCAGAATAGAAGGGGCTCTGTCTACACACTCCGGAATAGAAGGGGCTGTGTCTATACACTCCAGAATAGAAGGGGTTGTATCTACACACTCCAGAATAGAAGGAGCTGTGTCTACACACTCCAGAATAGAAGAGGCTGTGTCTATACACTCCAGAATAGAAGGGGCTCTGTCTACACACTCCAGAATAGAAGGAGCTGTGTCTACACACTCCAGAATAGAAGAGGCTGTGTCTATACACTCCAGAATAGAAGGGGCTCTGTCTATACACTCCAGAATAGAAGGGGCTCTGTCTATACACTCCAGAATAGAAGGGGCCGTGTCTATACACTCCAGAATAGAAGGGGCCATGTCTACACACTCCGGAATAGAAGGGGTTGTGTCTATACACTCCAGAATAGAAGGGGTTTTGTCTATACACTCCGGAATAGAAGGGGCCGTGTCTATACACTCTGGAATAGAAGGGGCCGTGTCTATACACTCCGGAATAGAAGGGGCTCTGTCTATACACTCCGGAATAGAAGGGGCCGTGTCTATACACTCCAGAATAGAAGGGGCCGTGTCTACACACTCCAGAATAGAAGGGGCTGTGTCTATACACTCCAGAATAGAAGGAGCTATGTCTATACAGTTCAGCCTCAGGGATACGGCAGGCAGCAGCTCATGCCTGCAATCCCAGCACTTTCGCTGGTTGAGGCAGAAGGATCATTTGAGCCCAGGGGATGGAAGTCAGCCCTGGCAACATAGCAAGACCCCAACTCTACAAAACAATTTAAAAAATTAGCCAGGCTTTGGTGGCTTAGGCTGAGGCTAGAGTGTCACTTGAGTCCAGGAGTTCGTGGGAGTTGATCAGGCCACTGCCCTCCAGCCTGGACAACAAAGCCAGACCCTGCCTTCCTGGGGATGGGGGTTTGAGTCACAATAGTAGTTCCCTCTGCACAGGGATTGGAAAGGAACTTGAGAGTGCTGGTGAGCCGCATGCTGGTAGGCCGGGTTTATTCAGTTTGCGGAGAATCATCAATATGAATATTTATATACGAGAGGCTGAATTTTTTTGAATAAGTAATTGGCTTGTGCAACTGGGACCTGGTTAGTAAGTGCTAATTCCATAGGACAGGCATCGGAAAGGACAGGCTGGAAATAATAAAGAACACCTATGACACCAAAAGTTTGTTCTTTGAAAAGATCACCAAAATTGACAAACATTTAGCTAGATAAACCAAGAAGAAAAGGAGTGACTGCTGAGCGTGGTGGCTCATGCCTGTAATTCTAGCACTTTGGGAGGCTGAGGTGAGTGGATTACCTGAGGTCAGGAGTTCAAGACCAGCCCGACCAATGTGATGAAACCCCATCTCTACTAAAAATACAAAAATTAGCTGGATGTGGTGGGGACGCCTGTAGTCCCAGCTACTCAGGAGGCTGAGGCAGGAGAACTGCCTGAACTTGGGAGGTAGAGGTGGCAGTGAGCAGAAATCATGCCACTGCACTCCAGCTTGGTGACAGAGTGAAACTCTGTCTCAAAAAAAGGGAGAAGGGGGAAGGAAGGAAGGAAGGAAGGAAAGAGGAAATTCAAACGACTAAAATCAGAAATGAACGTGGAAGTGTCCACTCACCCAGGGCTGCTCATAGCAGCTCACTTTACCCAGTATAGCATGTCCTGCTATCAAGAAAAAAATAACAGTGCATAATAATAGGCAAAATACACAGTTTAAAGAGACAGAGCAAGCATCAGAACCAGACTCAGATATGACAGGGATGTTGGAATTCTCAGACCAGGAATTCGAAACAGCTGATTAAGATGCCAGGGACCTTGGCCAGGCATGGTGGCTTATACCTGTCATCCCAGGATTTTGGGAGGCTGTGGCGGGTGGATCACGTAAGGCCAAGAATTTCAGACCAGCCTGGCCAACATGGTGAAACACCATCTTTACTAAAAATGAAAAAAAAAAAAAAAAAAAAAAATTAGCGAGGCATTGTGGTACGTGTCTGTAATCCCAGCTACTCAGGAGGCTGAGGCATGAGAATTGACTGAACCCATGAAGCAGAGATTACAGCAAGCCGCTGCACTGCAGCCTGGACGACAAAGCAAGGTTCTGTCTCAAAAAAAAAAAGGCCAAAGTGTGTAATATATTAAGAAAATGGCATGCAAGAACAGATGGGCAAAGGGATGGAAATTCTAAGGAAGAGCCAAAAAGAAGTGCTGGTGATCAAAAACACTGTAACATCAAGGCAATGAAAAGACAAGCCGCATGCTGGGAGAAAATATTTGCTAAAGATATACCAGATAAAGTACTGTTAATCAAAATCTACAAAGAACTCTTAAAATTCAACAGTAAGAACACAAAGAACCTCATGGAAAATAAAAAACAAAACAAAAGGTCAGGCCACTGGGCGAAGTGGCTCAAGCCTGTAATCCCAGCTACTTGGGAGGCTGAGGCACAAGAACTGCTTGAACCCAGGAGGTGGAGTTTGCAGTGAGCTGAGATTGCACCACTGCACTCCAGCTTGGGTGACAGATTGAGAGTCTCTGTCTCAAAAAAAAAAAAAAAAAAAAATGGCCAAAGACCTTAACAATCACCTTACCAAAGAAGATGTACAGATGAAAAATAAGTATATGAAAAGATGTTCCACTCCATATGTCATCAAGGAAATGCACAATAAAAGAACAATGAGATGCTAGCACACACCTATCAGAACAGTTAAAGTCCAGAACACTGACAACAGCAAATCGTGGCGAAGCTATGGAGTAACAGGGAACTCTGATTCATTCCTGGTGGAATCACAGATGGCACAGCTACTTTGGAAGACAGTTTGGTGGTTTATTATAAAAGGAAACATATTCTTCTCACAATCCAGTTGTACTCATTGGTATTCACCCAAAAGAGTTGAAAAATGATGTCCACATGAAAATCTGTATACAGATGTTTATGGCACCTTTATTCACAATTGCCAAAATTTCGAAGCAAGCAAATTATTATTTGATAAGTGAATGGATTAAGTGCGATATATGTAGACAATGGAATATTGTTCAGCATTGAGAAGAAATGAGATATCAACCCATGAAAAGACATGGAGGAAACTTCAACGCACATTACTAAGAAGCCAATCTGAAAAAAGCTACATACTGTATGATTGTAATTATGTGACATTGTGGAAAGGCAAAACTATGGACACAGTAAAAAGATCAGTCGTTGCCAGGGTTTGTGAGGATGGAGGCATGAACAGACCTAGCACAGAGAATTTTTAAGGCAGTGAAACTATTCTGCATGATGCTATAATGATGGATACATATCATACTTCTGTGCAAATGGATGCAACAGGAAGAGTGAAACCTAATGTAAACTTTGGCCTCTGGGTGGTGATGATATCAAGATAGGACATCCGTTGCAATGAACCCACCACTCCCGTGGGGCATGTTGACAGTGAGGGAGTTATGCGTATGCGGGAGCAGGGCATATGTGAGAAATTTCTGTACCTTCTGCTCAAAGTTTTGCTGTGGATCTAAAACCTCTCTCTCTCTCTTTCTCTCTCTCTCTGTCTCTTTCTCTCTCTCTTTCTTTTTTTAAAAGAAAGTCTATGAAATGCATATGTGAGAAAAGAAGAAAGGTTATGTTTACGGAAGTTTAAGCAGGAAAATGAAGTTTGGGACTTTAAGTTCAGTGGAGAATTGAATCCGTGTGGACAGTCGTGAAGAACAGATAGGGGGCCGGGCGCGGTGGCTCACGCCTGTCATCCCAGCACTTTGGGAGGCCGAGGCGGGTGGATCACGAGGTCAAGAGATCGAGACCATCCTGGTCAAAATGGTGAAACCCCATCTCTACTAAAAATACAAAAATTACCTGGGCACGGTGGTGCGCGCCTGTAATCCCAGCTACTCAGGAGGCTGAGGCAGGAGAATTGCCTGAACCCAGGAGGCGGAGGTTGCGGTGAGCCGAGATCGCGCCATTGCACTCCAGCCTGGGTAACAAGAGCGAAACTCCGTCTGAAAAAAACAAAAAAAAGAACAGATGTGAAGGGCCTGAAGGAGGGACCTAGCCTAGCAACAACAGAGGACAAGGACATTTCATAGAGTCTGAATGTAAGCTCAGCAGAATTTCGCAACGATATTGACGCCGGGTGAGAGAGTGAGGGGGATTCTGAGGGAAGCAGGAGGAATTCCAGTCATCACGTCGAGTAGACAGGTCTGGCCCGCGCCGAGATGTCTGAGGTTTATCTTGCTGCGGTGATAGTTTCAGTATAAGGCTCACAGAACGCAAACGCAGCGATTTCTGGGTGTTGGGTACTTGCTCATGGGGGCGTCGCGCTGGTTTTGTAGCAGTTTCAAGGTGCGGCCGCAGACACTGACCTGGCAAACTTCAGGAGCGAGAAAACGCGCTTCCAGGATGGAGGCTGAACCGCACGGAATCCCTCATTAGGTCCAGCAGGAGAGCGCTCCTCGCCGACGGGAGTTTCCGTAGTGTAGTGGTTATCACGTTCGCCTCACACGCGAAAGGTCCCCGGTTCGAAACCGGGCGGAAACACTGCCGAGTACCCGGTTTTGTCTTCCTAAAATTTATAGCGACTGCTCTTAGGACCCCGCCCATTCGCATCAATTACTATACGCACGATATTGTCATGGGGACTGTTACACACAATGCTGGGGCTGACGGAAGGCATTTATAGGAGGTGATACTTTCAAGATAAAACAGAGAATTTTTTTTTTCTTTAAAGAGCAGCTAAAACAGAACACTGTATTCCAGGGTTTGATGATTTTTTTTCCATTCTTTTATTATTTATTAATTTATTTTTGAGGCGGAGTCTTGCTCTGTTGCCCAGGCTGGGGTGGAGTGGCACAATCTTGGCTCACTGCAACCTCCACTTACCACATTCAAGCGATTCTCCTGTTTCAGCCTCCCAAGTAGCTGGGACTACAGGTGACTGCCACCACACCTGCCTAATTTTTTTTTTTTTTTTGTATTTATTGTAGAGACAGGGGTTCACCATATTGGCCGGGCTGGTCTTGAACTCCTGACCTTGTGATCTGCCCGCCTTGGCCTCCCAAAATGCTTGGATTACAGGCATGAGCCATCACACCTGGCCTTATGTTTGTCTAATAAATGATCCATAACTTCAGGTCTCATTTGCTGCCAGTCTCTCGTTAGGTTTTTGCTTTCGTTTTTGTTTTCTTTCAGTGTTTCACCGATTGCTCTTCTTATCCACTCAAGATGTTGTTATGCTACCCCACTTTACAATACATTCAGTGAGATTCTAGAGTTCAGACTCATGCAAGAAGGGTTATCACACCACTAATTTATACAATATGTATGTCTTACCTCCTTCCTTGCCTTCTTTTTGAACTGTGTTTAAAGCAAAAACGTTAAGTGAAGCTGTAAATTCCTTAGGAATATGAAAAGTAGCTACAAAAATTTAAACTTAGAACATTGCAGCTCAATTCTGGATGGTCTCTGGCATAGATTTAGCTAATTCATCATAAATATTTCTAACCCATTACCATGTTTTCCTACAAAGTGCCTCTGACATCGAGAGTCAATGTCTGCAGCTTTATTAGGTATATATCCAAGTAAGGTTTAGTTAATGACAAGAAATTGCCTAAGTTTAGGGGAAGAAATAAAGAGGCCTCGCTGGGATTTGAACCCAGGATCTCCTGTTTACTAGACAGGCGCTTTAACCAGCTAAGCCACGAAGCCCCACGTGTTTTGTGTGGGGGTAATTTATTATTTTATAAAACTTTACACCTCAACCTGTCAGTGTTTTTACTTCAGTGATTTTCTCTGCAGTAACATAAGAAGATATTTCTGGGTCTCAGTCAAAACCGGAGAATAATGCTCTTGCTGTAGAATAAGAATAGATCCTGAATTAAGAAGACTGTTTTCCTTTTGGAAACTGCTCTAAATGTCAAGGGCACCTCCAGACTATAAGCTCTGGTGGCCAGGTAGAGAACTTGCTTGGTTTTGAGAACAATTAATGTCTCTTATGCCTACCAGTGAGTTTGCCTTCTGATGAACCCTCATTTCGTTTGTTCTTCTAGTGGGTGAGTGGTATCAGGGAAAACACTCTCTCCACATTTTTCTCTAACTTGGCCCCCAGTGATTCTGCCTGTCCAACATGCAAAATATACTCACCCTGGCCAAGGCAGACTGCTTTGCAACATGAGCTCCACCTCTAGGATGGCATTATCTAAATCAGGCAAAGGTGCAGATGAAATTCTTTGGGTCGAAATTTTCAAATAAGGTTCTACTTGATTTGAACATCTATGTACTTAAGCTACAAGTTACCTGTCTCCCAACGTACAGGCAGAGGAGGCATAGGATAATCTCGATACACACTCCCATTCAAAAAGAACGAAAGCAAGAGGAAAAAGAAAACAAGAGACACCCAGGTTGTAGCAGCTGTAGAGTTCAGTGGGCACAGGGTGCTCATGTGTTGATTAGAACTCAGTACTGCTGTCTGGGAGTGACTCCCCAGGCTCTTGGCTCCATCTCCTGGGTTCTTATTCTACACTCGGATTCATCCATTCTTTTTTTTTTTTTTGAGACGGAGTGTCACTTTTGTTACCCAGGCTGGAGTGCAATGGCGTGATCTCGGCTCACCGCAACCTCCACCTCCTGGGTTCAGGCAATTCTCTTGCCTCAGCCTCCTGAGTAGCTGGGATTACAGGCACGCGCCACCATGCCCAGCTAATTTTTTGTATTTTTAGTAGAGACGGGGTTTCACCATGTTGGCCAGGATGGTCTCGATCTCTTGACCTCGTGATCCACCTGCCTCGGCCATTCTTTTAATGAGAAATTTCACTTTGCAGCTGAGTGGTTTGCTCAGCCTACTTCCTTCCCATAGTAGTCTGGGAGGAAGAGGGGTGAGGTCCAAAGTCTTTTTATTTTATGCTGTTCTTTATTTCTTTGAGTCCAAGCTGTCAATGTTCAAATAGTATAATTTTCTTCAAAAATGTGATGTTATGAAAGTTACTGAAGTTTATTCCTTTAGACCAGGGGTTCACAAACCAGAGCCCACAGGCCACATCTGGTCTTGTTGCTGTTTTTATGAAGTTTTATTGGGATACAACCACATTCATCACTTAGCATGATCTGTGGGTGCTTTCCTGCCACAGCCAACTTGTGTAATTGCCACATCAACTGAACGGCCTGCAAAGCCTAAAATATTTACTATCTGGGTCTTAAAAAAAAAAAAAAAAGTTTGCCAGGCCTGGAGTGGTGGCTCGTCCCTATAATCCTGGCGCTTTGGGAGGCCGAGGCAGGAGGATCACTTGGGTCCAGGAGTTGGAGACCAGCCTGGCCAACCTGAAGAAACCCAGTCTCTACGAAAATACAAAAAAAAAAAAAAAAAAAAAATGGCTGGGTGTGGTGGCATACTCCTGTAGTCCCAGCTACTCCGGAGGCAACAGAATCACTTGAACCTGGGAGGCGGAGGGTGCAGTAAGCCAAGATGGCGCCACTCAGTGCACTGGACCCTGGGCAACAAGAGCAAAACATTTTCACTTTCACATGTACATGTTTAAACCCTATAGATAATTGTGTTTTCAAAAACTTCACAGATGATTGCTTCTACTCTGTAGCTTGTGCACAGATCATGCTAATTTTGATTACTAACAGTAATCAAATATTCTAAACATTTTTGTGTCTATCCATACAGGATGAATTCTTTCTCTATGTGCTTTTCACCTCCATCTCCATCCTCAAGTCAGTTCTTGCCCCAGTATTGAGAGATCTGAGTTTCCTCCAGTGTTTGGTAGAAGTGGGAATCGCTCAGGCTACATATCCTCTGCCAGGAATGGAAACTTATCTGGCCAGAGACAAAACCCAGAGCCCAACAGCCAAAGGCCTTAAGGGGTCCATTCCTTTTCCATGGCTTCATCAGGCAGAGAAAGATCTTGATGTGGACCCAGGCAGTCCTGAGCATCCAAATAAGGCCTGGGCTCCTTTATCCTCAGCTGACGAGATTCTGAGGAGACATCTCTGACTGTCTCTGCTTGTCTGCTGCAGACCACACAACCATGAGATTCTGAGACGTCTCTGACTCTCTTTGCTTGTCTGCTGCAGACCACACGACCACGAGATTCTGAGATGTCTCTGACTGTCTCTGCTTGTCTGCTGCAGACCACACAACCTTGAGATTCTGAGACGTCTCTGACTCTCTTTGCTTGTCTGCTGCAGACCACACAACCTTGAGATTCTGAGACGTCTCTGACTCTCTTTGCTTGTCTGCTGCAGACCACACAACCTTTGCATCTTGCGGCGCTTTTTTCTGGTTACCTGAGAAACGAAGGTGCATGCCTCACACTAGGTGTTCACTATTGTTATGTAAATTAATTTTATTCCAACCCTACTTCAGGATTTTATTTCCGCTCTGTCTCCTCCAGACCCTGAAGTTCCTTTCTATGAGTTTCTTTTGTGAATTCTTCAATTCCCCGTGACAGCATTAGCGTCCTTCACTGAGTGCTGTTTGGCAGACTGTGGAAGTTAGAATGACTTGAGGGTGCTTGGTAAGATTAAGATTCTTGGGACCCATGGCAAATCGGTTTATTCAGGATCACTGCATGAGGGGTTCTAGAATCCTCATTTGTAATAAGTCTCCCAGGAGATACTTTATTTATTTTTTGAGATGGAGTTTCTCTCTTGTTACCCAGGCTGGAGTGCAATGGCGGGATCTCGGCTCACCACAACCTCTGCCTCCTGGGTTCAAGCAATTCTTCTGCCTCAGCCTCCCAAGCAGCTGGGATTACAGGCACGCACCACCATGTCCAGCTAATTTTTGTATTTTTAGTAGAGACAATGTTTCACCTTGTTGACCAGGATGGTCTCGATCTCTTGACCTCGTGATCCACCCACCTCAGCCTCCCAAAGTGCTGGGATTACAGGCGTGAGCAACCACGCCCATCCAGGCCCTCCCAGGACATAATTTAGCCGCAAGGACTGGATTCTCTGTGTTAACAATTGTGAACTTTTCCGGGAGCAGTTGGAGTTCTGGGGCGGTGTATTTTTCTGTGCAGCCCACACACGGCTCAGTGTGTTTCTTTTGTAAATAGGTTGGATTGTCAGCTTAAAACATTTTGTCATTAAAATGAAAGAATCTGAACTGCCTTTGTGTCCACTAAAGATCTTAACATTTACCCCAGAATGAACTCGTTTTAATGTAATAAACCCTGGGCCCCAATCCTGATGCCTCCAATGACATCAGTGTGTGTGGACTGGAGGTTTGAATTCAGCAGGCAAAATGGCGATCTCTGAAGAAAAAGTCGGGACAGTGACTTTAGTGAAGCAGAAGTTGAAGGTGGTGTTAAGGGGCACTCCCTCCCCTCATCTGTCCACCCCCTCACCCCCACCCCCTTGCTTTTTCCTTTCAAATCAAGTAAAAACAAACATTTCTAAAAATTTTTGACTGGATGAGGAGACTCAGGAGAAATGCTTGTTGAACTCGTGCTGTGTTTTCCTATCACATCTTCCTTATATTTTAATACAGTTCAGTAAAAACCTCAATAACTCGGTACTTCCTTAACGTTCAGCACAAATGCCTTGGTTATTATAAAAAAAATGATTGCCTCCCCGACAGCCCCAGTCACCGGGATGGCCGAGTGGTTAAGGCGTTGGACTTAAGATCCAATGGGCTAGTGCCCGCGTGGGTTCGAACCCCACTCTCGGTAGGTTAGTTTTTATCTCCAGACTTCTTTAATACCAGCATTTAAAGAGTACTCGAAGGTGGCTTCATTGTTTTTCTACCCCTTTGCATAAACACGACTGTTTTCCTGTCTTCAAATCTACAGAAATTGCCTCAATAGGCAGTAGTGTGTGAATGATTTTCTACTGCAACCTATCAGATGGGAATACCGCTCACATCCATAGCTCACATCCATGGTCTGTTCCAGGACTTTCAATTCCACCAGGAATTGAACCTGTGAGGATATTTGATCACAAGGTCACAGGTAAGAAACTCTAGTTCTCTGTACCTCCCAGAAAGGGAGAGCCGCTCCTCAGGATTCTCATAGTTTCCAAACGATTGTGCAAGAAAAGCCCAACTCTTACCTAGGGCTGTCTGTCAAATACTCTGGAGAGCATGGTTGAATCCTTAACAGAGTTTGAGTTTAATCTTGTTTTTTTTTTTTTTTCTTTTTCAGTTTGAAACGTGAAAATGAAACCCCTCAGGGAAGTTTTTTTTTTTTTTTTTTTTTTTTTTTGGCATTTAACAGGTTATATTGTCTTTAAGAACCTTTTTATATGTTAAAAAGCCACCTGTATTTTCTTTTCTGTTATATGCATCGTATTCTGTGCTAATTTTTCTACTTAGTCGTTAGGTCTTTTATGATTTGTAGGGACTCATTAAATATGACCTCATTAACTTTATTTTGACATGAATCACAGGCAGTCTAGTCTGTTGTCTTTGAACTTTCTGGTGGCTTCGGATATGTAAAAATTTTTTTTTTTTTTTTTTTTGTGAGACGAAGTCTCGCTGTGTCACCAGGCTGGAGTGCAGTGGCACAGTCTTGGCTCACTGCAACCTCTACCTTGTGGGTTCACAGTGATTCTACTGCCTCCCCCTCCCGAGTAGCTGGGACTACAGGCATGCACCACCATGCCCAGCTAATTTTTTTTTTTTTTTTTTAATTTGAGACGGAGTTTCGCTCTTGTTACCCAGCGCAATGACGCCATCTCGGCTCACCGCAACCTCCGCCTCCTGGGTTCAGGCAATTCTCCTGCCTCAGCCTCCTGAGTAGCTGGGACTACAGGCACGCGCCACCATGTCCAGCTAATTTTTTGTAGTTTTAGTAAAGACGGGGTTTCACTATATTGGCCAGGATGGTCTCGATCTCTTGATCTCGTGATCCACGCCCCCCTTGGCCTCCCAACGTGCTGAGATTACAGGCGTGAGCCATTGAGCTGGCGCAAATAGGTGTCTATGCAACCAAACGTACCAGTCTTCAAGTTTCACAGCACTACAAGTTCAGTTGGTTTGCAGGCCTTTGAAATTGCTGTGCTTTTGCCTTCAGTGCTTTCTGCCAAGATCATGGCTGACTCTCCACATCCCCGATCAGTAGGAAAGTGACCTCTTCAGGGAGCCCTTCTCTGGGCACCCCATCTAAAATAGATTCTCATCTACCCTCTCCATCACAGTATTCTATTTTATTGTCTCATAATTATAATACATTTAGCAGTATCCAAAATTATCTTGATCCTTTATTGCAGGGATCCCCAACCCCAGGGCCATGGACTGGGGCGGGTCTGTGGCCTGTTACGAACCCAACCCCACAGCAGGAGTTGAGCGGCTGGCGAGCATTATGACCTGATCAGATCAGCTGTGGCACTGGATTCCCATAGGAGCGGGAACCCCGTTGTGAATTGTGCCTTCGAGGGATCTGGGTTGCACGCTTCCTTAGGCAAATCTAACACCTGATGGTGTGAAGTAGAAGGGTTTCGCCCAAAACCATCCCAGCTGCTTTATCGTTTTCTTTTGGAACGAAAGTTCCATAAGAATAAAGACTCGCCTATTCTGTACAGCTTTGATTCTTAGTGCCCAGTATAGTGCCTGGTCTATAGTAAATATGTCTCGAAGATTGTTCCAGATGAAGAATTGGAAAGTGTGGAGACTGGATAATAACAAGAGCCAACTTGTAAAAAAATTTACTACATGCAAGGCACATTGTAAGTTCTCATTTCTCATTTAACACAGCAGTTATATGGGAGTGGGGTAATATTGTTATTTCAATTTTACTGATAAGCACGCTAAGTAGAAGTTCTCAACCTCCTCAGCAGATACTACGGTACAAGTTACAGAGCCTCAATCATTCTGGAAGAAATATGGCTTGACGGAGAAATGTGGCTGGCCTGAGAGAGACAGAGTCTCCCTGTGTCACCCTGACTGGAGTGCAGTGGCGTGATCTCGGCTCACTGCAACCTCTGCCTGCCCGGTTCAAGCGATTCTCCTGCCTTAGCCTCCTGAGTAGCTGGGATTACAGGCGCACACCACCACAGCCGGCTAACTTATATATATATGTAGAGATGGGGTTTCACCATGTTGGTCAGGCTGGTCTCGAACCGTTGACCTCGTGATCCGCTGGACTTGGCCTCCCAAAGTGCTGGGATTACAGGTGTTAGCCACCGTGCCCTGCCTAAAGTATTATTTGCTTTTTTTAAAAAAGCTCTTAAATTAGAAAAGTATTTTTAAAGGTATGTACCCTGTTGAATAGCCCGTTGGAATAAGTGTTTGGAGTATATAAAACAAAATCTTTGTCTTTCTTATTATTGAAGTTTTGGAAAAATGTTCTTTCTCACTTTTTAATTTTGTTTGCTCTTTGTCCGAAATGGGGAAAACAGAATGACCCAGCATGAGTGATACAAACAGTGGGTGTTTTTTTTTTAAATTAATTAATTAATTTTTATTTTTTTGAGGAAGTAATCAAATAATTCAGCATTTTACTTCAAGAAAATTTCCCCGGGCAGAGGAGGACAAGAATCACAAAAGCCTCCTATAGTACGTCTGCCACTGCCAGGAGCCTGTTGCCCTTTTGCTTTGTGGGTGGGATGTGGGTTATGTATGACTTGGAGGTGGGGAAGAGTGACCTCCCGGTCAAAAGTAGCTTCTCTAAAGTAAGGGAAGGCCCACCATATTCAAAGTCGTTTTTTCAGCGCGAAGTTGAGTTGCACGTACAGATTGAGATACCCATACCGGGGATAAAACCCACAGCTCACACTTTGCCCATAAAGGAATCGAACCTACAACCTTAACGTTCTTGACACAACGCTCTAACCAACTGAGCTAACCAGGCAGCCGACCCCGTGCCTTCCTTCTGTCTTATAAACTGCCAGGAAATGCCTTGCTTTATTGAAATTTATCTCTGAATAGATAATTACATTTGCTCTGTTCCCCATTTTCCTTCACCCGGGCTGGGGGTGGCGGAGCTCCACATTGATCCTGGAGGAAACAGTTCTTAACCGGCGCGTTCTAATCCGAGAAGATTCCTGTCAACGTTCCCAGCCAGGGCTTCCTTCCTCCCGCCCGGGGCGAACCCGAAGTGGTTCCAAACTTGAGATCTCGGCGAGCGGATCCGGGAACCGTCGGACCCCAGGGCCGTCGCGCGGTGGAAAGGACGCGGCTCCCGCGAGAGGGGCGCAGATTCCTCTCTGTCGTTGGAGACCCTTCGGGACAGGTCAGCTCCTGTGGAAGCCTTCGGGACCCGGGAGCTGCACCCTCTCCCCGCCTTGCCTCGGGGCGGTTCCTCCGTCACTACGACCCTGAAGTCTCCGCGGCGCGTCCCAGGCCTGTGGCGCCGCGCTCCAGTCACCGACTTGCCGCTGCAGTTCCCGTCCCAGGACAGCTGGTGGCGCTCGAGCGCGGACTGGGGCCGCTGAGGCGGAAGGACGGATGGAGCCGCGTCTTCTGGGTATCGGACCTCGCGGGGTCCCAGCGCAGAACCAGCCCCCAAGGCAGTAAGAGGGAGTGCGGAGCCGGGGCGTTTCCGGAGTAAAGCCTGGTATCTGCGGGGGAGCGAAATCCTACGATCTGAAACGGAAGGAGGAGGTGAGGCCCGGGTTCGAAACCCAGAGGAAGAAGGCGTGAGACATTTGCGCCTGCGAGGTGCGGCGCGGGCGGACGGCGCCCGATCCTCCTGCGGTAGGTGTCGGCCCAGGGAGGGGCCCGGGAGCAGCTGATTCGGGATTTACCGTCTGCTTTCTCGGCAAATTCCACTTCCCTCCTCCCGCCACGACTGCTTCTGTTAGTTCAGGGAATAATTTTGTTTGTTTGTTTTTGAGACGGAGTTTCGCTCTTGCTACCCAGGCTGGAGTGCAATGGCGCGATCTCGGCTCACCGCAACCTCCGCCTCCTGGGTTCAGGCAATTCTCCTGCCTCAGCCTCCTGAGTAGCTGGGATTACAGGCACGCGCCACCATGCCCAGCTAATTTTTTGTATTTTTAGTAGAGACGGGGTTTCACCGTTTTGACCAGGATGGTCTCGATCTCTTGACCTCGTGATCCACCCGCCTCGGCCTCCCAGGGGAATATTTTTAAAAGTTACTTGGCCTATGTACATTTAAAATGCCCTCCTCATGCCCTCCTGTATTTAGACGTATATGCATGAATATATATATTTGTGAATTGTGAAGTCTTATCTTGCATATGCACTATCAGTATATAATGTGTTTAATGCTTTGTATTCACGTCTTTGCCTTAGAAATAAGAATCACACCCTTTGACTAGCCAAATTTGCCATTTATTTCAACTCTTTGAATATGAAAAATTAGTTTATTATAAATAATAAATCACCTCTTCCTGTCTTTTAGCTCATTTCATTCACTTTGTACTTTTTTTTTTTTTTTTGAGACAGTCTCGCTCTGTTGTCCAGGCTAGAGTGCAGTGATCTCGGCTCACTGTAACCTCGGCCTCCCGGCGTGCCTCAGCCTCCGGAGTAGCTGGGATCACAAGGGCACGCCACCACGCCCAGCCAATTTTTGTATTTTTAGTAGAGACAGGGTTTCACCATGTTGGCCAGGCTGGTCTTGAACTCCCAACTTCAAGTGATCTGGCGGCCTCTGCTTCCCAAAGTACTGGGATTACAGGCCGTGAGCCACCGTGCACGGCCTGTACATCTTTTTAATCAACTAGTAGATGCCTTTCTTTATTTTGTTCTGTAGTGAAAATGCTGCAAGTTTGTGGCATAGATTATTATCAATATTGTTCTACTAGGACACTTTTTATGGTAAATGATCTCTGAACGACTGGGCCACATTTAGACTTACTTTGACCTCAAGAGACCAACATAGGCATTAGTCACCGCTTTTTGTCACAGGTCAGTTCCCTAGGAAACAGACACTGAGATGATTTGTGTGCCGGAGGCTTATTGGGAGTGCTCTCAAAATCAGCATCTGTGAGACGGAGAGGTGAGCAGGATTGAGAAAAGCCAGAAGCTGAATTCAGTACAGGTGCAACACACATCCCATCTCACAGGTGTATATAAATCTGGAATGGTCTTTCACAAATATCCTTAATTGTAGTGGGGAGGTAGGAAGGGCAGACCTATGTATTTCTCCATCAACTGGTCATTGGATCTAAGCTGCTCCGGTGGTGGGGTGTGACTTGGAGCAAGGGACTTCCCTTCCTCTGAAGGTAGATCTGAGTCGGACCCAGATATGAGCCATCAGTAGTTAATATTCCTGTGGTTGAGGAATGAGTGCCGCCACTCGGGAAGCGGGGATCTGATAATCCGCCACTTATCCTCATAGTGCTTTCCTACAACAACCGTGTGTCTGACATGTGCTAATCTTCCACCAGTAACGCCTGCTTCTCCACACTAACAGAGAAGAGAACAGGTGTGGTTAAAACAAAATGATGCTTAATAAAGTTAATTCATTTTTCCTTTGAGGTTCAACAGAAGTCCCTACCTGGCCACCAGAGCCTATAGTGAGTCTAGCAGTACCCATGTGGGGACAGTTTTTCAAGGAGAAATAGTTGTTTCAATCCAACCCATGTATTCATCCTTTCAAAATAAAGATCTTTTGTTTTAACTGAGACCTGAATATCTTTTTGTGTTTTGAAGTCTAACAAAGGAGTCACTGGGGTTGTTGCAAATTATAGAAGTGAGACATCATATTCAAATAATACACAATTGAGTCTTTACTCAGCTGTGGCTCCGTGGCTTAGCTGGTTAAAGCGCCTGTCTAGTAAACAGGAGATCCTGGGTTCGAATCCCAGCGGGGCCTTTCCCTATCCGTGTACATGTTTTGTAATTTCACCTGGTGCTGCTGACAGAGAAAACAACCGAACCCAAGGAATCCTGGAATACTCAGGCCTTAAAAAAAGCCTTGCTAGAAAACAGAGGAGCTACATTGACATTGTAAAGGAGACAAACGGAAAGTGCCGTTATGAATATAATTCATATGCTGGGATATCCTTGAAACACGAGTTATGTCTTATCCTAAATCTAGGTAGCCTAGCAGAGCTGAGGTGTGCTCCCTTATCGTACGGTTTGAGATCAAATGATGTAGATTCAACAGCTTTAGAAATAGGTGGCTCTCAGTCCCATCACTCCAGTTTCGGCGACAGAGAGACCCCTGTCTCAAAAAAAAAAAAAAAAAAAGCACACACACACACAAATGAATAGGCCCCTTCAGGTATTCTTTGGATATACTTGATTGCTGAAAATGATTTAATTGTTTTTGCAACCTCAGAACCCTCAAGACACTTAGAATAGAGGTGGCACTCAAAAACGTTTTTACAATACACCACTAATGACTCTTCTAATTTTTTTTTTTTTTTTTTTTTTTTTTGGAGACGGAGTTTTTGCTCTTGTTGCCCAGACTGGAGTGCAATAATGCGATCTCCACTCACTGCAACCTCCACCTCACGGGTTCAAGCGATTCTCCTGCCTCAGCCTCCCCAGTAGCTGGGATTGCAGGGCCTGACACCACACCTGGCTAAATTTTTTTTTTTTTTTTTTCAGTAGAGATGGGTTTTCTCCATGTTGGTCAGGCTGGTCTCAAACTCCTGACCTCAGGTGATTCGCCCACCTCCGCCTCCCAAAGTTTTGGGATTACAGGAGTGAGCCACCGTGCCCAGCCTTAAACTTTGAATTGATCACTGTAATAGCTATTCTTCCTCTTTGAATGATTCTGGACTTAGGATATCACCAAAGTTTCTGGAAAGAAGAATCTATTATATCATCTTAAAAAAGGAATTATTATTGACAAAACTGATAAACTATTAACAGACTAGAGGCCAGTGAAAAATGCATTTTGATACCTGAAGTCTTGAAATTTTTCTAGGCAGATTTTTTTTTTTTTTTTTTTTTTTTTTTTTTTTTTTTTTGAGACGGAGTTTTGCTCTTGTTACCCAGGTTGGAGTGCAATGGCGCGATCTCGGCTCACCGCAACCTCCGCCTCCTGGGTTCAGGCAATTCTCCTGCCTCAGCCTCCTGAGTACCTGGGATTACAGGCATGCGCCACCATGCCCAGCTAATTTTTTTTTGTATTTTTAGTAGAGACGGGGTTTCACCATGTTGACCAGGATGGTCTCGATCTCTTGACCTCGTGATCCACCTGCCTCGGCCTCCCAAAGTGCTGGGATTACAGGCGTGAGCCACAGCGCCCGGCCCTTCTAGGCAGATTTATACATAAGACATCTGAGAAAGACGTCAAACCTTGAAGATAAGCTGTTTCTGTCTTAACTGCTCTGTTTCTTTGGGTATTCTAAGACATATCAACTATATGTCAATCTTTACTCACATATACAGGTACGTATTCTTTATTCAGAGTCTCCTTTAAGGGCAAATTGCCACTCAAATGGACAGCTCCGTGTGTGTGTATGTGTGTGTGTGTGTGTGTGTGTGTGTGTGTGTGTGCGCGCGGTCTCCATGTTGGTCAGGCCGGTCTTGAACTCCCGACCTCAGGTGATCCGCCCGCCTCGGCCTCCCAAAGTGCTAACATTACAGACATGACCCACTGCTGCCAGCATACGGTTTTTTGGTCTATTGTGAACAGCCTGCTCTAAACATTATGGACAATATAGTAGATACCTTTGGTTAATGCATTTTTGCTCGTATCTGTCATCAGTAGGTGATATTGGTGTTCAATAAATGGGAAAAGTGAGTGGAAAGACCAATACTAAAACTGGAAATTTTTCTACAAAGAAAAGAAAAATCCAAACTTAAGAGCATCAGGGAATATAAATATATACTTCTATTTTGAAAAGAGCCGCTTAGTAATCCGAGGTTTCCGTAGTGTAGTGGTTATCACGTTCGCCTAACACGCGAAAGGTCCCCGGTTCGAAACCGGGCGGAAACAAATGAGGGATATCCTATATTTTGTTGCTACTTTGTTTCTGTTCCCTCTTACAGACTAACTTTGCGGTTCCAGCCTTTAAAAATACACGATTCTGAGTTCAAGTTGTGGTCGAGCAGTCTGAAATGAAAGATTTCGGCCGCCACTGGCACTGAATCTTGTTTTACTCCACCACCCCTCGCCCCGGTAAGTTTCCGGTCCCTTTCCTTCCTCTTCTGGGCTGCAGAACCCCAGGAGGTGTCAATCCCAGGAGACTCCCGGCCCAGGACTCTGCCTACGCCTCTCAGGTGAGATTGGCTTCCTTGGAATCCTGAGAACATAATTCGAGGGTTTTCTGCAATTCCAAATTCCTCAGCGGCCACTACTGAGTGTCAGTTAACGGATAGCAGACGTCTCCGGCAGTTACTAGTAGTAGCGCTAACGCTACTGTTAGTGCGACACAGAATTTCTAAAACTCAAGTGTGGACGAGGAGGAAGAGTTGTGAGGCGAGAAGGGTAAAGAAGATATTCCCGGACGGCCTTGGTGGCTCACACCTGTAATCCCAGCACTTTGGGAGGCCGAGGCGGGTGGACCACGAGGTCAGGAGTTCAAGACCAGCCTGGCCAAGATAGTGAAACCCCGTCTCTGTTAAAAATACTAGCGGGGCGTGGTGTCAGGCGCCTGTAATCCCAGCTACTGGGAAGGCTGAGGCAGGACATTGCTTGAACTCGGGAGGCGGAGATTGCAGTGAGCCAAGATCGAACCACTGCACTCCAGCCTGGGCGACGGGGAGAGACATTGTCTAAAAGAAAAAAAAAAAAAAAAAAGATAATCTGTATTGAACTACGAGACTCTTGGATTTTCGCTACGGCCTTTCCCCTCGCCTCCCCCACCAACGTTTCAACCACCAGAGAAGATCCTCTGGGACTCCATTCTCAGCGGGGCTTGACCTTGGACATTTCAATTTCAGTGCGTTCCTCCCAGTGGGAATTGGGAGCGCGACTTCGTGCGCCCTGGGCGGATTCCCGGCCTCGCTCCCTGCCAGGAGCCTTCTCTACAAACGCGACCTTCTCCCAGGACTCAGGGAGCGTTCAGCTGGGTTTGAAGTGAGTTCCCAGCAGGAGGAAACCATTCTGAGTGAAGGGAGGAACCGGACCATTTCTGGAATCAGCTGTTTGCGGGATTTCTCGGAAATAAGAAAGAAAAAGGGGAAAGGCTTAAAAGTTTAGCAACTTTGTGTTTCGTGGTCTATTTTGGTTAAAAAAGCGCGAACTTCAGTACAGTTTTTCTTCTGGGTTAGACATACACTACGAGAGCGTTTCCATTTTCCTAACCTACACTGAGAGAGATGATTTCCTCGTTTTGCCTCCTAGTGTAAAGCTCAGTTAACACCCTTGCCTGCAATAAGTGACTACCCGGGAGTGGATCGCCAACCCCTACCCCCAGTGCACTAAGAGAACTCTCATGATCCTTCTGACACATGGATTCTTTCAAACTTATTGAAGGAAATTTAACTGACTTTCTTAAAAGTTAACTCATACCAGATCTGATTCTGGTTATTTTTTGAAACGAAGTTTCACTCTTGTTGCCCATGCTGGAGTGCAATGGCACGTTCTCGGCTCATTGCATCCTCTGTCTCTCGGGTTCAAGCGATTCTCCTGCCTCAGCCTCCCAAGTAGCTGGGATTACACGCATGTGCCACCACGCCCGACTAATTTTGTATATTTAGTAGAGACTGGGTTTCTCCATGTTAGTCAGGCTGGTCTCGAACTCTTGACCTCAGGTGATCCAAACGCCTCGGTCTCCCAAAGTACAGGGATTACAGGCGCTAGCCACCGCGCCCAGGCCTCAGATCCTAGTTATTTTCACAAGATAAAGGAAAGAGGAGGCAGAAACTAACATTGTAAGAATCTGGACCAGATTTCAAGAATCTGGACCATCTAGACCATCCAAACCCGTCTCTATTAAAAATACAAGAAATCAGCGGGGTGTGGTGGCGCGTGCCTGTAGTCCCAGCTACTCGGGAGGCTGAGGCAGGAGAATCGCTTGAACCCGAGAGTCAGAGGTTGCGGTGATGCAGTGAGCCGAGATTGCGCCATTGCACTTCAGCCTGGGCGAAAATAGCTAAACTCTGTCTCAACAACAACGAACAAAAACAAAAAACCAAAAAACATACACTACACACGTTTTAGAGGTGTCATCTTCTATAACACTTGTTATATATAACTTCCCGAAATCCTGTCCGTTTCTAACTCTTAAACGCCTCTTCATCTGCAAGTCGTGGTTTGCTGTCTCCTGAGGTCCATGCTCGATACTCGGTCAACTCCACGAATCCAGTCCACCTCTCTCTTCGGTGGACTTTGCTCCTAAGGTTTCCTCTAGCTGAAAAGCTTTGTGCTTGGCTTTGTCTAGTTATCTTTAGCTCCTGATTGGACTCAGGGAAACTATTTTTTCTTTTCTTTCTTTCTTTTTTTTTTTAGACGGAGTCTTGCTCTGTCACCCACCTACTAGAATGGCCAAACTCCAGAACACTGACAACCCCAATGCTGATGAGGATGTGGAGCAACAGGAACCCTTTTATTGGTGGTGGGAATGCAAAACAGTACAGCTACTTTGGAAGACAGTTTGGTGGTTTCTTACAACACTGGACATATTTTTACCATATGACCCAGCAATCACACTCCTTGGCATCTACGCAAAGGAGCCAAAAACATGTCTACATGAATTTAAAGTGACATCAGTTTTTCTTTTGCCATGTTGAGCAGCCCTGGTTGCGGCTTTGCCAAAGGAGTCGAGAGTGGGAGAGGCAGGGAAACTGAGAGTGCAGCAACAGCTGACTCTAGTATGTTCTGGATATGGAGAGAAGAAAAGACAGGAACCGGAGCGAGGAACAGGGAACAGACAATTGAGTCTCTGGGGATTGGTTCCAGCAGCAAGAGTGTCGACTAAGCACCAAACGAGTTTCTGATGTATCGAAAGTCAGAGAATAAGTAAAGCTTAAGGCACTGTCACGTCTCCCAGGAGCTCCTTGTTGAAAGGGACTGGTAAGTATATAAAAAGTGGTAAAGACAGACACGGTGGCATTAACCTGCCGTGGGAACCCGCGTGAAAGTCAAAGAGCCTAACACAGCTTCCTATGAGTAGAAACTTCTTCCAAAAGCGTCGACGGCCGAGTAGTTAAGGCATTGGACTCACAAAGCCGATTAGCGATCTCCCAGTGCAGGTTCAAATCCCCCTCATAGCGTTGCTGTTTCCTGGTTGGAATTCCAATTTGCTGCTTTTAGTGTCCCCCCGGGGGTTAGCTTTCATTAGAATGGAAAGTTGTGAGTTCTAACGTTGAGGGTTTTTACAGCGCCCTTGTGGAAATGCACATCAAGAAACATATGTATTTGAAAGCCAGGCGCGATGGCTCACGCCTGCAGTCCCAGCACTTGTGGGAGGCCGAAGCGGATCGTTTGAGGTCAGGAGTTGGCGATCCACACAGTGAAACCCAATTCTTACTAAATATGCAAAAAAAAAAAAAAAAAAAAAAAAAAAAGCCGAGAGTAGTGGCACATACCTGTAGTCCCAGCTAATCCGGAGCCCGAGGCAGGAAAATCGCTGGAGTCATCAGAGATCGCGCCACTGCATTCCACCCTGGGCAATAGAGTGAGACTCTGTCTCAAAGAAAAATAAAATATTGGTTGTGTTACATCTAATCAAAATGGCAAAGACAAGACAGATGTAACATGGAGAATAAGAGGAATACAATTTCACTTTTAGATTAATGGTATGACAGATTTCTTAAAGCATTCTCACCTGAGGTCGGGAGTTCAAGACCAGCCTGACCAACATGGTGAAACCCCATGTTTCTATATATATAAAACACACACGCACACACACACACACACACACACACACACACACATATAGCATGCTGAGGCGCCAAACTTTATTTAGTGTTTGTCCTGATCTCACAGCTGGTGGAAGCCAAAAAATTTAGGTTGACAATATGCATTAGTTGCTCTTCAAAGCGTTTTGTATAAACGAGGAGATAGAGGCACAAAGAGGATACATTTTGGCTTCTGACATCGTCTTCCTCCTCTTCTTCTTTAGAGATGGAGTTTCACTCTTGTTGCCCAGGCTGGAGTGCAATGGGGAGATCTTGGCTCACTGCAACCTCCACCTCCTGGGTTCAAGCGATTCTCCTGCCTCAGCCTCCCGAGTAGCTGTAATTACAGGTGCACGCCACCACGCCTGGCTAATTTTTGTATTTTTAGTAGAGACAGGGTTTCACCATGTTGGCCAGGCTAGTCTTGAACTCTTGACCTGGTGATTCACCCGCCTCAGCCTCCCAAAGTGCTGGGATTACAGGCGTGAGCCACCACGCCTTGCATGACCTCCTTCTTAAACACCTACGATACTTCGTCTCCTTATAAGCAAGTCTTCATTTTCCACGAGTTTACCTACTTTGAACAGCTTTGCAGGTAAAGTCCTAGTTTCTAAGTTTCTATGTCAAATGTGATTCTTAGAAACTTGTACTTTCCTGAATTCTTGACTCCTTGTTAAATTTGAGTGTCCTTATCTGCTACTTTGAGTTATAATACCATTTTACAATAAATTTATCCAAAGTGAGTGGGTACTTGTTTTTTCCTTTTGGACAAGAAGAGGGGAAAACTATGACTAATGCCTCCAGAAATCTATAACAAAGCACTTTATTTTTTTGCAATATGGAAATTTAAAATAATGCAGGTTGCTCATTACTGATCCACATACATCATTAGTGCCCAATGTAGGTGTATAAAAAATGAAATTCAGGTAAGAGCAGCTGATTGGCCTGAAAAATAAGTAACAGAAAGTTCAAAAGGAGGCACACGCAGCAAAGAGAGGGTAGAAACAGCAGCTGTGTTTAAAGGAAACAGTGCTTTGAAGGAAAGACATTCATCTGAGCACATACATAGTTTCCAAGATGAAAATTGCTCATTATTTTCAATAATGACACTATGTGAATGTTTGTTATGCAAACAAACCACAAAAGAAAATTCCTAGATTTCATGTGGTTTGGGGTTTTAATTCGTACCTAAATAAAGAATCGATGATCTTTTTCTGGCCCCACTAATACAATACCATACAGTTACGAAATCAGTAATATTTAGGGCAATTGCACGCGCAGGGGCCAGTGGCGCAATGGATAACGCGTCTGACTACGGATCAGAAGATTCTAGGTTCGACTCCTGGCTGGCTCGATGGTGCTCACCTTTTTCCTTCTTGGAAGCCATATTGAAAATCCTGTAAATGTACTTTTCCAGAGTGGGGCTGTCATTTGGATGTGGAATAGACAAGCGTCAAAGGAGCCAAATCTACAAGATTTTATTTCTACTTTCCGTCTTTTTCGACGTGAGAAAGGAGCTGGTGAAAAAGACTATTAGAAAGAAGGCTTTAAAATCAGAGAAGCTTAAAAAAATTTTTTTTTCCCAAGTGAATCTTCTTCATTAGTGTTTTTTTCCTCACTCCTGGCGTCTCTGAGGCACACACAGCTCTTTCCCTGGGCGTGACTACTGTCAAAAAGAAACGTTGAGTCAATAAAGGCAGGGCTGTGGGGATGCGGGATGCAAGCTACCCTTTTCCTCAGGTGGGTTCCTACACAGAGCTCAACCCTGACGTCACCGACCCAACTCAGCCTCAACATCGCCCTGTACCCCAACTCCCATCCCCGCCCCCCAACACGGGCCGCTTCCCCTCCTCCCAGGTCCCCACCACTTTTCCTCCACCCTGCCATCCTCGAGAAATAGGAGACAGGATAATCGGCGGCGGAGTGGGGGGTGGGAAGAGAGAGAGAGACGGAGACAGAGACAGAGAGGGACAGAGACAGAGATAGCCAGAGATACAGAGAGAGACAGAGACAGAGAGAGACAGAGACAGAGACAGAGAGAGACAGACAGAGACAGACAGACAGAGACAGAGACAGAGAGACAGAGACAGAGAGATGGAGACAGAGACAGAGAGGGACAGAGATAGACAGATAGAGAGACAGAGACAGAGAGAGACAGACAGAGACAGAGACAGACAGAGAGACAGAGACAGACACAGAGACAGAGAGAGACAGAGACAGAGAGAGACAGAGACAGAGAGAGACAGAGACAGACAGAGAGACACAGAGACAGACAGAGACAGAGAGAGACAGAGACAGAGAGACAGAGACACACAGAGACACACAGAGAGACAGAGACTGACAGGCATCCCAGGGGAAGAAGGTGGAAGCTTTGGGGCGGGGTCTGAGCAGACTGACCTCCTTTCTCAGCGGCGAGTAAGCTGGTGGAGGAGAGAGAGGCTGGGAGGCAACCGCAGTTCCTCAAACTAAACCACAAGATCGTCTGACTATGTGGCTGGATATTTGGATCTTCGCCCTGCTCGTCAGGTGAGTTTACGAAGTTGTCAGCGGCGCCGGCCGGGGCGCTGCGGGTGAACGAACGAAACCACAAACTGGTCGTCCAGGTGTGCTGGGCTCCGGACAGGTTGTGCCGAGAACGGGCAGTTCTCAAAACACCGCAGTCACTTCCACGCTCTTTAAGCTAAAGGGGAGAACTTTCCGTGAAAGCCAGCGGCAGCCTCACGTGGAGTGGGCATTTCTCTGCCTCGGAAGCTGCCTGGGATCAGAAAAAGGAATGGAGCGCAGTCGTTAGGGGAAACAAAACCTTTCATCGCGCTGCGGTTAGAACCACACTCTCACCAAATCACTGGCCACGCTGAGCCTGCTTCCCTTTCCCTGCCGAAACGCGTTTGAAGCGTCAGAATAATATTGCCTCCTTTTGAATGTTGAGAATGAAAGAAGTGTATATTGCCTCCTAACGTTTCACTGAAAACTAAGCAGGCAAATGTCGTATCCTCCTTATCCCCATTCCCTTAAACACCTGCCACACCCACCCAGCTGTCACACCCACCCAGCTGTCACACCCACCCCAGCTGCCACACCCACCCAGCTGCCACACCCACCCCAGCTGCCACACCCACCCCAGCTGCCACACCCACCCAGCTGTCACACCCACCCAGCTGTCACACCCACCCAGCTGTCACACCCACCCAGCTGCCACACCCACCCCAGCTGCCACACCCACCCAGCTGTCACACCCACCCAGCTGTCACACCCACCCCAGCTGCCACACCCACCCAGCTGTCACACCCACCCAGCTGTCACACCCACCCAGCTGCCACACCCAACCCAGCTGCCACACCCACCCCAGCTGCCACACCCACCCAGCTGTCACACCCACCCAGCTGTCACACCCACCCAGCCGTCACACCCACCCAGCCGTCACACACACCCAGCTGCCACACCCACCCCAGCTGCCACACCCACCCAGCTGTCACACCCACCCAGCTGTCACACCCACCCAGCCGTCACACCCACCCCAGCTGCCACACCCACCCCAGCTGCCACACCCACCCCAGCTGCCACACCCACCCAGCTGCCACACCCACCCCAGCTGCCACACCCACCCAGCTGTCACACCCACCCAGCTGTCACACCCACCCAGCCGTCACACCCACCCAGCCGTCACACCCACCCCAGCCGTCACACCCACCCAGCCGTCACACCCACCCAGCCGCCACACCCACCCCAGCTGCCACACCCACCCCAGCTGTCACACCCACCCAGCCGTCACACCCACCCAGCCGCCACACCCACCCCAGCTGCCACACCCACCCCAGCCGTCACACCCACCCAGCCGTCACACCCACCCAGCCGCCACACCCACCCAGCCGCCACACCCACCCCAGCCGCCACAGCCACCCAGCCGCCACACCCACCCCAGCCGTCACACCCACCCAGCCGTCACACCCACCCAGCTGCCACACCCACCCAGCTGCCACACCCACCCCAGCTGCCACACCCACCCAGCTGTCACACCCACCCAGCTGTCACACCCACCCAGCTGTCACACCCACCCCAGCTGCCACACCCACCCCAGCTGTCACACCCACCCCAGCTGTCACACCCACCCAGCTGCCACACTCACCCCAGCTGTCACACCCACCCCAGCTGCCACACCCACCCCAGCTGCCACACCCACCCCAGCTGTCACACCCACCCCAGCTGTCACACCCACCCCAGCTGCCACACCCACCCAGCTGCCACACCCACCCAGCTGTCACACCCACCCCAGCCGCCACAGCCACCCAGCTGCCACACCCACCCCAGCCGCCACAGCCACCCAGCTGCCACACCCACTCCAGCTGTCACACCCACCCAGCTGCCACACCACTCCTACCCGACCTTCTTCAGCGCAACCTTCCTAGTGCTTGTATCTTTCGTTGTTGTTGTTTTTTCCTTGTTTTGAGACGGAGTTTCACTCTTGTTGCCCAGGCTTGGGTGCAGTGGCGCGATCTTGGCTCACCGCAACCTCCTCCGGTGGGATTACAGGCACGCGCCACCAGACCCGGTTGATTTTTGTATTTTTAGTAGATACTGGGTTTCACCATGTTGCTCAGGCTGGTCTGCAACTGCTGAACTCAGGTGATCCTCCCATCTCCAGTGCTGGGGTTACGCTTTCGCCACCGGGCTCGGCCTGTTCTTTTTATTTTTTACAATAAAGGGAAACAAAACTGAACAGCTTCCTCGCTTGTTGCCTTAATTTTCGATTCAAAGCAGCAGTGACTTAGAGTAAGCCCCCTATTCGGGAATGCGAAGACCCAAAGCAGTTATCCAATGGCCCGTACGGGGATCGAACCCACGGCCTTGGCGTTATTAGCACCACGCTCTAACCAACTGAGCTAACCCGCCACAAGATGACAACTCCCTTTTAAAGGAAAGCACATATAAATTCATTGACATTTTTGTTTTTCTAAATAGAACTTCTCTTTTCCTTCTTACCCGCTTCAAAAGAGACATTTATGAGCATATTCACCGATCTTAACAAGGAAGTCCAAACTATTTTAACTCTGATCCAGACTAGAAAATTCACCGATAAATTTGTGACAGAAGATGTGGAATAGGATTTTCAATGGTGAGTGAAGAGAATCTCCTCTTTTATTTAATTTTTGTTGTTGTTAGACAACTATATATATTTGAACGTCACTGCTCCTTGAAGAGCAGAGCTAAGGCGAAGGCAGTATGAGACTCAGCAGCCTTCTTCTTCTTCTTCTTCTTTTTTTTTTTTTTTTTTTGAGGCAGAGCAGAGTTTCACTCTTGTTACCCAGGCTGGAGTGCAATGGTGCGATCTCGGCTCACCACAACCTCCACCTCCTGGGTTCAGGCAATTCTCCTGCCTCAGCCTCCTGAGTAGCTGGGATTACAGGCACGCGCCACTATGCCCAGCTAATTTTTGTATTTTTAGTAAAGACGGGGTTTCGCCATGTTGACCAGGATGGTCTCGATCTCTTGACCTCGTGATCCACCGCCTCGGCCTCCCAAAGCGCTAGGATTACAGGCGTGAGTCACCGCGCCTCGCCAGCAGCCTTCTCTTTTTAGAGGCGTGTCAGTGTACTGCATCGCAAGTTGCAAACTTCTCTTTAGTGACTTGTCACTTAAGGACCTATTGTTTTCAACGCCGCCGAAAGGAAGTCGAATTGGGCTGAGGGAAGGAGCCGCTTTCTCAGTGTCTCCGGAGTCACAAACGTAAGCATCGATGTCATCAGCGAAGATATCCAGGGGTGGAAACTGAGGGAGCCCAACAGTACCGGAATCACATAGTAAACCTGTTACGTTTTTTGAGGTTGGTAGAAAAGGACTACAGAGGTTTGCAGAAGGGAAGACTGTCGTGCACCCCGCTAAGTGTTAAGTCTCATTTGACAGCACTTGCTGTGTGTCTCTCCAGGGCACTGGAGGATTTCGGCCGGGGTTGAAGAGGCCAGAGCAGGTTACATGTGCTCTGCCATCCTTGGCCAGGGTAGTGGTTTTATCACCTGGAGACAAGTCGAAGGCATCTCAGCGTCAGGAACTCTCTCTCTACATAAGCCTGGGGTTTCCTTTGTGTTTTGGGAACTTTCAAGCTCACTGACGCGTACAAAACTTTTAAGGAATATATTAACAGTTAATCAGCAAGTAACGATTTTGTTGATTCTAAAACTAAAGCTGGCGCGAGGAAAAAGTGTTGGAATTCTAGTGTTACTCTTAAGATATTACCGCCGGGCCCGGTGGCTCACGCCTGTAATCCCAGCACTTCGGGAGGCCGAGGCGGGTGGATCATGAGGTGAACAGATCGAGACCATCCTGGTCAACATGGTGAAACCCCGTCTCTACTAAAAATACAAAAAATTAGCTGGGCACGGTGGCGCCTGCCTGTAATCCCAGCTACTCAGGAGGCTGAGGCAGGAGAATTGCCTGAACCCAGGAGGCGGAGGTTGCGGTGAGCCGAGATCGCGCCATTGCACTCCAGCCTGGGTAACAAGAGCGAAACTCCGTCTCAATAATGATAATAATAATAATAATAATAATAAAGATATTCCCTTACGGACGGAGTCTCGCTGTGTCGCCCAGGCTGGAGGGCAGTGGCGCCATCTCGCCTCGCTGCAGGTGCTTCGATGTTTCCTTCTCCTCGTCTTCAAGAGCTCTTATCCTGGTTGTCAAGAACTGAGGATTCTACTTGCTGAAAAATCACACGAAAGGAAACTCTGACACAGTTCCTGCAGTCACGCGTCC
Source organism: Saguinus oedipus (assembly GCA_031835075.1). NCBI lineage: Eukaryota > Metazoa > Chordata > Mammalia > Primates > Cebidae > Saguinus > Saguinus oedipus. Next base: position 6,302,832 of record CM063172.1, on the reverse strand, counting down.
TCTTCACCCGTCTCAGAGAATTACATTCTGGCTTTTGAGGACCCGTCTTGCACATTCCGACTAGACCTCCGACGTTCACATATAAAGCCACATAATGAATTTGTTACACATCAACGCCGGAAGGACGGCCCTGTTTTCCTCCTTCGGACAAATGGGGCTGATCTAGCATTCCTGTCCTCTGTCCCGAGGCCTGCGGGCAGGCAGAGCTCTCGGCGCCTTCCTGGCACTGACAGCACAAGCCTGAGCGCTTGCTCTTTCTTTTGTAACCCAAACCAAATACTATTGGAGAAAATCTGCACCTGGGACTAGAGGAATCAGATATTTTGCTGGTAATACCTAAGATTTAAATCTGCTCTCCTCACCCCACCCCCACCTTCAATTGTGTTTCCCGCTACAGTCAAGGTCCCAAAACCATATTATTCTTTACCTTCCTTTAAATGAAATATTTCGTGTTAACGTTACCAGCAGAAATTCCAGACAAAAGGTTCCGTACAAGGTTTTCTGTCCTTCCTGAACCGTACACATGGTGTAAAATGATGATCAAATCTCCCTTGTTCTCAGATCTTAACTATCCCCATACCCTCCTCAGAAACAAGTGAGTTTCTTACTTTATCTTCCCAAAAATAATCTATGCATAACCAAGCATGCCATTAATATATTCACCTATATTATTGGCGATACACAGCAGAACATCTGCCACAAGTGTCTTGTAAGATAATTTCTTTTCTTTTTTCTTTCTCTCTCTCTCTTCTTTTTTATTTCTTTCTCTCTCTCTCTTTCTTTCTTTCTTTCTTTCTTTTGAGACGAGTCTTGCTCTGCCCAGCTGGAAGGCAATAGCATGATCTCGGCTCAAGTCAGCCTCCACCTCCCGGGTTCAAGCGATTCTCCTGCCTCAGCCTTCCAAGTAGCTGGGATTACAGGTGCACACCACCAGGCCTGGCTAATTTTTGTATTTTTAGTAGAGACGGAGTTTTGCCATGTTGTCCAGGCTGGTATCGAACTCCTAACCTCAGGTGATCCGCCTGCCTCAGCCTCCCACAGTGCTGGGATTACAGGCATGAGCCACAGCTCCCAGCCTTGTAAGATAATTTCAAAATATTTATGTTATATTCCATTTTAGGTTATTTTAATTATGTAACACTGCCTCAGGAAAAATACTGAGTCAATACTAACAACATATTTTTTAAATCGAAGACTGCCTCACGAAAAACACTGAATCAATGTAAACCCAGCTATTCAGGAGGCTGAGATGGCAGAATTGCTTGAACCCGGGAGGCGGAGGTTTCAGTGAGCTGAGATTGTGCCACTGCACTCCAGCCTGGACGAAAGACCAAGACTCTGTCTCCAAAAAAATGTGCTTATGCCCTGATTCTTGCGTGTTTAATAACATGTAAGTGCACACTGAATGAGGTAGGGAATACACTTGCTTTCTTCCCCTCAAAGATTTACTGAAATCTGTGGAGGAGTACACGTTTATAGGCACGGAACTGCGTTTTGTGAAATGACTTACAAGAGCCTTTTTCATGATAAGGGCAAATGCATGTATCCCTTTGCCATATAAATGTCACTATGGACTTACATATTAGTAGATGGTTTCGTTGGAGGCCAGTTCACAGTTAACACGGCCAGGTATTAATTTAGCAAGGTCGACATGTATAGAAGAGTCCCAAAACACCTGCCGAAACCCGGGATTGAACCAGGGACCTTTAGATCTTCAGTCTAACGCTCTCCCAACTGAGCTATTTCGGCCACCCTCCAAGGTTCTTTTCTAATAAGTTCCTTTCAAATCGCCCTTCATGAATACCCTCCTCGTTTTCTTTCTGTACCGCATTTCAGAGAAAGTAAAACACACATGGTTCCTTAGAATATTAATTGGTTGGGCACAGGGATTTGGTGATTCCAAACGTCCTGTTGAAATGGGACGCTTCCTAGAATTGAAGACACCACCATCTGGGATAATTTCTTTTTCTTTTTTTTGGATGGAGTTTCGCTGTTGTTACCCAGGCTGGAGTGCAATGGCGCGATCTCGGCTCACCACAACCTCCGCCTCCTGGGTTCAGGCAATTCTCCTGCCTCAGCCTCCCGAGTAGCTGGGATTACAGGCACGCGCCACCGTGCCCAGCTAATTTTTATATTTTTAGTAGAGACGGGGTTTCACCTTGTTGACCAGGATGGTCTCGATCTCTTGACCTCATGATCCACCTGCCTCGGCCTCCCAAAGTGCTGGGATTATAAGCGTGAGCCGCCACGCCCAGCCAATCTGGGATAATTTCTAATTTGGCACCCAAATCTTTTATTCTTTCGGTTCTATTCTATTAGAGTTCTATAAATTACATAAACTACATACATCTTAAACGCACAGCTTGATAAATTTTACAAATTTATATTCCTGTTTGGAAACCAAAATCGGCTTTCTCATGTCCCCTCTCATTTTGCACCCGTCCAAAGTTAACCACTGTTCTGAATGCTTTCATCACATGTAGCCATTAAAAACAAAACAAAAAACTTTATATACACTGACTCAAATAGAATCTGCTTCTTAAAAAAATCCTAAAGAGCCTTTGAAAGCTGACATAAATGATGGAAGTATTCGTTTTCTTTTCTTTTTGAGACAGGGCCTTGTTGCCCAGGCTGGAGTGTAATGGTTCGACCTCGGTTCACCACAACCTCTGCCTCCTGGGTTCAAGGGATTCTCCTGCCTCAGCCTCCTGATATTGCACCACTGCACTTCAGCTTGGGCTACAGAGTGAGACTCTGCCTCAGAAACAAACAAACAAATAATATCCGATACAGTATTGAGACTCGCTAAAGTTCATAGTTTGCATTAAGGTTTACTCTTTGTATTATACACATCTGCAGTCCCAGCCTGTGTTCCACCTGTTTGTACCGCTGCTTCCCCAACTCCTCGGCAACCACTGATCTTTCTTACTATAACCTTTTCCTGAATATAAACTAGTGGTAAGTTTACAGTAGTTAGCCTTTTCAGACTGTCTTCTTTCATTTAACAATATGCATGTAGAGCTCCTCTACGTCTTTTAATAACTTTATGTGACTTTATGGCTGACTTTTTTTTTTTTTTTTTTTTTTTTTTTTGAGACGGAGTTTCGCTCTTGTTACCCAGGCTGGAGTGCAATGGTGCAATCTCGGCTCACCGCAACCTCCGCCTCCTGGGTTCAGGCAATTCTCCTGCCTCAGCCTCCTGAGTAGCTGGGATTACAGGCACGCGCCACCATGCCCAGCTAATTTTTTGTATTTTTAGTAGAGACGGGGTTTCACCTTGTTGACCAGGATGGTCTCGATCTCTTGACCTCGTGATCCACCCGCCTCGGCCCCCCGAAGTGCTGGGATTGCAGGCGTGAGCCACCGCGCCCGGCTGTGGCCGACTTCTTTTCCTCACTGAGCAGTATTTCCTTGTATACTGTTTGTTCATCTCTTCACCTATTGAAGGACATCTCGGTTGCTTCCAAGTTTTGAAAAATTATGAATAAAGTTGTTACAAACACTCATGTGCAGGTTTTTTGTGTACTTAAGCTTTTTAATTCTTTGGGTAAACATTAAGGAGTGCAATTGCTCAATTTTATGGTAAAAGTGTGTTTACCTTTTTAAGAAACTGCCAAATTGTCTTTCAAACAGGTGGTACCATTTCGCATTTCCACCAGCAGCGAATGAGATGGTGTTGCCCACACCCTCACCAGCACTTGGCGTTGGCAGTGTTCTGGATTTTGGCCATTTTAATAGGTATGTTGTGTTATTTAATTTTTTAAAATTTGAATTTCCCTGAACATGTACTATGGAGCATCTTTTCCTATGCATGTTAATCACCTGTGTATCGTCTTTGGTGAAGCGACTGTTAAGGTCTTCGGCCATTTTTTCACGGGTGGTTTGTGTTCTTACTGATGAGTTTTAAGGACCCTGTGTGTTTTGAATAACAGTACTTTTTGTCTGTATTTTCTCCCAGTGTGTGGCTTGTCTTTTCCCTGTCTTGGTGCTATGGTGTTTTGATCACTAGCACCTGTTTTTGGCTCTTTCTGAGAATTTCTTCTCTCCGCTTACATTGCTCGTGTGTTCTTACATGCTGTCATCTTATTCTCAGCATCTTAATCACTTGTCGAATTCCTGCTCTGAGAATTCCAACATCCCTGTCATGTTTGAGTCTGGTGATGCTTTCTCTGTCTCTTTAAACTGTGTATTTTGACTTTTATTGTGCATTGTTACTTTTTTCTTGATAGCAGGACATGCTGTACTGGATAGAGTTAGCTGCTATGAGCAGGCCTTTAGCAACGTGGTAGCAAGGTGTGGGGGAGACAGCATTCTGCAGTCCCACAAGTAGGGCTCGGTCTGTCAGTGATCCTGTGTCTCTGGACTGTGAACTTTGAACACGCTTCCTAGGTTTCCCCCACTTTAGGTGGGACTGGAGTTGGTTATTTCCCTTCCCACACATCTATCCGGCTCTTGATAAGACCCCGGCAGGTTAGGCTGAGGTTAAATAGTTTCTCCTGAGGGCAGACCTTGTTAAGAAGAACAAAATGTGCTTGTCTATTGCAATCTGCTTCTTGCTCACCGCTACTGGAAGCCGAGGGAATTTTTCTCCCTCATTGTGAGAACCTGGTTCAGCTCCGGAGATAAAATTCACAAATTTGTAGCTGGAGATTTTTCCCCTAAGATTTGTCCACAGAAAGCCTTGAGCAGCTTGTTAGTTACAGCTCAGGTGTCCCTGCCCCAGCACTGATTCTCGAGGACTCTTTTGCTCTGTGGGTTTCTGCTGTGCTAAGCTGTGGTTCTCTGCGTTTGCCTTTGTCTCCCCAGTTTTGGGGTCAGTGGTTTGCCCTGTGACCTCACAGGGAGTGTGGACTTTCCTGTTTTTAGTTCCGTCGTGGTTGTGTTGTTGTTTTTCTTTTCACTGTTTAGTACTTTGCACTGTGAATCATCAGGTTTTCTTCACTTTTGATTTTGAAATTATTATAGATTAACAAGGAGTTGCAAAGAAAGTAGACAACTTCGGTGACAATGTAGACAACTTTTCAAAGAACAAACTTCTGGTTTTATTGAATTGTCTGTATTGTTTTCAGCCTGCCTTTTATAACAGCCTGCCCTATGGATTTAGCACTTTCTAACCAGTTCCAAGTCCATAAGCGTATTAATTCTTCATTAATCAGTCTCTTCCTGGCACATCTCCCAATCCCTCCCTGTCTCTCCCTTTCCCTCCCTCCTCTCTCTCCCTCTCTCTCTTCCACTGCCTGCATCTAACACACACACACACACACACACACACACACACACACACACACACTCCTTGATGAGTCCACACAAAATGAACACACCTGGGAAACTGGGAAACCAGAGAGCATTTCAAGTTCCTTTTCAGTTACTATCCACTCTCCCCAGAGGGAAGCACTATTGTGACTTCTGGCTGCACAGGGGAATCTTTTTTTTCCTTTTTTTTTTTTTTTTAGACGAACTCTCACTCTTGTCCTCCAGGCTGGAGTGCAATGGTGTGATCTCGGCTCACTGCAACCTCTGCCTCCCGGATTCAAGCGATTCTCCTGCCTCAGCCTCCCGAGTAGCTGGGATTACAGGCAACTGCCGCCACGCCCGGCTAATATTTGTATTTTTAGCAGAGACGGGGGTTTCACATCTTGGCCAGGGTGGTCTCGAACTCTTGACCTCAGGTGATCCTCTGCTTCGGCCTCTCAAAGTACTGAGATTACAGGCATAAGTCACATCGCCTGGCGACCAGGGGAATAATCTTATCTGCTTTATAATTTAAATCAGTGGAGCCACAGAGTACTTCCTTTTCTGTCTAGCTTATTCTAGTCAACATCTCCGTGAGATTAATCCACATAGTTGTAGATTGTTCATTCTTGTTGCAATGGATTATTTGATGTGAATTCATTCATGCCTCTGCTGATGGGCAGTTGGGAAAATGTTGTCTTGCTCTAGGTGCCTCAATTCTAGCCCCCCGCAGACAGGGGTGTTTCCGTAGTGTAGTGGTTATCACGTTCGCCTAACACGCGAAAGGTCCCTGGTTCGAAACCAGGCGGAAACAAGTGTTTTGCTTTTTTCTTACATTTTGTATCTGAGAGTCTCCTTTCGAACCAGATAGAATCTTTGTATATGGTCAAGCACCTAAATTAAAGGATCTCATATTTTCCTTTTTTATTTGAGCCACCTCAGGAACACGTATGCTCCTTTCTTTGACCTGAGCCACAGTGAAGTCCACATTGCCCCATCTTCCCGAGCCCCAGCATGTCGCTGTCCCAGCCCCCTCCCCTATGCTCTGCATGGCCTGTAGGTTCTAGGGCCCAATGATGTCAACACCAGCAGGGTCTCGTGGTGCAGGAGAGATTGGCTTCCTTGAAATCTCCAGAGCCACTTGTGTGGGTTCTTCACAGAGCGATTTTCCTCAGGCATTTCTAAAAATAAACGATGCTTAGGACACAGGCCCATAGGAAAAAAAGAAAAAAAGAATCAGGGCTGCACTTTGAGGCAAGTGAAGAATTAATGTTCTCTTGTCTGCCCTTTACCCCTAAGTGCAGAGGGAAGTTTTCACAAAATAGGTAAGTGGCAATTTCGTGTGGATACTTATAAGCTGTCAAGTGTTTAAAAAAAAAAAAAAAAAAGGCTGGGCATGGTGGCTCAGACCTGTAATCCCAGCACTTCGCGAGCCTGAGGCTGGCAGATCACTTGAGGTGAAGAGTTCAAGACCAGCCTGGCCAACATGGCAACACACTGTCTCTATTAAAAAAAAAAAAAAACAAATAAATAAATAGATACTGGCCTGGTCTCTGTGAGTACTCGACGCCAGAAGTTGGCATTATTGGTAAGATGCACTAATCAACTGAATTGATTAGTAACCAAAAAACTGATTTCTTTAACTTAAGAGTGTGCTACGCCAGGCGAGGTGGCTCAGGCCTGTACTCCTATCACTCTGGGAGGCCGAGGTGGGCAGATCACTTGAGCTCAGGAGTTTGAGACCAGTCTAGCCAACATGGCAAAACCCCTTCTCTACAAAAATACAAAAATTAGTTGGGCATGGTGGCACGCATCTGTAGTCCCAGCTACTTGGGAGGCTGAGGCACAATAATTACTTGAACCTGGGAGGAGGAGGTTGCAGTGAGCCAAGACTGCGCCACTGCGCTCCAGCGTGTGGAGGGCTAAGGGCCCCACAGGGTTGTGGGGTGTCCCTTATGCTGTGCTGAGGTGCAGGCTCTGAGAAATAGAGACAGGGCACAGAAGTAGAAGGAAAATGCACCTGGGCTCAGGGGGGCCACACCACCTATAAGCAGAGTTAGGCGAGGCTCTGAATGTCCAGAAGGGTCTATATTTATTGGGTATAGGTTAGGGGGCAGGGTAGTGAGTGAAGTCGTCTTTAAGGATAGTGATAGGGTCGTGAGCAATAAAACAAGGGGTCCACCCCCTTTAGGTCACCTAGGCCAGGAGGTGGACAGTGTGCAGCACGGGGTCCACCCCCATTAGGTCATCAAGACAAGGGCTGTGTGCATTAAGGGGTCCACCCCACTAGATCACCGAGGCATGGAGGTGGGCTGTGAGCAGTGAAGAGGGTGCAGTGTGCAGTACCTCTATCTACGGGCCTGCTACTTACTCCTAAGAAGATCTATAGGATGCTTAAGTCACACAGCAGTGACAGAGCTGTCAGGTCTACCGCCACCTGCTGGCAGCTCCCAGTGAATTCTATAGGAGGATGCTTTTCGAGCCTGCACAGTAACAAGAGCTGATGTAGTTCACAGCCACGAAGGTGCGATTGTCCGGAGGGGTTTTGAGCCCTCGGATGCTGGAGGGATTGCCAGTCTGAGGGCAGCCTTCCACAAGACCTGGAGCAAGGTCCTACAACTCCTGTATCAGGAGGAGTGGCTCTTGCCCCAAGCCTGCCATACAGCGGGTATCTTTACATTACTGAACACTGCCACTTGGGCCATGGATTCTTGTCCTGGTATAACTGGTTTCTGCTTTGGGGGGCCGACTAGGTTTTCTTTGCCACCAGCCTCAGTAAACAATACGATATATCACACCTCAGAATTTGCTCTCAACAAACTAGAGTCCTGACAGGCCCCTGGAGGTGAGGTTGAAAGTGTGACCCATGAGGAGGTGCACTATGCTTGAAAAGAGCTGTTTGAGTTGTCTCACTTACATAAGCAGAAATCTGGAGAACAGGCATGGGAACGGACACTAAGAGTATGGGATGATGATGGAAAGAACAAAGAGTTGGATCAGGCCGAATTTATTGATTTGGGCTCACTAAGTAGGGACTCTGCTTTTAATGTTGCAGCTCGGGGAGTTAAAATAAAGGTTCTAATGACTTATTTGCTTGGTTAGCTGAAATATGGATTCAAAGATGGCCCACTATGAGCGAGCTGGAAATGCCTGATCTCCCCTGATTTAATGTAGAGGAAGGGATCCACGGTGGAGTGGATGAGTCACTTTAGACCTACTCATCCCAGCTGGGAGGGTCCAGAAGCTAAATTCTTGACCACGGTTTGCAAAATGGATTTGTGAGGGCAGCACCTGCATCTTTGAAGAACCCTGTAATTGCTCTTCTCTGTATGTCAGATCTAACAGAGGGAAGTGCTGTCACTCAACTACAAGATTTAAATACAATGGGAATAATTGGATCCTGAGGTGGCAGGGGCCAAGTGGTGGCACTCAACTGTCAAAGGCATGGTGGGTGTATCTACCGTAACAGACAGCAGAGTCAGAGCAGCAATCAAAATAGTCTGATTGATGTAGAGCTCTGGCACTGATTCATCACAGTGGTCCTAGAAGTGAAATTGATAGGAAGCCTACCACATTTCTACTTAATTTATACAAGCAGAAAACTTCCAAGTTGAATGGACAAAAGACAAATTTGCATTATAAAAACAGAATCATGGCCCCTCAGTCAATTTCTAGACCTGAGCCAGTGTATAGGCACAGAACCCCTTGAATGAAGGGGAGGCCCAGCCCCTCAAGGAAGGACTCCACTACATTACTGACAATTCACGCAGTGACTCTTTCTTTTGTCTTTCCCCAAGGAGACCTCCAACCTTTTACCAGGTAACTGTGCCCTGGGGAAAGGGAAATGATCAGACATTTTAGGGACCACTAGACACTGGCTCTGAGCTGGCATTGACTCCAGAGGACCCAAAATGTCATTATGCTCCTCCAGTTAAAGTAGGGACTTGGCTGGGCACAGTGGCTCACACCTGTAATCCCGGCACTTGGGAGGCTGAGGTGGGCAGATCACGAGGTCAGGTGATTGAGACCATCCTGGCCAACTTGATGAAACCCCATCTCTACTAAAAATGCAAAAATTAGCTGGACGTTGTGACACGTGACTGTAATCCTAGCTACTCCAGAGGCTGAGGCAGGAGAATCGCTTGAACCCTGGAGGTGCGGATTGTGATGAACCAAGATCATGCCACTGCACTCCAGCGTGGTAACAGAGGGAGACTCTCTCTCAAATAAAATAAAATAAATAAATAAAGTAGGGTCTGATGGAGGCTAGATAATTACCGAAGTTTTAGCTCGCATCCAACTTACAGTGGTCATTTCTCCAGTGCCAGAATGCACAATTGGCATAGACATACTTAGCAGCTGGTGGAACCCCCACATTGGCTCCCTAACTGTTAGAGTGGGGGGCTACGATGCTGGGAATGACCAAATGGAAGCCATTAGAGCTGCCTCTACCTAGAAAAACAGCAAATCAAAAAGAATATTGCATTTCTGGAGGGAACGTGGAGGTTAGTACCACCAAGAAGGACTTGAAGCATGCAGGGGAGCTGATGCCCACCACATCCCTGTTCAGCTCTCCCATTTGGCCTGTGCAGAACATGGTTGGCTCCTGGAGAATAACAGTGGATTACTGTAAGCTTAATCAAGTGGCAACTCCATTTGCATCTGCTGTACCAGATTGCCTTTCACTTCTGCAAGATGCCACACTGGTCCATTACGTGGATGGCATTATGCCCATTGGATCCAGTGAGCAAGAAGTAGCAAACACACTGGGGTGAGACGTTTGTGGGCCAGAGGATGGGAAATAAATCCGACTAATATTCACAGAACGTCTACCTCAGTAAAATTTCTAGGGGTCCAGTGCTGTGGGGCCTGTTGAGATATCCCTTCTAAGAAAAAAAAGAATCATTAGAAAACTGCATTGCTGCTTTCTGTTTTGAACAACTCCCCAGAAGCTGGTATAATCTGAGTCAGTGCGAAGTTCTAAGATCAAGCCATGGAACCTGGGAAAGCCACAGTCCTTGACTGGCCAGAGATTCGTAAAGAAAATAAGAAAGCCGCTTGTGACACTTTATTTGTGCCTCCGGCAATTTTATTTTCATACCGTGTCCTTAAAATCATGTGGTCATGGTCTCAACTAATACATATGTAACATCACGTACTGTATTCACTTTTAAAATATTATCAAGGAGACTCTTCTGTTGAAGATAGCCTGAAGCAATCTCTTTTCTAGCTGTGATTCTGGGGCCATAACCGCCTTTCCCTCTGCTTGGACCTGTCTTTTACCACCAATTTCCTAGGCTTTCTACCTTATTTCCTGAAGGCCTTTGCTTTAATGTCACTTGTCACTTGCTCAGGGAGGTCTCCTATGGTGATCCTATATGAAATGGCATCCAGTACACATCCTGGTATCCTCTATACGGCTTGTCACATACTTTAATTTTTCTCTATAGAACTTATCACCACCTTGTCTAATTACGTAGTTATCTTAGTTGTTTATTTTTTATCTCTTCCTGTTATGTTATAGCTCAGGTTTCAGAGATCAGGGCTTCCTTTTCCCCTACTGTCATCTCAGCACTTAGAAGGGATGTGGTAAAAACTAGGCATTGCATATTTGGTGATTTTATTTTTCTTGCTTTTTTAGAGAAAGTCTTGTTCTTTTGTCCACATGATCATAGCTCACTGCAGCCTCAAACTCCTGGGCTCAGGCTGTCCTTGCGCTGCAGCCTTCCATAACGTTGGGTTGCAGGTATAAGCCACTGAGCCTGGCCCTACATATTGGTTGAATGATTGCATTGAGATAAAGAGCACAAGAGGGAGAGTGGATTTGAAGTTGATAATATTCCCACGTGTTGATGTTACAGACCTGTGAGAATTTCCTGTCAGAAATGTCCAGTGGGTAACAGGATTCACGGTTCTGGATTCAAATGAGAAGTCTCAGAAGAAAGTAATGTTGTAGGCATCAGTATTTACAGAGTTGTTTTAATCAAGAGAATAAACACAATACAAAGAATATGTGACGGTTACTCTTATGGGTCACATGGGCTTGGTTAGGGATGCCCAGAAAGCAGGTGCAACATTGTTTCCATGCAAGTGTTTCTGAAAGAGATTAGCATTTAAATCAGTAGGCTGAGTAAAGAAGGCCCATCGTCATCAGTGTGGGCATCATCCAGTCTGTGAAGGGCCCCCAGACAGAAAAAAAAGGAAACGGGGGAGGAGAAGTAAATTCGCCATCTCTTCTGGAGCAGGAAGAGCCATCTTTTCCTCTGTTGGACGTCAGAGCTCCACGTTCTTGGGCCTTTAGGTTCTGGGACTTGCACCAGCTGTCACTTCACCTCCCTCCTCAGGCCTTCAGACTCAGCCTAAATTACATCACCGGCTTTCCTGGTTCTTCAGTGTGCAGAGAGTACATTGTGGAGCTTGTTGGCCTCAAAATCCTGTGAGCCAATTCCAATGATAAATAATTATATATATCTGTATATATTTTGCTGGTTTGTTTCTCTGGAGAACACTTACTAATGCAGAGTTTAGTAACAAGACTGGTTCTACAGAAATCATTTTTTTTTTTTTTTAAGAGATGAGGATCTCACTATGTTGCCCAGGCTGGATTTTCTCCTGGGCTCAACTGATACCTCCCAAGTAGCTGGAACCACCATGCCTGGCTCGAGAAACACATTTGAATTAACACACAGAATTTTGAGAATGAAGAAACACACAGAAGTTTAAGGATGAATTTACTGAATTGGTTTTGAATTTCTGAATTTAGCCCTGTAATCTGATCAGACTTAAAGACGCTAAGGACTATTTCCAGGTGTAAAGAGAGCACTAACAGCCAATGGCATAAGTTGTGTATAGACATATGCACGTATCTGCATTAGGTATGTTAATTTTAGCCTAAAGCTTTCTTCTTACACATACTAAGTTTGACCTAAAGGTTTCTCCATGCACAGTGAACTATGACCTAACTGAATGTAAACAGGCTGTAACCTACCTTTGAACCGGTCATTGATTCTCAGCCAGTCACAGTCAGCCAAGCATTCTAACCGTGTTAGAACAAGGCAAACACCAACCAGTACCCAATCCAACCGTTTCTGTACCTCACTTTCCTTTTTCTGTTCATAAATCTTTGACCATGTTTTTTCTCTGGTGACCAAATCTTTCACCAGAGTTTTTCTGAACCTTTTCAGGTTCGAGAGCTGCCTAATTCATGAATCCTTCTTTGCTCAATTAAACTCTGTTAAATTCAGTCTGTCTTTTTTTGGGGGGGCGGTAGGGGAGAGGGAGACAGAGTCTCACTCTATTGTGTAGGCTGAAGTGCAGTGGCACAATTTTGACTTGCTGCAGCCTCTGCCTCTTGGGTTCAACTGATTCTCATGCCTCAGCCTCCCGAGTAGCTGGGATTACTGGCATGCACCACCATGCCTGGCTAATTTTTGTATTCTTAGTAGAGATGGGGTTTTGTCATGTTGATCAGGCTGGTCTTGAACTCTGACCTCAGGTGATCCACTTGCTTCAGCCTCCCAAAGTGCTGGGATTACAGGCGTGAGCCACCGGACCCAGCCTAAGGTTTTCCTTTGAACAGCTACTCCTAATCAGCCACTTATATGAATCAAGGAATTAAGTAACTCTGCATAAATAATACTTTTGAACATTTTTGGAAAACTAAGGAATATAATATCTTAGCTCATTGCTCCTATTGCCGCCCAGCAAAATGGTGAAAGAAAAAAATTAGCTCAGGGATTTAGAGTCTCAGTTCAAGCACCACAATAAATGACCTAAGAGCTTTTCAGTACCCCCTTAGGGAGAGTCTTATTTCTACAGTTGTGGGACTGAAATTGCTGAAAATCAAACACAAGTCACAATCCTATAATTGGCTAAATTATAATACATTTGAACAACCAGCCTCGCAGGCTGTCTACTGTTAAAGTGAGGACATGGATCGCGGAAAAATGAGACTCTGTATGAGATGGGATTGTGTGGAAAGGTCCTGATGAAGCTGGGGACATCGAGCTCTCCTAGATTCTGATGAGTTTTCTTTGCGGGTGGAAAAGTTCTCCTCACCCCCACTGGTATCAGCCTGTCTACCTCTGTCTGGGGGGATTCGCCCTGCGTTGCCTGAGGAAACAGTAATGGCCTCCCTTGAGGTAGGTGCCATACAAGATATTGCAGAAGACCTATAACTACGCTAAATCCCAGCAGGCCCTAAAGGCAAAGGACAGAGTGTGAGCTGTGAAGAGGTCCTACATTGCAAAAGAATGACTGAGTTTTCTCATTTATATAAGCAGAAATCTGTGGAACATGTGTGGGAATCGACATTAAGAGTGGGATAATGGTAGAGGGAACGTAACGTTGGATCAGGTTGAATTTATAGCTATGGATCCACCGAACAAGTGCTGCATTTAATGTTGTAGCTCAGGGAGTTACAAGGGGCTTTCACGGTTTGTTGGCTGAAACATGAATCAAAAGATGGTCTACTGCAGGCAGATTGGAGATGCTTGATCTCCCTCAGCTTAATGTAAAGGAGGGGATTCACAAGCTTGGGGAGATGGGAATGTTAGGGAGTGCAGATTTGCCAGTTAAACCTACTCACTCACGATGGGAGAGTCTGGAAAATACAACTCTCACCGATACTTCGAGCAATAAATTGTGAGGGAAGTCCCAGCAACCTTGAAGAGCTCTGTGATTACTCTTCTGTGTAGGTCTGGAATGGGGAAGAAAACGGGATTCTTTCAGTTGGGACGGTAATGTGTGCAAAGACCCTGATGAAGCTGAGGACGTTGAGCTGCATGTGGAAACCACAGCCACTTGACTGGAAAACCTAAATGCAATGAATATAACTGGATCTCAGGGTGGCAGGGGCCAAGTGGTGGCACTCAGTCATCAGACAAAGGGAACTGAGGGGTCAAAGCTGCAATCAGAGTAGCCCAACTCTCATGGACCTGTGGCTTCAGCCATTTGATCATGGTGTTTCCAGAAGTGAAGTAGATAGGAAGGCCACCAAGTTCTTCTTCTTTTTTTTTTTTTTTTTTTTTTTTTTTTTTAGCAGAATGACGTTTTCATCTTACCATTATGCATAAAAAGGAAGATAAATATGCCAATGGTGCACTTCTAATTTGTCAGAGCAATTTCACAGTATTTATGCAATTTAGGAAAGAGTCGTATCAGTTGTTAAATTGTTACCAGGGCAAATTATCAACTAAGACAATCAACTACTTGACCTCCATAAGCACAGAACTACCCGGTCAAGTGAACAGAAGTCTAACTCAGTAAAAGCAGAGTCACGGCTTCTCAGTGCCCAGACTTGAACCAGTTGTGGACTCAGAACCCTTTGAATGCAGTGGCAATGGGGTCTTCTTGAGGAGGGACCTGGTACGGCTTCCTCATGGGGACCTCCCGTCTTTTACCAGAGTAACGGAGCACTGGGAGCAAGGAAATAATCAGACTCTTTAGGGACTATAGTTCTGAGCTGACACTGATCCCAGGACCCCCCAGCATCACTATGGTACTCCAATCACAGTCGAGACTTACAGAAGTCAGGTGCCCAGTGAAGGTTTAGCTCAGGTCTGACTCACAGTGGGTCCAGTAAGTCCCTGAACCCATCCTGTGGTTATTTCCCCAGTTTCAGAAAGCCTACCTGGAATAGACACACTTAGCATCTGGCAGAATCCTAACATTAGTTCCCTGACCTATGGAATGAGAGCTCTTAAGGTGGGAAAGAACAATTGGAAGTCATTAGAATGGCCTCTCCCGGGGAAAATAGTGAAGCAAAAGCAATGCTACACATCTGGAGGGATTGCAGAGATGAGTGCCACCATCAAGGACTCGAAAAATGCAGGGGTGATATTTTTGCTTTCTTACATCAAAGCTCCAGGTTCTCAGGCCTTCAGAATCTGGGACTCCAGTGGCGAGTCTCCCTTCCTGCTGGCCCATTGCTTCCTCAGGCTTTGGACCCAGACCTGAATCCTACCACTGTTTTTCTGATTCTCTAGCTTGCAGACAGCATATTGTGCAATGTCTCATCTCCATATTCCTGTGAGCCAATTCTCATAATTCCTCTCGTTTATCTTTACATATCCTAGTGGTTCTGTTTCTCTGGGGAGCCCTGACTAACACAGAATGTGTGTATCATTACATGTGTGGAAAGCTGCGGACAGAACTGTGGGGGAATATTCATATTTAAGGAACAGGAATAAGATTCCGCGAGACCAAATGAAATCTAGGAAAGACTGGAGAAAAGTCCAGCAACCTGGAGTCCAGTATTTCAGACATCAGCATCAAGATAAATGTGTTTTTTCAAACAAGGCAGTCTGTTTATTATTTTGACGAAATTAGGAAAAAATACATACCCAGCCACTTACGTCTGATGTTTCACTCCTGGGGGAAACAGCATTTCTTGCTTCCTAGGCAGGTTTTTATCAAGTAGGCAGTGGGCTCTACTCAGAAGGTGTTCAGGCTTCACAGGTGGAGTTTAACCACTTCACGGCCCACCTTGTGGACACCAGAACTAAGGTACCTGGGCGCACCTTCTGCACATTGATGAACCCTGGCGACAGCTGCACGAAATCACAGAGAATATGACTCAGTTTTTCCACCTCCTTTGCTCAGTCCCCAAAGAGCTGAAGAATGGTTTTTAAAGGGAGGAGCAAGGGAGGCAGGAAGCTTCACTGAAGCTGTACAACCTGGCTGTGAGGCCTCCTGATGGAGGAGAAATGAGTTTGGTGGATGGGTTCAATTTGGGTCTTGATGCTTTTTGGGTCTCTTCCCTTCTCTGAAATCTGCCAAACATCCCCCTTGATCAAAGGAATCTTTCTGGGCTCACCACGGAAAATGTATCCCTGTTACGTTAAAGAGAAGGGAAAAATGCATTATGGTGAAATGTCTGAAATCGCATTTGGAAGAAAACATGCTCCAGGTGAGGCTCGAACTCACAACCTCGGCATCACCCGCACATATACTGTCGTATAAGTACCGCGCGCTAACCGATTGCGCCACTGGAGCATGCTTTCCCCAGCCTGGCCATGCGCACTCTACAGAGCCGTGAGCTCCTGAAGCGCTCGACCCGGCCTCGCGCCAGAGCGGGAGCGCGCGGAGCCGCAGGGGACCCTCCCCGCGGCCGCGCGCCTCTGCATGAAACGCGGTCTGATGCAGATGTGTCCATCTCTCCTGGAAGACGTCTGTGATCCTGCCCCTGTGCCACCAGGAGCCAACATTTCCCGGGAAGAGGCGGGCGCTCTTTTCACAGAGCCAGAGAGAAGCCGAGGAGAAAAAGGAGCCCCTCCGGCTTCCCGTTGCCATCTTTCCAGCAAAACACGGCTTCTGGGGCGGACGCGAGCCGTTTGGTTTCTTCGTAGTTTCACCGCGCAGCGCCCCGCGGGCCTGCGACGCTTTCAGACCGAGGACGAGCGGACGCGGAGCCCGCCCCTGCCTCCCTCTGCGCGTCTCCCCGCGCCCGCGCGCTCCTGGCGGCCTCCCAGCCACTCCTGCCGCGCGCTCGCTTCGCAGCCCGGCATCTCGCCGCTGTCCATCCGCGCTCCCCAAAACCCTCCCGGAGGCTACCTGAAAACGGCATTCGGAATCGCGGAGCCCGCTGCTCAGGCGACCTCTTCTGGGAAACTGGCACAGCAGCAACTCCTTTTCGTGCAGCAGGTGACCCCCGCCCCGGCGCCCCACTCTGTCTCCACCTTCTTTACCTGTTCATTGCAGTTTGCCTGTGGGACCTACACCCCTCAGTAACCTTATCTCGGGGGCCGCAATTTTAAGGCCAATTTTGTTTGCTGCCTGTTTGTTTGATTTGGGTCTGGGAAACCGCAGCTAAGTACCCACAATACACACAAGACATGAAGTCTGCTCGCCTTTGTAGAATAAAAGTCAACCAGAAGAATTGCGTCAAAGGAACAGTAGCCTGCGTATTCCTGACCACCGAACACTTAACACACAGGACTGAGACTAGCAGGCCAGTGACTAAGTTCCTCCACACTTGGAAAAAAAATGAAAAAAGGAACGGCTTCTGTACCTCCATGTCTATTGCATAGCTGTTTTGGGAGCATTTCATGTTTTAAATAGCACGTTACGGTGAGGAGCGGTGAGAAGCCACACAGGCGCTTTGGTAGATGACCGCCTCACCAGACAAGCTCCTGCATTCTCACTGCACAGTCCCAGAGGGAGTCACCGGGCTCGGCCTGAGCCTCTACAGGTTGCTTCATCTAAATAACAGTGGCCTGTAACAGCTGACAGAGCTTGCCATGGTGCTGCGGTTTGAGTGTGTGCGTTTCTCCAAAATCATATTGAAAGTTAACTTCCGCTGTGATATTAAGAGGCGGGCCCTTTCGGGAAGTGATGACTCCTGCGGGTGCTGTCCTCCTGAACGGGATTATGCCTGGGTGAGACGCTTCAGGGAGCTGCCTGGCCCTCCCGTCTCTCCTGCTCTGTGACGATGCAGTGAGAGGCATCAGCTTTGAGGCAGACAGAGCATCCCTCACCAGACACCGTATCTGCTAGAGCCTTGATCTTGGACTTCCCAGTCTCCGGAACTTTAAAAAAATTCTGTTCTTTATGAATTATCCGGTCAAAGGTATTTTGTTATAGCAGCCCTGAAGGACTAAGACACACGGGCCAGGCACCGTTGGGAGTGAGTCCTATAAAGCTTGTAACAATACTGATGATGTTGTGGTCCGAAACCAGAGGTAGATTCAAAGAGCCAGCACTTGGGGAATTATTATTCTTAAGGGTTGAAAACGTATAGGACCCACAGTATGTCACTGTATATTAAACAACTCCATCAGGTTGCAGGTCAGTGACATAATATAGGATTTATAAGCTTAAAATTATGATCATGGAGAAAAAGGTGGATGGAAAGCTAAATGTTTCGAATTGTTGATGTTCAAAAAAAAAAAAAAAATGACTGTCTTCAGTACTGTATCCACTGTGCCATAGAAAAGCTGGCCTGTGTGGTCTACATAAATAGACACCCCGGCCCCCTGGCTTCGAGTTGAATTTCATTAGTGGTAGCACTGGCATAAGATCAGCATGAGAGGGGAGACAGAGGCTGGAGTATTTATCTGTCTGAATCCCTTTCTGTGGGTCAACTCAGCCTAGTTCATAAAAGTGAACCTTTCCTTCGTATTTCATTGCTGGCTCTTTCCTCTCTCCTTCAGGTCTAGGGGTGTTGGCCATTCTACTATCAGTAACCCTGGAAAGCTGCCTTCTTCTTTGTCCTTCCCCTAGCCTGCCCACACCTTTATTAAACAGTCCCTTATTAAATCCTTCTAAAATTTTGCACAAGACATCCGTTTTCTCTTAAAATCCCGACTAATAGAAATCCTGATACAATTGATAATGTCATTATGAGTGATTAGAAATAGTTTTAGAAGGTAGGGGAGGGGTGGCGCATGCCTGTAACCCCAGCACTTTGGCAGGCCGAGGTGGGTGCATCACCTGAGGTCAGGGGTTTGAGACCAGCCTGACCAACATGGTGAAACCCCATGTCTGGTAAAAATAAAAATTAGCCAGGCATGATGGCAGGTGCCTGTAATCCCTGCTACTAGGGAGGCCGAGGGAAGAGAATTGCTCGAACCTGGGAGGCAGAGGAGGCAGAGGTTGCAGTGAGCCGAGATCGTGCCACTGCACTCCAGCCTGGGTGACAGAGCAATCTCTGTCTCAAAAAACAAACAAGAGTAGTAGTTCATATCATGTTTTGGCCAGTTTTGGGAGGCAGGGCAGCGTGGCCCAGACCGTAATCCCAACACTTCAGGAGGCTGAGGCAGGAGGATTGTTTGAGGCCAGAAGTTCAAGACTAGCCTGGTATGGTGAGATCCCATCTCTACGAAAATATTTTTAAATGCCGGGCGTGGTGGCTCACGCCTCTAATCCCAGCACTTTGGGAGGCCAAGGCGGGTGGATCACGAGGTCAAGAGATCGAGACCATCCTGGTCAACGAGGTGAAACCCCGTCTCTACTAAAAATACAAAAAATTAGCGGGGCACGGTGGCACATGCCTGTAATCCCAGCTACTCAGGAGGCTGAGGCAGGAGAATTGCCTGAACCCAGGAGGCGGAGGTTGCGGTGAGCTGAGATTGCACCATTGCACTCCAGCCTGAGTAACAACAGCGAAACTCCATCTCAAAAAGAAAAAATCAAATTTTAAAAATTAGCCAGGTGTGGTGGCAGTCACCTGTGGTCCTAGCCACCCAGGAGACTAAGGTGGGAGGATCACTTGAGCCTAGGAGGTCAAGGCTGTAGCGTGCTATAATTGCACCAATGTACTCCAGCCTTTCAGCCTCAGCCACAGAATGAGATTTTGTCAAAAAAGATATTTTTTAAGTAGGGAACAAAAGCATGAAAGTCAACATGCTGTTTTTGCAATAGTTACACAAATATGGAAAAATTACCAAGTTTTGAAACTACTTTTCAAGGAGATAAAGATCTGGTAGCAGCTGACGTGTCTGACTTAAACTCATCTCAAACAGCAACTGTAGGTCATGCTCAAATTCCCTCTCAGAAATATCATTCCCTGTGCAGCAACGGCAGGGAATATTTAGTGGATTCTCAAGTCCAAGGCTCAAGGCTCTAATCATTTTGTTCCAGAATCAGATGTGGCTGTGCCTCCTTTGCCATTTGAGAAAAGTGGTAAGCCTTTTTACAACCGGAGGAAAAATGCTCTTTACCTCTTGGTGTATTTCCTCATCACAAATTTTTAAGGTTATATTAATACATTGAAAATGTTGAAATGGTATTTTACCTTATTATACAGATAAAGACTTGCAGGTCAGTCCAGGTGTGGTGGCTCATGCCTGTAATCCCAGCACTTTGGAAGGCCTAGGCAGAAGAATCTCTTGAGCTCAGGAGTTTAAGACCAGCCTGGGCAACATAGAGAGACCCCCATTTCTACAAAAACTTAAAAAAAATAGCTAAGTGTGGTGGCACACACCTGTGGTCTCAGCAACTGGAGAGGCTGCGGTAAGCCGTGATCACACCGTTGCACTCCAGCCTGGGGGACAGGCGAGATTCTGTCTCAAAAGAGAAAAAAGTTTCTCAGGTAATAAAAACTGTTTCAGAGAAGCCCACAGGAAATAGGGTGTCTGGACATTACGAAAACTTACCCAGGCTGCTGTCCAAGGGCATGATCTCAGCTCACTGCAACCTCTGCCTCCCAGGTTCAAGCCCGATTCTCCTGCCTCAGCCTCCTGAGTAGCTGAAATTACAGGTGTGCACCACCATGACTGGCTAATTTTTGTATTTTCAGTAGAGACAGGGTTTCACCATGTTGGCCAGGCTGGTCTCAAACTCCTGACCTTAGGTGATCCACCTGCCTCAGCCTCCCAAAGTGCTGGGATTACAGGCGTCAGCCACTGTGCCCAGCTCTGATGACTTTTAATCTCCTCTTCTCTCAGTGATTAATCTTCTCTGGTTGTTTCATGAGATTCCTAGGAAAAAGGTTCAAGACAATTGCATTCCTTTTGGAAGAACTTCCTTCAGTCAAATATGGGGAACTTCAGAGACAGCCCCTCCCTGCATCTGCACTTGGAGGGAAGAAACAAGGGAATGCCAGAGAGACCTTGATTTTGAGGCAGCTTCTAAGTCTTCCAGTTTCCTTTAAATCTAAGTACTCAGCATGCCCAAGCACTATACTTTCGGGTATCATTTTCTTTCCTTCCTTCCTTCCTTCCTTCCTTCCTTCCTTCCTTCCTTCCTTCCTTCCTTCCTTCCTTCCTTCCTTCTTTCCTTCCTTCCTTCCTCTTTCTTTCTTCTCTTTCTCTCTTTCTTTTCTTTCATTCTTTCTTTCGAGTTTCACTCTTGTTGCCCAGATTGGAGTGCAGTGGCACAATCTTGCCTCACTGCAACCTCCGCCTCACGGATGCAAGCAATTCTCCTGTGTCAGCCTCCCAAGTAGCTGGGATTTCAGGTGTATGCCACCATGCCCAACTAATTTTTGTATTTTTAGTAAAGATGGCGTTTCATCATATTGGTCAGGCTGGTTTTCAACTCCTGACCTAAGGTGATCCACCCACCTCAGCCTCCCAAAGTGCTGGGATTACAGGCATGAGCCACCGCGCCTGGCCAGTTCTCATTTCTCAACACGTAGACAATAACTGCCACTTCCTTCTGGGTCTTATGATTTCTAATGATAAATCTCTTATTCAAATTGTTTTTTCTATGTGTAAGATGTTTATTTTGAACTTTCAAGATTTTTTTCTGTGTCTTTAGTTTTTTTATTTTCTTCTTTTTTTTTTCTTTTGAGACAAGCCCTCCCAAGTAGCTGGGACTACAGCTGCATGCCACATGCCTAATTTTTTTTTGTATTTTTTGTAGAGACAGGGCCTTGCCATGTTGCCTGGGCTGGTTTTGAACTCCTGGACTCAAGCCATCCTCCTGTCTTGGGCTCCCAAAGTGCTAGAATGACAGGCGTGAGCCACCATTGTGCCTGGCCGAGTTTTCTGAAGTTGTGTCTTGAAGTTGTGTCAAGTTTGTTGAAGTTGATGTGTCTTGGCATGGAGTTAATTGGCTTCACCATATTTGGAATTTGCTTCTTTCTGCATCTGTAAGTTAGTGTTTGGCCAAATTTGGCAAATTTCCAGTCTGGGTACTGAAAATCCACAAAGGAAACCCAGAGAATCACCATGTCATTTTTTGGGCCTCAAGGTCCCTTGCGAATTTCCTACCTCTGTCTACCTTTTAGAATCTATGTTTATGTTACATTAATACCTAGACGTTTCAGCTGTATGTGCCAGGAGAAATAGGGAGAAGTGTGTCTATTATATCTTGTCTAGAAACAGAAGTCACCCCTTCTTTTTATCTTTTTAAAAAATATTATTTATGTATTTATGCATTTATTTTTTTGAGACAGAGTCTTGCTCTCTCACCAGGCTGGAGTGCGGTGGTGTAATCTTGGCTAACTGCAACCTCAGCCTCCTGGGTTCAAGAGATTCTTCTGCCTCAGCCTCCTGAGTAGCTGGGACTATAGGCACGCGCCACCACGCCTGGCTAATTTCTGTATTTTTAGTAGAGATGGAGTTTCACCATATTGGGCAGGCTACTCTCGAAATCCTGACCTCATAAGCTGTCTGCCTCAGGCTTCCAAAGTGATGGGATTACAGGCATGAGCCACCATGCCCAGCCTATATTTTTTATTTCTATCAACCCCATGAGTAAGTTTATTTTGACGGTGAATTCTAGAAATAAGAGAATCATCATATTAATGGCTTTTATATTTGACCACAAGAACCATAAAGTAGAGGTGGGTATGAGGACATCACAAAATGTATGCATGGAAAAATAACAAACATCTGTTTATAGGACTCAGTACTGAATGTGTGTTTGAGGGGTACCTTGCCGCCCATGACCATCATAAACATAATGCATCCTTCTGCAAGTACTTTCAATAATCTCCTTATAAATGTGCTCTTTCTCTCTCTTTTTTATTTTTTGTCTTCTTTTTTTTTATTATTTTTAAAATATATTTTATTGTGCTTTAGGTTCTGGGGCACATGTGCAGAACATGCAGGATTGTTGCATAGGTACATACATGGCAGTGTGGTTTGCTGCCTCCATCCCCATCACCTATATCTGGCACTTCTCCCCATGTTATCCCTCCCCAACTCCCTACTCACAACTGTCCCTCCCCTATTCCCCTCCAACAGACCACAGTGTGTGATGCTCCCCTCTCTGTGTCCATGTGTTCTCATTGTTCAACACCCGCCTATGAGTGAGAACATGCAGTGTTTGATTTTCTGTTCTTGTGTCAGTTTGCTGAGAATGGTGGTTTCCAGATTCATCCATGTCCCTACAAAGGACATGAACTCATCGTTTTTTATGGCTGCATAGTATTCCATGGTGTATATGTGCCACATTTCCCCCATCCAGTCTATCATCTATGGGCATTTGGGTTGGCAGGTCTTTGCTATTGTAAACAGTGCAACAG
This sequence comes from Saguinus oedipus, assembly GCA_031835075.1. Lineage (NCBI taxonomy): Eukaryota > Metazoa > Chordata > Mammalia > Primates > Cebidae > Saguinus > Saguinus oedipus. The sequence continues at coordinate 6,279,686 of CM063172.1, read as the reverse complement.
TGAATATACATGTGCATGTCTTTATAATAGAATGATTTATAATCCTTTGGGTATGTACCCAGTAATGGGATTGCTGGATCAAATGGAATTTCTATTTCTAGGTCCTTGAGGACTCGCCACACTGTCTTCCACAATGGTTGAACTAATTTACACTCCCACCAGCAGTGTAAAAGTGTTCCTATTTCTCCACATCCTCTCCAGCATCTACTGTCTCTAGATTTTTTAATGATCGCCATTCTAACTGGCGTGAGATGGTATCTCAATGTGGTTTTGATTTGCATCTCTCTGATGACCAGTGATGATGAGCATTTTTTCATGTGTTTGTTGGCCTCATGTATGTCTTCTTTTGTAAAGTGTCTGTCCATATCCTTTGCCCACTTTTAAATGGGCTTGTTTGTTTTCTTCTTGTAAATCTGTTTTAGTTCTTTGTAAATTCTGGATATCAGCCCTTTGTCAGATGGGTACACTGCAAACATTTTTTCCCATTCTGTTGGTTGCTGATTCACTCTAGTGACTGTTTCTTTTGCCGTGCAGAAGCTGTGGAGTTTGATTAGGTCCCATTTGTCTATTTTGGCTTTTGTTGCCAATGCTTTTGGTGTTTTAGTCATGAAGTCTGCCTACTCCTATGTCCTGAATGGTTTTGCCTAGATTTTCTTCTAGGGTTTTTATGGTATTAGGTCTTATGTTTAAGTCTTTAATCCATCTGAAGTTAATTTTAGTGTAAGGTGTCAGGAATGGGTCCAATTTCAGCTTTCTGCACGTGGCTAGCCAGTTTTCCCAACACTATTTATTAAACAGGGAATTCTTTCTCCTTTGCTTGTTTTTGTCAGTTTGTCAAAGATCAGATGGTTGTAGATGTGTGGCATTGCCTTCAAGACCTCTGTTCTGTTCCATTGGTCTATATCTCTGTTTGGTACCAGTACTGTGCTGATTGATTGATTGATTACTGTAGCATTGTAGTATAGTTTGAAATCTGGTAGTGTGATGCCTCCAGCTTTGTTCTTTTTGCTTAGAATTGACTTGGCTATGCAGGCTCTCTTTTGGTTCCATCTGAAGTTTAAGGTAGTTTTTTCCAGTTCTGTGAAGAGGTTCATAGGTAGTTTGATGGGGATAGCATTGAATCTGTAAATTACTTTGGGCAGTATGGCCATTTTCACAATATTGATTCTTCCTAACCATGAACATGGAATGTTTCTCCATCTGTTTGTGTCCTCTCTTATTTCGTTGAGCAGTGGTTCGTAGTTCTCCTTGAAGAGGTCCTTTACGTTCCTTGTTAGTTGTATTCCTCAGTATTTTATTCTCTTTGTAGCAATTGTGAATGGCAGTTCGTTCTTGATTTGGTTCTCTTTAAGTCTGTTATTGGTGTATAGGAATGCTTGTGATTTCTGCACGTTGATTTTATATCCTGAGACTTTGCTGAAGTTGCTTATCAGTTTCAGGAGATTTTGGGCTGAGACGATGGGGTCTTCTAGATATACAATCATGTCATCTGCAAATAGAGACAATTTGGCTTTCTCCTTTCCTAATTGAATACTTTTGATTTCTTTTTCTTGCCTGATTGCTCTGGCTAGAATTTTTAGTACTATATTGAATAGGAGTGGTGAGAGAGGGTATCCTTGTCTAGTGCCACATTCCAGAATGCTTCCAGTTTTTGCCCTTTCAGTGTGATATTGGCTGTGGGTTTGTCATAAATAGCTATTTTTATTTTGAGATTCATTCCATCAACACCTAGTTTATTGAGAGTTTTTAGCATAAAGCGCTGTTGAATTTTGTCAAAGGCCTTCTCTGCATCAACTGAGATAATCATGTGGTTTTTGTCTTTGGTTCTGTTTATGTGGTGAATTATGTTTATAGACTTGTGTATGTTGAACCAGCCTTGCATCCCCAGGATGAATCCTACTTGATCGTGGTGGATAAGCTTTTTGATGTGCTGTTGCAATTGGCTTGCCGGTATTTTATTCAAGATTTTTGCATTTGTGTTCATCATGGATATTGGCCTGAAGTTTTATTTTCTTTTTGAGTCTCTGCTGGGTTTTGGTGTCAGGATGATGTTGGCCTCATAAAATGATTTGGGAAGGATTCCCTCTTTTTGGATTATTTGGAATAGTTTCAGAAGGAATGATACCAGCTCCTCTTTGTGTGTCTGGTAGAATTTGGCTGTGAACCCATCTGGATGTGGGCTTTTTTTGGTTGATAGGCTGTTGATTGCTGCCTCAACTTCAGCCCTTGTTATTGGTCTATTCAAGGTTTTGACTTTTTCCTGGTTTAGGCTTCAGAGGCTGCAAGTGTCTAGGAATTTATCCATTTCTTCCAAGTTTACTGGTTTATGTGCATAGATTTGTTTGTATTAATCTCTGATGATAGTTTGTATTTCTGTGGAATCTGTGGTGATTTCCCTTTTATCATTTTTTATTGCATCTGTTTGATTCTTCTCTCTTTTCTTTTTATTATCCTGGCTAGTGGTCTATTTTGTTGATCTTTTCAAAAAACCAGCTCCTGGATTTACTAATTTTTTGGAGGGCTTTCGTGTCTCCATCTCGTTCAGTTCTGCTCTGATCTTAGTTATTTCTTGTCTTCTGCTAGCTTTTGAGTTTTTTTTGATCTTGCTCCTCTAGCTCTTTCAATTTTGATGAGAAGGTGTCAATTTTAAATATTTCCTTGCTTCTCATGTGGGCACTTATTGCTATACATTTCAATCTTGACACTGCTTTAAATGTGTCCCAGAGATTCTGGTATGTTGTGTCTTCATTCTCGTTGGTTTTGAAGAACTTCTTTATTTCTGTCTTTATTTTGTTGTTTATCCAGTCAACATTCAAGAGCCAGTTGTTCAGTTTCCATGAAGCTGTGCGGTTCTGAATTAGTTTATTAATCCTGAGTTCTAATTTGATTGCACTGTGTTCTGAGAGACTGTTTGTTATGATTTCCATTCTTTTGCATTTGCTGAGGAGTGCTTTACTTCCAATTATGTGGTCAATTTTAGAGTAGGTGTGATGTGGTGCTGAGAAGAATGTATATTCTGTGGATTTGGGGTGGAGAGTTCTGTAAATGTCTATCAGGTTTGCTTGGTCCAAATCTGGGTTCAAGTCCTGGATATCCTTGTTAATTTTCTGTCTGGTTGATCTGTCTAATATTGACAGTGGAGTGTTAAAGTCTCCCACTATTATTGTGTGGGAGTCTAAGTCTCTTTGTAAGTCGTTAAGAACTTGCCTTATATATCTGGGTGCTCCTGCATTGGGTCCATATATATTTAGGATCGTTAGCTCTTCTTGTTGTATTGATCCTTTTACCATTATGTAGTGTCCTTCTTTGTCTCTTTTGATTTTTGTTACTTTAAAGTCTATTTTATCAGAGACTAGGATTGCAACTGCTGCTTTTTTTTTTTTTTTTTTTTTTTGCTCTCCATTTGCTTAGTAAATCTTCCTCCATCCCTTTATTTTGAGCCTATGTGTATCCTTGCATGTGAGATGGGTTTCCTGGATACAGCACACCGATGGGTTTTGACTTTTTATCCAATTTGCCAGTTGTGTCTTATGATTGGGGCATTTAGCCCATTTACATTTAGGGTTAATATTGTTATGTGTGAATTTGATCCTGCCATTTTGATGCTAGCTGGCTGTTTTGCCCGTTAGTTGACACAGTTTCTTCATTGTGTCGATGCTCTTTACCATTTGGTGTGTTTTTGGAGTGGCTGGTACTGGTTGTTCCTTTCTATGTTTAGTGCTTCTTTCAGGAGCTCTTGTAAAGCAGGCCTGGTGATGATGAAATCTCTGAGCAATTGCTTGTTCATAAAGGATTTTATTTCTCCTTCACTTATGAAGCTTAGTTTGGCTGGATATGAAATTCTAGGTTGAAAGTTTTTTTCTTTAAGGATTTTGAATATTGACCCCCACTCTCTCTCTGCTTGTAGGGTTTTTGTGGAGAGATCTGCTATGACTCTGATGTGCTTCCCTTTGTGGGTAGCCTGACCTTTCTCTCTGGCTGACTTTAGCATTCTTTCCTTCATTTCAATCCTGGTGAATGTGATGACTATGTGCCTTGGGGTTGCTCTTCTTGAGGAATATCTTTGTGGTGTTCTCTGTATTTCCTGGTCTTGAATATTGGCCTGCCTTGCTAGGTTGGGAAGTTTTCCTGTATAATAGCCTGAAGAGTATTTTCTAGCTTGGATTCATTCTCTCTGTCATATTCAGGTACACCTATGAAATGGAGATTAGATCTTTTCACATAATCCCGTATTTCACATAATCCCCATATTTCTTGTTCATTTTTTAAACTCTTTTTTTCTCTAATGTGGCCTTCTCATTTTATTTCATTCAGTTGATCTTCAATCTCTGATATCCTTTTTTTTCTGCTTGCTTGATTCAGCTATTGAAACTCGTGTGTGCTTCGTGCAGTTCTCATGTATTTTTAGCTCCAACAGTCATGCATATTCTTCTCTAAGCTGTTTATTCTCATTAGCATTTTGTCAAACCTTTTTTCAACATTCTTAGTTTCTTTGCATTGGGTTAGAACATGTTCTTTTAGTTCAGAGAAATTTGTTATTACTCACCTTCTGAAGCTTGTTTCAGTCAATTTATCAGACTCATTCTCCATCCAGCTTTGTTCCCGTGCTGGTGAGGAGTTGTGATCCCTTGGAGGAGGAGAGATGTTCTGGTTTTGAGTTGTGATCCCTCGGAGGAGGAGAGGTGTTCTGGTTTTGAGTTGCGATCCCTTGGAGGAGGAGAGGTGTTCTGGTTTTGGGTGTTTTCATCTCTCTTGTGCTGGTTTCTTCCCATCTTTGTGGATTTATCTACCCGTGGTCTTTGTAGTTGGTGACTTTCAGATGGGGTCTCTGAGTGGACGTCCTTTTTGTTGATGATGAAGTTAGTTCTTTCTGTTTTTTAGTTTTCCTTCTAACAGTCTGGCCCCTCTGCTGTAGGACTGCTGAGGTCCACTCCAGATTCTGCTTGCCTGGGGATCACCTGCAGTGGCTGCAGAACAGTAAGGGTTGCTGTCAGTTTCTTCTTCTGCTGTCTTTGTCCCAGAAGGATACCTGCCAGATGTCAGCCTGAGTTCTTCTTTATGAGGTGTTTCTTTGGATATACAGGGGTCGGGGAGCTGCTTGAGGAGACAGTCTGTCCCTTATAGGAGTTTAAGTGCTGAGCTGTGAGCTCCATCATTCCATTCAGAGCTGCTGGGCAGGTACGTTTATGTCTGCTGCAGCAGAACTCATAACTGCTTTTTTTCTGGTGCTCTGTCCTGGGAAGGTGAGGCTTTATTTATAAGTTCCTGATGTGCTGCTGCTTTTTTTCAGAGATGCTCTGCCCATCAAGGAGGTAGCCTAGTCACAGTCTGTCAGCAGAGGTGTTGCTGAGCTGCCATGGGCTCTGCCCAGCTGCTGTGTAAACTTCCTTGCAGTTTGTTTATAGAGGTATAGTTAGAACTGCCTTGTAATGGCGGACTGCCGCGGTAATGGCGGACTGTCTCTGTAATGGCAGACACCCTTTCCCCCACAGAGCTGAATCGTCCTGGGTCAGCCTGTGCTTGCTGTGAAACTCTCAATCCAGAGCATTTCAGATTGCTATTCTTGGTGGGGGTGGGACCCACTGAGCCAGATGACCTGGCTCCCTGTTTCAATCCCCTTTTTTTCAGTTGAATGGGTGAGTCTATCTCGTAGGCATTCCAGGTGCCAGTTGAAATGGCCACCCACATTTGTGTGAGTTTTTGTATGGAGACCTGCTGGAGACTCGTGGTGCTTTTCTGCCCAGGAATCTCCTGGTCTATGGGCAGGAAAAAGTTGTTTGGAAATGTGGTGATCACTCACCCTCTGCATTCTCGCTGGGAACTACACTCCAGAGCGGTTCCTATTCGGCCATCTTGGATCAGTCCTCTTTCTCTCTCTTTCAAGACTTTAGCAAAGAAGAAATACAAAATAAAAGCAAAAGAAAACACCACAGCTAAATATAAACATATGGTAACAAAAAATAAAAACCATTTCCCAAAAAACAGACAAGCCCAACTAATGAGGCTTTTAACATCAGGAACAGATGTCACCTGAGGTCAGGAGTTTGTGACACGCCTGGCCAACATGGCTGTACTAAACAAGCCTGGCCAACATGTCTCTAAAACCCCGTCTCTACTAATAAATACAAAATGTAGCCAGGTATGGTGGCGGTGCTTGTAATCGAAGCTACTCAGGAGGCTGAGGCAGGAGAAAAGCTTGAACCTGGGAGGTGGAGGTTGCAGCGAGCCGAGATTGCACCACTGCACTCCAGCCTGGGGGATAGAGCAAGACTCCATCTCCAAAAAAATAAAAATTAAAAAAAGAAAAGGAAAAAATGCATTATTATTTACTAGATATTATGCAGATATAATAAAGGTGTGCAATAGTGCTATGCAAAAGCACCTCTCGCCTAGACCAAGGGCAAAGTGACACGTTACTTGAATTCTGAAAGGGCAGGACTTAGCTAGAAGAAGAGATGCAGGTATTAGTGCGTGGAGAGAAGACGGTATCTATGAAGTTGTGGAAACAAAGTACCTTGTGGGCTTCCGGAAAGGCATAATCGTCCTAAACTGTGAGCAGCTGAAAGCTGCTCTGGCCAATTTTAGTGGAAATGAATAATCTGTGCCTGTCCTGATTCTTAAGCCATTTAAAGTAGATTTTTCCAAACTTAGTGCAACGAAAAGTGTTGGATTATTTCAAGAATCCAAATTACCATTTTGAGGAGTCCATTAGTGGCTTGTGGACATTATTATATTATTAAGTATTTAGAACAAATGTGGTGGAGAGAAAGTCCATCATTTTAGTCTCTGATAGAGATTACTGGTTTTAACAATTTATGTAAGCCACTCAGATGTTATCTTTGGATATTTAATTTTGCAGGCAGCTCAATTTGTGCCTCAATTTTGAGGCATAAACTGAGACTGAGTGGAAAGGTCACTTTACATTTAGGTAGAATCTTTATGGACTTGCTGTGTTGGTTTCTTTGTTCTTCTGCATTTGCTGACTTTGGTTTCCTGGCCTTCAGGTACATTTTCTACCTCCTGCGGTATTTACAAATTCGTTACATCCTGGCCGTCTCTTTTCATTTCTTTTCTTCTCTCTTTTTTTTTTTCCCCCTTTCTTTCAATAGGGTCTCAGCTCTGTTGCCCAGAGGCGTGATCATAGCTCATTGCAACCTTGAACTCCTGGACTAAAGTGATTCTCCTGCGTTGGCCTGGAATTACAGGCTTAAGCCCTGCCGTACCCAGCCTGGTTGTATTTAGTTAACTGTGCTTCATTCAAGAAACTGTTACTTAGCAGGGACTAGGGTTTGTACTCTGCAAGGCTCTGAGATATGATATTAAATAAGGTATGATGCCTGTCCTCAGGGGGGCTTACAGTCATTAAATTAGCATCACAAAATCGCTAATTACAATATAGTTCTTAGGCCTATAATGGCTGAATTAGTGAGGACTCCTTAGGTTGCAGGTGACTGAGATTCCGTACAAATAAGTTTATCAGAAAGAGGCATTTGCTAGCTGGTTTACATTGCCACTAACTGTTGTTTTGGTAGATCTTCAAAGATTCCTACAGCTGAATTTCATGTATCATCAACAGTTCAGATAGCACAGCAGTTTCATTTCCAACTGTTATGAGGAATTTTGGTTTTAGAATTCCTTACTTTTGGTGATAATATTGGTGCCGTGTATTTATTTTTGGTTTTCAGTAGGAAGGAGTGAAGCCAGCTTGCTTCTGCCGTTTTTGGAACCAGAAGTGTATTTCTAGCATTCCCTGCTTTTGCTAGCAGTACATTCCTGCACTCTGAGAAGGTGGGCTGAAATGGTTGCTTATCAATTTGAATAACTTCCAGTTTTAGGTTTTGGCATCTAATAAACACACCCGCTCGGCCTGGCGCTGTGGCTCTCGCCTGTAGTCCCAGCACTTTGGGAGGGCGAGGTGGGCGGATCACTTGAGATCAAGCGTTCCAGACCAGCCTGACCAACATGGCGAAATCAGTCTGTACCCCAAAATACAAAAATTAGCTGGGCGTAGTAGTGCACGCCTGTAGACCCATATACTTGGGAGGCTGAGGCAGGAGAAAAATCGATTGAACCCGGGAGGTGGAGGTTACAGTGAGCCGAGGTGGCGTCACTGCACTCCAGCCTGGGTGACAGAGCGAGACTTCGTCTGGAAAAAATATAAAAACAAAAACACTGAAGTGACACACTTTGGAAGCAACCACCAGAAGTCGAGGGGCAGCCTGCTAGGCCCCAGTGAGATTTGAACTCACAACCCCTGGTTTACCAGACCAGTGCTCTAACCCCTGAGCTACAGGGCCACAATGAGATGGGGTTGCTTCCGGTCACCAAAGCTATTGTCACCCTCAACTCAGTTTTGTTGTTTGGTTTATATTGATTTCTAGAATACTGCATTTTTCACTTTCCCGCCTTTCCGATTTTCTGGCGTGTGGTCAAACAAAATAAATCCCCGGACTCCCTAATCATTTTAGCATCCCCTCCAGTTAGCTTCTGGCCGTTTTTAGCCACCCTCCTTGTCTGCAGTACTTTCCGTGCTGGTTAAGGCTCGGATATCCTGGACTTCAGTTCTTAGGGCCTTGGGGGAAAAGTGCCTTCATCTGCCTCAAATTCCCCCAAATCATAAATCAAAAGAGCCGCACTGACGGGTGAGGGTGAGGGTGAGGGTGAGGCTGTCTGGAGGGGGCGGTGAGTTGAAGCCGGTCTCGGGGACAGAAGCTGGGAGGAGCTCCGCCGTGAGTCCAGTGTTTGTCTTTTTTTTTCTTTTTCTTTGAGACGGAGTTTCACTCTTGTTACCCAGGCTGGAGTGCAATGGCGCGATCTCGGCTCACCGCACCCTCCGCCTCCTGGGTTCAGGCAATTCTCCTGCCTCAGCCTCCTGAGTAGCTGGGATTACAGGCACGCGCCACCATGCCCAGCTAATTTTTGTATCTTTAGTAGAGACGGGGTTTCACCATGTTGACCAGGATGGTCTCGATCTCTTGACCTCGTGATCCACCCGCCTCGGCCTCCCAAAGTGCTGGGATTACAGGCTTGAGCCACCGCGCCCGGCCTAGTCCAGTGTCCCCGCGGAGCGGCCACCGGGGCAAAGAAGCCGGAAGGTTGTTCTCTGCCCCAGGGAAAGGGGCTGTGAGGGGCGTGAGAAAAGCTACTCAGGACTCGGCTGGGACAGGCAGACCGGGTGAAAAGGTCAAGCAGACCCCAAATCTTAGCTCTCCTGCCCCAAGTCGGGGCCCTGCGCTCAGAGAGAAACAGTGTCCCTTGGGAAGAAAAGAAAAAACAACAACAAAAAGAGTCCTCAACTCCTGACAAAGGCAAGTAACGTCAAAACAACTCAGAACAAGCGAGGGCCGCTGGCTGGGAGGTGGGGAGGGAGGCTCTGCGCCAGCCCCTGCCTTCCAGGGGACGGGCTGTGGAATCTGTTCACGAGCGGCCCAGCCAGCTGTCCACAGGCCTCACGGGGTAAAACGGTCACACCCCCCACACCGCCACCTTCGTCCCCAGAGTCACACACCGGCCACATCATGCCCCTGGGACCCGAAGTGGCACAAACGCAAACAATAGGAAAACAGAACTAGAAATGGGGGCATATGGGTGCGGCGAGAGAGAGGAATGGAGAGAACGTGGGCTCCAGTTGATCACTGTTCTCCATCCACAGCTTCTTAGAATCAAAGGTTCGCCTCCCAGAGGAGCCGTTGTTTGTGCAGATTCTCCAAAACCCTCAGCTTGCCTGGGTGGAGGGGACCCTTCTCTTGAAGCTGCTTGTATCACTCGAGTACCAGAGAAGGGGGGATGCAGGTCGGAGAAGGGTCGTGAAGTCCCAACAAGCCTGTGCACAGCAGTTTCTGAGAATGTCATTTCATGCTCAGGTGCAGTGTTCGCCTCCTGATCTCTAGCGCCGGAGGAAGTGTATAACCTCAGTGAGACAGGTCTGTGATGTTCAGAGGAATCGCCTGAGCCTAACTTCTTTTTGGTGTGTTATTTTTTTAATGCTCTTAGATTATCTCAGTGGGCTCTTCCGCGCTTGTCTGCTGAGATTAAGACCTCTGATTCTCAAACGTGTTCATTCAGTACGGTATTCACCAACGCATGAAGAGCCATTATGGGGAAGGTACTCTTCAGAAGTTGTGAGACTCTTCAGAAGTTGTGTCACTTCTTTAACACACGGAGTACACACGGTTGTGAGTGGGCAGGGCGTGCGTTCGGATCTCCACCGCAAAAGGCATTTGTGACACAACACTCACCGCAAATACACCATAATATCGCAAGTGTTTTGGCCACTATGCGAGGGCCTGCAAGGACTAAAATTCTGGAAAAGTACCAGCCCTGATATCTCTTACTTCTCACTTCATTTTCCACAAGTCAGCAGAGGCTTGCACCAGGGAACTTAAATGGAAGGCGTCTGGAGCAAAAAGATAAAACAGACTTTCAGTTCTTGACAAAATGAGGCATGGCCTCTTTCACACAGCTTTTCTCAACTTGGGCTCCTTCAGAATTCAGGAAGACTCCTAAGTTGTGGGGTGGAGGGAAGAGGACAGCGGTGAGAAGACAGAGACGTACAGGAACAACAATACCGATGAAGGGAGACTGCTGAAGGGCAGGAGTTAGGTGCCGATAGGCAGCCTGCTGCTGTACACATTTCTCTACCAACCTTCTTAGCAGCATTCCCCAGGATGCCGTGACTCCACTGCCATCTCTCATGCTCAAGTCTCTGGTTCTGAATCTGGATTTTAGAAAATAGGTAATGGTCCACCTTTTGACTCATGAACTCCACACTATATACTATACATTATCTATTATATGCTATATATCGGTATATGTAGGTACCCGTATGTGTTTGTGTATAGATATATATCGCATATGGAGCTTGTGCCAGAAGGCAAATCAACTATATTACTAAGTATCTTTAGTTCCATTGACTAACTGATTGTAGGAAGAGTTCCTCAGTGAAGGCGGCAGTGCATTTAAATACAGTTTGGTGCAAGCTTTTCTTACTGTACCATACCCATATGGAATATCATACAGCTCTTACAGGTTGTTAAAAGAAACTTGCATTTAATAATGCAGAGAAAGGGCCAAGCGTGGTGGCTCACACCTGTAATATCAGCACTTTGGGAGGCTGAGGTGGGCAGATCACCAGGTCAGGAGTTCAAGACCAGGCTAACCAACATGGTGAAAACCTGTCTCTACTGAAAATACAGAAATTAGCCGGGCGTGGTGCTGCGAGTGTGTAATCCCAGCTACTCTGGAGGCTGAGGCAAGAGAATTGCTTGAACCTGGGAGGTGGAGGTTGCAGTGAGCCAAGATCACCCCACTGCACTCCAGCCTGGGCAATAGAGCGAGACTCTTCAGATTTGTGTCCCATCCATTTAGGCCCTTATAGTTTAAGTTTAGAAATTCAGTGGCACTCCTTTCTACTAGAATTTTAAGTTGTTTCTTTCACAGTTCAATCCTAGAAAAATAATTGCAACAAGATTCTTTCTTTTCTTTCTTTTTTACGATTTCATTTTCACAGTCATAGAAACATATTTTTCAGTCATAAAAGGTACATTTATCTTTTGAAATAGCTGTTGCCTCCCACAATGGGTAATATTTTGCAGGAAAGTGTCTGAGAGCTTTAGGGAGAGGAGAGACAGGATTATCACTATAGAGCATGTGTCCCTGCAGGGCAGAAGACAGTGATGTTTACCGAACTGTGTAAAAGAGGTAAGGAGGACTTCAGGTGGTGAATCACAGTTCGGGTAGGTTGAGGAGAAGGGGGAATGCCTAGAAATCCAGGTAAAGGACAGCCCCACTCTCTTGCTATGACTTCCTCTTGTCCAGAGCAGTGGGGATGGCCTGTTATCCACTGAAAGTTCCCACTGGCCATGGGGCAGTATCAAGCTGGAGCTGCTGCATCAGGACTTAAGTCACAAAGAGCAAAGTGACCCCACACGTCAGGCGTCAGGGCCATAGGCAGAATAAGAGCAGGAGGCCTGGGTCAGAGGGAGAGGGCAGGGCCCAGTGCGGGGAGTTACTGGAGGAAGGGGAGAGGGACGAGGAAAGTCATCTCTATGTCTTGTTTCCCTGCTCCCCTCCTGGTCTGCAGTCCTGTAAGAATTATTCAGCTCTGCGCTAACACTTGTACTTTTCTGCCATTACATTCCGTAATCGGCGAATGCAGAGCTCCTGGTCAGGCAAATTCCAGAGATAATTTTTGCCGCTGGATCATGTGTACTTTTGAGCTGTCTGTTGTGGTGTCAGGATGGCCGAGTGGTCTAAGGTGCTGGACTGGAGCTACCGCTTCCCCTGTTCGGGTCTTCTGGCCTCTCTGCATGGAGGTGTGGGGTCGAATCCTGCTTCTGGCACGGTATGACTTCCTGTTTGCTCTTTCCTACCAGATTTGTACCAAAACTTTCACCAAGGAGTGCCCACAGTAGGTCAGCCATTTCTACCCCCAAGATTTCCCGCCCCAACAGATGTTCACCTAACAGGGTCTCACAAAGAAGGGGCATCTCTCTCACATCAAACCAATCGACAAATGAAAACCCCTGATTTGCAGAATCCGGGGATATTTTCAGCACCATCTGGACGCTGTCCCGCAGCGCTGTTGGAGATCCCTTTCTCTCGAAAGAAAGTGAGCAGCGGATTTCCTTCTATTGCTCTGTGAATCAGCTGGCATACAAATCAAACAAACAGAAAAGAAAGGAAAAGAAAAAGGCACGAGAAAAAGGTCTCCGTTCTCAGAGAGCCCTGTAGGAACGTTCCTGATTCCTGTCTATCATCTGAATGGGACATTGCTCTGACCAGCAGCCATTGCTGCAGCAATGACGGTAACACCCTGTTCTCTCCTTAGCTGTTCAACTTCTCAGTCATGTGAGGGAAATGACTAAAATCTTTGCTTTTCTGCACACATACAATAATCTGTTGTAAACTTCTATCAAAATATTTCCCATGTTACCTCTAAAACCTAGGAGGAAAGAACCCTTAAAATTATTACATGTGGGTCATGTGGAGAAGAGGTAGGGCGGGAGAGGAAAAAATAAATTAAAAAAAAAAAACACTAAGTTTAGAGTTCCTTCTGAGATTGCTCCTCAGAATCACCTGACTTGGATGTCCTTTTGTCTCTTGTTTCTGAAGGTAAAAATCTACTTATATTTGAAGATTGATATGAAGTACTACATGATTGAAATCTTGGTCTTAAAATGAGAGTCTTAGTTTTTTTTCGGTATTGACATGACATGGGTTTTCTTCCTGTATAACTTTTCAATGATTACCCAGCAATTCCACGTCTGGGAATCCACCTCAGGGAAATTCCAGCTCAGGTCCATGACTGTCTTGCCTAGTACAGTGCCTGCAGCGTTTCGAGGTAACAGGTTGTTAGAAGCAGGCTGGATGGCCATCAGGCATACTGTCTGTGACTTTCACGTTATGCAGCAGCCGCAAGTGACCAGACAGCTGGACATGTGGCAAGATGGGTAGATTTTTCAAACTGTGTTGAGTAGAAGAAAAGAGGTTATGATTTAAATCAACAACGTATTTTTCAAGGATAGTTTATTTTCTAAAGAAAAATTTTGGTTGGGTGTGGTGGCCCACACCTGTAATCCCAGTACTTTAGGAGGCCGAAGTGGACAGATTGCTTGAGGTCAGGAGTTTGAGACCGGCCTGGCCAACATAGTGCAACTCATTTCTATAAAAATACAAAGATTAGCTGGCCATGGTGGCACATGCCTGCAGTACCAGCACTTTTGCAGGCCTATACTGGTGGATCACTTGAGGTCAGGAGTTTGAGACCAGCCTGGCCAACATGATGAAACCCTGTCTCTACTAAAAATACCAAAAAAAAAAAAAAAAGAAAAAAAAAAATCAGCCAGGTGTGGTGGTGCTTAAACCCGGGAGGCAGAGGTTGCGGTGAGCTAAGATCGCGCCACGGCACTCCAGCCTATGTAACAGAGTGAGACTCTGTCACAATAATAATAATAATAATAATTTTAAATGTTTTAGAGAGAGAGTCTGTTATGTTGGGAGAGATGAGAGGGCCATATGGTGAGCTTGACAGAAAAAGAACAAAACAGTAAAGGAAGCAGAGAGAGGAAAAAGAAAGATTTTATTGACCAATAACAAAAACGAGCGTGGACAGCTAAGTCTGATTAATTTACCTCTCTGAACTTGAAGCCTCTTCTTGGTCTCTTCCCCGCCTCCATGATTAATTTCACCTTTTGCACTCTCATTCTCACCTCTGCAGAGTCACAAGCACGTACTCTTTCTTGCTCTAGATCTTCTTAAAATTATAAAATTATTAATTATTTTTCTCCATTCTCCACCTTCATCTTTTCCAGCCATTCTTTTGAATTCGGACAGTTCATCTATCTGTTACTGATTTTATTTCTGCTTCAAAGAGTTCACAGTAAATTTTGGGCTAGGTGGGGAAACTGGAAAAGTAAAAATCAAAACCGTGTCTGACTTCTGTTTCCACAAAGCACCGACTCAGGACGCTGAATCTGAGCTCTGAGCATCCCTCTGGCCAGGAAACTGTAAAGGAGTTTAGCAGAGGCTTAGGAAGCACGGTTCCAAATGTTTGCCACTTCCCCTATTATTTCGTTTCTGACTTAACCTGAAGGATGGCAACATAAGGCATTTTGATAATGCTGATTTTAGCATCATTTAGAATACTGCCGGGCAAAAGAATAAATACCGTTTTGAAAACCGGGAGCATACGCCACCCATCCAGGATCTTTGCCTCCTGTCGGAGCCCGCATCTGCTAACTACGAGTTATATAATAATACTGAAGGGTTAGCAGCGTGTGTCAGGATGGCCGAGTGGTCTAAGGCGCCAGACTCAAGTTGCAACTTCCCATGTGTGGGGATTCTGGTCTCCAAATGGAGGCGTGGGTTCGAATCCCACTTCTGACACAAAGCTTTTGCTCCTTTAATCCTAGTGTGAAAACACTAATTAGGGGGGCGGCACTTGAGGTAATGTCAGCGGATCACCTGAGGTCAGGAGTTCGAGACCAGCCTGGGCAACATGCTGAAACCCCCGTCTCTACTAAAAATGCAAGAATTACTGGTAGTGGCGGCAGGCGCCCCTAATACCAGCTACTCGAGAGGCTGAAGCAGGAGAATTGCTTAAACCTGGGAGGTGGAGGTAGCAGTGAATCAAGGTCGTGCCGTTGCACTCCAGCCTGGGCGACAGAGCGAGGCTCCCTCCCAAAAATCCACACACACCTGGGATCAGGGGGCTGAGCGGGAGGATTGTTTGAGCCCAGGAGTTCGACTCCTTCTCTACAAAACATGAGCGGGGCGTGGTGGCGCGCGCCTGTAGTCCCAGCCCCCTGGGAGGCAGAGGTAGGAGAAAGACTCATCACTTGAGCCCAGAAATGCGAAGCCGCAGTGAGCTGCATGATGGCGCCACCGCACTCCACCCAGGGCGACAGCGACATCGTGTCTAAAACAAGCAAAGACGGTGGTAAAGGTATAGATTTTGCCAAAACCATTTTGCAACGACCACGTTTCCGGAGTTTTCCCCAGTGCTCCCTCCCACATTTTAACTTAACCAGCCCGTGAGTGGGACTGACACGTTCCCTCTGCAGCCACCTCAATGGTTTCTGTAAGGGTGGGCGGCAGGCAGGAGTATTACTGCACGGTCATGTCGTTTTCTTCCTCAAGGTCAAACCACGGCCACCTCTTTTTCTCCCCCCCTCCCCTCTCTTCTCCTTCCTCCTTTCTTCTGTCCGCGTTTCTCGGTTCTTCTTTTCCCTCACTTAACTAAACCCCCTTTGATTCTGTGTGTCCTGGGAGAAGGGATGTAAAGTGAAAAGACACAATGTAGGTTATTATGGGACAGCTGTAAGAGAAATTCGTCTTGATTTAAAACTCTACCGAGTATATATACTCGGTATATTGCATTATTTTACATTATTTTGAGTTTTATAATAATTAATTATATAATTAATTATTATTAATTAATATTAAAAATAATTGCATTATTTTGACTTTTCTATAAGTTAACTTCCACCACAACAGAGCTTAGTCTAGTGAACAGGAGTCAAAGGTGCAGAGCTCTAAAAAAATCTGATATTTGCTAGAGGGTCTGCCAGACAATGCCAAGCACTTCACTGAAAGGAGGAACTCGGTCATTTCTGTTGTCGCTGTTTAAGGCTGACAATTCTTTCTGACACATACGACACCTTATACAAGTTGCTTCGAAGTAAACAAGAGAGTGTTAAAGGAGACGGGTTCTTTTCGTTGTTGTTTGTTTAGAGGTTGTTTAATCCTGACCTTGGCCTTCAGTTTGCCCATTTATACAACTAGGTGTGTGTGTGTTTAATTTTAGTATTGTGGTCAGGTGGGACATTTTAAATCTTTTTGCTTTCCTTGGTTTACAGTCTTTCTAATGAACTCTTCCTATATTTCCAACACGAATAAAACAGAATGCATTATACTTTTGTTCTGAATCTTTCTTCTATATCTCCCTACTTGATTATTTTTATTTAAAATATTGGATGTATGTAGTGTGAAGGGACTCCAAAATCAGCAGGGTCCAAATAAGGTGTTTCTTAGGCTCAATGCAATGTGCCAATCAGTTGACATGCTCGAAATGTAGCAGACCAGAGATACTGTCAAGGTTGTTAAAGACTCCACAATTACCAGTGTGGGGCTCAGGCGGGTGAATCACGAGGTCAGGAGTTTGAGACTAGCCTGGTCAACATGGTGAACCCCCCGTCTCTGCTAAAAATACAAAAAATTAGCTGGGCCTGCTGGCACATGCCTGAAGTCCCAGCCACTTGGGAGGCTGAGGCAGGAGAATCCCTTAAACCCGGGAGGCGGAGGTTGCGGTGAGCCAAGATCGCGCCATTGAGCTCCAACCTGGGTAACAGAGTGAGACGCTATCTCTAAAAACGAACAAGCAAAAAAACCGGCACAATTTGATTAAAGTAACTAACTCCATATTAATCTCTTCAGGGAAATTTTTGAAGCTTTCACTTGTAAAGATGTCTTTTAGGATAAGAGCAGTAACAGTACATTTTCTATGAACTCCATCTATGCACTTGAAAGAAGACATTTTAAGAGCTCCCGAAGAGACCCTTTAGACCATAAATAAAGGTAGTTTGTGATGGCAGCTGTCCGCGCAAAAGTCACATAATTGTCTCGTAAGCTAGGGGTCAATGGAATAAAAACTCTGATGCCCATTGGCACCCAATCCTATGAAATCAGTTTGTCTGAGAGGTGGAAGCCTACAAAACTTAGTATAGATAGCGCTCACGTCTGCAGGTTTCCCAGCTGTTGATTAAACCAACATGGATTAAAAAAAAAAAAAAAAAAAACAACAAAAAAAAACATTTTTTAAAAAAGGGATGGTTGCATCTGTACTGAACCTTACAGATTCTTTTTTTTTTTTTTTTTGAGACAGAGTCTTACTCTGTCGCCAGGTGCCAGGCAGGAGTGCAATGGCACGATCTCGGCTCACTGCAACCTCCGCCTCCCGGGTTGAAGCAATTCTCCTGCCTCAGCCTCCTGAGTAGCTGGGACCACAGGCGCACACCACCACACCCAGCTAATTTTTGTATTTTTAGTAGAGATGGGGTTTCGCCATGTTGGCTAGGATGGTCTTGATCTCTTGACCTCGTGATCTGCCCATCTCGGCCTCCCAAAATGTTGGGATTACAGGCGTGAGCCACCGCGCCCGGCCTCTACAGATTCTTACATTCTTGTCATTATTCCCTAATCAATACAGTATAACAATTATTTGCATAGCATGTACGTTGTATTAAGCATCATAAGTAATTTAGAGCTGATTTAAAGTATACAGGAGGATGTGCATGGGTCATATGCAAATACTATAAATACCCCGTTTGACATAAGGAACTTGAGCACTGATGGATTTTAGTATCCGTAGGGGATCCTAGAACCAATGTCTTACAGATACCAAGGTACGACTCTAGTTTTAAAGAGCCTGAAGTATGATTCTAATGTGCAAAGTCTGAGAACCACTGTTGTAGGACATTTCTGTACCACTGGGATTTTGTGTATGATTTTTCTGTATCACTGGTTTTGTGATGATTTTTTTAAATGTGGAAGCTTCACGAATTTGCATGTCATCCTTGCACAGGGGCCACGCTAATCTCTCTGTATCATTCCAGTCTCTGTATATATGCTGCCGAAGTGAGCACAGCCCCAATCGCTGCTTGCATACTTACAGGTTTTCATTACTGTTGAAAGCCAATATTTATAGTGCAACGGAAACCCTGACCATATAGCATAAATCATATTTAACGGTACCCTCTAACAACAATTAAAGTAATTGTGTTTCTCCTTCAGAACAAGAATCCTAAAATGTACAGTGAAGATAGTATTTTAAATCTTATTAAAATATGGGTATTTTCACTGGCATCTTTCATAACTCAAATTTATTAAGTTATGTGTTGTTTATATATAAAAAGCAAAATACGTGTGTTGGTGTTAAGGAAAACATTATTCATGGCAATTGTTAAAGATGGTAAAGAAAACTTCGTTAAAGGGGGATTTTGCGGTAGGCAAGAGACACTGGGCTCAATGTTGAATATGACAAGGAAGAGTGGGAGTTTATAGCCAAGAATCAGGGAGGGGAGATGAGGTCTGTGGATGGAAAATTACTGAAAGGAAACATCACAGGTCAGAGGCTTCTGGCTAAGCTGAACCAATAGGATTCTTGAAGGCAGGCTAGGTCGATGACATCACTGCAGAATGGTGGAGGATGAGGAACCTAATCAGATGATACAGGAGGGAGGATTCTGGCTAAACTGACTTGGCACCATTATTGTTAACAGTGGGCAATGCAGAGCGACAAACATGTAGGTGCAAACGTCAGGGCCTAGTTGACAACAGCCTTTGGAGGCACCTGACTGCAGTTTGGTCATGAAGAGAATCTTCGTCACTGTTCAAAAAAATACCCGATAAGTAATTAAGTTATTAGAGGTTAGTTGATATATTATCTAACTGTGTTAGTGAGTTAAATGGTTTAGCATCTTTTCTGACTTGAGTTTTATAAAATTTAGATAAAGTAAAAATAGAAACAGCAGTGTTAAGCATTGGGGTTTACAAAATGGAGCCTCCAAATTCTCCTCTGGAGGACTCCAACCTCCATCTTTAAGAATCCAGGGTCTGGGCCGGGCATGGTGGCTCACCCCTGTAATCCCAGCACTTTGGGAGGCCGAGGCAGGTGGATCACCTGAGGTCATATGTTCGAGACCAGCCTGGCTAACATGGCAAAACCCCATCTCTTAAAAAAAAAAAAATTCAGGGTCTGATTTTTCAAGTGTGAGAATAAGATAGTAAAGAAGGCTGAGGGGAGCCCAGCAAAGAGAACCAAACACCACTGAAATTTGTGGAGCAGGGCCAGCTATGTAAGTTGAAGTGCCCAGTGAAAAATGAAAATGAGGGAGCCCTTATTCAAAAAGCAGGGGGCAGTGCTGTTATAATTATGAATATATTACTGATATGGGTGTGAGCTACAGCCTCACTCCCAGCAAGATTTCCTCCCAACTCACCTGGGCAGTGCCAGCCTGTGTCAGGAATGACAGCCATTATGCCACACCCCAGAAACCCTGGGATTAGGCTGCAGGATCTTCATCCCTCTTCTGTAGACTCCCTAGGGGGCTTAACTGGTGGAAGCAGGTGGGGAAGAGAAGTCGGGAAAGACGGGGAAGGGTGTCAGTTAGCAGGGCAGATTAGCTGCTGAAAACTCGTCCAGGGGAAGCAGAACTCCTGGGAGCCAACTGACTCCCATGCCTAATCACGCTACAATGTCCTGTTGGCTCTCACAAAACACAAGTTTAAGGATAAAACTATTGAGAACTTCAAGAGAGCCATTGCAAAACATTAAACCCCAAGAGTAGGGCTGAGTGTGTGTAGGCGTGCTCGGGGCATCGTAGTAAGTCGTGTGACTCCACAGAGCTCAGGCCCAAGAAGCCCACCTCTTTGGGGAGCTTAAATTCTCAGCATCTTTAAAAGGGCTTTGCGCAATCCCATGTCTGGAAGAACCACGACTGACAAAAATGGGTTTAAAGACACACCTAGAAAGCGATCTGAGCCTCAGTTTCCCAACAGCGTCCGAAGGCCAAGTGGTCAACACTCACACGCTCTTCTCGTAACCAGGAATACTCTTTACAATCTTTGTGAAAGAAGTTTCGTTGCGTGGGGGACACAGAGAACTGAATCTTCTCTGAGGGACCATGTCGTCTCCACGTCTCCCTCAATTCCGCGAGCGACGATTTTCACAAGTTCACGCATTTCCTTCTCCTCTTCCCTTCGCTGCATCTTCAGTGTCTGCTCGGTCTCTCCCACCCGGCGGAGGACAGGGTCGCACGACCACGCGGTGCCCTTGCCCTGTGCTCGGCCTGACCGGGGACCCGGAGGAGTCGAGGTGCTCCCAATGCAGACGGGGCTTGCACTGCGGAAGCACAAGAAACAAGCAACCCTGAGTTCTAGATGCAGCCCTGGAAGTCAGCGTGTGGGAGCCCAGCGGGTGGAGTCAAGTTCCGGAGAAAGGATTTCCATCCGCTTTCTTAAGTTGCAAAGGCGCGGACGACAAGCGTAGGTGGCAGATTTGGGAAGGAAACGGGAGACGACCCGGGGACGAAAAGCAGAGACTGGAGAAGATGAATGAAGAAATGTTGCCCCGCTGGAGAGCGGTGTTAGAAGATGCATAAATTGGTGGGAGATGAGGCACCTGCTGGCTCGGGGCAGCAGAGTGGCGCAGCGGAAGCGTGCTGGGCCCATAACCCAGAGGTCGATGGATCGAAACCATCCTCTGCTAACGGCTTGTTTTTCCTCCCCGTTGCTGGATCTTGTACTGGTCAGAGGTGCTTAAACACGTGTCGTGAACGAATGAAGGTCTACTGTGACTGAGGGAGTAAACTCTGTTTTAACTGCCCGGTCCTTTCTGAAACCCAGTGGTTCCAGTTTTAAAGAACTGGAGCATAGACGGAGAAATGAGTGAATCTGCAAATGGGAGGTCTGAGAAAGGAGGCGACAGAGGAGCAGAGATGGGTGTGGAGAAGCGGGGAAAGGCGACTGAGGACGAGGTGAAGAAAAAGAGAGCGAAAAATGAAGACTATAAATCGTTTTACTATAAGGACACATGCACACGAATGTTCATTGCAGCACTGTTTACAATAGCAAAGACCTGGAACCAACCCAAATGCCCAACGATGATAGACTGGACTGGGAAAATGTGGCACATATACACCATGGAATATTATGCAGCAATCAAAAATGATGAGTTTGTGTCCTTTGTAGGGACATGGATGAATCTGGAGAACATCATTCTCAGCAAACTGACACAAGAACAGAAAAAGAAATACCGCATATACTCACTCATAGGTGGGTGAGAAAAATGAGAACACATGGACACAGGGAGGCGGTCTACTATACACTGGGGACTGTTGGGGGGAATGGGGGAGGGACAGCGGGGGGGCTGGGGGGAATAGCCTGGGGATGAATACCAAGTGTGGGTGAAGGGGAGGAATGCAGCAAAGCACACTGCCATGTGTGTACCTATGCAACTATCTTGCTCGTTCTGCACATGTACCCCCAAACCTATAATGCAATAAAAATAAAAATAAATAAATAAATAAATAAAAATAAAATAAAATATTTTAACATAGATATTGAGTGCGAGAAATTTCCCTGAGTAGAGCCTAGCAGCATTCCACTAAAAAAAAAAAAAAAAAAAAAAAAAATGAAGACTAGGTTGGGTGACCTGGAAAAAGATATGACACAAATCTTGGAGACGTGGGTTTTGAAGGAGGTAATTTCCCAGACAGAAGCGGGTGTCACGTGTTTGTTCCTCTGACGATTCCAGGAAACCCATTTCTAAAAGAGTTAGGAAAACACCAGAGGAAACAAAGGGGAATTGAACTACTTCTCTTGTGCCGTAACTTTACCCAAACGTGTGATTCCTCTGAAGTTTCCTCCCACTTACTGGCGTCATTGTTGAAATGCGTGTCCTTTCGGTAAGCGGGTGAAGGAGCCCGAGCGTCCGCTCTAAAGCCGCCTTTATCCGCAGGAACGATCCTAAGGGCTCCTGTTAGCGATCATGTGCTGCGGATATATTCACTACCGAACGGGTCCCACCCTACTCTGAGCTCGATTTTCTTCGTCGTTTCTCCTGTAATAAATACTACACAATAATTATCTATTTAACGCATAAACAGTTTGAGGGTTAAACGCGCAGTAGAATAAAGCTTGGCTGCAGTGCTGAGGCAGGTGTATAGGACCAGAACGCTTGAAGACCCCGGTAATGACCGAAATCATGAGCCTTATTAACACTTCCTGGTCAAAAAGGAGCTTATTGCTGAAGCCTGGATAGCTCAGTCGGTAGAGCATCAGACTTTTAATCTGAGGGTCCAGGGTTCAAGTCCCTGTTCAGGCGGAGACTGGTGATTTTACTTTAGTTACATCTAAATCACAGACCATTTGGGAACGTCTTGTGAGGAGAGGGACATATCACAAAGGCAGAGCTTTTTTCATCAAATTATCCATTCTCTACATCAACTGAAACATATCCCCAAGTTTTCAAGAGAAGTGGAAAAGAACATCGTATAAAAGTAATAAACTGATGAGGGGATGCCTGGGAAATAAAACTCCCTTGAAATGGTTCATGAATCCAGACATCGGGGGAGCAGCTTGGACGTTCTCGCTTAAAATGCAAAATCTCCCCGAGCAGTGACCTTTGCAGTCTGTCTCTGTGTTCCTCGGAGTTTAGACCAGCTCTTCCTACACAGAAAATCTGACCACTTCGCAACAGTTCCCGGTTGAAAAACGCATTTCCAAACACTTTTTGAAATTGTGTTTTCTGTGTTTACATGATCTCGTCGCTATCCTGGGATTTGGATTACAGTTAAGGAAAGGACCCTGATCGTGGGCTTCTGGGGCAGTGTGCTAAACCACGCCGCTTCGAAACAGAGGAACTGAGAGTTCAACATTGTTGATCTCCTTTTTTCTTGTCCCTTCGGTCTCGAGCCTGACAACATTCAGTCCAAACACTGCACTGGAGTCCATTTGTAAGGTCTCAGCCTTTGTTTCTTCGCTTATATGATTCATTTGAAATAAATAGGTCCATTTTGACTCTTTCCTCTGACTTACTTTATTTTTTGAGATGCAGTTTCACTCTTGTCGCCCAGGCGACAAGACATGCAATGACATGATCTGGGCTCCCTCCAACCTCTACCTCCCAGGTTTAAGTCATTCTCCTGTCTCAGACCCCCAAGTAGCTGGGATTACAGACGGCTGCCACCGTGCCTGGCTAATTTTTGCATTTTTAGTAGACACAGGGTTTCACTATGTTGGCCAGGCTGGTTTTGAACTCCTGACCTCAGGTGATCTGCATGCCTAGGCCTCCCAAAGTGCTGGGATTACAGTCATGAGCCACCGTGCCCGGCCTGTTTTATTTTTCGTACATACGTAAAACATAACATCATTTTAAAAGTTAGAATATGCAAAAGCGATAATGTTCAAAGAAATATCACTCCCCTTCATTGCTTTTTTTTTCTTTCCTTTTTCAACTCATTTCTATCTACCCACCCCCCCCCATAGGTAATCCATTTTACCAGTTTCTTTCTTTTTTTTTTTTAAAGGTAATCAGTTATTTAGTTAGATTGTTAGGACATTTAAAACACCAATTTGTGAGGATAAATTCCATTTGTCAGGGGAAACACAGATCGCAGGTAGCCCTGGAGCTGAGGAGTAGCTTTGATTTTTGGTAAAACCTGTGAGTCCACAGCTTTCTGATCGATCTCGCGCTGCTCTGTAATCTCCTATTTCTCTTTTTCTGTGTCGAAGATCTCACCTTCCTGGTGTCTGGGCTTCCGCAGCTGCTGCTTCTTGAAGTAAGCCTCAGTAAGATGTTTTGGGATTTTTACATTGCTGATATCAATTTCGGTTGAGGTGGCAATGACAAATTTCTGGTGCGTTCTTCGCAGAGGAACTGGATTGAGGACCAGAGATCCAGTCACAAGTGACAAGCCACTAGCCAGCTGCTTCAGGAAAACCACCCTCTTGCCCCTGTGGCGTCCAGTGAGGATGATCAGAATGGTCCCGGGGGTGATGCTGGCTCGCAGTTTTCTCACGTGCTGACTAAAGTGTTTTTTGCTGTGGCTCAGCAGCTTTCGAGGCACATCTTCAGGTATTATTCAGGTATTATCCTTCTCATCTTCATTAGGATAATACCCAGGCATTTTGCGAAGTTTAACCACCCGGGCACCGCCATCTCTGTCGCCACCAACTGGTTTTTTAACAGTTGCAAGAACCTTCTCCTTTTTCTTTTCAACCTTGGATTGAGCCTCTGAGTACTTCCTCCTGTACAAGGCTTTTCTGGAACACGTGGCAGATCGGGAGTACCTGCCAATTCCTCTGACAAGAACAGGACTGCGGCTGCAATGGGGCTTCCCCTTCCTGGGCTTTTTAGCCCTGAGGCTGCCCTTTTTCACTTTGCTACCAGCGTCAGCCCTCTTGGCTTCAGGTTTCTTCTCTTCAGCATCCGGCTTCTCAACTTTTTCACCCGCCATCTTGCAAGATGGGAAAGGTAAGGAAGGCCCCGGCTTCTGGTCTATAAGCAATTCACCCGTTTCTTTCTTATCCGTCCTGCACCTCCTTTTGAATAAGCAGGCAGATACATACTTTTTTTTTTAAACGTCCTCTTCCTTCTCACACTAAAGATATTATGCTATAGATATTGATCTGCTTTACTTTTTTTGTTTAGCGATATGTCTTAGAAAACTCTCCCTGTCACTTCATAGAGATCTTCCTCATTCTTTGGTACAGCTGCATAAGTACTCCACTGTGTGGAAGTAATAATCTAACCATTCTTTTATGCTTGAGCATTTAGGTTGCTTAAAAAATTTTGCGATTACAAACGATGCTGCAATAAATAAATATGCTTATGCATATTTTTATTTTTTGGATGTAGCTTTTCAAGGTAAATAGTTAAAATTGGGATTGTTGGGTGAAATGATTAACACATATATAATTTTGTTAGAGATAGTCAAATTCCCCTTCAAAAGGATTGTATTGATATCAATAGGCATTCCTACCAGAAATAGATGTCACTACCTGTTCCCTCTGTGCCTTAACATACTTTTAAAATTTTTACCAATCTGGTAGCACAGAAATAGTATCTTCATATAGTTTCAATTTGCAATTCCTTATTACAGAGTTTGAACATATTTTCATATATGCAAGTATGTGTACATATATATATATATATATATTATCTGTTAATGGTTTTTTCCCATTTTACTATAAACTTTTGGCTCTTTTATTCCATTGTTGAAAAAGATTTCTGTATTAACTCTTTATATTAACTCATTATCTGTCATGCGCATTGCAACTAGTCCCCTGGCCCCCACTCCCGCCAGTTATTAACTCTCTTTAGAGTTTGCTTATCACGTTTTAGTACCATACTTTTACGTACTTAAAGATATTAAATTTTCTTTTATTATATCTACAGCTTAAGTTACAATTAGAAAATTCTTCCTATATCCAAGTTACAAGGGAATTCACATGTGACTGTTTTTAATACTTGTAGGTTTTCAGTGTTTGCACTTAGGTTACTGATCCATTTGAAATTTATTCTTGCATAAAGAATGAGGTCTGAATTCATTTTCGCTCTTTCTAATTGGCTAAAAAGTTGTTCCTCATCACCCTGAACCACTTGTCAAAAAGTCCGTCTTTGCACCTGTGGCTTGAAATACATGCTTTATCAAATATTAAATACCCATATGTGATTTGGTTTACTTCCGGACTTTGTATTCCATTATTGGACTGTTTGTCTATTCATTCGTGAATGCTATAGTGCTTTAAATACAGATACACGAAGAGTATATTTTAATATCGGACAGGGCCACCCCTCTCCACAGTACCAAGCCTCCATTCTCACAGCTTCCAGGAGTGTTGACTGCTAAAGTGTCACATCACCTCTAGGAACAGCACACCTGCTAAAGATTATACTCTCTCAGGACTAAACTGTCTTTCTGCGGCGAACAGTATCCAGTGACCACGTTTTACTTCCGTTTGGGACAGTTCTGAAGGGCATCCTGCCAGAGCCCCCGTGGCGGGGCTGAAGCCTCTGCTGCCACTGCTTCGCACTTTCCCCTTCTCCTCTCTCCAGTTCCGCTTTTCTCTCATTCTTACACATGTTCTTCTGTGTACTCCGTAATACGTTTTGTGCACAAAATCTCTATCTCAGAGAATTTGTTTCTTTGGAACCCAAAGTAAGTCACTCTGAAACCGAGTCTTGGTTTTAATATTATTTCCTTTTTATTGGAAGAAGTATTGTTTCCTTTTTATTAAGCCTGTAAGTTTTCCTCTGATTGCTGCTGTAGTGTTTTCCTATGGAGTTTACTACATAATATTTTCATCGCCTTTGTTTTATAGAAATTTTATGCTTTTTGTTTATACTGTCCCTTTGGCCCCAGTTTTTAAAAGAAAGTTTTATAATGTTCAGGGGGTCAGAAAATGTTGTTTTCTATTATTTCTACGTTTTAGAATAGACTGAGGATTTTTTGGTGGGGTAAAAGCAGCTAATACATGAACAATGTTTATATACCGTGGGACATGTTCTCATTTCAGGGTACTGACTTCAAATATCTTTGCATCAGGCCTTTCACACATCAGCCGCTGAGCATCTGAGCTCTCTCCAGGTCTCTTCAAGTGTTCAGTCCATGAGCACTTGTGCGCATGTGCTGGGGTACAGAGGTACGGGTATTTCTTGTGTGTGTGTTCCTTGAAGACAAATTGTTAATTTGTTAGATTTTGTAAATGCTTAACTTTTTGAGATGATGAACGAACCATTTTCCAAGGTTGTAAAAACGGATGCCTCTATTGACAATGTGTTAGGGATGCTACTATGTATCCAAATTGTCAACTCCTGTTATTTTCGCGCATTTCATTTTAATCCGATCAAGTGGAGGTAAATGGTATCTTGCTGTAGTCATGGTTTGCACTCCTTTATCACAGTGAGGTTGCACATATCTACGTATGTTTGGATTTATACGTTTGGGTTTTCTTCTAAATGTCGGTTTATCTATTTGATGGTGTCATTAGTGTAGGTGACTTATTTCTATGTGGGGATCTTGTACATCTTTTAAATCTTCCTCCCTTGCAATTCAATTCAATTATCTGAATGCAGTTTAGTCTTTCTCAATATAACTTGTGTTTTCAATTTAACCTGTAATTTTTTTCAGCTAAGAAAAACTATTACTTTCATAAATATCGAGATTTTCTTAAACCTGGAGCATTTCTGTGTCTTGTTCAACCAGTCTTTCCAATCTTTACTTGTTGCAATACATATTCTCATGTATGTGGTAGCCACGGCCTGTTGCTTCTCATATTCCGTCTTCACCCTTCTCATGCACCTTTTTCCCACATCAAAGAGGCTGAACTTAGACTGCATTTCCCAAGCCTACTTCACATCGGTCTGCAGCTCAGTTTAGTCAACAAAATGCACTGGTGGGTGCTAGGAGAGTAAAGGAAATAAAGAAGCCAGAAAATTTCTCCCACTGTCTGCCTGCTTTGGGCACCATCTATGGGAACAGCTGCCCGTGCTCCTTCCCTTGGCTCTCACCGGACAGGACAGAGCTAGTATGATTAAACCTTAAGCCAGGTCGCTTCACTTCCTAGGCTCTAACAGTGCTGTCTCTTTCGGAAAGTGTGCTGGGTCATAGGGTACGCATATGTTCAGTTTAGTTTCACAAACTGGTTTTCCCAGCAGCTATTGCTTTTACCTCTCCCATCAATATTAAAAATCCTGACAGTTTCACATCTTCACTAACTTTGTATTGTCTCTCTTTTTCATTTTAGTCGTTTGGGTAGATATGAAGGGGGTTAAACTAGTTTAATTTTCATTTTTCTGGTGGCTAATAAGTGAGGCATTGGACTTGCTGGGTCATAGGTTATGAAGCAGAAGTCTCTCTGACTTTCATATCAATCATTTCTACACTAATTTTCTGCCCTAAGAATTACTTTTGCATTCTGGAAGATGTTATCAAGCTATTCTTCAAGTTACTGGTTTAGTTTCCTAAATTGTTCGTCCATTAATTGCTTTACTTTTGGAGTTGTGTTTTTTAGATATGGTATTGGTCTTTTAAAATGTGTACCTGGTTATAACTATCACTCAATACAGAAAGAATTCTGTGAAAAGTTTCTTTTCCATACCTGATCAGTTCCTTGCCTAATGATAATTGCAGTTTCTGGTTTCTGTGTATTTTCAGATGTATTCTAAGCATGTTTATGTATATAGGTACATATTATGTACGTTGTTACACGAGTGGTAATAAACCATTCATAGCCTTCTGCACCTTGGGGCTTTTTTGGCACTCTTAGAAATACCTTTTTTGTGTGTGAATGTAGATAATTTTTCCAGTTTTATTTAGCTATGACTGACCAAAATTTATACATATTTAGGACATACAGTGTGGTTTTTACGTAGGTCTACATTGTAAAATGATTACAGCATCAAGCTAACTAATGTGCCCATCACATTGCACAGTCGTCTTTGTGCTTTTGTGGTGGAAAGACTTGGGATCTACTCACTTAGCAAATTTCAGGGTTATCATACACTATCTTCTATAGCCATCATGCTGTATGTTAGGTCTCCAGCACTTACTCATCTCATGACTGAAGGTGTTAACCCTTTGACCAATATTCCACTTTCCCCCCACCCCTCAGTCCCTGGTAACCACCACTGTGTGCTCTGTTTTTAAGAGTTTGACTTTAGGTTCACAGACAGGCGAGATCATGCAGTTTTCTGCGTCTGGCTTATTTCACTTAACTTACTATCTTCAAGCTTCATTCATGTCACAAATGGCAAAATTTCATTCTTTTTTAAGACAAGAATATTCTATGTATATACACATCTTCTTTGTCATCTCATCTGTCAATGGATACTTGTTTCCATGTGATTTCATATCTTGCCTATTACGAATAATGACACAGTGAATATGGGAAGGTAAACATCTCTTCATGATGTGTTCTTATTTCCTGCACCTTGCTTTTTTATACTTATCTATAAGCTTGTGGCTCAGATTTTATAAGGAAAACATTTAGGTATTCCACTTTCCTTTTATCAAAGGAATGGATGTATTATGTATGTATTTCTTCCTAAATCAATAAATATATTATTTCTAGTATTTTTTATGATAAATCCCTCTAAACATATACACTTTATTTACATGTCTAAATATACATAAGAGTAGAAATTTTAGAAGTGGAAATGACAAAATATGTATGCATTCAATTTTTGTTGGAGATTATTTTATTGATAAATAATAATTGTACATATTTATGGGACACCTGATATTTTGATACATTCATATAAAGTGTAATAATCAAATCAGGGTAATTAGGATATTCTCTCACCTTAAACATTGATCTTTTTTTGTGTTAAGAACAGTTCAGATCTCCTAGTTATTTTGAAATATACATCCGAATATAAAGACACATGCACACATATGTTTATTGCAGCACTGTTTACAATAGCAAACACTTGGAACCAACCCAAATGCTCATCAATGATAGACTGGTTAAAAAAATGTGGCACATATACACCATGGAATACTATGCAGCCATAAAAAAGGGAGATGGATGAAGCTGGAAACCATCATTCTCAGCAAACTGACACAAGAACAGAAAATCAAACACCGCGTGTTCTCA
The DNA here is from genome assembly GCA_031835075.1 of Saguinus oedipus. Lineage (NCBI taxonomy): Eukaryota > Metazoa > Chordata > Mammalia > Primates > Cebidae > Saguinus > Saguinus oedipus. The sequence goes on along the minus strand of CM063172.1, from coordinate 6,250,025 downwards.
CTCATAAGTGGGTGTTGAACAATGAGATCACATGGACATAGGGAGGGGAAATCACACATAGGGGCCTGTTGAGGGGTGGGGGGTAGGGAATTGATAGTAGGGATTGGGGGGATTGGAGAGGGATAGCATTAGGAGAAATACATAATGTACATGACGGGGGGATGGATGCAGAAAACCACCATGGCAGGTGTATACCTATGTTACAAACCTGCACAATTTGCACATGTGCCCCAGAACTTAAAGTATAATAATAATAATAATAATGAAATAAGATGTACATTAAATTATTGTTAACATTAGTTACTCTACTGTGCTATCAAACACTAGAACTTTCTTATTCTTTCTTTGTAACCGTATGTTTGCCCCCATTAACCAACCTCTTGTAATTCTCTCCTCTATCCTTCCCAGCCTCTGATAAATATTATTCTATCCTCCAACTCCATGAAATCAACTATTTTAGCTCCCAAAATTTGTCTTTCTGTGTCTAGCTTATGTGAAATCGTATAATGACCTCCAGTTCCATCCATGTTGCTGCAAATGAAAGTTTCTTCTTTTTTAAAAAAGATTTTTTATTTTTGATTGCGTTTTAGGTTTTGGGGTACATGTACAGAACATGCAAGATAGTTGCATAGGTACACACATGGCAGTGTGTTTTGCTGCCTTCTGCCCCTTCACCCACATTTGGCATTTCTCCCCATGCTATCCCTCCCCTGCTCCCCCCTTCACTGTCCCTCCCCTATTCCCCCCAACAGACCCCAGGGTGTAGTACTCCCTTCCCTGTGTCCATGTGTTCTCATTGTTCATCACCCACCTATGAGTGAGAATATGCGGTATTTCATTTTCTGTTCTTGTGTCAGTTTGCTAAGAATGATGATCTCCAGGTTCATCCATGTCCCTTAAAAGGACACGAACTCATCGTTTTTGGTGGCTGCATAATATTCCATGGTGTATATGTGTCTCGTTTTCCCAGTCCAGTCTATCATCGATGGGCATTTGGGTTGGTTCCAGGTCTTTGCTATTGCAAACAGTGCTGCAATGAACATTCATGTGCATGTGTCCTTATAGTAGAATGATTTATAGTCCTTTGGATATATACCCAGTAATGGGATTGCTGGGTCAAATGGAATTTCTATTTCTCGGTCCTTGAGGAATCGCCACATTGTCTTCCACAATGGTTGAACTAATTTACACTCCCACCAACAGTGTAAAAGTGTTCCTATTTCTCCACATCCTCTCCAGCATCCGTTGTCTCCAGATTTTTTAATGGTCGCCATTCTAACTGGCATGAGATGGTATCTCAATGTAGTTTTGATTTGCATCTCTCTAGTGACCAGTGATGATGAGCATTTTTTCATGTTTGTTGGCCTCATGTATGTCTTCTTTTGTAAAGTGTCTGTTCATATCCTTTGCCCATTTTTGGATGGGCTTGTTTGTTTTTTTTTTCTTGTAAATCTGTTTGAGTTCTTTGTAAATTCTGGATATCAGCCCTTTGTCAGATGGGTAAACTGCAAATTTTTTTTCCCATTCTGTTGGTTGCCGATTCACTCTAGTGACTGTTTCTTTTGCCATGCAGAAGCTGTGGAGTTTGATTAGGTCCCATTTGTCTATTTTGGCTTTTGTTGCCAATGCTTTTGGTGTTTCGGTCATGAAGTTTTTGCCTATGCGCATGTCCTGAATGGTTTTGCCTAGATTTTCTTCTAGGGTTTTTATGGTGCCAGGTCTTATGTTTAAGTCTTTAATCCATCTGGAGTTAATTTTAGTGTAAGGTGTCAGGAAGAGGTCGAGTTTCTGCTTTCTGCACATGGCTAGCCAGTTTTCCCAACACCATTTATTAAACAGGGAGTCCTTTCCCCATTGCTTGTTTTTGTCAGGTTTATCAAAGATTGTATGGTTGTAGATATGTTGTGTTGCCTCTGATGCCTCTGTTCTGTTCCATTGGTGTATATCTCTGTTTTGGTACCAGTACCATGCTGTCTTGATTACTGTAGCCTTGTAGTATAGTTTGAAGTCTGGTAGTGTGATGCCTCCTGCTGTGTTCTTTTTGCTTAGAATTGACTTGGTTATGTGGGCTCTCTTTTGGTTCCATATGAAGTTCAAGGTGGTGTTTTCCAGCTCTGTAGAGAAAGTCAATGGTAGCCTGTTGGGGATAGCATTGATTGTGTAAATTACTTTGGCCAGTATGGCCATTTTCATGATGTTGATTCTTCCTAACCATGAACATGGAATGTTTCTCCATCTGTTTGTGTCCTCTCTTATTTCGTTGAGCAGTGGTTTGTAGTTTTCCTTGAAGAGATCCCTTACGTTACTTGTAAGTTGTATTCCTAGGTATTTTATTCTCTTTATAGCAATTGTGAATGGCAGTTTTTTCTTGATTTGGCTTTCTTTAAGTCTGTTATTGGTGTATAGGAATGCTTGTGATTTTTGCACATTGATTTTATATCCTGAGACTTTGCTGAAGTTGCTTATCAGTTTCAGGAGTTTTTGGGCTGAGACAATGGGGTCTTCTAGATATACTATCAAGTCGTCTGCAAATAGAGACAATTTGGCTTCCTCCTTTCCTATTTGAATACCCTTTATTTCTTTTTCTTGCCTGATTGCTCTGGCTAGAACTTCCAGTACTATATTGAATAGGAGTGGTGAGAGAGGGCATCCTTGTCTAGTGCCAGATTTCAAAGGGAATGCTTCCAGTTTTTGCCCATTCAGTATGATATTGGATGTTGGTTTGTCATAAATAGCTTTTATTATTTTGAGATACTTTCCATCGATTCCGAGTTTATTGAGAGTTATTAGCATAAAGCGCTGTTGAATTTTGTCAAAGGCCTTCTCTGCGTCAATTGAGATATTCATGTGGTTTTTGTTTTTGGTTCTGTTTATGTGGTGAATTACGTTTATAGACTTGCGTATGTTGAACCAGCCTTGCATCCCTGGGATGAATCCTACTTGATCATGATGAATAAGCTTTTTGATGTGCTGTTGCAATCGGCTTGCCAATATTTTATTGAAGATTTTTGCATCTATGTTCATCATGGATATTGGCCTAAAGTTTTCTTTTCTTGTTGAGTCTCTGCTGGGTTTTGGTATCAGGATGATGTTGGTCTCATAAAATGATTTGGGAAGGGTTCCCTCTTTTTGGATTATTTGAAATAGTTTCAGAAGGAATGGTACCAGATCCTCTTTGTGTGTCTGGTAGAATTTGGCTGTGAACCCATCTGGATCTGGGCTTTATTTGTGTGGTAGGCTCTTAATTGCTGCCTCGACTTCAGACCTTGTTATTGGTCTATTCATAGTTTTGGTTTCCTCCTGGTTTAGGCTTGGGAGGACACAGGTGTCCAGGAATTTATCCATTTCTTCCAGGTTTACTAGTTTATGTGCATAGAGTTGTTTGTAATATTCTCTGATGATGGTTTGAATTTCTGTGGAATCTATGGTGATTTCCCCTTTATCGTTTTTTATTGCATCTATTTGGTTGTTCTCTCTTTTCTTTTTTATCAGTCTGGCTAGTGGTCTGTCTATTTTGTTGATCTTATCAAAAAACCAGCTCTTGGATTTATTGATTTTTTTGAAGGGTTTTTTGTGTCTCTATCTCCTTCAGTTCTGCTCTGATCTTAGTTATTTCTTGTCTTCTGCTAGGTTTTGAGTTTTTTTTGGTCTTGCTCCTCTGGCTGTTTCAATTTTGATGATAGGGTGTCAATTTTGGATCTCTCCACTCTTCTCATGTGGGCACTTATTGCTATATATTTTCCTCTACAGACTGCTTTAAATGTGTCCCAGAGATTCTGGTATGTTGTGTCTTCTTTCTTGTTGGTTTTGAAGAACTTCTTTATTTCTGCCTTTATTTCATTGTTTATCCAATCAACATTCAAGAGCCAGTTGTTTGGTTTCCATGAAGCTGTGCAGTTCTGAGTTAGTTTCTGAATTCTGAGTTCTAACTTGATTACACTATGGTCTGAGAGACTGTTTGTTATGATTTCAGTTCTTTTGCATTTGCTGAGGAGTGCTTTACTTCCAATTATGTGGTCAATTTTGGAGTAGGTGTGATGTGGTGCTGAGAAGAATGTATATTCTGTGGATTTGGTGTGGAGAGTTCTGTAAATGTCTATCAGGTTTGCTTGTTCCAGGTCTGAGTTCAAGCCCTGGGTATCCTTGTTAATTTTCTGTCTGGTTGATCTGTCTGATATTGACAGTGGAGTGTTAAAGTCTCCCACTATTATTGTGTGGGAGTCTAAGTGTCTTTGTAAGTTGTTAAGAACTTGCCTTATATATCTGGGTGCTCCTGTATTGGGTCCATATATATTTAGAATTGTTAGCTCTTCTTGTTGTATTGATCCTTTTACCATTATGTAATGTCCTTCTTTGTCTCTCTTGATCTTTGTTGCTTTAAAGTCTATTTTATCAGAGATGAGAATTGCAACTCCTGCTTTTTTTTTGCTCTCCATTTGCTTGGTAAATATTCCTCCATCCCTTTATTTTGAGCCTTTGTGTATCCTTGCATGTGAGATGGGTTTCCTGGATATAGCACACCGATGGGTTTTGGCTTTTTATCCAATTTGCCAATCTGTGTCTTTCGATTGGGGCATTTAGCCCATTTACATTTAGGGTTAATATTGTAATATGTGAATTTGATACTGCCATTTTGATGCTAGCTGGTTGTTTTGCCCATTAGTTGATGTGGATTCTTCATTTTGTTGATGCTGTTTACGATTTGGTATGTTTTTGGAGTGGCTGGTACTGGTTGTTCCTTTCTATGTGTAGTGCCTTTTCAGGAGCTCTTGTAAAGCTGTCCTGGTGGTGACAAAATCTCTGAGTACTTGCTTGTTTGCAAAGGATTTTATTTTTCCTTCACTTATGAAGCTCAGTTTGGCCTGATATGGAATTCTGGGTTGAAAGTTCTTTTCTTTAAGGATGTTGAATATTGGCCCCCACTCTCTTCTGGCTTGTAGAGTCTCTGCCGAGAGATCTGCTGTGAGTCTGATGGGCTTCCCTTTGTGGGTGACCCTACCTTTCTCTCTGGCTGCCCTTAGTATTTACTCCTTCATTTCAACCCTGGTGAATCTGACAATTATGTGCCTTGGGGTTGCTCTTCTTGTGGAGTATTTTTGTGGTGTTCTCTGTATTTCCTGGACTTGAATATTGGCCTGCCTTGCTAGGTTGGGGAAATTTTCCTGGATAATATCCTGAAGAGTGTTTTCCAGCTTGGATTCATTCTCTTCGTCACATTCAGGTACACCTATCAAACATAGGTTGGGTCTCTTCACATAGTCCCACATTTCTTGAAGACTTTGTTCATTCCTTTTTGCACTTTTTTCTCTAATCTTGGCTTCTCGTTTTATTTCATTGAGTTGATCTTTGACTTCTGATATCCTTTCTTCTGCTTGGTCAATTTGGCTGTTGAAACTTGTGCATGCTTCATGAAGTTCTCATGTTGTGTTTTTCAGCTTCTTCAATTCATTCATATTCCTCTCTAAGTTGTCCATTCTTGTTATCATTTCCTCAAATTTTTTTTCAAATCATTTTTCAAGGTTTTTAGTTTCTTAGCATTGATTTAGAACATGTTCTTTTAGCTCACTGAAGTTTCTCATTATCCACCTTCTGAAGTCTGATTCCATCATTTCATCACACTCATTCTCCATCCAGCTTTGTTCCCTTGCTGGTGAGGAGTTTTGGTCCTTTTTAGCAGGCGAGGTGTTCTGGTTACATGTGTTTTCCTCCTTTTTGTGCTGGTTTCTTCCCATCTTTGTGGGTTTATCCACCTGTCGTCTGAGTAGTTGCTGATTTTTCGATTGGGTCTCTGAGTGGAGGCCCAGATTGTTGATGATGAAGTATTTCTGTTAGTTTTCCTTCTAACAGTCTAGCCCCTCTGCTGTATGACTGCTGAGGTCCACTCCAGGCCCTGCTTGTCTGGGGTACACCTGTAGAAGCTGTGGAACAGTGAGGGATCCTACCAGTTTCTTCCGCTGCTATCTTTGTCCCAGAATGATGCCCATCAAATGTCAGTCTGCTCAGTCCTTTTTGAGGTGACTCTTTGGGTATACAGGGGTCAGGGAGCTGCTTGAGGAGACAGTCTGTACTTTATAGGAGCTCAAGTGCTGAGCTGTGAGCTCCACTGTTCATTCAGGGCTGCTAAGTCTGCTGCAGCAGAACTCATAAAACCCCTTTATTTTTACCTCAGATGCTCTGTCTCAGGGAGTTAGAGCTTTATTTATGAGTATCCGTTGCACTGTCCTGCCCAGCTAGGAGGCAGTTTAGTCACTATTTGCCTGCCGAGGCTCCACCCTGCTGCTCAGGCTCCGCCCTGCTGCCGTGGGGTCCACCCTGTTGCTGTGGGCTCTGCCCTTCTGCTGTGGGCTTCACCCTGCTGCCATGGCCTCTGCCCTGCTGTCATGGGCTCCACCCTGTTGGCGGAGTCTCTCTGTTATGGTGGGTTGCCTCGGCAATGGCAAGCTGCATCAGCAATGGGAGAGTACCTCAGTAGGGGTGGAATGTTTCAGTAATGGCGGGCGCCCCTCTCCTATCAAGCTGCACCATCTTTGGTTCAGCTGTGCCCGCCATGAAACTCTCAACCCTGAGCATTTTGAATTGCTGTTTTGTTTGTCCCTGTGGGGGTGGGACCCGTCGAGCCTGATCACGTGGCTCCCTGCCTCAGAGCCCTTTTGTTTTTTTTAAAGTTGAACAGTTGACTCTCTCCCAGGTGTTTCAGTCACCTGCTGAAAGGGCACTGGGATCTGTGTGATTTCCCATGTAGCGACCCACTGCGCTAGCTCACAGTTCACTTCCCGGGAATCTCCTGGCCTGGCTCACTGTCCAAGTCTCGTTTAATCAGATGAATGTGCTAATCCGCCCTCCCAAATCTCAAATTACCAGTTTAACAGGGCACCCAGAACAGTGAGTTTTGTACAGAGTGCCGCTGAGCTGCAGCGCTGGCTGAAACGGCCCCATCAGCTGAAACAGCCTGCTGGCTTCCCATGTCTCTCCTACACCTGGGAATTTCCCTGTTCTGTGGGCAACAAAGATCCGTCTGGAAATGCGGCGTGAACTCACCCTCTGCGTCTTCTCTGAGAGCTGCAATCCTGACTTGCTTCTACAGTGCCATCTTCCCCCACTTTTCAAAAGTCTTTCAAAAGTTTCTTCTTTTTCACAGCTTAATAGTATTCCATTGTGCATTTATACCACCTTTTTCTCTTTTTTAGTCTTTTAATAAAACACAGTTTTTTTCTAACTGCTATTTCATTATACCAAGGGCTCTTTGAATATCTCATGCAGGAGCAGACAGTGAAAAGTGAATAAAACTTGAACGTATTAAGTACAGTTTTTTCAGTGAATAACATGATTGGGAATAAGGCACAGAATGATTAATTGCTGAGCCATCCTGTGTTGTATTCTGTTTCCTTCTCTGAGTTTTTATTGCAGCTTAAGTGACCTGAATCACAACAGCTTTACACAGAAAAGGGATATGTTATGTAGACATTACAACTGTCCAATAAAAAATTGTGAGGTAATACCTATACATATGAATTAAAATACAAGAGCTGAAATGTTTGTACTCTATGATCTGTCCTCTTTTCATTTTTAATGAGTAAAGTCTTGGAGTCCCTGCTTATTTTAAGTTCCTTCAAGTGTAGATTAGATCATTTGATCATTTTGATAACATGTATCCTGCTGAAGTAGAGTATAACGTATTTTAATCTGAGATGGAAAGCAGATAGTTGCTGATTTCCATTCTGGAATCTATGAATGTACTTCAGTGTGCTTAGTATATTGCATTAATATTATGTGGAGCTTGGTCAGACTTCTTTTTATTGGTCATCTTTATAATTTAAGTGGAAGAAATATGTTCTATTCTTTTCTTTTTTTTTTTTTGAGATGGAGTCTCGCTCTGTCACCCAAGCTGGAGTGCAGTGGCATGATCTCAGCTCACTGCAACCTCTGCCTCCCTGGTTCAAGTGATTCTCCTGCCTCAGCCTCCTGAGTAGCTGGGATTACAGGCACCCACCACCACACCCAGCTAATTTTTGTAATTTTAGTAGAGACGGGGTTTTACCATGTTGTCCAGGATTGTCTCAAACACCTTACCTCAGGTGATCCAACTGCCTCATATCCAGAATATAGGATGAAAAGTTTAAATGCACGATTATATATCCAAACACACTTTTATTGTCAGGAGGAAAATTTGGGAGTGTCTCAAACATAGTTATTTGGGATCATATTACCTAATGAAAGTGTTAATTGTCTCTAATTATGTTCCTCAAACTATAGAATATATGCCCAAAGTAGAAGATAAACCCTTTTCTGAAATGGTTCACTGTGGAAAGAGTGAATCATTTTCTTATTAGAAATATACAGGAAATTAACATTAATGTTTAGTTGGCAGAAAAACTGTTCTCAATTTTTTTTTTTAAATGAGCTTTTTGGCCAAGGGCCACAGCTGATATCTCAACTGGGTAGTCACCTATGGAAGAAAATGATGACAAATGTCTTCAGTTCATATGCTAGGCCATTTTCAACTTAATACTGATTTTAAAACATAGAAGTTATTTCTCATATTGGCTGATAATCCTGTCAGAGGTAATCAGAGGTCTGGAATTCTATTCAGCAGGTCTGTGTTAGTCTCTGTCCCTTTGGCACCACTGGAGTACCTGAAATTGCCTTCTAAGACAAGAGGTTAGCATTTCTCTGGAGTCTTAAGTGTAAAAGGAGAATCTGTGAAATATGGCTTTTCAGACATTGTCGTTTTTCTGATGACATTCACCTCACCAAGGTGGATGAGGATCTTCAGTGCAGTCAAAGTGCTACACAAATACCTTTCATAGGAGGGGAACTGTGACATGAGTCTAAGGATGTTGACTCCCAGGTAGAAATGGCAAGTATTAAATAAGGTCACAGTGATGATGAGCAAACATCGTGTGCACCAAACAAGTTGTCTACCTCTGTGCTATTCCTCCCCCAAATCCTGCAAGACTAGTAACATTCTCCACACTTTTTAGATTAAGACACGATGAGTAAAGATTTTACTCAAAAGTAGATTTTAAAACTTGCTAAGGTAGTTGGTCAAGTAGACAAGTGGCAGAGACAACGCCCCTCCTGCTGCCTCACACTTGTTTTCATCAGAAAGAAATCAGCGTATCTTTATTTCTTCCCACAGCCCGTGCTTTCTTGTCCCTAGCTTTAAATAATTGGGTGTAGTTCCTCCTCTGCACTCTGCATGTTAGTATCACTAAGTATGTCTTCTGCTCAGGAGATGATCTTTAAGCTGATACCTGATTTTGGCAATAAACTACCTGCTCAAACTTCTCATTTTTTCCTCTGCTCCCCAGTTTCCCTTCATTCTGGCTACAGTTACTGGGTAGGCTCAGTATCCAGGACAACTTTTTTTTTTTTTTGAGATGGAGTTTCACTGTTGTTACCCAGGCTGGAGTGCAATGGCACGATCTCGGCTCACCACAACCTCTGCCTTCTGGGTTCAAGCAATTCTCCTGCCTCAGTGTCCCGAGTAGCTGGGACTACAGGCATGTACCACCATGCCCTGCTAATTTTTGTATTTTTAGTAGAGACAGGGTTTCACCTTGTTGACCAGGATGGTCTCGATCTCTTGACCTCGTGATTCACCCGCCTCGGCCTCCCAAAGTGCTGGGATTATAGGCGTGAGCCACCGTGCCTGGCCGGAAAACTTTTAAGTAATAAAAGAAGGAATTGACATTGTAGAAATCCAAGCTAAATGTAAGAAAATACATCCTGCTTCCAGAAAACCCTTCCTAATATAGCCTGGTGTTATTCCTCTGGAGTCAACTCTGCATGCAGGATGCTGATGCCTTGCTCTTTCCCTGGTGTTATTCATCTGGAGTCTACTCTGTGTGTGCAGGATGCTGATGCATTGCTCTTTCCCTGGTGTTATTCATCTGGAGTCTACTCTGTGTGTGCAGGATGCTGATGGATTGCTCTTTCCCTGGTGTTATTCATCTGGAGTCTACTGTGTGTGTGCAGGATGCTGATGCATTGCTCTTTCCCTGGTGTTATTCATCTGGAGTCAACTCTGCATGCAGGATGCTGATGCCTTGCTCTTTCCCTGGTGTTATTCATCTGGAGTCAACTCTGTGTGTGCAGGATGCTGATGCATTGCTCTTTCCCTGGTGTTATTTATCTGGATCCACTCTGCGTGTGCAGAATGCTGATGCATTGCTCTTTCCCTGGTGTTATTCATCTGGAGTCAACTCTGTGTGTGCAGGATGCTGATGGATTGCTCTTTCCCTGGTGTTATTTATCTGGAGTCTACTCTGTGTGTGCAGGATGCTGATGGATTGCTCTTTCCCTGGTGTTATTTATCTGGAGTCTACTCTGTGTGTGCAGGTTGCTGATGCATTGCTCTTTCCCTGGTGTTGTTCATCTGGAGTCTACTCTGTGTGTGCAGGATGCTGATGCATTGCTCTTTCCCTGGTGTTGTTCATCTGGAGTCTACTCTGTGTGTGCAGGATGCTGATGCATTGCTCTTTCCCTGGTGTTGTTCATCTGGAGTCTACTCTGTGTGTGCAGGATGCTGATGCCTTGCTCTTTCCCTGGTGTTATTCATCTGGAGTCAACTCTGTGTGTGCAGGATGCTGATGCATTGCTCTTTCCCTGGTGTTATTCATCTGGAGTCTACTCTGTGTGTGCAGGATGCTGATGCCTTGCTCTTTCCCTGGTGTTATTCATCTGGAGTCTACTCTGCATGCAGGATGCTGATGCATTGCTCTTTCCTCCCTGTGCTACTCTCCACCATTCTTGTCCCCCGCAGCATGACGATTCATCTTGTGACACTTCCCTAGCACAGTGAGTCATTTCATGATTGATAATTGGCAATCCTCTCCTCTCACAATGTAAGCCCTAGGAGGACAGGCAGCTTGCTTATTTATCTTTGAAATCTCAGTGTTCAGTACAGTACTGGATGCAAAGCTGGTGCTTAGTGAGTTTTCAAACAAATGAATGCTGTTAAATTCAATGCAGACAATTTCTAATGGTGTAATATAACATAGTTCTCATATTTGAATGTATGTGATTACAGACTTTTATTGAAGCAACTATGTTTGTGGTCCTGTTCTAGACACTGTGGAACATCCAACGTGTGTATGAGTGTGTTTGCATCCTTAGAGAGAAAATGCTTGTAATCTTACAACTGATACTATTCACTAATTGTCATACAAGATAAAAGATAGAAGTGCCATTGGAGAAACGTAAAGGTAGCTGGAGAAAATAAGACTACTTTTTTTTTAAAGCAAACTCTTGAAATCATGATGTTTTATTCACTCTATAACATGAACTCAAAAAATGACCAGGAAGAAAATGAAGTGTGCCTCTGTGCGCAGTTTAGTCACTGAAAGAGCCAGTTACCCTTTCACGTGACTTTGTTTTTGGAGCATTTGTCCTGTGCCAGGCTTTGTGCTAGATAAATTACCATGAGTCTATGCCGAATCTCTCCATTTGCCCCTCCTAATCCACTTTCCCCCACTCCACAGGAGGCTGAGCTGTGTGGGCCACACTCTTGGGTGTTTTACCCCATTTCCCACGTGGTTCACAGCAAGGAGCCCCTCCTAGAGGAGGAGGAAGGTCAGATATTCCTTCTCCAGGCTCCCTCTGGACAAGGTCTTCTCAGCCTGGCTCTGTCCTTTGACTCTAAGCCTGCCAATGGCTTTCCCAGAAAACTCTCTTTTTCCAGGTTCCGGTAACTTCTTCCTTCCCTCATGCTTTATGGATGAGACTGTTAGCAGCTCCACTTTCCCTTGCAGTGTTCCTAGACCCCACCAAAACCCTCATAAACAGTCTCTTCTCAAACCATCCTAAAATTCCTCAAATTTTAGTTTCCATCTGTTCGCTGTTTATACTGTGATGTAAGAAAACTCTTTTTAGTTTTGCCAGGTTTTCTTCCATGGCAACTCCTTCTTTTGGGTCAAAGATTAACATGTTGGAATAAACATTAAGTTTAGCATGTTGGAGAAAGATTAACATGTTGGAATAAGCAAAGATTAACATGTTGGAATAAACATTAAGGTTAACATGTTGGAATAAGCATTAAGATTAGCATGTTGGAATAAGCAAAGATTAACATGTTGGGATACACATTTCAAGCATCAGAATAATGCTCTTTGGTGTGAGAGAAAACATCAAATTGTGATGACTCCTTTGTCCAGAATGAACAAAAGAGCTTTCCACAGGAATATTTCCATTATAGCCGGGGCAGGACATCAAAAACCCAAGTCCCAATTTTCCACAATACAGTTGATTTTGCCCAGCATTTTATCTTTTCTAGAAATCTGAAATCAGCTTAAGACAACTGGAAATCACCTGTAAAGTCATGTGTAAAATTTAAGCATCTCACAGCATAGAATAAGCACATGTTTATTGCATGTCATGATGTGGGGAAATTATCATTTTTAATGTTCTGGTAGATGAAAATACACATACTTACTGCTCAGAATAGGCGTGCTTCTAGTGTTTCTTCATTCATTTTTTGTCATGAATGCCTGAAAGGTTACATTTTTTTATAGCACTACATATTTTCAACCAACAGCTGTGTGTGTAGTGTGTTTCTTTATTTCTCAGTTTGGTGAGAGTCAGACCTCATTCCAGGTTATGCCAAATGTCAGTGGTTAGAATCCCTGTTGCCTGACTTCAGCTGTTCTCTGTTACTTGATGTCAAAGACTAAGACTGGTTTAAATAATTATGAAAGTAACATATAAATATATAAATATATATATATATATATATATATATATATATATATATTCAAAACAAACGACACCACCTGACATTTGTTCATACATAGAGTTCTAAGTAGTACCCACTCACGCTGCAGTTTACTCCCGTTTTCAAGCACCTTCGTGTACTTTTCTCACTTGAGCCTCAGAACAACCCTCTAAAGTCAGAGAGGGCTTGGCACGGTGGCTCAGGTCTTAGTCCTAATGCTTTGCAAGGCTGAGGTGGGTGGATCACTTGAGGTCAGGAGTTTGTGACCAGCCTGGCCAACATGGTGAAACCCTGTCTCTACTATAAATACCCGGGCATGGTGGTGCATGCCTGTAATCCCAGCTACTAGGGAGGCTGAGGCTGGAGAATCACTTGAATTTGAGAGGCGGAGGTTGCAGTGAGCTGAGATCACGCCATTGTACTCCAGCCTGGGGGACAAGAGTGAAACTCCATCTCAAAAAAATAAATACAAATAAAAATAAAGTCAGACAGAGATACTCAGATTACTGGTCTAATATTCCCAAGTGCTCCGCGGTGCCCTGTTGGGACAGTCCTCTCACCCGAGAGCAATGAATGTCACTGAAGTCACTTAAGCCAGAGTGCATCATGGGTAACAGACTGAAGGGACACAAGACAGGAGCAGACAGACGAGTTCCAGGCTCCAGTAAAAATCCAGGTGAGACACGTGTGGGCTTGGATGCTGGAATAGTGACAAAGAGATACGGGCAGACTCAACATGTAGCTCAGCAGGAACACAGGCAAGTGTTAGTGAAATAAATCTTCAGTTAATAAAAGTTGTGATACAAAATTTCTTCTACAGGATTCCATACTTCTGTGTGATGAAAGCGTGGTTGATTTTTTTTTTCTACCTGCTATGGTTTCCTCTTTCAAATTACCCCAAAATGTCTGGTATTTATTTTTGAATTATAATTTTTATTTAAAAATATAAAAAATACACTTTCATATGCAAAGTAAATTAGTTTAATTGATTGTCAACATTCAATTTATTCGAAGTGGTAGATTTTGAAGTCTTTTAAGACCTTGGATTTAAATCTGAGCCCAATAAAAATTTCTCTTTAGGATTCACAGAATCTCATAATTGCTCTTTGGGTAGCATAATTGCTTGGAGTGAGCCCACATGTTATAATACACATATATAGACATTACATATGTACGTTCAACTTATAAAACTTAATTTAATGTAAACATTTACCAGAGTGATTGCATAATGCATTGATTAAAATTAAGGGCTGAGTTAATAATAAAGCAGGTATTTTGAAAATTTTGTAATGACTTTTTATTATGGGTAGCTATGATACTCTTTAATATTTCTGTTACTGCCTTTTTTTTTTAGGGCTGGTTAGGAAGTAAAACAGATTAGAATAAGTTGTTGGGGAATCTTATGGAAATGCTGATATGTCAAAAAATACTCTTCAAATCACTGAGTCAAGAAAGCAAAATGCAATACAATTTTTCTCTGGACCCACTGAGACATCACGCCTGATTTTGTTCACTGAGAACAGGTTTGGTGAGCAATGGGGTCAGTGGCATTAATTGCAAACTGCAGACTACTGCCTCACAACCTGCGCATGTCCTTCACTGCTGATTTCTGAGAGAAGATGGATATTTTCTCCTTCAGTTATCCTCTGGCACTAGAAGTTAAGCCTTGTTATTACATGCTTAATCTATCCTAGAAACAGACCTATAAACTACATTAAATGGCATAACAATAGTAAACCTAAATATTTAAAGGTTGGAAGCCAGCCTTGTGTAAACCTCTGGTGTAAAACTCTCTGCTATTTATAGAGGGAAGGCAAGAAATGAGAAAATAGGTGAACGGAGAGTCATGTAGACATGGCCCAAGAATGTGCTCTACTTCTGCCTGGCTCTAAGATCTGGGACAAGTCACTTATCCTCTCTAAGCCTCGATTTTGTCATCTGTGAAAATGAAAAGCATGATAATTCATACCGTGTGGAGTTACTGGGAGAAGTACAAGTGGAAATACCTGTGAAACGCTTTGCACGTAGAAATCTTAATACATGTTCATTCTTACAGCATCATCATTATCATTAGATGTATTCTTCCTCAGAGTTGACTCTTAGGTCTACAAAACATTAAGAGAGACCCACTCAGGATGCTGCTCCCTAGGCAAGTAAGCCAATAATCACGTGTTCCCCTGTGAGCTATACCCCACCTTCCTAAGAGGGTCTCAGAGCCACTGAGAGATCTATGACACCAGAAAGATTCACACCTGCAATTTCTAGGAACCCCTTCTCCATACCCTCCATGGTTCTCAAAAATCATATATTTATTGAACCTGCACTGTCCACAAAGCACTGTGCTGGGTATGTGACACCAGGGAGAGATTTTGTGCTCCAAGGAGCTTACAATGAAGACAAAACAGCTGTGTGAAGAGAAAAAGGAATCATCCAAGGTAGTTCATGCGAGATGCCAAGTGGATCTAAAGATGAAGAGCAGAGAGATGACTGTGATGGGAGAGTTGGGAACCTTCAGGGAAGACATATGGTTCAAAGGGGGTTTTCCAGAAGATGTGGGGTTCAAGTAAAGAAAGAAGAGCAGGCCTGTCAGAAAGACACAGAGGTCGTCAACAAGGAGACCAGTCAGAGTGGAGTGGTGAGGTCTCTCAAATACAGTCCCGGAACAGCAGCCAATGAGAGTGGAGTAGTGAGGTCTCTCAAATATAGTCCTGGAACAGCAGCCAATCAGAGTGGAGTAGTGAGGTGCTCTCAAATACAGTCCTGGAACAGCAGCCAATGAGAGTGGAGTAGTAAGGTCTCTCAAATACAGTCCTGGAACAGCAGCCAATCAGAGTGGAGTAGTGAGGTCTCTCAAATATAGTCCTGGAACAGCAGCCAATCAGAGTGGAGTAGTGAGGTGCTCTCAAATACAGTCCTGGAACAGCAGCCAATCAGAGTGGAGTAGTGAGGTGCTCTCAAATACAGTCCTGGAACAGCAGCCAATCAGAGTGGGGTAGTGAGGTCTCTCAAATACAGGCCTAGAACAGCAGCCAATCAGAGTGGAGTAGTGAGGTGCTCTCAAATACAGTCCCGGAACAGCAGCCAATCAGAGTGGAGTAGTGAGGTCTCTCAAATACAGTCCCGGAACAGCAGCCTCAGGATTACCTGGAGCATCAGTCAGATCAGGCTGTCATAAAAATACAAAGACTGAGTGGCTTACACACAGGAGTTTATTTTCTCAGTTCTGAAGGCTGGGGAGATCCTAAGTTCTCTGGTGTTTTATTTTATAAGGGCACTAATCCCATCAGGCCAGGGCCCCACCCTATTACTTCATTTAACCTTAGTTATTTCCTTAGAGGCCCCATCTCTAAATACAGCCACACCGGGGGTTAGGACTTGGACATGTGAATTTGGGGAAGATACCAACATTCTATCTGTAGCACATGGAAACTTTTCAGAAATGTTAAATCTTGGGCTTTACACTGAAACGACTGAGTCAGAAACCCTAGAATTTGGGCTCCAATATCTCTTTCAATCAGGCTTTTCGGTGTGTCTGAGTTTGAGAACCAGTAAGAGTCGATAGGGGAAGTGGATGGAGGGGAGATGAAAGAAGTAGATTGTCATCAGAACTTGGAGAACTTTGAGGTCAAGAATGCAAAGGCTGCTCTTAGTCAGTGGGACACCTAGAGGGAGAGGAGGTAAGTCATTTATTTTGCCATCTGTTTGTGGGAGGAAGGGGAGGAAAGAAAGGAGGAGAGAAGAAAGAAAAGGAAGGAATTGAGAGAAAGGGAAGAAAGGAGAAAGAGAAAGGGAATGAAGAAGGGACAGAGAAAGGCCTTATGGAAAACAGTTTCCCAGTTCAGCTGTTTACATTCTAAATACAGTAACAGCAGGAATGGAGAAAAGGGATGAATACGATATATATTATGAAAACCTACAGCTCATTCCAGGGTCAAGCCAGCAAAGGAGAAAGGGGAATTAGGGTAACTTGTGCAACCTCCCACTGACAAAAACGTGGACGCTCAGATGGGAGCTGATGTGAGGCACACATTCAGATTTATTTATTTGTGCTGCTGTTAGCAGGAGGACATCTAAGTGACTGTGTTTACTAAGATAGATAGTTAAGAGAGCAGTCAGTTCTGAAACTGCCTTCAGAAGGTGGTGACTGAATCCCGTGGATTCTCTGCAAGTTCTGAGGAAGGGCTCACAGTGAGAGAGGATAAATGAAGTCACAGAGAAAGCCACTGTTTCAAGGAAAGCAAAGACTCAGAATCAGGGTGAAGATGAGGGCAGGGTAAGTATCGATGACATTTAAAAATGTTTGCTAGTTAGCACCTCAAAAGGCCTCTCAGTCTGAGCTCTGCAGAAGGGACGTGTTTGCAACTCATTGTGAGTCCTGTGGGTGAGTCACTGTGCCTGTGAACAGGGCCAAGTGGCCCAAACTGAATTGTGATGACCACTATTGTCAGCCCGACCCTCGTTAAACAGGATAGTGGTTTTCAGTACCAGCTCAAAGAATTTTAAAATGTTGACCATTTATATTAGTCATTTATATTACATTAAGATACCATTTATATTACATATGCCATTAAGTAAAATAAATAGTCAACGTTTATATTACTCACGCAATGTGCTATAGAAATCCTACAAAGTTTCTGTAACAGTAAACTGATGGCTCTCTAGTGCAGTCCAGAATCACCTGTAGGGCTTGCTGGACCACAGATTGCTGGTTTCCACTCAGAGTTTCTTACTCAGTAGGTCTGGGTGGGGTCTGAGAATTTGCATTTATAATAATGTCTCTGCTGGTTCAGGAACCACAGTATGACAGCCATGGCTAAGCCTCACGCCGCGGCGTTCCTATAACGAGAATCACCTGTAGCTAATTCAGGGTCACTTGTTGGCTGCAAACTACCCACAGGCAACTTCTCCAGCAATATAAACCTCCAGATTAAAGAAACACTCAAAAGTCACAATAGAAAAATATACAGTCAATGAAATATGTTTCTTTCCAAATGAGAACATGTGTTGTACAGTCTCAAAAGGATATTTTCACGTAGACAGCACTAAAATAACAAGGTAAACCTGACACTGAAACTTAACACAGCCTTTATGGACAGAAACACCCTGACGCCTCAGGTGAAGGGCTGCGTGTTTCCCTGGATGTTTTTCATATTTTAGCTTTCACTTCAGTGACATTGTCATTTTACTAATAACAGGATTCCTGCTTACTGGTGCAAACCAAAGGGGTTATTTCCAAATGCTTTCAGTTCAGTTTTTGCTCATGTGTAACATAAATGATTTAAAAGCCAGGTTTTGGGGAAAACCGTCACAAATGTGTTTAATAGTTGCTGCCTCAGCATCCCTTTTCAGGCCTGACCAAACTTGTCTGAAGCCCAGTCTCACCGTGTCACCTCTGGGCTGGGTAACACTCCCCGTCCCTGAGTGGGTGTGAGGTGGCCCATGTGTTCCTCATCCCACGGAGCCAAACCCACGCGTCACACAGCTGCTGACTATGATAAACCTAGTGGTCCACACCGGAGTCCTGTAAAGAAGCCCAGCTCCGCGTGTTCTCTTAAATCAGGGAAGCCACACCCTCACGGGCAAGCCCGAGAACAAAGCTCCAGGCCCTCCCTCTGCTCTCTGGTTCCTCTTGGCCTCCAGACTGCCCCTCGGCTCCAGACGCTCCCCGACCTTCTCCGGGATGTGTAAGTTGGAGATTTCTTCTGTTCCTGCGTTTCGGTCCTGCCTCCTCCTTGTGCCTTGCCTGACTGACACCCCAGAGCCGACCTTTCCCCCTGGCCTGGGCTCTCCTGGAGACGGGCTGGTTTCTGGCCTCCTTTAAAGAGAGGCCTCAAGACCAAATTAGAGAGAAGCCTAAATAAATAGATCACAGCAGAAAGCTCAGTGATTTACTTACAATATGTATTTATAGTGTAGAATGTGTTGTGATGGGTTTAGAGCACACTAGCCCTAGCTGTAAATTGCACTGCTGTCTTGTCTGCAGTTATTCCTCATTCCATTTTCACTCATTGTATTCCCTCAGTTTATAAACACCTCGAATTCTTCAGCTGAAAAGACAAGGTAACTTGATAGGGATCCCCCTCAGGAACCATAACCCCCAATGCAGAACAAATTAAATGTGCAAAACTGTGAGCACCTTGTCCTATGTTAATAAAGAAAATACTGTTGAAAGGCAGGAAAGTCCTTATGAAGAAGTTTAAAGGAGTAGAAGAACAGATGAACTGGAAATGGAAAGTCAGCTTTTCTTTCCTTTAGGAGTAAGCCACTTTGGAAACTAGCTGGTAAATGTCACAGTCCCTTTAGATGGCAAGGTTAGTGCATACTAAGGAAACACTATGGTACAAATGTTCATCGTGCAAAGCACGCCTGTAATATTTCATCTGGTCTCTCAGTGACCCTATAAGAAACATGAGACATTTTCAGATGAGGAAATTCAGCTTCAGGGTGAAATTCGGAGACTGGTAAGACTCACATAGAAAGTGGTGGAACTGAATCCAAATCCAAATTCTTCCACCTGTAAGCACAGGGCATTTTCCACTAATCAGCCCACTAACCAAAGAAACCTGATTTATCCAAACATTTAAAATGTTGCTATGGCCATTTGAGTAAAACCAATTTTGGCCTGTACTTTTGGTTCCTCATTACCAGCCTGCCATTGTTTATCTGATATGGGCAGCAGAATTAAGACGTAATGAAGTCTAATAGAACCTCTCATTGTTTGTGTAGATACAGTAGTAACAGAGGTTGTGATATAGTTTGGATGTTTGGTCCCTCCAAATGTCATGTTGAAATGTGATCCCCAGTGCTGGAGGTAGGGCCTGCTGGGAGGGAGGTGTTTGGCTCATGGGGCAGATCCTTCATGAATGGCTTGGTGCCCTTCTCACGGTAATGGCTGAATTCTTGCTCTCTTCACTCGCTGAGATCTGGTTGTGAAAGTGTGATACTGCCCCCATCTCTCTCTCGCTTCCTCTCTCACCATGTTAGGTGCCAGCTCCCCTTTGCCTTCTGCCATGATTGCAAGTTCCCTGAGGCCTCACAAGAAGCAGATGCTGGTGCCATGCTTCCTGGGCAGTCTGTACAACCATGAGTCTAATCACCCTCATTTCCCTGTAAATTACCCAGCCTCAGGTATCCCTTTATTACAGCAATGCAAATTGGACTAATACAGATGGGGAGATATACATGTTAATTTAAAATGTGTTTATATGTTGCCTAATATTCTCACTGAGACTGGGAGGTGTTAGAGACACATAATTGAAAATAAAATCTCCTCCCAACCCAGAAAACTTCTCCACAAAGGTATAAGAGAAAGAGATATTATTATTATACTTCAATTTCCAGGGTACATGTGCAGAACGTACAGGTTTGTTCCATAGGTATACACGTGTCATGGTGCTCTGCTGCATCTGATCTTCCATCACCTACACTAGGTGTGTCTCCTGTTCCCCTTCCCAATCCCCCCACCCCTGGCTATTCCTCCTCTAGCCCTCCCCCACCACCCACAGGCCCCAGTGTGTGATGTTCCCCTCCCTATGTCCATGTGTTCTCATTGTTCACCATCCACTTACTTTTTAGAAAAGTTTAAGTTCTGGGGTACATGTGCACATCGTGCAGGTTTGTTAAATAGGTATATACATGCCATGGTGGTGGTTACCGCATCCACTGGCCCGTCATCTACATTGGGTATTTCTCCTAATTCTGTCTCTCCCCAATTCAACCACCCCTGCTATTCCACCTCTAGCCCCTCACTCCCCAGGCCCCAGTGTGTGATGTTCCCCCAGCTGTGGCTGTGTGTTCTCATTATTCACCACCCACTTAGGAGTGAGAACATGTGATGTCGGGTTTTCTGTTCTTATGTTAGTTTTGATGGTTTTCAGCTTCATCCATGTTCCAGTAAAGGACATGAAGGCATTTTTTATGGCTGCATAGTATTCCATGGTTTATATGTCACATATTTTCCTTGTCTATCTATGGTGGACATTTGGGTTCAAAGTCTTTGCTACTGTAAACAGTGCCACAATAAACATACATGTACGTGCATCTTTATAATGGAATGTTTTATAATCCTTTGGGTATATACCCAATAATGGGATCCTGGATCAAACAGCATTTTTATTTCTAGATCCTTGAGGAATCACCACACTGTCTTCCACAATGATTGAACTAATTTACACTCTCAACAGCAGTGTAAAAGCATTCCTCCTAACCATGAGCATGAAATGTTTTTCTCTGTTTGTGTCCGCTCTCATTTTCTTGAGCAGTGGTTTGTCACTCTTTGAAGAGGTCCTTCACATCTTTTGTTAGTGTCTATTATTGGTGTATAGGAATGCTTGTGATTTTCGCATATTAATTTTGTATCCTGAGACTTTGCTGAAGTTACTTATCAGCTTAAGGAGATTTTAGGCTGAGACAATGGGGTCTTTTAAATATAGAATCATGTCATCTGCAAATAGAGACACTTTGATTTCCTCTTTTCCTAATTGAATAACATTTATTTCTTTTAGCTTTAAACCAGAGTGAGATGCATGTCTCAAGAAATCAGCTCAGAAACTGCAAAGGCAGAAAAAAAAATTCACCTTTTTATAAAACAAGAAGATACAACTTTTAACATACAGATTCTCAAGGTAAGCAATGACTTGTCCTCAAGGGGACTTTACAGTACCATTTGTCACACACCTTTCATTTTAAATTTTCTTAGTAATTGGGGTAACCATCTGTGTTAGACAATTGGCTTTATCCAAAGAAAAACTAAACTTCTTAAGTCTTCATAAAAGTAGGTTGTCTTGCAACTTGGAGAAAGTTACCTGCTGAACTTACCCTCCCAGCCTCCTACTGAACCTGAGAAATGAAGGTGTCATCTTCCTTGATAATTTTCAAAGTAATGATTCCCAGGCTTTGAGAACAGCATCCTTGGGTCTTAAAACTAACAAGAGACTAAGTTATCTTTTAAGATTATTTACATACATTTCAAAATGACAAATATATACAAGCTTTCTAAAGTAAATGCCCTAAGCAAAAGGTGCTTCTTTTCTTATTTTTAACATGGAGAAATATATTAGTCAGTTAGTCATTATAGGCTTCCTAACAAAACACTACAGATTGGCTCACTTAAACAACAGATATTTATTCCCTCACTGTTCCCGAGGCTGAAAGGCCAAGATGAAGGTGCCAGTGGGGTTGGCTTTTGGTGAGACTGCTCTTCCTCTCTTGGAGAGAGTTACCTTTTCACTCTCTCCCATGTGACATTTTCCTCATGCACAGGGAGAGAGATCTCTTGTGTCTCTTTCTCCTCTTAGAAGAACACCAGTCTTATCCTACTGAAGCCCAATCCTTGTCATCTCATCTAACCTTAATTAACTCTTTAAAGGCCTTTTCTGCCAATATAGTCACACTGGAGGGTAGGACTTTCACATACAAATTTAGTGTGGGACACAATTCAGTCCTTAACAAGGATTTGAGCTTCTTATTTTCAGTTGGCATTTGTCCTTATGGGAATAACAAGCCAGGCTGAGTCCTTCTCATCGTGGGGCATGTGTTAGAAGAAGAGATGGTCATAAGAGAGTACACTTATCACTTGCAAGTAATAAGGAAAGAAACAGTGATGAGTGAAGGCCCTTGGCTCAAGGATGAGAAGATCCCAGCCAGCTCCTGGTTAGCCCGGCAGTAAATTGAGCATTCCTGATGATTTGGAAAGAGTGGAGCTAGAAAAATAAATTTATGGAAGCAGAATCATCTAGATAATCAGTGATATAACTAAGCTGTACAGACTATTAGACCATCAATCAATAATTTATCAACATTCCACTTACACATTAATTCATTTATGCACTCAACATTTAATCACCCCTAGATTCATTGTACACACCAGTATGGCTGAAAACTGCCCAGATAACTTTTCCTTCCTGCAGTCACTTACTACCACTGTAGACGTTATGAAAGTATTAATTAGGTTTCAACGTAGATTTCAATTTCAAACTGTTGTGTTGATTTTACACAAATACTTATGAGGTGAAATGACAGAATTCTCCTCCTACCAGTACAGTTCACAAAACCCATGAACCATTTATATGGCTTGAAGCATCATATGTGCTCAGTTTATGGTGAGAAAACAGTTATCTGCATTTCTTCCCAGTTTTAAAAAACAACTATCAACTAATGGATATAGTATAACTCACTGAAAATGACTGAAAGACAGTCTGGACAAATGTACAAGATTACGTAGTCTGATAATGTCCACAGATCGATGGTAAACTTACATCTAAGGAGTTTGGGAGGAGTCTTCAGGAACTCCATACTTAACTCTTCTCAATTTATGGCCATTCTGCCTGGATTTTCATCACTGGAGGCAGATGTTACACTGTTCCTCCCCTCAGGCAATCTGGCTTAGAGGAAGGCAAGTGAAGGCCAGATGAGACCCAGATCCCCATGCCCACCCAACCCTCTGGTTCTCTACCCTGAGCATCTTCTCTACACAGCAAGCATCTGTTTACTTTATTCGGTCAAATAAAGGGTAGACCTCTTCGTGTAAGATATTGACAAGTTCAGTAATAAAATATTTGAAGTCAGGTTAGATATGTTTTAATGACTGAGTCACATTTTAAAGAAATGAAAGAGATGATGATTCATTGTGCATTTTTTTTTTTTTTTTTTTTTTTTTTTGCCAATCATTGAGAGCTTGTAAGGTTGCTGAGGTTGGTTGGCCTTGAACTCTTGGCCTCGCCTACGCAAGCGCCACGACATCCAGCCAGAGCCACTTTGGGCCCCCAATTGTGCATTTGTTAAACCAAGTTTCAGACATGATTAACATGGGCCCTGGACACCCAGCATGGGTGAAGCATTTTAGTCTCGGGAAGACAGGTTTTGTACTGTATTCTGTATTAGGCAGAATCAGAAAGTAGAGAGATTGGAGAGCCCTGGATAAGATGGTAGAGGATAGGTAGGATGCCCTTCTGCCCAGCAGACTGCCAGGTAATCTCGACTTTGGCCTCTCCTAGCTTTGCACATGGTTCATCCATAGCGGTGGGGCACAGTGCATTATCTGCTGGAATGCAAAGGAGACGCTGATAAATTTTAAATTCGTTTCCTCGAGTAAATTGAACTTTCCTCTAAAATATAGTCATATTATTAATTAGTTTAAATCTTGACTTTGCCACATGTTACTTGTAACATTGAGTAAGTAATTTGACTTTTCTATGTCTCATTCCCTCATCTGTAAAATGAGGTTGACAACAGTGTCCCCTGAGGGTGGTTGGTGAGAATATTAAATAAATCAAGATATGTAAACCTCCCAGAGCAATGCCTAGTGCATAACAAATACTTCATAAGAGGATTCTGTGTTACTTATTGTCCATGAGTTATTGGGGGACAGGTGGTGTTTGGGTACATGAGTAAATTCTTTAGTGATGTGTGAGATCCCCGTGCACCCATCCCCTGAGCAGTAAACACTGCATTGTATTTGTTGCCTTTGTTTCTTGTGCCTCCTCCTCCCCCAAGTCACCAAAGTCCACTGTGTCATTCTTAAGTCTTTGTGTCCTCATAGCTTAGTTCCCACATAACAGTGAGAATGTACAATATTTGGTTTTCCATTCTTGAGTTGCCTTACTTAGAATAATACTCCCCAATCTCATCTAGGTCGCGGCAAATGCTGTTAATTTATTCCTTTTTCCCCTGAGTGGTATTCCATCGTGTATATGTATAACAGTTTTTTAATCCTCTCATTGATGGATGGGCATTTGGGCTGGTTCCATGATTTTGCAGTTGTGAATTGTGTTGCTGTAAACATGTGTGTGCAAGTATCTTTTTCAAATAATGACTTCTTTTTTCTTGGTAGATATACAGCAGTGGGATTGCTTGATCAAATGGTAATTCTACTTTTAGTTCTTTAAGGAACTCCACCCTGTTTTCCGTAGTGGCTGTACTAGTTTCCATTTCTTCGAGCAGTGTAGAAGCGTCCCCTGATTGCCGCAACCACGCCAACATCTACTGTTGTTGTTTAAATGCTTTGATGATGGCCGTCCTTGCAGGAGAAAGGTGGTATTGCGTTGCAGTTTTGATTTGCATTTCCCACGTCATTAGTGATGCTGAGCATTTTTTTATTGCTTGCTAGCCATTTGTATATCTTCTTTGGAGAATTGTCCATTCATGTCCTTAGCCCACTTTCTGATGGGGTGGGTTGGTTTTTCTCTCACTGATTTGTTTGACTTTGTTGTAGATTCTGGGTATGAGTCCTTTGTCAGAAGTGTAGATTGTGAACATTTTCTCTCACCCTGTGGGTTAACTGTTTATTCTGCTGACTGTTCTTTTTGCCATGCGAAAGCTCTTTAATTATGTCCCAGCTATTTATCTTTGTTTATATTGCAGTTACTTTAGGGTTTTTAGTCATAAAATCTTTTTTTTTTAAGGAAAGGAAAAGAGAGGAAGAAAAAGAGGGAGAGAGAACAGGAATATTGCTTTATTCTATGAATGGGTATTAATAATGACCAATCATTATTTTGTGTATTTAAAGTGGAGAATGTATATTTTATGTATCTAAAGTGGAGAGCTCTACAAGTACTTATTAAGTTTACTTGTTCCAGATCTGAGTTCAGATTCTGGATATCCTTATTAATTTTCTGTCTCATTGAGTCTAAATCTCTTTATGAGTCTTATGTATCTGGGTGTTAGGATGCATTGATCCTTATACCACTCTATCTTTGTTGCTTTGAAATCTGTTTTATCAAATGCATGAATTGCAACTCCTTTTTGTTTATTTATTTATTTTTGTTCTCCATTTGTTTGGTAAATCTTTCTCCAACCCTTTGTTTTTAGTCTTTGTGTATCTTTGGATATAAAATGGGTCTGGATGTAGTATACTGTTAGGTTTTGGCTGTATCTTTTAATTAGAAAATTTAGTCGATTTCAATTTAAAATTACTGCCATTTGATGTTAACTGGCTAGTTTATCCATTCGTTGATGTAAATTCTTCTTTATGTTGATGCTCTTTACTTCTTGGTATATTTTTAGAAAGGCTAATACTGGTTGTTCCTTTCTGTGTGTAATGCTTCTTTCAGAAGTTTTTGTAAAGCAGGCCTGGTGGTAATAAAATCTCTGAGTACTTGCTTGTTCAAGTCATAAAATCATTGCCTAAGCCAATGCCTAAAAGGGGTTTTCAGTGTTATCTTCTGGAATTTTTATAGTTTCAGGTCTTAGGTTTAAGTCCTTAATCTGTCCTGAGTTGATTTTTTGTGTGAGGTGAGAGATGAGGATCCAGTTTCATTCTCCTACATGTGGGTGGCCAGTTACCCCAGCACCATTTATTGAAAAGGGTGTCTTTTCTCCACTACATGTTTTTGTTTGCTTTCTTGAAGATGAGTTGGCTGTAAGTATTTGGGTTCATTTCTGGGTTTTCTGTTCTGTTCCATGGATCTGTGTGCCTGTTTTTGTACCAGTACCATGATGTTTTGGTGACCATGGCCTTATAGTTTGAAATCAGGAAGTGTGATGCCTCCAGATTTGTTCCTTTTATTTAGTCTTGCTTTGGCTATGTTGGCTCTTGTTGGTTTCCATATGAATTTTAGAAATGTTTTTCTAAGTCTGTGAAGAATGATGGTGAAATTTTGATGGGAGTTGCATTGTATCTGTACATTGCATGCATTTGTACATTGTAGTGTGCCCCTTTTTACAATATTGATTCTACCCATCCAGGAGCATGGATGTGTTTTCATTTGTTTGTGTCATCTATGATTTCTTTTGTCAGTGTTAAGCAGATTTCCTACTAGAGATCTTTCTGCCCTGTTGTTAGATATATTCCTAAGTTTGTTTATTTTTTTGTTTTGTTTTGTTTTTTTGCAGCAATTGTGAAAGGATTTGAGTTCTTGATTGATTCTCTGTTTTGTCACTGTTGGGGTATAGAAGAGCTGATTTGTGTATATTAATCTTGTATTCAGAAACTTTGCTAAATTCTTGTATCAGTTCTCTGAGCTTTCTGGAGGAGTCCTTTGGGTTTCAGGGTAGATGATCATACTGTTGGCAAACAGGGTCAGTCTGACTTCCTCTTGACCTGTTTGGATGCCCTTCATTTCTTTCTCTTGTCTGATTGCCCTGGCTAGGATTTCCAGGACTATCTGGAAGAGGAATGGTGACAGAGGCCATCTGTGTCGTGTTTCCATTCTCGGAGGGAATGCTTTCCACTTTCCCCATTGAGTATTACGTTGGCTGTGGGTATGACATAGATGGCTTTTATTAATTTAAGGTATGCCCCTTGTGTACCGATGTTGCTGAGGGTTTTAATCGTAAAAGGATGATGGGTTTTGTTAAATGCTTTTTCCACATCTATTGAGATGATCATGTAATTTTGTCTTCAATTCTGTGAATGTGCATCACGTTCATTGACTTGCATGTGTTACCCCATCCCTGCATCCCTGGTGGGAAAGTCACTTGATCATGGTGGATTATCTGATATGTTGTTTGATTTGCTCAGCAAGTATTTTATTAAGAATTTTAGCCTGTGTATTTATCAAGGACATTGCTCTGTGGTTTTCTTTTTGGTTATGCCCTTTCCTGGCTTTGGTAATAGGGTGATGCTGGCTTCATAGAATGAATTAAGGAAGGTTGCTTCTTTCTCTGTCTTGTGGAATAGTGTCAAAAGGATTGCTGCCAATTCTTAAAATATCTGGTAGGATTCTGATATGACTCCTTCCAGTCCTGGACTTCTTTTTATTGTTGGTAATTTTTAAATTATCATTTCAGTCTTGCTACTTGTTATTAGTTTGTTTGGGGAATCTAGTTCTTTCTGATTGAAGCTAAGACGGCTGTATTTTTCCAGGAATTTATCCATCTTCTCTGTGTTTTGTAGTTTATTTGTGTAAAGTGTTCGTAGTAGCCTTAAGTGATCTTTAATATTTCAGTGGTGTGAGTTGTGATATCTCCTGTTGTGTTTCTCAGAGAGGTTATTGGGATTTTTTTCTCTTTCCTTGGGTAATCTTGCTAATGGTCTATCAGTTTTACTGATCTTTTCAAAGAACCAGCTTTGTGTTTCATTTATATTTTTTATTTTTGTTTGTTTGCTTCAATTACATTGTCTGGTGTTGGTTATTTCCTTTCTTCTGCTGGGTTTGTGTTTAGCTTGTTTTTTTTCTCTCTCTCATTTTATGAGGCACGACCTCAGATGGTCTGTCTGTGCTCTTTCAGACTTTTTGATGTAGATGTTTAGGGCTCTGAACTTTTCTCTTAGCACCTCCTTAGATGTATCTCAGAGGTTTTGATAGGTTGTTTAGTTATTGTCATTGAGTTTGATAAATTTTTTAATTCCTATCTCAATTTCCTTTTTGACCCAATTCTCATTCAGGGGCAGGTTATTTAATTTCTAGGTATTTGTGTGGTGTTGAAGGTTCCTTTTGGAGTTTATTTCCAGTTTTATTCCACTGTTGGTATGAGAGAGTACTTGATGTAATTTCAGGTGTCTGAAACTTACTGAGGGTTGTTTTATGGCCTATCATATGGTCTGCACTGGAGAAAGTTCCATGCGTTGTTGAATAGAATGTGTATTCTGTGGTTGTTGGATGAAATGTCTATATATTCCAAGGTATAGTTTAAATCCATTGTATCTTTCTGGACTTTCTGTCTAGTGCTGCCAGTGGAGTATTGAAGTCCCCACTATTATGGTGTTGCATCTCCCTCATTTCTGAGGTCTGTTAGTAATTGTTTTATAAATTTGAGAACCCAGTGTTAGCTGCATGTATGTTTAGGATTGTGATGTTTTCCTGTTGGACAAGGCCTTTTACCGTTATATAATATCTCTCTTTGTCTCTTTTAACAGCTGTTGCTTTAACATGTGTTTTGTCTGATCTAAGAGTAAGTAACCCTGCGCAGTTTTGGTGTCCTTTGTATGAAATGCCTTTTTCCAGCCTTTCACTTTGAGTTTCTGTGAGTCCTTATGTGTTAGGCGAGACTCCTGAAGGTGCAGATGGCTGGTTCGTGAGTTTTTACCCATTTTGCGGTTCTGTATCTTTTAAGTAGAGCATTTAGGCCACTTACATTCAGTGTTGGTATTGAAATGTGAGGTACCATTGCAGTCGTCATGCTCTTTGTTGCCTGCAGACTTTGTGTGTTTTTGTTTTCTTTTGTTACTGCTTTTTACCTTGTATTTTTGTTTTATGGGTTGTGTGTGAATTATGCTTTAGAGAGATTCTGTTTAGATGTGATTCCAGGATTTTGTTTCAAGATTCATAGCTCCTTTGAGCAGCTCTTGTAGTGGTGACTTGGTAATGCTGAATTCTGTCCGTGTGTGTTTGTCTGAAAACAACTGTGTCTTTCCTTCTTAAGTAACGTTTAGTTTCACTAAATAGAAAATTCCTGGCTGCTGTTTTGTTTGAGGAGGCTGAAGACATGGCACCAATCCCTTCCAGCTTGTAGGGTTTATGCAGGTCAGTCTGCTGTTAATCAGGTAAGTTTTGTTTTACAGGTTACCTGGTGCTTCTGACTCACAGCTCTTAAGAGTCTCTTTCCTCTTAACTTTGGATAACCTGATGGCAGTACACTAGGCAAAGACCTTTCTGTGATGTATTTCCCAGGTGTTCTTCGTGCTTCTTGTATTTGCATGTCTAGGTGTCTATCAAGGCCAGGAAAGTTTTCCTCAATTATTTCCCTAAATATGTTTTCCAAACTTTTAGAATTGTCTTCTTCCTCAGGAATACCAGTTATTCTTAGGTTTAGTCATCTAACAAAATCCCATAATTTGTGGAGGCTTTGTTCATATTTTCTTACTCTTTTTCCTTTGTCTTTGTTGGGTTGGGTTAATTCAGAGTCCTTATCTTTGAGCTCTGAATTTCTTTCTTCTACTTGTTCAATTGTATTACTGAGACTTTCCAAAGCATTTCATGTTTCTATAAGTATGTATGAAGTTTCCTGAATTTTGGACTTTTTTCCTTTAAGGTATCTATTTCCTTTAATGTATCTCTGTTCACTTCTAGTATCACTTTTTGGATATTGTTTTTCACAGGGCTTTACCTTTCTCTGGTCCCTCCCTGAGGAGCTTAACTAACCTCCTGAATTCTTTTTCAGGTGAATCAGGGATTTCTTCTTGGTTTGAATCCATTGCTGGTGAACTAGCATGATTTTTGTGAGGTGTTGACAAGCCTTGTTTTGCTATATTACCAGGATTGGTTTTCTGTTTTTTTCTCACTGGGCTAGGCTGTGTTAGAGGTAAGGTCTAGGGCTGAAGGCTGTTCTGAGTTTTTGTCCCACGGGGTGTTCCCGTGGTATAGTATTCTCCCCGTTTTCCTGTGGATGTGGCTTCCTGTGAGCTGACTGCAGTGATTGTTGTCTCTCTTCTGGGTTTAGTCACCTGGTGAGTCTGCCTGGTTCTGGGCTGGTACTGGGGACAGTTTTCTCTTCTGGCAGAGGTGGTACAGGGTGCAATGGACCCCTGAAGGTTCTGTTATGCTTTGTTGATTTAGAGATCTATTTTTGTGCTGATTGGCCTCCTGCCAGGAGGTGGCACACTCCAGAAAGCATCAGCTGTACTAGTGTGGAGAGAAACCGCTGGTGGGCGGGGCCTCAGAACTCCCAAGATGATATGCGCTTTGTCTTTCCCTACCAGGGTGGGTGGGGAAGGACCATCACGTGGGGCAGGGCTGGGTGTGTGTGAGCTCAGACTCTCCTTGGGCAGGTCTTGCTGTGGCTGCCGTGGTGGGTGGGGATGAGACTCCCAGGTCACTGGCGTTGTGTACCTAGGAGGATTATGGCTGCCTCTGCTGGGTCATGCCAGTTGTCTCGGAAGTCGGGAAAGCTGACAGTCACAGGCCTCACCCAGCTGCCAGGAAACCTGAAGGGCCAGTGTCACTCCCACCATGCCATCAGCAACATCCCCGAGTCTGTTTCCAGGTGAATGACGAGTCAGGCTTGAAAGCTTGCTCGAGGGTTTCCTTCTTGCAGCTTCAGCTTCTCCAGTGGGGATGTGTGTTCCACTTCCACAGCTGGGTCACTCATAATATTTGGGGTGTCTCCGAGGTCCTGCAGAAGGAGTGTGTTTTCTTCAGAGGGTCTCTGGGTCATCTCAGGAATGCTGGTTTCTTCTTGGAGTCAATCGGGAGGTAAAATTCACAGTGGAAGCCTCCACATGCTGCTCTGACTGGAGCTGCCACCTAGTCCTCCCTCTCATCTGCCTTGATGCATAAGTAGATTCCTAATTATGGAATTTGTGATTATTTTAAGTTATTTAAGACAATTGTGTTCAGATCTTATTTTGGCACTAAAACTGCATTGGAGATACATTCCCTACCACTCATGCTAAGAGTGGGTTTAGTGATGCAATTGCATAACAGTTTCTCCAGAAATAATTGAGAATTCTTGGACAGTTTCTCTTTGTGTCATTCTTTGGTTTATTTATTGAGATTTTATTTTCCCATGAATTATAGTAGATCTTGTATAGAAATGTAACCAAATAATGGAAAAGCAATTTTCCATTCATTATATTAGTTATTTAATCTCTTATATGATTATATAAAGTAGATAAATTTCTTCAGAGCATAAGAAATACTATGTATAAAAATACCTTTAAGAACTTAAAACAATGTTTTCAATAGGAGTATTGCTTGTCTTCTTGAGCTCAGTTTGTGTGTTTTTACTAAGCTCATTGGTAATTTTGGTCCAAGACCCAGCACAACTGAGTCTAGTTGAGTTGGACACAGTTTGAGCTACTGAGTCTGAAGGTTAAAGTGATAAATACATGTTGAATTCCATCTCAGAGGTTATATTTACCACAAAGATGTATGTTTTCCATGGCATGTAAATATGCTTGTCCCAAATGTGGGTATTCTTTCTACCCAAAGTACTACATTAGAAAGAATCATTTCTGTATCCCATGCCAAACATGCCTCCCTGTGAATTTTAGATAACTCATTTCCCACAAGGGGGTGACTATGGAGGCCAGCTCTGTTGTTTTTAGTTTCATGGGATTTTCTTTTACAAATTTATATTCCATGATGCAAACTTAAATGACGGTAAGTCCCAGCTGGCTTTGAGGAGTTACCCCTGATACGCATATGCACACACCCATGTGCAACAAAAGCTCCAGAGGCCAAATGAGAGCATCAGCAGCTTGATGTATGAGCATGATTGGAGGCACTGCACAGGTGGGAGAACTGGGGATAGAGTTTGGATGTTTTGTCTTTTCCAACTCTCATGATGACGTGTGATTCACCCAGTGTTGGAGGTGGGGTCCAGTGGGAGGTGTTTGTGTTATGGGAGCAGATCTCTCATGAATGGCTTGATGTCCTCCCCATGGAAAGGAGTGATTTATTGCTCTATTAGTTTAGCTGGTTAAGAGTCTGGGACCTCCCTCTTCTTGCAGTGTGAAACACCTGCTTCCTCTTTGCCTTCCACCATGAGTAAAAGCTCCCAGAGGTCTGCCCACTAGCTGGGCGGGTGGTGGTGCCATGCTTGTATCACCTGCAGAACTGTGAGCCAAAGAAACCTCTTTTCTTAATAAGTTACCCAGTCTCAGATATTCCTTTACAGCAATATGAAATGGACTAGCTCAACTGGGAAGTCCCATCCTTGGGAAGAGCTGTCCCTAATCTTTTTGGGAACAGAGACAGTTTTTCATCTTGGGCAGGTTTATCTCAAAACCAGTTGGGATGGTTTGGGGATCAGCTGTTCTACCTGAGATCATCAGGCATTAGTTAGATCCTCATAAGGAGTGCACAAGCTAGATCCCTGACATGTGCAGTTTACAGTAGAGTTTATGCTCCTGTGAGAACCTAATGCTGGCTGATGTAACAGGCGGCGGGTATCAGGTGGTAATGCTCACTTGCCTGCCACTTATGCTGTACAGCCCAGTTCCTAGCAGGCCACAGACCAGTCTCAGTCCATGGCCTGGGGGTTAGGGACCCCTGCTCAGGAAAGTAAGAGCCAAGGGCAATAACAATGAGCCAGTGAAGAATCCTACCAGGTGCATGAGGAGATGGCTTAACACCTTTGGAATCCAGGGGCCCTTGGTAGAAAGACATTCGACTAGGCCAGGCATGGTGGCTCATGCCTGTAATCCCAGCCCTTTGGGAGGCTGAGATGGGCAGGTCATGAGGTCAAGAGATTGAGTCCATCCTGTCCAACATGGTGAAACCCCGTCTTTACTTAAAAACACAAAACTTAGCTGGGCGTGGTGGTGTGGATGTGTAGTCCCAGCTACTATGGAGGCTGAGCCAGGAGAGTTTCTTGAACCCAGGAGGTGGAGATTGTGCTGAGATGAGATTGCACCACTGTACTCCAGCCTGGTGTTTGGTGACAGAACAATACTCTGTCTCAAAACAAACAAACAAAAATAAAAAGGCATTCCACTGAACCTGTGCATGTAAGGGGTTAATTTTACTTAGCCAGGGGTTGTGGTCCTCTGCTTCTGAGCCCCAGATATGTAGGGCTGATGGCCCCACAGGGTCGTTAGGTGAGCCTTATGTTGTACTGAGGTGCAGGATCTGAGAAATAAAGAGACAGGACACAGAAGTACAAGAAAACTGCAGCTGGGCTCAGGGGGCCACGCCACCTATGAGCGGAGTCAGGCAAGGCCTCGAATGTCCAGAAGTGTGAGTATTTATTGTGCATAGGTTAGGGAGCAGGGCAGTGAGTGAAGTCATCTTTAAGGATAGTGATAGGGTCGTGAGCAATAAAACATGGGGTTCACCCCCATTAGGTCAGCTAGGCCAGGAGGTGGACAGTGCACAGCAAGGGACCCACTCCCATGAAGGCAAGGGCCGTGTGCAGTAAGGGGTCCACCCCCATTAGGTCACCGAGGTTTGAAGGTGGGCCGTGTGCAAGACTTCTATCTATGGGCAAACTACTTCTAAGAAGATTTATAGGAGGATGCTTTAAGTCACAGCAGTGACAGAGCGGTCAGGGTTAGCGCCACCTGCTGGCAGCTCCCAATGAGTTCTATAGGAAGATGCTTTTCAAGCAGCACAGTAGCAAGAGCTGATAAAGTTCACAGTCACCAAGGTGGATTGCCGGTCTGAGGGCGGCCTTCCACAAGAACTGGAGCAAGGTCCTACAGCTCCTTGATCAGGAGGAGTGGCTCTCACCGCAAGCCTGCCATACAGCGGGATCTTTATGATACTGAACGCTGCCGCCTGGGCCATGGATTCTTGTCCTGGTATAACTATTTTCCCTTAAATCATGCTCTGCACTGTGTCTGCTCTAGGCATTCCTCTGATTATAAACTGCTTATTCCTTAATTCCATAGACACCTAGTTTATTAAGCCTTTGGCTTGTTAAAGATGTCAGAGACAGCCAGTGCTCTGCCCAGGGTATGACAGTCAGCTCCAGTTTATTTTTCCTGTTTGCAAAGACTTGTCATCCATAGTTGCAGGTAGCACTGGCCTAATGTCCATGAATGATGTTTATACTGAGAGGAAATGTTCATAAATTTTGCTGTTAGGAAAGAGAAGTAGGAACAGCATATTGCTGGCAAAGTATTTAAGCCATTGAATGTAGGGGCTAGATCCCACCAGCCCCGAGGCAGAGCAGAAATTCTCAGCCTATTTCCATATACATAATGAAGAAGAAAGTAACTAGAAATGTAACTGTAGTAATTATTAGTTATTCATATGTGACTTTAGTTATTCATCGGTGATCTTAATTCTCTTACTAATGCCTCTCAGGTCTGACGTGTGAAGCTGGGGTGACATTGTGAAATGAATGACACTAAGGCAAGATGCTCTAAGCTCTCTATCACACCTGCATAAGGGCTGCTGCAGGGCGCCTTGGCTGGGCGGCAGTGCCAGTGCCGGAAAGCACCCACAGTTTAGCCAGCTAGGGAAGGAGACATCCAAAGCAGCTGAGACGTCTTCTTCCCCAGAGGAGTTAGGAGAAAACTCCACTTCTCCAAGCTGTTGCGGTAAGGCCCAATGGCTGTCACATAGGCCCACAGATATCCTGTGCTATGGCCAGAATTCAAATGCCAATTTTTCAGATCACAAAAGTACCTTCTGGTAGAGTTACTTATGTATATATTTTATTTACTTCTCTGGAAGTAAAGGATGTGATGCATTTTCTTTTTTTTACTTTTTGTTTAAATTTCTCAAGAGGCAGAAAACTGGCAGGTTTTATCTGTTAAACAAATGATGAAATTGTGTTTATTTTAGGCTGTACTTTTTATATATTTCATATTGCGAAGTCTTATTTAGGACTGCATAATGACAAAAAACATAATACACTCAGGAAGTAAAGGAAACAGAGTTTACCATATTACATCCTCTGTTTATTGTATTTGCTGAAAAATGAAACTATATGCCTTCTCTATTTCTCTGCTGACAAATGTGATTCATTCTGTTTATTCCAGTTCCTTTTCTTGCTATGCCATCCTTGCTAAATGATGTTAGATTAGACTAATTCTTGATTTAAAAGGTCAGAGCAGTACATTACCAAGCCCTGTGGCCTTTTCTGTAGAATGGTTGACTTGTGTATACCTGTTTCCTGCAGAGGGGCTGCTCCAAAGGGATGGTGAGAGTTACATTTTACTCCTTCATGCTTAGTTTTAATTTTTTTTTTTTTTTTTTTTTTTTTTTTTTTTTGAGATGGAGTCTCACTCTGTTGCGAAGGCTGGAGTGCAGTGGTGTGGTCTGAACTCACTGCAGCATCAACCTCCTGGGTTCAAGCAATTCTCCTGTTTCCACCTCCTGAGTAGCTGGAATTATAGGCATGCACCACCATGCCCAGCTAATTTTTTGTATTTTTGGTAGAGATGGGGTTTCACGATACTGGCCAGGCTGGTCTTGAACTCGTAAACTCAGATGATCCAGCCGCCTCTAAAAATGTTAGTCATATGTGTATTTGTTCAAGTGTTTCTGTAAGACAGGCTTATAGAAAAGAAATTGTGAGGTTAAGGGGTGATTGCTTAATATTTTAATAACCAAGAAAATAATAATAGCAACTGGACTTTTTACATTCTTTACAAGTGATAACACATTTAATGTTTACAACAATTGAATTAGGTAAGTACTGTTACTCCTACTTTACAGATGTGGGAATTGAGATTAAGTTGCTCGAGGTCACCTAGCTGATACGTAGCAAAGCCCGGATTCAAACCTAGACAGCATGGCCCAGAGACCATCATACACCTCCTACATACACTGCTTCATGATTAGGTTTCGTCTCCACAGTTGGCATTTCGGTGTCCAGTCTTTATATCTGTTATTTTGTCAATTTCACCAATAGTAAGTATTAAAAATTTTAGACAACTACACTTTTTAAAATTTAGCATTAAAATTATTTTAATCTTGGTGTAACTGCATAATATAGTAGGTTTGATCTGCAGAAAATCACAGGAATACACAATGAGGTGGCGTATTAGGTGACACAATGGGTGGGATGGAGAGAACAGAGTAGCTACAAGTGGCTGTCAGTAGTTTTGGTTGGAGTGACTGGGAAGTCATGAGAGAAGGCAGAGCTTGGAAGTGGAATAGTATTTGCATATGTGGAAGGAAGGCTTGTAAAAGGGGATATTGTTGAGTGTGGTAAGAGGTAAATTTAGTTATAATTGATAGGGGAACAATTTCTAAAGCTTAGTAGTAAATTGAAAATTTTACTCAAATCAGCAAGAGCCCTTGGGTTTAGATGGAGGAGTTAACAGGATGCAATTTGTCTATTGGGAACCTTTGTCCTGCTACACTAAATACAATGAAATACGTACAGACTAAAACTATGAACAACGAACATGATTTAGTTTCTGGTCAGGGTCAGCTAATAAAAGCAAGATAGGCTGGGATCAGTGGCTCAAGCCTGTAATCCCAGCACTTTGGGAGGCTGAGGCAGGTGGATCACGAGGTCAAGAGATCGAGACCATCCTGGTCAACATGGTGAAACCCCGTCTCTACTAAAAATACAAAAAATTAGCTGGGCACGGTGGCGCGTGCCTGTAATCCCAGCTACTCAGGAGGCTGAGGCAGGAGAATTGCCGGAACCCAGGAGGCGGAGGTTGCGGTGAGCCGAGATCGCGCCATTGCACTCCAGCCTGGGTAACAAGAGCGAAACTCCGTCTCAAAAAAAAAAAAAAAAACACTATAAATCCCATGGAGTTTTCAATGAGTTGAGCTTGAATAGTAGGAAAATAATGTTACCAAGGTTGAAATGGGGAAGGTAAGCACTGGGAGGTATCTTGAGAATGTGAAAAACTAACTTTGAGGTTCTGCTAAGGTGAAAACATGGAAGGATTTCCTTAGGCTATTAGAAATGGAGTTCAATCAAAAGATCAGGTGGGGACTGACAATACAAATATTAAAAAGGTGGAAGTTTGAGAGCAGAGAAAGAGTAGAAAGCCAAGAGCCCACATGAGTGGATGGCACATAACACAAAGCTAAAAGAAGAGAAGGAGGAAGCTACAGTAAGTAACGGAAAGAAGGAGATAGGGAGGCCCAGGAGAAAAGACTGCAAGAAAGTAACTGGCCATATGCAGGCTAAAGACACAGCACATACCAGGGACCCGAAACAACACATGTAGCTGGCTGGAAAGGAGATCACTGAAGACCCCCAATTTTCAGCAGAGTTGTGCTTGAAGAGAAGAGATGAGTGAGCAGAGATGGACAGCACATTAAAGAAATCTGATTAAGGCAACATCTAAAGGAGTCAGAAGGTCCATGCATAGGTTGGTTGAGTTCTTACTTGTGAAATAAACTCTGGAGTAACTTTAAGAATCCTGAAAGATTCAACTACTTTAAACTCTTCTGGAAAATTATATGCACATATGGTTTGAAACTCCTATGTTTGTGAGTCATAAATGCCGATTTCCTGATAACTGTTATGCTTTAGCCATTATTAAATCATGCTCTTAATACAAGTTTTGAAATGTTTTAAGTACAGTTATTTTATTTTTATTAAAAAGGTAGCATGCAATTGGGAATCAGTAGGAAATAGAATATCAAGATAGTGCTCAAAAAATTAAGCTTTTCTTATATTTCCTTGTAGTTTAATCTTTAAATGCTTCAGCAGGCTTATACACAATTATGTATTTATTCACATTACCTTGCAACATAAGGATTTTACATAATATTTACTCTGTGAATGACATGTTACAATTGTTGCACTGATCACATGGATATCTCATCATTTAATGATGTACTCAGCAATTACAAAATAAATTTCTCATTTTCAACCCAACTTTTTTTTTTATTGCATTTTAGGTTTTGGGGTACATGTGAGGAACATGCAAGATGGTTGCATAAGTACACACGTGGCAGTGTGATTTGCTGCCTTCCTCTCCTTCACCTATGTCTGGCATTTCTCCCCATGCTATCTCTCTCCACCTCCTCAACCCCCACTGTCCTTCCCCTATTCCCCCCAACAGATACCAGTGTGTAGTGCTCCCTTCCCTGTGTCCATGTGTTCTCATTGTTCAACACCCACCTATGAGTGAGAACATGTGGTATTTCATTTTCTGTTCTTGTGTCAGTTTGCTGAGAATGATTGTCTCCAGGTTCATCCATGTCGCTACAAAGGACATATCATTTTTGATGGCTGCATAATATTTCATGGTGTATATGTGCCACATTTTATCTGTCCAGTCTATCATCGATGGGAATTAGGGTTGGTTCTCGGTCTTTGCTATTGTAAACAGTGCTGCAGTGAATATTTGTGTTCATATGTCCTTACAGTAGAATCATTTATAATCCTCTGGATATATACCCAGTAATGGGATTGCTGGGTCAAATGGAATTTCTATTTCTAGGTCCTTTAGGAACTGCCACACTGTCTTCCACAATGGTTGAATTAATTTACACTCCCACCAGCAGTGTAAAAGTGTTTCTATTTCTCCACATCCTCTCCAGCATCTGTTGTCTCCAGATTTTTTAATGATCACCATTCTGATGTGAGATGGTATCTCAATGTGGTTTTGATTTGCCTTTCTTTAATGACCAGTGATGATGAGCATTTTTTTGTTTGTTGGCCTCATGAACAGAAAATGAACAGAACAAAGTGTTCATATCCTTTGCCCACTTTTGAATGGGCTTGTTTTTTTCTTGTAAATCTGTTTTAGTTCTTTGTAAATTTTGGATATCAGCCCTTTGTCAGATGGGTAAACTGCAAAAATTTTTTCCCATTCTGTTGGTTGCCAATTCACTCTAATGACTGTTTCTTTTGCTGTGCAGAAGCTGTGGAGTTTGATAAGGTCCCATTTGTCTGTTTTGGCTTTGTTGCCAATGCTTTTGGTGTTTTGGTCATGAAGTCCTTGCCTGTGCCCATGTCCTGAATGGTTTTGCCTAGATTTTCTTCTAGGGTTTTTATAGTGTTCAGTCTTATGTTTAGGTTTTTAATCTATCTGGAGTTAATTTTAGTGTAAGGTGTGAGGAAGGGGTCCAGTTTCTGCTTTCTGCACATGGCTAGCCAGTTTTCCCAACACCATTTATTAAACAGGGAGTCCTTTCCCCATTACTTGTTTTTGTTAGGTTTGTCAAAGATCAGATGGTTGTAGATAAGTTGTGTTGCCTCCGAGGCCTCTGTTCTGTTCCATTGGTCTATATCTCTGTTTTGGTACCAGTAACATGCTGTTTTGATTACTGTAGCCTAGTAATATAGTTTGAAGTCTGGTAGTGTGATGCCTCCTGCTGTGTCTTTTTGCTTAGAATTGACTTGGCTATGTGGGCTCTCTTTTGGTTCCACATAAAGTTTAAGGTGGTTTTTTCCAGTTCCATGAAGAAGGTCATTGGTAGCTTGATGGGAATAACATTGAATCTATAAACTATTTTGGGCAGTATGGCCATTTTCATGATATTGATTCTTCCTAACCATGAACATGGAATGTTTCTCCATCTGTTTGTGTCCTCTCTTACTTCATTGAGCAGTGGTTTGTAGTTCTCCTTGAAGAGGTCCTTTATATTCCTTGTTAGTTGTATTCCTAGGTATTTTATTCTCTTTGTAGCAATTGTGAATGGCAGTCCATTCTTGATTTGGTATAGGAACACTTGTGATTTTTGCACATTGATTTTGTATCCTCAGACTTTGCTGAAGTTGCTTATCAGTTTCAGGAGATTTTGGGCTGAGACGATGGGGTCTTCTAGATATACAATCATGTTGTCTGCAAATAGAGACAATTTGGCTTCCTCTTTTTCTATTTGAATGCCCTTTGTTTCTTTTTCTTGCCTGATTGCTCTGGCTAGAACTTCCAGTACTATATTGAATAGGAGTGGTGAGAGAGGGCATCCTTGTCTAGTGCCGGATTTCAAAGGGAATGCTTCCAGTTTTTGCCCATTAAGTATGATATTGGCTGTTGGTTTGTCATAAATAGCTTTTATTACTTTTAGATATGTTCCATCAATACCAAGTTTATTGAGGGTTTTTAGCATAAAGGGCTGTTGAATTTTGTCAAATGCCTTCTCTGCATCAATTGAGATAATCATGTGGTTTTTGTTTTTGCTTCTGTTTATGTGGTGAATTACATTTATAGACTTGCGTATGTTGAACCAGCCTTGCATCCCCGGGATGAATCCTACTTGATCATGATGGATAAGTTTTTTAATGTGCTGTTGCAATCGGTTTCCCAGTATTTTATTGAAGATTTTTGCATCTATGTTCATCATGGATATTGGCCTGAAGTTTTCTTTTCTTGTTGAGTCTCTGCCAGGTTTTGGTATCAGGATGATGTTGGTCTCATAAAATGAGTTGGGAAGGATTCCCTCTTTCTGGATTATTTGGCATAGTTTCAGAAGGAATGGTACCAGCTCCACTTTGTGTGTCTGGTAGAATTTGGCTGTAAACCCATCTGGACCTGGACTTTTGTGTGTGTGGTAGGCTCTTAATTGTTACCTCAACTTCAGACCTTGTTATTGGTCTGTTCAGGGTTTAGGCTTCTTCCTGGTTTAGGCTTGGGAGGAGGCAAGTGTCCAGGAATTTATCCATTTCTTCCAGGTTTACTAGTTAATGTGTATACGTTGTTTGTAATAATCTCTGATGCTGGTTTGAATTTCTGTGGAATCTGTGGTGATATCCCCTTTATTGTTTTTTATTGCATCTATTTGGTTATTCTTTTCTTTTTTATTAATCTTGCTAGTGGTCTATTTTTCAACCCAACTTTTATAAAACACTATCTTTGACACGTATTTTGAATAGAATTTCATAATTAAAATTACTAAAGTTAAATATGCAGGAAGCATTATACCTAAGTTGCTTTCCACCTTGAATCATTGTTCTAATTTCTCTTCCCATTGGTAGTGTACTTGAGAGTTAGGTTTTTCACCAAATCTTTAGCATTAGGTGGTTGTATTTGTTTAAAATATATGCTAATGTGATAGGCAACACTAGATACCTTAACTAAATGTTACACATTTATTAACCATTTAAATTTCCTTCTGTGAATTGTCTGTTTTTTCCTTCATTTATGCTGGCAACTTAGAGTTTCTCTATTTGTGTGACTTCTTTATACATTAAGGATAGTAACTCTCTGTCTGTAACATCTGTTGGAAACATTTTCCCAGTGGACAAATTGATCTACCAATGTTTTCTGTTTTAAAGTTTGTGTTTTGATTTCTACTTGCAAAAGATTTTCCATATACAGATATCAAATGATTCTTCTATAGTGTCTTTTTCACAGTTTCATTTTGCAAGTGTAACTTCTTCCCCGTAGTGAAAAATTCTCCTAGAACATTTAATTGAATCATTGCGCTCTTTCTCACTGACTCTGTTGCCACTGCTGTGTTAAACGTGCTGGATTTCTGTGCCACTCATGCTAGTCTGTCTGGATATTTACTTCCAGGATTAGACTAATTTAATCATTGTAGCTTAACAAAATGCTTAAATATTTCATAGAAAGAACGTTTCTGTTCTTTAATAAGTTCTTAGTTATTGTCATTGCATTTCTTAATGAGCTTTCGATGTTTTGGAGGAGATTCTGATGAGAACTCAATAAAACAACAACTAAATATACAAATAAATGACATCCATGGGCTATTTTTTAAATGATACATAGATTTCTTTCTTTCTTTTTTTTTTTTTTTTTTTTGTTTTGAGATGGAGTTTCGCTCTTGTTACCCAGGCTGGAGTGCAACGGCACGTTCTTGGCTCACTGCAAGCTCCGCCTCCTGGGTTCAGCCAATTCTCCTGCTTCAGCCTCCTGAGTAGCTGGGATTACAGGCATGTGCCACCATGCCCAGCTGATTTTTTGTATTTTTAGTAGAGACTGGGTTTCACCATGTTGACCAGGATGGTCTTGATCTCTTGACCTCACGATCCACCCGCTTCAGCCTCCCAAAGTGCTGGGATTACAAGATTTCTTTCTTAATGATTCTTTTATGTCAAAACCAAATTTCAGTGTCTTAACACATTCTTGATCCTCATTTTTTGTAACTTAAACTCTTGTTTTTTTTATTTTTAATATAAGCATATTGTCACAAAACTGTTGCTATTTGCAAGAATTATGCCATGTTTTATTATTGCCTTTATATGTGTTTTCCAACCAATTTATTCTTCCTCACACAGTCTTACTTTGTTTGCTTTAAAGTGCAATTTTTAATGATTTACATATGCATATAAAATAGGTTGTTGCTGCAAAATAAGTGCATTTTTTTGAAAAATCACATTTAACACTATCCTCTAGGAATAATCTAAATTTTGAACATGAATGAGCATTGAATTTTATCAAATGCTTTATTGCAATGTGACATATTTATTTGGGTGATAGTTTAAACCAACATTTTCTTGCTGTAAGTTTTGATCAGTTTATTTGGTGAAAGGCTTTCATGTCTTTTATTCTACTTTGAGTTCTGGGTACATGTGCAGAACATGCAGGTTTGTTGCATAGGTACACACATGCCATGGTGGTTTGCTGCATCCATCACCCTGTCATCTACATCAGGTACTTGTTCTAATATGATTCCTCCCTGAGCCCCCCCTCATGAAAACTCCTGATATCCCTTCCCAATCCCCCCCATCCCCCATTAGGCCCTGGTGTGTGATGTTCCCCTCCCTGTGTCCATGTGTTCTCACAGTTCAGCACACACTTATGAGTAAGAACATGAGATGTTTGGTTTTCTGTTCTTGTGTCAGTTTGCTGAGAATGATGGCTTCCAGCTTCATCCATGTCCCTGTAAAAAACATGAACTCATCCTTTTACATGACTGCCTAGTATTCCATGATGTACATGTGCCACATTGTCTTTATCCAGTCTATCATTGCTGGGCATTTAGGTTGGTTCCAAGTCTTTGCTATTGTGAAGAGTGCCATAGTAAACATATGTGTGCATGTGTCCTTGTAATAGAATGATTTATAAGCCTTTGAGTATATACCCAGTAATGGGATTGCTGGGTGAAATGGTATTCTGTTCTACATCCTTGAGGAATCATCACACTGTCTTCCACAAATGCTTGCATTTTATCAGTATTTCACTTAGGATTTTTGCACTTCTATGAATTAGCTCGGTGGGATCCTAATTTTATGCTCTCCATGTTACTTTTATTTAAATGTTATATTCGCAGAAAATAGGGTGGTATTGCTTTCTCTCTACATAAAAACAAAATAATTATTAAGAAATTATAGAAGCAGACAACATAATTATCCACATAGAAAGCATAAATAGATTAAACCACCTTGCCATGTAAGTACCTATGCAACAACTCCTCATGATCTGCACATGTACCCAGAACCTAAAGTACAAAAAAAATTTTGGTAGTGTTTACTCACTACAAAACAAATAGCTTTTTCCCCCATAATAGCGAATTTGTATATAATGTTATTCTATAAGTGTTCCAACTTCTATCTCAGCATAATCTCATCTGTTTAAAGTGTTCCATGAGAGAAAAAGGCTTAGGCCATCTGGGATATGAGCTCTGTGATGTTGAGTGTCATTTTAGAGATATCAAGGGGACCTGAATTAGATGAGTAATAATGTAGCAATAGGATAATGGTGGCACCATTTTTTGTACCTATCTTGCATTGATCAAATTGTATTTTTCCAATTGAACTGCTCTATTACAGTAATAAAT
This sequence comes from Saguinus oedipus, assembly GCA_031835075.1. Taxonomy (NCBI): domain Eukaryota; kingdom Metazoa; phylum Chordata; class Mammalia; order Primates; family Cebidae; genus Saguinus; species Saguinus oedipus. Next base: position 6,206,378 of record CM063172.1, on the reverse strand, counting down.
TCCTTCTTCCAATTCTTTTTAAATACCTCTGCTTTTTTTTTCTTTGTAGCAATACTTTGATGCAGGAGAAAATGGCCTGAAAAAGAATTTCTTGGAGAAAATCCCAGATCTTTAGTCTCTGAAATGTGCTCTCAGTCTTTATACCCAAACTAAACCTGGTATTTTTGGTTTTAGTTCTGTTCATGTGATGAGTCATAGTTATTGATTTGAATATGTTGAACCAACCTTGCATTCTACAGATAAAGAATATTTGATCTTTATTAATTAGTGGTTTGATGTTTTGTTGGATTCAGTTTGCCAATATTTTCTTGAGAATTTTAGCATTAACATTCATCAAAGATTTCAACCTGAAGTTTTCTTCTTTTGTGTGTCTCTGCCAGGTTATTGTATCGGGATGAGGCTGGCCTTATAAAATAACTCAAGTCCTTCCTCCTCAAGTTTTTGGAATAGTTTCAGTAGCAGTGGTTCTAGCTCTTCTTTGTACATTTGGGAGATTTTGTCTGTGAACCCAACTGGTTCTGGGCTTCTTCTGGTTGGTAGGTCTTTTTTACTGATTCAGTTTTAGAACTCATTACTGGTCTGTTGATTTGCTTATCTGGAATGGATCTTGTATTCTTTGTTTTCTGTTTTGGTTGTTAATGACAAATGAGATGGATCTTCTCTTTCACTTAAAGCTTCATGTGGCTGGATGCAAAATTCTTGAATGTAAATTCTTTAAGAATGCTGAACACAGGACACCCAGGACTTCTGGCATTTCTGGTTCCTGCTGAAAGGTTTGCTGTTTGCCTGATGGGTTTCCCTGCCTAGGTGACATATCCCTTCTTCCAGCTGTCCTCAACATTTTTTCTTTGGTTTTGACCTTGGAGAATGTGATGAATATGTGTTTTGGGGATGGGCTTCTTATTTAGTATTTTGCATGGATTTTATGCATTTTTTGCATTTGAATATTGACCTCCAACAAGGCTGAGGAAACTTCCATGAAAGATACCCTGAAACATATTTTCCAAATTGCTTGCTTTCTTGCTTTCTCTTTGAGGGATGCCACTGAGTCATAAGCTTGGTCTCTTTATATGATCCCATATTTCTCAGAGGCTTTGTTAATTCTCCTTTATTTTTTTTCTTTATTTTTTCTGACTGAATTATGTCAGAGAACTGGTCTTTGAGCTCCAAGATTCTTTTCTCAGCTTGATCTATTCTGCTGTTAATACCTGCAGTTGTGTTGTGAAATTCTCAACAGGAGTTTCTCAGCTATATCAGATCAATTTGGTCCTTCTTAAAATAACCATGTCACCTTTATCTCCTGGATTGTTTGATTGTATTTTTTAAGATTCTTGGCTGGGGTTTGACTTTGTCCTGAATCTTGATGATCTTCATTCCTGTCCATATCTGAATTCTATTTCAGTTATTTCAGCCTGGTTAAGAACCATTGCTGGGGAAGTAGTACAGTTGTTTGGAGGTAAGAAGACATCCAGCTCTTGGAGTTTTCTAAATTCCTGTGCTACTTCTTTTTCATTATTGTGGGCTGATGTTACTTTAATCTTTGAAGTTGCTGTCCTTTAAATTCTGTTTTCTTTATATCTTTTTGCTGTTCTTGGGGGTTTCATTGTGTTATATCGTAGGTTCAGTGCTGGAGGCACTCTGGTTGGGCATCCAAGGATGTCCTGTGAGCATGCACAGCCCAGCTGGGGCCCTGGAAAAGGCCAGCTGACAAGGGGGAGCTCAGGTTAGACTGATTCATCTTACAGGCCAGGGCACCTTGCTCTGCTCAGGCCTAACAGTTCCTCTAAGGCTAAAGTCTCCTAAGGGCACATGGCAAGCCTTGGGTTATAGGCATTCCTGGTCATACTCCACTGAAGACATTTCTGCACCAAACCCCCTGGGCAATGCAGAGGCTGGAGCCCTACCCCAGCCCCTCTCTAAGCAGCTCACCCTGCTCCTCAGGTGTCTGTGGGCATCATGGGATCTGTTGCTGCCATGATTCCAGAGGTCCATAGCAAGAGGAAGTCATTCCTTGACTATTCAATTCACCCATTTCCCAGTAGTCACTGGGACCCAGGAAGGAATCTTGGTGTGTGGCAGCCCCAGGCAGAGTTTTCAGCTTTCTCTTCCTTCAGCCCAGGATCTGTGTTCTCCCTCTATTGTCAATGCCTTCCCTCTGAAGATCTGCTCAGACTGCACCAGTGTTTTCTATGTCTTAGTCTCTCCAGGGGGTGTGTTCTTGCTGGCTGTGACTAGTCAGCCATCTCTATTTTGTCCAGGAAACATTTTGGTTGGTTGTTTGCTTGTTTTAAGTCAGGGTCTTACTCTGTCCCTAGGCTGGAATCCAGTAGCCTCATCATACTTCACTGCAGTCCCAGCCTCAGACCCCTGGGCTTGTGTAATTCTCCTGCCCCAGCCTCTGGAGTAGCAGGAACTACAGGCACACAATACCACTCTGGGCAATTAAAAAAATTTTTTTTGAGACATTGTCTCCTTATGTTGCCCTGTTTGGTCTCAAACTCCTGGCTGGAAGCAATTCTCATGCGTTGACCTTCCAAAGTGCTGAGATTATAGGCGTCATCCAGGGTACGTAGCTCCTTTCTTTTGAGTTCAGAATTTATTTTTATTTTTTATTTTATTTATGTAAGTACCTAAGGACATACATTTTTCTCTTATCATTGTTTATATTTTATCCAATAGGTACTTATGTGGAGTGTTTCCATTACTAATTTTAGGAATTCTACATGTTGTCATTAGTCTGTTCCACAAATTTTTAATAGAGAGGCTTTTACTTTTAAAGTGAGAGCTTTACAAATAAAATTTAATTCCTAGTATTATTGTAATGTGTTAAGATAGCATTTCCATCATTTCTGTTTTGTAGAACTAATTGACTTTTCTTTTTTTATTGTACTTTAGGTTCTGGGGTACGTGTGCAGATCATGCAGGATTGTTGCATAGGTACACACATGGCAGTGTGGTTTGCTGTCTCGATCCCCCCATCACCTACATCTGGTACTTCTCCCCATGTTATCCCTCCTTGATCTCCCCACCCACCCGCTGTCCTGTCATTCCCTTGGCCCCTTCAACAGACCCCAGTATGTGATACTCCCCTCCCTGTGTCCATGTGTTCTCACTATTCAACACCTGCCTATGAGTGAGAAGATGCGGTGTTTGGTTTTCTGTTCTTGTGTCAGGTTGCTGAGAATCATGGTTTCTAGATTCATCCATGTCCATACAAAGGACACAAATTCATCATTTCTTTTGGTTGCACAGTATTCCATGGTGTATATGTGCCATATATTCCTTGTCCAGTCTATCATCAATGGGCATTTGGGTTGGTTCCAGGTCTTTGCTATTGTAAACAGTGCCACTATGAACATACGTGTGCATGTGTCCTTATAATAGAATGATTTATAGTCCTTTGGGTATATACTGAGTAATGGGATTGCTGGGTCAAATGGAATTTCTATTTCGAGGTCCTTGAGGAAGTGCCAGACTGTCTTCCACAATGGTTGAACTAGTTTACACTCCCGCCAACAGTGTAAAAGTGTTCCTATTTCTCCACATCCTCTCCAGCACCTGATGTCTCCAGACTTTTTAATGATTGCTATTCTAACTGGCATGAGGTGGCATCTCAATGTGGTTTTGATTTGCATTTCTCTAATAATCAGTGATGATGAACATTTTTTCATATGTTTGTTGGCCTCATATATGTCTTCTTTTGAAAAGTGTCTGTTTATATCCTTCTCCGACTTTTAAATGGGTTTTTTGTTATTTTCTTATAAATCTGTTTTAGTTCTTTCTACATCATGGATATTAGCCCTTTGTCAGATGGGTAGAATGCAAAAGTTTTTCCCATTCTGTTGGTTGTAAGTTCACTCAAATGATTGTTTCTTTTGCTGTGCAGAAGCCCTGGAGTTTAAGTAGGTCCCATTTGTCTATTTTGGCTTTTGTTGCCAATGCTTTTTGGTGTTTTAGTCATGAAGTCCTTGCCTATGCCTATGTCCTGAATGGTTTTGACTCGGTTTTCTTCTAGGGTTTTAATGGTGTTAGGTACTAATTGACTTTTCTTTGTAATTCATTTTTCATGAGTATTTCATAAGTGGTTAAGAACAAATGATGGATTGTTACTTTGTGATAATCATTATAGAATATGTCTATCAAATCATAACATTGCACTTCTTGAATATATACAATCTGTTTGCCAATTAATTACTTTAAAAATACATATTTTTAAGCTTATATATTCTATATATATATATATATGTTTGAGCTACCTATTTTTTTTATATATTCCTTTATATTTTCTTTATTTCACCTGTTAGACTAAGAGTGGTGTTCTGTTCTGAGTGTGTTTCTATCAGTTTCTCTTTGCATCTTTCTCATTTCCGCTTGATGTATGTCACTGCTGTGGGATTTTGGTGTATGAATTAATAACTGATACATTTATTATAAATTTTTTTCTTACTATTACAAAGGATTTTTTTATTTTTTGCATAAACTGCACTGTATGTCTGATATCAGTATTGCAAATCCTTTTTTCTCCATGTTTGCATTTGTTTCACATGTTTGTGTATTGTCTTTTATTCATAATATTTCTGGATTATTTTTAGTTGTATCTGTATGTCTTGCATAGAGTGTAGACTTTTATTTTGCTTTGAGGATGAATGTGAAATTGTATTGTGTGGTAAGTTCTGGCATACTTGTACAGATCGTGCAGGATTGTTACATAGGTATATACAGGCCATGGTGGTTTGCCGCATCCATCCCCCCATCATCTACATGAGGTGTTTCCCCTAATGTTATCCCTCACCAGAAGGTCATGTTCTGTAGCCTCCCCACCCATACTGAACTGTGAGTCAGTTAAACCTCTTTTCTTTATAGATGACCCAGTCTCAGGTGTGTGTTTATTAGCAGTGTGAGAACGGACTAATAGGCCTGACTTCTAGGTGGATGCAGTAGTATAGTCTCCATGTATTTCTCAGCTGTCGTCCATCTAGGGATGATGGTGAGTGTTTCAGTGGCCCAGGCTAAGAACATTTGTGGTAGTGGTAGTTCCGCTTTGCCAGAGGTGGGCTTGCCATGTTGTTTCCCAGGTCAGAGGTGTGTGTGTTTATAAGGTGTGTTAACCAACACACAGTCTACTTCACTGTGTTAGCACCACAAGGTTGTTAGTCTGGCCGGGGCATGGATATACATTTTCCTGGCCAGCCTTGGGGCGTGACTGCCAGGAGGCCTTTGGAGCTGTTTCATAAGCTCCACAAGTAGCTGTAATGGTACTCAGTGGGACAGGGGACAGGCTCAGTATCAGAGGCCCTTGGGTTTGTTTTTCATGCCCAGGATGCAGCTGCATGGTGTCTCTGCTAGCCTGGGGGTGTGTTGAGCATGAACATCCTGTGGGGCTATTTGTCAGACCTGACACCTGAGTACACAGCTGCTCAGTCAGTGTGGAACCATTTCATCCAGGGGCAGCCCATTGGCCTGTGTATCAGGCCCAGCACACAGGCACACAGCTGCTTAGTTGTCCTGGGGGTTCAGATGGGGATGATTCTCAGGCTCAGCACATGATCGTACAACTTCTTGGCTGGCTTGGGAATATATCTGATGGAGGTGGACCACAAGGCTTTTTCTGAGGCCTGTGACACAGGCACAGAGATGCCCAGCCATACATTTTGGGGTGGCCTGCAGGGCTGTTTCTCAATCATAAAATTTGGGGTTACAGCTGCAAGGCTGGCCTGGAGATGTGTCTACCAGGGACAGCCTGTGGGGCTCCTTTTTATGTCTGAGATTCAGGTGCCCAGATCTTGATTGGGCACCTGAATCTCAGACATAAAATCTGGGCATGTGTTTGTGAGAGGTGGTGCAGCAGATTCCTCCTGAAGCCCTGAACATGTATGTATAGTTGCTGTGCTCTCCCAGAGGTATGTCAGCTGCTAGGTAACTCACAACCATTTCCTCCTTTGGGAAAGGCATGCAATAGTTTGGCTGCTTCAAGGAAAGTTTTGCCCTGGGCAAGACTGCCAGACTCTTCTTCCAGTAGATGTGATGGCAGTGGGAGTTGGTTCCTCTGCTGTGAAGGACAGAGTCCCAGGCAGTCCTGGGCTCCTGCTCTGCACAGCTAGGGTTGTGTTATTTAGCCACCTGTGTGGGCTTTGAATAATGAAAGTGAAGCCCCAGTGCTGAAGAGGTGCAGTGGCTACTGGACCCCAGACCAGAACACACTCCAGGGGTAGCTCTTGTCTTACGATGGTGCTGTGCTCCAGCAGCTTGGCTTACAAGGGGCGATGGGGCAGTGGAAAGTATACATTTGATGCCGCTAATCCAGAAAAGTGCCACTGTGTGAATTTCTATTAGCCCTCCCAACTGGACTCGGGGCTTGCAGGGACCGTGGGATTCTCCTGTAGTAAGAACTATAGGTATTTGTGGTGGCAATGAAGGATGGTTGGGTTCTTCTGCTTGCTTTTTTTCCACAGAGAGTCCCCTCCTGTCTCTGGGACAATTGAATCCAGGTGGAGGAGATGGGGCTACAAAGGGGAGTGTCTACTTTGACACCCTCCTGGGCTTCCAGTCACCAGAGCTTTTTCTTGTAGGAGAGATGAGTTTCAAATGTCACTAGTCAGCCATCTTCCTAATTATCATTCTGTGTGTTAATTTTGTATTCTGCAACTTAATTAGAATAGAGGAATTGAAATAGAATTATTAAAATAGAATAACCATTCTGACATCTAGACTTTTAATAGAATCTTAGAGCCAAATATTATGCAGAGTATTACATATGGTCAAAAGAGCCCGGAGATTTTATTTCTGAATAATGATATGATGTTGCATAAATGAAATAAAAAGGTGGAAGATACAACACAGTGCTGTATGTGCTCAATATACATCCATGTATTAAAGCATATGCCAGAGGATCGCATCACGTCGTGCATTTAGAGAATTCATTAACAAAGCAATGGCCTATCAGTTTAACATGAATTAGCCAACCTCACTGTTGTGTGATTTTACACTCAGTAGCAGAACGGCTGTGACAGTCATGATGCTAATCACTTCTGTTCTTACCATATGAGATCAGCTTGTTCACACAGCACAATCATTATAACAGTTTCTTGTTTCTGCTTTTGTAAGTAGTCTCTAAGAGTTATGACCATAAGTTTTAATTACAAAGTAATTGTTTTACAGGCATGTATTTTGGCATAGACTCTAAAAAGTCAAATCAGAATGTAACTGGGTGTTCCAGGTTCCTGGTCCCCCCTTCCTCGAACCTATGATTGATGGAAGAGGTCCTGTACAAGTGGTGGGTTTTTCAAGTAAATATTGAACCTAAAGAATTTGGCAGAAAAGTGATTTATTAGGCAGAGAGAGAAAGTAGGAAGAGGAAGAGAAAGGAAACTGCCATGCTGTCATCAGAGGGGATCCAGAGATGGAATCCACACAGGTAAGGGGCAGGGGGACTTTTAATCTGAGAGTTACTCCCTCTCCATTTAAGTCCTTGTTCAGTGAGAGAAGTTTTTGCAAACTTCCTCTGGAGTGATTGATTTTTAACTGTGAGGCTGGATTGGTTGTCCTGCCCACAGTCCTCCTGCAGATTTTTGTGGGCTTTGTAAACAAAAGGAGCTCACCTAGGAAGTCTGCCTTTCCTGTGCCAGTGAAAGGTAGACAAAAAACTGTAGGCTCCAGGATGGAGACATAAAAGAAGGCAGGTCAGGCATGTCACTGTGAAGTTCTCACCTTTGAAACCCTGCCCCTTGTGGACCTGGGAAGAGAAGTTAATCCATTTCCTCAGTCCCCACTCTGAACAGGAAAGTCCAACTTCGGTTGGGACATGGCTGTGGATCCCTTTTCAGGTACTTCCTGCTGAATTGGGGGTAGAGGGGGACCTGCAGTTGAGGTTTCCTCCAGAAAGGAGTCTCTCAGGGGTACAGGTGGATCCAGAGGTCCATGATAGAGCTCAGGATCCAAGGACATCTGGAGTTGCAGTTGCAGAATTATTTGTGACCATATGGTTTTAATTCTGGAAAAAATGAATGTGACAAGAAAGTCAAAGATGAGATGCCCAGAGGCCAACAAATACAGAATGGTTAGAAACAGGCCTAGGAGAGGATAGGGTCAGGACAGCCAGTTGTTAAACAAGCTTTATGATACAGTTTTTTGAAGGTCTTTATCCCTGCGTTGGATTGATCCCTGAGTTCTTTAAGAAAACACTTAATTGGTTTAGGAAGTAGCAGCATATTTCCTAGAAAGAGACAGTTTCACTCTCTCTCAGCTGTTAGTAGATTTAGGGCCCTTTTACTTTGAAGAGCTATGGTGGCTAAAGAGTTAAGCTGTTTTTGCAGAGTGAGCTGCCTTTGCAGAGAGAAGCAGCAACCTTCTCCCTGTTACTCTTGGACTCTTGAGATAGCTTATGTTAAAACTGAGTAAAGGTAGTAACTTTTCTAATGCCAGTACTAAGTTTTCCTGTTATTCTGGCTTTCCCCCCACTAGGAAGAGTACTACTGGAGTTTGAGAGGGCAAAGTTAAGAGTGATAGTTCTGCTCATGCCAGGATGTAAATGAGACTCATGGGTAGTTACCTTCCTGGAGATTTTCTTGGAAGAGCAAACGTATTTTTCTAGTGGGTTGCAGGTACACGAAGGGTTGTGTCCTGGAACTGAGGCTGCGGAGCGGAGGCCTATGATGTTCCTTAGGAAGTGTCCATGGCTTCAGTCGAGTGTGATAAATCAATGGGTCACTTCCCAGCACCTTACCTGCCATTGGAGTAGACAGAATAACCAAAAATGTCCTTCCCAAAATGGGCCTAAAGAGGGAGAGTCTGAAGGGAAAGACTTAACAAGCATTAGGTCTCCAGGGCAGAACAACTCTTTCCCTTTGTCCCTAGGGTGTCCTTCAGGTAAGGGTTTGAGAGCGTGTTTGTACTTAGCCAAGGAGGTTATGTTTTTTATTAGATCTGCTGTTTCCTTGTCTAATACAAGATGATTAGTAAGAAAGGCTGTCCATAAAGCATCTCATAGGGGCTGAGTCCCATTTTCTGAGGAGAGTTCCCAGCCCTTAACAGTGCTATTGACAATAGAGAAGGCCACAAGAGGTGGGTTTCCTGTGCTAGTTTCTTTAGGTGTCTCTTAAGAATTTCATTCATCTTTTCTACTTTCCCTGAGGACTGAGGCCTCCAAGCACAGTGGAGATGATACTGTATTCCTCATGCCCTGCAAATTCCTTGGGTCACTGCAGCTTTGAAGGCAGGATCATTAATGATTTGAAGACCGTGAGGGAGTGCAAATGTAGAGATTATTTCATTAATCAGGACTTTTATTCCCTTTTGTGCCTTTTCCATTCTGCAGGGGAAAGCCTCAACCCAGTTCGTGTAAGTGTCTACACATACTAGCAGATACTGGTATCCCCGAGAATTAGGCACATGGGTAAAGTGCATTTGCCGCTCTTCACCTGGGTAATGACTGGCTCACTGTTCCCCAGGAGGAGCTGTGCACTGTGCTAGAGGATTGTTTTTCTGACATACTTCACATCCTTTGACTATTTGTTGGACAGCCATGAAGAGACCTTTTTCTGTAAATATAGATTTGGCCATCCGATGTGTATTCTCTATACCCATATGGAAGGTTTGATGCAGGGTTGTAAGTACTTTCCACAGGCTGGCAGCAGGTAGGAGCCCTTTTCCTTCCTCAGTAGCTAGCCATCCTGAAGGAAGATTATGTCCCTGGGAGATTGCCCACTTTACGTCTTCTGATGAGTACTGAGGTTTGGTTTCCTGGAGAGCATTTTCCCAAGTTAAAGTTTCTTCTGTAAATTCTTGTCCAGCTGCCCTTTTTGCTTCTAGGTCAGCTTGGTGACTGCCCTCTGCTTCCTTATCTCCTTTCTGGTGAGCCCGGCAGTGTAAGACTGCTGCCTCTTTGGGTTCTTGGACAGCTTTTAGTAAGTCTAAAATTCCCTCGTGGTATTTAATGGGAGTTCCTGCTGAGGTTAGGAACCCTCTTTCCTTCCATATGGCAGCATGGGCCTGCAGAACCAGGTGAGCATGTCTGGGATCTGTGTGTGTGTTTATTCTCTTTCCTTTTCCTGATTTTAGAGCTTGAGTGAGGGCTACCAGTTCTGCCAGCTGGGCACTAGTTCCAGGAGGAAGGGAATTACTTGTAAGCTCTGTTTGATCATTGACTACTGCATATCCTGCTCTTCAAACTCCATTTTCTGTAAATGTACTTCCATTAGTGCATAGGTTAAGGTCAAGATTGGCTAGAGGAGTTTCTAAGAGATGCCCTTGAGACACATAGTTCTGAGCTGTAACCTGCTGACAGTCATGTTCTGTGTCATCTTCTTCCTCAGGAAGAAAAGTAGCTGGGTTGAGGGTTGCAAATGTGCACAGCTGAAGTACAGTCCTTCGAGCGTTAAGGCCTGATACTTGACTAAGCCATTGTCAGACAGCCATAAGCCTCCTTTAGGGGCCAGAATTTCAGCCACATTATGTGAAGTCCATACAGTTAGATCTTTCCCTTGCACTATTTTAACCACTTCTGAGACCGGTATAGCCACTGTGGCTACAACTCACAAGCAGTGTGGCCAGCCTTTTGCTACCACATCAATTTTTTTTTTTCTTTTTGAGACAGAGTTTTGCTCTTGTTACCCAGGCTGGAGTGCAATGGTGCAATCTCGGCTCACCGCAACCTCCGCCTCCTGGGTTCAGGCAATTCTCCTGCCTCAGCCTCCTGAGTAGCTGGGACTACAGGCACGCGCCACCATGCCCAGCTAATTTTTTGTATCATTAGTAGAGATGGGGTTTCACCGTGTCAACCAGGATGGTCTCGATATCTTGACCTTGTGATCCACCCGCCTCGGCCTCCCAAAGTGCTGGGATTATACGCTTGAGCCACCGTGCCCGGCTTGCATCAATTTCTTTACCTTGGCATGCCACCAGTTGTGGCATGGTCCCCTGAGTCTGAGTGAGAATCCCCAGTGCCACTGCTGACTTTTCTGAAACATACAGAGAGAAGCTGTTTCCTGTCAGGAGGCTTAGAGCTGGGACCTGCAGTAGTGCCTGCGTTAGAGTCTGAAAGGCTGCCTCACCTATGGGGTCTCCTTGTATTAGATGGGTGTTAGCTTTTTGGGTTTCATCAATCAGAATGTGTAGACGTTTCACTATTTCACCACAACTGGGAAATCAACAAAAACCAGCTACTCCCAAGAATGCCCACAACTGTTTTAAGGTCTTTGGATTGGGGAAGGGCAGTATGGGTTGGAGACATTCTTATCAAGGGCACAAGTGCCCTTAGACAAGATACACCCTAGAAAGCTGGGCTTGTGGTTTGGAAACCTTATATCCACAGGTGGCAAGGAAGTTTAGGAGGTCCTGGGTGGCCTGCTCACCCTGGGTTTCTGAGTTTGCTGTTAAAATAAGTCATCCAGCTATTGAAGAGACACAGTACCTGGATATAAAAAGTTGCTAAGGTCCTGGGCTAGAGGCTGGCTGAACTGGGGGGGCTATCTTAAATACCCTGGGGTAACACTGTCCAGGTGAGCTGAGAACTCTGGTCTAAACGGTCTTCAAAGGCAAACAAACTGGGAGTCAGAATGTAATGGCACACAGAAAAAGGCATCCGTAAGGTCTGGGACTGTAAACCATTGTGCCTCTTTTTGTATTTAAGAGCAACGTGTAAGGGTTAGGTGCAGCTGGGTGTAAAGGAATTAGAGCTTCATTAATAAGCCTGAGATCTTCCACAAACCTCCATTGCCCATTAGGTTTTGGACTCCTAAAACTGGAGGACTGAAAGGGTGGCTGCAGGACTTTACTGGACTGTAAGCTTTTAAGTCCTTTACAATGTCCTGTAGCCACTTTTTGGCTTCTCTTCTTAAGGGGTCTGTCTTTCATTAAAAAAAAAAAAAAGGTGGGATTCTTTAGCCTTACTCAAATTCACATGCATTATTTGGCTGTCCAAATTGTCTGTCCATTGCCCAAACCTCGGGATTCATCCCATCTTGAAATAATGGGCGGCAGCAGAGGGCTTTTCTCTGTGATGATGTTTATACAAAAATGGCTCCTGCTCTGGCTAAGAGGTCCCACCCTAGTAAGGGAGTGGGACTTTCTGGCATGATGAGGAAGGCAGAGAGAAGAGTGTATCCCCCCAGTTACAGCTTAGGGGCTGGGGGAAGTATCAGGAGACTGCTTGTCCTAGGACTTCTCAGAACATTACAGACTTGGAGTACAGCTGTCCAGGGCAGGAGAGTAAAACGGAGAAGGCCACACCAGTGTCCAGGAGGAGATCAACTTCCTGGCCCCTGTGGTCAGCTTTACCTGTGGCTCTGTGAGGGTGAGGACTTCTGCTGGCACGTGCCCTGGGCATCCTCATTCCTGCTGTTGGGTCATCTGGTTACCCACCTCAGGCTCTGGGAAAGTGGGCTTTCCAGTGATCCCCTTGGCACAGTGGGCAAGGATGAGGTGTCCATTTCTCTGGGGACAATTCCTTATAAAGTGTCCCATAGGCTACAGTGGTAAGCTCTGCCAGACTGGTGGCTAACCCAAGCCTTTGCCTCATTTGAGCCCCTGGGGTCTGCTTGCCTGAGGCCATGACTAGCGCTGTGGTTTTTCTCTGATCTCTCCTGTTCCTTTCAGCCTGTTCCTCCCGGTCTCTATTGTAAAACACCGAGGTTGCTAGGTTTATAAGGATTCTAGACTCTGCTCTGGCCCCAGGGCCAGCTTCTGGAGCTTCCTCCAAATGTCTGCTGCTGACTGCAGAATAAACTTGTCCTTTAGTATTAACCGACCCTCCATGGAGTCTGGTGACAGGGCAGGATACTTTCTCAAGGCCTCCTGCATTCACTCAAGGAAAGCTGTTGGGTTTTTTTTCCCTGAGTTATGGTGGATAACACTGCATAATTCCTGGACTTCTTCCTAGCTCACCTTAATCTCTCAAATATGTAGGTCAAGAGGTGCCCATGACTCCAGGCCCCCATTCTTAGTCAGGATCCCAGTGAGGGTCCATGCTAAGGATTCCGTGTCTACCTGTATGAAATCTATCATTCGTCTCTGGTGTCATTTGATCAGGTACTTGACTGAAGTACCAGGTGTCCTTAAACTCTTGAGCTGCTGCTAAAGCAGCCTCTCTCTCACTGCTGGTCAGGGTTTGATTAAGCAATAACATATTTTTTCAATCTAATTCATAGGACTGACACAGGCTCTGCAAGACATGTATGTACTAGTCTGGGTCATTTGAAAATTTTTCTAAATCCACTTGATTTGCTTTAAGTGAGAACGTGAAAAGGGAGTGTACACCTTAGTTGGTCAAATTCTTTATCTACTGCCTGTAGAGGGCAGAGTCTGGGTATCCTAGTAGCCTAAGAGAGCTTGGCCATTTCAGCCTCCCCAGTTCCTTTTGGATTATGGGAGCTAAGGAGGTCTGGTCAGCCTCCAGGGAACAGAGGCTGAATGTGGTTGAGAATAAATGTAACATAATAATGTCAGTTAGATCAACAGAACTATAGTTTTTAAAAATCTGGCAGGGAAATGGTTAGAGAAGCCAGACATAAGAATGGAGGGCTTAGCTGAGGGACACCTCTTAAAATCAATCAAGTAATTTCCTTCTTTTTGTAATTCAGACTTACCACTAAGCCTTCTAATCATACTTTGACTTTCTCTGTGCATCAACTCATTCTGCAGATGGGTGGAGAAATTATGTAATCAGGCCAGTTCATATGGTGTCTTCTACTAGAAATAAAATGTCAAATTAACAAATTTATATTGGTATTTATTTACCAGTCTCTACACTTGGTTAATATGCATCAGTCCATGAGAGGAATTCACACTGGGAAACAAACTCAGTTTTCCATTCCCCAGATGAATTTTGAGACTACCCTAGAACTTGGTATAGTTCCTTGTATGAAGTATATGCTCAATTAATGTTCATTTGCAAGTTGAATTGAACTGAGTGTGTGCATTTTCTTTACTCTTTTGTGCATTGGAAAACAATCTAGTGAATGGGAGAAGGAAATATGCACATTAAAGGGTTATGTAAATCATCACTGCCAGGCACTCTTCTAAGCCATGTGTGTACAGTAACCTCTTTAACATGGTTGGGATGACTGCTATCAGACAAGAAGACTCTGTGGGCTTTCAACCCACATTAGGAAGACAAGCCAATTTTAAGAACCTCTAACATTAGACTGGGCAATGGTGAATCTACTTTGGTAATGCCAACCTTGGAGCCTGTACAGCCTATCAGCCTGCCTGTCATAGAAGAGACACACGCTTTCCTTCTACTTCCTTTAGGGCCAGTACCCTGTTTGTAACAGAGGTTGGGAGATACACAGAGAGCAGTCACCCTGTGAGATTGTCTGTGGAGAAAGAGTCAAATGATTCACTTTAGAAAACTAAACAAATGTTTAAATCCTTCCAAAAGCATTATTCAGATAAAATTCAAATGTTTCCCAAGCTTATCAATGAAACAATTCTTTTTACATAATTTTCAATAATATATACTAGAATAGTAATTCCTCTTACTTCATCTCAACATGCAAATAAACATTAATTATGTACTTCATAAAGGGATAACAGGTTATAGGAAAGTCTTAAAATTAATCTGAAAGATGGAATTTATATTTTGAATGCTCAAGTTTTGTAAGATCATTTAATCTTGAATTTAATCTTTACCAAAAAATCTCTGAAGGAGATCTTATTACCCTCATCTCACAGTAAGGAAACAGATTCAAAAAGGTCAAGTCTTTTACTTAATGTCAGCCATGTTTGATTTCACTACAGATTGAATTTATAGTTCTTTAACATGGACTTTTTCTTAAGTAACTTGCAATCTTGAGTGGAATACAAGACAGGTGTATGGTTGTGTAACATATGCTGGAAAACCTAGAGAGGGACAAAATTGTGTTGCAGAGCATTCAGAGAAAGTTAACATTACTTTCATCTGCGAAGATTCAAGAAATATTTTATTTGTGATGTGGCACTTGAGTGGAGCCTCAAGGGGAAATAAAAATTATCCCATGTAGGAGAAATATGGAAATAAATTTAGAACATCTTAACCTGTATGCAGAGAGAACTACCAAAAACCTATATAAGGGTAAATGTTGTTCTCTTTGACAGGTACACAACAATTGTATTACTTTAACAGTACAAAACATGAAGGTACAGAGGTAGACAGGACGTCC
This sequence comes from Saguinus oedipus, assembly GCA_031835075.1. Taxonomy (NCBI): domain Eukaryota; kingdom Metazoa; phylum Chordata; class Mammalia; order Primates; family Cebidae; genus Saguinus; species Saguinus oedipus. The sequence continues at coordinate 6,191,244 of CM063172.1, read as the reverse complement.
CTGAACTCAAGATGGTTCACAACACAGTACAATGACCTTCCCTGAATACTTCCACTGGACACACAGAGGAGGTCCAGCTTGGCTTCTAGGGGAGCAAATTATGAAGCTTCCTGGAAGATGTCAAATTTAGACTGGAGATGGATTTACACCCAAGATACTAGAGAAGGTAAGTCCAAGCAGCAACAACAAATCCAACTGAGTGACAGTCACAGAAATAGATAAAAATGAAACACTGAGACTAGCCAGAACAATCTGGAAGTTGGAGTAAGTGTCTGTGTGGCCAAGGCACAAAGAAGACAAGGCATTTGGTTCTGGATGCTCTTAACGGGACCAATTCTGCATTGATCTGTTGTATTTTGAAGTTCTGTATATGCTTTGTGTTTATTAAAAAGGACTGTTAACCCTAACAGCCAGCTCGAAGCTGGAGCTTGGTCGGAGGAGTTGACTGTAATGGTAGACAAGTGTGGAGGAAGAGTGTGACTTGCTAGGGAATTACAGAAACTGTCTCAGCTTGGGGAAAATATTAGGGTATGAGCTTCCCGTTAACACAAGTTTTGTTTAATGGCCTTACATGTCATGCCATGGATTCTTGGTTGATTTCGTAGGTAATGGGTAGCATTATTTTTTAAATGAGAATGTAAAATAGATATAAACTGACAAAGCAAAAGCTGTAGGAAGAGAAAAAAGAATGTAAAATAGAGAAAAGTGCCTCACAATTGGTTATGTTCAGTACTTTCTTGCTGGAGAATATTCTATGATCTAGAGCTATGGAATCGCCCTCCCTTACAATTTGCTGCTTGTTACACCCATAATCTCTGTGTGCCAGCAAAACAAAGTGAGGACAGGCCAGAGTGTTCCTGTATGTCCTCCTTTATCAGACAACTGTTATTTTTCAGCCATTATCACTCCAGCAAGAAATAAAAGAGCAATGTTATAAAACAGGACTGTCCACCCGAACTAGTGAGCATCCCAGGAATATAGTAGAACATAAAATATACCCTCTTTAGTGTCCCTCCTCTGTATTTAATTGCTTAGATTAAAATGGAGAATAGGTATCTTTAAAAAGAAAAACTGTCCAACCTGTTTAAATTTTTCTCTATGAGAAAAGTGCTTGCTAGGGAATAGAAACTCTCTCAGCTTGGGTGAAATATTAGAGTATGAGCTTCCCATTAACAGGAATTTTATCTTATCTATTCTGGGATCCTCAGTACCTAACTCAGTGGTGTTCCATAAATTATCATAATTAAAAGGGTATCAGAAATGGGAAAATTCAGTGCCATTTGGCTGTAGACACACTTTAAGAATTACCACCAAATAACTGAGATACTCCAAGTAGGAGTATAAATTGCCATTTCAAACACAGAACCTCTGGGCATGAGAAATGTCCTAAGAAGCAGCAGAACATCCCAGCAGGGTTCTAAAGTGCTGAGATTCCAACCCATGCACACCAATGCCAGTATTAACAAAGTCCCCAATATGAAAAAATTATTCCCTTTTGAAAAATTTTATTCAAAGATGAATAAAAAGCCAGAATTGGAGGATAAATAAGCCAATTTTCAATCCTAAGAATTTTTAATTGAAGTGCATAGATTAGCTCAATAGTACAGCTTTGTCATAAAATGTATGTATTCTACAGAGAAACAGCCTGGATAGCACTTTCCAGCTGTACAGGAGTCACTGGAAGAGAGACAGGATGGCATTTGCTGGGGATTGGTAAAGTAGTTTCATCTGGGTCATTTCAGAATCAGGCAGCCTGAGCCAATTCCAGCAAAAACCACCATGAAAATCCAAGTGAGCAATAGACAAAGAAATAGACAAAAATGAAATATTACACTAGCCAGAATGGTCTGGAACTAACTTCTCTGGTGGTGGTCTCTGAGTTTCACCTTCTCCTCCTCTGACCCTCCAGTCCTTCAATTTCTTTCTCACCAGCTCCCTGACTCCTACTGGAGCCAGTGGCTATCTAATCTCTCTGAGCTGCAATTTCCTCAGTTCTGAAACTGGGCTAAATAATACATGGGGTACGAGGGTGTAAAATTAAGACTTTTAAAAATTTTAAAAGAGGATTTTTAAAAGTCTTAATTTTACACCCTCTTACCCCCTTTTAAAATTTGAATTGAATTTTAAAAAACAATAGGCTGGGCATGGGGCTCATGCCTGTAATTCCAGCAATTTGGGAGGCAGAGGTGGGTGGATCACAATGTCAGGAGATTGAGATCATCCTGGTGAATATAGTGAAACCATCTCTACTAAAAATACAAAAACTTAGCTGGGTGTGGTGGGACATGCCTGTAGTCCCAACTACGTGGGAGGCTGAGGCAGGAGAATTGCTTGAACCCAAGAGGGAGAGGTTGCAGTGAGCTGAGACTGGGCCGCTGCACTCCAGCCTCTGGGTGACAGAGCAACACTCCATTTCAAAATAATAGTAAATATAAAATAGTAAATATAAAAATTCCATAAAATTCCGATTTCCAACATAAGTATTTTAATGCTATCTTTAAAATATCAAAAATATATACCGATGCCCTTATTTTGCTGTTACCGTAATTACATACTTTGTCTACCTACTGTGTACCAACCACTTATAGCACCCCTCTTACCAGGTCATTTGGGGGACTGGTAATAAAGTACGCAAAGCTCCTAGGACAGTGCCTGTCCTGTGATAGGTAACATACCTGGTAGCAATTATTATTTTTTTGTAGATGATTAACAGCAAACCATGTTATACTTTCTTCACTTTCTAATATCACATATCAGATTCTACCATCATTATGCCTCTTTAGGGCTGAGCTTGATAATCTTGGGAAGCGTCTAGTAGTTACACAGATAATAGCAGAACTCTCACTGATTCATGAAAACGTGTTACAAGCCATAAACAGGAAACACTCTTCCTAAAATATACAGAGCCTACTGAATCTTAAGGGGAAATCGACATTTATCATTGCCCATTATGTGTCACACAGTTTGCTAGGTACCTTCATCTGGATAATCTCTTTTAGTCTTGTTAAACTAACTACTTAGAGGAATATTTGCTTTGTTAATTGAATGAACATAAAGACAATGGGCACTGTCTATTTTAACAAGTGAGTATTATATTAGAGAGAGGCTCACTCATGTAGCAAAGACTTACTGTATGCTTACTGAATGCCAGAAACTGTACTAGGAACCAAGGACACAGAGATTAAAAGAAAAAGCCGTAACAGAACTGACTCACCCCAACCCCAGCTGCTTCAGTAGTGGGTGCCAAAGGCTCACAGGTGGCTTCAGCCAGCGGAAGCAGCCTCATCCAGAAAAGCCTGAGAGGTCATGCCTTCCTACATGAGCAGTCTAGGCTAATGAGTGATATGTGGTACAAGAAGCTCAGGCCCGTGCCTCCCGGTGGGGCCAGTCTATAGTGTTATTTACATTTCAGAGCACACTGAGGAATCGCAGTGAAGTTAGACTCCAGTGCAGCCACAACATCTTTTCTTAGCTTCTATCCTCTAGCCTGTCCTGCTTTCCTCCCTTCCTTCCAGGTTCTCCCTGAAAGCACTCCTTCAATGACTCATTCAACAAGAATCTTATTCCATGCTCTGCTTCTAGGGAGCCTAGCCTCATCTGCCTTCAAGGAGCCTTTTGTCTAGTAGAAAACCCTACCTGTAAACATAAAAACACAATGTTATTGTATGCTTACTGAATACCAGAAACTGTACTAGGAACCAAGGACACAGAGATTAAAAGAAAAAGCCATAACAGAACTCGTAACACAAAGTCATGAATGTGAACGTGCAGAACACTAAGTGCACAGAAGCAGCAGCATCACAGAGTTGGCACTCAACTCCATGCCCATGGCACATGGGTAAAAGGAAGACTAAATATCCACCCAAACGTCAAGTACAGAAAGGCACAGGTTCTACAGCAGAGATTAGCAAATTTTTTCTCAATGAATATACAGTTAGCATTCTAGGACTTTCAGGGGCATAGGAGAAATTATGTATATTGTGGAGGTACTTCTAACACCATTTCAGATGTGCTGACAGGCAGCTGACCAGACTTATCCTTTGGGCATATCTAGAACACTGTTTTACAAACATTAATATGCATAGTAGCCACTACATGATCTTGTGAAAATAGATTCTGGTTTAGTAGGTCTGGGGTGGGGCCTGAGAATCTGTATTTCTAATAAGCTCCTAGGTGATGTTGACACTGCTGGTCCTAGTCCACCCATCAAGAAAGAAGCCTCTAGAGAGAGAAGTATGCTAAAAGGAGGAATCCTAGAAGAAAAACAGTTGAGTAAAGCTGCAGGAGTTTTAGGAGCAGAGGAAGCAATAGTGAGGGCTCTAAGCTGAGGTCAGAGGGAATGCTACATTTAATTAATGGACAGTTATTGACCATCAACTCACTGCAAATCATTGCTCTGAGGGAGCCAATTGTCCAGCAGAAACCTGCTGTATCAAGGGCTCAGATACACATGGATAGAGGAACTCAACAAATAGATGCTTTGTATGCCCAGCAACCACTTGTCCAACTTCAGATTGCCATAACCCTGGCTATTGATCTCTGTAGCCAAGATTATTTCTTTTAAAACAACTACATAATCTTTATCATTGTTTTTCTTTTAAAAAACCTAGGTCTTCTTGTAATCCCAGCACTCTTGGAGGCCAAGGCAGGAGGATCACAAGGTCAGGAGTTCAAGACAAGCGTGACCAACGTAGTGAACCCCCATCCCTACTGAAAAGCAAAAAAAAAAAAAAAAATTAGCTGGGCATGTGTCTGTAATCCTAGCTACTCAGGAAGCTGAGGCAGGAGAATCGCTTCAACCTGGGACGTGGAGGTTGCAGTGAACCAAGGTTGCAGCACTGCACACCAGCCTGGCTGACAGTGTAAGACTCCATCTCAAAAAAGAAAAAAAAAAAAACCTGTGTCTTCTTTTACCTTCTCAAATACACACATAGTTTACTGTGGCCTCTGTATTCCCATTGCTATGCTGTTCCCAAACTTTTTATTTTAAAATTTTACTTTAGGTTCTGGGGTACCTGTGCAGATCATGCAGGATCGTTGCATAGGTACACACATGTAACACACTTTGCTGAAGTTGCTTATCTTTAGGAGATTTTGGGCTGATAGGATGGAATCTTCTAGAGATGCAATCATGTCATCTGCAAATAGAATTTGACTTTGTCTTTTTTTAATTGAGTACTTTTTTTTTTCCTGATTACTCTGGCTAAAACTTCCAGTACTGTGTTGAATAGGAATGGCAAGAGCATTTCCTTTGAAAACTGGCAACCTTTTCAACCATTCAAGACATAGGCATAGGCAAGGACTTCATGACTAAAACACCAAAAGCATTGGCAACAAAAAGCCAAAATAGACAAATGGGATGTAATTAAACTTCAGAGCTTCTGCAGCAAAAGAAGCAATCATTAGAGTGAACCAGCAACCAACAGAGTGATAAGTTTTTGTAATCTCCCCATCTGACAAAGGGCTGATATCCAGGATCTACAAAGAACTAAAATCACCTTGAAAATCAAACACCACATGTTCTCTCTCAGACTGGTGTTGAACAGTTAGAACGTATGGACAGAAGAAGGGGAGCATCACACACTGAGGTCTGTCGGTGGGGGACTATGGGAGGGATAGTGAGGGGTAGGGAGTTGGGGAGGGATAACTTGGGGAGAAATGCCAGATATAGGTGAAGGGGATGGAGGCAGCAAACCACATTGCCATGTGTGTACCTATGTAACAATCCTGCATGTTCTTCACATGTACCCCAGAACCTAAAGTGCAATAAAATATATATTTTAAAAAAAGATACACAAAGACTGAAAACAAAAGGTTTAAAAAAGACATTTTATGTAAATGAAAACCAAAAAAAGTAGGAGTAGCTAGAGTTATATCAGACAAAACAGATTTTAACAGAAAACTTACCGGGTTCATGCTAAAGTAATTGTAGTTTTTTCATTACTTTTAATATAAGAAGAGATAAAAGTCATTATGTAATGATAAAGGGGTCACTTTGGCAAAAGGACATAATTGCAAATATATATGCATCTAACACTGGAGCACCCAGCTATATGAAGCAAATATTAGAAATAAGGAGAGAGGTAGACCCCAGGACAGTAGTAACTGGAGTCTTGAAACCCTCCTTTTAACATTGGACAGATAATCCAGACAGAAAATAGACCAAAAAATTAACAAAGACACATTTAAGGCCAAATAGAACAAATGGATATTTAAGGAACATTTCATCAAATGGCTAAAGAATACACATTCTTCTCAGCACATCGATCATTCTCAAAGATAGAAGTTACATTAGGTCACAAAACAAGTCAAAAAAACTGAAATTACATCAGGTATCTTCTCTGACCACAAGAAAATAAAACTAGAAATCAAAAGCTGGAGAATTTTGGAAACTCTAGTAACACATGAGAATTAAACAGTATGCACCTGAATGAACAGATCAATGAATAAATTAAAAATAAAATTGACACACTTTTTGAAACAAATGATAGTAGAAACAACATACTAACACCTATGGGATACCATGAAAGCAGTACTGAGAGGGAAGTTTATAGCCATAAGTGCCCACATCAGAAAAGTAGAAAAACTTTAACCTAATAATGCATCTTAAAGGACTGGAAAAGCAAGGGCAAACATAGTAAAAAGCAAACTATTAAAGATCAGAGCAAAATACTAAAATTGGAACAAACAAAACAAAAGAATAGCGAAATTAAAAGCTGTTTCTTAAAATATTGACAAACCTTTAGCCCAAATAAGAAGAGAGAACCCACATAAATAAAATCAGAGATAAAAAAGGAGACATTACAATCAATACTACAGAAATTCAAAGGATCATTAGAGGCTACTATGAGAAACTTTCTGCCAATTAATTAGAAAACTTTGAAGAAATAAATTTCTAGACACATACAACTTACTAAGATTGAACCATGAAGAAATTCAAATCCTGACAGACCAATAAAAAGTTACAAGATTAACACCATAATAAAAATCTCCTAGTGAAAAAAAGCTTGGGAACTGATGGCTTCACTGCTGAATTTTTCCAAACATGTGTACAAGATCTAATATCAACCCTACTTAAACTATTCTGAAAAACAGGATGAGTGAATACTTTCAAAGCTAAGCAGATAGACCCCAATACAACAGTAACTGAAGACTTCACACCCTCCTTTCAGCATTGGACAGACCATCCAGACAGAAAATCACAAAGACACACCCAATTTTATGAGGCTACTGTTACTGTGATATCAACACCAGACAAAGATGCATAAAACGAAATTACACACCAATAACCCTGTTGAATAATGAGGCAAAAAATTCTCAACAAAATACCAGCAAACAATTCGACAGCACATTCAAAAGATCATTCATTATGACCAAGTGGGATTTATCCCAGGGATGCAAGCATGGTTCAATACATGCAAATCAATCAGTGTGATACATCCTATCAAGAGAATGAAGGACAAAAACTATATAATCATTTCCATCGATGCTGAAAAAGTATCTGATAAAATTCAACATCTCTTCAAGATTAAAAAATATCCCTAAAATCTAGCTGTAGAAGAAACATACATCAACACAATAAAAGCCATGTATGACAGACATACAACTAATACACTGAATGGAGAAAACCAACACCTTTCTTCTAAGACCTACAACAAGACAAGGATGCCCACTTTCCCCACTGTTACCCAACATACTACAAGTTCTAGCTAGAGCAATCCAACAAGAGCAACAAAGGGCATTCAACCTGGAAAAGAAGAAGTGAAGTTATCCATGATTGATGACTAAAGACAAAAAACACATGATCATTTCAGTAGATGCAGAAGAGGCTCTCAATAAAATTCAACATCCCTTTCTTTCAAAAATTCTCAAACTAGGTGGTGAAGGAACATACCTCAAAATAAGAGACATCTATGACAAACCCAAACTATACTGAATGGGCAAAAGCTGGAAGTATTCCCTTGAAAACAAGCACAAGACAAAGATGCCCTCTTTCTTTTTTTTTTGAAACGGAGTTTCGCTCTTGTTACCCTGGTTGGAGTGCAATGGCGCGATCTCAGCTCACCGCAACCTCCACCTCCTGGGTTCAGGCAATTCTGCCTCAGCCTCCTGAGTAGCTGGGATTACAGGCACGCACCACCATGCCCAGCTATTTTTTTTTTTTGTATTTTTAGTAGAGACGGGGTTTCACCATGTTGACCAAGATGGTCTTGATCTGTTGACCTCGTGATCCACCCGCCTCGGCCTCCCAAAGTGCTGGGATTACAGGCGTGAGCCACCGCGCCCGGCCAAGGATGCCCTCTTTCACCATTTCTGTTCAATGTAATATTGGAAGTCCTGGCCAGATCAATCAGGCAAGAGAAAAGAATACAGGTCATCTAAATAAATAGGGAGTCAAACTAAACCAATCACCTGTTCTCCTAAGTGGGAGCTAAATGGTGAAAACACATGGAGACAAAGAGGGGAACACCTGACACTATGGCTTACCTTGGGGTGGAGTCTGGGAGGTGGGACAGAAGCAGAAAGAGTAACTATTGAGTATTAGGCTTAGTACTTGCATCATAAAATAATCTATACAACAAACTTCCTTAACACAAGTTTACCTATATCACAAACTTGCACACGTACCCCTAACCTAAAATAAAAGTTTTAGAAGGAGAGAGATTCACTTCTTGAGATTTTTCTGAGCTCCAAAGCAGAGTGCAGGTAATCCTAAGAAAAGGTGACACTTTTTAAAAAAGATAATTTAAAAAGTCCTTGTTTGCAGATGGTATAATCTTATATTTGGAAAAACCTGAAGACACTGCCAAAAACCTATTAGAACTGACAAATTCAGTGAAGTTGTAAGGTATGAAATCAACACAGAAACATGTTGTATTACTATGTGCCAACAGCAAACAATTTGAAAAATAGGAAAGTAATCTAATTTACAAGAGCTACAAATAAAATTTTATGCATAAATTTAGACAAAGAAGTAAGGCCTCTGCAATACAAACTGTAAAACATTTATGAATGAAATTGAAGAGGATACAAAAGAAGAGAAAGATAATCCATGTTCATGGATTAGAACAATCAGTATTGTTAAAATGTGCACACTACACAAAACAATCTGCAGATTCAATTCAATCCTTATCAAAATACCAGTGACATTCTTCAGAGAAATAGAGTAACAATTCCAAAATTTGTGTGGAACCACAAAAGACCCAGAATAGCCAAATGTATCCCAATCAAGAACAACAACACTGGAAAAATCACATTACCTAACTTCAAATTATACTACAGTGCTATATCATTCAAAACAGCTTGATACTGGCCTTGCAAAAAAGACACACAGACCAATGGAAGAGAATGCAGAAAGAAATCCATACATCTACAGTGAACTCATTTTCAACAAAACTGCCAAGAACATATTCTATGGAAAGGACAATCTCTTAAAAAATTGTGCTGTGAAAACTGGGTGAATCATAAAACTGAACTCTATCTCTTGCATATACAAAAATCAAATGAAAATAGATTACAGACTTAAATCTAAGCCCTCAAACAATAAAACTACTACAAGGAAACATTAGGAAAACTCTTCAGGACATTGGACTGGGCAAATTTCCACAAGCACAGGCAACCAAAAATGAAGTGGACTGATGGAATCACATCGAGTTAAAAAGCTTCTGCACAGCAAAGAAAAGAATTAACAAAATCAAAATATAACCCACTGAATGGCAGGATATATTTGCAAACTATCCATCTGATGAATAATTAATAACCAGATTATGTAAGGAGCTCAAACAGGAAAATAATCTAATAATCTGATTTGAAAATGGGCAAAACATCTGAATAGACCTTTCTCAAAAGAAGACACAATTGGCAAGCTGGTATATGTAAAGGTGTGCAACACTATTGATCATTAGAGAAATGCAAATCAAAATTATGATGAGAGATCATTTCACCTCAGTTAAAATGGCTTTTATCCAAAAGACAGGAAATAATAAATGCTGGTGAGAATGGGGAGAAAAGGGAGCTCCTGTACATTGTTGGTGGAAATGTAAACTAGTGCAACCACTATGGGGAAGAATTTAGAGGTTCCCAAAAAAACAAAATCCATCAAATGATCCACCAATCCACCTCTGGGTATATACCCAAGAGAAAGGAAATTAGTCTATCAAAGACATATCTGCACTCCCATATTTATTGCAGCAACTACTCACAATAGCCAAGATTTGGAAGCAACCTAAGTGTCCATTGACAGATGAATGGATAAAGAAAATGTGACACACAGACTCAGTGGAGTACTCTTCAGCCATAAAAAGAATGAGATCCTGTCATGTGCAACAGTATGGATGGAACTGGAGGTCATTATGTTAGGTGAAATAAGGCAGGCAACAAAAGACAAACTGCATAGGCTCACTAATTTGTGGGAGCTAGAAATTAGAACAATTGAACTCACGGAGATAGAGAGTAGAAAAATAGTTACCAGAGGCTGGGAAGTGTAGTAGTTGTGTAGGGGAATTGGGGATGGTTAATGGGTACAAAAATATAGTCAAATACAATGAGTAAGACCTAGCATTTGCTAGCAAAACAGGGTGACTACAGTCAACACTAACCCAAAAGATTATAAATCATTCTGTTATAAAGACACATGCATGTGTATGTTTACTTCAGCACTCTTCACAATAGCAAAGACTTGGAACCAACCCAAATGCCATCAATGAGAGACTGGATAAAGAACATGTGGCACATGTACACCATAGAATACTATGCGGCCATAAAAAGGATGAGTTCACGTCCTTTGCAGGGACATGAGTGAAGCTGGAAACCATCATTCACAGAAAGCTGACACAAGAACAGAAAACCAAACACCACATGTTCTCACTCATAAGTGGGTGCTGAATGTTGAGAACACATGGACATGGAGGGTAACATCACATGCTTGGGCCTGTCAGTGGTGGGGGTTTAGAGAAGGGATAACAGGGGGTGGGGGGAGTGGAGAGGGATAGGATTAGGAGAAATACCTGAAGTAGATGATGGGGGGATGGATGTAGCAAAGCACCATGGCACGTGTGTACCTATGTGACAATCCTGCACATTCTGTCATGTACCCCAGAGCTTAAAGTATAATAAACACAAAATATCCAAAATAGTAGAATTGGATTGTTTGTAACACAGAGAAACAATAAATGTTTGAGGTGATGGATACCCCATTTACCCTGATGTGATGATTATACATTGTATGCCTTATAAAAATATGCACCTTGTAAATATATATATATATGTACTATGTAAATATATATATACCTACTATGTACCCACCAAAAAATCAATGAAAATACAAATAAATTTTTTAAAACCCCACATATACATTGAAATAAGTATATCAAAGGGCCACAGGAGGTAACTGAAAGAGCTCCCCATGGCCAAATGGAAAACTTTGAGCAACAAAATTAAGTAGTATTATATTAAAACCCAAAATAAACACACATAGTATCCATAAGTAAAAAATACATAATTGTTGTATCTATAAATACATAATGGAATAAATTAATTAAATGGGGAAGAAAAGGCAAATCTTCCATGCAGAATAATTCTAAATAATTTATGTAGACAATCTTTCCTCAAGTGGGGGGAATACGACTTCTCACGTTTTAAGTGTGGTCTGTATATAGTGCCTTTCTTCCAAAGAGAACAGCATGGAGAGGAGGAAAACAGTAACTTTACAGTGGAAAATCCTGGCAGACACTTCCTCAGCCTAGTGATCAAGGTCAACATCAACAGTCATAAACCATGCTGATGGTATGTATCCTTTAGATGATCAGGTGAAAACGGCACTTTGCCTGTGTGATCTCCCCCCACAAGATGTTAAGGCCACTTTAATCCTGAGGGAAACCATCAAATACATTTCAATAAAAAGGCATCCTATGAAACCTCTGACCAGTAATCCTCAAAACTGTCAAGGTCACCAAAGACAAGGAGAGTCTGGAAAACTGTCACAGCTAAGAGGAGTCTAGAAGGACAATAATGACCAAATACAACATGGAATCCTGAATGGGATCCTGGTGGAGAAAAAGGACTTTAGGAAAAATTGTAATAAATGTGAATAAACTGTAGATTTAATAATAATGTGCCAACATTAGTGTATCAATTGTAACATATGTTCCATAGTAATATGAGATGTTAATAGGAGGAACTCATGTGTGTGGTTTAAAGGTACATGTAACAGTAGTAACACTGTACAAAGAAACTAAAAAACACTAAAACTAAAAAAAAAAATATAGTGGTTACCTAAGGGGAAGAAAGAAGGCTGTGATCACTTAGGTGTTTTCTGGGGTGCCTATAATGTATTTCCTAATCTGAATGAGAAATTGGTGTTAACACAGGCACTTGGTTTAGTAATATTCATTAAGCATTATTACTATATGTTAAGCCTACATATCTATTTTATATACTTTCATCACTATAAAAGTATAAAAAGAGTGGAATGAAATATACTGAAATAATAAAGGAGACTGTCTCTGAGGTGACATTATGGATTTTTATTCTTTTTCCTACTTTTAAAACATTTTAAAAATTTTCTACAATAAATGAAAATGTTACTTATAATCTTTTAAAGTTCGTCTCATTAAAGAAGGAAAGAAAAGCAGACTGTCAGTGAGTATATGCTGAGGAATAGCCTTGTTCTTTGCATTTGTGGCTTCATGTTGTGCTAAAAGCAGAAGGGAAATACACTAGTTATGGTAATTTAATCGCACACCAAATGGAAATGTATGTAGAGCATACTGCCTCAAGAATCTAGAAATGCTATATTATAGTCTTCCATGTGTCGTTCCAATGCTTTAAAATCATTTTCATGATTCCCAGTTTGGAAATAAGCTAACAAACAACAAAAATACAGTGACTTTGGAGAAGACACGAAGACCCACAGAAAAGATGGCAAAACGTTGCTTATCATGTAACAGCCTCCATTTAGAAGCAATGAAGTGTCTGGCCTGTGCTTTCAGTTGTGATGTCAACTATCAGAGGAGACATTAGGTGAAATAGATGAAAACCTTAGCCCGACCTTGTGCAGGCACTTCAAAGGAGCCTGTGTGAGATGTTTACTCTTAGAGAAGTCTAATGCTAGATAAATTTTCTTTTTTTTCAATCATGTGTGACTTCTTATAAGTCACATAGGCCTCCCTGGGCCTCATGTGTTCACCTATAAAATGAGCCTTTGGAATAAATTGCTTCTAAGGACCTTCCTAGCATTTAACTCCTGTGTCAAAAGAATATTCCAATATGGGAGGGTAGATCTTATGATATAATCAATGGTGAAGATAATAGCATTGAACATTCCATAGCAATTTTTACCTATATTTTTTAATTTATATTCATTTTATCCTCAACAGCTTGCATCTATTTTCAGTAGAAATAGAAATATCTTTATACCTACCATGGAAATGTGAAAACTGGGGTGATGTGAATATTGACATGGAGCAATAGAAAATGTGAAATTTTAAAGTAATCTGAAAACACAGGGCCTGGCTTGACGCAGCTGCAGCATTCTGGCTCCTGAGCATTCTGGTTCTCAAGGCTCTGTTTACTTTTTCCATCTATAGAATGATTAAGAACTATCATCCCCTTATGGTCACTTCCAAACAGGCTTCCATGAAAAGTTATCTGGTAAGATGTAAATTATTTTCTCTGGGACTGTGGCACAGTAGTGATCAACTGTGTTAATAATAGTAATTTTGTTTAAAAAATAAAAAGTAACCATGAAGTAATGAGACTAGTTTATGTGGCTCCAAAACATCTCCAAATACTAGGACAGATTAAAATGCAGTCATTGTATGCCACAACCTGCACTGCATTATTCTATTAGCTGTTAGTATGAATACATCTCCAATCCCCAGGTTCATTATACAGACCAAATCCAAGTTCCACCACTTATTACCTCTTGTCCCCGGGAAAATTTTCAAATTTCCTAGGCCTCTCTTTTTTTTGTCAGTTTTGAGGACCAAAATGAGTATACAGGCACACACACACACACACACACACACACACACACACACACAGCATACAACAGTGCCTACTACACACAGTAAGCCTTATATGGATTTGCTATTATAACTTGCTTAAGGGAAAGAACAATGTAAATAGATGTTTCTAAATCCATGCTTCATCAGAAAAGGAACTGATTTCTTCAAGTAACTAAATCCAATTAATAATAGAGGGTAATAACTCATAGACTAAAACTAATCACTTCCTGGGAAAATGAACAGACTTAATTAGCAAAATGAATGAATTTGCTTAGAAAATGGTTTGTAAATATATGGACAAGTTTCTTCTTTCCTTGCCTAATCTTCGTCTTCTGACTACCCCCATCTGAGACCCACCTCCATCTGTGTGGACACCATGTGAGCCCTCAGAGTCAGGCACCTGTCCCAAGGTAAGCTGACCAGACTGCTGGCAGAGAAATCTTGGGACTAGAAAAAAAGTCACTCCCAAGTAGTTTACTGTAGGATGGGAAACTCAGACTGTGTTTTCATCTTCTGTGATGTTGACTCGAGAGATGGAGGAAATCTTTATACACAAAGAAGGACAAGATGTCACTGTGCAGACAGAATCAGAAATTAAAGAAATAGAAAGTCAATTCTGAGAGCTTCTGAGTTCCTGTTCCCAGGAGTCCTGAGACCTGATCATATATGTGTTCTTGGGTTCTGTGAGACACCCTAGTATCTGTAAAATAAATCTCCATTATGCTCAACTTAGCTAGTATTATTTTCTTTCACTTGAACCTAGAGATTCTAAAAAATAGTATGTCTACCTAAGTCAACTACTCCGAAGGTCATCATTCATTAAGGTATAGTTGAGGTACACTCTCAACTCTCTAATGCATGTATGTTTTAAAATTACAAGTAAAAAGTACAGACACAGAAATACTCATCTGAGATATGGTAACCAGGAATGTTAAGTTCTCAAAAAACAAACAAGATTTGTGAAATTGTGGAGATCAAAGTCTGAATCTTACATAACATTCCCATTAGTATGAAGACAAGTTAATGACAAAGACAGCTTTAGCCCAGGTATAAAATGGCTCATTCCCCAGTTCAGCTCTGTGATTCTGGCTTCAGGAATTAAAAAGAAAAATAAAAATCTCAGTTTTCAATGAGTTCTGTAAAAGTCCTGCCTGTAATAAGCAAGTTCAAACTGTAATAAACAACCTTGATCTAAGAGAGAGTGGTGGCGGGGGCCCTAAGACAAGGGAAAAAAATGATAAAAAAGACACAGCTTCTTTTCAGATCTTAATAATTCTCAAGTCACATTTCCACTATCTTGACAGAGCAACAGGAAGGCAAGCCTCCAGGGTTAGACAGTGATCGATGACAATGACTGGGCCAATCTTGGAGCTGCTCTCAGGAGTGGCAGTGTGCCATCCATTTACATGCCCAAGGTTGGGCTGTTTTCTTCATTGTCTAGAACAGTGTTAGATGTCTTAATAGGCGACTCCTAAAACTGGCAAATCATATTCTGAGTTTAATGGTTTTTTCTCCTTATCTCCAAGGAAAATTTACCACACGTAATCAGGAAGTCTAGCCAGGCAGGCCACAGTAATCGTTAATATTATACCTGGTACTACTTTCAAAGGGAAAACAGGGCAATCCACCTGCTTTGGCTGATATGTGCTATCTCTCTGTCCTGACTGATTGAGGACCTGAACCTGAAGCAAGCCTGCAGAGGGAAACTCTCAGGAAAATGCAGGAGTGCCGATGCTGTAGCCTGACCAAGGCTCCCAAATCAGGAGCCAGCTATCAGTTCCCTGGCCTGTAAATGAATGTTTAGGCAATATTCACCTTCCAGCTTCCATTATGGTAAACAGCCTTTGCTCATTTATTCCGCTGTGTTAGATTACTGGCATTACCAATCTGACTTTAACTGACTTATTTATAATTGGCCTCTGTAGGGTGTGAAAGTGCAAAATTTCCCACAGAGTCATTAGAGGGAGTGAGACTATCCAAAGAAAGTAACCACGTGGAGATGGGGGCAGGGAGCAGGAGAGGGTGAGATGTTTGTAGTGTGAGTGTGCCTTTCATTTAAAGATCTTCCAGTAAACACACTTCCTTATCCCAGTAAATTAGAAAACAATCATATCACCATGTGCCCTTCTTGACATAAGGAGGGAAGTGGGTAGAAGAGAGGGTGGTTTGAAAGATGCATATAAATAAAAAGTCACAGATGCTTTTTACACTCATTCGGTAAGAGTTACCTTGTTAAACTGATCAATCCTGGCTTACAAAGTACCTTCCTTCAGGGAAGATAGTGAGAAATGAGTGTACAAGCATTCCAGTTTTACTACTGTAATCCTGGGCTGGCATTTTTGGGTCCCTGGTTCCTAAAATCAAGTCGGAAGGCCCAGCTGTACCACTGACCACTTGTATGACCTTCAACAGGTCACTGAGTCTCTCTAAGCTTTATTCTCATTTAAAAACAAAAACAAGATAGGACTAATGCCTATCTGACCCAGCTGAAAGGTGCTACTTCGGGCTCACCCATTCAATCTTTCAACGTGCAATGGTAACTCAATGTGCAATAAACAAGTTTGGATAAAATTCTGCAGTGTAAAGAAAGAGCAATCAATTCTGTCTAGAGGAGCTAGGATGAGCTGCTCGAAAAGGGCAAACTGAAACTTGGAAGACTCAAAAAATCAACCATGAGAAGGGGTGGATGTGAGAAAAGGCAAGAAATCCTAAGAGGCAAGTGAGTTCAGAGGAGTAGAGCAGGCTCCGTGGAAAGAGCCTCCCACTAAGGGAGCGGTGGGAGCAGACTGGAGGGAGGTTGGGCCCAGAGTGCTCACATGTGGAATCACATGAGAAACTGCGCTGGGAAGCACTTTCTAAATGGCAACATGAATGTGAACGTCTGCTCTTCTTATCACCGCTTCCCCCTTCTTTCCCTAGTCTTCCTAAGTGCTGCTGAGGATGCCAAATGCCCTCATCATGGTTTCACAAAGGGAGGCTTTGAAGCCTTCGGACCTGAGCTTGAACTTGAGCTCCAAATACTTCCATGTGACACATGACAGAACCTCAATTCCTTGCCTTGAAGCTAGGAATAATACCTACTCGGCTAAAATGTTATGGATGTTAGAAATAAATGCTGTAAAATGCGAGGCACATTCCAAGTGGTCAAAAAATGGTAGCTATTAATGTATTTGTATTAGAGATAATGCATCTGAAGTGCCAAGATCAATGCCTGGCCCAGGAGAAATATCAATAAATTCCCATTACTTCCCTTGGAGGTGAGAAGGGCAGTTTCTTGATTAGCATTACTGGAGACGGGTTCAGAACTCCACTTTCTCCAATGATTCTCCTCATCTGAAATTCCCACTCTCATTCATCAGGTCATGGGAAAGCTTTTCCAATTTGGGTTTTGAGGAAAAATATTTCAAAGACCTGAATATATATTAGAAATACACACATGCACATATGCACACATACGTTCATATGCAAACAACAATGCAACATTTTCCAAACTTAGGTGACCACAGAACACTTTCGTCTATAGAGCCAAACTCAACTGGGGAAAAGGCAGATTCAAGTATTCTATGCCAGAGGTCCCTGTTGACATTCAGATATCTTATCCAAGAGAAGATAGAACTTGAGCACCTTATTAGTAACATTATTAGTTGTGGTAATATTTACAATTCAGTGTCCTCTCTATGACAGAATGTCACATGCAACATCTCATTTAATTGACGTTCACTAAGATCTGAAGATAGTAGTAGCCATCCCACATACCACCACTTGCCAGCAGCTCCTCCCAGCACTTTACATAATTCATTTATTATTGAAACAATACTGTGAGGCAGGTCCCATTATTATCCACATATTAAAGGTGAGGAAATAAACACACTGAGAGGTAAAGTGATTTGCCAAGGTGACAACATCTGAGTGGCTAAAAGTGTCAAGTCCATGCTCTTCACCACTGCACCATCCATCCATCTGTCCCTGCAGGGACCCATTACTGGGTGTGCAGAGTGAGGCATAGAGATGCAAGAGAGAGACATTTCACAGGGAAATAGAAAGATGCTCAGGAAGAATGTGAGGAATCCTCAGGCCATTCTCAGAGACTCTTTCAAACAAAAAACTTCCTGGGCAAACCCAAGACATGATATCATCACTTCTGGAAAGTTGGATATTATGTGGCAGATAATTTAGAGGGCACAGTAAGCCACTCTCACAGGCAGAGGGCCCTGGGCAATCCACAAGCAAACTTTTATTAGACAATCCTAAGCCAAAGTAGTTTTGTATTTTTTTCCTGGCTGAACTGAACTCCTAGTTTGACATGGATCCTTTGATTCCAGCCATGGAACTAGTCTCAGCAACAGTTGGTTGTCATCTGGGTCTTAAAGAGATCAACACCTTGCTCACAAAGCTTGCCCTAATTGGATAAACCCTGGCCAGATAGCAGAGAGCTCACCTGCTGCTCACTGCCCTAGCCAACGGACATCTTCATTGAACCAATTCGAGGTCGATTTCCCTTGCTTTTTAAACACTTAACAGATGAGCTCAGGTAGCTCCTTCAACCAGTACGCAAAGCCACAGATGCAGTCCTATGTCTGGCCAAAATATTCTAGGCCACAAAATCAACTCAATGGGGTTGGAGCCTGGTGTCATGTATTGCTGACACTGACAGCACCTGCAGATGGTTTTGCTTTTCCTCCCAAGGGCAGCAGTCACAGTAATATAACACAGAGGACTTTATTGCTTTTCCAGTATGCTAGCTTGTCTTCTCAGGGAAGAGATGATTTACAGGACCTTGAGAGCCCTGCATTCTAAGATCCTTGCCACAATCATCCAGCAGGTGCCAACACTCTGAAACCAACAGGACACCAGCTCAGGTAAAGGATGCTCAGCCTGGAGGCCTTGAAACCTCACCATGATACAGTTTCCCTCATTATGGTCCAACAAATGACAAACTATCACACAACCACAAGAAGGGATCCATGGAAAAGCAGTGCAGAAACCTAAGATAATGTTGTGATGAAAGAAACTATAAAAGAGCAGTATCCAAAATGGCCATACACTCTACATTCAACTTAGAAAAGTATTTTTGCAAGTGGAACATAATTGGAAAAAATCCATTATTTTACTAGTGTGTTAGGAAAAGAATTTTTAAATTACTTCATACTTTTAAATATTATCAGTTTGGCCAGCATCGTATAAGATGGTGAACATAAAAGAATTATAATATCCATTATAGATTTTGTAAAGGAATAAAATTGACAGCCACTGATTATGTATAACACATGAAGGGATGTACACAAAATATTGCAATTAACCCTCACAAAAAATTACAAGGTAGATGGTATCTCCTTCTTTCACATAACACAGAATAACTTGGTAGTACTTGACTACAATGGACTGTGATGTGGTTCCAAATCTTTACTCCCTCCCCAGTAATAGAATAATCTGTCTGTCCTCTCTGCCATGTAAAGTTGCAGTACCCCTTTGACTATGGGTTTAGCTGTGTGACTTGTTTCCGCTGATGGCGTGTTAGCAGATGAGAGGCAAACAGAGGCTTAGAATGTGCTTCTGCATTGGACTTGCTCTCTTGGCCCTCTGCCATCACCAGTCTAGCCTGCTGGTACCAAAAGACACATAAAACACAGCCATCACCACTGAGCCATGCCTAGATCAATCTATCCCCCATTCAACAAACACACAGGCTGCCCCACCGACACATGAGCAAACTAGTCCTTACTGTTGTATGCCACTGAAATTGGGGTTGGTTACTACCTAGCACTGTGTTCTGGCCAAGGTTAACTGAAAAGTGACTAAGTTAGAAGTCAACCCCAGACCTGGAAATCCAGAGTCTATTTTTCTGGGCCATACAATCAAAGTATAAAACTTTTTCAAAATCCCACTTGATACATGAACAATCAGGATGAACCAAATGACATACTGAAACACTTAATCTTTTTCATGCTTCTTACTTTCTCACTATAATGCCACACACATAAATATTCAAATTGGGCTGGTCCATGTCCTACAAATGACAGTGAAGTCTATTAAACCTGTTCGAATGCAAGTCTTGCTCTGGTCTTCAAAAATAGGGCTGAATGTGGTTGAGAATAAATGTAACATAATAATGTCAGTTAGAAAAACATAAGTATAGTTGTTAAAAATCTGGCAGGGAAATGGTTACATAGGGAAATAGCAAAATAAACTGTGATGCATCCAAACAATGAAATATCATTTATTTTATATATAAAACTAAATATATGTATATTGGCTTATTTTTGCATGAGCATAGTGGAAAGTACATGCCAAACTGTGATACTGGTTACCTCACAGTGGGGGAGGAGCACAGTTCTGGGTGGGAGTTATGAGCATTTACTTTATGAATCTTTATATTGTTTCTCTATTTATTCTCCTCCTTTCTCTCTCTCCCCTCCCCTTCTGATACTCCCATTATGTCTATGTTAATGTATTTGATAATCTCCCACATTTTCTTTCTGAGATTCTGTTCATTTTTCTATTGATTTGTATTATTTTTCTCTCTGTTCTTCACCTTGCATACCCGCTATTAGTCTACTTTCAAGTTTTTTTTTTCACTCCTTCAAATGCACTTTGAGCCACTCTGGTAAATGCTTTATTTCACTTACGTACTTTTCAAGCCCAGAATTTCTATTTGGTTCTGTTTTATGATTTGTTTATTAACAGTCTCTATTGATGCCACATTGTCATCCCACCTTCCTTTACCTCCTAAATTACTGTTTCCTTCAGTTCTGTGAACATATTTGTACAATGGTCATCATAAAGTATTTTGTGATTAAATATGATACCTGGTGACTCTCACAAGCGGTTTCTACTGCTTTCTTCTCAGTGTATTGGTCATACTTTGCTCTTTCTTCATTGGCTTACAGTAATGTTTTGAAACTGGATGTTTTTAGATAATACATTGTTATCAGTGTTGAATCCTGGCTTTGCCTCTAAGACTTGTTTTAGTTACTTGCTTATTTTTCAGTGATTAGTGAGGTCTATTTTTCCCACCATCTGCTCCCTACCCCTACCCCACAGTGTTAAGCCTTTGATGTTGCTCCTTAGGGAGGTAGAGATTTGGGTGTGACCACAGTCACCCTGGATGACTGTGGGATGAACCATATTGGTACAGTTCTTTCTTTCCCTGTTGACTCCTAGCTGTTTAACTCTGCTAATTGCCTGCTGATCATTCTGTTGTTTTCAACAATTCCCTGAGGCATAAAGTTTTTTATAAACTAACCCAATCAAATTGTGACTCCTTTGGAGACACAGTTTCTGAGGTTCCTGTTTGAGATTTGTTCTGACCCCAACAGGACTTCTCCCAGCTCTTTTATTCTGCAGTTCTCTCCTGCAGACAAGCTGGCCAGTTCTACTATGTGGAAAGTATTGTCCTTAGACCTAGACCATGAATCAATTGCCTTTCAGCAGAGAGGACCCTCAGGTTGGAACTTCTCCACTCTCTATTGCAAATGAAGTCAGCTTTTTTGGGAAGACATTAGAAGCTACCTGTCATATGGCCTCCATCTCCCCTGGGCAGAATCTCTGAGACAGCTCTGGAGCTGGAGGTGAGAATGATGCTAAGCTTCTCTGCTCTAGCTAAGTCCTCAGTTCAGTTAGGAAAGCAGGGGTGTGACATCAGACTGGGGTCTTATTGGCTTACCTCTTCTGACATGGAACCATCACCCCACAAGCCATGGTGGGAGAAGAGTGATGAGGTCCTTAGTATTTTCAATTTCCTCTGTTGCATAGCACAGGCTGAGCAGAAGAAGGGAGCCCTCACCCCTCACCTGCAGTTGCCTGGAACTCTGCCTCAGTAACAGGTAGTTGGGGGCAAGATGAGAAATGCTGATATCCTGCTCCTCCCAGGAGGAAAGCAGAGGGAGCAGGGTGGGAGTGGGGAAGAGAGAACTCTGTTCTTGGAGGCAGCCAAGGAAATAGTCCACCTCCTTGTTTTGTGGGGCCCAGCAAAGGTGCATGGGGACAGATTATGATTTGTCAGAAACTTAAGCAATTGGTTAACCTACAGGGGTCATTCGAGAAGCTGTGATGTTTTTTCCATCTCATGTTTTGTAGGTTATTACCAATTAAAAGCATTATATGAGTAGTATTTACTAAATGTGTGAGACTGTTCATTCCCTCACATAGCATGCTAAGAGTATGGTAGGGGAGAGACTCAAAGTGCTTATTAATCCCATGTTACAATGACAGTAAGCAGGAATTTTTAATCCTCAAAAGCTGCTCTTCTGAAGAGAAGTTTAAACAAAGCAGATAATCAGTTATTTCAGCTTCCTGCCCTTTGTCAGCAGATACTCACTTGGGCACTACTCATTTCTGAAGTATTCATGACCCAATTATGTTAGTGACAAAAGGCATGTTGTAGACACACAGATGGTGACTTGAGATGTAGCCCAATCCCTAGGGATTTAGAATTGGCAATACTATGCAGCAGGCACAGCCTCTCATCAAACTTTTCTGAATTGCTCACTAAAACTTTGTTGAATAAAGTATATGTTAAATTATTTCCATAATCAAAATATGAATATAGAAATATAGGCTGCTTTTTTGCTCTTTTGGGCAAATAACTAGTTGACTGAGATATCCTGTGTTCAGTTTCAAAATGCTTTGGTTCAGTTTTTTTTTATCCTGGGATAGACAACTGACAAATTTCACAACACATATATTCCAGGATGTAGTGAAGCCAACCTTCCAGATGTGAGGTAAAAGATACTGTACAGTGTAACACATATGGGGCCGAATGAAGCAGCTTTTACACTTTCAGTATCAGCAAAAGCAGTAATGAATCAGCTGAGGTATATGTATGGTTCTTTTCACAGAAATACAGGACTATGAAAATAGCTGGAGACAAAGTGTGCAAAGCAATCCTGATAACTGACAGAAAAACTTAAAATTCTTTAACATTTCCAAACATTTTGTCAAAAAACAAGACAAAAATCTCTTACTGGCAGTGATAAATGTATATGGAAATTTAAAATACAGGGAAATATTTGTTTAGAATTAGAGTGTTTTATTGTAAAAGTCTTTTTGAGAGTAGTTTGAACAGTGTGTGCCTTTTACTTCCCCTGGTATAGTAAGGGGTGAGCATGTTTTCTATGCCTCAGAAATGGATCCAAACTCAGGACTCTGACTATCCACCAACATTGTAATCCTTCCTGCTTCTTATGTCATCACCTATCTGTGAGTTCCTTAAATGTGAGTTTTTCTCCTTGTAAATTTTGCTAGGATATCTGTGTCTTTTTCCTCATTTATGTTAGTAACCCCAGCTTCAGTAACCTCCTTGGATGCTTACCTAGAGTCTCTCCAATGGCAGTAGTGTCAGTATTCCAATGGTCAGTAATTTCTTCAGTCAACCCATTTGCACTTTATGCATGATTCACTCCAGCATTATCACTTTTCCTCTTTGCTGCACTTTTATCTTTCCTGGACAATTTCATCTTTTGATTATCAAGGTTTGTAAAACAATCACGAGTTTCTAACTGGGAAAAAAGGTGACCACACTTCGTTGTCTGTGTGAACAGAAACTCAGTGACCAATCAGCTATTTGAAAGAAGAGATTGGTCACTAATGATGTGTATATGCAATCCACAGAGTGATGAGTGGTCTACAGAATTAGCCTGTGAAGTTTGTTCTTTAATATAGCAAAATAACTGAAATCTGAACTGGTTAGAGGGACACTAATGTTGTTTAAACTGTGGAAGCAACTGTTAATCATTAAGAGCCCTGTTATTTCTACATAACTGTCAGAAAATTGCACTTTTTAAGGTTGTACTACCTGACAAAGCCAGTTCAAGACTATGTTTGACCTAATTGAAGAGTATATTTCACATTTTGTCTTAGAAAAGGAAATACATATTTTGAGAGCCTAGTAAATGTTTTCCCCCAGGAGGTTTCAGAAAAGTGTTCAGGCACTGCTCACTATGTAAGCAAGATTTTTAAATCCTCCTCCTCTGATGTCAGTATAACCCTCAATATGTTATTTTAAAAAACACACACAGGTAGGGTGTATAAACGGAAGACCACAGACAAGCAGTTTGATTAAAAAAACCTTACATTGTATACATTTAAAGAGTCCCTTCTTTAAAGTTTTAGGCACATTTCTTTAGATATTACTTGTTTTAAAACAGAATAGTCTTTCTCCATAACTAAGGGCAGCAAACCAAAACTCTCATGCTGTCTTACTTACAGTGTTATGGCCGGGTGCAGCACTTTGGGATATCACAATCCAGGTTCATACTGTATTAGTTACTTGTGCTGCTAGAAAATTACTCATTTCTTAAGGTTTCATTGTGCTCACATTAAAGCTTTGATTCAAAGCTCTATTTTCTGCCTAGCAGGCCAGCTCATGCCTGTAATTTCAGCACTTTGGGAAGCCCAGGCATGGTGGTGCACATTTCTAGTCCCAGGTACTTGGGAGGTTGAGGTGGGTGAATCACCGGAGCCCTAAAGGTTGAGGCTGGAGTGAGCAGTGATGGCATCACTGTACTCTAGCTTGGGCAGCAGAGGGAGACCCTGTCTCAAAACAAACAAACAAAAAATGCTCTCTCCCAAAAGCAGGCTGTAATTGTGCCTTCACTAGTACAAAGGGTAAATGAGAAAGGTGTGACCTCCTTTCATGTACAGTTGCCCTCTTTCTCCTGGTGGTATCTCCCTGGTGTGGGGCAGGAAGGAAAGAAAAAAGATGAGTCCATTTGTACTTCAGTGGTGACCTTTAGTGGTGAGGGCTCATTATATACCTTGTTAGTGTGAAGAGCTCTTGCTGTTTTAATTCTTATGTCCAAAGTGACCACTTTCTATCTTCCAGTCCCTTTATCATCACAGGGCTGTGGCAAGGAGAGAGGCCCCTCTGGTGAAATGGCTCATCTCAGCAGGTTCTCTTGAAAGGTACTGGCCCAAATCTTGATTCTCTCAAAATAGAAACTGAAAGTCTTTCAAAATCTTTTATTCTGGGCTTATCAGCATTGCCCTTCATTTTAATAAAAATAACATCCTATTAATCTCATGCATTGCAAATGAGATTGCAAAAGTTAAAAGCTCTATGGGTAGAAATTAAAATTTCACATAACTTTGACAAAAATACTATGCTTTTAAAAACTATACCATAGACAACCTTGTAAATGACAGTGATTCCTTATAGTTTATAATAGCAAAGAATTAAAAACAATTGAAATGTGGTTAAATTATATATTCACATAATGGATTAAAGGCCAAATAATGTCTTATTTTCTAAGCATGTTTTTGCTGAACATTTACTTTGTAGTTAGTTTTGTGATATTAAAGGCCACATAAAAGAAAGTGGCAGCTTTATCTACATTGAACTGGATTGACTTCCATGATATATTTGTAGGCAAAATATTGGTAGGCCTTGCAAACTGTGCTTCAGTTTGGGGAAAATTTTGTATGTTCATAAATGATACATCAATGTGTATATAGTAAGAGCTGGGTGTTACCTCATTTTACAAATAAGAAAACAAACGTTTAAGCAGCTTAAGAAAGTAGGATCATAGAATCAGTGGTGGCATACTGTGATTTCAATTTGTTTATCTGAACCCAAATCACAAGCTTTTTCCAATACAATACATTTAATCCTGACTAATCTTATCCAGGATAGAGTTAAATTTAAAATGCTATTGGTAGGCCTTGCAAACATATTACAATTCATCTGTGAGTTTCATGAAGGCAGGTACCCTACAAAGCTACCTTTCTGTTCCCAGTGCTCTGGTATGGCACACTGTAGAGAAGATTTTAAAGGAAT
The DNA here is from genome assembly GCA_031835075.1 of Saguinus oedipus. Lineage (NCBI taxonomy): Eukaryota > Metazoa > Chordata > Mammalia > Primates > Cebidae > Saguinus > Saguinus oedipus. The sequence goes on along the minus strand of CM063172.1, from coordinate 6,165,465 downwards.
AGAAAGCAATGCTGCATTTCTGTGTGCAATCAGTGAACATAACTTCATTAAGTGGTGAATAAATCAACCACTAGTTCTTTGAACCATCACAAGAGTAACAGAGTGTCTTATGATTTCTGTGGAACAAATGAAACTTTAGTTTACTGGGCTAATTATTACACTTCAAGCCTCAAACTAGCATATCAAACTTTAGTGAGTATTTATCATCACCTGTTCTGTGCTGTTAAAGAAAAAAACTATTCATTGCTGATAATAAATTTTAAGTCTTATGCACAGCATGAAATTGTCCATTATTAATTCATCTGAAAGTTCAGGCCAGTAAACTTCTGCTTATTTTCAGGTCATTCCTACAAAGATACAGTGGGTCAGACATCTGCTCATGTGACATCACTGCCGCCCCAGGAATAGGTGATCATAGAGTCACTGTAAAAGATATACTTTAGGTCTACATAAATTAAACAGCCTACTACATTTCTGCAGGAACACTGATGTTGGCAATGTAACATTTCTTGCCTTTTAAAAATATGCATAATTATTTTAGGGCACGGTCAAAATTTTCCAATGAAACACAAACTTTTGGTTTAAAATAGAAAAATATCAATGGCACTGATGTTTAGCCTGCATTATTCAAAATATATAAAAACACTGATTAAATTTCCATACTTACTATGTCAGACATTTTGTAGTTGTTTCCATGATATTCACCGAACCATCATACTTTATATATTGTCAGTATGTTCTTACAGTTCACAAAATATATTGCTTTTTCCATGTGACTTCCAACAACTGGCTTAGAGTTTTTCTTTTTAAATAATGAGTGGCTCACTTTGTTGGTTTTATATGTAAAAGCAGCCTCAGATCTCAACCAAACAGACCTAAAGGACATCTAAAGAACTCTCCACCCCAAATCCAAAGAATATACATTCTTCTCAGCACCACATTGTACTTACTCTAAAACTGACCACATAATTGGAAGTAAACCACTCCTCAGTAAGTGCAAAAGAACAGAAATTGTAACTACCAGTCTCTCAGACCACAGTGCAATCAAATTAGAACTCAGGATTGCTGGGCACAGTGGCTCAAGCCTGTAATCCCAGCACTTTGGGAGGCTGAGGTGGGCGGATCACGAGGTCAAGAGATCGAGATCATCCTGGTCAACATGGTGAAACCCCGTCTCTACTAAAAATACAAAAAATTAGCTGGGCATGGTGGCATGTGCCTGTAATCCCAGCTACTCAGGAGGCTGAGGCGGGAGAATTGCCTGAACCCAGGAGGCGGAGGTTGCGGTGAGCCGAGATCACGCCATTGCACTCCAGCCTGGGTAACAAGAGGGAAACTCTGTCTCAAAAAGAAAGAAAAAAAACCCTCAAGATTAAGAAACTCACTCAAAATGATACAACTACATGGAAACTGAACAAACTGCTCGAGAATGGCTGCTGAAAAAATAATGAAATGAAGGCAGAAATAAAGATGTTCTTCAAAACCAGTGAGAATGAAGACACAACATATGAGAGTATCTGACACACATTTGAAGCAGAGTCTAGAGGGAAATTTATAGCAATAAATGCCCACATGAGAAGCAAGGAAAGATCTAAAATCAACACCCTATCATCAAAATTAAAAGAGCTAGAGGAGCAAGATCAAAGAAAATCAAAAGCTAGCAGAAGACAAGAAATAACTAAGATCAGAGCAGAACTGAAGGAGACAGAGACACAAAAAAACACTTCAAAAAATCAATAAATCCATGAGCTAGTTTTTGAAAACATCAACAAAATAGACTACAAGCTAGTCTAATCAAAGAGAAAAGAGAAAAATTGGATAAATGCAATATAAAATGATAAAGGGGATATCACCACATATTCTACAAAAATTCAAACTACCATCAGATATAACTACAAACAACTCTATGCATACAAACCAGTAAATCTAGAAGAAATGGATAAATTCCTAGACACTGACACCCTCCCAAAACTATACCAAGAAGAAGTTAAATCCCTGAATAGACCAATAACAAAGTCTGAAGTTGAGGCATCAATTAATAGCCTACTAACCGAAAACAGTCCAGGTTCAGATGGATTCACAGCCAAATTCTTCCAGACTTAAAGGAGGAGCTGCTACCTTTTCTTCTGAAACCATTCCAAGCAATACAAAAGGAGGGAATTTTTTCTAACTCATTTTATGAGACCAACATCATCTTGATACCAAAAACTGGCAGACATACAACTAAAAAAGAAAATTTCAAGCCAATGTCAATAATGAACATTGATGCAAAAATCTTCAGTAAAATACCTGCAAACCAAATACAACAGCATGTCAAAATACTTATCCATCATGATCAAGTAGGCTTCATCTGGGGGATGCAAGCCTGGTTCAACATATGCACATCTATAAACGTAATCCATCAGATAAACAGAACCAAAGACAAAAACCACATGATTATCTCAATAGATGCAGAACAGGCCTTTGACAAAGTTCAACAGCACTCTATGGTAAAAACTCTCAAGAAACTAGGTATCAATGGAACATATCTCAAAATAACAAAAGCTGTTTACAACAAACCCACAGTAATATACTGAATGGGCAAAAACTGAAAGCATTTGCTTTGAACACTGGCACTAGACAACGGTGCCCTCTCTCACCATTTTTATGTAACATAGGATTGTAAGTTCTGGCCAGAGCAATCAGGCAAGAAGTAGTAATAAAGGGTATTCAATTAGGAAAAGAGGAAGTCAAATTGTCTCTATTTGCAGATGACATAATTTTATATTTATAAGATGCCATAATCTCAGCCCAAAATTTCCTTAAGCAACTTTAGCAAAGTCTCAGGATAAAAAAATCAATGTGCAGAAATCACAAGCCTTCCTATACACCAATAACAGACAAATAGAAGGCCAAATTAGGAGCATACTACCATTTACAATTGTTACAGAGAATAAAATATCTAGGAATACAACTAACAAAGGATGGGAAGGACATCTTCAAGGAGAACTACAAATCACTGCTCAAGAAAAATAAGAGGACACAGATGGAAAAACATTCAATGCTCATGGTTAGGAAGAATCACTGCTATAAAAATGGCCATATTGCCCAAAGTAATTTGTAGTTTCTATTCTATCCCCATCAAGCTACCAGTGAACTTCTTCACAGAACTGGAAAAAAAAAAAAGAACTTTAAACTTCATCTGGAACCAAAAAGGGACTTGCATAGCCAAGACAATTCTAAGGAAAAAAAAAAAAAAAAAGCTGGAGGCATCACAATAACTGACTTCAAACTATACTACAAGGCTACACTAATCAAAACATCATGGTACTGGTACCCACACAGATACACAGACACATGGAACAGAACAGAATCCTTGGAAGTAATGCCACACATCTACAACCATCTGATCTTTGGCAAACCTGACAAAAACAAGCAATGGGGAAAGGATTCCCTGTTTAATAACAGGTGTTGGGGAAACTGGCTGTTTTCAGAAAGCTGAAATTAGACCCCTTCCTTACACGTTATAAAAAATTAACTCCAGACATATTAAAGATTTAAGCGTAAGACTTAACACCATAAAAACCCTAGAAGAAAACCTAGGCAATACCATTCAGGACATAGGCATAGGCAAAGACTTTGTGACTAAAATACCAAAAGCAGTGGTAACAAAAGCCAAAATAGACATATGGGATCTAATTAATCTTAAGAGCTTCTGCACAGCAAAAGAAACACTCATGAGAATAAACCAGCAACCAACAGAGTGGGAAAAAATTTTGCAAGCTACCCATCTGACAAAGGGCTAATATCCAAAATGTACAAAAAACTACAACAAATTTATTTTAAAAAAAAAAACAATCCCATCAAAAAGTGGGTGAAGGATATGCACAGTTTTCAAAAAAAGACATTTATGTGGCCAAAAAAGATTTAAAAATGCTCATTATCACTGGCCATTAGAGAAATGCAAATTAAAACCACATTCAGATACCATCTCACAACAGTTAGGATGGCAATCATTAAAAAATCTGGAGATAACAGATGCTAGAGAGAATGTGGAGAAACTGCAATGTTTTTACACTGTTAATGGGAATGTAAATTAGTGCAACCATTGTGAAAACAGTGTGACGATTCCTCAAGGATCTGGAAACAGAAACAGCATTTGACCCAGAAATCTAATTACTGGGTATATACCCAAAGGATTATAAATCATTCTACTATAAAGATACATGCACACATATGTTCACTGCATCACTGTTTACAATAGCAGAGACTCAGAACCAACCCAAATGTCTATCAATGATAGACTTGATAAAGAAAATGTGGCACATATACACCATGGAATACTATGCAGCCATAAAAAAGGAAGACTTAATGTCCTTTACAGCAACATGGATTAAGCTGAAAACCACCATTCTCAGCAAACTGACACAAGAACGGAAAACCAAACAATGCATGTTCTCACTTATAAGTGGGTGTTGAACAAAGAGAACACATGGACACAGGGAGGGAACATCACATACTGGGATCTCATGAGGGCTGGCAGGCTAGGGGAGGAATAGCAGTGAGTGGGGAGTTTGCAGAGGAATAACGTTAGGAAAAATACCTAATGTAAGTGATGGGGATGGATGCAGGAAACCACCATCACATGTGTATACCTATGTAACAATCCTGCAAGATCTTCACATGTACCCCAGAACTTAAAGTATAATTTAAAAAATTCAGTTTCCACACATTTGTTTGCAAAATGTGCTATTTCCTTTCCTTTTATAGTGATTGCTATTAATGATCAAACTGGGAGACCACAGCAATGCTCTGCCCCTGAGTAGATTTTTGTATACTGGGACCCAATCTTGGAGACAAGAAGAGAAAACAAGGCATAAAAAGAAAAAGCAACACGTGATCACCAAAATACAATAAAACATTTCAGTTTTAAGTCATAAACCCACCTTACTTATTCCACCAGGCGACAGTTATTGTACAGCTGGCCTTATTGAGAGATTCAGAATGGGAAAGGCCAAGGAAAATGCAGAAGGCTGTGGTTTCAGTTCCCTTCCATTCATTCACTATCTGTTCAGTGCCTACACATATTAGCCAATGTCATAATCATTAGGTGTATGTATCATAGGAGATCTCTGAATGGATCTTTTGCAGGGCACTCAGGCACCTTACTTTCTACCGATGAGCAATGTATGATAAAGTCACAGAAGTTCATCGTATGTTATTAAATACCACATGCAGAACTATGTGGTAAATACTATGACTAGCTGCTTTGCCTGGGTGGTCAGGGAAGCCTCTCTGAGCATATGACTTTTAAACTGAAACCTGTAAAAATAAAAAGTCAGCTGAGCATGGAAGAGCAGAATGTTTCAGAGAAGTGAAATAGCTAGTACAAGGACTCTAAGGCAAAAGCAAGCCTGGCATATTTGAGAAGCATCACATCATAAATGAGTGAGTTCCAATTACTTTGGACAGGAAATTAAGGTACTGATGCCCTGTCACACAGGGCTTTGCAATTCTAAACTTAACAGGTGGTCCACTGAAGTGTTTCCTAATGAAGAAATGAACACATGATTTACATCTTTATTTTGTTTGTTGTGTACAGAAATAATTATACGGCAAGTAAGACCAATATGTAAAGATCAGTTAGAAGGCTATTACAGTAGTCCAGGCAATGGCTATTCATGACTAACCAGATCGTAGGAGGGAGATAGATGTGGAAGATTCTGTATAATGTGTTGAAAGTAGATTCTTGCCATAGGCTGGAGATAGAACATGAAAGAGAAATTCCCAAGAATGCTCAATTTAAAGTAATTCAAAATGAGCTTAATTACATAGGAATTTACAACGTGGTAACTACAGGGAAATTTAAGTAATAATGGGACCTGGGGCTAACAGAAACCAGGCCATTACCACTCTTAGGCCTGAAAAGAAGAGAGGAAGAGTCATTCCTAAAACTGGAAAGTGAAAACTTGATGTATACTCAGCCCTCAGCCACCTTGGAAGCAGCGGTGATATTCCACTGAGAAAAGCAGACTCACAGGCAAAGAGCCAGGGAAATAAAGACCCTGACCTCAGTCTCTGCCCTGCTGACCTCTTGATGGGGTTCCCTTTTGGAAGTAAGAAGAAACCCTACTGAGACAGTCCCAACAGAGGAGTTTTCTATTGCAAACTGCAAAAAGCAGGGTTGATCCACAGGAGCAAGTGGGAGACACCACACACTGAACACCGTCAAGGAAGCCCCCTCAGTTTTGGCAAGTGTGGATGGGAGATCATAATTTACCAAGATGAAGAAAAAATAACAGTGTTTCAAATCTCTTAACTTGGAGCTGCCTGTCTCTCTCTAGAGATGTCGTTTAATTCTATAAATAATCTAGCCTGGGAAAAGCCCCAAAAATTTACACACCAAAACAGTCTTACAGGTTAGGATGTGTGTGCATGATTTCCCATAGTCTTTTCAACACTCTGCTCTGAATACTTCACTCTCGTATTGCTTATGAAAACTGGAGTATCCTACACTATCAACCCAAAGGGTCCTAACAGATCACATTGCCTGCTAACAAATCAGCTTCCAACATTTCATTATCTACTTCTCCAACCTACACAAAAACCTTGACCCAACTAAAGTTTCTTCTTAGATATAACACAGTGATCTACTTAAAGGCAGCATTTTAAATCCAGGAGATCTGGTTCCCACCATATTTTGCTCTTCTACTCTTATCCCCCACGCTTCCATTTTCTTTCACACTATTTCAGATTTTCCCTAAAGTACAAAGGGTAGTTACCACTGTTGCTGGGAAATGCAAGTTTGACTCTGCAAAATGTGTCATTAGAAAAAAATCACCTGTAAAAGGAAGAAATTTGAAAGCTGGTACTGCTGAGAAATAGATGTACATTCATTAGAAAGTCAAGAAAATGAGAATGAACAAAAATGAGAGGTGTCTACCTTGTTGGCACTTGGCCTTCTTTATTCTGTTCAGTTCTGCACTGACAAGCTGTCTTGGGTGGTTGCTGGAGAGGCCACACACTTGGCAGGTCTAACGGTTGGCAAAGGAAGGAACTGGCATTGAATCACCAGGCTCTCCTGGAACTGATTTACTCTGGAGATTTGTATCCAATTTAGCATCTTGTGAATAGTACTTGATAGGCTATGCAGTGTATTTTTCTGAGAAAAGGCCCCTAGATATTAATAGCTTCTCCAGGATTTAGAGGTAAAGTGATAGTAGTAACTGATAGTGAACTGGCATAGAAATTCTACCAAGAGAAACCCATTACCCTGGCCTAGTACACACGACCCCTGCCCAACTCCATTGTAGGTGCAATTAGGAGACTCTGCCTCTAGTGATTAAGTGCAACATAGTATATTAATTTCCTTTTTTTTTGAGACAGAGTTTCACTCTTGTTACCCAGGCTGGAGTGCAATGGCATGATCTCAGCTCACCACAACCTCTGCCTTCTGGGTTCAGGCAATTCTCCTGCCTCAGCCTCCTGAGTAGCTGGGATTACAGGCACGCGCCACCATGCCCAGCTAATTTTTTGTATCTTTAGTAGAGACGGGGTTTCACCATGTTGACCAGAAATTTCCTTTTTTTTTTTCCCATAGGGAAAAAGTCATTTTAAAATTAGCATTCTAAGTCAAATTTAAGGGGTTAAAATATACTGATATTCTATTTGCCAACATTATAATCAGATCCAATGTATACAATTCTCAGCAGTATTTTAGAACCATATTGATGCCTAGAGGAAGTAAAAATTTTGCTCAACATTTGTATTTTTAATCCACACAGCATTCTGGGAAAGGAAAATTGACCGGGGCTTTTGAACTTCAGCTATCAGTTAAGGATTACTGCTTTGGCAGAGAAGATCAAATTATCAGAATGATGGTCATTCAGCTACAGAACATAGCAGAAAGGGAAGCTCTGGGGCAGGGTACACTCTTCTGAAAAATGTCTCTATGAATGAAACTGGTGTGACTATTTTTAGAATGCTCTCTGAGGACCAGTGATGATGTGGCTAAAAAATTTGTGAGACATCAATCTGAAGCAAGACCTACTGAAAAGAGTGCTTGAAACAAACACTGCAAGCTAAATGCGTAATTACAATTGTTTGACTACAGCATGCATGCGCAAATACAGGGCGATGATTATTTCACTACATTTCAGTGTTTGCCAGTACTCATGTAGAATGTCTACAAGGTATGTGAAAAACCTTCTGAACTTTTGTACCAATTCTGGTCTGTGGGAAATAAATGTTCCATGAAGTGCCAAAATTATGATGTAAAGTGAAATATGAAGAACACCTTTTAAAATTATTATTTCATATCTTTACCAATTTCACATTAATTTTAAAAATTAGTCTTTTGAATCTTCCCATCAGTTGTCTTTGTTAAATTAGTTTATGTTGTCCACAGTTTAGAAAACATTTGTTACTCAATTTTCATTTATTTACCTCATCATAGATATCTTACAAACAGCCATACTACCATATCTGGAGAGGGAGTCATGTCTAGAAACCATTTGTAATTTTCTAGTTGCAGATATATTCTGATTTTGCAGACAAATTAAAATAGAAAAGGTGGGAAATATTTTCTGCTGACCAGTTTCCAATCTTTCTGAAACATCACTGTGAAGAAATGCTATTAAAGAATTTTGAATATCAAAAAGTTTATTAATATTTGCATTTTCTGTATTTTTATTGAGAGAATGCATTAACTTCTCTTCCCAGGTCCACAAGGAGGAGGGTTTCAAAGACAAGAACTTCCCAGTGACATGCCTGACCTGCCTTCCTTTATGTCTCCATCCTGGAGCCTAGAGTTCTTTGTCTAACTTTCACTGGCACAAGAAAGGCAGACTGCCCAGGTGAGCCCCCTGTGTTTAGAAAGCCCACTAAAAGCTGTGGGAGGACTGTGGGCTGGACAACCAATCCAGCATCACAGTCAAAAATCAGTCACTTCAGAGGAATTTGGATGAACTTCTCTCACTGGATGAGGACTTGAATGGGGTGGGAGTAACTCTCAGATTAAAAGTCCCACTTCCCCTTACCTGTGTGGACTCCATCTCTGGATCCCCTCCCACAGCAGCATAGGAGTTCCCTCTCTCTCCCTCTCCCTACTTCTCTTTCCTCCAGGGCCTCTTCCTTCATTCTGGGGGGTGGGGCACCAAGAACCTGGAACACCAAGTTACATTCTGATTTGACTTTTTAGAGTCTATGCCAAAATATAAGGCGGTAAAACAAGTACTTTGTAATTAAAACTTATGGTCATAACTCTTAGAGACTACTTACAAAAGCAGAAACAAGAAACTGTTATAATGATTGTGCTGTGTGAACAAGCTGATCTCATATGGTAAGAACAGAAGTGATTAGTATCATGACTGTCAGAGCCATTCTGCTACTGAGTGTAAAAATCACAGAATAGTCAGGTTGGCTAATTCATGTTAAACTGTTAGGCCATTGCTTTGTTAATGACTTCTCTAAATGCACGATGTGATGCGATCCTCTGGCATATGCTTTAATACATGGATGTATATTGAGCACATGCAGCACTGTGTTGTATCTTCTGCCTTTTTATTTCATTTATGCAACATCATATCAGTATTCAGAAATAAAATCTCCAGGCTCTTTTGACCATATGTAATGTTCTTTATAATATTTGGCTCTAACATTTCATTAAAAGTTTAGATAACAGAATGGTTACTCTATTTTCATAATTCTATTCCAATTCATCTATTCTAATTAAGTGAAGTTGCAGAATACAAAATTAATGCACAGAATGTTAATTAGCAAGATGGCTGACTAGTGATATTTGAAACTCATCTCTCCTACAAGAAAAGAGCATGGTGACTGAAAGCCCAGGAGGGTGTCAAAGTAGACACTCACCCTCTGTAGCCCCATCTCCTCCACCTGGATTGGACTGTCCCAGAGACAGGAGGGAATTCCCTATGGGAAAATGTAAGCAGAAAATTCCTATCAGCCTTCATTGCCACCACAAATACCTACAGTTCTTACTACAGGAGAATCCCAAGGTCCCTGCAAGCCCCGAGTCCAGTTGGGAGTGCTAACAGGAGTTCACACAGCGGCACTGTTCTGGATTAGCGGCATCAAATGTATACTTTCCACTGCCCCATCGCCCCTTGTAAGCCAAGCTGCTGGAGCACAGCACCATCCTAAGACAAGAGCTACCCCTGGAGTGTGTTCTGGTCTGGGGTCCAGTAGCCACTGCACCTCTTCAGCACTGGGGCTTCATTTTCATTATTCAAAGCCCACACAGGTGGCTAAATAACACAACCCTAGCTGTGCAGAGCTGGAGCCCAGGATCGCCTGGGACTCTGTCCTTCACAGCGGAGGAACCAACTCCCACTGCCATCACATCTACTGGAAGAAGAGTCTGGCAGTCTTGCCCAGGGCAAAACTTTCCTTGAAGCAGCCAAACTATTGCATGCCTTTCCCAAAGGAGGAAATGGTTGTGAGTTACCTAGCAGCTGACATGCCTCTGGGAGAGCACAGCAACTATACACACATGTTCAGGGCTTCAGGAGGAATCTGCTGTACCACCTCTCACAAACACATGCCCAGGCTAATCAAGAGCTGGGCACCTGAATCTCAGACATAAAAAGGAGCCCCACAGGCTCTCCCTGGTAGACACATCTCCAGGCCAGCCTTGCAGCTGTAACCCCAAATTTCATGATTGAGAAACAACCCTGCAGGCCACCCAAAAATGTATGGCTGGGCATCTCTGTGCCTGTGTCACAGGCCTCAGAAAAAGCCTTGTGGTCCACCTCCATCAGATATATTCCCAAGCCAGCAAAGAAGTGGTACGATCATGTGCTGAGCCTGAGAATCATCCCCATCTGAACCCCCAGGACAACTAAGCAGCTGTGTGCCTGTGTGCTGGGCCTGATACACAGGCCAATGGGCTTCCTCTGGATGAAATGACCCCACGCTGACTGAGCAGCTGTGTACTCAAGTGCCAGGTCTGAGAAATAGCCCCACAGGATGTTCATGCTCAACACACCCCCAGGCTAGCAGAGACACCATGCAGCTGTATCCTGGGCCTGAAAAACAAACCCAAGGGTCTGTGATACTGAGCCTGACCCCTGACCCACTGAGTACAATTACAGCTACTTGTGGAGCTTATGAAACAGCTCCAAAGGCCTCCTGGCAGTCACACCCCAAGGCTGTCCAGGTAAATGTATATCCATGCCCCGCCCAGACTAACAACCCTGTAGTGCTAACACAGTGAAGTAGACTGTGTGTTGGTTAACACACCTTATAAACACACACACCTCTGACCTGGGAAACAACATGGCAAGCCCGCCTCTGGAAAAGCGGAACTACCACTACCACAAATGTTCTTAGCCTGGGCCACTGAAACACTCACCATCATCCCTAGATGGACGACAGCTGAGAAATACATGGAGACTATACTACTGCATCCACCTAGAAGTCAGGTGTATTAGTCCGTTCTCATGCTGCTAATAAACACACACCTGAGACTGGGTCATCTATAAAGAAAAGAGGTTTAACTGACTCACAGTTCAGTATGGGTGGGGAGGCTACAGAACATGACCTTCTGGTGAGGGATAACATTAGGGGAAACACCTAATGTAGATAATGGGGGGATGGATGTGGCAAACCACCATGGCCTGTATATACCTATGTAACAATCCTGCACGATCTGTACAAGTACCCCAGAACTTGAAATATAACAATAAAAAAAATTTAGATTCATTCTCCAAGCAAAATAAAAGTCTACACTCTATGGAAGACATACAGATACAACTAAAAATAATACAGAAATATTATGAATAAAAGACAATACACAAACATGCGAAACAAATGCAAACAAGGAGAAAACAGGATTTGAAATACTGATATCAGACATACAGTGCAATTTATGCAGAAAATTTTAAAAAATCCTTTGTAATAGTAAGAAGGAAAATTTATAATAAAAGTATCAGTTATTAATTCGTACACAAAAATCCCACAGCAATGACATACATCAAGCAGAAATGAGAAAGATGCAAAGAGAAACTGACAGAAACACACTCAGAACAGAACACCACTCAGTCAAACACAGGTAAAACAAAGAAAATACAAATAAATATATAAATGAAATAGGTAGATCAAATATATATATACATATGTCAAATATATAACCTTAAAAAGAAAAATAAGTATTTTAAACTAATTAATTGCAAACAGATTATATATATTCAAGATGTGCAATGTTATGATTTGATAGACATATTCTATAATGATTTTCACAATCAAATTAACAATCCATCACCATTTGTTCTTAACCACATATGAAACATTCAGGATAAATAAAACACAAAGAAAAGTCAATTAGTTCCACAAAATAGAAATGATGGAAACATTATCTTAATACATTGCACTAAAACTAGAAATTTTTTAATTGTAAAACTCTCACCTCAAAAGTATAAGCCTCTCTATCAATTTGAATAGACTAATGACAACATGCACAATTTCTAAAATTAATAATGAAAATACTCTACATCAGTGTCTATTGGATAAAAAATGTATGTTCTCATGAACTTATATAAATAGAATAAAAATAAATGCTGAACTCAAAACAATGGAGCTAAGTACCCTGGATCACGACTATAATCTCAGTGCTTTGGAAGGTCAATGCATGGGAACTGCTTCTGGCCAGGAGTTTGAGACCAAACTGGACAACATAAGGAGACAATGCCTCAAAAAAAAAAAAAAAATACCCCAGAGTGGTATTGTGTGCCTGTAGTTCCTGCTACTCCAGAGGCTGGGACAGGAGAATTACACAAGCCCAGGGGTCTGAGGCTGGGACTGCAGTGAACTATGATGTGGCTACTGGACTCCAGCCTAGGGACAGAGCGAGACCCTGACTTAAAACAAGCAAACAACCAACCAACCAAAATGCTCCCTGGACAAAACAGAGATGGCTGAACAGCCAGCAAGAACATGCCCCATGGAGAGACTAAGACATAGAAAACACTGGTGCAGTCTGAGCAGATCTTCAGAGGGAAGGCATTGAGAATAGAGGGAGAACACAGATCATGGGCTGAAAAAAGAGAAAGCTGAAAACTCTGCCTGGGGCTGCCACACACCAAGATTCCTTCCTGGGTTCCAGTGACTACTGGGAAATGGGTGAATTGAATAGTCAAGGAATGACCTCCTCTTGCTATGGAACTCTGGAATCACGGCAGCAACAGATCCCATGATGCCCACAGACACCTGAGGAGCAGGGTGAGCTGCTTAGAGAGGGGCTGGGGTAGGGCTCCAGCCTCTGCATTGCCCAGGGGGTTTGGTGCAGAAATGTCTTCAGTAGAGTATGACCAGGAATGCCTACCCCCAATGCTTGACATGTGCCCTTAGGAGACTTTAGCCTTAGAGGAACTGTTAGGCCTGAACAGAGAAAGGTGGCCTTGCCTGTAAGATGAATCAGTCTGACTTGAGCTCCCCCTTGTCAGCTGGCCTATTCCAGGGCCCCAGCCAGGCTGTGCTAACAGGACATCCTTGGATGCCCAACCAGAGTGCCTCCAGCACTGAACCTACCATATAACACAATCAAACCCCCAAGAACAGCAAAAAGATAACAACAAAATTCAAAGGACAGCAACTTCAAAGATTAAAGGAACATCTGCCCACGATAATGAAAAAGAACTAGCACAGGAATTTAGAAAACTCCAAGAGCTGGATGTCTTCTTACCTCCAAACAACTGAACTACTTCCCCAGCAATGGTTCTTAACCAGGCTGAAATGACTGAAATAGAATTCAGATATGGACAGGAATGAAGATCATCAAGATTCAGGAGAAAGTCAAACCCCAGCCAAGAATCCTAAGGAATACAATCAAACAATCCAGGTGATAAAGGTGACATGGGTATTTTAAGAAGGACCAAACTGATCTGATATAGCTGAGAAACTCCTGTGGAGAATTTCACAACACAACTGCAGGTATTAACAGCAGAATAGACCAAGATGAGGAAAGAATCTCAGAGCTCAAAGACCAGTTCTCTGAGATAATTCAGTCAGAAAAAATAAAGAAAAAAAAATAAAGAAGAATTAACAAAACCTCTGAGAAATATGGGATTATATAAGAGACCAAGCTTATGACTCAGTGGCATCCCTCAAAGAGAAGGCAAAAAAGAAAGCAATTTGGAAAATATATTTCAGGATATCTTTCATGAAAGCTTCCTCAGCCTTGTTGGTGGAGGCCAACATTCAAATGCAAAAAATGCGTAAAATTTATGCAAAATACTAAATAAAAAGCCCATCCCCAAAACACATATTCATCACATTCTCCAAGATCAAAATAAAAAATATTGAGGACAGCTGGAAGAAGGGACATGTCACCTAGTCAGGGAAACCCATCAGGCAAACAGGAAACCTTTCAACAAAAACCCCACAAGCCAGAAGTCGTGGGTGTCCTATGTTCAGCATTCTTAAAGAAAATAATTTGCATCCAAGAATTTTTCATCCAGCCACATGAAGCTTCATCAGGGAAAGAGAAGATCTATTTCATTTTTCATTAAGAACAACAAAAAAGAAAAACAAAATGAGATCCATTTCAGACAAGCAAATCAACAGACCAGTAATGAGTTCTAAAACTGAATTAGTAATAAAAGACCTACCAACAAGAAAAGACCCAGAACCAGTTGGGTTCACAGACAAAATCTCCCAAATATTCAAAGAAGAGCTAGAAACATTGCTACTGAACCTCTTCCAAAAAACTGAGGAGGAGGAACTTCTCCCTAAGTCATTTTATAAGGCCAGCATCATCCGGATACAAAAACCTGGCAGAGACACACAAAAGAAGAAAACTTCAGATTGACATCTTTGATGAATGTTAATGCTAAAATTCTCAACAAAACATTGCAAACTGAATCAAACAACACATCAAACCATTAATTAATAAAGATCAAATATTCTTTATCTGTAGAATGCAAGGTTGGTTCAACATATTCAAATCAAACTATGACTCATCACATGAACAGAACTAAAACCAAAAATACCAGGTTTAGTTTGGGTATAAAGACTGAGAGCATATTTCAGAGACTAAAGATCTGGGATTTTCTCCAAGAAATCCCTTTTCAGGCCATTTTCTCCTGCATGAAAGTATTGCTACAAAGAAAAAAATAAGCAGAGGCATTTAAAAAGAAGTATTGGAAGAAGGAATTTATTACTGTAATAGAGGAGTTCAACTGGAATAATACAATTTGATAAATGCAAGATAGGTACAAAAATAATGCCACCATTCTCCTATTGCTATGTTATCACCTAATTCAGGTCCCCTTGATTATCTCTTTTACAATAAGACTTTTACAATAAAACACTCTAATTCTAAACAATTATTTTCCTGTATTTTAAATTTCCATATACATATATAAATGAAAGTAAGAAGTTTTTGTTTTTTTAAAAACTGTTTTTAAAGGTCACAGAATTTTAAGTTTTTTTCATAAGTTATCAGGATTGCTTTGCACAGTTTGTCTCCAGCTATTTTCATAGTCCTGTATTTCTGTGAAAAGAACCATACATATACCTCAGCTGATTCATTACTGCTTTTGCTGATACTGAAAGTGTAAAAGCTGCTTCATTCAGTCCCATATGTGTTACACTGTACAATATCTTATACCTTACATCTAAAAGGTTGGCCTCTCTACAGCCTTGAATATATGTGTGGTGAAATTTGTCACTTGTCTATCTCAGGATAAAAATAACTGAACCAAAGCATTTTGAAACTGAACACAGGATATCTCAGTCAACTAGTTATTTGCCCAAAAAGAGCAAAAAAGTGGCCTATATTTCTATACTCATATTTTGAATATAAAAATAATTTAACATGTTCTTTATTCCACAAAGTTTTAGTGAGCAATTCAGAAAAGTTTGATGAGAGGCTGTGCCTGCTGCATAGTATTGCTGATTCTAAATCCCTAGGTATCGGGCTACATCTCAAGTCACCATCTGTGTGTCTACAATGTGCCCTTTGTCACTAACATTGGGTCATGAATACTTCAGAAATGAGTAGTGCCCAAGTGAGTATCTGCTGACAAAGGGCAGGAAGCTGAAATAACTGATTATCTGCTTTGTTTGAACTTCTCTTCAGAAGAGCAGCTTTTGAGGATTAAAAATTCCTGCTTACTGTCATTGTAACATGGGATTAATAAGCACTTTGAGTCTCTCCCCTACCATACTCTTAGCATGCTATGTGAGGGAATGAACAGTCTCACACATTTAGTAAATACTACTTATATAATGCTTTTAACTGGTAATGACCTACAAAACACGAGATGGAAAAACCATCACAGCTTCTCAAATGACCCCTGTAGGTTAAAGAGTTGCTTAAGGTTCTGACAAATCATAATCTGTCACCATGCACCTTTGCTGGGCCCCACAAATATTTTCTTGGTAGTAACCAATCCCAAAATTTCAGTGCCATACAACAGTAAGGACTACTTTAGCTCACATGTCAGTGGGGCAGCCTGTGTGTTTGTTGAATGGGGGATAGCTCTAGGCATGGCTCAGTGGTGATGGCTCTGTTTATGTGTCTTTTGGCACCAGCAGGCTAGACTGGTGATGGCAGAGGGCCAAGAGAGCAAGTCCAACACACAAGCACGTTCTAAGCCTCTGTTTGCATCTCATCTGCTAACACGCCATCAGCGGAAACAAGTCACACAGCTAAACCCATAGTCAAAGGGGCACTGCAAACTTACATGGGAGAGAGGACAGACAGATGATTCTATTACTGGGGAGGGAGTAAAGGTTTGGAACCACATCACAGTCTATTGTAGTCAATTACTACCAAGTTATTCTGTGTTATGTGAAAGAAGATACCATCTACCTCGTGATTTTTTTGTGAGGATTAATTGCAATATTTTATGTACATTCCTTGATGTGTAATACATAATCAGTGGCTGTCAATTTTATTCCTTTACAAAAGCTCTAATGGATATTATAATTCTTTTATGTTCACCATCTTATACGATGCTGGCCAAACTGATAACATTTAAAAGTATGAAATAATTTAAAACTTCCTTTCCTAACACACTAGTAAAATAATGGATTCTTTCCTATTATGTTCCACTTGAAAAAATATTTTTGCATAGTTGAATCCAGAGTAAATGGCCATTTTGGATGCTGCTATTTTATATTTTCTTCTATGAAAACATTATCTTAGGTTTCAGCACTGCTTTTCCATGAATTTCTTCTTGAGGTTGTCTGATAGTTTGTCATTTGTTGGATCATAATGAGGGAAAGTATTTCATGATGAGGTTTCAAGCCCTCTTTTTTCTTCTTGTCATGGAGCCCTCTGCCACCACTCCCTTAGGTCAAGGTTATTTATTACAGTTTGACTTGTTTATTACAGGCAGGACTTGTAAATAGAGAACGCAAAATCCACAGAATATACATTCCTCTCAACACCACACCGCACCGACTCTAAAATTTACCATATAATTGGAAATAATCTTCAGCAAATACAAACATTTACTTTGTATTTCTGTGATATTCCAGGCTATATAAAAGAAAGTGGCAGCTTTATCCATATTGAACTGAAATGACCTCCATGATGCATTGTTAGCTGCAAACATAAAGACATGGTAACAAATAGCTAGAACATGTGCTTCAGTTTGGGAAAATTTCTGTATATTCATAAATGATATGTCAATGTGTATATAGTAAAGATAGGTGTTATCCTCATTTTACAAACAAGAAAACAGATGTTTAAGCAGCTTAAGAAAATAGGATCATAGAATCAGTGGTGGCCTACTGTGATCTGAATTTGTTTATCTGAACCCAAATCACAAGTCCTTTCCAATACAATACATTTAATCCCTGACTAACTTATGCAGGATAGAGTTGAAGTTTTAAAATGCTATTGGTAGGCCTTGCAAATATATAACAATTCATTTGTGAGTTTCATGAAGGCAGGTACCCTACAAAGCTACCTTTCTGTTCCCAGTGCTCTGGTATGGCACACTGTGGAAAAGCTTTTAAAGGAATAGAAAGCAATGCTGCATTTCTATGTGCAATCAGTGAACATAACTTCATTAAGTGGTGAACAAATCAACCACTAGTTCTTTGAACCATCACAAGAGTAACAGAGTGTCTTATGATTTCTGTGGAACAAATGAAACTTTAGTTTACTGGGCTAATTATTACATTCAAGCCTCAAACTTGCACATCAAACTTTAGTGAGTATTTATCATCACCTGTTCTGCGCTGTTAATGAAAAACCTCTTCATTGCCAATAATAAATTTTAAGTCTTATGCATAGCATTAAATTGTCCATTATCGACTCATCTGAAAGTTCAGGCCAGTAAACTCTTGCTTATTTTCAGGTCATTCCTACAAAGATACAGTGGGTCAGGTATCTGTTCATGTGACATCACTGCTGCCCCAGGAACAGGCGATCATGGAGTCACCATAAAAGATATACTTTGGGTCTAGATAAATTAAACAGCCTATTAAATTTGTGCAGGAATACTGCTATCAGCAATGTAACTTTTTTTTTGCATTTTAAAAAATGTGCATAATTATTTTAGAGCATGCTCAAAATTTTCCAATGAAACCCAAATTTTGCTTTGAAGTAGAAAAATATCAATGGCACTGATGTTTAGTCTGCATTATTTAAAATATATAAATACACAATTAAATTTCCAAACTTACTGTATTGGACATTTGTAGTAGTTACAATGATATTAACTGAACCATCACACTTTACATATTAAGTCAGCACGTTCTTACAGTTCATGTAATATATTTCTTTTTCTATGTGATTTCCAACAACTGGATTAGAGTTTTGTTTGTTTTTTTTTATAATGACTGGCTCACTTTGTTGGTAAAAACAGCCTAACTACAGGGTCATTTCAGAGGTAAAATTAAAACTTCTGGCAAGATGGCCAAACAGGAACAGCTCTGGAGTGTAGTTTCCAGTGAGAGAAACACAGAAGGCAAATGATCACTGCATCTCCAACTAAGGTACCAGGTTCATCTCAATGGGATGAGTTGGACAATGGGTGTTGCCCAAGGAGAGCAAAGTGAGAAAGCCTGGAGCACTGCCTTACCTGAGAATTGAAACAGGCTGGAGGAATCCCCCTCCTACCCATTGGAGGCCATCAGGGACCTGTCTGGCCACTCTGGTACTTTGGTTCTGATACTGTGCTTCTCCCATGGTCTTTAGAGCCCATAGACAAAAAAAATCCCTGCCAGGCTCAGAAGCACCACAGGGTTCCAACACAAATCTGGGGGAAATTTCATCCAGCACTGTGATTCCAGCACAAATCTGGAGGGCCATTTTAACTGGTGCCTGGAATGCCTTTGAGACAGATCTGCCCACTCCCCTGAAAAAAAGGGGACTGGAGGCAGGAAGCCAAATGATCTGGCTTGGCAGGTCCCACCCCCACAAAGACCAGCAAACTGAAACCCACTGGTTTCAAAGTTTTGCAGACAGCACAGCAGTTTAATCTCACCTGGGAGACAGTCAAGGTCAGTGAGAGAAAAGATGTCTGCCAATACCAAGGCAGCCTGCCATTACTGAGGAAGTTCTAACATTACCTGTGTAAAATAAAAAAAATAACAAGGAAGTTTACACAGGAGCTGGGTAGAGCCCACAGCAACTCAGCAATACCTCTGCAAGCAGACTGTGACTGGACTCCCTTTTTTTCTGGACAGAACTTTTCTGAAAAAAGGCAGCAGCATGTCAGGGACTTATAAATAAAGCCCCATTTTTTCCAGAACAGAACACCTGGGAAGAGGGGTGGTTGTGAGTTCCACTGCAGCAGACTTAAACATCTCTGCCCAGCAGCTCTGAAGACAGCAACAGTGCTCCCAGCATAGCACTTGAACTTGGATAAAAGACAGACTGCCTACTCAAGCAGCTCCTTGACTTCTCCATATCCATAGAAACGCCTCATACAGGAGAGCTCTGGCTGACATCTTCTGAAATAAAGGTACAAGGGAAAGAACAGGCAGCAATCCTTGCTGTTCTGTAGCCCCTGTGGGTGACTCCCAGGCAAGCAAAGCTTGAAGTAGACCTCTGGAAGTCATGCAACAGGTGGGCCTGACTGTTAGAAGAAAAACTAAAAACAAAACAAAACAAAATAACTTCAACATCAACAGCAAGAACATCCACTCAGAGACCCCATCCAAAAGTCACTAACTTCAAAGACCAAAGATAGATAAATCCATGAAGATGGGAAGAAACCAGCACAAAAAGGATGAAATTACCAAAAACCACAATGCCTCTTGTCCCCTCAACTCCTTATCATTAAGGGAAGAAAATGGTATGGACAATGAGGTTGACAAATTGACTGAATTGGGCTTCAGAAAGTGGGTAATAACAAACTTCTCTGAGCTAAAAGAACATGTGCTGGCCCAATGTAAAGAAAACAAGAACCTTGAGGAAAGGTGAGACAAATGCTAACTAGAAAAACCAGCTTAGAAAAAAACAAACAACTTGATGGGGCAGAAAAACAACATGAGAACTTCACAAAGCAAACAAGTTTCAATAGCCAAATCCATCAAGCAGAAGGAAGGACATCAGAGATTGAAGACCAACTCAATGAAATAAAAGGAGAAGCAAGATTAGAGAAAAAAGAGTGAAAATAAATAAACAAGGCCTCCAAAAAATACAAGATTATGTGAAAAGACCTAATCTATATTTGATCAGTGTACCTGAATGTGATGAGGAAAATGAAATGGAGCTGGAAAACACTTTTCAGGATATTATCCAGAAGATCTTCCCCAACCTAGCAAGGCAGGCCAACACTTAAATCCAGGAAATACAGTGAACACCACAAACATATTCCTCAAGAAGGGCAACCCAAAGGCACATAATTGTCAGATTTACCAGGGCTGAAATTAAGACAAAAATGCTAAGGACAGACAAAGTTTGGGTTATCCACAAAGGAAAGCCCATGAGACTCCCAACTGATTTCTCAGGAGAAACCCTACAAACAAGAAGAGTGGAGGCCCATATTTAACATCCTTAAATAAAAGAACTTTCAAACCAGAATTTTGTATCCAGCCAAACTAAGCTTCATAAGTGAAGGAAAAAAAAAAATCCTTTACAGACAAGCAATTGCTGAGAGATTTCAGCACCACCAGGCCTGTCTTACAAGAGCTACTGAAGAAAGCACTAAACACAAAAAGAAACAACCAGTACCAGCCACTGCAAAAATGTACCAAATGGTAAAGACCATCAACACAATGAAGAAACTGAGTCAACTAATGGGCAAAACAACCAGCTAGTATCAAAGTGGCAGGATAAAATTCACACATAACAATATTAACCTTAAATGCAAAGGGGCAAAATGCCCCAGTCAAAATACAAAGGTTGGCAAATTGGATAAAAAGTCAAGACCTACTGGTGTGCTGTATTCAGGAGACCAATCTCATGAACAGACACACACAGACTCAAAGTAAATAAGTGAAGGAAAATTTACCAAGCAAATGGGGAACAAAAAAAAATCAGGGGCCACAATCTCTAGTCTCTGATGAAATGGACTTTACACCACAAAGATCAAAATAGACTAAGAAGGACATTACATAACATTAAGGGGATCAGTGCAATAAGAAGGGCTATCTTAAATATAAATGCACTTACTACAGGAGCACCCAGATCCATAAATCAAGTACTTAATGACCTACAAGGACACTTCCACCCACACAATAATAGTGGAAGAGTTTAACACTCCACTGTCAATGTTAGATCCCCAAGACAGAATATTAACAAGGATATCCAGGACGTGAACTCACATCTAGACCGACCAGACCTAATAGACATCCACAGAAGTCTCCACCCCAAATCCACAGAACATACTCTAAAACTGACCACATAATCAGAAGCAAATCACTCCTCAAAAAATGCACAAGAACAGAAACCAGTTTGTCAGACCACAGTGCAATCAAATTAGAACTCAGGATTGGAAACTCACTGAAAACCCCGTAACTACACAGAAACTGAACAACAGGCTCCTGAGTAACTACTGGAAAAAATACTGAAATGAAGGCAGAAATAAAGATGTTTTCAAAACCAGCAAGAATGAAGACACAACATACCAGAGTACCTGACACACATTTAAAGCAGTGTCTAGAGTGAAATTTATACCAATAAATGCCCACATGAGCAGGAAGGAAACATCTAAACTCCATACCCTATCATCAAAATTAAAAGAGCTAGAGGAGCAAGATCAAAAAACTTCAAAAGCCAGCAAAAGACAAGTAATATCTAAGATCAGTGCAGGACTGAAGGAGATAGAGACACAAAAACACTTCAAAATGCCAATAAATCCAGGAGCTAGTTTTTGAAAATATCAACAAAATAGATAGACCACAAGCTAGTCTAATAAAAAAGAAAAAAGAGAAAAATAGAATAGATGAAATAAAAAATAAATGCAATAAAAAAATAAAAAATTACACGCCCTACAACCCTGGGGCATTTTCCTGCAATGGAAAGTGGATTGGGGGAGGAGGCCAGGGTCCTGAGGGCATTCATTCCAGCCTTCTTTGAATTGTGGGCTCAGAGGTACCTCCCTGCAAGTTTATACTCCTAGGTTAGCTTTCTAATCAGGCCTATATTAATGGAACTCTTGTTAGGGAATATTGATACCCATCACCCAAATCTCACTGACGTGGCTCAGGGACTCGCTGGTCTGAACCACCCATCCTGGAAGTCCACATGTCTTTATGGTGGTCACTAACGGCATGCAGATAGTGAGCCTGAGTACCCATGATGCTAGTAAGAGTGACTAAGCCCAGCACACGGGAGGCCCCAAACAGATGATCATGCATCTTGGGCACAAGGAAATTAGGAGGTGCCATAATGGGGATGCCCCAGGGCTTGCACCCTAAATTGGGGGATGCCTGAGACTCAGCAATTGCAATTAATCACCAGGGATGTGGGTGTTCCTGTATTTGATTTCAGATGGGTGCTTCTCTTCCCAAGATAGTCTCCTTTAAAATGCATCCTGGGGAACTGGAACCAATTTGACATGCAATCTTTGAAGAAGAAATTGTTCATTTTTCTCTGCTGAACAGCATGGCCATGATATCCCCTGCCAAGCAGAGAAACCTGGACTCCTGAGGGAAGTATCCATTATGACACCATTCTACAATTAGACCTGTTTTGTAAGATCGAAGGTAAATGGTTTGAGGTTCCCCATGTGAAAGTTTTCTTCTCTCTAAGGAATAATCCTTAGTTATGTAAGAACCTGTTCCCCATACCCTACTAACCCCTTCTCAGGGCTAGCCCACATTTGGGATTCCCTGTGGCTCCACCCTCAGCCTCTATTCCCTGGAGGCTGACCAGACCTCCTCAGCTCCAATAATCCAAAAGGAACCCAGGAGACCAAAACAGCCAAGCACGGCCTCTTAGGCTCATGGGATGCCCAGACTCTGCCCCCTACAGGCAGCAGGAGGAGAATTTGGTCCAACTAAGATGTACACTCCCTTTTCACTTTCTCACTTACAGCAAATCAAGTGGATTTAGGAAAATTTTCAGATGACCCAGACTAGTACATAGATACTTTGCAGAGCCTGTGTAAGTCCTATGAATTAGATTGAAAAAATATTATATTATTGCTTAATCAAACCCTGACCAGCAGTGAGACAGAGGCTGCTTTAGCAGCAGCTCAAGAGTTTATAAGGACACCTGGTACTTTAGTCAAGTACCTGATCAAATGACACCAGAGATGAATGATAGATTTCATACAGGTAGACACGGAATCCTTAGCATGGACCCTCACTGGGATTCTCACTCAGAATCGGGGGCCTGGGGTCATGGGCACCTCCTGACCTGCATATTTGAGAGATTAAGGTGAACTAGGAAGAAGTCCAGGAACTATCCAGTGTTATCCACCGTAACTCAGGGAAAGAAAACCCAACAGCTTTCCTTGAGTGAGTGCAGGAGGCCTTGAGAAAGTGTCCTGCCCTGTCACCAGACTCCATGGAGGGTCGGTTAATACTAAAGGACAAGTTAATTCTGCAGTCAGCAGCAGACATTTGGAGGAAGCTCCAGAAGCTGGCCCTGGGGCCAGAGCAGAGTCTAGAATCCTTATAAACCTAGTAACCTTGGTGCTTTACAATAGAGACCAGGAGGAACAGGCTGAAAGGAGCAGGAGAGATCAGAGAAAAGCCACAGCGCTAGTCATGGCCTCAGGCAAGCAGACCCCAGGGGCTCAAATGAGGCAAAGGCTTGGGTTAGCTGCCAGTCTGGCAGAGCTTGTTACCACTGTGGCCTATGGGATACTTTATAAGAAATTGTCCCCAGAGAAATGGACACCTCGTCCTTGCCCACTGTGCCAAGGGGATCACTGGAAAGCCCAC
Source organism: Saguinus oedipus (assembly GCA_031835075.1). NCBI lineage: Eukaryota > Metazoa > Chordata > Mammalia > Primates > Cebidae > Saguinus > Saguinus oedipus. The sequence continues at coordinate 6,141,168 of CM063172.1, read as the reverse complement.
TTTCCCAGGGCCTGAGGTGGGTAACCAGATGACCCAACAGCAGGAATGAGGATGCCTGGGGCACGTGCCAGCAGAAGTCCTCACCTTCACAGAGCCACGGGTAAAGCTGACCACAGGGGCCAGGAAGTTGATCTCCTCCTGGACACTGGTGTGGCCTTCTCCGTTTTACTCTCCTGCCCTGGACAGATGTCCTCCAAGTCTGTAACATTCTGAGAAGTCCTAGGACAAGCAGTCTCCTGATACTTCCCCCAGCCCCTAAGCTGTAATTGGGGGGATACACTCTTCTCTCTGCCTTCCTCATCATGCCAGAAAGTCCCACTGCCTTGCTAGGGTGGGACCTCTTAGCCAGAGCAGGAGCTGTTTTCTGTATGAACATCATCAGGGAGGAAAGCCCTCTGTGCTGCCCATTATTTCAAGATGGGATGAATCCCAAGGTTTGGACAATGGACAGACAATTTGGACAGCCAAATAATGCATGTGAATTTGAGTAAGGCTAAAGGATCCCACCTGTTTTTTGTTTTTTTTAAACCAAAGACAGACCCCTTAAGAAGAGAAGCCAAAAAGTGGCTACAGGACATTGTAAAGGACTTAAAAGCTTACAGTCCAGTAAAGTCCTGCAGACGCCCTTTCAGTCCTCCAGTTTTAGGAGTCCAAAACCTAATGGGCAATGGAGGCTTGCAGATGATCTCATCTTATTAATGAAGCTGTAATTCCTTTATGCCCGGCTGTTCCTAACCCTTACACCTTGCTCTCTTAAATACCAGGAGAGGCACAATGAGTTACAGTCCCAGACCTTAAGGATGCCTTTTTCTGTGTGCCATTACATTCTGACTCCCAGTTTGTTTGCCTTTGAATACCCTTTAGACCAGGGTTCTCAGCTCACCTGGACAGTGTTACCCCAGGGCTTTTGAGATAGCCCCACCTGTTTAGCCAGGCTCTAGCCCAGGACCTTAGCAACTTTTTATATCCAGGTACTGTGGTTCTTCAATAGCTTCATGACTTAATAAAACAGCAACCTCAGAAATTCAGGGTAAGCAGGCCACCCAGGACCTCCTAAACTTTCTTGCCATCTGGGATATATATTGAGCTTGCCAAACCACAAGCCCAGCTTTCTAGGGTGTATCTTGTCTAAGAGCGCTTGTGCCCTTGATAAAGAATGTCTCCAACCCATACTGCCCTCCCCCATCCAAAGACCTTAACACAGTTGTGGGCATTCTTGGGAGTAGCTGGTTTTGTTGATTTCCCAGATGTGGTGAAATAGCAAAACCCCTACACACTCTGATTAATGAAACCAAAAAAGCTAACACCCATATAATACAATGAGAGCCTATAGCAGAGGTAGACTTTCAGACTCTTAACACAGACACTACTGCAGGTTCCAGCTCTAAGCCTCCTGACAGGAAACAACTTCTCTCTATGTTTCAGAAAAGTCAGCAGTGGCACTGGGGATTCTCACTCAGACTCAGGGGACCACGCCACAACTGGTGGCATGCCAAAGGAAGGAAATTGATGCAGTAGCAAAAGGCTGGCCACACTGCTTGTGAGTTGTAGCCACAGTGGCTATACCAGTCTCAGAAGTGGTTAAAATAGTGCAAGGCAAAGATCTAACTGTATGGACTTCATATAATTTGGCTGAAATTCTGGCCCCTAAAGGAGGCTTATGGCTGTCTGACAATGGCTTAGTCAAGTATCAGGCCTTAATGCTCGAAGGGCCTGTACTTCAGCTGTGCACATTTGCAACCCTCAACCCAGCTAGTTTTCTTCCTGAGGAAGAAGACACAGAACATGACTGTCAGCAGGTTACAGCTCAGAACTATGTGTCTCAAGAGCATCTCTTAGAAACTCCTCTAGCCGACCCTGACCTTAACCTATGCACTAAGGGAAGTACATTTACAGAAAATGGAGTTTCAAAAGCAGGATATGCAGTAGTCAGTGATCAAACAGAGCTTACAAGTAATTCCCTTCCTCCTGGAACCAGTGCCCAGCTGGCAGAACTGGTAGCCCTCACTCAAGCTTTAAAATTAGGAAAAGGAAAAAGAATAAACACACACACAGATCCCAGCTGTGCTCACCTGGTTCTGCATGCCCATGCTGCCATACGGAAGGTTCCTAACCTCGGCAGGAACTCCCATTAAATACCACGAGGGTATTTGCTTTACAAAAACTTCTGAAAGAAGCATTACACACAGTAATAGCCTTTCTAAAAATATACCAAAAAGTAAAGAGCATCAACATAAAGAAGAATTTACATCAATGAATGGATAAAATAGCCAGTTAACATCAAATGCCAGTAACCCTAAATTTAAATCGACTAAATCCCCCAATCAAAAGATACAGCCAAAACCTAACAGTATACTACATCCAGACCCATTTTATATCCAAAGATACACAAAGACTCAAAACAAAGGGTTGGAGAAAGATTTACCAACCAAATGGAGAGCAAAAATAAATAAATAAACAAAAAGGAGCAGTAGCAATTCTCGCATTTGATAAAACAGATTTCAAAGTAACAAAGATATAGTGGTAAAACGATCAATGCAACAATAAGAGCTAAGGATCCTAACACCCAGATACATAAGACCTATAAAGAGATTTAGACTCAATTAAACAGAAAATTAATAAGGATATTCAGGACTTGAACTCAGATCCAGAACAAGTAAACTTAGTAAGTATTTATAGAGCTCTCCACTTTAAATACACAAAATATACATTCTCCAGTTTAAATACACAAAATATTGATCGGCCATTATTAATACCCATTTTTAGAATAAAGCAATATTCCTGTTCTCTCTCTCTTTTTTTTTTTTTGCCAATCAATGAGAGCTTGTAAGGTTGCTGAGGTTGGTTGGCCTTGAATTCTTGGCCTCGCCTTCACAAGCACCACGACATCCGGCCGGAGCCACTTTGGGCCCTTCTTTTTCTTTTTCTTTCTTCCTCTCCTTTTTTTTTTTTTTTAAAAAAAAAATATATATATATAAATATTGAAGCCATTGACCAAATAAAGCTTATCAAAACTTACAGTAACAAGAAAAGGTTGGTTTAAACTATTACCCTAATAAGTATCTCACATTGTAATAAAGCATTTGATAAAACTCAATGCTCATTCATGTTCAAAATTTAGATTACTTCTATTTAGAGGACAGTTTTAAATGTGATTTTTCAAAAATATCCACTTCTTTTGCAACAACCTATTTTATATCCACATGTAAATCATTAAAAATTGCACTTTAAAGCAAACAAAGTAAGACTGTGTGACACAGAATAAATTGGTCGGAAAACACATATAAAGGCAATAAAAAAACATGGCATAATTCTTGCAAATGGTGACAATTTGGTGACAATATGCTTATATTAAAAATAAAAAAGAGTTTAAGTTAGAAAAAAGGAGGATCAAGAATGTGGTAAGACACTGAAATTTGGTTTATACGTAAAAGAATCATTAAGAAAGAAATCTATGTATTATTTAAAAACTACCTCATGGATGTCATTTATTTATATATTTAGTTGTTGTTTTATTGAGTTCTCATCAGAATTTCCTCCAAAACATCCAAAGCTCATTAGGAAATGCAATGACAATAACTAAGAACTTACTAAAGAAGAAAAACATTATTTATATAAAATATTTAAGCATTTTGTTAAGCAACAATGATTAAATTAGTCTAATCCTGGAAGTAAATATCCAGACAGACTAGCATGAGTGGCACAGAAATCCAGCATGTTTAACATAGCAGTGGCAACAGAGTCAGTGAGAAAGAGAGCAATTATTCAATTAAATGTTCTAGGAGAATTTTTCACTACGGGGAAAAAGTTACACTTGCAAAATGGAACTGTGAAAAAGACAATATAGAAGAATCATTTGATATCTGTATATGGAAAATCTTTTGCAACTGGAAATCAAAACACAAACTTTAAAACAGAAAACATTTGTAGATCAATTTGTCCACAGGAAAATGTTTGCAACAGATGTTACAGAGATTTACTATCCATAATGTATAAAAAAGTCACACAAATAAACTCTAAGTTGCCAGCATAAATGAAAGAATAAACAGACAATTCACAGAAAGAAATTTAAATGGTTAATAAATGTGTAACAGTTAAAGTATCTAGTGTTGCCTGTCACATTAGCATATATTTTAAACAAATACAACCACCTAATGCTAAACATGTGGTGAAAAACGTAACTCTCAAGTACACTACTGATGGGAAGAGACATTAGAACAGGGATTCAAGGTGGAAAGCAACTTAGGTATAATGCTTCCTGCATATTCAACTTTGGTAATTTCAATTATAAAATTCTATTCAAAATATGTGTGAAAGATGGTGTTTTATAAAAGTCTGGTTGAAAATAAGAAAAGTTTTGTAATTGCTGAGTAAATGATTAAATGATGAGATATCCAAGTGATCAGTGCAACAGTTGTAACATGACAGTTCACAGAGTAAATATTATGTAAAATCCTTATGTTTCAAGATAATGTGAATAAATACACAATTGTGTATAAGCCAGCTGAAGCATTTAAAGATTAAACTACAAGAAAATATAACAAAGGCTTAATTTTTTTAGTACTATCTTGATATCCTATTTTCTATTGTTTCCCAATTGCATGTTACCTTTTTAATAAAAATAAAATAACTGTACTTAAAACATTTCAAAACTTGTATTAAGAGCCTGATTTAATAATGGCTAAAGCATAACAGTTATCAGGAAATAGGTATTTATGACTCACAAACATAGGAGTTTCAAACAATATGTGCATATAATTTTCCAGAAGAGTTTAAAGTAGTTGAATCTTTCAGGATTCTTAGAAGTTCCTCCAGAGTTTATTTCACAAGTAAGAACTCAACCAACCTATGCATAAACCTTCTGACTCCTTTAGATGTTACCTTAATCAGATTTCTTTAATGTGCTGTCCATCTCTGCTCACTCATCTCTTCTCTTCAAGCACAACTCTGCTGAAAATTGGGGGTCTTCAGTGATCTCCTTTCCAGCCAGCTAGATGTGTTGTTTCGGGTCCCTGGTATGTGCTGTGTCTTTAGCCTGCATGTGACCAGTTACTTTCTTGCAGCCTTTTTCTCCTGGGCCTCCCTATCTCCTTCTTTCTGTTACTTACTGTAGCTTCCTCCTTCTCTTCTTTTAGCTTTGTGTTATGTGCCATCCACTCATGTGGGCTCTTGGCTTTCTACTCTTCTTTCTCTGCTCTCAAACTTCCATCTTTTTAATGTTTGTATTGTCAGTCCCCACCTGATCTTTTGATTGAACTCCATTTCTAATAGCCTAAGGAAATCCTTCCATGTTTTCACCTTAGCAGAACCTCAAAGTTAGTTTTTCACATTCTCAAGATACCTCCCAGTGCTTACCTTCCCCATTTCAACCTTGGTAACATTATTTTCCTACTATTCAAGCTCAACTCATTGGAAACTCCATGGGATTTAACTTGCTTTTATTAGCAGACGCTGACCAGAAACTAAATCATGTTCATTGTTCATAGTTTTAGTCTGTACGTATTTCATTGTATTTAGTGTAGCAGGATAAGGTTCCCAATAGACAAATTGCATCCTGTTAACTCCTCCATCTAAACCCAAGGGCTCTTGCTGATTTGAGTAAAATTTTCAATTTAATACTAAGCTTTAGAAATTGTTCCCCTATCAATTATAACTAAATTTACCTCTTACCACACTCAACAATATCCCCTTTTACAAGCCTTCCTTCCACATATGCAAATACTATTCCACTTCCAAGCTCTGCCATCTCTCATGACTTCCCAGTCACTCCAACCAAAACTACTGACAGCCACTTGTAGCTACTCTGTTCTCTCCATCCCACCCATTGTGTCACCTAATACGCCACCTCACTGTGTATTCCTGTGATTTTCTGCAGATCAAACCTATTCTATTATGCAGTTACACCAAGATTAAAATAATTTTAATGCTAAATTTTAAAGAGTATAGTTGTCAACATGGTGAAACCCCATCTCTACTAAAAATACAATAAATTAGCTGGGCATGGTGCCACATGCCTGTAATCCCAGCTACTCAGGAGGCTGAGGCAGGAGAATTGCCTGAACCCAGGAGGAGGAGGAGGTTGCAGTGAGCCGAGATCGCGCCATTGCACTCCAGCCTGGGTAACAAGAGCAAAACTCCATCTCAAAAAAAAAAAAAGTATATTTGTCTAAAATTTTTGATACTTACTATGGGTCAAATTGACAAAATAACGGATATAAAAACTGGACACCAAAATGCCAATTTTGGAGATGAAACCTAATCATGAAGCAGTGTATGTAGGAGGTGTATGATGGTCTCTGGGCCATGCTGTCTAGGTTTGAATCCGGGCTTTGCTACATATCAGCTAGGTGACCTCGAGCAACTTAATCTCAATTACCACATCTGTAAAGTAGGAGTAACAGTACTTACCTAATTCAGTTGTTGTAAACATTAAATGTGTTATCACTTGTAAAGAATGTAAAAAGTCCAGTTGCTATTATTATTTTGGTGGTTATTAAAATATTAAGTAATCACCCCTTTTACCTTGCAATTTCTTTTCTATAAACCTGTCTTACAGAAACACTTGAACAAATACACATATGACTAACATTTTTAGAGGTGGCTGGATCATCTGAGTTTATGAGTTCAAGACCAGCCTGGCCAGTATCGTGAAACCCCATCTCTACCAAAAATACAAAAAATTAGTTGGGCATGGTGGTGCATGCCTATAATTCCAGCTTCTCAGGAGGTGGAAAGAGGGAAATTGCTTGAACCCAGGAGGTGGATGCTGCAGTGAGTTCAGACCACACCACTGCACTCCAGCCTTCGCAACATAGTGAGACTCCATCTCAAAAAAAAAAAAAAAAAAAAAATATTAAAGACAACCTATATGTCTTTAAGTAGCAAAATAGCGAGTACATCATCATATATCATATGATATGATGTGAATTCATAGTCTCTCAGTGTGACTTCACACACTCTTAGTTTCCTCACTAAAGAGTGAAGGAACTCTTTTCTATGTAAAATATGAAGATCTATTTTAAGCTAGGTAACTCGGTATGCACTGATACGGTTGGGCTGTATCCCCTCCCAAATCTCATCCTGAATCGTAGTTCCCATAATCTCCTCATGTCATGGGAGGGACCTGGTAGGAGGAAATCGAATCATGGGGCAGTTACCGCCATGCTGCTCTAATGACAGCGAGTGAGTTATCACAAGGTCTGATGCTCGGCACTTCTCTTTCCTGTCACCGTATGAAGGACATGTTTGCTTCCTCTTCTGTCATGATTGTAAATTTCCTGAGGCCTCTTCAGCCATGCTGAACAGTGAGACAATTGAAGCTTTTTTCTTTATAAATTACCCAGTCTCGCATAGGTCTTTATTAGCGGCATGACACTGGACTATACGTGCATATTACACAATTTTCTGGGGAAGAAGGAAGTATTATATGTTCATGATTGAAGGTCTGGAAGAATAAACTTAATGCACGCAGAGATGGTGTTGACTGAGTGTATTCGCTTTGCCATCATACATGCTCATTATCTGAATTGCTTCCAAGAAACATCTAGCACTTGTTAATTAAAATGTTTAAACATATAAAAAAGAACCAGAAAATCTCAGGAATATATAGATGATAAGTTCAAAAACCCTGTGCTTTCTCTATCTGGAGAATGTATACATCACTGATGAGGCTCAGTCATTTTGACCAGGATGTTATCCACCCCACCAAGCAGCTATTAGGAACAAATGGCCTAATTTGTGAGCATGTGAGTAACTGCAGTGTTGAGAGGAAACCTGGTAATGTGCGTCGATGGAGCTCTGCCCACAGTGATTCAATAATTGGTACCTGGGTGACGGCAGAAGACAGAACTGACTTCATTCCAGTAATCAATCAAGAACGCTCATCCAGCAAAATAATCAAGCAGCAGCAATAAGAAAATGATTTTTAAAAATTAAAAGAAATCAGCTTTGTTATGGACAACTATGCAAATGCATCTAAGAGATGACAGCAATGACCAGCGGTAGTTCCCAGGGTCCAGAACATTTGGCTGAGAACTCATTTAATACCAGAGACTTCCCCGTGAGAAAAGAAAAAGTGCCCAGAAACATCAGAAGCTCATGTTGAAGGAGTAAAGTGTAACTCTCACCGTCCCTTTGGAGCAGCCCCTCTGCAGGAAGCAGGTATACACAAGTCAACCATTCCACAGAAAAGGCCACAGGGCTTGGTCATGTACTGCTCTGACCTTTTAAATCAAGAATTGGCCTAATCTAACATCATTTAGCAAGGATGGCATAGCAAGAAAAGGAACTGTAATGAACAGAATGAATCACATTTGTCAGCAGAGAAATAGAGAATACATATGGTTTTATTTTCCAGCAAATACAATAAACAGGATGTAATGCAGTAACCCTCAGTTTCCTTTACCTCCTGAGTGTATTATGTTTTTTGTCATTATGCAGTCCTGAATAAGACTTTCCAATCTGAAATATATAAAAAATATAGACTAAAGTAAACACGATTTCATCATTTGTTTAACACATAAAACCTGCCAGTTTGCTGCCTGAGAAATATAAACAAAAAGTAAAAAAAGAAAATGCATCACGTCCTTTACTTCCAGAGAAGTAAATAAAATATATACATAAATAACTCTACTGGAAGGTACTTTCGTGATCTGAAAGATTGGCATTTGAATTCTGGCCATAGCACAGGATATCTGTGTGCCTATGTGACAGCCATCAGGCCTTACCGCAACAGCTTGGAGAAGTGGAGTTTTCTCCTAACTCCTCTGGGGAAGAAGACGTCTCAGCTGCTTTGGATGTCTCCTTCCCTGGCTGGCTTAACAGTGGGTGCTTTCCGGCACTGGCACTGCCGCCCAGCCAAGGTGTCCTGCAGCAGCCCTTATGCAAGTGTGACAGAGAGCTTAGAGCATCTTGCCTTAGTGTCACTTATTTCACAATGTCACCCCAGCTTCACACTTCAGACCTGAGAGGCATTAGTAAAAGAATTAAGATCACCTATGAATAACTAAAGTCACATATGAATAACTAATAACTACTACAGTTACATTTCTAGTTACTTTCTTCTTCATTGTGTATATGGAAATAGGCTGAGAATTTCTGCTCTGCCTCGGGGCTGGTGGGATCTAGCCCCTACATTCGATGGCTTAAATACTTTGCTAGCAATATGCTGTTCCTACTTCTCTTTCATAACAGCCAAATTTATGAACATTTCCTCTCAGTATAAACATCATTCATGGACATTAGGCCAGTGCTACCTGCAACTATGGATGACAAGTCTTTGCAAACCGGAAAAATAAACTGGAGCCGACTGTCTTACCCTGGGCAGAGCACTGGCTGTCTCTGACATCTTTAACAAGCCAAAGGCTTAATAAACTAGGTGTCTATGGAACATGTCTCAAAATAATAAAATCTATTTATGACAAACCCACAGCCAATATCATACCGAATGGGAAAAACTGGAAGCATTCCCTTTGAAAACTGGCACTAGATGAGGGTGCCCTCTCTGTCTCATCATTCCTATTCAATAAAGTATTGGAAGTTCTAGCAAGAGCAATCAGGCAAGAAAAAGACATAAAGGGTATTAAAAGCTACAGTAATCAAAACAGCATGGTACTGGTACCAAAACAGAGATACAGACCAATGGAACAGAACAGAGGCCTCAGAAGTAACGCCACACGTCTACAACCATCTGATCCTTGACAAATCTGACAAAAACAAGCAACTGTGGGTAACCCCCAATATAGGTACTGAGGAAGGAGAGCTAAGCAGAATCCTGGAACAATTAAGGCCTGAAGAGTATCTCAGTTTGTAGTGTTACTACTCAGTTATTTCCTTTTATTTAATCCTTTATATATCATATATTAGTTTATAGAATTGGGGCTTGAAGAACATGTCAGTTTATAGTTTTACTACTCAGTTATTTCCCTTTATATAATCATCCATACGTAATAATATATTAGTTCATAGAATGAGTGCCTAAAGAATATCTTATCACTCAGTTATTTCAGTATATATATATATAACTATATCTTAGTTCATAATCGGAGGAATGCCTAGAGCAGACATGGTACAGAGCATGAATTAAGGAATAAGCAGCTTATAGACGGAGGAATGTCTGGAGCAGACACAGTGCAGAGCCTGATTTAAGGGAAGAACAGTTATACCAGGACAAGAACCCATGGCCCAGGCGGCAGCATTCAGTATCATAAAGATACCCGCTGTATGGCAGGCTTGGGGTGAGAGTCACTCCTCCTGATAAAGGAATTCTAGGACCTTGCTCCAGTTCTTGTGGAAGGCTGCCCTCAGACCAGCAATCCCTCAAGCATCCGAGGGCTCAAACCCCTCTGGATAACTGCACATTGGTGACTGTGAACTTTATCAGCTCTTGTTACTGTGCTTGATCAAAAAGCATTCTCCTATAGAACTCATTGGAAGCTGCTAGCAGGTGGTGGTAGGCCCTCACAGCCCTGTCACTGCTGTGGAACTTAGTATCCTCCTATAAATCTTCTTAGAAGTAGCATGCCCATAGACAGAGATATTGCACATGGCCCACCTCCATACCTCCGTAACCTAATGGGGGTGGACCCCTTACTGCACATGACCCACTTCCTGGCCTCAGTGACCTAATGGGAATGGACCCCCTGCTGCACACTGTCCACCTCCTAGCCTAGGTGACCTAATGGGGGTGGACCCCCTTGTTTTATTGCTCACAACCCTATCACTATCCTTAAAGATGATTTCATTCACTACCCTGCCCCATAACCTATACACAATAAATACAGATGCTTCTGGACATTCAGGACCTCGCCTGTCTCTGCTTATAGGTGGTGTGGCCCTCCTGAGCCCAGCTGCATTTTCTTTGTACTTCTGTGCCCTGTCTCTTTGTTTCTTGGATCTTGCACCTCAGCACAGCATAAGGGACACCCCAGGACCCTGTGGGGCCCTTAGCCCTCCAAGCAATGGGGAAAGGATTCCCTGTTTAATAAATGGTGGTGGGAAAACTGGCGAGCCATGTGAAGAAAGTTGAAACTGGACCCTTTCCTTACACCTTATACAAAAATTAACTCCAGATGGATTAAAAATTTAAACATAAGACACAAAAACCCTAGAAGAAAACTTAGGCAATACCATTCAGGACATAGGCATAGACAGCCATGTGTTTCGGGCAGCTGGAACATTTTACTGCTATAAAAACAATCGCTTCCTTGAGGCTCCTCCAGTGCCCTAGATCCATCATGAACAAGTATCTTTGGAAAAATCTTACATTTAGAAAGTTGGCGGTGGCACGTGCCTGTAATCTCAGATACTCAGGAGGCTGAGGCAGGAGAATTGCCTGAACCCAGGAGGCGGAGGTTGCGGTGAGCCGAGATCGTGCCATTGCACTCCAGCCTGGGTAACAAGAGCGAAACTCCGTCTCAAAAAAAAAAAAAAAAAGAAAGTTGGACAGTCTTACTGGAGTGAAAGAAATAGTTCTTACCATTTGTATCCACAAATAATATAAAAATGTAACAATGACTGCACGTAGATACTGAAGAAATAGAGATTACGCTGCCAGTTTATAGAAGACACAAAGTCAAAGCAAGAGAAAGCACAAAGTCACCAAACGCAGAAGAAATTGGTCAGGCTTTCTCTTTTCTTGGGCTGTACCTCTGAAGCTGGCGTAAACCCTCCTGTTTATTAGAAAATGTTCTGAACACAGAATCTTGAGGCAGAAATGTGTATCCTAGTCACTACTGTGACTATTTAATCTCTCTGAACCTGTGTTTCCCCCACTGATGAGATGAGAATGATATTTATCCACCTATGTAGGTGTGACCAGATACTATGATGAATTTGAACATATTTGCTAAAGTAAAGTGAGCTATTACTGATACGTATGACTTTTACGGGAAATTTGGTGGGTAAAGTAGAATATGAGAATAATATAGTCAAATACTATTCTAATCATTTTACCACAGTGCAATTGCTGATTTTCCATTTAATACCTGTTGAGCACCAGGTTCCCAGGGTAGAGAAATGAACAAAACAAATACTCCTGCAGTTACTGGAGGAAAACGACTCATCAAATCCATGTTTGTGCCTCAGCACAACACAGCGAACATTTCCTGAGTGCCGGCTAGACGACAGGTGCATGAATGTTTCTGTATAAACTCTCAGAGCTTCATCTTTTTACTTAAACTATTTTCTGACATGGAAAGAACCCAAGTTTTCTTTTAAAAAGGGAGAAAATTTAGAAAGCTTAGCAAAAGTTATGACATCAAATTAATAGAAACTGACTCAGTTTTTGCAACTTAAACTTTACAGGGCTTGAACTACATCAGTATAAATTGAATTCTTTTAAGAAAACTTCAACCCTTACCAGGGTTGCTTCCTTCAAGTTGATTCAACAGAACTTTAATTCACCCAAATCATATGTGCTGTGCCTGGATGAGCAACAAACTCTCTCTGTATATGAACAACTTTTCACTCAATTTTTAAATCCCAAAGCAGTATCATAGAATTTTAGAATTACAAATGGACCTTAGAGGTTAAAATCTTCCACTCATTCTAGGACTCTTGTAAAATATGCTTGGAGAGTTTTGACTAGTCTTAAAGCTTGACTTCTTTCTGTTATGTTAATATCTAAAACAGGCATTATATTCTTTTTAGGTAACTATAACGATTATTTCATTGGTAAAATATTAAAACAAAGTCTGTATGCCCTGGAACACATTTAATCCCTCAATTTTGAAAAAGTCATTATTGTGCTTCATAAAAATTAGGTATAATTTTTACATTATTACCTGGACATAATGTATTTTTAGACCCTCAGAATAAAATATTTACATATTTGCCTTTTAACACCTGAAATCATCATTAATGTTAGTAGTCTCCTCTCATCTCTTATACTATGTGTTATTCACTAATTTATTTACTCGAATATTTTGAGTTCTTAGTATATGTTGTGTAGGCTACTAGTCCATGAAAAATATCTAAAGTCAATTCTTTATTGTAATTCTTATGTGTTACACAGGGGTGACTCTCTTGCCTCTTCTGCAGCATCTCAGAGATGATTCTCCATACCCAACAATCTTCCCTCTCCTTCTGTGTCTTACCCCAGACATATCATGTGGGTAACCCCCATATAGGCACCGAGGAATGAGAGCTAAGCAGAACCCTGGCACAGTTAGGGCTTGAGGAATATCTCACTTTATAGTGTTACTACTCAGCTATTTCCTTTTATATAATCCTTTACATAATCATATATTAGTTTATAGAATTAGGGCTTGATGAATCCCTTTATATAATCCTCTATATATAATCATATAATAGTTGATAGTATGAGTGCCTAAAGAATATTCCCTACATATATACCATTAATTATATCTTAGTTCATAATCGGAGGAATGCCTAGAGTGGACACAGTACAGAGCATGAATTAAGGAATAAGCAGTTTATAATCAGAGGAATGCCTAGAGCAGACACAGTGCAGAGCATGATTTAAGGGAAAAACATTTATGCCAGGACAAGAATCCATGGCCCAGGCGGCAGCGTTCAGTATCATAAAGATCCCACTGTATGGCAGGCTTGGGGTGAGAGCCACTCCTCCTGATAAAGGAGTTGTAGGACCTTGCTCCAGTTCTTGTGGAAGGCTGCCCTCAGACCGGCAATCCACCTTGGTGACTGTGAACTTTATCAGCTCTTGTTACTGTGCTGCTTGAAAAGCATCTTCCCATAGAACCCAGTAGAAGCTGCCAGAAGGTGGCGGTAACCCTGACAGCTCTGTCACTGCTGTGACTTAAAGCATCCTCCTGTAAATCTTCGTAGAAGTAGTTTGCCCATAGATAGAAGTCTTGCACACTGCACACGGCCCACCTTCAAACCTCGGTGACCTAATGGGGGTGGACCCCTTACTGCACATGGCCCTTGCCTTTGTGGGAATGGGTCCCTTGCTGTGCACTGTCCACCTCCTGGCCTAGGTGACATAATGGGGGTGGACTCCATGTTTTATTGCTCACGACCCTATCACTATCCTTAAAGATGACTTCACTCACTGCCCTGCTCCCTCACCTATGCACAATAAATACTCACACTTCTGGACATTCGAGGCCTCGCCTGACTCCGCTCATAGGTGGCGTGGCCCCCCGAGCCCAGCTGCGTTTTTCTTGTACTTCTGTGTCCTGTCTCTTTATTTCTCAGATCCTGCACCTCAGCACAACAGAAGGCTCACCCCACGACCCTGTGGGGCCATCAGCCCTACATATCTGGGGCTCAGAAGCAGAGGACCACAACCCCTGACTAAGTAAAATTAACCCCTTACATGCACAGAAACTTTGGTATGCAGTTCAGTGGAATGCATTTTTATTTTTCTTTGTTTTGAGACAGAGTATTGTTCTGTTGCCATACACCAGGCTGGAGTACAGTGGTGCAATCTCGTCTCAGCACAATCTCCACCTCCTGGGTTCAAGAAACTCTCCTGGCTCAGCCTCCATAGTAGCTGGGACTACACATGCACACCACCATGCCCAGCTAAGTTTTGTGTTTAGAGACGGGGTTTCACCACGTTGGCCAGGATGGACTCAATCTCTTGACCTTGTGATCTGCCCATCTCAGCCTCCCAAAGGGCTGGGATTACAGGCATGAGCCACCATGCCTGGCCTAGTGGAATGTCTTTCTACCAAGGGCCCCTGGATTCCAAAGGTGTTAAGCCATCTCCTTCTGCACCTGGTAGGATTCTTCACTGGCACTACTATTGCCCTTGGCTCTTACTTTCCTGAGCAGGGGTCCCTAACCCCCAGGCCATGGACTGAGACTGGTCTGTGGCCTGCTAGGAACTGGGCTGTACAGCATGAGATAAGTGGCAGGCAAGTGAGCATTACCACCTGATACCCGCCGCCTGTTACATCAGCCAGCATTAGGTTCTCACAGGAGCATAAACTACTGTAAACTGCACATGTCAGGGATCTAGCTTGTGCACTCCTTATGAGGATCTAACTAATGCCTGATGATCTCAGGTAGAACAGTTTATCCCCAAACCATCCCAACTGGTTTTGAGATAAAGCTGCCCAAGATGAAAACCAGTCTCTGTTCCCAAAAAGATTAGGGACAGCTCTTCCCGAGGACAGGACTTGCCAGTTGAGCTAGTCCATTTCACATTGCTGTGAAGGAGTATCTGAGACTGGGTAACTTATTAAGAAAAGAGGTTTCTTTGGCTCACAGTTCTGCAGGTGATACAAGCAAGGCACCACCACCCGCCCAGCTAGTGGGCAGACCCCTGGGAGCTTTTACTCACTGTGAAGGCAAAGAGGAAGCAGGTGTTTCACACTGCAAGAGAAGAGGGAGGTCCCAGACCCTTAACCAGCTAAACTAATAGAGCAATAAATCACTCATTTCCATGGGGAGGGCATCAAGCTATTCATGAGAGATCTGCTCCCATAACACAAACACCTCCCACTGGACCCCACCTCCAACACTGGGTGAATCACACGTCATCATGAGAGTTGGAAAAGACAAAACATCCAAACTCTATCCCCAGTTCTCCCACCTGTGCAGTGCCTCCAATCATGCTCATACATCAAGCTGCTGATGCTCTCATTCGGCCTCTGGAGCTTTTGTTGCACATGGGTGTGTGCATATGCGTATCAGGGGTAACTCCTCAAAGCCAGCTGGGACTTACCGTCATTTAAGTTTGCATCATGGCCATACTCTATATTACAATTCCTGGAAGAAAATCCCATGAAACTAAAAACAACAGAGCTGGCCTCCATAGTCACCCCCCTTGTGGGAAATTAGTTATCTAAAATTTACAGGGAGGCATGTTTGGCATAGGATACAGAAATGATTCTTTTTAATGTAGTACTTTTGGTAGAAAGAATACCCACACTTAGGACAGGCATGTTTATATGCCATGGAAAACATACAACTTTGTGGTAAATATAACCTCTGAGATGGAATTCAACATGTATTTATCACTTTAACCTTCAGACTCAGTAGCTCAAACTGTGTCCAACTCAACTAGACTCAGTCGTGCTGGGTCTTGGACCAAAATTACCAATGAGCTTAGTAAAAACACACAAACTGAGCTCAAGAAGACAAGCAACACTCCTATTGAAAACATTGTTTTAAGTTCTTAAAGGTATTTTTATACGTAGTATTTCTTATGCTCTGATGAAATTTATCTACTTTATATAATCATGTAAGAGATTAAATAACTAATATAATGAATGGAAAATTGCTTTTCAATTATTTGTTTACCTTTCTATACAAGATCTACTATAATTCATGGGAAAATAAAATCTCTACAAATAAACCAAACAATGACACAAACAGAAACTGTCCAAGAATTCTCAATTATTTCTGGAGAAACTGTTACGCAATTGCATCACTAAAACCACTCTTAGTATGAGTGGCAGGGAATGTATCTCCAATGCGGTTTTAGTGCCAAAATAAGATCTGAACACAATTGTCTTAAATAACTTAAAATAATCACAAATTTCGTAATTAGGAATCTACTTATGCATCAAGGCAGACGAGAGGGAGGACTAGGTGGCAGCTCCAGTCAGAGCAGCATGTGGAGGCTTCCACTGTGAATTTTACCTCCCGATTGACTCCAAGAAGAAACCAGCATTCCTGAGATGACCCAGAGACCCTCTGAAGAAAACAGACTCCTTCTGCAGGACCTCGGAGACACCCCAAATATTATGAGTGACCCAGCTGTGGAAGTGGAACACACATCCCCACTGGAGAAGCTGAAGCTGCAAGAAGGAAACCCTCGAGCAAGCTTTCAAGCCTGACTCGTCATTCACCTGGAAACAGACTCGGGGATGTTGCTGATGGCATGGTGGGAGTGACACTGGCCCTTCAGGTTTCCTGGCAGCTGGGTGAGGCCTGTGACTGTCAGCTTTCCCGACTTCCGAGACAACCGGCATGACCCAGCAGAGGCAGCCATAATCCTCCTAGGTACACAACGCCAGTGACCTGGGAGTCTCATCCCCACCCACCACAGCAGCCACAGCAAGACCTGCCCAAGGAGAGTCTGAGCTCACACACACCCAGCCCTGCCCCACGTGATGGTCCTTCCCCACCCACCCTGGTAGGGAAAGACAAAGCGCATATCATCTTGGGAGTTCTGAGGCCCCGCCCACCAGCGGTTTCTCTCCACACTAGTACAGCTGATGCTTTCTGGAGTGCGCCACCTCCTGGCAGGAGGCCAATCAGCACAAAAATAGATCTCTAAATCAACAAAGCATAACAGAACCTTCAGGGGTCAATTGCACCCTGTACCACCTCTGCCAGAACAGGCACAGGTATCCACAGCTGAGAGGCACATAGATGGTTCACATCACAGGACTCTGTGCAAACTGTCCCCAGTACCAGCGCAGAAACAGGTAGACTCACCGGTGGCTAGACCCAGAAGAGAGACAACAATCACTGCAGTCAGCTCACAGGAAGCCACATCCACAGGAAAACGGGGAGAATACTACACCACGGGAACACCCCGTGGGACAAAAACTCAGAACAGCTTTCAGCCCTAGACCTTACCTCTAACACAGCCTAGCCCAGTGAGAAAAAAACAGAAAACCAGTCCTGGTAATATAGCAAAACAAGGCTTGTCAACACCCCACAAAAATTACACTAGTTCACCAGCAATGGATTCAAACCAAGAAGAAATCCCTGATTCACCTGAAAAAGAATTCAGGAGGTTAGTTAAGCTCCTCAGGGAGGGACCAGAGAAAGGTACAGCCCTGTGAAAAAAATCCAAAAAGTGATACTAGCAGTGAACAGAGAAATATTAAAGGAAATAGATAAAGAAAAAAATAATCCAAAATTCAGGAAACTTTGGACTTACTTTTAGAAATATGAAATGCTCTGGAAAGTCTCAGCAATAGAATTGAACAAGAAGAAGAAAGAAATTCAGAGCTCGAAGATAAGGACTCTGAATTAACCCAACCCAACAAAGACAAAGGAAAAAGAGTAAGAAATTATGAACAAAGCCTCCACAAATTATGGGATTTTGTTAGATGACTAAACCTAAGAATAACTGGTATTCCTGAGGAAGAAGACAATTCTAAAAGTTTGGAAAACATATTTAGGGAAATAATTGAGGAAAACTTTCCTGGCCTTGATAGACACCTAGACATGCAAATACAAGAAGCACGAAGAACACCTGGGAAATACATCACAGAAAGGTCTTTGCCTAGTGTACTGCCATCAGGTTATCCAAAGTTAAGAGGAAAGAAAGACTCTTAAGAGCTGTGAGTGAGAAGCACCAGGTAACCTGTAAAACAAAACTTACCTGATTAACAGCAGACTTAACCTGCATAAACCCTACAAGGCTGGAAGGGATTGGTGCCCGGTCTTCAGCCTCCTCAAACAAAACAGCAGCCAGGAACTTTGTATCTAGTGAAACTAAGCATTACTTAAGAAGGAAAGATACAGTTGTTTTCAGACAAACACACACGGACAGAATTCAGCATTACCAAGTCACCACTACAAGAGCTGCTCAAAGGAGCTATGAATCTTGAAACAAAATCCTGGAATCACATCCAAACAGAATCTTTCTAAAGCATAATTCACACACAATGCATAAAACAAAAATACAAGGTAAAAAGCAGTAACAAAAGAAAACAAAAACACACAAAGTCTGCAGGCAACAAAGAGCATGACAACTGCAATGGTACTTCACATTTCAATACCAACACTGAATGTAAGTGGCCTAAATGCTCTACTTAAAAGATACAGAACCGCAAAATGGGTAAAAACTCACGAACCAGCCATCTGCACCTTCAGGAGTCTCACCTAACACATAAGGACTCACAGAAACTCAAAGTGAAAGGCTGGAAAAAGGCATTTCATACAAAGGACACCAAAACTGAGTAGGGGTAGTTACTCTTAGATCAGACAAAACACATGTTAAAGCAACAGCAGTTAAAAGAGAAAGAGAGGCCTTGTCCAACAGGAAAATATCCCAATCCTAAACATACATGCAGCTAACACTGGAGTTCCCAAATTTATAAAACAATTACTAACAGACCTCAGAAATGAGGGAGATGCAACACCGTAATAGTGGGGACTTCCATACTCCACGGACAGTACTAGACAGTCATCAGGTCAGAAAGTCAAGAAAGACACAAGGTCTTTAAACTATACCTTGGAATAAATAGACTTAACACATATATACGGAATGTTTCATTTAACAACCACAGAATACACATTCTATTCAACAATGCATAGAACTTTCTCCAATACAGACCATATGATAGGCCATAAAACAACTCTCAGTAAGTTTCAGACACCTGAAATTACATCAAGTACTCTCTCATACCAACAGTGGAATAAAACTGGAAATAAACTCCAAAAGGAACCTTCAACACCACACAAATACCTGGAAATTAAATAACCTGCTCCTGAATGAGCATTGGGCCAAACAGGAAATTGAGATAGAAGTTTAAAAATTTATCAAACTCCATGACAATAACTACACAACCTATCAAAACCTCTGAGATACATCTAAGGAGGTGCTAAGAGAAAAGTTCAGAGCCCTAAACATCTACATCAAAAAGTCTGAAAGAGCACAGACAGACCATCTGAGGTCGTGCCTCAAACAATGAGAGAAAAAAATAACAAATCAAACCCAAACACAGCAAAAGGAAATAACACCAAATGAAATGTAATTGAAACAAAGAAAAATACAAAAGATAACTTTAAAAAAAATGCTGATTCTTTGAAAAGATAAGTAAAGCTGATAGACCATTAGCAAGATTAACCACAAAAAGAGAAAATCCAATAACCTCACTGAGAAACAAAACAGGAGATATTACAATTGATACCACTGAAATCAAAAGATCACTCAAGGCTATTACACCTTTACAGAAATAAACTAGAAAACCTAGAAGAGATGGATAAATTTCTGGAAAAATACAGCCCTCTTAGCTTCAGTCAGAAAGACTTAGATGCCACAAACAAACTAGTAACAAGTAGCAAGACTGAAATGATAATTTAAAAATTACCAACAATAAAAAAAAGTCCAGGACTGGAAAGAGTCACTTCAGAATCCTACCAGATATTTTAAGAATTGGCAGCAATCCTTTTGACACTATTCCACAAGACAGAGAAAGAAGCAACCTTCCTTAATTCATTCTATGAAGCCAGCATCACCCTATTACCAAAGCCAGGAAAGGGCACAACCAAAAAGAAAACCACAGAGCAATGTCCTTGATAAATACACAGGCTAAAATTCTTAATAAAATACTTGCTGAGCAAATCAAACATATCAGATAATCCACCATGATCAAGTGACTTTCCTACCAGGGATGCAGGGATGGGGTAACACATGCAAGTCAATGAACGTGATGCACATTCACAGAATTGAAGACAAAATTACATGATCATCTCAATAGATGTGGAAAAAGCATTTAACAAAACCCAGCATCCTTTTACGATTAAAACCCTCAGCAACATCGGTACACAAGGGGCATACCTTAAATTAATGACAGCCATCCATGTCATACCCACAGCCAACCTAATACTGAATGGGGAAAGTGGAAAGCATTCCCTCCGAGAATGGAAACACGACACAGATGGCCTCTGTCACCATTCCTCTTCCAGATAGTCCTGGAAATCCTATCCAGGGCAATCAGACAAGAGAAAGGAATGAAGGGCATCCAAACAGGTCAAGACGAAGTCAGACTGACCCTGTTTGCCAACAGTATGATCATCTACCCTGAAAACCCAAAGGACTCCTCCAGAAAGCTCAGAGAACTGATAAAACAATTTAGCAAAGTTTCCCAATACAAGATTAATGTACACAAATCAGCTCTTCTATAAACCAACAGTGACAAAACAGAGAATCAAATCAAGAACTCAAACCTCTTACAATTGCTGCAAAAAAAAAAAAAAAAAAAAAAGAAAGAAAAGAAAAGAAAAGAAAACTTAGGAATATATCTAACAACAGGGTGGAAAGATCTCTAGTAGAAAATCTGCTTAACACTGACAAAAGAAATCATAGATGACACCAACAAATGAAAACACATCCTTGCTCCTGGATGGGTAAAATCCATATTATAAAAATGGGCACACTGCAATGTACAAATGCATGCAATGTACAGATACAATGCAACTCCCATCAAAATTTCACCATCATTCTTCACAGTTAGAAAAACAGTTCTAATCAAACACCACAAGTTCTCACTCATAGGCGGGTGTTGAACAATGAGGACACATGGACACAGGGAGGGGAGCACTACACACTGGGGTCTGTTGGGGGGAAATAGGGGAGGGACAGTGGGGGGTGGGGAGTTGGGGAGAGATAGCATGGGGAGAAATGCCAGATATAGGTAAAGGGGCGGAAGGCAGCAAATCACAATGTACCTATGCAACTATCTTGCACGTTCTTCACCTGTAACCAAAAACCGAAAATGCACTTAAAAAAAATTTTCTAAAATTCATATGGAAACCAACAAGAGCCACCATAGCCAAAGCAAGACTAAGTGAAAAGAACAAGTCTGGAGGCATCACACTTCCCGATTTCAAAGTATTAGGCCATGGTCACCAAAACAGCATGGTACTGGTACAAAAACAGGCACACAGATCCATGGAACAGAATAGAAAACCCAGAAATGAACCCACATACTTACAGCCAACTCATCTTCAATAAAGCAAACACAAACAAAGTAGAGGAAGGACACCCTTTTCAACAAACGGTGGAGGGTAAGCGGCCACCCACATGTAGGAGAATGAAACTGGATCCTCATCTCTCACCTCACACAAAAATCAACTCAGGACAGATTAAGGACTTAAACCTAAGACCCAAAACTATAAAAATTCCAGAAGATAACACTGGAGAAACCCTTTTAGGCTTGGCTTAGGCAAAGATTTTATGAGTAAAAACCCAAAAGTAACTGCAATATAAACAAAGATAAATAGCTGGGACATAACTAAAGAGCTTTCGCGTGGCAAAAAGAACAGTCAGCAGAATAAACAGTTAACCCACAGGGTGAGAGAAAATGTTCACAATCTACACTTCTGACAAAGGACTCATACCCAGAATCTACAACAAAGTCAAACAAATCAGTGAGAGAAAAACCAACCCACCCCATCAGAAAGTGGGCTAAGGACATGAATGGACAATTCTCCAAAGAAGATATACAAATGGCTAGCAAGCAATAAAGAAAAATGCTCAGCATCACTAATGACGTGGGAAATGCAAATCAAAACTGCAACGCAATACCACCTTTCTCCTGCAAGGACGGCCATCATCAAAGCATTTAAACAACAACAACAACAGTAGATGTTGGCGTGGTTGTGGCAATCAGGGGACGCTTCTACACTGCTCGAAGAAATGGAAACTAGTACAGCCACTAAGGAAAACAGGGTGGAGTTCCTTAAAGAACTAAAAGTAGAATTACCATTTGATCAAGCAATCCCACTGCTGGATATCTACCCAGAAAAAAGAAGTCATTATTTGAAAAAGATACTTGCACACACATGTTTACAGCAACACAATTCACAACTGCAAAATCATGGAACCAGCCCAAATGCCCATCCATCAGTGAGAGGATTAAAAAACTGTTATACATATACACGATGGAATACCACTCAGGGGAAAAAGGAATAAATTAACAGCATTGCCCCGACCTAGATGAGATTAGTGACTATTATTCTAAGTGAAGCAACTCAAGAATGGAAAACCAAATATTGTACATTCTCACTGATATGTGGGAACTAAGCTATGAGGACACAGAGGCTTAAGAATGACACAGTGGACTTTGGTGACTTGGGGGAGGGGGAGGCACAAGGGATAAAGGCAACAAATACCACACAGTGTTTACTGCTCAGGGGATGGGTGCACGGGAATCTCACAAATCACTAAAGAATTTACTCATGTACCCAAACACCACCTGTCCCCCAATAACTCATGGACAATAAGTAACACAGAATCCTCTTATGAAGTATTTGTTATGCACTAGGCATTGCTCTGGGTGGTTTACATGTCTTGATTTATTTAATATTCTCACCAACCACCCTCAGGGGACACTGTTGTCAACCTCATTTTACAGATGAGGGAATGAGACACAGAAAAGATAAGTAACTTACTCAATGTTACACGTAATATGTGGCAAAGTCAACACTTAAAGTAATTAATAATGTGACTATATTTTAGAGCAAAGTTCAATTTACTACAGGAAATGAATTTAAAATGTATCAGAGTCTCCTTTGCATTTCAGTAGATAATGCACTGTGCCCCACCGCTATGGATGAACCATCTACAAAGCTAGGTGAGGCCAAAGTCGAGGTTACTCCGCAGTCTGTTGGGCAGGAGAAGGGCATCCTACCCATCCTCTACCATCTTATCCAGGGATCTCCAATCTCTACTTTCTGATTCTGCCTAATACAGAATACAGAACAAAACCTGTCTTCCCGAGACTAAAATGCTTCACCCATGCTGGGTGTCCAGGGCCCATGTTAATCATGTCTGAAACTTGGTTTAACAAATGCACAATGAATCATCATCTCTTTCATTTCTTTAAAATGTGACTCAGTCATTAAAACATATCTAACCTGACTTCAAATATTTTATTACTGAACATGTCAATATCTTACATGAATAGGTCTACCCTTTATGTGACTGAATCAAGTAAATAGATGCTTGCTGTTTGTGTAGGGAAGATGCTCAGGGTAGAGAACCAGAGGGTTGGGTGGGCATGGGGAGCTGGGTGGAGGCTCAGTCTCATCTGGCCTTCACTTGCCTTCCTCTAAGCCAGATTGCCTGAGGGGAGGAGCAGTGTAACATCTGCCTCCAGTGATGAAAATCCAGGCTACCCACAGAATGGCCATAAATTGAGAGAGTTAAGTTCGGAGTTCCTGAAGACTCCTCCCAAACTCCTTAGATGTAAGTTTACCATCGATCTGTGGACATTATCAGACTACATAATCTTGTAAATTTGTCCAGACTGTCTTTCAGTCATTTTCAGTGAGTTATACTGTATCCATTAGTTGATAGTTATTTTTTAAAACTGGGAAGAAATGCAGATAACCATTTTCTCACCATAAACTGAGCACATATGATGCTTCAAGCCATATAAATGGTTCATGGGTTTTGTGAACTGTACTGGTAGGAGGAGAATTCTGTCATTTCACCTCATAAGTATTTGTGTAAAATCAACACAACAGTTTGAAATTGAAATCTACATTGAAACCTAATTAATACTTTCATAACGTCTACAGTGGTAGTAAGTGACTGCAGGAAGGAAAAGTTATCTGGGCAGTTTTCAGCCATACTGGTTAGTACAATGAATCTAGGGGTGATTAAATGTTGAGTGCATAAATAAATGAATTAATGTGTAAGTGGAATGTTGATAAATTATTGATTGATGGCCTAATAGTCTGTACAGCTTAGTTATATCACTGATTATCTAGATGATTCTGCTTCCATAAATTTATTTTTCTAGCTCCACTCTTTCCAAATCATCAGGAATGCTCGATTTACTGCCTGACTAACCAGGAGCTGGCTGGGATCTTCTCATCCTTGAGCCAAGGGCCTTCCCTCATCACTGTTTCTTTCCTTATTACTTGCAAGTGATATATGTACTCTCTTATGACCATCTCTTCTTCTAACACATGCCCCACGATGAGAAGGACTCAGCCTGGCTTGTTATTCCCATAAGGACAAATGCCAACTAAAAATAAGAAGCTCAACTCTTTGTTAAGGACTGAATTGTGTCCCACCCTCCAGTGTGACTTTATTGGCAGAAAGGGCCTTTAAAGAGTTGATCAAGGTTCGATGAGATGACAAGGATTGGGCTTCAGTATGATAGGACTAGCGTTCTTCTAAGAGGAGGAAGAGACACAAGAGATCTCTCTCCCTGTGCATGAGGAAAATGTCACATGGGAGAGAGTGAAAAGGTAACTCTCTCCAAGAGAGGAAGAGCAGTCTCACCAAAAGCCAACCCCACTGGCACCTTCATCTTGGCCTTTCAGCCTCAACAACAGTGAGGGAATAAATATCTGTTGTTTAAGTTAGCCAATCTGTAGTGTTTTGTTAGGAAGCCTATGATGACTAACTGACTAATATATTCTCCACATTAAAAATAAGAAAAGAAGCACCTTTTGCTTAGGGCATTTACTTTAGAAAGCTTGTACATCTTTGTCATTTTGAAATGTATGTAAATATTCTTAAGAGATAACTTAGTCTCTTGTTAGTTTTAAGACCCAAGGATGCTGTTCTCAAAGCCTGGGAATCATTACTTTGAAAATTATCAAGGAAGATGACACCTTCATTTCTCAGGTTCAGTAGGAGGCTGGGAGGGTAAGTTCAGCAGGTAACTTTCTCCAAGTTGCAAGACAACCTACTTTTATGAAGACATAAGTTTATTTTTTCTTTGGATAAAGCCAATTGTCTAACACAGATGGTTACCCCAAGTACTAAGAAAATTTAAAATGAAAGGTGTGTGACAAATGGTAAAGTCCCTTGAGGACAAGTTATTACTTACCTTGAGCATCTGTATGTTAAAAGTTGTATCTCCTTGTTATATACAAAGGTGAGTTTTTTTTCTGCTTTTGCAATTTCTGAGCTGATTTCTTGAGATGTGCATCTCACTCTGGTTTAATGCTAAAAAAAAAAAAAAGTTTATTCAATTAGGAAAAGAGGAAGTCAATTTGTCTCTATTTGCAGATGACATGATTCTATATTTAAAAGACCCCATTGTCTCAGCCCAAAATCTCCTTAAGCTGATAAGCAACTTCAGCAGTCTCAGGATACAAAAATCAACGTGCAAAAATTACAAGCATTCCTATAACTAATAATAGACACAGAGCCACATCATGAGTGAACTCCCATTCACAACTGCTACAAAGAGAATAAAATACATAGAAACACAATTAACAAAAGATGTGAAGGACCTCTTCAAAAAGAGTGACAAACCACTGCTCAAGAAAATGAGAGAGGACACAAACAGATAGAAAAACATTTCGTGCTCATGGTTAGGAGGAATTGATGTTGTGAAAATGGCCATACTGCCCAAAATAATTTACATATTCAATGCTATCCCCATCAAGCTACCAATGACTTTCTTCACAGAATTGGAAAAAACCACCTTAAGCTTTATATGGAACCAAAAGAGAACCAACATAGCCAAGAAACCCCTAAGCACACAATTATGGAGGTATCACACTACCTGACTTCAAACTATACTACAAGCCTACAGGAATCAAAACAGCACAGTACTGGTGCCAAAACAGATATACAGACCAATGAGACAGAACAGAGGCCTTGAAAGTAACACCACACAGCTACCACTGTCTGAACTTTGACAAACCTGACAAAAACAAACAATGGGGAAAGGATACCCTATTTAACAAATGGTGTTGGGAAAACTGGCTAGCCATATGCAGAAAGCTGAAACTGGATCCCTTCCTTGAACTTTATACAAAAATTAACTGCAGATGGATTAAAGATTTAAACATAAGACCTAACATTATAAAAACCCTAGAGAAAAACCTAGGCAACACCATTCTGGACATAAGCATAGGCAAGGATTTCAAGACTAAAACACCAAAAGCAATGGCAACAAAAGCCAAAATAGACAAATGGGACCTAATTAAAGTTAAGAACTTCTGCACAGGAAAAGAAACTATCATTAGAGTGAACTGGCAACCAAAAGAATTGGAAAACAATTTTGCAATCTACTCATCTGAAAAAGGGCTAATATCCAGAATCTGCAAAGAACTTAAACAAATGTACAAGAAAAAAACAACCCCATCGAAAAGTAGGTGACAGAGATCAACAGACATTTTTCAAAAGAAGACATTTATGTAGCCAACAAACATATGAAAAAAAAGCTCATCACTGGTCATTAGAGAAATGCATATCAAAACCACTTTGAGATACCATCTCATGCCAGTTAGAATGGCAATCATTAAAAAATCTGTAGACAGGCTGGGTGCGGTGGCTCAAGCCTGTAATCCCAGCACTTTGGGAGGCCGAGGCGAGTGGATCACGAGGTCAAGAGATCAAGACCATCCTGGTCAACATGGTGAAACCCCATCTCTACTAAAAATACAAAGAATTAGCTGGGCATGGTGGTGCATGCCTGTAATCCCAGCTACTCAGGAGGCTGAGGCAGGAGAATTGCCTGAACCCAGGAGGTGAAGGTTGTGGTGAGCCAAGATCATGCCATTGCACTCATGCAATGGCACTCCATGCCATTGCACTCCAAGATCATGCCAAAAGTTAAACTCCATCTCAAAAAAAAAAAAAAAAAAAAAATCTGGAGACAGATGCTGGAGATGATGTGGGGAAGTAGGAATGCTTTTACACTGCTGTTGAGAGTGTAAATTAGTTCAACCATTGTAGAAGACAGTGTGGTGACTCCTAAAGGATCTAGAAATCGAAATACTGTTTGATCCAGGAATCCCATTATTGGGTATATACCCAAAGGATTAGAAAACATTCAATTATAAAGACGCACATACATGTATGTTTATTGTGGCACTGTTTACAGTAGCAAAGACTTTGAACTAACCCAAATGCCCATCATAGATAGACTGGACAAGGAAAATATGTGACATATACACCATGGAATACTATGCAGCCATAAAAAATGACTTCATGTCCTTTACTGGAACGTGGATGAAGCTGAAAACCATCATTCTCAGCAAACTGACACAAGAACAGAAAACCAAACATTGCATGTTCTCACTCATAAGTGGGTGGTGAATAATGAGAACATCACACACTGGTTCCTGGCGGGTGAGGGGCTAGGGGAGGAATAGCAGGGTATGGGTGAATTGGGAAGGGATAGCATTAGGAGAAATACCTAATGTAGATTTCAGGCCAGTGGATGCGGTAACCACCACCATGGCATGTATATACCTATTTAACAAACCTGCACGATGTGCACATGTACCCCAGAACTTAACCTTTTCTAAAAAATAAGTGGATGGTAAAAAATGAGAACACATGGATATAGGGAAGGGAACATCACACACTGGGGCCTGTGGGTGGTGGGGGAGGGCTAGGGAAGGAATAGCCAGGGGTGGAGGGATTGGGAAGGGTAACAGGAGACATACCTAGTGTAGGTGATGGAGGATCAGATGCAGCAGAGCACCATGACACGTGTACACCTACAGAACAAACCTGTGACACATGTACACCTATGGAACAAACCTGGGACACGTGTACACCTACGGAACAAACCTGTGACACGTGTACACCTACGGAACAAACCTGTGACACGTGTACACCTACGGAACAAACCTGTGACACGTGTACACCTACGGAACAAACCTGGGACACGTGTACACCTACGGAACAAACCTGGGACACGTGTACACCTACGGAACAAACCTGTGACACATGTACACCTACGGAACAAACCTGTGCATTCTGCACATGTACCCCGGAAATTAAAGTATAATATTTCTTTCTCTCCTACCTTTGTGGAGAAGTATTCTTGATTGGGAGGAGATTTTATTTTCAATTATGTGTCTCTAACACCTCCCAGTCTCAGTGAGAATATTAGGCAACATATAAACACATTTTAAATTAACATGTATATGTCCTCATCTGTATTAGTCCAATTTGCATTGCTGTAATAAAGGGATACCTGAGGCTGGGTAATTTACAGGGAAATGAGGGTGATTAGACTCATGGTTGTATAGACTGCCCAGGAAGCATGGCACCAGCATCAGCTTCTTGTGAGGCCTCAGGGAACTTGCAATCATGGCAGAAGGCAAAGGGGAGCTGGCACCTAACATGGTGAGAGAGGAAGAAGAGAGACGGGGGCAGTACCACACTTTCACAACCACATCTCAGTGAGTGAAGAGAGCAAGAATTCAGCCATTACCAAGCCATTCATGAAGGATCTGCCCCATGAGCCAAACTCCTCCCTCCCAGCAGGCCCTACCTCCAGCACTGGGGATCACATTTCAACATGACATTTGGAGGGACTAAACATCCAAACTATATCACCACCTCTGTTACTACTGTATCTACACAAACAATGAGAGGTTCTATTAGACTTCATTACGTCTTAATTCTGCTGCCCATATCAGATAAACAATGGCAGGCTGGTAATGAGGAACCAAAAGTACAGGCCAAAATTGGTTTTACTCAAACGGCCATAGCATCATTTTAAATGTTTGGATAAATCAGGTTTCTTTGGTTAGTGGGCTGATTAGTGGAAAATGCCCTGTGCTTACAGGTGGAAGAATTTGGATTTGAATTCAGTTCCACCACTTTCTATGTGAGTCTTACCAGTCTCCAAATTTCACCCAGAAGCCCAATCTCCTCATCTGAAAATGTCTCATGTTTCTTATAGGGTCACTGAGAGACCAGATGAAATATTACAGGCGTGCTTTGCACGATGAACATTTGTACCATAGTGTTTCCTTAGTATTCACTAACCTTGCCATCTAAAGGGACTGACATTTACCAGCTAGTTTCCAAAGTGGCTTACTCCTAAAGGAAAGAAAAGCTGACTTTCCATTTCCAGTTCATCTGTCTGTTCTTCTACTCCTTTAAACTTCTTCATAAGGACTTTCCTGCCTTTCAACAGTATTTTCTTTATTAACATAGGACAAGGTGCTCACAGTTTTGCACATTTAATTTGTTCTGCATTGGGGGTTATGGTTCCTGAGGGGGATCCCTATTAAGTTACCTTGTCTTTTCAGCTGAAGAATTCGAGGTGTTTATAAACTGAGGGAATACAATGAGTGAAATGGAATGAGGAATAACTGCAGACAAGACAGCAGTGCAATTTACAGCTAGGGCTAGTGTGCTCTAAACCCATCACAACACATTCTACACTATAAATACATATTGTAAGTAAATCACCGAGCTTTCTGCTGTGATCTATTTATTTAGGCTTCTCTCTAATTTGGTCTTGAGGCCTCTCTTTAAAGGAGGCCAGAAACCAGCCCGTCTCCAGGAGAGCCCAGGCCAGGGGGAAAGGTCGGCTCTGGGGTGTCAGTCAGGCAAGGCACAAGGAGGAGGCAGGACCGAAACGCAGGAACAGAAGAAATCTCCAACTTACACATCCCGGAGAAGGTCGGGGAGCGTCTGGAGCCGAGGGGCAGTCTGGAGGCCAAGAGGAACCAGAGAGCAGAGGGAGGGCCTGGAGCTTTGTTCTCGGGCTTGCCCGTGAGGGTGTGGCTTCCCTGATTTAAGAGAACACGCGGAGCTGGGCTTCTTTACAGGACTCCGGTGTGGACCACTAGGTTTATCATAGTCAGCAGCTGTGTGACGCGTGGGTTTGGCTCCGTGGGATGAGGAACACATGGGCCACCTCACACCCACTCAGGGACGGGGAGTGTTACCCAGCTCAGAGGTGACACGGTGAGACTGGGCTTCAGACAAGTTTGGTCAGGCCTGAAAAGGGATGCTGAGGCAGCAACTGTTAAACACATTTGTGATGGTTTTCCCCAAAACCTGGCTTTTAAATCATTTATGTTACACATGAGCAAAAACTGAACTGAAAGCATTTGGAAATAACCCCTTTGGTTTGCACCAGTAAGCAGGAATCCTGTTATTAGTAAAATGACAATGTCACTGAAGTGAAAGCTAAAATATGAAAAACATCCAGGGAAACACGCAGCCCTTTACCTGAGGCGTCAGGGTGTTTCTGTCCATAAAGGCTGTGTTAAGTTTCAGTGTCAGGTTTACCTTGTTATTTTAGTGCTGTCTACGTGAAAATATCCTTTTGAGACTGTACAACACATGTTCTCATTTGGAAAGAAACATATTTCATTGACTGTATATTTTTCTATTGTGACTTTTGAGTGTTTCTTTAATCTGGAGGTTTATATTGCTGGAGAAGTTGCCTGTGGGTAGTTTGCAGCCAACAAGTGACCCTGAATTAGCTACAGGTGATTCTTGTTATAGGAACGCTGCGGCGTGAGGCTTAGCCATGGCTCTCATACTGTGGTTCCTGAACCAGCAGAGACATTATTATAAATGCAAATTCTCAGACCCCACCCAGACCTACTGAGTAAGAAACTCTGAGTGGAAACCAGCAATCTGTGGTCCAGCAAGCCCTACAGGTGATTCTGGACTGCACTAGAGAGCCATCAGTTTACTGTTACCGAAACTTTGTAGGATTTCTATAGCACATTGCGTGAGTAATATAAACGTTGACTATTTATTTTACTTAATGGCACATGTAATATAAATGGTATCTTAATGTAATATAAATGACTAATATAAATGGTCAACATTTTAAAATTCTTTGAGCTGGTACTGAAAACCACTATCCTGTTTAACGAGGGTCGGGCTGACAATAGTGGTCATCACAATTCAGTTTGGGCCACTTGGCCCTGTTCAGAGGCACAGTGACTCACCCACAGGACTCACAATGAGTTGCAAACACGTCCCTTCTGCAGAGCTCAGACTGAGAAGCCTTTTGAGGTGCTAACTAGCAAACATTTTTAAATGTCATCGATACTTACCCTGCCCTCATCTTCACCCTGATTCTGAGTCTTTGCTTTCCTTGAAACAGTGGCTTTCTCTGTGACTTCATTTATCCTCTCTCACTGTGAGCCCTTCCTCAGAACTTGCAGAGAATCCACGGGATTCAGTCATCACCTTCTGAAGGCAGTTTCAGAACTGACTGCTCTCTTAACTATCTATCTTAGTAAACACAGTCACTTAGATGTCCTCCTGCTAACAGCAGCACAAATAAAACTGAATGTGTGCCTCACATCAGCTCCCATCTGAGCGTCCACGTTTTTGTCAGTGGGAGGTTGCACAAGTTACCCTAATTCCCCTTTCTCC
The DNA here is from genome assembly GCA_031835075.1 of Saguinus oedipus. NCBI lineage: Eukaryota > Metazoa > Chordata > Mammalia > Primates > Cebidae > Saguinus > Saguinus oedipus. The sequence goes on along the minus strand of CM063172.1, from coordinate 6,109,421 downwards.
TTTGCTGGCTTGACCCTGGAATGAGCTGTAGGTTTTCATAATATATACCGTATTCATCCCTTTTCTCCATCCCTGCTGTTACTGTATTTAGAATGTAAACAGCTGAACTGGGAAAGTGTTTTCCAAAAGGCCTTCCTCTGTCCCTTTCTCATTCCCTCTCTCTTTTCCTTTCTTCCCTTTCTCTCAATTTCTTCCTTTTCTTTCTTCTCTCCTCCTTTCTTTCCTCCCCTTCCTCCCACAAACAGATGGCAAAATAAATGACTTACCTCCTCTCCCTCTAGGTGTCCCACTGACTAAGAGCAGCCTTTGCATTCTCGACCTCAAAGTTCTCCAAGTTCTGATGACAATCTACTTCTTTCATCTCCCCTCCATCCACTTCCCCTATCGACTCTTACTGGTTCTCAAACTCAGACACACCGAAAAGCCTGATTGAAAGAGATATTTGAGCCCAAATTCTAGGGTTTCTGACTCAGTCATTTCAGGGTAAAGCCCAAGATTTAACATTTCTGAAAAGTTTCCATGTGCTACAGATAGAATGTTGGTATCTCTTCCAAATTTACACGTCCATGTCCTAACCCCCGGTGTGGCTGTATTTAGAGATGGGGCCTCTAAGGAAGTAACTAAGGTTAAATGAAGTAATAGGGTGGGGCCCTGGCCTGACGGGATTAGTGTCCTTATAAAATAAAACACAAGAGAACTTAGGATCTCCCCAGCCTTCAGAACTGAGAAAATAAATTCCTGTGTTTAAGCCACTCAGTCTTTGTATTTTTATGACAGCCTGATCTGACTGATGCTCCAGGTAACCCTGAGGCTGCTGTTCCGGGACTGTATTTGAGAGAACTCACTACTCCACTCTGATTGGCTGCTGTTCTAGTACTGTATTTGAGAGCACCTCACTACTCCACTCTGATTGGCTGCTGTTCTAGGACTGTATTTGAGAGCACCTCACTACTCCACTCTGATTGGCTGCTGTTCCGGGACTGTATTTGAGAGACCTCACTACTCCACTCTGATTGGCTGCTGTTCTAGGACTGTATTTGAGAGCACCTCACTACTCCACTCTGATTGGCTGCTGTTCTAGTACTGTATTTGAGAGCACCTCAATACTCCACTCTGATTGGCTGCTGTTCTAGGACTGTATTTGAGAGCACCTCACTACTCCACTCTGATTGGCTGCTGTTCTGGGACTGTATTTGAGAGCACCTCAATACTCCACTCTGATTGGCTGCTGTTCTAGGACTGTATTTTAGAGCACCTCACTACTCCACTCTGATTGGCTGCTGTTCCGGGACTGTATTTGAGAGCACCTCACTACTCCACTCTGATTGGCTGCTGTTCCGGGACTGTATTTGAGAGCACCTCACTACTCCACTCTGATTGGCTGCTGTTCTAGTACTGTATTTGAGAGCACCTCAATACTCCACTCTGATTGGCTGCTGTTCTAGGACTGTATTTGAGAGCACCTCACTACTCCACTCTGATTGGCTGCTGTTCCGGGACTGTATTTGAGAGCACCTCACTACTCCACTCTGACTGGTCTCCTTGTTGACTTGACCTCTGTGTCTTTCTGACAGGCCTGCTCTTCTTTCTTTACTTGAACCCCACATCTTCTGGAAAACCCCCTTTGAACCATATGTCTTCCCTGAAGGCTCCCAACTCTCCCACCACAGTCATCTCTCTGCTCTTCATCTTTAGATCCACTTGGCATCTCGCATGTACTACCTTGGATGATTCCTTTTTCTCTTCACACATGTGTTTTGTCTTCATCGTAAGCTCCTTGGAGCACAGAATGTCTCCCGGGTGTCGCATACCCAGCACAGTGATTTGTGCGCAGCGCAGGTTCAATAAATATATGATTATTTGAGAACCATGGAGGGTATGGAGAAGGGGTTCCTGGATATGGCAGGTGTGAATCATTCAGGTGTCATAGATCTCTCAGTCACTCTAAGAGCCTCTTAGGAAGGTGGGGTATAGCTCACAGGGGAACACGTGATTATTGGCTTACTTGCTTAGGGAGCAGCATCCTGAGGGGGCTCTGTCTTAATGTTTTGTAGACAAAAGAGTCAACTCTGAGATGGAGTACATCTAATGATGACGATGATGCCATAAGAATAAACATGTCTTTATCCAGTAGTCATTCAGGAGCAGGTTGTTCCGTTTCCAGGTAGTTGTGCAGTTTGAAATATCTCTTTGTAGATTCGACACAAAGAGTGCTTCTAAACAGCAGAATCAACAGAGTTTGATTTACATAATTTGATGTTGTCCTTTGATGAGCAAATGGCAGAAACCCTGGACAGGGCTGATCTGTGCTACCTATGTTTAGTCAACGAGGTTTGCTCTCTTCAAATGCCATAGATTAGGCTACAAACAGCAGACATCTATTTTCTCAGAGTCTTGGAGCCCAGAAGTTCAAGATGAATGTGTCTGCAGAGTGGGCTTCCCCTGAGGCCTCCCTTTTTGGCTCGTGATGGCCTTTCTTCCCTGTGCCCACATCCCTGTGGACACTTTCTGTTCTTACGTGGATTTTAATCCTCCCGGATTAAGACCCAGCCTTATGAGCTCCTTAACCTTAATTACCTCTTTAAAGGTCCTGTCTCCAAATATTGTTGCATTCAGGGTTAGGACTTCAGCCCATGAAATTTGGAGTCCTGGAAGTAAGAGGCATGTTGATCTTGCAGAGTTGAGCCACTGCCCTGTTCAGGAGAGAACACAATTTGGGCATTTTATGTGCCTTTACCATGGGCCAACAGTTCTCTTGGAGAGGATCATCTGGCTTGTGTTTCTTTAGTTTCTTGTGGAAATGTCTCTAATATTATTGCAACTGATGAGTTCCTGGCAACACAGACAGTTCCCAGTTTCCTGAATTCTCTCACTCGATCAGAAAAACAAAAATCTCAAGGCTTGATGTGGACTATTACAGTTTAATAAATAACTCTCCTTCCTTCCCTCTGGAATTCAGAACTACTGATGAAAATGAATGAATGAAGGAATGAGGACAGTGGTAGATGGAGAATTATGCATTACTTTGATAGCTCCTAAAACTGAACTGGAGAATGTGGCTTGGATGTCTAAAAAGGTGACTTCCAAAAGTACCTCTTAAATGGTTCCCACTCCAGAGGATCTCATCCCTCCTCCCTCTTCCTGCCCATCTCTCTCTGGAGGGAAGCAGTCCTTCTGGGGAACTCACCACCCACTGGAGAAGGGAGCACTCACTCCAGGTAATTCCTCCAAACTCACTCATCAGATTCCTCCTTTCTCCCATGGGAGGGAAGGAGGGGAAAGAGAGAGAGAGCCCAGAGCTTAAAATAGACCTGAGATTCTGAGTCTTAAATAGTATTGAGAAACTCAAAGAACTTTTGTTGATCAGGGTTATATCTTTCAATAAATATTTATAGTATTAGAAGTTATAACTCAAAACTTTACAAATCTTTACTAAATAAATTCTTTGGAATATCAATTATATACCTATTCCATGGAAACATGAATACATTTTAGAAAAAATAACTATGTTTTCTTTAAAACGGTACATTATCATGAAGAGCAAGATGGTTTTACATTGTGCAGACCTCTTAGAGGCTGTTGTCCTGGCAGCAAGTTGGACACTCACAGCTGCTTCTGCATTGGTGGAGTTTTCAGTTGGTGGCTTCATCTCACCCCATATGGTCTCCCAAAAACTCCACTTTCACTGAGGAGTGCATGAGTGTGAGAAACACAGATAATGCCGAAGTATTGCCGGAAGATTATGTTGGCCTCGCTTCCCCTAAAAAGGTCCTGGGGACCACATCTCAAGAATTACTCCTCTGAGGTAATCCCCACCTGGAGATGGGGACTGAGGGAGTGGAGGCACCCACCCTCACACGCCAGTTCCCTTGTTTGGAATTTCTAAAGAGAGAGGCATCCCAGCATTCACCCTGCAGTGGGGCAGAACTGTGCGGCACATCCTGAGAGGGATCAGCAGGTGATCAGGACTGAGCCTCTGCCACCTGGGAGAAACCCCAGGACTGACTATAGTGTCTTGTGGAGTTTGTGCCTCACTAGGAGGCACTTGAGTCATGGCAACCATAAGAGGCTGCACGACACAGGATGGGGAATAGTAACAATAGCAAGTAAAGCAAACATGTTCATCGATGATTTCCTATATCTCAGTATTGCTCTAATCACTGTGAAAACAGGAAGCCCGGTAATTTTAACAATTCCATTAACAGGTAACATTATTATCCTGCTTCAGCCAAAAGGCCACTGGGCCCGCTTAGCTGGTTGTTACCCAATGGTTCCAGCACGTTTATAACAAATATAGTCCTTCACTATTGCTCTGACGTTTGGTTACCAGTCGTGTTTAGACTTATGTGGGTCTGTCTCTGGGCCTTCACTCTGCTCTGCTGGCCTATTTATCTCCCCGCGGGAAACATGACACTTGATGTGGTTACTACATCTTTACCATGCATGTCTAAGCCCAGGAAAGTAAGTCCTCCTATAAACAGCCAGAGAAGAACAGGCACATATGTACAGAGAATCAAAGATAAGGATAAAGCAGGTTTCTTGTTGGAAAGTTGCTAGTTGTATGACAGTGGAGAAAATTCTTTAAAGTATTAAAATTTAAAAACTGTCAACCTAAATTTTTTTTGCACGGTCAAAATATTACCCAAAGAGATGGCAAAATAAAGAGGTTTTTAGACATACAAAAAAGATGAAAGAAATCATCACCAGGAGATACACAGACTGAGCAGTGGTAAAGGACATCCATCCAGCAGAATAGCAATTCCAGATGGAAATCCAGTTCCATTTAAGGAAGGAGCCCTTGGCACTGACGGTCTCTTCACAAGATGCTGAAGAGAAGTGATGACAGCCAACATTCTTGCCTTGTTCCTCATCCGGGTGAAAGCATCCAGTTTTTCATCGTTAAGGGTAATACCCACGAAATATCAACCACAGGATTTTTTCTTTTTGATAGATGCCTTTTATCAGTTTGAGAAACTTTGTTTCTGTTCCTAGTTGGCTGAAATTTTTTTATGAGGCTATTGGATTTTGCATAATGCTTTTTCTGAATCTGCTGAAATGCTTTTGCCTTTCAATCTGTTAATATTTGAATCATATTGGCTCATTTAGATTTTGAAGCAACATGGGAAATACATTTTATAGAATCTGACAACAATTTTTCCATAGAAAGATTAACATAGTTTTTAGAAATCCTCTGCCAAGGGAAAAACATTTTCATTAGTCAATGTATCAAGGCCGCTTCCGTTAAGTCTCTTTTTACCTGTTACTGCACCTTCCTTGTTGGTATAGTGGTGAGTATCCTTGCCTGTCAAGTGGGTAAACTGTGGTTCGATTCCCCGATGGGGAGGCAAAGCTGTGAGTTCTGATTCCAATCTCAACAATACTAGCTTTAAGAAGTAGCCCTTTCTGGTTTTGTCATTTTTAAGTCGGATTCCGAGTTTTGGTTTATCAATGGGTTCACGGAGCAAGTGACCATCTGATGGAGGTCCACTGCCTCCTTCCCTCTGGGAAGAGAGGTCACCGAACATGCCTGGATTCAAAATGTTTTCGAGTGGCTCTGGAAATGCACCAGGATCTCTAACTGGGACTTTTCATTTCCCTACTGTTTCGTTAGGAGCAAGAAAGGTGTTTTTCTTTGCCTCAGTATGTTCCAGGAGCGCTAGTTGGTGAGAGTCATTTCAGACCAGCCTGCCATGGGAGAGGCTTTGGGACAGAAAGGGGCTTTGGAACTACTGGGGCGGGTGGTGAAGTTTACATTTCGGCTTCATCACTTACAAATTGGGCGATGTCTTCAGTTATTTCGTCCCCTCCTTTCATCTGTGAATTTAAGATAACAATTTGTATCTTAGGATTCTTGGGGGAAATTAATAAGTAACTGATAAATGGAAACCTTATTAACAATCTATACAGAACAGTAAAATGTAATCGCTGAGGTTCTCTTTTCTGCTGGAAATTAATTATGTTTCTATTGGACAAAATGTATTTGAATTGGCATGAACTAATACCATTTTCATTACTATTAGTTATCTACAAGTCAACTCTTCCCCTGGTGAGTCCTAGAATCGTTTAACGGATACAAATGTGGTCAAAGGTGCACACTCAGAGTCAAGTAATTCCCAGAGGTCCGTTAGACAATGCCCAGCACTTCACTGAAAAACCCCCAATCATCTCTGCTGCCCATTTTCAAGATTCCGACAAGTTTCTCTAACACGTGAAATTTAACTTGTTATGCACTGTTTCAAATCGAGTTAATAAGGAGACGTGTGGCAGAGACAGAGACGCCTTTAACCAGTCACCTAGTCCTGGCCCTCTGTGTGTTCAGTCGTAAATCTGGTCAGTGTATGTTTTTACTTCAGTGCCACAGCTGAATGGGATATTTTCAGGTCTTACTCTCCTTAGTTTATACTGTTTCTTATGGACTCTTCATAAGAACAAAAATGAGTGAAAACAAATGCATTCTCTGGCAGTCCTACAGGATCTTTCTTCCATCACCCCTACTTGCTCTCCGCCACGTAGAGGATCTGTGGTTTGCGGGGTGAAGAGACCTCAGCAAGCATCAGCAGATGGCATTGATATTCCAGGATGCACGTTGTCCAGGTCTAACAAAAAGTCTGAGTCAACTGAGATAGTCAAAAACTGCCCGTACAGCGAAATAGCCAATCTAAGGCTCTGCAATCTAAGTGACTGAAGTAACTCACCCTGCAGCCTCTACCTCTTGGGCTCAAGCAATCCTCCCACCTGAGCCTCCCTAGTAACTGGGACCACAGGCATGTACCTCCATACCTAGCTAATTAATTACGATTATTTTTTGTAGAGACAGGGTCTCACTATTTTATCCAGGCTAGTCTCTAACTCCTGGGCTCAAACAATCCTGCTGCCATGACCTTCCAAAATGCCAGGATTGCAGGAATGAGCCATTGCACTTGACCCTCACTCCCTTTTATAAGTACGTATTACACCATTATGCGTGGAAACAATAGGTCATTTAATAAATATCCTATGCTTGGTAGTTTAGATAGTTTCCAGTATTTTGCATGGATTAATATGGAATCTCTGATGTTCAAGGTGGTGCATTACCAAGTGATTCATTCCACTTTGCCCTTATGGATGGGAAAGAAAGGACTGAAGCAGCACATGAGGGGTAACAGAATGAAGGGTAGAAGAAGAGAAGAGGAAAAGAAGAAGGGCCGAGGGAGAGATGAGGAAGAGGACAAAGGAAAAGTGGGCACTAGGATGGTGTGTAAAAGGGAGAAGCACAAGAGCCGGAGCCCGTGGGACGTGGTCTTCTACGCCTGCAAAACCCTGGGAAGTGCCAGTCATTCCACTTCTCACCCCCACCCCTAACCTAAAGAACCCAGGAAATCTCAATTGGGAAAGTGCAGAAAAAGATGCTGAAGGGGGAGACATCTAAATCTTCTGTCTTGTGTTGTAAGTTATAATTTTCATTCTTCTTTCCCTATCTTTTATTTTTATGAATTTATTTGAGATGGAGTCTCCCTCTGTCACCCAGGCTGGAGTGCAGTGGCATGATCTTGGCTCACTGCAACCTCCACCTCCCAGGTTCAAGCAATTCTCCTGCCTCAGCCTCCCAAGTAGCTGGACTACAGGCACAGGCCACCACACCCAGCTAAGTTTTGTATTTTTAGTAGAGACAGGGTTTCACCATGTTGGCCAGGCTGGTCTCAAGCTCCTCACCTCAAGTGACCCACCCACCTCAGCTTTCCAAAGTGCTGGGATTACAGGGGTGAGCCACCACCCCCAACCTCTTTCCCTACATTTTAGTTCTTCTGAAGAGGAAACCTTGTCCAGTCATAACTAAATTGGACACGTCTCAAGTTCAGGAAGAAACATGAGTCTGCAAGTGATTGAGACTCACTTTGGGAGACCCTGAAAGTCTTTGAAGCCATCAATTCTTCTCATTCTTCTTGCAGATCTCATCCCTTTCGCCAGCTGAATTAGGACTAAAGAGAGAGCTGGAGGTTCAGTCTGGGGAACAGCAGACCTGTGACCTTTCAATACCTGTTTCCACTAAAGGAATACTTGATTTTTATGTCAGGTGCAACCTGACACTGACAATTCGGGACTGACAATTCCTGCTGCCCTGCCTACTGAAGGATTTCCGAGGTCCACCTTGAAGACGGGAAAGCTTCCACAACTTTTCACAGAGTTTCTCTGATAGAAATCTGGTTAGCTCTGCTCCTCTTCTCCAGGGTGCATATATCTTGGTGAAAATGAGGGAAACAGCCATAAAGAATATGCAATTACTGTGCTCACGGTATCTGCTGGGTAAAAATCTTGACTTTGTGTCCAAAGTCTTATAAAAATCTATAGTGCTGTACACAGAAAAAATGCACAGAAGCCTATTTCTGGGGTTTTCATAGATGATCTATATCTTATGGTAAGAACAGTAGCTTTGTAATGAAAGCACAAAATGGATGGATAACAATTTCGCATGGGTATGGGTTTTAGTTTATAAGTGCTTCTTGCAAGGTTCGTGTACTACGATCTTGTCTAAGACCTGGGAAACTCAGAGATGAAAGAGAGGCCAGTGCTCTCAGTCTACACACTCCTGGGGTCCTCCCAACTGCAGCACCCTCCAGAATAAGGTAATTATCCCACACCAGGTAAGGGAATTTGAAGGTGGCTACCCAGTAACTCCAGTGCAAGTTACTTGTTATAATATCTTGACCACAATCCTAAGGTTTCTGGAAAGATGCGATTTAGTTAGTCTTTGGAGGGTCTAAGGAAGTAAAGCTGGCAAAGTGTACGGCTGTTTCAACTTCTACATGTGGCAGAAGCCAAAACTACACTTAATGCCTGGACAGGGACTTGAACCCTGGACCCTCAGATTAAAAGTCTGATGCTCTACCAACTGAGCTACCCAGGCCCTTCCATAGAAGGTTTGTTAATTCTTTAAATAATGTAATCCCATCAGTAATTTGGCTCCCCAAGAAAAGCTGGAGGAAATCCATGGTTTCAGAAACTACCAGGGTTGTGGATCAATCACCTAAGCCATTTAATCACCAAGCAGATAATTTAACCTCCACACTGTACTTTCATTAAACAGCCTATTAATGTGCACAGTTGTGGGGAGAATGAAGATTATTCCTATATTGCCAAAGGGAGTTTCGTACCTCCTTGCCATCCTGGAGGGAGGAACCAAAGAGGAGGCCCTCTTCAGGAATGATTGGCCTAACTGAGGAGCATCCTTGACAGAAATGTGGAAAGAAGGTGAAGGTTCTCTGTTGCCTCAGTTGGTATTTTCCCCACACTTTCCAAAATGGAATGTCTAGGTTCTTTAGAGCTAGGAGGAAATTAAAATACAAGTCTTTCTCTAATGTTCTCTTCGCATTTTGTCTGGAGCCCCAACTCATTCAAACACAAGAATGGCCTGGCAGTTCGGGACGTCGTGCTCATGGTTCGTTCCATATTCATTAATTCATGAGACATCTGCAAAGAGGGACCCTGGGGACAAGAACCCCAAATCAAATGTGGCAGAAGAGAAAGACAAGAAGAGACTTGTTACATGAGGAGCTGTACCAGGTCTCTGCTACCTAACCCAGAACCATTTATTTTTGAGTCCGTAATTCTATTATTTAAAACATTAGGTGGGCGCGGTGGATCACACATGTAATCCCAACACTTTGAGGGGCTGAGACTGGTGGATTACTTGAGGTCAGTTGGCCAGCTTGGCCAACATGGCAAAACCCGGTCTCTAAGAAAAATACAAATAATAATAATTATTACCTGGGAGTGGTGGAGGGCACCTGTAATGACGGCTACTCGGGAGGGCGATGCAGGAAAATGGCTTGAACCTGGGAGGCAGAGGTTGCAGTGAGCTGAGATTGCACCATTGCCCTCCAGCCTGGGTGACAGAGCAAGACTCTGTCTCAATAAATAAATCAATAAAAACATTATTTCTTAGCTTTTTATACAGAAAGACAAACACAATCTAACCAAATATGAAAAAGTCACATGGTACCCGTGATACCAACCATTATAACATAGAACATGTGTAAATGCTATTTTACTGTGTAAGTTACATACAGAATTTCAGGAATTAAAAGTCATGTGACAAATACATACCTACAAGAATGACATTATTTAAGAATAAATGTCAATTAGAGATTATTTTGGTTTGACCTAAAAAACAAGCCATCTTGCCTGCAGGATTTTTCCCTCCAATTTTCAAGTAATGCCTGCAACAGACCTCCTTGTTCTTTTTCTGAGCTTCATGCCATTTTAAGTACCTGTTGATGGTTCAGTGATGAGATGAATCAGAGGTGGAAGGAAGTGTGGAACAGGAGATTAGGTGAGGCCCCGGAATGAAGCAGTGGGCAGCAGGGATGATAATTACCATCTGGGAAAGGGTGAAGGCAGGTCTAGCAATGGGATTGCATGTTGCACAACTTCTATTCCTGCTGCATGTAACAGGTTTTCTTGCTTTACCAAAAACAGCCTCATTTCACTTAATCCACCTTGCCCTTGCTAGTCCCTCAACAAGGAAACATCTGCCCCAAATAGTCACATGACTCAATCCTTATATTCCTTCAGGTCTTTGTTCAAATCTCGCTTTCCCAGGGAGTCGTTTAATAATAACAATGCTGTTAATTACTGTGAAAATCTCCCTCATGTCCCGTATCACTTCTTTGCTTAATGTTCTTTTTTCTTTTTCTTTTCTTTTGTTTTTTGAGATGGAGTTTTGCTCTTGTTGCCCAGGCTGGAGTGCAATGACGCAATCTTGGCTCACCCCAACCTCCACCTCCCGGGTTCAAGCGATTCTCCTGCCTCAGCCTCCCAAGCATCTGGGATCACAGGCAGATGCCACCACACCATCTACGTGTCTACATATTGTAACTATGAGAAAAGCAGCCTCTGACATCCAGGAGCTGGGCTGGTGCTTACTACTAGATCTTAATACTTTTATTTTGAGACAGTCTCACTCTGTCGCTCAGTTTGGAGTGCAGTGGCATGATCTCAGCTCATTGCAACCTTTGCTTCCTGGGTTCAAGTGATTCTGCTGCCTCAGCCTCCCAAGTAGCTGAGATCACAGGTGCTTCCACCACACATGGCTATATTTGTATTTTTATTTATTTATTTATTTATTTATTTGAGATGGACTTTCGCTCTTGTTACCCAGGCTGGAGTGCAATGGCGCAATCTCAGCTCACCGCAACCTCCGCCTCCTGGGTTCAGGCAATTCTCCTGCCTCAGCCTCCTGAGCAGCTGGGATTACAGGCACGCGCCACCATGTCCAGCTAATTTTTTGTATTTTTAGTAGAGATGGGGTTTCACCATGTTGACCAAGGTGGTCTTGATCTCTTGACCTAGTGATCTACCCACCTCAGCCTCCCAAAGTGCTGGGATTACAGGCTTGAGCCACCATGCCCGGCCCTATATTTGTATTTTTAGTAGAAATGAGGTTTCACCGTGTTGGCCAGGCTGGTCTTGAACTCTTGACCTTAGGTAATCAGCCTGCCTGCCCCTCCCTAAGTGCTGGGATTACAGGTGTGAGCACCGTGCCTGGCCTAGATCTTGATATTCTTCTGTGGAACATAAACAATTTTACAGAATATCAACAGCAGAACAAAATTCTCCAATAAATTAAGACAGAAACCAGGCCATTGCATAATCATATCTGAACACAAACAAAACATGAACATTGCTCACACCACAAAATAACAAACAATATCCTCTCCCAAACCACAAGAATAATGGTTACTTTTTTTTACCAATTACAGCATTAGGCTTGCTCTAGCCTGCCCTCCCTTTAGATAACATTTATTAAAATATCCAATCACAAAATTACCCCTGCTTCCTGACTGTATCCAAAGCAGGGCAAAGCCTGACTTTCTTAACCCTCTCCCAAATCACCCAGCCAAAGTCTAAATTTCATCATTGTTTTTTCTAACACCCTATTAGTAACAAACCCATGGTTCCCATGTTGTGTGTTCTCCCTCACTGCAATATGTAATGAACATGTAATGAACATGTAATAAACATGCTGCAGTGAGGGAGAACACACAACATGGGAACTCCCTGGAGGCCTTTGGTGAGAGTGCATTGGCACCGATTAGTTGGATGTCTTTGTCTCCCTCCACTGCTCCACTTCTGTATCTTTGGCACCAACTACAGAATCAGACCCTGACTATGCATTCAACAAATATTTGTGAGATGAATGAATGAGTGAACAGCTCAGGAAAGTCAGTTTTGCCCACAGGAAAGCAAAAGGCTACATTCCTGAGCAGGGCCGGCCACGGAAGCAGCAGATCTTGCCATAAGCCTGGCTCTCCAGAAAGGCTGGATTAGCGTCGCTGGAATAAAGCAGGCTATTTTCTCTGAGGGTAGCACGCTGAGTTTCTTGGCAGCTCAAAAGCCAATCCACTTGGTGTGTATACTCTATTCTTCCCCACTCTCCTTATACTCAAGCAAAGCCCGGCATGGGTGGGAGCTTCAAAATTAGGTCAGCCTCATTTCAACTGGGAACACCCTTATCTCTTAGGATTCATGCTGGATTCCTCCACCACCAACATCAATATTAAGAGTTTCCTGATTTATACTCAGGGCAACAGTAAATAATGAGTCAGTAAATCTTTTAGTGTCTACGATATGATGGTATCTCTCAGTATTTCCCACTTCAAAAGTGAAAAAAAATAGTAAAATATGTTTGGTCTACTTAACAGAGAATATCCCCTTGGTGTTCAACAGTCAAGTTTGTGTTCGACCCCCTCACAGGTCACTTGATTGGCCGCATTTGAGATCTAATGCAATCATTTCCGGTCTTCATCTGTCATCAAGTCATGTTATAGATTAGGGGCTTCCCATTTGTAGAAAAAATCAGGACACTTTTCTAAATGGAACAATTTCCTTTACATGAAGATTCTATAAATAATAAGCTTTTTGACAGTCCTCTCAAAACTATGCTGGATGTCTGAAACTACCTTCCAACATTTAGACATCATAGTTCTGTCAAAGCCTGCCTCCAGTTGTGTTGGTTTGGGAGGGAGAAAAAAAAGCCCTTCTTCAAGCATTTGAAACATTCTTTCACTGGTAGAAATTTCTACTTTGATTTTGTTTTTTTTCTCTGTTAATTTTGGTTTGTGATATTGTGAGCATGGGGTGGCAAACTGTAATGATGCCCTTGTGTGGGGTAGAAGCTAGTCTATTGATTGCTAAATATGCCTTCTTGCCCATGGATCACTTCCTTTTGCTCTTCCCTACGGATAAAGCTACTGGCTCGTTTTCCCCATGTGGTGCATCTCACGCCCACCATCATCTAGTCCAAAGCATCACCACCTCTGCCCGGACCACTACAAGGTTCTCCCAAGGATGGAGCCTGAATTCAGTCCCACTTAGATCTGACTCAAGGTTTTCATTCTTTCCACTTCCCTATATGTTGTTAAAATATTTCACATGCTACAGCGACCTCACGAACTTATGAACACAAGTCCCAGCTCCTCGTGAGGCCGAGGCGGGAGGATCGCTTAAGACCAGCAGTTCCAGGCCGCGGTGCTGCGATCGCGCCTGTCAACAAACAGCCACTGCTCCAGCCCGGGCAGCCACACAGGAGCCTGCTGTTGCTGTAGTTCCAAAACGACACACAAGTAAACAACAACAAGACCAACTCCTCCGGCCACTGTTCTCTGCAATGACTGATTGACAACGCGTGTCTGTCGTGCTGGAGGCAGAGGCAGCTGCGAGCCTGCGGATTGGAACTGTCATGGCAAATGTGAAGGGGCGGAAGGCAGCACATCACACGGCCACGTGTGCACCCATGCGACGATCGTGCACGTTCTGCACATGTACCCCAAACCTAAAATGCAATTAAAAACGAATAAATAAAAATAAATTAATAAATTAATAAAAGTGTCACCTTCACCACTGAAAGGAGGGACGAGGAAGGCGGGTACAGTTTACTGCCCGGGACGGCCACACGCCTTTGTACTCTGTCTCTACGAGCGCATTTTGTACCGCGTATCGCATCCGCCTTCCCCAAGCCCTCAGGAAGAAATGAGTAAGAGAAAAAACTGAGGGCGAGAAAAGCCAGCGGGTGAGGAAAGTGCTGGAAGAAGTGGGGATCGGGAGAAACGCAGGACGAGCGTGCAACGTGCCGCCCCGCACGTGGAGGGACAACTCGGATGCCGGAGGACGCGGTAAAGGGGGCGTTCGAGCCCTTCTCACCGGCTCCCTCCTTGCCTACGTCGTTTTTGCCATTTAATTATGAGAAGAGAGTGTAAGCCTCAAAAAGCGGCCAGCGCCAACAAGATGCGCAAAGTTAAGTCAAATTCCCCCCCTGTCCGCACTCACCTGGATTGCGGGGCTGGCGGGTGAGTGGGGAGAGGGGAACGCGGTGGGCGGCGAGGTAAGGGCAGGTGTGGGCAGGAGCCGGCTCTGGGGCTGCCTTAACTACGTGCCATCGCGAGTCTTCGGCTTACACCAAAACTCAGCTTTACTCCTCCTCCGTTTCCCGCTTACCGACCCTGCAACGGATTGACTATTAGTTACGCTAAGTAGATGACCGAATCGGCTCTCCGCGCGGGTGTCAGGATGGCCGAGTGGTCTAAGGCGCCAGACTCAAGCTCAGGCTTCCCTCGTTGGGGGTTCTGGTCTCCGAATGGAGGCGTGGGTTCGAATCCCACTTCTGACACGGACCTGTTTTGCATTTGCCACGGACCCAAGAGCTGCAACTTCTCGTGTTAACTGTTTTCCTACCCTACTCTTTTTTTTTTTACTCTTTGGCAGACTCACCAAACGTTGCTCTCCCCCACTCTCTTCATTAGAACATTGCGTTTCTTTCAGCTCTTTTTGGACCAGTGTGGTTCAGACATCCTTTCCCTCTTTCTTCCTTCCTCTGTCCTTTCAATAAAAATTACATAAATTTCTACATGGAATAATCGCAATAGCCTTAAAATCTACGTCTTAAAATATAGATAAGGAGAGGGCTTTAATTCCTGTTTTCAGTCCTTCAACTTCTCTGTGAGTGGCAGGCATTTTGAGCGCTCCTCCACACTGTCTCTCCTCCTCCATTCCCCCACCGGACCTTCTCTTTCTTCACCTGCTGGCCTTCTTCGTTCCTTCCTCGTATACCTTCTCCCGGTCACACACACACACACACACACACACACACACACGCATTCAGAACACGCATTGTTGTGCAAGGATAAACAAAATGTCGTAAAATAGAGCTCAGAAGTCATCTGCACATATGCGTAAATTTAATACATGATAAAGGGTGGCACTGCAGCTGGAGTGACAGAATATAATTTGCTGAGAAATCGATACAGAAATAAACACGGTCAGAAGCTGTGAATCTATCATACCCCCTTTCACTGCCTGACCTGATTAGACGTAATTTATATCATAAGAAGAGGAGTATGTAACAAATAATAAATATTCTACATATGGTCAATCAACACATTAGCTGATCATTATTATCAATAATGATCATGTGGATCACTGATGATCAATATTATTGATTATTGATCAATAATGATCTGCTACATTATTGCCAAATTGTACAAGTTGAGGGGAAAATCCACCATGTCAAATGGCATGGTTTTTAAAAGGGGCTTTATTGGGGGATTCATTTTGCTAAACAAGCAAAGGCAGAAGTTGATCAATTCTCTGTTCTACATAGAAGGGTACCAGGCACCGGCACTGCTGGAAATACTGCAGGCCTGTGGTCCACAAGAAGGCATCTTGCCCATTTCCCACCCTCCACAAACAGAAGAGCCTTTTCCAAGACCTTCAGTGAGAGTGGGCCAGACCACTCAACGGCAGGCAACCTGGATTTAAGGTGTGATATTTGTGATACAATGGTACAATCCATGCTATGGAATATCACACAATTTATATAAAGAGTGAAAGAACACCACATATGTTAAATGATAGCCCTACAGGCAAAGATGAGTGGAGATATACCTCTATATGTGTATATGTAGAGAATGTGTGTATACATAAATGCAACTATCTGCATCTTCCCATAAATATGTTACATATTCCGAATGTTAACATACATATAACATTTCTGGGAAGATGCACAGAATACTTGAAACTATGCACCAGTGGAGGGAATTAAGGCAGTAGTGTTCTGGGATGAAAAGGAGACATTTTCCAGCTGTATTTGTACAGTTGGGTAGGGGAGGACTTTTACCAATCTTTGTTTTGGATCAAAATCAGTGCTAGAGATCCTCATTCATAATATTTCATAGAAAAGCAAATTTAATTTCAATTAATTTCTTAGAGCTGAAATCTTTGCCCTACTAATGATCACTTATTGGGGTTGAGTTTTCACCAGCAAGAAAAATGGGCTGTTTCCAGACAGAAGCTGCAGAATTCTTACAGGCACAGTTTACGATGTCTACTGGCAATTCTCAAGCAGAGTCCGGGAAAACGATAAATTTAACTGCCCCAGAAAGTTGTTTTTCATAAGGAAGAAACAGTTCCTGGCATTCATGTTAATATCCAACTTTAATTCTTTCCCCTTTGATTTGGTTATCTAGCGATGTCTAGACATGAAAATGTTTCTGAAGAAGCTTCCCAGATGTTAACACTGCAAAGCAGAAAATGAATTACAGAAAAATGGGATTCACTGACTGGAGAAAACGTCCAATTAATATAAGGAGAAATTGGGCTGGGTGCAGTGGCTCACTCCTATAATCCCAACACTCTGGGAGGCTGAAGCGGGTGGATCACGTAAGGTCGGGAGTTCAAGACCATCCTGACCAACATGGAGAAAACCCATCTCTATTAAAAATAGAAAATTAGCCTGGCATGGTGGTGCATTCCTGTAATCCCAGCTATTCGGGAAGTTGAGGCAAGGAGCATCACTTGAACCCTGGAGGCAGAGGTTGCGGTGAGCCGAGTTCACGCCATTGCACACCAGCCTGGGCAACAAGAGTGAAATGCCGTATTTAAAAAAAAGTATAAAAGGAGAAATTACTTGCACAGGTATTCACTCCAATCACAAAATATAACATGTAACTCTGGCAGGACTCGAACCCACAACCTTTGAATCTCTTGATTTAGGCTAGAAGTCCAATGCACTATCCATTGAGCCACAGAGCCTACTTGTGAGCCACCTTCTGTCCTTGATTGCTAATTAATTTGATTATTCATGTAATATTTTTCCTGAAAACATTCTGCTCCAGTCACCTGAAAGTTCGAGAAACACAAAAATGAGACAACCCAAGGGATGTGCAACCCCTGAAACAGAAGTCACTGAGCTTTTCAATAATTATTTCACTTGTCTCTACGTGGACAACTGGATAGCTTCCGGACAGCTGAGCACATGGAGGTTTCTGGAGGGTGCCCGGCCCAGGGAGTGCTTGGAAGCTCCCCGCCCCTTCTCCCATCGCTCGCCCTTCGTGCCTCTTCATTTGTATCCTTTGGGATATCCTTTATAATAAAGCAGTAAACCCTATAGCCTGGCACCCGCAACGTAGAAGGTGCAGGTGGCTTTCTCTGAGGATGTGGACTTGCCCTGCACCGACCCCTGGGAACCGCAGGTCTCCTGCAAAGTCTCCGGGGCCAAGCTATTGGAGGGCGGTGAAGAGAGGACGCAGGCACCGCAGGAAGATCCTCGCCTCAGGGACCAGCACTATCATCAAAAGGGGCAAGATGGCTCTCTCCAGGCCCCCAGTGAAAGGCCCTATTCCCTGAATATCCAAAGTGCTACCAGCTGCAACTCGTGGGCAACGAAGAGCACTCTGCAGGCACCGCAAGGGCAGAGAAACCTAAGTGGCAAGGTACCCTGAGAGTGACACGATACCCTAAACACCGTAGAGAATTTTAAGAAATACAGAGCTGGAGCCGAGCAGGTGGCTCAGACCTGTAATCCCAGCACTCTGAGAGGAGGAGGTGGGCGAATCATTTGAGGTCAGGAGTTCGAGACCAGCCTGGCCAACTTGGTGAAATCTCATCTCTACTGAAAACACAAAAATTACCTGGGTGTGGTGGTGTGCAGCTGCAGTCACAGGTACTCAGGAGGCTGACGCAGGAGATTCACTTGAACCAGGGAGGCAGAGGCTGTGATGAGCTGAGATGGTGCCACTGTACCACAGCCTGGGCGACAGAGGAAAAACGTAAAAATGTAATTTAAAAAAAGAAACTCCATTGAGTCATTATCCTCGCGATGACGGTGGTGTTCTGGGGATGAGAGGTAGCCTTTCATCTCTTATGCTTTCCATCATTCCAAACAAAGACGTTACAAAGAAGCCCAAGGGAACAGTCTTCTGCAGAAGTGTTTCTGGGGAGTCAGGAGGCCAGGACTGCGGTCTGTTCTTGAAGCACCAGCCAAAAGCAATCCAAGATATGGACATATGGCAGCCACTGGCAAAAGGGACTTCACTAAACGCCGCACTGTTTTAATAATTGTTGGGTTTCTCTTATCAAACTTGGACCCTTCTCTTCCTGTTTTCCAAAGACATTTTATTGCTTTAGTTGTATGCTCATTGTCCCCACTGATATTAGGATGTAAAAGGAATACTAAGTTCATTTAATGTTTCTGTATGTGTCACAGCTTTCATGTTATTAAAGATACACAGGTGGGAAGAAATAGGATAGTTTGACCAGGGATCAAAATCCGTGGGGAGAAAAAGGATAGTTTGACCAGGGATCAAAATCCGCATCTCTTTTAATCTGGCCTCTCCAATTCCATGCTTGGGACAGTTGATTTCACGGGATGGGATTTGAGGAACTTCCAACACTTGACATTGGATGGTATTTTTAATACATGGCCGAGCCCCGTTAAGTCCCTTTCCTCTAGCTCCAGTCTCGAGTTCTCTCTCGAAAGAGAGGCCCTTCTTGTTCGTTCTTGTTCATATCTGTGTTTTGTTTGTGTTTGAGAACGAGTTTCATGTGCTTTGCCAATAAGGTCACAGAGCAAACAATGACCTTCTGGCACAAATCCACTGCATCCAGGTGGCTTTGGAACGCTCCCAGGTTTTCTAACCTGGGAATTTTCTTTTAGTGACTGTGTGGACTAAGAAAACGCCATGTTTGCTTTTCCGCCTTTCGGTAAGACAGTGTGGCTCAGCCGCACCTGCTCCGTTAGCGGCGGTCGGTTAGGTGGCTTCTTCTCTTCCTGGACAGAAACGAATGAAGTCGTTGAAGGTGACACTCAAGCGCGGGAGAGTCTAAGTTTAGCGACGTGGAACGGGTGAGCGGTTGTGACCTGAGGGATGGGAGGAGAATCGCGGAGGGAAGAGAAGAAATCTCAGGTGATCCGCGACCCGAAGATGGCCATGGTGCAAAGTGACAGAAACAAATACGGCCGTCACGGAGGGGTCAGAACCCAGGTCCTCACGCGGAGAAACGAATGTGACCGTCACGGAGGGATCAGAACCCAGGTCCCCACGCGGAGAAACGAATGTGACCGTTACGGAGGGATCAGAACCCAGGTCCTCACGCGGAGAAACGAATGTGACCGTTACGGAGGGATCAGAACCCAGGTCCCCACGCGGAGAAACGAATGTGACCGTCACGGAGGGATCAGAACCCAGGTCCCCACGTGGAGAAACGAATGCGGCCGTCACAGAAGCGTTAGAACCCAGGTCCCCACGCGGAGAAACAAGTGCGGCCTCACGGAGGGGTTAGAACCCCGGTCCCCACGCGGAGGCTGAATCCCGGGTGAAGAGCCTGAAGGCCATTTATTCGTCCCCATTCTCTAGGTAACAAGACAGGGAGGACCTTCTTTGGCCCGATGACCTCTCAACTTTACGACGCATCTAGAAAAGAAAATCCTGTAATTAATTCTGAAACTTGAAGGAAGCAAAATAAAGCAATATACGAGCTCCGAACTGTTTGCAAAAACGCAACGCAGAGAGGAATTTTAAACCAGAGCTGAAGGTTGAGCTGAGGGAAAGTTCCTGCCTCGCTGGAGCCTGGAGGCCGGTCCCGGAGCGCGGGTTTCGGGGCACACTCGCTTCCCACTGCCCGCTCCCCTCCCGGCCGGCGTCGCTTTCTCACAGCTCGGTTTCTTCCACGAACCCACTGCCCGTGGACCCCTCAGTTCCTTGGAGAGACTTCTGGGAACCGAAGGATCGAGAGGACGGAAGGCAGAGGTACCAGCAGCACCGGCTGCGGAAATCCTCCAGCCAGTTTACCGCGCTGCTGACTTGTTTCTCCTACAAATTAATTTTAAAATGAAGATAAATGGAGAGGGTGCCCGTGAGAAACGCTTAAGGTCCCTTGTGCGGTCCTCGCTCAGCATTTCAACCGGCCCCCACGGCAGGTGAACTGAGCATTAACCTACACTCGTCAGTGCCGCGGCCTCCTCGCCTGCCCCCCACTCCCAACCCCCACCCCCGCTTCCTTCAGTTTTCTTCACCACCTACACTTCCTCTTCCCTCCATCCCATACCTTATTCCCTTTATTTTTTTTCTTCTAGGCGAAGGAAAAGGATGGGAAGTAAATGTGAAGTGATACATGTTATATGACATAGAATATGAGATATATATGAGAATAAGAATTAGGAGAAATCTCTTTGCCTTGGTAACAGCATGGTAAACACTTCTGAGTTGTAAGTGATTTCTTTTTTCATCCGCCGTTCATTGTCCATTCTGTAACACAGTAGCTCTTTCTACTCAGTAGCTTCCAGATGTTTATTTTTTTACCGGAGAGAATCCAAACATTCTCAACACCAACTGTCAGTCATTTAGTACAGACCATTTTCTGTGTGGGCAAACAATCAAAAGGTGCAGGTTTTTGTTTTATTTGTAATATTTGGTTCTACAGTAAAATACTATGGATATTATAAACATGCATAAACTACTATTAGAAGGCAGAGTAGCATCATGGAAAAGTGGGGGGCGGGCGGTGATGGTTGACTGCTGGAAATAAATAGGTGCCATTCAGACGCGTTCCCTCCCAGCGGCTTGACTTTCAAGTTTGTTCTGTTTCCCTAGGCCTTATTCTCCTCATCCCTCCCACATGCTGTTAATTCCGTCAAATTGTTTCTTGTTCCCCCATCCTCCCTGACAACGGCTTACTTTCTGAGCTCCCCCCCCCCGCCCCCGCAAAAGACTATATCTGCATCATTCTGGAGAATGTTTTATCAAACCCTTCTCTTGCCCTCCAAGGGCACTGGTTTTCCTGAAAATAATACACTTGGAAGCACTACTTTTGCCAAGATATGTAAAACACCAATGAAAGTTAGAAAACCTAACTCATTCTCTTAGATCACCAAGCTCTTTTAACTAAACGTCTGACTCATGGTTCTTGCTCCAGCCACTTCTGTTATAATCAGGAATAATACACATGTTGATATATCACCGCCAGTCTGAAGGGCTAGTCAGGTTATGTTATAGTCCATCTGACTTCCAGAAGTTAATAAACAAAATTTTGTAGAATCATCTAGATTGGGGGATCATCTCACAGAAGGATATCCTTATATATTCTCAAAAACTAACATCTCATAAGCTTCTAATGAAGATGCCCTTAACTGGCAATAGAAAAGAGGGAGAGGGAGAGGAAAAGAAAATACAGGGAGACACACACACACACACACACACAGAGAGAGAGAGAGAGAGAGAGAGAGAGAGAGAGAGAGAGAGAGAGAGAGAGAGAGAGGAGATTGTCAAGGGACTCTGGCTGAGCAAGAGCAGTTGGCACTGGGAGCTTCTGTGACTGGGATGTTTCATCTCTTCCCTCTCGCCAGGAACATTTCTCCCACCCTTCTTTCTTCAGAATTGAAACCCAGTCAATAAGCCTCTGAATCTACTTTTTCTTTTTACTGAGTCTTATGAAGCCCACACAAAGGCTCTCATTCTTCAAAGTGACGCGGGAGGTAGGGAGGGTAAACCTTACGTCAAAGAATTTCCCACTGGGGTCTCTACGCTGCAGAAGGGAAGCGTTTAACATAATTCTTACTAGTATGAAATCTGAGCAATCTCATTTTTAAGTGGATTCCGTTTTGCTTGTAGATTTTAAAAAATCCAATTTCTTTTCAATTAAGTGTGGTTTGACCCATTTATCATCGTCTTTGGGACTATGACTCCTTTAATGGCATTAACCTGGCCTGCTTTTTCCCCCAGCTCAAAGGATTACTACTTATTCAAGAGTCCAGTGGCTCAGGCCTGTCATCCAAGCATTTTGGGAGACCGAGGTAGGCGGATCATTTGAGATCAGCAGTTCGAGACCAGCCTGGCCAAGATGATGAAACCCCATCTCTATAAAACCAAAATTAGCCTGTGATTACAGCTACTCAGAAGGCTGAGGCACAAGCATCACTTGAACCTGGGAGGCAGAAGTTGCAGTGAGCTGAGATCACCCCACTGCCCACTCCAGCATGGGTGACAGAGCGAAACTACCTCTCAAAAAACAAACAGACCAAAAACAACAACAACAACAACAACAACAAAACCCAAAGTGCATTTGATGAAGAAAGCCGGCAGAGTAGGTGAAGAGCTGACCAGGAGCGTAACTGAACAAAGAGGATTCTGGGACTGTCTCCCCTTCAGACAAAGTTCACTCTCCGCTCCTTAGTGAAGGAGGAATTTGTGTTCCAAAGAGGTCTCGTTCCAAGGCAGGAATGTCCGAGAACATAGGAGCCAAAAGAAAAAGCACAGTCACCCAAGTCACAGCACCAAAAAGTAAAAAATAGTAACAATAAATAAATTTAAAAAGGAAAAGCACAGTCATCCAAGTCACAGCACCAAAAAATAAAAAAATAATAAAAATAATAACAGTAAATTAATTTAAAAAAGAAAAAGCACAGTCCCAGAGAACAGTTTTCCAAGAAGCTAACCTAGCTCTATTTTTCCTCCTTCTAGATAAGATCTGCTATCTAAGTACAGAACTACCCGCTGCTTTCAGATAGACATCTAACCAACAACAAATCTGTTTCTTTAAAACTTCCCCTAAAATCACCTAACGCGAGACGTGTAGATCCTCTAAGTATTAGCACTTTCTAATACTCTTACTGAGATGCCCTACACTTCCTCATGTTGTGTGGTCTTGCTTGCTGTAAGGAATAATAATCGTAATTTCTTCAACTAGAGGTGTATTTCTGAATATTTTTGGCTGGAGAATGTTGGCACACTTTATATAACTTCAACTATTTACATTTTTTTTTTTTTTGCATTCAAAATATGGGAAGGAAAAGAGATACACCAATGTGCTACTAGTGCTGGTTTGGGGGAGGTGCGATTGGGAGTGTTCTTTCTCCTCCCCTCCCCACCCCCAGTGTGAGTCAGCCATCATTACCCAAGTTTTTCTAATTGACACAAGAAGGATGAATTCTCTAAATGTAGATGTCGTTGAATCTCTTCGTTAATAGTCCTTTGATCAACTGTCTTGTTCAGTAACCTTCATGGTCATATGCTCTTTGAATTTATTACTGAAATAATTCCTCTAATGAGCATTTACATGTTTGTAGAATTCATGAAGCCTTCTTTGCCCTCCTCACCTTAGAATATTTAATCAAACTTTAAACATTATTTTGCATATATACTTTGATAAAGACTTTTATAAGCTTTTTATTCATAACAAAAAATTGCAACTTTCAAATAACTTTTCAGGAACCCATGTGACAGAGGTCTGCTCCAAAAATGGTCCTAAAGGGACATGCGGAAAATAAAGATTTAAAATATATAGTCTTTTAAAACCAATGACTGGACGTTTTCCAAAGATGGCCAGTTGAAGAACACATTAGTAAGCTCTGGTTCTTTATAAAGATCTCTACATAGAAACTAAGTGTGAAGCATTCTTAATTTGCATTGACCGCATTTATTCTGTTTATCAGTCATGAGATGGTTAACCTTCTCTGGGTACAGATAAAAGGAAATTATTTGATTTTGAAAAAGATTTAGTTTTCTGGAAAAAAGAAAAACTTTCTCAGTGATATATGAATTAAATAGAATGCTATATAAAAAGCACTTTGGTACTTCTGGTTAAATATAATATATTAAAATCAAGCAGTTAGCTCAGCTTTCTTAAGATGCATCTAATTCATTTTGGCCATTAACATTTTTCTGACCATAAAGTGGGACCTGTGCATCTATGCATCTTGGGATCTCGTATCCACATTTACCAGGTTTTTTTTTGTTGTTGTTGTTTGGTTGGTTTGGTTTCTATAGAGCATCTGGACACACTGCTAAAGGCACTGGTGAGTTACATAAAAAGGAGAATTGGAAATGTGCTATACTGGTTAAATTTGGTTTGATCAACCATTGCATTGGTCGCAAAATTAAACCAAGTGATCAATTTTTTAAGAAAGTAACTAGCATCTATTAGGATTTCACAGGAAAAGAACTCACCGGCCGGTATTCTTGTAAAATTCTTCTAAACTCGTCTGGAAAGTGAAAGCGCACTGTCATTTGCAAAACAGTTTCCCAAACACAATGAGATGAATATTTTAGGTTTAAATTTAGGGTCTTAGGGACACCAAGTGAGAAAATCCAGAGAAGCTTTTCTGTATCCTTTCTCTGAGGGAGCATTTCCTTCCTTGAAATCCGTTAAGCAACACGGTCAATCAGCGAGGAGGCTGGGCTACAGCAAGTTCTAGCAGAAGGTCCCAGGGCACGTTCTGCACATGTACCCCAAAACTTAAAATGCAATAAAAATTAAAACAAACAAAAAAACTAGGATTAAGGCCTGGCTCCACCTCCGTGGTGGGTCAATTTGTTTTCAGTTTCGAGGACTCCGGCAGCCAGCAGAGGGCCAAAGTCGACAAGGGAGCTGGTTGTTAAATCGACCTGGTGTGTTCAAAATAAAGACGCTTCTGTGATGGATACGCCCACCTTAGTGCTCCCAATTATCCGGACTACTGACTAGGCGTCGCACGGACCAGCAGGAAAGCAGGAACAATGTCCTTTACTGTTTGAGGAACGTTCTGTCGTATCTGTAACTGCTCTGCCGTGTCGGTAGTCGTGGCCGAGTGGTTAAGGCGATGGACTAGAAATCCATTGGGGTCTCCCCGCGCAGGTTCGAATCCTGCCGACTACGGTTGAAGTTTTACCCTCAAACGGGATCAGATTAATGTAAATCGTAAAGTACAGGAGCACTTACATCATCGTTCGCCCCGCTCTAATTTTACGTATATGTGTTTGCTGTCAAAATGTCACTGAGCTGCCCGAAGTTAATGAACTAGTCACCTCAGTATTTCTCCTTCAGTGACAACGGTTTCTTCTCCAAGGTCTCAGTGGGTTTTCTCTTCCCCTAAACGCTGCTCAAATTAAGCTCTTCAAGAAAAGAATTTGGTGAAAATGTTTCTCAGAGGAACCGTGGATTATATGAAGTCTATGCCACAAAATGGGAGCTATCTGTATTTTTAAATTTATTAAGTAAAATTGACTTTATTTTAAAAAGCATATATGTATATACATATAGGTGTTACCGTGTCAGGATACACACCAGTTCTATCAATCCATAAGCCTCCCTAACACTGTTCCTTCATAGTCACACAGAGCAGCTCACAATCATGAATACACTTTCCATTTGCATATTTGGCCTTTTTGAAACTGTCATAGAAATTGAGTCACACTTTTTGAGATTAGCTTATTTTACTTAGAAGTAAGTAAGATTTACCCAAGTTGTTGCATATATCAAACTTTCATTCCTTTTTGCTCTTGAATAGAATTCTGCTGCAGGGATGTACCACAGTTTATGTACTCATTGAGGGACATTTGTGTTGTGTGACATCTGTTTCCAGTTTGGGGCAATTGTGAAAAAAACAAATTGCATTTCATAATGGCTAATAATGTCAAACATCTTTCTGTGTGCTTATCCTCTTTTTGGTAAAGTGTTTATGCCTTTGCCTTTTTATTTTATTTATTTATTTAGAGACGGAGTCTGGCTCTGTCGCCCAGGGTGGAGTGCAGTGGTGCCATCTCGACTCACCACAACCTCTGCCTCCTGGGTTCAAGAGATTCTCCTGCCTCAGCCTCTCGAGTAGCTGGGATTACAGGAGTATGCCACCACGCGCAGCTAATATTTGTATTACCTTAGCCCAATTTTTATTGGGTTGTTTTCTTATTGTTGAGTATTGAGGATTCTTTATATATCGTAGATACAATTCCTCTATCAGATGCATGACTTACAAATATTTTCTGCCAGCCTTTCTTTTTATCCACGTTCTATCATTGTTTTTTGCAGAGCAAATGTGTTAAAATTTGATCAAGTCCAGTGTGTTTCCTTCCCCCTTGTTGGAAAGTGCCATATCTAAGAACTCGTCACCCAACTCAAGGTCACGTGGATTTTCTGTTATGTTTTAACAGTTTTATAGTTTCATGTTTACATTTGCATAGATGATCAATTTTTAGTTAATGTTTGTGTAAATTGTGAGATTTATGTTAGGATTTCTTTTCTTCCTTCCACTTTTCCTTCTACTTCTTCCATCCAGGCCTTCCTTATGCTTTTTTCTTCCTTTCTTTCTCCCTTTTTCTCTTTTCTGCTTCTTTCCTTTGCATACAGATAGCCCATTGTCCCAATATTATTTGTTGAACAAATGTAATTTCTTCATTGATTTTATTCCTAACTTCATCAAAAACCAATTCGCCATATTTGTGTAAGTTTGTTAGTAGACTCTCTATTCTGATCAATTGATCTACATGTTTATCTTTCTGCCAATATCTTACTATCTTGATTACTGAAGTTTATAGTAAATGTTAAAATCAGGTAATGTAATTATTCATTGCATTTTTTTCAAAATTGATTTAGCTATTCTACTTCCTTTGTCTATCAATATAAATTTTAGAATCAGCTTTTCTCTATCTCCAAAAAATTCTACCAGAATTTTGATAGTGATTGCATTACACATATAATCAATTTGCGGAGAATACATGGGATCGTTCTGGTGCTCTTTTTCCATCCTTGTACTCTTGTTTGCTCTTTTGTTACCAGTGTTCAAATAGTTCCTGGATTCTGCTCATAACTTATAGTCGTATTTGATAGGAGAAAAAAGATAAAACAGAGTTCATCACTTCATCTCACCTGGAAATAGGAACTTGGGATCCTAGTTCTTTTGTGATAATAAAGAGATAAGATCTCCTAGAAATCAGGAATAAAATAGCAGGGGAAAAGAAAAACATTTAATGGAAAATTTGGAAGATACAGTTTGGAATTACTTCAAGAACAGTAGAAAAGCATCAAAGATGGAAAACAGTAGCGGAAAGAAAATTGAACAATCCATTCCAGAGATTCAGTATCATTTGATTACTGAGAGTTCCAGCAGGACAAAGGAACAACGGAGGATAATTTTATCAAGAAACATAAGAAAAATTCTCAGAACTGAAGGACTTGAATATCTAGACCGGAAGGATTGCCCTTTATGTCTAATGCTTTTAGCAGCAAGTTTAGAAAGTATTTCTGTGGGTCAAAGTCATCAAGATGTTCCGCGATGCTGTATTCTACAAGCTTTGTGTGTTTACTTTCATAGTGAGATCTACAGACTATCTGGAACTGGCTCTGTGGATAATGTGAAAGAGGAAAACTTAATTTTTTTCCTTATGAATAATCATCTGATTACTTTTTTTTCTTGTAAATATTCACAGTTTATTCAGAGACTGGATTCTATGTGGTGCTCTTGTTTATCCTTGAGCAGTGACATGTTTTAAGATTATGTGACCTTTCTCTTTCTGTTTGGTAAAGTATGTCTTCTAACTTTGCTTTCCTTTTGCAAGATGAGTTAGGCTCCTTTGGTCCTTTTTCATATTATTTTTTAATGAATTTATCAATCTCTTTACAAAAACCTGATAGTATTTTTACTAAAACGCAGGGGAAACAGGGACTTACCGGTTAATGGGCACAGGGAAGATGGAAAAAGTGCTGGAGATACATAGTGGGGATGGTCGCACAACGACGCAACACAGTTAACGCCACTTAACTGCACACTCACCGACGGTGAAAGTGGTAACTTTCATGTTTTGTGTATTTTGTCACAATAAAATCCAGAAAAGGCTGCCACTTTGTGGACTTTCTTGATCATCTCTGTTTCCTATTTAGTTTCAATTGCATTAGTATCTGCTCTTTGCCTCATTATTTCTCTCCCTAACGTTCTTTTGGGAGTAAATTACTGATTGGTCACTAATCTCATGTAACAGATGCTTAGATCACGAATCTTATTTATTCTATTTATATATTACTGTATTTAAGGGCTTCATTCTCAGCTCATTTCTAGCTGAATGTTTTCATATGTACTATTTGTATTATGATTTCTTTCAAAATAGTTTCTAAGTTTGATGGTTATTTCTTTAAACCATGAATTATTTATAAGTGTTTTTTTTTATCATTTTGCAAATACAATTTTTAATTTTTATGTTTTGATTTCTGGCATAATTGTATTGCTGTGAAAAATAGCATGTATCTTACCCTGTTATATTTTTGGAGCATTGCTTTATGGTCTGGTAAACTGTCAAATTTCAGATAATTAGAAGTGTGTTTCAAAAATGTTTGAATCCTGAAGTCGATATATGTACTGTTCTGTATATATGTATGTTATATGAATTGCATTACTTTGCTCTACAGTTATTTTTCTATTTATGTTTTTATTAGCTTTTCAGACAGGTACATTATGCTAAAATATTATACTATAATTGTGGCTTTATCTGTTTCCCTGTTTACTTCCATGATATCTTAGAGTTTTTTTCTCCATCTCTTTATGTCCGAGAAGCAAGAATTTCTGGATAGAGTATGGCTTATGTAACAGCTATAAATTAGAAATACCTGGCACTACCTACAAGGGAATATCTGCAACAAGAAAAGCCTAGGAGAAAATACCTGGGTTTCATTTACACAGCCTTACAATATTCACTGGGACTTAAATACTTAGACGTACTTTTACATGTTTCCTTCTTCAAGAGAAATAATGAAAATATAATTGAAATACAATTTCCCTCATGAGAAACTCTGGATAAATGCTGAGGAGAAGCTGCAGCAAAGGTTCCAATCAACCTCTACTTTAAAATGAGCCTGGTTCCTAACCTAGCTGACTCCACCTGACCGAGCTAGAAATGGCTGTGTCTATAGTCTCCCAAAACTGTATCATCATAACCCCTCCAAGACCAAGGAGACACTGGGAACTGGCTTGACTAGAATTACAGCTTCATGCGTGGGTGCACCTTTCCCTCCTAATTTGCAATACTGAGGTTAGTGAATCACGCAGCCTCAATTTAAAGACATGTTTCTTTTCCTTTCTTTCTTTCTTTTTTTTTTTCAGACGGAGTTTCTCTGTTGTTACCCAGGCTGGAGTGCAATGGCACGATCTTGGCTCACCGCAACCTTCGCCTCCTGGGTTCAAGCAATTCTCCTGCCTCAGCCTCCTGAGTAGCTGGGATTACAGGCACACGCCACCACGCCCGGCTAATTTTTGTATTTTTAGTAGAGACGGGGTTTCACCATGTTGACCAGGATGGTCTCGATCTCTTGACCCCGTGATCCACCCACCTCAGCCTCCCAACGTGCTGGGATAACAGGCGTAAGCCACCGCGCCCGGCCAAGACATGTTTCTTTAGCAGCTTTGTGCTGAATTTCACTTGAGTAATTTTTTTCTTGTTACAACTAGTTTAAATAATAGAGAGAAGGCCAAATATAAATAATTCTCAGTCGATCGCACAGAACCTTCAATAATTTTGTGAATTCCCTGGAATCAAGATATTAAAGGGTTTTTTTTCCTAGAGGCAATACACCTGATAACTAACCTATGTGGAGAAAAATACCCCGTGTCTGAAATAGAGCGGAGTTTTAAATAAGACATGAGTTCTCTAACACTTAGCTTCCCCGTTTTTACGGGAAAGCACCCACTTAATTTAGCTTTTAAGCATTAAATTGCACAAAGAATAGAAGTTCAGTCTAGTTTCGGCAGGTATAAAAATCGCTCAATTTTTCTTAATGAAGAAAGCAAGGCTCAGGACCACTAAGTTTCTGAGTTAATTGGAGGTTGGGCGGAAGGGAGACTTTATGGATCAACGTAATCAGCCAAAATAAATAAACAGATCCCCAGAGTCTTCTTGGAAAGGGTGTTGTGAGTGTGCATGAACTAAGAATTTTGGCTTTGGTAAACTAAATGCCCTCAGTAGAATGCCTATAACCCACCATAAGCAATTGTGGGGAACAAGAGCTGAGAGGGGTTCCATGGTGTAATGGTTAGCACTCTGGACTCTGAATCCAGCGATCCGAGTTCAAATCTCGGTGGAACCTACTCAATAGCGTTTCTATCTTTTGTTCACCCCAGGGAAAACGCTCTCTACATAAATGACCAAAATCAATGTGAGGCCTGATATCCTCCGTGAATTCCTGCAAGTCCCCATATTACAAACTTGATCTCAGTCAAAAGGCTCAGAAGTGATGCAAGTCCTGATAAACCTGCCTCCGGGTGAGGAAGTGGAAGAGAATCCACTTTCCGTGATCACAGCTCACTACAGCCTCGACCTCCCCAGGCTCAGGTGATGCCAGGTAGCTGGCACTACAGGTGCGTGCCACCACGGCCGGCTAATTTTATTTACTTATTTGTTTATTTATTTATTATTTTTCTTTTTGGTGGAGACAGGGTTTTAGCCATTTTGCCCAGGAAGGTCTCAAACTCCTGGGATCACGCATTCCTTCCGCCTCCACCTCCCAAAGTCCTGGAACTACAGGTGTGAGCCATCCCGCCCGTCCTGAAGGGGTTGTTTCTTTCAATAATTTGTGAAGTCCACAGAAACACTTTCGTCCCCTGAACATCATGGGGGAAGTAGGAAGTGCTGATAAAAAGAATTTGCTCTTGGGTCTTCATGCAGCAGAGCTAAGATTTTAATCACTTCTAATGCAAAATTTGGGCAAATTTGTAATTTTTCGCTTTGTAGAGGTTTTTTTTTTTTTTTTTTGTCGTTGTTGTTTTTACCTAACTTACACTTCTAATGTATGTAGCATAACTACAATTTTTTTCTATCTCTGGGGCCAAGATAGTCTTTTATCTTTCTCTCAAACCAGTCTTGTACTGTGCGTGCAAATCCTGTTGATGGTAAAGTATTTTTTGCCATCAGGCTCCAGTGTTCAGTTTCTGAAATTGTCTAATGTGTTGGCAAGCTCTTTATAAACTGTTAAGAAACACACTGCTCAAAAACAGGCAAACTCCCAGGGACTGATGAGAGGTACTCCCTGCAGCAAAGACAACTCAAGCGTCAAACACCACATGGGCAGCAAAATCCCACCCCAGGCTAAATCCAGCAGCTTAAATCATACCACCTTGTGGCCCCATCACCAACAGAGAGAGTATAAAGTCAGAATAGTGAACTAACTCTGAATGATAGAGGGAGGAGGCGGTGGTGTTAATTCCCAGGAGAGGCAGAAGACTGAGACACCGGTTGTGTGGTGGGGTCTTAGAGCCAAAATCAAGAGACGTTCAAGTCAGTGTACCGCCCTCTCGCTGTGAGACCTTGGATATGTATATGTGTGTGTGTATGTATATATATATATATATATATATATATATATATATATATATATATATATATATACATACACATACACACACACACACACACACGCCTATGGACCTTCCAGTCTGTATAATGAGTATGTTATGAGGATTTACAAATTATAAGACATGTAAAGACCTTGATGGTGATGTAAGTACTTGAAAAATAGGACCTGCAATTTATCATTTTTGGATACTAACAAATCTAACCTTGAACCTGCTAACAACTTGATAAGTTGGGGGGTGCCCCCAACGGAATTTACAAAACTTGAGTTCACGGCCCCATCTGGAAGTCCTCAGTTAAAATACTATTTCATTGCGCAGCATTGGGTAGTTTTTTCATCTGTAAAATGCAGATAAAAAGATGCAGTTGGTTCTTAACTCCTATCTTGGAACATACTAAGTAGTTCATGAAAATTACCTGATAGCGGTAAAGCTTTTGCTGAATCCTGACTTCAGTGCAGGAGAGGCTGAAGTCTGACAGGACGTGATGTAAGAATGATTTCTTGCTGGCTGTGATCAGAGGAATTTATATCAGTTTTGAAGTAACTGCAACAGAAGGTAG
Source organism: Saguinus oedipus (assembly GCA_031835075.1). Taxonomy (NCBI): domain Eukaryota; kingdom Metazoa; phylum Chordata; class Mammalia; order Primates; family Cebidae; genus Saguinus; species Saguinus oedipus. The sequence goes on along the minus strand of CM063172.1, from coordinate 6,077,466 downwards.
TCTCCATTCACTGAGTAAAGACGGTATTATGTGACTATGCAGTGGGAGGACTGCATAGGAGAGGAGCAACCAAGTGCAGGAATTTGGATTCGTTTTGGTTAAAACCGTAGTCGGCAGGATTCGAACCTGCGCGGGGAAACCCCAGTGGATTTCAAGTCCATCGCCTTAACCACTCGGCCACGACTACCTACCCGTAAAAAAAAAATGACGGCTGGGGTGAACTTATAATGGATGCACTGAGCGCTGGGAGCCGCCTGGTCGTCAGTCTCTTCCAGGCCTCCGCTCACGAATCGAAGAGCTCATTCAGAGCACATCAGGAACCAGCATCTTGCACCGTGTTGCGATTCGGTACCGGACTCCTAGACGAGCCACGCAAAGTTCCTGGGCGCTGGAGCTGGCCCGCGAGCCGCTGATATCCGCGGACACCACGTGCGCACCTAATTCTCAGGAACCTGCAGAAAGGGATTATTGAATTGTCAAGTCCATGCAACCTCCAGCCTGTAAATGCCGCAATGGGAGAAGGAACGGGAATGAAGGGAAGGTGCGAGAGAGGGGTCACCTGCGTTTACGTGCCGTTAAAATCTAAATCAGGAACCTCTTCGATGACACTCAACCGACTTACTGTTTCAAAGGAACTGCTAAAACCGGCCTGGGGCGAGCGTGCGAGGTCAGGAGGGGTCTCGTTTCTGTCCTAACTGGAAAAGATGACTCTGGAGAGGTCTCCGACTCTTCAGGCAAATGATTCCAGTCAGTTCTGGTGAAGGACACGAGACCACTCCCGAGACCCAAAGCCTTCAGCCACCCGCGCCCGGGGGAAAGAAAGAACTCAGAACACAGGTTTCCAAAAATGTCAGGGAGAGTCCAGCACAGAAAAGCGTAAAAAGATAAAAACACGTAAATGTCAGTATAAATCTAGCTCAATTAATAAGGCTGATTCTTGCTTCAGATACTACAAAATGGTTAACACCAGGCTCAGCTGATCAACACCTCCCCCCTCCCCCAGCTGCATATTTCATGCTTGTGGAATGCTCTTCCTTAAAAAGCAACATCCTGGTACACGGAGAAACGACAGTCTGGCTTACTGACAAATACTGGATGACAATTGCCTTGGCCTTTTAAGGTTTACTGTTGACATAGGCTGCTTACCGTTGAGTTTCATGAATGGCTACCTGAGAAACATGTTTAACCATTCGCATTTAACCATCTTGTTGGTTTCGCTTCTGTAGGGCACTTGGAAATAATGCTGAAGGCACAAATAGTGTCCACGAGCAAAGAGCAGTGAACATCATCTAAGATACCCAGGTTACTGCGGGAGGCGGAGGTTGCAGCAGGCCAGGTTGCGCCATTGCGCTCCAGCATGGGCGACAGAGCCAGCGTGCCAAATATATATACCTAGGTTACTGATCTCAGGTACTGTGTAGGTTTGCATACTTAGCCCTTCAAATTCCTCCTTTGTGATGTGAAGACAAAATAAGGCCAGACATATAGATGAGAGTATTTTGCAAAATGTGAGGTCTTATACACATGTTAGTGACTAACATCATTTTGCTAAAAGTATATCCTGGCGTACATTTTATATCAGCATTATAGAAGTGCACCTCGTTACTTTTGTCATTTGCAGAAGCTTCCATTCTACGGATCTTCCAGAATTTATTTTAAAGGTCAAACATCGATGACCATTTGAGGTTTTTCAAGTCGTCGCTATAACACAATATTCGCTTTGAACGTTACAGCGCGTCGCAGTCGCTGCGGGTGTCTCCTGCAGCCCCACCCCCTGAAGGAGCAGGAAGCTTGATCTCTGGGAATGCGTCCTGCTTAGTCTCCTTCCGTTAGAACGTCAGATTAAGGGGTCCTCCCAGTTCTGAGGATAAGTGTTACTTGTCAGTTTGCAACAGCAGCGTCTAACTAATGCCAAAGAATGAGAAACATCGACAGCAAATACGATGACTGGAGGAAAATCTGACTTTTCCAAGAGAGCGAAATTCAGTACAGTGATTTACACTAACAAGCAAAGGATCCTCCATGTAGTCGTGGCCGAGTGGTTAAGGCGATGGACTAGAAATCCATTGGGGTTTCCCCGCGCAGGTTCGAATCCTGCCGACTACGATGCTTCGTGAGTGGGTATAACACTTTGTCAGACGGCAGAGCCTGACATCTTCTCCCGGGAAGAAGCCTGGCTGTTCCAAACTGATCGGACTTTTTCTCTTTATATGCCCACTAAAAATGCTTTGCCACCTTCCTGAAACAACGAGGAAAATGTGTACTTATTAAAAAAAAAAAAAAAAAAGTAATTCAAGCAGAGTCCTATCGGTGTTTTACCCCCAGGAAGAGCCAAGACGATGCTACCGTGTTTCCTGCAATCAATGCTCTCTTTTGAAGGCAGCTTTCCTAGAAACAAAAAAGTTGGTAGGAGTGTTTGTGTCTCACAGAATCGTTCCCTTGTTAGGGATCTCCTTCAGTCAAGTCAATGTCCTCATTCATACAGAAAGGGAAATTCCAGGAAATCCAGGTTCAAACACGAATAAAAGCAAAGACTCAGATATGATTGCCAAGATGGGAAAAACTCGGGCATTATTAAACAAACAACTAAGCAATTAAATATATTACCTAAAGCAATTTTCCTTGAAATCGTATAAAAACCAATGGACGACGTCGAGCCAGACTGGCTCGTCCAGGTGTCCAGGATGACGGCGAGGCCAGACGGACCGACAACCAGGTGAGGCTGTGGCTATATTCAGAGAGCGGAAAGATAATCAGCTCAGGCGCAGAACCACATTGTGTGGTTAACAGCTGTGGCTAAACGACGCGTTGGCCAGTGGAATGCCAGCCACAGTTGAGGAGTCTTAAGGAATTCTTGGGGAATTCCACCCCTGCCTTGGAAGCTTGGTGGAGCTCATCCTCACCTCTTGCCTTGCTGCAGCTTCTCTTTTGTTAGACTTGCCATTCTCCTTTTTCTATGTCTGTTATCAGGTATTCGTGCCTTCTTGGATAAACTCAGTCTATCCAAGGATTTTGAAATTTTGTTAGTTTTTTTTTTCCAAACAAAATTCTGGCTTTGTTATCCCCATCTTATGTTTCTATTTTATTGCATTAAATCAGCCTTTTTCTTTTTTATTTCCTTCCCTAAGACTTCTTTGGGTAAAATTCACTAATTTCTAATTTCTTCCAGTGGATCTCAGATTATTAATGTTCAGCTTTTGTTTTTTTACACCTGTATTTAATAGTTAAGCATCCAAATGCATTTTGGACTGCATGAAACATTTTTCATAAGTATTATTTTCAATGTCATTCTTTTCAACATAATTTTTAATTACCATTTAGATATTTTCTTGGAACCATATGTACATTTTTTAACTTCTAAACATAACACAATTTTCGATTTCTAATTGATACCTGGCAAAATGTACTGTGGCTAGATCCTAGTATCTGTCTCTCAGACTGTCTGAATTTTGGAAACTTACTTTAAAACAGGCAAAAGTTCTTTTGTTGTAGTTGCTGTGGTTTAAGTTCCATGCAGACTTCAAAGACAAATTTGTCTTGAGAAGTTGAAATGCCACTGATGTGGTGGTTCACCCCTATAATTCCAACACTTTGGGAGGCTGAGGCAGGCAGATCACCTGAGCGCAGGAGTTTCAGACCAGCCTGGGTAACATAGTGAAAAGCCGTCTCTACAAAAAAAATTAGCTGGGTGTGGTGTCAGGCGCCTGTGGTCCCAGCTACTCCGGAGGTTGAGGTGGGATGATCGCTGAGCCCGGGGAGGTCGAGGCTGCAGTGAGCAGTGATCCTGCCGCTACACTCCAGCCTGGGCAGCAGAGTAAAAAACCAAAGTTGAAGTGCATAGTGTCCCTCACATGTAAGTTAGGTAAAATCCAGGAGTCGTTCAAAATGTTCACATCTCCACTGTTTTCCTTTCCTCTTCTGCTTTTTAATTAATTTCTGAGGGAAATATATTGTGTTAAAATTTCTTTTTCATTATTATTATTTTTTTTTTTTTGAGACGGAGTTTCGCTCTTGTTACCCAGGCTGGAGTGCAATGGTGCGATCTCGGCTCACCACAACCTCCACCTCCTGGGTTCAGGCAATTCTCCTGCCTTAGCCTCCTGAGTAGCTGGGATTACAGGCACGCGCCACCACGCCCAGCTAATTTTTTTTTTTTTTTTTTTTTTTTGTAGTTTTAGTAGAGACGGGGTTTCACCATGTTGACCAGGATGGTCTCGATCTCTTGACCTCGTGATCCACCCGCCTCGGCCTCCCAAAGTGCTGGGATTACAGGCTTCAGCCACCGTGCCCAGTCTATTGTGTTAAAATTTCTAAGCGTGATTGAAGTTTTCTTTCTTCCTGTTTTTAAATTTTACCTCATACAGTTTAGGAGCTTATTTTTCCCCCATATCTTTTTGTTTTCCAAAGCAACAAGAAATTCTAAATAAAATGCTGCTTATGAAATATTTATAAATTGGCAATGGCAAGTATCACTTTCAAGTGGCACAATAAACAAGATAACACTCAGTGAAAACATCTGGGCTTAAATGACACAGAATTCAGAATACTCATACAGCATTAAGGCAAAGAGCCTTTTTTCTCAAAAAGAAAGGAAAATTACCCCAAATTTAGGGCTTCTTCTCAATGGAGGTCGCCCATTAAGGGCTGAAACAAATTTTATGTAGAGGTTTTCATCACCCCACAACCAGCCGGGTCTTATTCCCTCCTGCTGGACCTGCATATGCCCCGCTCTGAAGTCTCTCACAAAAAGAAACTCAAAGAACTGGTTTGACCAGGATCTTAGCTTGGGGTGTGTGTGCCTTTTTCACCTCCTGATTTACAAGATTGAGAGAATGAATCATATGGCCACAATTCAAAGGTAATTTTGTTTTTTTTTGTTTTTTTGAGACAGAGTCTTGTTCTGTCACCTAGGCTGAAGTGCAACCTCCACCCTCCTTGGTTCAAGTGATTCTCCTGCCTCAGCCTCCCAAGCAGCTGAGATTATAGACACATGCCACCACAGCCTGCTAATTCTTGTATTTTTAATAGAGACGGGGTTTTGGCATGTTAGCCAGCTGGTCTTGAACTCCCGACCTCATGTGATCTGCCTGCCTCGGCCTAATGAAAATGCTGAGATTACAGCATGAGCCACTGCATCCAACCTCAAAGGTAATGTTTTTAAAGCAGCTTCATGCTTAAGATGATGTTTGGTGATTTTGAACCTTTTAGTTAAATTAGATTATTTGACCTGGAAGGGAATTCAAATGGCAGGTGATTCCTGCTCAGCCCGCATGGTCTTCCACAGTTCTGGTGAACCCCTTGATAATGGTTTGTCCAACTGTTTTGTATCAGGGCATGTAAAGGAAGAGAGTTCATGCTTTTTTTTTTCTATAAAGCTTCAACTTTTTATTTTTCTTTTTAAAGAGACAGTGGTCTGTCTATTTTGCCCAGTCTGGTCTACAACTCCTGGACTCAAGTGATCTTCTTGCCTCAGCATTCCAAGACATGGGAACTACAAAGACATATACTACCTTATCCGGCTGTGCCTTGGAATTTTTAAGCATTTAAAAATCTCTTTCCTGGCCAGGAGCAGTGGCTAATGCCTGTAATCCCAGCACTTTGCAAGGCCGAGGTAGGTGGATCACTTGAGGTCGGGAGTTTGAGACCAGCCTGGCCAATATGGTGAAACCCTGTCTCTACTAAAATACAAAAATTAGCCAGGCGTGGTTGTGTGCACCTGTAATCCCAGCTACTTAGAAGGCTGAGGCAGGAGAATCACTTGAACCCAGGAGGTGGAGGTTGCAGTGAGCCGAGATCGCACCACTGAACTCCAGCCTGGGTGACAGAAAGAGACTCGGTCTCAAAAAAAATAAAAAAATAAAAATAATCTCTTTTCTAATAAATTCACAGCCATGAAGTGGAAGAGAGAATTGCAAACTGCTTTTTGTTGTTTTGGGATACGTATAAAATCTAAACATATGAGAGATAGGTGTCTCCAATTGTTACAAAATTCTCTGACAGAGGCCAAGCATCGGTTTTCCCAGTGGCAAAGCTACACTCACTCTATACCAAGGTGAAAAGCAGGATCAGAAATTGCTGTGCTCAGTGCCATGGTCCAAGTATATTTCTGACATTCACAGACCAGTGCAGGCACATGCAGACCTAAAGCACATCACTTTCCAGGCTTTACCTGAGCCATGCTGCTCATCTCCTTGCCAAACTTCATCTTCCCCTTTTCTCACATGTTGTTAATCATCTCCTTCAGTGATCAGGCACACAAGCTCTTCTCCTACTGTGCATAAATCTTGTACCTGGGAAATGGCAGACACACACTTTTCCCTAATTAACCCGACCAAGGCTCATCCACCTGGAAACTGCGGTTTTTGTTTTTATTTGTGTGTTCCACCCTCTGTGCACTCAAGCTGCTGGCCACAAGCAGCTTCCGTAAACTCTCCCTGTGAGGGCTTGTTTATGTCTCTAGAATATTCCTCCTAATAGACGCTAATCACCATGAGATCAGCAACGGTGCTTATGTTTTGTTTACCTTTGTTTCTGTAGCACTAAGCACAACACCTGGCCCACCATGAAAATTTAATGTTGTCTACCTTTTTTTTTTTTTTTGAGACAGAATTTCACCTTGTTGCCCAGGCTGGAGTCCAATGGCATGATCTCAGCTCACTGCAACCTTCGCCTCCCAGATTCAAGTGATTATCCTGCCTCAGCTTCCCAAGTAGCTGGGATTACAGGCTAATTTTTTGTATTTTTAGTAGAAATCATGTTTCACCATGTTGGCCAGGCTGGTCTCTAATTCCTGACCTCAGGTGATCCACCTGCCTCAGCCTCCCAAAGTACTGGGATTATGGGCATGAGCCACTGTGCCCAGCCTATTTCCTACTATTTATATAAAGAATGACCTTCTCAGAGCTCCTAACTGAATGTTCTGTTCACAGTAAGAACCAGTTTAGTATATTGCCTTACTTGAATCTGCTGATTATTTCAGTCCAAATTCACCCTCATCTCATTCTCTGTCCTCCTTCTCTGTCAGAGCAGCTCTAAGCTAGCCACGTGGCTGCCCACAGGGCCGACAGGATAATACTTGGTCTGAGCAGGCAGTTCAGTTACTGAAGGTGAGGAAATTGTATCCCTCATGTTGCAAGCTCTAGCTTTTAAATTTCTGTTGGAGAAAATCTTTTCCTTCTCCATATTCTTGATCTGTATTTATGCAGAATAATGCTTCCTTGATTTGCTAGATCATATATATTTACATATTGATTTCAGAGAGTCCAGAGCCTATCCTGTAGAGAAGGTGATCATTGTAAGTATGTCAGATAGAAAATTTAAAATTCCGTGTGACCTAAAACTAATGTTAAAAGTAATCTTTGCATGTTTTTCTTTGAGACTGTGGGTAGGAATAATTAAACTCATTTGTTTAATATCAGTTTAAAAGAATCCTACTTATTAGAAAGTCTTCTTTCTACTGTCTCCCCCCACCCTAGGGAGAGCCCTTACATCCCTTCACAGCACCTTGGCCCACTTGCCCATTTGGGGGGAGACCAGCCTGACCAACATAGTGAAACGCTGTTTCTTTTTGTTTCTTTTGAGACGGAGTTTCGCTCTTGTTACCCAGACTGGAATGCAATGGCGCGATCTCGGCTCACCGCAACCTCTGCCTCCTGGGTTCAGGCAATTCTGCCTCAACCTCCTCAGTATCTGGGATTACAGGCACATGCCACCATGCCCAGCTAATTTTTTTTTTTTGTATTTGTAGTAGAGACGGGGGTTTCACCATGTTGACCATCCTGGTCTCGAACTCCTGACCACAGGTGATTCACCCGCCTCAGCCTCCCAAAGTGTGCTGGGATTACAGGTGTGAGCCACTGCTCCCCTGCCCATCTAAGATATGTTTTTGAACAAATTTATATTTTCAATTTTTGTATGTATATGTCAGATGGAACACTTAACTCTAGTATTAGGAATTGTTTCCACAAAGAGCTTTAGCATTTCATTAGCTGTCACATTCCAGAATTCTATTAGATTGTTCTCGGAATCAAAACAGCCAGCATGCTGGATGAGGGAGAGGGTAGGAGAACTGATCAGGCTCCTCCTCTAGAAAGCTGAATCACAGGACACTGAGACAAGTCTTGTTCTTCCTGCCTGCACTGCCAAACAGAGGATTTGCAGCAGTTTACTGTCACGGCCTCACTAATTCTGAAACACAATGCTCTAAAGAGACACATAAAAAAAGACGGGATCTGGTATTTGATCAATGAACAGGGCCAGCACTCTGTTTATAAAAATATATTAGAACCATTCTTGGATGAGGTAAAATAAATCACAACAAGTCTTTGAAGATTCGCAGGAGGGGTGAGGACAAGCTCCACTTAGCCGCCCAGGCAGTGATGCATGGATTCCCCTAGGAATTCCTAGGCAGGTTCTTAACTGTGGTTAACACTCTTTTGTCAATACATTAACCCATAGCTGTTCTTCACAGTGCGATTCTGCATCTGAGCTGGGGCTCTTCCTGTGCTTAGAATAAAATCACAACCTCACCTCATTTCTAGTCGCCCATGCTTCACCACTGCCCTGGACCCCAGGATAAGCCACTCCACTTGACGTTGTCCATTTGTTTTCATTGGGTTATAAAAAAAATGCTTTGCTCCCTATCTTTAATTGCATAGCGGTTTGCTTATAAATGCCCAATTTAGATTCTCATCTTGGTGACCATGCCTGTGGGTTGTTTCACTTGAATTTGACCATGGATTTCCTGAAATTTCCTTTTCTACATTAAACCAGGGCATTGCTTGACTGGAAAAGATCCCTAATAAGGGGACAATTCTGTGAGACACAGACATTCCTGGCAATTACTTCCCTTTAAGGAAAGCTGTCTTCAAAAAGGGGCATCTGTTGCAGGAAAGAGGACCTGATCTCTTCTCAGGACAAAGGGAAACATCAATGGGCCTGGGACAGAAGTTTTCTGTTTCTTTGTTTTTGGTACGACTTTTCCTCATTGTTTCAGAGACATGGAGTATTGTTAGCGGATCCACAAAGAGGAAAAGCCTACAGGTTGGAACAAGCAAGCTTCTTCCTGAGAGACAATACCAGGCTCTCAAGCTGGCAAGGTGTCAGGAGACTCCCTTTCAAACAAGAAGGGAGCTGTAGTCGGCAGGATTCAAACCTGCGCGGGGAGACCCCAGTGGATTTCTAGTCCGTCGCCTTAACCACTCGGCCACGACTACACAAAGGGTGCTTTGCTCATTAGCATAAGTCACTGTACGGAACTTTAGCTGTCTTGGAAAGGTCAAATCTTCTGCCCAAAAGTGTACTCACTGTCAATGTTTCTCATTTTTTGGCATCAGTTAGATGACTATCATGCTGTTGTGGCAAACTGACAAGTAACACTTTATCCTTGGACCTGGGAGGACTCCTTATTCAGATGTTCTGATGGAAGGAGACTACGCAGGAGGCATGCCCAGAGGCCAAGCTTCCTGCTCCATCGGCTTCTGATGGCGTTCCAGGAGACACTCGCAAAAATTGCGACACACTCTAACCTTTGCTGCAGAATTTTGAGTTACAGCGACGATTTGAACAACCTCAAATGGCCATCAATGTTTGACTTTTAAAATAAAATGTGGAAGATCCATATAATGAAAGCTTCTGCAATTGATGAAAGGAATGAGATGCAAGGAACTAGGCTAGTGTTTCAGGTGTAGCCCGGTATTAGAGGACACACTAGTGTTTCAGGTGTAGCCCGGTATTAGAGGACACACTAGTGTTTCAGGTGTAGCCCGGTATTAGAGGACACACTAGTGTTTCAGGTGTAGCCCGGTATTAGAGGACACACTAGTGTTTCAGGTGTAGCCCGGTATTAGAGGACACACTAGTGTTTCAGGTGTAGCCCGGTATTAGAGGACACACTAGTGTTTCAGGTGTAGCCCGGTATTAGAGGACACACTAGTGTTTCAGGTGTAGCCCGGTATTAGAGGACACACTAGTGTTTCAGGTGTAGCCCGGTATTAGAGGACACACTAGTGTTTCAGGTGTAGCCCGGTATTAGAGGACACACTAGTGTTTCAGGTGTAGCCCGGTATTAGAGGACACACTAGTGTTTCAGGTGTAGCCCGGTATTAGAGGACACACTAGTGTTTCAGGTGTAGCCCGGTATTAGAGGACACACTAGTGTTTCAGGTGTAGCCCGGTATTAGAGGACACACTAGTGTTTCAGGTGTAGCCCGGTATTAGAGGACACACTAGAAATCCACTTGTTGCCAGTTGGAGAGCCTGGGATTGCCTCTAAGAAACCTCATCCTTTCCACGTGACAACTCCCACTTCGGCCTCCAGTAAACAGCTCTGCCTGTATCTCAAACCAGTGTGACATTCTTACTACCTTTCTTTTAAGTTCCCACTCAAATGCTCCTTGAATGCTTATCTGAGCTTCACAAACGGTTCGGGAAACAAATACTAGATTTCCTCACTTAGTGTGGTGTCCACTTCGCAGAAAGAAACATGAGGAGTAAAACAATGAAGGTCTATCATCTGTGGCACATGTACACCCCGGAATACTATGCAGCCATCAAAAATGATGAGTTCCTGCCCTTTGTAGGGACGTGGATGAACCTGGAGACCATCATTCTCAGCAAACTGACACAAGAACAGAAAACCAAACACTGCCTGTTCTCACTCATAGGCGGGTGTTGAAGAATGAGAACACATGGACACAGGGAGGGGAGCATCACACTCTGGGGGTCTGTTGGGGGGAATAGGGGAGGGACAGCGGTGGTGGGGAGTTGGGGAGAGATAGCATGGGGAGAAATGCCAGATATAGATGAAGGAGGAAGGCAGCAAATCACACTGGCATGGCATACCTATGCAACTATCTTGCATGTTCTTCACATGTACCCCAAAACCTAAAATGGAATTAAAAAAAAAAAAATCAAGGTCTTAACTTCTTATTCTGTCAGTTCCTAAATTGTCAAATCCATTTTAAAAACACTGTTCATACTGCATCCTTAACGCATTCTTGATTTATTTATTCCTGGTATTAGCATTTTCTGTTTTCCTTTTACTGAACAAGACTTGATTTAGAGCAATAATTTTGTCCGTCCTCTCTAAATGTCTATTTTGGCTTTGTTGTAGTTCTCTGTTTGTTTTGTGTGTGTGTTCTAACTCTGTCTTTTTATAACCTTCCTTCTGATATTTTAGTTTGCTGTTTTCCCCTAAATTATTGAGAAAAAAGCTTTAATATCAAATATCAAAACATCTTTATTCTAAAATATGCAAGTAGAATATAAATTAGACTTTGGGCACAGTTTGGCTGTTGTATAACAGCTCAATTTGGGTAACAAATTTTCATATATCTTATTTCAATTATCATTCATTTTAACTACATGTAATTTCTTTAAGCTACGGCTTTGGATGAGTGTTTTTTTCATTTAGTAACATCTGGAGGTTTTCCATTTTATTTCTGATATTGATTTTATTTTCATTATGCTGGGCTCACAGAATATATTCTCTGTCATTTCAATCCTTGTAAAATCTTAGGGACTTGCATTAGACCCACCAAGCGTATTAAAAATAATATATAAATCAACATATAAAATCAGTAACATTTCCATACAAAAATAATGACCCAACTGAAAAACAAGTCAATCAAAGAATCTCATTTATGATAGCATCAAAAACATAAAATACTTAGGAATAAATTTGACCAAAGAGATAAAATATTTTTACACTGAAAACAATAAAATGTTCAAAGTAATTAAAGACAACATAAATAAATGGAAAGATATCCAATGTTCATGAATTGGAAGAATTAATACTGTTAAAATGTTCATACCATCCAAAGCAATGTACAGATTCAGTACAATCCTTATCGAAACTCCAAAGGGACACTGTTCACAGAAGTAGAAATAATAATCCTAAAATTCATATGGAATCACACACACATACACACACACACACACACACACATGCACGCACACACACGCACGCACACACACCAAATAGCCATAGCAATAATGAGAAAAACGAAGTTGGAGGCATCACAATTCCTGCTTTAAAATTATAAAGCTAAACTAATCAAGACACACTGTTCTGAGAACAGCATAACCATTCCTGCATAGAAACAGAAAGACAGACCAATGCAACGGAATAGAGAACCCAGAAATAAATCAAACATGTACTGCCAACTAATTTTTGACAAGGGCACCAAGAGGACACAATGGGGGAAAGGATGATCTCTAATAAATGAAGCTTGGAAAATCGGATTTCCACATTGAAAAGAACGAAATTAGACTCAGACTATACATACAAATCAATTCAAAATGGATAAAACACCTGAATATAAGGCCTAAACACAAAATTCTATAAGAAAACGGGGGAAGCTCCTTGTCATTGGCCTTGGCAATAATTTTTTGGATATCATGCCAAATAACCAGGATAAAAAAGCAAAAATAAATAAATGGGACCACACCAAACTAAAAAGCTTCTGTACAGCAAAGAAAACAATCAACAAAATAAAAAGGCAACTTATGAACTGGGAAAAGGGAGTTAATATTCAAAATCTGTAAAGAACTCTTATAACTCAATAGCAGAACAACAAATAACCTGATTTTAAAATGGGCAAAGGGACTTACGTCCTGAGCACAGCTGGCAGCGCTTCAGTCTCATGAAAAATGGGTGAAGATGTGAACAGACATTTCTTGGAAGAAGACATGGAAAGGGCCAATATGCCTATGAAAAGGTGCTCGGCAACGTCCGTCGTCAGGAAATCGCACATTAAAAGCTCCATGAGTATTGCCTCGAACCTGTTAGGATGGCTGTCATCAAAAAGACAAGAGGCAGCAAATGTCGGCGAGGGCGTGCAGAGGGAACCCTGGCACACTGTCAGCGGGAACGTAGACATGTGCAGCCATTATGGAAAACAGCATGGAGGTTTCTAAAGAAATTAAACACAGAACTACTATCTGACCCAGCAATTGCTCCCCTGGATATAAAGCCAAAGGAGGTACAATTACTACTTCATAAAGAAATCTGGACTCACACGTTCACTGAAGTACTATTCACAATAGCCAAGACATGGAAATAACCTATGTTTGTCAATAGATTCATGAATAAAGAATCGTGTGTGTGTGTGTGTGTGTGTGTGTGTGTATGGAACATTACTTAGCCTTAAAAGAGCAGATCCTGCCATTTGCCACAGCATGGATGACTCTGGAGGATGTTATACTCAGTGAAATAAGCCGGACATAGAAAGAAAAATATTGTGATATCTCAATTATATGTGGACGTAAAAAAAAAAAAAAGAAAAGGTCAAACATGCAGAGAAAATAAAAAACTGGTTGCCAGGGGTGGGTGAAGAGAAAAGAAATAGGGAAATGCACAAAGTAGCAGCTACATAGTATGAACATGTCTAGAGGGCTAACATACAACAGGAGGACTCTAGTGCATCCAGTTGTATTATATTAGGAATTTTTGTTAAATGAGTAAAGTTTAGCTGCTCTTGTTAAAAAAAAAAAAAAACATGTAGCTGTGAGATGATAGATGCTAATTCACTTCACTGGAACAACCATTTTACTATCTACATGTATTTCATATACAATCCAATTTCTTTTAATAAATAAATAAAATAGCATATCTTTTGTTGAGTGTAGCGTTTTCTATTTTTCACTTAGGTGAATGAATTTGTTTCAGTAATCTTTATCTATTTTGAAATATCATTAAATGGGTATTGTAAAATTTCTGTGGACATGGAGGTGCGCTGCTCAGCTCTTCCTTCAAGGAAGAGCTTGTTTTCAGTTGCAAGAAACGCTGTCAGCTGACGGCCTCTATGGCTCTTTCACCATCTTCTACAGTGTTCAAACTAAGGTTATTTTTTTTCCTGGTGAGCAGGGTGAGTGAATTATGCTAGTTCTTGGGCCACAAAAATTAAAAATTATTTTACTGCAGAGATTTCTGATTCCATAACCATATATTTAATGGAGAATCCATAACTTTAATTTACAAAGTTGAATATTTTTATTGCAGATACAGGGTATCAGACTATATATTATAATCTTCATTTATATTGCTAAAATTAATCATCTCTTTTGTTGCCTGTAGCTACCATTCATTCATTGATTTCCTGTTAGCTGCTTTGTAGTATGAATACGCCACAGCTCATTCATTCATCTTTCCACTAATGGGGGACCTGGAGTTGTTTATAATGTAAATTTTATAAATACTAATAGATAAGATCAAACTCCTTCTCCAGAGACCCAATAACTTCTTTGTCTTACCTCAAGTTGTGACAAATCTAAACATTAACCAGAAAGTAAACTAACATGCAACAGGAGACATTGAGTTTTGTGAAGATAAAATAATCACAGAGACAGCCTAGCATACAATTTTAAAGCTCTGTGTTTCTATGGGACATATTCAGCATTGACAGCAATTCTGTATGGTGGGTTAGTGTCATAGAAATGACCAACAGAACACCATGGAAACACTTAGAAGCTGTATCTGGATATTTACTTACTGTGTTGACAGTGATTCAAGCTACCATGTGAGGATCCCACAGTGTTCAAATACCTAAGAGAATTTAAGCAATTATTTCAAGTACAGATTTATTCTCAGGAATCTTGGTTTCTCAGTGGCAAATCAAACACCTATAAGTTCTAGTGATTGCAGCTAAAAGGCATTATAAAGCCTCATTCTCTCTGGGCAAAAAGATACATACAAGTATCGTTCTTCTCCCTCAATTCCTTCAGAGTCCTTTTTGTCCTCTGAAGTGAATTAACTGCATTTGATAAAGCAATAAACCAAATAAAAAGTTTAACGCAACTCAAATTATTTTGGGCATCAGAATATCTGTTAGGTGGTGGTGAGGAGGGGAGTAAAAGGAAGGAGGTATGAGGCATGGTCTCCTGCTCTGAACATGGAACAGGGAGTCAGCGGGGCCCACACAGAGCCCGCATCATACTCTGGCTTCATATGAACCGGAGATTCCCTGCCAATCATATCTAAAGAGGAAATTAATTTTAGAAAGAAAAAATAGTGAGGAAGCAAGAAGAAGAAAAAGGAAAAAAAAAACCTCAGGTTCCACCGAGATTTGAACTCGGATCGCTGGATTCAGAGTCCAGAGTGCTAACCATTACACCATGGAACCTCGCGACAGCAGGGCCCGCCAGCACTCCCTCCTGATGGAATATGTCTTAATTTCTGCAGTCAAGAGTGCGTCCCCTTTAAGAACCTGAGTTTCTACTCTGATGTTCATTATCTGCCGCCGTGCCACAAGTTCCCTTTTCGTTTCGCACAGGGCTCTTCCGAAAAATCTAAGAGCAAGTCGGTTTCTAGGGGCAGAAAAGGTGGGTCCGTACCTCCCAGGCCCTTGACGTCCCCCTGCCTTCTCTGCAGCCCGCGGGCTCCCCAGCCAGGGTTCGGCCGCGCTCAGCCCGCTGCGCCCACGCACGGGGAGGGCACCAGCCCGGCCGCGCTGACAGGTGGCGCTGTCGGAAGATCCGCCAGGCTCGCCGCCTCCCGAGCCTTTGTCTCGCGTTCGTTGCGCCTAACGCTAGGAACACTTTTGGAAGTTCCACTTCGTGACATGTAACCTGTGCATGGCTTCAGTGGAGGCAGCGTGTGTACTAGTCCCGGCCGTGGCGTTGCGGGGGGTAAAAAACGCGCAGGACACCGGAAGATGCTGTGTGCCTTCCGGGAAGGCGCCGCCTCGTGGACACCACGGGGTAAAGCACCGTTAAAGGTCCACTATTTGCAAAGCAGGATTTTTTAATTAGTTTCTCACCTATAAAGCTTTGAGTTGGTCTTTTTCAATGGGAGTAACTATGAGCCTCTCCCAAATTATTCAGCAGTAAAATTTCACTGATGCCAAGACCGGGACGTGACTTGTCCAGGACTGTTCATTGCAGGAGACAAAAGCGACCTTATATTGTCGAACGGAAAGACTGAGGAAGGAGGCAGACGGTCATTAAGGAGTCAACAATCGCAGGTGATAGGATATGAACCTTCCCAACAAGATCACATGAGAGGCATCGCCATCTGCCAAAATGGCTTTATTGCATACAGATGTCTGGACATAACGGCCAAAATCCTTCCGGCTTAAATGCGGAGGCCCTGTCACTACCAGGTTAAAACGGGCCCCACCGGTGGGGCGAGTGCTCTGCGGCATGAGCTGCAGTGGCCCCTGTACAGTGGCAAAGAGGACATCCGTACACATCTCATCCAATCCATCTTCTCTCAGCCCCATGGCATTCTGATTCACCCACTACCAGAGAGCAAGACAGAATGAAACCCTCTTGCCAAACGGGGTAACCAAAGGTGGTGTCCAGGAGCCTGTGAACAAGAAGCATGAGGATCCTAAGCATTTTCAATACAAATCTAGCCCTCTGCAGGCTTTTGAAAAACTGAAGGTCCGTGGAACAAATTTAAGACCAGCATTTCTAAGGGCTAGGCCTTGTACCAAGTTCTGTGCCCTCTGAAAAAAAAAAAAAAAAAAGAAGGTAAAAATATCGCCTGTAATGGTCAAAGCTGAAACAATGTAAGTGACAATAAATAGAAGACTTCAAACCAATTCCTACAACTTCCCTGATGTGCAACCAATTTCAGTTTTTCAGGGAATCTCCTGAGCAGAATTCCAAATAACTCCACCCCTTCGTGTGGTCTCTGTGTAGTAATTCTCCACAGAGTACAGTGTGAAAAAGGGTGGGGACCTAAGCAGTGAATAAATCAGAAAAGCAGTACACCAGCGGTGGTAAGCCGTGTGGATCGTATATAGCCTTGATATAATGTCATAAAAATGGCACTTTAAGCCAAGCAAGGTGTTTCATATCTGTAATCCCAGCACTTTGCGAGGCTGAGGCAGGCGGATCACTTGAGGCCAGGAGTTTGAGACCAGCCTGGCCAACATGGTGAAACCCCGTCTCTACTAAAAACACAAAAACTAGCCAGGTGTGGCAGCAGATACCGGTAATCCCAGCTACTCAGGAGGTGAGGCAGGAGAATCCCTTGAACCCGGGAGGCGGAGGTTGCAGACAGCCAAGATGGTGCCACTGCGCTCCAGCCTGGGTGACAGAGGGAGACTCTGTCTCAAAACAAACAAAAAAACTTCCTCTGCGGTCTTGCTCCCTCAAACGCCTAACTCCAATCTAATGATGAGAAAAATAACAGACAAATCCTAGCTGAAGGACATTCTACAAAATACCTGACCCATACTCATCAAAACTGTCAAGGTCATCAAAATCAAGGACTGCCACAGCAAGAGAGCCGGAGTCATGATGACTAAAAATAACATGGAATTCAGAATAGAATCCTGGAACCGAGAAAGGAAATTAAGTAAAAATGAAGGAAATCTAAATAACATATTGATTTTAGTTAATAATAATCTATAAATATTTGTTAATTATTTGTAACAAATGTAGCATACCAATGTAAGATTTTAATAATAAGGGAAACTGAGTGTGAGGATATATGAGAACCCTCTATCTTCCCAATTAAATGGAAACTATTGCTCATGGGAGTAAGAACAAAAATGAGACCAAATGAAGTTATTTCTTCAAAGCGAATTCAGAACTCTGGCTTACCATGTGCATTGGTACAATTCTCCCCTCTTTTTGCTTAATGAGCCACATTATCAGACCTAGTGACGCAGCTTGCACAGCCTACAGCTGACCTGGGAGTATACCGACTTGGAAATAGGAAGGACAAATTTTTGTGCCGTGCCCACAGCTGTCCTTAGTGCTATGGGCACAGAATCGGGCAGGACCCTGAGCACTGGCCCTGCCCGTGGAGATTTCAGTTTGTAGTGAGGGGATCGTGGCTAAAAACTGTGAATAAAATAACACCCACACAGAGACAGGGGAAACTGCAGCTGACCCGAAGCTCACAGCCTAGATAAACTGAGAAGCTCGACTAAGCTGGATATTTGAGTTTCGGCAGGGACTGAAGATGGTATTTAGAAGACAGTGTTGGCCCAAACCTTTTCACATTCCATAAAATGCAAGACGGGGGCACAGTCTGTGGACTGGTTGTCTGGGTGGCAATACCATAGTGGAAGTAAAAGAAGAGCTGAGAAAAAGCTGAACCACAGACCGAGACCGTGGATCAGGCCAGGGCGTCAAGGTTGTTTGCTTTAGGAGCAAGTACCTGCTTTGAACTGTAAACGTCAGGGAGCTTAGGAGATTCCTACTGACCTTTCGCCCTCAGTATTAACTGAACATTTTGTGTTCCCTGCCAGACTGAAATGGGCTCTGCACCAGGAGCTCCTGGTACCAGTCCTTGGGAATCGGTTTGGGAATTAATCTTCATGTTTGCTTAGAGTCATTTATTTCCCAAAACACAAAATGCCGATGGAAAATTCCTCTCCCTCAAATTCCCAGTGTCAAGAAGTCAGTAGAGCAAAGGTTTGTACAATACTGTTTTGGTCTGGACTCCGGGTCACATTGAATAAAATCTAGGAAACCCCTTTCTCAGAAAGATGCCCCTAGATACGCACATATACCATTTTGAAAACCATCCTAAGGTGTTCATGAAACGCTTGAGGTCGATGGATCTCAAGCTAAGAATTCTCTGCATTTGATATTTCTCTCTATGTCATCTAGCATAATTTTTAACTAATAAAAAATGAATTCTATAAGTAGAAATTGAGCATCATACTACTGAAGTAAAATGATCTTTTAATTGTGGATGAACATTTCATTAATCTAGGTCTTGTAAATTAGGTCACAGGTGCACACATAACAAGCCAGTTCTCAGAGGGCTCTCGGGGTGCATATTCCTGACACTGCAGTTTGGGGATACCTGACGCAGACGTAAGCAGGTCAGACAGTGGGGAGACGAACAGGGGCATATTTATCACAGGGTAATTGGACCTCTACTGAGATAATTTGTTATAGAGAATTTTACTGGTTTCTGTTTACTGCTGATTCTATCATGTTCAAACAAGGAAAGTATACCCTTCAAAAATGCATTATATACATTTATTCATTCAGGACTAATTCTCAAGCTCTGAGCACCCGAGAGGCAGTCTCTTCCAGGTGCAATTCTCATGACTGTAGATGATTTTGTACCCCATTCTCCCAAATTATTTCACATCATTATTATCATTATAATAAATATGCACAGTACATTCTTTTATAAGCCAAATGGATTGGCAAGGCTTTTTTTTTTTTGAGACGGAGTTTCGCTCTTGTTACCCAGGCTGGAGTGCAATGGTGCGATCTTGGCTCACCGCAACCTCCGCCTCCTGGGTTCAGGCAATTCTCCTGCCTCAGCCTCCTGAGTAGCTGGGATTACAGGCACGCGCCACCGTGCCCAGCTAATTTTTTGTATTTTTAGTAGAGGCAGGGTTTCACCATGTTGAGCAGGATGGTCTCGATCTCTTGACCTCATGATCCACCCACGTCAGCCTCCAAAGTGCTGGGATTACAGGTGTGAGCCACTGAGCACGGCCTAGCCCAGGGTTTTAAGTCTTGGCACTCAGTAGCACTGGCATGCTAGCCCAGGTCACTCTTTGTGGTGGGGGCCGTCCTGTGCATTGCGGGAATTCAGCAGCATCCCTGGCCCCTGCCTACTAAGCTCAGTAGTTTCCTCCCTCCCGTTATGACTATCAAAAATGTCTCCAGATACTGTCACAGATGTCCTCTGGGGAGCAAAACCACCTCTGACTGGGAACCAATGATTTAGGCTGATGCCTCAGTACTCGTACGCAGTGGATTAACACTGCATTTGTTCAGGAGAGCTAACGGAGATAGTCTTTACTGGGTTTTTTTTTTTTCACAATTAATCATTTTAAAGTGAACAATTCAATATCCTTCACTACATTCACAGTGTTGTGTAAGCACCACCTCTATCTAGTTCCAAAACATTTCTATCCCTCCAGAGTAAAACCCCTCACTCATTAAACAGCTTCTCCCCTTTCCTCCCTTCCCTGCAACCCTTGGCAACCACCCCAGTCTGTGCCCTGTCGCAATGGATTGTTCTATTCCGGATCTTTCAGATAAATAAAATCATAAGATAAACAAAGAAACACAGCATTTTCCTGTCCCAAACTCTCTAAACTGAATTTAGCGTTGCTAGTGTCAACTGCCCAGCTCTTTTCACTCCTAGTTCTATGACCTTGGGCAAGGAACTTAATCTGCATTTTAGTTTCTTCAACAGTCAAACTGGAATAAAAAGAACACTTACGTGTTATTCAAAGAATTCAGTGAGAATTTTGAACAGTGCCTGACACCTCATAAACAGACTGATTGTGACTGAAGGGTGAGGCTGGTCTATTTATCCTCGGGTTCTGTTGGCTGCAGTCTGAATACCCCAGGAAATGTCCCAGCATCTGCCAGGAAGCCTCTACACAGCCCTCTCCAGAGAGCTGCGGCTCCATCGTACCTCCCGTCAAGCTCAGGGATTACTGGCTCCAGTAATCTGTAAAAGCCTGGTTATTGCCCTACCTTTATTTGTAAATAATAATTTAAACAAATTATCCTCAACTTTCCTAGTGTGAGTAAACATTCCACTTCCTGTGCATGTCCTGATTGATACAGATATCTAAAGCCTTCCCTCTCTGAAAGAAAAGATATATAGCTCTTCTATGTAGCCTAAAACACAAATAGAAAAGATGAGGGTAGCTTCTCTAGCCTCATCTTTTCAATCCATTTGTATCAGAGTATTGTGGCTGAATAGCGTGAAGTGTTTTTCTTATTAGGTCCATGGAAATTCCGTTCACAGCAGGATCACTTGTACACTGTAACTCACTCTCCTCTTTTTCCTCATTCGAATACTGCCTCTTTTGTTTCTTGGCTTTCTCTCCGTGTATCTAATACTACTTTGTCCCCCAGCTCTCTTCCAGTGCTGCAAAACTTCTGAATTCAGTCCAACATTTTTTAGTTCCCTTTTTTTTTTAAGTTGTCCGATCTGGGCTGGTTAATCTCTAGGTCTGCTTCATAGCTATCACGCTGATGCTTCTCCATCTGCCGAAGAGCTCCTTTACCACTCACCTGTGTTGGATCCTTTTTTTGTTAAGTCACAAATCTCGGTTTACTCCCTATTTTTCCATTTTTCTTTTTTGTTCCTTTTTATGAGAAATGTTCCCAACTTGATCTTCTAACCCTCTGCTAAACCTTTTTCCATCATCATATTTGTTATTTTCTTTTCTCTTTTGAGATAGGGTCTCATTTTGTCTCCCAGGCTGGAGTGCAGTGGAATGATCTCAGCTCACGTCAGCCTCAGCCTCCCAGGCTCAAGCGATCCTCCTGCTTCAGCCCCTCAAGTAGCTGGGACTGCAGGTATGTGCCACCACGCCTGGCTTATTTTTTTGTATTGTTCGTGGAAATGGGATTTCACTGTGTTACCCAGACTTATTTTCCTTTTTTCAAAAAGATATTACTCCTTGGAGATATTTATTTGGGATTAAAAGGAAGGATTTTTTTTTTTTTTAATTAGGATGATGGTTAAAGGAAAAAGCACATTTCTTTTGCTCTTTTAGATGTTGCCCTCTGATGTAACTGTAGTACATTCAGGTGGACCTGTCCGCTAGGAGGACTCAGGAGAGAAGCCAGGCCTGGAGATGAAGATCCAGTTGTCATCTTCATGGAGGAGAATGATGGAAACATGAGAAGAGGCTGCTGACAGTCTTGGAAGTCACTTAGAGGTCTTCCCTGCCCCTTCTCATCCAGCACCCCTGCTCAAATTGGGTTTCAACGAGTTCTTTAAGACAGAGAAAGGACAAAGCTGTTGAAGATCTTTCTGATTTAGCATTCAATACTGAAAGCAAAAGCAAATGACTCCAAGGTCATGATTCCTTCAAACTTTCTCTAGCAGGTTTCCTGCGCCATTGTCACGTGACAATCTGAAGCTGCTAGGATCAGACCCTCAGCTCCAAGCTCCCCTTCTGCTGGTTTCTCACAAACACCTGTGCACAGTGCATCAACCGCGACTAGCGAGTGGCGTTCCAGAGGCAGAGGAAACCCAAATCTCTTGCCTTGGAATGCTCCTCTGAACTCCACTTTTCTCACCTGCATTGCGGTCTACTATGGATGTCTTATTTCATCTAAAAGCTGGAAGGTCTTAATGCACCTAGAAAATTCTTTGTTACTAGACCTAGTAACCACACACTTACTGTTCTACCTGTTCTACGTGGCAACGGCACACTGCTCACGTCTTCAAAAGCTTTAACCAAGAACAGTCTACAGGTGTGTAGTTGTGGCTGAGTGGTTAAGGCAATGGACTTGATCTCTATTGGGGTTCCCCCACACAGATCCAAATCCTGCCCGCTATGGTTTTAGCCTGACTTATCCCAAACAGTTTCCTTCTCATTGCACCC
Source organism: Saguinus oedipus (assembly GCA_031835075.1). Taxonomy (NCBI): domain Eukaryota; kingdom Metazoa; phylum Chordata; class Mammalia; order Primates; family Cebidae; genus Saguinus; species Saguinus oedipus. The sequence goes on along the minus strand of CM063172.1, from coordinate 6,055,180 downwards.
TGAGGCAACTGAGTCTCCTCGATTATAGTTGTGTCATCTTTGGTGACCGTGTGCTGTGCTCTGCATTCTAGCTGTCATTGTCGCTAGAGTTTACCCCTTTCTCTGAGTTCATGAACTTCTCCAACATTGAAGACAACCGTGTCTCCAAAGTTAACAACATTCATAACAGAGAATCTATTGTGGTGTGAACAACAGCACCTAATGTTAATCCTGATTTGAGGAAGGCAATTCTCTTTTCCTCACCTACAGGCTCTCAAAATCGAAGTCAGATTCCATCACGCTTTCTCTGTAGATAAGTCTAAGTTGCTGGTCTGGGGTGTGAGGGTTTTGCCTCATGTGTGTTAAGTGTTTTGTTAGTCCAAGTTTGGGGACTGTCATTCAACAGCAATAAAGCATTACCTGTTTTGGAGCAATAACATACAAATGGTTGGTCTATAGACAGTACCGCATTGATTATATCTTCTCCGCCTGAAAATTTGAGAGCCCAAGAATGGGAAAGGTTTGTTAAACCACAGGAAGTGGATGGTAAAGCTGACCTCTGACTGCCACGCACTTATTATTTTTATTCTATTGATTGTGTTAAATGCCTTCAGTTTAGAAAATTCCAGGTGAAGTTCTCTGGCCCCAGTTGGTTCTTCCTATCTTCTCCAGCACATTCAAAGACCGAGAACACTAATCTGGGCTTCACATTAGATTCAGGAAACGACATGTAACTTCAAACACTCAGTACTTTGGATCTCATATGGAAGAAAGTCGGGAAGAAAAGGTCTAGGGAGGAGCAGAAAAGATGGAAAAAGAAGGAAAACAGAAGGGGAGAAAGGCTAGGAGGTGGAAGGAATGGAACAAAAGAGAAGCTACGCTGGTGCCAGACACAGAAACGTTCTTGCCCCTCTTGGCCACTTTTATTCTGAGTTTCCTCTGTCTTAGCAACCCCTGGGCACGCTTGCTCTTGTTCTGACAGGCAGCTCCCCACTATCTGTGCTCTTTGAAATCAGCCCCTGATGTCATGGCACTTCTCAAAGTCCAACGCCTCTGCAGAGGCATTTGGACTGCTTCCAGATTGGCTATGAGAACTACGGCTGCAATGAATATTCTTGTGCATGTATTTCAGCAAATATAAATAAACATTTTTGTTTGAGAGATATACTTACAGGTGGAACTGCAGAGTTACAGTACATGTAGACACATTCAAGCTGTAGTATGGAATGCTAAGTCGTTCTCTGAAATGACTGAATCAATTTACACTCCCTGCACAAGCATCACACTGTCCTGATTGCTATGGCTTTTTAACAATCTTTTCCCCCTTTCAGGAAGCTCAATTTTTATTTTAAACCTGACATACTTTGATTAACACATTGCTTGAAGCTTCAGATATTGTTGAAAGCAGAAGTCTGTGGCCACTTTGTCATCTTCCCCCATACATTTGACCAACATCTTGTGGATTCTATAGCTTGGACTTAGGCAGGTCAGCAGTGCAGCTGGAGCACACACAAGCCCCCAGCTGGGCCCTGTCCGTATCTTCACTCCAGGATTTGATGTCTAGGAGGATGGAGGACTTGGACGTCTACATGATCTTTTTGACCATGCAAATAAGAGGCAGGTGCCAGACAACTGTACTCTCGTTAACTTTTAATGAGTACTGTAAACTTTGTGTCATTGAATCTATCCTCTGGGCCTTAAAGTAAAGGAGGACTGGCAGGTGGGTCCCACCGCAGCTCCGCCCCTAGAGCCAGGTAGGGGCGGAAAACGCAAAAGCGGCCTCTCCCCTCCCCGCGATGCGGAGTCCAACCCAGGGCTCCTGCCTGACAGGCGAGGATACTCACCACTAAACTAGCAGGAAGAACTGAACTGTAATGGCTTGGATTACCTCTAATAAACTGAAGTACTCTCGTCCACTTTTTAAAAGTCTGTTTTGTATTCTACTAAGCTGATTATACTTGGCGAATTTACACCTTAACCTGCTACCTGAGCCGGAAGCACCCGGTCTGTCAGGACAGCCTGCTCTTTTGTTGGTGATGGTGTCGATATCTGACAGTATTTCTAGTCACTTGAGACCGGGCTACCAAAGCAGTTGAACCATTGATTCCACAGAAACTGATAAGTGAGCAAAGCCTTGGACCCTGACTAGGACTAAATTTCCATGAAGAGGAAAGCACTATCAAGACTTGTAACAAGTAGAGGCTTCAAGAGGCTTTGGAGAGCAGGGAAACGCGAGGTGTCACAGAGAACCGTGCGGAGGTTCTGCTAAAGGGAAAATGATTAGGGATGAACTTACTGAGGGATCCATAATCTTAATCAAAGTGGTAGGTATTCAGTAACTTCTAACCTCCACTGTTGGGAGGTTTCAGGATCGGGAAAGTACCAAACAAGTGCAGGTCACAACAGGTAAGTGGATTTAAACTACTTTCTTCCAAACACTTCCTGTTAATTATCTAAAACCAGCAATCCGTAGTCGGCAGGATTCGAACCTGCGCAGGGAGACCCCAATGGATTTCTAGTCCATCGCCTTAACCACTCGGCCACGACTACACGGCCCTGTTACCCTTTTTGTCGCGTTATAGACATGAAGGAGTGCAAATCAGTGTAAATACCGTCTAGGTACAAGAAAACTTGTTTTGTGATTGGAATGCAAACCTTCAGGTACAACGACAGTTTGGTTAAAAAAAAATAGTCAACCTCCTGTGCCACCTGGATGAGAGCACTGGATGAGAGCCGTCCCGCGTGAGCACAACCACTGCCATCAGCGTTCCAAGTGAACAATACAAACTTCGCGGTGGTGAAGAGTGAGCGAGCCCCCGTCGGAGCCCGGACGTGGGCTGTGGTCTCAGCTCTGGTGGTGGAGCCTGCAGCTGGGACTAAACTTTGCTAATTATGAAGTGGAGTGAGACCCTAACCTATGGCCCCCACTCATCCAATGCCTTTGAACAGCCCATCTTCCAATAGTTCTGGACACTCGTTAGGTAGTGGAAGACCGAATGGAAGACTGTCTAACTTTTATGAAATCAGCACTTTGATCAAAGTGGAAGGAGGGCAAAAACAGCTGGTGATTTACATGATTTACATGGTTACAATGTAAGGGAATGGTATGATATACTCTTATCACAGGGTGCCATGCAGCTGTTAAATAATTAGATTCTTATCGTTTTACTTGGAGAATGTGTGTAAACTTTAATACACAAAATAGCAAACATAAATAGTTCTATGTATAACGAATGAAGCCCCAAATTAGTCCATTAAAAATATCCAAATGGACGTTCACCAATCTAACAAAAGAGCAAACTGGAATGTAAGTGAGAGATTAAAATACAGATTTTGATTACTTTTGTATTCTTTACATTTGTTATTAAAATAATCTCTGCATTATTTATGTAACAGGGAAATTTAAAATGGAAAAACAGGCTAAAACATGCCATTCCATACTTAATGCATTTAAAAACTGCGTAAGAACAAAAAGTTAATACTAATTTATCAGAGGTGCTGGAATCATAGCTCCTCATCGTTTTCTTCTTTCAGCTTTTCTCAAATTTTCAGGCAAAGTATATGTATTTATTTGTATTTAAAGTGTTCCCAACTTCCTTCAGACTACAAGATGATTGTAGTAACTTGTTATCTGTCTGAAGAAATAAAGAGTGGTGTCACATGGATATTGAACCAGTGAAAATGATGCCCCTGTCACTTCTTGTCCCTTTGCCTAAGATCAAGTGAAAATGATGCTCCTGTCTATTCTAAATTTCACCTTTCAGAAAATGCCTTCGTGACCTCATTGAACTCTCAGAACAGTTCCATGAGGTGCTGCCACCCACTTTTACAATAAGAAAAATGTCCAGGTAAGAGAAGTTTTTACATTCACAGGGCTACTGGGTATTGATATCAAGGCATCTTACTCTGCATCTATTACTCTTTCCTTATGGAGATGGAAAATGACACGTTTAAGAACAGAAAGGCACAGTCCCCTCAACATTCAAGGGAAAAATCCCAGTGGTCGCAGCACAGCATCCTTTTTAAAAATTGCTGATTCAATTTGCTGACATTTGCTAAGAATTTTTTACACCTATTTTCATGAGGATTTTTTTTTTTTCTCAGACTGTGATCTGGTGTTTTTTCGCTTTGCTTTTGCCGAGGCAGGGCTATTTTATTTTTTGTTTTTTACAGTAGCTTATTTTATTGAGGTAAAATATATATGTATAATTTACCATCTTTACCGTTCAGTAGAAATATATTTATGTTCTTTATTTCCTTTCATCTTCCTCCCCCCCAAGTTTTGATATCAACTAATATTCATTTCATAAAATGAGTAGGAAAGTGTTCTCTACTTTTTTCTGGAAAAGTTTATGTAGACCTGATATTTTTTCCTCTTTAAAGATTTTATAGAATCTACCAATGAAGCCATCTAGTCTTGGAAATGTAGAGATGGGGTTTTGCCATGTTGGCCAGGCTGGTCTCGAACTGGCCTCAAGCTATCCACCAACCTCGGTCTCCCAAAGTGCTGAGATTATAGGCACGAGCCACCGTGCTCAGCCCTACTTTTCCAAGTGAGACATATTTGTGAACACAAAGATGAGAGATACCTTGTGAATATAAATATTTGTTTTATCCACAGGCGCAATTACATGAAGAAAATCCGAGGCAGGGGGTTCAAAGACAAGATAAGAGGCAGCAACACCAAGACCTGCGTTTTGCTTATAGAAAAATTGCTTCACCCCGTAGTCGGCAGGATTCGAACCTGCGCGGGGAGACCCCAATGGATTTCTAGTCCATCGCCTTAACCACTCGGCCACGACTACAGCTGCAAAGCCTCCGACCTTGATATGTTGGTGGAATCACGTGTTAGGTTATGTGTGCAAACTTCTGTCTTTGGTGAGTTTGCTGGAAACGCTCAGGTGAAATGACAATTCCAGGAAAAAAAGTCAGGATATTCTTAGTAATTGAAAGCACTGCAATGAGAGAGAGACCTCCTCGCATAAGCATCAACATTTGCAGGAAATATCCAGGCAGCTGAGTAACAGCCAGCGAGCGCCTGCCTGCTCCGGGCCGGCCAGGTTTCTGCACTCGCCGCAGGTGGCACCAAACCTAGCCGGTTCCCACGGGGAGTCCCGGCCAACTCTCCTCTAATCCGGGACGTTCGGACTTCTCGGAGCCCTAAGCTCCTCGGTGAATGACGGTGTTTGCAGGGGAGTCCAGGCACGGAATCGCTTCCCTGGTTTGTGTCGTAGGTGAAGGGAGCGAAAAATTATGTGGGAAAGTCTCCTCTGTGTCCCTTCGTTGTGACATTGTTAAGCCTTTTAGGCCCAGAATTTGGTTTGAGTTTTGGCTGACGCGGGGCTTCCCACGTTGCTCTAAATTTAATCAAGCCAGCAGGTTTTCTTTTTCTCCCTCTTACATTTCAGTAACAGTGTTTTCCTGAGACCTGAGAGTGATTTGTCTACCCGGCTTAGAGAGTTTTAATCTAATTTTCTAAAGAAGAGAGAGAAGTCGAGGAAGAGGAGAAAAGGCAGAGTGGGCAGAGGAGGAGACGAGAATGATAGCAGAGGGGTCTATGGTGACATCTAAACTCATGAGAGGAGTGGGGTAAAGAGTGAAGGCAGGGTGAGGGGAGCGAAGAAACATTGCTTTTCTACGGAAATAGTACTAAAATAATCTCTAAGAAGTCCCACGGTTTAACGAAATGGAGTCTGTTCTGAGGGGAGTGGTAAGCTGAGTTTGGAGTAAGAGAACCAGATTCTGTATTTAACTGAGCAGCCTGTTATTTACACTTTCTTGTTAAAATGAGTATCAGTCACACAAACCTCCTTTAAAAATCTTGTCTGGTTATGAAATGACTAAATCCAAATTTAAGGGAAAATGTAAGTTGTGATAGAAGTGTCTCCATAGTCATGTCATATCCCTTATTGGTCTACACATTTTAACAAGCATGTAACATTTTAATCAAATTCCTTCAGAACTCTAGTTTGAAGAGAGTTAAATCCTGAAGAAATGACAGACTTCACGCTTAAAAAAATCAGCAAAAAGGAAATTTTCTGTGATTAATATGCACTCAAGGTATTGAATCAATTCTTGTTTTACTTAGAATAAAATGAACAGAGATTTGTGATGGCTCCAATCTTTTTTTAAAAATTTTCTCCTCACTCATACATGTGGAGCAAAGCATGGCAGAATAGATTCAGGTAAAACAAATGAATCAGAGTTCACTTGTAGGAAGCAAAACTATTGTATACATTTTAGTCCCAGACTAAAAACAGTCCATCAATAGAAAACATAAATAGCTGTTTTTCATACAAAGGAATAGTAGAGCAATAGGGATAAAGAATTTTCAGTTACATACAAACGGGAAGAATCTCACAAACATAATATTGAAGTGATGCCATACACAAGGGCATACATGCTTTTGTTTATATATTCTGTAGCTCAAAACAAGCTCAACAAATCTGCGGTGTTAGAAATCAGGAAGGTGACTGCTATGCTCAGAAAGGCCGTGAAGAGACTTGATAGAGATCCTGGGAATGGTTGTATTACTCGGTCTGAGTTCTGGGTTCATAGGTGTGTTCACTTTGTGAAAATTTATTGACCTGTATAACTGATTTATATAAGTTTCTGCTTCAATATCGTGTTATGTTATATGTCAATTAGAAGTTTACTTAGGCAAGCTGTGGTGGCTCGTGTATGTAATGCCAGCACTTTGGGAGGCCAAGGTGGGAAGATCACTTGAGGCCAGGAGTCCCAGACCAACCTGGGCAAGAGCCTGGGCAACAGAGCAAGACTCCCATCCCTACACAAAATTAAATAAATTAAATTTGTTTTATTTTATTTGAGATGGAGTTTTGCTCTGTTGCCCAGGCTGGAGTGTACTAGTGTGATCTCTGCCTCCTGGGTTCAAAGGATTCTTCTGCCTCAGCCCATGAGTAACTGGGATTACAGGCATGCACCACCATGCCCAGTTAATTTTTGTATTTTTAGTAGAGGCGAGGTTTTGCCATGTTGGCCAGGCTGGTCTCAGATTCCTGACCTCAGGTGATCCACCCACCTCAGCCTCCCAAAGTGCTTGGGTTATAGGCGTGAACCTGGACGAATAATATTTTTTTTAAAAAAGTACCTTAGAATCCAAACCTCTCAAGCTATTTTAAATAAAAGTGGATTAATAAAGAATATAGAGGCTTACAAAACTGTTAGAAGAGAGGGATGGAGAAAGGTATCAGTTCTAATTCGATTCTGCAGGAATTGTTGCCAAAATAACTTCAAAGAAATAGTCTCCATTGAGGGTGGTCGTGTTCCCACAATCAAGAAAGTAGGAAATCAAGACACTTCCACTAGAATTATTAATTTCAGGCAACTGTAGGCCGGCAGTCAGGAGGTTCTGCAACACTGGTGTTCCCTGTAGGGCAGTAGTTCTCAAAATCTGGCATGACATCTAATTTATCATGATAGAAAGCAAGTCTGTCAGTAATTTGTGCCCAGGTCTTAATTTATAAAGATGACAGAGTGAAGACACAGAGAGGTCAATGCCATTGAAAGGAAATCATAGTGTTATTCACAGTTTCCATAGAAATGAGAGGCATAGCACACCATGCAGGGCCACAGTGGGAAGTGCCAGTGTCACCCAGGAGGCAGAAAGGATCGGAAGGAAGGCATACATTACAGTCTTTAATGGGGTTTCCATGGGAAAGGCAGGGCAGATCAGGGTGACCAGTTTAGAATTGGCTAGTTTGAATAATTCTGGCAGGCTTTGGGTATAGAAGCTGTCCCTGGTTGTCTGCTATTTGGCCCTTGGTTGATTTAGCACAGGGGAAATATTGGCTTAGTGTGTGAGAGTTAGATTAAAAAGGTCATTCAAAGTATGGGCTCTGGATAGCAGGAGATGTAAATAACTCTCTGATCAATGGATGCCAAACAGACAACTACAGACTCCAAGAAAACACAGAGCAGTCATTTACATTTCTAAACAAGTTGCCAAATTCTGTTGCTGCTGGTCTGGGAACCATACTTTCAGAATCACACATTGCAGAACACAGCACGCCTCCCAGATGTGAATGAACCAACTGCTGCTCCTTACATGGCGTTCCTCTGCAGAAAATCCCAATGAGTCCATGACAATGCTGTGAGCACAAAACAAAAGAAACAGAAGGCTCCTTCTTTCCATATTTGAAAATCCTGAGGCAAAGCATAAATAACACCCAGAACCCTAACTGCAAGAGTTGGAGAAATGTTCTCTCTAGCCTCTAGTCTAGGAAGGCTCACTTGAAGGAGATGGAAATGAATGGTTACTGCCAATCTGCTATATATACCCCGTACAGATGTTGAAGATGAAATGCTCTGCCAAAACAGAGGGCCTTCCCAGAGGATTAAAAAATAGTAAGTATTGCACTGAGGGGGAGCTTTCACTGTCCACGAAAGAGGACCCCAGTGTTAAGAGACCAGTGTATTAGTCCATTCGCATGTAGCTGGTAAAGGCATACCTGAGACTGGGTAATTTATAAGGAAAAAGAGATTTAATGAACTCACAGTTCCACGTGGCTAGGGAGGTCTCATAATCATGGTGGAAGGTGAAAGCCATGTTGTACATGGCAGCAGACAAGAGAGAATGAAAAACCAAGTGAAAGGGTCTCCTCTTATAAAACCATCAGATCTTGTGAGACTTATTCACTACCACGAGGACAGTATGGTGGAAACTGCCCCCATGATTCATTTTTCTCCCAAGGGACCCGTCCCACAATACGTGGGAATTATGGGAGCTGCAATTCAAGATGAGATTTGGGTGGGGAGGCAGCCGAACTGTTATTAGCAGAGTGTCTTGACTGCAAGTTTTCCAGGTTCTTGGTGTTTTGTTTTGAACAAAGAATTGGACAAAATGTACAGCAAAGCAAGCTAAGAATGAAGCAACAAAATAACAAAAAGAGATTTATTGAAAATGAAAGTACACTCCACAGTGTGGGAGCAGCCCCAGTGGTGGCTCAAGGGCCCAGATACAGAATCTTCTCGGGTCCAAATACCTGCTAGAAGTTTCCCATTGGCCACTTGGTGCTCCCCTCATGTTAATGAAGTGAGGGCCTGCAATCAGTCTGACTGGTTGCTGAAAGCAACCAAGTGGAGTTACAAAGTCACGCTCCTGTGCAAACAAAAGCAACCAATCAGAGGCTAATGTGAAGTTACAAAGTTACACTCCTATGAAAGAAAAGACTGGCCTGCAATCAGTCTGACTGGTTGCAGGGGGTTTGCAAAGGGAGTTAGTCCTGGTCCTTTCATTGCTTAGGCATGGAGGGTTAGCCTTTTCCTTTCAGTTTTGTTCTAGGAGGTCTGTGTGAAACGGCCTAGGTTCCCTGCCTCCAGATCCTAGTCTCCTGATGCAAAGCCATATCAACCAGCTTATCAGCCATTTCCCCACGAAACTATGCAGACTCCACCATTTGTTTTATGGCCTGTAGTCCTTTTTTTCTTAATTGTTTTGAAGGAATTTTTAATTCCTTAAAAACTAGATGTATTAGTCAGAGTTCTCTTAGAGGGACAGAACTAATAGGATATAAAGGAGGGTTTAATAAGTATTAACTAAAATGATCACAAGGTCCCACAATAGGCTGTCTGCAAGCTGAGGAGCAAGGAGAGCCAGTACCAAAACTGAAAGACCTGCAGTCTGATGTTAGAAGGTAGGAAGCATCCAGCACAGGAGAAAGATGTGGGCTGAGAGGCTAGTCCCGTCTAGTCCCTTCAAGTTTTTCTGCCTGCTTTATATTCGCTGGATGTGGCTGATTAAATGGTGCCCACCCAATTAAGGGTGGGTCTGCTTTCCCCAGCCCACTGACTCAAATGTGAACCTCCTTTCCAACACCCTTACAGACACATCCAGGATCAATATTGCATCCTTCAATCCAATCAAGTTGACGCTCAATATGAACTATCACACTAGACGTGAGTCCTTCATCATAAATATGTATCACAAATATCTTCTTCTATTCTGTGCTTTGCATTTTTACATTGTCAATGGTGTCTTTGGATGACTGAAGTTCTGAAGTCTAAAATAAAATAAATATAAAATATTTATAGTTACTGCTTTTTGTGCTTATTAAACAGGAAGTATTTGCTAACCCACAGTTCATGAAGATTGTTTACTGTTTTCCTTTATAACTTTTATTGTTTAAATGTGAACATTTGAATCTCTAATCCATCTTGAATTTGTTTAGGGAATAGTTTAAGGAAAAATATCAGTGCCCACATTGTCCTCCTTTGTATATCCAGTTGATTCAGCACCACCTCCGGAAAAATCTATCTCTTTCCCTCACTGAATTGCATCGTATGCGGTTTCACATGGGCAGATCCATTTTGTTTCACTGGTCTCTTTATCTTTGTCAGTAACACTTTCTTCATCAGTGTATCTTCAGAATAAAATAAATCTTGTTACGTGGTAGTGAAAGTCCTTCAGATTTCCTCTTCCTCTGCAAGACTTCCTTTCCCCTTGGACACATGTTTTAGAAACAACTTGTCAATTCTACCAAAAGTTCTGTTTCAATATTTTATTTCAATTACATTGAATCTGAGCCTTTCGATCAATGAATATGTTATATCCCTTCATTTATTTTGGTATTTTAAAAAACCTGTGCACAGTGATTTGTAGCTATTAATGTACCACTCTTACATATTTTTATTACATTTATTATTGTATTTATTATTAGATTATTGATAGTTTTCTTGATATTGTAAATGACATTTTAAAAATTCACTGTCTGTTTTTTCAAAATATATATACATATAACATATATTTGAATATTGGTTTGTGTACCCAGCAAACTTATTTTCACTTAATTATTCTAATAATTTGTAGATTTTAGAGATTTTTTTCAAGTACATGATTACATTATCTGCAAATGGTGGCAGTCCTAGTTCTTCATTGTCAATCTTAATATCTTTTAATTCTTCATCTTATTTAATGGCCTAAGATCCCCAATACAATGCTGAATAGCAGTGGTGATAGTGGTCATGCTTGTCTTGATCCCAATACCCATGAGGAGTGTTAAATATTTACTATAAATAGGATATTAAATGTAGGATTTGGGGCCAGGTGCGGTGGCTCACACCTGTTACCTCAGCACTTTGGGAGGCCGATGTGTACAGATCACGAGGTCAGGAGATCAAAACCATCTGGCCAGAATGGTGAAACCCCCTTCTCTACTAAAAATACAAAAGTTAGCTGGGGTGGTGGTGCGCATCTGTAATCCCAGCTATTTGGGAGGCTGAGGCAGGCGAATCCCTTGAACCAGGGAGGTGGAGGTTGCAGTGAGCCGAGGTTGCGCCACTACACTCCAGCCCAGTGACAGAGCAAGACTCCTGTCTAAAAAAAAAAAAGTAGGATTTTGTATATATGTACTATGGGATTAAGAAATTTCCTTTTTATACTTAGATGGCTTTTTTCTTTTTTTTAACCAATGTAGTGTTGAATTTTATCAAATACTTTTACTGCATCTACCGATATGATCATTGGTTTTTTCTTTTATACTTTGTAGTAAATTTAAAGTGATTGTTTTTTGATATTGAAAAATATCATGTTACTGAAACACACATTACAGCTGAACATGTGACTGTTCTTTCTGCACATTGCTGGGTCTGATTCCTCATACTGTGTTTAGTGGTTTTATATCTAGAAGGTTTAACACAAAGACTGACTTGTAATTTCTTCTGTAGTAATTCCTTGTCGGGTTTTAGTATGAAGATTATGCTGGCCTTATAAAATTAATTGTGATGAGCTTTCATTTTTTCTATTTTCCAAAAGAGTATATAGATTATATTAGTTCCTCCTTAACGCTTCAGGATTTCAGCGATGAAGCCATTTCTGCATGCTGTTTGCCTGTTTTGTCTGAAGGTGTTATAGGCTGGATTGTGTCCCCTCAAAATTTACATGTTGAAGTCCTAACCTCCGGTACCTCAGAATGTGACTGCATGTGGAGACAGAACCTTTAAAGAAGTGATTGAGTTTAAACGAGACCACTAAGGTGGCCCTAACCTATTCTGCTGGTGAAAATAAAGACGATTTAAGTCTAACAAATCTTGTTCACAGACGTACATTACAAGACATTCTAAAGGGTTTCCTCTCTCTTTTTTTTTTTTCTTTGAGACAGTGTCTTGCTCTATCACCCAGTGGCACAATTGTGGCTCACTGCAACCTCCACCTCCCGGGTTCAAGCAATTCTGGTGCTTCAGCATCCCAAGTAGCTGCGATTACTGACACATGCCACTATGTCCAGCTAATTTTTATATTTTTAATAGTAATTTTTGTTGCAATTTTTATTTTTAGTAGTAATTTTTGTATTTAGTATTTTGTATTTTCATCTTAGTAGACATAGAATAAGTATTCGATTAAATTCAATAATTCATGGTTAAAAACTCTCAAAATGAGAATAAAGGGGAATTTCTTGAGTCTAATGAAGCTCAACTACAAAACACCAACAACGAACCTGAGGTTCAGAACATGGCAAGAGTGCCCACGATTATCACTTCTATTTATTAGTAGAGATGGGGTTTCCCATGTTGGCCAGGCTGGTCTCAAACTCCTGACCTCAGGTGATCTACTTATGGCGGCCTGGTGAAGTGCTGAGATTACAGACATGAGCCACTGCACCCAGCCAGATTGTGTTTTTCAGGGAATGTATCTATTTTATCAAATGTTTCACATATGTTGACAAAAGACATTTGTAATACCTCTCTCTTGTTTTTAAAATATCTTTAGGACTATATATAAACATAATATAATATTATTATATATTTAATCTGTTTCATTCCTAATGCTGGTATTCATGTGTTATCTTAACCTCTGTTTAAAATCAGTCTTATTCAGGGTACATTCATTTTATTAATCTTTTTTAAAAAACAAACTTTTACTTTGTTGGTTTTCTGTAATGTATGTTTGTTTTCCATTTTATTGATTTCTGCACTTGTTTTTAATAGCTCCTTGTATTTTTTGCATTTCAATTGCTGGCTTTTTATAGTCTCTTGAGTTAGAGCACTGATTTTCAACCTTTCTATTGTTCAAATACATGTAATTAAAGGTAAAATTTGTTCCCTATAAACAGCTTTAGATGCATTAGACAAATTGTAAGACATCTCACTTTCATTATGCTTCAGCTTAAAACATTTTAAATTTTCTATTGTGTTTTCTTCTTTGACCCTAGAGTGTAGGACACAAACTGCTTTATTTCCAAACAGTTTTCTGGTAGTTTTTCCGATAGACCACAAAGACAGGCTTTTGCAATGGGTCTAGTTTAGTCCACAAAGACTGAGGCTTTTGCAATGGGTCTAGTTTAGTCCACAAAGACTGAGGCTTTTGCAATGGGTCTAGTTTAGTCCACAAAGAATGAGGCTTTTGCAATGGGTCTAGTTTAGTCCACAGAGACTGAGGCTTTTGCAATGGGTCTAGTCTAGTTCAGTTTTTTCTTGCTGTGAAGGCACAGCCTCACTCCTTTTATGTGGTCCTTACTTTAAAGGTTTGTCACTTACTGCTAAGAGTTAGTGTTTCCGACGTCTTAAAGCAGCCATTCCACCAAGGTCCTCCCACTGGAGAGGCTTGAGCATCAACCTCCGTCTCCTAGCACCGTGCGGCTGCTGGGTCTCCACAGATCCTTAGCCCTCCAGGTGCCCCTCCCTGTCTTGGAATCTCTTCCTGTGCATGTTCAACTTAGGAATTAGCCAGTAATAAAAGCAGAATTTATAATAAAAATTTGAGATCTTTCTCTGTGGTTCCCTCATCACTTGCATTTTGACCACCAAATTCTACGCACTTTAGTAGCCCCAAACTCTGACCAGTGTCACCTCAGTTTTTAGTTGCAGTTTTGAGGCATACAAGTCAGTTATTTTGTAAAATCTCCCTCAATCTGGTTTGTCCGATGTTTTCTGATTCAGATTACACATTTTTGCCAAGAATACCACAAAAGTGACGTGCTCTCATGAGCACGTGCTATAAAAGAGGTACACAATGCAGATTCGTCCCAATGCTGATTTAATCACTCGGTTAAGATAGTATCTGCCCGGTTTCTCCACTGTGTGGAGATTACAGTGGAGAGTGGAGATTTTCTTAATATTACAGAACCTCAGCATTTCTACAGCTTATGGTTTTTGCGATCAGTATTTCGTTGGTTTGAAGGAATTCTACACTAAAGTAAGAAGGAACCGAACATTTGCCCGGAAGACTAAAGACTATGTTTACCAAAAGGGTGATTTTCTAAAAGTTTTAATCATCTCCCCGTCGGGGAATCGAACCCCGGTCTCCCGCGTGACAGGCGGGGATACTCACCACTATACTAACGAGGAACTGACACAAACAGGCTTGTTAAGAAAACCCTGTGAGGTTACTCGCTATTGTCCCTATTTGCTCGGCAGTCGCACACTGTTCCTATCAATCAAACGCAACGCAATTCAGCAACGTGTCTGCTCCCAGCCGCGAGTCCCCTCCAGTTCCTCCTCCATTCCTCCGACGCTTTGTGAGGCCCTTTTTAAAAAGGACTCTCGCTAGCCTTTGTGGCGCGCTGGTTCCGGTGTATGTTCAACCATGGTTTGAACCCTAGAGAACATAGGAGTTGCAAATCCTGAAAGGTGGGTGGATCTGTTGGTTTTAAAGACAGGAAACGCGAAGGTGGCACCAATACCTGCGCTCCACTGAGGTAAAAGAGATTGTTTAAGAATCTGCAGAATGTGTTTTTTAAGTTCAGGATGCGTTAAGTTGCACGCAGAAGCTTTGTCACGAGTTCCCCCACCCGCAAACTGAAAGCAAATATGAGATCCTTTCTCCCTCGCAAAACCACCCCTAAGCTGAAACCAAATATACTTGATCTCATTTCCTCACTGAACGTTAACTGTTCTCAGTAAAACATCCCGTAGTCGGCAGGATTCGAACCTGCGCGGGGAGACCCCAATGGATTTCTAGTCCATCGCCTTAACCACTCGGCCACGACTACACGAACGGAGGGTGTTTCTTTCAAATCTTTATACAGAAATTACACCAGTTAACTAACATAAGAAACGGACAGAAGAATAAAATAGGGTAAAAACGGTTTCCCACACAAGAAACCGGACTCGAGCTCAGTAGAAACTCTTAAGGTGAAGTGTAAATTGGATGGGGCAAACCAACCTCTCTGGGGCAGCCGCAAGGAGTCCTTGCCCTATCAGCAGTAAGGTTTCCAGAAAACTAAAACCTCTCTCACCTGGACCCAAACTGCCCCCACAAGAATTAGGGTGAGGGAATCAGACCCTCACCCTAATTCTGGGCCTGACACAATTAGTGTTTATTTGAAACTTCCTCTCATTGAGGCTCCTTGATGAATGCTAATGGCTTCCAAGGGACTAATTTCTGATTTGTGTCTCAGCTGGAGGGCCATAAAATGATGCAGTAAAGCCTGCTTGCACCTTCTTGCTCTGAGGTCCCTAAGTGTCTAGGCTCACACCAACCCAAGGGAGCATCTATCCGGTAGAGTTCGCATGCATTTTGCATATCACAATGTGCTTCCACACTCCAGTTGGGTTAACAAAGAAATTTAGGCCGGGTGCGAGGGCTCATGCCTGTAATCCAGGCACTTTGGGAGGCCAAGATGGGTGCATTACCTGAGGTCAAGAGTTCAAGACCAGCCTGGCCAAAATGGTGAAACCCCATCTCTACTGAAATACAAAAATGAGCCAGGCCTGATGGCAGGCGCCTGTAATCCCAGCTATTCAGGAGGCTGAGACAGGAAAATCACTTGAACCCGGGAGACGGTGGTTGCAGTGAGCCTAGAACGCACCACTGCACTCCAGCCTGGGCAGCTGAGTGACAGTACGTCTCACACACACAAAAAAAGTTATAGATGGTTCATGAGTTCCCATGGAACCAGGTTACCTTTCCAAAGCAAGGTCTTACTGTGATTTTTGGCCAAGGCAGACGCTCCTTCTCTCGAAATCTAACCCATGCAGTATGTTTTATTTTCCTCTTGTGCTTGAGTCCTAGAGTCTAAAGCTGCCGGTCCTGGAGTTTTCCTGAGCCGTTCAGGTGCACAGGTTACTGATTACTGTAATTGGCTTTTGTCTACTTCTTGGAACCATATACTAATCTAAGAAAAGAGGGAAACAATCGCCAGCTAAGAAATCATGTCGCCTAAATAGATAAATGAGGAAGAAGGACAAGAAGGAAAATAGAGAGAGATGAAAGTGAGCAGAAGGCAGAGGAGAGAAAGGAAGGAGGGACAGGAGGCAGGAAGAGGAGGATGAAGGAGGAAAAGGAGAAAGGAAGGAAGGGCGGGAAGGGAAGAGACAGATTTTCCGAGGAGCCTTGTTAAGGCTCAGAAAAGGAGGCCCCTAAGTATGGCTCTTGGAAGTGCTGAGTACTTTGAACTAAAGAAGCAACCTCATAATCAAAGCCTCCCTGACTTTCCGAAGCCCCAGTGCCTCTTGATCCCCTTTCTTGATGGAATGGCAGGGAGGGGCTTTCCCTAAGTTTCCCTTCCTTTATTTAGGGAAGTTCCTCCAGGAGGAGATTGTCATGAACTCTCTCAGTGGAATCTGTATTAACCAGAGAAGATTAACTCAGATTCAGGAGAGAAAACTCGAGGTCCCCACGGCCTGGACATCCCACCCGGACAGTTCTACTCTTCACCGCCTACTGTGAGGGCGGCTACCTGAGAGGCTTCATCCGTGTCATAAGAGGAGCTTTGTTTCCAGAGCAGCTGCTTCCCTTGCCCTCCCACTGCTTCTCGCCGCCACCTTCCAGGAGCCCTCAAGCCCCTATTTCTTTATGTAGCTGCAAGTCCTATTTAAGCTTCAGCCATCTGCCCCTTCTTTGAGTCTCTCTCACACTTTCTGGGACCCCTGTGCACACGTGCATAATAAATGTGCAGGCCTTTTCTTCTGTTAATCTGTCTACTAGCAGCTTCATTTCTCAGACTTAAATATCCAACCTCCAGAGGGGAGAAAAAAGATTCTCTCACCCCTACAGGCTCAAAAGAAGACTAGAAGAAATTCACTCGTTTTATGGAAGACCACAATTTGAGGGGACAGCCACGAAGTAGTTAGATGGGGCCATCAGGTGTCCCTGCAAATGTAAGCTGTGCTGCAGACTGCTGTCCATAGTTCATACCACATCCGTTTTGTTTGGTGGACATATTTTTATCAAGCTTATCTTCATTTTTTTTTTTTTTTTTTGCTGAAGTCATTTGCAACTCTAGCTTTGAATAACGTAAGATACCAAAGAAATACAAAAAATCTATTGTAAAAAAATAAAAATTTTTTTATTTTTATTTTTTTTTAAAATTTTTTTAGAATCAGGGTCTTACTCTGTCGCACAGACTGGAGTGCAGTGGCACCATCATGGCTTACTGTAACCTGAACTCTTGGGCACAAGCCAGCCTTCTACCTCAGCCTCCAGCGTAGCTAGGACTAGAAGCGTGCACCACCACTCCCACGTAATTTTTTTTCTTTGTAGAAAAAACTTTTCTTTGGTATTCTTCATATTTAAAAAAAAAATGGCAATGTGTCTTTTTAAGTACAAAAGGACATTTGATTTGTTTCCAATTTAGGGCTAACATAGAAACGGGACTAGTTTTTGTTTCCTGCAACTAAGTCCTGACTGTCTACCTTTACTGAGATCCACTCTACCATGCTTTTGTTTTCAGCCCAGTAAAGCAGGTAAGAGTACAGCTGTGGCCAGTCCCTGGTCACTGTTACTGTAAAACAAACAAGCCAACAGTTGATTAATAATTTTAGTTCAAATACATCACTAGCTGCTTTGGATTTTTCTGAGTTGCTTTTTTAAGCATAAAGGTTTCTGAGGTCTGGGTGCAGTGGCTTATGGACTGTAATCCCAGCATTTAGGGAGGTGAGGTGGGAGGATTACCTGAGGCCAGGAGTTGAGGCCACTTTGGGCCACATAGAGATAAAGAAGTCACTGAAAAGAGAAATTATCTTTCTGTGTCCTCAACATGTATTGAAATCTCTGAAAACAGAAATTATATCTTTCTGTGTCTTCTCCTCAACATGTATTGAAATCTCTGAAAACAGAAATTATATCTTTCTGTGTCTTCTCCTCAACATGTATTGAAATCACTAAAAACAGAAATTGTATCTTTCTGTGTCCTCAACATGTGTTGAAAGCCTCATTTGTATAAGGTATGGCTAAAACTTTTCCAGATCATTAGTGCTGGTTGTTTTTTGCCAAATACCTCCTTCCTCAGCTTATCTCTTTCCTCATACATTTCACCAGAAGCAGCAGTAACTAACCAGGCTGCACATTCCACATTTCACTCAGAAGCCTTCTCAGCTAAATACTCAAGTTCATTATTTATAAACTGTTTTCCACCCAACTGTAGAATACAATTCAGCCAAGTCTCTGCCACTTTATAAAAAGATCACACCATTCCTTCAGTTTCTAATTACATGTCATTCATTTTCTTCTGAGACCTTACCATAAGTATCTTTAAAATTATTATTTTTTTTTTTTGAGACGGAGTTTCGCTCTTGTTACCCAGGCTGGAGTGCAATGGCGCGATCTCGGCTCACCGCAACCTCCGCCTCCCGGGTTCAGGCAATTCTCCTGCCTCAGCCTCCCGAGTAGCTGGGATTACAGGCACGCGCCACCGTGCCCAGCTAATTTTTTGTATTTTTAGTAGAGACGGGGTTTCACCATGTTGACCAGGATGGTCTCGATCTCTTGACCTCGTGATCCACCCACCTCAGCCTCCCAAAGTGCCGGGATTACAGGCGTGAGCCACCACGCCCGGCTTAAAATTCTTATATTTCAAAATTAACAGAAAATTTTTGGAACAGTTTTAGGTTTACAGAAAAATTGAGTGGAAAGTAGAGTTTCAGTATACTCTTTTCTTCTTGCATTAGTGTGGTACATTTGTTACAACTGATGAGCAAATGCTGATAAATTACTATTAACTAAAGACCATAGTTGACATTATGGTTCTCTTTATGCTATATATTCCACGGGTTGTAACAAATGTATGACAACATGTATCCACCATTACAAAATCATACAGAATGGTGTCGCTGCCTTAAAAATCCAATAAACGTCACTTATTCTTCCTTCTCTCCCTCCCCCTAAACCCCTGGAAACCACTGAACTTTGCTGTTTCCATGTATTAGCCTTTTCAGAAATGTTATATAGATGGGATTATACAGCATGTAGCCTTCTCCAGATTGACTTCTTTCACTCAGCAATATGCATTTAATGTTCTTCTGTTTTTCTTCCTTTTTGGTAGCTTGATAGCTCATTTCTTTTCCTTACTGAATATTTCATTGTCTGAATGTACCATAGTTTATGTATTCGTTCATGTACTGAAGGACATCTTGGTTGCTTCCAAGGTTTGGCTATCATGAAAAAAGCTGCTATAAACATTCTTGGGCAGGTTTTGTGTGCATACACCTTTTCAAGTCCTTTGCACAAATACCAAGGAACACAATGACTAGATCCCATGGTAATGGTATGTTTAGTTTTGTAAGAAATTATCAAACTGTCCTCCAATGTGGCTGTAATGTTCTGCATTCCTATCAGCAATGAATGAAAGTTTCTGTTGCTCCACATCCTTGTCAGCATTTGGTATTGGCAGGGTTCTGGATTTTGGCCATTTTGATAGGTGTATAGTGGCATCTCATTTTTTTGAGATGGAGTCTCGCTCTGTCACCAGGCTGGAGTGCAGTGGCACGATCTTGGCTCACTGCAACCTCTTCCTCCCATGTCCAACCAATTCTCCTGCCTCAGCCTCCTGAGTAGCTGGGACTACAGGCACATGCCACCATGCCCAGCTAATTTTTATATTTTTAGTAGACACGGGGTTTAACCATGTTGGCCAGGATGGTCCCGATCTCTTGACCTTGTGATCAGTCCAACTTGGCCTCCCAAAGTCCTGGGATTACAGGCATGGGCCACCCACCCAGCCTCAACTGTTTTAATTTGCATTTCCCTGAGGACATATGATGTGGAGCACCTTTTCATATGCTTATTTGCCATCTGTGTATCTTCTTTGGAGACATCTGTTAAGGTCTTTGGCCTATTTTTTAAACAGTTTGTTTCCTTTCTGTTGAGTTTTAAGAGTTCTTATAAGGAGGCTGAGGCAGGAGAATTGCCTGAACCCAGGAGGCGGAGGTTGCCGTGAGCCAAGATCGCGCCATTGCACTCCAGCCTGGGTAACAAGAGCGAAACTCCGTCTCAAAAAAGAAAAAAAAAAAAAAGAGTTCTTATGTATTTTGGATACCAGTCCTCTATCAGGTATGTATTTTGCAAATATTTCCTCCCCATCTACGCCTTGTCTTTTCATTGTTCTAAATATATATATATTTTTTAAAAAAACAATGTTTGGCCAGGCATGGTGGCTCACGCCTGTAATCCAAGCACTTTGGAGACGCAGGCAGGCAGATCACCCGAAGTTGTGAGTTCAAGACCAGCCTGACCAATATGGTGAAACCCCATATCAAAAAAATATATATATACATACACACAAAACAATGTTCTCATGACAATATATGCATTCTCTAAGATGACTGAAGCTTTCTCTATCATGTCCCACACTTCCAAATGAGCTCTCACCAGAATTTGACTTTCATGTTCACATTTCTACCATCTTTTCAAGACAATCTAGGCTTTTAAAATTTACGTGCCTCAAAACTCTGCCAGCTTCTACCATTACCAAATGCCAAAGTCATTTCCACATTTTTCGGCATTGATTATAGCAGCACCGCACTCCCCAGTACTAAAACTTATGTCAGTTTCCTAGGGCTGCCAAAACAAATCACCACAAACACTTGTACTGGCCAAAGAAAACACATTTAGGGTCAGATGAGGTGGCTCACCCCTGTAATCCCAGCATTTCTGGAGGCCAAGGAGGGAGGATCACTTGAGCCTAGGAGTTGGAGACCAGTCAGGCCAAAATAGTGAAACCTGGTCTCTAAAAAAATAGTAACAAATTTTAAAAGTTAAGGTGTTGTTATCTAAAACTTAATCAATTCTAAAATTTATTTCTTAGGCCTCTATGTATGAAAGACAACTTGGCTGATATAAAAATCTGGGTCACAGATATTTCCCCGCAGTTATCATTCCATTGTTTCTTAGCTCTTAATGTAGCAAAAGGGAGATAAAGGCATCTTGACTTTTGATCTTTTGTGATTATTTAGCTTTTTGGTTGTTTGTAGGACTTTTGTTTTTCCCTTTGTGGTGTTAAATTTTCTTTGCCAGCATAGGCCTGGGTCTCTCTTTCTGGAATATTAGGAAGTGTTTGTTTTGTTTTGTTGTTTTGAGACAGAGTCTCATTTCATCACGCAGGATGGATTACAGTGACCCGATCTTAGCTCACTGCAATCTCTACCTCCCGGGTTCAAGCAATTCTCCTGCCTCAGCATCCCAAGTAGCTGGGATTACTGGTGCCCACTACCATGTCCAGGTAATTTTGTATTTTTAGTAGAGACAGGATTTTGCCATGTTGACCGGGCTGGTCTGAACTCCTGACCTCAAGTGATCCACCCGCCTTGGCCTCCCAAAGTGCTGGGATTACAGGTGTGAGCCACCGAACCTGGCCTGCTTTTAGTTTTTGTATTTTTGTTGTTGTTGTTGGGAGGGTTAGGAGACAGGTCTCCCTCTGTCATCCAGGCTGGAGTGCAGTGCACCATCATAGCACACTAGTCTCAAACTCCTGGGCTCAAGTGGTCCTCCCACTTCAGCCTCCTGAGTAACTGGGACTACAGGTGCATGCTATCATGCACAGCTAACTTAAAAAAATTTTTGTAGAGGTAGGGACTGGCTATATTACCCAGGCTGGCCTCCAACTTCTGGCCTCAAGTGATGCTCCCAGGATTAGAGGTATGAACCTCTATGCCAGGCCTGAAGTGTTTAATACACACACCGGAAGTGACCGTTGAAGCCAGCTGTAGGCGTGGAAAGAGGTTGGGGCTTGCCAAGTCCAGCTGCCTCGGCTCCCTGCGTTAGGTCTGGTGACGGTCAAACCGCTTCCGGACCCGGGATCGGAATTAAACTCAGGAATTAAAAAAAAAAATCTCTTTACTAGGGAATCTAGCATTATAGATTAAGAGTGCTTGGGACCAGATTACTAAACTTCCACTCCCAGGTTCCCCATTTACTGCCTACCTGACCTTCAAAGTCACGCAACCTACCTATGCCTCAATTCTTTTATTTTAAAGTACAAATAATAAAGAAGTAACTTCATTAGATTGTTTTAAGAATTAAGTAAGTTAACACAGGTATTCAGAATGCTGCCTGGCACACAGAAAGTGTTAAATGATAGCTGATTTTATCTGGAGTCTCCTTGGTTGCTAATTATCCACATGTTGGCTTTCTATCCTCTGCCCTTCATATGTATCACTTTCTCTTATTCAGTGATAATCATCCTTTCTTTTTGAATCATAAAGTTTTTTTTTTTTTTTTTTGAGATGGACTTTTGGTCTTGTTGCCCAGGCTGGAGTGCAATGAAGTGATCTCGGCTCACCGCAATCTCGGCCCTGCGGGTTCAAGCAATACTCCTGCCTCAGCCTCCAGAGTAGCTGGGATTACAGGCTGATATTTTTTTATTTTTTATTTTTTATTTTTAGTAGAGACAGGGTTTCTCCATGTTGATCAGGCTGATCTCCAACTCCCGACCTCAGGTGATCCGCCCGCCTTGGCCTCCCAAAGTGCTGGGATTACAGACATGAACCACCGCGCCCAGCCCATAGAGAAGCTTTAAAAGAATATTGTCCAGCTACTTGGGAGGTTGAGGCAGGAGAATCGCTTGAACCCAGGAGGCAAAGGTTGCAGTGAGTTGAGATCCCACCACTGCACTCCAGCCTGGGCAACAGAGCAAGACTCCTCTCAAAAACAAAACAAAAGAATATCACGTACATAAATAGTTCACTGCCCCACAGCATCAATTCAGTTCTCCAGAATGACTTTATGTTGCTGCATTTTAAATAGGCTTGCTATATATTTTTTGTCTTTTTTGTTACAAGCCCGTTCTCTCATAGCTTTCTTTCCTGTTCCATTCATGCCATGTTTTCTTGTACTCTACGGAGGATACCAAATTGTTTGGTATTCTCCAAATTTGGTATTCTGAAATTTTTAGTTCTTACAGATGTTTTCTGAAATCTGCTCTCACAGACTTCTAAATATTGTTCCCTTTTCCTTGACTGTAATTGTTTTTCATATACTCAGTGTTAGGACTTCCAGGTTTAATGCTTTGCCAGTCAACAAGCTGAGACCTGACCTTGGTCCCTTATCCAAATGCTGGGAATGCACGCCAGCACAATAAAATGCAAGTGCCATGTCTTAAATATAAAATCCGATTTGTTGGATTCTTTTTTCTGCCAACCACATAGCGACAGACCGGCCTTGGACTACACTCAGCTATGTGCTGGCTGACAGGCATATAAAGTGCTCTGCTAAGGGGCAAAGCTTGGCAATATCACCTACGGGTTTCCTTAAGCATTACAAAAACATGTTGGGGCAGGCCGCGGTGGCTCATTCCAGCTCTTTGGGAGGCCGTGGTGGGTGGATCACTTGAGGCCAGGAGTTCGAGATCAGCCTGGCCAAACGGTGAAACCCCGCCTCTACTAAAAATACAAAAATTAGCCGGGCATGGTGGCGCATGCCTGTAATCCCAGCTACTCGGGAGGCTGACGGGGGAGAACCGCTTGAATCCGGGAGGCGGACGCAACAGTGAGCCGAGATCGCGCCACCACACTGCCTTGTTGGCGACGGAGCGAGACCCTGTCTCAAAAAAAAAAAAATGTTGCTCGCCACCCAACTGAGAGTCGTGAAAACAATTTTAATGGGTGACGACTAGTATTTCCAAAATGGCAAAGGAGAACAGAAGGTAGAACACGTAATAAAGCAGCGCTTGTTTGCGTTTTAAACTGTGTGTACGCGTGTATTTCCTACAATGCGTTCAGTCAGGCAGGTTTCCGAGTCACTACAACGCACACGCATACCTCAGTCAGGAGCAAACGCCGGCAGCGAGCGCGCGCGGCCCGCGCAGGGCGAACGTACGCGGCGGCTAAGACCTCTAGCAAATGAAGTTCTGGAACCGCGTCGCGGAGTGTTCTGGGAAAGCCGGCGCCGACGTGCGGGGCGGGGCTCGCTCCTAACGACCGGAAGTGACCGTTGAAGCCGGTTGTAGGCGTGGAAAGAGGTTGGGGCTCGCCAAGTCCAGCTGCCTCGGCTGCCTGCGTTAGGTCTGGTGACGGTCAAACCGCTTCCGGACCCGGGATCAGAGTGTGTGGATCGCTAGAGGGGGAGGGGAGCTCAGGTATCACCATGGCAACAGCCAGCCCTCCGGGCCCGTGACGTCACCCTTCTGCTTTCGCGCTTAGAGGCCTCTGCAGGAGCAAGCAGGGGAGTCCTCGAAGGGGGCGCACCTCGCGTTCCTCTGCGGGGTGGTCCCGCCCCGATCCCTTGGAGGGCTTTGTTCTTTTGTTCTGGCCTAAGGGGAAGTCGGCTGCCGGGCCCCGCTCTGCTGGTCCACCTTCCAGCTTTAACACCCTGCAACAGGTGTGTCTTCGTGTTAACAGAGCTCGCGGGCGTGTGAGCCACAAATGTGCACAGAGGGAACAGACCAGGTCTGTGGATGCCCCGGCCAGATTCTAGGGGGGCACCAAGGGTTTTTTGGGTCTGAGTACGCGATCTCCACTCTGGTTTTGTTCATCGGAGTGCCACACGCCTCTCTAGTGCTCTCTTGGGGCACTTCTCTTGGTCACTCTGCGAGACTCTGCTGTGTGATTGTGTGACGTATGCGCTGACGACATCCTGTGTGTTTTAGGGTAGACAACCTCAGCGTGTTGCAGACTCCCTGCAAGGGGAGCTAGACGTCTGAGTTCCAGACCCAGGTACCAGCTGAAGGAACGCTGCCCGGCGAGCCCTGCTGTCCAGGTTCCTGAGGAACGGGATGAACTCCTGAGATGGAAGGTAGTGGGGTCGACTTGGAGAGAGCGGGGTCGTGGAGGCTTGAGAACAGTCATGACTGGAGATCAGAGCAGGAGAGCTAGAAGGAAGGAACGCTATGCTTAAGGATTAGCAAAGAAACCGAATTACACTGTAGGAAGAGATTCTTATTTATTTTACAGTGAGATACTTGGGGGAAGAGTTTATTTTTTCTTTCATTCCATTGGGGAATGAAAAGACATAATGATTCAGAATATCTGTGATCCCCACATGACTTCTAGATATTAAATATTAAAATTATAATCTTGAGGTCAGAAGACATTTTGGTAATTTTATCCCTTCAATGAAAGAGTCTGTTTTGAAATATCCTTGGCAGATGGCTGTCTGTCAACCCTATACCAGAACTAGTGTGGCATTAAACTCACCATTTTGGGTGCACACTGTTCCCTTGTTGGCTTTCTTTTTTAGTTTCTTACATTAAACAGATGTACTTGTCCGTGTAACTTTTGTATTGATCTTAGTTCTTATTCTTCCAAAGAAAAGAAAACTGTTCTTTCACGTTGCTGCCCTTAAGGTATGTGAGTTCAGCTGTTACAACTCCTCCTCATACATTCTTTTCTAAGCAATACAGCCTCACTTCTTTTGATTGGTCTACGTGATGTATCAGACCTCTTCTCTGAAAACTGTCCTGCTTGTCAGCATTTTCTTAAAATGCAGTGCCTAATGGTAAACATAGTTCTTTGGATGCGCTTTGAAAAGGACCTGAAGGAATAATATACTACTCTTTGACTCGGATTAGACTTCTGCTCTTTGGCATCAGATCACATTTGCTTTAAAAGCTATCAATGTTGTACTGTAAACTTTAAATCTTTTTTACATAAACGGCAGTAATCCAGATTTACACCATTCTTCTGTAATGGAATTATCATCCTTAATGTTAGGATTTATATTTATGATTGTTCGGTTTTTTTGGTGACACGTTTTAGGCTTTCAGAGCGATTGTGAGTCCTAATTTATTCACTGTTTTAACTGTCCTTTCCCACCTAATGTCACTAGCAAATTTGATGAATATTCCTTCTATTTCTTCCTACATGTCATCGAACAGGTCAGAGTAAAGGTAGAGGCTTATGGCGTGTCCCTGTAGACTTCCCTCTGCAATGGTGTTGTCCTTACATTCCTTAGGTATGGCTGTGCAGTCAAGTTTGGCTTAAGCTTTTGTTAAAAATAATATCATTAGAAGTCTTATGTAGGTTTGGTTCATACTTCTTTTCAATTTTTTGTTCTTCAAGTCTGTTTTAAGGTTTTTTAAAATTATTGTTATTCTTCTAAGTTTCTCAGAATTATATCAGCCAAAGTAGTTCATTAAAAGCCTTTGTTTTTTATTTATTTTTGGGATTTCTCACAACGTTATCATTATGATTAACTAAACTGAGCCGCTGTTCCTTGTAATCATAGTATTTGCACCACATACTGAGCATTTACTATGGGCCAGGCACAGTTGTTTCAAAAACAGTAACTGTCACTGTTTTTGGTTCTGTTGGTTTCTGTTACTTGGAATAAAAAGCATCTTACCTGAGACATTTCTGTTGATTCTGTTTTCCTAAAGTCTTGGGTACCTGCCTGTGCATGTAGAACATTTTCTTTCACCGTTAATTCCCAGGATAACATCTTCCTTTTTATCTTAAGACTTCTGTTACAAAACAGTTTTTCCTTACTGATCAAAATCAAGCTGAGCATAATAGTTTCCTTTATTGCTTCCTCTACTTTCTGAGGCATGACACCATTAATATAAATTAAGAATTTCTTGATTAATACATTTTTTACAAAATGAAACTTACATACTTAGCCACAGTTGAAACCACTTATCTTTTCTCCATATCATTTATCACTCCCACCTGCCTAAGCTGTCCATGGCACACTGTGGCCAGTGTGGTGCTGCTTTCCATTTTTTCTCTCTTCCTTTTGATTTAGCTACAGTTTCCATCAGGTTTCACACTCAAAATTATTGCATCACATAGAATAATCCATCTCTTAGTCTGTCTCTTTCTATCAGATCATTTTGGGTAAATTTTACCCACCTATCTTTTAACCAAGGCTTGGTCTTAATACTCGCATTAGGCCAGATAAGTCTCTCTGGAATTTGAATCTTGGAACTAAAATCAAATGGCACTGACCTATCCTGATGGTGGTATCCCAAAGAGATTGTCCTTAGTGACACAATTCAGATCCCCTGAAATTACTTGGGTTCTGTCCATTGATTGTTTAGCTTTTCTTTCTGTTCATGTTCCCCGCTGTCTCTAGATTGGGTTTCCCTTCATTTTTTCAGGTGTAAATTCCCTTGGCTTATTGCCACTATCTCATGACTTTGTATGTGCTCATAAATTCCCATCTTGACCGTTACCTGTTTTGATTTTTTCTTGGTTTTTACCAGGCATCTCCTACAGCATTGTTAGTCTTTCTATTTCACACCTCCTGTCTCTAATTCAAATTTTATATCCAGAGACATTTTCCCTCACTAGTCTTTCTGCATACATTACATTTCTAAGAGGAGAAAATTCTTCTTGTCTTACTTCCTTGTGCAAACAGGTATACCTAGTTTGGGTTTCCTTACCATGACCTCTTTAAGACAATTGTGAAAGGTATGTTTGTCAGACATTTGCCTCTAGTCTTTTAAAAATGAGGAAATCGAAGCCTAAAGAAGACAAAGGACTTGTATAATTACAAATAATTAATTACCAGACAAGTCATTTTGAGAATCAGGCTTTCCTGTCAACTACTTCTGTGAAGGGACTGCCCCCAGAGCAAAGTTCAAGGTATAAGTTATATACAGTAAAGTACACAAATACTGTACAGTGTATAGCTTTTTGAATTTTTATGTATGTGTAAACTAGTATAACCAAGATACGGAATGTTTCTAATGCCCCAGAAGTCTTCTGTGCCTCTGCCCACTCAGTTACCCCTCCAGGAGTACTGTTCTAACTTTCATGACCGTAGATCAGTTGGTTTTTGAACTATATAAATATAGTCATACGGTATGCATTCTTCTGTGTCTGGCTTTTTTTGCTCAACATTAGGTTTATGAGATGCATCCATGTTGCCCTGTTAGTAGCTCTTTCTTATATTTTGAAATAATCCAATGTATGAAAATACCATGGTTGTTTATGCTGTATTCTGTTAAAAGGCATTTGGGCTGTTTCCAGTTCTGAGATATTATGAATAAATCTGCAGTGAAGATCCTTGTACAAGTCTTTGGTGGACATAAGCATTTCTATGGATGTAAGGACAGGAGTGGAATTGCTGAGTCATAGGATAGTCATATGTTTAGCTTAGTATAAAGTACGAAACAGTTTTCATAAGTAGTTGATAAATTTATGCCATATACCTATGAAAAAAGTTCTAATTGCTTTATAGTCTCGCCAGCAATTATCATTGACCATGTCTGTTTAATTTAAGACATTCTAGTGGGTGGGTAGAGTAAGTGGCTTATGTCGTCGTGATCTTTAATTTACATTAATAGCACAGTTTTCAAAGGGCCTGTGAAGACTTCTGGAAGGTAATCTGATTATTTCTTTCTATTTTATACGTAGCAGCGGAAAGGCAGCAGAAATAGTTTGCCTGACTTAATGAGGAACACAGATTGAGTTATATAATACATATGACCACTAAGTATCTAGATATACAACTCAATCACAAAGCAATGCTTTACCTCCCGAGCCTACTGAGGAGGGTACCAGGGTCCCAGTTATCTTGTATCTTTTTTTGCATCCTAAAATATAAAAGAAATGGCATAGTTTCTGTTACTTTCAAAAAGAAAAGTAAACGGGATTTGTGGATTGCTGGTAATAATAGCTAAGTTGAACAGAAGTCATATGGTGCTGCTTCTTCCCCTAGATCTGTCCTCCCCAGACTCCACCCTTCTCCAAGGGGGACATACTCTGCTCTCATCAGCCAGTTTTCAGGTAAGATGAGATTTCTTGAAATGCCATTTTATTATTTGGAAGGTGATTGTGTATTTATTTTCTTTCTTTCTTTCTTTTTCTCTCTCTCTCTCTGTTTCTTTCTTTCTATAAAAATCAAAAAATCAATGCTGGAATCCATTCTGGGCTCTTATCTGTCTAGTAACCTCATTCCTAGCTCTGCCTCTCCAGCTTTAATTAATATATTCACCATTTACCTCTTGCTTAGTATCTTGCTGTGTTCCAAGGAAGGGAGAGCAAAAGAAGTACAAAACTTGATTTTTTTTTTTCTGAGACAGAGTCTTGCTCTGTCACCCAGGCTGGAGTGCAGTGTGCAATCTCAGCCTACTGCAACCTCCACTTGCCGGGTTCAAGCAGTTCTCCTGCGTCAGCCTCACAACTAGCTGGGACTACAGGTATGTGCCACCATGCCCGGGTAATTATTTGTACTTTTAGTAGGGATGGGGTTTCACCATGCTGGCCAGGCTGGTCTCAAACTCCTGACCTCGTGAGCCACCCGCCTCAGCCTCCCAAAGTGCTGGGATTACAGGCATGAGCCACGACATCCAGCCCCAAAACTCGATCCTTTAATGGGCCAAAATGACTACTAGAAAACAAAACAGGTAAATGTAAGAAAGGTGGAATGAGTACTGTGGATATTAGAGAATGGAAAATGTATGATCTGGAGGGATTAGAGTTTCATGGAGGATGGGGGGGGATATAGGTGACTTTTCGATATTTGAACAAGTAAGGCAGTGGGGATGGGGGTATGGATTCTAAGGTATAGAGAAGATTATAAGCAGAAGTTCGTAAGTAAGAATTAACAGCTGTTACACAGAATTCAGAAAAATTTGGAAGAGATGGTTTATGGCAAGTGGTATACAAATGATTGAATAAAGTCAGAATATGAAAGCCTCAAACACCTGGATGAGAAGTTGAAGGCTTTATTATGTAGGCCATTTATGAACCATTAATGATTTTTAATGGAAGAAAAGTGACCTGAATGTTTTAGGAAAAACTGGTAACTGATTGAGAACTTGGACAAAAAAGGTAGCAATTGCTCACCAGCCATCATCAAGCTCAAACCCTCCTCCTCCTTAAACTTCCCCCCTGCTTAATTCCTGTCCCATAACTGATTCTTAACAAAGAAATGGTACCAGTTCTTCCCACTTTCAGCTCAAGTACTTTTGGTATTACTTTTTTTAAAATTGGGGGGTATATTGTGACAATAAACTCCCCGTATTTAAAAATATATAATTGAATATGTTTTGACATATATAAATTCAAGAACCATTACCACAATCAAGAGAATAAAAATATTCATAATCAGAAAACATATCTTGTATGACTTGAATCCTTTTAAATGTATTAAGACTTGTTTTTTTTTTATTTTTGTCTAGAGTATGGTCCATCTTCGTAAACTGTCAGCACTTGAAAAGAATGTATGTTTTGCTGTTGTTTGATACAGTGTTCTACAGATGTATTGGTTTTCTATTGCTGCTGTAATTAATTGCCATAAGCTTAGCTGTAAAACAATACAATCTACTCACAGTTTTAGAAGTCAGAAGTCCAAAACAGGTTGTCAGGGCAGCATTCTTCTGAAGGTTCTAGGGGAAGAATCTATTCCTTGCCTTTTCCAGCTTCTAGAGGCTGCTGTGTTTCTTGGATTCTGTCTTCAAGGCTAGCACTGTGGCATCTTCAGATTTCTCTCTCTGGCTCCGATTTGTCTTCTTTGTACTCCTACTCTGATGTGCTTACCTCCCTCTTATAAGGACCCTCGTGATTACCCTAGGCTGACCCATGTAATACAGAATAATTTCCCCACTCAAGGTTCTTAACCTGATCACATTTGTAAAGTCTCTTATGCCATGTTAGGTACCATATTCACAGGTTTCAGGGGTTAGCACATGGACATCTTTGGAAGGGCCTTATTGTATATATCACAGATAACAGTTGGTCAACTTGGTTGATAGCGTTGTTCAACTTTTTTTTTTTTTTTTTTGCATTTGATCTTTTAATGTGTCATTTATTTATTTTTATTTTTATTTTTATTTTTTTTAAAGCAGGTTGCATGGTCACCATCATCTACATGGGGCTTATTGGTAATAAGAACTTCTGCCGTGATGGCCCAGCTGACTACTGTGCTCTGCCCTCTCTCCAAGCCTTAGAATTCTAGAAAGTGCAAATAGTGATGAACTAAAAGACAAAGTTCTGTAATTCGCTGCACCTTAGTTTGCCCTCAGTTGCTTGATTGAAATGAGTTGTGTTGACATCATTCTGATTCATGGCGCACTCAAAATTAGCTTAAAATTATGAAGCTTGGCAATTTTGCCACCTGATTTGGAGCCAAATAAATTTCTTTTAGTACAGCATACATGAATGTTTTTTCTGTCAGCTTTTCTTTTCTTTTCTTTTTTGGAGACAGTCTCATTCTGTCACCAGGCGTCAGGCTGGAGTGTTCTGACGTGATCTCAGCTCACTGCCACCTCTGCCTCACAGGTTCAAGCAGTTCTCCTGCCTCAGCCTCCCGAGTAGCTGGGACTACAGGTGCATGCCACCAAGCCCAGCTAATTTTTGTCTTTTTTTAGTCTTATCGTTGCTGTGAAGCAGGTACTGAAATCTCAGACTGTTGTGGGTTTGTCTGTTTTATCAATTTTCATGCCATAGATTTTGAAGCTCTGTTATTAGGTACATAAACGTTTAGGACTGTAGGTTCTCTTAATCAGTTGACTCCTTTATCGTTGAGAAGTGGCCTTTTTAGTGTCTGGTAATATTGTTTGCCTTGAAATTTACTTTGATATATGGCATATATTTTGATATCTTTTGGCTTTTATTTGTATCTTTAAAGTGAGTTACTTACAAGCAACATGTAGTTGTGTTTTGCTTTTTTTTAATCCAATCTGGAAATCTGTGCTCTTGGGGTGTTTAGACATTTGTATTCAATATGATCTTACAGGTAATGTGTTACATTTAAATATAATGTGACTTTGGATATGGATAAGCCTTTTTTCCTTGCTGTTTGTTTTCTATTTGTATTGTCTTTTTTTTCCTTCTACTCTTACCTTCTTTTGGATTGAATATTCTTATGATTCTATTTTATCCCCTTCATTGGCTTGTCAGCGATTACTCTTTGCTATTTGTTGCTTCAGGGATTCATATTTGTTTTAATCACCATTTACTTTCAAGTGATATTCCATTTCCCTTAGGGTAGTATATTTCCATTACTGTACACTGCAGTTTTTATGCTAGTGTTGCCGTATAGTTTAATTGTTACATGTTAGAAATCCCATAGTTTGCTGTTTTAAGCAGCCAGTTATTTTTGAAAGATATTTAAATAATAAGAAAATAATCGTATATAATTATTAAAATACTTACTGCGTAATGACCATTTTGGTATTCTTTGTTCGTTTTTATAAATCAGTGTTTCACAATTGTGAGTGACTTTGCTCCCCAAGGACACATTTGGGAGTGTTAGGGGACTTTTTTGATTGTCGAGACTTGGTAGGGAGTGCTATTAGCATCTAGTGAGTTGAGGCCAGTGATGTATCCATACACAGGACAGACCCCCGCACTAATCTAAAAGAATCATCTGGTCCAAAATATCCGTGGCATCAAGGTTGAGAAACCTTAGTGTCGATCCATATTTTCATCTGGTATCTCTTTTTCTGGTTGAAGGACTTCCTTTAACAATTCTTGTAGTGTAGGTCTGCTGTGATTAATGCTTTCAGGTTTCTCTATCTGAAGAAGTCTTTATTTTGCCCTTGTTTATGAGTTCCAGTATGACAGACTTCTTCTTTTCAGTATTTGATGTCACTCCAGTGTCTCCTTGCTTGCATTGTTTCTAACAACAAAGTGACTGTATTTATCTTCACTTGTTTATATTTATGGTCTTTTTTCCTCTGATTACTTGTAAGATTTTTTTCTGTCACTGAGTTTGAGCTATTTGATTATTTTGGTGCAATTTCTTTTGTATGTTATCATCAAGTTTGGAAAATAATCAGCTGTTATTTCCTCAAAAATGTTTTCTGATCCCCTCCCACTTCCCCCCGCAACCCCACACCCCAGTTACACACAAAGGAGCCCACTTAAAGTTCTCCTAGTGCTCCCCAAGGATCTTTATTTATTATTATTTTTTTCTTTTATTTTGAATAGCTTCGATTTCTGTGTCTTTGAAGTTACTAATCTCTCTTCTTCAATGCTTATTACTCTTCTGTTAATACTACCTGGTGTATTTTTTAAAATCTCAAAACATTCTCATTTTCAGCTCTAGAAGTTCCATTTAGGTTTTTTTTATTTTAATGTCTTCCATATCTCTGCCTAAAGTTTTGAACATATGGAATACAATCATAAAATCTTTTGATGTTTGTCTGGTAACTCTAACATCTCTTCTGGGTTGGTTTTAATTGATAATTTTTCTCCTTATTATGTGTTGTATTTTCCTGCTTCTCTGCATTGCCTGAGAATCTTTGATTGGATGCCACATGCTGAATTTTACCTTATTGGGTTCTGCATACTTTTATATTCATATAAAATATTCTTGAGCCTTATTCTGGGATGCAGTTAAGTTACTGGAAACAGTGTGTTCCTTTCAGACGTTTTAAGATGTGTTAGGTGGGCCCAGAACAGCATTTGGTTTCAGGCTTTTTATTCACCACTATAGAGGAAGGAGCATTCTGAGTATTCTACCCAATGCCTCACCAATTATGAAGTTTTCCATTTTGGTTGATGTGTTTATTTCTGAGTGCTGGTGCTGGTCTCCTGAATCCTTTTAGGTGATTCTTTCACTGGCCTCAGATAGTCTCGTCATACCTATGCACAGATTGGTACTTTTCTCAATACTCAAGAGGGAACCTCTGGAGTTTTCCTTCCTTCTTTGTGTATCTCTGTCCTGTCTAGTACTGTGTCCTGTGGACTCCAGTCACCTTGATTTTCCCAAACTCAGCTCTATCTCTTTAGTTCCAGGAATCTGCTGGGTGCCTCCTGTGTTTGGAAACTCTCAAGGCAGTAAGCTAGAGCAGTTGTAGGTCTCACGTCATTTGTTTCTCAGAGATCACTTTTGTTACCTGAGGTTCGGTGTGCGGGAACCTTTTGTTTCATTTTGTCTGAATTTATTGTTTATTTCATGCAGGAGAGTAAATCCAACGATTGTTAACTCCATCTTGGCTACAGCTTGATCCTTATGATTGACATTTGTATTTTAAACTGTAAACATTGTTAGGGCTGATCTCCAGGGCCGTGTTTCAAGGACCTGTGACTGTGCTTTAGTTCAGTGATTTGTTGGGATGATTCGTATGACTCAGTAGCATAAATCATGGTTAAAGAATATTACAGCAAAACATACAACAGAGGATCAGAAGGAAAGGAATATTCTTAAGCAGAATCCAGAGAAATGAGGTACAGGCTTCCAAGTCCTCCCTCTGTGATGTTCATGCAGATGCACTTTCTCTCGCACTGTGAGCCACAGAAACATGAGAACGGTCCACCCAGGGAGTCCTGCTTAGGTCTCGCAGTCCTGAGTTCATAAAGGTTGCCGATCACATTGGCCTTTACCTGCCATCTGACCAGCTGTAGTACAGACCCCACACTAGGCACCTGGTACACATCATTAATTTTCATATTTCTTTAAACAAAGAAGACAGTTTGGTATCTCTTGTCCCAGTGCTCTGGGCACACAGAATAACGTCATTAATCAGTGACTAGGCACACAGAATTATGTCAGTAATCAGTGACCATGGAAGCATTCAAAGGTTTCATTTTCAGAGCCTGTTCAAGCATCAGAACCAAGGATCTCGGCATCCCTGGATTTTATCAAGGAATGAGCCAATGAGACCTGCTGTTTAGACTCTCCTCACAGCCTAGGCCTGCCCTGCTCCTAACGTGTCCTGAAGTGTTTGTGGGAGCTGACTGCACACACGACTTCTCTGTTCAGTTATGTTGGTAACTTTGCATTGCCCGTGGAGATTGTATTTACACCAGATTTGTGGTACTTCTCCTCTCCAGTATCTATCCTGCAGATTCCCCACCTCGGTAGTTGTGAACTTTCAACTTTATCTCCTCAGCTCAGTAGGACCACTGCTTTGGTAGAGCTCTGCCTCCCTGCTTCGCAGTCTGGACAGCGCCTCAGGCAAAAAATTAAGGGGATTCTGGGGCTCATGTTAGTGTTTCCCTTCTCTCAGTATCACTTCTGTCCTGCCTGCTGTTCAAAATATGAAAACATTTGTTTCAGATTGTTCTGTTTTATTTACATCGGGAGAGCTAGCCCAGTTGCTTTGTCACAGTTAGAGGGAAAAGTCCTAATGATTTAATACATTTATATTTTTTAGAACAAAGTTAATGCTGTCTCACTTAGTTTTAAATACATAGTGATAAAATAAGCAGGAATTTCCCTACATTGCCTGTAGGTCCCACTACCCAGTCCCACCAATAGTATTTGATTGAGTATTCTTTCAGATTTTTTTCTGTTTATGTACATATATACTAACGTTGTATTCATAAAAAGAGAAGTAGGATCATATCCTAGAGTGCAGTGGTATGATCACAGGTCACTGCAACCTCAAATTTCTGGGCTGAAGCAATCCTCCCTCCTCAGCTTCCTGAGGAGCTGCGACTACAGGTGCGTGTCACCATGCCCAGCTTATTTCTGGTTTTATTTTTAGTGCTGATGAGGTCTCACTATGTTGCACAGGTTGGTCTTTAACTCTTGGGCTCAAGCATTCCTCCCACCTCGGTCTCTCAAAGTGTTGAGATTACAGGGGTGAGCCACCGTTCCTGGCCTCCTGGTTTTAATGTGTATGTATTTTCTAATGGGTACATATAGATATACCTCATTTGATAAATGTCAGCATAAAAGTGTTTTAGTATGGATGTGCCCTATATTTTTTAACTGCTATCTCATTAATGGACATGTAAGTTTGATTTTTTTCCTTCCACACAAATGATGTTGCAATGGCAATTGTACATATGTCTTTTTACCTTAGGTGTTTCTGAAGAATGGGTTCCTAGAAGCAGGAAGACCAGATCCAATGGTATATCCATTTAAGTTTTGAGAGATTAGTCAGATTGCCCCCCAGGTAGATTGCATTTGGGTTCTGTTTCCAGCAAAGTACACACGAGCGTTTCAGCAGTGTGACCCAGTCTGCTGTTTTACTGTTTAACTATGTTTTTAGGGCAGTGGGCATCTTCTCACCGTTTCACTTTTTCTTCAGTGACTTGCCTATTTGGGTTTTCGGCCTTTACTGTTGTTATTGTTGTGGGTGGTTCATCATTTTCCCCACACTTAACTTTTAGTTGACATGTAATAATTGTAGATGTCCATGGGATACAGAATGGCATTTTGATACATGAATACAATGTGTAATGATAAAATCAGGATAATTAGCATATCCATCACCTTGAACATTTATCATGTCTTTGGGTTGTGAACATTCAGAGTCCTCTCTTCTACTTTTCTGTGATCATACTCTAAATTATTGTTAACCATGGTCACCCTATAGTGTACAGAAGCTGAAACTTACTCCTTCCATCTACCTGTAACTTTGTAACTGTCAACCAGCCTTTCCCTAGCTTCCCTCCTCACTCCCCTTCCCAGCTTCTAGTAAGCAGAATTCTACTCTCTATGAGTTTGTTTTGTTTTTTGTTTGCTCCTATATATAACTGGGAACATGCACCATTTATCTTTCTGTGCCTGGCTGATTTCATTTAACATAAATGTCCTGCAGATTCATCCACGTTACCACTAATGACAAGATTTTATTTTTTAATGGCTGAATGGTATTTTTCCATTGTGTGTATATACCACATTTTCTTTATCCATTCATCAGCTGATGGACATTTAGGTTGATTCTGCTTCTTAACTGTGGTCAGTAGAGCTGCAGCAAACGGCGAGGTGCATGTGTGTCTTTGGTGTACTGATTCTCTTCCCTGTGGATAAATACCCATTTTTGGGACTGCTGGATCATATGGTAGTTCTGCAGTTTTTAATACCCGTTAGTGGGACTGCTGGATCCTATGGTAGTTGTGTAGTTTTTTGAGACAGTGCAAACTGTTTTCCATGGTGGTTGTGCTAACTTACATTTCCACCAGTGGTGTATCCTTGCCAGCATTTGTGATTTTTTTTTTCTCTTTGACTAACTGGGGTGAGATGATATCTCATTATGGTTTTGATCTGCATTTAGTGATGTAGAGCATTTTTTCATATATTTGGGTGTTTATATGTCTTCTTTTGAGAAATGCGTATTCAGATACTTCACCCACTTTTTAATGGTATTATTTATTTTTTTGCTGTTGATTTGAATATATTCTGGATATTAATCCCTTGTGAGATGAATAGTTTGCAAATATTTTCGCCCCTTCTGTGGGTTCTCTTGAGCTCTGTAGATTGTTCTCTTTACTGTGCAGAAAGTTTTCAAGTTGCCTTTTGTTTATGATGTTGTATAAATGTTTTACGTGGTTAGGTGGTTATATCTACTGATCTCTTTCTCCGTTGTAGAAGTTTTGCCTTCCAGATTTCAAGCTTATATAAGTATTTTGCTGTTTTTAATTCTATTTTATTTTGACTTTTTCTTTAAAATTTCATCTTTAGCTTGGTAGGAATTTTTGTGTGTGTTGTGAAGTAAGGATCTCACCTTAGTTTTTTTTCAGAGATGGTCATTTGTTATGGTATGATTTAGTGACTAATCCATCTTAACTAAGATGGTTAACTTACTTAACCATCTTAACTAAGTTAAGTAACTTAACTAATGGATATACCATTTTAACTTTGAAATTACTTTTAACTAATTAACTTTTAACGAATTTGAAAGCTGCTTACTGCCTTTCAACTCATAAATATGAGTGTTTCTAGATTGCCTATTTTATTTATTTCATTTTGTTTTATTCCATACTAGGCCATTTTGTAATTATTTTATCTATTGAAATGTATCAGGGCAAGTCTTTTCACCTCTCTTTTTCAAAAAACCTTGGCTATTCTTGCACATTGTAGGTAGTAAAAAATATTGATGAAATAGTTAAACGGTTAATACTTAACGTACCTTGGCACACAGAAATGAAGATGCAGGACGACAGCAACAGTGGCCATATTGACAGCACTCTCTATAACATTTCACATGGACACTTCATTTAATTCTCACAGTGACCCGACGGGTGGAGCACTGTTTTTACATTTATTTTACAGGAGAAAATGTCGAGTTCATTTTGCAGACATCCTATAGACTGCCTCACTTCTGTCAGTATTGCTAACTTTACCCCTTTCCTAGGCAAATGCTGATGGCTAAGCAGAAATATGTTTGGTATTGCAGGAATCAGTGACTTTCAAGGATGTCACAGTGGACTTTACCCAGGAAGAATGGAAACAGCTGGATCCTGGCCAGAGAGACTTGTTCAGGGATGTGACATTGGAAAATT
This sequence comes from Saguinus oedipus, assembly GCA_031835075.1. Taxonomy (NCBI): domain Eukaryota; kingdom Metazoa; phylum Chordata; class Mammalia; order Primates; family Cebidae; genus Saguinus; species Saguinus oedipus. The sequence goes on along the minus strand of CM063172.1, from coordinate 6,016,963 downwards.
ATACACACCTGGTCTCTATAGGTAAGGATAACTTCTCTGAGTTAATATCAAGGGATGTAGAGGAGGAGGGTTCTCTCTTGTGCTCAGGGCAGTTGGCCTTTAAGTTTAGTTACCAACAATTTCTAAATTTTGAAAGGTTTTGAAAAGGTTTCTACCCTCCTAGCAAGCAGAGGGACAAAATAATAATTTTCCTGAACCCAGATCAGTTCTCAAATTATACTTCCGCCATGTCTGTGAACTGGTAACGCTGAAGCTTGATATGCTGTCCACTCCCATCACTTTTTACTACATGTCATTTCTTCTAAAGACAAAGTGGTGATTGAATTCTCATATGGTACTCTTCCCTTACTGCAGGTTTCTTTCTTTTTTTCCCCAATGAACAGGACTCCAGGTTTCCAAACCTGATGTGATTTCCCAGTTAGAGCAAGGGACAGAGCCATGGATCATGGAACCAAGCATTCCAGTAGGTACCTGTGCAGGTAAGTAATAGATGCCAGCAGATGAATGTCATTAACTCTGTCAACCTGATAAGGGAGGATTTTATGTGTGAAGTGTAGATGTACTTCCTTCCCTTTAAAGTATTTCTTGTAGAGAAACGGGGAACCATCAGTTTTCTGGACTTCCTTATGCTTTGTTATGTCACTAATTGTTACAATATGTCTATCTTATGCCCCTTTTTGAGGAGCTGTCCCTCCTACCTTTTTATGAAGTCCACCTCTCGAACTGGACTCTGAATTACATCTCTTGCTACTTCTTTTGGGACCATGATCTCATAATTATAACCATACTCTTCAGTCCTTAAAGATTGTTTTTAATCTGCAGGCTCCATTCCTAGTTCCTTTAAGTAGTAATATATAACCTATATTTCCAGATAGATTTACTCCACAATATTAATCTTTCTGGCCACCATTCAGTCTCTCTTTTTGTTCCCAACCAAACTCAACAAAAATGAACTTCACACTTGCAGGCTTCATTTCTTTATCACCTAATCCTTTCCTGGTAACATGTATAACTTCTAATTGTTTGTTTTTTTTTTTTTTTTTTGAGACAGGGTCTCACTCTGTTGCCCAGGCTAGAGTACAGTAATGTAATCTTGGCTTACTGCAGCTTCTGCCTCTGAGGCTCAAACAGTCCTTCTACCTCAGGCACCCGAGTACAAAACAAAACACAAAAATTCGCCAGGCGTGGTCAGATGCACCTGTAGTTCCAGGTGCATCTGACCACGCCTGGCAAATTTTTGTATTTTTAGTGGAGACAGGATTTTACCATGTTGCCCAGGCTGGTCTTGAACTCTTGGCCTCAAGCTCAAGTGATTTGGCCGCCTCAGCCTCCTAAGATGCTACAATTACAGGTGTGAACCACTGCACCCAGCTAGCTTCTGATTTTATTACTTTATCATACTGTCTTTTAAATTATGAATAACTTTTTTCTAAATCATCAGTTTCCAAAGTGCATGAAGTAACTGAAGGATCTGACCCTGGAACAATATGCAAACCTACTCATTGTAGGTGAGGGACACATCTCTAGAGCTAGTGGGAGGTAGGCGGTGAGGGATACATCTCTAAAGCTAATGGGAGGTAGGCCGTTTCTTCCGGACGGAAATGCGCCATGTTTAAATGTTAGCCAGTTCCTCACTGGAGTCCACTCAGAGATTTTTTAATAGGCAGTTAGTTGTTAATCATGTTCAACAGGGTTGCATAGAAGGCAACATCCCCCAACCCTGCCCTGCCTCTAACTGTAAATTCCTTTTCTTCGTATCATATCTTTAAAATCTTCCCCTTAAAATGATTTCATGGAACATACTTTAGAAAGTTTAATTTAAAAAAAAATAAGAACTTTATTACCTGAAGCTTATGGTGAGTTAACTCTTGGAAAAAGCAAGTTGTCCAAGTTTTATTACAAACTAAAAATGAAGTTTTAAAAAAATCACAACTTGACCAGATAGAAAACGATTTTAAACCATTTAAATGTATATTGAAAAACTTAGGCTTTTTAAAAAATACTTTTTACCAAAAAGATTTATTTAGGCAAAAATAATTCCCACCCGCCCCGCCCATGTAGCACGGATAATGTATAGAGTTCCAGTTACCTGGTATGTCAGTGAACAGAAGGCAAGCACTTGAGATATTTAGCTGCATTCTTTTGGTAACGTTTTACTGCTGGAATTTGACCTGATGATGATATTCGTGGTAAATCAGCCCTCAGTTCTGTCGTTGTCAGCATCTAGAATAGATTTATTTTTAGCTGGTGAGTTGGTTGCTTTCGTCTTTATAAAAATGATGTATAGTTTTGTATATATCTCTGCAGGTAACTGACACTGTGACAGTACATACATTGAGGTGACCGCTACCCCTGGGCGTAGTCTACGTAATTTCCCTCATCCTCTTCATTGCCATCTTCTCGGAGCTGCCTGGATGATCTTAGCCCTCAGAATCATGATCTACAACCCTGATACGTATCTGTCTCACTGGTCTACATTTCTCTTGCCCCCTGCTTGTCAATATCCTCAATTACTTCTCCATGCATGGGATGTCAGAATATATCCCATGTCTGTAGACTTGTATGTAGTAAAGGGAGAATTACTTTCTGCAGTAGGGATGGTATTGTTCAATCTGGTCTTCTGGAACTTTCTCCATCCCTTCATTCTTTGCCCTACCCCTTACATTCCAGTAATTCTGTTGGTTACTGAGTAGAGGAGGTGACAACGTGGATGATAGTGGCCCTGGTCTGTTTCACGTTGCCTCAAGGGGAACCCCATCTAGGGCTGGAGATCTGCCACTTCCACGCAGTGTTGTTGAACAGCATCAGACTCCGTGGTCTCCATGTCTTTCACTGTGAAGTACTTCCAGAGGTATTCTTTATGGCCGCCTGCTCTGAAAACATACCTTCCTTGGTGTCATTTTACTTCCAGAGGTATTCTTTGTGGCACCTGCTATGCAAACATACCTTCCTTGGTGTCATTTCTGTTGAGGAAAACATATTTATTCCTTGAACAGTGGGCTGTTTCCAAAGTCTGTATGGTATTGATCTTGTCCCTGCTGCTATGATGCTGCCTACACGCATACATGCTGTGCTGTTACCCGTGTTGCCAGGTGTGGAGGGGATGCTAGGCAGCTCTGGGGTCTGCCCCCGTGCTCATGCTTGCAGTGATAGTGTTAGCGATAGTGACTGGGCTTGCAGTATGGGAAATACTCAGGATCCTCTGGGGTCTGCTGTAAGCTCCCGATACCATTGAACCTGAAGAAATGCTGTTCTTTAAGCATATTGCCAGCATTGACTACCCTGCTGCTTTTTGTCCTCATCTCACTTGTTTTGGGCAACAGTTTACTTCCTGTTTTGAACTTCTCTGGTTGTGTTTCTTCTACCGTTTTGTGTGTTTGCTGATAAACTGCTTTCTTTCTTTAATATACTAATTCTATTACCCTAACTGTTCTCAAGGATCTTCCCTCTGCCTCTGCTCTTTTTCACTTATATTTCGAAGGCTTTAGCTATTCTTGTCCTTCCTCCTGATAGCTGATACTTCATTCTGCATTTGAACATCCTGGTTATTCTGATGTCGGTGTCTTTCACTTCCACAGACACGAGTATAATCTAGCCCTCCGTTTCTTTTCTTGATTCTCAAAATGCCTAGACTTGAGCTTGTTAATTTCTCCCTGCTAAATTATTTCCTCTACTATTTACGGCTCTCCCGCATCTACCAATGACGTGATTATTTCTTCAGTGTTCCAGGCCAAAACACATGGGATCTTAGCTAATTCGTCTTTCCTGTTTGTTCTGGATTTTTGTTTTGTTGTTTATTAGCACGGAATCCCAATTCAAACTGCCCCCTTCAGATTCAGTTTATCTCTGTCTACTCTTAGCCATCTCTGTTGTCTCCTTTATCTTAAATGTAGCTCCTCACTGGTTCTTGGATATTACCTGTAAAATTGAATCCGACGTTTCTTTTGCCACTTTCGTATTTTACTCTCCTTAGCCCCTTCCGTCTTTCTCCCCAAATAATGTGTATTTGAAAACCGTTAGAATTTTCTGAGGGCTTTATTTTTTAGTATTATTAGATTATTTCTTCTCTATTCAGAGAACACTGGAGTTTTGTTTTTCTTTTAGACTGGGAGACAAGACCTGAAAATAATGTGTCAGCCCCACAGCCTGACATTTCTGAAGAAGAGCTTTCTCCAGAGGTAATAGTGGAAAAACACAAAAGAGATGATGCTTGGAGCTCCAACGTGCTAGAAGGTTGGAAATCTGAAGGCAGTTCAGAGAGGCAGCAGGCAAACCAACAGACACTGCCAAAGGAAATAAAGGTAACTGAAAAGACAATACCCACTAGGGGAAAAGGTCCTGTAAATAACGAATTTGGGAAAAGCATCAATGTGGGTTCAAACCTTGTAACACAAGAACCATCTCCAGAACAGACGTCTACTAAAAGAAGCATCAAACAGAATTCAAACCCAGTTAAAAAAGAGAAATCTTGTAAGTGCAGTGAATGTGGGAAAGCTTTTAGTTACTGTTCAGCTCTTATTCGTCATCAGAGAACACATACTGGAGAGAAACCCTACAAATGTAATGAATGTGAAAAAGCCTTCAGCCGGAGTGAAAACCTTATAAACCATCAAAGAATTCATACTGGAGATAAACCATATAAATGCGATCAGTGTGGAAAAGGCTTCATTGAGGGTCCATCTCTTACTCAGCATCAAAGAATTCATACTGGAGAAAAACCATATAAATGTGATGAATGTGGGAAAGCCTTTAGTCAGAGGACCCATCTTGTTCAGCATCAGAGAATTCATACTGGTGAGAAGCCATATACTTGTAATGAGTGTGGAAAAGCCTTTAGCCAAAGAGGCCACTTTATGGAACATCAGAAAATTCATACAGGAGAAAAACCTTTTAAATGTGATGAATGTGATAAAACTTTCACCAGGAGCACACACCTTACTCAACATCAAAAAATTCATACTGGAGAAAAAACCTATAAATGTAATGAATGTGGAAAGGCCTTCAATGGGCCCTCAACTTTTATCCGTCATCATATGATTCATAGTGGTGAAAAACCGTATGAGTGCAATGAATGTGGGAAAGCCTTCAGCCAGCACTCAAACCTTACCCAGCATCAAAAAACACATACTGGGGAGAAACCCTATGATTGTGCAGAATGTGGAAAGTCTTTCAGTTACTGGTCGTCCCTTGCTCAGCACCTGAAAATTCATACTGGAGAAAAACCTTACAAATGCAATGAATGTGGAAAGGCCTTCAGTTACTGCTCATCCCTGACTCAACATCGGAGAATCCATACAAGAGAAAAGCCCTTTGAATGCAGCGAATGTGGAAAGGCTTTCAGTTATCTCTCAAACCTTAATCAGCACCAGAAAACTCATACCCAAGAGAAAGCTTATGAATGTAAAGAATGTGGGAAAGCTTTTATTCGGAGTTCATCTCTTGCTAAGCACGAAAGAATTCATACTGGAGAGAAACCCTATCAGTGTCATGAGTGTGGGAAAACCTTTAGTTATGGTTCATCCCTTATTCAACACAGGAAGATCCATACTGGAGAACGGCCTTACAAGTGTAATGAATGTGGGAGAGCATTCAACCAGAACATACACCTTACACAACATAAGAGAATTCATACAGGAGCCAAGCCTTATGAGTGTGCTGAGTGTGGTAAAGCCTTTCGGCATTGTTCATCACTTGCTCAACATCAAAAAACTCACACAGAAGAAAAACCCTACCAGTGTAATAAATGTGAAAAGACCTTTAGCCAAAGCTCCCATCTAACTCAGCATCAACGAATTCACACTGGAGAGAAACCCTATAAGTGCAATGAATGTGACAAAGCCTTCAGCCGGAGCACACATCTGACTGAACACCAGAACACTCATACTGGAGAGAAACCTTACAACTGTAATGAATGCAGGAAGGCTTTTAGCCAGAGCACGTATCTCATTCAGCACCAGAGAATTCATTCAGGAGAGAAGCCTTTTGGATGTAATCATTGTGGAAAATCCTTCAGGTACCGCTCTGCTCTCAACAGACATCAGAGACTGCACCCTGGCATATGACCATTCTAGGAACATCATGAATTTAGGGGATATATTTACTTTAGTTTGTCCTTTTGTAAAGTACTGGAGAATCAGACTGGATTTAGAAACTACTTGAAATCTTTTAAATTTTCACTATGATGCTATAGAATGGAAGGTGCATTGAGCTGAACTAATCCAATTGTTATTAAGCCGCTTTGTGACATTAGAAAACTTGATGGTTTTAAGCTTAGTTTCCTTTGTGGAATGAAGGATTTGGATTAGATTATTTCAAAGGTAGTTTGGAGTTTTATAATCAGTTTTGTATATTTACAGTATTTTCTTGAATGGGTTTACTATGCATCAGCATTTTGCTGTGTTGCATCTAGAATGTGTATGTTTATGCATGTTTTGCCAATAGACTTTGTGCTTCAGTAACTAGATTGGGGAGCTAGTGTGCTCCTGCTCTGATGTGTTTTAAGTTGTTTAGGTAAATGATTCCTAATAAAAAGAATTATAAAACACCCTCAGATTAACAATTCAGTTGCATATAACAGCCGAACTCAGTAAAAGTATTAAAACTTACTATTATTCCTCTTCTAGTCTGTTTTCAATGTTCTAGGAGTTTATCAGGACTGCAGAGGTCCACTTCTACAACTTAAACCGGTATTATTTTACCCTGGTCGCATACTGGAGTCACCTGGTGTCTTAATTTGTGCTGTTATGTTAAATTACAATACACTAGTTGTCTTAAACAATAGAAATTTTTCTCACAGTTTTAGAGGCTGGGAAGTCCAAGATCAAGGTGCTGGCTGATCCAGTGCCAGATGAAGGCTCACTTCCTGTTTTCAGACAACATCTTCTTGTGTTCCTACATGGTGCTAAGCAGAGACAGAGCAAGCTCTCTTCTATCTTTTCATAAGACGACTAATCCCATTGGCGAGGGCTCTACCCTCATGACCTGATCACCTCCCAAAGGCCCCCCTCCTAATACCCTCATATTGCAGATTAGGCTTTCAACACAGAAATCGGGAGAGGACACTTTAAATCTGTAACACCTGGAGAACTTTACAAATTCTCTTGCCAAGGCCCTACAACTGCAGAGACTAATTTAACTGCCTTAGGACATACGACCCAGGCATCAGTGTTTTTTCTTAAATTCCTAATGTGTACACCAGAAAAGAAATTGGCTTGTATTTTTGTACTCACTCCATTAATTAGCAGCTGCTTATGGCTGCTTCTGAAAGCTTCACAGATTAGCTGTTCAGTACACATAGTATTGACTGCCATCCTGTTTTATAAATGGGTTTCTCACAAGCTGTGGGAGGTAGGGTTAATTTGCTTCTTTGTCAAAGTGCAAAAATTAAATGGCATTGTGAGTAATGGTTATTTCACTGTCCTTTGCCACTTCAGGTTAGAAACAGATGACAGATGCTAGTGCAAATGACACCCCCAGAGACGTGCAGCCTATGGCTTATGTGATCATTTGTAGTGGCCCTGGCTGTGATAATATTTGAACCACAAATAAATATGGGTGACCCCTTAGATTTTCTCCTGATACATTCTAGTTATTAGGTCACTTCTTCTAAGAGCAGCTGATAACTTCCCAGCCTGTTCTTGAGTACGGAGAGCTCTGAGAACAGAGGGTGGCAAAGAAATTGATCATTATTTATATTTAAAAACTTCTTTTAGCCTCTTTCCATAAACAAGTTTGGGGAGGGAAGCACTGAAGATTTTTACATGTGAAAAGAATCAGCGCAGCCCTTTCTGCTTCTACAAATGCCAGGGAACTGCATGGGGATTTTTGTCACCTTCTTCACTGAAGGTGCCAGACAGTGGAAAGCAGGTACAGCTCAGGAAATACAACCATTTAAATCCTGGGACTTTTTTTCTGTTGCAGTTTGAAACATCTGTAAAGGAAGGTCATGTTGGTATTTCTTAGTTTCTCAAGGCTCTTACTATGTAGGAATGAGTTATCCCATTGCAGGGAGGTGGAAACTGTTAGAGAAGAGTAGGTATCAAATTATGGATCACCTTTACTTGACACCTGAGCCACCCCACAGTACAAGGAGATGAAGTTTCTGTGTCTAGGTGACAGGTCTTCCTGTATCAAAGGGGATCCCAAAATGGAAAACACCAGGGTCTGCAATGGGAAGACTTATGTCACTGATTCCTTTTAGAAATATATGTGGAAATTTTTCATCAGCCCTGAAAGATCTACTTTGTCCCACTAATTTTATCTCTTCACACTGTCAAGTGAAACCCAGAGCACTAATAGGTGATCACCACCTAATTTAATATCTTTCTAAAAAAAGTGATCTGGCTGGGCAAGGTGGCTAACACCCATAACCCCAGTGTTTTGGGAGGCCACGGCAGGAGAACTGCTTGGGACCAGGAGTTCAAGAACAGGCTGGGCAATAGAGAGCTTGTCTCTAAAAAAATTAAATTAGCTGAGTGTGATTATTCATTTGATCCAGGAGTTTAAGGTTACAGTGAACTGTGTCAGTGCATTCCAGCCTCAGTGACAAAAGGAGACCCTTTCTCTGAAAAATGAAAAGTCAAAATAGTTTTTTAAAAAGTGATCGTTCATGCCTCCCTCTGTTTGCTTGTCCTTCATCTTCCCATACTTTGGAAATGGACTGACCACCCTCAGATACTACAGGCCTTGAGAAAGGACAGTCAGTGAGATTACGGAAGTTTACATGTCCCTGGTTTCCGTATCTCCTTTTTGTATTTCTCAAAAATATTCTATTAGCTATTCCAGAGCACATTCCTGTTTCCCAAAGCAGGTGGATTTACAGTTGCACCTTTTGCTGAGACATGTCTATCTAACTACACAAGTAAACTAAGGTTTGTCCTTTATTACCTGAGACGGACTTTAGTCACATATATACTATTTTTCCTCCTTATCTCTATTTTAAGAGCAGAGGCAGGAAGTTATTTTAAATCATTCCTTAGTCTTTTTCTTGATTGTAACATATACATTATGTATGCCATAAACATCTAGTATAATACTGACCTTAGTTTCTTAACACTTATACTGAAACAGTAGAGCAAAGTTAAATTTTTTTTTTTTTTTTTTAATTTAAGAGACAGGGTCTTGCACTCTCACTCAGGCTGGAGTGCAGTAGCATGATTATAGTTTACTGCAGCCTCAAACTGAGCTTAAAGGATACTCCTGCCTCCGCCTCCCAAGTAGCTGGAACTGCAGGTACATGCCACCATGCCTGGCTAATTTTAAAAATTTCTGTAGGGATGGGATCTGGCTATGTTGCCCAGGCTGGCCTCCAACTCCTGGCCTCAAGTAATCCTGCCTCAACCTCTCAAAGTGTTGGGATTATAGGTTTAGCTGCCACCCTTGGCCCAAAATTAAAATCTAAGGGGAATATTGGCAGAAGTTACAACTTATTCCTTGAAGTTGTAATGAACCTAGGAAAATAACAGGGATTCTGTTTACCTTACAGGTTTAACATTCACTAACTGCCCAGAAATAAAAAAATCTCTGAAGTCATCAATAAAGCCAGCCGGTTCTTTATAAGACAAAGAATTGTCTACTATTAACAAAACGTCCGAATACCTTCATGTGTGATTTATGTGGATGTTTCAGTGTCCAAAATTGGGTGTACCAGGACTAAGCATTTTCCTCTAGGTCCTAGATTGGCACTTTCCAGGTCTGCCAGGTTATACATATTAAACCACTTGAGTAATTTTTGCCAAATAACTGTGAGGGAAGCAAAAAAGAGAGAAAATGTCACATAAGCCAGTTACTCATCCTTAAATATTGAAGACTTAAAAATAATTCAACCACAGCCGATGCTCATTAAGTGGCTGAGTTTATTATACTTGCAGGGGTTCAGAAATAGACAAAGGCAAATACTCTGTTGCGGAGCTCACAGCCTATTACAAAGAAAACTGTAAAATGCCAAGCGGTGATAGATAATAAAGCAGGGCGAAGGGCTTGGGCAAGACTTCTGTCACGGGTTGTGGTGGCGCTATCGTGGACAGAATGATTAGGAAATGCCTTTCTAATGGGTTGTCATCAGAGCACACACCCGGAGGAAGTGAAGGAATGAACTAGGTAGACACCTGAGAGGAGAACATTCCAGACAGAGGGACCAGCAGCCACAGTATTTTGCAGTTTCAGAAACACTGGCTGGAGTGTAGTGAGTGGTAGGAGATGAGGTCAGAGGGGGCTGGGAGTGCAGGTCCTCAGGACCTGCCTGGCTATGGCAAGGATTTGACCTTTTATTCAGAATGAGATGGGAAGTCATTGGAGAGTGTTGGGCTGGGATTTGAACTGTTAAAAGAGTCACTTGCTGTGACGTAGGGAATACATTATAAGGGGTTAAGAGTACAGGCCGGGAATTCAGTTGGAATGCTAGTAGTCCAGTTAAGATCTAATGGTCTCTTAAACAAAGATCTTACTGACAAAACGACAGGAAATAGTTGGATTAAGGCTATATTTTGAACGTACAGCAGACAAGGTTTGCTGATGGTTTAGCTATAAAGGTGAGAGAGAGAGAAGTTAGGGTGGCTTTAAGGACTCTGGCCTGAGCAACTTGAAAGGACTTGCTGTGTACTGAGATAGAGAATACCAAGTGCGGAGCAGGTTCACAGCGGGGATAAGGAATCAGAATTCAGTGGGACTTTTTAACTTATTAAAATAATACAAAATATAAATGTGCAAAGTGAACGTATCTGTAAAATTATCATCTGGGTCAAGAAATGGAGCACTACTAGTGTTCCGGTAATGCTATTTCACCCCTCAAGTCACAGCCTTTTTCCTCCCGAAAGGTAACCATTGCCCTGAGTTTGAATGTTAACAATTAGATATGGTGAGGGCCTTTGTGCTACCTCATCCGATGGCAGACTCACAGGAGAGAGGGTGAGAGTGTGTGAGACAGAAAAAAGCACCAGACACCCATGATAACTAAGCCATGCCTGTGATAATGGTATGAATCCATTCATGAGGGCAAGGCCCTTATGACCTAATCCTTTTATTTTTTGAGACAGAGTTTTGCTCTTGTCACCCTGGTGGCAGTGCAATGGCACAATCTCAGCTCTGCAACCTCTGGCCTCCTAGGTTCAAGTGATTCTCCTGCCTCAGCCTCCTGAGTAGCAGGAATTGCAGGCATGTGCCACCACGCCTGGCCAGTTTTTGTATTTTTAGTAGAAATGGGGCTTCACCACGTTGGCCAGGCTGGTCTCAAACTCCTGACCTCAGGTCATCTGCCCACCTCAGCCTCCCAAAGTGCTGGGACTACAGGCAGGAGCCACCACGCCCAGCCGACCTAATCACCTCTTGAAGTTCCCACCTCAAAACCATCATATTGGCAATTAAATTTCAACATGACGTTTGGAGGATACATTCAAACCATAGCATTTTGCCCCTGACCCTCAAAACTCGTGTTCTTCTCACACAGAAAATACACACATTCCATCCCAATAGCCCCAAAATTCTTAACTAATTCCACCACCAACTCAAAAGTCAAGTCTCATCTGAATCAGATGTGGGCTGAACTGAAGGTGTGATTCATCCTGAGGCAAATTCTCTCCACTCGTGAGACTGTGAAATCAAACAAGTTATCTATTTTCAAAATACAAAAGCTCCTAGACTTATAACAGGGTTATATTCCAGTAAGCAGAGTGTTTTTGACTTACAGTATTTTCAATTTACGATGGGTTTATCCAGATGTAACTACATAAATTGAGAGCATTACATGCTCATTACTTTTGCACCATTGTAAGTTAGGGATCATCTGTACAATGGTGGGACAGGGATAGGATAGACATTCCCATTCTAAAAAGAGAGAAATAGACAAGAAGAAAGGGGTAACTGGTCCCAAGTCAGTCCAAAACCCAACAGGGAAAACAAGATTAAGTGTTTTTGTTTTGCTTTTTTTTGTTGTTATTTTAAAAATGGAGTCTCACTCTATCACCCAGGCCAGAGTGCAGTGGCGCAATCTCGGCTCACTGCAACCTCCGCCTCCTGGGTTCAAGCGATTCTGCTGCCTCAGCCTCCTGAGTAGCTGAGACTACAGGTGCCCGACACCGAACCTGGCTAATTTTTGTATTTTTAGTAGAGATAGCATTTCACCATGGTGGCCAGGCTGGTCTCACTCTTGACCTCAAATGACCCATCTCCATCTCCCAAAGTGCTGGGAGTACAGGCGTAAGCCACCATGCCCGGCCAACATTAAGTCTTGAAGTGGGAGAATAATCTCCTTTAACTCTTTGTCCTACATCTAGGGATTGGGGTTGGGCAGCTAAGGCCTCAGGCAGCCCTGCCCCATGGCTCAGTCCCTGCAGTAGCTGCAATGACTTGGAGTCTTGTGTCTGTAGTTCTGGCCTCAGGCTGACCTGCCCCATGGCTCAGTCCCTGCAGTAGCTGCAATGACTTGGAGTCTTGTGTCTGTAGTTCTGGCCTCAGGCTGACCTGCCCCATGGCTCAGTCCCTGCAGTAGCTGCAATGACTTGGAGTCTTGTGTCTAGTTCTCCCAGGCTGGTGCTTCGTGCTGTTACCTCTACAATTCTGGAGTCCTGAGAGTGGCCCTACTCCCATGCTCTACTAGGCAGCCCTAGTGAGGACTCTGTGGCAACTCTGACCCATATTTCCACTTGTCACTGTCCTAGTAGGGGCTCGCTGCAGTGGCTGCGTCCCTGCATAATTCTCTGCCTGGGCCCCCAGACTGTCAGCAACATCCTGTGAAATCTAGATGGAGGCAGCCAGGTCTTCACAGCTACTGCATTATGTATGCTGCATCAGCACCACAGAGACACTGCCAAGGTCTACCACTTGCACTTTCTGGATCAGGCCATTCCTGGGCCTACCTAAGCCGTGGCTGGGAGGGCCACAGAGCGTGCTCTGGAACTCAGGGAGCAGACCTGAGGCAGCTCTGGCTGAGTCCATGGAGGGTGCCTCGGGCCTTTCCCCCGAAATCATCTTGACCTTCTAGAGTTCTGGGCCTGTGATTGTAGGGTCAGCCTTGAAGATCTGGAAATGCTTTATGTTCTTTCTCCCACCATCTTAATGAACAGCACCTGAATTCCTTCTGTCCATACTTACCTCCTTAGTCAAAAGCCACACACTTAGTATTCTCTCCTGAACATACTTTTCTATTCTGTATATGGCCTGACTATACATTTTCCAAGTCTTTCTGCCCTGATTCCCTTTTAAGTATAAATTTCATCTTTATTTCTTTGCTCTCACATCTCATCGTATGCAGTTAAAAGCAGCCACACAGCAGTCTGAATGCTTTGGTGCTTAGATATTTCTTTCACCAGATGTCACAATTCATCGCTCTTAAGTTCTGCACTTTATAGGGCCCTAGAACCCAGGCACAATTCCCCCAAGTTCTTTGCAACTGAATACAGGGATGTCCTTGACTCCAGTTTCTAATGCCTTGTTTCCTAATTTCCATCTAGGACCTCATTAAAATAGCCTTTACCAATTTTCTGTCACAGTCTGTTTTTTGTTGCTATAACAGAATACCACAGACTATGTAATTTACAAAGAACAGAAGTTTATTTGGCTCACGGTCTTGGAGGCTGAGAAGTCAGAGTGCATGGCGCCAGCATGTAGTGAGGGCCTCCGTGCAACATCATCCCATGCGGAAGGCATCATGTGGCAAGAGCACTTGAGACAGAGCACTCCACTGCTCACTAACCCACTTCCTCAATAGTCACATGAGTCTCTTCATGAGGGCAGATCCCTAATGACCCAATCACCCATAAAGGTCCCATCTCTTACTACCGTCACCATGGCAACTAGATTTTAACATGCATTTTGGAGGAGACATTCAAACCACAGCAATCATAACCTATATATTTGTGTCTAGCATTTTTCACTTAGTGTTTGTGAGGCTTATTCATGTTGCTGCAAACTGCCGTTGTTGATTTACTTTTGCGGGTACTGTAATATTCCATTGTAATGGAATGTTATGAATGTTATTGCAGACAGGCATCTGAACTGTTTCCAGTTTGAGGCAATTATGAATAATGCCATTGAGAACATTCTTAAACACGTCTTTTGATGTAACGTGCACTCATTTCTGTTGGGTATAAACCTAGGAATGAAATTGTTGTGTCACAGGGGTACAGGTATGTTCGGCTTTAGTAGACATTGACAAATGTCTTGCCAAAGAATTGTACCAATTTACACTCCCACCACCCATGTTTGAGAGTTTCTGTTGCTCCAGATGTTTTGCCAACGTTTTCGTTATGATTCAGCTATCTAAGCAAAGTGTTTCAGTTGCCTATTAGACCTTCAAGCTGAGATATCCAGGCTGCTGGATATGCAAGTCTGAGGTATGAGGGATATGCCTACCCTAGAGATGTACTTGTGGAAGTCTATTGTGTATATTTAAAATAATGAGACTGAACTCTATGACCCGGGAGGAGAGTATGGATAAAGAAGAGTTCTAAAGACTGAACTCTTAGAAACTCCAAATTCTAGAAATCAGAAGGATGAGGATCCATGTGTGAGGTATTAAGATACTCAGCAGAGTGTAGTTCCCCAGAAGCTGAATGAAAAAGCGATTGAGGTAGAACACTTCTGAGAGCTTAAATAAGAGGAAGACTGAGAACTGGCACTGGATTTGCAGTGAAGAGGTCAACGGCAAAGAGTGGTGGGACTGAAACGCGATGGGAGGGGCTTAACAGGCGAGTAGGAAACAAGATATCGGAGAATAAAAATTTAAAAATCTGAGTTTTCTATAAAGGGGAAAGGAAACTGGAGCAGTTGCTAGGAAAAGACATGGAATTGAGGATTTTTAAAATATTAGATGTTATAGTACATCTGAATATCTGAATCCTATTGGGATTGAATGAACAGAGAGAAAAAAACTAATAATTCAGAAAGGAGAGGGGATAAACAGGGTGAAGTTTCTGAGGAGGCAAGGTAAGATGAGCTTCTGGCCACAAGCAGAAGGGCTGGCCTTAAAATAGGAGCGTAAATAATATGGTAATTAAAACAGAAGGAACAGAGTATTTGGCTACGGCTGCAATGAGCTGGTGAAGGATGGATGTGGAAGTTCTGCTCTGATTGCTATGATTTTTTCAAAGAAATTAGATCATAAGCTGTGAACGGGAAGCAGAGATAAAGAGGTGTTAGAGGTTTAAGAAGAGGGGATCAGGTCACCTCCCGCAGGATGAGAAAGTGAATTGACTAAGGAAGTGTAAGATTATCCAATGGTAGCACCAAATTATCTCAAAGGGCATCTCCCTTGAGATAAGTGGGTCATGAGTTCACAATGAGACAAATCATCATCACTGAGTTTTCTTTAGCTATGTTCAGGTGCATGAGAGCAGGAGTGGAGTAAGCTTAAAACTGGATTTAGCCAGAATTTTTCCAGAAGAGTGTGACCCAAGAGTGAGGAGTCAGTCAGCACGGGTGCTTATGAGAAATAAATTGTGGTGACGTCCTGTGGAATTCAAAGTGGGAAGAAGTGAAACTAAGGGCTAAAGTGGGGGGTGGAAGGAGGTGGGAATGGAGTTAGGGAAGCCAAAATAAATTCATAGTTTCATTATCTTAGGTTTTGTTGGGGCTGAAAAAATTACAGTTGAAGTATTAAAGGGAGGGGAGTAAGTTGAAAACACAGGGGTGGTAGTTTGGAGGCGGAATTGTTGAAACTGAGGTTTTGAGGAGTGCGCTTATCGGTGATGCCTCAGGGTCGGGGCTGTGAGTATCAGCATCTGTGTCTGAAGTAGAAGGGAAAACAAGATCACCAGAGGAGAGGAAGGCAAAGGCCTGAGAGCCAAGACATTGGATGGAATTGACCTCATACATATCAAAATCACCATGGATAATGGTCTCAGCAGTCATGGGAAGAGTGAGGAAGGTGCTATAATCTCCCACACATGAAGAAGTGATGGGGATGAGGAGATGACTTCAATGAGGGATACTGAGAGGTGGAAGGTGCTATAATGTCCCACACATGAAGAAGTGACGGGGATGAGGAGATGACTTCAATGAGGGATACTGAGAGGTGGAAGGTGCTATAATCTCCCACACATGAAGAAGTGACCGGGGATGCATAGATGACTTCAATGAGGGATACTGAGAGGTGGAAGGTGCTATAATCTCCCACACATGAAGAAGTGACGGGGATGAGGAGATGACTTCAATGAGGGATACTGAGAGGTGGAAGGTGCTATAATCTCCCACACATGAAGAAGTGACGGGGATGAGGAGATGACTTCAATGAGGGATACTGAGAGGTGGAAGGTGCTATAATCTCCCACACATGAAGAAGTGACGGGGATGAGGAGATGACTTCAAGGAGGGATAGTGAGAGGTTTAGTTTGATAGCAGCTGTCTCAGTGGAGCTAGGGGGCTCTACAGAGAAGAGGAAAACAATGGCCTGAATGTGGCAAGGAGGAGCAAAATGGGCGCCCAGGCCCAGTGAAGTCAGGTGTGGAATACAAAGCAGCCACTGCTTACATAACAGAGATGTGAGAGAGTAAGAGCCCAAAGATGAAGGATATGTTCCAGAAGAGGTGCCAAAATCATTTGAAGAATTGTTTACAGAGTCTGTAAGATACTTTCTTGTGAATTCCATCAGTATGACAAATGCAAATAAGAAAGTGGTTTTGATAATTTGGGAACACTTTGAATCAAAACTAGTGAGCACAGAGTCTGGGCTCTCAAATCTTACAGTAAAAAGGCAGGAGAAAGGCAGTGGAAGGGGGCCAAGCCCTGGACCCACTACTTCATATGATGGGCATTCCTTTATTTATTTGAAACAGGATCCCACTCTGTTGTCCAGGCTGGAATGCAGCCTCCAACTCCTGGGCTCAAGTAATCCTTCCACCTCAGCCTCCTGAGTAGCAGGGACTACAGGTTGTGTGCCATCATGCCTGGCTAATTTTTTTGTAGCGACAAGGTCTCACTTTGTTCCTCAGGCTGATCTTGAACTCCTGGCTTCAAGTAATCCTCCTGCCTTGGCCTCCCAAAATACTGAGATCACAGGCATGAGTCACCATGCTTGGCTGACCCCCATTATTATTTAAAACTGCATCACTGGTTGAAAGGTAAGTTGGGCAAATACATTATGGGGCAAAATGACTTCAATATTCATCATAATGATCCAGCTGTTTTAGGAGAAAGTAATCATGGCCCAAGGCCCTAGGTAATATACAGAATCCAGGCTGTAGAGAATAGGAAATGAAACCAAGAAGAGACTGAGAAAATAGAAGGGCACAGGGCCCATAAAGGAACAGTGCCTAGATGAATTAGGAGGCTTAAAGAATTGGGGGCATATATGGCAATGTTGGTAAGATCTACATAAGGTTATTTTAACATGATCAAAGTAATTTGAATCACACATTTAATTTCCCTTGCACTAATTTCACATTTTCTAGGCTGATTTTCTCCTCTACACCCTTCTTTCCTGATAACAAGTTGGTTTACTGTATAGGTATGACCACAAAAAGAGAATGCAGTGTTTATATTCACTAAGTATTTCAGTTCTCATAATAGTTGCAGTTCTCATTCTGTTTTATACATCAGTTTCAAGTGAGCTTCATTAATGTGAATCAGTCTGTCTTTCAATTATTTTCTGACAACATCTAGTTTCAAAAATTTAGGACCAGGACTTGGGTTACGACTATAGCACTAATAATTATCATTTATTAAAGAGCAACATGTCAGTCCCATTAACATGCTTTATCTCATTTTTAAAATAAGAATACTAGGAGATTTGTGTCAGCATACCTATTCTCGTAAGTGATAAAGTTGAAATTAAAATGGTAAGTAACTTTCCTAAGTTCAATCATATAGAAAGTGGTCAAGTCAGTATTCAAATTCTGTTCTGGCCATGTCTCTAATCCCAGCACTTTGGGAGGCCAAGGCGGTGGATTGCTTGGCCTAGAAGTTCGAGACCAGCCTGGGTAACATGGTGAAACCCTGTTTCTACAAAAATTACAGAAAATTAGCCAGGTGTGGTGACATAGGCCTGTAGTCCCAAATACTCGGGAGGCTGAGGTGGGCAGATTGCTTGAGATTGGGAGGTGGAGGCTGAAGTCAGCTGAGATTGTGTCATTCACTCCGGCGTGGGTGACAGAGTAAGATCCTATCTCAAAAACAAAACAAAACAAAACAAACAAAAAACCCACATTCTGTTCTGACTTGCTTCAAAGTTCACGCTTTTCCATCTCATCACAATGCCTATCAGTAAATCACCAAAGGTAATGCTATCCTGAGTGGCCAGCCCACTGGATTTCTTTTAGTAACAAGAATACATAGCCAAGCGCCTCTTTCACACC
Organism: Saguinus oedipus; assembly: GCA_031835075.1. Taxonomy (NCBI): domain Eukaryota; kingdom Metazoa; phylum Chordata; class Mammalia; order Primates; family Cebidae; genus Saguinus; species Saguinus oedipus. Next base: position 5,998,679 of record CM063172.1, on the reverse strand, counting down.
ACATGACAGCTCGTGCCTTCTCCTTTACACCCAGTGTTCTATCCGTACAGAACCTCCCTTGTCACAAAGTTCCCCCAAACCCAATATAAGTCTTTTTCTTAAGAAAATAACAACTTTGGTGAAGTTCCTTATCAACACTTTTACAAATCTAAACATCACATTATCATCAGCAGCAAGGTAAAATTTCCTCATTGTGCCAGTGTACCCTCAATTAATTTAAAAAATCAAATGGCCACTGTATATTAATGAGCGTCTGTGACATAGGGATAATGGTGTAATGAACAGCGTGTAGCATTTCTGTTTAGACCCAGGATCGAATCTCAGGACTACCACTTACCATAAGTGAAACTAGGTTTTTAACTTCTCTATACATCAGAGAGCTACAGAATTATAAACTGAATATTGTTAGACTCTCCAAAATTCACTACTTTGGGTGCTTGGGCAACTTTACTGTACCTCTCAACAGAGCTTTGCTTTTGTGGAATTATGAAAATCCATTAAAAACCAGTTTGTCATAAATTAATTAGACAAAAATCAGTGAACAAACAATTAGCTAAAAGTCAGTTCATCTACTTTATCAATTTACCAAAAACTTATTTCTTTAACTGCAAAGTATGGGCAAAAGGAGAAAATAGGCAGTGACAAGGGTGAAAATATTGGATACATGAGTTTTGATAGCTTTGAACATTTCTTTAAAATTTCAGCTGCCCATTTTTATTTTAAGCATATAAAGCAATGTTCAATTTGGAGAAAGTTAAGGATAATAAGGCAGTTCCATCTTCTAATATATTATGCAAAAAATAAAATTTGTACTCAGTAAAAAAAAGTTTCCATACAAGACTAGTACTACAGCAGTCCCTTCTTATTCACAGGGGATACATTCGCAGACCCTCAGTGGACACCTAAAATTGTGGATAATGCTGAACCCTATACATACTGTACTGTTTCTCCCTATAGATGCATAGCTAGGATAAAGTCTAATTGTTATAAACGAGGCACAGAAAGAGATTAACAATAATAATAAAATAAAACAACTATAATAATATACTGCAGTAAAAGTTACATGAGTGTGGTCTCTCAGAATATCTTACTGTACTGTACTCATCCTTCTGGTGGTGACGTGAGATAATACTATACCTATACGATGAGAGGAACTGAGGTGAACCATGTAGGTATTGTGACACGGTGCTAGGCTACTCTTGACCTGACAACACCTCAGAAGGAGCTTCATTTGCTTCAGGTGATCCTGGATCATGAAGCCATGGCAATGTCCGTGGTCGAATGTCAGGAGCAGACAGTGTCGTGGATGTGCTGGACCAAGACATGATTCATGTCCCAGGTGGCATGAAACAGGATGGCATGAGATTCTGTCATGCTATTCATAATGAAGCACAATTTTAAATGTACAAATAGTTTATTTCTGGAATTTTTCTTTTTATATTTTCGGACAGTAGTTGACATCATGTAACTGAAACCTTGGAAAGGGAAACTACGGATGGTGCAGGGACCACGATACCAATCTAGTATATACATGGACCATAAATTTGCATTCTACGGTGTTAAGCTCCAAATTTAAAGTGCTTGTGAAGCATTCAGGATCTTGTTTAGGAGGTCTGGAAAGAGGCCTAGGGTTCAGCATTTCTAACAGGCTCTTGATAATGCTGCTGATCTTCATACTACACTCTAAAATACTAGCTACTACAGCGACTTCTTCAGTGTGAAATAATGAAGTTTTGGCTATGAATTTTGAGAAATAAAAAATTAAAGCTAATGTGCCATTTAAGACATTGATGAAATAATGACAAAGTTTTTAGAGATTGGCAAAATGAAAAATAGCATTGTAAAAAAACTCAAAAGTGGCCAAAGAAATCCCATCACACACAGAATGTTAAAATTTATAATTTTGGCTGCTTGAAATACAAAATTTGAGGAATTGAGTACTAAAAGTGACTAACATCATATTTAAAAGGTGATATTTTAAAGCATCTAAAACAGAAAAGAAAATTTTAATTCTTAACTGTAAAGCTCTATAATTTTCATTTTAATTTGCTAAGATTGGGATATTTCAAGTTACTTGGTTTGCAGGAAGATCTGACACGGAAGAATAAAATTAATGAAAGCGGAATAAACAAATTCATGGTGCCTAAAGAGGTTACTTTGAAGAACAATGTGATCTGTACTGCCTCATTTGCGAGCTGCCACCCTGTGCTTCTAGCTGCCTACGGGACCTTTCCGCTTAGATGGCACGTCCAATTTAAAAAAACATGTCCAATGTTTCACTGGCATGTCTAATTAGGTACTCCTACGGTGGAATTTATCACTTCCTTCTCAGATAACAAATCCAGTATTTCCTTTTCGTGTAGTTTTCCTTATTTATTTAACAAATGTTTACTGAGGACTCATATTTCTTAGAAATTACAGATGCAAATATAATACAATTAGGCCTCAAGAGTTCACAATCTATTCAGGCATATAGATGGAACAATTAAAATCATATGATAGGCCAGGCCCGGTGCCTCACACCTGCAAACCCAGCACTTTGGGAGGCTGAGACAGGAGAATCACGAGGTCAAGAGTTCGAGACCAGCCTGGCCAACATGGTGAAACCCTGCCTCTAATAAGGATACAAAAAAATTAGCTGGGCCTGGTGGTGCAAGCCTGTAATCTCAGCTACTCGGGAGGCTGAGGCAAGAGAATCGCTTGAACCCAGGAGGCAGAGGTTGCAGTGAGCCAAGATCATACCATTGCACTCCAGCCTGGGCAAAAAGAGCAAAACCCCATCTCAAAAAAAAAAAAAAAAAAAATTATATAATGAAATGTCACCTGTACGAAAGATGTAAACAAAGTGATGTACTCGGCCAAGAAACAGCAAGCCGTTTTAGTCCAAGTTAAACTTCCCAGAGCCTTGATAAAACTATCCGAGAAACAAAGGAGGAAAGAAGTGCATTCTGGGAAGAGAAATCAGCATGATAAAAGCTGAACCTTGATTATTGTAGGGAAGGCAGGTAGATTCCAATAAACAGGTGGATGGTGAGTTTTTGCAGGGGAATCCTAGGAGCGCCTGAGTAGGACCAGTTATTTCTTAGGACTTTATTGTTTTCCAGACGAGAGTAGAGGCGGTGGAAATGACTGCTTTGTCCTACACAGATCAGAAGTGGAGATAAAGTTGAAAAACTGGGCTGCCGTGCTAGAGCTTGGCTTATGTTGTTTACTGAAGAGGGCCGTGATCAGACGTTTTGGGGGAAGACAACTCTGACAGCAATGTGAAGTAGGAAGAGGAAGATTCAAGGCAGAGGCCGGTTTGGAAAGCTTTGGCAAAGGTGTAGCTGAGAGCTCCTATGTGAACTCAGTCAGTGACAAGGGCCACGAGGAGGAGAAATTTCAGAGACAGAACCTATAGGACCTGATGAGCAACTAAATGTGTGGGTAAAAAGGAGAAGAGTTGTAAATGGCATCAGATTGGAAACAAGAGGGTGGTATAAATGGTGAGGTCATTTCTCTACTGGCACTTGGACGGACAGTTCCCACTGTACCAGACCTTTTAGGATGTTTGTCATCAGTGATTTCGGCCCACTAAATTTGAGTAGCACTCCCCAGCTTTTGTGACCACCAGTGTGCCCTCTTTCGGCTAGGTGGCACCACCAAACACAGTAGCCAGTAGAAAAAGCTGGATTGAAGATGATTAGCTCCGTTTTGGACACATTGGTTTGTGGTGCCAACAGAATGAATGATGATATGGATCGGGAGACATCTAGAAGTAGCTGGAAATGTGAGTCGAGCTCGGGAGGAAGGCCGTGGGCAGAGATGCAGACCTAGTACACAGAGGTAATGGTTTAAGTTGCCGCAGAAGGAGACTAGAGAGCCAGAGAAAAGATGCTGAAGACAGAACGGTGGATAACATCTGTACTCAAGAATTGCAGAGAAGAGTCAAAAACTGAGAAGGAAGGTAAGTCAGAGAACTACGAGGGTAAAGTCCTCAAAAGCTAGATCAGGAAATTCCAAGGAAGAACTGGTGTGTGGTGTAGCATGCTACAGTTAGAATTTGTACCAGGAAGAATAGCTTTACCAATTAGAGGTTAGTGGAGTCCTCTGAAAAGTTAAGTTTTAGAATAAATAGAAACAGTCATATGGTTCAAAAATCATGAAGTATAAAAAAACACAAAGAAAAACTTGTCACTCCTACCCTTGTTCACCATCTGCCTAAGAACCCCGAGTAACCACTTTAATTATTCTGTTCATCCTTCCAGAGCTGTGATAAAGACATAAGCAAATATAAATACACATTCTTGTTTTAATCCCATTTTGTTTGTTTGTTTACATAGAGTACTATACACCTGGCTTTTTTTCACTCAATAGTATGTTCTAGAAATCTTTTCATATAGAGTTTCTTCATTCTTTTTAATTAGCTGTTTGACATTCAGGTTCATTAGAGAAATTTTTAAGTTTGCCAGAAATTCATAGGGTTATTACCCCTACCATCAACATACAAAATTGATTCTCCACAGTCTTGACAAAGACTATGTTATCATATTTAGGAATCTTTGCCTATCTGATTGGTGAAATTATTATGAATGTAGTTTTAATTTTCCTTTCCCTAAGATAGGATATGAGTTTCAGGGAGTTAGGTCAAATTTAAGAGGCTATGGAACAAGTGGATGGCAAGGAGGAGAATAGAGGAAACAGTAGTAATCTGGAGGAACGGAGGTCTGACTGTGTTAAAAGGAATTATTAGCTTGATGACTAAGGTAGCATGTGGGTTTAATGAAGATTTTTTAAATGGTAGAGACTTATCTAGACTTGCTTAAAATGATAATGAAATAAGTCACTAGAAAAGGAGAGACTGAAAATTGAAGGCAAAGTCATATATTGAAGGCAAAGTCTCCTATATGAGATATAATATATATATCTCCTATATATTACTGCCAGAAAGAAATGATATCTCTGGCAGTTGCAATGGATAGGAGCTAAGCCGTGGGTGTGAACACTGTGAAGGACAGAAGGTTGTGGGTGGGGAGCAGATGGCAGGCACCTTCTAAAGGCAGAGGAGGGGGAGAACTTTTGGACCAAGAATTGAAAAGAGAAGGATTAGATTCACCAGTGGGAAGAGAAAAGCTCAGACAGCAGATGCTGCATCACTCACAGGCGTGGGGATTCCTACCTGCCAGATCGCAGGGAGGCAGATAAAAAGCAGAATGTTTGCTGGATGATTTCTCCATGTGTACATTGATTGGTTCAGTAAACATTTACTGAGCATCTACTCTGTCAGGTGGATTGATGTCACTCAGGACTAACTGAGACATGAGATAGAGTGGAAGGCTACAAGCCAGATGACAGATGTGTGCTGGATGTATGTATACGAGATTAGGAGTTGTGTAGGTGACGGTGATAAGAAGCACAAAAGCCATATGGTTTGCTCCTCATTGTGCCTTGTACCTCAAGGGAGATGTGCTTTTAGAAACCTGTAGTAGAAATATACTACAATTTCAGTGTGCTTGAAATTGGTGCAGGCAATCTATGGGATACCACCACGAAGTCTTTGGACTCAGAAGAGTAAGAACTCTAACCTTGATGAGGAAGCAGTTTCTGGAGAGAGCAAGATCTGGGAGACAGCATGAAGATAGAAAGGGTGTTCTGGGAAGAGCTGAAATGTATTTAGCTTCAGAGGTACTGTGGGAACACTAGGAAGAGGATGGGTCCCAGGGAAAAGAATCACTGAGCAGTAGGAATATGACAGCAGAGGTGAAAATTCTTCATTTGAGCAGCGACCAAGAATGACCTGAATGTGAGGCAGGAAAGAATTAGCTGGTTTCACTTGTTCTAAGAGGAATGCTGGTACACATTAAAAAAAAAATTTAATACAGAACATTTCAAATAGACACAAAGTAGAATGGTATGGTAAACTCCTATGTATCCTTCACTAACTTCAACAATAATCAATACTTTGCCAACCTTGTTCAGCAATCCCTTCCCCTACTTCCCACTTTTATTTATTCCTGAAGTATTTTAAAGTTCCAGAAATTTTACTATTTGACTTGTTAGCATATAAGGACTTTTTCTTCCTTTAAGCATAACCATAATGTCATTATCACAACTAATAAAATAATTTTATAAAATTGTTTCAACAATAGCAGACTCAACCATTTACTAGAGATTCCAAATAAAAACACTGTTTAGGAAGCCTGGAAAGAAATGCTGATACACGGTACAAGAATAGTTAGTTCTTAGATAATAGCATTAAAAATTATAATGTAAAAGAATATTAACACTGGAAAAATTTTAAGATGAATATGTAAACATTTTGTTAAGTGCAAACTGTAACGGTTTTGCTGAGCATAAACATAATACACATAACCTTTCTCTGTATATGTCATATATAAACACATAAATATCTAAATTTTAAAAGGGCTGAAAGAGCATATACTAACATGCCCAGCGATGATCTGAGCGGTATTTTTTGCTTTTCACCCCTTTATGCTTATCAGAGTGTGTATTTGCGCGTGTTGCTGAGGAAGTGAAGGGGAGGGGTTAGCAGGGAAAACGCTGGGGGAAGGATCGTGGCTTCTTGGATGGCTGAATTATTATAATAATAGTGAAAACCTTTATCTAGTGACTTATCTTTCTTCAGTCTCAGCCCACAAATCAGAAATGTAGAATAGGCTTGGAAAATACATGTTAAGTGAATAAAATCTAACCAAAAACAAAGACGAAAGCCACATTCTGAATTATCACTGTTAGAAAAAGAAGTGACAAGCGATTCCTACTGGGCCATACCCGCGAAACAAGACCCACTACAGAGACAGCACATTGCCCATCGAGGAGCCTTTCAATTCTTAAAGGGAAAGTCGATGATGTCACAGAGGGTTTCTGAGGCACGTGGAAATCCTCCCTAAGACTTCTGGGAAATGGAGTCTAAGGTACTGTGACGATAAGCGGCTCGGAGATTTCTGGGAATTGTAGTTCGTAGACTGAGGCTGCATTCCGGACTAGCCTCCAGGAGGTGAGGCAAGGAGGACAGCGCGGTTGTTGGTCCTCCCTCCAAGGCCACTTCCGAGGTTCGGCCTCTCTTCAAGGCCACTTCTGCTTTGGGAGAAGAGACCTGAAGCTCCGTGAGCCCTTGCCTGCTATTAAAGGGGATGAGGCACCTAGGATATCAATGATGAACCCTATAACGGCAGAGACTGAACCCGAAGGACCAGGGAGGAAGCCTGTGTACAACCGGGTGCTGCACACGAAAGAAATTCCTGGTATACAAAAGCTCCTGTGTGTCAGACTCTGAAACTGGGTCTGAGCCCTCGTTGGACAATGGGGAAAAGTGCAGCTCAGTGTATCGGGTTTGGGTGATACTGCTGCGACCAGGTAGTAACGTACGGCGTTCATAGTACTGATTTGCCTCTGGGAAACGAATCTTTTTCAGGAAAAACAAACCTGACCCAGAGCTTTTCCAGTTCGAGATTTTGGGAAGCAGGAGAATCACATGAGGAACATATCCAAAAACCGGTGGTGGTGAAGGCATTTCTGATTGCTTTACCAGGGAAGATTAGTATTAAAACAGCAAAATCCTCCATAATTATCAAAGAGGTGATGAGCGGTAGATTTTTTGTTGTTGTTTCCAAGTCTCACAGAAGGATATGGATTATAGAAAGATAGCATTAAAGTGGAGAAGAAACCAGTCTTCAAGGAGCGAAAAACGGACGTCTCAGAACCTTACAAGAGCATGGAAAAGGAACATCCCTCTTGCTTCAGGCTGAGGTATTAGTAGAATGTGTGGGATCTATACAGTCACTCCCACATCAGGTCGTCCAGGCCACTTGTCGTTAGGCTGTACTGTATATGCCAGAGTGGTCTCTCTTCTTTTCGTTTTATTTTTGAGGCAGGGCCTCGTCCTGTTGCCCAGGCTGGAGTGTAGTCCCACAGCCACAGCTCACTGCAGCCTCGACTTCCTGGGGTCAAGCGATCCTCCCACCTCAACTTCCCGAGTAGCTGGGATCACAGGCATGTGCCACTAAGCCTGGCTAACTTTGTAAATTTTTTTGTAGAGACAGGGTCTCCCTATGTTGCCCAGGCTGGTCTCAAATTCCTGGGCTCAAGCGATCCCTCCCCTCTGCCTCCCAAAGTGCCAGGATTTACAGGGCAGAGCCACCACGCCAGGTCTGGTCTCTGAATTTCTAGAGAAAACACGTAGCTGTCTCGGATGGTTCAGGGGGACCATGCAATCACCAATCTCTTAGAAAGCCCTCTTTCCAACTGTGTCCTCTCCTGGGAAGGCAGCATACAATAGAAGAACTGGTTGCCAGGATACGGAAGGAAGGTGTTGGGAAGGGAAGGGTGTGGTCCCTTTAAATGATATGGAAGGTGGAAGTGCTGGGTAGAGGAGGGTGTGGTCCCTGGCTAGGGCTCCACCCCCACGGACCTAGGTGAGGATAGGCACTTCCAGCCCAAATGTTGCATTTCTCAAGACCACCCTGGCCTGCCACGCTTCTATCCTGTGCCTATAAAAGTCCGGGATCTAGCAAAGCCAACACAAGCTGCTGTAGGCAGAGAGGAGCACCTGAGCAGGTCAGAAACAGAATCGGCTGCAAGCAATGGAGTCCATCCAATCTCTTTATTTACACATTGGCAAACTGAAGACCAGAAAAGAAAGGATGTGTGCATGATTAAATAGAGTTTGGCAAGCAAAAGCTGTCCTGGACTCCTCTCCAGGACTTCTCAAAGTACTGAGCCAAGGTCAGAAAAAGCACTGGAAAGCCAACCTCCCTCCTCTGTCCAACACCAGTTTGGGAGGCAGTCTCATGGGCCATGGAAATTCAGAAAATGGGGGATGAAAGTTCAACATCTCTGGAACCCTGAAAGGTTTGAGGAAAGAAAAACAATTATCCAGAGAGAGAGGGAACGAGCAAGAAAATGAAAACGTAGGCCGCAATATGGATTTGATAGAGTTGAGGAAGGAGATAGGAAGAATGGGGATCCAAATCAGAAAGAGAAGTGCAAATATATCTTTTTGACATTTTTGCTTTACAATGTGCAGTAATTTCCTTAGAGCCACTCTGAAACTAGAAAATATTACTTTTCAAAGCATTTTGGAAGTTTTTGTTTTATTTTTGCTATACTGCCTTGACTCCCTCATGACCCCCAGAACTGGGATAGGCATGGACTAAATGCCTGGGGGATTGGTCTTCCCATTCTAACAAGGGGATATTCCACTAGTTCAGTCTTACACAGGCAAATGAGAAGACAAAGTATCCCTCAGACACAGCAGGATAATGCAAAAAGCATTGTACTCAGAGTCAAGGGACTAGATTTTGATAATTTGAGATTTTTCTGTCATCTTGTTCAACTAAATTATCTCTCTAAACCTCAACATTATTATAAAATGGGATGATAATAACCTACTGCAACAGGATACTGTGAGGCTTAAATAAGACACATTAGTAACAAAATCACTTTGAGAATTCTAAAGTGCTATGTAAATGTGAATAATGAAACTTGTATAGCAGGGGTCAGTGAGAGGCACGTAAGAGAAAGCGTTGTCTAGGGTCACACACCCTAGGAATGACTGGCAAGGGCTGACACTCAGCTCTCCTAAAATACCAACTGATATTTGAAGGACCTGATGCCTTTTGAACATTGTCCCATGACTTGGAAAAATAAGGAAAGGAGAGATTCAGAGACATATACCTATCCTCACACCTGAAACTAAAGGCAAGTCCTCCTCATGGTTGTTAGGGTGTTGTCATGATACCAGATGAGTGGGCAGTAGGCTTGTTCCACAGAAGATACGGAGAAAGGACTAGGAAATACGATGAGCCAAATCCGGCATAATAACAGATAGCAGTGCTAGATGATATGCCTTTCAATTTAGGTTTATTCCTTTACCCAAGGATACATAAGTAAACCTTGTATAATCTCTAGTCTGTAACAATTGCCCTCTATCCTTTTGGGCAACAGCTATAGACTAGAAATTATTCTAAAGCTATGCCATCTCTTAACTCAGAATTCTCTCACAATATTCCTATCAGGTAGCTATCACCATCTTCATTTTATAGACAAGGAAACTAATACACTGTAATAGGTTTAATTGTGTCCCCCCCAAAACATGGTGAAAATAGACTTTGCAGATAATCAGTTTAAGACGAGGTCAATAGGATGGGCCCTAATCCAGTGTGACTCATCCTTAAAAAGGGAAAATTTGGACACAGAAAGAGACAAGTAAAGATACAAGATAATGTGAAGATACAGGGAGAATGCCATCTACAAGCAAAATAATGACTGGCGCTACCAGAAACTAGGAGAGGGGTCTGAACCAGATTCTTCCTCAGAGCCATCAGCAGAAAGCAACCCTAGTGGCACCTTCATGAGGGACTTCTAGTCTCCAGAACTGTGAGACAGCACATTTCTGTTGTTTAAGCTACCCAGTTTGTGGCACTTTTCACAAAAAGAATACATAATTTGCCTGAGGTCACACTGCCAATAAATGACAGAACCAGGATTCAAACTTCAGAGGCCACCTTTGCAACCACTATAATATCCTGACTCATTTTGCATGATAAGAGAAGCCTGGAACAGCTTTATAGTCCCTGTATTTCAAAGGAAGCAACGGGATTTCTGAGGTAAGAAATGTTCCAAAACATACAGTATATGGTAGACCTTGGCGACCTGAAACTAACTCCACGTTACAGTCAGTCTCTTTAATTCTTTATTTCTTATCCAAGAAAAACCTCCTCTCCTCATATACCAAACTCTTATACCAGTAATTCTCAAACTCATGTCCTTACAACACTGAAGTTCCTCATGTTAGAGAAAAAGCACTTTTTCCTTGAAAATCCCAACAATAGAAATATAATTACAGAGGGTTTTCTACATTAAAATTTTTCTTTGATTTTTTTTTTTAACTAAAATGTGGCTAGCTGAAAACCAAGATAGAGAAAAATAGAGCATCATATAACTTTTCTAAGCAACCATTTACTCATTAGAATAAAGTTATGTCTGACTCAGGACTTATGTAAGAGTCCTTTTCTCTTTGGGCTTCCCAAAGCAGCTGTAGAGTAGCTCAGCCCGCCAACGGAGCCCACTGAGTTACAGCCAGCTCATCAATAGCCTGAGATTATAACCAGCCCATTGTATACTCACTGCAGATGGTTACTGCTCATTACAGACTTCCCCTGTCATTTCATATTCCTCTCAAAATATCTCTGTGAGGTAGGAAGGGAAGATACTTTTAACAACATTTTACATTTTAGGAAATAGAGCCTCAAAGAGATTAAATGACTTGCCCAGAGTCACATACTGACCGTCATGAGGCATGAGCCCACCGGTGTTTTAGATACTTACCTTACTCACTTCCAAAGGGCAAAGGACATGAGAGATCATTTAAAGTTGCTAGATAACACCATTGTTTGCTAACCTCCCTTCCTGCTCATGGGGAACTCTCACCTGTGTCTCACTGAAGGAATTTTCCAAAATCATCATCATGGGTAAGAACAGATCTCTAGAAGCAATTAAATGAATAATATTAAAGAAAATTCAAAATAGAAGCCAAGGTTTGGATATACTTCCAGGTCAACTGTCCGCAGCCACGTAACTAACACTTAAGTCATCCTGATTTCCTCAAAATGCCAGTATTAACCAAGAACAAAACTTGAGATTTTATTTCTTGTCAGCGTGATTTGGAACCAACCGCCTACAGACAAAAAAGCTTATAAAGCTCCAATTGCCCTGAAAGGAATGAATGTTTATAACAGCCAGTCACAACAAAAATCAGTGTCCTCCTTCGTTTATGCTTCATGAGCTACACTGCTGAGCTGAGCTTCTTACCGCTTTTGGTTTGAAGTTTTCTAGTTCACAGTTTTTTTATATGCACAATAAACTTTAAGAATTTTAACTTGATCTCAGCTGGGTGTGGTGGCTGGTGCCTGTAATACCAGCACTTTCGGGGGCCAAGGCTGCTGGATCTCTTGAGGTCAGGAGTTCAAGGCCAGCGTGGCCAAAGGGGAAAATACAAAATTACTTAAATACAAACTACCAAAATACAGAATTACTCTACTAAAAATACAAAAATTAGCTGGGTGTGGTGGTGCACACCTGTAATCCCATTTATTCAAGTGGCTAAGGCATGAGAATCATGTGAACTCAGGAGGCAGAAATTGCAGTGAGTCAAGGCTGCACCGCTGCACTCCAGCCTGGGTCACAGAGTGAGACTGTCTCAAAAACAAATTTTTTTAACTTGATCTCATTTTATTTTTGACAGTAAGCAATGCACGCATTCCATAGATTTTAACTTGATGTCATTTTGTTTTTGACAATATGCAATGCACGCATTCCATAGAGGACAAAGAGCTCCCGCTCGTCACAGGTCCCTAAGCCATTCCCTGAGAAATTGTATCGCTTATATAAATGGCTCCCCTGTTCTACTTTCCAAACCTCCAGCCTATTTCAGGGGTGGGAGGGGGGTGTCCCAGGGTCATTCATTCCTGGTCTGGTAGAGGACTGTTGTCTTGCATTTTCCTCTGCCGTCACATTTGTCATTCCTCACCAGACACATGATGCTTTTTCCCACAGACAGACAAATTGTTTCTCAAGCATCAAAGCATCTCTCCATCCTCTAGAGCAGCATTACACTATCATTGTGGCGCAATATACGTGTCCTCAGAAGGAGCCTTCCCTGCGTTTACATAAGGCTGTTCCTGCTGACGGTTAACCACGTAGCAAACAGCTGCCCTCACTGGTCCCTAACACGCTAAGCAAATGACTGCCTAACAGACAAGCACAAATAAATTATTAAATGTACCTCCCAACTGACTGATCCTAGATTAATAATGACTCCTATTTAATTGAAAAACTGTATGGTCTGGCTGACTCTTATACAAAAATTTAACTGTCTGCATACCCAAGTAACCAGTTATCTCACTGACTATTGAGTCTCAATACCTGACCAAACTCAACTAACCGAATGTTGAAGTAATTAACTGCCTGACAAACCAACCGGCTCCACTCCTCTGTGCCCTGAATACCTGACAGACGTTGCCAAGAGATCCATGCAGGAGTCTGTCTTGGGAAAACATTGGTTGGACCTTCCTCCGTTACGTCTCTAGTGTCTCAGAACTTCTGTCTCCATCATACATTCCTGTGAGGGCACCTGTGTGGCTATACCTTTCTGTGGGTGTATGTGCCAGTGCCTGCACTGGTTTCTGTGGGTTTGTGCATATCTGTCAGGATATCCATGGATATCATATGAATCCATGTGAGTATTTCTGCAAAGTTCCTGAGGAGAAAAAGTACCTAACCAAAATTTTTAATGATCGTCAAGTACACCTATGTACCTGCTGTGTCAGCAAGTTCCCTCATGGGAAATATGGAAGATCTGCTGTGTGGAGGCTTGGAGAGTGTATCTGTGAGCCTGAGCAGTAGCTCACAAAGGAGCTGAAGGTTAGAAAAAACAAATTTCATGGCTAAATTTACAGTCTAAAATATCTTTGACCTTTAATGAGGGGGTTGGGGGAATCGAGCTCCTGTGTAGTCAAAAATCCACGTATAGAAATGCAATTTACCTATATTAAAACCTGCGTATGTACTCCTAAACCTAAAATAAAAGTTGAAAAAAAAACCCATGATATCTTTTCTATCAGATTGACAAAAAAATTCAAAAACTGGACAAAATACTCTGTTAATAAGGGTGTGAAAGAATTGACACTTTCATACACTGCTGATGGGAATGCAAAATAAAGTCATAACCACCATTAAAAAAAAATTCAAGAACAAATCTTCCTTGAAACCTAAAGTGTTGAGAGAGATCCAAGATGGCCGAATACTAGCAGCCCAGGATTGTAGCTCCCAGTGAAAGCGCAGAGAACGAGAGGACACCACACTTTCAGATGATTTTTTTTGTTTTTTTGAGACGGAGTTTCACTCTTGTTACCCAGGCTGGAGTGCAATGGCGCGATCTTGGCTCATCGCAACCTCCGCCTCCTGGGTTCAGGCAATTCTCCTGCCTCAGCCTCCCCAGTAGCTGGGATTACAGGCAAACGCCACCATGCCCAGCTAATTTTTTGTATTTTTAGTAGAGACGGGGTTTCACCGTGTTGACCAAGATGGTCTCGATCTCTTGACTTCGTGATCCACCCACCTCGGCCTCCCAAAGTGCTGGGATTACAGGCTTGAGCCACCGCGCCCAGCCTCAGACGATTTTTTGTTGCTCACGGACCAGGAGATTCCCAGCGGAGGAGCCCCACGGGTTGCCAGCACGACTCTTGTGGCCAGCATGGCGGTTCTCAGTGCAGAGTAAACGGGACTGGGTCCCCTTCTGGTGGACGTTTGGAGCTCCAGGAAGGCAGAGTTGCCCATTCAGCTGATTGAAAAAGGGACTCAAGAGGGAAGTCAGACCGGAGATTCCTGGGCAGAAAAGCACCACGAATCTTAATGCCACTGTTTTAAAGCCTGCTTTACAAGAGCTTCTGAAAGAAGCATTACACACACAAAGGAACAACCAGTATCAGTCATCCCAAAAACTTACCAAAAGGTAAAGAGTATCTCTATAATGAAGAATCTGTATCAACTAATGGACAAAATGGCCAGATAGCATTAAATGACAATATTAAACTCACAAATATCAATATTAATCCTAAATTTAAATGGATTAAATGCCCCAATCAATGACACCGACAGGCAAATTGAATAAAAAGTCAAAACCCATCGGTACGCTGTATTCAGATCCATCTCATAAGCAAGGACACGAAAGACCCAAAACAAAGGGTTGGAGGAAGACTCACCAATCAAATGGAGAGGAAAAAAAAAAAACAGGAGTTGTAACTTTGATCTCTGACAAAATAGACTTTAATAGTAACAAAGACTAAAAGAAACACAGAAGGACATTACATAATGGTAAAAGGATCAATGCAACAACAGGAGTCAATGATCATAAATATGTATGCACCCAATATAGGAGCACCCAGATACATAAGACAAGTTCTTAATGACTTATAAAGAGAACTGGAGACTCCCGCACAATAATAGCGGGAGACTTTGACACCACATTGTTAATATTCGATGGATCAATGAGATAGAAAATTATCAGGGACATCTATGATTTGAACTCAGACCTGGAACAAGTAAACTCAGTGAATATTTATAGAATTCTTCACCCCAGGTCCACAGAACATACATTTTTCTCAGTATCATATTACACCTCTTTTGAAAGTGACCACATAATTGGAAGTAAATCACTCTTCAGCATTTGCATAGCATTTCACAGACTTAAATGAAATATTGGTTGGTTGTTTGTTATTTTCTTCCCTTATTCCTTCCTGTCTCCACTGTTAAGCACAATTATCGGCATAAAAGAGGTTTTTAATACCTATTTCTAGATTGCATTCCAGTCTGGGCAATAGAGCAAGACTCCTGTTCTCTCTCCCCCTTTCTCTTTCTTTAAAAAAAAAAAAAAAAAAAACCTAGTGTTATATAACTTTAACACTTTAAAGGAAGAGACATTCCTTTATACAGGATGCTAATGCAAATGCCAATGCTTAAATCCTCTAATGTGCCAATACTTACGCATTGAATATAACCTAACTACCTACTGAATTTCTCTATTACAGATACTGCTTATTAGATAAGAGCTGAGAACAAAAGAAAGAAATCCTCGTATAACTTTTGACTCCCTAAAAACTGAACTACTAATAGCCTACTGTTGATTGGAGCCTTACCAATAACAGAAGCAGCTAACACATTTTAGTATGTTATATGTATTGTATACTATAGTCTTACAGTAAACTAGAAGAAAGAAGTGTTCTCAAGAAACTTTAAGAAAAAGAAAACATTTACTATTAAGTAGAAGGGAATCATCACAAAATCATTACAAAATTCATCCTTGTCGTCACGTTGAGTAGGCTGAGTGAGTGGGGGGATGTGAGGTGTTGGTCTTGCTGTATCAGGAGTGGCAGAAGCAAAAGAGATGGAGGAGGTAGAAAGGGAGGCAGGCACACTTGCTGCAACTTATAAGGAAAAAATGAACTCACGCATTTCACACCCGGTGTTCAAGGACCAACTGTATCATGTCTAGGGAACTGAAACATAGTAGCTTCAAACACAAATTTCTCAAAACCAAACACTTGATTCTCTGTACCCCACTTTTTCAAATGACTCTTCTCTACTCTTCCCATCTCAATAAATGCAATTCCATTATTCTATGACCACAGGTTTTAAAACCTTGGAATTTCACTCATATCCCACAGCCAATCCATAGTAAACCCTCTTGATTCTACCTTCAGAATATATGCAGAACCATATCCCCTCTGATATGATATGGTTTGGATTTGTGTCCCCACCCAAATCTCATGTCAAATTGTAGTTCCCAGTGTTAAAGAAGGTTGACTGCATCATGGGGGTGAATTTCCTCCTTGCTGTTCTCATGGTAGTGAGTTTTCACGAGATCTGGTTTTTTAAAAGTATGTAGCACCTCCCGCTTCTGTCTCTTTCTCCTGCTTCCTCTTTCCTTTCTGCCATGCTGTAAGTCTCCTGAGGCTTCCCCAGCCATGCTTCCTGTATAGCTTGCAAAACTATGAATCAATTAAACCTCTTTTCAGTCTCAGGTAGTTCTTTATAGCAACACGAGAAGAGACTAATACACCTTCTTACCAATTCCACTGATGCCAACATGGTTCACCTTGTCATCATCTACCTGGACTATTGCAACAGCTTCCTAATTGGTTTCCCTAATTCCAATCCTACCTTGCCCTATCTTCTATTTTCCACATCGCGGTCAGAGTAATATTATCTATTACCCCCATTTTACAGGGGAGGAAACAGCATAGAGAGTTTTAGTTACTTGCCCAAGATCACATATCTACCAAGTGGCAGAGTCAGATTTCAAAGGCAGGCAAGTTGGCTCTGAAGTCTGTACTTTTAACCACTGTTTTATTGCTTTTACATAGAAGGCAAAACAATGAGCCCATACTGTCTGTATCCTTACTGGGAAAGATAAATAGGACTCAAGATATAGGTTTTTCAGACAAGCAGAGAAAGCTTTTCTGATTTTGATAGCTGAAAAGAAAGTTCATGATAGAAGATTTTGAAAGATGAGAAACAATGAGGTGAACTGAGGCAGTCTCACCTCAGAGGGACTGAACCTTGCAATGGAGAGTGACAGCTATGATGCCAAAATACCTGAGCAGAAAAGTTAACATGGCAGACCTGAGACGGCTGTCCTTAGAGAGGCCTTTCTGCAAGGTTGTCCTTTGGCTGGAATCTGGGAACTTGGATTTGAGGAGACTTCCTACCATTACCAAAACTGGTAAGATTCACTCAATGTGTACATTGTGGTTTATACAGAACACCTGCTTTCCTTCTACGAATCTAGAATTATGGCACATGTTAGACAAAGGGTGCACATGGGACCACCCACCTAGTAAAAATCGGGCACAGACTCCCTGATGACCATCCTTGGTAGACAACATTTCACACATGCTGTTACTGAGGAATCTGACCACTGCTTAAAAACCTACATATGATTTTCCAGACCTGACCACAGGTAACTACAAAGGCTTTACCTGGCAGGCGTCATGGGGGAAAGCTGTGTTTCCCACACCAGACGCGGTGAACAGCCAGTATACTGCAGTTTCTGAAGGGAGTTGCCGTCGAGAACTTAGGTCCTCCAAAAGGACCATATGTTCTTCATATGATTGTTTTCCTAGCCCAGGCACCTTCATTCCTACATCTTTTTATCGGAGGCCTTGGGGTGAGGTCTTCTTTGGGTGTCTTTTCTGAGGCCTCCTTATGGGAGGAGGGATGGAGAAAACCTGGAAAATACTTTTCCCTACTCTGTCTCACAACTTTTCCTAACTTCCTCTCTTGCTCTCATGAAGACCAGAGTCCATAAAACTGCCAGATTTTTTTTGTCTGGGGCTCCCTCAGCGGTGAGATGGCTCTAACATCTGCTTCCTCTTGCTGTTGTTGGTGGTCTTATTTAGACGGAGTCTCACTCTGTGGCCCAGGCTGGAGTGCAGTGGTGCAATCTCAGCTCCCTGCAACCTCCACCTCCCAGGTTCAAGCAATTCTCATGCCTCAGCCCCCAAAGTAGCTGGGATGACAGGTGTGTACCATAATGCCTGGCTATTTTTTGTATTTTTAGTAGAGACGGGGTTTTGCCATGTTGGCCAGCCTAGACTCCAACTCCTGACCTCAAGTGATCTGCCTGCCTCAGCCTCCCAAAGTGCTGGGATTACAGGCCTCGGCCACTGCGGCTGGCCAGCTCTCACATCTGTTCTGATCCACTTCATCTTGACTTGCACACTATTTGATGGGGGGTGGGAGTAGGAAATGGAATAGGGGGAATTGCAGCTTTCTCAGATTTTGGCCTTTTGCTTATGTCACCACAGTGAGTGATTGAAGGATTCAAACTATCACTTTTATTTTGGCTCACTGTTTTTTAATAGGCTACCCTGACACCTGACAGCTCAGATCCCTGTCCCAACGGTCATATGTATTGCTGGAGGTAGTAAGCACCTTCTGTGTGGAAGGGACTGCTGAAGTCCTGTACCAGGCTTCTTACAGACTTTTCCTCATGTGACTTTTCCCTTCGTTAATTCTGCCTTGTATCTTTCCCTGTAATAAATCATAGCTGGGAGTGGGAGGACTACATGCTGAATGCTGTGTGATTCCTTCTAGTGAATCTCAAATCTGGCCGTGGTCTCAGAGACTCCTGAGAAAACACCAGAGCAGGGAAAGAAATGGTGAGAATGTTTGTATGTAGACTACAGCTTACAAGCATCTCAAAAAGTTAAAGTAGAAAATAAATCTGGTGGTTGGCTCTACAGTGATTTAAAATAGCAGTCACAATCCACAGTTATAATGAGAACTTTAAGGCCTAACTAATAACAATCGATACAACAACTAGACAGAAAATCAGCGGTATGTAGAACTCAGCAACACCATCAACCGACGGGATCTAATTGACTCTTATAGGACATCCATCCCAAAACAAAATACACATCCCTTTCAAGTGTCCACTGAACATAAGCCAAGATAGACAGTATCCAGAACTGTAAGACAAATATCAACAAATTTTTAAAAAGTTACATCATACAGAATATATTCTGTGGCCACAAAAGACTCAAACTACAACCCAATAATGGAAAGATAACAGACAATTCTCCAAACACATGAAAACCACAGAACACACTTCTAAAACACAAAACTAGCATGCATATAGGACAAAGAGAAGTCTCAAAGGCAATCTAAAATTACATTAAATTGAATGAACATGAAAATACAACATAAAAATTTACGGACATAACTAAAGCAGTGTTAAGAGGGAAATTTAGGAGAAATGAAATATTTCAAATCAGTAAGCACTAACCCTAAGAAACAAAGCAAAGCCAGGCATGGTGGCTCACCCCTGTAATCCCAGCACTTTGGGAGGCCAAGGTGGGTGGATCACCTGAGGTCAGCAGTTGGAGAACAGCCTGGCCAAGATGGTGAAACCCTGTCTCTACTCAAAATACAAAAATTAGCTGGGCATGGTGGTGTGTGCCTGTAATCCCAGCTACTTCGAAGGCTAAGGCAGAAGAATCACTTGAACCCAGGAGGCAGAGGTTGCAGTGAGCCGAGATTGCACCATTGCACTCCAGCCTGGGGCACGAAAGTGAAACTCTATCTCAAAAAAAAAGAAACAAAGCAAAATAAACCCAAAACAAACAAGGGAAGGTAAAAACAGTGTTAAAAGGGGAATTTAGGAAAGATGAAACATTTCAAATCAATAAGCACTAACCTCAAGAAACAAAGCAAAGCCAGGTGCAGTGGCTCAGTCCTGTACTCCCAGCACTTTGGGAGGGTTAGGAATACATAGAAACAAAATAAGAAACAAAGAAATTAAGGAGATCAGTGAAACAAGAAACTGTTTCTTTGAAAAGATCAATAAAACTGACAAACTTCTAGTAAGATGGACAAAGAAAAGAGAGAAGACATATATTACCAACAATCGAAATAAAACAAGGAATGTCACTACCAACCCTGCACACATCAGAGGGATAATAAGGAATATTATGAATAACTCTACACACATAAATGTGACGAGTCGTTGAAATGGACCAATTCCTAGAAAAGCACAAACTACCACAATTAACCCAATATGAAACAGTTTGAATAGCCCACTGACTATCAAAGAAATTAGATTCATAATTTAAAAGCTCACTGCAAAGAAATAGGTAATTCTACCAAATGTTTAAAGAATTAACACCAACTCTATAGAAGCTCTTCCAGAAAAAGAGAGTGGGAAACACTTCCCAACTCACTTTGAGGCCAGATTTACCCTAATACCAAAACCAGATAAAGAAAGGAAGGAAAAAAGGAAGAGAGGAAAGAAAACTACAAACATCCTTCATGAATATAGATGCAAAAATACCTTGTACAGCATTAGTAAACAATTCAGCCATTTATATATAAGAAGAATTATTTAAAATAAGGCAGCAGGATATAGAAGAGAGGAGGAAAAATTTAGGAGGAGGAGAGGGAAATGGATAGAATGAAGGTTCACATAGAGGCAGTCAGAATGAGCAATGTACCTAAGAGAAAGACACAGCAGCTGAGGATACGGGAAATCTTATCAGAGGGTGCACAACGCGGGGCCGAGCGGAATATTCACATAGCAGGGTTCCATTAATTCACTCGGAGGCTCACTGTCAGTGGCATCTGTTCCCTAATCAAGTTGTAGATGAGAAAGTAGCCTTTGCTGCAGAGGTGTCTTGAGACTCCCCTTCGACATTATTCCGTTCTTGACATTTTCTCTTGGTTTTTTGTTTTTTGTGTTCTTGTTTTGTTTGTTTGTTGTTGTTGTTTTTGTAAGAACCTGGAGGGGAGGCACTAATCTTGGCTAATACAACAGGTGGTGTTACTTCCTCCAAAGGTTTCCAAATCTCTTTCCCTGGGAACAGCTTTCCTAAGTCAGTACTTCCAGGGTTAGGAAAACAGGAAGAAGTCATGCAAAACTTGTCTTCAGCTCTTCCCAAAGAGCACACTAAGGAGAGAGAATAAACATGTCGAGGTGGTGATTATAATACTTAAGAGTTTCTGGTGCCTAAGACCCTGGCCTAGGAAAACTATATACACACAAGTTGGCCTTTGAGTAGCTAAAAATATGTTTTTTGGTGGGCAGAAACATTTCAGATACACTTTGATTCTTAAATGTTTAACAAATGATAAATATAACTAAGTGGTATTGTTCTCACATCACTTACTTTCTCATTGTTATGTATCATTTGTCATTTATTTTGGAAAATTCTCAGTCTTTTTCTCCTTCTGTGACTCCATTACACATATATTATACTTTCTGTAATTGTCCTTCGATTCTTACATATTTTGTTCTGCTTTTTTCATCATTTTTCTCTTGGCTTCTAGTTTGAGAAGTTTCTGTGGATGAGTCTTCATGCTCTTTGAGGCTTCTAGTTTGAGAAGTTTCTGTGGATGAGTCTTCATGCTCTTTGAGGCTTCTAGTTTGAGAAGTTTCTGTGGATGAGTCTTCATGCTCTTTGATTGCTTGATTGGCTGTGTCTAGTCTATTGATGGTCTCAGTAAAGCCAATCTTTGTTTCTGTTACATTTCTTTTCATTTCTAGCATTGTCTTTAAATCTTTCTTAGAGTTTGCATCCCTCTGCTTATTTATCCATCTGTTCTTGCATGTTGTCCATATTTTCCATTAAGTCCCTAAGCATATTTATCATAGTTATTTTAAATTCCAAAATCTCTACCATATCTGACTCTGGTTCTGATGCTTGTGTGCCTTTTATTATGCTTTGTAATTTTCTTGTTGAAATCCAGATGTGATGTATCAGGTAAAACAAATATAGGTAAATAGGCTTTAGTGTGAAGTTTTACATTTGTCTGGCTATGAGTTAGGCTGTGTTTACTGTTGGATGTGGCTGTAAGTGTCAGAGGCTAAAATTTCCACTGTGTCCTTGTTTTTTTTCTCCTCTGTTGTCTTAAGATTTCCATAGAGACTATTCCTTAACTAAGGTCTAAGTCTTATAGCTTTTTCAGATGTAAGCCTCCATTATTATACAAGAACCCTACTGATGTGGTATGATGTCAGGGCCGGGGGAAAGTGTCCTATACTCTTATGATTAGGTCTCAGTCTTTTAGTGGGCCTGCACCACTGGGCTGTGACCTTCAAAAATCTTCCCAGTTCCCGCCTCTTCTTTAGGTGAGACAGGAAGGCCAGAGAGAACTGGAGTTGGGCATTTCCCTTTCCCCCATGGAGTCAGCCCTAGTAAAACAGTTTCCCATGAGGACAGGCATTTGTGAAAAACAACGGAAAAACTGTACAAATTTCAAAATGGTAACTTTACCCCTCTCCCTGCTAGAAGCAGGAGATTGTTCTCAGGTCTTTACAGTGAAAACATAGTGGGGTTCCTGGAGTTAAAACTCATGGAAGTATAAGGGCCTCCTTATACCCTCCGTAGTTTTTCTCTCTCAAATTAGACCATGAGCAGTCTCCAGCAATTAGTCAATTACCTTTTGAGTATTCCTACCAGTTGCTAATTGCAGCCTTGGTTTCTGCTCTTGCTGTGTTGTGATTCTCTGTAACCACCTGTCTTTCCAGTTTTCAGTTTCCAGTTTCCAGTGGTTTGCACTGTAATTTCAAGTCTCTGATGGATCTAAGAAGAGTTGTTGATTCTTAGTTTGTTCAGCCTTTTTCTTGTCATGAGGAGAGAAGCGATGACTTTCAAGTCCTCACATGATGGACTGGAAACCAGAAGTCTGTATTATCGGTTATGAAGAAATCTGTATGCCTTATGAAAGCAAAACTGCTTCCAGGATTTTTCTATTAGGATTTCCTGATGCTGTGAAAGAAATGAGCTTTGAGTGAAGATCCTTCCAAATTTTGTATATTCATAGGGTTTCCCTCTCATATCTATTCTCTGATGTTGAAAAAAAAGATGAAACGAGCAAAAGATTCCCCATGCAAATTAGATAAATAAGGTTTTTCTCCTAAATGTGTTCACTGATGCGTTGTGCTTAAAGGCCTCCTCCCATTCACAACATTCACACAGCCTTTCCGTCAGTGATTTGATGTTCGATAAGGTGTGAGAAACAACTGGCCTTCCCAAATTCATTACACTTTGTTCTTTCTCCAGTATGAAGTATACTGTATGCTGAATAAGCCACACAAGCCATGTATATTGGTTGAAAGATTTCCCATACTCACTGAGGTTGAGTAAGACATGTACGGACTAAAGGTGTTCTTATAATTACTGAATTTATAAGGTTTCTCCCCATTATGAGTTCAGATGGAGTGAGGAAAAGAGGTAGGAAGAGAAGGACAGAGGATGGGGTCAGGGAGAGGGAGAAAGGAGTGAGAAAGAAAATAAAATGGGGAGAGAAAAGAAAAGGTGAGACATCTGTCAAAAGATTTTCCTACATTCATTGAATATGTGTGAGTGCTGCCTTGTACAATAAGAGAAGTACTGTGAGAAAATGCCTTTGGAAGCAGTGCATTTTTAAGGCCTTGTTCCTGTGGCTGTTATCTGAAACTGACTCAGGACAGCATGCCGACTAAAGAATTCTCCCCACATTCATCACATGTACAAAGTAAGTGCTTTTTTTCTCATGACTGATGAAAAATAAAAACTTTTGCTTGAATGTCTTAAATTGGAATGGTGATGCAAGTCTTTTCCACATATTACAATGGTATCATTTCTCTCCAGTAAAAGTAATTCTTATGTTTTATTAGCTTTGCATTCCATATGAAGCTTTTCTTTTTTTTTTTTTCTGAGATGGAGTTTTGCTCTGTTGGCCAGGCTGAAGTGCAGTGGCATCACAGCTCACCATAACCTCCGCCTCCAGGGTTCAAGCAGTTCTCCTGCCTCAGCCTCTCAAATAGCTGTGATTACAGGCAGGTGCCACCACGCCCAGCTAATTTTGTATTTTTAGTAGAGATGGGGTTTCTCCATGTTGCTCAGGCTGGTCTCAAACTCCCAACCTCAGGTGATCCGCCTGCCTCAGCCTCCCAAAGTGCTGGGATTACAGGTGTGAGCCACTGCGCCCAGCGTGAAGTGTTTCTCATATATATTACACTTATAAGTGTGTCTTCCAGTACAGACTTTCTTTTGTTCAGTGAATACTATCATACATGCTGATAAAACTATTACATTGATATCCATGCTTTGTGAAACTTTTTGGTAGGTGACTAATATTTTAGTGAAAATTCCTTTCCTCACAAAGGCATTTCCTGTGATGTGTTCCTACGTAATTTTTTTTTTTTTTCAGACAGATCTTGGTGTGATCTCAGCTCACTGCAACCTATGCCTTTTGGGTTCAAGCTATTCTCCTGCCTCAGCCTCCTGAGTAGCTGGGATTACAGGCACCTGCCACCACGCCCGGCTAATTTTCATATTTTTAGTAGAGATGGAGTTTCACCATGTTGGTCAGGCTGGTCTCCAACTCCTGACCTCAGGTGATCTGCCCACCTCAACCTCCCGAAGTGCTGGGATTACAGGCGTGAGTCACCACGCCAGCCCCTACGTAATTACTTCTAAGTCGTGCTACTCTTCCCTCACCAATACAAGATTGCTCGCACAATGGGCATTAGGGAAGGTTCTCACAGTGTCTCTCTGTAACAGGCTCCAAAGTACTGCTTCTTCAGGAATTCTCTGCTCTGAAATCACTCACTTGGTCTCAGTTTTCACACCCAAATCTGAAACAAACAGAAAATACAAGGGCCTGTTCTTCTCTGTGTTCATTCATTTAAGTCCTTACCTTTCCAGATCCTAAAGAACACAGAATAAAATAAATAAAAATCCTTTCCCTTGTGAGGCTTACATTTCAGTGGGGGAGACAGATAATAAATTTGTTTGAAAGTATAGAGTATATACTATGAAGAAAAATAAAGTAAGATGGGAAATAAAACACCAATAGGCATGTATCATGGTTTCAAATAGGGTAACAGGAAACAGCTAATTAAAAAGGCGTCATGGAAGGTAAAAGAAGGAAACAGCCATCTGGATATCTGAGCACAAAGCAAATGTGGAAGTTCTGTGGCAAGAGTGGTTTGCTGTGTTTAAGAATAACAAAGAGGCCAGTGTGGCTAAAGTGAATGAGAACAGAGCAATAGGAGATTAGTCTCAAGAGGTCATGAGGGCCACACCATGTGGAGCCTGTAGGTCACTGTTAGGACCATGAAGGGCCACACCATGTGGGGCCTGTGGGTCACTGTAAGGACCATGAAGGGCCACACCATGTGGAGCCTGTAGGTCACTGTTAGGACCATGAAGGGCCACACCATGTGGGGCCTGTGGGTCACTGTAAGGACCATGAAGGGCCACACCATGTGGGGCCTGTGGGTCACTGTTAGGACCATGAAGGGCCACACCATGTGGGGCCTGTGGGTCACTGTAAGGACCATGAAGGGCCACACCATGTGGGGCCTGTGGGTCACTGTAAGGACCATGAAGGGCCACACCATGTGGGGCCTGTAGGTCACTGTTAGGACCATGAAGGGCCACACCATGTGGGGCCTGTGGGTGACTGTAAGGACCATGAAGGGCCACACCATGTGGGGCCTGTGGGTGACTGTAAGGACCATGAAGGGCCAAACCATGTGGGGCCTGTGGGTCACTGTAAGGACCATGAAGGGCCACACCATGTGGAGCCTGTGGGTCACTGTTAGGACCATGAAGGGCCACACCATGTGGGGCCTGTGGGTGACTGTAAGGACCATGAAGGGCCACACCATGTGGGGCCTGTGGGTGACTGTAAGGACCATGAAGGGCCAAACCATGTGGGGCCTGTGGGTCACTGTAAGGACCATGAAGGGCCACACCATGTGGAGCCTGTGGGTCACTGTTAGGACCATGAAGGGCCACACCATGTGGGGCCTGTGGGTGACTGTAAGGACCATGAAGGGCCACACCATGTGGGGCCTGTGGGTCACTGTAAGGACCATGAAGGGCCACACCATGTGGGGCCTGTGGGTCACTGTAAGGACCATGAAGGGCCACACCATGTGGGGCCTGTGGGTGACTGTAAGGACCATGAAGGGCCACACCATGTGGGGCCTGTGGGTGACTGTAAGGACCATGAAGGGCCACACCATGTGGGGCCTGTGGGTCACTGTAAGGACCATGAAGGGCCACACCATGTGGGGCCTGTGGGTCACTGTAAGGACCATGAAGGGCCACACCATGTGGGGCCTGTGGGTCACTGTAAGGACCATGAAGGGCCACACCATGTGGGGCCTGTGGGTCACTGTAAGGACCATGAAGGGCCACACCATGTGGAGCCTGTGGGTCACTGTTAGGACCATGAAGGGCCACACCATGTGGAGCCTGTGGGTCACTGTAAGGACCATGAAGGGCCACACCATGTGGAGCCTGTGGGTCACTGTAAGGACCATGAAGGGCCACACCATGTGGAGCCTGTGGGTCACTGTAAGGACCATGAAGGGCCACACCATGTGGGGCCTGTGGGTCACTGTAAGGACCATGAAGGGCCACACCATGTGGGGCCTGTAGGTCACTGTAAGGACCATGAAGGGCCACACCATGTGGGGCCTGTAGGTCACTGTTAGGACCATGAAGGGCCACACCATGTGGGGCCAGTGGGACACTGTTAGGACCATGAAGGGCCACACCATGTGGGGCCTGTGGGTGACTGTAAGGACCATGAAGGGCCACACCATGTGGAGCCTGTAGGTCACTGTTAGGACCATGAAGGGCCACACCATGTGGGGCCAGTGGGACACTGTTAGGACCATGAAGGGCCACACCATGTGGGGCCTGTGGGTCACTGTAAGGACCATGAAGGGCCACACCATGTGGGGCCTGTGGGTGACTGTTAGGACCATGAAGGGCCACACCATGTGGGGCCAGTGGGACACTGTAAGGACCATGAAGGGCCACACCATGTGGGGCCTGTGGGTGACTGTAAGGACCATGAAGGGCCACACCATGTGGGGCCTGTGGGACACTGTAAGGACCATGAAGGGCCACACCATGTGGGGCCTGTGGGTGACTGTAAGGACCATGAAGGGCCACACCATGTGGGGCCTGTGGGTGACTGTAAGGACCATGAAGGGCCACACCATGTGGGGCCTGTGGGACACTGTAAGGACCATGAAGGGCCACACCATGTGGGGCCTGTGGGTGACTGTAAGGACCATGAAGGGCCACACCATGTGGGGCCTGTGGGTGACTGTAAGGACCATGAAGGGCCACACCATGTGGGGCCTGTGGGTGACTGTAAGGACCATGAAGGGCCACACCATGTGGGGCCTGTGGGTCACTGTAAGGACCATGAAGGGCCACACCATGTGGGGCCTGTGGGTCACTGTTAGGACCATGAAGGGCCACACCATGTGGGGCCTGTGGGTCACTGTAAGGACCATGAAGGGCCACACCATGTGGGGCCTGTGGGTCACTGTAAGGACCATGAAGGGCCACACCATGTGGGGCCTGTGGGTCACTGTAAGGACCATGAAGGGCCACACCATGTGGGGCCTGTGGGTCACTGTAAGGACCATGAAGGGCCACACCATGTGGGGCCTGTGGGTGACTGTAAGGACCATGAAGGGCCACACCATGTGGGGCCTGTGGGTGACTGTAAGGACCATGAAGGGCCACACCATGTGGGGCCTGTGGGACACTGTAAGGACCATGAAGGGCCACACCATGTGGGGCCTGTGGGTCACTGTAAGGACCATGAAGGGCCACACCATGTGGGGCCTGTGGGTCACTGTAAGGACCATGAAGGGCCACACCATGTGGGGCCTGTGGGTCACTGTAAGGACCATGAAGGGCCACACCATGTGGGGCCTGTAGGTCACTGTAAGGACTTTGGCTTGTACCATGAGTGAGATGAAAAGCTACTGGAAGACTCTGAGTAGGTGCAGCATGATTTAACAAACAATTGAAAAGGATTCCTCTGGCTACTGTATTGAAAATAGGCTGCATGAGCAATGTGGGTGATTGAGAGAGACAAGGATGAAACAAATAGGTAAGTTAGGCAATACTCTAGCAGAGATATGGTGGCAGCTTGGTTCAGGGTGAAAATGGTGGCAAATGGTTTGATTCTAGGAAAAACTTGAAGTAAAGCCAACGGGATTTGCTGATGGCTTAGATATTTTTAATTTTAATATTTTATTTTTAATTTTAATTAATTAATTTTTTTTTTTTTTGAGACGGAGTTTCGCTCTTGTTACCCAGGCTGGAGTGCCATGGCGCGATCTCGGCTCACGGCAACCTCCGCCTCCTGGGTTCAGGCAATTCTCCTGCCTCAGCCTCCTGAGTAGCTGGGATAACAGGCACGCGCCACCATGCCCAGCTAATTTTTTTGTATTTTTAGTAGAGATGGGGTTTCACCATGTTGACCAGGATGGTCTCGATCTCTTGACCTCATGATCCACTCGCCTCAGCCTCCCAAAGTGCTGGGATTACAGGCGTGAGCCACCGCGCCCGGCCTCCATACATTCATTGTTCAGTGAGTAATTTTAGACTATGAAGTTGTAAGGAAATGATCAATGATGGAAACAGGCTAATCAGAGAAGATGGACAGCGAACAAGAATATTAAAAAGTGGTTTTTGAGATCTCAGATCTCCAGTTCCCCAGCAGGAAGCCAATATTCTGACAGATCCACTGTGTTCAGCTAATGCAATTCTACTCCAGGATCTGAATCGAAAAGGTAAGAGTCACATGAAAGAAAGATCCAGTCTCAACCCACAAACTTAGCACGGACCCACATCCAGACGCAGGGTTACCTTTGTTTCTTCCAAATTTCCCAAAGAGAAGATGTAAGTCAGGTTGTGTTTTATTTACAGAATGAAGGTCCACCAGGAATTACTGTTAATTTTGTTAATTATGATAGTAGCGTTTTGGTTATGTAAGAAATTGTCCATGGTTTTTAAAAATGCATAGTGAAATATGCAGGAATGAAACTTCATGATGTCTCAGTTTTATTTAAAATACCAAAAAAATAAAATGAAGAAAAAAGGGACAAATAAAGCAAATGTGGCAAAATTTTGATAGTTGTTAAACCTGAACAATGAGCACACAGGAGACCATTTTACTAGCCTAATTTTGTGTATATTTTAAATTTGTCATAATTAAAAATGAGTGATTTATCAATTTAAATATTTCTGAGAGAATATTAAAATGAATTTGATTGGCTTTATGATCTGAGATAAAAATTTTAAAACTTTCCCCAAACCATAAAAGGTATAGATTTAAGTGTCTTGAGTTCCCTCAAACTCATTTTCTTAAATCATACTATCCTATGATTATCTCTCTATCTCCTTCATATCCTTTGCCATACAACTTCTATGTATTAATTTACTTTCGGAGACAGGGTCTCGCTCTGTCACCCAGGCTGGAGTACAGTGGCATAATCAAAGCTCATCCCCTACTGTGGTGCACACTTCCTATGGTGCCTCTGCCCCTGCTAAGCTGCAGGAGTTAAGCAAGTAATGTTGGCAGTCATGGCTGGGCGCGGTGGCTCACGCCTGTAATCCCAGCACTTTGGGAGGCCGAGGCGGGTGGATCACGAGGTCAAGAGATCAAGACCATTCTGGCCAACATGGTGAAACCCCATCTCTACTAAAAATACAAAAATTAGCTGGGCATGGTGGGGCGTGCCTGTAATCCCAGCTACTCAGGAGGCTGAGGCAGGAGAATTGCCTGAACCCAGGAGGCGGAGGTTGCGGTGAGCCGAGATCGCGCCATTGCACTCCAGCCTGGGTAACAAGAGCGAAACTCCGTCTCAAAAAGAAAAAAAAAAATGTTGGCAGTCATGTACAGACTTGGTGCAAGTCATTCAGAAGAAGAACGTTGCTGCACAACCTGGTCCTGCCCGAGTGTTCCAGTTCACAGAGTACCTGCTGCAGCTGGTGGAAGTGTAAAAGCCTTTTCTGTTTGATAAGAGAACTGGCCAAGGTACCCAGCTTGGTGGGGGACACCAGCCGACCAAAGTACATATATGGACTTGGCAATCCACTGGAACCTGCAGCCAGATCCAGGCCAGGCGGCATAGACAGCTATGAAAGCTGGTCAGTGAAAGGGAAACCTGCTTTTGCACCTTGGCATCGACTGCTTGGCTCTGCACTTATGCACTGTGTGTCTGCTGCATGCCCGAGGACATTCTTGGGGTGGCTATTTTGCATGGCTTGGCAGCTGTGCCATCTACCATGGACTTGACGGACTACTTGAAAAGGGAACTGGGATGGTGCCACTGTGTGGTAGACTCGACAATGCATTCCTGTCAATCCACATCGCTCCAGAGAGCCAGAAAGAGTTTGCCTTCGTGGGAGGGCGACAGTGGACTTTCATCGTGTTGCTGCAGGGCTACAGGCATGGCCCCATTATATGTCATTTTCTTATTAATGATGACGTGTCAACCTCTGGTTTTGCAGGTTTGGAAGCAGCAACACCGCTCTTGCCAGGGATTGGGACGATGAGGGTGAAACAGGCTTTCTGAAGGCATAAGCCCTGTGGGTAGTTAACCAGGGGTGCCCATTTAAAGGAGATGTGCTTGTAACCACAAATAGTGTTGGCCTCTAACAGTGTTCGGAGTGCTTGGAAGTGCCAGTAAGCTTTTAGTCCCAGCTATGGGAGGGAACTGAGCCCCAGCGTTCATTAATAAAGAAGCAGTTAGTAACTGTATATGCTGTCCTTCAGGCTCGTAAGAGTGTGGCTGGACGGGTTACAGTCATGCAAATGACTTCCCCAATAGCAGGATGGGTACGTTCATGGGTAACAACCCCCGCAGACTGGGACAGCACAGACAACCACTTTAGCGAAGGGGGGCGCCTACTTAGAGCAGTAGAGTATGCTGTCCAAGTCCCTCAGCAGCAGAGTTGCAAGAGGTCTTGAGGCCTGTAGTTCTAACACGAGATAAGGCCATGGGGCCTGAGGCACCCTAGGCCCTGAGCCTTCACTGTTAGGAAGGGTGTCCTCCTATTCCCACTAGGGCATGGTACACAGCCAGATCTAGCTGGTGCTACTGCTGCCTGGTCTGCCGCTGTGGTCCAGCCTAGTACTGACATATGGTTTGACACCAGGGGTAGACAGAGAAGCTAGAGCTGAACTCAGGGCAGTGTGAACAGTAATCACCGAGGTGTCTATGGTACCTACTGTGACAATCTGGGCTGATAATTGGTCAGTTTATTGAAGCCTATGTGTTTGTATCGGGCTTGTGTGCCCAAAGCCTATGTGTCAGGCTAATGTGTTAAGCCTGTGTATGTATACTGGGCCTGCATGCCCAAAGCCTATGTGTCAGGCTAATGTGTTAAGCCTGTGTATGTATACTGAGCCTGCATGCCTAAAGCTATGTGTCAGGCTAATGTGTTAAGCCTGTGTATGTACACTGGGCCTGCATGCCTAAAGCTATGTGTCAGGCTAATGTGTTAAGCCTGTGTATGTACACTGGGCCTGCATGCCTAAAGCTATGTGTCAGGCTAATGTGTTAAGCCTGTGTATGTACACTGGGCCTGCATGCCTAAAGCTATGTGTCAGGCTAATGTGTTAAGCCTGTGTATGTACACTGGGCCTGCATGCCTAAAGCTATGTGTCAGGCTAATGTGTTAAGCCTGTGTATGTACACTGGGCCTGCATGCCTAAAGCTATGTGTCAGGCTAATGTATCAAGCCTACGTACGGGCCTGTGTGCCCAAACCCTATGTCTCCCTCAGCCTGGGGATGGAGGGTAAGGTACGTGGATGTGTTTTGGTCAAGGAATAGGCTGAGGTGGACATGCAGGCCTGCACGACTCAGCAAGTTTGGCAGGCAGGTGCATACCTTCCTGTTACATAACCTGTTTGTGTGAATTCATATTTGGCTCTGAGCCATTACTGTCTGTAAAAGGTTATCATTGCCCTGCTGACGCTGTGCACAGGGCCCGGCTCAACATGGCTCTTGTGCAGGTGCTGGTGCCCAGAGAGAGTGTGAAGCTACTGGCCCCTATAAAGGAGAATGACCAACTGGCAGACGGGCAGGTGGGGAGTCGGGAACAAGCTCATGCCGAGAGAGAGTTAAGCTGCTGACCCTTCCGACGAGGGAGAGCCAGCACTGCAGTTGTGTGTGGGAGCGGCTCGTTCAAGCAGCCAAGACAGGGCAGACTGTGAGAGAGCGGATGTAAGTGAGCCAAGGTGAGCAAGCTGCTGCTGAAGAAAATCATCTTTCACTTGCCTACAGTCCCCCGAGTACTCTCAGCTGTTTGCCCATCCACCTAGTCCCTGCTAGGCCCTGGCATTTCAACCTGACACCCTCTAAATGCTCCACGATATGCTCTTGGTCATGCACTGTGTTCCTATCCAGGCCCACGCTGCCGGGCTGGGAGAAGCTGGCTGCAGGGTCCTCAGCCCTGATACATGGAGCACAAAAGCCCCAGAGAAGGCCACATAGGAAGGAGGTTCGGAGCAGGGATCTCATCACCAACATCCTGACGATTTCCGCTGCATGATGCAAAGCCCAGTAACATTTTTACTTTATAAGATTTTTAATATTTTAAACTTTTGACTTTTGTAATATCTTAGCTTAAAACATAAACACTGTACCCTTATATAAAAATATCTTTTCTTTCTATCTTATTTCTATAAGCTTTTTTATATTTTTAAATTTATTTTGTTTACTCCGTAAACTCTTTTGTTAAAAATGACGACACAGACACACATTAGCCGGGGCCTCTGCAGGGTCAGGATCGTCAATGTCACTGCTTCACAGCTCCACATCGTAGCTGACTGCAAAGTCATCCAGGGGCAGTAAGACGCACAGAGCAGCCGCCTTCTGTGGTAACAATGCCTTTTTCTGGAATACCTTCTGAAGGACCTGCCTGAAGCTCTTTTACAGCGAACGTTTTTTACATGACTGGCAGTGCACTGTTTGTTTATACCAGTATCACCAAAAACACATAATTATGCTATAACGTTACTAGGTAATAGACATTTTCCAGCTCCAATTTGACCTATGTGATCACTGTCATATCTGCGGTCCATCATTGACCAAAATATACTTGTTTCTTCTGGCACCCAGTAAATACTTTTTACTTAATATACTCTACCTCCCACTCCTGCGAACAGCACTCCATCCTAAAAACAATCTCCACATCTGCCTTTCTGGATCTTCTTCTACTGTGGACTAAATATTTATTCACCAGAGAAGCTGCTATATATACTAGGTGTCATAAAATATATTTTTTATATCATGTAATTACACATTGTATAATCACATGAAGACCAATGGAGGAATTCATCTTAATTCTAAGTGTTAGAAAAGCTTTGTTTTCCTTGAAGAATGGACATACTTTTTTCCTTCTAAAACAATGTAAGCAAATTACCTTCTCATTTTGATAGCCAGAATACTCAGTTTATATCCCTAACTGAATACCTGCGTAGGTTATCATAACTTGTCCAGATCTCTTAGTGCTCATTTGTATGGTTTTTTTTTCTATTTTTTTGTATCTTGTTCGCAATCTTGAGTCATTTTTTACATACAATGGAGTTATAATAAAATAGCTATTGCCTATTATGATAAAAGAAGTACCTTCTAGCTTATTTGACTGTGATCCTAGTTTTCCATTTCTGGTAATGAAGTTAAAAACTCTGCAGGGAAGAAAATAAAAAGCTAGAGGCAAATGTGAATCAGTAGAATTATAATAATTAGAATTTATTGAGCTTTTACTATATGCCAGGCACTGTCGTATTACTTTACATGAATAAACTCACTTATTCCTCACAGTAGTCTCATGAAATAGAACGCCAAGAGGTCAGCATCCAAGGAGATCTGAAGGAGTCAGTCTGAACAGTCAGTTATACACATAACTCAAGGAAAAACAAAACGGGCCAAAATACCTATGAGGTTACCTCATCATTCAAAAAACTAAAAAGATTATGCTGCTAAATTAAACCCTAGGTGTTTAGATTAAAACTAGAGTACTAGCTGGCATTGTACTATGTATTACAAGGGGCTTATGAAAGATTTAGGATGATTTACAACTTCAAAATGGCTAATGTAAAGAAGGTGTCTAATATAGGACAATAATCGAAAGCACCACTACAAAGGATTTCTAAGAAGGCAGGGAACTGAAAGTGTCACAGTCAGGATGTGAGCCTGGCCTTTAAAAAAGGGATAGGGTTTCTGGAATACAAAGAACGTAGAACACGGAAAAGTGCTAAGGAATAGTTTGAAAAGAAGCCAAGTGTGGAAGAGGGTATGGTAGGAACAAAAAGCAGGCCTGCCCGCATGCATTATCTTTGAGAAGAGAAAGGGAGTAAGTAGGTCGAACTATGAAATACCTTAAGTTAAAGAAGTTTACGTTTTGGGCAGATGTCACTGGGAAACTGCAGCCTACGTTTAACAAACTAGTTGTTTAGCAGGAGCTAGATAACGGTAGTGAGTCAACAGCGGTCAGTTTAGTAATCTAGGCACAAGGTACCATGACTGGGAAGCAGCAGTATGGAGACGTCCATTACTAATCTGTATCACATAAAGGCAAGCTCATTACAAAAGGACAAAGCGGAACAGTGAGCAATAATTACAGGGCATTTAGTGTCTACTCAGCACTTCGTGATGTTTCATATCAATCAAAAACAAGATTTCTGGCTGGCGTGGTGGCTCATACCTATAGTGTCAGTGTTTTGGGAAGTCGACATGGGAGAGCTGTTTTGAGTCTAGGAGTTCAAGACCAGCCTTGCCAACACAGTGAGATCCGGTCTCCACAAAAATGTTTAACATTTTGGGTGTGGTGGTGTACACCTGCAGCCCTAGCTACTCAGGAAGCTGTGGCAGGAGCCCGAGAGTTCAAGGCTGCAGTGAGCCATGACTGTGCCATTGCCCTCCAGCCTGGGCAACAGAGCAAGACCTTCTTCCAAAAATAAAACAAAAACAAACAAACCAAGATTTCTGTCTTCAAGAAGTGTCTAATCTAACTGCACTACCTCCAGTTTTATAACTGGATAAAATGAGACTATTCTGGCCTAACCCTTGCCGCACAGCACGGAGCTGATCATTGACAATCAAGGAAGTGCTGGGAGGTAGGAAAAGGCAGATCAGCTCAAAATCACAGACCCTGAAGGAAGCTTAAGCTTTAAGGCGTAACAGTGACAGAGAGTGCCAATGCTGCAAGTGTCAAGTAGGAACAGGACTGAGAAACAGGCACTGGGGTTGTCCTTGAGAGATCAACCTTCCAAGACTGGTGAGGGTCAGAGCCACAGAGTGTAAGTCTTATGAAGTCTGTAAATAGAAGAAAAGGATTTTAAAAAAGGCTCAGCAGCTTTTCCCCAAGATCATGGAGAAATATCTCCAAGCTAGAGCATTTTCGGTAAAAATGTGATAAAATAACCCTGGGGTTCGTTAGGCATTAGGCACATTAGTAAAGAAATGAGTTATACTTTGAGGAAGACGCTACAGCAAGAAAGGTGAGTGAAGGAGGAAGACGAGAAAAATCTGTCTTTTCAAGTCCAAAGAATGAATCTCCTCGACATTGTTATCCCCAGACTGGTGAGAAGTTTTTAGTCCTGTTCTGAAGTCAGATCCCTCACTTCTGTTACTAGAGCCAGCAAGTACGAAGACACACACACAGGATTTTCTCTTCATGTGAAGGGGCCGAGGTGGTTAGAAAACAGAGGATTAGGCCGGGCACGGTGGCTCACGCCTGTAATCCCAGCACTTTGGGAGGCCGAGGCGGGTGGATCACGAGGTCAAGAGATCGAGACCATCCTGGTCAACATGGTGAAACCCCGTCTCTACTAAAAATACAAAAAATTAGCTGGACATGGTGGCGCGTGCCTGTAATCCCAGCTACTCGGGAGGCTGAGGCAGGAGAATTGCCTGAATCCAGGAGGCGGAGGTTGCGGTGAGCCGAGATCGCGCCATTGCACTCCAGCCTGGGTAACAAGAGTGAAACTCCGTCTCAAAAAAAAAAAAAAAAAAGAAAGAAAGAAAGAAAGAAAACAGAGGAATAGCTGGCAGGTTGGGGATGCCTGACGGAATGATTGGTCGAGACTACAAGGCATCATGCAGCTTCACACCCTAAAGCTGGAGCCTTTCAGAATATCAGATTGCAGATGATAAGTTTTTTGAGTCATCTCTGTTTTATTGCGAACTCATTTGAGAAAAGAAAAAGAAAGAAAAACGGGAGGTAGAAAAAGTAAGAGGGAGGGAGAAGAGGAGGGGAAAGAAAAGAACAGATCGCCAGAAAGAAGGAATGAAAGCTTCAAATGGTTACAGGTATCTAACAAAAGAAAATGAGAAAAAGTACATATATATACTTGAAATACATACATTTCTATGGTGGGAGGTTAGGTATGTGTGTTCTTGGGTTAACGTTAATAAAAGCTCAGATATTACTCTTTAGTATGTAGGTGCTGATGTCTGATGAGAGTTGAACTCTGACTGAAGGCTTTTCCACAGTCATTACATTTGTACGGCTTCTCCCCGGTATGAGTTCTCTGATGAATAGTAAGGGATGAGCTTCGACTGAAGCCCTTTCCACACACGCTGCACTCGTGGGGCTTTTCTCCAGTGTGGATTCTGTGATGTTCAGTAAGAGATGAGCTTCGACTGAACACCTTTCCACAGTCACTGCACTCATAGGGGTTCTCCCCAGTGTGTGTTCTCTGATGTTCAATAAGCGATGAGATCCAACTGAAAGCTTTTCCACATTGACTGCATTCATACGGATTTTCTCCGGTATGTATTCGCTGATGCTGAATTATGGTCGAGCGGTCACTGAAGGCTTTCCCACATTCGTTACATTTGTAAGGCCTTTCTCGAGTATGAGTTCGCTGATGTTGACTAAGGTTGGTGCTTCGGCTAAAGGCTTTTCCACATTCACGACATTCATACGGTTTTTCTCCAGTATGGATTCTCTGATGTAAACCAAGATGTGTGCTCCGGCTAAAAGCTTTTCCACATTCCCTGCATTCATAAGGTTTCTCTCCAGTGTGAATTCTTTGATGTTCAACAAGGTGTGTACTTCGGCTGAAAGATTTCCCACATTCATTGCATTCAAAAGACTTTTCTCCACCACGAATTCTACTGTGTATAAGGTCTGATTGGTAACTAAAGGCTTTTTCACACTCATTGCATTTACAAGGTTTTCTTTGTGAGAAAAGTCTTTGGTGTTTAATTAAGTCTGAATTATCTTTGGAGTTTTTCCTAGATATTGGGGATCTATCGCCATTTGGAATTTTTTGTTGTGTGTCAAGGTTTGGGCTTACACTAAATTCACGGGATTCAGGGCCTCCCTCTTCCGTGAAAATGTCTTTGAGTGTCACTGACACTTTTCTGACCACTGTATTCTCAAGAGAGGATTTCTTCTGTGCAGGACATTCTGTCTGCCTTGAAAACTGGCCTTCATGTTGATAGGCTTCTTCATTTGTAGGACCCTGAGCAGTATTCCTTTTGAGGTTTTCCATTGCTGACCCTGAAAACTCTAGTTCTTCAGAAACAGTGTGATTGGTGTCGATGCTTTGGTTCAGTTTATATCTTCCTATATGAAAGATATTTAAAGTACAAACGTCATCTGTATCTACTGTGGAGAGAAAGGAAAATAAACCAGCAGAGAAAAGACAACTAATTTGAATTCATGCACACCAGCAACTTTATATGAGGAGAAAACAAAACAGGATAGTGGAGGATAAGTGAACAAAGCCAGAAGAGATAAGAGACAGAATTTTTGCAGTGGGCATGGTGAACACAGAGACAACAAGAAATATGGAAAGAGTTATTGGGTAACATGCCAAGCCAAACAAATGGAAATGCGCAGGTGCATCAGCTAATGACAGTGTTGGGCATTAAAAGGTTAAATGACCTATTATGGTAGCTTGTTAGCCATGGAACATGAGAGCAACAAGAAGGATGGCAAGAATCAAGACTCTCAAGTGTAGGAATAAAGGAAAAAGAAAGATGGCCTGATCAAGCTTGAATGCAACCGTTTTCCCGCGATTGAGACAGAATAAATTTCAGAAATGAGAACTACCACACTGCTAGCCCCATTTGCCCCTCAACCCTTCTTCCATTATTATACTTCAGGTGTTCTTCTAAAGAAGTGCACAGTCACAGACTATCAGAGATCTCACAGAACTCAGACATCGTCTACACCTACCCACTCATCTGACAGAAAACAGACTGAGTCACTTGCCTACATGATCCAACAAGCTGCAAGGGCTTGGACTAGACCTCATCTTTTAAACATCAAATCGCTGGTCTTCTTAAGACAGCACTCACCTAGACAGGTACTTCTGGCACTGCCTCTTCCACTTCCTGAAGATTCAGCAACTCCTGTTATTCGTCCTCCAAGTGGGTCCAATTCACATGCTGGGGTTCCTGCATATTAGAAATGATTTAGCATAAGGCTGCTGGTGCTGAAGACACAGAGCTCTTCAGAGCTCAATCCCCGTGTTTTTATCTACAGAAAAGGCAGAGTGAACTTGCAAAGGATGTATGGCTGGAGGGGCTGGAGACAATGAGTCTCCGAAAGGGACTAAAATTGGATGCCAAAAGATGGATTACACACACACACACACACACACACACACAGACAGGTTACACACACACAGGCTACACACACAGTTACACACACATTACATACACATAGATAACACACACACAGGTTACATACACACACAGGTTACACGCACAGGTTACATACACACACAGGGTACATACACACAGGTTACACAGACACAGAGGTTACACACAACACAGGTACACACACACAGGTAACATACACACACAGGTTACATACACACAGGTAACATACACACACAGGTTACATAAACACGCAGGTTACACACACACATTACATACACATACACACACAGGTTACACACACATGCTACATATACACACACAAGTTACACACACATACACACACAGGTTACATACACACACACAGTTTACACACACAGGTTACACACACAGGTTATACACACACAGGTTACACACACCCACACAGGTCACACACACACAGGTTACACACACACACACATACACACACAGGTTAAACACACAGGTTACACACACGCCCCCACACAGGTTACACACACACAGGTTACACACACAGTTACACACACACACGTTACACACACACATTACACACACAGGTTATACACACGCCCCCACACAGGTTACACACACACAGGTTACACACACAGTTACACACACACAGTTACACACACAAATACACACACAGGTTACACACACACAGGTTACACACACACACAGGTTACATACACACACACACAGGTTACACACACAGGTTATACACACACACAGGTTACACACATCCACACAGGTCACACACACACAGGTTACACACACACACATACACAGGTTACATACACACACAGGTACACACACACGTTACACACAGGTTACACACACGCCCCCACACAGGTTACACACACACAGGTTACACACACACATACACACACAGGTTACATACACACACAGGTTACACACACACACATACACACACACACATACACACACAGGTTACATACACACACAGGTTACACACACACAGTTACACACACATACACACACACATACACACACAGGTTACATACACACACAGGTTACACACACACAGTTACACACAAATACACACACAGGTTACATACACACACAGGTTACACACACACACAGGTTACACACACACACATACACATCATAATTACTTATGACACTTGTTACTCCAGACATCTGAGCCTTGCTTTGGAGCCAGTAAATGTGATGGGGCCAAGGCACTTGTATTTTAATAAGTTCATGTGACTTGACAAGTTGAATGTCCAGAAAGAATCTTAGAAATACAGTCTAGGGCGCCTGAACAAAGTTCTAGCTTAGACTGTCTTCTACCCTCCAACATTCTATTCACAGCATATGGGTATAAAACAGAAACTCAGCTTCCCATAGAACAAAAGGCCCCTTCTCTCTACAGAGGGACTGAAACTTCCCAAAGATCTCAAGCTTCCCAGGTACTAGACAGCTAGCTTTCCCAGATGGCTCTTGTTTAAAAAGCAAACACCTCACATTCACATTGCCTAGCACCAAGTAGTGAGTTTATCTCCACAATGACACGGTTGTTTTCTACCTGTATTATAAGAAGGCAGAGCAACAGGGAAGCAAGGCCGTCTCCTGGAAGACCAATCTATCAGTGTCCAGCAGAGCATCCTGGCTCCAGCAGCCTTTGTCAGAAAAAGGATGATCTGGAAACGTATAGCTTTTCTTCTCGCCCATCCCCAGACTGTACATTTCCTCATAAAGCTTGTTTAACCCCTTCTCTTGTTAGTTCATGTGGAACCCTTGTGTATTAAAGGAGGCAATGAACTGTCTAACAGTTCCCCAGATACTTCTGCTCACAGCATAATTTGAGATCCATGAGATTAGGGAGTTAATCCAGCTTCATGAAAGTCCTTCCTGTCTCATAGACGGAGACCTCTCAGATGTGGAGGTTAGCCTTGGAGGGTACGCACCCAGAAGCCACACATGGAGAACCTGAGGTAACGTGATGATGCTGTCTGGGTTCAGCTTTGCCAAGAACATGTCTTTCAACTGAAGACAGGGAAGACAAAAAGCCTACTACTGGGTTGATGCAGGGCTCAGAATTCCTTGTAGAATATCACATTAAGATCCAATTGAGGCTGGGTGCAGTGGCTCACACTTGTAATCCCAACACTTTGGAAGGCTGAGGCAGGCGGATCACTTGAGGTCAGGAGTTCAAGATCAGCATGGCTAACATGGTGAAACCCCGTCTCTACTAAAAATACAAAAATTAGTTGGGCATGGTGGTGCACGCCTATAATCCCAACTACTTGGGAAGCTGAGGCTGGAGAATCGGTGGAACCTGGGAGGTGGAGGTTCCAGCAAACCGAGATCACACCACGGCACTCCAGCCTGGGTGACAGAGTGAGACTCCATTCATTCTCATGCTTATTAATATTTTAATGATTATTGAAGTGTGCCAATTTGATCTGAGATTATCTATAATCAACTAATGTATATCCTCTGTATATACTGTGTATTAGGCTGTTCTTGCATTGCTATAAAAATATCTGAGGCTGGATAATTTATAGAGAAAGAGGTTTAACTGGCTCATGGTTCTGCAGCATGTAAAAGCATGGTGTTGGCATCTTCTCAGCTTCTGGTGAAGCTTCAGAGAGATTTCACCTATGGCAGAAGGTGAAAGGGGAGCAGGCATATCACATGGTGAAAGCAGGAGCAAGGCAGGGGAGTAGATGCCACACACTTTCACACACTTGATCTCACAAGAACTCACTCATTATTGCAAGGACAGCACCAAGCCAAGGGATCTACCTCTATGATCCAATCACCTCCAACACTGGGGATTACAGTTCAACATGAGATTTCATGGGGACATATCTTCAAACCATATCATTCTGCTCCTGGCCCCCAGGTCTCATGTCCTCACATTACAAAATACAATCATCTCCTGCTCAATAGTCCCCTAAAGTCTTAAGTCACTCTGGCATTAACTCAAAAGTCCCAAGTCCAAAGTCTTATCTGGAGATGAATTTCTTCCACCTACGAACCTGTAAAATCACAATTTATTTACTTCCAAGATACAATGGGGGTGCAGGCATTGGGTAAAGCTTTTGGCTGATTTCTCCCATTGTAAAAGGGAGAAATCCACCAAAAGAAAGGGGCCACAGATTCCATACAAGTCTGAAAAGCAGCAAGGCAGTCATTAGATCTTAAAGCTCCAAAATAACCTCCTATATATCCCACATCCAGGGCATAGTGGTGCAAGGGGTTGGTTCCCAATGCCTTGGACAGTTCTACTCCTGCGGCTTTGCAGAATTCAGCCCCACACTGCTCTCCCAGGTTATTGACTACCTGTGGCTTTTCCAAGCACAGGGTATAAACTGCTGGTGGACCTACCATTCTGGGGTCTGGATGGTGCCCCTTTTCCCACAGCTCCACTAGGCAGTACCCCAACCCCACATTTCCCCTCTGGACTGTGTGGTGCCTCCAACCCCACATTTCCCCTCTGGACTGTCCTAATAGAGGTTCTCTAAAGGGGCTCTTCCCCTACAGCAGGCTTCTGCCTAGACATCCAGGCCTTCTCATACATCCTCTGAAATCTAGGCAGAGGCTGCCAAGCCTCCTTCACTCTTGCACTATGCACATCCACAGGTTAACACCACACAGAAGCCACCAAGGCTTACAGTTTCTACCCTCCAGTGCAGCAGCCCGAGCTATACCTGGGCCCGCTGGCACAACGACTGGAGCTCAAGCACCGAGGATTTGAGAGCAGCCTCCTGGAGTGGCGCAGGGCAGTGGGACCCTGGTTCTGGACCTAAAATCCTTGGTCCTCCTGGGCCTCTGAGCCTGTGATGGGAGGCGCCGCCTCTTAGATCTCTGAAATGCCTCTGAGGCCTTTTCCTATCTTCTTGACTAGCAGCACTTGGCTCCTTTTTGGTTATGCAAATATCTCTCTCACACAAGTGGTTGCTCCATGGCCTGCCTGAATTTCTGTCCTGAAAAAGCTTTTTCTGTTTCTGCAAATTTTCCAAACATTTATGTTCTGCTTCTCCTTTAAATATAACTTCCAACTTTAAGTCATTTCTTTTATCCTACGTCTGAGGACGCACTATAAGAAAGAACCAGGCTACACACTGTTTTGCTGCTTAAAAATTTCTTCTGCCAGATACCCTAAACCAAGATTCTGAGGTGCAGACTTCCACAGATCCCCAGGGCAGGGGCACAGGGCAGCCAGTTCTTTGTTAAGGCCTAACACACACAACGTTTGCTTTAGTTCCCAATAAGCTCCTCACTGCCATCTGAGACCTTGTCAGACTGGACTTCACAGTCCATATCACTATCAGCATGCTTGTCACAACCATTTAACCAGTCTCCAAGAAATTCCAAACTTTCCCTCATCTTCCCATCTTCTGAGCCCTCCAAACTCTTCCAACTTCTGCCTGTTACCCAGTTCCAAAGTTCCTTCCATATTTTTAAGTATCTTGAGAGCCAAGCCTGTCCTCAGTACCAATTTGCTGTATTAGGCCATTCTCGCATTGCTATAAAGAAATACTTGAGGCTGGGTAATTTATAAAGAAAATAGGTTTGATTGGCTCATAGTCCTGCAGGCTATACGACCATGGTGCTGGCATGTGCTCAGTTTCTGGGGAGGCTTCAGGGAGCTTTTACTCATGGTGAGAGGCAATGGGGGAGCAGGCATATCATATGGCAAAAGTAGGAGAAGAGAGAGGCGGAGAGGTACCACATACTTTTACACAACCAGAACTCATGAGAACTTATGCATTATCGCAAGGACAGCACCAAGCCCTGAGGTATCTATCTACCTGTACGATCCAGTCACCTCCCATCAGGTCCCACCTCCAACATTCGGGATAACAATTCAACTTGAGATTTGGTGGAGACACATATTCAAGCCACGTCATACTGTATAGGGCAAGAGTCTCAAAGTGTATTTGTTTTTGCATTCAAATAATCTCATTATATATACAACTGTACTGTGCATTAGATGTGTTTGTGTATGTGACATATATGATAGACACATAGAAACTCCACTAGGGAAAGTTTCTACCTGTAAGAAAAAAAAAAGAACTTGTGAAAGGAATCTAACATGGAAGTACAGTCTCTAGAAATGGACTTTCTTTGGGCCTGCCTATTCTAAGCATTTTATGAATATTGACTCATCTATTTTTCACAATAACTCTGTGAGAGGGGAATTATTATTCTTCTCACAATACAAATAAATAGTGTAAAGTACAGAGAAGTTAAGTAATTTGGCCCAAGTTCAAATAATAAATCCTAGATTCAAACTCATTATACTATGTAGTATGTGTTGCTTCTCAACAGACAGGGAAAGAATGCCTGAGTCATGCTTTCTGTTTAGGGGCTTGTAAATGGCCAAGAAACTAAACTCTACCAGTGTCAGAAGGATATCAGCATGACCTTGACTTCAGAGTGCCATAGGGCTGTAAAGAGAGACTACCTCCGAAAGGCAGTCTCTGAAAGGCTGCAGTAAATCTCAGCCACACTAACAGGGCTATCTATGTAACCTATGGATTAAAGTCTCTGGCCTTAGCCAGACATGGTGGTTCACGCCTGTAATCCCAGCACATTGGGAGGCCAAGGTGGGCAGATCACTTGCAGTCAGGAGTTTGAGACCAGCCCAACATGGTGAAACTCCATCTCTACTAAAATGTAAAAATTAGCCAGGCATGGTGGCACACACCTGTAGTCCCAGCTACTCAGGAGGCTGAAGCGGGAGAATCACTTGAACTCGGGAGGTGGAGGTTGCAGTGAGCCGAGACTGCACCACTGCACTCCAGCCTGGGTGACAGCGAGACTCCATCTAAAAAAAAAAAAAAAAAGTCTCTGGCCTCCACTGAAGTGCAAGTGGCATCCTCAGCACAATTCAGGGAAACATCAGACAGAGGCCCAGATCTATATGCATTGACTAGGTAATCTGGATTTTGGTCACAGCTCCATTTGTAGCTATATAGAAACCAGGGAAAAATAAGCAATCTAGTTTTATGTCTCCTCATCTGTAAAATGGAGATGCTGGACTTGACTGGTTCAAAGCTATCTGATTCCCAGTAGTTTAACTTGAGATCCCAAACTTTGAAGCACATAGCCATCTGCCTAGACTAAGGGGAGAGGACGAGAATGAATCTCCTCTTTTTCAAGTCCTCAGAGACATGTAAGATCTCAAGGTACATAATAGGCCAAAAAAGGCCTGTGTTCATTAATCATCTAATGAGGAATTAGAGTGAA
This sequence comes from Saguinus oedipus, assembly GCA_031835075.1. Lineage (NCBI taxonomy): Eukaryota > Metazoa > Chordata > Mammalia > Primates > Cebidae > Saguinus > Saguinus oedipus. The sequence goes on along the minus strand of CM063172.1, from coordinate 5,953,944 downwards.
GGAGTGTTGAAGATATTAAGGGCAATCAACAGGCAAATAAAGAATAGTCTCTTTGGCAAAATTAGGCAGACTCACTTAAGAAGGGAAGTTCCTTTAAGAGAAATAAATGTGTCTGTTTGGCAAGATGAACACTTTCAAAAAAGAGGGAAGAATACATAACTCATGTGGAATATGGATCTTATAGAGGCGCAGACATTTGCCTTTTCCTCTTCTGCCTTCTCTTGGTTTTATTTTTAATAAAAGGCAGAAATGGGAAAAGGTCATACTCTAAGGCATACAGAACTTCTGTCTAGTAATGTCCAGATCTGGCCTGTTGAATGCAACTCTAAGGATTAAGAAGTAAAATGAATGCCCAAAAGTAATCCCATCTCCTCTCAGATATAAAGAAAATGACAATGAACATTTATGTCTGGGTTTTTAGTTCATCTTTTATGATGAAAGATAAAGAAGACAGATCTAAGTCAAATCCAGACTTCCTCTAAACTCTTCAGGTGAGCCAGCCTCTTTGAGCTTCTCCTCAAATGAAATCAAAGACACTATGGCACTGGTCCCCTTACTTCTTCCTGAGGGTCAAAATAGAAGACAGACGACACTGCTTAGAGCTGTGCTTCCTTGGTCAAGTCAGCTTTCTGAAAAATCTTGACCCATATTATAAAACACCATTACTAGCATGTGCTTGTCCCTTCTTACAAAGTTCTTGTGAATACTGCAAGTTAAAATATGACAAAACATTTACAACAAAGAATATCATACATAACCTAAGGGAGATGATGCTATTACTATGCTTATCTCACATCAATGAATTTGAAAACTGTGATGGTATATGTTTAAGGAAAGATGCTGTCTGAGTATTTATGAGGCTCCCTTCAGCAGCTGCTGCTCTAGAGCATGTAGAGAGGCATTCTTTTTCCTGGCTTTGGAGGATGTACATGAGATGGGAAAGGGAAACCTAGTGAATGTGACAAAAGTTTCATGGATAGCCCCTAAACATATTTCAGAGAGGCCAGGAGGTTAGGGCTTGTCTCCACAATGTTAGGGCCATACCTTTATTCAGATTCCATCCAAGGGATTCCTCCACACGACATGGAAAGTTGCCTCCCCTTTTCTCCTTTCTTCCTCATGCTTTCATTATTTAGGTTACCTTGCTGCTCTCTGGATACTGTATCCCCACAAAAACATTATTCTCTTAAGTGGTAACCACAGGCTGCAGTCCTAGCAAATCTGGTAGTTAGCTCTTCCTTTATGTGGCTCTAACTTTCTAGCACTAACAGCGTTGGCCACCACTGTTACCCCAATTAGCTAAAATTGTTTTGACAATGTCACTTTCTCCTATAATCAATTCCTGATCCAGGAATAATTCTCCTTTATTTTCTACCCCCTTCAGAAAGAAGAAGGTTTTGAAGGTTCTGGAATAAGGCTTCTCCAGGTGCTTCGTTTTGTGGCTCTAGGCTGATTGCTTCCTGGAGCCTTTGCCAATCAACGAAGCAATCAGCAGAAATGCCTAGGCAGCCTCAGTTGAATCACAGAATAGGGAAAATCTTGTCCTACCAAAGGTGATCTTGAGGTAACAATCTTCACAGAAATTGGCTCAAAGCACAAACTCACACACAAAGATCCACAGTAATTATCAATACACCTACCAACAAATAATTAACAACTACTTTATTGCAGTTCCAACCTCATCATCAGAACCATAAACTAAGAACTGGTACTCACTACTAGTCCATGTAACTTCAAGCAATTTTTTTTTTTTTTTTTTTTTTTTGAGACAGAGTCCCACTCTGTCACTCGGGCTGGAGTGCAGTAGCGTAATCTCGGCTCACTGCAACCTCCGCCACCAGGTTCAAGCGATTCTCCTGCCTCAGTCCCCTGAGTAGCTGGGATCAGAGGTGCGCGCCACTACGCCTGGCTAATTGTTGTATTTTTAACGGAGACGGGGTTTCATCATCTTGGCCAGTCTTGTTCCAAACTCCTAACGTCAGGTGGTCCGCCCACCTCGGCCCCCTAAAGTGCTGGGATTGCAGGTGTGAGCCACCGCCCCCGTCCGGGCAAGTACTTTATGTGACTCAATTTCCTGATCGGTAACATGGGAATAACAGTACGTTATTTCATCGGGTCGATGCGAGGCTTACGTGAGTTAATGCAGTTAAAAACTCGTGGAGCAGCGCTTGCACTCATCCAGCACGGAAGCCCTCCCTCGCCCAGCTAGCCCGGAAGGGGGCGCAACCCTGCTCTTGAATTCATCTCAGGGACACACGGGAAACCACCGGCTGCCACCGCCGCAGAGGGACCGGGCCGGCCCGCGCTGAGACGAGCGCTGGGGGCCTCCTGAAGACCCCTCGCCACACGGCGTCCCAACTGTGGACGTACCTCCTGGCCGGACCTGCAGGCAAACCACCCGCGGCCCTTTCGCCCGTTTCCTTCGAAGAAACCGTGTTTCCAGTTTCCAGAACATCCAAGACCACCCACCCTGGTCCCCGGGCCCCGCGCGCCCCACTCACCGGCCGAGTACCCCGACACACCCCGGACGGGTCCCGCACTTGGAGCGGAACCTCAGTGCGCGGGGCTTGGGGAAGTCGGAAGGATTCAAGAGAAACCCACGCGTCGCCCGCTGCTCCGACGCCCCTCGGGTTCCTTAGGCTCGCAGGCGCTCTTCCATTCGGACTGCGGCTGATCATGCTCTGCTCCGTGTCCGGGGACGATCACGGTCGTCGCCTGGACCTAAGCCTCCTGACACGGACGACCACTTGCAAAACAGGAAACACATTGGGAGTGGGCAACATATCGGCAGCGGTCGCAGCTCTGCGCCTGCGCCGGGGAGCCTGAGAGAGCGCCGGGCTGTGCTGGATTCACTTTCCTGGAGGTTTTTGCAAAGCCCCTCCCCTGGTATGTGAGAGGCTGAGAGGCTGGTGCTAGAGCCAAGAGGAAGGGGGTCTGCGAGAGCTCCCGAAGAGCACCTTAATACACTGCAAAATACAGCCCAGACCAGTGGTTCATAGAGTTTTAAATAGCAGACACAGATAAATCACCAAGCGAGCTTGTTAAAATACAGATTCACAAGGTTTACACTCCGAGACTGACTCACTGGCCTGGAAAATTACATTTTCAACGGGCATCTCAGTTGATTCTGATGCAGGTGATCTCCAGCCTGTCTGGAGAAACTGGCTCCATTGCACAATCTAGATGCTTAAATACACTTAAATGCAAGACATTTCTCAAGTTTCACCAAAAGAAAAAGATGAATAAAATCAGGACACTACCCTAATCTAGTGGATTTTAAAAAATTCTATTTATTTTTAATATAAGGCAATGAAGTTGCACAATTTGCCCTGGGAGTTTAGAGCAGGGGAAACTTAGCGAACGACGTACATGGGGGTGGTTTGGCTAATGGAAGATTTAATGGAAAACATAGAGGAGGGCAACCTTACAAATAGTTGAGAAACTAGAAGAGTGGAAAGCACGTGCAAAGCTGTGGATTTGATATATGACAGCTGTGCACAAGTACCATAGAAACATCAAGTAAGTATAAGACATGAGCCATGAAGTATAAAGGAGCAGGATCCAAATTATAAAGCTGGAAAGAATTAGATGAAATCTAATTTTATCATTTCCTATTTTTAAAACTTAACATTTTCAAATTGTGATACTACGTTTAACATTGAAGTTACCATTTTAAAGTGGTACAATAAAGTTTTTAGTGTATTCACAACAGCACCATCACTATCTAATGCTAGAACATTTTTGTCATCCCTAAAGATGCCCATTGAACAGTCTCTATTCCCTGCTCCCCACAGTCTCTGCTAACCTTTATTTTACATTATGTTTCTATGAATTTTCCTGTTCTAGATATGCCATATAAGGGAAATAATACATCATTTGTCCATTTATGTCCGGATTATTTTTAATTAGCATAATGTTTTCAAGGTTGATTCATATTGCAACATGTATCCTTCATGCCCTTTAATGGCTAAATAATATTCCATTGTGTGAATGTGTGTGTTTACACATAAACAGTATATAAATACACATACATAATATTTTGTTTATCCATTCATATCTTGCTAACACTTGGGTTGTTTCCGCCTTTTGGCCATTGCGAATAATGCTCCTATGAACATTGGTGTACAAGTGTCTGGGTCACTATTTTCAATTCTTCGGGTATAGAGCTAGGCGTTGAATTGCTGAATCATATAGTAATTCTGTAATCAGCTCTTCTGAGGAACCATCAAACTGTCTTCTACAATGGCTGCATCATTATACATTTTCACCAGCAATGTAGAAGGATTCTAGTTTCTCCACATTTTTGCCAACACCTTAATTTCTGGTTTTGTTGTAGTATAGCCATCCTAATAGGAAGCTTTATCTCATTGTGGCTTTAATTTGCATTTTCCTAATGGCTAGTGATGTTAAGCATCTTGTGTGCATATTTGAACGTCTTCTTTGGAGAAATGTCTGTTCAAATCCTTTGCCTATTTTTGAGTTGGGTTTTGTTGTGTTGCATGAGTTTTTATATATTCCAGATATTGATTCTTCTTCAGATATATGATTTGCAAATATTTTCTCCCATTCTGTGAGTTTTTCTTTCTCTTGATAGTGTCCTTTGATGCATAAAACTTTTTAATTTTTATGAAGCTCAATTGATCTGTTTTTTATCACATGTGCAATACTTGAGAATTACATTGTCTAATAAAGAATTTTATGTTTTCTTCTAAGAGTTTTATAGTTTTACTTCTTAAATTTAGGTCCTTGATCCATTTTGAGTTAATTTTTGTAGATGGTGTAAATACTACAACTTTGTTATTTTGCATTTGGATATCCAGTTTTTCCACCACCATTTGTTAAAAATACTGCCCATTTCCCATTGAATGGTCTTGGCAGTTGTTGAAAATCAATCCATCAACCATGTAAGTGAGGTTTATTTCTGGGCTCTCCTTTCTATTTTATTGATCTGAGTATCTATTCTTGTTCCAGTACCACACTCTTAAGGTTACTGTAGGCTTGTGTAAAGTTTTGAAATTATGAAGTATGTGTCTTTAAACTTTATTCTTTTCTTCAAGATTTTATTTGGTTATTCAGGGTAATTTGATTTTCCATATGAATTTTAGGATGCGATTTTCTATTTCTGCAAACAAAGGTTGAAATTTTGATAAGGAATACATTGAATCTGTCTATCAAATAGTATTATCATATTATCAGTAGTTAGTCTTCCAATCCATGAACATGGGATGTCTTTCCAATTATTTATGTCTTCTTTAATTTCTTTAAGCAATGTATTGCAGTATTCAGTGTACAGGTCTTTCACCTCCTTGATTAAGTTTATTCTGAGGTATTTTTATGCTATTTCTAATGTGTGTATATTAGAAATATATATATTCAATGCCATAAATTCCCCCTAAGCACTGCTTTCACAGAATTCCATAAATTTTGATAAGTTGTATTTTCATTTTCATGTAGTTAAAAGTATCTTTTAATTGCTCTTGGCATTTCTTCTTTGACACGTGTTATTTAGAAGTGTATTGCTTAATTTCCCAAGTATTTGGGGGATTTTCCAATGATCTTTCTGTTACTGATTTCTAGTTAAATTTATTGTCATCTGAGAGAAGTCACCTGTATGATTTCTTTTAAATTTGTTAAGGTATGTTTCAGGGCCCAGAACATGGTCTATATTGATTAATGTTCCATGTGAGTTTGAGAAGAAAGAGTATTCTGCTGCTGTTGGATGAAGTCTATAAACGGCCATTACATCCAGTTGATTGATGCTGTTGTTGATTTCAACTCTATCCTTACTGATTTTCCGCTTGCTGGATCTGCCCATTTTTGATAAAGAATTTTTGAGATCTCTATGATAGTAGATTCATCTCTTCCTTCTTGAAGTTCTATCAGCTTTTGCCTCATGTATTTTGACAGTCTGTTTTTAGGTGCATACACATTAAGGATTATGTCTTCTTAGAGAATTAACCCCTCGTTCATTATATAATTCCCCTTTTTATCCCTGACAGCTCTCCTTGCTTTTGAAGGCTCCTCTGTCTGAAATTAATATAGCTATTTTTTGCTTTCTTTTGATTAGTGTTAGTATGGTATAACTTTATTGATTTACGTTTAATCTATATGTGTCTTTATCTTTAAAGTGAGTTTCTCAGAGACAACTTATATTATTTCTTCACGATTTCTGCCTCTGTCACTGTAAGAGCTTTGTTGAGTTCCTGGAGGACTCACAAAAGCATGGGGAGGTGGTGGGTGTGGTCCCTTGATAACTGGGTTCTCCTAGAGTTTTTAATCTCTCAGACTTACCCATGCTAAGTCCCCCGCAATTCATCAGTTAGAGTTAAGGTTTTCTTGCATTGGCAGTCTTGAGTAGCTAGGATTACAGGCATGTGCCACCACGTCCAGCTAATTTTGTATTTTTAGTAGAGATGGGGTTTCTCCCTGTTAGTCAGGCTGGTCTGGAACTCCCAACCTCAGGTGATCCACCCGTCTCGGCCTCCCAAAGTGCTGGGGTTACAGGCGTGAGCCACTGCGCCCAGCTGAGATTACATCTTTACTCTTTGTACGCTCATTAACATAGATTCACAATTGTTATTTTTGGCCTTTGTCTATTAAATCACATAGGCAAAAGAAGTTTCAAGCCATAACAAAAGCATAATACTGGATTTTATACATACCTCTGAGATGACCTCTCCTATTGTACTTTGTACTTTCTATTGCTTTGAGTTACTGTCATTTAATTTCATTTGAGTGTCCTTTCATTTCATCATGAAGGACTCCCTTTAGCATTTCTTATAGAGCAAGTCTACTGGTAATGAATGACCTCAGCTTCTGTTTATGTGGAAACATCTTAATTTATCTATTACTGCTGAAAGACACATTTTCCAGGCACAGAATTCTTGATTGACAACTTTTCCCCTTCAGCACTTGGAGTATGTCATCTCACTGTCTTTTGGCCTTCCTGGTTTCTGATGAGAAATCACTTGTTAATTTTATTGAAAAACAATCGTACATTATAATCTCTTGTCATGCTGCTTTCAAAAGTCTTTAGTTTTTGTCAGTTTGACTACTATGTCTCCTAATGTGAATCTCTTTGAGTTTATCATGCTTATGATTATTAAGCTTCTCAGAGGTGTATATTCATTACAAATTTGGGAAATTTTGATCAGATTTGGAACATTTTATTTTATTTTATTTATTTATTTTTTTTGAGACGGGGTTTCGCTCTTGTTACCCAGGCTGGAGTGCAATGGCGCGATCTCGGCTCACCGCAACTTCCGCCTCCTGGGTTCAGGCAATTCTCCTGCCTCAGCCTCCTGAGTAGCTGGGATTACAGGCACGCGCCACCATGCCCAGCTAATTTTTTGTATTTTTAGTAGAGACGCGGTTTCACCATGTCGACCAGGATGGTCTCGATCTCTTGACCTCATGATCCACCCGCCTCGGCCTCCCAAAGTGCTGGGATTACAGGCTTGAGCCACCGCGCCTGGCCTAGAACATTTTATTATTTCTTCAAACATTCCTTCTGCTCCTTTCTCAATTCTTCCATGATGTTCCACAGGCCCCTCAGGCCCTGTCAATTTTTCTTTTTACTCTGTAGACTCAATCTTTTTTTTTCTTTCTTAGAGATAGTCTTGCTCTGTCACCCAGGCAGCAACAGAGGCTCACTGCAACCTCTGCCTCCTGGGTTCAAGCAAAAGAGATTCTCCTGCCTCAGCCCCCCCAGTGGCTGGGATTACAGACACCTGCCACCACACCCAGCTAATTTTTGTATTTTTAGAAGAGACAGGCGTTCTCAGTGTTGGCCAGGCTGGTCGCAAACAGATTTCTTGATGTTTTTCCTGTCTCATCTGCCATTGTACTTCTCTAGTGAATTTTTTATTTGTTATTGTTCTTTTGAGCTTCAGATTTTGTTTGAGTTCCTTTTTATGATTTCTCTATATTGATATTTCATTTTGTTCAGACATTATTTTTCTGATTTCCTTCAGTTCTCTACCCATGCTTTTCTTTACCTTTCTGAAAATATTTAAGATAATTGATTTAATGTCTGACTAACAGTTCCAATGTCTGGGCTTTTTTGGGGATGGTTTCTGTCATGTGAATGGAGCATGCTTTCCTGTTTATGTATATTATATATATATTTTTAAGAGAGACAGGGTCTCACTCTATTGTCCAGGCTGGAATACAGGAGTGCGATTTCAGCTCACTGCAACCTCCACTTCCTGGGCTCAAGTAATCCTCCTGCTTCAGCCTTCCAAGTAGCTGGGGCTGGGGCTACAGGCACGTGCCACCATGCCTGGCTAATTTTTATATTTTTTGTAGATACAGAGTTTCACCATGTTGCCCAGCTGGTCTTGAACTCCTGAATTCAAGCAATCTGCCTGTCTCAGCCTCCCAAAAGTGTTGAGATTGCAGCTGTGTGCCATCATGCCTGGCTATTATGATTTTTTTGAGAACTCCGCATTCTGAGAATTATTTTGTAGTAACTCTGGAAATCCAGTTCTTCCACTCCTCGGGGATTGCTTATTTTTGCTTGTCAGTGCTGGCGCCACTCATTTGTGAGTTTTCCAAGTTATTTTTCCAAAGTGTATATTCCTTGCTTTGTGTGGTCACTGAAGTTTCTCTCCTATTGTCCCTGCAGTCAGCCAATGACCCAACAAAGTTTTCCTTACATGTCTGTTTTCCTTACATCTAAGCTTTCCTTACATATTAAAGAGGGTAGATGAGGGGGAAGTACTGTTTCTTGAAAAAAAATTTTTTTGAGATGGAGTTTCACTCTTGTCGCCCATGCTGGAGTCAACGGCATGATCTCGGCTCCCTGCAACCTCTGCCTCCTGGGTTCAAATGATTCCCCCGCCTCGGTCTCCTGAGTAGCTGGGATTACAGACGCCCACCATCACGCCTGGCTAATTTCTATATTTTTGGTAGAGACAGGGTTTTACCACGCTGGCCAGGTTGCTCTCAAACTCCTGACTTCAGGTGATTTGCCTGCCTCGGCCTCCCAAAGTGCTGAGATTATAGGCGTAAGCCACTGCACCCGGCCATTTGTTGAAATTTTTTAGATATTGGAAAAGGTTTCATCCCTTTGGAGTTGAAACAATGACTACCCCTCTGTGCTGACTCCTCAAAAATAAACACTTATAGGCCGGGTGCGGTGGCTCACGCCTGTAATCCCAGCACTTTGGGAGGCCGAGGCGGGTGGATCACGAGGTCAAGAGATCGAGACCATCCTGGTCAACATGGTGAAACCCCGTCTCTACTAAAAATACAAAAAATTAGCTGGGCATGGTGGCGCGTGCCTGTAATCACAGCTACTCAGGAGGCTGAAGCGGGAGAATTGCTTGAACCCAGGAGGCAGAGGTTGTGGTGAGCCGAGATCGCGCCATTGCACTCCAGCCAGGGTAACAAGAGCGAAACTCCATCTCAAAATAAATAAATAAATAAAATAAGCAGTTATAATCAGCAGTGAAAACACTCATGATTTTTAGAATACAGTCATTATTGCTCACCTTGGCACTAGCAAGTCCCCACCTGGAATGAGGCCCACAGTCCCCAATGGCTGCCTACCATGGCACTGGCTAATGGATGATGGTATGTGAAACAGGGATAGTCATCAAAATTTACCAACCTCTTCATCAGTCTCTGCCCTGGACTCTGTAAGTGCTTGACTCAACTCCAGAATTCCAAAATAGTCGCTTCAGACAGTACTTGCAGCTCATCAGTTGTTTCATGGAGAGACAGCTTCCTGGAATTTCTTACTCTGTCATCTTGTGTGACATTATGGTCATTTCCTTCTACAAATGATGGGATGCAGAGCGAAATGACATGCCTAGAAAACAAGACTAGAATTAAACCATATGTTCTTTAAGGGGAAGGAGTCTCCTAGATGTAAAGAATTTAAGCAACAAAAGGAGAGTAATTAGTTGGAAAATAGAAAAAAAAAATCTTGTTTTATGAGACATGGTGTACATGATAATTAACTTTCTTATTTCTATGTGATTTTTTTTTTTTTTTTTTTTGAGACGGAGTTTCGCTCTTGTTACCCAGGCTGGAGTGCAATGGCGCTATCTCGGCTCACCGCAACCTCCGCCTCCCGGGTTCAGGCAATTCTCCTGCCTCAGCCTCCTGAGTAGCTGGATTACAGGCACGTGCCACCACGCCCAGCTAATTTTTTGTATTTTTTTTTTAGTGGAGACGGGGTTTCGACCATGTTGACCAGGATGGTCTCGATCTCTTGACTTCGTGATCCACCCGCCTCGGCCTCCCAAAGTGCTGGATTATAGGGGTGAGCCACCGCTCCCGGCCCTCTATGTGATTTTTTAAAAGACTTTTTGTGTTTAAAATTTCTGGACTGCAGAGAAATTTGAAAACTATTTGAAAGCATTTTCTGTGAATTGTGAAATGGGACCTATATGCATCTGTCATACTTACCTTTAAGATTTCTTCTATTCCCTTTTTTTTTTTTCTTTTTGAGACAAGAGTTTCACTCTGTTGCCCATACTGGAGTGCAGTGGTGCAATCTCGGCTCACTGCAACCTCCACCTCGTGGGTTCAAGTGATTCTCCCGTCTCAGCCTCCAGAGTAGCTGGGACTACAGGCACGCATCACCAAGCCCAGCTATTTTGTGTATTTTTAGTAGAGACGAGGTTTCACCTTGTTGGCCAGGCTGGTCTTGAACTCCTGACCTCAAGTGATACACGCACCTTGGCCTCCCAAAGTGCTGGGATTACAGGCGTGAGCCACTGCAACCGGCCGATTTTTCTATTTCTGTATCTGTTTCTTCATGTGAAAGAAACTTTTGAAATTTAACTTAATAAAATTAAGCTTTCTTCAATCAACTATGACGGATGACAAGTCTGGCTCTACTGCATATTGAAGATGAGTATTTAACCAGGATAAATTTCTTTCAAAATCATTATGAACTTTAAAGAAGACAAGAAAACAGAAACTATGATGGCATTATTCATTACAGTGATAAACTAATATGTATGTATAAAGTCATCCTTTTCAAAACATATATTAATGTCATTAAAATATTAATCAATTTTTTTGAAAATGTTTTGTACTATGTTTTTAAATTTTTTACAGGCATAACTGTATGTGAAATTCAATAAGGAAGATTTCACTGGCCATAATTATTATCCATTCCACTTCGGGGTTATTACGGGAAATTTTTCTCCTATAGAGGAAGAAGGTGTTAAAAATTATCTGCTTTGGATGTCAGATATGCTTGCTGAAGGTACGAAGGTTATCTTCCTCAACAACGTAAAAGGAACCTGAGACTATTCGGTGTGCTGCAGGCGTTATTCCTGCAGAAGCCGAGGGTGTGAGAGGATAAACCAAGACCACCCCACAGCGGGCAGGAAGACCGGCACCCAGAGAGCTCCCAGCACGACCCTCGGTTCCTACGAACTACGAAATTAAGAGCGCAGCGGACAGCAGGGGAGCCGGCCGGTGAACTCGGCCCGAGCTGTCGTCATAGAGACATCGCTTCCGGCGCCTCCAGTGCGTCATCTTTCGTGGCCAGCCCCGGGACTCCGGCCCATCGGCCCGCGTTAGCCAGAGCGGGTGGGGTGTGTGATGGCAGTAAGACTGATGTCGCCTAAAATACTGCTTGACAGAACACTTTTCAGCTAAGGAAAAGCGAGCTGTGTATGCAGAATGCCCCATTCTTGGTTGGGAGCTTGCAGCCCCGCCGCGCGTGGGAGCTTCTGGAAGGCTCGTGACGCAACCTGGCAATCGGCCGGCTTTATCGTGACATCTCGGGTGCTTCCGTCAATGTCGGGGTTGGTTTGAGGCGGGTTTGCACATGAAAGGCTTTCTGTAACATTAGTCTGCCCTTTCCATTCTCTTCTCCTGGTTAGGTTTTTACGGAGGGAGGAATCAGCAGTTTGGTACAAAAGATAAGCTTCTGGGAGGCGCCCTGTTGAAGCTATAGACTGGGACAAACTCGGTGTGGCAGTTTCTACCTGGGTGGTTTAAGGGATCCATGCTTATTCTTTAATAACAACGCCATGCGCCAGCACTGCGTCCTTAATGGGTTTTATATAAATCATTCGGTCATTCTTGTGACATCCTGAAACTGATAGGATTTGGGGATGAAGGCTGCAGCGTGCTTTCTCCAGCTGTGAGTGAAGATCCTATTCAAAGAGATTCATTCCCTTAGTTTGACAGTTATTGTTTCTTTGAAACTCCAGGCCCAGGGCCCTAGAAATTAAATACTTAGCAAGAGTGAAAGCATAAGCAGCATTTTTCAAATAGAATAGAAAATACTGGAGTGCAATACAAAGTATTGCGTATCATTCAGTGCCGTAGGAGATCGCCCCCCAGACCTCCCTTTTTTAGACTTCAGAAGTGGACCTCTGCCTCTAAATCAGAAAATTACTTCTTGAAATTATCAAATGAACTAAGCTGGTTTGAGGAATGCTCTGAGTGGCCTACCAGAGAAGATTAGCATTTACATGGGGGCACAATATTCAAAGAGGGAAGATGCAGTGACTAGTGTTTTTCAAATGTTGCGACGATTGTGAATCATCAAATTAATTCAGCAGCTTGTAAACGGTGTTAAAAGAGAAACAAATATGTGTATCAGAATAGTTAACATACATAATGAGAGTAACAAATATGTATAGTGAGAATAATGTTTTGTGAAATTGTTCCAGTTAGAGAAAACACACAAACACACAGTAGTTTGTAGTAGATTGCTCCCTTCCTTTCTTTTCTCTTTTCCTTTTATTTTTCTTCCTCCCTCCCTCCATTCCTCCTCTTGTTGTAGAATGTCTTATATGCAAGGTTCTTTGAACTGGCTGCACCATAGGCCAAACCCTAGTCGAGCCTTGGCGACTCCCCGGTGACCTGCACGTACACCTCTGGATGGCCTCCCAAAACCACGTCTGAAGTAAAAGAAGGCCTAGCTCCTGCAAAGCCCAATTCACTGACCTTGCAACATGGTACCATCGTTTCTACCTCAAGGGTTCCTGCCTTAACTGATAACCCAACCTGTGACTCTGGACCTTGTGACACCCCCACATCCCCACAACACCCCCTCAGCTTACAAAAACTTCTCTGAACTGTAACTTCTGTAGCTTTCCACTGCCTACCCCAAACCTATAAAATCAACTCCTATCACACCACTCTCCGCTGACTCTTTTCGGACTCGGCGCACTCACACCTGGGTGAATAAACACACTTGTTGCTCACACAAAGCCCGTTTAGGTGGTCTCTTTGTTCAGAACACCCCTAACATTATGAGGATGGAATTATCTTCCCCATTAATCTTAATTTTTAAAAAAGGTATTATTAAAAGACTCAACTACACAAAAACAGAGCTTTGTACAATTAATCACCTAATACCAATTACTCACTTTCAACAACCAGGAATTTTCTTCTGTTGATCATGTTTATTTGCTTTTTGGGTTTTCTTGGCACAGATATTTTGAGAGGTAAGATAAGGCATGTAGAGGGAAACTGAGGCATCATTGTTAGCAGAAAGGGGGTCCCGATCCAGACCCCAAGAGAGGGTATTTGGTACCTCCTACAAGAAGGAATTTGGGATGAGTCTGTACAGTACAAACAAAGTAAGCTTATTAAGAAAGTAAAAGAATAAAAGAATGGCTACTCCATAGGCAGAGCAGCTGCTCAACTAAGTATACTTATTTTTTGATTATATGCTAAACAAAGGATGGATAATTCATGAGTTCCCTGGGAAAAGATTAGGCAGTTCCTAGAACCAAGGGTTTCTTCCCTTTTTAGACTGTATAGATCATTTGGGTAACTTCCTGAGGTTGCCATGGCATCTGTAAACTGTCTTGACGCTGGTGGGAATGTCTTTTAGCATTCTAATTAATTAGCATATAATGAGCAGCGATGGTGACTGGAGGTCAGTTTCATCGCCATGTTGGTATTGGTGGGTTTTGGACAGCGTCTTTGCACAACCTGTTTTATCAGCAACATCTTTGTGACCTGTATCCTGTGGCGACCTCCCATCTGATCCTGTGACTAAGAATCCCTAACCTCCTGGGAGTACAGCCCAGTAGGTCTCAGCCTGATTCTACTGAGCCCCAACACAGATGGAGTTGCTCTGGTTCAAATGCCTCTGACATCATCTCATTTCAGACAGCCTAAAGTCTTAGGGCAAAGATGAAAATACAGTCTAGGTCTTCAGAAGCTTTTTTCTGTGGATCCTAAAACTTGTGTTTGTATTTGTGTCATATTTTATCAGTCACTTCATTTAAGGAAGACAGAAAAAATTTTTTCCCTGTATTCTTGTTGAGTTAGATTTGGAGGAGTTTAAACTCAAAAGAAAGTCTCTTTTTTTTTTTCGTGACGGAGTTTCGCTCTTGTTACCCAGGCTGGAGTGCAATGGCGTGATCTCGGCTCACCGCAACCTCCGCCTCCTGGGTTCAGGCAATTCTCCCGCCTCAGCCTCCTGAGTAGCTGGGATTACAGGCACGCGCCATCATGCCCAGCTAATTTTTTGTATTTTTAGTTTCACCATATTGACCAGGATGGTCTCGATCTCCTGACCTCTTGATCCACCTGCCTCGGCCTCCCAAAGTTCTGGGATTATAGGCTTGAGCCACAGTGCCCGGCCAAGAAAGACTATTTTTAACACCTCCCTACCTACCTACTCTGTATGAGAAATCAATAATATCTAATAAATATATGTAATATATTTTTAACTAATTTACTAGTAATCAAGGTCTCGGATTTTTTTTTTCTATGTTGCATTTATTTTACTTAACATGAACCTAAATGTTTTCCATCCCACTCCTCCAAAGTCCCCACTCAGAAAGTGATATTTAAGCAAAGACCTAAAGGGGATAAGGAAAGGAACAGGGCACATATTTGGGGAAAGGAGTTTCCAGGCAAACAGCAAGGGCAAAGGCCTGAGGCAGGAGTATGCCTGACATTTGAGGAAGAGCAGGGGAGTCTTGAGGGGAAGAAAAAGGGAGAAGACCCCTCACAGGTGACGAGAAGCACTTTGGCTATTAAACTGAATGAGAAGGGAAGCCTGGGAGAGTCTTGAAGAGAGACATTACTGCTGCATTTAGAATACATAGTGAGAGGGCAGTGACAAAGAGAAGCAGGAAGAGCAGTGAGGAGCCTATTGTGAAAATCTGGGTGAGATATGATGATAGATTTTCTAGTATGGTAGCAATGGAAGTTGTAAAAAATGGTTAGGTTATGGATATATGTATTTTGAAGGTGGAGCTCATGGGATGTAGGATCTGAAGGAAAGAGGATTCACAGATGATGGCACAGACAGACTGGCTGTTTACTGAGATGGGGAGGATTCATGGAAGCCTGTAACAATGATCAGGAGTTCATGTTTTGAAAAGGTAAAAAATGCTTGTCAAGAAAGCCGTTGCAGACCAGGTGTGGTGGCTCACAACTGTAATCCCAGCAGTTTGGGAGGCTGAGGTGGGTGGATCACCTGAGGTCAGGAGTTTGAGAGCAGCCTGGCCAATATAGTGGCTGCTCTACTATAAATACATGGGCTGCTCAACCCATCTCTACTAAAAATACACAAATTAGTTGAGTGTGGGGGCACATGCCTGTAATTCCAGCTATCTGGGATGCTGATGTAGGAGAAATGCTGGAACCTGGGAGGCAGTGGAGGTTGCAATAAGCTGAGATCGCACCATTGCCCTCCAGCCTGGGCCGCAGAGCAAGACGGTCTAAAAAAAAAAAAAGGAGGTAAGTCTGGAGTTTGAAGCAGTAGTCCAAGATGGAAAGAGGCATTTGTATATCTATGGTGTTTTAAGGACTGAGCCCTGAGTATGCTAATATTTAAGGAAGGATCACAGAGGCGATCATTTTAATTTAACATGTAATAAGTGCTATTAATATAACTAAAATAATGTCAGGAATCATAAGCATATTCCAGGAGCTTCTAAAACCGCTCTTGGGGAGTCAGCAAAAGCTTTCAGAAAGAGGTAATGGGTTATATCTAAACTGAGATCTGAAGGACAAGTAGAAACTGGCAAATGAGAAGAGGGGAGGACCGTCCAGGGAAAATGCAACTGCAGAGTCCACAAGCAAGAGAGGACATGGAACAATCAGGAATGTCACTGTCCCTTCCACTTCAACTTCTCTGTTACACTTGTTCTCTCGGAGGAAATACTGCAGGAGCTTTTGGAACGTTAAATTGGAGGGATTTTTAAACTGGGGTTTGATGGGCAAATTGCATGGTTTCCAGTCACTTCTGTGTGGAAGAAAGTTATTTGGCATATAGTTAGAACATCCCAACCCACAGGCAGCCTCAGCAAAAGCCCATTCCCCTGAAATATGCTCCAGCTTTCAAACACAGGAACCCCTAGTTCCTGTCAAGACAGATCCAAACGTTATCCAATTGGAAATGGGATTGTGAAAGTCTGGCTCCTTGGCATGCAAAGAAAACCCTTTAAGATTTTTGACAGGAGGTGGTTAAGACACTCACACCCCATGGCAGAGGTGTTAACTCCACAGCTCCCCCTGTTCTTCTCAACCAGGATCTCCTGGGGGCTTTGCTTGCCAGGCTCCTCCCCATTCTCTCTGTAGTTCTTCCTCTGAGCTCAAGCAAGATTTTGAAGAAGGGATTTTAGAGTTTAAATGTTTGGTAGATTGAGACTGCATAGAGCTGGAGGACTGACGACACCTGCTTCCTGAGGGGGCCAATTTTAAAGAGGCAGAAAAAGGGAGGAGCGAGTAGGGAGGAAGGAATGAAAAAGACTGAGGAAAACAACATTCAGCCTCAGAGGCTGAGAGCTCAAAACCATCCTGGCCTGCAGGAAACTCGGAGTTTCACTAAATCTACTTCTGTGTCTTCCCTAAAAGTCTGAGAATCAAATCAGTGACGGTCCTCCATGGACAGATACCACTTGATAAATTTCTGGTAGTTGTTTGCCTGTGACACATTTGCCCCAGGCCTACCTAAAAATTCTCTGCTCTCAAGCTCCCAACATGGAAACAATTGGGAATACTAAGTCAGGCCCTCTGTCCGTCAAGGTGGATGCAATTTCATGGAGGAAGGGGAATTACAAATTCCACATTGACTCTCATTACACCTTTCAGTAAAGGGGTTTTCAAATGGTTATTTGCCTACTATGTTTTGATTATGTACTAGCAGTAGATGCAAATATAACACAATCTAGAAAAGCTATTTTTAACACACATTTCAGGTAACAGGAAATAACAGTACACTTCAATATTCATACCTATATTTGATGCAAAGAAGTATCATGGAAGGGGGCCGGGTGCGGTGGCTCACGCCTGTAATCCCAGCCCTTTGGGAGGCCGAGGCAGGCGGATCACGAGGTCAAGAGATCGAGACCATCCTGGTCAACATGGTGAAACCCCGTCTCTACCAAAAATACAAAAAAATTAGCTGGGCATGGTGGCGCGTGCCTGTAATCCCAGCTACTCAGGAGGCTGAGGCAGGAGAATTGCCTGAACCCAGGAGGCAGAGGTTGTGGTGAGCCGAGATTGCGCCATTGCACTCCAGCCTGGGTAACAAGAGGGAAACTGTCTCAAAAAAAAAAAAAAGAAGTATCATGGAAGGATCAAGAAAAAACTACAAAACGACATTGTACTTGAATAAAATTCTATAAGAGGCATGGAATGGCACTATGAATGCTGAGAAATAAAGGATCAATGTAAAATCTTCTGCAACTAAAGAGAGAGCACTGTTCACCTCTCTCTTTTAAAGGGATGTTGGTAACTATGAAATTACCATAGTTTTTAGATTCCTCTGATACAAGTCACTTTATCCTTAAGAAAAATTTAAACTTCATGAAAAATGTTAGATGTCCACTGAAAAAATGTGGCAGGTATCATGTTTGTCAAAATTCTTTTAGAGAGGCAAGAACACCCCAGAGCAGTGAAAAGTACAAAGTAGGCCCACTACGACTTGCTTTTTTCTTGCAACAAGAAAAAAGTAATGGGAGCTTTTATCCGATTTGTAAGGCTCTGACCGTTGCTTCCCACCAATTGCTTCCCACTTCTCTCTCTCTCTCTCTCTCTCTCTCTCTCTCTCTCTCTCTCTCTCTCTCTCTCTCTCTCTCTCTCTCTTTTAAATTGTTTCTTGGTTCCTCTTTGTGTCCTGTTTTGGTTATTTTGTGTTGCCTAGTGAATAGGACAGTGCTGACAAATTCAACTAAGCATCCCAAGTAGCTGGGACTGCAGGCGCATGCCACCACCGGTTACTTTTTTTGTACTTTTAGTGGAGACGAGGTTTCACCTTGTTACCCTGGGTGATCTCCAACTCCTGAGCTCAGATGATCCACCGACCTCAGCCTCCCAAAGGGCTGGAATTACAGGTGTGAGCCACCGCTCGGGCCTGAAGAGTTCTTAGACGTGACATCAAAAGTAATTCGTGAAAGAAAAATTGGTTAATTGGGTGTGTGACCAGCAATTGGATGAGAGTCCTTGGGCTCCCAGAGCAAGGATGCTCACCACTCTAGCAAGGAAAATGCGGCAGTTTCCAGTCTTAGTGTGGACAGGGAGACGGAGCACACAAGAAAAAAATACGAGCATGCTAGCCTTAGCCCATGTTCAGCATCCATCATCATCCAAAACTTACATTACTAATGATAAAATATTTGCAATATTCCCAACGGCCCTGTCTAGCGTCATCATAGAGGAAGCTGCAAGCTAGAGCTGCTGTTCAGGGACGTCCTGAAAGCTCTGTTCTCTGATCGATAGAAGCCACAAGAAGAGGAAGATCTCATCTTTATGAATTTATTATTATCTCTTCTCGTTTTTGTCAGAAGGGCTTCAAAAGGGATCCAATCAAAATTGTAGCTGTCATGCAATAATTTGAGCTACATATTTGGTTTATCCTCTGTATTCCATGGGTACCGTTTTGTTCTGCTTAAAATCTTGTGCCTTTGCAAGCAACTTAAAAAAAAAAACCCCTCTCATTTGATCATTATATATTTATACATGTATCAAAATATCACTCTGTACCCCATATATATGTACAATACTTACTGTCAACTAAAAACCTTAAAATTGCACTACTAACACTTAGTTTCTTAACAGTCAAAAGTTGGAAGTTGTCAAGCTCGTGGTAATGGATACAAGTTTTGCAACATTCAAATTTTTGCTAGAAAGCCCCAGTCTTACCATTGGTCACAAATCCTGTCAGTTGTTTTCCTTGAAATGGCAGGCTCACTTGGTTAATTAAAAAAAAAAAAAAAAAAAAATCATGTCTGCCAAATATGAGGTCTTAACAGCCATAGCTTGTTAATTATTCTTTCAAATAAAAATGGTGTTTTCTGGCCGGGCGCGATGGCTCAAGCCTGTAATCCCAGCACTTTGGGAGGCCGAGGTGGGCGGATCACAAGGTCGAGAGATCGAGACCATCCTGGTCAACATGGTGAAATCCCGTCTCTACTAAAAATACAAAAAATTAGCTGGGCACGGTGGTGCGCGCCTGTAATCCCAGCTACTCAGGAGGCTGAGGCAGGAGAATTGCCTGAACCCAGGAGGCGGAGGTTGCGGTGAGCCGAGATCGCGCCATTGCACTCCAGCCTGGGTAACAAGAGCGAAACTCCTTCTCAAAAAAAAATGGTGTTTTCTGAAAAAAACACTAGTTATGCGTGTCGGCGGGAGGAATCTTTTTCCGGGGGATGACGGTGTGCGGAGGCGTGCCGCGGGTCCTTATGTATACTTTCCACTTCGCCGCACAGAACACACACAGCTCCGGCTGAACTCTAATAAAATTAAGCATGATTACTGCGTCAAGGGGAAAAAAATTCTTCTGCGGTTGTCTGTCAAATGTTTTGATAGAAGCAAATGAGATGGCTAACAGGATTCCTCTCCGGTGGCAGCTGCGTTCGCTCCACGACTCCCTAATGGCTCTCGGGAAGGTCACACCCAGTGTTTTGCTTGGCGCCCTCCTCCGAGGCTCACTGTGATGAACGAGGGCTAAGAGGAGTAGAAATATTTCCAAGCTCAGGCGATCTTTGGCAAGGTTGGAAAAGCGCAGACCAGGAGGTTATGGCCTGAGACCATCCTGATTATCGAGCAGCGAATCTTCTACTTCCTTGGCAGAGACAGGGACGGCTCAATCAGATACAAAATGAAATAATTAGAAAATGAGAATGTTGTTGGTACTGAAGTGGAATGATTGAAAACAAGAACAGGGGACAACAAAAGTCGGTTAGCAGAGTGGCGCAGCGGAAGCGTGCTGGGCCCATAACCCAGAGGTTGATGGATCGAAACCATCCTCTGCTAGCAGTTTTATGGCAGGCTGCAGGTGCGTCTACAAACAACTCCCAAACTTACACGTTAAAACTCCCATTTCAGCACTGAAGTATGTGTTTCTTTCCCAGCCCTGAAATCTCGCCGTCTCCCAAGAGTCACCTGCTGCATTGTGCAACACCATCCTACATAGTAGAACAAAAGTATACGCTTAGCTGAAATGCTCTCACTGTTTCTCTCTCTCTCTCTCTCTCTCTCTCTCTCTTCTATTTTTAGACGGAGTTTCGCTCTTGTTACCCAGGCTGGAGTGCAATGGCGCGATCTCGGCTCACCGCAACCTCCGCCTCCTGGGTTCAGGCAATTCTCCTGCCTCAGCCTCCCGAGTAGCTGGGATTACAGGCACGCACCACCGTGCCCAGCTAATTTTTGTGTTTTTAGTACTCTGTCGTCCATGCTGGAGTGCAGTGGTGCGATCTCGTCTCACTTGTAACCTCTGCCTCCCAATTTCAAGCGATTTTCCTGCCTCAGCCTCCTGAGTAGCCGGGATTACAGGTGCGTGCCACCGCGCTGGGCTAATTTTTTTTTTTTTTTTTTTGTATTTTTAGTAGAGACAGGGTTTCACCATCTTGGCCAGGCTGGCCTTGAACTCCTGACCTCGTGATCCACCCGCCTCGGCCTCCCAAAGTGCTGGGATTCTTTTGCTAATACATTGTATGCGATTTTACCGTGGAGATGACAAAACCCACATTTACTTCTGTTAATTGTCTGGACATTCTCTTCCTTATTAATTATGTGCTTTAATAAGTATTTGACAAAATATAGTAACTTTGTTTTCAATTAGTTGCTCTCCACCTCTCTGCCTTTGTCATTACTTTTGTTGTTTTTCTCTGTCACCAGAAAAGTCCGTTTTGGGTGTCAACGTTAAGCCCCATGAGTATTTGCTGAAGGCAATCAGTTGGTTCCACCTCTTCAGTCTTGCCTTTGAGAAATCGTAGGTAAATGAGTAAGGACTGTTGTACCGATCCTACTGACATCCACCCTTTATAGACCAGCAGGTTTCTTGGACTTGGCACAAATAAAACAAACACCAGCTCACTAGCAAATACAGGTAATGTTCAGAGTACATAAATACACTCTGTTCAATGAATTGACTCCATGGAATTCAAACCACCTACTTAGCTGTCTTTTCTGAGTCCAAGAATTCCTTTACAATAGCAGTCAACATTAGTGATATGTGCTAAATTCATTTCTGAGTATGAGTAAGAATCTCTTCTTAGGACCTATGCAGCTTGCTTGGTACAATACCAGATTTTTGAGAGTCAAGGGGTCAAACTCTTGTCCAGATGTCGTGGCAGGCCAGGTACAGTGGCTCATACCTGTAATCCCAGCACTTTAGGAGGCCAAAGCAAGTGGATCACTTGAGGTCAGGAGCTCGAGAACTGCCTGGCCAACATGGTGAAACACTATCTCTACTAAAAATACAAAATTAGGCGAGTGTGTGGCGCCCGCCTGCAGTCCTTGGTACTCAGAAGGCTGAGGCATGAGAATCGCTTGAACCAGGAAGGCACGGATTGCAATGAGCCAAGATCACGCCACCACACTCTAGCCTGGGCGACAAAAGCAAAACTCCATCTCAAAAAACAAAGCAAAACAAAATAACAATAAGAAGAAACAGATGTAGTGGTGTTTTCCGGTTTGTGTAGCAAGGTTTCTCTCTATGTATTTGAGTGGGCACACTTAAGAAACATACCCCAAGTGTCTCATACACACTTGGATGTGATTTAAATGGTAGATTCTGGAACCCTCAGGCCCTTTTGGAAGGTGGTGAATGTATTTTGTTAGAGAGACTGGGGTCATGGGTGGACAGAGGGCCTATCTGGTAGGCAGACTCTAAGATGACCCCCAATAATCTCTACCTCCTAATATTAATGCCCTGGTGTCGTTCCTTATCTACCAGGGGTGGTCTTTGTGTCTAATCTAAGTGATAGCTCTAACTCTAGAGGAAGCCAGTTACTCTGTCACCAGCAGTCCTGTGTAGCAGCCTTCCTGCCAACACCCACTAGAGAGATCGGAAGAACATCTTCCAGGCTCAGTCAAGCCTTATGATGACTAGAGCCCTAGCTGGCCTCTTGATCGCAAGCTTATGAGGAAGCCTGAGCTGGAACCACCCAAACACAACACTTTTGATTCTGATTTTCTGAGTTACGGGCACATGAGGTAATAAATGTCTTGTTTTAATCCACTACATTTGGAGTTACTTGTTACAGCAATTGATAAGCAATACAAATCTTAAATTAAGTTTATAACTTAAAGCTCCCTGGACTATCCAGGAAATGCACATCTAGGATGCCTGTCTACTGTAGGTCACCCTGTGGCTTTGATTTCTCAGGATGAGAATATTTTCTATTTTCTTTACTTGGTGCATTCCTAAGTGACAAGACTACTTCTCGGGCAGTTCACTACGGATGATACTTGAGCGTTCTCTCTAGATTGTTATGAGTCTGCATGTATGTCACTGAGGACATGTGGAGTGACACTTCATTCTCAGCAGATCCTAGAGACTTCAGTTTGCCTCCATTTAGAAGCTGCCAAAAGCACAAGCTCAAATTTGCCTCCACGAGGAAGCGCTCTAACAGCATCGGCAACTGGGTGTGGTGGTGCTCTGCTCAGCTGTGTTCTCACTTCCTTTCACATTGCTTTTAGATGTCTCCATCACTTTCATGGTCGAAAACAAACTTTTGAAGAATTGATTTAGAATGTGTTTTAATAAAAGTACAAATCATATGGGTATAGGTAAATGAATTTTCACACAGGAAGCCCACAGGTAACCTCCATCTAGATCAAGAAATAAAATATTACCAGCACCTCAGAGACTCTCTTGATGCTGCCTTTCAGTTACTTTTCCCTTCTGTTTCGCCTCTGTCACCCAGGCTGGAGTGCAGTGGCACGATCTCGGCTCACCGCAACCTCCGTCTCCTGGGTTCAAGCGATTCTCCTGCCTCAGCCTCCTGAGTAGCTGGGATTACAGGTGCGCACCACCACGCCCAGCTAATTTTTGTGTTTTTAGTAGTGACGGGGTTTCACCATGTTGGTCAGGCTGGTCTAGATCTCCTGACCTCGTGTTCCACCCGCCTTGGCCTCCCAAAGTGCTGGGATTACAGGTGTGAGCCATTGCGCCCGGCCAACCATCCCAACTTCTAACACCAGAGTTCACTTCTTCCTGTCCTTATAACTTAGGTAAAGAGTCATATTGTTTTCCCTCTTTTGCATTTGATTTCAGTTATGCCTATAAATCAATCATTGTTACTAAATATAGCAGCAACTTCATTTTCATGGCAGTGGAATGTTCCATTGTATTTTTATGACCCAATTTATTCTACCGTTGATGGACACTTACGCTGTTTCTATTTTGGGGCCATTACAGGTAAACATACAGGCGTGAGCCACCGTGCCAGCCTTCTCTCTTTCATAAATTGTGTCTATGAATACTTGGTTCAGTTTCTGGGTACTATATTTGGTTACATTGTTCTATTTTTACATCATTATGAAAATTGCCTACTGTCTTAATTATCATAGCATTATAATAAGCTTTGATATCCGTCTATGTACACCCTCTCGTTTTGTGCTTTTCAGGGTAGTCTAGGCTATTCTTGGATCTTTACATGGTTATATAATGTTCAGAATGAGCATGTCAATTTTCACAATAGTGTCTTTTAATTTCATTGCATAGACTTTATAATTCATTTTAAGGAGAATTGTAATCTTTTATTCCTCCATTCAATGAATACAGTATATCGTTAGAATAATTTAGGTATTCTTTACATTCTTTTGGCAATGTTTTCTTGTTTTCTGAATAGGGGTCCTGCACAGTTTTGTAAGTTATTTCTAGGTTGAAAAATGTTTTCTGGAGCTATTGCAAATAATATCATCTTAAAGATGTTATTGAGGCATAACATACGTACATAAAACTCCACCTATAAGTGTGAACCTTGATGAATTTTTACAAACAGAACACACGCATATAAACAGCACCCACTGAATCAAATACTAATGTATTATTAATGTATTAAGGAGCGCAATCTCAGGGAAGGCTACTCGGGGGAAGAAACTGGGGAAAATTTATTGATCAGGGCCAGACATGGTGGCTCCTACCTGTAATCCCAGAACTTTGGGAAGCCAAAGCGGGCAGATCAATTGAGCTTAGGAGTTCAAGACCAGCCTGGCCAACACAGTAATACCCATCTCTACTAAAAATACAAAAATTAGCTGGGTGTGGTGGTACACACCTGTAATTCCAGCTACTTGGGAGGCTGAGACAGGAGAATCACTTGAATCGAGTAGGCAGAGGTTAGAGTAAGCTAAGATGGTGCCACTGTATTCCAGCCTGGGAGACAGAGCAAGACTCGTCTAAAAAAAAAAAAAAAAAATTATTGTTCAGCCACTATATCTAACCAGCCCTTGGCTCTGTTTATTTTCGTTATATGTTTGTTTTCCATTTCATTTTTCTGCTTTTAACTCTCCTGTTTCCTCCTTCTATGATCTATAACATTACGATTTTCTGTTCTTTCTAGAAGTCCTTAAGAGTTTTTTTTTTTTTTAGCTTTTTTTTAAATGTATTCAAGACTATACTTTCATCAACTGAAAAATCATGAGATGTATAAATTTGGAAGAATTATTTACTTTTTAAAAATAATCACAGCCTGTACGCTGGCTATCCCGACAGGCTGGAAAGTGTCGCTTCCAGCCAAAGCCAGAAGGAGAAGCTTTGCGGGGGGAAAGGTCGGGCAGGAGTTTTATGCTGAACAAGTTTGCTAAACATACATATTTAACAGGTGATGGAGGAGTTGTGAATATTTTCGAAGGGGGAATATGCATATATATAAATGTGTAAGTTACATGTCACTTATGTTTACTATGTTATGGGTCGAGACTTAATATTTAAAAGTATTACAATTAAGCCCTATTAGTCAAAAGGTGAAGCAGGGACATGAAGCGGCCTCTGTAAACTGGCCAGAACCAGTCTGTGGTTGGTGGTCTTTTTATTAGGAGAAAGTTACTGAAACTGGTCTGTGGTCTAAGCAAAGCTGTAGTTATGGCTCGTGGAATGGAGGGGTCAGCTAGTCAGTGCTTGATGGGTGGTGAGCTGTAACTTTTGTTTACTGTGTTCTCTCATATACTTTTTTACTGTTTTTTAAAATTATTAATTGTTTATCTTGAAGCCAGTGTTTGTTTAGCTGTTAGAGAAAAAGGAAAAACTTAATCTTGTGTCGATTAGAATAGAGTTTATTTTTTAAGTGTATTGGTCTGTTACTTAACCGTTGTCTGGCGTGGCCTTAGATCTTGTTTATAATTTGCTATCTTATTACCACAAAAAGTTCATTTCTTTTTTTTTTTTTTTTTTTTGGAGACAGAGTCTCTCTGTTGCCCAGGCTGCAGTAGTGCCCTCTCAGCTCACTCCAACCTCTTCCTCCGAGGTTCAAGTGATTCTCCTGCTTCAGTCTCCTGAGAAGCTGGATTACAGGCACCCACCACCACACTTGGCTAATACAAAGGGTTTACTTCATCAGTCTTAAGATTTCTGTTTTAACATTAATGCTGCTCAGTTATTGTATCTAAACTACAAAATGGAGGAAGTATGATGAGGTGAACCTGACTTCCCATCCTATAACCTCCTGTATCTGAATCCTTTGAAATTTGCATAATCACATGTCAGTGTCTACTCGGAAACA
The DNA here is from genome assembly GCA_031835075.1 of Saguinus oedipus. Lineage (NCBI taxonomy): Eukaryota > Metazoa > Chordata > Mammalia > Primates > Cebidae > Saguinus > Saguinus oedipus. Next base: position 5,928,043 of record CM063172.1, on the reverse strand, counting down.
GAAACAAATTGTGTTCCATGCCAAGCATCTCTTGGGAACCTACAAATCTCATCAACTCTATAAATCCAATGAAAAATTTGTACAAATATGCCAGTCCTTATATTCAGTAAAAAGAAAAAAAAAAGAAAAAAGAAAAATTTGTGCCAATAAATGGCTCATAAATTTGAGAAATATACCAAGAAAGTACAGAAATAAGAGCAAATGTTGTTCATTTTAAACTCATTTACAAGGTATTTTGGACATACACAAATGTGAAGTACTAATAAACCTATAAGCCAATTCAAGAAATGAAAGATTATAAATGAAGGTGACGTCATCTACGTTCCCAGCTCTTCTCACCTCTTCTCCAAACCTCCTAAACATAACCACTACTTTGAATTTGATTTGTACCATGTCCTTACATTTCTTTATTTTTACTACATGAGAATTTTTATTGATACAATTTTCCATGTTTTTAGTATCTGCATGTATTTTATACTTTATGTATTCATCTGCAATGTGCACATTTATGCTTGAAGAAACTTTCACAGATTGAAGCACAGTGGCTTACTTTTTTCTCAATTTTTTACCTAGGTGCAATCAGGATTAAATTTATTTTGTATTGTATTATATATTGTATTTCGTTTCTCTTCAAGTATGACAACCAAATGAATAAATTTCTTTTTTCTATTTTTTTTCTTCTGAGATGGAGTCTCGCTCTGTTGCCCAGGCTGGAGTGCAGTGGCACAATCTCAGCTCACTGCAACCCCTGCCTCCCAAGTTCAAGCAATTCTTTTGCCTCAGAGCCCTCCCAGTAGCTAGGATTACAGGTACACACCACCTTGCCTGGCTTATATTTGTATTTTTAGTAGAGATGGGATTTTACCATGTTGGCCAGGCTAGTCACAAACTCCTGACCTCAGATGATCCACCTGCCTCAGCCTCCCAAAGTGCTGGGATTACAGGCGTGAGCCCCTGGGCCCAGCTCTTTTTCTTTTCTTTCTTTCTTTTTTTTTTTTTTTGTTGTTGTTGTCAGACAGGGTCTTGCTCTATCACCCCGGCTGGCATTCAGTGACATGATCTTGGCTCACTGCAGCCTTGGACCTCCCAGGCTAAAGGACTAAATTTCTAAAACTCATAAAAATTAAGAAACATGTTCTCTTATAGTTAAAATAATTTTTATCAGGATTATTTTGATGCAATAGAAAGCTGTGTGGTGAGCAGCGGGAAATAATCTATTTAAAATGGCACAAGTTAATCTGGAAACTCTATTATCATAATTAATCAACATCAAAGTGCAGATAATTGGGTAGGAAGATGAAACAAAACTAGGAATGTTCCTCAGCATTAGGTTGCTGTCATATACAGAGCTAACACAAATGGAAAGACACACATTGGCCCCTAAAAGAAAACAAAGCACCTCACCAGCAAGAAGACAACATGAGTGGCTTCTGCTTCAGGAAGAGACTAAAGAGAGAGACTGAAACTGTGAATATGAAAAACCGCCTTGGGATGCCTTAAGAAAACAGTCACCATGTAGAAACTAGTCCAAGTCGTGAGGGACAAAAAGAGGAACCTTGAGTAAACATGGCACTTAGAAATATCATTGCATGGTGGTGCATACACTGCCTTGTTCTACAGTTTACAGAGAATATACAAGTCCAACATTAGTGGATTTGCTGGTGGCTACGGTGCTTATAACGACCCACATATTGATTAGCATCTTGTTTATTTAGGAATAAGTCAATAAGGGAAACATTTATGGGGAGATCTGAGGTTTGAGTGATACCATTTGGAATGGCAAGGACTGACAGTAACAGCCTGGAATGCACTCATGAGGGAAGTACCTATGCCCTGTGTCATTTTATAAATGTACAGCTCTGTTTTGCAACCAGTATCAACAAATGTGCTTCCAATTCCAAAGGATGGTATTATATATGCAGCACCTCTGATGGTAACTGCTACAACATTAGCCAAAGTCAGGTGCATGAGAATCGTATTTAAGGGCTTCTTCTGATGGGGCTGAAATAAGATGTGCATATGTGTAATGAATAGCACTAAGTTCCCCATAAGCCCAATGCCAGTTTGAAAGACAAGTAAGATTCCCAGTGTTGTGTCTCTTAGATACAAAATATTCACGGTTTTCTGGCATCTTTTGATTGAAGCCAGCACAGCCTAAACAGCAGCATAAATATATTCCACATATGAAAGTTTAGCAATCACTGAATTCTTGGAAAGAAATTTCAAATTCGACATGAAAATTATCACGAAAGAGGGACAAATCCTCAACTGTTCATGAACCTGTTACACTTCTGTGGGATTTCCAGAGGCTGGATGCCGCGTATTGTTCGAATATCTAGACAGCAGATGAAGTTTACGTGGCAGTCGGGCTTGGCTACACATTTTTAACATTCGTTCTAGCCCATTTTTCAGGAGTGGTCTGTCCTATTTTAAAGACAATTTTGCATATAATAAAAAACAATTTTATCTCAAATTCTGGTATTTTATTTTAATTATAAACATAACTTGAAATATTTTCTACTTTTTATATACGGGTAATATTTGTAACCTATCAATAGCCATATATGAATATGAATCCACTTTTCAGAATACTAATTGTAGCACACTGTTATTTTATGAATCATAAAATGTATTTATAGAATATGGTTTCCTGCGGATTAATTTATGCCATTAAAATGCTAATTTTGCTTGTTCTGAAGAACTTTCTTTGCTTGGGAAGCATATTTAATATTTTTACAGATACAGTAAAGGTTCAACTGAAGTTGACAACGTGATGAAATGTAATAAGGTATTCAATCAATTTACTTTCAGTTAACCAACAAGGTTGATGAAGTCTTTTTCATTTAACAAAGAAAGAGCTCTTCTCCTGACCGTGAATTACCATCTAGTTATTACATAACTTCCTATGTTTCTTTCTTTTTTTTTTGAGACAGAGTTTCACTCTTGTTACCCAGGCTGGAGGGCAATGGTGCGAACTCCGCTCACCGCAACCTCCACCTCCTGGGTTCAGGCAATTCTCCTGCCTCAGCCTCCTGAGTAGCTGGGATTACAGGCACGCGCCACCATGCCCAGCTAATTTTTTGTATTTTTAGTAGAGATGGGGTTTCACCATGTTGACCAGGATGGTCTCGATCTCTTGACCTCGTGATCCACCCGCCTCGGCCTGCCAAAGTGCTGGGATTACAGGCCTGATCCACCGCGCTTGGCCAACTTCCTATGTTTCTTTACAGCAAGGTATATTAAAAACTTGGTCTCCAGCCTGCCCTGCAGTATTCAGAATACTGTACACACGCGCACATATCCTGTTGACGCTGTTTCTCTGGAGACTTCAGACTTAGACACAAGGGAAGTGGAACTGCCACCTGCATGCCCAGGGCCAGATCCATGCTCCAAAAAGTCCTAAGAGGACCTCTTGCTTGTACCTCTGATTGACCTTTGGGGTCCATGCAAGCAGAAGATTATAGCTAAAACAGAGTGACAAGTGGCTTGGCTTAGAGATAAGGAGTACACCGGCTCAAAGCCCATCTGCAAAGACCAGAGTGTTGGTTTTTTCTCTCCCTCTAGGTGTTTATGAAAATCTTTGTCAAGGTAACAGTAATTAAAGCTGGGAGACAGTGGTGGATCCCAAAGGAGGCTGTGCGGCAAATGACTGGCACCCGCTGAAGGCGTCAAGAGCTGCAGAAAAGGAGAAACGTGGCTGGGCACGGTGGGTAACGCCTGTAATCTCAACGCTTTGGGCGGCCGAGGTGGGTGGATCACGAGGTCAGGAGTTCAAGACCAGCCTGGTCAAGATGGTGAAACCCCGTCTCTACTAAAAATACAAAAATTAGCCGGGTGTGGTGGGGCACGCCTATATTCTCAGCTACTCAGGAGGCTGAGGCAGGGAATTGCTTGAACCCGGGAGGCGGAGTGTTGCAGTGAGCCGAGATCGTGCCGTTGCACTCCAGCCTGGGCAGTAGAGCGAGACTCTGTGGCGAAAAAAGAGAGGGAGAAAAGCCCGGATCCTCAATCAGCTGCCTTGCCGACTGCTAGTGCCGCAAATGCCATCCGGGCGGCGCAGATTCACCAGTGCAGCTCTCCAGTCCTGCGCACCTGCGAAAGCCGCCCTCACTCACCCCGCGGGTGCGGAGAGTGCTCCCCACTCAGACAGGGGATCCGGTGGGCCGACAGATCCACGCCGGGCCCCTGAGCCCCCTGAGCCGCTGAGCCCCCTGAGGCCCCTGAGCCCCCTGAGCCCCCTGAGCCCCCTGAGGCCCCTGAGCCGCTGAGCCCCCTGAGCCCCCTGAGCCGCTGAGCCCCCGAGCCCCCTGAGCCGCTGAGCCCCCTGAGCCCCCTGAGCCGCTGAGCCCCCGAGCCCCCTGAGGCCCCTGAGCCCCCTGAGCCCCCTGAGCCGCTGAGCCCCCTGAGCCCCCTGAGCCCCTGAGCCCCCTGAGCCGCTGAGCCCCCTGAGCCCCCTGAGCCCCCTGAGCCCCCTGATCCCCCTGAGCCCCCTGAGCCCCCTGAGCCCCCTGAGCCTGCTCCTCCGAGGCCCACAGCGGTCGGAGCCTGGAAACTGCACCCGCCCGATTCCAGCTCTGCGCCACTCACTCGGTGAATCCGGACCGCAGGGTCCCAGGCAGGCGCTGCCCACGCCGGGGACGAGGGTCCTTGCGCTTCCTCTCGAGTTCCTCTCCCCGCCCCGACTGCTGCGACTCGCTGTGGAGCCAGCAGAGGCCCGAGCGCCCCGCTGAGGTCTCCAAACAGCAAAGCAAGTTACTGGGGCTGCCGAAGTCCCCGTGTCCCCAGTTCCCGCGGGTGCCCGGCCTGGAGGGCGCCAAGCCCCCTGAGGCCCTCGCGCATTCCTCGCGCGTGAATCCCAACCGTCAACCGAACACTGCGCTCTTGCACTGGGTCAGATTCTGCAGACGCTGGAAACCTCGGAAGCCAAAACGTTGCTGGAAATCACTGACCGCGCCTCATCTCTCCTCATGGGCAGTCTCCTGGGCAAACTGGGACTGTCGTCCTCGTCCCCGGCCCAGGTGCGCACGGACTTGCCCAAGAGGCACACGAACCGCCGGCCAACCCAGCCCCTTCGCCAAGTCCATCGGGTTCAGTTTGTCCACCGCGCCCACCCTGCCCCGCGGCATAGACCTGCGAGGAGGCCGCGGAACCTGGATGCTGCCGATCCAACCACTTGGCCGGTCAACGAGGCTTGGAGGCGCTTTCCCATGAAGGCCCAGAATTCCACCCTGGGGCCTCTCCCTTCAGACTGGTGGGAAAGTTACTTAAAGCGCACCATTTGGTCTCTTCGACACCCCAGGCCGATTTGGAGTCCGGTGACCATCAAGATCACTCCTTCTGGCCAGAGGGTTTCTCCTTCCATTTGTCCTGAAGGTGTAACTGACCCTGCAGGTCCCCCACCCTCTGAGGAGCCCCCAGATCCATGTTCAAAGGAGACAGTGTTGAGGGCTCTCAGAGAGTGCAGAGAAGGGAAAGGGAGGTTGGAAGAACCGCTATTGCCTGAGACCGTGGACAGTAAGAGAAGGAGCCCAGAGACCAGAGCATCCGCATTTAAGCCCGTGATGAAAAACGGAACCCTCACTTCTTTTGTGCCCAGGCCTGGGCCTCTGAAGAGAAGCCTCCACTCCTGGAGCTCAGATCACAGCTTGACCAAGAGACCCAGTTGCTCCTCCATGAGCTCCTTGTCCAGCATACACACACGTGGCCCCCTCAGCTCCAAAAGAAATGCTATTTCCAGTTCTTACAGCTCTTCCAGACATTTATCAGAGCCTCAAAAGAGAAGTGTTCCCAATGTATCAGTCCAGACACCAGAGTGGCCAATAAAAAGGAAAAAAAGTGGTCATCGGTCTTACTCTCCAGTCCCACTGGTATCAGATTTTGCGTCCCCAGGAGAATCTGGAAGTTCAGGGCAGCAAGATCAAAAGAGTCCACTGCTGCCGCCTGGCCCTGAGAACACGCTCTCGGAGATCCCACCTCCCCAGCTTGGTTATACAGTCTCTGATGAGAACTTGACCTTGAGGAAGAAAGCTGACCTACACTGGAGCAACAAAGCAAGCGAAGACACAGCTGACGTCACCACAGACCCTGTCCCCGAGACTTGGCTTGCTCTCGACCCTTCCCTATCTCCCCCTCTGCCTTCAGAAACAGATCTAACCCAGGGGGCAAATCCTCAGTTGGAAAACTTGAGAAAAATTCAGAAGTCTCCAGGTCCACTGGCCTCCCCACAGTCGACGAGAGAAGCAACCAGTGTGGCCCTTTCTCCTTTGAAGACACCCAGTCTACCAACCACACGTGGGTGCTCACAGTCAGAACTCCTTCCAGGCACGTCTCTGGACTCCAAGGCCACAGCTGCTTTCATCCTGCTGACCCCCACCTCTCCCACATCAGCAGTCACTGACACCACCTGGCCACCTTTAACCTCTCAGGCTGACAGTTCTGCCATGCCCCCAGACCCACCTGCACCACCCACCATCCAAAGTACTTTGCTTGGAATGGTGAGTAGCCCAACTCCCCATTTTTCTGCATCTGTATCTTCTGATGCAACTTCTGCTCATCTCATGTTAAAACCGATTTCGGGGCCCCTGCACAGTAGCGACACTGGAAGCTCCTCATGTTCCAGAATTTCAGTCACAGCCACAGCATCTTCAAACTCTTCCGTCTCCACAACTCAGGGAACCTTAACTCCTACCTTCAAGCCTATCTTTGGCAGCACAGATCCACTTAAAACTATGCCCACGGTGGCTCCTTTCTCCTCCAAGCAGACGCCTCCTCCATTTACCCCTGCTCCTACCCATCATTTCCATGGCATGGTCAAGGCTACCTCTGCGGTCGTGCCCACCACCCTAGCCAGCACACCTGAACACTCTGCTTTTAAGCCACCTTTGGATTTTAGTGTGAATGTCATCAGTGCCACAGGCAACACTTACTCTGTCCCTTCCACTTGCCACACTTTCCTGCTTGGGACTGCCCAGGCTTTCAGGACCGACTTCACCGCAGCCACAGGCTTCATTTTCCCACCACACCACCGTCCTACCATTCCTACTGTCCACACAGTCACCATCTTTACCCAGGTCCTTTCCAGTACTGTCCAGATATCTCCTAGAAGTAGCACTGCTCATTGCAGGGGTGTGGGCAGCCCTCTGTCCGCCTCAGCCCTGGTACCCACAAACTGGCCTGCATCTTCCCCCAGCATCTCCAACCTGACCCCAACCATCACAGTTCCCTTGGGATCAAGCTCAAGGCCACCTTTCCCAGGATCCCAAGGAGCTGATCCCCAGCCTGCATTTGGTGCCACAGATGGACGGAAGCAAGGGCCTTCCCAGCCAGCTTCTACCCCAAGTGTCAGTAGCTCTTTTCTTTTTGGGAGCTCAGCAGTGGCACTGCCAACCCCAGTGCCAACTCCAGTTCAGCCAGCCTTCATCAGTACCACTCAGTCGGCCTTGGGGGGTTTGACACCCTCAGCCTCTACCTCTCAGACCCCTGCCAGCATCTGGCCAAGCATTGGCAGCATTCCAGCAGGTTTTCCCATCAGTCAAGCTAGTACAACGGGGTTTAGAATTGTAAGTCAGACCCACCAAAGTGGGGCTTTTGGCTCAGCGTTTGGCAGCAGAGCCCCACGACCTTTTGCTTTTGGAGGATTCATGACCCCTATGGACTGTGGTGAGCCCGGGATCAGAATGACTGGCCCAGACATGAGCTCTACCTCTGGAGCTTTCGGCATTGGATCATTGCCTAGTGGGACCACTAGCACCATGATCCCCTTCAGAAAAGGCTGGAGCCAAAACACTCAAGGCCTTCCCAGCCACAGCACAGCTTTCGACTTAGGGAGAGCCAGAATTTCTGCAAGGAAGTCTATGGCCCCCATTGCTCAAAGCGCCCCTGTCCCTGGACAAGCTAGGGCAGGCAGTAGTGTTGGTGTTGGGATGCCTTTTGCACCTGCCCAGGACTCTGTTGGGAGAGGACCTTTTAGATCATCAGCCCCTTCATTTTCCATTGGTACAAAATCAAAAACCCCAAAGAATCGGGAGCACAGGCATTCCCGAAGGCATCACGCCTACAAGAAGTAGTCTGTGTTCCCTGAAACTTCACCCTGACTTGGACCTCAGCATTGTTTCTGAAAAACCTCAGTGTCTTCCAATTTTCTAAAGTGAACATACTCCACATCTAAAGCTTTAGATGTTCACCCTGTGTGTCCTAATCTACATCCTTGAAGAATGTGAAGGACTAAAGCATCTACTGGTGAGAGCAGATTAAGGCCAGGCGGGACCAAACGCATTGCACTCGAACAGAACCTCACCTTCTCCTTCCTGTCCACTTCTCTCTGTGTCAGGTGTGCAGTGTGTGCACAGCAGCAGCATGGATAATATCCAGGCTCAGCAGACAAGTTCAATGTCTATCAATAAGCATTTTTTCATACATCCCACCATCCCCACCGTTGGTAAACACTAGCATGTTCTCTGTCATTCACTACAGGTTGTCTTTTAGAGAGTGTCACTTAAATTGAATCAAACAGTATGGAACCCTCAGAGATTGGCTTCCTTCATTCAGCGTAATGCCACTGAGATTCATCCAAGTTGTTACATATGCCAAAAATTTATTTCTTTTATTGCTGATTAAAAATCAATTTTAATTGTATTCAATGGTATTACTATACCACAGTTTGTTCATTCACCTGCAGAAGGACATTTAGGTTGTTTCTGTTATTTCTCAATAATGAAGTCACCATAAACACTGATGTTCAGGTTTTTGTGTGAACATGTTTTCATTTCTCTAGGAAAATTTCTGGGAGTGGTATTATTGCTGGGTCATATGGTGTCTATTAACCTTATGAGAAACTGTCAAACTATTGAGTTCATGACAATCCTATGAGGTAGGCACTTTTCAGTTGTTATTTTACAGATGGGGACAGAAGCAATGAAGAAGCCGAATAGCTTGTCTAAAGACACACAGTGAGAAAGTGACAAAGGCATGAGTTGTGTCTGGGGTGTTGGCAAGGACGCAGAGAAAACATTGTACATTGACGGTAGAAACCTAGGTTAGTAGAGCTGTTAAGGAAAATGGTATTAAAGTTCCCCAAAAACTAAAAACAGAACGGCCATGTGATGCTCCGATCCCACTTCTCAATATATATTCAAAGAAATTGAAGTCCATGTATTGAAGGGAGGATATCTGCACTCCCATGTTTACTGCAACATTATTCACAAGAGCCAAGACATGGCAAAAGCCTAAGTGTCTGCCGGTGACTGATGGATAAAGGAACTGTGGCATAGATACACAACGAAATATTATTCAGCCTTCAAGGTGACTATAAATCGACAAAAGTGAATTGCCTATTTCAAAATAAGAGAGTAAATTTCAAACATCCCACCATAAAAAAAGGTAGGTAATTCATCTCAGCTGGGTATGAAAAAAAAAGATAGGCAAGATAAGTACTAGATACGTTAACTAGCTTGATGTAATCATTCCACTCCGTATACATATATTAAAATATCACATAAATGTAGACAATTATGATTTGTCAATGAAAAATAATATTAATTTTTTTTTTTTGAGACGGAGTTTCGCTCTTGTTACCCAGGCTGGAGTGCAATGGCGCGATCTCGGCTCACCGAAACCTCCGCCTCCTGGGTTCAGGCAATTCTCCTGCCTCAGCCTCCTGAGTAGCTGGGATTACAGGCACGCACCACCGTGCCCAGCTAATTTTTTGTATTTTTAGTAGAGACGGGGTTTCACCATGTTGACCAGGATGGTCTCGATCTCTTGACCTCGTGATCCACCCGCCTCGGCCTCCCAAAGTGCTGGGATTACAGGCTTGAGCCACCGCGCCCGGCCCGAAGACATTGTTAAGTGAAGAAAAAGCAAAATGCAAAGGAGTGTTTATAGTTACTATGTTACTTTCTGAGGTGCAAGAAAAAGAAAAGGGGAAATAAGAAGGCAGACACATAGAAGGATAAATCAGGAAGCGGCCGGATCACCTGAGGTCGAGAGTTTGAGACCAGAATGAAACATGGAGAAACTCCGTCTTTACTAAAAATACAACCTGTAATCCCAGCTACGTTACTCGTGAGGCTGAGGCAGGAGAACTGCTTGAACCCAGGAGGCGGAGGTTACAGTGAGCCAAGATCCCGCCACTCCACTCCAGTGACAGAGAGAGACCGTCAGAAAAAAAACAAGGTAGGGTGGGAGATAAATCATGAAGCAGTGAAGTCAGTTACCTAGAACTGCAGTGGTTCTCCGAGGCAGTGGCTCACGCCTGTAATCCCAGCCCTTTGGGAGGCTGAGGAGGGTGATCCTTCAGATCAGGGGTTTGGGACCAGCCTAAGAGAAAGGGCAAAACCCTGGCTCAAATACAAAAAATGAGCTATTCTGGAGAGGTGGAAGAGTGGCCTGAGCCTTGGGGAGGTAGAGATTGCAGTGAGCTGAGATCATGCCACTACATTCCAGCCTGGGCTGATATTCAAGCAAATATCAAACCATAGTGTACAAAAAGAAAGAAGCAGATCAAGTTATTTTTAACATGGGGCAGGATGAGAACTGCAAACAAATGTTGGACTCTTTTTAATTGATTTTGTTTTCTGTTGTAACGTAGACAAAGCAATTCTGAAACAATTTTAGGTGTATTATGGGATAGGGCACATGAGTAAATGTGTTGATTTATTCATTTGAGTAAGTCATTTCAGCCAGTGTTCTAATTGTGGAAGAGAATCAGAGATAGGAGATGGTGGGAAGGCATAGAATTGTAAATATCGGGCCGTGGGTGGTGGCTGACGCCTGTAATCCCAAGACCGGTGGATCACCTGAGGTCGAGAGTTTGAGACCAGAATGAAACATGGAGAAACTCCGTCTTTACTAAAAATACAAAATTAGCCTGGTGTGGTGACTCATGCCTGTAATTCCAGCTACTCTGGAGGCTGAGGCAGGAGAATCGCTTGAACCTGGGAGGTGGAGGTTGCGGTGAGCCGAGATGGTGCCATTGCACTCCAGCCTGGGCAACGAGAGTGAAACTCCATCTCCAAAAAAAAAAAAAGAATTGTAAATATTGCTGGGTACTCATAATTATTAAAATATGCATATGTAGGTGCATACCCATGTATATGTGCACATGTACATATATGTGTGTCTATTTATGTGTTATGTATGTGTGAGTCTATACATGTATTTCCTAGATACTGTTGATAAAAGGTTCCAGAAGCAAAGCTGCCTTAGAAGCAGTAAGTACACATAGGCCCTGGATATTGGTCTTCAATGTTATTCCTCACTAAAAGATCACCTCTAAGAAACAGGAGACTTCAGGACTGGGACAGGGTAAATGCAGTCGAGCCTAGAACAAGTTGTTATGCCAGAAATTGAGGAAGTTTTAACAAATATAATGGAAGAATGTCACAAGAACAGAGTAGTCAGCTTGAAGGGGCTCCCTCGGACAAAATCTGCGTTATACAGACTACCAAAGTTATTAAAAGCAACAATGGAATTGTAAACCACTGAAAAATAACATTTTATGAGTCCATACTGATAATAACTATAGAAACAGACGTTAAAGAGGGACTCTTGATTACAACAGAATGACAAAGTAAAAACTGGTAAATATGGAGAACATTCTGGAGTTGAAAAAAAATAATCATTTTGCAACCATCATAGTAAATATGGTTCAGGTAGGAATTATCAATAGATGCTAACTCTAGAGGAAAATTTGGATGTGGAGCAAGTTATCTGTATAATCTTTAGGCATCTCCCACAGATTGTTTATAAGTTGCAAGGGTGAAAGTATACACATATAGCAACTTGACTGTGTGATTGGAATTAACCTCGTAATGAGGGACAATGGACAAGGCATGTTTCCAGATTTAACACTCCTGAGAATCACACGTCACTTACATGCTATTCTCTGTGGGATGCATAACGTGAACCCAGTTGTGAGGGGGGAAAAAGTCATACAAAGCCCAAATAAGAAATGTTCTATGTTTTAAAAACGTGAGCAGTACCATGTTCTTCAAGTCAATGTTAGCTTGGCATGGTGGCTCGCGCCTGTAATCCCAGCACTTTGGGAGGCTGAGGTGAGCAGATGGCGAAGTCAGGAGTTCGAGACCAGCCTGACCAACATGGTGAAACCCCACCTCTACTAAAAATACAAAATTAGCTGGGCATGGTGGCCCGAGCCTGTAATCCCAGCTACTCAGGAGGTTAAAGCAGGAGAATTGCTTGAAACCAGGAGGTGGCACAGTGAGCTGTGCCACCGCACTCCAGCCTGGGCAACAGAGCAAGACTCTGTCTCAAAAAAGAAAAAAAAGTCAATGTCATAAAATACAAAGAAAGGTTGTGAAAATATTCCAGGTTAAAGGAAATTAAAGGGATATGAAAAACACCCAATTCTAGACTGATTACTGAACTAGAGGGGTAAATACTAAAGGATCAATTGAAAAAAATTGGAATACAGGTGAGAAAATTCATAAAAAATTATATCAATGTTAAATATACTGGATTGGTAACTATATTGTGGCTCTAGCACAAGAAAATATTCCTTTAGGAAATACCCATGTAAATATTTAAGGGCAAAGGAACATCATATATATAACTTATGCTTAAATATTCTGGAAGACACACAAACATACACAGATATAACCAAATACAGAGAGAGAGAATGAACGTTTTTAGGTGAATCCTGTTAAAAGGTATGTGAGTAGACTTTATTAGTATATTTATTAGTATATAATATTCTTATTTTTAAATTTGTTCCATAAGTTTGAAATTATTTCCAGATAAAAAGTTTAAAAAGACCGGGTGTAATGGCGCACGCCTGTAATCCCAGCACTGTGGGAGGCCAGAGTTGGGTGGACCATCTGAGGTCAGGAGTTTGAGACCAGTCTGGCAAACATGGTGAGACCCTCATCTCTACTAAAAATGCAAAAATGAGCCGGGTGTAGTGGCGGGGGCCTGCAGTCACAGCTACTCGGGAGGCTGAGGCAGAAGAACCGCTTGAACCCAGGAGGTGGAGGCTGCAGTGAGCAGAAATCATGCCATTGCACTCCAGCCTGGTGGGCAGAGTAAGACTCTGTCTCAATAGATAATAACAATAATTCAAAAACATTTTGATAGAAATTTGAAGAAGGAAAAAGAATAGTACAACGAACATTCAACTTCCCATCAATCAGCTTAAATAATTAACAATATTTTGTCAATGTTGTTTTCTCTATTACTCCCCAATACCAACCAGTGTTTTGAAGCAAGTCAAAGACAGGAGATTCCAAAGCACTTTACTTTGACAATAAACAAAGGTACAAATTACTTGTTCCTACGTAAATAGAAAGGACAGCGACACACAAACTTGTTCAGAGAAGGAGAGGGTAATCAGTGCCTGACCAAAGCCTTTGGTTCTTTGGCTTTGCAACATGAGGCACTATGTGAGGAGGGCAAGGGGTCATTGCGCCATGGGGACAGCTTGGCTAAGAGCCCTTCAGGTGCAGGCAATGCCCGCAGCCCACGTGCTGGATGTGGTAAATTGTAATCTAAGAAGGGAGAGTAATTCCACTCGGATCTGCAAGAACTCTCCAGTACCTAAGGAGGAAATAAAACAGACAGATGGTCGAGAGAAATGAGAGGAAGCAAAAGAAGGAAAGACGTACCTGATCTAATCTAGTAACCTTTCTCAGATGTGCGGCAGAAACCGAAAACCCCTTGTTTTCTTTAAAAAGACCGACGAAGGTGGGATTCGAACCCACGCGTGCAGAGCACAATGGATTAGCAGTCCATCGCCTTAGCCACTCGGCCACCTCGTCCTTCGGATGGCTCTCCCTTTTGCGGGTACTCATTTAAGGCGTACTTTTGACAAAGCCTTGCAGTTTGATTCTGGTGATATGTTGATATGTATTGTAATGTCCTTCAAACTGTAGTCTCCTTAAAGAATTCTAACACAAAACAAGCTCTTTCCACCTTCCTGTGGAGAACCTTTTACAGCATAACAATCCTACCCAGCTGCCGTATGTCCAGTCTCAAGTGTCATCGTTCCTCCTATCCGTACTGGCTTTCCAGCTACTGAGATTTTTTCTTCCCCCCAAGCTCCATGCTCTCCTTCGTCTCTTCTTCTACCCACAGCAGTCTTTTAACTCTTCTCTCTGCCTCACTTCACCTGCCTTAGTTCATTGCTCATTCTCAGATCTCAAGTTAGTCCTTACAGCCCTTATTGAAGGCTATGCAGCTGACAATTTCGGGGGGGGGGGGGGATTTTTTCTGTTGTAAACCTATTTCTGCTCTGTTTCCGCCAAGGAATTTTATCCCAATATTATATATTTGTATGCTTAGAGACCGTAGCATGCCACACAGCAAAGGAAAATACTTACATAAAGTGAAACCTCTTAAATTTTTGTTATTTCCATTGACCATAAATCCCTAAGAGTTTCATTGTTTTTCTTCTGGTTTGAATTACCTTTACACCCCATGGTGGCACAATAAAAAAACCAAAATCAACAATTTTGATAAATAATTTGGCATATATAAAAAGTAGAGTTGCATTAGAAATGCATCTTTTAGTGACATGAGTGTTAATATTTTTTTCTCCAACAATTTATGTGTCCAAGGATAAATACTTCTTATAGTTGGAGTGTGCAGTGTTCGGGCCAAGGGCCTGAGACAGCTAGCGTGACTCGCCCCATCTTGGCTGCTGGACCTGTCTGCACTCCCCCATCTCGGGGGCTGTTGAGCTGAGACAAAGGCCGTGGGCTGAGTCACTGAGGCAAAAACAGAACGCAAAGCAAAGGTGTGCGGTTTATGAGGACATTGTGCTGTCTGTTTTCATGTCCCCATCAGTCTCTGTGTAAACAATAAAACTTGCTGCAATTGAGATGCCTAAGAGGAGCAAAGACCCCTGCCCATATTTTCCCTGGAGCTAAGTCTTTGTTCCACCCCCTGATAGAAAACAGGAATGACAAGCCACCTTAAGGGCATCTTTGGAAAACATAAACTTCTTTTTGAGTTATTTTCACAAGCCTCTGATAACTATTCTGTTTACCCTTTTTTTTTTACATAAACTTTGTGAGCTATTTTCAGAAGCCTCTGTTTACCCTTTCTTTGTGAGATAAAGTAACTGTAAACAAGGAAAAAGGTATAAATTAACCCACAAGAATAAACTTTGCTGCGTTTCCACTACGTAGACCTCCAGACTCCCCTTTCTTTCTTTCACGTCCGCGCACTCTCTCCCTCAGGTTGAACGAGACATCTACGTTGGCGGTCTCGGGGACCCCCGCAGGTCGGTAGCCCCCCGGCAGAAGTGCCGGACCCGACACCGGAGTAAGGAAAGTTCGGTGGAATTAACAGCAAAAAGAACAGTAGATTGTGGTTTTGAGTAAATCTGGGCATTCCAAAAGGCGTTTTATGATCATTTAAGGTGCATTATTTAAAGTGGAATCTTCAACACATATCCATTACATTTATCTAAATTTAATAAACGGTAGCAATAAATGGAAGTGATGGCGAGCAGAAGATTTGAGACCATGTAAAATATATTTATGGATATTGATATTTGTATTTGTATTCATATTTAACAAAAGTCAAAGAATTTTTCTACGAGTCTCAGTAAGTATAAAAAATGAAAACACTAACTTTCCATGGCATATGCACGTTCCGTTTTGTTGAAAATGGAGGCCGGTCGCGGTGGCTCACGCCTGTAATCCCAGCACTTTCGGAGGCCAAAACGGACGGATCACTTGAGGTCGGGAATTCGAAAGCAGCCTGGCTAACATGGTGAAATCCCGTTTCTACTAAAAATACAGAAAAATTAGCTGCTCGTGGTGGATCCCAGCTAATCGGGAGGCTGAGGCAGGAGAATCGCTTGAACCCGAGAGGCAGAGGTTGCAGTGAGCCAAGATCGCACCACTGCACTCCAGCTTGGACAACAAGAGCAAAAGTCCATCTCAAAAAAAGAAAATGAAATATTAGTCGGAAGTAAATGAGAAATGTGAAGGTTCCTTCATAAAACCATCTAAAATATGCAACTGGGACACAACTGTGTCTTGTTTACAGAAGCTCTGGAGATAGCATTTAGTTCCTTCATAAAATTGTGTAAAATACGCAATGGAGACACACAACTCTGTCTTGTTTACACAAGACTTTGGAGACAGCATTTAGTTCCTTCATAAAATCGTGTAAAATACACAACGGAGACACACAACTCTGTGTCTTATTCTGTCACAGTAAGATGCTATGTAAAAAGAGAATGATTTGCAGGGGAAGACAGAAGGAGTAGCGCGTTAGGGGACACACACTTGGGGCAGTGTTTCGCTGCGGCCTCTAGGATCTCGTGGTCGCCGGCCCAGCCACCCTGTCGCCAGCGCGGGCTCCTCGGACCTTCCTTTTCGGAGGCGCTTTCTCCTGTTTGCATTCCCTGCTTTCTCGCCCCTCCGGCCGCTTTGCTCTTTCGTCCCCGCCTCTCCGAAACCAAACCGCCCCAGCAATTTCCGGAGACTGAACGTCTCCAATCTGAGGGTCCGAGCTCTGAAACCCCTTCTTCAGGAGCGGGTCCGAGCCCACACGTGGAAATGCCAAGGAAGTCGATTGCTGCGCGCCCAGCACTGCGCTCAGGGAACCCTCACTAGGAAACGCTGCAGGACGTGGGGGGCGAGGGGGTGTAGAGTAAACTCGGGTCCTCGGGGACAGGGAGCGTTTTCAGCTCATTCCCCCTCTTTTCTGTCCAAGTCAAACTTGATGGTGCAAACTCGCAGCAGCGTCGGTCCCCACTGACTATGGGCTGTCGCCCGTTCTGCCCTCCCCGTCACCTGTTCTACCGGCTCAGCCCTCAGAAGTGGAGCTTCTATCCCTTTGTGTTCTCGTCTGAGGACAGTTTTCTCTTGGTTTCGGCGACTGTCAGCTCTACCAGACCCATTAAGTAGGCGAATCCTTTTCTCAATTTCCATCCCAACTTTTCTCTGTCCGTTTCCTTTCTCTCTTCTCAGCAGCCTCCTGTCTAGTCTCCTCACTGGTTTGCAGATCTTTTCTGGAGACTTTATTTCCAGTTCCACCAGGGCTCGCGTGATTCCCCGTGCATTTCCTTTTGAGGCTTCTCTTTTTTCTCCAAAGAACAAATGGTGCGCAGAAAAAAAATAAAAGTTGTTCTTTGGTTGACAGCTAAAGATACTCTGCTCAAGAGATGTGACGTGGGAATATCAGGAATAAAATTTGGCCGAGTAATTTGTGTGAGCATCAGGACAGACTGTCGAGAAACAATGGCGATTCCACTGCAGAGGACAAGAAGTCAACGTTCCACAGAGATTTGAACTCGGATTACCGGACTCAGAGTCCAGAGTGCTAACCATTACACCACAGAACCCACAGCTGCTGTTTTATTTCCTGAGGTCATAAGTGGCCTATTTCTTCACCTTAGGTTCCTTTTCCATGTGCATTCTGCTTTTCCTCTTGGAGGATGAAGTCACGGAGACGCTTACCTGTCACATGCCTACGTTCTACACCTTTTACACCAGAGTCTTAGTGGAGAACATTGACTTCCAAATGTTCGGAGTCGTCTCACCCCTATATCTTCTCTCAAGTGGTTTCGGAGCTTGGCGCCCGGGCCCTGGGCCTCTATTTTATTAATGGAAAACAGGTGAGATTGTTAAACAAGACTGTGTGCCAGGTGACCTTGTGCCGGGTTTGTGACAAGTGTTTTCCATTGTTACGTCACCTGTGAGGCTCACAACCGCGCTGAGAGATGAGACCCACAATCTCAATTTTACAGGTGAGAAATTTGAGTCAGAGACATGAGATGCTTTACTCCTTTTCGTTATAGATCTAATCATTTTCTCAAAGATCGTTTTTTTTGCCAGGGTAACGTCTAGCGTTTTTGACGACACCTTACGGAA
The DNA here is from genome assembly GCA_031835075.1 of Saguinus oedipus. Classification (NCBI taxonomy): domain Eukaryota; kingdom Metazoa; phylum Chordata; class Mammalia; order Primates; family Cebidae; genus Saguinus; species Saguinus oedipus. The sequence continues at coordinate 5,910,200 of CM063172.1, read as the reverse complement.
AGATTTTACCAAAGTCAAAGGGGAGACGTTGCTGTTTACAGAAAACTGAAGTAAAGGCACTTGGAGGAAGATCCCAACAACATGAGGACAGCAACTCAGGGAAAGCAGCGGAGGGGCAAAGGTCCCTCTGGAGTTTCCCAGGAGAGGACACAGCCCCCGGTCCTTCCACTGCCCTTCACCAATGAGAAATATGTACAGGATGGACTTACAAACGGACACAAAGAAAACACACTGCCCTTTGTGACACACACACACACACACACACACACACACACACACACACACAATCGGTTTCTATGAACAAAACAGAACAAAAAGTCTGTGTTCCTTGTTTAAAGTGATAGATTCCTCACACGGCAATGTTGTCTGTCAGTTAAATTCGAGAGGGTTTTCAGAGACACATTTACAACCTTCCAAGAATTTCTTCTCTTTATCTTGTGTGTCAGCAATTTGAGAAAGAAGGTCGGTTTCAGGACTAATTTGGAAGGACAATTTGAAATCAAATAAGCTATATTTTTTAAAAAATGCAAAAAAAAAAAAAAGCCAGTTATTCTTCCACTTCTCCCCCCTACCCCTTTTATTAAGCAGGATTCCAATCATGGGGGTCTCTGCTCTGAAGAGCTGTTTCCAGCCCTTACTCCTGGAGGAAATAGTAAGACCATTACCTGAGGGAAATGTAGCATTCCAGATGAGTCGGAAACAAAGGTTCTAGGTCAGTTAAATGAAGTCGGTGAATTTGGATCATCTTAGAGCATTGTTACATATCTTCGGCTCTTTACTAAAACCAAATTTCTCAGGAGGAGAAAAAAAACCAGTGGCCCGTACGGGGATCGAACCCGCGACCTTGGCGTTATTAGCACCACGCTCTAACCAACTGAGCTAACCGGCCACCTGCTTTGCTGGTGCTCTGTTATTCATCTCATCCCCAACCCCACCCCTTCTCCGCGAGTGTTTAACTCAGCATTTTAAATCATGTTTGTCTTACAGGGAAGAACAATTTCTTAGTTGCTTTAGAGTCTTAATAGAATGAGAAATTTCCTCTCAACGCAAATCAAAGAGGGAACATTGTTTTAAGCTGTATTCGTAGACTCAAAAGAGGACGCATAACATGTCAAACTGGCTAATGGCCCAGGAATTCGTGGAAATACTTGCTGCTTTCAGAATGTCTGGTCAGTCCATGCAGACAGTGAACCAGATTCGGTGAAATATTGACTAGTCTTTGCTTCATAAGGGCCGCTCACTACTAACACAACAAACAAATTAGTGCCTGAAGGATATTCCTGAGTCTGATTCTCAATGGGCCCACAATAGAGATCGTCCCAGGTTTCTTCTGTTCAGATCCTCGATTTGGGAATCTTCCTACGTGTCCCCTCAGATTCCCAAAGTGACCTCAAATCAAAGGTCGCTTGCAAGACCTTGGTATTGGAGAATTCTAGAAATGTGGTTCCACTCACCATTCCAGGGGCGGTTAAACCCACTCACTGTTTCCCAAAAGCATTACCATTGCTTTCAACGTCCTGTTTATCGTTCCAGAGATTTTGAATAGACAAAGTTACACACGTGTTTTCTTTTTTCTCTTCATGAATAGAGAAATTTTATCCACTTTTATACCCTAATTCCTGAGGTCTTGTGGCGATCAGGAGATGAGCCCAGCAAGGGAAAGGATCATAGAGAAGCAGCGCAGTATCCTCTGTCCTCATTAAGATTTCCCAGCAGTCTTATATATATTCTCTCTCCATTCTCTCTTCTCTTCCCAAAAGTCACGTGATGTTTGAAAATATTGTCTGACAATAAATAAATTGCTGGTGACTGGTAAAGTTCACCTAAGTGGTCTAGAAGTGGAGACTTTCAGTTGTACAAACCCCCAAGAGCCTCTTTGAATAAAGCCAGCAGGCGGCAGTTCGCGTCAGAAAGAGAGCGGAGACCCCTCCGCCCGCGATCTCACCCCCTTTAAAGGCAGGCACCTCCTCCTATTTATGACACTGCTAACCGCGTGCCGAGGGCAATACCTAACAGAACCCTATTCTCTTTTTGAAAGCTGAGAGCGCGCGAGAGATCGTGCAACGGTGCCTTTGTAAAGACGTCCACTAACAAGGTCAGCTAAGGGAATCCTGAAAAACAGAAACACCCTGAAAAATCGGACGTTGTTTCCGCTCGGTTTCGAGCCGAGGACCTTTCGCGTGTCAGGCGAACGTGTTAACCGCTACACTACGGAAACCTACGAGCTTTGTGAGCTTCCTTCATTAAAGGAGAATTAAATTCTTCCGTTTCCGCTCTGGTACTATCGAGTTGATTGGCCTTTTCGTTCAGTAAATTGTCAAGATTACCATGCTTTTCTTTACGGAAAAACGTCCTCATTAAAACTTTTTCTTTCTTTGTTTCTTCTTTCTTTCTTTTTTAATTGTGACTGGAGCATTTAAGGAAATTTCCCCCTGAGATGCGAGGTTCGTTACTGTGAACATTGAGATTTTTCTGTTTTGTTTTTTTTTTTTTTTCTCCTCACCGGGGAGAGGCAGGAATTCAGAAGAGTGTGATTTCGTTGTTGTTGATGTTTATGGGGGAAAAAATGTGAAGAGATAATGTAGTAGACAAGATTATATAGAGTGTGAAAGGAAGGCTTGTGGCGGCCAGAACATTGCGAGCTTAAGTTGAGGCTCAAAGGGAACGCATCTCCTATCTTGATGACGAGATGTCTGCGTTTCCTCTCTAGAGGTCTTTACGTTGTTCTGAATACATCTAAGCATGTTTACAGAATTTGGGAAGGGCAGAGGACTATCAGGAAAGTGGAAAGGTTCTATTGTCTATCAGCTACTTCTCTACACAACATTCGATTTGCCGAGTTAGTGTCTCACTGTGATGATGGTGAAAATTCCGTTCGAAGACACCAGTCTATGCATGTTTTCGTTAAAGATGCTGATCATGATGGACATTGTTATCTATTTTCTTTAAAGGGAAGAATTCAATTCCTCTTTCCCTACTGATTACACCGTTTCTGCGACTGAGTCCCAAATCCAAGAAAAATAGGAAATAATAACTCTTTTACTAATTCTGCAATTTGGTCAATTAACTATTAACCTCAGTTCCTTGTGTCAAAATTAGATTAACATTTATTTTGTAGAAAGCTATGGGTTCACATATCATTCAGCTAATATTTATTGTGTGCCTATTGTGTATATGAACATTGCCATGGACAACAGGATTTTATTAGTAAATGAAACCAGGCAAATGTAGTATTTGTGAGAAAGAGAGACATATAGTGCTAGAAGAAATATGAAGATTAATTTAGAAAGTTTAGGGGAAGATTTCTGCGAGAAAATAATGATTCTGCTTCAGTTTAAAGGTTGGGGAGATGTTAACCAGATTTAGAAGAGTGTTAAAGATAAATCATATGTACCAAAACCCGTGGAAAATAAGAGGGACTGAGATGCAAGTGGGACAGTGCGATTGGAGGCAAAGGGGCAGTGAGCTATGAAATAAAGCTGATCACATGGGAGTCAGCCATGGAGAGCATTTCAAGTCACAATATTGAGGATGCCAGGGGTAAATAGCTATAAAATGTATAAGTGATAATCAGCGCTTTTAAAATGCCAGTTTCTGCCCTTTATCCTTTCGTCCTCTCAAAGCACACAGAATGTGAGATCAAGGGTGACCTAATCTCTAAGTTAAAACCAGGTAAAATTTTTTTCCAACAATTTGGGAATACTCAGAGGAATTCAGAACATGTGTATACCCTTAGCCCACTAAGGACAAAGGCGATGGTCTCAGCTGAGAGCCCAGCAAATCTGACTTCCCTACCTGGAATTCCAATTCTGTGCTCTTTCCGCCCCCACGCCCCTCCCCATCCAGTGCTTGGCTCTGCGGTTGCACTAGGATTTAAGACACTGAAGTGCGGGTAGACTAGGGAGGTGGTAGCACTTATTTTCTACCCTTGTACTCAAGCACAAATCCTGCATCTTGTACTCAAGCAGAAATCCTGCATTCCAGCCGGGCGCGGTGGCTCACGCCGGTAATTCCAGCACTCTGGGAGGCCGAGGGGGACGGATCACCTGCGGTCGGGAGTTAGAAACCAGCCTAGCAACATGGAGAAAGCCCTTCTGTACTAAAAATACAAAATTAGCCAGGCGTGGTGGCCGTGCCTGTAATCCCAGCTACTAGGGAGGCTGAGGCAGGAGAATCGTTTGAATCTGGGAGGCGGAGGTTGCAGTGAGCGGAGATCCCGCCACTGCACTCCAGCTTGGGCAACAAGAGCAAACGTGTCAAGAAAGCAAGAAAGCAAGAAAGCAAGCAAGCAAGCAAGCGAGCGAGCGAGCGAGCGAAAGAGAGAGAGAAAGAAAGAAAGAAAGAGAGAGAGAGAGAGAGAGAGAGAGAGAGAGAGAGAGAGAGAGAGAGAGAGAGAAAGAGAGAAAGAGAGAAAGAGAGAAAGAGAGAAAGAGAGAGAGAGAGAGAGAGAGAGAAAGAGAGAAAGAAAAGAAAGAAAGAAAGAAAGAAAGAAAGAAAGAAAGAAAGAAAGAAAGAAAGAAAGAAAGAAAGGAAGGAAGGAAGGAAGGAAGGAAGGAAGGAAAGAAAGAAAGAAAGAAAGAAGAAAGAAAGAAAGAAAGAAAGAAGAAAAGAAAAGAAAAGAAAAGAAAGAGGCCGGGCGCGGTGGCTCAAGCCTGTAATCCCAGCGCTTTGGGAGGCCGAGGCGGGTGGATCACGAGGTCAAGAGATCGAGACCATCCTGGTCAACATGGTGAAACCCCGTCTTTACTAAAAATACAAAAAAATTAGCTGGGCATGGTGGCGTGTGCCTGTAATCCCAGCTACTCAGGAGGTTGAGGCAGGAGAACTGCCAGAACCCAGGAGGCGGAGGTTGCGGTGAGCCGAGATCGCGCCATTGCACTCCAGCCTGGGTAACAACAGCGAAACTCCGTCTCAAAAAAAGAGAGAGAAAAAGAAAAGTCCTGCATTCCAATTTCTCATTTTTTTTTAACCAAAATCTGTGACAAATACACTCCAGTAACTCAATATACCATTAAACCATTTCCTCCTCTCCTTTCTCATTACAAACATCCCGGCAAATCCAACGCCGGTCTGACTCCAGGGGGAGTAGGGTTCCCTTCTTGCAACCGGGACGCCTCCGTCACCACCTCGAACTGAGCTGGAGTCTGAGTCCTTGGCAATGTCCTGCACCAGCAGCTGCCCATCTAGATACTCTGTCTGCGAGGACTCCAAGGCCCGCTTTCGTGTTTGTCTGTCCCACAGACTTATTTCTAAATCACACACCCAGGTAAGCTCATCCTAAGCCTACCTCAACCCAGGCAGGACTATTCTGTGCCTAAATTAAACACGCTGGAGCGGCAGCTCTCTGGCTGTTGAATAATTGACAACCTGTGTCACGGGAAAGCCGCCCTACCCTGGAAAGGCGGTTCGGACACCAGACCCCTTCGCGGCGCCCGGGATTCCCGGAAAGGTGAGGAGGCTCAGAGTTGACCGTGTTGGGGAAACACCTTCGCAGGGAGACGCAGATCAAGACCGACTGCAGACCAAGTCCCTGGAGGAATTGCAGGTGGTAGGAACAGGGTCCCAGAGGCCACCGCAGGGAGGGAAAACAGAGTGGAGCCATTTCTAGACAAAGATCTGCCGCGGGTGCAGACAGGAAACTTCTTAGTCTCCTCCACTCCCTACTCCCACCCACCCTCTCCTTGCACACATCCCCTGAGGAAGGTTTCTGAAAATAATTCTGTAAAAGAAAGAAAAACAACAACAACAACCGAGGTTTCCCAGAGATGGATGACACCTGGTAGCGTCGCACCCCTTTTTCCGTTTGTTTGCTTGTTTAGCTCTCTTCCCCCCCACTTTTTTTTTTTTTTTTTTTTTTGACTGATTGCTCAGTGGCCATTTGGCTGTTCTTGTGAAGCGGCTGCTCAAATCGCTCACCCAAACACCTTAAAGTGAAAATAAAAATAAAGCCTATTTAAGAAAATTTAGAGGCCGGGCGCGGTGGCTCACGCCTGTAATCCTAGCACTTTGGGAGGCCGAGGCAGGCTGATCACCTGAGGTCGGGTGTTCAAGACCAGCATGACCAACAGGGAGAAAACCCCGTCTCTGTTAGAAATACGAAATTAGCTGGGCGTGGTGGCGCTTGCCAGTAATCCCAACTACTCGGGAGGCTGAGGCAGGAGAATCGTTTGAATTTAGGAGGCAGAGGTTGCGGTGAGCCGAGATCGCGCCATTGCACTCCAGCCTGGGTGACAAGCCTGGGCAACAAAAGCAAAATTCCGTCAAAAAATAAAAAAATAAAAGTTAACACCCACTGTCTGGCCCGTTCCGGGATCCAATCCGCGATCTTGGCGTTCCCTCTTAACAAGTTATATATGTATATAAAACGATTTTTTCCCTCTTCAGCTTCTTTAAGAAAAATAAAACCCTGAAACAATGAAAAGCAATGGTTTTAAGTCCCCGCATTCTTCCTATTTCACTCACCAGCCCCCGCTCCCCTCCACCCCCATCCTCACTGTGGACCGCGGTTGCAGGAAAAGGAAAAGCTTAACATTTGGCCGGAAAAAAAAAAACCTGCCACTTACCTGAAAACCGTCCTTTCCAAATATTCCAGGCGATTCTGATCCGAGAGTTTCAAGCTCAAGTTCCCGAGCCGGGCGTTCTTCCTCCTACTCGAAGAAGGCCGAGGGCAAAAGCGAAGCTGCTCCAGGCCTGGGACTACGGAGGCGGAACACGGAAGCGACCTCCAGCAGCCTCGGGCCTCAGAGTACTTGACTCCAGCGCGCGGGGGACGGATTCCTTCTCAGTCTTGGAGACCATTCCGGGAATACGCTCCTCCCACAGGCCTCGGAACCCGGGAACTTCCAGCCTCTCGCCGCCTGGCCTCGAGGTGGTTCTGCGGTTGCCACGACCCTGATGTGTCTCTGGTCCTGCGCTGATGGGGTTTTAACGACCGTGGTGGATGTCCTCTCTCCAGAAATCTGGGTCCTCATCTCCAGGCAGGACCAAGACCCCCAAATCAAGGCCAACAGCAAGGTGCTTGATCTAGTACCAAGAACTTTCTCCATCACTTGTGCCAATACACACACACACACACACACACACACACACACACACACACACACTCCTCATCATGACAACCCTGGAAGTGAAATAAAGGTTTGGGGCATAAAATTTAGATGACTGGATTTAAATGAGTTCTATGGCCTTTGTTTCTGTGAGACGCTCAATAACGTCTTTAAGTATGAGAACGTCAAACTCATGGCGGCGGAACATAGTTTTACCAAGTTCTGATTTTTGCTTGAAAACTTAAAGTTTAACACTGACAACCATTACTATCCATTATTTAACCTTGCAGTGTCCGACAAATACCTCCATCTGAATGATCGTGGTTGTCTGTTAGGCATTCTTTCGAATAAAAATCAGATTCCATCAAAAGGCAGCTGGCTAGTTCAGCGCACAGCAGAAACAGTCACACAAGTGCTTTCCCTTAAGACAGTCACCCAACTGCCGAACGCAGCAGAATTGCTTTATGCGCTCTTTCCATTGAATTGCATAATTTAAAGAGGAGTAGTTAAGGGTTCAAATTTAATAAATTAGGACGTTCTTTTTTTTTTTTTTTCTTTTGAGACGGAGTTTCCCTCTTGTTGCCAAGGCTGGAGTGCAGCGTAATCTCGGCTCACCGCAACCTCCGCCTCCCAGGTTCAAGCCATTCTCCGGCCTCAGCTTCCCTAGTAGCTGGGATTACCGGCCTGCGCCACTACCCCCGGCTAATTTTGTATTTTTAGTAGAGACGGGGTTTCTCCATGTTGGTCAGGTTCTTCAAACTGCGGCCCTCAGGTGATCAGCCCCCCTCAACCTCCCAAAGTGCTGGGATTACAGGCGTGAGCCACTGCACCCGGCATAAAATAGGACATTCTTTAGTGAAACTGGACTTTTTTTTTTTCTGCAGTTGCGTGGCAGTGAAGAATGAAGTGGCTGCTAAGACAGTTTGGTGCCACTGCCTTAATTCATGCTCAGGTGCCCTCCCATTGTTTTCATAGCGTTAGTGCAAATAGCGACACTGTGGAAAGATGAATAACCCCCTGCTGCTACTACGAAGCAGTTTACTCCACTCAGCAGTCTTCTCCAGATAAGCGCCGACTGCAGAAGTTTGGGCCGCCTCCAGGTCTCAGTGGTCCTGGCTCCCCCAATCTGGAAGAAAAATGGAAATCAGAGCCATAGGAAAACATCAAAGACTTCCTTGAAATAAAATCCCCTCAAAGTCTAAGGTTATCCCGTCCGGCTTTGGGGAAGGAATATGGACGCTAGTTACGAGCTCTGTTTGGTTATGAGCCATGGAGTATCTACGTTGGTGCAAAAGTAATTGCAGTTTTTGCATTGTTGAAATTAACCGTTTTATATTGGAATGCATTCTCAAATAAGTGTGGCTATGTTATACACCAATTTAATGCACATTTCTCGCTTTATGTCTTTTTTTTTTTTTTTTTTGCTCGTGACTTGTCATTTGCTGTTTATTTTTATTTCAGACTATGGAAATGATGTTAGATAAAAAGCAAATTCAAGCAATTTTTCTTATTCGAGTTCAAAATGGGTCACAAAGCAGCAGAGACAGTTCTCAACATCAGCAACGCGTTTGACCCAGGAACTGCTGATGAACGTACAGTGCAGTAGCGGTTCAAGAAGTTTCGCAAAAGGGAGGAGAGCCTTGAGGATGAAGAGTGTAGTGGCCGGCCTTGGGGAATGGACTAGACTAATTGAGAGCAATTGTCGAAGCTCTTACCACCGCAAGAGAAGGAATCAACGTCGACCGTTTTACCACCGTGCGGCGGCATTTGAAACAAATTGGTAAGGTGAAAAAGCTTGGTGACTGGGCTGAGCGAAACTGTTTTTTTAAATTGTCGTTTTGAAGTGTCATCTTCTCTTATTCTACGCAACAACAAAGCATTTCTCCATCGGACTGTGATACGCGATAAAAAGTGGCTTTTATGTGACAGCCCAGCCGGCGACGACTAGTTCATGGTTGGACCGAGAAGCTCGAAAGCACTTCCCAAAGCCAAACTTGTACCAAAAGAGAGGACATAGTCACTATGTCGTGGTCTGCTGCTGGTCTGACTCACTGCAGCTTTCTGCAGACCCGCGAAACCGTTACAGCTGAGAAGGGTACTCAGCGCATCAATGAGAGGGACGGAACACACCTGCAGCCGGCAGTGGTTAACGGAAAGGGCCAATTCTTCACGACAACACTCGACTCCACGTCCCACAATTAACGCTTCAAAAGTGGAACGAATCAGGTCCGGGCGCGGTGGCTCAAGCCTGTAATCCCAGCACTTTGGGAGGCCGAGGCGGGTGGATCACGAGGTCAAAAGATCGAGACCATCCTGGTCAACACGTGAAACCCCGTCTCTACTAAAAATACAAAAAATTAGCTGGGCATGGTGGCGCGTGCCTGTAATCCCAGCTACTCGGGAGGCTGAGGCAGGAGAATTGCCTGAACCCAGGAGGCGGAGGTTGCGGTGAGCGGAGATCGCGCCATTGCACTCCAGCCTGGGTAACAAGAGCGAAACTCCGTCTCAAAAAAAAAGAAAGAAAGAAAGAAAAAAGTGGAACGAATCAGGCTACGAAGATTTTCCTCAACCCATCGTATTTACCAGACCTCTCACCAACCGACTACCACTTCCTCAAACATCTGGATATCTTTTTGCAGGGAAAACGCTTCCATAACCAGCTGGATGCAGAAAATGCTTTCCAAGACTTAGTCCAATCCCCAGGCACAGATATTTGGGATGGAGTTTTGCTCTGTCGCCCAGGCTGGAGTGCAATGGCGGAATCTCGACTCACCTTAACCTCCACCTCCCGGGTTCAAGCGATTCTCCTCCCTCAGCCTCTCGAGCAGCTGGGATTACAGGCATGCGCCACGACCACAGGCTTATTTTGTATTTTTAGTAGAGATGGGGTTTCTCCATGTTGGTCAGGCTGGTCTCGAACTCCTGACCAACCTCAGGTCATCACTTGCCTGGGCCTCCCAAAGTGCTGGGATTACAGGCGTGAGCCAGCGCACCTGGCCCCGAGCACAGATTTTTACCCTACAGGAATAAACAAACTTATTTCTTGTTGGCAAAAATGTGTTGATTGTAATGGTTCTTATTTTGATTAATAAAGATGTGTCTGAGCCTAGTTATAATGATTTTAAAATTTATGGTCCAAAAGTTCAATTACTTTTGCACCAACCTAAATATTAGTTTTAACAAATTGAAAGTATGAAGGAAGAAACAGACTGTGAGTAAAGACACACTAAAACAAAAAACATATTAAAAGGTGTTAAGTTTGAGTATATCCAAAATATCCCCCTTTCATTCTGTTCTGGATTGCTGCACCAGAAGAGGAAGTGTCCTGGGTACTGGTCAGCACATCTGCCTGACAAGAATGGGGTCTCAGATTTGAAACTGATGAAATCAATAGCTTTTCCAAGATTTCTCACTTTAAGGTTGGGCACGGTGGCTCACACCTGTAATCCCAGCACTTTGGGAGGCCGAAATGGTGGATCAGCTAAGGTCAAGAGTTCCAGACCAGCCTGACCAATATGGCGAAACCCCACCTCTACTAAAAATACAAAAATTAGTCGGGCTTCGTGTCAGGTGCCTGTAATCCCAGCTATTCAGGAGGCTGAAACAGGAGAATCACTTGAAACCGGCAGGCAGAGGTTGCAGTGAGCGGGATCATGCCCACTGCACTCCAGCTTGTACTCCAGCCCAGGCCAGGAGAGTAAAACTCCGACTCCAAAAAAAAAAAAAATCACATTTTCTAAATGTCAAAGTCTTTCCATTTTCTTTGTTGTTATAAACATAAGTATGAAAGGTTTTCCAAGTTATCCTGGGAAAAGGACTCTGCCAGATTGGGTCTAGGCCACTTAGTCATTTAGGCAAAAGGTGCTGTTAAGTCTACATATTACCATATCTCTCTCTCTCTCCCTCTCCTCTCTCTCATCCTTCTCTTAAAACACTTTTATGTTTTGAGGTGTTAATTTTGCCCACTTTGAAAGCTAAAATAGGTAAACAATTTGTCAAAAGATAACATGTCTGTTTTAAATTTATATGGTTAATAAATCAGTTCCTACATTCCAACATTTCATGTCAATTATGACTTATGGAGTAACTATTAAATTTGTCCCTTCTTCACCTTCACTGTTTAACTGCTGCATGATTTATCACACATTTGGCCAAGATTCTTCCCCTTACCGAGTTGTTTCTTTATGCACAGTAGGAGCAAAACATGTGATTCGACAGAACAATGTATTTTTGTGTATTTTATTTTATGACATTTAATTAAAAATAATAGAGAAGTCATTACTAATAGGTGAATACATCACCAGAACACAATATAAATATGTAAGAAAATACAATGAAACTGAAACAATGGTAGATTAAGAGTTGCAAAAATTAGTAATGAGCTCACAAGTATGCCAATAAAAATGGTCTCACAGATGATAAACTGGAAAGGACACCTCCAAGGCATAGAAAGGTTAAATGCATTTCTTCATCCATTCATCCATTGGTGGACACAAGAATTCCGTATCTTGGCCAGGCGTGGTTGCTCATGCCTGTAAGTAATCCCAGCACTTTGGAAGGCTGAGGTGGGCAGAATGCTTGAGCCCAGGAATTCAAGACCAGCCTGGGCAACATGGTGAAAGCCCATCTCCACTAAAAATAAAATAATAATAATAATAATAATAATAATAAAACCAGCAGGGCATATTGGCGCAGGCTTGTAACCCCAGCTACTCTGGCGGTTGTGGCACAAGAATCACTTGAACCCAGGAGGCAGAGGTTGCAGTGAGTCAAGATCGCATCACTGCACTACAGCCGGGGCAACAGAGAGAGACTCTGTTCCCCACCCCCCAAATCCATATCTTGGTGGTATGCAGATACTCTGTTTGACATACCGATTTCACTTCCGTTAGCTGTATACCCACTAGAGGGCTTGCTGGATCATATAGTATTTCTATTTCTAATTTTTTGAGGAACCACCATACTGTTTTCCATAATAAATGGTATTAGTTCTTTAAATAGTCGGTAGAATTCAACAGAGAAGCTATAGGTGGGTTTTCCCTTGATGGGAGATGTTTTTATTACTGATTCAATTTCCTTATCTATTTTGGTTTGTTCAGATTTTCTTTTTTTCTTTTTCTTTCTTTCTTTTTTTTTTTTTTTTTGAGACGGAGTTTTGCTCTTGTTACCCAGGCTGGAGTGCAATGGCGCGATCTCCGCTCACCGCAACCTCCGCCTCCTGGGTTCAGGCAATTCTCCTGCCTCAGCCTCCCGAGTAGCTGGGATTACAGGCACGCGCCACCATGCCCAGCTAATTCTTTGTATTTTTCGTAGAGACAGGCTTTCACCATGTTGACCAGGGTGGGCTTGATCTCTTGACCTCGTAATCCACCCGCCTCAGCCTCCCAAAGTGCTCGTATTACAGGCTTGAGCGAGAAAAATGCTGTCCCTTTGTTGTATTTATGTTTTGGGAAATCATAGTTCTTAGCTTAGACTTAAGGCAGATCAGTTAACACCTGTTAATTTATTTGTAGTGCCCTATCCACCTTACCATCAAGTGTCCTGATTCACTCACAGTAATCTACTAGAGGGTTCTGCATCATGTATTAATACATGTTCTCTCCTCCTCAGGCTTCGTCTCCTGCTTCTCGTCCTGTGCAGCTCAGTCAGTCTCCAGACAGACTGACTTGTCTTAGCTCCTTTCCCTCAGGTGTTTCTGCCCTTGTGGTTCTCTCTGAGGTGACAAAGTAAGGCCACTGTGGCTCCTTCTCCCTGTTTTCCTTCTGCTACCTGATTCTACCATATTCTTTTTACATCATTACTTGTACCCCAAAAACAATATTCCAGAATCTAGTATGCCCCAACTAGACAATCTACACACTGATTGTCTAGTTTTGCTTCAAATTTGTAGCACGGAATTCAGGAAGAAGAAGGGGTAGAAATGTGCCCAGGATCCTATTTGTGCTCAATAAAATTAAAACAAGCAAGCAAAAAGAATCTTAGGATCAACCCTCTAAAGCAGTGTGACAAAGGCCATCAGAACTGCCAATGCACATACTCTGATGCAGCTTTTTCCCATGTGCAAAAGTATCATGGCGCACATCAGAGATGGTGTATGTTCATATTTAGGAAGAATTTGCAATTGGAGTATGAAAGTCTAGGCTATGGCCATTAAGCTGTGGTATATACTCATATAATTGAATACTATACAGACTTAGAATGAAAAGCACTTTTCTGTTCTGATAGGAAAGAACTGCACGAATACATTCTGAGTTAAAAAAAAAAAAAAAAAAAAAAAAAAAGCAAGGGGCCGGGTGTGGTGGCTCTTGCCTGTAATCCCAGCACTTTGGGAGGATGAGGCAGGCGGATTACAAGGTCAGCAGATCGAGACCATCCTGGGTAACACAGTGAAACCTAAAAAACAAACAAACAAACAAACAGGTGGGTGTGGTGGCACTCACCTGTAGTCCCATTCGGGAGGCCGAGGCAGGAGAATTGCTTGAACTTGGGAGGTGGAGGTTGCAGTAAGCCGAGATCGCACCACTGCTCTCCAGCCTTGGCAACAGCGTGAAATTTCATCTAAAAAAAAAAAAAGAAAGAAAGAAAAGGGATTTAAAAAGTGGATAAAATGCCACTATGTGTGAAGAGAAAAAAGAAAACATTTGTTTAACTTTGTCTATGCGTTCAAAATCTCTGCAATGACGAAGAAGACACTAAAAACAATGGTAATATTTTTGGGAGACAATGGGTAGAAAGATCGGTGTAACCCTCCCTGGATGGTGGGTAGGGCCACATTTCCAGAATTCTCCAATACCGAGGTCTTCAAAATGGGCTTTGATTTTCGGTCACCCTGGAAATCTGATGGAACAGACAGGAAAACTTCCAGAATGGAGGCTCCGGGCAGAAGAAACCCGGGAGGATTTCGACTGTGGGGCCATCAATGGGGCCATCGAGAATCAGACTCATCGGGAAGGTCCTTCAGGGGGCAGTTTCTAGGCTGTCTTAGTGAACGGCTCATACAAGACCAGGACTCGCTACCATTTCTCTGATTCACTGTCTGCTCGTATTGATTACCAGACATTGAGAAAGCAGCAAATATTTACACAGTTCCTGGGCCATTCGCCCAGTTTGAAATCTTTAAGCGTCCTCCTTCAACTCTAAGAACACAGCTTAAAAAATAAAATAAAATAAATCCATCAAAAGCGCGTTTTCTTTGTTTTGCTTATGTTTTAGGAGAAACTTTCTCATTTTTATTAAGAGTCTACAGCAACTAAGAAATTATTTCTCCTTGTGAGACAAACAGAAATTATATCGCTGAATTTAATACTTTTTTTTCTTTGGAGACGGAGTCTCGCTCTGTCTCCAGGCTGCAGTACAGTGGCACGATCTCGGCTCACTGCACCCTCCACCTCCCAGGTTCAAGCCATTTTTCCTGCCTCAGCCTCCCGAGCAGCTGGGACTACAGGCGCGCACCACGACGCCTGGCTAATTTTTTGGTGTTTTTAGCAGAGACCGGGGTTTCACCGTGTTAGCCAGGATGGTCTCGGTCTCTTGAACTCGTGATCCACCCGCCTCGGCCTCCCAAAGTGCTGGGATTACAGGCATGGCCACCGAGCCCGGCCTGAATTCAATACTTTCACAAGAGAGGGATGAGGGTCGGAATGGAGGGGATAGAAGAAAAAAAACCACTCACGACGGCGGCCGGTTAGCTCAGTTGGTTAGAGCGTGGTGCTAATAACGCCAAGGTCGCGGGTTCGATCCCCGTACGGGCCACACGTTTTTCTTGGTAGTAATAGAGAAACTCGTCAGTTTTCAGCCAGTGAAGAGCTGAGGGTGCCCTAAGATGGTCCAAATTCGCCGCCGTCGTTTTTTAATCTACCTGCAAACTAACTCCATTCCATAATCCCCCCAAAATTCTACATGTCCTCAGGTAAAGTTCTTATTCTTTTCCCCCGGTGTAAGGGCTGGGACAGAAAGCTGTTCAGGGCAGAGGGTCAAAGACTGGTAGCCCTGCCTAATGAAAGAAAAATATTAGACTATTACTGGCTTTTAAAAAATTACTTAAATAAAGCTTGCTTGATTTCAAATTGTCCTTCCAAATTACTCCTGAAACCAACCTTCTTTCTCAAATTATCAAGTGAGAAGAAATTCTCAGGAGATTGTGAATGCGTGTCTCTGAAGACTCAGATTTAACTGAAAGACAAGATTGCCCTGAGAGGAAGCTCTCTCTTTCAGTATGGAACACGGACTTGGTTTTTTTGTTTGTTTCAGTTTGGTTTTTCGTTTAGTTTTTAGGAAGGGATGAACTAGACAGGAGTCAAATCTGGCCTCTTGTGATTAATAAACATGCATCCTGCATATTGCTTCCAACTTGAAAGAACAATTAAATATTTCTTCTCTTTATCTTGCATGTCTTGACAATTTGAGAAAGAAGGTTGGTTTCAGGAGTAATTTGGAAAGACAATTTGAAATCAAGTAAGCTCTATTTAAATAACTTTTTAAAAGCCAGTAATCTTCTAATTGTTTTTCTTTCACTGGGCAGGGCTCCCAGTCTTGGGCCCTCTGCCCTGAACATCCTTCTGCCCCAGCCCTTACACATGGAGGAAAAGAATAAGAACTTTACCTGAGGAGATGTAGAAATTTGGGGGATTTGGAAATGGAATTAGGCTGCAAGTGGATTAAGAAATGATGGCGGTGACTTTGGACCATCTTAGAGCATTGTTAACTTACCCTCAGCTCTTCCACTGGCTGAAAACCACGAAAAACCACTGAGGAAAACTACTGGCTGTGTGGGGATTGAACCTGCGACCCTGGCATTACTAGCACCACACTCTAACCAACTGAGCGAACCAGCCAACACTGCAGGTGGCCCTCTTTGCCTCTCAACCCTGATCTTCATCCCTTTCTTGTGACAGTACTAAATCCAGTGTCATAATTCCTATTTGTCTCACAAGGAGAAACAATTTCCTAGTGGCTTTAGACCATTCAATGTCATGCTACCTCTGATCATTCTGGGTAGCCTTTTCTGTCGTGTCTAGTTTCCATATAGGCACATGTTCATATTAGCTGAATGCTGCAGACGTTCTTTCTGGAGTTATCCCTTACACCTCTCGCCTTGTTGGTATGCTGTCATATCAGCTCCAGCTGCCCCGGTCTCCCAGTCTATCAACTCCTCATCAACGCTGGGAGTCCACCAGGCTCTGCTAGGGTTCTGCCTTCCTGCACTGGGGCCTGAAAACTCAAAGCCATAGTTAGGGGCTAACCCTAGTGTTCACCTCCCCGTCTCTCCAATCACTCATTTTCCCTTGTGATTCATGGGTTACGATTCCTCCTTACCCGATATTCTACGTCTGGAAAAGTGTGGTGTCATCTTTGTGTTAGGTTTTGGTTCTTTCCAGCAGGAATGTAAATCTGATCCCTGTTATTACAACTTGACTAGAATCATCTCCCAGCTATATGGAGGAGCTGTTTTCCGATACGGGTTGCGGGATTTTAGCACCAGAGAGGGCCCTCTATTATAGTAAGTGCATCAGCCTGTCTTCCAGGGCTGTCTGGGGATCTCGCAGCCTCAGGTGCTTGGGCAAGCAGATATTGAGCTGTCGACTGGGACAGCATGTCTGGAGAGGGCAGGCTACAGGCCCTAGGGGGCTAACTTGCCTGGAATACTCTGACAGATTGGGTGGGCACAGAGGTAGAGAGCCAGCTGAGGGGAGGGTGGGTTCTGGGACCAGCGGTCTGGAGGGTCCCATGTAACTAAAATGGGCATTCAGATCTCTGCTGGGCACAAACTGGTACGTGGGATCTATGCACTTTTTCTTTATCTGCGCCCTGCAGCCACCAGCAGTCCCCTGCACCTGTGGGAACTGGAACACCTTCACCTCTGGGCTCTTATGAGCTCCTTCTGGTAAGCGAATCTGGGCAGTTCTCCTAGCATCTGTACCTAGGAGGCCCAAAGGTGATTGCCACCTGCCACAGCCTAGGGAATTGCGAGTGGATGAATGGGACCCGCCTAGAAACCGAGTCCCCCACAGCAAGTCCACTCAGTCCCTGTTTTAGGCCATCCCTGTCCCTCCCCATATCAGAGGGTACAGAGACAAGGGATCTATGTAAACTCACTTGTGGACTAGATGAGTTTTGAGTTGTTCACTGAAGACTTTAAATTATCTTTTTTTTTTTTTTTTTTTTGAGACGGAGTTTTGCTCTTGTTGCCCAGGCTGGAATGCAATGGTGTGATCTCCGCTTACTGCAATCTCTGCCTCCTGAGTTCAAGCGATTCTCCTGCCTCAGCCTCCCAAATAGCTGGGTTTACAGGCATGCACCACCACATCTGGCCAATTTTTGTGTTTTTATGAGAAACAAGGTTTTTCCATGTTGGTCAGGTTGGTCTTGAACTCTCGACCTCAGGAGATTTTCCCACCTAGGCCTCCCAAAGTGCTGGGATTACAGGCATGAGCCACCCACCTTGGCCTGCTAAATTACATTTCTTGTAAAAGTTACATTTTATCTCTATTGGTGGTGGTGTTAGAAAGAGTTGCTTGTGTACGTCTTTAAAAGCTGTTTTGTGGGACAGGCATGGTGGCTCAAGCCTGTAATCCCAGCACTTTGGGAGGCCGAGGCAGGTGGATCAAGAGATCGAGACCATCCTGGTCAACATGGTGAAACCCCGTCTCTACTAAAAATACAAAAAATTAGCTGGGCACGGTGGCGCGTGCCTGTAGTCCCAGCTACTCAGGAGGCTGAGGCAGGAGAATTGCCTGAACCCAGGAGGCGGAGGTTGCGGTGAGCCGAGATTGCGCCATTGCACTCCAGCCTGGGTAACAAGAGCGAAACTCCGTCTCAAAAAAAAACAAAAAAAAAAAACAAGCAAACAAAAAGCTGTTTTGTTTGAAATTCTCAGGAGATCAAGTATTCTAGTTGCTTTTATTATGACATAAATATTTAGCCACTAATTAAGTTAGATCTTATGGTATTTATACTAAAACTATAAAATCCTACTAACCCTACAATTGTATCCAGATAAAAATGCTTTTGTGGCTGGTCGAGGTGGCTCACGCCTGTAATCCTAGCACTTTGGAAGGCCGAGGCAGGCGGATCACGAGCTCAGGAGTTTGGGACCATTCTGGGCAACACAGTGAAACCCCGTCTCTACTAAAAAAATACGAAATATTAGCTGGGCATGGTGGCGGCCACCTGTAATCCCAGCTACCTGGAATGCTGAGCCAGGAGGATCCCTTGAACCCGGAGGCAGAGGTTGCAGTGAGTCGAGATCACGCCACTGCACTCCAGCTCACGCAACACTGAGAGACTCCATCTTAAAAAAAAAAAAAAAAGGCTTTTGTTCACCATGTCAAATAGCTTATTTTTAAATTTTAAAGTGTATTTGGAGAAACAGAAGTTAGCATTTTTATTGTATGCTCAGATAATTTCTTTTATTATATTTTTTAATATAATAATCATTATAATTTTCACTGAGAATCATTTTGTTGTATCTGAGCAAGTTAGAAGGGAAGCGCCACACCCTGAGTTTCAAAACAAGAGTCCTTTATTTGCCAGCCACCGACAGACGACTAATGCTCAAAATCCTCTCCTCAAATTTCTCTGGTCCAAAGAAGGGGCCTGGTTACTTTTTATACCTTGCTTAGAAGAGGGGAGGGGGAGCCTGGCTGAAGCAATTTTTACAGAAGCAGAGTAAGCAGAAGTCAAGAGATAAGTGGTGCCTGGCCAGGGGCTCTCGGTACTATCAAGGGGCGTATTCCTAAGCGGAGCGGGTGCAGCCTGACCGTATCAGTAAGTGCATTCCGGAGTGCCCCTGACTACAGCTTGACCTAGCAATGCACTCCAAAGGGAACAGTGGGAAGTGAAGCGGGGGCTAAGATTGAGTCAGTTAGGCAAACACAGGGTAGGTTAACACAATTTCATGTATCTAATTTTGTGAATCAGTTACCCTTTAAAAATAATCATTATAATTTTTTATTGTATTTGCCTTTTTTCATTACTTTCTTCTTATTGGAAGTAATATAAAGGTTCCTTTTAGATATAAATCCACATTCCAAGCATACTTGCATTTGTTTTCAGTGAAAATTTTAAAAAGAAAGAACAGAAATAAATCTATATAAGAAATATGTGAGTGGATTTAGAGAAGTTATATTCTGTCAATCACACAGTGGTTGACTTGCAACTATTTTCCCAGGTGGTTGAGACAAAAGCACTTAGATTCCACCTCTACCAAACAACCTGATTAATGCAAAAAGAAGAGCATACCAAACACAGAAAATCTCCCAGAAACTAAATCAGCAGAGATGTCAGGTTAACAAATTGTTGACAGTTACCCATCTCCAAAAAGGAACTTCTCATTGTTAGAAGGGCACTTAAAATTGAAACATGAACCTTGTGCCTCGCTTATAATTTTTCCAAGAAACTGCAAAGAACCATACACTAGTTATTAATATCAAGTTTCCACCCAAAATGGTTCAAGAACTTATTTGAAATACTGAACATATGAAGTGAAACAAACTTGGCAAACTACAATTATGATGAAGTTTTATACCAAGAATTCAATCATTCTACTCCTTTTTTTTCCTGTTGTTTTTCTCAGGTGACTGGATCGAACTGTAATTTCCCAGGGTGTCTTTTCTCTATGAAACACACATCTCATATATGTTATATGTTAGATATATATGTCTATGTGACCATATATATGATAGACATATATATATATTTTTTAAGTATAACATTGCCCATAAACCTTTCGATCATGATTGTGTACCTGAGATGCTACGCTTAACTTTAAGGCAGAAGAAATTAACAGCAACTAGGTCTCAACTGTGACAACTTGTATCATAAGCACAGTACATGGAATTTTCTCATGAGAGGCATCTGAAGTACTATGCTACACTCTGCACAATTACTTACATTTCCCACATGGTTTTCAGATTTTCATGCCTTGATTCTGTTAAAAATATTAACTAGTATGAACAGTAAATCATACCCACTGATTTTTCTTTCATTTTGAGACAGAGTTTCTGCTCTTGTCACCCAGGCTGGAGGGCAATGGCATGATTTCCGATTACTGCAACCTCTGCCTCCTGGGTTAAAGTGATTCTCCTGCCTCAGCCTCCCAAGAAGCTGTGATTACAGGTGCCTGCCACCACCTCCAGCTAGTTTTTGTATTTTTACTAGAGACGGCATTTCACCATACTGGCCAGGCTGGTCTCGAACCCCAGACCTCAGGTGATCCACCCGATTTGGTCTCCAAAAGTGTGGGGATTACAGGCATGAGCCACCGCCCCAGCCCATATACCCATCGTTTTTGCATAAAGAAGTTAAAGGGCTTTTTTCCAAAATTCAATAGATAGTGTTATAGAAAATTTTGCCTGACAGGAAACCCAAGCGGCACTCAGGGGAACGGAGGAACACTCTTTATTACGCCCAAAAGTCTGGACCCTGGCTAAGAAAAGTACACAGTTTTTATAGGTGAAGGGGCAGGGAAGTAACTCAGATTAGACAACACAGCAGGTTTTAGACGACGAGGCAGTTTTCCTTAAGTTTTTTAGCGAGTAAGCAGTAAGCGGAGGCACAGAAGCAGAAAGAGGCCGTTATTAGCAGAAAAACAGGGGCAGGTTTACAGTAGGGAAGTTGCTGGCTATGTGCTGACAAAATCCTGGGCAAAACTGCCACCTATCCCCCCTTTGATGCACCCTTATGGATATTAGGGAGTGTCACCTTTACACCCTGGTGCCTGGACCTAGCAGCTTGTGCCCACTGAGGGCCAGCAACTGAGCATTTGTTTTTCTAACTACCATGGCTTCAATGAAGCACCGAAGTATGTTGATTAGGCCAGGGCTGAAGGCAAGAGCCAAGAAGACTATTAATAGCAAAACAGGAAGTGACATTTTACACCAGACATTGACGAGGACCGTCCTGAGGGAAGACAAGGATGACAGCACAACAGTAGAACAAGAAATGCTGTCAGAACAGTTCCAGGTACTAAGATTTCAGTCCACGTTTGCTGATTCAGTGGAGGCTCCCCAAGCTTCGGCCGTGCCTTGACTAGTCACCTTCTGGTTGTGTGACTAGACGGCTTGATGAGTTCTCAGGATTCAGCCCCCCGGAGCCTGATTTTCCTGGGGTGCCGAGGGTCTGATGCGCAGTCCAGCAGTCCAGCGATGTGTCCGGGTGGGCCCTCTTGGCTCTGGAGTGGTGTACCTACAGAACGACTCCTGAAACTTTGACAGCAGTTGGGTGACAAGGACTACAGTATGGGGCCCTGTGCAGACAGGCTGGAGGGGTTCCTTCTTCCAATCTTTCACCCAGACCTGGTCCCCAGGTTGGAAGGGATGTGTTGGATTGGCTAGGGAGATGGGTGCTCTTTCCATTACAAACGGACTGACCTGAACAGCACCTTCCCCAATGCCTGCAGATGGGATGTTATGCTTGTTTCCCCTAGCTGTCTGAGGTCCCCACTCACTTTGTTAAACAGAGGTGGGGGCCTCCCAAATAGGATTTCAAAGGGTGAGTAGCCAGCGGGTCCTGGTGTACACCGTGACCGCAGCAGGGCTAGGGGAAGCATATCTAACCAGGAAGCCTGGGTTTCCTGACAGAGCTTTGCTAAAATAACCTTCAGAGTTCGATTCATGAACTCCACTTTTCCTGAACTTTGTGTCCTGTAAGCTGTGTGAAGTTTCCACTTAATCTTGAGCACGCTGGTGAGGGCTTGGATGATCTCTGCCACAAATGCTGGCCCACTGTCACTGTGTATGGTGAGTGGAATCCTGTACCGGGGAACAATTTCACAAAGTAGGACTCTCACTACTTCTCGGGCTCTCTCCCTCTTGATTGGGAGTGCCTCAGCCCAGCCTGAGTATGTACGTACAAGGACCAGTAGGTATTTGTACCCTTTACTGCGCTTGATTTTAGTGAAGGGGCTACCCCTCAAAGGGGTAGCCGCCCACCTGTTGCACCCCTGGGGCAGGTTTCAGCCACTGTGAGGGGTTGCTTTTAGCACAGATAAGGCACTGATTGCTTACTGCAGCACAGAGTGTGGGGAGGGTTGCATTATAGTATTACCTGCCAAGTAAGCTCTCCAGAGCAGTTTACCTAGGTGGGTGAGACCATGGCACTGAGTAAGGACAGTGTGAGCCAAGTTCTTAGGCACCACTGGTCTGCTGTCAGGGAGCAGCCACCACCCCCCAGCACTCTGCTGTGCCCCTCCTGCTGTCAGGGAGCAGCCACCACCCCCCAGCACTCTGCTGTGCCCACTGGTTTTCTTCCTTTGTGTGCTCTGGCTTCCCCACATCCTCTCTGAGCCAAGGGGTGACTGTGAACAAGTGGGCGGGGCCTGCACAGGCCCTGTCTTCAGTGCGGCTGCCTTAGCTTCTCGGCCAGCCAGCGGGTTTCCTGTAGAGATAAGATCAGTGCCTCTTTGGTGGCCCTTGTAATGTACGACAGCCACCTCTCTGGGCTTCCAAACTGCTTCTATCGGTCTGAGAATTTCTTCCTTATTTTGATTCCTTTTCCTCCTGCTGTCAGCAGCCGTCTTTCCTTATATATTGCCCCATGTATGTGGACAGTTGCAAAGGTATGTACTTGGAGTTAGTGTAAATATTGACCGCTTTGCCTTCCATGTGGCGCAAGGCCTGAATGAGGGCATGTCATTCCACCCGTTGTGCTGACCAGCCTCTGGGCTGCCTTAGGGAGGGGACAGTCCTTGAGGTCAGGCTGACTAGCAAAGACCTTATCTACCACCTGCTCACAGTCATGGTCCGGGACTCCCTCTTCTGTGGGTAGAAATGTGGCCTGCTTGAGGCCACGCACGATTTCAATGGTGACCCATGGGTTTTCACAGAGCAGCCCTTGCTAGTGGGTTAAGCGGGCATTTGAGAGCCACTGGTGCCCCTGACTTCCCTTCTCTGTCTCTCTCCTCTCTGTTTCTTTCCTCTCTCTCTTCTCTCTCCCTTTCTCTTTCCTCTCTGTCTTCCAAGGCCCAATAGTCTGGGGGAGGACCCCAAGTGCTGTTTTGTTTCTCTCCTGAATGAACAGATTGAACTCTTGGGTGACATCTGGAAGTCCTAGTGCTAGGACACTTTGGAACAGTGCCTTGATTTCCCAGAAAGCCATGTCTTGGCTATCATCCCACTCAAAGGGTCTATCTTCTGGCCCAGTTAGGACCCCATAGGGGTGCCTTGCTATGCCCAAGAAGCCGGGAATCCATATGCAGCAGAAGCCTGCCACCCCAAGAAACTCCCAGAGCTTCCACTTGGTGTTGGGAGTGGGCATGGAGGACATCACCCTTTTTCTCTCTGGTCCCAGGGATCGGGGTCCTTTGGTGATGATGAACCCCAGGTTCCTCACCTGCTGTCTGCAGATTTGGGCCTTAGCCATCCCTGGGGGTGGGGGTTCGTCTCTGCCCAGACTATAGGGAAGGCATCCAGGAATTCTGGTGGGTTTTTCTCTGACCTCTTGGCAGTGTGCAGTTTCCATTCTTCCACATGTAGAAATGTGACTGCCAGGACCAGGTCCCCCTTTGGCTCACTCAAAGTCAGACTGGCTGGTCCCCTGGGGTTCAAAGTTGATTTGTACCCCCCGTTTGCCTAACAAGTCTATTCCCAGAAGGGGGAGAGGACATTCCAGTAGATAAAGGAATTCATGGCATACCTGGTGCCCCCCAATTGGCATATCTGATTTTGGCAGAACGGCCGGGGCTCTGCCTGGCCACCTGTTGTTCCCACAGCAGTTGCCTTCCGGTTGCTAAACGGGGCAACCAGAGTGGTGACCACTGAGTACTGCACTCCGGAGTCTACCATAAAATCACTGGGTGGCCTTCGACCTTCATCCTGACCATGGGCTCCCGGGGCCAAGTTTCATAGAGCCTGGCCTGTCCTAGTCTGAGTCCATCCCAGCCAAGCTGATCAGGCGGGCCTGGCTAGGCTCTGACTGGTATTCTGCCCTCCCTCGGGGCGGTGGGGGTGGGGGAGGGGGCGGTGCCCCATCTGGGACCGTCCGCGTGGGGCACTCGTTCTTCCAGTTTCCCACCTCTCTGCAGCATGCACACTGGTCTAGCTACAAGGGAGGGTGCCGAGATCTCCCCTCTTTGTGCGGTGTGTGTGTCAGGCCAGGCTGGTGGGCTGGGGGCTGATGGTGCCAGAAGGACATAAGGCAGTGGCAGCTCCTTCTCGGGGTCCTGATGAATTGGTTGCTTGGGTCTCTTAGTTTTTTGGGCTGCAAAGACCTTGCACTGTCACTTCTTGCCAGCGCAGAACTGAAACCAAGAGGGAGTGTCTGAGCTGTTTCCAACCAGGAATCAATATGGGAACTGATCCGGGTGGCCAGGGTAGCCTGTCACAGCCTTCCAAGCAGCCTGCAGCGTGGAGACTTCCAGGGTGCCCTCTGGTGGCCAGCGGACGCTAAGCACCGGCCGCTCTGACCAGCAGGGTTTTTAGCTTTCCTGGGGTCATTTTAACCCCATAATCTCCAGAAACGCCCTTCCTGAAGGTTTTGACCATACAATCTAGGACTGTGGGCTTAGATTGACTGTTCCCCATGATGTGTGTCCCCTTTTGAACAGTGACGCAAGACAGACAAAGGAGGGTGTCCCGTGAAGGACCATTCAGATGCTCACCTGGCTGCGCCCCTTGCGGGAACTTAGACCCCTCTTAGCAGTCAGGGGGTCGGTCTAATCCCCCGACTCGGCTGGAGCTCAGCCTGGACTCAGCTCGATGCCGCCATGAGCCATATGCGGTTCGCCACGGAAACGCAGGCTCGGGCCCTGTGGAGCTCCGTAGTTTGCACCGTGGAGCTACAAACTGGAGGTTCGAGAGCAGGCTCTTGAGCTCCCCACACACTCACTCAGAGGCTATCACGTTCCCGCCCTAACCCGAGAAATCCACCTGCCGTCTCCACATGGAAGCCTTGGGAGGGGACTAGGCTCCCCTGCCGTCCGCAGACGGGCCTCACTAAATCCACCTGCCTTCTCCACATGGAGACCCCGGGAGGTGACCAGGCTCCCCTTCTGTCCGCAGACGGGCCGGCCTAGAGTCGGTCCCGGGCCCCTCCCTCATCGGGAACTCCCCTCAGTTCAGTCCGTCTCCCCCGCGCGTCCGGGCAGCAGCAGCGCCGGAGCAGCAGTGGTTCCCCTTCCGGGGAAGGAGGCCCTGGAGCAGCTTACGGGGGTGGGGGGCGGGGGGGGCTGCCTGGTTCCCCGGTGGGGAACAGCGAGCTGTCCGTCCTTTCTGACCCCAAACCGGTGGCTCCAGGGGCCAGCGCGGTTGAGTTTCCCGGTCAGGGAACCAAATATTGCGGAAAATTTTACCCTACAGGAAACCCAAGCGGCACTCAGGGGACGGAGGAACAGTCTTGATCACGCCGGAAGTCTGGACCCGGCTGAGAAGGACACAGTTTTGTAGGTGAAGGGGCAGGGGAGTAACTCAGAGCTTCAGACAACGCAGCAGGCAGTTTTCCTTAAGGTTTTTAGCGAGTGAGGAATAAGCTGAGGCACAGAAGCAGAAAGAGGCCGTTATTAGCAGAAAAACGGGCGGGTTTACAGTAGGGAAGTTGCTATGTGCTGACAAAATCCTGGGCGAAACTGCCACTCCAGTAGAAGTCCCATCCTAGCCATGAAAGGCAGCCTGTGAGGACCAGTGACTCCCATTGCCTTTGTGAGCCCCACTCCCACCCCTTGGCAAGGCAGTTCCACTCCAAGAGTATGCCATGGGGACAGGAAGGACTGCTGGCTCCTCCTATTCCCACTTCCCTGAAGCTCCAACACTGTGCTAGAGGTTCTGTCCTAGTAGGCACGGCAAACCTTGAGGACTGGCTGGTCAGGGCCCCTGCCTGAAGGGGTTCACTTTATTTGGAGTAGGACAAGGAAAATCCCAGCCCAAGGGCAATGTTGAAAACCATAGAGGTCACAGTGAAGAGTAATCAGGGAAGGCTGACATTTCAAGGATACTAGCAGAAGCATACAAATTAATATATTTAATTTAGAAATATACCAGAAATTTCATCTTGGCTAACACAGTGAAACCCTGTCTCTACTAAAATACAAAAATTAGCCATGTGTGGTGGCACATGCCTGTAGTCTCAGCTACTCGGGAGGCTGAGGCGGGAGAAACACTTGAACTAGGAGGCAGAGGTTGCAGAGAGCCAAGATTGCTCCATTGCACTCCAACCTGGGTGACAGAGTGAGACTCCATATTAAAAAAAAAAACCTATCAGAAAATTTAAAAGGACATCTAGGGACAGCCAAAGAGCACCCCACCCTTGCGAGCTGTCCGTCCTTTCTGACCCCAAACCGGTGGCTCAGGGGGTTTGGGGTGTGCACAGCCTTCCAGAACACCCACTCATCTCTGGAGGTCTGGACGACTGCACATGCACAAACACCCAGGATCCAAAAGTTTGCTCAGTAAAGCCCGGAAAGGGCACTGTCCCTGGTTGAGTGCAGAGTAGACGTAAACTCCCTGGACTTGGAGAGCAATCTCCAGCCACATTAGATCCAAGAGATTGAAGATACAAATGGATAATGACCAAACTAAAAGTAGAAATAGACCTCTGACCTAACACCTGCAGTAACCAGCCCAGAAAGTCAGCCAACTATTTACAGTAACCAGTCCAGGAAGTCAAGCTACTATCTGTGGCAAACAGGACGGGAAGACAAATAATAATACCCCTGGGTATTCATTGGCTCCAAATGGCCAGCACTCACTAACTGTAATAACTCACAATTCCCTGATTTTTGCCCTTGCTTTCAACTTAGGACCAATGAGGAAAAGCCACACATACACTCCCAACCAATCACATCTGATGCCTCTCATCTAGTTAGCCTGCCCGCAGCTTCGCCAGGCCACGGCCTCCAGTTAAGGCATACCTAGAACCTTCTTTTTCCACTATCCCACTTTCCCACTCCTCTGCCTGCTGTCAGTCGCTGCCAAACACAAGTGATGGTGGTGGACTCTCCTGGTACAAGTTCTGAACAAACGGCCTTCAGTTGTTGTCATTTGGGGGTGTTGTGGGTTCAACTGTGTCCCATCTTCTCCCCAAAAAAGATATGTTGAACTACTCACCCCCAGTTCCTCAACCTGTGACCATACTTGGAAATAGGGTGTTCACAGAGGAAACCAAATTAAAATGAGGCCAATAGGCTGGACCGTAGCCCAAGATAGCTGGCACCCTTATAAAAGGGGAAATTTGGACACAAGGACAAGCAGGTGCAGAAGGAAGGTGACGTGAAGGCACACAGGGAGTACAGCCATGTGACCGGAGTGATACATCCACAGGCCAAGGGACAAACCCCACACACTGGGAGAGGCAAGGAGGGACTCTCCTAGAGCTGTGAGAAAGATAATGGCTGGGCGCGGTGGCTCACGCCTGTAATCCCAGCACTTTGGGAGGCCGAGGCGGGTGGATCACGAGGTCAAGAGATCGAGACCATCCTGGTC
The DNA here is from genome assembly GCA_031835075.1 of Saguinus oedipus. Lineage (NCBI taxonomy): Eukaryota > Metazoa > Chordata > Mammalia > Primates > Cebidae > Saguinus > Saguinus oedipus. The sequence goes on along the minus strand of CM063172.1, from coordinate 5,882,743 downwards.
AACAAGGTGAAACCCCGTCTCTACTAAAAATACAAAAAATTAGCTGGGCATGGTGGCGCATGCCTGTAATACCAGCTACTCAGGAGGCTGAGGCAGGAGAATTGCCTGAACCCAGGAGGCGGAGGTTGCGGTGAGCCGAGATCGCGCCATTGCACTCCAGCCTGGGTAACAAGAGCGAAACCTGTCTCAAAAAAAAAAAAAAAAAGAAAAAAAGAGACAGAGAGAAAGGGAATGGCTCTGCTGACACCTTGATTTCAAACTTCCAGACACAAAAGAGTATGGATTGTATGTTTCCATTTATATAAAGATCAAGAGCAGGCAGAACTACAGTGGAGATTCACTCCGGTATGAGAGCATGAGGAGGTTGCTTCTTACCAAGAAGCAACTATGAAACTGGATAAAACTCTGCTACTACCATCTCTGTGCATACGATGGTGCACAAAATGCTGAGACATATTTATGGCTGAAAACCATTGAGTGTTAGGAAAGAACGGTGCAAATCTATGGCAGTTTCTTGTCGTGGCTAACACAGCCTAAGCAGGTACCCTTGCAATTAGCCCTATCCTCCCTGGCCCTGAAAGAGGGAGTCTCCGCCAGAACCATGAACTCCTAGGGTTGGAAGCCGGAAGGATTCTCTCCTAGAGCTGTGAGAAAGAGAATAGCTGGGCACGGTGGCTCACGCTTGTAATCCCAGCACTTTGGGAGGCCAAGGCGGGTGGAAGCACTAGGGAGTGATATTTAACTGTTGGAAGAGATGGTGAGTGAAGGGTGTGGAAGGAAGGGTGTGGAGAGAGAGAGAGAGAGAAGGACAAAGATTAAGTGACAGGAAGAGAAACAGAGACAGAGAAGAGTGTCAAAGACAGAAACAGAGGCTCAGGGGGACAGACAGATTGAGGAGACAGCAGAGGAGAGAGGAAAATAGAGATGCAGAAGACTGAGAAAGTGACTAAGGGAACACAGAAACCAAAAGTGAGTCAGAAATAGAGCAGTGGAAACAGCCCGGCAGCGCAAGAGAGAGGAGAGACAAAGACACTGCCGGAGAGCCAGAGAACAAACACAGACTGAAGGACAGAAAGATAAACAGAGAAACAGACTGAAACACAGAGACAGAGATGAAGATGTTCGCAGAAACGAGATTAGAAAGACAGACAGTGACAGGGAAAGAGAGAGGAAGAAATGGACGGAGGGAAAGGGGTACAGTGAGAGAAGCTGAGAAGCAGTGGCAGGACCAGGACCTGAAGTCCAGAAACAGAAACTTACAGCAAAGCCCCCAACCCAGGAGCAGGAGTGGCAGAATTTGAACAGGAATCTGATCAGCAGGGGAGGGCATCAAAGAAATGTAACAAGAGGGAGGGCATCCTGTCACATTTCTTTGCCAGCCCGAACCTGTGTGTGGGTGCTCTGTGTCCCGGCAGTGACGAGGGATGAGAAAAGAAATAAAGACGAAGACATAAGAATAGAATTTTTGGTCCAGGGTTGGAAGCCGGAAGGATTCTCTCCTAGAGCTGTGAGAAAGAGAATAGCTGGGCACGGTGGTCCAGGGGTCCAATGCACTCTCAAAGGGTGAATTGCGTCTGCTACGAGTTAGGGGCTCCAAGCGCTTTTATTACGGTAAATTATTTTGTTAATCTTGCAGGCTGTGGGGAGAGGGGTTGAGGAGGGAGATGGCCAGGGGAAGAGCATGTGTCTGCAGCATTCACTTCAAAGCGGTTCTCCTAAGAAGTGCTAAGGACACTGAGGTTTTACCATCCATTGTCTATCCAGGTGTTTTGGTGAGAGGTGCGGTGGACAAGGTGCCATGAGGTCTGACCACACACAGTGTATCAAGGGACTTTTATCTCCCGAGCATTGTCCACACAGAGCAAGCGAAACTGCTCCACATTCTGAGAACACAGGCAGAGCCTGTGGCGTTCCGGTGTCTCAGCTTGCTAGCACCCTTCTACGAAGACCCTTCCAAGTCTTAAGAGCACATGTTGCATTTCCTTCCCAGAGTCTTTTGCATAAGCTCCCTTTACAAGATCCTTACACGAACTCTACGTTGGGAAGAGGCAGGTTTTCTTTTCTGCTCTGCAGCCACACGGAGTGTCCCACGGTTGCAGAGCGCTCTCAGATGGTCTTCGCCAGAGGCCTCCCGTTACCGCTTGATCTCTGCTCTTGTTTTACTGCACCATAGTTTGGATATGATCCGTGGCACAAATCTCAGTGTAGAAAAGGCAAAGCAAGCTCGTAAGCATTTAACTATAAGTAACACAGGTCTGCCCCGGCCATCTCTTCCCACATAATTCCATAACTTTCTGTAACAGAGCACATTAAGTTGGGAATAAAGATGTTTGCCGACACATGCCAGTTACACGTGGAACATGTGCTGAATCCCAATTCCTGGGAGTTCCTTCTTTCAAAACAAGCTGCTCTCTTTTGTTCAGTGAATGAATATGTCCAGGACTGAGATGGCCATGCAGGGAGCGGAAAGGGTATGAGATTCAGACCTCACCCTTACCCTGGCTCTCCTTTGCCAGCTTCAGCCAGGTCTGTAGCTGCTGGAAGATATTCTGTGGGGTGGTGGGAAGAGTTTTGAAAGTCAGATCTCAGCACCAGTAGAAAAAAAGGAACATGCAAATGCTTATTCAAATAAGGATGCAAATTACTCAGAGCCTTTCCCTCTTACCTTGCGCCCTAGGCGGAGGCTGGGGGAGTCTGAGGGCCTCTCAGGTGCCATGTCCAAGCAATGGGAGCCAGAAGGGATAAGAAGAGCTGATTCTGAGGATCCTAAAGCCTGTGTTACACTTAGCACATGCCAAGGGTCTGTGTCCCCTGGAAAGAAAGGAAAGGATGGGGCTAGGTAGATGGGGGCTGGGAGAGGATGGGGCTATGCTGAGCTGGGGCTCCATACATAGGTTTTGACAGCATGCTCACCGTTAACAAACAGCACTTGGTTAGCCCCAGGAGTCTGGCCACCATAGTAGGAGTTCGTCTGAGCCACAGCCTGGGCTACTGACAAGGGTGAGAGCCCGAACACCTGCTCACATAGGTCTAGCTGGGACGGCAGTGCTGGGAGCTCGGAGAAAGGACATCTGGGATTCTCACAGGTGACATCTGTGTAGGGAGATACCTGTAAGTGTGGGTATACAGCCAGCCCACCACTCTCCTTTAATAATCATTTTCAGAGACTTCCTTAGTGATGACCAAAACATTTCCAGTACTCCCTTCTAGGAGCTCATGATCCTAGCAGAGAGACTCTCACAGATCCCGCAACAGCGACAGCCCAGAGTGATCAGGGCTGTGAAGGAAAAAGACCAGAAAGCAGGGAGCCCAGAGGAAACATGATGGGCTCAGGGAGAGCATCGTGCAAAGGATGAGACCTTGAGAAGTTAGCAGGACTGAGCCAAACAAAGACAGAGAAGAGGGGGCATAGTAAAGAGAGGAAATAGCAAAGGTCTAAATAGCATGTGCAGAGGTCTAAATAGCATGTGCAGAGGAAATAGCATGTGCAAAGGTCTAAATAGCATGTGCAAAGGTCTAAATAGCATGTGCAGAGGAAATAGCATGTGCAAAGCTCTAAATAGCATGTGCAAAGGAAATAGCATGTGCAAAGGTCTAAATAGCATGTGCAAAGGTCTAAATAGCATGTGCAGAGGAAATAGCATGTGCAAAGGTCTAAATAGCATGTGCAGAGGAAATAGCATGTGCAAAGGAAATAGCATGTGCAAAGGTCTAAATAGCATGTGCAGAGGAAATACCATGTGCAAAGGTCTGGAGTGCTTGAAGCTCAAATTGTGTCATGTCTTCCCTGCTGACAACCCATGGCTCACTGTGTTTTCAGGGTAAATCGAAATTCCAGAACATCAGATTATACCATGTGCTCAGATAAATGCTGGACAATATTGGGCACACCAAGACAGCTACAGGCTCTGCTGTCACAGGATCAGTCCAGAGGGGAAGAGAGGCAATAAAACATGTATGACGACAGACTGTGTAAAATGCTAAAGAGCACAGAGCTATTGAAGTGGGAGGCTGGACGGCTGGCTTATCCTGAGGGATCACGGCTTCCTGAGGGAGGGCATCCTGTTTGTTGAGAGAGGAGCTGACCCATGACCTGCTTATCTGGCACAAGATGGGAGTTAGTGGAAGACCACGCTCTGTGCTCAAAGCAAGGAAGAACACTGTAGCAACAAAACGTGGCCAGACTTGCTTGCTCTAGCTGCAGCTTTTTCCTCTGACTGTGTGTGTAAAGTGGAGCGTGCTCTATGCCTCCCAAGGAGATGCCAAATCGCCACAGATATAGACCATTTGCTTGATGCTTAGCTTCCTTTCCACACCCCCATCCCTGAGCACAGGCTTCTTGGTTTACACACTCAATAAACAGTGTGGGCCTCCAGTGCTCAGGGCCCTTGCATCTTCCTACTCACAGGGGCCTCCTGGGAGCCCACCCTTATGCATTCTTACTTTTGTCTCTAAATGTCTTTGTCACCACCAACCCCAGTGACTCCCCAGGTTATGTCTGGGCTGGTTCCCTGACACTGTCGAGAGTTGAAGAGGAATAATCCAAGCAAAGTTTGTACGGCGTTAGGAAGACTCGTGTGTTAAGAGGGTTAAAATGTGTAAAGCTTTAGGATAATAATAGCAAGGGCTTAAGAAACACTTACCGCAGAACTGCATTATTCTTAGAATGTTACAAATATTACCTATTTTTGTCCTTGAAACAACGCTATGAGAGAAGTACTGTTAGTATTCCCATTTTATAGATGTGGAAACAGGGATGGAGAAGTCAGTCATTTGCCCAAGATCACATGAGCAGTAAATGAAGCTGGAATTTGAACATTTTGCCTTTACCATATGTAATATTTGGGACATGATTATACTAAAAAAAAAATCTATTTGGGCATCCAGTATTGCATGTGGCAACAGTACCCTGGGGTCTTCGAGGAGCTGTGATTTTGAGTAGAGGAGGGTCAAGGTTATATTTAAAGATCTCTGTGGATGCTATGAGGAAGTTAGATTGTACAGATGAAGTGAAGGCCTGGAGACCAGAGAGGAGGCTAGGAAGGGATCCAAGCAAGAAAGGATGGAGGTTTCTAGCAAGACAGCAGAGGGAGGCAGAGAAAGCAGAAGGGATAGACTACAGAGTTGTCCATGCAGAGGGGGGAGGACTCAGTAATTGACAGGCTAGCTAGAAAATGGGAAGGCAGCCACTGAAACAAGGTTCAAGTTTCTAGTCTGGTGGCTGGAGAAAGGAGGCCATCCCTGGAATGTGGACACAGAGAAAGAACAGGCTGAAGAGAAGATCATTCAAGTGGAGACCAGTGTGTGTGTGAGCAGGCATGTGAGGGCCAAGCGCATGCACACAGTGGTATGGCTTCCACCCTCTCCAGCACAACATCTGCAGGTTACACAATGCCTGAGAGTTGGGTCAAAATGAGTCCAGACAATCTGTAAGATGACTCCTCTGGGCATAGCAAAAAGGTTGTTTGAGGGGACGAAATTAGGGTTAGGCCAGTCACTTACAGAAGCCAAACTCGGTACATGTCTGGTACAACCACTGACGGTCACCCACGCCAGACACTTGAGGTTCTGTGCTCCTCAGCTGTGCCACTGTCTCTGCTCGGGAAAAGCTTAAACACTTCTGGCCCAGGCTGTGCATGACAATCTAGGAAACAATGTGCATACATTGTGACATGTAAAAGCCACATAAAACTGCATACCTCAACCACACCTCGGCTTTGTGTTGAAACTGCTCTCTGTAACCCTGATGTGACAGGCAAGCAGTCCAAACCCACGCCATCTTGGCCCCTGCGACTTGTAATAAGTAACTAAGGTCTGTAATTTCCACCCTACCTAGGCAATGTGTAAACTAACGCTTATCTTCTGTGAACCATTTAAGTAACAATCGGAATGTCCTAAGCCCCTCACCCTCACCCCCGCCCAAGAGGTGGTAGTTCACTGGCCCTCGGAATGTCCAAAGCCCCTTGCCCCCACCTCTGCCCAGGAGGTGGTTTATGAGCATAAAAGATCTTGACGCCCTCCTTTCCGGGCCACGGGTTGGAGAGACCTGAGTCCTCCGTGGCCGCTGGCAATAAAGACCCTGCAATTTGGCATACTTTTGTCTTGGTGTTGACTTTCTATGTTTGCCCTGGTATAACACATAGGACATAAATTCCTCCTCGCCTCTCAGCAAGCCAGGGCCTGTGTCCCCAGAGGTCAAAGTCAAAAACAGAAGGGTGACTTCAAGTTCTCCTGGGAGTCAGTAGTCAGAGGGTCCCTGTGAGTTAGAGATCAAGGCGCTAGAAGACTGAGACCTTATTACCTGTGAGACTTTGGGCAAGTGATACTTTCAGACCTGTTTCCTCTTCTGTAAGTGGGGATAATAATGGTGACTATCTCTTGAGAATGTAACGAAATAACATATGTGAAGCACTTCGTACAGCACTTGGTCCAGACAGTGCTGGAAAAGTGACAGCTGGATTATAGTTGTGGACTCAGAGGCTGTAGGCCCAGATACCTAGGAGAACCCTATCCCCAGGGATACATTTTTTCATTCATTCTATAAATACTGAGCATTTTGTCATGTGCCAGGCAAAACGCACAGGACAGGACAAGACAGGCAAGTCTCTTGACATTCACACACGGTGTGCCAGGCTCCCAGCTGATTGCTCTACAGCTCGCCTCATTTCACCTTCCCTCGGTCCTGTGAGGTGCCATCCCATTTCACAAACGAGAAAACGAAGTCTCAGAGAAGGTTCTCGCTTGCCCAAGATCACACAAGGGAAGTGGGCAGGAAACTGTCCGCCAGCTCCTCCGGCCGCGCCAGGGAACGCTCACCTGCACCGCCCGCCGAAGACCGCAGTAGGGCGTGGAGCGACTGCGGTTGGCCCCGCCCCCGAGGAGAAGTCCGCAGAGCTGCCGCACGCTCAGTGGCGCTCCTGCCTGCCCATCATACTGCACGGCACCTCCCACCAGAGCCTGCAGCGCCCCCAGCAGCTCCGCCTGGTCTTCCGCGCGGCTCAGGGACCCGCACGCGCTCAGCTCCGCCCGCAACGCTGCTTGAGCCGCCCCACCCGCGCGCAGCCGCCGCTCCACTTCCGAGAAGGCGGCGGATACCGCCGCCTGGCACTGTGGGGAGCAAGAGGCGACGTCTGCCAAGACCCACGCTGGGCTTCCACTTTCCCTTCCCAGGATTTGCGTCCTCCTTAGGTTTCCCACTTGCCCGCAGCCAGACTCCGGACTTCTTGTCTCAGGCTCTGCCCACTTCTGGCGCCTCCAACGGTTGTCCCTGCAGGCCCCGCTCTCCGCCGTGGCCCCGCCCCGCTCAGTCTCACCTCCGGATAGGCTGGTCCCTGACCAAACCCCGCCCCCTCTAGGGAACCTCTGTTTTCTTAGTGCCCCCGCCTCTTCGTCAGCTCCGCCTTCTTCCAAAACCTGCGTCTTTTCCCCAGCTCCAACCTTGCTTAGACCCCGCCCTGCTGCAGGCGTCGCCCTTCTGAGGCCACCATCCGAGGCCACTTTTTCCTCCCAGTCCCCCTCGGACTAGGCCCCACCTCCTACCTCCAGGGACCCGCCGATCGCCGCGCTCTTAAGGCTTCTGGACACCACCTGTGGTCGGACCGCAGAGGACGGTGTCTGGAAGTGCCGGCCTCCGCCCACTGGGCTCCCTCCTCCCTCACCTGCTGCCCGACATCCTTACGTCATTATACTCGGAGAAATCCAGCACGGCCCGCACCGGGGCGGACGAGGCGACGGACGCGAAAATGAGATGCGGGAACTGAGAGGGGAGAAGGCGTCGGCCTGCGGGTGAGGGGCTGAATCCCACGTCTTGCTGCCCCTGTGTCACTCACTCGCTCTAGTGAGGACAGCTCGTGCAGAATGCTTGGGGGGCGGGAGGAAGGAAGGGGGCGTGGTGGGAGGGCATTCCTCTGATCTGAGATGGGGGCCCTGGAGTCCCCGTTCCCTCCCCCCAGCCCACCCGGAGGAGTCCCAGGACCTTCAGCCGGGCCCAGGCGGCCAAGGAGCCGGCATAGGAGCCTCCGAAGCAGATCCAGGGGCTGGAGGAGGAGACGTTAAAGAGGCGGGAAAGTGCCAGGCGGGCAGAGACCACATCAGCCAGCCTAGGGTCAGAGGGGAGGCTCGGTCGGTCCTCATCGCTGGGAATCCCAGAAGATCTCCCCACTCTGGGGGAAACCCGAATCCAGAGACGTGAATGGGTGAATCTGGCCAGAAGCCAGGTCTGTTTTCTCAGAATGTGTTTCCAAGGCTTCTCCAAGCCACATGCACTTCCCAGAACATGTGTGCCTAGGCCACGGGAGACACTGTGCTCGACCGCTTTCTAGAAACCCTGCACCTTCTTTCCCTTCTTGTTTTAGGTAGGAGACGAAAAATGTCCAAGTCAGTTTAGATGAAAACCTGACAAATGTAGGGAAGGGTTGAGGGCAGTCAAGGAGGGCTACTCAGAGGAGGAGGCTCCTAAGCTGAAGAGTTAGAAGGCATTGGGAGAGGGAAGAGACACAAAGAGAGGTGGAGAGTGAAGTTTGGATATGTCTAACATCCTCTTTCTCCTCCCTAGGGCTTGCTTTCTTCCCTAGCCTTTCTGAAATGGCTTGCAGACAGTGCCATCCTGCTGCAGTTAAAAAACCATTTAGCTTGTAGAAAAGACTGAGATGCAGAGGGAGGGAGATGGAGACAGAGAGCCACAGACGTGGATACAGAGACAGAGCAAATGAGACAGAGGCAGACTGTTTCAGAGAGAGACGCCAATGAGGAAAGAAAAAGCTAAGTTCTGTGAGAATAAAGCAGGTGAAGTAAAGTTGGGAGGAAAATGGTGGGAGTTGAGATGCACTGAGGGAGGCTGGGGAGGCCACGCCATGCAGAGGGATGAGTTCAGAGGCTTAAGGCAGGAATGTGCCTGTAAGTCTGGAGGATGGTGAGGACCTCGGTGTAACTGCAGCCCAGTGAATCTGAGAGAGTGGAGGTCAAGTTGACTAGAGGCCAAAACCCACTGGACCTCGTGGCCATTGTAAAAGCTTTGACTTTGCTCTGAGTGATACAGAAGATGTGTGAGAGACTTGAGCCAGGGAGGATGATGACCTGCTTTATGCTCTAACAGAATTATTCCGATTTCCACCTGGAAGTCAAGGGCAGAGCAGGAAGAATGGTGAGGATGCTGGTTCTGTAATCCAAGTAGGAAATGCTGGTGGTTTGCACAGTGATACCGTGGCTTACTTCAGACAGAGACACAGAAGCAGAGATAAGAATACAGTCTAAGAAAAAGACAGATAGGGAGAGACAGAGCCCCAGCAATGGAAAGGAAAACAGCAAGACGCTATGAAAGACAGAGGAAAACAGGGAACCAGGGTCTCAGAGGTTGACTTCAACAGTGGAGGAGGGAGACACAGGTGCAGACATGCCAAAGCACAGACGTTCCTGTCCTTTCACCCCACCTTCCCTCCCGCACTCACGCGTGGCGGCTGGACAAGAAGCGGAGCTGGGCCATGTCCAGGCCTCCAGCAGGTATACTCAGGCCATAAAACCTATGTTCCAGGCTTATCACCAGGGCACCCCAGGCTGGGGCCAGGGCTGCGGGGTGGCCTGTGAAGAGTGTATGGTGGGGCGGTGAGATGCAAGTTGAGTGTCAGCCCTTGGGCCCCTCAGGTCTCACAGCATTGCAATATGCAGCTCCCCTTCCTGGTCCCCACCAGCTTCCCAACTCTGTCTTTCTCCCAAACTTGCCTCTTACCTTTCATCACTGAACCAGGCCCAAGGCTGCCCTCACCCCCCAGATGCAGGAATATGGGTCCATCTTGGCCATCCCAGTGTTGGTCATTCACCCAGTAACGCTAAGAGATGGATGGGGAAGAAGAAATGGCGTCACAAGAGTCCTGACTTCTTCTCAGTTCCTCATTTGTTCCAGTCTCCCTAATGGATCTTTCCTTATGTATTTAATAGTATCTGAAATGAGCTGGTTGATTTATGTGCTCAGTTTTCTCCTGTTCATCTCATCTATTTTATTTATTTTTTATTTTATTTTATTTTTAGAGATGGGGTTTCTCCATGTTGGTCAGGCTGGTCTCAAACTCCTGACCTCAGGTGATCCACCGGCTTTGGCCTCCCAAAGTGCTGGGATTACAGGTGTGAGCCACCATGCCCTGCCCCTGTTCATCTCATCTAGAATGCACAATCTACAAAAGCAAATTTTGGGTCTGCTTCTTCACTCTTTTCTCTTTTCTTTTCCTTTTTATTTTATGGATCTGAACTACTTTGTTCACATGTGGGCTTTTGATTCTTCTATCCCTAGAACTGAGGGAGTGGCTCTCACGTAGAAGGAACTTGCTATTTCTTGAGGTAATAACTGTCGAATAAGTAATAACTGCAGATGGATTTAGGAATAAGATCCAAGTGGAATGATCTTTGGAGGCTAAATACAGAGTAAGCAATGAAAACAGTGAATTTGTTCTTTCTTTTGGTAGGTATCTTGGAGTGCCTGTTGTGAGCTAGGTCTGATTCCAAAGCTGGTTCAAGTTTCTGCTACCTGGTGGTAGGTTTTGTGTCCATTCTGGACAGGGAGAAGGGGGTAGGGAGGAGCAGTGAGAGAGTGAGTGTGAATGACAGAGAGAAAGAAAGGATGAAGGGAAGAGCTGAGGAACAGAAAGAGTGGGACCCTGAGAAGAGGGGAGACTAAGGCCAAATCAGAAGAACAGGGCAGGAAAGGGGGTTCTGACAGCAGCCACAGCATGGGATTCAAGCCAAGGGATGGGGAGAACCGCGGTGTGGAGAGGGAAAACAAACAGCTGCAGACCGAGGAAGAGAGGAGGGAGACAGGGATGGGGAGAACGGAGGTGTGGAGAGGGAAAACAGGTGCAGACTGAGGAAGAGAGGAGGGAGACAGGGATGGGGAGAACGGAGGTGTGGAGAGGGAAAACAGGTGCAGACTGAGGAAGACAGGAGGGAGACAGGGATGGGGAGAACGGAGGTGTGGAGAGGGAAAACAGGTGCAGATCGAGGAAGAGAGGAGGGAGACAGGGATGGGGAGAACGGAGGTGTGGAGAGGGAGAACAGGTGCAGACTGAGGAAGACAGGAGGGAGACTGAGGGAGGGCAGGATGGGCAGTGGACTCCCCGTCTTTTGGCCTCACCTGCAGGAAGGATCGTCTGTCGGACACGTTGAAGGGATCCAGCAGCTGCTCCAGCCACCCCACTTTTGGGAGGGCCCCAGCACCTGGCCCCAGGCCCAGGCCCAGGGCAGAGCTCTCCCGAAACTGCTGAATGTGCTCACCCAGGCGCCTGAGAAGGGAGGCTGTGGGACAGGGAGGGGAGGAAGTCAGGCTGGCGCCCTTAGGATGCCCTGCTTGACCTTCAGTCTCCTCTTACCTGGAGCCGAGGGTCCCCAGAGGGAAAGCAGCAGCAGAGAGCCCAGCCACGGGACAAACCAGACGGCCATGCTGTTCGGGACTCTGTTCTGCCCCAGAATGACCTTTTTCTTGTCCTCGGTGGCCGGGCTTTAAATTCATCACTTTCAGCAGAGGCTCAGGTTTCTTTCCGTAGGCCTTTCCTGGCAGGTCAAGCGTCTGTAGGAACCGCTAAAGCGGGGCCGGGACGCCAGAGTCGGTGCAGAGGCTGCTGACGGCACTGGAAATCCCAGTTTCTTCTCTCTGCTCAGTCTGTTCTTCCCTCGGCTCTCAGTGGCACCCCCATCTCATCTCCTCTCCACCCTTCAGTCTACCCCTCTTTATCTCAGATTCCCCTTTGCATGCCTGCCTGTCCTTCAGCCTCTGTCTCTCCCCACCTCGGGACCTCTCTGGAACCCCAGTTGCCCACTCACTCGGTCTTCTCTTTCTGCCCCCCTGCATATCTTCAGTACCCTCGGCGGTTCCCTCACCCAGTCTCGCCCTCTGTCCTTAGCCCCCATCTCTGTTTCAGTCGTCCTCTCCGTAGTCCAGTCTCTGTCCCTCAGTCTCACCGTGTCTGTTCTCCAGCCCCTCACTTTCTGCTCCTCTTCACTGCCCCGAGCCCTTCTGACCCACAGTCTCACCTCTGCATAGACTCCTTATGGTTCTCTGAACCTACTAGGCTTGCTCCTACCCTGTGGACTGCGATTTCTCCAGAAATGCACATGGCTGGTTTCCTCACTTCAATCAGATCTGTATGCAAAGGCCATTCCCTGGGGGTTGTTAATAGGAGTGAGAGGCTCTGAAGGAGGCTGGGGAGGCAGCCATGCAAGTATCTGGGGAACTCTTCTCTCCCAAAATTCAGAAAGGTCTTCCATGGTCGTCTTTTTAAATATTGCTAAACCTAAGGTCCTCATCTATTCCTTTTCAAACCTTATTCCTAATTCTTTTTTATAGGACTTATGATAATGAGAAATATTGTACATTTAAAAAATTATTCCCGGCTGGGCGCGGTGGCTCACGCCTATAATCCCAGCACTTTGGGAGGCCGAGGCGGGCAGATCACGAGGTCAAGAGATTGAGACCATCCTGGTCAATAAGGTGAAACCCCGTCTCTACTAAAAATACAAAAATTAGCTGGGCATGATGGTGCGTGACTGTAATCCCAGCTACTCGGGAGGCTGAGGCAGGAGAATTGCTTGAACCCAGGAGGCAGAGGTTGCGGTGAGCCAAGATCGCGCCATTGCACTCCAGGCTGGGTAACAACAGCTGTAAGAGGACCTGGGCGCATATACTAATCTCCCAGGTCCTCCTACAGCTGCTAATAATCAAGCGGACCTTCCGGTTTCTGCTGTTTTTACAGACGGCCAGGACTTTCACTCTTTGACCCATATCAATGCAGCAGGATTAAAAAATAAATTCCAGATTACTTGAAAACAAGCAAAAAACGTTGTACAACACTGTCCACAGTGTCAGTTTTTACATCTGCCCCACCAAGGCACAGGAGTAACCCCAGGAGGCCTAAGTCCTAAGGCTGCATGGCAAATGGACGTAACACACGTTCCACATTTTGGCAAGCTTGCTTATGTACGTGTTACTCTTAGTCCTTTTCTCGTTTCATTTGGGCTACAGGCCAACCAGGAAAAAGCACAGCTCATGTTAAAAGACATCTATTACCCTGCTTTGCTGCAGTGCCCATTCCTCAAAAATTAAAACCGACCGAGGCCCGGGCTGCTTACCACAGTAGAAAATTACTCGTACTACTAGAATTCCTCACAACTCACAAGGCCAAGTTGTTATCGAAAACGCTAATAGAACGTTAAAAACTCAGTTATTAAAACAAAAGCAAGGGAAAAACAGAGAATACTCCAGCTCCCCCCACCCCATATGCAATTACAATTAGCCCTTACAACTTTAAACTTTTTAAACATTTCCAAGGATCAGGTCTCAACAGCTGCAAAACAACCCTTAACTGGACAAACAATAAACTTCCAGGAAGAAAAATTGGTCTGGTGGAAGAACACAAGAGCGAGTACTTGGCAAAAAGGAATGGTAATTACATAGGGGAGAGAATTTGCCAGTATTTCCACAGAAGAAAATCAGCTTTCTCTCTGAATACCCACCAGACAACTTAAGCTCTATCATGAACCAAAACCCAAAAAAGAAGAAAAGGAGAGGCTTCTGGGACTCTTACTGGCCCCCAACAAGTTTGATAGCCAAAATAAACATTTCCAGGAAGCAGGTAAAAACCCAAAACTCCTCAAGCGAAACCGCCAACCTGCAAACAGATCAAAAGGCTGACGCAGCTTGCTGAAAACAACGTAAAGACACAGCAGCTCCCTCTATCTCCTGGTAATGTAGTCCTAGCAGCAATGGCGGTAGTCACCTTGGCGGTGAGCCTCCTTTAAGCTAGGGCTGACGGAAATTACACTTACTGGACTTAGGTTCCTTTCCCACCCTTAATTAGACCTGTTACATAGTTAGATCCCCCAGTAAAGGTATCTGTTAATGGCAGTGTTTGCATGCCCAGACCAACAGGTGATCCAGCCCCTCCCACCCTAAAGAGAAAGGTATGTTAATGAATGTGTCCAGAGGCTATTGTTTCCCACCTATCTGTTTAGGACCCGTGGCAAAATGTCTAAATTACAATATTCAAAGCTAAATAAATATGTTCCAGGGCAAAACTGCTCAAGGCTCACTTATGTAATTAGTGAAAGAACGTTGCAATCTTGTGCAGGCAATCTTCAAATACAATTAAATAAGCACAGCTATGTTATAACACTTCACCAAACTAATAAATTTAAACCTAATTAAAGCCCTGTACTTTGCAGGCCACCAAATGGTCTAAAAAGTTAGAGGCGCTAACCTGGGAAAGTTGCATTGCAAATAATGATGTTGTACCGCAAAATAATTCCTATAAAGTCGTCATTAATTAGGTCCCTCCGGGAAATTTGCAGTAAATTGTACTGGACAGTGCAAAGATTGTAGAAAAACTCCTTTTGCAGCCAACTTCCCGAATAATGCACCAAAATTACATAGAAGAATTAAAACAAATTACCCTGTTAAGTGGGAGGAGAACAGTATGGCTCCTCCACCTCCAAAATGGTCAGTCCTATTGTGAGCCCGGAACACCCGAAACTATAGAAATTAATAATGGCTCAAACCCCAGTTAAAATTTGAAAAGAAGATTACAGTCTTAGACACAGAGATAATAAAGCTTTGTTTATGATGACATTGCTTTCTAATCAGTTCCCTTACAAAGTTGTGTCAAACCCCTTTCAGGTTAGTGATAAGAAAACATTCAGCCCAACTCCCAAACTATATCCTGCCTTTTGACCTGCATTAATTCCTTTAATAAAGGTGCTAGGCCAGGCCCAGTAGCTTGCGCCTGTAATCTCAGCACTTTGGGAGGCCAAGGTCAGGGGGATCACCTAAAGTTGGGAGTTCAAGACCATCCTGGCCGACATGGTGAAACGCCATCATAAAAAAAAATAAACCGGGCGCGGTGGCTCAGGCTTGTAATCCCAGCACTTTGGGAGGCCGAGGCAGGTGGATCACGAGGTCAAGAGATCGAGACCATCCTGGTCAACATGGTGAAACCCCGCCTCTACTAAAAATACAAAAAGTAGCTGGGCACGGTGGCGCGTGCCTGTAATCCCAGCTACTCAGGAGGCTGAGGCAGGAGAATTGCCTGAACCCAGGAGGCGGAGGTTGCGGTGAGCCGAGATCGTGCCATTGCACTCCAGCCTGGGTAACAAGAGCGAAACCCTGTCTCAAAAATAAATAAATAAATAAATAAATAAATAAATGAAATAAAATAAAAATAAAGACAATAGTATTTTACTAGTCTGAGCTCCAGAAAAAGTTTAAATACTTGTTTCTCTTAACAGACCTTGGGAGGCTTCTCCTTCCATACATATTATAACTAAAGTAGTAAAAGAAATAATAAATAAAAAAATATATTTACTTCAATAGCTGTAATCGTGGGTCTTGTAGCTGTCACAGCTATGGCTGCTGCAGCTGGTGCTGCTTTGCATTCTTCTATTCAAACTACAAGTTTTGTAAATAATTGGCAACAAAATTTCTCAAAGCCAAATAAATAAAAAACTGGTGAATCAAATCAATGATTTACAACAGATGGTCGTTTCAGTGAAAACTTGTATCATGCATCTTAAACAGCGTCTGCAAATGAAGTGTAACTAAAATACTTCTAATTTCTGTGTTGCTCCTAGCTCCTATAATGTCTCTAAACATCATTGGGAAATACTTAAGCGTCATCTCCTGGCAAAAAGAATTTTTTTTAAACATCTTATTATAGCACAAAAAAGAATAATTTAACTCTGAATATGGCTACATTAAAGAGACAAGTTTTTAAAACTTCTCATGCTCATCTTACCCTGTGGCCTGAAGCTAATATCCTTGCTAAGGCAGCTAATGGTGTCTCCAATATCAATCCTTTAAAATAAATCAAAACTATTAAATAACAACCACTGCTAATTTTGCTTGAATTTGTGTCTGCTTATGCTGTTTGTTCTTAGTCTGCAAATGCAAAGAACCCAATGCCTTGAACAAGCCATAAAAACAATGGCAGCTTTATATAAAAAGAAACGAGATGTTGGGGGAGCAGCAATGGAGGAAGGGCTTACAGGGTCTCCGCATAAGCTGGTTATGGGTAACGTATAACATACACTGCTTGTAAGACATGTATAAAAGAAATCAGGAACAGTAAAATGCGAAGGCCTCGGAGGCCTCTGGGGAGGAAGGCCTCTCTTTGCCAGCATGTTCCCAGGAGCAGAGTGACCCAAGCTGTGATATTGAAAACATTTGCCCAAGGACATCACACTCCCTTGAAGCACTGAAGTGTAACCAGACATGTAGGCTCCTCGCTAAGCCCGCTCCCACCAGCTGCACTGTCTATTGATAAGTGTACACTTTTAGCGCTTGAGAAACGCACATAAACAGCTGCTGCAGTCAACTTCGTGTTTGATGCACAGCCTCCCTTCACCGACTCACCCTGCCACCTGCACTATGGACAAAAGCGATTGTGCTAAATAAATATTGTGGAAAGCAGAGCTCTGGGCCTTCACTGCCTCCAGAGAAAGAAGTGGTGGTCCCCTGGTCCAACTTTCATTCTTAATCTATCTCTTTCTCATTCCTTTGTCGCCACCGAACTGAGGGTACCTACGGTGGGGTGTGTGGGCTGGTTCCCTAGACCGAAATCCATAGTTTACATTAGGGTTCACTCTTGGTGTGGTACATTCTATGGGTTGGGAAAAATATGTAATGCAATCTGGAGACTGATTGATTATTGTTCAGCAGACATGTGAGTCAGCCCAGCTGGGACAGTCCTGGGGGTCAGTCCCAACCTATCAGCCTTGAACTAGGGAGCTACACAGATGTGAATTGTTTTAAGCTACTGAGGTGGTTTATTAAGATGTATATTTGCAGCAATAGATAACTGATATGTACACTAAAATATCACTCATTCTACTTCAGCAAACTTAGCTTTTTGCTATTATTCTAATACATGAGATAAACTTTGTGGGCACCGTTTGCTATGTTTGGAATGATTTTACCTAGATAGCTCCATAGCTAATTCATTTTCTCTCCTCACATTTTTGCTCAAACGTAACATTTACTCTGTTTAGAAACTGAAAATAAAAACTCAACCCTAATTTCCATTCTTGATTAATTTTTCTCTTTAGCATTTCTCATCACATCTGGTATTTTATACACACTTTACTTGTTCTTTTCAAGATGGAGTCTCACTGTCACCCAGACTGGAGTGCAATGGCGCAATCTCAGCTCACTGCAACCTCGGTCGCCCTGGTTCGAGCAATTCTTCTGCCTCAGTCTCCCAAGTAGCTGGGATTACAGGTGACCAACACCGCCCCCTACCACCACCCTGGCTGCTAATTTTTGTATTTTTGGTAGAGGCGGGATTTCACCACATTGGCCAGGCTGTGGCTCACACCTGTAATCCCAGCACTTTGGGAGCCCAAGACTGGTGGATCACCTGAGGTCAGGAGTTTGACCCCTATCTTAAAAAAGCCTCTCTTGACTCAACATTTTTCTCGTTCGTGCCCTATTTCTCAGATGACTTTATTTAAAAACTTCCTATAGTTATTCAAATTTACTATCTGCAGTTTCTCCGTTCCTTTTCTTTTGTAAACCCACTATCTTCAGTTTATGGTACCAGCACTTTATGGAAACTTCCGGTCAAGATCGTGAACGACCTTTACATGTCTAAAATTAACGATCACTCCGAAGCTCTTAACTTTCTTGACTTCTCAGGGGCAATAGGTACATTATTCTTCTTAAAACAGTTTATTTGATTTCCAAGGCACAGCGGTCCTGATTTTCTTTTTTCCTCACTGGCTCTTCCATCTCAACAGCCGGCTATATTATTATTCTTTTAATTGAAAGTTGTAACTGGCTGGGCGCGGTGGCTGACGCCTGTAATCCCAACACTTTGGGAGGCTGAGGCGGGTGGATCATGAGTTCCAGACCAGCCTGACCAACAAGGTGAAATCCCGTCTCTACTAAAAATGTAAAAATTAGCCAGGCGGTAGCGGGCGCCTGGTGGCGGGGAGCCTGTAATCCCAGCTACTCAGGAGACCGAGGCTGGAGAATCGCTTGAAGCCGGGAAGCGGAGGTTGCAGTGAGCCAAGGTCGAATCACTGCACTCCAGACTGAGCGACAGAGGGAAACTCCATCTCAAAAGAAAAAAGAGAGCGCGCTCGCGAGAGCATTCTGGGCTAAAAGAAAGCGCATAGGTTTGAGACGAGGTTGAAATACAAACAGATTCAGAACTTTGCAAAACAGCTACAGCTTGTTTCCGCCCGGTTTCGAACCGGGGACCTTTCGCGTGTTAGGCGAACGTGATAACCACTACACTACGGAAACCTGCTTGCTGCGAGCCTTTTTTCACGGTGGAATTAGTTAAAATGAACCTTAAATTTATCTGTTTCTTTAGGGTGTATCTTTGGCAAACAGATATTTTCCCATACAATTTCTAATTCTGAGAACCAACAGTTTCAAAACCCGACAACTCGTAACCAAGCAAACGATTCTCCTGAAGCTTCAATTCCTTCAGAAGCACAGGGCAAGGAAATCTCAGGCAGTCTCTTGGGAAATTTTGTTTCAATTCTTTTTTTTATAAGTTCTATGCTCTCTGCTCTCATAAGATGCTCTGATGTTCATCTTTCAATGACTGAAAATTAGGCAGGACATTGGGATCCTTCATGCCAGCAGCCTGTCAGTGAGATTCATTCAAAGTCCCGTTTACTCCTAAATGAGACACTTTCTTGAGGTTTGAAACAAAAGGCACGTGTATAAAAAGAAATAAATAGCTTGGGTGTGTGTGGGAAAGTTTAAAATCAAGACAGAAAAATTGTATTCATTAGGACCAATTATCAATGAGCAAATATCTATATATTGTACATGATCATTGGTAATAAATATATATGTATATGTACATATATGCATATATGCTTCTCAAACTACGTATTTTTGCAGATATATACATATGCACATGTATACACACACACACACACACACACACACACACATATGTATATACACATGAGGTTAAGCTTCCTCATTCAAAATTATCTCCTACTTAGCATAATGACAAGTATCTAGGAGGCCAGATTTTATAAATCCTAAAGGAGTGATAAAGAATTCTGCTCAATATGGTAAATATTTTCATCAAAGACAGCATATTTGATCATCAACTGCTATTTGCTAGGAATTAAAACATAAATTCCATGAGGAAAAGGATATTTTTTTCCATTGTGTTCACTGCTTTATTAATAGTCTCTAGCTTATTTTTGTTGTTCTTTTGTTTTTTGGAATGGAGTTTCACTCTTGTTGCTCAGGATCGAGTGCAATGGCACAATCTCGGCTCACTGCAACCTCCATCTCCCAGGTTCAAGCGATTCTCCTGCATCAGCATCCCATGTAGCTGGGATTACAGGCATGCACTATCACGCAGGCTAATTTTTTTGTATTATTTCTAGAGACGGGGTTTCTCCCTGTTGGCTGGGCTGGTCTTGAACTCTCGACCTCAGGTGATCCACCTGCCTCGGCCTCCCAAAGTGCTGGGATTACAGATGTGAGCCACTGCACCTGGCTTGTTTATGGTTTTTTAATAGAGAATTAATTAACATTTCTTTAGTGAATGAATGAATGAATCAATCAATGAGAACAAATAAGAGTTGTTTTGGATCTCTAAACTTACCATTCTCAGTGTATTCTAATTGATGGGTCTTTCAAACTTGTGCCAATTGAGATGCATATAAAGTTGTTTACCACTGAAAATAGTCTCCTTACTTTATTTTGTAAGGACTATCCTTGGATTTTCCTGTAGCCTATTGTTTTCTAGCATTTGTACCTGTCCTCCTCAACATTTTGTCTTGGTATAGTGATTCACTGTGAGTTATATGCAGAAGCCATGTTTTTGCTCTGCAGCAGACCTAAAATAAACCAAGCACTGATCTCTTTATCCTGCTTTTAAAATTTCATAATACAGAGATGAAGGAATTGTTTTACAATTGTTACCATCTAGATGCCTGCCCCAGCAAACTATAGGGTTCTGAGGTCTGGCTAACATTTCCTCATTTTTTTTTTTTTTCTGGCCTCCAAAAAGGGCCCTCTAAAAGCATTTTCCACAAAACACAAATGCTTAAAATTGTTAAATATTCTCTCAGAACACAGAATTAACAGCTGATTTCTGGACTGTTGTGGAAGCTATGAAAATGTAGAAAGCTGCCAGCTTCAGCCAACCAAGAGAAGCTCAGGGATGCAGATGGCGTGAGAAAGCCTTGAGTCCAGAACCATGGAGGAAAAATAATGCGCGGGATTAGAAGGTGCCCAGGCTGCCTTTCTAGAGGAGCTCATGTGGGTCTGGCTTTTAGCTGTATATTCTGAAAAGTTGGAGCGGTAGGGAAGGCAGAATAGTAAACTGAGCCAGCATTTGTGAGCACTTAAGGAAAGTGGTCAGAAAAATAGGAAGCAGCTTGCAGATGAGATTCTGATTATGTCCCAGATGTGATTTTCGTTCTTTCAGCTTAATCTCAATAGATGGAAGTGGTGAAATGAGACACAGGGAAATTTGACATAAAATTTTATTTTCTAGACTCTTTGGTATTTGATCCCAATATAAATGATGATTTCCTATAACCATCTACCATTTTACCTTAGGGTTCCCTGGTGATAAAAAATCATAGTAAGTCAGATAGACCTAATTATAATGATGGCAAATTAAGCACAGCATTTGCGTTATCTTTATTCCAAACTACACATACACAAAGCATTAGGGTTGTTTAAAGGAATAAATACACAGGGACAAAAAGATGAGAAAATGAAGAGCAGTAGCAAGCAGCAAGATTTTGAATGCCGAAGAGCACAATGATTAGCGTTAACAGAAGGGAAAATCTTTTTATGTTAAGTACCTTTTTTTAAACAAATTATTTTTAAGATTGGTACATGTAAATATACTCTAGCACATCTCATAGTTATATAATATTTAATATTATGTTTTTACCACATTTCACCTACCTCCTGTTCAATGATGCCATCAAGGTTGAATCTGATTCTGAAAGAGAAAAAATAATGAGACAATTAACATCGCATATGACACAATCTGTATCTTTGCAACATCAGGGGAAATGTACACCTAAGAGCCGAATATCTAGGTTTTGGTGTGACAATCTGAACTTTTGTAAAAAGTATTAGACTGCTTTCCAAAATGGCTGCATTAATATAAAGTTTCACCAGCAGGATATGCGGGCTGCCATATCCCCATTTTGCAATAATGGACACATCAAGCTTCTTAATTCTTCCAATCTAATGTAGGTTGGGTAATAACTTATTTTATCTTTCACTTTATAAATTAATAATTTAAATATTTAAAATGTTAGCCGGGCACGATGGCTCATGTCTGTAGTCCCAGCACTTTGAGAGGCTGAGGCAGGCGAATCACGAGGGCAGGAGCTCAAGACTGGCCTGGCCAATATGGTGAAACCCCATCTCTACTAAAAATACAAATATTAGCTGGGCGTGGTGGCAGGGGCCTGTAGTCCCAGCTACTCGGGAGGCTGAGGCTGGAGAATCGCTTGAACCCGGGAGGCAGAGGGTTCAGTGAGCTGAGATCACCCCACTGCACTCCTGCCTGGGTGACAGAGTGACACTCCGGAAAAAAAAAAAAAAATGTTAATCTTTTCAGATTCTTCCTCTTTATCATAGGTTTGATGAGGATCCTGTCCTTACTCTTTACACATTTTTTTTTTTTTCTTGAGAGAGACTCGCTCTGTTGTCCAGGCTGGAGTGCAGTGACGTGATCTCGGCTCACCGCAACCTATACCTCACGGGCTGAAGCGATTCTCCTGCCTCAGCCTCCCGAGCATTTCACTTTGTATTTTCGTAGAGACGGAGTTTGTTCAGGGTGGTCTCGTTTAGTCATGTTGGTCAGGGTAGTCTCGAACTCCTGACCTTGTGATCTGTCCACCCCCCGCCCCTCAACCTCCCAAAGAGCTGGGATGACGGCCATGAACCAGGGCGCCCCGCCTCTTTACACATTTTCTATTAAGCTTGTTGTTTGATTTTGCTGATTTTCATGGCTTCTTACTATATCATATAGATTATTTTTATTTGTAAATATTTCAAATGTCTTTTACTTTTGTTGTATTTGTCTCTTTACTTTTCTATTGTGGCTTTCATGGAATGTATCTTTGATTTAGGTGCAGCAGACTGTATCAGTGTTTTGCTTTACTGTTTGTGGGGTTTTTTTGTTTGGTTGGTTGGTTTTAATTTTTGTTTTGTTTGTTCGAGACGGAGTCTTGCTCTGTCACCCAGGCTGGAGTGCAGTGGTGCGATCTCGGCTCAATGCAACCTCCGCCTCCGGGGTTCAAAAGATTCTCTTGCCTCAGCCTCCCGAGTAGCTGGGATTACAGGCGCAAGCCACCACGCCCGGCTAATTTTTTAGTAGAGATGGGATTTCGCCATGTTGGCCAGGCTGGTCTCGAACTCCTGACCTTGTCATCCACCTGCCTCTGCCTCCTAAACTGCTGGGATTACAGGTGTGAGCCACTGCGCCTGGCAACAAAGCAATTTTTCTACACGTTTCTATTTTTTTTTTTTATCTGTTATATGTAGGCATTTAAACTAGATAAGTGTCGTTAATAAAAACCACATATGATTCTACCATATAGTGCATTTTAAAAAAATCACAATAGAATAATTTAAAACTCTTCTGTATGTCAAAGTATGGGAGATTCTTTTCTCTGACATGTACACAGCAATCGCCTGAACCCGGGAGGCGGAGGTTGCTGAATCTTCACAATTCAGCTCTGATTCCAGCACTGACGGGTGTGGATTTCCCACAATATGCTTCATTTTAATGGAAGTCCAAGGAATCAGGAATGGTTCCTGTTTCCCTGACACCTAGTATAATGCCTGGCACAAATTAGTAATTATTAATACTTTTGGAAATACATCTTTTCATTTTTTTATTTCCAAGCAATGTTAGAAGGATTTGTTTCCTTTGTACACTCTTTTAAACTTGGTTCCAGTGATGATTCATAATCTTCCAGAAACTAAAAATTCTAGCCTAGTAAAGTTAGACAACAAAACACTCTCCTATCACCGGGATGGCCGAGTGGTTAAGGCGTTGGACTTAAGATCCAATGGACATGTGTCCGCGTGGGTTCGAGCCCCACTCCCGGTAGTTCTTGCTTTGTGTTTTGACCTTTGCGATTTCTGGCGCAGTTGGGCTCTAGGCTGTTTACATAAAAACGAATGCGACAACTCTCTCACTTTGAGTGTGAACACTCCAAATCATAACTAGGGTTACGGTATAATATTCTGCCCAACACTACTGCTTTTTTTAAAAAAAAAAATCTTCAAGGAGATTGCTTCCCTGAGCATTGTTAAGTAGGAGGCGCCTCTTCCCACAATTCCTATAGCCTAACAGCACACTGTATTCAAATCTTGAATACATTCCTATCAGTGTGGGATGTATTCAAGTACAAGGTCTCAGCCTATAATCCTAGCACTTTGAGAGGCTGAGGCGGGCGGATCACTTGAAGTCAGGAGTTCAAGACCAGCCTGGCCAACATAGTGAAACCCCGTTTCTACTAATAATACAAAAATTAGCCGGGCGTCTTGGTGGGCTCCTATAATCCCAGCTACTCGGGAGGCTGAGGCAAGAGAATCGCTTGAATCCAGGAGGTGGAGGTTGAAATGAGCTGAGATCGCACCATCGCCTGGGCGACAAGAGCGAGACTGCGTCTCAAAAAAAAAAAAAAAAAAAAAAAAAAGAAAGAAAGAAAGAAAAAGAAACAAATTAGCCAGGTGTGGTGACTCATGCCTGTAATCCCAGCTACTGGGGAGGCTGAGACTTGAGAATCGCGGGAACCCAGGACGTGAAGGTTGCAGTGAACTGAGATCGCGCCACCGGACTCCAGCCTGGTCAACAGAGTGAGACTCTACCTCAGATTAAAAAAAAAAAAAAAAAAAAAAAAAAAAAAAAAGAAGAAGAAGAAGGATTTGTGAGAAAAGGAGAGCCTAAGTGGATGTTCTACCTAAAGAGGCCTGAATTCTGCAGGCCATTCAGTTCCAAAAGAAAGGAAGTGTGAAATATTTCTTTGGCATTGAGGCAGGCAAAAGTGAATCCCACATACACTCCTTTTTGTGGCCAGAGAGCGGGATTCAGAGAAGCTCAACTCCACTAAGGTTAAGGCTCTCAATATTCCTTACAAAAGTCAGACTCAAGGAGGAGAAATTATCCCAAATGCTAGCAAGATTGTCGGAGGTAAATCGTCTTTCAGACTAGAAATGTTCAGCTAAGACGTTTTAGGAAAGCATCAAGAAGTATATAATGTACTTTTAAATTTACTTCAAGGAGCAGGAGACAATCAGCCAACCTACATCAATCTAGAAGAAAGGGAAATGAAAGGAAATGGCCCTCGGTGTGGTTATACTGTCATGAAAGAAAAAATACCTTTCATCGGATTGCTGTACAGACTTAGTGAGAGACTATCCTTGCAACTGATGGCTGCAACCAATTGTTTGAGCACTGCTGTTTTTAGAATTCTTTCTTATCCTCCACAGTAACAGTGGACCTTCATGTAGTGATTATCACTTTTGCATTACAAGTTTCATGAGAAACTACTGGCTTGTTTTCCTTTTTTTTTTTTTTTTTTTTTTTTAATTCTGAGTGTTTCTTTGACTTGCTTTTCAAAGCAGTCATATTGTCTTACATTTCCAACAACAATTCCTACCGTTTTAAATTCCTGGGAACAATATATTAGAGTCTATGTTTTCCCTCATTCTCACCAATGCTTGTTTTCAATTATCTTTTAATTTTTTTATTTTTCTTCTTCTTATTATTATTTATTTGGAGAGGGAGTTTTGCTCTTGTTGCCCAGGCTAGAGGGCAATGGCACGATCTTGGCTCACCGCAACCTCCGCATCTGGGGTTGAAGCGAGTCTCCTGCCACAGTATATCAAGTAGCTGGGATTACAGGCATGTGCCACCACGCCTGGCTAATTTTGTATTTCTGGAAGAGACCGGATTTCTCCATGTTGGTCGGGCTGGTCTTGAACTCCCGGCCTCAGGTGATCCACTCACCTCTGCCTCCCAAGGTGCAGGGATTACAAGCATGAGCAACAGTGCCCAGCCGACTAGAGTTTTATTCATTTCTTTGCAATCTAATCTGTGTGTTTTTATTTATTTCTCTTGTGTTATTACATTAAATAGGACTTGTAGAACAATATTGAATAAGAGTGGTAAGAGCAAGCCAAAACCCATTGGTATGCTGCATCCAGACCCATCTCACATGCAAGGATACACAAAGACTCAAAACGAAGGGATGGAGGAAGATTTACCAACCAAATGGAGAGCAAAAATAAATAAATAAATAAAAAGCAAGAGTTGCAATTCTCACCTCTGATAAAATAGAGTTTAAAGCAGCAAAGATCAAAAGAGGCAAAGAAGGACATTACATAATGGTAAAGGGATTAATGCAAGAAGAAGAGCTAACGATCCTAAATATATGCTCACCCAATACAGGAGCACCCAGAATCATAAGACAAGTTCTTAAAGACTTATACAGAGACTTAGACTCCCACACAATAATAGTGGGAGACTTTAACATCTCATTGTCAATATTAGATCAATGAGACAGAAAATTAACAAGGATATGCAGGACTTGAACTCAGATCTGGAACACGTAAACTTAATAAACATTTATAGAACTCTGCACCCCAAATCCACAGAATACACCTTCTTATCAGTACCACATCACACCTACTCTAAAAGTGACCACATACTTGGAAGTAAATCACTCCTCAGCAATCGCACAGCATTTCACAGGTTTAAATGAAATATCGGTTGGCTGCTTGTTTGTTATTTTCCTCCCTTATTCCTTCCTGACTTCATTGTTAAGCACAATTACTGGCATAAAAGAGGTTTTCAATACCCATTTTCAGACTGCATTCTAGCCTGGGCAGTAGAGCAACACTTCCGTTCTCTCTCCCTCTTTCTCTTCCTCTTTCTTCCTCTCTTTCACTCTTTTTCTTTATTATTTTTCTTTCTCTCTCTCTTTCTTTCTTTTTCTTTTCTTTTTTTTTTTTAAAAAGGACTGAGGCTGGAGACCAGATTGGGTCCTCAAGGCAACAGCTTCAGTCTCATCTCCTTCACCCATTCCTCTGAGGGGAGCTCTGAGCAAGACAAGCTTGATCATGTTATTAAAAAAAAAAAAAAAAAAAAAAAGAGTGGGAAGAGCAGATATTCTTGTCAGACCTTCCCTATCTTGAGAAGTCATCCGGTCTTTCACCTTTAAGTATGACATGACATTTCTTTTGCAGATGCTTTTTATCAAGTTGAAGAAGCTCCCTATATTCCCAGTTTACTATTTTCTTCTTAAGTCACAAATGGGTGTTGAATGTTATTGAATGTTTTTCTACATCTGTTGAGATGATCATGTGGTTGAACATTCCAGTCACCAGAATCATGAGCCAAATAAGCCTCTTTTCTTCATAAATTCCCTAGGTTTAGGTATTCTATTATAGTAACACAAAACAGATGAAGACAGGCAGACTATATGAGCTCGTTCTCTGAGGTGGGGCATTCTATCTGCTCCCAGAAGTTGACATTCTCTAATATTCTCTACCTAATACTCTGTTAAAGTAGAAATTTTCATTCTTCTTTCCTTTCTTCATCTCCTATGAATTTTCTGTTCTCTGGAGGTAACCATGTCTGCTGCTACTCGCTAAGTGTTTAAGCTTTCTTTTCTTTAGGGACAGGCAATTCTGTCAGTGCTGTTCCATTGAAAGGGGCTTTCTCTGATCTCTTGCCCTGCTCCTTTCTTTCTTATGAGCATGGGTTCTACATCTGTAGACTCAACCAAGGATCAAAAATATTTGAAAGAAATAAAAACAACAGTGCGACAATAAAAAATACAGTAGAGCAACTATGTACATAGCCTTTACATTATATTCAGTATTATAAATAATCTAGAGATGATTTAAAGCATACCGGAAGATGTGCATAGCATACAGGAAGATGTGCATAGCATACAGGAAGATGTGCATAGGGTATTTTATGTAAAAGACGAGCATCGGCCGATTTTGGTATCCTTGGGGGATCCTGGAACCAGTTCTGGAATAAGGAGGGCCTACTGTGCTTCGAGAACTACAAAGAAAACTCTGCCAAAGTGTCTTCCTCAGTACTTGATCCTAGGAGTTCTATAATTTCCTTCTTGGACTTACACACTCAGACTAAATTTAGCAAGTCATTATAAAATACTGAATTTTTGTGGAATTTTTCTTACCTCCTTGCAAGGAGGCCTCATCATTGTCTTATTGCTATGAATGAGCCAGTATTCATTTCCCATTTCTACTTGGAAGCACCTGTTTTTCCAGAGATTTCTGGCTACATGGTTGCTCTGAGACCTCAGCTCTTTCTTGGGTTCAAGGAAAATCATGCATTTCCAGATTATCTGGATTTTTCTTTTTCTTTTTCTTTTTGAGGAGTTTCCCTCTTGTTGTCGAAGCTGGAGTGCAATGGCAAAATATCTGCTCGCTGCAACCTCTGCCTCCTGGGTTCAATCAATTCTCCTGCCTCAGCTTCCTGAGAGGCTGGGATTACAGGCGCACGCCACTGCATCCAGCTGATTTTTTTGTATTTTTAGTAAAAACGGGGTTTTACCATGTTAGCCAGGCTGGTCTCCAACTCCTGACCTCAGATGATCCACCCACCTTGCCCTCCCAAAGTGCTGGGATTACGGCGTGAGCCAACTCGCCTGGCCTATCTGGACGTTTTCATTGTTAGATTAGGAACAACATTCTTTCCAACTTTCTACAATCTAGGTGGAGGCTGGCTGACAGAGCAAGACTCCGTCTGAATAAAAAAAATTGGTTTAAGAGAAGAAAATATATATTTACTGACAAAAACAAAAACAAAAATTATTTACAATATGACAGCGTTATGGAATCTGCTCAAAGGGACTGTTCCCTGGTAAATTAATAGCACTTTACTGATGTTACCTTGTAAATAACCACAAGAAGGTCTAAGAGTTAACATACAATACCATACAGTGGGTAATTTTAAGTTTTCTAGTAATATTAGGAAAGTAGGTTGGGCGCGGTGGCTCACGCCCGTAATCCCAGCACTTCGGGAGGCCGAGGCGGGTGGATCACGAGGTCAAGAGATCGAGACCATCCTGGTCAACAAGGTGAAATCCCGTCTCTACTAAAAATACAAAAAATGAACTGGGCATGGTGGCGCGTGCCTGTAATCCCAGCTACTCAGGAGGCTGAGGCAGGAGAATTGCCTGAACCCGGGAGGCAGAGGTTGCGGTGAGCTGAGATCGCGCCATTGCACTCCAGCCTGGGTAACAAGAGTGAAACTCCGTCTCAAAAAAAAAAAAAAAAAAAAAAAAAAAAAAAAAAAAAAAAAATTCTAGCACTTTGGGAGGCCAAGGCGGGCGGATCACCTGAGGTCAGAAGTTCGAGACCAGCCTGGCCAACATGGAGAAACTCCGTCTCTACAAAAAATACCAAAAAATTAGCCTGGCGTGGTGGTGCATACCTGTAATCCCAGCTACTCCGGAAGCAGAGACAGGAGAATCACTTGAACCTGGGAGGTGAGGTTGTGGTGAGCTGAGATAGCACCACCCCAACGGAACTCTGCAGCCTGGGCAACGAGCAAAACTCCATTTCGGAAAAAAAAAAGAAAGTAGAGTTAAACAAGTGAAGTTGTTTTTAAGAGAAGGGGACTCGATGTGTTGCTTCCGTTGATCTCGGACTCCTAGGTTCAGGAAATCCTTTCCGCAGCCTCCGGAATAGCTGGCATTACAAGAGTATGTTACTGCGCCTAGCTTCTCCAATATGTTTTAACTCCAAATATTATCATTTAAACATGTTATCAATGAAATATGGGATTTCTTTTTTCTTTCTCTTTTTGTACTATGTTTTTGAAACATGTGTAAGTGGCTGTTAAGGACAGTGCTGCTCTAGAATACTCAGGGGAAAAGAAAGTATTTTCTCTTCAAATACAATCTGTAATTTATTTGGTAGGGTGGGGTGGGGGTCCCAATGCACTTTTCATATCAAAGGTCAAAGGATTCTTTTCCGTAGTAGAATATTTTCAAGGTTCATTCATATTGTAGCATGCATTAGAACTGCATTTCTGTTTATAATCGAATAAAGCTCTTTATTTGATTTTTTTTGAGTTATCTTTCCAGAGGTCTCTTTCAGTCAACCCCTTCCTCAGTATCAGCAAAAGAAAGATTAAGAGAACACAATTTCAAGAGAGAAAATTTTGTTTAAGGGGAAGGTGTTGTCTTTCTCAAAAATATTATTTATTTTGTTAGAGGCGAGGGTCTCACTCTGTTGCCAAGCTGGCCTTCAGTTCTGGGCCTTAATCGATCATCCGGCCTCAGCCTCCTGAGTAGCTGGGTATGGTTCCAGGCTCCGCCACCTTGCCCAGCTTGTTGTTGTCTTTCTGTGATAAAGCTGCCACCACCCAAACAGAACATAACAAAACAATGCGACGAAATCTACACGTTTATATATATATAAAAAATCTTGAGAGTAGAAGGGAATTCCCTGGGTTGTCCAGAGCCGAAAGATTGTGAGTTTCACGAAACCCCGGTAGACGCTCGATTTTTCGCCTTCTACCGCGGAAGTTCCCTGTTGGTGGTGGTTATAAAAAGCGGGCAATAAAAGGAAACGCACGAATACAGTACTATTTACATCACCCGGCTAAAAATTAATAGGCCTCATCAAAGAATCAACGTAAAATCCCTGGGGGCGAGTCCCAGAAAACTGGGTTTGATACTCCCTCTCAGGGATTCTCCAGTGCGCTCAAGTTTGAGTAGGGTTTCCCCGAGCTCCGAATCCTTACGACCATCCCCCACACCTGCCCCCTTTTCACCTGCTCCCAGCCGGAGAGAAAGTGGATCCAACGAGGTCTACGCGCGTTTAGCGTTCGTTAAGTTCCCAGCACCCATCACATAGCGCATTGTCCATCGTCGATACACGTCTGTATGATAAACATCGTGAACACCACAAATTCGGGTGTCTTTGGCTTGTGCGTGTTCTTTTCCCGGCGACACCTTGATTTCCTTTGCAAGCTCCTCTACGATGCCCCAGACGTCGGCGATCAGGTTCAGAAACACCCGGAAAAAGCCGCTGTTTTATCAGACACCGCCCCAGGGATGCCTCTTCCTCACACCCTCCCCATCTTGTTGCATGCTTAACGTTAGTCTGGGATCCCTTATCAAATTTCGTTTCTTAGTGTCAGCCTGTAGCAGGGAGGCTCGACGCTCTTCTCGGTGCGATCCTGCGGAGGGACGGGGATGGAGGCTGAATCGCGTTCGCAGGCGCCGGGCTGGGCATTATCAGGATCGCGGGACTGAGGGCCTAAGGGAGACACTGATGTCCATTCTCCACAGCCGCGCTTTTCTTGATTCAAAGTTTCGCCAGGCGATGCCCCTCCTTTTTCGGCCAGGACCTATGCTCAGAGACAAAGTTGGGCAGGAAAGGGTCTGAAGAGTGGAAGCCTGCGCCACGCGGGGGGAAAATCAATGAAGAATGTCAGGTAACCACAGGCACACAGAGGGAAAAAAAGTATGAAAGAAAAAAATATATCAGATTTAAAATCTAAATAAAAGTGGCCTGGCGCAGTGGCTCACGCCTGTAAATCCTAACATTTTGGGAAACCGAGGCGGGCGGATAACCTGAGGTAAGGGGTTTGAGACCAGCTGGTTAACATAGCGAAACCCGTCTCTACATACATACATACATACATACATACATACATACATAAAATAATAAAATAAAATAGCTGGGCGTGGTGGCGTGCGCCTGTAATCCCAGCTACCTAGGAGGCTGAGGCAGGGTGATCGTGGAACCCGGGAGACGGTGACTGCAGCGAACCGAGATTGCGCCACGTCTCAGTTGAAAAACACACAGGGAAATATTTTTTTTCGAAAAAAAAAAAAAAAGACAAAAACACAAGTTTGGAGCCAACCAGGACTCGAACCTAAAGGCTTCCGAGCGAAAACCAGGCGCGTTATCCATTGTGCCACTGGCCCTTCGACGCAGCAAGCTACAGCCTGGGTGACAGAGCCCAGTCAAAAATAAATAAATAAATAAACAAATAAATAAAAATGTGGGTCTTTCCCAGTGACTCACGCCTGTAAAGCCCGCACTGTGGGAGGAGGCGGGCGGATCAATTTCATTTCAGGAGTTCCAGAACAACCTGGCAAACATGGTGAAACCCTGTCTATACTAAAATATATAAATATATTTTTGAGACGGAGTTTTGCCCCTCTCGGCCGGGCTGGAGTGCGGCGGCGCGATCTCGGTTCACTGCAACCTTTGCCTCCCAAGTTCAAGCGATTCTCCTGCCTGAGACTCCGAAGTAGCTGGGATTACAGACGCCCGGGTGGGGTTTCACTATGTTGGCCAGGCTGGTCTCAAACTCCTGACCTCAAGTGATCCGCCGGCCTCAGCCTCCCAAAGTGCTGGGATTACAGGCCTCAGCCACCGCACCCCTCTTAAAAAGAGAAAAATTAGCCGGGCATGGCAGCACTAGCCTGTAGTCCCAGCTATCTGGGAGACTGAGGCACGAGAATAGTTTAAACCTGGGGGCGGAGGTTGCAGTGAGTGGCGATTGAGCCACTGCACGGCAACCTGAGCTACGAGAGATCAGGCCTCAAAAGAAAAAAAAAGTCGGTCGGCCCGGCGCTGTGACTCACGCCTGTGATCCTAGAACTTTGGGAGGCCGAGTCAGGCGGATCACAAGATCAGGAGTTTGAGACCAGCCTGGCCAGTAAAGTGAAATCCCGTCTCTAATAAAAATATAAAAGTTAGCCGGGCGTGGTGCCTTGCGCTTGTAATGCCAGATACTCGGGAGGCTGAAGCAGGAGAATCGCTTGAACCTGGGAGGCGGAGGTAGCAGTGAGCTGAGATCGTGCCATTGCACTCCAGCGTGGGCGACAGAGCGAGACTCCGTCTCAAAAAATAATAACTTTTAAAAGTCGGTCAGTAGTGGTTAATAGCGTTTTTACATGTGGTTTTAAAACATTATGATATAATTAATATAAAGTGCATAATTCACTGCTTTTTAGTGTATTCACAGACTTGTGCAACCGTCACCATTATCTAATTTCAAACCATTCTCATCACCCCAAATAAACTCTATACTCATTCCCCTCTTTCCCCAGCCCCTGACAAATACTAACACTTTCTATCTTTACAGATTTGCCAATTCTGGACCTTTTATATAAATGGAATTATACAATATGTAGCTTTTCGTGTCTGACTTCTTTTTCTTAGTATATTTTCTTTTCTTTTTTTAAATAAAGACGGGGTTTCACTACGTTGATCAGGCTGGTCTTGAACTCCCGACCTCAGGTTATCCACCCGCCTTGGCCTCCAAAGTGCTTGGATTACAGACGTGAGCCACCATGCCCGGCCTAGTATATTTTCAAGGTTCATTCACTTTGTAGCAAGTATTGTAACTTTCTGTTTTAAAAAAATCCAATCCCCTCCCCTCTGCTCCCCTCCCCTTCTCTTCCCTTCTTTTGAGACGGTTTCTCTCTATAGCCCAGGCTGGAGTGCAGTGGCACCATCTCAACTCACTGCGACCTCCGCCTCTCGGGTTCAAGCGATTCTCTTGCCTCAACCTCCGGGGTAGTTGGGATTACAGGCGGGCTTCACCATGTCTGGCTAATTTTTGTATTTTTAGCAGAGCCATGTTTAGTAGAGCCGTTTTGGCTAGGCTGGTTTCGAACTCCTGATCTCATGTAATCCGCCCCTCCCCCCGTCGGCCTCTCAAAGTGCCGAGATTACCGGCGTCAGCCACCGCGCCTGGCCTAGAACTTTATTTCTGTTTGTCGTTGAATGTGTGTGTGTGTGTGTGTGTTTGGAGTTTTCTTTCCAGAGATCTCTTTCAGCCAACCCCTTTCTCAGTATGTTAAAAAAAAAGAAAAGGAGATTTAAGTAATGCAATTTCAGGCTGGGCGCGGTGGCTCACACCTGTAATCCCAGCACTTTGGGAGGCCAAGGCGGGCGGCTCACCTGAGCTCAGGAGTTCGCGACCAGACTGGGCAACACGGTGAAACCCCGTCTCTGGTTTAAAAAAAAAAAAAAAAAATTATCCAGGCGTGGCGGTACGCGCCTGCAGTTCCAGCTACTCACGAGGCTGAAGCAGGAGAATTGCTTGAACCCGGGAGGTGGAGGTTGAGATGAGCCGAGATCGCGCCACTGCACTCCAGCCTGGGCGACAGAGCGAGACCCCGACTCAAAAAGAAGAAGAATAAAAAAAAGCAATTTCTAAAGAGACTTACGGTCTCAAATTTGAGTTTGATACTTAACGCTAAACAGACTTAAAGGTCAGCATTGTGCTGTGCAGCAGTGAGGTGCAGAGCGAAGAGCCAGATCAGATGAATTTTCTTCCAAAGGACTTTAAGAACCTGTTTCTGTCATCAGTTGGAAAACAGGAAAATTTTTTTCTTCAAAAAAACAAACAAACAAAAATGTCAACACCGAGCCAGCCAGGAGTCGAACCTAGAATCTTCTGATCCGTAGTCAGACGCGTTATCCATTGCGCCACTGGCCCTTCGAGGAGCACCTCTGCCTTATCTATTCTTCATTAGGATGACCAGGAAAACAGTTGGTTTGTACCGCAAATAGGCATACATCGAATAAGACTGCAAATTCCAGAAAGCACGACTTTCTTTGCGGTCAAGTTAAGTTAAATAAGTTTCATCCCATTAAGGTATTTATATTTACAAAGAAATGTTCTACTTTGGAACATCATGTGCGCAATAGAGTTACTGTCGTTCACATTTTTCTTTTTTTATAAATTTTTTAAATTGCATTTTAGGTTTTGGCACAGTTTTTCACTGATGTGCCCGTTTGTTTTCTTTTTTCTTTTCTTTCTTTTTTTTTTTTATTGAGACGGAGTCTCGCCCTGTCACCCAGGCTGGAGTGCAATGGTGCGGTCTCTGCTCGCTGAAACCTCCGCCTTCCGGGTTCAAGCGATTCTCCTGCCCCAGCCTCTGGAGTAGCTGGGACTACAGGCGTGCGCCGCCACCACCAAAAGAAAAAAAGAAAAAACAAACGGGCACGTTAATGAAAAAAGGTGAACGACAGTAACTCTACTGCGTACACGATGTTCTAAAGTAGAAAATTTCTTTGTAAATATAAATATCTTAAGGGAATGATACTTATTTAACTTGACCACAAAGAAAATCGTGCTTTCTGGAATTTGCAGTCTTGTTCGATGTATGCCTGTCTGCAAACCGACTATTTTCTTAGTGATCCTAATAAAGATGGATAGTCAGCAGTCTAACGGCAATAGGTTGGTGGTGCAATGGATGATGCGTCTGGTTTTCACTCCCAATACTCAAGGTTCAAATCCTGGCTAGTCTAAAGCTTGCACTTTTGGCTTTTTTTGTTGTTGAAGAAAAACATTTTCCTTTGTGTTTTCCAACTGATGACAGAAACAGGTTCTTAAAGTCCACCACTCCCGGCTAATTTCTGTACTTTTCATAGAGACGTAGAGACGAGGTTTCAACATGTTGGCCTGCTATCACTTCTGACCTCAGGTGATCCGCCCGCCACAGCCGGCTGAAGAGCTGGATTACAAGCATGAGGCACCGCCCCCTTGTTTCTATTGTAGTTGTGAAAGGTTCATTAATTTTTGCAGTCGGCTGGTCTCTAACTTCTAACCTCGTGATTTTTCCTCCTCTGCCTCACAAAATGTTGGGTTTACAGGCGTGAGCCACTGCGCCCATCCTTTCTTCTGTTCTTCTGTGCATTCATTAAATAATTTCATTTTTTTGTGTTGGATATTGATGCTTAGCTTGGAATAGTAGTCAGAGATCCGTATACTTTAAAATTTTGAGATAATGAAAAACGAAATGAAATAAAATACATTCCTGAGGTATACATCGCATGTTTTCCATCTCATTCTCCAAAGAACAGTAACCAAAGAACCATTATAGAGGAAATAATTTCATACTCTGTGCGACAGAAAAAAACATAAAGAAACATTCACCGGTCTGGGGCGCGGTGTTTCCACGCATGTAATCCCAGCACTTTGGGAGGCCGAGGCGGGTGGATCACCTGAGGCCAGGAGTTCGAGACCAGCCTGGCCAACATGGTGAAACCCTGTCTCTGCTAAAAATACAAAAAATTCACCGGGCCTAGTGGCACATGCCTGTAATCCCAGGTACTTGGGAGGCTGAGGCAGGAGAATAGCTTGAACCCGGGAGGTGGACGTTGTAGTGAGCCTAGATTGTGTCATTGCACTCCAGCCTGGGCAACAAGAAAGAGTGAAACTGTCTCAAAAAGAAGAAGGAAGAAGAAGAAAGAAGAAGAAGAAAGAAAGAAAGGAAGAAAGAAAGAAAGAAAGAAAGAAAGGAAGGAAGGAAGGAAGGAAGGACGGGCGCAGTGGCTCACGCCTGTAATCCCAACATTTTGTGAGACAGAGGTGGGAGAATCACGAGGTTAGAAGTTCGAGACCAGCCTGGCCAAAATGGTGAAACGCCGTCTCTACTATAAATACAAAAAATTAACTGGGTGTGGTATACCGGCTGTAATCTCAGCTACTTGGGAGGCTGAGTCAGGAAAATCGCTTGAACCCGAGAGGCGGAGGTTCCAGTGAGCCGAGATGGCGCCACTGCACTCCAGCCCGGGTGACAGAGTGAGACTCCGTCTCAAAAAGAAAGAGAAAAAGAAAAAAGAAACATCCGACTTCCCCAAATTAGGTAAAATTGATGCAATAATTCAATAAAGGCAAACATTTTGGCTGGGGACAGTGGCTCAAGCCAGTAATCCCTGCACTTTCGGAGGCCTAGGCCTAGGATCGCTTGAACCCAGGAGCTGGAGAACAGCCTGAGCAATACAGCGAGATGCGGCAGTTCCCCATGTTCACCGGCAGCCCGCCCCACCCGTCTCAAAATAAAATTTAAAAAAAGAACCAAACAGTAAACATTTTAAGAAAAAAATTCATTTACTAACCAAGAAGCTAGGAGTTAGTATAATTATAAAATTAAATAATAACAATCATCGTTAGATAGATTGGCTAAATATTACTTAAGGACTCAATGTAGGTGAAAGAGGTCCGTGAAGACGCAAACGTATTTATAAATGGGGTGTTTCTTTCTGAAATTGAGAGGCTCAGTAGTTTTGGGTCCCGGTTCAGTCACGGTGCACAGGGCCTTTATCCCGACTCCTCCCTTGTAATCTTGGCCAAGTTGTGTGCCCTCCTTTTGCCTCAATTTTCTCATTTCTATTCAGTATTTTTTTCTTTTATGACAGAAAGTAGGATCTATTGATGAGTACTAAGAGGGGCAGCACAGTGGAAGCCCTCATGAGCGCAAGGCCCGCCCCTGTCCAGAGGGCCATGATGGGGCTGTACTTGACCCCACAGCCACCTGGGTTGAGCCGCTTCTTGCCACCACGTCTTCACATGCATCCGCACTGAACTTGGTGAAGACCCCCTTCCTTGAGATGTGCATCTGCTGGCGGCCAGGGAACTTGAACTTGGCTCTGAGCAGGGCCTCAGTCACATGCTCCTTGTTCTGCAGCTTAGTGCAATGGATATGATCACTTGACCAATGTGAACCTGGCTGTCTTTCCAGAGGAAACTTGCATACCCGTTTGGAGCCTGTCAGCCGCAGCTTGGGACATCTCGTGGATGCAGATGACGTGGAAGGGGTGGAGCCGCACTCTGATTTAAAAGCCATCTTTGCCACAGCTTGTTACGGTGTACTTATTTGCATAAATTCGGGCAGCCTCCAGGGCTTCAGAGGAGAGCTGCTCATATTCACCTGACACACGTGGCCATGGAGAGGAAACTCGTCCACTTTTGCTTTCCTAAGCCCCAGGTTAAAGATGCAAATCTTTGCATCTGGGACGCTCAGCAGAAGCAAGACTTTGGGTATGGCTTGTTTTCACAACACCGGTAACCAAAAGTGGGCCCGTGGCCCACGGCGACACCACCATCTTAAGTGGCACGCCAAAGGGAAAGAGCTCTACACACTGCTTTTGAGAGAGCCAGGCACACACATGCTTTGGTTTTGAGATGGAGTCTCCCTCCATCGCCCAGGCAGGAGTGCAATTGCACCATCTCTGCTCACTGCAACCTCCGCCTCCCGGGTTCAAGTGATTCTTCTTCCTCAGCCTCCCGAGGAGATGGAACTACAAGCCTGAGCCACCTAGCCCGGCTGATTTTTAGTATTTTCAGTAGAGACGGCGTTTCACCAGGTTGGCCAGGCTGGTCTTGAACTCCTTACCTCATGATCCACCTGCCTCGGCCTCCCAAAACGTAATGCTGAAATTACAGGAATGAGCCACCACGTGGCCGGGAGTTTTATTTTAATTTAATTAATTAATTTATTTTTCAGTGTTTAAGGAATTTTTATTAAAGCAAAAATTTTATAATCCAAATTACATTTCCTTGCTCAGTTTTCAATTCTGTCACTTAAAACAGAACTGACGTTTTGAGCTATTCCGCGGTAAAGAATAACAAAATTAAAGAAAGGAATGCCTTAAATTTTTGTCCTTTGCTGAAAATTCTTTCTCCCAGGGTCTACGAAACATTAATTTGTCCTTATATGTTACTCTTTTTATGTGTTTTGTTTGTTTGTTTTTAAATCAATAAGTAATCTGGGACCAGCATCATGTTCGCTAGGCCTGGTGTTTGCTCGGCACATCAGGTTCAGTTTCCTTTCCTGTTTAGATTTATTTTATATTTTGCAATTTTTTTTCATAATATTTAAGTTTTTCGATGTTTAGGTATCTTTCTTCGGTGAAGCACAAGTTTCTTTTTGTGGTTCCTGATGCATTTTAAACAGCTGGAACACCGGTGGCACTGTTAACGGCTTTCTGGGCAGCTTCTAGCTTGTACTGCAGCCACAACTTCATCATCCTAAGTAGTGACTCTGGAGACTCAAGCATATAAAGAAGTTCTGAATTCTCATGGGAGTTTTGTTTTTAAAAGCAAAATTTCCTCTTTTCTATTGGGATCTGTCGCTGCTTTCCCATTTAGCAATCTCAAAACAAAGCGAGCAACTATTGTGAATGCCCAAGAAGCCCCAGGATTCCTGTGGACCGAGGAGTAGGTAGATCGTGGATGGAAGCACTGCCCAGAGCTCAGGGTTTCACTGAGACTCAGCGGGGGTCCTAACGGAAAGCTGGATGGTTTAACACAGAACTCGAGGTAGGACACGGCCCTTTTCTCAGCTTGTATGTGAAAGATGAAAGGCTGAGAGTCACAGCGATTTGTGTTTCAGAAAAACACAAACCGATAAGCGCTGTGAGCAGGATTTGAACCTGCGCGGGGAGACCCCATTGGATTTCGAGTCCAACGCCTTAACCACTCGGCCATCACAGCCTGATAAGATGCTGCCATTTATGCATTAAAAACACATAACCATAGTGCCCTCAATGCTGCAGTTCTCACCGAGAGCCACTCTTGTCCATTTGTATGTTCACAGAGATCACTCACCAAGCCCTCTCAACAGATCTCTCCACTCAGTTCCTTCCAGCCTCAACCAACTTGATCCTATCCCTCCAGGCCCAAGACTGCTAAATCTCACCTTTTTGAGAAGAGGCAACATTCCAGCATTACAAGAACACTTATTTTTATTTTTTCCTGCAGTCTTCATGCATTGTCTGGCTTTGCTTTGTAGTTGTGGCTGGGGATGAAGTAAGGAGTTGTGTAAAAAAAATCTATATATTTTTAGCCTGGCTGTGATGGCAGGTACCTGTAGTCCCAGCTACTCGGGAGGCTGAGGCAGGAGGATAGCTTGAACCCGAAAAGCGGAGGTTGCAGTTAGCTGAGATCACACCACTGCACTCTGGCCTGGGTGACAGAGCAAGACTCCATCTTTTAAAAAAAAAAAAAAAAAAAAGCTGAGGGTAGTGGCGTATACCTGTAATCCCAGCACTTTGGGAGGCTGAGGTGGGTGGATCTCAAGGTCAGGAGTTCAGGATCAGCCTGGCCAGCACGGTGAAACCCTGTCTCTACTAAATATACAAAAAATTAACCGGGCATGGTGGCTGGTGCTTGTAGTCCCAGCTACTCTGGAGGCTGATGCAGGGGAATCGCTTGAACCCGGGATGCAGAGGTTCAAGTGAGCTGAGATAGCGCCACTGCACTCCAGCCTGGGCAACAGAGCAAGACTCTGTCTCAAATTAAAAAAAAAAAAATTATATATTTTACTAGAGTGCTCTCTGTTCTTTTACATCTAACACATTTTTATTTCACAGTAAATCCCAAATGTTTTGCAGGACAACTAATCTATTACATTCATATCATTAATTTAGATATTATAAACACACAGAACAAGGAACACAGAGATGAGTTGCTCCTCTTCTAGTGGATGTCTTTTCTGTGATGAAGTCACAACTCTTTGGTGGAGGAGGGTGGTAGAAACTTCTTGGCCTTCCCTGACCCTCTCCTTTGAGGCTGTCATAACCTCTGGGAATTACCCAATTTTTGATGACATGTCTGCTCTTACAGGAAAAAATGGCCAAATTTTCCCTCCGAATGCACAGTGTGTGTTGTGGAATTATAATGTAAGTTGAATTCAAGTCTCATTGAGTTTTTTTTTATTTAATAGGAAAGGACACTGATAAGGAAGGTGTAATACTCTGAGAATCAGAAATTTGGAGGAATTTTGAACAAATATAAGAACTATACATTCCTAAACACCCCTGACTTTCTGGTGACAATCGAACAGCCAGGTACACTGCTCACTGTTCTAGTCTCTGGGAAGATTTTATTTTTTGGACTTGACTTTAAAGGCATCCCAGGGTGGGGCTGTGGGGCTGCCGTCGTCTTCTCTCAAATGGTGCCTGGATATTGTACAGAACATCTATAAAACATTCTTGAGTTCGTTTCTTCTTCAGTCAACTGGTCATTTAGAACTCTCATGAGGCAGTAGATGTAGATGTACACACACAGAAATAAAGAGAAGGCAACGTAGAGGCCATGAATATCCATGCCACTTCCGCATGCAATCTATGTGTGCCTTTCGGACCTGCTCGAGCTTGATCTAATACAGCCCATTTCCATTTGACAATGGAATGCTGCTGCGCATGTCTAGATT
Source organism: Saguinus oedipus (assembly GCA_031835075.1). Lineage (NCBI taxonomy): Eukaryota > Metazoa > Chordata > Mammalia > Primates > Cebidae > Saguinus > Saguinus oedipus. The sequence goes on along the minus strand of CM063172.1, from coordinate 5,842,732 downwards.
TATGGCTTGGTAACACACACTATCCAGATCAAGACGTGCATCTGAGGCCATATGGTAATGTGGTCGCATGTGGTCAAGCATTCAGACATTGCTGAGAATCTGGTAGCGAACTATAAGCTACTTGTCAAAAAAGAAGTAGTTACCCACAGAAGATGGCATAACTGCTCCAAAATTCTGAAGTTCTGTGCTGTGATTCACCTGCAGAAACTTGCCAAAGCCTCTGAATAACATCCCTCTTCTCTGACACTTCAAGCCAGATCAACTCTTCTGGTTCTCACAGTCCCAGTGGCAGAGTCGCTGCAACGTGGTTCTGTTGCAGAACCATTTCTTGTTCTAGGCCCCACTCAAAACTGGGAGATTTTCAGGTTACCTGATGAACGGTTTGCTGTATCGTGCGCAAATGTTGCCTCCCAAATCCAAAGAGTTCTACTCAGTGTGGTGCCACTTTCTTAATAATAAAAGGATGCAACAACCCATATGTTTCAGACAACTGGACGCCTAGAAATTTCACTGAGGTAGGAAGACTTCTTTTTTGTGAGGTTTATTTCTCACCGTCTGGCCTACAAATGTCTTACCAATGTTATGGAGCAGTTGGTAACTTGTTATCACTAAAATATGATCAGTGTAAGAGACCAGCATGATGCTCTGCGGAATGGTGAGGTGATGAAGGCCCCTGTGGACTAGTTGGTGATATGGGGTGAGAGACTCAATATACCCCCAAGGCAGTGAGACAGCCAGGTGGGAGGGGTCCCTGGAGAAACTCCAACCAGCTTGCCCACTGAGGTGGAGCCTCGGGAAGTTCACTACGTTTGCAGCTGGGAGGAGACCGGCCCCTTCTCTTCCTCTGTGGAACCGGGGATTCCAGCTGCTGGGTGGGAAGGCCAAGCGCCGGAGCAGGGGAACCCTAGCCTTGCGAGAGTCCCTGTTTCCCCGCTTTTCCCTTTTCGGCCATATAAAACCCTGCCTTACTTACCATTCAAATTGTCTGCGAGCCTGAATTTTCATGGCAGTGGGACAAAGACCCCCATCTTTAGCTAAACGAAGGAAAACTCCTGAACAGCAGGGCAGATAAGGTGTGCTGCTTGCCTTGCCAGCTAAAAGACCACTGCTTCTTATGGTCTTAACGATTAAGTATAGAGAAAAAAGAACTATATCCATAACTGCGTAGCAGGTGCCGGGGGTGTTAATGTTTCCACTAATGAAACAACATCCAGAATTGCAGATGTAATTGGAATATTTACCACACCAAACAGTCAATAATTCACTGTCATTCTCCATATCCATCTGTCTTCTGCAGCTGAGTAATGAGTTGAACAGAGATAAGAATCATCACTCCTGAATTTGTCAAGTCCTGGATGGTGCCATCCTTTCTGCAGTCCCTCCAGCAGCACAGTATTGCTTTTGGTTTACAATTTTCCCAGGTAGAGGAATTTCCAGTGGCTTTTACTTGGCCTTCTATACCATAATAGCCTGCCCTCTATCACTAATAGAAACAATATAAACATTCTGTCTAGAATTGGAAAAATAGCTATAGAGTAGGTTAAGGGATCCTCTGTGTCTACAGCAAAATGGACCAGAGGCAAACTTTCATTGATTGACCTCTCTGAGTCCCTAATTTGCCAGGTGGACAATAGTAATGCTTAGTATCGACAGGAATTAATGTTAGTTCAGGATCTTTGTGTAGGAATCTTTCAGATTCCTGAAAAATCTGCCTATTTCCCCTTGCCCAATGCACAGTCACTCTGGTTAATGGACACAAGCTCCCTTAAGGGAAGGGAGGAAGAATAACTGTATAAATTTGTCCTAAGCTATGAGTATTCTTTCTCAAGGGAAGCTGGTCTTCTCTTTACTGAAAGCTGACTCATATCGGGGAATTGGTTGGGAGGCTATGATTCTCTGTTTTGCTGATTCGGTCAGACCTCCATTTACTAGCCTTTTCTGCTTAGATAGATCAAGTAAGATATTAATAGGTTGGACATTTATTTTAATTCTAGGGACATTATATACTCATCAGTGTCAAAGATCTCTGAGTCAGAGTATTCTGATTATTGCTTTTGTTCATTACATTAAACATATATGTATTTGCAAACTTGGACTGCCATAAGATACCACAGACTGGGTGGATTAAACAAAAAATGTTTTCCTCACAGTTCTAGAGGCAAGAAGTCCAAGACGACTTAAAATATTTTGCACAAATATAACGTTTCCAGTACAATTGTGATAGAAGGAGCATGAGATTCAAAAATCAGATGAACTATAATCTTGTTTAGATTCTTGTCTGCAATGGCCAGACCTTTGGACAATAGAAAAAAAGATATCATTGTGATCTTATAAGAAAGACATTGCTAGACTCTGAGTTCCTTGAGGGGCAAAGATTGTGTCTTTTTGCACTTGCATTGTGCCCCAGAGTTTCATCTGCTTCCCTGTATTTCCCAGCAGCCACGACTACTTGTAGTCAATTGACTGCAAACAGAATGATGAGAGCAGCTGTGGCAGAAAGTGCTCATGGCCTCCAGTTACCTCCTGGGCTCAGATCTCCTTCGTGGTTTTCCCATAAGTCACCGAGATATGAGCGTCAGCGGGGGTTGAGCGGATAAAGAAACGTGCATAGACAGCACAGGGGGCTCCTGAGATCAGATTCTCTACAGCACAGGGGGTCCTGAGATCAGATTCTCTACAGCACAGGGGGTCCTGAGATCAGATTCTCTACAGCACAGGGGGCTCCTGAGATCAGATTCTCTACAGCACAGGGGGTCCTGAGATCAGATTCTCTACAGCACAGGGGGTCCTGAGATCAGATTCTCTACAGCACAGGGGGTCCTGAGATCAGATTCTCTACAGCACAGGGGGTCCTGAGATCAGATTCTCTACAGCACAGGGGGCTCCTGAGGTCAGATTCTCTACAGCACAGGGGGCTCCTGAGATCAGATTCTCTACAGCATAGGGGGTCCTGAGATCAGATTCTCTACAGCACAGGGGGTCCTGAGATCAGATTCTCTACAGCACAGGGGGCTCCTGAGATCAGATTCTCTACAGCACAGGGGGCTCCTGAGATCAGATTCTCTACAGCACAGGGGGCTCCTGAGATCAGATCCTCTACAGCATAGGGGGTCCTGAGATCAGATTCTGTACAGCACAGGGGGTCCTGAGATCAGATTCTCCAGGATTCTGTTCTAGCTTCCCATGTTTGAAATCTGTCAGGGAGAGAGGGCCCTGGGGAAGCTTGGTTATGAATTGCTTTTGTTTTGAGGACAGGAAAAGGAGAGAACTGCACCACAACGATCCTTTTCTAGACAGGCACATAGAGGACCGGACAGGCCCTACAGGGAAAGCCCTCTTAGATAAGCAGGGGGAAAAAACCCTAACAACGTTGTTTCCGTAGTGTAGTGGTTATCACGTTCGCCTCACACGCGAAAGGTCCCCGGTTCGAAACCGGGCGGAAACATCCTTTACTCACCTGCCCAATCTGGCCTCAAAGATTTTATACCCTCTAAATATGCATATATTTAAGAAACACCAAACTGATAAATTGCCTTACTTTGAAAACTGCAGGTCTCTGTAATAAGCCCTAGCAGCCACGTGGTTTGACACTGTGTGGAAACCGCTTTCCCCCTGTCCCTATCACTTCTGCGGGGCTTCCTCTGGGCCTTGAGGGGGTTTTTGGAACAGTGTCAGAGAACGGGACGGTTAGTACTTTTGGAATCTGGATTTCTTCCAAATGCAACAACAGCTCCACGGTTAAGCCAAGTGGTAACTACCCGGGCGTTCCGCAGTGACGTTTGCTGCCATAGGCAATCTGTACCTTGCTAGGTATTTTCAACCAAAATCTACTCACCTCCTGCATGGTGAGAGGGGAATGTTGCAGTGGGAAGGAGAGTGCTGGAGGGTAATGCAAAGTCCTCCTCCTTAAGAACTGACAAGGGTCTCCAGTAGGTAACAAGAATCATTTTAGGTTTAGCTGGAATCGCCTTCTTCCTGATGCGTCCTCTTAGCCCAGGACGCAGGTGAAAGCGATCTGAGGCTCTGCGCTTAACGACACTAAATCACGGTAAGGGAGACTTTATTCAGGACCATCACAGTAGGCAATAGGGTCCACAGAGGACTCTTGCAGTAGGGAAGAGGCTGGGCTCAACTCTGAATACTGCATGGACAAGAGGGACTTTATAGCCAAAGATCAGGGTGGTAGATGGTCAGTGGATGGAGAAAATTACTAAGAGGAAGCATCAGGGTAACGGGATTCTGGCTAAACAGACCTAACAGGATTCTTGCTGAAGACAGGCCAGGACCATCAGACCAGGAGGATGGTGGAGGGTGAGGAACCTGATCAGATATGGACGGGGAGCAGGATTCAAGGGTAGGGGATTCTTGCTACACTGACTTATTAGGGTTCTTGCTAAAACTGATTTTGCTAGGAAGAGCACAGATAAGCCCAGGAGGCAGTTCAGGGGCCTGACTAAAGTTCAACCAAACAAATAATCTGTCAACCTCCACAACGGTGTGAACCTATGTCTTAAAATAAGTCTCTTTCTGTATATATACACCTCCTATTGGTTCTGCTTCTCTGGAGAACCCTGACTAATCCTTTATTGCTTTTTTAAAGGAGCTCTTCAAGAGAGAGTAAGTATCACCCAATGCAATTCTGCTGCATCATTCCAATCCAAGTGGTTTAAAAAGTAGTTTCGGCCAAGTGCCTTGACTCACACCCCTAATCCCAGCACTTTGAGAGGCTGAGGCGGGTGGATCATCTAAGGTCAAGAGTTTGAGACCAGCCTCACTAACATGGTGAAGATCCCCGTCTCTACTAAAAATACAAAAAATTAGCCAGGTGTGGTGGCGCATGCCTGTAATCCCAGCTACTCAGGAGGCTGAGGGAGGAGAATCCCTTGAACCTGGAGGGCAGAGGTTGCAGTGAGCCGAGATCACGCCAGTACACTCTAGCCTGGGTGACAGAGCGAGACTCTGTCTCAAAAATAAATAATCAGATAAATAAAAATGGTTTAGGCCAGGCACAGTGGCTCGCGCCTGTAATCCCAGCACTTTGGGAGGCCGAGGTGGGCAGATCATGAGGTCAGGAGACTGAGACCATCCTGGTAACACGGTGAAACTCCGTCTCTACTAAAAATACAAAAAATTAGCCTGGCATGGTGGCAGGCACCTGTAATCCCAGCTATTTGGGAGGCTGAGGCAGGAGAATTGCTTGAACCCAGGAGGCGGAGGGTGCACTGAGCTGAGATTGTGTCATTGCACTCCAGCCTGGGTGGCAGAGTGAAAATCCGCCTCAAAAAAAGAAAAAAAAAAAAAAGTTTTAAGTACTTTGACCTTAAAATAAAAAGCCATAAGAGTTTGTGTGTTTCTACTAGTTTTGATCTTGTTAATTTCTGGACTATATAAACGAATGAGAAAATCCCCCACAGTCTTCTGACAAATAACTATCTTCAGAAATGACTCACAAAAGGAGTGATCAGCCTTGAGGACCAACAAAATAAGAAAAAACTGCTTGAGATGTGATCTTTTGTTTGAGAAATGTGTTGCCAAAAAATTGGAAAACTGGGCAAATGTAAAATTCATTTGAAAATATGTCTTCAAGGCTAGTCGAGGTGGCTCACAGCTATAATTCCAGCACTTTGGGAGTTGAGGCTCTCAGATCTTTGGGCTCAGGAGTTGACACCAGACTGGGCAACACGGCAAAAACCCCATCTCTCACTTTGGGAAGCTGAGGCGGGTGGATCATGAGGTCAAGAGATCGAGACCATCCTGGTCAACATGGTGAAACCCCGTCTCTACTAAAAAAAAAATACAAAAACTAGCTGGGCATGGTGGCGCGTGCCTGTAATCCCAGCTACTCAGGAGGCTGAAGCAGGAGAATTGCCTGAACCCAGGAGGCAGAGGTTGCAATGAGCCGAGATCACACCATTGTACTCCAGCCTGGGTAACAAGCGAAACTCCGTCCCAAAAACAAAACAAAACAAAACAAAAAAACCCACCTCTACAAAAAAATTAGGAGAGTATGGTGGAGTGCTCCTGTAGTCCCAGCTACTTGGGAGGCTGAAGTGGAAAGATTGATTAAACCTGGGAGGTGGAGGTTGCAGTGAGCCAACATTGCACCACTGTACTCCTGCCTAGGTGACAGAATAAGACCCTAACTAAAAAAAAAAAAAAAAAAAAAAAGTCTTTATATCTAAAAAGAATTAGTGAAAAGAGAATGAGACAATATCAGACTAACTTCCATCTCTCTTTTTAAAAGGTGTTGTCAGAAAGTGAATATTTTCATATTTCTGCATGGATTGGCTTTCTGGGCAAGGGAAATTGACACACTAGTGAATGCCTTGGCTTCCCCAGGCCAATTTTCTTCTCACATTCCAAGGGTGTTATCTTATTTGAAGGATAATAACATTGTTCTCTCCTGGAACCATGGAGACAATTTAGGGCTTATAAACATAAGAGATGCTTGTTTTATTTTTCACTCTGGAGATATTTACTTACATCCCAAGAATATGAATCGTGAGTCTTTTCCTCTCTCCTATAAAATTTGTTTAAGGCTAGGCGCAGTGGCTCAGGCCTGTAATCCCGGCACTTTGGGAAGCTGAGGCAGGTGAATCACCTGAGGTCAGGAGTTCGAGACCAAGTTTGCCAACACGGTGAAACCCCATCTCTACTAAATACACAAAAAATAGCCGGGTATGGTGTCGGGCGCCTGTAATCCCAGCTACTAGGGAGGCTGAGGCAGGAGAATCGCTTGAACCTGGAAGGTGGAGGTTGCAGAGAGCCGAGATCACACCACTGCACTCCAGTCTGGGCAGCAGAGTGAGACTCCGTCTCAAAACAAAAGCAAATAAACTTATTAACGTTAGGGAGATTAAGTTCCTCTCCCTCTGAGGTGGGAGAGGCTAGGATGAGGAAGAGCACCCCATATATACTGCTTAGATTCCTAATTTGGGGGTTCTTCTATAGTCCAACCCCTGTACCTGCAGGGTGTTATCTGCTTTCACCATGTCACTTCAGAAATGGGGACAGCCTGTCATCCCAGAGCTTGTTGCAGAGGAGAAACAGGTGGCATGGTGGTGATAAGATGAAGTCATTGACTTGCACATATCTAGAAATGGCTGCGCATCTTTTTAAAATTTTATTTTATTTTTGAAATGGAGTCTTGCACTGTCACCCAGGCTGTAGTGCAGTGGCTTGATCTCAGCTCACTGCAACCTCTGCCTCCCAGGTTCAAGCAATTCTCCTGCCTCAGCCTCCCGAGTAGCTGGGACCACAGGTGTGCGCCACCACGCCCAGCTAATTTTTTTGTATTTTTTGTAGAGACGGGGTTTCACCATGTTGGCCAGGATGGTCTCGATCTCTTGACGTCGTGATCCGCCCTCGTAGGCCTCCCGAAGTGTTGGGGTGTTGGGATTACAGGCGTGAGCCACCGTGTCTGGCCTTCTCTTTCTTACAGTATGCTTGAGTTTCCTAACCTCATGGAAAACAAAATATTACAACTCTTGCCTTACAATGTACAGAGGGATTTTATCATACAAACTGTGATCCTGCAGGGACCGGTCTCAAGAAGAGTCTATTTTTGGTCAGTGTATGGTGATCCAGCAAGCTTTTTTGATGCAGAAAAAGTGCCAAGGGTTAAACTCAAGAAGAAAGACCCCGTGTCCAGGCTGAACAATGGCAGCACTCAGCACTGATCTCTCTTATTACCACAGGAGGAAGTCTAGATTACCTTGATGATATCAGAGTTGGGAGCGGTGACAGAAGGCAGGAACATAACTTTAAATTTTAATGAGAACTTCATACCACATCAAGACATTAGGATAACTCTTTTTTTTTTTTTTTTTTGAGACGGAGTTTCGCTCTTGTTACCCAGGCTGGAGTGCAATGGCGTGATCTCGGCTCACTGCAACCTCCGCCTCCTGGGTTCAGGCAATTCTTCTGCCTCAGCCTCCCGAGTAGCTGGGATTACAGGCACGCGCCACCATGCCCAGCTAATTTTTGTATTTTTAGTAGAGACGGGGTTTCACCATGTTGACCAGGATGGTCTCGATCTGTTGACCTTGTGATCCACCCGCCTCGGCCTCCCAAAGTGCTGGGATTACAGGTGTGAGTCACCGCAAAAATTTCTAAGTGGAGAGAGAGCTTCAAGAGAATGTCCCGCAACCCCAACAGCTGACACCCTGGTGGGTAAGCAGAGCTCCATCTCTCAGGGTTTGGAAAGCTGGAGGAGGGCCAGTAAAACACAAAGAGAAGGGAAGGTACCACCGATAAGTACTGTAGTAAGAAAATAATAACTTTGATTTTACCATTCACCTTCCACCAAATTTTTATTCAACAAAGCAAATAAAGACAACTGCTATTTCACGTGGTAGATGCAGATACAAAGTTAATGAAGTGTGCTAAAGATAAGAAACAGGATTTTGTGCCTATCTTTTTTTTGGGGTATCCCTCTGTCGCCCAGGCTGGAGTGCAGTGGCGCGATCTCAGCTCACTGCAACCGCTGCCTCCCGGGTTCAAGCGATTTGCCTGCCTCAGCCTCCTGAGTAGCTGGGATTACAGGTGCGCGCTACCATACCCGGCTAATGTTTTCGTATTTTACTAGAGACAGGTTTCACCGTATTGCCTGGGATGGTCTCGATCGCCTGACCTCGTGATCCGCCCACCTGGGCCTCCCCAAGTGTTGGGATTACAAGCGTGAGCCACCGCTCGCGGCCGATCTTGTCCCTATTTTCAGATTAAAAACAACATTTGCAAATTATATAATGAAAATAAGTAAACAGTTGAACTGGCTTACCGAAAGATATAGCTCTCCTTTCTCAAAAAATAAAAGAAAAAAAAAGAAAAGAAAACTTGGCTTTTAAGTATGCGATATATACGTGTATATCACACGGGGTGGGGGGGAGAGAGGGAGAGGGAGGGAGGGAGGGAGTGGGGGAAAGAGAGAGAGAGAGAGAGAGGGAGAGACAGAGAGAGACAGAGACAGAGACACAGGACTGATTAACTTTAGATGAATCAAAGGAGTGGAAAGCAGAAAACAGATGGGAGAGTGGCAGGGTCCATCCGGCCGCAGGCAGAGGGTACCTCGGGGGCTCTCCTGGCCCCTCCCTGCGTTTCCCACTGCCAGCGGGTGGATCAGGCCCCGGGGAGTGGAGCCCATCGGAAGGGCAGACATTTACCGCCTCCTCTCTCTGAGGTGCCTGACCGGTCTGGGCTCAGTTCCTCCCAGACACCAGCGTTTGTCATTGGAGTAGATGACGGTGACTTCCCTTGTCTTAGATTTGAGTCTTGAAGGAGCGAGAGGCTCTTGCGAGGAGCGGTCCTGCTGGTCCTCTCACCTCCGCGGATCCCAGCCCGGCACTCGAGCATCGCCAAGTGCCCGCTGCCCGGCCGGGACTGCGGGGCCTGCAAGCTTAGGACGCACAGCCGTGAATTTTGGGGACCTGGTGGCCGCAGAGCCACCGCGAGGCCGGGAGGCCAGAGGGTGCACGTTCAGGTTCCGAGGCCCAAGGGCCCACCTGCCTGGAGCTGTCGCAAGGAGCAGAGGGGAATCCGCACCCTCCTACTGCTCCGACCCTGCGTGGCCTCCGGTAGGCCGGAGCCGCGATCGCAAGCTCGGAGCTGCTGTTTGCTTTGCTCCGGTTCCTTCACCTGCCGCGGGGAAGGAAGCCCTGCTTGGGGACGTTGACTCCGACTTTTCTCCAGTAAGAATCAGTGGTTTCAGGCTATTTCCCCTGAAAAAGCATGGTTCACTTGTGCCTGCAGTGGGGAGTTCTCCTGTTCTTAAAAATATGTGTGTGTGTGTGTGTGTGTGTGTGTGTGTGTGTGTGTGTGTGTGTGTGTTTTAATAAAAGGGAAAAATGACACTTCTATTGTAACGGCAAACATCAGTGGAAATGCATCGCATATGATTTAAATACCCATAAGAAGAAACCCTCCCACCGTAGTGGCCGGTTAGCTCAGTTGGTTAGAGCGTGGTGCTAATAACGCCAAGGTCGCGGGTTCGATCCCCGTACGGGCCACTTCGTGAGGTTTCCCTTTTTTTTTTTTTTTTCCTTTTTCATTTTTATTTTAAACCGATCACACCTCACTTGTCAACTTAGGGTATGTATCCAACTCAGGAGCCTTGCCTATCCGTTTATAAATGTAGGTACACGAGCTAGGCAGGCAATTTTTTTCTTTACTTTTCTTTTTTTTTTTTTTAATTGACCACACCTCGCTTGTATACTACAGTCTTACATCCAACTCCCAAGCCCTGCATATCCATTTGTAAATATGTCTGCACTAGCTAGACAAGCATTCGATTTCCAAGTTTTTTTGTTTTTTGTTTTTGTTTTTGGATATGGAGTTTCTCTCTTGTAGCCCAGGCTAGAGTGCAATGCCGTGATCTTGGCTCACTACAACCTCCTGGATTTAATCAATCCTCCTGCCTCAGCCTCCCAAGTCGCTGGAATTACAGGCAATGACCACCACTCCCGGCTAATTTTGTATTTTTAGTAGAGATTGGGTTTCTCCATGTTGGTCAGGCTGGTCTTGAACTCCTGACCTCATGTGATCAGCCCGCCTCGGCCTCCCAAAGGCATTGTTGGTGTTAGCCACAGCGCCTGGCCTTGATTTGCAAGTTTTTACATTCTTTTGAAGAAGAGGATGGTTAGGATTACAGAGTTTCACCGTGTTAGCCAGGATGGTCTCCATCTCCTGACCTCATGATCTGCCCACCTCGGCCTTTCAAAGTGCTGGGAGTACAGGCGTGAGCCACTGCACCTGGCTTTTTAAATTTTATTTATTTTTTTTGTGAGACACAGTCTTACTCTGTCGCCCATGCTGGAGGCATCAGTGCTATGCCGGCTCACTGTAACCTCTGCCTCCCAGGTTCAAGCAATTCTCCTGCCTCAGCCTCCCTAGCAGCTGGGATTACAGATATGTGCCACCAGGCCTGGTTAATTTTTGTATTTTAGTAGAGACGGAGTTTCACCATGTTGGCCAGGCTGGTCTTGAACTCCTGACTTCAGGTTCAGGGGATCCGCCTGCCTCCGGCTCACAAAATGCTAGGATTACAGGCGTGAGCCACTGTGCTCTGCCAGGAAGAGTTTTTAAAGAAATTAAACGAGGTGGGTGGGAGCTCTTAGGAAAGGGGAAAATAAGAATGCGATAATTTCTTGTATTATTTAGGAAAAAGAGAAAACTTTTTGAGATAATACTATTTTGGCAGATTTTAAGCTTTTGAGAGAGATAGTATTGATTGTTCCCCTAGTTGGCCGCTTAGTTGGTTAAACTGTTGTGTTTCTAGCATTGAGGGCGAGGGTTCATTCTTTGTGGGGAGAAGCCATACTCGTGGCAGTCGCTTTCTGCCAAGCTCCAGACTTGCAACCACAACTGTTCAGCGTTAAAACAGATCCGTGGTTTGCCTTCAGCTTATATTTGGCATCCGTTCTCTACGTGGCCTTTACCAAGCCATTTACAATTCATTAAATAATTTTTGAACATACATTATAAAAGCGATAGGTTTGAAACTTGATAGACGAGGCTGGGCACGGTGGCTCACGCCTGTAATCCCAGCACTTTGGGAGGCTGAGGTGGGCAGATGACCTGGGGTCAGGGGTTCAAGATCAGCCCTACCAACATGGAGAAACTGGTCTCTACTAAAAACACAAAATTAGCCGGGAGTCACCACTCCCGGCTGTAATCCCAGCTACTCAGGAGGCTGAGGCAGGAGAATCACTTGAACCCGGAGGCGGAGGTTGTGGTGAGCCGAGATGGCGCCACTGCACTCCAGCCTGGGTAACAAGAGTGAAACGCTATCTATAAACTACAAAAATAAATTAATAAGAAATTTGATTGACAAAAATGGAGTGTGTGGTGGGGGACAGGAGGGCCAGAGCCTCCAGGGTCACTCTAAGTCTCAGCAGCTGGCTCTTCCCGCCCTGCACTTTCCCTGGAGTCAGATCACTGGGCTCCCACGTGCCTGGCACGTTGTCTTATGTACATTAGTTCCTTCACTCCTCTGCCTCCGAACATATTCTTACCCTTCTCTTATTTAAATCATGGATTGCTATGAAAATGACATTAGCAATAAAAAATGAGGTAAATAATGGCTCAAAAACAGAGCCAGCCACAGAGTGGGTGAATCACAAAGGGAAGGGCCTCCCTCTGTTTTGCTCAGTGTTACGTCCTTCAGGCCAAGAACACTAAGTGGCTCACAGTCAGCGACTGAGAAAAAGAGTGTTTTCTGTTTGTTTGTTGTTTTTTTCTGATAATACCTGAGAAAAAGAATTTTTTAAGAATAAGTTAATAAAGAGTTTCTACTAGTTAGTCCATTGTATATTAGATGGCACATACAGATTTAAGTGTAAGAAGGATTCCACAGGCCGTTGCTGACTTTGAAGATGAAGGGAGCCAGCAGCCAGATAACTCAGGCATCTGCTAGAAATTGCGAGCAGCCTGTAAACCCGGATGTTAGTCCCACAGCTGCAGGACAACCTGAGTGAATCTGGAAACGAAGTCCCCTTTAGAGCCTTTACACTGGCCATGGCCGGGCCTGCTGACACCTTGCTATTAGTTTGATGACTCCCTGCCAGACTTCTAATGCACAGAACTGGGTGATAATAAACGGATATTGTTTTAAGCTACTCAATTTGTGGTAGTTTGTTAAAGCAGCAATAGAAAAACTAGCAAAACAAGAAAATGTAAACCTACTTACATTTCCTACTGTCTATCCTGGGTTATCTTCCTCTCTTCAGTGCAGTACAAGAGGAAATATGATTTTAAAATGAGGGACAAGCCGGGCGCGGTGGCTCACGCCTGTAATCCCAGCGCTGTGGGAGGCTGAGGCAGGTGGATCACCTGAGGTCAGGAGTTCAAGACCAGCCTGGCCAATATGGTGAAACCCCGTCTCTATTAAAAAATAAAAAAATTAGCCTGTGGTGCACCTGTAGTCCCATCTACTCAGGAGGCTGAGGCAGGAGAATCGCTGGGACCCAGGAGGCAGAGGTTGCAGTGAGCCATTATTGAGGTGCTGTCCTCCAGCCTGGATGACAGAGACTCCATCTAAAAAAAAAAATGAGGGACAAGAATTTTTCATATCAACACGGTAAGAATGTAAAAAAAGAAAGAGAGCTTCTTTTGACCCATTAAAAATTAAGGATATATATACACACACATACAACCTATACATATATATATAAGTTAATGCTTTCACATAAAAGTAACTAAACGTGAAGATTTTCTTCTTCTCATATCCCACATCTGCTCAGTTCTCAGCACTACTTCCTATGAGAACTGAGAAGATGTGGGCTATGGGACAATTCTTAGTTTCCTATGCATTCTCCCTGATGTTCTTTGTGTAATCGGTGCAAATATACATAATACATTTTACTTTTCCTTTCTAGTTATGTAAAATGTAACATACACACTATTTTACATTCTGCTTTTTTCACTTGATATGCCTTGGAGATGTCTAAGTTAGCAACACTTACAATGCTTTCAAACAGCATTAGGTACTGTACAGAAATGGAGCTTTTTTTTGAGACGGAGTTTCAATCTTGCAGCCTCATCTAGAGTACACCGGCTCCATCTCGGCTCACTGCAACCTCCACCTCCCTGACTCAAGTGATTCTCCTGCCTCAGCCCCACCAAGTAGGTGGGATTACAGGCACCCGCCTTCATGTCCGGTGAATTTTTGTATTTTTATTAGAGATGAGATCTGGCCATGTAGGCCAGGCTGGTCTCAAACTCCTGACTTCAGGTGATCCGCTCACCTGGGCCTCCCAAAAGGCTGGGATTACAGGTGTGAGCCATCGCGTGAGGCCGAATCTAAGAACTTCAAATGCATCCCACCATTGAAGACAGGAAGTATACGAGCAGGATTGGAGAGAGAGAGATTACACCTTTACTTTAATTATATAAACAAAACTCTTTCTGTATGAAGCTATGTGCTATTCCAAAAGGGTCTTCAAGTAGGTGATCCATAACACTCTGTTGATCAAAGGAAATTATTCATTTGCTAAGAGATGACTTTCAGGTCAGGTGTGATGGCTCACGCCTGTAATCCCAACACTTTGGGAGGTTGAGGCGGGCAGATCACAAAGTCAGGAGTTCCAAACCAGCCTGACCAACATGGTGAAACCTCATCTCTACAAAAAAATACAAAAATTAGCCGGGCATGGTGGTGTGCACCTGTAGTCCCAGTTACTTAGGAGGCTGAGGCAGGAGAAATGCTTGAACCTGGGAGGCAGGGGTTTTAGTGAGCCAAGATCGAGCCACTGTACTCCAGCTTGGGCTACAAAGTGAGACTCCATCTCAATCAATCAATCAATAAAATAAAATAAAAGATGACTTTTAGTAAAAGCTAAATCCGTGGCTCTCTTTTATTTATTTTAGAAATAAAAATAAACATATGATTGAAAAGAATAAAATGCTACAGAATAAATTTAACCAAGGAGATGCAAGAATTGTACTCTGGAAAATACAAAACATGGCTGAAAGAAATTGAAAAAGCAGCAATTGTACACCCACAGGAGAGAGAGTGGGGGGAGAAGAGAGAGAGAGAGAGTGAGACCAAACAAGAGAGGAGGGGAGTGAAGGGTAAGAGAGGGACAATCTTAAGCTATTTATCACTTCTTATATACCAATTAAATCAAAATGAATCACAGGCCTAAATGTAAAACATAAAACTATAAAACTTTTAGAAAATAATAAAACAAGATCTTTGGGACCTGGGACTAGGTAAAGAGTTACTGGAATTCATACCAAAATCACTATTGATGTGTTGGTTAATCAAAATTAAACACTTTTGCTCCATAAAATATTCTGAAGGAAACCGGAATATGGCACTGCAAAATATGCCTCTGTGACATCAACATGCTTGAGCTGAAGACAATCACGAAAGAGCCAACAAAGGAACAGCTCTGTCTGTTCTCCCCCTTTTCCATGTAAAGAGAAGATATAAATTGTCTCTGGAGACAACTTTTATCAGCTCAGAGATGGCACCAGAAGAGTCTACAAACAAACCTTACTCCATTCGTTTTCTTCCCCCATATATTTACCTTCCCACAGTTTCCTGCCTCTGGAAGCCTAAAACTGCTTTTGCCATGTCACTTCTCTAAAATGTATTGTTGTTTGTTGAAGATGGTATATAAGCCAGAGTTCCATGTCACTCCCTTGCGTTACCTTTCACTGAAGTTTCTCCCGAGTGATAGGCACTGTGCATGCTAATAAACTTGATGATTTTTCTCTTGTTAAAAAAAAAAAAAAAAATAGGCCGGGCGCGGTGGCTCAAGCCTGTAATCTCAGCACTTTGGGAGGCCGAGGCAGGTGGATCACGAGGTCAAGAGATCGAGACCATCCTGGTCAACATGGTGAAACCCCGTCTCTACTAAAGATACAAAAAATTAGCTGGGCATGGTGGCGCGTGCCTGTAATCCCAGCTACTCGGGAGGCTGAGGCGGGAGAATTGCCTGAACCCGGGAGGCGGAGGTTGCGGTGAGCCGAGATCGCGCCATTGCACTCCAGCCTGGGTAACAAGAGCGAAACTCCGTCTCAAAAAAAAAAAACCTTATTCTTTAAAAAATTTCAAGATTATTTCTATTTCCTGTGTATTTTCTTTCACTTTGCTTTATCTTTCCTGGGTTGAGGTTGGGATAAAGGGTTACTACCTCTGGAAGACCTAACTAGAAGAGCTCTTTCACTTTCCCAAGGTAAGAACATTCCTAAAAGGAATCAGGAATAAACTTTTATTCAAAAAAAAAAAAAAAAAAAAAAAAAGGAAATTAGCTGGGCATGGTGGCTCACGCCTGTAATCCCAGCACTTTGAGAGGCTGGGGAGGGGGTGGATCACCTGAGGTTTGGAGTTCGAGACCAACCTGACCAACATGGAGAAACCCCGTCTTTACTAAACACCGTCTTAACTTTAGTAAACCCCGTCTTTACTAAAAATACAAAATTAGCCCAGCGTGGTGGCACATGCTTGTCATTCGAGCTATTCGGGAAGCTAAGGGAGGAGAATCATTTGACCCAGGAGGCAAAGGTTGTGGTGAGCCAAGATCGCGCCATTGCATTCCAGCCTGGGCAACAACAGAAAAACTCCCTCCCCTCACCCCCCATCCAAAAAAGAGGAAATTAAAGAAGATGTGAATAAAAGAAAAGGCATCTGTATTACTGAAGTTTCTCTGCAGAAACAGAGCCAATAGGGAGTGTGTGTGTGTGTGTGTGTGTGTGTGTGTGTGTGTGTGTGTGTATTGGAGGGGGGGTTTATTTTCAGGAAATGATTTCTGCAATTGTGGAAACAAGTTTAAAATCTGCATGATAGGGGAACGGGCTGGAGACCCAGGGAAGAATTGATAATACAGCTGGAGTCTGAAGGCATTCTGCTTGCAGAATTCTTTTTTCCTTAGGAAAATCAGTTTTTCTCTTCAACTGACTGAATGAGGCCCATTTACATTAAGGAGAGCAATCTGTGTGACTCAAAGTCTACAGATGTAAATGCTAATCCCACCCAAAAAATATCTCTATAGAAATATCTAGAATACTATTTAACCAAGTATTTGGGTACTGTGGTCTAGCCAACTTGACACATAAATTTAACCATTACAATATCCCATGTTCATAGATTGGAAGACTTAGTATTGATAAAATGGCATTTCTGCCCAAAATGTATCTAAAGATTTAATACAATCTTTATTAATATACCAGTATCTTTTTGTTTTGCAGAAATGAAAAGGCTGATTCTAAAATTCATATGTAATTGCAATCAAAAGAAAAACAGGCTGGGTGTGGTGGCTCACACCTGTAATCCCTGTACTTTGGGAGGCCAAGGTAGGTGGATCACTTGAAGTTAGGAGTTCAAAACCAGCCTGGCCAATATGGTAAAACTCTGTCTTTACTAAATATACAAAAATTGGCCAGGTGTGGTGGCATGTACCTGTAGTCCCAGCTACTTGGGAGGCTGAGGCTGGAGAATCACTTGAACCTGGGAGGCGAAGGTTGCAGTGAGTCAAGACCGAGCCACTGCACTCCAGCCTGGGCAACAGAGTGAGACTTTGTCTCAAAAAACAAACAAACAAAAGAAAAGAAAAACAAAGTTGGAAAACTCATACTTTCTGATTTCTAAAGATACTACAAAACTACAATAATAAAAACAGTGCAGTACTGGCATAAAGATAAACGCATAGATCAATAGATTAGGACTGAGAGGACAGAAATAAAGCCATATACCTATGGCCAACTAATTTTTGACAAGGACCCGCAAGACAATTCAATGGTAGAAAGAATAATCTCTTCAACAAATGGTGCTGGGATAACTGAAAATTCACATGTGAAACAATGAAAGTGGATCCCTACCTTATATAATATATAAAAATCTAAATCAAAATAGATCAGACTTAAATGGAAGGAAGAAAATTACAAAATTCCTAGAAGAAAAAATAGAAATAAATCTTCATGATCTTCAATGTGACGATGGCTCCATGGATATGACTCTGAACGCACATGCAACAAGATAAAAACAGACACACTGGACTTCTTGAAATTAGCAACTGTTGTGGATCAGAGGATACATCAGAAGAGTGAAAAAGGCAGCCTAAGCAATGACAGAAAATATTTATAAATCATGTGTCTGGTAAGGGCCTAGTGTCCACAATGTATTTTAAAAACCCTTACAACTCAACAACAAAAAGAAAACGAACCAGTTAAAAATCAGGCAAAAGACTTGATTAGGAATTCCTTCAAAGAAGATACACAAATGACCAATGAGCACATGAAAAGATGCTCAGAATCGTTAATTATTAGGGAAATGCAATTAGTGAGATACCACTGCACATGTACTTGGATGACTAGAATTTAATAGTCAGGTAATAACAAGTGTTGGTGAGGATATGGAGAAACGGAACCCTCATGCATTGTTAATGGGAATGTACAATGGTGGAGTGCCACTGCACTCCGGCCTGGCAACGGAGCAAGACTCCATCTCCAAAAAAGAGAGAGAGAGACAGAGGAAAAAAAGAGAAAGAGCTTCTTTATACATTCAGAAAATAGAACATTAAAATGACATCAACAATATTCCAAATAATATCTACAACCATCCCTCATGAATTCATGTGGTTCTATGTAATTAATTCTGGCCCCACTGCATCTCAAGTTAGCAGTTGTAAGTGTAAATGAAAATAATGTTCTCCATTCATATATGGTAAAGTGCCCATCTCTCTCTTTAGAGAGTTTCCTTGCAGACGTAATGAGTCTGAGTCCTTATGCCAATCTTCAGCAGAGATAAGTACTTTTAAAGAGTAGGCCAGGTGCAGTGGCTCATATCTAAAATCTCAACATTTTAGGAGGCCAAGGCAGGAGGATTTCTTGAGCCCGGGAGTTTGAGATCAGTCTCTGGGCAACAATAATGATACCTGGACATAGTGGTATGCACCTGTAGTCCTAGCTACTTGAGAGACTGAGGTGGGGAGGATCCTTTCAGCCCAGGAATTAGAGAATTTGGGGCTGTGGTCAGCTATGATCATGCCGCTGTGCTCCAGCCTAAGCAATAGAGGGAGATCCCATCTCAGAAAAAAAAAGAAGATTAAACCCAGTCTCCATATTTTGCAACGTAGGGCTATTTCCAACGTGGTGGACCAAACAAACTTCAGATATGTAAACAAGGTACCTGTAGAATTACGTCAGGGGTCTCTCACAGATGAATGGGAGACTGTCATGTGGTACAGCTCTTTGCTTTCCAAGGAGTTAAGAGGAATGATTGTTCTTTCTTCAGCTTTGCTACATAAAATGAGTGACATTCTGTTCTAATCTTGCCATCACTTTCATGCTCACTTATGCACATGTACGTCTCTTAATGCACACTCAACAGTGGGTGTTCTTTCTTGTGTTGATACAGAAGTGTCTTTTGTTGGCAGGCTTCTTTTATTTTCCCTGCACATCCTCCTGAGACCGTGTGTTTTTTGATTAGAGTTTGGAAATGCTGCCTCGGTAGAATGATATGGCCTTAAAGTTGCTTAAGTGATGCCATCAGGGCCTGTATGCAAAAGTACCTGGCATAGTGTTTTTCCATAAGACTTTAAGATAGCTCTTTGTTGAACATAAAGCACTCTGGCTTGTAGCTAATTGCAAGGGCTTTCAATGAAGCATCAAAGTAAAACAAAATAACTATATGTAGAAGACAAAATACTTAAAATGGTCATAGTTTATTACTTATAGTTTTTCAAAAGTGAAAGATCTGGCTGGGCATGGTGGCTCATCCCTGTGATCCCAGCACTTTGGGAGGCAGAGGCAGGTGGATCACCGGATGTCAGAGTTCGAGACCAGCTTGGCCAACATGGTGAAACCCTGTCTCTACTAAATATACAAAAATTAGCCAGGTGTGATGGCGCACACCTGTAATCCCAGCTACTTGGGAGGCTGAGGCAGGAGAACTGCTTGAACCTGGGAGGCAGAGGTTAGAGTGACCCAGATCACGACACTGCACTCCAGCCCAGATGACAGAGCAAGACTTTGTCTCAAAAAAAAAAAGGGAAATATCTGATGAGAGTTCATGATAAGAATAACAAGACTAATAAGGAGTTCTGGTTTTCCTGTGACATGCAAAACAAAAAAATGAAGCCAATCCAAAATAAACTTCAGACAAAGTAGTTAGGGACATACTGATTGACCGTATTTTCAAAGACCGTAATAGATGTTGCATCTAATTTATTAAAGTTGATGAACATAAACTACACAGAACAAAACCTTGAGATACAACATAATATATCACAAAGACATTACCGCACGGTCAGATTATGTCAAGAAAATATCAATAAATGCTGGCGCAGTGGCTCACACTCGTAATGACAGAACTTTGGGAGGCTGAGATGGGAGGATCACTTGAGCCCAGGAGTTTGACGTTGCAGTGAGCTGTGATCATGCACTCCAGCCTGGGTGTCAGAGTGAGACCCTGTCTCCAAAAACAACTGAACACATAAGTATATATTAATAATATCAAATGGAGATTTGGTAAGTTTAGAGTAGGTCCTACAATACTTGCGTATTAGTAAAACTCCATAGGTAAGGGAAGCAAATCTCCACTGGCCTAGAGATGCTAGATGCAAATTGACAGAGTAAGTTGAGACTCAGTTAACATTTAATTAAATAACTGAAATTATGGCTTATTACATCTTGTTGTCTAATATTAAATATATAATAATGATAATAAATACAAATAAAAATATGTGCTGGGATTATTTGCTAATGGAACAAACATGCCAAGTTTGTATTTTTAGATACTTAACCCCTGAAGACACAGTTTAATCAACTCCTTATAACTCTTTCAACAGCAGCACTCCAATTCGCATGGTCCTTTATATACTAGTCTTCCGAGTAGTGAACTGAGGGCCACTGGAGAATGAAAACACAGAGCACAAAGCTTTTGAGATGAAATGCTCTCTGTGAAGAATGCTCTGCCTGCTCCAGAGTACAGAAATTTTTGAAAAAGGTCACTAAAACATCATATTTCAAGATCTTATTTATAAATTGATCTCTTTAAAAAGCAAAGCTACTACTCAAACTGTCAGATATTTTATGTGCTTGAAGTTTTTTTTTTTTTTCTGAGACAGAGTCTTACTCTGTCACCCGGACTGGAGTGCAGTGGTGTGATCTCAGCTCACTGCAACCTCCGCCTCCCAGGTTCAAGTGATTCTCCTGCCTCAGCCTCCTGAGTAGCTGGGATTACAAATGCATGCCACCACACCCGGCTAATTTTTGTATTTTCTTTTCACCATGTTGGCCAGGCTGGTCTCAAACTCCCAACCTCAGGTGATCTGCCTACCTCGGCCTTCCAAAGTGCTGGGATTACAGGCATGAGCCGCTTTGCCTGGCAAGTCTTTTTGATTATTTATTTTGGTTTGTCTACCTTGCTTTCTTGAATTCATTGTAATTATTGTCTTTCTAAGAATATTTCATGTCACTCCTCTATAAAAATTCTTCATGGAATCTCTGTTATTTCTACAAAGCTTTAGATAACATTGACATCATATATTCTCTGTCCTCTTCTGTCATTCCTCTTAATGTACTTCTCCCTTCTTTCCTAAATACAGCAGGGGGAGGCTATTTTTTAATATATAATTGCTATTATATTTCCTAAATATAATAGCAATTTTTTATATATAATTGCTATTTTTATATATTTTTAAATATGTAATTGCTATTATATTTCCTAAATATAATAGCAATTCTCATTCCTCATCTTTCAAAACCAGGCTGTGAGACAGTTGTAAATACCTTAATAATAGGAGGAAGCTTCCTTTTCATGTGTAGGTTGAGTTTAGAATAACTGACAGGTGTCAGCTAGTGAGAGTTTGGTATTTGATTTGTGTTTCCACTTAATATTTCAGACAGAGATTGTTCAGAGCCACTTACCTGCAATGTACCTGAGAACATATTTGCCCCTCTCTGAGCTTTTAGTAAGTAAGCATAGAGCAAGAATAACACTATAACATGTAATATATAAATCTTAAGATAGTTTCAGCCTTCACTGGATTTAGTATGCGAGAAGAGAATACTGCAGAATTAAAGTTTGTATTTCTAGAGACTTAAAGCTTGAAGACACAGCTTAATTGTTTACACATTTTCAATAGCGGCATTCCAATTTGCAGAATCCTTTAAATATCAGTCTTCTGAGAAGTTAAGCTGAGGCTTGTGACAATCTTTTTTGCTCACTTTCCTTTGAAAGTAGATGGGAGAGAAGTGCTATGATATGAATAAAACGAAGAAGAAGAATTCGGATTTACTCTGAAGTACAAACGATTTCAGGCACAGGGCAGGACTACTTTTACAGCAGTGAAAAGACAATGACACTCGTGAAACTCCTATAATAACCTTTGAAACCTCTAGATGAAACTGAGAAGTGCAATGAGTAGGCCAGTGTTACACGGAGTACACTTTAGCTTGTCAACTGCAATGTCACTTAAGATTCAGGAAAGTGAGGCGGGTGGATCACGAGGTCAAGAGATCGAGACCATCCTGGTCAACGTGGTGAAACCCCGTCTCTATTAGAAACACAAAAAATTAGCTGGGCACGGTGGCGCGTGCCTGTAATCCCAGCTACTCAGGAGGCTGAGGCAGGAGAATGGCCTGAATCCAGGAGGCGGAGGTTGCGGTGAGCCGAGATCGCGCCATTGCACTCCAGCCTGGGTAACAAGAGCGAAACTCCGTCTCAAAAAAAAAAAAAAAAAAAAAAAAAAAGATTCAGGAAAGTAATCATCTATTTGTGATTTATTTCCTCAATACATAATTGAGTCCCTAGATCCTAGATGGACAAATAAGACAATTCCTAGGGTCATACAAAACCGAAATGGTGAGAACATAAATTTCACCGTTGCTCTCTTGTTTTCAAAAACCAAAGTGAATCAGACTCCAAACAGAATGCCATGGCTTATTAATTATTCGCCGGACACGGATAATCACAATCTATCATGTAGCTGAAAATAATGGCTATCAAGGTTAAGAGGCTGGAGACTGAATGTCTACGACATAATTTGAAATGTTATCTCTACCATGTATTACAAGACTTTTGTTTTTGGTGCAACCTGTGTATTCCAGTCTTACCTGTCATCAGCACACCCGCTGCTTTCTACCAACAGAAACTTAATTCATTTTTCTCTTCAACCCAACCCTTTCATGTTATGATGCAGCTAACTGGCAAGAGACTCCCTGTAATTATACTAATCACTCAATACAGATTTCACAACCTACAAATTCCTTAATGCATTTTCAACGCATGTATTTGCAACATACAGTTGAAAATACAAAATTGAACAAATAAGGCCCCGCTGGGATTCGAACCCAGGATCTCCTGTTTACTAGACAGGCGCTTTGACCAGCTAAGCCACAGGGCCCCTCTTGGGCATGTGTTCAGATATATCGTATTTATAACATTTTTGTGAAATGTAGCAATTTGCCAAAAGTGTACTTAATTTTGTGACAACGAAAGCACATCTGTGTTTCTGAACAAGCAACAAAGCAGAAATTCCAACGTTAAAAAGAATGAAAAAATACTTTTCTTCAATGCAGGGTTTTAGAATTGATTTCAAATTGAAATCAGAAAAATTTCTATTTCATGGTGACTATCGCCCCCTCGAGGAAATATTAGATATTGCAACGTATTTTAAATTTACGTCTCTTCGTGTATTCATTTTGTCCACAAATGTTGAGTAATTACCGCGTTTCAGGTACTTTCCTAAGTTTTGGAGGTAGAACAGTGAACAAAATAGCACAAATTTCTTCCACTATTGAATGTATGTTCTACAGGGAGATAAAAAAGCAAATTTAAAAAAAATTGCCAAAAACAACCAAAAACACCCAACAACAAACTAACCAGCTAAAAAATTTCAACAACAAACAAATACAAAGGATATGAAAACCAGTCTCTCTACCGCTGGGTTACAGAGCCCACGACACTACCTTCCAGGCCAATTCACTGCGATTGAGAAAAACTCTCATGCTTCCTTCTATTTTATCTAAGTTAGCGCAAGAAACTGAGCCTAGACAAGGACACAGTGATTCACTGGATATCTAGTCACCCTGATGTCCACTCATCCAAACTAGGCACCTTGAGACCCTCTCTTTCAAAGACAGTTTTGGCCTCAGCAGGAGATCCGCGGTTGGAAACAGGGAGTTCTGTGGGGTGAGTATCTTTGCTTCTATCATAGTCTTGTTCTGCTCATGGGCCTGCTGGGTTAAAACAGACTCCATTTCTAGACTCTCATAGATTGTAGAATTGGATGGATGATACAGAGAAGTAGAGCACAGAGTACAACATGCTCAGCCTCACAGGATACTGTGGGAACCTCTAACTCCGGCCTCTTAGAGTTGCATGACCTTTTATCACTGTTTCCATGTTGGTTCGATAAGTGCAGAAGGAGTCATGGGAAGTTCAGCTGAATGCAGCTTAGCATGGGGAAAAGCAGATGAAACCAATATCCTAAAATATTTAAATAACTGCCTGGTGCTTTGCATATGCATTCAGTAGGCATCTACAAAGTGCAAGCCCCTGGAAAGATGAGAAATTACTTAGGTTGATGTTGAGTTTTTATTTTTTTAATCAAGCCTGGGGTTGCTTCTGATTTGTTTCCTGTGGGTCATGAGTTTTTACTCACTCACTAGCTAATCACAAGGCCAGGATATACAAATTTTTCCGCTTTCTTGGCTGAGGTTTTTTGTGAAGTTTAGTTATTTATTCCCTGATTTCTGTTTCTCACTGATGGGTGTTTCATAAATGTTGCTATGGTGTAAAGCCTGGAAGAAAAGCCTTGTTTCTCCTTTTGGAAATGTTTCCCAGATATGAGCAGACACTTCAACATAAAGTAGGTGCTGGAATGTTGTGGCTACAGAAAGACTGCTGCTCCCCTGAGAGAAAGTACCACCACCAAACCCCTGCCTAAAGTGTTTCGCCTGGATTTCTGCTGACATGAGAAGGAAAGTGCTTTTCCTGACTCCCTGACTTTTGGGGGTGGTATTCTTTCTAGAACCTACCTTTTCCCACATTTATGTCTTTCCTAAACTTATGGCCTATCACAGCAAACATTTTGGCCATCATCATCAGCCTGATAAAAAGCCTTGTTCAAATCTTCAGATAAGCCTCAATCCTCAGGACAGACAAAAGCCTTCTTGTTATGGTTAGAATTACCTCGTTAGCATCAAAGAAGCAGAGGACTGCAGTCAAGTTAAACAGATGCTGAGTCTGGTGCCAATGTTTGCACTATTACTACTGCATGAAGGCCGTCCACCACTTGAGTAGCAATGTTATTTATTTATTTCTGTGTCTACAACAATGGCTTATTTATTATTATTATTCTTATTAATTTTTGAGATGGAGTTTCGCTGTTGTTACCCAGACTGGAGTGCAATGGCGCGATCTCGGCTCACTGCAACCTCCATCTTCTGGGTTCAGGCAATTCTCCTGCCTCAGCCTCCCGAGTAGCTGGGATTACAGGCGCGCACCACCATGCCCAGCTAATTTTTGTATTTTTAGTAGAGACGGGGTTTCACCATGTTAACCAGGATGGTCTCCATCTCTTGACTTCATGATCCACCCGCCTCGGCCTCCCAAAGTGCTGGGATTATAGGCGTGAGCCACCGCGCCCGACCAACAATGGCTTATTTTATCATGCTTTTTCCTCATTTGTACCTCACTGAGATAGTGCCATCATGCATTTAACACCCTTAAATCTTTAGAATAATTTTAGAAGGTGGTAACTTTCATTAACTTCCACTGAGGATAAGACATAGAGATGTTAAAAAGCCATTTCAAGACCATGAATGCCATAGAGTAAGTTTTCTTTCTGAAAATGTGGTTGGCAGGTTAAGATGCTTCCATACTAATATTAGTGCATTGATAAAAGGATACTTGGAAAATGAAAGCTTCTAATCTCACAATTCCACTGCTCACCTAATACTAGATTTCTAGTGATGCTCAAAGCTGCAAAACATTATAGTGAACCAGAGAACTGCATACCACTAACATGAGCATGTGCTTTGCACCAAGTACCATATGGTATGTGCCAACCAAGGTCTTTCGTTTTTGAGCAAATCACACAGCTTGGGTTTTATTGATCCCTGTGACTCACCCGGTCACTACAATTTGATTCTGTGCCAGATCTAGGACCCTAGCTTTCTCACTAAGAGGTAGCCTCTGAGTCAGAATCCGTAGATTTCTCCTGCTCAGGCCAGTAAGATCTGAGAAAATGTGTTCCAGAGAATTGCAAGATCAAGACGTTTGTTGCTTTAGCAGTTTTACCATTCACTTGCGGCAAAATAATTGACTAAAACCGATCCTTTGGCATCCGTACATACTAGGTTCCTGTTTTCACTCTTGTAAGACCAAGTAAAAACAAAAATACACAAAAAAGAAAATTGAAGTATAATGTGATTATAAATGAGCATGAATAACCACCGCGAATGCTATTAAATTCCTGAGAAGAGGCCTCGAACCTGACCTGTCACAGAGATGATCCCACAGTGTCAGACAGCTCAGCTCATTTACAGTATCTCTTGAGTTTCAGAATCCATGTCAGTGGAAAGTTGGAGAAGAAATGGGGGCTATTTTGAAGGAAAGAAAAAGTCTCTTTTGCTGACATTTTTAATAAGTTGCTAAAAGTATGAGAAAGAGAACAAAGTCCTTTTTGAATACTAACCATCCACCTGGGCCAGGAGGGATGAAGTGCCATTTGCGTGTGCTCGGAGTGCTGTGCTCCTCACTAGCACGGGGTTCGTGGGAGCTCCTCGGGGATGTGCCTGTCTCCAGCCACCTCCTGCTGGTGCCAGCTACTCCCCATCTCAGATCAACTCTCCTCCACTCCCACACCTCATCCAGTATACTCGGCCCTTTATAACTCATTCTAGAAACTGAACAGGCTCGAAATGTGGGCTGCTCTTCTGGGCCATTATTTTTCCGCCCTCAAATTCCTTCAATTGCTAAAATTTCTTTAATTTTCTCCAGATAATTAAAGGTTACAGTTTCTCAGCATTGGCCTGGTCAGGATACTTTAAAAACACGTGATTAATCATTTGTCTTTTAAGAAAGACTGCCACAAAACCCCCAAACCCTCTTTTGAGCAGTCCTTCATCATGCCTACCAGTGTCTGAAAGAAAAAGTCTTCCTTTAAAAAACAACACCTCAGTTTCTTCATATACAGCGAATGCCAACAAAACAGTAGGGCTTTGGTAGGGCTGGGAAGAGAAGCATTGGAGAGGAAAAAAAAGAAAGACAAGCAGACAACCACAGACACTCCCTGCTGGGCCGACTGGTTGGGGCAGCATGTTGAATATTTGTGGTTTTTTGTGTGTGTACAATGATCATTTACCAAGTGTGTGTGGGTTTTTCCAAGACCACTCCGGTACGTTGAAAAAGCAACGCACACAGCGACCTGAAGCTACTGCCGTGACTCGGATTCGAACCGAGGTTGCTGCGGCCACAACGCAGAGTACTAACCACTATACGATCACGGCACGCCACCAGAGGCTGCTGCCTGTGAGGCTCTTCCGTTGCTCATTTCTCAGGAACGTCTATTTTGTCGACTAATGATCGGGGCACTTTGTCTTCCGCCCTTATTTACGTATCTACCCAGGTTACTTCCTTATCCACTCCCCGCCCCCAATATTTTGTTTATGGCAAACAAACCCAAGAGAACACAGATTAAGTTTCATTATACGGAATTTTCCCCACGTGGTGGCGCTAGTCTGGGGCTGGTAATATTTGTAAACTCATTGCTCTCACTTGCGTCTCCAACCCACTCACGTCCTCAGACTTTTGGCAACGAAAGGAAGAGGGCGCTGCTTCCAAGTGGACCTGCGGGATCCCATTTGTGCCAAACTAGTCAGAATCGTTGGGGGCTTGGCATGGAATTTGGCATCTCGACAGGTGCCAGAAGTGAGTTTCTCATCACGAGGAGCGAGGTGGCTTCGTCCTGACCCAGGTACCTGTGAGAAGCCCGTGAGGCGCTCGCGCGCTCAGCCTGCCCACCTGGGCCGGCAGGAAACGCTCAGCGGCGCTCGCACCCGAGAGTGAACCTTCTTTCTCCCTCTCGTACCTGGGTTGCCGGAGGGGGAGATGGCAGAGTGCTTCTTCTCCGGTGGCCCCAAAGCTCTGTGGGACTCTCCTCCCGACCGGCTTGCTCTTTTAGGAACTTAGCTTCCAGAGTCAAGGTCCTGGTCCTGTTTTCCCCTGGATAGGAATGAGTTTCTTTCTGTAAAATCATTCTGGTCTTAAATTCCTGACCTCAGCTGATCCACCCGCCTCAGCCTCCCAAAGTGCTGGGATTACAGGCCTGAGCCACCGCGCCCCGCCTCTTCTCTTTACCTGGTTAAATTTGATTCATGCTTCAGCTTCAACTCAAAAAAGCTTTTCCAGACCTCCTGTCTCCACTCAACACATTCCTCTCAGTCCAGGTTAAATTTTCTCTCTCTCTCTCTCTCTCTCTCTCTATCTATCTATCTCTCTCTCTCTCTCCCGGCTAGATTGATAATAATTTAAAGAAAGGTTGGAAGACAGAATTGCTGGAGGCATGAATTTGACTTAAGTTTGGGCAACATAGTGAGACTCCCGTCTCTACAAAAAATAAAAAAAATTACCCAGTCACAGAGGTGCGTGCTTGTAGTCCCCATTACAAAGGAGGCTGAGGCAGGAGGATCACTTGAACACACGAGTTTGAGGTTGCAATGAACTGTGATTGTGCCTCTGCACTGCAGCCTGGGCCACAGAGCAAGACCCTGCCTCTAAAATAATACATTTAAAAACAAAGGGATTTCAAAATTACCCCAGCAGCTATCCATAATAAAGCTTCTCAGCAGAGCCAAAATAACGTGCTTACTTTTCTAAAATGTTCTTTATCTCCTTTCCTCTGAATTACACAAAACTATTCTAATTACTAGTAGATTTACTGAATGAAGAATTATGTGTTTCATAATAATAATTTTTTTGATCAGGGAAGAGAGGTAAGGGTTTTCTCAGTCTCAAGGACATGAGCTCCATCAAAGAAAATGCAGCCAGTAAGAAGGGAATGCAAGCTGCTTCTGTCCCAAGCGTCTTTGAATTGGATCTCTCCTCCTTTGCTTAGGGCCTTCCCCAACCGCATTTAGAAAGTTGCTGTGAATGAAAGTGCCTTTTAGCATTTTCTGTTGGGATGTTTTTGGAAACTGGGTTCATCTGCATGTGCTTCTCCATAAAAAGAGAGAAAAGCTGTATCTTTGATGTCACAGGCCTAGAAAATGGCCTTTTTCCCTGTGCTTATTTTGAAAGGCAATTCTGAAGATTTCATCTGACACACTCACTACAGCGATTCTGGGAAGAAGAGGCTGCCGAAGTTGAACCAACCGGTTCTACCTTTACTTCCGAATTCCTAAATTTTCTACAAAAAATAATTAAAAGCCCTCTTTCTTTCAAGGGCATAATTCCAGCAATATTTTCCTCTTTCTCCTTTTTATTTTTTAAAATCCCATTTGATCTCTATAGATAGGATCTTTCGTATCAGCATTCAAAGCTGCTTCTCTTTCATCTGGAAGAAATGTTCTCTTGCTTTCACTTTTCCTTTCAGCTATTGACAGTGCTGTCTTCCAGTTTATGACCATATTTCCTCGAAGGGTCATCAAAGCTGTATCTTATTTCTTTCATCTCATTTCTTCATTACGCTCCTTCATCTTGCCGTCTTCCCCAACACTCCATTTAAACTAATCTTTTACATTTCACTAGTTGAAATGGTTATGTTAGTCCTCAACTTACATGATTTGTCAACACTATTTGATACATCGGATCTCGCTCCTCATAGAAACGGCTATGGTCTGAAAATGTTGCCCAACATTCTTATGTTGATAGTTAATTGCCAATGTGATAATATTAATAAGTATGAAAACAGTGGCCAATATGTAGAGCCATCTCTCCACATGCAGAATGCAGGTCTGGGAGTCCATAGGCAGAGGTTTGAGTTGCTCATTATTCCTCAGTGATCCATTCGGACAATTTTGAATCCTATCCCTATGACCTTGATTGAGCTCTGAGGGAATGGGTCTCTTTGTGCCCAGTGGAGGTTTCCATTAAGGAGCATTGTCACCTTTCAAATCAACTGAAACCTGAAAACTGCCTCTGGCCATTGTAGTCTCTTCATGCCATTGAACCAATATGGAGGGAAATGTGTCCCTCTACTTGAAGTGACACCTCCCAATTTCTACAAGGTAGTTTGGTGTCTGCCATACAATGGAGGTTAAAAAAACAAAACAAAAACCACTACTCATGCAGGAAGTCTCTAAATGTTTTTTAACCACAAGCCATGGTCAATTAAAAATTGTGACAATGGAATAAATAACAAGACCATAAGGATACAGATCCCACAGGAATAAAGGCATATTTTATATTACCATGTAAAGAATCCAGCCGACATGCTGACACAGGTCAGGATAACAAGCGATAAATTTTATTTTTATCTGTGTATTTTTGAGATAGGGTCTCACCTCATTGCCCAGGCTGCAGTACAGTGGAATGATCCTGGCTCACTGCAGTCTCAACCTCCCGGGCTCAGGTGATTCTCCTACACCTCAGCCTCTCTGGTATTGCGACTATAGGCATGTGCCACTAAGCCTCGCTAATTTTTCTTATTTTCTGTGGAGATAAAATCTCGGCATTTTGCCCAGTCTCATGAAATCCTGAGTTCAAGTAATCTGCTCCCCTCAGCCTCCCAAAGTGCTGGGAACACAGGCGGGAGCCACTGCGCCTGGCCCACTTCCCTGGGTGTGTGTGTTTTTTTGTTTAAAGGTTCACTGTCCTCTCCTTTGAGCCTCAAATATTCATTCTGAAATTGCTGCAGGACGGGGCAAAGCTGGATTATTTCCCAGTACAGGAAAAGTGAAGAGATTTGCCGAATTTGGAGTAGGGAAAGTCAGGGGAATAATCTCCCATTTCCTTTGTGATTGTTTCTATCATCTTCCATGTGCAATGATTGGGGCATTTAAAACTCTTACAGGAATATGTCAAATAAATAAACATTTTTAGAAAGTCTGTAAATTTTCTCATTTCTCTAAAAAGAAAACACACCTCTTTAAATTCCCTGATGAAAGTAAAAGAGCCACCGGGCACGGTGGCGCATGCCTGTAATCCCAGCACCTTGAGAGGCCAAGGCTGGAAACCGAGGTGGAGGTTGCAGTGAGCCGAGATCGCGCCATTGCACTCCGACCTGGGCAACAAGAACAAAATTCCGTCTCAAACAAAAAACAAAAAACAAAAAACAAAAAAAAACAAGCAAAAGAGCAATACCATCTATGCATGGTAAAGTCAGTCTCACAAATACCTTAACGCTGATATTTATATTCATGTTAGCAGGTCATAGACATAGAAATACACCACCCAGGGCCGGGCGAGGTGGCTCTTGCCTGTAATCCCAGCACTTTGGGATTACAGTGTCCTCTTAAATCTCTGTGAACTACTGAAAGTTAATACTATTTTTTTTGGTGTTCTTTCTTTTAGGTGGCTTGAATTCAGAGAGGAAAAAATAAAGATGTATGCATGTAATATTTTAAATATATATTCTATCCCCAGAGGGATAGAGCGTGTAATGGGGCCCTCCATTTTATATAGGAGATAAGCGAAAATTACCTCTTTAAATGTATTACTTGATCAGAGACCTACATCGACTGAAAAAAAGTGAGACAGGGGAAGAGGGAATTAAAAGTGCAGAGGCCTTAAGACAGAAAATGTGTTTGGCATTTTGTGGGAATAGACAGAAAGCCCTGAGGCTATAAAATAAAAGCAAGAAAGTAATATCAAGTGCGGGGAGGAGGGAGGGGAAACTCACAGGGCTTCCTAGGGTATGTAGATTAATATGGACAAACAATCAAAAGCAATAGCAATCCTGATGTAATAAACCTGTTAACACAAATTAGCTAGACAGAAGAAGCTATGCTGTACCATAAGCTACTAGAAGAGTGCAATACACGTGTTCCAAAGAAATAGGACTAAGGATTTACCAACGTGGGATTCAGGAAATTCTGCATCCCATATTCTCCTGCCTTCAGGATCCAATCCTATTGCAAATTGTTACCAGATCTTCGTCATCTGGGTAGTTAGACTACTGAAGAATCAGGCTACCCTTTCCCACTACTTTTCAAGAACAGTACTTAAAATTGCAAAATTTGCCTTTAAAGAGTGTTGAGCATATTACATTTCTATGGCTGTTTGACACTAGCCACCTGGTGGCTCACGCCTGTAATCCCAGCACTTTGGAAGGCCGAGGCAGGTGAATCACCTGTGATCAGTTCGAGCAGCCTGGCTAACATGCTGAAACCCCGTTTCTACTTAAAATACAAAAAACTACGCGGGTGTGGTGGTGTGTCCCTGTAGTGCTAGGTACCCGGGAGGTTGAGACAGAATGGCTTTACCATGGGAGGTGGAGATCGTAGTGAGCCAAGATCGCGCCACTGCACTCCAGCCTACGCGACAGAGTGAGAATGTCCCAAAAAGAAAAAAAAAAAAATTACACTGGAATTAGATTTCAGACTTGACTTCAGTTCTTGCCCGTGCTGACTAAGCTTCTCCTGTGTATTCTACACTAACTCGTGGGTCTGCGGGTCTCCACTACCTTTCAGTGGGTTTGAGTTGATGCAGCCCAACCCCCAAAAAAAGCAATGTTACCATGTAATGAGACAAACAATAAGTGAAACCAACAGGACTGTGCCCAGCTTTTTCTAGGACAGCGTAAAGTGGCTCTGAAAAGAGCCTTTGTTCTTTAGCTTTCACAATCTCGCTCCTCACTTGGCCTTGTGGTGGCCCTCGGTCTTCTTGGGCAGCAGCACGGCCTGGATGTTGGGCAGGACGCCGCCCTGCGCGATGGTGACCTTGCCCAGCAGCTTGTTGAGCTCCTCGTCGTTGCGGATGGCCAGCTGCAGGTGGCGCGGGATGATGCGGGTCTTCTTGTTGTCGCGGGCCGCGTTGCCCGCCAGCTCCAGGATCTCGGCGGTCAGGTACTCCAGCACCGCCGCCAGGTAGACCGGCGCGCCGGCCCCGACCCGCTCGGCGTAGTTGCCCTTGCGGAGCAGGCGGTGCACGCGGCCCACGGGGAACTGGAGCCCCGCCCGAGAAGAGCGGGTCTTGGCCTTGGCGCGGGCTTTGCCGCCCTGCTTTCCACGTCCTGACATAGCGACCACAACTTAAAGTAGCTGGCATAGTGAAACTGCAAAAGCAGGGCTTTTTATAAACACTATTGGGCGCGAAAAAGAAGATGTGTCATTGGCTAGGATTGCAGCTTAATTTTAACCAATGGCAGTGCGACTTTTGGACTTGCACCTCCTGATTGGGTATAACTGACATCTGACGTCACACTGACAAACCACCAATCAGATAGAGGACTTTAACTCTTCACCTAATTTGCATGAGAGGTTCTATATAAAAACGACTCCTCGTCCCTTGTTTCCATTATTTCCCGTTTCCTCCATCTAGCTGCGGATCGTTTCGTACCTTGGTTGGCCTTCGACATGCCTGAGCCAGCGAAGTCCGCTCCCGCCCCGAAGAAGGGCTCCAAGAAGGCGGTGACCAAGGCGCAGAAGAAGGACGGCAAGAAGCGCAAGCGCAGCCGCAAAGAGAGCTACTCCGTGTACGTGTACAAGGTGCTGAAGCAGGTGCACCCCGACACCGGCATCTCCTCCAAGGCCATGGGCATCATGAACTCCTTCGTCAACGACATCTTCGAGCGCATCGCGGGCGAGGCTTCCCGCCTGGCGCATTACAACAAGCGCTCGACCATCACCTCCAGGGAGATCCAGACGGCCGTACGCCTGCTGCTGCCGGGGGAACTGGCCAAGCACGCCGTGTCGGAGGGCACCAAGGCCGTCACCAAGTACACCAGCGCTAAGTAAACTTGCCAAGTAAGCGTTTTAAAGCCCAACCCAAAGGCTCTTTTAAGAGCCACTTAAATTGCCGATATTAGAGCTGCAAACACGTGTTTCTAATCCAGGTTTAAATTCGGGCGGTCTCTTTAAAGGGATTACCATGACCTCATTACGCTGAGTAATGGCGTACAGTGCTTGTAATGGAGTCTGGCTAAAGTGAAAGCACATGCACTTTGCTAGCACTGGGTAAGGAATATAATATGGCGGCTAAAAAATCGGGGATGTGCAGGAAACTTGTTAACAGAAAGTGCTTCCTGGCTCTAGGCGCGAAAATAGATACTTCCGTTGTGTCGAGTGCTGTGGCTTCCTGCTAGGACTTGTTGAAAGCCTATTGTGTCACGTGTACTTTCCACCATTTAAAGGAATTCTAACTTGGCTTTAGAAGTAAATTTGGTCCCCAATAACCTTCTAGAATGTATGGCTTTCACTCAGCAGCTACCTTATTTTTTTAATTTTTTTTTTTTTTTTTTTTTTTTAGAGCAGAGTTGCTCTGCCTCCCACGCTGGAGTGCAGTGGCGCGGTCTCGCCTCTGCAACCTCCGCCTCCCGGGTTCAAGCGATTTTCCTGCCTCAGACTCCCGAGTAGCTGGGACCAGAGGCCCGCCACCAGCCTGGCCAGTTTTTCGTGTTTTTAGTAGTTTCACCGTATTAGCCAGAACAGTCGCCATCTCCTGACCTCGAGGTCTGCCAGCCTCTGCTTCCCAAAGTGGTGGGATTACAGGCGTTAACCACCGAGCCCGGCCTGGCAGTTAACCTTATTTAACCCCTTCTAGGCTGTACCCAGTTTTGTGTTGCTTTCCCCTCCCCTTCGTTTCCACCTCTCCAGCCCACAAGATATCGAGAAAATGCCCGACCACCAAGCAGGATAGTCTGCAAGGGTAAGGGGAGGAGCATACCTTTTCTCATGAGTGAAGAAAAGGAACTTGAGAGATCACGGAGATTTTTTGAATCGTTTACTAGTTTTTAAAACATGTTCAGCGTTAATTAGTTCAATCAGCAATTTTTCTTTTTGACAAAAAAGAAAGCTGTAGAACTTTGAAAAGGAAAAGCAACTGGATTCAGAGGGGAGACAGACTGCGACTATAGACAGACCCCTGGGAGCAGAAGTTTGAGTAGAGGGGAAAGGAACTGGTCCAGGCTCAGGGTCTGAGCAGAGTTAGGTGGGTGAGTTTTATTGTGTGGAGGCTTGAATGGCTATTTATGCCGGTGACACGCAGTGTGAAACATTTTGGAAGAATGGAGTGAAAGGAAAGGTCCAGGAATTTTAATCTAGATTGTCACCTGGCTAAATTTGTGACTTAGAAATGTAAGCCAGTTTCACAGGGAAATTTTCAGTGTATATGCCTGTGTACATATATTTGTCATATTTGGCCACACATTTTACAAGAAAGGCGAGCAAGGATGTAGGCAGAGGGAATAAATCAGAAGTGAAGGGAAGTGATGGTATAATTTGAGTTTCTTGCAGATGTTTCCCAAGCAGGACATCCTTCAGTCACTTTTCTGCCCTTGACTTAATTTTCATAGACAGTAAAAATCGTATAATTCCTTGGCTGATGTTAAGTAGCTGACAAGAGAAAATTGTGCCAGTATAGTGCCTCGGCCTATTCAGTTTATTTTAATTAATTTAGTTACTTTTGAGATGAGGTCTTACTCTGTTGCCCAAGCTGGAGTACAGTGGCATAATCTCGTCTCATTGCAACCTCTGCCTC
The DNA here is from genome assembly GCA_031835075.1 of Saguinus oedipus. NCBI lineage: Eukaryota > Metazoa > Chordata > Mammalia > Primates > Cebidae > Saguinus > Saguinus oedipus. The sequence continues at coordinate 5,807,646 of CM063172.1, read as the reverse complement.
CTGAGTTAAAGCGATTCTCCTGCCTCAGCCTCCTGAGTAGCTGAGATTATAAGTGTGTAACACACGCCCACCTAACTTTTGTAGTTTTAGTAGAGACCGGGTTTTACCATGTTAATCAGGCTGGTCTTGACCTCCTGACCTCAGATGATCCACCTACCTCGTCCTCCCAAAGTGCTGGGATTACAGGGGTGGGCTACCGCCCCCGGCCTAGATTTTATTTTTATTTATTTTTATTTTTTTGAGACGGAGTCTTGCTCTATCGCCAGGCTGGAGTGCAGTAGAGCGATCCCGGCTCACTGCAAATTCCATTTTCCGGTTTGAAACAATTCTGCCTTAGCCTCCACAGTTGCTGGGACTACAGGCATGCACCACCACACCTGGCTAATTGTGTGTGTGTTTTTAGTAGGGACGGGGTTTCATCACCATGTTGGCCAGGATGGTCTTGATCTCTTGACCTCGTGATCTGCCCACCTCGGCCTCCCAAAGTGCTGGGATTGCAGGCGTGGGCCACTGCGCCCGGCCGATGTTATTTTTTGAAAGTTGAGAAGTTTAAGAAAAAAAAATACTAGCATCCATTTTCTTCAAAAAGTATTCTAGGCTCCATCTACACAGGACTTTAGACAAACTACCAAAAGCACACCATGCCGGGACAGGCCCAGTGGCTCACGCCTTTAATCCCATCATTTTGGGAGGCTGAGGTGGGTGAATTATGAGGTCAGGAGTTCGAGACCAGCCTGGCCAAGCTGATGAAACCATCTCTACAAGAAATACAAAAAATTAGCCAGATGTAGTGTCAGAGGCCTGTAATCCCAGCTACTCCGGAGGTTGACACAGGAGAATCACTTGAACCCGGGAGATGAAGGTCGAAGTGAGCTGAGATCTCACACCATTGCACTCCAGCCTGGGTTCTATCCTCCTGGAAGAATAAAAATTAAAGAAAAAGGTAAAGGTTTGGGTCATAGTATATAACATTTGTGAATTAGTTATTTGATTTGGTCTCTATTTTGCCATATTCAAATACGGGTAATAAAATCTTATCTGACAGTAATATGAGACAGGAGATAATCCATGTAAATCACGTCTTCCCTTGGCTTGCTCTTAATGCTACTCTTAGAGCTATTTCAGAAAAGCCTTACTATCCAGTTAAAGCCAAATCAGGAAATAAGCAGCCTAAATATTTTTTTTCAGATTGATGCCTGCAGCTCCTGGGGAGAGTGAAAGGCAGATAATTCCTATATGAAAAGGCAGCATTCAAAAACTATAAAAAATATAAACATTATTAAAATTTTGTACATCAAAAGGTATTGCAAACACTTGAAAATGAACCCACAAGGTGACAGAACAAATTTGTCACCTACTGACAAAAGGTTAAACCTCAAATATATAAACAGTACTTAGTGGAGAGAATCTGAATAGACCATTCCCAGAAAAGTGGGAAAATCTCCAAATAGCCAACAATCTCATTTAAAAAAAAAAAATCTGACATTAGCAAATGCTGATGAACAAGAACTCTCAAGCACAATTGGTGGAATATGAGAGTGTAAATTTAAAATACTACCCAGGAAAGCAAATTGTTCAATTTTGTTGATGTTGAATATGCACATACTCTTACCAAACAATCCCACTTCCATGAAATTGGAATTCCAGAAAATGCACAGCTGTGTACAGTGCTGTTGTACTGTTTTGTAATGAGGAAAAGAAAAAAAAAAACAAATGGATAAAGTATTTACTGACACATTGGAAAACTAGATTAATGGTGAAAATAAACTAAAACTGCACATTTCAACATGGATATTTCAAAAGCAGATGTAAAAAAAATTCATGGAGACGTTTAAAATAGATTAGGTGTATGCACATCTAAAGTTAAAAATAAAATGCATGGGAACAAAAAATGCCAAATTCAGAATGTTAGTTAATTCTAGAATGGTGGAAAAGGAAGGCTGTCCTGCAGAGAAGGGACATAAGGAGGGATTTTAACTGTACTTGTTGAGTAAGTAGTGTGGTCACTAGCACATTTTGTGTGCCTGATAAATTTCCAGTATTTAAAAATAGTACCAGAAGGCAAACATATAAAGGAGGTAACTATTACTACTGAGAGTGAAACTGCCGACTGTGTTCTACAGTAGTAAATAAAGTATGGTCTGTCCCCAGTGCGCAGAGCTCTGTGCCACCCAAGTCCTCTTAAACCAGCCACCACGAAGTTTTCCTAGAGGTTCCAGCCTTTAATGGAGCCCCTCAAACCCCTCATCTCTTCCCGAGACATTTGAAGGTCCAGAAGGAAGTGAAGTGTCTAGCCGGGCCTTAATTTAGACCCCAAACTCCTTGACTTTCTAAATGAATCCGAGCAGTAAACGGGCTGCAGGCAACTTCCAAGCGGCCGCCAGAACTTACTGGCCAGCAGAGGATCTTCTGGCCTTGGAAAATCTTGGCCCAGGGTCGCCTGTCCGTTTTCAACATCCCCTGTAAAGCAGGATGGGAGAATTCTGACAGTGACTCTATTCAGAAACTCAGTTTGCAGTCATTTCAACTCTTTTGTTGAAAGCTTGGGGGCCCTAAAAAGGACCTTTTTAGTGAATGACGGGGCTTCAAAATGTCATTCAGCCGCCGAAGCCGTAGAGGGTGCGGCCCTGGCGCTTGAGCGCGTAGACCACGTCCATGGCGGTGACCGTCTTGCGCTTGGCGTGCTCCGTGTAGGTCACGGCGTCGCGGATCACGTTCTCCAGGAACACCTTGAGCACCCCGCGGGTCTCCTCGTAGATGAGACCGGAGATGCGCTTCACGCCGCCGCGGCGAGCCAGGCGCCGGATGGCGGGCTTGGTGATGCCCTGGATGTTGTCGCGCAGCACCTTGCGGTGGCGTTTGGCGCCGCCTTTCCCCAGGCCCTTCCCGCCTTTGCCGCGTCCTGACATTATCAAGTGGTCGGAGACTAAAGATCTGCCTGCGCTGGCAGCTTTCTTTTAGGGGTAACTTCTGCGGACCAGACTGAAAACCGGAAAAGCTTTGGCGGGAAGTCCCTCTGCGTTGGGGGAGGGGCCCTAAAGGGGAAACAGGCCTGCTGCGCTCTACTTCCTTTTGTTCTTTCAGTCCTTTTTTAATCCGAGGTTATTCTTCCTTTTTTCATTTAGCATGATTCCTGCCTTATCCTCGTTCGACAACAAAATGTTAACATTATAGAAGATACATAAAGCAGAAAGAGTAACATTTTATCCCTACATATATACGTGTTTTCTTTAACACTATTTGTGTGGAACTATGCTATTTCGTGGCATTTTTCTTCTTAATATACCATGGAAATATACTCCATATTCCAAATTCTTAGCAATAGAACAAGATGGATTCATAAATTTAAAGATCGTTCAGCTATACTGCTAAGTTCTCTTCTACTTATTTTCATTTCCAGTGTTTAGGGTGGAGAATTATCCCCCCCCTCCAAATACTGAGCTTGAAAATGCGGAGTGCTTTTGAAAATTGAAGATTCTCAGAAATAATTCTAAGAATCAAGGTCGTCTAATTTTGTCTTGTTTCTTTTCCCCAAATGCAGGGAGGGACCTTTTCTGGAATTTCCTGATCTGATCAAGAAAGCTTCTTACCAAAAAAAAAAAAAAAAAAAAAAAAGCACAGTTGCTTTCTGGTACCTCATTATCTACTGCAGAAAAGAAGACAGGAATGCAACCACACCTGGATGGACTTTTCCACAAGATAAAGCTGGCCTCTTGGTCTCATTCAGATGTCAAAGAGAATCATTTACAAGTTAATTTCTGTCTCCCTGCTTCATTCCTTCTCATTTATAATCATTCACTGTTCCTCAAATAATTGTATACATTACCCATCTCCTCTTTTGCCTCTGAGAAAGGGTATATAAGCTTCTGTACCCCACCGAGGGGTTGGAGTAATCATTCTGTGGTCCACAGCCCTGTACATTAATAAATTTGTATGCCTTTTCTTTTTGCTCTCCTCTTGTCAGCTGATCTGCAGTGAACTTTCAAAGGGAAAAAGGGAGGTTTTATCTCAGCCCCTGTACCAACAGCAGTTCCCGACATGCCTACAACCTTACTAATGCTGGGTAGAACCATTTTAAATAATCTAACCGTTCTGGTATCATTTGATTTCATATATGTAGAAATAGCTGTTCAAAAAGTTAATCAGCTGGTCAGTCAGTACAATACACTAAATATTTCCCCCACGATTTGAGGAACTTATATTGAATATTTCACTTGAAATTGTTTGAGTTACTGTTACTCCACTGATGAGACTCTATACAGTGCAGAAGGAGTACAACTATTTGTAACATGGAAAACTATTTTAGTATCTGATGTAATTCCCACTTCATAATTTTTTTTTTTTTTTTTGAGATGGAGTCTTGCTCTTGTCACCCAGGCTGGAGTGCAATGGTGTGATCTTGGCTCACTGCTACCTCTGCCTCCCGGGTTCAAGAGATTCTTCTGCCTCAGCCTCCCAAGTAGCTGGGATTATAGGTGCCTGCCACTGCACCAGCTAAGTTTTGTAGTTTTCGTAGAGACAGGGTTTCATGATGTTGGCCAGACTGGCCTCGAACTCCTGAACTCAGGTGATCTGCCCACCTTGGCATCCTAAAGTGTTGGGATTACAGGCATTAACCACTGTACCAGCCTTTTTTTAAAAAAAGACAGTCTGTCACCCAGGTTGGACTGCAGTGATGCAATATCACTCTGTCTCCCAGGTTCCAGCTGTTTTTGTGCCTCAGCCTCTAGAGTAGCTGGAAGTACAGGTGTAAGCCACCATGTCCAGCTAATTTTTTTTGTATTTTTAGTAGAGACAGGGTTTCACCATTTTGGCCAGGCTGGTCTTGAACTCCTGACCTCGAGTGATCTGCCCACCTCAGCCTCCCAAAGTGCTAGGATTACAGGAATTAGCCACTGCACCGGGCCCCACTTCATAATTTTTTTTTTTTCAAAAAATTTCTGCTATCACTATTCTTGAAAATTACAAGTTATCTAGTTACAACCAAGAAATCCTCTTACAACTTCTGTCAAAACTATATTAGTTTTATATGTTTATTAAAGTTCTCCCAATCTGAAAAATATAAAATCTCTCCATTAAAAAATGTTTAAAACTTGCTTTAATTTTGCCCAAGTGCAGTGGCTCACACCGGTAATTCCTGCACTTTTGGGAGGCCGAGATGGGAGCATCACTTGAGGTCAGGAGTTGAAGACCAGCCTGGACAACATGGTGAAACTGTTTGTACTAAAAAATACAAAAATTAGCCAGGTGTGGTGTCACACACCTGTAATCCCAGCTACTCGGAAGTATGAGGGAAGCTGAGGCAGGAGAATCACTTGAACAGAAGAGGCAGAGGTTGTGGGGAGCTGAGATCACACCACTGCACTCCAGCCTGGGCAAGAGTGAGTCTGTGTAAAAAATAAAAAGAATTTTCAGTAATAAACAAATAGAAAATTCAAATGCAAGAAAAGGGAGTATACTTTTATCTTTCTAAGAAAACTTTCCTTAAAAGCATATATACTTCAAATTTGGGTTACATACATGGGATTAAAAAAAATACAGTACAGAACATTTCTTAAGCTCAAAGAAAATGTAATAACTGGCATGTAATCTTGTTATTCAGTGATTTTCTTTCTACTCATTTCAATGAGTTACTTGCAGCAATGCTTGAAGTATTTTCAAAGTGTTACACTTAAATGTCAAAAAAAATGAAGATAAACTTTTCATTAAAATACTTAAAATTTTTTTGCATTTATGTTGCAATAAAAACATGCCATACATCTTTGGAAAACAAAATTGATTTGATTGGCTGCAACTGGCTGTAGCTGAATTCAGTATGTTGTAAAGAGAGTAAGGTAGCATAGGTTAATGGAATATGTTAACCTAAGGGTAAATACAAATTGAAAATAAAAGGTTTAATTATCTGTTGAAAACAAGAGACTCCACTTTCAAAATTTCTCTGTCCTTTTAAAATGTATGTAATTGTTTTTAATGGCTAAATAGGCCTTAAAACTCAGAATATTTCCTCAAGGCCTGTAGAGCCATCTCTTTGAAATGTTACTCACTAAAAAAATAGTGCTCTGTCTCCCAGTTTCCAGCCAGGAAACGGGCCAAACTTTGGCTCTCACCTAACTTCAAATTGCAAAACCTACCCAATGTAGTTACATATAATAAAAAAGCATTTCTTTCTGCTTTTGCAACCTCTTCATAAGATTGCCCGTGATAAGCAACTCACTCTGGTTTAATGCTTATTCAATAATAAAATTATTTCATTTCTTTTCTTTGGGAGATTTAAAAATTATATTTCCCCAACATTAGTTAACAAATACATTCCTCTGCTTGAGATTCTCACCAATCAGAAACCTCCTTCTGTATCTGATTTCACCAGTTTTCACATAGCAGTTAGTGACAGGGATCGCAATGAATGGTAAATGGTGGCAGAATATGCTATCCCAAAATATGCCATTTTGGAGTAAGAATTATTTTGAGATAAAGGCAATTTAAAAAAGAGTAGATACAAGAAAGACACTCCAACCTTTCCCTTTTACTTCCTGAAAACATGAATTAAAATTCCCTTATGGAAGATGTCCTCCCTGTACCAAAAGGAAAAGTACATATCATCAAGGGCAGGAAGGTGAAACCAAGAGAATTCTGTACAAGCAGATCTCAGTAAAACAATTCTTGTTTTCCCTTAGCCTCCCTACATAGTTGCATTTCCACACTTTACTCTGTTCAACTTACTATATAAACACTTAGGTTCTGCAACTTCTTTGAGACCTATGATTAGAGCTCTCATGTCATATGCCACATAAAATATATATTAAATCAGTTTATATGCTTTTCTTCTGTTAATCTCTCTTATGTCAGTTTAATGATCAGGCCGAGCCATAAAAACTCTCAAGAGAGTAGAGGTAAAATTTTGCCTACACTACAAGGTATATTTGAGAGTTTGTCAGATTCTTTAGTTTCTGAAATTGAGGTAAATTTGTTCTGAAATTGATAGTAAACATACACACAGTATAACGTTTTTTTAAATGTGATGCTAATCAGTCACTTTTATTTTTTGTTTTTGACAGTTTCGCTCTCATTGCCCAGGCTGACAATGGTGTGATCTCGGCTGACTGCAACTTCTGCCTCCCAGGTTTAAACGATTCTCCTGCTTCAGCCTCCTGAGTAGCTGGGATTACAGGCATGAGCCACCACACCTGGCTAATTTTGTATTTTTAGTAGACAGGGGAGTTTCTCCATATGGGTCAGACTGGTCTCGAACTCCTGGCCTCAAGGTGATTCACCTGCCTCGGCCTCCCAAAGTGCTGGAATTACAGGCAGGAGCCACTGCGCCCAGCCTATCACTCTTTTTTAACAGGGTAACTAACAAGATAAACTTAGTTAAAATCAAGTTACTCTGAGTTCTCACATTCTTTCACATTACAAAACAAATCTGGCAGCAAATTTTGTATCAGAGGCGTTTAAAACGGAGCAACTCCATCTTGAAGAGAGGCTAGGTAAAATGGGCTGAGGCCTACCGGGCTGCATTCCCAGAAGATAAGGAAATTTTAGTCACAGAATGAGATTCGCAAAGACCTTGCTAATAAAAGCATGAGGTAAAGGAGTAGGTGGGAACCTACCAAAATTAAGATGGCGATGCAACTGACCTCTGGTCATCCTCACTGCTCATTATATGCTAATTATAATACATCAGCATGCTAAAAGACACTCCCACCAGTGCCTCGACAGTTTACGGATTGACAGGGCAAGTCCGGAAGTTGCCCTATATGGTCTAAAAAGGGGAGGAACCCTCAGTTGGCGAATTGCCCACCTCTTTCCCAGGAAAACTCATGAAGAATCTGCCCCTTGTTCAGCATATAATCAAGAAATAACTACAAATATCCTTAGAACAAAAGAACAACATTTTTTACTTCTCTAATAAACTTTCACAGTAGTCTATGGATTTGCCTCGAACTCTTTCTTGAGAGGACCTCAAGAACCCTCTCTTGGGGTCTGGATTTGGGTCCCTTCCAGTAACGGATACCCTTGCAAAATACATTCTGTGTGCAACCACTGTACATTTAATTGTTAAATTTATTAAATATTAATTTAAATAAGTTGAAAGACCTTTAAAGACAGAACAATTGAAAAATGAGTAATACGTCCCTGCAACATGCGTAAAAGAAAAATTTTAAAAAATAAGTAAAATTATTATGGGTTTCACAGTATAAAAATCCATCAAAAAGCCAAGTATTTTACTATTTTGGGGGGCCTCTCAAGGACCTATCTTTGCTAGATATTGTCAGCACTGTTTCTGTTCCAAAACATATTTATACTAGGATTCGTAGTAGTTATATTTTAAGTACAGGAAATAGAAACAATACAAGGGTGTGAGGTGTCAACAGGCTAAAAAAGGGCTAAAAAAATTCCCAATAGGAAGAGGAGGTTTCTAGAGAAAAGGAGCTGAAAAGAAATGGGGTAGGTTAACCAAATTTTAGGACTAGGGTTTTTAACCTGAGGCCCATACTTGTATGTCACAACGCCCCTAAGGATAAAATTCAGCAATTAGGCCGGGCACAGTGGCTCAAGGCTGTAATCCCAGCACTTTGGGAGGCCGAGGCGGGTGGATCACGAGGTCAAGAGATCGAGACCATCCTGGTCAACATGGTGAAACCCCGTCTCTACTACAAATACAAAAAATTAGCTGGGCATGGTGGCGCGTGCCTGTAATCTCAGCTACTCGGGAGGCTGAGGCAGGAGAACTGCCTGAACCCAGGAGGCGGAGGTTGCGGTGAGCCGAGATCGCGCCATTGCACTCCAGCCTGGGTAACAAGAGAGAAACTCAGTCTCAAAAAAATAAACAAATAAATAAAAATTTAAAAAAATTCAGCAATTAGGGAGTGGTGAAGGAGAAGTCTGTGAGTTTTAACTTTTACAAGTTTAAAGAAGTAAACCTTGACTGAATGTGAACATTTCACTTTCTTATGAATTTAGGCCACAAATTTCAGTACGTGTTACTTTGTAATCCAAAAGACATTAGATGTTTCATTTATCCTTACAACTGCTGAGTTATCTTGAAACATTTATACTCATCTAATGAGTAACAGAAATTAGCCTCACCAAATCATATAATGTGTCAACTATATTAACAACACAACTATAGGCTCATTTATCACTATCAAATTTTAAAAATACTTTGAACACTGTAATTTAACTTTGTTTGGCATTTTATATACTGAAAACATCATTCTGAGATTTTCCACGTTACCCGACAACGGAAAGTGTCTGCAATACACAAGAATGAGTTAACGTCTTTTTCTTGAGATTACATCGGAGTTCAGTGAACAGAGGTGGGAGGCAAGATTGTGCAGTCTTGGCATGGGTATTCCTTATTTCAATACAACACCAGAAGTTATTTACAATACTAAATAACCCTCCTCCACAGAAAACTGCCAGTCTGGCTAGGAGGCCTCAGTTTGTGTCAGAATCCCATAACAGCCTGTACTTGTCTGATACTCATAAACAGGCCTTTGATGAACCATATTGTAACCTGTATTTTGCCCCATCTGTGAGGCAGACCTTTTAAGTCTGTATGCCAACACTTTACCTCAAATTTAATAGGTTTTAAGGTTTATTATAAATAACTATCCTGTCAAGTTCTTCTAGCAACTTGGGATTTTAGACCTTTCTGAATATGAGAAATCTTTCTTGGGCTCCAGATCACGTCGTCCGAATATTTTACTTCATTGTAAAGGCACACTTTGCAAAGTGCAGTGGGGCAGGTAAGAGAAAGCTTGACATCTATCCATCAGGAAAAACGCGAGGCTCTGAATGTCACAAAGTTCTGCGGCCTCGCTCTCCCACAGCTGCGCCACCGCCGAGCTCTCGCAGGAGCGTCACCTTGCTCGCAGTTCCAGTAGCGCCGGACCTCGCGCAGGGTCACCGTGCTGGGCACGTAGCGGCGGGGCTCCTTCATGCCGCCCTTGACCTGCGTGAAGCAGCGGCCTGCTAAGTACTAGCCAGGGAGATAACTCTTTTATACCAAACTGCTTCAAGAACTCACAAAGCCGGCCAGGTGCAGTGGCTCACGCCTGTGATCCCAGCCCTTTGGGAGGCCGAGGCAGGTGGATCACGAGGTCAAGAGATCGAGACCATCCTGGTCAACATGGTGAAACCCCGTCTCTACTAAAAATACAAAAAATTAGCTGGGCATGGTGGCTCGTGCCTGTAATCCCAGCTACTCAGGAGGCTGAGGCAGGAGAATTGCCTGAACCCAGGAGGCGGAGGTTGCGGTGAGCCGAGATCGCGCCATTGCATTCCAGCCTGGGTAACAAGAGCGAAACTCCGTCTCAAAAAAAAAAAAAAGAAAAAAAAGAACTCACAAAGTCACTGGTGCTCTGTGAACACATACTAGGTTTAAAGTTAAGTAGTGGCCTAATGGTTCAGGTAACTGGTGCGCGGTAGAATCTCATACGTGGTCGAACCCTGACCACCTTCCCTCCAGTCTTCCTTACGAATCTGCGGTGTTCGCTACAGTTTTCAAGGATAAGGATGAGTAACTTATGACCAAAGTTTTACCATGCCTTTTTCTTTCACATAAAACATTAACAAATGTTAAGTTCTTTTAGAGAAGACGTGGGTGGCCCTGAAAAGAGCCTTTGGTTTGGACTCGATTTTATTCGAGTTGCCACAAACTAGTCCAGGTAGTTACTTGCCCTTGGCCTTGTGGTGGCTCTCGGTCTTCTTGGGCAGCAGCACGGCCTGGATGTTGGGCAGGACGCCGCCCTGCGCGATGGTGACCTTGCCCAGCAGCTTGTTGAGCTCCTCGTCGTTGCGGATGGCCAGCTGCAGGTGGCGCGGGATGATGCGGGTCTTCTTGTTGTCGCGGGCCGCGTTGCCCGCCAGCTCCAGGATCTCGGCGGTCAGGTACTCCAGCACCGCCGCCAGGTAGACCGGCGCGCCGGCCCCGACCCGCTCGGCGTAGTTGCCCTTGCGGAGCAGGCGGTGCACGCGGCCCACGGGGAACTGGAGCCCGGCCCGAGAAGAGCGGGTCTTGGCCTTGGCGCGGGCTTTGCCACCCTGCTTTCCACGTCCTGACATGGCAACCAAAAGTAACCAGGCAAGTAGCTACGGAAAGAAAGTGAATGGCGGCGCTTTTTATAAACACTATTGGGCGCGAAAAAGAAGACGTGTTGTTGGTTAGGATTGCAGTTTAACTTCAACCAATGGCAGTGCGTTCTCTGGATTTGCGACTCCTGAGTGGTCAGAACTGACCTCTGACGTTTCCCTGAATAACTACCAATCAGAAACGAGACTTGAACTGTTCACCTTATTTGCATAAAGGAGTCTATATAAAATCGCCGTGTCATACCTCGCTCATACTGTTTTTCCTTTTCTTGGGTGCATTTTAGCTAGTCTGAGCGATGCCTGAGCCAGCGAAGTCCGCTCCCGCCCCGAAGAAGGGCTCCAAGAAGGCGGTGACCAAGGCGCAGAAGAAGGACGGCAAGAAGCGCAAGCGCAGCCGCAAGGAGAGCTACTCCATCTACGTGTACAAGGTGCTGAAGCAGGTGCACCCCGACACCGGCATCTCCTCCAAGGCCATGGGGATCATGAACTCCTTCGTCAACGACATCTTCGAGCGCATCGCCGGCGAGGCTTCCCGCCTGGCGCATTACAACAAGCGCTCGACCATCACCTCCAGGGAGATTCAGACGGCTGTGCGCCTGCTGCTGCCGGGGGAGCTGGCCAAGCACGCCGTGTCGGAGGGCACCAAGGCCGTCACCAAGTACACGAGCGCTAAATAGTGAGTTGGCTGTAAACTCAATCATAACGGCTCTTTTAAGAGCCACCCACTTTCTCAAAGAAAGAGCTGGTGCTTGTATTCTTTCTGTGCCGGCCACTGTAACTCACCATTGTGTTTCTTTTTATTTTTAAGAGACGAGGTTTAACCATATTGGCCAGGCTGGTCTCGAACTCCCGACCTCAAGTGATCTGCCCGCCTCGGCCTCCCAAAGTGCTGGGGTTACAGGTATGAGCTACCATGCCCGGTGCTACTGTGTTTAAGTCTGAAGTAGAGCAGTTATTTAACAGTAGGGTCGTTACTGAACAATCGTTAATGACCTTTCCTGCCAAAGTAAGCTGGAGATATACTAACGACTACAAATGTGACATAATCTGACCCTGGTAAGACCCTGATCTTTTTATTGCCTAAGAATGTTCTATTCTCATCCCCTTAGGGTTAAGAAAGGAGATGGGAGATTTTCTATTTTAAGTTCTGAAGCAAATTAAAATACTTGCCGGTCACCCATTGGATAATGAGTTGGACTAGTGCTGAGTTGCAGGGGTTGTCAGTTTGAATTTGCCCGGGAAGCGCCCGCCCTTCCTCTCAGCATCCTGACTGGTTGCTGTATCCAGGAAGTCCATGGTTGGCTTGCGTGCGCCAGAGGAATCCAATCCTGGCCTTTATTTGGCCCTTCCTACAAACTCTTATCAGTTTCTCATTCTTAACGCTTTCGGGAGGGAGATTTATTTCCTCTCCATTTTAGTTGGATAGAACGAAATTTATTTTTTATTTTTATTTATTTACTTATTTTTTTGAGATGGCACCTCGCTCTCGCCCAGACCGGAGTGCAGTGGCGCGATCTCCGCCTCCCCCTCCCGTGTTCCAGCGATTCTCCTGCTTCAGCCTTCCGGATAGCTGGGATTACAGGCATGCACCACTACATCTGGCTAATTTTTGTATGTTTAGTAGAGACAAGAGTTTCACCATGTTGCCAGGCTGGTCTCGGACTCCTGAAGTCTTGCATGTCATTGTTTACTTTTTTCTGGAAGGAGAGTGACTTAAGATACTGATCTAAACTGAATGTGCATGGCTAATGGTTTGGAGAGACAAGAGATTTTAAGTAGGCAAAAGTGGAGGTTGTGTTGAGAAGTTTTGGGGAACAGTGATGTGGATGAATTTCCCAGAATGGTCCCAGATTATGAGAATGATACCCCACATGAATGCTAACCAAAATTCCCACTCTTCAGAGGAGGCTATCATCAGGTACACATCAACCACATGGCTGTCACGTAGTCTCTTTTCCTATCACCCCACTTACTGCCCAAGTGATTTATTTGTAAACCATGTGACCAGGGTGGCCTTCAGTGGTAGAGGTCACACTTCAGCTCTGTAGTATAGACTTAGCTCACCAAGACTGACCTGGATACTGATGCTAAGTGTCCCATATGGCAGGGGAAGTATCCTTGCAAGTATTTTGTCATGAATGAGGCAGGGATTTGTCTTTACTGAGACAAACACTCTAGATTTGGGTATTGTTCACTTACATGCTATGGCTAGCCGGACCCTCTATGAACTTACTGAACACTTTATACCTCATATCTCACATTTTTTGGACCCATTTCTATACATTGTACAGAACAGGAAAGGCAATGCATGGATGACCATGGGACTCAGCAGTCCTAATGCGTACCATATTTCTTATCAGCAGAAGTCTCAATTTTTGGAAGATTCAGTTAAAGTGGCAGGTAGTCATTCAGCACCCTCCTGGAGTGCTGCTCAATTTTGGATGTTGTATATGTGCTGAACAGTGACTAAGAATAGGCATAATTTCTTCCATTGCCAAAATGCATTGATTGAAGAAGGGAGAGGTAGAAACGTAGTAGTGCTCTCTTATTACACTTAATAATGAGCTGAAGAAAGTTATGCTTTTCATGTTTGCAACTCAGGGCTCTCTGCTGTTTTTTGTTTTAGAAAAGGAGGAGTACATATTCCCACCAGTAGTCATGGAGAGGCCTCTTTTTATTGATTTACCAAAAATGATTTACTTTTATATGAAGTTTAAATTACATTCATTTGGTGGCTTAGAGAACCGTGGGAAGTCTTGACTTACGGAAGTTGGGCTTTTGGACTCTCGTCTTTCCCAGTTTTCTTTTTGTTTCTGTTCTCCCCCCACCGCCCCCACCTTTTTGTCCCCTGTCTGTCTCAGTCTACCTCTTTTTAGGGGCATAGGCAAGGAGCTGTTGACAAGAGTGTTTTAAAAATACTCTCATAAAAAAATATGCCTTTGGTCAGGTACGGTGGCTTACACCTATAATCCCAGCACTTTGAGAGGCTGAGGCAGATGGATCACCTAAGGTCAGGAGTTCGAGACCAGCCTGGCCAACATGGTGAAACCCAGTCTTTACTAAAAATACAAAAATTAGCTGGGTGTGGTGGCGTGCACCTGTAGTCCCAGCTACTCCGGAGGCTGAAGCAAGAGAATCAGTTTAACTCAGGAGGCGGAGGTTGCAGTGAGCTGAGATATGACCCTGCACTCCAACCTGGGTGACAGAGTGAGACTGTCAAAAAAAAAACATACACGTTGAAAGCTGGTCACCTAAACTGTCTCAGAAATCCTTAAATACAATTTCAACTATACTAATATAAATCATGATAACATTTGTAAACACGAAAATAAGGTTTTACTAACTGACTTGTGGACAACCGTCCTGCCTACATTCGTTTCCTCCTTTGGTCATGTGTATATTGTCTGTTGAACCTAACCACCTCCCACTCCCACCCGTGTCAGCATTTTACATACTATGTGTTGGTGGCACATTAACTTACAAGTTGCAGAATATATAGACGGCCTGACAATGGAACAAGACTAGGAGCCATTTTGAGAGTTTGTGTGCTATCTCTTTAGAGAGAATTAGTTCATATTTAATTATATGGCTAAGATGTGTATCCTGTTAGGTGAGAAAATGATCATTATCATGAAAAAGGACTGTGCGGGAATGTTATTAAATGTATGTGCCTTTTACCTTGTTGCACTCCTGAGAGCAAGATGGGTCACCAGCAGCTGTACTGGAGCCACCCATGACAATTGGGCCAGAGTTCTCACTCTTGTCTTGTCTGTTCAAACCAGCACGGTGTCATCTGGAAATAAGGCCTCAACATATGCCTCCAGTGTTTAAGTCAGAATGTGAAGGATTCAAGTTTGCATCAGAATGTGAAGGACTGAAAGATCTTCCTTCACAGGATTAGCCAAGGCATCTACCATGAAAAGCCATGATAGTCCTTTGTACATAAAATAAACATTTAATATATATATATATATGATACAGCCACATAATAGCTACAGTAAATATAATAGACCTAGAAAAAAATCTAGTGATTCAAGACTCCTATATTTAAATGTTATTAAATGAAAAGATATATGTGTCCATGAGAAGATTGACTATCATAAAGATGTCAGTTCTTCTAAAATTGCGATAATTATTCAAGGTAATTCAAATCGAAATCTTAACAGGTTACTATTGGGAACTTGGAAATTAATTTTAACATGTATTTGAAGATCAAAGTGGCAGAATATTTAAGAAAATCCTGGAAAGATCTGTCATTATTTAGGATTTTTTTTTTTTTTTTTTTTTTGACATGGAGTTTTGCTCTTGTTGCCCATGCAATGGTGTGATCTCAGCTCACTGCAACCTCCCAGGTTCAAGCGATTCTCCTGCCTCAGCCTTCCAAGTAGCCAGGATTGCAGGCGTGTGCCACCACGCCTGGCTAATTTTGTGTTTCGTAGAGACGGGTTTCTCCATATTGGTCAGGCTGGTCTCGAACTCTGACCTCAGGTGATCCGTCTTCCTTGGCCTCCCAAAATTCTGGGATTACAGGCATGAGCCACCATGCCTGGCTTATTTAGTAATTTAAAAAGACTCACATAGCAGTGATATTGGGTGATATTGCATAGAGATAGATGCATTTACCAACTTTAGATAGAAAGCCAAAGATTAGATCTAATTTTTGTTTAGAAATTTATAAATGAGAGAGGTGGGATTTCAGAGCAGCCAAAGAAAGATAGGCTGTTGAAAAATTTGTCATGGCAATTGGTTATCCACAAGAGGGAAAAAGGTTCCTAAATGTAAAAGAAAAACCATTAAGTCTTTTCAGAAGGGAAGAAAGGAAAGTATGATCTGGTTGTAAGGATGGATTTCTTAAACAAGAAGCAAAGGCACAAAACATGAAGAAAAAGAGTGTTACCTTAGACTTCATTGGAAGGGCGTTTTCTTTAAAAAATACTTTTTAAAAAGTCTTCTTTGTTCTTTCTTTATCTGGGAAGGAGCAAATATTTGTAAATGTCAATCTAAAGAAAAGGGTTGAAAAGTGTAACTCTACTAAAATCTGACCTAATCCTTGGTCAGTCATCAGAGCTCTTCGCTGCTAACTGTGGGTTATACTTTCTCCTGTGTCTTCTGGGTGTCCCAGAGAGGTCACTAGAACCCTGAGTCTGGAGGTCCTAGGAGCCGCTACAGCAGAATAGTCCCTGAAGGTGAAGGGAAAATGAACTGTTTATTTTCAGCAGTTGGTTGTTCTTTAACATTCTTGCAATTATTTACCAGTAAATAAAACCGTAACAGGAATGTAGAGAAAGATCAGCAACATAAATTAACCCGCCACCAGATGTTTTTCCAGGAAGAGAACTTTCTGGAATACTAAATATGTTATCCTCTAGCCCGAGAAAATCATCAGTGCAGAAAGCAATTTATCTGCAACTTGCACAAAATGTGCCTTCATTTGCTACATCTGTACCTTTGTTCAAATATGCAGTATCTAGAGAGAAATCAATATAGTTACACCTATTTCCATTACAACAACCATGGACAGACAAATTAGAGTATACCATGAAAAAGAAAAAAAAATCATCCCAGCAAAAAGAAGTACCAGATTTGGTTGTTTTTCTCAGAACTGAGGGCAGGAATTCCAGCCACAACTTTGCTCTCTGGGAGCCAGTGTGTGCCCTTCGTTTTTCTGCCTCAAACTTGACCACTTTTCAGCCCCAACAATCAAGTGCAAGTGTTGGCAAAGTATAACCAGTCCGTTGACAAAAGTCACCTTCCTAACGCTGCATAAAAAGTACTGCCTTTCCCAACACCCAGCAAGTGAAGCTGATGGGGACCTCAGCATGGATAGGAAATGAGTTGGGAAAAAGTACAACTTGTTGCTTGTTTAATTGGCTTGTCTAGGTCATAGTTTCAAAATCCATGTTTCTCTCTATATGAAATAAAGGGATTACTATGATTATTTACAGAGACAACTTTATATTGCATTTCTGCAAAACACTCTTAAAAATGTTAACATATCCAGACCCATTTCATATCCAAAGACACACAAAGACTAAAAACAAAGGGTTGGAGAAAGATTTACCAACCAGATAGAGAACAAAAACAAATAAATAAACAAAAAGGAGTTGCAATTCATGCATTTGATAAAACAGATTTCAAACCAACAAAGGTAGAGTGGTATAAGGATCAATACATCCTAACACCCAGATACATAAGACCCATAAAGAGATTCAGACTCAATGAAGCAGAAAATTAATAAGGATATCTAGAATCTGAACTCAGATCAGTAACAAGTAACCTTAATAAGCACTTGTAGAGCTCTCCACTTTAGATAAATAAAATATACATTATCCACTTTAAATACACAAAATAATGATCAGCCATTAATGCCCATTAAAAGCAATATTCCTGTTCTCTCTCCCTCTTTTTCTAAAAAAAAAAAAGTTAACATAGAAACTCCCTTGTCATTCTTCAATTTTTCCTTCCCATTCCTAACTCAGAATAATAAGTGTTAAGGTGTCTTTTGCTATGCTGTCTATAGGTATAAAAAATCAATTGTAGTCGGGCGCGGTGGCTTAGGCCCGTAATCCCAGCACTTTGAGAGTCCGAGGCAGACAGATCACATGCGGTCAGGAGTTTGAGACCAGCCTGGCCAACATTGTGAAACCCGGGCTCTGCTAAGAATACAAACATTAGCTGGGCTTGGTGGCACTCGCCTGTAATCCCAGCTACTCCGGAGGCTGAGGCTGAAGCAGGAGAATGAATCGCTTGAACTCAGGAGGCGGAGGATGCAGTGAGTCAAGACTGTGCCCCTGCACTCCAGCCTGGGCTGCAGAGCGAGACTGTCTCAAAACAAAACATTTTTTTTTCCTAAACGCTTTTTGAATAGTTTAAAAGCAATGGCAATCCAGGATCAGTGAGAATTCCCACCCAGATTATGGTGTCTCAATTCCTTTTTCAAAGAGCAGGCAGGCTACTTGGAGACTTGTCAATTTATGGATCATAATAGATTTAAGAGGAACAAACAGCAATCGAAAGCCATATATGGATCTGTTGGGATCCCATTCAGACAAAATCACTATAAAAATTTTTTGAGATAATTCAGGATTTTCTTTCTTTAATGTCTAGGTATTAGATAATGTTACAAATTATTTTTAAAATTTTCTTAGGCGTAAAATCTTAGTGTATTTTCTTTATGTCCATATCTGTTAGGATATTTGTGAAAATATTCATGATTAACATATTTGGGATTTCATGTTTGGGATTTTTTTTTAGACTCCCTCATCCGCCAGTGTGGCTGTGGATAATGAAAAAAAAATGGGCAAGTTGTTGGTACGAAAAAAGGTTAAAACGATAATGATAAAGCTGGCCAAATCAATGAACGTATTTCTTTTCTGGCGTGTAGAGTAATGCTGGCGACCGCCCTTGGAGAATGTCACGCAGCTTGGCGGGCTGGAGAGCAGCTGCTGGCACAGGGACGAGCTCTCGGGCCGCCCCCTCTTCCTTCCCGCGGGCGAGTTGTGAAGCGCTGTCGCCATCTTGTGGCTATAAGGGGATAATGTAGCTAAAACTTTGCTTTTTTTTTTTTTTTTTTTTTTTTTGATACGGAGTTTCGCTCTTGTTACCCAGGCTGGAGTGCAATGGCGCGATCTCGGCTCACCGCAACCTCCGCCTCCTGGGTTCAGGCAATTCTCCTGCCTCAGCCTCCTGAGTAGCTGGGATTACAGGCACGCACCACCATGCCCAGCTAATTTTTTGAATCTTTAGTAGAGACGGGGTTTCACCATGTTGCCCAGGATGGTCTCGATCTCTTGACCTCGTGATCCACCCGCCTCAGCCTCCCAAAGTGCTGGGATTACAGGCTTGAGCCACCGCACCCGGCCTAAACTTTGCTTTTTTAATGATTTCGATTATGCATTTCATTGCTATGGTTTAATAACTGCATATACAAAGAATGCTATAAACCATCCCATCTCGAACAGCCCCCAACCTCCCAGTTCCTTCATCTACTTGGCAAATATTCTCTTTGATCAAACTCTAGGCAGCTTCTTCTGAGCCCTCTTCTAGACTAGGCGGCCATCTTGGCCTATGAAGACCTGAACAAACCCAAACATAGTTCCTAATGGCCCTGGTCTCCTTGAGCACCTGCCTGAGAAAACTCAACTGATGCCGCCAAAAGAATTTACCGTTCGTTTCAGTCAACGTCTGAAAATAGGTCCCTCGTCTCCCAGGCTCTGCAGTAGGTGTGGAGCCTGATCTGGACATGGGCCAGTTATGAAACCCAGATGGTTCCCCACTGTCAGTGATGACTAAATAAAATCTGTTTTTGTCATTTAAACTAAAGCCGGGCTGTGTCTTCTCTGATATACTGCAATGAAGCACTTTCATTCGTTTCCTGTGTACCCGCCTGGAATATCTTTTTAGAAACACAAATAAATGTGTCCCCTTTCATTCAGATTTGCCCCCTTTTAATTCAAATGGCTGCTGGTCACATGTTCTTCACAGGTTCTTTCTCTTGCTTTTCTCATTAACTACCTGTCCTATTGCAGGTGGAGTGGCTGAAACTTCTCAGCCGGACCCACACTAGTGACCTGAGGAGAAAACCCTAACCCCACAATGGCTGCATCTTCTCTGAGGATGAGGCCAACGCTCATATTTGAAATGAAGGGCAGTGTGTGGATTTCTCCGCGAAGGTATCCAGAAACAGCCCTGCCAGAGCTGCTGTGGGGCGGCTGAACTTCTCTTCCTTTTCTAGGGTGGGGTCCCCACTCTTTGTAAGGAAGGATATTGGGGTCCTAACACTGGGAACCATCTTGCCCATGAGGCCTCATCATTGAGCACCCCATCTGTGTTTCCTGTTCCAATTTACAGCTATTTTTTGGTCATAATATATATCAATATCTGAAATACTATTTTACATTTTTTTTTTTTTAAATTTATTTTTGACACGGAGTTTCGCTCTTGTTACCCAGGCTGGAGTGCAATGGCGCGATCTCGGCTCACCGCAACCTCCGCCTCCTGGGTTCAGGCAATTCTCCTGCCTCAGCCTCCTGAGTAGCTGGGATTACAGGCACGCGCCACCATGCCCAGCTAATTTTTTGTATTTTTAGTAGAGACGGGGTTTCACCATGTTGACTAGGATGGCCTCGATCTCTTGACCTTGTGATCCACCCCTCTCAGCCTCCCAAAGTGCTGGGATTACAAGGCGTGAGCCACCGCGCCCGGCCAAATGCTATTTTACTTCTTCATTGGCTTACTATTATTACTATGCAACCCTCCACACTAAAATTATTTTGGCACTGGATTTGAGGGTTGTGGGATAGGTTGTATTTTGATCACTTGTATTTCTCAGCTTCTAGAACAGTGCCCAGCGAAGTACATCTATGAATAAGTGAATGAAGTCATATTCCTCTGTTCCGCTGTGGCCAACTGGAATAACCCAAGGAACTTTCTTTACTTTCCTTAGGGGATGATCTAGAAGATGAAAAACAAATTCTCATTCTCTATGATCCTTTTCTGTGTGTTCCTTCCAGCTGAATTCCCAGTTTTTGCTCCTGGCGGAGTGGGGGGAACTAAACTAATTTAGTTTTGTTAAAAATTCTTTTTACCTGAATTTTTTTTGTTAATGATGATTAGCATATACAGTGTCTTGTTTTTGTTTACCAAAAAGGCAGTTGATACAGTGCATGACTTGAAAATATACCTGCCCTCTCTAGGGCTCAAATTCAGGACTGTATTATTTGGAAAGCCCTGTAGCCTGGTTGGGTTGTGGCTCCCAAGAAATCATACCTAATTTCCCTTCTTTGAGAGC
Organism: Saguinus oedipus; assembly: GCA_031835075.1. Classification (NCBI taxonomy): domain Eukaryota; kingdom Metazoa; phylum Chordata; class Mammalia; order Primates; family Cebidae; genus Saguinus; species Saguinus oedipus. The sequence goes on along the minus strand of CM063172.1, from coordinate 5,786,762 downwards.
ACTGGTTTCTGGGTTTCCATTTCTCCCAGAAGAGAAACACTGACTCAAAAGAATTGATGAGTCATCAAGGCTTCCTTTTTCACCCCTGAACTTGGAAGGACCCAACCCTTGAGGGCTGTGCTGTCAACACCATTCCTTGCTCACCCCCTCTTTGGCTCTAATTGTTTCTGCCTTCCCACCCCCAGAAATATGTTACTCTTTCACCAGCCCTTGTTCCCTCTCTGGCCCTAGTACCGAGTAGGTGACGTACAACTGAAAGGATGAATGCCGGCTAACTTGTCTCTAGCCTAGATGTCCCCTTATTTTAAAGCTGCCTTTGCAACCAGATGGCCTGAGACACTCTTGAAAATACCACCAAAAAGACATCACAAAAAATCACCACCATCATCTATTGAGGGCTATGTATTAGGAGACATAAAATGTGAGTCATTTACATTGTTTTATTTAATCCAACTTAATTTCTTCCACAAACATTATCCTCATTTTAGAGATGGAGCTGAGGCTCAGAGGAGAAAACTTCCTTAAGTCATAACACCGATAAGTGGCAAAGCCAGTACTAGAAAGCAGAGTAGTTTTGATTCTGAAATGTGTGCTCCTCCCATATCGCTCATGTTCTCTCCACGTTCCTTCTCTGCGTGTACCCAACAGTTCACCTGACACATATTTACAGATTTGTGCCTTTTATCCATTAGACACACATCCCCCACCTCCAATGACCCGTCAGCTCGTGTAGGTTATTCCTGCACATTTGCATTCTTTCCATTCATTTCCGACTTGACTGGGCACTCACTGTTTCCAGACCTTCCCAGGCCAAGTCCTGCCTGCCCTGGGAACTCCTGCGAGCCCCTATCGCCGGCGTCCAGCGGCGGGGCTTCCGCCTCTCCTCCGCTCAGGTCCTGAACCCAGGAGCTCCTGAGTTACACAGGCCCGGGCCCTGGGGGCCCTGGAGGCTCACTGTGCTTCTCTTCCGTGCAGGCTGCTGCGTTTCGAAGTGCCCATCGACCGTGAAAATGTGGTATGTACACACCGTGAGTACAACTCAGCCATTAGGACTGAAATGATGTCTTCTGCAGCTGCTTGGATGGAGCTGGAGGCCGTTATTCCAACTGAAGCAACTCGGGAATGGAAAACCCAACACCGAATGTTCTCATAAGTCAAGTGAAGCTATGGGGATGCAGAGGCATGAGTGACGTAATGGACACGGGGGACTCAGAGGAGATTTGGAGAGGGTCAGGGGTACCGATGCCACACTGTGGACAGTGTCCACTGCTCCTGTGACAGGGACACCAAAATCTCAGAAATCACCACTGAAGAACTTTTGTAACCAAAACCCACCTGTACCCCAAAAACTATTCAAATTTTAAAAATAAAAAAAACAAGAAAAAACTGGCGATTCCTCAAGGACCTAGAAATAGAAATTCCATTTGACCCAGCAATCCCATTACTGGGTATATATCCAAAGGACTATAAATCGTTCTACTATAAGGACACATGCACACGAATGTTCATTGCAGCACTGTTTACAATAGCAAAGACCTGGAATCAACCCAAATGCCCATCGATGATAGACTGGACTGGGAAAATGTGGCACATATACACCATGGAATATTATGCAGCAATCAAAAATGATGAGTTTGTGTCCTTTGTAGGGACATGGATGAATCTGGAGAACATCATTCTCAGCAAACTGACACAAGAACAGAAAATGAAATACCACATATTCTCACTCATAGGCGGGTGATGAACAATGAGAACACATGGACACAGGGAGGGGAGCACTATACACTGGTGTCTATTGGGGGGAGCGGGGGGGAGCTGGGGAGGGATAGCATGGGGAGAAATGCCAGATGTGGGTGAAGGGGAGGAAGGCAGCAAATCACACAGCCACGTGTGTACCTATGCAACTATCTTGCATGTTCTAAACATGTACCCCAAAACCTAAAATGCAATAAAAAATAATGATAATTTTAAAAAGCACATAGCGTTTTGAGGAAATGCTGTATCACATGTTTTCGCTGTGGACTTCGGAGGCTGAAGGAACGCGGCCTAGCGTCTGGGGCCTGGCTGAAGGAATGCGGCCCAGCGTCTGGGGCTTGTTTGAAAAGTTTCTGGTTTCGTCACTTCCACGCTCACCATCTTCCAGGCTTCCTGACAGATAAGAAATTTACTTCAGAGCTTACTTTGGTAAAGTGACTCCTCTGCTCAGTTTTTCAAAAGAGCTTCTATCCTTTTAATCTGGATTTTTAAACCATTACGTTTTTTCCAGCTAAGTTTTAAGAAATTATTTCTACCTAGAATGTATGTTTCACGTCCAATTACAGGTTCTTCCCCTTTCTCATAGAGAATTTCCTATTTCCGTGCCTGGGACCCGTACTCCCTATTCTGTCTTCAGTTTCCTTCTCTAATGTCCGTTCTTGGTCGTTTTGATCGATTGTTTTTTTCTAAACTCACAGCTCTTAGCCTGTTTTGCATTCTGGCTCTCCCACCGTGTACTTTGTGTGGCTTTTATTCTGAGCATTCCCATCTCCTCAAGAATAGTAAGTATCACATTGTGACCTCACAATTGTCAACAGGAGTAAACTTCAGTCTGTTGATTTGTTCTGAAAAGAGTGGAAGAATCTGGTTCTTTTTATTTTCTTTTCAGAGAGTCTCGTTCTGTCACCCAGGCTGTAGTGCAGTGGCACAATCTTGACTCACTGTAACCTCCGCCTCCCTGGTTTCAAGCAATTCTCCTGTCTCAGCCTTCTGAGAGCTGGGATTAAAGGCACACACCACCACACCCGACTAATATTTGTATTTTTGTATTTTTTTTTTTTTTTTGAGATGGAGTTTTGCTCTTGTTACCCAGACTGGAGTGCAATGGCGCGATCTCGGCTCACTGCAACCTCTGCCTCCGGGGTTCAGGCAATTCTCCTGCCTCAGCCTCCTGAGTAGCTAGGATTACAGTCATACACCACCGTGCCCAGCTAATTTTTTGTATTTTTAGTAGAGACGGGGTTTCACCATGTTGACCAGGATGGTCTTGATCTCTTGACCTCGTGATCCACCCGCCTCGGCCTCCCAAAGTGCTGGGATTATAGGCGTGAGCCACCGGGCCCGGCCCTAATTTTTGTATTTTTAGTAGAGTTGGGGTTTCACTATGTTGGCCAGGCTTGGTCTCCAACTCCTGACCTTAAGTGATCCACCTGCCTGGGCCTCCCAAAGTGCTGGAATTACAGGTGTGAGTCACCATGCCTGGTCAGAGCGGTTCTTTTTCTTTAGAGCAACTTTTTATAGATTTCAAGGTAGAGAACAGATAATTTCTTTGTGACTTGCAATTTCTATAGTTGGCAGCCTCCTCTGCTCAGGCCTCGACAATGTGTGGTTCCTACCCTCCCTGCCCCCGAGAAATGGGATCTTGATCTGTCACCCAGACTGGAGTGCAGTGGCATGATCATGGTTCACTGCAGCCTCAAACTCCTGGGCTCAAGCCATCCTCCTACCTCAGCCTCCCAAGTAGCTAGAACTACAGGTGTGCGCTAGTACAATAATTTATTTATTTTCTTAGAGATGAAGTCTCACTGTGTCGCCTAGGCTAATCTCAAATTCCTGGCCTGAGCTGCTCCTCCTGCTTAGGTCTCCTGAGTTGCTGGGATTGCAATCATGCCTTGTTTGAAGGAAGTTTGTCTTAATATGTTTCCTGCTCAAAACAAAATGTGACTCGTCATTTTCAAATCCTAAAATTCTTCTGGTATATCTTAAAATGTCTATACTATCACATCAAATAAATTAACTTTTATGACGGAATTGTTGCTTTGCAATTAAACTTCCTTCTCTGGTAAGCAAAAGGTCTTGGGTTCAGGTCCTCACAGAATTTTGTCTTTGCAGTGTGTAGTCTTCCCTGATACTCATTTCTTTTGTGTTTTCTTGACAAAACCTTCACACCTGACCTACAGCATTTGGGTAGTTGGGAGAAGCTATAGTGGTATACCTTTTGTTTTCTAAGAGTCTGTAAGACTAGTAATAGGGCAAGTCAATAGCTTTTACATCGTGTTTAGGCTTTGCAGCAAAATTGGATTTAAATATATTTAAATATTTATATTTACAAACTTAAAAAGTCAATTTTATGTAAAAAAGTTATACGGGAGATGATCAGATTAATATACATATGTTTTCTTTTTGAGACAGGGTCTGGCTGTGTTGTTCAGGCTGGAGTGCAGTAGATCATTCTTGGTCATGAAACCTCTGCCTCCCAGCCTCAAGCAGTCCTCCCACCTCAGCCTCCCAAGTATCTGGAACTACACCTAGCCCCCCCTTTTTTTTTCCTGTTTTTTTTTTTTTTTTGGTAGAGACAGGTTTTGCCATGTTGCTGAGGCTGGTTTTGAACTTCTGGGCTCAGGTGATCTGCCCACCTCAGCCTCCCAAATGCTGAGCCACCACGCCTGGAACACACTAATATATTTTCATTTACTTTTAAATTGATCATGTTACAAAGTCAATACTTTAAAGTTTATAGATTTGAATTCTAAAATTGTTTTACTGAGATCAAATTTATATACACATTGTAAAATAGTTGGTTGACTCACCATGTTCTGTACGTGATTATGTCATCTTATGAGGATTAAAGAGTTCATCTGTACTTTAAAAACTAAAAGAAGACATTGTTTCAGAAGACAACTTCAGGAAATGTTAACAATTTAAAATGTAATGGCCTTGGTTACTTTTCAGTTGCTTTTAGCTTTTCGTTTTCCCTATTATGCATATAAGTTCTATGAATATTTTTGTGTATGTCTTTCGGTGTACACATGTGCTCATTTCTTTCTTTCTTTCTTGTTTGAGACAGAGTCTTGCTCTGTTTCCCAGGCTGGGCATGTTTCACCCTGTTAACAAGGCTGGTCTCGATCTTCTGACCTTGTGATCCATCCACCTCGGCCTCCCAAAGTGCTGAGATTACAGGCTTGAGCCACCACTCCCGGCTTTTTTTTTTTTTTTTAAACTCTCATGGCCATGTGCTACACGTTTCTTCAATTTTGGTCCCTTGATTTGTCTTAAGCATTTAAGTAACTGAATTTCTCTCTTGGTGTGTTTGTCGTGCTGTTTTTGTTTGTTTGTTTGTTTTTTTCTTTTTAAAGACCGGGTTTCACCATGTTGATCAGGCTGGTCTTGAACTCCCAACCTCAGGTGATCCGCCCACCTTGGCCTCCAAAGTGCTTGGGTTACAGGCATGAGCCACCACGCCCGGCCCTGTCGTGCTGTTGTTTGTTTGTTTGTTTTCTGTTTACCTTATTGATGAGTTTATTTTAATGTTCACAGTTGTAATGATTTCTAAAAGAAGGGGCTGGAGTAACCACACTCGAGTTTCCCCCGCTTTTTGTCAGCTTAATCTCTCTCCCTTTCTAGCCCTACACGGTCATGTTCCTCTCCTCTCTATTCCCTTCTCCCCTTTCTCAGGCTCAAAGGCGTTTTTGCAGTCATCAGGTAGGAATCCCACTTGAAGAATATTCATTAAGCTGACCACACAAACAATATTGACACTCAATACCCAAACGACCATAAACTTAAAGATACCCAGCAACATCCTAATACTGACGGAACGGAATGAAGCTTCCTCCTCCTCACCAAGCCCAGGGATCTGAACTCCAGGAGAGTTGAAAGGAAAGTTGGCTGGATTTGGATATTGTTTTCTCCTTTTAGTATTAAAAGACCTCACTCGACGAAGGTGGGATTCGAACCCACGCGTGCAGAGCACAATGGATTAGCAGTCCATCGCCTTAACCACTCGGCCACCTCGTCTGGACACTGCATGGTTCCTGAGTATTTTCTTTGAGAGTTTGTAATCGGAACCCACAAGCAGCCTTAAAAGAAGTTTTAGTGGACCTGAAAACAGAACAATGCAAAAAAAAAAAAAAAGAGAGAGAGAGAAAGAAGTCTTAGGACACCGTTTGGAGATGTTTGGGAGGCGTGGAGATGGCTCGTTTCCACATGAATAAGCAAGAACAGAATGGAAAAGCCTCGAGGGGAAAAAAACCGGTTTAGCTTTCACCGGAATCACAAACGTTCGAGACGCCGTAGAAACGTAGTTGCCGGGCGGGTCTCTCCCTTTCTCCAGCGTCCTGGTCCCGAGGCAGGAGGCACCTGAGCAGGCAGCGGGTCTGGCCCGGCCCACGGGGCGCATCGGGTTTGCCTTCGACCTGGGGCGGCAGGTGAGCCTGCTCAGCCCTTCTGTCTGCTCACCGCGTCCGGAGAGCGCACCTGCGAGTCAGCAGGTGACGAGGTTCCCAAAACCGTTCACACCGGAGTCGATTTCGGTGTTTTGTTTTGTTTTGTTTTGTTTTGAGACGGAGTTTCGCTCTTGTTACCCAGGCTGGAGTGCAATGGTGTAATCTCCGCTCACCACAACCTCCACCTCCTGGGTTCAGGTAATTCTCCTGCCTCAGCCTCCTGAGTAGCTGGGATTACAGGCACGCCACCATGCCCAGCTAATTTTTTGTATTTTTAGTAGAGACGGGGTTTCACCATGTTGACCAGGATGGTCTCGATTGTGGGAGTCGCCCCTGCGAGAGGCTAACAACTTGGCCTCTGCCATTAGGTGAGCTTGACTCCTTACACATTTTCCCTGTCTGGAGGCTGTCGAGCTATGAGTGAGAGGAAATTAAGAAGAGAAGGAAAAAGGAAATTGAGACTGATTAAGCAGGACACTGTCCTCAGCCTTCTTGGCCGATGAGAGAATGGCCAGGTGAACGCTGAAGTGAGTTAATTGGGTATTGTGTTCCCCTTTCTGGCTCCTGATCTAAGACTTCGTTTACCAGGCATCGTTTCAGCCTAGCGACCTCCCCTGCGGTCCTTGTCTCTCGCAGATGCACGGTTTACTGCTGAGCTTGTGACTTCTAGTTAATTAAAGATTGTTATCCAAGTTACTGATTGTTCTGACAATATCGATAATCAGCATCACCTGTTTCCCCCTTAATCCTTTACATTAATATTTGTTTCCTTTTGACAGTTTCTTAGAATCATCCCCCAAGGAATTTTCTGTCCCTTTTATTGTTTGAGTAATGATCTGCATTGAGGTAATGATGTTAAAGCAAAAAGTATATAAGGAAACCCACTGCACAAATAAAATTGCTGAATGGGCCCAGCCCATCCAGTCCTCCAGACCTCTCCTCTTTCTGTCTCCTTTCTTTTCCGCGCATGCCCTCTTCCAGGTTTGAGATCCCCTCGCTGGACGAGATTCCCGGGCTCGCGTTCAGTTCACAACACTCGATCTCTCGACCTCGTGAGCCACCACGCCCGGACCCGATTTCTCTTTTGAAGCACACACAAATCAACCACGGGTTGAACAACAGGGAACATGGGAGAAATCGTGCAGGACTGGACCCCTGTTGTATTTTCACACTCTCGCTGTCAGGATATTTGCTTGTTTCAGTGACTGCACAAAGAATCATCCTTTTCTTTTTCTTTGGAGGAGCTCTTATATTTCAGTGTTTGCTGCACTGACCTGCCTGAAATCTTCAGCCTCAACTCAACCTGCTGCCTTACCCCTTGTTTTTCATGCTCAGTCCCATGTGGGATTTCGCATCAAGATGGATCCAGTTTTCCTCTTCCAATAAGTTATTTTCCCTTGTGGAATTTCCCTTTCTCATTTTAGCCTGGGTGAATTATTTATCCATACTGGTTATTAGTTCAAAGTTTTTTTTTAATTAACAAAAATTTCAGTCAAAGTTAACCACACATGTTTTAAAGACTCAATTACTTCAAAAATATGTGTGTGCAAAACAGTGGTCCTGTTTCTCCTCTCACGCCTGTTAGGAGAGGCAAACGTTCTCAGCCATGTGGCATTTTGTGGTGTTTTACCAGCATGCCTCCAAATATCATGCTATGGCAGAGATGGCTAGTCGTCCATTCATTATTTTTGTTTCTTCCAAGAAATGGAAAATTAGCAGAGCTCATAGCCACCCATGAAAAGATTACAATGACTTCCCTTGACAGTAAGCCTCCTCAAGTGACCAACTTCTAAGTAACAGCATAAGAGAGAAAATGCATGTAAATCTTTCAAGTTATGCCCATAAGAGAAACAAATAACCTCTATTTATCTCTTTCTCCTGTATCTGCTTTTGAGAACGAAGTTTTCATGAAATAGATGGTACCCAGCAGGCTCTAGGAAGGAGGGTGCCCTGACATAGAAGACTGGAACCAACACCATGAAGCCAAAGCTTCACCCTGGCACTGATTACACCCTCAGATGGTCATGGGAGAGAGCAGTGATGTCTGTGTCTTTCATGCTATGGTTCTTTTGGGTCTTTGTTGCAGAGACAAAATTGTACTCTAATACATATGCCACATGTTAATTTTAAGTTGAGTGTTTTCCATTGATTTCCCATTATGCAAACAGAACATTCACTTCTCTTCCTCACCATAAACACCTCCACATTCATCTTACCAATTTTTCCTTCAAATATAGTTATATCAGAATTTTTATTGAATGAGTAATCACTGTTTATGTAATTATGTCTGGCAATATTATTTACCTATCTTTCCTATTTCGTTTTCTGAACATTATTTTTAGAAAATAATGTTTAGAAAATAATTATTTTCAGACTTTGATAGTAACAAAGGCTGAAAGAAACAAAGAAGGACATTACACAATGATAAAAGGATCAATGCAACAACAGGAGTCAATGATTATAAATATATATGCACCCAATATAGGAGCACCCAGATACATAAGACAAGTTTTCAATGACATAAAGAGATTTGGACTCCCACACAATAATAGCGGGAGACTTTGACACCACATTGTTAATATTCAACGGATCAATGAGATAGAAAATTAACAGGGGCATTTATGATTTGAACTCAGACCTGGAAAAAGTAAACTCAGTGAACATTTATAGAATTCTTCACCCCAGGTCCACAGAACATACATTCTTTTTTTAGTATCACATTACACCTATTTTGAAAGTAACCACATAAATGGAAGCAAATCACTTCAGCATTTGCACAGCATTTCACAGATTTAAATGAAATATTGGTTGGCTGTTTGTTTGGTATTTTCTTTCCTTATTCCCTCCTGTCTCCGCTGTTAAGCACAATTATCGGCATAAAAGAGGAATACCTATTTCTAGATTGCATTCCAGCCTGGGCAATAGAGCAAGACTCCTGTTCTCTCTCCCCCTTTTCTCTTTTTCTTTCTTTCTTTCATAAAAGAAAAAGAAAGAAAGAGAAAGTTACTCAGGTGAATAAAAAAAAGAATGGAATAGTGAGAAAAAAAAATATCACAAATAACCATAAAAGCTTGGCCAAAAAATATAAACTGAGTGATTTCTACACTTGATGTGGTTTTCATCCTGATACCTTCCTTCCCCATCATAGTATACATTTTATTTCCTTGCCACTGGTGCTGGGTGCCCAATGTCTCATGTATTTTCTCTTAATACACCTTCACTTTTTGGTGGAGTACATTGTAAAAGCACCTTCCTGAGAAAGAGTTTATTGTAGATGAGACTTTTTAATACTTCTCCAACAACTTGATTGAATGATTGTCTCGGAAATATTTTTTGGGCTTTTGAGATTTATTTCAGGATTTTGAGAGAGTTCTCCATTTTCTTCTAGCTTTCAATATTCATCTGGAGTACAAAATCATTCTAACTACTGATTCTACATTTGCAATGAGCTTTTATTTAACTATTTCAGGATAATTTCCTTGTCCTCAATGTTCTGCAGTGTCTGGAAGATATGCCTTAGTGTGTTTCTGTTTCATTGTTTTGGGAACTCTTTTACATCGCCAAATCATGTATTCCAGTTAGGGGTGTTGGCTTGTTTTTTGTTGCTGGTTTTCTGATTTCTGTGTTCTCTCTCTCTCTCTCTCTCTCTCTCTCTCTCTCTCTCTCTCTCTCTCTCTGTCTCTCTCTCTCTCTCTCTTTCTCTCTCTTTGAGACAGTCTTTCTCTGTTGCCCAGGTTGGAGTGGAATGCACTCCACCTCCGCCTCCCGGGTTTAAGTGATACTCTGCCTCAGTCTCCCAAGTAGCTGGGACTACAGGTGTGCACCACCCTGCCCGGCTAATTTTGTTCTCTCTGTTTCCTTCCTTCCCTCCTTCCTTCCTTCCTTCCTTCCTTCCTTCCTTCCTTCCTTCCTTCCTTCTCTTTCTCTCTTTCCCTCCCTCCCTCCCTTCCTTCCTTCTCCTCCTTCTTCCTCCCATTCTCTCTTCTTTTTCTTTTTCTTTCTCTTCCCTTCTTCCTTCCCTCCTTCCTTTCTTCCTTTCTTTTTTTCTTTCTTTCTCTTTCTCCCTTCCTTCCTTCCTCTTCCATTACTTGGATTTTGAATCTCCAATGTTTCCTCTACTTTTTGTTTTGTTTTTATTGCTTTTTCCTAGTTACATTCTCTTTACTTTTAAAGAATCAATAGACATTTTTAGACAGCTTTTTGTTTACAAAAAAATTGATGAGAAAGTACAAAGAGTTCCCATATATCTCCTCTCCTCCTTATAGCCTCCCTCATTAATAATCCCATACAATTTTGATCCATTTGTTACAAGTGATGAGCAAGTATTGATACATTAACATTAACTAAAATTTGTAGTTTACTTTAGGTTCACTCTTGTTGTAACTCTTATGGGTACTGTTGTAACTACTTCCTCTTAGATAAATGTATAATGACATGTGTCCATCATTACCGTATCATATTTAATAGTGTCTCCACCTTAAACATGCCCTGAGCTTCACCTCTTCATCCTTCCCTCCCTGCCTCCCTCCTAGCAATAACCAATCGTTTTTTCTGTTTTCATATTTTTTTACCTTTTTCACAATGTTACATAGCTGGAATCATATATATATATGTGTGTGAATGTATATATATGTATATATGTGTGTGTGTATATATATATATATATATATATATATATATATATATATATAGTATGTAGCCTTTTCAGATTGGCTTCTTTCACTTAGCAGTATGCTTTTAAGATTCCTCCATGTCTTTTCCTGGCTTGATACCTCATTTCTTTTTATCATGAAATAATACTGTATTGGGCCACCGTTTGTATTAAATATATCCATTCACCTACTGAAGTACACATTGGTTGCTTTCATGTTTTAGCAAATACAAATAAATCTGCTCTAAACATTGATGTGCAGGTTTTTGTGTGAACATGCATTTTCAACTAATTTGAGTATATATTAAGAATCGCAATTGCTGGAGTTTCCCTTTGCATTTTTTCTTCACATTTTGGAGATGTTCTTCACTTTTCATATCAATTTTTCTATTAAGTTTTTCCTTTCTACTCTCATAATTTTAATTTCAAGAGATTTCTATAGAGTTATCCTTTTATACAGCATTCTTTCTCTCCATTTCTAAAAAAAGGTTTTAAAAAATACCTGTTTCTCAGATTAGACACTAACTTCAGTGTCTAATGATGCCTAGTGATCTTTGATTGCTGATCCATAATTATAATTAAGCCCTAAAAATAACTGGAAACTAAGAATATGAGTCCAGTTTATTGTCTCTGGGAATCATTTTAGAACGGCCTGCCTGGGTAATTTACTATCAGACTTACATGTCAAAACGTCCAACTTATCCCTCTTGGGATAGTAAAATTCCTTGTAGAGAAGGATCATTCAATCTCCTCTGCCTAGAAGACATCAAACTGACTTTCTGAATTCAGAGAAAATTCTTAAAGAACAGAGGTTGGAGGAAGTTCCTTTTGAATTTCAAACTTACTAAGTAACACTATTCCAAGTTATAAAATTAAATTACAAATAAATTACACACATTAATTTACAAATAAATTATACATTTATATTTCATTTGCAAAAAGACACAAGATGTTACACTCCACCTATGATATGCATGTTTATACTCAACGGCCCTCAAAATTGGTCAGAACAAAGAAAGGTAAAAAAGATCCACATTTTCAGAATACCAAGCAAGTTGAGCCTCTGTGAGGTTCAAGAAGCTAGTATGAAATCGGGGTGTGGGAGTGGATTCCACTTTCAGACTTAGCCACAAAAGTCAGCAAAACAGTTATTCTGAGGAAATATTTTAATTTAGCCAGCATGAGCAAAATAAATGGATTGATATCTTCCCTTCCATTTTTTCCTCTTTCGAGTTCTAGCGTTAATCAATTCTCCTGAGCGTTTTCAACCAAGTACTCACAAGTTTCCAGAGCATGAGATGAGAAAAACCTTGGGATTCCAGCCTGAATGACTGCTCCTCGTGGTCTCTCTCTCCAGTGAGAGGAACCTGGGATAGCAATCTTCCCAAGAGTCAATAGCCTGGTGCTATGTGCTTCCATGGGAATTCCACACTTTCTCAAAACGCGTCATCATGGTAATTAGTTACTCGTAATATCAAGTTGTGTAGAAATAAAACCATGTTTTTCCATCACTGCCTCCATAGCTTTCGGCACTGAGGTTGGCATGCAGCGCTCGTTGCCTATGCCCGCCGGAGGAACAGAGGAATGAACTCCGACCAGGGAAAGCGGGAGAGGCAGGAGGGTGACACCCTCACAGTCGACTGCAGTGGGAGCGGCGGCACCGGCAGCACTCGGGGAGACGTTCACTTTCCGGTGTGCGGGAGTAGTCAAATTAGGAGTGATCACCGAGCTGGAGTTAAAAGTGGACATTTTAATCCTCCTTCCTATAAGAGGAAACCCGGTTGACTGCAACTCACGCTTCCCCTCCAGCACTCGCACGCGCGCACAAGCTGCCCACCGCCTTCCTTTCGGGGTTTGGGAAGAGCCGGACGGAGGTGGGCGAGCGCTGCTGCAGCCGCACGGGTCTTCCGGTGTCTGCCCTCAGGGGAGGTCCGGGATTCAGTACTCCGCTGCTTCGAAGACAATTCTACTGTTCAAGTGATGAAAGTACGTATTTTTGAGTATGAATATTTGGGCAAATACTTTGAAAATCCTTAAAGCTCCTTGGGCGAAAATGAAGTGGGCTCGTCCGGGATTTGAACCCGGGACCTCTCGCACCCGAAGCGAGAATCATACCCCTAGACCAACGAGCCACCTAGGGGTGGCAATTGCCCGTATTTACAGTAGAATTTATTCCCAAATTATTTATTTTTATTCTTCAAAGAGTTTATTACCAAATAATATGTATCACTCCATCATTCATTTACACAAATGAAAGGGTTGTTTCTGTGGATGCTCTGTGGTAGCTTAAATTATTACGCTATGGTGTATATGTGCCACATTTTCCCAGACCAGTCTATCATCCATGGGCATTTGGGTTGGTTCCAGGTCTTTGCTATTGTAAACAGTGCTGCAATGAACATTCGTGTGCATGTGTCCTTATAGTAGAACGATTTATAGTCCTTTGGATATATACCCAGTAAATGATGAGTTCGTGTCCTTTGTAGGGACATGGATGAACCTGGAGAACATCATTCTCAGCAAACTGACACAAGAACAGAAAATGAAACACCGCATATTCTCACTCATAGGCGGGTGATGAACAGTGAGAACACATGGACACAGGGAAGGGAGTACTACACACTGGGGTCTATTGGGGGGAATAGGGGAGGGACAGCGGGGGCGGGGAGCTGGGGAGGGATTGCATGGGGAGAAATACCAAATGTGGGTGAAGGGGCGGAAGGCAGCAAAACACATTGCCATGTGTGTACCTATGCAACTATCTTGCATGTTCTGCACACATACCCCAAAACCTAAAACGCAATTAAAAAAAAAAAAAAAAGATGCCTTAAAAAAATTATTACGCTATGGTAAAACCTGGAACCTATAGGAACATTTTTCTTTTGTTCTACTTTGCTATACTATTCTAAGCAATTTAACTCATTTCCATTTTTAGCTTTCAATTAAAATGCTAGAAAAATTCGAGTTCCCAAGTTCTCTTATCTCACTTCTACCCCTTTTGAAAGTTGGATATTACATTACTGAGGGACTCCTAGACGATTTGCTCTAACAAATCGTAGGAATATTTTCACTACCAGAAGATTTTCAAAAAGAATATTCCTAATCGCAGCAAAATTCTACTTACAATAAATTTCTTAACGTCAGATTTTCAGAAGTACCAAGATACATTTGGTTAGTTTACTAACTTCTTCCTATATACAAATTTAAGAAAGTTACAAAAACTTGTGGTTAAATGCAAAGAAAGTTTTTATAACAGGTCATTAGCTAATACATCTAAGCCACATCTTACATTCATGTTAAGATTTATGTTTTGAAATAATACCTATTTTCAATTTCATTTTGCTGTCCCGAATTTGATGCCTTCAAAAACTTAAAAAATAGTTCTCATTCAGTTCATTCTTTCAATTATTCAATAATTATTATAGAGTGCCTGTTTATTTATCTACCAAAAATGATACTCTGTTGCAAGGACAAATCAAAATAAAGATTATCTTGAATAAGTGGGAAGAGCAATCAATCTTTTCTGAAACGGAGAGTAGGTTTAAACTAGTACTCAATTTGAATTTTACATGGATTTACTTACTGGATTAAAATAATTATGAGGCTACTAGGCATTCCTCTAACCACTGTCCCCCTTACTAATGTTAAAAAACTGAAATTCTTATTGCAATTCAACTGCTTTCTTTGCAATTTGAAAGCCTAAAAAATCTTAACTAATTTCTCTGAAGCACACATCCAGGAGTAGTAATCATTCCTAACTTCCCTAAAACTTAGTGACTCTGGTTCAGGCTCAACATTCCAGTTCCATAAAAATATGTTTTTCTCCTCAAGAAATAGTATCTCATGTTCATGCATAGATGGAGCTGGGACATAGGACTATGCTGAGATGTTAAATTAAAGGTTAAATATTTCAGTGTTCAATATATTTATTCATCCTGAACCCAACAATTTCCCAAAGAATCAGTTCTTTGACAAACAACTTAGAGCACTTCTCTTCATCTTGAAACCAACTGAATAAACCGTTTATAATTTCTGAACTCAACACAATGGTCTTGGGATTACATGCGTCATATATGAACCCACACTCTCAACCCCAAACTCTTGTTCTCTCTTCATTTTCAAAGTATAATATATCAAATTGCCCAGCAATTTCTCTGTTGGCTATATACCCACAAGAAATAAAATCAGCACCTGGTAGAGGTATTTGCATTTCCATCTTCCTCAGTGGATGAATGGAGGAAGAAATTGTGACGTGTGTGTGTGTGTGTGTGTGTGTGTGTGCACTTGCATGCATGCTCATGTGCATACTAATGTGCATATATAATATATATTATACACCGGGGTGCCGTGGCCAATGCTGCCGTGGCCAATGCCTGTAATCCCGCACTTTGGGAGGACGAGGCAGACGGATCATTTGAGGTCAGGAAATCGAGACCGGCTTCACCAATATGGCGAAACCCGAACTCTACTAAAAATATGAAAATTAGCCAGGTGGTAGCACATGCCTGTAAATCCAGCTACTCAGGAGGACGAGGAAGGAGAATTGCTTGAACCTGGAGGGCGGGGGTTGCAGTGAGCTGAGATCGCACCACTGCACTCCAGCCTGGGCCACAGAGTAAGACTCTGTCTCAAAGAAAAACATTTAAAAAATTATGATACATATATATTATAGTGTGTGTATATATATAATGTGGTATAATATGATATGGGTATGTATAATGAAATATCCAGCCTTAAAAAGGAGGTACTGCCATTTGCAACAGCATGGGTGAAACTGGAGGACATTATGCTAAGCTAAATAAGCCAGCCACAGAAAGCAAAATACTACATGATCTCACTTATATATGCAATCTAAAAAACAAACACAAAAATGTCGAATACACTGAAACGGAGTCGAGAGGTGATTATCAGGGGTGGAAGAGTAGAGGAGGAAATGCAGAGATATAGGCCAAAGGGTACAAAGTTGTAGATACTTAGGATGAGTAAGTGTACAGATCTAATGTACATCTTGAGGGCAATAGTGATAATGTATCATATGCTGGAAATCCTCTAAGAGTACATTTTGGATACTTTTAACATACACACACACAAAGGATAACTGTGAGATGATGGACATGTTAATTTGTTTGACTGTAGTAACCACTTCACTACATATACCAAAAATTATTTTATATACCTTAAATATATGCAATACAAAGTTTAATTAAAAATAGAGATTTCTATCAGTTTAAGATCTCCTAAAACAGAGTTGCATCCCAATCACGAATCATTATTACTGTATCTGTTTTATGACTTCGAAGTCTCTATATTCCACTAAAACTACATACTGAATCCTTCAAAAATTTGACACTAAAAAAATCTCCTCTTAGAAGCCCATCTTTTTAGTCAAGCAGTACAAACTGTCTCCCAAATCTTTATAGTTTGGCAGGTTCTCTACCTGCTGACATTCTCAGAAGATTTCTCTTCAGGTGACATTTCTATTCACCTGAATTTTTATTCAGCTGAGAGAGGACTAAGAAAATGGGCCAGTCCAGGATCTCTATTCTAAGTTTGGCCACAGGCCTTCAACCAATTGACTGACAGATACCTGGAAGTTGAACGAAGTTGCCAGATACAGAAATTACATTGTAAAGATGGTCAGGATGATGATTGTGGTGAGACCAGGGTGATGATGGTCATGGTGGTGGGTGATGGTGATGATGATGACGGCAATACAAAAGATAAATGTAAAGTAAAATACACACTTGGTATGAATGTGGCTCACATAATTGTGTCGGCTCTTCCAGCCGGATCCCAACAATAATGTGCCCGTCGTGAAGTTTTCATGAACTAATGAAGGGCTAGAAAATGGAATAATTATGAACATAAGTAACAAAGTGATTGGTAACAAAGAATTACAGCAGGCCAGGCGCGGTGGCTCACGCCTATAATCCCAGCACTTTGGGAGGCCGAGGTGGGTGGATCACGAGGTCAAGAGATAGAGACCATCCTGGTCAACAAGATGAAACCCCGTCTCTACTAGAAATACGAAAATTAGCTGGGCGTGGTGGCGCGTGCCTGTAATCCCAGCTACTCGGGAGGCTGAGGCAGGAGAATTGCTTGAACCCAGGAGGCGGAGGTTGCGGTGAGCCGAGATTGCACCATTGCACTCCAGCCTGAGTAACAAGAGTGAAACTCCGTCTCAAAAAAAAAAAAAAAAAAAAAAAAAGAATTAGAGCATACGTAACTGCAGTGTACAAGAGGCAGATTTAAAAGGAAATCATTCTTTTAGGACATTATCTCTTAGTATAGCCTATCCAGAATGTCAAGCAACATAGCAAATGTTTGCTAAGTGAGGACACAGTTATAAGAAATAAGGCTTTTGTTTCCTCACACTTAGTATCTATTATGTACTATTTTAAAGGCACTTACCTTTTTACTTCTCACAACAGCCCTAAAAACTAATAATGCTGTTATTCTACATTCCATTTCAGAGATGAAGACACTCAACCACATACAGATAGAGCACACTGACCAACCAAGGCAGAGCTACAATTAGAAAACCAAGAAGACAACAAGTGAAATCTGCCTTTCTATCCCCTCCTCAAAATCTCCATCGGCTTTTCCAAGGCATATAGATAAAACTAAAAGCTAAGTCAACCAGTGTGATTGATGGGCAGACACAGCTTCAAAGTAAGTTCTCTGGACTCCTCCAATA
Source organism: Saguinus oedipus (assembly GCA_031835075.1). NCBI lineage: Eukaryota > Metazoa > Chordata > Mammalia > Primates > Cebidae > Saguinus > Saguinus oedipus. Next base: position 5,769,214 of record CM063172.1, on the reverse strand, counting down.
CTATTTTGCCAATTCAAGTCTCTCATTTTTGAGGGGTGTGTGTGTGTGTGTGTGTGTATGTGCATGTCTTGAAATATTTTCATCAAAATATGATAATCAAGGTCAGAAATTCTTACTCTTTGACACAATGTATCAATATGACATGAAAAAATAACAAGTTACACTTTGACCACTGAATTGACAAGACTTTATTACACCCCATATGTGGCTGGGATAGGGCTGAAGAAAGTTCTTTTTATGAAAGCTGCTGTTTTGCTCATTATGAGATCCTCTGAATGTTGCCTCAACAGTGGTATGGAAGTGGGAATGACAGACTCAGAGAGGGTGGTGGGATCACAAAGGTCTTTGGCATGGCTTCAGACCACTGACTTTTGAGCTTATTAGAGCACAAGGTCATAACAAGATCTTGCATTTCATCCACGTAGCAACATGCACCAAAATGCTTTTGTTTAACAAATCTGGAATGTATATTTTAATAGTATAAAATTGATATTTCATACAATATGTATATGAAAGGCTGCTGTTTTGTGTGTCATCAGAGGATATCAAAAATCATCTTCAAAGGAACATGGAAGGACTCAGGTAGCATGTGAAAGTCCTCATCTTTTAGTTGAAAACCACTTTACAGCTTGTATAGCTTGGTCAAGAGTACCTCTGCATTTTAAACTGAGGGTTTTGTGTTCAAGTCCCTGAGTGAAAGCAGGCACCCAAATTACAACCTTGAAATGTTTCCACCATTGAATGAATCATGAATTCTGTGAGACTGGTAATAACTACAACAGGAGAAAAATCTAAGTCAGTAGTTATCTTTCACCCCCTCTCTCAACCTGCATTTCTTGAATTTTTATTTTGCTTATTTTTCAATAAATAAATCTAGTTTTCTTTAATCTCCAATATGCTATGTGTGTTATATCTTTTAAAAGAGTGTGATAGAAATTGAGAAGTAAAAAGAAAAAAATTCCACCTACCAAATGCACATTAAGGATATCTTCAGGACTTAAAATACTTTGAAAAAAGAATTCGGTCATTACATTAATGAACCTGGCATCACAAACTTGTGTCCGCTACGGACACAGGCTCATTGCCAAAAAAAAGAAAAAAGAAACCAAAACCAAGATCCAACCTCTTTGTCTACATTAAGTTCTGGTTTCCAGAGTTTCATATGCCTTTTGCTTTCTGCACTATTTCACCTTTCATGTGTTATGTTTCTCTTCTGTACCTATTTTGAGCAAAAAGGGGAAAAATGAATGGTGGTTTGTTATGACAGTTCAATCAGTTTAATCAGTAATCAAATGTTGATTATAGAAGCTGCCATGGGCCACTTAAATATTTCTTGCCAATCTTTCCAAAGCAACTCCTTGTTCCTACCCAAAGTTTTTATTCACTTTCCAATGCAGTACACGTATTTCAGTGTCTTGCCTGATACCATTCTCCTCTCTTCTGTTTTCCTTTGCTTCCATTTTCTCATGCTTGGTATAATGAGCACTATAAACAGGAATCACTTTTCTCACTTATTTCTTTCAGTTTGTTTAGTAATCAGACTTTCATTTGCTTATACATTTATTTGAAAATTGTTAACTTTTACTTTGGTTTATTTGGTCAAGAAAACAAGATGGAATAAAAACAAGTAAGCAAGACCTCAATAATATTTAACATGTGTTCTTTTGAAATGTCTCTTAAGTCTCTTGTTCACTTTTATTTTATTAAGTATTTTTCCAAATGGCTTGATCAGATACCTTACTGCCAGAACTATACATTCTATTCAAATGTGTAGTTTGGTTCCAATTTAAGAAAAATTGAAATCAAGTTCTTCATTTAAATTCATGCAGAAACAGATAATTTTATGGCTCTGATAATAGAGAGACTAGATTGATAACATTGTGGGGAGTGCCAGGGCACTAAAAAATGATGTCTAGTAACAAGCCATAAATTGTTATCTAATTTATTTTATTTATATACTTTGAAGAGATACATTTACATGTTTAAGAAATCAGAAAACAGAAAAATATACAAAATAAAATTCTATTTACTATGCTTTCATTTACTTAGTTTCTCGTCAACTAGGAAAGAATTCTTATAGTTTTTTTTTTGTATTCTAGCAGAAATTAATGATGTAGATGATTCCAAATTAATTATATTATTTTGTTGCTTTTTGAATGCTATGACTTTCACATTTTCTTTTAATTAAAAAAACCTGAGTATCATTCCATGTCAATGCATTTTGAACTCATCCACTTCTTCATAAATACCATAAAATCCCTTTGTACGAATGGATGCATATAAATATTTTAAATAGCCCAAAATAACTCCTTTTGCTAGATGGTATTTTGTTGTATTTTTAAAACAATGTGTCATAATATGTATTTTTCCTACTGTAATTCTTAAATGAGCAAGTATATCTGAGAAATTAGGCTCTAGATGTGAAATTCCTGAGTCAAAATGTGAATGCACCAGTAATTTTGATAGATTTTTCTAGATTGTTCTAGGTTTCTTATTCCTGGAAGCCTAGTAGTGAAAGAGCCATCATAAATGCACAGAATTTCAGCTATTTCTTGAAGGGTGCAAGGACGGAGAAGAAGAAGACAGCTGAGTCTCTCTAGGATTTCTATGATCTCTTACATCAGATCAGGGCTGCTGGTCACCAGGTTTGTTGTATGAGAATTTATCCTTATATGTTAATGTAATTCTCCTTGATTTTTAAAAATACATGGCATAGCAAAAGAAACAGATATTTCAAACTTGCTTACTGAAGAGATCAACAAAACAGACATTTTCTCAAGTCTTACTGAACATGCCAACATTCAGCCACGTCTATCTCTGTGAATCAGCACAAATGGGCTGAGAGTTTCATAACCAAGGGTAAACATTCTGGAATCTTTGATATTATGAAATTTTGCTCTAAGGATAAAGTTAAATATAAAGAAATAATGCAATCTGTCCAATAAAACAAAACAAAACAGGGCATCAGAAGGAGAACACTGCGGGCAGCTCTTATCTCAGAGGGAGTTTTGTACAGAAATTTGGAGTTCTGAATGTGGAGAACAGGCTTGTGATGTTGGTGGAGAAGAAACACCATGTGGCTGCTGGCCCAGCCTGTAAGACCTGAAACAGGGCCTCCTGCCAGACTATCAGTGTGAGAAAATCCGTCTTATTACCCATCTCCCTACTAGAAAATAACAGTAGTTACCATTTACTCTATTCCATTTGTTATGGAATAGAGTAAGTTCATGGTTATCAAGGAATTAAGTGTCCCAGAAAAAAGAAAACAGCAACAAGGGAAGGACATGTCCTGCTGACCTCAGCTTGAGCTTCCCCCACATGGAGGCTCTGGGACTGATGGTGACGGCCTGGACCAGGGTGAGGAAACTGCTGGGGCAGATGCAAAGGCCCCAATAAACAACAATTTTACAGCCTATATCATCTAGGAAGTTTCTCAAACCAAAAGCTGCGGCCGGGCGCAGTGGCTCAAGCCTGTAATCCCAGCACTTTGGGAGGCCGAGGCGGGGGGATCATGAGGTCAAGAGATCGAGACCATCATGGTCAACATGGTTAAACCCCGTCTCTAACAAAAATATAAAAAATTAGCTGGGCATGGTGGTGCGTGCCTGTAATCTCAGCTACTCAGGAGGCTGAGGCAGGAGAATTGCCTGAACCCAGGAGGCGGAGGTTGCGGTGAGCCGAGATCGCGTCATTGCACTCCAGCCTGGTTAACAAGAGCGAAACTCCGTCTCAAAAAAAAAAAAAAAAGCTGCTATCGTCTTGGGTATTCCTTTGGAAAACAGAAGTATGATATTTGTAAAAGCTAAATGGATAAGTGTATGGTTTATTGCCGAGTTTAAAATGAGGAAACTGAGGCCAGTATAAGAAAATGAAAATCCAATTTATTCAGATCCCGGGTGAGGTTCCATGGTCCCGGGGAAAGGGGCCAGGGAAGTCACGCCAGCTTCCTGAGGCGTGAGGTTTTTATGGCTAGAAGGAACGAGCAACAGCTGGGTGCTCTAATTAACTCCAGGGGAGCGGGATTGAGATGGGGCAGGCCGCTATTGGTTGGCGGGTTTTCCGGTGGGAGAGCCGGCCAGGAGCCTTGCATCAGCTGGAGCCTTCCAGCGGAGCCATGCGGCAGAACTAGGTGCCAAGTGCAGAGCCTGGTGCCGGGTGCAGAGGTGGGTGTGTCCAACCTCCGGGCGAGGCAACCGGCCTTGCAAAAAGAATAATGTGTAAAGATTTCTTCTCAGTGCCCCAAAAGAAAATGCACATATGGTTTACAAAAATAAGAACATCCCCCACAATGCCAAGTCCAGTTAGAAACAGGAATATTGTTCCCTTGATAATGTTCAAAACCATTTCTAACTTCGTGAACAAAAAAATGTTTGGATCCAGGAAACGCTGTGTGAAGAAAGTACCAGTTATAATGATATGTCTGTATCTGTTAAAAAAAAATTCATATCATAGCACATTTCTAGTGGGTAAAGTCATAATACACATAACAGAGTAGATTTTTGTCCAAAGAACTGTGATCCTTTCCCTGTGACACTCTTTGATGAACATTCAATGTGACTTTAAATGTCATCAAGGAAGAGGATACAAAAATCTAAATTTGGGAGACAGATTTTTTTCCTGATCTCCACAGCTGCAAGACCAACTTGGTCGTTCAAATTCTCATATATCCCACATTTTACATCTCAGCATATGCTGAATTGAACTAAAAAATTCCCCCAACCTGAATGTCCATTTTCTTTTTTTTGAGACGGAGTTTCCCTCTTGTTACCCAGGCTGGAGTGGCGTGATCTCGGCTCACCGCAACCTCCGCCTCCTGGGTACAGGCAATTCTCCTGCCTCAGCCTCCCGAGTAGCTGGAATTACAGGCACGCACCACTATGTCCAGCTAATTTTTTGTATTTTTAGCAGAGAGGGTTTCACCATGTTGACCAGGGTGGGCTTGATCTTTTGACCTCATGATCCACGAGTTGAAAGAGGTCTTATGAAGAAAATCAGGGGCAGGGTTACTCGAGCACCAAGAGGATAGGAGTGGCCGCTCTTCTTAGCCTCCTCATGAGAGGATGAAGATGACTTTATGACACCCTTGTTGCTATTGACACATGTAACTGTGACCTTTACTTCCAGGTGGCCTGAGATGGGAGTAGTGACTATCTGCTCGCAGTTGAGGGCTTTGCATACCTGTGGTCAGGAGCCCAAGCCAGCTAAGGGGTCAGAAGGGGCTGTGTTGCTCTGAGATGAAGACCAATGAGGAAATCTCCAGGAAGCACCTTTCATCTACAGAGCCTGACCCCTACGTGGTCCGTATCAGCTGGTCCCTGGATTCCTACAGCACCCAGCTAGGTGAAGCGCCTTTCTCCTACGGCTGTGGAGGCACTGGGAAGAAGTCCGCCAATAGCCAGTTTGAAACTGTGGAGACAAGTTTGCAGAGAACGATGTGATTTGGACTTTTAATGCGGAAATGACGTGGAACTTTCCTTTATCAAGAACGGAAAAGTGGATGGGCATTGCCTTCCCAATCCAGAAGGAAGCCTTCGGGGGAGGTCAGGCCCTCTATCCTTATGTCCTGGCGAAGAGTTGCACAATGGAGTTCAACTTCAGACAGAGGGCAGAGCCCTACTGTTCTGTGCTCCTGTGGGTTACTTTCAGCCAGCACCCGCCCCTTAGTGAACACGTCGGGGGCATAGTTGACCAAAGAGCAAGGCAGAATGTGAGATTCTGATGATGCTGGGCCTGCCTGCTGCTGGCAGACCACACGGGCCATCAAACACGCAGCCTCCAGCCCTTCCAAGGAGTGCAACATCCTGGGTACCAGTGCCATCATGGATAAGATGCAGGTGATGGGCCAGCAGCGGGACTCTGCTGGCAGCTGGGACATCCTGACCCAGCAGGCCACCCAGTGCCTCAACCGGATCATCCACATTGCTGCCCACAAGAGACGCAACTATATCCTACGTAAGACAAACGTTTATGGATCAGCCCAGAGACCAAAACTGAGACCATCTGAAGGCTTCCAGCACAAAGCTATTGTAATTTGTCCCACTGACCGGACCTAAAAGACCGAACAATAAAGCGAACCGACGAGGAAGGGAAGCACGTCCCAGATCATGCGGTGTTAGACATGAAAGCCAGCTTCACGTTGCCAGATGTTGGGGACTTCCGAGATGAGGCTCTGTTCACTGAGCTGCAGCTACTGAGGTCGTGCAACGAGGAAGGCCGCAAGGCTGGGCCACCCCTGAAAAGCGCTTTGACAACCGAGGTGTCGGAGGCTTCCAGCGCTATGACAACTGAGGACCACCTGAAGGCAACCCGGCAGCTTCCAGAACTGAGGGGGAGGCAGCGATGGAGGAGGCAGCTACCGAGGAGGTTTCTAGAGCAGCGGAGATGGTGGCAATAGCCAGAACCGCTGGGGTAGCAACAACTGGGGTAACAACTCCAACAACAGAGGCAGCTACAACCAGGCTCCCCAGCAACAGCCACCACCCCAGCAGCCACCGCCACCCCAGCAGCCACCACCACCCCAGCAGCCACCCCAGCAGCCACCACCACCCCAGCAGCCACCCCAGCAGCCACCATCACCCCAGCAGCCACCCCAGCAGCCACCACCACCCCAGCAGCCACCACCACCCCAGCAGCCACCCCAGCAGCCACCACCACCCCAGCAGCCACCACCACCCCAGCAGCCACCCCAGCAGCCACCACCACCCCAGCAGCTACCCCAGCAGCCACCGCCACCCCAGCAGCCACCGCCACCCCAGCAGCCACCACCACCCCAGCAGCCACCCCAGCAGCCACCACCACCCCAGCAGCCACCCCAGCAGCCACAGCCACCCCAGCAGCCACCACCACCCCAGCAGCCACCACCACCCCAGCAGCCACCCCAGCAGCCACCACCACCCCAGCAGCCACCACCACCCCAGCAGCCACCCCAGCAGCCACCACCACCCCAGCAGCCACCGCCACCCCAGCAGCCACCCCAGCAGCCACCGCCACCCCAGCAGCCACCCCAGCAGCCACCGCCACCCCAGCAGCCACCCCAGCAGCCACAGCCACCCCAGCAGCCACCGCCACCCCCAGCTACAGCCCTCCTCGAAGCCCCAGGGGCCTGTACCTACAGTAACAGCAGCATCCCTGGCCAATACCAGCACCCCCACCGTCAGCAGCCACAGCCCTCCACAGCTGAGCTACAGCCACCTACAACCAGGGACGTTAGAGCCAGGGCTCCACAGCCCCACCCCTCCACCTCCACCGCCACCTGCCTACAGCTGTGGGAGTTACGGAGGTTACAACCCGGCCCTCTTACCCCCCAACACCCCCACCGCACAGACCTGCCTTCGGCAGTACCCCCAGCAGCGGAACCAGTGCTATCAGAAGCAGGGCCAGTGGCCGCCATTCTACGGGAACCCCTACAGGAGCTACTCCGGGAACACACAGGGTGGCACAAGCACACAGTAGGCAGTGTAGCCCGGGGGCTCCCGGAGGCCTCCGCCAGCGCCGGCCTCGGCCCCTCCTCGGCCCCCGCCAGATTCCCTGGTGCTGGGGCTGGGGCCATCCCAGGGCTCCCTCTCCAGCCCACTGCCTCCCTCTGAGGGGCCTCCTCCCTCTAACAGGGCCAGGTATTTTTCTCTGGATTCAAACAGGTGACGGTGACCATTTATTTCCTGTTTGTCCCGCCTCCCCAGCCTTCCACCTCCTGCGCTTCCTATCTGCCTCCTTTTGGACTACACAACGCCCCCCACTCCTTGGTCGTACCCTGAGGCCACAGTGACTGAGGGGAGAAGCCCGTCCTTCAGTCTCCCAACCCTGCTCCAGCCCTCAGCTTCCCCGACCCTCAGGAAGTTCGTGGTAAATTCTCCCAGGAGCTGTTTTACTGTCACTTTTCAGAAATGAATAAATGAATGAACAAATAAATAAATAACTTTTTTAAAAAAAAAGAGAGATGATGTTCTAAGTGGAGACAGAAGGGTCCACCTAACGCTCTGCAGCGCAACGGATTTCCTTGGTAATTAGCGCTGCTTGGTTCTAAAAGGGCAAAGGAAACCAGTAACAATAAACTCTCTAGGCAACTCCAAACACGTTAACGACGGTGGAGTAGGATGACGGGGAAAGGCACTTCAAGTGGTGCTTTCCTGGGTTGGAAAACAATGCTCCAGGTGAGGCTCGAACTCACAACCTCGGCATCACTCGCACACATACTGCCATATAAGTACCGCGCGCTAACCGATTGCGCCACTGGAGCTCCCGGCTCCTACTTCCGGTCATTCCTCACACGGCCTACGCCGGAACCTCGGGCGTGTTCGCTCCGGTCTCCACAGCACGCGTTACCCGGGCGCACGCCCTGAGTGTCGGGGCCGCCTCGGGCCCGGACGCGCGCGAAGGCGGACCGGGTTCAGCTGCGGACTCCACGGGAGCCACCGGTACTGAAAGCGCGGGGCCTACTTGTTTGCGGAAACGAAAGCGAGTTCTTCTTTCCGAGGGGCCGTGGGAAAGGGCGGGCGCGCGCTCCGCCTCAGGCGTTCTCTGAGGCCCTCCGGGCGGCCGTGCGGGCGGGCGGGCGTCTCGCTGCCGCGCCGCTCCCGGAGCCCTTCGCCCGCCTCTCCCCGGGTCCTCCTCTCGGCGGCGGAGGAGTTCCGCCGTCCGTGGAGTGCGGGTGTGGAGTCCCCGAGAGGACCGCGAACGCCGTCCCCTCCGCTGCCGCCCGTTCCCGCTTCACAAGCGCGCTCGACACCGAAGGACGCAGCTCCTGCAGGGAAGCGGCGCCGGCTGCGCTTTCCGCGGCGGGAGTCTGAGGAGCGGCCTGGCAGCGGGGCCCGTTTCCTCCCTGGGACCGAGGAGCTGAACCTCTCCGGGCTGAAGCATCCGAAGCAGGCCCGGGACCGAGTCTCGGAGATGCTGGGGGCCTGCGCTGCGTTAAACTAGGTTTTTAGAGGATCACGAGGTCAAGAGATCGAGACCATCCTGGTCAACATGGTGAAACCCCGTCTCTACTCAAAATACAAAAAATTAGCTGGGCACGGTGGCGCGTGCCTGTAATCCCAGCTACTCAGGAGGCTGAGGCAGGAGAATTGCCTGAACCCAGGAGGCGGAGGTTGCGGTGAGCCGAGATCGCGCCATTGCACTCCAGCCTGGGTAACAAGAGCGAAACTCCATCTCAAAAAAAGAAAAAGAAAATGTAGACATTTTCCGTAGCACAGGCTGAAGACCTGCGCTTCGGAGTGTTTGAGAGCAGAGGTTGGGGAACAGGGCCGTCTCTAGAAGGTAAACGTGTGTGGGAGACGGGGAGCGCTGCGTCTTTCCTGTGGATGCACAATGTGGAACGGAATGAGAGATTTAAGGAGAGTTAGCCGGCCTTTTAATGCCAAACAGTTTTTTAAAAAATAAAAGCTATGTATTTAAGGGGTACAACATGATGTTCTGATACATGAACATAGTTAGATGATTTCTACAGTCGAGCTAATTAACATAACACATCTCTTCAGTTACTATTTTCTGTAAGTGCTAAGAGCGCCTGAAGTGTACTCGCAGCGGTTTCCAGTGCACAATGCAGTGTTAACCACAGCTACGCTCTGCTGACATCTCAGACCTATTCATCCTACAGAACTGCAACTTCGTTCACTTTGACCAACATCTCAAACATTTCCACACGTGCCCACCCCGGTAACCACCGTTCTACTCTGCTTCTAGAATCCACATGACATAACCAGTATTTTTCTTTGTGTGTCTGGCTTGTTCCACTTAGCATGATGACATTCAGGTTCATCCATGTTGCAAATAGGATCTTTTTTAAGGATGAATAATATTCTATTGTGTATACATGCCACATGTACTTTATCCATTTGTTGGTGGACAGACACTTCGGTTGATTCCATATCTTGGCTATTGTGAATAATGTTTCAATGAATATGGGCATGCAGTTATCACTTCACGATCTTGATTTTATTTCCCTTGGGGATGTGAACCCCAAAAATTTGAGACAGGTCTCAGTTAATTTAGAAAGTTTATTTTGCCAAGGTTGAGGACGCACCCCGTGACACAGCCTCAGGAAGTTCTGACCACAAGTGCCCAAGGTGGACGGGGCACAGCTTAGTTTTATACATTTTGGAGAGACGTGAGAACATCAGTCAATGTATTAAGAAGAACATTGGTTCTATCCAGAAAGGCAGGACAAAGCAGGGAGGGGGCTGCCAGGTTACAAGTACGTGAGAGACAAATGGTTGCATTCTTCTGAGTTTCTGATAAACCTTTCCAAAGAAGGCAATCAGAGTTTGCATCTATCTCAGTGAGCAGAGGGGTGACTGAATAGAATGGGAGGCAGGTTTGCCCTGAGCAGTTTCCAGCTTGACTTTTCCTTTTAGCTTAGTGATTTGCGGGGCGCAAGATATTTTACTTTCGTGATATATACCCAGAAAAGGGACTGCTGGATCATATGGTGGTTCTATTTGTAATTTTCTGAGGTACGGTCATACTGCTGTTTTCCGTAAAGGCAGTACTAATTTGCATTCCCACCCACAATATAAAACGGTTCCCTTCTCCCAAAATTGGGTGTCAAGTGGATTTTTAAAAACGTTCCCTTTTCTCTACATTGCCAACACTTGTTATTTTTTATATTTTTAAAATGGTTATTCTTACAGGTGTGAGGCGATGTCTCATTGTAGATTTGATTTGCATTTCTGTAATGATTAGAGATGTTGAGCATTTTTTCTATTGGCCATTTTTATGTCTTCTTTGGGAAAATATCTGTTCAGTTTCTTTACCTATGTTTTTTTAATCAGATTTGGTTTTCTTGCTTTTGAGTTGTATGAGTACCTTATGTATTTTGGATATTAACTCCTTATCAGATATGTGGTTTACAAATATTTTCTCCCAGCCAATCGTTGCCTTTTCATTTTGCCCATTGTTTTCTTCTCTGTGCAGGTCTTTCGTTGATGTAGTGTCACTTGTCACTTTTGCTTTTGTTTCCTGAGCTTTTTGTGTCCTTTCCAGGAAATCATTATGAAGGCCAGTGTCAGGGAGATTTTCCCTTTTGTTTTCTTCTAGGAATTTTACAATCTCAGGTCTTCTCTTTAAGTCTTCAACATATTTTGAGTTGAATTTTATGTAAGGTGTAAGGTAAGGGTTTAATTTTGTTATTTTAAAGGTGGGTTCCCAGTTTTTCCAGCACTATTTATTGAAGAGGCTGTCTTTTCCCCACCGTGTATTCTTGTCATCCTTGTCAAATGTCAGTTGACTGTAAATGTGAGGATTTATTTCTGGGCTCTTTATTTTGTTCCATCAGTCTATGTGTCTGTTCATGTCCGTGCCATGCTGTTTTGATAGCTATAGCTTTGCATAGTATATTTTGAAGTCAGGTAGTATGATGCCTCCAACTTTGTTCTTCTTTCTTGAGATTGCTTTGGCTATTTAAGGTCTTTTGTGGTATTATACAAATCTTAGAATGTTTTTATTTCTGTGGAAAGTATTGGAATTTTGATATTGTGTTGAATCTGAATATTGCTTTGAGTATTATAGACATGTTAACAATATTAATTATTTCTGTCTACAAATCTTTTCATATACTTTTTGTCTTCAGTCTCTTTTATCAATGTTTTATAGTTTTCAGTTTATAAATCTTTTACCTCATTGGTTAAATTTATTCCTAAGTATTTAAATTTGTGAACCAATCACAGTTGATATTTTTAAACATTTCTTCTTAGACAGATTGTTGTTGAAGTAAAGAAACACAACTGACTTTTGTATATTTGTTTTATATCCTACAACTTTATTGAATTTATTTATTAATTTTAATAGCTTTTTGGGTGGAGTTTTTAGAATTTTCTGCATATGGAATTATGTCACTTGCAAACACAGTTTTACTTCTTTTTTTTTTTTTTTTTTTTTTTTTTTGAGACGGAGTTTCTGCTCTTGTTACCCAGGCTGGAGTGCAATGGCGCGATCTTGGCTCACCGCAACCTCTGCCTCCTGGGTTCAGGCAATTCTCCTGCCTCAGCCTCCCAAGTAGCTGGGATTACAGGCACGCGCCACCATGTCCAGCTAATTTTTTGTATTTTTAGTAGAGACGGGGTTTCACCATGTTGACCAGGATGGTCTCGATCTCTTGACCTTGTGATCCACCCGCCTCAGCTTCCCAAAGTGCTGGGATTACAGGCTTGAGCCACCACACCAGGCTTTTATTTCTTTTTCTTGTCTACTTGGTTTTGCTAGTACTTCTAGTGCTATGTTGAAGAGAAATGGAGATAATGGTAGGCCGGGCGTGGTGGCTCATGCCTATAATCCCAGCACTTTGGGAGGCTGAGGCGGGTGGATCATGAAGTCAAGAGATCAAGACCATCCTGGTCAACATGGTGAAACCCCATCTCTACTAAAAATACAAAAATTAGCTGGACGTGGTGGCACGTGCCTGTAGTCCCAGCTACTCGGGAGGCTGAGGCAGAAGGATTGCTTGAACCCAGGAGGTGGAGGTTGCGGTGAGCTGAGATCATGTCATTGCACTCCAGCCTGGGTAACAAGAGTGAAACTTAGTCTCAAAAAAAAAAAAAAAAACAAGGAAATGGAGATAATGGTAATCTATGTCTTGTACCAGATCTTAGAAGAAAAGCTTTCAGTTTTTCCCTATTGATTATGATGTTAGTTGTGGAATATTCATAAATGGCCTTCATTGTGTTGAGGTAATTTTCTTCTATGCCTATTTTATTGAGAGTTTTTAATCATCAGTGGATGTTGAACTTTGTCAAATGCTTTTTCTGCATCTATGATTATGTGGTTTTTATCTTTCACTCTGTTAATGTGATATATCACATTGGTTTGGGTATTTTTTATTAATTAATTTTATTTTTGCATTTTAGGTTTTGGGGTACATGTGAAGAACATGCAAGATAGTTGCATAGGTATGCCATGCCAGTGTGATTTGCTGCCTTCCTCCCCTTCACCTATATCTGGTATTTCTCTCCATGCTATCGCTCCCCAACTCCCCACCCGCCACTGTCCCTCCCCTGTTCCCCAGAACAGACCCCAGTGTGTAGTGCTTCCCTCCCTGCGTCCATGTGCTCTCATTATTCAACAGCCACCTATGAGTGAGAACCTGCGGTATTTCATTTTCTGTTCTTGTGTCAGTTTGCTGAGAATGATGGTTTCCAGGTTCATCCACGTCCCTACAAAGGACACGAACTCATCGTTTTTGATGGCCACATAATATTCCATGGTGTATATGTGCCACATTTTCCCTGTCCAGTCGATCATCGATGGGCATTTGGGTTGGTTCCAAGTCTTTGCTATTGTAAACTGTGCTGCAGTGAACATGTTCATGTGCATGTGTCCTTATAGTAGAACTATTTATAATCCTTTGGATATATACCCAGTAATGGGATTGCTGGGTCAAATGGAATTTCTATTTCTAGGTCCTTGAGGAATCACCACACTGTCTTCCACAATGGTTGAACTAATTTACACTCCCATCAGCAGTGTAAGAGTGTTCCTATTTCTCCACAACCTCTCCAGCATCTGTTGTCTCCAGACTTTTTTGAGATGGAGTCTCACTCTGTTGCCCAGGCTGGAATGCAGTGGCCCGATCTCAGCTCATTGCAAGCTCTGCCTCCCGGGTTCAAGCAATTCTCATGCCTCAGCCTCCCAAGTAGCTGAGATTATGGGTATGTGCCACCATGCCCAGCTAATTTTTTTGGTACTTTTAGCAGAGATGGGGTTTCACCATGTTGATCAGGCTGATCTTGAACTCCTGACCTAGGTGATCCACCCACCTCAGCCTCCCAAAATGCTAGGATTGGCTACAGGCCTGAGCCACCGCACCCAGCCCAGTGAGCATCTTCATGAGCATTATTTTGAATTTTCATATATGATAAATCATTTATCTCCATTTCATTACAGTCAATCTCTGGAGATTTGTCTTTTTCTTTTGTTTAGAACATATTTTTATATTTCTTCACTTTTCTTGATTCTGTATTGGTTTCTTCATATTAAACAATCACCTCTCTCAGTCTTCACAGACTGGCCTAATATAAAAGAGCCTTACCAGTTAGTCCAGCCAGAGATCCTGCCTGGGTCCCCCTCAAATCTTTGTGGTCATCTAGACCATCATCTTTGATCTTAGTGACTCCCAGAAGACTAGAATATGCCGAGTCCCATTAGTATCCTGAAACAGGCAAGACAGGAGCCAGTCCCTCATGTAGCAGCTGGAAAAGTTGGGATGCTACATGTGTAGTCCAGTCCTTTCTCTCCTCAAGCAGAAGCTGTGAGCTGGAGTTTATCATCATTTGCTCAGCACTGAGCCAAGAAGGATAGCTGGGGCAAATGCTTGCACTCTCAAAGTACACACTTTTCAAACCATTGCTTTGCTGTCTGTCACCTCCAGGGGCTTAGCAAATGCTAGCAGAAAACTCTGAGAGACAGGCACTTTAACTGCAGGCTTGTTTCTGTCTCTGGAATGAGCCCCAGAAAGGAGGTGCAGGAGGTGCCCACACACCTATTCAGCCTGGCGACAAAGTGAGACTCCATCTCAAGGAAAAAAAATACACAAAAATCATCCCAATTTCCTAGAGCTTACACTTAGTAAACTTCAATGGACGTTCTTAGCAACAGTCTGGTTTTTCAGCTTATGTTCATTTGCCCATTTATTTGGTAATTCCTTCATCGGCATTGTATATCTTAACATCATTCTGGTAGAGTGCAAAGGATGTAGCATATCCCATTGATGTTTAACACATAACTGGTTTCCACTTACATCTTCCCAGATATTTCCCAGATTATTCTGTGTTCTCTCTCAAGTGTGCTTCATTCTAGTACAGGAATACAGTATTCCTGCCTAGTCAGTATTCAAAATTAGAACTAAGGGCACAAGCTATAGTTTTAAGGGCATGCATGTGCCAAGAGGAACAGAGTCATGCTGGATTGAAGAGTATGGGGGTGACATTTTTAAGACACGGGGAGCGAGGTAGGATCTCACACTTGGGGGATAGAGTTCACATACTTATCATGTCACTAAATTTCCTGCCAATGGGGAGAGAGGCAGGAATCACAGGGTTCTACTGTTGAGAAGGCTAGGATGGGCCTTGGTGTAAAAAGGCACTGTTGAAAACAGAGTGTAAGCAAACAGTGAAAGCTGAAGAACATTTCTGGCAGGCAGAAACAGAAAGAAGGTTAAGAGAAGAAATAGAAGGTAAACTGGGAACATAAGCAGTAGAAGTGAAAAAAAAAAAAAAAAAAAAAAAAAAGGCTGTGATTCCAGGGGAGAATTCAGGAGGGGGAATGTTGAGTCTACAGAACATCAGAAAAAATTTTTACTTCTCTTGACGTCACCAAGGAATGTATTTGACATGTGGTGTGTCTTTTTATTTTTTCTTGCTGTTAACAGATACTCATTGAGATCCTGCTACATGTAAAGCACTGTGACAAATGTGGTGGGAAATTAAGAATTCAGGCTGATTGTCCTCTAGGGACTTTTAATCCAGATGGAGCGACAAGATATATGCCCAGGAAAAGCTTAGTAGCAATACAAGGCTGTGTATGATTGTGTTCAAGTAAGTGTTTCAAATAAGAGGGTCAAAGAGAAAGATCTCAGCTCTTGCTGGTGAGGGACATAAGGTCAGTCTGTGGCCCCAAGAGGATTTGGTTGGGGTATGAGAAGGAGGGCAAGTCCTGGAAACTAAGTAGGAGTCAAGACAAGGAGACTGGCGTTGGTGGGTGTTTAAGAATGGAAGAAATCCCAAAGGGACTGAGAAAATTTAATTCATTTGACTCCTTTTATTTTTTTTACCCAGTGTTTGTTTGTGTGAAGCCTGGGATAATTAGGCTCTGTGACATTCTAATCCTCACCTGCACTCTCACTGCTTCTGCCCTTCCGTGGTTGGCCTTCAACCTCTTGACCTGAGTGAAGACAGACATCTCAGGCAGTTCCCTAGTCTGCTCAGTGCTCCCTTTGTAATCTGCAGTGGTGGGGTCACATGCTGGATTCTATCAAAATCAAGTAAGTTCTTTTCTTGAAAGGGAGGATCCAGCTCCAATCCAGTCCCTTCCAGAAATTGTCAGCATCTTTTTCTGCCCTAGTATACCTGAAGGAAACATTCCTACTGGTAGTAGTGGCTCATTTCAAAGCATATCACATCCAGGGGCCCTCTAGGGATACCAGCTCAGGTAGACTCATTATTCTAGATATTTTCGCAGCATTCTTCTGCCTCTACTCCTAAGCTTCCCATGAGCTGCCTTTCGTTCCTGCCTTAAAGCTCCTACACCGCATCTTTTAGCTCTGGGCACGCAGACTCAGGAGGGAGGTCTAGAGAGCTGTTAGCCTTTCTTCTCTCTTCTTCCCTCATTCAGACTACTTCATATTTGGTCGAATTTTTGTGATTAGCGCCGTTCTTCTCTCCTTCCTGAGCTTCATACTGCTGGACTTCCCTCATTTCTTTCATGATACCTGGAAATGCACCTTATGTGTGCAGTCACCTTTATCCTTATCAGTAAGGAACAGGAGGAAGGGGGTTCCATCCATAGTCCTGGTTCTGGGTGGGGTGGCATTTCATTAGACATAGTCTCTTGGAAACTGCTCAGGGACAGCTAAGGAAAAGGAGGATCCAGTGGTGGCCGGTGGGTGGGGGGCGGGGGGAGGGCAGGCAGGGAAAAAAAAAGAAGCTAGAGTAGGAGGAGCTAAAATGACGACTTAAGGTTCTGGGAATTGCCCTTCGGCAGTAGACTAAGCTAACTAGGTGATGGGTCATCACCTTTTTTTTTTTTTTTTTTTTTTGAGTAACAGTTATCTGTGTGTGCCTTGCATTACTGCTGCACTCTGCATACTGTGAAAGTAAATAAGTTGCAAAAGAAAGTGAAAGTCACCTTTCTCTACCTGTCTTTCATCCTTTTATGCAGTGTCACACTATTTCTCTCATCTGGTAAGTGTTCTTGGGGCTTTTAGAGTGGAAGTTGGGGTAGGTCCTGAATCTGGGACCATCATATCTATCAATTTCAACTGTTTTCCTTGAGCACTGTTAGTTTCTAGGCATGTATTTGATACAATGGCTTCTCATTTGCTCATCACAGCTGTTCTTACTCTATGTTAGAATTCTGCCTTCATAGAAGGCAAGGAATCGATTTCTCTTATAGATTCTGGTAGAACCACATCTTGGAGATGAGCGGATTTATAAAATAAATTCTAGTCGGGCAAGGACTGGGATAAAGAAATGGGATCAATAGAGTAACCTGCACTTAATTTTTTATTTTTTACTTTTTTTTTTTTTTTTTTTCCTGATCTCCTACCACCAGCATAAGCTGTACTTTAGGCTCCTAAACAACATTCTCATTTGTTAAACCTGTTTGAAAATGTAATTTTTAAATATCAAGCGTTGTAGACATTTTTATCTTCTATGTCATCATTCTTCCTTCAGGCATTCTCTGCTTCTTCAGCTCTCTTCCTTGTTGGCTTATGTGCACTACTGCAACCAATCCAAGTTTAACCAGTGCAAATACCAGTAACCAAAGTGAATCCAGCATCAAACAGGGAGGAGACTGGGTAGAGATGGCTAGGCTGACCTCGTGGTGACAAGGCTGACTTCTGAAAGTTCATGTCCAGCCTGTCGTTCGAGACTTCATAGCCACACACGCACTGTTGTTTAACTACTAGGTAAGACTGAAGAGAGTTGGCCTTTTATAATCATTGTTCAAATATGGATTAGGAGTCTAGGAACCTGGGTTTTCACAGGAGGGAAGACACAGTTGGGTGTGTGAAAGTGAATGAATCTTTGGCTCTTGGAGACTGATAATGAAAAACTTTGTCCTCACCTTGAAGACTCCCTAGGCCCATCCCACCCACTCACTGTTATTTGTGGTCCCTGGCAGGATTTTCTAATAGTAACAAAGCTTTCTCTTCACCTATGAGGCCTGAGTTGTGATAAAAACTCTCTGCCCTCAGGGAGTTTCATGACTGGGATCTTTTCACTTCTGCATTATTTAGGATTCTTTTGGTTATAGGAAACAAAACCTTATCCAAACCACTTTAAGCAACAACAAAAGAATGAATTTATGGGAAAGATGGAAGAGTAGCTTATCATCTCAAAGGAAGTTCTGGTGGGATCAGGTTACTCAAGAAACCTTGGGGACTGGCACCTGGAACTTGTGTCTCTCAGAATACTCCCCACCTCTCACCTCCACTTGCCTTGGAGGCTTCATTCTTTCAGTCAGAGAAAATGTCAAGAGACATGGGCTCTGGCAGTCCTGAGGAAAGGGAAGGGTGGATCTCTCTCCTAACTTCAGTGTATGAAATGTAAGATGTCTCATGGTCACACTTGGGGCATTTCTCTATCTTCCGGTCAGAGGCATGAGTCTGTTGCCAGAAGAGAGGTAGACGGGGATGGTGGGAGGAGACATAGGCAATAACCTCTGCAAGAAGCACTGTCAGAACAGGAGCTGGCAGTGCCCTGAGTACTGTGTCTTTCTGTTTCAGTGGAGTTTTTCATCCTTCTGATGTCTGACCTCATGAGAGGATATTTATGAGGATGGGCAAAAATTCTTTATGTCAATGACATGGAGATAGAGCATGTGGAAGTCCTAGGAGTCAGATTCAGCACTTTTTAGCAGAAAACTGAAGTCAGAATTATTAAGGTAAAATTCTGCCATTCCTACTAGTTGAAACAAAAATTAGAGACATACATTTCAAATTACAAACTGAGAAGGGCATTTTAGGTTTGTTAGGAATTAGAGAAGTGGATGTTGGGACTAAATTACAAATCTCAATGGAACATGAAGAAACAATGCAATTAGGCCAAAATGCTTACAAACTGGGTGAAACATATGTAAACTGATGATTACATATTTCTGTTTTCTTTTGAGACAGGTCTTGCTCCGTCCCCCGGGCTAGATAGAGCACGATGGCATGATCATGGCTCACTACAGCCTCAACCTCTGGTGCTCAGGCAATCTTCCTGCCTCAACCTCCTGAGTAGCTGGGATCACAGGTGCACTCCACCACATCTGGCTAATTTTTATTATTTGTAGAGACAGATTGCCCAGGCTCCTCTCAAACTCCTAGGCTCAAACGATCCTCTGGCCTCATTCTCCCAATATGCTGGATTCTGGTGCAAGCTGTGTCCTGGGCTGCCCAAGGGTTCAAAGACCTAAGAGGGAATGGTGGGGAATAAAGAAAAGCACAGAGATACACATATAGAAAGCTGGGCCAGGCAGTCCAGGAAAGTAAGGATGTCAGTCTCTCTGGCCCTGACCTGCCTCAAGTACTTTATTTTATGTTTACAAAGCACATAGCAGAGGGAGGGTGCAGTTTCTTAGAACAGCCTGTGGTTGTGATTCTCACACTTCAGTTAACATACTTCAGCTAACAACTCTTTTGCAGCAAGGTCAGTGAGAGCTGGTTCTCTTTTTCTAGGCCTCTCTGCTCTTCTCCAAGACATACACATTCCCCTATTATGGTTTTGCTTCTCTGGAGTCCACCCAACGTTCACAGCAGCCTTGCTGCTGATCCCTCCAGAGTGGGTTGGCTACTCTGGCTCTCTACACGGGATTACATACATGAGCCACTGCAACCAGCTTGATGGCTGCATTTTTAAAGGAAAACAGAGTACTGGGCTGTTCATCTTCAAATGTTTTAGTTGACAGAGTAGATTAAAAATTATTCTTTGGGGAAATATTTTTAGACCAGCCTGGGTAACACAGTGAGACCCTGTCTGTATTATATACTTAAGAGAAAAAAAATTACCCCACAGAGAGATGCTAAAGACCCAGAAAAAAAGGCCATTGTATACAGAAAGTGTGATAATTGCTTGATAATGTGAGGGTGCCACAGATAGTAGTCATCTGTAGTGTGTAACTAACAGGCTTGAGAAGTGACAGAGAAGCCAACTAAAACTGTAGAAACTTCTATGCAATTAGGAAAAAACAAGAGAGATTGGACTATGTTAAGGCCAATAACAACACTGATATTATTGCAGTTTCAGAAAATTGATACATTCCTTTTCAAACCATTTTTACTGTTCAGCAGGGTTAATGGAATTCCTTATCCATAAATGTTAGTATGATCCTAAATTTCCGTCTTTCCACCTCACCCAGGTCTCTGTTTCCTTTCCTGAGCCCTCCCCACACCCGGCTGGCTGGACGAGGCCTTCCTCATTAGTGTCCCTACTCAGGGGGCCTCTGCCTGTGGCTTCCCCTGACTTCTGCCTACCTTGCAGTGCAGCCAGACTCAATCTTCCCAAAATGCTGAGCTGAGGATACTCTTAAAGTCTATCTTCCTTTCTTCTTGCCTGCAGAATAAAGCCCTTAAATTGAGAGATATGATGTTTACAAGCTGGCACCAACCCACCCTTTAAATGTTTAAGTATTTTCATTGTGACACATGCCATGTATGCCAAAAAATATAAAAATGTATATATAAAGTTTGAAGCATAAGAAACAAACCACCAGATCTAGGAAAAATATATATTGACAGTATATTAGAAGCCACTTACCTGCCTTTATTTTTTATTTTTATTTTTATGTATTTGTTTTTTGAGACGGAGTTTCGCTCTTGTTGCCCAGGCTGGAGTGCAATGGCATGATCTTGGCTCACTGCAGCCTCTGACTCCTGGGTTCAAGTGACTCTCCTGCCTCAGCCTTCCGAGTAGCTGGGATTACAGGCATGGGCCACCACACCCGGCTAATTTTGTATTTTTAGTATAGACAGGTTTCTTCATGTTGGTCAGAGTGGTCTCAAACTCCCAACCTCAGGTGATCCACCTGCCTCAGCCTCCCAATGTGCTAGGATTACAGGAGTGAGCCACAGCGCCCAGCTTCTACCTACCTTTACAGCTACTTTTTCCTGCTCTTGTATTCCTCTTCCCATGGCCAATTCACACTCTAGTTCTACCACACGGAACTGCTTTCCACAAATAGGCCAGGTAAACTTCCAGTCTTTGCACTTCCTGAGCTCTCTGGCTCATCATTCCCTTCTTCACAAGGTCAATTCTATTTCCCTTTTAAAATTCAGCTCAGACCGGGCATGTTGACTCATGCCTGTGATCTCAACACTTTGGGAGCATGAGGCAGAAGGATTGCTTGAGTCCAGGAGTTTGAGACCAGCCTGGGCAACACCGTGAAACCCTGTCTGTATTATATATTTAAGAGAAAAAAAGATTCAGCTCAAATGTGATGTTGACATGGTTTGGCTGTTTATCCTCACCCAAATTCACCTTGCATTGTAATAGTCCCACGTGTGGTAAGAAGGAACCAGGTGGGAGGTAATTAATCTTGGGGGTAGGCTTTTCCCATGCTGTTCTCATGATTGTGAATAAGTCTGATTAGATCGGATGGTTTTATAAAGGCAGGTTCCCTGCCCATGCTCTCGTCTGCCGCCATGTGAGACAACCCTTTGCTCTTCCTTTGTCTTCCACCATGAGTGTGAGGCCTCTCCAGCTATGTGGAACTTTGAGTACATTAAACCTCTTTCCTTTATAAATTACCCAGTCTTGGGTATGTCTCTATTAGCATGAGAACGGACTAATACAGATGTTATGGAGAACTTTCCCTGACTTCCCCTCCAGCATTGATTGATCTGCTTCTATGCTGCTAGAGCATTTTCTTCTTGTTTCTGGGATACCAATCCTCCTGTTTTTTTTTTTTTTTTTTTAGTTTTTTTTTGTTGGTTTGTTTGTCTGAGACAGAGTCTTGCTCTGTCACCCAGGCTGGAGTACAGTGGCGCAACTCACTGCAACCTCCACCTTCCGAGTTCAGGTGATTCTTCTGCCTCAGCCTCCTGAATAGCTGGGACTTCTGGTGTGTGCCACCATGCCCAGCTTATCTTTGTAGTTTTAGTACAGAAGGGGTTTCACCATGTTGGCCAGGAGAGTCTCGATCTCTTGACCTCTTATGGGTGACATGCCCCTGTAATACTAGCTACTCAGGAGGCTGAGGCAGGAGAATTGCTTGAACCTAGGAGGCGGAGGTTGCAGTGAGCCGCCAAGATTGCGCCCAAGCACTCCAGCCTCAGTGACACAGCGAGACTCCATTTCAATAAATAAATGAATAATAATTGGTAACTCACTACAACAACAAAAACAACAGTGATTTATAAATATGAACTCACAGCTAAATACTTTGGCCAAGACCTGGAATATGTTCATAAAAAATATCTCAATTCACTTTATTGACTTATTTTCCTTCCAGATACGTTGTTCCCTACCCCCTTGATCTTTTTGGTTTGTTTGTTTTGAGACAGTGTCCTGCTCTGTTTCCCAGGCTGGAGTGCAATGGCATGATCACAGCTCACTGCAGCTTAGACCTGCTGGGTTTAAGCAACCCTCCCACATCAGCCACTCTCCCACCACAGCTGAGAGCACAGACACATGCCATCATGCACAAATAAGTTTTACTTTTAAATTTTTTATAGAACTGAGGTCTCCCTATGTTGACCAGGCTGGTCTCAAACTCCTGAGCTCAAGCAATCCTCTGGCCTCAGCCTCCCAGAAAAATAAACTTGCTTTAAATCTCCACACTAGTATCTTCAGATTGAGGAAGGAAAGTTCCACCAATTTACCCCAATCAATCAACAGATAAGGTTGTTGCATTCAGTTTCAAAACTTAGACCTAATTTCTCCCATGCACCATATACTGGTTTACAGAATGCTATTTCTACATGTAGAGAAACAGTGGTTCCTTGGAATCTCCCATGTAATCCCACATGAGATTGCATTTTGAAAGAACCTCATACTCATGACACATGGGTCAATGCCATCTAGGAACCATTCAGTGGCTGAATCCTCAGATAGGCACTCAGTGTGCCCAGAGCCCAGGGGCATGCCATGTGTCCCCACGTAAAGATTTGTTGAATGAATGAAGGGGTTGAACTCCATTGCCCTGCCCTATTAAAGGTGTATGCTTTCTCTGCTTATACCAGTATGGTAATACCCTGACCTTCCTTATGATCTTTGCACTCAACTCTCAACTCTGTGCCCTGTTGGAATGGTACTGAAATGCAAATTCAGCTACAATCTATCCTAAATTCATTTACCAGCAGACTTTGCTTACAGTGCTTAAATATTTTTTTCTTGACATTTAAAGCCTTTCATGAGGAAAGCTGGCCTGTCTTCCAGCTTTACTCCTGGATTTCCATCCTGTGCTGACTCTCAGAAAACAAAATCATTGTTAATTCGCTTTCAAAACTGTTGTTTTATTCTTCTGAGACTTTGCAGATACCTTTGAGTAAGGCAGCTGGATAGCTCCTCACTTTTAAATATAACTGCAGATACTGCCGTGAGTGGAGATGGAAAGAAAGGGGAAGGTGAAGGATGATGGACTGTAAAAATTCATGCTTTCTCATTCTTGTCTGGTTTCATAATCAGTGCCTAGAAAGGAGTCAAAGAAGGTTTTCTTTGTACATCTTCTAAATAACACAAAAACTAGCTCCCCGTTAAAGCCTTAGAATTAGTTTCTTGGATTAAAAACAAAAGCAATAGATTTGAGACTCATATTCAGATTCCCACAGATGCTGTAGCCAGTGCGCAGAGCACTGACCACTGTATGATCATGGCAGGCCACTGGGAAAACCTGATGACTTCTATTTATCACAAATTTGTCATGCCAGTTGCCTTTTTATCAAACCAGTAAGAGCTCAAAGGGCATATTGTAAAATCTTCATGGGTAGATTAATCTTTCTTTTTTTCACCTATGGCCAATTGTCTTGTTCATTCCAGAAAACCAGAGAGGCTCACGGCTTGCCATCTTATCTTGGTTTAAGAATTCTTGGAAGGTCAGGTCATGAGTATGAGGCTCTTTCAAAATTTACACACTAAAATATTTCTATGTCATCACTGTTCTTTCTGTTCTGTGTATCATCTTCATTTCTCAGCTATGTCCATTTTTATTTCTTCAGTTTAATATGGCCTTGCCTCTTAGCCACCTTTCTGTCATACATTTCTGGGTTTTTTGCTATTCACTCACATGGCATGGTTATGTGACTACTATATGAAGTACATTAACAGGGATTGAAATTTAAGTTGTTAGCAACTTAAAATAGCCAGTTATAAGTATAAAATGTTTTAGGTAAACCTACAGTAACCACAAGACAAAAAAACCTATAGTAAATCCACAAAGGATAAAAAGAAAGAAAGAAATGCATACTACCACAGAAAATATAAAATCACCAATCAAAACAGCAAGAGAGGAAGAAGGAAACAAAAAACCTGCAAAACAACAAGAAAATATTTAACAAAATGTCAATGGTAAGTCTTTAACTGTCAATAATTGCCTTCATGTAAGAGGATTTAATTCTTCAATAAAAAGACATAGAGTGGCTAACTGGATTTTTAAAACTATATCCCAAAAAAGACCCAACTATATGCTGCCTACCAGAAATTCACCTCACCTTTAAGAACACACAAACTAAAAGTGAAAAGATGGGAAAAGACATTCTGTGCCAAAGGAAACCAAAAGAGAGCAGATACACTTAGAGTAGGCTTTAAGTCAGAAAGTATAGAAAGAGACAAAGGGGTTTTTATATCATGATAAAAGTGCCAATTCATCAACAAGATATAACAATGATAAATTTATATGCACCCAACATTGGAGCACCTAAATATAGAAAGCAAATATTCATAGGTCTAAAGAAAGAGATAGACTGCAATAGAATAATATGAGGGGACTTCAGGACCCCACTTCCAACAATGACACAAAATCAATAGAAAATATTGAACTTGATATATACTCTAGACCAAATAAACCTAACAGGCATAGACAATATTGCACCCAACAGCAGTAGAATGCCACGTCTATTTAACATGATACTGGAAGTCCTAGACAGAATACACATTCTGGTCGAGTGCACATGAAACATTCTCCAGGATATGTCATATATAAGGCCACAAAACAAGTCTTAACAAATCTGAGAAGACTGAAATCATATCAAGTATCCTGTCTGACCATGATGGCATGAAAAAAGAAAACAGGAGGAATTTTTGAAAATTCACAACTATGTGGAAATTAAACAACATGCTCCTGAACAACCAATGGGTCAAAAAAGAAATCAAAAGGAACATTTAAAAAATATTTTGGTACGGCCAGGCGCGGTTGCTCACGCCTATAATCCCAGTACTTTGGGAGGCCGAGGCGGGTGGATCACACGGTCAAGAGATCGAGAACATCCTGGTCAACAAGGTGAAACCCTGTGTCTACTAAAAATACAAAAAATTAGCTGGGCATGGTGGCGTGTGCCTGTAATCCCAGCTACTCGGGAGGCTGAGGCAAGAGAATTGCTTGAACCCAGGAGGCGGAGGTTGCAGTGAGCCGAGATCGCACCATTGCACTCCAGCCTGGGTAACAACAGCAAAACTCCGTCTCAATATATATATATATATTTGGACAAATGCAAATGGAAATACAATATGCCAAAACTTACAGGATAGAACAAAAGCAGTTCTAAGAGAGAAGTTTATAGCAATAAATGCCTACATCAAGAAAGATGAAAGATCACAAATAGACGACTTAGCATTACACCTCAAGGACTGGAAAAACAATCAACTAAGCTAGTTACAAAGTTAGTAGGAAGACAGAAATAATAAACAGAACTGAAATAAATAGAAGATAGAAAAAATAGATCAACCAAACTAACGGTTTTATAAAAAAAGAAACAAAATTGACAAACCTTTAACCAGACTGATTAAGAAAAATATGCAAAGACTCAAAATCAGAAATGAAAGAGGAGACATTACAACTGATAGCACAGAAATACAAAGGATTACTTAAAAACTATTATGAACAAGTACATGCCAACAAATTGGATAACCTAAAAACTGGATAAATTCCTAGACATATGCAACCTGCAGGATTGAATCAGGAACCGGAAGAGACCAACATCAAGTAAGGAGATTAAATCAGTGATAAGTCTACCAGCAGAGAAAAGCCCTGGACATGACAACTTCACTGCTGAATTTAATGAAACATGTAAAGAAGCAATACCAGCAGAGAAAAGCCCTGGACATGACAACTTCACTGCTGAATTTAATGAAACATGTAAAGAAGCAATACCAGCAGAGAAAAGCCCTGGACATGACAACTTCACTGCTGAATTTAATGAAACACGTAAAGAAGCAATACCAGCAGAGAAAAGCCCTGGACATGACAACTTCACTGCTGAATTTAATGAAACACGTAAAGAAGCAATACCAGCAGAGAAAAGCCCTGGACATGACAACTTCACTGCTGAATTTAATGAAACACGTAAAGAAGCAATACCAGCAGAGAAAAGCCCTGGACATGACAACTTCACTGCTGAATTTAATGAAACACGTAAAGAAGCAATACCAGCAGAGAAAAGCCCTGGACATGACAACTTCACTGCTGAATTTAATGAAACACGTAAAGAAGCAATACCAGCAGAGAAAAGCCCTGGACATGACAACTTCACTGCTGAATTTAATGAAACACGTAAAGAAGCAATACCAGCAGAGAAAAGCCCTGGACATGACAACTTCACTGCTGAATTTAATGAAACACGTAAAGAAGCAATACCAGCAGAGAAAAGCCCTGGACATGACAACTTCACTGCTGAATTTAATGAAACACGTAAAGAAGCAATACCAGCAGAGAAAAGCCCTGGACATGACAACTTCACTGCTGAATTTAATGAAACACGTAAAGAAGCAATACCAGCAGAGAAAAGCCCTGGACATGACAACTTCACTGCTGAATTTAATGAAACACGTAAAGAAGCAATACCAGCAGAGAAAAGCCCTGGACATGACAACTTCACTGCTGAATTTAATGAAACACGTAAAGAAGCAATACCAGCAGAGAAAAGCCCTGGACATGACAACTTCACTGCTGAATTTAATGAAACACGTAAAGAAGCAATACCAGCAGAGAAAAGCCCTGGACATGACAACTTCACTGCTGAATTTAATGAAACACGTAAAGAAGCAATACCAGCAGAGAAAAGCCCTGGACATGACAACTTCACTGCTGAATTTAATGAAACACGTAAAGAAGCAATACCAGCAGAGAAAAGCCCTGGACATGACAACTTCACTGCTGAATTTAATGAAACACGTAAAGAAGCAATACCAGCAGAGAAAAGCCCTGGACATGACAACTTCACTGCTGAATTTAATGAAACACGTAAAGAAGCAATACCAGCAGAGAAAAGCCCTGGACATGACAACTTCACTGCTGAATTTAATGAAACACGTAAAGAAGCAATACCAGCAGAGAAAAGCCCTGGACATGACAACTTCACTGCTGAATTTAATGAAACATGTAAAGAAGCAATACCAGCAGAGAAAAGCCCTGGACATGACAACTTCACTGCTGAATTTAATGAAACATGTAAAGAAGCAATACCAGTTCTTCTCTATCTCTTTCAAAAAACCGAAGTAGAGGAAATACTCCCAAACACATTCACAGTAATGGCCAGCATTACCGGGAACCCACTGCCGGACAAGACCTCTACAAAATAAATAAAACAAAAAAAATTACAAACCAATATCCTTGATGAACATATATGCAGATATACTCAACACAGTACTAGCAAATTGAATTCAATAGCACATTTTAAAAAACCGTTTACCATGATCAAGTGGGATTTATCACAGGGATACAAAGATGGTTCAACTTACACACATCTATAAATGTGTGATAAACCATATTAACAGAATGAAAGACAAAAACCATCTCATCTCAATAGATGCAGATAAAGCATTTGACAAAATTTAACATTCCTTCATGATTAAAAACTCTCAAAAAATAGGTATAGCATCAACAAATGATAGATAAAGAAAATATTACAACTGCACAATGAAATACTATTCAGTCATTAAAAACAGAAATCCTGTCCTTTTCAAGGTGGATGAACCTGGAAGGCATTGTGTTAAGTGAAATAAGCCAAGGGCAGAAAGACAAACACTGCATGATCTCACTTACATGTGGGATCTAAAAAAGTCAAACTCATAAAATCCAGAGAGTAGAATGGTAGTTGTCAGGGGCTGGGGGAGGAGATGGGAGGTGGGAGTGGAATTAGGTGTTTGTCAAAGGTCCCAAAATTTCAGTTAAACAGGAGGAATAAGTTCAGATCTTCTGTATTGTATGGTGACTACAGATAATAATAATGTATTGTATGCTTGATAATTGATGAGAGTAAATTTAAGTGAGAGTAGATTTAAGCACACACACAAATAAGTAATAGTTATGCTAATTAGCTCGAGTTAACCATTTCACAATGTGTGCATATATCAAAACATCATGTTGTACATATTATATACCATTTTTATTTTTCAACTAAAAAATCATTGTAAAAACAAGTGTTTGATGCTCATCTCAAACTATAAAAAGCCTGCAATGCAAAGCGTTTCTGTGGTGTGGCAGTTACCACGGTGCCTAACACGCCGAAGGTCGCCTATTTGAAACCCAATGGAAACAACAGATTTTTTTTTTTTTTTTTTTTTTTTTTTGAGACGGAGTTTTGCTCTTGTTACCCAGGCTGGAGTGCAATGGCGTGATCTCGGCTCACCGCAACCTCCGCCTCCTGGGTTCAGGCAATTCTCCTGCCTCAGCCTCCCGAGTAGCTGGGATTACAGGCAAGGGCTACCATGCCCAGCTAATTTTTTGTATTTTTAGTAGAGACGGGGTTTCACCGTTTTGACCAGGATGGTCTCGATCTCTTGACCATGTGATCCACCCGCCTCGGCCTCCCAAAGTGCTGGGATTACAGGCTTGGGCCACCGCGCCCGGCAAACAGATTTCTTTTGTCTGCCAGAATCTGACTGGGAGTGGCCGCCTCTTCCTGGGAGTCCAGAGCTGCAAGGAACAAGTGAAAATCTTGTCTCTTTTTTTTTTTTAAAAAAAGATCATCGTCCTGGGATAGCTGTGCCAAATTAGCAGGCCGCTCTGGACGGGCGCTCCCCAGCTGGGACGTGCTCTCCTCTCCCTGAAAATCCGGACCGTGAAATCTTACAGCACCAGATTTCCAGTGTGCACTTTCTCCTGGTTACGTTTATTCCCTCTCCCTCGCAGAGGCATAGCCGTCGCGCTCTTGCCCTGGCCATTTTTGAGTAAACTCGCCTTAAGTCGAGTCCCTTAACAATTTCTTATGTTCTGAGCCGCCAAAAATAGTGGGTAATGGTGGCACATCTACTCCTGAATAAAGGAAAGGACAGAGAGTCTTGGGGCAGGTGAGGAATTAGCTCAAGTGGTAGACTGCTCGCTTAGCACGTAAGAGGGGGTGAGATCGATGCTCACCTTCTCCAGGTTGTTCTTTATAGACATGGGGTCACAGTTGACAAGTAGCTTCAGGTTTAGTGACCTGTCGAAAATGTCAGCCACTTGACTGCTCCACTGGTTAAAGACCTGTGGGCATAAAGAAACAGTGCTAGTAATGGCCCCTAAAACGAGCCATACACAAAACCCATTTTGTAAGTTGTTTTCTCTTTATTAAAAGGAGCAAAGAGATCCCAAGAGGGTGGGACATACCCGATTGTTCTTTTTCTCGGCTTTCTGCAGCTTGACCCAAAATGCAGCGCAGTCCTGGAAACTGCAGGGCAGAGCAGGATAAATCAAACCCAGCTTTCTTTCTGGTCAGCGCACTGTAAAGTGAAGTTCCAATTGAAGGGAAAGTCCTGGGGGGAGTGTGGAAAGCAAACCGTAAGTGGTCTGTGAACCCGCCCAGTGCACCGCTGAGTTTAGAATATGTGGCTGTAAGGAGCAAAAGCAAACACAGAAAGCTTATTTTTCCTAAATTAAAAACTTGCTTTGTGATTCTGCTTATATAAGGTATCTTGAATAGGCAAATTCATGTAAATAAAAAGAATAGAAGTTCTTGGGGAGAAGGAAATGTAGAGTTCTTGTTTAATGGGTACAGAGTTTCTATTTGATGATGTTGAGAAAGTTCTGGAAATGGGTAGTGGTGACGGTTGTTCACATTGTAAATGTACTTAGTGCCGCTAAATTGAACACTTAAAATCTTAAATGTAAAATGTGTTATGTATATTTTCCCACAATGAGAAAACACAAACTCTTGTTCTTTCTTTAATTTTAGCACATAGTCTCATCATCCATTTTTCTTCACATCATCTCATCTATTCATTCTTCTATTCATTTGACAAATACTTATAAATGTCTAAATTTATTGTTCCATTCATCAGACATTAATTCACCTCTTCTGTGCCACACAATTTCAAGACTTCTCCCTCAAATGTGTACACCAATGTCTTGACAAACACCATAGATCTTTCCTGCACAACCTCTCCAGAATCGTTCCCTCTATCTCTGTAAAGAAACCTCAATTCTTTCATCTCTTTGTAACTGCTTTCCATTTCTCTTCAGTTGCAGTTTTCAGTTTTCCTTTTCCCAAGCTCTTTGACATTCTACATTGAACACCTTTTTCTTAAATGTTCATTTGATTATGTAAGCTGACTGGAAATTTTTTCAAGGGTTCCTAAGTCTCAGTGTTTTCTCAGTCATTATCATCATGTGCACAGGCATTTCAATCACTACTTCCTTTCACGTCTTTTCTTTCATTTTATAAACAGGCACACACATAAGCAGGCACACACACACTTGTGCACTATACATCCCAAGTGAACAGGCATGTTTCCTTACACAGGAATTTCTACATCCATGCCTGTTCCTTCCAACTCATGTGCATTCTTCCTCATCTGCATCCTTCAAGGTTCATATTATCCCTCTACTACAAGCTGGTCTTTTAATCCCCGTGGTTCTTGTCTGTAATCGTTTTGTGATTTTTGCTGTTTTCTTATATGGTGTGAATATGTGAGTTCTACATGATATACCTTAAAAAGAATTGAATATATGTATATGGGTATGTATATGTGTGTATATATGTATAAGTATATGTGTATATTTTTATCTGTAGCTTAGATTTAGGAAGTCTGAGGGTTTCCATAGTGTAGAGATTATCTCACTTACCTAACATGAGATGAGGCCCGCAGATATAAAACAGATGTTATATAATTATAAAGTGCTATTCACCAAAGGGATACATCTGTCCTAAATAAGTCTGTTTCTGGCCACAGAGCTTCAAAACTTATAAACAAAATGGATAAAACAGAAAGAAAATAGAAAAATCCAATTACAGTTGTAGATGTTAACACTCCTCTCTCAGTAATTAATAAATTCAGTAGAAAACAAATCAGCAAACAGAGAACTGAATGACACCATTCACCAAAGGATCTAATAGACTTTATAAAACAAAATCACAATTTATGTAGAAAGAAGAGCCAAAAATTCAAAGAAAAGCAAGATCATATTATGACTAGAAAATCATGAATGGTCAGAGTAGAGAAAAGTGACATTATTGAAACTGATATTTCTGAAACAGTTACTGAAATAAATGACAGGAAGACTGACAGTGGTGAATCTGTAAGTGACTCTTTTCTTGTCCATTTTTATCCTGCTTTTTCTTGAGGTCTGGGTTGGCCAGATTTCTGTTGAACTTTCTGAGCCTATTACAGTGTCTAGCACAGAGCATCTCTTCAGTGAATATCTACTGAATGGGTAGAAAGGAATTGATAGATTCAAAAGATATGTGCAAGAATATTGTTCAGTAGTTGGCAAACCATTGAATATGGTGTTTGAAGGAGGACAGTGAGTCAAAGTTGACTTGGAAGTCTAGACCCAGGAGGAGGTTGAGAATTATATACTTGGTGTATGAATGAATAAACTACTGTGGAGAAAAACAGGCAGAGAGATTATGAGCGGCAACAGAGAAAAGACTCACATTTTGGAATCTTAAAAAAGTCTTCTTCTCAGTTCAGGCTTTGCCACCTAACAGCTCTGGCACCTTAGAAACAATAATTATCTGAGCCTCCACTACATCCAGAAAGTGCACATTAGACGGCTGGGCGTGGTGGCTCACACTTGTAATCCCAGCACTTTGGGAGGCCGAGGCAGGTGGATCACAAGGCCAGGCATTCAAGACCAGCCCGGACAACATGGTGAAACCCTGTCTCTACTAAAAATACAGAAAGTTATCCAGTTGTGGTGGTGGGCACCTGTAATCCCAGCTACTTAGGAGGCTGAGGCAGGAGAGTCACTGGAACCTGGGAGGCAGAGATTGCAGTGAGCCAAGATCACACCACTGCACTCCAACCCTGGGTGACAGTACAAGACTCTGTCTCAGGGAAAAAGAAAAAGCAAAGAAAGTGCACGTTAGGATACATCATTTTGTCAGTGAAATTCAATTGGACTGTGTAAATGCAATAAATCTCATAAATAGCACACAAAAAAAAAATAAGGAGGTTACTATTGTAAGTGTTTTTTGTCTTTTGTAGATGCAATGTCTCCAGTCATGAAGATGCAAGTGGAGATATAAAAGGAAGACAGTAGTATGGTCAAGAGACATGTCTGATGACTATTTCTTCATTCATTTATTCAGTTCATCAGTGAACTGTCATAAACTGAGAATCTCCTGTCTCTTTTCAACAAAGGAGGCCATGGAAGGGGTAAGAGTGACTAAGGTCTCTGAGGGAAGGAAAACCCGTATCATTCGGCCGCAAGAGGGAAAACGCAGCAAGAGACAGGTACAATTGATCCTGGTAACGCAGAACCCAGATGGTCCTTTGAATACTGGAAAGGCGTAGACTTCTCTGGTCTTGGGTGTGAATCTTCCTAGTGCAGCATTGATTGATACAGAGTAATTTCCAAGTCGGATTGATTGTGGTTTTTGAAAGCTGAAACCATAAAGCAGATGGGAAATAAACTTCGGTAAGGTGGGTGTTGGCTAGGGTTAAGCTGGAGCCCTCTTGGCACAGCCAGCAGCATATCAGTCTCATAATGTGAAGATCCTGGGTTAGAACTTCAGAGAGGGTACTGCTTTTGCCATAGAAGTTAGTTCCACTAAATATCAGATTGGAACATAAATGCTGTCAGATAAGGATCTGAAGACTGACTCAGTATTTCAGAAAATGGAAAAATTATTTAAGTTTTGTTGTTTTTTCGACTTTCTGGTGGTTTGAGTAAAATGAATGGTGAAAACAGAAGAGTAAATTGAGTAGATTACATCAGAAACTACATGCTATGTCATGTAATTTGTCTTTCTAGCTGACAGAGGAAGCAGGGGACATTTCTCTTTCAACTTCCTGTTCTCAGGGTCACCCAACAGTAATTATTGGGTGAGTGGGTGAAGTAGTTTATTCTTTTAATCATCCAACAAATATTTCTTGAACGCATATCTTGTTAAGAGGCTGTTTTGGGTTAAGAGTGAATACAACTCAAACATTCCTACCTTTGTGAAACTACATCCCAGTTGGGAGGAGTGGGGAGAAATAGGAAACAAACAAAAATATGTAAGAAGTGGTGTGACGATGTGTTCTGTGAGGGAATCACTAGGCAGTAAAGGGTTTGGGAATGTGGAAGTGGCACATTCACCTTTCAGGAGGACAGTTGGGGACTTTGTCACCTTGACTTCAGCCTCGCCCTCTGCTAGTCATCTTGCTGGGACCTTTGTGCCCATGTTTTTCTAACACTGTCATAAAAGTACTTTTACCTATACAGGCAACTGGGAGTTATGAGAGCTTTTTGCACAGAAGGCTAATTGGCTTCATTGAAAAACTGATGATACAAGAGGACTGACTGGGGTGGTAAATCCCTCACATGTTTCTTCAAACGAAAAATGAGGACTGTGGGATTCTCTGGCTGGATCTCAACACCTAGAGATGGATGTGGGCAATAGGAAGTGTTCAGTAAGTATCAGCTACTGCCTTGGTTGCCTTCTCCCTGTGGAAAGCCGGCCTCTCGTGCTGAATTTATATCATAAGCATTAATGAGGGCTTGACTGAAACAATATCTGATGAGAGATTTTGGTGCCGTTCTGTTGTCATGACTGATTTGCTCATTTGGTAGGTAGCATCCAACTTCTTGTGAACATAAAAATAAAATAAAATAGATTATGGAGGAATAGAATACAGATACATAGTAAGGTATTATTATAAAGTATGGATTCGGATAAAATAATCTAACTAAGAATTTGTGCATGATTATTTTAAAATTCTTTTGAATCTTTTTTTTCTTTTTACCTGTTTTTCAAGTCTCCAGTCTTTGTCATCCTCCCAACAGGTCAGAGAGATAATTAGTGGTCAGAAGAAATAATCCAGCAACTACCATAGCACTATCTCCTGCCTGCAGATGCCTCTTTTTATTCAGCCTCTATGGGAAGTAGCAGCACCATCCAGTTCTCAGAGAGCAAGGTCTAGACTAACTCAGCTAACTCCATGTACTAATCTGAGCTAACCCCAGTTACCCCAGTGGATTTAAAGATTGAGGTTAGAATCCAGCAGAGTTCTCTTCCTGCAAAGAATAGGCTTCTCTCTAAGGTTTCACATAGATACTGGGTGAGGAAAGAGCCCTAAATGACTCAAAAAACTGGATGCTCTTTGGGCAAAGCAGGAAGCCCTTCTATGGAAGAGCATCATTTGAGTACAAATCAGGGTCTCAGTACAAAAAGCGTGCTCAGGAGGTCAAGATGGTTAAGCAGAGAATCTGAGCAGAATATCCGTGGTGGAGAGAAACAATCTTGTTGGGAGAAGAATGACAAAAATTGAGGACTTAGAATAAAGGCTAAAAATGATTCAAAGAGAATGCAAAAAGAATCAGGCACAAATCCTTTACTACATTCTGTTGTACAAAATGTCACTTTACTCTGTGTTTGTATTCATTTCTCCATGATCTTTATTTTATTTTTATATTCACAGAGACTTGTTGGTGCCAACTAAATGAGCAAAACAGCAGTGACTGAAAAAAACACCACTGCACTAGAAAAACAAAACTAAACTAAAACTACACTAAAGACCTTTCTCATCAGCTCTTGACAGCAGGTTCTTTAAAGGTGAACAATATACCACATACAAGGACTTTTTCAGCACCATGCATTTGCAATTGAACTGGATGTTTACTATTTTTTATATAAGTTGGTTGATATGGCTTTTCAGCTTCCCTCAGTATCATTATCCAAATTTTGTAGATGACACTGAAGGTCAGAGGAGTTAAACCATTTTCCTCAAATCATGTAGCTTTAAATAGGAAAACCAGATATGAAAAGCAGATTTCTTTTTAAATTAAAAAACAAAAACACGAGCTCTTGCTTTACCCTACCACATAGTCTCCCAATCTGTTTTCTCCACACCAGGGCATTCATGTAACATTCATTCACATAACACATACAGATCAATGAGTGGATTCGTTCATCAGATATGAATTCAGAATCTCCTGTGTCCACCACAGTAGGCTCCAGACTTCCCAGTGTCTTTGTCTCCGCTCCGTCATATCTCTCCACCCAATGTCTTGACAAATGCTATAGATCCTTCCGGCACAACATCTCCAGAATTATTCTCTTCCTTTTTGCTCACCTCTGTCTTCATCCATGCTACCGTGTTTCTGGAGGATGCATTCTGCACTATGAAGTGTGGTGGACACTGGCGCTGGAGAAAGACTCCTGCTGTCCACCTCAGGAGCTGACACAATAAACGTGGATAACCCTCAATCCTTTAATGTCTTTCCCTTTCTCTCCAGTTGCTGTTTTCTCATGTTCAAACTCTGACAGTCAAAACTAAACACCCTTCTCTAACATGTTTCTTTAATTATTTAAGCCTTTTGCCTGGGATTTTCTCAATGACTCTTGAGTTTTCATAATACTCTCCCAACTTATCTCCAAGTGGCCAGGATTTTTCATTTACTGCGTCCTCCATGTGTATTTCACACACACACAGAGCATGATTTTCTCCACCCTGTATCCACTCCTTCTCTGCATAGCTCAATTTTGATTCTTACACTCTGATATGATCTTGTCTCTTTACGGCTGTACTCTGTAATTTTGTTGTTGTTGTTCTGACATATAGTTAGACATGTAACTGGTACCTGGCACACCTTAGCAAGGAGGCAACCCACCTGTCAGATTAGTAAAGGAAGCACTCTCCAGGCGTGTCCTAGTGCAGGGGTCAGCACGCTGGCCTCATTCCTGAAAGGGCCTAATTGCGAAAACAGCAGGAGCTTTTTGCCTTCCAGAAATCTGCACCATCTCACAACTCAGAGAGTCTCAGCTACAAGGAGGAACTGATAATGCCATCCCACTTTTATAAACACACACACATCAAATCATTTATTCCTTTTTAATTATTATTATTTTAATCTGTGACACGTTATCCACGCAGGTCTAGGCAGGCTTCCTTTGCTGAGATGTGCCTTTTTCTGCCCCAGAATACCCTAAACTTGACATTTTGGCAGCACAAGTTTTCCCTTTGTGAATTTCTCCTTGTTCCCTTTTGTCCTCCTTCCTAGCAGAGAATGTGTAGCCAACTGTGCTCCTGCCCTGGGCCATCAATGAGAAGATCTGCCCTTAGAGGAGCCCTGCTTTCGCACTGTAGGCCCCGAAATCACCTGTGTTCGATGCCACCCACTAAGGACAAACAAAGCTTCTCCAACAAGGGGAATTAGCTCAAGTGGTAGAGCGCTTGCTTAGCATGCAAGAGGTAGTGGGATCGATGCCCACATTCTCCAGACTTTATTATTTGGACCTCAGGTCTCCAAACCCGAGCCCGTGTCTAAGCACAGAATGCTGCTTTGGCTCAAGATGTAGGGACAGCAACAATACAGGGCTGGTGTCGGCTTTCCACTCACATCAGTACAGCGTAGATCTACCGTGTAATTATGTTCTGTTTCTTCAAGGAGCTGTGAAACCAAGGGACACAGACAATTGCTCTTTTCTCCCTGTTTCTGCCTGCAGCTTGGTCCTAAATGCGAGACATTCGTGAAAAATACACGGAAGAGCGACCTGGGAAAGTATGTTTGATGACTGAAGGCAAGAATTGTAACTTTATCTGATGCACTTGTCATTGTACCTACATGTACTATACACATAACATCAGAGGGTAAAGGGCCTAACTCTTGATGAAGTTTCTATATTCAACTTGAATGGTAAGATATTGATTCCAAGTATACTATGAAAAGTTACATAGGTATATGGTAATCTCTAGGCCACTTACTAACCAGATTTAAATAAAGCAAAACAAGACAGAAAGAGGAACGTAGGAGAATTAAGACAAAGGGAACAAAGGTTAATAAATTATTTAAAAGATCCACTGATCTATCTAAAAATGTATCTATAATAACTTTACACATAAATGATTTAAACCATTAATTAATAACTAGGATCATCAGAATGTATTAAAAATAAATATGCTGACTATAAGAAAGTTACCTGCTTATATATAAGGTATATATAAGAATAAAAGTTATATAGCAGATTGAAAGAAAAGACTGGGAAAAGATGTCTCATGGAAGCATTAACTAAAGAAAGCTGTGGTGTATAAATCAAAATCAGACAAAGTGGATTTGAAAGCAGAGACACTTTCCAGGAATAATCAGGGTTGCTACATGATTACGATTGTCCATTTTCCAGGGGAATACTCTCCCAAATGTAGATGAGGACACAGAGCTTCAAAACTCAAATGAAAAATTGGATAAGCCAGGTAAAAATAGAAAATTCCAAATATAGTTGCGGGCATTAACACTCCTCTCTCAGTTATCGGTAGACCTAGTACACAACAAATCAGCAAACATATTGGAGAATTGACAACACCACACCAATGGACCTAATCAACTTCATAACACAAAATAAAAATTTAGGCAGAAAGCAAAGACAGAAATTAAAAGGAAGTAAAATCATGTTATAACCAGGAATTTAAGAGTGGTCCAGCATATAGAAGAGTGCTATTATTGAAAGAGTTGTTTAGTTATTTTGAAACATGTTTGAAGGACTTACTTAGCTGTAAATGACAGAAAGACAGAAAACGGTGAATCTGGAGGTGGATCTTCCCTCGTCCATATTTGTCTTTTCTTCTTTTGCGATCTAGGGTGTCTGTACTTCCTCTGAATTACCTGATCCTACTACAGCATCTCGCACAAAGCATCTCCCTAGTGAATGTGTACTGTGAGTGGAAAGTAATTGATTGATTGATTCAAAAGAGTCGTGCAAGAATAATGTTCATTATCTGGCAAATCATTGAATGTGGTGTTTGAAGGACAATGAGTCAAAGTTGACCTGAAAGGTAAGCCCAAGGCCAGACGTGGTGGCTCACTTCTGTAGTCCCAGCACTTTCAGAGGCCAAGGTGGTCAGATCCCTTGACAGTAGGTGTTTGAGACCAGCCTTGGCAACATGGTGAAAACCTGTCTCTACAAAAAAAATTACAAAAATTGTCCGGGTATATGGTATGCATCTGTAGTCCCAGCTACTCAGGAGGCTGAAGTGGGAGGTTCACTTAAATCCGGGAGGTGGAGACTGCAGTAAACAGAGATCACGCCAGTGTCTGGGCGACAAAGTGAGACCCTGTCTTAAAATAAAATAAAACAAAACATAAAAGTTAAGCCCAGGCCAGTTGCAGTGGATCACACCTGTAATCCCATCAGTCTGAGAGGCCGAGGCGGGCGGATCACCTGAGGTCAGAAGTTTGAGACCAGCCTGGCCAACATAGTGAAACTCCATCTTTAGTAAAAATACAAAAATTAGTGGGGCATGGTGGCAGGCACTTGTAGGCCCAGCTGCTCAAGAGGCTGAGGCAGGAGAATCACTTGAACCCAGGAGGTGGAGTTTGCAGTGAGCCGAGATTGCACGACTGCACTCCAGCCTGGGTGACAGCATGTGACTTCATTTAAAAAAAAAAAAAAAAGTTAAGCTCAAAAGGTAAGTCAAGAGACGGTCTAAAATTAGATACTTGGTGTATGAATGAACGGGCTTAAGTGCAAAGAAGGCAAGAATAACTGTGAGCTGGAGCAGAGGGAAAAAAGTCACATTTAAAAGCTGAAAATATCTGCTTCTCAATTTGGGCTTTCTCATTTAGCAGCTCTGGCATCTTAGAAAGAAGACTTAACTTATCTGAGCCTCTGTTACTTCTAAAAAGTGCATACATAGTTTCATTGGCAAAATTTAATCAGACTACATGAAGTAAACTCCCTAAGTCTCCTAGTATAATTTATGGCACAAAAAACTGGGGAAAATAGGGAGGATATTATTACAAGTTCGGTTTGTGTTTTCTGTAGTGAATGTCTCCAGTGACATAGATGCAAGTGGAGATACACAGTAACAGTCGTATGAACAGGAGGCACTTTTGAAGGCTATTTCTTCCTTCCTTCATTCAGTTAGTCACTCAAGGAACTATTAAGAATTGAGGATCTTCTCCTTTTCTTATCAACAAAGGAGACTAGAGAAAAGAGGAGTGACTAAGATCCTGAAGCAGGGAAAAGCTCGATCACTGGGCCACAACAGGGAAAAAAGCAGCAAGACAGGTTCAATCGTTTCTGGTCCCTTGTGCCAGAAGGTCCTAACATTCTGTGAATACTGCAAACAGGAGGACTCCACCTGTCTGGCTGGGGAGTTCTTCCAGGGCAGTGTTGGCTGATAAGGAGTGATTCTAAGTGGCATTGATTGTGCTCTTTAAGCTAGGAATTGATAAAGCGGCAGTGTCTGGGAAATGAGAGTTGATAATCTGGATGTCAGCTCTTGGGAACAGTTGCTCTCTAAGAGCAGCAGGCCACCTGTCAGTCTCAGATTCTGAAGGTCCTGAGTTCGAGCATCAGGCAAGGTACAGCTTTTGCGAATATTTCCATTAAGGCAAATGAAATAGGTGCAATAAATAATGGAACACAAATGCTATGAGATAATGATTTCAAGACAGACCAAATATTAGCTTAAAATTTAAAAATTAGCTTGCTTGCTTTCTTCTTTCTTTCTTTTTCTTTTCTTTCTTCCTTTCTTTCTTCTTTCTTCTTTCGTTCTCTGTTTTCTTCTTCTGGCTTCTCAGGGGTTTGAGTACAAGGGGTGGTGAAGAGACATAAATTACACAAGACACTACAAGCCGTGTCATGTGTCTACTGCTCTAGCTGATGGGGAAGCAGGGGAAACTTTGCTTCCAGTTGCCTGCTCTGAAGGCCATCCAACCACAATTACGAAGTGGGGTGGGTGAAGTGTTTCATTCTTTTAATCAGCTAACAAATATTTCTCAAGCACATATCTTATTAAAAGACTGTTTGCGGGCCGGGTGCGGTGGCTGACGCCTGTAATCCCAGCACTTTGGGAGGCCAAGGCGGGTGGATCACAAGGTCAGGGGTTCAAGATCAGCCTGGCCAATATGATGAAACCCCGTCTCAACTAAAAATATATAAATTAGCCAGGAGTGGTGGTAGGGGCCTGTAGTCTCAGCTACTCAGGATGCTGAGGCAAAAGAATCACTTGAACCTGGGAGGCGGAAGTTGCATTGAGCCGAGATCGAGCCACTGCACTCCAGCCTGGGTGACAGAGCAAGACTTCATCTCAAAAAAAAAAAAAAAAAAAAAAAAAAAAAAAAAAAAAAGACTGTTTTGGGTACAGCAATTTACAGTGAATAAAACACAGATATTCTCACCTTTGTGATACTACATCATCGTTGGGAGGAGTGAGGAGAAACAGACAGGAAGCAAACAAGAAAAATGAACAGGAAGTTATGTGATGATGTCTACTGGGAGGAAATCATCAGGCAGTAAAGACTCGGCAGTGAGCAGGTGGCATTTTCAGTGTTCAGAAGAATCAGGGAAGTTGTCATCTTGAAGATATCATTTACCTTCCCTTTCTTTAAATCTTTCTTTACATGCAAAATGAGGACTGTGGGGTTCTCTGGCAGGATCACAGCACCTAGCGATGGATCTGGGCAACAGGAACTGCTCAGGAAGCATTAGCTACTGCTCTGGTTGCCTCCTCCCTATAGAATGCCAGCCTCTCACACTGACCTAGCATCATATTATAGGTGCTCGCTAGGAGTTGGCCTGGTGAATTTACAGGTTGAGGTTAGAACCCACCAGCTTTCTCTTCCTGGAAAGTACAAGTTTCCCTCTAAAATTTCACAGACACTG
This sequence comes from Saguinus oedipus, assembly GCA_031835075.1. Taxonomy (NCBI): domain Eukaryota; kingdom Metazoa; phylum Chordata; class Mammalia; order Primates; family Cebidae; genus Saguinus; species Saguinus oedipus. The sequence goes on along the minus strand of CM063172.1, from coordinate 5,728,359 downwards.
GGTGAGGAAAGAGCCTCAAATGGCTTGAAATAACTTAGTGCTCCTTGGTCAAAGCAGGAAGCCCTACTTTGGAAGGGCACCATGGGGGCATATAGGAAGGTCTCAGTACAAAGATGACTGCTCAGGAGGTCAGGATGGTTAAGGAGAATCTGGCCAGAATGTTCACGGTGCAAAGAAACAATCTTGTTGGGGGAAGGATGACAACAATTGGGAATTCGAATACAGGCCAAATAAGACTGAAAATACTACAACAGGACTCAGGCACAAATCCTTCACTACTACATTTTTTTGTACAAATCCATTTTGCCTAGAAAATCATGCTTTACTGTGCATCTCTATTGTGCTTCTCCACCATCTATTTTACTTTCTGAACTTTATTTCATTTTTATCACCACAGAAGCTTGCTGCTACAAAATAAACGAGCAAATCAACCAGTGGCAACGAAACCGCACTAAGATCTCTCTTAGACCGTGAGAACATTGCCTCAAAGGTGAAGAATACTCCACGTTCAGCGCTGTGTGCTAGAAATTACACTGACTGTTTTAAGTAAGTTAATGGAAATAGTTGTGCAGCTTCCCCAGGTATTATTACCCTAGTGTTATAGACGACACTCAAGCTCAGAGTACCGTTAAGCCACTTTCCTCGGTTCACATAACTTTAAAGAGGAAAAGAAGGTAAGAGAAGCAGACTTATTTCTAAATGAAACCATCACAAGCTTTTGCTTTAACCAAGTACGTAGTCCCATCATCTGTTTTCCTCACCCCAGCTCACTCATGTAACATGAACAGACATGTTTCTCCATGCAGGAATTCCTATAAACATCCCAGCCGATGTCTACCCTAGGTTTTCTCCACCCTGTGCTCACTCTTCCTCTGCATTGCTGAATGTATTTTTTTATCCTTTCACTCTATGATCTTGATCTCTCATTCTTTATGCCTCTTATCTGCCTTATTTTTGTTATTGTTCTGTCGTGTAGTTGGATATGTAAGTTTTACATGACACACCTTAGCAAGAAGACAGCACATATCTCAGATGTAAGTAAAAAAGCATTTTCCAGGGATTTCCTAGTGTCCTGCTCAGCACGCTGGCCTCATTCTTAAAAGTCCCTTGGTGCAAAAAAAGCAGGAGCTTTTTGCCTTCCAGAAATCTGCACCATCCTACAGCCTCAGCTACAAGAAACAAGTGATAATGACATCGCTTTTCTTTAAAAATAAATCATTTTAGCATCCTGGGTATCTGTGACACATTAGCTGGGCAGGGTCCCTCTCTGGGACATGGCTTTTTCTGTCCCGGAATATGGGAAACCTGATATTTGAGCAGCACCAGAGTTTTCCCTCTGTGACTTTCTCTTTGTTCCCTTTTGTCCGCCTTCCTTGCAGAGAATCAGTAGCTACTGTGCTCTTGCCCTGGCTATCAATGAGAATATTTGCTCTTAGTGGAGTCCTGCCTTCACGCCAAAGGCCTTCAAGTTGTCTGTGTTCTACACTGTCCACTAAAGATGAAAAAGATGCTGTGAGATGTCACTGCTTGCACCTCAGGTCTCCGGGTTACAGTGAAAAAACACATATATTAGACACTGATCTAATATAGACATTGATCTCAGAAAACAATATATTAGACATTGATCTAATATAGACATTGATCTCAGAAAACAATGTATTAGACACTGATCTAATATAGACATTGATCTCAGAAAACAATATATTAGACACTGATCTAATATAGACATTGATCTCAGAAAACAATATATTAGACACTGATCTCAGTAGTAACCTGGACACCTCTTTGGTTCATTATGCAAAGTCAGCAACAATACAGGGTTGGCCAAGACTCTACTGGTATGCAGTATAGTATAGCTCTATCAATGTGTAAACAATTTTGTTTTTCATCAGTCAGAAGAATAAAATACTTGAGAATACGGTTAGGAAAAAATGCACAGAACTTACACTGTTACAACCACACATAACTGTTGAAAAAGATGAAGTCCTAAACATTTGGAAACATGTGCCACGGTCAGTACTCCCCAAATTTATCTATACTTTAATGTAATTATTATCAAAACACCAGCTGGCATTTATTTATTTATTTTAGATGTCGATAAGCTGATCCTTATATTCCTGCAGAAGTGCAAGAAATTCAGAGTAGCCAAAACGATTCTGAAAAAGAAGAAGAAAATTGGAGGAAGCAATTTCCAAATTTTAAATGTATACTAAGAAACAGTCATTAAGACAATATGGTACTGGCGTCAGAATACACAAATAAGTCAATGAAATAGAATTGATAGTCCAGAAAAAAATCCTTACATTTACAGCCTATCAATTCTGAATTTCCAAGACAATTCAGTTGGAAGACAGTAATCACCAACAAATGATGCTGAAACAACTGCAAATCCACATACAAAAGAATGAAGTTGGACCCCTTCCTCACACTTTATACAAAAATTAATTCAAAATTGATCAACAACTTCAGTGTAAGAGTTGAAACTATAAAACTTTAAGAAGAAAGCATAGGAGCACATCTTTTGAGAGGTCAATGTTCTTTTCATATATTTATTCTTAGTAATAGTCATTACAGTCAGCTTACAGTCTCTGCGAGGTCCATGTCCATGAAGTCAGCCAAGCACAGATCAGTAATACCAGGAAAAATGCATTTGTATTGAACAGGTACAGACTTTCTCTTGTCATTATTCCCTGAAGAATACAATATAACAACTATCTACATAGCCTTACTTGTAATAGGTATTCTAGGTAATCCAGAGATGATTTCAAGTATACAGGAGGATGTGCATAAGATATATGCAAATATGATGCCATTGAATTGAAGGGACTTGAGTATCTGAGGATTTTGATATCTATAGATGCTGAAAGATGACTGTACATCATTATGTAATGTTAATGTCATCGTTACTCATCACTGCAACTCAATCAGGGCTGTAATTCAAGTTATTTTTACAATCAGTGGATCCAAGAGACTGGCCTCAAATGTGTTACTGAAATGAGTAAGGCAATTCACTAAATAATTTTTTAATTTCCCGGATGGGGATAAAATACAAAAGAGCATAGACTGTTTGCCATCCACCCAACAATGACTTCAATTTATCATAATGTTTTCCATTCTTCTTTTCTGATATAGAAAGGAGCTCATTCAGCACTTGACCTTTTCACAACCATCTTCTGCAGAGTAAGTGGATCCTATCCTCAGAGTCAAGAGTTAAATCTGGTTTTTCCAAATCTCTTGCCAGTGCTCGATTTGGACGAGGGCATGTAACACTTTGCTCGTGATTTTGAGACCAGGAGTTACTGCAGAAGAAGCAGCCGGAGTATCAGGTCCGTATGTTGAGGATAGACCCAGTGAGCTAGTCACTTCTGTAGCTGTCCTTCCCTGTGTATTTATCATCGGGCACAAGCATAAATACCACTTATTGTAAAGGGCATATCACTGTCTTTCTTCTGTGTATGTGCATCTATTCACAGCCAAGGACTTCACAAATTATAGTTTTGTAAACATTAGTCTAAATCATTCTGATGACTTGAAATTTGAAAATGTCAGAACCAATCACATCGATGTAGTAGAAAACATGGGTTTGAGGTGCACTGGCTCACCGTTTTATTGACTATCAATCAGTGGAGCAGAAATTCCCATCAAGGAGGAGGGTTCATTCCTGTCTCTCAGCCTCAGCAAAGTTAAACATTTCAGATCTTTCCTGACTTGGGATCTATTGGGCATGCTCTGTCCTCTACCACTATCCCATCCTAGGGGCAGATAGAGCCACTCAGAGCCTCAGAGATACACTCAGCAAAATAGGAACCAATCACCACACAGCGTAGCCTGTTGCACATCTGACCAAAATGCACTTTGTTGAGACAGCCTGGGTTCTACAGACCCGTGAAGTCCATTTGGAGCACAAGACACTCTTCCCATCATGCCTGCGCACATATCCCTCAGTCTTCATTCATTCATGCAAACTTTTTTTTAAAAGTGTTTAGCAATAAGCATCCTACCCACAAGGAGCTTAGAATCTCATGGAGAAGAGGGCCAGGCAGCAGACATTCACAACATGGAAAATGCCACAAAACAAATGTGTACCTGGATCTCTGTGAGTGCTAGGAGCAACGAAACCCAAGCTGGGAAACCAGGAGAGGTGTCGGAAGACATTTTCCGGAAGATGGTTTTGTGTCTAAGCAGTGAGAGAGTGAAGAAGAGGTGAAAGGCTCAGCGTTCTATGGGACATTTTCTTACCTCCAGCATCTCTAGAGTTAAGTGTAGGAAGCCAAAAAAGAGGAAATAGAAACGCAAAATGGGAGTTGTTGAGAGGCTTTACTTACCCTGCACAAGCCAAGGAGAGGTCTGCGGGAAGCAAGCAGATGCAGTTAGGAAAGTCCATATCAGAAGTTAGTCACGGCCGAGAAGGATTTGTACACTCTGGAGAGCGTAACAGAATGAAAAGCCCAAGTCCTCATTTTTGTGTTTTCGCCTGTGTTTTTCGCGTTCTTCGGGGATTTCAATTTCCTTCCGGAATCTCCGCTCTCTTCATCGTCTGCTCTTGCAGGACACTAAACCCGCCAACACAGAATGACGGTTAACTGCACTAAGTCCTAGCAAAATCACTGGGCACATACACATTTCATTTCTTGTTCTCTCGGGACTCTGTACAGCACTGCGCACAGTTGTAACAGCAAAATGAGCACAGGAAGCCCGCGTGGCCAGTACGGGGATCGAACCCGCGACCTTGGCGTTATTAGCACCACGCTCTAGCCGACTGAGCTAACCGGCCTCGCTAGAATGTGACCATCCTACGCTCTTCAGCGTTCCAAAGACGCAACTTACTCCAATTACCAAAGGAACTTTTCTCAACTTCCTGGGCTGGGAAGAACCTACGGTCTTTCCTGACGTCTTTACGATCCTCCGGAAATTTCTTCCAACCCTGAAATTTCACTGAAAATTAAATTATGCCGAAGGAAACTTCAAACCACACCCGCTTCAGTGTTTCAGGACGCGGGCTTTCGGTGAACACCTTTTGCAGTGCAACGCCCCACCCGCCGCCGGTACTGAGGCCTGTCTCTATCAGTCCTTTCTCCTTTCTCGCGTAGCTTCTCAGCGACCCTTCAAGAAACTGACGGAAAACGGAAACAATTACCGCCGGTTCCTCCCCGCGGGCCGTCAAGGCCAATACAAGTGCCCGCCCAGGCTCCTCTGCTCCCAGCTTTAGCCCAGTCCCACTGCCTTCGCCCATTTTTACCAAATTCAGGAAAATGCTCTCATATTTCTGCTTGAAAAAGACACTTGAGAGAAACACGTTCCATTGCAATCTTTGTGCTCGCATTTTATTCCTTCTCCATGAAGCAGGTGTAAGTCCATTGGTATTTCATGCACAGCAAGTCAACTTTGAAGCCCGACGCAGGACCTTTAGATTCAGAAACGCTCTCCGGGAGCTCTGCTGATCGCTGGGCCTTCCGGAGTTGCTGCATTCTGTCCCCGAGACAACCGTTTCTCTGCGTGTCTCCGCCTGGCTGGCCCCTTCTCCGGCAGAGAAACAGCTGTTCCTCGGGTTTCATTTCTGGAATTGCTTTGGGACCTGGGGAATGGGGCCGCCTCCTGCAGCCGCGATAAAGTGGCCGAATACGCAGGGACACCCGCAGTTCCCAGGGACGAAGAAGTCGCTCAGTAGATACGTTTCGAATAATTGAACGAGGGAAGTCTCCAGCAGCCGCCCGCTGTGTTACGGACGGTCCACCTCTCTGTCTAGACAGTTTCGCTAATGTCCGTTCCTTCTCCCGGCCTGTGAACCAGATTCTCACTTCCCTCCGATCCCTGTTTCGCGGGCTGCGTGTTTTCGCCTCACTTCTGAAATTCCGTCTCTGGTTAATCCTTCCCTCGGTGTGGCTCTCTCTTCCGCACTTGGCACCGCGGGAAATGCGCTTCCTTGAGGCAGCTGGAGGCCGCCGCCGCCGCCTCCTCCTCCTCCTCCTCCTCCTCCTCCTCCTCCTCCTCCTCCTCCTCCTCCTCCTCCCCCCTCCTCCTCCCCCCCCTCCTCCTCCCCCTCTTCCCCCTCCTCCCCTTCCTCCTCCTCCCCTCCTCCTCCCCTCCTCCCGCTCCTGCTCCTCCTCCTCCCCCTCCTCCTCCTCCTTCCGAGAGCTCAGCTGTGGACGCAGCCTCGAGTGGAGGCGGAAAGGACAGAAGGCTGCGGGATAATCCAGGAAACACACCTTGTGTCTGGTTGGAAAAACCAGCGTCCGAAAACGGGAGCGAAAGGACAGGGAGAAACACACACTCCGGAAATGCGTGAGATTGCTGCGGCCTTAAACAGAGAGCACCGACCGAGATGCGGATAGCAGACGGGGCAGGATCCACCCTCCGGCCTGGGCCCCGGACCTAGGTGAGGACAGGCACTCCGGCCTCCGCGCGCGAACGTTGCGTTTCTCAAGACCACCCTGGGCCGCCACGCCCCCATCGTGTGCCTATAAAACCCGGAGACCGTCGCGGGCATAGACTCGGGCGGCTGGACGGGAAGAGGACCGCACCGGCGGGAGAACACGGAACACCCCGCTCTCTTCAGTCACCCGGAGGCCTCGCAGAGGCGGTTGCAGTGATCCGCGAACACACTGTGAGCCCTTCACGTCGGGGAGAGTGACAGGAGAGGACCCGGGCGGGTTTTACCAGCTGAGATTTCGGGAGATGCGGTTTTCAGCACGGCAGGCACCACGCCTGAGGAACACGTGGACCGCAAGGATAGGCGCCCTCGCCGCGCCCCACGCGCCCCTGCTCGTACCTGGGCTCCTTGATTTTCCTGCCTGGATGGCCGAGCCTCCCGCGGCCGCCTCTGAGCTCGAAGTTCAGTGGTTATACCGTTAAGTTGGTCTCTTGGGCAGTCCTGTTGCTGAAGAAAGCGGACAAACTGAGAAACGAACAAATAGAGACGTCGCACAAGCCCTGTGACCCCAGCACAGGACCAGTCTACAAACCATCCTGCCACACAAGCTCGAATTGTTTTCACACCAGCTTACTCAGACCCCGTGATCCGCGGAAGACCAGAGCCAAACTGATCCAGCGACTCTAGACAGATCCTCATGTTTCAGCAGCTAAGTGCCGCTGATTAAACCGAGGGCTCTCCTAGTTTAGAAATTCTGTCCAGCCCCTGCTGAGAAGGACCTTACTAACTTCCCCCCTCAACCATCCTGTGAAAAACTCCAGTCCCCAAACCCTCTAAGTCCTGCGCTCACTCACCCTTGTTTTAGGCAGTCCTGGGACTCGGCAGAGGGGGGCTCTTTGCTCAGCAAGTTTTATTAATCCGAGGTAGTAGAATCCATTTGTTTTCTTGGTTGTCTTTTTTGAGGGAGTGGCTCTTCTAAGTTGATTCTGATCCCTGCCTATGGGTATTTATAAATAAATAGATAATTGCACTCCATCATTATGTGGAGTTAAAAAGTGTTCAATTTAACATCTAATTATCTCTAAAATAACCACTAGATTCAACTGTCTGGAACTTACCTAGTTAGTTCCACGTTCTGGAATGAAGGGATGTAATAGGTATAACAGGTCTCAGTCCCAGTCCCTCATGGAGAAATAATCACACAGACACCAGATGAAAGATGAGTAAAGTGAAAGGCAATAAGTGGAAAAATAATTCACTCTATGCTCAGATTTTTGGAGCGAAGCAAGAAAATCAAGGAAACAAAGAAGAAATTCAAGATGTAGTAGTGTTGGATTTGCATTTTTGTCATAGGACACTATTACTTTTCCACAGGATTGGCTTGGTCTCCATCTGACCTCCTCAGCGTACACTGCTCTTCCCCAATCACTCCTGCAATCACTCTAGGATATTTGTGGTCTGAAAGTAAGGGGGGAGTTTAAATGTAAAACTTCTAAGTAGACCTGCATGGTGCCATTACTAAGGGCAGGGTAGCTGAACAAACTCAGCTCTGAGAACTTTAAGCAGAGGTATTAATTACTGACACTCTAATCAGATTCTGAACACGATGTGCCACTTTTCCTTTTGGGTCTGAGGTGACGCCAGCCATTTTCACCGTTTATTCCACTAGGAGGTCCTGGGAGAAAAGTGATAAAGGTAGATTGAAGAATGGTTAGTTTGATAAGAGAAATATAAAGGCAAATATATTTTTCACCCAGTTCACCCTGGTTCTAAGGGTGGGTCTATTTAAAGAAATGAAACATGCTTCTGCTAATTAACATTCAGGCAGAAAACGTCATTAATTTCACTACAACCCATGTCCCTTCTTCCACATGACAAATCGATGAGAGTATTCTTTCTCCTGCAGGTAAAATGAAGTCTGGGATATAGATTGCAATATTAGCAGTGCCATAGTGCAGAATTTCCCTTAATTAACACATTTTACTTCAATATGTAAGAAAATATAATTGGAACGTAAAGCCAATAAACTACTCAGGTTATAAACAACATGAACATAGAAACAAAACTGTATGGTCTCCGGCACGCAGTCTTTGATTTGGGGGATGCATTCTTTTCTACCGTTATCAGGAAGGAGGAACAGAAACATTCATAGTCACATGGAAGAGACAAAAGTATGCATTTATGCTCTTGTTCCAGAGGCGTGTCCAGTCCCCCAATTTTTCATAATCTAGTCTAAAAAGAATTGAACTGTCTGCACCATCAGCAAAACATTGGTACACTGTATTGATAGTATCATTTAAATCTTGAATGAGCAAGAAGTGTCAAGTAAATTGTAGATTGTGTTAAGCCCTGCAAGCTCCAGAGGGTGGGAGAGAAACACAAAAACCACTTATCGACCTGATTCATGAGGAAAAGTTTTTAGGATCTGTGAAATTCTGAGACATTTCCTCCAACATAAAGAGGATATTGTTGCATCTCGAAGCTCCCATCACTTAGAAGGGAGCGCTAAACTCATCGTGATTCTTTGGGCTGTGAAAGCTGCATGTTCCACACTTGCAGACCCTTCTCTGACACATTTACCAACAGATATTGAATTAAAATATTAACTAATTGAATCCAGCATTATCTATAAAGCATAAGGCACCGTGAATTAGGGAAGATTGCCACAGAAATAAAAAACTAGTTAAGCATTGAAAAGTCAGTACAATGTAATATACTACATTTACAAAATAAAGAATGCACGTGATAATCTCACTAGATGCAGAAGAAATATTGAACCAAATTTGCCATTCATTCATGCTTTTCAAAAAATATCTCACTAAACTAGGAATAGAAGCAAAATTCCTCAGATGAGTAATGGGCATTTAAGAAATTTCTACACCTAACAACACAGTGAATAGTGAAAGAATAAATATGTACCTTTTAATATTGACAAAAAGTGCAAAATACCTGTTCTTACTACTTCTACGTTTTACTGAAAGTCCTAGTTAGTGCAAAATAGCAAGAAATGCATGAATGAATGAATGAATGGCATAACCACTTCAGAATAGGAAAAGTACATTCATTTGCAAAAACCTTACTCGGGTCCACAGAAAATCCCAACGATCTACAAAAATAAGCATTATGAGTAAATTTAGCTATGGCACCGGTTATAATATATGAAAATTAATTGTATTTCTGTTTACTAACATCAACAAAAATGGGAAATTAAATGACCATTTTCAATAGGATTGAAACAAATGAAATATTTAGAGATAAACTTGTCAATGTGCGAAGACTTGTTCATAAAGATCAGCCAAAGATTGCTGAGAAAAACTCAGGAAACCTAAAGAATTGGTGTTATTTGCCATATTGACAGATTGAAATTTAATATTATTATCCTTTCTTTCTCTGCGTTGATCTATAGATTGACTACAATCCCAATAAATATCCCAGCAGGAGTTTTTTTCATAGGAATCGACAAGGTTATTCTAAAGGACCTGGAGTAACCACAATAATTAGGAAAAGATAAAGTCAGAGGACTCATACCAAATGTTGTCAAGACTTTTATAGAGCTAACGCAATCAAAATAATGTGGCCATGTCTCAAGGATACTTACATAGATTAATGGAACAGAATTGAGAGTCCAGAAATAGACCAACGCATGTGGTCAACTAATTTATGACAAAAGTAAAATGTTACTTAGTGAGTTTTTTAAACAAATGTTCTCAGGCAACTGAGTATGGAAAAAATGATCTCCTACCCTTACCTCACATCCTATACAAAAATTAAATCAAAATGACTTATATACACAAAGCTTAACCTCAAACATATCCAACTTGTGGAAGAAAAGAAGAAAATGAGTCTGCACATGTTTGATGTAGGCAAAGCTTTTTCAGAAGGGATCAGGAAAGCATGAGTCATTACAAAAAAAGATGCACTGGATTTCATAAAATATTAAATAAAGCGTTTGTTGTTTGAAAGACAATATTAAGAAAATGAAAAGACAAGTCATAGACTTGAAAAGAAAATAAATATATTGTATATGCACACATATTCGTTATACATGCACATATAACAAAGGACTAGTATTGAGAATAGAAAACACATTTTAGAACTCAGTGATACAAACACTCAGTAAAGATAAGGGCAAAAAGCTGGAGCAGGCATTTCACAAAATAAGATGCTTATGTGGCCAATAGTCACATTAAAAGATGTTCAGCAACATTGATCAGTACAAAAATGCAAATTAAATCAATCAAGCATTAATAGGCAACAGCAGATCTCATTCCCCTAGGTGGAGTAATACAGACATTAACGATAAGTCATTTGAAGGATCAACCGATAAAAAGATGAAATCGACTTTATTTCCAGGTTTGTGTTATTAAGAAGGGACCCATTCAGCGGAGCATTGGAGGTAACTGCTAATTAGGGACCATCCTCCCTTCTCTTTGAGCTAATGGGAGAGTGAAATCAGATCAGAACTAGAGCTTTCCTAATGAGATCTTTTCTCTCTTTCTCAGGATCCTGACTGAGATTGCAAAAGCAGAGGATGGTCACTGCCTTCCAGGTCCGGGGCTGTCTCCCAGAAGCTTCACTCCTGGCTTCGCCCTGGCAGGGAAGTTTGCAGAGGTGTTTGAAAACCGGAAACCTTAAGTGGGACATGGAACGATATTTGTGTGCCGGTTATAAAAACAGGTAGAAAGAACAAGCTTGCTGTTGGGGGAATTAGCTCAAGCGGTAGAGCGCTTGCTTAGCATGCAAGAGGTAGCAGAATCGATGCCTGCATTCTCCAGCTTCTTTTAATTCCGAGGCTGTACCAACGGTATCTGTAACTGGTAAACACTTTCAGCAGAGTTATGGCTGTTTACTGAACTCAGTGTCGTCCTCCTGTGTACATTCTTTTAAAGGAAACGGTATATAGTATTACATGCAACAGCAAAAAAAGAAAAGATTTGTGAAAAATGAGTTTTGCCAATACAGGTTTTGGGCCTTCAGCTCGAGCTTAATTAAATGCATTTTTGTGGGAAAACCAAACTTTAGCCTTTTGGGTCCAAAATACGAGAAACAGCCCAGACATAGTGTCCGGAGGCAAAAGCAGGAGACTTGAATGTGCCCAGCTTTAGCTTTTATTCGCACTGACAACACATGGTCAGGCAGAGGAGGAAAACCTCTCTTCTGTCAGACTATCTGAGCGTCGGCCAGGTACTAAGAAGAGAGACAAGCAGGAGAGAGGTGAGGAAGGAGTGTCAGTGAAGCTGCGCGTTAGTACATTATCTCTGGAGCTCAGATGCACTCAGTCTTTCTCTTCAGGTCTCTGAAAGCTCATCCTGACAAAAAGGTGCTCAAAATACATTGAGACCTAGGTCTTCCTTTAATTTCTGAGATGAACCAAATTGTCAAGATAAAGTATTTTTGAAACTGCAACACTATTTCCCATTTAAAGAAGCTACATAAGGTTCTGTATTAACAACACATAGGTTGACTTTGTCTCAGCTGGCCAAAGCAGAGCTCAAAATGCTGGAGAGAGTGGTCACCGTATAGGTGACTTCTGGAAGCTCTTGCAGGTCCCTGGGACGTGCCCCTCTTTCCATCCCATCACTCAGATCTCTCTCTGACACATTTGACTTCCCAGCATTGCACCTTGTTGATCATAATAGAAAAATAATGTTATTGGTTACGTGCTTTTCTCTTTTATTTTCTTATTCATAGATGAACTCAAAAAATGAACGTTGTAAACAATAAAACATGTTGCTGAATTTTTGTCCCCTATGAGCAACCTCTTCCATCTTTAGGATATGCACTCCTAATAAACTGGGACCGTGAAGGAGGGACCTGAAGCTGCCCCAAACCACCTGCAGTTCCGTGAAGGTCATGCCTGCACCTACCAATCACTCTGAAGGTCATGCCCCTCCGCGCTTCCACAGCCACCTTTCCTTTCCAGGCAAAAACCTTTCTATTGTTTTCTTAGACCCTGGCTTCTAATCCTCTGTTCAGTCTTTAGTGATCTGAAGGCAATGTCTCCTTTGAGGCTTCTAATTTATCTGTGTAGCCTTTCTCCATTCCGCAAATTTTCATCAGGCAAGTCCTACTTGATGCTAGTTGTACTCAGAGAAAAATGACCATGTTCCTGTCTTAAATGAGAATTCTTCATAGGTGGAAAACAGATTTGGAATCCACTGGGGCTCCAGACGGTGGAGCTAATGTAGCCCTCCCTGGGCTGCAGGAAGAGTCCTCGTCTGTGGGCCTGGGAATTGAAGAACTAGACAGGCATAAGAAGGACAAGTGTGGTACCCATTGGAGCAAGAGAAAGGTGGGGGAAGGTGACGGGGAAGGTGACAGGGAAGGGGATGGTGAGAGAAGCCCTTGAAGCCTGCATCTGTTGTTCCTTTTGACTGAGAGATCCTCGAGCTCTGTGGTGACAACTTTCCATAATTTTCCATGCAACAAACTGAAGATGACAAACTCTTTCTAGGCATCTTACCTGCATTACTATGAGTATGTGTACAGCATCTAACACAGGGTCTAGGCGACAGCAATTGCACAGTGTTTTACTTGTTACTGTTGTGGCAGCTTCTACATGGATCATTGGCCTCATCCACTGTGCCTGGTGCTCAAGAAGTGCCTCAGGAATGAATCCACAGATTGAGATTGAATTGTCAAGCTTTCTCTTTCTCAGCTCCTCCAAGGTTCTCCATCATTTTCCGAGTCCTACAGGAGGAAAGTGCTGCTGAAGATGCCACGCATATGGACTGGAGCTCTGGGGCTCTGGCGCTCTGGGGCTGGGAGAAGCGGCCCCGCCACTTCCGGGCTGCCCTGCCTGCAAGGAGCAAGTGGCGATCACAGCTCTAGGGCAGGCTGGAATCGCTGTGCCCGCAAGCCAGGCAGGTCCGGGTGCTACTTCTCCATCTGGGATGTGCGCTCTACTTCGAGAGAGGAACGAGGCGAAATTGGGAAGTGGGGAGAGAGAGAGGTCTCCCTGGTGACCTGCTTTGGAAATCCCTGTTTTTCACACTCCGAGCTCATAGCTTTGCTCCTGCCGAGATTTAAGAAGCTCCGCCCTCAATCGTGTCCTGCCAAAGGTTTGGCGACCCAAATTCCCGGTAGGCTCCTAATGGTCAGGAAAACAGGTGGGGCGCGCGGTGTTCACCGCGGGGAATTAGCTCAAATGGTAGAGCGCTCGCTTAGCATGCGAGAGGTAGCGGGATCGACGCCCGCATTCTCCAGCTTCCCGTCTGGTTTCCTTCTCTTGATTTCTAGGTCCCATTCTTTCTCTTATTGGGGAGATGATCAAAGGAACTCCCTGGAGGCCCTTCCTTACAGCTCCCCAGATCAGAGTCTTACTGCGCTGCTTACAGCCTCCTTTCTTTTCCACTCCCGCCTTCTGACGAACTTCTAAGGCACTCAGGTCTCAATGCAAATTTCCCGTCTTTAGACAAGTACAGCTCAAAGCGATGCCCACACGATGATCTTCGGTTCCTACTCTGTCTTCACAGATAACCTCCCCTCCGGCAGGTATGTCTTTAAGTTACCGGTTAGTTTTCTCTCCCCTAGAATGGGAGCTTCCTGACTAAGGAGAAACTCCGTCTGTGTAGACTGTGTTCAACTCACCTGATCCCCACGTGTAGAGTTAGGGTTCTGTAAAATACGGTTACTGCCTGGAACAGACGAGGTGGGCAGTGTGAGGAGACAGGGAGATCAAACACAGAGCAACACTTTAAACATTACCCCGCCACCTTTCCAGAGTCTTAAGAATAGCGTTCAGGCCGGCCATAGTGGCTCACGCCTGTAATGCAAGCACTTTGGGGGCCAAAGCGGACGGATCACCTGAGGTCGGGAGTTCAAGACCAGCCTGACCAACATGGTGAAACCCAGGTCTTGTTAAAAAAAAAAAAAAAAAAAAAAAAAAAAACAGCGTTCACTAACCTATGTTGGGTTTTCTTTGGGCTTTCTCCATACTTCTTCTTTTTTATTTTTTAACATTTGATTGACTTTTTTTTCAAATGACCAAAAGGATTTTGCTATTTCGTAGTTAAATCCTGTGTTTCCTTCACCATTCTGTTTTCTTATGTTCTTTCTGGCTGATGTTGCTTCTTTATCTTCTTTCTTCTTCTTTTTCTTACCTCTTATATTTAATGCACAGATTTCTTCTAATGTTTTGTAACATGAGTATTTAAAGGTATAATTTAAAAGTAGAAAGCAGTTTCTACAGAATCCCTAGAAATATGTCATTGTAAGTCTCCAATTTCATTATATTCTAAGGAGCTTGAAGTATACTTTTAATTTTTCTAAACCGTGCATTTGAGAATTAATCTGTTCTAGTGTATTTTTATGTTATTTCAATGTTATTTTCAAATTTTTGTGTCTCCGCGTCTATCATTGTATTTATCAACACGTAAATGTATATATTCACATAAGTATATGAGTTATAGATATGTATTTATGAATGGTAGTTGAACCACACGTTGGTGCTAATATTGGTGAGCAGAAGTCGGAGAACCAGACGTCATGTACCTCATAGAGCGCTGCCATGGAAAGTGCACAAGCCCACCCACCCAATTTTCTACTTAAAAGATTTGAAGCTGAATCTCAATGACCCTCTACTTGTAACTTCCAGTTTACATGAAACAGAGTAGATTAAGAAACATGTCAAGGGACATGAAACAGTTACAATGAAATAAACACAATAGAGAGGTGCTTCTAAGGAATAAGGGCCAGTTCCTTCAGCAATTAACTGCCATGAACTCTTTATGATACTGTACTGGTAAATACATGTCATACTACATTTGCAAAAACAAACAAACAAACAAACAAACCCAAACAAGCAAACAAACAAACCCCAGGATGTATAACACAAAGAGCAAACTCTAATGCGAACTGTGGACTTTAGTTAACAATAATATATTATTGGTTTACCTATTGTAACAAACGTGCCACACTGTTGCACGATGTCAATAACGGGAAATCGTAAGAGAGGGACAGTGACATAGTTTATGGAAATCCTATATATTCTGACCAACTTTCCTTTAAACCCAGCACTTCTCTAAAAAATAATGTTCATTTCTTTTTATAAATACTACTACTAAAAGAAAGACCCAGAGACCTTTTGTCGATGAAAAGAGTCTTAAAAAAGAAACATCTGTAGACTTTAGTTTATTATTTAATCAGCCATTAAGAGAAATTATTTTTGTATTGGGTGGCAATCAGAAAAATAGTTCATATTAAATCACATTCATGATCTGTTGTCAATTTGTTAACAAGAACATATACACATAAATCGTAACATTCTCCCTGGCCCTAAAATTGTCTAGTTGTCTCAAGCTATTGGTATCTTTTCATCCTTATCTCTGCTGCCAAGTTCAAGAAAGCAAAATGTGTATGGATCTCTCTCCTTTCCAGCGTTCCTTCCAGTTCGCAACCTAGTGCAGTCCGCTTGCATGGAATGTTTCCTTTTCGTCACAATCATGATATGGCCAAGTCAAGGGAAGTTTGTGCAGCCCTCCGGATTTCAAAGGAAAGCCCCTTTCTGCTGGTCTGGTCGAGCTGATGGACTATGCATGAGTGGGATGGACTAAGGACAGCAGCGGGGAGCACAGTGGACCAGCAGTACTGTTGGAGGGGAGTGGGTGAGGAAGCAGGAGCCTAAACAACAGTCTCCGGACACTGAGCGGACCCTGTTTCCAGATGAGTCTTGTAGCTTCCAAACTTAAGCTAAGTGTTCATGTGTTTCTAGTAATTATTTTGTTCATCAACCTAAAAAGACAAAAATTATCGTATCCCCTTTCCTATCTAAGGTCTGAAATATTTAATTACAGTTTTAAAGCTTAAAAAAAATAGTGCTTATTAGGCCAGGCATGGTGGCTCACACCTGTAATCCCAGCACTTTGAGAGGCCGAGACTGGGGGATCACTTGAGGCCAGGAGTTTGAGACCAGCCTGGCCAACATGGAGAAACCCCGTCTCTACTAAAAATACAAACTTAGCTGGGCGTGGTGGGGCACGCTTGTAATCCCAGTTACTCGGGAGGCTGAGGCAGGAGAATCGCTTGAACGCAGAAGGCACAGGTTACAGCAAATCGAGATCGCACCACTGCACTCCAGCCTGGGCGACAGAGTGAGACTCTGTCTCACACACACGAAAAAGGGCTTATTGAATCCCCCCGACCCCGCTCCGACGGGGTCTCTTTCTGCCGCCCAGGCTGGAGTGCAGGGGCGCGATCTCGGCTCCCTGCAACCTCCGCCTCCCGGGTTCAAGCAATTCTCCTGCCTCAGCCTCCCAAGTAGATGGGACTATAGGCGCTTGCCACCACGCCCTGCTAATTAGTAGAGACGAGGTTTCAACATGTTGGTCAAGCTGGTCTCCAACTTCTGACCTCGTCATCCGCCCAAAAATTTTAAAATTAAAAGTGCCCTCACATATAAATAAATCATTTTCTCCATATACATGGGTTTTGCACTTGCACATGTCTAGAGACCCTAGGAATGGTGGTGCGGTGGTGTGGACATGGAGCCTGGAACGGCCAGCCCCAAAGCCTCCTCCTGGACATCAACAGTCAGTCAGTACTCATAAGTTCCTTAAATCACAAGAGCCGCAGAACATTCTGGGATATCTGTGCTAATTAATCTGGCAGTTCCCACAGTGGCTTCCCCAGATGTAACGTGCTCTCTTTTTCATGTAGTTACTATGAAGTTAGTAACTACAAACTGTAAATGGGAACGAGGCAATCGATTGTCTCCACACACTTGCCCAGAGCGTTCTCTGAAACGTTTGGTAGTTATTTGGGTCCTTGACCTTTGCGGCCTTAAAACTAAGGGACATGGTTTTGTGAACCTGAGACTTGCGACAATTTTCTCATTTCCTCCAGGCTGTGCATCGCTTTGAGGTTGCTGAGGAAACAGCCCTCTCCCGGGCCCCCTCGTGTCCTGAGGATCGTCCTCAGAATGTGGGGCTTGGGCTCAGTTTGAGGAGAGTGTGGGAGAGAGAGCCGCAACGCACGGATTGTCCCACAATGCTGTCCTGCTCTGCGCATCCCTTCCTCTGACTGGCTTGAGTTCAGGCTCTGAGAAAGGATGGGGTGGGATTGCTTTTCAGCACTTTCTGCGGAGACATTTCTGTCTATTCATTTCTATCTCCAGGAGCCTCTCAAACGAAAGAGAAAAAACTATCTCGGGTTCTGTGTGTGGCGCATGAGTCGGGAGGATTTCGGAGACGGTCGTTGAGCTCTGGCCCTACAGATGAAACATAGACTCGGGACCGGTGAGGATGGGATCCCTGGCACGCGGAGGCAACACCTGGCTAAGGACAGACCGCCCGCCACTCCCCTTCTTCCTCTTTCTGAATGTATTTTCTGTAGATTCCCCTGGTACCTGGACCTTCCTTGGGCTGACGGGCGCTTTGTAATTTCCTCTACAAGCCCGACCTGTTCGCAGACCTCAGCCCCAAATTCTCTCGTTCCTGCTTCTAGCTTCTCTTCTTAGCTTCTCCAGGTTCGTGTCATCGGCTTTCCTTGTTTCCCAGGGTGAACCCCCAGTTCCGAGTAGCGGAGGGGTCTTCGTGTCATGAAAGTAGCTTCCGTGGGCTGGCGTCTGTAACGGGTAGTGGCAGCCCGCGGTCCCACCCGCCGTGGAGCACTGTGCATCGCGGAGAAGAACGTGACCACCGCGGCCAGGCCAGCGCGGATGTTCCCCGTCTCTGAGCACCTGCTCGGAGTTCCCTCCCCTCGTCGCCTACACACAGCCTGCTGGGTGTCGGTAAAGGTATTTATTGCCAGCCCCTGCCGTGGGAACCATTTGGGGGGAAGCAGATCCGATTTATTATACCTCTAAGATGTCCAGTGATTCATTCCCTGTCGTCTGCGTGCCGTAAAAATACAGACAGATACAAATAAGACGGTCAGCGTATTCGGCACCTGCATCCAGGCGTACAGCTCTGAGGTGATCCGCTGGGGAGCGACGCTTGCCCACCCGGCGGGAAGAAAGCAGCAAAGCCGGAGAAGGCGCGCGCGGACCCTGCAGGCCGCAGCCTCCCGAGTGAGCGGGTTACAATTCCGATCACCTCGCCCCCCACCGCCGCTATTGGCTCTTTGGGGTCTGTGGGCTTTTTTCCGGGGCTGGAAGCCTTGCGTTCCACCCGATTTTTCAGGACCACTGAGCCGAGGCAGCGCAGGACTGCAGGCGGAGTCTCCAGACTCATCCGGAAACAGCCACTGCGCGGAGCCAGGGCGCGTGTCAAACCGGCACCCACAGACGGTTACTGTGGGAAAGCTCTGCCCCCGACACAATTCCACTTGCTTGATATTTCAGAAAAGAAGGAATTAGGCCCCAGCTCTAAAGGGAGTGTGGATTACAGCTGTACCCAGCACCAGGAAAGTAAGCTTTACTTGCAAAAGCTGCCCTCTCTGAGGCTCGAACTCAGGACCTTCAGATTATGAGACTGACGCGCTGCCCACTGCGCTAAGAGGGCGACGGAACGCGGCACCTGGCCTGATTCTACAGGAATTTCCCGATTTCTTTCCCCAGACTGGCTATTTTGGGACTTCAGTTTTCTTCGCCCAGGGCCGCTGGTTCTCCAGGATTCTTTCCAGCAAGCCCGCGTAGGTTCCTTTTTAGCCCATCGGAAGAAGCTCGCGCTCCGAAGCCATGGTGTACAGGACAATGGCTGACCACATTTTCTATTGCTCTGGATCTTCGTCCCCTCACGTATATTAAGCAATGGTACTGTCCCTGGTTTCCTTAGTTGGAATAGAGGGCTCTCACTAAATAGCAATTCAATGAAAACAAAATCTGCTTTCAATATCTGGTTTTGCCACTTGTCAGCTGTGGATTTAGTTTTGCTGAGCCTCACTTTCATCAGTAAAATGGGGATAATGATGTATATATTTATGTAAAAACATTGAACTTGACTAACTGAAATGATGCGAATGAAATCTGTAAAAGGGTTTTTGGAACACAGAGGTGAAGACAACATGGTTGGTGATATTTCGAGGGGAATGTATCAGGTGACATAAGTGGAAATGCAGATTTAAATTAACACAGATAAGTGTAAACTGCAGGCGTGTTTGGGAGCTTTTCAGTCATTGAATTGCTATTTAGTGAGAGCCCTCTATTCCAACTAAGGAAACCAGGGACAGTACCATTGCTTAATATACGTGAGGGGACGAAGATCCAGAGCAATAGAAAATGTGGTCAGCCATTGTCCTGTACACCATGGCTTCGGAGCGCGAGCTTCTTCCGATGGGCTAAAAAGGAACCTACGCGGGCTTGCTGGAAAGAATCCTGGAGAACCAGCGGCCCTGGGCGAAGAAAACTGAAGTCCCAAAATAGCCAGTCTGGGGAAAGAAATCGGGAAATTCCTGTAGAATCAGGCCAGGTGCCGCGTTCCGTCGCCCTCTTAGCGCAGTGGGCAGCGCGTCAGTCTCATAATCTGAAGGTCCTGAGTTCGAGCCTCAGAGAGGGCAGCTTTTGCAAGTAAAGCTTACTTTCCTGGTGCTGGGTACAGCTGTAATCCACACTCCCTTTAGAGCTGGGGCCTAATTCCTTCTTTTCTGAAATATCAAGCAAGTGGAATTGTGTCGGGGGCAGAGCTTTCCCACAGTAACCGTCTGTGGGTGCCGGTTTGACACGCGCCCTGGCTCCGCGCAGTGGCTGTTTCCGGATGAGTCTGGAGACTCCGCCTGCAGTCCTGCGCTGCCTCGGCTCAGTGGTCCTGAAAAATCGGGTGGAACGCAAGGCTTCCAGCCCCGGAAAAAAGCCCACAGACCCCAAAGAGCCAATAGCGGCGGTGGGGGGCGAGGTGATCGGAATTGTAACCCGCTCACTCGGGAGGCTGCGGCCTGCAGGGTCCGCGCGCGCCTTCTCCGGCTTTGCTGCTTTCTTCCCGCCGGGTGGGCAAGCGTCGCTCCCCAGCGGATCACCTCAGAGCTGTACGCCTGGATGCAGGTGCCGAATACGCTGACCGTCTTATTTGTATCTGTCTGTATTTTTACGGCACGCAGACGACAGGGAATGAATCACTGGACATCTTAGAGGTATAATAAATCGGATCTGCTTCCCCCCAAATGGTTCCCACGGCAGGGGCTGGCAATAAATACCTTTACCGACACCCAGCAGGCTGTGTGTAGGCGACGAGGGGAGGGAACTCCGAGCAGGTGCTCAGAGACGGGGAACATCCGCGCTGGCCTGGCCGCGGTGGTCACGTTCTTCTCCGCGATGCACAGTGCTCCACGGCGGGTGGGACCGCGGGCTGCCACTACCCGTTACAGACGCCAGCCCACGGAAGCTACTTTCATGACACGAAGACCCCTCCGCTACTCGGAACTGGGGGTTCACCCTGGGAAACAAGGAAAGCCGATGACACGAACCTGGAGAAGCTAAGAAGAGAAGCTAGAAGCAGGAACGAGAGAATTTGGGGCTGAGGTCTGCGAACAGGTCGGGCTTGTAGAGGAAATTACAAAGCGCCCGTCAGCCCAAGGAAGGTCCAGGTACCAGGGGAATCTACAGAAAATACATTCAGAAAGAGGAAGAAGGGGAGTGGCGGGCGGTCTGTCCTTAGCCAGGTGTTGCCTCCGCGTGCCAGGGATCCCATCCTCACCGGTCCCGAGTCTATGTTTCATCTGTAGGGCCAGAGCTCAACGACCGTCTCCGAAATCCTCCCGACTCATGCGCCACACACAGAACCCGAGATAGTTTTTTCTCTTTCGTTTGAGAGGCTCCTGGAGATAGAAATGAATAGACAGAAATGTCTCCGCAGAAAGTGCTGAAAAGCAATCCCACCCCATCCTTTCTCAGAGCCTGAACTCAAGCCAGTCAGAGGAAGGGATGCGCAGAGCAGGACAGCATTGTGGGACAATCCGTGCGTTGCGGCTCTCTCTCCCACACTCTCCTCAAACTGAGCCCAAGCCCCACATTCTGAGGACGATCCTCAGGACACGAGGGGGCCCGGGAGAGGGCTGTTTCCTCAGCAACCTCAAAGCGATGCACAGCCTGGAGGAAATGAGAAAATTGTCGCAAGTCTCAGGTTCACAAAACCATGTCCCTTAGTTTTAAGGCCGCAAAGGTCAAGGACCCAAATAACTACCAAACGTTTCAGAGAACGCTCTGGGCAAGTGTGTGGAGACAATCGATTGCCTCGTTCCCATTTACAGTTTGTAGTTACTAACTTCATAGTAACTACATGAAAAAGAGAGCACGTTACATCTGGGGAAGCCACTGTGGGAACTGCCAGATTAATTAGCACAGATATCCCAGAATGTTCTGCGGCTCTTGTGATTTAAGGAACTTATGAGTACTGACTGACTGTTGATGTCCAGGAGGAGGCTTTGGGGCTGGCCGTTCCAGGCTCCATGTCCACACCACCGCACCACCATTCCTAGGGTCTCTAGACATGTGCAAGTGCAAAACCCATGTATATGGAGAAAATGATTTATTTATATGTGAGGGCACTTTTAATTTTAAAATTTTTGGGCGGATGACGAGGTCAGAAGTTGGAGACCAGCTTGACCAACATGTTGAAACCTCGTCTCTACTAATTAGCAGGGCGTGGTGGCAAGCGCCTATAGTCCCATCTACTTGGGAGGCTGAGGCAGGAGAATTGCTTGAACCCGGGAGGCGGAGGTTGCAGGGAGCCGAGATCGCGCCCCTGCACTCCAGCCTGGGCGGCAGAAAGAGACCCCGTCGGAGCGGGGTCGGGGGGATTCAATAAGCCCTTTTTCGTGTGTGTGAGACAGAGTCTCACTCTGTCGCCCAGGCTGGAGTGCAGTGGTGCGATCTCGATTTGCTGTAACCTGTGCCTTCTGCGTTCAAGCGATTCTCCTGCCTCAGCCTCCCGAGTAACTGGGATTACAAGCGTGCCCCACCACGCCCAGCTAAGTTTGTATTTTTAGTAGAGACGGGGTTTCTCCATGTTGGCCAGGCTGGTCTCAAACTCCTGGCCTCAAGTGATCCCCCAGTCTCGGCCTCTCAAAGTGCTGGGATTACAGGTGTGAGCCACCATGCCTGGCCTAATAAGCACTATTTTTTTTAAGCTTTAAAACTGTAATTAAATATTTCAGACCTTAGATAGGAAAGGGGATACGATAATTTTTGTCTTTTTAGGTTGATGAACAAAATAATTACTAGAAACACATGAACACTTAGCTTAAGTTTGGAAGCTACAAGACTCATCTGGAAACAGGGTCCGCTCAGTGTCCGGAGACTGTTGTTTAGGCTCCTGCTTCCTCACCCACTCCCCTCCAACAGTACTGCTGGTCCACTGTGCTCCCCGCTGCTGTCCTTAGTCCATCCCACTCATGCATAGTCCATCAGCTCGACCAGACCAGCAGAAAGGGGCTTTCCTTTGAAATCCGGAGGGCTGCACAAACTTCCCTTGACTTGGCCATATCATGATTGTGACGAAAAGGAAACATTCCATGCAAGCGGACTGCACTAGGTTGCGAACTGGAAGGAACGCTGGAAAGTAGAGAGATCCATACACATTTTGCTTTCTTGAACTTGGCAGCAGAGATAAGGATGAAAAGATACCAATAGCTTGAGACAACTAGACAATTTTAGGGCCAGGGAGAATGTTACGATTTATGTGTATATGTTCTTGTTAACAAATTGACAACAGATCATGAATGTGATTTAATATGAACTATTTTTCTGATTGCCACCCAATACAAAAATAATTTCTCTTAATGGCTGATTAAATAATAAACTAAAGTCTACAGATGTTTCTTTTTTAAGACTCTTTTCATCGACAAAAGGTCTCTGGGTCTTTCTTTTAGTAGTAGTATTTATAAAAAGAAATGAACATTATTTTTTAGAGAAGTGCTGGGTTTAAAGGAAAGTTGGTCAGAATATATAGGATTTCCATAAACTATGTCACTCTCCCTCTCTTACGATTTCCCGTTATTGACATCGTGCAACAGTGTGGCACGTTTGTTACAATAGGTAAACCAATAATATATTATTGTTAACTAAAGTCCACAGTTCGCATTAGAGTTTGCTCTTTGTGTTATACATCCTGGGGTTTGTTTGTTTGCTTGTTTGGGTTTTTTTGTTTGTTTGTTTGTTTTTGCAAATGTAGTATGACATGTATTTACCAGTACAGTATCATAAAGAGTTCATGGCAGTTAATTGCTGAAGGAACTGGCCCTTATTCCTTAGAAGCACCTCTCTATTGTGTTTATTTCATTGTAACTGTTTCATGTCCCTTGACATGTTTCTTAATCTACTCTGTTTCATGTAAACTGGAAGTTACAAGTAGAGGGTCATTGAGATTCAGCTTCAAATCTTTTAAGTAGAAAATTGGGTGGGTGGGCTTGTGCCCTTTCCATGGCAGCGCTCTATGAGGTACATGACGTCTGGTTCTCCGACTTCTGCTCACCAATATTAGCACCAACGTGTGGTTCAACTACCATTCATAAATACATATCTATAACTCATATACTTATGTGAATATATACATTTACGTGTTGATAAATACAATGATAGACGCGGAGACACAAAAATTTGAAAATAACATTGAAATAACATAAAAATACACTAGAACAGATTAATTCTCAAATGCACGGTTTAGAAAAATTAAAAGTATACTTCAAGCTCCTTAGAATATAATGAAATTGGAGACTTACAATGACATATTTCTAGGGATTCTGTAGAAACTGCTTTCTACTTTTAAATTATACCTTTAAATACTCATGTTACAAAACATTAGAAGAAATCTGTGCATTAAATATAAGAGGTAAGAAAAAGAAGAAGAAAGAAGATAAAGAAGCAACATCAGCCAGAAAGAACATAAGAAAACAGAATGGTGAAGGAAACACAGGATTTAACTACGAAATAGCAAAATCCTTTTGGTCATTTGAAAAAAAAGTCAATCAAATGTTAAAAAATAAAAAAGAAGAAGTATGGAGAAAGCCCAAAGAAAACCCAACATAGGTAAGTGAACGCTTTTTTTTTTTTTTTTAACAAGACCTGGGTTTCACCATGTTGGTCAGGCTGGTCTTGAACTCCCGACCTCAGGTGATCCGTCCGCTTTGGCCCCCAAAGTGCTTGCATTACAGGCGTGAGCCACTATGGCCGGCCTGAACGCTATTCTTAAGACTCTGGAAAGGTGGCGGGGTAATGTTTAAAGTGTTGCTCTGTGTTTGATCTCCCTGTCTCCTCACACTGCCCACCTCGTCTGTTCCAGGCAGTAACCGTATTTTACAGAACCCTAACTCTACACGTGGGGATCAGGTGAGTTGAACACAGTCTACACAGACGGAGTTTCTCCTTAGTCAGGAAGCTCCCATTCTAGGGGAGAGAAAACTAACCGGTAACTTAAAGACATACCTGCCGGAGGGGAGGTTATCTGTGAAGACAGAGTAGGAACCGAAGATCATCGTGTGGGCATCGCTTTGAGCTGTACTTGTCTAAAGACGGGAAATTTGCATTGAGACCTGAGTGCCTTAGAAGTTCGTCAGAAGGCGGGAGTGGAAAAGAAAGGAGGCTGTAAGCAGCGCAGTAAGACTCTGATCTGGGGAGCCGTAAGGAAGGGCCTCCAGGGAGTTCCTTTGATCATCTCCCCAATAAGAGAAAGAATGGGACCTAGAAATCAAGAGAAGGAAACCAGACGGGAAGCTGGAGAATGCGGGCGTCGATCCCGCTACCTCTCGCATGCTAAGCGAGCGCTCTACCATTTGAGCTAATTCCCCGCGGTGAACACCGCGCGCCCCACCTGTTTTCCTGACCATTAGGAGCCTACCGGGAATTTGGGTCGCCAAACCTTTGGCAGGACACGATTGAGGGCGGAGCTTCTTAAATCTCGGCAGGAGCAAAGCTATGAGCTCGGAGTGTGAAAAACAGGGATTTCCAAAGCAGGTCACCAGGGAGACCTCTCTCTCTCCCCACTTCCCAATTTCGCCTCGTTCCTCTCTCGAAGTAGAGCGCACATCCCAGATGGAGAAGTAGCACCCGGACCTGCCTGGCTTGCGGGCACAGCGATTCCAGCCTGCCCTAGAGCTGTGATCGCCACTTGCTCCTTGCAGGCAGGGCAGCCCGGAAGTGGCGGGGCCGCTTCTCCCAGCCCCAGAGCGCCAGAGCCCCAGAGCTCCAGTCCATATGCGTGGCATCTTCAGCAGCACTTTCCTCCTGTAGGACTCGGAAAATGATGGAGAACCTTGGAGGAGCTGAGAAAGAGAAAGCTTGACAATTCAATCTCAATCTGTGGATTCATTCCTGAGGCACTTCTTGAGCACCAGGCACAGTGGATGAGGCCAATGATCCATGTAGAAGCTGCCACAACAGTAACAAGTAAAACACTGTGCAATTGCTGTCGCCTAGACCCTGTGTTAGATGCTGTACACATACTCATAGTAATGCAGGTAAGATGCCTAGAAAGAGTTTGTCATCTTCAGTTTGTTGCATGGAAAATTATGGAAAGTTGTCACCACAGAGCTCGAGGATCTCTCAGTCAAAAGGAACAACAGATGCAGGCTTCAGGGGCTTCTCTCACCATCCCCTTCCCTGTCACCTTCCCCGTCACCTTCCCCCACCTTTCTCTTGCTCCAATGGGTACCACACTTGTCCTTCTTATGCCTGTCTAGTTCTTCAATTCCCAGGCCCACAGACGAGGACTCTTCCTGCAGCCCAGGGAGGGCTACATTAGCTCCACCGTCTGGAGCCCCAGTGGATTCCAAATCTGTTTTCCACCTATGAAGAATTCTCATTTAAGACAGGAACATGGTCATTTTTCTCTGAGTACAACTAGCATCAAGTAGGACTTGCCTGATGAAAATTTGCGGAATGGAGAAAGGCTACACAGATAAATTAGAAGCCTCAAAGGAGACATTGCCTTCAGATCACTAAAGACTGAACAGAGGATTAGAAGCCAGGGTCTAAGAAAACAATAGAAAGGTTTTTGCCTGGAAAGGAAAGGTGGCTGTGGAAGCGCGGAGGGGCATGACCTTCAGAGTGATTGGTAGGTGCAGGCATGACCTTCACGGAACTGCAGGTGGTTTGGGGCAGCTTCAGGTCCCTCCTTCACGGTCCCAGTTTATTAGGAGTGCATATCCTAAAGATGGAAGAGGTTGCTCATAGGGGACAAAAATTCAGCAACATGTTTTATTGTTTACAACGTTCATTTTTTGAGTTCATCTATGAATAAGAAAATAAAAGAGAAAAGCACGTAACCAATAACATTATTTTTCTATTATGATCAACAAGGTGCAATGCTGGGAAGTCAAATGTGTCAGAGAGAGATCTGAGTGATGGGATGGAAAGAGGGGCACGTCCCAGGGACCTGCAAGAGCTTCCAGAAGTCACCTATACGGTGACCACTCTCTCCAGCATTTTGAGCTCTGCTTTGGCCAGCTGAGACAAAGTCAACCTATGTGTTGTTAATACAGAACCTTATGTAGCTTCTTTAAATGGGAAATAGTGTTGCAATTTCAAAAATACTTTATCTTGACAATTTGGTTCATCTCAGAAATTAAAGGAAGACCTAGGTCTCAATGTATTTTGAGCACCTTTTTGTCAGGATGAGCTTTCAGAGACCTGAAGAGAAAGACTGAGTGTCACTTTTGTTGGTGAGAGTGCATCTGAGCTCCAGAGATAATGTGCTAACGCGCAGCTTCACTGACACTCCTTCCTCACCTCTCTCCTGCTTGTCTCCCTTCTTAGTACCTGGCCGACGCTCAGATAGTCTGACAGAAGAGAGGTTTTCCTCCTCTGCCTGACCATGTGTTGTCAGTGCGAATAAAAGCTAAAGCTGGGCACATTCAAGTCTCCTGCTTTTGCCTCCGGACACTATGTCTGGGCTGTTTCTCGTATTTTGGACCCAAAAGGCTAAAGTTTGGTTTTCCCACAAAAATGCATTTAATTAAGCTCGAGCTGAAGGCCCAAAACCTGTATTGGCAAAACTCGTTTTTCACAAATCTTTTCTTTTTTTGCTGTTGCATGTAATACTATATACCGTTTCCTTTAAAAGAATGTACACAGGAGGACGACACTGAGCTCAGTAAACAGCGATAACTCTGCTAAAAGTGTCTACCAGTTACAGATACCGTTGGTACAGCCTCGGGATTAAAAGAAGCTGGAGAATGCAGGCATTGATCCTGCTACCTCTTGCATGCTAAGCAAGCGCTCTACCGCTTGAGCTAATTCCCCCACAGCAGCTTGTTCTTTCTACCTGTTTTTATAACCGGCACACAAATATCGTTCCATGTCCCACTTAAGGTTTCAGGTTTTCAAACACCTCTGCAAACTTCCCTGCCAGGGCGAAGCCAGGAGTGAAGCTTCTGGGAGACAGCCCCGGACCTGGAAGGCAGTGACCATCCTCTGCTTTTGCAATCTCAGTCAGGATCCTGAGAAAGAGAGAAAAGATCTCATTAGGAAAGCTCTAGTTCTGATCTGATTTCACTCTCCCATTAGCTCAAAGAGAAGGGAGGATGGTCCCTAATTAGCAGTTACCTCCAATGCTCTGCTGAATGGGTCCCTTCTTAATAACACAAACCTGGAAATAAAGTCGATTTCATCTTTTTATCGGTTGATCCTTCAAATGACTTATCGTTAATGTCTGTATTACTCCACCTAGGGGAATGAGATCTGCTGTTGCCTATTAATGCTTGATTGATTTAATTTGCATTTTTGTACTGATCAATGTTGCTGAACATCTTTTAATGTGACTATTGGCCACATAAGCATCTTATTTTGTGAAATGCCTGCTCCAGCTTTTTGCCCTTATCTTTACTGTGTGTTTGTATCACTGAGTTCTAAAATGTGTTTTCTATTCTCAATACTAGTCCTTTGTTATATGTGCATGTATAACGAATATATGTGCATATACAATATATTTATTTTCTTTTCAAGTCTATGACTTGTCTTTTCATTTTCTTAATATTGTCTTTCAAACAACAAACGCTTTATTTAATATTTTATGAAATCCAGTGCATCTTTTTTTGTAATGACTCATGCTTTTCTGATCCCTTCTGAAAAAGCTTTGCCTACATCAAACATGTGCAGACTCATTTTCTTCTTTTCTTCCACAAGTTGGATATGTTTGAGGTTAAGCTTTGTGTATATAAGTCATTTTGATTTAATTTTTGTATAGGATGTGAGGTAAGGGTAGGAGATCATTTTTTCCATACTCAGTTGCCTGAGAACATTTGTTTAAAAAACTCACTAAGTAACGTTTTACTTTTGTCATAAATTAGTTGACCACACGCGTTGGTCTATTTCTGGACTCTCAATTCTGTTCCATTAATCTATGTAAGTATCCTTGAGACATTGCCACATTATTTTGATTGCGTTAGCTCTATAAAAGTCTTGACAACATTTGGTATGAGTCCTCTGACTTTATCTTTTCCTAATTATTTTGGTTACTCTAGGTCCTTTAGAATAAACTTGCCGATTTCTATGATAAACCTCCTGCTGGGATATTTATTGGGATTGTAGTCAATCTATAGATCAATGCAGAGAAAGAAAGGATAATAATATTAAATTTCAATCTGTCAATACGGCAAATAAGACCAATTTTTAGGTTTCCTGAGTTTTTCTCAGCAATCTTTGGCTGATTTTTATGAACAAGTCTTTGCACATTGACAAGTTTATCTCTAAATATTTCATTTGTTTCAATCCTATTGAAAATGGTCATTTAATTGTCCATTTTTGTTGATGTTAGTAAACAGAAATACAATTAATTTTCATATATTGTAACTGGTGCCATAGCTAAATTTACTCACAATGCTTATTTTTTAGATCGTTGGGATTTTCTGTGGACCCGAGTAAGTTTTTTGCAAATGAATGTACTTTTCCTATTCTGAAGTGGTTATGCCATTCATTCATTCATTCATTCATGCATTTCTTGCTATTTTGCACTAACTAGGACTTTCAGTAAAACGTAGAAGTAGTAAGGACAGGTATTTTGCACTTTTTGTCAATATTAAAAGGTACATATTCTTTCACTATTCACTGTGTTGTTAGGTGTAGAAATTTCTTAAATGCCCATTACTCATCTGTGGAATTTTGCTTCTATTCCTAGGTTAGTGAGATATTTTTTAAAAAACATGAATGAATGTCAAATTTGGTTCAATATTTCTTCTGCATCTAGTGAGATTATCACATGTATTCTTTATTTTGTAAATGTAGTATATTACATTGTACTGACTTTCCAATGCTTAACTAGTTTTTTATTTCTGTGGCAATCTTCCCTAATTCACGGTGCCTTATGCTTTATAGATAATGCTGGATTCAATTAGTTAATATTTTAATTCAATATCTGTTGGTAAATGTGTCAGAGAAGGGTCTGCAAGTGTGGAACATGCAGCTTTCACAGCCCAAAGAATCATGATGAGTTTAGCGCTCCCTTCTAAGTGATGGGAGCTTCGAGATGCAACAATATCCTCTTTATGTTGGAGGAAATGTCTCAGAATTTCACAGATCCTAAAACTTTTCCTCATGAATCAGGTCGATAAATGGTTTTTGTGTTTCTCTCCCACCCTCTGGAGCTTGCAAGGCTTAACACAATCTATAATTTACTTGACACTTCTTGCTCATTCAAGATTTAAATGATACTAACAATACAGTGTACCAATGTTTTGCTGATGGTGCAGACAGTTCAATTCTTTTTAGACTAGATTATGAAAAATTGGGGGACTGGACACGCCTCTGGAACAAGAGCATAAATGCATACTTTTGTCTCTTCCATGTGACTATGAATGTTTCTGTTCCTCCTTCCTGATAACGGTAGAAAAGAATGCATCCCCCAAATCAAAGACTGCGTGCCGGAGACCATACAGTTTTGTTTCTATGTTCATGTTGTTTATAACCTGAGTAGTTTATTGGCTTTACGTTCCAATTATATTTTCTTACATATTGAAGTAAAATGTGTTAATTAAGGGAAATTCTGCACTATGGCACTGCTAATATTGCAATCTATATCCCAGACTTCATTTTACCTGCAGGAGAAAGAATACTCTCATCGATTTGTCATGTGGAAGAAGGGACATGGGTTGTAGTGAAATTAATGACGTTTTCTGCCTGAATGTTAATTAGCAGAAGCATGTTTCATTTCTTTAAATAGACCCACCCTTAGAACCAGGGTGAACTGGGTGAAAAATATATTTGCCTTTATATTTCTCTTATCAAACTAACCATTCTTCAATCTACCTTTATCACTTTTCTCCCAGGACCTCCTAGTGGAATAAACGGTGAAAATGGCTGGTGTCACCTCAGACCCAAAAGGAAAAGTGGCACATCGTGTTCAGAATCTGATTAGAGTGTCAGTAATTAATACCTCTGCTTAAAGTTCTCAGAGCTGAGTTTGTTCAGCTACCCTGCCCTTAGTAATGGCACCATGCAGGTCTACTTAGAAGTTTTAAATTTAAACTCCCCCCTTACTTTCAGACCACAAATATCCTAGAGTGATTGCAGGAGTGATTGGGGAAGAGCAGTGTACGCTGAGGAGGTCCGATGGAGACCAAGCCAATCCTGCGGAATAGTAATAGTGTCCTATGACAAAAATGCAAATCCAACACTACTACATCTTGAATTTCTTCTTTGTTTCCTTGATTTTCTTGCTTCGCTCCAAAAATCTGAGCATAGAGTGAATTATTTTTCCACTTATTGCCTTTCACTTTACTCATCTTTCATCTGGTGTCTGTGTGATTATTTCTCCATGAGGGACTGGGACTGAGACCTGTTATACCTATTACATCCCTTCATTCCAGAACGTGGAACTAACTAGGTAAGTTCCAGACAGTTGAATCTAGTGGTTATTTTAGAGATAATTAGACGTTAAATTGAACACTTTTTAACTCCACATAATGATGGAGTGCAATTACCTATTTATTTATAAATACCCATAGGCAGGGATCAGAATCAACTTAGAAGAGCCACTCCCTCAAAAAAGACAACCAAGAAAACAAATGGATTCTACTACCTCGGATTAATAAAACTTGCTGAGCAAAGAGCCCCCCTCTGCCGAGTCCCAGGACTGCCTAAAACAAGGGTGAGTGAGCGCAGGACTTAGAGGGTTTGGGGACTGGAGTTTTTCACAGGATGGTTGAGGGGGAAAGTTAGTAAGGTCCTTCTCAGCAGGGGCTGGACAGAATTTCTAAACTAGGAGAGCCCTCGGTTTAATCAGCGGCACTTAGCTGCTGAAACATGAGGATCTGTCTAGAGTCGCTGGATCAGTTTGGCTCTGGTCTTCCGCGGATCACGGGGTCTGAGTAAGCTGGTGTGAAAACAATTCGAGCTTGTGTGGCAGGATGGTTTGTAGACTGGTCCTGTGCTGGGGTCACAGGGCTTGTGCGACGTCTCTATTTGTTCGTTTCTCAGTTTGTCCGCTTTCTTCAGCAACAGGACTGCCCAAGAGACCAACTTAACGGTATAACCACTGAACTTCGAGCTCAGAGGCGGCCGCGGGAGGCTCGGCCATCCAGGCAGGAAAATCAAGGAGCCCAGGTACGAGCAGGGGCGCGTGGGGCGCGGCGAGGGCGCCTATCCTTGCGGTCCACGTGTTCCTCAGGCGTGGTGCCTGCCGTGCTGAAAACCGCATCTCCCGAAATCCCAGCTGGTAAAACCCGCCCGGGTCCTCTCCTGTCACTCTCCCCGACGTGAAGGGCTCACAGTGTGTTCGCGGATCACTGCAACCGCCTCTGCGAGGCCTCCGGGTGACTGAAGAGAGCGGGGTGTTCCGTGTTCTCCCGCCGGTGCGGTCCTCTTCCCGTCCAGCCGCCCGAGTCTATGCCCGCGACGGTCTCCGGGTTTTATAGGCACACGATGGGGGCGTGGCGGCCCAGGGTGGTCTTGAGAAACGCAACGTTCGCGCGCGGAGGCCGGAGTGCCTGTCCTCACCTAGGTCCGGGGCACAGGCCGGAGGGTGGATCCTGCCCCGTCCGCTGTCCGCATCTCGGTCGGTGCTCTCTGTTTAAGGCCGCAGCAATCTCACGCATTTCCGGAGTGTGTGTTTCTCCCTGTCCTTTCGCTCCCGTTTTCGGACGCTGGTTTTTCCAACCAGACACAAGGTGTGTTTCCTGGATTATCCCGCAGCCTTCTGTCCTTTCCGCCTCCACTCGAGGCTGCGTCCACAGCTGAGCTCTCGGAAGGAGGAGGAGGAGGGGGAGGAGGAGGAGCGGGAGCGGGAGGAGGGGGGGAGGAGGAAGGAGAGGAGGGGGAGGAGGGGGAGGAGGAGGGGGGAGGAGGAGGAGGAGGAGAGGAGGAGGAGGAGGAGGAGGAGGAGGAGGAGGAGGAGGAGGAGGAGGAGGAGGCCTCCAGCTGCCTCAAGGAAGCGCATTTCCCGCGGTGCCAAGTGCGGAAGAGGGAGCCACACCGAGGGAAGGATTAACCAGAGACGGAATTTCAGAAGTGAGGCGAAAACACGCAGCCCGCGAAACAGGGATCGGAGGGAAGTGAGAATCTGGTTCACAGGCCGGGAGAAGGAACGGACATTAGCGAAACTGTCTAGACAGAGAGGTGGACCGTCCGTAACACAGCGGGCGGCTGCTGGAGACTTCCCTCGTTCAATTATTCGAAACGTATCTACTGAGCGACTTCTTCGTCCCTGGGAACTGCGGGTGTCCCTGCGTATTCGGCCACTTTATCGCGGCTGCAGGAGGCGGCCCCATTCCCCAGGACCCAAAGCAATTCCAGAAATGAAACCCGAGGAACAGCTGTTTCTCTGCCGGAGAAGGGGCCAGCCAGGCGGAGACACGCAGAGAAACGGTTGTCTCGGGGACAGAATGCAGCAACTCCGGAAGGCCCAGCGATCAGCAGAGCTCCCGGAGAGCGTTTCTGAATCTAAAGGTCCTGCGTCGGGCTTCAAAGTTGACTTGCTGTGCATGAAATACCAATGGACTTACACCTGCTTCATGGAGAAGGAATAAAATGCGAGCACAAAGATTGCAATGGAACGTGTTTCTCTCAAGTGTCTTTTTCAAGCAGAAATATGAGAGCATTTTCCTGAATTTGGTAAAAAAGTGGGTAGGCAGTGGGACTGGGCTAAAGCTGGGAGCAGAGGAGCCTGGGCGGGCACTTGTATTGGCCTTGACGGCCCGCGGGGAGGAACCGGCGGTAATTGTTTCCGTTTTCCGTCAGTTTCTTGAAGGGTCGCTGAGAAGCTACGCGAGAAAGGAGAAAGGACTGATAGAGACAGGCCTCAGTACCGGCGGCGGGTGGGGCGTTGCACTGCAAAAGGTGTTCACCGAAAGCCCGCGTCCTGAAACACTGAAGCGGGTGTGGTTTGAAGTTTCCTTCGGCATAATTTAATTTTCAGTGAAATTTCAGGGTTGGAAGAAATTTCCGGAGGATCGTAAAGACGTCAGGAAAGACCGTAGGTTCTTCCCAGCCCAGGAAGTTGAGAAAAGTTCCTTTGGTAATTGGAGTAAGTTGCGTCTTTGGAACGCTGAAGAGCGTAGGATGGACACATTCTAGCGAGGCCGGTTAGCTCAGTCGGCTAGAGCGTGGTGCTAATAACGCCAAGGTCGCGGGTTCGATCCCCGTACTGGCCACGCGGGCTTCCCGTGCTCATTTTGCTGTTACAACTGTGCGCAGTGCTGTACAGAGTCCCGAGAGAACAAGAAATGAAATGTGTATGTGCCCAGTGATTTTGCTAGGACATAGTGCAGTTAACCGTCATTCTGTGTTGGCGGGTTTAGTGTCCTGCAAGAGCAGACGATGAAGAGAGCAGAGATTCCGGAAGGAAATTGAAATCCCCGAAGAACGCGAAAAACACAGGCGAAAACACAAAAATGAGGACTTGGGCTTTTCATTCTGTTACGCTCTCCAGAGTGTACAAATCCTTCTCTGCCGTGACTAACTTCTGATATGGACTTTCCTAACTGCATCTGCTTGCTTCCCGCAGACCTCTCCTTGGCTTGTGCAGGGTAAGTAAAGCCTCTCAACAACTCCCATTTTGCGTTTCTATTTCCTCTTTTTTGGCTTCCTACACTTAACTCTAGAGATGCTGGAGGTAAGAAAATGTCCCATAGAACGCTGAGCCTTTCACCTCCTCTTCACTCTCTCACTGCTTAGACACAAAACCATCTTCTGGAAAATGTCTTCCGACACCTCTCCTGGTTTCCCAGCTTGGGTTTCGTTGCTCCTAGCACTCACAGAGATCCAGGTACACATTTGTTTTGTGGCATTTTCCATGTTGTGAATGTCTGCTGCCTGGCCCTCTTCTCCATGAGATTCTAAGCTCCTTGTGGGTAGGATGCTTATTGCTAAACACTTTTAAAAAAAAGTTTGCATGAATGAATGAAGACTGAGGGATATGTGCGCAGGCATGATGGGAAGAGTGTCTTGTGCTCCAAATGGACTTCACAGGTCTGTAGAACCCAGGCTGTCTCAACAAAGTGCATTTTGGTCAGATGTGCAACAGGCTACGCTGTATGGTGATTGGTTCCTATTTTGCTGAGTGTATCTCTGAGGCTCTGAGTGGCTCTATCTGCCCCTAGGATGGGATAGTGGTAGAGGACAGAGCATGCCCAATAGATCCCAAGTCAGGAAAGATCTGAAATGTTTAACTTTGCTAAGGCTGAGAGACAGGAATGAACCCTCCTCCTTGATGGGAATTTCTGCTCCACTGATTGATAGTCAATAAAACGGTGAGCCAGTGCACCTCAAACCCATGTTTTCTACTACATCGATGTGATTGGTTCTGACATTTTCAAATTTCAAGTCATCAGAATGATTTAGACTAATGTTTACAAAACTATAATTTGTGAAGTCCTTGGCTGTGAATAGATACACATACACAGAAGAAAGACAGTTATATGCCCTTTACAATAAGTGGTATTTATGCTTGTGCCCGATGATAAATACACAGGGAAGGACAGCTACAGAAGTGACTAGCTCACTGGGTCTATCCTCAACATACGGACCTGATACTCCGGCTGCTTCTTCTGCAGTAACTCCTGGTCTCAAAATCACGAGCAAAGTGTTACATGCCCTCGTCCAAATCGAGCACTGGCAAGAGATCTGGAAAAACCAGATTTAACTCTTGACTCTGAGGATAGGATCCACTTACTCTGCAGAAGATGGTTGTGAAAAGGTCAAGTGCTGAACGAGCTCCTTTCTATATCAGAAAAGAAGAATGGAAAACATTATGATAAATTGAAGTCATTGTTGGGTGGATGGCAAACAGTCTATGCTCTTTTGTATTTTATCCCCATCCGGGAAATTAAAAAATTATTTAGTGAATTGCCTTACTCATTTCAGTAACACATTTGAGGCCATAGTCTCTTGGATCCACTGATTGTAGAAATAACTTGAATTACAGCCCTGATTGAGTTGCAGTGATGAGTAACGATGACATTAATATTATATGATGATGTATAGTCATCTTTCAGCATCTATAGATATCAAAATCCTCAGATGCTCAAGTCCCTTCAATTCAATGGCATCATATTTGCATATATCTTATGCACATCCTCCTGTATACTTGAAATCATCTCTGGATTACCTAGAATACCTATTACAAGTAAGGCTATGTAGATAGTTGTTATATTGTATTCTTCGGGGAATAATGACAAGGGAAAGTCATACCTGTTCAATACAAATGCATTTTTCCTGGTATTACTGATCTGTGGTTGGCTGACTTCATGGACATGGACCTCGCAGAGACTGTAAGCTGACTGTAATGACTATTACTAAGAATAAATATATGAAAAGAACATTGACCTCTCAGAAGATGTGCTCCTATGCTTTCTTCTTAAAGTTTTATAGTTTCAACTCTTACATTGAAGTTGTTGATCAATTTTGAATTAATTTTTGTATAAAGTGTGAGGAAGGGGTCCAACTTCATTCTTTTGTATGTGGATTGGCAGTTGTTTCAGCATCATTTGTTGGTGATTACTGTCTTCCAACTGAATTGTCTTGGAAATTCAGAATTGATAGGCTGTAAATGTAAGGATTTTTTTCTGGACTATCAATTCTATTTCATTGACTTATTTGTGTATTCTGACGCCAGTACCATATTGTCTTGATGACTGTTTCTTAGTATACATTTAAAATTTGGAAATTGCTTCCTCCAATTTTCTTCTTCTTTTTCAGAATCGTTTTGGCTACTCTGAATTTCTTGCACTTCTGCAGGAATATAAGGATCAGCTTATCGACATCTAAAATAAATAAATAAATGCCAGCTGGTGTTTTGATAATAATTACATTAAAGTATAGATAAATTTGGGGAGTACTGACCGTGGCACATGTTTCCAAATGTTTAGGACTTCATCTTTTTCAACAGTTATGTGTGGTTGTAACAGTATAAGTTCTGTGCATTTTTTCCTAACCATATTCCCAAGTATTTTATTCTTTTGGATAATGAAAAACAAAATTGTCTTCTTAGTTATATTTTCAAGTGGTACACTGTTAGTTAAACAAATACAATTGATATTGTGTATTGATCTTGAATCTGGCAACCTTGCTGAACTCATTTATTAGATCTAATCTACTTTAGTGGATCTATTAGGATTTTCTACTATACAATCATGTCACCTTGAAAAAAAGTGTTTTATTTCTTCAGTCTCAATCAAGATGTCTTCTGTTTCACTTTATTGCCCAAGTGTCCTGACTAGAACCGTTGGCACAGTGTTGAATAGAAATGCTACTTCTCTGTGTGAATTTAGTCAAAAACAATGGGAAAAGGCTTTTTTTCCTCCTGAGAAAAGCATGTTCCCTTCTTTTCTGTTTTTCCTAAGGGCATTAAGCAATGACTCTGGTCCATTCAAAGTGTAGATGTGAAGCCAACAAATTTACAGACTGTTTCTCTCCACCGTGGACCTTCCAGTCTGCTCAGGTTCTCTGCATAACCATCTTGACCTCTTGAGCTCTCATCTTTGTACTGAGACCCTGATATATGCTCACATGATGAAGCCCCTCCACAGCAGTGCTTCCTGCTTTGTCCAAAGAACATTCAATTGTTCAAGGCATTTAGGGCTCTTTCCTCACCCAGAGACCGTGTACAACCTTAGAGGGAAGACTAATCTTTTCAGGTTGAGAACCCTCGTGGGTTCTAACCTCAACCTGTGAATTCACTAGACAACCCCTAATGAATACCTATGATAGGACACTAGCTCAGTGTGAGAGGCCGGCATTCCATAGGGAGAAGGCAACCAGAGCAGTAGCTAATGCTTCCTGAGCAGTTCCTATCGCCCAGATCCATCTCTAAGTGCTGTGATCCATCCAGAAAATCCCACAGTCCTCATTTTCCAAATGAGGAAACATATGAAGGGTTTGCTACCCCAGTCCTCCTGTACCATTGTTTTTCTCACTAAGCCAACTTACCTTATGTGCAAAAACTCTCATAATCCCCAGTCAGCCTTGCTAGGCAAGAATTACTCTTACTATTAGAAAAATTGGGTACAAGAGTCCCAGCAAGATGACCGGAGGAAGGGGAGGCTAAGTGATACCTTCAAGGTGACAACGTCCCTGACTCTTCCCCTGGAAGCTGAACTTGCCATTTCCATCCTTCACAGTAGATATTGTCACCCAGTTTACCATGCATTTTTAAAATGTTTCTTGTCTGTTTCTCCTCATTTCTCCCCAAATAAGATGTAGTTTCATGAGGGCAAGAATTTTTGCATTTTGTTTGTTCTTGGATCACTGCACCCAGAACAGCTGCTGAACAAAATATGTGCTCAAAAAAGTTTTTATTGGATTAATAGAAGATTGATAATTTTATACTCCTTCACTGCATAAGTGCATCAGGGCAAACTTCAGAGCACCAAGTTACAAGAGGAATTTCCCAAGCTTCCTCAGTCAGATGGAGAGGAAGTTAATTATATAATATACCTGTGGTTTCTGAGATAATCTAAATTTCTTCACCATTGATTTCATCGAATCACTGAGAACTAATTCCACCATTCTCTGCAATTACTGATCTCATGATTCTCTGTGATTACTGAAAATGATTGTTTTTTATTTGTTTCTTACTATGTTTCCTTTCTAATCCTTTACTGTTATTATTATTATTTAATATGTTACTAAGGTAATGTTACCCTCCTTGGAGGAATGAAAAATACCTTTTGCCCTCTCTGAGGCTCAAACTCAGAACCTTCAGAGTATGAGACTGATGTGCTGCTGGCTGCTCTCAGGAGCAACTCCTGCCCAAGTGTTGACATGCAAAAGAACAAATCTCAACCCCTAGGCACAGCTACTTTATCAAGCCCTAGCTTTCAGAGGACGCAATGAATGCTACTCTGAAATCACTCCATATCAACCAGTGATGCGCCGCCTGAAGAATTCCACACTCAGCACAGGTAGAGTTCTTTCCTTTCCAGTGTTCACCCAATGATAGGACTGTCTTCATTCAATCCAGCATTAATTGCCAGGTATTTACTCAATCCAGTATTAGTTCCATCCAATGACAGGACTGTCTGGGCTGTGGGGCCAGGAACAATTGTACCTGTCTTGATGCTCTTTTCCCTCTTGTGGCCCAGTGACAGTGATCGGGCTTCTCCCGCCCTGAGAGAGCTTAGTCACTCTAACACCTACCATAGTCTCCTTTGTTGAAAAGAAACTAAGAAGATGCCCAGCTCATGATAGGTCACTGACTGACCCACTGAATAAATGAATGAAGAAATGGCCTTCAAATGTGTTTCCTACTGCTCTCTTTCACTCTATACATCCACTTTCATTCACATGACTAGAGACATTCCCTCTACAGACAACACAAACCGAAAGAATAGTAGTCTTTCTGTGTTTTTCAGTCTTCCATGCCATCAACTATACTAAGAGATTTACTGAGTTTACTTCTTATAGTCCAGTTGAATTTTGGCCACAAAACTGAGTTTTGTACCAATGTGCACTTTCCAAATGTAATGCAGACTCTTTAAAGCTAAGTGATCTGAAGAAAATGACTTAACTGCTCTGAGCTTCAGTGTCATTTATAACACTTGGGGAAGTTGAAAAACTGTATTGACCACCTTACATAAAAATAAATAAATATTCAGTTTAATTTCTAGCATATAGTGCTGAAAAAGTTCTTGTATATGGAATATTGCTCACCTTTAAGGAAAATGCTTTCAAGGTCTAAGGAGAGATATTAATGCATTTCTGTTGCCACTGGTTGTTTTGCTCATTTAGTTGTAGCAACATGCTTCTGTGAAAATAAAAATGAAATAACGTTTAAAAAAGTAAAATAGGATCGGGGGCAGTGGCTGACGCCTGTAATCCCAGCACTTTGGGAGGCTGATGCGGATGGATCAAAAGATCAGGGAATCGAGACCATCCTGGCCAACATGGTAAAACCCCGTCTCTACTAAAAAAATACAAAAATTAGCTGGGCGTGGTGGCGCGTGCCTGTAGTCCCAGCTACTCAGCAGGCAGAGGCAGGAGAATCGCTTGAACCCAGGAGGCAGAGGTTGCAGTGAGCTGAGATTGCACCACTCCAGCCTGGTGACAGGGCCAGACTCCATCTCAAAAAGAAAAAGAAATAAAGATGGTGGAGAATCACAGTAGAGATGCGTAGTAAGGTATGATTTTCTAGGCAAAAATGGATTTGTACAAAAGAATGTGGTAAAGGATTTGTGTCTTTTTTGTATTCCTTTTGAATCTGATTTAGCTTATATTCCAAGTTGTCAATTGTTGTCAACTTCTCCCAGCAAGATTGTTTCTCTGCACCGTGAACATTCTGGCGAGATTCTTCCTTTACCCATCTTGACCTTCTGAGCACTCATCTTTGTACTGAGACCCTGATATATGCCCAAATGATGCCGTTCCATCGGAGGGCTTCCTGCTTTGCCCAAAAATACTCCTTTTTCCTGTTGCTCAGATTAGATTGGTATTTTTGTTCTGTTTCAAGTTCATTGACTTTATTCTGAGCATCTCAATTTTGTGATTGAAATAACCCATTGAAGCTTTTTTCTCCTAATAGTGTTGGTAGATACATTGTTCAATGTTTATGTGTAAAATCAGTGTTTATAGCTTCCAGATGTTTGCCAAGACTTCCCAACTTTCTATTCACTTCAAGAGTGTTATCCCCTCATTCATGGAGCATTGTTATCGTACCTGTTTTAAGGTGTGTGTCTGATCATTCTAACATCTGTGTCTTCTCAGTATCGTTACTCGAGGATTCTGTTTGCCAATGACTTCAGATTGCCCTGGTTCTTCAAATGCTGAATATATTGGGGCTGTACTTTGCATTATGTGATGCGACACTGTGTCTTGTGGAAATCTTAAGGATACTAAGATTATTATTGTTTTTGCAGGCACACGATTGCCTTGTGTTCAAGTTCCAATAACCAGCCAGTCTTGTGTGTTGTGGTTTCAAAGTCAATTCTATTTTCAAAGCCTTAACACTGCTATTCAGAGATCTGTGGAGTGTGTGCATCCCAGTGGCCGGTGAGGACTGGAAAGTGGGCTCTCACTGAGTTCAGTTCTCAGATTCTTTTTAGGTAAGTTGTCTTCGATCAGAGCCACTTATTCACAGTTCACAGGCGCACCCAGGAGTTCACAAACGACCGTATGGGTTTGCTTTCCGAGTGTCTTTTCTGGTTACTCGGCAACCCCTGGTTTTGGTCTCCTAATGAGAAAGCTGGGGCTGTATTTACCTGAGTGGCTCTGCCCTGCACTCGCCATAATTGCGCTGCATTTAGGTAGGACCACGCTGCAGGAGGAAACAGGGAGAATGAGAGCACTGGGACATGCCCCTTGGTTTCACAGCTCCTCAAAGAAACAGAAAACTAATTACACATTGATAGAGCTATACTATACTGCATACCAGTAGAGTCTTGGCCAACCCTGTATTGTTGCTGACTTTGCATAATGAACCAAAGAGGTGTCCAGGTTACTACTGAGATCAGTGTCTAATATATTGTTTTCTGAGATCAATGTCTATATTAGATCAGTGTCTAATATATTGTTTTCTGAGATCAATGTCTATATTAGATCAGTGTCTAATATATTGTTTTCTGAGATCAATGTCTATATTAGATCAGTGTCTAATATATTGTTTTCTGAGATCAATGTCTATATTAGATCAGTGTCTAATATATTGTTTTCTGAGATCAATGTCTATATTAGATCAGTGTCTAATATATTGTTTTCTGAGATCAATGTCTATATTAGATCAGTGTCTAATATATGTGTTTTTTCACTGTCACCTGGAGACCTGAGGTGCAAGTAGTGACATCTGGAGAATGTGGGCATGAATCCCACTACCTCTCACAAACTATGCGGGCACTCTACCATTTGAGCTAACTCCCCATCTCACGGCCTCTTTTTCGTCCTTAGTGGACAGTGTAGAACACAGTCCAGCCTGAAGGCAGGACTCCACTAAGAGCAAATATTCTCATTGATAGCCAGGGCACGAGCACAGTAGCTACTGATTCTCTGCAAGGAAGGCGGACAAAAGGGAACAAAGAGAAAGTCACAGAGGGAAAACTCTGGTGCTGCTCAAATATCAGGTTTCCCATATTCCGGGACAGAAAAAGCCATGTCCCAGAGAGGGACCCTGCCCAGCTAATGTGTCACAGATACCCAGGATGCTAAAATGATTTATTTTTAAAGAAAAGCGATGTCATTATCACTTGTTTCTTGTAGCTGAGGCTGTAGGATGGTGCAGATTTCTGGAAGGCAAAAAGCTCCTGCATTTTTTGCACCAAGGGACTTTTAAGAATGAGGCCAGCGTGCTGAGCAGGACACTAGGAAATCCCTGGAAAATGCTTTTTTACTTACATCTGAGATATGTGCTGTCTTCTTGCTAAGGTGTGTCATGTAAAACTTACATATCCAACTACACGACAGAACAATAACAAAAATAAGGCAGATAAGAGGCATAAAGAATGAGAGATCAAGATCATAGAGTGAAAGGATAAAAAAATACATTCAGCAATGCAGAGGAAGAGTGAGCACAGGGTGGAGAAAACCTAGGGTAGACATCGGCTGGGATGTTTATAGGAATTCCTGCATGGAGAAACATGTCTGTTCATGTTACATGAGTGAGCTGGGGTGAGGAAAACAGATGATGGGACTACGTACTTGGTTAAAGCAAGAGCTCGTGATGGTTTCATTTAGAAATAAGTCTGCTTCTCTTACCTTCTTTTCCTCTTTAAAGTTATGTGAACCGAGGAAAGTGGCTTAACGGTACTCTGAGCTTGAGTGTCGTCTATAACACTAGGGTAATAATACCTGGGGAAGCTGCACAACTATTTCCATCAACTTACTTAAAACAGTCAGTGTAATTTCTAGCACACAGCGCTGAACGTGGAGTATTCTTCACCTTTGAGGCAATGTTCTCACGGTCTAAGAGAGATCTTAGTGCGGTTTCGTTGCCAC
The DNA here is from genome assembly GCA_031835075.1 of Saguinus oedipus. Classification (NCBI taxonomy): domain Eukaryota; kingdom Metazoa; phylum Chordata; class Mammalia; order Primates; family Cebidae; genus Saguinus; species Saguinus oedipus. Next base: position 5,685,775 of record CM063172.1, on the reverse strand, counting down.
TGGTTGATTTGCTCGTTTATTTTGTAGCAGCAAGCTTCTGTGGTGATAAAAATGAAATAAAGTTCAGAAAGTAAAACAGATGGTGGAGAAGCACAATAGAGATGCACAGTAAAGCATGATTTTCTAGGCAAAATGGATTTGTACAAAAAAATGTAGTAGTGAAGGATTTGTGCCTGAGTCCTGTTGTAGTATTTTCAGTCTTATTTGGCCTGTATTCGAATTCCCAATTGTTGTCATCCTTCCCCCAACAAGATTGTTTCTTTGCACCGTGAACATTCTGGCCAGATTCTCCTTAACCATCCTGACCTCCTGAGCAGTCATCTTTGTACTGAGACCTTCATATATGCCCCCATGGTGCCCTTCCAAAGTAGGGCTTCCTGCTTTGACCAAGGAGCACTAAGTTATTTCAAGCCATTTGAGGCTCTTTCCTCACCCAGTGTCTGTGAAATTTTAGAGGGAAACTTGTACTTTCCAGGAAGAGAAAGCTGGTGGGTTCTAACCTCAACCTGTAAATTCACCAGGCCAACTCCTAGCAAGCACCTATAATATGATGCTAGGTCAGTGTGAGAGGCTGGCATTCTATAGGGAGGAGGCAACCAGAGCAGTAGCTAATGCTTCCTGAGCAGTTCCTGTTGCCCAGATCCATCGCTAGGTGCTGTGATCCTGCCAGAGAACCCCACAGTCCTCATTTTGCATGTAAAGAAAGATTTAAAGAAAGGGAAGGTAAATGATATCTTCAAGATGACAACTTCCCTGATTCTTCTGAACACTGAAAATGCCACCTGCTCACTGCCGAGTCTTTACTGCCTGATGATTTCCTCCCAGTAGACATCATCACATAACTTCCTGTTCATTTTTCTTGTTTGCTTCCTGTCTGTTTCTCCTCACTCCTCCCAACGATGATGTAGTATCACAAAGGTGAGAATATCTGTGTTTTATTCACTGTAAATTGCTGTACCCAAAACAGTCTTTTTTTTTTTTTTTTTTTTTTTTTTTTTTTTGAGATGAAGTCTTGCTCTGTCACCCAGGCTGGAGTGCAGTGGCTCGATCTCGGCTCAATGCAACTTCCGCCTCCCAGGTTCAAGTGATTCCTTTGCCTCAGCATCCTGAGTAGCTGGGACTACAGGCCCCTACCACCACTCCTGGCTAATTTATATATTTTTAGTTGAGACGGGGTTTCATCATATTGGCCAGGCTGATCTTGAACCCCTGACCTTGTGATCCACCCGCCTTGGCCTCCCAAAGTGCTGGGATTACAGGCGTCAGCCACCGCACCCGGCCCGCAAACAGTCTTTTAACAAGATATGTGCTTGAGAAATATTTGTTAGCTGATTAAAAGAATGAAACACTTCACCCACCCCACTTCGTAATTGTGGTTGGATGGCCTTCAGAGCAGGCAACTGGAAGCAAAGTTTCCCCTGCTTCCCCGTCAGCTACAGCGGTAGACACATGACACGGCTTGTAGTGTCTTGTGTAATTTATGTCTCTTCACCACCCCTTGTACTCAAACCCCTGAGAAGCCAGAAGAAGAAAACAGAGAACGAAAGAAGAAAGAAGAAAGAAAGGAAGAAAGAAAAGAAAAAGAAAGAAAGAAGAAAGCAAGCAAGCTAATTTTTAAATTTTAAGCTAATATTTGGTCTGTCTTGAAATCATTATCTCATAGCATTTGTGTTCCATTATTTATTGCACCTATTTCATTTGCCTTAATGGAAATATTCGCAAAAGCTGTACCTTGCCTGATGCTCGAACTCAGGACCTTCAGAATCTGAGACTGACAGGTGGCCTGCTGCTCTTAGAGAGCAACTGTTCCCAAGAGCTGACATCCAGATTATCAACTCTCATTTCCCAGGCACTGCCGCTTTATCAATTCCTAGCTTAAAGAGCACAATCAATGCCACTTAGAATCACTCCTTATCAGCCAACACTGCCCTGGAAGAACTCCCCAGCCAGACAGGTGGAGTCCTCCTGTTTGCAGTATTCACAGAATGTTAGGACCTTCTGGCACAAGGGACCAGAAACGATTGAACCTGTCTTGCTGCTTTTTTCCCTGTTGTGGCCCAGTCATCGAGCTTTTCCCTGCTTCAGGATCTTAGTCACTCCTCTTTTCTCTAGTCTCCTTTGTTGATAAGAAAAGGAGAAGATCCTCAATTCTTAATAGTTCCTTGAGTGACTAACTGAATGAAGGAAGGAAGAAATAGCCTTCAAAAGTGCCTCCTGTTCATACGACTGTTACTGTGTATCTCCACTTGCATCTATGTCACGGGAGACATTCACTACAGAAAACACAAACCGAACTTGTAATAATATCCTCCCTATTTTCCCCAGTTTTTTGCGCCATAAATTATACTAGGAGACTTAGGGAGTTTACTTCATGTAGTCTGATTAAATTTTGCCAATGAAACTATGTATGCACTTTTTAGAAGTAACAGAGGCTCAGATAAGTTAAGTCTTCTTTCTAAGATGCCAGAGCTGCTAAATGAGAAAGCCCAAATTGAGAAGCAGATATTTTCAGATTTTTTTTTCTTCCTTTCTTTTTTTTTTTTAAACAGGGTTTCACCATATTGGTCAGGCTGGTCTTGAACTCCCAACCTCAGGTGATCCGCCTGCCTTGGCCTCCAAAGTGCTTGGATTACAGGTGTGAGCCACCACGCCCAGCCTCTATTTTCAGCTTTTAAATGTGACTTTTTTCCCTCTGCTCCAGCTCACAGTTATTCTTGCCTTCTTTGCACTTAAGCCCATTCATTCATACACCAAGTATCTAATTTCAGACTGCCTCTTTACTTACCTTTTGAGCTTAACTTTTTTTTTTTTTTTTTTGAAACGAAGTTACACTCCGTCACCCAGGCTGGAGTGCAGTGGTGTCATCTCGGCTCACTGCAACCTCCACCTCCCGGGTTCAAGTGATTCTCCTGCCTCAGCCTCTCGAGCAGCTGGGCCTACAAGTGCCTGCCACCATGCCCCACTAATTTTTGTATTTTTAGTAGAGACGGAGTTTCACTATGTTGGCCAGGCTGGTCTCAAACTTCTGACCTCAGGTGATCCACCCGCCTCGGCCTCTCAGACTGATGGGATTACAGGCGTGATCCACTGCAACTGGCCTGGGCTTAACTTTTATGTTTTGTTTTGTTTTATTTTATTTTAAGACAGGGTCTCACTTTGTCGCCCAGACACTGGCGTGATCTCTGTTTACTGCAATCTCCACCTCCCGGGTTTAAGTGAACCTCCCACTTCAGCCTCCTGAGTAGCTGGGACTACAGATGCATACCATATACCCGGACAATTTTTGTATATTTCTTGGTAGAGACAGGGTTTCACCATGTTGCCAAGGCTGGTCTCAAACACCTACTGTCAAGGGATCTGACCACCTTGGCCTCTGAAAGTGCTGGGACTACAGAAGTGAGCCACCACGTCTGGCCTTGGGCTTACCTTTCAGGTCAACTTTGACCCATCGTCCTTCAAACACCACATTCACTGATTTGCCAGATAACGAACGTTATTCTTGCATGACTCTTTTGAATCAATCAGTTACTTTCCACTCACAGTACACATTCACTAGGGAGATGCTTTGTGCAAGATGCTGTAGTAGGATCAGGTAATTCAGAGGAAGTACAGACACCCTAGACCGCAAAAGAAGAAAAGACAAATATGGACGAGGGAAGATTCACCTCCAGATTCACCGTTTTCTGTCTTTCTGTCATTTACAGCTAAGTAAGTCCTTCAAACATGTTTCAAAATAACTAAACAACTCTTTCAATAATAGCACTCTTCTATATGCTGGACCACTCTTAAATTCCTGGTTATAACATGATTTTACTTTCTTTTAATTTCTGTCTTTGCTTTCTGCCTAAATTTTTATTTTGTGTTATGAAGTTGATTAGGTCCATTGGTGTGGTGTTGTCAATTCTCCAATATGTTTGCTGATTTGTTGTGTACTAGGTCTACCGATAACTGAGAGAGGAGTGTTAATGCCCGCAACTATATTTGGAATTTTCTATTTTTACCTGGCTTCTACAATTTTTCATATGAGTTTTGAAGCTCTGTGTCCTCATCTACATTTGGGAGAGTATTCCCCTGGAAAATGGACAATCGTAATCATGTAGCAGCCCTGATTATTGCTGGAAAGTGTCTCTGCTTTCAAATCCACTTTGTCTGATTTTGATTTATACACCACAGCTTTCTTTAGTTAATGCTTCCATGAGACATCTTTTCCCACTCTTTTCTTTCAATCTGAAAGATTCTTATGTATAAGTATATTGCAGGTGACTGTCTTATAATCCGCACGTTTATTTTTAATACATTCGGATGATCTCTAGTTATTAATTAACGGGTTTAAATCATTTACATGTATGTTATTATAGATACATTTTTAGATAGATCTATTTAATAATTTAAAACCTTTGTTTGTTTTCCTTGTATTCTAGATTCCTCTTTCTGTCTTGTTTTGCTTTATTTAAATCTGGTCAGTAAGTGGCCTAAAGATTACCATATACCTATGTAACTTTTCATAGTATACTTGGATTCAATATCTTACCATTCAAGTTGAATATAGAAACTTCATCAAGAGTTAGGCCCTTTACCCTCTGATGTTATGTGTATAGTACATGTAGGTACAATGACAAGTGCATCAGATAAAGTTACAATTCTTGCCTTCAGTCATCAAACATGCCTTAAGGAACTCAAGAGAAGAATAATAGTCTGTCACATCTACCCAGGCGTTCTCTATTTCTGCTTTTGTTTCTTCACTGATGATTTTCTAAGTTTCCTTCCGGTATCACTTTTCTTATCTCAAATCTTTGCTAATTCCTTTCCAGCAGTCTTGCCAGGAATGAGAATGTATTCATTTACCTTCCAGTGAGAATGCATTTATTTGCCTTTATGTCTGAAAGATACTTTGCTCCACATGGAATTCTGGGTTGATAGGTCTTTTTCCTTTGGTACTTACTGAACGTTATGACACTTTTTCTGGCCCCTGTGATTCCTGATGAGAAATCTAACGTCATTCATAGGGTAGTTCTGCTTTCGTTCCTTCAGCTGCTTTCCACACTGTTCTGTTTTCTTAGTGTTCAGCGGTTTGATTCTGATATGACTTGCTGTGGGTTTCTTTGGGTTTATCCTCTTTGAGGTTTGTTGAACTTTAACAATCTGGTTTATATCTTTTGACAAATTTGATTCATTTTCAGCCATTAATTCTTCAAAGTTTTCTGTCACAAAGATCCCTTTGTCCTCTTCTTTCCAGATTACAATAATGTGAATGTTAATTTGTTATTTTTGTTTGTCCCTGAGGCTTGGATTATTTAGAGAAATACTCCTTTCTCTCTCTAGTTCAGATTATGTAGATATTCTTGACTGTTTTCAAGTTCATTGACTGTTTTGTTTTCTTTCTAGTCATCTGCATTCTGTTATTGAGATCATCCAATTAAGCTTTTTATTTGCCCTAATACTTTGATTAATACCTTTTTTAACTCAAGTTTAAAATTGGTGTTTACATATTCCATGTATTTGCTGAGACTTTCCACCTTTTCCTTCACTTCAAGAATGTTACCCCCTAATTCTGGGAGCATTGTTATAACAATTGCTTTAACATGGGTCAGATGACTTTGACATCGTGTCCTCCTTTCAGTATTGTTATTTGAGGGTTCTCTTTGTCAAGTAAATTACAATCTCCCTGTTGTTTCTTTTTTTTTTTTTTTTTTTTTTTTTTGAGACAGAGTCTTTCTATGTTGCCAGGTGCCAGGCTGCAGTGCAGTGGTGCGATCTCGGTTCACTGCAACCTCCACTTACTGGGTTCAAGCAATTCTCCTGCCTTAGCCTCCTGAGTAGCTGGGACCACAGGCCTGCGCCATCATGCCAGCTAATTTTTGTATTTTTTAATAGAGACGGGGTTTCACCATGGTCTCGATCTCTTGACCTCGTGATCTGCCCGCCTCGGCCTCCCAAAGATTTCTTAATGCTGAATATTTCGGGGTTGTAACCTGGACTTCTTTGTATTCTGTGAGGAGACACTGAGTCTTGTTCAAATCTTAAGGATAGTATTGCTGTTTTTGTTTTTGCAGGCACACAATGGCCTTGTATTCAAGTTCCAAGTACCAGCCAGCCTTCCGTGTGTTGTTGCTACAAAGATAACTCTACTTGCAAAGCCTTTACAGGGCTGTTCAGAGGTCTCCGGAGTGTGCGTCACCCAGTGGTCACTGGGGACTGGAAAGTGGACCTTGCTCAGTTCAGTTCTCAGGCTCTTTTTAGGTAAATTGTTGGGATTAGAGTCACTTATTCACAGCTGGCAGGGGCATCCACAATTTCACAAACAACTTTATGGATTTGCTTTCTACAGTATCTGTCCAGGCACATTGTGGTTACTTGACACATCCTGGTTTCAGTCCCCTGACCAGAAAGCCGGGGCTGTACTTTCCCAGGTGGCTCTTCCCTGTACTTTTCACGAATGTCTCGCGTTTAGGACCAAGTTGCAGGCAGAAACAGGGAGAAAAGAGCAATTGTCTGTGTCCCTTGGTTTCACAGCTCCTTGAAGAAACAGAACATAATTACACGGTAGATCTACGCTGTACTGATGCGAGTGGAAAGCCGACACCAGCCCTGTATTGTTGCTGTCCCTACATCTTGAGCCAAAGCAGCATTCTGTGCTTAGACACGGGCTCGGGTTTGGAGACCTGAGGTCCAAATAATAAAGTCTGGAGAATGTGGGCATCGATCCCACTACCTCTTGCATGCTAAGCAAGCGCTCTACCACTTGAGCTAATTCCCCTTGTTGGAGAAGCTTTGTTTGTCCTTAGTGGGTGGCATCGAACACAGGTGATTTCGGGGCCTACGGTGTGAAAGCAGGGCTCCTCTAAGGGCAGATCTTCTCATTGATGGCCCAGGGCAGGAGCACAGTTGGCTACACATTCTCTGCTAGGAAGGAGGACAAAAGGGAACAAGGAGAAATTCACAAAGGGAAAACTTGTGCTGCCAAAATGTCAAGTTTAGGGTATTCTGGGGCAGAAAAAGGCACATCTCAGCAAAGGAAGCCTGCCTAGACCTGCGTGGATAACGTGTCACAGATTAAAATAATAATAATAATAATAATTAACTAAAAAGGAATAAATGATTTGATGTGTGTGTGTTTATAAAAGTGGGATGGCATTATCAGTTCCTCCTTGTAGCTGAGACTCTCTGAGTTGTGAGATGGTGCAGATTTCTGGAAGGCAAAAAGCTCCTGCTGTTTTCACAACTAGGCCCTTTCAGGCATGAGGCCAGCGTGCTGACCCCTGCACTAGGACACGCCTGGAGAGTGCTTCCTTTACTAATCTGAGAGGTGGGTTGCCTCCTTGCTAAGGTGTGCCAGGTACCAGTTACATGTTTAACTATATGTCAGAACAACAACAACAAAATTACAGAGTACAGCCGTAAAGAGACAAGATCATATCAGAGTGTAAGAATCAAAATTGAGCTATGCAGAGAAGGAGTGGATACAGGGTGGAGAAAATCATGCTGTGTGTGTGTGTGAAATACACATGGAGGACGCAGTAAATGAAAATCCTGGCCACTTGGAGATAAGTTGGGAGAGTATTATGAAAACTCAAGAGTCATTGAGAAAATCCCAGGCAAAAGGCTTAAATAATTAAAGAAATATGTTAGAGAAAGGTGTTTAGTTTTGACTGTCAGAGTTTGAACATGAGAACACAGCAACTGGAGAGAAAGGGAAAGACATTAAAGGATTGAGGGTTATCCACGTTTATTGTGTCAGCTCCTGAGGTGGACAGCAGGAGTCTTTCTCCAGCGCCAGTGTCCACCACACTTCATAGTGAAGAATGCACCCTCCAGAAACACCGTAGTGGCCGGGCGTGGTGGCTTACCCCTGTAATCTCAGCACTTTGGGAGGCCGAGACGGGCGGGTCACAAGGTCAGGAGTTTGAGACCAGCCTGACCAACATGGAGGAACCCCATCTCTACTAAAAACACAAAACTTAGCCAGAATGGTGGCACACGCCTATGATCTCAGCTACTCAGGAGGCTCAGGCAGCAGAATTGCTTGAACCCAAGAGGCAGAGGCACAGTGAACCGAGATCATGCCACTGCACTCCAGCCTAGGCGACAGAGTGAGACTCCGTCTCAAAAACAAAAACAAAAACAAAACAAAAAGCTATAGCATGGATGAAGACAATGGTGAGTGAAAGAAAAGAAAAAGATTCTGGAGATGTTGTGTAAGGAAGATCTATAATCTTTGCTAAGACGTTGGGTGGAGAGATTTGAGGGAGATGAGACAAATATAGCTGAAAGTCTGGAGCCTACTGTGGTAGACACAGGAGATTCTGAATTCATATCTGATGAACGAATCCACTCATTGATCTGTATGCGTTATGTGAATGAATGTTACATGAATGCCCTGGTGTGGAGAAAACAGATTGGGAGACTATGTAGTAGGGTAAAGCAAGAGCTCGTGTTTTTATTTTTTAATTTAAAAAGAAATCTGCTTTTCATATCTGGTTTTCCTATTTAAAGCTACATGATTTGAGGAAAATGGATTAACTCCTCTGACCTTCAGTGTCATCTACAAAATTTGGATAATGATACTGAGGGAAGCTGGAAAGCCATATCAACCAACTTATATAAGAAATAGTAAACATCCAGTTCAATTGCAAACGCATGGTGCTGAAAAAGTCCTTGTATGTGGTATATTGTTCACCTTTAAGGAACCTGCTCTCAAGAGCTGATGAGAGACTTTTGTTAGTGCAGTTCTGTGGTCACAGGCTGCTTTGCTCATTTAGTTGGCACCAACAAGTCTCTGTGAATATAAAAATAAAATAAAGATCATGGAGAAATGAATACAAACACAGAGTAAGGTGAGATTTTGTACAACAGAATGTAGTAAAGGATTTGTGCCTGATTCTTTTTGCATTCTCTTTGAATCATTTTTAGCCTTTATTCTAAGTCCTCAAATTTTGTCATTCTTCTCCCAACAAGATTGTTTCTCTCCACCACGGATATTCTGCTCAGATTCTCTGCTTAACCATCTTGACCTCCTGAGCATGCTCTTTGTACTGAGACCCTGATTTGTACTCAAATGATGCTCCTCCATAGCAGGGCTTCCTGCTTTGCCTAAAGAGCATCCAGTTTTTTGAGTCATTTAGGGCTCTTTCCTCACCCAGTATCTATGTGAAACCTTAGAGGGAAGCCTATTCTTAGCAGGAAGAGAACTCTGCTGGGCTCTAACCTCAATCTGTAGATCCACTGGGGTAACTGGGCTTAGCTCAGATTAGCACACGGGGTTAGCTCAGTCAGTCTAGACCTTGCTCTCTGAGAACTGGATGGTGCTGCTACTTCCCATAGAGGCTGAATAAAAAGAGGCATCTGCAGGTAGATAGGGCTATGGTGGTTGCTGGATGATTTCTTCTGACCGTTTGCTATACCTCTGACCTGCTGGGAGAAGGGTGACAAAAAGTGGAGACTTGAAAAACAGGACAAAAAAAAAAAGATTCAAAAGAATTTTAAAAGAATCATGCACAAATGTTTAATTAGATTCTTTTATCTAAATCCATTTTGTCGAGAAAATAATACCTTACCATGTATCTGTATTCAATTCCTCCATAATCTATTTTATTTTATTTTATTTTTATGTTCACAAGAAACTGGATGCTACCTACCATACAATGAGCCACAACGGAGCTGCACTAAAATCTCTCGTCAGATATCGATACAGTCAAACCCCTCATGAGGGACTGACACAAATTCAGCATGAGAGGCCGGCTTTCCACGAGGAGAAGGCAACCAATGCAGTAGCTAATACTTACTGAGGAGTTCGTACAACCCACATCCCTCTCTAGGTGCGGAGATTCAGCCAGAGAATCCCACAGTCTTCATTTTTCATATGAGGAAACATGCAAGGGATTTACCACCCCAATCAGTCCTCATGTATCATCAGTTTTCCAGCAAAGGCAACCAGCCTTCTGTGCAAAAAGCTCTCATAACCCCCAGTTGCCTTGATAGGTAAAAGTACTCTTACGACAGTGTTAAAAAAAAAACATGGGCAGAAGGGTCTCAGCAAGATGACTAGAAGAAGGCAAGGCTAAAGTTGTCAAGGTGACAAAGTCCTTGATTGTCCTCCTGAAAGCCAAATGTGCCACCTCATGTGTATACGGGTATGTGTGAATTCATACATGTATGCCTATGTGTGTATATGCATGTATACATGTATCCACACGTGTGTGCACGTGTGTATCCACACATGTATTGTGAACACCGTATGTATGTGTGCATGTATGTGTGTATTCGGGATGTGTCCATGTATGTGTGTACACGTGCATGCACACACACATCTGCATATATACTTGTGCATACACATGTATCACATTTGTACACATGAATGTGTGCATGCATACACGTGCACAAATGCACATGTGTGTATACACATATATGTGTATATACATGTAAAAGCACATACATGCAAATGCATGTATACATGTATACACATTGGTATGCCCACACACATGTACACATACTTGGCACACACATACATGTGTGCACACATGCACAGCTAAACACATGCATGTGCACATGCAGGCATGCACTTGTAGACAAGTATATATATGTGTACATGCATGTGTATACATGTATCTACACATGTGTGTGAGCACCTATATGTACTTGTATGCATATATGTATGTGTACGTATCTGCATCTATGCATGCATCCATGCATGTACACATATATATACTTGTCTACAAGTGCATGCCTGCATGTGCACATGCATGTGTTTAGCTGTGCATGTGTGCACACATGTATGTGTGTGCCAAGTATGTGTACATGTGTGTGGGCATACCAATGTGTATACATGTATACATGCATTTGCATGTATGTGCTTATACATGTATATACACATATATGTGTATACACACAGGTGTATGTGTATTTGTGCACTGTGTGCATCATGCTCATGTGTGCACACATGTATATGTATACGTTTTGTGTGTATATATGTGTGCACACATATATGCATGTTTTGTGTGCACATATGTGTGCATGTCTGTGCATGCGTTCACATGTATGTGTGTGTTTGCACAATGCATGTTATACATGTATGTGCACGCATGTATTCACACACATACATCCGTGCACACAAGTGCATGTGTATATGTGTATGTGTGGTCATGCACATGCATGTATAGGCACATGTATTCACACATACATGTGTGTACATGTATGTGTGTGCGTGCATGTGTAGGTATGTGCGTGTGGTGTCTACATGTGTGTATACATGTGCATATGTACACAAAAATCTATTTTAGGTACACCTAAATATGTATTAGTCAGGGTTTTCTAAAGGAACAGAACATGATAAATGTATATATGAAGGGAAGTTTATTACGCAGTATTGACCCACATAATCTCAATTTGAAATCCCACAATAGGCAGTCTGCAAGCTGAGGAGCAAGGAAGCCAGTCTGAGTCCCCAGATCTCAAAAGTATGGAAGCCGACAGTGCAGCCTTTAGTCTGTGGCCAAGGCTCAAGAGCCCCTGGCAAACCGCTGGTGTAAGTCCAAGAGTCCAAAAGCTGAACAACTTGGAATCCAATGTTTGAGGGCAAGGAGCATCCAGCATGGGAGAAAGATGAAGGCAAGAAGACTCAGGGGTCTGCTCTTTCCCAATTCTTCTGTGCGTATGTATGTAAGCATACATGTATAAATGTACGTTTTCGATCTTTATACACGTGGAATCATTTAGGATATTATTAGGTCTGGCTTCTTTTTTATCAACTTTCCATTATGATTTTAATTTCCATGTATGTTGCTGAATGACCACTTGCCTGGTTATTTTCTTTGCGGTGCAGACTTTCATGTATGAACATCTCACAGTTTGTGTAAGCTGATTGCCATTGATGGCTATTCTCTTATATCTAGCCTCAGTTACTACAAATGATGCCACTCTAAACGTTCCTGAATGTGTATCCTGGTACACATAAGCATGCATTTTCTATAGAAAAATGAGCAGAGTTGAAACCATCTTTGCAAAAATTATGACAGTGAAAAAATCTAACATAGTTGACTATCTTGCTTCTAACTTCACAAGCTGTCCTCGTTCATTCCTGGGCAGATGCCAAGCTAACTATGGAGGAATTCATAGTTTAATTTTAAAACAAAGATGATAACAGCTGCTTCCTAAAAGTAACCTCTCCCTGATAGGGACTGAAACGACCTTTATAAAACTAATAAATTAGGCACAAGGTTAAAATTATGATTCATGAATAATGTAGCCGGAAGTCACAAGATTTGTAGCCTCCTCAGTCACTCCTATAGATAACATCATTATTGTAAAGCCTAAGATTGGTGTTTGACGTGTTTTTTAGACCCTGTATTTTGATGAACCAGCTGACACCACCTGGACAGGTTTTAAAAAATTTTTTTAAAAAACTGGCTCAACTGGTGTCATGACCCCCTGATCCAGGTACTGACTTAGTGCAAGAACACAGCTTCGACCCCCTGTGATTTCATCCCTGACCCAACAAATTAGTATTCCCCAGTCTCAACCCCCTGTCCACCAAACTATCCTGGAAGAACTGTGGCCTCCAAATTCTCAGGGAGGTGGATTATCCTTCATCCTTCTACTTGGCTGGCCCTGCAATTATTAAATTCTTTTTTTGCTGCAAAACCTGCTGTTGTCACTGCATCGGCTTTTCTGGGCAGCCGACAAGAACCTGTCAAGTGACTACAAAATTGCTAGTAAGAAAAGTGTTATCTTCAACTAGATAGTGCCACACTCTGTTCCAAACGACTGCATTAACTTGCACTCACAGTAGCTGTATATGAGTGTTTTTGTTGTTCCACTTAGTCGAAATCACTGTAATGTTTCTCCTTGTGATAACTATGCAGGTTCTCAAACCATATCCCTGTTTATTTTATTCTAATCTATTGATTGTATTTTAATGTATACTCTGTATTGTAGCCTTTGAAGTTATCTTAAAAACACATTTTTTTCTTGTGATGCCACTGTTTACAACCCTTCAAGCACTTCTCAATTTTGTCTTAAATGTCAAAGCTTGTCAGACTTTAATGTTGGGTCTGATATGGTTTGGATGTGTCCCCACCCAAATCTCATCTTGAGTTGTAGTTCCCATAATCCCCAGATGTCGTGGGAGAGACCTCATGGGAGATAATTTAATCATGGGAGTCAGTCACCCTCATGTCGTTCTCAGAATGGTGAGTTCTCACTTAATCTGATGGTTTTATAGGGGGATATTTCGCCTTCTGCTTGGCACTTCTCCTTGCTGCCACCATGTGAAGAAGGGCATGTTTGCTTCCCATTCTGCCATGATTGTAAGTTCCCTAGGCCTCCCCAGTCATCCTGAACTGTGAGTCAATTAAATCTCTTTCCTTTACAAGTTACCAAATCCAGGTATGTCTTTGTTAGCAGCATGAGAATAGACTTACACAGGTCCCATGCTTAACTCTCAAAGTTTATATCCCTCTCCTCCTAGACGATCTCATACTAAACTATTTTTAACTTCCCCCTAAAAATAAAATTTGTGTGTCTCAGTTTAATCACATGCCTGTGAATTAACTTCAACTCCTAAAATGACTTCGATTCTCTCTCCCTGTCTTCCCTTAACTTTCACAGGGATAACTATTACATATTCTTCAAAACCTATTTATGATTTTCATTGTCTATAAAGCTTTCCCCAGCCTGAAGCCTGTGTTAGATTTTCTTACTATGAGGTCCATGAAACTGTCCATGGAACGTTCCAGGCTGTATTGCAGTGTTTCCATATAAAAATTCCTTCCTGGCCAGGCACGGTGGCTCAAGCCTGTAATCCCAGCACTTTGGGAGTCTGAGGTGGGTGGATCACGAGGTCAAGAGATCGAGACCATAGAGGTCAACATGGTGAAACTTCTACTAAAAATACAAAAAAAATTAGCTGGGCATGGTGGCACGTGCCTGTAATCCCAGCTACTCGGGAGGCTGAGGCAGGAGAATTGCCTGAACCCAGGAGGCGGAGGTTGCAGTGAGCCGAGATCACGCCATTGCACTCCAGCCTGGGTAACAAGAGCGAAACTCCGTCTCAAAAAAAAAAAAAAAAAATTCCTTCCTGGCATTTCTTGGGCAATTTATAATTTTCTAAATCCTGACAAAAATCAGTCAAGAAAGTAGGAAAATGACGAAAGTGTAATTAAAATTCTGCATAGGCAGAATGATGCCGCCTCCAAAATATTCATATTTTAATCCTTGGAACCTGTGAATATATTCCTTTGCATGGCAAAAATGACTTTGCAGATGTGATGAGAGATTTGAGAAAGAGTATCCTCAGTTATCCAGGTGAGCCTAATTTAATCACATGAATCCTTAAAAGTAAACAACCTTTCTCTGCTGTTTCAGAGAGCAATGGAATGACAGAGGATTAGAGAGAAGTGGCATGGGAAGGAACTGATCTTTAATTGGCTGTTTTGAAGATGAAAGAGGGTCATAAGCCAAGGAATGTAGGAATCCCAGAAGCCGGAAAGAGTAAGGAAACAGATTCTCCTAAAGGGAAACATGCTACCAACATAATGAAATGAGGTTAAACTTCTGACCACAGAACTTTGAGATAATACATTTATTAATATATTGTTTAACACACTAAGTTGTGGTAATTTGTTACAGCAACAACAAAAAACTAATTCACTTTCCTTTTCGGGAAGAGGTGCCCAACCTTCAAGACGCAGACTAGTACTGATGTGCGGCCCGTCATAGCAGGTGGTGAGTGGCAGGCATTACCACCTGCGCTCCACCTCCTGTCAGATCAGATTCTCATAGGAATTCGAACTCTATTATGAACCGGACATGCGAGGGATCTAGGGTGTATGCTCCTTATGAGAATCTAATTCTTGACGATCTGAAGTGGAACGTTTTCATCCCAAAACCACCTTACCCCACCAGTCTGTGGAAAAATCGTCTTCCATGAAACCGGTCCCTGGTCTCAGGAAGGTTGGTGACTGCTGTCTTAGGGTATAGAGTCCTGTCTGTCTTGTGATCTGCTGCTTCTCTCTTCCAAAGCAATTTGGGGGCATGATTTCCCACACACACAAAATCCCTTGGTGAGAGTCTGCTGCTCACCAAATGAATAAATTTAAACCGCCCCAACTGTGTTCCAGAATGTGCACCTAGGGTTTTGGCTAGCTTGACATTAAGGTACTATATGGTTGCCCTCCCAAAACAAGAGCCACCCATGTCTTACAAAACAATTCCTTGGAACCAGAAGTTATTTCTTAACTATGTTTTATCTTCTTTTTTATTTTCTACTTTTTTCTTTCACTTGCAAAAGTTTCTCCCATTTGTCTTGAGAGCTTCTGTTATCTTACACACATCAACAAACAGTTGTTGATTGATAAACTGACAATATGCTTTCTGTCAACTGAAAGATATTGTTCTTCAGCTGCAGAAGAGGAGGGACTATAAGGGGCTATACAAGGTTTTACTTGCTTATTTGAGCTGATAATGAATTTTTTTTAACTCTAAATCGAAACCTGAGTCTACATGACTTGCTGGGCAGGATTTACAGAAAATGTCGCATTAACTAGGATACAGAGCTGAGGAGTATAAAAGGTACAGCACAGTGAGGCTTACAGATTTAACCCACTCAGGTCCTACCACTACTACTGGGCAATCTCAGAAAGATTCAGTCTATTCAGGGAATACGCTTTAGGGTCACCTAAACTTCCTCATGCTTTACCTTCCTCAGCTATGTCAGTCCGCTTGAGGCTAGTCCTCCAAGTCTATATGGTTGAGGATGAATTGAATGAAAGGAATCCTGGGAAATAGAAAAAGACAAACCTGAAAGTGAATGAAAAAGATAAAATCAAGAGACAGAGACAAAGACAAAACAAAGGACTCAGAAAGAAGTCTCCATGTTTTCACATTTATTTGGCATCTACGGGCTCAGAAAAGCCTGGATCCAAAAGGAGGCAGAGCGCACGATTCCCCTTAGAGCAGCACTTCCAAACCTTCTTGGCACCAGGCACCAGTTCTGTGGAAGATGAATTTTCCGCAGACGGTGGAGGGGATGGTTTAGGGATGACTCAAGCACATTACATTTATTGTGCACTTTATTTCTATTATTACTACATTGTAATACATAATTACATTATTATAGAACTCACCATAATGTAGAATCAGTGGGATTCTAGGTTGTCTTCGGGCAGCTAGACTAGACTCACCGGGCAGGATTTACATGAAATGTCTCATTAACTAGGATACAGAGTCTATGAGTGTAAGAGGCACAGCACAGTGAGGCTTATAGATGTCACTCAAATACTCATCTGGGGGTGATGGAAGACAGTGACAGGTCGTCAGACATGAGATTCTCATGAGGAGCACGCAGTCTGGATGTCTTGCATGAGCAGTTCACGATAACGTTCGAGCTCCTATGAGAATCTCATGCTGCTGCTAATCTGACAGGAGGTGGACCTCAGGCGGTAACGCGTGTGATGGGGAGCAGCTGTAAATACAGACGGACGCTTCACTCATTCGCCCGTCATTCACTTCCTAAGCCTAGTTCTGAACAAGCAATGAACCGGAACGTGACCTGGGGGTTGGGGACCCCTGCTTTAGTGAGTTTTTTTTTCTTTCATTGAGACAGGGTCTTGCTCGGTCACCCAGGCTGACGTGTAGTAGCACCATCTCAGCTTACTGCAGCCTTAACTTCCCAGAGGATGCCAATGATCCTCCCACAACCTCCTGAGTTGCTGGGAGCAACACAAGTGCGCGCCACCACGTCTGACTAATTTTTGTATTTTTGTTCGAGATAGGGTTTCACCATGCAGCCTAGGCTAATCTTGAGTTGGTCTCAAACTCCTGAGCTCAAGCAATCCATTGCCTTGGCCTCCCAAAGTGCTGGGATTACAGGTGTGAGCCACTATGCCAGGCCTAGAACATTTTTTTTTTTTGAAACCCTGTTTCTACTAAAAATACAAAATCAGCTGGGCTCGTAGAACTAAAATTTTAATGAGTGCCTATTACGTGCCTAGTCACTGTGATGGTCCGTTTGCATTAATTACTACATTTCATTCTTAGCTCAGGGAGGAATATCTTGTCTTATGAACTTGTAACGGCCAAGATGGAAAGACAAAATAGAGCTTTGTAAAACAGATAAGCTAGAGAACTGAACAGAAAACACAGAAAGGCAACCGAGCATTATTCGGGAGAAGGAAGAATGGTGAATAGCCAGATAGATTCAATGTATGAGAGAAAAGGTAAATTAAGAAGAGATGGGCTCACACCTGTAATCCCAGCACTTTGGGAAGCCAAGGCAGATGGATCACTTGAGGTCACGAGTTCAAGACCAGCCTGGCCAACATGGTGAAACCCTGTCTCTACTAAAACTACAAAAATTAGCCGGGCATGGTGGTGCACAACTATGGTCCCAGCTACTCGGGAGGCTGAGGCAGGAGAATTGCTCAGACTCAGGAGGCAGAGGTTTCAGCGAGCTGAGATCGTGCCACTGCCCTCCAGCCCAACACTCGGTGATTTACGCTTAGCTGATTCCAAATCAGAAACTTGATGCAAGAACTGGGAAACCTCCCACAGTACTTTCTCTCGGTGCTGTTTCTCCAATCACACAAGGCCACCACTTTTAAAAGCATTTCTTCCATCTCGCTGGCCACATCTTCGTGGGTGACAGCGCTGCCACTGTGCTTCGGAATCCTCTCTCTTCCAGATCTTTCCAGGTGCTTCTTTCAGGGTAGGCGGCATCCACTCTTTGTGACTCTACTCCTGGTTTGAGTCCTCGGCGAAAGCCTTGGGGAAACTGTAACATAAACTGCAACGCTGTTGGTGCCGTTTATTCCTAGACAAGCTGGCAGCGACCGCCTCCCCCAACACCCGGCCTTCCACTGAGCCAGCAAGGCCCCCTCCCACCCACGCGCGGAGGGCTCCCACAGCGCAGGCGCCCGGGCCCCGCCCCTTTCCGAAGACTCGGCTCCTATTGGCCCAGGGGCCGAAGCTGGAACGCCCAAGTGGCCGGAGAGGGGTGATCACGTGACCTGCGGGGGGTGGGGCTGCGCCGGCCTCTTCCCAGCCAGCTTGAAAGGGTTTGCGTAGGCGCCTTGTCTGCCCTTAAAGCGCTCAGTGGGCGGCCTGGCCCGACTCCTCTAGTCCGGACGCACGAAGGGAATTGCTCCTAGCTCTCGTGCGTCCCGGCTTCGCTTTTCTTTCCTTTCCGAAGCCTGGCCATTAGATCCACCACCGCGGAGTGTGCGGCCGCCAGGAAGCCCAGATCCGAGTGTCCGGAGACTAACCGGAAGTGCTGTCCCCAGGCCCAGGGGCGGCGCCGGCGGCTGCCTGGGTAAGCGCGGCCTGCGGGGCCCTGGGGTGGGTTGGGGGCGCGGCGGGACCCAAGACCCTGGGCCACAGTCGAGTGGGAGCAGCCCCTGTTTCTGGACACGAAGCATGGTCTGGCTCCCCGCTGACGGCGGACGGAGGACTGAATGGTGGTCAATGAAAAGTTGAAAGAAGAGAACCTTAGTACGGTAGTTAAAATAACAACTAACCCTGCAAGGCACTTTTCAAAGCAATAGATATCTTTCTTATGTATCGAGGAAAAAAAGGACGTTGAATGCATTTTTCTCTTCATCTTCAGTGCAGAAATTACTTAGGTTGCAGTTGAGTCTATTTGCAGAAGTATCTGGTTTGTTTAATTTTTCTATAAGCATTTCTTTTTGGAAAACGGAATTACATATAATTTTATATTAAATACATTTATCACATTCACTTTGGGGTTTGACGGGCACCAGTTTTCTATTATTGTGTCTATTACTACAATGTGTCTTTGACCTTAGAAGATGAGATAATACCGACAAAAACAATTCGCAGAAGGAGAAAAAACAAACATGGAAAACGAGACTTAGGGCTTTGTTATGAACTTACAGTTAGTAATTATTCACAATGGTTCTTGACTTTTCGTCTAGAGCTAGTCGGAACTGACGGCTACCAGCGGCAGGTACTTCCTGCAGGAGAAACAAGGTAAGCAAAGATGGGAAGAAGTAAGCTATGGTTGGTTGAAGGATGCTCACTAGAATGGAGAGGAAATGGGATCAGTTTTCTGGGCCAGCTCTAGAAAAATTATGAATTATAAATTTCACAAGGTCATTGTCTCTATTTCTGGTTTTTCCTATAGGAGAGGGAAGAACTGACTGTTGTGAATAGTTCTGGACGAGGGACCTTTTGAAACCAAAAGGAAGATGGTCTTGAGTCTTTCTTGTTATGGTAAGTGGCGTACAGGCTCTATGTTTCTGTATAAACATGGATGGGGCATGGGGTGGGGCAGGCTGAAAGACAGGAAAGTATGGGAGAAGATATATGGAAAGACAGAGAATGGCCCTTTCTTAGCTTCTAAGATAGCAGAGTAATAAAAGTGTACCCTATCGTACCAATTTAAGGTTATTTTCTACTCCTTTTCAACATGCATGCATGTTCATGTTAGGCTTGCAGTAATTGCTTCTTGATTGATTTGTAGCACAAAGAAGGTGGTATGTCTAATGCTTAGGCAGGCTCTGGAGTCAGAAGATAGATATTTAAATAGTGGCTCTGCTACTATTTGTAAGTTGTTGGGTGATTATCTAACTGCCTTAAGCATCAGGTTTTCTACCTGTAAGATCCAAACATATGTATGAATACAGCTATTTTATAGGGTCCTTGGGAGGACTAAAGGAGATAATCCATGCAATGAATGAAAATAAATGAGAAATTTCCAAGCCTAAGGCCTATAAACACTATCTAATTTTTAAATAATGCTTTCCTGTCTCTTGATCCCATACACCCTTTAGCTATAAGGATAACCATGAACTCTGAAGTTGTATGAATTAGCCTGTTTGCTTGGACTTTTGTTGTGTTCCAGCTTATTCCTTTCATTTCTACCCTAGCAGCAAAGTGTACTAATCTCTTCCTAGGATGGGGCAAGAGAAGCGTTCTAGAGGAAGGTACCTTGGAGCTAAGACTTGAAAAATGTATTTGGGTTTGCCAGAGGGACCACCCAGGGCTACTAGGGGTCCAGGGATGATGGTCAGGCCTGTTTGTTCTAGTATTTGTACATGCTTTTCAATTATTCCACAAATGTACTGTAGGTACTAGGGATGTTATAATGAACTAACCCTAATAGAAGTTACATTTCAGTAAAAAGACAAATGAACAAATGTGAAATGTATCTAAATGTGTATCACAAAGTTGAATGGTGATAGGAACTATGGAGAGAAATAAAATGGGATAAAGCAGCACAGGCTATTTTAGATAAGGTAGTCAGGGTATGCTTCTTTTTGAGAAAGCAATCTTCAGGCACAAATATACATATACAGTTGAATATATATAGTCCCAATATTATGTTAAAGAGGTATTTTTTTTCCTTTCTGGGTAGCTGTTGTTTATTTGAAACACAGATTCATTTGTTTTTATGCTTTTCTCCTCCATCTTGTCTATTTAGTTCATTAGTTCATTCTTTTATTGAATGTGTAAATGTAACATAATTCTAAAAGTAAAAATATGTGTCTGTGTATTCAAAAACATATTCTTGGAGAAATGTGACTCTCCTCCACCTAATTCTGTTTTTCTGTGCCATCAATTTTTATTGGCCTTGTAATGATAACCAGTCTCATTGGTTTCTTGTTTGTTTGGACGAGTGGAGAAATACATATATAATTTTTTATTTTGATTTTCTTACACAAAAAACAACATAGTCTTTTACACTTTGCTTTTTAAAATTTATAATTTATCTTGGAAATCATTCCACATCAGTTGATAAAAGATTTTCCTCTTTCTCTTTTACAGTTGTATTATATGTGGATGTACCATAGTTTACTCACCACTTTCTTAACATACAGATGTTTACGTCACTTTAATTATTTTCCCATTACAAACATTACTACAGTGACTAATTTTATGCTTGTATATTTTCATGTTATTAGAGGTGAATCTTCAGACCCATTTGTAGAAATGGGATTGCTGAATCAAAAGTAAATGTATATTAGTTTTATCGTCCCATTCCCCTCCAGAGGAGACCGTATCAATCTGCATTCCCTCCAGCAACATGTGAGTGTGTTTGTTTCCTTACAGTGTTGACAACAAAATGCATTGTCATACCTTATCACGTATGGCGATTCAGTTGGCGAGAACTGGTATTTCATGTACATTTAAAAAATTATTTCATTTTTTTATAGACTTTATTTTTTAGAGGACTTTTGGGTTCATAAAAAAATTGAGCAAAACATACAGAGTACCCATTATGTCCCCTACCACTCCCTTTACCTTAGCACATGCACATACCACACACACAGCACACACAGCATCATCCACTGTTAATATCTTCAACAGAGCAATACATTTCTTACAGTTGATGAACTTAAGTTGACACATTCTCACCGAACTCCATAGGCTACATTAGGGTTCACTCTATGTTTTACATTCTATGGAGTACCTGCCGTAATAGTGTCATAGACAGTTCGTATGATACTCTTATGGTAGTATTGCCCTAAAAATCCTCTGTGCTTTGTCTGCTCATTCCTCCCTCCTCAATAATTCATGACAACCATTTATATATTTTACTGATTTCATAGTTTTGCCTTTTCATAATGTCACATAGCTGGAATCATAGAGTATGCACCTTTTTTAGGTTGGCTTCTTTCACTTTGTAATACATAAATTTAAAGTTTCTTCATTTCTTTTCATGCCATAGTGGCTCATTTGTTTTATTTTATTTTATTTTTATTTTTATTTCATTTTAGGTTTTGGGGTACATGTGAAGAACATGCAAGATAGTTGCATAGGTACGCATGTGGCTGTGTGATTTGCTGCCTTCCTCCCCTTCATCCATATCTGGCATTTCTTCCCATGCTATCTCTCCCCAACTCCCCGCCTCCCGCTGTCCCTCCCCTATTCCCCCCAATAGACCCCAGTGTGTAGTGCTCCCCTCCCTGTGTCCATGTGTTCTCATTGTTCATCACCCGCCTATGAATGAGAACATGCGGTATTTCATTTTCTGTTCTTGCGTCAGTTTGCTGAGAATGATGTTCTCCAGATTCATCCATGTCCCTACAAAGGACACAAACTCATCGTTTTTGATGGCTGCATAATATTCCATGGTGTATATGTGTCTCGTTTTCCCAGTCCAGTCTATCATCGATGGGCATTTGGGTTGGTTCCAGGTCTTTGCTATTGTAAACAGTGCTGCAATGAACATTCGTGTGCATGTGTCCTTATAGTAGAACGATTTATAGTCCTTTGGATGTATACCCAGTAATGGGATTGCTGAGTCAAATGGAATTTCTATTTCTAGATCCTTGAGGAATCGCCACATTGTCTTCCACAATGGTTGAACTAATTTACACTCCCACCAACAGTGTAAAAGTGTTCCTATTTCTCCACATCCTCTCCAGCATCTGTTGTCTCCAGATTTTTTAACGATCACCATTCTAACTGGCGTGAGATGGTATTTCAATGTAGTTTTGATTTGCATTTCTCTGATGACCAGTGGTGATGAGCATTTGTTCATGTTTGTTGGCCTCATGTATGTCTTCTTTTGTAAAGTGTCTGTTCATATCCTTTGCCCATTTTTAAATGGGCTTGTTTGTTTTTTGTTTGTAAATCTGTTTGAGTTCTTTGTAAATTCTGGATATCAGCCGTTTGTCAGATGGGTAAACTGCAAAAATTTTTTCCCATTCTGTTTGTTGCCAATTCACTCTGGCGACTGTTTCTTTTGCCGTGCAGAAGCTGTGGAGTTGATTAGGTCCCATTTGTCTATTTTGGCTTTTGTTGCCAATGCTTTTGGTGTTTTGGTCATGAAGTCCTTGCCTACTTCTATGTCCTGAATGGTTTTGCCTAGATTTTCTTCTAGGGTTTTCATGGTGTTAGGTCTTATGTTTAAGTCTTTAATCCATCTGGAGTTAATTTTAGTGTAAGGTGTCAGGAAGAGGTCCAGTTTCTGCTTTCTGCACATGGCTAGCCAGTTTTCCCAACACCATTTATTAAACAGGGAATCCTTTCCCCATTGCTTGTTTTTGTCAGGTTTATCCAAGATTGTATGGTTGCAGATATGTTGTGTTGCCTCCGATGCTTCTGTTCTGTTCCATTGGTCTATATCTCTGTTTTGGTACCAGTCCCATGCTGTTTTGATTACTGTAGCCTTGTAGTATAGTTTGAAGTCAGGTAGTGTGATGCCTCCCGCTGTGTTCTTTTTACTTAGAATTGACTTGGCTATGTGGGCTCTCTTTTGGTTTCATATGAAGTTTAAGGGTGTTTTTTTCCAGTTCTGTGAAGAAGGTCATTGGTAGCTTGATGCGGATAGCATTGAATCTGTGAATTACTTTGGGCAGTATGGCCATTTTCATATTGATTCTTCCTAACCATGAGCATGAAATGTTTTTCCATCTCTTTGTGTCCTCTCTTATTTTGTTGAGCAGTGGTTTATAGTTCTTGAAGAGGTCCTTTACGTCCTTTGTTAGTTGTATTCCCTGGTATTTTATTCTCTTTGTAGCAATTGTGAATGGCAGTTCGTTCTTGATTTGGCTCTTTTTAAGTCTGTTATTGGTGTATAGGAATGCTTGTGATTTTTACACATTGATTTTGTATCCTAAGACTTTGCTGAAGTTGCTTATCAGTTTCAGGAGATTTTGGGCTGAGACGAAGGGGTCTTCTAGATATACTATCATGTTGTCTGGAGACAATTTGGCTTCCTCCTTTCCTATTTGAATACCCTTTATTTCTTTTTCTTGCCTGATTGCTCTGGCTAGAACTTCCAGTACTATGTTGAATAGGAGTGATGAGAGAGGGCATCCTTGTCTAGTGCTGGATTTCAAAGGGAATGCTTCCAGTTTTTGCCCATTCAGTATGATATTGGCTGTTGGTTTGTCGTAAATAGCTTTTATTATTTTGAGATACGTTCCATCAATACCGAGTTTATTGAGGGTTTTTAGCATAAAGGGCTGTTGAATTTTGTCAAAGGCCTTCTCTGCATCAATTGAGATAATCATGTGGTTTTTGTTTTTGGTTCTGTCTATGTGGTGAATTATGTTTATAGACTTGCGTATGTTGAACCAGCCTTGCATCCCCGGGATGAATCCTACTTGATCATGGTGGATAAGCTTTTTGATGTGCTTTTGCAATCGGCTTGCCAGTATTTTATTGAAGATTTTTGCGTCTATGTTCATTATGGATATTGGCCTGAAGTTTTCTTTTCTTGTTGAGTCTCTGCCAGGTTTTGGTATCAGGATGATGTTGGTCTGATAAAATGATTTGGGAAGGATTCCCTCTTTTTTGATTACTTGGAATAGTTTCAGAAGGAGTAATAACAGTTCCTCTTTGTGTGTCTGGTAGAATTCGGCTGTGAACCCATCTGGACCTGGGCTTTATTTGTGTGGTAGGCTCTTAATTGCTGCCTCAACTTCAGACTTTGTTATTGGTCTATTCATAGTTTCGACTTCTTCGTGGTTTAGGCTTGGGAGGACACAAGTGTCCAGGAATTTATCCATTTTTTCCAGGTTTACTAGTTTATGTGCATAAAGTTGTTTGTAATATTCTCTGATGATGGTTTGAATTTCTGTGGAATCTGTGGTGATTTCCCCTTTATCATTTTTTATTGCGTCTATTTGGTTATTCTCTGTTTTCTTTATCAGTTTGGCTAGTGGTCTGTTTTGTTGATCTTTTCAAAAAAACAGCTCTTGGATTTATTGATTTTTTGAAGGGTTTTTCGTGTCTCTATCTCCTTCAGTTCTGCTCTGATCTTAGTTATTTCTTGTCTTCTGCTAGGTTTTGAGTTTTTTTGATCTTGCTCCTCTGGCTGTTTCAATTTTGATGATAGGGTGTCAATTTTGGATCTCTCCACTCTTCTCATGTGGGCACTTATTGCTATATATTTTCCTCTACAGACTGCTTTAAATGTGTCCCAGAGATTCTGGTATGTTGTGTCTTCTTTCTTGTTGGTTTTGAAGAACTTCTTTATTTCTGCCTTCATTTCATTGTTTATCCAATCAACATTCAAGAGCCAGTTGTTCAGTTTCCATGAAGCTGTGCGGTTCTGAGTTAGTTTCTGAGTTCTGAGTTATAACTTGATGGCACTGTGGTCTGAGAGACTGTTTGTTATGATTTCAGTTCTTTTGCATTTGCTGAGGAGTGATTTACTTCCAATTATGTGGTCAATTTTAGAGTAAGTGTGATGTGGTGCTGAGAAGAATGTATATTCTGTGGTTTTGGGGTGGAGAGTTCTGTAAATGTCTATCAGATTTGCTTGTTCCATGTCTGAGTTCAAGCCCTGGATATCCTTGTTAATTTTCTGTCTGGTTGATCTGTCTATTATTGACAGTGGAGTGTTAAAGTCTCCCACTATTATTGTGTGGGAGTCTTAAGTCTCTTTGTAAGTCATTAAAAACTTGCTTTATATATCTGGGTGCTCCTGTATTGGGTCCATGTATATTTAGGATCGTTACCTCTACTTGTTGTATCGATCCTTTTACCATTATGTAATGTCCTTCTTTGTCTCTTTTGATCTTTGTTGCTTTAAAGTCTATTTTATCAGAGATGAGAATTGCAACTCCTGCTTTTTTTTTTGCTCTCCATTTGCTTGGTAAATCTTCCTCCATCCCTTTATTTTGAGCCTCTGTGTGTCCTTGCATGTGAGATGGGTTTCCTGGATACAGCACACCGATGGGTTTTGACTTTTTATCCAATTTGCCAGTCTGTGTCTTTTGATTGGCGCATTTAGCCCATTTACATTTAGGGTTAATATTATGTGTGAATTTGATCCTGCCATTTTGATGCTAGCTGGCTGTTTTGCCCATTAGTTGATGCAGATTCTTCATTTTGTTGATGCTGTTTACCATTTGGTGTGTTTTTGGAGTGGCTGGTACTGGTTGTTCCTTTCTATGTGTAGTGCCTCTTTCAGGAGCTCTTGTAAAGCAGGCCTGGTGGTGACAAAATCTCTGAGTACTTGCTTGTTTGCAAAGGATTTTATTTTTCCTTCACTTATTAAGCTCAGTTTGGCTGGATATGAAATTCTGGGTTGAAAGTTCTTTTCTTTAAGGATGTTGAATATTCGCCCCCACTCTCTTCTGGCTTGGAGGGTTTCTGCCGAGAGATCTGCTGTGAGTCTGATGGGCTTCCCTTTGTGGGTGACCCAACCTTTCTCTCTGGCTACCCTTAGCATTTTCTCCTTCATTTCAACCCTGGTGAATCTGACGATTATGTGCCTTGGGGTTGCTCTTCTTGCGGAGTATCTTTGTGGTGTTCTCTGTATTTCCTGGAGTTGAGTATTGGCCTGCCTTGCTAGGTTGGGGAAGTTTTCCTGGATAATATCCTGAAGAGTATTTTCCAGCTTGGATTCATTCTCTTCGTCACATTCAGGTACACCTATCAAACGTAGATTAGATCTCTTCACATAGTCCCACATTTCTTGGAGACTTTGTTCATTCCTTTTTGCGCTTTTTTCTCTAATCTTGCCTTATTGCTTTATTTCATTGAGTTGGTCTTCAATCTCTGATATCCTTTCTTCTGCTTGGTCAATTCGGCCGTTGAAACTTGTGCATGCTTCGCGAAGTTCTCGTGTTGTTTTTTTCAGCTCCATCAATTCACTCATATTCCTCTCTAAGTTGTCCATTCTTGTTATCATTTCCTCAAATCTTTTTTCAAGGTTCTTAGTTTCTTTGCATTGATTTAGAACATGTTCTTTTAGCTCACAGAAGTTTCTCATTACCCACCTTCTGAAGTCTGATTCTGTCATTTCATCACACTCATTCTCCATCCAGCTTTGTACCCTTGCTGGTGAGGAGTTGTGATCCCTTGTAGGAGGCGAGGTGTTCTGGTTTCGGGGGTTTTCCTCCTTTTTGTGCTGGTTTCTTCCCATCTTTGTGGATTTATCCACCTGCTGTCTGAGTAGTTGCTGATTTTCCGATGGGGTCTCTGAGTGGACGTCCAGATTATTGATGATGAAGTTATTTCTGTTTCTTAGTTTTCTTTCTAACAGTCTGGCCCCTCTGCTGTAGGACTGCTGAGGTCCACCCCAGGCCCTGGGGAACACCTGCAGCAGCTGCAGAACAGTAAGGGTTGCTACCAGTTTCTTCTTCTGCTATCTTTGTCCTAGAATGATGCCCGCCAAATGTCAGTCTGATCAGTCCTTTGTGAGGTGACTCTTTGAATATACGGGGGTCAGGGAGCTGCTTGAGGAGACAGTCTGTACTTTATAGGAGCTCAAGTGTTGAGCTGTGAGCTCTGTTGTTCATTCAGAGCTGCTAGGCAGGTATGTTTAAGTCTGCTGCAGCAGAACTCATAAACCCTTTTTTTCCCCCAGATGCTCTGTCCCGAGGAGTTAGGGCTTTATTTATGAGTATCCGTTGCACTGTCCTGCCCAGCAGGGAGGCAGCCTTGTCAGTGCCTGCCTGCAGAGGCTTCGTTGAGCTGCTCTGGGGTCTGCCCTGCTGCCGTGGGCTCTGCCCTGCTGCCGTGTGTATTTCCCTGCAGTCCTGTCTATATGGGTGTGGTTAGAACTGCTGTGGTGATGGTGACCTGCCTCTGTAATGGCAGACGCTCTCTGTTATGGCGGGTTGCCTCAGCAACGGCAGGGTGTGTCAGCAATGGCAGATTACCTCCATAGGGGTGGAGTGCCTCAACAATGGCAGACTACCTCCGTAGGGAAGGAGTGCCTTGGTAATGGTGGACGCCCCTCCCTCACGGAACTGCACTGTCCTGGGTTCAGCTGTGCTGAAACTCTGAAGCCCGAGCGTTTCTAATTGCAGTTTTTTTTGTTTTGTGTTTGTGGGGGTGGAACCCACCGAGCCTGATCACCTGGCTCCCTGCTTTTTTTTTTAATAAGTTGAACGGGGCCGGGTGCGGTGGCTCAAGCCTGTAATCCCAGCACTTTGGGAGGCTGAGGCGGGTGGATCACGAGGTCAAGAGATCAAGACCATTCTGGTTAACATGGTGAAACCCCGTCTCTACTAAAGATACAAAAAAAAATTAGCTGGGCATGGTGGTGCGTGCCTGTAATCCCAGCTACTCGGGAGGCTGAGGCAGGAGAATTGCCTGAACCCAGGAGGCAGAGGTTGCCGTGAGCCGAGATCTTGCCATTGCACTCCAGCCTGGGTAAAAAGAGCGAAACTCCGTCTCAAAAAAAAAAAAAAAAAAAAAAAATAAGTTGAACGGTTGACTCTCTTCTAGGTGTTCCAGTTGCCTGCTGAAAGGGCACCGGGATCTGTGTGATTTCCCGTGTGGCGACCCACTGCGCCGGCTGAAACAACGTAGCTGCCCGGGAATCTCCTGGCGTGGCTTTATGTTTCAGTCCCATTTAATCAGATGAATGTGCTAATCTGTGTTCCCGGATCTCTAATTGCCAGTTTCACAGGGCAACCAGACCAGTGTATTTTGTACAGAGAGTCGCTGCGCTGCGGCGCTGGCCAAAACAGCTGTGCCGGCCAAAACAGTTGCGCTGGCGACCCTTGGGGCTCCTCCACCTGGGAATTTCCTGGTCTATGGGCAATTCAGATCCGTCTGGAAATGCGGTGTCAACTCATCCTCTGCGCTTTCACTGGGAGCTGCAATCCTGAGCTGGTCCTATAGTGCCATCTTCTCTTCTCCCCGCTCATTTCTTTTTAGTGCTGACTAATACTCTATCTGCATGTACCACAGTTTATTATCAGTTAATCAATTGAAAGACTTCTTTGTTGCTTCCAAGTTTGGGCAATTATGGATAAAGCTGCTGTAAACATTTCGGTATAGGTTTTTGTGTGGACCTGAGTTTTCAGTTCGTTTGGGTAAGTACCAGCAGGTGTGATTGCTGGATCGTATTGTAAGAGTATGTTTAATTTTACAAGAAATTACCAGACTCTTCCAAAGTGGCTGCACCATTTTGCATTCCCACCAGCCGTGAATGAGAGTTGCTGTTGCTCCACATCCCTACCAGTGTTTGATGTTGTCAGTGTTTGGATTTTGTGTAATCTAATGAATATGTAGTAATATCTCATTGTTTCAATTTGCATTTTCCTAGTGACATGTTCTTGGACATCTTTTCATATGTTTATTTGTCATTTGTATATCTTTGGTGATCCTGTCTTTCATGAATTGCCAATTTTTTAAACTGGTTTGTTTTCTTGTTGAGTTTTAAGGGTATATGTGTATTTTTGTATATTTGTGAGATTTTTAAATGTTTGGAATATCAGATGTGTCTTCTGCAAATATTTGCACCCAGTCTGTGGCTTGCCATCTCATTCTTTAGGCAGTTTCTTTCATAGAGCAGACATTTTTTATTTTAATAAGTCCAATTTACCAATTTTCCTCCATGGATCATGCCTTTGATGTTATATCTAGAAAGTCATTGCCAGGCCAGACATGGTGGCTAACGCCTGTAATCCCAGCACTTTGGGAGGCCAAGGTAGGCAGATCAGAAGTTCAATACTAGCCTGAGCAACGTGGTAAAACCCTCATCTCTACCAAAAATACAAAAAATTAGCCTGGAGTAGTGGCACGTGCCTGTGATCCCAGCTACTCAGGAGGCTGAGGTGGGAGGATCACTTGATCCTGGGAGGCAGAGGTTGCAGTGAGTTAGGATTGCACCACTGCACTTCAGCCTGGATAACAGAGCAAGACCTCATCCCAAAAAAATAAATAAAAAATAAAAAGTAATTGCTATACCCAAGGTCATCTGGATTCCCTGCTATGTTGTCTTCTAGGAGTTTTATAGTTTTGTTTTATACTTAGTATCTGATTGATTTGGGGTTTGTAAAATTTATTTAATTGAGAAGTAAAATATGTTTGTATTTATGGTGTAGATATATGGTCTCGATATGTGTATACGTTGTAGAATGGCTAAATCAAGCTATTTAACATGTATTATCTCACGTACCATTTTTTTTTTTTTTGTGGTGAGAACATACTTAAATTCTATTCTCGGTGATTTTCAAATATGCAATGTATTTTTATTAGTTATAGTCACCATAATGTAGAACTTAGAACTTACCTGTTAGAGTAGAACCTTAGGACTTATTCCTCTTGTTTAACTGAAATTTTGTATTCTTGGACCAATATTTTCCCAACCCCACTACCCCTCAGCCTCTGGTAACCACCATTTTACCATCTGTTTCTATGAGTTAGACTGTTTTATACCCCATATGTAAGTGAGGTTCTGTGGTATTCATCTTTCTGTGTCTGTCTTAGTTCACTTAACATAATGTCCTCCAAGTTCATTTATGTTGATGCGAATGACAGGACTTTCTTTTTCTTTCTTTCTTTTTTTTTTTTTTTGCATGTGAATGTGTAGTTACTTCACCATTTGTTGAAAAGACTATCTTTTCTGCGTTGTATGTATTGCCTTTGCTGCTTTGTCAAAGATCAGCTGACTGTGTTTATGTGGGTATGTTTTTGGACTGTTCTGTTTGATTTGCCTGTTTGTCTGTTCTTTCACCACACTTTTGTGATTACTATAGCTTTAGTCTTGGAGCTGCACGTAGTGTAGTAAGTGTTGAGGTTAGGTAAAGTCAGTCCTCCAACTTTGTTCTTTGCTTCAGCATTACGTTAGCTAATCTAGGTCTTTCACCTCTTCGTTTAAACTTTGTATCAATATGTCAGTATTCACAAGATGAGTTACTGGGATTGTGTTGAATCTGTAGTACAAGTTGGGAAGAATTGACTGTTTGACAATATTGAATCTTCTTATCCATGGATGTATACTATCCCTCTATTTAGTTCCCTTTTTTATTTTATTAGAGGTTTTTAGTTTTCCCTATATAAATTATGAACATATTTGGTTAGATTTATACTTGAGGTGTTTCATTCATTTGCAAGTGCTAATGTAAATGGTATTGTGTTTTTAATTTCAAATTTCACTTGTTCATTGCTGATGCCAAGGAAAATAATTGATTTGTATATTTGTGCAACCTTAACTGTAATCAGTCTTAGTTCCAGGAGTTTTTTTGTTGTTTTTCAGATTTTTACATACATGGTCATGTCACTTACAAAGACAGTTATATTTCTTCCTTCCTAATCTGTTCACCTTTTCTTTTTCTTGTCTTGTAGCATTATCTATTCCAGTACGATATTGAGAGGCAGTGCTGACAGAAACCATCTTTACCTAGTCTCTGATCTTTGCTGAAAGCTTTTAAGTTTTCACAATTAAGTGATGTTAGCAGTGGTTTTCTTGTAGTATCAACTTGACAGAACTACTCTCTATTCCTAATAATATCATGTATTTTAATTTGCATTTCTCTAATTATGAGATTGAACAGCTTTTCGTATGTTTAAGGGACATTTTTATATCTTTTTTGTGAGAATTGTCTTTTGCTTATTTTTCTATCAGATTTTTGTTGTTTTCCCTCCATTTTTAAGAGATCTTTATATATTAGGTATATTGGCCCCATATCTCAAATACTGTTACGGATATTTTCTCTCAGTTTGCCCATTGACTGTTGACTTTGTTCATTTCTTTATATATATATATATATAATGTTTTTATTTTTAGTCAAATGATCAATCTTACAAATAGAAAATCTTTGGTACCCTAAGATTAAAGTAGAATTCACTTTAGTTTTCTTGTAGTATCTTACAGTTCCCGTGTATACAGTTAGATCCCTAATCAATTGGGAGTTTTTGTTGGTGTGTGGTATGAGGTATAGATGAAATTGTACCTGTTTTCATGTGGCTACCTTGATTATTACCATTATTTATTAAAAAGTCCATTTTTGCCCTGGTGAGTTGGGATGTCATCTTTACTGTATACTAACTGTCTATGTGTGCTTGTGTCTGTTTCTGGATTTTCTATTCTACTTGTCCCTTTATCTAATTGTGTTCCAGAACTCTGTTGTTTTCATTTTAGAATTTTTAGAGTTTATTTTAATGTCATGGGTTTAGTTACCTTTCTGTCTTTTCATGCTTCCTGGCTGTCCTTGCTTCTTGGTTTTTTCAAAGTGAACTTGAGTAGCAACTATATAGCTCAGGCGTTGGAGATTTTTCTGTAAAGGGCCAAAAAGTATCTGTTTTATTTACGCTTTGGAGGCCATCTGGTCTCTACTTAATCTACTCAATTCTGCCTTTCAATATGTTAATGAATAAGTATAATCCTACTTTAGTAAAATTTTATTTAAAAAACAAAAAACAGGTAGCAGCCCAGAATTGGCCTGTGGGTCAAGTTTGCTACCCCTCAGTGTAGTTTAGTAGAAGCTTGTTACTTTTATTGAGATTGCAGTAAGTTTGTAAATCCTAGAAGGGAACATCTTCATGATGTTGAATTGTTCTATCCAAGAACAAAGGATGTCCTTCCATTTATTCAAGTCTATTTTGGGGTCTCTCAGGAAGGAGAAGGTTTTCCTGTGCTTTATTTGGCATCGCTATTTTTTACTTATTTTAAATTGCCACTATTATACAAAGGTTGTTCTCGGTCATTGTGTGTTCCAATTATTATTTATGTGTGTTAAAAAAAAACTGATGGTGTCTCATAGGTGGGTGTTGAACAATGAGAACACATGGACTCAGGGACAGGAACATCACACATTGGGGGCAGTTGGGGTGGGTAGGGGAGAGACAGTGGGTGATGGGGAGGGATAACATGGGGAGAAATGCCAGATATAGTATGTACCTAAAGTAAAATAAATAATTTTTTTTTAAAATTGGAAAAAAAAAAACTGGTGGTGTCTGTGTGTGAATTTTGTATCCTGCCACCATACTGAATTCCTTTATTATTTCAGTTAGTTTTAGCATTGGTTCTTTCTAGGATTTTCTGATTATGCTATTAAAGAGATAGTTTTACTTTTTTCACACCTCTAATTGATTTTTCTAATTGCGTTGATTAATACTTCCAGGTCAGTGATTGAAAAGAGAAGAAGTATTGGCCATCCTGCCTTGTTTTTGATCTTAGTAAAAATTATTATAGTTTTTCTAACTTAAGATACTGGATGAAGGAATGTATGTCTGTTAATTCCTACTTTCTTGAGTGTTTTTATCCAGAATAGATGTTGATTTCTGTTGCAACTTCTTTCGCCATCTGGAGATAATTATATTATTTTTCTACATAGATCTATTCATACGGGGTACTATATATGGATTTCCTCCTATTGAAAGATAGTCTAATTTTGAACTAGTTTTGCATTCTTTAGATAAATTCCACCTGGTCATGATACATTATTTTCTTAATGTGGTACTGATTTTTGTTAGTATTTCTCACATTAATAAAAAAAAAATTAGCCAGGCATAGTGGTTGCATCTATAGTTCCAGCTATTCAGGAAGCTGAGCCAGGAGAATTGCTTGAGCCTAGGAGCTTGAGGCTACAGTGGGCTGTGACTGTGCCAACCCGGGCATCGGAGGAAGACCTTGACTCTTTAAAAAGAAAACACTGATAGTGGACTTTAAAATTTTTCAGCCTCTCTTCATCAGTTTTAGTTATCAGTGCTATTCTTGTTTCACAAAAAGTATCAGGAAGTTGTTCCTTGTTTCAGTGCTCAGAAACATTTATGAAGCAGTGTATTTATTGGGTCTGTGTAAGTTTGTAGAATTCTTTTGTGAAACAATCTGGGCCTAGTGCTTTTTATGGAATAATTCCTTTGTAACTTCTGTTTTTTCTCTGCAAATTGGTGTTTTAACTTTGTATTTTTAATGGAGTCAACTATAATAAATTGTGTTTCATAAGGAAACACTTTATTTCTGAGGCCGGGAGCGGTGGCTCACACCTGTAATCCCAGCACATTGAGAGGCTGAGGCAGGTGGATCACCTCAGGTCAGCAGTTCAAGACCAGCCTGGCCAACATGGTGAAACCCTGTCTCTATTTTTTAAAAAAGAAACACTTATTTCGTAGTTAGTCATATTTACTTATATAGAGATTTGCAAAGTGGTTCTCATGTATGCGTGTGTTTTCTGTTTGGTGGTTATTCTTTCTTGTTATATCTTATTTTGTAAATGTGTGCTTTCTCCCTTCTTTTCTTCATTACCTAGTGGTTTATCTGTTTCTTTAAGTTTTTTTTTTTTTTTTTTGAGACGGAGTTTCGCTCGTTACCCAGGCTGGAGTGCAATGGCGCGATCTTGGCTCACTGCAACCTCCGCCTCCTGGGTTCAGGCAATTCTCCTGCCTCAGCCTCCCGAGTAGCTGGGATTACAGGCACGCACCACCATGCCCAGCTAATTTTTGTATTTTTAGTAGAGACGGGGTTTCACCATGTTGACCAGGGTGGTCTCGATCTCTTGACCTCGTGATCCACCCGCCTCGGCCTCCCAAAGTGCTGGGATTACAGGCTTGAGCCACCTGGCCTTGTTTCTTTAAGTTTTATAAAGTAAGTATGATTTTGATTTATCATTAGATTTACTATTTTTGTGTTCTCTAGTTCATTGATTTCTGCTTTTATCTATTTTTGTTATTAGTTAGTTTGATCTTTTTCCCATTAAAAAGAAAATAGAGACAGTATCTTGCTATGTTGCCCAGTCTGGTCTTGAACTCCTGGGCTCAAGCGATCCTACTGCCTTGGCCCTCAAAGCTGGGATTATAGGCATGAGCTAACATACCTATTTATGTATGTGTGTATGTATGCA
Organism: Saguinus oedipus; assembly: GCA_031835075.1. Classification (NCBI taxonomy): domain Eukaryota; kingdom Metazoa; phylum Chordata; class Mammalia; order Primates; family Cebidae; genus Saguinus; species Saguinus oedipus. The sequence goes on along the minus strand of CM063172.1, from coordinate 5,651,282 downwards.
TGTATTAAAATAGAAATGGGATGTCATTATGTTGCCCAGGCTGTTCTTGAACTTCTGGGCTCAATTGAAATTTATTTTTTTCTTAGCCTTTGATCTAAGAATTTAATTTCTTCATTTTAATTCTTCTGTTTTTATGCATTAAAGAAATAAAGGCATAAACTCTTTTTAAATCACTGCTTTAAATGTATCTCATAGCTTGTAATATGTAATATTTTCAATTATTAATACTTAGAAATGTTGTTTTTTATTGCCCCTTTTACTGAAGAGTTGTTTAATAGTTTATTTTCCCCCATTTGAAAGCACATTTCGTTATATGATATTTTAATAAATTTCTAGTTTTGCTGCAGATTGTTTCTTGGAAAGTTTCTTCATGAGAATTGACGATGGTTTCTTTATGATATATCACATTTTTGTGGATGGTGCTGTGTGCTTGAAAAGAATGTGTTCTTATCAGGGCTAAGGTTTAATATATTAATAAGATTTACTTATTAATTAGGTTATTTAGGCCTTTTGCATCATTACTTAATCTTGGTACAGTTTGTATGTCTTTTATTGAGAGTGGTATGTTAAGCTTCCAATTATTATTTTTATCTCTGTTTCTTTGTATCTGTATCTCTGTTTTTGCTTTGTAAATGTGCCTGATGTGTAGCGTGATGCATAGAAAACCATGACTTTAGTGTAGTATTGAAAGTATTATTATGTTTAATGCTTTTGGCTTGAACTCTGCTTTGCGTGACATCAAGATCAAAAGCCCTACTTTTATTGTTTCTGTTTGCCTAGTATTCCTTTTCCCTCCTTCTTTTTGGTCTATCTGAATCATTTCGCTTTAGGTATCTCCTGTATTAAGCATATAGTTAGGTCTTGCCTGTAAGCCAAAGTGAAAATCTCTTTATTTTAATGGGTGTGTTAACCTCATTTATATTTATATAATACAATTTAAATTATGTAATATATATTACATTATATAATATATAAATGAGTTTAAAATCAATATATGTTTACATATATTGATATAGTTGATATTTGGCTTTAACAATGTCATATTATTTGTTATAATTGTATTTTGTTACATTTTTTTCCTACATGATAGATTTTCACAGCTCTTTTTACAACTGTCTTTTTTCGATGCTTGATTTTTGTTTTATTAGCTACTTTTGTACTTAGATTTATTTCTTTTATTTTTTGAAATGGAGTTTTGCTTTTGTTGCCCAGGCTGGAGTTCAGTGGCGCCATCTTGGCTCACCAGAACCCCCACCTCCCAGGTTCAAGCAATTCTCCTGCGTCAGCCTCCAGAGTAGCTGGGAATACAGGCATGCACCACCACCCCTGGCTAATTTTGTATATTTAGTAGAGATCGGGTATCTCCATGTTGGTCAGGTTGGTATTAAACTCCTGACCTCAGGTGAGATGCCCTCCTCCACCTCCCAAAGTGCTGTGATTACAGGCATGAGGCACTGCGCCCAGCTGTACCTAGATCTTTTTTAATGCTTTTAGTCCAGCAAAAAATAAATTTCTATGTTTAACCTTTAGTTACCTGGTTTTTAAGCGTTTTAAATTGTTTTCTTCTGTAAAAGGCCAGTGTGGCTTCAGATCATTCTTTAGTTTAATAGTGCCCTTTAACTCTCACTGGCCATTAATACAATATAGTGATCCTGCCTTGTCGATGGGGGACATGTTCCAAGACTCCCAATGTATACCCAAAGCTGCAGATAGTACTGAACCCTGAATGGTTTTTATATATACATGCATATCTGTGATAAAGTTTGTACTTAGGGTGGGTTTTTCTTTCTGACAATGAATTGTAGGTCAATCTTGCCCACTGCCAGCTCTCTCCTCTTTACCCAGCGTTCTCAGATTTTCCTTGTTCTCATTGACAGCTTATGGCTAGAATGTGAGTGATAGCTATATGGGATTTGGTGACAGTGTGGGCTTTGTATACTACATTTATTCTTCTTAATTTTTTTTTTAATGTACTCTTAAGTTTTGGAGTACATGTGCCGAACGTGCAGGTTTGTTACATAGGTATACGTGTGCCTTGGTGGTTTGCTGTATCCATCCCCCCGTCATCTACATTAGGTATTTCTCCTAACGTTATTATCCCTCCCCAATACCCCCACCCTCTGCTAGCCCTCCCCTAGCCCGCCCAACCCCCTACAGGCCCCAGTGTGTGATGCTCCCCTCCCTGTGTCCATGTGTTGTCATTATTCAACACCCACTTATGAGTGAGAACGTGCAGTGTTTGATTTTCTGTTCCTGCATCACTCTGCTGAGAATGAAGGTTTCCAGGTTCATTCATATCCCTGCAAAGGACATGAATTCATCCTTTTTATGGCTGCGTAGTATTCCATGGTGTATATGTGCCATATTTTCCTTATCCAGTCTATCATCAGTGGGCATTTGGGTTGGTTCCAAGACTTTGCTATTATAAACAATGCTGCAATAAACATACATGTGCATATGTCTTTATAATAGAATGTTTTATAATCCTTTGGGTATATACCCAATAATAGGATTGCTGGGTCAAATTATATTTCTATTTCTAGATCCTTGAGGCATCACCACACTGTCTTCCACAATGGTTGAACTAATTTACACTTCCATGTTTACATTCCCACAGTGTAAAAGTGTTCCTCTTTGTCCACATCCTCTCCAGCATCTGATGTCTCCTGATTTTTTAATGATCACCATTCTTACTGGTGTGAGATGATACCTCAATGTGATTTTGATTTGCTTTTCTCTAATGACCAGTGAAGGTGAACTTTTTTTCATATGTTTGTTGGCTGCATAAATGTCTTCTTTTGAAAAGTGTCTGTTCATATCCTTTGCCCACTTTTTGGTGGAGTTGTTTTTTTTCTTGCAAATTTGTTTAAGTTCTTTGTAGATTCTGGTTATTAGCCCGTTGTCAGATAGGTAGATTGCAACATTTTTTTCCCATTCTGTGTTGTTATTCTTACTGCTTTTAAAGCATGTGTTGAGATCTGGATTTCTGTAGCCACCATTATCTCATCTGGCTTTGTTTTTTATCACGTTCTTTATATTTCCTCCAGAGATATTTTCTTTTCTTTCCTTTTTTTATATTTAAGTCAGTTTTCTGTCCATTGACTTCCATGGCCAGCCAATTTTAAATAATTGGTGTGCAAACACTGCATGTTCTCATTTATAAGAGGGAGCTGAACAATGTGAACACATAGACACAGGAGGGGAACAACACACACTGGGACTGTAGCAGGATGGAGAGGAGGGAGAACATCAGGAAAAACAGCCAGTGCATGCTGGGTTTAATAACTAGCTGATGGGCTGATAGGTGCAGTACACATTTACATAGGCACATGTTGACTTAATGTAACAAACCTGCACATCCTGCACAGGTACCCTGGAACTTAAACAAATAAATAAATGGTGTGAAAGCTTATAGGTTTTCTGAAAAGTCTGACTTGACAGTTACATCTTAAAACTTCCCTCACTTCTGTGTTTAGGGCTCTATTGAGTTCAGGCCCAGGACTGATGAGGACCAAAAGGGAAAAAAAAAAAGTAAAATCACTGCTGGTTGAATCACTTTAAATTCTGGTCTTTCCTGACCTGCATGCTGTGGGCTTTGCAGAGTTGTCAAATAACTGGGCTGTACATTCTTTCCAGACTTTATAGTTGGATTCAATGGGATAACTTAACTGGTGACAGGTGTTTACTCCATCTTACCTGAAACTAGAATCCTAAAATGTCATTTTAATACCGGCAGCTATGAGCTAAGTGGCATAGAGAGCCTCGGCTGTATACCCCCATGCGTTATCTGGGTCTAGGTGGTTCCATGTTTGCTTTTGATCCTTAGTAACAGGAAGGTTGTTGAGGGAACTGAAAGTCCCATTAACCTAAGGATAAGGCAGGTTAAAACTTGTAGAGAAAGGCATCACTGGTTAAATGTGGACCGTCAGCTTCTCTTTGTGCCCCAATTGACCTCCTCCTGGGTTGTTTGTGGTTGAGATATAAATCAACAGGGTGTTATAAATTTTGAATAACCAAAATTGTGATAATTATGTGGGTTCCAGAGGTGGTAATTTTGTTATTCCAAAAATACTTTGTAGTCTGTATTGTACTTTGTATCAGGACAGCCTGAGTTCCTGTGGGAAAGATAATTCCTTAGTGTTTTCAAAATACCACCGAGTTTTAGTGTTAGGGGTCCTTTCCTTCAATGTTGATACAGTTGCAAAGGAAGCTATAGATGGTGCCAATGGGTTATAGATTCTGTATTGTCCTTTTCTCTTTCAAAGAGTCATATGGGTGATTAAAGATTCTACAGAATTGAATTTAAGGGATGAGATAAGAAAACCCATCTGTTCTTTTTAACTGTAGTTTACTCATTGTTAAGTCCTTTGAGTATAAATGGCCTAGTGCTAAATTCTCTCATTTGTGGCTTTTTATCCGTTTCTTGTCTTTGTGTTTTGCAGAATGCTGTCTTCCTTGAGAAGTCAAATTCTCAGGATCAAGAATGTACATTTCCTTCCATCTGGATTCTAGGTAAGCTACAGTTACTTCAGCCTTGATGTGTCCCTTCTCTTATCCCAGACTCTGTCTCATCGGAGTAGCTCCCATTCTTTGTGGCATTCAGTCCTTTTATCAGACAAGGAGAGAAGTGGAATTTTAATGAGAATTCATTGATGCACTCAGCAGTTGCTTATTAAGCACCAACTTTGTACCTGGCATTACTTTATATGGTAGGGAAAGATTATCAAACAAAACAAACAACCTTGCCATATTTTAGCAATAGGCAATAAACTAAATAAAGTGAATTATATAGTATGTTAGGAGGTGTTAAGTGCCATGAAGAAAAGTAAAGCCGACAAGGGGAGTAGTGAATGCTGGGGCATGAAGACTATTCATAACCTTAAACAGGATGATTAGGATAGACCTTCCTCAGAAGTGACATCTGGAAAAATATTCTTTGAAGGGATTAGGGGAAATTCATGCACACACCTGGAGGAAGAAAGCTATAGGCAGAAGAAAGAAAGGGCAAAGACCCTTCGGAGAGTATGTCTGGAACAGCTACGAAGCCATTGTGGCTGGATTAGAACATGCAGAGAGAAGAATAACATAAAAGGTGTCGGAGAAGCAGTGACAGGTTAGCTGGGCTGCTCAGGTTGGCCTCTTGGACTACTGTGAAAGTAAGAAATCAGTGCTTTGGACCGGAGTGGTAACAACAGAAGCTGGTGAGAAGTGGTTAGATTCTGGATGTGTTTTGAAATGGAGCCAACAAATTTGCTGATGGAAGAGTGTAGGATAACTCCAAGGTTTTAGCCTGAGTAAGTAAAGAATGAATTTGCCATAAACTGAGATGAGGCAGGTGACAGGTGGAGTGGATCTGGAATCCAGCCGTGGTATCAGTCCTTTGCTCACATCCTTTAACTAAAGGCAAGAACAGATACGTGCCATTTAGCTCTGTAAACTCAATTTAATAAAAGGAAATAGCAGCAATGCTTGTGATACTTTAGGCTTTATGGATTGACATTGTGACAGTGACAGAGTATACTCTGGCCTTGTAGTCTAAGGAATTCTTCTGTGATACTGTGAAAGTTACCTGAAAGATGTACTTTGGACCAACAGTAATTTCTGGGACAGTTTGTAGATCATGGAGATACTGAACATTTGAAATGTAGGATTTATAATCACTGTATTCAGCATAAGCATTTCTGTTTTGTTTAACTTGTCTGCTTCAGTCTCAAGTTCTCTATTCTTGTTAGCCTTGCAGTGCATTTTTCTCCTGTTATGTCCCTCTGTGGTCACAATACTACATTTCTTATGAATCTGTGTTTTGATTCTGAAGAAACTGCCTACTCCCACCTCATTTAGTTCTTTCTCCTTTCGCCCAAAACTAAATTTTAGAACAGTTCTGAGTTGACATTTGAAATTATCTTCTTATATTTATGAATACTTTTTACTTATTGCAGTAAAAGTAAATAAAAGTAGTAGTCTCTGTGCCTTTTGCAAGGAAAGCACACCAGTTGCTGAATGGAAATTGGAAAACTGCAGTTGACAGATTGATGAAACAATGTTACCTGTCATCCCGTTACCCGGAGGTAACCATGTTAGCACCGTGTCTTTACATCCTCTTGAATTCCTGTTTTCTCTGAGTGCAAGTGTTCATTTGTGTTCTGGTCCATTACATTTACGAATATGCTGCATTCAGTGAGCTTTAATATTGTTTCCTTTACAGATAGGCTCCATCTAATATCTAGTGTCTTAGATACTGGATCTTTTTGATAATTGAAATAACTGTGTACCTTCTCCCCAGGAAAATGCACATATACTGAACATTTTGCCATCAATTTCAAAGGTTTCATAAATTACCTAGGAGTCTGGATGCCAAGTAAGAACTCCTCTGCTAGGTTTGAGTACCTACCGTGCCAGGCACCATTCTAAACAGTGTGAATGAAATGAGCCAAAAATCCTTGTCTCTTAGGTGCTCGCATTCTGTGGAGAAAAACAAAATAGGAAAGGAGTGTTGTTTGTGAGTCAGCTGGGGTGGAGGTGTGGTGCAGTTTAGAACAGAGTGGTTGGAAATGACCTCACTGAGAATATGACAGTTGAGCAGAGATGTGAATAAGGTGAGAGAGAGAGAGCCTTGAGGATTCCTGGAGGAAGAACCCTTCAGCCAGGAGGAGACAACAAGTATAAAGACTCTGAAATGGGAGTGAGTCTGGCTTGTTTGAACAACAGCAAAGACTCAGGGTGACTGGAGTGCAATAAATGAGCAGAGAAATGGGTCAGAGTAGTTACTAGGAGTGAGATTTCTTAAGAGCTTGTAGGTTTCTAAGAGGCGCACTTTTGTGGAGTAGTGACGGTTGAATGTTTGATTGGAGTGCGTTCCAGAAACCTTGGAAGACAAAAATTGGAGACAATGAACAGGTTTATTTATTTTGAAGAGTTTTACTGCAGAGAGGAAGAGAGAAATGGGACCACAGCCTGACTGTGAGGCAGTTGAGAGATTTTCTTGTTGATTATGCTCTCGTTTTTTAGGAGAGAAATAATATTGGAATGGTCCAGTAGGAGAGAATAAATTGATAATGCAAGAGAGGGAGGGTAGAATTGCTAGAGTGTTGTTTTTGTGAACAAAGGAGGTATTCAGATGGAAAGGCTGTCCTTAGACGAGCAGAGGAAGTTTGTCATCCTCCGTAGCTGAAGGAAAGCTGCAGCACATGACCGCACTTAGAAGAGTTGGTTGAGGTGGTGGGAGCAGGTGGAAGGCACTTTGGTTTTGTTTTGCTTGCTTGCTTCCATTTTCATAGTAAAATAGGAAGCAGAATTGTCAGGTTATAGTGTTAAGTGATAGATGGGAGGGTCTGAATGTAAAAGATCACTGAAGAGTTCAGTGTGAAGGATAAGGAAATGGCTTTCTTCTTCCTTTTGCTTCTGTTCTTTAGTCTTTTATTGGTAGTTGATAAGTGCATTGACACATTAGTCCCTCCGAACTCTCTTGAATTAACCCAACTTTTTTAAAGATACTTGATCCTTTAGGTATTTCTGTATGTGTCCATCCCTCTAAACCACAGAATGAGAAGGAAGAAAACTTTTTTTTACAGCTTTTCCCCATGTAAAGTAAAGCCCATTATAAAATCTGTGTTCCGGCCAGGCGCAGTGGCTCAAGCCTGTAATCCCAGCACTTTGGGAGGCCGACGCGGGTGGATCACGAGGGCAAGAGATCAAGACCATCCTGGTCAACAAGGTGAAACCCCGTCTCTACTAAAAATACAAAAATGAGCTGGGCATGGTGGCGCGTGCCTGTAATCCCAGCTACTCGGGAGGCTGAGGCAGGAGAATTGCCTGAACCCAGGAGGCGGAGGTTGCGGTGAGCCGAGATCGCGCCATTGCACTCCAGCCTGGGTAACAAGAGCGAAACTCCATCTCAAAAAAAAAAAAAAATCTGTGTTCCAAGCCTAGGCTTTTATTTGTAATCAGTCAGGATTTTTCTTTTTGAGCAAGTTATGGGCTTATGTGATCATATCAAAGCAGAATCTTAAGCCCCTTTGTCATAGTAATAGCGATGGTAAGAACCAACACAGAAGGCTTGCCAGGAGATTCATAGTTTCTGTTATTAATCCATTTTACAGATGAGGAAATGAGGCACATGGTAGTTAAGAAACTCCCCTCATATCACCACTAAGAAGAAAGAGTCATTGAAACCTTACTTTTCTCTCTGGGCACTGGGAATTCTAATGGCCGTTAACTACCTTCTTCCAAGCTTTCAGCAGAAGGGACTCCAGAGAGAGTCATTCACGGTCCCTTTTGATTTGCTTTCTTCATGAGCAGGCATAATAATTATTCATCCTGTCTCGATTTCTCAGCCGAAGCAAGGAAAGGAGAAGAGCTCTTGTTTTGAAATCACCCAGGTTCATGGGAGAAAGAGTTTTTACTTGTAGTTTCCCATATGTATTGCTGATCAATTTTATATTAGCAAAGAGTAAAAGTAAATAACTGATTTCAAGCCATGTAAACCCTAGAAGACTTAGGGACTCTGATACAAAATTTGTCTTGTCTGCAGTAATTTTAATTTTGAGAATTCTTTTCTTAGTTGTAGGAATATAAATAATATTTCTACTTTGTCTCACAGGGTTGGAAATATCAAGTGAGGAATTAACATAAATGATGCTGGAAACATGTAAAGGCTAACGACTGAAACAGATGTCTCTTCCGAGTTCTTATCAAGGCTGATGACTGAAACAGATGTCTCTTCCAAGTTCTTATCAAGAAAATGACTGTGAGGGCAATGATGGGTCAAGAAGACCAGTGGAAAACTCCCTAGGAGAGAGCCATAGAAAATGTTCACTTCAGAAGAGAGATGTAATCAGAGAACTCAAAAAAGGAAAATATATAATGTATGCCCTCGGAAGGGTAAAAAGATTTTTATTCATGTGCATGAGATTACTCAAATAGATGATCATATATACCAGTGCCTTGAATGCAAGCAAAACTTCTGTGAAAACTTAGCTCTTATTATGTGTGAGAGAAGCTATACTGGAGAGAAACCTTATCAATGTGATATGTGTGAGAAAACCTTTGTCCAAAGCTCAGATCTTATTTCACACCAGAGGATCCACAATTACGAGAAACCTTATAAATGTAGCAAATGTGAGAAGAGCTTTTGGCACCACTTGGCGCTTTCAGGACATCAGAGAACACATGCAGGTAAAAAATTCTATACATGTGACATCTGTGGCAAGAATTTTGGTCAGAGTTCTGATCTGCTTGTCCACCAGCGAAGCCACACAGGCGAGAAACCGTATCTCTGTAGTGAGTGTGATAAATGCTTTAGTAGAAGTACAAACCTCATAAGGCACCGAAGAACTCACACAGGCGAGAAACCATTTAAGTGTCTGGAGTGTGAAAAAGCTTTTAGTGGGAAATCAGATCTTATTAGCCACCAGAGAACTCACACTGGGGAAAGGCCCTACAAATGTAATAAATGTGAGAAAAGTTACCGACACCGTTCAGCCTTCATCGTACATAAAAGAGTTCATACTGGGGAGAAGCCCTATAAGTGTGGTGCCTGTGAGAAATGCTTTGGCCAGAAATCAGACCTTATCGTGCACCAGAGAGTGCACACAGGTGAGAAGCCGTATAAATGCCTGGAATGTATGAGAAGTTTCACTCGGAGTGCCAACCTAATTAGGCACCAGGCAACTCACACACACACTTTTAAATGCCTTGAATATGAGAAGAGTTTTAACTGTAGCTCAGACCTCATCGTACATCAGAGAATTCACATGGAAGAGAAACCACATCAGTGGTCTACGTGTGAGAATGGCTTCCTCTTAGGTATGGACTTTGTTGCCCAACAGAAAATGAGAACTCAGACAGAGGAGCTACACTATAAATACACTGTATGTGATAAAAGCTTCCACCAGAGCTCAGCCCTTCTTCAACATCAGACAGTACACATTGGTGAGAAACCATTTATCTGTGATGTGAGTGACAGAGGTCTTGAGCTTAGCCCTCCCCATGCATCAGAAGCCTCAGAGACGTCTTGACCAGGCAAGAAGCTGTAATACCAATATTAAAAATTATTTATGTATCAGAGACTCGTTAAGAGGAAGACCCCCTAGGCAAATCTCAGACTTTGCTCAGAGCTCAGAATTCAGTGGGGACCAGAGAGCCTGCGATTGGAAGTATGAGAAATTTTTAGCCCAGAGAGCTACCCTAACAGAACACCTCATCCATCAAGTCCAATGAGAAATCTACAAATGACCAGTGTGTTTGAAAACTTTTCATCTGAGCTCAAATTTGATCACTCACAAGAGGTTTCATCCAAGTGGGAAACCTTACAAATGCACTGAGTGTGAGAGAGCTTTCCAGACGTGCTCATCCCTCTTCATTGTAAGAGAATTCACACCGGAGAACAATTTTTTAAATGCCTTCAGTGTCAAGTTGTGCTGCAGACAGTATGAACATCTCATTGGCCCTCAGAAAACCCTCCTGGGGAGAAGTCCCAGCAAGTGTGAAAAAAAGCTTCTAACAAAATTCTGACTTTCTTACCCATCAGAGAAGCCATACTGGTGAAAAATTGTGTATTTGTCTTGAGTATGGTAAAAGCATTCATTGGAGAGCCTTACTTGGGTTCATACCCCCAAAAAACCCAATCTGAGTCAAGACTACAGATGTCTGAATGAAGAGTGCTTGTCAGTGATCAGCTCTTGTGGTACATCAGGGAACTCACATAAGTGAAAAAAAACCCATAAATACCTTGAGTCTGAAAAAACCTTTTGTAGAAACTCCTGTCTTATTGGGCCCCAGAAACCTGTTCTGCAGTGAGAGATTTAATTGTGGGTGAGAATCTGTGTACATATAATATGTATGAGAAAAACTGTTTTCATAGTTAAGTTGACTCATGGTAGACATGACATTACATGAAATCAGTATGAAAAATAGTTTTTTAGATACCCAGAAGCTTGTTCTGCAAGGAGCTAGGGCAGGTCAGAGTAGACCTGATGGGTAACTCAGGTAAAGATACTTTTCTTTTATCTGAACCACTTAATGATTGCTTTACTTTTACTTTTTAAAAACTTCAGAAATCCAATAAAGGAAAGGACTGCAACCTTATGATAGAAGGTGTGGCATGTGTTACTGCTGGGGGAAAGGAGTAGATTGACTTCGCCTTGGTTGATATTTTATGCTTGTCTAGGTTGGAACTAGAGTGTTGATAGTAACATGGCAGTCTTCTTTTTTTTCTTTTTTTTTTTTTTTGATGACAGTGAAATGAACTAAGAAGCTAGGGAGTAGCTATCCTAGATCAAAACTAGAATCCCAGATCCCAACTCTCCCAGTAGTTTTCCCTTTGCAGGACCAATCTTATAAAGAGACAACCTACTCAGCTTTTTACTTCGTGTCAGTTGAGGCATACTCTGAAAAGTTATTTCCCCTAAAATATCTTTCAAATTATTGTAGTATTTGAAATTTCAAGTTTAGAAATTCCTTTCTTTTTGACTCAAAGTGCAAATTTCATATAATGGTTATAATGTTTTTCGTATTCGCATTTTTGTGACTTATCTCTTTCAGCAATAGATACCCACAGTCAGCTCCTAGTAAAATGGCTAGAGAAAGACTGAAAGAAAAGTTTATAAATCTGTGTAGGCATAGAGTAAAAACACATAATGATGCACTACTAATATAAGAAAAAGCCTTCTTTGGTTTTAGTATCCTAACTCCAAACCTAGTGTTCTTTTCACTCCGTTATCCTGCTGTTTGTAGCAAACAAGACCCATAATGATAGGTCTTTCATTTATTTCAGTTCTGCCAAGGAAAGAGAAAATACCTTTTAATCACAGGGAAAGGATTGCAATCACCACATTATAAGGTATATATTTGGCATGGAATGCAGAATTCTAAATGCTAGAAGGGAAAAGTAGTTGGCAGATTCATCAGAGGCTTAACGATAAGCACTTGTTTCCATCTTAAAATATAATTAGGATTGTCTTTAGTGATCCCTAAAAATGCTATAATTAATCCAGAGGTCCGTCGATGGCGACATCTCAGTTTTTTTCTTCCCTCAGATTTAAAGATGTTTAATACCAATATTTCACATTCCTGTAGTATCTGGGACTTTGCAGACTCGTGAATGTATTTTGTTGCTAGTCCACATCCTCTGGTTTTGGTTTGATTTGTCCAAGCAGATCCCTAAACTTCAGAAAGTGTTGCCATTTGGATTCATGGAGTTGGCGAACTGCTACACTGCTACCTGTGTGTGGCTCTAAGCGTTGATCCTAATGACTGGTTGATGGTCATGATAATATTAGGGTCAGTGAATATAGCTCATAGTGATAATAAGGAATCTGATTCTAGGGTATTTTTCTTTTAGAAAAATATCTTGGAAGTGTATTTGATCTGACATGTTTCCATAATTTTTAGAAATAGCTCTTGTACCATGAAAAGTTGCCCAGTATGAAAAGACACACAGGATATATTTTTTTCTCTTTGGTGAAAATCATGCCTATTACTAGTATATGTTTGACATTTGTAATATACTTAAAATAGTATTGGGTGTGAGGCGTGGTGGTGATGAAAAGTAGTCCTTATGGCTACTTGTTAGTCATTAGTGAGGACGTTCAGAAGGGGTCCAAGTCAGTATTAACAGGGCAGTGACTTGACCCCTCTTTCAACTAATCTTACTGGTAGTTGTCTCTAGTTTTTAAGTAAATTAGTGATGGACCATCCCTCAAACAGAGAACTTTGGGGGTATGAAACAAGACTGACGGCTTTTAACTGTGGGAGAAAAAGGTGTTGGTATTACTCATATAGCATAACCTGAGGTTGGAGAGGACCACTTGGGAGCCTGTTAACCAAAACTAGAAGGTAACTTCTGGGATGGACGGAGGTTCCCTTGAAGCAGTGCCAACCTAAATCTACCTCAGGTAAGTAGTTAGATTAACTTTTTCAAGACTTCAGACCAAACAAGACAACTTGTATTCAGTTGATGTATTCCTATGCTTTAATGTTTTTGTTTGCCCTTAATTCTTAAATAAACATTTGTTCTGAAAAACTCCATTTCTGTCTCCACTGTACTGAGAGAAACAGCGTTTTCTCCTACACTTGCATCAGAATAAAGTGGTTAATAATGTGATGCGTAGACCTGGTGGTAGAGATAACCATTGGACCATCTCTGTAATTCCAGCAACTTTGGATGCTGAGGTGGAGAGGAGCAGAAGGAATATTTTCTGTGCTCCGCCGTGGACATAGGGTCCCTTTGGAGCTTCTGCACTGCGTTCCATAAATAGCACAGGGAGGGCTAATAGTTTGAAGTGACCACATTTGGGGCCCTGCTGAAATTCAGTAGCAACAAAACCACCTATGTTTTTTTTTTGTGTAAGTGACAGCCTCAAAATTAAAGAAAATTTTAAATTTGTAATTCCCAGGTGAAATTTACATGTGGTTGCAGTTCTTCCCTCTGTCTTCCCGTTTGCTGAATTAGGATGGGATGGAGGTAGTGTAAAGTAGTTGCATTAATTTACCTACTGTTAGAAAGTTTGGCCTAGTTGATGTCTGTCTGCTCTACTAACAGAATAGATAGACCCCAGAGTTTTAAGGGGCTTTCGTTGTGAGAAGAGGATAAGAGGAAGTATGACGTGGGTGAAATGGGGAAGGGAAAAGGTGCAGTTTGTTTCTCCCTCCTGAGGCTCATTTAGAGTTGTGTAGGTAGAACAAGACTTGCAGCCTTCGTGCTTATATGTAAAGTAATGTCACTCCCAACATTGAAGTGGACTGTTGCGAGAAGTATTTCTGGGAAAAATACTAACTGTGACCCCCGAAAGTAACTGAAAGACAAATGATGCATGCCCCAGTGTCTCCGAAGTAGAAAGGGGAATGTGGTGTCCAGGACACACATACGCCACAAGCGTTTCTTGAAATGCTCTTCGCATTGTTTATTGAGAAAAGAAACTCAGAGTGCATTTGAAGCTTCATCCCCAAAACATCAGCCTGTGTCATCACTTTACCCAGGTAGGGATTTGGATTTCAAATGAGAGAGGCTGAAAGCATTTGCCACTTGGAGAGGGAATCCTTGCGTATGGCAAAGGAAACTTCAAAAGTCAGGGTCTAGGGGTTCCACTGGTAGTGACTGATGATGTCAGCTAATTAATGGTCACAGCCTAATGAGAGAGAGAGAGGACTCGAAGTAGCTGCCACTGTTTGTCTTTTGTACCCACGTTCAAGTTCTCTGCAACCCTCTTATTCTTAAGACACTTAATTGCCTTAATTTGCCTGGGAAGGTTGCATAAATATATCTGAAAATTAGAAGAAACCTTTTGTGTGGAATTCTAATTGGACTCTACTGCGGTTTGTATATTTGTCCCCTCCAAAGTTCACGTTCATATTTGATCCCCAATATTGAAGGTAGGGTCTAGTCGGAGGTGTTTGGGTCATTGATAGATTAATGCCCTGGAGTAGTAGGCTGAGGAGGGAGTTAGTGAGGTCTCACTCTGTTAGTTCCTGAGAAAGCTGGTTGTTAAAAAGAGTCTGTTACCTCCTTCTTTCCTCCTCCCCTCCAAAAACTTTATAATAACCGATTACTACTCAGAATTCTAAGATGACTCACAAGATTCCTATTCGCTGGTGTTCACACTGTGTAATCCCCTCCTCTTGAGCATGAGCAGAACCAGTGAATACGGGTCACTCCCTTGGTTAGGTTGCCTTTTATGACAAATGTGATTGATGAGGTAGTTATTCTGTGATTACCTTACATAAGGCTCCACCCTAGAAGACCGGAAACAGATTCTCCTTCTGGCCTTGAAGAACTAAGCTTCCATGTTGCAAGAGGACCTGTGGAGGAGCCTGGGTAGTAAAGACTCAGGGTGGCCTCTAGAAACCAAGAATTGTTCTGGGTAGACACCTGGCACAAAAATGAGAGCTTCAATCCTAGAGTTGCAGAGAATGCAATTCTGCCAATAACCGGTAAGTTTGGAAAGAGTCCTGAGTCTGAGATATGATTGCAGCGGCTGGATTTTAGCCTGGTGAGACCTCGAAGAGGACCCAACTAAACCCAGACTCCTGAACAGTGGAAATTGTGAAATAATAAAATTGTGTTGGTTTAAGTAGCCAAATTGGTAATTTTGTTACACAGCGATAGAAAGCCAGCACATCGACTAAATGGACAAATTAACCCTTTATTTTGTTGCTAATTCTCTCACGGGAATAAAATCTACCTTCTTACTACACATGAAGACATCCAGAGAGAAAAAAAGTAATTCTTTCATTAACTGCTTATTCAAGTTAGTTTGATTTGTTTTATTGTTCCCCACTTTTTTAAAAAAATGTTTATACCTGCAGAGTAGATGAAAGTTCATGTGGGATCACTGTTAATATTTTGTCACATTTGGTTTATACTGTTTCTATAGTTTTGCTGATTCTTTTTTTTTTTTTTTTTTTGAAGCAGGATCTTGCTCCTTCTCCCAGGCTGGTGTGCAGTGGCATCATCGCGGCTCACTGCAACCTCAACCTCCTGGGCCCAAGCAATTCTCTCACCTCAACCTCCCAAGTAACTAGGACTGCAGGAATGCACCACCACACCTGGCTAACTTTCTTTCTGTGTGTGTGTGTGTAGAGACGGAGTTTTGCCACATTAGCCAGGCTGGTCTCAAACTTCCTGACCTCATGTGATTCCCAAAGTGCTGGGATTACAGGCGTGAGCCACCTGTGTCCGGTCATTTTTCTGAATTATTAAAAGTAGTTTGCAGTCCACAGGACCCTTCACTTCTCAATGCTTCAGCGTGTGTCTCCTAAGTCTAGAACATGATTACATGTTACCACACGTGAGGTAGGTGGTGGGTACCTCACCTTGGATCATGTCCACGTGGCCGCAGTGCCTTTATTGATCATGCTAAGTTTGAGCAGTTGGCTAAGAGGTTTATATCAGAGGTCTCCATGGTAAAAGTACATTCTCCCCTTTGTAATTAAAAAAGGATATGTAGTATTCTTTAAGAATTGTGCATGTTTTTTTAAATTTTTATTTTTCTGTGGAGACAGGGTTCTCTGTGTTGGTCAGGCTGGGGTATTTCAGTGGGTATTTTTTGCATTTCTTTTGTTATAAGTAAAGTTGAGCATTTTAAAAAATGTTTAGTGGCAAATTGTATCACGTTTTCTGTGAATTGTTTGTTCATGTCTTTTGCCAACTTTTATTGTTTTAAAAAATTCTCTTTATTTTTAATAGCTCTTTTTATATTTGGAATATTGATTATTTATCCATGATATATTTTGCAACTACAGTTGTCCCTCAGTATCCATGGGGATTGGTTCCACAATACCAAAATCCATCACTATTTAATCTTATATAGTAAAATGGTGTCGTATTTACATATAGCCTACGCACATCCTTCTACAAACATAAAATCGTCTCTCGATTACTTATAATATCTAATACAATGTAAATGTTATGTAAACAGTTATACTGTATTGTTTAGGGAATAATGATAAGGGAAAAATACATGTTCAGTACAGATGCAGTTATCCTTTTTTTCCCAAATATTTTCAGTCCACGAATACAGAGAGCCTATTTTATGTTTTCTAGGTGTTGGCTACTTGTAATATGTTTTGCTATGCCCAAGACTTTTTAAAATGTAGCTGCTATGTTAATCTTTTAGTGTATCTGGATTTCAAGTCATTGTTACAGAGGCTTTCTGGCTGTGGCTCACATCTGTAATCCCAGCACTTTGAGAGGCTGGGCGGGGGGTGGATCACCTGAGATCAGGGGTTCGAGACCAGCCTGACCAACATGGAGAAACCCCATCTCTACTAAAAATACAAAAAATTAGCCGGGCATGGTGGTGCATGCCTGTAATCTCAGCTACTTGGGAGAATGAGGTAGGAGAATTGCTTGGACTTGGGAGGGAGAGATTACGGTGAGCTAAGATAGTGCCATTGCATTACAGCCTGGGGAACCAGACTGAAAGTCCTATTTCAAAAAAAAAAAAAAAATACTTTCCTCACACTTTGAGTATGAAGGACTTCATGTGGTGTTCTGTAACTGTGAAGTTTTATGTTTTAGACATTGCCATTTCTTGAAGAGGAAGAAAAAATGCCTAGAAGCCTTCCCACTGGCCAGGATCGAGTTCCATGTCCATCGTTAATCCAGTCTCAATGGACTAGAGAATGCCATGGACTCATCTGTTTATATCTGTTGTTCCCGTGCCAGTTCCTATTCAGGTAAATAAAATTATTATTGGACAAGTAAGGATGGTCCTGGTGCTGGGGATGGATCAGCTCTATTTGAGATACGCAAGATCTTTGGGGAACGCGTGAATACCTAAACAGAATCAGTGTGCTTTTAAGAAAAGAGAAGCGGGAATCCCACTGTCCATTTCATTCCCAGTCTCTTTGTTGTCTTTGAAACTCTTCTTGTCATGTACTGAGTTCATTCAGTTCAATTCTACTCCGCTTACCATCCCACAACATGTACAGATGCTTCTTCACTCTCTAGTTCCTAAACTATTAAGTGGCCAGGGCATTGTGGTAAGAGGCAAAGGGGATGGGTATGAGGCATATATTGGACAAGTCACACAGGTACTTGGCAAAGTCAGGATATAAAGTCTCATTTCTGGGCCGTCATTAGCGTTCTGCTGCTGATGGAGTACAGACCTCCTTTGACAGTGACCTTAGAGATATGGTCTCTGACTGTTGGATGTTGGTGATTTTCATTTGTCTGAGGGCTGGATGTTTGGCTTTCACAAATCTCTAGGGGCTTGAACGTGGCAACTATTTCCTGCTTCATTACTTCCCTTGGGGCACAAGAATATTGGCCAGGCATGGTGGCTCATGCCTGTAATCCCAGCACTTTGAGAGGGCGAGGCAGGCGCATGAGGTCATGAGATCGAGACCATCCTGGCCAATGTGGTGAAATCCCATCTCTACTAAAAATACAAAAATTAGCTGGGTGTGGTGGCCTGCACCTATATTCCCAGCTACTTGGGAGGCTGAGGCAGATGAATTGCTTGAACGTGGGAGAGAGGTTGCAGTGAACTGAGATCGCACCACTGTGCTGCAGCCTGGCAACAAAGTGAGACTCTTAAAAAAAAAAAAAATGTTTTATAGGGTCATCAATATGTATTAGTTTTTCATAGCCACCAGAGCAAATTACCACAACCTGGTGGCTTAGAACAATGTAAATTTATTTTCTTCCAATTCTGCACACCGGAGGTGTCTAATCAAGGTGTCAGCAGGGATACTCTCGCACTGAAGGCTCCAGGGAAGATTCCTTTCTTGTCTCTCAGCTTCTGTTGGCTCCTGGTATACCTCAGCTCACGGCAGTGTAACTTCAGTCTCTGCCTCTGTCTTCCATGACCTTCCTTGTGCCCCACTCTTTCTCCTCTTCTCATAAAGACTCATGTCATTGGATTCACCTTGTGTTAACCCAGGATCATCTTACCTTGAGATCCTTCACTAAATTACATCTGCAAAGACCCTTTTCCAAATAAGGTCGCATTTATAGGTTTTAGCAGTTAGGGCTTCGACATATCTTTTGGGGGGTCACCATTCAACCCACTGAGCCATGGTTTACTGACTAGGAATGCTGCAAAGATATTTTCTGATTTTATGTCTCTGCCTGAAAATGAACCCAATTCCCTTTTCCTTTAAGGCCAAACTGACTTCGCTGCCATCTACTCACAAGCCTGAGGGAGTTCCTCCCTGTTTGCCAACAGACACAAAAAGATGTTTGATCATCATGAATATCAGACTCAAAATTTCTCTTCCACTGTTCGTGATTCGCCAGTGCAATGATGACAACCCTATTATTTTGCCATTTGTTTTGTTTGGGAATGGGTATTGGCTATAATTCTAGTCAAGAAGTATGAGAGAACGTCTGGGAGGGAAGGTTGTGTTTAGTTCTCATAGAGCTCTCCTCTTTATTTCCCTTTGGACACTGGATGTTACTGTGTTTAATGTAATGCTTTGATCTTCTGGGGCCAACCTGAGGGCGAAGCTGACTCACTGAGGATGGCAGAACAGAGTGAGCCAAGGAACCACACGTCTTAACAAAATCACTGAGCTGCCAAATCACCCGACCCGAAATCTGCCCTGCTTTGCGGATTCTGGTTATGTGAAGTAATGCATTGTCTTATTACTTAGTCAGTTGAACTGGGGTTTTTAATTACCTGAATCTTAGAGCATTCCCATGACATACCATGAATCTTCTCCTTTTACCTTCTCTGAAAAACCCTTTCTTTCGGATAGTAAAACAAAACAAACAAACAAAAAAAACCCTTCTTTTTTATTCTTTAGTAATATCATTGAGCATTGATTAGCTTAAAAACCTGAATCCAGGCCGGGCGCGGTGGCTCAAGCCTGTAATCCCAGCACTTTGGGAGGCCGAGGCAGGTGGATCACGAGGTCA
The DNA here is from genome assembly GCA_031835075.1 of Saguinus oedipus. NCBI lineage: Eukaryota > Metazoa > Chordata > Mammalia > Primates > Cebidae > Saguinus > Saguinus oedipus. Next base: position 5,631,922 of record CM063172.1, on the reverse strand, counting down.
AGAGATCGAGACCATCCTGGTCAACATGGTGAAACCCCATCTCTACTAAAAATACAAAAAATTAGCTGGGCACGGTGGCGCGTGCCTGTAATCCCAGCTACTCAGGAGGCTGAGGCAGGAGAATTGCCTGAACCCAGGAGGCGGAGGTTGCGGTGAGCCGAGATCGGGCCATTGCACTCCAGCCTGGGTAACAAGAGCGAAACTCCGTCTCAAAAAAAAAAAACCCTGAATCCATTAAAATAACGTGTTACCCTTTCCTGCATGGCAGAGAATTAAATAGAAATCCTTGTAATGCAATAAGAAAGAGAATAAAACCAAAACACTTAGATTTGTGTACATTCGGAAGTCCTCCCATACCCTGTCTTACTTTCCTTATGTCTCACATAATTTAAGCTCAATGAATACCTAAAGATACATATTATTTGGCTTATTGTGTTGGTTTAGTTGTCTTTGTGTCCTGTAAGCGGGAATTAAAAGTTTCTGTCTTTAAACATATGCTAGGTTTTCTAGGTTCTTAAGTTGCAAACTTTAGATTATCTATTTTCTTATTCTAATATAAGCATATTAAAAATATATATAAAGTTGGCAGGGCACTGTGGCTCACACCTGAAATCCCAGCCTCTAGTGTCAGCTACTTGGGAGGCTGAGGCAGGAGAGTCACTTGAACCCAGATGCAGAGATTGCAGTGAGCCAAGATCACGCATTGCACTCCAGCCTGGGCAACAAGAGTAAAACTCCGTCTCAAAAAAAAGGAAAGCTCTAAGTTTCACTCTATTGCTTTAGCGATGCCTTGTACATTTCATGTTTTAATTATCATTTAGTTAGAAACATTTTCTAATTTCTCTTGTGATTTTACCTTTCACTATGGGTTATTTCAAAGCACCTTATTTACTTTCCGAATATATGGGGATTTTAAAGATACTCACTTCTCAATTAAGTCTGAAAACATGGAAAACGTTGTCTGTCAGATCTTAGTCTTTTGAATTTCTTGAGACTTATGACACAGCATATGATCTGTTATGGCGAACATTTCATATGCACTTGGAAAGAACAGTTATTCTATAGTTATTGAGTATAGTGTTTTGTCAGTTTTTTTATATTATTGTCCAAATCAATATCCTTACAAATGTTTTTGTCTACTATCTCTAATAATTACTGAGAGAGGTGTTTTAAAATCTCCACCATGATTGTCAGTCTATTTCTCTCAGTCTTTGCTGTTTTTCGGAATTCTACTTATAGGTGCTTACACACTTAAGGTTGTCTGTTTGTTGTTTGTGATGGTGTCTTGCTCTGTCACCCAGGCTGGAGTGCAGTGATGCCACCCTGGCTCACTGCAACCTCCGCCTCCCAGGTTCAAGTGATTCTTATGCCTCAGTCTCCTGAGTAGCTGGGACTACAGGCGTGTGCCACCAAAAATTAGCCCAGCTAATTTTTTTTGTATTTTTACACGTGGAATTTCACCTTATTGGCCAAGCTGGTCTCGAACTCCAGACCTCATGATCCACCCATCTCAGCCTCCAAAAGTGCTGGGATTACAGACGTGAGCCACTACACCCAGCGAGAAGTCGTTTTCCTGTTTCAGATACCTAATTTATCTTTCTTCTGCATCTCTCTGAATTCAGAGAAAGTTTTCTGCTTATAAAGGTTCATGTGATTAGGCCTACCCAGAAATCCAAGATGATCTTCCTATTACAAGATTCACAACACTAGTTATATTTGCAATGTCTATTTTGCCATGAAATGCAGCACATTCACAGGTTCCAGGGATTAAGACAGATATCTTTGAGGGGGTCATTCTGTCTACCAAGGATGGTATGTTGGTGAGAACTGAACTTTACTCCGTAACATATTCTGGGGCTGAGTTTTCAGGACAAAAAAAAAAAAAAAAAAAAAGCAGCACCATTCTTTGCCTTCAAATAATAATTTCTGAATTATCAAACCATGCACCGATTTTCAACAGTCAGGGCTTCGGAGACAGAAGAAACGGAAGGAATAGGGCAAACCATGCACTGATTTTCAACAGTCAGGGCTTCAGAGACAGAGGAAATGGAAGGAATAGGGGCATGGCTGGCCCTTGCTTCTTTCTTTCCTTGGTTCTTGTCTATCTTTTTGACCTCAGTACAGTCTATTTCATCCCTAGTATGTGTTAAGAATTCTGAATTAATGAACATACTTTGGAATAATTGTCTTTTGTTTTGAGATGAAGTCTTGCTGTCACCCAGACTGGAGTGCAGTGGCACAATCTCCGCTCACTGCAACCTCTGCCTCCCGAATTTAAGTGATTCTCCTGCCTCAGTCTCCCGAGTAGCTGGTATTACAGGCATGTGCCAATATAATCCTGTCCTTCCCTAGATATTAAAAACAATATCATGGGGGGTGTACAGCCCTTTAATATTGGGAGTGATATCATTCTCTTTCCCCCTGAATATTAGAAACAATACCAGCGGGGAAATGTACACCCCCTGTGATATTGGGAGTAATATTTTTCTCTTTCCTACTGGATGTAACCACCCCACGATATTTGGAGTAATATCATACTCTCCCACCCTGCTTACTAGAAACAATATCACAGGAAGAGTGTACACCCCCACGATATTGAAAGAAGCATCTTCCTCTCCCTTCATTGATATTACAAACAACATGACGGGGTGTACACCTTCTAGGATATTGGGAGTAATATCATCCTCTTCCACCCTGGACATTACACACACCTACAATGAGGTGTACACCCCCTGCAATACAAGGATAAAATATCATCTTCCCCCCTCTGAATATTAGAGACAGTATCACCTGAAGGGTGTCCACCCTTGTGATCTTGGGAGTAATATCATCCTCTCCTTCACTGGATATTAGAAACTATCACAGGGGGCTGTATTCCCCTTGTAATATTGGGAGTCATATTCTCTCCCCCTTTGTATATTAAAAACAATGTCATGGGGAAGTGTAACCCCCTTGCAATATTGGGTGTAATACCTTTTCCCCCCATAAATAGTAGGAGCAATACCACAGGGGGATGTACACCTACTGCAATATTGTAGTAATATTATCTTCTTTCCCCCTGGATATTAGGAACAATACCACAGGGAAGGTGTACAGCCCCTGCGATATTGGGAGTAATATCCCCTTTCCTCCTGGATGTTAGAAACTATATCACAGGAGGAGTGTGCACCACCTGCGATATTAACAGTAACATCATCCTTTCCCCCGCTGGATGTTAGAAAAAATTTCACAAAAGGGCTTTACACCCTCTGATATTGGGAGTACTATCATCCCCTTCTCCCCGGATATGAGAAAAAGTATCACAGGAGGTGGTAGACATCCTGCTATATTGGAAGTAATATTATTTTGTCACCCCCTGAATATTAGAAATATATCATGGGGAGAGGAGTGTACCATCCCTGCAATATTGGGAGCAATGTTATCCTCCATTCCCTGGACATTTGCAACAATATCACGGGGGGAGTTTGTCCGCTTTCGGCGATAGTGGGAGTAATCTCCTCCTCCTTCCCTCTGAATATTAGAGACAATATTATGGGGGGTGTACACCACCTAAGATATTGGGAGTAATGTCATTCTCCCACCTGAATATTAGAAACAATATCACAAGGGGGGTGTGCACCCTCTGCAATATTGGGAGTAATATCAGCCTCTGTCCCTTTAGATATAACAGTGTACACACCCAGCGATATTGGAGAAATATTATCCTCACCCCCAGATACTAAAAAAAAATCACAGCGTGGGTGTACAACTCATTCTATATTGCGAGTAATATCATCTTTCCACCTGGAAGTGAGGAAGACTATCACAGGGTGGTTGTACACCGCCTGCAATATTGAGAGTAATATCATCCTCTCGCCTCTAAATATTAGGTGCAATATTACATGGGGCGTGCACACTTTCTGTGATATTTGGAGTAATATCTCTCCCCCTGGATATTAGAAACAATATCACAGAAACGGTGTACACTCTGCAATGCTGGCACTAATATCATCCCCTCCTCCCTTGGATGCTAAGAACAATTTCCCAAGGAGTGGGTTTAGAGCCCCTGTGACATTTGGAAGTAATATCACCCTCCCCCGGATATTAGGGGAAATATCACAGAAGGGTGGGCACTCTCCCCTCTGGATATTAGAAACGCTATCACAGTGGGGTGTGCACCTTCTGTGACATTGGGAGTAATGTCGTCCTCTCCCCCTTTGGATGTTAGAAACGCTATCACAGTGGGGTGTGCACCTTCTGTGACATTGGGAGTAATATTCTTCCCTCCCCCGCATATTAGAAACACTATCACAAGAGGAGTGTGCACTCCATACGATATGGGAGTGATACTATTCTTCTGTCACCTGGATCTTAGGAACCATATCACAGAATTGGTGTACACCTGTGATACTGGAATTCATATCATCTCTCCTCCCCTGGATATTAGGAACAATATCACAGGAAGGTGTACACCACCTGTGATATTGGGTGTAATATCACCTTATTCCTCTGTGGAAATTAAGTACCATATCGCAATGGGGGTATACACACCCTGTGATATTGGGAGTCATATTAACCTATCCCCTTTTGGATGTTAGGAACACTATCAATGGAAGGGTGTTCACTTCTGTGATATTGGTAGTAATATTATTCTCTCCCTTCCTGGATATTAACAATATCACAGAATGGGTGTACACTCCTTACAATATTGGGAGTAATAGCTTTTTTTTCTTTTTTCTTTTTTTTTTTTTTTTGAGACGGAGTCTCGCTCTTGTTACCCAGGCTGAAGTGCAATGGTGTGATCTCGGCTCACCACAACCTCCACCTCCTGGGTTCAAGCAATTCTCCTGCCTCAGCCTCCCGAGTACCTGGGACTACAGGCATGAGCCACCATGCTCAGCTAATTTTTGTATCTTTAGTAGAGACGGGGTTTCACCTTGTTGACCGGGATCGTCTCGATCTCTTGACCTTGTGATCCACCCGCCTCGGCCTCCCAAAGTGCTTGGATTATAGGCTTGAGCCACCCCGCCCAGCCAATATCTTTTTTTCAACTGGATATTAAAAACAATATCATGGGAGATATACACCCCATGCGATATTGGGAGTGATATAATTCTCTCTCCCCCTTAATATTAGAAACCGTATCACGGTGGGGTGTCCACTTGCTGCAATATTGGGAGTAATATTGGGAGAAATATTCATATTTTTATATGAATACATAATGTATGTGAATGTATTTCATATACATTCAGTATTTCATAATATCTCTCCCCTATATATTAGGAACAATATCACAGGGAGGGTGTACACCCTCTGGATATTGAGAGTAATATTATTCTCTGTCCCTCTGCATATTGGAAACAATATCACAGGGAAGGTGTGCACCCCCTGAATTATTGAAAGTAATTTTATCCTTTCTCCCCCAGATATTAAAAGCAGTATCACAAGGCGGGTATATACCCCCTGTGATTTGCGGAGTAATGGCCTCTCCCCCACTGGATATTAGGAAGAATAACACAAGAAGCGTATACACCACCTGTGATATTAGGAGTGATGTCATGTCTCCCTTTGGATGTAAGGAACCATATCACAGGATGGATGTACGCTCAATGACAGATTGGGAGAAATAGCATCCTCTTCTTCTCTAGAAACAGTATTGCAGGGGGTGTACACCTGCTGTGATATTGGGGGTAATATCCTCTCCTCTCCTGGATGTTAGAAACTGTATCACAGGGGGGTGTAGACCTACTGCAAATGGGGAGTAATAGCATCCTCTCCCCTCCTGGATATTAGGAAAAGTATCACAGGAAGGGTGTACATTTTCTGCAATATTGGGAGTGATATCCTCTCCCCTTTGGATATGAGGAGCAATATGACACGGGGCATGTACACCCCTTGTGATATTGGGGTTAATATCATTTTTTCTCATCCTGGATATTACAAACAATATCACAGAGGGGTGTACACCCTGCAATATTGGAAGTAATATCATACTCACCCTTGCTTATATTTTGAACAATATCCAAGGAGACTGTACACCCGCTGCAATATTGGGAGTAATCTCATTTTCCCCACCTGTATATTATGAAAAATATCACAGGAAGGTGTACAAGCCCTGCGATATCGGGAGTCACATCATCCTCTATCCCCTCAGTATTATGAAAAATATCACAGGGAAATATACATCCCCTACGATATTGGGAGTAATATTAACCTCTCTCCCCCTGAATATTAGGAAACAATAGCATAGGTGGGTATACATTCCCTGCGATATCAGGAATAATATCCTCTCTTTTCCTGAATATTAGAGAAAAATGTTACAGGTGGGTGCACATCCTCTGAGATACTGGGCAAAATATCATTCTTCAGCCCCCTGGATATTACAAACAATATCGCAGGGCATGTACACCACCTGGGATATTTGGAGTAATATCATCCTCTCTCCTGTTGGTTATTACAGAAAATATTACAGGGGAATGTGCACCGCCCCCGCGTGATATTCAGAGTAACACCATCCTCTCCCACCCCATGCATATTACAAACAATGTCACAGGGAACTGTACACCCCCTGCGATCTTGGCACTAATATCCTCTCTCCCGCTGGATATGACGAGCAATATCACAGGGAAGTGGACACCCCCTACGATATTGGGAGTAATATCCTCTCCCCCCTCGATATTACAAAGTATCACAAGAAGGTGTACACCCTCTGCCATATTGGCAGTAATATTATCTTCTCCCCTCCAGATATTACAAACATTATCACAGGGGTCTTTACAACCCCTGCAATATTGGGAGTAATATCCCCTTTCCCCGGGATACTACGAATAATATCACAGGAGGGTGAACACCCCCCGCGCTGTTGGGGACAATATCATTCTCATTCTCTCTCAATATTGCGAACAATATCCCAGGGAGCTTTACACCCCACGCGATATTGGGAGTGATGCTATCCGCTCACCCCCTGGATATTATGAACAATATCACAGGGGTGTGTAAACCCTTTGGGATATTGATTGCAATATCATTCTCTCCATCCCTGGATATTACAGAAAATGTCACGGGGCTGTGTACACCTGTGATATTGAGAGTAATGTCATCTTTCCCCCCCTTGATATTACTAACAATATCACAGTGTGTGTACACCCTTTGTGATGGTCAGAGTAATATTATTTCATCCCCTCGAATATTATGAACTATATCACAGAGGGGTGTACACTCCCTGCGATATTGGATGTGGAATCCTCATCTCTTCCCCTGGATATTATGAACAATATCACAGGACTGTGTATGCACATGGTGTGTACAATACTCAGAGTAATATCATCCTCTCCTCCCTGGATATTATGAACAATGTCACAGGGATATTATGAGCAATTATCAATAATTACTGCAATTATCGAAGTAATATCCTCTCTACCCCTGGATATTAACAACAATATCTCGGGGGGGGGCATTAAGGCCCCCTGCGATATTGGGAGTGATAATCCTCTCCTCATCTGGATACTTTGAACTGTATCACAGGGGTTTACAGCCCCTGCGATACTGAAAGTTATGTCATCCTTCCTTTTGAAATTACAAACAATGTCACGGGATTTTACACCTCCTGTGATATTGGGACTAATATCACCCTCTTCCCCCTGTGGATATTAAAAACACTATTACAGGGGGTTGTAAACCTCCTTCAGTGTTGGGTCCTGATTCCAAGCAATTCTCCTGTCTCAGCCTCCTGAGTAGCTGAAACTATAAGCTTGTGCCACCACCACTGACCAATTTTTGTATTTTTAGTAGAGACTGGGTTTCACCTGTTAGCCAAGCTGGTATTGAACTCCTGAACTCAGGCAGTCCTCCTGCCTCATCCTCCCAAAGGTCTGGGATTACAGGAGTGAGCCACTGTGCTTGGCCTAAAGGTTACTTATTATTCTGCAAAATTTAGGCTGGATGTGGTGGCTCTTGCCTGTAATCTCAGCATGTTGGGAGGAAGAGGTGGGTGGATCACCTGAGTTAGGAGTTCAAGACCAGCCTGACCAGTATGGCGAAACCTCATCTCTACTAAAAATGCAAAAATTAGCCAGGCATGGTGGTGCATGCCTGTAGTCCCAGCTAGTCAGGATGCAGAAACAGGAGAATCGCTTGGATCCAGGAGGTGGAGATTGCAATGAGCTGAGATTGCGCCACTGCAGTCCAACCTGGGCACAGAGTGAGAATCTGTCAAAACAAAAACAAATTCTCATGCAAAATTTGAAAAGGAAACAAATCAGCAGCTTCTAAACTATTTTTAAGATGACTCATAATAAATAAATTCTATATTATGTACATATGTTCTGTATTTCTGAATAAAAGACTTAAAGTCATATTTACAACATGTATTACATATTTTTTATTCTACTTCATTTGTTTTGAATGCTCTTTGCAATCTACAAAAAGTTCAATAGTAATAATTAAATTACTCATTAAATTGAGCATTATCTTGACATTTAAAATGATAATCTCAAAAATTATCTTTGAGATCTTTTGTTTTTGAGCTAAAAATATTTTAATGATGTACTGTTTAAGAGAAAAACACTGGGTATGAAAACATATACATAGTTTATTTATTTTTTTTTTTTTGAGACACAGTCTCACTCTATCGCTCAAGCTGAAGTGCAGTGGTGTGATCTCAGCTCACTGCCACCTTTGCCTTCCTGGGTTCAAGCGATTCTCCTGCCTCAGCCTCCTGAGTAGCTGGGATTACAGGTGCACACCACAATGCCTGGCTAACTTTTGTATTTTTTAGTAGAGACAGGATTTCACCATATTGGCCAGTCTGATCTTGAACTCCTGACCTTGTGATCTGCCCAACATGGACTTCCAAAGTGCTGGGATTGCAGGTGTGAGCCACTGTGCCTGGCCCATAGTTTTATCCTATCTGTTTAAAAATAAAGATTGAAAGATACGTATGTAAATAAGTTTACATTTCTTTTTAAATGCTTTGCTGCGTTGTCTGGGTATTGACAATCAGTTCACATTCTGAAGCTACGTGGCTAACCTGGAGCACTCCCTGTGTGTGCCAGGCCCTGGGCTCAGTGCTCTACATGCATTTTTATTTCATTTAATTCTCTCCACTACCTGAGATAAAATAGCCAACCCATTTTAGAGAGTTGGAACTGAGGCTCAGAGACTGAAAGTTAAGTGCCTGAGGTTGCAGCTAATAAGAGGTGGGGCTGGAACTGAAGCCGACATGTGCCTGACAACCAGTTCATGTTCCGACGGTAGGCTAGTCTGCTTCACAGAGCGTGGAATAGATGGTTCATGGCTGCTAGGATGGACCAGGTATCACTGTAGGTAATAAACAGCCCAAAACAACAGAAATTTTAAACACTGAAGGCTCTTTGCTCATGCTGCACATCTTCCATGGCTCTCCTGGGTCCTGTGCTCCACATCCCCTCATCTGCCACCAGAATAAAGGAGCAGCCTCCATATGGGACCTGTCAGCATCTCTAAGAGATGAAGAAAAGGATGGCCAGTGGTAATGACTCCCAACTTTTGCCTCGAGATGACACACTTCACTTCCACTCACATCTCCTGAGTCAAAGCAAATCCCTTAACTACCTCCACCTTCAAGCGTCCCGGAGGAGAATCCGAAATACTCGGTGGACTCCATTAAGGCCACCATATGGTGTCAGCCTGTGTGGGAGACTGGAGGGGCAGAGAGTGGGGAAGTGATGGGAAATGACAGCAGGACTGAATCATGTGCATTTGCTTTATCCTCTACCAGGTAGTTTGTCCTGGAGCTGCACAAAATCAGCAGCAGCATGATCAAACAGGGTAAACTTCAGAAAAAGCAGTTTGTTCAGATGTGATCAGCAGTGAACTCAGAATCAGCTGAGTGGCATTGCATCAGTAAACCTCTAACTGCCTCAGTTACCCCATATGATAGTGGTGAAGATGGGAGCATTGAGAGAGTTGACTTGGAAGGATATCAGGAGTGTGAACATTCAGCATTTTAGTTTCTTCATAAGTTAAATCAGGCACTATCTTTCCTGCAAGTCTCCTGTTCCTTTCAGATTGCACAGGTGAGAGTGCTCAGATTAGGGCTGGAAGTCGTGAAATATTGGCTCCCACACCAACAGGTCCCCTGTGTTGTGCATGCATTCTGTGCACTTTCCTATGCTAAGCACTGTCCCAGAACATCGTGGAGCCTGATTCTTCCTCTTTGTTCCAGTGGCCCTGGGTGACTCAGGTGTCCATTCAATGACCAGGACTCAGAGGTCTTAGAGTGATGCTCCGTGAGGCCCCAGGTGCCAGCCACTGCCCTGTCAAAGTGTGAGGCAAGGAACAGGGCATCATCTGTGAGGGCACTGGCCAGCCAGGCTTGGTGACTCTACTTGGTGGACAGATGATCCGACACCTGCCACCTCTGATGGACCCACTGCCTCTGTGCCTGTTTGTCCTGCTGATGCTCCAGTGGCTGCCCCAGCATTCCAGCCTAGGTCCAATGCTACTGAAGACAGACCTGGCCCCTGGGGACCCAGGAGACCTACAGGACTCACTAAGCTGTCCCTAGGAGTCCCCAGACCCTCATTCTTATCAAGGACCTAGGAGCCCTACCCCCGGCCCTCCCTCAACAGCTGTAATTGATGATTTACTGCTGTTATCATCATCACTGTCTTTAGTGGCCAAGGACCTTCCAAGGTGCCTGCTCTTGAACGAAAGATGTCCTTGGGAGGTGATGACATTTGACACACAGGTGCTCAACAGGTTGCTTCCTCCTATCCTCAGACGGTCTTTGACACAGCCATTGACACTCACATTGTGTGGAAGGAAAGCAGCCCAGGGTCACACAGCTGGTCTCAAATCTAAGGTGCCTGGCTCTGCCTCTATGAGGGACCTGCCTGCAAGGGAGGTTGGCCCTGGCTTTGAGGAGACTTTCCTGGGCTGCATGAATCATCTCCTCAGTTGGAGGCCCCAAACTCTGCTCACATCTCCTGCCTTGCCCTGTCTCTGCCTGGGCTGTAGTCAAGGTGACCCCAGCAACCCTTCATGGGCATGAGGGTACTCTCTGCTCTTTGCTTTTGGGCTAATCTGACTTCAACACCCACTTACTTGGTCTCTCCTTTTACAACCAAGACAACCCCAATGTGGGGCTCTTTACGCAGGTGACAGCACACAAATAGAATGGAACGCCATAGTTGTGTTGTCCCTGTTCTGCTTCTGTTTTCCTTGTGTCTCAGGTTGTCTTTCTACTTATGGTAAAGGCATTGGCTTTCCATTTGTAGCATGAATAGAATATTTGTGGTTTACAATAACTTTACGGCATAGTAAATTGTAAGGAGATTTAAAGCAGTGGTTTTCAGCTGTGAGAGGCCTGAGTATGTTTGAGCACTCTGTGTGATCAGGCAGAAGCAGGCCTTTGGGAAGTTTAGCTGAGGATGGGTCCAGGAAAGATAATGGACAGTGGAGGTCTGACCTGGTCACCAGACCCCTGGGTCCTGCCCACCAGCTCAGCACTCCCCTCCCATCACTCCTGATCTGCCAAATCCTCTGGGTATTGTGGCCAAATCCCCCAGGAGAGAGGCTGATAAACTTTGTCTCTTGAAATGCACAGATTCCTTGGACATCCCTGGGAGCTCAACCATGAGAGTCAGCTTGGTTTTCTCCCCCTCGTTAGGGTTCAGAATTAAAAGTCCACCTTCACAGGCAGTAAGATAATATAGATAAGTGACACCATCACCCTGTTTCAGATGTTAACATGTCTAGGTGTGTTAGGGGTGATTTGAGACCACACGACCTTGTCCCACACAGTGGAATTCCCGAGCCAGAGGGAGACATTCAATTCCCATGTTATGATCTTCTTACTGAGTGTAAAGACAGTCTTGTTCCATTTTGGATTCTTTCTTCTGTTGATATAAGGGCACTTTGAATTTACGAGCATATAATAATTTTTGGTTAGCTTTTAGTATTTGAATTCTAGCACAATTCTGTGATCAGAAACCTGCTGTGTGACTGGATTTGTCTGAAATATATTGATGTAATTGATGAACACAGTAAGTCAGGTAAATTTTTGTAAATGTACCATGCATGCTTAAAACCAGTGTAGCTCCAACATTTGTTCGCAAGATACAGGATGACGGACGATGCTCCATGGATGTCGTGGAGCTGGTTTACTCTCGGGAGTTCCCAAGATACAGGATGACGGACGATGCTCCATGGATGTGGTGGAGCTGGTTTACTCTTGGGAGTTCCCGAGATACAGGATGACGGACGATGCTCCATGGATGTGGTGGAGCTGGTTTACTCTCGGGAGTTCCCGAGATACAGGATGACGGACGATGCTCCATGGATGTGGTGGAGCTGGTTTACTCTCGGGAGTTCCCGAGATACAGGATGACGGACGATGCTCCATGGATGTGGTGGAGCTGGTTTACTCTCGGGAGTTCCCGAGATACAGGATGACGGACGATGCTCCATGGATGTGGTGGAGCTGGTTAACTCTCGGGACTTTCTACATCTTTCTGATATTTTGTTGCTTAGCATGTGAATGGCTGAGAGTGGTCTGTGGAGCCTCCCACTCTGCTTGTGTGTGAGGTTGTTCCTGCCATCATTTGTTTCTTATGTTTTGCAGCCAAGACTGACCATCAGAAACCCTGGGAGCTCAGGGAGGAAGGAGCCAACTAGTAGGGACAGGGAGCTGGTGGGGAAGGCCAGAAATTAGTTCTGTGAAGGTTCCAGAGAGCCTTGGGAGGTGCATGGGGAGCTGAGATGGGGAGGGGCATTGAAAGATGAGGGTGCTCCGTGGATTGTCCACTGTGAGGTACCACATTCCGGGACTGGTGATTGGTGGAGAGAGAGTATAAAGCCCCAGGGTTGTTTAGGCAGCGCCCAGACAGGAGAAGGTGTGGTGGAAACCAGAGCCCTGGTCTTTGCCGAATTGCTCCTGAGCCTCCTGCTTTCTTGCCCACATGTCCCATGGCTTCCCTGATACTTTCTCCCTACTTGTAGCTAAATTTCCCACTTGCCCTTGAAGACTTAGTTTGAACAGGATCCTTTCCCAGACCCCCTCCAGGTGCCTAACATCCCCCCTTCCCTCCCCTCCCCCTCCCTCCCATCCTTTTCCCCAACTCAGATCCCATGCCTTCCCCATCCCCTTCCATCCCCCCAGCCCTAAGCCACTCTCACCTCTGTCCTGGCCACCTCAGGGCTCCCTGACAGGACCAGGACATGCAAGTTTGGTGGCTGCTCTTTTGGCTCCTCCTGCTGGGATTTCCCAGCCATCAATCCACCCATGTGAGTAGATGCTGGACCCGTGCGGTTTCTTCCTTGTTATTGGGCTGTGTCATGCAGCAAATTACACAGTGCAGACCTGTAATTTCAGCACTTTGGGGGGTTAAGGTGGGCAGATCACCTGATTCCAGGAGTTTAAGACTAGCCTGGACATAAGAGCCAAACCTTATCTCTGCAAAAGATTCCAAAAAACATTAGTCAGATGCCCACTGCACTCTTGTATCAAACAGAATAAACCAAAATAAAGTGAAATGTCATTTGAGTTTTGTGTCATCTGGTTTGATGACTTTTAAAAACTTCTTAGTCATCCGTGTCTTCTGCTCTTGGGGGTTGCCTCTAGGGAGTCTGTGTCCAGTCAGTGTGATGGGAGCTGAGAAGCCCATCAGAAGGAGAGGAAGGGGCTGTACCTGCTGGGAGGTTTGCAGTGTGGGAGAGACATAACCAGGATGTGAGTGAGGACTGTATTGTCCTTTGTTTTGTAAAATGTGTATGGTGCAGATCATTGATTACCCAAAGGAGAAAGGATCTTAAAGTCCTTATGTTATCCAAATATAAAGAAATGACAGGCCAGGTGTGGTGGCTCACACCTGTAATTGGGAGGCTGAGGCCGGTGGATCACTTGAGGTCAGGAGTTTCAGACAAGCCTGACCAACATGGTGAAAACCTGTCTCTACTAAAAATATACAAAATAGGCAAGCATGGTGGCAGGTGCCTGTAATACCAGCTACTTAGGAGGCTGAGGCAGGAGAATGGCTTGAAGCCAGGTGGCAGAGGTTGCAGTGAGCCGAGATTGCACCACTACACTCCAGCCTGGGTGACTGAGCAGGACATTGTCTCAAAATCAAAACAAAAATTTTTTTGTGAAAAAATATTTTTTGAGACAAAGTCTGCCTCTTGCCATCACACCTGACTAATTTTTGTATTTTTGGTAGAGATGAGGTTTCACCATGTTGGCCAGGCTGGTCTGGAACTCCTGACCTCAGGTGATCTGCTAGCCTCACCCTTCCAAAGTGCTGGGATTACAGGCATGAGCCACCTCGCCTGGCTTTTTGTGATTTTTTTTAGATCATCAGCTATTGTTAGTGTTAATGTATTTTATGTGTGGCCTAAGACAAGTTTCCTTCTTTTAATATTGCCCAGGGAAGCCAAAAAAATTGGATATTCCTGCTTTACATCAAGATAAAAAGACTCTCTACATTTGAAATGCCTAAAAACACTACCAGCCATGCAAAAAAAACCATGAGACTGGTGACTTCCAATCTTTTTTGAAGCAGTAGAATCCCCTGGTGATATCTGAGGGGTGTGGTTACCTCTTGGAGGAGGCTGATGGTTTCTAGAGATTATCATTTTTTACTGAAATATTGTAAATGTCACTGACCATTTCATTATTTCAACTATTGTTATTCCAGGTGATCAGTTTTCCACCTGATTATTTGTATCCTGGGCATGACTTTCTTGGTGTTCTATGGATGTTTATCACTATTGTGTTTCTGGGAGTTTCTACAGTTGGACTTTTCCTCTGAAAAATTAGCTTGTGTGAGAGTATACTAACTTCCTGTAGAGGCATACTTGTAATCACACATAGAAGAAATTATTTAAAACAATTCATGGTTCTGTAATTTATTATGAATATTGGGTTTTACCAAAAATATCAGGGAAATGATTTATTAGCATAAGAATTATGAAAATATCTGCCATTTACATTTTCAAAATTAAACAGGTTGGTGTTTAATAGAATGTCAACAGAGTTTTGGGTCAAAAATAAGGTTTTTTTCACCTTTGTGCTCTTTATCAAAAATGGAGTGTGAAGTTTTGGCACTTAAATAGGAAATGCTGCCTAAAGTTTTCTGCTTTGTAATTCTGTTGCGTGGCTGGAAGGAAAGCTTTCCCTTTCCTCTCTAAAGGTTCATTGCAGAAATGAACCAGGGCACTCTCTTGTCAGGACAGAGGGAGATAGATGGAGCTGGAGGCAACTTAAAGATGGCGTAAGTGATTTTTAGGGGAAATGAAAGAGCCCAAGAACAAACGTTGGCCTAAGACCAAGTTCCTCTGAGATCATAGGGACGAGGTGACAAACTGCAGGACGGTGGAGGGTAGAGCTACACTGCCTCCTGGTGCAGAGAGAGCCCCGGAGAAGCTGCTGGAACTGCCCTTTGGAGAATCAATGTGTCTCTGGGCAGGGTAATGTTGAATGATGTTATCAAAGTGCATGTTCCCGGTTGCAGGTGGAGAGGGCTCAGTGTGTCCAGAGTCTGTACTTGGTGGGAATTTGGCTGCTGAGTTGTGCCATCATTTGAGCCTTTTTGTCCATTGGGTAAATTGAGCTGTACATTTTCTCTTGCCTTTCATGACAGTAAAAATGCGGTTGTCTCGGGGCTGACCCTCCTTCTGAACAATGATCCAAGAAAAATGCACTAATCCCACAATGTTGTTTTATATTGAAGGGAAGAGAAAGTATGTTTTATTTTTACAACCTAGATAGTTACTCACCATTCGGGACTGCTTTTCAAGACATGTAGAAAACAGAAAACAGATGACTTAAGAAGATATCTAGGCACGTTTAACAGTCTCTCCTTTTTCTTTTCTTCTTTTGAAATGGTCTCACTCTGGCAAGTAGGAGGAGGAAAAAGAGTTTGGTGAGGGGGGAATGAGGGTGAGCAGGAGGGAGAGAAGATTTGCAGAAACACCATGGAAGAAAAGAAAGGCAGGGAAAGAAGACAGTGGGTAAAATAATTTTGGGTAGATGGAGGGCGGAAGAGGGTGGCAATTGGGAGAAGGAAAATGGTGCAGAGAGGGAGGGGGAAGAGAGTGGTGAGCAGGAGGAGAGAAGGTTTTGTGAAAAGATGAGGAGAAAAGTTTTTAAGTAGATGGAGGGGAAGAAGAGGGTGGCAATCGGGAGAAGGATAAAGGAGTAGGGAAAGATGGTTGGGAAAAGGACAATGGGGAAAATAGTTTGGAGTATAGTATCTAAAGGACCAAAAGGGTGGCAGGCAGGATAGGGGAAAGAAGGGGGTGAGCGAGGAGCAGGGAAGGCTTTGTGAAGAGACAGTGGGCAAAAATTTGGGAGATACATCGAGAAAAGAGGGTGGTGAGCAGGAGTAAGGAGAAGGGTTTGTGAAAAGAGGGTGGGTAGATGTTTTTGGGTAGATGGAGAAGGGAAAGAGGGCAGCAAGGAGGGAGGGGGAAAGACGATGGGGAAAACCGTTTTGGGTATATAAAGGGGGAAAAGAGGTGGTGAGCAGCAGGAGTGGGGAGAAGGCTTTGAGAAAAGATGGGAGAAATGTTTTTGGGTAGATGAAGAAGCAAAAGAGGGTGATGAGAGCAGGACAGGGAAAAGAAGGTGGCCAGGGAAAGCGAGAAAAGATGGTGGGAAAAACAGTGAAGAAAAGTTTATGGATAGATGAATGGCGAAACAGTAGTGAGCGGGAGAATAGAGAAGCCTTTTCGAAATGACAGTGGGGAAAGTGGTGAAAACATTGTGGGGCAGATGGAGGAAGGAAAAGGATGGTGAGAGGTAGCAGGCCAAAGGCAGTCAGGAAAAGAAGATGGGGAAATAATGGTGGGGAACAAAGGTTTGGGGTAAATCTTTTTCTGATTTTTAAATCAGATTATTTGTATTTTTGCTTTTGAGTAGTTTGAGTTCATTACGTTTTGTGTATTAACCCCTTGCCTCATGCATAGTTTGCAAACACTTTCTTCCATTTTCTGGAATATTTCTTCATGCTGCTGATTGCTTCCTCTGCTTTGCAGAATCTTTTACATTTAATGTGATTGCATTTGTCTATTTTTGTTTTTGCTGCTTGTGCTTTTGATGTCTATTTGAAAATCCCTTGTCCTAACCAATTTCATGAAGCATTTATCCTATTTTTTCTTCTCTGGTAGATTCATAGTTTCAGGTCCTACATTTAAATCTTTATTTTGAGTAGATTTTTGTACATGGTAAGATAATGGTCTAGATTTTTTCTTGTACATGTGGGTGTTGTGTTTTCCTAGCACAGTTTATTGAAGATACTGTCCTTCCCAAAGGTGTCTTCTTGGTGCCTTTGTTAAAAATGAGTAGATGGTAAATGCATGAATTTATTTCTGAGTTCTCTATTCTGTTTCATTTGTCAATGTCTGTCTGTCATTCTTCTATCTCTGTCTCTCCCTTGCCCTTTTTTTGTGCCAGTTCCATGCTGTTTTGGTTACTATAGGTTTGTAGTATATTTTGAAATTAGGTAGTGTGATACTTCCAGCTTTTTTCTTTTTATGCAAGATTCTTTTGTCTGAGGTATTCTGCATATCTATGTAAATTTCAGGCTTCTTTTTTTTCTTTTTCTATAAAGAATGTCTTTTGCAATTTAATGGGATTGTGCTCATTCTGTAGATCCCACTGGGTGATATAGATATGTTAACAATATTCTTCTAGTGCTGGCCAGGCTTGGTGGCTCACACCTGCAATCCAAGCACTTTGGAGACAAAGGCAGGCAGATCACCCGAGGTTGTGAGTTCAAGAGCAGTCTGACCAACATGGTGAAACCCCGTCTTTAAATATATATATATATTCTTCTAGTGCTTAGACATGGGATATCTTTCCATTTACATGTGTCTGCTTTAGTAGCTTTTATCTATGTTTCATGGTTTTCATTGTGGGATCTTTCACCTTTTTGGTTAAGTTCATCTCTAGGAATCATTTTTGGTGGCGGTAGTAGCTACTATAATGAAGTAGCTTTCTTGATTTCTTTCTTAGGTGTTTCGCTATTGGCACATGGGTGTGCTACTCATTTTTGTATGTTACTATTTATTATTTCCTGTAGGTTTTTCTTGTAGAATGTTTAGTGTTTTCTCTCTATATGTATGTGATCATTTCACCTGCAGAGACAATTTGACTTCCTTTTTCCAATATGGGTGCCTTTTATTGCATTCTCCTGTCTAATTGCTCTTCCAGTACTATGATGAGTAAACGTGGTAGAAGTGGCCACACTTGTTCCAGATTTTAGAGGAAGAGCGTTTTAACTTTTCCCGATTGTTTATGATGTTAGCTGTGTTTTTGTCATATATGGTCCTAACAATGGAGATGGTTCTAGTTATGGGTTTGGCATAGAGGCTGATTGCTGTGTTAACAAAAATTCCTATCCCTAGTTAGTTGGTTGTTTATATGATAGAATGGTGTTGCCTTTGTGGGAAGTACTTCCTGCATCTGTGGAGATGAGTATCTGGGTTTCTTCATTCTGCTCAGTTGATGTTTATTTGCAGGGATGGTTTTAGTATGCAAAACCAGCTTGATTTTCTGAGAAAAGGATGTCGTGATCATGGTCTGTAATCCTTCAAATATGTCTTAGTATCAAATTGTGATGATTTTGTTGAGCATTATTAATCATATAATTATGCTAGACATTCATCTATGCCTTTGTGTTCTTGTGATTTCATTTCCTAGTGTAATTTAGCATTAAATTGGGGATGGGATTGCCTATAGGTTGGTTTTACATTTAGAGTATTAAGGGTTAGAAGTTGGGAGGACAAAATTTGGCAGAAACGGGACATACCTGAGGGACTGTGGGGAGGAGTGGCATGACATCAGGGTCAGTCAGGATTTAGGGTTAGCAAGAGAGTGCCTGCAGCTTTCACCAACAGTAAACTTTATCAGTCCTTTGAATCTTGCAAACCTGGCAGGCAAAGGTACTTCAGTGTTTTAATTGGCACTTCCTTGAGTTCCTCGTTGAGGCTGAAACTCAGCAGGAGTACCGAGGAAGAAAGTGGGACCCAGAAGGGAGAAGGTTGGAGTGCAACTTTGCGACAGTGCATCAGCCAGTGGCTGAGCTGCAGAGGTTCCCAACTTATTTCAAATTTTGATGAAAAATAATACGTTTTATACTGTTAGCTCACAAAGAAACTGGACTTTTACGAATTTTTATAGCTAATTTTATATATTTTTGAGTTAGAGACTATAATCTTCTAGCTTTCCCTAATATTTCCCTCATATTTTGCCAGCTGCCCCGAGTAAATCCCAGCACATGGTGAAAACCACATTTGGAATATTTTAGCTGCTGGCTGTGGCGAAAATCACTTGCATCCCCAACTTTCAACTATGAAAGGACAAGAATTTATACTGAACAACACAGAATTCCGTGACTATGATAAAAGATAATATGTGAGACTCCTGGTGAAATTTGATGCATGAAAGTGCTCATTCATAGATTGCAGACAAATAGATGTACACGTTAATGGAAGTGCCAGTCACACATTGGATCTTATAATCAGGAGGCCCGCATCGCACCGTGTGAGGTGAGAACTCAGTTCCAGCTCAGCTACTGCGGACAGGGCTTGGGTCAAGTGCTCGGTCACAGCCTCCTCTAGCCTCATAGTCTTTGTTTTTTATTTTTATTTTTATTTTTGAGACGGAATCTCGCTCTGTTGTCCAGGCTGGAGTGCTGTGGCGCGATCTCGGCTGACTGCAACTTCCACCTCCTGGATGTTGAAAATGGGTACTTTGAATGAAGAGACCCCCCAGACAGGCTTTGTGTGAGCAATAGGGCTGTTTATTCACCTGGGTGCAGGTCGGCTAAGGCTGAAAAGGGCTTTAGCAAAGGGCAGTGGGTTAGGAGTTGGTTTTATAGGTTTGAGGTGGGCAGTGAAAAGTTACAGAGTAAGATCAGTTACAGTGGTGGGGGTACAGGCAAGGAGTATACGTTACCATAAGCTCAGTTACAGTGGCGGCTGCGGGTGAGGCAGAAGAGCAGTTAAGATGACAGGATGGGTGAGAGGTGTTCACATTATCATAAGAACAGTTAAGATGGCAGGGTTGGGTGAGGGGCTTGACCAGGGAAGCTCTGCGGGGCGATCAGGTACAACGATGAATGCAGGCAAGGGGTGGGAGACCATCAGGAGGCAAGCAGGACTTCAGACTTTCAGGCTCAAGGCTAGCATGTAGAGACCTGACACCGGGTCTAAACAGTTCCCTGACTCAGCCTCCTGAATAGCTGGGATTATAGGTGCCCACCACCACGCCCAGCTAATTTTTGTGTTTTTAGTACAAACAGGGTTTCACCGTCTTGGCCAGGCTGGTCTTGAACTCCTGACCTCATGATCCACCTGCCTCAGTCTCCCAGAGTGCTGAGATTATAGGTATGAGCCAATGTGCCGGACCGCCTTAGAGTCTCTGTCTGAAACACAGAGGCAGAGGTGTTCTTCCCAGGCGGTCCAGGGTTCAGTGAGATGAGTATGCAGGTCTCTCAGCAGAGTGACTTGGACAAGGGAGAGGCTCACAGCTGTCCTCTTTCCACAGCTGCTCAGAGCGATTGTGAGACTGGAAAGTAGCCCAGGTGGGAGAGTGGCCATGTGCAGGGAGGAGGTGACCTGGTGAGGAAGGAGACCCAGGCATCTAAGATCACCTCCCCCTTGACTTCCACACTGCATTTCACTAGAAGTAAAGGCTGGCCGGCCGGGCGCCACCTTAATCGCCCTCCCATAGATAGCAGGCATGGTGTGGGGGAATGTTTCCGGAAGGCATTGTTTTAATTTAAACAAGTTCAAACCCGCACCCCACGCCTACTCCATGGACCAAGACCCTTTCACGTGTAGCATCTCGAGTTGTAAGCCTGTGTAAAGGTGGGGCTTCTGTTTGTTAGAGGAGCTTGGCTGTTAGGCAGTTATGCCGCCTTGCTCCAGCCCGCCCTCTGCTGGTGACCGGGGGCACTGCAGGGCCCTTGCGCTCACAGCAATGGTGGAGAACACGCGCCCTCTGGTGACCGCCCCGCTGAAACACTTAGAGTCGGAGCGCAGTGTTCAGCACCATCGTTCTGGAAATGCACATGGACATGGAACCCACTAGCCCAGGTTTTTCTAAAAAGGAAGAAGGGACAATTGATTGGAAACCATAGGAATGAAATAAACATGGATGCACATTTTTCAACTTACGGAAAAATTCACTCAAAATAGTCTTAGCACTTGAAATGAAAAACTGTCAGAGGCATCTTAACCAAAGTGACTTTAACTTAAATAAAAGCTTTAGAAAAAGTTAAATCTGGACAGGGTTCAGGGCTCACGAGTGTAATCCCAGCACTCTGGAAGGCCAAGCCTGGAGGATCCCTTGAGATCAAGAGTTCAAGACCAGCCTGGGAAAATAGTGAGACCCCCATATGTACAAAACATATAAAAATTAGCTGGCATGGTGGCGCGTGCCTGTGGTCCCAGCTACCCAGGAGGCAGAGGCAGGAGGATCGCTTGAGCCCAGGAGTTTGAGGATGCAATGAGCCAGGCATGATCGCACCACTGCACTCAAGCCTGGGAGACAGACAGAGTGAACCCTGTCACACACCCACCCACCCCAACACACACACACACACACACACACACACACACACACGTTAAACTTGTTGCATTATATATTTAGGGGTTGAGCACTTTTGATTATAAAATATTTATGGTTACAGGAACAAATTAATAACTAAAGACCCAAAACCTATAAAAATATACCAGTACTTTAAGCAAAAAGCATTGTTAATTTAAAAATAAGTTTTACTTTAAAGATAATAGTACCGTCATAAATTATTGTTAAAATCAAGGCCGGGCGCGGTGGCTCAAGCCTGTAATCCCAGCACTTTGGGAAGCCGAGGAGGGCGGATCACTTGAGGCCAGGAGTTGGAGACAAACATGGCCAACAAGGTGAAACCCAGTCTCTACTAAAAATACAAAAACAAAACAAAACAAAAAAAGCTTTGCACAGTGGCAGTATCGTAGTCAATGAGGTGTGTCTGAGGCGCAATTGTTGCTAATTGAAAACTTTTCCCAATACCCCGCCATGACGACTGGAAATATAGTCGGCATTGGCAATTTTTGGCAGTCTCTATGGGGACTGAAGAAAACAAAACAATTAAATAAATTTTTAAATAGAGTAAATTTAAATGGAAAAGAAAAACAAAAATATTAGCCAGGCGTGGTGGCGCACACATGTAATCCCAGCTACTTGCGAGGTTGAGCCAGGAGAATCCTTAAACCCAGGAAGCAGAGGTTGTAGTGAGTCAAGATCATGTCATTGCGACAAGAGTAAAACTCTGTATCAAAAAACTTTTTGTTTTCATTTAAAACAGGTGCGTTCCTCCTCTTGCTTTCTGAGGACTCCCTGCTCTGTAACTGAGTAGGGGCTAATAAACTCTCTTAATGTCACTAGACTCTGTCACTTGCCATAAATTCCATTTCATGTGAGATCCAAAAACCGTTGTTGGAGTCTGGGAGAAGACCCCTTTTCTGGCGACAAAACTATACTAATTCTTCTTTTTTCTTTTCTTTTCTTTGAGACCGAGTCTTGCTCTGTTGCCCAGGCTGGAATGAAATGGAGTGATCTCAGCTCACTGCTTCCTACACCTCCCAGGTTCAAGTGATTCTTCTGCATCAGCCTCCTGAGTAGCTGGGATTACAGGTACCTGCCACCATGCCTGGCTAATTTTTGAATTTCTAGTAGAGACAGGGTTTTCCAATGTTGGCCAGACCAGTCTCGAACTCCTGACCTCAGGTGATCCACACGTCTCTGCCTCCTAATGTACTGGACTTACAAGTGTGAGCCACCTTGCCTGGCTGGCTTGTGTGCTTGGTGATTGCTTGGATATGGAGGGTGGAGGAGGAGGGGCGTCACACAGATACCGCTCTTGGATTACCACCTGGGATATTAGGTGCAAGGCTCTATTATTCGTTCAAACCCTGAGAGCACCAACAAACAGCTCGAGGTGGTGTGGAGTAACATGCTGTTTTAATGAGCACCTGGGTGCAGACTGGCTGAGGCCTAAAACGGCATCAGCCCCAAGTGAGGACGAGGCAGGGTTTTCTACACTCCTGTAAATGGGAAGTGTTCCAGTCTGACGTAACTGCTACGTGGTACCTAGACGGCCTCTCTCTTGATTTTCAGGGGGTCCTTGTCTTCTGACTGCTGCTCTCTTGCTGACCCACACTGCTGGTGCAAGTGGTCTTGTACCTTGGGACTGGGCCTGAGGAGTTTGCAGGCCCCAGGAAGAATCTTTCATTAGGGAGAGTAGGCTGGCTTATTCTTCTTTCTTAGGCAGAACTTGTTTTTGCGGGTGCAGTGGGTGCCTCAAGCTGAAAGCTTGACTCCTCATACAGACCAGACCCCACATGGCTGCTCCTGTGACTGCCAGGCCACTTTGAGGCTGAGAGACAGTTTTGTCTGGCCTCTGTCCTGCACGTGTTTACAGATGCCTTCTCTGTGTTGGCAGATCTGGGTGTCCACCAGATAGGATCCCGTGAACAGATCTCAAAGGAGTTTAGTCTAATGTGTTTACCACATCACTTCCACAATCAAAGACTTAAAAATATAGAGGATTATTTAGTGATAAGTTTGAAGAAAAAGAAGTTAAATAATCCAAAAGTGCCTTTGGGTACAGCTGTTTAGCACGAAAGGGTAAGATTAGAGATGGATTGTAAAGATAATAATAGCATTAGGATTAGAATTAGGGTCTGGGCCAGGGTCAGGGCTGGAAGGATGATTAGAGGTGGGGTCATGGTCAGGGTCAAAGGGTCAGAATTAGGGACCAGGGTATGGGCCAGGGTTTAGGGTCAGAGTGAAAGTCCAGGGGCAGGGTTAGAACCAGAGCTCTGTTCTCAGGACCCACCCAGGGAGAGGCCATGGCTTTGGAGCACCTGGTAGTGCGTCCACAGTGAAGAGCAGAGTTTCATTCTCCTCAAGTCTGACCTGGAGAGACGTGGCTGCAGGCCGTGTGAGGAAGGTGGGGCAGAAGCTTCCTGTCTGCTCCCGAGTGCAGAGGAAGGAACTCCGACCCTGGCTTTACTTCCACACATTATGTTCTACAAGTCTTGTTTTCAGAAGCAGCCCTTGCTTGAGGCTTTTGCTGCTCATCATCATAGCGTGTCACAACATATTGTAAGATTTGGGTTTGTATCTGGAGTTTGATCTTCATATAGAGAAAGGAGAAAAGCTTAGAGCCACCACCAGGACACCAGGATGAAAGCTGGGGATGGGCAGGTGTCTTTCAAGTCACCCCAAGCCCGAGGCTGGAGGAAACATGCCCACCCCCTGTAAACACTTCTATTCATGTTTTAATTACTCATTTTTCTTACAGCGTTAAAGCAGTCAAAACAGTATTAAAAAATGGAAAGCAGGCATGTTACAACTTGCAGTGTTATTTAAGTTTAAACATATTATTTGTACCTCATCAACGTTTTTTATTTTGTGGAGAAAGTCTAAGGTTAATTGGCAGTATCGTTGTAATAGTAGATAGAATAGTGTCTGTTTTACAGACATTAACATCCTACATTACATGTATGAACCCCAAAAATCTGAGACAGGTCTCAGATGTTTTAGGGAGTTTATTTTGCCAAGTTTGAGGATGCCCACACCTGTGATGCATCCTCATGAGGTCCTGACAACATGTACCCAAGGTGGTAGGGGCACAGCTTGGTTTTATACATTTCAGGGAGACATGGGACATCAATCATTATGTCTAAGATGTACATTCGGTCAGTCCTGAAAGGTGAGACAACTTGGAGAGAAGGCCAGACAGGGGGCTCCAGATCATAGGTAGATAAAGATGAATGGCTTCATTCTTTTGACTTGCCAATTACCCTTTCCAAATGAGGCGATCAGACATGCATTTACTCGGTGAGCAGAAAGTGACTTTGGATAGAGTGGGAGGCAGGTTTGCCCTGAGCAGTTCTCAGCTTGACTTTTCCCTTTAGCTTAGTGATTTTGGGTACCCAAGATTTATTTTCCTTTCACAAGGTCTAACATGTTTTCCTATGAGTGTTAATTATTCATTGTGTGTTTTATTACACAAATAAGGCACAGATTTTTAAAAAAATCATCACCTTCATGACTAGCTATACAGATATAATCACACAGAAGTTCAACTACATTTGGAAACATTCCAGAGTGGGTTTCCAATAATTCTTTGTTATTCTTTAAAAGGTAAAGTGATTTTTCCCCATAAAATATAGAAACATCTACTATCACCCATGGAATGTCCTGCCGTTTTTGTTTCCCTAGTTTCTTTATTTTCTGCAAAGCCTCATTGAGGAGATCGACTTTGAACATTCTTTTAAACTCTTCTGTTTTAGAAAGTGTTGTGGTGAAACATTGAATTTTAAACGTCACAAGTTCGGTTCACATTCTTTCTTTCTTTGATTATTTTTTCCCAGGGCCAATACTTGATTCTGGTGTATTACAGCTAAAAAGTAGGCACTGGGACAAAACAAAGACAAGAAGTATTTGGAATAAGTGATTCAGTCACAATAAATCAGTTTGCCGTTGGAACATATTTTTACAAAGTCACTCTTTTTAAAACATTTAGCCATGAATTGAAACAGAGTCTGTAAGTTTACTTTTTTTTTTCCTGGTCTAAGGCATTTTAGAGGAGGAACCCAGGACACAACCACAGCACAAGAAAAAAATACGATACATAAGTTTGCACATAGGTAAAACCCATACTCACGGGGTGAGGAGTTAGCTCCACATTCTTGATGGCTGAGTGTCTACATCAATTGTTTGCAATTCCAAAGGAAATTTCTATTCAACTCCATTTGCTTATTCACTTACATGTACCGATACAGACACCTAGATAATTATCTGAAGCTTTAGTTAGTATGAAACACTAAAGCATTATGTTGCACATTTCATTCCTGTGTTGGTCATCGGCAGCTCTTTTTATTGGCTCCGATTTTTCTTTGACATATTTCAATTTTTTTTAATACTTACTAACTTTCTGATACTTCAAGATTATCCTGGCTCATATATTTACTGTCCCAGTTCTAGTATCAGACATTTCTTCAAAGAGCCTGATTCCTTTCAGAATGGTAGGAAAACTTATGTCTGGCTGCCGAATGAGCACGTTGTGTCTTGTCCCTCATTAGCAATGCTAGGAAGTATATGTGTGTATGACACCTGCCTCTACACACCCAATTACAAAGTTTTCGATGTGGAACTGTATGTATCTGCATTAAACTAAACATAAGTTTATGTTGATGGCTTCACCTCTGATCTATCATGTGAATCTTTCTACCCTTCTCCCCTTGCTAATTTGTAACCTTCCACTTCAACAGTGAGAGATCTGGTTCCCACCATCTGCAACTTATGTAACTCATTGTTTGATTCCAGATGCAGGTACTGTGGTTTTACAATTGTTCACAATTACCCCTGTTGGAAAGAACTTTATAAAATGGAATCCAATGATGAAGTATAGTTCATTTGCCTTCAGCCTACAGATTCTATTCATTTTCAAAGGGACTTGGGTCAGCACCATTTTCCCTACAGTTTCAGTGAGTTTTTTCCCACAGTTGTGTCTTCGTCCACTTTGTGCTTCCGTAACAGAATACCTGAGGCAGAGTAATTTGTAAGCAAAAAAGGTTCATTTGACTCACAATACTGGTGGCTGGAATGTCTGAGATTGGGCAGTTGCATCTGGTGGGGCCTCAGTCTTTTTCACCTCAGGGTGAAGAGTAAAAGGGGAGCAAGGGGGGCACCAGAGATGACAGCAAGAGGGAAGCCAGACTCCTTTTGTCTATCTACTCTTGCAGGAATCAATCCACTCCTGTGAGAGCAGACAGAACTCACCCCCATGGGACAGCATTAATCTATTCATGAGGGATCAATCTCCATAATCCAAACATCTTCCACTAGGCCTCACCTCCCCACACTGCCACATTGGGGGTCAAATTTCAACATGAGTTTTTGCAGGGACAAACCATATCTAAACCATAGTAATTTGTAGCATAGTTAAATTATTTTTAACACTAAGTATTCTGAGCTGGGATCCTCCACATCCTGAATAATATTATTTAATTAGAATAGAGTTTGGTTTACCTATTTAGCTGTAAACTTCTGCATGTTTTGACAAATGCATAGTGGCAGGTATCCACTATTAAAGTATCATATGGAATGCTTCAAACCCCCACCCCATGCAGCCAAAGGCTCCCCATCTGTGTAGTTTCCCTTCTCCAGAATCTCAGTAAATGAGGTCACACTGTGTGGATTCTCCTGAGACTGTCTTCTTCCACTTAGCAATGTGCATGAACGATTCACTCGTGTCTTCGTGTGAGTTGATAGCTTGTTCTATGGCTAAATAGTGTTCCATTGCATGAATGTATCACAACTTGGTTATGCATTCTGGGGAGAAAACCTTCCTCTTCTAACATTGTTCCAGGGTTGGAGGCCTTCAAATTAAGTGACAATAGATACATTAGTAGAGGAGAAAATACTTGGCTTCTTGTTCCGTAAGTATCATTGTGGGACAAAATTCATCAGATGGCAGGATCCAGTTTACAAAGGAGTAAAAATAGCCCAAAGACAAGAAACAAGACTAGAATCTGATAACCCTCAAGGGGTATAGTTTTCTTATTAAAAAAAACTTTTTTGAGACAGGGTCTGGCTCTTTCACTGAGGCTGGAGTGCAATGCTACAAGCTCAGCTCACTTCACCCTCCATCTCCTGGATAAAAGCCAGCCTCCCTCCTCAGCCTCCTGATTAGCTGGGACTACAGACACATACCATCATGCCCAGCTAATGTTTGTATTTTCGGTAGAGATGGGGTTTCTCCATGTTGCTCAGGCTGGTCTTGAATTCCTGGGTTATAGTTTTTCATTGAAACGTAAAATTTCTCTCCATAGTAACCATCATTTTTGATCATAGATAATCGAAGTCAGATTATTCTTGTTTTTAAAGTAAGTCTTTTTTTGCTAGACTTTGCCTGATTATGTAAGTGCAGCAAGAACAAGAGGCTGATCACACAGGTGCTTTCAAGCTTCTTTGCTGGAAGTTTTCATACAGAATCTCAGATTGGACTTTTAAAAGCCTTATTCAGACTAAAAGCCAAGCCCAGAACATACTATCAAATTTCAGCTGCAGTCCTTATAGCTTTGGGTGAATTCCTCTCTTCTTGAAGCCCCCAAACTGTCCCCAAAACCTGGGTCTACAAGAAAATGGCCTTACTAACCTGTAAGGCTGTGAACCTAGGTATCAGGTATCTGATACCTAGCCAGCAATCTAGGTATCAGGCTGGCTTTTCTCAGAGTGCTGTGTAAGGATGGGCTCCGTAAAAGTCAACCTTAGTTCCTTAAAATTGCTGGTCGTAACTGATCTTAGGTATACTATTTCTGAATATGATATTCCAGTAAAACCCTTGATAATATAACCAAAGTTTCCAATTATGCCATGTTCTGAGGTCAACAGATTCTTACTGGACTTCTGCTAACAACTATATTGTCATGAAAATAAGAGTATTCAGTAAGAATTTCAAAATTCTGGAGAAGTCAGTCAGGGAAAAAAGATAAATCCTTCATTTCTACTTACAAAAGCGTGATCTACTAAATTGTTGTGAGTTCTAGTTAGCTTAAATCCAGAAACTATCACACTGAAGAATCAGCAGTGCTCAAAAGCAGCTGTTAAATTAGAAGCAATTTTCATCAGTTCATTCGGTGCCGTGTAATCCATTCCAGTCTTGCTGAATCTTGGGTTAGCAGGGTCAGGAACCATCAGTTTCTCAACTGGATTTCTGGACGGCTTCACTGAGTCAAGTGTATGGCCTTAAAGTTATTTCAGCAATCTCATCAGAAGCCTATAAGCAGAGTAGCTGTCATAGTGTTTTCTGTGAGTCTCAGAGGGGGTCCTGGGTTGGAGACAAACTTTCTGACCTGTAGCTGATTGCAGGAGCTTTCAGGAAAGCATCAGGGCTAAATAATATCGAAATGATAAAGAGCATGAAATGGCTGTGAGGAAAGATCTGATGAGAGTTCGTTATACCACAACTGACAAGGGTGTTCAGTTTTGTCTGCGGCACACAGCATTTAAAATAATAACTGAAATGATGACTCATAACACTATACCAGCACATAACACAGATAAAGAGGACATGGACAAATTTCCAGGAATTTTATATGATTTCTGAAAACATAACATTTTACCCATATAAATATAACCCAGGGAAGGTTAGGTATCTATTTTTATTTGTATATTTTGTATAGTTTTTCTTATAAAAAATGCAACCTGCTTTATTTGTAAAAAGTAGGTTTGCAAATAAAGCTAGCTTTATTTGCCTTAGCTTTCTTGCATACTTTGCAGAGTTGTTTCTAGTAATTTTATTTATATATATTGCTTCTAGTTTTAATACTTAGTAGTCTTTATTTTCCAGAGTAAACTAGGACGTAGACAATTTAAAATTGTCATATATTGACATTCTCTAGTAGATTAGAAAATGTGTGAGTATACAATCTCCCAACATCTAGAGGGATGTGTTTCCTCATAGTATAATTTCTCAGTGTGGTAGTTTATTAACAGGCCAAAATATCTTTAGTGTCTCCATAAAAATAGGGGCCAAAAGTATATAAAGTTGAATTAGTTATGTTCAGTAATTAATGTTTTAGTATTGTATCTTATTTATAAATGATCTAGATATTTAAAGCAAATCTTTTAGTTAGCTTAACTTTAAGGTTAAAAATTACCAAAAGTATTTTGGAAACTATTATTAGGCAGATTTACTGTAGAAAATTATTATTGAAGTAATGTTTTTTATAAAAACAACTTAATTAGAATCAAATCTATAAGCTTTAAGATTTTAAGTAGTAAGTATAATATTAGCTTATTTGACTAGAACTCAAGCAGAATAGAAATTCATGTTTGTTTTATATTCAATAGTGATAGCTCTGAAGACATAGTTGTCTTATTATGCCAAAAATCTTAAATCGATCTTATTTAACTATGTTTTATGTAAACTGTGTTAACTTGAAAAACATTTGTATCAGTTCCTACATTTCTAGGAGTTTGGAGAGTATTTATTTAGAAATGCTTATTTTTTTTTTCCAAGCTAAGTTAGAATAGAGCACTTTTAGAGGATTTTATCAATGAATTTTGCATTGCTATCTGGAGTTAAGAAAATATCACTTATATATAACATACATTAATAGGCATAAAACAAAAATAGAGATCTCATAGTTTTCGTTCTAAAATTTTAGCCATTAATCAGGCACACATGTTCTCATGGTTAATTTTAGACATCTGCTTGATTGGATTAAGAGATACATAGCTTGTAAAGCACAATTTTAACATCTCTACTGATTTGATTACAAGTTCTCAGGCATCTAAAATAATTAACAAAATGACCATTTCTAGGACTTCTGTGGGAAAGGATGGAAGGTCTTTTGAACTTTGTAACACTGTCAACTGAAGAATGATGAGGTTCATAAATTTGGAAAGGAGAGATTTCTTTATTTTATTTATTTATTTATTTTGAGAAGGTGTTTCACTCTTGTTTCCCAGGCTGGAGTATAATAGTGTGATCTCGGCTCACTGCAACTTCCACCTCCTGGGTTCAAGCAATTCTCCTGCCTCAGCCTCCCAATTAGCTGGGATTACAGATGTCCACCACCGTGCCTGGCTAATTTTTTGTATGTTTAGTAGAGACAGGGTTTCACCATGTTGGCCAGGCTGGTCTCAAACTCCTGAACTCAGGTGCTCTACCCACCTTGGCTTCCCAAATTGCTGGGATTACAGATATGAGCCACTGCACTCAGTGAGAGATTTATTTTTTATGAAGAGTTGCAGCCTGCAGGGTAGTCCTTCTAAGAGGCTGGGAAGCATAGACTCCAGCCAGAAGCCAGAAGCAGACACCTCAAGGGAGAAGTAAAGGAAACAGTAATTCATGCTGAGTGGCATGGCCAAACACACGTATTTAATAAGCTCAGGAGTCATGACTATTGATGAAAGGAGAAATGCGTGCAGTCACAGTTGTTTCTTACTCCTTCAAGGGTCCCATGTACAAAAAATGACAGTGTTCGCATGACCCCAGGTGAAGTTTTCAGCCCTCTGACATTAAAAGGTGAAGCAGAGGACACGAAAACTTGGTCTGTGCACCCTCTGTATACTGGATGGGCGGTCTCTTACCGGGCAAGAAAGGAGAGGCAGCTTCAGGCACTTGCTTGGTATCAGTGGTGGGGTCTTTTGAAAGGCGTGGTTTCTCTTAAATCCTTTGGTGAGGCGTCTGTTCAGATTTGTGTGCATCTTTAATTGGGCCGTTTTCCTTAGTTGTAAGGTTTTTTCGTATATTGAATACAAATTCTTTCTCAGATCTGTATTTTGCAAATGTTTTCTTTCAATTTGTGACTCGTCTTTTTATTTTCTTCGTAAGGTCTTTTCCAGAGTATACCCTTTTAATAGTTTTTAAAATCTTCTTAATTCTTTGTTCTGTGTGTATCGACACATTGTGTTATTTGTTAAAATTCATTTTGGAACAAGGCAGGAAATGGAAAAGGCGGGCTCGGGCACCCCCTGCTGACGGCCGGGCAGTGCAGGGCCCTCTTGCTCACGGTGCTGTGCCTGCGCCCCCTGCCAGCAGCTAGGGCCACTGCAAGGCCCTCTTACAGCAAGACCCCCGCCGCAGGGTCTGAGCTGAGGAGGACGCAGCTCCACCCTCGCAGTGTCCCCCAGGTCAGCACGGAGGGGAATGCAAGTCTGCAGACCACTGTGATGCGACAGACGGCGGCACTGTGACTGGGAGGTGAGGCGCGGCAGAGCCTCAGGAATCTGAAAAGGTGGGCTTGGGCGCCCCCTGCTGGTGGCCGGGCCCAGCAGGGACCTCTTGCTCACGGTGCTGTTACCGCGCCCCCTTCTGGCGGCGAGGGCCATTGCAGGGCCCTCTTACAGTACGGTGACTAGCATGACCTGGTGGCGGCCAGGGCACTGCCAGGGCCCTCTTGCTCACAGTTAGTGGCAACACGCCCCCTGCTGGCAACCAGGGCAATTCAGCGTTCTCCTGCTCACAGTGCAGTGCCTGTGCTGCTTGACCCTGTTACCGTGTAGTGGCGGCACACCCCCCACTGCCTGCTGGGGGCACTTCAAGACCCTCTTGCTCATAGTGTTGTGGCAGCACCCATGTGCTGGCAGCCAGAGCACTGCAGGGTCCTCTTGCTCATGGCGTGGTGCCTGTGTGACCCTGTTGGCTGCCTGGGGCACTGTAAGGCCCTCTTGCTCACAGTGTAGTGGTGGCGTGTCCCCTGCTGGCTGCTGGGGGCACTGTAGGGTCCTGTTCCTCACGGTGTATCGGCAGCACGCCCCCTGCTGGCAGCTGGGGACACTGCAGAACCCTCTTGCTCAATGTTGTGGCAGGATGCTCCCTGCTGGCAGCTGGGAAACCGCAGGGCCGTCTTGCTCCCAGTGTGATGGCTGGCGCCCCCTACTGGCCACCTTCTGCACCACTTAAAGTCAGAGCGCCAGTTATTTGGCACCCACAGTTCTGGAAATTTGAACTGAAGTGGAGCTATTACTGGAAAGAGCTGATGTCCCAGTTTTTGTCTAACTTGGAAGAAAGATTTTCATCAAGAGGCAGTACAAAGATGGCAGATAACTTAATTGTTAACTAGTTCAACCATTGTGGAAGACTGTGGTGATTTCTCAAGGACCTAGAAACAGAAATTCCATTTGACCCAGCAATCCCATTACTGGGTATATATCCAAAGGATTACAAATTGTTCTACTATAAGGACACATGCACACAAATGTTCATTGCAGCACTGTTTACAATAGCAAAGACCTGGAACCAACCCAAATGCCCATCGATGATAGACTGGACAGGGAAAATGTGGCACATATACACCATGGAATATTATGCATCAAAAACGATGAGTTCATGTCCTTTGTAGGTACATGAATGAACCTGGAAACAATCATTCTCAGTAAACTGACACAGAAACAGAAAATCAAACACTGCATGTTCTCACTCATAGATGGGTGTTGAACAATGAGAACACATGGACACAGGGAGGGGAGCACTACACGCTGGGGTCTGTCGGGAGGAAATAGGGGAGGGACAGCAGAGGATGGGGAGTTGGGGAGAGATAGTATGGGGAAAAATGCCAGATATAGGTGATGGGGAAGAAGGCAGCAAATCACACTGCCATGTGTGTACCTATGCAACAGTCTTGCATGTTCTTCACATGTACCCCAAAACCTAAAATGCAATTTAATAAAAAAATAAATAAATACAGCGTAAAGAGCTTATTGTAGAAAAACTAGGCCCCAAAGGAGGAGCAGGCTGATCGTGCAGGAAAACAGCCCAATGGTCCTGTGCAGGGAGTTTTATTTTGGACTTTTACCCCAATGAAATGAGTTTTGTAATTTTGATTTTACCGTAACAATCGTTTTATAAACAAAAAATGAGTATTTCAGGATTGCAGAGATGGCAAACTATTAAAAATAGTTTGGGTATTAAATTATTATAAAATAGTTGTGTATTAAATAATTGTAAATCCAACAGTTGTGATTGAACAGATCTGTAGGCATATGTAAGTGTTGAGGTGAAAGTGACAAGCAAAGCAGTTATGTTGAACATTTATGTCTGGAGGTAATGACAGAGGAACTGGCTGTGGACCTTCGCCTCTGCATCACCTTTGTTCTGTGCTGTAGCTGAGTATCAAAAACGAAACAAAACAAAATCACCACTTATTTCTAAAAGATGGAGAAAGAATATTTCCTTCAATTTAAGCATTCCTAAATTGCCACCTGGTGGCCCCTGCACTCTTGGAGGAGGCCAAGGCAGAGCAGATCCTCAGGTGGGTGGCTGATGCACTTGACCCTGCGGACATCAGGTACCCGGCCCCAAATCCATCACTGGTGCCCAAGTCACCCCTGCAGCCTAGACGCGGCATGGGAGCAGCAAGTGGCTGGACACCCCAGATCAGGGCCACACCCCCAGCAGCAGAAATCCTGAGGCTTGGCACCCAGGCGACAAAGTCAGGCAGGCAGCCTCTCAGTCTCATTGGTGTGGATGCAGAGTACCCAGCGCAGGGGCCCAGGATCCGGAGAGGTGTCCAAGAGGAGTGGACCCTCAGGCCAGATGGGCTGTGCAGTCGGCGACCCTGATGCCACCCAAGGGAAGCTTCGCCATCCCGCGCCAGCACCAGAGCTGCACCTGCAAACTGCGCATCCAGCATGGGCAGCAGTGGGGGCCGGTGGGGGAAGGAGCAACCCCTGACTTTCCATGCGTCTCCCACTCCCTGACGCCTTCCAGGCAGACCCTGGGGCCAGAGTCAGCGCTGAAGCCAGGCCATCCTCGAAGCCGCTCCAGTGCCACGGAGTGCCCATGCCAGACCCAATCTCCCTTTGAGGAGTGGGACAGCCTCAGGGTCAGACCGGCTTCCTCCTCCTTCACGATATGAGATATATGTAAGGGTTGATAATGTTCCATCAGGAACTCATGTTTGTGATTTAAAATGCGCGCCTGATATCCTGCACCTGTGGTCCTCCGGCAGCACAGGTGAGCCCAGGAGAACCCGGAGCCCAGCGATGTCGGCCCCAGCTGTAGCCCCACATGCCTGCACGGGGCTGGGAGTGGCTTCTGGGAGCCGGGCGGCCACCGTGGCGCAGGCGCGAGCCTCACGGCTTTGCGGGGCTCGCTGGGTCTGAGAGGTCTGAGGCTGTGCTGGACCCGGCTGTAACGCGGATTCCGGGCTAGAAAGCAGATTTGGGATCGCAGATTGGGGGTTGGTGCTGCGTGGGGGTGGGAGGAGCCGCGGCTCAGGAGCTGGTTGTTGGGGATCTGAGAAGTCACCATCTTGAAGTTCCTCCGCTTCGGAGCCGGGGGCCAAGGCAGAGCAGAACCTCGGGTCCTGAGCTCCACAGACCCCGTCTACACCGTGTCCGGGCACCGAATCCGGGACGCGGAACCGCGGAGGATCCACAGGGCGGCTGTCAGGGGTGACGCCGTGGAGGTGGAGCTGCCTGGCGCGCAGGGAGGAGACCTGGACGCCCGGGACAAGCCGCACAGGTAGCGGGGCTCAGCCCGGGGTGGGAGGGTTCCCTAGGCCCGGGGGCTTTGGAGGGCGCCGGGCACCCTCGGAGCAGCGGAGCCAAATGAGCCTCAGCTGCTTTATCCCTCCTAATTCCCCAGCTGGAGCACTTGGTGGAGACTGGGAGTGATTTAACTCACAAAGTTAGGTATATACAGTGTTGTTATTTTTAACGTTCACGTTTAAAACGTGGTGTGTTATACTTTACAGGAGGTCCCCACTGAGAGAACTCATTCCCCTATCAAAAATACCGGGAGTCATTTTCAGGAGTCGAAAATTTCTCAGATAAAACTGTCCGTTTTACATAGATCGTTCTTTACTGAAGGGTTTAGAGGGAAACTTGGAAGTGGGAGGTGGGTTTTGTGTTCTTGAATGGGAAGACACATTTTTCCCAAAATGTGACTGTTTCTGGGTGTATCAGTTTTACATAAACCGAATGAAAGTATCTAGGTTTTAACATTTTTGCACGATACCTGCTGTCTTTTACTATTATGATGATATTTTAAATAATTTTATAATGGACTGAAAAAATACTGGCTTCTCTAGATATTAAAATGTGCTATTAATGTCTATAATTAATTTGCTAAGAGCTGAAAACACAGATAAATGCATGGAACCGAACAGGAAATCCAGAAACGCTGAAATGGTATAAGATATATGTAAGGATTGATAACGTTCACAGATGTGAATAGGAAAGGATGAATGATTAATGAAAAAATGCCTGCTCTTTGAAGAAAACTAATGAAATTTTATATTATAAACATGAGTGACTGATGGAAGACAGATTGAAATTTACATATGCAAGTGAGAAACTTATCAGAAGGAAACACAAATGCTTATTTTACAGCTACATTTTATGTTGACAAAGGCCTTCCTAAGAATGACCTCAGAGGCAGGTATTCTGAAGGTTGATTTAGCAACTAAAAATTAAAACTACCTGTGTGTCAGAAAAACCAAAAGGGGAAATTGCAGAAAACATACTTGTAAAGTATTTACTATATTATATTGAGATGAGAAGTGTGTTTTCATTTTACAGGGAATTCATTATATTATATATCATATGATATGTATAGTTACATGTATAATGTTATATGTATATCAGTTATACAAATTAGATGAACAGTTACATATATACTCATTAGATGAAAAGTCCATCTTCACTTTATAGAAAATTCTTTCAAATCAAATAAAAACTCTAATACAAGTGGGCAAAGAACGTTTTTGCAGATTTACAAGTTACTTAGGTACATGGGAAAAAATCCTTTGCGTTTCTGATATAAGAATTTATATTAGCCGGGCGCGGTGCCTCATGCCTATAATCCCAGCACTTTGGGAGGCCGAGGCGGGTGGATTATGAGGTCAAGAGATCGAAACCATCCTGGTAAACATGGTGAAACCCCGTCTCTACTAAAAATACAAAAATTAGCTGGGCATGGTGGCGCGTGCCTGTAATCCCAGCTACTCAGGAGGCTGAGGCAGGAGAATTGCCTGAACCCAGGAGGCGGAGGTTGCGGTGAGCCGAGATGGCGCCATTGCACTCCAGCCTGGGTAACAAGAGCGAAACTCCGTCTCAAAAAAAAAAAAAAAAAAAAAAAAAATCTAAAATTTTAGGCTTTCCCCTGAGCTTTTGATATAGTAGATCTAATAAGGC
Source organism: Saguinus oedipus (assembly GCA_031835075.1). Taxonomy (NCBI): domain Eukaryota; kingdom Metazoa; phylum Chordata; class Mammalia; order Primates; family Cebidae; genus Saguinus; species Saguinus oedipus. Next base: position 5,595,255 of record CM063172.1, on the reverse strand, counting down.
CCGAATGTGTATGTTTAAAAATGTTTTCTGGAAGCTGGACACAGTGGCATGTTCCTTTAGTCCCAGCTTGAGCCTGAGTTTGACTCAAGCTTGAGCAACATAGTGAGACTTTATCTCTAACCACAGTAACAGCAAACAAACAAAACCTCCAGGTTGGATACACTCCTGTTTAAGAACCCAGAGTAGATAAGTGCAATATGTACATTTCTGTATCTCAAAAAACGTAAAACGTCTCTAGAAGAGTTGGCCTGTGCTCGGTGCTACTTTCTTCAAGTTCTGCTTTTCAGTGAGATCAGCCTGACTTGGCTGTCTTTCTCTGTGTCTGTGGCTGGGAAGTGAACGGAAGTATGACTGGCAGTATCTCTCAGCTTACAGAATAACACCTTTTTCCCCACCATTAATCATTCACTGCCATTCAGAGAGTCTTTGAAAACTTGCTTATGGGCAATCTTTCAATAAGTAGAGGCTGACTCTTTAATGATTTCCTGTCCCTTTGTCACCATACAGGTGATTATATGTCAACAAATGTTCATTACAAGTTGGGTTTTCTCAGTTAAAATAGGAGCCAATATTAAATTTTTTTTAGTTGAAGTTGTATTGTGAACTATCTCAGTATGTCTGTTAAGTTTATAGATCTTTAGCATAACCAGGATGTCAGCTTTACACACTGAAATCCATGAAGTTGATATAAATTCGATATAAATCAAAATTTTTTTGATTAAAAGAATTTCCATAGAAATTATTTTAATAATTTAGTTGTGGCAGTCATATAAACTATTGGGCTAACAATCTGGGAAAATTATATACAAACAGATTGTAAATGAATACATGTTAGAAACATTCTTGAAGGGGTTATGAGTCAATAGCAATTTTTATTATATATGAGGGCCTCGTTTTTTTGGTAAAACATACTAAAGAAAGAAAATATTTTACATGCAAATACTTGGATTGTACACAATTTAGTTACACATTCATAGCAAATATAAAAACAAAAGGGCTATATTGTAAATGTGCACATATTTGTTTGCCTCTATAAATTGAGTCAAAATGTCAAATTTAGAAGACTTATGCAGAAATCTGGACTTTAGACTTGTCCTAAAAAAATCAAATATAATGTCCCCTGAGTTTCTATCACTGTTGGCCTGCTGTGCAGAGGATGCTTCTCTATAGAAGGCAAATGTTCTCCAGTTTGCTACTGTGCCCACATCAGTACTTTCCCCACTCAGATAACCTTCCTTTGTCCTTGTAAGTATTTTGAGTTAACTTTTATGTTACAGGATATTTTGTTGTTGTTGTTGTTGTCCCAGGTTTATTGAAAATAATACAGCATTGATTCAAACAGGTCCCCGAGGCGTTTTGAAATTCATCCCAACTGTAGGCTGAGTGACCTGCAGGTTGGATAGACTGCCAAAATCCAAAAGCTTCAGCATTTCCTTAGTGTCAGGATCTACTTCAATGATCTCCTGATCCAGGGCTGAGACCTCAGGCACATAATTGTCTCTCCTTTCTCTCTCCTCCTCCTGCAGCTTGATGGAGATACCTCTTACTGGGCCTCTCTGAATCTGCTTCATCAGATGTGTGACATAGCCTGCTATCTTGTTGCGGAGCTTCTTGCTAGGGATCATGGCGATCTCCTCGCACACGCGCTTGTTCGTGTGGAAGTCGTTGCCCAGGCGCGTGTGGTACTTTTCTATGGTGACCCGGGCCGCCGCCTTCATGGTTTTGGTGCGAACGCGGCCCATGTTGGCGGGTCCTTAGTGAAAGAGTGTTATGGGATATTTTTGATAAAGATTTCAAGGCTTTTAAGTCAGCGCATATTTGTTTATAATATATAGTCTATAGATTATATAAATCCCTCAGTTATGGGGTTGAATTTTAGAATCTAGTTTAAAACTCTTTTTCTTTATATGAAAATAGTCAGCTCCCCACATGAATGCCTGGAAGTTGTTTTTAGGTTATTCCTGGTATAGTTGGATAGTTTATGAATATTGCAGACATTATCTTTCTCCTCAGCAATCTTCCTTAAAAATGCAAGTGACTTACTGACTTTCGTTGTGCTAGAAATAACCCATATGGATCAGTATGAGAACTTTTATTGATAAGCCATTATATTTGTATTTGCTTTATATTTAGCCTAAAATAAAAAATAATTTTGAATAGCCATTTAAATGGAAACCAATACAAATGGATTTAAAAAGTAGAGTTGCGTTAGGGTCCCAGCATGACCATTACAATTGAGAATAGAATTTCTTACTGAGCTTTCGTTTTTTAATATTTATTTTTAAGTTTTTTAAACCTCTCTCTCACAAAGAACATACTGAGCTTTATAACAGTTATGATAAAAATCTGTTCTCTTGCATTAAAAGAAACCCATGGACTATTTAATAATATGGAAAATATGTACATTGGAAGCCAATCACTCTTAATTCAGAGCTCATTTCCTTAGTGACCCATTTGGAGCAAGAGTGCCTGACATTGGCATCTGGGATCCTAACATCATTGATAGAAGTGAATCAAGCAAGTTTGTACCACCCAGAGGAAACCTCCAACTCCATAGGGAAGCTCTGGAAACTGTATATCTGAAACTCTTAATTCCTTAAATGTTAATATTTGCCACAAAAAGTATTGTCCAATGGATATTAGGTAACTTTGAGGAGATTTCTTGGTTATGGGATATAAAACACAGTTTTGTAACACTTCTCATATGCAGATTGTGTCATGGAGTCTTTCTTTTGGGGTACAATAAGCAAATATTCTTTGGAATATAGTGTAAGAAACACTGCTCTATAGGTAATAATTTAGACCATTAATTTATGTAAAAAATGAAGTATTTGCTACTATGTTTTAGGTTTTGGGGGGCTATAGAGATAAAAGATACAGGCCTTGCCCTCAAGAAGCTCTTGGTTTCAGAGGGAAACAATGAAGTGATTACAATATTCCATGCTAAGTGCTGTGATCAAAGCAAGGATTCTTGAGACTGGTATGTTTGAAGAAAGTTCTGGCAATGACCACAGTGAATGTGGGGAGGAAGGGGAGGGGTGTTTGCAAGGCAGAGAGCAGCACATCAGAAAGCCGGGAGGAGTGACAAGGAAGGGACTGGTTTTCATTTACTTCCTTTCTATATTACATGTTGAAGTTCAAACATCTTAGAGAAGATTTTTAGTTTATTTGAGAAATGTGTAATTTTGTGAATTATTATTTTTGCTGTTTTATAGGATGGAAACACACCACTTTTTGTTTTCAGGTTTTAATCAAAGCTTGTATATAAGATTACTTTATTCCTGCATCTTCTCCATTGTTTCTTCCTTGTATTTGCCATGTTCCCTTCCTACCTGGCGAGATTTCACTTTCCTTTCAAGGATCTTTTTGCGGTCTTTGTCCAGTTTTAGCCTAGTGATACCCACCTTGCCGGGGTGAGTGCCTGCGTTGACGGTTGTGCCGTTAGCCTTTTCCCGCTGCACCCGTTCAACGTAGATTACGCATTTCTTCCTGTAAACCTGGACTACTTTGCCAATCTGCTGATAGTGTCCTCATAAAACCTGAACTTCATCATCCTTTCGGATGGGCGTGGATCGCACACTGTACTTCTGTCTCAGCTCTTTGGAAAGAGGGGAGGACATAATCTTCCTGCGAATGTGGGAAGGTGCATTGAACTGCCTTTTGAGATTCTTGCTTCGGTTGGAAGTCACAAAGGGATTGAACTTCATTTTGGCAGCTGCCACTTAGGTGATGACCGCAAAAGGGAAGGGCAGCACACCACTTTTATTTGCTATAATTTGCAAGAGACAGCAAACGGATTTTTAGTGGAAAACCAAGCAAATGTACGTACTGTTGATAGGCTGAGACAGTATAGTGGTTCTTGTTTAAAATAAAAACCTGAGTGTTCTAGAGTGGAGTCACTCAAGTCAGAAATATTAATAAGATTAACATAATTATTGGCATATAGTGAAAAATATCAACACAAATAATCAGGTAGAAAAGCAAATATTTGGACTAAGCAACATAAAGAACATAAAGTAGGATCCATTCTCGCTTCTAATATAGAGTGTTATTTGTAATCTGATGTTTTTGGTCTTGTAATCTTACATTAGCTTAAGGTTCTTGTATTTTATTAATTTTTGAGGTGTGGACTTTTAGTTTATGACTAGTATTGCCATTATTACTATTATTATTTATTGTTTTCAGGCTGTAGATAGCTCTTATCTCTCCCATAGCTGATATGAATTACAGTATATCAGACAAGGAAAGCAATGGGGAAATCTTCATTTAAATCTTTGCCTACTTTAGATAAATGACCTCAGCACAGTTTCTTGGCCATCAAGGGGCTATAAGTTAGCAACTTGTTAATACGCGTCATACCCCAGTGGAACAAGAGACTTCCTTGTTGTCCCTTTCTTTTAGCCTTGGTGATAGTTTACAAAGACGAATGCGAGCACCCAAGATGCTTATAGACACAGGCGAGTACATGTAAACGGTTATTCTGTCTACATTGACAGGCAGGATATTAAATTGAGAAAGTGTATCCAACTAGCTGTTTAGTAATGACTTTATTAAAGTTCTTGGAGTTATTTCTTTGTTGTTTTAGAACAGCCCTCATGCTTCCTGTACATTATGGCCCATCAGGTATTGTCAGTATTTTTCTTCAGCAAAATATTAATGTCTTTACTCAAGATGTGTGTGTATGAGACGCAGAAGGTTATGCTATTTATCGTGGTTTCACAAGGTGTTTGTATTAAAAGGCCAGTTAATACTAAACTGATGTTTAAAATAATTGTAACCATTGAATCTTATACTTTAGGTGAGAGTTTACAGTTTGGTTTATGTAGTTTGAAACAGCAAGAGTTAGTCCACTTTTTAGCAGGAAATCAAGCAAAAGTCTAGATTAGTTAGAAGTAGAATGCTTAAGTTTTTAATCCATCTGGAGTTAATTTTAGTGTAAGGTGTCAGGAAGGGGTCCAGTTTCTGCTTTCTGCACTTGGCTAGCCATTTCACTCAAGCTGACACAAGAACAGAAAATGAAATACCGCATGTTCTCACTTATAGGTGGGTGTTGAACAATGAGAACACATGGACACAGGGAGGGGAGCACTACACACTGGGGTCTGTTGGGGGGAAATAGGGGAGGGACAGTGGGGGGTGGGGAGTTGGGGGGAGATAGCATGGGGAGAAATGCCAGATGTAGGTGAAGGGGAGGAAGGCAGCAAATCACACTGCCACGTGTGTACCTATGCAACTATCTTGCGTGTTCTTCACATGTACCCCAAAACCTAAAATGCAATTTAACAAAAAGGAAAAGAAGAAGAAGTAGAATGCAAGATTCTTGCAAGAGTTCAAAGACCTTTATCCCTAGGGATCTGAATGTGCTTCATTTTATTCTAAGTATAATCCCCATGCATTAGATAAAAATAAAGCCACGGCATTGACTTCTTTCTTCTTCATTTCCTTCTTTTTCGTTTCTTTCTTTCTTTCTTTCTTTTTTTTTGTTAATAGAGGCAAAGTCTAACTATGTTGCCTAGGCTGGTCTTGAACTCCCGAGCATAAGTAATCCTCCTGCCTCAGCCTGTCAAAGTGCTAGCCACTATGCCTGGCCTGACTTTTCTAATGACTTATTCAGTCTTGAAATGTTCAATTTAGCAGAAAATCCTGTAGTGTCACTTGGCACAATCTACTGTGTCTTCCTTCTTGGAATTTTCCAAGAAGCTAGGGTGTTTTCTAAGTCTTTCTTTCCAAGTCAGAAGGGAGAAAAAAGTCCCTTCTAATTATTCTGTTGTTTCCATGGATTGACTAGCCTTATTGTTGCCATTGTAACTGGTCCTGCAATCTGATAAAGATTGACCTTTGCTACCAGGATGCATTCACTGATTCAGACCCTCAGTTTTCATGGTCATTCATACATAGAGTTCAAAGCTATGGTGTTGAGTAGTTTACGTACTTCCCAGCACCCTGCTCTGGGAGCCAGGCCTCCTAGCTTTACCCACACACATAGCACATTGATGCTTCCTCTACACTAAAAACATGATTTGGAGCCCACTTCTTAGCTAGACTTAGCCTAGGCCTTCACGGTCAGTTATCCTCTGAGACCCCTGTTGGTCTTTCCTCTAACAAATGCTAGTTGAGATCGTTCCCACCAGTCAGAGATGTTCAAATAATCTTGCAGGAACAGATTAAGTTCCTTTCCCTTTTGCTGTCAGATTTGAATCTTGAGGCTTTTTTATATCCTGTGCATCAGCTTTGGTTAGACAGAAGTTTCCATGTTATCTTTCCACAGAGCAGTGGGAACCAAACTACAGTTGGCCCCTCAAGTAATCCATTTCTACAGTAATAAAAATCTCCCAGGCTTCTTGCGTATCTACCTCAAGTTTTAAATATATTTTAAAGTTCCACCTCGCAGGAAGCCAGTAGATAAAATTCTCTGAATCTCCAGTAGGTGAGTTGGATTGAACAGAGCTAAGGTTCATCTATGACTTGTGAGTATCCATGTATAAAACAGGGCTTTGTACTTGCTTCGGCAGCATATACTTTAAAATTGGGTCAGGAGAGAGCAGATGAGCATGAGCATGGCTGCTGCATAGGGATGGCACACAAATTCATGAAGTATTCCATATTTTGCATTGCCCCTGGAAGGTCATTTGAGTATTTGTTAACCAGCCCCAAGGAAGCAGTGTGAATCAAATCAGAACAGGAGATACCTGATATTGAAATCGTGATGATTATTATTAAACTATTGATGTGTGGTGATGTATGAAATGAGAACAGAGCTGAGTAACATATGGGGTGTTACATGCAAATGTGTTGTTAGTACATGTCTTGGAAATGGGAAAATGTCAACTTGCATTTCCTTCATAAACCTGAAAAACAATAAAAGCAGGGTTTTTTTCTTGTACGTTAGTTGGAGAGGGCTGTGGAGATCCAGCATCCTGGCACAGATGGGCTGGCTTGGAGTTTGAGGAGGTAAAGAAGGAATGGTGGTTGTCCAAGCCAGGTTTTGACATCTGTTAATTTTCTGCTCTTGGTGTGACTGATGAGCTCTGTAATAGGGGACAATCATGTTATCTATTTTAATGAGATAATATATTTATATATAAATTTAGTTATAAGTTATGAATTAGCTAAAATGCCCTGAGTTATGAACCACAATAAATACAACTAAGAAACAAAATTAGCACTTAATAATTGCAACATTTGAATATTAGAACCTGTGGAAAAACACATCAAGCTTTATATGGCCTCCAAAATAGTTTCAGCAATAAAAGTTCAAGAATAAATCACTGCATTGCTTTACTGTTTCTCTGAACATTTAAGCCTGTAATCTCATTACATCTTCCTAACATCCTAGTGAAGTAACGTAGCAGAATCCTAATTTTTTAGAAGTAATCATGGAGCCTAAGAGAAGCAACTTGCCTGAACACCACTACCTGTTGGTTACAGAGCACGGACTTGTTCTGAGTGCAGGACACTTCGCACGATGTCCAGCTAACTGCACTTAATTTACTGAGCTGTGCTCCATTTATCAGTACTTCACTTTTTTTTTTTTTTTTTTACAAAGTTTCGCTGTTGTTACCCAGACTGGAGTGCAATGGCATGATCTCGGCTCACTGCAACCTCCACCTCCTGGGTTCAAGCAATTCTCCTGCCTCAGCCTCCCAAGTAGCTGGGACTACAGGCATGTACCACCATGCCCAGCTAATTTCTTTGTATTTTTAGTAGAGACGAAGTTTCACCTTGTTGACCAGGATGGTCTCGATCTCTTGACCTCGTGATCCACCTGCCTCAGCCTCCCGAAGTGCTGGGATTATAGGTGTAAGCCACGATGCCCAGCTACTTCTTTTTCTTTAATTAAAAGGTTAATAAACTTGTAAAGCTTAAAATTTCAGTGGATGGGATAGAAATTAAAGTTCTGATATTAGCACTTACATTGCCTGAAATGGTTTAAGAATTTAATATGTTTGGTAAATATTTTTTATTTCAGTATTAAGATAGCAATTTTATTTATTACTTTTTTATACATAGAATTTGACACCAAATTTTGGAACATAAAAAGAAGATACTTCAAAGCAAGTAAGACTTCTGATAGCAAATTTCTCATTGATCTTGTTGGTCCTACTCTTGATAAAAAGGAAAGTAAGATGGAAGATTAAGGTAGTTTTAATGGAAAAAGACCAGTTTAAAAATATATGTAAATTACAAATATATATATATATATACACACATATATGTAAATTAATTTTCAAAATTTAACTTCTTTAGTTTGGAATTCAGAGTTATTTAAGAAGGTAGTTGTATCTAATTTATAATCTGAAACACTATCGTCTCAAAAAAAATTTACTTAATTACAATCCAAAAAATTCTGTATAGTTTTTTTTGCATAAATAAGAAAACAAAGTGTTAACATTTTATATGTTTTCTCTACAGTTACATTATAACAAATTGAAGTTGTTATACATAGGGATCTTCTATTTCACTTTTATAATAAATTGTTTGTATTTAGTAAATAAATAATTATTGATGACCCATGAATAAGGTGGGGGTTTGGGACTCTAATCGCTGTGCAGGTGAAAATCTGAGTATAACATTTAATTTCCCCATCTTAGCTACTAGTAACCCACCATTGACTGGAAGCCTTCCTGAGAACATACACAGTCCTTTAAAACCTATTGTATTTGTGCTGCTTTATTAACTACTGTGTTTTTACAACAAAGTAAGCTAGAGAAATGAAGCTGTTAAAAGGAAAATCATCAGAAAAATATATTGACTTTTCATAAAACGTAAGTGGATCCCCACAAAGGTCTTCATCTGTCTATGGATTTCAGAGGCAGAAGAAAATCTGCATATAAGTAAACCCCTGCAGTTCGAACCCTTGATGTTCAAGGGTGAACTGTATTATGTATTAATTTGTGTCACTGAGAAAGTAACTATCTTTAGAACTGGGAACTCAACAATCCCTTTCTCGTACCATAAGTAAATGGCAATAAGCACTAAAACTGAACCAACATGCATCCGTAGAAATAGGAGATTATGTTTTGGAGATACCTACTGAGTGCAGAAGACAGAAAAACAATTCCTTTGTGAGAAGTACAAATTATGTTACATATTCTTACATAAGCAAAATGGTTTTATCTGTCATAGTTTACACACACACATATACACATGCACATATACACACATGTACATGTGATCTTGCACGTGCATATGTATGCACTAACTTAAAAGTCCTGCTGATTATTTATGAACAAATCCACTGTTTGCAGGGAGCAGCGGATAACGCATCCTACACTTTGGATGCAGTTCTTTGATGAAGTACCTTTAATGGGTGAACGTGTTTCTAGTTTTATAAGAAATAAAAAGATTAGAAGCAAGTGAAAGAAACTCTATGAACAGTAGTGGACTGCTGTACTTTACTCAGTGGTCGTATGTTTTTCTCCACATAAGTTACTTGAATGATGAGTTCTCCAGTTATACAAGTTACTTAAATAATTATTATTATTATAAGAAATTAGGTATCTCTGTGTTGCCCAGGCTAGAATACAGTGTCTATTCAGTGGTACAATTACAGCTCACCGTAGCCTTGAACTTCTGGACTTAATCAGTCCTCCTACCTCATGCTCCTGAGTAGCTGGAACCATAGTCATGTGTGGTTACATCTAGTTGGATGCACAATTATTTACTGATTGATTTGTTTATCTGTTTATTTTTGAGGCAGTGTCTCCCTCTGTTGCCAGCACTTGAGTGCAGTGGTGCAATCTTGGCTCCCTGCATCTTCTGCTTCCTGGCCTTAAATGATCCTTTCTCCTCAGCCTCCCAAGCAGCTGGGACTGCAGGCATACACCACCATGCTTAGCTATTTTTATTTTTAAGTTATGTGTGTATGTGTGTATGTATTTGTTTATTTTTTAGATGAGGTCTCACTGTATTGTCCCGGCTAGTCTGGAACTTCTGGGCTCGAGTAATCCTTCTGCATCAGCCTCCCAAAATGCTAGGATGTTACAGGTGTGAGCTACTGCACCTGGCCTGCACAATAGTTATAAAAAGAACTTAAGCCCCAATTGAGTTGCAGAAAATTAACTACCTTTTCTTTTTCTTTCTTTTTTTTTTTTTTTTTTAAGGAACATTCATAATGTAGAACATACTGTCAATCATCATTTTTTATTCTGGTTAAACTAGGATTGCTGCTTTTTCACATTTTCTGAAATAATTGTTTTATTCCTTTTATGGCTTTATTCAGTTAGATAGAGAAATACAAGAACCTCCAAGTCAAATATCAAGCAGAAAAAGGAAAATAAAAGAAAACCAGATTAGGGAAAGTTATCCTGTGAAATAACCATCTGATGACAGTCACGTATATCCTATCAGCTTAATAAAAATCTTACATGATGCGTTTGTATCGAGGGCTTCCAAACCACCCCCAGGTTTGGTGATTCAGTGGGTCTCAGAGTACTCAGAAAATAGTCATACTCAGATCTTTAGTCTATTACAATGAAAGGGTACAGGCAAAATTAGACAGAATGGGTGTTTGTGGTCAAGTCTGGAGGAAACCAGGCGCAAGTTTCCAGGAGTTCTCTTCTATGAAGTTCCCAGGAACTGCTTAATTCTCCCAGCCTCACATTTTGGCAACATGTGCAGTGATGTCTACCAGTACCAGAATGTCGTTAGAGACTCAGTACCCAAGATTTTTTTTTTTTTTTTTTTTTTTTAGGACGGGATATCACCATGTTGGTCAGGCTGGTCTCGAACTCCCGACTTCAGGTGATCAGCCCGCATTGGCCTCTAAAGTACTTGGATTACCGGCGTGAGCCACCACGGCTGGCCAATAGCCAAGATTTTTAAATGGAGGTTATTCTCCCTCACGTGTACCCAAATTCCAGACTCCCAGAAGGAAAGCATCTGTTCAGAGTAACCACATTGTTTCTGTAAACACTTCAGACACAGCGAGCCTTTCTTCTCAGGGAGCGGTGGGAACCCTCTCAATTTCCATTTCCTAAACACCCGCCAAGGGGCCAGCCTTGCACGCGGGCCTTTCTAAGGATGTCAGTCTTTTGCCTGCTATATGAAATTTTTTCTGCACAAAAGTTTTATCCCCAACTTAATATTTGGTGGTGTTTAAAAATTTCATTTTAACAGCAAATAATATAACTTGTCACTAGTTTCTGTGATATGATATATCCTTGGTTGCAATGCTGGTTAATTTTTGTGTTTTGGTGACTAACAGGTATTTCATTGTAAGTTACCATAGCAATATTACGTAATTACAATCTGTCCTCCTTATCTCATTAACCTTTCAGTAAAATTTTTAAATAAGCCTAATAATTTCTGAGTTAGAATAAAAATTCTTTTATTTTCATTATATGAATAATCTAGTTTTCATATTGTGCTAAATCCCTGTTTAGAATTGTGAAATAAAATACAGTATAATTCTATCAATATTTTCTTGCCTGAGCATGCAATTAAACTTGTTTTACACATTTTATATACTTCAGTTTGAGAAATAATGCCTACATGCTATTACTTTGGTCTTTAATGATCTCCAGTTTTGGGGGTCATGATGTCTTGCTTAAATATATCATAACAGGTTCAGTGACTCTTTTATTTTTCATTTTAGCTTTTGTTCTGGAAATGCTGGGATGCATAGACAGTGAGAATCTTTTTTAGATCAATAACTTTATTTCTTAGAGCAGTTTTAGGTTCACAGCAAAACTGAGAGGAAGGTACAGGTATTTCTCACTATTTTCCATGCCTTCCACATATACATGGCCTTTCCCATTATTAATACTTTGCACCAAAGTGGTACATTTGTTACAACTGATCACCTACGTTGACACATTATAATTATTCAAAGTTCATAGTTCACATCAGGCTTCATTCTTAGCACTGTACATTCTGTGATTCTGGACAAATGTATACTGACATGTATCTATTATTTTAATATTATAGACAGAACAGTTTCCATGCCCTAAAAATTCTCAGCACTATGCCTGTTCATGTCTCCCTTTCTTCTTAGCAAGTACAACCACTGATCTTTTCTTTTCTTCATAGTTCTGCTTTTTTTCAGAAGAGTCATATAGTTGAAATAATACCGTAGATATATTTTGACTAGTTAAAAAATTAGGCCAGGCTTGGTGGCTCACGCCTGTAATCCCGGCACTTTAAGAGGCCAAGGCAGGTAGATCACGAGGTCAAGAGATTGAGACCATCCTGGTCAACATGGCGAAACCCCGTCTCTACTAAAAATACAAGAAAAAAAAAAAATTAGCTGGGCATGGTGGCACATGCCTGTAATCCCAGCTACCCAGGAGGCTGAGGCAGGAAAATTGCCTAAACCCACGCGGCAGAGGTTCCGGTGAGCCGAGATCGCACCACTGCACTCCAGCCTGGGTAACCAGCGAAACTCCGTCTCAAAAAAAAAAAAAAAAAATTCTAGACTTGGCACGGTGGCTCACGCCTATAATCTCAGCACTTTGAGAGGCCTAGGTGGGTGGATCACAAGGGCAAGAGATTGAGACTATCCTGGTCAACACGATGAAACCCTGTCTCTACTAAAAATACAAAAATTAGCTGGGCATGGTGGCGCGTGCCTGTAGTCCCAGCTACTCGGGAGGCTGAGGCAGGAGAATTGAATGAACCCAGGAGGCGGAGGTTGCGGTGAGCCGAGATCGTGCCATTGCACTCCAGCCTGGGTAACAAGAGCGAAACTCCGTCTCAAAAAAAAAGAAAAAAAAAATTAAAGTTCTATGGTAATTGAATGTAGTCATTTAAGATATACTTTGTCCTTTTCTTTTTATTGTTTTAGCATAAGATCTAATGACATGTGCTTTACATATTTAGAAAACATGTTTTGTGTGGATATTTGCCACATAATGGAAAGGGTTGAGGAAAATGACACCATGCATTACCACACAGCACAAACCGGAGCATCTTGGTTTATGGGGCGGGTTCAGATAGACTCTCTGTTCCTTGGAAGGGAACCCGTTCAAGAGGCTGTACTTTATCAAACTGGAATCACAAAGTCTCCCATACGTACTCCCAGTTGGAAATAAGACCAGGCAGTGAATGCTATAGGTAAATACCCATGCTCCTCACTGATCCTCTTCCTGTGAGGGATGAGTTTGAAGACAGTCTGTATTATGATGACATGACTCGCCGTGACTAGATTCTCTGTCACGAGGGATGGCAAGGAATTCACATAATTTTGCTGTATATGAAATCTAAAAATAATTTTTTTCTCCTGCTAGGGAAAAGGGAAAGCATTGGCACATTCTGGTGGCAAGAGGGCATTGATAGTTTTCTTTCTATATATTTTTCACATCAGATAGTACTGCCTGGCAGCCTGCCTCACCTCCCCAGTGTTTCTTAAGCTTCTCTCTGAAGGTGAGGTGTGATTCGGAGTGGATAAGCTCTTAAAGGAGTGATGTTTCCAGCGGTTCTGTGGGAGGTAACATGGCAGGTGAATTTGGGCCTTGTTATATATAGAGCTGAGCATACGGACACAGCAAGTGGCAGAAATGAGATGTAAACTCATTTTAAAGGCCAGTACTTCATTTTGATTTCATGGCATTTTTTCTTGTTGTTGACAGTCTTGCTTTCGCCCAGGCTTGAGTGCAGTGGTGCAGTCTTGGCTCACTGCAACCTCTGCTGCCTGGGTTCTAGCGATTTTCCTGCCTCAGCCTCCCAAACAGCTGGGATTACATCTGCGCCGTGGTGGCTCACACCTGTAATCCCAGAACTTTAAGAGGCTGAGACAGGCGGATTATAGGGTCAAGAGATCCAGACCATCCTGGCCAAAATGTTAAAAATCAGTCTACTAAAAATACAAAACAAATTAGCTAAGCAGGGTGCTGGGCACCTGTAGTCCCAGCTACTTGGGATGCTGAAGCAGGAGAATTGCTTGAACATGGGAGGTGGAGGTTGCAGTGAGCTGAGATCACGCCATTGCACTCTAGCCTGGTGACAGAGTGAGACTCTGTCTCAGATAATAATGATGAGGAGGAGCAGGAGGATGATACAAAGGAGGAGTGAGTCTGGTGCACCCAGTGGATAGAATGAAATTAACTGGGGAACCCAATGGAAGTGGCTAAAAACGGAATGAGCAGGGGAAGGCCAAGTTTGAAGAGAAACAACACTGGACTGGATAGGAATATGGGTTCTTTAGTAAGAAATCAGAATATTGGAGTTTATGACAAGTTTAATAAAGATAAAATTACAAAGATGAACACAAGATGTTAGGAATTTACAAAGACACGTTAAAATAGAGGGTTCAAGGGAGTTTTAAACATGTTGCTTTTTTTTTTTTTTGATCAATAACTGACAAACTTGATTTTTACTGAAAGATGCTAAAGCATTTTGAGACACTGAAAATAGTCTACAACAGATAGAAATGTGGTATCACGTGCTTCCATTCTGACTTACAGAGGGGTGGATTAAAGCTTCTTGAGTACAAGGGGCTGGAGACTGCTGAACGACATAGATCTGTAGCCCAGGGCAGGTGCCTCCTCACGTCTGTTTCTCTTCATAATTAACTGATGGTCTTCCAATGTTCATGTAGGCTGGGTCAGAGGCATGATTGGCCACTCAGTCATGAAGTTCAGTTGGGTCATTGGAGGTGTGTGTATGCTGGGGCAGCTGATGAAGACTTCAGTTATCTTGTTATTCAGGAGCAGGGATGTAGAGCCACTCCTGGTCATTTGAGGCCATCGTTGCAGGAATCTGTGCTTTCAAAGATTGAAGATTGGAGACTGCCATGCAGCCCTGCACAAGTGGAATCTGGAAGCCAATAAGAAGAAAGATATTTAGATAGTACTTAGGGAAATAGAGGTAGGACTAATAGGACTCTGTTTTCCCAGCAGTCTCTCCTTGGATATCTGAGTGCCTATGAAGGTTTTTTTCTTTTTTTGAGACATAGTCTCAGTCTGTCACCCAGGCTGGAGTACAGTGGCATGATCTCAGCTCACCACAACCTCCACCACCAGGGTTCAAGCGATTCTCCTGCCTTAGCATCCCTAGTAGCTGAAATTACAGGTGTTTGCCACCATGCCTAACTAATGTTTGCATTTTTAGTAGAGATGGGGTTTCACCATGTTGGCCAGGCTGGTCTTGAGCTCCTGACCTGAAGTGATCTGCTCACCTTGGCCTCACAAAGAGCTGGGATTTTAGGCATGAGCCACCGTGCCTGTCCCTACCTGTGGGATTTAAGGACTTCCAAGTTAATGTGGACCTGAAAAAGGCAGGACGTACAGAGTATAATTGAATTTTTATTATTGTTAATGTATTAATCTTTCTGGGAAGAGTATTCTCAGAACATACACCTTTGTTATTAGACATTTGTGTACTCAGCATTCACACATTTCACATGTTGCAGGTGATTCCCTGGACTGTTTTGAAACAAAAGCAATGGAACTTTCTTAAGTGGTTTCTATGCTGAAAAATCAAAACAGCCAATTTGAAGTGACACAGATTAGTCTTTTAACCAGAGACAGATAATAAACAAAAAACAGTAAATATTTCTACCTTGTTTTAGGTCATCAGGTTTCTTCCAGTTTAGGTAACAAAAGTTATGTCATTTATTAGTTGCATTTTAAATACAACTTCAGGATAATTTGTAATGGTAAATTATCATCAGGCTCTGGTATATTGGCTGTCACTATTTGTTATGCAGCTGAAGGTCAGTTTTCATTGAATATTGTATATATTTAGACAGGTAGAGACAGAAATAAATAACCAAAATTTTTTCTAAAACAGATTAATTTAATTATATCAAGAAACATTATTTAATGTATAGATAACTGACCTTTTCCCAGATTGTGTTTTAGTTTTTTTGGAGAAAGAAGCTGAATATGAACTGGCAATTTAAAAATTTGTAAAGAAATCAACTTACTCATTTTCATTGTGTATTTTTGCTCTAAAGCATTTTCCACGAACTGTGTTGATTCATGCCCTAAGCGAGATGATGATGACTTGACTGTTACCACCAAGTTAAAGTGGCCTCTTGTAAAATTAATTTTCTCACTCAGTCAAGTTTTGCATATTACTAACCTTAAAAATTTAGCAGTGGTTTATCTATCTTTTTTTATGTTGAAATAAAACGTTGGTCAGAGAAAAGCATAGACATGGCTAGTTGATTATAAAAAACGTTTTAACCTCTTAACTAACAAATGATTGACTAAGTACTGTGATGGGGTGGGGACTGAAAGAAAATAAACTGGAAAATACATAGTGACAGAAAAATCACATTAGAAAATGCTTTCCCCAATAAAGGAAATATAAAATTTGGTTAAGGTTTATTTGGATAAATGTTAATATTGGCTTTTAAATCATACTAGTGTTACTTTCATAATATTTATGCCTATATAAATCTGCCATAAATCAAAATTACTTGTAGTTATCAGGAAATCTCCCTGGTACCTGGCAAAACTGTACAGCATATAACATGACACTTACTATTGTATCATGTAGTTTTTAGGAGAGACTTTTTTTCTACCTATTCTGTAGTGAGACTAAAATAATACTAAAATTTGTAGAAAACTAACTGGGTATGGTGGTGTACACCTGTAGTACCAGCTACTTCGGGGTTTGAGGCACCAGGATTGCTTGAGCCCAAGAGCTTGAGAACAGCCTGGGCAACATAACCAGATTGGATATGCTTTAAAAATATAAATTGTAGAAATGAAGGAATTTAAATTTATGTTATCAAAATTTCTATTACAAATGGAATTTTGTATGTATTATAAGTTGTCCATAAAGTGGATATAAAACATTTCATCTCATGAATAACATGTATTTGACGGCAAATTGTCAGTTACATAAGCAGACTCTTATATGGTAAGACTTTAACACCATAATTTTGTCATTGTAGTTTATTTAAAAATCCACTCAACGTTTTTATATTACGTTCAGAAACTTAAAATTTCAGACATTTTAATATCTAGTTGTTTAAATAATCATTTGAAGTTCCCGTATACGACAAGGTACTGGAGGTCACACACGTATCTGTGTGTATCCTGGAGTGCCTGGAAAACAGCCTTCCACGGAAGCAGCATTGCAGTTGTTGCTTTTTTGAGACTGAGTTTCTCTGTCACCCAGGCTGGAGTGCAGTGGTGGGATCTTGGCTCACTGCAGTCTTCATTTCTTGGGCTCAGGTGATCCTCCCACCTCAGCCGTCCAGGTAGCTGGCACTGTAGGCCTTTGTCACCAAGCTTGGCTGAGTTTTCTATTTTTTTTTTTTCTTTTCTTTTTTTTGAGACAGAATTTCGCTCTTGCTACCCAGGCTGGAGTGCAATGGTGCGATCTCGGCTCACCGCAACCTCCGCCTCCTGGGTTCAGGCAATTCTCCTGCCTCAGCCTCCTGAGTAGCTGGGATTACAGGCACACGCCACCATGCCCAGCTAATTTTTTGTATCTTTAGTAGAGACGGGGTTTCACCATGTTGACCAGGATGGTCTCGATCTCGACCTCGTGATCCACCCGCCTCAGCCTCCAAAGTGCTGGGATTATAGGCGTGAGCCACTGTGCCTGGCCTGAGTTTTCTTTTTTTGGAGAGATGGGGTTTTGCCTTGTGGCCCAGGCTGATCTTTAACTGTTGGACTCACATGATATGCCCACATCAGCCTCTCAAAGTGCTGGGGTTAAAGGCATGAGTTGCCACATTCAGCCTTAATAGTTGTTTAATCTGAATAGAAGAAGAAATTTTATATAATGGAATGTTATAAGTAATAGACATAATGTATCTATTGATTAAATACTGCAGTTAAAAATATTGCTTACATTTGTGTTATTTTTTAATGTTTAAGGATGTGTAAGTTTTGATGTGTTCTAAGAAATTATGCCATAAGTAAAAGGAAATAAATTAGGTCATTAATAGCAAAGAGGGTTACAATATATTTTCTAGTATAATTCAACTGAAATCTTAGATTGTGATTTTAGACTAAAATTTCTTAAACAGTTTATTAGCCCCAACTCTTGCTCTATAAATACACTTTTATAAACCATGCATTACTCTTTAGAATTTTGGTAACCAATTCTTCCTCCAGATGGAAAGTTGATGGAAAGTTCTAGTTCCCTCTCTGTAATAATACAGTCTTTCAGGTATTGGTAGATGACCATGGTTAGCTAATTGAATGTTTTATACTAAAAAAATTAAACTCTGTATCACATAAATATTTTTTAAAAACTAATAGTAGCGTAAGTATTAACCTGTATTGTTAGGGCTTTAAAGGAACAAAAGGCTGTTACCCATCTATTTCTCCATGTATTTTGCTGTACACCATGTTGTTTCTTTCTTTCCTTGGCTGAAGATTATATTAAATAGACTAGTTAGGCTTCTTTGTTGTTTCTCCCTTCATGCTCACATTTTAAAATCATTTATCCCCACCTCATTTTTTTCTCGCAGATCTCATTTCTTTAGTGACTGGTCTTTGAGTCCATCTGTGTCTTCATTGTCAGCATATTTAGTTACAGCTTTCTCTGTAGTTATCTATGTGTGGCTTTCATTCAACAATTTTTGCCCACAAGATTTACTCTCTTTTTTTTCCCTTTGGAAAAGCTGAATGTAAACATTTATCTTCATCTTTTTGACAGAATAAAAGCAAGTAATGCTATTTGCAACGCCAACCCACTTAAATAAGGTACTACTATAAACTAAATTCTCATTTTCCCCCACAAGGAGTGATTTATGCAAATAATTACCGTTTGCATATGCCCACAATTTTCTCATTTTTTAGCTCATAATTATGTGCTAAATAAATTACTGCTTCATAGTATAATTTTGTAATCTGCATGATTCATTTCAGAAGCAAGTGTAGTATAGTGCCAGAAAAATAAAGTTTAGAATTTGTGAAAAATGACTTTGTGTTCTGAAAATAAATTTATCTAAAATCTAAAGAATTATTTCAGGTTAAGCTGTGGCCAAATGTATCATTCTGTGATATATCCGGATGTGCAAAATTGAAAGGAGTTAGAGAGACACAGTTTGAATTGTAGTTTTTACTGAAATTGGAACTTGAAAAGATAATGCTTGGATTTCAGTATGTTTATATATTTTGGCTGTTCAGTACAGACCTACAATGAACATTTTAGGTTAATAAAAACACATGAGGAGTAATAACTATGTGGGACTGTAATAACAATTAAGTGTTGTAGTAAGTGGAAGTCATTTTCAAAAAGACAACACACTGAGTACTATTTCGGCAGCCACACTTACAGCAGCAAAAGTATAAAATAACTGTGTACTCTAATGTCATGACTGTGGAGAGAAATGGGAGGGCCCAGACTTTTCACTAGAAGCAGCTGGTGTATAGTTTTACCAGCACCAAGTAGAAGTCAAAAGACATGTTAGCATCCTGGTTCTGCCACTTACTAGGTATGTGACCTTGGGGAAAATTCTTTATTATCATTGACCTCGTTCATAAAAATGGTACTAATGATACGTCTCTGGTATGTGTAATGAACACAAGTAGTGGGAAATGTAAAAACATATGTCATCTGGAAAATATGTTTACAAATGTGAGACAAAATTACCACAGCAGTATTCAGTATTCCGTGACTTAGTGAATCTCAAGGAAAATTTTTGTAGACCTGAAGGATGGTAAAATGGCAGTATCTTCAAGAAAAGAATGGAAAAGTAGGAAATGGCATGTGGATTTTAAATTTGGGGTAGAGGTGCGTTCAGTTTCAGCAGGCTACTACGAATGAAGACGTCCTGTAGGAACATAGGGTTTGGCACATGAGACTTTCTGATGAAATTTTCAGTGTTTTGACCTAGAATTTATTTTGGTCATAGATCACAAACTGTGCTAGTCAGTGAGATGCTGAAAATACAAGATGAGATCTTATCCTTTAGTAGTAGGAACAGAAAAACAAAGAGCAAATACTTCTCACTCTAAATGCTTTCTATAAAGAAAACAGAAAATGTTAGAAGATATCAAGAAAGTTTGTAGTTACAATAGGAATAAGAGTAGGAATGAAAATCTGTGGTCAGAGAACACCTCTCTGAGTATGGTATATATCAGTTTGCTCTTAACACCCTGGAATGGGCAGAAAGCCATCATCATAATTATTTTTTATGATTACACTATGTACAACAAATGTAAAATAGAATCCTGGCACATTTTAGATGCTTCCTAAATAAATGTTCTTTTTTTTCCTTTTAAAGAAAGCTTGTTATACTTTTGAAGTTCGTTTCTCTCTCTCTCTCTCTCTCTCTCTCTCTCTTCCTTTCCTTTTCTTCTTTTCTTGACAGGGTCTAACTTTTTCACCTGTGCTAAACTGCAATAGTGCAATTTCAGCTCACTGCAGCCTTGACGATCCACGGTAATGTGATCCTGCTATCTCAGTCTTCTGAGTGTCTGGGATTACAGGCATGCACCACCATGCCCAGCTAATTTATGTGTCTTTTGTACAGATGGGGTTTGACCATTTTTCCCAGGCTGGTTTCAGACTCCTGGGCTCAAGCAATCCACCCACCTTGGCCTCCCAAAGTCTTAAGATTAAAGGTGTGATCCACTGCCCCTGGCCTGATGGATGCCGAGAATCACCATGGCACGTGTATACCTAGGTAACAAACCTGTATGTTCTACACATATACCCCAGAACTTAAAGAATAAATAAAAAAAAAATAGTTGCACAGTTGATCACATATTTCCTTGCTTTTATTTAAATATTAAAAAAATTGTATTACTACATTATCATTCTATTCAAACTTTCTTTTTATATCAGTAAGGATTTTATTTTAAAAATGCAGGTTTTTCCAAGTCTTTGTTTACCTAAATGAAGCATCTTCTATGGTGTTCTACTGATGCTCAATATGACATATTTCCAAGTTTTCTATCATAAATATCTTAACACTGAAATATTTATGAGGATATTTATAAATGTTTTTAATATTGTATTACACCAAGTAATATATATTTCATATATATACGTATATATATGCTTTGAGATGGAGTCTTGCTCTTTCACCCAGGCTGGAGTGCAGTGGTGCAATCCCCACTAACTGCAACCTCCACCTCCTGGTTATAAGCAATTCTCTTTTCTCATCCTCCCAAGTAGCTGGAAATACAGCTGTGCACAACCAATCCAGGATAATTTATTTACTTTTGGTAGAGACAGGGTATCACCATATTGGTCAGACTGCTCTCAAACTCCTGACCTCAGGTGATACACCCACCTAGGACTGGCAAAGTGCTGAAATTACAAACGTGAGCCAACGTTTGATGAGTGAGAATATGCGGTATTTCATTTTCTGTTCTTGTGTCAGTTTGCTGAGAATGATGTTCTGCAAATACATCCATGTCAACGCACCTGGCCAATACATATGTAACATAGTATATATAACATATATAACATATAACTTAACATATATACCATACATAACATAGTATATATAACATATATAATATACAAATAATATAGATATATATATATATATTTTTTGAGACAGAATCTTGCTCTGTCGCCAGGTACCAGGCTAAAGTGCAGTGGTGTGATCTAGGCTCACTGCAACCTCCGCCTCCCAGGTTCAAGCCATTCTCCTGCCTCAGCCTCCTGAGTAGCTGGGTCTACAGGTGCGCACCACCATGCCCAGCTAATTTTTGTATTTTTTTAATAGAGACGAACTTTAACCATGTTGGCCAAGATGGTCTCGATCTCTTGACCTCGTGACGCTCCCACCTCAGCCTCCCAAAGTGCTGAGATTACAGGCAGGAGCCACCACGCTTGGCTGCCAGTATGTATTTTTTAAATGTTTTCTTACTTAGGTGGAGATTGCAAAGTAGTTAGGTACTTTGAAGCTAGTTTCTCAAAGTAGAGTTAGGTACATTGAAGCTAGTTTCTGACTGAAATATGCACATGCTAATATTCTGTCTGTGAATATGTATCCTTTGGGCTGCTATGCTGGGATAAGCAAGTCAATGGTCATATGAAGATAACAGATAAGCCTGATCTGGAAAGTGTAGATGATATTCTCAACTGGAATGCTTTGGTCTTCAGTACATGCTTCTCTTATTTTTGAAGTCAAATTAGTTTTAAAATACTAAATTAAAATTGAGGGAGAGACAGAGTCTTGCCCTGTTGCCTAGGCTGGAGTGCAGTGGCATGACCTTGGCTTGTTACAGTCTCCACCTCCCAGGCTCAAGTGATCCTCCCACATAAGATGACCATGTAGCTGGGACTACAGGCACACACCACAATGACTAACTCATTTTTGTTTTTTTTTTTTTTGTAGCGATAGGTTCTCATTATGTTGACCAAGCTCATCTTGAACTCCAAGCTCAAGCAATCTACCTACCTTGGTTTTGCAAAGGGCTGGGATTATGAGTGAACCACCAAGCTTGGGTAAACTGAATTTTTTTTAAGTAAATTGATTAGTGCTGCGTGTAGTGGTGCACAATTGTTATCTCAACACTTTGAAAGGCAGAAGTGAAAGGATTACTTAAGACCAGGCTCACACCTGTAATCCCAGCACTTTGGGAAGCTGAGGTGGGTGGATCATGAGGTCGAGAGATGGAGACCATCCTGGCCAACATGGCGAAACCCCATCTCTACTAAAAAAGCAAAAAAAATTAGCTGTGTGTGGTGGTGTACACCTATAGTCCCAGCTACTCAGGAGGGAGATTTGCTTAAACCAGAGACGGGGAGGTTGCAGTGAGCTGAGATCATGCCACTGCATTCCAGCCTGGCACCTGGTGACAGAGTGAGACTCTGTTTCAAAAAAAAAAAAAACACCAGGAGGCTGACACCAGCCAGGGCAATATAGTGAGACCTTGTCTCTACAAAAATAACAATAAAAAAGTAGCCTATCATAATGAATGTTTCTCCATCTGTTTGTGTCCTCTCTTATTTCGTTGAGCAGTGGTTTGTAGTTCTCCTTGAAGAGGTCCCTTACGTTCCTTGTAAGTTGTATTCCTAGATCTTTCATTCTCTTTATAGCAATTGTGAATGGCAGTTCGTTCTTGATTTGGCTCTCTTTAAGTCTGTTATTGGTGTATAGAAATGCTTGTGATTTTTGCACATTGATTTTATATCCTGAGACTTTGCTGAATTTGCTTATCAGTTTCAGGAGTTTTTGGGCTGAGATGATGGGGTCTTCTAGATATACTATCATACCATCTGCAAAGAGAGACAATTTGGCTTCCTCCTTTCCTATTTGAATATCCTTTATTTCTTTTTCTTGCCTGATTGCTCTGGCTAGAACTTCCAGTACTATATTGAAAAGAAGTGGTGAGAGAGGGCATCCTCGTCTAGTGCCAGATTTCAAAGAGAATACTTCCAGTTTTTGCCCATTCAGTATGATATTGGCTGTTGGTTTGTTCTAAATAGCTTTTATTATTTTGAGATACGTTCCATCAATACCGAGTTTATTGAGGGTTTTTAGCATAAAGGGCTGTTGAATTTTGTCAAAGGCCTTCTCTGCGTCAATTGAGATAATCATGTGGTTTTTGTTTTTGGTTCTGTTTATGTGGTGAATTACGTTTGTAGACTTGCATATGTTGAACCAGCCTTGCTTCCCCAGGATGAATCCTACTTGATCATGATGGATAAGCTTTTTGATGTGCTGTTGCAATCGTCTTGCCAGTGTTTTATTGAAGATTTTTGCATCTATGTTCATCATGGATATTGGCCTGAAGTTTTCTTTTCTTGTTGAGTCTCTGCCAGGTTTTGGTATCAGGATGATGTTGGTCTGATAAAATGATTTGGGAAGGATTCCCTCTTTTTG
The DNA here is from genome assembly GCA_031835075.1 of Saguinus oedipus. NCBI lineage: Eukaryota > Metazoa > Chordata > Mammalia > Primates > Cebidae > Saguinus > Saguinus oedipus. The sequence continues at coordinate 5,571,557 of CM063172.1, read as the reverse complement.
GATTATTTGGAATAGTTTCAGAAGGAATGGTAACAGTTCCTCTTTGTGTGTCTGGTAGAATTTGGATGTGAACCCATCTGGATCTGGACTTTCTTTGTGTGGTAGGCTCTTTTTTTGTGTGGTAGACTCTTTTTATGTGTTGCTGCCTCAACTTCAGACCTTGTTATTTGTCTATTCATAGTTTCGGCTTCCTCCTGGTTTAGGCTTGGGAGGACACAAGTGTCCAGGAATTTATTCATTTCTTACGGGTTTACTAGTTTATGTGCATAGAGTTGTATGTAATATTCTCTGATGATGGTTTGAATTTCTGTGGAATCTGTGATTTCCCCTTTATTTTTTTTTATTGCATCTATTTGATTATTCTCTCTTTTCTTTTTTATCAGTCTGGCAAGTGGTCTGTCTGTTTTGTTGATCTTTTCAAAAAACCAGCTCTTGGATTTATTGATTTTTTGAAGGGTTTTTCGTGTCTCTATCTCCTTCAGTTCTGCTCTGATCTTAGTTATTTCCTGTCTTCTGCTAGTTTTGAGATTTTTTGATCTTGCTCCTACAGCTCTTTCAATTTTGACGTTAGGGTGTCAATTATGGATCTCTCCACTCTTCTCAGGTGGGCACTTATAGCTATATATTTTCCTCTAGAGACTGCTTTAAATGTGTCCTAGAGATTCTGGTATGTTCTGTCTTCGTTCTCATTGATTTCGTAGAACTTCTTTATTTCTTCCTCCATTTCATTGTTTATCCAGTCAACATTCAAAAGCCAGTTGTTCAGTTTCCATGAAGCTGTGCAGTTCCGAGTTAGTTTCTGAATTCTGAGTTCTAACTTGATGGCACTATGGTCTGAGAGACTGTTATGATTTCAGTTGTTTTGCATTTGCTGAGGAGTGATTTTCTTCCAATTATGTGGTCAATTTTAGAACAGGTGTGATGTGGTGCTGAGAAGAATGTATATTCTGTGGATTTGGGGTGAAGAGTTCTGTAAATGTGTATCAGCTTTGCTTGTTATAGGTCTGAGTTCAAGTCCTGGATATCCTTGTTAATTTTCTGTCTGGTTGATCTGTCTAATATTGACAGTAGAGTATTAGTCTCCCACTATTATTGTGTGGGAGTCTAAGTCTCTGTAAGTCGTTAAGAACTTGCCTTATATATCTAGATGCTCCTGTATTGGGTCCATATATATTTAAAATCATTAGCTCTTCTTGTTGTATCAATCCTTTTACCATTACGTAATGTCCTTCTTTGTCTCTTTTAATCCTTGTTGGCTTAAAATATATTTTATCCGAGATGAGAATTGCAACTCCTTTTTTTTTGCTCTCCATTTGCTTGGTAAATCTTCCTCCATCCCTTTATTTTGAGCCTTTGTGTATCCTTGCATGTGAGATGTGTTTCCTGAATACAGCACACCGATGGCTTTTGGCTTCTTACCCAATTTGCCAGTCTGTGTCTTTTGATTGGTGCATTTAGCCCATTTACATTTAGGGTTAATATTGTTATGTGTGAATTTGATACTGCCATTTTGATGCTAGCTGACTGTTTTGCCTGTTAGTTGATGCAGATTCTTCATTTTGTTGATGCTCTTTAGCATTTGGTATGTTTTTGGAATGGCTGGTACTTCCTATGTGTAGTGCCTCTTTCAGGAGCTCTTGTAAAGCAGGCCTGGTGGTGACAAAATCTCTGAGTACTTGCTTGTTCGCAAAGGATTTTATTTTTCCTTCACTTATGAAGCTCACTTTGGCTGGATATGAAATTCTGGGTTGAAAGTGCTTTTCTTTAAGGATGTTGAATATTGGCCCCGACTCTCTTCTGGCTTGGACGATTTCTGCCGAGAGATATGTGAGTCTGATGGGCTTCCCTTTGTGGGTGACCTGACCTGTCTCTCTGGCTGCCCTTAGCATTTTATCCTTAATTTCAACCCTGGTAAATCTGACGATTATGTGCCTTATGGTTGCTCTTCTTGCGGAGTATCTTTATGGTGCTCTTTCTATTTCCTGGACATGAATATTGGCCTGCCTTGCTAGGTTGGGGAAATTTTCCTAGATAATATCCTGAGGAGTATTTTCCAAACTGGATTCATTCTCTTTGTCACATTCAGGTACACCTATCAAATGTAGATTAGGTCTCTTCACATAGTCCTGAATTTCTTGGAGACTTTGTTCATTCCTTTTTGCGCTTTTTTCTGTAATCTTGGCTTCTCGTTTTATTTCATTGAGTTGATCTTCGACTTCTGATATCCTTTCTTCTGCTTGGTCAATTCAGCTGCTGAAACTTGTGCATGCTTCGCGAAGTTCTTGTATTGTTTTTCAGCTCCTTCAATTCACTCATATTCCTCTCTAAGTTGTCCATTCTTGTTATCATTTCCTTAAATCTTTTTTCAAGGTTCTTAGTTTCTTTGCATTGAGTTAGAACATGCTCTTTTAGCTCACAGAAGTTTCTCATTACCCACTGAAGTCTGATTGTGTCAATTCATCACACTCATTCTCTGTCCAGCTTTGTTCCCTTGCTGATGAGGAGTTGTGGTCCCTTGTAGGAGGCAAGGTGTTCTGGTTTTGGGTGTTTTCCTTCTTTTTGCGCTGGTTTCTTCCCATCTTTGTGGATTTATCCACCTGCCATCTGAGTAGTTGCTGATTTTCTGATTGGGTCTCTGAGTGGACGTACAGATTGTTGATGATGAAGTATTTCTGTTTCTTAGTTTTCCTTCTAACAGTCTGACCCCTCTGCTGTAGGACTACTGAGGTCCACTCCAGGCCCTGCTTCCCTGGGGTACACCTGTAGGAGTTGTGGAACCGTGAGGGTTGCTACCCGTTTCTTCTGCTATCTTTGTACCAATGATGCCTGCCAAATGTCAGTCTGATCAGTCCTTTGTGAGGTGACTCTTTGGATATACGGGGGTCAGGGAGCTGCTTCAGGGGACTGTCTGTACTTTATACTTGAGGATACAGTCTGTACTTTATAGGAGCTCAAGTGCTGAGCTGTGAGCTCCGTTTTTCATTCAGGGCTGCTAGGCAGGTACATTTAAGTATACTGCAGCAGAACTCATAAAGCCCCCTTTTTTTTCCTCAGGTGCTCTGTCTCGGAAAGTTAGGGCTTTATGAGTATCTGTTGCATTGTCCTGCCCAGCAAGGAGGCAGTCTAATCACTGCTTGCCTGTAGTGGCTATGCTGAGCTGCCGTGGGCTCCGCCCTGCTGCCGTGGGCTCAGCCCTGCTGCCGTGTTTGATTCCCTGTAGTCCTGTTTATATGGCTGTGGTTAGAGCTGCCATGGTGATGATGGCCCGCCTCTGTAGTGGTGGACTCTCTGTTATGGCGGGTTACTTCAGCAATGGTGGGTTGCCTTGGCAACAGCAGGGTGTGTTAGCAATGGCAGTGTACCTCCGTAGGGGTTGAGTGCCTTGGTAATGGCTCCCCCTCTGAGCTGCACTGTCCTGGGTTCAGCTGTGCTTGCCATGAAAGTCAACCCTGAGCATTTTCAATTGCTGTTTTGTTTTTGTTGGGATGGGACCCGCTGAGCCTGATCACCTGGCTCCCTGCCTCCAAGCACTTTTTTTTTTTTTTTTTTTTTTTTTAAGTTGAACGGCTGGCTCTCTCCCGGGTGTTCCAGTTGCCTGCTGAAGGGGCACTGGGATCTGTGTGATTTCCCGTGCTGCGACCCACAGCGTTGGCTGGAACCATGTTGCTGCCCAGGAATCTCCTGGCCTGGCTTTCTGTTTAAGTCCCGTTTAATCAGATGAATGTGCTAATTTGCCTTCCAAAATCTCCAATTGCCGGTTTAACAGGGCAACCAAACCAGTGTATTTTGTATGGAGTGCTGCTGTGCTGCAGCCCCAGCCCAAACAGCTGCGCCGGCCAAAACAGCCACGCTGGCAGCCTGTGCGGCTCCTACACCTGGGAATCTCCTGGCCTGTGGTCAATAAAGATCTGTCTGGAAATGCGGTGTCCACTCACCATCTGCGGTTTCACTGGAAGCTGCAATCCTGAGTTGGTCCTACAGCACCATCTTCGGTGCTCTACACATTGAGAGAAACTTCTCTAGTAACACTCTATAGAAATGATCCCTGAAAGTGTAGTCTTTAATCTCCTTTTATTTCTGAAGTAGGATTCTGGCCACAGAGGAAGCAGAATGAGATGAAAAAAGAAATTACTGGTGTATACTACTGCTGAATATAGATGGAAAAAGTGGTCGCAATTATCCATAAAAAGTGGTTAGGAAGAGAAGCATCAAAATGACAGATCTAAAGGTTGCTTTTGCAGAGGAAGAGGAATTGTGAAAGGGCAATGGGGGGGGAAGGGTTTCTTGGGGGACTCTGGAGTTAAAGGGAACCTGAGACACCTCACTTGCAGTTCCTTGGGCATGTGCCCCATCTAGCAAAAGCAGTTATTGCTGTGGAGAGTACTGGAGGCAGGAGGAGTGCTAGAACTGGGGTACAGCACAGTAGCTAATTTCTCTTCATAAGTGTCAGGCCTCAGAGCAAGAAGTTTCTTTGACATGAGTGAATAAGATGTGATTAAGTTGCATTTTCGCTAATTTTGGGGGGATGTGTGTCAGCCAGTTCTTTGACATGATAGTTGTTTTATAAGTCGTTTACAGAGTAAGATGACATACCGAACTTAGCTAATTTTAGAAGCAGACGTGTTATAAAGTTTATTCTGTGAATAACAAAATTGAAATTTTCTAAGAATACTGCACTGATCTTGAAATATAAAAGTTTATTCTTTTTAATCAAGACTGTGGCAATTCAATGTTGTCTCTTTTGATAAATATTTTGATATTGAAAGCTTATTCTAGGTGGTTTATTTGGTGTGTTTTAAGTCTTGCATGAGTGAATCAAGGAACTCTTAAGGTCAAACGAGGATATGAGAAATGTACGTGCTTCAGTAGCCACGTGAGCATGGGAAAATAAGAATTTTGAGAAACTTATTTCTTAAGTGCGTATCATAGCTCATCAATTTAGAACACTTTCTTTGATGAGGTGAATCACACATTCACCTGAACTGGCATTCCAACTGTGTATTTCCTAAGTGACAGGACAAGGGGAAGCATATGATAAATATTTGTGGTGTAGTGGAATCAATGCCTCTGACATTTTGAGTTTAAATACCATGCAGCATTCATCATCGGCCTTGACATTGATTCTCTAAGGCTGTGATTTGCTCCACTGTTTAATGGTCCCTTTTATCCTTATCAACTCAACATGTTGAGATTAATATCCATACTTTACTATTTTAGTTACAGGCATTTGAAACAACCTCACTTTTGAAATACAAACTTTGTGATTTAGGGATCCTATATTCCTATTTTACTCAGTATATTTCCATTACCTTGGTGTCCTAGGCAATGAAAAAAAGATGACAAACAGAACCCTCAACACCATAAGTAATTGTTTAGAGCCAGGCATGAGGACTGAGCTTGATACTAACACTGCATGACTGTTTGGCTGGCCCTGTCATATCTACGTATAATTGATGATACGTCCCTGTGCTTTGCAGGGCCTCCTGAATAACATCCTTCCTTGAAGGCAATTATATATATTTATTTTTATTACCAACTTTGTATTCTATATAATATGTGATTTATTAGTTTTCTTTTAAAACCCATTCAGCCTACCATTGAAATGGAACATCATGTTGTGAGAAGCAGTACAAAGAAAGAATGTACACAAATCAAGAGCAGGTACATTTTCAATACAAATGGAATGCTGGAAATAAGTATATTAAATGATTGGAAGTACTCACATTTTTCTTACCCCTAATTCTTTTTATTCTAAATTGAATGGAAGGCATTGACATAAATGTTACTGTTAGTATCCATATTTCAATAAAATTAAATTTAGAAGTATAAGAAAACAAGATTTTAAAAATATAAGTTTTAACTCAGATGTTTCCATTTTAATATTTTGAATAGCATAACGTTTCCAAGAAAAAATTTTTATATTTGTCAGGAATTCAAAGCAGTGAATTTTGAGGTTCTATGATATTTCCAGTGTCTTATATGCTAGTTGGAGTTCTGATGCTTACTAAAGAAATGCTTTACTTAGATATTACTTTCTGTATTAATGTTAGAGACTTCCTGTTAATGTTATTATACCTATGATCTGAAACCAATGAGATGTTCTAAAGAGCAAACTGTGTGCATGTGTGTGTGTGGCTGTGTTTATGGCTGTGTTTGTGGCATCTTTGATTATTAAAAACTAGGAAAGTAATTCATTCCTAACTAGAAGACAGTCTTAAAATGGTGGTTTCGAGACTTTTTGGTATAAAACTTTTTTTTTTAATTTACTCTGTTTATTAGGATCGAGTCTTGCTCTGTTGCCCAGGCTGGAGTTCAGTGGCACGATCTTGGCTCACTGCAACCTCCACCTTCTGGGTTCAAGGGATTCTTTGGCCTCAGCCTCATGAATAGCTGGGATTACAGGTATGTACCACCACGCCCAGCTAATTGGTATAAAACTTTTTTTAAAAAAATAATTGCATAGAGGCAACCAACATCATGAACATCATTGACACTACCAACATCACTGGCTGTTTTCCATTTCCGTACCCTTTTGAAATCCTTAACTATATTGTGATGCTCAGAAATAATACGCAGAATTTTTATTTGTGTTGTAAAATGGAATTTGAGTGTCTCTACCCTTTACATACCTTTCTGCCACTTTCTTTTACGTACTTTGTATTATATTTTCAAGGTGTATCCACACTGATACAATTAGCTCTGGTTTAATTCATTTTACATTTTCATTGTGTTCCTTTATACCACTCTACCACATTGAATTAGACTCTCCTGTTGCTGAAAAATGAAGAAATAAAAAAAGGAAACAAAAATAGGTTAGGTGCGGTGGCTCACAGCTGTAATCCCAGCAGTTTGGGAGACTGAGGGGGGCAGACAATGAGGTCAGGAGATGAAGACCATCCTGGCCAACATGGTGAAACCCCATCTCTATTAAAATATAAAAAAATAGCTTGGCATGGTGGCGCATGACTGTGGCCCCCACTATTCGGGAGGCTGAAACACAGAAATTGCTTGAACCAATAAGGCAGAGGTTGCAGTGAGCCAAAAGTGTGCCATTGCACTCCAGTCTGGCAGCAGAGCAAGACTCTGTCTAAAACAGACAAAAAAAGAAAAATAATGTCAGATTAAAAGGAGCTTTTGTTTAATCTGTTTGTATTGTGAATATTTACTATATGAGAGTTTAAGGCTGAGAAGTTCAGAATGCAAGCATGCACCACCATATTTTACAAATGCCCTTAGAATTATTAGTCATGAGCCTTTAGCCTATGAAGTTTTGACAGTTCATTTCTCTAAAAAAGTTTACTGTACTCTTCTCTTAAAAAAAGACTGAAGGCCGGGCACGGTGGCTCAAGCCTGTAATCCCAGCACTTTGGGAGGCTGAGGCGGGTGGATCACAAGGTCAAGATATCGAGACCATCCTGGTCAACATGGTGAAACCCCGTCTCTACTAAAAGTAGAAAAAAATTAGCTGGGCATGGTGGTGCGTGCCTGTAATCCCAGCTACTCAGGAGGCTGAGGCAGGAGAATTGCCTGAACCCAGGAGGTGGAAGTTGCGGTGAGCCAAGATCGCACCATTGCACTCCAGCCTGGGTAACAAGAGTGAAACTCTGTCTCAAAAAAAAAAAAAAAAAAGACTGAAAATAGCAAATGACAGTGTTATTTGACCTTCTCTTAAACATCCTCGAATGAAACTGCAACTTACTAATGTCAAAATTCAGAAGCAACATTTTGAAGTATATATATATATATATATATATATATATATATATATAGTTTGTGAAAGTCTCTTGATCCCTTGATTATTAAATGGCCTTTCAGGTTTTACTTTTGCATTTTTTCTTGACTTGTCTTACAAAAGCTTAAATTCAAGTTTTATTTCTACAGAAAGAAGAAATTTAATGTTTTAATATATTTCTGTCCTGTCTCATGGCATTGTGAACTCTTCAGATCAGGTGTAGACCTAGACTTATTTTTACATGGGAACAATTAGGTTTGTTTCTTTGTTGTTGATGAGACAGTCTTGTTCTGTGATGTGGTTCAGAGTAGATAAGCTCTTAAAGCAGTCATCTTTTCAGTGGTTCTTTCTGGGGGAGGTAAAAAGGCAGGTGAATTTGGGTCTTGTTATATGTAGGGCAGAGCACACAGCTACAACTAAGTAAAACACCCAGCACCTTCCCCAAGGGTATTGGCCAGAGTAACACACTAGTATCTCTTGAGCTCGTCTCCACTGGCAGCGGGAAAGTTTTTGCAAGAATCCCTGTTTTTGGTCTGATTGTTACATTTTGCTGACTTTTGGTGATAGTGTTTTATCTTGAATTGAACAGTTTTAACTGAAGAGCTAGAATGTGTTGTGTTACAACAAAGTAAGTGCAGTAGTTCCCCCTTAACTATGGGAGAAAAATTCAGAAGCCCCCAGTGAATGCCTGAAAGAACAAATAGTACTGAACCACTGATTTTTTTCTATACTTAGGTATCTATGATACTTTAATTTATAAATTAGGCACAGTAAAAAATTAACAATAAAATGGAAAATTACAGTAATATGCTGTAATCAAAGTTATTTGAATGTGGTTTCTTAAAATGTTATGGTTCTCACCCGTTTTCCTGTGATGATGTGAAGTGAGGCAGTGCCTATGTAATGAGATGAGGTAAGGTGAATGATGCAGGCATTGTCATGTACTGTTAGGTCACTATTCACCCCTGACTCTAAGTCAGAAAAAAAGATTATCAGCTTTGAGTGTTCCTGGACCTTGAGGCCTTAATGATGTTGATGGCTGGATGCAGGAGGAGACCATGTTGACTAGGGCTGGACAGCACATGCAGTGTGAATGCACTGGACAAAGGAATGATTCACATCCTGGGATGGATAGAGGGCAATAGCTCGAGATTTTATTGTGCTTCTCAGACTGGCACACTGACACTTAACGACTTGTTTATATCTGGAGTTTTCAATGTAATCTGTTTGGAATACAGTTAACTGTTAGTAGCTGTAACCACATAATTCAAAACTGCAGATATGAAATCTGTGTTTGGACTTTGACTCATTTCTTGGTGTACAATTCTTAAAATCCTTAAAATTTCCAAAGTGATGTCCTTTAGTATGCTAAGGATCGATGGCTGGAAGCTCCTAGGTAGATTCAGGATGGGAACTGGTACCATCCTGAAGACATGCCTGATTAGAGGGTGGAGATCTTCCGTCTCACTCTGCAAACTCTGGGGAGGAGAGAAGGGCTGAAAGTTGTCAGTCACCAACAGCCAGTGATTGATTAGTTATGCCTATGTATTGAAGCTTTCATACAGACCCAAAGGGACTGGGCCTGGAGAGCTTCCAGATCACTGAATACATGGGGGTTCCTGGAGGGTGGTGTGTCCTGAGAGGGAATCTCTGTGCCACTAGCCCCACACTTTGCACTATGCATCTCTTCATCTGTACCTTTTGTAGTGTCATTCACGGTATGCTGCTAAGTGTGTTTCCTGAGTACTCTGAGCCATTCCAGCAACTCAATTTAACCCAGAGGGAGACCTGGGAACCCCAATTTGAAGCTGATTGGTCAGACGTTCTGGAGTTTCAGACTTAGGACTGATGTAGCGAGGCAGTCTCACCCGACTGAGACCTTTACCTGTGGAACCTGATGCTATCTGCAGACAGTGTGAGAACTGAATTAGATGACACCCAGTTTGTGTCATCTGCAGAACTGACTGCTTGCCTGCTGGTGGGGAAAACCTCTCCACGTTTGGTCACAGAATCCTTTGTTGACGACTTGCTGTGGTGTGAGAGCAGAGAAAAACGGCAAATGTGTCTTTTCCACATGTATAGTGGATAAGGTGTACTACTGTTTACTCTGTTTTTACAGCCCCCCTCATATTTTGGTCCAGAAATCATGGCGTTTGACACTGGTCACTCATGCTTAATAAATACAAACTAAGGGAATTAAGAGTTCTTACTGCATTAATTATATACCAATAGGTATAATTTATATTAATTCTAATACGATCCAAGGTATGCTCACAGATAAATGCTCTCTTTGTAACAAAGCATCAGTGTTATACTTTAAAGAAAAATGATCTAAATCATGTACACAACTGTGCATATTTTTTTTTAAATGAAGATAGCATCTTGCTGTTTCCTAAACTGCTCTCAAACTTTTGGGTTTCTCAAGTAATCCTAATTCCTCAGCCTCCCAAATAGTTGAAATTACAGGCATGCATCACTACTTTCTTTTGATTTTAATATTCTATACATTATTGATTTAAAATGCATTTTACCTTTTCCTTTAATAGATTCTGGGAGTTCTGGTGAATCTACAGTCAGGTAGGATTTTACAGATTTAAAAATTATGTTAACTATTGAGTGTTGCATTCTGGGCTAACCACCCTATTATGTGCTATGCATTTAGCTCATAAAGCCATCACAACATGTTTTCTCATAACCTATTGTTTATTAAATAGGCAACTGTGGTTTAGAGAGGCTGATTAATTGGATCATGATCCCATAGTTCACAAAGTAGACGACCCACAGTTTGACCTTCAACCTATCTGGCTTTCAAATCTTTTCTCTTGCTCCTCAGCACAGATTGATAGAGATACCTGTGCAGCACTTTGATCAAGGTATATGTCTGAATAAGATCAGATAAATTATTTTAATTAATGTCTAAATTAATGAGTTTAAATAAGTTAAACTCTCATTTTAGGTTACTGTTAGAAATGAGGTTATTCCTTGAGTTTGTCCCAATAAATTTGACAATTTCTGCAGTAACCAGCATTTTTTTTTAATTAACAATCAAAGCCTTTAGGGCAGAATAAAGTTTTGGTCATAGGACTGGAAGTTTTATAAAACCAAGATTTGGCAAGTCTTGGAGAGAAAGTATTTACCTTCCCAGTTTTGTTTTCCCTTTAGGCTAGTATCTCTGCCTACTTCCATAATGCTTTTTTATTTTTATTTTTCCTTGACTTTTCTTCCTTGGTGTTTCTTTTGTTATGTTTTCAAATTCTACTGGCTGTATATTCCAAATTTTCCTATAGACAGAATTCCCAACAGAATTACAAAAATTCAAGGAGTCTTAGGACTAATTAAAATATCTTCTAGTACTTCAATCTGTGTTGAATGTTCTGGTCAAGGGATTTTCTAGATAGCGAACTTGAGACTCAAAGAGATTAGGATGCTTTTTTTTTTGGACATAAGACATGGTAAAAATGAGATTTCGACTCATTTTAAAGCCCAATAATCTTCCTTCTTTTTATCTATTGGCATGTTGTTGTTGTTGTTGTTGTTTGTTGAGACAGAGTTTCGCTCCTGTTGCCAGATTGAAGGGCAATAGCACAATCTCGGCTTACCACAACCTTTGCCTCCTGGGTTCAAGCGATTCTCCTACCACAGCCTCCTAACTGGGATTACAAGCATGCACCACCATGCACAAATAATTTTGAATTTTTAGTAGAGATGGGGTTTCTCCATGTTTGTCAGGCTGGTGTCAAACTCCTGACCTCAGGTGATTTGTCTGCCTTCGCCTCCCAAATTCTTCCGATTACAGGTGTGAGCCACCATGCCTGGACTGGGATGTGTCATAATAATACAAAAAGGGAGTGAATTTGGTGCACCCAGTGGATAGAATGAGAATGGAATTAGCTGGTGAACCCAATGGAAATGGCTAAGAATGGAATGAGCAGAGCAAGGCCAGGTTTGAAGACAAACGACCCTGGATACAGATTATTCAGTAAAAGATTAGAATATTGGGGTTTATGACAAGTCTGAGAAATTATAAAGATGAAGGACACAAGATATTGGGAATTATCTACAAAGGCACATTAAAATAGAGAGCTCAAGGAAGCTCTAAACAGATTGCTGTGCTCTTTTTAAATCAAGAACTGACAAACTTGAAGATTTTTTCTATAAGATGCTAAAACACTTGGAGACACTGAGAGGAGTCTCTATGGCAGACAGAAATGTGGTATCATCTGATTCCATCCTGACTTACAGAGGAGGCTTAGAGCCCCTTGAGTACTGATGGGCTCTAGATTGCTGAACTACATAGATCAGTAGCCCAGGGCAGGTGTCTCCTCATCTCTGCCTCTTTTCCCAATTCACTGATGTCCTTCCTATATCCACATAGACTGGGTCAGGGGCAGCATTGGCTGTGAAATCAGTCATGAAGTTCAACTGGGTAGTTGGAGGTGTGTCTGTCCTGGTAGTTAGTAGAGACTCCAATTAGGCTGGTTTTCAGGAGCAGGGATATAGAGCACTCCTACTCCTGGCCATTTGAGGCCATCTTTACAGGAATCTGTGCTTTCAAAGACTGAAGATTTCAAGATTGGAAACTGCCATGGAGCCCTGCATAAGTGGAATCTGGAAGTGGGAACCCACAGGAAGAAAGGTAAATTAGATAGTACTTAGGGAAACAGGTACAACTGCGAGGACTCTGCTTTTCCAGCAGTCTCTCTCATTAAATATCTGAGTGCCTATGAAGGTTTTAAGGGCTTACTAGTTTATGAGGTCCTGAATAAGGTAGGATCGATAGAGTGAAAATAATTGGATTTTTATAATTGTTAATGTTTTAATCTTTCTGGAAAGAGTATCCTCAGTAAGAAAATACACCTTCATTTTTAGGCTTTTGTATATTAACTCTCATACATTTCAAATATAGTAGGGGATTCTCTGTACTCTTTAGGACAAAGGAAAGCATTGGGACCTTAAGTGGTTTTCATGCTGAGGAATCAAGACTGCCATTTTGAAGTGACACAGATGACTCTTTTAACCAGAAATAATGAACAACAGACAGTGGATCTTTCTACCTTGTTTTAGGTCATAAGGTTCCTTCCAGTTTAGGTGACAAAAGTTAGGTCATCCATTAATTGAATTTCATGTTCTGCTTCAGGACAGATAATTTGTGAGGGTAAATTATTGTCAAACTCTGCCACTATATTGGCTGTCACTATTTGTTATGGAGCTCAAAGTTAGTTTTCAATGAATATTTTATAGATTTAGACAGCTGGAGGCATAAATAGGTAACTAAAATCTATTTTTAGAATAGGTTATTTAATATACAGATGGCTGACCTTTTTCCAAATTGTGTTTTTGTTTTTTGGACGGGGAAGCTGAGTATGAACTGGCAGGTAAAAAGTTTGTAAAATAATAATAATAATAATAATAATAAACTTTATTTATATTGTATATTTTTTCTCTAAAGCATTTTCCACGAACTGTGTGTGGATTCATGCCTGAAACCAGATGATGAAAACTTGACTGTTACTACCAAGGTAAAGTGGTCTCCTGTAAAATTTCCTCACTCAGTCAACTTTTGCATAGTATTAACTTTTAAAATTTGGCAGTGGTTTACCTATTACTGTTTTATGAGGGTAATGGACAGTTGGTCATAGAAAACCATAGACATATGGCTAGTCGATTAAAAAAATTTAACGTTGGTAATGAACAAAAGATTGATAAGAACTGTAACAGGGTGGAGGCTGAATAAAAATGAACTGGAAAATACATAGCAACAGAAAAATCACATTAGGAAATGCTTTCCCCAAAAGAGAAAATATGAAATTTTGTTAAGGTTTTATTAAATATTAATACTTTGACTTCTAAATTATACTAGTATGACAGCTATACTTTTGCCAGTATTAATCTTCAGTGGATCAAATTACGTGTGGTAATCATGGAATCTCCCTGGCACCTTTTAGTTAAAAACTGTACAACAAATAACATGTAGCTGTTTTTCTTGGAAACTTATTATTTGGGTATTACATATTTGGTAGAAGAGATTGTTCCTCTACTTATATTATTGCTTCTGTCGTGAGACTAAAATATTAAAAAATTGTAGAAAAAAATAGCTGGGTGTGGTGATATATACCTATAGTCCCAGCTACTTCGGAGTTTGAGAACCACCTGGGTAGCATAACAGAACTGCATCTAATTTAATTTTCAAAATTATACTAAGTTCTGGGGTACATATGCAGAATGTGCAGATTTATTACCTAGGTATACATGTGCTATAGTGATTTGCTGCATCCATCCCCGTCATCTACATTAGGTTCTCCTAATTTTATCCCTCTCCATTCAATCCCTCCACCCCCTGCTATCCCTCCCTTATTCCCAACAGGCCCTGGTGTGTGATGTTCCCCTCCCTGTGTTCTTATTGTTCAACACCCACTTATGAGTGAAAACCTGCAGTGTTTGGTTTTCTGTTCTTGGGTCAGTTTTCTGAGGATGGTTTCCAGTTTCATCCATGTCCCTGCAAAGGACATGAACCCATCCTTTTTTATGGCTGCACAGTAGTCCACAGTGTATTATGTGCCACATTCTCTTTATCCAGTCTATCACTGATTTGCATTTGGGTTGGTTCGAAGTCTTTGCTATTGTAGACAGTGCTGCAATAAACATATGTGTGCATGTGTCTTTACAATAGAATGATTTATAATCCTTTGGGTATATACCCAGTAATGAGATAGCTGGGTCAAATGGTATTGCTAGTTCTATATCCTTGAGGAATTGCCACACTGTCTTCCACAGTTGCTGAACTAATTTACACTCCTGCCAGCAATGTAAATGAGTTCCTGTTTTTCCACATACTCTCGATCATCTGTTGTCTCCTGATTTTTTATTAATCGCCATTCTTAATGGCATGAGATGGTATCTCAGTATGATTTTGATTTCCATTCCTCTAATGACCAGTGATGATGAGCTTTTTTTCATGTTTGTTGGCTGCATGAATGCATTCTTTTAAAAAGTGTCTGCTCATATCCTTTGCCCAATTTTTGAACTGGTTGGTTTTTCTTGTAAATTTGTTTAATTTCTTTCTAGATCCTGGATATTAGCCCTTTGTCAGATGGGTAGATTGCAGAAATTCTTCCCCATTCTGTTGGTTGCTGGTTCACTCTAATTGTTTCTTTTGCTGTGCAGAAGCTCTTTAGTTTAATTAGATCCCACTTGCCTCTTTTGGCTTTTGTTGCCATTGCTTTTGGTGTTTTAGTCATGAAGTTCTTGCCTATGCCTATGTCCTGAATGGTATTGCCTATGATTTTTTCCAGGGTTTTTATGGTGTTAGGTCTAATGTTTAAATCTCTAATCCAATGGAGTTAATTTGTGTATAAGGTGTAAAGAAAGGATGCAGTTTCAGCTTTCTGCATATGACTAGCCAGTTTTCCCAACACCATTTATTAAACAGGGAATCCTTTCCCCATTGCTTGTTTTTGTCAGGTTTGTCAAACATCAGATGGTTGTAGATGTGTGGCATTGCCTCTGAGGCCTCTCTTCTATTCCATTGGTTTATATCTCTGTTTTGTTATCAGTACCATGCTGTTTGATTACTGTAGCCTTGTAGTTTGAAGTCAGGTAGTATGATGGCTCTTGCTTTGTTTTTGTTGTTGTTGTTTTGCTTAGGATTGTCTTGCCTATGCAGGCTCTCTTTTGTTTCCATATGAAGTTTAAGGTAGTTTTTCCAATTTTGTGAAGAAAGTCAATGGTAGTTTGATGGGTAGCATTGAATGAATAAATTATTTTGGACAGTATGGACATTTTCACAAAATTGATTCTTCCTAACCGTGAGCATGTAATGTTTTTCCATCTGTTTCTGTGTTCTCTAATTTCCTTGAGCCCAAATGGTTTGTAGTTCTCCAAGAGGTCCTTTCATCCCTTGTTAGATGTATTCCTAGATATTTTACTCTCTTTATAACTATTGTGAGTAGGAGTTCACTCATGCTTTGGCTGTCTGTTATTGGTTTATAGCAATGCTTGTGACTTTTGCATATTGATCATGTATTCTTAAGACTTTGCTGAATTTGCTTATCAGCTTAAGGAGATTTTGGGCTGAGAAGATGGGGTCTTCTAAATACACAGTCATGTCATTTGCAAATAGAGACCATTTGACTTCCTCTTTTCCTAGTTGAATATGATTTTTTTTTCTTGCCTCATTGCCCTGACCAGAACTTTCAATACTATGTTGAGTATTGAAAGGAGTAGTGAGAGAGGGCAACCTTGTCTTGTGCTGGTTTTTAAAGGTAATAATTCCAGTTTTTCCCATACAGTATGTTATTGTCTGTCAATCTGTCATAAATAGCTCTTATTTTGAGATATGTTCCATCAATACCTAGTTTACTGAGAGTTTTCAGCGTAAAGGCTGTTGAATTTTGTCAAAGGCATTCTCTCCATTGAGAATAATCATGTGGTTTTTATCTTGGTTCCGTTTATGTGATGTAGGTATATGTCTGAATAAGATCAGATAAATTATTTTAATTAATGTCTAATTAATGGGTTTAAATAAGTTAAACTCTCATTTTAGGTTGCTGTTAGAAATGAGGTTAGTCCTTGAGTTTGTCCTAATCTGAAAATTTTTGTGGTAACCAGCATTTTTTTTTTCTAATTAACCATTGAAGCCTTTAGGGCAGAATAAAGGTTTGGCCATTGGACTGGAAGTTTTACAAAATCAAGATTTGAAAGTCTTGGAGAGAAAGTATTTACCTTCCCAGTTTTGTTTTCCCCTTAGGCTAGTATCTCTGCCTACTTCCATAATGCTTTTTCTATTTCTTTTTCCATGAATTTTATTCCTTGGTGTTTCTTGTTTTCAAATTCCACTAGCTGTGTATTCCAAATTTTCCTATAAACAGAACCAAAAGTCCACAGAATTACAGAAGTTTCAGGAGTCTTAGGACTAATTAAAATATCTTCTAGTACTTCAATCTGTGTTGAATGTTCTGATCAAGGGATTTTCTAGATAGAGAACTTGACTTTTTTTTGGGACATAAGACATGGTAGAAATGAGATTTCAGCTTGTTTTAAAGTCTATTTAGTCTGTTGGCATGTTTTTGTTGTTGGTTTTCTGAGACTGAGTGTCGCTCCTGTTGCCAGACTGGAGTGCAGTAGCATAATCTCAGCTCACCACAACATTCATCTCTGGGTTCAAGCGATTCTCCTCCCTCAGCCACGTGAGTACCTGGCGTTACAAGCATGCGCCTCCAAACACGGATAATTTTGTATTTTTAGTAGAGATGGAGTTTCTCCATGTTAGGCTGATCTCGAACTCCTAACCTCTGATGATCTGTCTGCCTCGGCCACCACACCTGGCCTGGCATGTGTTTTAATGATACAAAAAGGGAGTGAATCTGGTGCACCCAGTGGATAGAATGAGAATGGAATTAGCTGGTGAACCCAATGGAAATGGCTAAGAATGGAATGAGAAGGGCAAGGCCAGATTTGAAGAGAAACGACCCTGGATACGGCGTATTCAGTAAGAGATTAGAATATTGGGGTTTATGACAAGTCTGTTAAATTACAAACATGAAGGACATAACATATTGGAAATTATCTACAAAGGCACATTAAAATAGAGGGCTCAAGGAAGCTCTAAACAGATTGCTGTGCTCTTTTTAAATCAAGAACTGACAAACTTGATTTTTGCTGTAAGATGCTAAAACATTTGGAGACACTGGGTGGGAGGAGTCTCTACAGCAGACAGAAATGTGCTATCATCTAATTCCATCCTTTCCATCGTTACAGAGGAGGCTTACAGCCCCTTGAGTACTGATGGGCTCGAGATTGCTGAACTACATAGATCAGTGGCCCACGGCAGGTGTCTCCTCATCTTTGCCTCTTTTCCCAATTCACTGATGTCCTTCCCATATCCACATAGACTGGGTCAGGGACAGCACTGGCTGTGAAATCAGTCATGAAGTTCAGCTGGGTAGTTGAAGTTGTGTCTGTCCTGGTAGTTAGTAGAGACTCCAATTAGGCTGGTTTTCAGGAGCAGGGATATAGAGCACTCCTACTCCTGGCCATTTGAGGCCATCTTTACAGGAATCTGTGCTTTCAAAGACTGAAGATTTCAAGATTGGAAACTGCCATGGAGCCCTGCGTAAGTGGAATATGAAAGTGGGAACCCACAGGAAGAAAGGTAAATTAGATAGTACTTAGGGAAACAGGTACAACTGTGAGGACTCTGCTTTTCCAGCAGTCTCTCTCATTAAGTATCTGAGTGCCTATGAAGGTTTTAAGGGCTTACTAGTTTATGAGGTCCTGAATAAGGTAGGATCGATAGAGTGAAAATAATTGGATTTTTATAATTGTTAATGTTTTAATCTTTCTGGGAAGAGTATCCTCAGTAAGAAAATACACCATTTTTAGACTTTTGTACATTAACTCTCATACATTTCAAATAGAGTAGGGGATTCTCTATACTCTTTAGGACAAGGGAAAGCATTGGGACCTTAAGTGGTTTTCATGCTGAGGAATCAAGACTGCCATTTTGAAGTGACACAGATGACTCTTTTAACCAAAAATAGATAATGAACAACAGACAGTGGATCTTTCTACCTTGTTTTAGGTCATAAGGTTCCTTCCAGTTTAGGTGACAAAAGTTAGGTCATCCATTAATTGAATTTCATGTTCTGCTTCAGGACGGATAATTTGTGAGGGTAAATTATTGTCAAGCTCTGCCACTATATTGGCTGTCACTATTTGTTATGATGAAGCTCAAAGTTAGTTTTCAATGAATATTTTATAGATTTAGACAGCTGGAGGCAGAAATAGGTAACCAAAATCTATTTTTAGAACAGGCTATTTAGTATACAGATGGCTGACCTTTTTCTAGACTGTGCTTTTGTTTTTTGGAGGGGGAAGCTGAAAATAAACTGGCAGGTAAAAAGCTTATAAAGAAAAAAATATAATAATAATAATGAACTTGCTCATTTATATCGTATATTTTTTCTCTAAAGCATTTTCCACGAACTGTGTGTGGATTCATGCCTGAAACCAGATGATGAAAACTTAACTGCTATTACCAAGGTAAAGTGGTCTCCTGTAAAATTTTCTCACTCAGTCAACTTTTGCATAGTATTATCTTTTAAAATTTGGCCGTGGTTTACCTATTACTGTTTTATGATGGTTATGGACAGTTGGTCAGAGAAAACCACAGACATATGGCTAGATGATTAAAAGATTGATAACTGGGCGCTAAACAAAAATGAACGGGAAAATACATAGCAACAGAAAAATCACATTAGGAAATGCTTTCCCAATAATGAAAATATGAAATTTGGTTAAGGTTTAAATATTAATACTTTGACTTTTAAATTATACTAGTGTGACATCTATATTTTTGCAAGTGGATCAATGGCTGTATAGTCACTATGTCTCACTTAAAAACAAAAGGCCGGGCGCGGTGGCTCAAGCCTATAATCCCAGCACTTTGGTAGGCCGAGGCGTGTGGATCACGAGGTCAAGAGATCGAGACCATCCTGGTCAACATGGTGAAACCCCATCTCTACTAAAAATACAAAAATTAGCTGGGCATGGTGGTGCGTGCCTGTAATCCCAGCTACTCAGGAGGCTGAGGCAGGAGAATTGCCTGAACCCAGGAGGCGGAGGTTGCGGTGAGCCGAGATTGCGCCATTGCACTCCAGCCTGGGTAACAAGAGCGAAACTCCGTCTCAAAAAACAAACAAACAAGAAAAACTTCCACACTCTTCCAGAGTCACAGAAGCATTTGATATTCAGGCAATCAGAAACCACAATCCAAAATAGCCCTAAGCTCTAAGAGGCCACACACAAAAAAGAGAACATAAAACTATTACACACAAACCAATGAAGCATTGAGTTTTCAAAACCAAAGGTAGAAGCAGGGAGATCACTCACATCTGCCTTTTTTTTCTTTTTTTTTTTTTTTAAGAGATGGAGTTTCACTCTGCCCCTCAGGTTGGAGTGCAGTGGTGCGAACTCAGCTTACTGTAACCTCTGCCCAGGTTCAAGCAATTCTCATGCCTCAGTCTCCCAGGTAGGTGGGATTACAGGCAAGTACCATCACACACAGCTAATTTTTGTATTTTTAGTAGAGATGGGGTTTCACCATGTTGGGCGGGCTGTTCTCAAACTCCTGACCTTGTGATTCACTGGACTTGGCCTCCCAAAGTGCTGAGATTACATGCCCAGCTTCTCCCCTCTTTTCTCCTCAGTTGCCTTAACGACTTGAGAGATTTTACCCCATTTGGCAAAAAAACAAACTGAGGTCCAGAGGAGAAGTGAGAACCACAAAGCTAGTAACAAGCAGCATTGCCAGGGACACAGCATGGATTCAGGCCACAGGGTGAAAAAAAGGGAACCGGGGCATCCTAGGGGATAAGGAAAACTCACACTTACTTCCTAGACTTGGGGCATTTCTTCTTCCAGTTCTTTACCAAAACAGGCATGACTTGTTCCTATGTGTCCTCCTTGTTTAAGGAGCAGAGGCCACTGCTCTCCAGGGGTTCATGGTAGCCCCGGATATCAACCTAAGGTCAAGACGCAAGACGGTTAGGCAATGACAGGAGGAGGAGGACGGGGCTCACTCACTCCACACGCCTGCGCCCCTCCCCAGCACAACTGCCCGCTGCAAACAAAGGCAGCCACACAGCTTGGGATGTCTGAATGTGGACAGACATTTGCAAATATTACAATTACAGCTCATTCTGTTGGGTCATAAATAAAAAATGACTTTATTCTGGGGTAGTGCACAGAAAAGATTTAGGAAAAAAAAGATGATTTAGAAGGAAAATATGAAAATGGCTCTAATTCAGTATTTTTTATCATTCATTATTTATTTTTGAGATAGAGTGTCACTGTGTCACCCAGGTTAAAGTGCAGTAGTGTTTTCTTGGCTAACTGCAACCTCTTCCTCCCAGGTTCGAGTGATTCTCCTGCCTCAATCTCCCAAGTCTGGGACTACAGGCACACGCCACCATACCTGGCTAATTTTTGGTATTTTAGTAGACGGGGTTTTATCATGTTGCTCAGGCTGGTCTCAGACTCCTGAGCTCAGGCAATCTGACCCCCCTTGGCCTCCCAAAATGCTGGGATTACAGGCATGAGCCACCATGTTCGGCCTGCCTATTTATTTATCCATCCATCCATCCATCCATCTATTTGCTTATTTACTTGGTGACACGGTCTTGCTGTGTCACCCAGAATGGAGTGCAGTGGCACAATCACAGCTCCCTGCAGCCTCCAGCTCCTGGTCTAGAGTGATCCTCCCAAGTAGCTGAGACTTCAGGTGTGAGCCATTGCTCCTGGTATCAAGCAATCCTCCCACCTTGGCCTCACAAAGTGTTGGGATTATAGGCATGAGCCACCATGTCCCGCAAACTTTTTAAAATTTTACATTAAAAACTAATATGGGCCAGGACCAGTAGCTCATGCCTATAATCCTAGCACTTCAGCAGACCGAGGTGGGAGGACTCCGTGAGTTCAGGAGTTTAAGACCAGCCTGGACAGCACTGGATAACTATCTCTACAAAAAGTAAACATAAAAAATATTACCCAGTCATAATGGCTCACAACTGTAGTCCCAGCTACTCAGGAGACTAAGGTGGGAGGACTGCTCCAGGCCAGGAGGTGGGAGTCTGCAGGGAGCCATGATCGTGTCATTGTACTCCAGCTTGGGCAATAGAGCCACATCCCCCCACCAAAAAAAAAAAGGGTTGCGGGGGGGAAAGGCTGACATGACAAAGCATTAGCAATCATGAAATCTGGGTGATAAGCTTACTGAGTTTTATTATATTAGTCTTTCTATGTGACTCTACCCAGGCTGGAGTACAGTGGCGCAATCTCAACTCACTGTAACCTCCGCCTCCTGGGTTCAAGTGATTCTCCTGACTCAGCCTCCCAAGTAGCAGGGATTACAGGTAGCTACCACCACGCCTGGCTAATTTTTCTATTTTCAGTGGAGACAGGATTTCACCGCATGGGCCAGGCTGGTCTCAAACTCCTGACCTCAGGTATTCGACCCACCTCGGCCTCCCAAAGTGCTAACATTACAGGTGTGAGCCACCACATTTGGCCAACTGAACACTTCCATAATAAAAAGTTAAAACACTTTCATATTTTGTTTCAAAATAATTTCAACCTTACAGAAAAATTACTCAAATCATACTAAAAATTCACTCAACTCACCACTATTAACATGTTGCAAGTTTACAGTAACATTCTGTCTCTGTCCATCTCTCACACACACACACACACATCATCATCTTTTTCTAAACCATTCAAACAGTTAAAAACCTAGCACAGTGTCTCTCTCACACCTATAATCCCAGCACCTTGGGAGGTTGAGGTGGGTGGATCACCTGAGGTCAGGAGTTTGAGAGCAGCCTAGCCAACATGGTGAAAACCCATCTCTACTAAAAATATAAAAATTAGCCAGGCATGGTGGTGGATGCCTATAATCCCAGCTACTCAGGAGGCAGAGACTGCACATCACGCCACTGCACTCCAGCCTCGACAACAGAGCAAGACTCTGTCTCAAGAAAAAAAAAAAAAAAAAAGTAAAGATATAGGCTCTACACATATCTTCACTTCTAAAATACCGGGGGTAACCCCTTTACAATCAAGGACATGCTCTTGTGTAACTGGAGCACAATTTTCCAAACCAAGAATGAATGTAATTAGCATGCATCTGGTGTCCTGCACTCATTTACATCAACTGTCCCAGTGATGCTTTTTAATAGTAATTTGAAGAAATTATTTTAAACATGTAATCTTTTAAAAAGATGTTTGTAAAAAGTTCATAAACAGAAGAATGAGACCAGGCATGGTGGCTCATTCCTATAATCTCAGCACTCTGTGAGATTGAGGCGGAAGAATCACTTGAACTCAGGAGTTGGAGACCAGTCTGGGCAACATGGTGAAACCCCGTCTCTGCAAAAAAATACAAAAATCTGTTGGGCATGGTGGAGCATGTCTATAGTCCCAGCTACTGGGGAGGCTGAAGCAGGAGCAACACCTGAACCCAGTAGATCAAGACTGCAGTGAGCTACGATTATGCCACTGCACTCCAGCCTCAGTGACAGAGCGAAAGCCTGTCTCCAAAAAACAAAAAGATGATGCATATTAGGGTGAAAGAAAGACCATCTCAAAAAAAGAAGACCAGAAGGAGACATACTAAAATGGTGACAATGGTTGCCTCTGCGTGTTTCCTTACTACTGATCTGCAAAGTGTTTTTGTAACCCAGATTTCCTATGGTGAGACAGTATTATTTTTCTAAGGAGTGGGGGATGGGAGGGGAACAATGTCACTAATAACTATAGCAAATATTTAAAAAAGCCAAAACTGTCAGGTTGAACATGATATCTAGGCAAGAAATAAAATATATAAAAACAAAAACCCAAATCTGAAGCTAAAGCAAGAACAGTCCACTGTATGGCTGTCCCAGACCAAGCCTTCTGCAGAGATTTAAGCTGCTCATGGCTCATGTGTTTATCACATTCAAGGTGATGGACTTGGGGACAGAGTTGGTGTCTCTGAGACCACATGGCCAGCAAAGGCAGATTCAAGACAAGTCTGCAGAAGACCCAAGGAGAGAGCAGTCAAGCAGGGAGCTCAGTATGTTCATTCATTCCCCACCACCTCCCTGAGGTCTCAGTGAGGCAGCCTTACCCTGTGATCCACCAGAAGGTGATCCTGGACAGGCAGGGGCACTGGACTCCGGGCAAGGATTCTAGTGGAAAAAAAAAAAACAGGTTAGGGAGGAAGAGGAAAAGGAACGACTCAACTTTTCATCAAGGCCAGAGCTTGACAAGGAGTAAGTAGTCAGCTGCCCATTCATCCTTCAAGAGGACTAATATCTACTCCACACCATTCTATACCCCAAAAGGATTCTCTCCTAAGCCCCAGGAGATAAAAACTCATAGCAGCACCTCCTCTCATTTCACTCAACAGAGTGTCTACCAGGCATAACCACAACAAGCTATCAACCTGCCTTATCTTCTATCCCTTCAGCAACCCCAGGAGCTTGTGTTAACATCATCCCCACTTCACTCATTCATTCAACAAGTATTTTCTGAGCACCTACTATGTGCTAGGCACTCTACAAGGTACTAGAGTGTTCCCTTAGATCTCCACAACATCCTCATGAGCTGGTATTACTACTGTCCCCACTTTCCTCATTCAGGCATTGAATATTTATTGACCACTTACTATGAGCTGGACATGTTACCTAGAACTTATATACTTGCCTTATTTTATATGCTCATGGAATTCTATAAACACAGTATTACTATTATCTCCACTTCATTCATTCATCCAACAAGTATTTCCTGAGCACCATCCATATGCCAAGCACCCTGCATACAAATCTAAACAAACAGAAATGACCCCTGCCTGTATGGAGCTTGCGGTTCACTGCAGTAATCATCAGTAATACCTGCCAAGATTCTCTACTATTAATAATTAGCTCTTTTCTAAGTGCTTTACACAAATTACCCTATTTAATCTTCATCCCCACCTTACAAAGTAGATGAAAATATTAAACCATCCCTGATTTGCAGTTAAAAGACACTGGGGACCAGAGATTACATGATTTGTTCAAGGTCCCACAGCTAAAAGTGGAGGAGACAGGACATAAGCCCCAAAGACTCAGGCTCCAGAGAGAGACATGCATCAAATGATCACAAGAACAAATGCAAAACTGCAAATTCTGGGTCTTGCTATGTGTCCTAAAGGTAGAGAAATATTACCAATGAGACAAGTTCAGCACATGGGGGCTGATCTGGTCCACCAAGGTCAGAGAAGGCTCCCGGGAGAAAGACAGTCAAGCTGGCGCCTGAAAGATGAGTAGAGGAGAACTAAGTAATGGGGAAAGGCAAGGCACTCCCAGTAGACAGCAGCTGTGCAAAGGCCTAGTGGCAGAAGGAAGCATGGCAGACTCCAGGAACCAAGAAGAAGCCTGAGCAGTCTACACTGCAAGCCACGTATTTTGGTATTCATTCTAAGGGCAAGGGAAAGTACTGAGAGACTCTAAGCAAGCTATCAACTTATTTCCCAGAGGCACGAACATGAGCCCCAACTCAACATACAGGCAAGAAAAGGGACCGACACAGGGTCCTGGGATGACAGGCCAAGCCTGGCTTTCAACACAGATGCATTCCAGTCAAAATTCTGAAACAAGCTTTAAGCAGGACAGGGAAGAGGTCACCATGTAGCAATGAGACTTTTAACCAAGGACTGCACTCAAAGTTCCAGCCTTGTGCAGAGATAAGGCGTTTACTAAACCCAATAAGGCAGCATACTCTCCTCAAGTGGTTTTCAATCCAAGGCTAGGTGTGCATTTTTAAAACACTGTATCCTAGTAGGGTGTGGTGGTTCATGCCTGTAATTCCAGCACTTTCGGAGGCCTAGGTGGGAGGATCTCCTGAGGTCAGGAGTTGGAGACCAGCCTGGCCAATATGGCAAAACCCCATTTCTACTAAAAATACAAAACTTAGCTGAGAGTGGTAGCTCACGACTGTAATCCCAGCTACTCAGGAGGCTCAGGCAGGAGTATCAGTTGAACCCAGGAGGCAGAGGTTGCAGTGAGCTGAGATCCCACCACTGCACTCCAGCCTACGGGCCAGGTCTGTATCTGGGCCCTATCCCCACCAGGGATTCTGATTAAGCTGGTTTGGGGTGCAACTGGGGCACTGAAACTTTTTGTTTTAAATGTTCACATTCTTCTTGGAAAAGTGGCTGGGCAGGAAATAGGCAAGATAAGCCAAGAACATCTTGTCACACTGGACAACAAGGAAACTAAGCATAAGCTGCATTGTTACAAGGCCCAAGAGCCAAGCAGAAGTGGCACCGCGGGCTAAAAATGGGACAATTTGAGCTTTGACAAGGAGAGTATGTGCAACGAGATGAAACATACCCTGTATTTTTTTTTTTTTTTTTTTTTTGAGACAAAGTCCTGCTCTGTCTCCCAGACTGGAGTGCAGTGGCATGATGTTGGCTCACTGCAACCTCCGTCTCCTTGGTTCAAGTGATCCTCCCACCTTGGCCTCCCAAATAGCTAGGATTACAAGCATGAGCCAAGAAACTGGGCTAATTTTTGAATTTTTAGTAGAGACGGGGTTTCACCCTATTAGTAACCAGGCTGGTCTTGAACTCCTGACCTCAAGTGATCCACCTGCCTCAGCCTCCCAAAGTGCTTGGATTATAGAAAGAAGCCACCACGCCCGGCCAAAAACCTCCATTTTTACTTAAGGTTTTAATGATTAATTTCATATTATAATGTGAAAAGTAATGAGTCTCTAACAGTCTTATCCCGAAAATTGGGACTGCTTATAAAGCACTACTTTGCTCAGTCCCAATTTCCTTCAAATCACCTATTTTGAGTAAATACACTAGCTTCATTTTCCACCCCTGTATAGGGGTAGTAAATACTACTAGGAAAAAACTCTTAATTAGCAGCAATAGAAATTCAAAGTTTCCAACCTGAGCATAAGCCTTGCTTTGTAATTATTTTTACCCATCCCAGGTTACAGTCACCTATTACCCCAAAATGAAATCTCAAATGTCCTCCATTCTGCATAAACCCATGCTGGCTCCTCAGTGGAAAACATCAACAATTATGGGTCTCTTCACTTCACCTTGAAACCACCAATTTCTGTCGCACCGACTGTGCTTATTACCATGTATGTCTAGCATTAGACTGGACTCCTAGGGAAGAGAAACACATCCATTCTCTCGGTCCCAAGCGCAAAACTCCAAAGTGTAATTAAGGAAATAAATAACTCCAATTCTTTCAAGTTCTGAATTCGTGCTCCCCTCAAAAATGGCAGTGTGTATTCAAGCTCTGCTTGTTTTCCTGATCGAGTTCTCCACCTCTGAGGGGGATCTTAAAAAAAAGGCCGGGAAGTCAAAAATGTCTAGAGATTACTCCCACGTGTTAATCTTTGCAAATAAAACTCTTAGATCTAACTTTATACTAATAAAATTTCGTGATACTTTTTTTTGAGACAGGGTCTTGCTCTGTTACCCAGGCTGGGGTTATAGCTCACTGCAGTTACAGCTCACTGCAACCTCATCCTCCTGAGCTCAAGCAGTCCTCCCACCTCAGTCTCCCAAGTGTTCGGGCAACAGGCATAAGCCACCATGTGTGTGGCAACCTTTTTGTAGAGATGGGGTTTCACCATGTTGGCCAGGCTGGCCTCAAACTTCTGGGCGCACAGGACCTGCCTGTCTCAGCCTCCCAAAGTGCTGTGATGACAGGGGTGAGCCACTATGTCAAGCACCTACCACATTTTAATTGTGTGTTGAGGCGGCTGGATTGAAGGAAGAAATGGGTACTCCATCTTTTATTTCCCAGTCCTAATGGGTTTTAAACACACTAATGTTAAAAGTTTAAATGCCCTAGAGCTGAAAAAGAGATTTAAAACCTTGACAGTCTCACAGTATCTGGTATAAGTTAAAGAAAAATAATAAAATATGAAGTGCTTAATATTTTAAAAGAATTTGAATGTTGCATCTGTAAAAATGAAATCAGAATAATCTGAGGAAAGATTTCAGAGATGAGAAAATTTTCAGAGACGAAAAGCATGATTTGCCAAACAGCAATACAAGCAATAAGTAGCAGATGAAATACAACCAAACAAAAATTAGTAACAAAAATCAGTAAATGAATTACCCAACTTGAATCAAACGGACAAAATAGATTTACAAGATGAAAGAAAAAAAATGTTAGAAATATGCAGATCAACCTTACCAATAAAGGTATTTCTGTGTATAGAAAGAAAACAGTATTATTTTTAACAAATTTACTGAGCATCGAGCATCTAGTATACTACAACCATGATAAAATAGAGAATAAGAGACATGAAAAGTGTCTTCAAAACATCCACATTCTAGAACAAATGAAGCTGAAGTAGTAGCCAAAGAAATTACTGAAGAAAACTATGCTTATGAAGAAAGGGGGCAGGAAGAGAAGGAAAGGAAAAAAAATAAACGTGTATGTTTTACATTTTAGCCAAATTTAAGGCAGGAGATTGTGATAGAATTTCGAAGATTTCAGAGATAAAGTATCCTTCAAGCACAGTGACGACTGAATGTCTAGGGTAATCAAGTTTTTAAAACCATCTGGGTGGCAATGTTTTTAAACGGATACCACACATGGACAAGGATACAGTTACATTGGCACTCCCATACATTTGAAGTGGGAACATAAATTGTTTTAATTTTCTAGATGTAAATTTGATGATGACACTTCATGTACAGCTTAAGAACCTTACTAAGATTTCTGCCGGGCATGGTAGCTCACACCTGCAAACCCAGAACTTTGGGAGGCTGAGGAAGGTGGATCACCTGACTTCAGGAGTTCAAGACCAACCTGGCTAACATGGTGAAACTCTACTAAAAATACAAAAATTAGCTGGGTGTGGTGGTGCATACCTGAAATCCTAGCTACTCCGGAGGCTGCGGCAGAACTACTGAACCCAGGAGGCAGAAGTTGCAATGGGCAGAGATTGTGCCACCACACTCCAGCCTGGGCAACAAAGTGATAGTCTGTCAAATAAATAAATAAATAAATAAATAAAGCCTTAGTAAGGGTTTCTTATGTCCTTCCCATACCCTTCCATTTTTTGTGCTATTGTCATACCTTTTACTCCCACATTATAAAACTTACAATGCATTACTATTTTTGCTTTAAAAAACTGTCTTTTTAAACCTACTATTTCTTTAATTCACAATGTTCTGCAACCATCACCACTAACTGCAGAACATTTCCATCACACAAAAAGGGAAGTCCTGTACCTGTTAGGAATCACCTTCAATGCAACAATCTTAAAGAGATTAAAAAAGAAAAAAAAAATTGTCTTACTTTTACTGCCAGTTACCATTTCTAGCATTTCACTTCTCTTTGCGAAGCTCTAAATTTCCATTTTAAATCACTTGCCTTCTGCCTGAACGACTTCAACATTTCTTGTGGAGGTCTGCCAGCAACAAATTCAAGTAGGCATTTTTTTCCTCCCCAGACAGGGTCTCACTTTGTCACCTAGGCTAAAGTGCAGTGTGGCTCAATTATAGTTCACCGCAGCCTCTGCTTCCCAGGCTAAAGCAATCCTCTCACCTCAGTCTCCCAAGGAGCTGGGACCACAGGTGTGCGTCACCATGCCTGGCTGATTTTTGTATTCTTTGTAGAGATCGGGTTTCGCCATGTCACCAAGGCTGGTCTCGAACTCCTGGACTCAAGCAATCCTCCAGCCTCAGCCTCCCAAACTGCTGAGATTGCAAGTGTTGGCCACTGCACCCAGCCCCAGTAGGCTTTTTTGAAAAGTACTATAAAGATGTCTCTCCAGGCCAGGTGCAGTGGCTCACACCTGTAATCCCAGCAGGCAGATCTTGAGGTCAGGAGTTTGAGACCAACCTGGCCAGCACAGTGAAATCCCATCTCTACAAAAAATACAAAAATATTAGCCAGGTGTGGTGGCATGCATCTACTCAGGAGGCTGAGGGTGTAGAATCGCATTAACCTAGGAGGTGGAGGTTGCAGTGAGCCGAGATCACACCACTGCACTCCAGCCAGGGCAAGAATGACTGTCTCGGACAAAAAAAAAAAAAAAAAAAAGAAAAGTAAAGAGGTCTCTCTATTGTATTTTGATTTGCTAAATTTCTGATGAAAGTCTCCTGACATTCTTATCTCTGTTACTCTGTACATGATGTATGTTTTTCCTCTGCCTGCTTTCAAGATTTTCCCTTTATTATTGGTTGCCAACGTGATGATGATGTGCCTTGGTGTGGTTACCTTTATAGTTACTCTCATTGGGATTCTTAAATATGTGGGCCTTCAGTTTTCATCAAATTTAGAAATTTTCTGGTCATCATTTTTTATAATCTTTTTTCTGTTCTCCCCTTTCCCTCTTTTCTAAGGTTCCAATTACATATATGTCAGATTGTTTCTATCTCTAACAATTGTCCTTGTTATAGTCATTGGTGCTCTAACAATTTTCCCATTTTTCTTTCTGTTCTCCTTTTGGACAGTTTCTTTGCCGTCTTGCAGTTCACTGATGTGCAGTGCCTCAGCTACTGTTAATGCCATCATTGTACTATAAAATTTATTTCCAACTCTACGTGTTCTGTTTGGGTCTTTTAAAAATATACCTTCTGGTTCTCTTCCCATTATCTTAACTATTTCCTCTACTTTTTTGAACCAAGAACATATTTGTAATTGCTGTTTTCATGTCTTTAATTCCATCATCTCATTTCTGGATCTAGTTGCTTTTTCTCCTGATTGTGTCATATTTTCCTGGTTTTCTGCATGTCTGGTCATTTTACTGAATGCCTAACATTGTGAGTTTTGTATTTTAGATTTTGTGTATTTCTTTAAATAGCACTGGACTTTGTTCTCACATACAGGTAAGATTCTTTACATCGGCTGGATCTTCCACGACTTGCTTTTTCACTGTTAGAGTAGGTCCAGAGTACCCTTTAACTTAGGGCTAATTTAGCCTCATTACAAAAGGCCATGCCCTTTTGATGCCCTTGTATATACTCTGGCTAATGGCAACACAGACTACTGCCAACTCTGTGTGAGTTCCAGAAATCATTTGGCCTGCTCCTTTCCAGTGGGGTTCCTTCTCTGGCCTCAAGTGCTCTCCTCTCATGCATGTAGGTCAGGACTCAACCTGACATCAGGAGACTCCACCACCTGCCTCTGGAGTTCTGTGTAAAATTCCCACATCTCTGGTACTCTTCCCCACAAATTATGACAATCTTCCCTCCCCGCCAATCTCCATCTTGTCCTCTCAATTCAGTAAGACACCAGGCTTTAATTTGGGTTCCCCATCCCTGCTCTGCACCCTGAAAACTACCTCCAGATAATAAATTGGAGCAACCATAGAACTAAGCAGGTGTGTTTCCCACCTTTCAGTAACCACAGTCTTGCGCTGCCTGTTACCCAATGTCTACAAATTGCTATTTCATACACTGTCCAGTCTTCTAGTTGCTTAAAATAGCAAGGTAAATCCATTCCTTGTTATTCCATCACTGCTGGAGAGAATATATGTTCAAGTATATGTTCAAGTAACAGTTTCTCAATTTTGTATCTTGTTGCTGTTTTGAGACAAGGTCTCAATCTCACCCAAGCTGGAGTGCAGTGGCTCATAACTCACTGCAACCTCAGACTCCTGGGCTCCAGGCATCCTCCCACCTAGGCCTCCCAAAGTGCTGGGATTACAAGCATGTGGATGCCATTACAACCTCAATTTAGTTTCTCAAGGCTTAGTCTTCAAGCTCTACTTCTTTAAGACACCAAACAATATTTTTCTTCCTTTTTTCTTGGAATTTGCCCTGCTCTTCTTAGTTTGACACTGAACTTTTAATTCTCCTACCTCTTTATGATTTCTGATTCTTGAATCCTGAACGTTTTAGGAAAGTTTACACAAGTTTCCAAAATCCTATTCTTGCCACGTGTTCTTCTACATCTGTGTAGGACTTCACCCTATGAAATTTCAACAAGTCCCACAAATTCATTCATGACCTCTTTTGGGACGCTTAACAGAAGTAACTATGTGACTGGCCTTGGACTTCATTCACAGACAGGGAGAAAAGGTGAATAAAAAATATAATTTCTACATTTTAAAGTGTGTGTGTGATATTTTTTTTTTTTTTTTTTAGCAGAGTCTTGCTCTGTTACCCAGGCAGCTCAGTGGCACAATCTTGGCTCACTGCAACTTCTGCCTCTGGAGTCCAAGCAATTCTCATTCCTCAGCTGCTGAGTAGGCGGGACTACAGGCACGCGCCACCATGCCCGGCTCGAATTTTGGTATTTTTAGTAGAGATGTTTCAGCATTGTCCAGGCTGGTCTTGAACTCCTGGCCTTAAGTGATCTGATGGCCTCAGCCTCCCAAAGTGCTAAGATTACAGTCATGAGCCACCACGCTGGCTATAAAAACACTTTTATACACATAAAACCAGAGGAAAAAACAGAAGTTAATTCATTTAAAGTGTAAAGAATGATGACCTGTTTTATGGCTAACATTATCTTATTTTTCTTTATCTTCAATACACATGTGTGCATGCACGCACGCACACACACACACACACACCCCTATTTTTTAAGTCCCCATTTCTAGCTCATAACTCCAGCTGTTTCTGCAGGCCAGAATCTCACACCACTGTTTTCAAAAGCAAGTCACGTATCTTCCTCCTGGAGCCTCTCTCCCTCTGTGGCAGTTAGTGATACCCAGTCCTCCCATAAGCTTCAGAGTCATTTCAACTTGTTGGAAACAATCAACTTCAATCCAAGAAAAACAGTATTACTGCAGACGGCTCCAGAATAATGATCTCAAAGGAGCACTAAAAAGCTAGCAGAATGAAAAACCCCCTTTCTTCTAGGTCAGAGATGTAAGGGAAATCTGCAAGGAGGACTCCATGCCCTTGGCATAGAAGCAGCTTGTTCCCAGGATAAAGAGGTACATTTGGAAAAGCATGCCAAAGTTGGACAGTAAACCAACAAGGAAACTGCTGAGCAGAGTCAAGAGGCTGGGGACTTGAGCCTGCATTTTGGGGGTACCCACAGATGACAAGAGGAGAAACACATCATAAACCCAGTTTCAAATGGCGCTTTGGCATAAAATTATTTTGCTGCCCAAACTGGAATTTAATATTGGTTGAAATGAAAAAGACATACCAGCGATCAACTTTTTACCATGTAATTAATGTCATGAATAATGTCATGTCTTTTTACTTTAATGCTCTTTTGAAAATGGGTAATCAATGAAGAATGTACAGAGTTCAAAAGTCATAAAATAGTATGGACGTTGAGAGTATTTTGTTAAGTGAAGCAAACCAGTCACAAAAAGACAAATACTATATGATTCCACTTGTACAAACTGTCTAGAGTAGTCCAATGTATAGAATCAGAAAGCAGAATGGTGACTGCCGAGGGTAGGTAAAAGTATTAAGTACTTGTTTAATGGCTATGAAAAAGTTCTGGAGACTAGTTGTACGGTATGAATATACTTAACACTACTGAACTGTACCCTTAAAAATGTTTAAGGTAGGCATTTTATCACAATTAAAAATTTTTAAAAAGGCTGGGCGAGGTGGCTCACGCCTGTAATCCCAGCACTTTGGGAGGCTGAGGCGGGATCACGAGGTCAGGAGTTCAAAACCAGCCTGGCCAAAATGGTGAAAACCCGTCTCAAAAAAAAAAAAAAAAAAAAAATTAAGTCACAAATTAGTATAAAAAATATCACCTAATTGTGCCTTCTGGCCACTCAGTTCCACTCCTAAGAGACAGCCAGTGTTCAGATATATTCTCATCTTTCCAATTATATTCCATCTATATATGCGTGCAAATATATGCCTTCTGAGATAAAACACACCCACACGGTCTTGGAAATGGTTCAGCACCATTACGTCTGCCAAAGACGTAGGTGTAGACGAGGAACAAAAGAGAAGACCCCTCGTGGAGGACCAAGAATTGCCTTCAACCTTGTCTGGTGCATCCTTGGCAGAAAGTGAGGAGGAAAACACCCCCATTGTTAGATGAGGTCTTAATCATGGAACATTTGAAGTCACGTAAAGAAGGTTCTTTGGCATGGACACAAGTTCAGTGGGAGGATTAGAATTGACTGATCAGACTCCTGTTTTATTAGGGAGTACGGCCATGGCAACTAGTCTCACGAATGTAGGAAACTCGTTTAGTGGTCCGCCTAATCCTTTAGTGTCTAGATCTAATAAGTTTCAGAACTCATCAGTGGAAGATGATGATGATGTTTTTATTGAACCTGTACAACCTCCCCCACCTTCTGTACCAGTGGTACCTGATCAAAGAACCATAACTTTTACATCATCAAAAAATGAAGAACTACAAGGAAATGATTCTAAAATTACTCCTTCCTCAAAAGAGTTGGCATCTCAGAAGGGAAGTGTGAGACAATTGTCATTGATGATGAAGAGGACATGGAAACAAATCAAGGGCAAGAGAAGAATTCCTCCAATTTTACTGAACGAAGACCTTCTGAGACTAAAAACAGAACCAATGATGTGGATTTCTCCACTTCCAGTTTTTCAAGAAGTAAGACCAAGACTGGAGTAGGACCTTTTAATCCTGGTAGAAAGAATGTCGCAGGAGACGTATTTCAGAATGGAGAATCTGCAACTCATCATAATCCTGATTCTTGGATCTCCCAATCAGCTTCATTTCCCTGTAATCAGAAACAACCAGGAGTAGACTCTTTATCACCAGTGGCCTCACTTCCTAAACAGATTTTCCAGCCTTCTGCCCAACAGCAACCTACTAAACCAGTTAAAGTCACTTGTGCAAACTGCAAAAAGCCTTTACAGAAGGGCCAGACAGCTTATCAACGAAAAGGATCAGCTCACCTCTTTTGTTCGACCACCTGTCTTTCTTCCTTCTCTCATAAGCCTGCTCCAAAGAAACTCTGTGTTATGTGTAAAAAAGATACAACTACAATGAAAGGAACCATGTTGCTCAAGTGGATTCAAGCGAGTCCTTCCAGGAATTCTGCAGTACATCTTGTTTATCTCTCTATGAAGACAAACAGAATCGTACTAAAGGACCTCTAAATAAATCAAGATGTACAATCTGTGGTAAACTAACAGAGATTCGCCATGAAGTCAGCTTTAAAAATATGACTCATAAGCTGTGCAGTGACCACTGCTTTAATAGATATAGAATGGCCAATGGTTTAATAATGAATTGCTGTGAACAGTGTGGAGAGTACTTGCCCAGTAAAGGTGCTGGAAATAATGTTTTGGTGACTGATGGCCAACAGAAAAGATTTTGCTGTCAAAGTTGTGTCAGTGAATACAAACAGGTAGGTAGTCATCCAAGCTTCCTAAAGGAGGTTCGAGATCACATGAAGGACTCTTTCTTAATGCAGCCTGAGAAATAAGGAAAACTGACAACTTGTACTGGTTGCCGAACACAGTGCAGGTTTTTTGATATGACTCAGTGTATAGATCCTAATGGATATATGGAGCCATATTGTTCAACTCCTTGTATGAACAGTCACAAGACAAAATATGCAAAATCACAAAGTTTGGGAATTATTTGCCAATTTTGTAAGCGAAACTCTTTACCCCAATACCAAGCCACAATGCCTGATGGAAAACTGTATAACTTTTGCAATTCCAGTTGTGTGGCTAAATTTCAGGCTCTAAGTATGCAGTCATCTCCAAATGGCCAGTTTGTAGCACCAAGTGATATTCAGTTGAAATGCAACTGCTGCAAAAATTCTTTTTGTTCAAAACCAGAAATCCTGGAATGGGAGAACAAAGTGCATCAGTTCTGCAGCAAAACTTGTTCAGATGACTCTAAGAAGTTGCATTGCATAGTTACATATTGCGAATACTGTCAAGAGGAGAAGACTTCATGAAACAGTAAATTTCTCTGGCGTTAAGAGACCTTTCTGTAGTGAAGGCTGCAAATTATTATACAAACAGGATTTTGCAAGACGTTTAGGACTGAGATGTGTTACTTGCAACTATTGTTCTCAGCTATGTAAGAAGGGAGCAACTAAAGAACTTGATGGTGTTGTGAGAGATTTCTGCAGTGAAGACTGCTGTAAAAAATTTCAGGATTGGTACTACAAGATAAGAAAATGAGTATAAATTTGGACCATGGATAGTCAGAAAAATTACAAGAAGAGCATTAATTCCGATGTTGATAACATGGAAAACCACCTCAATGCTGAAACTTCATTGTGGAAACAGTTGTAAAGCATATGAAGACAGGCCAGGCACCGTGGCTCACGCCTGTAATCCCAGCATTTTGGGAGGCTGAGGCGGGTGGATCACTTGAGTTCAGGAGTTCAAGACCAGCCTGGGCAACATGGTATAAAACCCCATCTCTACGAAAAATATAAAAATTAGCCATGCATGGTGGCACACACCTGTAATCCTAGCTACCAGGGAGGCTGAGGCAGGAATATCACTTGAACCTACCAGGCGCAGGTTGCAGTGAGCTGAGATGGTGCCATGGCACTCTAGCCTGGGCGACAGAGCGAGACTCCATGTCAAAAAAAAAAAAGCACGTCAAGACAGACATCATTATGACTTCAGAATTGTTAAGACCTCTAAAGAAACAAGTAACAAAATAGTTGAATATGGAGAACAATATTTAGTTTACTTTAACAAGGTGATTGGTATTAAAATGATACTACTTGGAGAATTGCAGGAGTTCTTGGTGCAGTCCTTTAATATCTATAATTCACCATGTTAACTAGCATTTTGTAAATAAAAAGAGGAAAATGCCTTCCAAGTTGTTAAGAGCTGTAAAGTAATTGAGACTGAGTTTTGGTGTACTTTAAAAAAGGTTGCTTTATTACTTTACTGTTGCTTCTATATGATGTGAACTTTAAAAATTAAGGCTCAGATTTTAGAAATACACAGAGGACAAACATACACTCTAAAACGTGTTCTTTTTAGTCTAAACCAAATTTTGTAGATACTGGTGTTTTTGAGAAATCACTCAGAAAAGCAGCTTGAAATGCTTGATTTTAGTTTAGCACATACAAGTGCACTTTTATCCCCATTGTTTAGGAGGTTTTATTTTTAAAATTTTGTTTTGGATAATCTCAAAACAATAAAGGTGTTTAGTGAGGAAAATAACAAACAAAAACAACAACAAAAAAAAACACCCACACAAATAGCAGCATACTACACGTACTGTTCATGCACTTCAGTCTTTTCATTTCCTATACCTTAGAGACTTTCCTAAATTACTTCATATAATTTACTCCTTTTAAGAGCTGCTACTAATTCACTATATAACTGTATCAATTATTTTACCATTTCCCTACTTATAAGTGATTAGGTTTTGTAAGAACTTTTGTGCTTACAAACACAGTAATGAATACCTTCATGCTATTTTTAACCCCCACCTATGCATAAGTGTGTGTAAATATGTAATATGCCTACGATAAATCTGCTAAAAAGGTTATGTGCATTCTTCATGTGTGACTGCATGTGCATATGCAGACTTCTTTTATTTACAAAAGAAATGTGTACTGAAGTACAGCATACATTCAGAACAGTAGATAATTCTTAAGTTCCTAGCTTGAATTTTCCCAATATAATCCCACTTAACACAGATTAAAAAAAAAAAAAAAAAAACTACAAGTTTATACGCCTCCAAAAGCCCCTTACTGGGTGGAGACCCAGTAAGCTCCACAAGAGTAATACCACCCTGGCTTCTAACACCACAATTTTGTCTGTTTTTGAACGTGTATTTTTGTGTTTGGCTCTTTCACCTAAGATTATGTTTGTGAGTCATTCATGTTGTGTGAATTGTAATTCATTATTACTGTTCTGTAATATCCCATTATGTAAATGCATCACAACTTCTCTAAACTTACCTATATTACACAAGATATGTGCATTCTTACATTTTAATATTATTCAATTGTTCTCCACAGAGTTTAGAATCTTACCATTAACATATGGAAGTAACTATTTTCCTACACCTTAGCCAACAGCTAATCAAACATCTTAATCTTGGCTTATCGGATATTTTAAAAATGCTTTCAGTATAGTTTCAATTTGCTTTTTTCTTGTAACTGAAACTGAGGAACATTTCATATATTTAGGTATAAAAGCCACTTGACTTTCCTTTGAACTGCCTCCGAAAGTGCCCACTTGGCCTTTTCTATCAGCAAGTGATCCTGCTTCGTAAAGGAAATTAGCCCTTTGAACATGCTGCATGGCAACTACTTTTTCCCAGCTTATCACTGCAGTCCCAATTTTGTTTATACTAGTTTTTGCCATGTCTAGGTTGTCTGTTTTTTGCGGTTTTGTTTAAGATGAAAAGTCTCGCTCTGTTGCCCAGGCTGGAGTGCAGTGAAGTGGTGGGATCTCAATGGTTCATGCCTGTAATCCTAGCACTTTGGGAGGCCAAGGTGGGTGGATCACTTGAGGTCAGGAGTTCAAAACCAGCCTGGTTGACATGGTGAAACCCCCATCTCTACTAAAAAAAATAAAAAATAAAAAAATTAGGTGGTGGCAGATGCCTGTAATCCCAGCTACTCAGGAGGCTGAGGCAAAAGAATTGCTTGAACCCAGGAGGTGGAGATTGCAGTGAGATGAGAACACACCACTGTACTCTAGCCTGGCCGAGGAGACTCCATATTAAAAAATTTTTTTTTAAAAAGTGAGATAGCAAGCTAGCTGTCTCTTTTCCTGAATGGCTACTCAGTTCATCCAATACTATTTACTAAAGAATTCACTATTTTCATCACATATACCACTGTTGACCACATAAGACATTCCTATAAATGAGGCTACTTCAGTGCTGTCAACTCTGTGCCACTGATCAGATGCTCAAGTTGGTTTGGCTTCAACATACACTTTAACATTTGACAGCACTAATACCCCCTTCCTGAACAGTTTCAAAATTTTTGTGAGAATTTTCATTTTTGTTCTTTCATAAAACTTTAAAATCAAGTTTTGAAAAGCCTATTGAAATATTAATTGGGATTAATTTAAATTCACAAAGAGAGTGTGTGTATGTATCTTCTCCCAAAGATTGCATCTCACTATATTGCCCAGGCTGGCTGGTCTC
This sequence comes from Saguinus oedipus, assembly GCA_031835075.1. NCBI lineage: Eukaryota > Metazoa > Chordata > Mammalia > Primates > Cebidae > Saguinus > Saguinus oedipus. The sequence continues at coordinate 5,533,262 of CM063172.1, read as the reverse complement.
CAATTCCTGGCCTCAAGTAATCCTCCCACCTCAGCCTCTCAAAGTACTATGTTATAGGCATGAGACACTGTGCTTGGCCTATTTCACTAAATTTAAGACATTTTCAATATAAGATGCACAGTTATTTTATGCCACTTGAAAGAGCTTCTTTAGATGTAAACGCTTCTGTTTTCATATCATACCTGACTTGTACTTATAATAAAAGGAAAGTTATATAAAATAAATTGGTTAAGATGCTCCTAACCTAACTTCAGAATTACCACATGGCCAGAAGTACCTGGAAGATGTCATCTTTTTTTTTTTTTTTTTTTTTTTTTTTGCAATTATATTTTTTCTTTTTTTTTTTAATTTTTATTGCATTTTAGGTTTGGGGTACATGTGCAGAACGTGCAAGACAGTTGCATAGGTACACACATGGCAGTGTGTTTTGCTGCCTTCCTCCCCTTCACCGACACTTGGCATTCATCCCCAGGCTATTCCTCCCCTGTCATCAGTTTTAATATCTTCACTTTAGAAATCATAAAAGGTTAAAAAAAAAGTATCTTTCTAACAATATAAAATATGGCAACTTAGAGGGGATACTGACATCATATCAATGTGAATGCTGTCCTATTCAAGAACAAAATATGTTTTAGCATTTACTCTTTTATGAGCATCAGTAAAGTTTTATGTTTTTCAGAAGTATCTTTCATTTTCTTGTTAATTATTAAGGTTATCTTACTTTTTTCTTTGTAGAGATAGGGTCTGACTGTGTTGCCCACACTGGTCTCAAACTCCTGGGCTCAATTGACCCTCCCACCTTGGCCTCCCTCCAAAGTGCTGGGATTACAAGCATGAGCCACTGTGCCTGGCTAGTTTATTTCTAAGTAGAATTTTTTTCCTTCAAAAATTCTGTTTTGAAAATGTGCAAAACCTTTATACATAAAATTATATAACAATATAGAGAAGAAAAATTAAAGAATAAAACACCTGGAGAAAAAAATGTTTATGAATCAGAGGATTCAATGGTACAAACATTTCAAATTCCCATTATAGCAGGTGTAACTAAAAACAACAAACAAACAAAACTTCCAATTATTCCAAACTGATTCAACACAATTTCAATCAAATCCTAACAAGTATTCTTGTGGAACATCACAGCTGATTCTAAAATTTATGTAAAAAAGCACAGGGCCCAGGGCCACACATAACCAAGATTTATTATCCACTGAATATCAAGACATAAAACTAGACGAGTGATTCTCAAACTTTCTGGTTGGACATTCCTACAAACTATTGAGATTCTAAAATGCTTCAGTTAACATGGGTTATAGCTATTATATTTAACACAGTAGAAATTAATTTATTTAAGAAATTAATTAACTTATTTATTAAGATGGAGTCTCCCTCTGTCACCCAGGCTGAAGTGCAGTGGCATGATCTTGGCTCACTGCAACCTCTGCTTCCCAGGTTCAAGAAATTCTCCTGCCTCAGCCTGCCAAGTAGCTGAGATTACAAGCATGTGCCACCACATCCCACTAATTTTGTATTTTTTTATTTTATTTTATTTTTTGAGATGGAGTTTCGCTCTTGTTACCCAGGCTGGAGTGCAATGGCACGATCTCGGCTCACCGCAACCTCCGCCTCCTGGGTTCAGGCAATTCTCCTGCCACAGCCTTCTGAATAGCTGGGATTACAGGCAAACGCCACCATGCCCAGCTAATTTTTTGTATTTTTAGTAGAGACGGGGTTTCACCATGTTGACCAGGATGGTCTCAATCTCTTGACCTCGTGATCCACCCGCCTCGGCCTCCCAAAGTGCTGGGATTACAGGTGTGAGCCACCGTGCCCAGCTAATTTTCTATTTTTAGTAGAGACAGGGCTTCACCATGTTGCCCAGGCTGGTCTCAAACTCCTGACCTCAAGTGATCTGCCTGCCTTAACCTCCCAAAGTGCTGGGATTACAGGCATGAGCCACCAGGCCCAACCAAAACAGGAAAGTTTTAAGTATTAATTCATTCATTTAAAAATAAGAAGAAATCTATTATATGCTACTATAAATAACACTTTGATGAAAAATAACTTTTCCAAAACAAATTTTTAAAAATGAGTGAGAAGAGTGGCACTCTGACATTTTTGGAAATCTCCTTTATTTGGGAGACAGCTTGGTTCTCTTACCTGCTTCTGCATTCAATCTGGTGCAACACTGCATTTCATGTGGCCTCTGGAAAACCCTATTGTACATTTGTGAGAACATGGGTCTGAAGCAAAAAAATCACCTAGCGTTACTATGAAGAGTTTTGACCTGGCGAACACCCCGCTCTGAAAGGGTCTCAGGATACCACGTATAGAAGAGGCAGGCAAATCCTTGTAAACACAATCACCTGACTTGTGTCCAAGGAAGCTCTACGAAGCAGGAGGGGATGGCATTTTCAATAAATGGAACTAAACATCATCATCATCATCATCATCATCATCATCATCATTTGTCATCTAGGAAAACAAACTGACCCCATCTCACACCACACACAAAAATTCCAGAGACTGTTGATTTAAATGTGAACGGCAAACAATAACAGAAAATAATGTACACTGTCTTCACACAGGGGTACAAAAACTCCTAATTACAAAGGGAAAGTCAGAAACGTTCAACTACATTAAAATTAAGATTTTCTTTAATCAGAGATGCAAATCAAAACTACAATGAGATACCATTTCACTCCAGCTTAAATGGCTTTTATCAAAAAGACAGGCAATGACTGATGATGGCGAGGATGTGGGGAAAAAGGAACCCTTGTACACTGTTGTTGGGAATGTAAATTAGCATAATCACTATGTGGAGGTTCCTCAAAAAGTTAAAAATAGAACTACTGTGTGATCCAGAAATCCCACTGCTGGGTATACATCCAAAAGAAAGGAAATGAGTACATCGAAGAGATTTCTGCACTCCCATGCTGACTGCAGCACTATTCACAACAGCCAAAATGTGGAATTAACCTAAGTGTCCATCGATAGAAAAATGGATAAAGAAAATGTGGTACTTATAAATAATGCAGTACTATTCAGCCATCAAAATGAATGCAATCCCGCCATTTGCAACAACATGGATAAAACTGGAGGACGTCATGTCAAGTAAAATAACCAGGCACAGAAAGACAAACATTGCATGTTCTAACCCATATGTGGGAGCTAAAGGAAAAAAACTGAACCCACGTAGACATAGTAGAGGACAGGAAGGTAAGTGGCAAATAAGGAGGGATGGGTGAATGGGTACAAAAATACAGTTAAAAAGAATGAATAAGTCTAGTGTTCAGTAGCACAATAGGGCAACACAGTTAACAGTAATTCTTTTTATATTTCAAAATAACTAATAGACTAGAATTGGAATATTCCTAACATGAAGAAATGATAAATACTTCAGGTGATGGGGTACCCTACCGTAATCTGATAATTATGCATTGTATGCCTGCATCAAAATACCACATCTACCCCATAAGCATGTATGGTTATTATGTATCCATAATAATTAAAGATTAAAATTAAAAATTTTTCTGTTAGTGAAGAGATACCTTTAAGAGAATAAAAATGCTGGCTACTAACTAGTAAAAGACACCTGCAACACAGATATGGGGCAGGGAGGGAGGGGATCAATATATTTATCCCTTATACAAACCAATAAAACAAAGACTACCTACCAGAAAATTAGGCAAAAGACTTCAATGAGCTCTTCAAACAGAAGACATCCAAATGGCCAAAAAACAAAAAAAAAATATATATATATACACACATATATATATGGATATGAAACGGCTGTTCAACCTCATTAGTAAACAGAGAAATGCAAATTAAAACCAGAGTGGAGTGTTAATTGGTACAACCACTTTGGGAAACTGTTTTGTCGTTTCTAATACTCACCTGCCCCATAACCCAGAAATACACTCCTAGATATATACCCAAGAGAAATAAGTACATGTAAGAATGTTCATAGCAGCTTAATTCACAATATCCAAAACCTAGAAACAATAAGTAAATGAATAAACAAAGTATAATATAATCATACAACAGAACTCAGCAAGAAAAAAAGAGTAACTAACAACATGGATAAATTGCAAAAAACCATTATGCTGAACAAAAGAAGTCAGACACAGTAGAGTACACAGAATCTGAGCTCATTTATGGGAAGTTCAAAAACAAGTAAAACGCATGTATAGTGGCCGAAGTCAAAACTGTGTGATTAGAATAGCAGCTTCTGTCTGGAAAAGAGCATGAGAGAACTTTCTGGGGTGATGGAAATATTCTATATGTGGGTAGTGGTTACAGAGATACATTTATATGTAAAATATCCTTTCAGGCTGTATATTTTTGTATTTTATTGTGTATGACATACACCTCAGTTACACACAAAAAACCATTATATACCTATCAGAATGGTTAACAAAATTGGGAAACAGGTGGATAAGCAAGAATTCTCACATTGTTGGTAGGAATCTAAACTAGTGCAACCACTTTGGAAAATAGTCTGGCATTACTAAGTAAAACTGAAGATATACAAAAAAGTTTATAGCAGCAATATTCATAATTGCTGTGAACTGGAGAGAAATATCCATCCGAAAGAGAGTAAAGGCTGGGCATAGTGGCTCAGGTCTGTAGTCCCTGCACTTTGGGAGGCTAAGGCAGGTGGATCACCTGAGGTCAGGAGTTTGAGATCAGCCTGGCCAACATGGTGAAACCCTGTCTCTACTAAAAATACAATAATTAGTGGGGTGTGGTAGTGCACACCTGTAGTTCCAGCTACTCAGGAGGTTGAGGAAGGAGAATTGCTTGATCCCAGAAGGCGGAGGTTGCAGTGAGCCAAGATTGTGCCACTGCACTCCAGCCTGGGTGAAAAAGTGAAACTCAGTCTCCAAAAAAAAAAGAGAGAGAGAGTGAATACATCAATTGTATTAGATTCCTAACAGAGTATTATTCAACAATGACTAAGAGCAAACTACAGCTCCATGAAACACAGTTGAATCTCACAAAATGACACTGAATGAAAGCAGCCAAGTAAAGAAAACAAATTAAATGGTTCCGTTTATATAAAGTTCAAAGAGCAGGGAAAACTATAAGCTACCAAGTTTAGGTGTAATCTTAGAAAAGTAAGAAAATGATTCTCATCAAAGTCAGGAGAGAGGTAACATTTTTGAGAAGGAGAAGGCATATAGTTGATTAGGGGGAAGTTAAGGGAGGGCTTTCAGGAGCACTGGCATTGGTCTATTTAATGACCTGAATATAGGTTACAGGGTTATGCTTTGTTGATTACAACAACAAAAGATGCACCACTCAATGATTTTTCTGTGTATATGGTTCTTTTCTTGAGACAGAGTCTCACTGTGTCATCCAGGCTGGAGTGCAGTGGCACGATCTCAGTTCACTACAACCTCTGCCTCCTGAATTCAAGTGATTCTACTGCCTCAGCCTTCCAAGTAGCTGGACTTATAGGCACCTACCACCGAACCCACATAATTTGTTGTGCTTTTCAAGTAGAGATGGTTTCACCATGTTGGCCAGGCTAGACTCAAACTATTGACCTCAGGCAATCCACCCGCCTCAGCCTCCCAAAGTGCCGGCATTACAGGCGTGAGCCACCGTGCCCAGCCAATGATGCCTTTGGTTAAGACAGTAAACAGCATTTTTGGAGGAAGAATATGAAATAAATCTTGGACATGCTGAATATGGAATACTTTTTAAACGTAGAAGTAGAGATGTCCAGGAGGCAATTAGGCATTAGCAGATCCAGTTCTCAACAGCAGAAGTTGGAGTAGAGATGAAAATGTTGGATTTGCCCATGACTGAGGCCATGGACATGGCTGTGACTGCTTAGGCAAAGAATGACAGAAGGGCCTAGGGCTGATGTGTGGAACATCAACATTTAATGGCCAAATACAGGAGACTAAGCCAGCAAAGAAAAAAAAGAGTGGTAAGAGGAAAATGAGAACATGTCATGCAAGAGGAAAGAGCGTCTCAAGAGTAAGAAGTCCCTCTCTGTAGGTTGATGTGTTACTGAGAAGCGGCGGGGGGTGTGCGGGGGACATGGATTGTGTGTAGTTCTCAGCAAGTCAGTTGTTACTCCACCTCTTTCTGGCTGATCTGACACAGGCAACAACCCAACAGAAAACCAATGTTTCTGAGAATGGCTGCAAGTTTTTATGTGCTGTCTTCTGAGGTGAGAAATCAAGCCTGAGCTATTCTTTCTCCTGATTCTCAGGAAGGAAGAAGGCAGATGTGAGAACACTAGGTCTGTGTGTCACTGGGCAGCATCACTGTTAAAAGGTCAGCACACAGATGTGAGCTCACTTTTCTCCTTCCATGTGACTGAAGTGGTTGAGAAGGTCGTCACTCCCTCCTGTACCCCGCACTGTCAGGGATAGCGAGGGCCAAACCTACTGCGTGGGCAGAAGAGGCCAGGGCAGGTGTCCAAGGCCAAATCAGCAGTCAGCCAGGGCAAATGGGCTCGCTCTGGTTACATGACCTGGGACAACTGACAGAAAGGAGTGAAATGTGGGGAAGAGCGCAGTGTGTTTGAGAACTGCGGAGATGAAAAGGGTTCATCTCATGGCCTGCTTTAGTTTGAAACAATTTAAGCTTAACTAGATTCCAAAAAACCCCCAGCATTTCCACATGAGCCAGCTGGTCTCATTCCAGTCTTCTACCCTGGAGTTTGCTGCCCAAGTCCTAGTTAAGAATAAAATACACAGTCCTTTTGTTTTCCATTTGTCAGTGAAAATATTTAATACACATCTTTCTCCCATGGACCCTGTAGACTTGAAAACAGTGGCTACAGACTGGAGACACTTCTGATATTCCAGGAATCCCTGACCAGAATAATATGAAATTACCATAATTTCTCAATTTCTAGTACCACACACATAAATTACATCTCTCTCACACACACACACACACACACACACACACACACACACACACAGAGGCAGGCTTACCTACCTCTCAGAAAATTGCACAGATTCAACATGAACAAATAGTAATTAATGTGTTCCTTACTGGCTAGTGAATAATAATGTTAACTAAAACAAAAACAAGTATTATTTTTAAACCCACTATTGCCCCCCACCAAATATTTAAATCATGAAGTCTAAAATGACAGAATAGCAAATTAATACAGTCCTTTGGGAGGGAAATCTGGTGATACATATTAGAAACTATAGTACATTCTTACAATGAATACTATGTAAACACTTTAAAAATGAGATGCCTGTGTGAGAACTAGCTTTGAAGGAGACACAAGGTATTTACCAATTATTATACTGAATGATAGCTAGTATTTGTGGAACACCTATGTACTAGGGCTGTGCTGACTGATTATACACCTGCTGTTTAATTATATAATAACCTTACAAGGGAGGTGGCATACTAACCTCATTTAATAAATAAAATGAAAGCGGAGGCTTAAGTTTATTATCTAGTATCACTGAGAAAGGACATAGCAGAATCAGGATTTAAAACCATGAAACCTTGATTTCAGAACCTATAGTTCCACTCGCTGTGCCAGTGGGTCATAAAGTATACATAGTGCCAGTGGGTCATAAAGTATACATACTTTTCAAAAAATCATTTAATATGCATCATTGTTACATATTTCTTAATATACAGCAATGCACATAAAACATCAATGTTATATATTTATGTAATATACATCAATGTACGAGTTCATAGCTCTTACCACTAAGACTTTTTGGATTTCTTTAGTAAATTTTAAGAAAACTGTTACGAATTAAAAGTACAGATGATACAAATATATGGCAAAACTAACAAGGAGACACATCAATGACTAAAAGTTTGGAGAACAAAACTTTCACCCTTTCAAAAAGCACTTTATTATTTATATGCTGCAATACTGTATGAAATTTTCACAACCATCACGTATTACCTCAGAGTTTTTTCAAAAAAAGAAAACAACCCCCGAAAACATTTTTGAAATAAAACAAGAGTAAAAGCACTATCTTACTGTGTACTCTCAGAAACTAGAAACATCCTTCTTATCCAACATAAGAGTTAAGTAGTTATCAACTTGATTAAAGAGTCCTTAATCATTAAATTAACAACAAGAAAAAGAGATCATACTATACTGCCAAGTACAGTTATCAACTTGATCAAATAGTCCTTAATCATTAAATTAATGCCAGCAAGAAAAAGATACCATTCTATACTGCCAATTGTTACAAGAGTCTGAGTATACATATACCACATATCATGATAAAGTCTCTTCAGACCCAGAATTAAAGGTGAAAAGAGAAATGAAAACAGGAAGAGATGACAGGAGGCTCTTCCCTATCTCTAACACTATCTTACTCTAACACTATCTTTGTAGTACATGTGTTTAGAACAAAACAGTGCTACAGTGAGCATCCAGGTTAAAACCATTATCAGAGGCAACTCCACAATAAACAGAAACAGTACGCTCCTTTATGGAAAGACCTGCTAGTAAGAACTGACTCCTTCCCATATTCATCTATAAATTCAGCCAATTCTAATCACAATCTCAATAGGATTTGTCTTAAAACTCATCAAAATAATTCTAAAATTCACCAGAAACAGTAAATTCACGAAAATAGCTAAGAAAAATTTGAAAATGAGCATATTGGCCCTATCAGATACCAAATGTCTATAAAAAGTCACAGGGGAGGGGAAGTAATGGAATAAACACAGACAGATCTGTCACTGGAACAGAACTGAGACTCCACAAAGAGGCCTCATGGATGCAGGAAGACCTTGTGGCATTTGAAATATGAACAGGTCAGTGAACTGAGAGACACAAAAGCTTACCCATTTGGGAAAAAGTTAGATTCCTACCCTCACACTAGACACAAAAGGAAATTCCATATAAATTAAATGAGCCTCAGTGTGGGAAAAAAAAAATTTCACATAAAATATATGAAAAATTTTTAAAGATAATCTTGGGATGGTAGAGATTTTGCTAAACAATAAAAAAAAGATACCAAAGCTATAAAGAAGTGAAAGATTTTCAAGAATTTTTTTAAGTGAAAGATCTGACCACCTAAGTTAAAACTACTGTATAAAGACACCATAAACAAAATTAAAAGACAAGTAACAAATGAGGAGAAAATACATGTAACACATATAACAAAAGATTAACCATTGTGATATCTAAAGAACTCCTATAAAGCAGTAAGAAGGAAAGATAACCAGAAGCGGGAAAAATGGGCAAAGTTATGAACAGACAATATCCAGAAGACTAATGTAACACCGAGTAAACTACAATCTAGGGGATTAAAGAAGTCACATTTTTTTAAAACAAATTACACTTATTTACATGATATCAGAATAGGAAATACCCTTTTAAAATTGAACCTACAGACAAAAATTACTAAGAAAAGTCATTAAAAATTTTCATAGACTTAAAAAGAACTTTGTACTAGCATTTGTCTAAATCAATGTGAAAAATTCTAAGATATATAAGCAGGAGAAGAAACACAGTTAATAAAAACGTGAACACCTCATTATCAAAGAAGGTGATTATAAATTAAAAAATACTTTTTTAAAATATGAAAACAATTAAACCCTGCTGATGCTTGGGGAAAATGCAAATCAAAACAATGACATGACTGAGAATGCCCAATATTGGCAAGATTATAGGGCACCCAGTATTCTCTTACATTACTGGTGGAATTTTTAAAATTGGAAAATAGTCTTTTTTTTTTTTTTGAGACAGAGTTTCACTCTGTCACCCATGCTGGAGTACAATGGCACAATCTCGACTCACTGCAACCTCTACCTCCTAGGTTCAAGCCATTCTCCTGCCTCAGCCTCCAAAGGAGCTGGGATTAATTTTTGTATTTTTAGTAGAGACGGGGTTCCACTGTTGGCCAGGGCGGTCTCAAACTCCTGACCTCAAATGATCCAGCCACCTCAGCCACCCAAAGTGCTGGGATTATGGCCACTGCGCCCAGATGCAATATGTTAAGTCAGGAAAAGACATATTAAACATAAAGTAAGATCTCAACCATGTAGTAAAATAATAACTATGTTTTATGAGTACCTTTATGCCAGGGACCAGGCATGTTTACATGCACTAGTGTACTTCATATTCACAATAATCCTATGAGTTAACACTAATTATTAACCTCATTTTATGGAGGAAGAAACTGAGACAAGAAATCAAGTGACGGAGCCAAGACTTCAACTCAGGTTGACTCTAGAGTCCCAGATCTTAGTCACTAGCACAATGTACAGAAATTAATCAAACTCTTTAAACACAGTGGACTTGAGTATACTGTCTACTTTAATTCCCTAATTTGTCATAGATTTTCTACTTTACTTCTCAAATACAATGATTTTTTTAAAGGATCAATAATCACAAGACAGCAGCAGTGTCCCTGAAATTACCCTAGAGATGCTAACTACAAAATAAAACTTATAAATCATAATCCAATAGCTTTAAATATTTTAGTACAAGAACATTTTTCTAAATGAATTTCATGTGGATCTATAACGTAAGAAACAGATTAAAGCACTATTTTATTCTATCAGTGTATTTTAAAGTTCAAATGTGGCCGAGTATGGTGGCTCATGCCTTTACAGCAGCACTTCGGGAGGCTGAGGCGGGCAGATCATTTGAGATCAGGAATGTGAGACCAGCCTGAACAACATGGTGAAACCATGTCTCAACTAAAAATACACACACACACAGACACACACACACACACACACACACACACACAGACACACACACACACACACACAATTAGCCGGGTATGGTGGCACATGCCTGTAGTCCCACCTACTCAGGAGGCTGAGGCAGGAGAATCGCTTGAAGCTGGGAGGAGGTTGCAGTGAGCCAAGATTTCGCCACTACATTCCAGCCTGAGCAACAGAGTGAGACTCCATCTCAAAAAAAAACCTCTAATGTAGAACACGTATAATGAAAACAATAAAATTCTTCAGATGAACACAAACTTTATAGATGATTAGGCAGTCTTATGTCAAATTTGTTTTGTTTTGATTGCATGGTATCAAGAAAAACCTGATTCACAAAGATGAGTAGATGAGTAAAGCATGTTTTGCAAATGATAAAGCATATTTTTTGTGTGTTTTTTTAAATAGTACATTAATGCTATGTACAGATTTAATTACACCTGTCCAGAAGTTTTAAAAGTGGAACATTTCTAAATTATGTAATAATGTTAAGGAATGTGAATACTTGGTAGTTGTAAACTTTTTTGGTAAAAAATAAAAACTTTACAATATGTACTAATGCTGATATATGCATAAGGCAGTCACGTTATTGCATGATACAATTAGTTCTGATAGTACTGAATCTCCTTAGTTACAGGAGCAAACAAGCACCACCATAAAATTTCAAAATATGAACATAAAACTACAGTCTTACTAATCAATAATATTTTTATCCTTTCTGAGGAGGAAAAGAAAAAAACAATTTTAAGTAAAAAATAAAATGGCTTTTTTTATTTCCTGAGACAGAGTCTCGCTCTGTCACCCAGGCTGGAGTGCAGTGACATGATCTCGGCGCACTGTAACCACCACCTATCGGGTTCAAGTGACTCTCCTGACTCAGCCTCCCTAATAGTAGCTGGAACTACAGGTATGTGCCACCATGTCCAGCTAATTTTTGTATTTTTAATAGAGAAGAGCTTTCACCATGTTGGCCAGGATGGTCTCAATCTCTTGACCTCGTGATCCACCCACCTTGGCCTCCCAAACTGCTGCAATTACAGGCAGTAGCCACCGCATCCGACCTGAGCCACCATGCTCAGCCTAAAAAATAAAATGGCATTTTAAAAGTTTCAAGTCTATACACAAAACGAGAAACTCTATTCCAAGGATTGTTATCCTGGGTATGAGCATTATACACAATTTACATTTTCTTCCTTTTGCTTATTTTCTCTCAAATATTCTAAACGCATTGCTTTCTTTTCTTTCTTTCGTTCTTACTTTTTATTTTGAGATGCAGTTTTGCTCTGTTGCCCAAGCTGGAGTGCAGTGGTTCTATCTCAGCTCACTGCAACCTCTGCATCCCAGGTTCAAAGCAGTTTTCATGCCTCAGCCTCTCAGGTGGCTGAGACTATAGGTGTACAAACCACCATGCCTGGCTAATTTTTGCATTTTCGGTAGACACAGGGTTTCACCATGTTCGCCAGGCTGGTCTCGAACTCCTGACCTCAGGTGATCCACCTGCCTTGGTCTCCCAAATGCTGGGATTACAGGCGTGAGCCACCATGCCTGGCCAACTTTTTATTTTAAAAGTATTATCATTACAAACCACAGGAATTTGCAAAAAAGTACACAGGGAGGTCCCAAGTACACTCGCCCAAATTCCTCCAATGTTATAACTTACGTGACTCTAGTACACTGTCACCATCAGGAAACTGACCTTGGTACAATCCCAAGTTTATTCAGGTTTCAACAGTTTCATATGCAAAATGGGACTTGAGAACACTAGGATTTGTATGTAATATGTGTGTCTGTGTGTTTGTATGAAATTTCATCACATTTGCAGCTTTGTATAATCACACCTGAGATACAAAGGTGTTCCATCCCTACACAGCTCCCTCATGCTACCACTTTATAACCACACCACCCCTCACCTCCCATTACTAACTCCTAGCAACCACTAAATCTGTTCTCCATCTCTGCAGTGTTATTTCAATAATGTTACATAAATGCAATCATACAGTGTGTAACCTTTAACTTTTTTTTTTTTTTGAGACAGAGTCTTGCTCTGTCACCCAGGCTGGTGTGCAGTGGCACAATCTTGGCTCACTGCAATCTCTACCTCCCAGGTTCAAGTGATTCTCCCACCTCAGCCTCTCTAGTAGCTGGGATTACAGGCATGCACCACCACGCCTGGCTAATTTTTGTATTTTTTGTAGAGACACGGTTTCATCATGTTGGTAAGGCTGGTCTTGAACTCCTGACCTTAGGTGATTCACCTGCCTTGGCCTCACAAAGTACTGGGATTACAGGCATGAGCCACCATGCCCAGCCTTCACTCAGTATAACTCTCTTGAGATAGCCTGGTGGTACAAGTCACTTGTCATAATATATTAAAATTTAGCATGATATGCACTTGAGTGTATATAAGCATTTATAACATTTTAAAGTTTAAAACATTAAAATGTGAATCAAAGGCGTATGAAATCCCTGTTTCACTGACACAGAACAAGGATTCTGGGATACAAATTTTGAAAACTGGTAATCTAATATATGTCTAGTACAATCCATTACAGGCTGAGTATTCCTTATCTGAATGCTTTGGAGCAGAAACACTTTGGATTTGGAATTTTTTTAGATTTGGGAATATGTGCATTATATACCAGTTGAGCATCCCAAATCTGAAAGTGCGAAATCCAAAATGTTCCAAAATCCCAGAACTGTGAGTGCCAATATGTCACTCAAAGGAAATGCTCACCAGGGAATTTCAGAGTTTGGATTTTCGGATTAGGGATCCTCAGCCTGTACGAGCACTTTACAGAAGAAAGGCCCAGGGCTCAGTGCTATGTCTTACCAGTGTTTACAAGAGTACACGGTTTAAAAGAATGCCTGGTTTTGCACTTTTTATGGCCAAGCTCTAGATTCTGGTTCTTTCCCAACACAGTTGAGTATGTTACATTCAAATATGACCACTTGCTCTTCTTCTCAAGTGACTACTGTTTATTACCCTTTCAAGTTCTTCCTAGTGATTGAAGAAATGAACTCCTCTTAAATTTCCAGATCTCTGTGGTGATGTAGCTAGCACCACACCTCAGGTACAATTCTTCCCGGCAGGTTCACATGACAAGGACTCCCTCAGAAAGAGCTACCCCAACCTAGGACAGATTCAAACAAACTCTGCTCCCTCTCCCTCCCTCCAGGTGCCTAGATCCCCTATCTCCTTCCTCCATAGGCTAACTGGCTAAGTTTTCCAGATAGCTCACCCCCACTGCCTATCTGTTAGCTAACTTGAGTGTGACAAACCAAGTCCTCACACCTTCAGGTTTACAAGGCAAACACTCCAGGAACTTATTTCTCTAATACCAATACCTTCACAGTAATTTATCTGCCTTTCCAAAGAGTGCTCTAAACAAGTAAAAGCTATAATACAAACTCATATCTTTTTGACATACAGATACCAAAAGTGGCAGCATTTTTTCTTTCCGCAATTTAAAAAATCTGGTTGATATGGTTATCACTCTAACAATATTAGATCTAAATAGAATTTGTAGTAGTGGTAAAAGGCTGGTTGTGGCGGCTCACAACTGCAATCCCAGCACTTTGGGGGGCCAAGATGGGAGGAGTTTGAGACCAGCCCAGGCAACAAAGTGAGACTTTGTCACTACAAAAAATGAGCCAGGTGTGGTGGGGTGTGCACCTGTAGACCCAACAACTAGGGAGGCTGAGGTAGGGGGATTACTTGATGCCGGGAGGTTGAGGCTGCAGTGAGCCATGATTGCACCAGTGCACTCAGCCTGGGGAGACAGAGTGAGACAATGTCTCAAAAAATAAAGAAAGAAAAGAAAAGAAAAAAAGGAAAGGAAGAAAAGGAAGGGAAAGAAGGGAAGGCAGGAAAAAGGAGAGGAGGGGAGGAAGGAAAGGAAAGATAAGGTGAGGGAAGGATGGAAAGAGAGAGGAAAGGAAGAAAAAAGAAAGAAGGAACGACAGGAGGACAGAAAGACAGAAAAAGAGTAGTGGTAAAGAGCTTGGACTCTTGAGCCAGACTGCCTGGGTCAGAATCAGGCCTCTGCCACTGTTCTACCTGGATCAAGTGTTAGTTTATGTGGCTCTGTTTACTCATCTGTAAAATGGCAATAAAAGCTACTTGCCTCATGGGACTGTTGTGAGACTTTAAAGCATTTAGACCACTGCCTAGCATATAGTATTACCTGTAAGCATTAACATTTATCTCTACTACAGTCCAGATTCACTTCTTTGTGATATTTCTCTATTCCTCTTGGACTCTTCAGTTCAACCTGCTTCTAAAATTTCCATAACAAGAAACAATGACAATGTCAAGAATTTTATTTCTTAAATTCATCTTAGTTAGTCAAAACTACTAGAACAAATTCTCTTTTATGCCCTAGCAGTTATTAACATTTCACTAAACATAAATGCAAGCATTTAAAGGACGTGAGTAATGGAACAAATGCCAAGGCAAAGCAAGCTATCTATGAGAACATATACATGACACTCCCCTGCTAAAAAAAAGAAGCGGGGGTAGGAATAGTAAGGTCGTATGAATGTTTGTCTATTCGTCAAATGGCTCTGAAAACTTTCACAGCACTCTACTGACAGGAAGAACTGTCTGTTTGGGGGAAGGTATATGAAGACTTTTTGCAGTACACTCCCTGTTATATTTCAAATCTGAAGCAGCAAATGCATTACTTTTTTTTTTTTTTTTTTTTTTTTTGAGACAGTTTCACTCCTGTTGTCCAGGCTGGAGTACAATGGTTCTATCTTGGCTCACCACAGCCTTCACCTCCTGGGTTCAAGTGATTCTCCTGCCTCAGTCTCCTGAGTAGCTATTACAGGTGCCCACCACCATGTCTGGCTATTTTTTTTCCTTTTTGGAGATGGAGTTTCGCTTGTTGCCCAGGCTGCAGTGCAGTGGCATGAACTCGGCTCACTGCAACCTCCACCTCCAGGGTTCAAGAGATTCTCCTGCCTCAGGCTCAGGAGTAGCTGGGATTACAGGCGCACACCACCACACTTGCATAATTTTTTATATTTTTAGTAGAGATGGGGTTTCATCATGTTGGCCAGGCTGGTCTCAAACTCCTGGCCTCAGGTGATCTGCCCACCTCAGCCTCCCAACGTGCTGGGATTACAGATATGAACCACCACACCTGGCCATAAGTTCTATTCTAACAGTTTTATTATCTCAATAGGGTAGTAAATACATAGTACTTTTTTTTTAAGATATGAGAGAGGTAGTAATCCAACATTTTGTAAAACATGGCAACATTTTTGTGGACTTTGATTTTTCAAATAGACTGGACCTTTAAACACCATGGGTTTGAGCTGCATGGGCCCATTTATACATGGATCTTTTTCAACGAAATGCAGACCTGCATATATGGAGGCCCAACTTTTCACATACCCAGAATCTGCAGGACCCACAGCAGGGACTTGAGTATGCCAGGATTTTGATTGAAATAGGGGTCCTGGAACCAACCCCCTATGCTGTATGCCCTATGCATATACCATAGGACAACTGGACTACTTTTATAGTGTTAAGAAACATAAATTTGTTAAGCCTATTAACCTTCCCAGATCATTTGTACTATTCTTAACATAGAAACCCTTCTTAGAGAAGGTCGAATCTATAGGAAATACCTACATGTATTCTGCATATTAGGGCTGGGTGTGGTGGCTGATGCTGGTAATCTCAGCACTTTGGGAGGCTGAGGTAGGCAGATCACCTGAGGTCAGGAGTTCAAGACTGGCCTGGTCAACACAGTGAGACCCCATCTCTACTAAAAACACAAAAATTAGCCAGGCATGGCGGTGGGTGCCTGCAATCCCAGCTACTTGGGAGGCTAAGGCGGAAGAATCGCTTGAACTCGGGAGGTGGAGGTTCTGGTGAGCCAAGACCCCACCAATGCACTCCAGCCTGGGTGACAGAGCAAGACTCCATCTCAAAAATAAAAATAAAAAGAATACTTTTTATATTAGTTTCTCTAACACAACTTCAAAAGTGTTTTAAATGAACACATCTTTATGCTATGCCATGAAGTCAGTCATAAAACACATTAAAACAATTAACACTTAAACATATAAATGACTATATACAAGAAACTTATACTTAAAGGCATTTATTATCAAACACTGAAAAAAAAAGTAACATCTCCAATCAATGGTAACAGCTATAATTGAGGTCAGACTTTATTTCAGGAACACATATGTATGTAATCACTTTTAATCCTAAGATCCATCTGGCAAAGTAGGTTTGTTGGTTTGTTTTTTTGAGACAGGATCTCTCTCTACCACCCAGGCTAGAATGCAGTGGCACCATTATGGCTCACTCTACAGTGACCTCAGCCTCCCGGGCTCAAGTGATCCTCACACCTCAGCCTCCCAAGAAGCTGGAACTAAAGGCATGCACCACCATGCCTGGTTAATGTCTGTATTTTTTATAGAGACAGGGTTTTGCCCTGTTGCCCAGGCTGGTCTGAAACTCCTGAGTTCAAGAGATCTGCCAGGTGTCAGCCTCCCAAAGTGCTGGGATTGCAGGTGTGAGCCAGGGTCTAAGTAGGTGTAAAAATCCCAATTTAACATAAAAAATTGAGGCAACATGGAGATAAGGCCACAAGTCTAAGAACAGGAAGAGCTGGAAGCCCCCCAGATTCCTTAGATTTGAGTTCAGTATACCAAACCAATGGGGAAGGGAGGGTTAACTTAATGTTAGCTGGCAGGCTGGTGCAACAGAATTTTCACTGATTTATGGGAAAATGGAGAAAAGTAAGGAAACAAAAGTAAACTTTTTTTTTTTTTTTTTGAGACAGAGTTTCACTCCTGTAGCCCAGCTGAAGTGCAATGGCACTATCTCCACTTACTGCAACCTTTGCCTTCCGGGTTCAAGTTACTCTCCTGCTTCTGTCTTCAGAATAGCTGGGATTACAGGTGCACGCCACCACACCCCACTAATTTTATATTTTTAGTATAGACAGGGTTTCACCATGTTAGCCAGGCTGGTCTGAAAGTAAACTTTTCAATATAACTAAATGATTCCATTTAAAGATCTTTTATTCTGGCCAGGTGCTGTGCCTCATGCCTATAATCCTAGCACTTTGGGAGGACGAGGCGGGCAAATCAGGAGGTCAAGAGATCGAGACCATCCTGGCCAATGTGGTGAAACCCTATCTCTACTCCAAATACAACGAGCTGGACATGGTGGCGCATGCCTGTAGTCCCAGCTACTCAGGATGCTGAGGCAGAAGAATCACTTGAACCAAGGAGGCAGAGGTTGCAGTGAGCCAAGATCGATCACCCCACTGCACTCCAGCCTGGCGACAGAGCAAGACTCCATCTCAAAAAAATAAAAAATAAAATTTGTTGTGAGATTCCGTTCTTTCCAATTGTTTGAGTGAAAATATCCTTTTGTTAAATGAAATGATGGTGACAGGAGACCATGGTGTGGTATTTGTTTTTACTGGCTGTACCCGGTAGAGATAAAAAATCAGGCCAGACATGGTGGCTCACGAGGTCAAGAGATGGAGACCATCCTGGCCAACATGGTGAAACCCTATCTCTACTAAAGATACAAAAATTAGCTGGACGTGGTGGCGCGCGCCTGTAATCCCACCTACTCAGGACGCTGACACAGGAAAATCACTTGAACCCAGGAGGCAGAGCCTGCAGCTCTGTCACTGCTATGTGACTTAAAGCATCCTCCTGTAAATCTTCTTAGAAGTAGTTTGCCCAAAAAGAAAAATAAAAAAAAAAAAAGAAAGAAAAAAAAGTAGTAGTTTGCCCATAGATAGAAGTATTGCACATTGTACCCTCTTCACTGCGCACAGCCAAACTTCAAGCCTCGGTGACCTAATCGGGGTAGACCTCTTACTGCACACGGCCCTTGCCTTCATGGGAACGGGCCCCTTGCTGCACACTGTCCACCTCCTGGCCTCAGTGACCTAATGGGAGTGGGCCCCTTGTTTTATTGCTCACGACCCTATCACTATCCTTAAAGATGACTTCACTAAATGCCCTGCCTCCTAACCTATACACAATAAATACTCACGCTTCTGAACATTCAGGGCCTCGCCTGACTCTGCTCATAGGTGGCGAGGCCCCCCAAGCCCAGCTGTGTTTTCCTTGCAATTCTGTGTCCTGTCTCTTTATTTTTGGATCCTATGCCTCAGCACAGCATAAGGCACACCCCACGACCCTGTGGGGCCCTCAGCCCTACAGTACTGCTACATGGTAATCACTACTCAAAATAAACTAACCTGAGGTGTCCAATAATCAGCTTTCATTTAACATCTCTTTTACCTTGACAAAATAAAAACTTTCAATGTTTTGTCTACCTACTTCCAAAAGAACATTAGTCTACATATGTGATTATACATGTATACATACATATGTGATTTTGATCAGCCTGTTTATAAAGTATTTCCAAAATAAGTTGACCTGTAAATTCATTTATTAAGTGAGTAGTTTATAAACTACTTGATTTTTGCAAGTAGTTTATAAACAGGCTGATCAAACTGAACAAATTTCTTAAAATAATTTCACTGTATAGATAGCAAGTAAGTTATTTACTCTTATTAGCATATCTTATTTTTATCTATCCTTTAACCTAAGTTAAACTGTTTTATGTCCACAGCTACACATTGAAACAACACTTTCAGTCACAACACATTAAATTCACATTTAAAACTAAAAAGAGATCCAGTTACCTTTAGTCTTACATGTACTTATAAATACTTTTATTATGCTTCTTGATGTTTTATGATGCACAAACACACAGCTCTTGCAGGACATATCACTATGAGAATATTTAGATTGTATTCTTATTAAATAGTTCAAAAGTCTCCTTTTTAAAGAAAGTCAATTTTAAGAACTTAAGCGTATGGTAAAGTACTCCTTCCATGCCTCAATGTTAAAAGATCCATTTGTTTTAGACTACTTGTTTCAAAAACAAATCCAAAATTGATAATTCTGCTTAAATTCCATATTAACCTAGGATCAAAAGTTATTTTTAGTTCTTCTTGTTTCTTAAATATTTGAAATGTGCTGCTGCATAATGTTTTCCTTATATATTTTTTTATTCAACTAACTTCAGGTGGAAAGTACTTATGAGTTTAAAAGTCCTTTCCCAAAGTGGAAATAACATAAAATTTTGCATAAAAGACACTCAGTGTTTCTCAAAGGGTATCTGAGAGTCTAATCAGCCTATTAACTTGGTTCGGAATAATCAACAACAACAAACATGAGCTTTTTGTCACATCTATGTACTTCCCCTGTAAACTAATACCTACATTTTAAATGCATTTTCAAAATGTTTCCTTTGGCCATGTGATAATTATTTCCCCTGTAAAAAGCTACAGGATTTTGGTTTAAGAGCAAATGAGATAGAGCATCTGGTCCATCAGAAGGCTAAGTGGAAAGATCACACCCTGAAGTTTGTAACCAATAACAAGAGAAACTCCAATGCTACCTTGTTCATGTAATCAACAATATGTGAGTCGAAATAAACTAGTGAGCTATACATTTCTGTCTACATACCAATTTACCAATCAACAGGAGGGGAAGAAATTGCTCAAATGTGACTACTGTTAACAAACATCTAAATATTAGACAGAGTCTCTATGAATATCGTAACCTATCAATTCTGAAACCATTCCTTCGACTTCTGTTGTTTTTAATCCCTCCCCCCCCCAAAAAAAAAGCAGCCACCTTTAAAACGTAAATTCCTCCTTTTTTCAAAGTAACTTGCCTAGGAAAATTAAATACTTTAAAATGAAACGTAACAAACCAATTACAATATTTAAAAAACTAACATCATCCGTAACAAACCAATCACGCACCTTTAGCAAAGCACGTGTTTTTAATCTGCTGTGGGTATCCTACTACACTAATAAGCAACGTTTTAATCTGCTGTGGGTATCCTACTACACTAACAAGCAACAACGTTTAGAAGTCATCCCAATGCCTAAAACACCATACACATAACATACTTGTCCGTTACTCCAATGAAGCTTAAACTCAGACCCAAACTCAGACCATTACCCCCTCCTGGCACACTGAAATATACAAGGGAAATCCAAGTGCCGGCATCTTCTTCCAGAGTAGGGTCAAATTCGTTTTTGCCCGAAAATGTCACCGTCCCAGAAAGTCTGCAAATTCTCACTAGCGCTGGAGTATAAAGAGGCCTGACCACGGAAACACCTGTCCTAGCACCAGGAAGACACTGGGAAACGCAAGCCCCCTGAGGCCGCGCTAGCCCCAAAGCCTCGGCTGCAGCGAGAGAGACAAGAGGTGGCCGCTGGCCTCGCGGGTGCAACGGACAGGGTCCCACACTCTCGGCTCGCCTCCCGAGAACCAGGAAAACTGTCAGGCTGGCACGGACCCACCCTCCTCAGACCCTCGCGCTCCGCTCCAGCGCAATCCCCAGCCCGCCCGACCGCCCCGGCCTCCAGTTGCATTGTCACCTCATCCCTCCCTGGCGGCCTCGAGGCCCCTTAACAACTTCGCCGCGCGGCCTGGGCTCGGGCCGCCCCAGGGGCAGGAGCGCCCAGCCGCCGCCCCCCGCCCGGTCCGACCCCAACCGAGTCGGTTCCCCAGCCGCTGGGTCCCCGCGCCCCCAGGTCCGAGCTCCCGCCTCGCGCTCCCCACCCCCATCCTCCGCCCTCGCCCCGCGCGGCCTCTCCCGCCCACTCCCCAAAGCCGGCTACCTGGAGGAAAGGGCGGCGGAACACTTCACCCAGGGGCCGGGTTGCAGAGAGTCCGGTGCTCGGGGTCCCGCTCCTTCTTCCGCTCCATGTGGTTGGCGTAGATGGAGAGCAGGAACTGGGAGGCACACATGGCTACCAGGCCACCCGCTCCCACTGCAACACCGACATTATCAGCAAGAAGGGCGCCACTGCCTGCTTCCGCCTCCACCTCAGCCTCCGCGTGTCGGGGCCGACCCAGCGGCCGCTGCGGCCCATTGGCGCGGTCGCTTGCTCTGGGCCCCGCCTCCACAGGCCCGGGGCCCAACCGCCCGGAAAGGAGTGAGGCGAATGGGCTGGGAAGGCGCGGGCGCGGAAGGAGAGGGCGGAGCGCGCAACCGCCGGGTAGGCCGATTGGCAGACGGAGACAGGCGCTGCGGTGCGCGTGCAGGGCGGGGCCCGGGAATGGGCGAGAGGGACTTAAGCGGGCGGTAGCCAGGAATACTTTGCAAGGATCTCGGATGACTGTTTTCTTTTTCTTTTTGGGCAAACTACTTCTAAGTAGATTTATAGGAGGATGCTTTAAGTCACATGAAAGACTGTCCATTTTCAAAAAAAAGGACTGTCCATCTTCTAACTTATTACTTACACACAATTCCACTTTAAACCATCCATATTATCCTCTCCAAGTATAGCAGCCAGATTAATCAGTTTTAGTCACTCTTGAGAAACCTGATCTAACATTTCTTATCAATAGCATTTTTTGCATATGCACGATAGAATCCTTAGCCAAGAGACCCACTGGCCTTATTATTTAATGGTGTGTGTGTGTGTGTCTTTGCGTGCTTGCGCGCGTGTGTGTATCTGCACATGTGTGTGTGGTAGCATTGAATTCAAAAGAAAAAACTAAACAAGCCAGCCAGAAACCCAACATGAAATATAGTGATCCATAGAAAAGGACATTCTACAGTGAGCCACCAAAGCAAATCTCTAAAAATGGCAAACATAGAATTTTTGGCCAAAAAAATAGATTATGAGGTTTGTCTACTCCTACATAATAGACACTTACATCCTTCCTAACTGGAATCTTCTAACCCAGGGAGTGCCTCCTCTCAACACTCCCCATAATTGCTGTTGAACCACCTATCCGGTCCCTTTTGTCTGTTTCAGCCTAGCTTCTCAGAGAGACATCTTTTAAAGACAAAGATGGGCATATCAAGACTCCAACAAGCCATTTCAAAACATCATAAACAAAGAGGCCACCGTAACTTGCCTGTTCAATATTGTAAATCACATACTTCCCACTCCCTGATCCCCTTACCCTGCTTGAATTTTTCTTTGCTTCATATAACTTATTACCTTCAAACATATACATTTCACTTACTTGTGTTTATTATGTGCTTCTCCTCATCTTGAAAAATCCACCCCAGTCTCTGCTATTGTACTGTTGATGTATCCAAGTGCCTAGAACACTGCCTAACTTCTAGCAGACACTCAATAACTGTTAGTTGGGAGACTAAATGAATAGTGAAGTTGAGGACATCATCCTAATGTAAACTGACTCCTGGGCTTAAATGTAACTGCAAGGACTGGAAAGACAAATAGGGTACAGAATATCACCAAATCCACCCACCCCTACCCATCATCGTACTTCCAAGGTCAACCCACGTATGCTCAATAAAATTAGAAAAACGGACACAACAACCGTAACATTCAGAATAAAACCCAGAGGAAAATTATTAGAAGGTATATATACTGGAGAATGGGAGGAAGGGAGAAAGAGAACGAGAAAGCAGGAAGACAGGCAGAAAAGAAATGAAATAAAATCTTTCACCAACTTACTCTTTAAAACACAAATATAAAGTATGACAGGTTCACAGTTTGGTGGTCAAGCACTAATGTATAGGTGGTTCTGGTTTCCTATCCTAGGGTTTGACCCCTTAAATTGCTGTAGTATCCCTTAATATTTGTATCAGATTTTCCACTAAATGGTTTTCCCCTCTGCTCTTGCTGGTGTCATTCCCTTTTAATATATCTTCCTCTATGCAACAGCCTTCCAGTGGCTTCTCTCAACTGAACTATCAGCGAAAACTTCCCTATGGACCTGAAAATAAATTGAGGTCTTTGCTTTGATTCTACTCACTTATTTGGAAAAACAGGCACCAGTCCTGCATCCTGCTTTCCACCCAATTAACACTCCGATGTTCTTCTCTAAGAATAGTATCTGTATAATTATAATCCTGGTTTTTTTTTTTTGAGACGGAGTTTCGCTTGTTACCCAGGCTGGAGTGCAATGGCGCGATCTGGGCTCACCGCAACCTCCGCCTCCTGGGTTCAGGCAATTCTCCTGCCTCAGCTTCCTGAGTAGCTGGGATTACAGGGACGCGCCACCATGCCCAGCTCATTTTTGTATTTTTAGTAGAGACGGGGTTTCACCTTGTTGACCAGGAATCCTGTTTTTAAAACACATTAACATAGGAACAATGAGAGTCAAAAAATGGGGAAACATTTTTCCAATACGAGAAGGAGCCTCCCTTCTAATGTGTTGTTTAGACTGAAAAAAGTTAAATAATCTTGTTGGCACAGAGACCCTCCACCACATTCATTTCTGTGGTGCAACTGGTTAGCACATTCGGCTCTGAACCAAAGGGTTGGTGGTTTGAGACCTGGCGCCGTAATTTTGTGAGAAATGTTATTTTCTTACTTCAGGAATCGTGTCTGACAAATTAAATGAAAATCCAATCATTATTCTTCCCCTGTTGTTCCTTGGGTGTCTTCATTTCCTTGTTTCTTGAATAAATTTACCAAGTTCCTTCTAAATGCCAGTAGATATGAACAGTCCCATCGTTCTGGACCACTTCGTTTGTTTCCAAACTCCATCTTTCTCATTGTGCTGGACCATCAGTAGAGTCCCCACAGCAAAAAGCAGCAGAAATCACTTAGCCAAGGTCCTGCAGAGCTTGCCCTCTGCACTGAGCTGGCATTGTCTCTACCTGAATCAGTTCCTTGGGTCAGGCTTTGGATGTCACAATAGACCACGAATGAAAGTGGTGGAGACCTCTAGCTAGGATGTCTATAGGTTTCCTGTGACTGCTATTTTCCTAAATCATCAGACTCTCTCAAATTTTTTCTTGCTTACAAAATAAATACCGAAGACAGTCTTTCTTAGACTCTGCAATTCCACTTCTGACAATTTTTTACACAATTGCTCTGTTTGTATAGCTAAAGTTGACTCATGTCAGGATTATTCTTTTTAACACTTAAAAGAAAAAAAGATTAGAAGAAGCTACACATCCATCCATAAAGTCCTGATCAAATAATCAATGATAATTGACACAATGGAATTGGAGGCCAAGGTGAAAAACAAAAATCATCTCTCTGAATTGATTGGCAGCTGATGTGCTAGGGAACATCACTGGAGTCCGCTAACCCTGACAGCCCAGGTCACCCACAGACTGGCCACTACAATAACTGCTGAAGGTGGCTGGGCACACACCACACAGCTGCAAAAGACTTTGCCAGGTTTCCGATGCCTCTCCCTTCAGCCTGCCTTCATGTCTCTAGTTAATAATGGGTGCGAAGAAAGTGTGGTTTCAAGAGCCATTGTCACAGAGGATTGAAAACTTTCCATTTTCAATCTCAGCTCACTGCAACCTCCACCTCTGAAGTTCAAGCAAATTCTCCTGCCTCAGCCTCCTGGGTAGCTGGGATCACAGGCACTCACCACCACACCCAGCTAATTTTTGTATTTTTAGTACAGACAGGGTTTCACCATGTTGGCTAGGGTGGTCTTGAACTCCTGACCTCAAGTAATCTGCCTGCCTAGTCTCCCAAAGTGCTGGGATTACAGGCGTGAGCTACCATGCCCGGCCAATATTCATTTTCTTTAATATTCTGTCAAGTATTGATTTCAAGATGGGGGCCGGGCACGGTGGCTGTAATCCTAGCACTTTGGGAGGCCAAGGTGGGTGGATCGCTTGAGAACAGGAGTTCGAGAGCAGCCTGGGCAACACAGTGAGATTTCATCTCCAGAAAAAAAAATCTTATAAATTAGCTGGGCATGATGGTACATGCCTGTGGTCCCAGGAAGCTGAGGTGGCAGGATGCTTGAGCCCAGAAAATGGAGGCTGCAGCAAGGCATGATCATGCCACTGTACTCCAGCCTGGTTGACAAAGTGAGAATCTATCTCAAAAAATAAAAGGGGGGTGGGCGGGGACCAGCAAATCTAATATTGGATCTTAAGCAATTTGCTAAAATTCATATTAAGCCTCCTGGGGAACTGAGCATGTCCCTAGACTTCCACCATAGGATTTTCATCTCATAATTCTACTGCATACAACAAGGCAAATTGCAGGGAGAAAGGTTTTATGAGGAATCACAAAAAAGTAATTTGAGAGTACCTGTAAATGTGACTTTTGAACGTTTTTAGGGCAGAGCATGGTGACTCATGCCTGTAATCCCAGTGCTTTGGGAAGCCAAGGAGGGAGGATCCTTGAGCCCAGGAGTTCGAGACCAGCCTAGGCAACATAGCAAGACCCTGTCTCTGGGGAAAAAAAAAAAAAAAAGTTTTTAGGCACCCAGAGTACCCTATTAAAACCTCCTCACTCTATCAGGAGTCCCACCTCAACTTACTTGGAAAGAAACCTGCCCACTATATTGCCATCTAATGCAGAGTTCCATCTTCTCAGTCAGGAGCAGAACTAAGCTAAATCAGAGTATACATTGCAAGCACAGGATAATGACGTGAGAATTATTAGTGTTTTTTATTCTTGGTCTTAGACAAAATTAATCCACCCATATTTGCAGGTACACTTTATTCTCTAGTCTATGACATGCATTTCTCATGAGTCTCATGCAATAAGCATTCACCATATACACACTGGGAAAAGCTGGGGAAAAGGTTGGGAATGAAGGATAAAATACTAAGCAAATTGAGTCATATCTCTAAGCTCACTTTTAATGGGGGATAACGTTATATAGTTGTGGATTAAATGAGTTAAGTCATATAAAAAAACAAAGTGCTGCCGGGCGCGGTGGCTCACGCCTGTAATCCCAGCACTTTGGGAGGCCGAGGCGGGTGGATCACGAGGTCAAGAGATCGAGACCATCCTGGTCAACAGGGTGAAACCCCGTCTCTACTACAAATACAAAAAAAAGTTAGCTGGGCACCGTGGCACGTGACTGTAATCCCAGCTACTCAGGAGGCTGAGGCAGGAGAATTGCCTGAACGCAGGAGGCAGAGGTTGCGGTGAGCCGAGATCGCGCCATTGCACTCCAGCCTGGTAACGAGAGCGAAACTCCATCTCAAAAAAAAAAAAAAAAAAAGTGCTGTTTAAATAGAAACAAAATTATGGATGTAAAAGTAATTATTTTCCTACCCTCAATGGACTTAAAGTCAAAATGAAAATTCCTGGGATACTTTCTTCCACCCACTTATTCTCATTCCTCACTTTTGACTTACCCAGCTTGCATGGCCGCAGGTGTGGGCTCTTTGTGCTGAACTGTTTTGGAGATAGAGTCTGAAATACAAACCCTTGAACATACTATTAACTAATGCTGACCACCCTGGGAATGCAATTTCTTTCTTCATTCAAGAAAGTCTTAAATAAAACCCCTAAAGTACCACTATGTCTGGTACTCTCCAAGCTGTCAGCAACTTGAGGGAAAGTTTCTTCTTCACCTTGGTATCTCTTTATCTAGCAGAGGTGGCAATGGGCACTTGGAATTCTGAATAAATCTACATGTCAGCCTGTCAAATTCTGATTCTGGATTTTTCCAGTTCACTTGGAAACATCTATGGCATGAAGAAACAATCCACATGCAAACCCACAAGAAATAAACACAAAAACAAGACAAAAGTTTCTAAGTGGAAATGTAGTTTGTGTAAGAGGTATGTGGGTTGTGAGAAATGTTATACCAACCTTTACTGTATGATCCTTTTTATTCTTCCAAATAAAGTGCATCTATCCATAATGTGGCTTACAGCCAAAGTAGACAAATTCACTCTACCCCATAAAACACACAGATCATCACACTGACAGAAGAAAAACAGCACAAACAAAATACAAATAATTATAATCATACTGAGTTTCTGAAACAGCCTCGAAAATGATCAGTGTTTTGGTCTACATGAGACTGTGTAGACTGTGTAGACTGAAAACACCTAGGTTTTCAGTTCCTTTTAGTGGCTTACACTGATTCTTTGAAGCCTACAGGGCTGCTTTGCCCATTTGTGAACCCTCCCTTGCCCCAGCCCCACCATATATAACCTGAGGTGCACTGGTTCTCTACTAGGCTTTGCCCACCTTCTCAGTGGTTCCAACCCAACACTCTACCCAGGAAGCACTGTTTGCAATTGTGGGAGCACATCATACTCTTTGAAACTTCTGCTTTATTATTTTCCAGTTTACCTTCTAGGAATGACCTGGAAAAACTGGTGAGGACTGACTCACCTCTGAAGACTATGATCAGTCAGGTTCCCACTGGGAGCACTCCATGACTTGCCGTGGCTCCCACTCCATCCCTTATAGGCATCTACCACGATGCCTATCTATCTTCTACTGGTGGCCTGAAGACTCTTAATGCCAAGGGCCATGTGTTATTATCTATTGTCACTGTTTCCTCCTCAAACAATGGTTTAGAAAATGCTGACTTAACTGACTGATAAACTGGGCTAAGAAATTAAGTAGACAGAAATTAAACAGAAAAAAAAACCCAGATTAAATGGCAAGGTGAATGGTGGTGGTGGGGATGCTTTAAGATCAAGAGATGGAATGAAGGTGAAAGGAACACAAAATCAAAGTTGAAATTTGTCCAATGTCCCCTAATAAAAATAAAAAGGCATATAAAAGTATTTTTATTTTCTATAAACACATTTGGAAGAACTGTATTTCTTCCCAACCCAGTCTACTCCATTAACTGTCAATATTTTCTACATAAAAAAAGATGCTAATACCACCCTCACCTGTGACGGCTAAACAGAAAAAGGCATTATCCCCCTTACTGGAAATAGAGGCTCTTCCTGGGGGCAGGAAGTGGGATTTTTAAGAGGCAGACAGTCAAGAGTCAAACAAAACAAGCACATGTAGCAGTCATAATCATGTTAGTATGACAGTATGAATTAGGTGACTCACCCAGGTATGTACAGGAGTTCGGAGAGGGAACAGTAGAGCCCACAAAACTTCCACATTTGGGCCCTGACCAGAGACCTTTGGTCTGAAAAACACAGTAAAATGTCTGCCTGGGTAGTCACAATCCTTCTAGTATGAGGTAGACAGGAAGCAGAGCAGGGCCAGGAGGTGGAAGGGGCCTCGCCGGCCCTCAGGAGTCCCTGACCGGGGAAGTTCCCTCCATGCTCTCTGAGGGTGGCGGGGCTCCAAAGATCCTGGCCAGGAGCCCTTTGTTGGAGCGGGCCTTGTCCTGGACAGTTGCCAGGCGAGCCCGTTCACGCCCCCCTGGCCGTGCTGCTTTCCGGGCCCTCAGTTCCTGCTCAGTAGGACGCTGGGCAAATGTCCACGAGCCATCTGGGCGAGCAGGGTCCCCATCAGCAGCAAGAAAGCGTTGTCCCCGTTCCACACTTTGAAGATAGAAGTCGGTCTCACGCTTGGCCTGAGCAACCTCCGCTCTCAGGCGCTGCCTGCGCACCTGGCGCTCAAAGGCAAGGTGCTCGCTGAGGTGGGACCAGGTGAAACGGTGCAGGTACTGTGGGCAGAAAATCAGAAAAGATCAAGATCGAGCAGATTATAGAGAAAAGTGGGGGAGGCGCAAGGCCAACGAGAGGCCGTGGGGATACTTGGCCCAGGGCTGCGGAGAGGGTGAGAGGTATGGCAGAAAGATCTAGCTCCTCACCTTGAGGTTCCATAGGTCGTAACGGAAGGGGCTGCGCCTGCGGGCACCCATAGGCGTGTTGTGTAGACTGGCTGCCACACGCTTGGCTACGCGCTTGTCGCGGAACTCCACCCATCCCTCGGTGTAGTCCTTGCTGTAGGACCGCTTCTTTCCTCCCGCGGCTGCTGCTGCCTTCTTCTTCTTGCGTCTCACGAACCTGTCTGCGACCCAAAGACAAAGCCCCGTAGAGGATGCCTAGGCCGCACTCCCTCAAAAGCACCTCCCACTGCCCGCATCGTTCTTCACATCTGCCAGCGGGAGTCCCACCTGAGAGTCACACCCTTTCCTCTAACTCAATTCTTTCCTCAAATGTCCACTCCTTAATCTGGCCTGCCCTGAACGCTATTTAAAACCTGCACAAATCCCCAACCTCAAGTAGTGCCTGTAAGGGGGTGGAAAGACGAGGGGCAACTGATGAAATAGTTTTTTTCTTTTCTTTTTTTTGAGACGGAGTTTCGCTCGTTACCCAGGCTGGAGTGCAATGGCGCAATCTCGGCTCACCGCAACCTCCACCTCCTGGGTTCAGGCAATTCTCCTTCCTCAGCCTCCCGAGTAGTTGGGATTACAGGCACGCGCCACCGTGCCCAGCTAAGTTTCTGTACTTTTAGTAGAGACGGGGTTTCACCATGTTGACCAGGATGGTCTCGATCTCTTGACCTCGTGATCCACCCACCTCGGCCTCCCAAAGTGCTGGGATTACAGGCGTGAGCCACCGCGCCCGGCGATCAAATCGTTTCTTGCCAAAGGTCGCGATGCCAAAGGTGTATGTTCACTTTTGTAGAAAAGCTGACTAGGCTTTTACTCAGGTTGTACACATGTAACAAGCCAGGAAACAGGTCCGGAGAGAGAGGTGAGCAGAACCGGAGTAAGAACGCAAATAGTGACAATGCGAGAACTAAAGAACCACCAGACACCCTGCGCTACCTACTCTCCCAGATCCCCTCCGCGCGCCCACCCCAGCATCGTCACAGACTGATTCCTTCACCAGCCAGGAGCTGAGCACAGCACCGCCCATCGCCCAAATCCAGAGCTCGCGCCTCAGCCCTGCGCAGCGAACCAACAGGACATGCATGCTTGCCCCCCGCCAGCGCGCGACCACCTCCTCCTTTCACCGCCAGGGCCTGCACACTTACCCTCAGCCTGAAAGAAAACGCGTCCCACCTCGCCGTAGGCGCTGAGAAGGTTGCGGACGTGCAGGGGCCGGAAGCGGGGCGGGATATGGCCCAGGTAGACAATACCTGGTACTACCCGCTTCTTGCGGCCACAGGCCGCTTCTTCGGATTCCTCCTGCTCCTCCTCCGCGTCTAGTGCCTGGTCTGTCCCTTCCAGCGGCTCTTGCTCCGTTGCGGCCTTCTCCGATTCCTCGCCCTCCATGTTGACTGACACGAACAGCACGACAGCCGTAAAGTGCCTTGCCAACCGACGCAAAACGCGTGCGACGGCCTGAGACGAGGGGGCGGGGCCAAGGCGTTAATGACAAATGAAAAGATTGGGCTAGGCAGCCGGATCCGGGAGATGCCGGGGCGGGGGAGAGGGCGGAAGTAGGGTGTCGGGTCGGAAGCCAGATTTTGAGCGTGGGAGCGGGATAGAAAGCTAGGTTTAGGCTCACGGATTCCCGATCAGATCTCCAATTCAGGACAGGCAGAAGCAGAAAAGGCAGATCCCCAAATATAACCTACCCTATAGAATGCCTTGTTGAGATGGTAAAAGTCAGGTTGATGCTGGCTTTTTGGAGAGTTTTGCAGAACAATTTTGGGAAAGGTTCTATGTGTTCTAGCGATCAAAATAGCATTTTATTCAACGGCCCCGGGTGCGTTTACACCTGAGGAACGACTGTCTTTTAAAGTTGATAAATTTCATTTTAAAAATTTAAGTTTGAGTTTTGAAGTTTTAATTCTTTTTGGAAGGCAGGGAGTGGTGGCTCATGCCTGTCTGTGATCCCAGCACTTTGGGAGGCCGAGGCGGGCGGATGACGAGGTCAGGAGTTCGAGACCAGCCTGGCCAACATAGTGAAACCCTGTCCCTACTAAAAATACAAAAATTAGCCGGGCGTAGTGACTTGAGCCTGGAGTCCCAGCTACTCGGGAAGTTGAAGCAGGAGAATCGCTTGAACGCGGGAGGCGGAGGTTTTACTGAGCCAAGATCGCACCACTGCACTGCAGCCTAGGCGACAGAGCAAGACCCTGTCTCAAAAACCAAACTAAAATAAATTATTTCTGGAAATTTACTTTGAAATTTTGCATATTTTAAAATTTAAATTTTGAAAAGTTTAATTTTGGAAATTTAATTAGATTTAATTTTTGAAAATTTAAGTTGCTAACTTTTATTCTAATATTTTAAATTTGATTTTGTGAATGTCTGAAAATGTAAATATGTGACAATTATTTGAACCATTTGCTTGGCATCTATGACACGCATTTTGATACATTATCCACATGCATACTTACGCTGCAAATACATGTCAGAGGCACAACCGACTCCAATTCTGGCGACTCCCGGGCGACGCGCTTAGTTCTGCTCGCCCTGGGTCTGTCCTCACAGATTCCCCATCAGATCACAAACCACTTTTCCTTCTATGACCGACGCAACCACAGAACTGACCCGGCCCCAGTGGTCTTGCTCCCGCCAGTAGGCCTGCGGACCTTTCCTAAGCCACGCCCAGGGCCATTTTCCCCTCGCGGGCTCGGGTCCTCAGCCTGTTATCGTCGCCCGAGGGTGCTCCCAGCAGGGGGCGCCGTCCCCACTCTTGAGGCGCTTCAGTTCCTCGGATCCGCGCCAGCGCCAGCTCCAGGCGGACTGCAAAGGCAGTGCTGGGAACCGCGTGCAAATAATCCGGATGGCTTTCTGGAAGCAGCCCGGGGAGAGTTTGAGGACCATCAGTACAAAATTTCCCATCTCGCTCCAAGAGGAGCGCAGAGTAGCCCAGAGAATGGAAGCAGGGGGTAAATGTGTCCACTGTTAAAATCAGAGATGACAGTTTTTGCAAGTCCCCAAGTATGTGTGTATATATATATACACATATATACATATATATATATACACACACATATATATATACATATATATGTATATATACATATATATACGTATATATATATATATATATATATTTTTTTTTTTTTTTTTTTTTTTTTTTTTTTTTTTGAGACAGAGTTTCGCTCTTATTACCCAGGCTGGAGTGCAATGGCGCGATCTCGGCTCACCGCAACCTCCGCCTCCTGGGTTCAGGCAATTCTCCCGCCTCAGCCTCCTGAGTAGCTGGGATTACAGGCACGCGCCACCACGCCCAGCTAATTTTTTTGTATTTTTAGTAGAGACGGGGTTTCACCGTGTTGATCAGGATGGTCTCGATCTCTTGACCTCGTGATCCACCCGCCTCGGCCTCCCAAAGTGCTGGGATTACAGGCTTGAGCCACCGCGCCCGGCCAAGTATATTTCTAAAGTGAAGAGGGCGACTGAGCTGTTTCACGGAGTGTCTATAAGTCTAATAATAGACTCTTCGAATTCTCACACTTCTGTTTCGTTAGCTTTATTGAGAACTTTCTGTCAGGTGTCCACTGCTCCTTTTCTGAAGAGGAATGGGGTACGATGACAGGAATAAACTCTGTCTATTGCTATTTAATTCTTAACACTGACATCTTCAAAACACAGTACAGTTAATGAAATGAGAGCACGTGTTCGGGTGGCTTTAAAAGATCGGGAGTTAGGAGAGGGGCATGATACAAGAGTCTCGGTCAGTTGTGCCAGTGTGGTGGCTAATGGTAGTTCTTCAGGCTGATTCTCTACTTGGTATATATTTGAAATTATCATGGATAAAATGTTTATTCACACCAACTATCAACATAACAGCTAAAGGACCGTCGAACAGCCAAAAAAGAAAAAAAAAATGAAGCCTTGGGGCAGCGTGTTCTTCCCGCTCCCCACATTCCTCATGATTCCCTTCTCAACTTGATGAAAATTAGGTCTCACTCGAGAGACTTTTTCTCTCAGTTGACCGTCCTTGAAGCAAAGATTGTTAGCAATTTTCGGTGTGGATTCTTTTCTTTCTGAGCGTCTTACAACTTCATGTATAAACAAGCAAGCTGCTCTCTCACTGCATTCTTTAAATTGGAGAAATCCTTTTAAAAGGGAACTCCTTCGAGCTGGACTCGAACCAGCGACCTAAGGATGACCACGTTTAAACCCCTACAGTCCTCCGCTCTACCAGCTGAGCTATCGAAGGAAGTTATGGCATACTCACTGCTTGGATACTTTAGGATTTACCTATTGCTTTTGACTATCCTGTATTCAGGTTCATTTTGAAAACATAGGCAAACGTAAGGAAGTTTTTGCGGATATTAGAAATGTTTCAAAATGTTCTAAAATGTTTTAATCTGAGTAAGGGTAGTGAACATACAAGTGTATGAACAATTCATTTCCTTGAACATTTTAAATTTGTGCGTTTTACTGTAAAACTGTTTCACATCGGTCAAAAAAAAAAATTCTGTGTCCTGCTCCCTTAGGTAGAATAGATAGGAACATTGCCCCTATTGAGCGTGTTGTCCTTCTGTCCTGTCTGCTTAGCACCTCCTCTCTTTATGGGAAGGAATAATAAAGGTAAGCTTATATTAAACACAGACAACTGGGTTGAAGAGAGGGGACCCACCGCCTTGAATCAGAGTTACTGCCCAGTTCATTTTGGAAACATTGAAATTCTCCTTTCTGAAGGGCAAGGAAAATCATACAATTTGTAACTTGTGTTCGAGACACAAAACATGAGAAGTCGTTGTGTGTGGACATATGTTTAGGAACTAAGCAGCTCATATGATATTGCACAATTGTAATGGGACAAATAAAATATAACACTCTCACTCCCCTCACAATTTAAAAAAGATGAAATGTAACATTCCACTTACAGGTGTCAACCTAAATAACAAAGAGAAGCTCTCTGAAAGAAAATGATGTTTATCCAGGAATAGAGCACTGCTGTGAAAATATGGGTGTCATTGGAAATTATGTATATGCAGGAGGCAAAGGAAGACAAAGGTTTTTATTTTATTATTTTTTTAGAGACGAGGTTTCTCCATCTTGGTCAGGCTGGCCTCAAACTCCTGACCTCAGGTGATCCACCAGCCTCTGCCTCCCAGAGTGCTAGAATTAAAGGTGTGAGCCACTGCACCCTGCCTGACAAAGGTTTTTTTGTTGTTGTTTTTGCTATTGTTTTCGTTTTTGTTTTGAGTTGGAGTCTTGCTCTATCGTCCAGGCTGGACTGCAATGGTGCAATGGCTCACTACAACCTTCGCCTCCGGGTCCAAGCGGTTCTCCTGCCTCAACCTCCCGAGTAGCTAGGACTACAGGTGTGCGCCACCATGTCAGGCTAATTTTTGTATTTTTAATAGAAATGGGGTTTCACCATATTGGCCAGGTTGGTCTCAAACTCCTGATCTTGTGATCTGCCTGCTTTGGCCGCCCAAAGCGCTGGGATTACAGGCGTGAGCCACAGTGCCCGGTGACAAAGGCTTTTAAAGGAAAAATGAGGAGGATTATATAACTGTGTTGAAGTAATTATCATTTGCTACAAAGATGGAAAACAAAGAGAAAGCCAGTCCAAGGTTGGACAGGCAGTTGTGGGGCAGATGTCCTTGTAGCAGTATTTTTTGTGTAAGTTTGTGATGTCCTTTGTGCAAGGTTGTAGGTTTTACAGTCTTTTGTGATAGGTTCTGTTATCTAGCATGGCCTATTCCAGCTCTGTTTATCAGCGGCTTTTGTTTTCTGTTTTGTGTGTTTGTGTGTTTTAACAGTAGTGACTCCATTTTGATTCTGACAGTTTTCACATAGGTATGCTTTGCTAATAAGTGCCTATCATGGTATTCAGCTTCCTGGTGCCTAAGACAGAAATGAACACCAATGGGAAAAACAGGAAGCCATCTGGAGAAACTTTTCTTTTTTATAAAATTATTAAAAGTGTATGGAAATCATAAACTGTGAAATGTATAGAAAAAGAGTTCTGGTGAATTTACCTATAAAAATCATCATTTGTTACACTTAAAGTTCTCCATAACTGTAATCTTGACAAAAAAAAAAAAATATGGTTTTTTTCCAAAAGATTATCTCCAGCATTTCCCATGAGAAATATCTGCAGCTTATAACGAATATTTAATTCAGTCATTCATTTCCATGAGAAACTAAGAATCCATGGTCTAGTCAATTCCTTTCCAATAATATAACCTAGTGAGGGAAAATATGAGAACCGAAGTAGAGACATGAGCAGGTTCTCTACTCTGGGTTCATGAGCAGTAGAGAAATGAGTGGTGAGATGGTCTCTTCTCATATAAGTGTACTAACTGAGCCTTGGACACCAGCTGTGAAAGCAGCTGACCAACCCTGCCATTTCACCGTCAAACACAGAATCTCAGTTCACAAGCTTTCTCAAATAAAAGCTTCACTCATTTGCACAGGGGACAGCAATACTGAAAAATGCTCAGTATGTTTCTCATCAGCTAGTGCAGGATCTTCAAGCCTCATGTCTCCCAGGGACACGGTACTATAGAGTTAATTTTAGTCCAGAAGAACTCCAATAGCTAATCTCACCAAGTCTTTCTTTATCTGTAAACTAAGCTTAAGAATCCCACCTCAGGGCTGTTAAAATTGGAATTTCATTTCCTGAAATGCTTTTTCCCCGATAATCCTCAAGATTTGCCTCCTGGGAATACAAGAACAAGTAATTAGAACCTTTCTGCACTAGATTTCTGTATCACTCTGTGGGAAGACTTCCTTCTTCCTCTTCTTACAGAGTCTGGTGTCAGAACTACCATTCTATATCCTCTTGTTGCAGACACAAGTTCAAAATGGGTTTATGGATAAATCTAACTCTGAAATTATTCTTGGAAATGTATCATCATCATTTGATTACAACTTCACCCTGTACCTTCTCTATTCTTTTAGTACCTTTAAAACTTGCGAATTGAGACCTATCTAGATGCTTTTAACTTCTCTTGAAGCTTACAGACCACTGTATTATTCCTTTGGAATAGCCCAAGAGGTCCAGGCTGCAATAAGCTATGATGAAAGAACTCCAGCCTCAGCAACAGAGCAAGACCCTGTCTATTAAAAAAAGAAGAGGAGGCCAGGAGCAGCAGCTCATGCCTGTAATCCCAGCACTTAGGAAAGCCGAGGCAGGTGGATGACCTGAGGTCAGGAATTCAAGGCCAGCCTGGCCAACATGGTGAAAACCCACCTCTACCAAAAACGCACAAAAAAATTAGCCGGGCATGGTGGTGGGCGCCTGTAATTCCAGCTACTCGGAAGGCTGAGGCAGGAGAATTGCTTAAACCTGGGAGGCAGAGGTTGCAGTGAGCTGAGATCACTCCATTGCACTGCAGCCTGGGCAACAAGAATGAAACTCCTTCTCAAAAAAAAAAAAGAAAGAAAGAAAGAAAGAAAGAAAAGGAAGAAAGAAAAACATGCAGAAATTTGGGGGTAGGGTAATATAATTACTCCATATCTTGATTGTAATGGTGACATGACTGTGTACATTTGACAATATTTGTTACAATAAAAAGAATGTACACTAAAGAGAATGACTTTACTGTATGTAAATTGTGCCTTAATCTAAAACATGGTAAGAGTAACTTTGAAAAAATTAAAGTAGAAGAAAAGTGTAGCTTAGAATTTAATTTTAAAAATCAATGTAATCAGTGTAATCACTTTATTATCACTCTAAAAAAGAAATGCCATATGATTATCCCAATAGGTGTAGGAAACAAAAATGGACAGGCTGGGTGTGGTGGCTCACACCTGTAATCTCAGCACTTTGGGAGGCCGAGGTCAGGAGTTCAAGACCAGCCTGGCCAACATGGTGAAACCCTGTCTTAAAAAAAAAAAATAGACAAAATTTAGATACATTGTTAGAATTTCTACAAACTGGTAATATAAGAGAATTTTCTCAATATAAAAGACATCTTTAAGAATTCTACAACTAATATATTCAGTGATGAAAAACTGAATGTTTTGGCCAGAGCAAGGATGTCCACTCTCACAACTTCTATTCAGCATTATCCTAGAGATTCTAGCCAGTGCAATAGGCAAGAGAAAGAAAAAAATACAGATTAAAAGGGAAAGTTCCATTTATTTGCATGTAACATGATTGCCTATGAAAAAATGCTGAATACAGGCCGGGCGCGGTGGCTCAAGCCTGTAATCCCAGCACTTTGGGAGGCCGAGGCGGGTGGATCACGAGGTCAAGAGATCGAGACCATCCTGGTCAACATGGTGAAACCCCGTCTCTACTAAAGATACAAAAAATTAGCTGGGCATCGTGGCGCGTGCCTGTAATCCCAGCTACTCAGGAGGCTGAGGCAGGAGAATTGCCTGAACCCAGGAGGCGGAGGTTGCAGTGAGCCGAGATCGCGCCATTGCACTCCAGCCTGAGTAACAAGCGCGAAACTCCGTCTCAAAAAAAAAAAAAAAAAAAAGAAAAGAAAAAATGCTGAATACAATAAAGTAGAATCGTAATTCTACTTATCAGTTGTGTCCTGCAGCTTCGGTAAGCTCACTCGCTGGTTGTAGTAGCTTTGAAGAAGTTGCCTCAGTATTTTTTCATAGGCAATCATGTTACATGGTATTTTACATTTTATAAATGGTATTTTATATTTGACTTCTAACTATCAACAAATACAAATTATTTGTATTTGTTAACTATTAATAACAAATACAGGTCAGGCGCGGTGGCTCACGCCTGTAATCCCAGCACTTTGAGAGGCTGAGGTGGGTGGATCACAAGGTCAAGAGATCGAGACCATCCTGGTCAACAAGGTGAAACCCCGTCTCTACTAAAAATACAAAAAATTAGCTGGGCATGGTGGCGTGTGCCTGTAATCCCAGCTACTCAGGAGGCTGAGGCAAGAGAATCGCTTGAACCCAGGAGGCGGAGGTTGCAGTGAGCCAAGATTACACGCCATTGCACTCCAGCCTGGGTAACAAGAGTGAAACTCCGTCTCAAAAAAACAAATACAAATACATTTATTAATAAATACTATTTATTAATAACAAACGCAAATTATTTGTATTTGTTAATAGAAGTTGAAATATAAAATACCATTTAAAATGGTACAAAAAATATGAAACATTTAGAGATAAATTTAACAAGATCCAATGAAAGCAATGCATTATTTCCAGGACAGAAAATTTAAACAATTTTCAGATATCAATTACAATTCTTTCAAATTGATTAATCCGTTTAATGCCATGTCAATCAAAATGTCAGCGATTTTTATTTTTAGAAATTGGCAAGCCAAATACAAAATGTATACAGACAGTCAAAAGATCCAAAATATCCAAAACGATTTTGAAGAACAAAGTTGAAATACCACTGCCTGATTTCAAGATTTACAACAAAGCTACATGGAGTCTACAGATAAACTTACATGATTATGATTAATTGATTTTTGACAGAGGTGCCAATATAATTCAATGGGAAAAAGATAATCTTTCCCAAATGGTGCTGGAAAAACTGAATATCCATATGCAAATAAATGAACTTAGACCCTAACACAATATACAAACGTTAATTCAAAATGGATCAGACTTAAATGTAGGGACCAGAGCAACAGAACCTCTAGAAGAAAATGTAGAATTCTTTGTAACTTTAGCCTAAGCAAAAAGACTTTAAAAGGACACAAAAGCATAAACCATAAAGGAAAAAATAGTAAGTTGAATTTCATCAAAGTTTAACAAAAAATCTGCTCCTCGAAAAATGCTGTTAAGCAAAGACACGTCAGGCCAGGCTTGGTAGATTTCGCCTGCAATTCCAGCACATTGAAAAGCTGAGGCAGGTGGATCATTTGAGCCCAGGAGTTCGAGATCAGCCTCGGTAATACAGTGAAACCCCGGCTTTACCAAAACAATGTGATACATATACACCATAGAATACTACGCAGCCACAAAAAAAGAACAAAATCGTGTCCTTTGCAGCAACACGGGTGCAGCTGGATGGAGACAACTATTCTAAGTGAATTAAATCAGGAACAGAAAAACAAAGACCTCACGTTCTCTCACTTACAGGTGGGGAGCTAAGCATTGAGCACACATAGACACAAAGGTGAGAACAACAGACCCGAGGAATTACTAGAGGCAGGAGGACAGGAGGAGAATGAGCGTTGAAAAACTGTCGCGTACTATGATTACTACCGTGGTGATGGGATCATTCATACACCAAAACCCAGCGACACGCAATTTACTCACTAGCAAATCTGCCCAAGAAGCCCCTGAACCTAAAATTTAAAAATAAAAAGTTTCTCAATTTTTATTCTTCATTTTCTGTGCCTAAAGAATAAAAAAGTATTGGCCAGGAGCGGCGGCTCACTCCTGTAATAACAGCACTTTGGGAGGCCGACGCGGGGGGATTGCTTGAATCCAGGAGTTCGAGACCAGTTTGGCCGGCAAGACGAGACCCGCCCACCACATCCCTAGTCTGTCGGAAAAATAGCTGGGCGTGGTGTAGTCTCAGCTACGCGGGAGTCTGCGGTGGGAGGATCGCTTGAGCCGGGGAAGTCCAGGCTGCAGTGAGCCGAGATCGCGCCGCTGCAAGCCAGGCTGGACGACAGAGCCAGACCGTCCGCAGAACAAACAAGAAAGGAAGGGGAGGGAGGGAGAGGGAGGGGAAGGGGGAGGGGGAGGAGGAGGGGGGAGGAGGAGGAGGAAGGGGGAGGAGGAGAAGGGAGAAGGAGGAGGAGAAGGGGGAAGGAGGAGGAGGGGGGAAGGAGGAGGAGGAGGTGGGGGCAGTAACAAGATAACAGACGACCCCAAAAGTCATCGCACATCCTAATCTCCAATACAAGCTGAAGTGGAAACCTTGGGGGCAGGGTGCTCCTGGCATTCCCCACACCTCCCACGCACCTTCTTAACTGAAGTCCGCTGCGGGCATTGGCTGTGGCTTGCTGGTCGAGCGTCAACTCACGTCGAGGAGAGGGAGGGGAAGTGGGAATAAAAACTGCATTTGATGATCAGGAACGGGAAATAAGAAATGGCATCGAGAAACCAGAAGCCAGCAGGAGACTCGGGGAGGGAGTGGAGGTGAAGAGTGTTGCGAGGTGCAAATTTCACAAGGGAAAAGTGAAGCCTCAGACTTCCTGGAAACGCTACTTTTCATCTATGCAGGTGTCCTTCGGTGAAGCCACCACGTTTCTAGTTTATTACTAACATATTTTATGCACTTAACCAAAAACGGTTTATGCGTTTGAGCTCTTTAACACATTTGCTCGTGTAAACCCTTATTTTCGCAAGGTTCGTCTTTTTGGCATACGTAGTTCAAAACTCTCGTCCTTCGAGCCGGATTCGAACCAGCGACCTAAGGATGTCTTGTTTAAGAAGCCTACAGTCCTCCGCTCTACCAACTGAGCTATCGAAGGACACATGATTTTCCGTTCTCTACAATGCCTAAAATAATGTGTGTCCTGAAAGTTTCTGGGTTTTCAAGTTTTGCTGTATTAAGGAGATTCGCTTTTAATTATATAGATACTCATTTTTTAAACCACAATCGGCTTTAAAGCAGTCTTCTCAGACACTGGAAGTATTCTGTATAATGATCTAGGTAGTTGGCTCCATGGGTTTATAAATATGTAAAAGGCATTGGGTTTGTATTGAAAACAGGATATTTACGTATAGCTCAAAACAAGAAATTTACTGGAATCCCCTGTCCTCCTCCCCTAGATGTATACAATCCCCCAGATTACGCCGCTGTCCTGCTGTTCTGTCTGATTAACTCCTCCTTTCTCTCTCTCTCTCTCTTGCCCCCCCCCCCCCCGCCCCCGTTTTGTTTTATGGAGAGGGAGTCTGGCTCTTGTTGCCCAGGCTGGAGTGCAGTGGTGTGAACTCGGCTCACTGCAACCCCCGCCTCCTGGGTTCAAGCGATTCTCCTGCCTCAGCCTCATAAGTAGCTGGGATTACAGGCGCCTGCCACCACGCCCGCCTAATTTTTGTACTTCTAGTAGTATAGACGGGGTTTCTCCATGTGGGCCAGGCTGATCTCAAACTCCTGAGGTCAGGCGATCCGCCCCCATCGGCCTCCCAAAGTACTGGGATTACAGACGTGAGCCACCGCGGCCGGCTCCTTTCTCTCTTACAAGTGTCTGGATTTGATTGATAAATGCTCTGGTTGCCCTAAATACAGACAACTGGGATGACGAGGATCCCAGGGTTGTGAACAAAGCATTCTGGTATCATCGCAGTTCTCCTTTCCGAAAGTGGAACGGTAAATTGTGTGTATTCCTAACTGCGGTGATGGAATCTGAAGTGTCATTTCTGCATGTGTGTGTAAACTGGAGTATTACTTAATCATGCTGAAGCAGTGAAAATGAAGCAAAAACTCTTGAAAACTTTAAGTGGAAATATAAATATTCCTTTTTCAAAGTAAATTGTCCAACATAAAGAGAGGTTCTGTGGAGACTGTTGTCTTCTCAGCTTCCTTGTACCTACGGGACAGAGTTATGTTGTCTCTTAGGACGATGGGGAACATGTTTAAACTATCTGGCAGGAAAAGGCTTTAAAAAGAAAAATTCCAAGAGCTTCTTCAAATGGCAACTGCTAGTGCCATTTATAGTGTCAGAAATGTTAATAGCATACAGTCGATACTGAACTCCATAGTTAAGCCCCTCCCATGAGTAACTACGAAAATAGTGTATGCTAACTTTCAATGTTTCTAACCTAATGGAGAGCTAACAGCTAGAGAGGAGGGATCCTAGGATGTGGACAGTCTCTCTTGACATTACTGTGTGTCCTACATGTGCCTTGGACAGCAGGTGGAAAAGCTACAGAGATGCTAATAAAAAGTGAAATTTCAAGCTGGGCTGCTACAAAATTGTTCTCTCTCTATTTTTTTTTTTTTTTTTTTTTTTTTGAGACAGAGTTTCGCTCTTGTTACCCAGGCTGGAGTGCAATGGCGCGATCTCGGCTCACCACAACCTCCGCCTCCTGGGTTCAGGCAATTCTCCTGCCTCAGCCTCCCGAGTAGCTGGGACTACAGGCGCGCACCACCATGCCCAGCTAATTTTTGTATTTTTAGTAGAGGCGGGGTGTCACCATGTTGACCAGGATGGTCCCGATCTCTTGACCTCGCGATCCACCCACCTCGGCCTCCCAAAGTGCTGGTATTATAGGTGTGAACCACCGCGCCTGGCCTAATTTTTGTATGTTTTAATAGAGATAGGGCTTCTTGATCTTAATTTACTTCTGTGGTAACTAAGACGTTGTAAAATTTGATACCTAATCCAATGTTGCTGGAAACCAGAAATCCCAATCCAAAAGGCTGGGGCAAACCAACTGCTCCCAGTTTACAGTCATGGCAACACACAACCCGTGCATCTGAACTACGGGACTGGGCCAATTTTCTTTCGCCTCATTTCCACACCTGCACTCCTAATAAAGTCATAGAAAATAAACAGAGAAGGCTCACCTGCGGTGTGGTGGCAGCAGGAGCGGCCTCGTGATGCAGAACGAAGCCGGGGAGTTCGTGGACCTGTACCTGCCACGGAAATGCTACGCTAGCAACAGCATCATTGGTGCCAAGGACCACACATCCGTCCAGACGAACGTGGCCGAGGTTGACAAGGTCACAGGCAGGTTTGACGGCCAGTTTAAAACTTATGCCCTCTGAGAGGCCATTCGTAGGATGGGTGAGTCAGATGATTGCATTCTCCGATTGTCCAAGGCCGATGGCATCGTTTCAAAGAATTTTGACTGAAGAGAATCACGAATGTGGAATATTTGTCATAAATAGTGAAAACCTAAAAAAAAGGAAAAAGAAAATTCTGTCCAGGGTCAAATAAGGAGAAAACACCTAGGTTGCATGAACCTCAAAGCAAGGCTGACTTTGAGCCAAGTTGCTGGAGGAATGGTGGGTTTCTACACACAGGTGTAACATCTGAGTTGGTTTTTTGTTTGTTGGTTTTTGAGACAGTCTCACTGCATCGCCCAGGCTGGAGAGCAGTGGTGCAATCTGTGCTCACTGCAACCTCCACCTCCCAGGTTCAAGCGATTCTCTTGCCTCAACCTCTCAAGTAGCTGAGATTACCGGCATCTGCCACTGCCCACAGCTGATTTTTTGTATTTTTAGTAGAGACAGGGTTTCACCTTGTTGGCGAGGCTGTTCTCGAACTCCTGACCTCAAGTGATCCAGCAGCCTCAGCCTCCCAAAGTGCTGGGATTTACAGGCGTTAGCCACTGCTCCTGGCCAACATCTGAGTTTTGAACTCTCTTATCTAAAATGGTGGGGTCAGGAAATTGGGAGGTCTTCTTCCCACAGAGTTAACCTGGTTTCCTCACCCCTAATTGGAATGAAAAAGCAAAAGAGAGGGACAAATATTTAAGGCTATCTAAAGGTCTTCAAAAGAGCTACTATGCCCTGTGCAGCATAGTCACCTTCTTAAATAAGATATTCTGTCTTCACTTTTAATTTGTAGCATCTTGCCCCAATTTCACTGAGACTAGAAAATAAAGAGGAAGTTTCTAATGATGGGGTTTCTGGAAAAGAAGCAGTTGAAGGTGTAGATATTGGGTGAGGGCCTTCCTATGGCTTTCCTGAGACTATGGGCCAACAGATGGCCAACGGATCCTCCTCTTCTCAACTAACTTCTGCTGAAAAGTACCTAGCACCTAGCACCTGACTCAGTACCTGGTACTCAATAGGCCCAGAAGAAAAAGTGGCAACTAAAGCATTTGTCTTTGTGCAAAGACTCTGCCTTTAAGTCTGTAAGCATAGGTATATTCGCTTCTCTTCCTAATATTTAC
Source organism: Saguinus oedipus (assembly GCA_031835075.1). Lineage (NCBI taxonomy): Eukaryota > Metazoa > Chordata > Mammalia > Primates > Cebidae > Saguinus > Saguinus oedipus. The sequence goes on along the minus strand of CM063172.1, from coordinate 5,489,249 downwards.
CTTAGAAAAATAATTAGTACACCCCTTGATGGAAATCAGGACTACAGAAGCCAAAACAGAGAAATCAAATGGGACGCACGCCCCCTCGTGGCCACAGGTCCTCCGGCAGTGACAAAGCCAGACAAAAAGCGGATTCTTTTTGCTGTTGTTGCTGTTCTTATTGAGAGGGAGCCCTACTTCTGTAGCCCAGGCTGCAGTGCAATGGCGCGAGCTCAGCTCATTGGAACCTCCGCCTCCTGGGTTCAAGCGATTCTCCTGCTTCAGCCTCCAGAGCAGCTGGGATTACAGGCGCACGCCACCACGCCCCGCTAATTTTTTGTATTTTTATTGGAGACCGGGGCTGGCTGGTCTCGAATTTCTAACCTCAAGTGATCCAACCGCCTCGGCCTCCCAAGGTGCTGGGATTCCAGGTGTGAACCAACGCGCCTGACGTAAGGGACATTCGTAGATCCATAGAGACGCTGGACAATCTGTTTCTGGAACCAGATGACTAGGGGAATTTTCTTTTCTTTTCTTTTTTCTTTTTTTCTTTGAGACAGTCTTGCCTTGTCGCCAAGCTGGAGTGCAGGGGCGCGATCTCGGCTCACTGCATCCTCCGCCTCCCGGGTTCAAGTGATTCTCTTGCCTCAGCCTCCCGAGTAGCTGCAATTACAGGCACGTGCCACCACTCCCCACTAATATTTGTGTTTTTAGTAGAGACGGGGTTTCACCATGTTGGCCAGGATGGTCTCATTTTCCTGACCTCGTGATCCGCCCGCCTCGGCCTCCCAAAGTGTTGGGATTACAGGCGTGAGCCCCCGCGCCCGGCCAACAGGTAGAAATTTTAGGGGTGCGGAGTGAGGTAAGAGCTACCGGGTTTCTGCGGGAGGGGAATTAGCTCAAATGGTAGAGCGCTCGCTTAGCATGCGAGAGGTAGCGGGATCGATGCCCGCATTCTCCAGTTTTATGTAGTTTCCTCTCCCACTTTACCCTTTGGCCTTTACTCGTATCTTTCCGTGAACACCTCGCTGACACAAAATCGGCGAACACGCTACCATATCATGATGGGGGCGAAGGGTGGTCTCTCCTTCAAGAACCCTAAACTCGGCTTTCCCTCACCACCCAAGAAGACCGGTCTGCTCTGTGGTTCCCTCGTCCTCAGACTGTTCTATCGTAGACCAGGCGGTTCTTTGGAATTCCTCTCACTGTTTTCAGTTCTGTATGTTGGTCCTCTCCAGGTGCATTTGCATACCTATTACACACTTTGATCATTTGTGTATTACATTTTTATCAGAGCAGGCTGAGGACGTATAACTATTCGTTTTGGTTTTCTTTTCCATTTTTTTTTTTTTTTTTTTTTTGAGACAGTCTGACTCTACAATGGTACGATCTCGGCTCACTGCAACCTCTGCCTCCCGGGTTCAAGCGATTCTTGTGCCTCAGCCTCCCCGGTAGTTGACATTAGAGCTGTGCCCTACCATACCCGGCTTATTTTTAGTAGAGACGGATTTTCACTGTGTTGGCCAGGCTGGTCTCGAACTCCTAACCTCTAGTGATCCTCCCGCATCAGCCTCCCAAAGTGCTGGTATTACAGGCGTGAGCCACCGCACCTGGCCCTATATTACAAATTTTTTAAAGATTTTTAATATTACATATTTATTCTTAGAATTCTTAACAAGATGGTGGATGGGCCTGGCATGGTGGTTCACGCCTATAATCTCAGCACTTGGGAGGCGGAGGCGATCGGTTCACAAGGTCAGAAGATGGAGACCAGCCTGGCCAACATGGTGAAACCCCATCTTTACTAAAAATACAAAAATTAGCTGGGCGTGGTGGTGTGCGCCTTTAGTCCCAGCTACTCGGGAGGTTGAGGCAGGAGAATCGCTGCATTTCAGCCTGGGCAACAGGTGAGAAACTCCGTCTCAAAAAAATAAAATAAATTAAAATAAAAACAAGATGATGGAGAGCCAAAGCATATGTAGGTATGTTTGAGGGTTTTTTTGTTTGTTTTGTTTTGACATTCACTCTTACTCTTCTGATGTCATCTTGCTGTATCTTGCCGGAGGGTGGGAGTGGAGGGTGTGCTACTGTTACCGGTGCTGGCCTATGGGAGGAGAATTTGTGGCAGAGAATCTATCTGGACTGAAATCCACTGTGCCTTGGCAAGAAGCTTAGTCCAGAACTATTTAATAAGTGTTGTATTCAAGGCCCAAACATTACCTTTGCAAAGACCATTTTTTGGCCAGGCGCAGTGGCTCATGCCTATAATCCCAGCACCCATGGAGGCTAAAGCGGGCGAATCACGAGATCAAGAGATCGAGACCATCCTGGCCAAAATGGTGAAACCTCGTCTGTAATAAAAATACAAAAATTAGCCAGGCGTGGTGGCGGGCGCCTGTTAATCCCAGCTACTCGGGAGGCTGAGGCAGGAGAATCGCTTGAACCCGGAAGGCGATGGTTGCAGTGAGCAGAGATCGCACCACTGCACTCCAGTCTGGCTACAGAGTGAGACTTCGTCTCAAAAAATAAAAAATGTTTTTGCCCTCAATCAGCTTTCAAAAAGCAAGTTTAGATTCCATCTGCAGCCCTTAATGAAGTGGCTTCCAATGCGTTTTGGGCAGGGCTCTTGAACCACTACCCTAATTCAATAAGCCTGGGCGTCTGTGTTTTTTTTTTGTTTGTTTGTTTTGATTTAGTTTTCCAGGTTATTCTGATACATATCCAAGTTTGAGAATCATTTTCTTTCATAGGTATCCTTGGATCACATTTTTGAGACACAAAACGGTACCATAGGATTAATATATTTTAATGAGATTGACACAAAATTAGCAAATATGTACCACGGTTATGCCAAATCTCTACTTTGTGAGCTAATTGCCTAGTAAGTAGGAAATTTTGTCCATTTTTTCCCCTTACGTATTATTTTCTCCTAAAATGATTCTTTTCTACCAGTTTTTCAAAACTTGTAGTACATGAAAATCACCTGGTGAGCTTTGTAAACTACAATACCTGAATCTTACTTCCAAATATAGATGTTTGTAAAATCTCTTCATGTGATTCTGATATCAAGCACATATTCTCAGCTAGGGTAGAAAGCCACCTCCGTGACAATTAAAAGGAGAAGGGCGAATAGACGCCCTGAATTTCGTCCCGGCTTCAGACATTGTAAGGAGCTACTACCGGTGGTTTAATATGTAACTGAGTCTCAACGATTCAGAACTCTGAACACCAGGGGACGCGCGAGCTCCACCAATTACCGGTTGCTCCGCCTAATGCCCACCAGCCCCCCGTTTCGCCACGGCTGTGGATCCAGGGTTGAGGGGCGGAGACGCCTCTCTGGATCCCTAGCCCAGCGGACCAGTGTCGGATTCACTTAATCAGTGGCTAGGGTTTCTAAGAGGGTTGGATTATGTGAATTATAGGGATGAAGTCTTGATCATGCGTTAAAAATTGTTACGGAGAATAATAAAAAATTAAAGAGATTCACTGCATATCCAGAATCGTTTTAAATAGATTCTCATCGAGGAAAAGTGTAAATGGAATATGCCTTTCTGAGAGTGAATTTTAAAATTGACGCAAGGAAAAAAAAATCGTGAACTCCTTCGAGCCGGATTCGAACCAGCGACCTAAGGATAGCCGAGAAGATTCCACTACAGTCCTCCGCTCTACCAACTGAGCTATCGAAGGATTCACACTGCTTTCCCTACCCGCTGGGGAAGCCATCTCTGCGCGAGGTTGGGCAATCGTGGATGCTTGCTGTCTTATTTACCTGCGTTTATATTCTTTTGGCGTCCAGTACCCTTCGGAACTGACTGACATTCAGAGGCTCTTTTCTCTGAACCAGGGAGAAAATGAGAGCACCTCCCTCACTAGTTTACAAAAAGAAACATAAAATGTTAAGAAGGCATAAGGAACTGATAAGAATTTAGCAATGACCATTTTTTATTGTAATGAATGAATTATATAACCAATTTTAACCCCCACCTAAAATTAGAATTTGAAGCACACTTTAATTTTAACACTGTAATTTTAAAGAGATTTTATTGAGGTAATTGACAGGAGGAGGAGAAGGAATAGTAGGTTAAATAATGAAACTTCAAAAGCATACTAATTTTTTTTTTTTTTTTTTTTTTTTTTTTTTTTTTTTTTTTAAAAACAAAGTCTCGCACCGTCGCCCAGCCCGGAGTGCATGGAGTGCAGTGACGCGATATCCACGCACTGCAACCTCCGCGTCCCAGGTTCAAGTGATTCTCCCGCCTCAGTCTCAGAGCAGCTGGGATTACAAGTGCAAGCCACCAAGCCTGGCTAAATTTTGTATTTTTAGTAGAGATGCAATTTTGCCATGTTGACTAGGCTGGTCTCAAACTGTTGGCCTCAAGTGATCCTCCCGCCTTGGCCTCCCAAAGTCCTAAGATCACAGGCATGAGCCAACAACACCTCGCCATCACATTAATTCTTATCTCAGCAAAAACCTATCCATGGAAGAGCAAAAATGATACCTTTTTTAATGATTTTTTTTTTTATAGATGGGGTTTCACCATGATGGCCCGGCTGGTCTTGAACTCCTGACCTCAGGTGATCCGCCCACCTCGGCCTCCCAAAGTTCTAGGATTACAGGCGTGAGCCACCGCGCCCAGCCAAAAATGATACATTTTTAAATGATCAACTTTAACACAAAGTAATGTCATTTCAAATATTAGTTTTGCAAAGTGTAAGATTCTTGTCTCGTTTTCTATGACTCTAAAGCTCAGAATAGCTATTATCCTCCCTTGCTAATGAAGAAATAGATTTGTAATGGCATCTGGCATCAGAAATCTGTTTCATTCTGGCCGGGTGTAGTGACTCATCGCTGTAATCCCAGCACTTTAGGAGGTAGAGACTCACCCCTGTAATCCCAGCATTTAGGAGGCAGAAATGGGCAGATCACTTGATGTCAGGAGTTCGAAACCAGCCTGCTCAGCATGGTGAAACCCCCGTCTCTGCTAAAACTACAAAAATTAACTGGGCGTGGTGATAGGCATCTGTAATCTCACCTACTTGGGAGGCTGAGGCAGGAAAATCGCTTGAACTCTGGAGGGGGAGGTTGCAGTGAGCCAAGATGGTGTTACTGCACTCCGGCTGGGTCAACAGAGCAAGACTCTGTGAAAAAAAAAAAGAAAGAAAAAAGAAATCTGTTTCGTTCTTCATGTTCCATTAAAGATCAGTACCTTGTCCTATAATGAGACAGCACGCACAGGGCAAATGATCCCCCTTGTGTAAGTAGGCCACTGAACCCAGTGTTCACTCCTCTCCACTCCTTTATGGCACACAGATTTTTTTTCTTTTCTGAACAAGAATTGAAAGTACATTTAACTTGGCTATTAATCTCCTCAAGTCCGTGAAATGTTTATTTGAGTGGGGCCAGTCTGGATGAATTAAATGTAATGTTTTATCTCCTCTCCAACCTCAGTGGACTAAGTTACCTAACATGAAGAATGCCATAAAATGGCCAAAATACGCCTTATCCATACAACAGACATCAGTATTTCCAGAAGTTATTCAGAGTAAAAAGTTTTTTTCCCTTGAGTTTTTTTCAATTGATTCATAACTTCTCCTTCCCCCATGACTTTTGATTAAAGGTATTCCATGATAGAAGTGTAAGATTTTTAAAAAGGAAAAACCAAAAGAGCTAGGAAAGTAGAACAACTGAAGGTGAAGTTCGTAAAACTTTGCTAGAGGTTAGATAACTGTCAGGAAAACAACTAACATTTCAAAGTACCTGATAATATTTAGGCATCCATCACTTACGTAGCCCTCGCTGAGGTCAGGACTTTCTGCCTCGTGTTCAGTTACCCTCAAGCCTATAGTATAGGGCTTTGCTTGACTGCGGCAGGGTTTTAATAAATGGTAAGTTATTAATGCTTAACAAAGAAATTTTAGGTCTGGCGTGGTGGCTCACACCTACAATCCCAGAACTTTGAGATGCCGAGGCAGGCGGATCACCTGAGGTCAGGAGTTCAAGACCAGCCTCGCCAACGTGGTACAACCTTGTCACTACTAAAAAGTACAAAAATTAGCTGGGCATGTTGTTGCATGCCCATAACCCCAGCTGCTCGGGGGGCTGAGGCAGGAGAATCACTTGAAGCCGGGAGGCAAAGTTGGATTGCATCACTGCCCTCCAGCCTGGGTGACAGAGCGAGACTCCATCTCAAATTAAAAAAAAAAAAAAAAAAAAAAAAAAAATTAAGGCCGGGCGCGGTGGCTCAAGCCTGTAATCCCAGCACTTTGGGAGGCCGAGGTGGGTGGATCACGAGGTCAAGAGATCGAGACCATCCTGGTCAACATGGTGAAACCCCGTCTCTACTAAAAATACAAAAAAAAAAAAAAAAAAATTAGCTGGGCGTGGTGGCGCGTGCCTGTAATCCCAGCTACTCAGGAGGCTGAGGCAGGAGAATTGCCTGAACCCAGGAGGCGGAGGTTGCGGTGAGCCGAGATCGCGCCATTGCACTCCAGCCTGGGTAACAAGAGCGAAACTCCGTCTCAAAAAAAAAATTAAGCCTGGGGAATATGTCGAAACCCTTCTCTACAAAGAATGCAAAAATTAGCTGGGCGTGGTAGCATGTGCCTACAGTTCCAGCTACTCAGGAGGCTGAGATGGGAGGAGGATCACTTAAGCCTGGTGTTAATGGTGGAGGGTGTCCAGGTTCTTGGTGTCTTGAACAAAGAATGGACAAAACACAGAAACAGAGCAACGAAGGAAAGAAGGGCTTTACTGCAAATGAAAGTACACTCCACCGTGTGGGAGAGGGCCTGAGCAGAGGGCTGGAAGGCCCCGTGACAGAGTTTCGTCAGTTTAAACAGCATCTGCTTGCGGTGCGCCTATGTAAATGAAGAGAGGAAGTAAAGTTACAAAGTCATTTACAACGTGTGTGCCCTATGGAGAGGATATTTCCTGTTATCACTGAAGTGTGAATTGGCCTTATGTTTCCGGCTCCAGACCCCGTTTTCCTGCCTCACTGGGAAGTCGAGGCTGCAGTGAGCTGAGATCATCCCATTATACTCCAGCCTGGGTGACAGAGGGGGCCCCTGTTTTATAAGTAAATAAACAGGAAGAAAGCTGAGTGAGATAGCCCGTTTTCTGATAGCCCCAATCCTCACAGCTACAATACCTTCCATACTGACCTCCAAAATAACATAGTGAAATTTCCCTGGTAAGGTTTATCATAACATGGAGTTTATTATAACTCTCCGCTTTAAATACACAAAATATACACTCTTATCAGTACCACATCACACCTACTGACAGGTTTAAATGAAATATTGGTTGGCTACTTGTTTGTTATTTTCTTCCCTCATTTTTTCCTGTCTTCATTATTAAGCACAATTATTGGTATAAAAGAGGTTTTCAATACCCATTTTCAGACTGCATTCTATCCTGGGCAGTAGAGCAACACTCCCGTTCTCTCTCCCTTTTCCTCTTCCTCTTTCTTCCTCTCTTTCATTCTTTTTTTCTTCTTCTTTTTTCTTTCTTTCTCTCTCTTTTTTTTATATATCTCTCTTTTTCTTTAAAAAGAAAAAAAAAAAAAAAAAAAAAAAACGGCCGGGCGTGGTGGCTCACGCCTGTAATCCCAGCACTTTGGGAGGCCGAGGCGGGTGGATCACAAGGTCAGGAGATCGAGACCATCCTGGTCAACATGGTGAAACCCCGCCTCTACTAAAAATACAAAAATTAGCTGGGCATGGTGGCGCATGCCTGTAATCCCAGCTACTCAGGAGGCTGAGGCAGGAGAATTGTCTGAACCCAGGAGGTGGAGGTTGCGGTGAGCCGGATCGCGCCATTGCACTCCAGCCTGGGTAACAAGAGCGAAACTCCGTCTCAAAAAAAAAAAAAAAGGAAAAGAAAGAAAGAAAAAAAAAACACAGCAATTTCAATTGCTGATTTCAACATAGCCAATCCAGCATGGACTTTCCACTAGCTTGTGGCTATTGAACCAAAGCTAATTTCTCACAGGTTCCCCTCCTGCGAGAAAGTAATTATATCAGAAATATGGAAGATAGATGAGAAGTCAGTGCAAGAAAAAAAAAAGAAAACTCTAAATGGTTTTTTACAGTAACTATTTCTGACATAAAATTTACATTTCTGTAATTAATTTTATTTGAAATTTAGTTGACTTGCCTGATTATATAACTAAACAAATTGTATTCAAAATGCTTCATTAAAAAAATTGTTACTGATTGTAACAAGTTAGAATCAACTTTTTTTTTTTTAACATCACCATAGTTAATATCATTATCAACAAGTCATAATGTTGGTCATAGGGTTTTGGTGAAAAAAAAGAATAACATGGAGGGGGAGGAGGAGGAGAAAGAGAAAGAAGGGAAAAAAGGAGGAGGAGGAGGAGAAGGGGAAGAAGATTTGAGTAACTGAGACTACAGGTACGTGCCACTGCACCCAGCTAATTTTCACATTTTTCGTAGAGATACGCCTGCCTCAAACTCCCAAAATGCTGGGATTACAGGCCTGAACCACCGCGCCGAGCCTGAAACATTTTTTTAATTTTTATTTTTTTTCTGAAGCAGGGTTTTGCCCTTGTTGCCCAGGCCAGAGTGCAATGGTAGGATCTCGGCTCACTGCAACCTCCGCCTCCCGGGTTCAAGCGATTCTCCTGCCTCAGTCTTCCAAGTAGCTGGGATGACAGGGCAGCGTCAGCGCACCCGGCTAATTTTTGTATTTTTAGTAGAGACAGGGTTTCTCTATGTTGGTCAGGCTGCTCTCCAACTCCCGACCTCAGGTGATCCGCCCACCACGGCCTCTCAAAGTGCTGGGATTCCAGGCGTGAACCACCTCACCCAGCCCAGAAAGTCTTTCTGTTTATTATTGTTGTTGTTGTTGTTGTTATTATTATTATTATTATTATTATTATTATTTTATTATTATTTGAGACGGAGTTTCGCTCTTGTTACCCAGGCTGGAGTGTAATGGCGCGATCTCGGCTCACCGCAACCTCCGCCTCCTGGGTTCAGGCAATTCTCCTGCCTCAGCCTCCTGAGTAGCTGGGATTACAGGCACGCACCACCGTGCCCAGCTAATTTTTCGTATTTTTAGTAGAGACGGGGTTTTACCATGTTGAGCAGGATGGTCTCGATCTCTTGACCTTGTGATCCACCCGACTCGGCCTCCCAAAGTCCTGGGATTATAGGCGTGAGCCACCACACCCGGCCTGTTATTATTATTTTATTTAAAAATTTATTTTTTCTGTTACCCTAGCCAAAGAAGAAACTTTGATAATATTTTTTGACTCTCTTTACTCAAATGCGGCCTCTATGAGGCCCAGCTCTACCCTAGCCAATACTGCACCACCCACTGCGGCATTCCTAGTACCTCCAATTACATTGTAACATCCTGTGTAGCTGACTTTTTTTTTCTTCTTACCTTTTCAATTTTCTTTCTTTCTTTCTTTCTTTTTTTTTTGAGAGACAAGTTTTCTCCATATTGATCAGGCTGGTGCTGAACTCTGAATCTCAGGCGATCCACCCACCTCGGCCTCCCGAAGTGCTGGGATTACAGGCCTGAGGCACCGCGCCCTGCCCTCTTCTTACCGTTTTATTTGTTACTTCTATACTTATTACCTATTGTTTGCCTCCTTTCATAGAATGTGAGGGTCAGACATCTTTGTTTTGTTCACTGATGGATCGCCAACACCTATAGCAATGCCTAAGACTTAGTGGTTCTCCATAAACGTGTGGAATGAGTGAATGGAAAAGAAGGTCTCATTTATGCATGAAACATTTATGAATCAGAAGCTCATCCTTCTGGAGTTTCCCTGAACTGGGAAGAGAGAATGTCAGGAAAACATACGACATCAAGTTTCTCAGCCCAAAAAGCTAATACCTTACACCTATTATGGAAACATGGTGCTTTCCATAAGGCGTTGATTTCCTAGACTGAATAATCAGCTAACTTGCTATATGTATCATAAAATACAAAAGGACCTGATAAAGCAATGGTTTCTAAACCACTGGAGATTCAGTTGCTGTGAGTCTGAGTTAGGGCCCAGGAATCTAAAACTTCAGAAGCGCCTCAGGTGATTCAGGTGTTGTGCCAATCTTGGATGCCTGAGCCACAGGCCTCAAGACGTGAAAACTATGTTAGTGAAGTGAGAGGAAGGTACATGGCTAATTGGGCATTTGAAATCAACAAAGAGGTGTATCTTACCCATGGTCATGGGTCCTTCTTCCTGCCTCCTAACCCTTGGATCTGTGCTTCAGAATCAGTCCAGGAACTTGTTAAATAGACAAGACTTCATCCTACCACCAACCTACATAACCTGTATTTAAGTGTTTCTGGTTTTACAAAACCTCTAGGCCAGAGGAGTGTATTCACACCAGGGAGCTCTGAGACTAAGTTCAGCTAGAATTTCAGAGAGGGCTGGAATGAGTCAGTCAAATCAGTAAGCTTAACCTGGTCAGGATGACTACATGATTCCATTCTTCAAGAGTGATGAGCTCTAAGTATGCCTTTTCTTTTTCTTTTCTTCTTTCTTTCTTTTTTTTCTTTTTTAACAGCAGTGAGGAATCTGACAGCAACAGAAATCGAAAACAGTAAAACAGAACGCCCAACGTGGGGCTCGAACCCACGACCCTGAGATTAAGAGTCTCATGCTCTACCGACTGAGCTAGCCGGGCTCCTCCGTGACTATGTCTTCCCTAATGTACTAAGAAAACACATAATTTCTTTTGTACACTTAGGATTCTTGATTGCATGTTTGTTGGTTTCATAGGTAGGATAAAATGAAACTCACAGGACATAAACATACCTGAATCATTAACATGCACTCCACCCACTTTCTCTACATCTTTCCTCCTTTGCCCATTCTCACCAATTTGTGTTGATTGACAACATAATGTTTCCAGGACCTAAGAGTTAGTGCCACTGGATGCTTACAACAGTGACTCCTACACTGGTACTGCCAAAACTCCAGACCTGGTTACTAATTGGCTCCAAGCATAGTCCTAAGGAGCCTCGGTCCTCGAGCCCAAACGCTGTTCTGGGACCTCTCTGTGGCCCAGTGAGGTGTTCCTCTCTTGTTCTCGTAACCCACCGATTCTTGCCCTCCTGCCACTACTTGTGGATATGGCCCTCAAGAAAAGGTCAGCTGTGTTCTCCCTCCTTTACAGGACACATATGTTTGCTCATTTGTTGTTCTCCATAATCAAGGCACACATAGAAAAGGGGGGAGTGTTGCAATTATACTTTAATATAAAGTATGTGACAACCGCTACAATATAGGATGCAGTGATTTTTATATGTTGTGTTTACCGCCAACCGCAAAAGTAGATTCAGCCCAATAGATAAAAACAAAACAAAACAAAAACCCTACTTGATGAGTATACCAACGGTACGCCCCAGGAGGGTAGATAAAATGCTCCTTCTCAGAAGAAAACAACGCTGATCTGCGACACGGTAGTAGTACTTGACGCTGTTAGCAAGGAGGAAAGCCGAAATAACTCAAAGGTTCCTAACATCTCGACTCTAGAGTTCAGCACTTTATCTTCCCGTTTAAATCCATCCTTTGATGTAATGAGTTGATAATAAATGGCATTGAATTAAGATGTGACCATTTTATTTCTAACATATTTCATATGAACACAGTCGTGGAGTCGGAACTTGTAGAAGATTCAGAAACGTTTGCTTTTGCAAAAGTCTCTGTAGAGCGGATGGAAAACCGAAGAGAAGCAAAAAGAGTCCTTAATTAGAGCTCGCAAGTTGTTTGTTGGGTTTGAACGCATGTTGATACCACAAACTATCGGCACATGTATCTGGAAAGTTCTAACTTAAGAAACTAAGGTTGGGTGAAAGGAGACAGATTCAGAACTAAGAAAGAAAACCTGGGCTCGTCCGGGATTTGAACCCGGGACCTCTCGCACCCTAAGCGAGAATCATACCCCTAGACCAACGAGCCACCTGAGGAATGGTATTTTGGATATATTAAATATTTACAAAATTTCTTTTTTTGTAAATGTACGCGTAATTCTATGCAATTGTGACACATCGATAATACCTTTAAATCCATTTTGTTTAAAAAATTATCAGGTCAACGAGGCTCTCGATTTCCCCTCAATCCAATCCTAAGGACTGCTTTCTCAAAGGGCTCTTGACCCATCCTAAAAGAAAGAGCTGTGGCGTTTTTTTAAAATGCAGAAATCTGGGTTCCTTCTCAAATCTGACTCAGTCTCTGGAGGCGAGGCCCAGTAAGTTTTGTTTTTGACAAGTTTTCGAACTCAACCACAGGTGCAGTGTGGAGCTAACAAAGCTCACGTGGAGCTCGTGGCTTGAGATGAAATTTTCACTGTTGAGTGAAAATTCACTCCACAGGATATACAGCTGTGAGGTCGTAAATAAATAGAGGATATTAGTTGTACAAGGAACAGGGGGGATATTTAACATCAAGAAGCAGAATCAGCAGAGTGGCCAACCTGGACCACCGGGTTGCTGATGTGGAAAAGGTAGATTTTTGAAAAGGGGCTTAGTCCTTTCTCGGGAAATCAAAGTAACAAGAAAATGTTTCTCTCGGAATGGAATTCCTGTCATGCTGCTTTTCTGCTTCTCTTGAGCAAACATTTTGAACAGTATTACTTAAGAAAAGGGCTCTCTGGACATACTCGGATGATCTGGACTTTCGGTAGTATTAGTTATACAGATCAGCAGTGTTTCTTGTCATGACAGTTCTCAGACAATTTGTTTTTACCTTCTCTAGGGGTAAGTTGTGAGATGGAAGAAAATGAGACTGGCCCGTACGGGGATCGAACCCGCGACCTTGGCGTTATTAGCACCACGCTCTAACCAACTGAGCTAACCGGCCACCCACGGACCGTGAGCTTTGAAAACGACATCAAAAACTGCATCAGTGTTTCGGACGGGTTTTGTTTTGTTTGCTTTGTTTTGGTTTTTCCCCTACGGAAGAACGGTGTACTAGAGTAGCCAAATTCACCAGTGCTGAACCAAGCTTCATCCTTCTCTCGATATTTGTCCTATTTTTTCATCATCCTATGACGCACAGGACTAACAATACTCCTCGTCCCTCCCCTTTCCGTGTTCTCAAGCCGAAATTATTTCTGCGCTAAAGGCCAACCATATACTGCAAATAGAGCACATTGATGGGTTCTGGACAACTTTCCAGATTTCTTCTCTTCTGTCATCTCTCCATCGGGCATGTTTCTCTATGTCTCAATTCCATGTCTCACATAGATATTTCAAAATACCTCAAAGCAACCTTGTTCCCCGTGATCCATATGCAATTCTACATATAGTGGCTGCAAGAACACCGTAAGGAGTTAATGAAGTGGAGGATACAAAATATTACTTGACATTTTGAAATACAGTTTTTAATTGTATTGGGTAGACTGGCTAAAATGACTTGGAGATGCCGGGGATCGAACCCGGGGCCTCATACATGCGAAGCATGCGCTCTACCACTGAGCTACATCCCCAACCCCGAGCGCTATTCCTTGTAGCTCTCTCTAGTTGATTGTAAGAATTTTCTGTTACCCACCTATCTGTCCTCCCTATCTGTCCCCGTCCCCGTCCCTGTCCTCAAATTCTAAGTCCCCAAATTTTGCTGACTGCTAAAGCTAAATTCTCTTTTATTTGTCCAACAAAATCTTGAAATGGTAATTAAGCTGGCAGGGGCCGGCCTATGACTGCTGTAATTTTGAACCAATTGTCTTGGATATTGGTAACAACTGTATTGTGATACGAAAATATGTGATTTTTCTTGATGACAGAGCCACAGGTACTTCTCTTTCGCCTGTGGTTTGTTACCTATATTCATAAGTGAAAGATATGTCAGATTTCAGTTAGATTCGACTAGAATCGGAAATAATCAGAATGCAGTGTGTGTGGTAACAGTAAGGAATAGTTCATACAACTTTTGTTTCGGTTACCTGTGTATGACATATGGGTGACAAACCGTGTTTGTTTACCTGAGCAGCCCCAGGGCTCAGCAGAGGAGGAGATCAAGGGAGACACACTAATGGAGAAAAGACGGAGCCTGCGCATTTTTGCTGCTTTTCAGGAGTTTAACCTTTAACAACTTGTAACCATTGTTACTGCAACTTTTACTCCTATTCCAGATGAAATGCTTCGTGCGCTGTGGCTCCCTTTCCAAAAGGCCCAACATTTTCTAAACAGCTCCTAGGTTATGAGGCCTCTGGTCGGCTCAGGAGTCCTTCATTTGCTCGGTGATACCAGCCTGTGACTTGACCTCACCTTCCTCCCTCTAACTGCAGTAACCTCTCCCTCCTTGTCTATAGTTTCGCTTTCCACCGTCTCAGTTACCCGCTTCAACCGGGGTCCAAAAATATTAAGTGAAAACTGAAGTAATAAAAAATTGGTAAGTTTCAAATAAATCCCCTTTCTCAGTAGCGTCTTGAAATCTCCCACCTGCCCGAGGATAGAGAAAACCGTTTGATTTAGCAGTGCTTGCTTTCACCTGGCTTGGTTTTCAGTGTTTAGCTTCTTTGAAATAAGGAAACAGAAATTAAAGACGTTTGTAAAGAAGCGTCCTCACTCTCCTTCTTCTTGTCAGATTTCCAGGTAGTTATTAATAGTTCTATCCCTGGATCAGTAGGTTAAGTATTCGACAAGTGTGTCTGACGGCTGGAAGATTTTCCACACTTTGACGGATGCTGGCCCATTAACCATTTGATGTTTAATAGTTCATCTATTAATGAGATGCACACATTATGAAATTATTTTAATCCTTTGATCCTTTTTTTTTAAAGTATAATTGGCTTTCTTTGAATCCTATGTATTTTGTAATGCTTTTAAAAATACAATTTTGGCCGGGCGCGGTGGCTCACGCCTGTAATCCCAGCACTTTGGGACGCCGAGGCGGGTGGATCACTAGGTTAAGAGATCGAGACCATCCTGGTCAACATGGTGAAACCCCGTCTCTACTAAAAATACAAAAATTAGCTGGACATGGTAGCCCGTGCCTGTAATCCCAGCTACTCAGGAGGCTGAGGAAGGAGAATTGCCTGAACCCAGGAGGCGGAGGTTGCGGTGAGCCGAGATCTCGCCATTGCACTCCAGCCTGGGCAACAAGAGCGAAACTCCGTCTCAACAACAACAACAACAAAAATACAATTTTGAAAAGGGGTCCATGGGCTTCATGCTGGGGCCAGAGGGCTTCCTGGCAGCTAAAAGGTGAGGAAGCCCTGCGGAAATTCGCCATATTGGAGGAGACCCCCTTCAGCCGGAACGCCACTAATGAGGACTTGGGGTTTGCGCGGGGGCAGGAGACCAGGGCAAGGTCTTCGAAGGTCTCAGGTGAAATTGCGGCAGGGCGCTCGGTCCAGCCTCTCACTCAGCTGGAAACTGGGCGTCAACCACAGCCGGCCCCTGCCAGGCGACCCCAAGACGCGCGGACCTCCCAGGCTAAGGGGGCGCAGGAAGTGCGGCCTCGGGCCCTCAAAGTAGGGCTCCTGCAGGCCATGCTGATGCTGATGACCCACGGCGGAGGCCACTGGAGAGTTTTCACACAAGAGGGAGAAACTTTTTTTTTTTTCTGATGGCTCGATCTGGGCTCACTGCAACAGAGGCAGGCACATTTTACCAGGATTGCTGTAACTGTGAGAGGCGCTCGAACCAGAGCGACTCCATTTTGGGTGAGGGCTCGGAAAACGAGGCTGGGCCATGCTGGGCTGCATTCCCAGAAAGTCAGGCATTCCTCGCCTCTAGATGATTATGGTTAAGGGAGCAGGTTAATCATGTTTACTAAACAGATCCAGACTTGGGAGTGTCCACATGTTCCCATATCTGGAGAACAAAGGCATTCCTAAATTTTGCTTTAAAGACAATAATATGATTCTTAACAAAATACAGTAATTAAGAAAATTAATCCTTTATCACACACGCTTGTAGCAGAGCACATCTCCCCTTATATACGAGTACTGTACCTGGGGTGGACGCGTTCCTCCTCTACTTTCAGGAACGCCCTCCTCTGTCCATGGAGTAGCTGTACTTTCACTACCTAATTTTCTTAATAAACTTGCTTTTACTTTGCAGTGGGGACTGGCCCCGAATTCTTTCTTTCTTTTTTTTTTGAGACGGAGTTTCGCTCTTGTTACCCAGGCTGGAGTGCAATGGCGCGATCTCGGCTCACCGCAACTTCCGCCTCCTGGGTTCAGGCAATTCTCCTGCCTCAGCCTCCTGAGTAGCTGGGATTACAGGCACGCGCCACCGTGCTCAGCTAATTTTTTGTATTTTTAGTAGAGACGGGGTTTCACCATGTTGACCTCGTGATCCACCCGCCTCGGCCTCCCAAAGTGCTGGGATTACAGGCTTGAGCCACCGCGATCCAAGAATTCTCCCTTGGGGTCTAGATCGGGACCCCTTTCCTGCAACATAACTGAAGCAGGAGCGGCCGCGAGAAAAGACCTCTCGGACACCGAACTAGAAAGGAAGGGGTTTTATTATTACGACCCGGGAGCAAGGCTCTATGTTTTGTCCAAACGGCCAAGCTCCCCTAACTAAGAGAAGCTCTGCCTTTATACAGGTTTACGCTCTAGATATTACACGGGTAAGGATCTTAGGTTTACAGCCTTAGAAATTACAAGTCAAAGGGTCTTGGGTTTACAGTTTTAGGAATTACAGGTGAAAGGGTTCTGGTCTCTGGATGGAGGATTGGGGTGGGGGTTTGATCTTGTTTAAGTAAAAACAATGTCGGCCGGGCGCGGTGGCTCAAGCCTGTAATCCCAGCACTTTGGGAGGCCGAGGCGGGTGGATCAGGAGGTCAAGACATCGAGACCATCCTGCTCAACATGGTGAAACCGTCACTGCTAAAAATACAAAAAATTAGCTGGGCACGGTGGCGCGTGCCTGTAATCCCAGCTACTCAGGAGCCTGAGACAGGAGAATTGCCTGAACCCAGGAGGCGGAGGTTGCGGTGAGCCGAGATCGCGCCATTGCACTCCAGCCTGGGTAACAAGAGCGAAACTCCGTCTCAAAACAAAAAAACAATGTCTTCCAGAGAGATTCCCCCACACCACGCCTGACGCCTGCTATCTTATAGGAAGGTGATTTAGGAGGCGCCAGCAAGCCAGCCTTTTCTTCTATTGAAATGCAATGTGGAGGTCAAAGGGGAGGTGATCCTAGATGCCTGCGTCTCCTTCCTCAATAACCAACCACTACAGAGAAAAGAAGGTAGTGGGACAAGGGTGGATACAAAAAACGACGTTTCCCTCCCTCTTCTTTCCAATTCTTCCAGGCTCAGTGCCGCAAATGTGAGGGTCAGAAATTTGGTTATTAAAAACCTAGATCACTCTGGCTGATTCATGTCTAAATTTATGTTTGTCTAAATGTAAAATTAAATGAGAACATTAATACTACTTGGCTCATAGGGTTTTCAAAATAAAATTATTCATGTAAATCACTGAGCCCACTCTTTTATTATAGTCAAAAGCCTAATATAAGTTGGGTCTTCATCTTAATTTTTTTGATTCAACATCTACTACTGTGCACCCAGGATGACTGCAAGGGCGGGGGCAAGAAAAAGAATAAAAGTGAACATCTGCTATGCACCATTTCTCTTAACACCTTTGTAAACGTTATTATTCTTCCTAGAAGTCTTTTCTGCATTCCTTGCTTAAACAGCTCCTTTGTGTTTCCATTTTGCTGGTCACATGTCAACATGCTCCAGGAAGTCCTTCCTAAGACCCTTTCATGCCCTGGCATCAGGGTTTTAGGTCTCTTGCTGTGTTATCATAACTCAGAGCACAATACTGTATGGTGACCTATCTCTCTATCCCATTCAATTTTCAAAATTTTTAAATTTTCTTTTTTTAGATAGTCTCGCTCTGTCACTTAGGCTGGAGTGCAGTGGCGTGATCTCGGCTGACTGCAACCTCCGCCTCCCAGGTTCAAGGGATTTTCCTTGAGCAGCTGGGACTATAGGCAGGCATGTGCCACCACGCCCTGCTAATATTTTTGCATTTTTAGTAGGAGACGGGGTTTCACCATGTTGGTCAGGCTGGTCTCAAAATCCTGACCTCAAATGCTCTGCCCACCTCGGCCTCCCAAAGTGCTGGGATTACATGCATGAGCCACTGTACCCGGTCCCCATTCAACTTTGAGCTGAGGACAGGGAATGTTTCTTTTAGCCTTGATTCTGATCTGTTGTCAGGCATAAAGTGCAGATAAATATTTATCAAATAAAATGGAGTGGGAAAAGTTGAGCAGATGAAAGCTGGTAATACAGCATGACAAAGTAGAAACGCCAGCAATTCACTAATATGACAGGAAAGATGCTGTTGTGGGCCAGGCGCGGTGGCTCACGCCTATAATCCCAGCACTTTGGGAGGCCGAGGCGGGTGGATCACAAGGTCAAGAGATCGAGACCATCCTGGTCAACATGGTGAAACCTCGTCTCTACTAAAAATACAAAATTAGCTGGGCATGGTGGCATGTGCCTATAGTCCCAGCTACTCGGGAGGCTGAGGCAGGAGAATTGCCTGAACCCAGGAGGCGGAGGCTGCGGTGAACCGAGATTGTGCCATTGCACTCCAGTCTGGGTAACAAAAGCAAAACTCCATCTCAAAAAAAAAAAAAGATGCTGTTGTGTAATTATTGTTTTTAGTGAGGGCTTCATATGGAGTGGCCTGGGCCTCAGTTTTGTGGAGTAATTGAATCGTGTTTGTTTGTTTGTTTTCAGTGACAAATTTAAAGTTCTGGAAAATACGAATTATTTTTTCAAATTTCCAACAGAGCTTTATGCATCAGTATGCTAATTAGGTAAACTACAATACCAGTAATTTCCACAGAGTATCTCTAATTCTTTTAAAAACCTTGGAAAATAGATATTAGTTCTTGCTTTGCTACTGAGGAAATTGTGGCTCTGAAAGGTTAAGCAATCATCCAAGCTTGGCATTATTTACTGCCAACTGTTACACCTCTTCACGGTTCCGTACCAGGTCCAGATCATCAACATGTTTTGCCTAGATGGCTGTGGCAGCTTGCAGTCAGTCTATTGCTCCTGCAGCAGCCATACACACACGTTTCCACACACACACACACACACACACACACACACACACACACACACACAAAACAGCTTGGATTGTGCCATTTCTTTGCTCAAAACTCTGGTGGCACTGGGTACAGTGGCTCAGGCCTGCAATCTCATCACTTTGGGAGACCAAAGTGGGCTGATCACTTGAGGCCAGGAGTTTGAGACCAGCCTGGCCAACACGGTGAAATCCCCTCTCTATTAAAAATACAAAAATTAGCCAGGCGTGGTGGCAGGCACCTGTATCCTCAGCTACTCAGGAGGCTGAGGCAGGAGAATCACCTGAACCTGGGAGGTAGAGGCTGCAGTGAGCTGAGATCACACCACAGCACTGCAGACTGGGTGACAGAGGCTCTATCTCAAGGGGAAAAAAACAAAAACAGCAACAAAAAAACCCAACCCTAATGGCATCCCATTACTTTCAGAGAAGACTTACAAACTGCAAAATCCTTCATTTTGTGGCCCCCATCTCTGCAATTATGTCCACAATCCTTCTACCTCACCCTAATTCTAATTCTGCCATTTTTGCCTCCTTGTTCTTCCTGAGTATGTCAAGCACGTTTTCACCTCACCTCTTTGTATTTGGTATTCCCTGTGCTGAAATGCTTTCTTCTCAGATTAAATCTTTTATTCTTTTACTTCATTAAGAGCTCTGCTCTAATGTCATCTCTTCAGAGGACATCCCTAACCATCCTGTCTGGATAGCACCCACCTATTCATCTCTACTTAAGGCCGCTTGTCACATACCTTTGTATATTTCCTATTCCCCTTGACTGCATCTAAAATATAAGCTATAAAAATGTAGACACATGGCTGGGCATGGTGGCTCACGCCTGTAATTCCAACACTTTCAGAGGCTGGAATTTCAGAGGCCGAAGCAGGCGGATCACAAGGTCAGGAGTTTGAGACCAGCTGGCCAACATGGTGAAACCCCATCTCTACTGAAAATACAAAAATTAGCTGGGCATGGTGGCTGTTCCTGTAGTCCCAGCTACTCAGAAGGCTGAGGCAGAAGAATCACTTGAACTCAGGAGGGGGAGGTTGCAGTGAGCTGAGATCAGAGATGGTGACACTGTACTCCAGCCTGGGCAACAGAGCAAGACCATCTCAAACAAAAAAAGAAGGAAAAAAAAATAAAGAAGGAAAGAGAAAGAGAGTGAGAGGAAAGAAAGAAGAAAGGAAAGAAAAGAAAAAGAAAGGAAGGAAGGAGAGCAGAGACAGCTGGGCACGGTGGCTCATGCCTGTAATCCCAGAACTTTGGGAGACAGAGGTGGGCTGATCACTTGAGGTCAGGAGTTGGAGACCAGCCTGGCCAACATGGTGAAACCCCATCTCTTCTAAAAATATAAACATTAGCCAGATATGGTAGTGCATGCCTGTAATCTCAGCTACATGGGAGGCTGAGGCAGGAGAGTCACTTGAGCCCAGGAGGTGGTGGTTGCAGTGACCTGAGATTGCAACACTGCACTGTAGTCTGGGAGACAGAGTGAGACTTTGTCTGGAAGAAGAAAAAAAAAGCAGAGACTTACTTATTTAACACCATATCCCCAAAACGTAGACTATGTTGAGCAATAGAAAAAGAAATTACAGATATAAGGACTAAGAAGAAACAAAATTGTCTGTATACACAGAATGTATGGTTGTCTGTGTTTACAAAAAAAACCCACAAGAATATGCAGATACAAGAATGAGAGAGAGCAAGGTTGCTGAATACAAAAATTAAAATAAACATTAGCTAAAAACAGAAAATGTAATAACTGAAAACACACCATAGGAAGCAGTGTTAAAAACCATAAAGTCCCTAGGAAATATTAACAAGACCTTTATGGAGAAGATTATAAACTTTATTGATAGGTATGTCAGAGGCCTAAGTAAATGGACAGCTGTACCATATTCATGGACTGGAAGACAGCATTGGAAAGGTGACATGGCTTACCAAACTAATGTATACATTCAATACAAATCCAATCAAAATTGAAACGTTCTTGAGTTTGTTTGATTTATAATTTGTTGATCTACTTCTAGAAGTTATACAGAAGAAGAGATGACTTAGAATAGCCAACACACTCCAAGGAAGAAAAGATTTGTGGTGACACTGGAGACAGGGGTGAGATTGGTTAAAATTATGACAAAAAGTGGAGGCATCTGGGTTTTCTCAAGACCTCTTTCTAAGCTGTAGTAATCAGGGCTGTATTGTACAGCTACAAGATAAGACGAATTGACATGAGTCAGAATAGAAACCATCAAAATACCCAAACATGTACACAAACACTTCATTTATGAAAAAGAGGCAGTATTACAAATCACTGGAGAAAGGATGAACTCTTCAGTAAACAGTGCTGAGACAACCACTTTGCCATATGAAAAATATTAAATTGAATTTCTAACTCTTAATTTTCACAAAAAGCAGTTCAGGGCAGACTAAAGACAAACACGAAAGAAAAAACTATAAAACTTCTACAAGGCAGTAAAGAACATATTTATGACTTTGGGTAGGAAAGGATCTCCCCACAAACCAACTAGTATTCAGCTTTATATTATACTTTGTAAAAACATTTATTTTCATCAGGAAATAGTCAACATTTTACAATTTCCAAACTCCCCTCCTCCGAAAGTCACTGTAAAAGTTAACAATGCATTTCGTTGCTGCTCTGAACAATAAAGATATTCAGAGAGGGTGGACACTTCACATGAGGCGTGTGTGTACTTTTCACAGGCCCACTTTGATGTGGAGGAAATAAAGTAAAACCTGCAGGATGAATCCACAAACCAAAAACAGGCATCTTGGCTCCTTTGAGTGACACCATTTCGATGTCATCACCAGAAAGCCTGAGTTTTGTTACCTAACACAGCTGATTTTCGGGCTGCCAAGGCTATGTCAAGACTCTTGGTTTAAGGAAGTTGAGTCTATGCTGATGGCATCAGGGAAGGAGAAGACGTGAAGTTTTGCTTCCCTACACTGTAAGGCTTCTGTGCCCAAGTGCGTGACATGGGAATGTCAGAGAATATCTCCTGGGAATCAAGAACAATCTTCAAACACCGGGACAGAAAATCTTATTTTCCCCTATTTTAATTCCGTTTCTGAGATACACCCTATTAGTGGTATTTGCCCTTTCCGAAAAGACAATGAAGTATCCTGTGTACTAACAACATAACTTAAAAAAGAGAGCCAAACTTCTACAGTTTTATAAAACTCGATTTAAAAAAATAGTATTTCAAACAGTAGAGTCACTGAGTACAGAACTATCAAAACTGTCCATTTCACTTGGCATCCCCAGTGCCTTCCGCTTTCTGGGACTGGAGTGTAGAGGCATCTCGGTTTTTTGCAGGGTTGTTCCCATCCTTGCCAGCATCTGCCTTCCCCTTTCTCCCTTTGGGCAGCTTCTCTCCCTTCTTTGCAGGGGCCTTTTTAGGCCTGGGCTCTGGTTTTGGAGGAGCTGGTTTAGCAGACAACCGCGCCGACCTCCGCTGTGGCTCGTCCTTCGCCTTCGCTTTATCACCTTTAGAATCTCCTTTCGCCTTTCTCTTGGGCATGGTGGCAGCAGTGTTGGCAGGCGGCTTAAGAAGTCCTGGTGGGTGCGTCTGTCTTCCTCACGCTGCTCCTGGAAAGATGCCTTTAACAAGACACAAAAAGTGTAAACCATAAAGGGAAAGAGTGACCAATATAAACATTCAAAATCAAATTTGACTAGATTGTTAATAATTTGTGTATATAAAAAAAAATAGCATAATAAAATTACAACAGTAAGTTACCCGCTCGGCAAAGATATGTGTAACACACATAACAGAGAAATGTTAGAATCCTGAATACATAAAACATTCCTATAGATCCATGAGAAAAGGACAAAATGAAAATTTTAAAACTAGGGCAAAAAATGTTAACAGGTACTTCTTGGAAGCATGAGTGAGGAATAGGCACATAAAAATATATGAGAAATACATACTAAAAGTATAGGATATAACATTTCATATCCACCAAATCGAGAAAAACCAAGTTGTCTGACAGTATCAAGGGCTCAGCTGATATGGAACAATCAAAACCCTTATGAACTGCTGTGTGTGTGTGTGTGTGTGTGTGTGTGTGCGCGCGCGCGCGTAGTGTATTTGCTTTTGGAAAGAGTGGTTATTTGTAAAGCACTCTGGAAAGAGTGGTATTATGTAAAGCAATTTTACTCCTAGGTATTTACTTAAAGGGATTCTTGGAGGTGTGAACAGGAGATCCCTACAAGGATATTTGTAGCAACACTGTACCTTCAAAAACCTGTAAATCACTCAAATGTCCTTCAATAGTAGAAGGGATACATATATTTTGGTAGTATCTATAAAAGGGAATACTACTATTCACAACTGAAACTGAGGAGGGAGACATTTGGGATTCCCTCCCCTCTGTCACCCACTGTGCACCTCAATAAAAGAGAGAGCAGGCCAGCTGGCACCTCCTGAATCTCCTTCCAGAAAACAACAGGCTAGGCCTTGGGGAAACTCTCCAGAAGGCACTACTTTTACTTAAAACAAGATCAAACCAAAAACCTTTTCATGTGAGTCCTAAAACTGTAAACCAGAACCCTTTCATATGTAATCCCTGAAACTGTAAACTAAAACCTTTCACATGTGAGTCCTAAAACTATGAACCTAAGATTCTTCCATGTGTAACATCTAAAGTATAAGCCCATATACAGGCTGAACCCCCCTTTGTTAAACGAGCTTGGCTGTTAGACACCTGTGCCACCCTGCTCCCAGCTGAAATGAATTCCTTCCTCCTGTATTCGGTGTCCGAGAGATCCTTTCCCGCCGCTGCTCCTGCTACAAAACGAATAGATTAGAGCTAGATTCCAAAACGAGGATGAATCTCAAGAATATAATGCTGAACAAAAACAGCAAGTTAAGGAAGAATATGTACAGTATAGATCCACTTGTATGTGTAAAACTATGACATGTTGAGGCCACAAACACACACACACACACACACACACACACACACACACACACAATGGGATAAACAAAAATTGGACAGTGGTCATCTTTTGTGAGTTGGGAAAGGGATGTGGTTGGAGAAGGCATGCAGGTTAGTCCAGAGATGGGGGAGGTTGCGTTCTCATTCTCTCCTTTAAACTGTAGGGGAAGCACATGGCTGGAGCATTATCTGTGTCTTACACAAAAAAACTCTATGTGTCTGCTCAAGAATTAGAATGTGAGTAGCCCAGAGCACAGACTGAAAGCCACACAAGTAAGAAATGAAAAAGGATTTCAGTTTGGGCAACTAGAATGTAGGCCTATCTGGGCGTGGTAGCTCAGGCCCGTAATCTCAGCGCTTTGGGGGGCCGAGGTGGGCGGATCACCTGGGGTCGGGATTCTGAGGTCAGCCAGACCAACATGGAGAAACCTTGTCTCTACTAAAAATACAAAAAATTAGCTGGGCATGGTGGCACATGCCTGTAATCCCAGCTTCTTGCGAGGGTGAGGCAGGAGGATCACTTGAACCCAGGAGGCGGAGGTTGCAGTCAACCAAGATTGCACCATTGCACTCCAGCCTAGGGCTGGCTTTCATGGGCACTGTGTAAGTTTTTTTTTTTTTTTTTTTTTTTTTTTTGAGACAGTTTCTCTCTTGTTGCCCAGACCAGAGTGCAATGGCACGATTTCGGCTCACTGCAACCTCTGCCTCCCAGGTTCAAGCGATTCTCCTGCCTCAGTCTCCCAAGTAGCTGGGATTACAGGCATGTGCCACCATACTCAGCTAATTGTTGTACTTTCAGTAGAGATGGGATTTCTCCATGTTGGTCAGGCTAGTCTCGAACTCCCAACATCAGGTGATCCACCCACCTTGTCCTCCCAAAGTGCTGGGATTACAGGCTTGAGCCACCACGCCTGGCCACTGTGACTTTTTAAAGCTTTTGACTATGACTAGCTATTCATACCTTCTGCCCCACCCTTGAAAAGATTTTCTGGGAAATTCTGTAACCTAGCGAGTGGCCCCCACTTCACAATGTTATTATTTTAATCTTGTCTCTAAATTGCTCCAGTTTTATTTTATTTTTTACTTTTATTTTTTGAGACAGAATTTTGGAGTCTTGCTCTGTCACCCAGGCTGGAGTGCAGTGGCATGATCTCAGCTCACTGCAACCTCTGCCTCCCAGGTTCAAGTGATTCTCCTGCCTCAGCCTCCCAGGTAGCTGGGATTACAGGTGCATGCCACTATGTCCAGCTAATTTTTATATTTTTACTAGAGACGGGGTTTCACTGTGTTGGCCAGATTGGTCTCAAACTCCTGAGCTCAGGTGATCCTCCTGAGAACTGCTAGAACACGGGAGGTGGGCAGTGAGTCAAGACCGCACCACTGCACTCCAGCCTGGGTTAGAGTGAGACTCTCAAAAAAAAAAAAAAAACAAAAAAGTGATGGTGCCACTGAGACACACTGTAGTTCTACTGATCAACCACACCTGATCCGCTCTCTTCTGAAGAAATCCTTGCCTACACATTACATGAATTTATTGATAATTTTTGTCCTTTTTCCTTTCTCTCAAATGCAATACTAAAAAAATTTTTAACAATTTTTAGGAAACAAAATTTTTTTTTAAATGCAAATCAGAAACAAATAAGAAAAAATGATTTTTAAAGAAAAAAATTGAGACAAATGCCAGAGATCACAGAGGTCATCTTTGGGTATGGGAACAGTGTGACGAGAAAGGAATGGGCGAGACAAAGAGAGCTGCTCTTCCAACGAAGGAAGTGATCTGATCTAATAGTAGTGTGACTTGATTTATGCCTGTGGCCCGAGTATAATTATTCATAATGTTCCCTGCTACTTTGAAAAGTGATCCAACTCGGGCAATGAATAAGGTTACCCCAAATATTCTGCATACACTTTTTGAAAAATCTTTTTTATTTTATTCTGCATATACTTGTATAGGCCTTTAAGTTACCAGAGAATGAGAGTGTTTAACCAAAGAGTGAGCTTTTGGCCTAGCACACATTTCGCTAAGTGTGGATACTCCACACCATTCTCCTTCCATCTCACTCTAACACTGTTTCTCAGCCCATTTCCTGGCGTGGGAATGCTCACACAGTCTCTCTTCCTGAGTTCAATCTTCTTCAAGTTAGATCCATTGCGGTCCATGCCAAGTAGGGGGGCCATGATCGCCACATGTCAGAGGCCAAAATATAGCAGGTAACAAAATAAAATCAGGGAAAATAGCCCACTGCTTGGAGGCTGTATCTGAGTATATGAATATGGATTTAACTCTTCTTTTTCAACCTCTGCCTCCCAGGTTCAAGTGATTCTCCTGCCTGAGCCTCCCGAGTAGCTGGGACTACAGGAGCCTGCCACCATGCCTGGATATTTTTTGTATTTTTAGTAGAGACAAGGTTTCACCATGTTAGCCACAATGGTCTTGATCTCCTGACCTCATGATCCACCTGCCTTGGCCTCCCAAAGTGCTGGGATTATAGCTAGGATAGTCTTGATCTTCTGATTTGTGATCCGCCCGCCTCGGCCTTCCGAAGCGCTGGGATTACAGGCATGAGTTACCATGCCCAGCGCGGTTTAATTCTTGAAACTCGCCTTTAGGAAGCTGATTAGGAAACCAGGTGACTGCGTCTCTAGTGACCTTACAAAAATGTAGGAGACAGATACACACAAAATGAAAAGGGGCCAGAGAGATGGGTAAAAGCTCTTATCATTTCCATAAAGGACAAGGAGGGCTGGAAAGGGAAGAAGCTCTCACCACACAGTGGTACTTAGAAGAAATTATTTGAGGTGGAGCAGAAGAGATTAATTATTAGGGCAATGAAACCCTTTTGTATGCTACTGTAATGGTATATATTACATAATGGTAGATGTTCTGCATTTAAAAAACCCCATAGAACTTCATACAGTGAGTGAACTCTGATGTCAACTATATATTTTAGTTAATAATAAGCTATCAATATTAGTTCATCATTTGTAACAAATGTACCACACCAGTGCAAGCTGTTAATAACTTAGGAGAAACTGAGGTAGGGGAAAGGAAGTACATGGGAACTCTGTATCTTCTGCTCAGTTTTCTATAAATCAAAAATTGCTCTAAAAAAGGAAGTCTATTAATGTAAAAAAAATACACATTTTAAGAGTTCAAAAAAATAAAGTTAATGATAAAATACAGACATCATTACAAATACTCCTTCATGCACGTGGAAAAAAGAAAAATTACTAACTGGCAGATAAATCTTACCAGTAATTGTATAACTTTTTGGAAACACAGAGAAATGACTTTCAGTGGTATCATCCGGCAAGGATTATCAAGACAGATACTTAAGTTATTTTTCCAAGACATGGCAACAATTTTAAAAGTTCTAGAAATACAACAATTCCCCTTTGTTAAAATAACTCTTCCAATAACACTGTGTTAACAAAGAACAGAGCAAGTTTGTGAAAGTTTTGAATCACTTATCTTACTTGCACAGAACTGGACTGGAATTCTCATGAAGGTTCTCAATTTAACTCCTTCTTTAACCAGATTGCTGCAGGGAAGAAGGAACTCCCAAAGTGCTGGGATCACAGGCGTGAGCCACAGTACTTCATCCTTCTTCCAATCCTTTTGTTAGCAGGAAGACTTGCATTTTTCAATAGAAAAAGGTCATGATGTTTAAATTAACCAGCAGATACAGCTTAAAAAAAATAGTAATGATGAAATAAAAAGCAAAATAGGGCCTTATGGGTGGGCCCTAATCCAATATGAGTGGTGTGCTTACAGGAAGAGGAGATTAGGGTACAGGCAGCATAGAACACATCTAAGGACACAGTGAGGAGGTAGCCATCTTTGAGCCAAGAAGAGGCCTCAGAAGAAACCAAACCTGCTGACACCTTCATCTTGAACTTCTACCCTCCAGAAGTCAAAGAAAACTACTTTCTGTTGTTTAAGCCACCCAGTCTGTGGTACCTTGTTTTGGCAGCGCTAGTAGACTAACAGAAGAGAACAGTGTAAGAATTTAGTGACTTGGGCTGGGTGTTGGCTCAAGCCTGTAATCCCAGCACTTTGGGAGGCTGAGGCAGGTGGATCATGAGGTGAGCAGTTTGAGACCAGCTTGGCCAACACAGTGAAAGCCCGTCTCTACTAAGAATACAAAAATTAGCCAGGCATGGTGGCGCACCCCTATAATCCCAGCTACTCAGGAGGCTCAGGCAAGAGAATTGCTTGAACCCAGGAGGCAGAGGTTGCAGTGAGCTGAGATCCCACCATTGCACTCCAGCCTGGGCAATAGAGTGAGACTCTGTCTAAAAAAAAAAAAAAAAAAGAATGTTTTGACTTGGGATACATCTTGGGTTAATTTGGGGGTCTCACTCAGCCCTCGAAATATATTTTTTTTATGTTTCTTCTCTTTTTTTTTTTTTAAGACAGGGTTTCACCATGTTGGTCAGGCAGGTCTTGAACTCCCGCCCTCGGGTGATCCGCCTGCCTTGGCCTCCAAAGTGCTTGGATTACAGGCACTTCATTGCAAGCGAATCCACAGACCAAAATGCCACCTCATTCAATACTCATTTTCGTCTCATCCCTAGCAAACACAAGTCACATTTTAGCAGTATCTTTTTAATCTCTTGATGGATATGAAACTGGGTTTCTGGGAGGCAGTTTAAACTTGGGTTTTAGCCTCAATCCCACCCCAATATCAGAAGGCTCCCCTCTTCCTCCCTGTCTCTTACTTAAGAAAAAATCGTGTTTGGGGGTTGGAGGGAAGACCTGGAAGGTTATGAACACCAGGCTTGGGAAGTAGAGAGGAACGGATATCATTAAAATACAGTAACAGATGCACAGGCAAACGCTGGGTGTGGTAGCTCATGCCTATATTCCCAGCACTTTGGGAGGCTGAGGGGTGAATGACTTGAGGTCAGGAGTTCAAGACCAGCATGGCCAACATGGTGAAACCCATCTCTACTAAAAATACAAAAAAAAAATTGCTGGGCATGTGGCACATGCCTGTAGTGCCAGCTACTTGGGAGGCTGAGGCAGGAGAATCAGTTGAGCCTGGGAGGCAGAGGTTGCAGTGAGTGGAGACTGCACCACTGCACTCCAGCCTGGGTGACAGAGTGAGACCACATCTTAAAAAAAAAAAAAAAAAGATTCACAGGCAAGATGCAGTGTGCTATAGAAGCAAGAGGTCACAGGGTGTCAGTCACTCTCCAGGGCTTGTTGGTTCTTCTTCTTCCAAAGTAGCAGAGGGTAGCGCCAGCTTCCATTCAGGGTTAAGTGAGAGAGACTGGGAGAGGCAGGGGGAGAAAGAAAGGTGAGAAAAGGGTAGGTGTCTGAAACGGTGGGTCTGCTGCTGCACCTTGCCAGAATCCATCTGATTTGAAAAGGAGTGACCCATAAACTCCCAAACAGTCACCCATCTGTAAAGGTTGGTTAGGGGCACACTCAGCTTCCAGGCCAAAGTATTCCTGCTAACTGGCATCACAGAAAAATGAAGAGGATAAATCCTTGTTATCTCCCAGGACCCTGAAACCTTTGCCTCCTCTCAGGGCAGCACAATAACTTGCTTATATTTCTGGGTAGTACAGAGGGGATTTTAAATGAAAACATATTAGATTGCCGTTGAGCACATGCCCAAGCTTATTGTCTTGCTAACCAAGACGTTACCTTGCTAGCCAAGCTGTTGTCTTGTTAAGGGAACCAGCAAGATGACAAAAGAATGGACCTTTCAAGTCAACGTCTATCCAAAACAGCCCATTTAAGAAAATGATACTCATTAAAACTGTCCTTTTCTTTTTATTTTTTTATTTTGTGGACGCACCAAAGAATGCAGTGCTTCTTTTCTCGTGGTCATAAAAACATCACATTCAGGGCCGGGTGCGGTTGGCTCAAGCCTGTAATCCCAGCACTTTGGGAGGCCGAGGCGGGTGTATCACGAGGTCAAGAGATTGAGACCATCCTGGTCAACATGGTGAAACCCCGTCTCTACTAAAAAGATACAAAAAATTAGCTGGGCATGGTGGCGCGTGCCTGTAATCCCAGCTGCTCAGGAGGCTGAGGCAGGAGAATTGCCTGAACCCAGGAGGCGGAGATTGCGGTGAGCCGAGATCGCGCCATTGCACTCCAGCCTGGGTAACAAGAGCGAAACTCCGACTCAAAAAAAAATCACATTCAGCCAGGCACGGTGGCTCACGCCTGTAATCACAGCACTTTTGGGAGGCTGAGGCTGGTGGATTACTCGAGGTCAGGAGTTCGAGATCAGTCTGGCCAATACGGTGAAACCCCACCTCTAACTAAAAATACAAAAATAGCAGGCCGTGGTGGTGCACGCTTGTAATCCCAGCTGCTCGGGAGGCCAAGGCACGAGACTTGCTTGAACTAGGGAGGCGGAAGTTGCAGTGAGCCAAGATGGCGCCATTGCACTCCAGCCAAAACAAACAAAACAAACGCATCACATTAGAATCAGTTAGTTGAGGGAACTTGGACCAACCTGATCTGAGAGGCTAGGCTTGGCTAATCCCTAGAAAAAGTAGTAATACATCCAAAAAAGAAACCCCTCTGAGGGTACACCTGAGGCTGCCAGGCCGCCCATCAAAACTTTCTCATAAAAGCGTTTGATTGATCCAATTAACTTGTAAGCAAGCCGTGTGCCAGGCAGAGGTAAGTGGCCAAGCACCAAGGCCCAAGTCGTGATTCTAAACAAGTGCTGCCCATGACTCTTCCTGAGCTGCAACGCAAGACGAAGAATCCACAGCTGGTCTACTTCTTAACGTTGGGATCCATCTTTTCTTTTTGGACAGCAAAAGGTCAAAGTGGAGGAAAACTGAGCCCTTGGGTGTCTCTTCAACGAGGGTTTCTCGAAGATAAACTGGGGAGGAAGGGAGCGCGCACGGCAAGTCAGTCCAACCTGCCAGTCACCACCTCTTCGAGGCCACAGCCCTGCGGGAGCAATCCTTTCAAAACCCCTTCTTTCCTTCTCGGATTGATCCTAGAGCTCCGATTAGGATTTCCCATTCCGCCTGGGCCTGTGGCTCTCTGTGACCCCACCTCTGATTCAGCTTTTCCCAGGGATTCCCGCGCGGGGCGCAGGAGAGATGCTGCGATTACTCTGGGGCCGCGAAGGCCGGCGGGGCTGACCCGGCCCAAGGCCCCTAATCATGACCCGGGCCAGCCGGCAGGAGGGTCCCGAGCATCTGAAGGGCGGCGGAACCCCCTCGCTGCCCCTCATTTTCCGGGGTAGCGCACAGAGTCTGTGAGGCACTTACCAGAGTCTCGTGGGCGTCCGAGGGGCGCGGGAACCCCAGCTGCGGCCCTGGCAGCACCAGAGCCCTAGGCGTGGGCAGGGCCAGCTCCGGCCTTGAGACAGAGAACACTGTCGCAGCCGGGAACCGCCGCGAACAGGAAGACGAGGGAAGGCGAGGATGCGCTTCCGGGGCCGCAGGCGGGGAACCGCCCCGAGTCCAAGCCGGAGAGAGCCGGTTCTCCCCCGGCAATAATGTGTGGGCCTGAGGCCCGTCCTAAGCACCGCTGCCCCGAGCTGGCAAGACGGATAAAAGGAAGAGAGGAAATTTATGACTGCCTGAAAAATCTTTAAAAGATACACACCGTACGAAATTCGTAGTAAGAGAAAAAGGAGAAGGCATGTTTCCGCCCGGTTTCGAACCGGGGACCTTTCGCGTGTGAGGCGAACGTGATAACCACTACACTACGGAAACCCGTTAGGGAATATCTCTCAGAGCTGGCAGTTCTCCCTCTTCAGTGGTCCTTTGTCCCTTCGAAGCGCCCGTTTTGCTGATGTACGCATGCGTCTCTCTACCGACCTCTCAAACCAGAAAAACCAATGAAAAACCTCAGAGCCCGCTCCTCCAGTGTTCAAACTGAAGCCATACCCTTAAGAATTTATTCTACAAATGACTGAATGGGGAAGAACACAATAGAGACTTTAATATCCCTGAATGTCCTTCGTTCTTCGGCCAAAACGGATAGGCGAGCCTGGACACGACTTGGATAGGAGGAGCACTTCTCTGGCGTACTTAGCGCTACCATGTGGTCGGTGGCAGAATATGCGACCCCCATCCGTCGTTCAAAGCGGCCCCTCTTGCATATGAGACTTCCAGACCAATTCACCTTGCACGAATTTCCTTACCCCGTTGAATTGCCGCGGAGTCGCAAAGTTGTAAAATGAACCGGCATACATCGAGCCAGCCAGGAGTCGAACCTGGAATCTTCTGATCCGTAGTCAGACGCGTTATCCATTGCGCCACTGGCCCTGCGCGTGCTTTCGCGGCGGGGTATTTTATAAGAATTGAACTTCTACCCTTGTGCCTGGGCGAGGGCCTGTAAGTCCCGTTTGCCCGGCGTGTCCAGGCTCGCACCGCATGGACTCCACGGTAGCCACTTCGGCACACGCCGCTTAGCCTTTCCTTTCTCGGCCTGTCTCTGTCGGCTGAAAATGGCAGTGAAAAGCAAGGCCTTTATCCTCCCTGCCCTAGTGTCACCGCCGCATTCATGCCTTCGTTCATTCAACCAGTATTAGTGTACAAGACACTGTAGAGAACGGTGAAGAAAACATGAGGCCGGGCGCAGGCCTGTAATCCCAGCACTTTGGGAGGCCGAGGCGGGTGAATCACGAGGTGAACAGATCGAGACCATCCTGGTTAACATGGTGAAACCCCGTCTCTACTAAAAATACAAAAAATTAGCTGGGCACGGTGGCGCGTGCCTGTAATCCCAGCTACTCAGGAGGCTGAGGCAGGAGAATTGCCTGAACCCAGGAGGCGGAGGTTGCGGTGAGCCAAGATCGCGCCATTACACTCCAGCCTGGGTAACAAGAGCGAAACTCCGTCTCAAAAAAAGAAAGAAAGAAAGAAAGAAAACATAAGAGACCCTTGCGCTCAAGATTACATGGCAGTGGCGGAGGCGGATAGTAAAGCACTAAATAAATGAAATAATAGTGATCAGCGATTGGAGAAAAATAATAATAAAACAGGGAAAGGGGATAGGAAAGACCAGCAGTGAAAGTGATAAAGCCGAGATAAATGCTGGTGTCAGGGGAAAACAGTGATCTGGAACGGGGAAAAATCACCAGGGGAGTGGCCTGGAGGTGGGGGCAGGCTTGGAATTGTTTTGAGGAGGCGGGTGCTCAGTGGAGAGGAAGAGGAGACCCAGGGCTATGCTTGTAAGGACTCTGGCTGATGTTCTGTAGGAAACTGGAAGCCATCGTACGGTGGCATGGTCTGACTTATTTGTCTCTCTGTGGGTCTTTTTAAGTTATTATTCAATACTTTACTAAGCAAAACCGTGCTAGGCATCCTCCCAGCATGCTGTTCTGCTTCAAGGCCTTCACCTCAGAATTTGACAGCTTTATGAGGAGCGTCAGCAACCTGGACACGCATGTGAATGTTCCCGTCTTCACTTTGAAAGCAAACAAATATCTCGTATGTGTGTGTTTTAGTTTGTCCGTAATTCTGAGAACAAATCATCCCAGTGCCTGGTGAGCGTTTTAAGTAAGTTGAGGCCTGCTAAACAAGAGTAAAACTGCCTAATGTGAGCATATACACGTTGCGATTAGAAAATCAGTGCATAAGGTGCATAAGGTTTCAACAGCCCTTACAAAAAATATTCTGCTCTTTCTGCATAAACATTAAGGTAGACCGAGTTTTGGATTCCTCCCTAGACAGTAATAGAATAGGGGTCTTCTCATTAGGTTTTGTACTATGGACCCCGACGGCAGCTTGGTGATTATGGACTCCATACTTTTAAATATAAGGAAACAAAGGTGGCTGGGCGCGGTGGTTCACGCCTATAATCCTAGCACTTTGGGAGCCCGAGGTGGGTGGATCACCTGAGGTCAGGAGTTCAAGACCAGCCTGGCCATCATGGTGAAACCCCATCTTTAGGAAAAAAAAAAAAAAGATAAAAAGATAAATATGTGAGATTTCAACAGAAAACTAATTATGTTAAAATAGATTACCATGACATTTTAAAACTCATGACATCATAATATTTATGATCCTTTATTAATGAACTAAATGATAATATCCAGTGGCTGGGTTCTAATAAATATTGGAATTTCATTTTTTAAAAATGTTTTATTTTTTATATTTTTGATTTTTAACTTTTCTGTGATCAGAGACTCATTGGAAAATATTGGAATTTCAAAGCAGTAATGAGCATAAATGATATTTTAAGAAATTTGTAACAACTATATTTCAATGAAATATCTCTTACTTTCAATAGCAATACTCATGAGGGCTGAAATACCACTTTGGGTTGTTGCCTACATTCATAATGGAAGAAGAAAACACAAAATTTCACTAACATCTTAGTCAAAATAAACATTTATTTTCCCATCCCAATTCACAGATGACCATCTCCCCATTGGAAGCAAGAGTAGATTTCTGTACTGAAGAGGAGTTTGGAAACCTGAACAACGGTGCTTGAATATTTATAAATGAGGCAAACCGAGATACTGCCTGCTTCGGTTTTATCCTTATCATATAGCCGGGACAGGAGGCCAGAATTTAGAGCATCTCTGGAAGTCACGGGTCCCACCTAACACCTTCAAAATGGGCTTTAAACCAGCTGGCTGTAGGCTCTGTTCACATTCACTCTCCTTGGTATTTTTCTATAAAAATTTATCTGTTTTCCAGGCTTTGAAGACTTCCCTTGGGTGCCTCAAGTTTCTTAGCCATATTCACTACAAGAAATATCTTTGACCAGGTGTGGTGGATCACGCCTGTAATCCCAGCATTTTGGGAGGCTGAGGGAGGCAGATCACCTGAGGTGGAGAGTTTGAGACCAACCTGACCAACATGGAGAAACCCACCTCTCTACTAAAAATACAAAAATTGGCCAGGCATGGTGGGGCATGCCTGTAATCCCAGCTACTCGGGAGGCTGAGGCAGGAGAATCGCTTGAACCCGGGAAGCAGAGGTTGTGGTGAGCAGAGATCGTGCCATTGCACTCCAGCCTGTGCAACAAGATCAAGACTCCGTCTCAAAAAAAAAAAAAAAAAAAAAATTAATAAAAAGAGTGGCCGGTCGCGGAGGGTCACGCCTGTAATCCCAGCACTTTGGGAGGCCAAGGCGGGTGGATCACGAGGTCAAGAGATCGAGACCATCCTGGTCAACATGGTGAAACCCCGTCTCTACTAAAAATACAAAAATTGGCTGGGCACGGTGGCGTGTGCCTGTAATCCCAGCTACTCAGGAGGCTGAGGCAGGAGAATTGCCTGAACCCAGGAGGCGGAGGTTGCGGTGAGCCGAGATCGCGCCATTGCACTCCAGCCTGGGTAACAAGAGCGAAACTCCGTCTCAAAAAAAAAAAAAGGAAAGAAAGAAGTGCTTTCGCTTTGGAAATCTCTCTACGTCTTTTCTGACAGTTCCAGTTTCAGCTTCCAGTCTTTCCTTCAGCATATGTTGGAGAAACAGAGTCCAGATATATAAATCTAGACATACATCTAGATCCAGACCTATGATCTCGGGTCAGGACTGTCAAGTCGGAAACGGGTAGGGTTGCAGTGCTGATGCTGAAGTCTTGAAACCGAATGTCTTCTTCCTTAGGGAAGCCTCTGTTTCCTCTGTTTTCCTCTCAAAGCCTTTTAACTGACTAGATAAGACCCATCTACAAAAAGGAGAATATTTAAGGTTAAGTGATCATTAGCCACATTTACAAAATAACTTCACAGCAACAAGCAGATTAGTGTTTAATTGGGTAACTGGGTACTGTCGCCTCGCTAAGTTGACACATAAAACTATCACACTGGTGGACTCTTCTCCTCTGTGTTTCAGTGGTTTTTTTTTTTTTTTTCAGTTTCACTCCCAGGCATGTGGAAAACTGCACCATCTGCCACTCTCACATGCTTTTGACGTGACTGTCAGCAGTCTGTGGCATAGCGACCTGCATCCTCTCCAGTTCTGATGTGTGGAGCGGAGCCAGTGTGAGGGTTCCGGGGTTCATCCTGATCGCAGTGGGAACTGAGTAGAAGACCCAAGTTCTATAAATGACTATTCAAAGTCTCAGTTTGCTTCCAACGCTCATCTCTGGCTAAACAACTCCTCTGACATCCCAGAAATTCTGTGCAAATTTCGTCAGCTGCCGAAGGAAAAACCGAAATCAAATACTATTGGCTCTGCTGTCTGGTGTCTGCCACAGTCGATTAAAGCCATATTAGGCGTGACCGTGCTGTTTATGATGATTACATTGGCTCCAAACATGCTAATAATATGATGGCTAATCTTATCATAATAAAGTAATAAGTGCTTGTTCCGTGAGTCTCAAAGTAAGTGCTGAGTTCATAGACTTGCATCTTTCTATAAAAATGAAAATTCTAGTGGGTGTGGCCTTTTACCGTTCTCCCCATCACATATATAGGCAAAGGTACATGCCAATGTCTGCCTTAGAGTGTGACAGAGAAATCCTTCAAATATTGATACAGCTAAGAAATACTGAAATGTCCATTCAGGACAACAAATTTCAAGTAAAACAGCCAAACATAATTACACGTTCCATTTGGGAAGTTACTTTCACAGCTGTGCCAGCAATTTGTAAACTCTTCAGAATTTCATTAAACCCCTTTGTTCAAATTATACTCCCAAGATCAGATTCATTTTAATAGAGAACAGAATGAGTTGGAAACACATAACCCCCATGACAACATAGAAATTCTCTCTCTCTCTCTCTCTCTCTCTCTCTCTCTATCTCTATCTCTATCTCTATCTCTGTGTGTGTGTGTGTCTGTGTGCGCGTGTGTGTATACCCATACACATAATGTTAATTTGACACAGCAAATCAGATCCTCTGGACAGTATTAGGATAAAAAAACTTCTCTTTGTAACTATCCAGGGAAGGGGACTTCTTTATCTCTTTCCAAGATTAAGTTGTTAAATCTTGCGTTTTTAAGGAGCAACTCTGGAACCCCGTTAGTTAATCTTATAAGCAAGAAGCAGGTAGGTCGAGCCCAATTTTAACGGAAAGAAATGGGGTAAGGAATGCCTGGAATTTTAATTTAATTCCAGTTTAATTTAAAAGCCATGAAATAAGAAGCAACCCGCTTGCTTCCTGCTAGGCTCAGTTCTTGGTGCCGGAAGTGTTCTGGTGTAAATGCATTACACGACCCGGAGGAGAGGTCTGTAAATTTGGCTGCTCCCCGCTCTCCTACCCTCTTCTCCCTGACGCCCGAGATCATACTTTACCCACGTTAGGATGAGCTGCTTGCTCTTTGAGGCGGTTTCTCAGAGGACTCCCCTGTGCGCCTCGGGGGGTCAGGCTATCGACAGCGTTTCCCCCAACCCCTGTACCCTCGCACGAAAAACTTCGTTTTCCTGCAGCTGAGCGGTGACTTAGGTCTTTTGGGGCGAAGCCAAGGTTAATCTTCAGTGTCCGAAGAAATGTTTGGCTGCTTTCAAACCTCAGTAAGAAAAACGGAAATACAACAAAAGCAAAGATTATCTCTTTTCTATGCTCATTTGGAAAAGGCCAAGCATGGTGGCTCCGTGGCTTAGCTGGTTAAAGCGCCTGTCTAGTAAACAGGAGATCCTGGGTTCGAATCCCAGTGGGGCCTGTCGTAGTTTTCCTGCCTTCAAAGTATCCACAGAACCGTTGGAGTATAACCTCAAAGGATATTTTCCCCTTTGGGACTTTCTCAAAGTGTTTTGTATGAGTCCGGTGTAAAACCTCCATGTTTACGAAAAAGATGCAAAGACAAATTTGGGTGCCCCCACTTTTTAACATTTTTTTTAGAATAAAGAAATTCTGAATTTCTTGTTTTTCTTACATTTTTTTTCTTCCACTTGTTATATTTTTACAACTTGTACAAAAAGAACTAGGGAAAGCAGAAAGCAAACACCAAATTTAAACTACAAGCAACATCGTAATCTCTAATCATTCTATTTTCTTTCCTGGGGAATCCTAAAGAGAGTAATTGTTACAATCTCCTGGTAATGTTTTTGGAAGGTCGGTCTTTGGAATAATTGATAAATCTATTGCTGAGAAGGCTGTAGCATCTCTGAGACTTCATAGCAGACAGTAAGACTTGGCCACATAAAACAAGCCGCGGTTCGCTATTTGAAAAGATTGCATTGTGCTCAGAATTGTTTGGAAAGGAACAAATCAAAGCAACAACAAATATGTGTCAGCGAGACCGAGACCTGAGAAAAGAAGCTGTCGGAGTAGCCTCCATTTGCTTATAGGGCCCACTAGAATAGGCAGACTTGAAGTCCAGGAAAGGTTGAGAGGCCTCCTCCCAAACACTCCAAGAGGGAGAAAGAGAAATTGAGTAGGAAAGAAGTCAGTTTTACTCTAAGCAAAAGTTCTCCACATAGAAACACAAGACCAGGCCAGGTGCGGTGGCTCACACCTGTAATCCTATCACTTTGGGAGGGTGGATTGCCTGAGCCCAGGAGTTCGAGACCAGCCTGGGGAAGACAGTGAAACCCCGTCTCTACTAAAAATATAGTTGGGCATAGCACCGTGCGCTCCTGTAATCCTAGCTACTCAGGAGGCTGAGACAGGAGACTTGCCAGGTGCTGTGGCTCACGCCTGTAATCCCAGCCCTTTGGGAGGCTGAGGCGGGCGGATCATGAGGCCAGGAGATAAGAGAACATCCTGGCCAACATGGTGAAACCCCATCTCTACTAAAATACAAAATATTGGCAGGCCATGGTGGCGCCGGCCTGTAGTCCCAGCTACTCAGGAGGCTGAGGCAGGGGAGTCACTTGAACTCGGGGGCAGAGGATGCCATGAGCTGAGATCTCGCCACTGCACTACAGCCTGGGTGACAGAGCAAGACTCGGTCTCAAAAAACAAAACAAAACAAAAACACAAGACCAAGGAAATATAAGTTCACGGTAACTGTTACCAACCCTCTCACCCATCCCCCGAAACACAGCCCACCTGGCACAGAAAGTTCCACTTCCCAGGCTTTTGCCTTCAGAACATATTCTTTTATGTAGATTTTCAAGGTTTGAAATATAATTTCCCTAGCTCTGGAGACAAAACGTCCCAATACTTGGAGGAACAGCTCAGAAACAACTCTACTTTGATGGAGATTTTCTACTCCCTTTCTGCAGCTTAATTCCCCACTTTTCCTGATAAACATCAGGCAGTGACGGAAAGGCAGATCCTTTTTTTTTTTCCACTAGAGTCTTCCATCTTCTGTTCTTTTTCTCTAGTCCCAGATACAAACTTCCTTCAAACGATGAGACAGGCTGGGTCACTGGTGCAGTTGTCAACACCAAATCACTGCTTCATCCCCTTACCAAACCTGCCTCATCTCTGCTCTCCTGATCCATCAGCTTCAGAAATACCTTTACTGAAGCTATAGAACGTTCCAGGTGACAATCTCATCATCTTTCCCAAAGGCCTGTGTCTTCCTAGCTTTCCATATATGAAAATAATTTATGTGTAAAAGTGGAAATGGTTTGAAATCAGATGCTTGTTTGTCTAGTCCGTGGCTGTTTGTCAATGGCCCATTACTATGTGGCAGTTACCATGCTAATCACACATGGGCGAAGAGGCTGATGGGAGGGGAAAACAATTTAATGGCAGTTATAGTGAGATATAATACCATTGGGAGTACAGGGTGCCTAGAGCCACACTTGCTTGCTTATTTATGTATTTAGAGATGGAGTCTCACTCTGTTGCCCAGGCTGGAGTGCAATGGTAAAATCTCAGCTCACTGTAACCTCTGCCTCCCGGGTTAAAGCCATTCTCCTGCCTCAGCCTCCCAAGTAGCTGGGATTACGGGTGCCCACCATGCTCAGCTAATATTTGTACTTTTAGTAGACACGAATTTCACCATCTTGGCCAGGCGGGACTCAAACTCCTGATCTCAAGTGATCTGCCTGCCTCAGCCTCCCAAAGTGCTGGGATTACAGATGTGAGCCACCACATTAGGTCCCACATTTGCTTATTTATTAATTTTGATTTTATTTATTTTTTTAGGGACAGGGTCTGGCTCAGTTGCCCAGGCTGGGGTGCAGTAGCACAATCCTAACTCACTACAGTCTCGAACTCATGGCTCAAGCAATCCTCCTGCCTCAGTCTCCTGAGTAGCTAGGCCTATCAGCGTGTGCCGCCACGTCCAGGTGATTTTTGTGTTTTGTTTGTAGAGACAGGGTTTCATAACATTGTCCAGGCTGTTCTTGAACTCCTGGTGGCCAGCCGTGCTCTGGCCTAGGTCTTCCAAAGTGTTGGGATCACAGGCATGGGCCACTGCACAGGCCTGCAGCTACATTTGGAAACAAGCCTGTCTGTGTGGGGCTGGGTGCAGCGGGACCACCTCTGTAATCTCAGCACTTTGGAATGCCAAGGTGGGAGGATCGCTTGAAGACAGTAGCTCAACACCAGCTTGGGCAAGATAGTCCGTAGCGAGACCCCGTCTCTACATAAAATAAAAGAAATTAGTCTGGCATAATGGTATGTACCTGGAGCCCTAGCTACTCAGGAGGCTGAGGTGGGAGGAATGCTTGAACCTAGAAGACAGAGGCTGCAGTGAGCCCCGCTTGCGCCGCTGCACTCCAGCCTAGGTGACAGAGTGAGACCTTCTCTCAGGCTGTTTCCGGATGAGATTATCGTTTGAATCAGGGACTCGGTAAAGTAGATTGCCCTCCCTGGTATGGTCGGTATGGTCGGGCATCCTCCCATTTGCCGAGGCCTTAATAGAACAAAGGTTGAGGAAGGAGGAATTCACTTCTCCCGCTATCTCAGTCGTCTCGTTTTTTACCTCCCGCTCTTAGACTGGGATTTACATTGTTGATTCCCAGGGCTTTCAGGCCTTCAGACCCGGACTAAATTATACCACCTGTTTTTGCGGGCTCCAGCTAGCAGACGGCAGATTGCGGGACTTCTCAGCCTCTGTAACTGTGTGAACCAATTCCTTATGGTAAATTACTGTCTCTCAATGCACAGACATAGATAGACAGACAGATAGTTACATAGATAGCTAGATAGACTATTAGTTCGGTATTTCTGAAGGACCCTGACTGATACAAGCAGGTACTCAATTACGGAAAAAAAATACAATATATCAGGCATTTATCATTTGCCAGGCACTCTTCTAAGGTTTTTATATATTCCAAGTCATGTAATCCGTACTGCATAGTTATGAGGAAAGGTGTAATTCTTCGCTCCCTTTTAAAGGAAGGGCTTGAATTGAATTCAGCCAATCTCCTGGCCTTCCAAGCACCTCTAAGTGTTTTTTCTGCTACCCTGGGGGGTGCACCTATTTGCCATTTCCTCCTTTATCTTACGTTGCCACCTCTGAAGGAGGAACTCAAAGCCATGTTAGATCAGAATGTCAGGGTAGGCAGAAATGGAGTGAATACTTGGGCGATAAGGGGAAACTTTGTCATTTTCTAACCTTGCTGCTGATGATCTTTTTAACACACATCAATTCATTTTCCTTTCAGCGCATCCATGAATCTTTTTTATGAATTTTGAGAATTTGGGGAGAGAAAGAGGGCAGGAAATTTTTGAATATCAATGATCATAAAACAGATTCACTCTATATTCTGCTTTGGTAATTTGGTAATTGGACTGAATTTCTTTTTTTAAAAAGGAATGATGAGGAGAAAATTCCAGACATCTGAGATATCTGATTAGTTGGGGCTTTGCAGTACATTACAAGCTCAAAATAGAAACGTTGCCTATTCATGTTCGTAACTATAGCTATTAATGCTCAAGACGATCAGGCCAGACACCAGGAAACCTGAATTCGAGGAATATTCTGGAGATGTCGTTGAACATGAACTGCGGTGTGTCTGCGTCATGCTCCCTGGGTTCCAGGTCCCGTTCTGTACTGCAAAATTAGTAGATTGTCAGATCTCATGACCTGCAATGTGTTCCTGCTGTATCTCAAGGAAAATCTTACGTAGCCTCATAATTGAAAGTGTAGGAAGATGTTCACTGATGGAACTATTATTTGTAGTGGCAAAGCATTGAACGCAGTCTGAGAACCATCCATGGGAGAGTAGGTGACCACATTGCAGACCTCTATGCAGCAATTAAAACACTGGTTTAGATGTGCAGGCAGCAACATAGCTCAAAACTTCAGTGCCAATGGAATAAGAATGAGATCGATGACACAGTGTCACTTATGTAAATTAAAAACACATTCACCTAAAACAATCATACCTGTTCTACAAAAGCATATAGGAAGAAACGGATGCATTTTCCAGGTGGGGAATGAGAGTGAGGAAAGGGAATTAGAAGGAAATCTGTAACTAAATAAAGAGGAGCCCTGCAGTAATGACAATGAGCTGAAGAATAACCTTCATTTAACTCTGCGTGAGAAGGAGGGAGAGGGAAAGAACTAGAGACGGAGGAGAAACAGAGAAAGGAGATGAGATTTCAAAACACCAGTAGGTTATGAAATTACTTTCTGACTACAGAGTACTTTTTTCTGTCCTTGAAGTGGCTAATGAAAACAAACAGTGCTTTCATTCCAGAACTCGGAAAATTTATTTTTTTAAAAAAAAGAAAGGCCATGCCACAAAGAGCAGGTAGGAAAACGTAGCGTTGCACGGGATTTGTGAGCGAGAAAAAGCACCGACTGTCAGGAGTGGGATTCGAACCCACGCCTCCAGGGGAGACTGCGACCTGAACGCAGCGCCTTAGACCGCTCGGCCATCCTGACCCTCTGCTCTTCTGTTCCCTCAGAACTTACTTCTCTCTAGACCCAAAGGGGCTAGTTTCCCGCCTACCTGGACCAGCTTGTTTCTCTTTCTCACGATACAGGCATTTCTAGGTTAAAAGCGAAGCCGCCGCTCGGCGAACTGCCTCTGACGGCGACCTGGGGCTGAAGCTCCGCACAGGACGGGGTTGCCGCGGCCACAGAGCGGCGCCTCCGGTGTGAACCCACCGAGTCGCTCCCAGGTGAAACCCCGTTGCTACTAAATTGTGCAGTTTTCCCAAAAGAAAAGTAGTGCGGGGTGAAGGGTCAGAAAGTAGAAAAGTGGGATTGGGATTGGGGTGCTCTTTTACAGAGGGTGTTTAGAGACATCATTTGAGCAGAAACCTGAATGAAATGAGGGGGGTTACGCGCACATATTCAGGAGACACGCAGAGGGCACAGCAAGGGCAAAGCACCCGGGGGGAGAATGAAGGAGCAGCAAAAGCCTTCTGTGTCTGGAGAGGAAGAGTAAGAGAACGAGAGACCTGAGACTGCAGACATAGCCAAGGACCAGATGGTGTCAGTAGGGCCTGAATTTAATCCTGACTGCATTGAGAAGTCATTGGAGAATTTTAATAACATGATCTGATTTGTCTTTATTTATTATTTATTTATTTATTATTTTTTCGGCAGGTGAGTTGTTAACTGCTTAGCGGATTCCAACTTCCATCGCCACCGTCCTGCTTGATCTGTCTTTAAAAACAATACTCTGGGCAGGGTGTGGTGGCTCACACCTGTAATCCCAGCACGTTGGACACTTTGGAAGCCCTAGAAGGGCAGATTACTTGAGCTCAGGGGTTTGAGGCCATCCTGGGCAACATAGGAAAACCCTGTCTCCGGAAAAAAAAAAAAAAAAAAAAAAGCCACCTGTGGTCCCAGCTACTCAGGACGCTGAGGTGGGGGTCTTGAGCCCAGGAGGTGGAGGTGGAGGTTGCAGTGAGACAAGATCGCACCACTGCACTCCAGCCTGGGCGGCAGAGCGAGCCTCTAGTTCTTTTTCTTTCTTTCTTTGAGACAGAGTCTCATGCTGTCACCAGACTGGAGTGCAGTGGTACGATCCTATAAGCTGAGCTAAATTTTGTATTTTTAGTAGAGGCAGGGTTTCAGCATGTTGGCCAGGATGGTCTCCATCTCTTGACCTCGTTATCCACTCGCCTCGGCCTCCCAAAGTGTTGGGATTACAGGCCCCGCTGTGAAACTCTATTTCAAAACAAAACAACGCAACGAAACAAAACAATACTCTGGTCATTGGGGTAGCTGACCATAGAGGCATGGGTCGAAGGAGATGCTCTACCAAAAATCCAGGTAAGAAATGACGATGGCTCAGGCAGTGGTAAAGAAGGAAAGAAATGCTCATGTAGCTATCCAAGAGCTCCTTAAAGTATTTTTTAAAGAAGTTTTAACTGCATTT
The DNA here is from genome assembly GCA_031835075.1 of Saguinus oedipus. Taxonomy (NCBI): domain Eukaryota; kingdom Metazoa; phylum Chordata; class Mammalia; order Primates; family Cebidae; genus Saguinus; species Saguinus oedipus. The sequence continues at coordinate 5,445,197 of CM063172.1, read as the reverse complement.
TCTTTTTTACTTTCTTAAAGTACAATTTGGATACAAATAAGCAGTTTAGAAGCAGGGATAAATAATATTCCCCTCCCAGGGGCAGAATGTGGGATGCGCAGTGTGGACTAGGTAGCGTTTGAGGAGCGGTCAAGGAGAGGAGGACACTGGGTACGGAAGATCCATTAAAAGATGGAGGAAGAAGTTGTTTTTGGCTGATTCTCCGGGTGCAATCCCTTGGTTCAGTAGAAGGTAGCATGTAAATTGCTTTTTTCTTCTCCTGTCCTTCCCTATGCCTAAAATTCTCTTGAGCCAATGGATTCTACCTTGGTGATACCTCTAAAGAGTTTTCTGAAGCTCCAGCCCCCTATATTAACTTAATCTCTCCTCCTACCCAATTGCGATTTGCTCAGTGGATGACATCTTGAACAGCTATGGCAAGGACACCTGCCCTTGGATACCGACTTGCCCACATTCCATGTGCCTTTAACCAAATCACATTATGTATCTTGACTTCAGTTTCCTCATCTCTGAAAGGAGGGGACAGGAGTAAATGTCAACAGTCACGTCTCACCCTAAAGTTTCATTACGTTTTTATTTCAGCTCCTTGCCAGAGTAAAACTGCTATGATCTCCTGATTTACAAGCCTGTATGAAGGTTTATTGTATTTTATTGTATTTTATTTTATTTTGAGACAGAGTTTCACTCTTGTTGCCCAGGCTGGAGTGCAATAGCAGCATCTTGGCTCACTGTAACCTCTGCCTCCTGGGTTCAAGCAATTTTCCTGCTTCAGGCTCCCAAGTAGCTGGGATTACAGGCACGCACCACCATGCCCAGCTACTTCTGTATTTTTAGTAGAGAGGGGGTTTCACCATGTTGGTCAGGCTGCTTTCAAATTTGACCTCAGGTAATCCACCTGCCTCGGCCTCCCAAAGTGCTGGGATTACAGGCATGAGCCACCATGATGGCCACAGGTTTATTTTTAAATAATCTTGTGATACACCTATGGAAATGTAATTATACAAATATTCTTACATGAGTATTAAACCCTAAGTCAGTAGGAAGACACTAAAACCAGAATGAAAACATAAATGGATGTGGGGCCTGAGAGGAACAGTGACAAAAAGTGGGTAATGGAGTACATTGTGGTTCATTTTTGCTGAAATTATAGTAAATGTGATGATAAGAGACCTGTTTGGTGTTCAGAATTTTCACCTAAGAGAGAATGATTAGTTCTCCCTTTTGCATAATTCTCTATCAGGGTTGCAGTTGGTAGAAAAATTAGCTTTTAGCTTAATCATGAGAAAAATAGGCAGGCACGTCTTATGTGCCATGGCCGAAGGAAGTCGGCAGGGGGTGGGGGATGTGCTAAACCCTTTTAAACAATCAGATCTCATAATTACTCACTCACTCACTGTAACAAAAATAGCACTGGCTGGGCGCGGTGGCTCACACCTATAATCCCAACACTTTGGGAGGCCGAGGGGGGCAGATCACCTGAGCTTAGGGGTTTAAGAGCAGCCTAGTTAACAAGGTGAAACCCTGTCTCGACTGAAAATACCAAAAAAATTCGCCCGGCGTGGTGGCTCGTGCCTGTAGTCCCAGCTACTCAGGAGGAGAATCGCTTGAACCTGGCAGGTGGAGGTTGCAGGGAGCCCAGATCACACCACTCACTGCACTCCAGCCTGGGTGATAAGAGTGGAGACTCCATCTCCAAAAAAGGAAAAAATAGCACTGAGGGGATGATGTGAAACCATTCATGAGAAACTGCCCCCATATCTGATTACCTCCAGGCAGGCCGCACCTCCAACATTAGGGATTATAACTGAATATGGGATTTGGGTGGGGGACCCAAACCATATCAAATGATTTCCAAAGATCACCCACCTCATTTTTTTTCTTTTAATTATAAGGCATTACCATTAAAGATATCCCAAATATTTTCTCCTCTTGGAAAAGTACTGTTAATTTAAAGAGGCAGCTTCACTTACCTACACCATCGCCAGGTTACCTTCATAGTAGTAGAAATGGGGTCACCGCTCAAAACAAGGGCACAGGGTAGGTAGCCATTGGCACTGTGGCCTTTCAGTAAGTAGCTGGTCCCTTATGAGGCATCAGCTCCCATGTGCACCTGCCCTGGTGAGCCCACTGCTGTCAGGCCTAGAGGTGGGTCTTAGACCACATTCAATGGCAAAAGCTGTGGACAGCTGCATTCCCATGCCGGTTTCTTTCCCCATGTTTTATTTTTTTTCAGTTGGGATAAAAAAAGGAAGGTGCAAACGCAGCTTTCAGGAATCAGACAGAATTATTTATTAGGTAAAGACCATGAGCAATATCTACCCTGGAGACTGGAGAATACATGGGAACAGGTGTGAGCCTAGAGTCCACTGGCAAGACAAGCCACATGTATACAGGAACGTGCTGGGGCAAATACAGAGGTGCAGTCGGTCCAGCTGTGCTGAGGACAATGACGTGGCATTCCAGGGACCCCAGGGAGAGGCAGCATGTAGGAAAGACGGGTGGGGCGAAAGGAGGTGCCGTGTGGAAATGGAGGCACTTGATGCTAACAGAACGTGTGTGTAAGGGGTTCGGGCATGGGGATGAAGGCTGAGGTGGCATAGGGTTGAGATGGTGGCTGATCGAGTTGGGGTATCACTGAAGAATGACTCCTAGGAATGCCTTTGAAATGGAGAGATCCATATCAAAAACAAGAGGGCAACAGGAAACTTGTGGAGTCAACAAACTGAGGGTGGAATGACCTCCAGGCAAGGGAGCAACAGGGTGCAGAGAAAGGAAAAGGACACAAGGGACAGCTGTGCAAACAGCTTTTGAGTTTTGTCAAAAATTCGTCTATCACACTTTCTGCCTGACCCTTCATCCCTGCTAATCTCAGTTCCTCTCTGCTCCCCGTTTTCCACAGCTTAACACCCATAGAAGTGGGGCCAGGCTGCTCTATGCTGTAGGATATGGCTGAGAAAATCTGAGATACAGGCTGTCAAAGCTCCGTGGCTGGGTGTTCATCAGGTACATCACTTCCCTGCGTCGTCATGTTTCCTCCAAGGTCCTTTATGGGACTTCAGCCTGAGACTGTCCTTCCACTGCACATTTTGAGTTTTCCACCTGCCTAAAGCCTGTTTTTCCACATATCCTTATCCTGGATACCAAGACGTTTCAACCACAACCCCATTGCTAACCTGACCCCATCTCCATCCCTAAGCTGCCCTTTGAGTTTGCTCCAGGTTCTAGCCTTAAGGGATTAGAACACTAGAAGCACTTTGAGTCGCCCTCCATCCCCCAAATATTGGTACAGAAACAGATTAGGAAGTTGTAAGCCTCATCCTCTCTAGCAGCAGCAATGCAACCTTCACAGGATTAGTTAACCACCACCCAACAGGAAGAAACAGGCTGGGTGAAGCTGGCAGGTGGATCTTCAGAAGACTACGGAGGAGAGGGGTTAGAGCAAAGGAAAACAGATGAACTGGGATTTTTTTTTTAAGATGCCCCTTGGCTGGGCTGGGTAGGGATGAGCTTAGAATGGAGAGTGTCTGCATCCCCACAGGCAGAGTCCTCCCCCATGGGGGACAACGGGATCTCCTTAGAAAGGTCCGGGGCATTAGCAATGACTGTGACCCCTTCAGGCTCATCGGCAACTGGGCAGATGGTCAGGGGTTTTTTACCACAGGACCACAGGCAAAAGAAGGGCCGGAGCGGGCCAGAGAAACAGACGCTGGAGAAGGTGTAGATATGAGAGCCATCATTCATACTGTAGAAGGAGATGTCTCCTGATTCATAGTCTAGGAAAATCCCAACCCGGCGGGGAGGCCCTGCCAATGGCAGAGGGGTCCGGAGAGGGGTGAGGGCCCAGTACCCATTTCCATACAGCTCCACAGCCCAGAACCCGTTCTCAGGAGTCATGGGGTCGAAACCTTTCCTCATCACGTTCTCCCTGCACACGCCGATGGCCCAATCAGTCCTGTCTCCCACCTCTACCTCCCAGTAATGCCTTCCCGAGGTGAAGGCCTCACGGCCCAACACACAGGGCCAGGAGTCAAATCTCTCTGGTTTCTCAGGCAGTTTCTGATGTGAATCTTCCAGCTGAAAAGATTTTGAATCCTCATAAATAAAGAGGTGGGGATGGGCTGTGTCTGGGTCCAGAGTCACATCAACTGCAGAGAGAGAAACAGCAGGTCTGACGTCAGGGAACGTTACAGATTACAGGACTATCTTTCCTTTCCCAAGAAACAGAGCACTGTTGTAGGAGTCAACAGGACTCCTGGAGGTGGGGGGATGTTTGGTCTGCTCAGGGGTCTCCACTCACCACAGGATGCCCCCTTACCAGCAGCCAGAGGGCGATGTAAGGGCTGATTGTGCCTAGAGCCTAATGGAACCCTGCCGGAAGGGGATTGTCTCCTGGCCATCTTCTGAGTGTTTTCTACGTGACTCACGGAAACTGTTGAGGCCATTTGTCATCACGGTTTCCCTTCCTGTCCTCATCACTAAACTGTGTTAGTGTTTTCATTGGCAAGTATCACAGCACTTTGAATTCCTAGGGGATAGAGCCCCAGAAGTTCAGAGCCACTGACCTGCATGCACCGTAGCCTTTTTCCATTCTGCAACAAAAGAGAAAGATAGTCACTGACAGGTTATACAATAAGAAAGAGAAAACTCTCTGGGTGAAATAATGACAAGAAGACAGAACTTACTGAGTTCTTCCAAGAGTTTCTCTGGAAAACAAACAAAAATGTCTCAGTGGTTTTCCATAGAGGACACAAAGGAGGGGACAAAACTTGTGTGGGAAACACACAGAGGAGGACCTGTTTAATTCATATTGACACGTTGCCAATAAATCAAGAACAAGGATTTTGTTTTGCTTTGTTTTCGAAGAACGATGCAGGAAGTTCCTACACACTGGAACTGGCTTGGGATCAGATCTTTTTTCTTTTTCTTTCTTTCTTTTTTTTTTTTTTTTTGAGATGCAATCTCTCTTTGTCACCCAGTTTGGAGTGCAGTGGCACAATCTTGGCTCACTGTAACCTCTGCCTCCCAGATTCAAGCAATTCTCCTGCCTCAGCCTCCTGAGTAGATAGACTACAGGTGCGCACCACCACCCTGGCTAATTTTCTTGTATTTTTAGTAGAGATGGGGTTTCACCATGTTGTCCAGTCTAATCTCGAACTCCAGACCTCATGTGATCCACCTACCTTGGCTCCCTAAAGTGCTGGGCTTACAGGTATAAACCACTGTGCCCGGCTTCAGATCTTTCATCAGATTGGTAGCTCGGTGCAGTGGCTCACACCTGTTATCCCAGCACTTTGGGAGGCCAAGGTGGGCAGACCACAAAGTTAGGAGTTTGAGACCAGCCTGGCCAACATAGTGAAACCCCGTCTCTACTAAAAATACAAAAAATTAGCCAGGCGTGGTGGTGGGCGCCTGTAATCCCAGCTACGTGGGAGGCTGAGGTAGGAGAATTGCTTGATCCTGGGAGGTGGAGGCTACAGTGAGTTGAGATTGCGCCACTGCGCTCCAGCTGGGTGACAGTGTGAAACTCAGTCTCAAAAAAATAAATAAATAAAAAATAAGATTGGTGCTGGTTAACTGAGGTAAAAGTGGGAGTAGGGTCTGAGGGTGGGTATCAAGTAAACGTCGGGTCGGATATCTTGATTAGACTCTGCCTATGCCCCAACCCTCTGTGCTTCTTCATATTGGGCATCTGTGACTTCAGGAGCCTTATGATTTCTTCTAATTTTCAGAATTTTAGAATCAAGTATCTTCTTTTTTATCTTTTTTTTTTTTTTGAGACAGAGTCTTGCTCTGTCACCCAGGCTAGAGTGCAATGGTGCAATCTTGGTTCACTGCAACCTCTGCCTCTCGTGTTCAAGTGATTCTTCTGCTCAGTCTCCCAAGTAGCTGGGATTACAGGCACCCACCACCGTGCCCTGCTAATTTTTGTATTTTTAGTAGAGATGGGGTTTCGCCATGTTGGCCAGGCTAATTTCGAACTCCTGACCTCAGGTGGTCCACTCTCCTTGGCCTCCCAAAGTGCTGGGATTACAGGCTTGAGCCACCGTGCCCAGCCTCAAATATCTTCCTGTCATCCTAAAGGACTTGGGTCTAGCCTGCCTCTGAAGCACTCCTGACACGTAGTCCTTGTGGATACTATGATTTACCTTTAGAGCTGAATTCATTCCTCTTCTCTCTGGATCTTTCCTTGTATAGTCTCCAAGTGAGAAATACGGACCCAATGGTGAGAAGTCCTAGAACCATGAGGATGACAGCCACGGCCGCTATCCAGGGAGTCAGCCTTGGGAGGGAGGAGGCTAAAACAGAATCCCCAGGAAGGACATTAGTGGAGAAATTCTGAGCAAGTCCAGCTTCTCTCCAGATTCCAAAGGAGGGCAGAAGAGGTGATGGCTGGACCACTCTCATCCCTCATAGAGCAAAAAAATAGTCACTCCAGTGTCACTCTAAACTTTTCAGGAAAAAAATGACTTTGAGCCGGAGATGGCAGAGAAAGAGAGAAATGAAGAGTCATTTTGGGACAGGATCTGTGAAATAATGAATATAATGGACCAATTCATGTCATTATGGAAATTCCTCCTTAACTATCAGTGCAGAATGGGAGCCAAGAGGATGAAGGAGGTAAATAAGGAAGGAGAAATGTGCCTGTGAATGTAACAGAATGGGACTCGTTGGCCACAGAATAAGGAAAGCTTCCTGCCTAAACCAGAGACGGTATCTGGGGAATAATGAGAGGACTTGCTACCCTGAGGACCCTGGAAACCTAGACAGAGCTCTGGCATGGGATGGAAATAGGTGGAAATGGCAAAAGTAGGAAAATAACTTAGTCTTTTTGTTTATTTGAGGAGAGAAGGCTCTGGATCGGGAAAGCCTCCAGCGACAAAGCTTCTCTTCTCACTTACATCTCCTAAAATGCAAAATCTGGGATTCGGCTGGGCTTGCTGGCCCACGCCTGTGATCCCAGCACTTTGGGAGGCTGAGGCAGGCAGATTGCTTGAGTCCAGAAGTTCAAGACCAGCCTGAGGGACATGGTGAAACCCTATCTTTGCTAAAAATACAAAAATTTAGAGAAACATGGTGAATACAAAAATTTAGGTGGGCATGGTGATGTACACCTATAGTCCCAGCTACTCTGGAGGCTGAGGTAGGAGAATCACTTGAACCTGAGAAGCAGAAGTTGCTATGAGCTGAGATCATTCTGCCGTGACACTCCAGCCTGGGCAACATATCAAGACTCTGTCTCAAAAAAAAAATAAATAAACAATCTGAAATGTATATGAGATCCAGGTAGGTTTGTATCTTCAAAATTTTTATTAAAAAAAAATTTTTTTTAAAGATGGGGTTTCACCATGTTGGTCAGGCTAGTCTTGAACTTCCGACCTCAGGTGATCCGCCCGCCTTGGCCTCCAAAGTGCTTGGATTACAGGCGTGAGCCACCACGCCTGGCCGGTTTTTATGAGACGGTGTCTTGCTCTGTCACCCAGGCTTGAGTGCAGTGGTTCCATCTTGGCTCATTGCAACCTCCACCTTCAGGTTCAAGCAATATCTCCCGCTTCAACCTTCCAAGTAGCTGGGATTACAGGAGCCCACTACCATGCCTGGCTAATTTTTGTATTTTCAGTAGAGACGGGATTTCACCATGTTGGTCAGGCTGGTCTCAAACTCCTGACCTTGTGATCTGCCTACCTTGGCCTCCCAAAGTGCTAGGATTACAGGCATGAGCCGCCATGCCCGGCCTAAGAATTTCTAATAAAGTTGGTGGGGCTCCCTCAAGTCATTGGTCAAGATCTTAGGTGGGGAAAGTAGACAATTCTGCCATGAGGTCACATCTGGGCAGGTGTCCCAGGTGGTGTGGCTCTGAAGCTGTGTCAACATAGGAGTTCAGCATTGGTTCCACTAACCTGGTATGGATATCTCTACCTCCTTCTCCCGGCCAAGGAGGAGATTCTGGATGTAGCAGGACACATTTTTCACGGAAGTGTCTCTGATGATCACTGAGGCAGCCACAGTGAACAAACCTTCTTCATCAGGATTCCTGGACTCTGATGTAGATGGAAACTTCTCTCCCCTGGAAGTTCTCCACTGCACCTGGGGCTCTGGGTACCATCCCACCGAGGTGCACTCCAGCTGGATTTCTCCATTCTCTTGAACTTGCATAGTGATGTGAGGGTCAGAGCCCAGAGCTATGGAGAAAGAATCTAAACTTAATGTTTTAGTGGACCCCTTTTGGGAGCCTTATAACCGTAGAGATACACAGTTTGAGAAAGAGAGAAAGAGAGAGAGGCACAAGTGGACTGGTAGTGGGAGGAACTCATCTCCATATTTCAATACACAAGGAAACTGAAGACCAGTGGTTTATGCCTGCAGTGTCAGCACTTCGGGAGGCCAAGGCAGGATTGCTTGAGTCCAGGAAGATCCAGACCAGCCTGGGCAATGTAACGAGACCCCAACTCTTCGGGCATCGTGGTTCATGCCTGTATTCCTAGCTACCTGGAAGGCTGAGGTGGAGGATTGCTTGAGTTCAGCAGTTCAAGGGTGCAATGACCTGTGATGGCAACACTGTACTCCAGCCTGGGTGACAGAGTGACATGCTGTTTCTAAAAAAAAATATTTTTAAAGGAAATTTAAGTACCAAAAAAAGGAATTTCATATACCTTATCAGAAAGGGATGCCTTTTTGGGATTAAGTCTTTGAAACGTTTGAAACAGTTTGGTGGGCAGACATGGGGGTGCTTGTCCAGCCAGCAAGAACACTAAGACCAGTAACTCAGAGGCTGGTTCGTGGTCTAGGCTGAGAGTCCCAGAGCTGGCCGATAGCTCTGTGGTTGAAGGCATTGTGAGAAAGCTTTGGTGGGGAGGAGGAGAACTAGGACTGGTTATTTAAGGACGAACAGAGGACTCTCCTTGAGGATTGGAAGTTCTTTGCCCTGAGATTATAGTTCACAATTTAAGCTTCCATTTTTTCTTTTTTTTTTCGAGACAGGGTTTCACCATGTTGGCCAGACTGGTCTCGAACTTCTGACCTCAGGCGATCCGCCCGCGGCAGCCTCCCAAAGTGCTGGGATTACAGGCGTGAGCGACCACGCCCAGCCAGTTAAAGCTTCCTTAAGCTTAAATTGGTGAATCAGAAATTCTCTTAAGTGGTCTCAACTTCTTTTTTTTTTTCACAAAACTGTGGTCTAATGTAAGTAGACATACTGTTTTTCCTGTATGTTCAGCCTACTTTTTTCTCTAATTCCACAAGGCACAGAAAAACACTGAGCTGACTAGAAGAGTTCTTAAGGACATTTCCACAACCACGGGTTGAAATCCATATTCCAAGAATGTGTGTATATATAAGAATGTCTATTCTTTTCATGGAAGGAGTTGCCACTTTCAGCAATGCTCAGTGGTGTCTGTCACTCATAAAAGGTGACAAATTTTATGCCATCAAATCTCTAGGTTTTTACCTTTAAGATACTTCTCCCTTAAAGAGAAAATGTTGAAATTTGACTCACACATGATGCAGCAGCAGGGGGGACCCTATTGTGAAGCAGGGACTCACATTTCATCCAAGTATCTTCCAAATTTTATGTTTACCTGAATACATACCTATGTATATAGATATTATATAAAATATGTATATATTATATATATATATGAGAAAGGCAATTTGTTTGTATATTATATGTTTTAGATCAATTTAAGGCACAGTATAGTAACTAATAAGTCTATAACATGTTTTTATTTTGAGACCGAGTCTTACTCTGTTGCTAGGTTGTAGTGCAGTGGTGTGATCTCAGCTCACTGCAACCTCTGCCTCCCGGATTCAAGTGATTATCCTGTCTCAGTCTCCCGAGTAGCTGGGACTACAGGCATGTGCCACCACACCCAGCTAATTTTTGTATTTTTACTGGAGATGGGATTTCACCATGTTGACCAAGATAGTCTTTATCTCCCAACCTCGTGATCCACCCGCTTTGGCCTCCCAAAATGTTGGGATTACAGGTTTGAGCCACTGCACTCAGCCTCTATAATGTTTCTAAAATTGGCAAGGTCATTTCTCATGTGTTGTCTAATTTTATTTTCTTCTTTTTTTTTTTGAGATGAGTCTCACTTTGTTGCCCAGGCTGGAGTGCAATGGCTCAATCTCAGCTCACTGCAACCTCCATCTCCCAGGTTCAAGTGATTTTCTCTGAGAGTTGGGATTACAGGCATGACCCAGCTAATTTTTTAATAGAGATGGGGTTTTGCCATGTTGGCCAGTCTTGAATGTCCTGATCTCAAGTGATTCACCCCAAAATGCTAGGATTACATGCATGAGCCACCGCACCCCACCTTTATTTTTTGTTTTGAAGACAGAGTTTTGCTCTATTGTCCCAACTGGAGTGCAGTGGCAGCCATCAGCTCACTGTAACCTTGAACTTCTTGGCTCAAGAGATCCTCCTGCCTCTCCTTCCCAAAGTGCTGGGATTATAGGAGCAAGCCACTGCTCCCAGCCTATTTTATTCTTGAAAAATCATCTTAGATAAAAACTTCCTCAGTTTTACAGTAAAACTCAGAACTCATTTGCTTGATGTCATTCACTAGGAAGTGAGAAAGTCAGACCTAAATGCATATTTTCCTCCTGAAAGTGTATTATTTTCAATCCCTTTGAATTCTGGCTTAAAACAAAAAAGAAAACAAGAGCAGAATCTTTTCTGTATGAATCAGGAATGTGACAAAGGACCATGCTCTCTAACCTTAGGATGCCAGTCCTTAGAAAATAATCCATGAAGCAGCCTTAAAGTGTGTGGTATGCTCAACAGAGCCATAAAGTGAGTAGTGGTGAAAAACGCAATTTGGCCGGGCATGGTGACTCAGGCCTGTAATCCCAGCACTTTGGGGGGCCGAGGCAGGCAGATCACCTGAGGTCCGGAGTTCGAGACCAGCCTGACCAACATGGAGAAAATCTGTCTCTACTAAAAATAAAAAATTAGCTGGGCGTGGTGGTGCATGCCTGTAATCCCAGCTACTCAGGAGGCTGAGACAGGAAAATCGCTTGAACCTGGGAGGCGGAGGTTGCGGTGAGCCGAGATTGTCCCATTGCACTCCAGCCTGGGCAACAAGAACGTAACTTCATCTCAAAAAAAGAAAAAAAAAAAAAGAGAAAAGAAAAGTACTCACAATTTAAATGTACAATTCTGGGACTAGATGAAGTAAATTATGGCTTACGGTATAAAAGCATGTTACGCAGCTTTTCCATGTATTCAGTTATTTCGTGAGGAGATGCTTACCCTATTATAGAAAAAGGGCTGGAGATAATTGAAATAAGGTTCTACAATAAAGACACCGCACTGCTCTCTCCACGTTCCACTCAAAACCCTTCCCCAGTGATCTCCTACCGCAGGCCCTCAGTACCTTGGAGCTGTGGAGTCCTAACCAGGAGAAAGCGGATAAGCTACAAGTCGTCCTTTTTCGTCATGGTCCAGGACACAGTCCTTCTGTGCAAATAACTCACAGCCTTCCTTCCTGTGTCCAGCTATCACCAAACACCTGCAAGTTAGCTCAGGGCAACCTTTGCCTTACAGGTACCGCACAAAGCTCTCTTCAACCACAGCGTAAAAACGTTTTCATTCTATACACTCTCCAGCCAGCCTTTGTTTTCTGGCAGTCAGCTTCTCTTTTGCTGATCCCGCCCTTTGCCTCTTCGCGAAATATTTTCATACTTTTAAAAGTAAATCTGCCTTTATCTATCTTGGTAAATTCTTTTTCCCACCGAGTCTCCGGCCCAGATAGTTGTCCCTCCCCGGCGACACCAACTAAAAGAGGTTTTGAGAATGAATCTGATGGTTTCCGAAGTAACTGATCTACTCACCAGCCACCTTCAGACGCACCAGGGCTTCCTGGTAGCTTCCATCCTTCCCGAAAAAGCACGTGTACTCCCCGTCGTCGGAGACCCTGACGCTGCGGATCCTCAAGGCCACGCGCCCCTCGGCGATGCCGTCCTGGACCAGCGTGGCGCGCCCGCGGTACTCGGGCATCTGCTCGGCCTCCTGCTCGCGCCCGTCCCTGTGCACCAGCACGGCCGGCGACACCTTCCTCCGGAACCAGCGCACCTCCAGGGACTCGGCGCTCGCGTTCGGGGACAGGCGACAGGGCAGCTCGGCGTCCTCACCCACCACGGCCAGGACGGACTCCGGGGGTCCAGGCACCTCAAAGGGAACTGCGGAAAAACGAGCGGGGTCAGACTGGACGTGCAGGTGGGAGCTGCGGACAAACAGGGACCGGGTTCCCGCCAAAGCGCAGTGCCCGGCGCTCTCTCACTCCTTTAACAGCTGAGTTTGTCCGGATCCAGTGGAGGCCTCCAGGGAGAGCCAAGTGACATTGATTATTTTACATTTATAGAGATGTTTCCATTATGCACGCCAGAGAGAAGGAGAGACCTACCTGAATACAGCTGGGGCAGCTGGAGGAGAATGACGGTGAGCAGACATCTGGGGAAGCCGCAGTTTGGGAAAACTGCCATCTCCAATCTTTCCGGGGCAGCAAGATAACTGGTGTGAGCCCCTCAGGAGCTTCAGCCTAGGAGATGAATGCACAGGAGACAACTACTGGCCCTGGCACCCTTCTGCTTTCCAAAGTCCTCTTGCGGTGCTTTCCAGCAGGGAGCGTTCTGGTCATCCGCACCTGAAACCTCCTCTCAGCCTCCATCCCTAGTGTGGATTTTCAGCCTACACTGTGGTCATCACCTTTCCACCCACCACCCTAACTCCAGCACCTTAGGAGAAGGTTGCTGTGAGGCGTCACACTCTTTAGTTGGCTGCATATAGATGAACAAATCTTGAAATCACTGCGCTGAAAAAAAGTCTTCTTCCAAATACAATAGGGTATTTGCTTTTGTCAATGATAATAAAGATAATGGGATAGAGGAGAAATGGAGTCCAAGGAAATGAATTGGAGGAGAAGGAGAAAAGATGGGAAGAGGTGGAGCAAGAAGAAGACGAATCAAGCAAAAGGGCTTGAAGAGTAGAGGGCCCAGGACCAAGGGAGAGGAGCTGGAGGGAGAGAAATACGCTCTGCCCTCCTGGCTGCTCCCTTGCTCAGGGAGCTGAGAGTAACCACTCATACTGACCTGGGTGATCTCGGAGAAAGAGGCCCAAGAGGCCGCTGCTACCAAGTGAGAAAGCTGGCTGTGGCCCCAGGGGCATAAGTTAAAAGCCAGCAGGAAAAGGAAGGGGGAAGTGCTCTCAGGAAAGCCTGCCTCTAGGTGGCCTGGTGTATTAACTTTGAGAAAGAAAAGTTTTTCAGAGAGACACGAACCTGGATTTGTGGTCTTCAGCTCAGAAATCAATGAGCTGGACTAAATGAAAGGGGAAGAAGAGAAAAAAAGAAGAGGCAGGGAAACCCACGAGTGAGACGCGAGAGCTTCAGCCAGGGATTTTCTCTCTCCAAGCCTCGGTTCTTTGATCTCTAGAATGGTAATATATATCGATCGTACCTTCCTTGAACAGGTGTTGGGTGGCTTAAATGAGATTAAGCAGGTAAAGTGCTTTGCACATAGTAGGAACTCAGCAGACGATAAACTGTTATTCTATTATTGTTTCTGTGCGTTGAAAAACGAAAGCCCAGGGGCCAAGGTAGCGTAGCCTCTGGCTGTAGCTCTTTTTGTTATTGGGGCGTCCACTGAAGGTGTGGTGTCTGTTGGCACAATTCCATTAAGTGCCAGTCTTAAGGGTAGGCTGTGAATGGGCCAGCTCATGAAGTGTAATTCTGTTTACAGGGCCCCAAATTCGCCTCCCCGACCGTTATTTCTTTTGAGGTAAGTCATCACGAGGCCTACAATTCGTTATTTTATACTAAACCTACCTCTCATTGTTAAGAAAACATTAAAAAAAATAGAAAAATATTTTTATTAAATGGAAGTCACACTAATCTACCAACTAATGATAGCCTCATTCACATTTTGCCATATTTCCTTTCAAGATTTATTTTATGCTTATGTATGTCATAAAAATAATTAATTAGACTTTTTGTGTAACTAAAAACATTGCTAATAGTTATATAACTGCCATGGATGTGGGACATTTGAATTTTATTTTTTTAATTTTTATTTATTTATTTTGAGACAAAGTCTTGCTCTGTCACCAGGCTGGAGTGCAGTGGTGCGATCTCGGCTCACTGCAATCTCCAACCCTGCCTGACGCAGAGTTCAAGTGATTCTCCTGCCTCAGGCTCCTGAGTAGCTGGGACTACAGGTGCACATCACCACGACCAACTAATTTTTGTACTTTTAGTAGAGACAGGGGGTTCACCATGTTGGCCAGGATGGTCTTGATCTCCTGACCTTGTGATCTGCCAGCCTTGGCCTCCCAAAGTGCTGGGATTACAAGTGTAAGCCACTGCACCCTGCTTCTTTTCCTATAATAAATAGTACACTTTATATATAAGTCTTTATTTACAAGTTGGATAAGCTGTTTGATAATTTTTCAGAAATAGAGTCATCAGATCAAATGGTATGAGCATATTTCTTTTCTTTTCTTTTCTTTTTGAGAGAGAGTCTCACTCTGTTGCTCAGGCTGGAGTGCAGTGGTGAGATCTTGGCTCACTGCAGCCTCTGCCTCCCAGCTTCAAGGGATTCTCCTCCTGACTCAGCCTCCTGAGTAGCTGGGACTACAGGCAAGTGCCACCATGCCCAGCTAATTTTTGTATTTTAGTGGAGACACGGTTTCATCATGTTGGCCAGGTTGTTCTCAAACCTCTGAACTCAAGTGATCTGCCTGCCTTTGCCTCCCAAAGTGCTGAGATTACAGGCATGAGCCACTGTGGCCTGGCCTGGTATGTGCATATTCCTAAATTCCCTTCCTGAAACATTGAACCCATCACACCCTCAATGGCTCATGCCTGTAATCCAAGCACTTTGGGAGGCCGAGGCAGACAGATAACAAGGTCAAGAGTTCAAGACCATCTTGGCCAGCATGGTGAAATCCCGTCTCTACTAAAAATAAAAAATGAGCTAAGCATGGTGTCACTCGCCTGTAGTCCCAGCTACTCGAAGGCTGAGGCAGGAAAATACTTTAAACATGGGAGAGGGAGGTTGCAGTGAGCTGAGATTGCGCCACTGCACTCCAGCCTGGCAACAGAGCAAGACAAAAAAGAAAAAACAAAAGGAAGTGCCCTCACCTAATCCCTGTTAGCAATAAGAGTTGTCATTTCACATCTTTACTATTGGGATGGGTCAAGTTAGTCAAATTATTTTTTATGCCTTTATATGATAGTGAGCCTGGATATTTTTTATGTGTTAATTTGACGTTTAATATTTAATACAGTCTAGA
Source organism: Saguinus oedipus (assembly GCA_031835075.1). NCBI lineage: Eukaryota > Metazoa > Chordata > Mammalia > Primates > Cebidae > Saguinus > Saguinus oedipus. Next base: position 5,429,908 of record CM063172.1, on the reverse strand, counting down.
AATCAGCTTTTCAGGCCAGTTGCCCATTGTTTTCAAGACTGGTACTGGTGCTGGTTCTTAGCAATCTGTATAAACTTTTAACAACTGAAAAATATTAATCCTGGGCCAGGCATGATGGCTCACGCCTGTAATCCCAGCACTTTGGGAGGCCGAAGAGAGTGGATCACGAGGTCAGGAGATGGAGACCATCCTGGCTAACACAGTGAAACCCCATCTTTACTAAAAGTAAAAAAATTAGCTGCGCTTGGTGGCGAGTGCCTGTTGTCCCAGCTACTCAGGAGGCTGAGGCAGGAGAATCTCTTGAACCTGGGAAGGGGAGGTTACAGTGAACCGAGATTGTTCCACTGTACTGCAGCTAGGGTGACAGAGCAAGACAGAGACTCCATCACACACACACACACACACACACACACACACACACACACACACACACACCCGTATTATATTTGTAACAAACATTCTTCCCAGTTTTGTTATTTACCTTTGAGTTGGAATTATGATTAAGACAAAACATAATTGCTCCAGTTTACCCACCAGACAGCCAGGAGAATGACCTTTCCCAAATGCAAATCTGATCATACCGCTTTTTGCTTAAAAATCCTTCAAGGTCTCCCTAGTGACTTCAGCATCCAATTTAGGCACCTTAATCTGGTTACGAAAATGCTATAGGTCTAGTTTGATCTGTTCAAGAAAACACTCTGGTATTCTCCCTGCCTCCTTCTGGGGGCCTTTTCTCCCTTCCCCTTCTCCTTCCCTGCCTGCCTACCCACAGGCTGAATCTGGAATGGGTGTGGTTACCTCCACCCACAATGCCTCTCAGGCCTCCGGATAGCAGAGCTTGTCTTCCCTCTTCCAGAATATTCTGTACCCTCTTAAATTTTTTTTTTTTTTGAGATGGAGTCTCGCTCTGTCGCCCAGGCATGATCTCGGCTCACTGCAACCTCTGACTCCCAGGTTCAAGTGTTCTGGGAGTCAGAGGATGCCTCAGCCTCCCGAGTAGCTGGGACTACAGGGATGCCCCGCCACACCTGGCTAATTTTTGTATTTCTGATAGAGGCGGGGTTTCTCCATGTTGGCCAGGCTGGTCTTGAACTCCTGACCTCAACTGAACCACTGGTCTTGGTCTCCCAAATTGCTGGGATTACAGGCATGTGCCACTGCACCCGGCCTGTTCCCTCTTATCTTTATGACGAACACCTATTCTTCCCTCAAAAGCTCATGTAAGGGCTGCAACTTCTGCAATATCTTCCAGATATTGCATCAAGCAGATACAACCTCACTTCTAGGGCTTCTTCTGAATAGCCTTTGTCCCCTCCGCGGGAAGCAGACTTTCCTGGAAGATGGGCCAGGTGTATCCTGTGACACTTGGTCCCTTTCTCATGGCACACACCTGATCTGAGCTGTAGTTTCAGAAGCAGATGTGTTCATTGTCAAGTTTATCTTCCTCTCTTAAACTGAGCTTTCCCAGTTCTTACCCCTGCCTTCTCATCAGCATATAGACTGAAACAGAATTTGTGGCTAATTCAGACCCACCATTTTTTAGCCTTCCTAGTTTGAAAGGCTCCGGTCCCATTTTCCCCTTCATGCTTAACTTTCTGATCATATCATCTATAATCTATTTCCCCTTCCTCATCTCACTTCTTTTATCAGCCCATTTCAATGAGACTTTTGTCCCATGCTTTATATTTTCATGAGATTGTTTTTTGGGGCGGGGGGAGGGTAAGAGCTTTACTTGCAACTAAGGGAGCCAGACTGAAAAGAAAGGAGCTGGGGGAAAGAAGAAAGTACTTAGAGCTCAACTATTGCATAACAGACGCTATTCTGATTGAATAATACCTGGGTCATTTTGACAGAAACCAAGTCATCAGGCTTAGACAAAAATCTCTGAAAGGCAAAGAGAGGATCTCTGAATTTTCCAAGATTTAGAGAACAAAACTTCCAGGATGCCCCTAGAATGCTCCTACCTGGAGAGGCCTTGTGAGGTGGTGCTGCTCTTAGGAAGTTCCTGCTCTTCCCAGGCCCACTGAGACAAAAACATCTTCCTCTTAGACATGAAATCATTTGGGCCAAGGAGTATCATGTGATTCATACGGAACCTGACGATAAATTGTCAGCATTTGTTTTCCCTCACCGCTTTTCACTATAACCTGTCCAAAGTTCTCAGTGTTAGCCTCTTGTCAAATCCAATAGTGACTCTCATTCTCATCTTACTTGACTTTCATCCTGACACAACCATTTGTGTCTTTTCTATTTATTTATTTATTTAATTTTGAGACAGAGTCTTACTGTGTCCCAGGCTGGAGTGCAGTTGCACAATCTTGGCTTACTGCAACCTCCCGGGTTCAAGCAATTCTCGTGCCTCAGCCTCCCAAATAACTGGGATTATAGACATGTCCCATCACAGCCGGCTAATTTTAGTATTTTTAGTAGAGATGGGATTTCACTATATTGGGCAGGCTGGTCTTGAACTCCTGACCTCAAGTGATCTGATTAGAGGGGTGAGTCACCACGCTCAGTCAATGTCTTTTCTTTTAAAATTTGGTTTTTAAACAGTTTACTGTAGCTCAGTTGTTTTATCTGGTACTTATCTATATATTTCTCAAGACAATACCATATTCTGTCAGAGTAATACATATAAAGAGTTGTTTTGTTTTTTTTAATCAAATAGGACAAAGACCTTTTAAGAATGTCAGTCCTGCCTGGCATGGTGGCTCACGCCTGTAATCCCGGCACTTTGGGAGGCCAAGACGGGAGGATCATGAGGTCAGGAGATCGAGACCATCCTGGCTAACACGATGAAACCCCATCTCTACTACAAATACAGAAAAAAACCAATAAACAAAAACAAAAACCCAGAAATGTCAGTCCCACTTCTCACTTCCAACCTACTACTCTCGAATCCCCAGAAACAGCCTCTTTAAATGCTCACTTGTTTTCTCCGGCACTTATCTACATATTTATTGAGACAGTAACATATTTATGCTGCTGTTTCTCTGTATATCCATTTCTACATAGTACTTTCCTGTGCTCTATTATGATCAGTTATGACTCAGCTCTTATACCATCAGTAGTAATACACCGCAACTTCTGTTCCATGTTTCCAGTACTGTGGTTACGTCATTATAATTCTATGGACCCAAGTTTCATATACGATTACATTTATTTTCATGTACAACCTCTTGTTTGTTTAGTAGGGAGGGGGGTGAAATGATTCATTTTTGTTCCTTTGTTTTCTTTATTCCTCTCACAGGTTTTTCCCACTCCTCTAATTGCCTGTAAGCACAGTTTCCATAGTAAAATATATCAGGTAATCTATCAATCCCCTCTCTTCATTCTTCCCAGAGCAGCATTTGGATCTTACTTAAGAAGAGATTTTGATTTAGAAGGACTGGAATAGGACCAGGATTCTCGCTGCTAGTTCCTCTGGTCCACAGGTCCACAGGGCAGGATCTACAGTCTACAGCTCTTTGTCTTTTTCTTTCTTTCATGAGATGGGAGAGGTGGGCTGTGGGGTGTGGGGTTGGGCGGGGGAGTCTTGCTATGTTGCCCAGGCTTGACTCGAACTCCTGGGCTCAAGGGACCTGCAACTTCAGCCTCCAGTAGCCGAGAATATAAGCACGTGCCACTGCACCCACCCAGCTATGGCTCTTTATCTTACTCCCTATTCGGGAGCTTTCTGTGAAGAGGCGGCTACCAGCTTTGCATGAATTATGGAGATGCCTCTGAGGGATGGTTCTGGCTCAGGGCCTTGGGCTTGTTTTGCATGTGGCCATACTGAGCCAAGACAAAGGACTGGTGTGAATGGGCATCGTACAATACTGTATTCTTCTGCGACTTGCCAGTGAGCCTTGTGGTCAGCTGCTCTTTCTTGGGGGCTCACACTATTGATACGGTAGTAATGATCAGATATGACCCAGTGGCACGTCAACATTACTATAGTGACATAATTCCCCTATTTACCAAGCCCATGTTAAAATTATACACACGGAGTTTGTATAATTTTATAATTATAATGTGTATAATTTATGCACAACCGTTTGCATATGTGAAGGTGAAGGGGAAGTGAAGTGGAGCTGGTGTGGAGATGAAGGTGGTGGACTTCTTTGTGGAAGAGGAGTTAGCAGGGGTTTGCCCTGGGGAAGCAAAGGCCGAGATCTGGTGGACTGTGGACATCCCTGAATTATATTCTTGGAAGTACTTTTGAAATGGAGAATTCCTAGAACAAGAGGGTAGACAGGGAACTTAAGGGAGCCAATAAATAAGGGTTGGATTGAGCAAGAGAGAAAGAGTTCAGGGAAGGGATCAGGTTGTGTGGACCAGTGTTTGGGCTTTGCCCAGAATTTATGCCCTTGCAGCCTCTGAGCTACCTTCCATATCTGTTCATCTTAGTTTTTCTTTGTTACCTGGTGGAGTAGATCTTTCCAAAGCAGGTATACATTCTCCTTCAGGAGGACTGGCCATGATAAGTGTGAAAATACAAGACGTCGAAATCTTAGGAGGAGCCTATGAATTCATTATTGTCCTGACTTCACCCTACTGTCCTTTTTTTGGTGGAGACAGGGTCTCAAATACTTTTCATTTTCATATATCTTGAGCCTTTGAACCCTTGGGAGGAGGGAGCTCAGCACCCTGGAGAAGTAAGGAGCCTCTGTTATGCCCATAACTGTGCTCTTTTCCATTTGGCAGTAACGAAGGGGTTGATAAAAGGTTTGTTGTTTGCGGAACAATAGGGGGAGAAAGCTCAGATTTTTTCAAGTCCTTTTATGAGTTTATTTAAAAAAATGAAAAAAAAATATCATTTTAGTGAAAGACGTGGGAAGACGGAATGTGTGCATGAAAACATACGATGAAACTACTGTCCGCTTCTGTGAATCCGAGATTACTGAAACATTATCAATAAATCATGAACATGCTTTTTGTTTCAGTTTTTGTTCTTAGAAATCTGTGGGAAGTTCTTTTTGGCTTTAGATGCTAGGAAATTTTGCTGTATCTGGGAACGAAAAGTCTTGGGGCCAAGTTTGGGGTGAGTGGAGTGGCACTGGGAGGATTATGGTGGGGTCTGACCTGTGGCCATGCTGAAGCTCACTGGCCAGAGCCACCTGGAGCCCAGCCAAGTGGGTTTATTGATACTCATTACAGCAGTCTGGATTCTACACACTGTGGGCAGATTCCACACACCATGGGGAACTGGAAGGTGCAGCACATCACTGATGAGAAAATACGGGAGGGATGTGTTGTAGGATTTAAGCTTGTGGTAGGTGATTTTGGAGATGTTCAAGAAAGCAATGGTTTGCTCTGGATGAATGTCGTGAAGCAGGAGACAATTTTTTGTGTGTGTTTTCGTTTTTGAGGCAGGGACTCACTTTGTCACCCAGGCTGGAGTACAGTGGCACCATCTTAGCTCACTGCAACCTCCGCCTCCCATGCTCAAGCGATCCTCCCTCCTCAACCTTCCCAGTAACTGGGATTACAGGTGTGCACCATCAAAGCCAGCTAATTTTTCAATTTTTGGTAGAGACAGGTTCTCACTATGCTGGTCTCGAACTCCTGGGCTCAAGCGATCCCCCTGCCTCTGCCTCCCAAAGTGCTGGGATTACATGCGTGATGCCCCGTCCTATTCCAATGCCTTTTATTAGGCAGTGGGAGAACAGAGAGGGCTTAAATTGTAATTGGTAAAGGAGCAGTTCCTCTGTTTAGCCAGGAGAGGGGGATGTGTGGTCATTTTGTGATTCGCACGATGCTCTTGTTTTTTTCTGTGCTCTGGCATGATTATGACGTGGTCTTGTTTTTACCCCACTCAGTCACAGTGACAGAATAGCCCTGTTTGATATTAAGTGCTCTGTGAAATTTCTTCTTTTCAGTAGGAAACACAGCTGGGAGTGCCTGGCTGCTCTCAGCTGATGCCTGTCAGGCCTGCTTTTTTTCTTTCTCAGTCAGAGCCCTCATTCTCTTTCAGGTTTTTTGTTTGATTGTTTGTTTGTTTTTGAGATGGAGTCTCGCTCTGTCACCCAGGCTGGAGTGCAGTGGCTCGATTTCTGCTCACTGCAACCTCTGCTTCTGGGGATCAAGTGATTCTCCTGCCTCAGCCTCCCCAGTAGCTTGGGATTACAGGTATGCGCCACCACACCTGGCTAATTTTTGTATTTTTAGTAGAGACAGGGTTTCACCAAGTTGACCAGGCTCGTCTCAAACTCCTGAACTCAGGTGACTCTCCTGCTTCTGCCTACTAAACTGCTGGGATTACAGCTGTCTCTACAAAAAATACAAAAATTAGCTGGATGTGGTGGTGTGCACCTGTAATTGCAGCTACTCGGGAGGCTGAGGCAGGAGGATTACTTAAGCCTGGGAGGTGAAGGTGGCAGTGAGCCGAGATGGCACCACTGTACCCCAGCCTGGGTGACCAAGTGAGTCTCAAGTAAATAAATAAATAAATAAAACAGATTTTTTTTTTTCTTTTTTTTTGGAGACAGAGTATCAATCTGTTGCCCAGGTTGGTGTGTAGTGGCACAATCTCAGCTCACTGCAAACTCCATCTCCCGAATTCAAGTGATTCTCCTGCTTTAGCCTCCCAGTAGCTGGGATTACAGGCACGCACAACCATGCCTGGCTAATTTTTGTATTTTTCACAGAGATGAGGTTTTACCATGTTGGCCAGGTCTCAGATTCCTGGGCTCAAGTGGTTCACCTGCCTTGGCCTTCCTAAGTACTGGGATTACAGGCATTAGCCACTGTGTCTGGCCCTTACAACACAACATTTTAAACACAATAATACACACTGTGACATACCTTCCAATAGGTGTCAGACGGATGATGTCATCATGTATTTAACATCTGGAAAAGTCCAATGCACACATGAGAGTATGTGAGTAAATGAGGCAAATAACTTTTTTAAAAAGTAATTAATTTATTTTTTAAAATAGAGGTAGGGTCTCACTATGTTGCCCAGGCTGGTCTTGAATTCCAGGGCTCAAGTGGTCATTCCACCTCGTTTTTTTTTTTTATTTGAAACAGGGTCTCACTCTGTCACCCAGGCTTGAGTGTGGTGGCATGATCATGGCTCACTGCATCCTCAACTTCCGAGGCTCAGGTGATCCTCCCACATCAGCCTCCTGAGTAGTTGAGACTACAGGCACTCACCACCATGCCCAGCTAATTTTATGTATTTTTTGTAGAGATGGGGGTTTCACCATGTTGCCCCGGCTGGTCTCGAACTTCTGGCTTCAAGTGATCGCCCACCTCGGTCTCCCAAAGTGTTGGGATTACAGGCATAAGCCAGCACGCCCAACCGCAAATAACATTTTAATATTATTATAAAAATTGTCTTGGCCAGGTGCGGTGGCTCACGCCTGTAATTGCAGCACTTTGGGAGGCCGAGGTGGGTAGATCACCTGAGGTCCAGAGTTTGCGACCAGCCTGACCAATATGAGATAGAGACAGCTGACTCTATCTCAAAAAAAAAAGTCCTACAACTTTAGGGGTCAGACCACACTTTTAAGAATCGCTATCGTAGGTGGTTCTAGAGAAATAGAGTACAGGACATTTACTGGGGAGTCCCTCAGCATCAATACCTTGGGGATGTTAAGGAAAGAGGATAGATAGAAGGAGAAGTTGAAATATAATGCAGTCTCACAATGAGCTCTGGAACTGGGGCAGCCCTTCAGAGTCATGCACCTTGTACAAGGGGTCCAGGCACTTTTACGCCCACATTATCCAGGCATTGGGTGTGGTCCACTGCTGAAAGGTGGAATAACCTTGGCCTCTTCGAGCAACAGGGCGCTCCTTGGCCCCTTAACAATTTGCTGGTATGGAGTCAGCTGAGGGCCCTGAGCCACCAACACTCTCTGCAGCTGGTTGACTGTGTGTCTCAGTCCCACATGGAATGGTCAGGGCAGTGCACCACAGCATCCACCTCCGTGGGGAAATGAGGATGGGGCTGGGCAGTTTGCTGGAGTGGGGAGGCAGAGAGAAGACAATGCGTTGGTGCTGGACACCGTATAAAACAAAGGGGAAGGAATCTTTCTTTGTTTATCAAGTATAGCTTACAGTTCTGTCTGAAGTTGGTCCCTGAGTTCATGTGCGAGAAATCCCATTATTTCTCCTCCTCTGCATAAGATTTCCTCGAACCAATGGGAACATTCTCATGAGTTTCCCTAGAGAACTTTCTACTTTGGGCAGCTGGAGGAGAATGAGGGAGAGCAGACATCCGGGGAAGCCGGAGTGTGGGTGGCAGAGATAGTGACAAAGGAAGTGAACGAGAGGAAGAAAGATCAAAAGATGGGAGGTCAGGAGGTTACAGGCAAGGGCAAGTAGGCAGGGGCCTATTGCACTGGTGCACTTGCTCTGTTACACCCGAGCGAGTACAGGAATGAGCCACACTCTGAGATTGCATTATGAGTCCTTTACTGCTGGCGACCGAGAGACGGCTAATGCCCCAAATTCTCTCAGTTCCGAAGAAAGAGTTAGGTGGTTTTTTTTTTTTTTGAGACGGAGTTTCGCTCTTGTTACCCAGGCTGGAGTGCAATGGTGCGATCTCGGCTCACCGCAACCTCCGCCTCCTGGGTTCAGGCAATTCTCCTGCCTCAGCCTCCCGAGTAGCTGGGATTACAGGCATGCCCCACCATGCCCAGCTAATTTTTGTATTTTTAGTAGAGATGGGGTTTCACCATTTTGACCAGGATGGTCTAGATTTCTTGACCTCGTGATCCACCCGCCTCGGCCTCCCAAAGAGTTAGGTGGTTTTTTTATACCCCAGTTTGAAAAGGGAGGTGCGGGGGAAACCTAGCTGATGCAATTTTTCACAGAAGCAGAGCAAGCAAGAAGTTAAAACATAAAGTAGTACATAAGAAGTAAACAATAGCAGGTGCAGGGGCTTAAGCTGCCACAAAAGACCTACACTTACAGATACGGGGCTCTGGGTACTTATCATCTGCGTTCCCAGGGTCTGCTGGCACCGCTTGACTAGGTATCTTATCAGCAAATGCATTCCCAGATGTGCCTGGTGTCAACCTGCCACAGCCACACACTACAGCTACATACTTAATGGGGGAGAAACAACTATAAGTGAAGAAGCTAAGACGGCATTTGTCCGGCTTCTTCAATCATGAGTTGATTAGACCAACACAAGGTGAGTTTACATAGCTCACCTGGGCAGGGTGTTGACAGGCTGTTGTTGGGAGCATCTAGAAAATATGGAGCTGAAAAATTTACAAAATACATTTGAATCTTGGAGGGACATCTCTTTTCAGAACCTTTTGGAATGCCAGGAAATATTTTAAGAGTCTTTTCCTCTTCTGGCTGGGGGCAGTGGCTCATGCCTGTAATCACAGCACTTTGGGAGGCCAAGGTGGGTGGATCACTTGAGGTCAGGAGTTCAGGACCAGCCTGGCCAACATGATGAAACTCCAACTCTATTAAATATACAAAAAATTAGCCAGGTGTGGTGGCGTATGCCTGTAATCTCAGCTACTCCAGAGGCTGAGGCAAGAGAATTGCTTGAGCTGGGAGGTGGACGCTGCAGTGAGCCGAGATTGCACCACTGCAGTCCAGCCTGGGCAACAGCGAGACTGAAAACAAAACAAACAAAAGAGTCTTTTGCTCCTTTGTGACCATAATTAGTTCCTAAGAAATGCGGTTGGAAGGTTTCTTCATTCAGGTTGTCCCTCTCAGCCAAATCTCAGCCTCTTCAGGTCCGTACACTTTGCATTCTACCTTCCCCTCTTCACCCCTTTCTCTGTGCCAGTTCCCCTCAGCTTTTCAGCCCTTTTTCCAGGCCCTGTAGCCCTGGCTCTAAGCAGTTTCCCATTAAAATCTCTAGTTCTCTGTTGTTGATAAAAACTTTAGACAAATTAAATTCAGCCGAGTTTAATTTGAACAAAGAACAATTTGCAAGCCATCAGAATGATCAGGCAGCAGTCAGAGGTTCGGAAAGCTCCGTTCCACCAGGGAAGGGAGGGACAGAAACAGCTTAACTGGCTACAGCTCCCAGCGGGCCTTGTTTGAACACCATCTGATCAGCTGGCTGCCTGTAGGATACTGAGGTTTGGCTACTGGGATTGGCTGAGACTCAGCTATTTATAACAGAAGTATCCTCCGGTGCCCCAGGCTTTCTGGTAGTTTACACACTAAGTTAGGTTGCAGTTCATTATTAAGGGCTCAGGTGAGGAGCTATCCCTCAGGCTAAATGTAGGCATATCTCATACCAAATTTAGTTTAATTTAACACAATCATTTCCGCGTTAGTTAAGATTCTCTGATCCAGAATAAATGAAAAGAAAGCATATGCTGGACACTCACTCTGAGAAACAGAGAATCCTCTTTATAGGAATTAGTTTTTTTATTGGCTCAGAGGTACTATTTCTCATCAATTGCTGGGCAGAAACCACTGGAGAAGATTAGAATGAAAACTGAAACTACACTGAATTGTACACATTGACAAAAAATCTCAGCCCTACCTCTCAAAGTGTTTGGAGCCCTCGGTTACCTGTTTGAATCATTCATGTGTGTGTTACCTGTATAATCAGCGTTTCTTCACATTCAGCCGTCTTTTATGTCATAACAGAAGTACCAGGAGAACTGAGTGGAAACAAAAAGATTTTAAGAACTGAAGAGAAGATAGGTATTAATTAAAATAAAACTGTGGCAGTTTGCAGACATCCCCTTGCATGTAATTGTTACATAGATGATATTATCATCTTTCACCACAGATCCAAATGAAAGTATGAACAGAATGAAAACTAAACCTATTACATCTATTTCAGAACCTCCAAAATTCAGGTCTCAGATGCATTACTGAATTATAGAATTTTCTGGTATCTAGAGGTAGTGCTGTCAGTAACTGTATATTTTACATTTTTCACAAAATTATTTTGGGTTGGCTGAGCCTATTTATTCACCTCTAGCTCCTTATTTGTGCCACATTGTATTTTCACGTGTATTTGTTTCTCACTCTGACAATGAAATAAGTTCTGAGATTAACCTTTGGGTAGAGTGTAGGGATGTCTTTGTAAGGGGTCCTTGCTACAAACCTTGGGACCTAGTGATAGCAGACAGGACGAAGTCAGATGCCTAGGTAGGCAGCGATGGGTCCCCGGTGAAACCCCACCTCCAAGCCAGAGGCAGTTAAAAGCCTGAAAGCCAAGCTACGAGTTAAATCCTCAGTCTGGAGAGAGAACTTGCTGAGAACTTGTCTTCCAGTTTGGCACACTTTCCTCTGATTGGTCCCCATTCTTCAACTACTTTACATATACCCACCCTTTCCTAACTGGTTTTCTACACCGAGTGGCCACCTTTGAATGGTGTCTTAATTGTAACCTTTTTTTTGCATACCCACAAACCAATCAGCAAGCACTTTCCACTCTGAGTCCATAAAAAAGACCCAGACCCAGGCACACAGAGGGAACTTTCCCTCCTTCGGAGAAACGTGCCAGCATCCCCTCTCCGCAGAGAGCTGTTCAGTCTCCCGATAAAATTCTTCTCAGCCCTCCTCACCCTCCGATGTCCAGTGTATCCTCATTCTTCTTGGGGGCGGTACAAGAGCTCGGGAGCGGCCCCTGAACGTGAGTAGAAGCTACAACGCAGGTGAGCTGGGGCACGGCAGTGTAGCCAAGCAAGGCTTGGGTGGGGTGTTGCTGGCTGGAGGTCCCCTGCTTGCAAAGTGACCAAGAAGAAAAATCCCACATCACTACCACTTGCAAATTTATTTGGGTCACAAATAAAATATTAAGGCCTATCCTTTGTTTATGTCACAAAACAGATCCTCAAAGTAATTACAGTTCCCAGGCCTTAGCTGAACCCTTGGCTGATAGGAAGTGGTATTACAACAGTTTGCGTTTAGGCTCTGCGGTAGAGCTGGATGGCTGCTTGTGCAATATCCAAAACCATTTTTCTCAGTAATGAAACCCCATTTTCTTCTCTTTTTTTTTTTTCTTTTTTCTTTCTTCTTCCTAAGAAAACCCCATTTTCTTATTGCAAAGTGTCCATCTCATTTGTAGACGGGGAAGCCAAGGGACTGAGTCTGAGCCAACTGCTTGAGGGTGAAAGTTTTATTTATCAGAGAGATTATTTAAGGGGAGGCTGAAACAGCTGGGAGACCCTTACACTCCCCCTACTTTCTCCTTCCTCTTATCTAGAATATGGACTTTGGAGCTGGGGGTGCAGCAGCCCTTCTGTAACCATGAGGCAACACTGAAGATGCAAGCCACATGCTGAGACAGAATAAAATAAAGAAAGAACAAAGTGGACTTGGACGACATTTCAAGCTCTCAGATCAGCCCTTGATGGCCACTATCCATATTTACTGACATAAAAAGAAGTTCTTTTTGTCAAAGCCAGTGGGATTCAGGACTCTGTTACTAGTAACAAAATGCAATTCTTCCCTCTACTCACTACAGTTTATAGGAAAGTTAAGTATAGAATTCAACTTCAAACATATAGGAAAGTTGAGTATAGAATTTGTATCTCTAGCCTTGAGGTCTCACCTAGACTCTTAGTTATTCAATGGACTACTCTGCATCTCCATGTGTATCTCTAATAGGCTCCTCAACCTTAACATATCCACAACTGAACCTTTGGTGTTGCACCACCCCCATCCTGCTTCTTGTGTCTCAGTTTCCCCATCTCAGAAATTGACAACTTCATCTTTCCAGTTACTTTTTCTTTTCCTTCCTTCCTCCCTTCCCTCCGTCCTTCCCTCCTTCCCTCCCTCCCTCCCTCCCTCCCTCCCTCTCTCTCTCTCTCTCTCTCTCTCTCTCATTCTCTCTCTTTCTTCCTTGAGACGTAAGTTTTGCTTTGTTACTCAGGCTGGAATGCAGTGGTGCAATCTCCGCTCACTGCAACCTCTGCCTCCTGGGTTAAGTGATTCTCCTGCCTGCCTCAGCCTCCCGAGTAGCCGGGACTACAGGCGAACACCACCACACCCAGCTAATTTTTGTGTTTTTAGTAGAGATAGGGTTTCACCATGTTGGCCAGGCTGGTCTTGAACTCTTGACCTTAAGTGATCCACCCGCCTCAGCCTCCCAAAGTGCTGGGATTACAGGTGTGAGCCACCATGACCAGCCCATCTTTCCAGTTTCTAAGACTATAATCAGAGAGCTAGTTTTCTCCTTTGCCATGTGAGGACACATGTAAAAGGCAGTGAACAAGGATGCACACTCTTACCAGTCACCAAACTGCTGGTGCCTTGATCTTAGGTTTCCCAGTCCCCAGAGTGCAAGAAAAAAAATTATAGTTGTTTATGTATGACTCAGTCTTGGTATATTTCAGGACAGACTAAAACACACACATAAACAACTCTGTTTTCTGCCTTAACAAATTAGATATTTAAATATATGATCCTGATTCTTCCCATAATGTGTCATTTGTAACTTGAGTAATATAATTTCAGACTACTTAAAAAGCTTTTTGTGCCGTGTGCGGTGGCTCACACCTATAATCCCTGCACTTTTGGAGGCTGAGGCAGATGGAACACCTGCGGTCGGGAGTTCAAGACCAGCCTGACCAATATGGGGAAAACTTGTCTCGCTAAAAAATGGTGGTGCATTCCTGTAATCCCAGCTACTTGGGCGGCTGAGGCTGGAGAATCACTTGAACCCAGGAGGCGGAGGCTGCAGTGAGCCAAGATGATGCCACTGCACTCCAGCCTGGGCCACAGGAGTGAAACTGTGTCTCAAATAAATAAATAAAATAAAATAAAAAATAAAAAGCTTTTCATTCAATCCCATTTTACAACTGGATTACTGAGTTGTCTAAAATCCATTAAGCCAGCACTTTAGATGCCTGATTGTATTAGTCAGGGTTCTCCAGAGAGACAGAACCAATAGGGGATAAAGAAATGACGGGGCGTTTATTACAGGAACTGGCTCATGCAATTATATAGTCTGAGAAATCCCATGACAGGCCAACTGCAAGCTGCAGACCCTGAGATTCTGGCAATGTGGCTCAGTCAAGGTGGGAGAGCCTCAGAACCAAGCTGATGGCATAACTCGTTCCAAAGACCAAAGGCCTGAGAAGCTCATGGCCACTGGTAAACATCTCAAAGACCAAAGGCCACAGAGCCTGGAGTTGTGATACTGAAGAGCAAGAGAAGAGTGTTCCAGAGAGAGAGAGAGGGAATTCACCCTTCCTCTGCTTTTTGCTCTGTTGGGCCCACAGCTGATTAGAAGGTGCCCAAAGATACCGAGGGCAGATCTCTTCCACTCAGTCCACTGACTCACATACCCGTCTCCCCTGGAGACAGCCACAGATACATCCAGAAATAATTCTCCATCAGCTGTCTAGTATTCCTTAACCCAGTCACGTTGACACCTAAATTTAACCATCACATTCATTTACTTCCTGAATCCCCTACCCCCAAACTCGCAAATATGGTTTGAGGATTCCTGGGGTCGGTGGGAGGACGGGGGTCTCTGACATACAGTTTAATTTTCCCTTTGTTTGAGACGGGGTTTTGCTCTTTCACCTGGGCTGGAGTGAAGTGGCATGATCTCAGCTCACTGCACCCTCCACTCCCACCACCCTGCTGGGTTTCAGTGATTCTCGTATCTCAGCCTCCTGAGTAGCCGGGAGTATAGGCTCCCACCACGGCTAATTTTTGGATTTTTAGTAGAGATGGATTTTGCCATACTGACCAGGCTGGTCTTGAATTCCTGACCTCAGGTGATCCACCTGCCTTGGCCTCCAAAAGTGCTGAGATTACAGGCATGAGTCACTGTGCCTGGCCCGTTTTTTTTTTTCTTTTTTTTGACAGGGTCTCACTCTGTTACCTAGGCGGCCGTGCAATGACAGGATCATAGCTCACTGCAAACTCCAGCTCCTGGTTCAAGCAATCCTCCATTCTGGTCTTCTGAGCAGCAGGGACTTCAGGTGTGTACCACTATACCTAATTTTTTTTTTTTTTGTAGAGACAAGGTCTCACTTAGTTGGCCTGAACTGATCTATTTTTAAGGAGTTTAATAATGTTGTTTTCATGATAATAAAAAAACAGTTTGTTGTTTTTAATCTCAGTCTGTCACTAGGATAAAGTTTTCTTGAGCCTATATAGACTATGATATCCCAACAGATCAAATATAAAGGCAGATATGATAATCCAGTCACGTTCTTTTAAGCAAGACATTAGATTTGGGAAAATATAAACAATGCCACACTTCTCAATAGAATTTATTTTGCTTTGGATGCCATACTTATTTTTTCACAAACATTCTACTTATATTAACCTATAATCGGCTTATTCATGCTGTTTTAATGTAAATTAACAAATACAGTAAAACATTTCTCAGTTTCAATTTCAAATGCCATATATACCAACAAATATTTACCAAAATAAACAAAAGCTATTTGGAATCCTCCATTATTTCTAAGTGTTTAAAGGCATCATGAGCCCAAAATTTTGAAGTCACTGGTGCCCCCACTGAACCAGAACGCTGAGGTAGATCTGGTCCAGTACTGCCCCGCTCAACCAGGACCTCAAATCTCAACCACACAGAGTACTGACTCCTTGTTTACTGCAGGGGCACCTGAGCCCAACCACACCCACAAGTCCATGTTCTTCATTCATCTTCACCCCAGGTCCAGGCCTGTGGGTGTGTGCTCTGGAAATCCTGGGGCTGGGTGGAAATGAGCCATCATCTCCTGGGACCCCTCAGCTGTTATGGTGGGACTCAGCCACCCTCACCTTGGTCCCTCCCAGCTCTCTGGTTCCACTTCCTCTAGCTCTGACCTGCATATCTGGTTCCCTCTCCCCTCCGGTGGTCGTGTGGATTTCTCTCTTCTCCCACACCCTGGCCAACCCTGTTGGCTTCATTCCAGATGTTGGCAACAACACCTGGTGCCAACTGGCACACTGGGCTCAATGTTGTCACCCTGATGCTAAACAGCAGGTTCGCTGTGAATCAGCTTCTCACGCTTTCTTCCTGGCTGGGAGCTGCATAACAACTAGTTCCCTATGCCTGGATCCCGTCCCATAGTTACAAGGAAATGAACTGCTAAAGCCACAGCCTCGTGAGGAGGTGAACAGGGGCTGAGGCCTGGAGGGGGTGTGAAACAGGCAGCTGGAAGATGTTCTCTCATGTGACCAGAGCAGGGAGGGCGTGTCTTCCACCAGGGGCGTTGTGCGGTGGCTGCTGAGATGGCCAGGGCTCGTCTACATGGCTGTGAGACCAGGGAATTGATCCTGTGGGCTGTGGTGGGTCCCTGCCCTGTGAAGTGTCAGGCCCTCTTCAGGCACCGTGACCCCATCGGCTCCTGTGAGTGCCGGGCAGATGAAGACGGGGCTGTCATCAGATCCTAACCTGAAGAAGGGCCTCATAGGCACGGAAAAGACTGAACGGGGGCATGTGTAGATGTGTGATCTGTCCCTCATGTTATAGAAGGAGACGTCTCCAGCTTCATAGTCCAGGAAGACGCCCACCCGGCAAAGGGACTCCTTCAAAGGGAGAATCCTCTCAGGGGAGGACAGGGCCCGGTACTGGTTTCCAAACATCTCCAGGGTCCAGAAGCCATTCTCAGGAAGCAGCAGGAACTCCCCTTTCCTCTCAGCACTGTCTCTACACACCCCCACAGTCCACACCATCACGTTTTCCACCTCCACCTCCCAGTAATGTTTCCCAGAGGCGAATCTCTCCCGGCCCAGGACACAAAGTTGACTGTCGAATCTCTCTGGGTTGTCCTGCACACTCTGCCTGAATGGGCCCCGCCTCACACTTCTCCGGTCCTCTGACAGGAAGAGCTCGGGATGAGCGGTGTCTGGGTCCAGGAACACGTCGGCTGCAGAGGAAGTCTCAGGTTTAGGCCTGGGGTCTCAGGAACCCTGGGGATTGTGTGGTTCCTGGTTCCCAGAGAGGTGTCAGAAAGCTGCAGGCGGATCCCCATGTAGTGGCCACTTCCAAGAAGGGGCCCCGATTCCAGGCAGCTCACACACTGAGATTCACTGAAGCTGCACTTCTATCTCTTCAGAGACAGAAGCAGCACCCTCAGGTTAAGAAGAAATGGAGCTCTAAGAAATCCAGAAAGTTTGGCAAATGAGGCAAAATTAATCATACTTACTTTCTCTCAGCATTCTAAGATGTGTTCCCTTTTCTACTGAAGACATATGATTTCTGGCCAGGCGTGGTAGGTCACGCTTACAATCCCAGAACTTTGGGAGGTTGAGGCGGGTGAATCACTTGAGGTCAGGAGTTCGAGACCAGCCTGGACAACATGGTGAAACCCCTTCTATACTCAAATAGAAAAATTAGCTGGGCGTGGTGGTGCATGCCTGTAATCTCAGCTACCCAGGAGGTTGAGGCATGACGATTGCTTGAACCTGGGAGTCAGACGTTGCAGTGAGCCCCAGATCGTACCACTGCACTCCAGCCTGGGTGATAGAGTGAGACTGTCTCCAAAAGGAAAAAATAAACAAAATGTAGACATATGATCCTTAGGACTTTCTTTAGTTAGAAACTTTCCAGCTTGGCTCAAACCAGCACAGAAGCTTTACGTCCCACTCCTCCTCTCCTCAATGGATCAACTAAGGTGAGTCTTTCCCTTCACAATGACCTGGAGGGTACTTCATTGGTACTATGTGTTCCTCTTACCAGACCACAACTGACTTAAATGACTGACAAGGGCACCCTTCAAAAAATAAAGAGGGAGAATACATGTCCCCAGAAGAAAACCTGCTGCCTGGGGTCTGTGGGCAAAGGTTGGGAGAAACTATTTCCATCCAGTTTTGCTTCGACAACATGGGTCTGCAGACGACAGGAATCTCTTCTGTTGGTGCAAGAAATGCTCCAGACTCCAGGCATTCTGCAGGCGTCTCCCACCTACATTTATTCTTACTTATCCAGTCTACCTTTCTATTGCGTTAAAACGATTTCCTCCATTCCCCAAGTTAATATGTCTGCTTGTGACAATTTGCTATTTTGTCCCAAGTTGACAGTGGCAATTTTGAAATTCACCTAAAGAGGAAAGGTCGATGTGCCATGGTATCTGGTAAAGCTGGGACTCTGTGGTGCTTACAGGCAGAGGGGCTGCATCACAAGATGGGAAGTGTGCCCTGGGAATGGGCAACTGGGTTCTGTGCTCTCCCACTCACTTGTGGCTCCCACTCACCCGTGGCTCCCCATGGCAGGCTATACACAGAGCCCTGGCAGGCTATACACAGAGCGTGAGTGCTCTCTCAGGAGCAGAAAGGCACTTCTGGCCACCAATTGGTACACCCTTGTGTCAGGTTTACTGTGTCACAAGAACACTTGTGGCCTCTTCCCCACATGGGTTTTCGACTTTGCACAGTCTACACCATCCCTAGGATATAAATTGCTAAGACAGAAGAATTGTCTTTTTTTAAAATTTATCCAGGATCAAAGAGCAACAACTACTGAAACATAACTCTTGGGAAGGGTACTATACATGGAAAACCTCTGGCAATCACACATTTATTACTCCACAAGAGAACGGATCCTGACATGTAAACCGTAGGGTTGATTGAGAGCTGCCGGGATTCCCTGACAGAAGAGGGTGATGCATCATTGCTGGGACACTGTTGAACTGACCCGTTCCCTGCTGTCCCCACCTAGCCCTGGGCCCCCTGCTCTTCTCCTCTAAGGAGTCCTGTTAGCTGGCTACTGGGGAGAAAGCTGAGGTCTGAGGGAACCTCAGAGGCACTCACCAGCATGTAAGAATGTTCTTCTCCATCCTGCAGGGACAGACAGAGGTGAATGCCATGAGATGGTGCTAACTGAGAACACAAATCGTGCACGCGGTAGTTCAGGAAAGGCTAAACTTACTCAGTTCTTCTTGAAGTTGCTCTGAAAGACAAACAAACAAAATGATGAATTCAACAGAAGAACTAAGAGAAGCTAAGTTTAGAGTCAACAATGCAGGAACCCTCCTTTCTATGAACAGCAGTATCTCCCTTCCCTCATGCCTAGGACCCTGTCAGAAACCAGAAAGGACCCGTGATCAGGTGGCTGAGCACTATCAGTACCTTGTTAGACTTGCTTTTGCTCAACCATTTAGTACGTTATGGAGCTGGGTGAATGAATGCAATGCGGGCAGAACGAAAGAATACAAGCTCTCAGAGATTCATTCCCAGGATGTGAGAGTTCCAAGCCCTTGCTGCTGCTGCTGTGCATTTCCTCTCTCTCTTCCCCACGATGGTACCTGGGAGAGTTGTGTCCTTTCTATACTGGTAAACTGTCCTCCTGCTGTTTTGCTTTATTATTCTTTTTTAATTAGAGACAGGGTCTCACTTTACTGTTCAGGTTGGTCTCCAACTTCGGGGCTCAAGTGATCCGCCTGCCTCAACCTCCCAGTGCTGGGATTCAAGCCACGAGCCACCATACTCAGCCTCTTTTACCTTTTATTTGAAGTTCTTTCTCTTTTTCCACACGTTCTTTCTCCAGGTCCTTTGTAGCAATTTCTCTCATTTCGCGTTCAAACTCCTTTTCCCCCAACAGAATCCTTTTTTCCTTTTGGAGTTTGTTGATCCAGTAGATACACACGGCAATGGGCATCATCAGAATAAGCACAATGACAGGCAGGGCCACCACACAGGCAGACACGCTGGGCATGAAGGATTCTGAAAAGCAGCCAGAAATGTCCACTTAGTCTGAAGAGAACATCTGGGGTGAGATGCCCCTAGGAGCACATCTCAAGAGCTCCTCAGCTACCTGTTGTGTTTGTTTCTCCCTCAGAAAACTCAGACGGAGAAAGAGATGCTGGCTCAGAGCTGGCCGACACCTCAGTGGCTTCCAGGCCAGGGCCCAGAGGCAGCAAAGCAGAAACATCTCCAGTCAGCATGGGAAGGACCCGGCGCGTGAAGCTGACCCGCCGTGCTGAGTCACCACAGCCAGCACCCCGCCTCAAGCCACCATCACTCACGCCTGGAATACTGCAGTGCCCTCCTTGTTCTGCCCTTGCCATGGGCAGTCTGTCCTCTGCAGAACAGCCCAAGTGAGATCATGTTAATCATTTCCTCAAAACCCTCCAGTGCTTCCCATCTCACTCACTCTGAAAGTCAAAGTCTGTTTGTGGCTTATGATGCCTTATATAAGGTGTTTTCATTCCCTCTGAATTCATCTGCTCTCACTTCCTGCACTCACTCCATTTCAGCCACACCAGCATCACCTCCTAGGGGTTCTGGAAACTGCCAGAGATGTTCCTTCCCCAGGCCCTTTGCATCTGCTCTTCCTGTAGCTGGGGTGCTCAGTCCTTAAGTGTCTGATGGTTCCTTGCCATTGGATGGGATGGATCAATTCCCATCTTTACAGTGACGTCTTCCCTGACCCTCCTGTTCATAATTGCAATGTCTCATGCCCCTGCCCCTCTATTCCCTCCTTGCTTAATGTTTCCTACAGATGTTCATCACCAGCTGATAGAATATATAGTTAATTATTTAATCACTGTTTTACTCAGGCTGGGGAAGGACTTCTTCATAAACTTTGTTCATGAGGGAAGACATCTTCATACAATTTGTTCAATGATTTACTCTCAATTTCTAGAACAGTGTCTTGAACATACGGTATGTTTCTTGAGCATTTGTTGAATGAATTATGTGTATGTGTCAATAGGGAATTTCTCCAGCTCTGTCCTTTGGAAAATCACATGGGCAGGTAAGGATGGCAGCAGCATAGGTAAGGATGGCAGCAGCATACAGGATCACTGAGTGTAGAGAGTCACCTTCCACACCACTCTCCATGCCTTATGGTTGTTTTCAGTGTTTAAAAATTGCTGGCCAGGCACAGTGGCTCATGCCTATAATCCCAGCACTTTGGGAGGTTGAGGCGGGTGGATAACTTGAGGTCAGGAGTTCAAGACTGGCCTGGCCAAAAAGGGGAAATCCCGTCTCTACTAAAAATAGGAAAATTAGCTGGGTGTGGTGGCATGTGCCTGTAGTCCTAACTACTTAGAAGGCTGAGGTATGAGAATCACTTGAACCCGGGAGTCAGAGGCTGCAGTGAGTCAAGACGGCACCACTGCATGTCACCCTGGGTGGCAGAGCGAGACCCTGTCTCAAAAAAAAAAAAATTTGCTGCAGCATGAGGACCTTAACAGAAAAAAAAAAAAGACCATGTTCACCCTCAGAGAAGAGACTCCTACTCAAGTGCTGGGACTCTGATTCTCCCTTTGTGGCAAGGGGAGAGGCCTCAGCTCAGCTGCAGCCTCCAGCTCCTCAGGGCCCAGGACCATTCCACCCACAATGCTGCCCCACCCCCGCTCTGGGCTCCCTCTGTGCGCTGAGGACCCCCACGCACTCGATGAGTCTCAGAGGGCAGAGAACTCACCTGGAATAAAAATGACACTTTCTTTCTTCTGGCCGAGCAGGGTGTTGTTGACAGAGCAGGACATGTTCCTCACGGACCTGTCTCTGATGATCACAGCTGTGGTGACCATGAAGAGGCCGTCTGCATCATGGGTGGAGACCTCCTTCAGGGAAGGCACGACCTCGCCGGAGGGGTCCCTCCACACCACAAGGGGCTTCGGGTACCACCCTCTGGATATGCACTCCACCAGGATGCCCCCATCCTCGTGGCCCCTCATTTCAACCAGGGGCTCAGAGCCCAGTCCTGGGGAGAGATACCCGGGCTCAGCCAAGAGGCAGTGGTGTGTCAGTACCTACTGCAGCTCTTCTGTGAAGGGAGGAAGTGAAGGAAAAAAAGACAGAGGTAGGAAGCAAGAAAGAGGAAGGAGGAAAAAAGGGTGAGGGTAAGGAACAAAGAGCCCTGATGTTGGAGACACCAGGAGACCAGTGGCCACATGAACTGAGCTCTCTAAGAGGAAGGATCACACTGCACCCTTTTCTTTGTGGTCTACCTGCAGGCCCCATCAAAGCACCAAGCATCTATCTGTTTGCTATAAATGCTTGTTCTATTGATGCTGCCACACTAACTTTCTCACTTCAAGGTGGGTTGTCGACTCCAACTTGAAACAGACAGCTTGTGGATTTCACTTTCTGCTCCTGAGATGACTTCTCAGCAGACCTCAGCTTCCAGAAGCTCTACAATAATAACAAGAAGGACAAAAATCTGCCAGGCGGGCAGAATCCTAAGAAACCCTTTGACCAAAGACCCTGACCCTTCTGTCTAGTTCAGAACTTCACATAACCACCGCTCTCTAACCCGTAGGAGGTGATGGTTTGTAGGAGCTTCAACATGCTGGTCCGCAAAGCCACCTCTACTCCTAATTCACACTGTTTACCTCCCAGAGGCTCCATCCGTTAGGCAATGCCTCTTTTGTTTTCCTTTTGCTTTTTTAGAGACAGGGTTTAACTCTGTTGTCCAGGCTGAAGCACAGCGGCAAAATATCACTGTGCCCTGTACTCCTGGGCTCAAGAGATCCCATTTCAGCCTCCCAACTAGCTGGATCACAGGCATGTTCCACATGCTTAGCTTCCATTTCGCTTCTCTGTAGAGACAAAGCCTCACTGTGTCGCCCAGTCAGGGCAATTTTCTTAAAGTGCTCTGAGAACATCAATGTATTAGAAAGATCTGGATTATCCAGGGATTAAGACAGCCATACCACATTTTGAGTATCAGAGATCATCACCAAAAATCCGAAGAATCCACACTCGCCCTAACTACAACAACTACAATCCATCTTTAAATGAATCTTCAACAAAAGTGAACACCAGGTAAGAAAGAGCTGCAAAAGCATCATCCTGGGAAACCGTTCAGCTGTGTGTGATCATCCAAACAACTTCTGAGTAATTCCTTTGTAAAGTCTCCCAACCAATTTTACCAAAGACAGGAAATTAAACCAGTAACAAGCCTAGTGCTTTGGTTCAATTTAATTAAAAAAAAAATGTTTTTACACAGTCTCACTGTATGACCTGGGCTGGGGTGCAGAGGCGTGATCATGGCTCACTGCATCCTTGACTTTTGAGGCTCGGGTGTTCCTCCCACCTCAGCCTCCCAAGTAGCTGGGACTACAGGCATGCACCACCATGCCCAGCTGTGTGTGTGTGTGTGTGTGTGTGTGTGTGTGTGTGTGTGTGTGTGTGTGTGTGTGTGTGTGTGTGTGTGTGTGTGTGTGTGTGTGTGTGTGTGTTTGTAGAGATTGGGTTTTGCCATGTTGCCCAAGCTTACCTTAATTTTTTTTTGAGACAGAGTCTTGCTCTGTCACCCAGGCTGGAGTGAGGTGGTGAGATAGCAGCTTCCTGCAACCTCTACCTTCTGGGTTCAAGCAATTCTTGTGCCTCAGCCTCCCAAGAAGCTGGAATTACAGGCACACTCCACAAAACCTGGCTAATGTTTTTATATTTTCAGTAGAGATGGGGTTGCACCATGTTGGCCAGGCTGGTCTCAAGTAATCCACCTGCCTCTGCCTCCCAAAGTGCTTGTATTACAGGTGTGAGCCACTGTGCCTGGCCCAAATATACCTTTTAAAGCATAATACACTAACCCCAAGACTGATGTAATCACTTAACGTCATTTTAACAAACTGCTAGAAATTACAGTTTAAATGCATTTTTATGTTGAAGCCTTCCCTATTACCTTCCAGCAAAATTCTCAGTCTTTCACTATGGAGTTAGTAGGAATTATAGAAACAGAGCAAGACTCCGTCTCAAAAAAAAGGGCACGGTTCAATGCTAAGGCAGGCGTAAGATTTCTCTTCTGAGATTCCCCATTTTCCGCTGCTCATGGCCTCAGCGGAATTCTGCGTGTACTTCTCAAGAGGTGAAGTCCACGGCTTAGCAGGGCAAATCCACTCGTGCAGCCCTTGTGCAGAAGGAAGGATTTTTCCGTGGAATTCCCTTTCCACAGAGACAGCGTCCTGCAGAATCTCCCTGTGGAAAGGGGATTCCAGGCAAAAATCTGCTGATCTGTTAAGGAAGAAACTTTCCCAAAGAGTCACACTGTGCTAGAGTAACAAAGCAAAAGAAAGTGACGCACCCGCCACTATGAGGGGAAGGATGGCCTCATCGGAGGACCTGCCTTCTTGGAAGTAACAGCGGTAGGTGCCGTTCTCCTGGGCTGTGACGTTGTGTATGACCAGGGCCACGCTGCCCCTGCTGAGGTCCTTGCTCACAAAGGTGGTTCTTCCTCGGTACTCCTCCATCTGCTCCTCTGTTCTCTCTCTCCCACCCTTATACACGAACACTGCTGGGGAGAATTGAGACCGGAACCATCGCACCTCCATGTCCTCAGCATTTTTCTCAGGGGACAGATGGCAGCGTAACGTCGTGTTTTCTCCCACCATGGCCAAGATGGGGTCAGTGGGCCCCACCACAGTCAACTGGGCTGTTCGACAAAGGGTTAGAGTCAGACAAGGACACCAGTCACCACATCTCTAAGGCAGAAAAGGAAGCAGATATTCCAGGGACAAACGTTCTTTCCACAGCCATAGGGTGTTCTTGGGCTGGGATTTCTGGGGACCAGCAGCTGTGGCTAGTTGACAACACCCCTGGGAGCAGTAACTACAAAAAGTACTTCTGCTTCACCAAGGAAACACTGGGGAGCCTGCCCTGAGCACCCTCTGTCCGCCCTGTGCCCCTGAGGAGATTTTCCTCCATTCCCCAATCTAGCGCTGGCCTGAGTATAGTGTAAACTTGAAGGTTTAAAGTTTCAAAATGTTGACTATCTCGTCGGTAATATGGTGTAATAAGCATTTAAATATTCACATTTGATTATTTGGGGCGAAACAGAATATAGTATACAAATTTATTTCATGTTTTTTACTTTTTAAAATTAAAAGTAAAATTTAATTTTTTTGAAAATTTGCTATTGTCCATGCACTTGACCTTTGTGCCTGGCTGTACTTCTTTTGGACAGGGCTGGTAAATTCAGTGAGCATGCTCAGAATGAAAGGCTAAGTCAACAATCCCACAGTCCTTCTTTCCCTTTGCAGACTGCAGTGTGGACGTTCCTTTCCCACAGGTGACAGCCGCACGTGGCACACATTCCTACCTGAGACCAGTGCACACAGGCTGAGGAGGAGGGGCAGGAGGGAGGTCGGCAGGGAGAAGGGCAGGGCAGCAGCAGGTTCCATGAGCACCCGGGGCAGGCAGGGACAAGAGACCTGGGGTTACAGAGGAGAATCAGCCTAGGAGTCTTGGCACCTCAGTGCTGGTCGGACCCAACCTCTCCTGTCACTCAAGTAGGTCTCATCGGCCCCCAGCTCCAGCGAGTCCCCTGCATGTGAAGGCTCAGGCATCTCCCGAGAGAAGGATTCCCTCAACATTCCATGGAATAAGCAGTCGGGGCGAAGATGAAGCGGGCCGTTTCCCGCCCTCCTCCACTCACTTCTCTGGCCAGAGTCCGCTTTCTTCTGGGGTCGCTGGATTCTTCCACACCCTCCGCCCTTCCCTTCCCCTCCCCGCACCCAGGCCGGGCCACGCGAGGTAAAGCCAGGGGGCCGCGCCTCCCCACCGCGGGCCTCCCCACCGCGAGCCGCGCCTCCCCACCGCGGGCCTCCCCACCGCGAGCCGCGCCTCCCCACCGCGGGCCTCCCCACCGCGAGCCGCGCCTCCCCACCGCGGGCCTCCCCACCGCGGGCCTCCCCACCGCGGGCCTCCCCACCGCGGGCCTCCCCACCGCGGGCCTCCCCACCGCGGGCCTCCCCGCTCCCAGGCCCCGCTCTCGCGTCCACAGCGGATGCCGCTCCCCCGCTACCGCCCCACCCCGGAGCTGTGGCGCCTCCCCTCCCCTCCCTACCTTGTAGAATTAACGTGGCGTCTTCTTTTCTTCTCTGGTCCTCAAATGACGATTCTCCAGCCGTCCTTCTTCTCTGCAACCTGCCCAGGGGCACAGGCATTACTAGACACAAAACCATCTCCATAGAGGATAAACAAATGCTCTTCTCTTTCCCCTACGTCGCCATGTTTGGAGCTGCGGATCCGCTGGTCCCTCCCAAGAGTTGCCTAAATAGTTTCGAGCGAGGATTGGTCGCGTTTAAGTGAATCAGCCAATGGCGTCGAGCCTTATTTCTCAGCAGTTACTAGGTGGAATACACGGAATCAGAAATCTCAAGCCGCAAATTACCTTTTGAGATGATGGGGTCTTCTTATTTACCTTTTCTTTGTTCAAAATCAAGATTCTCTTTCTTACCCTTTCTCTCTTTTTCTCGTTGTTTCTCTCTCTCTCTCTCTCTCTCAGCCTTGAGATTCCCCGAGGTTGCTGGCTTTGCTGGTATCCACGAAGAGAGACCTTTCTATGTAGACGGTGATTTTGCTGGGTAGGAAATATTAGGAGGGCATAAGCCGCCCTTTCCAAAGCCAGACGACTCTTGTTCAAGTTGCTGCCCTTGGAGGTTGGGCCCGGAGCGCGGAAGGGCTTGGGGGAAGCAAGCATGGCTGGAGAGGGAGGGGTAGCAAAGGAAAGGAGACAGCACTTGCACTGGCTGTTATGAAGTCCTTGTCATTCGGAATGTTCCAGAGCTGTTGGCTAAGAGATGCTGAGGATACTGAGTGAGCAGCAAAAACCCTTTTCCTCAGGCATTCTGGTGGGGGCAGAAGATGGAAGTGAGCAAAGACTTTCTAGGTGCCCTTTACCTTCTAGAAAGTAGGTGGTCAGGTTAGGTACAACGCCTCCCCGCCCCCCCCCCACACACACACACCAGCACACATACCATCCTCCCGCAAACTTAATCCCTCTGCCAAAGGCTCCAATCTTGTCATTGTAAAGATATCTTCCAGAATAATCTTCCTGACTCCGGTTGGGAATATTCCCCTCCAGTGTCTAAATGCTTAGTCTGGAAGCCTCCAATCCCCTTCCCATTCAATTCCAAGCTTTGCATTAATACACTAGCAGGCTCCACAGTGGCCTTTCTTCACAACGTTGCACTTCCTGTGGCCAGCGCTCCCTTTCTCGTGCCATGCCTATCACTTGAATTGTTTGCTCCAGCTCTGCCCTTGAAATCCTGCCCAGCCTTCGTGCCTACTTCCTTTGAGCACAGCTCAGTGCTCCTGCCTGCAGTGTTCTCAGCCTCTTCTGACACCCACATCTTTTGCTATTCTCATGTCCTATCTTGCATTATTGTGATCCAGGCATCAACTGTGTCTTTGCTGTGGCTAGAGTACCTGCTCCTCAGGACAGACCTCTGCAGCACATGATTCCCCTCTCCTTATAGGGCGCAGCCCTAAGCTCTGCTCTCAGCTGTTGTTCAGTGAGTGAGTGACGTGTTCAGGGTAAGGTCATTCCCATCACAGCGTGGCCCAGTTCCTGTAATTATTAGCAGTGGAGTGCCAGAGAGAGGTGGCAGCAGGATTAAGCCACTCTAGGTCAGAAGTTCAGGGACCAGGAAGGAAGAACCAGTAGGTTCCTTCTGCAGAGAAAGCTCTTTGAGGAGAATAAGCTAAAGAAAACCTTAAGAACCGTTTAACTGTTTTTTCCATTGGACTGACCCTTAAACTGTCTCTTTCTCATACAGCAGTCCCACTCATCACCTGATGTTTCTGGATTATAATTAAAATAGGATTCTGGGTTGAGAGGCTTATGAGGGTAAATACATCAGTGTTAGAACATTACAACCAGGACTGGGCAGCTGTCGGAAAAGGACAGAAGAGAAGGATGCGAAGGTCTAAGAGCATGACCAGCCGGGATGAGATCCGGCTTTATATTTTTTACCTGAAGAAATAAGGCCCAGGGCTTTGCAAGCAGCCCTTGTGTCAGAAGCATCCAGCTAAGCCAGGCCTGAGCCTCTGCTAAAGTTGATCTGAGCAGGAGGGAAACCCTGTGTTCTTAGAAGAAAGAGGATCAGTTGATCATGCGGTGGCTTATCAAGAAATCAGGTTCTCCCGGGGTGTGCCCGGTTAGGCAGTAACGACCAAACCCAATCATGCTTTACAGTGGGAGTGATAAAGAGACAGGAATGGTGACTTCAGCAAGGTTCCCTATGGACCTGCCAACCCCGGAAGAACCAGGACACAAGGTGAGCACCAGTTCCCTTTTGCTTTGCAATAAACTAGTCTTTGGAGGTCATATGGGTGTGTCGTCTCCAGCTATGGAGTACTCTAAGGGGAGGCCTAGGCATCTTGGCACACAGAAAATCCATTCCTACTCTGCCCTGTTCAGATTCTAGATTCCTGACTCACAGAATCGTTGAGCATATTATCATGGTCATGTAAGCTTCTAAATATTAGGATTGCAGCAATATTAACGGGTACATTACCTTACCTCAAGAGAACAAATTTTTTCAAAGAGAAGAAATGATACTGGCCTTCTAAAAGAACACCGAGCATGAGAAGATTGCCTGAACTCTCCTTTTGCAGCCTCCTCTCTGCTCATCTGCTTTGGTGTTCTCTGCAATCCACCATCCTTTAGTCCGCACCGTGAATGGAAGATTTCTTCCCACAGCTCCCATGCACATCTGCTACAGGTGTAACTGGTCACATGTCACTTGGTCCCCAGGCCTAGTCTGGGTCAGGTGTCCATCCCAGACCTAGTCCATGTGGTGAGGCTGCAGGGCCATGTGATACGGACGTGTATTGGAAGACAAGAGGTCACGAATGCTAAATGAATATGGTGCAGGGGGCGCAGAGAGACCTTGAAAGGCATTCACTATATTCTCAGAGGCAGAGCCCTCAGAACAGATGCTGTTGATGCCCCATCCCATCTTCTCGGCCTATCACAGTTTGCCAACAGCTGAGGCACAGTTCCCCGCAAGGATAATAACCTTCCCATCTCCCTTCTCCTTTGCCTGAGAGCTTTATCACACCAGTGATAGTTGCTTTTCTGCAGTTACATAGCCCAATCTTAAAGTGCATTAGAATTAACACTCCCAGGCCAACCTTCAACCAATTCAAGCAGAGGAGGATGGGAAGTATAAAGTCCCATGCCCTGTAATCCTTAGGAAGATTCTGAGCTGTATCACACATGTCATATGGTTTCTTAGTGAGTCCTAAAAGTGACTGAGCCAAGTTATCCACATGGTAACGGACTTGTGCATGAACGCTTTATCCCATTTCTCCTGCAACTGGCTTTGTTCCGTTTCTCAGTTTATTTCTGCACTTGTGTTTCCTGGGATCACTTCTGAGATAAGTGTGGTGAGCTGAATAGCGCTCCCACCACCCTTCAATCCACTATGAAATTTATGAATTGAATGTATAACGTGGCAAAATGGCTTTTACATGGAATTAAGGTTATGGAACTTAAAATAGAAAGATTATTCTGAATTGTTTGGGCAGACTCGGTCTAATCAAAGGAGTCTTTAAAAGTAAAAGGCAGACTCAGCACGGTGACCCTTATGCCTATAATCCCAGGACTTTCAGAGACCAA
This sequence comes from Saguinus oedipus, assembly GCA_031835075.1. Classification (NCBI taxonomy): domain Eukaryota; kingdom Metazoa; phylum Chordata; class Mammalia; order Primates; family Cebidae; genus Saguinus; species Saguinus oedipus. Next base: position 5,400,723 of record CM063172.1, on the reverse strand, counting down.
GGCGGGCAGATTGAGCTCAGGAGTTTGAGGCCAGCCTGGGCAACATGGGGAGACCCTGTCTCTACAAAAATAAAAAAAAAAAAATACCAGGGCATGGTGACCTGGGCCTATGGTTCCAGCTACTTGGAAAGCTGAAGGGGGTAGATTGCTTGAGCCCAGGGGACAAAGTTTGCGATAAGCTGAGATCATGCCACTGCACTCCAGCCTGGGTGACAGAGTGAATCTCTATCAATGAAAAAAAAAAAAGAAAAGAAAAGACAGGAGAAGGTAAAGGAATCAAAGATACACAATGGAGAAAAAGAACTAGGAGATCAGGCTCAACACACTATCGCTGCTGTGAAGACGGAGGAGGGGATCTGGGAGCCAGGGTGTAGTAGCCTCTGGAAGTGAGCACAGCGCTTAGCTGTAAACCATGAAACAACTGGGACCTCAGGCCTATAAATGAAAGGAATGCTTCTGCCAACAATCCGAATAAGGAAACAGAGTTTTCCTTAGAGAATCCAGAAATGAATCTAGCCTGCAGACACCTTGATTTTAGCCTGGTGAGATCCCTGTGGGACTTCTCACATACAGAATTATGAGACCATAAATTTGTGTTGCTTTAAGTCTATGAATTTATGGTAATTCAGATGGCAGCAGTAGGAAATGCATACAGTAAGGCTTCTGTGAAAATGCTGGAGTGAGGTAGACTCAAACTGGTGAGTACAGTGGGTGTGTAGACGACTATACTGTGCTGAGTAGATACCAGAGTTGAGTAGATACTGTGCTGAGTAGATACCAGAGTCTAGAAAAAGCCAAGTTGAAGAGTAAGCATTATTTAACAAATTTATTGAACAACCAGGACTTGACAAGCACATGCCAAGTAGAGGGGATACAGTGGGGAGCAACAGTAGTGATGATAATGAGGAGCAGTTTCCCTAGAAGGCAGTTGAAAGGAATATGGGTTTAACACCCACCAATGACGACGGGTGGAGAGACCCCTTTCCAGGAGAGCGAGTCCACAGCGGGATTAAAGACATCCCTGTAATTCTAGCTTCCTTGATCCAAATTTCCGGCATCACAGAGAATCTTCAGGGTATTTGCTCTGCCTGGAAACCCTGACTGTAGGAAGCGTGGCTCTGGCTGCATGCTCACTCAGCACAGTTGTTGGGCGGGCACATCTGTGCGCCATTATTTACTGAGTGTGGCCTCTAGGCTCCTTCGAAGTCACGTGTCATGTGGGTACCATGAGGTTATTCTCTCAACCAAGACACGCGACAGAGCAAATCCAAGGAGTGCTGGGTCTCAGGCTCTGACCATCAGCTGGGAAGGAGTCAATAGGGTTGTCAACCCCACAACCACCTAGGATGATTCCCCATCCTGGAGCTGTCCTGGGAAGGGAACCTCATGGTTACAGCTGGGTTTTTCCCATGGGGGAAGAATCAGGCTGGAAAAGAATGGGCAAGTGGCCAGGGACTGAGGCTCAACGTCTCCCAGCTGCACAAATTACCATATGAGTTACGTAAGTTACTTAATGTCACGCTGCCTCAGCTTCCATACTCGCAAAAGGAGACTACCTGACAGAGCGTTGTGAGGATGAAAGGAGTGACACCCACCAAAGCTCCTAACACAGCACTCAGAACGTTTAAAATTCTCTACTGTTAGTCGCTGATGAACAGATCCCAGCTCTGTTGGTCACTAGTCATGTCTACTTTGTAAAGCGAATTCACTTTTCTGCACCCCAGTTTCCTTGTCTGTGTAAGGGGACGATAAGTTGGTACCAAACTCAAACAACTGTCATATGAAGAATTGAATGAGCATCAGCAAAGTGCTTCAGTGTATGTCTGCAGTCTCATGGTTCTGCTTGGTTGCTGTGGAGGGGGAGGCCGTCAGCTCCAGGCTGGGCAGGGAGAAGCAGAGACGTTACTTCAGCCTGAGGCTCCCCACTTTCATTAGCTAAGCCCGGGGCCACTGGTGTCTCCGGGGAATGATCAGGCACTAGGTCGGGAACCGGGGAACTCTCTACTCCTTTTGGCGCTGGGCAAATGGTCAGGGCAGTGGGCTCCAAGGTCAAAATTCTGAAAACAGGATACAGAGGCTCAGAGAAGGAGGTATTTGGGAAGGTGTAGATATGAGATCCATCCACAGCATTGTAGAATGAGACATCTCCAGTCTCATAGTCCAGGAAGACCCCCACTTTCCTAGGGGACTCAGGAAGTGTCAGGTTGGTTCTGGGCTCAGTGAGAGCCCGATACTTATTCCCATCAGTCAGCCCCATAGTCCAGTATCCGTTCTCAGGTGTCATTTTGACCCAACCTCTTTTCCTCTCCACGTTCTTACTGCACACACCTATATGCCACTCTTTCCTGTCCCCCACCTCCACCTCCCAGTAATGTCTCCCTGACGTGAAGCTTCCACAGCCAAGCACACAGTAACGCCACTCGAATCTCTCAGGGTTGTCTGGCAGATCCCGGGGCTCCTCAGCACGCTGCACAGTCCTCTGGTCCTCAGAAACAAGGAGGATGGGGTTTGCCGTGGCTGGATCCAGAATCACATCCGCTGCAGGGAGTTGGAGGAAGTGTCCATGGGGTCCGCCATTTTTCCTGGATTTCAGAGCCTCAGTGTGCAAGGCCTGGGCCATGCTGAGGAGGCCTGAGTCCAGAGCCTGGTGTCCCTAGCCTGCCCTCAATGTGACTTTCTAATCAATGTCATGAGAGAAAGCCCCAGGGGTCTTGTGTTCAGAGGAGAAATGAAAGTAATGTCAGTAGCTGCCTAACCCAACACCCTGATGGAGCCTCAGGAAGCAACAAGTCTCTTTGTTCTATGCTTTTCTTGTTTCCCTCCCCACACTGACTCAGCCCAGTAATGCTTTGTACTCAGAGATTAATTTTCAATCTCTATCACTCATGAGCTAAATGAGTTCCCCTTTTCTGCAGTCTATTTATCCATACATACGATTTATTTAACAAGGTGGAGCCTCATCTGAAGCATTTCCTCACCTGAAAAATACGGATCTAGCATTGTACAAGGTAATCATGTTACTTACTCAGCCCACAGCAGAGCATAAAGGATGTTCCTGAAGTTCTAGTAGCTGCAAGGCCAGGTCTGTGCTGGGCTCTAGGCGGGGCCTTATATGCTCCAGGCTCACTCTCCACCCCGCAGCTTTCACCACCCTCCTCTGGGCCCCAAGAATCTGTCCTCTAAGGACAGCGCCATTGGGCTCCCTTGTCCTCTGGTTTGCTGTTGGGTTTGGCCAATGGGAGGCCCTGATAGAAGATTGGAAGGAGGAGAGACTCACTGTTTATCTTCCTGCTTCCTCCCTGCCAGCAGCATCTGGTGCTGCTCTAACAAGGCCTGACTCTTCTCAGGAAGCCCTCTCTCTGAGCTACCCCTTTCTCTGGGTTCCACTCACTGCCTCCCCTCCCTATCCCTCTCAGGCTGGGGTGGAGACAGCTCCCACTCTTGGGAACCAGGGGGCCTGCACTTTTCCTCATTGCTTTCCCCTAACCCTCCTTACCACAAACCCTCAACCACCCGGTTTGAACTCACCCTCTCTTTCTTACTAGGTTTCTGACCAATGCATGCTTATTATTCCTTCAGTCTTCACCTCAACCCCTCAAAACACGGATTGCAATCATCATCTAAAAGTGTGGAGGCCGAAGCTCAGAAGCATTAAATCCTTCGAGGAGACACAGGCAGCAGGTGGCATGAGAAGCCAGGGAAGGGCAAAGTTCTCAGGGCCGGCATCGCCTCCTCTGCTTGGCATCTCCATCCTCACTCTCCCTGCAGTATCACTCAGTGTGTGTCTCCTTCCCCTCAGCTCCACCCTTTATGCGTCTTCCTTCCCAGGAAGGTCTGAGGAAGCCCAAGACAGCAATTCTCCCTGGTTCCCTGGCTCTCAGCAGGAAGGGCCTTGGTTACGGGCCCCTTTTCAGATTGGGATTTAGTATGCCTGCCCCAAACCCTCCTATTGGGAACTTTTCTTCCCCAAATCACAGGAGTTGGAGGAGGAAAAGGAATATGTTCCCTCAGGGTGTTGGTCCAGGGCACATGCAGTGATTGACTCACCAGGCTTGAAGAGGGCCATTTTCCATTCTGAAAGGAAAGAGACACGGAGAAGAAAAAGTCAGTGTTTCTGTACTTTTCCCACTCCATTCACTACATGTTTTCTCTCCTTTTCTTCAGAGTCTCTTCCAGCATCCAGCTTCCCTCCTCTCCAGCTCTGATGGATCGGGGTGGCACCTTCTCAGAAATGGTGGGCTCTATTCCCTCTGTCATGAGGGGTGCAGGCTGCAAGGCCAGGCTTTGCAAGGAGGAGTGCAGGGTCAGGAGTCTCTTAGATTCTCCAGAAAAGCAGAAATCAAACCCCCGCCACACATAAATTGAGTTTTTGGGTTAGATATGATTAATACCACTGAGAACGTCCATGGGTCACAGCAGAGAAAAGGTGGAAATATTCATGGCACGTGACCCAGCAAACTTACAGAGCATCAGGCTCACTTACCATGATAGGCTGAAGATTTCTCTCCCCCTACAATGAAAGAAAGATGGAGATGTCATGTAAACTCTGCCTCTTCTGTGTTGGCCCCTTCTCATTCCTTTCACATGCATCTAGTCTTTCTTTTTGACCATCCCACCCTTCCCACCCTTCCCTGTGCTCTCACTCTGCAGGTTCAATTCTCTCTTCATGCCTTCTACTTAATATCAAGTCAAGGAACATCGGCTGGATGCTAGTGGCAGCGCAGGCACTGTGAGAGTTCCTTCCCAGTGGAGTCCAGCTCATCTATTTTGAATCTGTCTATACTCTTGTACCCGGGCATAGGTGTCACCATGTCTGTATGTGTATGTACACGAGTACAAGGTCCATCCTTCTCAATTTTTATCATTTCCTACTTTGCTCCAAAAAGAATTTGGGAAATTTCACGAGCAATTTTACGGACTAGTTTTTGAAAGCAGTTACGATAAATCGGTACCAACTGAGCCACTGCAGCTACTCCAAATTACTAGACACACTTTTCTCCCTCTCTCTTTTCTGATTTTCTTAATTCTTAAATCTTCCATTCTTGTTTTCCTTTCCGCATCCTCTAGATTATGGAAAACAACAAGTAAGGTTTTCCTGCCATAGAAAATGCACCTCATCCTTCTCTTTGCTCTTCATTTTGAAGTGTACCCCTGGATATTCCTCAGTGCTTCTTAGGGCATAAAGGTCTGTAGCCCCTAGTACAAAGAGATTGAAGATCTCTTTTCTTGTTTTTATGAGAGACATATAGGGGAGAGAGAGAAGGAGAAAGAGAGAAAGAGAGAAAGACTCCTTCTGAAGCATTTTTCCAAAGAGTCACACTTACTTTCTTTTCCTAAGTAAAGGGATCCAGGACCACTTTCAATCCTGGGCAAAAACTTTCAGGCTGGAATATTTCCAGGCAGAGAGAGAGTCACAGATTTAAATTCAGAAAAAATGTCAAAGCTACTCACGAGCCATGTACTGGACTTTTCTCCACTCTGCAATGGAATGAACAGGGAAGAGTCATCAGGTGCTCAGTGTGGGGACAGGAAGACATGCCTGGGTGTCTGGGGGAACGGGAACTTACTGAGTTCCTCCTGGAGCGTCTCTGGAAAATAAGCAAAAACAAGAAGAAGCACTGTTATGGGTGAGGGGACTTTCGGGAAAACAAACCTGAAACATGAATCAGGGTGGGGACAGGGGTGCGAGCTTCAGGCTGGGGCACACGAGCCAGGGGCTCGGATTCTCTGCTCGCGTTGGGTACCTCTAATGCTTATTTCCTGCTTTGTTGCGGCATATCCCAGTTCTTTCATCTCTCGCTCTCTTTCTGTCTCCCTGGACAGCACAATTATTTCCTTCTGCTGTCGCCACAAGAAGAAACTGGCTCCTGCGAGAAGCAGCAGCGAGATAGGGAGGGTCCCTGCCAGGGCTGCGATCCAGGGCTGGGCGCTCCTGAAGAAGGGGTCTGTGAAAGGAAGAGCCGTGAGGCAGGGGCACCAGGGGCAGCAGGTGCACTCGGCCTCCCCAGCCTGCACCGCCCCAAACTTTAGCTGCTCAGCCCCGGTCAGGGGCGTGGAATCTATCTTGCAAGGTGAAATAAGTGTTCTCTCCCTAAAGTCTCCCTAAAGAGGACTATAGAGAAGACTTTGGTAAACCCTCACTGCAAGCAACTACTATTACTTATCTTGAGATGTCTACCTCTCACATGGGAAGTACCTTGAGCAGAGTCATACACATTTGTTTCTAAGTATTTTTTCAATAGGTGACACAGATACATGGTTCAAAACTACACCTCAAGTCATGCAACGCTTCCATCCACCCAGCCCTCCCTCCCTCCACTTTTTAACTTCTTAGTCCACTTACTATGATGCTTAGGAAAACAAACTGTGGAGTCAGAGGGCACAGCTTTCAGTGCTGGCTCCTCCATGTGACTGGCAGTGTGGTGCCGGACTACTTACATTACCTCTCTGTTTGGAGTGGCCTGATCTGTAAAATGAGCGTAATGACAATACCTATTTCCGAAGGTTAGAAGAATTAAACTAATACTTAAAAATTCCTGATGAGCTGGGCGCAGTGGCTCATGCCTATAATCCCAGCAGTTTGGGAAGCTGAGGTGGGCAGATCACTTGAGGTCAGGAGTTTTGAGACCAGCCTGGCCAATGTGGTGATACCTCATCTTTACTAAAATTACAAAAATTAGCTGGGCACAGTGGCGTGTGGCTATAATCCCAACTACCTGGGAATCTGAGGCTCAGAGGTTGCAGTGAGACAAGATTGTACCACTGCACTCCAGCCTGGCTGACAGAGACAGATTCAGACTCTAAATAAATAAATAAAGTGCCTGATGCACAGTGAGTGTCACAAAATTGCTTCTTAAATTTTGAAAGCGTAAATTTAACATAATCAGGAACTAAACAAAAAAGTAAATTAAAATATATTCCTATTTTTCTTCTTGTTTAAACTAAAAATAACATTCTATACACATCACTCTGCATCTTGCTCTTTCTGTGTAAAGTGTATCTCGAAGATATTCCCATACTAGTATAGAGAGAATTATCTCTTTTTTCTTTCACAACTGGGCAGTATTCCCTCGTATAGGAATTCACCGTCAGTGAGCATCTGCATAGTTTCTAATGTTGTACAATCATAATCGATGCTATAAGAAACTTTTCACAGGCTGGGCATGGTGACTCACACATGTAATTCCAGCACTTTGGGAGGCTGAGAGAAGTGGATCACTTGAGGTCAGGAGTTTGAGACCAGTCTGGCCAACATGGTGAAACCACATCTCTAGTAAATATATAAAAATTAGCAGGGGTGATGGCATACTTATAATCTCAGCTACTGGGGAGGCTGAGGCAGGAGGATCTCTTGAATCCAGGAGGAGGAGGTTGCAGTGAGCTGAGATTGCGCCATCACACTCCAGCCTGGGCAACAGAGTGAGACTCCCTCTCAAAACAAAGAAACAAACAAAAAACCCTTTTCATGGATCATTTCATACAAATTACAAGCTTACCTATCAGCTAAATTTCCACAACTGGAATTTTGGATCGATAAATATGTAGTTTCGCTAGATCCCCCAACAGAGGTTGTGCTGATGCACACCAAAAATACAGGTGGCGTGAGCAAACGCCAGTCACTGCCTTCCTCCACTCCTGCCACAGCCATGTTCTCAACCGGGCAGTTTTGTTTTGACTTTTGCCAATACCCGAAGTGAAAAATGATTTCATATGTTTCCCTAATGTGTGAGAATGAGCACCCTTCTCTGGGTTATTTCCTTTTCTGTGAATGAATAATTCATAACCTTTGTTAAATTGTTTTACTCAGTTTCTAAAATCTTTGGTTTCAAGATCACCTCTTTATGAGTTTGTAAATACATATATGTTTTCCCATTTTGATGTTTTACTTTATATAAGAAGCTTTTGTTAACGTTTTTCCCCCAATTCCCATTGCCTGTCGTACTTTCTGGCAGACAGGAAATGTTCAGTAAACATTTGTGTCATGAACAGTTTTGTGGAGGAGGGAAGCTCCGCTGGAGCAGGCAGGAGTCTCCAGGTCACTGCTTTGGGCCTTACATGCCATGCAGAGACCCAGGTCGACTCCAGAGACTCACACAGTAGAGACTCACATCCCGCTTCATTCAACTGCCACAGCTCAGCTCAGTAAAGCTGAGGCCAAGCAGGCACTGACCTGCGATGGAAATGCTGGCTGTCTTTTCCAGGCCGAGGAGGGAATTTCTGATGATGCAGGACACCTGCTCCCCAGAGCTGCCTCTCAGGGTCAGGGATGCTGCTACTGCATACAGACCCGCTCCGTCCGCAACCACAGGCGCTTCCACAGCCGGGATGTTCTCTCCCTGGGCGTTGCTCCACTGTATTTTGGGCTGGGGGTACCAGCCAGTGGACCTGCACTCCAGATGGATCCCTCCAGCTTCATAACCCTTCATGTCAATGTGAAGATCAGAACCCAGTGCTGTGGAAGGATGAATCGGCCTAAATTCTCGAGATCTCCTGTATCAGGGAGGGTCTTGATGGGAATCAATGGCAGACTCAAATTTGGTAATTCAAGGAAGATTTCATTCAGGAGCTGTTTACAAAAGTCTGGTCATGCTGAAGGGAAAACTAAATGGGATAGGGCTGTATCTCAGGGTCAGGAACAGTGGGGCTATTCCCACCCACCCCAGTTACTAAGGTGGGAGGAGAGGAAACCATTTTGGAAACATAAAAGAAGAGACTTGGCCGGGCGCGGTGGCTCATGCCTGTAATCCCAGCACTTTGGGAGGCCGAGGCGGGCGGATCGCCAGGTCAGGACATCCAGACCATACTGGCCAACATGGTGAAACCCCATCTCTACTAAAAAAACAAAAATTGGCTGAGCTTGGTGGTGCATGCCTGTAATCCCAGCTACTCTGGAGGCTGAGGCAGGGGACTCGCTTGAACCAGGGAGTCGGAGGTTGCAGTGAGCCGAGATCACGCCACTGCACTCCAGCCTGGCAACAGAGCCAGACTCCGAAGAGAAGAGATTCAATCATTGAGGACTTTCTTGAGAGGAGCTGTGACCTTGGGCAAGTCAATGCAGCCAGCCTGAGGGTACCTTGCAGGAAGGCAGCCAGGGAATAAGCACCCAGGCCCCTCCTTTTCTCTTCCTCCTGCCATTGTCTGCTACAGCTCCCCTTAAACCAAACCCATACAGAAGCCACAGAGCAAGGGACTGCACTGAGAAAGGAAAGCTGTCCCAGCATCTGGAACCTGACACCAGCTCTTGGTAGCCTCCTATGAACATAAGCAGTATCACAGAACACAGACAATAGTACTTGGTCACTGTGACAGATCATGGGAAAAACAAGACCACCCACATCATGCCTGAGTGCAGAGGAAAACATAAGCATTGTCCAAACCACAGCAACGACCAAGCATCCCCCAGCGGCAGTGAGGAACTGCTGCCCCTCCATCAATTGCAGCTTCAGTCTCACCCTAGTCTCCTTCCTCCTAGATAAGATTGATTAAGGTTCCCACTCCCAGAATTAACCTGCCACGCCTTCCTGATGGCATCTCATCCAGAGCGGAGGACTAAGTCTATAAACCCTCCCCCAAGTCCCCTAACACGAGCCCAGTTGTATACTCAGTCTGCTCTATCACCTTCTTACTGAGACCCCGCCACAGCTCCCCGTGATGTGTGTTCTTCCTCAATGCAACGAGTGAGAAACAGGCCTCATTTTACTACAGAAGTGTTCCTGGGAGTCACTGATTGGAACACACTGGCAGCAGATACAGTCCCTAGGCCACCTCCCAGGGCCCATGGTATTGTGCACCTGGTGACACAGCAGGAGCCGCCTGTTACTCCATTAGACCAAAATGACTGTGTACCAGTCACTGACACGATGATTTCTTCTGCGGCCTATCCCTCCTCCTTCACTTCCCTTATGTCTCGGATGGCCAGAGGAAGGGAGTTCTTTACCTGAGCATGTCGGGCACAGCAGGAATTCTTCCTAAAGGAAAACCTGTGTCCTACTCAAGGGGCTCAGAGAGGCCAAGTTGGAGGGCAGCACAGTCAATTGCTAATGAGCAGCCATGGGCGTCTGCAGTGCTTTTGGAAGACAAACTCCCCATCTGTTCTAGATCCTCTGGAGAAATGCTCTCAGAACAAAACCCGGAGGCTCACCTGCAACCTTCAGCTCCACCAAGGCTTTTTCATAGAAGTCACCATCTTGGAAATAACACAAGTACTTTCCACTGTCAGAGGCTGTGACATTGTGTATTCGGAGAGCAGCCTTCCCTGCAGCGATGCCGTCCCGTAGAATCCAAGTTCTCCCTCGATACCCTGCGCTCTGCCTGTCTTCCACTTCCTTTCCAGCTGCATACACGCTCACCACCTGCCTGAGGCTGGAACTCACCCACCTCAGCTCCATGGTCTCTGCACTCATGGTCGGGACCAGGTGACAGGGCAGATCAGCGTCTTCACCCACCATGGCCAGGATGGGCCCAGGGGGTCCAAGCACAGCAAACTGAGCTGTCGGCACAAGGGGGAGGCTCCGTCACAGGGTGCTGGGGTTGGGGTCATGAGAGGAAGGGTGCTTCTCAGACAGGGAAGGTGAGACACAGAGACCCTAGAGGGGAACACGATCCTAAGAGAAGCATTATTTGTCTCTTAGTGACACGTGAACCCACAGGTTGGGACGGACTTTAGGTATGGGGAGGAGTTAAAGGTTCTATGGGGACATTAATAGGTAATTGCTTCAGAAACAAGCGTGGAATCATTCCCTACCTGAGCAAGGAGTGAGCAGCTGGACCAAGAGGAGGCGGACATGAAAGCTGAGCAGAAGAAAGGCCAGGGAACTTGCCATTTTCATCCGTGCTGCACATCAGGAGACACCAGAAGGTGTGGGTCAGACACTATGACTGGAAGAAGCTTTAGGATTTAACATGGAAACCTCCACTTACCCCAGAGCATAGTCAAGTATGGTGACTGAAGATCTTACCTCTGCTAAAAATGTTTGTCCTTGAGTGTCTTCACGTGTAGTTCCAACATGGAAAACCCCCTATAAAACCATGTCTATGTGAAATGCCCATCTGTTATCGATCAGGAAATCCTCACTCTACTGTTTGAAAATATTCAGAATCCTATCGCTTCCCCAAACTTTCCCTGCCCGTCCAACCCTCCGTCATCCCCCTCTGATTCATGCAGGACCTTCTTCACTGGGATCCCTGGTTCCACCAGGGTCCACCACTGTGGGTGTTCAACACTGTGGACTCCTCAAAGCCTCAGCTCTTGGCCGTCATCATGGTCAACTCATGGCTCAGTGGACTCCTGGTGGGATTCAGGAAGACTGCCTGGTGGGGCCTTGGAGTCAGTGAGGGGCCGAACCCACCACATTTAATCCAAGGCTAATGATCAGAGAGCTGCAAATAAGACCAGGCCTTACTTCTTTCTTCTCTTCATAAAGTCATTCAACGAATATTTACTGAGTACCCACAAGGGGCCAGGCTCATGATATTAGGGTTAGGGACACAAAGAGGGTAAGCATTAAGTAAAGGCACTCAGATTCACAAGTTATTTGCTCTCAGTCATGGGACAAAACCACTGGAACTTTATTTACTCATACAATATCATGAAATGTGAAACTCAGAATGTGCACAATTGTCCCAGAAATTCCACTTTTTGATGTTTAGTCTAGCAAAGTGCTTGCATGGGTGCAGGGAGAAGCCTCTGTGTGAATGACACTGCAGCACTATTTTGAATATAAAAGTGGTAACCAGCTGGGCCAGCCACCCAGCAGAGACTGCTTAGAGGAAAGATGACTCATCCCTAGGAGGGAATTCAGTGCGGCCGGTAAAAAGAGTTGATTTATTGTCATGAACCTAGGCCATGGGGATCACTAAGTGACCAAAAAGCACCTTGCGGAACTATTCTAATGATTCAGTTGAAAAACAAAAGCAAAGCTATACATTTCTGCACAGTTATAGACGCACATGCCTGAAGTCTAAAAAGATGCAGGCTGAACCGAAGATCGGAGGTTAGTGAGTGAAAGGACACTTTGCCCTTTTGCTCCCTTTACTTTAAAAATATTGAAATGCTTTAAATTTAAATATTTTCATGTATTACTTAACAGTAATTATTATGTGATAATACTGACTGGAGCATATTAGCTGCTCAGTAAATACTAACTCTCAACAGTTTCTCCCAAAACAAAGGCACATGAGGCCTACAGCCTTAACACCTGTGGCTGTGGCTACCTGGGTCTGGGGATGGCCTCTGAGAACAAGGTCTGCAGATGGAGGTGTGGAGGGATGTAGAGGAAACAAGCAAACAGAGGTCTGTGCAGCCCGCCGTCCTCCACCCCCGCCTGGATCTTGCATCAACCCAGACTAAACACTGCATTTTACCATATCTTCTGTTCCTCAAAACTGCTCTTTATGTTGCTATAGAGGGGATATCATTTTTACCACCATTGGTTTCACAGTTCGCAATTTCTCTGCTCTCCTTAGAGACATATGTTTTCATTCTTTTTAAAGGATATTTTTTTCTTCCTGATTATAGTCAATATTGCAAATGAAGAAAAGCATAAAGGTATACAAGTTTAAGTAGTGGCTCATGCCTGTAATCATAGCAATTGGGAGGTCGAGTGTGAGGATACCTTGAGTCCAGGAGTTTAAGACCAGTCTGGGCAACATAATGACACCCCATTTCTACAAGTCAGTCAATCAATAAAATGAAAAATCTCTACTAGTAATCATATACTTTGGTAGTAGAAATAGAAATATTTCTCAAAGCATTTTGGTCATATATACAGCAAGCATCTTTAAAAAGTTGTATACTTGGCCGGGCGCGGTGGCTCAAGCCTGTAATCCCAGCACTTTGGGAGGCCGAGGCGGGTGGATCATGAGGTCAAGAGATCGAGACCATCCTGGTCAACATGGTGAAACCCCGTCTCTACTAAAGATACAAAAAATTAGCTGGGCATGGTGGCACGTGCCTGTAATCCCAGCTACTGAGGAGGCTGAGGCAGGAGAATTGCCTGAACCCAGGAGGCGGAGGTTGCGGTGAGCCGAGATCGCGCCATTGCACTCCAGCCTGGGTGATAAGAGCGAAACTCCGTCTCAAAAAAAAAAAAAAAAAAAAAAAAAAAGTTGTATACTTTACTAAGGAACTGCTATTCTTTAAAAAGGTTGTATGCTTTACCCAAAAGTTACACTTATAGGAATTACTGTTGAAGGAAAAGTAAGTCTGAAATTAAGACAAAAAATTGATGTTTGAGGCTGTTAAATATAATAAAATCTAGAGTAGCCAAATGTAGATAATTGAAATAGCCAAAACTAGGGAAGTACTAACAAATAATTAAATAGTCATACATTGAAACAGATTGTGTCCATTGGAACACATATGTTAGGTTTTGGGGAAATGATGAATGGAAAGAGAAAAAGATGCTGTTCCTAAAAGATACAAAAGAAGTTTTAATGTATGGATCTAATGCTGTTAAAATAAAAAATAATTGCCCTTTATTGAAAACGCAATTCCTAAAGGCATCATGGAAATGTCTTTTATGATTAAACCATGCATTGTTTGTCTGTCTCCCGCCTGCTGTATATGTATGCTGGTTCAGATTTGTCTATACTATTAATATTTCTGTAATTAACAAATTAACATATGAATCTATAAAGGCGCATCTCTTTTTAGTGTCTTAGAATAGATGGCTTCAGTTGGTCAGAACAGATTTTAGAGATTTTTTTTGCCCTTTTCTGACCACAATAAGTTCTTAAGAACAAGCAGTTGGAATATTTCTTCATTCACGTTGTCTCCCTTTCCTTCCACCAAATCCCAGCTTCTGAAGGTTTTTATTGTTTGCACTTCCTGCCTCTCCCCAAGTGCCTACATGTGTGCATGAGCGCCCATACACACACACACACACACACACACAGACACACAGACACACACAGGCATCGCACCCCTCTCTGGGCTGAGTACTACACACACACACACCCCCCACAAGCACCGCACCCCTTTCTCTGGGCCGAGTACTCTCCCTGCATGCCTACTCAACTCTCAGCAATTCAGCACCTGTCCTCCCAGGCATTGTGGCCCAGGCTCCAATCAGCATCCCCCACTTACCTCTTAGCATTCCCCTGTGAAAATTACAGCCCCCTGAAGAAAGGCAGTTAATAGGTCTCCATTCTTTCTATTATGCTTGAGTCTCTCATTTGGAAGAAAGGAGAAAGGAGGCAGAGGCTGGCTGGTCACCGTGAGGAATTGGAACCATCTTTTTGGAAGTTAGTTTTTTGATTGGCTCAGATGTGATGTTTCTCATCAGTTGCTGGGCAGAAACCACTGAGGAAGACTGAAATGAAAACTGAAAGTACATTGTACAGGTTGAAGAAAAATTCCAGCCCCACTTCCCTTAGTGTTTGTGTTTCTCTGTGTTTATCTGTTTGAATCATTCTTGTGTGTACATGTATGTATGTATTTCTACATATTTACTTGGCTTAAGTCTTTTATCATAATAGAAATATCAGCAGAAAAAAATGGGAAAAGCTTATAATGTGGTGAAGAGAGAAAGATGTGCGCTAATTAAAATGCTATTGTGGCAGTCTGGTAACATTTGCTTGCACGAATATGGGTACATGAAGGAGAAGGCTATTTTACCACAGAGTCAAATAAATGTATAAATGGAGAGAAAACCACATACAATGCACATTTTTAAGCACCAGCATCCAGGCTCAGGATCCGTTATAAAATAATATAATTTTTCTGGTTTCCAGAGGCAGTGCCACTTGACATGCTTAACCCTTTTCAGGACATTTTCAGTGCGCGTGTTTCTGAGCGTCTTCGTTCGTCCTCAGGTGCTGCTTTGTGCTATATTGCATTTTCCTATGTGTTTCTTTTTCGTGCTGCCAGTGGAGTACATATTCCCTGAAGCTGGACTCTAGATATACTGTGAATGCCATCTCTGTAAGAGGTCTGTGGGACCAACTGCTTCTTCCTGTGGCCTAGGATCACAAAACACACTTTTGGATTTGCAAGTCAGTGATCAGAGATCCTAAGGCTAAGATGTGACTGGGCTGATGGAATTTGATTATATCGTAACAGCTTGAATTTAGGCTGTGTGGTATCTGGTTGAGAAGGATGGCCGTTTCTGCATCACGCATTCCCCCTTTCTTCATGGTGATAAGGCCTAATTTTCTTGACTACTGCAAAATGCTCTTCTATCTTGTAGATACTGAGACCAAGGGACTAACTTGTAACCAATAGTTTGTAGGTGAAAATTGTGGGCTTGTGCTTCTCCCAGAGACCCTTCAAAAGGGAGGCCAAAATAGCTGGGAGTGTGAGGATACTCTCAATGTACTTCCTTCTTCCTCTTGCCTAGGAGGTAGACTCTTGAAACGGAGGTGCAGCCGTCTTCCTAGGACCACGAGGCAGCCTTGAGGTTGGAAGCCGCATTCACAGGCAGCAGAGAATGCAGTCAGAAGCAGGCTGGGGCCTGAATGACATCTCTGAGCTGCCAGATCAGCCCTGGACTGAAACCATCTGAATTCATTTTACAAAACAAAATAAAACAAGAAAACCCTTGCTTTGTTTAAGCCAGTGCTATTTCTGGTCTCTGTTATGAGCAGAATAACACAAATTTTCCCTCCCTCCTTTTCCTTCCCAACATTTTAACATAAAACTTCTAAAACATAAAGCAAAGGTGAAAGAATTTTCAGTGACTACCAATGTATCTACCACGTACTGTAGTGATAGTTAGTATTTTACTAAATTTTCTTACTTTATTATAATCCACGCCACTGTTCATTCCATATCCATCCATCATCCTTATTTAATTGTTCATTTATTTTTAAATTCATAGTCTATCAGTAGGTGTATGGCTTGAAATTGTATCAGTAAGAACCATCACCCCACCCTTACCCGCAGGATCCAAGTCTCTGACACGAGAAGCGGCTGAGGTGCTAAGTTCAGATCAGGAGTTTCTGGGCCCAATTACTTTGTATCTTTGAACTTTGTAGTTTCTGTAGTATGAGGCTCCTGGGTCCATTTCTCATGCAGTCCTTTATACAGAACTCTGGGAAAGAAATGGATGTGAAATGGGGCAGAAATGAATTCAATGATTCAACAGATTTTTAATTAAGAACCTACCATCTAGTAGGTCTCAGCTGCTGAAGTTCAACATTAGTGAGGCGAGATTGCACAATGAATTGGCTAAGAGCACCAATTCTGAAGCCAGGTGACCTGCGTGACCTTGGGCCAGGTACCTACCCTCTCTGTGCTTGTTTCCCATCTGTAAAATAAGGACAGTCATAGTACTTGGCTTTAGGGTTGCCGTTGTGAGGATGGAATGACTAATACATGCAGTTTGTTTACAACGGTGTATCAGAAAGAGTAAGTCACAAGAACGTACGCTGAGTGCACAGTGCACTTAGCCCTCCTTCAACACCTAGGCACTAGATCCTATCTTCTATTTGTCACAAGACCTAGTGTGGTGTCCTGCATGCAAGAGGTGTGGCAAATGGCCAGAAATCTGTCTCCTTTATTTAGTCTCATCAACAAATACCCATTTCTCACGGTTATCTTACCTCTTGTTGCCATCAGGAACTCTCATGGACACAAATTTTCTTTATGCTAAATCTAGCTACCTGTCAGCATGTCCCAGGCAGGCTGGCTCACTATCTACTGTCTCTAGGCACTTTTTTCTATCTTCATGTGTTGTCATCCACAACTGATTAGCCCTGGAACCCAAAGCCAGTTAACGAATTACTCAAAGCCTCTGTTTCTGTGTCTGCAGAATGGAAATGAGACCTGCTCTGTAAGTTATTTAAGAGTTAGCATAGCACCTGCATGTATTAACCCTCAATGGATTTCACTGTGTTCCATTCTGAAAGGCTCCATTCTGAGCCCTGCATTGATGGCTCTTAAATCCACCTACCCTTAAGACAACATCCACTGAGGTGAGGAAACTGAGGGAGAAGTGGATTTTGGAGGCCAGGAAAGGAGCCAGCATAGAATCCAAGGTCAGGTTTGGATATATTCAGGTTGAGGAGCTTACTAGAAATCCCTGTGGAGATGCAGAGTAGGCAGGACAATAAATGTGTGGGCCTGGCACGATGGCTCATGCCTGTAGTTTCTTAGGACCCAAAACTTGTGGTCATCCTTGATGCCCTCCTTTTTCACACCCCACATTTAAGTTTATCAGCAAAGCCTTTTTCTCTCTGTCTTGAAAATAAATCCAGCAACAGATCATTTCATGGCTCCTCTCTGGTGCAAGTCATTGGCAGCTCCCCTCTGGATCCATGCGGTAGCTCCCACCAAGGTCTTCAGGTTCCTGTCCACCACCCCTACCCACAGCCCATCTCGGTCTAGCATCTGAAGTAAGTCCAGTCCTTTTCCTGCCAAACCTTCCCGTGGCTCCCCTCTCAGAGGTAAAGCCCAGGTCGGCACGATGACCTTCACAGCCATATACGATCTGGCCCTAAACCCCAGAGGCTGAAAGAATCACGCTGGATTCTTTCAATAATGTGTCTATTCGTAACTGCAGTAATACAATTTTGGACAATTTAAAGATTTTTCCGTCCTGTTGGATTACTGAATTGTCTCAAACCTAAAATACTATCAGTAAAGCCAGAATTTTAGATGCCTGATTCTATTAATTAGGGTTCTCTAGAGAGACAAAACCAATATGATATGTGTGTGTGTGTGTGTGTGTGTATGAACAGGCATTTATTAGGGAAACTGGCTCATGCAATTATGAAAGCTAAGAAATCCCACGACAGCTCATTTGTAGGCTGGAGACCCTGGGATGCTGGTAGGACGGCTTAGTTTATCTGAAAGCGTCAGAACTAGGGAACCTGACTGCGTAAATCTCAGTCTAGAGCAAAAGGTCTGAGAAGTCAGGGCTTCCAGGTCCAAGTCCCGAAGTTCAAAGGCCGAAGAGCCAGGAGTTCTGATGTCCAAAGGCAGAAAAAGAATGTTTCAGCTCCAGAGAGAGAAGAATCTGCCTTTCCTCTGCCTTTGTGTGATACTGGGCTACCAGTCAATAGGAGGGGAAAATTTCCCACTGACTCACATGCCAATCTCTTCTGGAAACACACTCACAGACACACCCAGAAATAATGTACCAGTTGTCCAGGTATTCCTTAGTCCAGTTGAGATGACTCCTGAAATTAACCAGCACATGGATTCACTTCCAGGATCCACTATGTTAATTTCCAAATGTGGTCTGGGGATTCCCAGGGAGAACTCTGATACAGTTATGGAGTTTCCAAGGTTAATACTACTTGCATCATCATCATCATCATCATCACAAAACATATGTTGTTTTCATCTCTTTCAGTAGGGTACAGTAAGGTTTTTTTAGAGCCTATATAACCTATGATATACCAATTGATTTAATACAAAAGCAGACATAGGAATAAAAACATCTTCTATTAAGTCAGACATTAAATTTGGAAAAAGTTAATCAATGTTATACTTTTTGTTCTTTTTTTGCACACAATAGTTGATTTTTTCATAAAACATCTTACATTAACTTGTAATTGGTTCATTCACACTATTTTAACATGAATTAGTAAATAACACTTTAACATTTTCTGTTTCAATCTCAAATGCCATAAATATTAACAAATATCAACCCAAATAAACAAAAGCTCCTCAAGGCCCTAAACATTATTAATTGTCTAAAGACACAATGAGCCCAAGAAGTTTGAAGTCACTGGTGCCCCCACTGAACCGGAACGCTGAGGGAGATCTGGTCCAGTACTGCCCCGCTCAACCAGGACCTCAAATCTCAACCACACAGAGTACTGACTCCTTGTTTACTGCAGGGGCACCTGAGCCCAACCACACCCACAAGTCCATGTTCATTCATCTTCACCCCAGGTCCAGGCCTGTGGGTGTGTGCTCTGGAAATCCTGGGGCTGGGTGGAAATGAGCCATCATCTCCTGGGACCCCTCAGCTGTTATGGTGGGACTCAGCCACCCTCACAGCCTTGGTCCCTCCCAGCTCTCTGGTTCCACTTCCTCTAGCTCTGACCTGCATATCTGGTTCCCTCTCCCCTCCGGTGGTCGTGTGGATTCCTCTCTTCTCCCACACCCTGGCCAACCCTGTTGGCATCATTCTAGATGTTGGCAACAACACCTGGTGCCAACTGGCACACTGGGCTCAATGTTGTCACCCTGATGCTAAACAGCAGGTTCGCTGTGAATCAGCTTCTCACGCTTTCTTCCTGGCTGGGAGCTGTGTAACAACTAGTTCCCTATGCCTGGATCCCGTCCCATAGTTACAAGGAAATGAACTGCTAAAGCCACAGCCTCGTGAGGAGGTGAACAGGGGCTGAGGCCTGGAGGGGGTGTGAAACAGGCAGCTGGAAGATGTTCTCTCATGTGACCAGAGCAGGGAGGGCGTGTCTTCCACCAGGGGCGTTGTGCGGTGGCTGCTGAGATGGCCAGGGCTCGTCTACATGGCTGTGAGACCAGGGAATTGATCCTGTGGGCTGTGGTGGGTCCCTGCCCTGTGAAGTGTCAGGCCCTCTTCAGGCACCGTGACCCCATCGGCTCCTGTGAGTGCCGGGCAGATGAAGACAGGGCTGTCATCAGATCCTAACCTGAAGAAGGGCCTCATAGGCACGGAAAAGACTGAACGGGGGCATGTGTAGATGTGTGATCTGTCCCTCATGTTGTAGAAGGAGACGTCTCCAGCTTCATAGTCCAGGAAGACGCCCACCCGGCAAAGGGACTCCTTCAAAGGGAGAATCCTCTCAGGGGAGGACAGGGCCCGGTACTGGTTTCCAAACATCTCCAGGGTCCAGAAGCCATTCTCAGGAAGCAGCAGGAACTCCCCTTTCCTCTCAGCACTGTCTCTACACACCCCCACAGTCCACACCATCACGTTTTCCACCTCCACCTCCCAGTAATGTTTCCCAGAGGCGAATCTCTCCTGGCCCAGGACACAAAGTTGACTGTTGAATCTCTCTGGGTTGCCCTGCAGGCTCTGCCTGAATGGGCCCCGCCTCACACTTCTCCGGTCCTCTGACAGGAAGAGCTCGGGATGAGCGGTGTCTGGGTCCAGGAACACGTCGGCTGCAGAGGAAGTCTCAGGTTTAGGCCTGGGGTCTCAGGAACCCTGGGGATTGTGTGGTTCCTGGTTCCCAGAGAGGTGTCAGAAAGCTGCAGGCGGATCCCCATGTAGTGGCCACTTCCAAGAAGGGGCCCTGATTCCAGGCAGCTCACACACTGAGATTCACTGAAGCTGCACTTCTATCTCTTCAGAGACAGAAGCAGCGCCCTCAGGTTAAGAAGAAATGGAGCTCTAAGAAATCCAGAAAGTTTGGCAAATGAGGCAAAATTAATCATACTTACTTTCTCTCAGCATTCTAAGATGTGTTCCCTTTTCTACTGAAGACATATGATTTCTGGCCAGGCGTGGTAGGTCACGCTTACAATCCCAGAACTTTGGGAGGTTGAGGCGGGTGAATCACTTGAGGTCAGGAGTTCGAGACCAGCCTGGACAACATGGTGAAACCCCTTCTATACTCAAATAGAAAAATTAGCTGGGCGTGGTGGTGCATGCCTGTAATCTCAGCTACCCAGGAGGTTGAGGCATGACGATTGCTTGAACCTGGGAGTCAGACGTTGCAGTGAGCCCCAGATCGTACCACTGCACTCCAGCCTGGGTGATAGAGTGAGACTGTCTCCAAAAGGAAAAAATAAACAAAATGTAGACATATGATCCTTAGGACTTTCTTTAGTTAGAAACTTTCCAGCTTGGCTCAAACCAGCACAGAAGCTTTACGTCCCACTCCTCCTCTCCTCAATGGATCAACTAAGGTGAGTCTTTCCCTTCACAATGACCTGGAGGGTACTTCATTGGTACTATGTGTTCCTCTTACCAGACCACAACTGACTTAAATGACTGACAAGGGCACCCTTCAAAAAATAAAGAGGGAGAATACATGTCCCCAGAAGAAAACCTGCTGCCTGGGGTCTGTGGGCAAAGGTTGGGAGAAACTATTTCCATCCAGTTTTGCTTCGACAACATGGGTCTGCAGACGACAGGAATCTCTTCTGTTGGTGCAAGAAATGCTCCAGACTCCAGGCATTCTGCAGGCGTCTCCCACCTACATTTATTCTTACTTATCCAGTCTACCTTTCTATTGCGTTAAAACGATTTCCTCCATTCCCCAAGTTAATATGTCTGCTTGTGACAATTTGCTATTTTGTCCCAAGTTGACAGTGGCAATTTTGAAATTCACCTAAAGAGGAAAGGTCGATGTGCCATGGTATCTGGTAAAGCTGGGACTCTGTGGTGCTTACAGGCAGAGGGGCTGCATCACAAGATGGGAAGTGTGCCCTGGGAATGGGCAACTGGGTTCTGTGCTCTCCCACTCACTTGTGGCTCCCACTCACCCGTGGCTCCCCATGGCAGGCTATACACAGAGCCCTGGCAGGCTATACACAGAGCGTGAGTGCTCTCTCAGGAGCAGAAAGGCACTTCTGGCCACCAATTGGTACACCCTTGTGTCAGGTTTACTGTGTCACAAGAACACTTGTGGCCTCTTCCCCACATGGGTTTTCGACTTTGCACAGTCTACACCATCCCTAGGATATAAATTGCTAAGACAGAAGAATTGTCTTTTTTTAAAATTTATCCAGGATCAAAGAGCAACAACTACTGAAACATAACTCTTGGGAAGGGTACTATACATGGAAAACCTCTGGCAATCACACATTTATTACTCCACAAGAGAACGGATCCTGACATGTAAACCGTAGGGTTGATTGAGAGCTGCCGGGATTCCCTGACAGAAGAGGGTGATGCATCATTGCTGGGACACTGTTGAACTGACCCGTTCCCTGCTGTCCCCACCTAGCCCTGGGCCCCCTGCTCTTCTCCTCTAAGGAGTCCTGTTAGCTGGCTACTGGGGAGAAAGCTGAGGTCTGAGGGAACCTCAGAGGCACTCACCAGCATGTAAGAATGTTCTTCTCCATCCTGCAGGGACAGACAGAGGTGAATGCCATGAGATGGTGCTAACTGAGAACACAAATCGTGCACGCGGTAGTTCAGGAAAGGCTAAACTTACTCAGTTCTTCTTGAAGTTGCTCTGAAAGACAAACAAACAAAATGATGAATTCAACAGAAGAACTAAGAGAAGCTAAGTTTAGAGTCAACAATGCAGGAACCCTATTTTCTATGAACAGCAGTATCTCCCTTCCCTCATGCCTAGGACCCTGTCAGAAACCAGAAAGGACCCGTGATCAGGTGGCTGAGCACTATCAGTACCTTGTTAGACTTGCTTTTGCTCAACCATTTAGTACGTTATGGAGCTGGGTGAATGAATGCAATGCGGGCAGAACGAAAGAATACAAGCTCTCAGAGATTCATTCCCAGGATGTGAGAGTTCCAAGCCCTTGCTGCTGCTGCTGTGCATTTCCTCTCTCTCTTCCCCACGATGGTACCTGGGAGAGTTGTGTCCTTTCTATACTGGTAAACTGTCCTCCTGCTGTTTTGCTTTATTATTCTTTTTTAATTAGAGACAGGGTCTCACTTTACTGTTCAGGTTGGTCTCCAACTTCGGGGCTCAAGTGATCCGCCTGCCTCAACCTCCCAGTGCTGGGATTCAAGCCACGAGCCACCATACTCAGCCTCTTTTACCTTTTATTTGAAGTTCTTTCTCTTTTTCCACACGTTCTTTCTCCAGGTCCTTTGTAGCAATTTCTCTCATTTCGCGTTCAAACTCCTTTTCCCCCAACAGAATCCTTTTTTCCTTTTGGAGTTTGTTGATCCAGTAGATACACACGGCAATGGGCATCATCAGAATAAGCACAATGACAGGCAGGGCCACCACACAGGCAGACACGCTGGGCATGAAGGATTCTGAAAAGCAGCCAGAAATGTCCACTTAGTCTGAAGAGAACATCTGGGGTGAGATGCCCCTAGGAGCACATCTCAAGAGCTCCTCAGCTACCTGTTGTGTTTGTTTCTCCCTCAGAAAACTCAGACGGAGAAAGAGATGCTGGCTCAGAGCTGGCCGACACCTCAGTGGCTTCCAGGCCAGGGCCCAGAGGCAGCAAAGCAGAAACATCTCCAGTCAGCATGGGAAGGACCCGGCGCGTGAAGCTGACCCGCCGTGCTGAGTCACCACAGCCAGCACCCCGCCTCAAGCCACCATCACTCACGCCTGGAATACTGCAGTGCCCTCCTTGTTCTGCCCTTGCCATGGGCAGTCTGTCCTCTGCAGAACAGCCCAAGTGAGATCATGTTAATCATTTCCTCAAAACCCTCCAGTGCTTCCCATCTCACTCACTCTAAAAGTCAAAGTCTGTTTGTGGCTTATGATGCCTTATATAAGGTGTTTTCATTCCCTCTGAATTCATCTGCTCTCACTTCCTGCACTCACTCCATTTCAGCCACACCAGCATCACCTCCTGGGGTTCCTGGAAACTGCCAGAGATGTTCCTTCCCCAGGCCCTTTGCATCTGCTCTTCCTGTAGCTGGGGTGCTCAGTCCTTAAGTGTCTGATGGTTCCTTGCCATTGGATGGGATGGATCAATTCCCATCTTTACAGTGACGTCTTCCCTGACCCTGCTGTTCATAATTGCAATGTCTCATGCCCCTGCCCCTCTATTCCCTCCTTGCTTCATGTTTCCTACAGATGTTCCTCACCATGTGATAGAATATATAATTAATTATTTAATCACTTTTTGAGGGAAGAGCTCTTGATATATTTTCTTCAATAATTTACCTTTGGTTTCTAGAACAGTGTCATGAACATAAAATATGCTTCTTGACCATCTGCTGAATAAATTATGAGTGGGATTTTCTAGTGGATTGTGAAGGGATTTTCCAGCAAGGGAGGCAGCAGATACAGGAGCACCAAGTGTAGAGAGTCCCCTATCCACACCTCTCCATGTGTTATGGTTGTTTTCAATGTTTAAAAATTGCTGCAGCATAAGGACCTTGCAGGGAAAAACAGAATACCAGGTTCAGCCTCAGAGAAGAGGCTCCTACTCCTGAGTGCTGGGACTCTCTGATTCTCCCTTTGTGGCAAGGGGAGAGGCCTCAGCTCAGCTGCAGCCTCCAGCTCCTCAGGGCCCAGGACCATTCCACCCACAATGCTGCCCCACCCCCGCTCTGGGCTCCCTCTGTGCGCTGAGGACCCCCACGCACTCGATGAGTCTCAGAGGGCAGAGAACTCACCTGGAATAAAAATGACACTTTCTTTCTTCTGGCCGAGCAGGGTGTTGTTGACAGAGCAGGACATGTTCCTCACGGACCTGTCTCTGATGATCACAGCTGTGGTGACCATGAAGAGGCCGTCTGCATCACGGGTGGAGACCTCCTTCAGGGAAGGCACGACCTCGCCGGAGGGGTACCTCCACATGGTGAGGGGCTCTGGGTACCACCCTCTGGATATGCACTCCAGCCGGATGCCCCATCCTCGTGGCCCCTTATTTCAACCAGGGGCTCAGAGCCCAGTCCTGGGGAGAGATACCCAGGCTCAGCCAAGAGGCAGTGGTGTGTCAGTACCTACTGCAGCTCTTCTGTGAAGGGAGGAAGTGAAGGAAAAAAAGACAGAGGTAGGAAGCAAGAAAGAGGAAGGAGGAAAAAAGGGTGAGGGTAAGGAACAAAGAGCCCTGATGTTGGAGACACCAGGAGACCAGTGGCCACATGAACTGAGCTCTCTAAGAGGAAGGATCACACTGCACCCTTTTCTTTGTGGTCCACCTGCAGGCCCCATCAAAGCACCAAGCATCTATCTGTTTGCTATAAATGCTTGTTCTATTGATGCTGCCACACTAACTTTCTCACTTCAAGGTGGGTTGTCGACTCCAACTTGAAACAGACAGCTTGTGGATTTCACTTTCTGCTCCTGAGATGACTTCTCAGCAGACCTCAGCTTCCAGAAGCTCTACAATAATAACAAGAAGGACAAAAATCTGCCAGGCGGGCAGAATCCTAAGAAACCCTTTGACCAAAGACCCTGACCCTTCTGTCTAGTTCAGAACTTCACATAACCACTGCTCTCTAACCCGTAGGAGGTGATGGTTTGTAGAAGCTTCAACATGCTGGTCCGCAAAGCCACCTCTACTCCTAATTCACACTGTTTACCTCCCAGAGGCTCCATCCGTTAGGCAATGCCTCTTTTGTTTTCCTTTTGCTTTTTTAGAGACAGGGTTTAACTCTGTTGTCCAGGCTGGAGCACAGTGGCAAAATATCACTGTGCCCTGTACTCCTGGGCTCAAGAGATCCCATTTCAGCCTCCCAACTAGCTGGATCACAGGCATGTTCCACATGCTTGGCTACCATTTCACTTTTCTGTAGAGACAAAGCCTCACTGTGTCGCCCAAGCAGGGCAGTTTTCTTAAAGTGCTCTGAGAACATCAATGTATTAGAAAGATCTGGATTATCCAGGGATTAAGACAGCCATACCACATTTTGAGTATCAGAGATCATCACCAAAAATCCTAAGAATCCACACTTGCCCTAACTACAACAACTACAATCCATCTTTAAATGAATCTTCAACAAAAGTGAACACCAGGTAAGAAAGAGCTGCAAAAGCATCATCCTGGGAAACCGTTCAGCTGTGTGTGATCATCCAAACTTCTTCTCAATAATTCTTTTGTTAAGCCTCCTAACCAATTTTACCAAAGACAGGAAATTAAACCAATAACTGAAGTCTAGTGCTATGGCTCAATTTAATTATTATTATTATTATTTTGACAGAGTCTCACTCTTTTTTTTTTTTTTTGAGACCGAGTTTCGCTGTTAGTTACCCAGACTGAGTGCAATGGCACGATCTCGGCTCACCGCAACCTCCGCCTTCTGGGTTCAAGCAATTCTCCTGCCTCAGCCTCCCGAGTAGCTGGGACTACAGGCACGCACCACCATGCCCAGCTAATTTTTGTGTTTTTAGGAGAGACGGGGTTTCACCTCGTTGACCAGAATGGTCTCGATCTCTTGACCTCGTGATCCACCTGCCTCGGACTCCCAAAGTGCTGGGATTACAGGCGTGAGCCATCGCGCCCGGCCTGACACAGTCTCACTCTTATTTCCTGGGCTCGAGTGCCGTGGTGTGATCTTGGTTCACCAAAGCCTGAGCTTCTTGGGTTGGGGTGATCCTCCCACCTCAGCCTCCCAAGTAGCTGGGACTGCAGGCATATGCTACCATGCCTGGCTAATGTTTTTGTATTTTTTTTTTTGTAAGAGATGGGGTTTTGCCGTGTTGCCCAGGTTCACTTTAATTTTTATCAAGTGATAAAACTACTTGTACATTTAAAGGCTCAGCAGAATAAGAATTAAAATAACTCAGCATATTGGAAAACAAAGTACTTTAAAACATTCCATGAGGTTCAATACAGGCAAATCAGCCAGCCAATCAACCCAACAAAGGGAAAAGAACAGACAAACAGAAAGTTCTAAGCAACCCACTTCAAAGTGGGGAAGGCCAGGCCAGTGACAGTTTTACAGAGAAAGATTAGCTGATTCCTGCCACACAGAAACCATCACTGGTCAACCCTGAAGTACTGCTACCAACTCTGCCATGACACAGGGTGGAGAAACCCTCCTCCAATGATATTCTGTTTCAATCAGATGCAAGGCTGCCATTGTGAGTAGGAAAGATGGGGCCTCCTACCTGTTATTTGAGGCCCCCTGGGAAGAAGCTAATTCCCTAGTCCTCACTTCCTCTGGTCTGATAGAGTGAAATGCCACCGCAGATTATCCTGCACCTTAAAGGCTTTTTCAGTCTTCACAAATATCTTGTAATGCATAATAAACTAACCCCAAGACAGAGGTAGTCACTTGATGTCATTTTAACAAATTCCTAGAAATCCCAGTTTAAATGCATTTCTGTGTTGAAACCTTATCTATTTCCTGCCAGCTAAATTCTTACTCTTTCTCTGTGGAGTCAGCAGGAATACAATTTTGCTTCTGGGCTGAGTGTGGCAGCTGACCCCTGTAACCTCAGCACTTTGGGAGATAGAGGTGGGAGGATCTCCTGAGGTCAGGAGTTTGAGACCAGCCTGGCTAACCTGGTAAAATCCTATCTCTACCAAAAATACAAAAATTAGCCAGGCATGTAGGTGCATGTCTGTAATCCCACCTACTCAGGAGGGTGAGGCAGGGAGAACTGCTTGAACCTGAGAGGTGGAGACTGCAGTGAGCCGAGATCCTGCCACTACACTCCAGCCTGGGCAGCAGAGCAAGACTCCGTCTAAAAAAAAAAACTTTTTTTTGCTTCTGTATTAAGTCTTCCTTTAATAAACCTACCTATTTACATATTAGTCACTCTCTCAGCAATCAGCATTTCAGGAGAGATGTCAGGATTAATATTTACCAAGAAATAAGAGTTGATATGTCTTAGTTCTCTGGTCAGTCCTTGTTTATTCCAATTGTCCCGGGACAATAATTAACAGTCTCCTCTCACTCTCAGAAGTGCACAGCTCAGTGTGAAGGCAGGCATGAGACTTTTCTCTAAAATTCACCATATTCCCCTGCTCATGGCCTCAGCTGAGTTCTGTATATGCTTCCCAAGAAGTGAAGCCCACGGCTTAGCAGGGCAAACCCACTCATGGTAGCCCTTGTGCAGGAGGAAGGATTTTTCCCTGGAATGTTATTTCCTTAGGAAAGTGTCCCTGAAGCATCTGCCTGTGAAAAGGGGACCCAGGAAAGAGGATTGTGCTGGTCTGCTATGGGCCTGAGGTTAGGAGAGAAACCGTCCCCAGGAGTCACACTGTGCTAAAGGAACAAGGCAAAAGGAAGCAACGCACCTGCCACCATGAGGTGCAGGATGGCCTCATCATAGGACCTGCCTTCTTGGAAGTAACAGCGGTAGGTGCCGTTCTCCTGGGCTGTGACGTTGTGTATGACCAGGGCCACGCTGCCCCTGCTGAGGTCCTTGCTCACAAAGGTGGTTCTTCCTCGGTACTCCTCCATCTGCTCCTCTGTTCTCTGTCTCCCACCCTTATACACGAACACTGCTGGGGAGAAGTGAGACCGGAACCACCGCACCTCCATGTCCTCATCATTTTTCTCGGGGGACTGATGGCAGCGTAACGTCGTGTTTTCTCCCACCATGGCCAAGATGAGGTCAGTGGGTGGGCCCCACCACAGTCAACTGGGCTGTTCAACAAAGGGGTAGAGTCAGACAAGGACACCAGTCACCACATCTCTAAGGCAGGAAAGGAGCAGATATTCCAGGGACAACGTTCTTTCCACAGCCATAGGGTGTTCTTGGGCTGGGATTTCTGGGGACCAGCAGCTGTGGCTAGTTGACAACACCCCTGGGAGCAGTAACTACAAAAAGTACTTCTGCTTCACCAAGGAAACACTGGGGAGCCTGCCCTGAGGACCCTCTGTCCGCCGTGTGCCCCTGAGGAGATTTTCCTCCATTCCCCAATCTAGCGCTGTGCCTGAGTATAGTGTAAACTTGAGGTTTACAGTAGGTGCCCTAGCTGGTTCCACTAGCTGGTTCTAGCTGCAAGAAACTGTAAGTGTAAAATACACACAGGATTATGAAGGTTTAAAGTTTCAAAACGTTGACTATCTTGTCGGTAATATGGTGCATTAAGCATTTATATATTCATATTTGATTTTTTGGGGCAAAACAGAATATAGTATACAAATTTATTTCATGTTTTTTACTTTTTAAAATTAAAAGTAAAATTTAATTTTTTTGAAAATTTGCTATTGTCCATGCACTTGACCTTTGTGCCCGGCTGTACTTCTTTTGGACAGGGCTGGTAAATTCAGTGAGCATGCTCAGAATGAAAGGCTAAGTCAACAATCCCACAGTCCTTCTTTCCCTTTGCAGACTGCAGTGTGGACGTTCCTTTCCCACAGGTGACAGCAGCACGTGGCACACATTCCTACCTGAGACCAGTGCACACAGGCTGAGGAGGAGGGGCAGGAGGGAGGTCGGCAGGGAGAAGGGCAGGGCAGCAGCAGGTTCCATGAGCACCCGGGGCAGGCAGGGACAAGAGACCTGGGGTTACAGAGGAGAATCAGCCTAGGAGTCTTGGCACCTCAGTGCTGGTCGGACCCAACCTCTCCTGTCACTCAAGTAGGTCTCATCGGCCCCCAGCTCCAGCGAGTCCCCTGCATGTGAAGGCTCAGGCATCTCCCGAGAGAAGGATTCCCTCAACATTCCATGGAATAAGCAGTCGGGGCGAAGATGAGGCGGGCCGTTTCCCGCCCTCCTCCACTCACTTCTCTGGCCAGAGTCCGCTTTCTTCTGGGGTCGCTGGATTCTTCCACACCCTCCGCCCTTCCCTTCCCCTCCCCGCACCCAGGCCGGGCCACGCGAGGTAAAGCCAGGGGTCCGCGCCTCCCCACCGCGGGCCTCCCCACCGCGGGCCTCCCCGCTCCCAGGCCCCGCTCTCGCGTCCACAGCGGATGCCGCTCCCCCGCTACCGCCCCACCCCGGAGCTGTGGCGCCTCCCCTCCCCTCCCTAGCTTGTAGAATTAACGTGGCGTCTTCTTTTCTTCTCTGGTCCTCAAATGACGATTCTCCAGCCGTCCTTTTTCTCTGCAACCTGCCCAGGGGAACAGGCATTACTAGACACAAACCGTCCCAAAAGAGGAGAAAAAAGTCCTCGTTTCCCACTTACGGCGATACCGGAATCTGATGCTCCGGGCGTCCGCAGGTTCCCCAGAGTTCCCTGAGTAGTTTCGAGCCAGGATTGGTCGCGTTTAAGTCAATCAGCCAATGGCGTCGAGCCTTATTTCTCAGCAGTTACTAGGTAGAATACACGGAATCAGAAATCTCAAGCAGCAAGTAACTACTGGGTCTTTTTATTTACTCTTTCTTTGTTCTAAAGCAAGTTACTTTTTCTCCTCTCTCTCTCTCTCTCTCTCTCTCTCTCTCTCTCAGCCTTGAGATTCCCCGAGGTGTGCCCCGAGGTTGCTGGCTTTGCTGGTATCCACGAAGAGAGACCTTTCTATGTAGACGGTGATTTTGCTGGGTAGGAAATATTAGGAGGGCATAAGCCGCCCTTTCCAACGACTTTTGTTCAAGTTGCTGCCTTTGGAGGTTGGGCACGGAGCGCGGAAGGGCTTGGGGGAAGCAGGCATGGTTGGAGAGGGAGGGGTAGCAAAGGAAAGGAGACAGCACTTGCACTGGCTGTTATGAAGGCCTTGTCATTCGGAATGTTCCAGAGCTGTTGGCTAAGAGGTGCTGAGGATACTGAGTGAGCAGCAAAAACCCTTTTCCTCAGGGAGTTGTTGGCATTCTGGTGAGGGCAGAAGATGGAAGTGAGCAAAGACTTTCTAGTTGGCCATTTCCTTCTGCCAGTAGGTGTTGGGTTGGGTCCATGGACCACACACACACACACACACACACACACACACACAGACACGGGAAGACATACCATCCTCCCCAGAAGGTTATCTCTTCCTCACAGATCCAATTTGATATTGTAAAGATATCATCCAGAATAATCTTCCTGACTCCGGTTGGGAATATTCCCCTCCAGTGTCTAAATGCTTAGTCTGGAAGCCTCTAATCCCCTTCCCATTCAATTCCAGGCTTTGCATTAATACACTAGCAGGCTCCACAGTGGCCTTTCGTCACAACGTTACACTTCCTGTGGCCAGCGCTCCCTTTCTCCTGCCATGCCTATCACTTGAATTGTTTGCTCCAGCTCTGCCCTTGAAATGCTGCCCAGCCTTCGTGCCTACTTCCTCTGAGCACAGCTCAGTGCTCCTGCCTGAAGTGTTCTCAGCCTCTTCTGACACCCACATCTTTTGCTATTCTCATGTCCTGTCTTGTATTACTGTGATCCAGGCATCAACTGTGTCTTTGCTGTGGCTAGAGTACCTGCTCCTCAGGACAGACCTCTACAGCATGTGAGTCCTGTCTCCTTATAGGGCCCAGGCCTTAACTCTTGCTCTCAGCTGTTGTTCAGTGAGTGAGTGACGTGCTCATGGTAAGGTCATTCCCATCACAATGTGGCCCAGTTCCTGAAATCATTAGGCACTAGAGTGCCAGAGAGAGATGGCAGCAGGATTAAACCACTCCAGGTTAGAAATTGAAGGATCAGGAAGAAAGATCCAGTGGGTTCCATCTGCAGAGAAAGCTCTTTGATGAGAATAAACTAAAGACATTCTTAAGAACGCTTTTTCTATTCGACTGACCCTTAAACTGAAACAGCAAACTCACCCATCACTTGATGCTTCTGGAGTATAATTAAAATTGGATTCTAGGCTGAGTGACTAATGAGGATAAAATCATAGTAAGTATTTGATCATTCCAGCCAAGGCTAAGCAGTTCTTTGGAAGAAAGAGGAGAGGAGGTTTTAAGGATTCAAAAACTGGCTGATCCGGCTGAGATCTGGCTTCACATTTTTTATCTGAAGTAATAAAGCCCAGGGCTTCTGAAGCAGCTTGTTCCAGAAGTATCTAATCTAGCTAAGCTAAGTTTCACCCTCTGCCAAAGCTGACCTGCACCAGAGGGAAACATATGTGTTATGGGCAGGAATAGAATTGACTGCTTATCAGGTAGCTTAGCAAGAAACCACATGATATGGTTTGGCTGTGTCTCCAGCCAAATATCATCTTGAATTGTAGTTCTGATAATCCCCATGTGTCATAGAAGGGACCTAGTGGGAGGTAATTGAATCATGAGGCAGTTACCTCCATGCTGTTCTCATAATAGTCAGTTCTCATGACATCTGATGGTTTTATAAGGGACATTTTCCCCCCTTTTGCTCAGCACTTCTTCTTCCTGTTATCACGTGAAGAACGTGTTTGCTTCCACTTCTGCCATGATTATAAGTTTCCTGAGTCCTCCCCAGTCATGGTACCATGAGTCAATTATACCTCTTTCCTTTATAAATTACCCACTCTAGTCCTTCAGTAGCATGAGAACAGACTAGTACAGTATATTGGTACCGATAGAGTGGGTTGCTGCTATAAGGATACCCAAAGATGTGGAGTGGCTTTGGAACTGGGTAACAGGCAGAGGTTGAACAGTTTGGAGGGCTCAGAAGAAGACAGGAAAATGTGAGTAAGTTTGGAACTTCCTAGAGACTTGTTGAATTTCGTCCCTGCCCTAGAGATCTGTGGGACTTTGAGCTCCAGTGAGAT
This sequence comes from Saguinus oedipus, assembly GCA_031835075.1. NCBI lineage: Eukaryota > Metazoa > Chordata > Mammalia > Primates > Cebidae > Saguinus > Saguinus oedipus. The sequence goes on along the minus strand of CM063172.1, from coordinate 5,368,675 downwards.
GATTTAGGGAATGTGGTGGAAGAAATTTCTAAGTGGCAAATAGTGTCAATATTCCCCTCAAATGGACCTTAAAATATGGTGATTATTCTAAATTATCTAGGTGGACTTAATCTTATCATAGGAGTTCTCAAAAGTAGAAGCAAAAGAATCAGAGAGATGCAATGGAAAAAGAACCAGAGAAACGTCAAAGATTGACAGGTCCTCAGTGCACAGTTGCTGCTGTGCAGATGCAAGAAGGGAGCTGGGAGCCAAATCACAGCAGCCTCTAGAGATGGGAACAGCCTTCAGCTGTAACCAGTAAGCAACTGGGACCTCTGTCTTGTAATTCCAAGGAACTGAATTCTGCCAGCAATCTGAGAAAGCAAGAAAACATATTGTTCTCTGGAGTCTCCAGAAAAGAATCCAGCATGCAGACACCTTGATCTTAGCCTGGTGAGATCCCTATTGGACTTCTGACCTATAGAACTGTGAACCAAAAATTTGTATTGCTTTAAGTCTAAAAATTTGTGGTGATTCATCATGACAGCAGAAGAAAATACATACAATAAAGGTTTTGTGAAAACGCTGCAGTGAGGTAAACTGGCACTATGGGGAGTACAGGAGGGGTGTGGACTAATCCACTGTGCTGAGTAAACACCAGAATCTAGAAAACGCCAAGGTGGAGAGTAAGCATTATTCACAAATTTATTGAAAACTAGAACTTGACAAGCACATGCCCAGTAGAGGGGATACAGTGTGAGCAATAATAGTGATGATAATAAGGGTAGTTTTCTCTAGCAGGCAGCAGTTGAAAGGAATATTGGTTTAACATTCACCAATGAGCAGGGATGGATGGACCCCTTTTCTGGAGAGAGCCCATAGCAGGATTTAAAATATCCCTGTAGGCCAGTGCAGTGGCTCACGCCTGTGATCCCAGAACTTTGGGAGTTTGAGGCAGGCGAATCACAAGGTCAAAAGATTGAGACCATCCTAGTCCACATGGTGAACACTCATCTCTATTAAAAGTACAAATGTCAACTGGGCATGGTGGCTTGTGCCTGTAGTCCCAGCTACCCAGGAGGTTGAGGCAGGAGAATCACTTGAACCCGCGAGGCAGAAGTTGCAGTAAGCCAGATCGCGACACTGCACTTCAGCCTGGCAAGAGTGAGAGAGACTCTGTCTCTAATCATCATCATCATCATCATCATCATCATCCCTGTAGTTCTTCCAGCTTCCTTCATCTAAATTTCCTGCATCACAGAGAATCTTCAGGGTATTTGCTCTGCCTGGAAACCCTGACTGTAGGAAGCGTGGCTCTGGCTGCATGCTAACTCAGCACAGTTGTTGGGCGGGCACATCTGTGCGCCATTATTTACTGAGTGTGGCCTCTAGGCTCCTTCGAAGTCACGTGACATGTGGGTACCATGAGGTTATTCTCTCAACCAAGACACGCGGCAGAGCAAATCCAAGGAGTGCTGGGTCTCAGGCTCTGACCATCAGCTGGGAAGGAGTCAATAGGGTTGTCAACCCCACAACCACCTAGGATGATTCCCCATCCTGGAGCTGTCCTGGGAAGGGAACCTCATGGTTACAGCTGGGTTTTTCCCATGGGGGAAGAATCAGGCTGGAAAAGAATGGGCAAGTGGCCAGGGACTGAGGCTCAACGTCTCCCAGCTGCACAAATTACCATATGAGTTACGTAAGTTACTTAATGTCACGCTGCCTCAGCTTCCATACTCGCAAAAGGAGACTACCTGACAGAGCGTTGTGAGGATGAAAGGAGTGACACCCACCAAAGCTCCTAACACAGCACTCAGAACGTTTAAAATTCTCTACTGTTAGTCACTGATGAACAGATCCCAGCTCTGTTGGTCACTAGTCACGTCTACTTTGTAAAGCGAATTCACTTTTCTGCACCCCAGTTTCCTTGTCTGTATAAGGGGACGATAAGTTGGTACCAAACTCAAACAACTGTCATATGAAGAATTGAATGAGCATCAGCAAAGTGCTTCAGTGTATGTCTGCAGTCTCATGGTTCTGCTTGGTTGCTGTGGAGGGGGAGGCCGTCAGCTCCAGGCTGGGCAGGGAGAAGCAGAGACGTTACTTCAGCCTGAGGCTCCCCACTTTCATTAGCTAAGCCCGGGGCCACTGGTGTCTCCAGGGAATGATCAGGCACTAGGTCGGGAGCCGGGGAACTCTTTACTCCTTTTGGCGCTGGGCAAATGGTCAGGGCAGTGGGCTCCAAGGTCAAAATTCTGAAAACAGGATACAGAGGCTCAGAGAAGCAGATGTCCAGAAAAGTGTGAATATGAGATCCATCCACAGCATTGTAGAATGAGACATCTCCAGTCTCATAGTCCAGGAAGACCCCCACTTTCCTAGGGCGCTCAGGAAGTGTCAGGTTGGTTCTGGGCTCAGTCAGAGTCCGATACTTATTCCCATCAGTCAGTCCCATAGTCCAGAATCCGTTCTCAGGTGTCATTTTGACCCAACCTTTTCTCTGCACGTTCTTACTGCACACACCTATATGCCACTCTTTCCTGTCCCCCACCTCCACCTCCCAGTAATGTCTCCCTGACGTGAAGCTTTCACATCCCAGAACACAAAAATGCCAATCGAATCTCTCAGGGTTGTCTGGCAGATCCCGGCGCTCCTCTGCACGCTGCACAGTTCTCTGGTCCTCAGAAACAAGGAGGATGGGGTTTGCCGTGGCTGGATCCAGAATCACATCCGCTGCAGGGAGTTGGAGGAAGTGTCCATGGGGTCAGCCATTTTTCCTGGATTTCAGAGCCTCAGTGTGCAAGGCCTGGGCCATGCTGAGGAGGCCTGAGTCCAGAGCCTGGTGTCCCTAGCCTGCCCTCAATGTGACTTTCTAATCAATGTCATGAGAGAAAGCCCCAGGGGTCTTGTGTTCAGAGGAGAAATGAAAGTAATGTCAGTAGCTGCCTAACCCAACACCCTGATGCAGCCTCAGGAAGCAACAAGTCTCTTTGTTCTATGCTTTTCTTGTTTCCCTCCCCAAACTGACTCAGCCCAGTAATGCTTTGTACTCAGAGGTTAATTTTCATTCTCTACCACTCATGAACTAAGTGAGTTCCCCTTTTCTGCAGTCTATTTTTTCATACATACAATTTATTTAACAAGGTGGAGCCTCATCTGAAGCATTTCCTCACCTGAAAAATACGGATCTAGCATTGTACAAGGTAATCATGTTACTTACTCAGCCCACAGCAGAGCATAAAGGATGTTCCTGAAGTTCTAGTAGCTGCAAGGCCAGGTCTGTGCTGGGCTCTAGGCGGGGCCTTATATGCCCCAGCTTCACTCTCCACCCCGCAGCTTTCACCACCCTCCTCTGGGCCCCAAGAATCTGTCCTCTAAAGACAGCGCCATTGGGCTCCCTTGTCCTCTGGTTTGCTGTTGGGTTTGGCCAATGGGAGGCCCTGATAGAAGATTGGAAGGAGGAGAGACTCACTGTTTATCTTCCTGCTTCCTCCCTGCCAGGAGCATCTGGTGCTGCTCTAACAAGGCCTGACTCTTCTCAGGAAGCCCTCTCTCTGAGCTACCCCTTTCTCTGGGTTCCACTCACTGCCTCCCCTCCCTATCCCTCTCAGGCTGGGGTGGAGACAGCTCCCACTCTTGGGAACCAGGGGGACTGCACTTTTCCTCATTGCTTTCCCCTAACCCTCCTTACCACAAACCCTCAACCATCCGGTTTGAACTCACCCTCTCTTTCTTACTAGGTTTCTGACCAATGCATGCTTATTATTCCTTCAGTCTTCACCTCAACCCCTCAAAACACGGATTGCAATCATCATCTAAAAGTGTGGAGGCCGAAGCTCAGAAGCATTAAATCCTTCGAGGAGACACAGGCAGCAGGTGGCATGAGAAGCCAGGGAAGGGCAAAGTTCTCAGGGCCAGCATCGCCTCCTCTGCTTGGCATCTCCATCCTCACTCTCCCTGCAGTATCACTCAGTGTGTGTCTCCTTCCCCTCAGCTCCAACCTTTATGCGTCTTCTTTCCCAGGAAGGTCTGAGGAAGCCCAAGACAGCAATTCTCCCTGGTTCCCTGGCTCTCAGCAGGAAGGGCCTTGGTTATGGGCCCCCTTTTCAGATTGGGATTTAATATGCCTGCCCCAAACCCTCCTATTGGGAACTTTTCTTCCCCAAATCACAGGAGTTGGAGGAGGAAAAGGAATATGTTCCCTCAGGGTGTTGGTCCAGGGCACATGCAGTGATTGACTCACCAGGCTTGAAGAGGGCCATTTTCCATTCTGAAAGGAAAGAGACACGGAGAAGGAAAAGTCAGTGTTTCTGTACTTTTCCCACTCCATTCACTACATGTTTTCTCTCCTTTTCTTCAGAGTCTCTTCCAGCATCCAGCTTCCCTCCTCTCCAGCTCTGATGGATCAGGGGTGGCACCTTCTCAGAAATGGCGGGCTCTGTTCCCTCTGTCATGAAGGGAATAGGCTGCGAGGCCAGGCTTCACCTGGGTGTGTGCAGGGTCAGGAGACTCTTAGATCTCTAGAAAAGCAAAGGTTGAACCCCCACCATGCAAAATTGGGTCTTTGGATTAGATATGATTAACAGAACTGAGAACGTCAATGGGCCACAGCAGAGAAAAGGTGGAAATATTCATGGCACGTGACCCAGCAAACTTACAGAGCATCAGGCTCACTTACCATGATAGGCTGAAGATTTCTCTCCCCCTACAATGAAAGATGGAGATGTCATGTAAATTCTGCCTCTTCTGTGTTGGCCCCTTCTCATTCCTTTCACATGCATCTAGTCTTTCTTTTTGACCATCCCACCCTTCCCACCCTTCCCTGTGCTCTCACTCTGCAGGTTCAATTCTCTCTTCATGCCTTCTACTTAATATCAAGTCAAGGAACATCGGCTGGATGCTAGTGGCAGCGCAGGCACTGTGAGAGTTCCTTCCCAGTGGAGTCCAGCTCATCTATTTTGAATCTGTCTATACTCTTGTACCCGGGCATAGGTGTCACCATGTCTGTATGTGTATGTACATGAGTACAAGGTCCATCCTTCTCAATTTTTATCATTTCCTACTTTGCTCCAAAAAGAATTTGGGAAATTTCATGAGCAATTTTACGGACTAGTTTTTGAAAGCAGTTATGATAAATCGGTACCAACTGAGCCACTGCAGCTACTCCGATTTACTAGACACACTTTTCTCCCTCTCTCTTTTCTGATTTTCTTAATTCTTAAATCTTCCATTCTTGTTTTCCTTTCCGCATCCTCTAGATTATGGAAAACAACAAGTAAGGTTTTCCTGCCATAGAAAATGCACCTCATCCTTCTCTTTGCTCTTCATTTTGAAGTGTACCCCTGGATATTCCTCAGTGCTTCTTAGGGCATAAAGGTCTGTAGCCCCTAGTACAAAGAGATTGAAGATCTCTTTTCTTGTTTTTATGAGAGAGATATAGGGGAGAGAGAGAAGGAGAAAGAGAGAAAGAGAGAAAGAGAGAAAGACTCCTTCTGAAGCGTTTTTCCAAAGAGTCACACTTATTTTCTTTTCCTAAGTAAAGGGATCCAGGACCACTTTCAATCCTGGGCAAAAACTTTCAGGCTGGAATATTTCCAGGCAGAGAGAGTCACAGATTTAAATTCAGAGAAAATGTCAAAGCTACTCACGAGCCATGTACTGGACTTTTCTCCACTCTGCAATGGAATGAACAGGGAAGAGTCATCAAGGTGCTCAGTGTGGGGACTGGAAGACATGCCTGGGTGTCTGGGGGAACGGGAACTTACTGAGTTCCTCCTGGAGCGTCTCTGGAAAATAAGCAAAAAAAAAAGAAAAAGAACTGTTATAAGTGAGGGGGGTTTCGGGAAAACAAACCTGAAACATGAATCAGGGTGGGGACAGGGGTGCGAGCTTCAGGCTGGGGCACACGAGCCAGGGGCTCAGATTCTCTGCTCGCGTTGGGTACCTCTAATGCTTATTTCCTGCTTTGTTGCGGCATATCCCAGTTCTTTCATCTCTCGCTCTCTTTCTGTCTCCCTGGACAGCGCAATTATTTCCTTCTGCTGTCGCCACAAGAAGAAACTGGCTCCTGCGAGAAGCAGCAGCGAGATAGGGAGGGTCCCTGCCAGGGCTGCGATCCAGGGCTGGGCGCTCCTGAAGAAGGGGTCTGTGAAAGGAAGAGCCGTGAGGCAGGGGCACAAGGGGCAGCAGGTGCACTCGGCCTTCCCAGCCTGCACCGCCCCAAACTTTAGCTGCTCAGCCCCGGTCAGGGGCGTGGAATCTATCTTGCAAGGTGAAATAAGTGTTCTCTCCCTAAAGTCTCCCTAAAGAGGACTATAGAGAAGACTTTGGTAAACCCTCACTGCAAGCAACTACTATTACTTATCTTGAGATGTCTACCTCTCACATGGGAAGTACCTTGAGCAGAGTCATACACATTTGTTTCTAAGTATTTTTTCAATAGGTGACACAGATACATGGTTCAAAACTACACCTCAAGTCATGCAACGCTTCCATCCACCCAGCCCTCCCTCCCTCCACTTTTTAACTTCTTAGTCCACTTACTATGATGCTTAGGAAAACAAACTGTGGAGTCAGAGGGCACAGCTTTCAGTGCTGGCTCCTCCATGTGACTGGCAGTGTGGTGCCGGACTACTTACATTACCTCTCTGTTTGGAGTGGCCTGATCTGTAAAATGAGCGTAATGAGAATACCTATTTCCGAAGGTTAGAAGAATTAAACTAATACTTAAAAACTCCTGATGAGCTGGGCGCAGTGGCTCATGCCTGTAATCCCAGCAGTTTGGGAAGCCGAGGTGGGCAGATCACTCGAGGTCAGGAGTTTTGAGACCAGCCTGGCCAACTTGGTGAAACCCCATCTTTACTAAAATTACAAAAATTAGCTGGGCACAGTGGCGTGTGGCTATAATCCCAACTACCTGGGAATCTGAGGCTCAGAGGTTGCAGTGAGACAAGATTGTACCACTGCACTCCAGCCTGGCTGACAGAGACAGACTCGGACTCTAAATAAATAAATAAAGTGCCTGATGCACAGTGAGTGTCACAAAATTGCTTCTTAAATTTTGAAAGCGTAAATTTAACATAATCAAGAACTAAACCAAAAAGTAAATTAAAATATATTCCTATTTTTCTTCTTGTTTAAACTAAAAATAACATTCTATACACATCACTCTGCATCTTGCTCTTTCTGTGTAAAGTGTATCTCGAAGATATTCCCATACTAGTATAGAGAGAATTATCTCTTTTTTCTTTCACAACTGGGCAGTATTCCCTCGTATAGGAATTCACCATCAGTGAGCATCTGCATAGTTTCTAACGTTGTACAATCATAATCGATGCTATAAGAAACTTTTCACAGGCTGGGCATGGTGACTCACACATGTAATCCCAGCACTTTGGGAGGCTGAGAGAAGTGGATCACTTGAGGTCAGGAGTTTGAGACCAGTCTGGCCAACATGGTGAAACCACATCTCTAGTAAATATATAAAAATTAGCAGGGGTGATGGCATACTTATAATCTCAGCTACTGGGAAGGCTGAGGCAGGAGGATCTCTTGAATCCAGGAGGAGGAGGTTGCAGTGAGCTGAGATTGCGCCATCACACTCCAGCCTGGGCAACAGAGTGAGACTCCCTCTCAAAACAAAGAAACAAACAAAAAACCCTTTTCATGGATCATTTCATACAAATTACAAGCTTACCTATCAGCTAAATTTCCACAACTGGAATTTTGGATCGATAAATATGTAGTTTGGATAGATCCCCCAACAGAGGTTGTGCTGATGTACACCAAAAATACAGGTGGCGTGAGCAAACGCCAGTCACCGCCTTCCTCCACTCCTGCCACAGCCATGTGATCAACCGGGCAGTTTTCTTTTGACTTTTGCCAATACCCGAAGTGAAAAATGATTTCATATGTTTCCCTAATGTGTGAGAATGAGCACCCTTCTCTGGGTTATTTCCTTTTCTGTGAATGAGTAATTCATGACCTTTGTTAAATTGTTTTACTCAGTTTCTAAAATCTTTGGTTTCAAGATCACCTCTTTATGAGTTTGTAAATACATATATGTTTTCCCATTTTGATGTTTTACTTTATATAAGAAGCTTTTGTTAACGTTTTTCCCCCAATTCCCATTGCCTGTCGTACTTTCTGGCAGACAGGACATGTTCAGTAAACGTTTGTGTCATGAACAGCTTTGTGGAGGAGGGAAGCTCCCCTGGAGCAGGCAGGAGCCTCCAGGTCACTGCTTTGGGCCTTACATGCCATGCAGAGACCCAGGTCGACTCCAGAGACTCACACAGTAGAGACTCACATCCCGCTTCATTCAACTGCCACAGCTCAGCTCAGTAAAGCTGAGGCCAAGTAGGCACTGACCTGCGATGGAAATGCTGGCTGTCTTTTCCAGGCCGAGGAGGGAATTTCTGATGATGCAGGACACCTGCTCCCCAGAGCTGCCTCTCAGGGTCAGGGATGCTGCTACTGCATACAGACCCGCTCCGTCCGCAACCACAGGCGCTTCCACAGCCGGGATGTTCTCTCCCTGGGCGTTGCTCCACTGTATTTTGGGCTGGGGGTACCAGCCAGTGGACCTGCACTCCAGATGGATCCCTCCAGCTTCATAACCCTTCATGTCAATGTGAAGATCAGAACCCAGTGCTGTGGAAGGATGAATCGGCCTAAATTCTGGAGATCTCCTGTACCAGGGAGGGTCTTGATGGGAATCAATGGCAGACTCAAATTTGGTAATTCAAGGAAGATTTCATTCAGGAGCTGTTTACAAAAGTCTGGTCATGCTGAAGGGAAAACTAAACGGGATAGGGCTGTATCTCAGGGTCAGGAACAGTGGGGCTATTCCCACCCACCCCAGTTACTAATGGAGGAGGAGAGGAAGCCATTTTGGAAACATAAAAGAAGAGACTTGGCCGGGCGCGGTGGCTCATGCCTGTAATCCCAGCACTTTGGGAGGCCGAGGCGGGCGGATCGCCATGTTAGGACATCCAGACCATACTGGCCAACATGGTGAAACCCCATCTCTACTAAAAAAACAAAAATTGGCTGAGCTTGGTGGTGCATGCCTGTAATCCCAGCTACTCTGGAGGCTGAGGCAGGGGACTCGCTTGAACCAGGGAGTCGGAGGTTGCAGTGAGCCGAGATCACGCCACTGCACTCCAGCCTGGCAACAGAGCCAGACTCCGAAGAGAAGAGATTCAATCATTGAGGACTTTCTTGAGAGGAGCTGTGACCTTGGGCAAGTCAATGCAGCCAGCCTGAGGGTACCTTGCAGGAAGGCAGCCAGGGAATAAGCACCCAGGCCCCTCCTTTTCTCTTCCTCCTGCCATTGTCTGCTACAGCTCCCCTTAAACCAAACCCATACAGAAGCCACAGAGCAAGGGACTGCACTGAGAAAGGAAAGCTGTCCCAGCATCTGGAACCTGACACCAGCTCTTGGTAGCCTCCTATGAACATAAGCAGTATCACAGAACACAGACAATAGTACTTGGTCACTGTGACAGATCATGGGAAAAACAAGACCACCCACATCATGCCTGAGTGCAGAGGAAAACATAAGCATTGTCCAAACCACAGCAACGACCAAGCATCCCCCAGCGGCAGTGAGGAACTGCTGCCCCTCCATCAATTGCAGCTTCAGTCTCACCCTAGTCTCCTTCCTCCTAGATAAGATTGATTAAGGTTCCCACTCCCAGAATTAACCTGCCACGCCTTCCTGATGGCATCTCATCCAGAGCGGAGGACTAAGTCTATAAACCCTCCCCCAAGTCCCCTAACACGAGCCCAGTTGTATACTCAGTCTGCTCTATCACCTTCTTACTGAGACCCCGCCACAGCTCCCCGTGATGTGTGTTCTTCCTCAATGCAACGAGTGAGAAACAGGCCTCATTTTACTACAGAAGTGTTCCTGGGAGTCACTGATTGGAACACACTGGCAGCAGATACAGTCCCTAGGCCACCTCCCAGGGCCCATGGTATTGTGCACCTGGTGACACAGCAGGAGCCACCTGTTACTCCATTAGACCAAAATGACTGTGTACCAGTCACTGACACGATGATTTCTTCTGCGGCCCATCCCTCCTCCTTCACTTCCCTTATGTCTCGGGTGGCCAGAGGAAGGGAGTTCTTTACCTGAGCATGTCGGGCACAGCAGGAATTCTTCCTAAAGGAAAACCTGTGTCCTACTCAAGGGGCTCAGAGAGGCCAAGTTGGAGGGCAGCACAGTCAATTGCTAATGAGCAGCCATGGGCGTCTGCAGTGCTTTTGGAAGACAAACTCCCCATCTGTTCTAGATCCTCTGGAGAAATGCTCTCAGAACAAAACCCGGAGGCTCACCTGCAACCTTCAGCTCCACCAAGGCTTTTTCATAGAAGTCACCATCTTGGAAATAACACAAGTACTTTCCACTGTCAGAGGCTGTGACATTGTGTATTCGGAGAGCAGCCTTCCCTGCAGCGATGCCGTCCCGTAGAATCCAAGTTCTCCCTCGATACCCTGCGCTCTGCCTGTCTTCCACTTCCTTTCCAGCTGCATACACGCTCACCACCTGCCTGAGGCTGGAACTCACCCACCTCAGCTCCATGGTCTCTGCACTCATGGTCGGGACCAGGTGACAGGGCAGATCAGCGTCTTCACCCACCATGGCCAGGATGGGCCCAGGGGGTCCAAGCACAGCAAACTGAGCTGTCGGCACAAGGGGGAGGCTCCGTCACAGGGTGCTGGGGTTGGGGTCATGAGAGGAAGGGTGCTTCTCAGACAGGGAAGGTGAGACACAGAGACCCTAGAGGGGAACACGATCCTAAGAGAAGCATTATTTGTCTCTTAGTGACACGTGAACCCACAGGTTGGGACGGACTTTAGGTATGGGGAGGAGTTAAAGGTTCTATGGGGACATTAATAGGTAATTGCTTCAGAAACAAGCGTGGAATCATTCCCTACCTGAGCAAGGAGTGAGCAGCTGGACCAAGAGGAGGCGGACATGAAAGCTGAGCAGAAGAAAGGCCAGGGAACTTGCCATTTTCATCCGTGCTGCACATCAGGAGACACCAGAAGGTGTGGGTCAGACACTATGACTGGAAGAAGCTTTAGGATTTAACATGGAAACCTCCACTTACCCCAGAGCAGAGTCAAGTATAGTGACTGAAGATCTTACCTCTGCCAGAAATGTTTGTCCTTGAGTGTCTTCACGTGTAGTTCCAACATGGAAAACCCCCTATAAAACCATGTCTATGTGAAATGCACATCTGTTATCTATCAGGAAATCCTCACTCTACTGTTTGAAAATATTCAGAATCCTATCGCTTCCCCAAACTTTCCCTGCCCGTCCAACCCTCCGTCATCCCCCTCTGATTCATGCAGGACCCTCTTCACTGGGATCCCTGGTTTCACCAGGGTCCACCACTGTGGGTGTCCAACACTGTGGACTCCTCAAAGCCTCAGCTCTTGGCCGTCATCATGGTCAACTCATGGCCCAGTGGACTCCTGGTGGGATTCAGGAAGACTGCCTGGTGGGGCCTTGGAGTCAGTGAGGGGCCGAACCCACCACATTTAATCCAAGGCTAGTGATCAGAGAGCTGCAAATAAGACCAGGCCTTACTTCTTTCTTCCCTTCATAAAGTCATTCAACGAATATTTACTGAGTACCCACAAGGGGCCAGGCTCATGATATTAGGGTTAGGGACACAAAGAGGGTAAGCATTAAGTAAAGGCACTCAGATTCGCAAGTTATTTGCTCTCAGTCATGGGACAAAACGACTGGAACTTTATTTACTCATACAATATCACGAAATGTGAAACTCAGAATGTGCACAATTGTCCCAGAAATTCCACTTTCTGATGTTTAGTCTAGCAAAGTGCTTGCATGGGTGCAGGGAGAAGTCTCTGTGTGAATGACACTGCAGCACTATTTTGAATATAAAAAGTGGTAACCAGCTGGGCCAGCCACCCAGCAGAGACTGCTTAGAGGAAAGATGACTCATCCCTAGGAGGGAATTCAGTGCTGCCAGTAAAAAGAGCTGATTTATTGTCATGAACCTAGACCATGGGGATCACTAAGTGACCAAAAAGCACCTCGCAGACCTATTCTAATGATTCGGTTGAAAAACAAAAGCAAAGCTATACATTTCCGCACAGTCACAGACACACATGCCTGAAAAAGTCTAAAAAGATGCAGGCTGAACTGAAGATCGGAGGTTAGTGGGTAAAAGGACACTTTGGCCTTTTGCTCCCTTTACTTTAAAAATATTGGAATTCTTTAAATTTAAAATTTTTCACGTATTACTTAACGATAATTATTATGAATTATAATAGTGACTAGAGCATATAAGCTGCTCAGTAAATACTAACTCCTCCACAGTTTCTCCCAAAACAAAGGAGTGCGAGGCCTGCAGCCCTAACACCTGCGGCTGTGGGTCTGCGGATGGCCTCTGAGAACAAGGGCTGCAGAGGGAGGTGGGGCAGGAGGAAGAGGAACCATGGGAACAGAGGTCTGTGCAGCCCACCGTCCTCCACCCCGCCTGGATCTTGCGCCCACCCAGACTAAACATTGCATTTCAACGTCTTCTGCTCCTCAAAGCTGCTCTTTATGTTGCTTTAAATGGGGTGTCATTTTTATTATCATTGTCCCTGAGTTCACAATTTCTCTACTATCTTTAGAATAAGACATGTATTTTCATTCTCTTTAAGGGATATATACATACTTTTCCCCTGATTCCATTCAATATATCAAAGAAGAAAAGCATAAGGGAAAACAAGTTTAAGTAGTGGCTCATGCCTGTAGTCCTAGCAATTTGGGAGGTCGAGGTGGGAGGATCCCTTGAGCCCAGGAGTTCAATACCAGCCTGGGCAACATAATGAGATCCTGTGTCTACAAATTGATCAATCAATAAAATAAAAAACTATAGTAGTAATCATATACTTCGGCAGTGGGAATGTAAATATTTCTGGAAGGATTCTGGCTATATATACAACAAGGGCCTTAATAAAATTTATATACTTTACCAAGGAAAGCTATTAAAAAAAAAGTTGTATGCTTTGACCCAAAAGTTCCACTTTTAGAAATTAGTATTGAAGAAAAAAAAATCAGAAATTAAGAGAAAAATTTATGTTTAAAGCTGTTCAATATAGTAAAATCTACAATAGCCAAATGCAAAAAAGGGAAATAGCTCAAACAAGGGAAGTGTTAAAAAAAGAAATGTATATTCATACAGTGAAATAAACTGTACCCATTGAAAAACATTCCAAATGAGTGTTTTGGGGAAATGATGAATGGAAGGAAAAACACATACTGTTCCTAAAAAATACAAAGGAAGGTTTAATGTGTGGATCTAATGTTGTTAAAATTACAAATAATTGCTCTTCATTAAAAACACAGTTCCTAAAGGCTGCATGGAAATCCCTTTTGCGACTGAACCATGCATTGCTTGCCTAGCCCCCGCCTGCTGTACATGTATGCTGGTTCCGATTTTTCTATATTATAAATATTTCTGTAATGAACAAATTTACGTATGAATCTAAATGGCGCATCTCTTTTTAGAATCTCTTGGAATAGATGCCCTGAGTTAGCCAGAACAGATTTTAAAGGTTTTTTTGCCCTTCTCTTATCACAGTACGTTCTTAAGAACATGCAATTGGCTGGGCGCGGTGGCTCATGCCTGTAATCCCAGCACTTTGGGAGGGTGAGGCGGGAGGAACCCAATCACTGAGTTCGGGAGTTCAAATCCAGCCTAACCAACATGGAGGGAAAAACACCGTCTCTACTAAAAATACAAAAAAAAAAAAAAAAAAAAAAAAAATTAGCCGGGCATGGTGGTGCATACCTGTAATCCCAGCTACTTGGGAGGTTGAGGCAGGAGAATCGCTTGAACCCGGGAGGTGGAGGTTGCAGTGAGCCAAGATTGTGTCATTGCACTCCAGCCTGGGCAACAAGAGAGAAACTCTGTCTAAAAACAAAAAAGAAAAAAGAACATGCAACTAGAATATTCATTCATTTATGTTGTCTTCCTTTCCTTATACCAAATTCCAACCTCTGCAGGTCTTTTTTTTTTTTTGAGACGGAGTTTCGCTCTTGTTACCCAGGCTGGAGTGCAATGGCGCGATCTCGGCTCAGCGCAACCTCCGCCTCCTGGGTTCAGACAATTCTCCTGCTTCAGCCTCCTGAGTAGCTGGGATTACAGGCACGCGCCACCATGCCCAGCTAATTTTTTGTATTTTTAGTAGAGACGGGGTTTCACCATGTTGACCAGGATGGTCTTCATCTCTTGACTTCGTGATCCACCCGCCTCAGCCTCCCAAAGTGCTGGGATTACAGGCGTGAGCCACCGCGCCCGGCCACCTCTGCAGGTCTTTATTCTTGCACTACTTCTCCCCTTTCCTTGTGTCCACCTGTGGGCAAGCACAGACCCCTCAGGCACCCCCCTCAGACACCACACACCTTCCTCTTGGCGAGAACCCTCCCTGAATACCCACTCAGCATACCGGGAGATTCAGCCCCTGTCCTCCCAGGCATCGTGGCCCGGGTTCTAATCAATATCCCCCACTTACCTCTTAATATTCCCCTCTGAAAACCACAGCTCACGGAAGAAAGGCGGTTAATAGTTCTCCATTCTTTCTATTATGGTTGAGTCTCCATCTGGAAGAGAGGAAAAAGAAAGCAGAGGCTGTCTGCTCATCGAGAGGAATAATAACAATCTCTCTTTGGAAGAATTAAGTGTTTTGATTGGTTCAGAGGTGATGTTTCTCGTCAGTTGCTAGGCAGAAACCACTGACAAAAGTTGAAATGAAAACTGAAAGTATATTGTACACACTGAAGAAAAATTCCAGCCCCACCTCCCTTAGGGTTTGTGTTTCTCTCTTTCGTTGTGTGTATATGTATATAAGTATTTCTATATATTTACTTGTCTTATGTCTTTTGTCATAATAGAAATATCAGCAGAACAAAATGTGAAAAGTTATTAATGTGGTGAAAGAGAAGGATGTACAATATTTAAAATACTATTGTGGCAGTTTGCTACCATTTGCCTGCATGAATAGGGGTACATGAAGGAGGAAGATACTTTACCTCAGAGTCAAATAAATGTGTGAATGAAAATCAGATACAATGCATATTTTTTTTGAGATGGAATCTCAGTCTGTCACCCAGGTTGGAGTGCAGTGACAGGATCTCAGCTCACTGTGACCTCCCTCTGCCTCCCATGTTCAAGAGATTCTCCTGCCTCAGCTACTCAAGTAACTGGGATTACAGGTACTCGCCACCAAGCCTGGCTACTTTTTGTATTTTGAGTAGAGATGGGGTTTTGCCATGTTGGTCAGGATGGTCTCAAACTCCTGAGCTCAAGTGCCTTCCTCCTCGATTCCAAAGTGCTGGGATTACAGGCATGAGCCACCGCACCTAACCCACAATGCACTTTTTTTTTCTTTTTCTGGAGATGGAGTCACCCAGGCTGGAGTGCAGCGGCATAATCTTGGCTCACTGCAACCTCTGCCTCCCGGGTTCAAGGGATTCTCCTGCCTCAGCCTCCTGAGTAGCTGGGATTACAGGTGTCCGCCACCAACACTTAGCTAATTTTGTGTATTTTAGTAGAGATGGGTTTTCACCGTGTTGCCCAGGCTGGTCTCGAACTCCTGACCTCGTGATCCACCCACCTCGGCCTCTCAGAGTGCTGGGATTAGAGGCGTGAACCCCTAAGCACGGCTATAATGTACACTTTAAGCATCTCCAGCATCCAGGCTTAGGATCTGTTATAAAATAATATAATTTGTCTGGTTTCCAGAGGCAGTGCTGCTAGAATGTTTTGCCTTTTTCAGGAAATTTGTAGTGCAGGTGTTTCTGAGCACCTTCATTCACCCTCAGCTCTTGGTTTGTGCTATATTGCATTTTCCTGTGTTTTTGCTTCTCGTGCTGCCAGTGGAGTACGTATTCTCTGAGTCTGGACTCTAGATAAACTATGACTGCTCAAGTGCCTTCCTCCTTGATTCCAAAGTGCTGGAATTACAGGCATGAGCCACCGCACCTCATGAAACAAATTGGTTCTGTGGCTTAGGACCTCAAAACACACTTTTTGGGATTGCAAGTGATCAAAGTTCCTAAGGCTAGGATGTGACTGGGGCTGATGGAATTTGCTTATATTGCAACAGTTTGAATTTAGGCTGTGTAGTAACTGGTTGAGATGGATGGTCGTTTCTGCATCATGCATTCCCCCTTCTTCTCATTGATAAGGCCTAATTTTTGTAGGTACTGCAATGTGCTCTTCCAGCTCATAGATAGCAGAGGCCAAGGGACTAAGCTGGATCCATTGGTTTGTAGGAGAAAGTTGTGGGCTTCCACTTCCTCCAGAGATCCTTCAAAGGAGGGGCTCAAATAGCTGGGGGTGTGAGGATACACTCTCCGTACTTCTTCTTGTAGGATGTAGACTTTTGAGGAGGTGTAGCAGTTGTCCTGGGACCGACCACGAGGCAGCCTTGAGGTTGGAAGCCGCATTCAGAGGCAGCAGAGAATGCAGTCAGAAGCAGGCTGGGGCCTGAATGACACCTCTGAGCTGCCAGATCAGCCCTGAACTGTCACCATCTGAATCCATTTTATGAAAACAAGAAAACTCTTGTTTTGTTTAAGCCAGTGTATTTCTGGTCTCTGTTATTAGCAAAAGTACACTATTTTTCCCTCTTCCTTTTTCCTTCTCAGCATTTATCATAAAAGTTTTAAAACATATGGCAAGGGTGAACGAATTTTCAGTGACTACCAATATACCTACCATGTAGATTGAATTGATATAGTTAATATTTTATTAAACTTTTTAATTATAATCCATATCGGTGTTCATTCTCTATCCATCCATTACCCTTATTTATTTCTTCATTTGCTTCTTTTTTTTTGAGATGAAATCTCACACTCTGTCTCCCAGGATGGAGTGCAGTGGCATGATCTCGGCTCACTGCAACCTTCGCCTCACAATTTCAAGCAATTCTCCTGCCTCATCCTCCTGAGCACCTGGGATAACAGGGACCTGCCACCATGCCCAGCTAAGCTTTTTATTTTCAGTAGAGACGGGGTTTTGCCATGTTGGCCAGGCTGGTCTTGAACTTCTGACCTCAGGTGATCTGCCGCCCTCAGCCTCCCAAAGTCCTGGGATTACAGGCATAAGCCACTGTTTCTCATTTGTTTATTTTTAAATTCACAGTCTATTAGAAGCTGTGTGGCTTGAAATTATATCAGTAAGAACCATCACCCCACCCTTACCTGCAGGATCCAAGTTGCTCTGACACAGAGAAGCAGCTGAGGTGCTAACCTTCAGATTAGGAGTTTCTGGGCCCAATACTTCATATCTCTGAGCTTTGTAGCTTCCAAAGTATCAGGCCCCTTGGTCCATTTCTCATGCAGTCCTTTATACAGAACTCTGGGAAAGAAATGGATGTGAAATGGGGCAGAAATGAATTCAATGATTCAACAGATTTTTAATTAAGAACCTACCATCTAGTAGGTCTGAGCTGCTGAAGTTCAACATTAGTGAGGCGAGATTGCACAATGAATTGGCTAAGAGCACCAATTCTGAAGCCAGGTGGCCTGCGTGACCTTGGGCCAGGCACCTACCCTCTCTGTGCCCGTTTTCCATCTGTAAAATAAGGACAGTCATAGTACTTGGCTTTAGGGTTGCCGTTGTGAGGATGGAATGATTAATACATGCAGTTTGTTTACAACGGTGTATCAGAAAGAGTAAGTCACAAGAACGTACGCTGAGTGCACAGTGCACTTAGCCCTCCTTCAAGACCTAGGCACTAGATCCTATCTTCTCTTTGTCTTTTACAAGACCTAGTGTGGTGTCCTGCATGCAATAGGTGTGTCTGTCTCCTTTATTTAGTCTCATCTCATCAAGAAGTGTCCATTTCTCATGGTTATCATGCTACCTCTGATGGCCATTAGGAACTCTCATGAACACAAATTTCCTTTACAGCTGTATCTAGCTATCTGTCAGCATGTCCCAGGCATGCTGGCTCACTATCTACTGTCTCTAGGCTTGTTTTTCTATCTTTATCTGTTGTCATCCACAACTGATTTGCCTGGGAACCCAAAGCCAGTAAACTAATTATTTATGTCTCTGCTTCTTCGTCTGTAGGGTGGAAATAAGACCTGCTCCATAAGTTATTTAAGGAAGAGTTAGCACAGCCTCTGCAAGAAGTATCCCTCAATGAATTTCATTTCTTGTATTCTGAAAGGCTCCATTCTGATCCCTGCACTGATGACTGCTAAATCCACCTCCCCTGAAGACAACATCAACAGATGCCTGCTGCGGAGTTGGAGTTTTAGTTTGAAGGAGAAGGGAAAATCTCTGAAAAGTTTGACATGAGAAATGTGTACACTGAAAACAGCAGTGGGGCAGGTGCCAAGGAAGATGGGAGGTTAGGGTGCCATTTACTTTTTATTCTGTGAGATGATGCCTGCTGGGGTTGCATGATATATCCTACCCTCATCCTGGGCCAGATGTTAGGAGATAGGGAGACCAGGAAGAAAGCTCCTGTGACATTCTAGGTGAGAAATGATGGTGGCTTGGCAGTGGGGGAGGAGACTTGATCGGTTACTAACATTAACGCTAGGAACTACTTATGTAAAAACTGCCACGATGTTGGTATTGTGCTTAGGGTTTTACATGTATTAATAAGACCCACAACAACATTAAGAGGTAGAAAGCTTATTTCCCACATTTTATAGATGTAAAAGCTGAGGTCCAGAGAGGTTAAATAACTTCCCGTGGTCACACGAGTAGTTTCTTCCTGAGCTGGGCTCAGAGTCCAGGCTGTCTTGCTTCAGTCTGCGCTGGAACTGCTAAGCTGGACTATTGAAAGGAAGTGCGAACAGCAGGACCTGGCCATGAGTCAGATGTGTTGGTTAAGAGAGAACAAGAGAAGTCTAAAATGACTGTTAGGCGGTGTCACTCACTCAGATAAAGATGGGTAGGCAGGGTTGATGGGAATTTAGTTTTGGACACACTCTTTGTGAGATCCCTAGTGGGCACTGAGTTCAAGGAATGTGTGGGGCTGGAGACAGAAACACAGGAGCTGGTGGGGTCTGCTTATGGGGTAGAGCTCTGAAAATGGATTGGATCTTACAAGAGCATATGTGGTACAAAGTGAGACCAGGACCAAAGCCTAAGGAATATCAGCAGTTCTGGAGCAAGTGGAGCAAGAATTCTGAGAAGGAGCTCTTTAGAAGTAGGGAAATATCCAAGAAGAGGGTCCTGGGGATCGATGAGGCAAATGCCACATAAGCAAGAACACCTACTCAGGCAGGACTATGAAGAACTCAGGGCTGTCCATGCAAGGCTATAATCCCAGCACTTCGGAAGGCTAAGGCAGAAGGATCACTTGAGGCCAGGGGATCTAGGCAGCAATCAGTTATGATCACACCACTGAACTCCAGAGCAAGATCCTGTCTCTGAAAAGTAAAGCATGGGGGTGGGAGGGGAAAATAGAAGTGTTTAACTGGTTTAATGGTTGAGAAACCACTAGTAACTGATAGAAACAATGGTTATGGGTCGAGAGCAGTGGCTTATGCTTGAAATGCAGCACTTTGGGAGGCTGAGGTGGGAGGTTCACCTAAGATCAGGAGTTTGAGACCAGCCAGGCAAACATGGCGAAACCCCCCCTACTAAAATTACAAAAATTGGCTGGGCGTGGTGGCACATGCCTACAATTCCAGCTATTTGGGAGGCTGAGGCAGTAGAATCACTTGAACACAGGAGGCAGAGGTTGCAATGAGCAGAGATCACACCACTGCACTTCAGTCTGGGCAACAAAGCAGGACTGTCTCAAAAAAAAAAAGGAAATGTTTATGGTGTGGTATAGCAGTGGCTATCATCATGGCAGACAGTGCCTGAGGGTCATGCATATATTCTCTTTTTAAGACATTGCTTATATGGAAGTAGAGACCTAGAGAGAGGCAAGTGGGGGTGTACTGCCCAGGGAAAGGGAATGGGAGAAACTTGAGCTTCTCATACGGCATAGCACTCTGGAGTGGAGCCCTTACGATGACTCCTCTTGCAGTTTGCAGCCTGGACTTGCCCTGAGTGTAAGCTGAACCTGTGCTTTGCTGCTAACCAATAAAATATGGTAAAGCTGATGGGATGTCCTTTCCATGACTACATTACGTAGTGTAAGACTGTCTTGCTAGCTGAGCCACTCTGGAGGCTCTGTCTTGCTAGCTGGCTATGAAGAGGAAAGCAGTCATCATGGGAGACCCACACAGCAGGGAGCTGAGGAGGCCTGTAGGAGCTGACAGCAGCCTCCAGCCCCAGCCTGCAGGGAGCCAGGGCCCTCAGTCCTACTACTGTAGAGAAATGAATTCTGTCAATGACCTGAGTGTTCTGAAAAGAGGACTCTCCCACATTCGAGACTCCAGACGAGGCTACAGGCTGGCCAGCCCCTTGACTTTTGCTTTGTGAAGTTCTGAGCAGAGAAGCCCACTCAGCTCTGCCTGGTCTTCTGACCCACAGAAACTAAAGTGATGAATGTGTGCTGTTTTAAATCCCTTAGTTTGTGGTAATCTGTCATGCAGCAATAGACCACTAACACATTAGGTAAAGGAAACAGGCAGTGGCAACAATGCGGACATGGAGGACAAAGAGAGTAACTTGCTTCCAGCCAGGACCCGTTGCCTGGACTGCACATTTATTACTGACCTGCCTACTCTACTCCTCCACGGGGATCTCTAGTAAGCTCCTCAACCCAAACCTATCCAAAGCTGACCTCTGGATTCTGTGCTGGCTCCTCCCCTGACCTCCACGTGGCAACTCCATCGGCACCATTTCTTAGGACCAAAACCTTGTGGTCACCTTGATGCCCTCCTTTCAAACCCCACCTCTAAGTTTAACGGCAAAGCAGTTTTACTCTGTCTTGAAAATAAATCCAGCATCATAACATTTCCATGGCTCCTCCCTGGTCATCTGCATCTTCCCCTGAATCACTGCAGTAGCTCCCAGCTGGGTCTTCAGGCTCCATCCACCACCCTTACCCACAGCCCATCTCAGTCTAGCATGTGAAGTAACTTCTTAAAACGTAAGTGAGTCCAGTCCTTTTTCTGCTCTAACCTTCCAGTGGCTCCCCTCTCAGAGGTAAAGCCCAGGTCACCATGACTTTCAAGGCCATATGTGATCCAGCCCTCAACCTCCTCTGGCCTTGTCACCTCCTATTCTCCTGGGCCCCCTGTGTGCTCTGGCCACACCAGCCTCATTGCTGTTCTTCACGCAAACCACAGTGCTTCTGCCTCTGGGCTCTGGCACTGCTGTTCTCTCAGCTCAGAATGCTTTTCTCCCAGGTGTTCTGTGCCTCGCTCCACTTGCTCATTACCACCTTTTTAGAAATTGATTTCCTATATCCTTTCCCCTGATTTATTTATCTTCTGATAAGTTATCATCATCCAACACACCATATATGTTACTACTTATTTTGTTTTCTGTCTTCTACAACCAAAAGGTAGGTGTTTAAGGAATGGGACTTTCTGCTTTGTGTACTTCTCTGCCCCCAGTACCAAGAACACTGACTGGCATGTAGTTAGTACTCACTGATTTTTGTTGAATGAATGAATGAATGAACTGAACTGAACACAGAAGTCCTACGGGAAACTGGAGAGTGAGAGTCCAGGGTGTGGATGGAGAATTAGCCTGACATAGGAGACAGGGCAACTACTTCTTAAATTAGAGAAAACAGATCAGGAGGGGCAGGTGCAGGTCAGGGCAGTGGCAGGAAGTCTGAAATCTCCTCCTTCTATTTTCTCTCCGAGCTTGGGGGAGCCCTAATGAATGTCATTAGTGTCCTTCCAAAAGAGACCCTAGAGATGAATTTTTCTCCTTTGCCATATGAACAAGGCTAAGGGCCCTCACCACACACCAATATGCTGGGGTGTGCATAAATCTATGATCTCAGATTTCCCAGCCTGCAGAACTGCAAGAAATAAATCTCTCTTGCTTACAAACCATTCAGGCTTGGTGGTATTTTTGTCATAGCTGCCCAAATAGACTAAGACATACACATAAACACAAACAACCTTGCCTTCCACCTTTACAAATCAGGGATTGAAAGAATCACTCCTGATTCCTATAATAAGGTGTCTATTTGTAACTGCAGTAATAAAATTTTTGATTATTTAAATTTTTTCAGTCCAATCCAACTGGATTACTGAATTATCTAAAACCTAAAATACTACCATTCAAGCCAGAATTTTAGATGCTTGTTAGTATGAGGATTCTCAAGAGAGACAAAACCAATACAATATAGATGTATGAGCAGTCGTTTAATAGGGAAATTGGCTCCTGTCATCAGAGAGGCTGAGACCCTGGGATGCTGGTGGCATGGCTCAGTTTAAGTCCAGAAGCCTCAGAACCAGGGAAGCTGATTGTGTAACTCTCAGTCCAAAGCCAAAGTCCTCAGAACCCAGGGCTTCCTGGAACAAGTCCTGAAGTTCAAACGCTGGAGAGCCAGGAGTTCTGATGTCCAAGGTCAGAGGAAGAGCATCTCAGCTCCAGAGAGAGAAGAATCTGCCTTTCCTCTGTGTTTTTGTGATACTGGGCTCCCAGTCAATTGGAAGGGAGAATTTCCCACTGACTCACATGCCAATCTCTTCTGTAAACACACTCACAGACACACCCAGAAATAATGTACCAGTTGTCCAGGTATTCCTTAGTCCAGTTGAGATGACTCCTGAAATTAACCAGCACATGGATTCACTTCCAGGATCCACTATTCCAGTTTTCAAATACAGTCTGGCGATTCTGAGGGAGAACTCTGATACAGTTACGGCGTCCCAAAGGTTAATACTATTTTCATAATAATAATAATGAAACACTAATTGTTTTTCTTCTCATTCTCTCAGTAGGGTGCAGCAAAGTTTTTTTGAGCCTATATACCCAATGATATACTAATAGGTTTAATACAAAAGCAGATGTGAGAATACAAACATCTTCTATTAAGCCAGACGTTAGATTTGGAAAAAGTTAAAGAATGTCACACTTCTTGATCTTTTGTTTGGATAAACTAGAATGCTTTTTCATAAAATATCCTATTTATGTTAACCTATAATTGAGTTATTCATGCTATTTTAACATGAAATAATAAATAACATTTAAAATCTCTGTTTCAATATCAAAGACCATAAATATTTACAAACATTAACCCAAATAAGCAAAAGCCCCTCAAGGCCCTAAACAGTTATTAAGTGTCTAAAGACACAACGAGCCCAGGAATTCTGAAGTCACTGGTGCCCCCACTGAACCAGAACGCTGAGGTAGATCTGATCCAGTACTGCCCCGCTCAACCAGGACCTCAAATCTCAACCACACAGAGTACTGACTCCTTGTTTACTGCAGGGGCACCTGAGCCCAACCACACCCACATGTCCATGTTCTTCATTCATCTTCACCCCAGGTCCAGGCCTGTGGGTGTGTGCTCTGGAAATCCTGGGGCTGGGTGGAAATGAGCCATCATCTCCTGGGACCCCTCAGCTGTTATGGTGAGGCAGCCACCCTCACAGCCTTGGTCCCTCCCAGCTCTCTGGTTCCACTTCCTCTAGCTCTGACCTGCATATCTGGTTCCCTCTCCCCTCCGGTGGTCGTGTGGATTCCTCTCTTCTCCCATACCCTGGCCAACCTTGTTGGCTTCATTCCAGATGTTGGCAACAACACCTGGTGCCAACTGGCACACTGGGCTCAATGTTGTCACCCTGATGCTAAACAGCAGGTTCGCTGTGAATCAGCTTCTCACGCTTTCTTCCTGGCTGGGAGCTGTGTAACAACTAGTTCCCTATGCCTGGATCCCGTCCCATAGTTACAAGGAAATGAACTGCTAAAGCCACAGCCTCATGAGGAGGTGAACAGGGGCTGAGGCCTGGAGGGGGTGTGAAACAGGCAGCTGGAAGATGTTCTCTCATGTGACCAGAGCAGGGAGGGCGTGTCTTCCACCAGGGGCGTTGTGCGGTGGCTGCTGAGATGGCCAGGGCTCGTCTACATGGCTGTGAGACCAGGGAATTGATCCTGCGGGCTGTGGTGGGTCCCTGCCGTGTGAAGTGTCAGGCCCTCTTCAGGCACCGTGACCCCATCGGCTCCTGTGAGTGCCGGGCAGATGAAGATGGGGCTGTCATCAGATCCTAACCTGAAGAAGGGCCTCATAGGCACGGAAAAGACTGAACGGGGGCATGTGTAGATGTGTGATCTGTCCCTCATGTTGTAGAAGGAGACGTCTCCAGCTTCATAGTCCAGGAAGACGCCCACCCGGCAAAGGGACTCCTTCAAAGGGAGAATCCTCTCAGGGGAGGACAGGGCCCGGTACTGGTTTCCAAACATCTCCAGGGTCCAGAAGCCATTCTCAGGAAGCAGCAGGAACTCCCCTTTCCTCTCAGCACTGTCTCTACACACCCCCACAGTCCACACCATCACGTTTTCCACCTCCACCTCCCAGTAATGTTTCCCAGAGGCGAATCTCTCCCGGCCCAGGACACAGGGCTGACTGTCAAATCTCTCTGGGTTGTCCTGCACGCTCTGCCTGAATGGGCCCCGCCTCACACTTCTCCGGTCTTCTGACAGGAAGAGCTCGGGATGAGCGGTGTCTGGGTCCAGGACCACATCAGCTGCAGAGGAAGTCTCAGGTTTAGGCCTGGGGTCTCAGGAACCCTGGGGATTGTGTGGTTCCTGGCTCCCAGAGAGGTGTCAGAAAGCTGCAGGGGGATCCCCATGTAGTGGCCACTTCCATGAAGGGCCCCCGATTTCAGGCAGCTCTTACCCTGAGAATTACTGCAGCTGCACTTCTGTCTCTCCAGAGACAGAAGCAGCACCCACAGGTTGAGAAGAATCGAGGGTCTGTGAAATCCAGAGAGTTCAGGAAATGAGCCAAAATTAATGGTTCCCACTTCTTTTCAGCATTCTAAGATCTGATCCCTTTTCTATTCAAGGCATTTGATCTCTGGGACTTTCTTTACTTAGAAACTTTCCAACTTGGCTGAAACCATCATAGAAGCTTTATCTCCTGTCATTCCACCACACTCCCCTCCATGGATCCATTAAGTGAGGTCTCTTATTACACACTGTCCTGGGTGGGGAAGGACCTCTTCATTGGTCCTATAGGTTGTTTTAATGGGTGAGAACTGATTTAAGTGACTGACAAGGGCACCCTTTGAAGGATAAAGAAGGAGAATAATTGAGTACAAAAGAAAACCTGCTGCCTGAGGCGTCAGTGGGCAAAGTCAGGGAAGACATACTTGAATCCAGTTTTCCTTTAACCACACGCATCTGATGTCTGCCAGTACGACTTCTCCTGCATGGGCAATGCCCCAGGAGCTGGGCATCCTGCAAACTGCCCCCATCTGCATGTATTCTCACTTCCTCAGTCTACCTTTCTACTGAGTTAGAATGATTTTCTCCTTTCCACAACTTAGTATGTCTGATTGTGACAAGTTGTAATTGTGTCCCAAAATGACAGTAGCAATTTTAAAACTCACCAGAGAGGAATTTGGTAAAACGTGGCTTCTGATGCTGACAGCCACAGGTACCAAATCATAAGAAGTGCTCATTGAACGTGGGTGATTGGTTTCTCTGTGCTCTCCCACTCATCCCCCCACTCATCTGAACTCCCTCCCCTGGCAGGCTGCATGCAGAGTATCAGTGCTCTCTTAGAAGCAGAAAGGTATTTCTGGCCACCTATTTGTACACCATTACATCAGGCTTGTTAGGGACCCTCGTGGCCTCTTCCCCATGTGGCTCTTCAACGGTGCACGGTCCACGCCATCCCGAGGACACACATTGCTAAGACAGCACCGTCTTCTTTCAAAATGATCCAGGATCAAAGAGCAAAAAACACTCAAGTATAACTCTTGGGGAGGCTACTATGCATGGGAAAACTGGCAATTATGCATTAAATTACTCTAAAAGAGAAAGGGTCCTGGGGGTTGATTGAGAGCTGCCAGGATTCCCTGACAGAAGAGCCGTGGTGCATCATTGCTGGGACACTGTTGAACTGACCCGTTCCCTGCTGTCCCCACCTAGCCCTGGGCCCCCTGCTCTTCTCCTCTAAGGAGTCCTGTTAGCTGGCTACTGGGGAGAAAGCTGAGGTCTGAGGGAACCTCAGAGGCACTCACCAGCATGTAAGAATGTTCTTCTCCATCCTGCAGGGACAGACAGAGGTGAATGCCATGAGATGGTGCTAACTGAGAACACAAATCGTGCACGCGGTAGTTCAGGAAAGGCTAAACTTACTCAGTTCTTCTTGAAGTTGCTCTGAAAGACAAACAAACTTCTGTCTTCAATGGAAGAACTAAGAGAAACTGAGCTTGTATTAAACAATGCCAAAACCATCCTTTCTATAAAACATCATCACCCCTCCCTTATGCCTAGGGAACTCTCAGAAACCAGCAATGACATGTGATCAGATGGCTGGGTAGTTTCAGCACATGGTTAGACTTGTCTTTGTGCAGCCATGTAGTGCTGCATAGAGCCAGGTGCATGAATGCAACGTGTGCAGCATGGAAGAACGAAAGCTCTGAAAGATTCATTCTCAGGACATGCCAGTCCCGAGCCCTTGCTGCTGCGCGTTTCCTCTCTCTTACCTCAGCCGGTACCTGGCAGAGCTGTGGTCTTTCTATGACAGTGAACTGTCCTCCTACTCATTTAACTTTTTCTAAAAGTTTCTATTTTTCCACACTTTCTTTCCCAATTCCTTACGTGCAATTTCTTCTTCTTCCTGTTTAACCTCCTTCTCCCCTGACAGAAGAATCTTTTTTTCCCTTTGAAGTTTCTTGATGCAACTGATGCTCACAGCCATGAAGATGATGAAAATAGCCAGGATGACAGCCAGGGCCACTGTCCAGGGAGATGTGGCCAGGATGACAGCCAGGGCCACCATCCAGGGAGACGTGCTGGGCATAAAGGATTCTGAAAAGGCAGCCAGAAAAGTCCACTTAGTTTGAAATAGAACATCCAAGTGAGAGTGCCCTTAGGAACACACCTGAAGAACTCCCTCAGCCACCCGCTCTGCTGGTTTCTACTTCAGAAAACTCAGACGGAGAAAGAGATGCTGGCTCAGAGCTGGCCGACACCTCAATGGCTTCCAGGCCAGGGCCCAGAGGCAGCAAAGCAGAAACATCTCCAGTCAGCATGGGAAGGACCCGGTGCCTGAAGCTGACCCGCCGTGCTGAGTCACCACAGCCAGCACCCCGCCTCAAGCCACCATCACTCACGCCTGGAATACTGCAGTGCCCTCCTTGTTCTGCCCTTGCCATGGGCAGTCTGTCCTCTGCAGAACAGCCCAAGTGAGATCATGTTAATCATTTGCTCAAAACCTTCCAGTGCTTCCCATCTCACTCAAAGTCAAAGTCTGTTTTTGACCTGTGCTGCCATATATAATGTGGTTGCATTACCTCTGTGAATTCATCTCCCCCTACTTCCTGAATTCACTTCATTTCAGCCATGCCAGTATCACCTCCTGGGGGTCCTGACAACTGCCAGACATGCTCCTTCCTCAGGCTCTTTCTGTACCTAGGTTGCTCAGTCCTTAAGCTTCTGATGGTTCCTTGCCTTGATTACATCTTCACAATGAAGTCTCTTCTGACCACTCTGTTAATAATTCCAATGCCTCAGCCAGGTGCAGTGGCTCAGGCCTATAATCCCAGCACTTTGGGAAGCTGAGGTGGGTGGATCACAAGGTCAGGAGTTCAAGACCAGCCTGGCCAACATGATGAAACCCTGTCTCTACTAAAAATACAAAAATTAGCCACCTGTAATCCCAGCTCCTTGGGAGGCTGAGGCAGAACTGCTCAAACCTGGGAGGCAGAGGTTGCAGTGAGCCGAAATAGTGCTACTGCACCCCAGCCTGGTCACCTGAGAGACACAGTGAGACTCTGTCTCAAAATAATAATAACTATTATAATAATTATTATTATTCTGATGCCTCACACCCCTGGGATGCTCTATTTTCTCTTTGCTAAATTTCTCCTACATGCTCATCACCATGTGATAGAATATATAGATAATTATTTATTTAATCACTTGTTTCAATTATTTCATATATTTCTATGACTTGTTTTTTTTGAGACAGTCTCACTCTGTGGCCCAAGCTGGAGAGCAATGGCGTGATCTTGGCTCACTGCAACCTCCACCTTCCAGGTTCAAGAGATTCTCCTGCCTCAGTCTCCTGAGTAGCAGGGATTACAGGCACGTGCTACCGCACCCGGCTACTTTTTGTTGTTTTAGTAGAGATGGGGTTTCACCATCTTGGCCAGGCTGGTCTTGAACTCCTGACCTCATGATCCACCCGCCTCGGCCTCCCAAAGTGCTGGGATTACAGGCGTGAGCCACCACGCCCAGCCACACTCTCTCTCTAGAATGTGAACTCCTTGAGGATAGAAATCTTGATATATTTTGTTCAATTATTGACCCTTGATTTCCAGAACAGTCGTAAACATAAGGAATACTTGTCGAACACTTGTTGAATACATTTATGAATATCTGTTGACAGGGAATCTCCCCAGCTCTGTCCTTGGGAAGTCCCATAGGCAGGAAGAAGTGGCTGCAGCTACAGAAATGCCAAGTGTAGGCAGTCACCCATCCACACCATTCTCCATGTTTTGTGGTTGTCCTTAATATTTTACAATTGTCGCAGCATAAAGACCTAATCAAGAAAAAAAGACCAGGTTCAGCCTCAGAGAAGAGGCTCCTACTCCTGAGTGCTGGGACTCTCTGATTCTCCCTTTGTGGCAAGGGGAGAGGCCTCAGCTCAGCTGCAGCCTCCAGCTCCTCAGGGCCCAGGACCATTCCACCCACAATGCTGCCCCACCCCCGCTCTGGGCTCCCTCTGTGCGCTGAGGACCCCCACGCACTCGATGAGTCTCAGAGGGCAGAGAACTCACCTGGAATAAAAATGACACTTTCTTTCTTCTGGCCGAGCAGGGTGTTGTTGACAGAGCAGGACATGTTCCTCACGGACCTGTCTCTGATGATCACAGCTGTGGTGACCATGAAGAGGCCGTCTGCATCACGGGTGGAGACCTCCTTCAGGGAAGGCACGACCTCGCCGGAGGGGTCCCTCCACACGGTGAGGGGCTCTGGGTACCACCCTCTGGATATGCACTCCAGCAGGATGCTCCCATCCTCTTGAATCTTGATTTCAATGAGGGGCTTAGAGCCAAAGCCTAGAGAGGGAGACCAGGGCTCAGCCCAAAGGCAGTGGTGTCCTAGCCCCTACCGCACCTCTTCTGTGAAGGAAGAAAGGATAGAAGAAAGAACTTTGGTTTTGGAGAACATCACGAGACCAATATGCAAAATAAATTGTGAGATCTCGAGAAAGGCTCGCATTGCACACTCTTCTTTATGCTCTGCCTGAAGGCCCCATCACAGCACCAGACACATGTCTGTCTGCTATAAATCCTTGCTGTATTATTCCGGCAAAGACTAATTTTCTCACTTCCAGGAGGGTGTGTCCAAATTCTCAACCTGTTGTGCTCCTGGGATGGTTTCTCTGCAGACCTCAATTACCTGAAGCTCTAAAATAATACACTAATGACAGAAACCTGCCAAGTTTGCATAATCTTTTTTTCCTTTTTTTTTTTTTTTTTTTTAAATAGAGATGGGGTTTTGCCCCGTTGCCCAGGCTGGTCTGAAACTCCTGAGCTTGGGCAATTCCCCCACCTCGACCTCCCAAAGTGCTGGGATTACAGGTATGAGCCACTACACTCAGCCTTGGCAGAATCTTAAAAAACTTTTTGACCCAAAGTCACCAAACTAGTCACTTCTGTGTATTCAGGGCCTCACATCACCGTGGCTCTACCACCATAGGAGGTGACTGTTTTTAAGAGAACAGACAGGGCTATCTGGCAAAGCCATTTAGCTAACTAAATGGCTTTTAGTTAGTTAAAAGCCATTAACTCTAACTCCCCATTGTTTACCTCCCTGAGGTTCCATCCATTAGACAATTTTCTTATAGTCCTATGAGAACATCAATATATTAGAAATATCTAGATGCCTGTGGGATCCTTAAGAGAACCATATCGCCTCCTCAATGTCAGAGATCAGCACCAAAAATCCCAATAATTCAGGCTCATTTAAATATATTCTACTTTACCAGAATCTTCAATAAGAGACTATCAGGGGTGAGAGAGCTGCAAAAGCGTGGTCCTGGGAGACCCTTCAGCCATGTGTGATCATTCAAACTTCTCCTGAATAATTCCTTTGTTAAGTTTCCCAACAAATTATATCAAAGACAGGAAATTAAAGCAATCACTTAAGTCTAATGCTTTCTGCTTACTTTTTTTTTTGTCAGGAGAAGAAAAACTAGTTGTTCATTTGAAGGCTCAGGCAGAAATCGTAGAAATAGAAAACTATTTTCTCCTGCTCATGGCCTCAGCTGAGGAATGCTTGTGCTTCTCAAGAAGTGAAGAAATTAAATTAGAAAAGAAATTAAAATAGCTCAGCAAATTGGAAAACAAAGTCCTACAAAACATTCCATGGGGTTCAATACAGCTAAGCACGACACAATAGATTTAAGGGAAAAATCAACCACCAAACAATCCGACAAAGAGAATACAAGAAGCAAGCAAACAGGAAATCCGACAGCAACCCAATTCAGACTGGGAAGGCCAGGCCAGGGTCAGTTTTACAGAGAAGGAGTAGTGGGTACCCGCCACATAGAAACCATTCATTACTGGGCAACACTGCAGTGCTGATGTGCACACAGTCATGACACCGGAAACCCTCCTTCCACAATATTCTGTTTTAATCACTTGTAAAGTTGCCTTTGTGAGTAGCAAAGATGGGGTCTCCCGCCTGTTATGATTTGTGCCTCACTGGGAAGAACCCCATTTCCCAGTCCTTGCCTCACTGGTCTGATGGATTGAAATGCCACCAAGAATTATTCTGCACTTTAAAGGCTTTTTCAGTTCTGAAGTATACTTTTTAAAGCATAACACACTAACCCCAAGACTGAGGTAATCACTTAATGTCACCTTAACAAACTCCTGCTGCGCACGGTGGCTCACACCTGTAATCCCAGCATTTTGGGAGGCTAAGGTAGGTGGATCACAAGGTCAGGCGTTCGAGACCAGCCTGACCAACACAGTGAAACCCATCTCTACCAAAAATACAAAAATTAGCTGGGCATGGTAGCAGGTGCCTGTAATCCCAGCTAGTAAGGAGGCTGAGGCAGGAGAATTGCTTAAATCTGGGAGGAGGAGGTTGCAGTGAGCCGAGATCCTGCCACTGCACTCCAGCCTGGGCGACAGTGCAAGACTTCATCTCAAAACAAACAAACAAAAACAAAACAAAACGAACTCCTAGAAATCCCAGTATAAATACATTTCTATGCTGAAGCCTTGCCAATTTCTTCCCAGCTAAATTCTTAGTCTTTCTTTGTGGAGTTAGCAGGAATATACATAATTTTGCTTCTGTATTTAGTTGTGCTTTAATAAAATCATCTGTTTACATATAAGTCATTCGTTCTGCAATCAGTATTTCAAGAAAGAAGAAAAAGTCAAGATTAACATTTATCGAACAATCAGATTTCATATGTCGTAATTCTCTGGGCAGTTCTTATCGTTTCTAGTTGCCCCAGGGCCATATTTGACAGTGGCTCCTCTCTCTGTCAGAAGTGCTAAGGCAGGCATAAGACTTCCTTTTCCGAGATGAACTATTTTCCCCAGCTCATGGCCTCAGCTGAGGAATGCGTGTGCTTCTCAAGAAGTGAAGCCTATAGCTTAGCAAGGTAAACCCACTCATGTGGCCCTTGTGCAGGAAGAAGCCATTCTCCCTGTGGAAAGGAGACTCCAGACATTGGTATGCAATGGGCCTGAAGTTAAGGAAGAAACTGTCCCCAGGAGTCACACTGTGCTAAAGTAACAAAGCAAAAGGAAGTGACGCACCTGCCACCATGAGGCGCAAGATGGCCTCATCATAGGACCTGCCTTCTTGGAAGTAACAGCGGTAGGTGCCGTTCTCCTGGGCTGTGACGTTGTGTATGACCAGGGCCACGCTGCCCCTGCTGAGGTCCTTGCTCACAAAGGTGGTTCTTCCTCGGTACTCCTCCATCTGCTCCTCTGTTCTCTGTCTCCCACCCTTATACACGAACACTGCTGGGGAGAAGTGAGACCGGAACCACCGCACCTCCATGTCCTCAGCATTTTTCTCGGGGGACAGTTGGCAGCGTAACGTCGTGTTTTCTCCCACCACGGCCAGGATGGGAACAGCTGGCCCCATGACAGTAAACTGTGCTGTTCAACAAAGAGATGGAGTCAGACAAGGACACCAGTCACTACATCTCTAAGGCAGGAAAGAAAGCAGATATTCCAGGGACAAAAGGAAGCAGACATTTCAAGGCCACAGGGATTTTTGGGCTGAGAACTTCTGGGGACCAGTAGCTGTGGTTGGTTGGCAGCACCCGTCCCTGGGAGCAGGAAGTACTGAGTCTGCTCCTGCTTCATAAAAGAAACAGTGGAGAGCCCACCTGGGCACCCTCTGTCCGCCCTGTGCCCCTGAGATTTTCCTCCATTCTGCAATCTAGCGCTGTGCCTGAGTATAGCGTAAACTTGAGCCGTCCAATAGGGTATCCATCCACTAGCTTTTTAACAGTTACAATTGAAATGAACTCTAAGTGTGAAACACATACAGATTATAAAGATTTAAAATTTCAACATGTCAAATATCTCATTGGTAATAATTTTATATTAACTTAGCATTTAAACATTGATATTTGATTATTTACATAAAAATATATTATTAAAATTTATTTCATGTATGGTTTTACTTTTTTCTTTTTTTTTTGATGCGGAGTTTTGCTCGTTGCCCAGGCTGAAGTGCAATGGCGCAATCTCGGCTCTCTGACTTCCGCCTCCCAAGTTCAAGCAATTGTCCTGTCTCAGCCTCCTTAGTAGCTGGGATTACAGGCTCCTACCATCATGCCCACTTAATTTTTAGTACTTTTAGTAGAGATGGGGTTTCACTATGTTGGCCAGGCTGGTCTCGAACTCCTGACCTCAGGAGATCCACCCGCCTTAGCCTCCCATAGTGCTTGGATTACAGGCATGAGCCACGGTGCCCAGCTCGGTTTTACTTTTTTAAATAAAACATAGACAGGGCACAGGGTCTCCGCCTGTAATTGCAGAGCTTTGGAAGGCAAAAGTAGGAGGATCCTTAAAAGGCAGGAGTTTGAGACCAGCCTGGGCAAAATAGTGAGACCATATGTCAATAAAAAATAAAACTTCGTCATGTGTGGTGGCCCTTGCTTGTCCTCTCAGCTACTTGGGAGGCTAAGACGCGAGGATCCATTGAATCCTAAAGTTCCAGGTTTCAGTGAATTATGATCTCATTCTCCATCTACTTCATTCCAGCCTGGCGACAGAGCAATACACTGCCACTTAAATAAACAAACAAATAAAAAAGTTTAAAAACTTTCTGAAAATTTGCTATTGTCCATGCACTTGACCTTTGTGCCCGGCTGTACTTCTTTTGGACAGGGCTGGTAAATTCAGTGAGCATGCTCAGAATGAAAGGCTAAGTCAACAGTCCCACAGTCCTTCTTTCCCTTTGCAGACTGCAGTGTGGACGTTCCTTTCCCACAGGTGACAGCCGCACGTGGCACACATTCCTACCTGAGACCAGTGCACACAGGCTGAGGAGGAGGGGCAGGAGGGAGGTCGGCAGGGAGAAGGGCAGGGCAGCAGCAGGTTCCATGAGCACCCGGGGCAGGCAGGGACAAGAGACCTGGGGTTACAGAGGAGAATCAGCCTAGGAGTCTTGGCACCTCAGTGCTGGTCGGACCCAACCTCTCCTGTCACTCAAGTAGGTCTCATCGGCCCCCAGCTCCAGCGAGTCCCCTGCATGTGAAGGCTCAGGCATCTCCCGAGAGAAGGATTCCCTCAACATTCCATGGAATAAGCAGTCGGGGCGAAGATGAAGCGGGCCGTTTCCCGCCCTCCTCCACTCACTTCTCTGGCCAGAGTCCGCTTTCTTCTGGGGTCGCTGGATTCTTCCACACCCTCCGCCCTTCCCTTCCCCTCCCCGCACCCAGGCCGGGCCACGCGAGGTAAAGCCAGGGGGCCGCGCCTCCCCACCGCGGGCCTCCCCACCGCGGGCCTCCCCACCGCGGGCCTCCCCACCGCGGGCCTCCCCACCGCGGGCCTCCCCACCGCGGGCCTCCCCACCGCGGGCCTCCCCGCTCCCAGGCCCCGCTCTCGCGTCCACAGCGGATGCCGCTCCCCCGCTACCGCCCCACCCCGGACTGTAGCCCCTCCTCCGCCTTTCCTACCTTCTAGAATTAACCCGTTTTCTTTTGCCCTTTGATCCTCACATGACGATTTTCCGGATACAACTCACCCATTGGCACAGTCACCACCAGAGAACAAAGCATCCCAAAAAGAAGAGAGAAGGTCTCTTCACCGCCCATTAACCGCCATGTCTGGTGTTGCGCGGGACCCGGCATCTCACTGAACTGTTTAGAGCCCAGGATTGGCCGGGCGCGGGTGAACCAGCCAATGGTGTCTCGAGCCTTATTTCTCAGCAGTTACTAGGTAGAACAGACAAAAACACAAACAAAACTCTCAAGCGGCAAATAACCTTTTGGGGGTTATCAGGTACTTCTATTTCCTTTTTCTTTGTTTGAAAGTAAGACTTTAAAAAATTTTTTTATCTTTATCTTTCTTTCTTTGTCTCCTTCTGTCACTTTCTTCTTTTTCTATTTCTTTTCGTTTTCTTCTTCTCACCTTTCTTTCTCTTTCTTTCCTTCCCTTCCCTCCCTCCTCCCTTTTCTTCCTTCTTTCTTTTACAAAGCCTTGCGATTCCCTGCAGTGTTGGTGGCTTTGCTGGTATCCACGAAGAGAGGCCTCTCTATGTAGACGGTGATTTTGCTGGGTTGGAAATATTAGGAGGGCATAAGCCGCCCTTTCCAAAGCCAGACGACTCTTGTTCAAGTTGCTGAGTTTGGAGGTTGGACCCGGAGCGCGGAAGGGCTTGGGGGAAGCAAGCATGGCTGGAGAGGGAGGGGTAGCAAAGGAAAGGAGACAGCACTTGCACTGGCTGTTGTGAAGTCCTTGTCTTTCGGAATGTTCCAGAGCTGTTGGCTAAGAGGTGCTGAGGATACTGAGTGAGCAGCAAAAACCCTCTTCCTCAGGGAGTTGGCATTCTGGTGGGGGCAGAAGATGGAAGTGAGCAAAACTTTCTAGTTGGCCTTGACCTCCTGCCAGTAGGTGGTAGGGTTATGTCCACGGACCACACACAAATATACACACACAGGAGAACACATACCCTCCTCCACATGAACATGATCCCTCACCCACAGAATCTAATCTTGTCATTGTATAGATATCTTCTGGAATAATCTTCCCAAGGCCTAGTTATCAATATTCCCCTCAAATGTCTACTTAGTCTGGGACTGGTGTGGTGGCTCATGCCTATAATCCCAGCACTTTGGGAGGGCGAGGCAGGCAGATCACTTGAAAACAGGAGTTTAAGACCAGCCTGGCCAACATGGTGAAACCGCATCTCTACCAAACAAACAAACAAACAAACAAACAAACACCATGAGAATTAGCTGGGGGCGGGGGGGGGGGGGGTGGTGCGCCTGCAATCCCAGCTACTCAGGAAGCTGAGGCAGGAGAATTGCTGGAACCTGGGAGGTGGAAGTTAGAGTGAGCCAAGATCATGCCACTGCATTACAGCTTGGGTGACAAAGCAAGACTCTGCCTCAAAAAATAAATAAATAAAATATACATAAGTAAATGCTTAGTCTGGAGGCCTCCAATCCCCTCCGATCCAATTCCAAGCTTTACATTAATACACTAGCAGGCCCCACAGTGGCCCTCGTCACAACGTTTTGCTTCCTGTGGCCAGTGCTCCCTTTCTCCTGCCATGCCTTTCACTTGAGTTGTATGCTCCAGCTCTGCCCTTGAAATCCTGCCCAGCCTTCGTGCCTACTTCCTCTGAGCACAGCTCAGTGCTCCTGCCTGCAGTGTTCTCAGCCTCTTCTGACACCCACATCTTTTGCTATTCTCATATCCTGTCTTGTATTACTGTGATCCAGGCATCAACTGTGTCTTTGCTGTGGCTAGAGTACCTGCTCCTCAGGACAGACCTCTGCAGCACATGATTCCTCTCTCTTTATAGAGCGCAGCACTAAGCTCTGCTCTCAGCTGTTGTTCAGTGAGTGAGTGACGTGCTCAGGGTAAGGTCATTCCCACCACAGTGTGGCCCAGTTCCTGTAATTATTAGCAGTGGAGTGCCAGAGAGAGGTGGCAGCAGGATTAAGCCACTCTAGGTCAGAAGTTCAGGGACCAGGAAGGAAGAACCAGTAGGTTCCTTCTGCAGAGAAAGCTCTTTGAGGAGAATAAGCTAAAGAAAACCTTAAGAACCGTTTAACCGTTTTTTCCATTGGACTGACCCTTAAACTGTCTCTTTCTCATACAGCAGTCCCACTCATCACCTGATGTTTCTGGATTATAATTAAAACAGGATTCTGGGTTGAGAGGCTTATGAGGGTAAATACATCAGCGTTAGAACATTACAACCAGGACTGGGCAGCTGTTGGAAAAGGACAGAAGAGAAGGATGCGAAGGTCTAAGAACATGACCAGCCGGGATGAGATCAGGCTTCATATTTTTTACCTGAAGAAATAAGGCCCAGGGCTTTTCAAGCGGCTTCTGCCAGAGCATGCAGCTAAACCAGGCTTCAACCTCTGCCCAGGTTTATCTGAACATTAGGGAAACATGTGTTCTGAGAAGGAAGAGGATCAGTTGTCCATAGGGTAGCTTAGCAAGAGACCAGGTTCCACTGGGGTGTGCCCAGATGGAAAGTAACGATCTAACCCAATCACACTCTGACCCGGGAGGGATAAAGAGCCAGGAAGGGCCCCTTCAGCAAGGTTCTTTATGGACCTGGTGTACCTGCCAACCTTGGAAGAACCAGGACCCAGAGTGCGCACTGAATCCCAGTTGTTTTGAAATAAAATCCAGTCGTTGAAAGTAATATGGTTGCATTGTCTCCAGCTATGGAGTACTCTAAGGGGAGGCCTAGGCATCTTGGCACACAGAAAATCAGTTCCTACTCTGTCCTCCTCAGATTTTAGATTCCTGACTCGCAGAATCACTGAGCATATTATAATGGTTGTGTAAGCTTCTAAATATTAGGATTGCAGCAATATTAACTGGCACATTACCTTGCCTCAAGAGAACAAATTTTTTCAAAGAGAAGAAATGATACTGGGCTTCTAAAAGAACCGAGCATGAGAAGATTGCCTGAACTCTCCTTTTGCAGCCTCCTCTCTGCTCATCTGCTTTGGTGTTCTCTGCAATCCACCATCCTTTAGTCCGCACCGTGAATGGAAGATTTCTTCCCACAGCTCCCATGCACATCTGCTACAGGTGTAACTGGTCACATGTCACTTGGTCCCCAGGCCTAGTCTGGGTCAGGTGTCCATCCCAGACCTAGTCCATGTGGTGAGGCTGCAGGGCCATGTGATACGGACGTGTATTGGAAGACAAGAGGTCACGAATGCTAAATGAATATGGTGCAGGGGGCGCAGAGAGACCTTGAAAGGCATTCACTATATTCTCAGAGGCAGAGCCCTCAGAACAGATGCTGTTGATGCCCCATCCCATCTTCTCGGCCTATCACAGTTTGCCAACAGCTGAGGCACAGTTCCCCGCAAGGATAATAACCTTCCCATCTCCCTTCTCCTTTGCCTGAGAGCTTTATCACATCAGTGATAGTTGCTTTTCTGCAGTTACATAGCCCAATCTTAAAGTGCATTAGAATTAACACTCCCAGGCCAACCTTCAACCAATTCAAGCAGAGGAGGATGGGAAGTATAAAGTCCCATGCCCTGTAATCCTTAGGAAGATTCTGAGCTGTGTCACACACGTCATATGGTTTCTTAGCGAGTCCTAAAAGTGACTGAGCCAAGTTATCCTCCTGGTAACTACTGCATGAGTGAATCCTTTATGCCATTTCTCATGTAACTGGTTTTCTTTCATTTCTCAGTTTATTTCTGCACTTGTGTTTCCTGGGTTCACTTCCCAAATAAGTGTAATAGGCTGAATAGTGCTCTCCCACCCGCCCTTTGGCTATTACCCATCTGTCTTGGGACAAACTTTGTTCTCCTTCTAGGAAGGACCCCAGATAGGGGTCACCTGCTGCTGAGAAATCTGTGCTTTCCCCTGGGAGACCTTGTAACTTCCCCTTCTGCGAAGAAGCTGAAGACGGGCATGGTATTCTGATCTGAAATTTCTCTGGAGGGCTGGGAATAAGAATGTAGTTCGTGTCCTGGAGGAGGGCTCCTTGTTCCAAGGTCAGGTCCCCCAGCTCTCTGGTTAAGGCCTCTCCAAATATTGTGGGCAACTTCTGGAGCCCTTGGGCTGTATTTCAGTTTGTCTTAGCAGCTGTTTTATGCCTGTCTGGGAATCCTGCCACACAAAAGCAAAGAGGAGCTGAGAGGCTGTGATCTGCAGGATACAGAAAATGGCATCTTTCAGACGTAGGACTGAGTGCCATGTCCAGCTAGGGGCAGAGTGGACAGCAGGGGTAAGGTACAGGAACCACCAGGTATACGTCTTCTGTGACCTCATTAATTGCACTAAAATTTTGCGCTAATCAGTATTTTCCAGTTGGCTTCTTAACAGGGAGGACGGGAGGATCGTAAGGGGATTGACACAGCTTGAGTAGGCCTTGCTTAGATAAACTGCCTATGACAGGCTTCGTTCCTAAAGTCCTTCCTGGTTCGAGAGGCACTGCCTCTCATTTGGGTGGGAACATCCTGGCTTCAGCTTGATAATCACCGGGGCTAGTCCTGGCCCTTCCCACTTCCTGGGGTGTCCATACTTGAGGATCCACCCCAGATAGTCAGGTCCTTTGGCTGACCTGCTCTTCTCAGGAGGTAAGACGGCCCAGGCCCGCAGATGGCCCCTGTTTTTAAGGATTTTATTTTTCAGTTCCTTTCCTTTTAAGAATACGGTGGCCCTCAGCTCGTACAGCACGTCTTGCCCTAATAGCGCAACAGGGCACTCAAGGAAAGAGGACCCAGGTGACATCACTGACCATCTAAACCCCATGCCCGCGGCTGCATAAAGAATTTGTTCTGTGATGTCCCCTCAACTCCCACAATGGTGCATTTAGTTTTGGATACACTTCCTTGCCAGGTATTCAAGACCAAATGGACTGCCCCTGTTTCAAGTGAGACTTTCTCTTGTCATACCATTAAGGTCAGCCGGGCTCCAGGGAGGCTCGCAGGGCCGTGTGAGGAGTCTCCTGGCTCCTTCCAGCAGCCTTGCCTGGCTTCTTGCACCATCTGCCTGGGCAGGGCTTGGTCTTGCCATGCTCAGCTTCCACTAATTTCTTTGGAGACATTCCCCTTTCCCGTGACCCTCTGCCTTTGCATATGGCGCACAGAGGAGAGCCTCGCCTGAGATTTCCCTAGACGGGGTTTCCGGTGACTTACAGGAGCTGCAGGGCCTTTTCTTGGTGGGCTCCATCGCCCTGGGCTTCCTACTGACTCAGGAGGGTGAGAGCCAAAATACCTGCTGTCTTCTCAGCCCTCTTGTCCTCTTTGGCATCAGCCTCTGCCCCTCGGCCATTGAACACCCAGAAGGCAAGTTCCACCAGCGTGCGGGAGGAGGCCGTTGGCTTTGTCTGATTACAGCATTTATAACTTTTTTCTAATATCAGCGGCAAGCTGAGATATGAGATGGGATTTTTCAGACAGTCACTCCCCTGCCCCTTGACTGAATTGGGGTCAGTGCTGGCATAGATAGGAAGACATTCCCTCAATCTCGCTATGAAGAAAGATGGTCTCTCCTGGGGTCCTTTAGCTGACTTCAGTTAGCAGATCTCTCTTCTGTGGCCTCAGTTTTTTCTAACTCTAGAGCCTGCGTCATGCCCATCCTGTCCCTGTCTCC
Source organism: Saguinus oedipus (assembly GCA_031835075.1). NCBI lineage: Eukaryota > Metazoa > Chordata > Mammalia > Primates > Cebidae > Saguinus > Saguinus oedipus. The sequence continues at coordinate 5,328,798 of CM063172.1, read as the reverse complement.
GGGTCCCAAAGGCAGCCAAGGTCTGGCGCAGCTTCGTTCTCCGGCCTTTTAACAGAATTTCCTGCCTTGCCCCTGCGGGCTCCGTCCACGTCCTCCCTCTGCTTTCTCTGTTTTGTTCTCCTGCTCAGAAGTGAGAAGAATGTTCACAGGGGACCAGATATCTGCCCAATAGGGGTCGTGAGTCTGAAAATGCCCCACATGAGGTTTTGAAACCCCTCAGGATCTCTTTCTAGTCATTTAGAGTGAGCCTTTCAGTTATAAAGATCTGAAGTGGGGCAGGGAACATGTACAGTAACCATCCCTCCTTCCCTATTGGGGACCTGCTGGAGGGACAGGTAAGATGACCCACCCTAGTGTCCCGGCTGATTCCCTGAAAGTAGTCCAAGACGACTGGTGGAAAGGGGGTGTGTTGCCTGCAGGTGAGGACTACTGTCCCCATTTGACAAATGAGGAGGCTGCAACCACTTCCCTCTCCCCTGCCTCTCTTTATCTTTCTTCCATGCTTACACTTATTTTTTCTCCATAATATTTAAGTCATCTGACATTATATCCATGACTTATTTTCTCTGTGTACCATTAGCACGCCAACTCCTTGAGAACACACTTCTGTTGCGTTTTATGTACTGCTCTGTCCCTTTGCCTCTGTGTCTGAGCTCTGACATGCTCAGATACCATGCTTATTTGGTGACACGCTATTCAGAGATCTCAGAATTAACATAGAAACGGATTTAAAGAGACTGTAAAATGCAGCCACACCTGTAATCCCGGCAGTTTGGGAGTTTGAGATGGGAGGATAGTTTGAGCCCAGAAGTTTAAGACCAGCCTGGGAAGACCCTGTCTACAAAAAATTAAAACAAAAAAATTAGCTGGACATGGTGTCTCGTGCTTACAGTTCCAGCTGTGATGGAGGATGAGGTGGGAGGATCGCTTGAGCACAGGAGGGTGGAGCTGCAGCAAGCTGTGATTGTGTCACTGCACCTCAGTCTGGGCAACGGAGCAAGACCTTGTCTCAAAAAACAACAAAAAAGGCTGGGCCTGGTGGCTCATGCCTGTAATCCCAGCACTTTGGGAGGCTGGAGTGGCTGGATCACTTGAGGCCAGGAGTTCAAGACCAGCCTGGCCAACAGGGTGAAACCCTGTCTTTACTAAAAACACAAAAAATTAGCAGGGGGGGGTGGTGGTGGTGGTGGTGGCGGGGGGAGGGGGGTGGCACATGCTTGTAATCCCAGCTACTTAGGAGGCTGAGGCACGAGAATTGCTTGAACCAGGGAGGCAGAGGTTCCAGTGAGCTGAGATCACCATTGTAATTCAGCCTGGGCTGCAAGAGTAAAACTCAGTCTCAAAAAACAAAAAACAAAAACAAAAACCTGTAAAATGTACTAAGATTCCTTGATCTGTACACTTGCCCCAATGTTTCTCTTTATTCTGTCATATATAAAGTATGTTTTATTAAAAATAACAACATTTCGGGTTAAAAAAAAATTTCAGGTTAAAAATAACACATGGACAGCAATTGCTGCTTACCGCTGGGAAACGAGACAGTCTCTGCTGCCCACTGTGAAATGTAAAGTACCCTACCACTGCCGCTAACTGCTTTCCGGAAAGCTGTTTCCCTCCTTCAATAACTTGCTTTCCCTCCTCCCCTGCACCTTTCACCACTCACTCCTCATCCCTGCCCTCCCTCCTCTCCCACCTCCCACTGTTCACCTTTTCTCTGTTCTCTCCTCTTTCCTCCCACAAGTCCTCTCCATCTCCTCCTGGTTCCCTCCCTCCACGGTCTCCTCCTCGTTCCCTCCCTCCACGATCTCCTCCCCTCCCTCCCTCTCTCTCCTCTTCCTCTCCATCCCTCCCTGCCCAGGCCCCGTCCCCGTCGGTCCTCCCACCTCCCTCCCCACTTCTTCCCCTCCTCCCGCCTCTCCGGCATTTCTCAGGTGTGTCTCTCTAGGCTTTGCTGCCCTCTCGTGGCCGCTGTGCATCACTGCATGTGCCGTGGGCTTGAGAAAGTCTCGCCGTCTCGTCTCGCGCTAACGCAGCGGCCTGTTTGTGGTACGCGGAGGCCTGTGCACAGCGGGGAATCCCAAGAGCTGAAAGGCACCGTTTTGCTCCTAGAAACGTTGCCAGGAGCGGTGGCTCAGGCCTTTGGGTAATCTCAGCACTTTGGGAGTCCGAGGCGGGGGCATCACGAGGTCAGGAGTTTGAGACCAGCCTGACCAGCATGGTGAAACCCCGTCTTACTAAAGATATACAAATTATTCGGGCGTGGTGGTGGCACTATGACTTTAATTCCAGCTACTTGGGGGGCTGAGGCAGGAGGACCATTTGAACCCAGGAGGCAGAGGTTGCAGTGAGCCCAGATCACGTCACTGCACTCCAACCTGGGTGACAGAGTGACATTGTCTCAAAACAAATTATAAGAGTTAGAAGGCCTTCTGGATGTTTGAATTCTGTAAGCCACAAGCTTGAGTAACGTTTTGTATGTTCATATTTATACAAACTGAGCTTTATTTCCATCCTCAACCCCTTCCCGCTTAATGGCAGATCCTGAATGGCAGATAAATCTTAGTCAAACCGGGCTACTCCTGAGTCAGCGGTTTTCATCCTAGTCAGTTCAAGGCTTTATGAATTACTTTGGGGCCTCTCCTTCTCCTCAGATGGTATCTCAGTTTGGACATGAAGAGAAGACCACTGCCGTGTCTGGGCATGGAGAAGCATCACTGGCCCTCCCTGGTCACCTGTCCACTCTGGCATTTTTCTCTGCGTTCTTGTGCCCCGGTTTGAGTGCAGAACCACTCAATTCCCGGTTTCTTTCCTCAGCATCCTGGTGAGGCATCCTCAGCCTCTGAACCTGTCAGCCACAGTCACACCCAGAGGAACCAGGAAACATCCAGAGCTTGCCCTCCGCCCTACAGCCCTGCCTCACGCCCTCCCAAAGCTATCTCCAAATAAGGTCATATTCTGAGGTATTAGGATTAGGACTTCAACTCATGAATTTTGGGCCATTTAGAATACATATTCCATAAAAAGGTGGTTTGGGCCATTTAGAATACATATTCCAAAAGTCCATGTATCTATGAATTTTTTAAAACTGGAAGATAATTTTGAATGAGCCTGCTATTAAGAGAGACTTCATTTAAAGACTGAAAATAATCATCTTCTACAAAGAAGGATATATTTTGTGCATTCTTAAACAATGATCAGCATATGGCTGTTGCTGGAATATGCCATTGTTTCTACAGGAAATCCAGACAGTTTAGTTACTTGGGGATGGAACTGGGAAAGTCATTTTCTTTGGAAGAGCAACTAGGAAGGAACCCAAAATAAGGGTACTGTGAAGAACAGTTTACCAGATGAAGGTCTTGTTAGTGTCTTTCTTTCTTTCTTTTTTTCTTATTTTGAGATGGAGTCTTGCTTTGTCACCCAGGCAGGAGTGCAGTGACACGATCTCTGCTCACTGCAACCTCCCCTTCCTGGGTTCAAGCAATTCTCCTGCCTCAGCCTCCTGAGTAGCTGGGATTACAGGTGCGCACCACTGTGTCCAGCTAATTCTCGTAGTTTTAGTAGATACTGGGTTTCACCATGTTGGTCAGCCTGGTCTGGAACTCCTGACCTCAGGTGATCCACCGCCTTGGCCTCCCAAAGTTCTGGGATTATGGGCATGAGCCACCACACCCAGCCAGGTTTCTTAAAGAGTCCCTCTTCAGTCTCTGAGAAACTTGCTTTCCTATCTTCATCCATGGAGAAAGTAGCTAAGTCAGTCCTCTGCTGCTGTCAGCAGATGTCAGAAATTCTGTTTCAGTTGTCTGTTAAAGAAGACCGCTGTTAATTTAACTTGGCTGCAGTAACTTCTCTGGAAAGTCTCATCTCTGAGCTCTTCAGTTGAATATTGTGACTGCCACACATGAGACAAGGAAGAGATGTGAAAACCAAGGCTGGCAGGTGTGGGAGAACAGGGTTGTGACCTCCGGCACGAACTGATTCCACACCCTGGGGTGCCAGGTTGATGTATTGGCTTAAACAATAAAGAAGAGTTTTCTCACTTAACAAGAAGTTCTTGGGTAGGACGTGGAGGGGCTCTAGTGAGGTGGCATGCCACAGTCATTCTCCCTCCTCCTAGTGATCTTTTCTGTACTGAAGAGGAAGGAAAATGAAAAACTACATCTTTCGGGTTCTCGGGCAGTCATGACATGGGAGAAATGTAGTTTAAACAAAGTATATCTAGCAGATCAGATGTAGTGACATGGAATTTGGGGGATAGCAATAGGGCAGGGACTGCATTTCTGCAGTTTCAAGTGGTGTGTGGTTCTCCCACGTAGCATGGCTAGCGGAGGCTTCGGTGATCCGTACTGGATTTGTGAGACTTGAGAGGCAGGCGGTCCGGCGTCTGTGCTGCTGGTGTTGACGCAGGTGCTGCATGGTTCTGGAGCTGGCAGCAGGCAGGAGCTTTCTGATGGTCGTACTTTTCTTGGCTGTGGCAGTGACGCTGTAGTGATTTTAGAAGAGCTGGCAGCTCCCTCAGTGGTCCAGTTCTGCAGTGTGGTATTGGAAGTCAGTGTGAATGCTCAACATAGAAATGTTACAAAATTTCTTTTCTTTTCTTTTTTTTTTTTTTTTTGAGACGGAGTTTCGCTGTTGTTACCCAGGCTGGAGTGCAATGGCGCGATCTCGGCTCACCGCAACCTCCGCCTCCTGGGTTCAGGCAATTCTCCTGCCTCAGCCTCCTGAGTAGGCTGGGATTACAGGCGTGCACCACCATGCCCAGCTAATTTTCTGTATTTTTAGTAGAGACAGGGTTTCACCATGTTGACCAGGATGGTCTCGATCTCTTGACCTCATGATCCACCCGCCTTGGCCTCCCAAAGTGCTGGGATTACAGGCTTGAGCCACCACACCCGACCCAAAATTTCTTGTAAAAAATGTTTCCCTAGGCCAGCGCAGTGGCTCACGCCTGTAATTCGAGCAATTTGGGAGGCAGAGGCGGGTGGATCTCCTGAGTTCAGGAGTTTGAGACCAGCCTGGCCAACATAGTGAAACCCCATCTCTATTAAAAATACAAAAAAATAGCCAGGCGTGGTGCCGGGTACCTGTAATCCCAGCTACTCAGGAGGTTGAGGCAGGAGAATCACTTGAACCCGAGAGGTGGAGGTTGAACTGAGTCAAGGTCATGCCACTGTACTCCAGCCCAGCAACAAGTGTGAAACACTGTCTCCAAAAAAAAAAAGAACAACTTTTCCTATTTAAACAATGCAAAGTGCATTCAATTTTAACGTGGCCAACACAGAGGAAAACCCCAGTGTATCCTCATTAGGGACCCAGGTTCTTTCCATCTTTATATTTTGCGAGGTTAGTGCCGTGCCTCAGCTTAGCTCCCTGCGTGGTCACAGGATTGTCCCTAGGGTCATATCCAGGCATGGTAACATCCAACAGAGGAATTTGTTTGGTTTAATTGGTTTGTTAACTGAAGTATCCCCTGAGTCTAGAAAAGTGTCTGCCACGCAATAGACCAACAATAAATATTTATTGAATGAGTAAATGAATGGATAGATGGATCACTGATCTGATGGATCATTGATGGATCACTGATCTGGAACCACAGATCTGTTTACTCTTCTGCTGATTTAGTGCCCTACCCTCCCTGCAAACTGGAAAAAAAGTTTTTTCTAAAGTAACATACACATATACAAAAGTCGAGTTTTCATATCCTAAAACTCTGTTTCTAAAATTGCAACTCAAACTCAAGGAGGAAAAAAAGGAACGTATCATATTATTCTAAGGATAGAATTGGGACTGTGGAGCTCGAGTGCAGAGCTCCAGCGGGGCCTCCCATCAGAGCTGGGAACCTGAGCAGGGGAAGCGAAGCTGACAAGCAGAGCAGTCAGCTGGAACTCAGGGCCACCCTGCGTTCAGATTTCTCACAGGCTGTGGCCTTGGGCAGCGGTATGTGCTGGAAGTTTCCGAATCTTTCTGCTTACAGAGACCTGTGCTAACCCCATGATAAGAAAGAAATTCTAGAGACCAGGCTGATGCCGAGGGGTGCAGCTGCCTCCGTCTTCAAGAAAACACCTCCTCTGGTGCAGGGGTCTGAACCCCTTTTTTCTGTATATTTTCTACTGTATTTTGGGCTTTGCAGGCCCCCAGTGTCCTTCATGACTGCTCCTGTAGTGCGGCCACAGATGAGCGGACATGGCTGTGTCCTGATCAAACCTTATTTATGGGCAATAAAATTGGAATTTCATATAATTTTGATGTGGCACAGATGATTATTCTGCTTTTCATTTATATTCATCAATCTAAAAATGTAAGAACAGCGGTAGGCAATACAGAAGCAGGGAGCAGGCTGCACCTGGCCAGCAGGCGTGTTTGCCGCCCCCCCATCTACCCTGATGACTGTCGAATATTTGAGATGTTTCTGAGGCTTGGTTTTTCAGCTCTACAAAAAAATTTTTTTAAGTATTTTGTGCAAAGAAAGGAAATCTAGTGAAGGAACTGACCTTCAACTAATCATGGCCTGGCTTTTTGTTAAAGTCCTTTTATTTAATACAAACTAACAGAAATCCTAAAATCATCAAACTGTCCTACTATCAAAATGCCACCCTTTCATAAGTGAATTACTAGTGTTTTCATATCTGGGACATGGAATGTTTTATACTTGATAATTATGTATTAGAAAAGTAAACTTTTTTTAAATCAAATATTTGTAATTTGTTGTTCCCTGTTATTTTAAGCTATAAAACTTAGGCACTTCTATAAATATGTATTAAATGTGTTATACTGGAGTTCTTAAGATTAGAAACTGCATATTAGAATGAATTAGTTAAAAGAGCAAACTCTAATGAGAAGACTCATTTATAGATTCATTAAAACATTTTTATTGGGCTGGGCGCGGTGGCTCACACCTGTAATTCCAGCACTTTGGGAGGCCGAGGTGGGTGGATCACGAGGTCAAGAGATCGAGACCATCCTGGTCAACATGGTGAAACCGCATCTCTACTAAAAATACAAAAAATTAGCTGGGCATGGTGGCACATGCCTGTAATCACAGCTACTCAGGAGGCTGAGGCAGGAGAATTGCCTGAACCCGGGAGGCGGAGGTTGCAGTGAGCCGAGATCGCGCCATTGCCTCCAGCCTGGGTAGCAAGAGCGAAACTCCGTCTCAAAAAAAAAAAAAAAAATTATTATTATTAATTTATTATTAATTTTGGAGATGGTGTCTCTGTCTGTTGCCCAGGCTGCAGTGTAATGGCATGATCTTGGCTCACTGCAGCCTCCACCTTCCAGGTTCAAGCAGTTTTTGTGTCTCAGTCTCCCGAGTAGCTGGGAATATAAGAGTGTGCCACCATGTCTGGCTAAGTTTTATATTTTTAGTAGAGATGGGGTTTCAGCATGTTGGCCAGCCTGGTCTCAAACTCCTGACCTCAAGCGATCTGCCCACCTTGGCCTCCCGAAGTGCTGGGATTACAGGCGTACACCTGATCTCATTAAAACATTTTCAAGTAGATGTAATACTTGGGTCATAATTTTGAGGTGTCTATCAAGTTGTCTGGAAATCAAGTTGACTTTCTGTTGTCAGATTCATTCTCCATCCTTCCTCTGCTCAGCATTCTTGCCTTCTGGCTTCTGGGTAGGTCTAGCCAATGGGAGAATGACCAAAGACTGGAATTCAAGAGGAACTCTGAGGTCAGGATATTCTTTCTTTCTGCTCCCTGTAGTGTTGCCTGCAATAGCTGCATCCATTCCAGGGTTTGAGATTCTCCCCTTGGAATCCTAGCTCCTGCTGGTCATTTCCTGCAGACACTGTTACCCTTCTGCCTCCCACTCTGGGCTCTCACGCGGCCTCTTCCTGCTGCCCCTCCATCCTTAGGGGTGACGACAGCTTCTTGTTGTGGCTAATCTCTGGGTTACCCACCTGTGAATCCTTAACTTGGCAGCCAGTTCATTTTGCTCTTTGTGACAATGGTTTGTTCAATATGAAATCTTATCTCACTTGCGAGGTAGGAGGCCACTCTTATTGGGTATGGAGCTAGGTGTGGATGCAATGTGGCTCTCGATAGCACCTTATGGATAGTTGTGTCCCAAAGGAAGGATGAGAATAGCTGCTGAAGTCCTAAAGAGCGAGCCTAACTCAAGCTGTTGGCACACAGGCATTACACAGAAAGCTGGAAGTTGAAATGGTGGAGTCCAACTTGCCTGGACCAGCTTTACGGGTTCTGCTGGTAACGTTTTTATCCATGGATGGCTTGCTTGGGTGCAGATGTTGGAGACCTTTTAAAGGTATGGAGAGTCAGTTTGACTACACCGTGTGGAGCAATTTGTGGAGCAAGTTTTAAAGAAGCAAAGGACTTGGAATGCGTGCTTGAAGAAATGCAGGCAGACCTGCTAACCTAAAAACTAGAGTTTTTAATGACCACAGCAAGCAAGCATGCAGTTTGGCCCTTGAAAGGGTCTTTCCTCACCCAGGCTGTAGTGAGCCCTTTGCGGCTCACCACAGCCTCAAACTCCTGCATTCAAATGATCCTCTGCCTCCCAGTGGACTTTGTAGACAGCCTGATATGGAGTCTCAAGAAGATTAAAAAATGTCTTTAATTTCAGTAAATGGCTGCAATCCAAAAAAAAAAAAAAGAAATCTTACCTCAAACAACAGGCTCCCGGACTCTTCAGTTTAAACTTTAATTTTCTCTTCTGTGAATGAAACTACTGACGCTGTTAAAGTCTGCTGACCAAAGACCTCTAGGAACACACCTGTGGTCAACAAAGTTAGGTTTACTAAACTTGCTACAGCAAGAGAGAACGAACGCTGGGGGAATATGAGGCATCCGGGGAAGGGGTAGTGGAGGGAGGCTTACCGTTCTAAGGAGGGTGTAAGGGAATCAAATGTCAGCTCTGAACTGGGTATAAGTCACTGTTTTGAATTTTTATAGTTGTATCCTTATGGACACAACTATCCATAAGTTGCTATCGAGAGCCACATTGCATCCGCACCTACCTCCATACCCGATAAGAGTGGCCTCCTACCTCGAAAAATGAAAGTGGGGCTGGAGACGCTATTAGTAAGAAACCAGTCACTACTCTCCTGGAAAAGGAGGGTTCACTTCTTTTGACGGTTGCCGAGTGTCCTTATTCTTTGCTGTGTACACATAGTTACGGAGTGATCCTGTCTTCATCTTCTTCCACCTCAGATAACACTACGGCCTTGTCTGATCATTGCTTATACTGTGCAACAATGTAAGTTTTTGTGCAACAGAAACTTTTTTGTGTGTAAAAATTGTGTGTGTTCAACTGTCTTAGCTTTTAGCTTCCAGCTGCTGGCAATTTTTCATGTTTTCAGCACCAACCTCACAGACTCACTGTAAGGATGGAATATATTGTATGTCAGCAAATAAAGATTCAGATAAATATTATTGGCACATAGTAAATGCTTAACAAATATCAATGCTGTGGATCGGATATGCTTAGACATCAGATCTCACGCTGAAATTTGATCCCAGTGTTGAAGGTGGGGCCTTGGGACAGGTGTTTGGGTCCTGGGGGTAGATACCTCCTGCATGGTTTGGTGCTGTCCCCACTGGAGGGAGTGAATTCTGACTCTTAGTTCTCACAGAACTAGTTGTTGAAAAGAGCCTGGTGTCTCCTCCTCTTTCTCTCATTTCCTCCCTCTGCCACCTCCACACACCGGCTTCCCTTCACCTTCCACCATGAGTGGAAGCTTCCTGAGGCCCTCATCAAAAGCGGATGCTGGTGCCACATTTCTTGTACATTCTGCAGAAACATGAGCCAAATACACCTCCTTTTTTACTATTACCCAGCCTCAACTATTCCTTTATAGCAACACAAACAGATTAAAACGGTTTCTTCTTTGCCAGTGTTGCTGAGAAAAGACTCCACCTCGGAGTTACGACAGAGCCCCTCATACTGGCGCGCAGGAGCCAGTTATGACGTCTCTTCCCAACTGAACGTCTGGGGACTTTGCATCTGTAGTTTGAATCAGTTATGGTGAGAGAATGCGCAAGCACCACTTGCCAAGATAGTGTCTTTCCCTCAGGAGCTGGTTGTTAAACATTTCCCAGCACACCCACCTAGGAATGACCAAGAGAGTAAGGAGCTCAACAGAAAATAAATGTGGGATTGCAATTTACGAATTTCTTCATAAATAGATTAAAAAAAAAAACATATTTGCTTTGATGGAAGTGGGAAGAAATCTTCGTCAGACTAAAATGAGATTATACCTGGAATGAAGTCCACATTAATGTAAGATTTTTAGGGCAGTATTGCATTTACTTATTTATTTATTTTTCGAGACAGGGCTTTACTTTGTCACCCAAGCTGGAGTGCAGTAGCGTGACACTGGCTCACTGCAATCTCGACCTGGATTCAAGCAATCCTTCGATCTCAGCCTCCTGAGTAGGTGGGATTACAGAATCGCCCCACCGTGCCCTACTAATTTTTGTATTTTTTGTAAAGACGGGGTTTTGCCATGTTGCCCAGGATGGTGTCAAACTCCTGGGCTCTAGGCATCTGCGTGTCTCGGCCTTTCAAACTGCTAGGATTACAGGTGTGAGCCACCACGCCCAACCTTGTATTGCATTTACTAAAGAGCATTAACTATTTATATATTTCTACTCAGCTTAGCTTTTTAAGGTGAGAAGGCAAAGTGCGGGAGACATTCTAATTAATTTACAAAACAATGGTGCATTATTAAATGAGGTAATAATTTTTAGAATTTTGGAAAAATGTATTTTCTGCCATGTATATGCATGTATGTGTTAACGATTTTAGTTACCTTATTACTTGGTGTTTTATGAGAATGCTGTAATGATGAGATTCAGTTTATGCACTAAAACATGGGAGACAAATGAGCAAGGGAAATAAAGCATTATGATCTTAGTTATGTAGAGCTAGTGATACCAGTAGCTATAACACTTTTGTTACTATATAGTGGAGTTGGTATAACAGCTATAACCGTAAGTCTGTTTTTAAACTCAGTAAATGTCTTCTTTCCCTCAGGCAACATCTAATGCAGGTTTTCTGGTTGGTCTTCAGTGATCACCAAGAGATCATTGAGTGTCTTTGGATGTAGGGCCATGGAGTTCTCCAAGGGATCATTAGCATTTGAGCAACAGAAAGAGAAAGGAACCCTCCTGAGAGGTTTTCCTAAACCAAGACTTCTTCCACATTCCATTGTCCATATCTCAGCCACATGGCCACGTCAAGGGAGGCTGGGAAATGTAGATGAGCTGTGTTTCTGATGGGAAAAGAAACAGATCTTTATACATACATACATATATATAGTTTTTTTTTTAAGACAGGATCTGGCTCTGTTGCCCAGGCTGGAGTGCTGGAGTGCAGTGGCATGATCTTGGCTCATTGCAAGCTCTGCCTCCTGGGCTCAAGTGATTCTTGTGCCTCGGTACCTGGGATTACAGGCAAGCCGGGCTAATTTTTTTTGTTTTCTGAGAGGGCATTTCACTCAGTCGCCCTGGCTACAGTGCTGTGGCACCATCTCTGCTCACTGCAACCTCCGCCTCCTGGGTTCAAGCAATTCTCCTGCCTCAGCCTTCCAAGTACCTGGGATTACAGGTGCACACCACCACACTTGCCTAATTTTTTGTATTTTTAGTAGAGATCGGGTTTCACCATGTTTGACAGGTTGATCTCGAACCCCTAATCTCAAGTAATCCACCCAACTTGTCCTCCCAAAGCGCTGGGATTATAGGAATGAACCACTATGCCCAGACCAAACTAGCTTCTATATTAGAAATAATTCATTATAAATAACCAGACAGAAATCTGCTGTGCTGTGAATTACCATTAAATATCAACTAAAATGAGTGAATAAAAACACTTCTGTAAGTTAAACTGTTTCACCGAGTTTTTCTTCCCAGTTGCTGATCTGCACTGGTGTTCATCTCCAGGCTTCTCCACAGCCAGGTGCTGCCAATATCCTGTCCAATTTCAGCTGCAACCTGGGATGACAGCCATTTTTACTTTTATTTTTGTTATTAAAAAAAAATTCTAACATCTAAAATGAGTGAATTTATTTAATTCTTTGCTAACACCAAAATGTAAATTTATGGAAGAAATCAAGAATTGATAAATGTAAATTTTACCACACTCTGCTAAATGAGCCTAGTGGTGTGGACAAATGCATTTAAGAATTTCACCAAACTTTATCTGTGAGTGGTGGCCCTGTGGTCCCATCTACTAAGAAACCTGAGGCAGGAGAAAGGTTTGATCTCAGGAGGCTGAGGCTTCATTGAGCTGTGATGGAGCCACTGCACTCCAGCCTGGGCAGCAGAGGGACTCTGTCTCTGATACATACACAGACACACACGTAAGAATTTCAGCAAACTTTATAGTGATACTAACATTTATTGAGAGCAATTGATTGACATGCCAGGCATTGTTCTAAGCATGTATAAAATCTTTTAGAGCACGTTACTTAAATAAACTCGCAGCAATCCTATGAGGTGGGTATTATTGTTATCCCAGTTTTATAGATGAGAAAAGCACATATTTCAACTTTCAGTTAGCAGCAGATCACACTGGATTCTCTGGCAGCACCAAACCCGCAGGATGCGTCCGTTCTGTAAGCTGCTTCGGGTCCTCCTAAACCTTTGGTCATTCATGTTCTGAAACGCCCGTTCCTCTCGCCGCCCCACTGCCTGTGACTCCCAGCGCACCCCTCACCCAAGCCCCCTAAGCTCTTTCCACGACGCGGAGGAATGACTACCCTTAGCTTAACAAATAACAGCACACAACCTACCAAAGCTACGCTGCTCTGTACACGTCAAACACAAACTCTTTTAATCCAGCACTTACGGTCCTTTACAATTGCCAGCTGGGGGCCGATTTTTCAGAATTAAGAAAGGGAAACCTTTCTCCAGTCCACAGCAAGGCGCGGGAGAAGGTGGGGCCGGGCGGGGGTAGCCTGAATTTTCAGAGAAAGATGCGTGTTTTATAGCAGTGGGCCACTTTTTACAGTATCTTCTCCTAGGCGTTCAAAGCGGCCCCCTCCGCTGTTTGTTGAGATCGCCTGTATGTGGATTCGAGGTCCCCAGACAAACCCCGCTGACCTTCGAAAATTCGCGTCTCTGGTTACCCAAGGGAGACTCTTTAACCAGCCAAACAAATCCGCTCACTCCTGATGACTCCTTGTTCTTTTTAGGGTCAGTTTCAGGTCCAGTGATCTGATTCGGAAGGATTCTCGGGGTATGAAATCAGCTCATCATCCTGGAGAACAGAGGCTGCAGGGAGGCGCCGTGACCTCGCGGAAAAGATGCAGCGCGAATCGAACCCGCCAGCCCCCGTGCGAATTCGTTAACGGAAACAACGGTGGGGACTTGCAGTCAACTTTGGAAACGAGTTTAAAACTCACCTTGATGAGCGTTCCTTAATGAGGAGCCGGGGAGGCAAGAGCCTCATAATCCCTCTTCGCTACCTCCTGTCTGCACCCTCATTCCGAAGCGACTGACCTTCAACAGAATGTATTTCTAAAAAGACAAAATCAACGAAATGCCCCAAAACATCTATACTTGGAATATACGGAGAAAACCAGGTAAGAAAAGGAATGAAATATGAACAAGAAAAGGTGGAAATGAAGCAATTTAGTGGCAGAGAAAATCAGTGAGGGGCTGGACAATTTGGCCCAGAAAGAAGCATCTAGGCGTTATTTTGTATGTTAATTGCTGCCTAGTCTTCTCTAGAACCGAAATTATTTTCATGAATCAGATTGATAGGTAAATAAAAATTAGGTCCCTCGGAGGCCTCGTGGCGCAACGGTAGCGCGTCTGACTCCAGATCAGAAGGTTGCGTGTTCAAATCACGTCGGGGTCAATGATTTTAGCTGGCTAGGTCAGGTAACTGTATGGCGGGGAGTACATGAAATAAATATGACAGGGGAAAAAGTTGTTTTTCCTGACTCTTGCACTTGTATACTCAATTACTTTAGCCTCCTCAAAACTCCCCCCTTCTCTTTGTTTAATAGTCAGGTATACACAAGAATGTGTTATGCTATTTGGGGGCTTATTTCTGGGTTTATAGAGACGTTTTCACTCTTTTATTGCAAACATTCTGAATTATACTCTTCAGCAACTCATTCCTATTGTTAACCCTCTTGCACTTCTCCCCACGCTCACTCCCACGCTCGCGGCCTCATCTTTTCATCCACATCTGTCTCTCCAGCCTTCGAAGCTTAGCAGATCTTCGCAGAGACCTAGTCTGGTTTGAGTGGAGGACCTAAGCTTAGCTGCTTCGTATTTGAATCAACTCTTCTAGGCTAAGGCGGTTCCAGATTTCTGGGATCTCTGCGATTTTCTCATCCCTCCCTGCAAATCACGGGTCACTTGATTTCCAGAGGCAGAAAATCTGAATGCAGTTACCTCCCCAAATTCGTTCAGGGAATGAATGATTACATCAGAAAAGGCTAGATATTCCGTAAACCACCTAAAAATCTTATCCAGAAAATGTGCGTGAATGTGCCGTTTCTCTCCCCACCTGTGACTCGAGACCCCGTACAGATTATGAAATAGCAAATTACAACTAGGAAAAATGGGAAAGTACGTTTATTTCTTCAGGAGTGTTTAAAGTTTTATAACTTACAATGACTTTAAAACATGAAATTTGAAACATTAGCAGACGTTCTGTTATGTATTTACTGTACACATTCACAGAATACACAGTGACAGACATTATATCGGAGAAGTGTACCCCAAATAACCTTTTTATAAACTCTTTCTTAGTAGTAGTGTAAGTCTATGGCCATATTACCAAACGTAGATTACTGCTTTGGAAAAAAGAGAGAGAGAGAGAAAGAAAGAAAGAACTTAATTTCCTGATTGGAAGCTTGACAAACTAGAAAAAGCGTGGCCATGAACTACGACCTTCGTTCCTTCATGTAGCAGAGTGGCGCAGCGGAAGCGTGCTGGGCCCATAACCCAGAGGTCGATGGATCGAAACCATCCTCTGCTAGCAGGCTTTTGGATTTGTTTTTCACAGTTTAAAATAGATCTACCTCCTAGAAGGAGAAAACTGGTATCGTTGTCATGGACACCGTAAGGAAACTTATGTTGATTTGCCTCTCTCTCGGAGATCTGCATCTGTGAATGAAATACATTACTATCCTAAATAGATTAAAAATAACAACAAATTGTTCTCACTGCAGACAAAACAAAAAACCCAAAAGCAATAGTTTTAGCTTTTATTGTTTGAGCACTTACTAGATAACATGCACTGTTCCAAGTTCTGAATCATTTATTCCTCGCTATTCTACAAAGTAAATACTTGCTATTACTCTTATTTTATAAATGAGACATATTGGGGGTTGCTGTAAATTGGGGTTTGCAGAGGTTAACTAACTTGCCCAAAGTCATGCAGCTAGTAAGTAGAGAAAAGATAATGCTCTAAACTGTTCTGCATAATTACAAACACTAATGTTTACAGCAAATATCAAATTATTTTCCCATTTGGGGATCAGACATAGGAATTATTATAATCACCTCGAAGTGGCCCCACACTCACTGCCACTTCAATGACCAATGCATGCATTTATTCACCTATTATTTTCTCAATTTAAAAAATTCTATTTTGGCCAGACGTGGTGGCTCACACCTGTAATCCCAGCACTTTGGGAGGTAGAGAGAAGCAGATCACTTGAGGTCGCCAGTTCGAGACCAGCCTGGCCAACATGGTAAAACCCCATCTCTACTAAAAATACAAAAATTAGCTGGGCATGATGGTGCATGCTTGTAATTCCAGCTACTCAGTGGGCTGAGGTAGGAGACTCCCTTGAATCTGGGAGGCGGAAGTTGCAGCGAGCCAAAAGCAGACGACTGCATTCCAGCAGAGGCGAATGGGACTAGCCCCTGTTTCATAAAAACGAAAAAAATAATAGGGGGAACCTACTTGATTCAGAAGTGTCCCCTCAATCCAGAAGTCATTTTGAAAATCCTGTCTTCTTCTCTCTTTCGTTTTTAAATTGAAAAGGTTTCCGTTAAGCAATGTTATTCATTTGGGAAGATCATGTGGAACTTTCCGTGTCACAGCCGGACGGTTAGCAATTAGACTACAATACATTAAAATACAGGTATCCTTGATGAATATTCTGAGAAGCCATATGCCCGATATGTAGTATATTTGATGGCTCGTGTCAATGTGTAATGTGTGGTGTGGGCTGACTTGTGTCCCCTCCAATTCATATCCTGAAACCTCAGCATGTGTCTGCATTTGGAGAGGAGCCCTTTAAAGGGGTGATTAAGTTAAAATAGGCTATTAAGGTAGGCCCAAATCCAATCTGATTGACCACATTTTCTTTCTAATAAAAGGAAATTCATATACACAAAGAGATGCCAGGAATGCGCAGGCACAGAAGAAACACCATGTGAGGACAGAAACGTTACTCTGACAGGGTGCAGTGGCTCACGCCTGTAATCCCAGTGCTTGGGAGGCTGAGGTGGGCGGATCACTTGAGGTCAGGAGTTCGAGACTAGCCTGGCAAAATGGTGAAACTATGTCTCCATTAAACATATTTTTTTGTTTTTATTTTTTTTTTTCAGAGACGGGGTCTCGCTATCTTGCCCAGGCTGAAGTGCAGTGGCTATTCACAGGCGCGATCCCATTACTGATCAGCATGGGAGTTTTGACCTTCTCCGTTTCCCACTGGGCCGGTTCACCCCTCCTTAGGCAACTTGGTGGTTCCCGGATCCTGGGAGGTCACCATATTGATGCCAAACTTAGTGCAGACACCAGATCGGCATAGCGCACTACAACCCAAAAGTCCTGGGCTCAAGGGATACTCCCTCCTCAGCCTTCGGAGTATCTGGGCCTACAGGCACGTGCCACCGCGCCTGGCCATTAAAAATATAAAAATTAGTGGGGTGTGGTGGTGCAGGCCTATAATCCCAGCTACTTGGGAGGCTGAGGATTGAGAATCGCATGAACCCGGAGGTGGAGGTTGCAGTGAGCTGAGATCGTGCCACTGCACTCCAGCTTGGGCAACAGAGTAAGACTCCATTTAAAAGAAAAGAAAAGAAAAGAAATAAAGCCGGGGAGCGGTGGCTCACGCCTGTAATCCCAGCACTTTGGGAGGCTGAGGTGGGTGGATCACCTGAGGTCAGGAGTTTGAGGCCAGCCTGACCAACATGGTGAAACTCCATCTTAAAAAAAAAAAAAAAAAAAAAAAAAGGTAAAAAGAGGGGGAAAAAAAAGACAAGAAGAAAGAAAAAGAAACAAACAAAACCACAGTCACTTAAGATAGAAAATCGGTATGGCTTCAGCCTTCTCAGTAGGAACATTGAATCTCAGAAAAATTATTTCTAGTTTACAATTCTGACCAGGTGCAGGGGCTCACGCCTGTAATCCCAGCACTTTGAGAGGCTGAGGCAGGCATATCCCAAGCTCAGGAGTTCAAGACCAGCCTGGCCAATATGGTTAAACTCTGTCTCTACTAAAAATACAAAAATTAGCAGGGTGTGGTGGCAGGCACCTGTAGTTCCAGCTACTCTGTAGGCTGAGGCAGGAAAATTGATTGAACCTGGGAGGCGGAGGTTGCAGTGAGCCAAGATCCTGCCACCATACTCCAGCCTGGGCAACAGAGCAAGACTTTGTCTCAAATATATAAAATACGCAAATGTTAAGCAAATGAGAGGGTAGAGCCCAGACATTTTTCAGACATGTAAGCTCTCAAAATATGTACCTTTCATGTGGATGCTTTCTCAGCAAGCAACTGGAGGGCACACTAAAAAAAGAGAGCAAATCAAGAAAAATGAATTATTAAAGTCATTTAAACATGGAGTACAGAAGGAATATGTCACAGGAGAGACAAAAAATAACAGTTTTTAGGATGATTGAAAGGGGCATATGAGTACAGGTGAAGCTTCCACGTATGTGTCTGAATTTGAAGTTTGTTGATTCCTTCCAAGTTTTATTGTTAGAACATGAACTCAGCTTTTATTATCAAATTCCTAGTAAAATGAGAGGAATATATGTGACCTATGGTAACATGTCTAGATTTGAGCAAGCTGTAGGAGACACTTTTTCTCTTGTTCTTATTTTTTTTTTTTTGTTTACTCAAACTAATACAGATGCATAAGGAGAGACTTTTAAAGTAGGATGAAATGTACAGACTGTGCAAAGCTCTTGAATCTTTGGAGAGATGTTTAGACAACTGATGAAGTGCTTGGGGTTGGATTAATGATAAATACCTAGAAGCCTAAGCAGTAAAAACAAAAACAACAAGAAAAGACAATTATTATTAATACTGGGGGAAAATAAAACTTAACAATGTATTTCTTTGCTCATCTGCTGAATTATTTTTACAAAGTTATTGTATTTTAAGCTACAAATATTAATGTATCATGTATTGTGCTGTAAGGATATGAGACTTGCCTACTTGGCTATCTGTAAAAAAAAAAAAAAAAAAAAAAAAAAGACATAGAAAGGGAGCAGGTATGTGTCAGGGGTCCTGGGGTGTGAGGAAGAAGGTGAATCAGTTTCTCATCTTCTATAAAGTCAACAGAAGGACCATACAAACGTATTATTTAGAGATATGTAGGTAAATATTTTAAAAAATAGGCTACGTCTAAAAAGTAAGCTTACCCTATGCAGCCATTTATTAGGCAAAGATGAAAAAAAAAAGTAAGCTTAACCCCTCAACCATGACTATGGGTGCTAAAAGTTTCCTTAAACATTGTACATGCTATTACATATCACATATTGTATCTCTCATTTTACCAGCAATTTAATCGCTGAGTTTGTGATCTGCCAACGAAACTTGGAAGGAATCAACCAACTTCAAGTTCAGGTGCATATGTGGTAAGCTGAGAATGTTCTTTGGGTGTTTTCTATAGTGCAAATCAGGGATATGTTTCAATAACTTTAAAAATTGCTGGAGAACAGGGAGCAGAAAAGAGACTGTTGATTTTTGTTTCAAACGATTCTTGAAATTACGTGTACATAAAAAGAATAGAAGAGAACCTAAAATTGTTCGCGATCTCGAAATTTTCTATTTGTGAATTCTCAATCAAAGCTCTCACAAAATGCCACAAGGGTTTTCTTGGACTGGCACGGTAGCTCACGTCTGTAATCCCAGCACTTTGGGAGGCCAAGGCAGGCTAATCACTTGAGGTCAGGAGTTCATACCAGCCTAGCCAAAATGGCAAAACTTCGTCTCTATTAAAAATACAAAAAGAATAAGCTGGGTGTCTTGGGCACACTTGTGATCACAGCTACTCTGGAGGCTGAAGCAGGAGAACTGCTTGAACCCAAGAAGCAGAGGTTGCGGTGAGCTGAGATTGCCCCATTGCTCTGCAGCCTGGGTGACACAGTGATACGTCTTAAAAAAAAAAATCCCTATATTAAGTTTTATCAAGCAACGCGAGAATTGGTTAGTTCTGAAACATCAATTTAGTGATGTGATTTTTTAAAAAACTTATGGATGCGAAAGAATAGTGAACTGAAGCTGGAATCTATGTTATAAAAATGTCATCTTGTGTAATGTTTTTAAAAATTAAAATAAATAAGATGTATAATAGATGCCGGGGAAAGGGGCGTTTATGGAAACTCAAGGGTTCCACTAAAACCTAACGAGCCAGCCAGGAGTCGAACCTGGAATCTTCTGATCCGTAGTCAGACGCGTTATCCATTGCGCCACTGGCCCACACCGAGCGAGAAAGGGAAAGCCATTATACCTATAGAAAAAGAGTCTTGGGATTACTGCGTCGCTCCAAACATGAATATATGAAACTTTTCTTTCTAATCTTAAGGATTTTGAACCCTAAACCCTCCGATTAAAACAAAATAGTTTTATTTGTTCCTTTGACTTGTCTTACTCATGAAGTATGATTCTTTCGTGGGTAATGAGAAATCCATACTCGTGCACAATGATTCCCTCCTGGACAGTGAAATATCCATTATGAAGTAATTTGTAAAAGATCTGAGATACGGTTTACTTTGGGCTGCGACGTAAATTGAAGTTGTCCTGCCCTGAATATGAGTCCCCAAGAAATCCATTGTGATGTTAACTTGTAAAAGATGGAGAGTTTTTAACACAGCCGGATGTTACCTGACGCTGTGAAATTCTAGTACCGTAGTCGGCAGGATTCGAACCTGCGCGGGGAGACCCCAATGGATTTCTAGTCCATCGCCTTAACCACTCGGCCACGACTACAGGTGCAACAAGCATTCCTAAACGTCTTACATGTTTCTATATGTCACATATTGTACTCGTTTTATTAGAGATTTAATAGTAACTGAATTCATGTCCTAACAATAAAACTTGGAAGGAATCAATAAACTTCAAGTTCAGGCACATACATGATACGCTGAGAATGTTCTTTGGGTCTTTTCCATAATGCAAATCAGGAATATGTTCATCAACTTTTCAAATTTTCATATTTTTGCCTAGTAAGAAAATTATCCTCAGGACGGGCGTGGTGGCTCACATTTGTAATCCCAGCACTTACTGAAGCTACTAAAAGTTCAAAAAACATAGCCAGGCATGGTGGCGCACGCCTGTAATCCCAGCTACTCAGGAGGCTGAGGTGAACCGAGATCGCGCCGTCGCACTCCAGCCTGGGCGACAGAGCGAGACTCCATCTGTGAAAAAAAAAGAAAAGAAAATTATCCTCAAAAAATAATCTAACAAAGATGTTCCATAGATATGTCCTATATTTTTAGACAAAGCTCAGTACCTGCGATGTACTATTGGCTCAACAAATGTCAGTGCAATTGTAACTGTCATAAAATCCCAGAATCTAGATCCATCAGAATGTTCCACAGTGAAGCCTATCTTCTGTCTTTTCATAAAACTCAGAATATTTTCACCAGCTGAAAGAACATTTCTGAATGAAACGAGAAAGTGAAAAATATTTTTGTTGGTGAAATCCTCTTTAGTTTATGGGGCCTTCTCTCACAAGAGGAAGAACAACTGCATGTGATATTCCGTGGATAATAGTTTGAATTTATATTCAAATATAATTTGAATCTGTGATCCCAAAGGAAGAGCAGAACCCTCGATTTCTAAAACTACCCTACCATTACCACAATACTATGCATCTGTGTGTATTAGTGAGCAAGTCAGAGAGTCTATATTTAATCAGTGGCCCAAATCTATGAACAGAAGAAGGGTAAGGAATGATAAACTATTGCCCATGTGTGGATGGAGTAAAAATTGTCTCTACTGGGCTCCTGGAGCCCAGAGGAGCGAGATCTCTACCAGATCTCTACCAGATCTCGCTCCTCTGGGCTCCAGAATATACAATTGTCCTATTGTTTTTTTTTTTGCTTGTCCATGGGCATCTCAAAAGCGATGCATCCCCAAAGGAATGTTTCATCCTTTTCCTCAAACTTGAATGTCCTTCAACAATCCAAATTTTTGGAAAAATTTGGTTTGAGAAGATATCAACACCAAAGACCAGCCACCAAGAGCAAAGACTCTTCTTGCCCCTTCCTCTCTCTGATTCCCGTCCCATCAGTCCTTCAATTCAACCTTCTAGTTCGCTCTCAAATCTGGCTTTTCTTCCCCAGCCTCAGATCACTTTTTTAAATGAGGCAGTTAGTTTCTCATGAGTTACTGCAACAACTTCTTAGTCTTTTGGCCTCCCGTTCCTGATCCCTTAATGTATATTCATTTCTTCATTCTTCCAAAATTATATTCTTTGGAATAAAAATAAGCACTTTGAATATGGATAGTGAGACAGAGTATTGCCTATTGTTTCAAATTCTTTCTATGTGAAATAGCAAAAGCCAAGCACTTTGCTAGGTGCTGCTCATTCAATGGAGAATGAGATTTCTTTCTTTCTTTCTTTCTTTCTTTGAGATGGAGTCTTGCTCTGTCATCTAGGCTGGAGTGCAATGGTGTGATCTCTGCTCACCACAGTCTCCGCCTCCTGGGTTCAAGCTATTCTCCTGCCGCAGTTTCCAGGCATGCACCACTCCACCTGGCTAATTTTTTGTGTTTTTAGTAGAGACAGGGTTTCGGCATGTTGGCCAGGCCGATCTTGACCTCTTGACCTCGTGATCTGCCTGCCTCTTCCTCCAAAAGTGCTGGTATTACAGGCGTGAGCCACTGTGCCCAGCTTGGAGAGCCAGATTTCTAAAGGATTACAGAAGTTAACACTTAAATCACTGAGTGCAGGTGAGAAGTGCAGCCATAACATAGCAAGTATCCCCCAGAAAGAGTGCTGGATCTCAACCACAAAGGTTTTAGGTGCTTGCCTGGAGGGTCACTTAATTAGACTTGAAGCGTCATGAAGAAAGGTTTCAGTGTTACCTTTTTTACCTCTGAGTCCTCCATTGGTGCTTAATAAGTATTTTTGGACTGAATTATACTTAAGCTCAGATCTGGATCTGAAGGATATGTTAAAGTGAGCCAAATTGGGGTGGGGAAGGAAAATGGGGTAGGGTAGTGTTTTAGACCTAAACCTTATGGAATATGGAAGAAACTGAAGCAAGTTCCCTGTAGTTGAAACAGTGCTTTCTGGAGAGGTACTGAAAAGGGCAGTGAGGAGTGATAACTCCAGAAATGTAGTTGAGGGCAGATTATACAGGCAGAGGTAAATTGGCACTAACCTAGAATGTGTGTCTGATTGTGGCCTTTACCTCCTTTAATGTCTTTGAAGTTCCCTGTGGCCTAGCAAGAAGACCACAAATGACATGGCAGGCCTTCATCTTCTGCATCTGTCCAACCTTTTCAGCTCCTCTTCTGGTCACTCACTCTGTCAAGGCAGCCTGGAACTCCTGAGACGAGAAAGGACCAGTCCTACCTCACACAGCACTGGTGTCCTCAGCCTGACCGCTGCCATGTCTGCTTGGAGCTCCAGTGCTCATCCTTCAGGACCTTTGTTTAAATACCACAGCCTCTGTCAAGCCTTTTTGAAAAATTAAAATTTTTATTGTAAAAATTATCAGGCCGGGTGCAGTGGCTCACGCCTATAATCCCAGCACTTTGGGAGACCGAGGTGGATGGATCATGAGATTAAGAGATCGAGATCATCCTGGTCAAGATGGTGAAACCCTGTCTCTACTAAAAAAAATTAGCTGGTGTAATTCCTCATCAGCAATGGAACAAGCCCTAATGGAAGAGGACTGTGTTCCAGTATCTGAAGGAGGCTTTAGAAGGTGGATGGTAAAAAACTTCTGGGAATTGAAACAACTTGTTCTAACCCAATGTAAAGAAACTAAGAACTTTGAAAAAAGATTAGATAAAATGTTACAAAGAATCGACGATATAGAGAGGAATATAAATGAACTAATGGAGTTGAAAAATACAACACGAGAACTTAGTGAAATATGCACAAGTTTGAATAGCCGAATTGATCAAGCAGAAGAAAGGATATCAGAGGTCGAAGACCGACTTAATGAAATGGAACGAGACGACAAGAATAGAGAAAAAAGGATAAAAAGAAATGAGCAAAGTCTCCAAGAATTATGGGACTATGTGAAAAGACCTAATCTACGTTTGATAGGTGTATCTGAATGTGATGGAGAGAATGAATCCCAGCTGGAAAATACTCTTCAGGATATTATCCAGGAGAATTTTCCCAATTTAGCAAAGCAGGATACCATTCAACCTCAGGTAATACAGAGAACACCACAAAGATATTCCTTAAGAAGAGCAACCCCAAGACACATAATCATTAGATTCACCAGGCTTGAAACAAAGGAGAAAATACTAAGGGCAGCCAGAGAGAAAGGTCAGGTTACCCACAAAGGGAAGCCTATTAGACTTACAGCTGATCTCTCAGTAGAAACCCTACAAGCCAGAAGAGAGTGGGGGCCGATATTTAACATCCTTAAAGAACAGAACTTTCAGCCCAGAATTTCATATCCTGCCAAACTAAGCTTCACAATTGAAGGAAAAATAAAATCTTTTATGAACAAGCAAGTACTCAGAGATTTTATTACCACCAGGCCTGTTTTACAAAAGCTTCTGAAAGAAGCATTACGCACAGAAAGGAACAACCAGTATTAGCCTTTTTAAAAATATACCAAAAAGTAAAGAGTATCAACATAAAGAAGAATTTACATCAACAAATGGATAAAATAGCCAGTTAACATCAAATGGCAGTAATCTTAAATTGAAATTGACTAAATTTTCTAATTAAAAGATACAGCCAAAACCTAACGGTATACTATATCCAGACCCATTTTATATCCAAAGATACACAAAGACTAAAAACAAAGGGTTGGAGAAAGATTTACCAACCAAATAGAGAACAAAAACAAATAAATAAACAAAAAGGAGTTGCAATCCATGCATTTGATAAAACAGAATTCAAACCAACAAAGGTAGAGTGGTATAAGGATCAATACATCCTAACACCCAGATACATAAGACCCATAAAGAGATTCAGACGCAACGGAACAGAAAATTAATAAGGATATCTAGAATCTGAACTCAGATCAGTAACAAGTAACCTTAATAAGCACTTGTTGAGCTCTTCACTTTAGATAAATAAAATATACATTCTCCACTTTAAATATACAAAATAATGATCAGCCATTATTAATACCCATTAAAAGCAATATTCCTGTTCTCTCTCCCCCCTTTTTTTTCTTCCTCTCTTTTCCTAAAAAATCTCCTTTTTCCTCTTCTAAATTTATAGATCTTGTAAAAAAAAAAAAAATTAGCTGGGCATGGTGGCGCACGCCTGTAGTTCCAGCTACTCGGGAGGTTGAGGCAGGAGAATTGCTTGAACCCAGGAGGCGGAGGTTTCGGTGAGCCAAGATTGCACCATTGCACTCCAGCCTGGGTAACAAAAGGGAAACTCCGTCTTAAAAAAAAAAAAAAGAAAAATTTCAAACATATAAAGAATGTGAAAGAATAGGTAATTATCTGTATACTCATCACCCAGATTCAATAATTAGCATTTTGCTATCTTAGTCTCATCTACCTGTTTCTGCTGAATCATATGAAATTCACTTGCAGACATTATATCACACCAAAATCCATAAACATGTATTGCCTAAACATCATCTTATTTAACTACAATATCATCAATACACACACACACACGAGCAATTCTTTAAGAACATCTCATATTTGGTGTGCAGTGGCTGTAATCCCAGCGTTTTGGGATGCTGAGGAGGGAGGATCTCTTGACCCCAGGGTTTGAGAGCAATGGTAAGAAAACAACCCCTTCTCTTGTGCCTCTCTACAAAGAAGCCTTTTAAATATCAGCCTAGCCTGTTGGCAGGCTCCTGGGCAAGTGAGAGAAACCCTAAATAAGTGAATAAAAGCATCTAAGCATTTATTTAAATTTATCTAATATGTTTTTAGAGGCAGGTTTTTTTTTTTTTTTTTTTTTTGGAGGCAGAGTTTTGCTCTTGTTGCCCAGGCTGGAGTGCATTGGTGTGATCTCAGCTTACTGCAACCTCCGCCTCCCAGGTTTAAAGGATTCTCTTGCCTCAGCCTCCTGAGCAGCTAGGATTACAGGCATTCACCATCACGCCTCGCAATTTTTTTTTATTTTTAATAGAGACGGGATTCTTCCATGTTGGTCAGGCTGGTCTTGAACTCCCCACCTTAGGTGATCTGTCCGCCTCAGCCTGCCAAAGTGCTGGGATTACAGGTGTGAGCCACCGCACCGGGCCTAGCTGCAGTTTTTAAATGTTTCCGTACATTCTTTCACATTAGAACAGTCTCCCAGCTTTGTATTGTTGTCATTTCTTCATGACATCTTTTAATCTTTCTCTCCATCCCTCCCTCCTCTCCCTCCTTCTTTCCTTCCTTCCTCTGTTCAAGTCCCAGCCTGGGCAGCACAGGGAGATCTGGTCTCTACAAAAAACAGAAAAATAATTAGCCAGGCACGGCGGTGCATATGCCTGGAGTCTCAACTACTCGGGAGGCTGAGGTGCAAATCACTTGAGCCCTGGAGGTCGAGGCTGCAGTGAGCCGTGATTTTGCCACTGCACTCCAGCCTGGGCGGCAGAGTGAGACCCTGTCACAAAAAAAACCCAAAACAAAACAAGAAAGAAGTCTGTCTCATAGAATGTCCTGCATTCTGGATTTCTTTCATTATTTCCTGATGGCATCTTTTAATTTATTTCTTACTCCTTTTAAATTACAAGATAAATCTGAATGATTGATTTTTGAAGAATTTGAGGGATTAGATTTAGGTTAAGCATTTTTGCCCAGACGTTGTTCTTTTTTTTTTTCAAGAACACGTGCACTTTATTGAACACAACTGTGGGAAAGTGTGTGAGGGTAAAGGGCTGATACAGGATCGGCTGGGGGCAGGGTGAGGAATGGAACCTGGAGGACGTGGGAGACAGGTCACGGGCAGGGCCCCTGGCCGGGATGATTCCTCTTGATCTACTGATAGGCTTGCAGAATCAGTATTGGGATGATGATCAGCAGAATGGTCATGATGATGCCCCAAATCAGGGCCCAGATGTTCAGGCACTTGGCGGTGGAGGCGTAGGCCTGGGCTCCAGTCAGGTCGCCAACCATCTTCCTGTCCCTAGAATTCACGGAGTAGGCGAACACTATGAAGCCCAGGCAGCAGGAGTTCATGAAGAGGGTGTTGAACAGGGACCAGACGACGTGGTCGGGCACGGAGGTCTCGCTTCGGATGTGGATCACGGTGGATGTCGGGGGCGCAGGGTTGTGGGGCGCCCCCAGCGCAGCCACCTCATGTTCCTCCTTCAGCATCTCATAGTTCGGGGGACGGTCGGTGCGGGAGGGAGTGAAGAAGGTTTGGACGGTGTGGTTCATGGTGTCCAGGGAAGACTGTGTTCTTTACCATGTACTAACTTCACATCAGGAAGCTCTGTCTCGCAGACACTGAAGACGGAGTGGTGCCCAGGGTTATTTCTCTTTTCCAATTGACAAGTAATTTTGGAGTGGCACTTGACACCACTAGCCTACGTTGTTTCCCAGCCACCTTTTCCTGACGATTTTAAGATGGTTAAGTTCTTTCTTTGCTTTAGTCTTATTTTTCCAACGGTTGCAGATGGTGATTCTCCTAACTCTACCAGTCTTCGATATTTTTTAGAAGATACTTTTGTCAGACGGGTTGACCTCTTTCCTGCCTTCCTTCGACCCCCAGTCTTTCCAAGGGGTTCCCTTGGCAGCTTCACATTACTCTTACATAATAGCCTTGAAACTCAGGCAGGTTGGCACTAAATTGTAATTGGGTCTGACGTGTTTGCGCTTTATGGTCTAGGGTCCGTTCTACAGCCTGTAAGATCTGTAAATGGTTCTCATACTCGAGCGTGCAAACGAACCACTTGGGTAGCTTGGCTAAAACCCAATATCCTAGGGCCCACCCACAGCGATTCTAAGTAGGTCAAGAGTAGGGCAGACTAGGAAGGGAGGTCGGCCTCGAAAGTTGACTTTTTTTTTTTTCTTTTTGAGAGTTTTATTAAAAACTTTTTTTTTTTTGAGACGGAGTTTCGCTCTTGTTACCCAGGCTGGAGTGCAATGGCGCGATCTCGGCTCACTGCAACCTCCGCCTCCTGGGTTCAGGCAATTCTCCTGCCTCAGCCTCCTGAGTAGCTGGGATTACAGGCACGCGCCACCATGCCCAGCTAAATTTTTGTATTTTTAGTAGAGACGGGGTTTCACCATGTTGACCAGGATGGTCTTGATCCCTTGACCTCGTGATCTACCCGCCTAGGCCCCCCAACGTGCTGGGATTACAGGCGTGAGCCACCGCGCCCGGTAAAGTTGCCGTTTTTAACAAGCTCCCAGGTGATGTTACTGGTTCACTGACCAGACCAGATTTTGAGTAGCACTGACCCAGAAGACGTACTGTATGGCGTTGTGGTGGAGAGACAGAGAAGGATAAACAATTAGAGGGTGGCTAAGAACAGAGCAAAGGCAAGGATTGCATAGGAAGGAATCTACAATGAGGGCAACTTAGTACAGCAAGTGGAAAGACGTACATTTCTTTCTTTCTTTTTTTTAATTGCATTTTAGGTTTTGGGGTACATGTGAAGAACATGCAAGATAGTTGCATAGGTACACGCGTGGCAGTGTGATTTGCTGCCTTCCTCCCGTTCACCTATATCTGGCATTTCTCCCCATGCTGTCTCTCACCAACTCCCCACCCCGCGCTGTCCCTCTCCTATTCCCCCCAACAGACCCCAGTGTGTAGTGCTCCCCTCCCTGTGTCCATGTGTTCTCATTGTTCAACACCCGCCTGTGAGTGAGAACATGTGGTATTTGATTTTCTGTTCTTGTGTCAGTTTGCTGAGGATGATGGTCTCCAGGTTCATCCACGTCCCTACAAAGTACATTTCTGATTACTAACTTTGAGGAAGGAAAAGAAGAAAGTAGCAGGTCCCCCAAGTAACCACGGAGGGATTCGAACCCTCAATCTTCTGATCCGAAGTCAGACGCCTTATCCATTAGGCCACGTGGTCCTCGGCTGGTGGGCATTCTAAGTTGCTGACAGAAGATAATCTTCTCTCCATTGTACTAAGTGTAGAGAATCATTGTTGTAAACCAAGGATTTTCCAGCCAGTAAAAAAAACTTACGGTCTGCTTGAGGAGAGGTAAAGTTTAATCTAACGGTTAAAAAAAAAAAAAAAAAATACTGCAATTGTGTTTGCAGCCGCCGCTGCGCTCTCCAACGCCAGCGCCGCCTCTCGCTCGCGGAGCTCGGCCGAAGAAGGTGGGTAAGAAACGAGGCTCGTCCAGAGCAGACTGCCCGCAAATCCACCGGAGGTAAAGCACCCAGGAAGCAACTGGCTACAGGAGCCGCGCGCGAGAGTGCGCCCTCTACTGGAGGGGTTGAGACACCTCATCGTTATCAGGCCTGGTTCTGTGTGGCCCAGTGAAATTAGACGTTATCAGAAGTCCACTGAATTTCTTACTCGCAAACTTCTTTCCAGCTTCTGGTGCGGGAAATTGCTCAGGACTTTAAAACAGATCCGCGCTTCCAGAGCGCAGCTATCGGTGCTTTGCAGGAGGCAAGTGAGGCCTTTCTGGATGAAGACCTATCTACCTTTTTGAAGACACCAACGTGTGCGCTGTCCATGTCAAACGTGTGACAATTATGCCAAAAGACATACGTGGAGAACGTGCTTCAGAATCCACTATGATGGGAAACATTTCATTCTTAAAAAAAAAATTCTCTTCTTCCTATTATCGGCAGTTCTGAACGTTATTTTTTTTCCATGGGGTCAAAAGTACCTAAGTATATGATTGTGAGTGCAAAAATTGGGGACAGAAATGAGGTATTGGCAGTTTTTCCATTTTCATTCGGGTGTGAATTTTTAATATAAATGTGATGTCAAGCATTAATGCAAGTTAAAATGTTTCAGTGAATAAGCTTCAGCGGTTCAACTTCATAATCATTATAAACAAGCCTGTTAATTTTTTTCTGGACAGTGCCAGCATTTGGATTAAAAACAAAAACAAAAACAAAGAAAAACAGCTGGGTGTGGTGGCATGTGCCTGTAGTCCCAGCTACTCTGGAGGCTGAGGCTGGAGGGTCGTTTGAGCCCAGGACTTCTGAGCTGTAGTGCGCTATGCCCATCGGGTGTCCGCACTAAGTTCGGCATCAATATGGTGACCTTCTGGGAGTGGGGGACCAGCAGGTTGCCTAAGGAGGGGTGAACCAGCCAAACTCGGAAACGGAGCAGGTCAAACCTCCCTTACTGAATAGCCACTGCACTCCAGCCTGGTCAACATAGCAAGACCCCATCTCTTAAAAAAAAAAAAAGTAAATTTCTTATTGATGGCAACTAAATGGTGTTTGCAGCATTTTATCATGGAGTAGATTGCATCCATTCACTACATTTTTCTAACCGAGTTGTCCTACATGCAAGTACACTTTTTTTTTTTCTTTTTTTTTTTTTGAGAAGGAGTTTTGCTTTTGTTACCCAGGCTGGAGTGCAATGGCGCGATCTCAGCTCGCCGCAACCTCCGCCTCCTGGGTTCAGGCAATTCTCCTGCCTCAGCCTCCTGAGTAGCTGGGATTACAGGCACGCGCCACCATGCCCAGCTAATTTTTTGTATTTTTCGTAGAGACGGGGTTTCACCATGTTGACCAGGATGGTCTCGATCTCTTGACCTCGTGATCCACCCGCCTCGGCCTCCCAAAGTGCTGGGATTACAGGCGTGACCCACCGCGCCCGGCCCAAGTACACGTTTTTAATGTCTGTCTTCTGTGCTGTTCCTGTAAATTTGCTATTAAAATACATTAAACTACGGAAAAAAAAAAAAAAAACTGTGACGTTTCAACTAGTTAACTACCAAGGGCAGCAATATAGTACTTCAAAAACTACTAATAAAGTGCTTTATCTTTTGATTGGCAGAGAGAAAGGCCACGATGAGAAAGGAAGGCTTGAGCTGAGAGCTGGCGAGGTGAAGACAGAAGCAGATTGCTTTCCACACGCAGGGAATCACCGCTGCCTTACGATGCTTCCAGGTAAAGACTGTGGGTTAAACACAAAAATTTATTTTTGCATACTTCGAAAATCCTACTCAAACAACACTAAAATATACATCCAAATAGGGAGAGAAGAAAACAGAAACAAAGTTTTGTAATCTGGAAAACTGATTTTGACAGCCCTGAGAAAGCTAAATCCTAAACCAGAAGTGGGAAAGGCAAAGAGATGTAGATGGTCACCACTGAACCCCCATTTCTATCGCTTTTCCCTATGCCAGGCTCAGAAACTGCCAGTACAGCTTCATCTGGAAACTACCTGTTCGAGCTGAATGCAGCCTTCCTCCAACCCCCTTAAATTCATATGTTGAAGCCCTAATCTCCAGTACTTCCGAAAGTGACAGTATTTCCTCTGCAAAATGGAGAAATAGAATGAAATAATATTTATAAATAAATAAAAGGGAAAAAAGAATGGGGCAGTATTTGGAGAGTCATTAAAGGGGGTAATTAAGGTAAATTGAGATCACGAAGGTAGGGCCCTAATCATAATGGCCCGTGTCCCTATAAGAAGAGATTAGGACACGGACAATAGAGAAAAGATCATTTAAAGGCAGAGGGAGAAGACAGTCACAACAAGTGACTTTTTTGTTGCAAGTCAACAAAAGAGGCCTCAGGGGAAAAAAATCAATCAGACAATCACCTTGATCTCCGACTTCTAGTTTCCAGAATTGTGAGAAAGTGATTTCTGCTGTCTAGGCCACCCAGTCTGTAGTATTTGTTACAGGAGCACGAGTAAGGAATATACTGTCCTTCCTCCATCCTGGAAGACTGGACGTTTATTTTCATTCATTCATTCCTTCATTTATTTGAGATGGAGTTTTGTTCTTGTTGTTCGGGCTGGAGTGCAATGGGCGATCTGGGCACACTGCAACCTCCGCCTCCCGGGGTCAAGCGGTTCTCCTGCCTCAGTCTCCCTAGTAGCTGGGATTACAGGCATGCGCCACCACACCCGGTAATTTTGTATTTTTAGTAGACACCAGATTTCTCCATGTAGGTCAGGCTAGCCTCGGCCGCCCAAAGAGCAGGGATTACAGGCGTGAGCCACCGCCCCCGGCCTTATTTTCTCGAAAAAGCAAAATATCGGGTTTCTGGGGTGGAGGATTGATTCTCGAACTTTTCCCACATCACAATCGCCTGGAAGGGTATTTAAATCAGACTGGGCGGCTTGCGTCCCGTTTCTGATACAGTAGATGTGGGGTTTTCCTTTTTTTTAGGTTCCCTGATGCTGCAGACCCTGAGGCACTTCTTGAGAACCGCTGGGCTGGAGGAAGTTAAGCCCTGGGGCTAGTGGAAAACGGTGAGTTCAACAAATGTCAGCGGCTTGTTTGGGGTTATTGTTGTGAACTGATTGGCATGTGTCCACAATAGAGACCAGAGGGCCTGCGGATTCTGACTGAGAAGGGATTGTTTAGGGAAGAGATATTACTAAGTTAGGCTTTTGAAGCCGAGCCGGCCGAGGATGGAGCGGTGTGCAGATAGGTCTGAGTGAAGCAAGGGCTGGCTAGGCCAGGTCCAGGGGGCAGGGCGAGGCTGGGATTCTCTGGTGAAGAGGGAGAAGTCTAGTACATTTACAGAAAGTAGTGTTACAAACTTTATAACCGTTCTTATTACTGTTTCCCTGCAAATCTAAACCGAACACACAGACTGTTTCGAGAA
Organism: Saguinus oedipus; assembly: GCA_031835075.1. Lineage (NCBI taxonomy): Eukaryota > Metazoa > Chordata > Mammalia > Primates > Cebidae > Saguinus > Saguinus oedipus. The sequence goes on along the minus strand of CM063172.1, from coordinate 5,296,756 downwards.
CTGGAAAGACTGGACTTGCGAAACAACTGTTTTTAATATATGGAACATTTAGTTGGGTTTGGAGATAATATTTAATCCGGAACCTCCCTTATTTTTCTCAACAAAGCCTCACCGAAACTGGGAAAAGAGATCAAGTCAAACAATAAATTGTTTGGGAGGAAGATAAGACTAGATTCTTACCTAACAAGGAAAAGAAAAATCTTCGAGGCCTCGTGGCGCAACGGCAGCGCGTCTGACTCCAGATCAGAAGGTTGCGTGTTCAAATCACGTCGGGGTCAAGGGAAGTTGGGTTTTAGTGATTTGTATCGAGGTATATTTAGTCAGTCAACCCAGGAAAAAGAATTCAAGAGCTTGATGGCAGCGGTCCAGAAAGGACACCTTCTATTATCTGCATCCACCATCTCTTTTGCCCTTGGCTTGCTGTTAGTACTCCCAAATGAAGAATTCCCCTCGTGGATAGTCTCTCTTTGGCCCCTCTTTGAAGTGAAACTAAACACTCTCCTCTGGCATCAGATACCTTTTTCTCCAGGTAAACCCCTAAACGTCGGCGCTTTTTCCATGCTTATCCCCTGATCTCTTTCCTTCATGACTCTTCCTTTGCTTCTCTGCCAGCAACACTTCTTGCCTTCTTCTCAGCTTCGACCCCACTCCACCTGGAGTCAGGAACTTGGAACCATCCTGGAAAACACCTTTTCTTCGCTTCTCAATGGAATCCTAAGTTATGCTGAGTTTTACCTCCTCGTGTATCAGATCTCATTTCTCTAATTCTCTCCATTATTACAATGGCCGTTTTGCTTCCAACTTTTATCTCTTGCCAGGGACATTGACATGAATCTTTTGTTTTGTTTTTTGTTTTAGTTTTGAGACAGAATCTCACTCTGCTGCCCAGGCTGTGGTGCACTGGCACGATCTTGGCTCACTTCAGCCTCCACCTCCCAGGTTCAAACAATCCTCCCACCTCAGCCTCCCAAGTAGCTGAGACTACAGGCACGCGCCACCATGCCTGGCTAATTTTTGTATTTTTAGTAGAGACGGGGTTTCGCTATGTTGGCCAGACTGGTTTCGAACTCCTGGCCTCAGATGAGTTGCCTGCCTCGGCCTCTCAAAGTGCTGGGATTACAGGCATGAGCAACCACACCTGCCGACTAGTCATTTTTTTTTTTTAACATGCAAGTATTTTCCATTTTACTGTATTCCTAAAAGGTGTATAATTAGAGTTGTGTTAAAGTTCTATACTGGTATTGTACAGAAATTATTTTCTTGCTTCAGATTTCACTGTTAGTAATTGTATTAGTTTGCTACAGTTGCTGTAACAAATACCATAGACTGGGAGGCTTAAAATACAGAAATTCATTTGCTCACACTGAAACCATCCTGGCAGAATTATAAGTGATGACAGAAATCTGACATGACTGACTCCATCTTGCTTCTCACCTCACAGGCTAAATTGGTTTTCTGGTTATTCTAGTGCAGAGGCCAAGATAACTATAAGAGGAATTCCGTTTACAGTTAAACTTTGAGGCAAGGAAAATTGACCTCACCTTCTTTTGGGGAGATTGAAGCTGCAGTCACAAGAACAGGCAAGAATTATGGTAGGGTCCTGAACTTTGCTAAAGAATATCATAAAACAATAACCTTCCACTAAGCTTGTTTTTCTATAAGTTGCTTACCTCCCCCATAGTCACTAACTGGGGGAGTTGCAAGATATATAACTTCCTGGTAGGGCACGGTGGCTCATGGCTCGAATCCCTTCATTTTGGGAGGCCAAGGCGGGTGGATCACCTGAGGTCAGGGGTTTGAGACCAACCTGGCCAACATGATGACACCCGGTTTCTACTAAAAATACAAAAAAATTAGCCAGGCATGGTGGTGGGCGCCTGTAATCCCAGCTACTCGGGATGTCTCAAAAAAAAAAAAAAAAAAAAAAAAAAAAAAAAAAAAGATTTATAACTTCCCCAGCTTTTCTTATACATAACATAATTATCGTGAAACTTAAAAGCTGGGTCAGTATGGTGGCTCACACCTGTAATCCCAGCACTTTAGGAGGCCAAGGCTGGTGGATGACCTGAGGTCAGGGGTTCGAGGCCAACCTGGCCAATATGATGAAACCCTGTCTCTATTAAAAATACAAAATATAAAAATTAGCTGGGCATGGTGGTGGGTGCCACTAATCCTAGCTACCTAGGCGGCTGAGGCAGGAGTATTGCTTGAACCTGGGAGGTGGAGGTCACAGTGAGCCGAGATCACATAAAACAATCAAACAAAAAACATTGGTATTTGAGACATTTCTCAGATTCAGCTTTTCAGCAGATCAAAAGATGCCACTTGATCCTGAGATCCCTGAGCCGAGTACAGATATTTAATCAACACAGTATTGCAATAAAGAAGAGTAGAGCATGAACTGAACTCAAATTTCTGGCTCGATCTGTGGGCTCACTGCAATATCTGACTCCCAGGTTTAAGCAATTCTCCTATCTCAGACTCCTGAGTGGCTGGGACTACAGGTGCACGCCGCCACGCCTGGCTAATTTTATTTTTGTATTTTAATAGAGATGAGGTTTTACTGTGTTGCTAGGCTGATCGAGAACTCCTGAGCTCAGGCAATCTGCCCGCCTCGGCCTTCCAAAGTGCTGGGATTACAGGTGTGAGCCATCGTGCCCGGTGTGAATGGGCACTTTAAAGTGAGAATGAAGGAACAGAAAAGGGGGTAAGCAGGGCTCAGTGGAGTCAGGGAAGTGAAAAATTACAGAAATCAGAAAGAGGAGATTGGTTCATATGAACCCCATCTGGGTTTGCTAACTGGTGCTTACAGAAGTTCAGTTCCTGCCTTCCCTCAGAAACGGGAGACCAGGGGCTGTATGTTCACGTGTTGTTTGGAGCCACAGTGCATTTTTTAGGCAGTCTTGAGTTTTCTCAGGCAGGCATTTTAAGGGGGCTAGGGTCATCTTAGGGATGTGGCCTTGAGCTGTTAGAAACTATGTTAGTGTCTTTAGTCTTTTAAGGTCAAGGTTGAGGCTTAGTTGAGAAGAATGTACAGAGGAGCCTGGCTAGAGTTTGGTCAAGGAGAGAATCTTTTTTATTTGACAGTGCGGCAGACCAGGTCTCCCTAATGGCTGAACAGGTAGGCCTCCATTACAACTCTTTCAGTACTGAAAGAACGGTTTAGTTAAATATTAAAAGCTAAAAAAAGTCAATGCCCTGATACAAAGGCTGGAATATAACCAAAGCCCACCACGAGGACGTCATTAAATGCATGCACACTTACATGTAGACATAAAGCTTAGAAGGTGTATAAGCCCTGGAAAACTGTGATTTTGAGTTGGTCGGGCCATAATTTCCAGGCCTTCTCCCTGTACCCAGTTACTCCTGGCTGGGCTTGTGGTTCATGTCTGTAATCCCTGCATTTTGGGAAGTAGAGGCAGTCAGATCACCTGAGGTCAAGAGTTCAAGACCACCTGGCCAACATGGTGAAACCCCATCTCTACTAAAAATACAAAAATTAGCCAGGCATGGTGGTATGCGCCTGCAGTCTTGGAGTAACTGGGATTACATTACTCAGGATGCTGAGACACAAGAATCACTTGAACCCGGGAGGTGGAAGTTGCAGTGAGCGGAGATCACGCCACTGCGCTCCAGCCTGGGTGACAGAGCAAGACTCAGTCTCAGGAAAAAAAAACAAAAAAGAAAAAGAAACTCCCTTCTTTCTAGTTCATTTGCATCTCATTCTTGGGCCCCAAGAATAAGCAGCCTGACCCTCGGCTTGGTCGGAGAGCAATAGTAGCAGTATTATTCAGTTACAGAAGTGAAAAATAATAAGAAATTCAGAAGACTAACAGGAGAGAATTGGCTAAATAAATTCATTATGTATAATAGAGCCTGAGTGACAGAGTGAGACTCCATCTTAAAAAAAAAAAAAAAAAAAAAAAGAAGAAGAAAAAGAGATAAAGGATGGAATTTGCAAGGATAAATGTATACTTGACCCAGATATAGTAAATTGATGTAAGCGGGATGGCCTCTGGCTGATAATGTGAGTGGCAAGAGTGGAGAATGTGGGATTAAGGGGGGAAATCACAGACTATTTACACCAAAGCAGGATTTTGGACTATTAAGAGAGTTACCTATGATTTTAAAAAAGAGTGAGAGGACAGGGAAAATAACCTATATACTGATCTACAGTCTAGGGAGACGTAGTTTTGTTTGTTTTCATAGGTGACAGAAAAAACTTAGATTACTCTGTATCAGGAAAGATGCATTGAATAGTTCAATTGTAATTGTTGGGATTTTGCAACATGATATAGAGTAACATGTAGAAGTCACCTTTAAAAATAACCTTGGGCAATTGACCAGGATGATCTTGAACTCCTGGCCTCAAGGGATCCTCCTGCCTTGGCCTCCCAAAGTGCGGGGAGTGCCTGGTTTACTGTCTATATTAATATGAGTTTACTATTCCACTATTTTCATCAATGTATCTTTACTATTCCCTCCCTCCCTTCCTCTTTCTCTTTATCTCCCCCTCCCCTCCCCTCCCCTCCCCTCCCCTCCCCTCCCCTCCCCTCCCCTCCCCTCCCCTCCCCTCCCCTCCCCTCCCCTCCCCTCCCCCTCCTCTTCCCTTCCTTCCTTTCTTTTTCCTTTGTCACCCAGGCTGGGTTTCATTTGATGGGCCATCTCTGCTCACTGCAACCTCCTCCTCCCGGGTTTAACGATTCTCCTGCCTCGGCCTCCGGAGTAACTGGGATTATAGGCATGTGCCACCACGCCCGGCTAATTTTTGTATTTTTGTATTTTTTTTTTTTTTTGAGACAGAGTCTCACTCCCTCACTAGGGGCCAGGCTGGGGTGCAATGGCGCGTCCATGGCTCACCGCAACCTCCGCCTCCTGGGTTCAGGCAATTCTCCTGCCTCAGCCTCCTGAGTAGCTGGGACTACAGGCGTGCATCACCATGCACAGCCAATTTTTTTGTATTTTTAGTAGAGACGGGGTCTCACCATGTTGGCCAGGATGGTCGCGATCTCTTGATCTCGTGATCCGCCCGCCTCGGCCTCCCAAAGTGCTGGGATTACAGGCGTGAGTGTCTTTTTCACTTTGAAAGTCTCCAAGGGTCTCGTACCAGCAGACTTTCTGCTTACTTCTACGTTCAAACGTTCAGAGAATTTGTTTGTTTGTTTGTTTTGAGACAGGGTCTCTGTCGCCAGGCCGGAGTGCAGTGGCACGATCTCGGCTCATTGCAACCTCTGCCTCCCAGGTTCAAGTGATTCTCCTGCCTCAGCCTTCCCAGTAGCTGGGATGACAGGCGTACGTCACCATGCCCGGCTAATTTTTGTATTTTTAGTAGAGCTGGGGTTTCATCACGTTGGCCAGGCTGGTCTCGAACTTCTGATGTCAAGTGATCAGCTCCCCTCGGCCTCCCGAAGTGCTGGGATTATAGGCGTGAGCCACCGCAATATTCTTACTTATTTACTTATTTCTGTGTTCAAATGTTTACTCAGAATATTTAGACATAATATTTGATTGGATTAAAAAACATTATAGATAGAGAACATACATTCTCACTTTTTTACTTATTAAGGACGAAATGATGGTAGATATGAAAAACGAAACAAATCGTCTTAGCAGCGTTTGGTAATGGTGGTTCTTTCCCGCCGCTCGGAAGACTTAAGATCGGTTCTTGCACAAGGCGGCTGACGTTTTTATACCGAACATTTTCGATGAGAATTGCAAGTAAACAATGTTTGGAAATAATAATAACTCCCTCCAGTATCCAGGAATGGCTGAAATTTACACAGGGATTTATAACTTCACCTTTATAAATTACGCCAATTAGCCTGCGCCTGGTTTTCCAATAACTCGAAACACACTCCCGTCTGAACTCGAGCGAGCTTCAACTTCAGCTGATTTGAATTTTTCGAGGGAGATTTCTAAACCTCTGGTGTATGAAAGTGGCGTGCAGCCCTATATGGATGGTCAGTGTGCACTTTTCATTCTTTGGGAGAATTTGGCAAACAACGAACCATTTAGAATTAGGAAGATGCCAAAAATTGTAGCTCTCTTTGACAGGGAATTTCTGTGTGCCAGCAGAGTGGCGCAGCGGAAGCGTGCTGGGCCCATAACCCAGAGGTCGATGGATCGAAACCATCCTCTGCTAGGTGTGTTTGTATCTTTTAGTTGAATACTAAGTAAGTAAAGAGTCAGATCCTCTCCAAAAAAGCGGGGCTGGTGGGCTGGTGGGCTGGTGGGCTGGTGGGCTGGTGGGCGGCGTGGAGGTTTAAATGAGGCGAACTACAGGTTAGCGAACCTAACCCGTTTTAGGACCCCACAAGGTCTCCAGGTGGAAATGCAAATTTACAGTCTTCAGTAACTGTTAAATCCTACTAATTCCGTGTGGAGGGGCTCTCAGTGTCCGAGATACGGAGACTATTTAGGGGTTGGCTTGCGCCCCGTAGTAAGTCTTTCGTACTTTATACATCAGACAGTTCTTGCAGTTTGCAGTATCTCTTTTAGCCAATATCTAAATCTTCAAAATTTTTATTTTGTTTTTTAACCAGGATGAGAGACGTTCCAGAACTGTTGTTACGTTGTCAAAATGAATGAATTTAAAGATAGCTGTAAAAAACCACATATATTCCTCATGGGAATATATCCAGAGTACAGGAGGCACGTAGTCGTGGCCGAGTGGTTAAGGCGATGGACTTGAAATCCATTGGGGTTTCCCCGCGCAGGTTCGAATCCTGCCGACTACGACGGGCTATTTTCTTTTTGGGTAGAGGAAATCCGGTGCACTGCCTGTGCAATCACAGAATTAACACGAAGTAGTGCTTTTAATTTTTCTGCTATTATCTTTCTCCACAAAAGTGGAAGCAGGTAGTTTTAGTCCTTTTGTGTAAGAAGGCATAGAGAAAAAATTTTGAAGTGTTACATGGGAAAGCACTTGAAAATACTAGTAACTTCTGACACTGCTATAACAATGATGGAAAAACGGTGAAGCTGTTTTGCCTTTAAGTCTGCTTGAAATGCTGTCTTCCTGTCTGAAATCCAGCTCATGTCTGACTTCCCAAATCCTGCTTGCCTTTAACTTATGGAATCAGTATCTCAAACAGGTCCTTTCTGGTTCCCCTCCTGTCATCCTACTTTCTGAGGCCAGAATTGCAGAGAGGAAACATCAGATGGAGAATATCCAAAACTGTTCCATAGATGTCTTAAGAGATTTCTAAGTTTCGATATTTTCTTTTATACATCCATAAGTAGAAAAACATATGACCAAAAAGTTCAGCAAATGCAGTGTTGTGACTAATCAAGAAAAAGTTCCTATTCATCATCTCTGTGGGAAGATCAGAACAAGATTTTGGAAAGGTGAGTTCTGTTCTTGCTTTCCACCTGCCAGAGCAGTTTTGCTGCTTTCTTGGAATCTGGCAATACGCACCTACCTTGAGACACCAAAGTAAACGGTACTCTCATTGGACCAATTCCACGAACTACATTGACACTATCAAAAATCTGCCAGGAAATCAGACTGTCTTTGGCCCCATGGTGTAATGGTTAGCACTCTGGACTTTGAATCCAGTGATCCGAGTTCAAATCTCGGTGGGACCTACTGGCTTTTTAGTGCTCTTTCCTCCTGAACACTTAAGAACCTTAACATCCCATCCCAGTCGGCAGCACGATGCTTCCCTGCAGAACAGCATCCTCTAATCTTTCACCTGAAATTTCACATGTGACCTCTCTTGCCCCTCGTCTCCTATTGGACATCAGTTCCCCAGATTTAGATTATCATACCAAGTTTAAGGATACATCTTCCACCTTTCAGACCTAAGTTCTTTCCTGTTTTGAACAGTACTCAAAAGGGTTCAAGTTTTATCAGTTTCTAAGATGGACTTCGTCCAGGTATGTTTGTAGTGCATGTGACTGTCTTGGGGCCTCTGTTATTTGGGATGCAGATGGTGTTAATTAAATAACTATAGACTATTGCATCAAATAGATGACATGCTCTGTAATCAATACTTACAGATATTCATGAAATTAGCAGTGGGTGGTGGCCCCATGGTGTAATGGTTAGCATTCTGAACTTCGAATCTGGTGATATGAGTTCAAATCTCAGTGGGACCTGCTGCTTTGGTTTTGGTGACCCCGTTTTCCTTTGTGTTTCTCTTAAATCGTCAACACATCCTGGTCTGTGGATTTTTCTCTCGAGGTTTCTTCTCCCGATTTGCAAGTGTCATGTAACTCCTGATTCTCATTTCTGGCTTCTGATTAGTATCAAGTCCTTGCACAATCATAACAGTAATCTTGGTTTTTTTCTCTTAACACCTACTCTTCCCTGAGTTTCCAAATGCAGTCAGATGCTCTAGTTATTTACATGCTCAGGGTGCTTAATGGTTTAGGTGTCAGAGGCCCCTCCTGCAAATCTTTTCTTCTTTGGAGGCTCCTCAAAATGCAAGGGTTTACATAAGAATTGTCTCAGCAACCGCCTCGTGTAAGGATCTCATAGTATGTTGCTCACCACTCTGGATGAATCCAGGAATTTGAGTCCAAATCTCTTTGAGACTTTAGCAACATCTTGGTCGATTTTCCTCCAATTTCTCCTAAATCATTAGCCCACCTTCGAGGTGTACCCACATGGCTGCAAGCACTGCCAATTACCTCCCGCCAATCAGCATGGAGCCCTGCCCTGGAGAAAATTGTCTCTACTTCTGGAACTTTAACCGTAGTCCTCTTTTACTTGATGTTTCTTTTTGCCTTTTTGCCCAGAGTTTCTCAGATTCTGGTGAGTTAGAATCTTGGCCCCAGTGATTAAGAGTTTATATTTGACAGTCCCCAATCTGTTTCTTTCTTTTCTAGAGCCGATTTAAAGCATTCCATCTGCTTCTAAGCAGTAACACTGTCCTTAAAATGTTTGGACTGCACAATGGTACAGTTATACACATCTTAGAGCCTCTACTGCCTGTATTCAGTTGGGGCTCCATCCACTCCTTAAGCTAATGTATTGTCCACATTATTTGAAAGATGAACCAGTATGTTAAAAGTACACATTAGTCTTTCAGTAGAGATTCAACTTCCATGTCCTGGTGACTTAATGTCTAGCACCTAGGCTTCAAGTCTCAGAGGACCTGTCTCAGTTTTGGTAACCTTGCTCTTGGGTTTACCCAAATGGACAAGTGCACTTTGGCATGAATAGATACTCTCTCAGACTTGGACTTGCTATTTTCTGGAGCAACATCCAGCTTCTTGCTCTTTCCTTTGGCTGCTGAAAGTTGTCCTTTGCCCATCACCCTCATATATCCCTAGAAGTTCTTTTGAAAGCTTTGCTTTGCTTTGCTTTGCTTTGCTTTGCTGGAGCCTGAAGTCAGTTAGATTCCTGTAAGTTAATTATCTGCTGGGCTGAGTAAAGGTTCATGTGTCAGAGGCCCCACCTGTGAGATTTTTCTTCTTCAGAGCTCACTCTGAATTCTCCATATGCTAACTGGACTCAGGCCTGAAAATGTGCAAACCACAAATTGAGTCATCCAGGAATCTGCATTTTTCTCCATATGGGAAACCCTCTATTAGTGTTCCTTACATGGAATCTATGCCTATTTTAAAGATTAACTGACCAGATGCAACAGTATACACATCCTCCCTAGAGCTTTATTATACAAAGGTAGCATGCTGTAATGGTCAACACTCTGGACTCCAAATACGTTGATCCCAACTGTTGGCAGGACTCTAAATTCCTTCTGTTGACTCTCCCTACAGTTCAAAACGTATCCTCCAGTGCTCTCAATAACAGCAAAAGAAGAGTCCTATGAACTCCTCTGGGCTCTAAACATTGTTCTGGAAAAAGCCCTGTAAAGTGTTTCTTCTATTTAACCCGTATTCATAGCAGTGCCTTACTGGCTCTGTATTAGCTTCCTATTGCTGCTGTAACACTTATCACAAACTTGGTGGTTCAAGACAATGTGAATTTATTTTTTGTTTTTATTTCTTTAATTTATTTTTTCATTATAGAATCTCACACTATTACTCAGGCTGGATATGATGGCATAGTGGGACAATCATAGCTCATTGCAGCCTCAAACTCTTGGGTGCAAGTAATCATCCTCTGTGAGCCTCCCAAGTAGCAAGGCCTACAGGTGCACACCACCTGCCCAGGCTAAGACAATGCCATTTAAATTTTTTTTGTAGTTTTGGACATCAGAAGTTTATAATAAAAGTATCAGCAGGGCTGTGTATCTTCTGGAAACATCATGAGATAATTCATTTTCCTCGATTTTTCAGCTTCTAGTGGCCCCTTTCTTGTATCACTTCTTCCTTCTATAGTTACATTTTCCTACTCATTGAACCTCCTGCCTTCCTTTTATAAGGACCCTCTTGAGTACATTGGACCCACTTAGATAATCCAAGATAATCTCCCCATCTCAAAATCCTCAGTGAAATCCAATCTGCAAAATTCCTTTGACCACTTAAGGTAATGTAAGGTAACATATTCACAGGTTCTGGGGATTGGTTGTTGACCTATTTTGGGGATCATTATTTAGCCTATGATGACCTCTGTTAACAAATAGTAGGCATTTGTTAATGCTCTTTAGGTTTAATCTATCAGTTATAACTTTTTTTTCAAGAAGATAATGTATAGATTTACATCAGACTTACACACAAGTCGCAATAGGAGAATCTTACAGAAAGGCTCTATGATGTGAGGATTAGCATCTGAACTCAGATTTGGCAAATTTCTGATGTCTTGTATTTTTACCTTCTCAATATACTCCCTCCCAGCTGTAGGATCCACTGCTCTATGGCCGATCAGGCCTTCCCGAATATATTAGTTATCTGTTGTATAATAAACTGCCCCCAAATTGGCAGCTTAAAACAACAGACACATATCTCATGTGAGATATCATGAAAGTAATATCCTATCACATTTTGTATATTCTGTAGATGAGGAGCAGATTGCTCAATCTAGCCGACATTCAAAGGGAAGAGAAGACACAAGAAGTGTGACCAACATGCTGTAAACACTAGAGACGTCAGGGCAGAATAAGCCCTAATTGGAGCTGGTCTGTTGCTATGACTGATACTTTGCAGACACCTTCTTTTGATTGGTTAGGAAGTGCTGTATCGGGAGCGATTCCTGGTACCTTTCAATTGGGAAAATTATCTCTTGGCCTCACATCTTAAAACGTAGTTTTCCTTTGTGTATCTCCCTTTATAATTAAGCCGGTATTGAAGAGCTTGACTGCTCTGAACCCCTCCTGGGTTCAGGCAATTCTCCTGCCTCAGCCTCCTGAGTAGCTAGGATTACAGGCACGTGCCACCGTGCCCAGCTAATTTTTTGTATTTTTAGTAGAGACGGGGTTTCACCATGTCTTCTAATATGAATTAGAATCTATAGAGATAATGCCCTGACATGAATCCTTCTCACAAGTTCCTCATGGATTCAAATGTGCAGCATGGAGAACTACTGAGGTAATTTTTCCCTGACCACCCTAGTTAACTTGTCACCACTCCTATGCATTTAGCATCCTCTGACATACTGTGCATTTTATTTTGCTTTCCTTTCTCTCTTTCTTTCTTTTTTTTTCTGTGAGACTAGTTCTCCCTTTTCACCCAGGCTGGAGTGCAGTGGCACAATCTCAGCTCACTGAACCTCAACCTCCCAGGTTCAAGTGATCCTCCTGCCTCAGCCTCCTGAGTGGCTGGGGCTACAGATGCGTGCCAACACACCCAACTAATTTTGGTATTTTTTGTAGAGATGGGGATTCACCATGTTGCCCAGGCTGGTCTTGAACTCCTGAGTCCGAGGAATCTGCCTACCTAGTCTTTCCAAAGCGATTATAGGTGTGAGCCACTGTGCTTGGCCTATATTTTGCTTTATAAATTGTTTATTGCTTATTTCGACATAATTAGGTTTCACCAGGGCAGGGAATTTTGTGTGTGGTATATACATCTGTTCTTAGAACAATGCCTGGAACATATGAGATGCTCAATAAATATTCATCAAAAGATCAAATGAAGCAAAGAACCAATGAACCTTTCAGGTCCAGATCTGTTTACCGCGCTTTATAATTCCTAATCCGAACACCATTGAGACCAAGCAATATTTTTTCTTTCCAGAACACTTTAGAATTTGTAGCAAACTGAAGCATTAAAAAATAAAAGTTCATACATTTCTTGGCCTGCTATGTTTTGATGCTGATTTGAGATGTAATATATTTGATATTTAATTGGTCATTCTTTGGTACCTCCTTAGAGTATACAGTTTTAATCCCAATCACATTCTTTTTTTTGAGACGGAGTTTTGCTGTTGTTACCCAGGCTGGAGTGCAATGGTGCGATCTCGGCTCACCGCAACCTCCGCCTCCTGGGTTCAGGCAATTCTCCTGCCTCAGCCTCCTGAGTAGCTGGGATTACAGGCACGCGCCACCGTGCCCAGGTAATTTTTTGTATTTTTAGTAGAGACGGGGTTTCACCATGTTGACCAAGATGATCTTGATCTCCTGACCTCGTGATCCACCCTCCTTGGCCTCCCAAAGTGCTGGGATTACAGGCTTGAGCCACCGCGCCCGGCCCCCGATCATATTCTTAATTTCTTTTCTTTTCTTTGCTTTTGAAACAGGGTCCTATTCTGTCACTCTGTTATGTGAGTTGGAGTGCAGTAGTGTGATTATGGCTTGATACAGCCTCCCACTCCCAGGCTCAGCTGATCCTCCCACCGCAGCCTTCCAGGCACCAGCCACCACACCAGGTTCATTTTTTGTGTATTTTGCAGAGCCGGAGTCTCTTCATGTTGCCTAAGCATCCTCCAGCATCAGGCTCCCAAAGTGCTGTGATGACAGGTGTAAGCCACTGTACATGGCCTTATTTTTTTTTTTTTTTGCCACATCATGTCAAAACACGCACATACACAATATTATTGTTTTTGTAATTTTATTGGGTCTAGGTGGAAAAGCAGCTCCTGGTATTCAGGAACTGGCCTGACCCTATTCACTAGGCCTCCATATTGTCAGGAACTGGCCAGGCAGTCACTGCTACATCATGGGGTTCTTCTGTTGTGCCTAATCTCACAGAACATTAGCATCAGACTGACTTTTCTGACTGTGATGAAATGAGACAGAAACAACCAAGGAAAGGTTGGGCATGGTGGCTCATGCCTATAATCCCGACACTTTGGGTAAACCAAGGTGGGTGGATTGCTTGAGCCCAGGAGTTTGAGGTCAGCCTGGGCAACATAATGACATAGTGAGAACTTGTCTCTATAAAAAGATTTTTTTTTTTTTTAAATTTAGAATTTAAATAAAAGAAATAAAAATGACAAAACTAAATATCATTTTTGTCACATTTCTTTGTACAAAATAAGCAAAACAAAACCAAAATCCCCCAAATGGCCCCACAATTCTTCAAGATACAATCCAAAATCTAGGGTCTGGCATTGAGAACCAATCACAGTTTGACTGTGACCCATCATTTCACCACTTTACCAGTAATCCACTGGAGCTTCTAGGAGTGGCGATGGTTATTTCTCAGATGCCATCATATGGCAGGCATCCTGAGAATCCTACCGAGGAGTGTCCAGGGATGCAAAAATCGACATAACTGGTTTAATGATGGTGTTCATATACATGACCCAACTGGAAAGACAAAATCTAATTTGATTTTAGAAACAGAACAGTTATTAATTCCATTCTTCCTTTTTAATTTTTCTTATTTTTTTCCTTAAAAATTATACTTTGTCATCTTTATTCGAGTCCATTCCTCCCTCCCGTCTTCCCTTTAGTTTTTCTTCCTTTACGATTGTAAGAAGGCCATTTATCCATCATTTCCATCGCTGGAAACATTTAGTGAAACAATAGGAACTGCCAAATTCAACTGCTGAGTAAAGAAACATTATAAATCCTAAGTGTGTCAAACATGTGACGAGGTGGCCGAGTGGTTAAGGCGATGGACTGCTAATCCATTGTGCTTTGCACGCTTGGGTTCGAATCCCATCCTCGTCGCTCAGCTTTCTCTGCTCATGGGGCTTTTGGTTCCTCTTGAGTGAGGTAATTGTCTGATATACGCCCTTTCTCACTGAGAATGAGGTGTTTATTTTTCAGTTTGTATTAGGACACTAACGCGTGCTGGCACTAACAACCTTCTGTCGGTAACATGAATACTGATCACATTTTATAAGGGTTTGAAAAAATTACGGTAAGCTATGCTCGCTCCGCGCAGGTACCAATCGCTGCTCCAGATCCCCAGCACGTTGTTTTAGTTGAAAACTGATTTCCGATCCTCTGATTTTTTTTTTTGCTTAACCCCTAAATAGCGGCTGGCCTTTCTCCTTATCTAGCTGTGATCCGGTGATTGTTAACTACATACAACTGGGGAGATTTTTCACCGTTCCCTAGTCTCCCGCCCTGCCCCAGGCCCAGTTAAACTGGGATCTTTAGGGGGTTGAATACAGTGGTCGTTTTGCAAGTGCCTTGGGTCTCCCCAGTTAAGAACCATCGGTGTCCTCACTGCCTTCTTAGTTTTCGTTTCACTGTTTTGGCAGTTTTCATCATAAATGTGTCATCGTAAGGAATTGGGCCCGGCACAGTGGCTCACGCCTTTAATTCTGGCACTTTGGAAGGCGGAGACTGGAGGATCACTTGAGCTCAGGAGTTTGAGACCGACCTGGGCAATATACCCAGACCCCACAACCCCACCCTCCGTGCATTTGAGAGAGAGAGAGAGAGAGAGAGAGAGAGAGAGAGAGAGAGAGAGAGAGAAAGGAATTGGTTACATATGCCATGTTATTCCTAAATAACGAAGCCCATAGGACCATTAAAATTTATGTTATATAAAAATCATACACACACAAAAAAACTGCTAAATCTGCTAAACTGCCATTTGGCCCATATCTACATATCCCATACCTAAACAAAGAAACACAAAAAATTGGTTATGCTTATGCCATAAGCAAAAACTGTTCAACTTAAAAACATCTTTTTAAAATTTATGTGGTTTATCAGAGGCTCTGTTGTCTTCCACTTTTAAACGTATCTCCTCTTAATCTGGGTTTTTGGTGGACAAAAGGGAGGGGTGTTACATAAAAGTTAGCTGCCTGCATATCTGGGATATTTAATGTTTCAGAATTCAAGAGTGTTGGTGAAATCCTGACAGAGACCACCAGAGACATACTTGTAGACAAGCAAAATTGGATTTGTTAGTTTGTTGCAATGAGGAAGACAAAATACCATTAGCTGACTCTGTAATTTTGTGATTGTATATCCGAATAATTTTTATCTAGCAAATGAGAAGATAGGCTGGGTGTGGTGGCTCACGCCTATAATCCCAGCACTTTGGGAGGCAGAGGCAGGCAGACACATGAGGTCAGGAGTTTGAGCCTGTATGGTGAAACCCCATCTCTACTACAAATACAAACATTAGCTAGGTGTGGTGGCACATGCCTGTAATCCCAGCTACTTGGGAGGCTGAGGCACAAGAACTGCTTGAACCCAGGAGGTGGGTGAGCCTAGATTGCTTGAACCCAGGAAGTTGCAATGAGCCGAGATCGTGTCACTGCACTCTGGCTTGGGTGACAGAGTGAGATTCTGTCTGAAAACCAAACAGACAGACGGAGAATAAAGCAGGATTATCACTATAACTGGTCATATTAGAAAGGATGTTTGGTTACTTTTGTTATTTGACGATGCCTATTTTTCTTTGTTTTATTCATCATGACTAAAAACTGTATTGTTTTTAATTTCAAGTTATAATGGCCGCAAAGTGTCCTTGCCTGTTGGTGTTTTTTGAGATTGCTTATATCCAATAGGAGTTGGCCAGAGCTTTGCTGAGAGCCAGGCCAGCTCCTAGCAGCTCCAAGTCCTAGCTGTTAATGTCAGACCAGTTCTGGCTATCAGGGGCTGTTGTTCTCTTCCTCAAGATATAGGTTAATTTGTAAGTTTGATAAATTCTTGATTTCTTTCCATATCTAAGCCCTTTGCCTAATAACTCTGCAATTCCTCCCTAAGAGATGTGGTGTATTTCCACACCACTCTGCCTTTTGCCTTGGGCAAGAAAAAGACTTTGGTCAATGTGACGTTAGTAGGCATGAGTCAATTAGGGTCTTTTAATACACCTGCATAGTTGCATGTTCATATGCACCTCTGCCATCTTCATGAGAGAAATTTTCCCTTGGGTAGCTGCTCTTTTCACCCTTGGCCCCAAAAAGAACGTGCTTTGAACTAACCAGTTCCTACTGTGAAGTGCCAAGGAGGTCAGCTGAACCGTATTCACGCCATAAGGCACAGCCATCCATGTAACTTGGCCTAGAGTTGCTGACATTCAACTGACACACAGAAATGCTTATTATTATATGTTTTTAAATATTTGTGCATGGGTGTGTTTTAATGGAGCAAGAGCTGACTGAAAAACACACAGTCTTTACTTCTTGCAAGTCGTAATAAAAATCTTTATGTTTTTGGCTGGGAATGATGGCTTGAATCTATAATCCAGATTTGGGAATTGAGGCAGGATTGCTTGAGGCCAGGAGTTCCAGATAAGCCTAAGCAACATAGTAAGACCCTGTCTCTACAAAAAATAAGTTAGCTGGATATGGTGGCATGTACCTGTAGTTCCAGTTACTTGGGTGGCTGAGACAGGATTGGTGGTTGAGGCTGCAGTGAGCCATGATTGCACCACTGCATTCCAGCCTAGGTGACAGACTGAGACCTTGTCTCATAAAAATATATAATAGAATCTTTATGTGTTTGAACTGTAGTGTAGGCAAAATTTTACCTCTACTCTTTTTTTTTTTTTTTTTTTTTTTTGAGACAGAGTCTTCCTTTGTCACCCAGGCTGGAGGGCAATAGTGTGATCTCTGCTCATCACAACCTCCGCCTCCTGGGTTCAAGTGAAGCTCCTGCCTCAGCCTCCAGAGTAGCTGGGATTACAGGCACACATCACCACGCCCAGCTAATTTTTTGTATTTTTAGTAGATACAGATTTTCACCATGTTGGCCTAGTTGGTCTTGAACTCCTAACCTCGTGATCCTCCTCCTTCAGCCTCCCAAAGTACTGGGATTACAGACATGAGCCACCACACCCAGCCACCCCTACTCTTATTAGGATTTTTCCAGCTGGACTCGAGAATTAAATTGACATAAGGCAGATTAATATAAGACGAGAAAATTTATTTAATGTAAATTTTCTGTGGCACAAGAGCCTTCATTGGAAAATGAACATGCTAAAGAGCAGTGAAAGTCGAACACTTATGTGCTGAATTAGACAGAAAGAGCAGTGAGAGTGGAACACTTATGTGCTGAATTACAAGGTGCAGTGAGAGGGGAACGCTTATGTGCTGAATTAGACAGAAGGTGCAGTGAGAGGGGAACACTTATGTGCGGAATTAGACAGAAGGTGCAGTGAGAGGGGGACGCTTACGTTCGGAATTAGACAGAAGGTGCAGTGAGAGGGGAACACTTATGTGCGGAATTAGACAGAAGGTGCAGTGACAGGGGAACACTTATGTGCGGAATTAGACAGAAGGTGCAGTGAGAGGGGAACACTTATGTGCGGAATTGGACAGAAGGTGCAGTGAGAGGGGAACACTTATGTGCTGAATTAGAAGGTGCGGTGAGAGGGGAACACTTATGTGCTGAATTAGACAGAAGGTGCAGTGAGAGGGGAACACTTATGTGCTGAATTAGAAGGTGCAGTGAGAGGGGAACACTTATGTGCTGAATTAGACAGAAGGTGCAGTGAGAGGGGAACACTTATGTGCTGAATTAGAAGGTGCAGTGAGAGGGGAACACTTATGTGCTGAATTAGAAGGTGCAGTGAGAGGGGAACACTTATGTGCTGAATTAGAAGGTGCAGTGAGAGGGGAACACTTATGTGCGGAATTAGACAGAAGGTGCAGTGAGAGGGGAACGCTTATGTGCTGAATTAGACAGAAGGTACAGTGAGAGGGGAACGCTTACGTGCGGAATTAGACAGAAGGTGCAGTGAGGAGGGAACGCTTACGTGCTGAATTAGACAGAAAGTGGTGAACTATGCAACTGTAACAAGGCAGAGGCGCTCGGGCTTGGGTAGTTACTTGGGTAGAGAAGTGGCTGGGAGCATAAGGACTCATTTAACAAGATTTGTTTACATAGATTTCCCTCAGCCTCAGTTTTCCTAGAAACTAGAATGAATGATAGTTTCATTCTAGTTTAGGGAGGACTTGTTTCCCATAGGAATTTAATCTTCTGCTTTTAAGAAACAGAATGAGAGTCACAGTGATATTCTTGCACCTGCCATTTTTCAAGTGCCTTTAACTCATAATAGTCAATGTGCCAGAGGGGCACAGTTTTTAGTTCCTTTAGAATCTATGTCTTGTACTATAAAGTGTAATTTACTTGTATAATTTGCTTATTCATTTTGTGTTTTCTGTGTTGTGTCCTCCTGTCTTCCTTCAACTACAAACCTCTTAAGAACATGGTTTTGGGGCCCAAAGTGGCTCCGGCTGGATGTCGTGGCCCTTGTGAAGGCGAGGCCAAGAGTTCAAGGCCAACCAACCTCAGCAACCTTACAAGCTCTCGTTGATTGGCAAAAAAAAAAAAAAAAAAGAACATGGTTTTTCTGTACTTTTGTCACTGTGTTCCGAGATTACTAGATACTATATTCTAGAATCCCAGTGTCTAGAACAGTGGCTGCAGAGAGAAGCGGGCACAGAGTAGATGCTCCATAAACATTTACAGTAATGTACCCTGTGTCCGAGGTTTTACTTTCTGTGGTTTCAGTCACCCATAGTCAACAGAGGTCTGAAGATAGGTGAGTAATGTATAATTAAGTATTTTGAGAGACAGAGAGGTCACAGTCACCTAACTTTTATTACTGTCTGTAGATTGTTATAGTTGTTTTATTAGTCATTATTGTTAATCTCTGAAATATATAATTTATAAATTAAATTTTATCACAGGTGTGTATGTGTTTAAAGAGTTCAGCACTATCCCCGTTTTCAGGCATCCACTGTGGTCTTGGAACATAACCCCTGTAAATAAGTGGGAACTACTGTATTAAATTCATGAATTTCTTAATCCCCTGTGCAACTGGATCTAACTCCCAGCGTTTGTGTTCCACATCTGGAAGTCTTTCTTCTTGATTTTTTCCTTCTAGTCGTCTTTTCAAATCCACCTCCAAAAGATGTTTTTCATGTTTTTTTTTTTTTTTTTTTTTTTTTGAGATGGAGTTTCGCTGTTGTTACCCAGGCTGGAGTGCAATGGCGTGATCTCAGCTCACCGCAACCTCCGCCTCCTGGGTTCAGGCAATTCTCCTGCCTCAGCCTCCTGAGTAGCTGGGATTACAGGCACGCGCCACCATGCCCAGCTAATTTTTTGTATTTTTAGTAGAGACGGGGGTTTCACCATGTTGACCAAGATGGTCTCGATCTCTTGACCTCGTGATCCACCCTCCTCGGCCTCCCAAAGTGCTGGGATTACAGGCTTGAGCCACCGCGCCCGGCCTGTTTTTCATGTGTGTTCCCCCGCCCCCCGAATTACATTCTCAAAGCAGAAAGACTTACACATTTATCAACGGGTGCACATACTTTTATTTTGTGGATTTGAGACAAGCTCCTAAATTCCAGTGACTGTTTAAGGCAGGATATACACAGATTACCCTCTTTTTCAGTTTTCTCCCTGTTTCTACTTCCCAGTGTGGAAAGGCTCTCTCTTCCTTTTGGTATTCTTATCAGTGCAGTAGAAAAAGAAGAGAGAAAGAATCATGTCAAGCACATTTTTATATTCTTGCATCAGAATTTCCACTTTCATTACATGCTTGAGGAAGCCTGCGAGTCCTTTTTCCAGAGGAAAAATTCTTGGAAAACGACTTTGAAAAAGACTGGAAAAGTCTCTGAAAAAGGTCTTGTTCATCCTCTGGTACACAGGATTAAATACTGGTCAGAGAGAGAGAGGAGGCAGCTTTTTCCTGTTCTTAGAATCAAGAAAAAAAGTGGGTAATGTATTTCTCAAGTATCACTGTATTCATTCTAAAAGGCTACCCTTCTTTTGAAGCTACATCCTTTCTCTAGTTTATGAAAGGCTGCTCAGTGTAAATGGTGGTTTTTGCCATTAAGAAGACAGAAAATGGTTTTGCATTACATTAGGGCATTGACACTTTATAGTCTAATAAATCTCAAAGTCTGGGAACCAGTGCTCACTCACCATGCTTTTTTTTTCAATTTGGAATCTACAGATGACTAGAGGAAACCAGAATCAAACAGAACTAAGGAAGAAGCTGGGACAGGGAGGGGTGATTCTTAGTAGCTTTTATAGGCTTTGCTTTGACCTAGAAACACACTTACGGCCTCCATGGGATTTGAAGTGACTTCATCTGGATGGAGTCAAATGTCTTATGTTTCATCATGCTGTAAGCACTTGGAAATTACTTTTCCTTAATCCTAAATTATTATTAAACTCAGGCACACAAAATGATATTTAGGAACACAAAATGTGTTTTTATGTATTTTGCACAGCTGTGTTCCCTGTCTTTTCCTGTTTGCACACACACTGTAACCAGTTAGGCTATTTTAATAACCTTCTTATTTTTGCTTTGCAATATAAAACTCAATATTAATTACTCTCATCCTTTTGATGGCAACGCATCCAAAACAAATAAGATGGAGAAGGAGGGGAAGATTGAGAACCAGTAATATAGGCTTCAGCAGCAGCCCAAACTCCTCAGTACACATGGACTTCGGCTAGAAGATAAACGTAGAGATTTTGGCCAGGTGCTAAATGAGGAGGAAGAAGTAACGAGTTTCCTATGGCGATAGCCACTGGGGCCTGGCGTTAGTCTGAGACTACAGTTTCAGAAAGCTTGGCTTATAGATCAGAATTCCTTTGTTTTTTTCAAGGAATTCCATCTTTGAATTGAATGTAAGCCTACAAAACTGAAACGCAGGTGCTTAAAATCCAAATTTGGGGTGAACTTGACAGCTCCAAAGTACTGGGTGGCGATATTTCAGTTTTGACTTTCTAGTCTTTCTTCACTCTGTTACTTATTCTAAGGCTTTTGAGAATGTCTCCTTCTTCCTTTTAAAGGAGAGAAGGAAGAAAGAAAAGGCATTCAAATAACCCAGAAAATGGATGATTTTTATTTTTCTTGGAAATGGGTGATTTGGATTTTTCAGACCTTCAAAACAAACGCAAACTAACCACAAAGGGATTTCTGATCTGAAGTCAGATGCCATATTCATTAGACCATGTGGCCATAGGAATACCCCTCCTTGCTACTTAGAAAATAGAATGAGTTTCCCCCTCTTCCTGTGTGGCATCCACAGTGCTTGTGTTTTCACTATTGAGAAAATGGAAACTTTAGATTTCATGGGATATTTGGGGCCACAGAATTGGGATTTAAAAACGGATGGGATGGACAATTATTTCAGTCTTGTGGTAATATGACTACTCCATGGAAAGACAGGTCATTTGCTCTATGACTCCCAAGGCAGAAGTGGAGTTTGTGGCATCTAAAAGATGCTAAAATTTTGCATATTGTCTGTATCGAGGAATATTTTAAAATAAGCTTACTCAAGGTTTCTTCCCTATGACGCTCAACCACATTTACCACTTACAGACTCTGGGCTCACGCAGTGTCTGCCCAGACAGTTGCTAAGGCAACCGCACTTGAAAGGCAGTTTTACCACAATCTGCGTGATGGGTATGTGCGGACGCTAGAGACAGAAGACAAGTATCCCCTCCCCATACCGTGCTGGCAGTGTCTCTAATTGTGATAATGTGATATCAGAGCACTTTTTGTAGTATGTTACTGTTTAGAAAGCAAATACTTTCTTTGGGGTTTCTCAGGAATGTACAGCAGTCTGGAGCCATTACCATTTTTTGAGATCCCCACATATTGTGAAGTGAAGGAACACAAAAGAGAATTGCAAAACATTTTATTATTTATTTTAATAGATAAATCAACACAAAAATGTAATGGATTAGCATCATACTATGGAGAAGATATTTGTAGAATTTATAATGTTCTGTAGAACTCTTGGCCCCATGGCGGCATATAAATATAAAGTTATATTTTGGGTGGCATCTTTCAAGCCTGTCAGTGAATTTCTGTGAACTCAACACTTCATTTGAAGATAATGTCAGCAGTCTACATATAAGGTATTTCCTAATTTTTCTAAACTCTGGATACTGGAAATAATGGCTCTCCTGACTCGTTTGTGATAAGTCTTGGTTTCTCTTGATTAGCAAATACAGCAGCTTCTGGAGCACAGACATTGGGCCTTTTACATAGAACAACATCTGGCAAATAGTAGGGGCTTAGTAAAAATGTGCTGAATTTCTCACTTATTTTTGAATTCTGCAGTCATCTTCAAGGTGGGAATTATCTAACAAGAAGATTATTCTATTCTGCAAAAATCTTTGTTGCTCTCTCTTTCTCTCTTCCTGGAAGCAGGAAGATTGGTCGAAAGGCTATTGTAATATTTGGATGACACATAATTATGGTTAAACCATTATGAGTCGTGTTTATAGAAGTATTGAGGAGTGGTTGAATTCTGGGTGTGTTTTGAAGGATTTATGACTGAATTAGTGTGAAAGAAATAGAAAAGTCATATATATTACTAGTTTATTTTGCTGTTAACAACATAGTTTGCATTTACCATGATGGGAATGACTTCAGAAAGCGCATTTTGAGGGTAGTGTGTATGTGTGTGGTGGGGATCTAGAATCTATTTCAGCATTTACTTCAAGTTGTGTATTGAACATGCAAGTGGAGATGACTAGTGTGAAGTGGTCAGACTTAAATAAACATATATGGTCCCAAACTTTCCCTCTCCCCAGTTAGAAGAGAAGAGACTTGCTGAAAAATAAACCAATCGAGGACCATATCGCAAACATGAAAACTCCGGAGACCTTTTTTTCCCGTCTGTTTCATTGATTGATTGCTGCACCTTCTAGAATAGGTCAGAGACTTTTTTCTCAGAAGAGAATTGGGATTTAGTATCACATGACACTGGTGGAAGAAAATAAATCAAGAAAGAAGCAGAGAATTGGGATGATATTCTTTGTTCACAGTTGCTCAGTGGTTTCCTATTGACCACTGAAAAGTAAAATCTAAGTGGTTGTCTTGTATACTCACCCCCTTATGACCGATTCTTCCCCTTTTTATTCTGCTGTAAACTCCAGACCAATTTTAGGTAATGTAAGACCTAAAATTTCAAGAACTGCCTTGAGATATTTGACCCTCCCAGGGCTCCCCAAAAGGCCTATCCACAAGTTTCCCTGCCTTGATAGATATAACTCCCACAAGCAGGAAACACTCCCCACTTGGCCAGTTCCCTTATCTGCCAGACCGGCTGCCCCAGTCAGGCCTCCACCTAATGGGTTTCAGCTCACTGCCAGTGCTACAAACTGTTAAAGCAAGCCAACTCGTTCTCCCGAGAGAACTCGGAGTCTCCCTACCCTCTGATGACCACAAAGCCCACCTCTCACAGCCCCACTGGTTCATTCTGCTCCTGAGTGCAACCTTTCTGTGGCTTTGCACAGTATGTAGTGCCCTCTTCTTCCAGGCTGTAAGTATATGTGACTAATGTTTCTGCCAGTATTGTTTATACAATACCAGTGTTGGTGTTCAGCCTTCTTACTATTTAAGGCAGGAGAATTTATTGTCTATCGACAGGTGCATAGGAAGTGATAGAACCCAGCCACTTTTCTCTCTAAATCCCTCTCCCTCACTCACATAGCTCACCTCCATACTTCCAATGAAGTATAATTTGTAGTTCCTTAGAAACCTTTAAGTATTATGCTTCCTTGTGTTTCTTTTTCCCAGAATGCTCTTCTTTGCTGTATGGCAGATTCTTACTCATTCAAATTTTGGTTCAAAATCTGCCACCATTTCAGAATAGACAATTGCCAGCGCAAAATTAATGCAGCAACCCTGTTTCCGTTTTCACTTACTTCTGTAGGTAAATGCCATGGTGATGACCCTTACTAAAATATCGGAATGCTGACGTAGTGACTGGGTAATGTTATCATCCTGTATGTTTGAAGTAGTGAGTTGCTATGAACTACATTGTCAGCATATATGTAGTGAATATGACGATTCATGATGTGCGACTGGTGTCTGGTTAGAATTCCACATGGCTGGCCACGTGGTAGCTGTGACTAGCTCCCTTTAGCAACTTTGACTCTAATGCTCATGTGGACTTTGACATGCAAGCACAGCTTACACACATGCATGCAGTTCCCAACTGGATGGAAAGGGCATTCCTGTCGTCACTCGAGTCTGGACAAGAAGGCCTTTAGGTTTTGCCTAAACAGTGGCATGTATATTTTTCTGCTTTCCTTGCATTGTATCCTGTGCTGTAATAAACATTTTTTGTTTTTATTTTTAAAACATTTTCTTTAGCCCAAACCAAAAATGGTCAATAGCTATAATAAATCTTAACTAAGAGTATGCTAAGTCATGTGATTACTGCCAGTGAATTGCTGAATTAGTGAGTAGTCATGGGATTACAATCACCATTTTTTACATTCCCACTGCACTTAGTGTACAATCCTTTTACAGAACTACCTTATTGCACTCTATATATTTACTTGTTTAAAAGCATATCTAGACGGTAGGCCACTTAAGGGTTTTTTTTTTTTAATTTCTTAGCTCCTAATGCATTATATGATACATAAATATCCGAATAAGAATCATTTCTGAGAGAGAAGCATAAAATAGCCAACACATTTGTTTAAAAAATAAGCGCAGTCAATAGTTCTATCCGAGACATTAAAGGAAGGTAGAGAGTAGAGACACGGTTTACCAGTAGTGGCCGCAGAAATGGTTTTCCCAGGTCAGAGTTCAGTCCACGTTATGAAGACTCCATACCCACCTCAAACTGCTACTCATTTTCCAAGAGAGACTCTCGTCGTTGCAAAGAATTTGCCTGGGGATTTAAGGATTCCTAGTCGATCGCCTTAACCACTTGGCAAACAGCGCTTCCTGAATTATGTAACAAAGGATATAAAACTCCATTCCTCTGCTCCTACCCCACCCTTGGCATTCAATTTATGTCAGCATTTTCTCTGCCTGACAGGTTAATTTACAGGTGTCATAACTGGCTGCAACAGTGGCATGGCCACTTTGGCAACAAAAGAAATTTTCTCTATTTAGAGATGAAATATTGGTTAATAAAAGTTGGGTGTCCATGAAAATAAACGTGTACCGTGCAGAGATCGTAATCAGTTTCACATTATTTTCTGAAAATACTTGCAATTCTGGAATTTAAAAAAAAATACTTGACTCCATTTTTGTTTTCTTACCTTGCTGTTTAAGCTGCAAAGTGTAACTTTAAAAATACAGATCCCCAGAAAAAAAGATACAGAAAGATCTAGCAGAGGATGGTTTCGATCCATCGACCTCTGGGTTATGGGCCCAGCACGCTTCCGCTGCGCCACTCTGCTACCTTGCAAGGCTGACTTTCCCCTTAACTACTTTCAAGCAATGTGCTCACACTATCTCAGGACTATAAAAAGTCCACAGGAAGTTACTTATTTAATACTTTGGCTACCACAGGTTGCCAACTTATTTTGGAAAAAGGCGGCTACCAGAATCAAACAGAAAACAAAATTAGGGATGGAAAAGTAGACATCAATACATTGTGGGCCAGGCGCGGTAGCTCACACCGGTAGTCTCTGCAATTTGGGACACCAAAGCCGGCAACATATTGAGACTTCGTCTCAACAAAAAAAACAAAAAGAAAAGCAAAACAACAACAAAAAACATCCTGAAACCCACACACTGACGAATTACTGGGTGCATATGTGAAGGGCAGCTAGCTACAAATTTTAATAAGCAGCGAAAGAGAACTAGCTGGGAATACAATCAATCAGGCCTCTGCGCGGAGGGCGATGATTCTACCACGAATCAATAACCAACCATGTCTTCGCCATCGGGAAGAAAACTCTTGGTTATATTTCCCTTGTGGAGAGGATGAAATCTTGCACTTTTCAACACTTCTGAAGAGGGTTTCGGTCCGCATGTGTTTCACAGCAGGCAGCAGAAATATCAGTCACTGTGACCTTGGGGAGTAAGTTGGACTCCTCAGGCTTCCGGTCGTTTGGATCGAGGCTCCTCTCTAACCGTCCTAAAGCAACTAATAATAATAAACATGTTAACTTTTAGTTATTAAAACAGCCTTGAAATTCCTATTTGGGTACCGGGACTTGCAGGCGGCGCCTCCTCAGAGAAGGCGGTCGGATGCCAAAGACTGGGGTCGTTGGTGACATCACATAGGGCTGGGCAATGTGGGGCGGGGCCAAGAAGGCAGGCCCAAAGTTCCCGTATGAACGCTTCTGTCTTCAATTAGGTCCGCATTCCATGCATATAAGGGCGTTGCTTTGCTCCAGTCGTGTTTCTGAAGCTGGTGTTAAGACTTGGCTAGTCATGTCGGGACGTGGTAAAGGGGGAAAAGGCTTAGGTAAAGGAGGTGCCAAGCGTCACCGAAAGGTCTTACGGGACAACATCCAGGGTATCACGAAGCCCGCCATCCGGCGCCTTGCTCGTCGCGGCGGGGTCAAGCGTATTTCTGGCCTTATCTATGAGGAGACTCGCGGTGTTCTGAAAGTGTTTTTGGAGAACGTGATCCGTGACGCTGTCACTTACACAGAGCACGCTAAACGCAAGACCGTAACAGCAATGGACGTGGTCTATGCGCTGAAGCGGCAGGGACGCACTCTGTATGGCTTCGGCGGCTAAGGCTCTCTTTTGCTGTATTCAGTAACTCCGTTTTTCAACCAAAGGCCCTTTTCAGGGCCGCCCACTTTTTCCGTAAAAGAGCGGACATCTTGTACCTGTCCTGTTTTTTTCCAGGTTTTTGTTGAAAAGTAGTGGTTTCACACGTGTAGATTCCAGGTAACGTTTAACTTTACAAGATTAACCTCGCATGTTTTTGATTTGTTCATATATTCAGGGTTATTTTATTCCGCTTTAGGGTAGTCGGTATGTTGTAAATGTTAAGCTTTCTTTTACACATTTTTTTTTTTCCCCCAAGGCGGCGCTGCAGGAACCTTTGACACTTTAGAACTTAAGATGGCAGTGAGTAAACCGGATTTGCACGGTTTATACTCTGTGTGGCTTTCTCTTTAAGCTTGAAGTGATCATAAGGTTCTCAGGGAGTAGAGAAGTCGCAGTAAAATCTCGAAGAGGCTGCGTTACCGTTTTCAAAATGGCGGGGAGGGCGAGGAACAAAGAAAACCCGCGCCTAGGCGGCGGGTCTAGAAACAAAGGCGAATCCTGGAGCGGAACAGATCCTCTGCCAGGGCGGGATCGCAGACCCAAGTCCAGGCGGCGTGTAAGCTGCTGCTTTTGACTGGGTGACGACTTTCGTCAACAAAAGGCTGTGTGAGGTAGCAATGTAAATGCTCACTTGAGGGCTTGCAAGGAATTTCACACAAACTTTCTGAACGTTATGAAGTCATTAAAAGGTACAGTATGGGTAAGGGAGCAATATGGAAACATCACCAAAACGTAATTCTTAAGCAGTGATAGCCTTTGAGGAAAGTGTAAATTGAGGCGAAGGGCGGTGCCTCACACCTGTAATCCCAGCACTCTGGGAGGCCGAGGTGGGCAGATCACCTGTGGTCGGGAGTTCAAGACCAGCGTGACCAACAGGGAGAAACTGCTTCTCAACTAAGAATATGAAAATTAGCTGGTCGTGGATGGTGCATGTCTGTAATCCCAGCTACTCCGGAGGTTGAGGTAAGAAAATCGCTTGAACCTGGGAGGTGCAGGGTACCGTCAGCCATGATCGCGCTGTTGCACTCCGGCCTGGCCTGAGTAAGGAGCGAAACTCCCTCTTAAAAAAATAAAAAGGCATACATTCAGACATCAGGACAATGATTTGCTAGAGACCAAACCTGTAGATTTGGAATGGCTTTTCTAATGGGATCGTTTTACTTGGCTTCTATACTCTGCCCTGTAAAGTTACTTTTTACACACTTGATTGAAATCAGATTAATAGGCTTGTGAGGAACAGTTTGTATGTACATGATACAGCACATCAGAGACATGTCTGGTTATCTACGTTGAATGTAATGGGACAATTGCTGGTTTAGGAAGATGGTTCCATTGTAAAATCAGATTTTTCCTCGTGTTCGGCAAGCAAATTGCAGGGTGATAACTTTGAAATCAGAATCAATGGAGTTACTTTGAGTCTCATCTTTTTTAAAGAAATGGATTTGTGCATTAATACGAAAAGAACCATGTTATTGGAGCTAAGGCGCTGGTTTGAGGATAAAAATTTAACAACAAAATAGTTGAGCACATAATGTATGAGGATAAAAATTTACCAACAAAATAATTGAGCACATACGCCAGGCACTCTTCACTGCTCTGAGAATTGTAGAAGTGAATGACTGTGAACAAAACAGTATTTCTGTATGCAGGGAGTCTACTGGATATGCGTTCACACACAGAGTAAGTGAAATTGTATCAGATGATGCTAAGAGCTATCACTGAAATAGGCCTAAAGATGTATGGAAGGAGGAGGTGATATTTATTTTTTGAGATAGGGTCTTGCTCTGTTGCCTAGGCTGGAGTGCAGGGGCAACCACTCCACCTCCACCTTGCTTGGGTTCAAGCAATTTTCATGCTTCAGCCTCCCAAGTAGCTGGGATTACGAGATTGTGCCACCAAGCCCAGCTAACTTGTATTTTTAGTACAGATGGGGTTAGGCTGGTCCTGAACTCCTGGCCTCATGTGATCCACCCGTGTCAGCCTCCCAAAGTGCTGGGATTAGAGGAATGAGCTATTGTGTCCAGCTGAGAAGGTGATTTTTTTTTTCTTTTTCTTCATTAAAAGTAATGGCAAGAACCGTAATTAGAGAAGGTGGTATTTTAAATGATAGGGTCATGGAAAGCTTTACTGATAAAGCGATGGTTGGAGAAAAGAAGACATTGAGAGAATATTCCCAATAGAAGACCAAGTAGCAAAGCCTGGAGATGGCAGAGTTATCGTGGCTGGGCAGAAGGAGTGCAGAGGAAAGATGATGTCTGAAAGCCAAATGGAGGTGAGCAGTTCCTATGTGGCCGTGTAGGCCAGTGTAACTTCTTCGGCTTTTATTCCTAGTGAGGTGGGAGCTACTTAGAGTTTTGAGCAGAGGACTGAAATGATCTGATTTATATTTTAAAATGAGCTGCTTGGATGCCTGATGAAGAATAAATATGATGGAGTCTGGGTGGGAGGAGCACAGAGACCGGTTAGAAGGGTACTTACTAAAAGCAGTTGAGATGGCAATGGCTTGGACCATCCGTGTGTTCGTGGTAGAGGCTGTGAAGAGTGGTTGGATTCTTAATATATTGTGAAAGAAGGCTGATAGTTTTCTTCTGAGCTACCTAAGGTGTAGTGTATAAGAGAGAGAATTTATGCATGATTACAATGATTTTATTGACAGCAGTTTAAAAGGAGGTGTCAATTGCTAAAATGGGGAAGAATACTGAACAAGTTTTGGAAAGAATTCCACATCTTACTTTTGGACATGAAGAGAGTTTGTGAGCTGCTTATTACACATATCTAAGAGGAGGATATGAAGTAAGCAGTTTGATTTGTAAATCTGGAGTTCAGAAAAGAGGTCTGGGTGGGAAGCATAATAGAGAGTTGTCAGAGTATGACTCCCATGAGAGTAAAAAAGCCGCAAGGTGAAATGACATCTCTTAGGAAAAGAAGGTTGATCATGAAGAGAAGCAGTGCAAGGGAGCTCTGGGTTAGAGAAGTAAGGAATGTTTGTTTTGTACTTAAGATATCTGGATTCCTAACCTACAGTGTTACAAGTGCTTTCTTTAGTAATTCTCTGTTTCTGTAATTTTCAAAACAAACAGAAAAAGTTGCCCTAGGTAATCAGTGTGTGCAATAATATTGCAATTCTCATTGAAATAGCCTATTAAAAGTTAGAGCCATGAAGAGATCACTTTGGAGATCCAGTGATAGTCACACATTTTTCAAAATGTGCCCATTCTCCCCACGTATTTTGCTTTCAATTCCAGGAGTTCTCAGGCCTCCTCCTGTAGCCTGTTTGTGGAACTCAGCTTCACAGCTCTATATTTGATTCTGTCTTTTTTTCTTCCCTTAGCTCTGTGGCTCCTGATGGATCTGAAAAGATGGACATGGAGAATGAAAATCTGTCTGATTGTTCTGAACTGATGTTTACTGCTGTGGAGATGCTGCCTATATGTTAATGTTGTGGACGTTATGTCACCAGCCCACAGCATTGTCCTCCATAATCAGAGACCCTGCTGCTTGACATCTCCACTGGAAAGTTCGGTTAATAAGTACTTCCAACTCAAATAGGCTTCAGAGTTTGTTTCATTGTTGCTTCAATACAGCACCTCCCATCATCTTGAAATTAGTGAATGGCATTTTACCCTTTTAGTTGGAGCGATTTCTGTCTTTTTCTCTCCCATCCTACATAAGAATCCATCAGTAAGTTCTGTGAGGTCTTCTTGAAAACATAAACAGAATCCAACCGTTTCACATTCCCGCTTCTGCTCTGGTCAAGCCACTGTCAACACTCACCTTCATTGTTGTAGCACCCTCATTGCCTGCTTCTGTCCCACAGATTTCCAATAAAGGGTGAACAAAATCAGGTCACTCTTCTGCTGAAAACCTTCCAGTGGCTCTCATTTCACTAAAAGGAAAACCCAAA
The DNA here is from genome assembly GCA_031835075.1 of Saguinus oedipus. Classification (NCBI taxonomy): domain Eukaryota; kingdom Metazoa; phylum Chordata; class Mammalia; order Primates; family Cebidae; genus Saguinus; species Saguinus oedipus. Next base: position 5,266,137 of record CM063172.1, on the reverse strand, counting down.
GTCCCTTCAATACCTTGCAAGGCCCCACTTTCTGGCTCTGTTACCTCTTTGGCCTCAAATCTCACTACTACTTTCTTTCCTCACCCAGCTCCGCTAGCTTCTCGAACTTGCTGGAAGTGTGCATCTCTTTCAGGGACTATATACTGACAGTTCCCTTTGTGTGGGCAACTCAGCTTCCAGATCTAAGTGTTGCTCCCTTGCTTCCTTCAGGTATATATTCAAATAACACTGTCTGTGTGAAGCTGGTTGTGACCACACTGGCATTACAACCCCGCTCCCTCCCCCACAACCTTCCCACTGTATTTTTCCCTGCTCCTAAGGACCCTGCAGTCTATTTGGAGAGTGAAACATAGGCTTATCGAAAGGAAAGTTGGAATGGAATATTAAATGGAATGTCAGAATAGTGTAATTCAAGTCAGTATTGGAAGTGATAGTTCCTGGCTTGGGGCCAGGTTTTGGAGGCCTGTCAGGCCAATGACAGGAATATGGACTTTATTCTGGACAACAGGGAGTAAAACAGGGATACAGAACCCCCTTTCCCCACTTTGGTTCTGCTTATGTCACAATTCTAGACTCTTTCACAAAACCAGTTCTTGCACCAAGCATATTAGACTCAAACTATGTGTTTCTCTTAAGTGCCTAGGTGAATATAAATAAAATGAATGTAAATCTGATTTGCAGTTGATAAAATGAGATTCCTTAGTGTACATGTTAAATATGTCCTTTTTCTGGCAGAAAAGGAAAATATTTCAAGCAGGATCCTTTACCCAGCAAGTCTTGTATATTAGCAGTGTTTTTTGGAAAGTGCCTGGTCTTTTGAGCATCTAGACTTTCAGAGTATAAGGGGAGATTGCCTTTTTTATAACCAAATTTCTAACACAAGCAATATTTATGGAAGTTCTGTATTTTTATGGAAGGTGAGATGACTTTTCCATGAATACATTTGTGCATTATTATTTGCTTTAACATTTGCAATTCTAGATACATGTAAATTAATTTGTAATTCTAGATACTCATAAAAGAATGTAAGGCCGGGTGCCGTGGCTCACACCTGTAATCTTAGCACTCTGGGAGGCCAAGGTGGGTGGATTACCTGAGGTCAGGAGTTAGAGACCAGGCTGGTCAACATAGTGGAACCCCATCTCTACTAAAAATACAAAAGTTAGGTGGGCATGGTGGTGCGCAGCTGTAGTCGTAGCTACTCTGGAGGCTGAGGCAGGAGAATTGCTGGAACCTGACAAGTGGAGGTTGCAATGAGCCAAGATTGTAACTGCACTCCAGCCTCAGTGACAGTGACACTCTGCCTCAAAAAAAAAAGTATTAAATCCATATACAAGCTATAAAGGATAATATAATGACCATGCTTGACCCCAGTTGCCAACGAGGTCTGACAAACATCACCAATAACAGCCTTGACCTCATCTCATCCTCCGTCTGCTTCTGCTAGAGGTAACCATTGCCTTGAACTGCTGCTTTCTTGGCATTAAAATTCCTTATGGTTTTCCGGTCCTTACAGTAACACTGCACTGTTTTGCTTGACTTTCCCATTTGATCCTCTCTGAGGTCACTAGTGGATTATTTTATGAACAAGAACATATACTTACAGTCACATGGATTATTAGGTGGTTCACTAATCTTACTGTATTTTTTCTTTTAATGCTGGGATACTTTTCTCTTGCCTTGTTTCTCAATTTTCTTAGTAAGTAATTATATCTTAAAATCATTCTATTCATTTTTTTACATACCAAACCTATACGTACTGTATACATGGTGTTCAATAATTATTTGTTCAATTACCTTTTTTTCTGCAAATATGGAGGCAGTGTAGAAAAAAAAATTTTTGACACAGGACAGGGAAACTTGGAAAGGGTTAATGGAGAACTTTATCTTAAGCAAAGCACAGCCAAATAGAGAAAGTTCTCTGCAGAGGAGGTGATCCTTTCATCTCAAAGAATGTAACAGAATTGTTAACATTTTGGCATTGATCCTTCTAGTCAGCGTTTTTCCTATAACTATACTGCACATGTGTATGATATATTAATATAAATGAGAATATATGATTTGGCGCCTTTTCCCAAGTACTAGGCTTTAAGCATATTATTTTTGACATTAGTTTTAACACTTGTATAGTATTTTATTGTGGATAAAACTCCTTTTCGTGGCTGGGTGTGATGACTCACACCTGTAATCCAAGCACTTTGGAGGCCGAGGTGGGCAGATCACCTAAGGTCAGGAGTTCAAGACCAGCCTGACCAACATGGTGAAACCCCGTATTTAAAAAAAAAAAACAAGTTAAAAGAAAATCCTTTTTTTTTTTTTTTTGAGACAGGGTCTCACTCTGTCTCTCAGGCTGGAATACAGTGACAGGCTCATGGCTCACTGCAATCTCTGCCTCCTAGGCTAAAGCAGTCCTCCTACCTCCGCCTTCTGAGTAGCTGAGACTACAGGCGCACACCACCACACCAGAGGAATCTTTGTGTTTTTTGTAGAGACGGGGTTTAACCATGTTGCCCAGGCTGTCTCAAATTCCTGGGCTCAAGTGATCTGCGTACCTCAGCCTCACAAAGTGCTGGGATTACAGGCAAGAGCTCCTGTGCCAGGCCTGATATATCCTATTTTTAGTGAAACACCTACTCTTCAACATTTGTATTTCCAATTTTTAGCCACAGTAAACAAAAATAGGATGTTAAAATAGAAGTAAGAATCAATAGAATAGGAATTTGTATATTATTAAATTTATGGTGAAAATTAACGGCAGTAGTCTAGGATGAGGACCAAATTTCAAACTTGGATGGGTGGAGCTGGGGAGAGGATAATGAGGCCAGTCTTGGTCCTGATGAGTTTGAGCCACTTGTGGAATACTTGGTTCATTTAGTATTTGGAAGCCTAATTGCTACACTTCTTGTTGTGGACTGATTTACCCTCCTCCCTGCTGCATATGTTGAATTCCTAATACCTAGTACCTGAAAATATGACTACATTTAGAATTATGTTTTGTTTTGTTTTGTTTTTTGTCACCCAGGCTGGAATGCAATGGCACAATCTCGGCTCATTGCGACCTCTGCCTCCCAGGTTCATGTGATTCTCCTGCCACAGCCTCCCACAGGCATCCGCCACTACACCCAGTTAATTTTTTTTATCTTTAGTAGAGATGGGGTTTTACCATGTTGTCCAGGCTGGTCTCAAACTCCTGATCTCATGATTCACCCACCTCTGCCTCCCAAAGTGCTGAGATTACAGGTGTGAGCCACTGCACCTGGCCCTAGAGTTAGGGCTTTTAAAGATATAAAATGAAGTTACTGAGGTGGGTCTGGATCCAATTTTACTGGTGTCCCTATAGAGAAAGAAGACTGATCACACACACATAGAATAGATAATGGGAAGACGGGGAGAAGACAGTCATTGACACTCCATGGAGAGAGACCTTATAAGAAATGAACCCTGTTCACAGAATTGTGAGAAAGTAAATGTTTAAGCCACCCAGTCTGCGGTACTCTGTTATGGCAGCCCTAGCAAATGAATACACTTCTCAAAACATTTTCATCCCGGGATTATTTTTCTCTGCATTTTTTTTCCATATTATGTCTGCTTGTCTATGCTAGAAAGACAGACAGACATACAGAACACAGATGCCCTCCCACACCTATTGTGTGCCATAAGGAAGAAAACAGCTTTTCCTTCTACCCATTTTAAATTCATTGGCTGGGACGCTGAAACAAAAGACAGATGAACGAGCAAAGGATATACACTTGATATGGTTTGGATCTGTGTTCGAACCGAAATCTCATTTTCAGTAGTAATCCCCGGTGTTGGAGGTGGGGTCTGGTGGGAGATCACTGTGTGGCCAGACTTCGAGTTGGAGGTTCTTGGCCTCCCTGGCTTCAAAGAATGAAGGAGTGGGCCCTAGTGCTGCAGTGTTACATCTCAAATAGAATTCATGGACCAAAAGAGTGATGCAGTTTATTAAGCAGAACATTTATGCCAGTTTCCTTTGAAGTGACCTGTGCCTCAGGGATGGAATGGATTCAGGAAAGTGTGGCCCTCGTCAGTCAGCCAATTTCCTATGTTTTAATTTAATAACACACTAAGGCGCAGAAGTTCATCTGAAAACATGGCTGTGATCTGGAGGTACATGAGGGAAACGCAGTCAACAAATGGATGGAAAATAAATAGAACAACGCTAGCAAAGTTAACAGGAAACATGGGAAGAGAAAAGGAGCGTAAAGGTACTAAGCAATTCTTATGTGGATTTGTATGTTTCCTTCTTTACAACTCCACACATCTATCTGACCATTAAATGAGGCACCCACAGTTCTAGTGAGAGCATGAGACAGTCCCTGGAAAATATGACACATGTTGCTTGAATTGGCAAGCAAAGGTAGGGAAATCAAACATCCTCAGGTGGTAGGATGTCTCCAAAATGCTTCGGAGGAAAGCAATGGCTCTAAGGAGGGGATTGAACTGCTCAGAGTATTGTTTACACTGACAGAAAAGCCCATTTCACAGCCAATGCTAAGTTTTCCAGGCCTCAGGACACTGGGCTTTCAATGTGGGCAGGACTAAAGGCACCTTCGCTATCACTCACCAGAGGCTTTAGCCACAGCTAATATTTACCAGGACATCCTCTGTGCAGACAGCTCAAGTCCTAAGTGCTTTAGCTGTTTCCTTTTATTGGTCACTCCAGTAATGTCATGCAGTAGTTACTAATTATTATTCCCATTTAGAATAAACAGGTAAGGAAATACTTACAGAGGAATTAAATAAATTGCCCAAACTCAGGATGGAAATAGGCAATCAGGACTATATCACTTCCTGAGGGGTGTCCCCCTTAAACCATGCTAGAATATTTCATGAATATTTCATTTTAAAAATTAGCTTTGGAGAGCAAGAAATAAATGCCTTCATGCTTGAAGATTTCATGACTATATAATTTAAAATGTGTTTAAAAGTAGCTTTGGAGAGTGAGAAATGAATGCCTTAGTTATTTATGGAGGTTAGAGAATTTTCTTCACAAGTTCCATTACAAATTTACTTTGAGACCATACTGGGCAACACAGTGGGACCCTGGCTCCACAAAAATCTTTAAAAAAAAAAATTAAGCGGGTATGATGGTGTGTGCCTATAGTACCAGCTCCTTGGGAAAGAGGTGGGAACGCAACCAGGGAGGTTGAATGCAGTGAGCCATGGTTATGTCACTGCACCCCAGTCTGGATAACAAAGTGAGACCCTGTCTCAAAACAAAAAATTAAAACAAAAACAAATTTTGGTCATTAAATGTCCTCAGTAATCTGCTATGTGGGTATTTGCAGATAATGACATGTAGCTAATAGAGAATAAGATTTTAGAGCTCACCTTTACACAGGCAATGCCCATGTTTCCCCTCCAGAATACAGTGCTCAGAAAAAGTTAAACTTCTGCCAGGTGATCTTTAGGGCCCAAAGGTCACATTATTTCATTTTTATTTTTATTTTTATTTTATTTTATTTTTTAATTTCATTTTTAAAAGAAACTTTTGCTGGTATAAGGACTTTGCTGTGCAACCAAGAATATGTTTATCTCCTAACCACTTTTATTACAACTGAGACTAAATTTTCTGACTTCTATGACAGCAACTAGGCTCCTGCTTGGGATGGTCTCTAACAAATAGTGGGGAGTAATCCTTAGAATCAGCTAGAGGAGATTCAAATCTCAGTTTTATTTATGTGTAAGAAGCTAGTTACTTAACCTAATTCTTGAGGTCAGTCACCTGTAGAAGGGGAGATTCCATTTCACAGCTGACTGTAGAAAAAAAAAATCAACGAATGAAATAATTCATTCTAAGGACTACACACAAATGTTAATTCCTTGTAACCCTCCTCTCTTAAAATGAAATTTCAGGGGCCGGGCCCGGTGGCCCAAGCCTGTAATCCCAGCACTTTGGAAGGCCAAGGCGGGTGGATCACGAGGTCAAGAAATCGAGACCATCCTGGTCAACAAGGTGAAACCCCGTCTTTACTGAAAATACAAAAAATTAGCTGGGCATGGTGGCGCGTGCCTGTAATCCCAGCTACTCAGGAGGCTGAGGCGGGAGAATTGCCTGAACCCAGGAGGCGGAGGTTGCGGTGAGCCGAGATTGCGCCATTGCACTCCAGCCTGAGTAACAAGAGCGAGACTCCGTCTCAAAAAAAAAAAAAAAAAGAAAAGAAATTTCAGGAAAGGAAGTAGCTGTGGTCATACTAGTTCCAGGACACAGAGGAGGTAGTTTAGGGACAACTCAGTCCTTGAAGCCTTAAAAAGGCTTACAGATAAAAGCACCTGAGTGTAGCACGTGGAGTTTTCATTTCTTTGCTCCAACGTCATGCTATCTTGCCCGTTCTTTTTTTAAAAATTTATTTTTTCTAAAAAGACAGGGTTTCACCTTGTTGACCAGGTTGCTCTCGAACTCCTGACCTCAGGTGATCCGCCTGCCTCGGCCTCCCAAAGCGTTGGGATAACAGGCGTGAGCCACCACACCTGGCACTCGATCGTTCTCTTAAACCTCAATATGTTCAGGCAGGAAGATTAGAGTTCCTGATCTTGCCAAGAGATAATACATATAGCTACGTGAAGTAATCCAAGAGTTACAAACTCAGTAAAATTTGTAGAGAAGTTAGTGCACTTGGAACAACGGAGATGTGAGAAACTCTGGTAGCAATCTGTCGTGGTTTATAAATGCAACCAACAGAGGTGATTTCCTCCATCATATGCTGCTCCAACCATTTGCAAGCTAGTAAGGAATTACAAGAGCAAAGTTTCGGGTTTTCAAACCTTATTTAACTATAATAGTACCCCAAACTTGTTTTCCATCCGGTTACTCCCAATCAAGGGCAATAGGATGATAAAGTGAAACTAAAAACAAAAATCTGGAGGTGGTGGTGTGGAGGCAGAAAAGGGCTGGTTCTAGTTCAGAAGTTTTGGAGAATTACAGATCTTTAGTGACAACATGGGTGGCTCTTAAAAGAGCCTTTGGGTCGTTGGCGCTTTTACTCAGACACCGAGTTTACTTAGAGCTGGTGTACTTGGTGACGGCCTTGGTGCCCTCGGACACAGCGTGCTTGGCCAGCTCCCCCGGCAGCAGCAGGCGCACGGCCGTCTGGATCTCCCTGGAGGTGATGGTCGAGCGCTTGTTGTAATGCGCCAGGCGGGAAGCCTCGCCCGCGATGCGCTCGAAGATGTCGTTGACGAAGGAGTTCATGATGCCCATGGCCTTGGAGGAGATGCCGGTGTCTGGGTGCACCTGCTTCAGCACCTTGTACACGTACACGGAGTAGCTCTCCTTGCGGCTGCGCTTGCGCTTCTTGCCGTCCTTCTTCTGCGCCTTGGTCACCGCCTTTTTGGAGCCCTTTTTTGGGGCGGGAGCGGACTTAGCTGGTTCAGGCATGTTCACAGCCGATGTATTAACCTCAAGGAATGACAAGCAATATGGGGGCGAGCCCAAACGCCCTCATTATTTATTTCCTGTATATGCAAATGAGGATTGCTGTTTCGGTTTTTGATTGGTTCTTTTAGTGTCTGAATATGTGATAGGCCAGTTCTGAATTCCTAAATCTTATTGGCTCTTCCAGAAGCTCAACATTGCCTAATTTGACCTTTCAAGCATAATTATTTAGGAAGTGTTTTTTTAAAACGGATTCTTATTTTCGAATGGCTGGAATTTGTGTTCAGGCAATAGCACAGGCTATTTTGCTGAACACAGATTAGCTGCTTGCGCTTTACTAGAATCAATCACCTTGCGTCTCCTAAAGAATTATATAAATACTTGACTACGTCTGGAGCGGAAAGCAGTGTAGCAAAGCTGCGGCCAAGGCTGAAACGCGCTCTTCAGGGCTGATCTCCAGTATTCTGTGGTCGGAGTGCACTGTCTGCTCCGCAAGGGCAGCTATGCCGGGCCGGTTCGGGCCGCGGCGCTGGTGTGCGTAGCGGCTGTGCTGGAGTACCTAACCAAGATCCTGGAGCTGGTGGGCAACGCGCCCCGCGACAAGACCGGCATCCTCCCCTGACACCTGCAGCTGGCCATCCACAACGACGAGAAGCTCAACGAGCTGCTGGGCAAAGTCACTATCGCGCAGGGCCGTGTCCTGCCCAATATTCATGCCGTGCTGTTGCCCTGTCTACACAAGTGACTGACTAGGCAAACAGGACTAATGAGAAAATGTTTAATATTTGTAATTGTTTTAATGCAGTCGGGAAGAAGCAAGTTCGCTAACGTTTACAAAACCTTGCAAGGTTTAGATGGACAGGGCCCCTCTAGTACCCCTCAAGTTACCGTGAAGAGGCTAGTGGGGATGGTAGCCTAGTATATCGTCAATACGACCCAGTGAAAACTAAGGGATCCAGTCATTGGAAAACCTAAAATAACCTGTGCTTTGAAAATTCTCAATCGAAGCAAAAAACCATTTGGGACAAAATATAAGTCAGTTAACATTTGTTGCTCACTGCTGTATGCCGGTGACTTCTTGGTCTGTGATTTCTCAGGTACACCACCCAGGAATCCTGCCCTATAACAAAGGTTTCAATGAGGAGCTAGGTACCGGCAGTCCAGGTGACTCAAGAAAACGTCACAAGATAAAACGCGGCCCTCGGAATCTGGCCCCACAACACATTTACTGAATAAGATTTAGTGTCTTCCAAAGTCGTCTGTTACAGACTACAGCTTGAGAAGAGCAGAATTACAACTTTAGGAAATTAACGCTCTTGGATTGCACTGTTAACGGGAAAAGAGGATTCAACAAAGAGAAGAGAGGATTCAAAAGTGAAGTAATTCATCCAATGAGACTCTCCAGCAATTCACCAATCACTTTGTTGCACTCTTCAGCCAATGGTTTTACGGCGCGGGATTTTTGAAAATCAACAAGGCCAATTAGAATGTTTCTGAGTATATATAAGGGCATTCTCTACTATACTAACCGGGTGTGTTCTTTCAGTTGGTTCAGAATGGCACGTACCAAGCAGACTGCACGGAAGTCCACTGGGGGGAAAGCGCCGCGGAAGCAGCTGGCTACTAAAGCAGCTCGGAAAAGCGCTCCAGCCACCGGCGGCGTGAAGAAGCCGCACCGCTACCGGCCGGGCACCGTGGCTCTGCGCGAGATCCGCCGCTACCAGAAGTCGACCGAGCTGCTGATCCGAAAGTTGCCTTTCCAACGCCTGGTGCGAGAAATCGCTCAGGACTTCAAGACCGACCTGCGCTTCCAGAGCTCTGCGGTGATGGCGCTGCAGGAGGCCTGCGAGGCCTATCTGGTGGGGCTCTTTGAGGACACCAACCTGTGCGCCATCCACGCCAAGCGGGTGACTATCATGCCCAAGGACATTCAGCTCGCTCGCCGCATTCGTGGGGAGAGAGCGTAAAGCTTTCTGGGGAATAATTCAATCCAACTCACAAAGGCTCTTTTAAGAGCCGCCTACTTTTACTCGAAAATAGCTGTGATTAACTGATCTAATTTGGTGAAAGTTAACATTGGTTGCAGTACTCAAATACTCATTCGACTGTGCCAAGTTGATGGCTAGCCTACTACATCCTCTGCTTTCTCTCGGAAGTGCGAGATTGTAAGCGTGCTCCTTTTTATTAACTGGGTTTTGGGGGTTTGGTGCTTGGATTTGGTAGTGGAATAGGACACATGGGTTCATTTTATAGATGGCTTGGGTCTCAAACTTCAGTCACGTTATTTGTGTACACCTATTATAGAGGGGATTTCTTTAAACTGTATTTTTAGTTAATCACTTTGGGCGCTGGCAGTTGAGAATAGGTCTGCAAGTCCTTTGTTGCTGCTTTTTCATGTCTGAAGCTATTGGCTCAGTTCCCAGTTCTTGGTCTTTCTGTGAAATGACGTGATTTTGGTTAATAGTTGTTTAAGCATCAGAAATTGGTGGCAGAAACCAAAACCAGATAGGCTAGCTACAGTCAGCATGGGCATTGTTAGAAGTGTAGCTCATTGAATCCCCATTTAGGGCTGGAGTCAACCTGCGTTATAACTCGGATGATTATCACGAACGCTGATTGAAGAAGCCTAGGTCTCATCAGTAAAGGCATCTTGCCTGTGAACTGGTAGCAGCAGTGAGTTTTTGCAAAATGCATGTTGATATTACCAAATGAAATATTCTATGACATGTTCTCTAAAGCAAGTGCATAGAACAATCCCCTAAGATAGTTTGGTTTCTTTACAGATCAGTTGTCACAATGTGATATTACAGTCACATGGCAAAGCTTTAGAAAAAAATCTTTGGGGTTCTATCGAGACAGCAATCTGTGTAGGGTGGGACCAGGGAATGGTAATTATTAAAATTCAGGTGCTTCTACTAAGCTGGGGCTGAGACTCCTTGCTACATAGATTTTAATATTCTGATTACCTCTGGTTTGACTAGGCTTAGCAAGGTTTTCTAATTGAATCCCTTTCCTTGTAGTTTGCCTTCAGAGAGAATATTCTGGTCTATAAGGGAGGACTTTCTGGCTTGCTTGATGACTATCTTTCAACACCTGGCTTTAATGAGAATTTCTGAGGGCGCCGGGCACAGTGGCTCGCGCCTGTAATCCCAGCACTTTGGGAGGCCGAGGTGGGTGGATCACCTGAGGTCAGGAGTTCAAGACAAGCCTGGTCGTCATGGTGAAACCCCATCTTAAAAAAAGAAAAAAGAATTTGAGGGCATTAATTAATTAATTTTTTTACACCAAGGTGAGCAGATACCATCCTGGGCCTCTTGGTTTGTAACCAAGATACCTGATTTCATAGAGGACTCTTCCTTTACAGATTAGCACAGGCCCTGTGTGGGTATTGAGCAGATCCTTTATGACTTTTATTTAGCAACTTGTCAATTTTTTCACATAATGTTTTCTTTTTCCTTTCTTTCTTTTTTTTTTTTTTTTTTTAAAAAAGATGGGGTTTCACCATGATGGCCAGGCTGGTCTTGAATCCTGACCTCAGGTGATCCACCCACCTCGGCCTCTCAAAGTGCTGGGATTACAGGCGTGAGCCACCGCACCTGGCTCACATAATGTTTTTATTTTAAAAACTTATGAGACATTTTAGAATATATGGGAAAGGAGATAATAGTTTAATAAAACCTAATGTTCCTCATTCAGCTTCAGTATCAACATTGGTGAAATATGTTTTATCTGTTAGTACTTAATCACACCGGTTTGATTTTTGTAAAGCAAATAGTGTAACCACCCAATGGGTTCACCTTGCCCGCTGCCTAGACAAAGCTGATTTTTCTTTTCTTTTTTTTTTTTTTTTTTTGAGACGGAGTTTTGCTGTTGTTACCCAGACTGGAGTGTAATGGTTCGATCTCGGCTCACCGCAACCTCCGCCTCCTGGGTTCAAGCAATTCTCCTGCCTCAGCCTCCCGAGTAGGTGGGATTAGAGGCACGTGCCACCATGCCCAGCTAATTTTTTGTATTTTTTAGTAGAGACGGGGTTTCACCATGTTGACCAGGATGGTCTCGATCTCTTGACCTCGTGATCCACTTGCCTCGGCCTCCCAAAGTGCTGGGATTCCAGGTGTGAGCCACCGCGCCCGGCCTTACAAAGCTGATTTTTCTAGACAGGGAATTACAATAGAAAAAATACTTCACGCAGAGCCACCTGAGCTGGAGACCATAGTTCTATTGCTACTCAAATCAGTCTCCCCAGCATCTGGGGATTTGGGGGCAAGCCGGTAAGCTAGTAGGAGTCCTGATTGGTCGGGTCAGAGATGTAATTATGGGGAGTCAAAGCTGTCTCTTAGGGCTGAGTCAGTTTCTGGGTGGAGGCCACAAGATTGGATAAGTCACTTTATCAATCTGGGTGGTGCCGGCTGATCCATCTGGTCTGCAAAATATCTCAAGCAGTGATCACTGGAGCAGTTTTAAGTAGGGTCAGAATTTTGTAGGTCCCAGCTGCAGGACTCCTAAACCATAATTTTTCTTTCTTTTTTTTTTTTTTTTTTTTTGGAGACAGTTTCACTCCATAGCCCAGGATGGAGTGCAGTGGTGCAACTTCAGCTCACTGCAACCTCTGCTACTTGGGTTCCAGCGATTCTCCTGCTCAACTTCTCGAGCAGCTGGGATTATAGACGCGCACCACCATGCCCAGATAAGTTTTGTATATTTAGTAGAGACAGGGTTTCATCAGGTTGGCCACGTTTGTCTCCAACTCCTGACCTCAAGTGATTCCCCCCACCTTGGCCTCCCAAAATGCTGGGATTACAGGCGTGAGCCACCTCGCCACCCCACCTAAACCATAATTTCTAATCTTGTGACTAATTTGTTAGTACTACAAAGGCAGTCTAGCTCCAGGCAAGGAAGGTTGTTTTGGGAAAGGCCTGTTATATTAGTTTTTAACTATAAACTAAGTTTCTCCCAAAGTTAGTTTAGCCTGCGCCTAGGAATGAACCAGAACAGCTTGAAGGTTAGAAGGAAGATGGAGTTGGTTAGGTCAGATCTCTTTCACTGTCTCAGTTACAATTTTGCAATGGCAATTTGAATATCATTTCATCTCTATTTTAATAGGTTATCTGCTACTTAACAACACCTTATTATGGGCCAGGTGCTTTGGCTCACACCTGGAATCCCAGCACTTTGGGAGGCTGAGGTGGGCAGATCCCATGAGGTTAGGAGTTCATGACCAGCCTGGCTAACATGGTGAAACCCCATCTCTACTAAAAATAGAAAAATTAGCCTGGCCAGGCCTGGTGGTGCACGCCTGTAATCCCAGCCAATCGGGAGGCTGAGGCAGAAGAATCTCTTGAACCTGGGAGGCGGAGGTTGTAGTGAGCTGAGATGATGCCATTAGGCTAACCCTGGGTGACAGAGTGAGGCTCCATCTCAAAAATGAAAACAAAAATATGCCGTCATTACTCATATAAGAAATAGTATTTCTTTTTTAAAAATTTAATATGATCGAATATGGATGAAATATTTCTTTAACATTGATTTTCATTTACTACAAATACAGCAGTTGAGAGGTTACAATGTGCCAAATGCTGATCTGTGCATTGGAAATACACCCAGAGACCAAAAGACAAAATTTTTGCTCTCATTCGATTCTGGAATAGATAGAAAATAAACTAGACAGGTAAATTTCATATATAATATGTTAGATGGTGAGAAGGAAAGAAAGCAAGACTGAGGAGTGTCATGGGAAGCTGAAATTTAGATACGGCAACCAGTGCAGACCTCATTAAGCAGACAATATTTCAGTAAAGAGCTGAAAGGTGAGGAAGCCACCTGTGCACATGTGTTCAGGGAGAAGAGGAGGGAGACTGCTGAGGTACCACAGTGACCATGGGGAATGAGCAGGGGACAATAGGAGATGAAGGTGGAGAAAGGGCAGAATAATTTTCCCTTCAACTCTCACCCTTCGCCAAGGTTCTTTGTAGAAACAAATTCATGTAACAAAAGATTAACCACAGGAAAACAAGCAGAAGTGTACTAACATATATATTATATGTACATGAAAGACACCCAGGGAATGAGTACACATTGAAGTGGCTTTGAATTCCAGGTTATAGTGTCTTCAATAAAGAACAGAACATTTTTAGAGAATTTACAAGACGAAAGAAAAGGACTTTGAGTCTCCGGGACGGCAACGTTGGGAAAGCAAATAAAGGGAAGTTAGTAGATTCTTCTGCTGTGTCACCAGCCCATGAGAGCGAAAACTCTTTTCAGTACTACTTTTATTTTATTTATTTATTTATTTGTTTGTTTATTTATTTATTTATTTATTTATTTAAGATGGGGTTTCACCATGTTGGTCAGGCTGGTCTTGAACTCCTGGCCTCAGGTGATCTGCCCACCTTGGCCTCCAAAGTGCTTGGCTTACAGCCATGAGCCACCACGCCTGGCCTCAGTACTGCTTTTGTTCTCCCTGACAGTGTAAACCAAAAACTGACTGAGCAGATCTCCATTGATTCACAGGTTTATTTTTGCCAAGATTAAGGATGCACCTGGGAGAAAGATGCAAGTTACACAAAATCTCTGGCCTGTGAGGCCCAAGCAGGCAGATCACGTGAGGTCAGGGTTCAAGACCAGCCTGGCCAATATGGCAAAACCACATCTCTACTTAAAAAAAAAAAAAAATGCCAAAAAATTATCCAGGCGTGGCTGTGCGCACTTGTAGTCCCAGCTGCTCTGGAGGGCTGAGGTGTGAGAATTGTTTGTACCCAAGTCACACCACTGTAATCCAGACTGGGCAATAGAGTGACTCTGTGTCTCCAAAAAAAAAAGCATATTCTGAGATAAAGAATATATAGAAAAGCTAAAATGGATAAAGGAAATGACTGCCAGAGGATGGGAGAGATGGATGGTAGATAGTTGTAATTTTAAAAAGGGTAGATGGGGAATAACTTACAACTGAGATAAGACTGAGAAAAGAATTTTTTTTTTTTTTTAAGAGGGAATGCCGCACTATGTTGCCTAGGCTAGTCTGACTTGTGCTCAAGGGATCCTCTCAACTCAGCCTCCAAAAGTGCTGGTATTACCAGATGTGACCTACCATACCAGGCTAAGAAAATAAGTTTTATTTGAGGAATGGGAGTTCTTTTAAATTATCAGGCTTAGAGTGACATTAAAATGAGACTAATAACATCTTACTCCGCTCTGTGAGTTATGTACTCATCTCTAGATACTGCTTGTTATTGTTATAAGTAGCTATAAGGTTACCTAATAATGCTATATCTCACGCTATAACCCACACCCTATAGCTTAACAATATATGGCCAACAACTAATGCTATTTCTGTAAACTAATGAGAATTCCTGACAAAAAACTTTGTATCAGCCCACCTTCTGTCCCTACTTTTTGGCCTTTAAAAATCCATCTTTAACGAAGGCCACTGGAGCTCATATCAAAGATTACTTGGGCCTGAGATTTCTGAGCTGCTGTCATGACTTTGGCTCAGGTAAATTCTTTATAATTTGTGCCTCTGCATCTTTCTTTTAGGCCAAAAAGGCTGAAGGAAGTCAACTATTTCACTCCCAAATATACTTCTTTAATAGGTTTTGAGATGGCTCTTTGGAGGGTGTGGGTCAAGATGGCCAGGAGCACACCTATGTTATTTCTAGTTAAATAATTATAACCTTGCCTTGCTTATTGTACACCGAAGTTTATACCCCGAACTAAGCTATGTCAAATGTTGGTGCAGTAAAAGAGAAATCAAGTGGCAACGGGAGGCCTAAGGTGAAGACCATTTGAGAGTGCTTAAAACTGTGGAACGCAGTGGGGTGGTTGCAGAGCAGAAAATACTGCTTTGGTCCCATGAATGCCTTCTCAATATAGAGTTTGCGTGAGGGTCTCATAAAGAGGGCTTATGCAATATCTCTGAGAAGGGAGGCGACCTCTGCTCTCAAGATCCGGGAGGGTCTTTGCAGATGGGAGCTTGCAAGGAGGAAAAGCCTTGTAGGGCAGAGATTATCCGAATGTCACAGGTCCTGACTGGGTTCTCAGAATATGGAGTAATTTTGATTGCTCTGTGTCCTCAAGGCTGGGGAGATAAAAGCCCCTTCCTGCATTGGGTGTGATCAGACCTGGTGGCCTCTCAACCACTGTGTTTCTGATGCAAATGAACCTTGATAGCAACCGGTGGTAGAATAAGAATCACGTCTGCTACTGGATACTGCAGACCACTCTTCTACCCCTGGGTATCTTGCCCACATTAGTTTCAAGGCCTCCCACAATAGTTTCAAGGCCTCGCCTGATCACCCCCACTCCCTGCTACCCAACTCCTCAGTTAACAAGTGTAGGCACCTAATAAAGTCCTCTGGAAACCATAACTTGGTACCAGCGTGGTTCCCACACTTGCATTGGTCCCCTGGACCCATGCTGTAAAATTCTCTTGTGTGTTTGTCTTTATTTCCTTCTCAATCCCTCATCACCGCCAGGACTAAGGGCACCCATTAACGGGGTAGGGGCTGGTACCCTACATGCCACGGTGCCTGGCCTTTTTTTTTTTTTTTGAGTCAGTCTCACTTTGCTACCTAGGCTGGAGTGCAGTGGTGTGATCTCAGCTCACTGCAACAGCCACCTCCCAGGTTCAAGAAATTCTTCCTGCCTCAACCTCCCAAGTAGCTGGGATTACAGGCGCCTGCCACGTCTGGCTAAATTTAGTATTTCATAGCAGAGACAGGGTTTCGCCATGTTGGCCAGACTGGTCTTGAACTCCTGACCTCAGGTGATTTGCCCACCTTGGCCTCCCAATGTGCTGAGATGACAGGTGTGAGTCACTGATTGCATCTGGCCTGATTCATACATTTTACTATTTTTCAAAAGTGTTGCTTCAGATACCCAAGGACACTCAGTGAACCAAGGGCAGGGGCAGGAAAAGATGAGTGATGAGTGCTAACCCCATGGAGGACTGCCAGCCCTATTCAAGTATACCAAGTAGTTAACGAAACAGTATTATATGATAATTGATTTAAAATAAAAAATAAGAGATCTGCAAAGTTACTATCATTTTACTTTTCAGAAGAATCAAATCTTTATAAAAAGGCTTCATATACTGTAACATTTTCTGAGATGTGATTATACTAGATATCTATGGACGAGCTCCCAAGTACAAAGAAACTGCTCCTATTGGCAAGAGAACTCCACATTAAAAGTTCTATAATGGTTGTAATGTGATGGCCGAATCCGTAATTAATAAAAACAAAATTAAATTGTGATGAAGATGATGCATGTTCCCAACTACTGATCTGGAGCCCTACTTGGACCCCGAAAAAAACTGAGAGATCACGTTTCTTCCTAGTCCTTCCTATTGAGACTACAGTCCAGTATGAGACCCAGGGATTTTACTTATGATCATAACTGACAATAATGGACTGTCAGTTACTTTCACTTTTTCGTTAGTACAGTTAGAGGAAAAGACATATCTGGGGGGTCTACAAAATTTACCCAGATTATTCTGAGACTTGGGGAGCAATGTCAGTATTATAAGGTCTCTGCTTTCTCCTTGACCTTTGCTTTTCTTTTTTTGGAGACGGTTTTGCTCTGTTGTCCAGGCAGGACTGCAGTGGCATGATCCTAGCTCACTGCAACTTCGACTCTTTGCCTCAAGCAATCCTCCCACCTGTTTCCCAAAGCGTTGGGATTAAAGGTGTGAGCCATCATCACCCCTGGCCTCCTTACTGATTTTATTTATTTGATTTTTTTTTTCTGAATATAGAGATGGGTCTCAGGCTGGTCTTGAACTCCTGAAGCGATTCTCCTGCTTCGGGGTCCCAAAGTGATGTGATTATAGGTGTGACTCACCGCATCAAGCCCTCCTTATGCTTTTCTAATGGAGGATCCAAGAGGCAACATAACCAGTGAAACTACCTCATCCTTATGGTCACATCCACATTTGAAAGATCACTGGGCTGTGGACAGTTGCTCTATTGCTGATAGAGCTGAATGTAGCTTCCTCTTCTCTGGTTATCTCTTAAGAAGTTCAACCACATTTTGATTTGTTTCTCCTTGTGAACTCTTGTTTCTTTTACAGATGAAATGTTTTAACCTGAAGATTAATCCAGCAACAAGTAAATTAATTTTCTTTTAGAAATTAAGAATCTGGACCCTTCTTGGGTGCAGGACATACTAGTTAAGATAAATACAAGTTTATTTTCTGCAGATATGAGGTTCAAAAAGGATATTCTATATCAACAAGTCACTCTTCCAGCAGTGGTTCTGGAACCCAGATGCCCTCTGTCTTTGTGGCTTGGCTATCCTAAATGTGGCTTTCACATTTGCCCTGAAAGGACAAAGAACATGGGAAAATCCTTTATGGAAACTTGTTATGCCCCAGGCCTGGAAATGTCAATCTTTACTTCTATTTATGTTCTATTGACAAGAACTTAGTTAAAAGGCCACACCTAACTAGAAGTTGAAAAATGAAGTTTCAATGTGGGCCCAAAGGAAGAAAGAGTTTAAATTAATGACCAGAACAAATAAGAGAAAAGGCATATGAATTTATTAACATGTACACTGCAGAGGGAGGTGGGCAGTGATCACCCAATATTGCAATGGGGTACAGATGTTTATCTTCCCTACTTCCTGGGGACATGGGAGCTTTCGAAGTGTTTTTACGTGTATAGTAAATGATTTTTAGGGGAATTCAATGGGCTTGAAGAACATGAAAAGGTCTGGGACAATGTCTGTTAGGGCTGTAAAGTAGGCAGTGGTTTGTGACAAGTCCATCTAGGTTTGTTGACAGGCTTGTGTTTCTTCCTGTGATATGAGTTCATTTAATGAAAACTCAGGGTAGAGACTAAAGAATATTGTATTGTTTGGCAGCCTTGGACTTTAGGCAGATAAGGAACTTCTGAAAACAACTTCATTCTTTGCTTTGGGAGACACAGAGGATTGAGAGATAGGAGAGGCGGGGAGAAAATCAGAGACCTTCTTCATTTAGCTAGTTTTTTCAGTTCAGCATGTAAAAAAGTGCCACATTTTGGGGTATCGGTTTCTGAGCCACAACAGTGTCATATATCTGTGATTTTAGATGTCCTCTTTTATTATTATTATTTTTTCACCCATGGACCCATGTCACAGAAATATCCTCTCTTCTAAATCCATTTGCAGAAAACCTGCTTATCTTCTAAAGTTGCTATGCAGAAGCCCCAGTTTTGTTCTTGATGATGGTAGAAAGAACAGTGAAATAGAAGTCAGAATTCTGTTAGACCCAACTTTAAATAAGCTTGAGCAATCACCTCATCATTATAAAAATTAATTTATTGTTTCTATGTTATAAATGAGGAAACAAGCTGAATGGTTCTGCATAATGCCTAAAATCATCCAGCTAATAAATGGTGTAACAAATTTCAACCCAGAATTGGGTCTCAAAACTACTAATGTTAAGCATATTCCATTGCTGTGCTACACTTTGTGAAAATAAATAAAATTTGATGTGATAGTGTATACCCGTAGCCTGTCCTACTCTGGAAGCTGAGATGGGAGAGTTATTAGAGCCATGAACTGGAAGCTGCAGTGAGCTATGATTGTGTCACTGCACTCCAGCCTGTGTGACAAAATGTGACCTCTCTCTTTAAGAAAACAAAAGGAAAACAGCTGTTGGAATTCCCAAAACGCAATGAGCTTGAGAGAGATGTGATAACTTGAGTTCTCTTTTCTCTTATTCTTCAATGTGTAGAATTAAGCAACATCAGGGACTAAAGTCTCCTGTCTTCATTAATGGCCCTTGTTAAAGATGAACTCCCCTTTGTTGTCCTGCTTTGTGTATAAGAGGTAAAGTGTACCCTTCCTCAAAAGAAAGTCTATATAACCAAGCAAATCACTATAACTATGTGCCAACTTTGTATGAAAAATGTGGCAATCTTGCTAAAAGCTCCTCTAACTCTGCCTACATAAATCAAATCTGAACTTCCTATTTCTATTACTTTGTAGTTTCCAGGTGGTCCATCCTTAAACTTTGTGCTTGAATACATTCTTTATATTCTTCAGTATGCAAGAGGAAGGGCTTAAACAAAAACAATAAAAATAAATTCTGACCCTTTTGGATATTATTGTTTGATAAGTTGTATACTTTGTTTTCTAGGTAATAAGGACAATATGTCATTCACCTTTGTGGTTTGATTCAAGTAAGGTGGGCATTTCAGATATGGAAAGCTTTGTTTTGAGGAACAAGGCTGAATATCTTGAAAGGAGAAAGATGAGCTTTTTTTGTTTTGTTTTGGTAAAGACAGGGTTTCACCATGTTGGTCAGGCTGGTCTTGAACTGTCGACCCCAGGTGATCTGCCCGCCTTGGCCTCCAAAGTGCTTGGATTACAGGCATGAGCCACCAAGCCCGGCTGAAAGCTGAGCTTTTTAAAGCAAAAGGCGGCTGGGTAGTGGCTTACACCTGTAATCCCAGCACTTTGGGAGGCTGAGGTGGGTGGATCACCTGAGGTCGGGAGTTGGAGACCAGCCTGACCAACATGGAAAAATCCTATCTCTACTAAAAATATAAAATTGGCTGGGCATGGTGGGACATGCCTATAATTCCAACTACTCAGGAGGCGGAGGCAGAGAATTGCTTGAAGCCTTGAGGTGGAGGTTGCAATGAGCACAAATCATGCCTTTGCACATTGCACTCCAGCATGGGCAACAAGAGTGAAAGTCCGTCTCATAAATAAAGAAAGCAAAAGCAAAGTTGAATCTTCTTAGGTGGGGGGCAGGGGAGTCGATGCATAAAGAACATGGACTCCAATAGGTGTGTCTCCAAGTGAGTTGCAAGATAGAGGACAGGAGTAAGCCAGGTAGAATGGGAGCTTCTATACCAGATTGCTGAAACTAGAATGGATATTTAAAACAGCATAGCTGGCCATGAGCAGTGGCTCATGCCTGTAATCCCAGCACTTTGGAAGGCCAAGGTGGGAGGATTACCTGAGGT
Source organism: Saguinus oedipus (assembly GCA_031835075.1). Taxonomy (NCBI): domain Eukaryota; kingdom Metazoa; phylum Chordata; class Mammalia; order Primates; family Cebidae; genus Saguinus; species Saguinus oedipus. Next base: position 5,245,788 of record CM063172.1, on the reverse strand, counting down.
CAGGAGATTGAGACCAGCAGGACCAACATGGAGAAATCCTGTCTCTCCTAAAAATACAAAATTAGCTGGGCGTGGTGGTGCATGCTTGTAATCCCAGCTACTCTGGAGTCTGAGGCAGGAGAATCACTTGAACCCGGGAGGTGGAGGCTGTGGTGAGCCAAGATACGCTACTGTACTCCACTCTGGGTAACAAGAGTGAAATTCTGTCTCAAAAAAAGAAAAAACCAAACAAACAAAGGCATTGACTGGCACAGTAGCTCACGCCCAGAGTCCTAGCACTTTGGGAGGCCAAGGCAGGTGGATCACTTGAGCCCACGACTTTGAGACCAGCCTGGGCAACAAGGCAAAACATCTCTACCAAAAATATTTAAAAATTTGCCAGGCATTTTGGTGTGTGTCCCTGTAGTCCTAGCTACTTGGGAGGATCATGTGAATCCAGGGATGTCGAGGCTGCTCTGAGCTGTGCTCACACCACTGTACTCAGAGTGTGACAGCGTGAGACCGTGTCTCAAAAAAACGAAGTGCCATTGGACTTCAAACTCAGCCTAATCTCATTCACCACAGGCATTCAGTCTGACCATGTAGCCCTGACTTCACTTTTCAAGGTATTTTTCTGATTTTCCAAGCCCTATGCTGATTGCAAACAGCAACATTTGAAGTCAGCGCTGTCTAGTCACCTCAAAATCAACATCTGGTTCTAGAGTTGTATTGTTTTCTTAAATTCCTAACTGAAGCAGGCTGGGCGTGGTAGCTCACGCCTGTAATCCAAGCACTTTGGAGGCTAAGTCGGGTGGATCACCTGAGGTCAGGGGTTCAAGACCAGCCTGACCAACATGGTGAAACCCCGTCTTTATAAAAAACAAAGAAATAAAATATAAAAAAGTTAAAAAAAAAATTCCTAACTGAAGCAAATCTTTCCAGTGTTTTTTTTTTTTTTTTTTTTTTTTTTTTTGAGACAGGGCTTCATTCTGTCACCCAGACTGGAGTGCAATGGCACAATCTTGGCTCACTACAACTGCCACTTCCCTGGTTCAAGTGACTCTCCTGCTTCAGCTTCCCAAGTAGCTGGGATAACTGGTGTGCGTTATTATGTCCAGCAACTTTTTGTATTTTTAGTGTAGACAGGGTTTCACCATGTAGGCCAAGGCTGGTCACAATGTCTTGACAGGTGATCCTCCTGCCTCGGCCTCCGATAGTGCTGGGATTACAGGCGTGAGCCATTGCACTGGTCTTCCTTTTCTTCAGGATTAAATGTAAATGTGATAGCTGGAGCTGGAACAGGTATATATTGAGACAGACAAAATTACAATACTATGTGGAAAAGTACTTTAATGCCATGATAACCTCCAAATACATTACCAGGCAGGCTGTTCCAGAGGCTTTGAAGAGTCTCACATAAGTTTCCTGAGCTCCATGGCTTAATTTTATCGAATCAATTTGAAACATAGCAAGAAACAAGGGGAAAGGAGCTTTGGCAAGTGAACACATTTCAGATAGGCTGTAAATGAGTGTCGTTGGCTGAATCCTTGGTGATGCATGTCATATGTGTGAGGCTTCTCCCTCCCCCTCACATATTTTCCTCGCTGACACGGTGATTTTGAGAAAGAGTTCATGATAAGCAAAGGAGTCAGCAGATGCAAATTATGTGGAGCCAACACAGGCTTGCTCCATTAGTATACAGCCACCTATATTGCTCTACAGTGACATATTGAGCAGCCATGCCTTTCGTATGCAGGTTGTCTGTAGAGGGCCAATGAAACAGCTAAAATGGGTGTTAGCAGTGGGCAATTTATGACCCCATAAATATTGAGTGCTTTACGAATATGTGGTGCCTCACAATGTTTGGCAGCTTTGTTTCTTTCATCTCTTCCTGTCTCTGAGTAGAGCAGCACACACAAGCCCTACTTTCTCTATGTCTAACATGTCTCAAAGGCTACTCATTTATGATTAAGTACAAATACAGGTTTTGAATTTTGTCTACATCTTGCAAACTTATTGTGTAGATAATACTTAACATGTCTTACAGATTTCATCTGTCCCGTTTTTTGGGTAGGTCCTCCATAGCAGAATATATTTGAGAATATTTCAAATAATAAGACACACACACGTTTTATGTATATGTGTATGTGTGTGTAAGTGTAAGGATATTAGAACTCCAATGTCTTCCCATGTCTGAGCTGTATTCGCTTTGTGTGAAGGAGAAGTAGATTTTCATTAACTAGTAACTATTTTGTGTTGTTAGTTCGAGGTATCAAATACTAAGTCATACAGGTAAACATTTAAAAACCTTTTATTAAAAAATTACTTGCATAAATAACATACAATATTTGCTGTCTTATCATATTACTTTCTACATTTCAGTGTGGTTGTACATTTTAGTAAAGCACTTCTATGAAATCCTTATCAACCAGTGATGAGACATGGCTAGATGGGAATATAAATAAGTAGCCTCTATTTTTAACTGTAGTGCCATCAGTACTTGAACTCTGTTCTCTTCATTCCTCTCTCATGGCTCTCTCTCTACTCCTCCTCCCTGGCCCCTAGGGAGGAGGCAAGAATGTCTAGTTTCGAAATCCATGCTGCTGGCTCCTCTTCTATCTCTTTTTCTACCCTCCCTCCAGAACTGCCTTCTGAAATTTGCAAGTTTTTTAGAGTAGGTTAATTCAGTTTTAGGGAATTTAAATTCAGTCCCATTAAAATCCAGTTAAAAGAAAAAACAAAATGACTTTCATATTTATGCTTCCTTCTTTTTTATTTTTTTATTTATTTTTTTTTTTTGAGATTCAGTTTTGCTCTTGTTGCCCAAGCTGGAGTGCAATGGTGTGATCTCAGCTCACCACAACTTCCATCTCCTGGGTTCAAGCAATTCTTCTGCCTCAGCCTCGCCAGTAGCTGGGATTACAGGCATGTGTCACCACGCCCTGCTAATTTTGCATTTTTTAGTAGAGAAGGGGTTTCTCCATGTTGGTCAGGCTGCTCTCTAACTCCCAACCTCAGGTGATCTGCCTGCCTTGGCCTCCCAAAAGTTTTGGGATTACAGGCATGAGCCAATGCGTCTGGCCTATGCTTCCCTCTTTAGTTTTTGAGTTTACTGTATAAACATCCACTTTAGATTTCAATCCAGGTAAAGGACAGGGAACACTTCTATCTTTCTCATTGCTCTTTCCTAAATATTTTTCATAATTTAATGGGTTCTCAATAAATGAATAAACTCAAAGTACTAGTCCATCCACCAGATACTTTTGAGGAAAAATTTTAGGTGTATCTCAAATCTAGGATCCTAAAATACTCTTCCCTTACCTCCTGCTACCCCACATTCTATGATCCAAGAGAAATGCCTGTGAGGGTGGAGGAAGGTAGGGGTTTCAGCCTCTATTACTCCACCATTACAATCGGTAATCTCACTACTGAAAAAATCCACAGCAGAAATTGTACACGTATTTTTAGTGATTCCTGTTAGCCTTTTCAAGTTAAGACGGCCTGAGCCTGGCTTCTTTGGTGACTGCCAACTGCCACCGAAAAACAGACACATTGTTGCCAGGCGCTTTGTTTTTTATACTTTGTTCAACTTTGTTTTACAAATCTAAATTTTTTTCAATGACACCTAAAACCCCACATATTACTTGCAGAGTAACGAAACATTTATTCTATGGTATTTATTTTTCTTTATTTTATTCTATGATATTTTTCTCATCCCCATAAAGTATGTCTCCTAGTCACCGTCTATTAAGAAATTGAAATTGTTAGGGCTGGTCGTTGACACCGAACTGCTTGAACCGGGGAGGCAGAGGTTTCGGTAAACCAGGATTACACCGCTGTACTCCAGCCTGGGTCACAGACAAGATTCCATTTTTAATTTCCAGGTACTTGGTAAACTATGGTATTCCAGTTGACATTAACCTCCCTGAGACTCCTACAGACAGCATATTATACTGTCTAGTATGGGTTCACTATTAAAGGCTCTCATTGTAGTTTCAACTTATTGTTAATATTCACACTTAACAGTTCCAACTTGGTAAAAGTGCTGCCTGGAATTCACTGCATCTTAAACTACACACTCATTTTTTAGTTTCGAAAATAGAATGTCCACTTTTCCTGTTGTGTCAAATTATCTGCCTCAGTAATACAAGGCAAGGCTGAAGTGGGAAAAATTGCCCGAGTTGAGTAATAGCCTGGGATAATGTATTAAGACACCACCTTTACAAAGACAAGCCCTAAAAACCAAGTGTTTGTCAGAGGAACAGGATGAATACAACAGCACCCACTATTAAAATTCTTAATTAAGGTAATTAAGTGGCTCTGAAAAGTCTTTGGGTTTGAACATGCTTACATTCACTTGGAGCTGGTGTGCTTGGTGACGGCCTTGGTGCCCTCGGACACAGCGTGCTTGGCCAGCTCCCCCGGCAGCAGCAGGCGCGCGGCGGTCTGGATCTCTCTGGAGGTGATGGTCGAGCGCTTGTTGTAATGAGCCAGGCGGGAAGCCTCGCCCGCGATGCGCTCGAAGATGTCGTTGACGAAGGAGTTCATGATGCCCATGGCCTTGGAGGAGATGCCGGTGTCGGGTGCACCTGCTTCAGCACCTTGTACACGTACACGGAGTAGCTCTCCTTGCGGCTGCGCTTGCGCTTCTTGCCGTCCTTCTTCTGCGCCTTGGTCACCGCCTTCTTGGAGCCCTTCTTCGGAGCGGAAATGGAGTTAGCTGGCTCAGGCATTACAAAAAACAAAAGGAACAAAGAATACACCCAAGAATGAATCATTTTAGCACCGTAGCGGGCTATTTTTTGTAGGCTTTATATGCAAATAGGGGCTTAATCCTTCTTAATCCCCGATTGGACCAAATCAGCCAATAAATAAGTTAAATTCAACTCTACTTTTTGATTGGATATGTATCCGAAACCTACCCTAAATTCTTTTCTATACCGTTGGGGGATAAAGCGTAGTTTTTCATTCAAAACGTTAAGAAAAAAATGCCTTTCCAGTATCGTCTAGCTGTAAGTCCTATCTCCTTAGTGCGAGTCTAAACAGAAACAAAGACGGATATTATGTTTCCAGTTTCCTACCCAGTTGCAGGTTCCAGGTTTAAAATTATCTACGAATAACTAATTCTAAAATGGAAATTAGCTAAAGATTTACATGTTTCCAGAATTGTACCATTGGCATTCTTTTGTAATCTGATCAAGGTCGTCAGCATTCTTATATAAAAATGTAAACTTTTTCACGAGTCAAAGAATGAACACATTTCAAGAGCGATGGGATTTTAATGTCCCCTAGGAATGGAGTGTTTGGAAGTGAAACCAGTGTTTGTTGGAAGGCTCAGAATATATGAAATAGGGTACATGTGTTGAAAATAAAGTATTTGTTCAATGTAAGAATTTTAAACAAAATATTAAAGGACAAATTGAGCTGGACCAATCACGTTCAAACGCGGAATTTTTGAAATCGCTCCAGAACTGGAGAACGTTCACTTCAGTCTCTCAAACATAATCCCAAACAAATTGATTAAAATAAAATCAATGAAGATACATAATACAGGTAGGCACATAAAACATAATAAAAGGCAAGGAACTAGAAGAAAGAAACCAAGCACATTTCCATAGGTTAAGATTTTTTAAATGAGACCTGGTAGCCAATCACAAGTCCTATCATCTCATTACATAATTCAGGGCGCGAAATTGGAAGAATCGGACCAATCCGAAGGACTTTGCCCTTATAAATAGGAGCAAGTCCAGCTGTTTCTTCAGTCGCGACCATTATCCTGGAATCTCTTCTCATGGCTCGTACGAAGCAAACAGCTCGTAAGTCCACTGGCGGCAAAGCGCCGCGCAAGCAGCTGGCCACCAAGGCTGCTCGCAAGAGCGCTCCGGCCACTGGCGGCGTGAAGAAGCCGCATCGCTACCGCCCCGGCACGGTCGCTCTCCGCGAGATCCGCCGCTACCAGAAGTCGACCGAACTACTGATTCGCAAGCTGCCATTCCAGCGTCTGGTCCGTGAGATCGCGCAGGATTTCAAGACTGACTTGCGCTTCCAGAGCTCTGCGGTGATGGCGCTGCAGGAGGCCTGTGAGGCCTATCTGGTGGGGCTCTTCGAGGACACCAACCTGTGCGCCATCCACGCCAAGCGGGTGACTATCATGCCCAAGGACATTCAGCTCGCTCGCCGCATTCGCGGAGAGAGGGCATAAGTTGTACTAAGGGCGAGTGCCAACGTAAACCAAAGGCTCTTTTCAGAGCCACCAACAGTTTCATTTGAATGAGCCGTATCGCTGGGAGTAAAGTCTAAAAACGAGGATGGATGGGTAGGCGACGAGTGGGGGGTTACGAGTGGGGGGTTAAGGGTGGGGGGTTAAGGGTGGGGGGTTAAGGGAGGGGGGTTGGGCTTGAGGCTCCTAAACTAGGCTTTTTTCGGCCGAGAGCGGCAGCTCAACACTAATCCCTTAACTGGGAGCCTGAGACGGTAGGATTATTTGAGGTCAGGATTTCGAGACTAGTCTGGCTAAAGTGATGTAACGCCCGCCTTTTTAAAGGCGTGGTGGCGCCCTCTTGGAGTCCCTGCTATTCCTGGAGCTGAGGCAGAAGAATCAGTTAAACCCGGGAGGCGAATGTTGCCTTAACCCAACATCGCAGTAGTGTACTCCAGCCTTGGCGACAGCAAAACCCAGTCTCCAAACAAAAAAAAAAAAGGTTGTGTGCTGAGGCAAAACCAAAACTGCGGGGAAAAAGTAAACAACATGCACACAAAAGTGCGGGAAAGCTTTGCAACAGTATGGGGACTTAAGTCATTACGTTAATTTTTTTTTTGGCTTACCCTGAGGATTCATTTAAGACACATAAGGAGGAGAAATTGATAAAAGTTAATACAATTTTTACATGTCACGGGAGCCTTCCAAAGGAAAGCGCCAACTTCCAGGTGTGTCCGCGCACTAAAATACTAAAATGGTTCTAAATGGCGGGGTTCTTGGGCTAAAGCAGTTAAGAGGATGGAAACGTAACCAAGAATGTATGTATTAGTTTAATAAGCTTTGTACAGATTTTCCTCTGCTTCAACTTCCCTTTCTACATAAGAATTTTTCTCTGGTATAAGGAGGACATCTTTTCACCGGGAAGTTCAACTCGCCTTTAGAAACGAGTTCAAAGTATTTTCTTGCCCTTGCTGTTTTTCACAGAATAGTCAATGAGAGCTTAGTATTATTTTGAGGCATTTTGTTCTGAACTCAAATAGAAACGCACAGGGAAAACTGGGTTCAGGAAAATTCTATTGCAACTTTTTTTTTTTTTTTTTTGAGACAGCCTCCCTCTGCCGCCAGGCACCAGGCTGAAGCGCAGTGGTGCGATCTCGGTTCACTGCAACTTCTGCCTTCCGGGTTCAAGCAATTCTGCTTCAGCCTCCCAAGTAGCTGGGACTACAGGCGCGTGCCACCACGCCCAGCTAATTTTTGTATTTTTTAGTAGAGACGGGGTTAAATCATGTTGGCCAGGATGGTCTAAATCTCTTGACCTCGTGATTGGTCTCCCAAAGTGCTGGGATTACAGGCGTGAGCCACCGCTCCTGGCCACTTTTTTTTTTTTTTTTTTGGAAACGGAGTTTTGCCCTTGTCGTCCAGGTTGGAGTGCAGTGGCGCGATCTCAGCTCATTGCAACCTCCTCTTTTCGGGTTCAAACATTGTCCTGCTTCAGCCTCCAAAGTAGTTGGGATTTTAGATGCCCACCACAATGCCCGGCTAATTTTTAGTAGAGATGGGGTTTCGCCATGTTGGCTAGGCTGCTCTTGAACTCCCGACCTCAAGTGATTCCCCCTGCCTCGGCCTCCCACAGCGCTGGGATTACAGGCGTGAGCTACCGCACCTGGCCGTAACTTTTAGTTTTTTTTTTAAGACTGAGTTTCACCTTTGTAACCCAGTCTGGAATGCAGTGGCGCGATACAGTACCCAGGCTGTCTGCAACTCCCCCCTCCCGGGTTCAAGGGATCTTCCTGCCTCAGCCTCCCGAGTAGCTGGGACGACAGGCGTGCGACCTCTTGTAGTAGGCTCTTTTTTTTTTTTTTTTTTTTTTGCAACCTCTGCCTCTCAGGTTCAAGCAATTCTCCTGCCTCAGCCTCTCAAGTAGCTAGGACTATAGGCACGCAACACCACACTTGGCTAATTTTTGTATTTTTAGTAGAAGTGGGGTTTCACCGAGTTGGCCAAGCTTGTCTTGAACCCCTGATCTCAAGTGAAGCCTGTGGTCCTCCGGCAGCACAGGTGAGCCCAGGAGAACCCGGAGCCCAGCGATATCGGCCCCAGCTGTAGCCCCACCAGCCTGCACGCGGCTGGGAGTGGCTTCCGGGAGCCGGGCGGCCACCGTGGCGCAGGCGCAAGCGTCACAGCTTTGCGGGGCTCGCTGGGTCTGAGAGGTCTGAGGTTGTGCTGGACCCGGCTGTAACGCGGATTCCGGGCTAGAAAGCAGATTTGGGATCGCAGATTGGGGGTTGGTGCTGCGTGGGGGTGGGAGGAGCCGCGGCTCAGGAGCTGGTTGTTGGGGATCTGAGAAGTCACCATCTTGAAGTTCCTCCGCTTCGGAGCCGGGGGCCAAGGCAGAGCAGAACCTCGGGTCCTGAGCTCCACAGACCCCGTCTACACCGTGTCCGGGCACCGAATCCGGGACGCGGAACCGCGGAGGATCCACAGGGCGGCTGTCAGGGGTGACGCCGTGGAGGTGGAGCTGCCTGGCGCGCAGGGAGGAGACCTGGACGCCCGGGACAAGCCGCACAGGTAGCGGGGCTCAGCCCGGGGTGGGAGGGTTCCCTAGGCCCGGGGGCTTTGGAGGGCGCCGGGCACCCTCGGAGCAGCGGAGCCAAATGAGCCTCAGCTGCTTTATCCCTCCTAATTCCCCAGCTGGAGCACTTGGTGGAGACTGGGAGTGATTTAACTCACAAAGTTAGGTATATACAGTGTTGTTATTTTTAACGTTCACGTTTAAAACGTGGTGTGTTATACTTTACAGGAGGTCCCCACTGAGAGAACTCATTCCCCTATCAAAAATACCGGGAGTCATTTTCAGGAGTCGAAAATTTCTCAGATAAAACTGTCCGTTTTACATAGATCGTTCTTTACTGAAGGGTTTAGAGGGAAACTTGGAAGTGGGAGGTGGGTTTTGTGTTCTTGAATGGGAAGACACATTTTTCCCAAAATGTGACTGTTTCTGGGTGTATCAGTTTTACATAAACCGAATGAAAATATCTAGGTTCTAACATTTTGGCACGACACCCGCTGTCTTTTACTATTATGATGATATTTAAATAATTTTATAATGGACTGAAGAAATACTGGCTTCTCTAGATGTTAAAATGTGCTATTAATTTCTATAATTAATTTACTAACAGCTGAAAACACAGATAATGCATGGAACCGAACAGGAAATCCAGAAACGCTGAAATGGTATAAGATATATGTAAGGATTGATAACGTTCACAGATGTGAATACGAAAGGATGAATGATTAATAAAAAAATGCCTGCTCTTTGAAGAAAACTAATAAAATTTTATATCATAAACATTAGTGCCGGAAGACAGATTGAAATTTACATATGCAAGTGAGAAACGTATCAGAAGGAAACACAAATGCTTATTTTACAGGTATATTATGTTCACAAAGGCCTTCCTAAGAATGACCTCAGCGGCAGGCATTCTGAAGGTTGATTTAGCAAACTAAAAATGAATTTAAACTTTATCTCCCATCTTTCAAACAAAACAATTTCTGAAGTCAGAAAATAGTAGAGGATAACCTTTACCTGTCCTTTCAAAAGTTTATCAGTCTTAAACACTAATATTAATCATTGGAAAGTGATTAGCATATATTCTCTAAATATAAGTATTGAATAAAATGACCCACACCTATTCATTTGAATCATGGGTTTCCTTTGGCTTCAAGGTGTTTGAAAAATCAAAGAATTAATTTGTTTAAAAAATGTGTTACTGTTATTTCAGTGTTCTTTCCCCATAGTACCTTTAAGAACTGAAATGTAGTTAAGTGCCAGTTATATCCCTAGAACTGCCCTAGACCCGCTGAGTATACTATATGCTACTTAATATAAGGACTCATGGGTTGTGTGATGCCCCATTATTATATATGTCAATAAAATAATTTTTAAAATGCTACCAATTATAGTTGTAATAAATCTTGAATTATAAGTGGCATTCAAATATCAGTGGTGTTAAAATGTGACCTCTTTAGGTCATCCTACAAAATAGGTTTAATTGTATTATTTTACTTAATTAAAATTTTTTTTTGTTCAGTAGTAATAATAGAAATAATCCCAGAACTCTGGGAAGTTGAGGTGCGAGGATCTCTTGATGCCAGGAGTTTGAAACCAGTCTGAACAACAAAATGAGATTCTTATTCTACATAAAATTTGAAATTAGTAGCTGGGCAGGCTAGTGCACATCTGTAGTTCCAGCTACTCAGCAGGCTGGGGATGGAGGATCGCTTGAGCCCAGGAGTTCCATGCTACAGTGAGGTATGATTACACCACTGCACTCCAGCCTGGGCAAAAAAGTGAGACCTTCTCTCCAAAAACAAAAATCCAGCAGTTTTGAGTTGTTGCTGTAGGAACTATTTTAAATACTTTACATAGTTTCTCATTTAAGCATCATGATGTCCGATGAGATAGCTATTATTGTTTTTATTAATGAGGAAGTTGAGGCACAGAAAGGCTAAGTAACAGCTGGTAAATGACAGAGTTTCAAATAGGACTGAAACCTGAGTTGAACTGAATCCAAAGACTGGGCTCCTTCTATTCAAATAGGCTGCTGTTTTCATTAAGGTAGTGAGGAATAAGAGCTAATAAGTGTTGCACTTTCTTCAAGAAAAATAAGAGGAAAATCATGCTGTTCAATGTTTACAATTCCGTGAATGACTGTATGTTTTGAGATACTGCACTACAGTTTCCTAAAAGGTCCTCTTACTCTTGTACTGCTGCTCTGCATTTGGCCTGTGCCAGTGGCTGTGTGGAAGTGGTCACTCTCCTGGTGAACAGAAAATATGCCAGGTTGACATTTGTGACAAAACAAAACACCTTTAATACAGGTATATAGGAGCCAGCTTTTCAGCATGACATGGGTTTGCTATATAATTAAAATAAATTTATCTTATTTAAATATAGCTAGTTGGTGAAACCTGTGGATTGTGGATTTTGAATTCTTAGAATTTACAATCTATTTCGTGATCTAATATGGACAGGCTGTACATTGCCAGGAAGAGACTTGTGCCATCGTTCTGCTGAAACATGGCACCAACTCACATCTTAAGGGCATCTATGGCATCACTGCTCTCCATTATGCTGAGTATAATGAGAGTAAGTTACTGGCAGAAAAAATGCTTGCTCGTGATGCAAATATGGAAACGATGGACAAGGTGTAGATCAATCAACTTTCTTTTCAAAATAATTGTTTTAACCTTGACATAGGTAAGGGTCAATTTTTTATATTTGGAAGCTCAAGCATTTGCTGAATGCAAGCAAATTATCTTGGAATAACTTAATTATCAAAAATTTTATTTTAAATAATGATACTTTGAAAAAAGCATAAAGGGCACAACTTTTTAAAATACACTTTGGAAAATATTTGCGAATTTCTTAAAAAAACCTTTTTAATTTTTTAAAATGCAGGTTTTTCCCCCCTAATTAATGTAAAACAATACAGGAAAGAAAATATGCCCTGAAAATAGGCTTTATCTTAAAACTCAAAACTAAAGCAACTTAGAATAAATGGACCTCTTGCTGCTGCTGATAATTTTCTAAAAAACTGATGTATCCTCTCTCAGTGGCAAGACCTACGAGGGAAAAATGGGGAGGGAAAAAGAGAGCCATCAGGATACTCAGGTCACTTGGAAATTGAGTAATAAGGGAAAATGCCAAAAGAGGTTTTTTAGTTAGTTGTTCTTCCAGTGTATGTGCTGAGAGAAGGTGCTCTTTAGCTTTGGGGCTAGTTAATTTTGGTTTAAAAAAAGCAGCGAGTTGAAACTTGCCTAGATATTAATTTTAGGAGGACTCTGAGGAAGGCATATTGGCAGTGAATACGTGGTGACAAAATGAGAAACACTTCTGCAGAAGATGAAACAAATTATTAACAGACTTACTACCCATCCAGGCAGAAACGGCCACTTAGATCTAAGAGTCTAAACTTTCCTCTCAAATCTAGAATGTCTTGATGGGAAGGTGGCAGATGACCTTATTAAGAGCAAAACGAAGTTAGATTTTGAGTTTATTTGTCCCTGATATACTCATTCCAATGAAAATTAAACGTAGGTTTAATAAATGACTCTATATCTTACTCTTCTTTTTTTGGCCACATCTACCATTGATAAAGGGAATTAACCATGTGGGCGAGGGAGGAGACTGAAGTGATTGTCTGCAGCACCAAGTCTCAGAATTGTGCATTATAGGGACCTGAGCAAATTTTGTTAAAAATCTAAAATTTTAGGCTTTCCCCTGAGCTTTTGATATAGTAGATCTAATAAGGCCCGAATGTGTATGTTTAAAAATGTTTTCTGGAAGCTGGACACAGTGGCATGTTCCTTTAGTCCCAGCTTGAGCCTGAGTTTGACTCAAGCTTGAGCAACATAGTGAGACTTTATCTCTAACCACAGTAACAGCAAACAAACAAAACCTCCAGGTTGGATACACTCCTGTTTAAGAACCCAGAGTAGATAAGTGCAATATGTACATTTCTGTATCTCAAAAAATGTAAAACGTCTCTAGAAGAGTTGGCCTGTGCTCGGTGCTACTTTCTTCAAGTTCTGCTTTTCAATGAGATCAGCCTGACTTGGCTGTCTTTCTCTGTGTCTGTGGCTGGGAAGTGAACGGAAGTATGACTGGCAGTATCTCTCAGCTTACAGAATAACACCTTTTTCCCCCACCATTAATCATTCACTGCCATTCAGAGTCTTTGAAAACTTGCTTATGGGTAATCTTTCAATAAGTAGAGGCTGACTCTTTAATGATTTCCTGTCCCTTTGTCACCATAATGTGATTATGTGTCAACAAATGTTCATTACAAGTTGGGTTTTCTCAATTAAAATAATAGCCAATATTAAATTTTTTTTAGTTGAAGTTGTATTGTGAACTATCTCAGTATGTCTGTTAAGTTTATAGATCTTTAGCATAACCAGGATGTCAGCTTTACACACTGAAATCCATGAAGTTGATATAAATTTGATATAAATCAAAATTCTTTTGATTAAAAGAATTTCCATAGAAATTATTTTAATAATTTAGTTGTGGCAGTCATATAAACTATCTATTTGGCTAACAATCTGGAAAATTATATACAAATAGATTGTAAATGAATACATGTTGGAAAAATTCTTGAAGTGGGTATTATGAGTGTTAATAGAAATTTTTATTACATATGAGGGCCTGGTTTGTTGGTAAAACATATGATACTAGAGAAAGAAAATATGTTATACACAACCATTTAGTTACACATTCATAGCAAATATAAAAACAAAAGGGCTATATTGTAAATGTGCACAGATTTGTTTGCCTCTATAAATTGAGTCAACATGTAAAATTTAAAAGACTTATGCAGAAATCTGGACTTTAGACTTGTTGTAAAACATCAAATATAATGTCCCCTGAGTTTCTATCACTGTTGGCCTGCTGTGCAGAGGATGCTTCTCTATAAAAGGCAAATGTTCTCCAGTTTGCTACTGTGCCCACATCAGTACTTTCCGCACTCAGATAACCTTCCTTTGACCCTGTAGGTATTTGAGTTTACAACTTTTATGTTATAGGATATTTTTGTTAAGATTTCAAGGCTTTTAAGTCAGTGCATATTTGCTTATAATATATAGTCTATAGATTATATAAATCCCTCAGTTATGGGGTTGAATTTTAGAATCTAGTTTAAAACTCTTTTTCTTTATACGAAAATAATCATCTCCCCACATGAATGCCTGGAAGTTGTTTTTAGGTTATTCCTGGTATAGTTGGATAGTTTATGAATATTGCAGACATTATCTTTCTCCTCAGCAATCTTCCTTAAAAATGCAAGTGACTTACTGACTTTCATTGTGCTAGACATAACCCATATGGATCAGTATGAGAACTTTTATTGATAATCCATTATATTTGTATTTGCTTTATATTTAGCATAAAATAAAAAATAATTTTGAATATCTATTTAAATGGAAACCAATACAAATGGATTTAAAAAGTAGAGTTGCATTAGGGTCCCAGCATGACCATTACAATTGAGAATAGAATTTCTTACTGAGCTTTCGTTTTTTAACATTTATTTTTAAGTATTTTAAACTTCTCTTTCTTACAGAGAACATACTGAGCTTTATAACAGTTAAGATAAAAATCTGTTCTCTTGTATTAAAAGAAACCCATGGACTATTTAATAATATGGAAAATATGTACATTGGAAGCCAATCACTCTTAATTCAGAGCTCATTTCCTTAGTGACCCATTTGGAGCAGGAGTGCCTGACATTGGCATCTGGGATCCTAACATCATTGATAGAAGTGAATCAAGCAAGTTTGTACCACCCAGAGGAAACCTCCAACTCCATAGGGAAGCTCTGGAAACTGTATATCTGAAACTCTTAATTCCTTAAATGTTAATATTTGCCACAAAAACTATTGTCCAATGGATATTAGGTAACTTTGAGGAGATTTCTTGATTATGGGATATAAAATACAATTTTGTAACACTTCTCATATGCAGATTGTGTCATGGAGTCTTTCTTTTGGGGTACAATAAGCAAATATTCTTTGGAATATAGTGTAAGAAACACTGCTCTAGAGGTAATAATTTAGACCATTAATTTATGTAAAAAATGAAGTATTTGCTACTATGTTTTAGGTTTTGGGGGGCTATAGAGATAAAAGATACAGGCCTTGCCCTCAAGAAGCTCTTGGTTTCAGAGGGAAACAATGAAGTGATTACAATATTCCATGCTAAGTGCTGTGATCAAAGCAAGGATTCTTGGGACTGGTATGTTTGAAGAAAGTTCTGGCAATGAACACAGTGAATGTGGGAAGGAAGGGGAGTGGTGTTTGCAAGGCAGAGAGCAGCACATCAGAAAGCCGGGAGGAGTGACAAGGAAGGGACTGGTTTTCATTTACTTCCTTTCTATATTGTATGTTGAAGTTCAAACATCTTAGAGAAGATTTTTAGTTTATTTGAGAAAGGTGTAATTTTGTGAATTTTTTTTTTTTGTGGCTGTTTTGTAGGATGGAAACATACCACTTTTATTTGCTATAATTTGCAAGAGACAGCAAACGGTGGGTTTTTAGTGAAAAACCAAGCAAATGTACGTGCTGTTGATAGGCTGAGACAGTATAGTGGTTCTTGTTTAAAATAAAAACCTGAGTGTTCTAGAGTGGAGCCACTCAAGTCAGAAATATTAATAAGATTAACATAATTATTGGCATATAGTGAAAAATATCAACACAAATAATCAGGTAGAAAAGCAAATATTTGGACTAAGCAACATAAAGAACATAAAGTAGGATCCATTCTCGCTTCTAATATAGAGTGTGTGTTATTTGTAATCTGATATTTTTGGTGTTGTAATCTTATATTAGCTAAAGTTTCTTGTATTAGTTTTATTAATTTTTGAGGTGTGGACTTTTAGTTTATGACTAGTGTTGCCGTTATTACTATTATTATTTATTGTTTTCAGGCTGTAGATAGCTCTTATCTGACCCATAGCTGATAGGAATTACAGTATATCAGACAACGAAAGCAATGGGGAAATCTTCATTTAAATCTTGGCTTACTTTAGATAAATGACCTCAGCACAGTTTCTTGGCCATCAAGGGACTATAAGTTAGCAACTTGTTAATACGAGTCATACCCCAGTGGAACAAGAGACTTCCTTGTTGTCCCTTTCTTTTAGCCTTGGTGATAGTTTACAAAGACGAACGCGAGCACCCAAGATGCTTATAGACACAGGCGAGTACATGTAAACGGTTATTCTGTCTACATTGACAGGCAGGATATTAAATTGAGAAAGTGTATCCAACTAGCTGTTTAGTAATGACTTTATTAAAGTTCTTGGAGTTATTTCTTTGTTGTTTTAGAACAGCCCTCATGCTTCCTGTACATTATGGCCCATCAGGTATTTTCAGTATTTTTCTTCAGGAAAATATTAATGTCCTCACTCAAGATGTGTGTGTATGAGACGCAGAAGGTTATGCTATTTATCGTGGTTTGACAAGGTGTTTGTATTAAAAGGCCAGTTAATACTAAACTGATGTTTAAAATGATTGCAACCATTGAATCTTATACACTAGGTGAGAGTTCATAGTTTGGTTCAGGTAGTTTAAAATAGCAAGAGTTAGTGCACTTTTTAGCTAGAAATCAAGCAGAAGTCTAGTTAATTAGAAGTAGAATGCAAGACTCTTTCAGGACTTCAAAGACCTTTATCCCTAGGGATCTCTTGTGCTTCATTTTATTATAAGTATAATCCCCATGCATCAGATAAAAATAGAGCCACACCTTAGGCTTCTTTTTCCTTCATTTCTTTCTTTTTCTTTTCTTATTAGAGGCAAGGTCTCACTATGTTGCCTAGGTCTTGAACTCCCGAGCATAAGTAATCCTTCTGCCTCAGCCTGTCAAAGTGCTAGCCACTATGCTTGGCCTGACTTTTCTAATGAGTTATTCAGTCTTGAAATGTTCAATTTAGCAGAAAATCTTGTAGTTTCCCCTGGGGCTATCTCCTGTGTCTTCCTGGTTTGATTTTTCCAAGAAGCTAGGGTGTTTTCTAAGTCTTTCTTTCCAAGTCAGAAGGGAGAAAAAAGTCCCTTCTAATTATTCTGTTGTTTCCATGGATTGACTAGCCTTATTGTTGCCATTGTAACTGGTCCTGCAATCTGATAATGATAGACCTTTGCCACCAGGATGCATTCACTGATTCAGACCCTCAGTTTTCATGGTCATTCATACATAGAGTTCAAAGCTATAGTGTTTAGTAGTTTACGTACTTCCCAGCACCCTGCTCTGGGAGCCAGGCCTCCTAGCTTTACCCACACACATAGCAAATTGATGCTTCCTCTACACTAAAAACATGATTTGGAGCCCACTTCTTAGCTAGACTTAGCCTAGGCCTTCACGGTCAGTTATCCTCTGAGACCCCTGTTGGTCTTTCCTCTAACAAATGCTAGTTGAGATCGTTCCCACCAGTCAGAGATGTTCAAATAATCTTGCAGGAACAGATTAAGTTCCTTTCCCTTTTGCTGTCAGATTTGAATCTTGAGGCTTTTTTATATCCTGTGCATCAGCTTTGGTTAGACAGAAGTTTCCATGTTATCTTTCCACAGAGCAGTGGGAACCAACCTGCAGCTGGCCCCTCAAGTAATCCATTTCTACAGTAATAAAAATCTCCCAGGCTTCTTGCGTATCTACCTCAAGTTTTAAATATATTTTAAAGTTCCACCTCGCAGGAAGCCAGTAGATAAAATTCTCTGAATCTCCAGTAGGTGAGTTGGATTGAACAGAGCTAAGGTTCATCTATAACTCATGAGTATCCATGTATAAAACAGGGCTTTGTACTTGCTTCGGCAGCATATACTTTAAAATTGGGTCAGTAGAGAGCAGATGAGCATATGCATGGCTGCTGCATAAGGATGGCACACAAATTCATGAAGTATTCCATATTTTGCATTGCCCCTGGAAGGTCATTTGAGTATTTGTTAACCAGCCCCAAGGAAGCAGTGTGAGTCAAACCAGAACAGGAGATACCCGATATTAAAATGGTGATGATCACTACAAAACTATTGATGTGTGGTGAGGTATGAAATGAGAACAGAGCTGAGTAACATATGGGGTGTTACATGCAAATATATTGTTAGTACAGGTCTTGGAAATGGGAAAATGTCAACTTGCATTTCCTTCATAAACCTGAAAAACAATAAAAGCAGGGTTTTTTTCTTGTATGTCAGTTGGAGAGGGCTGTGGAGATCCAGCATCCTGGCACAGATGTGCTGGCTCGGAGTTTGAGGACGTAAAGAAGGAGTGGTGGTTGTCCAAGCCAGGTTTTGACATCTGTTAATTTTCTGCTCTTGGTGTGACTGATGAGCTCTGTAATAGGGGACAATCATGTTATCTATTTTAATGAGATAATATATTTATATATAAATTTAGTTATAAGTTACGAATTAGCTAAAATGCCCTGAGTTATGAACCACAATTAATACAACTAAGAAACAAAATTAGCACTTAATGACATTTTATGAAAACTGCAACATTTGAATATTAGAACCTGTGGAAAAACACATCAAGCTTTATATGGCCTCCAAAATAGTTTCAGCAATAAAAGTTCAAGAATAAATGACTCCATTGCTTTACTGTTTCTCTGAACATTTAAGCATGTAATCTCATTACATCTTCCTAACATCCTAGTGAAGTAACGTAGCAGAATCCTAATTTTTTAGGAGTAACCATGGAGCCTAAGAGGAGCAACTTGCCTGAACACCACTACCTGTTGGTTACAGAGCACGGACTTGTTCTGAGTGCAGGACACTTCGCACGATGTCCAGCTAACTGCACTTAATTTACTGAGCTGTGCTCCATTTATCAGTACTTCACTTTTTTTCTTTAATTAAAAGGTTAATAAACTTGTAAAGCTTAAAATTTCAGTGGATGGGACAGAAATTAAAGTTCTGATATTAGCACTTACATTGCCTGAAATGGTTTAAGAATTTAATATGTTTGGTAAATATTTTTTATTTCAGTATTAAGGTAGCAATTTTATTTATTACATTTTTATACATAGAATTTGACACCAAATTTTGGAACATAAAAAGAAGATACTTCAATGCAAGTAAGACTTCTGATAGCAAATTTCTCATTGATCTTGTTGGTCCTACTCTTGATAAAAAGGAAAGTAAGATGGAAGATTAAGGTAGTTTTAATGGAAAAAGACCAGTTTAAAAATATATGTAAATTACAAGTATATATATATATTTATATATATGTAAATTAATTTTCAAAATTTAAATTCTTTAGTTTGGAATTCAGAGTTATTTAAGAAGGTAGTCATATCTAATGTATAATCTGAAACAGTATTGTCTGAAAACAATTATTTAGTTAATTACAATTCCTAAAATTCTACATAATGTTTTTTGCATAAATAAGAAAAAAGATTAACATTTTATATATTTTCTCTACAGTTACATTTATAACAAATTGAAGTTGTTATACATAGGGATCTTCTATTTCACTTTTATAATAAATTGTTTGTATTTAGTAAATAAATAATTATTGATGACCCATGAATAAGGTGGGGGTTTGGGACTCTAATCGCTGTGCAGGTGAAAATCTGAGTATAACATTTAATTTCCCCATCTTAGCTACTAGTAACCCACCATTGACTGGAAGCCTTCCTGAGAACATACACAGTCCTTTAAAACCTATTGTATTTGTGCTGCTTTATTAACTACTGGGTTTTTATAACAAAGTAAGCTAGAGAAATGAAGCTGTTAAAAGGAAAATCATCAGAAAAATATATTGACTTTTCATAAAACGTAAGTGGATCCCCACAAAGGTCTTCATCTGTCTATGGATTTCAGAGGCAGAAGAAAATCTGCATATAAGTAAACCCCTGCAGTTCGAACCCTTGCTGTTCAAGGGTGAACTGTATTATGTATTAATTTGTGTCATTGAGAAAGTAACTATCATTAGAACTGGGAACTCAACAATTCCTTTCTCGTACCATAAGTAAATGGCAATAAGAACTAAAATTGGACCAACATGCACCCGTAGAAATAGGAGATTATGTTTTGGAGATACCTACTGAGTGCAGAAGACAAAAACAATTCCTTTGTGAGAAGTACAAGTTATGTTACATATTCTTACATAAGCAAAATGGTTTTATCTGTTATAGTTTACACACACATACACATATGCACATGTACATATACACACATATTTACATGTGCTCTTGCATGTGCATATGTACATACTAAGTCCTGCTGATTCTTTATGACCAAATCCACTGTTTGCAGGGAGCAGCGGATAACGCATCCTACACTTTGGATGCAGTTCTTTGATGAACTGCCTTTAATCGGTGAACCATGTTTCTAGTTTTATAAGAAATAAAAAGATTAGAAGCAGGTAAAAGAAACTCTATGATCAGTAGTGGACTGCTGTACTTTACTCAGTGGTCGTATGTTTTTCTCCACATATTCAAGATACTTGAATGATGAGTTCTACAGTTATACAAGTTAAATAATTCATATTATTATTATTATAGGAAATTGGGTATCTCTGTGTTGCCCAGGCTAGAATACAGTGTCTATTCAGTGGTACAATTACAGCTCACCGTAGCCTTCCGGGCGCGGTGGCTCAAGCCTGTAATCCCAGCACTTTGGGAGGCCGAGGCGGGTGGATCACGAGGTCAAGAGATCGAGACCATCCTGGTCAACATGGTGAAACCCCGTCTCTACTCAAAATACAAAAAATTAGCTGGGCATGGTGGCGCGTGCCTGTAATCCCAGCTACTCAGGAGGCTGAGGCAGGAGAATTGCCTGAACCCAGGAGGCGGAGGTTGCGGTGAGCCGAGATCGCGCCATTGCACTCCAGCCTGGGTAACAAGAGCAAAACTCCATCTCAAAAAAAAAAAAGAACTTCTAAACTTAATCAGTCCTCCTATCTCATGCTCCTGAGTAGCTGGAACCATAGTCATGTGTGGTTACATCTAGCTGGATACACAATTATTTACTGATTGATTTGTTTATCTGTTTATTTTTGAGGCAGTGTCTCCCTCTGTTGCCAGTACGTGAGTGCAGTGGTGCAATCTTGGCTCCCTGCATCTTCTGCTTCCTGGCCTTAAATGATCCTTTCTCCTCAGCCTCCCAAGCAGCTGGGACTGCAGGCATACACCACCATGCTTAGCTATTTTTATTTTTAAAGTACGTATGTATGTATGTATATATTTGTTTATTTTTTTAGATGAGGTCTCACTGTATTGTCCCGGCTACTCTGGAACTTCTGGGCTCAAGTAATCCTGCATCAGCCTCCCAAAATGCTAGGATGTTACAGGTGTGAGCTACTGCACCTGGCTTGCACAATTGTTATGAAAAGAAATTAAGCCCCAATTCAGTTGCAGAAAATTGATTACCTTTTCATTTTTCTTTTTTTTAGGAGCATTCATATTGTATAACATACTGTCAATCATCAAGATTTTTTTTTTTATTCTTGTTAAACTGGGATTGCTGCTTATTTCACATTATTTTCTGAAATACTTGTTTTATTTATTCCTTTTATGGCTTTATTCAGTTAGATAGAGAAATACAAGAACCTCCAAGTCAAATATCAAGCAGAAAAAGGAAAATAAAAGAAAACCAGATTAGGGAAAGTTATCCTGTGAAATAACCATCTGATGACAGTCACGTATATCCTATCAGCTTAATAAAAATCTTACATGATGCGTTTGTATCGAGGGCTTCCAAACCACCCCCAGGTTTGGTGATTCAGTGGGTCTCAGAGTACTCAGAAAATAGTCATACTCAGATCTTTAGTCTATTACAATGAAAGGGTACAGGCAAAATTAAAGGGAAAAGGTGCTTGTGGTAAAGTCTGGAGGAAACCAGGCGCAAGTTTCCAGGAGTTTTCTTCTGTGAAGTTCCCAGGAACTGCTTAATTCTTCCAGCCTCACATTTTGGCAACATGTGCAGTGATGTCTACCAGTACCAGAATGTCGTTAGAGACTCAGTACCCAAGATTTTTTTTTTTTTTTTTTTTTTTTTAGGACGGGGTATCACCATGTTGGTCAGGCTGGTCTCGAACTCCCGACTTCAGGTGATCAGCCCGCATTGGCCTCTAAAGTACTTGGATTACCGGCGTGAGCCACCACGCCTGGCCAATAGCCAAGATTTTTAAATGGAGGTTATTCTCCCTCACGTGTACCCAAATTCCAGACTCCCAGAAGGAAAGCATCTGTTCAGAGTAACCACATTGTTTCTGGAAACACTTCAGACACAGCGAGCCTTTCTTCTCAGGGAGCGGTGGGAACCCTCTCAATTTCCATTTCCTAAACACCCGCCAAGGGGCCAGCCTTGCACGCGGGCCTTTCTAAGGATGTCAGTCTTTTGCTTATATGAAATCTTTTTGCACAAAAGTTTTAGCCCCAACTTACTTTTTGGTGTTGCTTAAAAAATTCATTTTGGTGTTGCTTAAAAAATTCATTTGAACAGCAAATAATCTAAGAGAAGGTAACTTGGCACTAGTTTCTGTGGTATGATCCATCCTTAGTTGCAATGCTGGTTACTTTTTTGAGTTTTGGTGACTAACAGATATTTCTGTGTAAGTTACCATAGCAATATTAGGTAATTATAATCTGTCCTTCTTATCTCATTAGCCTTTGAGTAAAATTGTTAAATAAGCTTAATAATTTCTGAGTTAAAATTAGAATAAAAATTGTCTTTTATTTTCATTACATGTATAATCTAGTTTTCATATCATGCTAAATCCCTGCTTAGAATTGTGAAATAAGATAAAATATTGAATCATTTTATCAATATTTTCTTGCCTGAGCATGCAATTAAATTTGCTGTTTTACATATTTTATATACTTCAGTTTGAGAAATAATGCCAATTTTGGGGGTCATGATGTCTTGCTTAAATATCTCATAATAACAGGTTCAGTGAATATCTTTTATTTTTCATTTGTTTTTGTTCTGGAAATCCTGGGATGCACAGACAATGAGAATCTTTCTTAGATCAATAACTTTATTTCTTAGAGCAGTTTTAGGTTCACAGCAACGCTGAGAGGAAGGTACAGAGATTTGACATTTTCCATGCCTCCCACACATGCATGGCCTTTCCCATTAGTATTTTGCACCAGAGTGGTACATTTGTTACAAATGGTCAATCTACACTGACGCATTATAATCATTCAAAGTTCATAGTTGATGTCAGGCTTCATTCTTAATACTGTACATTCTGCGAATTTGAACACATGTATACTGACATGTATCTATTATTTTAATATTATAGACAGAACAGTTTCACCGTAAAAATTCTCAACACTATGCCTGTTCATCTTTCTTTCTTTCTTCCTAGCAAGTCCAACCACTGATCTTTTCTGTCTTAATAGTTTTACTTTTTTCAGAGAAGTCACAGTTGAAATAATAGAGTGGATATACTTTGACTAGTTAAAAACTTAAAGTTACATGATAATTGAATGTAGTCATTTAAAATATGCTTTTTCCTTTTTTTTTCTGTTTTTTTAAATCATAAGATCTGATGACATGTGCTTTACATATTTAGAAAACATGTTTTGTGTAGATATTTGCCACATAATGGAAAGGGTTGAGGAAAATGACACCATGCATTACCACACAGCACAAACCGGAGCATCTTGGTTTATGGGGCGGGTTCAGATAGACTCTCTGTTCCTTGGAAGGGAACCCGTTCAAGAGGCTGTACTTTATCAAACTGGAATCACAAAGTCTCCCATACGTACTCCCAGTTGGAAATAAGACCAGGCAGTGAATGCTATAGGTAAATACCCATGCTCCTCACTGATCCTCTTCCTGTGAGGGATGAGTTTGAAGACAGTCTGTATTATGATGACATGACTCACCGTGACTAGATTCTCTGTCACGAGGGATGGCAAGGAATTCACACAATTTTGCTGTATATGAAATTAAAAAAGAATTTTTTTCTCCTGCTAGGGAGAAGGGAAAACATTGGCACAGTCTGGTAGCAAGGGGGCATTGATAGTTTTCTTTCTATATATTTTTCACATCAGATAGTACTGCCTGGCAGCCTGCCTCACCTCCCCAGTGTTTCTTAAGCTTCTCTCTGAAGGTGAGGTGTGATTTGGAGTGGATAAGCTCTTAAAGGAGTGATGTTTTCAGTGGGTCTCTCTGTGGGAGGTAACATGGCAGGTGAATTTGGGCCTTGTTAAATGTAGAGCTGAGCATTTATCTGCAACGACGTAAACCACCCAGCACCTTCCCCAGAGGAGTACTAGCCAGAGTAACACGGTGATCTCTCTTGAGCTGCTTCTCCACTGGCAGCTGGGGAGTTTTTTCAAGGACCCTTGTTTCTGGTCTGATTCCTATGTTTTGCTGGCTTCTGGTGGTAAGTTGTTTTAGCCTAACCTGAACGGTTTTAACTGCAGAGCTACAGAGGCTGTGTCAACCAAAAACGTGCAGTAGTTCTCCCTTACATGTAGAAGATATGTTTTAAGACACCCAGTAAATGCCTGAAAGCACAAGCAGTACTGAATCACATGCCATTTTTTCCACACATATGTATCTATAATAGCATTTAATTTATAAATTAGGTACAGTGAGAAATTAGCAACAATAACTCAGAATAATATTTATTGTTATGATGGTTCTCATCGTTTCTCCTGTGACGATGTGAAGAGATCCAGTGCCTGTGTAATGAGATGCAGTGAGGTGAATGAGGCAGGCATTGTAATGCAGTGTTAGATTCAGGGGGGTGCGTAGTGGCCTAAGTCAGAAAAACGCTCATGAGCTGTGAGTGACCCTGGATCTCCAGGCCTGAATGATGTTGCTGGCTGGCAGCAGGAGACCATGTTGATGACTAGGGGGTGAACAGCATATGCAGGGCGGATGTATTGAACCAAGGGATAATTCACATCCTGGTCTGGAGGGAGGGGCCAAAGCTTTCCTTGCACTTCTCAGAATGGCACTCAGAAACTTAGGACATGTTTATTTCTTAAGTTTTCCATGTGATATTTTTGGAATACAGTTGACTATTAGCTGTAACCACAGACATAAAAACTGCGAATGTAAATTCTGTGTTTGGACGTTGACTCATTTCTTGGTGTACGATTCTTAAAATCATTAGAAATTACAAACTGATGTCTTTTTTGTATGCTCGTGATTGATGGCTGGAAGCCCCTACATAGATTCAGGATGGCAACTGATCGTTATCGTGAAGACATTGATTAGAGGGTTGAGATCCCCTTTCTCACTCTGTAGACTCTGGGGCGGAGAGAAAGCCGGAAGGTTTTCAGTCACCAACAGCCAGTGCTTTACTTAATCAGTGGTGCATATGTAATACAGCTTTCATAAAGACCCAAGGGGACTGGGCTCACAGAACGTCGATTTCGCTGAATACATTGAGGTTCCTGGAGGATGCTGTGTCCTGGGAAAGCATGGAATCTTTGTCCCACTTCCACCACACTTTGCACTGTGCATCTCTTCATCTGTACCTTTTGTAGTGTTGTTCATAGCAAACTGGTCAATGTGTTTCTCTCAGTACTTTAAGCCATTGCAGCAATTCAATCTAACCCAAAGAGGGAGTCCTGGGAACCTCAATTGAACCCCAAATTGAAGCCAGTTGGTCAAAAGTTCTGGAGTTTCAGACTTAGGATTGATGTAGAGAGGCAGTCTCATGGGACTGAGCCCTTTACCTGTGGAATCTGATGCTAACTGCAGATAGTATGAGAACTGAATTAGAGGACACCCAGCTTGTATCATCTGCAGAAATGATTGCTTGCTTGTTGGTGGGGAAAAACCCTCTCCACATTTGATCACGGAAGACTTCTTTGTTGATGATTGTTTCTGTGGTGTGAGAGCAGAGAAAAATGTGGAAAGTATGTCTTTTTCACACATGTCCTGGATAAGGGAACTACTCTGTACTCTAACTGCCCTTCATATTCTGGTTCAGAAATCATGGTCTTTGACACTGGTCATTCATGACACTGTTCTGATAACAATGCCTATTTTAGTGAATCTCATGTGGTTTGTCTAAGGTGACTTGTATTGTGCGGTTCACTTGTAGATATCAAATTTTGATAAATTTATTCTTTGCATTTAATGAATACAAAGTAAGGGAAGTAAGAGTTCTTACTGCACTAATCACATACCACTAGGTATAATTTATATTAATTCTAATAAGAGCTCAGGTATGCTCCCAAAGCAATGCTTTGTAACAAAGCATCAGTCCTATACTTTCAAGAAAAATGGTCTAAAGCATGCACACAAGTGTGCATAATTTTTTTATGAAGGTAGAATCTTGCTATGTTTCCCAAACTGGTCTCAAACTTCTGGGTTTCTCAAGTGATCCTCCTGCCTCAGTCTCCCAAGTAGTTGAGATTACAGGCAATCACGACTGTGCCTGCTTAAGTTTTTAATATTCTATATATTTATTATTGATTTACAATGCATTTTACCTTTTCCTTTAATAGTTCTGATGAATCTGCTGTGAGGTAGGATTGTACAGATTTAAAAAATTATATTAACGAAGGAAATAGAGATGGAAGAAACTAGTATCTGTTGAGTGCTGTATTATTCTGGGCTAACCACCCTATTATGTGCTATGCATATATCTCATAAAGCCATCACAACATCTATGTTCTTATAACCCACTGTTTATTAAATAGGCAACTGTGGTTTAGAAAGGTTAATTGGCTTATGACTCCATAGTTAACAAAGTAGCTGACTCACAGTTAAACCATCAGCCTGCCTGGCTTCCAAATCTGTTTTGTTCGTCAGCATAGATGGATAAAGATCTGTGCAGCAATTGGATCAAAATATATGTTAGAATCTAATTAGTTAATACAGTCAAATCTAGTTATATGTTAACTCTCATTTAAGGTTATTGTTAGAAATTAGGTTGGTCTAAGAGTTTGTCCTAATAAATTTGACAATTTTAATGGTAACCGGTATCTTATCTTTACCATCAAAGGCTTTAGGGCAGTGTTAAGGGTTCGGCCATAGGATTGTAAATTTTATAAAATCAAGATCAGACAAGTATTAGAAATTATTTGACTTCCCAATTTGGTTTTTCCTTTAGGCCAGTATTTCTACTTCCACAATACTTTTTTTTAGTCTTTTTCTCTTTTTCCATGACATTTCCATAACCTTCTCTTGATGTTTTAAAGTGTTCTTCTCTGCTTTTGGTGCTTATTTTGTTCTATTATTTTTTGAAATTCTGCTAGCTATGTATCCCGAATATTCCTATGGACAGTCGAAAGCATGCAGAATTTCAGAATTTTAAGGTATCATAGGACTATTTAAAATAACCTCTAGTACTTCAACGTGTGTTAAACATTCTGGTCAAATGTTTTTCTAGATAGAGGACCTGAGACTCAAATAGATGAGGATAGCCTTCTTTTTGGACACAGCTAGTGGCAGAAATGAGATGTAAACTAATTTTAAAGCCCAGTACTTCGTTTTCATTTTATGGGCGTTTTTTCTTGTTTTGTTGCTGACAGAGTCTTGCTCTCTCGCCCAGGCTTGAGTGCAGTGGCGCAGTCTCTGTTCGCTGCAACCTCTCCTGTTTGGGTTCTAGCGGTTTTCCTGCCTACGCCTCCGAAATAGCTGGGATTACAGCTGCGCCGTGCTGGCTCACACCTGTAATACCAGAACTTTCGGAGGCTGAGACAGGAGATCCAGACCTTCCTGGGCAAAATGTTAAAAATTAGTCTACTAAAAATACAAAACAAATTAGCTGGGCATGGTGCCGGGCGCCTGTAGTCCCAGCTACTTGGGAGGCTGAGGATGGAGAATTGTTTGAACGAGGGAGGCAGAGGTTGCAGTGAGTCGAGATCGTGCCACTGCGTTCTAGCCTGGTGACAGAGCGAGACTCTGTCTCAGATGATAATGATGAGGAGGAGCAGGAGGATGATACAAAGGGGGAGTGAGTCTGGTGCACCCAGTGGATAGAATGAGAATGAAATTAACTGGTGAACCCAGTGGAAGTGGCTAAGAATGGAATGAGCAGGGAAAGGTCAAGTTTGAAGAGAAACAACACTGGACTGGATAGGAATACGGATTCTCCAGTAATAAATCAATATTGGAGTTTATGACAAGTTTAATAAAGATAAATTACAAAGATGAACACGATGTTGGGAATTTACAAAGACGCATTAAAGTAGAGGGTTCAAGGGAGCTTCAAACATGTTGATGCTTCTTTTTTTGATCAATAACTGAGAAACTTGAAGATTTTTACTGAAAGATGCTAAAGCATTTTGAGACACTGGGAAGGGTCTCTACAGCAGATAGAAATGTGGTATCACATGCTTCCCTTCTGACTTACAGCTTCTTGAGTGCTAGGGGCTGGAGATTGCTGAACTACATAGACTTGTAGCCCAGGGCAGGTGCCTCCTCACCTCTGCTTCTTTCGATGGCCTTCAAGTGTTCATGTAGGCTGGCTAAGGGGCATGGTTGACTGGCCAATCAGTCATGAAGTTCAGTTGGATAAGTGGAGGTGTGTGTATGCTGGGGCAGTTGATGGAAACAGCACTTTGCTTGTTATTCAGGAGCAGGGATGTGGAGAGCCACTCCTGGTCATTTCAGGCCATCCTTTCAGGAATCTGTGCTTTCATAGATTGAAGATTTGAAGATTGGAGACTGCCATGCAGCCCTGCACAAGTGGAATCTGGAAGCCCATAGGAAGAAAGATATTTAGATAGTACTAAGGGAAATAGAGGTACGACTACCAGGACTGTTTTTTCCAGCAGTCTCTCTCCTTGGATATGAGTGCCTAGGAAGTATTTTTTTTTTTTGAGAGGGAGTCTCTCTCTCTCACCCAGGCTGGAGTACAATGGCATGATTTCAGCTCTCCACAACCTCCACCTCCAGGGTTCAAGAGATTCTCCTGCCTTAGCTTCCCTAGTAGCTGAAATTACAGGTGTTTGCCACCAAGCCTGGCTAATGTTTGCATTGTTAGTGGAGATGGGATTTCACCATGTTGGCCAGGCTGGTCTTGAGCTCCTGACCTCAAGTGATCTGCTCACCTTGGCCTCACAAAGAGCTGGGATTTTAGGCGTGAGCCACCGTGCCCGGCCCTACCTGTGGGATTTAAGGGCTTCCAAGTTAATGTGGACCTGAAAAAGGCAGGACGTACAGAGTATAATTGAATTTTTTTTATTGTTGATGTGCTAATCTTTCTGGGAAGAGTATTATCCGAACATACACCTTTGTTATTAGACGTTTGTGCACTCAGCATTCACACATTTCACATGTTGCAGGTGATTCCCTGTACGGTTTTGGGATAAAAGAAAAGCAATGGGACTTTCTTAAGTGGTTTCTATGCTGAGGAATCAAGACTACCAATTTGAAGTGACACAGATTAGTCTTTTAGCCAGGGACAGATAATGGACAAGAAACAGTAAATATTTCTACCTTGTTTTAGGTAATCAGGTTTCTTCCAGTTTAGGTAACAAAAGTTATGTTATTTATTAGTTGCATTTTAAGTACAACTTCAGGATAGATAATTTGTCAGGGTAAATTATCATCAGGCTCTGGTATATATTGGCTGTCACTATTTGTTATGCAGCTGAAGGTCAGTTTTCATTGAATATTGTATATATTTAATAGACAGGTAGAGACAGAAATAACCAAGATCTATTACTAAAACAGATATTTTAATAATATCAAGGAACTTAATGCACAGATTTAATGACCTTTTCCCTGATTGTGATTTTTTTTTCAGAGGGAGAAGCTGAGTATGAACTGGCAGTTAAAAAATTTGTAAAGAAATCACCTCGCTCACAGGCATTGTATATTTTTGCTCTAAAGCATTTTCCATGAACTGTGTTGATTCATGCCCTAAGCGAGATGATGGCAATTTGACTGTTACACCAAGTTAAAGTGGCCTCTTGTGAAATTAATTTTCTCAGTCAAGTTTTGCATATTATTAACTTTTAAAATTTAGCAGTGGTTTATCTGTTTTTTATGTTGGAAAGAAAGAGAAAAGCATAGACATGGCTGGTTGATTTAAAAAAAAATTGTTTAAACTTGTTAACTAACAAAAGATAATTAAGTACTGTGACAGGGTGGGGGATGAAAGAAAATGAACTGGAAAATATATAGTGATAGGAAAATCACATTAGAAAATGCTTTCCCCGGCTGGGCACGGTGGCTCAAGCCTGTAATCCCAGCATTTTGGGAGGCCGAGGCGGGTGGGTCACGAGGTCAAGAGATCGAGACCATCCTGGTCAACATGGTGAAACCCCGTCTCTACTAAAATTACAAAAAATTAGCTGGGCATGGTGGCGCGTGCCTGTAATCCCAGCTACTCAGGAGGCTGAGGCAGGAGAATTGCCTGAACCCAGGAGGCGGAGGTTGCGGTGAGCCGAGATCGCGTCATTGCACTCCAGCCTGGGTAACAAGGGCGAAACTCCGTCTAAAAAAAAAATGCTTTCCCCAATAAAGGAAACACAAAATTTGGTTACATTTTATTTGGATAAATATTAATGTCGGCTTTTAAATCATACTAGTGTTAGTTTTATAATATTTATGCCTGTATAAGTCTTGCATGAACTGAATTACTTACAGTTATCAGGGAATCTCCCTGGAAACTTTTACTGGCAAAAATGTACAGCACATAGCATATAGCTTTTTTTGGACACTTTGTATTTTTTTATCATGTAATTTTTAGGAGAGATTTTTTTTCTACCTATTCTGTAGTGAGACTAAAATAATACTAAAATTTGTAGAAAACTAACTGGGTATGGTGGTGTACACCTGTAGGACCAGCTACTTCGGGGTTTGAGGCACCAGGATTGCTTGAGCCCAAGAGTTTGAGGACAGCCTGGGCAACATAACCAGATTGGATATGCTTTAAAAATATAAATTGTAGAAATGAAGGAATTTAAATTTATGTTATCAAAACTTGTATTAAAAATGGAATTTTGTGTGTATTATAAGTTGTCCATAAAGTGGATATAAAACATTTCATCTCATGAATAACATGTATTTGACGGCAAATTGTCAGTTACATAAGCAGACTCTTATATGGTAAGACTTTAACACCATAATTTTGTCATTGTAGTTTATTTAAAAATCCACTCAACGTTTTTATATTACGTTCAGAAACTTAAAATTTCAGACATTTTTATATCTAGTTGTTTAAATAATCATTTGAAGTTCCCACATACGACAAGATACTGGAGGTCACACACGTATCTGTGTGTATCCTGGAGTGCCTGGAAAACAGCCTTCCACGGAAGCAGCATTGCAGTTGTTGCTTTTTTGAGACTGAGTTTCTCTGTCACCCAGGCTGGAGTGCAGTGGTGGGATCTTGGCTCACTGCAGTCTTCATTTCTTGGGCTCAGGTGATCCTCCCACCTCAGCCGTCCAGGTAGCTGGCACTGTAGGCCTTTGTCACCAAGCTTGGCTGAGTTTTCTATTTTATTGTAGTGATGGGGTTTTGCCTTGTGGCCCAGGCTGATCTTTAACTGTTGGACTCACATGATATGCCCACCTCAGCCTCTCAAAGTTCTGTGGTTACAGGCATGAGTTGCTACGTTCAGGCTTAATAGTTGTTTAATCTGAATAAATAGAAGAATAAATTTTTTATATAATGGAATGTTATAAGTAACATACATAATGTATCTATTCATTAATACTGCAGTTAAAAATATTGCTTACATTTGTATTATTTTTTAAAGTTTAAGGAAGTTTTGATGTCTTCTTTTGAGAAATTATGACATAAATAAATGGAAATAAATTAGAAACAGGTCATTAATAGCAAACAGGGTTACAATATATTTTCTAGTATAATTCAACTAGAGTCTTAGATTGTCACTTTAGACTAAAATTTCTTAAGCATTTTTTAGCCCCAACTCATGCTCTATAAATATGCCTTTATAAACCATGCATTACTCTTTAGAATTCTGGTGACCAATTCTTTCTCTAGGTGGAAAGCTGATGGAAAGTTCTAGTTCCCTCTCTGTAATAATACAGTCTTTCAGGTATTGGTACATGACCATGGTTAGCTAATTGAATGTTTTATACTAAAAAAATTAAACTCTGTATCACATAAATATTTAAAAAAAACTAATAGTAGCGTAAGTATTAACCTGTATTGTTAGGGCTTTAAAGGAACAAAAGGCTGTTACCCATCTATTTCTCCGTGTATTTTGCTGTACACCATGTTGTTTCTTTCTTTCCTTGGCTGAAGATTATATTAAATAGACTAGTTAGGCTTCTTTGTTGTTTCTCCCTTCATGCTCACATTTTAAAATCATTTATCCCCACCTCATTTTTTTCTCGCAGATCTCATTTCTTTAGTGACTGGTCTTTGAGTCCATCTGTGTCTTCATTGTCAGCATATTTAGTTACAGCTTTCTCTGTAGTTATCTATGTGTGGCTTTCATTCAACAATTATTGTCCAAAAGATTTACTCTTTTTTTTTTCCCCTTTGGAAAAGCTGAATTTATACATTTATCTTTTTCACAGACAGAATAAAAGCAACTAATGCTATCTGCAATGCCAACCCACTTAAATAAGGTACTACTATGAACTAAATTCTCATTTTCCCCCATAAGATGTGATTTATACAAACACTTTCCTCCTGCATATGCCCACAATTATTTTCTCATTTTTTAGCTCATTATTAATAATACGTGCTAAGTAAATTACTGCTTCATAGTATAATTCTGTAATTTGCACGATTCATTTAAGAAAGAAGTGTAGTGAAGTCCGAGAAAAATGAAATTTAGAATTTGTGAAAAATCACTTTGTGTTCTCAAAGTAAGTTTATTTAAAATCTAAAGAATTATTTGAGGTTAAGTTGTGGCCAGATGTGTCATTCTGTGGTGTATCTGGATGTGCAAAATGAAAAGGAGAGTTAGAAACAGTTTCAAGTGTAGTTTTTATTGAAATTAAAACTTGATAATGCTGGGATTTCGGTATGTTTATATATTTTGATGGTCCCATATAGATCTACAATGAACATTTTAGGTCAGTAAAAAACATGAGGAATAGTAACTATGTGGGACTGTAATAACAATTTAGTTTAGTGTTGTATAAGTGGAAGTCATTTTCAAAAAGAGGACACACTGAGTACTTTTGTGGCAGCCACACTTACAGCAGCAGAAGTACAAAATAATAATTGTGTACTGTAATAACTGTAGAGAGAAACAGGAGGGCCCTGACTTTTCACTAGAAGCAGCTGGTGTATAGTTTTACCAGCACCAAGCAGAAGTTAAAAGACACGTTAGCGTTCTGGTTCTGCCACTTACTAGGTATGTGACCTTGGGGAAAATTCTTTATTTATTATCATTGACCTCATTCATAAAAATGGTACTAATGGTACGTCTCAGGTATGTGTAATGAATAAAAGTAGTGGGAAATGTAAAAACATATGTAATCTGGAAAATATGTTTACAAATGTGAGACAAAATTACCACAGCAGTATTCAGTATTCCGTGACTTAGTCAATCTCAAGGAAAATTTTTGTAGACCTGAAGGATGGTAAAATGGCAGTATCTTCAAGAAAAGAATGGAAAAGTAGGAAATGGCATGTGGATTTTAAATTTGGGGTAGAGGTGCGTTCAGTTTCAGCAGGCTACTACGAATGAGTGCAATGGCGCGATCTCGGCTCACCGCAACCTCCGCCTCCTGGGTTCAGGCAATTCTCCTGCCTCAGCCTCCTGAGTAGCTGGGATTACAGGCACGCGCCACCATGTCCAGCTAATTTTTTGTATTTTTAGTAGAGACAGGGTCTCACCATGTTGACCAGGATGGTCTCGATCTCTTGACCTCGTGATCCACCCGCCTCGGCCTCCCAAAGTGCTGGGATTACAGGCGTGAGCCACTGCGCCCGGCCCCAAGCAATTCTTTTGCCTCAGCCTCCTGAGTAGCTGGGTCTACAGGCGTGCGCCACCATGCCCAGCTAATTTTTGTATTTTTTAGTAGGGATGGGGTTTCAGCATGTTGGCCAGGGTGGTCTTGATCTCTTGACCTCGTGATGCTCCCGCCTCGGCCTCCCAAGGTGCTGAGATTACAGGCGTGAGCCAGCGCGCTCGGCTGCCAATATGTATTTTTTAAATGCTTTCTTATTTTTGGTGGAGATTACAAAGTAGAGTTAGGTACATTGAAGCTAGTTTCTGACTGAAATATGCACATGCTAATATTGTCTGTGAATGTTTCCTTTGGGCTGCAATGCTTGGATAAGCAAGTCAATGGTCATATGAATGTAACAGATAAGCCTGATCTAGAAAGTGTAGATGAGATCTCAACTGGAATGCTTTAGTCTTCTGTACATGCTTCTCTTATTTTTTTAAGTCAAATTAGTTTTAAGATATTAAAGTGAAATTTAGGGGGAGACAGAGTCTTGCCCTGTTGCCTAGGCTGGAGTGCAGTGGCATGATCTTGGCTTGTTACAGTCTCCACCCCCCAGGCTCAAGTGATCCTCCCACATAAGCCTCCCAAGTAGCTGGAACTACAGGCACACACCACAATGACTAACTCATTTTGGTATATTTTTTTTTGGTATGGATAGGTTCTCATTATGTTGCCCAAGCTCGTCTTGAACTCCAAGCTCAAGCAATCCACCTACCTTGGTTTTGCAAAGGGCTGGGATTATAAGAGTGAGCCACCAAGCTTGGGTAAACTGAATCTTTTTAAGTAAATTGATTAGTGCTGCATGTAGTGGTGCACAATTGTTATCTCCACACTTTGGGAGGCCAAAGTGAAACGATTACTTAAGACCAGGAGTTTGGGCCAGGCTTGGTGGCTCATGCCTGTAATCCCAGCACTTTGGGAAGCCGAGGTGTGTGGATCATGAGGGTGAGAGTTCGAGACCATCCTGGCCCATATGGTGAAACCCCATCTCTACTAAAATACAAAAAAAAAAAAAAATTAGCTGGGTGTGGTGGCGTATGCCTGTAGTCCCAGCTACTCAGGAGGCTGAGGCTGGAGAATTGCTTGAACCCAGGAAGGGAAGGTTGCAGTGAGCTGAGACCATGCCACTGCATTCCACTCTGGCCTGTGGTGGCAGAGCAAGACTCTGTCTCAAAAAACAAAACAAAACAAAACAAAAAACACCAGAAGGTTGAGACCAGCCTGGGCAAGAGTGAGACTTTGTCTCCACAAAAATAACAATAAAAAATTAGACTATCATAATGGTACGCACCTGTAGTTCCAGTTAGGAAGTTGAGGTGGGAAGATTGCTTGAGGTCGGGAGGTTAAGATTGCAGTGAGCCATTATCATGCCACCACATTCCGGCACTGAGTGAAAGAGTGAAACCCTGTTTGAAAAAAAGAAAAATAATTGATAAGAAAGTCTTTATGCAACTCAATATAATTTTTTAAACGGAAACTCATTCTTGACATTACCTCAACAGTGTGTCCCTGAGAAAGTGTCAGGGCTTTACCTAGACCTTCCAATTAAACAAAGCAACAAAAACTGTATAGTCATTGTAAAAGGAGGAGGTTAAGAATACTGTTTTTTATAAAAAAGGCATTTGATGGAATTTTTAAAAATATGAGCACTAATATATTCAAATAGCTAAGGAAAACGTTCTATTAAATGTATGATAAGGAAAGGAGAAGTAACATGGTGGTAAGTTGTAAATCTATTAGGGGTCAGTAGTTGAGTCTATTGAGAGTACCACTAAAGGAGCTGAATTGTTAGTTCCCATTTAAAGATACTCTAAGATCTGAGACAAGTCAGGAAAGAGGGAAGAGGAAATGAATAAAAGAGAGAAAGAATGAGGAGGGCAGAGTGTACTTGGAATAAGTGAAGAAACAGTATGTGGGTGGATGTAAAGGAGGGTAGTAAAGTCACATTGATTTGTAGAAGAAGGAAGAGCAGGGTGATAGAAATAGGAACGAAAGTAGGGTGAGCTTCCAGCACCAAAATGTGTAGAGAATGAGAGAAACATCTTCCTGTTCTTGCTCTCATTCTCACTGCTGGAGAGGCACTAAGCACTGAGGTACCTCACCACACAGACCTGTCTTACCTACCGTAGATGAGTATCACCATAAATGGTCAGCCATGGATGGTCAGAATTTAGTTTTATAGAAAATGTTGTAATTTCACTGGATAGTATCGTATAGGCCAAATTAACATAATTGAGTAGTGTCCTGTGATTTCTGGAGAGGAAGTCAGAGAAGGTATAGCCTGATTAAGTTTATAAGAAACATAATGGCTCATAATGCAGAATTAAATTTAGGGACTTAATAGGGAAGAAACTGAGGCTAAGTTCCAGATGGAAGATTAAGGTAAACAAATGTGGAA
This sequence comes from Saguinus oedipus, assembly GCA_031835075.1. Classification (NCBI taxonomy): domain Eukaryota; kingdom Metazoa; phylum Chordata; class Mammalia; order Primates; family Cebidae; genus Saguinus; species Saguinus oedipus. The sequence continues at coordinate 5,209,846 of CM063172.1, read as the reverse complement.
GCACGTTAGAGTAGAACAGGGCATCCAAACTTTCATGAATTAGTTGAGGAGCTTCTGGAAAATGGACATTCTCATTCAGCACGTGTGGGATTCTGCCCTTTCTCAGGAGTACTCAGGTGGTGTTGGTGCTGTTCTTTGGACACAGCTCTGAAAAACAAGAAACTAGCCTTCCTTTAGAGAAATCTGGAAAAAGAACCATTGGACAGACAGCAATTTAAAAAAATAACAGAATCAAGGGAAGACATTAATCTCCTTTTATTTCTGAAGTAGGATTCTGGCCACAGAGGAAGCAGAATGAGATGAAAAAAGAAATTACTGGTGTATACTACTGCTGAATACAGACGAAAAAGTGGTCGCCAATTACCCATAAAAAGTGATTAGGAAGAGAAGCATCAGGGTGACAGATCTAAAGGTTGCTTTTGCAGAGGAAGAGGGATTGTGAAAGGGAAATGGGGGGGGGGAAGGGTTTCTTGGGGGACTTTGGAGTTAAAGGGAACTTGAGACACCTCACTTCCAGTTCCTTGGGCATGTGACCCGTCTAGCAAAAGCGATTATTGCTGTGGAGATATTGGTTATTGGAGATAGCGGTTATTGGTTACTGGAGGCAGGAGAGCCAGACTTGGGGTAAAGCACAGCAGCTAATTTCTCTTCATAACCGTCAGGCCTCAGAGCAAGAACTTCCTTTGACATGAGTGAATAAGATGTGATTAAGTTGCATTTTGGCTTATTCGGCGCGGGGGTGGGGGGGGTGTTTGTCAGCCAGTTCTTTGATAGCTGTTTTATACAAGTGGTTTACAGAGTAAGATGACATACTGAACTTTGCTAATTTTAGAAGTAGACGTGTTAATAAACTTTATTCTGTAAATACGAAAATTGTCATTTTCTAAAAATACTGCACAGATCTTGAAACATGAAAGTTTCTTTTGAATCAAGACTGGCAATTCAGTGTTTTCTCTTTTGATAAATATTTTGATACTGAAAGCTTATTCTAGATGGTTTATTTGATGTGTTTTAAGTCTTGCATGAGTGGATCAAGGAACTCTTAAGAAAAGGTCAAGCAAGAGAAAATGAGAATGTAGGTGCTTCAGTGGGCATGGGAAAATAAGAATTTTGAGAAACTTATTTCATAAGTGCGTATCATAGCTCATCAATTTAGAACACTTTCTTTGATGAGGTGAATCACATATTCACCTGAACTGGCATTCCAACTATGTATTTCCTAAGTGACAGGACAAGGGGAAGCATATGATAAATATTTGTGGTGTAGTGGCATCAATGCCTCTGACGTTTTGAGTTTAAATACTATGCAGCATTCATCATCGGCCTTGACATTGATTCTCTACGGTTGTAATTTGCTCCACTGTTTAATGGTCCCTTTTATCCTTATCAGCCCAACAGGTTTACATTAATATCCATACTTTTCTATTTTAGTTACAGGCATTTGAAAAAACCTCACTTTTGAAATACAAACTTTGTGATTTAGGGATCCTATATTCCTGTTTTACTCAGTATATCTTCATCAAGTTGCTGTCCTAGGCAATGAAAAGAAGATGCCAAAAAGAACCTTCAAAACCTTAAGTAATTGTTCTCAGAGCCAGGCTTCAGGCCTCAGCTTGATATTAACACTGTGTGAATGTTTGGCTGGCCCTGTCATATCTACATATAATTGATGACATGTCCCCTTTGCTTTATAGGGCCTCCTGAATAACATGCTTCCTTGAAGGCAATTATAAATATTTATTTTTATTACTAACTTTGTATTGTATATAATATATATGATTTATTAGTTATTTTCTTTTAAAACCCATTCAGCCTACCACTCAAATGGAAGATCGTGTTGTGAGAGAAGCAGTACAAAGAAAGAATGTACAGACATCGAGAGCAGGTACATTTTCAATACAAATGGAATGCTGGAAATAAGTATACTAAATGATTAGAAGTACTCACATTTTTCTTACCCCAAATTCTTTTTATTCTAAATTGAATGGAAGGCACTGACATAAATGTTATTGTTAATATCCATATTTCAATAAAATTAAATTTATATGAAAACAAGATTTTAAAAATAGGAGTTTTAACTCAGATGTTTCTATTTTAATATTTTTAATAGCATAACACTTCCAATATCGAATTTATATACTTGTTAGAGATTCAGAGCAGTGAGTTTTGAGGCTCTCAGATATTTCCAATGTCTTATGTGCCAGTTGGAATTCTGACATTGACCTAAAGGAATCCTTTACTTAGATATTAGTTCTTGTATTAACATTAGAGACTTCCTGTTAATGTTATTACATTGATGATCTGAAACCAATGAGATGTTCTAACGAGCAGAGTGTGCATGTGGCATCTTTGATTATTAAAAACTAAGAAAGTAATCATTCATAACTGGAACACAGTCTTAAAATGGTGGTTTTTTAGTTTTTCAAAATAATTGCATAGAGGCGACCAGCATCACTGGCTGTCTTCCATTACTGTATCCTTTTGAAATCCTTAAGTATACTGTGATGCTCAGAAATAATAATTTTTATTTGTGTCCTACAGTGGAATATGAGTGGTTTTAAACTTTACACGTCTTTCTGCCACTTTCTTTTGGGCACTTTATTATGTTTTCCACGTGTTCATATTCATACGATTAGCTCTTGTTTAATTCATTTTACACTTTTCGTTGTGTTCCCTTGTACCACTCTACCTCACTTTCTTTTTTTTTTTTTTTTTTTTTCCCCGAGACAGAGTTTTGCTCTTGTTACCCAGGCTGGAGTGCAATGGTGCGATCTCGGCTCACCACAACCTTCGCCTCCTGGGTTCAGGCAATTCTCCTGCCTCAGCCTCCCAAGTAGCTGGGATTACGGGGACGCGCCACCATGCCCGGCTAATTTTTTGTATCTTTCGTAGAGACGGGGTTTCACCACGTTGATCAGGATGGTCTCGATATCTTGACCTCGTGATCCACCCGCCTCGGCCTCCCAAAGTGCTGGGATTACAGGCTTGAGCCACCGCGCCCAGCCTACCTCACTTTCTTAGACTCCCCCTGTTGCTGATAAATGAAAAAAGAAAAAAATAGTTTGCGTGTAGTGGCTCACACCTATAATCCAAGCAGTTTGGGAGGCTGAGGGAAGCAGACCACAAGGTTAGGAGATTGAGAGAATCCTGGCAAACACGGTGAAACCCCATCTCTATTAAAATATAGAAAAGTAGCTGGGTGTGGTGGCATGTGCCTGTAGTCCCAGCTATTCAGGAGGCTGAGACACAGAAATCGCTTGAACCTGAGAGGCGGAGGTTTCGGTGAGCCAAAATTGCACCACTGCACTCCAGTCTGGCAGCATAGCAAGACTCTGTCTCAAACAAAAAAAAAAAAAAGAAAAAGATAAATAATGTCAGATTAAAAGGGGCTTTTATTTAATCAGTTTCTATCTGTGAATATTTACTGTATGAGAGTTTAAGGCTGTAAAGTTCAGAATGCAAGCATGCACCACCATATTTTACAAATGCCCTCAGAATTATGAGTCATGAGCCTTTAGCCTATGAAGTTACAACAATTCATTTCTCTAAAGAAGTTTACTGTAATGTTCTTTAAAAAAAAAAAAAAAAAATGAAAATAGAAAATGACATTGTCTTATTTGACGTCTTGGACATCCTCGAATGAAACTGTAACTTACTCATGTCAAAATTCAGAACCAACATTTTGAACAATATGTATATAGTTTGTGAAAGTCCCATGATCATGAGCCCTTGATTATGAAGTGGCCTTTCAAGTTTTACTTTTGCATTTTTTGCTATTTTTCTTGACCTGTCTTACATAAGCTTAAATTCAAGTTTTATTTCTACAGAAAGAAGAAATTTAATGTTTTAATATATTTCTGTCCTGTCTCATGGCATCGTGAACTCTTCAGATCAGGTGTGGACCTAGACTTATTTTTACATGGGAACAATTAGGTTTGTTTCTTTGTTGTTGATGAGACAGTCTTGTTCTGTGATGTGGTTCAGAGTAGATAAGCTCTTAAAGCAGTCATCTTTTCAGTGGTTCTTTCTGGGGGAAGTAAAAAGGCAGGTGAATTTGGGTCTTGTTATATGTAGGGCAGAGCACACAGCTACAACTAAGTAAAACACCCAGCACCTTCCCCAAGGGTATTGGCCAGGGTAACACATTAATATCAGTTGAGCTCTTCTCCAGTGGCAGCTGGAAAGTTTTTGCAAGAATCCCTGTTTCTGGTCTGATTCGTTATGTTTTGCTGACTTTTGGTGATAAAGTGTTTTATCTTGAATTGAACAGTTTTAACTAAAGAGCTAGAATGTGTTGTGTTACAACAAAGTAAGTGCAGTAGTTCCCCCTTAACTATGGGAGAAAAATTCAGAAGCCCCCAGTGAATGCCTGAAAGCACAAATAGTACTGAACCACTGTTTTTTTTCTATACTTAGGTATCTATGATACTTTAATTTATAAATTAGGCACAGTAAAAAATTAACAATAATAAAATGGAAAATTACAGTAATATGCTGTAATAAAAGTTATTTGAATGTGGTCTCTTAAAATATATGTTATGGTTCTCACCCGTTTTCCTGTGATGATGTGAAGTGAGGCAGTGCCTATGTAATGAGATGAGGTGAGGTGAATGATGCAGGCATTGTCATGTACTGTTAGGTCACTATTCACCCCTGACTCTAAGTCAGAAAAAAAGATTATCAGCTTTGAATGTTCCTGGACCTTGAGGCCTTAATGATGTTGATGGCTGGATGCAGGAGGAGACCATGTTGACTAGGGCTGGACAGCACATGCAGTGTGAATGCACTGGACAAAGGAATGATTCACATCCTGGGATGGATAGAGGGCAATAGCTCGAGATTTTATTGTACTTCTCGGACTGGCACACTGACACTTATGCAAAGTGATGTCCTTTAGTATGCTAAGGATCGATGGCTGGAAGCTCCTAGGTAGATTCAGGATGGGAACTGGTACCATCCTGAAGACATGCCTGATTAGAGGGTGGAGATCTTCCGTCTCACTCTGCAAACTCTGGGGAGGAGAGAAGGGCTGCAAGTTGTCAGTCACCAACAGCCAGTGATTGATTAGTTATGCCTATGTATTGAAGCTTTCATACAGACCCAAAGGGACTGGGCCTGGAGAGCTTCCAGATCGCTGAATACATGGAGGTTCCTGGAGGGTGGTGTGTCCTGAGAGGGAATCTCTGTGCCACTAGCCCCATACTTTGCACTATGCATCTCTTCATCTGTACCTTTTGTAGTGTCATTCACGGTATGCTGCTAAGTGTGTTTCCTGAGTACTCTGAGCCATTCCAGCAACTCAATTTAACCCAGAGGGAGACCTGGGAACCCCAATTTGAAGCTGATTGGTCAGACGTTCTGGAGTTTCAGACTTAGGACTGATGTAGCGAGGCAGTCTCACCCGACTGAGACCTTTACCTGTGGAACCTGATGCTATCTGCAGATAGTGTGAGAACTGAATTAGATGACACCCAGTTTGTGTCATCTGCAGAACTGACTGCTTGCCTGCTGGTGGGGAAAACCTCTCCACGTTTGGTCACAGAATCCTTCTTTGTTGATGACTTGCTGTGGTGTGAGAGCAGAGAAAAACATGGTAAATGTGTCTTTTCCACACATATAGTGGATAAGGTGTACTACTGTTTACTCTTTTTTAACGGCCCCCCTCCTATTTTGGTCCAGAAATCATGGCATTTGACACTGGTCACTCATGCCGTCTATTCTGCTAACAATACCATTTTTAGTCAATTTCATAGGGTTTGCCTAGGAAGACTTGTATATACTGCAGTTCACTTGTAGATATCAAATTTTGATAAGTTTATTCTTTGTATTTAATAAATACAAAGTAATGGAAGTAAGAGTTCTTACTGCACTAATCACATACCAATAGGTATAATTTATATTAATTCTAATAAGATCCAAGGTATGCTGCCAAATGAATGCTTTGTAAAAAAGCATCACTCTTAAAGAAAAATTATCTAAATCATGTACACAACTGTGCATACTTTTTTTAAATGAAGATAGCATCTTGCTGTTTCCTAAACTGGTCTCAAACTTCTGGGTTTCTCAAGTGATCCTCCTTCCTCAGCCTCCCAAATAGTTGAAATTACAGCCATGCATCACTTCTTTCTTATGATTTTAATATTCTATACATTATTGATTTAAAATGCATTTTTCCTTTTCCTTTAATAGGTTCTGGGAGTTCTGATGAATCTGCAGTCAGGTAGGATTTTACAGATTTAAAGAATTAGTAGTCCACTGTAAATGCTCAGTAAACACTGATGATGGAAGGCAGTGAGTCTTGATAAGGGTGAGAAACTGAAATCCCAAACAGTGTTTTGTTGCTTGTTTTATGATGACCTTAGATTAAATTGGGAAATACTGGCCCTTTTGGATAATTGTCCCAAATATTACATTCAAATAAAAGTGCAATGGATAAAAACAAAATTATGTTGACTAAGAAAACATAGATGGAAGAAACTAATATTTATTGAGTGTTGCATTCTGGGCTAACCACCCTATTATGTGCTATGCATTTATCTCATAAAACCATCATGTCTGTTTTCTTATAACCTATTGTTTATTAAATAGGCAACTGTGGTTTAGAGAGGTTAATTGGATCATAATCCCATAGTTCACAAAGTAGACGACCCACAGTTTGACCTTCAGCCTATCTGGCTTTCAAATCTTTTCTCTTGCTCCTCGGCACAGATTGATAGAGATACCTGTGCAGCACTCTGATCAAAACATGTCTGAATAAGATTAGATTAATTTATAATTTTTTTAATTAATGTCTAAATTAATGAGTTTAAATAAGTTAAACTCTCATTTTAGGTTGCTGTTAGAAATGAGGTTAGTCCTTGAGTTTGTCCTAATATGACAATTTTTGTGGTAACCAGCATTTTTTTTTTCTAATTAACCATTGAAGCCTTTAGGAAAAGTATTTACCTTCCCAGTTTTGTTTTCCCTTTAGGGTAGTATCTCTTCCTACTTCCATAATGCTTTTTTCTATTTCTTTTTCCATGAATTTTATTCCTTGGTGTTTCTTGTTTTCAAATTCCGCTGGCTGTGTATTCCAAATTTTCCTATAAACAGAACCAAAAGTCCAAAGAATTACAGAAGTTTCAGGAGTCTTAGGACTAATTATAATATCTTCTAGTACTTCAATCTGTGTTGAATGTTCTGATCAAGGGATTTTCTAGATAGAGAACTTGACACTCAGAGATTAGGATGCTTTTTTTTGGGACATAAGACATGGTAGAAATGAGATTTCAACTGCTTTTAAAGTCTATTTAGTCTATGGGCATGTTTTTTTTTGTTGTTGGTTTTCTGAGACTGAGTTTCACTCCTGTTGCCAGACCTGGAGTGCAGTAGCATAATCTCAGCTCACCACAACATTCACCTCCTGGGTTCAAGTGATTCTCCTCCCTCAGCCACGTGAGTACCTGGCGTTACAAGCATGCGCCTCCAAACACGGATAATTTTGTATTTTTAGTAGAGATGGGGTTTCTCCATGTTAGTCAGGCTGATCTCGAACTCCTAACCTCAGGTGATCTGTCCACCTTGGCCACCACACCTGGCCTGGCATGTGTTTTAATAATACAAAGGGGGAGTGAATCTGGTGCACCCAGTGGATAGAATGAGAATGTAATTAGCTGGTGAACCCAATGGAAATGGCTAAGAATGGAATGAGCAGGGCAAGGCCAGATTTGAAGAGAAACGACCCTGGATACGGCGTATTCAGTAAGAAATTAGAATATTGGGGTTTATGACAAGTCTGTTAAATTACAAACATGAAGGACATAACATATTGAGAATTATCTATCTACAAAGGCACATTAAAATAGAGGGCTCAAGGAAGCTCTAAAGAGATTGCTGTGCTCTTTTTAAATCAAGAACTGACAAACTTGATTTTTGCTGTAAGATGCTAAAACATTTGGAGACACTGGGTGGGAGGAGTCTCTACAGCAGACAGAAATGTGCTATCATCTAATTCCATCCTTTCCATCCTTACAGAGGAGGCTTACAGCCCCTTGAGTACTGATGGGCTCGAGATTGCTGAACTACATAGATCAGTGGCCCAGGGCAGGTGTCTCCTCATCTTTGCCTCTTTTCCCAATTCACTGATGTCCTTCCCATATCCACATAGACTGGGTCAGGGGCAGCATTGGCTGTGAAATCAGTCATGAAGTTCAGCTGGGTAGTTGGAGGTATGTCTGTCCTGGTAGTTATTAGAGACTCCAATTAGGCTGGTTTTCAGGAGCAGGGATATAGAGCACTCCTACTCCTGGCCATTTGAGGCCATCTTTACAGGATAATCTGTGCTTTCAAAGACTGAAGATTTCAAGATTGGAAACTGCCATGGAGCCCTGCATAAGTGGAATCTGGAAGTGGGAACCCATAGGAAGAAAGGTAATTAGATAGTACTTAGGGAAACACGTACAACTGCCAGGACTCTGCTTTTCCAGCAGTCTCTCATGGGATATCTGAGTGCCTATGAAGGTTTTAAAAGCTTACTAGTTTATGAGGTCCTGAATAATGTAGGATCTACAGAGTGAAAATAATTCGATTTTTATAATTGTTTTAATCTTTCTGAGAAGAGTATCCTCAGTAAGAAAATACACCTTCATTTTTAGGCTTTTGTACATTAACTCTCATACATTTCAAATATAGTAGGGGATTCTCTGTACTCTTTAGGACAAGGGAAAGCACTGGGACCTTAAGTGGTTTTCATGCTGAGGAATCAAGACTGCCACTTTGAAGTGACACAGATGACTCTTTTAACCAGAAATAGATAATGAACGAGAGACAGTGGATCTTTCTACCTTGTTTTAGGTCATAAGGTTCCTTCCAGTTTAGGTGACATAAGTTAGGTCATCCATTAATTGAATTTCATGTTCTGCTTCAGGACAGATAATTTGTGAGGGTAAATTATTGTCAAGCTCTGCCACTATATTGGCTGTCACTATTTGTTATGGAGCTCAAAGTTAGTTTTCAATGAATATTTTATACATTTAGACAGCTGGAGGCAGAAATAGGTAACCAAAATCTATTTTTAGAACAGGTTATTTAGTATACAGATGGCTGACCTTTTTCTAGACTGTGTTTTTTTTGGAGGGGGAAGCTGAAAATGAACTGGCACGTAAAAAGTTTATAAAGAAAAAAATACAATAATAATAATGAACTTGTTCATTTATATTGTATATTTTTTCTCTAAAGCATTTTCCACGAACTGTGTGTGGATTCATGCCTGAAACCAGATGATGAAAACTTGACTGTTACTACCAAGGTAAAGTGGTCTCTTGTAAACTTTTCTCACTCAGTCAACTTTTGCATATTATTATCTTTTAAAATTTGGCAGTGCTTTACCTATTACTGTTTTATGATGGTTATGGACAGTTGGTCAGAGAAAACCAAAGACATATGGCTAGTTGATTAAAAGATTGATTAAAAGAAATGAACAAGATGATACACAGCAACAGAAAAATCACATTAGAAAATGCTTTCCCAATAGTGAAAATATGAAATTTGGTTAAGGTTTAATTAAATATTAATACTTTGACTTTTAAATTATACTAGTGTGACATCTATATTTTTGCCAGTGGATCAATAGCTGTATGGTCACTACGTCTAACTTAAAAACAAAAGGCCGGGCGTGGTGGCTCAAGCCTGTAATCCCAGCACTTTGGGAGGCCGAGGTGGGTGGATCACGAGAAACCCCGTCTGTACTAAAGATACAAAAAATTAGCTGGGCATGGTGGTGCATGCCTGTAATCCCAGCTACTCAAGGAGGCTGAGGCAGGAGAATTGCCTGAACCCAGGAGGCGGAGGTTGCAGTGAGCCGAGATCGCGCCATTGCACTCCAGCCTGGGTAACAAGAGCAAAACTCTGTCTCGAAAAACAAAACAAAAAAAAAACAAGAAAAGAACTTCCAAACTCTTCCAGAGTCACAGAAGCATTTGATATTCAGGCAATCAGAAACCACAATCCAAAATGGCCCTAAGCTCTAAGAGGCCATACACAAAAAAGAGAACATAAAACTATTACACACAAACCAATGAAGCACTGGGTTTTCAAAACCAAAGGTAGAAGCAGGGAGATCACTCACATCTGACTTTTTTCTTTTTTTTTAAGAGATGGAGTTTCACTCTGCCCCCCAGGCTGGAGTGCAGTGGTGCGAACTCAGCTCACTGTAACCTCTGCCCAGGTTCAAGCAATTCTCATGCCTCAGTCTCCCAGGTAGGTGGGATTACAGGCAAGTACCATCACACACAGCTAATTTTTGTATTTTTAGTAGAGATGGGGTTTCATCATGTTGGGCGGGCTGTTCTCAAACTCCTGACCTTGTGATTCACTGGACTTGGCCTCCCAAAGTGCTGAGATTACAGGCGTCGGGCACCATGCCCAGCTTCTCCCTTCTTTTCTACTCAGTTGCCTTAATGACTTGAGAGATTTTACCCCATTTGGCAAAAAAACAAACTGAGGTCCAGAGAAGTGGGCAAACCTAGTAACAAGCAGCATTGCCAGGGAGACAGCATGGATTCAGGCCACAGGGTGAAAAAAGGGAACCGGGGCATCCTAGGGGATAAGGAAACTCACACTTACTTCCTAGACTTGGGGCATTTCTTCTTCCAGTTCTTTACCAAAGCAGGCATGACTTGTTCCTACGTGTCCTCCTTGTTTTAAGGAGCAGAGGCCACTGTTCTCCAGGGGTTCATGGTAGCCCTGGATATCAACCTAAGGTCAAGACACAAGACGGTTAGGCAATGAAAGGCGGGGCTCACTCACTCCACACGCATGCGCCCCTCCCCAGCACAACTGCCCGCTGCAAACAAAGGCAGCCACACAGCTTGGGATGTCTGAATGTGGACAGACATTTGCTAATATTACAAGTCTATTACAGCTCATTCTGTTGGGTCATAAATAAAAAATGACTTTCTTTTGGGGTAGTGCACAGAAAAGATTTAGCAAAAAAAAAGATGATTTAGAAGGAAAATATGAAAATGGCTCTAATTCAGTATTTTTTATCATTCATTATTGATTTATTTTTGAGATAGAGTGTCACTGTGTCACCCAGGTTAAAGTGCAGTAGTGTTTTCTTGGCTAACTGCAACCTCTTCCTCCCAGGTTCGAGTGATTCTCCTGCCTCAATCTCCCAAGTCTGGGACTACAGGCACACGCCACCATACCTGGCTAATTTTTGGTATTTTAATAGAGACGGGGTATCGCCGTGTTGCCCAGGCTGGTCTAAAACTCCAGAGCTCAGGTAATCTACCCCACCTTGGCCTTCCAAAATGCTGAGATTACAGGCATGAGCCACCATGCTCGGCCTGCCTATCTCTCTTTCTCTATTTATTTACTTGGTGACAGGGTCTTGCTGTGTCACCCAGGATGGAGTGCAGTGGCATGATCACAGCTCCCTGCAGCCTCCAGCTCCTGGCCTAGAGTGATCTTCCCACCTCAACCTCCCAAGTAGCTGTGACTACAGGAGTGAGCCATTATGACTGGCTAATTATTTTCCTTTATTTTTGTAGAGACAATGTTTCCCTATGTTGCCCAGGCTGGTCTTGAGCTCCTGGGCTCAAGCAATAGTCCCACCTTGGCCTCACAAAGTGATGGGATTATAGGCATGAGCCACCATGCCCTGCAAACTTTAAAAAATTTTACATTTCAAAAGGCTAACGTGGGCCAGGACCAGTAGCTCATGCCTATAATCCTAGCACTTTAGGAGACCGAGGTGGGAGAACCTCATGAGTTCAGGAGTTTAAGACCAGCCTGGGCAATATTGGGTGACTATCTCTAAAAAAGTAAAAATAAAAAATATTATCCAGTTATAATGGCTCAAACCTGTAGTCCCAGCTACTCAGGAGGCTGAAATGGGAGGACTGCTTGAGGCCAGCAGGAAAGCTACAGGGAGCTGTGATCGTGTCACTGCACTCCAACCTGGACAACACTCCAACCTGGACAACAAGAGCCAGACCCCCCCCCCCAAAAAAAACAGGATGAGGAGCAAAAAAAAAAAGGCTGACATGACAAAGCAGTAGTAAGCTTATCACCCAGATTTCACAATTGTTGAGTTTTATTATATTAGTCTTTCTATGTGACTCTACCCAGCCTGGAGTACAGTGGTGCAATCTCAACTCACTGTAACCTCCAACTCCTGGGTTCAAGTGATTCTCCTGACTCAACTTCCCAAGTAGCAGGAATTACAGGCAGCTACCACCATGTCTGGCTAATTTTTGTATTTTCAGTGGAGACAAGGCTACACCACATGGATTAGGCTGGTCTCAAACTCCTGACCACATGTAATCCACCCACTTTGGCCTCCCAAAGTGTTCACATTACAGGTGTGAGCCACCGCACTCAGCCAACTAAACACTTTTCATATTTTGTTTCAAAATAATTTCAAACTTATAGAAACATTACTCAAATCATACTAAGAATCAACTCACCACTATTAACATGTTGCCAAGTTTACAGTAACTTTGTACACACACACACACATCATCATCATCATCTTTTTCTAAACCATTCAAACAGTTAAAGGCCTAGCACAGTGGCTCATACCTATAATCCCAGCACGTTGGGAGGTTGCAGTGGTTGGATCACCTGAGGTCAGGAGTTTGAGACCAGCCTAGCCAACATGGTAAAAACCCATCTCTACTAAAAATACAAAAATTAGCCAGGCATGGTCGTGCATGCCTATAATCCCAGCTACTCCGGAGACTGAGACAGGAGAATTGCTTAAAACCAGGAGGCAGAGGCTGCAGATCACGCCACTGCACTCCAGCCTTGACAGCAGAGCAAGACTCTGTCTCAAGAAAAAAAAAAAAGGAAAGATATAGGCTCTACACATATTTTTACTTCCAAAATACCGGGGGTAACCCCTTTAAAATCAAGGACATGCTCTTGTGTAACTGGAGCACAATTTTCCAAACCAAGAATGAATGTTATTAGCATGCATCTGGTGTCCTGCACTCATTTACAAATTACATCAATTGTCCCAGTGATGCTTTTTAATAGTAATTTGAAGAAATTAATCTTTTTAAAAGGTGTTTGTAAAAAGTTCATAAACAGAAGAATGAGACCGGGCATGGTGGCTCATTCCTATAATCCTACCCTGGGAGACTGAGGCAGAAGAATCACATGAACTCAGGAGTTGGAGACCAGTCTGGGCTACATGGTGAAACACCATCTCAGCAAAAAATACAAAAATCTGCTGGGCATGGTGGAGCGTACCTATAGTCCCAGCTACTGGGAAGGCTGAAGCAGGAGCAACACCTGAACCCAGTAGGTCAAGACTGCAGTGAGGTACGATTATGCCACTGCATTCCAGCCTTACTGACAGAGCGAAAGCCCGTATCCAAAAAAACAAAAAGATGATGCATATTAGGGTGAAAGAAAGATTCTCTCCAAATAATACCCAATAAGATGTTGACAATGGGCAGAAAAAGATGTACATAAAGAAAACCACAAGATGGCTGGGCATAGGGACTCACACCTATAATCCCAGCACTTTGAGAGGCCAATGTGGGTAGATCACCTGAGGTCAGGAGTTCAAGACCAGCCTGGCCAAGATGGCAAAGAAAACCCTGTCTCTACTATAAATACAAAAATTAGCCAGCAGTGATGATGCATGCCTGTAATCCTAGCTACCTGGGAGACCGAAGCAGGAGAATCACTTGAACCCAGGAGGCAGAAGTTGTAGTGAGCTGAGATCGCACCACTGCACTCCAGCCTGGGAGACAGAGTGAGACTCCATCTCAAAAAGAAAAGAAGACTAGGAGACATATAAAATGGTGACAGTGGTTGCCTCTGCATGTTTCGTTACTACTGCTCTACAATGTGTTTTTATAACCCACATTCCCTATGGTGAGACAGTATTATTTTTCTAAGGAGTGGGGAATGGGAGGGGAACAATGTCACTAATAACTATACTAAATATTTAAAAAAGCCAAAACTGTCAGGTTGAACATGATGTCTAGGCAAGAAATAAAATACATAAAACCCAAATCTGAAGCTAAAGCAAGAACAGTCCACTGTATGGCTGTCCCAGACCAAGCCTTCTGCACAGATTTAAGCTGCTCATGGCTCATGTGTTTATCACATTCAAGGTGATGGACTTGGGGGACAGAGTTGGTGTCTCAGACCACATGGCCAGCACAGGCAGATTCAAGACAAGTCTGCAGAAGACCCAAGGAGAGAGCAGTCAAGCAGAGAGCTCAGTATGTTCATTCATTGATTCATTCATTCCACACCACCTATCTGAGGTCTCAGCGACCCAGCCTTACCCTGTGATCCACCAGAAGGTGATCTGCTGTGGACAGGAAAGAGGCGCTGGACTCTGGGCAAGGATTCTAGTGGAAAGAACGAACAGGTTAGGGAGGAAAAGGAACGATTCAACTTTTCATCCAGGCCAGAGCTTGGCAAGGAGTAGTCAGCTGCCCATTCATCCTTCAAGAGGACAAATATCTGCTGAACACCATTCTACACCCCAAAAGGATTCTCTCCTAAGCCCCAGGAGAAAGAAACTCATAGCACCTCCTCTCATTTCACTCAACACTGTCTACCAGGCATAACCACAACAAGCTATAAACCTGCCTTCTATCCCTGCAGCAACCCCAGAAGCTTGTGTTAACATCATCCCCACTTCACTCATTCATTCAACAAATATTTTCTGAGCACCTACTATGTGCTAGGCACTCTACAAGGTACTAACGTGTTCCCTTAGATCTCCACAACATCCTCATAAGCTGGTATTACTACTGTCCCCACTTTCCTCATTCAGGCATTGAATATTTATTGACCACTTACTATGAGCTGGACATGTTACCTAGAACTTAAATACTTGCATTATTTTATATGCTCATGGAATTCTATAAACACAGTATTACTATTATCTCCACTTCATTCATTCATCCAACAAGTATTTCCTGAGCACCATCCCAAAAGCCAAGCAGAAGTGGCACCGCGGGCTAAAAATGGGACAATTTGAGCTTTGACAAGGAGAGTATGTGCAACGAGATGAAACATACCCTGTATTTTTTTTTTCTTTTAAGACAAAGTCCTGCTCTGTCTCCCAGACTGGAGTGCAGTGGCATGATGTTGGCTCACTGCAACCTCCGTCTCCTGGGTTCAAGTGATCCTGCTGCCTTGGCCTCCCAAATAGCTAGGATTACAAGCATGAGCCAAGAAACTGGGCTAATTTTTGTATTTTCAGTAGAGATGGGGTTTCACCCTATTGGTAACCAGGCTGGTCTTAAACTCCTGACCTCAAGTGATCCACCTGCCTCAGCCTCCCAAAGTGCTTGGATTATAGAAAGAAGCCACCACGCCTGGCCAAAAACCTCCATTTTTACTTAAGGTTTTAATGATTAATTTCATATTATAATGTGAAAAGTAATGAGTCTCTAACAGTCTTATCCCGAAAATTGGGACTGCTTATAAAGCACTAGTTTGCTCAGTCCCAATTTCCTTCAAATCCCCTATTTTGAGTAAATACACTAGCTTCATTTTCCACCCCTGTATAGGGGCAGTAAATACTACTAGGAAAAAACTTTTAATTAGCAGCAATAGAAATTCAAAGTTTCCAACCTGAGCATAAGCCTTGCTTTGTAATTATTTTTACCCATCCCAGGTTACAGTCACCTATTACCCCAAAATGAAATCTCAAATGTCCTCCATTCTGCATAAACCCATGCTGGCTCCTCAGTGGAAAACATCAACAATTATGGGTCTCTTCACTTCACCTTGAAACCACCAATTTCTGTCGCACCGACTGTGCTTATTACCATGTATGTCTAGCATTAGACTGGACTCCTAGGGAAGAGAAACACATCCATTCTCTCGGTCCCAAGCGCAAAACTCCAAAGTGTAATTAAGGAAATAAATAACTCCAATTCTTTCAAGTTCTGAATTCGTGCTCCCCTCAAAAATGGCAGTGTGTATTCAAGCTCTGCTTGTTTTCCTGATCGAGTTCTCCACCTCTGCGGGGGGGTCTTACAAAATAGGCTGGGAAGTCAAAAATGTGTAGAGATTACTCCCATGTGTTAATCTTTGCAAATAAAACTCTTAGACCTAACTTTATACTAATAAAATTTCATGATACTTTTTTTTGAGACAGGGTCTTGCTCTGTCACCCAGGCTGGAGTTATAGCTCACTGCAGTTACAGCTCACTGCAACCTCATCCTCCTGAGCTCAAGCAGTCCTCCCACCTCAGCCTCCCAACTGTTGGGGCTACAGGCACAAGCCACCATGTGTGTGGCTAACTTTTTGTAGAGATGGGGTTTCATCATGTTGCCCAGGCTGGCCTCAAACTTCTGGGCTCACAAGATCCGCCTGTCTCAGCCTCCCAAAAAGTGCTGTGATGACAGGCATGAGCCACTTTGTTAAGCACCAATATCACATTTGAATTGTGTGTTGAGGCAGCTGGATTGAAGAAAGAAATGGGTACACAATTTTATTTTATTTCTCAGTCCTAACGGGTTTTAAAGACACTAATGTTAAAGTTTAAAAATGCCCTATAGCTGAAAAGGAGATTTAAAACCTTGACAGTCTCACAGTATCTTGTATAAGTTGAAGAAAAATAATAAAATGCAAGGTGCTTAATATTTTAACAGAATTTGAGTGAATGTTGCATCTGTAAAAATGAAATCGGAATAATTTGAGGAAGACTTTAGAGATGAAAAAATTTTCAGAGATGAAAAGCATGATTTGCCAAACAGCAATACAAGCAATAAGTAGCAGATGAAATATAACCAATCAAAAATTAGTGCGAAAAATCGGTAAATGAATTACCCAATTCAAATCAAAAGGACAAAACAGATTTACAAGATGAAAGAAAAAAAATGTTAGAAATATGCAGATCAACCGTACCAATACTGTGTATAGAAAGAAAACAGTATTATTTTTGACAAATTGACTGAGCATCGAGCATCTAGTATACTACAACCATGATACAATAGAGAATAAGAGACATGGAAAGTGTCTTCAAAACGTCCACATTCTAGAACAAATGAAGCTGAAGTAGTAGCCAAAGAAATTACTGAAGAAAACTATGCTTATGAAGAAAGCGGGTAGGAAGAGAAGGAAAGGAAAAAAAATAAACGTGTATGTTTTACGTTTTAGCCAAATTTAAGGCAGGAGATTGAGAGAATTTCGAAGATTTCAGAGATTAAAGTATCCTTCAAGCACAGTGAGGATTGAGTGTCTAGGGTAATCAAGTTTTTAAAACCATCTGGATGGCAATGTTTTTAAACGGATACCACACATGGACAAGGATACGGTTACACTGGCACTCTCTTGTTTTAATTTTCTAGATGTAAATTTGACGATGCCACTTCATGTAGAGCTTAAGAACCTTACTAAGATTTCTGCCGGGCATGGTATCTCACACCTGCAAACCCAGAACTTTGGGAGGCTGAGGAAGGCGGATCACCTGACTTCAGGAGTTCAAGACCAGCCTGGCTGACATGTTGAATCTTCATCTCTACTAAAAATACAATTAGCTGGGTGTGGTGGTGCATACCTGAAATCCTAACTGCTTGGGAGGCTGAGGCAGAACTGTTGAACCCAGGAGGTAGAGGTTGCAGTGAGCAGGGATTGTGCCACCACACTCCAGCCTGGGCAATAAAGTGATAGTCTGTCAAATAAAAATAAATAAATAAATAAACCCACCCTTTGTAAGGTTTCTTATGTCCTTCCCATACCCTTCCATTTTTTGTGGTATTGTCATACCTTTTACTCCCACATTATAAAACTTATAATGCATTATTTTTGCTTTAAAAAACCATGTTTTTAAAGCTATTATTTTTCTAATTCACAATGTTCTGCAACCATCGCCACTAACTGCAGAACATTTCCGTCACAGAAAAAGGGAAGTCCTGTACCTATTAGGAATCACCTTCAATGCAACAATCTTAAAGAGATTAAAAAAGAAAAAAAAAATTGTCTTACTTTTACTGCCATAGTTACCATTTCTGGCATTTCACTTCTTTTTGTGAAGCTCTAAATTTCCATTTTAAATCACTTGCCTTCTGCCTGAACAACTTCAACATTTCTTGTGGAGGTCTGCCAGCAACAAATTTAAGTGGGCCCTTTTTTTTCCCAGACAGGGTCCCACTTTGTCACCTAGGCTAAAGTGCAGTGTGGCTCAAATATAGTTCACCGCAGCCTCTGCTTCCCAGGCTAAAGCGATCCTCTCACCTCAGTCTCCCAAGGAGCTGGGACCACAGGTGTGCGTCACCATGCCTGGCTGATTTCTGTATTCTTTGTAGAGATCAGGTTTTGCCATGTCACCCAGGCTGCTCTCGAACTCCTGGACTCAAGCAATCCTCCAGCCTAAGGTTCCCAAACTGCTGAGATTGCAGGTATTGGCCACTGCATGCACCCAGCCCCAGCAGCCTTTTTTGAAAAGCACTATAAAGATGTCTCTCCAGGCCAGGTGCAGTGGCTCACACCTGTAATCCGAGCACTTTGGGAGCACAAGGCAGGCAGATCATGAGGTCAGGCGTTTGAGACCAGCCTGGCCATCACAGTGAAACCCCATCTCTACAAAAAATACAAAAATATTAGCCAGGTGTGGTGGAATGCATTTGTAACCTCACCTACTCAGGAGACTGAGGGTGGAGAATCGCATTAACCTAGGAGGCGGAGGTTACAGTGAGCCGAGATCACACCACTGCACTCCAGCCAGGGCAAGAATGACTGTCTTGGACAACAACAAAATAGAGGTCTCTCCATCGTATTTTGCTTTGCTAAGTTTCTGATGAGAAGTCTGCTGACATTCTTATCTCTGTTACTCTGTACATGATGTATGTTTTTCCTCTGCCTACTTTCAAGATTTTCCCTTTATTATTGGTTGCCAACGTGATGATGATGTGCCTTGGTGTGGTTACCTTTATAGTTACTCTCACTGGGATTCTTAAATATGTGGGCCTTCAGTTTTCATCAAATTTGGAAATTTTCTGGTCATTTTTTACAATCTTTTTTCTTTTCTCCCCTTTCCCTCTTTTCTAAGGTTCCAATTACATATATGTCAGATTGTTTCTATCTCTAACAACTGTCCTTGTTAAAGTCATTGGTGCTCTATCAATTTTCCCATTTTTCTTTCTGTTCTCCTTTTGGACAGTTTCTTTGCCGTCTTGCAGTTCACTGATGTGCAGTGCCTCAGCTACTGTTAATGCCATCATTGTACTATAAAATTTATTTCCAACTCTACGTGTTCTGTTTGGGTCTTTTAAAAATATACCTTCTAGTTCTCTTCCAATTATGTTAACCATTTCCTCTACTTTTTTGAACCAAGAACATATTTGTAATTGCTGTTTTCATGTCTTTAATTCCATCATCTCATTTCTGGATCTAGTTGCTTTTTCTCCTGATTGTGTCATATTTTAGTGGTTTTCTGCATGTCTAGTCATTTTACTGAATGCCTAACATTGTGAGTTTTGTGTTTTAGATTTTGTGTATTTCTTTAAATAGTACTGGACTTTGTTCTCACATACAGGTAAGATTCTTTACATCGGCTGGATCTTCCACGACTTGCTTTTTCACTGTTAGAGTAGGTCCAGAGTACCCTTTAACTTAGGGCTAATTTAGCCTCATTACAAAAGGCCATGCCCTTTTGATGCCCTTGTATATACTCTGGCTAATGGCAACACAGACTACTCCCAACTCAGTGTGAGTTCCAGAAATCATTTGGCCTGCTCCTTCCCAGTGGGGTGCCTTCTCTGGCCTCAGGTGCTCTCCTCTCATGCATGCAGGTCAGGACTCAACCTGACATCAGGAGACTCCACCACCTGCCTCTGGAGTTCTGTGTACAACTCCCACATCTCTAGTACTCTGCCCCACAAAGTATGACAATCTTCCCTCCCCGCCAATCTCCATCTTGTCCTCTCAAATTCAGTAAGACACCAGGCTTTAATTTGGGTTCCCCATCCCTGCTCTGCACCCTGAAAACTACCTCCAGATAATAAATTGGAGCAACCATAGAACTAAGCAGGTGTGTTTCCCACCTTTCAGTGACCACAGTATGGTGCTGCCTGTTACCCAATGTTTACAAATTGCTATTTCATACACTGTCCAGTCTTCTAGTTGCTTAAAATAGCAAGGAAAATCCATTCCTTGTTATTCCATCACTGCTGGACAGAATATATATTCAAGTATATGTTCAAGTAACAGTTTCTCAATTTTGTATCTTGTTGCTGTTTTGAGACAAGGTCTCAATCTCACCCAAGCTGGAGTGCAGTGGCTCATAACTCACTGCAACCTCAGACTCCTGGGCTCCAGGCATCCTCCCACCTAGGCCTCCCAAAGTGCTGGGATTACAAGCATGTGGATGCCATTACAACCTCAATTTAGTTTCTCAAGGCTTAGTCTTCAAGCTCTACTTCTTTAAGACACCAAACAATATTTTTCTTCCTTTTTTCTTGGAATTTGCCCTGCTCTTCTTAGTTTGACACTGAACTCTTAATTCTCCTACCTCTTTATGATTTCTGATTCTTGAATCCTGAAAGTTTTAGGAAAGTTTAGTCAAGTTTCTAAAATCCTATTCTTGACATATTTTCTTCTACATCTGTGTAGGACTTCACCCTATGAAATTTCAACAAGTCCCAAAAATTCATTCATGACCTCTTTTGGGACGCTTAACAAAAGTAACTAGGTGACTGGCCTTGGACTTCTTCATTCACGGGGGCGGGAGGAAGGGAAGGTTAATAAAAAATATAATTTCTATGTTTTAAAGTGTGTGTGTCAAATTTTTTTTTCCTTTAAAGCAGAGTCTTGCTTTGTTACCCAGGCAGCTCAGTGGCGCAATCTTGGCTCACTGCAACTGCTGCCTCCAGAGTTCAAGCAATTCACATTCCTCAGCTCCTGAGGAGCTGGGACTACCGGCACGTGCCACCATGCCTGGCTCTAATTTTGGTATTTTTATTAGAGATGGTGTTTCACCATTGGCCAGGCTGGTCTCGAACTCCTGGACTTAAGTGATCTGATGGCCTCAGCCTCCCGATGTGCTGCGATTACAGGCATGAGCCACCACACTGGATATAAAAATACTTCTATACACATACAACCAGAGTAAAAAACAGAAGTTAATTCATTTAAAGTGTAAAGAATGATGACCTGTTTTATGACTAACATTATCTTATTTTTCTGTATTTTCAATATGCACGCGTGTGCGCGCGCGCACACACACACACACACACACACTTATTTTTTAAGTCCACATTTCTAGCTGATAATTCCAGCTGTTTCTGCAGGCCAGAATCTCATACCAGTATTTTCAAAAGCAAGTCACGTATCTTCCTCCTGGAGCCTCTCTCCCTCTGTGGCAGTTAGTGATACCCAGTCCTCCCATAAGCTTCAGAGTCATTTCAACTTGTTGGAAACATTTTCAATCCATTAGAAACAGAGGGCTTCAGAATAATGATCCCAAAGGAGCACTAAAAAGCTAGTATAATTAAAAACAGAGGAAAATCTGCAAAAAGAAAGTCATGCCCTTGGCATAAAAGCAGCTTGTTCCTGGGGTAAAGAAGTACATTTGGAAGAACAGGCCAATGTCGGACAGTAAGCCAACGAGGAAATTGTTGAGCATGGTCAAGAGGCTGGGAACTTGAGCCTGCATTCTGGGGGTACCCACAGATAACAAAAGGAGAAACACTCTATAAAGGCAGCCTGAAATGGTGCTTTGGCATAAAATTATTTTGCTGCCCAAACTGGCATTTAATATTGGTTGAAATGAAAAAGACATACCAGCCATCAACTTTTTACCGTTTAATTAACTAGCTCTGAGTAAGGTCATGTCTTTTTACTTTAATGCTCTTTTGAAAATGGGTAATAAATGAACAATGTACAGAATTCAAAAGTCATAAAACAGTATGGACGTTGAGAGTATTGTGTTAAGTGAAACAAACCGGTCACAAAAAGACAAATACTGTATGATTCCACTTGTACGAACTGTCTAGAGCAGTCCAATGTATGGAATCAAAAAGCAGAATGGAGACTGCCGAGAAAAGGTCTAAGTACTAAGTACTTGTTTAATGTCTATGAAAAAGTTCTGGAGACTGGTTGTACGGTATGAATATACTTAACACTACGGAACTGTACCCTTAAAAATGTTTAAGGTAGTATGTTTTGGTATATGCATTTTATCACAATTAAAAATTTTTAAAAAGGCTGGGCGAGGTGGCTCACGCCTGTAATCCCAGCACTTTGGGAGGCTGAGGCGGGATCATGAGGTCAGGAGTTCAAGACCAGCCTGGCCAAAATGGTGAAACCCCGTCTCTGAAAAAAAAAAAATTAAGTCACAAATTAGTATAGAAAATATCACCTAATTGTGCCTTCTGGCCACTCATTTCCACTCCTAAGAGACAGCCAGTGTTCAGATATATTCTCATCTTTCCAATTATATTCCATCTATATATGCTTGCAAATATATGCCTTCTGAGATAAAATACACCCACACACAAATAGCAGCATACTACACGTACTGTTCATGCACTTCGGTCTTTTCGTTTCCTATACCTTAGAGATTTTCCTAAATTACTTCATATAATTTACTCCTTTTAAGAGCTGCTACTAATTCACTATATGACTGTATCAATTATTTTACCATTTCCCTACTTAGGGTGATTAGGTTTTGTAAGAACTTTTGCGCTTACAAACACAGCAATGAATACCTTTGTGCTATTTTTAACCCCCACATATACAAAAGTGTGCGTAAATGTTATATGCCTACGATAAATCTGCTAAAAAGGTTATGTGCATTCTTCATGTGTGACTGCATGTGCATATGCACACTACTTTTATTTACAAAAAAAATGTGTACTGAAGTACAGCATACATTCAGAACAGTAGATAATTCTTAAGTCCATAGCGTGATGAATTTTCCCAATATAATCCCACTTAACACAGCGATTAAAAAAAAAAAAAAAAAATACAAGTTTATAAGCCTCCAAAAGCCCCTCATGTCTCCACCCAGTAATCTCCCCAAGAGTAATACCACCCTGACTTCTAACACCACAATTTTGTCTGTTTTTCAACGTGTATTTTTGTGTTCGGCTCTTTCACCTAACATTATGTTTGTGAGTCATTCATGTTGTGTGAATTGTTAATTCATTATTATTGCTCTATAATATCCCATTATGTAAATACATCACAACTTCTCTAAACTTAGCTATATTACACAAGATATGTGCATTCTTACATTTTAATAAATATTATTCAATTGCTCTCCACAGAGTTTAGAATCTTACCATTAACATATGGAAGTAACTATTTTCCTACACCTTAGCCAACAGCTAATCAAACGTCTTAACCTTGACTAATCGGATATTTTAAAAATGCTTTCAGTATAGTTTCAATTTGCTTTTTTCTTATAACTGAAACTGAGGAACATTTCATACACTTAGGTATAAAAGCCACTTGACTTTCCTTTGAACTGCCTCCGAATGTGCCCACTTGGCCTTTTCTATCAGCAAGTGGTCCTACTTCGTAAAGGAAATTAGCCCTTTGAACATGCTGCATGGCAACTACTTTTTCCCAGCTTATCACTGCAGTCCCAATTTTGTTTATACTAGTTTCTGCCATGTCTAGGTTGTCTGTTTTTTGCGGTTTTGTTTAAGATGAAAAGTCTCGCTCTGTTGCCCAGGCTGGAGTGCAGTGAAGTGGTGGGATCTCAATGGTTCATGCCTGTAATCCTAGCACTTTGGGAGGCCAAGGTGGGTGGATCACTTGAGGTCAGGAGTTCAAAATCAGCCTAGCTGACATGGTGAAACCCCCATCTCTACTAAAAAATAAAAATAAAAAAATAAAGAAATTAGGTGGTGGCAGATGCCTGTAATCCCAGCTACTCGGGAGGCTGAGGCAAAAGAATTGCTTGAACCCAGGAGGTGGAGATTGCAGTGAGATGAGAACACACCACAGTACTCTAGCCTGGCCGAGGAGACTCCATATTAAAAAAAAATTTTTTTTTAAAAGTGAGATAGCAAGCTAGCTGTCTCTTTTACTGAATGCCTACTCAGTTCATCCAATACTATTTACTAAAGAATTCACTATTTTCGGGCCGGGCGCTGTGGCTCAAGCCTGTAATCCCAGCACTTTGGGAGGCCGAGGCGGGTGGATCACGAGGTCAAAAGATCGAGACCATCCTGGTCAACATGGTGAAACCCCGTCTCTACTAAAATTTCAAAAAATTAGCTAGGCATGGTGGCGCGTGCCTGTAATCCCAGCCACTCAGGAGGCTGAGGCAGGAGAATTGCCTGAACCCAGGAGGCGGAGGTTGCGGTGAGCCGGGATCGTGCCATTGCACTCCAGACTGGGTAACAAGAGCGAAACTCTGTCTCAAAAAAAAAAAAAAAAAAAAAAAAAAAAAAAAAAGAATTCACTATTTTCATCACATATACCACTGTTGACCACATAAAACATTCCTATAAATGAGGCTACTTCAGTGCTGTCAACTCTGTGCCACTGATCAGATGCTCAAATTGGTTTGGCTTCAACATACACTTTAACATTTGACAGCACTAATACCCCCTTCCTGAACAGTTTCAAAATTTTTGTGAAAATTTTCATTTTTGTTCTTTCATAAAACTTTACAATCAAGTTTTGAAAAGCCTATTGAAATATTAATTGGGATTAATTTAAATTCACAAAGAGTGTGTGTGTGTGTATCTTCTCCCAAAGATTGCATCTCACTATATTGCCGAGGCTGATCTCCAATTCCTGGCCTCAAGTAATCCTCCCACCTCAGCCTCTCAAAGTACTATGTTATAGGCATGAGACACTATGCTTGGCCTATTTCACTAAATTTAAGACATTTTCAATATAAGATGCACAGTTATTTTATGCCACTTGAAAGAGCTTCTTTAGATGTAAACGCTTCTGTTTTCATATCATACCTGACTTGTACTTATAATGAAAGGAAAGTTATATAAAATAAATTGGTTAAGATGCTCCTAACCTAACTTCAGAATTACCACATGGCCAGAAGTACCTGGAAGATGTCATCTGTTTTAATATCTTTACTTTAGAAATCATAAAAGGTTAAAAAAAAGTATCTTTCTAACAATATAAAATATGGCAACTTAGAGGGGATACTTACATCATATCAGTGTGAATGCTGTCCTATTAAGAACAAAATATGTTTTAGCATTTATTCCATTCTTTTATGAGCATCACTAAAGTTTTATGTTTTTCAGAAGTATCTTTCATTTTCTTGTTATTATCTTACTTTTTTCTTTGTAGAGATAGGGTCTGACTGTGTTGCCCAAACTGGTCTCAAACTCCTGGGCTCAACTGATCCTCCCACCTTGGCCTCCCTCCCAAAGTGCTGGGATTACAGGCATGAGCCACTGTGCCTGGCGAGTTTATTTCTAAGTAGAATTTTTTTCCTTCAAAAATTCTGTTTTGAAAATGTGCAAAACCTTTATACAGAAAATTATATAACAATATAGAGAAGGAAAATTAAACACTAAAACACCTGGAGAAAAAAATGTTTATGAATCAGAGGATTCAATGGTACAAACATTTCAAATTCCCATTATAGCAGGTGTAACTAAAAACAACAAACAAAATTTCCAATTATTCCAAACTGATTCAACACAATTTCAATCAAATCCTAACAGGTATTCTTGTGGAACATCACAGCTGATTCTAAAATTTATGTAAAAAAGCACAGGGCCCAGGGCCACACATAACCAAGATTTACTCTCCACTGAATATCAAGACATAAAACTAGACAAATGATTCTCAAACTTTTCGGTTGGACATTCCTGCAAACTGTTGAGATTCTAAAATGCTTCAGTTAACAAGGGTCATAGCTATTATATTTAACACAGTAGAAATTAAAACAGAAAATTAATTAACTTATTTATTAAGATGGAGTCTCCCTCTGTCACCCAGGCTAAAGTGCAGTGGCATGACCTTGGCTCACCGCAACCTCCACCTTCTGGGTTCAGGCAATTCTCATGCCACAGCCTCCTGAATAGCTGGGATTACAGGCAAACGCCACCATGCCCAGCTAATTTTTTGTATTTTTAGTAGAGACAGGGTTTCACCATGTTGACCAGGATGGTCTCAATCTCTTGACCTCGTGATCCACCCGCCTCGGCTTCCCAAAGTGCTGGGATTACATGTGTGAGCCACCGTGCCCAGCTAATTTTCTATTTTTAGTAGAGACAGGGCTTCACCATGTTGCCCAGGCTGGTCTCAAACTCCTGACCTCAGGTGATCTGCCTGCCTTAACCTCCCAAAGTGCTGGGATTCCAGGCATGAGCCACCAGGCCCAACCAAAACAGGAAAGTTTTAAGTATTAATTCCTTTATTTAAAAATAAGAAGAAATCTATTACATGCTACTATAAATAACACTTTGATGAAAAATAACTGTTTTCCAAAACAAATTTTTAAAAATGAGTGAGAAGAGTGGCACTCTGACATTTTTGGAAATCTCCTTTATTTGGGAGACAGCTTGGTTCTCTTACCTGCTTCTGCATTCAATCTGGTGCAACACTGCATTTCATGTGGCCTCTGGAAAACCCTATTGTACATTTGTGAGAACATGGGTCTGAAGCAAAAAAATCACCTAGCGTTACTATGAAGAGTTTTGACCTGGCGAACACCCCGCTCTGAAAGGGTCTCAGGAAACCACGTATAGAAGAGGCAGGCAAATCCTTGTAAACACAATCACCTGACTTGTGTCCAAGGAAGCTCTACGAAGCAGGAGGGGATGGCATTTTCAATAAATGGAACTAAACATCATCATCATCATCATCATCATCATCATGTCATCTAGGAAAACAAACTGACCCCATCTCACACCACACACACAAAAATTCCAGCGACTGTTGATTTAAATGTGAACGGCAAACAATAACAGAAAATAATGTACACTGTCTTCACACAGTGATACAAAAACTCCTAATTACAAAGGAAAAGTCAAATATTCAACTACATTAAAATTAAGATTTTCTTTAATCAGAGATGCAAATCAAAACTACAATGAGATACCATTTCACTCCAGCTTAAATGGCTTTTATCAAAAAGACAGGCAATGACTGATGATGGCGAGGATGTGGGGAAAAAGGAACCCTTGTACACTGTTGTTGGGAATGTAAATTAGCATAATCACTATGTGGAGGTTCCTCAAAAAGTTAAAAATAGAACTACTGTGTGATCCAGAAATCCCACTGCTGGGTATACATCCAAAAGAAAGGAAATGAGTACATCGAAGAGATTTCTGCACTCCCATGCTGACTGCAGCACTATTCACAACAGCCAAAATGTGGAATTAACCTAAGTGTCCATTGATAGAAGAATGGATAAAGAAAATGTGGTACTTATATACAATGCAGTACTATTCAGCATCAAAATGAATGCAATCCCGCCATTTGCAACAACATGGATAAAACTGGAGGACGTCATGTTAAGTAAAATAACCAGGCACAGAAAGACGAACATTGCATGTTCTAACCCATATGTGGGAGCTAAAGGAAAAAAACTGAACCCACGTAGACATAGTAGAGGACAGGAAGGGAAGTGGCAAATAAGGAGGGATGGGTGAATGGGTACAAAAATACAGTTAAAAAGAATGAATAAGTCTAGTGGTCAGTAGCACAATAGGGCAACACAGTTAACAGTAATTCTTTTTATATTTCAAAATAACTAATAGACTAGAATTGGAATATTCCTAACATGAAGAAATGATAAAGACTTCAGGTGATGGGGTGTCCCACTCTAATTTGATAATTATGCATTGTATGCTTGCATCAAAATACCACATCTACCCCATAAACACGGATGGTTATTATGTATACATAATAATTAAAGATTAAAATTTAAAACTTTTCTGTTAGTGAAGAAATACCTTTAAGAGAATAAAAATGCTGGCCACTAGCTAGTAAAAGACACCTGCAACACAGATATGGGGCAGGGAGGGAGGGGATCAATATATTTATCCCTTATACAAACCAATAAAACAAAGAACACCTACCAGAAAATTAGGCAAAAGACTTTGATGAGCTCTTCAAACAGAAGACATCCAAATGGCCAAATACACACACACACACACACACACACACACACACACACACACACACACACACACACGGATATGAAACGGCTGTTCAACCTCATTAGTAAACAAAGAAATGCAAATTAAAACCAGAGTGGAGTGTTAATTGGTACAACCACTTTGGGAAACTGTTTTGTCGTTTCTAATAAACACCTGCGCCATGACCCAAAAATCCACTCCTAGATATATACCCAAGAGAAGTAAGTACATATAAGAATGTTCATAGCAGCTTAATTCACAATATCCAAAACCTAGAAACAATCAATAAGAAAATGAATAAACAAAGTATAATATAATCATACAACAGAACTCAGCAAGAAAAAAAAAAGAGTAACTAACAACATGGATAAATTCTTTTCACTGGGCAAAAGAAGCCAGACACAGTAGAGTCCATACAATCTTAGCTCATTTATGTGAAGTTCAAAAACAACCAAAACACATGTATAGTGGCCAAAGTCAAAACAGTGTGGATAGAATAGCACCTTCTGTCTGGAAAAGAGCATGAGAGAACTTTCTGGCATGACAGAAATATTCTATATGTGGGTAGTGGTTACGCAGATACATTTCTATGTAAAATATCCTTACAGGCTGTACATTTTTGTATTTTATTGTGTATGACACACACCTCAGTTACACACAAAAAACCATTATGTACCTACCAGAATGGTTGACAAAATTGGGAAAGAGGTGGATAAGCAAGAATTCTCACACATTGTTGGTAGGAATCTAAACTAGTGCAACCACTTTGGAAAATAGTCTGGCATTACTAAGTAAAACTGAAGATATACAAAAAAGTTTATAGCAGCAATATTCATAATTGCTGTGAACTGGAGAGAAATATCCATCCGAAAGAGAGTGAAGGCTGGGCATGGTGGCTCAGGTCTGTAGTCCCTGCACTTTTGGAGGCTAAGGCAGGTGGATCACCTGAGGTCAGGAGTTTGAGATCAGCCTGGCCAACATGGTGAAGCCCCATCTCTATTAAAAATACAGTAATTTACGGGGCGTGGTAGTGCACACCTGTAGTCCCAGCTACTCAGGAAGCTGAGGAAAAGGAATTGCTTGAACCTGGGAGGGGGAGGTTGCAGTGGGCCAAGATAGTGCCATTGCACTCCCCCCTGGGTGAAAAGATTGAAACTCAGTCTCCAAAAAAAAAAAGAGAGAGTGAATACATCAATTGTGCTGTTTCTAATAGAGTATTATTCAGCAATGACTAATGAACAAACTATAGCACCATAAAGCACAGGTGAATCTCACAAAATGAGTGAAAGCAGCCAAAAAAACAAACTACTTTGGGAGGCCAAGGCAGGTGGATCACGAGGTCAAGAGATCGAGACCATCCTGGTCAACATGGTGAAACACCGTCTCTACTAAAAATACAAAAAATTAGCTGGGCATGGTGGCGCGTGCCTGTAATCCCAGCTACTCAGGAGGCTGAGGCAGAAGAATTGCCTGAACCCAGGAGGCGGAGGTTGCGGTGAGCCGAGATCGCGCCATTGCACTCCAGCCTGGGTAACAAGGGCGAAACTCCGTCTAAAAAAAAACTAAATGGTTCCACTTTATAATATAAAGTTCAAAGAGCAGGGAAAACTAAACTACCAAGTTTGGGTGCGATCTTAGAAAAGTAAGACAATGATTCTCATCAAAGTCAGGAGAGAGGTAACATTTTTGGGGAGGAGAAAGAATATAGTTGATTAGGGGGAAGTTAAGGGAGGGCTTTCAGGAGCACTGGCATTGGTCTATTTAATGACCTCAATATAGGTTACAGGGTTACACTTTGTTGATTAGAACAAGAAAAGATGCACCGCTCAATGATTTTTCTGTGTATATGTTCTTTTCTTAAGATGGAGTCTCACTGTGTCATCCAGGCTGGAGTGCAGTGGCACGATCTCAGTTCACTACAACCTCTGCCTCCTGAATTCAAGTGATTCTCCTGCCTCAGCCTTCCAAGTACCTGGGATTATAGGCACCCACCATCGCACCCACATAATTTGTTGTGCTTTTTAAGTAGAGATGGTTTCACCATGTTGGCCAGGCTAGACTCGAACTCCTGACCTCAGGCAATCCACCTGCCTCGGTCTCCCAAAGTGCTGGCATTGTTACAGGCGTGAGCCACCGTGCCCAGCCAGTGATGCCTTTGGTTAAGATAGTAAACAGCATTTTCGGAGGAAGAATATGAAATAAATCTTGGACAAACTGAATATGGAATACTTTTTAAACGTAGAAGTAGAGATGTCCAGGAGGCAATTAGGCATTAGCAGATCCAGTTCTCAACAGCAGAAGTTGGGGTAGAGATGAAAATGTTGGATTTGCCCATGACTAAGGCCATGGACATGGCTGTGACTGCTTAGGCAAATAATAGTGACAGAAGAACCTAGGGATGGGTGGAACATCAACATTTAATGGTCAAATACAGGAGAATATGCTGGGGCGGGGGGTGAGGGTGAGGGTGAGGGAGAGGGAGGAGGGAGATGAAGGAGAGGGAGGAGGGAGAGGGAGAGGGAGGAAGAAAATGAAGAACATGTCAGGAACCACTAAGCAAGAGGAAAGAGGGTCTCAAGAGTAACAAGTCACTCTCTGCAGGTTGATGTGTTACTGAGGAGCGGCGGGGGGTGTGCGGGGGACATGGATTGTGTGTAGTTCTCAGCAAGTCAGTTGTTACTCCACCTCTTTCTGGCTGATCTGACACAGGCAACAACCCAACAGAAAACCAATGTTTCTGAGAATGGCTGCAAGTTTTTATGTGCTGTCTTTTGAGGTGAGGAATCAAGCCTGAGCTATTCTTTCTCCTGATTCTCAGGAAGGAAGAAGGCAGATGTGAGAACACTAGGTCTGTGTGTCACTGGGCAGCATCACTGTTAAAAGGTCAGCACACAGATGCGAGCTTACTTTTCTCCTTCTTCCATGAGACTGAAGTGGTTGAGAAGGTCGTCACTCCCTCCTGTACCCTGCACTGTCAGGGATAGCCAGGGCCAAACCTACTGCGTGGGCAGAAGAGGCCAGGGCAGGTGTCCAAGGCCAAATCAGCAGTCAGCCAGGGCAAATGGGCTCGCTCTGGTTACATGACCTGGGACAACTGACAGAAAGGAGTGAAATGTGGGGAAGAGCACAGTGTGTTTGAGAACTGGACTGGGGAGATGAAAAGGGTTGATATCTCATGGCCTGCTTTAGTTTGAAACAATTTAAGCTTAACTACATTCTAAAAAACACCTCAACATTTCCACACGAGCCAGCTGGTCTCATTCCGGTCTTCTACCCTGGAGTTTGCTGTCCAAGTCCTAGTTAAGAATAAAATACACAGTCCTTTTGTTTTCCATTTGTCAGTGAAAATATTTAATACAAATCTTTCTCCCATGGACCCTGTAGACTTGAAAACAGTGGCTACAGACTGGAGACACTTCTGATATTCCAGGAATCCCTGACCAGAATAATATGAAATTACCATAATTTCTCAATTTCTAGTACCACACACATAAACTGCATTACACACACACACACACACACACACACACACACACACACACACACACACACAGAGGCAGGCTTACCTACCTCTCAGAAAATTGCACAAGAATAGTAATTAATGTGCTGTGTAATGGCTAATGAATAATGTTAACTAAAACAAAAACAAGTATTATTTTTAAACCCACTATTGCCCCCCCATCCAATATTTAAATCATGAAGTCTAAAATGACAGAATAGAAAATTAATACAGTCCGTGGGGAGGGAAATCTGGTGATACATATTAGAAACCAATCCTGTTATTTGTTGCTTTTTTTTTTACAAAATAGGCCAGAAAGTAATTACAAACGCTGTTTCATAAACCATAGTATATTCTTACAATGAATACTATGCAAACACTTTTAAAATGAGATGCCTGTGTGAGAACTAGGTTTGAAGGAGACACAAGGTATTTACCAATTATTATATTGAATGATAGTATTTGTTGAACACCTATGTACTAGGGCTGTGCTGACTAATTGTACACCTGCTGTTTAATTTTATAATAACCTCACAAGGGAGGTGGCATACTAACCTCATTTAATAAATAAAATGAAAGTAGAGGTTTAAGTTTATTATCTAGTATCACTGAGGGAGAACATAGCAGAATCAGGATGTAAAACCATGAAACCTTGATTTCAGAACCTATAGTTTCACTTGTGTGCCAGTGGGTCATAAAGTATACATACTTTTGAATAAATCATTTAATATGCATCAATGTTATATTTCTTAATATACAGCAATGTACATAAAACATCGTTATGTATTTATGTAATATACATCAATGTGTAAGTTCACAGCTCTTATCACTAAGACTTTGGAATTTTTTTAGTAAATTAAAAAAAAACTGTTACGAATTAACAGTACAGATGTTACAAATATATGGCAGAAATAACAAGAAAGCACGTCAATGACTCAAAGTTTGGAGAACAAAATTCTCACCTTTTCAAAAAGCACTTTCATCTTCATATGCTGCAATATTGTATGAAATTTTTACAACAATTATGTATTACCTCACCGTTTTTCTAAAAAAAATAAACAACGCCCCCAAAATATTTTTCAAAGAAAACAATAGTATCTTAATGTGTACTCTCAGATACTACAAATATTGTTTTTATCTAACATAAGAGTTAAGTACAGTTATCAGGCCAGCCCAGGTGGCTCAAGCCTGTAATCCTAGCACTTTGGGAGGCCTAGGTGGGTGGATCACCTGAGGTCAGAGATCAACACCAGCCTGGCCATAATGGTGAAACCCCATCTTTTTTTTTAAAACAAAAAGAGATTTTAAAAAAAAGTACAGTTATCAAGTTGATTAAATAGTCCTTAATCATTAAATTAATGCCAGTAAGAAAAAGAGATCATACTATACTGCCAATTGTTACAAGAGCCTGAGTATACATATACCATATATAATGATAAAGTCTCTTCAGACCCAGAATTAAAGGTGAAAAGAGAAATGAAAACAGGAAGAGATGACAGGAGACTCTTCCCTCAACTAATTTACTCTAACACTATCTTTGTAATACATGGTTTTGAACAAAACAGTGCTACAGTGAGCATCCAGGTTAAAACCATTATCAGAGGCAACTCCACAATAAACAGAAACAGTACGCTCCTTTATGGAAAGACCTGCTAGTAAGAACTGACTCCTTCCCATATTCATCTATAAATTCAGCCAATTCTAATCACAGTCTCAATAGGATTTGTCTTAAAACTCATCAAAATAATTCTAAAATTCACCAGAAACAGTAAATTCACGAAAATAGCTAAGAAAAATTTGAAAATGGGCATATTCGCCCTATCAGATACCAAATGTCTATAAAAAGTCACAGGGGAGGGGAAGTAATGGAATAAACACAGACGGACCTGTCATTGGAACAGAACTGAGACTCCACAAAGAGGCCTCATGGATGCAGGAAGACCTTGTGGCATTTGAAATATGAACAGGTCAGTGAACTGAGAGACACAAAAGCTTATCCATTTGGGAAAAAGTTAGATTTCTACCCTCACATTAGATGCAAAAGGAAATTCCATACAAACTAAATGAGCTCGGTGTGGAAAAAAAATTTTCATAAAATATATGAAAAATTTTTAAAGATAATCTTGGGATGGTAGAGATTTTGCTAAACAATTAAAATAAAAAACACCAAAGCTATAAAGAAGTAAAAGATTTTCAAGTTTAATAATGGAAGAATTTTTTTAAGTGAAAGATCTGACCACATAAGTTAAAACTTCCATATAAAGAACCATAAACAAAATTAAACGACAAGCAACAGATGAGAATACATGTAACACATATAATAAAAGATTAACCATTTTGATATCTAAAGAACTCCTACAAAGTGTAAGAAGAAAAGATAACCCAAAAGGGGGAAAAATGGGCAAAGGAATGAACAGGTAATATCCAGAAGACTAATGTAACACCTAGTAAACTACAATCTAGGGGATTAAAGAAGTCATGCTTTTTAAAATTAACAAATTACACATTTACATTATATCAGAATGGGAAATGCCCCTCTAAACTTCAATCTACAGACAAAAATTACCAAGAAAAATCATTAAAATTTTCATAGACTGAAAAAGACCTTTGTAGTAGCATTTATCTAATCAATGTGAAAAATTCTAAGATTTATCTAAGCAGGAGAAGAAACAGTTAATAAAAACGTAAAAACCTCATTATCAAACAAGGTGATTATAAATTAAAAAATACTGTTTTTAAAATGTGAAAACCATTAAACCTCGCTGATGCTTGGGGAAAATGCAAATCAAAACAATGACATGGTAGTTTTCACATATTATACTGGCAAATATGTAAAAAGTGAGAATGTCCAATATTGGCAAGGGTACAGGGCACCCAATATTCTCTTACATTACTAGTGTAATTTTTAACAACATGGGAAAATAGTTGTGATATATATATATATTTTTTTGACAGTCTCACTCTGTCACCCATGCTGGAGTACAATGGCACAATCTTGGCTCACTACAATCTTCGCCTCCCCGGTTCAAGCAATTCTCCTGCCTCAGCCTCCCAAGGAGCTGGGATTAATTTTTGTATTTTTAGTAGAGACAGGGTTTCACTATGTTGGCCAGGGTGGTCTCAAACTCCTGACCTCAGATGATCCACCCACCTCAGCCACCCAAAGTGTTGGGATTATGGCCACCCCGCCCAACCGCAATATGTTAAGTGAGGACAACAGATATTAAACATAAAGTGAGATCTCAACCATGTTCTAAAATAATAATAACTATGTTTTATGAGTACCTTTATGCCAGGGACCAGGCATGTTTACATGCACTAGTGTACTTCATATTCACAATAATCCTATGAATTAACACTATTATTAACCTCATTTTATGGAGAAAGAAACCGAGACAAGAGATCAACTGACGGAGCCAACACTTCAACTCAGGTTGACTCTAGAGTCTCAGATCTTAACCAGTAGCACAATGTACAGAAATTAATTAAAATCTTCAAACACAGTAGAGTTGAGTATACTGTCTACTTTAATTCCCTAATCTGTCATAGATTAGAAAATCTCAAATACTTGATTTTTAAAAGGATCAATAATCACAAGACAGCAAGTGTCCCTGAAATTCCCCTAGAGATGCTAACTACAAAATAAAGCTTATAAATCATAATCCAATAGGTTTAAATAGTTTAGTACAAGAACATTTTTCTAAATGAATCTCATGTGGACTATTAGATTAAAGCAGTATTTTATTCTATTAGTGTAATTTAAAGCTCAAATGTGGTCGAGTATGGTGGCTCATGCCCGTAATCACAGCACTTTGGGAGGCTGAGGTGGGCAGATCATTTGAGGTCAGGAGTTCGAGACCAGCCTGAACAACATGGTGAAACCATGTCTCTACTAAAAACGCACGCGCGCACACACACACACACACACACTCTTAGCTGGGCATAGTGGCATATGCCTGTAGTCCAACCTACTCAGGAGGCTGAGGCAGGAGAATCACTTGAAGCTGGGAGGAGGTTGCAGTGACCCGAGATTGTGCCACTACATTCCAGGCTAGGCAACAGAGTGAGACTCCGTCTCAAACCCCCCCCCCCGTCCCCTCCCCCCACAAACCCCAATGTAGAACATGCACAATGAGAACAATAAAATTATTCTGATGAATGCAAACTTTAAATTTTGGTTGATTAGGCAGACTTATCTCAAATTTGTTTTGTTTTTGATTGCATGGTGTCAAGAAAAACCTGATTCACAAAGATGAGTAGAAGATAAAGCATGTTTTGCAAATGATAAAGAATGTTTTTGTGTGTTTTTAAATAGTACATTAATGCTATGTACAGATTTAATTACACCTGTCCTTTAGTTTTAAAAGTAGAACATTTCTAAATTACGTAATAATGTTAAGGAATGTGAATACTTGGTAGTTGTAAACTTTTTGGTAAATAATAAAAACTTTACAATATATACTAATGCTGATATATGCATAAGGCAGTCACGTTATTGCATAATGCAATTAGTTCTGATGTACTGACTGTGCTTAGTTACAGGAGCAAACAAGCACCACCATAAAATTTCAAAATATCAACAATAAAACTACAGTCTTACTAATCAATAACATTTTTATCCTTTCTCAGGAGGAAAAGAAAAAAACAATTTTAATTACAAAATAAAATGGCTTTTTTTACCCCCCTGAGACAGAGTCTTGCTCTGTCGCCCAGGCTGGGGTACAGTGACATGATCTCAGCTCTCTGCAACCTCCACCTCTCGGGTTCAAGTGATTCTCCAGCTTCAGCCTCCCTAGTAGTAGCTGGGTCTACAGGTATGTGCCACCATGCCCAGCTAATTTTTGCATTTTTAATAGAGAAGGGATTTCACCATATTGGCCAGAATGGTCTCAATCTCTTGACCTTGTGATCCATCCACCTTGGCCTCCCTAACTGCTGGGATTACAGGCATAAGCCACCACAACCAGCCTAAAAAAAATAAAATGGCATTTAAAAAGTTTCAAGTCTGTACACAAAATGAGAAACTATTCCAAGGATTGTTGTCCTGGGGATGAGCATTATAGACAATTTACATTTTTTTTGCTTTTGCTTTGTTTCTCTCAAATATTTTAAATGCATTGCTTTTTTTAATTTGTTTTTTGCTTTTTATTTCATTTTGAGATGTAGTTTTGCTGTTGCCCAGGCTGGAGTGCAGTGGTGTGATTTCAGCTCACTGCAAACTTCGCATCCCAGGTTCAAAGCAATTTTCATGTCTCCCAGGTGGCTGAGACTACAGGTGCACACCCAACCATGTCCGGCTAATTTTTGCATTTTTGGTAGAGACGGGTTTCACCATGTTTCCCAGGCTTGTCTCGAACTCTTGATCTCAGGTGATCAACTTGCCTCAGTCTCCCAAATTGCTGGGATTACAGGCATGAGCCACCATGTCTGGAGTGCAATGGTACCATCTCCACTTACTGCAACCTTTGCCTCCTGGCTTCAAGTGATTCTCCTACCTCTGCCTTTGGAGTAGCTGGGATTACAAGTACACGCGAGCACGTCCAGCTAATTTTATATTTTTAGTAGAGACAGGGTTTCACCATGTTAGCCAGGCTGGTCTGAAAGTAAACTTTTCAATATAACTAAATGATTCAATTTAAAGAATTTTTATTCTGGCCAGGTACAGTGCCTCATGACTGTAATCCTAGCACTTTGGGAGGATGAGGCGCGCAGATCACAAGGTCAAGAGATCGAGACCATCCTGGCCAACATGGTGAAACCCTGTCTATACTACAAATACAAAACTTAGCTGGGTGTGGTGTTGCACGCCTATAGTCCCAGCTACTCAGGATGCTGAGGCAGGAGAATCACTCGAACCAAGGAGGCAGAGGTGGCACTGAGGCAAGATCGATCCTCCCACTGCACTCCAGCCTGGCGACAGAGCAAGACTCCGTCTCAAAAAAATAAAAAATAAAATTTATTGTGAGAGATTCTGTTCTGTCCAATTTTTTTAGTGAAAATATCCTTTTGTTAAATGAAATGATGGTGACAAGAGACAGTGATGTGATAGTTGTTTATATTGGCTATATCTGGTAGAAATAAAAAATCATGCCAGGCACGGTGGCAGACTAGGTTAAGAGATCGAGACCATCCTGGCCAATATGGTGAAACCCTGTCTCTACTAAAAATACAAAAATTAGCTGGGTATGATGGCACGTACCTGTAATCCCAGCTATTCAAGAAGTTGACACAGGAGAATCACTTGAACCCAGGAGGCAGAGCCTGCAGTGAGCTTAGATCACCACTGCACTCCAGCCTGGCGACAGAGCAAGACTCCGTCTCAAAAAAAAAAAAAAAAAAAAAAAAAAAAAATCAGCATTTCTATTGTATCCTCCCAATTTTGGTAAAATATTTCTTTAGAAATCTAAAAGTCTGGCCCTTTACATCATTATGGCCCCAAAATAATAGGAGACTTTACACACAGATAGCACATGCCACACAAGATTCTCCCTTGAAACTCTATCTTATTCTGTGTAGATTAGGACATCTGAGGATTGTGAAATGAGAATAAAGTTGAGTATAAGCAATCTAAAACCATGTGCTGACACTGGACCCTGCAAGAGGACTTTCTTCAGAATCTTTTTCATCTGTTAACTTTTCTCTGGGCTAAATTTTTTTTTTTTTTTTTTTGAGATGGAGTTTCCCTCTTGCTGACCAGGCAGGAGTACAGTGGTGTGATCTCGGCTCACCAAAACCTCCGCCTCCCAGGTTCAAGTGATTCTCCTGCCTTAGCATCCAGAGTAGCTGAGATTACAGGTATGCACCACCAACCCCAGCTAATTTTGTATTTTTAGTAGAGACGGGATTTCTCCATGTTGGTCAGGCTGGTCTCAAACTCTTGACCTCAGATGATCCACCCGCGTCAGCCTCCCAAAGTGCTGGGATCACAGGCATGAGCCAGGAGGCTTCA
Organism: Saguinus oedipus; assembly: GCA_031835075.1. NCBI lineage: Eukaryota > Metazoa > Chordata > Mammalia > Primates > Cebidae > Saguinus > Saguinus oedipus. Next base: position 5,171,354 of record CM063172.1, on the reverse strand, counting down.
AACTTTCTCATTTATTTATTTGGGGTGGAATTTCGCGCTTGTCCAGACTGGAGTGCAATCCTGTGATCTCAGCTCACCACAACCACCGTCTCCTGGGTTCAAGCAATTCTCCTGCCTCAGCTTCCTGAGTAGTTGGGATTACAGGCATGCACCACCATGCCCACCCACCTAATTTGGTATTTTTAGTAGAGGCTGGGTTTCTCTACTTCAAACTCCCGACCTCAGGTGATCTGCCCGCCTTGGCCTCCCAAAGTGCTAGTATTACAGGTGTGAGCCAACCAGGCCTGGCCTGGGCTCAAACTTTCTTTTCCTAAGAGTCATATCTTTGATTAGTAATCACTACTCAAAATAAACTAACTTGAGGTGTCCAATAATCAGCTTTCATTTAAAGTCTCTTTCAGCTTGACAAAATAAAAACTTTCAATGTTTTGTCTACCTGCTTCCAAAAGAAAATTTGTCTACATATGTATACGTATGTTATTATATATGCATATATACATATGTCATTTTCATCAGCCTGTTTATAAACTATTTCCTAAATAAGTTGACCTGTAAATTCATTTATTAAATGAGTAGTTTATAAACTGCTTGATTTTTGCAAGTAATTTATAAACAGGCTGATCAAGCGGAACAAATTTCTTAAAATAATTTCACTGTATAGATAGCAAGGAAGTTATTTACTCTTATTAGCATATCTTATTTTTATCTATCCTTTAACAAGCATCTAAGTTAAACTGTTTTATGTCCACAGCTACACATTGAAACAACACTTTCAGTCACAACACATTAAATTCACATTTAAAACTAAAAAGAGATCCAGTTACCTTTAGTCTTACATGTACTTATAAATACTTTTATTATGCTTCTTGATGTTTTATGATGCACAAACACACAGCTCTTGCAGGACATATCACTATGAGAATATTTAGATTGTATTCTTATTAAATAGTTCAAAACTCTCCTTTTAAAACAAAGTAAATTTTAAGAACTTAAGCATACGGTAAAGTACTCCTTCCATGCCCCAATGTTAAAAGATCCATTTGTTTTAGACTACTTGTTCCAAAAACAAATCCAAAATTGATCATAATTCTGCTTAAATTCCATATTAACCTAGGATCAAAAGTTATTTTTAGTTTTTCTTGTTTCTTAAATATTTGAAATGTGCTGCGGCATAATGTTTTCCTTATATATTTTTTCATTCAACTAACTTCAGGTGGAAGGTACTTATGAGTTTAAAAGTCCTTTCCCAAAGTGGAAATAACAAAAATTTTGCATAAAAGACACTCAGTGTTTCTCAAAGGGTATCTGAGAGTCTAATCAGTCTATTAACTTGGTTCGGAATAACCGCGACCAACAAATACGAGCTTTTTGTCACATCTATGTACTTTCCCCTGTAAACTAATACCTACATTTTAAATGCATTTTCAAAATGTTTCCTTTGGCCATGTGATAATTATTTCCCCTGTAAAAAGCTACAGGATTTTGGTTTAAGAGCAAATGAGATAGAGCATCTGGTCCATCAGAAGGCTAAGTGGAAAGATCACACCCTGAAGTTTGTAACCAATAACAAGAGAAACTCCAATGCTACCTTGTTCATGTAATCAACAATATGTGAGTCGAAATAAACTAGTGAGCTATACATTTCTGTCTACATACCAATTTACCAATCAACAGGAGGGGAAGAAATTGCTCAAATGTGACTACTGTTAACAAACATGTTAAGAAACATCTAAATACTAGACATAGTCTCTCTATTAATATCGTAACCTATCAATTCTGAATCCATTATTTCGACTTCTGTTGTGTTTTTAATCCCACCCCAAACAAACCAACAAAAAAGAGCAGCCACCTTTAAAATGTAAATTTCTCCCTTTTTCAAAGGAACCGCCTAGGATAATGTAATGCGTTAAAATAAAACTTAACAAACCAATTACAACATTAAAAAAAAAAAAACTAAAATGATCGTAACAAACCAATCGCTCAAGTTTAGCAAACCACGTGTTTTTAATCTGCTGTGGGTATCCTATTATACTAACAAGCAACAACGTTTAGAAGTCATCCCAATGCCTAAACCACCATACACATAACATACTTGTCCTTTACTCAAATGAAGTTTAAACTCAGTCCCAAACTCAGACCATTACCGCCTCCTGGCACACTGAAATATACAAGGGAAATCCAAGAAATCAGGTATGTTAAGTGCCGGCATCTTCTTCCAGAGTAGGGTCAAATTCGTTTTTGCCCGCAAATGTCACCTTCCCAGGAAGTCTGCAAATTCTCACTAGCGCTGGAGTATAAAGAGGCCTGACCACGGAAACACCTGTCCTAGCACCAGGAAGACACTGGGAAACGCAAGCCCCCTGAGGCCGCGCTAGCCCTAAAGCCTCCGCTGCAGCGATGGGGGAGGGACAAGAGGTGGCCGCTGGCGTCGAGGGTGCAACGGACAGGGTCCCACACGCTCGGCTCGCCTCCCGAGAACCAGGAAAACTGTCAGGCTGGCACGGACCCACCCCCCTCAGACCCTCGCGCTCCGCTCCAGCGCGACCCCCAGTCCGCCCGACAGCACCCCGACCGCCCGGGCCTCCAGTTGCATTGTCACCTCATCCCTCCCTGGCGGCCTCGAGGCCCCTTAACCTTCGCCGCGCGGCCTGGGCTCGGGCCGCCCCAGGGGCAGGAGCGCCCAGCCGCCGCCCCCCGCCCGGTCCGACCCCAAGTGAGTCCGTTCCCCAGCCGCTGGGTCCCCGCACCCCCAGGTCCGAGCTCCCGCCTCGCGGTCTCCGCCCTCGCCCCGCGCGGCCTCTCCCGCCCACTCCCCAAAGCCGGCTACCTGGAGGCAAGGGCAGCGGAGCACTTCACCCAGGGGCCAGGTTGCAGAGTCCGGTGCTCCGGGTCTCGCTCCTTCTTCCGCTCCATGTGGATGGCGTAGATGGAGAGCAGGAACTGGGAGGCGCACACGGCTACCAGGCCACCCGTTCCCACTGCAACACCGACACTATCATCAGGAAGGGCGCCGCCATCATCCCCCGTCTCGCGCCGCCTCAGCTCAGGGTCTCGGCCAGACCCAGCATCCGCCGCCGCCGCCCCCGCGGCGCCACATTGGCTCGGTCCAGGCCCGCCCCTAGAGGCGCGCGGCCCAAACGCCGGAAAAGGCGTGAGGCGGGAGATGGTGGGGGGGAGGGGGAGCGAGGAAGGCGCGCGCGGGAGCGGAAACAGAGGGCGGAGCGCGCTACCACCCGGGAGGCCGGATTGGCAGGCGGAGACAAAGGCGGCGTGTCGTGGCGCGCCTGAAGGGCGGGGCCCGGGTGGCGGCACGCCGGGGTGAGGGGCGGGACCGGGGTGAGGGAGGGACTTAGGGGTGCCGTTGTCCGGGACACCTTGCAAGGATCCCACTGTGGGTGACTGGGGGAGCCCTCGGCTGGCCCCTTCTTCTGGGGCCATCCTTTTTCCCTTTTTCGCCGTTAGCACTTGATATTTCTTACCCAATCCAAATCACTCCTGGCCAAGGCTTGAGGCTCCTGAGCTGAGCCACCCTCCTGACCTTGTCTTCCCACCACCAGCTCCGGGAACTTTGTGTTCAACCTGTGCAAAACTTTGTTTAATGTGCAAAACTATGTTTTTAAATTAAAAAACTATTTAAAAAATGATTTATGGGCTGGGCGCGGTGGCTTATGTCTGCAATCTCAACATATAGGGAGGCCGAGGCAGGCAGATCACTTGAGGTCAGGAGATCGAGACTAGCCTGGCTTACATGGTGAAACACCACCCCCGCCCCGCATTTCTACTAAAAATAAAAGTAAAACATTAGCCAGGCATGGTGGTTCGCGTCTGTAATCCCAGCTACTTGGGAGGTTGAAGCAGGAGAATCACTTGAACCCGAGAGACGAAGATTGCAGTGAGCCGAGATTGCATCACTGCACTCCATCCTGGGCCATGGAGTGAGAGTCTCAAAAAAAAAAAAAAAAAAAGTACGAACGCCTTGCTTCTTTGTAAGTGGAATTTGAGGTGGCTTACCATAATTCATATCAAATAGAAAAATATAGATCAGCTAATAAAATCAGTAGAAAGAAAAGGAAAAGTCCGGCCCAGGTGCGGTGGCTCATGCCTGTAATCCCAGCACTTTGGGAGGCCGAGACAGGTGGATCACCTGAGGTCGGGAGTTCAAGACCAATCTGACCCACATGGAGAAATCCTGTCTCTATTAAAAATACAAAAGCAGTCAGGCGTGGTGGCGCACGACTGTGATCCCAGCTGCTACTCTGGAAACTGAGGCAGGAGAATCCCTTGAACCTGGGAGGCGGAGTTTGCAGTGAGCCGAGATCAGGCCACTGCACTCCAACCTGGGCAACAAGAGCAAAACTCCGTCTTGTTGCAAAATAAAAAAAGAGAAAAAAAAAGTCAGAATAAAAAGATAAGCAGGTCATACGGGCTTACACAGTTATTAAAATTGGATCATACATTTGGCTCTGAGCGTCCTGGTGGCCAAAACTAAAAGGAAAATGCATGTATGTGCTTTTCTCACGGTCTCTAAGAAGAAAGAGTGTTCTTGGAGACTCTCAGGATTTCCCTAGTTGCAGCTTTCAAGTTTTCAGGGGCTTTATATAGTGATTTTGAGTGATAAGCAATATCCTTGTTTTCGTTACCTATGGTTGGGTAAAAATCGCCCCAAATTTAGCAGCTTATTAAACAATACACTTTTGTTTTCCTCACTGTTTCAGTGGGCTTGGAATCTGGGTGAGGTTAGCTGTGTTCTCTGGATCAGGCTCTCACGAGGTTGCAATGAAGCTGTCAGCCAGGGCTGCAGCTCTCTCAGGGCTTCAGGATCCTGTTTCAAATTCGCTTCCATGGCTCCTGGCAGGCCTCAGGTCCTCTCTGTTGGCTGGAGACCTCAGTTCCTATCTGCCTGCACCTCTTCATAAGAAGCAGCTGGCTTGCCCCAGGGCCAGGGAGGAGAAAGAGGAAGAGAGAGAAAAAGAAAATGAGAGAGAGATCACAGTCCTTTTCTGTAACCTAATCCCAGAAGTGACATCCCATCACTTTCACGTATTCTATTGCTACTTAGGAAATAGCACCTAGGTCCAGCAAGGCATGATGGCTCACGCCTGTAATCCCAGAATTTTAGGAGGCTGAGGTGTGTGGATCACCTGAGGTCAGGAATTCAAGTTCAGCCTGACCAATATGGTGAAACACCGTCTCAACTAAAAATACAAAAATCAGCTGGACATAGTGGAACATGCCTGTAATACTAGCTACTTGGGAAGCTGAGGCAGGAGAATTGCTTAAACTTGGGAGGCAGAGGTTGAAGTGAGCTGAAATCTCACCAATGCACTTCTGTGTGAAACTCTGTCTCTAAAAAAAAAGAAAGAAAGAAAGAAAAGAAAAGAATCCCAATAGTCCCTAGGTCCAGCCCATGCTCAAAAGGAGAGGATTATACAGGACCTGAATATGAGGAGGCTGTTTACCACAATCCTCAAAAACACCCTCACTGTGCCCTCTTACAACATTTTGAGAGGCTGAGGCAGGAGGATTGCTTGAGGCCAGCAGTTTGAGACCAGCCTGAACAACATAGGGAGCTCTGGTCTCTACAAAAAATACACAAAATTAGCTGGGTTTCGTGGTGCATGCCTGTTGTTCCAGCTACTTGGGAGACTGAGTGGGGAGGACTGATTGAGCCCAGGGGTCTTGGGACAGGGGTGTGGGTTGAGGCTGCAATGAGCCGACGTTGCCCCACTGCACTCCCATCTGGATGACAGAGTGAGACCTTGATTCAAAAAAAAAAAAAAAAAAAGAAAAGAAGAGAATCCTCACTCTGCATCCCTAATGAATTTCATAATTCTAAGTGGACTCCTGCATATTCCCTTCTTATTGATTCTTTTACTCAGTTAATGAGATCTCTTGATCATCTGGCTTCTTTTATTAAGTCTGGGAGGTTTACTCATGTTATTACAGATAGTGACTGTTATTTTTCGTTACTGTGTAATAATCCATTACATTAGATATCCACAATTTTATTTATCCATTCTATTGCTGTTGATCATCTGGCTCATTTTTAGCTATCATGAATTAAGTTGCTATGAACATTCTATAAATGAATTTTAATGGACATAAGCCCTTATTTCTTTCTTTTTTTTAATTGGAAAGAGAGTTTTGCTCTTGTTGTTCAGGCTGGAGTCCAATGGTGTAATAATGACTCGCTGAAGCCTCTGCTTCCTGGTTTCAAGGAATTCTCCTGCCTCAGTCTCCCAAGTAGCTGGAATTACAGGCACGTGCCACCAGGCTTGGCTAATTTATCTTTATATTTAGTAGAGATGGGGTTTCATCATGTTGGTCAGGCTGTTCTTGAACTCCTGACCTCAGGTGATCCACCCACCTCAGCCTCCCAAAGTGCCGGGATTACAGTGGTGAGCCACCCTGCCCAGTCAGCATAAGACCTCATTTTTATTGGGAATATATCAGGAGTGGAACTGATGAGTGAGATAGTATTGATTGCGTGTGTAAATACTATCTCTGTCAATTCAGGTGCTCCAAGTGAGAAGGTTCAGTAGCCTGCAGGCCCACACACGCATGAACATTAAAAAAAATCTTGAATTTCTTCAAGAAAAATTCCAGGCACTTAGCTCTGAAAAGTCATTGAGCAACATGTTAAGCAAGAAGGTAATTATAGCCAGCAGCACAAGCATCGGCCCAAGGCAAGTCCCCCTCTGGCCAGCAAAATATTTAAAAAGGGTTGACATATGTGGGAAAATAGTAAGAGAAAGTGTGTGTGAAAGAGAGAGAGAGAGATGGGAGGTAAAACTAGAGAAAGAAATAGTGTAAAGAGAAAAGAGAGAGAAGGTGTTTCTTTTAAAAACTCAGACAGAACAACTAAGACAAAACATGTTTAAAAAGGTTGAAAAAGAAAAACTATAGAGTAAAAGAGGAGGGAACTGTGGGAAGTAGAAAAGTTCCTCTTGTCCCAGCTCCATGGGAGGTTAAGTGCGAGGACTGCTTGAACCCAGGAGTTCAGGGCTACAGTGAGCTATGATTGTGCCACTGCACTCCAGGCTGGGTGACAGAGTGAGACCCTGTCTTTAGCAAAAACAGTTTGGGGCCAGATTCAGCAGCTCATGCCTCTAATCCCAGCACTTTGGGAGGCCAGGGCAGGTGGATGACTTGAGGTCAGGAGGTCAAGACCAGCCTGACCAATATGGTGAAACCCTTTCTCTACTAATTCGCTGGGCGTGCTGGCGCATGCCTGTAGTCCCAGCTGCAGGTGTGCACCACCATGCTTGACTTATTTTCTTAAATTTCATACAGATTGGGTCTTGCTATATTGCCCAGGCTGGTCTCGAACTCCTGGCCTCGGGTAGTGTTCGAAATAGACGCTCAGTACCATAAAGAAAAATTAGCACTGAGACAAAGGCTTTTTCAGCAACACGATTTTTTACTTCCTGAGACTGCAGGAAGGGAACAATTAACAAAGGAGGAACCAGGTGAGCTGATCCCAGTTTGGTTCCATAGCCCAAGAAACAGATGCCAAGGTGGAATTTGATGTGCAAGAGATTGACAGGAAAAAAAAAAAAAGCCTGTGAAGAATAAAGGAAAGCCGGAGTAAGAATGAGCATGGATGGGCTGGGTGAGGTGGCTCACGCCTATAATCCCAGCACTTCGGGAGGCCAAGGCAGGCAGATCACCTGAGGTCCAGACTTTGAGACAAGCCTGGAGAAACTGGCGAAACCCCATCTCTACTAAAAATTCAAAAATTAGCCTGGCATGGTGGTGGGTGCCTGTAATCCCAGCTACTTGGGAGGCTGAAGCAGGAGAATCGCTTGAACTCGGGAGGGGGAAGTTGCAGTGACCTGAGATCACACCACTGCACTCAAGCCTGGGTGACAGAATAAGCAAGACCCCGTCTCAAAAAATAATAATAAAAATTTTAAAAAATAAAAAAATTTTAAGGCACAGATGGACACAGTGGTTCATGCCTATAATCCCAGCACTTTGAGAAGCCAAGGCAGGAGAATCACTTGAGGCCAGGAGTTCAAGACCAGCCTGGGCAACATGGCGAGACCCTATCTCTACAAATAAAATAAAATTATTAGCTGGGTATAGTGGTATGTATCTGTAGTCCTAGCTACTCGGGAGGCCGAGGTGGGAGGATTGCTTGAGCCTAGGAGGTGGAGGCTGCAGTGAGCCATGATCAAGCCACTGCACTCCAAATCCTATCAAAAATTAAAATTAAAATTAAATTAAATTAAACAAATATTCATGGAGAGTGTACTGACCACAATGCAGGTCTGACAACTGTTTGGGAGCTCTGCAGAGAGCCCAGAGCACACTGTTCACATAGGAGCTGTTTGTAAGGCAGGAATGAGCTGAATCTGGAATCCCTGGCATGCAGAGTCATTGGCTGGTGCAGCTTGGGAAAAGCATGCCTCAGCATGAAGCCTGTGGTGGCCCCAAGTGTGTGGCAGATGGAATGTCTTAGTCAGCCCGGCTAATATTGTAATTTTAGTCGAGACGAAGGTTTCACCATGTTAGCCATGATTGGTCTCGAATTCCTGACCTCAGGTGACCTGCCTGCCTCTACCTCCCAAAGTGCTGGGATTACAGGCATAAATCACCGTGCCCGGCACAATGTCTTGTTAATCTAGTTATTTCATTAGCTCGAACAATGTGGCAAAATCCTGTCTCTACTAAAAATACAAAAGTTAGCCGGGCGTGGTGTTGGCAGGCGCCTGTAATCCCAGCGACTAGGGAGGCTGAGGCAGGAGAATTGCTTGAACATGGGAGGTGGAGGTTACAGTCAATTGAGATCGTGCCACTGCACTCCAGCTGGGGAGATGGGATGAGACTCCAACTCAAAAAAAAAAAAAAAAAAAAAAAAAAAAGAATCTAGTTATTTCAAAATAAAGTAGAAATAGGCTGTGAAAGCATGGCTGCTTTTATTGCTTGGTGGATCACATGAGGTCAGGAGTTAGAGACCAGCCTAGCCAACATGGTGAAATCTTGTCTACTAACAATACAAAAATAAGCCAGTCATGGTGGCACATGCCTGCAATCCCAGCTACTTGGGAGGCTGAGGTAGGACAATACCTTGAATACGGAAGGCGGAGGTTGCAGTAAACCGAGATTGTGTGGTTGCACTCCAGCCTGGACAAGAGCAAAACTCCGTCTTAAAAAAAGAAAAGAGAGAAAAAAAAAGAATTTATTTACAATCTATATACCAGTGATTTACTTAAAGTAACTCCGTTATTAACAAGTATTTACCATTTTTAAAGACGGGGCCGTTGAGACTCAGATTAATTAACACGTCCAATATTAGTTAGGGAGCAGCCACTCAGAAGTAGCAACCAGGCTACTTCCTCTTTAGCTGGGCGGCTTGGCAATATGATTACGAATTCTTTTACTTCTTGCAATTTGGACTTGTTTTAACTTGGGAAGTGCTCTAACATATACAGAATTAGATCTGTAAACGCATACACACATCAAAAACCGACATTCTTTCCTCTGTGTACATGTTTGACCTTTTGTTTAGAGATTCTTATTCTCCAAATGACAGCACACCTCCCTACTCCGTTATTTCTGATGCCTTGATATCACTAGTAGTAGAGGAGCGGGGACTGAATGCGTTTTCTTGCCTTTCCTGGTCTTTCAGTTTTTGAAAAGGGCGCTACATCGTTATATAAAATGCTGCGAAAAGTGGGTAATTCTTTTGTTTAGGAATAGTTCTTACGTGTTTATCACGTCTGTTCGGGGCAAGGAGGAAAACGGCGGTGGGAAAGGCAACGCCAATGGCCTTCGCAACGTGCTCAAGGTAATTAAGGGCATTACGCAGCCCGCCATTGGGCTTAGGCTCAGCGTGACAGTGCCACGCGCATCTCGGGCCTCATTTATGAGGAGATCCAGGTGGTGCTCAAGGTGTTCCTGGAAAACGTGATCAGGGACGCTGTGACTGACACGGAGCATGGCAAGCGCAGGATGGTCACCTCCACGAACGTGGTCTACGCACTCAAACCCCAGGGTCGAACCCTGTCAGGCTTTGGCGCTTGAGTGAGGCCAGACTTTTTTTTGCAGTATTGTTAATGGCCCTTTTCAGGACCGGTTAAGTTTTTTTTCCTGAATGGCTTAAGCTTGAAATTGTGGAAACTTAACTTACTAAGCAATATTGTGTGTTTTAATGCTGTGGGTGCCCAAAGCTGTAAGTGTATAATGCTGTAAAGTATAAATTTACACTAAGGCTGACATACATGAAACACAGGTGGTAAGTTAATCATGTATTCAGAGATTAGAAATCTGGTGGGCTGGCTGAGGACATCAACAGCTCCATTGTCACTTATAAGCTTTCAGAATGTGGTTATGGTAGTGTTTTCTCGCTAATATTATGGTTACACTTTGTAATAAGTTTTAGTGCTAACCCAACTTTATTACATTCCGCTTAATAAGCCATTTAAGTAATCACAGAATACCCGGTAATTAACAAAAACTTAGCATAATTTTCATAAACAAATTAGCAAGTAACATTCTGACAAATGTGTCTGCAGTGGAGGGACTGGTCCCCTTACTGGTTCAAGGATCTAATTTAGCAGCACTAAAAGAAATTTGCCTGTTTTGTGCCTTTTGTAGGGCTGATGGCCCCACAGGGTTTCGGGGTGTCCCTTATGCTGTGCTGAGGTGCAGGATCCGATAAATAGAGACAGGACCCACAAGTATAAGGAAAATGCAGCTGGGATCAGGGGACTGCACCACCTATAAGTGGAGTCAAGCGAGGCCCCACATGTCTAGAAGCGTATTTATTGTGTATAGGTTAGCGGACAGGGCAGTGATTGAAGTCATCTTTAAGGAGAGTGATAGGGTCGTGAGCAATAAAACAAGGGGTCTACCCCCATTAGGTCACCTAGGCTTAGAGATGGACAGTGTGCAGCAAGGGGTCCATTCCCACTAGGTCTTCCAGGCAAGGGCTATGTGCAGTGAGGGGTCCATCCCCTTAGGTCACTGAGGCACGGAGGTGGGCCGTGAGCCCTAAAGAGGTGCAGTGTGCAATACCCCTATCTATGGGCAAGCTACTAAGAAGATTTATAGGAGGGTGCTTTAAGTCACACAGCAGTGACAGAGCTGTCAGGGTCTACATCACCTGCTGGCAGCTTCCAATGAGTTCTATAGGGGAATGCTTTTCGAGCAGCACAGTAACAAGAACTGATAAAGTTCACAGTCACCAAGATGTGACTGCCAGTCTGAGGGCAGCCTTCCACAAGAGCTGGAGCAAGGTACTACAACTCTTTTATCAGGAGGAGTGGCTCTTGCCCCAAGCCTGTCATACAGCAGGTAATTTTACAATACTGAACGCTGCTGTCTGGGCCATGGATTCTTGTTCTGGTATAACTGTTTTTCCCTTAAACCATGCTCTGCACTGTGTCTGCTCTAGGCATTCCTCCGATGATAAGCTGCTTATTTCTTAATTCATGTTCTGTACTGTGTCTACTCTAGGAATTCCTTTCATTATGAACTAAGATATAATTATATATATATATATAATTATATATATATATATATATATATATATATATATATATATAGGGAAATATTCTTTAGGCATACATACTATGAACTATTATATGATTATATGCAGAGGATTATATAAAATGAAATAACTGAGTAATATCACTACAAACGGAGATCTTCAAGCCCTAATTCTATAAACTGATTTATGATTATATAAAGGATTATATAAAAGGAAATAACTGGGTAGTGACACTATAAACTGAGGTATTCTTAAGGCCTTAATTGTGCCAGGGTTCTGCTTAGCTCTCCTTCCTTGGTGCCTGTATGCAGTGTTACCCACACCTTTGCTTGTGATTCATTGTAAATATAGGAACACCTTGATAAAGGCGTAACTGCAATAAGTTATGTCTCAATTGCTGTTTAAGAGAGTATGGAGATCAAAGAGCCAATTAAACATCTCAAAAGGGGGAAAACCCTCCAGAATGTGGGACATTTGAGACAATTGCTTTGTTCAAAAAGCCACCAACAAGACTGAAGACTAAAGTAACACAGCAACTAAACAATGTGTTCATTGCATTCTGTCTCTAGAGATGTTTCAAAGGGCATTTTGGAGACAATCAAGGAAACTTGAATGTGGACTGGATAATAGGTCATTTTAGTAAGTTTTTTTTTTTAAGACGAGGTTTCACTGTGTTGGTCAGGCTGGTCTTGAACTATGGACCTCAGGTGGTCTGCCCACCTTGGTCTCCAAAGTGCTTGGATTACAGGCTTGAGCCACCACGCCCGGCCATTTTAGGAAGTTTTTAAGGAAAGTTTTGATATATTTAGATCACATGTAATTTCCCTTATTTTTAGGAATTAGATGCTGAAGCATATAGGTTTAGTCTCATGAGTCTGTCATTTACTTTCAGATGGTGGTAAAGCACACTATATTGAATCTAGGTGGTCGATGATTGATAAACACATCTTTTATCATGTATTTTTTCTGAATATTTTTATAACAAAAAATATACATTAGCACATAACAAAACTGCTAAAAACTCTGGCATCATCAGGAGAGAGGCCTCTCAACAGGTGAGTATAAAAGACCTATCTGCAGAAGTGGATCAAGTATCAGGACACCCAGCTGCATGACACTTCTCATAAGTACGCACATTTATTTCTCTTGCTCTGACTCTGATCAGCAGTTAGCCAGAGGGGAATGACAGGGGACCAGGACATTTCAAGTAATGTTGGCAGAGTGTAGGTCTCCAGTAGTGTGAAGACACGAGTGGCAATAAGTAGTTTGATGCCATGGACACCGGGAATGCATATATTAAGAAAACGCAGATCCGGCAGGGGAGGCGGAGGTTTCAGTGATTGCGAGATGGCGCCACTGCGCTCTAGCCTGGGCGACAGTGACACTGTCTCAAAGACGAAAGAAAGAAGAGAACCCGATAGGTTGACAAAGCACAAGGAGAAACACTTTAGGAGGTTATAAATTATCAGTACTTGAGAAATAAAACAGTAAGATTATCAATGACCTGTAATCAGTTAATTGCCCCCAAGAAAGAATTCACTGAGTAAGGCAAAACCTAGGGCTTTTTTTTTTAAAAAAAAAAAAAACTGAGGCTTTGCTCTGTGCCGCAGGCTGGAGTGCTGTGGCACGACCTCGACCTCGCCTCACTGCGACCCGCCTCCCGGGTTCAAGAGATTCTCCTGTCTCAGCCTCCAGAGTGGCTGGGATTACAGGCGCGTGCTACAACGTAGGAGATGGGGTTTTGCAGTGTTGGCTAGGGTGGTCACGAACTCCTTGAGCCACTGAGCTCGGCGGGGAAACGGCTCTTTCCCTCCCTCCTTCCTTCCTTCTTTCCTTTCTTTCGTCTTTGAGACAGTCTCACTGTCGCCCAGGCTGGAGCGCAGTGGCCTCATCTCGCAATCACTGAAACCTCCGCCTTCCATGCTGAAGCGACTCTCCTGCCTCAGCCGTTGCAGAGTAGCTGCGACTGCAGGCGTGTGCGCCACCACGCTGGGCTGACTTTCGTGCTTAGCATTTTCAGTAGACCGGGTTTCACCATTTTTATGCACAGGCTAGTCTGGAACTTCTGAGCTTTAGGAATCCGCCCGCCTCGGTCTCCCAGGGTGCTGGGGTTACAGGCGGGGCACCCTGCCCCACCACAAATACTGGATTTTTAAGTTTACCAGTGATTGATCTGTCCCCAACCGATGAGATCATTCAGGTACTATGGCTAATAACACGTAATGCTAGTGTCATAAAACCCAGCCACCTAGTACACAACCAGTTAAATTTTAGAAACCCGAGAATAAAACATTACATACGTCGCAGAACTGCTGGTATTCTTAAATCATTTCCATCATTTTCCGTGGAGGCCTGAGATACAAATACCCAAGTTCCTAATGTTCTTTCGCCTTCCCTTTGTCCGGAGCACACCCGACACCCGCCATCTTGGCAGGATCGCTAAAAACGGCCTGGTTTAACTGCTACAACCCCAGAAAGTTTACAAAAGGAAATTCAGACCGCCTACGTCTTCACAGTAAGCAGTTACGGCCCTCCGTGTGAGAAAGGAGGTGGCCCTGAAAAGGGCCTTTTGTGGGAGAGCTGTCAATCGCAAGCCCGAAAGAGGCTCAGCCACCAAAGCCGTAGAGAGTGCGGCCTTGGCGCTTCAGCGCGTAGACCACGTCCATGGCGGTGACCGTCTTGCGCTTGGCGTGCTCCGTGTAGGTCACGGCGTCTCGGATCACGTTCTCCAGGAACACCTTGAGCACCCCGCGAGTCTCCTCATAAATAAGGCCGGAGATGCGTTTTACGCCGCCGCGTCGGGCCAGGCGCCGGATGGCGGGCTTGGTGATGCCCTGGATGTTGTCACGCAGCACTTTCCGGTGGCGCTTGGCGCCTCCTTTCCCCAAGCCTTTACCTCCTTTTCCTCTGCCAGACATGGTCACAAGCAACTAGCGACTACAAGCAAATACGGGCCCTACCTCTGCAAATTCGATACTCCTTGAAGCCCCTTATATAGCAATAATGCGGACCTTTTTGGAGACTGAAATGGAGGGGCGGGAACGAAACCTGCGTCTCCGCCTTTTCCCTACCTTAATGGGCGTCCCCTACACTATTGTCTAAGGAACGAAGCGGGCGGGGAAATGCAACTCGGTTTGACTCCTTTCTGTTTCCTTGGTTTGGTCTTGCGTGCAGGTTTCTGTGTCCTCCAGTCCGGTGCCTGTTGGCTCTCAAAGAACTGATTATGTTTGTCTCCTAACAGCTTTAACATTTGTAAAAAGGAGGCACTAACGCTACATACACTTGTCTACAAAATGGATAGACAAGAAAATAATGTAACTATTTCTTTTAAGACAGTTTCGTTTTATAAGCGCAGGCTGGAGTGCCGTGGCGGGTTCTCAGCTCATTGCAACCTCCGCCTCCTGGGTTCAAGCGATTCTTCTGCCTCAGCCCTCCGAGTAGCTGCGACTACAGGCGCGCGCCACTACGCCTGGCTGAAATTTTGCATTTTTGTAGAAATGGGGTTTCGCCATATTGACAAGGCTCGTCTGAACTGACCTCAGGTGATCGGTTCCCCGCCCTTGGCCTCCCAAAGTGCTGGGATTACAGGCATGAGCCTTCGCGCCCGGCCTTAATTTTTAAAAGTTAAGATTTCTTTAAAAAGTATTTTTATTAATTTAAAAAATATAGCAAGCCATACTTATTAAATTTGGCCGATCATGAGACTTTGCGTTTGACAGAGAAATATCCATTCACATCATTTTCGGCATTCCTAATAAAGAAGGATCTGTAAGAAGGGAAACCAATATTAATTGAATTTACGTTCTTAGTTTCCCAGTGTATAATGCGATATCTGAGGCTTGAAGGCATAATCATCTAATAAGTGGTATTGTATTGTTGGGCTCGATTTTGTAGTCTCACTGTTTTGCTATCTACCACTGCTTTTCTGCCAGTAAAGCATGCATGGGAAATCATGGCGAATAAAGGTTTGCAAATTAACAACAATACTAATCAATTCTGTGAAATACTGTCCTAATAAAAGATTCCTGAATAAATGTTTACA
Organism: Saguinus oedipus; assembly: GCA_031835075.1. Classification (NCBI taxonomy): domain Eukaryota; kingdom Metazoa; phylum Chordata; class Mammalia; order Primates; family Cebidae; genus Saguinus; species Saguinus oedipus. The sequence goes on along the minus strand of CM063172.1, from coordinate 5,155,815 downwards.
CACAGATCACAGATGATGTGTAGTAGAAAAATTCCAACATTAACTTATATTCTACACCTTCACATTCGTTGCCTCCGATATAGTGGAAGGGTAACTTAAAATTCCTTCTCTGCTGATACCTAAAGGCAGTGAGAACATCATTCATTTTGAGGTTAAGAGTCTACTTAAATTTTGGCTTAGGTTCATTTGCCTGTAGGCATAGACACGGAGATCTCTAATGCTCTCCTTTTCGAGGTGGGCACCAAAGCATCATTCATTCATTCATTCAGCAATTTAATGTCCTCTGAATACCAAGAATGGTGTACAAATACCAGGTTTACGAAGATGATCACAGTTATTCTCTTAGAAAACTTAAAAGTTTAGAAAAGGAAAAAGTAAACTCAGGGTTAGGGGAGAGACATTAAAACAGCATACTTTCTTTTTTTTTGAGACAGAGTTTCGCTCTTTTTTCCTAGGATATATTGCAATGGCCTGGTCTCTGCGGAGATTAGTTAGCCCAAATACCTTTTTACTTACTGAGACCCTAAGTAGCCACTGGAACCGGTCAGTGTTGCACAAGAATGAAATGGTGGCATCTGTTAATTCGCTATATCTAACATGGTGAACAATTCCAAAATTATTTAACAACTATTATTAAGAGTACAATAATAATCAAAATAATAAACAGTAAACAACCTGAGTTGGTTTTTTTTTTTTTTTTTTTTTTTGAGACGGAGGCTTGCTCTGTCGCCCAGGCTGGAGTGCTGTAGCTCGATCTAGGCTTACTGCAATCTCTGCCTCCCGGGTTGAAGTGAGTCTCCTGCCTCAGTTTCCCTAGTAGCTGGGACTACAGGCACCCACCACTATGGCTGGCTAATTGTGTGTGTGTGTGTGTGTGTGTGTGTGTGTGTGTGTGTTCTAGTATAGACGGGGTTTCACGGTGTTAGCCAGGATAGGCTTGGTCTCTTGATGTTTGGATCCCGTGACCCACCCACGTCGGCCTCCCAAAGTGCTGGGATTTCAGGCATTGAGTCACCAGCCCCGCCAGCCATCTTAATTTTAATTCTATCTTTGTGTTAGACATTATAAAGCTATGGACTGGAAAAAGAAATTCTTGTGCCTGTGACTGTCAGTCACTGTTGAAAATGATATCCATAATGATGCACAGCACCTTCCTCCAGAAACCCATAAAATGCCTCCCTTCAGGAATTACCAATTTCGACAAATCCAAGTTTATAAGTTTTCCTCTTTTATAAACCATATTTGTATTTTTGTGGTATAACACGGCCTTAAGTCCCAGAGACTTGTTTCCAATCTGTGTAAGAGAGTAAATAATTACTTGAGACAATTTAAGTAATTTTAATGAAATTAGTTGAATGAGGAGAGATGACATCCTCAAAGTTGATTATTTTATCTAGGAATTTTTTCCCCAAATTCTTTGGGAAAGAATTTATCTAGGATTTACAAGACAAAGTCCTCTAATCACTATTGAGTGTAGGCCAGAATAACTTGATTTTATGAAATATTAGTATTTCTGTTAGTAGAAACAAACATCAAATTACTCGTTTATTTAACAAACATAGGAGTTCATTTCAGCATCAATTATTTGATGGAGAATATTAATTTTATGCTTAATTATCCAATAGTAACCTAATTCCATTATCTGCATTGCAAACTGAAAGATAAGGAATAGTGAAGTTACTCATGTTTGCTGTGAAATGTTTGTTTAGCTCCTTAGGTGGACATGTTCAACCAATTAATTTTGGGTGTGACAGCTCAGTTTATATTTTGTGAGTAAAAAGTCCAAAGAGAATGATAAAAATTTTGAAAGTGATTTTAATGAGATTTTTTTTCTCTGTAATCCACAATGTCCCCACTTGTAATGTTGAAATTTGTATTTTATTTTAGTAAATAGTGATTTTTACCATTTATTCAACCAGGTTGGGGGGAGAGAGAGAGAGAGAGAGAGAGAGAGAGAAGCAAAATTTGTATTTTAAATATGAGTTTAAAGTATAAAAATATGTACAAAATTCTATGGTGAAAATTGGCAAAAAAAAAAGTGTTTTCCATTAAATTATTTATAGTTTTATTTTATTATTTTTATTTATTTATTTATTTTTTTTTTTGAGACGGAGTTTCACTCTTGTTACCCAGGCTGGAGTGCAATAGTGCGATCTCGGCTCACCGCAACCTCTGCCTCCTGGGTTTAAGCAATTCTCCTGCCTCAGTCTCCTGAGTAGCTGGGATTACCGGCACATGCCACCATGCCCAGCTAATTTTTTGTATTTTTAGTAGAGACGGGGTTTCACCATGTTGACCAGGATGGTCTCAATCTCTTGACCTCGTGATCCACCCACCTTGGCCTCCCAAAGTGCTGGGATTACAGGCGTGAGCCACTGTGCCCGGCAATTATTTACAATTTTAAAGTGATGGGACAGGAACATGTGAACTGTTAATGCTCAGAAGCTCTCGCTCTCAGTGCTCACAGTTGGTAACATGATGTTGGCCTGGCATTCTATCATTTCTTGATTCAGTTTTGTTTTTGGAGATGTGGTAGTTGATCTTTAATACCTATTTTAGGTCTGAAAAATCAATCCATCATCCTAACTTTTAAGAGAAGATTGGTCTGTTTAGGACTTTTTTCTATAAGAAGAATGATGTAACCTCACCCTCATATTTCTGGAAATTTTTAAACCACTAAAATATTGAGATCAAATCCAGCTTACACACTAGTAACTTAAATGCTATTTAAAAACAAAAGACAAACAAACAAACAAAAACCTTATCTTTTCTAAAATAATCACCCCTCTTGTACGTGGAACTTTCTACCCCAGTGCCAATTCCTAGAGCTTGATGCAAACAGCTCGCCAGAGAGCCTGTGCTATTGTTCCTGCGAAAAAAACCAATTTTCCTACATATTTGAGTAAAAATGAGTTCATCTGTATAAAGTTGAGAAGAGAAGAATGCAGGGAACAATGCCCTGGAATAGACATTTGCAAATGAAAGAGGGAGAAATAGTATTTTTAAGGAAAACCTGAAAGTTGTCTCGATTTGACAGAAGTTTGAAAGAGAGTTGGGGGAATAAAGAAAGTTTCAAGATGCCGGTTTTAAAACTATGCACAGAAAATAAGGCAGGAAGGAAGCCCGAAGTCTTTCGGATCAGTTTCCTCCAAATCCCTAATTATTTCCTGCCCAGATTTCTTATATTTTTACTTTTTTTTAAGGGGCAACAAACACAGCAGCGCGGTAGAGACGACGAGTCCTTTTCCAGCAAGGCCGCGCATGGAGCAGGGAACCAATCATCGCTCAGCGTCTCTCTATAAAAGCCCTCAGCCTCCACCGGAGAGGACAAGACGGTCTGACACTTTGAGGTTACTTTTGTCTTCAGAAAGACAGCAACATGTCGGAGACTGCTCCAGTTGCTTCTACTATTCCTGCACCCGCGGAAAAAACACCTGTGAAGAAGAAGGTGAAGAAAGCAGGCGCAGCGGCTGGAAAACGCAAGGCATCGGGACCCCCAGTGTCTGAGCTCATCACCAAGGCAGTGGCAGCTTCCAAGGAGCGCAGCGGCGTTTCTCTGGCCGCGCTTAAGAAAGCGCTTGCGGCTGCGGGATACGATGTAGAGAAAAACAACAGCCGCATCAAGCTTGGCCTCAAAAGCTTGGTGAGCAAAGGCACCCTGGTGCAGACTAAAGGCACCGGTGCTTCTGGCTCTTTCAAACTCAACAAGAAGGCGGCTTCCGGGGAAGCTAAGCCTAAAGCGAAGAAGGCGGGCGCTGCCAAGCCTAAGAAGCCCGCAGGGGCAGCCAAGAAACCCAAGAGGGCGACTGCTGCTGTTACACCCAAGAAAAGCGTCAGGAAGACCCCTAAGAAGGCAAGAAAGGGGGCAACAGCTGCTGGGGCCAAGAAAGTGGCCAAGAGTGCGAAAAAGGTGAAAGCATCCCAGCCGAAGAAAGCTGCCAAGAGTCCAGCCAAGGCCAAAGTTCCTAAACCCAAGGCAGCCAAGCCTAAAGCGGCGAAGCCGAAGGTTGCAAAGGCGAAGAAGGCGGCTCCGAAGAAAAAGTGAAACTGGCGGGACGTTCCTCTTTGAAAACTTAAACGGCTCTTTTCAGAGCCACCTACAGATCTCAGTCAAAAGAGCTGTAACTTGTTTTCTCGGAGGGAGGGGGTGCTGTGGGAGTGACGGGCGGGTCGATCCTAGTCAATGGAAGTTGGGGTTCATGTAAGCTCACCGCTCCCTACAGCTTGAGTGCGGAGATCCTCCTGTCTCAGCCACAGCCACCGGAGTAGCCAAGGCTACTTGACCCACTACCCCGCGGGGTTTTTCTTTAAATTCCCGCCCTAGTGCGTGATTGGCTAGCTGGTTTCTCTTAAAGCGAGGCGCCTAAAAGTGGCTCTGAAACAATTTTATGCCTGATACAGGGATATGGTTTAAATGTTTTGATTTAATATGGAGATTACTTTTTGAGCTACAGCCCTTCCTGGTTTTGAGCAGGACTTTGCCTGCGAAGGGTTCCTGCGGCCCGCGATCTTGTGTAACCAATTGTTGGCGATGGTCAGCTGTGGGTGCCACCGAATCCCGTCTTTTCGCAGGCTTTGTTACCCACTTCGTTTTGGGGTACCGGCCGTCAGGTACGTTGCTGGAAACCGGCATTTTGGGTCCGGGTGCTGTAGCTCACGCCTATAATCTCAGCACTTTGGAAGGCCAAGACAGGTGGATCATGAGGTCAGGAGTTTGAGACCAGTCTTGCCAACATGGTGAAACCGTCTTTAGTAAAAAAAATACAAAAAATCGCGGGGGTGTGGTGACGCGCACCTGTAATCCCAGCTACTACGCGGAGCCTGAGGCATTAGAGTCGCTTGAACTCGGGAGACGGAGGTTGTAGTGAACCGAGATCGCGTCGCTGCATTCCAGCCTGGGCAACAGAGCAAGACTTCTTCTAGGGGTAAAATAAAAAGGCAGTGTGGTTATTGTTTCTTTTCTGTTAGTGGCCAGCGTCTCCAGCACTTATTTTCCCAGGGTCTCTCTTGGCTGTTAACTTATTTCTGCCTACTCTGACTTTGTAGGAATGCCTCCAGGTAACACTAGCGTGCTGGCCCAACCAGCTCGGAGTAGCTGTCTTTGCGGAGGACGCGGTGTATTAACCCTACTGGCAACTGTAGGCCAGCATGGGAAGAACTGGTCTTGTTTGGTGCGAGTTCGGTCTTGTTTCCCGCGCCCATATAATGTTAGGGGAAAAAAATACAATTCTAGTATTAAGCCAATCGGAGGAAGGGGTCATCAATAGGCCCTGTCTCCGTTTTGTAAAACATGCTTTTCCATTGGTTTGCACAGCCCGCTGAATTAACCAATCAGAACGTATTTTTAGATTTTTATTTGCGTGGTTTTTCCTAGAGGAAATTTTTCACCAGAGCGCGATATTAAAATTTGTGTATCCCTGAGGCTAAGGGATAGTGAAAAGTATGAAAGGAAAAACCTTGGGGAAAGCAGCAAGGAGCCTGAAATTGGGGTTACCAGGACAAAGAAAATGAGCCATAGGAAGGTGGGTTGACCTGTATGTACTATTCTTTCCATTTTATCTGGGAGGATGAGGTGGTGTTTAATTTTGTTTTTGATTTTAGGAAAGCCCACTTACCTGTACTGAGAACTCTGGACATAATCTGATTTCTACAGATGTTTATGGGACTTTAGATGGGAAAAGATTACATCATTTTCACAAATCCTAAATGCAATTTGGTATTTCCTTTGTGAGTACAGGCAGCTAATCACTGGATTCCACATCAATAATAATCATAGATATTTTATATCACTTTGTACTTATAGGTATAGTTTAATTGTGAACCTTTCAAACTAACATTATTACACTTACTGCTAGATCTTATTTGATGTGTAACTAAGGTATATACAGATTTTAAGAAAAAACTTTTTACTGTCATTACCTTTCTTACCCTGTATATTTTTTTAAAAAACATGGTTTTGAGAAGCTGTCTATAGATTTCCACAATCTAGAGAACATAGCACAAAACAAGTCATAAACTGTTCTTGTTTGTTTGTTGAGTTTAACTCTTGTTGCCCAGGGTGGAGTGCAGCTGCATGATCTTGGCTCACTGCAACTTCTGCCTCCTGGATTCAAGGAATTCTCCTGCCTCAGCCTCCTGAGTAGCTGGGACTACAGGCGTGTGCTACCATGCCCAGCTAATTTTTGTATTTTTGGTAGAGATGGAATTTCTCCATGTTGGCCAGGATGGTCTTGATCTCTTGACTTCGTGATCCTCCTGGGCTTCGCCTCCCAAAGTGCTGAGATTACAAGTGTGAACAACCGTGCCAGGTCCAAGTCATTAATTATTAAACAAGTTTGCAGTGGGACAAAATATTATAAGTCTTTTAAGAATATAATACCTCTTGATCTTACTTCTTTGTTTACAGTATTTTTATTCATCAATATTTTATATTTTAAATTATTATTTGCCTCCCCCTCCCCAAAAAAAGATGTAGCCTGTGATATTTTTCTAGTCATAAGCAGGAGTTTAATCTTTTGGGAACCACAGGCACATCACACAATTTTTTTGTAGAGAAAGCCAAAATACCTCCCTGTATGAGAGTGGCTTGCTTGAGAAGGGGATCTGAATAAATGGGAGGATGTGATCTTTTTTTCTTTTTAGATGGAGTTTTGCTCTGTAGGCCAGACTGGAGTGCAGTGGTACGATATTGGCTCATTGCAGCCTCCGCCTCCCAGGTCAAGCAATTCTGCATCAGCCTCCCAGGTAGCTGAGATTACAGGCACGCACCACAGTGCCTAGCTAATTTTTGTATTTCTAGTACAGACAGGGTTTCACCATGTTGGCCAGGTTGATCTTGAACTCCTGACCTCGTGATCTGCCTGCCTTGGCCACTCAAAGTGCTAGGATGAAGGGCGTGAGCCACCGTGCCCGCTCATGAAATATTTATTCAAAATAATGTTTTTGAAAATAATAGATTGTGTCATTGAGTGGGAAAGACAGGTATTGGGGTAAGCCAAACTTCTTCACCCTCTGAAAGTGCAGTGAAAATTAACAGAAAAAAAGACAGATTAATAGAAAAGTCATACTTCATCATAGGCTTTTGTGACATGGGAACCTGCAGAATGAAGGCCCAGAAGTACAGGGGAAACTCCATTTTTATGCTTAGGTTCAACAAAGTAGCAACTGCCATGTAGAAATGTCATTGGCCAGATTGTTTCATCTCATGCTAAGAGACTGGAGAAACACAGCAAGGCCTCTGTGTCTGGACTCTTCTTGGCCTCTGCTGAGATTCCTTCCGGGTACGGGGCATGACCCTCTGTGGAATGAGAGAGGGTCTATGACCTAACAGCTGAACAACGTAAGACATGTACTTCTTTATGGCTAGCTTTCCCAAAGAAACGAGGGGGAAATGGTACAGTAAGATTTTTAGGTTTTCTAACTTTATGGTTTTATGAAGAAAAAGGGGTTCTGGTTTCTGTAACCACCTTTGGGAAGAGGGGTTCTAGTTTTTATATGTAGCCTCAATGAGAGGACAAAGGAGGACAGGAGGTCAGAGACAAACTTCTGCTTCTGAGGTTGCTTCTAAGGCCTTCATTTTGGGTTATTTCCCAATCCCCAATGGGGAGAAGAGATGTGGGAAGTCTTTAATACCCAAAATGACAAGATTTTGACTTTTGATGAAAAGTGATAAGGAATAAGAGAATTAGGTGGGGAATGTAGCATTCCTTAAGAACAATCCAAATGAGTATACCTCTAGTTCCTTACTTTTACAAAGCAGTTACTTAACTGCCTCACTTGGGCAGTTATAATGCATTTATATTAGGTATAGCTAAAATGCTTGTTTTACCGTTAGGAAACTTGGGGCTTAGAAAAGAGAAATGACAGGAAATGACAATTTGCTGTCAGTAAATGGTGGACCTAGGTCTTAAACAAGTTTCTTGATTCCTAGTATCATTCTTACACTGCTTCACTTCTCTTACATCAACTGGAAAAGGGGTGGTATTGAGAAAAAAGCAGAATTTATGTATTTCTATTTCAGGCCCCTTATGAAGTACCCATTTCACAATGCGTTTGGAATGCAACAGAAGCAATTAAAGATGATAATTCAATCAAGGATCTTCCAGAGTCGCTCTGATTTATATAAATTCATATTCATTTGCCACAGAGGACACACACGTGATTTCAAGGAAATCTGGAGTTATTTAAATCTTTCTCCATATCTTACATTTTGGTAGCAGTTATAATATACATCTTGAGATTTGTAAAGAAGATTTACAATGTCTTAGCATGGAAGTTGTGGAGGCCATTTTTATATTATCTTAGCTGTTGGAGAGCAGTTATGCTTATGGCATAGGTCTGACACAAAAGTAATTTTTAGTATCAGCCTGAAGTCACTACTTTCTTTTAACTGGAGGAAGCAGATTTTCATGGTGGTGTGTGTAGGTCTCAAATATCCCTGTTGCACAGTCATTAAATCTGGTTGATTTTTGAACTCAGACCTGAAACAAGTAAACTCAGTGAATATTTATAGAATTCTTCACCCCAGGTCCACAGAACATATATTTTTCTCAGTATCACGTTACACCTGTTTTGAAAGTGACCACATAATTGGAAGTAAATCACTCTTCAGCATTTGCATAGCATTTCACAGACTTAAATGAAATATTGGTTGGTTGTTTGTTATGTTCTTCCCTTATTCCTTCCTGTCTCCACTGTTAAGCACAATTATCGGCATAAAAGAGGTTTTTAATACCTATTTCTAGATCACATTCCAGCCTGGGCAATAGAGCAAGACTCCTGTTCTGTCTCCTCTTTTCTCTGTCTTTCAAATAAAAAAAAAAATCTGGTTGATTTTTATTTTTATTTGTTTTTTTAGATGGAGTCTTGATTTGTAGCCCAGGCTGGAGTATAGTGGCCTGATATCGCTAACTGCAGCCTCTGCCTCTCTGGTCTCAGTTCAAGAAATTCTCCTACTTCTACTTCCCAAGTAGTTGGGATTACAGGCAGGAGTCATCATGCCCAGCTAATTTTTGTATGTTTTAGTAGAGACAGTGTTTCACCATGTTGGCCAGTCTAGTCTTGAACTCCTGACCTCGTGATCCTCCCTCCTTGGGCTCCCAAAGTGCTGGGATTACAGGCATAAGCCACCACACCCAGCCTAAATCTGGTTGGTTTTTTAAGAAGTCTCAATAATTCTAACATTTTCTCCCTACTACATTCTCTCAGTTGGGATGATTCCATTGCTCACTAACTGGTTCCCTAAATTTCTCTAGCCTCCAATTTCTAAATTCTTAACCTTTTTTTTGGGGGGTGGGGGGCGGGGACATAGTCTCACACTGTTGACCAGGCTGGAGTGCTGTGGCACAATCTTGGGTCCCTGTAGCCTCTGCCTCCAGGGTTCCAGTGATTCTCCTGCCTCAGCCTCCCAGGTAGCTGGTCTTAAAGGCACATGCTACCATATCTGGCTATTTTATTTTTATTTTTATTTTTTTTGGTGTTTTTACTAGAGATGGGGTCTTTAACTCCTGACCTCAGGTGATTCATCTACCTTAGCCTCCCAAAGTGCTAAATTGATAGGTGTGAACCAGCACGCCCAGCCCATTTTCAAAAACAAAAACCAAATACACCTTATTTAGGTCATTGACTTCTAGGTTCATAGGAAAGCCCTGTAGCGTCTTGTCATAATACTGTCTGCTCACATTCACAGACACTAATAACAATGCAATCTTTTGATTTCTTTTTCTTGTTTTTTTTTTTTACAATTTTGTTCAGAAAAAATTCCTTGTGAGAATCTTTCCAATACTTCCAATTCCTTCTAAAATTGCATCTCCATGCAAAACTTCCTTTAATTTAAAACATAAACTTATCTCTGAAAATGTGCTTTCATGACATTTAAGAGTTCAGAATAATTATCAATAGAAAAATTTTAATACATCTATTATTTTCTCCTATTTACTAAACTGAAGTCTAGAACATTTGTCTTATTTTCCACTACTCTAGGGGTGTGTGTGTGTGCGTGTGTGTCTGAATTAAAAACTTCAATCAAATAGGTTATTGTGAGACAGTCATCAAATTCAGTGATTTTATTTTCTGTTTTCCTGTGTGGGAAACCAAGGGTAACAAATTTCTCTGTCCCTTTCAAGACCCTTGTTTCCATTGCCTGATTTACAGACAATCTTCCTTATCTTCTGAAGTATATGATTTTATGTATACAATTTTTAGTTGGGGCAACTATAAAATAAAAATAAACAAAAAATTTCACCTTTACAGTGCAAATTCCAATGTGTTACATACCAGTATTTGCTGTTGACAGGTGGAGTAGGGAGAGTATGGAGAAATAATAAAATGGGATTTCTGAATTTTCTCGAGCTTTAGTTACTATTTTTGTAATATGAAGCTACTGGTTATTCAGAGATTACATACTTTTAAAAAAAATCATAAGTACTTGCAGGCAACTTTCTAACTGAAATGGATATACAGTAGTGTGCCAACAGGTACACAGAAAATACGATCTGACATGAGTCAGACTTTTCATCTTCCCCACATAAAATCACAATTTATTTTAAATACATCTGGAACTATTCACTACTATCTCAGGGTATGCCTTAAAAAAAAGTTGTGTGTGTATGTGTGGCTAAATCAAAGCTATTATTTGCATAATATGCAGAAAGGCTAAAATTTGTCAATGTTAATGTCATATTTCGATGTATGTACATCAGCTACTTTTCTGTACAGTTTGCAGTACTAATTATAGTATAATAGAACTTCACAATCATATAAGACCCTGTACATTTGATTTTATCATTTTTTTTTAAGACGGAATCTTGCTTTGTCACTCAGCCTAGAGTTCAGTAGCGTGGTCTTGGCTCACTGCAGCCTCTGTCTCCCAGGTTTGATTCTCCTGCCTCAGCCTCCCAAGTAGCTGGGATTACAGCTGCATGCCAGCACGCCTGGGTAATTTTTGCTTTTTTTTTTTTTTTTTTTTTAGTAGAGACAAAGGTTTCACCATGTTGGCCAAGCTGCTCTTGAACTCCTGACCTTAGGTGATCCGCCTGTCTGAGCCTCGGAAAGTGCTGGGATTACAGGTGTGAGCCACCACGGCTAGCTTAAAACCCTGTTAATTTTAAAACATTCATTTATTTTATTGTATAAGAAAAATTTAAACATGTTAGTATTTCTTTGGTAGCTCTTTCAGATGATAAAGCCCTCAGGATTAACTAACGAAAATTCTGGTGAGGCTGTTTATTTAAAACATTAATGACTAGTGGGGAAAGTTTTGGCTCCAGCACTATCTGATATTTTCTTAAGTTTCATTTTCTTAATTTGTTTTAAATAATTGATAACCATTGATATTACATTTTTGGAGGCTTTATAAATTACTCCATGACTTCTGGCCCTTTGCAGCCACTCAGTAACTGTGGATTTTTTTTTTCCTATTTAGAAAAACTACATATTAAAATTACATAAACTTTATCTTTTATTTTTTTAATCAGGAATGCACTAAATGGGAAATTCTGTTCAGTAATCTTTTACTTTAAATCTCAACTTGACTACATTTCCCGAAGCTTTGTTTTAGGTAAATGACCATGCTAGGTGTTCCACTGGATTAAATAATATAAAAAGATGCATTCTGTGCCCACCACCTCCAAGTTCCCATGTACTGAAGTCCAACAGCTATAAGAGAAATACAGGTTAAAAGTTGCCGAGCTAGAACCTTAAAGAAAGTACAGGATACAGGGAACAACATTCACATAGAGAATGCTTTTATCCAGAATAACAGCATGTGTACTATATTAGAAATACTTGACTGCAGTTACCTTAATTATGGAGTTACGCTGTCTTCCTCATGCACTGAATCCACTTCCGTAGGACCCAAGTCTTTATGTTGAACAGGCTTCCATGAACAAAGATTTCTTCCATAAACTCTCCAGGCTATGGCTATCTTGTTTGCATGGCTATTTACAGCTTTTTCACAATTTTTACCACATGACTAATCCCTTAGTGCTCCTTAAGGGAAAACAGCTCATTGAAAAAAAAAATAGAAACTTCTCAATGAAAGTTAACGATACTCCACCCATTTCAAAACTGAGGAATTTGCTGAAATGTTTGAATAAACAAAATTCTTCCAAATGGCATGTAGTGTCCCATATAGTATATACACCCTCCTACATTTCCAAGTAACAGCCTATATGATTTCAGAACAGAATTCTTTATTTCCCTTGCCTTCAGCTACCAGTTTACAAGTTGTGAGGAAAGTTTTCATGAGAAGAAAATATCTATTTAGTATGGTATAGCCAAAACTGTACCTTTGCATGGAAAGGAAAGGCAGATATTTTCTGAAACAACTTTCAAACCATCAAAGGATTTTCGTTTTGATGATAAATATGGGGTACCCTTAATGAGATTTAACACAGGGTAATTAGTAGTTGAAAAGTTCTTTTAAAGTACCAGCTGAAAAGTCTCATGATTTTCTGCATTTTCATTTGGCACTCGCGTATGTCTGAGACACACCCATCTGCGCCTTTGTTTTGACTTCTGCAGTTTATAACCTAAGCAAGGCTGCCAAGTCGGCAAGAGCTCTCTGTTAATGCCATGGGTCTGTGTTCTAGCTAATAATCTTTGCTTTGGACCATCAGGTACACAGACGGAGTAACTTTGGCCCAAGGCGCTGGCCATCGCCGACGTGTAGCTGGGCTTCAAAATACTAGGGGAACAAGGCAGCCTGATTCGGACCAAAGATGCCCGAGTAGGAGGCGGCCCATGCAAAACCTGAGAAAGCGCTTAGATTTGGGAATTCAAGTGACGTAAATTGAGATTGGAGATGAAAATTTCAAAGGTCTATTTAAATTACTACAGTCTTGTGGTCTATTGAATCTCAAAAGGGTTACAGCTTTTTTCATGGATAAAGGGGGTGGCTCTGAAAAGAGCCTTTATATTTAAGGTTTGTGCTAAAGACGATTTACGCTCTCTCACCACGAATGCGGCGGGCAAGCTGGATATCCTTGGGCATGATGGTGACGCGTTTGGCGTGGATGGCGCACAGGTTGGTGTCCTCAAAGAGCCCCACCAAATAGGCCTCGCAGGCCTCCTGCAGCGCCATCACCGCTGAGCTCTGGAAGCGCAAGTCGGTCTTGAAGTCTTGAGCGATTTCTCGCACCAGGCGCTGAAACGGCAACTTCCGAATCAGCAGCTCGGTGGACTTCTGGTACCGACGTATCTCGCGCAGGGCCACGGTACCGGGGCGGTAGCGATGCGGCTTCTTCACGCCGCCGGTGGCCGGAGCGCTCTTGCGCGCCGCTTTAGTAGCCAACTGCTTGCGCGGCGCCTTACCGCCTGTAGATTTGCGGGCAGTCTGCTTAGTACGCGCCATGACTGAGCTGAGAAGCAAGGGGGGTTAGGAAAACCAGCTTTACCCCTGTCTTTATAAAGGAATAGAATCACTCTGATTGGATTGTGGACAATCCCTGTTAGTGATAGGTTGCTAAATTCCGGAAGTGCTCGCAACCGTTTTCCATTGGTTTATTTTTTCAGAGCAAGATTCTTATTGGTAAGTTTGGGTAGAGAACTGGCTACTTAAGTCGTTTTTGTTAAAGGTTTCTTTGATGTTTCACATAGAGCATAATTTGCAAACACATTGATCATGTAACTTAACAGATTGAACTTTTATCCCGTTTAGCTATAAAAAATAGAATGTATTTGAATTAGAAAGTTCTGTAGAATTTTTTTTTCAAAACCATGTTTTTTGTCTGCTTAATTGTCCTTAAGTTTTTCCGTATTCTGTTCACTCATTTAAAATCCAATGCCTAAGTATCTCTCAATGAGTCCTGGTTTCATTATAGAGTACATAGCTAATTCACTCAAATATGGTTTTCTAAGATACACTGTTTAAACATAAGGAACTTTGTGTTTCATTTTTGTTGGAGTAAAATTCTAACATCCCCAAATCCCAAAGGATTTAACGCTATTTTGTTTTGTGGAAATCAACATGTCAAAGCAGCATGGCAATAGCTGTCAAGAAAACTTTTCAATATAGAACATTGAAAAATATGGCGGCGAATAGAGTCCCAGAAGGTTGTTTCTTTGTAAGATAACAACGGCGCAGCTTCTCCGGATTCCTGCGGGAGAGAGCTGAGTTGCGCTGAACAGTTTAACATACACCCAACAGAACGTTTGTAGGTACTGCACTCACCAAAAACAAACAAACAAACAAACAAACAAAAAAACACGAAACAAAACAGGAGTACTTAACTTGGTTTTCGCTTCCAAACTCCACAGTTCTCAATTACTTTGAAAATGAAAATCAGTTTACTGGAAAAGATACTTGGGGAATGATACTATAGCCTAACATGGTATTGTAAATCAACCTATCGGATTCCCTGTAAGATGTTCTTTCTTCAGCCAATAATAAGAGCAGTTTGTGAATTCTTAAGTTACACACCTTTAAGCTATTGGCTACTTTGCTCAAGGCTTTAGATTTACAAGTTCGCGTTTGTATAAGCGTACTATAAATTTCGGAAGGGGATAGTGCGCGTGCGTGCCTGTTGAACGGTCTAGTTTCCTTCTGTTTTTGTTTTTAATAGGGTTTCTTTCTTATTGGAAAGCTATTTCGTAAGGTGTTGAGGCCGATCCGCAATGACGCTGGCATATAGTACAAGGCGATTGACCTCAAGGATTCGTTGGAGCCCTCGCCCTCCAGGGAGGGGAGACGGCCAAACCAAATTCATCTCTGCCCACAAATGCTCGCGGATGTCTACAAGCTGTGGGGGGAGGAGACAAACAATGCTTTGTGCCTGCCTGCTCATTCTCTGAAATCTTTTAAAAACCTACCCTATTTTAAGGCATTCATAAAAATTCCGTTAACCACAGGATTGATACAATTGCATCTTTCAAATTAGTGTCTATTTAGCAAATTTGAATTACATTAGGATTTGTGGGCAAATCAAGACCGAATTTACTCATTATCCTGCGTTTCAATCTCACATTTCAAAGGGACTCAATTTCAATCTCACATTTCAAAAGCAAGGGACTCTCACATGAATCCCTTGCTTTTCTCTATTTCAGAAAAAGAAAATTCTGTACACTAAATCAAGGTAAAACGCTTAGACATGTTGGCAAAATGGTTTTATGGGGAGCAGGAAAAGAACTGAAATCCTTTTGTACAATGTGATCACGTATCTGTGGGCTGGGCTGTTTGTCAATGAGAGCTATATGCCCGGGTTGCTTTTCCTCTCCACACTCCCTATATTTCATCTTCCGAGGCCTAAGACCTGTTTTGTGAAATTCTGTTTTCTCATGTTCATTTTAGTTTCTTCATTTCTAGAATTAGAATGTTAATATCCACATGAAAAAAAGTTTCCAAAATCGAAAGATAAACTTTAGGTCAAAGGTTTAAGACAGAGTCAGTGAGAAATTCCATCTTTATGCCTCATAGTTTGATTTCTTCCCCAGTGTTCTTAAATCTGTCATTCCGGTATTTTGCCATCTGAACCTACCTTAAGTTCCTTTCATAATCCTCATCTCTATGTGTAAAACTTTGATTTTAGAAGTCACTGCAAAATTTACAGGATTACATAAGAACTTACCAGCCCACTGGTATTAATCAGTAGTTTCCATCACTAACTCCATCTCCATACCTGAACACAATTTAAGGTAGGATCTGCATTGTGTAATAAAATCGTCGAAAACCGCTTGTGGCCATTAAGCATTTGAAATGTGGCTGTTGAAGCTGAGGACTTTTTTTTTTTTTTTTTTTTTTAGAAGGAGGCTTGTCTTGTCACACAGGATGGAGTGCAGTTGCGAGATCTGAGTTCGGTGTAACTGCCACCTCTCTGTTTAAAGCGATTTCCCTAGCTCAGTGTCCACTGTAGCTGGAATTTCAGGTGCTCACCACTACACCCAGCTAAGTTTTGAAAATGTATTTTTAGTGGAGAGGAGGTTTTGCCATGTTGGCCCAGCTGGTATCCAGCTCCTGACCTTAAGCAATCTGTCTGCTCTGACCTCCAAAGTGTTGGGATTACAGGTGTGAGCCACCTCGCCCAAGTTGAATTTTTATTTTACCTAATTTTAATTAATTTCATTTAAAAGCTAATACTCCAGTTACTGAAAAATGTTAGATATGTTTTGAACAATCAGATATTAGAATTTAATTTTTTAGCACTGAAGTTTATGAAATCAAAATGAAAATCCAGTTATTTCCCACAAAAATGTAATGCCAAATTGAATAGAATGTCAATCATATTTAGAAGACTTAAAAAGAATATGAAATCTTACATTAATATTGATTTTATATTGACTATATTTTGAAATAATGATTTTGTATTTTGGGCTAAATATAATACTTATTACTTTACCTCATTACTCGTTTCAAATGTGCTTATTCAACAATTTAAAATTTCATGTGTGGCTTGCATTATTATTATTATTATTTTTTTTTGAGATGGAGTCTCTCTCTTTTTGTAGCCCAGGCTGTAGTGTAGTTTCGTGATCTACGCTCACTGAAACCTCCGCCTCCTGGGTCTCGGTTCAAGCAATTCTACCTTACCCACGGAAGTAGCTGGGATTACAGGAAGGAGCCACCATGCTCAGCTAATTTTTGTATTTTTATTAGAGATGGGGTTTCACCATTTTGGCCAGGCTGATCTCGAACTCCTGACCACAGGTGATCTGCCCACCTGGGCCTCCCATAGTGCTGGGATTACAAGCACGAGCCACCGAACCCGGTTGTGGCTCTCATTATTCTTTATATATAGCATTGTGCCAGGATCATCCATTTCTCCTCTCTGTTTCTTGATTCTTTACCAAATCTTGACAGCATAGGCTTTGAAATAGTGTGGACTTTCAATATATTTCTATGAACCCAGTTATAGCATCCGGACTTAATCTATAAGAAAACAATATCTTTATTTATATCTACATCTACGTCTGTATATATCTTTACAATTGTGTTAGGGAACTAAGGGGTCTTGTTAAACCATTACTTATTGAAGCAAGAAGAGGTGAGCAACTAGCAAAATAATTGACATTTGAATTTTTCCATGGCAAACTATCAGTAAGTGGAGACTATTTGAAATTCTGTTAGCCAGGCACAGTGGCTCAGGCCTATAATGTCAGTGACCCAGGGGCTGCAGTAGGAGGGTTGCTTGAGGATAGAAATTTGAGGATGCAGTGAGCTATAATTGCAACACTGCACCCCAGTTTGGGTAACAGAGCAAGACTCAAAAATGAGAAGAAAAAAAAAAGAAAGAAAGGAAAAAAGAAGTGTTATAGGAATATTTTTCCTGATATGATGTTTCTGAAAAAAACATGTTTTGTACAAAAACCTAAAACTGCTAATTCTTAAAAGAATTAGTGTCCCCAAAACTTAACTTTCTATGGACGTATAATAGAAAGTACATTCTGGTGTTTAAAAAAAGAGGAATCACTGGGAGCACAATGCCATTTCATGAAAACAAGAAGTTCAGAAAATAATTTGCTATTCCTGGAAGCTACATAAACACCAAGAAAGACTCAGATACCATCAGGTAAATTACTTTGAAGTCTAAAAATAATAAAAAAGTTAAAGTGTTAATTATTTTATAGGAGCCAAGGGGAGCTCTGAAGTTTTGCTGAAAGATTAGCTCTCAAAGGGCAGATTAATTGGAGAATAGTTACACAAATTTATTACTGTGTTCAAGGGAGCCTTCAGAATGAAGATATAAAGATACAGGAAAAATTGTCCACATTTATGCTTAGGTTCGACTAAGTATGGACCTTGTAGAAATCTGATTGGACAAAAAGGGTTTTGTGTAACCCAGCAAGGCCTGTCTGTCTAGACTCTTCTTCCCCTCTGTCAACTGAAGAATGACAAGGTTCATATATTTGGAAAGAATAGCTTTATTTCTCATAAAGGATTGCAGTCTGCAGGGTTACCATTCTGACAGGCTAAGTAGGGTAGCCTTGCTTTGCTGAGAGACAGGCAGTTGGAGGGAAGGAGGGAGGGATAAAACAGTAAGTTTTGAGGAATATGTTGGCCAAGTATACATATTTAATAGGTTATAGGAGGAGCTATGATTATTTATGAATAAGACCCAAGCACATGGGTATTAGGTGTTTGTGTATGTAACATATGTCCATGATCAATTTTGGGTGAAGATTTAACATGTAAATAAGTCATAATTAGGTCCTATACATAAAACTGAAATGTAGGGCAGAAGTCCATGATCTGTCTTATTTAGGAGACCGGTCACAATCAATTGGGGACCTGCAGTCATGTATCAAGAAACTCTATGGTCCATAATACCTGTCTTGTCTGGAACACATTTGAGGGTGGAAGGGGTCAGATAAAGTAAGTGGGGAAGGGGCTTTCTGGCGTTTTATTCCCTCAAATCAGACTTTGAGAAAATCCAGCAGTGATTAGAAAGGGAAAGACGAGTAGAAACAAACAGAATGCGACCAGCCTCCGTCTTGTCGTGGCTGGGAATTTAAACTTTTGAGGTCTTTTAGCCAAGGAGGGTACATTATTCTGTCGAAGGGACTTAGAATTTTTATTTCATTCCTCATCTCTTTGAAAATGCACTCCTTCCTTCTTGGTATGTCACAGCACCACCTCTGGAATGGGGTCTTATGAACTGCAAGTAAACTAGGTAGGTCAGATAATTTCTCTGTGGCCAGTTTTTACACAAAAAAGGTGGAGGGGAAATTAGGGTAATATTTTTAGTTTTTATGGATGGCTTTGAGGAAAAAGGATTCTGGTTGTGATGAGTCACACTGGGAAAGAGGAATCCTAGTTTTTATGTCTAGCCAAAGAGGAGAATAGTACTCAGACACAGGAGGGCAGGAGACACAGAAAAATTTTGCTTCTGAGGTAGATTCTTTGGCCTTCATTTTGGGGTACTGTTTCCAAACCCCAATCTAATTAATCAGTAAAGGATGTCAAGGTTTTATACTATGGGGCTTCATAGATATTAATCTTGTAATTGCTATACTTTTGTCTTTTTTTAATTGTAAATTTAGTTTAAGAAAAATTGCAAGACTTGTTAGTAAGAGAAAAAGGAGGGGCCCTAATGTGTCCTACTATAAAAAATTTAACGTTTACACAGAGTTTGCAGGAAATTTGCTCTTACCATCTCAAAATTTACTATTGATTAAAGGTATCAAACTTACTGAAGTTACTTCTTAGATGAGGGGCCCTAATGTGTCCTACTATAAAAAAATTAACGTTTACACAGAGTTTGCAGGGAAATTTGCTCTCACCATCTCAAAATTTCCTATTGATTAAAGGTATCAAACTTACTGAAGTTACTTTTTAGATCTTTCTGTCTGCCGATGCAAATAATTTCGGATTCAAGCGATTCTCCTGCCTTAGCCTCCCAAGTAGCTGGGACTACAGGTGCCTGCCATCACACCTGGCTAATTTTTGTATTTTTAGTAGAGATGGCGTTTTATTATGTTGGCCATGCTGGTCTCGAACTCCAGACCTTGTGGTCCGCCCATGTTTTTAGTAGAGACATGGTTTCACCATGTTGGCCAGGCTAGTCTCGAACTCCTAACCTTGTGATCCGCCTGCCTTGGCCTACCAAAGTGCTGGGATCACAGTTGAGAGCCACCGTGCCCAGCGAGAACGTAGTCATCTTTAAAACTTAAAGAAAACCCGCCTTTAAATGCTAGTGGGCGGCTATCCTTCTTTGTTCTCTCATTTCTGCATTAATATTTTAGCCTGTTCTGACAAGTGGACCTTAAGAAACAGCCTGTGTAAAATAAATTTGGATATGTGTCTAAATATAATAATAGACTTTGTGATGCAAATAATTTCTCTTCAGTGGAACAGATACAATTCGTATTGTGGACCTTTAGAAAACGCATTTTTGCTTCTAAGATAATTTCGTGCATAAAATGTTAGCAAAGATTCGAACTATGAACTGACGTAACAGTAAATAAGAATTCATTTTTAAATAAATTTGAATGTTTGTCAGTGACGTTAGAAACGTTTGTAGAATTAGCATGGCGTTGATCATTTAGGTTTCAAGAACTATGTCCAGCGCTTTACGGAAAACGTGGGTGGCTCTGAAAAGAGCCTTTGGTTTCAGGGACTCGGGATCAGTGATGGATTTGACTAGTAATCATTTTACTTGCCCTTGGCCTTATGGTGACTCTCCGTTTTCTTAGGCAGCAGTACGGCCTGGATGTTGGGCAGGACACCGCCCTGTGCGATAGTCACGCGACCTAGAAGCTTATTAAGCTCCTCGTCGTTGCGGATAGCCAGCTGCAGGTGGCGCGGGATGATGCGGGTTTTCTTGTTGTCGCGAGCCGCGTTGCCAGCGAGTTCCAAAATCTCTGCAGTCAGATACTCCAACACCGCCGCCAGGTACACTGGCGCGCCAGCCCCGACTCGTTCCGAGTAGTTGCCCTTGCGGAGTAGACGGTGCACACGGCCAACGGGAAACTGAAGCCCGGCCCTGGAAGAACGCGTTTTAGCTTTTGCCCGGGCTTTGCCGCCTTGCTTTCCACGTCCAGACATTGCGGCTTCCTAACAGAAGAGGTAACAGCCTACAGAATAAAGAAAAAAAATGTGCTCGATGGAGGAGTAAGAAGCTAATTATAGTCATAGGTAGACTTGTAAACGGCGCAGTTTGATTGGTTAAAATTATTATTAGACAAACCAACCAATTGGAAAGGAAATAGGGTGAAAGCTACTTTAAATATTTGCGTCATAATACAGTGGCCAATCAGAGCTGGATGTTTTCAATTCTCTATTTGCATAAAGGGCCTATAAAACGAGAGCCTCTAGACACGAGCGATTACTTAAATGTTTTCTTTATAATTGTTCTTGTTTTCTGACAACATGCCTGAGCCAGCTAAGTCAGCTCCTGCTCCAAAGAAAGGTTCCAAGAAGGCGGTGACCAAGGCGCAGAAGAAGGACGGCAAGAAGCGCAAGCGCAGCCGCAAGGAGAGCTACTCCGTGTACGTGTACAAGGTGTTGAAACAGGTCCACCCCGACACCGGCATCTCCTCCAAGGCCATGGGGATCATGAACTCCTTCGTCAACGACATCTTCGAGCGCATCGCGGGCGAGGCTTCCCGCCTGGCGCATTACAACAAGCGCTCGACAATCACCTCCAGGGAGATCCAGACGGCTGTGCGCCTGCTGCTGCCGGGGGAGCTGGCTAAGCACGCCGTGTCGGAGGGCACCAAGGCCGTCACCAAGTACACCAGCTCTAAGTAAATGCCTGCATAGGTACTTTCAAACCCAAAGGCTCTTTTAAGAGCCACTCAGAAATATCAAATATGGAGCTTTAATGCTAAATTTCACCATTAATACATTTTTGCGGCTGAGGCGGGCGGATCGCCTAAAGTTAGGCATTCGAAGCCATCTTGACCAACAGGGTAAAACCCCGTCTCTGCTACAATTACAAAAATGAGACGGGTCTGTTGATCCGCCCCTGTATTCAGAGCTACTGGTTTTGGAGGGGTTGAGGGAGGAAGAATTAATTTAACGCAGGAGACGGAGTTTGCAGTTAGTGGAGATCTCACCATTGCATTCCAACCTGGGTGACAAGAGTGAGATTTCGGCTACGAAAAAAAAAAGGTCAGGAGACTGTGTTTGCTGGCGCAAGGTCCTGTAATCCTATCACTTTGGGAGGCCGATGCTTGAGCTTCGCTTCAGCCCAGGAGTTAGGGATTATCCTGAGCAACAGAACTGGTCTCTGCAAAAAGTAAAACTAATCGGGTGTGACGGCTTCTATACTATCAGTTACTCGGTAGGTAGATGCTGCAGGAAGATGTGAACGCACCACTGCATTCCAGTCTGCGCGACATCGGAAGGGGTTAGGAAATGTGTAGTCTTTGGGTCCCTGAAGATCACCCGACAAGTTTGGCTTTTCTGAGCACTGTTGGGGACTCTTGGTGGAGTGAATACCATGAGTATTGAGCTAAAAATTCTCGTTTTAGGACGAGCATGGTGGCTCACGCCTGTAATCCCAGTACTTTGGGTGGCCAAGGCCAGCGGATCACGCTGTCAGGAAATCGAGATCATCCTGGGTAACAGTGAAACTTAGTCTCTACTAAAGGAAAAAAAAATTAGCCAGGCGTGGTGGTAGGCGCCTGTAGTCTCGGTTAGTTGGGAAGCTGAGACTACTAACTGTTAGTCTAACAACTGAGCTGAGACGGGAGAATCCCTTGAGCCCGGGAGGCAGCCCGGGCTGCAATGAGCCGAAACCGCGCCACTGCACTCCAGCCTGCGCGACAGAGCAAGATACCCGCTCAAAAACATCTCGTTCTGGCTGGCCGCAGTGCTCTACGCCTGTAATTCCAGCACTTTGGGAGACGGAGGCGGGTGGATCACTTGAGGTCATGAGTTCGAAAACAGCCTGACCAACTTAGCCAGGTGTGGTGCAAACCTGTATTTCCAGCTACTGGGGAGGCTGAGACAGGAGAATCGCTTGTACCGGGGAGGCAGAGGTTGTAAAGAGCCGAGATTATGCTGTTTCACTCCAGCCCGGGCAATTAGAGCGAAATCCGTCTCAAAACCAAAGAAACAAAAAGTAATAAAAGTAGATAAAAACCCTGGGTTTATACTCATTAGCCAATTTTCTTAACTAGGACCAAAAAAAAAGTAACTACTCCATAAGCAATCTCAGGTTTCTGAAAACAACAACATAGTACTCCAAAATATGTCACCTTGACATACTGAATATTCTAAGGAATTAGTAGAACATAGACAGGAATGTCCTATGACCTTCCTCTGAAACAGGTTGTAAGACCCTTATGTGAGTCTCGCAGAATATCAGGTGAACTGAACAAATAGACCTTGCTAGAGTTCTTACTTATTACTCATATTATTTTTGTCTTATATTTCTGCATGACTCTCTACTCTTCGTCAAACCTAGTGTAAAAACATCAAGCTTAACCCCTTCTGCAGGTCTTTATTTCCTTGTGTCATGTAAAACTTTATATTAAATGTGTATGCTTTTTTCTTGTTAATCTGTATTTTGTTTCAGGGCCCCAGCCAATGAACATAAGATTGGTAAAAGGAAAAGCTCTTTCCTCCCCTGCAGCATACACTAGGTGTATGCCAGATTTTGAACACACGAAACACAGATGCACACCTAGTGTGCATCATACACTAGGTGTATGATGGAATATTCTCTTATTTTTCAATTTTCTTAGTAAGTGTATTTAAATTTTTATTCTATTCATTTATTTGTATTGCAGAGCATGATAGCTGGTACATAGTTGGTGCTCAATCATTACTAGTATAATAAATTACTTTTTCTTAACATAGGGCAGGGAGACCTGGAGGGGAAAGAGCCTAAGGGGAGTTTCCTATTTCTTAACCACACTATTGAGAGTTTTGGAGACAAATAAAGAAAGTTCTCTTCAGAGGAGCTGTCTCTTACACCAAAAAGAATGTAACAGTACTGTTGATGTTTTGGCATTGACCCTTCTAGTAACCCTTTTTACTTACAACTGTATTGTGTGTGTGTGTGTGTGTGTGTGTGTGTGTGTGTGTGTGTGTTAATATAAATAAGAATACACTATTTGGCAACTTGGATTTACCCCATATAATGCCATGAGCATATTTTATGTTGTTTATTTTTTAAACATTATTTTTAACAGCTGCATCATATTTCATTCGGGATAAAACCTAGTGTTAGGCAAAGTCCTACTCTTCAACATGAATATTCCACACACAGAGGCTTCCAAATCTGGCACAAAGCCACTTGTCTAAGCATCAACCATCACTTTCAATACTAACATTATGTATACTCTTTTCTGACATTCTATTTTCTTTTTTGGTTTGAGATGGAGTCTTGCTCTTGCTGCCGAGGCTGGAGTGGAATGGTGTGATCTCTGTTCACTTCAGCTTCTGCCTCCTGAGTTCAGCCTTCCAGATAACTAAGATAACAGGCATGTGCCATCACGCCCAGCTAACTGTATTTTTAGTAGAGACAGGGTTTCACCATGTTTTTCAGGCTGGTCTCAAACTGCTGATCTCATGTGATCCACCAATGTTGGCCTTCTAAATTGCTGATATTACAGGCTAGAGCCACCACACCCAGCTGCTTTTTTGACATTGTATCTAGTATTTAATTCCTGCTCTGCTTCCCATGGGGCCATGTTTTCACTGCTCAAATAGACTAGAAGCTCCTCAAGGGCAGGATAAAAATTATCAGGGAAGTAGTGAGGAAGGATTGTAATGCTAAACAGTATTGTTACGGTCAGCCTCAGGAAGACTGTGATATTTGAACACAAGCCTGAAGGAAGTGAGGAAACAATCCTACAGAGACCTAAAAGCTGAGTGGACCCACACAAGGGGAACCATCAGTACACAGTTCATGAGAGTGATGAGTACTTCTAGCAAGTTCCAGGAACTAGTGGAGTTGGCTTGGAAGTAGAGGAAGAGTAGAGGGATTTGAAGTCAAAGATGTAATGAAGATCAGTGAGGCCTGTAACCCACTGAAAGGACCTTGGGTATTTCTTTTAGTGACATGAGAGTCACTGGAGGGTTTTCAGCAGAGAAGTAACATGATCTGAATTGCCCTTTGTTGGCATTCCTCTGGGAGAACCAGGTGATAAGTGTGCTGCAGTAATAAAGGGAGGAGATGGCAGTGGCTTCATCAGAGCAGTAGCAGTGGGAATGAGAAATGGTTGGATTCTGTTTGCAATTTCAAGGAAGTGCTCCTAGAACTTACTGATGGATTGTTATGTAGGATATGAAAGAAAAAGACAAAAAATGACTTCAACTAGAAGAGCAGAAATGCCATTCACCAATTTCAAGGTGGTGAGATATTTTGGCAGAAATAATGAAATTCTGTTGAAATTGGAAGTACACATTAATTGGGCAATTAGTGATGTCAAGTAAACAGCAGGGTCTGAATATGGAGTACAAGTAAAGAGCCAGGTCTCTGAGTATGGAGTATGGACTGGTCCTTTAGTGTTCACAACATAAACATGTGTATAGTGTCTCCACAGTGACAGGGAAACATCAGCTCAAAAGAATCAGATGAAGATTTTCATTCTCCAGGTCCATCTTCTCAGAGTGATTGGAAGTGGCAGAGGTAAGCGAAGAGAAAAGGCAGCATCTGATAGAGCTCTGAAGCCCATTGCACAAACAGGCTTCGTGATGCCTGTGAATTAGAATTCCAGCAGGGGACTCAAATGTCCCAAAATACGTGGTGAGAGTGTGTGTATTTTGGAAAAACTTAATATATGGCTTTAACTTTAATAGATTTGATTGTGGATTCCAATGTTATTGCGTACTATTGCATACTAAGGGCATTTTTCCACATCTATAAAATGGGGATAATATTCATTGTTTATGCTGAAAATTACAGGAGAAAAGGAAAATACTGAAGAAAGAAGTCATAAAACCGTAAGTTAGGATTTCACATCATGAATACAAAACAAACACTCTACCTCTTTGACCACAAGCTCAGTCCTTGAACTCTTTCTTTATTATTTACCTCCTTTTTTAAGAGATTTAAACTTAATTTGTGGCTTTTTTATTCTTATGGCAATTATGCTTTGGTAACTATGAATTATGTTTCCAGGTTTGTTTTAATCATCCATTTTGTCTTTCTTTCATACTCTCACATTCAGTAGCTCAGAAAAGAACTATCAGTCTGACTTCAAAATATATATAGAATCCAACCAGTCTTCACAGCCTCTACCACTGACACACTGGCCCAAGCCAGGCTATCTCAACTGCATCCCTGCAGTACCCTCCTAAATGGTCTCCACACTCCTACCCTGGTTCCATTACAATTTATTCTTCATAAGCATCCAGATAGCTCATTAAAAAGTATAAAGCAGACCGGGCGTGGTTGCTCACGCCTGTAATACCAGCACTTTGTAAAGCTGAGGCAGGAAATCAAGACCACACTTGCTAACACGGTGAAACCCTCTCTCTACTAAATATGCAAAAAATAAGCCAGGCGTGGTGAACAGGTGCTGGTAGTCCCAGCTACTCAGGAGGCTGAGGCAGGAGAATCGCTTGAATCCGGGAAGCAGAGGTTGCAGTGAGCTGAAACTGTGCCACTGCACTGTAGCCTTGGAAACATAGTAACACTCTGTCTCAAAAAAAAAAAAAAAAAAGACTTGCAAGGTGGCTCCTTGTAATCCAAGCACTTTGGGAGCCTTAGGTGGGTGGATCACCTGAGGTCAGGAGTTTGAGACCAGCCTCACCAACATGGAGAAGCCTCGTCTCTACTAATAAAGCTCAAAAAATTAGCCAGGCATGGTGGCATGAGCCTGTAGTCCCAGCTACTTGGGAGGCTGAGGCAGGAGAACTGCTTGAACCTGGGAAGCAGAGATTGCAGTTAGCCGAGATTGTGCTACTGCACTCTAGTCTGAGCAACATGAGTGAAACTGTCTCTCTCTCTCTATATGTATGTATGATATGTCAGTTCTCTGCTCAGAAGCTTACTCTGTGTGAGGTGGGAGGCACTCTGTAAGAGTAGTCACACTCATCTACAAAGCCATATAGAGACTCTCCTCCATTTACCTCACAGATCTTATTTGGTTTTCCTTTGAACACTCTCCGATACTGGCAGTGGGTTTTTGACCCTCAGATAATAGAAATTGAGCAATAATCTAAGATGGATTTGAGAAAGTCAGTTTATTAGAGCTTTCAGCTTGGGCAGAGAAGAAGACAGCAACCAGAAGAAAACTATCAGCCGGCTCCTCGAAAGGAAGCTAGTCTAGGTTGTTATTCTCTGGGCTTCTTCCAGGTGACATCATGGCATGTTTGGGGTGGTCTGTTGGTTGCACTCTGTCTCAAAAAAAAAGTCCCCTGTCATGCTTCTTCCTGTGTCTCGGGTCTCATTGACATCTTAAATCTCCACCCAGGGGTGTGATTTTTACCATTAACATGAAGCAAAAGTTAGGTTAGGATAATCTAAGATCCTATAGTGCATGTTCATTTGGGGAAGGTCTTTTGAAAAGACCATATGCTGATGGCCAGGATGTTTGTGATTAGAGTGTTCTATGTCTTTTATGTCTGATTGGTTGGTTTTATCAGTGGAAGTTTCAGCGGCTGCCAGGTTATAGAGCTCGGTGCCACTGCAGTCAGCACAGCATGTAAAGAAGTGTGGAGTGTCCCTCGTCCCGCCTTCCCTTGTCTGCCTCACCTCTCCCCTTTTTTGCAGCCACAATACCTGCTTGTTACCTCCCAGTCTTTCCTACTTGGTCTTCTATTTGGAATACTCTCATTTTCTCAGTGTATTTTTTTTTATACCACTTTGAGTAAAATTTTCCCAGAATATATCATTAAAATATCACCTGTCCCCACCACATGCAATGACTTTTCCTGCTTCAGTGATCTTCATAGTAGACAGCACTCTGACAGACTATGCCTTATTTATTTTGTGTACCCACCTCCAATAAATATAAATTCCATAAACATAGACACGTTTTATTCTGTCATTCACTGATCTAATTCCCAGAGCATAGAACAGAGCGTGGCACATGCTATGTGCTTTTTGTTGCTGTTGTTACATTAACATCTTCACCTAAGATTTTCTGCTCAAACCATTGCCTTAGCCCCGATAACATGATTGTTTTCATACATGAGTTCACACTTTTTAAAAATGACATTTAAAATACCTCCATTTATTTTCCTGATATCAAACTATCACCCTAAA
This sequence comes from Saguinus oedipus, assembly GCA_031835075.1. NCBI lineage: Eukaryota > Metazoa > Chordata > Mammalia > Primates > Cebidae > Saguinus > Saguinus oedipus. The sequence continues at coordinate 5,128,216 of CM063172.1, read as the reverse complement.
GATTAGTTGCTGGCTAGAAGGAAAATCTGATTTTCATGGAATTATCATTGTAAACCAGCGATTTTCTTTTTCTTGGCAGTGTTTCTCTGTTGCCCAGGCTGGAGTGCAGTGTTGCCACCTTGGCTCACAACCTCTGCCTCCCCAGTTCAAGCGATTCTCCTGCCCCAGCCTCCCAGTAGCTGGGATTACATGTGCTGGCCACTGCGCCCAGATGATTTTTGTATTTTTAGTTACCATGTGGTAATTAATAACAAACACTAGGATGACCAATCCATTTTTTTCTGCTAGCCATGCGACTCGATCATGTGGGAGTACTGTAGATGCAGTAATTTGGGGTATAGCGTCCTCAAGGCTGATGTATGCTGTAAAAACTCTGTTATTAAGTGATGTTTCTATACTTTTGTTCACTAAAATAACATCGTGTCTGCTTTTTAAGTGTTCTCATTACCTCCGGGGTTTAGTCTAGGTCCCGCTGTTCTCCAGAGAATGTCAATTATTTTAGAGGAAGTTAAGGCTTTAACCCGGTGCTGCCGCTTAGGAGAGAAAATTAAATTCTTCTGCCCGACCAAAATTGGGTCGTTTATGTAAAGGGAAGAGCAAGAAAACAGGAATCAGGGAAGCATAAGGAAGCAATCATGCAGCCATCTGCTGAGTTTCAGTTCCTTGCCTAAGGCAAGTAAGAGTTCCCAAACTTAATATTTGGCTCATGAGACAAACGTTAAATTTCAAACTTTAAGGTTTAAAGAGGGTCAAATTTGCTTATTCAGTAAACAGTAGACATTAGGACTAATAAAGAACAATTGGGCTGGCTTCAATTTAATAGACTAAAATACATACTTGTAACGTCCCTTCACGAGAGCTTCTTTGCCCCAGATGCTGCTACACACCAGCTAACTTAGTCCTTAAAGCAGTTGCGCTCCTCACCGAAACAATTCACTGCGATAGGTCGCGAGTCGGGCGCATTGCCAGGCGCGGCTTTGTTCCTCGCTGTCCGCCATTTTGAGCGGCTAAAGGTAAGTTTGCCAACTTCCTCTGTGGAGAACCATGTAGTTAACTACTTAAAAGCGATAAGGGAATCAGATTTGAGACGCTGCTACTCCCGTCTCTTTAGTGTAACTAAGGCATTACCACCTCGGGAAAAGGCTACAGCTAACATATCAACTGCAATCATGACGGACCGTAGCCCAAAAAACTCCTGTCTAGAACTTTAAATGTTCTAGGACACACACAGGAAAACGAACTAACAGTAACGCACACGTACCTGTTTACAAGAACAGCAACGTTAAGAAAAAGCGATTACCGGAGAAATCACTAGCTCTTTTACGGAAAGGTGTGGGCGGCCCTGAAAAGGGCCTTTGGTTTGAGAAGTCGCGATGTTGAGGCGTCTGATTGGGAGCCTTAGCCGCCGAAGCCGTACAGAGTGCGTCCCTGCCGCTTCAGCGCGTAGACCACGTCCATTGCTGTCACGGTCTTGCGCTTGGCGTGCTCAGTGTAAGTGACAGCGTCACGGATCACGTTCTCCAGAAACACCTTCAGAACCCCGCGGGTCTCCTCATAGATGAGGCCAGAAATGCGCTTGACGCCGCCGCGACGAGCAAGGCGCCGGATAGCTGGTTTTGTAATGCCCTGGATGTTATCTCGCAGGACTTTACGGTGACGCTTTGCACCGCCTTTACCCAGGCCTTTTCCACCTTTGCCGCGACCAGACATGATGACTACAACAAAGAAAGAAATTGAAAAAAGCTGAAAGGCGAGCGAAGGCGGTACCCTTATATGCCCAGAATGCGGACCTAATTGGAAACTGAACACGCGCATACGGGAACTTTCGTACCGCCTGATGGCCCCACCCCTTAGCCCAGACCGGCATAACGTCACCAACGGCTGCAGGCTCTGTCAGCACTTCTTGAAGGCGTCTGTGCAAGTCTAGCATCCCCAAGGAGGAAATTTAGGGCTGTTTTAACAACTAAATGAGATTAAGTACATTAACATGTTCAAATTAATCTCATTTGCTGCTTGGGATCCTCTAGGACGTTTGAATCGGAGTCTCGGCTGTCACAAGCGGAACTGGAGCAATCTCCCTTGTGTTCAGCTTTGTCCCCCCGGCCACATTTCTACTGCTCGCTCTCTTGGTGATCGAAACCCCCTTAGGAAGTGTTTGAAAACTACAAGACCGCACCCTCTTCACCATCAAGCCAATAAAAATCTGACCAAAATAGTTTTCTTCCCAAAGAGAAAAGCATGGATATTAGTGATTTGATTGAGGAATTCTGGTCCTCGCTGTGGAGGCCTGTGTTCCATTTCCGGCTTCTTTTTCTACCTTCATTGTTTATTGGAATTTATAATTCTCGTTTAAATATGTAGCTAACTCGCAAATGTCAACACAGTAACTCGGCCGTCCGCGGTAACTCTCGCCTGGAATCTCAGCACTCTGGGAGGCCAGGGCGGGTGGATCACGAGGTCAGGAGTTCGAGACCTCTGGCCAAAATGAAACACCGTCTATACTAAAAATAACAACAAAAAAAAAAAAGCTAAAAACAAAACAGCTTGGCGTGCTTCTGCTCGCCTGTAATCCTAGCTCCTCAGGAGGCTGAGGTAGGAGAAATGCATGAATCAGGGAGGTTGCAGTGAGATAAGATCGCACCACTGCAGTGCAGCCTGGGAGACAGAGCAAGACTCTCAGAAAAACAAAAGACAAAGAAACAAACAACAACAACAAAAAACCCCAGTAATTCACTGGTGTATTGTTTGCTTCTCTATTCCTACTTTTCTCTTTGGTGCTGGTAGCAGCCTTTATCACAACAGAATTGGCAATGTGTAGTCCTAGGTATTAAACAGGTGACTGCCCACAGACTTTTAGAAGAAAAAGTGGCGTTAGGACTCAGAACACAGTACTGCAAAATGAAGGCCTCAGCAGAAATTTTTTTCTCCTTCTTCCATCTTCCTGTCTGTCCCTCCCATTCTGCCCAGAAGCTAGCTGTAGGAACTGGACTCCTTCCTCCCCTAGAGGAAACATATAAACCAAATTAGTCCCAAAGCTAACCATAAAACATAAAAAATAAACACTCCAATTTTCCTTCTTTTCTGTGTGTGTGTGTAAAAACTGGCCATAAAGAAGTTATCTGGCCTACCTCGGTTGACTGTAAGTCATAAGACCGTGTTTCTAGAGAGGGTCCTATCCCATGCACAAGGCGGGAGAATGCTGCCTACAAGTCCCAAGAATCTGGACGGACAGATCTTGTTGGGTTTCTCCACTTAGTCTAGCATAGGTCATACCCTTTGTGTCCAATCATATTTCTACACAGCTGTCCATACTTCGTTGAACCTAACCATAAAAATGCATGATTTCACCTGTATCTTTGGGTCTTCAGTCTGAAGGCTCCTGTATACATGTTAGTTAACTTGTATGCCCTTTTTACAAATAATCTGCCTCTAGGCAGTGATTTTCAGCAAATCTTTAGAGGGCAAGAGGAAAATTTCCTCTTCACACATTTATTTACTAAGTTTTTTTTTTTTTTTGGCCATCTGGATGCCATTAGGCTAGGAAAATTGGGAACATGGGATATGCTAAAAGGCAAGAGGCTACAGTACTCGGTTCCTGTCAGTGTTAGGTCCAGTTCCCAACTTTTCGCCCTACACTCCCAGAATCATCTCCATTGCACGCTCCTCACTCTGATCTCAAAGCTCCGAGCCCCATCTTCCCATGCCTGCCCTCCAAACTTCTAGGTTGTAATGGTACCACCTCCTTCATTTGTCTCCTGATTCTGTTCGTTGTCTCTGGAATACCCGTGTATGCTTGTTTTTCAGTCATAACTTTTATTAACTTATCTTTATAAAAACGATACAATTGTTTTGGTCTCCTTGACTGGATATTGACTGATACGTGGCACTGAGCATCCTTTAATTTAAAGGGCCTTTTCTACTTTACATTTTAATTTATTAGCTAACTGAGCTTCCTCTTTGTCATCAGGGACTTTGATAATCATACAAAACATTTTCCCTGACCACAAAAAGCTAACAGTCTGGGGAGGGTTTGTCACTGTGTGTAATATTATACTTATGATATCACTAACGCACATGGAATAAATGTCTATAAGTAATTAATTGAAAGAGCCTGAAGTGAAGTAAATTTTACTGTACCTTATAGGCCCACTTTTCGTCTCCTAGCCGAAGTAAGCTGCACTTTTTGACTGACTCAGGACACTTCAAGTTTAATAAGGAATCCACCTTATTTATTGCATGTAGCCTAGTGCCTAGGAAAGGAGGTAATCTGTGTAAAAGTACTGAGAAATCTGTAGTGGTGATTTTTTAAAATACTATCAAGGCATTTTGTTTTTAATTTTTTGAGACAGGGTCTCCTTCTGTCACCCAGGCTAGAGTACGGTGGCATGATGTCAGCTCACCGCAGCCTCTCAGGCTCAAGAGATGTTCTTACCTCAGTCTCCCAAGTAGCTAGGACTACAAGCACATACCACCACACCTGCCACAAATTTTTTGTATTTTTATTAAAGATGGGGTTTTGCTATGTTGGCCAGATTGGTCTTGAACACCTGGCTTCAAGTAATCTACCACCCTTGGCCTCCCAATGTGCTGGGATTATTATAGGAGTGAGCCACCATGCCCGGCCCCATCTAGATGTCTTAAAAAAACTGTTTTTTAATATTTAATTTTTGTGGGTGTATAGTAGGTGTTATGTATTTTTGTAGTACATGAGATATTTTGATACAGGCATGCAGTGTGAAATAATTACATCATGGGAAATGGGGTATACATTCCCACACACATTCATGCTTTGTGTTACAGACAATCCAGTTACACAGTTTTAATTATTTCAAAATGTACAACTAAGTTCATTAAGACATATATGAAAGAGCAGAGCATCAAAAAATTATGGTCGGAAATAAAATAAAAATTGTGGTTGGAATTTGAATTCTGATATATAAATAAACCAGTTTTCTCACTCTTTGCTCCTTTCCTTTAAAGTGATAACATTGCTAACATTAACTTTATTGCCATTTTTGTGAAAACAAATGCAATAACTACAATAACAATAAACATTTTAGAGTATTTTTTCGAGTTATCTCTATACATTGTGAAGTAAATTTTTCATCAATCTCATATTTAGAACATAACTGCAAGCTTTCTGAAGTATTATGTATTCTAATGAGAAGTAATAATAATACTACAAATGAGCAGAGAATGTGGTACTCCAAGACGTTAGGATTTCTACTGTGAAAACCAAATCAAACATGGAGAAACTAAACAAAAAAGAAGTGTAAATTGTTGCTTTTAAAATCCCAGCAATATCAAAATTCGGTTAGCCTGTGATATTTAGGAAAAATTTACATGCTTCTGTAATAATTTTAATAATATATACACATTTGTATTTATATAAAATTACAATTTAATAGAACGTTAGCTAATATATTAGCTCCTAAACTTGTATGGGTATATTGGTTTCCTATTGCTGGCTTGAACACATCACATTTTATGATTAAAAGATATAAATTTATAATTATATAGTTTTGTAAATTGGGACTCAGTCACAGATATTACTGAGTAAAAGAATCAAGGTGTTGGCTTATATTAACTAAAGAGCTAAAGAGCTGGTATCTATTCCCTTGTCTTTCTACACCATAGAAGCCACTCTATCCATGGATCATGGTCCTTTTCTTTCATTTTCAAAGCCAGCAATCTATGGCCAAATGTTTCTCTTGCTGCCATATCTCTAGCTCTCTATTCCAATTCTCTCTTCCACTTCTAAGAATCTTTGTGATTATATGAGTTCATTTGTAACATCCAAGATAATCTCCTTACCTTAAGGTCAGAAAATTAGTGGCCTTAATTCCACCTAAACCTTAGTTGCCCTTTGTCACAGAACCCAAGAAAGACTCCAGGAATTTTCAGATTCCAGGGATTAGGATGTGAACATCACTAGGGTAGCATCATTTTTCTTAATGCAGTATGTCACAATATTTTTAGAATCTGATAGAAAGGTATGTAATTTATGTTCTGGAAAGGGGAAACACATATGGCCACATTTTTGCATGTAATTTCAGAAAGATGTTGTATTTCCTTAAAGCTGATGTAGACCTTAGTTTAGATATTTACATCTTAAACGACAGAAAGCAAAAATTGGCTCTATACCAATTGCAATTTGCACATGAAGCTATTTAGTATTTTCAGTTTTTGTTTTTCTACGTTTTTCTTGCTGCCTTTATTGTTTTCATTTGGGTTTTATTTGAATGTTAATATATGCTCTGTATGTACTGCGTTCTGTGTCCATTTATGTGCTGGTTAGGGAGTGGGCAATTGAAAAAATGACGGACCAGGCGCAGTGGGTCACATCATTAATCCCATCACTTTGGGAGTCTGAGGGAGTTGGATCATTTGAGGTCAGGATCAGGAGTTTGAGACTAGCCTGGCTAACACAAAGAAACCTCATCTCTACTGAAAATATAAAAATTAGCTGCGCATGGTGGTAGGCCTGTAGTGTCAGTAAGTGGGGAGACTGAGACAGAAAAATCACTTGAACTCAGAAGGCAGAAGTTGCAGTGAGCTGAGATGGTGCCATTTCACTCCAGCCTTGGCAACAATAGCAAAACTTACTCTGGAAGGAAAGAAAGAAAGAGAGAGAGAGAGAGAGAGAGAGAGAGAGAGAGAGCGCAAGCAAGCAAGCAATAATATAGAATAAATACTTTTTTCTTAACTGGGTTGAAATTCTAAGTATATTTTTTACAAAATATTTTTAGTATTTTTAAAATATAAAAATTTTGTAAAAATTCTATTTATTCCATAAGTTTCCATTCGTAAATTTATGATCTTAAGGTTTGTAATTACAAGGAATACAGTAAAACTTCAGTATTGTTGTATGATTACATAAAATAGAAAAATTGTAGCTTTTGTAACTAGAGTGACAAATTATTTTTCATTTAAAAATTGCAGCTTTTGCAAATTAGAATACAAATGAACACATGATGTCCACTCTGAAGGACAAAAAGTAAAACTTTAAAAAGTTGCAAGAAAATATTTTAGGGTAAGAAGGGTTTATTTCCTGGACTTCCAATCATTACTCCCAAATGGCATGTTGCCACTGGCCAAGCTAAACCAAAAATAACTTTCATTGTTCGTGTTGCATCCAGGTACCGGTGTTCACATTTTTCAATTTTCATGCACATTATTTGTTTTGGTTTCCTTATATTATGAAGACTTTGATTATCCTAAGCAGGTAAATCCACCAGTGCTGTAATGACTAAACTAGAATTAATACTTTTTTCCCTCACAGAATAGCAAAAGAACTATTACCTAATTTCCAAAGTTCTTTCCACTTCTTATAAAACCAGTTTGACAAGGGACACATCACAACACAAAATAAGAAACATATGCATATCGGCACAGTGAGCTAACCTTGTATTCCGCACTTGGGATAAAACACGTACCACTAACCTACAATTAAGCACAACATTTTGCTTTAAATCAGTCAATCCAGACTCACACACCAGCAAACCACAAAAAAGGATAAAAGCAAACCTTACGGTAAACACAGTAACTATGCAGGTAGTTACAACTCCATGGCTGAAAAAGTGGGTGGCTCTTAAAAGAGCCTTTGGGATTGCGTATGAAGACGTTAAAATTACTTAGAACTGGTGTACTTGGTGACGGCCTTAGTGCCCTCCGACACGGCGTGCTTGGCCAGCTCCCCTGGCAGCAGCAGGCGCACGGCCGTCTGGATCTCCCTGGAGGTGATGGTCGAGCGCTTGTTGTAATGCGCCAGGCGGGAAGCCTCGCCCGCGATGCGCTCGAAGATGTCGTTGACGAAGGAGTTCATGATCCCCATGGCCTTGGAGGAGATGCCGGTGTCGGGGTGCACCTGCTTCAGCACCTTGTACACATACACGGAGTAGCTTTCCTTGCGGCTGCGCTTGCGCTTCTTGCCGTCCTTCTTCTGAGCCTTGGTCACCGCCTTCTTGGAGCCCTTCTTCGGGGCGGGAGCAGACTTAGCCGGTTCAGGCATGACAGAGAAACACTTAGTAGACAACCTACAAAAAATGACAAATGTCCTCTACTGCTGGTAATATTTGTAGCGCTCCTATGCAAAACTGGTGTTTAAGAACTTAGACATTGATTGGCTAAATTGTCTCTGGGCGCTCTGTGATATGCAAATTAGGTGTCTTTTTTTTTTTTTTTTTCCGCCGTTCTTCGCAATTGGTTGACTCTTTTAGCCAATAAAACAGCATTATTTACAATGCCACCTACAAGTATAATACTTTCTCACTTGCTAACAAAATTCAACTTCACATTTTTTTTCGGTACTGTACATCTTTACTAAGGTATCAGAATGTCCGGACGTGGAAAGCAAGGTGGAAAGGCCCGAGCTAAGGCTAAGACTCGCTCTTCTCGGGCTGGGCTCCAGTTCCCCGTGGGTCGCGTACATCGTCTGCTTCGCAAAGGGAACTACTCAGAGCGGGTCGGGGCCGGCGCGCCGGTCTACCTGGCAGCGGTGCTGGAGTACCTGACCGCTGAGATCCTGGAGCTAGCGGGCAATGCCGCCCGCGACAACAAGAAGACCCGCATCATCCCGCGCCACCTGCAGCTGGCCATCCGCAACGACGAGGAGCTCAACAAGCTGCTAGGCAAAGTCACAATTGCTCAAGGCGGCGTCCTCCCCAACATCCAGGCTGTGCTGCTGCCCAAGAAGACCGAAAGCCACCACAAGGCCAAGGGCAAATAAAACGGGAACGCCTATTGGATCTTTTCGGAGGCAATCTTAACCAAAGGCTCTTTTCAGAGCCACCCATGTATTCATTAAGAGGGCTCACATGTTCTGTTAGGTATCTTACCGTTTTCTTTAGTAATTTTTTCACCGACCTAAGCGGGTGTCCTTACACAGTCAGTCATGAAATTAACGATGCATTTTAAACTTGACATTAAAATACTTAAGCCTACTGGCTGGGCGCTGTAACTCCAGCCCCAGCACTTTGGAAGGCCTAGGCGTGCTAATCACTAGGTCAGTAGTTTAGAGATTAGTCTCACCAATGTGGTGAAACCCTGTCTAGTGACTTAAAGCTACAGAAATATTTTTGAGACAAAGTCACCTGCAGTTTGTAAGGATTTTTTGGTCTGTTTTTGCTTTTTGTGTGCCAGGTTCAACTCACCTTAGATAACACTAACTGTAAATAATAATGCAAATCTACATACCCTGGAGTCAGATGGCCCTTAAATGGAGCTTCTTTGCAGAGTTCAGCATGACTAAGCGGACACTGACCTTTTCGTGTCATTTATAAATTTGGCTATTTTTAACGCAGATTATACAAATACCAACAACCTGTGAACGTGCTTTCGTAGAAGGATGTCATATTTTAGTGAAATCTGTGGTCCTGTACCTTAATATCATGTTTAAAAATTGTTACTTCTGAGTTAACAGTCTTGGTGCATTTGGAATAAATTATTGTAAAACTTCTGCACACTCCAAGTTTTAAATAGGCACTGAAACATGAAATTAGACTTTGTAAACTTAAGAAAGTAAGAAAATCATTTGGCCAATCACAACTAGCGCGCGTCTTTTCAAAACTGATCAAAAAAAGACAGTTTCAGGCGCCAAAATTTAAAAACAATTGTGATATGTTATCCCAGTAGCTGGATAAAATTTTGTGGAGGAAAATCAAGGTACGTCTGAAATAAAAGTGATAAAGATGGCAGAGAGAGAAAAAGGTTGAAAACACCAACAGTTAAAGGGAATGGACGGAAGAAAGTTAATAGTTGGTCTACAGGCAGACTTCTGTTCGGGAGTGGGCGTCTCCACCAATCCAGCCTAAGGGGAAAGAATGCCTTGTCCAATTTGTCCAATCAGAACAGGACTGTCTTTATATATGTGGGTAGAAAAGGATAAGCTTTCGTTTTTTCGTCGTTTAGGCGAGTTCGGAAGTTAGCAATGGCTCGTACCAAGCAGACAGCTCGCAAGTCCACCGGTGGTAAGGCGCCGCGCAAGCAACTGGCTACCAAGGCTGCTCGCAAGAGCGCTCCGGCCACCGGCGGCGTGAAGAAGCCGCACCGCTACCGCCCCGGCACCGTGGCTCTGCGCGAGATTCGCCGCTATCAGAAGTCGACCGAGCTACTGATTCGCAAGCTGCCATTCCAGCGTCTGGTCCGTGAGATCGCGCAGGATTTCAAGACTGACCTGCGTTTCCAGAGCTCAGCGGTGATGGCGCTGCAGGAGGCCTGCGAGGCCTACCTGGTGGGGCTCTTTGAGGACACCAACCTGTGCGCCATCCACGCCAAGCGGGTGACTATCATGCCCAAGGACATCCAGCTCGCTCGCCGCATTCGTGGGGAGAGGGCATAAGTTGTCTTGTGAATGTGTGCTAACGAAAACCCAAAGGCTCTTTTCAGAGCCAACAACCTTTTCTATAAAAGATGTTGTGTACTGCTGCTGTCCGTAAACTGGAACCTCTGTTAAGTCCACGTAAGTAGGCATTCTATCCGTTTCCCTCCCCTCGCGGAATTGGTGTAAAATGCTCTTAATAATTGGGCAGCTCTTAAAATAGCCTTTAAGCTACTCTAGTTTTAATTACTGTTTTGGGTGGCTGCTTTCCCAGCCTCGGATGTCTAATGCTTGGGAACCGTGGATTTAGTAAGATTCTTGGCAATCTTCGATCAACTTCAACCTTTTTCACCCGTAAAAGCTTTCTTTGGGGTCTGCTTAACAGTCTGCTTTAAGGGTGCCCCACGCTTTCTTGGGCCGGGACAGCTGTCTTGGGTGTCACTGCAGCTGCTCTTTTTGCCTTGGTTTTACTTTTCTCATAGACCGCCTTGTTTAGCTGGAACGAACCTGAGATGCTGCTCTCCTTAGCACAAAGCTACCTTGGTTCGTTTCCAAGGCCCACCTTTATTCAAATAATTTAAAGTTTTATTTATTTTTAGGATGTGGTTGCTCACTGTTATACACGCTGGTCTCAACTCGTCAGCTTGGCCGGGCGCGGTGGCTCACACCTGTAATTCCAGCATTTAGGGATGCGGAGGCGTGGAACACGTAAGGTCAAGAGTTCGAGACCGGCGTGCCCAAGACACTGAAACTTCGTCTCTATTAAGAATACAAAAATTAGCCGGGTGTGGGAGCACGCACCTGGAGTCCCAGCTGCTCGGAATGCTAAGGCAGGAGAAGGGCTTGAACCCGGGAGGCGGAGGTTGAAACACTGACAAAAACAATTCCTCAGCTTAGGTGATCCTCCCACCTTGGCCTCCCAAAATGCTGGGATTACAAGCGTAGGCTACCGCGCCTGGCAGGGCCGGGTTTAATGCGGCCGCTCTTCACATTGTAGCCGCCAACACTTTGAGTGAGGTCACAGAACAGGCCTTTGCGCTTCTTGGAGGCAAAGTCAATAGTGATGGGCTCAGATACAGATGGCATGGACGTCTTGCGCTTCACTGCACCTTCGGACTTGCAAACCTTTTTTTTTTTTTTTACTTTAGTCTTTGACCTGGGAGATAGACTAGAAATCACGGCATATATAGTTTCGGGCATGATTGTAGGTTTGGATATCTAACAGTTAAAAGAAACAAAATCAGGCTGTGTGTCATCGATTACGTGTAAGTCACACACAGACACGCTGGGCGCTGATTGGTTCCTAGCTCAGTCTTTCAGCTTGGCAGCGACGTAGTCTCAACCCTGTCTCTGAACTGTGGTTTTTGGAATTCAGAAAAGCAAAATAGTTTAAATTTCCTGAGGAGGAATTACACCAATTCTATTCTACAGTGAACCTGGACGGCTAAGGCTTTATAATCTTTACATTTTTCTTTCTCTAGTTTTTATTAAGGCAGCCTCAGCCTTTATCGAAAGCTCTGACTTTCAGAAATTCACAGTTCAGAGGGACAACTTAATGATTTTAATTTAAAATATAAATTCTTCCATTTGTGTCTCCAATTGCTTGCTGTCTTGTAACAGCCTACACATTTTTGACTTTTCATACATAAAACAACTGCTTGATTTTCAGTGAGATTTAACCAGAAAATCTTTTTTTTATGAGAAGGGAAGTAACTGGGCTTTTTATTTGTTTTTTAATTTTTGTACAACAGGAATAAGGATATTTAGAACAACAGCTCTTTCTGATAAAATTAGTTGGGGCTGAAATGTTTTATGATGGCTTCTTATGACTATTTGGAGGTTTAGTTAATTTGGGAGGGTTCAAGTGAATGTTCAACGATTCCCTGGGAAAATGGGAATTACAATGGTCAGTGATTCTCCTGGCACTGGGACTGTTGGCATAACTGCACTCAGGAGAGATCCAAGAAAGGGTATAAAGGAACTGGACTCCTTTATGAGTAAAAACAGATTAAGAAAAAAATTTACTGGGGAAATTAGTTACTGAAATGTTCATAGGATTTTTGTGTTCAGGGGTCTGTCATGCTTAAGGACAGGAAAATAGACTTTCCCAAAGTATTCAAGTACCAGGATCAAGAAATATATACACACAAACACCACACATACAAAATTGTCTAAAGAGAGAAATTTTAAAAACAGCCATGTTTTATATTCAGTACTATATTTCTTGTTTAAACAACGACATAGGCTGAAACTGAAAGAAGTACACTTTATGTTCGATATGAGAAAGCAATGGAATGATGGCAAAAAGCGATTTAACGGATTTTTCTTCACTCCTCAGTGCCTTGAACATCTCTTGATCTGGGGAGCATGTACCATTCTATGTCTTACTAAGACTGTGAAGGAGAAAAATGCTGGGAACAGATAGAGCAAAGCACAAAAGTTGAGGGTTTCACACTTTTTTATCCCATCAAAATTAGCAAATGACTTCATGTAGCAAATTCAACTAGGACATGAACAAATTAATAAATGTCAATAAAAATTAAAATCAATTCAAATGGTTGGGATGTGGTGAGAAATGAGCTAAATATGAATCACATTTATTTTGTGTTATTCACTTTTTCTGGAACCCTTGTATTTTTAACCTTAAAATGGCTTTGTGATACCATATTTGATTTTCCTGAGCACCAACAAAGGAAGAAGTGACTTCTAGCCTTCCAACTGCACGGATTTTCTAAGGTACTATCCTATCTGCCTTCATGGGTTCTTGAGTTAGTTTCATGCAACTAACTGCAGTCTCTCCTTTTCAGGCCTGTCCTCTTGTTTAAGTATCAAACTTGCATTTCAGAATGATCACTGGATATCTGCTTGTTCATCTTCTATACCAGACCTGCAGTAGAACCATCCTCATCTAAGTAGCTTCTGTCTAAGATTGCAGAATATTGGTTTGATCGTTCACCTGTATCACACTCTGAACATATCTAACCACATAAAGGAAGCAACCTTTCAAGTGACATCCCTGTACATTCTATTCATAACACTATTCTTTTGTTAACCAACACTTCAATTATTGGCTTTCTTTTGTTGCCACATCCAATCTGTTTCTAATTCTTCCTAAATCCCTCTTCCCTTCTTTATTTTCCTTTTCATGGTTGTAATTCTTACTCTTCTATTTCTTCTTTGGACTGGCTATTTTTATCGCTTTCTTATGGGCCATTTCCTTCTCTCATCTCTGTGCTGTCATTTATCCTCTTCATTGCTCTGGGTGAAATATTCTTCATACGAGCTTCAAATTCACATGTCCCATCTCCTTGTAGCTTTATGTCTTTTTTTTTTTTTTTTTCACTTAAAAACTTTTTCTGTATTCTTTTAAGCCATGAAGAAAAAGCTGGATTCATACAGCTTTAGAATTTAAGAATAACCTTAGTATGGCAATCAAACTTTTTAATATGGTCTTTAAATCAACGATCTGGCTGTGTGGTTTATTAGAAGCATGGAATTGCAAATATTATGACGTTTATTTGAGTCATGTTTTGCCCTTAGGAGACACGTGATCTTAATCTAATTATATTACCTTTCAGAGTATCTTTTTTTTCATTTTTTATTCTTCCTTTTTCTCCCTCCCCAACCCTGTTTTAAACTTCAAACTAATCTAATGGCATGCTTTGAAATGTTTCTATTTTTCATTACCCATATCTCAAACTGGATGAGATCTCTCCCTGTTTTGACTTCCTACATCAATTTCTTTTTCTTTTTCCTTTCCTTCCTCCTTTCTTTCTTTTTTCTTTCTTTTTTTTTTTTTTTTGATGTAATCTTGCTCTATTGCCCAGGCTGGAGTGCAGTGGAGCGATCTCAGCTCACTGCAACATCCGCCTTCCAGGTTCAGGGGACCCTCTTCTGCCTCAGCCTACCAAGTAGCTGCCATTACAGGCAAGTGCTACCACACCCAGCTAATTTTTGTTATATTTAGTAGAGACTAGAAATGGGGTTTTACCATCTTGGCAAGGTTGGTCTTGAACTCCTTACTTGGTAATCTGCCCGCCTCGGCCTCCCAACGTGCTGGGATTACAGGCGTGAGCCATCAGGCTCGGCCCTACATGGGTTTCTTCAAAGTCCATGATAATATGTTTCATATTATCTGTATACTTGTCCACTTTCAAATCTTCCTAATAGTTTACAAATAACTAGAAAGTATAGATTGGTATTGTAGGTATGGCATATAAATATTTATGTAAAAAACACTTACAGAAATACATTCATGGAGTTGTGTGGAAGCACAACAGAACTCAAGTGTCCTTAACCTTCCATTTCTTTATTTTGCCTTTAGGGCCACTGCTCAAACGCTTGTTTTCTGCAGCAGTATGTCCTATGTAATACTGTTGACATGGTTTTTCATTTTAAATTGAATGACTGGGTGAGGCCTTATACACCACTGAAGATGCAGAGCAATTATGAAATAGGTAACTTGTTCAAGTTTTTACTGTTTAGATCTAAGTGGCCCCATACATACTATGCCTCTACTAAGAAGGATTTTAATACTAATTTTGATCTAGACAGAATTCATATTTAGCCACCATATTCCTAATTAGGATAAAACAAAGAAATGAAATCACTATGGGGCTTTTTGTTCTTTATATATGTTGTAAAAATAAAACAATTCTAGCAGCAAAATGACCTTTCTATATCAATATAAAATAAAGAAAAAAAGGTAAGATATGGTGGCTCATGCATGTAATCACAGAACTCTAGGAAGCTGAGTTACACAGATCACTTGAGGTCAGGAGTTCGACACCAGCTTGGCCAACATGGTAAAACTCAATGTCTACAAAAAATACAGAAATTAGCCGGGCATGGTAGCAGACCATTGTAATCCCAGCTACTTGGGAGGCTGAGGCAGGAGAATTGTTTGAATCTGGAAATAGGAGGTTGCAGCCAGCAGAGATAACGCCTCGACACTCTAGGCTGGACATTAGAATGAGACTCATTCTCTAAATAAATACATAAATAAAACACAATGTATTATTGAGTAAACACTAAAAGATTTACACACATGTAAATATATCCAAAGTAAATACAAAATTATGACAAACTCACACACAGCATAACAGAGGGAAGAGCAATAACTTATTTTGTTTTATCAAGAGACAGGGGCTATATCTCATGACAACCTCCTGTATATCTTGTGAGACTTCTAAATCAATTCCAGAAGTGTATTTAATCCTATGTAAAGGTTATCTGACCCTTGACCTGGGCCAGGCTGGTCTCAAACTCATGACCTCAGGTGATCCACCCACCTCCGACTCAAAGTGCTGGGATTACAGGAGTGAACCACTGCACTCCACTCAGTAGTTTTAAATGCATTAGATAATATATAGGATTATAAAGTGAAATGATTATATTAATATGCCATTATCAAATTATAAAAAAAATCTGAATTGGTAAAATAATAACATGTCCTTTTAAATTTTTAATTTTATTTGTTTACTGATTTTGACACAGAGTCTCACTCTGCTGGCCAGGCTCAAATGCATTTGTGCTATCTTGGGTCAATGCAGCCTGTGGTTCCCAGGTTCAAGCAGTTAGCCACCTGGGTAGCTATTACAGGCCTGCACCACCATGCCTGAGAAAGTTTTTGTGTTTTTAGTGGAGACAGTTTCACCATGTTGGCCAGGCTGGTGTCAAACTCTTGGCCTCAAGTGATCCTCACATCTGGGCCTTTCAAAGAGCTAGGATTTACAGGCAGAAGCCACAACCAGCCATGTGTGCTTTTTAAATGAATACATTAAATAATAATCTACTCAGATGAAAGACTTAATATAGTTTAGGAGGATTCAGATTTTTAAATGACATTTTGAGATATCGGCAATGGCAATGTGATACTAATAAAAGCACTTTTCTACCAGGTCTGCCAATAATACTGTTTGTTTTCTAATTTCATAAATAGAGAAATGCTGTTTCCTTTGGAGAATGGTTAAAAAAAAATTAACTGTTTTTTTTTAACTCATTCCCAGATCCCCTGAAGCCTGTCTATGCATCCCAGGCTTAGAGCCTTACTCTGCAGTTTGTTCTGATGTACCATGTTCTTAGTAATTGAACAGCTGTGATAAACTGGGTTGTCTTTACAAGTCGTGAAGGAAAAGGCAAATATTCCACCCAAAGCACCTGGACCGTTTTATGGGGATTAATTTGAGTTAAGTCTTTATTTATTTTAAGGAGTTCCCAAAATTATATTTTAGCAAATGAGGATACTCTCCCTCATCCCTTTAGAAGGGTAAACCTTAGGATAGGAGTTGAGAGCAGCCACAATTTTGTAATATACCGTGATTAATGTTTAGTGATTGCTTATTCAGAACCTAGATGTGATCCTAAGCATTTTAATAGGATTATCTGTTTACAACTTACCAAATAGATTCACCTTTTAAAATACATTTAAAAGAAACTTAGTATAG
This sequence comes from Saguinus oedipus, assembly GCA_031835075.1. Lineage (NCBI taxonomy): Eukaryota > Metazoa > Chordata > Mammalia > Primates > Cebidae > Saguinus > Saguinus oedipus. Next base: position 5,111,452 of record CM063172.1, on the reverse strand, counting down.
CTTTCCCAAGGTCACCTCACAGCATCTATGTGAAGCAGGCTGTCTCAATAGTTTTGCTGGATTCTATGATGCCAATTTGCTGCCGTAAGAGAATGTGGTGAATGATATATACAGTGCTAGCTACAATTTGTCCATGATTAAAGATCTCTAAATGTGTAACTTTCATATACTTTTAGTTCCCTCAGTAGCATTATGTAGCCTACATGCCAAAGAGCCCTACTTATTTAGGCATTGATAAATCAATAAAAGTAATCTCAGATAATACAGATGCGGTTTGCTTAAAATACTTTGAAAGCACCTTGTAAGGGACAACAGTGTGTACTATTTCATATTGTGGGAAAAGTGGGGGACAACTGTCAAGCATCTTTATCAAAAGTTTATGAACTGGTGACTCAGTTAATGGCTGAAAATAGTGTGCAAATACATACACGTATATACCTAGAAGTAGTTACTGAATCCCAATAAGGCTCTACTGTTGTCTCAGGCCCCTCCTGGTCTCCTCCAGTCTCTGAGCAAGGGAGAATTGTGCAGAAGGGCGGGAACTGCCTGTGGTTCCCGCCCCTCCTGTTGAGGTTTTCAAACAGGTCGGTTTTGCTATTATAAATACTGCTGAGTGGCTCGGCGAGAGTTATTGTTACGAGTTTAACAGGCTTTCTCCTACTATGTCTGGTCGCGGTAAGGGCGGAAAGGGCCTAGGCAAGGGTGGCGCCAAGCGTCATCGTAAAGTATTACGTGACAACATCCAGGGAATCACCAAGCCCGCCATCCGGCGCTTGGCTCGCCGCGGCGGTGTCAAGCGTATTTCTGGTCTTATCTATGAGGAGACTCGCGGAGTGCTGAAGGTTTTCCTGGAAAATGTTATCCGCGATGCTGTCACCTACACGGAACACGCCAAACGCAAGACGGTCACAGCCATGGACGTGGTCTACGCGCTCAAGCGCCAGGGACGCACTCTGTACGGCTTCGGCGGCTGAGTTCAGCGCGACAGTTTTCTACCGCAAAACCAACGGCCCTTTTCAGGGCCACCTACCCACTCAGAAGAAAGAGTAGTAGTCACTGCTTTAAAAATTAATAAATATATTTTCACCCGTAGTAGCTTCGTATTTCAAGAAGTTCAATTGTTTTAATTCCTCTTAGTTTCTTATCTTACTGGCCAGTGAGGATGATCCAAGTGTTTTATGTTTTGATTTTTATTTTCAGACCGTCTTGCTCTGTCGACCTGGCTGGGGTGCAATGGCGCGGTCTCGCCACACTGCAGTCTTAGCCTTCCGGTTTCAAACGCTTTTTGTTGGTCAGCCGCTTGGCGTAGCTGCGTCAGTCGGCTTGCGCCACCAGTGCCGGCTAGTTTTTGTATTTTTTTGTGGAGATGGGTTTTCACCAAGTTACCAGGCTGGTCTTGGTCAACCTCAGAGATTCCCTCGCCTTGGCCTCCGAAAGTGCTAGGATTACCAGGCGTGAGCCACCGCTCTTGGCAAACTGCCTTTTAACATTCTGCATGGCTATCAGAGAAAGTAACAAAGACTAGCTGAGAAACAAGGTAGCAAAAGCTGTACCACAGAAGGCAAGTAGTAAAGGCTGATGCTGCTGTGAAGGATAGGGAGGAAGATGGACATAGTTGCTAGTTCCTACCAAGGTATCGTTAGATGAGAGGCCCCTTAATTTTGCCCCGAGACTCTCTGCGCTGTTTTTTTATTGGCCATCTAGGTAAATATATCGGATAAGGCCTAAGTATTTAGTGGAGATCACCCTATAAAGTCTTTAAGAATCATCTTCAATACACATTTGGAGGTTTGGGGAAACCTTGTACAGAAGAATGCTTACTTGAAATGTACAGTATCTTTGGTTAATTACCTACTTTATGCCTCTATTTCTTCATAATAGTACTACTACTTAGCTTACAGATTTTGGGGTGAAGACAGTTAAAATGTTTGTTACGCATTTTTGCCTTCTTTCAAAGTCCAGGTTCCAGGATTATGTTAAGCATTTTTACGAGTTGATAACATGTGGCACTCTATATTTTGGCTATTTTTATTATTGCTAATACTATTATACTTATTTCTCATGACAGAGGCCCAGAGAAAAAGAAGGTGGTATTTGAACCATGAAACTCTATACTTGATGATACTGCACTGCCATTTTCTGTCTTTGTGGTCTGTGGCAAGTTACTAATCACTCTTCCTTTATGTGTAATGTGTGGGAAACTATACTTTTGTGAGGACCGAGTGAGACAATATATGATAAATAATATGACAGTTTTATATATTCAACAAATATAAGTTTACATGTATTTTTAAAATGTTATGCTATAACAAGATGTCTTAGAAAATAATTTTTTAAAAGGTTGCAAGTGTTTTACATTTTTTTTTTTTAACATAAATATCAAAACCGAATTCCAGATAACAAAATAAAACACTGTTTAGGTCACTGACAACACTTAAAGTACTTCTGAACACTCAGGCCTGTCCTCTTACTCCCCTTTCCACAAATCCTAGGAAAATGAATTTGCTTAATTCAGCTGGGCTGATTCCTGGATCAATCAAGAGTGATGGCTGAAGAGATAGCCGACAGCATAATGTGACTACTTGAGGCTCAGCCCTTAATGTGCTTTTCCCAGGAAAAGGAATTATCCTGCATCCAGAAGCTGTCCTGGATGGTCCCTGGGGTGCCCTCCTCAACCATATTCCCTGTAATGTCCATTTGCCATATCCAAAAGTCATGTTGTCTGTTCTCATTCTGCTATATAATAGAGCTGGACACCACATTGTTTTTGTTTATTTTTTTGAGATGGAGTCTCTCTCTTACCCAGGCTAGAGTGCAGTGTCACAATCTCTGCTTGCTGCAACCTCTGCTTCCTGGGTTCAAGCGATTCTACTGCCTCAGCCTCCCCAGTAGCTTCCAGATTACAGGACTGCACCACAACACCCGGCTAACTTTTGTATTTTTGGTAGAGATGTGGTTTCGCCTCGTTGGCCAGGCTGGTCTCAAACTCCTAACTGACTTCAAGTGATCCGCCTGCCTTGGTCTCCCAAAGTGATGGAATTACAGCTGTGAACCACACCATGCCAGCCTTGACATCTTCTCTGAAACTATTTATTCTCTAGACTTCTCCTGGTTTTATTCCAATCCAATCTTACTAGTATTTGTTTTTCTTTTTTTTAGACTGAGTCTCTGTTTCCCAGGCTGGAGTGCAGTGGTGCACTCTCGGCTCGCTGCAACCTACACCTCCTGAGTTCAAGAGATTCTATTCTTCTGCCTCAGCCTCCCAAGTAGGTGGGATTACAGGCCTGCGCCACTATATCCGGCTAATTTTTGCATTTTTAATAGAGGCGGGGTTTTGTCACGTTGGTCAGGACGATCTTAAAATACTGAGTTCAGGTGATCCTCCTCAGCCTCTCAAAGTGCTGGAATTACAGGCATGAGCCACCATGCCCAAACTATTGTCTCTCTTCTTTCACTACGATATCAACCTCAGGAGAGCAGTCTCCTCTTTCTTGCTCACTGAAGTATATCAATGCCTGGCAGAGGAAATGTAACCAGTCTCTAATTACTGAATGAAATCCGTTCAACTACTGATTTATTTTATAAAATTCATAGATTTCTAAGGATTTGAATAGCAGAAACAAGGTTACCTTTTCATAGTGCAAAACTATCAAAAAAATTAATGTGGCCTCTTAGATGCTATCGAGTGATACTTCATAAAATACTGAAACCAAAACTTAAAAAAGCCACCAGCCCCACACAATGCCTTTTTAAGTTTCAAAACATGTCTGTTTCAGCTGCAAGAGTTTGTAGTAACTTCATATGACCGTACATAGCTCCGATTGTGAAAAGGTCGACTGGCTCTGAAAAGAGCCTTTGGGTTTTGTAACCTAAGGTAGTCAGCAGGGCTACCTTTACTTGGAGCTGGTATACTTGGTGACGGCCTTGGTGCCCTCGGACACAGCGTGCTTGGCCAGCTCCCCCGGCAGCAGCAGGCGCACGGCCGTCTGGATCTCCCTGGAGGTGATGGTCGAGCGTTTGTTGTAATGCGCCAGGCGGGAAGCCTCGCCCGCGATGCGCTCGAAGATGTCGTTGACGAAGGAGTTCATGATGCCCATGGCCTTGGAGGAGATGCCGGTGTCGGGGTGCACCTGCTTCAGCACCTTGTACACATACACGGAGTAGCTCTCCTTGCGGCTGCGCTTGCGCTTCTTGCCGTCTTTCTTCTGCGCCTTGGTCACCGCCTTCTTGGAGCCCTTCTTCGGGGCGGGAACGGACTTCGGTGGCTCTGGCATGTTAACGTCGCTGCTCCGCAGCTAGGAACCAAAATGAAGCATACAGCTCACGATCCTCGGTATTTGTAGTCAATTTTATGTAAATGAAGATTTAGTTTCTCCATCTCTGATTCGTTCTCTAGTCATTAAGTCTGCATGCAAATGAAGAAGCCTAGGTCTACTCTCCCATTGGTCATATCCTGAGAGCTGTTCTCGAGCACGCGCCACCTAATTAGCATTTTATATAACAAGTTCCTATTATTGCAAAGAATTCAGATTAGTTTACTATTCACTTTAGAAACTATAAGTTGCTATCCTGTATGCTTTTAAATGCCAGGGAGGCAAAGCTTGTGGCGCAGTTAGCTCTCTTAAATGTAAGGCCTCTTTAAAAGCTCCTGGAAAAACGATGCCTTAACATTCAGATGTAGATTCTAGAGCTGCAGGGGAGACCGGAAGAAAAGGAGCCAGGCGACAGGCAATCACCCATCCCGAGAACAGTGTTTCTTTTTTACAGAGTGCCCAAACACATCTTGGAAATAAAGGGAAGGCAATAAAGCTCCAGAGAGAAGCAATAACAACAAAAAAGTAAATAGTATCTCTTGAAGAGAGCTTGAAGAAGGGAAAGAATGTGGTAGCCAACAGGTCCACAGTCCTTAATAGAAAAGCGAGTCATACCTAGTTTAGCCTTACAGCAAGGTTCAGAAATAAATATTGTCTAGTGAAAAAATTAAAAAAAAAAAAAAAGCCTGCTATTTAACAAACAGCCCTACTTTCAATTTATTATTATTATCTTTGGCTAAAGCCCGCTGCTTAGCTAAATGTTCACTTTAAACAACCGTCCTTCCTAAATTTGACCGTTCTTCCTAAGCCCTCCCTCCTTCACCCCAGGCTCCCAACCCCCCAGCCCCTCTCCACTCTTGCGACCATTCCCACTTCCAGGGCCCTAACTCTCCAGGCATGAAGATCCTGCACAAAAAATATTGCACTCCATCGGGTAGCATCTAAACAAAAGTGTACTCTGAATTTATCGTGTCTTATCTTTGTTTCACAAAATAAGGTTTTTCTCACTTCCATGGTGAGAAAATCTTAAGACCTGTTTAACACTTTTTTGAAATTTCCAATTTAGCTAATGTAGCAGTGTTCATACAAAGAGCTAATGTGTTCCCTTCGTATTTATTTAATCCTAAAAATCTTGGGATGGGTGCAGTGACACACGCCGGAAATCCCAGCACTTTGGGAGGCTAAGGCGGGTGGATCACGTGAAGTCAGGAGTTTGAGACCAGCCTGACCAACACGGTGAAACTCGTCCATTAAATATAAAAAATTAGTTGGGTATGGTGGTGCATGCCTGTAATCCCAGCTACTTGGGAGGCTGAGGCAGAAGAATGTTTTGAACCTGCAACTCAGAGGTTGCAGTGAGGAGAGATTGTGCCATTGCACTCCACTCCAGCCTGGGCAACAAGATCAAAACTGTGACAAAAAAAAAAAAAAAAAAGAAAAAAAAAGAAGGTCCTGGAGTGGTGGCTCACGCCTGTAATCCAAGCACTTTGGAGGCCAAGGCAGGCGGATCACCTGAGGTGGGGTGTTCAAGACCAGCCTGACCAACATGGTGAAACCCTGTCTTAAGAAAAGAAAAGATAAGAAAAAAAAAAACAAAACCCTTATGTCATGAATGTTACTTTTTTCCCATTTAACAGAAAGGGAAATTAGAGCACCTAAGGTGCACCATCTTCTCCCGAACCCCATGACTCATAAGAGGTGGAACCAGAATAATGATTTAGGTGCAGTATGGCTTGGATTTGGTCCGTTAGAAGACATTCCCACCTACCTCGGTGGGCTGTTACCAAAAGAGAAAAATGCTTCTTGTTCTTCTCATGTTAAAAGCACGGAAGATGAAGCAGCTGTTCAATGACTAAAAGAGGTTGTTAGGAAAAAAAAAAAAAAGCTGATTCTATGGTATATCTAGTCAGTAGAGAAAAGAGGAAAAAAATGAATGAGACAGAAAATTTAAACTGTATTAAGGGAAAACTGGCAGAGGGAGAGAGAGAAAAAAATAGACACGGCCGGGCGCGGTGGCTCAAGCCTGTAATCCCAGTACTTTGGGAGGCCGAGGAGGGTGGATTACGAGGTCAAGAGATCAAGACCATCCTGGTCAACATGGTGAAACCCTCTCTCTACTAAAAATACAAAAAATTAGCTGGGCATGGTGGTGCGTGCCTGTAATCCCAGCTACTCAGGAGGCTGAGGCAGGAGAATTGCCTGAACCCAGGAGGCGGAGGTTGCGGTGAGCCGAGATTGCACCATTGCACTGCAGCCTGGGTAAGGAGCGAAACTCCGTCTCAAAAAAAAAAAAAAAAAAAAAAAAAAAAAGTAGGAGATAGAACCTTCCTATAGAAGATGTCTTCCCTATACCAGAAGTAAAGAAACATTCTCATTTCCAGAAATGGAGAGTCAAAGCCAAGAAAAACCTATTTTAATAAACCTTATTAAACAAACCCTTACATTTTTAATTATTTTTCCAGCATTGACTGCCTTAGGCCAAGCCCCTTTGTCTTGTCATGTTTTCATTATTCACTACTTTGTCCAATTCAGTATGTAAGTTTAACCACTTCTCTGGGTTTTTATTCTTTTTCAGTTATATACCTAAAGTAACAGGTTGGATTTTTTTATGTAATTAACACTGTGTTACATCATCTTTCTAATTGGTGAGAGTCTTTCTAATATCTATTGCTATTAATTTTTCAGCCCCCATAGTTATATGATAAGCACTTATTAATCTTTTGAGGGGCCCAACTCAGGCACTTATCAGGAACCCAGAGTTGACATAACAGCATCAATTCTTTCATGACGGCAGAGTTCTCATGACTTAACCATCTAACGATCTCACCTCTCAATACTCGCACTGGGGATTAAGCTTCCAACACATGAACTTTTCAGACATATTTATAACATAGCAGCCTGTGTTTAGCATTGTTAGAGGTGCAAAAAGGAGGAACCCATGAATCTTATTTAAATCATATACGATAAAGGGTGGTTTTTGAAGTAAGCCATTTTCGGAACAAAAGAAAGTAGGAGAATTTCTTTAACCATTGCTTTTTTCTGATTACAGAGCTCAGATAAAGGTCGATAAGCCATTGAACACTGCCTGTATTGGTAATATTAAAATGAAAAATAATAATGTCGATATTATCAGTTACAATCAATGAGATATTATTTAAGTTTCACTGGGTCTGATGTTTAACCAAAATGAAAATGTAGAAGATTAGATGCATTTGACTTTATTTTAATGTAATCAGAAATTACTGACATATATTACTCAAAGCAGTATATATTGGATACAATGAAAATTCCCTGTGTGGTCACACTTTCTGAATCCCAATTACTCTAAACTGTTCTGAGGTAGTAATCATTTGATGATGAGCTGAAGGGTACTACCTGGACCACAGGATCATTAGTTTAAAAACAAAATTGGCTAATGGGCTTATAAATAAGTAGATTTCCCTGATAGACATTTTCTCCATAAAATTCTCTTTAGCTCCAAGAACAGTGATTTTCTTTTTCAGGTTTACATACAATAAAACTCCAAAATAATGCAAGTTATTAAATTAAATGAAATGCATTCCAAGGTATTCTGCTTTATGGTTGTGATCTCGTGGATGTTTTATAAGTTTTCTTTTGCCTTTCTTAAAAAAAAGTGTCAGGTTTTGAACATGAACAATATTTTATCTTTTTATAATAATTTTTTAATTGAAGCAAAGAATGTATGTAATAACATGCCTTAGACAGTGCTATTATTTGGGCCTGAAAACAAATCATATGTGGATTTTAAAGGATAATAATAATAAAAATAATAATAAAAGAAGATGAGGGACAAATATCCCTGGAAAACAAATGTTTACCAAGACAGTGCAAGTTTGGCAATATTATTATCTGACAAAATGTTAAAGTAAAAGTGATCATAGGAATAGAGATGGACACTATAAGGGCTTTAATTTGCAATGTGGAAAACCAGATATTCTGGAAAACTCTACTGAAGCAAAACACCTAAGAAGTAGAGCAACTACAACTAACAAACTGTTAGTCAGTTAACCAATTAGCAACAAGGGGCTGGCAGGTGTGGCAGTTTATGCCTGTAATCCCAGAACTTTGGGAAGTCAAGGCTGGTGAATCACTTGATGTTAAGAGTTTGAGATTGGCTTGGCCAACATGGAGAAACCCCATCCCTACTAAAAATACAAAAATTAGGGGCCCAAAGTGGCTCCGGCCGGATGTCGTGGCGCTTGCGAAGGCGAGGCCAAGAGTTCAAGGCCAACCAACCTCAGCAACCTTGCAAGCTCTCAATGATTGGCAAAAAAAAAATAGAAAAATTAGCCAGGGTGGTGATGCATGCCTGTAATCTGAGCTACTCAGGAGGCTGAGGCAGGAGAATCACTTGAACCTGGAAGTGAGTTTAATTTCAGGTCGCCTTGAGTCAACATCATGCTACTGCAGTCCAGCCTGGGTGACAGTAAGACTCTGTCTCAAACATACACACACACACACACACACACACACACACACACACACACACCTCCCCCGCAAAGAAAACAAAAGCAAAAACAAACAGAAAAAAGAAGAATTCCCAGAAGCCTATCCAGAACAATGAAATTTAGAGGCTGAAACTAGAATGACAGCACATCTTTGATTCTCTGAAAGCAAATTACATTATCAGGATTCTGGGAATTAAAGTCTGCCGCTTGGGAAACAGAATTCTATGTTCTTAAACAAAAGTGAAGACACAGCATGTGGGAAGTAGAAAAGTTAGTTCCTTTTTAAAGTTTTCTTTCTTGTTAAAGATTTAGTGTGCTAAGAACTTTGCTAAGCCCTATCCTATGTAGTTGTTTAACATGCCATGCTTACAGGCATGTAGTACATTTTACATCCTTGTACTTTAACCAAGATATCCGTGCTGGACATGCTCTCGGGCATGTCCCAGTTTTCCACTGCTTTTACCTGTTTAGAAAAGTTTAAAGTTGTTAATCAATCAGGTTTTAGTTTAGATTGTGAGGTCTGGCTCCAGCGAATGGAGATCACACACAGCAGTAAGGAGAACCCCAAATGCATAAGTAATAAATTTGTGTCTTCCCTTTGTTCTTTGACTTTGTTCTTTGTTCTTCCTTCCTGCAGTCCAGGAAGTAAAAACTGCTTTACTGAAAGATCATTTGTCTCAGTTCTAATTTTTCTTTGCAGCATTAAGCATCCTTTTCCAACATCTCTTTCCAACATAGCATAAAGCCAGGAAGCTTTTAAAAAGGGTAGCAGGGAGAAAAAAAAAAAAAGAAAAAAAAAAAAAATAGTAAACATCCCGGGGAAAAAAAGACCTTGTTTGTCTCTACAGGAATTTTGACTCTGAGGAGGTAGATGAAGAAAATTTGCCCGAAAGATTTAACCCTAAATATAAATGAAGTCTGGAGTTCCAATGAAGGCGACCTGAAATTAAATTGACCCAGGCTTATAGTGCCCCCTTGTGCCTGATGAAGACAAACACAAACCCCTTCAGGAGGAAAAGCATCCTGAATCCAAGATCTCTACATCTACACACGTTATCTATGTACAAAGCCATTATTTATTCAATACCTATTTTATGCTAAACCCTGTCAGGAACTTTGAATGTTTAAGTATAAGGTCATAATAAATGTCACAAAATAAAAAAAAATAAACACTATGGAGAGTCAGGCTTATAAGCAAAGGGCCTTCTATGTCCTCCTAGATCCCTAGGCAAACAAAGGATTTCAGATATTGAAATTATTAGAGACTATAAAAATCACTATTTACTAAAAGTTTAATGAAATAAAAAATAGAGTAATAAAACAACCAAGTTGCAAGAGACAATCAAAACCAGGTACATTTGAACAAAATAGAACTTTGCTAGACCCCATAATGATAAAATAAGAATCCAAAAATAAGATGTAACATTCAAAACCTTATATGCACTTGACTACAAAACCACTATTATGTCAATAAATAACTGGCAGAATTAGAAGTTCAAATGCACATTTGTAGGGAACCTTTCAATATTCTATATGAGCGTTAAACATTCATATAAGAAGCAAAGAAAAATGTTAATGGTTGTCTAGGATTTGAAGAAGACAGTAAGCAAATCTGATCTATGTATGATTTCTTTCATTTGACACAAAAAGCATTCATTCCTTTTTTAAAAACACACATTTGAAAATTTCAAAAGTAAATTAACCCTGGTTTCAGAAAAAGTCACAATAGATAGTAAAGGATAAATTCCATATACACTCTGCTCTTTTATCATAAAATAATTAAAGAGCAATATATAATTTCTTATACTTTAATGAGCATCAGAAACAAAAGTTTCATTCTTTTTTAAAGATAGTAAAAATAAGAAAATCTCATCACATGTTAGGAAACTATTAATCACACTCTTAAATACCACAGATCTTACTGGAAATCATTAGGAAAAATATATAATATTATAAAATAAACTTGAATGATAACACATATGAAAATTTTAGGATGTACCTGAAGTGGAAATTAAAGAAAAAAATATATAATACTAAATGCATACATTAAGAAACAAAAAAGGCGAGGCATGGTGGTTCACGTCTGCAATCCAAGCACTTTGGAGGCCAAGGCGGGGCGGATCACCTGAGGTTGGGAGTTGAAGACCAGCCTGATCAACATGGTGAAACCCCATTTTTTTAAAAAAAAAAGAAAAAGAAACAAAAAATAATTTATATAAACTAGATATTCAACAAGAGAACCTTAAAAGGAACAGAAGGGTAAATAAAAGCAAAGTAGAAAGTAGAGAAATTTTAAAAGAAGAAAAATTAATTAAATGAACAAATCGGAGATGACTTGTAGCCTAAAGCTCTTTGTTCTTTGAAAAAACAATTCAGAAAGAGAGCATATTTGTGTACAGCAAGAAGTTACAGAAATTAAGAAACAAAACTACGAAAATGAATGACAAGAGAATGCTATGTGTAACTTTTTTTTTTTTTTGCTTTGCTATGTGTAACTTTAAAAAGAAAAACCTCAGTGGAAAATAATTTTTTTTTTTGAGACGTAGTCTAGCTTTGTCCCCTAGACTGGAGTGTAGTGGCCCCATGTCGGCTCACTGCAACCTCTGCCTCCTGGGTTCAAGTGATTCTCCTGCCTCAGCCTCCTCAGTAGCTGAGATTACAGGCACCCACCACCACACGAAACGAAGTTTTATATTTTTAGTAGAGACAAAGTTTCACATACTGGGCAAGGTGGTCTTGAACTCCTGACCTCAAGTGATCCGCCCACCTTGGCCTCCCAGAGTGTTGGGCATACAAGTGTGAGCCACCGTACATGGCCAGAAAATAATTTTTGAGAAAAAAAGAAAATTAAGTAATAGACAAGCTGAGTAAACAAATTATGATTAAGAAAATACGGTAGGCTGTTAAAAAAAATTCCTATGTCTTTCCACCCAAATGCTGCCAAACCCAAAGTTTTCAACTTGTAGTGAATTTTAAGGAATAGATGATCTCCTATTTTTTTACTGTATTTTTTTCTGAGATGCAATGACTATATACAGGCATGATGGCAGCCCCCTACAGACTCCAACTCCTGGGTTCAAGTGGTGGTTCTGCTTCACCTCCTGAGTAGCTGGGACTACAGGGACACACCACCTTGATTGGCATGATACCTATTTTACAGAGTCTGTTACAATAGAAAAATAGCTCTACTACTCACATTTTTGTTTTGAAATTGTATAATATTATTAGCAAAACTAGAGGATACAAATTTTAAAAAGGAAGAAATGGAGAAAGAAAGAAAAAAAGGAAAATTATAGTTTTGTGTCACTATTGAAGTTCATATTTTTAGGGGAAAAAATCTCCTATTAGAAAAATGCAAACCAGGAGTAATTACAGAGACAATATTGTTAAAATAAATAGTATATGATATAGGGTTTATTCTAAGAATAGAAGGAAGTTTAGCATTATAAATCTATCAGGTTAAGAGATTAATAAAGGAAGTCCTAACATGGTGGCTCCTGCCTGTATTCCCAGCACTTTAGGAGGCCAATGCAGGTGGATCACTTGAGGTCAGGAGTTTAAGGCTAGACTGGCCAATAGCAAAACCCTGGCTCTAACAAAAATACAAAAATTAGCCAGGCATGCTAGCACGCACCTGTAGTGACAGCTATTTGGGAGGCTGAAGCAGAAGAATCGATTAAACCTGGAAGGTGCTGGTTACGGTGAGCCGAGATCGGGGCACTGCACTCCAGCCTGGATGACAGTGTAAGACTCCATCTGAAAAACAACAACAACAAAAAAAAAAAACCAGAGAGATTAATAAAGAAAAACGACATGATCATCTCCAAATATACTGAGAAAATATTTAACAAAATATAAAACTCTTTCATTACAAACATTTAACAGACTAGAATGAGAAGAGAACTTCATGCAGAAGTAGCTACAGTGAGTGTATCACTTAATGGTGCAGTTTTGGAAGGATTCCCATTGAGTCAGAAGCCAGACAAGTGTGGTGTGGAACTACTCCTATTCAACATGGCATCACTGGGTTTGGCCAATACCATGAGATACAGACAGGTAGTCAGAAGGGCAAGGATTCACTAAAAAAAAGATCATTATCTTTGAAAATAACAAAATGGTTAAGGTGAAAGTCCACAGGATTCTATAAACAATTAGATCAAAAAAGAATTGGAATTAGTGGGTATAGGCTGGGCGCAGTGGCTCAAGCCTACAATCCCAGCACTTTTAGAGGATGCACAGATCACGAGGTCAGGAGATCGAGACCATACTGGCTAATACAGTGAAACCCTGTCTCTACTAAAAAATACAAAAAAAAATTGGCTGGCCATGGTAGCATGTGCCTGTAGTCCCAGCTACATGGGAGGCTGAGGCAGGAGAATCACTTGAACTGGGAAGGCGGAGGTTGCAGTGAGCTGAGATTGCGCCCCTGCACTCCAGCCTGGGTTATAGAGCAAATCTCTGTCTCAAGAAAAACTAAGTGGAATTAGAGGGCATAAGAACACCATACCAAAATTAATGGCCTTTTTACACACTAACAATTACCCATCTGAAATCAAGATATTATAGAAAAGCCAGACATCACAACAGTACAACAGAATATAAATCCAAGAGTAAATATCCCAGAGGCGTAGGATAAAAATTATGAAATACCATTGCACATAAAACAAGAACCACTTTAAAAAGAGGCAGATATGTAGTGTACTATATTTATGTTTTGTGATTATTCAATATACTAAAATGTTCATATATTCTAAAATATCCTAAAAAGGATAGTTTTATAAACTATTGAAAAATTAAATGCCAAGCAAACCCTAATGAATATTTTGTAGAGCACTGTAAAATTCGTATCAATGAATAAAAACTGTCAAGACGATTCTCACAAAAGAAAAAGAACGAACAGAGAGTGATTGACCTTGACTTGGTACTATATATGAAGACGTACAAACCAACACTGATTACAACAATGTGGCATTTGTTCCATATATACACAGAAGGTGAGTAGAATGGAGTGAGGTATTTCTGCAGTTTTTTGGGAGCCTCTTTGCTGACATACTCCAACTGCTTAGAGACAGCTCTTCACTGGATGCTTTTAGTCTGAATCTCAGCTTCTGTATCCTTGGGAATGAGGAGGTTGGAGAAGGTGAATAATGTTAAAATATTTATCTGATCCTAAACTCAACTCACACTGTTTGCTATAGAAATCTGGTTGACTCAAGTTGGTGTTTTCATTGTGGAAAATGGAGACTTCATCTGCATTCATGGTGTTGGGGTGCTGAGAGAAGCATCCCTGAAGACCAGAGAGGTGTTAGTTGAGTGGGTGCATTCTGTGATAAGGGGAGGTTGACAGCTATATACTGTACTATGTCTATGTGCAGTACTATTATTGGCATAGGGAAAAATGGAAATCTCATTGATCATTTGAAACGCAAGGTTTTGTTTTCACAGGTTGTTAAATTTATTCCTTAGAGTTGCCAAAAGATAATATTTTTAGTGTAAAGAAGGGACCCCGTAGTTAACTTGCCTAGGTCAGAAAGCTCTCTGCCATGTAGGACATTGGACAAGTTATAAGTTTTTATTTTTTTCCAGCTACATGGGGTCTGCATGGACGAGTTATTTTAAACTTCACTTGGTATATACTCATAGATAAAAGTGGGATAAACGGGATATGCACAGTGGCTCACGCCAATAATCCTAGCACTTTGAAAGGCCGAGGCAGGCAGATCACGAGGTCAGTTCGAGACCAGCCCAACCATCATGGTGAAACCCCCTTTCTACTAAGAATACAAAAACAGCCGGGTGTGCTGGCGTCTGCCTGTAATCCCAGCTACTCCGGGGGCTGAGGCAGAAGTATCGCTTGAACCTTGGAGACAGAGGTTGCAGTGAGCCGAGATCGCGCCACCGCACTACAGCCTGGGCAGCAGAGCTAGATTCCATCTCAAAAAAAAAAAAAAAAGTGGGTAACAGTGCACAGGCATGTATGTCTTAAGGCTGACATTAGTATCTGGAAATCACTTAGAAATGTGTGAGTAAAAAAATAAATAAAAACTCGTAAGAGTTGTCAGCTACGTGCACCAACGGCTGCAGTCTTTCCTGCACTTTAGATGCTTCTGCCTTCGTGGGAACCTTAATTAAAATAGTCATAGGAAGATTAATGTATAACGTCTTTTTGACTTAAATGTTCATTTTTTTTCTTATGACTTTAGAAGAAATTAAAATATTTCATAAGCCTCTAAAAGTACTGTGGGCCCTAGGCACTGTGTCTGATGTTTAATGGAAGACGGCCCTGTGTGTACCTGAAGATGATTTAAAAATATACACACATATATTCAATTAGGACATAATTATTCGCACACATTCATATACACACATACCCTGATCCTCACACGAAGAGTCCTACAGGTATGAGAACAATAAGGGAGGTGCAAGAAAGGTCTTGGAGTTTGGAAGCCCATTTTCAGCACTAGAGAAGAGGGGAAGTGGCAGCTCCCGGAGAAGAAAGCAGGAGGATGCTGAGAGACTGAAGTTGAAATTTTCTTCCTGCTTTCTCACGCTTCCCGTTGGTTTGAGCCGCCTGAAAAACCCTTGTGAAAGGGGAAAAGATCAAGGGAGGACTGCTGCCTGGCTTCTCAGTCTTCAAAATTTTCGGTTCTCAGTATTTTTGGTTTGTTTTGAGACGGAGTCTCGCTCTCTTGCCCAGGCTGCAGTGCAGTGGCGTGATCTCGGCTCATCGCAACGGCCGCCTCCCGGGTTCAAGCGATTCTCCCGCCGCAGCCTCCCGAGTAGTTGGGACTACAGGCGCCCGCCACCACGCCCGGCTAGTTTTTGGCATTTTTAGTAGAGACGGGGTTTCACCGTGTTAAGCAGGATGGTCTCGATTTCCTGACCTCGTGATCTGCTCGCCTCGGCGTCCCAAAGTGCTGGGATTACACGCGTGAGCAACTGCGCCCGGCCAGTCCTCTGTTTTTACGCTGTAAAGGACTCAGCAGATTATTCCAGATCTCCAACGTCCGGCGGTCTGGTGGCTCCAGAAGAGAGGGGCCGGGTAGGCGGGGACTAGGAACCACCAGTCAGCGGCCCAGAAGCAACCTTCCGGACGAGCGCGCCGCACTGACGTAAAACGTACGGGACGCCCTATGAGGGAGCCGGATGGGCGTAACGTGGCCACGGCGTAACGTGTGGCTCTGTTGTCAGGGCACGGAGGGGCGTGGCCGGACGAGCCTGTGACGGGGCGGGCGTTTAAGGCGAGGGTTGATGGGATGGCCTTAGAGCGAGCCGGCCTGGAGCAGCACTACCCATCCTGACTCCTTTTAGTGCCCGCGTAGCCGCATCGGGAGTAGGGTGGCCGCTGCCATTTTTCAGAACCTCTCATCTTCGGTTTGAAATTCCATGCGATCTTCCGGCTTTGTGTGGCCATTTAGTATAAGCATTTTAGGGCAATTTCATGTCCTTTAAAATAAAGTTCTCCAAATGTGGCCTCCGGACCAGCAACATCAGCATCACCTGGATAATTTAGAAGTATAAATTACCAGGTCCTACTCCAGATCTAATGCATCAGAAAAGTTTTGTGATTGCTTCAAAATATTGTTTACCTTACTAATTCAGATGCTACAGAAGAGCTTTCAAATGGTAGCTTAGCATAGACTAACCTGTTTTTAACTTCATTACCAAAACCAAATTAGTGTTGAGTTCTTACCCACTCTGACCTTTACGCCGGAAAGTAAAGTGAAAATAGGTGGGTAGGTAGGTAGGTACGTAAGTAGATGTCTATAAAGGGGAGGTCTTAGAAGAAAGATTTGAATCAATAATGAATGCAGAATTACAATTCGCAGATTTTATTAATTATAACTTTTTTTTTTTTTTTTACAAACTTACTGCCATCTTCTCATTCAGCCTTTTCCTAGCAAAGGTAGTCCTTGATAACTAATGAAGTCCCAGTAACTAGGTCTGTAACTGAAGTAAATTCTATTTTTATTTTTATAAACTCAAAAAAATAACATGAAGTGAAAACACCTTGTTTAGTTTTTCTCCTTGGTAATTGTTTAATGAACCAGTGTGTAGCAAACAAGGATGAGTTCGATTTGTGTAGAATTAGACACAGTCAATCATTTTCAGGTAGACGAGACTTCATACTTCGTAAGTTCTATTGATAGATTAGTATTGTCAGTTATTTTAAGTATTAATTTCTCTTCTGCCTTCATGTCTCTCCCCTGATTGAAGAAATAAGGAGGGTTTAGTTACTAGGTTTGCCATCACCAGTATTTTCTATCCAAAGAGGATTATTTTTACATGTGCTTGTATAATGAACTATTAGGAATCTGCTTCAATTCTGGCTACACTTTAGTAGCATTAACATCTAGTAAGTCATGCTTAGTTAAGAAATATTACTGACTAATGTGATCTTTGTTTCAAATTCTCCAACTGTCTTTCTTGGGTGGGATTCAAAGGTACAAAAGCTCAAATTCTCTCCCTTTTATTTTTTACCTGAAAAGATTTGAACACTCTGATGTTTATTTTTTTATGTTTTATTTTTTATTTAAATTATATATATATATTTTAATCCTTCTACCATTATGTAATGACCTTCTTTGTCTCTTTTGATCTTTGTTGCTTTAATCGGATGTTTATTTTAACTTGGTGAAAAGGAAAATGTAACTGTTAAATAGTGCTAAGTACTTACTAAAGGTCCATCACTGTTTTAAGAGCTTTACACGAGCTGTCTCAATCCTTAAAATAACTTTTAGAAGTGATCTACTATTATTATCCTCTTTGTATAGATGAGGAAACTCAGATCCAGAAAATCTGAGTCAGTCTTTGAGTTTTGTGACAACTCATTAGTGACCTCTCTTCCTGTGGTTATAGATATTTGTGCACTTTAATTACTTTAGAAATTATGTTATGCTGCAAATACTTTCTGAAAGTCTACCATGTTCCTCAAACAGGCTTAGGCGTTAGGAAACCAGCAGCAAAAAAGGTGAACTCCCTGTTTTTATGGACCTTACAATCTTCAGGATCAGAAGTGGAGGTCAACAATAAACAAATTTAAGTTAGTCAGTGCTAAATATGGTGAAGAGAAATGCAAACAGCAAGTTTAGAATGAGGATGGAAGAGTGCCATTTTACATTTGCTGCACAGAGATAACCTCTCAGATGTGGTGACATTTTCATCAATCTACTTAATCCAAAAACCATGAAGTGTGAGAAATATTTGAGTTATTATTTGACAGACAACTGAGACACCAAGTATATGACAAGGTCTCTGTACTCGTGGCCCCTTTTTGTTTCCTCTCTGCCTTTCTACCACATTCTGCTCTAAGTTTCTGTTAGGTACCCAAGCTCTTTTTCTCCCTTTTTTTGTAGCAGTCTGCTTCTTCCATACCTTTGCTGAGCCCTTTTCAATTTCTCTCACCATTTTTCTCATGCTCTCCCCAATCTCCTAAAAAGTAATTATAACTTGCTATAATATTTATAAAATATCATTTGTATTTATAAATGTTTTTAAATTTTAAAACAAAATGATATTTTATTTATTACTAAAAAAAATAGAATATGTTTGCCTTGATTCAATGACTGCTAGTTCCTGTATGAGCCCAAGTTAATTGACTTTCTTGAATATTTCCAAAGCATGGGAAAAACTTTTTTAGGCCTTAGTGAGAGACAAAGGAAAATGAAACAATTAGCTGTAAGTCTCCTTAACTGATGGCTCCAGGAGATCAAGGACCACCTTTTCTCTCTATGTATCTGTAGTGCCCAAGCCAGTGCCTATGGAATGTTGCACACTTCATGAATTTCCTCACAAATCCTTCATACTAATTTCTTCTATTTGGTTTCTTTTCTTTATACCTCTCTCTGCTGAGCCTTAATCTGTTAATCTAATACGTAGAACATTTTTTTTAACTATTAATCATTAATCTTAAGTTTTATAAATTATTAACAGCTTTAACTACTTGTACAATTTAAATTTCATCAATTTGGTTTTTCCATTTTTAAAAATATTTTCATACTCTACAGTATTTTCTAGGATTTAAAATTTTTATTATAAGTACTAATTTTTCTGCTTTAATTTATTGTTTTGCTTTAAAAGGCCAAATCTGTTTGTTCAACATTCTAACAACAATCATGCACTAGAGAATTGCTTTACAGACTGCAGTTTAAGATTTCTCAGATGAATTAATATATTCAGTGCATATTTTTAGAAAAGTACTGGCTATGTGCTGGTCTAATGTTTTATATACACTGTAGACACACTACTTTATCCTTTACAATATCAGGGAAAAGACCATCAGGATATTATGAGGTATTTTATTGGGCTTTGTGTCTGTGGACAGTGGTCCATTGTAGTCTGAATTGTCGAAATTCTTAAAGATCCTACCATTTATAAAGGTATCGGAGCCAGGTGATTGTATATTTGATTTCTATATAGTCTTTAAAGCACAAATTTTTTTGCATTCAAGTATTTCAAACATAAAAAAAAGAGATATAGTGGTTTTTAAATTATGTTCACAAATTTTTATTTTGTCTGCCTTATTAAGTTTTTATTTTTACATACTTTTTATGTATTGAAAAGAAAAGCATAATTACCACAAATTATGAAAGACTAAAGCAGGACTAAAATAATAAATGAATCACTTAAGCATGGAAAGCAGAGGCTCCCAATAATATTGTTATAACACAAGCTCCTTCAAGTATCATACCCTAGCCCATAGTAAAGATAATGTACTTTATTATTATAATAAAGATAATGAGCTTAAGGTGGAACCTTCTCTGCAAAGCCAGATGACAAGTTTTTGTCTCTAGTGAGAAATGGCTCTAAGTTATAACCTTCAGGATCAACATGCCTTAAGGGGGAGAAGGTGGGGGTTGGGGAACTCCAAGGATCCTTGAGCATGAGAGGATTCCATTCAGGAGGGTGCCAGGTGATTCAGATTACTTTACCCAGGCTTTTTTAAGAAAAACAATCCTCACCCTTTGCAGTTATCCTCCTTGGCCCTTCTTCCGACTTCCAGGGCCTTCTCATAAGCAGCTTACTTACTTTTTAAAAATTAATCACCAGGAAAGGGACTGATGGAACAAAACAAAAATGTCTAACAACTTTGACATAGGGGCTTAGCACCTCTATCTGAGCCCCAGAGGTCCAGGCTGGGGCAGGGCTGGATGGCCCTTCTCTAACTGGTAGTGCATTTTTTTCCAGGTGCAAGACAGGGAGAAAGAGAAACCTGCCCCTTAACAGGACTGAGACATAGAGACCTTATGACGTTTAATGTTCAAGTGTTGGACATGGATGAACCTTGAATGAGATATGAGGTATAGAGGGATCGGGGCAGACTGTTGCTTTGTGTCTGAGGTCTTGGATCCCCATGGGAGGATGGTGGGTATGAAGTAGCTTAGCCCTCATGGCCCCTGCCACTTCTGGCATGCTTGTCACAGATACGAGGGTCCTAAATTCAAGTGCCTTCAGAAACTGAAGATGTAAATTACTCTTTGCAACATTAACTCCTATCACGATACCAAAAGAAAGAGAAAGAAAGAAAGAGATGGGCACGTTGGCTCATGCCTGTAATCCCAGCACTTTGGAAGGCTGAGGTGGGAAGATCACCTGAGGTCAGGGGTTCAAGACCAGCCTCGCCAAGATGGTGAAACTCTGTCTCCACTAAAAATACAAAAATTAGCCCTGCATGGTGGCACATGCCTGTAGTCTCAGGTCTTAGCTACTTGGGGAGGCTGAGGCAAAAGAATGGCATGAACCCGGGAGGCGGAGGTTACTTACGTGAGCCAAAATTACACCATTGCACTCTAGCCTGAGTGACAGTGAAACGCCATTTAAAAAAACAAACAAACAAACAGAAGTGTCTCCCTCCGCTGGTGCCAACCACTAATCTATGTTGAGATGAGTCCTTACCTTTCTGCCCCAAGGGGGTTCCTGTTTTGGGAATGTCTGTGAAGAAGATGGCAGCCCCCTGGCCTGGGAGTGTACTCCTGATAAGAACAGCCTTTCACCACACCCCAAGGCTTCTTTGTGCCCCAGACACAGCAGAGGAAAAAACGAGGTTTCTGTGATGCTGGATATAGTACATGCCTGCATGACCTGAAGGGAAGGAGGAGGGCGTCCAGGAGTCTAATATCTGGTACAATCTGGAGCAGGCACCAGACGGGGCAGGGAAAGGCCTCAGATTCCACTGTCCTCACAAAGACCAGATGCTTATGCCTGCTTCAAGACATGGGTCACAGGAACTGAAATGGGTTTCCCACATACCAACCACTCGGAGGGCAGCGGCGGGGAAGGGCACAGGCTAAAAGCAATGATGTCCCTAAGGTAACAGGTAAGCCCTTGTTAGCCTGGGATACTGTCTCCTACTGTCAGCCTTTGAACTCAGTGGAGGAACCAGTTGAAAAGGAGGGCCAAAGACATTGGGGTAAGTGAGCAACAAGACCACAAACTCCTCTGTGTTGCCTACATCCCACCAAGAGTGAACACAGTTATGACTGTACCCGACGCATATCCCAGTCTGTGGTTCAGTCCTTCATCTTCCTCCCTAGCTTCTGATGGCAGCAGACTCCAGCCATTCCATTGTCTATCATTCACAGCCTAACCCAATCAGTGGCTGAAGAAAGTAAGTCAGATATACTCTATGTCCACATATACTTTCCTGCCACCGGGCTTCACCAGCTGGCAGCGTTCCCCACAGCCCACAGTTCCTTTTCATCCTTTGTTATCTGTTGGAGTCAGCTGGAGGGTGGGCAGGGATAGATGGTTTACAGAATGGGGATGCAAGATGGGGAGACTCCACCAGACCCTAGGAGGAAAATGGCAACTTTCTCCACTTTTAAAGAGAGGCAATCTCCTTGAGGTCTCAGAAGATCTTTCAGGTCAACACAGGAAACATTTCCAAGGCTCAGCTGCAGGTGTTCACCTTTTCTGTCTGTGGTAGGGGAGATGTTCAAGCTGAGAACAGTATGTTCCAGATGCCAAGTCTGTTCCCACAAAGTTTGAAGCAAACTTGGCCTTCGGGTTTCATGGGTAGGATGAAGGCTGTCATGGCAGGACAGGGCCTGGCATGAGGCAATAGCAAGCAGAGCAAGGACACAACAATGGCAGCTGTATACACACACAGGATGTCAGCTTCAAACAATGCAACAGCAGGGAAATCTTGGGCATGGTTCTGATCCAAGCTTCCTCCAACTTTTGCCTTCAGGACAGAGGCTGTGTACATGCAGCAACCCAGAGAAAGATTCTAGGGAGTCCAAGACCAGGCACATCCAGAGAAGGTCGGAGTTTTTTGGTTTGGCTCCACTGAGGAAAATAGACATTTGGGTATTTCAGATTCCAACTCCCCAATAAGGCAACCTAAAAAAAAAAAATTCCAAAAACAAAACCTCAAGGGGAGAGGATAAGACATCACTTTCTGTGGATTAGTTGGGAGGTTTCTGATTTTTTTGTCTGTTTTTTAATTGTCAATTTATTTTTTTCACTTTCCCAGGGATGAAAACTTCAGAGGAAAATCAAATAAAAATCATCTTTCAATAGTCTTTCCTGGTATGAGCAGCATCTCTGTGGGCCGGGGAGTAAAGTATGTAGGGAGAGGGCAGTGAGGAGAGGCTAGAATCTTCCCCCAATCCCCAGTTTTAGATCCTTTGATTTCCTTCTCCCAGAAGATGGCAGAAGGGCATGGTTTGAACAGCAGGGAGAAAACATGGTGATGATAAACCCTGGAAAACCCAGGTACTGGTTCTCCTGAGGCCCAAGGGTACCACCAGAGCCTTCCGTGGGATGCTGCTGGGCAATGGGCCTGCTGGGTCTTCTTGTGGGCTGTGTAGTTGGCTGGAGGGGGAGCAGAAAGACGTTAGGTGTAGGGACCTATATATATATATAATATTTATATATAAATATAAATAATATATTTAAATATATTAAAATAAATTTAAATATATTTAATATATTAATTATAACATATATATTAGATATATAGGAATATCCCCCTTTGTCTCCCCTGCTTAGAAAAAGCTAGGACGTAAAGAATCATGGAGACAAAGGGGAAGGAAATGTGGAGGCTCCTGCCCAGGGGTACTCTGATAGCCAAAATAGTGTACACATTGCTACTCAGTACAAAGGCCGATCCTAATAACTCCAGGCCTGTCCTTTTTTTGTCCTGGGACTGAGCACCTCCGTGGACTTTTGCCTACCCCATCCCTTTCCCTGCCTCAAGCCCCAGGGCTAAAGGACTTTTTTGTTTTGTTTTGTTTTGATGACGCAAAGGCAGACTTGCTTATAATGAATAATGTGCCAGATAAAGTGGCTCAGCTACTTGGGAGTCTGAGGCAGGATTCCTTGAGCCCAGGAATTCCAAGGTGCAGTGAGCTATGATCACATCACTGCATTCCAGCCTGGGTAATGCAGCAGCAAGATACTGTCTCAAATAAATAAATAAACAAAGATTAAAAAGTTATTTTTTCAAATCTATGTGGTCACTTTTGTATTTCCTTGACTCTCCTTTTTTCACACTAAAGTTAGTCATTTCAAGTCTGTATCTTGTTAATCCTCTCTTTTTACTCCTTTTGTTTCCATTGTCTGTTGCATTTTTTTTTTTCAGAGACAGAATCTCAAACTTTTGGTCTCAATCAATCCTCCAGCCTTGGCCTCCAAAAGTGCTGGGATTACAGGCATGAGCCACCACGCCCAGCTTCCATTGTCTGTTGCTTTTGTTTTCATTGGTCGTACTTCTGGTTTCAAGGTGTTTGGTTAATTTTCATTGTGAAGCTGCTTGTGCATTTTTGGGGTGATATTTTAGTTATGGCAATTTGTTGAGGTGTAAAATGAAGCTTGTTTTCCACAGATGAGTTGTGTTTGTTTCTACCAGGTGCTCAGGGGCACAAAACCAGTCTGGAATGTGTCCAAATTAAGTTCTAAGCTTTTATGTTTGAATCCCTAAGGCAGTAATACCAGGAACAAGCATCAAGAATGGCTTGTAGTCCAAGCCTTAGTGGAATCTATACTGCTCAGAACCCAGCTTCAGAGCTGACTTTGATTTGCACTCACCTGTGATGTGTTTGTGTGTTATTTCCAGTTCAACCTCCTACCCCAAGGTGACTAGATTTTGGTCTAGTGTCTCACATTCACCTAATAAAATTTCTTTTCAGGCTCTACACCGTGATCAGCTTCCATATAACACCCTAAAAGTGAAAGTTAAGGTTTGGGTAAAAGCCAGCTGTACTGCTTGGGGTTTAACATGGGCCAAGTCCCTGAATTCTTTACTTTCGTAGACTCTTTGTTGTTTTTAAGAATTTGGAAAATATTATTCAGGCTTTTAGTTATCCGTCCAGGTACCAAGCTTGCCACACTATGGAAAACGTATCCCATAATCCATGATTTCGTGTTTAGGAGGGCATGAGGTCACTAGAAATTCTAAATTCATTCCCCTTGTAGACACTGATCACCCCCCACCACTCCATCTCAGCCACCACTTGACTCCAAACCTAGCCTCATCCATCTCAGTTTTCTGAAGTATGTTCCTTTCCTCTGGCCACTCCCTCCCAGTTCCCTCCTGTCTTTTTTTCCCAGATCCTTTTTCTCCCACAATCATCCATTCCCAAAGCAGTGAAAACCTTTTGTCATCATCCTACCTTGAGCAGGAGAAGCTACATCCTTCCAGAAGGGGGTTTTCTTTCCCTTTCTACCTCCTCCAGTCCTCTGTACTCAGCGGCATTTAAAAAAGGGTAAATTGTACTGCAAAGGGGACCTCAGTCCTGCAGTAACTTGCCTATCTGTAGTCATACACTCATGATTGACTATTTGGTTTCTTCCGTTACCTAGAAGACTTTTAAGCTAACAGCTGCCAAAAGACTATAAATTAAATGGCTTTCTGAAAACGACAGTTACCAAAAGAATTTTAAGGTGTCTCAGAAGCTGCTTCTTCCCACACACCCCCGCCGCGCAACTCAGCGCCTAGGATACGTCTTTCCCTCCCCGACTCGCTTAAGCTGACACAGAAACTGACCCAACTACAAAGCAAACAATCTTTTCAGTAGTTCCGTGTTCAGCTCACATTGTATTCATATTCAGCTTTTACTTGCAGTTATTACGTATCTGCATGGTCAAATTTTTACAAGTAGGGCGGGGGTGGTGGTGAAGGCTCCAAACAGAAGGAAGTTGTCAGAGCGTGCTCTTTTGTGCTCAGGGCCGTCATCACCACACCGAGTCTCGGATCAACATCACGATCAACTTGGAAGTCTCCAGACGGAAACGAAAGGCCTGTATGTTTACAATACTGTCAGTTTATGCTAGTGTGTGATACTGAGCTAATGATGTACTACGTGCTCACCGTTAACACTCCATTTCTGGTAGCTATCGTTATTCCCCATAATTTCTATTTTCCTCTGCAGTGCCATTGGAAACATGGTGCTGAAAAATCGAAGAATTCCCCTTTAGAAATGAAAGGATTACAACTCATTTATTGAAAACATGCGTGGCTCTTAAAAGAGCCTTTGGAGTTAGGTAACAAGACGCTTACTTGGCAAAGTTACTTGGAACTGGTGTACTTGGTGACGGCCTTGGTGCCCTCCGACACGGCGTGCTTGGCCAGCTCCCCCGGAAGCAGCAGGCGCACGGCCGTCTGGATCTCCCTGGAGGTGATGGTCGACCGCTTGTTGTAATGAGCCAGGCGGGAAGCCTCGCCCGCGATGCGCTCGAAGATGTCGTTGACGAAGGAGTTCATGATGCCCATGGCCTTGGAGGAGATGCCGGTGTCGGGGTGCACCTGCTTCAGCACCTTGTATACGTACACGGAGTAGCTCTCCTTACGGCTACGCTTGCGCTTCTTGCCGTCCTTCTTCTGCGCCTTGGTCACCGCCTTCTTGGAGCCCTTCTTCGGGGCGGGAGCGGACTTGGTAGGTTCAGGCATCGTAGCGTTAACCGCGACACTCTTGCAGACACCTGAGGAAATAATCATTCCCACTGAGTTTCCGTTCATTTATAGATGCGGTATTCAAATGAGGTTAATCAGATTTCGTTTATGATTGGATTAATTTAAGCATGTCGTCACAAATGCCAATGTAAACTACACTTAAATGTCTACGTTTTCATTGGCTATTTCGTTAGTTTACTTTTATCCAATCGGAAGGCCCATGCTAGACTACCCGAGGCTACTATAAATAGATCTCTTCAGTCAAGGCAGCTGTATACTTCGAGTAGAGTAGTTGTGTGAGAGAGCCGACTTTTTTTTGAATGTCTCGTTGTGGTGTCAGCGCTTACATTGAAACTACTCAACAGATTAGGAGAGTTCACATTCTCTCCCTCACTCCTGTAAAGACTTGCTAATTGGGACATCCCCCAAAGTCTGGCAGCAAAAC
Organism: Saguinus oedipus; assembly: GCA_031835075.1. Taxonomy (NCBI): domain Eukaryota; kingdom Metazoa; phylum Chordata; class Mammalia; order Primates; family Cebidae; genus Saguinus; species Saguinus oedipus. The sequence goes on along the minus strand of CM063172.1, from coordinate 5,085,331 downwards.
CTTTATCCAAGTACCACATTAGGGAACAAATCTTTTTTGTAGTGACAGCTTCTAATCTTTATATTGCAGTGGTCTCCCCAAGCACTTGACATACAAGCGCTTAGGCAATTGTGTCTGTACTACCCCCGTTGTGTCCCGAGACATACGCCTCTGCAGTGTAATACGTGGGAGTGTTGTGTTCTATTCGTCGTTTTCGGAGCGCTGGAGACCCAGTGAACAAGCCCGGAAAACACAAACTTACTTTTTTTTAAACCCATGCTATTTATCTACCGGTCAGGTCCTGCTTGGGATGCCGAGATGAGCTGCGCTCCAGAATTCGAGAGCGCAATAAAACCGCAATGACACCACTACACTCGAGCTTGGAAGACAGAATGCTCCAGACTTAGCTAGTGATGAAAGACTTTACTTTTCTCCCTACCGCCTATCTCCCCGGGAGACCCACCCCACCTTGGCCACGCCCCCTGAGTGCAACAGCTCTTTTACTGAGATGGGTGGGTGGCTCTGAAAAGAGCCTTTGGGTTGTGTTGAGCTTCAAAGCAGTTGGCCAAGGTAACTTCTTACTTTTTCTTGGCTGCCGCCTTCTTTGGCTTGGCTGCCTTGGGCTTGGCGGTCTTTGGTTTAGCCGCCTTGGGTTTCACTGCTTTGGCCTTCGCTGGGCTCTTGGGCGCCTTTTTTGGCTTGGCTGCTTTTGCCTTTTTCGGGCTTTTCGCTTTTTTGGCTCCAGCAGCCGCAGCCGGTTTCTTCGCCTTCTTTGGGGTCTTCTTGGCGCTCTTCTTAGGGGTTGCTGCCCCCGTCGCCTTCTTAGGCTTCTTCGCCGCTCCCGTGGGCTTCTTTGCCTTAGCCGCGCCTGCCTTTTTAGCCTTAGGCTTGGCTTCCCCAGAGGCTGCCTTCTTGTTGAGTTTGAAGGAACCAGAAGCGCCGGTGCCCTTGGTCTGCACCAGGGTGCCCTTGCTCACCAAGCTCTTCAGACCTAGCTTGATACGGCTGTTGTTCTTCTCCACGTCATAGCCAGCTGCTGCCAGCGCTTTCTTGAGAGCGGCCAAAGACACGCCGCTGCGCTCCTTGGAGGCGGCGACAGCCTTGGTAATGAGCTCGGACACCGGGGGCCCAGAAGCTTTGCGCTTAGCCGCACCTGCAGACTTTCGGGCCTTCTTCTTTACGGGTGCCTTCTCGGCAGGGGCCGGAGCAGCGGGCGCGGCAGGCGCAGTCTCGGACATGTTGAAGGCAGGCGTGAGAGAGAGCAATTCGAGCCGGAAGCAGAGGCACTGGCCGGGACTCGGGCCGCGGCGCTGCGCCCGCCCGTTTATATAGGGCGGAGCTGCGCCGTGATTGGTGCGCTGTCCAGCCCGCCTCGCTGGCAGCCGCAGAGTGTCCTCTCGGATCCCGAGTTGTGTTTGTTACACCTCAAAAAAAGCCAAAAATATAAAAATTGTCTACACCGAACTGCCCGATTTTTCTCAGATAATAATCCCCGAAGCCTCAGGCTTCACGCAGATCTCAAATTACGAGGAAAGCACAAAGCCTTGTGCCAAAAACTTGCAATATTTCCCACCGTGCTTGGCAAATTTCAACTCGGAGAAACAAAACTTTCTATTTTCTTCGTAAATTACAAACCGATCTTTAACTGTGGAGTTTTCTGACCTCTCAAATATGATTCTCCAAGTGGTTAGCTTCTTATATGTCCAAAAAGCATGCCACTGGTATTAAGATTTTTATTACAAATCTGCACTTAAGTGAGGGAAGTAACACAGGCTCCTCGGAGAGTCCTGCCTATTGAGCCGAGGGCATTTGAGTTCATCAAACTGATTTAGTTTAATGCCAAACAAATTATTGCCCATTTGGGATTAAGTTTTGGACCCCTGGGACATCATTCTATGCAGCCATGATTTTACTTCTGTCCGCTACACCTGAGTTTTTAAACAATTCCTTTGGATAATTCTTTCCCTTTCTGCTCCCAAGGGTTGGGGGCGGGGCTGTTGCTTCTCTCTTCCTCTGGACAACTGCTCCATGGATTGAGATACCTAGAATTCGGGGTATTTGGGACCGAAGGGAAGTCCAAAATATACTCAGGGTACGGAGATGAAAAAGGATTAATTTTTAAATGTGATGTTCATAAAGTCACTGGAAGTGGAGGTGCACTTTAAAGAAATTGTCTGCAGCCTTGCTGAATGCTTTTGGCATATGCTTCAGAACCAAATTGCAATAAAGTATTTTAGAGCCGAAATTCAAGCCCTGATGATGACGGAAAATAAATAAGAAGAGTAGATTGAAACAGATCTACTCCCATTATTAGAGAAACCCAGCCCCTATTATTACTGAATAGTTGAGGAATGACTAGTCCACTCACCATGCGTGGTTTCAATTTCCCTGAAGACTGTGTCCCAGTGTTTCCCAGAGTACCATAGAAAGAAAAATAAGTGACACGTAGTAATTAAACGACAAATTCAAATTTCGATCTCAGAAGCAGAGCTTTGAGAGTCTATCTAAGCTACTATAAATCATATCCTGTGTAAACATCCTTTGAACAATGGGTGAAACAGTGAATTTCTTTAGGTAGTTGCCCAACCAAGAAAAGTGTCTGTACGTTGGCAATGAAAGCATCATCCAAAAGAATTATTCTATAAAACGGTATGGCTGGAACAATATGGGTAGAACTGCAAGCCACTTATGGAAACTAAATAAACTTTTGCCAACTGCTACAAGGTGATATGATACTGTTCTTTGGATGTCGCTGATTGTAACATGGCGTTGGATATCACTTTGAATTGTAATTTCTTTGCTCAAAATCTCCAGACAAATTCTGCTACTGAAATAAAGACAATATAGAATTTTGATATAACATGAGTGAAATGTATCAAAATAGTACTGTTTAAAGTTGAATTTGTTATAAAAGTGATGTAAATTATCAATGTGTTTAATATCGTAATGTGTAAATATTTTCAATCTAATTAGTGCACAACAGTGCAAAAATAAATGTGCTCTTTGCTATTTATTGAAATAAAAAGGGAGATGGATAAATCTCTAAAACAGACTAGGGAAACTGATTATATGGGCATTTGATTACAGAACAGTAGAATTATACCTTTTTAATGACAACAAAAACACTGTAAATGACTGAAACTTACACAACACACTGAAACTTGCTTTCACCTTCCTCACTTTATTCAGTGTATTCCCTATGGCTAGGAGGAAACTCTCCATATTCTGTGGTCTTTGAGCTTTCATTGCTTGCCCCCCTAAGGTGTGGTGTGTGTTTTCTTCTCTTCTTTTCTTTCTTTCTTTTTTTTATTTTCAGATGGAGTCTCACTCTGCCTAGGCTGTAGTGCAATGACGCGATCTCCGCTTACTGCAGCCACCGCCTCCGCTTCCGCCTCCACACGCAAGGGCTGGGTGCGGTGGCTCACACATGCAATCCCAGCACTTTGGGAGGCTAAGGCAAACGGATTATTGGAGGTCAGAAATTCGATACCATCCTGACTAACATGGTGAAACGTCGTCTTTATTAAAAAAGAAAATAGAAAAAAGAAAACGCTGGTGTTGTGGTAAGCGCCCGTGACCCCAGTTACTCGGGAGGCTGAGGCAGGAGAATCGCTTGAACCTGGCAGGCGGAGGTTGCAGTGAACGTGCCAGGGCCGTCGAGCCTGGGTAAAAGAGATTGACGATTGGCCGCTAATTAAATTTGACACTTTTTTGTGATGAAATAAGACTAATACCAAAAGACCTCACTTTCTTCTCGATCAGAGGGCTGGCTATCTCAAAACTAGCCATGTGCACACACACAGACACATGTTCATGACTGTCTATTTATTTATTTTTGAGACGGAGTTTCGTTCTTGTCGCCCAGGCTGGAGTGCAATGGCGCAACTTCAGCTCACTGCAAACTCCGCCTCCCGGGTTCGAGCGATTCTCCTGTCTCAGCCTCCCAAGTATCTGGGATTACAAGCATCTGCCACCACGCCCAGGTACTTGGTTTTTGTTTGTTTGTTTGTTGGCCTGGTAACACTGCAAGACTCTGTCTAAAAAAAGAAAAAAAAAGAAGAAAAGATATCCATGCTGAATATGACCATATATTGTGAAGATTCAATCTTGACTTTCTTTGATTCACACCTGGCTGGTCACTGTATTGGGCTCAAGAAGGAGAAAGGAGAGTAAAGTTCCGCATTCAATGAGTCATTATTTTCCAACCACAGAAGGTAGACTGAACCATGGCTGCCTGTGGACTACTGCGATCCTCTAGTACAGCAGCTACATAACTTATCCCTTTTTATCATTTTTAATCATAGTTATATTTTCCATTTTTTGGCTACTGTACTATGTACTATCTGCAGTCCCCGCCCCCGCCTTCACACACATGGCACAACTGGGCTGCAGCCTGAGCTACCTGCATTCTTTAGTCAATGTAACAATCCTCTGTTATGGATAGTTATCTCCACTCTAGAAAGGAGAAAACAGACATGCAGAGGTTAAGAAATTCTCTTAAAAAAAAACTGTTGGTGAGAGGTACTGTCCAGGTCGGGCTAAGTGGAGGCGGGCGGATTGCCTGAGCTCAGGAGTTCACAACCAGCCTCAGCAACACGGTGAAACCCTGTCTCCACAAAAATACAAAAAATTAGCCGGGCGTCGCAGAGTGTGCCGGTAGTCCCAGCTACTCGAGAGGCTGATGCAGGAGAATTGCTTGAATCCAGAAGGCAGAGGTTGCAGTGACCCGAGATCGCGCCATTTCACTCCAGCCTGGGCAACAGAGTAAGAATCCTTCTCAATAAAAAAAGAAGAAGAAGAAGAAGAAGAAAGACATTCCAGATTCCAGTCAGCATTGGTTTTACTTCAAAGCCTGTACTCTATTAAGCAGTGTTTTCTCAAGCTGCAGATCTGAACAAGCATGTAAAGTTGTGAAATCAATTTAGTTGTCAAGGCCAAAATATTTATCTGTTCAGTGAATTAGAATCGAATATAAAATACCAGTTCTCACTGCATGTAGTTTTAGTTATATACACAAATCTCTGTGATAGGCCCTCATATAAAAGATATTTCTACTGCACCTGTTCACATGTCCAGAGTGGTAGTATGTCTTTCTTCTTCAATTTCCTGAGCTTTTATAGTCATAAAATATTATCAAGTATGTTGCTTTTTAATGAGCTAAGAAAATAATTTTTTATCATTGACATTTTTAAAGCCCTTAAGGAACCCTGAGTGGTGGAAAATGGGGGACACTCATATCTTTTTTATTTTGGACATGATAGGAGTAATATGAAGCTACAAATATGATTATAAAGCAAGGGTAAAAATGTGATTTGAGAAAAATTGAAAGAAAAGAGAAGATTATGCATGGCTGCTGTTACCTCACAGTTCTGCACTTACAGAGTTTAATTCTGAATTTCTGTATTGTAGGATGATGTTACCATGACTGCTTTATTAAAGACGGAGTTAGGAAAAGAAGTGCTTTATACTAGATAGATATATTATCTTCAGCATTGTTTTTCTTTTTACTTAAGTCAACAATTAAAGCTCTGGGTTGCACGGCCACAGTTATTCACCACAGCAATGTTTGGAATGGTAAAATATTTCAAACAACTTGAATGCTCCTACATTAGAGAGTTGTTGGATAAAGTGGGACACATTTACACAGTACAGTAATATGCAGCTACAAAAATGACTTTGATCTCCGTAAAGCAGTATACAGTGAATTCCAGGATATGCATTTAAGTGATAAGGCAAAGTAGAAAAGAATATATACATAATACAATGAACTTTACCTTGAGGAATTCTGGCAATCAGCACCTTAACTAAGGTAAACATCACAAAGTAAGGAGATATATGTGCATTATAAACTCATTGCATTGAGGACATTTTATCATTTTGGAAGTATTTCCTGTGAAAAACACATAAACTCACTCCACTGAAAAGGGAAATTCATCAAGGGATATTCTTCAAAATAACTGATCAGCACTCTTTAAAATCATGAACATCATAAATATAAGAACAGACTGCAGAACTAATACAGACTTAAAGAGACTAAGAAACAAGTAATGACTAAATTCAATGTGAGATCCAGAATAAGATCCTGAGACAGAAAAAAAAAAATTAGTGGGAAAATGTGTGATATTTGAATAGGTCTAATGTTTACTTAATATTTTACCAATGTCTATTTCCTATTTCTGATAATTGTGTATGACTAGGTAAAACATTAACATTAGAGGAAAACAGTTGTTGAAAATAAGAAACATTGTGTACTGTTTTTGCAATTTTGTTTTGCAAATTTTTGCAAAAAAAAAATTCTCTTAGTATTTCACGATGTTAGAATACTGTTCATACATGGTAAAAAGAAAAAATACAAAATACCAAAATGTGATATAGATTCTTCATAGCAGTGGAAAAAAAATAACAACATAGTAACACTTAAGGGAGGGAGGAAGATAAAAATTAAATAATGTTGGAAAACAAAATTCATTGATACTGGCTGGGTGGGTGCAGTGCCTCACCTGTAATCCTGGCACTTTGGGAAGCTAAAGTAGGCAGATTACCTGAGGTCAGGAGTTTGAGACCAGCCTGCCAAACATGGTGAAACCCTGTCTTTACTAAAAATACAAAAATCAGCTGGTTACTGTGGCAGGCATAAATCCTGCCCTTAAGGTCAAAACAATCTTATTAATGTAAATACATACTTACTATAATTTTGTCCTTAGGCAAATTCTCTATGGTCTTTCAGCCTTAGGGGTTGGGATGGGGTAAGGGTGAGTGGGCAAATTCACCAACTTGTCAGGAGACATGGCTTCTGTTTATAAGTCCCTATTAAATGTTTCTGAGAAACTGGATTTCTCATCTTCCTTCTTATGCCTCTCAGTTTCCTTGGCCTTAAGAGGCAGATATGCATAGAACTAGTAACGGAGGAAGATGTTTTAAGTATAATATACCTGTTTAATTTATGACAGTTACAATGTAAGTGTAGTGGATGACAATTAGACTACTGCAACATATTCATAAAGTTTACTATAGGCTACATTGGTTTTGGCAATAGAAGCAACTTTTCTATTCAGTTTAGCATTGAACCTATAACCATTTTTAAAAACAATCTTTTCAGCATCTATTTATTCAAACTTCTGGCCGCTGTCTTTGGAAGAGGTGGTTTAATGAATACATTGCATTTGGCCTTCTTGTGTATCTTCAGTTTTTCAGTTTTTCTCTTTATCTGTGATACTTACTGTTATTGTTTCCTCAATATCTCTTTACTTTTCCCTCTCCATTCCCCTTATATTATATGAATTTGTTGGTTTATAAGTGTAAGGATTTTCGATTTACACATAATCACTAATTTATATGCAGTGGCAGCTTTGCATAGTGTTTTAACAGATCGATTCTCGTGTAGACTCTATTGCTACATAACACATTGTCCAAAATTTAGTGGCTTAAAATAATAGTAAATACTCATTACGTCACACAGCTTCCATGATTCAGGAATTTGACGATGAAGGAAGAGTAGTTTCAACATGAAATCTCTCATGAGGTTGGAGTCAAGATATTTGCTGGGACTTTAGTCATCTGCAGAGTTACACTGAAGAATGGGGCTGGAAGGTTCCCAGATGGCTCACCTGGCTAGCAAGCTGGTGTTAGCTATCAACAGAAGACTTCTGTTCCTTGGCACATGACATCCTCCGTAGGGCTACGCGAGGGCTCAGTATCTGGCAGCTGGCTTTCCCCAGAGTGATTTAAGAGAGAGCAAAACAGAAGTCAGAATACCATTTATGACTTCACTTTGGGAGTCACAATATTTGTTAGTTTCATAGGTCAGAGCTGTCCAATCTGGGAGGGAGATACAAAACCTGTGAATACCAGATGATAACTCATTGAGACATCTTGGAGTCTGGGTATCAGAGTGCCAGAGACGTACTACTCCGTTTCAATCTCCATTCTCTATCATTTACTAAGTAACTTTAAGAAACTTACTACACTGTATTTCTCAATTTTCTCATGCCTAAAATTTGGACGGGAATATTGCAGTAAATTGTACTATTGCTCCCATGTTTTTGCCGCTCTTTTTGGGAGTATTATATATTCTGGCCCATTGACATGGGTTTACAATATTCCTCTCCATATGAGGAGCACTCTTTCTTACTACCTGCATGTCAGTCTTTACATGTGAGCTGCTTTGCTTCTACTCAATGAAATATGAGTAGAAGTGTCCACTTTCCTGCAGAGTCTTTGCACATAATGAGATCCCTTTATGTCGATTTCTCTCAGCCTGGATCTCGCTATGAAGAAGATAGTTTTCAGAGCCATTGCTGATACAAACAGAAATAGAATTTGAGCCCAAAATAACCCTTCTTGTTATTATCCACCAAGATTTGAGGAGTTGTTATGTAATTTGACAAAAAACTTCATGATGACAGCTATTACCTACTTTAGTAGTATTGTTGCTAGGATTAGATAATATTTTTGAATTACTTATAACAATGTCTGGCACATGGTAAGAATATCTGTTACTATGATTATTCAAACCTGAATTCACATGAGAAAGGTTTATAAAGCGTATGATTACTTTATCAATTTATAGTTAAAGAGACATTTTATATTAAAAATAAGTATCAGAGATGTTTTTATTGCATTACTTTCTGGTGTGGAGACAAAGATACAAATTAGAAGACAATTTCTAAGCATAGAGTTGTAATCAAAGACATTTTCATCAAGCAGTGGTGTCTGATCAGTCGGGTTTTCTATCCTAGGGACACTTGTGTACTGCATTCTGCTCTGTGGAAAAGATACAGTGAACAATTCACCATTCTGTGAATTCTTCCTTTTCTACATGAGCTCCAATCTTCCTTTTTCATAGTTGCTCTTACATGAACTCTCCGAATTTGTTGTATGGAGACTAAAGTAATTCAATCTTAGATGCTAATCTGCCATGTTGACTCCTGAATAATCCCAGTTCTGGGAATGCCTCTACGATTTCTACTTGCACCCACTTATCATGAAAAAAGTTTGTCAATCTGCATTGCTGTCCATATTATGAATATAGCCCAGTGCATTTAGTTACCTAGTCTACTCCTCACGGACATGCTCATGGTTGTATAACCTGGCAAATTTAATTTTGTTGACTCTTCAGACTTGTGTCTCTAAACTATGTCATAAGAAATTTGATGATTCTCAGGCCACCGTGGTGTCTGAAAACCAAGATGCATGTGGAGACCATGTTTGGGCATTTCTCTCCTCCCTTCTTCTCTGTTTCCCCTGCTTCTCCCCTCCCCTCTCTAATTTCAGTAAAGCTGAACACAACCAACTAAATTGACTTCATAAATAGCAATCAGAACACTGAAGAAATACTAGGTTATAGGCATGTTTTTTTTTTAAAAAAAAAATGGTGGTGGCCAGGCACAGTGGCTCATGCCTGTAATCCAGGACTTAGGGAGACCAAGGTGGGCAGATCACCTGAGATCGGGAGTTTGAGACCAGCATGACCAACATGAAGAAACCTTGTCTTTACTAAAAATACAAAATTAGCCAGGCATGGTGGTGCATGCCTGTAATCCCAGCTACTCGGGAGGATGAGGCAGGAGAATTGCTTGAACATGGGAGGTGGAGGTTGCTGTGAGCCGAGATCGTGCCATTGCACTCCAGCCTGGGCAACGACAGTGAAATTCCGTCTCAAAAAGAAAGAAAAGAAAAATGGAGATAAGAGTATAAGGGTTATTATAAGGATTAAGTATTTGTCTTAATCCTTATGATAACCCTTATATTCTTATCACCATTTTTAGAGGTGGGTATGATTTTGTCTGTACAGTACATACTATGTGCTTAGAATAGTACCTAGCTCATAGTATGTACTCTACAGACAAAAATCATACACAAAGATGTTAATTGCTCATGTTCTTACAGCTAAGATAGCTGCCTCTCTTCCTGAGATTTTTCTAGTAACAAATTCTACTTTGTAGATTATTGTTATCCCAAGTACCAAAAAATTTTATTTTCCTAATTGTTACCTTTATTTTTTTTTTTCCTCTGAGACAGAGTCTCACGCCTGTTGCCCAGGCTGAATTGCAGTGGCATAATCTCTGCTCATTGCAGCCTCTGCCTCTTGGGCTCAAGTAATCCTCCCACCTTAGCCTTCAGAGAAGCTGTGAACACAGGTGAACGCCATTATGCCCTGCTATTTCTTGTATTTTTTGAAGAGGCAGGATTTTGCTATGTTGCCCAGGCTAGAACTTTATTCCTAAGCACTCTTCCTTGATTTGGAGTTGAGGCAGAAAGCAGGGAGTGGACTAAAAAACACGAAGTGATTTGTAAGATAATGCACTTATTTTATGAAGTCACGGCATGATTCATGTCAGCTTTCCTCATAGTTTCTACCAGTGACACTCACCGTCTGGAATACGGACAATTCAGGGTTTTATGTTTTCTGTTTCTTTCCCTTCTTCCCACTTTAGTCTGATAAAATGCTTCCACCACTTCCCAATCAGAATGCCATTCCTAAACATTCCTTATGGAAAAATTCTAGAGTTCCCAATATTGAGAGATTTAAGGGACCACAGATATCACAAATCCTTCCACTTTACAAAACAAGAATCTTGAGCCCAGAGGGGTGAAGGTACATCCAGAAGAAGTGACCATCCTTCAGATTTCCAGCAGCATGAGGACCAGGTCAGATATTTAGGACTGGCAAAAACTCCCAACTGTGCGCTCTCTGCACATGAGTTGCTCAGGAGAGGGCAATGCTCATTCAGTCCTACTGTTTGTCAGGGTATAAGTACAGTCCACTCTAGAGATTTCATATAGAATAAACTACATAGATGTAATTTGATAAACAGGTGATGAAAGAGTGGAGAGACCCAAGAGAGGGGATGAGGGCAACCCAAAGATAAGCTGCAGCAGAAAGTCGCCACCTCCGTGTTCTAGAACAAAGGGAACAGGTGATGCTGGAGTCAAGCAGGAAGAGCACAGTCTGGTAAGGCAGGAACTGAGACCAAGAGGAGAAAGGCTCTGTGGTAGGACTGGAGTCAAAGTACCAAGGAAGCTGGAGAAGCCTCAGGAAACAAAGAAAAAGACACATACTCTAGCCCCACCATCATCTTTCATCAGGGCCATTCATTGGCCAATTCTACTGGAAACTAAAGAGCAAGGACACCTGGGAAATGTAGTTTCCACTGAGGAACAGCAGCATCAGAGTAAATGGGCAAGTGATAGAACAATCAGAAACTCAAACACAAATATTTCTACAATTTTAGACATCTAAGCATGTGACCCTGTACTTGCACTTAGCAAAGTGCCCTAGAAAACACAGAGGTGCACTTCCATTTTTAAGGATGTCGTATTAAGAAGGCATTTTGCCTTGTTTTGAACAGGTTGTGATTTACCCAGTGTGGCAGCTATTCTCTAGGATGATCCCTGCCTCTGAGGGTTCATCCTCTGGCATTATCTCCTTTCCTGTGTGCTGTGCCTAGGAACTTGCTTCTAACAAATAGAATATATCAAAAATGATGGTGTGTCATCTTTGAGATTAGAAGGTTATGGCTTCTTTCTTGTGCCCTCTCACTTGCTCATTCTTTCGGAAGAAAGTCAGCCATGTGGTGCACTGTCCTGTGGAGAGGCCCACATAGGGATCTAAGAGGCCTTTGCTCTAGCAGCCCTGGAAAGAATTGAATCATGTGAAGGAGCTTAGAAATGGATCGATTACATGTAGTTTGGATAGTATAGTAACCCATAATAAATTTTGGCAACAAGGAATAGCAATCTCATCTTGAGACACAGCTTCTGATCCAAAAGTTAGACTCAAGCAGTCTGGTTTCTAATCACACAGACAGAGGACTGATCCACAAGTTCTGTAGCATGACACAAATGTGGGCCCACCAGAAACCAGAAGCCGAACTCTTAGGTCCTGCACCACTGAGTTCCACTGTGGCATCTGTGGCATGTGGCAGTAGGACCTCGGCATATTTCAACACTACCCAGTGCAAAATAGGAAGTAAGCTGTTCTACAGTGCTCCTTTAAAAATAGCTAATGTTAAATGGAGAGGAAAGAGAGATAGTGGGCAAACAATGGACGACAGAAAGGGGGCATAAATGGAAAATCACAGAGAGAGCTATGGGTTTGTGACTTTCACTAAGAGCATTTGAGAAGATGAGATACAAGGTGATTGGAATAATGGTTTAAAAGTTAAATCCTAGCCCCTTAATGAAAGCTTATATCCACTCATTTCCACTGTCCACCACCTTCCTCTGAATTTAATTCCTCTTGTGGCTTCTGCCTGTCTTGTCAGCAGGCACAGCGTTGCTTGTGCCAGCTGGAAGTAGTGGGCAGAGGGTTGCAGATACACAGTGCCTGTTCTCCTGCAGCCTACGGAGCCCTGAGCCCAGGAAGTGGGTAGCCTGAAGCACAGAGGGGCTGTGCTCTGGAAAGGGACCCACACACAGCCTGGGCTGCTCCTTTTCATAGCGAAAGCATGAAAGCGGACTTGATAAAGAGAATAAACATTTTCTGTGTGGGTGTCAGCTGAGAAAGCCAGACTTCCAGCACCTGGGAACATTGGTTGATCCTCCCACTGGGAAAGAAGCATCCATTGTTCCCAGTTCATTGCCAGGCAACCCAGAAAAAGTCCCTGGGGTCATTGGTTGAAGAGCTCTGCTTGAGTCTTCACGGGGCCTTTGCATTCCTAGCTACGCTGTTGCTGACAGTTCACACTCCCAGCATCACCATCCACGAGACCACTTTCTCAGAAGGCCTTTCTGCCCCTCTGACAGTGGGAAAATGGTCATCCATGGGCCTTACTGTGAAGGTGAAATTCAAACAGGTGAGTATCTGCAAAAAGAGTGTTCTAGGCTTCCTCATAAAACTGGGAGAACAAACATGAAAACAGCTTAGGCGGGAAACAATATAGATACATATACAGTGAGTACAGCTCCTAGGAAAGAGTATGGAACTTTAATCAGACCGGAAGCATAGGGATCACTTGAGACAGGCCCCTTCTGGGTAAGAAAACAGCACAATAGAGTGACCCCATGTGCCTGTGCTGGATGGAGCTGGGGAGCGGGGAGACAGAGATGAGATTATCATTACCAGGAAGAAGCAGAGAATATTTACGGTAGTGGTGTGCTGATATATGTTTACTGGTTCTCGAGGAACAAACCAAAAACCCCGATATGCCATATGCTAGTTCCCACAGTACAAATACTGCCATTATGGCCAATTTCAGACTGCCAATGTTACACTGGCCACAGGGCAGAAAGGAAGGAAAGCTTCAAAATGCCACTTAGACCTTTAATTGGAGATCAGAGAAAATGACAATGCGAAGGGCAGAAATATAACTCAATGTGTGGATGTGGAAAAGCCACTGACTTGTTTCTGTGACCACCTCTAAGGCCAACCAATTCAGAACCCCAGCCTCTTCATTCTCAATGTGAAGGAACTGTCCTAAAGGAAATGCAAGTTTCTTTCTGTGCTCTTTCATTGATTCTTTCCTCCTATAGGGCCGGTCTACCAAGGGCCTTCCTTATTTTTCTTTTCTATGCCAAGATTGCTCAAGGACCCAATCAGGATGAATTCTCCACATCCTCACTGAAGGTAGGGAGTCAAATCGAACCAAAAGCAGAATGGGCAGAGTAGGGGGCATCCTGTTTGGAAAGCCTGTGCTTCTGGAAAGGTGGTTCAGCTGAGGTACAAACATGCATGCCCTCAAGTGGGGCTGCTGCTTCTGAACCTGGAATTTACTTGGTGGGAGGTGTGTGGTTGCATTCCACCACCATTCAACATTCCATGTGTATCAGGCTGACTCTTCTAAAAGCTTCATTTAGCCATGGGGGCAAACTGCAACCAGAAGCAGTATAGTTCTTAGGGGTAAGAATCCCAATTACTTCCATCTCTGCAGGTGGAAGTTAGCAAATCTCTGCCAGAAATCCCAACATACTCTCCTGCATTCACTTTTTCCACATTTGAAAATGACAGACTGACGGATGATAGTCTTTATATAAACTTGCACATATTTATGTCAGGTTTCACAAGGAACAAACTGTTTTCTCATGTGCCATCTCATTTGATAGTTTTTCACAACTCTGGGAGGTACTATCATCTTATTTTACAGAAGAAAAATTCTGACATGGCAGGTAACTAATCCCATCAGACACTTGGTGAGTGGCAGGGCTGGAACGAAAGGTCAAGTATTTTGGCTCGATTCCTGTGTTTTTCCAGAACAACTGAGTGCATGTCTATGCAGGGTTGTGTGTGTGTACACACAGAAAACCCCACTTTTTATAGGTTTATTGTATAGACCTGTTTTGCTTTTTGAGACAATGTCTTGCTCTGTTGCCCAGAGCTGGAATGCAGTGCTACGATCACAGCTCATTGCAGCCTTGACCTCCGGGGCTCAGGCAATCCTCCCCTCCGCTCCTGAGTCTGAGACCAAAGTGCAGCCTCACCACGACAGCTAAATCTTACACATTTTGTAGAGAAGGGGTTTCGCCATACTGTCCAGGCTGGTCTCGAACTCCTAGGGTCAAGCTATCTGCCTGCCTCAGCTTCCCCAAATGCTGGGATTACTGGCCTGAGCCACAGTACCTGGCAAGGCATTTCTTAAGAATAAACTGGGTATCCGTTCTTTCAACTCAGCCTATGAGATTAAGGTGGCTGTCCCACCAGCTCCTGAAAATTCAGGGCCAGAATTTAAATTTCCACCCAGAGTAAGCTTCATGAATTCATGAGCCATTTACTGAGTGACTATTTGCCAGTAAGGCATCCACTGCTGTATTCCCAGCTCTCAGCGTGGCCTGCCAGCATTCAGAACCATGTTGGGAGCTGGGAATACAGCAGTGGACCATACATGTCCCCAGCCACCAGTACACAGATTTTTTTAAGAGTAACAGAGACAGTCTTAAAACCAGATCTTGACTGCAGATGAAAAAGGCAAAAGAGGGCAGGCAGGTCAGGAGGATGTTTCCTAATTCCTATGCAAGGCAGGCAGGAAATGGCAATTTAACCAGGGAGATGTTCTAGGCAGAAAAATAGTGACACATGCCTTCCTCTGCCTTTGCATTACCTTTTATTTCCTTATGCCAGAGTTGAATTTGTGAAATCTGCTCCTATTACAAAGTATTATATATTACACGTTAAGATTGTGTATATTACAAATAAAATTATGTCAAAATTAAGAAATTACACAGTACAATTAAAATTAAATGTAATTTCAAAATGAAATAATTTGTGCTGATCTTTAGAGCACCAAACAATTCATACACATGATCTTCATTTTAGAGGTGAAGAAACTGAGGTTTGAAATAACTAAATGATGGTCATAGTTTTTTTTTTTGTTTTTTTTTTGAGACAGAGTCTCATCCAGGCTGGAGTGCAGTGAACTTGGCTAACTACAACCTCCCCCTCCCAAGTTCAAGCAGTTCTCTTGCCTCAGCCTCCCAAGTAGCTGGGAGTACAGGCACATGTCACCATGCGTGGCTAAGTTTTTGCATTTTTAGTAGAGATGGAGGTTTCACCATGTTAGTCAGGATAGTCTCCAACTCCTGACCTCAACTGATCCACACACCTTGGCTTCCCAAAGTGCTGGCATTACAGAAGGAAGCCACAATGCCTGGCTCACATCGTTTTTAGAAGAACCTTGAAGCTAACCCAAGAGTGACTGCAATTTTCAGTTCACCATTCCAGCAGAATAGCATAGCAATTTCAATTTTGCAGTAAATCAGGGTTAATAATCCCAGAACTGTTTGATAGCAAAATACTAAAACAAATCAAGTAAGTGCCTACCAAAAGAGGACAGGTTACATAAAATATAATGCATGTGCATCATGCAATACACAGAAGCTCTGCATGTTCTCACAGGGAAAGTTCTCCAAGATAGATTGTTAGGAAAAGGGCTAGTGCAGAATAGTGTATGCAGTCTGCTACCTTCCAAGAATGAAAATAGTGAAGACAACACCTATGCTTCATTATCGACTGACATCAGCAAGAATGAATACTGGGCAGATACACAGGAGAAAGACAGGAATCCCCTGGGAGAAGTTGAGGTGTGGATTCTCTCTAGTCATCTTTTTATTTCAAATTGTTTGAACCCTGTGAATGTAATACCTACTTTAAAAATTAAACACATTTTGTACTCAAAAGAACTTTCCCTTGATGAATATTCTTTCCCTCCATTTGACCCTCCTTACCGCCCCCACACATGACGTACAATGTTTTTAATACAAAAATTTGCAGATGCAGAATCAATGAATGATTCAGGAACACTGATGCCATCCATCCACTTTTTCCTTAGAATCGGTAGGTTTGGCAGGCACTCAGGATCCTGGCATCTCTCTGAAATGAGAAGCTTTTGCAACCTAAGAGAGAAGAAAAGGAGAATATATCTGAAAACCTCCTTCTTGGCCTTCCTTACACATACAGAAAACCTTACAGATCCTTTTCTTCATAATGAGTTAGCTTGTTTACAGGTACCAACCCTTCTCAATTTCTCAAAAAGCTCACTGCGGTGCCCTGTCCTCCAGGCTAGACACTCTAGTTTTGCTCTTCAGATAGGACTGGCACATTAAAAATACTGAATGTCCAGTTAAATCTGAGTTTCAGATAAAGAGTAGTTTTTTGTTGTTGTTGTTGTTGTTATTTTAAAGTATAGGATGTCTCATGTAGTATCTGGGGTGGTGCGGCGAGGGGCATACTTAAAACAATTATTGCTTGTTTGAAATTCAAATATAATTGGGTGTCTTGTATTTTATATGGCAAAGTCATACTGATTCCACCTGGAGGAAGCTAGTCATGTGCACTTGAACACATTAGCCCAGGGGCACAAGAAGTACCAACCCCAGTGCAATTCAACAGAATTTTCTGTGATGATAGACATGTTCTATGTCTGCGTATCCAATACAGTAGATGTAAGCAACTTTAAGTGTTGGTGAGACTGAGAAACTGAATTTTTGATTGAATTATTTAAATTTAAAATGTCACATGTGGCTAATGCCTACTGTATTGGAGAGCACAACTCTAAAAATAATAGTGCCCTTCAATTTAGCTACTGGGATTTAAGATCTAGTGATGGCTAAAATGACACATAACTCAGGAATACACTCCTAAGTCTCTGCAGCTTAGACAGTGAGTAGCCCATTTCTACACAAACATGTTTTGCTGTCAACATAATCATTCCGTTACTTTTTTTTTCCCTCCCTGTATTTACTGGAGATCTATTAAAAGGATGTGAAGGCCCAGGGTACAGGTACATGTGAAAAGCACAGTGAACAAGTTTAGGTAGAATACTTCAAGCAACTTATCCTAGTAGATAAGAGTGTTAACTGAATAATCTCAGCATTAGAATATAAAAGCTGGGGCCAGGTGCAGTGGGGCTCATTACTGTAATCCTAGCAATTTGGGAGGCCAAGGCAGGAGGATCACTTTAGGCCCCAGTTTGGAGACCAGCCAACGTCAGAAACACCATGTCTAAAAACACAAAAACTAGCCAGGCGTGGCAGCACGCACCCGTAATCCCAGCTACTCGGGAGGCTGAGGCAGGAGAATCGCTTGAACCTGGGAGGTGAAGATTGCAGTTGGCTGAGATTGTGCCACTGCACTCCAGCCTGGACAACAGAGCGAGAATCTGTCTCAAAAAAAGAAAGAAAGAAAACATAAAAGCTGGGAGGTTCCATTATCACAAAATAAACATTAACTGGATGAAACAGCACAGAATATTTGATCACTCAAGCTGTGTGACCATTTTCTTTCCATGATTTTAAGTAAACATCTATTAACCCTAGACCCAGAGCATATTAAAGTGAATTATTTGCTGCATAATGCCATCTATAGAGAACAGGCCCTTAAAAGAATTAACAACAATGTAGGTGACTTAGACTTATCAATATACATGAAGTCTGGAGAGGTTAGTGCAGAAACTGGGAAAATGGTAAGAGTGTCGAAAACAAATGGGGTATGATCCTAAACCTTACTCTGTTCCTAGTAGCCGGGTAAGGTGAGTAGGGGTAACGTTTAACAATGATTTGTAGATATACATTTTTATATAGAAATTCAGATAATCACACTCTGGGCAGTGAAATAGGTTTCTGGGCTGAAAAATATCTATTTTTTTTTTTTTTTTTACCAGATATTTGCATTTCCACTAAATGTCAGGCCCTCTGGTAGATGCTGGGACATAACAGTGAATGAATAGACAGACCAAATCCCTAGTTACTAAGCAGTTTAATGGAAAGAGGCAAACAACAAAAATCTGATAAATAAAACTTCAAACTGCATTTTAAAGAATCTTAACAGGGGCCGGGAGCAGTGGCTCATGCCTATAATCCCAGCAATTTGGGAGGCTGAGGCGGGTGGATCACGAGGTGAAGAGATCGAGACTATCCTGGTCAACAAGGTGAAACCCCATCTCTCCTAAAAAAAAAAAATAACAAAAATTGGCTGGGCGTGGTGGTTCACGTCTGTAATCCCAGCACTTTGGGAGACCGAGGCGAGTGGATCACAAGGTCAAGAGATTGAGACCACACTGGTCAACATGGTGAAACACCATCTCTACTAAAAATACAAAAAATTAGCTGGACATGGTGGCGCGTGCCTGTAGTCCCAGCTACTCAGGAGGCTGAGGCAGGAGAATTGCCTGAACCCAGGAGGCGGAGGTTGCGGTGAGCCGAGATCGCGCTATTACACTCCAGCCTGGGTAAACAAGAGCGAAACTCCGGCTCAAAAAAAAAAAAAAACAAAAATTAGCTGGGCATGGTGGCGCGTGCCTGTAATCCCAGCTACTCGGGAGGCTGAGGCAAGAGAACTGCTTGAACCCAGAAGGCGGAGGTTGCGGTGAGCCGAGATCGTGCCATTGCACTCCAGCCTGGGTAACAAGAGCGAAACTCCGTCTCAAAAAAAAAAAAAGAATCTAAACTGGATGAGTAATAGAACATAATTCGAGGTGGGAAAAGGAGAAAGCTTCCTTTCTTGAGTCTCTATTTATACTTTTAAGTTAAAAAAATAAATCAATATTTGCCATGCGTGGTGGCTCAAGCTTGTAATCCTAGCACTTTGGGAGGCCAAGGCAGTAGGATCACCTGAGGTTGGAAGTTCAAGACTAGCCTGACCAACATGAAGAAACCCCATCGGTACTAAAAATATAAAATTAGCTGGGTGTGGTGGTGCATGCCTGTATTCCCAGCTACTTGTGAGGCTGAGGCAGGAGAACTGCTTGAACCAGGAGGTAGAGGTTGCGCCATTACACTCCAGCCTCGACAACAAGAGCAAAACTCCATCTCAAAAAAAAAAAAAAAAACTTCGTTATTTTAACAGTCCACATAGAGATGTTTATAAAGGTTAACCTCATTCTATTAGGTTGGTGCAAAAGTAATTGCAGTTTTTGACACTGAAAATAATTGTAAGAACCACAGTTACTTTTGCACCAACTTAGTTTCGGCTTTCTTAGATAATAATTAAAGTCACAGGTTTTCTTCCATACAGGTCTCTATTTCCTCTCATCAGTCGTGTGTGAGTGTATTTCACTGGATTACTGTTTTGTGTAGCTGCGTTAACATTCCATAGTGTAAATGGATGTCTCACTATGTCAACGGTATTCTTATTTATGGTTATTTAAATGTTTTACATTTATGATTAGGTTTTTTTTCCCTCATTAGTTTGGATTTGTTTTGTTTTGAGACAAAGTCTCACTCTGTCACCCAGACTAGAGTGCAGTGGCGTGATCTTGGCTCACTGCAACCTCTGCCTCCTGAGCTCAAGCAATTCTCCTGCCTCAGCCTCCCAAGTAGCTGGGATTTCAGGCATGTGCCACTGTGCCTGGCTAATTTTTCTATTTGTAGTAGAGACAGGGTCTTGCCATGTTGGCCAGGCCAGTCTCAAACACCTGACCTCAAGTGATCCACCCACCTCAGCCTCCCAAAATGCTAGAATTACAGGCCTGATCCACCATGCCCAGTCTCTCATGACTATCCTTACACATAACCTTACCTAGTGGGACCTTTATTCTAGATTGTTGACACTCTCTCTTTCCAAGAATCTATTAATGAAATTTACTAGATATTCCCAGGAAAAGTTCTCAAAAATTATATGACAATGGCAATTCTTCCTCATACTTGGCAATCCTGCGTATTACTAGCTTTAGTGGTTGTCTATTCATGGGTAAGAAGTACTATCCCTTTGCTGTATTAATATGCATAATTTTGAACTACTAGGAAGGTTTTGCTTCTTGATTTCCATTTGTAATAGACATTTGAATTTAATACATGATATAAAATACCATTTAATCATTTTTTATATTATGTAGTATGTCTTTTTACTAACATTTTGCAGTTATTTGTAAATTGAGGTTATTAACCCTATATATGTTTCTGAAATCCTTTATCCGAATTTATTGCTCCTTTTACAACTATCTTTATATATATTTTGCCTTAAGCTACTTTTTGGCCTACATAGTCTGTGTCCTTTCCTATATGGCTTTTGTGTTTCCTTCTCACTTAATAATGACACACTCCCCCTGTACCCCCCCCCCGCCCCACAGAATTAGGTATACAAAGGTTCTCCTAAAATGTCATCTGACATTTGTTATTTCACATTCTCAGATTTTTAATCCATTTCAGTAGGTCCTTCTCGCTTAGTAATGACACCCTCCCACCCTCATTCCCAAATACATACACACACACACACACACACACACACACACACACACACATTAGGTATACAAAAGTTCTCCTAAAATGTCATCTGACATTTATTTCATATTCTCAGATTTTCAATCCATTTCGGTAGGTCTACTTTTTTTCTGAAAAAGAGCTGAGACCTGAGAGTGAAAAGGAGCTCACCAGAAGAAACATCAAATTACAGGCATTTCAGAGATTGAGCCCAAGAAGGTAAAAGTCTTGAATCAGCTCAGTCTGTGAAATGCCTGTTCTTGGTGACAAGAAACCAGTGTGGCTGGAACAGCAAAGATAACAGCAGAAGAGACAAACAGAGGCCAGAGGTGGTCACTGAGTGGACCCTCAGGTCTTAGAGTGAATTTCATTGCATGTATTGAACATGCAGGTGACCTGACTCACAGATACTTTGGGTTTATAGAGATGAAAGAAATGCAGCAAGTGCCACTTTTAGAATGTTGATTTGAGTAAATGGTAGTGTCACTTACTGAATTCGGACAAACTGGAAGGGATAACAGGCTTAAGGAGTATGATGTTTATTCTTATGTCTTCGAAATATTCAGACTGAAAGGCCTATTTGAGTTCTCAGTGGAGATGTCAAGCAAAAATGTAAATTTGCATTTCAGAAAGGGACAGGCTAGAGATGTAAAACTGGAAGTTTCCTGCATGTAGTCTTCGGAATTGTAGTTACTGAAAAAGCCATTAATGAGGCAGAACAGACTAGGGACCAGAACCAAGCTCCAGGTTTCTAAAATTTAGAGCACAGCATAGTCTGGTCATTTTGAGGTGAATGCTTAATGACAGGACAATCTGTTGTAGTGTGAATCTAGAGCCCTACACTTTCAGCTCCGATTACTAACAAATACAGCAAAGAATGGATATGGTTATCTGCCAGTGTCTATGAAATAATCTATAAGCCAGAAAGAAGTCCTCACCAGAAACTGAACATGTTGGAAACATGGATCTCAGACTTCCAGCCTGCAGAATTGTTAGAAAATAAATGTCTCTCGTTTAAGCCACCAACGTGTGGTATTTTGTTATGGCAGCCCAAGCTGTCTAACACAGATTTTAGTACCAAGGAGTGGGATGCCGCAGCAGCAAATAACTAAAAATGGGGAAGTGGCTGAGGAAATTGGTGATGTCTGGTAAAGTGAGTTTAAGGTTCATGATAGAAGCCAATTGTGAAGGGACTATTGATAGAAATATGGACATTAAAGTCAATTCTGGCAAAGGCTCAGAAAGGAAGAAAGCTGGAGAGAAAGCTTCCATTTTCTTAGAAACTTAGATTCATAATGATCATGAATAGAATGTTGGTTAAAATAGGAACATTAAAAAACTCTAGTGAGGTCTTAGATGAAAATGAGGGACAGGTTTTTGGAGACTGCAGAAATTGCTGTCCTGTTACAATGTGTAAAGAACTTGGCTGATTTACACTCTAGTGTTTACTGGATAGTAGAAATTATAAGCAATAAAACTGAATATTTAGAAGAGATGTGTAATCAAAATACTGAAGGTATGGTTTGGGTCCCCCTTATTGCTTATAGTAAAATGTGAGAGGAAAAAGACTAAATGAAGAAGAAATTGTAAAGCAAAACACAATCAGAAATTGGAGATTTGGAATAGATTTCTCAATCTATCCATATTGTAAAAATTAAGAAAGCTTTCCTTAAAGATGTATGGTTGAAAAATTATTTCTTTCTTTTGTTTTTTTTTTTTTTTTTTTTTGGAGACAGGGTCTTGCTCTGTCATCTAGGCTGAAGTACAGTGGCACATTCTCAGTTCACTGCAACCTCTGCCTCTTGGGTTCAAGCAATCCTCCCAAGTAGCTGGTACTACAGTTATGCACCACCACACCTTAGCTAGTATTTTTGTTGTTGTTTAATGGGGTTTTGACACGTTGCCCATGCAGTCTCACTCGGTCACCGAGGCTGTAGGGCAGTGGCACAATGTCAGCTCACTGCAACCTCTGCCTCCCATATTCAAGTGATTCTCCAGCCTCAACCTTCTGAGTAGTGGGGATTACAGGCACCTGGCATCATGCTCAGCTTATTTTTGTATTTTTAGTAGAGATGGGGTTTCACCATGTTGGCCAGGCTAGTCTAGAACTTCTGACCTCCAGTGATCCACTGGACTCAGCCTCCCTAAGTGCTGGGATTACAGGCATGAGCCACCAGGGCTGCCACTTTCATCTCAAACTCAGAGAGTACAGATAGGGTAGGGTCGGGGTAGAAACAGGTAGTTAATGCTGACTCCAACTAAGTTTCAAAAAATGCCCTGCATAACTGTGTGGGAGAGTCCCTCACAGACAGCTGCCTGGGTGGGACCCCCCTAAACTGAAAGAATGAGACCTCAGGCAGGGCAGATACAGTAGACCACCCACAGAGGCAGAGGTGACTGACGCTGCAACCTCAGTGGGCCCGAAACTCAGGAATTCAAGCCAAAGAGGAGTTTTCTTAAAATCTAACCGAATTTGCCTTGCGAGGTTCTGGACTTGATTAGGACCCATTACGCCTTCCTTCTTTCCTATTTCTCCAATTTTAAATGGGAATGTCTATCCTATTCCTGTTTCACCTCTATACCTTAGAAGCATGTAATGTTTCTGGTTTCAAACAGGTTCAAAGCTGGAAAAAAAAATTTGTCTCCAGATGAATCATACATTGAGTATCACCCATAACCTGATTTAAATGATTTTTAGGTAACATTTTTAACTTTAGAATTGATGCATTTTAGCATCAATTTGGAGTTAAGATTTTCAGGGCGCTGTTGGGATGGAATAAATTTATCTCGCATGGGAGGACACACATTTTGGCAGGCCAGGGACAGAATGTTATAGACTAAACTGTCCCCTGAAATTCATGTTAAAACCCCAAACCCCAATGTAACCGTATTTGGAGATAGAGCCTTTAGGAAGTATATGAAATGAAAAATCACAGGATAGGGCTCTAATCCCATTAGGGCTAGTGTCCTTACAGAAGAGAAGGAGACACTTAGACCTCACTCTCCTCTCAGGGACCAAAGAAACACCATAAACACATAGTGAGATGGCAGCCATCTGTAAGACAGGAACTCACCAGAAACTATGTTGGCACCTTGATCTTAAACTTCCAGGCTCCAAAAGTACAAGAAAAGAAATTTCTGTTCCAAGCCTGGGGAAAAAAAAATCTGTTGTTTAAACCGTCCACTTTCTGGTATTCTGTTATAGCAGTCTAAGTAGGCTAAGACAATGAAGGATGTGACGAAACATTAGGTCCCAACATCATACCAAAGAGGCTGGAGTTTAACACTTTCTTCTTTCAACTGTAGGCAATGTGTACAAGTTGTAAATTCTCAGACATGTTGGCTCCCTTACTTTACCCAAACTACAACTCCAACTGTAATAATAAGGACCAATGAAGTTCTGACATTTCTTCAACATGACTGTACTAATCCAATGCCTGATAATTCATTTTATGTTGAAATGTATATGCCATATTCCAATTTCCGCTGAAGGTGCAATGGTTATATTTGTTCTTTTTAAAATAGATTTATCAGGCTAGGCAGGATGGCTCATGCCTGTAATCCTAGCACTTTAGGAGGCTGGGGCAGGCAAACCTGAGGTCAGGAGATTGAGATCAGCCTGGCCAACATGGAGAAACCCTGTCTCTACCATAAATACAAAAATTAGCCAGGCATGGTGGCACGCGCCTGTAGTCCTAGCTGCTTGGGAGGCTGAAACAGGAGAACTGCTTGAACCTGCAAAAAGGAGGTTGCAATGAGTGAAAAGTGCACCATTACACTCCAGTCTGGGTGACAGAGCAAGACTCCATCTTGAAAAAAATAAATAAGGCCTGGCGTGATGACTCATGCCTGTAATCCCAGCACTTTGAGAGGCTGAGACAAGTAAATCACCAGGTCAAGAGATCAAGACCCACCTGGCCTACATGGTGAAAGCCCGTCTCTACTAAAAACACAAAAATTAGCAGGACATGGTGGTGCAGTCCCAGCTACTCAGGAGGCTGAGGCAGTAGAGTTGCTTGAACCTTTTCTCCTTCCCTTAAATTCTTTAGATTAGGAAGCCATGCGTAACATTCTGGTATGTGGACAAAGTTTACCCATTATGTATGGCTACTCATTCTAGTTTTCTGACAATAATCTCTTAGGGAGATTGGTTATAAAATAGCAGTTTGTAAGTACTTTTTTCCCAGCCTTCGAGCTTAAGACAGTTCTTTAGTTTGCTCATCTCAAGATTCAGAATAAGGATAAAACCTATCTCTCAAATTGTTGGATTAAATGAATTAACACACTGGAAGCTCATTAAATGTACCTGGCACACAGTAAGTGCCTAATAAGCCATCTCTTTTATGCAGCCTGTGTTCTGATTTCAGAATCTACACTTACTGAGCCAGGCTCTTTTCACTGCAAGTAAGCAAAAGTATACAAGGAAGAGATGGACGCATGAAGAGGTTAAGCCCTAGGCCAAGGTTTCTCACCTATCGGGAGGTGGGATCAAAGGCAATTTGGCCTGGGAATAAAAATGATTCCAAGGCCCATATAAAGCAATTCCAGTCTAAGAACCCAAGTTCTCAGACACACAGGAAATGCTTAAGAGGAAGAATCCAGTCCTCACAGCAGACTCTGGCCAAAAGCCCTGTGAAGCCAGACCTTCCTCAATTCTGATGATTCTTACCCCAGCTGCCCATCAGAATCACTGTAATTTTAAAATATCCTCAGAAAATTCTAACATGTGACCATCAAAAGTGATCATTTGCTTTTATGCCACTTTGTTTTCACCCAAACAGTACCTTTTCCTTTTTTGGGTAGTTGTAGGGAAAAAAGGGGGTAGAGGGAGGGAAGGGCGGAAAAGCCTGGACCCGCTCCAAACCGGTGCCAGTATCCAGGAAGTAGGTCAGCAGTAAACAGCTTCTACTTGGATTATTATTAATATCTTCTGCCAGTCAGGTTTGGAGGCTTGAAACGATTTCATGCAAAACGCTTCAGTGGGGTTCCAGAAGCATTTGACTAAACGACTGAGTCTGTTTTGCCAGTCTAAGCAGATGGGCGCTGAGGCATAAGTAAGACTTACCCAACGCAGACTTCCTTACCCACTTATTTCTGAACACAGCAGAAACGGGACGGGTCCCACTTATTTCCGAACACAGCAGAAACGGGACGGGTCCCACTTATTTCCGAACACAGCAGGAACGGGACGGGTGCAGTGGCTCACGCCTGTAATCCCAGCACTTTGGGAGGCCGAGGCGGGCTATCACTTGAGGTCAGGAGTTCGAGACCCTGTCTCTACTACAAATAAAAAAATTAGCCAGTCGTGGTGGCATGAGCCTGCAGTCCTAGCTACTCGGGAGGCTGAGACAGGAGAATTGCTTGAACTTACGAGAAACTTGGCTAACAGTGAAAACCCGTTTACTGTTACAAAATTTAGCCAGGGATGATGGTGCACGACTGTAACAGGTACTCAGGAGGCTGAGGCAGGAGAATCGCTGAACCCCGGAGGCGGAGGTTGCATTGCAGTGAGGCGAGATCGCGCCACTACACTCCAGCCGAGGCAGTAAGAGCAAAACTCCGTCTCAAAAAAAAAAAAAAAAAAAAAAAAAAGGCAGAAACCGAGATCTGAAAGAAAACCTCGGCGAGACTCAGATTCCAGGAAAATAGGTCCCTAGAAATTTGTCCATGGTCCCAGAACTCCATTTCCTGTGGGTGGAGCAGCTGTCACTAGATCCCTAGAAGCAGAGAGGGTTTTTTGTTTGCTTTTGAGACTTTGTCGCGCGATATCGGGTCACTGCAACTTCCGCCTCCCAGGTTCAAGCGATTCTCCTGCCTCAGCCTCCTGAGTAGCTGGAACTAGTTACGTGCTACCACGCCCAACTAATTCTTGTATTTTTAATTTTTTTTTTAGTTATGGGGATTTCACCATGCTGGCCAGGTTGATCTCAAACTTCTGACCTAAGGCGATTCGCCCTCCTCGGCCTCCGAAAAAACTACGGTCACAGACCTAAGCAGAAGCAAAGGTTTATTGAAAGGTCACAAAAACCTCAGTGTCCCCTTTTCTGGCCGTACTGGAAATCTAGATGCTTGAGCCTCTTAAAAGTATTGCTAACTTGATTTTGTTGAATGCCAAACGTTGTTCTATATTAGGGATACCTTTCAACTCTCTGGTTAAGTTTTTGACAGTATACTCTGCACATTGGCAGGAACAGAACCTAGAAACCTTACAGAATTACGGAAGGCAGGATGCCTGCAGCCTAAAATGAAAAAATAGAAAGGGGACTCCAAACAAGGTTACCATCCCGCTAGTGTACCTTCAATTTTTTTACAAGTAATCAGAAGTTTTTTAGACCTCGAGGCATCTCTGCACATAAACTAGTTAAGCACTATGATCGACTTACAAAACGTTAACTAGAATATTTCGTTAGAATATGGTAGTGCTTGACATTACATAACTAGCTGACCTACTATTACATACGAACAGACCAACCTTTCGTACAGCGTTTCCCAAAAACCTTAAAAGCAGAAATACACTGCCCCACGGTAGAATAAAATTAACTTACCTTAGCACTTTTCCTAGTACCTACAAGCAGTGAGATTAGCTCTTCCTTTGAAACGGTAGGGGGGGCTCTGAAAAGAGCCTTTGGGTTTGATAGTTTCCGGAAGCTCAAATGCCTGTGAAATCACTTGCCCTTGGCCTTGTGGTGGCTCTCGGTCTTCTTGGGCAGAAGTACCGCCTGGATGTTAGGAAGGACGCCGCCCTGAGCAATTGTCACCCGGCCCAGCAGTTTGTTGAGCTCCTCGTCGTTGCGAATGGCCAGCTGCAGGTGGCGCGGAATGATGCGGGTCTTCTTGTTGTCGCGGGCCGCGTTGCCCGCCAGCTCCAGGATCTCGGCGGTCAGGTACTCCAGCACCGCCGCCAGGTAGACAGGCGCGCCGGCCCCGACCCGCTCGGCGTAGTTGCCTTTCCGGAGCAGGCGGTGCACGCGGCCCACGGGGAACTGGAGACCAGCGCGAGAGGAACGGGATTTGGCTTTGGCGCGAGCTTTACCGCCCTGCTTACCACGTCCAGACATGGCAATCAAACAAACAAAAGCACCAAAGCAAAATGCCTAAGCTCACGCGAAAACAAACACGATCAGGAAATATGTAAAACATGGCTGCTTTTATAGCTATTTCCTGGGGAGTAAATACGACCTTCTGATTGGCCGGTAGCAACTGCCAGTGAGGTGGCCAATAGAAAAGCAGCACTTTCATACCTTATTTGCATAGCTCGGCCCATGGATGACAACTGTGCAGTTTGTCTTCCAATTAACTAAGAGGTGCTCTCCATCCCTCATTAGCATAAAAACCCTATAAGTAGCAGAAATCCGCTCATTGCTTTCGACACATTTCTGGTGTTTTAAGATGCCTGAGCCAGCGAAGTCCGCTCCCGCCCCGAAGAAGGGCTCCAAGAAGGCGGTGACCAAGGCGCAGAAGAAGGACGGCAAGAAGCGCAAGCGCAGCCGCAAGGAGAGCTACTCCGTGTACGTGTACAAGGTGCTGAAGCAGGTGCACCCCGACACCGGCATCTCCTCCAAGGCCATGGGCATCATGAACTCCTTCGTCAACGACATTTTCGAGCGCATCGCGGGCGAGGCTTCCCGCCTGGCGCATTACAACAAGCGCTCGACCATCACCTCCAGGGAGATCCAGACGGCCGTGCGCCTGCTGCTGCCGGGGGAGCTGGCCAAGCACGCCGTGTCAGAGGGCACCAAGGCCGTCACCAAGTACACCAGCTCCAAGTAAACTTGCCAAGTAAGCGTCTTAACACCTAAACCCAAAGGCTCTTTTCAGAGCCACCCACCTAATCACATAAGAGAGCTGTGGTCGGACGGTAACTTTCACTTGGCTGGGGAGGGGTATAGAAGGTAGCAATTGCAGCGTGCGGTGGGAAGAAGCATTCATTACATCTTAGAGACGGACAAAGGAGTCAGTACCCTGAAAAAGCGAACCATTCATAATGGGTTTGGGGTCGCTTCGCTGCGCGTTAATTCAAAATGGTGACAAGCGGCCATTTTGCTGAACAGATCACGAACACGTACTCCGCGTTACCTCAGCCTCGCGTAGGTTTGGGACCCAGCTGTCTCGCCGTTTGCGTCGCCAGCATCAACGGCTGTCTGAAAGTCCATTTCGCCACCGGGTTCTAGCCAATAGGCTGTCCTACAGTCATTTTCAACATTAGCCAATCGAGAGAAAGCTGGTTTGAGACCCATATTTACATAGCGGACCGGAGTGAGAACATGGGCAGTCACTGTCTAAGGAAGGACACCCCCTCTGTTTTCGTGGCGCACAATTTCGTTAGTATACTGAGGCTGTCTCTGGGGTTTTTAACTGCCCCGGTAATAAGGTCTTCTAACCTAATACGTGTCAGCTTTATTAAGAGTAAAGCATTACAGAAATAACGTTGATGTAAGCACTGCTGCAGATGTTACTTCATGCATCTTATTCTGTTCAACTGGCTTATCTATTTAAGATTCAAGCCAAATTTTATTTGAATCCCAGTGCTTAGCCATAGTGTGTTGCCTGACTGAAATTTAAAATCTCCTTAGCGGGCGTGTAACCTGCACAAAAGGTTGAAAGTTGATTTAGGAGAACCCAACTCTAAGTGCTAGGTAAATTGACAAGCCTACACTGAACATTGAACTGAGGGCGAGTAAGGACTAGGCGCTGAATGAGACAATGAAGAGGGGAGGCGCCATTAAATTTGGCATACACTGCGTCTCCTAGACGACGTTCCCTTCCTAGACCACTTATGGCCTGGAAAATTCCACATTTCCTTAAGTATTTTACTCATGGTCTTTTCCAGGCAAAGATTTTAAGATGAAAGATTAGAAGTAGTTTTCCTATCTGTTTTTATTCAAGTCTGGAACACGTTTTTAGCAGCGAGAAGTGAGGTTTGCTTTCTCCATTAAAGACTGGGAATGGGCCGGGCGCGGTGGCTGGCACCTATAATCCCAGCACTTTGGGAGGCTGAGGTGGGTGCATTATGAGGTCAGGAGTTCGAGACCAGCCTGGACAAGATGGCCACCCTGTCTCTACTAAAAATATAAGAAGTAGTCGGACGCAGTGGCGGACGCCTGTAATCCCAGCTACTGGGGAGGCTAAGGGAGGGTAATCGCTTGAACACGGGAGGCGGAGGTTGCACTGAGCTAAGATTGGGCCACTGCACTCTACTTTGGGTGACAGAGCAAGATTCCGTCTTATAAAAACAAACAAAAAAACCGAGAATATTGAGAATATACAATAAATAAAGTTATGTTACAGCAGATTTTTTAAAAATTAGATAAATATGTAATTTAGGTTACAGAGTCATTTAACATAAGGACTGTATGATCATAAATGTGCAATTTCTTTCACACCTGGAAAATTAAGGCCAGTGTTTGGTGCTAGAGAAGGCCTTATAGTTGAACACTGCTGTAAAAAATCAAATTTCCAGGCCGGGCGCGGTGGCTCAAGCCTGTAATCCCAGCACTTTGGGAGGCCGAGGCGGGTGGATCACAAGGTCAAGAGATCGAGCCCATCCTGGTCAACATGGTGAAACCCCGTCTCTACTAAAGATACAAAAAATTAGCTGGGCATGGTGGTGCGTGCCTGTAATCCCAGCTACTCAGGAGGCTGAGACAGGAGAATTGCCTGAACCCAGGAGGCAGAGGTTGCGGTGAGCCGAGATCGCGCCATTGCACTCCAGCCTGGGTAACAAGAGCGAAACTCAGTCTCAAAAAAAAAAAAAAAAAAAAAAAATCAAATTCTTAGAGTCTCTTACCAACTAAATTCTTCTATGCCTTTAATGAACCTGGTCAAAGCCTTATTTCCGTTCAGACTGACCCCTCTCCTACCTGCCAACAAACTAATCAGTGTAACGGAAATCTGAAAAAAAAATTCAGTATTCTCAAGCGGATTCCAAGTTCTCTCCCCGCCTTCTCCCCTTTCTCTTACATAAATTATGTTTTTGCCTTTTTTGGATGAAATAATTCTATTGCTTGTTCTGTTTTCCATGCAAGGGCACAGAAAGCAAATCATTAACTCCTTGATCATTTATTTCTGAATTTTCCACCAGGACACTATATATATGACTCACACAATAGGAAACAGCAGGAATGTGTGTCTTGGAAATGTCTTGTCCGGTCTTGGACTCTTATCATCCACATTTGTTTCTTGTTTTTGTTATTCTGATTGCATTTCGCTGATTGGTTGCGTATTGATACCAGTGGTGGAATTTCAATCATGGTTTTCTGGTCACATCATTAAGTGATTAGCCAGTGGTGAGGACAGGAAATCTGGTTTATTTATTAATATTTTTTGGAGTGTTGGCATTTTAAGATGTTGATATTCTCTGTGAGAGCACAGGTTTAGAGAGTTGGTGTTTTTCTTTCTGGCTTTTGATGGGATCCACTATTTGATGTTTTATGCTTTCATACCTATTTCCACCTTCCAAAATTCTTTTGAGTCCAAATAGTTGTCCATGTCTGCAAAACTGGCATTCCTGTGTTAAGAGTACATGAATGTAAAATGGCTGCCCTGTTGTAATTTTTGGCTTTAAAAGGCCTCCTTTTAAAGTCTGGAACTAAAAGGAGACAGAAAGGAAATCAAGGAAACCAAATGCCTGGTCTCAGTAATTTCTATGCAAAAGACTCAAAAGCTCATTAAGTAAGGGTAGAGAATAGAAGAAACAAATGCTATAAATTGGACTGAGTCAGGAAAAAAGAGTGCTTTCAATACCTGAAAAAAAAAAAGATTTAATATTTTATAAACTTTAATGAGTTTACTATAAGGGATATAACACTGGAAACTAAAATTTTCTACTAAACTGAGAATCAGAATTATATTGTCAGCAATGGTGCCACCTGAGGGACCTCTGATCTTAATTGCATGCCTTTATTTCTTTAACTGATCAACATACTAGATAGATAACCTATGACTCTGCTTTTACCTACTTTAAATTCTGTTCTATTGACACAGTTAGCTTTCCTAATTTGCAATAATATTGAGACTATCTTTTTTTTTCTCTTTTGAGACAGCTCTGCTCTGTCACCCAGACTGGAGTACAGTAACACCATCTTGGCTTATGGCAACTTCTGCCTCCCAGGTTGAAGTGATTCTCCTGCCTCAGTCTCCCGAGTAGCTGATATTACAGGCTCACCATCACGCCCGGTTAATTTTTTTATTTTTAGAAGAGATGGGGTTTCGCCACGTTGGCCAGGCTGGTCTGGAACTCCTTACCTGAAATAATCCACCTTGGCCTCCCAAGTGATGGGATTACAGGGGTGAGCCACCATCCCTGCCAAGACTGTCTTATTTTATGACTATAAATAATTGTGAGATTATCCACCTCATCAGGGGATTAATAAACTATAATGTAATCTTAAATTTTAGTTGGCTTTTTCTTTTTATCGTGCTGACTATATATGGCTTGTATTTTTTAAATCAAGTTGGCTTTTAGTAAGAATTAAAATACATCAATTTTAATAAAAACTCGTTTATCTAAAAAAAAATCAAAAATTTTCCTTGTGCTTTAAATGTGCTACCTCTTTAAATTGTAACTCAAAAAAACAGTTTAAGTGAGTTTCATTAGTGGTCTTATTTAAACATGTTAAAGTGTTTTGTAAAGAAAAAAAATAGTACTCCACTATCTTTAAATAACTTAAACATGTTAATACCTGTTATGCTCTTTTATAGAGAAAAACATCATATAATATTTCTTTTTCTTTTTTTTTTTTTTTTTTGAGACAGAGTCTCACTGCAACCTCCACCTCCTGGCTTCAAGCAATTCTCCTCTCTCAGCCTCCTGAGTAGCTGGGACTATACCCAGCTAATTTTTGTACTTTTAGGAGAGACAAGGTTTCACCATGTTGGCCAGGATGGTCTCGATCTCTTGACCTGGTGATCCGCCCGCCTCGGCCTCCCAAAGTGCTAGGATTACAGGCTTGAGCCACAGAACCCCGCCCATCATATAATATTTTTAATCAAGATGATCTTTTGGACAAATTATCTGGCTTAATAATTATTTTTATTTTTATTTATTTATTTATTTATTTGCCAATCATTGAGAGCTTGTAAGGTTGCTGAGGTTGGTTGGCCTTGAACTCTTGGCCTCGCCTTCGCAAGCGCCACGACATCCGGCCGGAGCCACTTTGGGCCCCTGGCTTAATAATTATATTTTAAAGGTGGCTTTTTCTTCTTAATGTAAAAATAATATTAGCCTAACATTATAGTTTATACAAGTCTAGGGTTCATTTTCTAAAAACAAAAGCTAATTTAATTTGAATTTACTAAATTTCTTCCACTAGGTTTACTGGTTAGATGAGTTAACATCACTTGATTTATAGTTTTAAAATTGTAAATTATTAATTGAACCAAATTAAATCATAATAGATGTCATTTTTTAAATTAAATAAAATTTTGTTACAAATTATAAGGGTTCAATGTATGAGCTTAAGTACTGAATTCAATATATGATAATTTTAAGAATTTAAGTGAACATTATTAAATTTAGTACATTACTGCTTAATCTTTGGATACCTGCACAATTTCTAAATTAGAGGGTACAAAATGCAAAGCCCCAAAAACAGTTTACTTAACACAAATAACATATTTTTGTACGGTTTAGAATAACCATTGATTAACAGGTGAGAGAACATACGATTGCCTTAGAGAAGTTACTCTTGCTTTTGCCGCTTTAGATTTGTAAAAGGAGTATGTACTGTATATGCGTGGGCCGAGAGGACCATGCAGGTTTTGGATGACTGCCTCTGTTTTGTTCATGCCTATGAGGGAACACAATTGCCTGCTTTGTTTGAGGGCCATTGGTAATCCAAACAGCTCTGACTCTATCAAGTACTATAGCTAAGGAGAAACATAAGGAAGCATTCCAGGTGATGACTACCTAGAGCCTTTACTTATTTAAAAAGTCGTTATTGGCTGGGTGAAGTGGCTCATGCCTATAATTCCAGCACTTTTGGTAGGCTGGGGCAGGCGGATCAGGAGGTCAGAAGATGTAGACCATTCTGGCCAAAATGTTGAAACCCCGTCTCTACTGAAATCCACAAAATTAGCCAGGTGTGGTGGTGCTCGACTGTAGTCCCAGCTACTCGGGAGACTGAGGCAGAGGAATTGCTTGAATCCTGGAGGTTGAGGTTGCAGTGAGCCAAGATCGCGCCACTGCACTCAAGTCTGGTGACAGAGCAAGACTCGGTCTCAAAAAAAAAAAAAAGTTGTTACTGTTTGTTAATGTAGTAAATTCCATTTACTGTGAGTTATCACTCTAAAATAATATTAATCTTTTTAAAATTTTTACTCATATTATATTGTATTCATATCTTAATGTAATAACTAATCTGACATTATAACAATGCTGGAACCTCCATTTTCAGTACTTCAAACAACAAATACTGCTTTTATGTTTCAGAGCAGATGGATATGTGCTTCCCAGTATAAACACATTAGGAATCCCATTGGGATATACACTGTCACTAAAAACACAGTTCTGAGATTCATTAAAAGACATCCCGAATTCTGGAAGTAGGAAGTTTTTTTTCAAATTCTACAGTTGAAGAGGTCTGGAATAGACAACTTCTTCTTTTACTTGTAGTATTATTCTGCTTTCTTCTTTTATCCATTATCTACCTTTCCCATGATTACATTTTGATCTGGCCTTCCCAAGTATTAAAAAACCAGCAAATAAACAAATCTCAGTTATATTTTATTAAGAGATTGGCATGCTGCTAACTTTTTGCAGGTTTGTAACAAGGACCTTTATACTGCTATTAAAAGTTCCTAAATAAGAATGTTTACTAGGTGATTTATTTCTGCCTATGACCTACATTTGAGTGAAAATAATCAACTAAGAAAAATGAAGTTCTTTAATTAAAGCTGACCAAACTGATCTTTGAGATTTATTCATCTAACTGAGACAAGCCAAGTAAGTTCTTGG
The DNA here is from genome assembly GCA_031835075.1 of Saguinus oedipus. Taxonomy (NCBI): domain Eukaryota; kingdom Metazoa; phylum Chordata; class Mammalia; order Primates; family Cebidae; genus Saguinus; species Saguinus oedipus. The sequence goes on along the minus strand of CM063172.1, from coordinate 5,050,770 downwards.
AGACAATGTATATTTCAAGGAATTCTTATAATATTTGTAATTACCCTCATAACCTTTTTTTGGCCCTATTTCTCTGCTCTAATATGCAAATGTTAAGTGTTTTTACAAAGCCATTGTAAAAAAAAGACTAAAACTCACATTGTTAAACTCACTCCTTTATGAGATATTTTTACCCCAAATGTGGGAGTTGAAAAACTATGGTGCCAGAAATGGTGAAGACATGGCCTATCTAAATGGAAGGTTTTTTTTTTTTTGAAATGGAGTCTTGCTCTGTCACCCAGACTGGAGTACAGTGGCAAGATCTCAGCTCAGTGCTTCCTGGGTTTAAGTGATTCCTCTGCTTCACCCTCTCCAGTAGCTGGGATTACAGGAGAGGGATTATATGAACCATCATGCCCAGCTATTTTTGCATTTTTATTAGAGACGTGGTTTCATCATGTTGCTCAGGCTGGTCTCGAACTCCTGACCTTGTGATCTGCCCGCCTCGGTCTCCCGAAGTGCTGGAATTACAGGCAGGAGCCACCACGCTCAGCCTTGGAAATGTTGATTGTCAGTGGAAAATATAACATAGATATAGTCTGCCACAGTGCTGTACAGCCTATCTTAAGTGCTTCTAGAGAATCACTAATTGTTTTCTTTTAAAGTTCTTGGTTTATATAAGAAGAGACTATCCATACTAAACTCTTTTCCACTGAAAATAATCCTATTCCTAGACAGTTTGTAGGTTTTTTCACCTATTTCTATTATATAAAATCATATTTTTAAAATATCTTGAGTGAGATCTGTCTATTGCTTGATATACCTTGTGTGCAAATAAATAGTATGCCAATAATTAACTAAATGATTTTGAGTTATAGTTTTACAAACTCAACCACCTTGAGCCTATAGGGTGGTAATAATTGCCCTACTGATAAAGATGGGGTGATGATTAAATGAAATAACAACCACAGAACACTAACTAGTTCCAGAAATGGTTTCATACCACTAAAATGACTCACAGCATTGCTCCATGATAGAAGGTGAAGCATCTGGAGACAAACTCCAAGCTTGACTCCCAGATCACTGTATATCAGCTGTGGGACTCTGAGGCAGGTCACTTAATCTTTCTGTGCATTAGTATCCTTCTCTACACCTTAATTTTGATGGTAATAGCACCTACCTTCCAGAAGTTTGTGAACATTAAAGATCCTTAATGCATATAAACCACTGTGTTTGACAAATTTTATTTATAACCATCTTTACACTCCTAAAAGGATTTGAAGTAGCTTATGACTGAAGACATCGGTAGGAGTTGGCCTTCCATCAGTTATAGAAATTTCATAAATTATTTGATTTAAAAATGACAGTGGATCATAATATGTTTACCTGGGTCCAACAGGTAGAAAAAAATATATACTTTTTCCCCACACATATGAAATTGGCTCTCTAGCCATATTCCTAAGGACTTACAGAACGATAACTATCATTTCTCTTGACTCTTCCAGATTTGGAAGGGTATAATATATTCAGCACATTGCCAAACAATCCCAATAGTCCTAAATTGGAAGACATTAAATGTTAATCTTTTCCTACCTTTGTCTGTGTAATCCTGGATGACCAAGCATAAATTAAGTAGAGTATACCACTCTCTGTAACCTTTTCTGAAAAGTATTTTAGGCTCTGAGCAAGTTTTTTGTTGTTTGAAGATCAGTTTGACACATCCTCAAGTATCATGAGTGCATTATAATTAAGAAAAAGGGAGTAAATCTGGAGAACGAGTTAGTTTCTTACTACTCCCCGGCCTCAGTTTTTTTTTTTTTTTTCCAGAGACAGGGTCTCGCCCAGGCTGCCAGGCTGAAGTGGCACAATCGCATCTTTCCTGCCCCAGACTCCTGAGTTTCTGGAACCACAGCAGGTGCACACCACCATGCCCAGCTAATTTTTCTAAAAAGTTTTTTTGTAGAGATGGGGTCTTGCTATGTTGCCCAGGTTGATCTCAAACTCCTGGGCTTACGTGATCCTCCTGCCTCAGCCTCCCAAATTGTTAGGGTTACCAGCCTGAGTCACTGTACTCAGTCCCACCTCAGTTCTGAGCAACAAAAAATACGTAATAATAATGGGACTTTTGATTTGCTGATTTAAAGATTCATGTATGCTTATCATCCAATATGAAATGTGTACAATAATTAGTGGAGACATCTAGTCTCATATTTCTACAGTTGCTCATGCCTTGATATTAGATCTCTTTGCTTCTGGCTCAGAAGGGTAAAAGAGTAGAAATGATGGGGCTTGTCTCATTCTTTGAGGAAACAGACCTACGTAGAGGAGGCTACCCTGTGGTAAAATCTTGTCCTCATCACTTAAAATTCTAGGTTTATTCTCTGACCATATCAAATTTTCAAACAGTAAAAGAATTGGATCCAAGAGAAATATCGATAAACTTTTGTTCTCAGTTTTCTCCCTCCTCTCCCTTTGTTGTTCCTTCCTTTATTTTCTTGTCCTTAGTTTTCTTTTCCCTTTTTTCTCTACTATTATTGGCACAAACTCAGCTACAGGATAGAATTTAAAAATATTGAAAATTAAAATGTGGCCCTTTTGTTATTGGACTTGCTTAAACGATTGCGGTAATGAACCTTGGACACTAGATTTTAAAGCACACATATTTGGGCTTCAGTGCACTGAAATAAACGTATTTTTAGAAATTAAAATAAAATTGCATATTTAAGAATTCTACAGAAACAGTAAGAAACAGGTTCTGAGATCTCGAATGGAAGGAAAACTGCTAGCCTCAAGAGTGGGTCAAAGATGCTCAGCAGGCAGCAAAGTCAGGGCATTTTGGAGGGTTTAGAGGGAGTGCTGAGTTCTAGGTTCTAAAAATCAGAGACTGACCTTGGCCCATAAATAAGGCTTGAGTGAATTGGGAATATTAATCAGCTGGAAATGAGGGGAAGGAGCCTCCATCCTGCTGGCATGTTAGCTGTGGCATCGTGAGTGGTCTAGGACGGGCCTGAAAGAGATGAATCTTACCTTTAGAATACTCTAAACACCTGAATCATGGCCTGATAGGCTCTGCCCCTGCCCAGATATGCACACACCTGCGTTTTCTTGTTTTCTGCCCTCCACATATGTTGGATGTCCTTTTTTTGATTTTTCCCCTGCCTTTCTGTCTGGCAAACGGCTACTCATTCTGCAGGCGTCTGCTTGGGCACTGCCTTCTCCCGGAGGCATCTCTGAGCATTTCAACCGTCCTATGTAAGTAACCGTTGCACAGTTTGCACTTAAATGCATCACTTGTACAGTTGTCACCCTCAACAGGCTCTTAGCTGTAGTTTTGTCACTACAATATCTCTACGAGCTATGACTGATCCTGGTACACAGGAAGTACACAAAAATGATTGAATTTATCAAAACATTAAATGAATGTTTTGAATACTTTGTATCGAGGACTGTTTTACAGGTATGCACACATCAGTGAACAAAATTAAAAAATAAGTACCCTCAGAGAGCTAGGACTTAGGGGAATAACTAAAAAATATAAAGAGTAAAATATTTGCTCTGTCACCAGGTAAGTGTCACAGAGGGGAAAAAAAAATAACAGAGCAATGTAGGGGTTGGAGAATCACAATGATGAGCCAATGAATGAAACACGGAGCATGAACCCCAATATCCAAGGGTTCAAGGGAGCATGCTGGTGTATCAAAGCCTTTGAGGTGCTGAAGGTTTGCTGAGGGATAACATTTGTTATAGGAGAGCAGATCTGGGAGTAAGGCTTGGGCAGGACGGGCTGGTGGGGATCTGCCCTGCTCTGATGGCAATGTTGAGTTTGCTTCAGTAGATAAACCTCAGATCAAAACAAGATAAGCTGAGCACAGTGGAATGTGCCTGTAGTCGCAGCAATTTGTAAGGGTTAGGTGTGGGGATGCCTTGAGCCCAGGATTTTGAAATCAGCATGGGCAACATAGGGAGACCCTGTCTCTAAAAAAAATACAAAAAAAAAAAAAAATCCCCCCTCAAAACAACTGCCACTAAAGAAAACATACAAACGACAAGGTAAGAGTGATACTTGCTATTAAACAAACTCCCAAACTTAGGTCTGAATACAATGGAAGTTTATGACTCGGTTATGTAATGTTTGGTTCCACAGTCTTTCTAGGAACAAAGCCTCCTTCCATCTTTTACCTTTGGCATACTTGGGTCTCACAGATCTCTGCTGGAGGCTCAACATCCGCTCAGCAGACTAAGGAAGAAATAAAATGCCTCTGTGAGAGATTTTTATGAGCAAAGCCTGGAAGTAGCACACATCATTTCTGCCCACCTTTTTGCCAGTACTCTGTCTCAGCCCCACCTACCTGACAGGGGGAACAGGAAAGTGCAGATTGGCTGTGTGCCCATGTGGAAAAATGAACAAGGTTTGACGGATGAAGGGCAAACAGATTCTTGGTGTCCAGCTTTTTCTCCTTCCCCTCCTATGCTTTTCCTTTTTTCTCTTCTTCCTACCCATTTGCCTTTTAAAAGACCTGACATGGCTTCTCATTGGCCAGTCATGACATCTAGCACAGAGACAGTGAGGACAGAGTTTTGGGAGCATCTGAAAAGGGGGTTTCTTCCTTTTCTCCTCTGCCCCTGAAGATGACCATCCTCTGGCTCTTGTTCATCCAACTGCTCAAGGACCATCTTCAGTGCTTGTCTCTTCAGAAAAGGACAAAGCCTCTACTCTCACGAAGCTTATACCTCAGCTGGAGAAGACAGACAACAAACAATAGTTACAAGTAATTATATGGAATGTGAGAAAGGGAAAAGGTAGAGCAGGAAAGGGAGATCAGATGAGGGAGCAGACATGATAATATTTATACCAACATTAAATATTAATTGGGGCCAGGTACAGTGGCTCACACAAGTAATCCCAGCACTTTGGGAGGCTGAGGTGGGTGGATCACCTGAGGTCAAAAGTTCGAGACCAGCCTGGCCACCATGGTGAAACCCTGTTTCTACTAACAATACAAAAAATTAGCCAGACTTGGTGGTGTGTGCCTCTAATTCCAGCGACTGGGGAAGCTGAATCAGAAAAATCACTTGAACCCAGGAGGCAGAGGTTGCAGTGAGCCAATATCACGCCATTCCACTCCAGCCTGGGCAACAGAGTGACTTTGTCTCAAAAAACCAAAAAAACACAATAGTAGCTTGTCCTTAGTATGTGCCAGTCACTGTTCTAAGCACTTTATTAATTTAGTTAATCCTGAAATAATAAAATGCCAGTTGAACTGGTAGTGAAGAAGAGAAATGAAAGCCCTGTTGATTCTACCTTTGAATTATTCTGAGTCCTTGTCCCTCTTTCTTTAGTACCATTGTTACTGCCTTCATCACGGGTATGTGCTGTGATGGTGTAAGGTGAGTTTGGGCACGTGGAAGCAGAGCTGTGATTTCATCCAGCACAGTCCTTAAACTTGGTGCCACTTCAACGGTGTTTAAGAGAAGAAAAAGCATTGTGATTATTGACTGCTACATTTGAACCAACAGCGAAACTACTAAATGCACTGTTGGGACATCAGAGGTCATACCTCGTCAGCAGGAAGGCCAGAGATTTCTGGAGGAGAACATTCATTCCCCTCATCAGCTAAACAGAGAGGACTGCCAAGTACTGCCTCTGCTGTACCCACCCAGCTTCTAAGAAGATCTTCTAAGAAGATCTTCTGGTTTTTTTACCCTCTGGGTTTCTGGGATAGCAGGTCTTTCTTAAAACCTACCCAAATGTGACTCTAACTACTCTTGCGCAAAAGATGTACCAAAAGCCTATTTGTTAAGTGAAACGATGGCCCTGTGTTGTACGTGTCAAGTGTGAGTCACAATTACAAACCCTTGAATTCGTCAAATGTCTGAGCATCTGTCACAGAAACCCATATCTCTGTGGCAGACAAATGTGTCAGTCCATAGGTGTGAAACGGGATTCCCTATTAAGGAAACCCTGAATTCATTTTTCTGCACTGGATTTTGACATGTGAAAAGCATAAAATAAGTTTCGCTTTTGTTTTATTTGTCAAGAAGAAGAGGAAAATGAATTTTATAATACTCCCAAGAAATGGACCTAAGTGTTTATTTAGGCACTTTTCTATTAGATACATTTCATTTGACTTCATTCATTTTGAAGGAAGGTGGAGGTGGGGGAGATGGGTGATGTTCTCTACCAGCAGTCCAGAGGGATGAGCCTGTGAGAGAAAGGAGACTTCTAGAAACTGTTACAGCTACCCATGTGGGAATTGCCACCATGAATTCTTCAACCTGTCATCCAGTGACATTCCATATCCCTCCCTGGCAGTTCCACAGGGCTCACCATCAAGCAGATGTTCCCATCTTAGATAGTCCTCACTGCCTGGCCTTTGTCACTATGTCTTCTTTATGAAAAACACTAATTCTTTATCCTTACCGGAAAAATTCTTATCCTTCAAAGTTAAATCAAATGGAACTTCTAGGACACTGACTAGGTTACATTCATCCTTTAAGAGCATACAAAGGTTCCAGGGCTAGAGGGTGCGGGTTTACTGCACAGGCTCACTATCCAACAGCTGCACTATCTGGGAAACTCAACCCTTCTGTGCCTTAATTTCCTCATCTATAACACAGGGTGAATGACAGTAGATAACTCAAAAGGTTGTTGTAACAACTAAAAGCATTGGTATCTATTATGTAAAGTTTTTAAAATACTACCTGGAACAGAGCAAACACCCAATGAACTTCAGCCATCATCATTAAATTGTTCTCAGAGTCAAATATAATATTTCGTATCTAATAAATTACAGAAGTGAATCAATCACTGTCTCTTTTCTCTAGAAGGAGAAAAGAGCCTTTAGAAATATCTTTTCCAACACTCATCACTGCTGGAAACTTTCATCTTGCAAATAAACCAATGAAAATAAGTGATCCTAGAAGAATATAAACAGAGGTATTTTGAACAATCAAGGAAGGACCAATAAGAAAAATGAGCTTGGACCTGGCTAAGAAAAATTAGCTTTTTTTTTTCTGGATATAAAACTATTAAACTGTTCTTCATAGAAATTTATGAAACAAGAAGCATAAAGACAAAATTAAAATAACTCCTAGTGTCTTCTATTCTTTTTTATGTGTATCATATATATTCATATTCATATATCATGTATCATATATGTAAAATAAATTTTAGGTGTCATGCTGTATATATGTTTAGATAATAAATATGCTTATAAACAATTTTTATGGATGTATAATTTATGGGTATATTGATACTTATGTAATTCTTCAGTATTTACTATTTCAATTAATTCCCATTTCTATGCATTACAGATTATACAGCTTATACACCTTTGTGCATAAATCTTTGTTCAAATATTATTTCCTAAGGATGGACTTCATGAAGTGTAAATACTAAATCAAAACTGAAAAACATTTTCTAAGGTCCTTAACATATACATTGCCAAACTGCCTGCCATTCAGGATCATGCCAATCTATATTCCCAACATAATATGGAAATTTGTGTTTAATAGCACTCATATTTACAATAAATTATTTAAAGCATTGTTAACCTAATCGGCCCCCCCAAAATTTGAAATTTCATTTCCTTATTTTAATGACTTTACTAATGAGGGCCATTTTTCCCATTTTTTTTTAATTAGCCCTGACCCTATAAGAAATAATTATTTGTTTTTATGGAAACCTTTTAGCTATCTAATTCAAAATATGCATTTTTTTTTCTGAGTCTTAAATTATGGAATCTAACAATTTTCTAGATTCTCTAATCCTGTGTTGGTTTTAAAGCAATGGAATCTGTCAGCTTGTAAATGTTAGGATCAACCTGATCCACAATCTGACCCCTAGTTTAATGGTATAAACACTCAGAAATTATCAAAGCTCAGAGAAGCCAAACAGATGTAAAAACGTACAGGTGCTAAGAAAGATGCACCTGTAATCTCTCTAAAGAAAAATATTTTCCAAACTTAGTGACACAGTACCTTAGTGAGCTGTGAAATCAAACTCATGATTTGCAACCCAGTGTTCTTCTAGAAATGAACTGGTTTACAATAGAATCTGTTGAAGTGCTGGCACTCAGGATAGTACTGTTTTCTGAAAATAAATGAAATAAAAAATATACATATTTTTAAATTTATGCATTTGTCTAAATAAAGACATCCACTGCAGTCTTTTGACAATTACATATAAATATATATATATATTTTTTATATATTGCAGTGAAACCATCATGGTTCATTGCAGCCCTAACCTCCTGGGCCCAAATGGTTCTCTCACCTCAGCATTTTGAGTAGGTGGGAACACAGGTACATGCCACCATACCCCGCTAATTTTTTTAATTTTTTGTAGAGACCGGGTTTTGCTATGTTGCCTAGGTTGGCCTTGAACTCCAGGGCTGTAGTGATTCACTGGCCTCAACCTTCCAAATGGCTGGGGTTATAAGCTTGAGCCACCTTACCTGTTCTGTTTTTTGAATTTTTCCTTCAGGTATTTGTGCATATGTGTGTGTGTATGGGTATAACAGAGAAAAAAATTTTTCTGTCACTTTGCAATTAGAAGTTTGCAGTCTTATCTTTTGGCTTTTGCTTCAGAAATATTTCAAATGTGTATTTTTTCCTTTAACACACTGTCTCTTTAGGCAAGGTCTTTGCCATTCTTCTGAAACTATTGCAACAGACTCCCAACCTCTGACTGTGGGCCCTTCTCAAAAATGATTATTTCTGCAATAAACCTAAACCCAAGACAACTACAACAATACAACAAATTATTTGCTTAAACATTTCTAATGGGGGCTCTCACCTGTAATCTCAGCACTTTGGAGGCAGAGGTGGGTGGATCACCTTAGGTGAAGAGCTTGAAATCGGCCTGGCCAACATGGTGAAACCCCATCTCTACTAAAAATACAAAAAAAATTAGCTGGGTGTGGTGGTAGGTATAATCCCAGCTACTCGGGAGGCTGAGGCAGGAGAATCACCTGAATCTGGGAGGCAGAGGTTTCACTGAGCCAAGATCGCACCATTGTACTCCAGCCTGGATAATAAGAGTAAAACTCCATCTCAAAAAAACAAAAAACTTGCAATGTCTACCAAAATTACACTAGTATTTGTGGATCTCCACAAAACCGCCCTTACGGAGTTTTCCCTTTGTTAAGACCCTGTGCTATGAGCACACTTAACTCCATCAGCATCATAGAAAGGCCTTGGCCTTTGAGAGCAAGCTCTTATCTCCAGACCTCTCACAAAGACCATTTCCAGCAGAAGCTCAGGGGAGCATACTTGACATTATTCCAATAACCATTTCCCACAGCTCTGCAGCCAAATCTGCCAGCTGAGTTAATTAGGTAAATAATTCATAGACGGGTCTCACTTGTTGCCCAGGCTAGAATGCAATAGCTGCAACCTCAAACTGTGGGCTCTAAGTGATCCTCTTCAGTCTACCCAGTGGCTGGGACTGTAGGAATATGGCACCACACTATACCCAGCTAATTTTTTTTTTTTTTTTTGAGACCAGACCAGCCTAGTCTTGAACTCCCAGCCTCCACCAGTCCTCCCACCTCAGCTTTTTAAAGTGCTAGGATTACAGACATGAACCACTGCTGAATAAACCAGCCCAGTCCTGTTAGACGTGAGGTCTGTAGTTTCCAGTCGGTTCTTGAGTCTAGGGTTCCTACATCATGTTTTTTTGGTTTTGTTTGTTTGTTTTGAGACAGAGTCTTGCTCTATTGCCAGGATGGAATGCAGTGGCCTGATATCTGCTCACTGCAACCTCCGCCTCCCAGGTTCAAGTGATTCTCCTGCCTTAGCCTCCAGAGTAGCTGGGACTACAGGCACATGCCACCACACCCAGCTATATTTGTATTTTCAGTAGAGACAGGGTTTCACAATGTTGGCTACGATGGGCTGAATCTCTTGACCTCGTGATCCGCTCGTCTCGGCCTCACAAAGTGCTGGGATTACAGATGAGAGCCACTGCACCTGACCCTCTACCTCATGTTTTGAGGTAGGTGGGACCACAGGTACATGCCACCACACCCAGCTAATTTTTTATAGTTAACGTTTTATAGTCAATTTGGGGGAGGGACTGTGTCTGTTTATCTGGGGAGGTAGGAACCAGCAGGGAGATGGAGGGGAGTTGAATTAATGAAACCAGAAGCAAACCTCAGTTGAGGACAACAGCCATGAGAATGGCCACATTTTGGCCAATCTGACATAATGTGTGAGATCTTGATATAACCCCATCCTTGAGAGTCTTCTCTAAAGCTACAGGGACTTGGGAGCATCTTTAATCACAGACAACCCATGTTCCTGAAGATTATGGTTTCTTAGATTGCACTTGTCTAAATAAAGACATCCTCTGCAGTCTTTGACAATTCTATAAGCATCTTCTGAGTCTGCAGTTAGACAGCTAAGAGGTCTGTGTTACTTCCTTCACATGTATAAACAATTTTAAATAAAAATCATGGCGTGAATAATTTATTTCTTCTATCAATATGAAGCTATCCATTTGGAAGATCACTCTGAAGAAATGAAATAAGTCTTCTGCCAATAATTACTTATCAATTTACAAGGAAAGGGGGAAGTTTTGTACTTCTCCTTGAATTTGACTGAAAATCGAGGGCTTTCTCAAATAGTTTTGGTAACCAGGGTCATTTTTCATTAAAAAGCGAAAAGTCATGTGAAATATGAATTTCTCCAGATCATTTAGCATGAAACTCTGGGAGATCCTGTACAGGCGGGGTTTGTTATAGTCAACTTCTCTGGGTAAAACAAACACAAATACTCCTCCTCCAAGTGGCGGGGGCGGTGCCTAGGTGATGCACCAATCACAGCGCGCCCTGCCCTATATAAAGCCTGGAGGCCCCCCCCCCCCTAGCGTTTTACGCTCTTCGCTGGCTACTCTTCAGTGTCTTACACTGCTGGTATGTCTGAAACCGTACCTGCAGTTATGGAGAGGCCTCTAGCCAAGACGCGAGGGAAAACATCTGCTGCCTTCACAGTTGCAAGTCGCAAAACGCCAAACCTCTCTGTGTCCAAGTTGATCACCGAGGCCCTTTCAATGTCACGGGAAAGAGTAGGTATGTCACTGGCTGCGCTCAAGAAGTCACTGGCCGCTGCTGGCTATGACGTGGAGAAGAATAACAGCCGCATTAAACTGTCTCTCAAAAGCTTAGTGAACAAGGGAATCTTGGTACAAACCAGGGGTACTGGTGCCTCCGGTTCCTTTAAGCTCAGTAAGAAGATCGCTCCTAAATCTCCCAGGAGTAAGGCCAAAAAGTCTGCCTCTGCCAAGACCAAGAAGCTGCTTTTATCCAGGGACTCCAAGTCGCCAAAGACTGCTAAAACCAGTAAGAGAGCCAAGAAGCCTAGGGCGACAGCTCCTAAAAAGGCTGTTGGAAACGGGAGAAAGCCTAAAGGAGCCAAGGGTAAGCAACAGCCGAAGAGCCCAGTGAAGGCAAGGGCTGGAAAGCCAAAATTGACCCCACAACCTAAAACTAATGTTAGAAAGGCCACATCTAAGAAGTAAAGAGCTTTCCAGGAAGCCGATTGAGAAAGAACCCAAAGGCTCTTTTAAGAGCCACCCACATTACTTTAAGATGGCGTAACACTTAGGTTTCGGACAGTAGGTTTTAAGTTGTGATGGGCTGAGATGAAAAGTCTTAAGATGGGAGAATTATTTCAGGTCAGGCTTTGAGGCCAGCTTGGGCAACACAGACCATCTATACCAGGGGTCCCCATGCCCCAGGCCACGGACCAGTACCGGTCCCTATCCGTAGCTTGTGACGAATTGGGTTGCACAGCAGGAGGTGAGAGGTGAAGAGCATTACCCTGAGTTCCACCACCTGTCAGGTTAGCGGCAGCATTAGATTCTCATAAGTGCAAACTCTATATTCTGAACGGCACATGCAAGGGATCCACGTTGCAGGTTCCTTGTGACAATCTAATGCCTGATCTGAAGTGGGACAGTTTTAGTCCGGAAATCACCGCCCGCAGCCCCTGTAGTTTCTGGTCTGTGATATAATTGTCCTAGACGAAACAAGTTCCTGGTGCTAAAAAGGTTGGAGACTGCTGGTTTCACAAAAGAGTAAATTAGCTGAGCATGGTTGGCGCGCTCCTTTAGACCCTGCAACTCCGGAGGCTGAGAAGGGAAAAATCTCTTAAGCCCAGACATTTGAGGATACAGTGAGACATGATCTTGCTACTTAACTCCAGCCTGGGTGACAGCAAATAAGACCTTGTCCAAAACTTAAAAAGTTAAAGAAAAAGGGCTTCTTGTCAGAGACATGGTGTATACCTAAAGGTCCAGGAATTGATCAGTCTGATGTCCAATCCTGAAAAGCTTGATGGTGCACTAGAGTACGCTTTTACATAAAAGAGCATCTAAGTTCTGAAAATGCCATTGTTTGCTGAGGGAGTGGAGAGCAATTCAGTATCCAAACAATGATATGCTGATTTTTTTTTTTTTTTTTTTTTTTTTTTTTTTTTTTTTTTTTAACACAAGTACTACATTCTAGTCTTTTCCTATGGTGTCATTGTAACTATTGGTTCTTAATATGGTGTCCACCAACTTCAAGGGATCAATAAATAAGAATGAAGTTCTCCCAGAATATGGATTCAGAAGTACTACTGTTGTTAGATATTTGATATATATCAACAAAAACACATTACTGTCAAGTGGTTTGATCGTTATTTTAATATTATTGGCAAAACAATTGTAACCCTATCAATTTAAGTATTTTCTTGATGAAGAGTCTGTAGGTTTCAGCAGACTGCCAGAGAATTGTGCAGTCCGAAAAATTTCAAGAATCCAAAACTTCATGGAAATGTTAGACGCTGCTCGGTTAGGATCTGAATTCAACCTTTCTAAACCACAAAATTGTTCTAACTCTCGGGGTCTGAGCAAAAGTATCTTAGCTCACTTGCCTGACACAGCAGAGCTCTTTTGTCTAAATGCTGTGCCCAGCAGTGGACTGTCCCTAGCTTCTCATCACAGACAGTGAGGATGAATGACTAGCCTGTCCCTGCAGTTGGCCAGTCTCTCAACAATATGGGAATCCCTCTGGATGACTTTCTGCACCTTTGCTCCTCTGGCCTTCTAGTGCCTGGCATACATAAGGTTAAAAACAGTTAACCAGCTATGTTCTTCCTCCAGTTCTGGGGACTATTAGACCACTGAGTTTTGGCCAACAGGACAATGGCCATAGAACCCAATCCTCCTGCAAATGAGAGCCTGTCCCTAAAGATGCTTAATTTACATAGCTGTGTGCGGCATAAGCCAAAGCTGTGTTAACCTTTGTTCAACACTACCTCCAGCCACCGGGTTAAGTCCAAAGTATCATTCTTAGAATGCTTTCAAATGCATGCCTTTTGAGAGGGAGTCTTTATCACCCAGGCTGTAGCTTAGTGGCTGCGATCTGGGCTCACTGCAACCTCTTCCTTCTGGGTTCAAGTGATTCTTCTGCCTCAGCATCCCGAGTAGCTGTGATTGCAGACCCAGGCCACCACGCCCAGATTTCTGTTTTTGGTAGAGATGGGGTTTCACGAAGTTGGCCAGGCTGGTCTAATTCCTGACCAATTGATCCACCCGAATTGGTGTCTCTTAAGTGCGTGAGACATAGCACACAGAAAAATTCCTTAGTAGAGTCAATTGCTCTTATTAGAGATTACCTGTCTAGACCTACTTTCTGCTTAACAACTTGTCAACAGGTGCAGTCAGGTAAACAGATAACATACCAAATGAAACCTAATATGCCCGTCAGCAGTCTTATGTAGGATGGCGCAGTGAACTCTGCTATCCAGACTTAAACATTTTTGCAACGTATTTCAGCTCTTTTAAGTAACTTTGTGGGCGGCCCTAAAAAGGGCCTTTTTTGTTTAACGTTTCCCGGAGACTGTTTCAGCCGCCGAAACCATACAGAGTGCGCCCCTGACGTTTTAGAGCATACACGACATCCATAGCAGTGACGGTCTTTCGTTTCGCGTGCTCCGTGTAAGTGACAGCATCTCGAATGACGTTTTCTAGAAAAACCTTAAGCACACCTCGAGTCTCCTCATAAATGAGGCCAGAAATGCGCTTGACACCACCGCGCCGCGCCAAACGGCGAATAGCCGGTTTTGTAATGCCTTGGATGTTGTCCCGAAGGACCTTACGATGGCGCTTAGCGCCACCCTTCCCCAAACCTTTACCTCCTTTGCCACGACCAGACATGATTCTATCGCAATGGAAAACCTGAACTGACCCAGTCCCTTAAATACGAACTTGGCGGACCTGATTGAAAACAAGATGAGTTGGCGCGGATTTTTTTTCAAATTAGGTTACAGTGGGTGGAGCAAGAAAACTGTTTCATTACGAGTTCATTGTTTTGATTGGCCAGTGAGACCTCGCTCTTCGTGGGAGGGGAAGGGTGCCTACAAGTTGAATGCACTGTATTCCTGTCAGCCTAAAGACGCTAAACACAGCTCCATTCCACGTTTATTTTTATTTCCACGTAGTAACTAATAAATTAGGGAATCGTTTATTGGGGAAAGTACAAATGATGTTTAAAGGAGGTCAGATTTATAGGTCATGGGACTTACCCTCTCAATCATTTTAATATTTTTATTTAAACGGCGGCATTTTGATGCCCGCCTCTGTGCTGAACAAGGTATAAGTTTCGTTATGAAGTTTCGCTCCTAAAGACTTTAGGTTTCGGAGGGCAAAAATGTAGCCAAAATAATTGCAAATTAAAACCTCATAAGTGCAACCTTCCTACTCTTCACCTTCCCTATCTAGATTCAAATATTTATTGAATGGCTCGTTTTTCAGCAAAAGTCTGTGAGGGGCAGGGAACGTAAACATAAGTCTGGATGTTTTCTCTGGACACTCTTCCTGGCCTGCTGTGCCTGTCTGCTATACCTGCAATTTCACTCTTTCCTTCCCTCCATTATTAATCCCCTTATCAACTGGCTCCAGCTTCAGAGAAAACAACGTACGTTTTGTATAGTTGGGGATTAATTGAACTGTAGGGTTAATGCTTGATTAAGGTCATTACAAAGTCTAAAGGGTCCTCCTCTAGGAGATTTCGTGATAAGATTATTGGTGTTAAAATAAGGCTAATCTCCTTTAAAAATAAACATAAATAGAATAGCAGAATTGGGTCTGAATGTGGTTTGAAGAGATCTCTCAATTGAAAATTTTCTTCTTAGCTTCCTGTTGCAGCTTTTGAAAATGCCCATAAGAATCACTTTTGTTTAAAAAATAAAAACACCCATCACCCTCTGTTTAATAAATAAATATCCACCGTGAATATTTAGAGTAAGACTGTGCCCTGTGAGAGGCAATATATAGTAACCTCAGACTTGCTCACATGAAGATAAGAAATCCAGGAATGGAGAACAAAGACTCAGGAAAGGCCAGAATGCTCTAAATGTCATATGGTTTGTATCACTTCTGACATAATTGATACATTCTTCTGCCCCAAACTGAGTTCTTAGGTCTTTTTCACCATCACTATCCACATGTGGCAACACATACCTTATAACTGGAGGCTTGGATAGGAAGAAATGTCAAACATTACAGAGAAAAGGTGCAGAGTCTGAGATCATAAGTAAAACTCTGAAATGTGAACCTGCCCTTTAATTCATGAAAATAAAAAAATATAGCAGCATATGCAATATGGTAATTCTCTAAAAACAGACATCATGTGAACTCCCTGGGAACACACCTCACCAAGTGCCAACTTCATTTAAACCAGAGGTCTAGGATGCCTTTTCTTTATTTTGCCTATTATATCATTTATAAAACCCCATTTTAATTTTGATATTTTATTTACTTCCTATTTTCTACTCCTAATATCTCCTTTAAAAACTTTTCTCAATGACACCAACTCAAAAACAATAAATGTCAGAACAGAAATATTTAAAGGATCTATACACACACGCACGCGCGCACACACACATCCCTAAAATGGATTTCTCCACTCTGGGAAGAATTCAGGCATACTCAATCTCACCGTTTGGGAGAGGGGAGGCTCACCTGCCGAATCTGTATGGCTTCCTGTTCAGTTTCCATTTCTCCTTCCTCTCACCCATCAGGTGAACCTCATTCATTCAACATGAGACCCAAGCTCTTCAGATTAAAACTGCCAACAGGCCAAGCGTGGTGGCTCAAGCCTGTAATCTCAGCACTTTGGGAGGCCGAGGCGGGTGGATCACGAGGTCAAGAGATCGAGACCATCCTGGTCAACATGGTGAAACCCCATCTCTACTAAAAATACAAAAATTAGCTGTGCATGGTAGCGCGTGCCTGTAATCCCAGCTACTCGGGAGGCTGAGGCAGGAGAAGTGCCTGAACCCAGGAGGCGGAGGTTGAGGTGAGCCGAGATCGCACCATTGCACTCCAGACTGGGTAACAAGAGGGAAACTCCGTCTCAAAAAAAAGAAAAACACTCTGCCAACAACTTGTGGTTAAGAGGATATGTGAGCCTTTCGAACAAATAAACCTAGGATATTAATCATAAGTCTTTCCCTGATGCAGTGGCTCACGCCTGTAATCCCAGCACTTTGGAGGGTGAGTTGGGAGAATTACTTGAGCTCAGAAGTTCCAGAGCATTTTCGTCAACATAGCAGTATTTCATCTATACTTAAAAAAAAAAATAACCAGAGGTCTTATGAAAATATAAATTGGCCAGAAGTACCCTCCACTAACTGTCAGAATATCCTAGTTGAGGAATGGAATGTGGTGTGTGTGTGTGTGTGTGTGTGTGTGTGTGTGTGTACGCACCTATATGTGGCACCTGTATATTCAATAAATAGTTCTGATACTTGGCCAGAGTTGAGAATGACCAACAGTTCAGCATACACCATCAATTTTAAGTATATAATCGCACTTTAGTAAAACGTAAGGAAATCCCACAGTAGAACTACTTTCGAGCTATATTATAGGTAAGAAAATGCGTAAGTATAGTCTCACCCAACTTAGACTATGGGGGCTTTACAACATCACAACAGTTATTTCCAGACACTCGGGGACATCGGCCCTGGTCTTCGACGAACCGCTCCTCTAGCCAGTGGCTGGTTTCTCTCTCTCCCATCTAAGGCTTCACTGCTTCTTTTTTTCGGAAACCCAACCTATTTATACACACCCATTTTCTGATTCATTTTTTTTTTCTGTATTGAACTATCAATGCCATTGGCACATCTCTGGTTCTGTAGCATAACCTATGTCTCTGCTCGTTTTCCTTACCTCCACTCCTTACTCTTCTGGGAAAATATCTCTGCTTTTTCTTTTCAGTTTAAATAATTTTACTAAAAGGTCTCTTAACTCGTACCTCGTAGGCTTGCTGTACTTGTGTGGACACTCTCCCATAAACACTGTAAATACACTTTGACTTATTAAAAATAAAGTTATCTGGACAGGAAATTTCTTTTCTTTTCTTTTCTTTTTTTTTGAGACAGAATGTGGCTCTGTCATCCCGGCTGGAGTGCAGTGTTACAATCTAAGCTCACTGCAACCTCCACCTCCATAGTTCAACCAATTCTCCTGCCTCAGCCTCCTGAGTAGCTGGGACTACAGGCACCTACCAGTATATCCAGCTAATTTTTGTATTTTTAGTAGAGATGAGGTTTCACATTGACCAGGCTGGTCTCAAACTCCCGACCTCAAGTAATTCACTGACTCAGCCCCCCAAAGTGCTGGGATTATGGGCATGAGCCACCAAGCCCAGACTTCTTTTTCTTTTCTGGTTCCTATTTTTTTTGGCCCAGGCTGAAGTGCAGTAGCACCAAGACGGCTCATAGCGGCCTCCACTTCCCAGACTCAAGTGATCCTCTCACCTCAGCCTCCCAAGTAGCTTGGACTGCAGGTGCACACAACCACACCTAACTAATTTTCTATATTTTGTAGAGATGAGCCTTCCCTCTGCTATCCAGACTGGTCTTAAACTCCTGGGCCTAAGAAATCTACCCACCATATCCTCCCAAAATGCTAGGATTGTTGGTGTAAGCCACCAGTTCTGGCTGGAAAGAGAATTTCTAACAGTATCCTCTCTTAAACATTTGTTTCAAAACTTTGACAAACTTTATAGTAATTTAAATTTGAGTTTCAAAATTCCCTTGAATACTTTCTTAATAGCACACAGAAAGCACAAAGTATTTTACATTTATTGTAATTATTAAATTGTGAATCCAAACTTACACAAAGAAAAACCTGTAACATTACACCCATATTTATAACAGACGCCCTCATAGACACAGTCAAGCTCTTGGGCAGTAGTGAAATTTGTTACTCACTGTTTCATGAAAGTGTCGTTATGTTGACTCAGTTTAAGGAAAAAAATCAAGGATAATTAATAGACTAACGTTAGCTAATGTGACTCCACTGAAATTTATACAATTGTTGGTACTTATTCCCCTGCCCACAAATAATGAATTAAAGACTCCAAAATTCTTTTTAGAATCTTCAGACCAAAATCCAGAATTTGATTTTTTAAAAAATAATTTAAAAATACTTTGTATCTAAAGCTGGTGCATAAAATAACTTGGTGGATGATGCTTCAAGGCTACCCATCCCAAAATTTCTCCCTGAATGATACAGAGAATAAATGAATATGTGAATTCAAAAGTTAGAAATTTTGCCAGGCACCATGGCTCAATCCTTTCGGAGGCTGAGGCGGGTGGATTGCCTGAGCTCACAGTTCAAGACCAGCCTGGGCAACATAGCAAGAACCTGTTTCAACAAATAATAGAAAAAATGAGCAAGATTTGGTGGTCCCAGCTACTCAGAGGATCATTTGAGCTCCGGAGTTCGAGACTGCAGTGAGCCGTAATCACGCTACTACACACCACCCTGGGTGTCAGAGTGAGACCCTGTTTTAACAATAAAAAAACAAGTTAGAAATTTGGCCAGCTGCAGTGACTTACGCCTGTGACCCCAGCCCGTTTGGAGGCAGAGGAGGGCGGATCATTTGAGGTGAGGAGTTCAAGACCAGCCAGGACAACATGGCGAAACTCCTTCTCTACTCAGAATACAAAGAAATTAGCCGGGCATGGTGGCATGCACCTTTAGTCCCAGCTACTTGGGAAGCTCAGGCAGGAAAATCACTCGAATCGGGAGGTGGAGGTTGCAGTGAGTGTCGATCACGCCACTGCACTCCAGCCTGAGTAACAGCGTGAGACTCTGTCTCAAGAAGAAAAAGAAATTCCGTACGAACACAACAAAATATCCTTAAATTTTAAAATACATCTGAAAGATGTTTCAAAATATTTAGGAAAAAAGTTACAGGGATCAGGCAAATTCTGAGATTCCTCTTTCCCTTCAATAAACATCAGGAGTGCTGCTGTTCCCAAAAAGATGGTAACAACTGCCACAGCATATGTTACTCGGACTCAGACATAAGATTATGTATCGGTTGTTCCAGAATGGCTGGACTAAAAATCCAGCACAATCATTTTCTTTACCAAGTTAACTAACCTCTCTCTGTGCCTTGGTTTCATAACAGCAACACAGGTTAACAGAATAGCAGCAATAGCTCCCACCGATCTCACAAGATACTTTGGAGGAATTAAATTAAGATTCAGAACAGAGCCTAATACCTAGTAAGTAATAATAATTGGCTGAAAAATAGTTTTCTTTAAAAATTATACATATTCATGAGGTAAAAGTACAATTTTGCTGCATTGTGGTAAAATCAGGGCCTTCAATCAAGCCTGGAAAAATTAGTTTTAGAAAAAAAATTATGTCATGAAAAACTTTTAATATACAAATTCATCCAGTCAAGAATTAAAAACTATAGAAGTATCAACTCTAAATCCACCACATCTATCTCTTCTATACCTTAAACAATTACTCAGAAATAAAATGCTTGAGATGCCAAAATGCTTGCATATGAAGTAAGAAATATCTGCAAGGTGTCAAGGCATTCTAGGTTTTCTAATAAAATTGTCACACAAAATACTACTGTATTGATGTTCTACGTGTTAGAGTGGAGATGCGAAAAAGGAAAAGAACATATTATACACAACGTCTACAGAGAGAATCACAATTACAAGTATCAGCCTGCATGGCAAAATCTTTAATCTGAAAGTTAGAAATATTCGAGTGCTAGTCATTGTTAAATCAGATTCTGGTTAGAAAAAACGGTAGTTTAAAACCAATAGTTGTTAAAAAGTTTGGGAATTTTAGAGACAGTGTTTTACTTTTAAATGTGTGTGTTTATGAAGAATGTTTTATAAAATATAGACAGTACTATAAGATATTCTAATTTTTCTGGCTTTATTAATAAATTCTTTATGGAATTAATTTGATGAATTTCTATATTCAGAATTTTCCATGACATAAATTTTTTCTAAAACTAATTTATTCCAGGATGGATTGAAGGCCCTGATTTCACCATAATGCGATATATCAATGTAGTTAAATTGAACTTTTACTCCCCGAATATACATAATTAAAAAAATTTTTTTCAGACAATTATTATAACTTGGCTGAAAAAATGAATACAACGTAAGAATTTTGGCCTGTACCTCCCAGCCATCCTCAATCACGTGCTGTACTTGACTCAATGATTATCAGAGTTGTTTGTTTTCCTTCTGTTGTATTCCCAGTTCAGGCAGCTCGGCAGTGGCCTGTGATTCCAGCAATTGAAACAGCTGGTAAGTACTCTCTGGTTTGTTTTCTCAAATTTTCAGGGGCTTTCTCTACAAGTGATTTTCAGCGCACGTCCCTCCACCCATTGTTTATTCCTTTACCCTCAGGAAAACCCTAACCCTGCATCTCCGGTCAACGCATCCCTGTGGTACGTTTACCTGTGGCCACCAGGTGTCACCCTTCTCTCTACCACCATGCTCTGTGAATGGTTTTACCAGCGGTGAATGATGAAACATGGTCTCTACTAAAAATTCAAAAATTAACCGGGCGAGGTGGCGGACATCTGTAATCCCTAAAAATACAAAAATTAACCTGGCGTGGTGGCGGACACTTGTAATCCCAGCTACTCGGAAGGCTGACGCACAGAATTGTTTGAACCCAGAAGGCGGAGTTTGCAGTGAGCTGAGATCGCGCCACTGAACTCCAGCCTGGGAAACAGCAAGACTCCATCTTAAAAAAAAACAAGGTATTTAAAATGTAGGTCTTTGATTTTTCAAATGTAGTTGACCTTAGGAATTTATGAATAGGCAGGGTGCAGTGGCTCACGTCTGTAATCCCAACACTTTGGGAGGCGGGCAGGTCACCTGAGGTCACAGTTCGAGATAAGCCTGACCAACTTGGAGAAACTCTGCCTCTACTAAAAATACAAAATTATCCGGGCGTGGTGGCACATGCCTGTAATCCCAGCCACTTGGGAGGCTGAGGCAGGAAGATCACTTGAACCCAGGAGGCAGAGGTTGCTGTGAGCCGAAATCCTGCCATTGCTCTCCAGCCTGGGCAACAAGGGTGAAACTCCATCCTAAAAAAAAACAAAAGAATTTATGAATAAAACCAGAAAAATTGAGCTAAGAAAAAAAAAATGAAAAAAAAAATGAGGACTCATAATTTCTGTTAAAAAAATTAACAGGCCATAGTTTGTGATGCATAGTGAATGTGTTACTGAAATGTGTTACCATGAAGACTTGGGGTTTCTTGAAATCTCGCCCCATGTGAAATGAAACCAATATAACACAACTGATTATGTAATTAATTGTAACATATTATTTATGAAACAGAAGAGTAAGTGAAGGCTTACAACACTCTGCTTTCATTATACAACAATATTAAGAGAAAAAGAATTTGTCATATGCTTCCAGAATGGTTTGTTGGTAAAATAACCAATGTCTTACAACTTAGATGATGTCCCCAGAGTGAAGAAAAGTAATCAGTTTGGCTACCACAGTTTAATGAGAATATTTCATAAAACAAAATGTAAAAAAAAATAGAAAAATCAATGTCTCCAAAATGACAAAGCAATATATACACAAAATGAACGAGAACGTCAATAAAACCATGCATTACACAATATACATTTATTAAAGTGCATGCATTTTAATCATTTATTAAAGTACATGCATTTTAATGCAACAATAATATTGAGGTAACACACAAGTTGTTAATAGTTTATCCCTGACTAATGAAATCACAGAATTATTTTATTCATTTTTTAGCTTTTCTGCAATGAGCATAAATCACATTTACCTTTTTTTCTTCTTTTCTTTTTTTTTTGGAGACAGAGTCCCGCTCAGCTGTTCAGGCTGCAGTGCAGTCGTAAGATCTCGCTCAATGCAACTACCGCCTCCTGGGTTCAAGTGATTCTCCGATCTTGGCCTCTCAAGTAGCTGGGATTAGAGGCACCCACCATCATGACTGCCTGATTTTGGTATTTTAGTAGAGACACGGTTTCACCATGTCGGCCAGGCTGGTCTTGAACTCCTGACCTCAGGTGATCTGCCCGCCTCAATCTCCCAGAGCTAGGATTACAGGCGTGAGCGACTGCACCTGGCCAACATTTACCTTTTTCTACGTAACTTTTCTAACCAGAAAAAAACAAAATGGTTTAAAAGAAGAGACAAGATATCCTTACTAAAGTATAATGCCTACAAAATAAACTTTTGAGACACAAGACAGAATGCTTGTACCACATTTATGCAGCTAAATGCATGTGGCAACATAAAGTAAACACATGCCATCTGGCTATATATATTAAGACTCTTTTGAACATGGTCAGGTGAATCGATTTCCCAGAATCTAGCAATTCCTGAGTGTCCTGGTTAGATTTTTATCTAATGTGCACCAGAACCCCAGTGACCCCAAGACAGGGCCTGGGCATCCTCTACACTGCTTGGTGGCTTCCATTGTGCCATCTCAAAATGAAGTTGCTTACTACAGTTCATCAAGGGAAATCCCACCAGAGTTCTGACTCCAGAGGCACCGGCCTAGGGAAGACACTGCTTGTGAAGGCCCAGCAGGGGTACTAGCTGTCCCCACCAATCACAGTCCTTGTACAGGAGCCAAAGAAATGAATACCAGAGAGAGCAACAGTGGAGCAAGGGAGTCACATTTCATCTCCTTCCCACAGGGATTTTGAAAGAAAACATGACAGCTGAGGATCAACTGGTTGTTTTCTGCTGTTTCCCTTCAATTGGATTCACTGAGGCCCGCATGGTGACTCATGCCTGTAATCCCAGCACTTTGGGAGGCCAAGGTGGACGGATCACGATGTCAAGAGCTCAAGATCAGCCGGACCAACGTGGTGAAACCTTGTCTCTATCAAAAATACAAAATATTAGCCAGGCGTGATAGCGGGCGCTTGTAATCCCAGCTATTCAGGAGGCTGAGGCAGGAGAATCACTTGAACCAGTGAGTGGAGATCACGCCACTGCACTTCAATCTGGGCAACAGTGAGAAGCTCCATTTCAAAAAAAAAAAAAAAAAAGAAAGAAACACAATGAGACAAGGGAAGAGCCATCTCCTTCCTTCTGTATTTACTATAGGCATCTACCTCAAAGTAGCGGTGTACGAGATGTATCAAATAGAATGACTGAGTTTGAAACATGTTTCTATCACTGGCTACCTATGAAATATTCTACACTTCACTTTCTTTGTCTGAAAAACACATGTGGTAAATGAATAGTACCTATATCACAGAATTATCATAAGAATTGCCTGCAATAATGCATGTAAGTAGGTGTTCAGAAGAGTGAGACACCATCATCATCAGCACCTTATGGTAACTTTCATTATCGGAACAAGGAGAGTCAAGGTAGAAAATTATTTTAATACTTCAGGTCTGGAATGCTAGAGTAGCATCCCAAATGCAGGCACCGATACACTTTTAACACCTGTAGGACACTTTCATGCAAATTAGAAAAAGCCACCTCTTCACAACCCCTTTAAAGATATTTGCCTCCTACCTGCTAAAAACACCCATTGTAATACCCACAGACATCCATGATGATTTTCTGGGAAAGCTGCCTCTTCCAGTTGTGCAGTGTGCAGCCTTCATAGCTGTCCAACCCACAGCACAATCAGATGGAAGTGTCCCCATAGCTTGGTGACAGATGAGTTGCTGGGTAACACTGAGGGAAGATCCAAAGGAAAACTCAAGCAGGTCCAGAAAACACCTAGATACGTATGTAAAATTCTGGTAAGATTATGACATCTATGTCCCAGGGTTCAAAGGTTTTCTCAGATGTTAAAATGAATCATGTAAGTCCCCAAAATTAAGCAGCCCTCTTCCAAAAATAGGAAATGAGATGACATGGGTGTATGTGCCTGAGGTGATAGGGGAAATGAAGAAAGCCTCTAGAAGCAGCTGGAGGTTCATGAGAGGCAGTTCCAGAGGAGAAGTCACAGCTCGGGACCACTGGCATACAGAAACTCAAAACCCGAAAAGGGGAAATCTTTTGGAGGAAATGAACAGAGAAGGCTAAAAGCAAAGAGTTCTTCAGGCAGTTTCCATTTTTAGGTTCAACTCTGTCCTGAAACACGAAGAGCTCCATAAGTGCACTTCCTTTTTGAGTCTCTAGTTCTGTCTCCTTCCCACATGAGTCTACAGGCTGCGTGTCACTCACATTCGGCTAAGACGTATTGCCCCACGGCTCCTCCTGTGGAGACAAGAGACCCAGGACACAGGCATCACAAACCTAGGCATCATCTTGACTCTTCTCTGTTCCTTCTTTTCCTCATTCACCCATCTCAGTTGAGACCACCCTGGTCCTGGGCACTGCTGGATTTCGAGAACCATTATCCCTCATCTGGAATTGCTTATTGACCTTCTAACTGGTGTCCTCACCTCCCATCTAACTTCTTAACAACTCAATCACCATATGAGGGAGATTGTGGCTCTCCTTTCTTAGGATCCTTCAATGGCACCCCAGTGATAATAACCCAGTCTCTCAAAAGACACTGGGAGTCTGTATGCGCTGGCTTCGATCCGCCTCTCTTTTCCCCACACCACACATATTCAGGGTGTAGAAAGGCATAACTGGTGACTGACAGTTATGCCAACTCAGGGTCAAGGTACAGTCATTATTTCTAACCTCCCAGTATGCCTTACAGTCCTCCACTTGGCGTGGCTGCTCCGTCTGTGTAGATCTTCCATATCTTCAACCTCACCTAATGGAATCTCCCTTCTCCCTCAAGATCCAGAAGGCTTTCTTTATCCCCAGCTGAATGTGCTTATTCTTTCCTTTGACACCCTAATAAGCATTTGCTCCCTGCCTGCCTTAGGACCCAATGGGGTCTTCTTTAGCTACATTTACTTGCCATCAATTTCACACCCTACCAGATTTGCGTTCTGAGAATAGCCACAGTGACTTCTCAACTTCAAAGCCCCTGCACTACCTTAAACAGCACTTGCAAAATAGTAGGTGTTCTGAAGATGTTTGTTGAAAGTTGAAGCTTTCATTTTGGGGAGAACCATTAATTTCTGTCTCCCAGGGAAGTGCTGGTGTTCCCAAAGACTATAAAAGAAAGGCCGGGCGCAGTGGCTTACGCCTGTAAGACCAGCACTTTGGGAGGCCAAGGAGGGTGGATCATGAGGTCAGGAGTTTGGGACCAGCCTGGCCAAAAAATTAGCTGGGTGTGGTGGCACGTGCCTGTAATCCCAGCTACTTAGGAGGCTGAGGCAGGAGAATTGCCTGCACCTGGAAGGCGGATGTTGCAGTGAGCGGAAATTGCACCACTTCACTTAGGCCTGGGCAAAAGAGTAAAACTCAGTCTAAAAAAAAAAAGAATATAAAAGAGAAAAATGCTTCCCATGGATGCCAGATCCCCTCTGCCCTCCCTCTGCCCCTCTTCCTACTGTGCCCTGGGCAGATGTACTAAGAGACTTCCTTCTTGTTCCTACTCACTTGAAGCCTGCCGCTTCCTTAAGATTATGAACAAAATTCCAATTAACAAGATGATGACACAAACAGCAATTCCAGTGACGACTCCAGTGACGATAGCGCCAGAGTGCGAGGGCTCTAAAACATATAAAGCAATTTGAAGCCTTTGAGAGCCACCCTCAGCCCACCCACAACAAAGAGCAGATCCTCATTTCACTCCCGTAATTATCACCTCGGGCATTTCTCCCAACCCCCAACAGATTTTCTAAGCTCCTGGTTCTTATCAGTCACATACCCCAGATGGCAAGGAGGGGCTGATCCAGGCCTGGGTGCTCCACCTGGCATGTATATCTCTGCTCTTCCCCAGCAGGTACGGCCAAGGCTATCCAGCCCTGGTAGGTCCCATCCCCATTGGGCAACACGTCTTTAGGTTCAGCCTCCTGGGCATTCAGTGGCTGCCTATCCTTTAGCCACTTCATGGTGATATTCTGGGGATAGAAGTTCAGGGCCCGACATCGTAGAGTGGTCACTGAAGAGGTCACGTGATGTGTCACCTTCACCAAAGGAGGCACTTAACAGGAAAAAGGAAGGATAAGCAGATGAGATCTTTTTACCCTTGCCAGGAAGGCCAGAACTTTCATTTCCTTTTCTGTGTTGGAGTAAAGAAATGCCCTTTTCAGGAAAAAAAACAAGCTTCACGAAAGACACCGTTTTGGGTCCTAAGATGGGGCTCTGACACAGTGTCACTTGGAGCACAGTGAGATCAGTCTGTTCTCTTGTCCAACGTGTAAATATACATACCTGTTACCCATGTTCTCTGTTCTGACAAACGAAATTCCCCTTTATGTGCATTGCAAATGGTTGAATATGGATGGTCGGTTTCACCTGGATAAACCTACTAGGCATATTTTAAAGCAGGGGTCTTGTGGCGGGGTGCAGTAGCTCATGCCAGTAATCCCACCACTTTAGGAGGCTGAGGCAGTCGGATCACTTGAGGTCAGGATCACTTGAGAAAAGCCTGGCCAACATGGGGAAACCCTGTCTCTACTAAAAATACCAAAAAAAAAAAAAAAAAAAACCCACAAAAACAAAAAAAATTAAGCAGGCATAGTGGTGCATGCCTGTAATCCCAGCTACTTGGGAGGCTGAGGCAGGAGAATTTCTTGAACCCAGGAGGCGAGGTTGCAGTGAGCCAAGATCGCACCACTGCACTCCAGCCTGGGTGACAGAGCATGACTCTGTCTCAAAAAAAAAAAAAAAGCGGGGCCTTATAAGACAGATTGCTTCGGTGATTATTGCTACGTTCTGTGAAAGAAACTTTTAACCTAAAGGATTCTGCTACTCTGATAGGTGGCCTCACTTGGAATTTTTTTGTCCTGGTATTCATATGAGAGTTCACATCTCTGAATTCTTTTCTTTTTTTTTTTTTTTCGTGTGTGTGTGTGTGTTTATTTTTGAAATCTCTGAATTCTTAACATGTATAAATATACAAAGGATTATTAGTTAAATCAAAACAAGGGCTGCAGACACTTCCCTTTGAGCCATATGCATGGAAAAAAGAAATTAAACCCATTACTTGTGGCTGTCTCATATATCTCAATTATAAGGTAGAGACTCTAGGATTGGGAAAGCCCCTTCCCAGAACTTACAGAGGCATATAACGTCAGCCACATGTGAAACCCCAGCCAGGGATTCCATGCCCTGCATCCTCTTCCACTCTGCCACTAGAGTGTGTGGGCAGAAGGCTGTTTCCATCATACCTTGCTGGTCGAGAACACCTCTCCCCAGTTCTAGCAACTGCTGCAACTGTGCAGGGCAGTCCCTCTCGAGGTAGGCCCTGTTCTGCCTGGCCCGAATCTTGTGCGCTTCCCACTCCAGCTTGGTGGGCCAGGCCCTGGGCTCTGCTGCTCTCCAATCCAGCGTGTCAGAGCAGAATTCAAGGTGGTCCTGCCCATCATACCCATACTTCCAGAAGCCCTCGGTGCTGTTGTCCTCTTGCATTTCACAGCCCAGGATCACCTGCAGGGTGTGGGACTCTGGAAAAACCCCCGGCCTTGTTACTGCAACCAAAGGAGTAGGTCCCTATTTCCACCATCCCCAATGACCAAGTGATCTCAGGAAGAAAATTCCTTCCCTCTTCCCTGCTCCCACAACACCTCAGACTTCCAGCTGTTTCCCTCAAGATGCATGAAAAGACGAAACGCTCTAACAACCTCAGAAAGATGAGGCCACCTCTCCACATACCCTTGCTGTGGTTGTGATTGTCCATAATAGTCCAGAAGTCAACAGTGAACATGTGATCCCACCCTTTCAGACTTTGGCTCAGCTGTAGCCACATCTGGCTTGAAGTTCTACTGGAAACCCATGGAGTTCGGGGCTCCACACGGCGACTCTCATGATCGTAGAACACGAACAGCTGGTCATCCACGTAGCCCAGAGCTTCAAACAATGAAAGACCAAGGTCCTGCTCTGAGGCACCCATGAAGAGGTAGTGCAGAGAGTGTGAACCTGGAGACAGAGCAACAGGCCGTCACCATGTGCAGCAGGAGGGGGGCGGGAGGTTGAGGCTCCACACACCTGAATCAACTCATATATCAGCTGTGTCTGGTTCTCAATCTGTGAAGGGTGAGATGCAGTCCTGTCTTTCCAATCCTGGCTGCTCTCTCCTTGTACACCTTTCTATGCCACATGTGGCTGCCTCCCCTCATTGCCCCCAGACCCTGTTCTATTACTCATGATTGGACAGCTTCCACTAGAGCTGGCGGATTCTAGAAAATGCTAAGCTGTCTCTGGCTGTGGAAATTGAACTAAGGAGTTGGTGCTCAGAGCAAATTTGACCCAAATCCTGAGGAATTCGTTCATGTAGGTTTTTTGTGTTTGTTTTTTAACCATCTTCATAGCTAAACCGTCTCATGTCCAAGTCTTTTCCTTGAACTGCTGTAAGGATGTGCTGATACATAGCTCAGAGTAACTCTTCTGGATCACAATAGGGCCAAAGCAAATACAGGAGTCCCCCAGAAAGATGAAAGGACAAGACCTCTCAGCAAGTGAGAGTTTCCCAACACCTTTCCTCAATTACAGAATGAGGGGTTCTGGAATGTATCCCCAGTGCCTAGAGGGGCTCCTGGCATGTAGTGGGTGCTTCAGAAATACTACCTGGAAGAATAAATGATGACACCTAGAATTTTAAGATTTTAATCTTTTTTTTTTTTCAGATGGAGTCTCTCTCACCCAGGCTGGAGTGCAGTGGCACAGTCTCAGCTCACTACAACCTCTGCCTCCTGGGTTCAAGGGATTGTCCTGCGTAAGCCTCCTGAATAGCAGGGACTACAGGCACGTGCCACCAAGCTCAGCTAATTCTTATATTTTTAGTAGAGATGGAGTCTAACCATGTTGGCCAAGCTGGACTCGAACTCATGACCTCAAGTGATCCGCCCGCCTCGGCCTCCCAAAGTGCTGGGATTACAGGAGTGAGCCACCGCGCCACCCTTGGCCCTGAACTCTTACACTAAACTGCCTATATGGCCTCACCGCTTGGATACCTGACTGGAATCTCAAACTTAACATGTCCAAATCCAGATCCTTGATTTACCCTAAACTGCTTTTTACACCACATTCATCATCTCAGAAATGGCATTGCCAATTCTCAGGCCAATACAATTCAAATAAAGAACAAAGTCATCTTTAACTCCTCTTTTTTGGGGGGTCAGGGGAGACAGGGTCTTGTTCCATCACCCAGACTAGAGTACAGCAGCATGGCTCACTGCAGCCCCAACTTCCTGGGCTTAAGCAATCCCCTCACCTCAACATCCCAAGTAGCTAGGACTACAGGTGCATGCCACCACACCTGGTTAATTTTTCTATTTTTTGTAGAGAAGGGGTTTCGCCATGTCGCCCAGGCTGGTCTTGAACTCCTGAGCTCAAGAATCAACCCTCCCTGTCCTCCCAAAGTGCAGGGATTATAGGCGTGAGCTACCAAACCCAGGCAATTGTCTTTCTCTCACACAACATTGAACCCTTCTGCAATCCGTCTGTTTCATGGACTGTGTCACTGTTTCCTGGCTGGGCTCCCTTCTTTCTGATTTCCACGTATAAGTCAGAGCATTCACAGCACAGCCTACAGGCCCTGTACAAGTTGTTAGTGGCTCCTCTTCTCAGCCCATTGCCTACTTCTTTGCCTCTACTCCCCCAGTACGCCTTACGATTCTTTCAACCCTAGCCTCTTAACTAGGAGATTCTCTCCTAGGTGACACGTGGCAAAGATTACAGACATTTCTGGTTTTCAAGACTGGGGAGGCCGGGTGCGGTGGCTCACGCCTGTAATCCCAGCACTTTGGGAGGCCAAGGTGGGCAGATCATAAGGTCAAGAGATGGAGACCATCCTGGTCAGCCTGGTGAAACCCCATCTCTACTAAAAATACAAAAATTAGCCGGGCATGGTGGCATGCGCCTGTGGTCCCAGCTACTTGGGAGGCTGAGGCGGAAGAATCGCTTGACCCCAGGAGGCGGATGTTTCAGTGAGCCAAGATTGCGCCAGTGCACTCCAGCCTGGTGACAGAGCAAGACTCCGTCTCAAAAAAAAAAAAAGACTGGGGGAGTGCTCCTAGCACCTAGTGAATAGGGAGGATGAGTGCTCCTAGCACCTAGTGAATAGGGAGGATGAGTGCTCCTAGCACCTAGTGAATAGGGAGGATGAGTGCTCCTAGCACCTAGTGAATAGGGAGGACAGGATGCTGCTAGACATGCTGCATGCAGATGGCAGTCCCCCCCTCACCACACACACACACACACACACACACACACACACACACACACACACACACACTTGAGTAGTGCTGAGAAAACCTGCTGTTTAATATAACTTGCCAGGCCCCCTCAGTTTGCCTGGGAAATGCTGCTGGCAGTGAATATGCTAATCTCCTCCATGTCTCTGCTCAAGCGTCCAGTGACTCGCCCTAACTTCTCTGCTTCTCACTGCACCCATGTTTCCTGATGTAGATGTTTCTGCTCATTTGCTTATTGTCATCTCTCCCATCAGAATGTGAAATATCCAAGGATAAAGGCTTCTTCCCCTGCCCTCTCCCTTGGGCTTACAACGGTGCAACACATGGTTGAGACTCATTTACACTTGTAAACAATGAATATTTCGGCTCAACAGCAAATTTTATTATTCAACCTCTAACGCAGTGTGATGTTTAAGAATCCTAGTGATGAAGTGGAGACATTAGCTCTGCCACCAAAGCCCAGGGTACCATTGAGCAAATCTGCTGGAAGCAGGCGGTGCACGCCTTATTCTTGTCATGTGTAAAATGTGGATACATAGTACCGACCCTCAAAAAGTGCTGTGCTGAGGCCGGCGCGTGACCCACAGAACACTGTGCCAGACTACAGGGCAAAATCACCGTTAACTAAGCTTAGAAGCAGCTGTAGTACTTGAAATAACATCAGAAAACCAGATTACTTATCTTCTTAGTAACCTGAAAAGAGTTGTTTAACCTCAAGTCCAATTAACTTCCAGTAAATTAAACTTATTAATAGCTCCTACCTCCCTATGCCTAGCGAAGGTCAAATAAGATCAGACATGAACAGGACTTACAACTGAGTGCACCGCTTACATGTTCCCTATCAGTACTCGGACATTCTTTAGAGAAGGCCCCTTAATCACACAGCACATTGCAAATCAATAAAGCCTAGCTGGAAAGGAAACTGTTCCGTTCAAACGTTCAAAACTAACATAAACTTAATTTTCCAGGCTCAAGAACCATTGCCAAGAGTGGGGAAAGGCCCGAGGTAGGCCTCTCTCCGGAGCCTCCCACCCCGGAGACCTCCACCCCAGGTCTCACACAGTGGGTGGAATGAGGACGTATTCAGATCCCCAACCCCACTCCCCCGCGCCCCAAGGCCCAGCACATTCGTTCTGAGGTAGAAACCCCGCGCGAGCCCCTCTGTGGGTTCGCTCGGCCTTCTAGGCAGGCACGCAAGGAAGAACTTCCTGTTTGGAGAAGAGTGGGGGAAAAAAACCGCACAGCTGACAGTGGAAACACTACACCCGATATCCAGGTGCAACGAGCCCCAGGCTTAGCTCAGCTCAAGTGAGAAACTACGAGATTTATTTAAAAGTATTCTGGCCGCGGGGAAGAGAGTGGGCGGTTCCAAAAGTCACTCCGAAGGGCCTGGACTGCCGGGGGAGGGGCAGTTCCCAGGACGAGGGGCAGTTCCCAGGACGAGGGACCCCCATCTGTCCCTCAGGGGCAGGCATTCACCCCCGGGATCTGGACGCAGAAAGTAGGGAGGGGGACGGCGGATGGAGCTGAGCAGGTCCTCCAAAGTGAGCAAACTCCCAAAGCGCAAAGAAATGCTACTTTCGATTTTTCCACCCGCGCCGCGCCCCTAGTTCGCCCGCAGCCCTCGGACTCACGCAGCAGGCGCCCCTGCGGGACCGCGGTCTGCAAAAGCATCAGGAGGAGAAGCGCCGGCCTGGCTCGCGGGCTCATTTCTCCGGCTCCGACCGCGCGTCGCTGTAAATCTCCGCTTCTTTGCTGGGGCGGGGAAACGGGTGGCTTCAGAAGTCACCCTACGGCTATTGCCTACGCTCCGGAGACGCCCTGTAAAACTTCCTAGTGGAAAGCAAGAGGTCTTCGGAGCGTGAATTCCCTCTCCTCCAGCAGAAGGTACCGGCCTGTGAAACAGTCGGCGATCCAGCGGCCCCTTGGTTTTTAAATCGCGAAGGGGTGTGGCTGACTGGGGAAAGTATCTTCGCAATCTTCTGATGTAAAGTTTAGATATTTAAATATTTAATAATTTCAGAATTCAATCATACATTTAAAAAATGTTATCTCAACCTTAGACCAACTCGTTTGTCTTATCTGATTTACAAATATAAAGCTTTTTCATTGTTTTTTGATTCGAATTAATTAAATCGTAACATTAACCAGTTAGATCCTACTGAAATACCTTCCACAGCCTTCATAACAGAATTATCCGACAACTTTTTTTTTGTTTTTGTTTTGTTTTGTTTTGTTTTGTTTGTTTGTTTTGTTTTAAAGGAGAGAAGGAGAGGAGGAAAGAGGAAGAAAAAGAGGGGGAGAGAGAACAGGAATATTGCTTTATTCTAAAAATGGGTATTAATAATGGCCGATGGACAAGTCTTTCACAAACTTGACAGCATTGGGATTACCTGGAGAATGATTAAACATATCGAGGCCTGATTGAATGGGTATTGTTAGGTAGTTAAACAGTAGCATCTGGGAGGAGATCAGAGAAGAGAGTGGAAAGGCTGTCACTAAGACATTCACTGGTCCACCTAAGTTCAGCCCCAAGACGACGCTAATTCCACCCTAAGGGATGGAGTTTCTGGTAGAGTCTGTGGCCAACACATCCTGGAGAAGGAAAAACGGCACAGGCAGAAATTCCCTAAAGTGGCACATGCCCAATGACGTAAAACTCTGTCCTCACGTTCACCCAAAGTTCACCCTACCATCATTTTAACAGAATTTCTATGTGGCTTTGCTCCACCTCCCTGGGAGGCTTTTCTTAACGAATTATAGGTAAGAACACGCATAGTTTATATGGCTATAAACCGCCAATCAAATAACATCATCCTATCACTGAGACACAGCCAAAGCCTCAACTCCTCCCACAAACCCCATAAAGGCGCTTTGAGCTCCATAAAGAGGTGCTGCTCTCACTTTGCAGAAATGAGTCCTCTCTCTCTCTGAGGGTGTATTACTGTGCTTCAGTAAAGTTTGCTTTCAGCTTGCATTTTGGTGTTAGTTTGCAATTCTTTCCTCACTAGCACAGTGACCAAGACTGCTGGTCCAGAGCTCTGGCTCTATTCATCTCTTCAGTTAAAGGATCCATCCCAACGCAGAATCCTCGGTAACAGTACGGGGTGCCACCTGGGCACTGGGATTTTAAAAGCTTTCCTCCTCCCTCAACGAAGTTTGGGAAATATTACCTTAGACATTTCAAACCATATTAATAAATGTAATGCAGTTGATTTGCTCAAAACTTTACATATGTAGCAAATTCAATAGGCATTATTTTCATAAGCATGTGTGCAAATTTTGACAAGAAAATCAAACTTAGGATATCATGGCCTCAACTGTAGGTAAATAGATAAAAAAATAACATGGGAAAAATATAGAATATTGATGGTGGGCACATTGGGGCTGATAGTACTGTTCCTTTTTTCAATTTTTGCTAACTTAATGTACATATCATACAATTCATCTATTTAAAATGCAAAAATTAATGGATTTTAGTATATTTACGGAGATATGCAACCATTACCAAAATTTTACAGTATCTCTATCTCCCCGAAGAGAAACCATGAACCCAGAATTCATCACATCCCTGATTCCTTCATTCTCCCCCTCCTCCCCTGCCTGTCCTAGGCAATCAGTAATCTACTTTCTATTTAGACCATTTAGTATACATAGACCCATATAATATATTGCTTTGTTGTGACTGGCTTCTTTAATTTAGCATAAGGTTTTTATGTATGTTTTTCAGGGACCAATAATTATTATAAGGACATGCCACAACATTTTATTTATTCATTCATCAGCTGATGGACATTTCTTTCCACTTTGTGGCTATGGGGAATAGTGCTGCTATGAACATTTATGTACAAGTTTTTGTGTGGACTTATGTATTGATTTCTCTTGGTTATATATCTAGGAGTGGGTTGCTGGGTCATATGGGAACTCTGTTTAACCTTTTGAGGAATCAGCACACTGTTTTCCAAAGAAAGCATTTTATCCTCCCATCAGCAGGGTATGAGAGTTCTGATTTCTCTTCATCTTTGCCTAGTTCTTTGAATCAGGACCCCGGATAGAACAAAAATGTGATTATTCAGTTGTTCCACCACCAATTGTTGAGAAGACATTTTCTTAATTCAAGTGTTTGTCGGGCCGGTCTCGAACTCCCGACCTCAGATGATCTGCCTGCTCGGCCTCCGATAGTGCTGGGATTACCAGAGTGAGCCACTGCACGAAGCTGACATACTGAACTTTTAAAGTATCCAATTAACTAATGAACAAAACTGCTCCAAATTTTTCAATTCTTAAAAATCTTAAGACAATACTTAATATGGCTAATCTCAACTTCACAAACTTTGTAGGAATGCTTATCAACTTAGATTGGTATGAAGTTGAGGTAAAAATTATAATATACATCGTCGTCTCAGCTATAAGTTTTCATCAGTTGAATTCTAGCAATCATTTGGAATGCTTAGAATAGGAAATATGTATACATTCTTTAACATAAAATATTGTTACAAGACCTCTGGGATGTCAGGTTTTCTGGCCAGACTTTGCTGAGTTCCTGTCCTGCATCTAGAAAGAACGAGGTACACAGGCAACAGTCAAGAAGTTCCAAGAAGCTCCAGTAGTTCAGCTCAGCTTGTCAACTCCTGTTCACAATCTTCAGAATTATCTGAAACCTGCAATCGAGAGTTACAATCCATCCTTTGAAGAGTCTTAAAACAAGACAACATTTGTCTATGAATGTTAAAATGTCCTAGGGTGGTCACAGTCAAAAACACAACTGGCAAACAAATTTGGTCACTTCTGTGATTTACAATAAGCTAACACAATAACCCTCATTATGACTGATAACACAAACTCAGACATCAGAACTGTAGAAATTCCGTATAATTTTGGAACACGCATTAACATTTTTCACTGAAATATAACTTGAAGATCAAACACCGCCTGACTTCAACAATCCTATATAATCAAATATGTCAAATGATCCTTTTGACCTCTCCTTTGGACACTCCAGGGGATGCTACTCCTCTGTAGCATCCAAAAGTTAGGGGTTAACAGATAATTTTGAAGCTGTGTAGGCTCAAAACAGTCAGCGGGCCTTTTCTTATCTCTGGCCTGTACTCACTAAATGCTAGTAGCAACTCTCATTTGTGGCTAAGGTGGGAGGATCTCATAAGCCTAGAAGTTTGGGGATGCAGTGAGCTATGATTATGCCACTGCACTCCAGCCTGGGCAACAAAGCAAAATCCTGTGTCAAAAACAAATCACCTACACTGTGTTTATCTCACAATTAAAATAATAAAAAAGAAAAAAAAAAGTATGCAGTCTCTGTAGGTCCCTGGGGTTTGTTGTAATTCAGAAAATGATACCCCAAAATAAAGGCCTCAGAAGCCAAAGTTTGTCTCTGAACCTCTCCTGCCCTCCTGTTTCTCAGTCCCATTGTCCCCGAAGTCCAGCCATAGAAATGAGAATTCCTCTTCCTCAAGTTAGGCCATAGAAATCAAAACGCTTTTTTCCCAGAGCCAGCCATAAAACCTCAAAATATTACTCCAGCTCTCCCTCTGCTGTTCTGTGTAAACTGGCCATGAAGAAATTATCTGAACTACCTTATTTGACCATAGATCATAAGAGTCCGTTCCAGAGAGGATCCAGAAGGAAGCAATGCTGCATAGAGAGCCCAAGAGGAAACTAGACAGACAGGCCCTGCTGGGTCTCCCTACTCCGTTTATTAGCAATCCTGTTTAGTCATGGCCGCGCATAGTTTGATGAATCTAAAAAGTGAAAATGGACACTTTCCCCTGTATCTGGGAACCTTCGGAATGAAGCCTCC
This sequence comes from Saguinus oedipus, assembly GCA_031835075.1. Taxonomy (NCBI): domain Eukaryota; kingdom Metazoa; phylum Chordata; class Mammalia; order Primates; family Cebidae; genus Saguinus; species Saguinus oedipus. The sequence continues at coordinate 5,014,416 of CM063172.1, read as the reverse complement.
CCTGTTAATTGGACACTTTCCCCTGTATCTGGGAAGCTTCACAATGAAGGCTCCCATGTTAATGAATTGGATACATTTTATCCGATTAAGGTTTTCAGCGAATCTTCAGAAGCCAAAGAGTAAGTTTCCCGTTGGCCCCTACAGGTTCTTATGCTTAATTTGCTACTCTTATTTAAGACATAATTAAAGTGTCTTCTCCATAAAATTATTTCTGGGAGGCCGAGGCGGGTGAATCAGGAGGTCAAGAGATCGACATCATCCTGGTCAACATGGTGAAACCCCGTCTCTACTAAAAATACAAAAATTAGCTGGGCACGGTGGCGCGTGCCTGTAATCCCAGCTACTCAGGAGGCTGAGGCAGGAGAATTGCCTGAACCCAGGAGGCGGAGGTTGCAGTGAGCCGAGATCGCACCATTGCACTCCAGCCTGGGTAGCAAGAGCGAAACTCCGTGTCGAAAAGAAAAAAATATTATTTCTGCATCCACTAGTAAGACTGGCCATTTTCTCCTTTGATCTCTTCTTGGTACTAACACACATAAAACATCACTGCCTGTTTTTTTCTACGTCTTTTCCCTTTTACTGTAAACTGTCAGCAATACTAGCGTAGTTATCATTTCTACTGCTTAATAATTGTTTTCGGCAAGTGAGTGAATCAAACCACATGAGTTTCTTGTCTATATGATAATTCATTCTCTTTAGGAATAGTATTAACTCCTAAGGTCCTGGGAGCCAGCCTCCGTACTTGACAGCTCCGGGGTCCTACTTAAGTTTCCCAGCTTCTCAGTGCTGTCACTGTCACTCGTGGGTAGTAAGTATTTTTGTCCATCAAAAGACTCTGTACGTGAATGAGTTTTTAAATCTGCTGAGTAATACAGTGTCAACCCAGTTAATGATTTCCCAGGCGGCTGGATCAGCAGCTGTCCCTTTACCGGCATTTTCATTTGGAGAGTTATCTAGTGTCTGCAAGCACAAACATCCCACATTGTGAATGCCTTTGGAAACAGAGAGATTGAAGCCAAAGTAAACCTATTTTTTTCTTCCCATGTTCTTGCCGGGCTGTGAAATCCATACAGTCTCATGGCCCGCCAGTGCCTCAGAATTATCCTCTGTCAAACAAATATAATAATTTCTCTGTCCACTGAAAGACGGAGAAGACTAAGTGCATAGCTAGAGGTTAAAAGTTTCTGGTCAGGTGCTATGGCTCACACTTGTTAATCCAACATTTTGGGAGGCTTAGGCGGGCGGATACTCTGAGGTCAGGAATTCGAGACCAGACTGGCCAACATGGCGATTCCGTCTCTATAAAATATTAGCCAGGTGTGGTGCCTTGCACCTGTTGCTCCAGCTACTCAGGAGGCTGAGGCAGGAGGATCGCTTGAGCCCGGGAGGTTTAGGCTGCAGAAAAAGTTACCCTCTTTCAAGAGTTCCTGGTTTCGGCTGCCACCTAGTGTCCACCAGAAAAACAGCATGACGTTGCAAATGCCTGTGACTGAGGGGTAAGGTGAGAGGTTTGGGAAGAAGGTATTTGAAGAGGACCTCCTTCTACTTACTAAATGTGTTAGTTAAGTAGTGGGGCATATTGTAATTTGTGCATTTTTTAGATAGACAAGTTTTTTATTGTTTGATTTCAGTTGATACTTTAATATGTGTGTTTTGAGGATGCATGATTTGTAATCAGTCTACAACACTTCTTAGATAAGTCTGAATTCTCGTTGTCCACTTCCTTCTTGACGAAGTGCTGATGATTACAGTGCTGGCTGTCTCATAGGATGTAGGGAGCCAGAATGAAAATAGCGCATGTAATGCTTGGTGCAGAGGACGGTTCAGTTAATTAACTGTATTAGTATTACCGACAACAGTGACAGCCTGATAATTTTTAGGAGTCTAAAGAAGTCCTGAAATCTAAATGTTTAAGAATCACTGTTCTAGGCTGTTGTCTTCTGTCTTATTTTCCCAAATACACTGGTAAATATTTGAAGGTAAAGGTTTAACCAGCACATCAACATTTTTGTGTTTTTATTCTTTTGTTCTCTCAGTGGCTGTCTTACATATCAGATTTCTCACACCATATGATGGTTATATTTGTCTGTGTCTGTCCCATCGGTTATAAGTCCTGGAGAGAACACACTGCCTAGCTGATCTTTGTTTTTATTATTTTTCTTGGTGTTCTGTGCTTAACAAGGGCTCATTAAATATGTAAAAACAGCATAGTGAAAAACTAGACATTAAAAAATAATGCCAACCAATCTACTGAAATTTGAATTTCCATGTTTCCTCCAAAACAGTCATTGTGTTAGATTATGTACTTATTCTGATGAAGGCTATTGCCTAATATATGTCTGCATCTTGCGCTTTATAACTGCCTTCATTATGGCCACAGATTGAGAAGCTGTAAAAATGTGCATATTCTCACAATTGTCTAATTCTTATCCTTATCTACCCAAAGGGTAGGTTTGACTTTCTGAAACGTTTTGACATCATTTGAAAGAAGCTGGAAGCATAATATAGCTGTTAATGACCCAGTTTTCTACTCAGTTATACAATTAAAATGGCAATTTCAAAATGTTAGGTAAGCATATTTTGCAATGTATTGTTCCTTTTGTAATACTTTCTATGTTTTTATTTAGATTTTTAAATTTCATATGTATTTATTTATTTTTCTGGGACAGAGTCTTGTTCTGTCACCCAGGCTGGACTGAAGTGTTGTGATCACAGCCCTCTGTAATCTCAAACTGCTGGGTACAAGCAATCCTCCTGTTTCGGCCTCGTGAATAGAGTAGCAGGAACTGCGGGCACATGCCATCACCCGCTAATTATGTATTTGTTCTGCTCCCAATGGCGTGCTTTCCTATATTTTCTTTTGGTTTCCCGAACCCATTTGATGGCATGTTAGGGAATACAGATGCAGTAACTTTTCTCTGAACCCTTGAGATGAGGATGTATTTAGCCTCAGGTTTAATCTTTTAATTGTTTGCCATTTGCCTTCGAAGACTGAAAAACGAACAAAAGTGTGGCTCTGGGTTATACATTTTAAAAAGTTTGTTTCGCTAAAGCAAGGCAACAGACTAGAGCCCCTACAATCTTATTTAGGCTAAAAATATCCTGGAAGTCCTGTATGGTTGGTCTCAAGCAGACAGCAGCACTTACACTTACTCTTTGACGCAGGCACTGCCAGAGGGGTGGCTGTTACGAGTAGCCTCATTCAGTTGGTGATTCAGGAAAAAGCAGGGTTTAATTATTCAAAGTTCTGGCCTATACACGATATGTTAATATTAGCTTAGCTACATCCAAAAACTGACAGAACCCTACTCTAAGGCTGGACTTGGTGGCTCACATCTATAATGTCAAAACTTTGGGAGGCTGAGGCCAAGATTTAGCCCATCCTTGATGCCAAAAGTTTCAGACCAGCCTGCGCAACATAGCGAGACACCTGTGTCAACCAAAAACAATGAACCCTAAGTGGTAGAGGAGAAGGAGAAAGCGAAAAAAACCCAGCAGTTGCCCTCATTCCTTATACCTGTCCCGGCAACGCCTGTCTGTCTCCTTTGAATGTATCTTGGCTGTTTGAGTCGCTCTCTCGCCCCATTACTGTCTTTGGACTTGACATTTTGCTCTGCATTTTTAACTTTGTCTACCACGTTTTCCAGAGCCTGAAGAGTGTGGCAGGAAACAAAACTAGTCAACTTCTAATATTTGTGATGTGCATATAAATACAAGAATACACAATATATTGCATTGCAGTAGTTTAACTCTGTCCTCAATTTGTTGGTGGCTTTCTTGATGACATAAATTTTGACTGGGATAACCACATCCTTAATCTGAACGTTTCCTTAGAGATCATTTCAATAGATTTTTTTTTGTTGCTCACAGGCTTGTTCTATCTTATATCAAAATTTGAGAAAAAAAAATTTCCATGGAACACCAACCAGATGTCAGGATGCTGTGGAGGTGATAGTCAACAGCTTTGTATCTCCCAGTTTTTCAGAATGACTTCTAAAGATTTTGATTCAGAACTCTTAGGCCAAATTGAACAACCAAGTGTCAGAGTACAACATTCAAGAAGTTAAAAATATGATGGACATACATGTACTGTATGCAGTGAGCTTATGTGTCGTCAAAGAATGACTTAACTGATTAACAAGGGAGAAGCAGAATCACAATTAGGTCAAAAGAAGATACAGGAGAATAAAACATGTATTTGGTCAGAGAGAAAATGAAGACTGGAAAATCAGATATAAAGTTGGTTGATGTCTTTTTTTTTTTTTTTTTTTTTTTTTGAGATAGAGTCTCCCTCTGTTGCCCAGGCTGGAGTACAGGGGTGCAATTCTGGCTCACTGCAACCTCCACTTCCCAGGTTCAAGCAATTCTCCTGCCTCAGCCTCCCCAGTAGCTGACACTACAGGCAGGCGCACCACCACACCCAGCTAATTTTTGTATTTTTAGTAGAGACGAGGTTTCACCATGTTGGTCAGGATGATCTTATTCTTTTGACCTCGTGATCTGCCCACCTCGGCCTCCCAAAGTGCTGGGATTACAAATGTGAGCCACAGCACCCGGCTAAAGTTGGTTAACGTCTTATTAGGCAATACAATAACAACTTTTGGGGTCATTTTTTTCTATATTAAAAATTCATTTCCATCTCCATGACAAAATCTGTAGTAATTTACTAAACTTCTACAAGTAAATGTCTGCTTTTAAATAACCTGGGCTCAAGAAAAAGTAAACATTAAGTCACAGCTACTTTCAGATAGAGCAGTGTTGTCCGATACTACATGTGATCACTGACATTTTGGACTGGAGCTAGTCTGATTTCAAATGTTCTAAAAATGTAAAATACACACCACATTCTGAAGATTTATTATTTAAAAGAATATATAAACTCTTTTTTTAGAATATTGATTATATGTTGAATTCATAATAGTTTAGAAGTATTAAGTCAAATAAAATATATTATTAACATTATTTTTCCTTGTTTCTTTTCATTCTTTCAGTGTGACCACTAGAAACTTACAAAGGATGTATGTGATTCACATTCTAGTTTACCTTACTTACATCATCAGGTAACCCACAGGTAGGCTTTTTACAGATTCTCTAATGTAGCTTAGAAGGACATGGAAACATATTTTTATCTTGTTTTTAAGTTTTGCATGACTTTTTCAACACACTTTACAAGGTATGTAGTGAAGGACTGGTTACATGTTTCTCTGCCTTCTGGCCTCCAACATGTTGCCAGGAGGTTGGGGACAAGATTCTTAGTGGCCGGATGTCCTAATGGCTTGAGGTCTGGACTTCAGATTTGAATGTAGAGATGTGATTTGATTTAGCCAACTAGAATAATCATATTAGAAAACTGATTCACAGTGATCAAATTTACATGTCGACACCAATTTACAGTGAAAGGAGGTCCAGCAACCCATAATCAAGACTTCTCACAGCTATTTTCATAGTGGATACACTTAGCTGAGTTTTAAATGAGAAATGGGCTCACTGCACATAGAATAAGATCTAAGTGATATGTACTTATATTATTATTATTATTTTTGAGAGGGAATTTTGCTTTTGTTACCCAGGCTGAAGTGCAATGGTGCGACCTTGGCTCACTGCAACCTCTACCTCCTTCAAGTGATTCTCCTACCTCAGCTTCCTGTGTAGGTGGGATTACAGGCATGTGCCACCATGCCCAGCAAATGTATTTTTCGTAGAGACTGGTTTTTCCATATTGTTCAGGCTGGTCTCAAACTCCTCACTTCATGATCCTTCCGCCTCAGCCTCCCAAAGTGCTAGGATTACAGGCATGAGCCACCACACTCAGCCTATTTCTTTCTCTTTTTTTTTTTTTTTGGTGACAGTCTTACTCTGTTGCCCAGGCCGGATTGCAGGGGCGTCATCTTCACTCATTGCAACCTCCACTTCCTGCGTTCAAATGATTCTCTTTCCTCAGCCTCTCAAGTGACACCACCCCAGCCAATTTTTGTATTTGTAGTAGAGACGGAGTTTCACCATGTTGGCCAGGCTGATCTTAAACTCCTGGCCTTGGGTGATCCGTCTGCCTATATTACAGGCATGATCCACGGGCCCGGCTTTATATTATTTCGTTTACTACCATATATTAGTGTGATGCAGGTGCTTTAATTGTTTATATACTTTCCGTAATTTTATATGATTCCTTTACCCTGTCACTCTGAGGAATGGCAGGTCTAAAGTGTTTTTCCACCACCGCTAATTCATCTATCAGTAATCTCAGCCGACTGTCAATTCCCAGAGGACATAAGCACACAAGTATACAGTGTTTCCGAATGGTGGAGTAATGTCATATAAGACAACAGTGGGGTCATCCTTAGTCAGTTTTCACTTGCCACTGAACTCAGTTTGTAGGAGCCGTTTGACTTTCCCACAGTCTAAGGCTGTTCTCTTTAACACGTATTTTCATGAAAACATATATTTGAGCAGAAAATTTTGGTGAATTGTAATATTCCTTTCATCACTAAATATAAATCTATAACTATACAAATATATGGTCAAACAATTTATCTTGCCTTTAATCTCAAGAAAATAAAATAGCCATTACTTAGAGCCGAAGACTAAAATACGACGTGGTGAACCTTAAAGCAGGAAATTTTAGAATAGAACAGTTTCAGAGGGGATGATGAGAAGAGGCGATTTTCAGCTCATCAACAACAGATCTTGTAAAAAATATTACATGTTCTGGTGCTTTTCCCATCGTACTGTGTAAAAAATTGCTATTTTTAAAAATTTTCTAATCTATTGTTCATCTTAAAACTCCAGAGTGTTTTACTAAAGTCAGTTGCTTTATTTTCAACTGAAAAATATATTTGAGTTCCCAAATGGAGATTGTCCTGTACGGTGACTTGTCTAAGGTATGGTTACTGAAAGGAACCTAAAATTTTCAGGGGCTGAAATTCATCTCTATATTGCAGCCTACGAAAATAAATAAATAAATACATGTTTGTTTTCTTTGAAAACAGATTATCTCAGTGCCTCTGCCAAATCTATTGGCTGTTCTTTGCAGGCTTCAGGGGTCTCCCTTCTTCCTTTATTATCTATATCTTGAGGGCCAGACCCCCCGCTTTACACAACTCAGAGGGGGACCTCAGAGCTTTTTAAAAAGAGCCCAATTTCTCGCCTGTAGAGAAGTGAAAAGGATGCCCCGCCCCCATCTATGAAAAGAGGGATTTGATAGTTTCAATGTCTTCAAATCAAAGATTTAAGTCTCTATCCCCTCACCACCCCAGACACCCCCCACAAGGCTTATGCACCCCCTCCCATCCCGACCTAATTGCTTTGGACTGGCCCTGGAATCCTTGTCCCAGTCCACATTTCCTGTGCGTCTGCACGAAGAATTCACAGAGGACCTGTGTTACTTCCCTTGTGAAGAAACAGAATTATCATGAAAATTTAGGTAGAAACCATTTCGGTTTTTTTTTCAAATATAAGGGAAGCATGTGCCCAACCATCCCTGGGAAAAAGAACTTTCAGGGGCAAAGGAGTGAACAGGTAATTTATAAGAAAAACAGAAAGTGGTCTCTGACTGCCCCAGACTTCCTTCGGAGTTGGGAGAATTGGGGAGTCCTGGACGCGTTGTCTTTGTGGCTGTGGAAAAAATAAATGAAGAACATGAGGCCTGAGGCTTCTGGGATCCTTTCCTGACCAACCCCGGGTGATTTGGTGAGGGGAATCTTTATATTTTTCCCCTTTTGTGAGATGGAACAAACACAACTTGGGAGCAGCGCAGCGGCTCAGAGCCTGCCAGCCAGGCGGGCGACCAGAGCACCAATCAGCGCGCGCCTGCGCTCTATATATACAGCGGCCCTGCCAGGCGCGGCTTCATCGGCGTTTTGCCACTTGTCCCCGAGTTGTTGGTCCTCAGTATGTCCGAGACTGCTCCTGCCGCTCCCGCCGCCGCGCCCCCGGCGGAAAAAACCCCCGTGAAGAAGAAAGCGGCCAAGAAGTCGGGGGCAGCGCCTCGTAAGGCGTCCGGCCCTCCGGTGTCAGAGCTCATCACCAAGGCTGTGGCCGCCTCTAAAGAGCGCAGCGGGGTTTCTCTGGCTGCGCTGAAAAAAGCGCTGGCCGCCGCCGGCTACGATGTGGAGAAGAACAACAGCCGCATCAAACTTGGTCTCAAGAGCCTGGTGAGCAAGGGCACCCTGGTGCAGACCAAGGGCACTGGCGCTTCTGGTTCCTTCAAACTCAACAAGAAGGCAGCCTCCGGGGAAGCCAAGCCCAAGGCCAAGAAGGCAGGCGCCGCCAAACCTAAGAAGCCCGCAGGGGCAGCCAAGAAGCCCAAGAAGGCGACTGGCGGCGTTACCCCGAAGAAGACCGCTAAGAAAACACCTAAGAAGGCTAAAAAGCCGGCCGTGGCTTCTGTGACCAAGAAGGTGGCCAAGAGCCCAAAGAAGGCTAAGGTTGCCAAGCCCAAGAAAGCCGTCAAAAGCGCTGCTAAGGCTGTGAAGCCCAAAGCCGCCAAGCCCAAGGTTGTCAAGCCTAAGAAGGCGGCACCCAAGAAGAAATAGGTGAACGCCTGCTTCTAAAACCAAAAGGCTCTTTTCAGAGCCACCACTGATCTCAATTAAAGAGCTGGATATTGGTCTTTCCTACTGCCTTGTTTCGGTTTTTGCTCCGCCCTGCAACCATTTAAGGTTAGTTGTATGGGAGTTATTTAAGGTTACCAATAGAGGAATTACGGAACGGGGGGTGGGAGAGTGGCGGTGAGTTACAGTCCTTAGACCTCTACTGTGGCTCCCACGTCCCCGTCTCCTGTTGTGAGGCATTTTCCGCTGGCGGATGTTTTTGGGATGACAGTCGGCCCCGCCCCAGGCCTGTGAACGGCAGAAACTACCGCAAAACAAGAACCAGTTTAAGTCAGAAGGGATGTCCGGTTTGGACTGAAAGTAATTCAAAAGTCCCGCCCTGCCACCGGGATGGTCCGTTCTTCTAGTCCATGACTTTCAATCTGTACTTAATTGGGTGGTGGCAGGCGTTCCTTACTGTATTTTGTTCTGCTTTACTGTGATTTAAAGTGTCGCCCCTATTCTCTTGATAGACATGTTCGGGATTTCGAACGGTTTCCGTGTTGTCGGTAGGCAAGTTGTGTCCTGGAGATAGTGGCAACATCCAGCCCCGGGAGGAGAGTGTGAGCAGGTACCTTTGTCATCCTTAAAAAATAACTGCAATGGCCCTTTTCTGCACCCAAGGCAATCGGGGACCTAGGGAGCTTTTTGTTCCTCATGAAGCGTCCGGCTAAACTGATAGATTTGAGCGTATCGAAAGCACAACTTTTAACCAGCCATTTTGTCCTCGCATGCCGGTTACTTATCTTCAGTTTGGACGGACAATCGAACTTCCTTCAAACGCATTTTGTTTTGCAGTCCAAATGTTTCTAGACGGAGAATAAACTGTTTCTACTATTAAGTAAATTAGTGTTTGTATAAATGGGAGACATTTCTAATAAAGGCTTTCGTTAAAGGTTCCCTCCATTTGACATACGTGGTGCTTCCGAACACAGAAAGCCTAGAGTCCTATATTCGCTTATTAAAATCTCGTGGGCATATTTTAGTGAGACCTAAGTTCCCGGGACCAGGGCTTCTGGAGATAAGCTGCTCAGTTAGTCTGCCATCTCCACAATGATGAATGTAGTGAGTTAATTTCTCTATTAGTGATGAGCACACATTCATCCCAAGGAAAGGAGAAAGGCAAGGGAGGCAGACAGACGCCGAGGCAGAAGCAGGGAAGAAGGAAAAAACATTCTCCCAAGGTTTAAGTGATTTTGTGTTATTAATTTTACATCACAACATGGTTTACATGATAAACCCTCTATTTTAGTGAAAGATTTAATATGTGGACATATTTTCTCCCAAGACCAATTATGAACTCATTTCTGCTTCCCCTTCTTCCTCCCTCACCACTACCCCCGCCCCCCCAACACACACACCTATCAATTTTGGCAATTTTTGTCATACAGTAATAGGTTATAATTCCACGGACCGTTGGACTGTCTCAGGTTTCTCAGATTTCTATTTTGTTCCTTTGGTCATTCCTGCCATTCTTAAGGTAGGATTATACTCTTTTAAATATTGTTTACAGCGCTCTCCTCTGTGCTGAGACAAATAAGTGATATATGGCAGTTGTTCAAACAGTACCTAAATATATAGTACCTCATGGAGCCTAAAGCTCCTTCACAATGCCTGCTCCATTTGCCCTACTTCATCTAATCACAGACCTTCACATTCTGTCATCAAACATCATCACAAGTAGAACAGTGAGATAGTTTGAGAGACATCACAGTCAAATAACTATATTTATTTACAAATCGGAGTCTCTCTGTCACCCAGGCTGCAGTGCAGTGGCACAGTCTCAGCTCACAGCAACCTCCACTTCTGGGTTCAAGCAATTCTCCTGCCTCAGCCTCCCATGTAGCTGGGATTACAAGCTCCCATCACCATACCCGGCTAATTTTTGTAGTTTTAGTAGAGATGCGGTTTTACCATGTGGGCAAGGCTGGTCTCGAACTCCTGACTTTAGGTTATCCACCAGCCTTGGCCTGCCAAAGTGCTGGGATTACAGGCATGAATCACTGCTCCCAAACTCAAATAATTTTTATACTATATTGCTATGATTGTTATATTTTATTATCAGTTACTGTTAATCTCTTACTGTGCCTAATTTATAAATTAAATCCATCATTGCTATGTATGTATAGAAAGAAATAGTGTTTATAGGGTTCAGTACTATCTGTGGTTTCAGGCATCCACTGCAGGTAGAGTTTATGAAACATGCTTTTACATTAGACTCTTCCTATTTTTGTCCCCAGGGGACTAATGCAAATGCATGTTTAATAAACTGAGATGCTATAACATGGCTTTAATAGCTGATACAGCTTATTTCCTCTCATTATTCTTTTTCAGAATTTTTTCTGGTTATTCCATTTTTAATTTTTCCATATGTACATATGGAAAATGTACATAGATCCCTTCTACCTCATGAACCTCCATCTCACATCACACATTTAAAAAATTTAAAAAAAAAAAAAACCTGAAAGCGGTGGCTCACACCTGTAATCCCAGCATTTAGGGAGGCTGAGGCCGGCAGATCACCTGAGGTCAGGAGTTTGAGACCAACCTGACCAAATCAGACTGGGAGTGGTGGTGCACATCTCTAATCCGGGCTACTCCAGAGGCTGAGACAGGAGAATCACTTGAAGCCGGGAGTCAGAGGTTGCAGTGAGACAAGTTGATGCCACTGCACTTCACCCTGGGTGATAGAGAGAGACTCAGTCTCAAAAACATAAATAAAAATAAAGTGATGGTACATTGAACCTCTCTGTTTCTTTCCCTCTCAGATACATTCATGGCTGCCCACTTAGTTGATTTTGACACATCAACGCCAAGAGTTAGGAATGGAATCAACCCAAGCAAAAAGAGTTGATTTTCTAATTTTCCTTCAAGACCCTTTATGGTCTTAATCTATTGGATTTATATACTTTCAATTAATACTAACTGCAAATGTCTTCTACAAACATGTTTCCACAGATGAAAGCCATAAAGTGAAACACGTTGCTTTAATTTAAACATTACAAAAATTTTCAGTTCTACCTAGGTTTTCAGATTCAGTCTTCCACATATTTTCTCTATTTTCTTCATGTTCTTTAGTTTTGTTTTATTCCATCACAATTGTTCACATAGCTGATTGTCTTCGGTCTAATGGACCATTCATTTGTATCTAAAAATTGGCCATTTTAAGATGAGAAAGATTCTTTCTCATTTAGTTTTTGAAACTGTCAATGAGGAAACATTTTTTTTCTGTACTCTCAGGTTCACTAACTAGGGTCCTGCAAATTTAACGGACAAAGGACAGATTAACACGGGGAAAAAAGCATACAATTTTATTAGTATATTACATGCACAGAGTTCACAAAGAAAAAAAGTGAAATCTTAAAAAAGCAGTTAGGACTCAGGGACTTATATACTATTCCAACAAATTAAAGGGAGTTTGGGCTTCACAGGATAACAAATTGTGGGAATGTGACTAGGAAATACATGGGGAAAAAACATGGAAGGTGAAGTGAAAGATAGAAGTTATTGTAGTAAGGTTTATTTTTGCAGATTTATCTCAGTGCCAACCTTCCATATCTAGTGATAAAAGAGTTGCTCTTTTTTTCCTGGTGTAGAAGTTGGGGACACTTTTACAAGGAAAATTTTTGTCACCTTCACAAAGGGAACATACCCTACTTTATTTGAATAACGAGAAGACAGAACTCTTCCGATATATATCTGTTGGTTCTCAATTGCCTTCAGCTGAAGATAACTCTTATGCCAAAGTGAAATCATTTGGGGTGATATTACGATATTCTTAAAAACGTATACTCAATTTCACATTATTAATTATACTTTTATTTTTAAATTAGTTTTATAAAATCATTTTGAAAAACAGTAATAATATTTAAATAATTCCAAGAACACTGCTGATTAGCCAAAAATGTCAATGAATACTGCATTAGGAACTAACTGATAATTCAATCATGAAAATTTATGACATTGTTCGTGTATGATAAAAGTGCGAGTAACATAAAAACTAGACGCTAACTTTTTTTTTGAGACAGAGTCTAGCTCTATCGCCCAGGTGTGAGCGCAATGGCTTGACCTCAGCTCACTGCAATCTCCACCCCCTGGGTTCTACTGATTCTCCTGCTTAATGCACACACCGACACCATCCCCTTGGATGGGTGGTGGTGCCGAGCACCACACCTAGCTAATTTTTTGTATTTTAAGTAGAGTTGGGATTTTGCCACGTTGGTCAGGCTAGTCTGGAATTCCTGACCTCAGGTGATCCACCTACCTCAGCCTCCCAAAGTGCTGGAATTACAGGGGTGGGCCACCAAGCCCGGTGCTTTATATCCCAATTACATGCAATACTCTCCCGGCTAAAAACTTATATATGATATTACACACCCCTAGGCAAAACTCTGGATATTTTGGTTATATAAACCTGAGAGAAATGTAGAAGGGGCCTTGTGGTTGAAATTCCTGCTAGAGATGAACAGGCCTAGGACAAGACAGAATTACATAGCTAAAGGATTTCAGAAGAGAATAAGGATTGAGGGTTCAGTGGCAATACAGCTTTGGGAACCAGCATTACTTGTGCACTTATTGACGATATGCCAAGCACTGTTGCTGTTAATATTTATTTTCAAACACATTCTTGTCACTGCACTTTGAGGTTAGTGCCTTTGTCATTCCCACTTCAGAGATGAAGAATTAAAGCTTGGTGGCATTCAAGATTTAGCTAGTTAGCTGTGTGTATGTGAACGGTTTTTGTTGTTGTTGTTGTTTTTGAGTCAATAAATTTTTATTCAAGGAATTTCACATCAAGGTCACCTTAGTTCCTCTGAAGAGCTGGAGTTCCTCTAAAGAGCTACATCTTCAAAAGATTCATCCTCAAGTTAGCCCTCCTCTATACTACTGATGCTTAATCCACAGTCCTCAGCCCACAATTCTTTTTATTTTGCCTTCTTTTATCTCCATTTGAATAAGAATAGAGTGATGAAAACTTCAACATTCTTCACCAAGAATCTTTGAGCTGTAATTTCTTCAACCACTTCAACCTAGGGTCATTTTAACATTAGGTGTATCTGCCTGGTTCTCAATTTGACACACTTTCTCTCTAAACATGAATGGGTTCAAATCATATTTATTCCTAGGCTATCATACTCAAGTATCCTACAAAGCAGTGGAATATGCCAAAAGTTAAGGTAAAAATTAAGTTATTAGGTATTTCATACTTTTGGCTACTTTTTGATCTGTGAGTGAAGATAACTTATACTCTATGTCCTGGCACTGTTCCTTGGAAACATAGGGACCACACATTTAATTTTACATATTCTAGTAGCCACATTTTAAACAGCTTAAAAAAACCTGAAATGTACTGTAATGATTTTAATCTAGTATAATCAAAAATTGTCTAAAGTTATCTGATATTAAAATACTGAGTTTTTGCTTTGTTTTTTTACTAAGTCTTTGAAATCTGGTATGTATTTTACACTTAAAGCACATCTCAGTTTAGACTAGCCACATTTGAATGCTTAATGGCCACATATGACTAGTGGCTATCATCTTGGACAGGACAGCGTTTATACTCTGGGAAGACACAAGCAAATACTTGCTCTGCAGCAGGATATAAATGTTTTCCAAGAAAAGAATTTTTCTGACCTGTTTCTGAAACCCAGAGAGTGTCTCTAATACTTTATATTTTATTGGCTTGTCCTATTGTAACTGCCCAAGGGGCTCTCCTTGTCCACTGCCTAGACACAGCCAAGTTCTCAAGACAGGGCAACTTGGAGTATTTCACACGGAGCTGGCAGTATGGGAGACTAAAATTTTATTATTACTCAAATCAGTCTCCTTGAGAATTTGGGAACCAAAGTGTTTTTTGTTGTTGTTGTTTTTCATTTTTGTTTGTTTTTCAGACAAAGTTTCACTCTTCTTGCCCAGGTTGCAGTGCAATGGTGCCATCTGGGCTCACCACAACCTCTGCCTTCTGGTACTAGAGACTCTCCTGCCTCAAGGAGCTGAGATTGTAGGTGTGTGCCACCACACCCAGCTAATTTTGTATTTTTCATAGGGAATGTGTTTCTCAACATTGGTCAGGCTGGTCTTCAACTCCTGGACTCAGGTGATCTACCCATCTTGGCCTCCCAAAATGCTGGGATTACAGTCATGAGCAACGGTGCCTAGTGGGGACCAAAGTTTTTACAGATAATTTGGTCGGAAGGGGACCAGTGAGTTGGCAGTGCTGGTTGGATCAGAGGTGAAATCATAGGGAGTGTAAGCTGTCCTTGTGTTCTAAATCGGTTCCTGGGAGTGGTGGGGTGGGGGACACAAGACTGGATAATCCAGTTTATCTATCTGGGTGATGTCAGCTGATCCATTGAGTCCAGGGTCTGCAAAATACCTCAGGCATGATCTTAGGTTTTAAAACAGTGATTTTATCCCCAGGAGCAATTTGAGAAGGTTTAGAGTCTTGTAGGCTCCAGCTGTATAACTCCTAAACCATAATTTATAATCTTTTGGCTAATTTGTTAGTCCTGCAAAAGCAGTCTAGTTGCCAGGCAGGACAGGGATTTGTTTCTAAAAGGGCTGTAATCATTTTTGTTTCAAAGCTAAACCAAGTTCCTCCCAAAATTAATCCCAAGCTCAGGAATAAGCGAGGACAGCTTAGAGGTAAGAGGCAAGATGGAGTTGGTTATATCAGATCTCTTTCACTGTAATAATTTTCGCAGTTATGGTTTTTGTAAACCTCACATCATGCCTCTGACTAGAGGATTCCAACAAAACTTAGGCCATGCCACCACCATGTCTCCTTGTCCACCCTGAAGCAGTTCAATTTCTGAAACAAAGGAAACTGTATATGATAGTAAAAAACTATGTATCAGAAGGAAATTATATATGATAATCCATTCTAAGGTTATCTTATTGATTAGAAGATGTATGGCTTGACACTACCTGGCAATATCTGGTGGTAGTATGAATTTGGTCAGTTCCTGAGACTAATTCCTAAGATTGAGCCTCCATTTCTGTAAAATGGAGACAGTAAGACAATTTGCATTACAGTGCTGAAGAATTTTACATAAATGATAAATTTAAAAATAAAAATAAAAAGAATTTTACATAATAATTCATATCAACCACTTCACGTGGTACTTGACCCATGGAAAACTTAGTACCTCTCAATTCATAGGGTCCTCCTGCAGAGATGTGAATAGAATGGTAGGATGATGAAGAAGGCCACATATAATTTGAAAAAGCACGGCCAGTGATCTGAGGCAGATTTATCATGAAACTAATGAAACTCAAGTGTTTTGGACCTATATTTCCAACGTGCTCAGAGGGACCCTACAAATGGGTTACTTTCTCTTTTTAAAATTTGCGGTGTTAACATATTTTAATCACAGATAGTCACGACTGTTATTTATTTCTACTCAATCCTCCTTTCTGTTAAAATTCACCACTGTCTGATTATGTCGGAATGCTGATGAAAATATGTGAAATTTGAGTAAGAGTAAAGTCAGCTAAAGACATATCTACTATGGGGAAAAATTATGTGATTTGCATATGTGTTCAGGTGTGGTTCACTCCTTACTGGTTGACATGATGTAAGAATGGCTTCAAGGAATGTTCCTACTGCTCACTGGAATAACTCACCTGGCAAGATAACTTCCTGGCAAGATGCAGGTCTAGATAACATCTCATGATGTCTTCCCAGCACTGAGCGTGAGTATCTAGGGAAGAGTACAAATGTATGGAGCCAGAAGCTTGTCTGGAAATAATTCTTACAAAGTTTACAACTTATATATGAAAGGAGCTTGACAGAGGATTTTCCAAATTTGAAAACAATCCTAAAAACGTACTTGACATTACCAATGTGTTTTGAAATTGAAACTCTTCTAAGTTATCAGGAAAACAAATTATCATCAGCTACCCTGGAGGAAAGATGGAATTCTCTATTCCCTATAGACAGTATTACAAAATAATTTCGATCTGAAGATGGAATCAGTATTCAGTCCAAACTATAGGAAAATACACATTGTAGTGTCACATTGAGAAGTTAATAAAATACGCTACTTTCAGAAATTTGTGATGTCTATTATTTCATCTGCTTTTATAAAATTGGAATAATTTAATTATAAATTAATATTTACTGTCTACACTACTTTTGCATTTTTAGTTGTATCTTATAGGTTTTAATGGTTAACGAGTTGTAAAAGCTTTGAGCACCAGGAAACCTTGATCTATCCCATCAGTTAAGTATACTAACATTTGGAAAATTTAAGAAATTAGCATTTAAATAAATCTTTAAATATTAAAAGGGCACATGGATAAAAGAGCTTTGCCAGTTGCTTACCCTTCATTATCTCAAGGCCCCCGGATTTTAAGCAATAGCTGTATCTTTGGTTAACTATAGGCAAATCTTGTGTATTTCTTGTTATATAAACCTATTTAGTGGACTTCGGGCAGCGTGTACTGAGGCCTCCGCCTGAGCTGACTCCACTTCTAGCATACCAATTCCAGTACCGGATGTTGGAGCCAGACGTTAATGTCGTAGGACTTTACAAAACAGTATGAACTTTGACCTAATTACTTAATGATACTGTCAGACCTAAAACCGTCAGGTGAATTAAAAGTAGCGATGGCACTACCAGGAGCCTGTTTTATTCAAAACGTGTTTACACAAACCTGAGACAAGACACCTAATATTTAGCAAGGTTAAGTCTTGAGTCAATTGTTTCCTAATAAATACGACCCTTTCAAATGAAAAGGCTGTAGGTAAACTTGCCTGCACTGTTACTGCAAACTGTAGTTTTCACTAATACACTTTTAAAAACGTTTAGATGTTCTAGGCATTAAGATGGACAACGGAATTGGTTACAACTGTTTAAGTGAAAGTTTTAAGTGGCTCTGAAAAGAGCCTTTGCAATTAGAAGGAAATGGGCAGATTTACGCCCTTTCCCCACGGATGCGACGTGCCAACTGGATGTCTTTGGGCATGATGGTGACGCGTTTAGCATGAATAGCACACAGGTTGGTGTCTTCAAAGAGCCCCACCAGGTAGGCCTCGCATGCTTCCTGCAACGCCATCACCGCAGAGCTCTGAAAGCGTAGGTCGGTCTTGAAATCCTGGGCGATTTCCCTCACGAGGCGCTGGAAAGGCAGCTTCCGGATGAGCAACTCAGTGGACTTCTGGTAGCGGCGAATTTCGCGCAGAGCCACGGTGCCGGGCCGGTAGCGGTGCGGCTTTTTCACTCCGCCAGTGGCCGGAGCGCTCTTGCGGGCCGCTTTAGTGGCAAGTTGCTTGCGCGGCGCTTTGCCGCCGGTGGACTTACGAGCTGTCTGCTTCGTACGAGCCATTTGTAACTGAAGCCGACTCAAAAATGCAGCTAGAGAAGTTGCCTTTATATAGAGTGAGAAACATTCTGATTGGTCCTGTGATATTTCAAAAGTCCCGCGCCATAAAATCATTGGCTGAAGAGTGGCCTTCACTGATTGGTTCATTACTAGACAATCTTATTGGATGAATTGTCCACAGCCCGTCTGGGCGCTTTTTAGTTATCTGAAGCAATATTATCTTAAATTCTAGTTCATCCAGTACCCAAGAGCAGTGTGCATAACAAAGCATCTAAGGATTGTTAAAATGTAAATTCCGACTCGGTAAGTTTGAGTCGGACTTGATATCCTGCATTTCTGACCGTCTCGCAAGTTATCAATGCTGGTGAATACTCACTAGACTACCAGAAACGTTTACTGACTCATGTTTGAAAATGCTTCAATTCAGAGAATAAAAATTCTACGTTAGTTACTCGCCAACAGCAAGTGTTCTTGCCCTTTGTCATCCAAGTCCAAGTCAGACTCCCACCCTGCCTGTTCTCAAAATGTCTTCTTTTGGTTTGCCCTGATTTTCACTTGGTTTACTCTACAATGTAGTTTCTTATGGCATTATTTTCTCGAAACTTTTTAATACCAGTAGGCTGGGGACGGTGGCTCGCGCCTGTAATCCCAACGTTTGTGGAGGGCCATGGGACAATGGGAGGACTTCAAGACGACCCTGGCATGGGGAAACCCAGTCTCAAATAAAAATACAAAACTTAGCTGGGCGTGATAGCAGGCGCCTGTAATCCTAGCTACACAGTGAGGCTAAGGCACGAGAATCGCCTCCGGGAGGCAGAAATTGCAGAGCCCATTTCGCGCCGCTGCACTCCAGCCTGGGTGATAGAGCGAAACTGTCTCAAAATAAACCAAACCAAACCCAAAAAATACCAAATAAGATACCATCCTTTTTTGTGAAGCTGCGGAAGGCTCTGAAAAAAATCCGTTTCAAGTGTAAGGTACGTTTTCTGGTTTGAGAGAACTTTACTTGCCCCCATCATTGATAGCTGTTTTTTGGAGGAGGACAAAATTGTCCTGAAAATTGGTCAGAACACAGCCCTGAGCGATAATGACTCTGCCCAGCAGCTTGTTAAGGTCCCGGTCGCTGCAGATGGCCACCTGCAGGTAGCGCGGGATGATGCGGGTCTGGTTTTCACGTACGGCGTTGGCCGCCAACTCCAGGACCTAGGCGGCCAGGTACTCCAAGTACACAGGCGCGCCGGCTCCGACCGGCTCAGAGGAATTCCTCTTTCGAAAAAGATGACGGACTCTGCCCTACTGCAAACTGCAAGCTCGCTAGCAGGAAACAAATTTCTGCTCTAGCTCAAGTTTTATCTCCCTGTTTTCCACATCCAGACATAACAACCTATGGAAACAACACCAAACTGAAAAGCAAAACCACGTTAGCGCCTGAACAAATCCTTTTATACAAAGCGGAAGGCTGCAATAAGAAGCTATCCTATTGGTCAGTTACGTTCGTTTCTGTGTCCGTTAGAAAAAGAGAACGTAATTTCTGTATTTGCATAAACCCCACCCCTCTGTGAAATTGTTTCTTTTGTCCAATCAGAAGTGACAACTCTTAAACCATCATTTGAATTTCAGGACTATAAATATATGGGCTCTGAACCGTTCTCTCTACTACTCCGTCCTGGAGCGTGCTGTTAGTATTTCTGTTCTGCTTAAGAGAAGCAATGCCTGAACCCTCTAAATCTGCTCCAGCTCCTAAAAAGGGCTCTAAGAAAGCCATTACTAAGGCGCAGAAGAAGGATGGTAAGAAGCGTAAGCGCAGCCGCAAGGAGAGCTACTCCATCTATGTGTACAAGGTTCTAAAGCAGGTCCACCCCGACACCGGCATCTCCTCCAAGGCCATGGGGATCATGAACTCCTTCGTCAACGACATTTTCGAGCGCATTGCGGGCGAGGCTTCCCGCCTGGCGCATTACAACAAGCGCTCGACTATCACCTCCAGGGAGATCCAGACAGCCGTGCGTCTGCTGCTGCCCGGAGAACTGGCCAAGCACGCCGTGTCCGAGGGCACTAAGGCGGTCACCAAGTACACCAGCTCCAAATAAGTGCTTGTGTAGGCACCTCCAAATTCAAAGGCTCTTTTCAGAGCCACCTACTTTGTCAAAAAGAGAGCTATAACCATAACCCTGATAGAGTGCTGCTGTTGCTGTTCTGTTTTCGTTCTACAGGATCAACTGGAAAGTTAGCGAAGGCAAGTTGTAGAGCCAAGGTTAAATTGGGACAGGGTCAGGCACGGAGGCACAATCCTTTAACCCCAGCACTTTAGGTCAGGAGTTTGAAACCAGCCTGACCAACATTGTAAATCTCCATCTCTACTAAAAACACAAACGTTAACCAGGCGTGATTGGCATACGCCTGTAATCCCAGCCACTCGCGAGGCTGAGGCAGGAGAATTGCTTGAACCCGGGATGCGGAGATTGCAGTAAGCCGAGATCGAGCTACTGCACTCTAGTCTGGGAAAGACACTTGGAGGGTTCTTCGGCTTTAAGGAATACGCACCCTGAATAAGGCTTTCTCATCTTCATTTAACAGACTGTTCCCCCTCCGTAAGCCTTCGGGTAGACTACTTCCTTTCATACTGTCACTACTCCCTGCCTGTACTAGCACAGGAAAGTAATTTCCTTCCTGAATAATGAAGCAGATAATGGAATTCAGAGTACAGTGTTTCTGTGGAGGTCATTAGTCGTTAATCCCTTGTGAGATACGGGGTAGTGGGGGGGGGGGGGGCAGAAAAGTCTAAGCCATGAAGGGCTTATAGGCATATTTGCTCCTGCAGCTTGCCTACGCTGTAAATTCTTAATCGAAGTCTGATTTCCCGGCCTCCTTTATGGGGTATATTTCCAGCTCTACAAAATGAAATTGTGGTTTCCGGTTATTGTTTTTTTTGTTTGTTTGTTTGCTTATTTTGAAACGGAGTCTCGCTCTCTCTTCAGGCTGGAGTGCAGTGGTGCGCTCGGCTCACTGCAACCTCTGCCTCCCGGATTCAAACGATTCTCCTTCCTCAGCCTCCCGAGTAGCTGGGACTACAAGCTCGAGCAACCACGCCCAGCTAAATTTTTAGCAGAGAAGGGGTTTCACCATGTTGGCCAGGCTGGTCTCCATCTACTGACCTCGTGATCCGCTCACCTCGGCCTCCCAAAGTGATGAGATTACAAGCGTGAGCCACCGCGCCCAGCCCTTCTGTTATTGTTTATCAATGACGACAGCTTATGTAGTGTGCGTATTTCATGCATCCCAGAAATCAAGATTTCCATTTCCTAGGCCGCTTAACTTTCAAATTTTCAGCTCTGCGAGAGACAACGGGGTTTAAGTTTTGTGCCCTTCCACATCTGGCGCCACTGCAAATCTTACTGAGAGGGCCCTACTTGGAAAGGGAAACTTTTTTCGAGGAATCGGGGATGCCAAAAACAATATAGCTACAAAAAGGTACGAAGGGCACTGGTTGAGGAGGAGGAGTCAATGGGCCTCCCCTGAGTCTGGGGCTTGGGGAAGAAATGCAAGAAAAGACACCTGTTGACTGCTCACTAAGTAGGAGTGGGTGGGGGAATCAGAGGGGAGTATTCTGAGGGAATTTATGGGCATTATGTGTACGTAACATTCAGTAGTGTCTTTGGTTGAAGAAATAGTTTCTCAAACAGTTTTTGTTTTTGTTTTGAGACAGGATATTGCCCTGTTGCCCAGGCGCCATCATAACTCACTGTATGTAGTCTTGGCTTCCCAGCTCAAGTGATCCTCTTACCTCAGTCCCTTGAGTAGCAGGAACTATAGAAACGTGCCGCCACACTTGGTTGATTTTTTAACCTTTTCTGGAGACAAAGGGTCTTCCTATGTTGCCCGGGCTGGTCTTGAACTACTGGGCTCAAGCTATCCTCTGGCCTTGGCCTCCCAAAGTGCTGGGATGACAGGAATGAGTCATGACGCCCGGCCCATATTTAATTTTTAAGAATGTTTTAGGGCCAGGCACGGTGACTCATGCCTGTAATCCCAGCACTTTGGGAGGCGGGGGCGGGGGGGAACGTGGATCACAGGTCAGGAGTTCAAGACCAGCCTGGCCATCACTGTGAAATCCCATCTGTAGTACAAAAATTAGCTTGGCTTGGTGGCAGTTGCCTGCAATCCCAGCTACTTGGGACGCTGAAGCAGAGAACTGCTTAAACCCTGGAGGCAGACGTTGCAAAGAGCCGAGATCATGTCGCTGCACTCCAGCCTGGGCTACAGAGCGAGACTCTGTCTCAAAAAAAAAAAAAAAGAATGTTTTAAAACAGGTTCTCAGCCGAGCGTGGTGCTGCTCATGCCTGTAATCCCTGCACCTTAGGAGGCCAAGGTGGGAGGACTGCTTGCGCCTAGGAGTCCACCAGTATAGGCTACTAAGTGAGACCTTGTCTCCACAAAAAATTTAAGTTAACCCAGGCATGGTGGCACGTTTCTGTAGTCCCAGCTACTGGGGAGACTGAGGTGGGAGGATCACCTGAGCCTGGAAGGCAGAGATTGCAGCGAGCTGTGATGCTGCCACTGCACTCCAGCCTGGGTGAGGAGCTAGATCCTGTCTTAAAAAAAAAAAAAAAAAAAAAAAAAACTGAATGTCACACAAACTCTCAGTGAACAACTGTATGTGAAGCACTTCCCATCCTAGTACTGTATATGCGAACTATCGTTGTGAAAGAGACGCTTGGCTTAAAAATCAATTTTTTTTTTTTTTTGAGACGGAGTTTCGCTCTTGCTACCCAGGTTGGAGTGCAATGGCGCGATCTCGGCTCACCGCAACCTCTGCCTCCTGGGTTCAGGCAATTCTCCTGCCTCAGCCTCCTGAGTAGCTGGGATTACAGGCACGCGCCACCATGCCCAGCTAATTTTTTGTATTTTTAGTACAGACGGGGTTTCACCATGTTGACCAGGATGGTCTCGATCTCTTGACCTCGTGATCCACCCGCCTCGGCCTCCCAAAGTGCTGGGATTACAGGCTTGAGCCACCGCGCCCGGCCAAAAATCAATAATTTTTTAAAATTATAAAACAAACACCTTCCCGCAAAATATTAGCAAGCAATTGAGACTGCATTTTAAGAAACTGATCTTCCCTAGAGGAGTAAGACCTGATAATATTAGCATTTTCAAAATGAATTTTGGGGCTAGGTGTGGTGCCTCAGGTCTATAAATCCCAGCACATTGGGAGGCTGAGGCAGGTGGATCACTTGAGCTCAGCCATTCAAGAGCAGCCTGGGAAACGGCAAAAATGCCGTCTCTACGAAGGATACAAAAAATCAGCTGGGTGTGGTGGCGTATGCCTATAGTTCCAGCTACTAAGGAGGCCGAGGCGGGATAATCGGTTGAGCCTGAGAGGCAGAGGTTGCAGCAAACCAAGACAGTGCTACTGCACTCCAGCCTGAGCAACAGAATGAGAAAGAAACCATCCCCGCACCCAAAAGAAAACCCAGCATGACCCATTTAAAAAAAATAAATTTAAAAACTATGAACTTTTGAAGTCGAAATTGTTTTGTCATATGGTCTTTCATCAATTTCGTTGCCTTCCTGCCTTCTTCCTTTGTTACAGAACTCCAACACTTACCCAAAGGTAGCTGTTGGGTCAGGATTTCTGCACTGCGGTCCCTTCTATGGTCGCCAGAAATATGTTACAGGAAAGAAGTCCCAATCCAGACCCCAAGAGAGGGTTCTTGGATCTCGCCCAAGAAAGAGTTCAGGACCTCTCTGCAATGCAAAGTTTACTAAGAAAGTAAGGTGGTTAAAGGACAGCTACTCCGTAGATAGAGCGGGACGACGTTCCAGAAAGTAAGCGGAGGAAGGCATCCACCCTCGGTGCAATGCCTGTACGTTTGCTCTGCCACAAGGGTTTGTGATAAAGGATTAATTTTCTTGGTTACTATATTTTACAAGAATCGACATTATTATCTGTAAACAAAATTAGGAATGCCTTTGTTCTCCAGATATCAGGATATCCGGACACTCCCAAGTCTGGGTCTGTTTAGTAAACATTGTTAATTTGTTCCCTTAACCATAAACATCTAGAGGCAAAGAATGCCTGACTTTCTGGGA
The DNA here is from genome assembly GCA_031835075.1 of Saguinus oedipus. Classification (NCBI taxonomy): domain Eukaryota; kingdom Metazoa; phylum Chordata; class Mammalia; order Primates; family Cebidae; genus Saguinus; species Saguinus oedipus. The sequence continues at coordinate 4,990,408 of CM063172.1, read as the reverse complement.
ATGCAGCCTAGCAAGGCCCAGCCTCGTTTTCCGAGCACTCACCCAAAATGGAGTCGCTCTTGCTGGAATACCTCTGACACCCTTCTCCTCTTTTTTTCTTCTTTCTTTCCTTCCTTCCTTTTCTTTTTGAAATAAGAAATCAAGAATACTTGGTGTTTTATCTAAAACAGTACCTATAAATAACAACCAAACACTAAAACCTAGGTCTTCTAAACTCAAAGCTAAGATGTTTTGCTGTCTCTGCTAGTACTAGGCTGACCTTTAATAAGTGGATAGGTGCTTTTCTTTAACAAAATCAGATTCCTGGACTCCATGGAGAGAGAAAATAAGGCAGAAATGTTCATAAACCTTCCCAGTTGATTCTGAGGAGGCTCCAACTTTCAACACAGCAAGACCAGGGGGCAAGCCCATCACCCCGAGTGAAGCGAGAAGGGTTTATACACCCCTTCCCTAATGAACTCCAACTTTTCCCCAGAGCTGCAGTCTCTGGGTTACAAAGGAAAAGAGAGAAAAGTAACCTGTACTTCTCTCCACTTCTCCATATAGTTATGGAAAGATTTATTTTTTCCTCCCCACTCAACAAAGGAGAAAGATCTGAAAACAGAAAGCTGAATTTGTAAAGACAGGAAGAAAAGTAGCTATCCTTGGCTAAATTCTGGACAAATGGAACTATATGGAACGGTCTTGGGAGAATTTTAATTTGAAAATAGGTTAACTGCCTGGGTGAGGTGGATCACGATTAATAATCCCAGCACTTTAGGAGGCAAAGGTGGGTGGATCACCTGAGGTTGGGAGTTCGAGACCAGCCTGACCAACATGGAGAAACCCCGCCTCTACTAAAAATACAAAATTAGCCAGGGTGTTGGCTCATGCCTGTAATCCCAGCTACCTGGGAAGCTGAGGCAGGAGAATTGCTTGAACCTGGGAGGTGGAGGTTGCGGTGAGCCAAGATCATGCCATTGCAATCAAGCCTGGGCAACAAGAGCAAAACTCTGTCACACAAAAAAATAAAAATTAAAAACCATGTTATCATGAAAATGCTTTTCAGTAATTCTCTACACACAAGATTGCTGTAACGCCAAAAACAGAGGTAGGAATCATGCATCTTATGATATACATATTTAGGGTTTTAATATATGTTGCCAAATTGCCTCCTCAAAGTCTGTTTACACTCTCCCCTGAAGGGTGTTGTTTCCTTACTTCCACGAATGCTCTTTAACAGTGGGTATGTTAGTCTGTTCAAATGTCAGACATGAACAATTAAATCTCGTTTTTAAAACAATTATTATTTGAGACTGTACATTTTGAAAATAACATTTCTTCAATTATGGTTTGATTACTCATGATTCTTGCCCGTTTCCTTTTGGGATGTTGCCTTATGTACATTATTTTAAATAGATAGCTCCATGTATAGATAGATTACTATATCTGAGGGCTTACGATACATCAGTTACATTTCAAAGTTCTTTACAACTATAAATTCATTCAGTTGTCACCAAAACTCAGTGATGTATGAATAGTATTATATTGTTTAACAGATTAAAATCAGTAATATAGTCACTTATTGAGTTCTATACATTTGATAATTTTTTTGTTTCATTGTTCTATCAGTTCTTGGCGGATGAGTGTTGAAATCTCTACCTTTAAATCATGTGTGTGTCTATTTCTCCTTTCAGCTCTCTCAGTTTTGGCTACACATATTTTGCAGTTCTGTTCTTTAGTGTATATATATTTAGAATTGCTTGGTTTTCCCCTTAGATTGACTCTGTCATCATTATGTAACACCCTGGTCTGTCCCTAGTACTTTGTTGTGCTCCGAAGTATTCTTATCTAATATATCATCCAAGAGACCACCAGGATGGCTAACTAGTAGAAACGAGAGAATTCCTGGCAATGATAACTTGCAAGCCAGAAAGAGACGGTCCCAGAACATGCCAAAATTACTCTCCCTCTGGGGAAAGAAAGAGCAGATTGGGTATTTTTATGTCTCATAGGGCCTGTATCAAGCCAAAGAGTCATACATATTCAGCAGGTTTGGGGGGACAGCTAGCTATATATATTATGAGGGGTGCTAAGTACATTTACTATAGATAAACATATGTGTAACATACCTCCCATGTTCACTTTGGGGTGGGGTTTTAGGTTAAAATGAGGTGGAATTTAGCTCTTTACATCAACTATAAAAACAAAATTCACAGCTGCCTCTACAAGCTGGCTGAAACTGGCTTAAGGTCTACAGTTACTTGTAAGAAAAGAATGTGCATCAAGTTGGTCCTATGTTCAGAGTTACAAGAGCGTCTGATAGCTCCTATAGTTAAGGCATTTAGCAAGTGTGGTTTTTTGTACTCTTCGGAATTTAAGAATTTGCCATGCCAGGCAGGCCGTGAAACCTCAACCAGTAGGTAACTTTCTTTCCTTAATCTTAGAGTCTTAATTGGTATAGGAGCACCTAGTTTGGTCTCTCAGATCACAGATATTAATACCGATAGTCTTGTAGTTTTTGCCTGATGTTTATATGGTATGTTGTTTTGCAACTTTGAATTTCAACCTGCATTATGTTTATATTTGAAGTGCGATTCCTGCAGACACTGTACAGGTGGGGCCTTTCTTATCACCCACTGGGCCAAACTGTCTTTTTAATTCGTGTATTTACATTATACACATTCAATGCAATTATTGATATCTTAGGGCTTAAATTCATAAAGGGTAGTGTGTGGGACATAGGCTCTTGGCCCACTAAATGTTTGTCAGAAATCACTGACAAGGCACATTGATTAATAGGTGAAAAGGTGGGCCAGGTGTACTGGCTCATGCCTGTAATCCTAGCACTTTGGGAGGCCAAGGCAGGTGCATCACGAGGTCAGATGAAGCTCATCCTGGCTAATGCAGTGAAACCCCATCTCTATTAAAAATACCAAAAATTAACCAGGCGTGGTGGCACGCGCCAGTATTCCCAGCTACTCAAGAGGCTGAGGCAGGAGAATTGCTTGAACGTGGGAGGCAGAGGTTGCAGTGAGCCCAAATGGTGCCACTGCACTCCAGCCTGGGTGACAGAGTGAGACTGTCTCACAAAAAAAAAAGTAGGTAAACAGGCATACGAATTTATTCAACGTATATACATGGGAGCCTTCAGAATTAATTATTTAACTTCCAAATGAGTTACAGATGCTTATGAGGTCAAAGAAAGAATTGGGGCTTAGATCCTGGTAAAACAGGTTATGGGAGGCAGAAGAGGTTTGGCTTGCAAAGGTATCCTTGTTATGTAGGTAAAGCCTCCCTCAGAGAGAATAGATGGTAAATATTCCTTTTGAGATTTTGAAGTGTTAGATTCTCAATCTCTCTGGATCTGGGAAAGGCATAGAAAGGAGAGGAGGAGAAGGTGCATGAAAGGAGATTATCTACAGATGTAAATTTTTCCCTTTTTTTTTTTTTTTTTTTTTGAGACGGAGTTTTGCTCTTGTTACCCAGGCTGGAGTGCAATGGCGCGATCTCAGCTCACGGCAACCTCTGCCTCCTGGGTTCAGGCAATTCTCCCGCCTCAGCCTCCTGAGTAGCTGGGATTACAGGCACGCGCCACCATGCCCAGCTAATTTTTTGTATTTTTAGTAGAGACGGGGTTTCACCATGTTGACCAGGATAGTCTCGATCTCTTGACCTCGTGATCCACCCGCCTCGGCCTCCCAAAGTGAATTTTTCCCATTTAAGACAGCTTTACAACTCATTTCTGCCTGATGGACGAGCAGTAGTTATTTCAAAACATGTCAAAGAAATACATTTTGTGGTAAAATATTTTGATTTCCTTTAGACTATTGTCTTTATAAGAAGAGGAAGAGACACGTGAGCTGACACACACACTCTTGCTCTCTCAGTATGCTCTGATGCAGTAAGAAGACCCTCACCAGATACTAATGCCATGTCATTTGCTTCCCAGGTTTGAGAAAAGTAGCAAATAAATTTCTTTGCTTTACAAGTTTGCCAGTCTGTGGTATTCTATTACAATATCACAAAATGGAGAAAGTAACTATATTAAGAAAACCTTGCATGACTGATCCCTCCTACGTCACACACAAATACAGGCCACGTTTAGAACACTGTTGGAGGCTCCACTGTCCAACAGAAATATACTACAACTTTTATATGTAATTTTTAATTTTCAATATCTTCAATAGTATATTTTCTTTAACTTTTATAATCAAAACATCATAATGTATATTCAATATGAGTAAATATTAGTGAGATTTTTACACTCTTTCTTCATACTAAGTTACACGGTTTGTATATTTGTCCCCTCTGATGCTCATGTTGAAATGTAATCTCCAACGTTGGAAGTGAAGCCTAGTCAAAGGTATTTAGATAATGAGGGTAAATCCCTCATGAATGGATTGGTGCACTCTTCATGGTAATGAGCGGGTTCTCACTTTGAGTTCACGAGAGATCTGGTTGTTTAAAGGAGTGTGGCACCCCCACCCTCTCTCGCTCAGCTCTCACCATATGATATGCCTGCTCCTCCTCACATTATGCCATGATAGGAAGTTTCCTGAGGCCTCGCCAGTAGCAGATGCCTGCACCACACCTCCCATACAGCCTGCAGAACTGTGAGCCAAAAAATTGCTTTTCTTTATAAAGTACTCAGTCTCATGGATTCCTTCATAGTAATGTAAGAACAAACTAACACACTAAGACTATTTCATACTTATAGAATAGCTCAATCTGAAGTACCCTTTTTCAACTTCTCAGTAGCTACTTGTAGCTACTGGGCACTGGTTTGGAGAGTGTTGAATGGTGAATTGTATTATGCAAATAATCAATTTTTTTTAAAGTTCTTTTTGCAAACTATAAGACATCAGATTGTCTTGCTTTCAATTCTCCTGGAATTGGAGTTGCTATTGGGAAACAACTTATTTTCCTTTTACATTTATAAGGAATAAATAACCCCCAATATCTCCTTCCCCAATGTCTGCCTTTTGTATGTTATTCAAAGGCAAGTGCCTAGAATTTACTGTTTTTGATGCACTTACCGAAAGGATTCCCATCAGGTTGTTTTCTAATAGCACATGCCAGGCACTTGTGGCTTTGCTTAATTCAAGGTAACTTGGATGAGGTAAACAGTTTTTCTCATTCATGGCCCAATGGAGTATAGATTACTGATATTGTGACTGCATGTACTCCTGTTTTCTAGCCTGAGTTTTTAAAGCTACCCTTAATCATGGTTTCAATTTTATCTAGCCCTATACATAACGAGGGCTCTTTCCAGAATGAGCTACAATTTGTTCAGGAAGTTAGAATTGCTATACCTTCTGACCCTTGGTTCCTGACATTTTCTGGACTTCCAATACATTCAGCATTTTCCTCTTCCTACTTGGCTGGCTTCTTCATAACTTTGAGGTGTGAATTCAAATGGCATTCTCCTGATGAAGCTTTCACTCCTTATCCCTATGCTTCTTTCTTATCCTCTTTCTTTCTTTTTCTCCATAGCACTCATCACTTACCTCCACATTTTTACTATGCATTTACCTTATTGTGTACCTCCCCGTACAAGAAAAGTAGCACCCTAAAGAAACAGGTTGTTGTCTGCTGTTTCACTGCTATGCTCCCTGCACCTGGAACACTCTCTGGCACTTACCAGGCTTTCAGTAAATATATGCTCAACTAAGGCTGGATGCACATCTCCCTCCTGAACTCCTTCTAATTTACAGTTATCAATATTCTTTTCTATGTGCTTTTGTATTATTAGTTGCTCAAAACCTTGAATTTGTATGCAGAATGTGCAGTGCTATTTAATCTTTAGGTATCCAAGTCCTCCCTTCTCAGAGTGTAAACTCTTTATGGCAGTATCTAACCTTTCAACATCTCCATCATCAGTCTTGCACCTTTTTAAAGAAAATGAGCCAGTGGTTATTGATATTTACTGCTATTGTTGATGGTGAAGATCATTATAATTTTGAAAAGGGAGGTTGAATATTGTGAGGGGAAAAATATCACCAGCGTCTGAGGACTTGGGAAAATGCAAAAAAAAAAAAAAACTAAAAATGAGCACTTTTAGTCTCCCGACAGTTTCTCTGAATCAAATCCATTATTCTGTGACAGCATTGGCTTAGGAGCATATTTTCTTTTTTTAATTTTTATTTTTTGCCCTTCTCCTGATTGTAAGGAGATTTTCTTTCTTTCTTTCTTTCTTTTTTTTTTTTTTTTTTTGAGATGGAGTTTCGCTCTAGCCCAGGCTGGAGTGCAGAGGCACTATCTCGGCTCACTGCACTCTCCGCCTCTAAGGTTCAAGCGATTCTCCTGCCTCAATCTCCGGAGTAGCTGCGATTACAGGCACCCGCCACTACGACCGGCTAATTTTTTTTATTTCTAGTAGAGACCGGGGTTTCACCATGTTGGCCAGACCGATTATGAACTCCTGACCTCAAGTGATCCGCCTGCATCGGCCTCCCAAAGTGCTGGGATTACAGGCGTGAGCCACTGCGCCCAGCCAGCCGCAGATTTTCTTACATCTATGGCTCTTTTTGCTTCTGCCATCCTGTTTGAGTGTAAGTAGACCAGAGATAGAAGTAGTAGATACCTCAGAAATTCCTGGAATAAGTAATCCACCTTCTTCCGGACACCATCTGGTCCTCTCTCATGGAATATAAAAGGAAAACAGCAAGATTTCTCTAGTTAATCCTGCTTGATTTTAGGTTCCTCAACAAGAGAGCCAGGTGATGACTGTAGTCATACTGTCTGGGCCAAGGGAAATCTTCCTCTTTGCCCTCCCAAGGTTCATTGGAAATTACTGGCAAAACACAGGTTAATTGGAGAAAAGTTGTATGCATTTATTTCATCACAACTTTACAGGAGCTTTTAGAATGAAGACTGAAAAACACGGGCAATTGCCCGTTTTTATTGCCTAGGTTCAGCAATATAAACAGCTGCATAGGAGAAGATCTGATGCTAACAGACTGAGGGGGGAAGCCCTGCAAGGCTTGTCTGTCAAGATTCTTCTTGACCTCTCGGTGCAGCATTCTTTCCTTTTCGTTATGGGACAGGACCCTCTTTTAGAATGGTTGGGGGGTGGTCATATGACCTACAGGCAGACAAGGTGCGTTAGAGTGATATTTTTAGGTTTTATAGCTGGCTCTGGGGAAAAGTTCTGGTTTGTATGGCCCACTTTGAGGCGGAATCCTAGTTTCTATGGTTAGCCTCTGTGGAGAATGGGACTTAGAGACAGGAAGGCAAAAGTTCAGAGAAACTTTTATGATAATAATCCCATTTTGAGTATTTCCTTGTTATGAAGTGTTTCTTCCATCATTTCCGGAAAGATTCCAGACTCCTCATTCACTGTTACAAAAGAGTTCAGAAAATGCAACTCTAAAATATGCCACTGTGGTATGCTGATGTGAACAGACGGCACATAGGAAACAGGACATTCAGGGAGGGGCTTTCTGTGAATTCTTCTCATCAAAACTTTCAAAATTTAGACAATTTCAAAAAGGAATTTAGTTGTCAAGAATCACTTTTCTAGACAATCTCATTAAACAGAGAAGATTATCACAAGAGAGGAGACTGGAGGTTAACACCATCTAGACAGACTGTCTCGCAGCGGTCACCTATTCTTTGAAATACCCATTTATTTTTCTCCCAAATCATGTATTTTCCCCGGTTTTCCTACATCCCCCTTCTCTCTCCCTTATGAAGAGAGCTTACAAACTTCTGCAATTCACTGGGATTTGGAGTATTGGCTTTTCTTCTCTCCTACCCCCACCCCAAGCCCCATCCCCCCTTTTTTTCCCAGAGTCTCCTGGTTCTTTCTCTCAGATTGGAGTGCCATGGCTCTATCTTAGCTCGCTGTAACCTCCGCCTCTCAGCTTCAAGGGATCCTCCTCTCCAGTAGCCGGAACTACAGGCGCGCACTACCAAGGCTGACTCCCTCCCCAGCCCCCCGGCCTTTTTTGGTATTTTAGTGGAAATAGGGTTTCTCCATGCTGTCCACGCTGGTCTCGAACGCCTGACCCGCCACCCACGGCCTCCCAAAGTCCTGGGATTACGGGCAAGAGCCACCGCGCCCGGTTTGAAGGACTTGTTAAGTATTATCTATTTAGAAATTGGTTGGAGTCCACTCCTTTCCAAAAGCATGAGTCACACTCCTGGAAAACTACGAGCGGCTAAAAGTCAAAATAGCCAGTACAAAACCTCCACAAAAAGTTATTTTGACAAAATCCCAATTGGGTCAATTATTAGTATTCCAGTCGAAGTCTCGTCAAGCCAGACTCGTCATTGGGTCAGACATATAAACCTTTCACCAGATGGAAGAATTACATGCAAATGAAGGATGCAGATTCTGATTTCCCATTGGGTATTTGACATTAGCCAATGGAAGCATTCCCCACAGGCTACCTCCAGTCAGTATAAATACTTCTCTGCCCTCCCTCGTAGGGTATTCTCATTACGATTTATTCTGGGGTGTTTTCGTTTTACGCTGAGAAAACCATGTCTGGTCGCGGCAAGCAAGGGGGCAAAGCTCGCGCCAAGGCTAAGACCCGCTCTTCTCGGGCCGGGCTCCAGTTCCCCGTGGGCCGCGTGCACCGCCTGCTCCGTAAGGGCAACTACTCTGAGCGGGTCGGGGCCGGCGCGCCGGTCTATCTGGCGGCGGTGCTGGAGTACCTGACCGCCGAGATCCTGGAGCTGGCGGGCAACGCGGCCCGCGACAACAAGAAGACCCGCATCATCCCGCGCCACCTGCAGCTGGCCATCCGCAACGACGAGGAGCTCAACAAGCTCCTAGGACGTGTGACCATCGCGCAGGGCGGCGTTTTACCTAATATTCAGGCGGTGCTGCTGCCAAAGAAGACTGAGAGCCACCACAAAGCCAAGGGAAAGTGAAATACTAACGCTCCAAGCATTGCTATTTCTCTGAGCAGACGAAATCTGCCTAACAACAAAGGCTCTTTTCAGAGCCACCTACGACTTCCGTTAAACGAGCTGTTGCGCTTTGGATTGTGCTGCCCGTACACGTTTTTGAGATAAAATAAGGTTCTATAACGCTGTAATTTGCACTGCAGAAATCTGGCTCCCTAGAAACCTCTTCAGGACATCCAGGTATGTGGGAGAAAAGCCACGCAGCACGCAAAACTACACATACAGGGATGTTTCTCGTTAACCTTCACACAAAGCATTTAATTACATCTTGGAGAAAAAATTATACCCGTGAGTGTACTCCTAAATTAGTATTTTTAATGAAAATGTTAGAACCTCCATACCCCATGTGAGAAAACGTCATCAAATTCTCTGCAGCAATTGAGAATACACCCTACCACTGAACGTTTTAGCATGGATTTCCAAAAATGAGCTTTTTTTCGGTTTTGGGGGTGCTTCGTTTTGAGACGGAGTCGCCCCGTCTCTCAAGCTGGAGTGTAGCGGTGTGATAATAGCTCACTGTAACCTCAAACTCCAGCTCTAGCGATCCTCAGCCGTCAGAGTAGCTGGGATTACAGGCAGGAACCGCCACGCCCGGCTAAGAATTTTTCTAATTGCCCACACTACTCATGCCACACCCAGAAAAATCTATCATTTTAAATAAAGCACATATGCAAATTTCCCGACTCGCCTTCAATATTCTTTGATTCCTTTTTTTCTTTAACTAGAAAATATTGGAGGTTTCCGCGTTGCTTTCTGCGATAGGAAATCTTAAGACTTTAGAAAGCATTTTCCGTTCAGACTTTTGTCCACAGTGGATCTAGCAGCTAAGTGGTTAACAAAATGACGTCAGAGCAGTTACAGTAATGGGCAGGACATTGAATTCTCTCCTCAACCTGAAAGCCTCTCTTAGTCTGTAAACAGGCAGAGAGATGGACCAATCCAAGAAAGGCGCGGGGATTTTTGAATTTTCTTGTGGCCAATAGTTGCTGTTCTGATGCTATAAAAGAAGAGTAGCTCTTTTTCCTCCACAGACATCCCTGAAGGCGTCCTTTTGTCTGCTTGTTTGCTTGGTTTTTTTGTTTGTTTGTTTTTTTTTTTTTTTTGGTCATGGCTCGTACGAAACAGACTGCTCGTAAGTCTACTGGCGGCAAAGCGCCGCGCAAGCAATTAGCCACCAAGGCAGCTCGCAAGAGCGCTCCGGCCACCGGTGGCGTCAAAAAGCCGCACCGCTACCGGCCCGGCACCGTGGCCCTGCGCGAGATCCGCCGCTACCAGAAATCCACCGAGCTGCTGATCAGAAAACTGCCTTTTCAGCGCCTGGTGCGCGAGATCGCGCAGGACTTCAAGACTGACCTGCGCTTCCAGAGCTCCGCGGTGATGGCGCTGCAGGAGGCCTGCGAGGCCTACCTAGTGGGGCTCTTTGAGGACACCAATCTTTGCGCCATTCATGCCAAGCGGGTGACTATCATGCCTAAGGACATCCAGCTCGCTCGTCGCATTCGGGGAGAGAGAGCGTAAATGTAAAACTAACTTGATCAGTCTAAAACCCAAAGGCTCTTTTCAGAGCCACCCAGTTATTCCAGCGGAAGTAGCTGTGATGACTATCTTTTACTGTTAAAAATACGGTTGTGTGTCCTCAACATACTTGGAAAGATTTTTCTCAGCCTAATACATCCTCTAGGTTTTCATTATATATATGTATGTAAAACGTTGGCTGTTCACCTTAACGTGGAATTCTGGTGCAATGTGAGGCAGGGATCTCACTGCTCTCCCCTTTTATCCATAGCTCCCTAGTAACTTTCTCAGTCACTGTTGACCCAGCATAATTTAATCCTTTATATGGCTCTGCTCGTAAATACTCTAGTTGGTTGCATTGCTTTTTCTCCAGGATTGTATGCACCATGACGTGCCACTTTTTTTTTTTTGCTCTTGCCTGTAGTTACTCAAATCTAGAATTTACAAATTAACGTTTTTTTTGTTTTTGTTTTTTCGGAGGTTGGGGACTGAGTATAGAAGATAAATTATGGAGATGGGAATACTGAAAAGTAACGTTTACTGTAATATTTTAATATTTTATGTGATTGTAGTTATTTCTTATAGCTGTTACATTTTACAAACCAACTTGAAAACAACCACATCGTGTCAAACATTAAAACAATTCCAAAGACTTTGCCTCACATTATTTTTTACACCTAACATTTTTCCTTGGCCCACATCTAGAATGTGAATTGTACCATGCTAAAATCACCTGGCCAACTGTCAACAAACCACACACAAAAAAGATTACATTTGAATTTCATCATTTATTTAAATTCATGTGTGTCCCAGGTTTTAATAAAGCAGTTTTTGGTTTACCAAATATTTGCATTTTAAAAAATATGAAAATGAATGTCTTTGTGTTTCACATTTCATTTTTCTTGATTCTTATACAAGCGACCCTACCTGGCATAGACATTTGTTATCCATAGACAGGGTATGTTAGAGATGCCAATGGACAGGGTCTATGCCACGGTGACTGCCCCCAAGCCCCTGGGCCCAGCTGAAGGTAAAGTATTTTGTTTTTCCAGTTACAGGTGTGCTGAATCTGATGTACAGTGCTTGATTTTTTTCTCTTTACATTTTCTTTATAAGAAAAAAAAAGGTGTTGGCGGTACAGGGTCTGACGAATAGCATAAAAGAATAAAGTGACATTACTATCTAAGGATAAGATGGACAGGGGGTGGTAGCTCAGTCCAGCTGTTCTCCCCTCCCCCACCTACATTCTTTGCCCTCTTCTCAACAGAATAAGGATTCTGCTGTAACTCTTCATTTATAGGTGATATTTAAAAATTAAAGAATGGATGAAATTCTCTTTTGTGAAAGAAAATTTACTGAGCATTTCGTATTGGGGAGTAGTGCAACAAACATTTTGATATCATTGCATTGAGAATCTACTGTTTTGTATTAGAGGAGTAATTAAGGTGAGATTGAAGATGAGAAGGGGGTGTTTGTGGAATATGCCACCCAAAAGTAGGCCACTGTGGGTGGCATGAGAATTCTTTTGAACCAAAGACACTTCAAAAATGGCAAATTCAAGACGGCAATTCTTCTAATCTAACCTTTTCTTTCTAAAAACAGGAGATACAAATTTGAATGTGAAAAATGCTCTCCTTGTACCAGGAGAAAAGAAATATTCTTCAGCAGAATCATAGATGAGATAATTCTGCAGAAACACAGCAGGGAGTCATAGCTGAGAGACTGCTATTTACAAACCTTGTTAAAATGATGCTATTTTCCTTTAATCTACCCATATGCTTTAGGTACTTTCCCACAATTGCCTCTCTTTAACTCACTGTGAAAAGATTTAGCTTTTGTCATTTCTTTAGGTCTTCACTCTTTCTTTCTTTCTTTCTTTCTTTCTTTCTTTCTTTCTTTCTTTCTTTCTTTCTTTCTTTCCTTCCTTCTTTCTTTCTTTCTTTCTTTCTTTCTTTCTTTCTTTTCTTTCTTCTTTCTTTTTTTGAGACAGAGTTTCCCTTTTGTTACCCAGGCTGGAGTGCAATGGCGGGATCTCGGCTCACCGCAACCTCCGCCTCCTGGGTTCAGGCAATTCTCCTGCCTCAGCCTCCTGAGTAGCTGGGACTACAGGCACGCGCCATCGTGCCCAGCTAATTTTTTGTATGTTTAGTAGATACGGGGTTTCACCATGTTGACCAGGATGGTCTCGATCTCTTGACCTCGTGATCCACCCACCTCGGCCTTGCAAAGTGCTGGGATTACAGGCGTGAGCCACCACGTCCGGCCCCGGGTCTTCACTTTCTTATAAGCGTTTTCCTGTCCCATAAAATTTATATTAAATAAAAATAAATTTGTATATTTTTGTTCTGTTAATCTGTTTTATGGCAAGTTAATTCTCAGGTCCAGTTGGAGAACATAACAGAGTAGAGGTAAAGTTTTGCCTCCCTACAACACAGAGACTGTTTGCCTTAAACGCTGATTCTTTCCAGTTCTTCAGCTAAACAGCGTTTTTCCTCCCCAGTCACCACAAAGTGAATATTATACTGTAGGCTGAAGTTTACAGCTAATGCTGTTGGGAGTGTAAAAGCAGTTTTGGTTTGTTAGATTTGGGTGAAAAAGTCAAGTTCGCGGTGCATTTAGCAGTAGCCGTTCCAGTTCTTCCAATAGAAATGATTTATGAGTGTTTTCAGGAAATTTAAAACAAGTTTATGGAGATTTCAACTGCACTCCATGCTTGGCTATGGGAAAGCACAAAGGCCGCTATTGTTATCCACCTTGGAAAGAAAACAAAGTGAATATTTTTGGACAATTTTAACATGCCACATATTACAAAATCTGTCAACACCTTGTAAGTTATTACAGGCTATGATTTTTAAAAACAGTCCCTACTAAGACATACATATTTGCTGCTAGCAATGTAGTGTTGGGAGTAAAATGAGAGTTCAGGGCAATATCCCGACGTCTGGCAGTTTGTTTAAGTAACATCTAAATTTAAACCATATTACGTAATATCTCTTTTCCAGTCTCTTTTCTCATGCCTTGTTCACATCAGGTAATTAAAAGTCCCCTGAGTATCATCAGTAACACCAGTTTTTGATGAAAAAACTAGTGTTTTACAGACGAAGGCATGGTTGCAATGTTACATAGCTAACAATCACCCTCTTCTGAGACAGTACAATGTGAAGGGACAGCAAAACTTTGCCCCCATCTCTTAGGGCTCTGGCTGGACCAGCAAATGAAACTAATATACAATAGATTAACAGGAGGAAGATATGTGCATTTATTTAACACAAGTTTTACGGGGCACAGGTGCTCTCATAAAGAAATGAAGTCCAAAAAATGCAGTTAGTTGTTTGTATAATGACTTGGACAAAGAACAGTAAACTGAAAAATCGCTAAAACAAAGGGATTTAGGCTAGGATATATAACTGGGTAGAGAAGGGGCCAGGAAAGGCTTGTTTAGCAAAGGTTGTACATAATTCTCTTGGCTTCAGCTTCCCATCCTTGAGAAGAATGTTGCTTTCTTTAAAGCATAGTGAGAACATCTTTTATATGAGAATTTCACCTACTGCTTTTAAGAAACAAAAGGTCAGCTCTCAGAAGGCCGAGCGATCTTTTCACACCTGCCCTTTTTTTAATTTCCTTTCATTTAAATAGTCAATATGTCTTCAAGCACTTGAAGGACTTAAAAAGTTTACCACTCTGGCATATTAATGAAAGCCCCTAATATAAGCCCTTATTAAAATTCACACTCGAAGGTACAGCTTTATATTCAAACAGTAGTAGTGTTGTAAATGGGAAGGGAAAACTCTAAAGAGATTAAAAAGTGAAACTATTTTCTCTCTCACAGTCCTTAGGTCAGCGCCCTGAGAGGGGCGGGGCAAAAGGTGAGGCAGCAACGCCTCCTTACCCTCGCTACCGCTTTCAGTTCTCAATAAGGTCCGATGGTAGCATATAAATGCTCCTGGCTTACGCTGCTTTCGCATTTTTTTTTCTTCGGCCTAGAGTCACTGAAGTATGTCTGGTCGTGGCAAAGGCGGCAAAGGCTTGGGTAAAGGGGGCGCCAAGCGTCATCGTAAAGTCCTACGGGATAATATCCAAGGCATTACCAAGCCGGCTATCCGACGCCTCGCCAGGCGTGGAGGGGTTAAGCGAATCTCGGGTTTGATTTACGAGGAGACTCGCGGGGTACTCAAGGTCTTCCTGGAGAACGTGATCCGAGATGCGGTGACCTACACGGAGCACGCCAAGCGAAAGACTGTTACTGCCATGGATGTGGTTTACGCGCTTAAGCGTCAAGGCCGCACTCTTTATGGCTTCGGCGGTTAATTTTTCCTTTATTTTTCTTCTCAATGGCTCTTTTCAGGGCCGCCCACTCTCTCTCAAAAAAAGCTGTGACTGTATTCTTGAGAACAACGTTTTTGTTTAGCCGCTCTACTTAGTGTGCACCGCTTATATAGGCCAGTCGGGAAACACCAGGTTCTTAAGTCTGGGTGGCTGCTCAAGCAGTCAGATTTAAGCAAACGATGTCGCTGGGATTCCCCAGGCTACTGAGGTTTTCTCCAGCGGAGGAGAATGTCAACGGTGTGGACCCCTGGCATCTTGCAGCATTAGTATTCTATGCCGTTTTACGTTTCCTGTAAATGTACTATTAACTTTACTGCTACGCTTTTGACACATCAAACAACTTTGCCGTATAGCGCTAGTCCGATAAACTGTTCAGCTTTTTAGTTTTAAAAATAAGCTTTTAGGTATTTGTACAGGAGCTTAGGTGCCAGCCGCCTGCAAGCGGGTAGGTCGATTAAAATAAGTCACTTTTTTCCCAGACATCTGACTTGAGCAACGTCTGCACTTTTAGCCTCCCTGGTAACACTTGCCCTCCTTAACCCCCTCCAACCTACCCTCCTTAACCCCCTACCTGTCCGTTGCGCTGGAAGCCTCCTCCATTTCTAGTTCAGTTTGGCGTCCTGCTGAGTGACGTCATCTACCCCTTCCCCCTCCTCCCCCAGTAGTCGGCTGGCTAAAGCAGCTTTGCTATTTTAAGTCCTCAGGCTGGAGGCTCTGCTAATCACGCTGCCTAGGCAGTTTAATTTTCACTTAGTAGACTAAAGGAGTCTATGGATAAGGAGTCATAATTTCCTCTTGATACCGAAGTCCGTGACAGTAGCTGTAAGATGGAAGCCTCCTCTGATACAGGGTTCTCAGATGACTTGCATCTTCACTGTACCTGTCAACCCAACAGTCTTCTATCCCTGCCTTAAATTGGAATTGCCTTAAATTACAAAAGTGATTTTTTTAATTGTGAAAATTTCAAACTGTACAGCGGAGTTAGGAAAACTGTTTCAAAATCAGATGACCAAATTTAGAAGTCAGACAAATATTCAGCATCTTTGATTTAGTAACACGTATGTCGATGACTACTTCAACAAAAAAACTTTGTTGCCTGGTTACTTTGCTAACAAGCCTCTCTTGACAGAAAGACAGTGCACAGGCAGTTGAATCAGTGAGTTCAGGTGAGAGGTCTGGGCTGGAGATAAAAATGGGAGAGTCATCAGCAAATAAATAAATGCTGACACCAAATGAGATAGCTAAAAACTGAAATATAGCCTGTAATCCCAGCACTTTGGGAAGCCGAGGCGGGTGGATCACGAGGTCAAGAGATTTCAGACCATCCTGGCCAACATGGTGAAACTCCGTCTCTACTAAAAAGTACAAAAACTTAGCTGGGCGTGGTGGTGCGTGCCTGTAATCCCAGCTACTCAGGAGGCTGAGGCGGGAGAATTGCCTGAACCCAGGAGGCGGAGGTTGCAGTGAGCCGAGGTCGCACCACTGCACTCCAGCCTACTGGCGCCTGGTGACAGAGTGAGATTCTGTCTCAAATATATATATAAATAATGTAGTGCAGCATTGTTTCTAATAATAACTGAATGGGAACTGTAAAGTTTCAGCAGAAGGAACTGGATAGAATGTGATCTATATAACTATAAAATAGACTATTTCTACACAGCCCTACTAAAAAAGAAGAAAGCTGTACTCCACTACATACATACTCTGGTGTATTTTGGCTCAGTTCTTGAACTCCTCTTTTTTTGGTGAACTCACCTAGCCTCACCACTTACATGCTCAGTGTTCCCTGAAAGTTTATGTTCAACAGGAAAACACCAAAGCCTAGCTGTGTCACATTAACTTCTAGCGATGCCAAAGCCTGTGATAGTGTCAGCTTCTGGCTGTTCCTCATTCCCAGGATGCCTAACCACCTCTCAAATTCTATGTTTGCTTCCACCCACTTAAAGCTTCAGAATGAAACATTGTTTCAGAAAAATCGGCCGGTTGTGGCTGAGACCTGTAATCCCAGCACTTTGTAAGGCCAACATGGGTAAAGTCAGGGGTTCGAGACCAGTCTGGTCAACCCGTGAAACCCCCATCTCCACTAAAAATACAAAAATTAACTGGACGTGATTACAGGCGCCTGTAATCCCAGCTACCCTAGAGGGTGAGACAGAAAAATCTCTTGAACCCAGGAGGTGGAGGTTGCAGTGAGCTGAGATTGCACTACCACTCTCCAGCCTGGATGACAAGAGTGAAACTCTCAAAAAAAAAAAAAAAAAAAAAAGTGCTTGCAGTTATAAATCATCTCCCTGACCTTTAATCTCTAGACTCATATACAACTGCATATTTATCTACATGAATATCTAATGGGCATCTCAAACTCTTCCAATATGAATGTGTTTATACATAAACACCATCTGTTCTTCCTCTGATATTCCTCACCTCAATCAAAAGGATTCATTCAAACAGCTTGCCCCAGGAATTGTGCAATCTTCTTTATTCTGAGCTTCTTACAACTTTCATCCAATGCAGTTCACTCTGTTGACAATCAATCGAAATACCTTTCACTGCTTTCTCGCTGCTGCTTTAGGAGCAAGCTGCCATGGCAGTTTGTTTGGATGAACACAGTGACCCCTAACTGGTCTTTGTTTTCACTTTTAATCCCCTTATCATACAGTTATTTATCTATCCAATAGCAACAGTGATCCTTTCTAAAGGTATTATGTCCACTGTCTGCTGAAAATATTCCAGTGGTTTTCCATCTGGAAATTATTATTTATATTATAATAATAAATAATTATTATTATTTATTATTATTTTCATAATAAAACCCAGCATCTTTATCATAGCCTAGAAGTCAGATGACCAACAATTTCAGTTTGCCTGATTCTCAGGTGTTTCTCAGGGTATAAGACTTTCAGTGCTGAAACTCAGAAAGTCCCAAGCAAACTAGGATGAGTTTCTCAACCTACTTAGGAGGCCCTACTAGATCTGTACCCCGGCTACCCTCTGACCTCAATCTCTTCACAGTTCTTTCTCTTCACTGACCTCCTTGCTGTTTCTGGAATGGACCAAGCATTTCCAGCATCAGCATCTTTATATTTATTCTTTCTCCCTAGAAGTGTCTTATCCAGGAAACCTGAAGAGCTCTAGATCTCATTTTATTCAAGCCTCTGCTCAAATACCAACCTAAAGAGACCTTCTGTGATCATCCTTTGTAAAATATTAAGCTTTTCTGCTCATTTGACATGTATATACCTGACTATGCTCAAATAGCATATATATGTAGGCACATATATATAACAATATATTTAATAAAAATACATATAAGAATATATATATATATATGTACATATATTATTTTGTGTTTGTTCTCTCTCTCCCAACTGGAATATATTTTTTGAAGGTAGAGACTTTGTTTTGTCCCAGAAGTATGTCTAGCACCTAGAACAGGCCTAACATTTAATAGGTAGTTTATGGAGGTTTGTTGAATGAATGCATGCATGAATCTTCTATGTAACTCTCCAGACTCCCACTAAGCCTATTAGAATGCTACCACAATCAATTCCCCATCTCTCATTCCTTGACCTGCCACTGCCTGAAGCAATCAGCGTGTAGTTACTCTCTAGAAAGTCTGTGGGGGATAGTGCAGGGCTTGCTAATTAAGCAACATTAACTTTGTTCTGAACAACGACTGCATTGAAGAAGGCTAAAGGTGGTGGTGAGAATGTCTAAGATGACTATGATCGATCAGCAATGCTATGAACTAAAAAGGCCAGGCAAAACATAACAGGAGCTAGTTGTGGATATTGTTATAACAACCTCGCATATGGAAAATCTATATCCACACACCTCTCTACATTGATTCTGGAATTTTGGAAAGGGAATTATAATTTGCTAACTTACGTGCCCCAATGTCTACAATATCTGCATATAAGATCAATAAATATCTCTAGAATACCAGCTAAAAAAGACATAAAATGACCCACCTTCTGTACCCAGGCTCATTTTTGCCCTTCTGACTCTTCGATTCTTGAAACCATCCAGGATGGATGGTTTATAGCGGCTCTGCTAATTCTTTTCATTGTCAGTTTTAAATTAAACCAAGCTGTGGACATGTGTAAATTCCCCAAGAAATCCTGAATGAAAACTCTCAGGTGGAAAACAGGACCCCAAAATGAAAAGACATCCATCACTGAAGCTTTCATAGTGAGGCCAAAATCAGTCCTCTGTAACAATGGTACAAAGAAGACCACAATGACAGAGGCATTTGTATCTATTCAGATGAGAGTAAGATTTTTCCCTATTAGCTAACTTCAAATAAATTCACATCCATTTTCCTGCCGAGTTCTGAAGCTTGCTGTACTACTGGAACACATAACTGGATCAAGAACATCCTTTAAAACTATGGCCATAATGACTTGACTGGACAAAGCCCAGGCTTCCAAGTTTAGCCCAAGAGGCCCTTCACAGACCAACAGTGCCTATGCTAACAACCTCATGTCCTGCCACTCTGCCTGCATCATTTCTCTCTCTGTGTGTATATAGAAATACATATGTGTGTGTATATAGAAATACATTTGTGTATGTATATAAAATCAGCTTTACTGATATTTTACATACCATATGGTTTACCCACTTTACATACAATTCAATGAATTTTACCATGTTACTTAGTTGGACAACCAACATCACAATCTAATTTCAGAATATTTCTATCACCCAAATTTCCATTTCTACGTAAAGGGAAAAAATAAAACATGGCTAACTGCTGAAAGCTGCATTAACACTGAAATAGGCACTTTTCTCTCTAAACCACTTTTAATCTCCCCTAAATTTAGTGTCCTGAATATTCCAGGAGTCTGAATCCGGCTTCAATTTTCAGGGGTTTTTAATCGAGGCAAATCGTATTGGTGGCAATAAATTTAGTACTGCTCTCAGTGCATGATTGAAGGATACTTAAAAATCTTATTTTCTTTCATAATCCCTAAAAAATTTTTTTTTCCTGAAAAGGTTTTGTCGTTTCTCAATAAACTGATTAGCTTGACCTCGCGCTCTCTGGATTGCCTCAGGAAGTATTAGCTCATCAGCTCTGATTAGTTGAAAGCTACTGAGGCTCACTAATTGGGCAGCGCTTCTCTTTGTTCCTTGGAAACTAATACAAATTCTTATCACTACTTGTTTCTTTCCATTCATTTTTCAGAGTAAGAATATCATTGCTCCCCTACCCATATCTCGTGAGTGAAGGGGACTAAATTCCCATAATCTTCTTTACCGTCTGGGTTGTCAGCTCAGTATCATTCATGTTAATCATACACTGAGCTTCTTGGGTTAATGGATACAGCTCTTCTTTTGTTTAGTTGGGCGGCCCTAAAAAGGGCCTTTTGTCTAGAAATGCAAGCTGTGGAGAAATCTGTAACCTTAGCCGCCAAAGCCGTAAAGGGTGCGTCCGTGGCGCTTTAGCGCGTAAACCACGTCCATGGCAGTGACCGTCTTACGCTTGGCGTGTTCCGTATAGGTGACAGCGTCACGGTTCACGTTCTCCAAAAACACCTTGAGCACCCCTCGAGTCTCCTCGTAGATCAGACCAGATATCCGCTTGACCCCGCCACGCCGGGCAAGACGCCGGATGGCCGGCTTGGTGATGCCCTGGATGTTGTCACGCAACACCTTGCGGTGGCGCTTGGCACCCCCCTTACCCAAACCCTTCCCGCCCTTACCACGTCCAGACATGACTTGCCAAAAAGTGAGCCAAGAGCAAGTGAGAGAACAGGCGAACCGATCTTTATATATACACCCTCCCCCAACTACAAGTAGACACAGAATAAAAAGTGCGCAGGCGGGAAATGTGACGTCTACAGTCCCCTCCCTTAACCCCTCCTCCAAGCCTCAGGAACTGGCGGGAGCAGCGGGTGGGGGTGGAGAAACGAGGGTGGAACCAAATTGGCTTCACCAATGGCCTTTATTTTCTTAGCAGAGTCGCATCGTTAAGCTTTGAAGAACAAAGCGTTAAATGTAAACCCATTTTCATTCCGAATCTATTTTAAGCCAAATACAGGAGATGAAGTATCGCTCTGTCGCACATGCTGGAGTGCATTAGTGCGATCTCGACTCTGAAACCGCTGCCTGCAAGGTTCAAAGCCATTCTCCTGCCTCAGCCTCAGTGTAGCTGAGATTACGGGCGCTCGCCATCACGCCCACCTTTTTGTATTTTTATTGGAGACTGGGTTTAACTATGTTGGCCAAGCTGATCCCAATCTCCTGACCTCGGGTTATCTGCCCCGCCGAAAGTGCTGGGATTACAGGCGCGAGCCACCGTGACCGGCCAAAATGGGATGGTTTTTAAGCCTTTGGTGGTGAGCCGAAAAGGAGTAAGTGACCCCAGTGCATTTCGTTTCCTCTTAAGTTGCGTACAGCTACTTTACTTGAGCATGTGGTGGCTCTGAAAAGAGCCTTTGATTTGGCAGTGAGAGATGCCAGAGTAATCACGCCCGCTCTCCGCGGATGCGGCGAGCGAGCTGGATGTCCTTAGGCATGATAGTAACGCGCTTAGCGTGGATAGCGCACAGATTCGTGTCCTCAAACAACCCCACCAAGTAGGCCTCACACGCCTCCTGTAGAGCCATCACAGCGGAACTCTGGAAACGCAGGTCCGTTTTAAAGTCCTGCGCAATCTCGCGCACCAGACGCTGGAAAGGTAGTTTACGAATCAGGAGCTCTGTGGACTTCTGATATCGACGGATCTCCCGCAAAGCCACGGTGCCAGGGCGGTACCGGTGAGGCTTTTTCACGCCGCCGGTGGCCGGAGCGCTTTTGCGGGCTGCCTTGGTGGC
The DNA here is from genome assembly GCA_031835075.1 of Saguinus oedipus. Lineage (NCBI taxonomy): Eukaryota > Metazoa > Chordata > Mammalia > Primates > Cebidae > Saguinus > Saguinus oedipus. The sequence goes on along the minus strand of CM063172.1, from coordinate 4,968,854 downwards.
CAGCTGTTTGCGCGGAGCCTTGCCACCCGTAGACTTCCGAGCGGTTTGCTTAGTGCGAGCCATGATAGAAAGAAAAATACAACACAAGAATAAACAACACTGCAAATGCAGGCTCGAGCGGCTCTGCTATTTATAGTATGTAAAGTGCTGTGATTGGATGATAGACGATGCTAGATATGACGTTACAAGCTCTGATTGGTCTATCTTTAAGCCATCAACAAACCTGCAGTTTCACTAACTACCATGTTCTAGTCCAAATCTACAGATTATTACTTTTTAAATGGCATTCTATTATTAGTTTAGTTTAGTTTTGCTTTGTTCCCTGAGCTGTCCTCAACTCTTGGGCTCAAAGGATCCTCCCGCCTCAGCGTCCGGAGTAGCTAGGATTACAAGCCAAACCACTGCGCCGGCTTGAACTTAACTTTTGTTCCCTTCTACACGTCGTTTTCATAACCTGAAGGCACTTTTTCATAAAACAAGACGTTGATCCAAAGGTATTATAGTTCTCCAGTTCGGTATAACCTTCAGGTTTTTAGGAGAGAACAAGAGAAAATATTGCTCACCTCCTCTCCGGAAATGTACCCTTTCCAGGAATTTCTGAAACCTTTCAGAAGTGGATTCCTTTGTAACGCCGTGACTTAGAAGCGTTAATGAAATCTGCAAAGCATCTCAAACATAGAATTACACTATCACTCATAGAACCACTACGAAACGTCTTTCTCTTGTTTATGCTCTCTGAATCCTAAACTTGCAGGGTTCTGCAGCTTTTGTTTTCTAAAGCCTAGGTGTATTCTGATGGTCACAAAATGGCCGTTCTCCTTCACCACCGCCAGGTACCACTACCTGGGAATTGTTCCTTTTGCGAGCAGGAGATCGACTGGGCCCAAGAGAAATTGGATGGTAATCCGCAAAGAACATAATTTAGCATTGCCAAAAGCTAATGCAATCATTTTAAAAGTCTCAAAACACTAAAATATGTGTTGCGACCGCTTTTATATTAACAGAAGGCAGGCCATATTCTACCTTTTGATTGGTTTACGCTATTCTGTCGAACAGCCACTTAGAAAACAGATCTAGCATCCTTCGTTTGCATGGAGCGTTCCCATTTTATTTGAAGCCAGTTTAACCCAATAGAAACAAAGGAGGCAGAACCCCTTATTTGAAATGGAAACTCCTGAATAAGATAATTCGGAGTATTTCCTTTTTAAAAGTTGCGCTTTTTCAGATACCTCGCTTATTACACTACGATTAATATCTTTCAAAAACGGTTTAGTTACAAAAATATTCCAAGCGTGTATACCTGCGATTTCATAACTGACTAGCCGTTAAACCAAGATGCTTAGTTTCCAACGATTATCTTCCACATTCTTAGAAATTACGTGAAACATTTGAAAGCATGGCTTCTCAATAAAATGGGACGTAGGAAGCACTGCTGCAGAAAATGGACACAATATTTATCTGGGACTTCTACATTATTTGGTTGGCACGTTGTTTGAAGGAAAAGGGGAGAAGCTCAGGTTACTTAGCACAGTGCGGACTTAATTGAAAACTGCAACGGCACGAGCGGTAATAATACCTCATTACTTCACTCTCCACTGTGTTAGGGGGTTATACAGAATAGGATTGTGGAAGTGGATGTCGATTTAATAGCTGTTTATTCTCCCGTAACCTGAGTCTCTGACTGGGAATGTGAGATCGTTTAGCTTATTCATACTCTGAAATGCTTTAACAGCCACAAACCAGTTAAAAGGAGGTTACCATAAAGTCTTATCCCCAGGCTGTGCCTTTTGTTTCCACCCTAATCGGATTTAAACTCCCAGCAGAATGCCTGTCAGGAAACCGATTTCGTCTACTCACCATTTATTTAACGCCTTTCGCAGGCTTGTGAGGCCCATAAATCTTAGTTGCATAAATGAATGAGTTGACCATATCATGATAGGCTGATCGTATGTGCTGAGATGAAACACAGGTTGTAAACCTTAGCACCCATCTGGGGCATGTTGTATGGGTGAAAAGGGCATTGGAAATTCCTGAAGTGCATTGGACTGTGGAATTGCAGTTCTGCAGTTGCAGAAACTTTTCCACGCTTTTGCAGCGTTAGTGAATTTTGGTGTTGTTTACGATTCATTCTTCTTTGATGTGAAAGGTATTCGCCAGACACCTCGCTCTAAAACATTGCCAGAAAATGTAAGGGTTGGTGACAACTAGCCCTAATGCGATCTAAAACCGGCGCCTTCCTCTCTCCCTCCCCAATTATTCAAAACACTGAATTTTGCATTTCTTGCAAATTAAAAACGAACATCTCTGGCAACGGACCTTTAATAATTTCTAATAAAACTCCTCGGGATGCTTATGGGGCTGCATTTACAAACTACTCTCCCTCAACCCACTCCCTAAAAAAGAGCTGCTTTTTGAGAGAGAAGCTGCACCCTCCGATGTTACTGGGCGGTAGTCTGCCTACAATTTCCTTCACAACGAGGAAACCCAGGCAGATTTTTCGGTGTGTTTGCTTGCGATGAGCGAAGCTAGACCATAGGCCCTAGAGGTCCCCAGCTGCCTTCTAAGACTGGACGAAAACCTCCGCACTGCGAGGGGCGGGGCACTAACCGGCACCAATCACCGCGCAGTCCCACCCTATAAATATGCCGCGTCGGGGGGCGGGGGTTGCATCCTGCTTCATCAGGTTTTACTCGTTTACTTGGTGTACTCTGTCACCATGTCCGAAACGGCGCCTCCCGCTCCCGCTGATCCTGAGACACCTTCAGCTGGCAAGAAGGCCAAGAAACCGGCTAAGGTTACAGCAGCCACCAAGAAAAAAACCTGCCGGCCCCTCTGTGTCGGAGCTGATCGTGCAGGCTGCTGCTTCATCCAAGGAGCGTGGTGGTGTGTCATTGGCTGCACTTAAAAAGGCGCTGGCGGCCACCGGCTACGATGTGGGAAAGAATAACAGCCGCATTAAGCTGGGCGTTAAGAGCCTGGTAAGCAACGGTACACTGGTGCAGACGAAGGGCACCGGCGCCGCGGGTTCCTTCAAACTCAACAAGAAAGCATCCTCTGTGGAAGCCAAGCCTGGCGCATCAAAGGTGGTGGCGAAAACCAAGGCAACGGAGGCATCTAGAAAGCTCAGAAAGGTCACGGGGGCTGTCACCAAAAAAAGTGTGAAGACTCCGAAAAAGGCTAAAAAGCCTACGGCCACAAGAAAGCCCTCGAAGAGTCCCCAAACTGTAAAGCCCAAAGAAGTAACCAAAAGCCCTGCTAAAACCAAGGCTATAAAACTCAGGGCGGCCAAGGCTAAAGTAACGAAGCCAAAGGCTGCCAAACCCACGAAAGCAGCACCCAAGAAAAAGTAAATTCCAGTTGGAAGCTTCTTCCAGTAACCAACGGCTCTTTTAAGAGCCACCTATGTATTTCAGGAAAAGAGGTGTAGTACACAGATAGAATCTCCCAGTCAAATGCAATATGCCCGTAGTTGTATTAGAATTATTTGGAGAGTCAAGAGAAACTTTAACGTAGGTTGATTAAAGCTAATTGCTACCAGATGAGGCTATCAAAGACAGCAAGGTGACTTCAAATGCACCGCATAAAGAAAATAGGTGTTTTAAAGGTACCTAGGACTTTTTCTGTAAGTAGCCGGAAGTCCCGCGTCTCACGAACCCAAGCTAGTCATAACCGTGTAAAACCAAGATCGAACCCCCGTCTCAGGCTTGAGGTTTATTACGTACAAGGTTAAAGTGCGGACATTGCCTTCCTGGGTCAGTTTTGTTAAAGGTAGCTGTTTCTGAAATTGGGAAATGCTTCTTAGTTGACAAAATTCATGGCTTACCCACTCCCTCTCCGCAAGAGTGTTTAGCGAGTTGCCTGTCCTTGGGAATGACAGTGACCCTGCTGGCGTGGCTGGCGCCCACGTTGGCATCCTCTAAAAGCCCCACCAGTGGGCCTAGCTCGCTTGCTTTCTGCAGCTCCATCATGATAGAACTTTGAAACACAAGCTGCTCTTGCTTTGCGCAGCGTCTTACTATCCTGGGTGCACTGGACGGCTATGGATTTGGTTTAGGCCCTGGTCAGGACGAAGGATCTTAGTTGCAGTGGAGTTTTACAGCTGAAATCCAAAAGCCCTTGTTCGGTTTCTGTTTATAGAAACAGGAGCGCCCTGATTGGATATTTGAAAATGACTGTGCTTAACTGGATCGTGTTTCGCAGGATTTTCAACCCTGGTGGAGTCCATACATTAAATACTGACGATCCTTTTCTCAGAACTGCCACTTTAAGCTTTTGCAACTTTAATTCTGGGGTTCAGATTTTAATAACTGGATTTTTGTTTACATCGACAAAAACAGTGGTATATGATCAGCCAAGTTTACTCACTTTTTCTCAGTGCAGCTCAATTACTTCTAAAAGTTTATTTTTGCATGTGAGTTAACAATCAGTTGTATTTTTCAAACGGTCGGTCTTTTTCCAATTGCTTTGCTTAGCTACTTCCAACGTCTAAAGTCAGCAATACAGGCACATCACATCTCTGTTCCCCCTCCCTCAAACCAATATGTAGTAGCTACCGAAGTATTCCTTTTTTTAAAAAAAAAAAAAAAAGAAAAAGAAAAAGAAAAAACATTGTTTTCTTCTCACCTACTTTTGTGAGAAATATGTTTTTCTTTGAATTAAGTCTTTTACATACACCTATCTATATACACGCATGGTTTTGATTTTTCTGTTTTGTTTTTGAATGTTTTGAGATAGGGTCTCACTCTGTTGTCCAGGTAGACTGCAGTGGCATAATCACAGCTCACTGTAACCTCCAACTCCTGGGCTCAAGCTATGCTGCTACCTCAGCATCCAGAGCAGCTGGAATTGCATGGCCACACTACCATGCCAGAATAATGTTTTATTTTCTGTGGAGACAGTCTTACCATGTTGCCCAGACTGGTCTAGAAGCTGGCCTTAAGCAATCCTCGGCCTCCCAAAGTGTTGAGATTATAGTCACTGTGCCTGGCCTCGTATGCATAGATGGTTTGTCTTTTAATTAAGATTATTAATTTCAAAAACAAAGGCTGGGTGAAGTGGCTCACACCTGTAATCCTCAGAACTTTGGGAAGCCGGGTGGGCAGATTGCTTGAGCTCAGGAGTTCGAGACCAGCCAAGGCAACATGGTGAAACCCTGTCTTTACAAAAAAATACAAAAATTAGCCAGGCCCAGTGGCATGCACCTGTAGTCCCAGCTCCTTGGGAGGCTAAAGTGGGAGGATGATTGGAATCCAGGAGGCAGAGGCTGCAGTGAGCAGAGATTGTGCCACCGCACTCAAGCCTGGGTAACAGAGTGAGATCCAGTCTCAAAACAAAAATAATAAAAATTTTTTACAATGAAGTTATATGCACTTCTACCAAGACTTTTCTAAAACTCTGTCATTAAACAAAAAGAAATCCTTCATATAGAGTAGCATAAGTTATTCACCGATTTCTTTCTGATAAGTGTTGATGTTTCCAGTTACCACTTCTGAACTTGGTGCCATTGAATAGAATTATAGGGTTGAGACTGCTAGGTTTTAGGTTGTATTTTATTATTTTTATTATTTTTTTTTAGACAGAGTCCCGCTCTGTCCCCCACACTGGAGTACAGTGGCATGACCTTGGCTGCAACCTTTGCCTCCCAAGTTCAAGAGATTCTCATGCCTCCAGCCTCCCAAGTAGCTGGGATCACAGGCGCCTGCCACCACACCTGGCTAATTTTTGTATTTTTAGTAGAGATGGGGTTTTACCATGTTGGCCAGGCTGGTCTCAAACTCCTGGCCTCAAGTGATCCACCCACCTTGTCCTCCCAAAATGCTGGGATTACAAGTGTGAGCCATGGCACCAGGCCTGGACTTTGTCTTCTGTTTCATCAGTCCTTCTGTCTATTCAAGCACCAGTATCACACTGTTCGATGATTCTATATAAAATAACATAAAGTATGTCCACCCTTACTTACTGCTCTTATTTTTTAATTTTAAGGCAATTGTAGATTCCAGCTTTCCAAAGAATTGTGCAATGCTTAGAGCTAGACACACCTTGGAGGTCATTTAGTTTTTATTTTTGTCAAAGAAAATTCTGTAAAGACTCTGTCCTGCTCTCACCGAGTACCATCCCATAATACCCCCCATCAGCTTTAAAGGGCAATAATACCTTACGGACAGTATGCTTTTCCTCAAATATTTTCTAAGCCACGGTCAATGCAAAAGAATGAGAAGGGGAGTGGACTAAGTTATTATGTATGAATCCGTGGGTGCTCTCTTTGAACTGATTTATCGCTCCCTCTTCCAAACTCTCTTGAAGGTCCCCCTGCTTTCCTTTCTACATAAGAACTCCTGACTCCCCAGGAGGAAGGTAAGTTATTTATATTCCGTGCTTAGGAAAAGAGAAAACAGGTTTGGGAAATGTCCACTTTCTGCTACCATTCTCTGTGTTTCTGTGTTTTTCACAGGATCATTCACTTACCAGCTGGCTCTTGAGAGAGAATGCACGGTTCAAGGATACGAACCCAAGTTCAGCCCGTATAGACCTTATGATTTTCTACTTCTCTAAAATGAGGCCTGGAGACATGTTGAAAGTGACACATAAATATGCAGTATCTCATATCCCTCCATGGGGAGAAGGAGCACCATGGGAAATAGCATTAGGTCAATGACAGGAACAACTCCCTGGTGGCTTGATTTTACTCTTTTATTTATAAAACTATTAATACACGACATAGTCCTTATTTGTGTCACAAAGAGTCATTATTTTAATTTCATTAATTTCTTATTTCAATATTGATAAAGGAAGAAAAATATGAGTAGCAGTTAAGCAGTCTCTAGAACTAGATATAAAGCAAATTGAAGATTTTAAATTGATTCTGAATGCTTAAAATCCTTCTCATTGAAAAAAATATTATTAGATTTCAATATTCTTTAAACTCAGAAGCATAATATATAAACAGCAAATTACAGCAAAACAAAAATGCAAAGCTCAATAAATGAACACAAAATGGACACCATAATAATTGCCACACAAGTTAAAAAACAGAAAATCAGCCAACCCTCCCAGAGCCACCTCATGCTTGCTGCCAGTCGCAGATGACTCCATCTACCCTAAGCATAACCCCTATTTTGATCTCTAACGCTGTAATTTAGTGTGCCTGTTTTTGAAACATATAAAATGGAAATAAAACACAGGTAATCCTTTGTACCTGGTATCTTTCATCCAGAACGTTGTTAGAACAGATTCATCTGTGTTGCTGTGTATAACTTTGACTCATTTTTCTTTTTATGTGATGTTTCTTTTTATCATTGTGCCGCAGTTACGGTATCTACTCCACTTTGGATGCATATTTGTTTCCCTCTTTCAGCTAATATAAACAATACTGTGAATATTCCTGTGTATGTGTCTTGGCATATACAGGAATACATATCTGTTGTTTGTCTACCTAGGAGAGGAATTGTTGGGCCAAATGCTAAACTCTTTCTGAAAGTGGTGATATAGGTTTACATACAATGAAATGAAAATTAAAACCACAGTTATAGACAAACATGGATGAACCTCACAAACTGCGTGTTGAGTGGAGTCTAGCTGGGAATTCCTGTTCTTCCATATACTTCTCAACACTTTTTTTCCAATTAAAATTTTTAGTCTTTTAAAAATGTTATCCATTGTGGCAGATGTGCAGCAGTAGCTCATTACGGTTTTATTTTACATCTTTTGCCCATTGTTTTCTTAATTAGATTATATATCCGTCAGCTTGGGCTGCCATAACAAAAATACCAGACTAGGAAGCTTAAACAAAAGAAATGTATTATCTCACAGTTCTAGAGGCCAGGCCAGAAATCTGAAATCGAGATGCCAAGAGATTCAGTTTCTAGTGAGGCTCTCTTCTTGACCTGAGAATAGTTGCTGTCTTAGATGATGCTGAATAGAATACCTGAGACCAAGTAATTTATAAAGAAAGAGATTTATTTCTTAAAATTCTGGAGGCTGTAAAACCCATGGTCGAGGGGCCCACCTCTGGCAAAGGCTTTCTTGCTGTGTTATCTCACGGCAGATGTGAGATGTCATCTCACATTCAAACCCTAGCAGTCGCCTTATGTGTCCTCGTGTGACCTCTTCGTATGCCCATAAAATGATCTTATGTCTCTTCCTTTATTTATACGGACACCAGATCGATCAGATTACTAATCCATTCTTATGACCTCATTTAACCTTTATCTCCATAAAGGTCCTATCTCCAAATATAGTCACATTGGGTGTTAGAGTTTCAACATCAATTTTGGGAGAACACAATTCAGTCCGTAAGAGATTGTGTTTTTTCTTGCTGGTTTAACATAGCTGTGTTTTGTTTTGTCTTGTTTTCTGAGACGGAGTCTTGCTGTGTCACCCAGACTGGAGTGCAGTGGTGCTGTCTCCGGTTACTGCAACCTCCGCCTCCTGGGTTCAAGCAATTCTCCGCCTCCCCCCAAGTAACTGGGATTACAGGCATGTGCTACCACGCCCTGCTAATTTTTGTATTTCTGGTAGAGATGGGGTTTCACCACGTCGGCCAGGCTGGTCTCGAACTCTGACCTCAGGTGATCCGCCCGCCTCGGCCTCCCAAAGTGCTGGGATTACAGGTGTGAGCCACAGAACCTGGTCTGTCTTTTCTTTTTTAAATTTTGGGCACAAGCCCTTTGTCCATTTTGTGTTGCCAGTATTTTCTCTTCCTCCATGTCTTCACTCTGTCATTGAGGCTGGAGTGCAGTGGCACTATCATGGCTCACTGCAGCTTCCACCTCCCGGGATCAAGCGATCCTCCCACCTCATCCTCCCAGGTAGCTGGGACTACATGTGCAGGCCACCATGCCTAGGTAATCTTTGCATTTTTTTGTAGAGATGGTGCTGTTGCCCAAGTTGATCTTGAACGCCTGAGCTCAAGCAATCCACTGACCTTGGCCTCCCAAAGTGCTGGGACTACAGATGTGAGCCACCACTGCACCCAGCCAAGGGTATGTCATAATCCATCAAGGGCAGTATTAATCACACTGCCCTTTTATGCTCGAGCTTTTTTTTAGTTTTAAGGAACTCTAACCCCTGTTGACTGCTTTTCCTTCCTTAAGTGATGCAGAAAGCTTAGAGGAGGCTCCAGTGGGAAGAATTATCTTCTATCTGGGATAAGACTCTGGCAAAGTGTTTTCCCCTTGAGAGGAGGCCTTTGTTTTGAAGCAGGTTCTGGGTGTATTTCAAAATGATTCTTCTCTCCCTGCCAGAACCACAAGAGGACCCTTTTCAGATCTTTACTGCAGGAAAATGGTGGGCTTTAAAACCCACACAAGTGTGGCAGCGTCTCACTCTCATGGGAGTCCAGTTGCCCCCCCCAGCTTTTTGGCAGAGTTACCATTGTGTTCTCAAACATGCTACTGTCTCAACTTCTTGGACATCACACACTCATGGTTTTCTGCTCTCCTGACTTTTGCAGTCTTGCAGTCTGTTTAGCAGGTCTCCATCCCTCTACCTGCACCATGGATCTTGGTCATCCACAGTATGACTTGTGTACAAATGTTCACACCAGCTTTGTCTCACAGTGCTGTAAACTAGAAACAACCCACGTGTCCATCAACAGGTGAAGGTGTTAATCAACTGTAATATATCTATATCATGGCATACTATGAAGAATAAAAGGGAATGAACTACTGATACATACAGCAAAATAGATGAATCTCAAAAATATGGACGAAATTTAAGAATATGTATGATATAAATTCCATTCACATGAATTTTAGGAATGGGAAAACCATAATTATGGAAAGGACATCAGTGGCAGCCTGCAGCCAAGCGTATGGAAGAGAGGGCACAGGTGATACTACAAAGAGAAACTATCTAGGTTGATGGAAATGTTCTGTAACTTGATTACAGTAGTAACTGTTTGGTTATATAAATCTAGGAGGTGCCTACGCATAGTTCCATTACCTCAGTTTTTGTACTTTTTTTTTTTTTTTTTTTGAGACGGAGTTTCGCTCTTGTTACCCACACTGGAGTGCAATGGTGCCATCTCGGCTCACTGCAACCTCCACCTCCTGGGTTCAGGCAATTCTCCTGCCTCAGCCTCCCGAGTAGCTGTGATTACAGGGACGCACCACCACGCCCAGCTAATTTTTTGTATTTTTAGTAGAGACGGGTTTCACCATGTTCACTAGGATGGTCTCGATCTTCTGACCTCTTTTTCCACCCGCCTCGGCCTCCCAAAGTGCTGGGATTACAGGCGTGAGGGTCTCTTACCCACTAGCTTTTCCTCCAGTGGACCCAGACCTGTAGTCTTCCACCGGGATCCGCTCCTTCCCCCGAGCTCTCGCCCTTGGAGGAAATTGAGAGGAGCATCAGCGGAGATGCATCAGTGGCCCTCCTGACGGCGCGACATTCAGACCTCAGACCCAGCTGTGAGAAGGGAGCCCAGGCTCGCACGAGGCCTGGAGCAGCCGGCCCCTTAGAGGTGCTAGAAAACAAGCCTCTCCGGGAGGCGCCGCAGGGCGACTACAGGCCGCAGGTGGCGCGGCGCCGGCACAGACCCGGGGCAGGGCGGGATCCTGCGGCGCGAGGGGCGGCCTTGGTTCACCCGCGGCGCCCCGGCGGGAGCGTTCGCTGCTCAACGTTCGCCGAGTCCGGCGGCTGGCGGCCTCCTCCCGCCCCTCGGCCCCCTGCTCCAGATCTCTCTGCATCGTCTGGCCTTGAGCTGGGACCCAACGAACCATCTCCCACGTCGGAATCTTTTTCGAACACGTGTCACGTGTCTCTCGTATAACTGAATTACGGATGTGAGAATCGCAAATGAGGACCAGTGGTTTTTAGGCACAAAACATGAGACACGGCTCTGTAAGAAAGTCGTGACCACGTCCTTTCACAACTTTAACCTGTTTTCGGAAGTACGTCAGTGACAATAGCAGGGAAAGAGTATCTTAAATTTCCCCACAGCCTCAGAGGCCAGTTGGCGGATCCCGCGGAGGCCTGGAGTCGGCCTTCCCACCGCGAGTCCAGCGGCTGTGAAAGAGAAGCCGCGGTTCCGAGCGTCCTTGCGGGTCGCGCCGCCCGCCCTGCTCCAGCTGGGACGCCGATGGTCAGGGCGCTTTCCAGCTGCAGATCCAGGCGGCAGCCCGAGACTTGGTCCAGCCGCCAAAGGGCGGCTCGCGTAACTGACGGTCCCTGAACGCCTCCAGCAACATCAGGAGAGGGAGGTGGCGATGGGGTGCTGAAGTCATTCTTGGGGCCCCTGGGTGTAGGTGTGAACCTGGAGAAGGCCAGAGAAATTGACACCTCGTGACATCCTGGGAAGAGAAGTCCGTTCATTACCACTCCAGAGCTGAAAGATACCTCCTTCTGGCTGGTCCCTCCTCACCTACTACTTTTCTAATTTGTCTGGAGCAGATCGGGCATCTGTATTATGTGGTTATTTAAAAGCTCTCTATTAAATTCACACACAAAAAAATCAAAAGTTAAAAAAGGATTTAAAAAGAAGCAAAAGCTCGCCAATGACCAGAATGTGCTGCGGGACTGAGTCTTGCACAATAGTGAATACATTTTTGTGTGGTTCCTAAAATTAAATTCAGGCCTTTTCTGAAGTAATAGAAGCCAGAGAAGGAATTGACTTACCCATCATGCCACAAAGATTAAGTGATGGTGGCCCCAGAATTCCTTAGCGGACAGCATATACGAACATCCTCTGCAATCTTATAAATTAATGGGGGAAAAGCTCATTTATTATGTTACATGCCTAGCGTTTTGTGCCTGAGCATCTCACAGGAACCAGGGACTATTGCCCCAATATTATACTGGAGGAAAGGAAGGCCCAGACAGGTGGTGTCACTGGTCCACTTTCACCCAGCTGGTAAGTGAAACCAGAAATTATAGGTGTACCACAGAAAGGTGAAAGGTTTCCTTTAAAATTTCACATACGATCTTTAATGGACCCAGTGCCCAGCACATGAAACCAGGTGCTCAGGAGTGGCATCAAGATGTGAAAACAGTCCAATCCTCAGGGAGTTTAGGTCTTGGAGAAAAATGACACGAGGAGACACAAGACAAAGGGGAAAGAGAAGGAAGCTGAAGACTGAGGACCCTGCCTGCGGACTGGAGTGAGGACGGTGTCACCTGATACCCAGAATATGACAGTTTGGAGGTGCCTGAAGGACTCTCCCATTCTTTATCAGAAAAACAGAATTGCTCTCCTAACCAGAAAGGGTATTTCAATTATATTTTCCATACAGCACTTTTCTGGTGATATTTAATGTGTTTTAAAAAATATATCACAGTGATGGCCTGGCATGAAATAAATAAGTAAATAAATTTTTTAAAATTAAAAGAAATGTAAAAATCTTTTATACAAACATTAGGAGTTACAAGGATAATTATATGAATTACAATTAGTAATTAAATTGAAATACTCATTATTTTCATTTTATTTAATAAAACCTATTCAGCATTTTATATTTATCATTAATTAAATCTAAATGTTTGAGCCGGGCATGGTGGATCACACCTGTAATCCTAGCACTTTGGGAGGCTGAGGCAGGCAGATCACCTAAGGTCGGGAGTATGAGACCAGCCTGACCAATATGGAGAAATTCTGTCTCTACTAAATATACAAAATTAGCCTGGTATGGTGGTGCATACCTGTAATCCAAGATACTCAGGAGACTGAGGCAGGAAAATAGCTTGAACCCAGGAGGCGGAGGCTGTGGTGAGCTGAGATCAAGCCATTGCACTCCAGCCTGAACAACAAAAGCGAAACTTTGTCTGAAAAAAAAAAAAATCTAATTGTTAATATTTATTATAAATTATTTTATAATTAAAAATAAATGCGGAAGCCAGGCATGGTGGCCTAAGCCTGTAATTCCAGCACTTTGGAATTGTGAAGTGGGAGGATTGCTTGAGCCCAGTAGTTCAAAACCAGCCTGGGTAACATGGAGAAACCCTGTCTCAATACAAACAAAATTAGCCAGGTGTGGTGGCGAGCGCCTGTAGTCTCAGTCACTCTGGAGGCTGAGGTGGGAGGATCACTTGAGCCTGGGCAGTCAAGGCTGCTGAACTTGCCACTGTACTCCAGCCTGGGCAAAAGAGCAAGATCCTGTCTTAGTATACATATAGACACACTTCAAATGTAAAATGAAAGCATTCCACTGATGCAAAATTGAGTGAGATGCAAAGCTAGTACCATAACCAGAACAACGAAGACAAAAAGGAGAGTGGAAGAAGGTATGGCGTGAATCTCATGGTGATCGGCAATTGCAAATATCCTGTAGCAGAACAAAACAACAGAGTTGTAGATGAAACATGTCCAACACTTTGGAAGGCCAAGGCGGGAGGATTGCTTGAGCCCGGAAGTTGGAGACCAGCCTGGGCAACATAGTGAGACACTGTATCTAAAAGTAAAGAAAGAAAGAAGAAAAAATTGATTAAGTAGACTATATTAAAAGCCATTTTCTGCAAATATGTAGTGAATTTGATCAGTAATTCTCTTCCAACAGTGCAAAAATGATTATTAGTTGCCTGAAATAAAAATCTAATGTCCAACCAAAAATATTGAATATCTAATATGATCTAAGCTAGTAACTTTGGCCAGTTATAAAATGTCTTAGATTTTTCTATAAAAAAGAAAATTGTATTTATAAGAAGAGATGATAAGGAGAAATTATTTCAGTTATGAAGCTTTTGTTAGAAAACAATGAGAGAAAAACTAAATTTTTTTTTTCCAAAAAGTGAAAGATTAAGTTACCAAACAGTTGCTAAAGAATACCAGATGGCTGAGCATAGTGGCTCATGCCTGTACTCCCAGTACTTTGGAAGGCCAATCACTTTAGGCCAGGAGTTTGAGACCAGCCTGGGCAATGTAGTGAAACCCCTGTCTCTATTTAAAAAAAAAAAAAAAAAAAAAAGACCTTGCTAACAATCGTAAAGATCAATTAATTCAAAATTCAAAAAATTGTAATTTATTTAGCTTTAGAGTATTTTGTGATATGAGACTGCCAAATTAATACTTTGCATACATTTCTTTCCCAAAGGACTTGCAAATTTACAAAGAAGTGTTGCGGAAAACCCATACATTAACAGATAATGTTTGCAAAAGACGTATCTGATGAAGGACAATATTTTTAATATATACAAAGAATACTTAAAACTCAACAGTAGGAAAATAACCTGATTTAAAGCAGGCCAATGACCTGAACTGTCTGTTCACCGAAAAAGATACACAGATGCAAGTATTCACACGAAAAGATGCAAGTATTCACACGAAAAGATGCTTGACATGATGTCATTAGGGATTTGTAAGTAGATACTACTACATACCTAGTAGAATGACCAAAATTTAGAACATTGTTAGCACCAAGTGTTGGCAAAGATAAGGAGCAATAGGAACTTGTTCATTACTGGTGAGAATGCAAAATGTGCAATCACTTTGGAACACAGTTTGGTGGTTTCTTACAAAAGTAACCATACTTTTACCATAAGATCCACCAATCATGCTTCTTAGTATTTATCCAAACAGTTGAAAACTTATCTCTACACAAAACCTGCACACAGATGTTTATTTCAGTTTTATTCATAATTTATCCAAAACTTGGAAACAAGACGTCTTTCAGTAGATAAGTGGATGACTGTGGTACATTGAATAATGTAATGTTATTTAGCGTTAAAATAAATGCATTCACTTTGGGAGACCCAGGCGGGTGGACTGCTTGAGGCCAGGAGTTTGAGACTAGCCAAGTTAACCTGGGGAATCCCCAATTAGCCGGCATGGTGGTGTGCACCTGAAATCCCAGCTACACGGCGGAGGCTGAGATACGAGAATTGCATGAACCTGCGAGGAGGAGGTTGCAGTGAGCCGGCGCCATTGCACTTCAGCCTGGCCGACAGAGCAGGACTCCTCTGTCTCAAAAAAAGAAAAGAAAAAAAAGAAAGAAAATGATCAAGCCATGAGAAGACATGAAGGATCCTTAAATGCCTGTTACTAAGAAGCCAACCTGAAAAGACTACATACTGTATGATTCCAATTGACGCAGGGCAAGCAAGCCAAAAATCAGGGCTTAGCGCAGGAAAGAATTCAAGGGTGGTGTTAGCAACTTTTATAGAAGCCGTGGTGGCCAGCCGAAGCACAGGTACTGTTCCTTGCTGAGCAGAGCTAACCCACAGGTAGTGTTCCTAGAGTAGCAGCTCAGAGGCAGTTCTACAATCATATACCTACTTTTAATTACATGCCCATTAAGGGGGATTATGCAGGACTTTCTAGAAAAAGCGTTGTAACTTCGGAGTAAGTGCAGAGAAAAGGGGTCGGCGTGTCCCGTTGTTGCCATAGAAATGAAAAACTGACTGGGCTCTGGTGGGCGTGTCTTATGGAGGGGTGCTTTAATCGCGTCCCTGTTTCAGCTAGTCTTCAATCTGGTCCGGGGTAAAGTCCCTGCCTTCTGAGTTCACTCCTGTTTCCTGCCTCACAACTATATGAGGCTATGGAAAAGTAAGCATATATGAACACAATCAAAAGATTAGCAGTTGTTCGAATTGGGGGGCAGGGAGAGTTGAAAAGGCAGAGCACAGAGGATTTTTAGGACAGTGAAACTTGTGTGAAACTATAATGGTGGTTACATGACACTACATTTATCAAAACCCATAGAATGCACAACACCAAGAATAAATGCTAATGTAAATTACAGACTTTTGTTGATAATGACTCATCACTGTAAGCTTAATTGTAATAAATGTATCACTGTGCTGCTGGATGTCTATAGTTGGGGGACAATTTTGCTTCAGTACAGTTGAACTAAATGTTTGTGTTTCCCACAACTCATATGTTGAAACTCTCACTCGATGTGATGGTCTTTAGAGGTGGGGTCTTTGGGAGATAATTAGGTTTAGATGAGATTCTGGTAGACAGAGTCTTCATGATGGCCATGATGGGACCGGTCCCTTAAAAGACCAGAGAGCTAGCTCTCTCTGTGCCATGTGAAGACATAGCAGGAAGGTAGCCATCTGCAAACTAGGAAAGGGCCTTCACAAAGAATCCAAGCTAAGGCTTGGATTGTTTCAGCAGCCCAAGCTAAGACTATCAATTAGATTAGAAATTTCCTTTCTGAGATGGTGTGTTGGAGTATCTTTGTCAACTTTTTATATTAATGAGTTTGTAGGCTTTTCTTTTTTGGTCATTGACTAGAACAGTTTAAATAGTATCTGAGTGTGAGGGATATTGTTGGTCATACATTCAAAGTTCATTCTGTTTTTTTTTTTTTTTTTTTTTGAGACGGTGTTTTGCTCTTGTTACCCAGGCTGGAGTGCAATGGCGCGATCTCGGCTCACCGCGACCTCCGCCTCCTGAGTTCAGGCAATTCTCATGCCTCAGCCTCTTGAGTAGCTGGGATTACAGGCACGCGCCACCATGCCCAGTTAATTTTTTGTATTTTTAGTAGAGACGGGGTTTAACCAGTTTGACCAGGATGGTCTTGATCTCTTCACCTCGTAATCCATCCGCCTCGGCCTCCCAAAGTGCTGGGATTACAGGCTTGAGCCACCGCGCCCGGCCCATTCTGTTTTTTAATATGAGGACTCCTGATTTTCAGCCAACTACCCTGGAAAAGAAGCTAGTATTTCTGACTTCTTAGGTGTGGCCATGGGCTAAATTCTGGCGAATGCAAGGCAAGCCAAAGGTTGCATGATAGGATTTCGGGCACTAGAGTAAAAGACAGCTGTTGCACATGTGCCCTTTACCCTATTTCTGTGTCCTTTTTTCCATCCTACAACTTGGGTTGTGAGTGTGATGGCTGGAACTTTAGTGGCTCTCTTGGAGCCCAGGGGTAACTGAGGGAATTTGGTGATTTTCTGGAGTTTCTACATACCAACAAGACCTGGATTTTCTGGGTTTCCCAGACTTCCACATCTAGACTTGCTTTACATGGGAGAGAAATCAACTTGTATCAGCCATTGTCATTTTGGGCTTTCTATTGCATAGAACTTAATATAATCTTCAAGGGTACATGAATTGCTTTTTCTTACAAAAAATTAGCCATAAAACCATCTTATTTCTTTCCCCACATTATTTAGTTGAAACTCTATAACTTTTTTTACTTTTTTGAGACAAGGTCTTGCTCTGCCACTTAGGCTGGAGATCACTGGCATGACCATGCCTCACTGCAGCCTTGATCTCCTAGGCTCAAGCAATCCTCTTGCCTCAGCCTCCTGAGTAGCTGAAACTAAGGCACATCTCACCATACCCAGCTATTTTTTTTTTTTTTTTCAGAGATACGGGTCTCACTATGTTGCCCAGGCTTGTCTCAAACTCCTAGCCTCAAATGATCCTCCCATCTCAGCCTCCCAAAGTGCCAGGATTACAGGTGTGAGCCACCATGCCTGGCCACTGTAAGTTTCTGAATTTCATTTTGTATATATCAATCTGTTTAGATTTTCTTTCCCTTCTTGGGTCAGTTAGGCCATTTGTCTCTTTTTAAAAAGTATTTTAATCAAGTTTTCAAATTTATTTGCATCCAATACTTCAAATTACTCTTTAAAATCATTATTCCAGTATATATTATTTTGTTCCTACTTTTTCCTGTATTCTTTAATCATTAGAATAGCTAATGATTTATCTAATTTAACAGCATTTTCCCTTATAGGGACTAGCAAGACTTACATTCTTTCCATAACTTTCCTGCACCCCAATTAATCTCCAATTTTATCTTTATTCTGGACTTCCTATAGTTTCCAAAGGTTTATTCATTTTTTAAAACATTTATTTAGTTAAATGCTTATTTTGTTATTATTCTTTCTTATTCAGCAGCCTAACTGCTTAGGGATATAGAATTTCCTCTGAGCAGCATATGCTAGGCTTTGCCAATGTAAGGGAGGCCTCTGCTTTTTGGGGAAGACCACACTTGGTAACAGAGGACTGTGGGAAGCCAAGAGGTAGAGAAGAGCTTAGGAATATCCAGATTACATCTTCGCCGATCCTAAACAAAGGTGGGGTTCCTTGGTTATCCACTGGGTCCTATTCCCCAGGTCTGAGTCAGCATATTCAGACTACAGGGATAAAGAACAAATAACATGAGAGATAATCCTTCTGTTGGGGAGAAAAATCTTTTTTGTTTACTCATTTTAGGTTCTCCATCTGCGGCCCTATAAGCTAGACTAACGAAAGACAGACTGACGAGAAAGAATCAAAGAGAAGTTTATTAACACATGCATTGCACAACACTGGGGAGTACTGACATTAATACCTCAAAGGAGGATGGATATAGAACTTGGGTTTATACAGCATTAACGAAAGAATACAGTTTTTAAGTGACAAGGAAAAGGACTTTGAGTTTCTAGCACAGTAAATTGTGGAAAGGCAACTTTTTTTTTTTTTAATGTGATTTCTCTGGTGCTATCTCCAGGCTGATAAGAGTCTAAAGTCTCTGATGATTAACTTTTGTTCTTCCCGGGATAAATTTTTATCTTGCTTTTAGGCAAATAGGGAGAGGGCAGAGGTAGTTTTTCTTTTTTTATCTATTTTTTCCTCAATTGTCTTCAGCTCAAAATACCTCTTATGCCAGTGGTGGCGTATTCTGCTACCCTTCACTTGCTAGTTACGACCCAGCCTCTATCAACATAATTAGAACTACTAACTTTGGGGAGCATGAGCAATAGTCTGGCTTCTTTTATGTCTTCCCTTAGGCAGAGGTGGAGGCCCAACCATGCCTCTGACATCCAGACATGACTCTTGTTTCATTTCTCCTGTTCTCACAGATGATGTCAGAGGACCTCAATGAACATCAGTAAACATCAATGTTTTTCTTTTTTCGAGACAGCATAATCTTGGCTCACTGCAACTGCCACCTCTCAGGCTCAAGCAATTCTCCTGCCTCAGCCTCCCAAGTAGCTAGGATTACAAGCACCTGCCACCATGCCTGGTTATATTTCTGTATTTTTAGTAGAGACAGGATTTCACTATGTTGGCCAGGCTGGTCTCAAACTCCTGACCTCAAGTGATCTGGCTGCCTCAGCCTCCCAAAATGCTGGGATTACAGGCATGAGCCACCGCACCCAGCCATCAATTTTTATCATATCAATTTTTATATCAACTCTAAATTATAACATTTAGCAATTTTGTGACTTTTAATGGTCATCCTTGTTTATGTTTTAGTTGCAATCCTGTCATTACTCACTCAGGTTTGGTAATTTGGTTTTTTCAAAATGAAGTTAAGTCTATTTGATCTCTGAATCATAGGACTGCTAACAACCATTTCAGCAATAACTATTCACTGAGATTTAAAAATATTTCAAGGTAACTGCTCCTAGCAGACTGGAAAATACCAACTTCTTTTGCAGAACGGAATACCCTACCAAAGTTTGGTTTTACTCGTAATTCCTTGTTCATTGGAGGCATCTCATTGTAAGTCTTAACCCTTCTCTCACACTCTGCTTGGCTGTTTCTCAGGCAGATCTCAGTGGGTCTGGTAGCTGCTCAGATTATTAAACAACCTGTCAGTGGTTGGACGTGTCAATGCTATTTTGATTTTCCACCTTTTTGTTTTAATGCAGTTGGCAGACAATTGCAGCTTTCTTTCACCACCCCCGAGCCCAAATGGTAGGAAACGAACTAGGAGAACACAGACATTCTGACTTTCGGGTCCCCTCACTCATCACCTGAAGACCTTGGAAATCAAAGCCCTGATCCCTCAAAGACAGATAGAGCAACGTACGAGCATCACCACTACCTTGCTTTGCCCCAGTGCAGGTCAACCAACTGTGGTATTTTTAGTTTCTAAGTCCATTTATTCAGCATAATTTAATTATATATCCACTAAAATCCCAGCACTATTCTGAATACTAAGGAAATGGCAATGAAGAAAACAGACCAAATTTTCTGCCCTTATGTGATTTACATTATTTTCTTTGGGCTGGTTAAATGAAAGAGCCTCTGTTTTTTTCCTTAATCATCTAGGGGAGGCAGAAACAAAGGAGAATAATGATAAACCTGGAAATAGGGCCGGAGAATATCAGAGAAAGAAGCCTTTGGGAAGGTGAAGATGTGGCAGCCAGTAGTCCCGTTGTAAAAGGATACAACTCCGGCCTCACAGTCCAGAAAAACTCCCACAACCAGGGGCTGCTCATGCAGATGAAGGGAAGTTGGGGGAGAAGTAAGCGCTACATAACCTTTCTTTTTGCACAGCCTTAGGGTCCAGAATCCAAACTGAGGCTCTTGCTTCATGCCAGTGCCCCTCTGCACATTTTCCATACAAACTCCTAAATCCCACCCAGTCCCTTCTCCAACATCCACTTCAAAGTAGCATCTTCCTGAGGTGAAGCCTTCACAACCCAAGACACAGGGCAAGGCACTAAATCTCCTGGAAGAAGCGTCCTGATTCTGCTGGAGGTATCCTCGAGTCACTTGTCTCCGATCTTCAGACAGAATTAGTTCATGATGAGCTGTATCTGGATCCAGAGTCACACTGACTGCAAAATAAAACAAACACAAAACCACTTTTGTTGGTGCAAAGAACATAAGTTATTGTATTTTATTTATTTATATATTTATTTTTTGAGACCAAGTCTTACACTATCTTGGCTCACTGCAACCTCCGCCTCCCGGGTTCAGGCAAGTCTCCCGCCTCAGTCTTCTGAGTAATTAAGACTACAGGTGTGCAGCACCACAGTGGCTAATTTTTATATTTTTAGTAGAGATGGGGTTTCGCCATGTTGGCCAGGCTGGTCTGGAACTCCTGACTTCAGGTGATCCACCCACCTTGGCTTCCCAAAGTGCTGGGATTACACAGGTGTGAGCAACCGTGCCCAGCCACAAGTTACTTTCAATAAAACTAGCCTGTGTTCAAACCCAAATATTGTTTCTTATAAACCACGTGAGCTTAGGCAAGTCATTTAACTCTCTGAGCCTCAGTTTAGTTAACTATAAAGTGGAAATTATCATATTTGTTGCAAAGAAACGTGGGTAGGATTGACTATGCCATGTTTACTTAACACGCGGTAAAATTCCTGATACATGGTAAGCACTAATAAGTGGTAGTGATAATAATGTCATCAACATCACCTTTGTCTTAGTTATTCAGGGATGTCAAGGTACTGACTGAGCTAACCAGTTAATATGTTAGTTCACCATCCTGTCCAAAGTTCTTCTCCCATGCAAGACTTCCAGGAATCATGAAACAGTTGAGCATAAAGATAGCTTTTCCCTTCTCTACTGAATAACCACCAACACTGAGACTCAGGAAAGGAAAATGACTCAGCTAATGTCTTAGCTTGTTATTGGAAGACCCAGGTCTTATGACACACGCCTAGTTCCATGACTTTTAATTCTAAGCTCTTATCTTTCCCCTCAGATAATGTTCTATAGAGATTAGCATGAGATGACAATACACTAAGGATCAATACACATGAAAAGTATCAGACCAGAATCAAACAAGACAGAAAAAAATCTGACAACCTAAAGTGAGATACTGGACGGTATGCAGTTTTAAAAATAAATAATGGTAATAGGATGTTCTAACCAGAAGGTGAAGAAGCCACTGTGCTACTGGCTTAAACACTGATCAGCTGGTCTATGACAATAAAGGAATTCGAGTTCTCAGAAACCCTCCTGTGCTGGATGCCGTTTGATCTTCCAGGTTATTCCCTCGCCTTTCTGTCTTGCTCTGTGCCCAGGAAGGCTGACCCCTGTGGTCACTTTCTGCCCTCTGGCTTCTGCTTGGTTCAGCCAATGGGAAGCCCCGAAGGAGACCGCAGGGCACAAAGATGCAGCCTGGGAGTATTGGTACCCCAGTCCCTCACCACTGGCTATGATTTGGAGGGTCTACATTCCTCTGCCTCTGGGTGCACTCTCTCATAGTTACAGCTCCCTACACCTGCCACTTGAGGCCCAGAAGAGGTGATGGCTCTGTAAGTGTTCCTCGTTCTGGGCACTTCCCTGTTCCTCCTAGATTTCCCAACTCCTCACCTTTGTAAATACCCTCTTTTTCAAACTCTATTCAGTCAGCTGTTATCCGCCTGACCCACAGAAGTTTGGGGTTTCATTCATGTTACCTGAATGACCCAGGAAATCCCATGTTGAGAAATTAAAATGTTTACAGGGTAGTAATACCACTTGAGAGAAAATATCAATTGGATTTCTAAAATTCCACCTATCTATTGCAGTGGCACATAAATAAAAACATATAGAAAGACTGAAAGTTAAAAGATAGATGATATAGGGGCCGGGCGCGGACTTTGGGAGGCTGAGGTGGGTGGATCACGAGGTCAAGAGATCGCGACCATCCTGGTCAACATGGTGAAACCCCGTCTCTACTAAACATACAAAAAAATTAGCTGGGCATGGTGGCGCGTGCCTGTAATCCCAGCTACTCAGGAGGCTGAGGCAGGGGAAGTGCCTGAACCCAGGAGGCAGAGGTTGCGGTGAGCCGAGATCACGCCATTGCACTCCAGCCTGGGTAACAAGAGCGAAATTCCGTCTCAAAAAAAAAAAAAGAAAAAAAGATAGATAGATGATATAATCATATAGAAAGACTGAAAGTTAAAAGAGAGATGATATAATCATATAGAAAGACTGAAAGTTAAAAGAGAGATGATATAATCATACAGAAAAACTGAAAGTTAAAAGATAGATGATATAATCATATAGTGGTTGTAGTATTATCTCAAAAGATATTAAGTCAGAGCATTATTAAGAATGAAAGGAGGGACGTGGTAGCTCATGCCTGTAATCCCAGCACTCTGGGAGGTCAAGGCAGGCGGATCACTCGAAACCAATAGTTCAAGACCAGACTGATCCACATGGTGAAACCCTGTCTCCACTAAAAATACAACAATTATCTGGGCATTGTGGCACATACCTGTAATCTCAGCTACTTGGGAGGGTGAGGCACAAGAATCGCTTGAACTGGGGAGGTGGAGGTTGCAGTGAGCTATTTCGCCTCTGTACTCCTGCACCTCAGCTTGGGCAATAGAGCAAGATGGCCAAAAAAAAAGGACAGAATGGCCGGAGGTGGTAGCGCGTGCCTATAGTCCCAGCTACTCAGGAGGCTGAGGCTGGAGGATCGCTTGAGCCCAGGAGTTCTGGGCTGTAGTGTGCTATGCCCATCGGGTGTCCGCACTAAGTTCGGCATCAATATGGTGACCTCCAGGGAGTGGGGGATCATCAGGTTGCCTAAGGAGGGGTGAATCGGCCCAGGTCGGAAACAGAGCAGGTCAAAACTCCCGTGCTGATGAGTAGTGGGATCGCACCTGTGAACAGCCAGGGCACTCCAGCCTGGGCAACATAGCAAGACCCCATCTCTTTAAAAAAAAGAAGAGTATAGAAAAAGGACAGAATGAAAGGAGTCACCTAAAAAAAGATAAAACATAAAATGCACAGTTCACTAGGAAGATAATAATATAGTGCATTCTTGTTCATAATTGTGTTAATATACAAAGCAAAAATTATAGAATTATAGGAGAAATTGACAACTCTATAATCATCATGGGATATTTTAACATTTTTCTTTCTGTAACTGATAGATCAAGCAGACCAAAAGAAAAAAATAAGGAAAAACATGGAAGGTCTGGACAGTCTAAGAAGCCCTATCTGATGGTCAATACCTAAAGCTCAGCAACTGTCTAGTAACAGTAAGCTGAGAACACACAGTTTTCTCAGGTGTAGATGGAACACGTACTGAGTAAGTACTAGGCAGAAAACAGTCTGAACAAAATTTTTTTTCTTCTTCTTTTCCTTTTTTATTTCGCCAGAGTTCTTTTGACTAAAACGTGTTTTCTTTTTTGCTCTTTTTTCTTCCTTTTTTTTTTTTTTTTTTGAGACAGAGTCTCACTCTGTAGCCCAGGCTGGAGTGCAGTTGGTGATCTCAGCTCACTGCAACCTCCGCTTCCCGGGTCCTGGTTCAAGCAATTCTCCTGCCTCAGCCTCCCGAGTAACTGGGATTACAGGCATACACCACCATGCCCAGCTAATTTTTGTATTTTTAGTAGAGACGGGGTTTTACCACGTTGGCCAGGCTGGTCTTGAAATCCTGACCTCGTGATTCACCCGTCTCGGCCTCTCAAATGCTGGGATTACAGGCGTGAGCCATATTACACAGATTATTTTCTCTAACCTCAATATAAGATTATAAACCAATAGTAAAAAGATGACTAAAAATTCTAAATATTAGAAAATGTAAAATACTAATAAATCATAACATGACATACAGAATGGAACAGTAATAAAATGTTACTTATAAAAATATACAATGAAGCTAAAGCAGAATTTTGAGGAAAATTTGCAGGCTTTAAATGCTAATCATAGAAAAATTAAAAAGGTGAACATTAATGAGCTAAGTGTCTAATTTAAATTTTAAAAAGAACATAGAAACCCAAATATAATTTTTTAAAAGGAAAAGTAGATATTAAACAATTAAATTAGTGAAGTTAAAGAAAACAACAATGCAATAAAGAGGGGAAAAAAAGTAGCTTCTTTAAAAAATTTAATAAAGGAGACATATCTCTGATGAGATGTACCAAAGTAAGACAGAAGCACAAATGGAGTGAATGCAGAAAATGTTTAAATATTCAGAACTTTATAATAAGTGTATGCTACTAATAAAATTGAAAACATTGACAAAATTAATATTTCTTAGAAAAAATATTTGAGTAAAACTATATATTTAAAAATATATTCAAAAAACAAAGAAAGCATGGGCAGACCTAACATTAAAGAAATGAAATCACTAGTTTAAATCCCACCTACTGCTAATAAAACATGCATCTTTATCAAGCAAATATGGATCTCATCAGTTTGATAAAAAATTTAGAAGTCAAAGCATGAGTAAGACCAATCTCATACCAAATCCTACGAAGAACAGAATATTATGGCACCCACTTATAGGCACAGACTCCTGCACAAAATAATATAATAATAAACTAAATTTTATATATGCATCTATACATGTGCATATATGTTAACATATAGAAAATGTGTCTACTTAATTTTGAAACCCTATTTATCAAAAACCAGGATGAAAATGCACAATGCCATCCACATGCTATAATAAGTTCCCATAAATCAGTAAGAAAAAAACCATTAAAAGATTCTTAAACCACAGTAAATCATGGGTAAATCACGAAGCCTGAAGAGCTACTGGTCATACAAAAAGAATCTCAACCTCACTAGTGAAATCAGAAAAGCGTAAATTAAGTACACAATTAGGAACGATTTTAAATCCATAAGACTGTCAAAATCATCAATTATATAGGTAAAGACTCAGGGAGTTTTAGAGCAGTGAGAGCTCTTCTATTGCTGGTGGAGTAGAAACGGAATAATTTCAATGTCTGTAGTATCTAGTAAAACTATGATATGCATCCCTCATACCAGCAAGTCACTCCAAGGTGTATTACATGTTTGTACAAACTTAGGGAAAGATATAGGTTGCCCTACCTAGAGAAGTCAGACTGGAAAGCAGGGGGAGAACCTTTGAACTTTCTCTTTATATCCTCTATACTGTGTGACTAATTAAAATTTATTTGTTGCATCTGCTTGAAGGCAATGTAAAATAAAATAAACATAAATTTAAAAATAAAAGTAAATTATTCATATCACTTTTGTAATAAGAGAAATTTTAGGCTGGGCGCAGTGGCTCACACTTGTAATCCTAGCACTTTGGGAGGCCAAGTTGGGCAGATCACCTGAGGTCAGAAGTTCAAGACCAGCCTGGCCAACATGGTGAAACCCCATCTCTACTAAAAATACAAAAATTTGCCAGGCGTGGCGGTGCACACCTGTAATCCCAGCTACCCAGGAGGCTGAGGCAGGAGAATCACTGTAACCTGGGAAGGCGAGGCTGCAGTGAGCAGAGATTGTGCCACTACATAGTGGCCTGGGCAAAAGAGTGACACTCTGTCTTGGAAAAAAACTAAAAAAAAACAAACTTAATAAACAATGTTTAAGAGGGAAGAAATATTTAGTTAAAAGATAAGCCCATTTAAGAAACAGTTTCACTTGAACCATGTTGTGATTCCTTCTGTAAAAGAAGACACTAGGCAAATTAACTCAGTGAAATCCCAGCAAAACTTACATAAAGTCAGGTTGAAATACAGAGAGCTTTTGAGTTTCATTGTTGTTTGCTGTTGTGTAGTTGAGGGGAACATAGGTCTATAATTCCTCATCTGAAACCCATGGAACCAAACGGGCTTTGCAATTCAAATTAGTTTAGGAGTTATAAAGTCCAAAAAATGCATATATACTTTGACGTTCAACCCCATCAGGGCCTAAGGCAGAGCCATGTAATAAAATTCATCAATATTTCTGCAGCAAAACATTTATTCAAATTAAGTGGGATAAACAAAGACTTTTAAATAGTCAGTGCAGTTCAGGTTTGGCCACTGTGGAAGACAGACTCAAGAGTGGCATTCCATGATTCCTGCCTCTTGGTGTTCACACCCTCATAAAATTCCTTCTCTCTGAGTGTGAGCAGGGCCTATGAATTGCTTCTGACCAATAGAATATGGCAAAGACGATGGGATATAATTTCTATGATTACATTTCATTATGTAAGACTCTATCTTGCTAGCAGATTTGCTCTAAAGAGTCTGTCTCCTGAGCTCTCGTTGAAGAAATAACTGGACATGTTGGAAGCCCATGTGCAAAGAGCTGAGGCATGGCCTGTAGAAGCTGAGGGCAACCTCCAGCCAACACTCAGAAACAACCAGGGCCGCAAGTCCCTCAACCATTAGGAAATAAACTCTGCCTGCTACCTGAGTGAGCTTGGAAGTGGATTCTTCCTTAACCGAGCCTCCAGATAAGAACACAGCCTGACCAACACCCTAACTGCAGCCCTGTCAGACCCTAAGCAGCAGGCCCAACTAAGCTGTGCCCAGATTCCTGAACCACAAAAGTTGAGATAATATATGGGTGTTGTATTAAGGAGCTAAATTACAGTAAATTGGACTAATAGATAACCACCAAATTATAGTTATAACCAAATTACAGTTATATTAGTTATGACTAATATAACCACCAAATCATTTCAGGGTCAGCCAGATTTTTGCAGCCAAATGAATCGGGATAAAACTTTCCATTTTCAGAGTTTTTTGATTTTATACTTATGGATACAAATTGGTGGAAGTATAGTCAGCACTGATTTAAAAACTTAAGGGAGCAGGAAACTCAGTAAATGGTTCTAATGTTTTGGAGTCAGTAAATTGGTTATAACATTTTTCATCTGTGTTATCTGAGTCAAGTTCCTAAAATCACGTGAATCATAGGCTATCATACTCACCAGCTTTCTTGCATTGCTCTAAGAGTTGACTGATACGTTAATAATAAACACTGTGATCACATCCAATACCATGATGTGCTTTGTAATCATGTGTCAGTCACTGTGCTAAGCACCTTGTACATGTTGACGCATCTAATTTTGCTGACAACCCAATGAAGTGGGAGCTGATAATATTTTTATTTTTCACATGGGGAAACTGAGTCACTTGGAGTAATATGGCTAATAAGTAAAGGAATAAGAATTTGAAAAGTTTGTGCAGATAACCAGAATGCAATGCTCACTCACATCTAAGCAGTGAATCAGACTAACCAGGGAGAGAATGAAAGCTCTACTGAAATTAACAACCTCTGGCTGTGAGCCTGCTGAGGGACAGGTGGTAAACCTGGTTACTGCGTAAGGCCCCTTCCATTCACAGCATTTAGGAATTCTTAAGTGCATATACCTTGATGACTCCTTAACATTTTCTTCACATCAAAATAAAGCTCAGAAACATTGCACATAGTATGAAGCTCCAAGGAGACGGCCTCTGATGTTTCCAGCTTCACAGCTCCACTCCTAGAATAAGCAGAGGCAGAGACTTCCTCAGCGCTGCATTTCATTCAGTTCTATATACACACACCCCTCCCCGCCTGCATTCCCACAGGACGTACCTGCTCAAAGTGTCATTCACATTCTATAAAGAAACAAAAACAAAAGGTGAGCACAGGAACATCAGTATTTCACGGGGCTTGGCATGCAGGGCTATTCTTTGCTTTTCCCAAAGAAGTAAAGAGAGTTACCCCAGTCTTAGATATTGATGGATACTCAGAATAATTCCCACCAGTCTTAGATATTGATGGATACCCGGATAGAATAATTCCCAACAGCTTCTGGGAAATTCAACATGGTAGGATGTTTCTGAACATTTGCATCTATTCTCTTCCTTGCTGAATGAAGCCTGAGGGCCAGCAGCTATGCCCCTGCTCCCTCTGTCAAGACTTGCTTTTGGTAACTGGATTTCCTTCAGAGTGAGCCCAGATTACAAATCAATTATCATAAAGGTCCACATCACTCATCTTTTATTCTTTTCCTTGTAGAGAAACGAGGAAACCTGAGATACACCTCCCTCTGTGCTTGACTGACTCAGTGCTTCCCAGGATGCTACTGAGTATATTGGGTGACCGAGAAATAAGGATTAAAATTGAGTGTTCACACCTCTCTTTTACTACCCTAAAACTGGACCCCCAGTGTGGCAGTGTTGGAAGGTGGGGCCTGGTGGAGGTGTTTGGGTCTTAGGGGCGGATCCACCACAGATAGCTTGGTGCTGTTCTCATGGTAATGAGTTCTCACTCTCTGGAGAGTAGATTAGTTATTGCAGTAATGGATTAGTTCTCTTGAGAGCAAGTGTTCCAATGCAAGTTTCCACCTTCTGTTTGGCTCTCTGCACATGTTCACTTCCCCTCTGACATTCTCTGCCACTTTGTGCAGCACAAAATTCCTTACCACGAGCCAGGGCCATGCTCTTGAGCTTCCCAGTCTGCATAACTATGTGCTAAATAAACCTCTTTAAAAAAAAAAAAAAGTCCTTAGTGGTGAATCCATGCACAGCCCTGAGACTGCGTCACTAAGACGATGGCAGCAGGTATCACACAGTGGTAAAGCAATCATGCTATATACCCAACCTTACAGTATAGTCACCAATCCTGTTACTTAGAACCAGAATTAATGACTCCAGATGTTTATCTTCATATAGATACAGATATAGACTGTACCGTAACAGCTCTGGAGCAAGGGGCCTACAATCCAATCAGGGAAAACGTTATCACTCATCTTGACTGCCCCACTTCATCACCCATCCGTCACCTAGAGGCGTAGTTGAGGAGGGACTCTGACAGCCAGGGTTCTGTGCACACAGGCCAAGGAGGCAAAGAGTGGCAAATATTATCCCATGGTTCCATTTGGCAAAGCTATGATCGCTCAGAAGTTTATTTTTCTAATTGACGTAAAGGTACACTCTAGAATAGCGAAGGCCAGCCTGATGGCACTGATGTATTTCTGAAAGAAACATTACTTTATCGTCCATGCTTCCTTACCATTCTCCTCTAATGGCACAATAACATACCTTTTTTCCCTATTCCAAGTCCACAGCCTCACCTGCAGCAATTTTTGGGCTGAGCCCTGACATTTTTCCTCCAGTTCCAGGATGTGGCTGTTGAGTTCATCGCTCTTCAGCCCCAGACTGGCCTCGCGGTCCCTCAGTCTACTCAGAGTCTGTTGTTCTTCTTTCTCCAGTCTCCAGAGGTAACATTTCTCTTCCTCACGTAGGAAACTCTGGAGACTCTTAAACTCAGACTGGATTTTTTGTTTCTGAATCTGTGTCTTCTCCTGGAGTCAAGAAAGTATGGTCAAAAGGTGAAAATAAACCAAATGTCCGTCTATGGATGAATGGATAAACAAGAAGAAAGTCTGCTACCTGCTACGCATGATAAGCCCTGAAGACATTCAAGCAAAATAAGCCAGAAATAAAAGGGCAAATATTCTAAGACGTTGCTTATATGAAGTATCTAGAATAGTTAAGTTCAAAGAGACAGAAAGTAAAATAGTGGGTACAAAGTGTTGGCAAGACAGGAGAATGGAGAGTTACCGTTTAATCAGTAGTGGGTTTCAGTTTGGAAGATGAAAGATGAAACCCAGTTGCAGTTTGGAGATGGTATGGTGATAGTGGCACAACAATGTAACAATGTCAAGTTCTTAATTCTACTGAACTGTATGCTTAAAAGTGGTTAAAAGCTTAAGTGTTGTATATATTTTAACACACACACACAGTGCAGTCAGTCACTTGGACATTATTTTCCCATGAGTCACTGAAGCTGGAAGAATGCCCCCAGGTTCCGGCTGCAGAGTCATGTGTGGGAGGCAGGCACTCACATGTGGGAGAGGCTATCCCAGATTCCTTACAGTCACTCAATTAATTTCCCTGTTCCTCAGTCAAGACAGGAGAAAGCTGGGTTAGGAGTGCTAGATAATTTGATTGTGAAACTAGGGCCAACTTCAAACACTTTATCAATTACAAAGGTAAAAAGAAGTTTTTACTTGGGATTTAAGAAGTTATTTCTGAGTCTGAGGGATTTTCTTGAAGTAAAAGTTTATAATGAACATCATCAAGACTTGACTTTAAGACAATCAGGCTGGTAAGAGGGTCCATAATTCTTGACAGGGGGAGCTCTGGGTGTGGCAGGGGTTTATTATGGTTAACTGAAAAATATTTATCCACTACCCTAGGGTCATCTCAGCATTCCTATGTGTAAGACTGACAAAAATCAAATGGAAGTCTCATCTGAGATGTAAAATTGCAATTTCCATTAGTGCTATCTAAATTAATGCAGTGGGAGTGTGTATTCAGGGTAACTAATCTATGCTATTGGGTTGCAGGCTTCAAACTTGGCCCAAATAAACTCTCAACTTATCTTAAAAAAAAAATCGAAAATTAAAATAAATTCATACAGTGTTTTGCTGACTATGATGCAGTAGAAGGGTCTCTGACTTAGGATGAAGTGGAATGTTTGTGTAGGGGACAGGTGCAGCTTTAACTCTTATATAGGTGAGTTTTCACATATGTTAATAACAATCAAGATCTCCTCTAGTGTCCAAGATCCTAGAAATGAGAAAATTAAGAGTGTACTCAGGAGCTCAAGATCAACATCCACAAACAAAGGATCAGAGTAGAGGCTGGTAATCAGTTTGTGGGATTTTACTGCAAGCTAGTGAATTACATAAAAGTTGGTGCAAAAGTAATTGCAGTTTTTGCCTTTACTTTGAATGGCAAAAACTGCAATCACTTTTGCACAAACCTAAATATTTCCGCAAAGGAATGTGGCTCTGATAATGTGGAGGCTGGTCAGCCACAGAAATAGTCTGAGAGACTCTACAGTCTGTAGTTGCAAGTGTGTCGGTTGTTGTATTACTTATAACGTCCTCATAAATCAAGTATATTTCCTTCAGCCTCATCAGCTTGAGTAGTATGAATTTGAATCTGGAGTCATCCTGCTTTCTAAGTGTTCACAAAGGTTGGTTTCTGTACCTGTAAACTTGAGAGCCAGATGCTCTGCCATGGTAAAAGTGCCAGGGCAATGAGTTGAGGCCTGCAAACCAGGTTTATTTTGAGGTAATTAAAGTTTGAGGCCTAGCCAAGGCTTGTTCTAGGTAAACAGGCAGACCAATTCTGCTGCTTCTGACTGAGGTATCAGGAATTGCAGCCAACTATGGTTGAAAGATGGAAGGGGTTGGTGCTCAATTCTCATGGACGTTAATGACTAGACACATAAATATCAATAATGGTTTCTTCCTTGGGTTTCATTTTTTCGCTCTGCTTTAGTGAGAACAAATCATCATTGTGCTTTACTTCCATCATCCCCTACGCCTAAGCTCTAGAATGGAAAATAGCTTGAGATCAATGAAGTCAGATTCTTACTTTCCATTTAGTTATTTGTTTTGCTGTGAACAGCTTCTGCTCCGTACATCTGTCTTCAAGCTGCCGCAAATATGTCACAGCTTTCTGGAGCTTTTCCTGAAGGAAAAATTTGATAAATGAAGTCTATTCAATTTGACTCTTCATTAGGGACCTAGGGGGAATCCCAACCTTCCAAGATATATTTGAATAATAGCGAACCGTTATTGAGTTCTCAACGTTTTTTGCTAGAGAGCATGCTAAAGGTTATATGTGCAGGAACACACTGATCCACTTGGCAACCCTCAACAGCGGGTAGGATTTTAAACACGATTTCTGTGCTGTAGAAAATGAGGCTAAGAAAGGGGTAACATAACTTGCCCAAAGGGCTATAATTGGCAGGCGGTGGAGCTACAATTGCAACCTCATCTGCTTACCCAGACGTCAGCTATACCCACCACTGGAATCCTGCCAGGAAAAGGCTGTACACAGAACAAGGTAATCATCATCTGAAAGATTTTGTAAAATAACGTGGTAGACCATGCATAACCAATACCAATGGCACAGATACAATTTTTTGTCTTATGAGTCAGGAGAAATCAGGGTGCCAGCTGATTATTAGAAACAGATTATGGAAGACAGGAATTCTGGTATCTTTTGAAGAATGGTATCATGAAACCAATTTAAAATGATTCATGTCAACCTTTAGCTTATTCCTCAAAAAAGTTTCTCATATTGCTATTGAAAGTGATTTGAAGCTGACCCAAATTGCTAGTTGTAGTCAATGCTAAAAGAATTGTCTCCTGTCCGCTGTAAACCCGACAAGTATACTCAGTAATTCTCGAGCGTTCTCAGGAAAGGGCTCTATGTAACTGTTTTAGCAAAAGATGACATTGCCATTTCTATATGCCAAGTGCTATTCTATGCATTCTATGTTTTAATGTCCTTAAAGCTTTTAACAACTTCCTGGGTGTGTGTGTTAGAAAGGGGAGACACTGCTATTATCCCCATTTACAGATGGGGAAACCAAGGCATCAAGACATTAAATAACGTGCCCAAAATTGGCCATCTACTAAAGTCACCAAACTCAATTTCAACATAAGCAGGCTCCTTTTCTTACTACTAGTTGGGAAAGTAATTCAAATGGGAATATCATCATTGCAATTAGCAGCTGCTCCATGGAGTTTAAGGAAGAGCTGCCATGAGCTGAGTGATGGTTAGGATTGACATGTCCTTAGGACTTAGAGCCTTTATACAAGACCACCTCTGGCTCATGGGTCAGAATAAGGGGCCTGACAACGTTTTCCTCAAATTTAGACAAGACAGAGAAGGAAAAAGGACACCAGGACTATGCCCATTCCTCCATGCTGGCAACAACAAAGTCCCACCTTCCTTAATATGCTTTCTGACAGAAAACCTGGATGGTACATAAAACCCCTCTGCTTCACCTTCCACAACCAAGTATTTCCAAATATTTGAGTCTTCTTCCTGAATCTTGCTTAAATCTGCCCTCTCCTCCCTTTCTTACAGGGATAGTTTAAATCTTACTCCTTGATATTCCTTTTATTACCGGCATGCTGGAGTAGCTGGGCACAGTGGTTCACACCTCTAATCCCAGCACTTTGGGAAGCTTAGGTGGGAGGGAGACCAGGGGTTCGAGACCAGCGTAAGCAGCAAAG
Source organism: Saguinus oedipus (assembly GCA_031835075.1). NCBI lineage: Eukaryota > Metazoa > Chordata > Mammalia > Primates > Cebidae > Saguinus > Saguinus oedipus. The sequence continues at coordinate 4,935,507 of CM063172.1, read as the reverse complement.
CCAGACCGCGTCTCTACAAAAAAAATTTTTTTAAACCTGTATATGGTGGCGCATGCCCATCCTAGCTACTTGGGAGGCTGAGGTGGGAGGATTGCTTGATCCCAGGAGGTCGAGGCTACAGTGAACCGAGATCGCACCACTGCACTCCAGCCTGGGATACGGAGCAAGACCCTGTCTCAAAAACAAACACACAACAACAACAACAAAAAAGAGTAGAGGTACCAGAGTGATACTTTTAATGTCACTGACCCTTCATCCCCCAAATGAAAATCCTCCATTAGGTGTTCAATTTTTGTCTCCTTTGGGAGTCACTTCTGAAATGAACCACTCCCTACCCTAAAAGTCCCTTCCCACCACCAAAACCAGGGACCTCCAGGCAGACATTTTTGATGGTTGCTCTTCTTTACTAGACTGTGGATACCTAAAACGTGATGCATCTTTCTTCCCTGTTTCCGGGCCCTATCACATGGGTTTACATATTGCGGTTTTTTAAATTAGAAGCATGGTGTGAAGCAAGAAACTATGTGGGTGTTTTGTGTGGGAACAATCTGTTCTAAAGCAGGGAGAAATTCATCAAAACACAAATGGACAGGCATAAGAGTCCAACCATCCCACTGAGGTCAGGATGGACAGTCTAGATAACAGGGAATCATCAATATTTTTCTGAAGAATGACAGGTTAAAAGCTGTATTTCCAAGACATAATGTTAGGTTTCAGGCTAAATCGTCTCAGCTCCTGGGGAGCAGGATAAGACTCAGGTACTTGCCAAGGCCCCCTGTACCACACACTCACCTTGTAGCCCTGGCATACCTCTTCAACAAGCACTGTGGTATGACCTTTGTGCTGCGGTGCCCGCTCACAGCGCCAGCAGATGAGCAGTCCTTCATCTTCGCAGAACAGGTGGAGCTGTTCTCCGTGTTCCTCACACGACATTTCATGATCCATCTCTTTGAGAGCTTCAATAAGGTTTCCCAGCTGCTTGTTGGGTCTGACACTATCCAAGTGGAATGGAGCCCGACACTGGGGACACCAGAGCGTCTTCTGCCTCAGTTGCTTTTGGCTTGGGTTTTTAAAGAAGTCCATTATACACAACTGGCAGTAGCTGTGTCCACAGTTGACGCTTACTGGGTTCGTCATCAGGCTCAGGCAGATAGAGCAGGTGGCTTCCTCCATCATCCTCTTGGTGCTGGTAGTTGAGGTCATAGCTTTTCTTGAAAAGCTCCAGTATTGGCTCTAGAGATGGAGATGAAGCAGCCAGAATTTTCCAGTGATGAAAATACACCTCAGCTGCACTGCTCTGTGATGATGACTTCCACAGGTCTTGAAGCTGTCGACCAAAAAGGAAGAAGCTGAGGTTGAGTTTGGTTGGGCCAAGTTTGAGAACTGCAACCCACATGCAGAGTTTCAAGTCGCCCTCGTTAGCAAGCAGTTACAAGTAGTTGTTTAAAGGGAAAGAAGAAGCAGTTTTAGAGTTGTTTATCAAGAATTTACATTAAAATAATATAAGCTTTTGATTGGCTGTACATTGTTCTTTGTATTACAGATCTCAGGAATATGCAGGTAATGCATGAGGCAGCTAGTCAGGAACAAAATGCTTTTAAACCTGGGTCTTATCTGAAGATCCACACTCCTGTCTCACCGGTCCTGATAAAGTTTGATACTTTTAAACCTGGGTCTAATCTGAAGATCCACACTCCTGTCTCTGGTCCTGGTAAAGTTTGATACCTCACATAGCTAGACTGCTCTAAGCTATTTTTCTTTTCTCAGAATCTTCTAATTTTTTTTTTCTTTTTTTTTTTTTTTTGAGACAGAGTTTCGCTGTTCTTACCCAGACTGGAGTGCAATGGCATGATCTCGGCTCAACACAACCTCTGCCTTCTGGGTTCAAGCAATTCTCCTGCCTCAGCCTCCTGAGTAGCTGGGACTACAGGCACGCACCACCATGCCCAGCTAATTTTTTTTTTGTATTTTTAGTAGAGACGGGGTTTCACCTTGTTGACCAGGATGGTCTCGATCTCTTGACCTCGTTATCCACCCGCCTCGGCCTCCCAAAGTGTTGGGATTACAGGCGTGAGCCACCGCGCCCGGCCTTCTTTTTCTTTATAAGTTCTCACTCTCTTGCCCAGGCTGTAGTGGAGTACAGTGGCATGACCACAGCTCACTTCAGCCTCGACCTCCTGGGTTCAAGCAATCCTCCTGCCTCATCCTGGCAGAGAATCTGGGACTACAGGTATGTGCCACCATGCCCAGCTAAAGTCTTCTCTCCAGAAAGAAGAAATGCATTGGAATTTAGAGGACGCATAAACGTTTAGCTGTGTAGCTAATACAGTAGCCACTATCATGAGTGAGAATTTAAATTTAACTTAATAAAAATTAAATAAAATGAATGAATTCAGTTTTTCTGTTCCATTTGCCACATTTTGATTGCTTAATAGTTGCATGTGGCTAGTGACTACATAAAAGCCCCAATATACAACGTTCCGTTATCACAGAAAGTTACCTTGGACCAAGCACTAAAAGAAGCAAAGCAGGCTTCCTCACAAAAGCTGCAAGAGAGAGAGCTCTGGGAGGGTGAAACTCTTTCCTATTCTTAGTTGCTTCAACAAAAATTGGTAACAGGTCCGCACAGCTCACATCTGTAACCCCATTATTTTGGGAGGTTGAGGCGGGTGGATCACATGAGGTCAGGAGTTTGAGACAAACCTGACCAACATGGCAAAACCTCATCTCTACTAAAAATACAAAAAGTTAGCTGGGGATGGTGGTTGCACATCTGTAATCCCAGCTACTCGGGAGGCTGAGGAAGGAGACTCACTTGAGCTCTGGAGGGGAGGTTGCAGGGAGCCCAGATCATGCCCCTGCACTCCAGCCTGGCTGAGAGTGAGAATCTGTCTCAAAAAAAAAAAAAAAAAAAAAATGAATAATTGGCAGCAGAATTACTCTTTGTAACTGGTAGTAACACCCAGGCAATGGGTAATCTATGACAGATTCCACCGAAGGAGTATGGGAACTTCACCCCAATATATGGCTCCCAGGTATAATGAGTATTTTGAATTAAAGGCCCTTAGAGATCAGATGCTGGAAGAGATTTTTTTCCCATCTACATAAAGACCAGTCAGACAAACCAAGGAGAACAATTGTCTTTCCTTCCAACCCCTATTATCCCATTTGGTACTGAAGAAAAGAGGACTAAGAATGTAACCAGATCTAATCAGACACTTTCACAAAATAATGTCTGTCTCTCAGGCTCCTTCATTTTCCAAAGAGAATCATTTACAAGTTAAACTCTCTGCTCTCATTCGTTCATCCTTCCAAATATTCATTTATTCTCTCTAGTCATCATTTACTGCCCCTCAGCAGAATTACCTATATTCATATCACCCTTCCTCTCTGAAATCAGGCTATAAAAGTATGTGCGTCCCATTGGAAGCGGGGTAATCAGTCTGTGATTCTACCTCATGTACATGTTAATAAATTTGTATGCCTTTTTTTCCAATTAACCTGCCTTTTGTGAATTCACTTTACAGCGACCTTTCAAAAGGCAAAGAGGAAGTTTTCCCTTGGCTTCTATACCCATCATGACAATCAAATTTGACTCCACCTCAATCCCTCCCATCCCCCACAAAGAACAACAACTAACACGGGTTAATGAAGTGGGTTTTTTTGTTTTTTGTTTTTGCGTTTAGGAACGGAGGTATAATAGGCAAAAGAAAGAGAATGGAGAACAGTGAATAGATCTCTCTCCTGCAAAGGGTGGGGGGCACCTAATGACTTCCCTGGCTAATAAGGTCTTGCTAGAGACCCCACAAGGAGGATAATGGAAGCAATCAAGGCAACCAGAAAAACCAGCAGAATGAGTTCATCCTTTTCATGCCCTTTCCCTAAACTGAGGGAGTGAGAACTGCAAAGGGCTGCGAAGCAGAGGGTTTGGTCCTGAGAAACAGTTATCTCTTCGGAGCAGAGCTCTTGCAGAACTAGGAAGTTTACTGTTAATATCTCTTCTCCAGGACAGGACCTATCTCAAGGGACAAGTTCAGAGTGATTGCAACATAAAGAGTTTGCAGACCCAAGGAGGTAGGGAAGGCAGAAAGAAGATAAAGGAGGTCAGGTATTTGGGGTGCTAGACCCCCTAGGCTACAGAGGAGTGACCAGGAGCAAAAAAGTCTGCCCCTTCTGAGAGCAGGCTCTCTCTGCACCCCCACCCCCACCCCATTCCACACACCCCTAGCCCTGGGAGCTCCTCTAGGACAGGGGCAGAAGTTTGAAGACAGGTACCGAGTATGCTGTTTTCGTCTCGCAACCAGGTCAGTCTCTTGGAGCCACACAGAATTTCTTCTGAAGGTGTGCATTCCTCTGCAGGCTACTTCCTCCAGTGACACACCAGGCCCCTCTGCTGGGGGGACTGTGCTCCTGGGAAGAAGGGGCTCCCCTCCTTCCAAGGCTCCGGGGTTCCTGTCCTGGGCCCCACTCACCTAACTTCTTCTTCTGAGATTTGATGTAAAGTTTGGTGACAGAAAGAGTGGCAAAGAGGTGAGAGCTCTAAATCAAAGCAAATCCAGATCTTTTTCAGTTTGAGGGTCCCTGTGGTCAGGAAATATATCCTCCACCCCACCTGCCGCCAGCACACACTCACATATCCACTGAGAAACCTTTGTCTGGACCTTTTCCATAATGTACACTGCTCAGACACTTACATATTTGCTGCTAGTCCCCTCCGCAGCTGCCACTTCCTGAGGCCTGGGTCAGGAAGTTAACTCGACTGGATTAAACAGAAGTGAAACTACTGTGGGAGGCGGGGCTCATAAGATTCAGGAGAAAACTAGTGACGTTGCTCATATATTTTGCACTCGGTCTCTCCTGTAAAGGAGGGGAAAACGTAGGAAAAAATATCCTTCTTTTACAGCAGTAAAAAGAAGGAACCAATTAATAACCCAGTAAACTATCATGTGACCCAACAAAGTATGTAAAAGCAGGAAGCCTGCAGAGAATCAGTTCACAGACTCGGATCTGAGATCTTTCTACTTTTACCACCAACTCCCTTGGGAGTCCTTAAGCTTTCCTAGCTGATGTTATTTTTTTTTCTATTTCTAGGTTGCTTATGGTTTTATAACTGCTCTGAAGGGTGTGGTGGAAAAGGGGTGGTAACAGCAGTAAGGCTCACTGGCATCTGAGTAGCCTTCTATCTTCTCTGTGCCATTCTGTGTCTCCTTTTTCTCCTTACAGTCCTGCAGACCTCAGATCTTTTTCAATTGCCAGGGTCAGCCACCCAGGACAGATGATGGGAGTCACTAACACAGCAGTGAGTGCCCCTGGCTTAGAGCTGTGTGGGATCCCTGAGACCATTGCTCTGCTTTGTGCTCTGTGGAGGAAAGACTGGGGGTCCCCGGTCAAGTCCTTAATAACTTAGCTCCAGCTTCTCCACTTCAAAATGAAAGTTCCGTCACCACTCTAGTTAGAATGATTACTTCATGGTGAAAAAAGATGTATTACTACCCTCACAATAAGAGCTTATCACATGTATAAGTCTTAGTTGTAAGAGGTATTTATGATAAGGAACATATTAAACGCTTGCTTAAGTAGATGGAGTGGTCCAAGGGAACCAGTAAGGGGAGCTCAGGACACAGGTGGGTGAGAAGTCAAACTTGAATTCTGGGAGCCACTGGGCTAACTCTGGGCCCCTGGTCTGTCTGATCGGGTGCTGTCCCTAATAGCCATGGGAATATGGAGTTTGGCCCAGCTGCAGTCCCTCTGGTCCAACTACTCAAAATAAAGTCAAGGTTGTGAAACAGGTTCCTTTCTTCCTACACCAAGCAGAAGACTCCAGCACTGCACCTTCCTGGATGCTCACAGAGCCTTCTGCCATCTTGCCACCTATGATTCATCATGCTCTGGCATGATAGTAGCAGACCCCATGCACAGCATGGGACATTCTACTCCTGCAGCAACCAGGACACACAGAGAGGAGAAACAGTGAGCCCCTGAATCCTTGGCCCCACAGTGAGTCTTTCCAGATATCTACGACTTTCATTGTTGTGGACGTGACTCTATCCAGACGTGCTCATTCCAGATCTACCCTGTTGTCAGGGGTGTTTGAACCAGAATGACTCCATTTTGAATGGGGGCTGAGACCTACTAGGCTGCATTCCCAGGAGGTTACACATTGTAAGTCACAGGATGAGAAGGGTCACTGACAAAAGATACAGGTCATAAAGACCTTGCTGATAAAACAGGTTGCAGTGAAGAAGCCCGCCCAAACCCACCAAAACCAAGATGGCAACAAAAGTGACCTCTGGTCATCCTCCCTGCTCCTTATACACTAATGTGTTAGCATGACAGAAGGCACTCCCACCAGCTCTATGATGATTTACAAATACTACAGCAATGTCAGGCAGTTACCCTATATGATCTAAAAGAAGGAGGAACCTTCAGTTCTGGGAACTGCCCACAACTTTCCTGGAAAAGACATGAATAATCCACTCCTTGTTTAGTACCTAATCAGTCAATAACTATAAGTATCTGCATCACCCCATTTTCACACTGCTAATCAAGATATACCTGAGACTGAGTAATTTATACAGGAAAAAGGGTTTCATGGTCTTACAGTTCCACGTGGCTGGGGAGACCTCACTATCATGGCGGAAGCCAAGGAGGAGCACGTCATGTCTTACATGGATGTCAGCAGGTGATGAAAGAGCTTGTGCAGGGAAACTCCTTCCTATGAAACCATCAGGTCTCATGAGACTTATTGACTATCATGAAAACAGCATGGGAATGATCTTCCCCCATGATTCAATTACCTCCCAGTGGGTCCCTCACAAAACACATGGGAATTCAAGATAAGATCTGGGTGGGGACACAGCTAAACCATATCAGTATCCTTAGCCCAGCAGCTCAAGCTGCTTCTCTGCCTGTGGAGTAGTCATTCTTTTATTCCTTTCCTAATAAACTTGCTTTCACTTTACGGTACAGACTCACCCCAAATTCTTTCTATTGTGAGATCTAAGAACCCGATCTTGGGGTCTGGGTTGGGACCTCCTATCTGATAACACTATCAAACGATCAGGAAAAGAAAGCCAGTTGAGTGCTAAAATGGAAACAAACTACCATTACCAATAATAACAGCAAGACAAAAGCAAAACAGATTGTGACAGCTGTCCCACCTCACACCTGTTTCCCACTGCAGGAAGGAGGGACTTGTTCATGCAGAGAGTGGCAAATATTAGAAGCAGAGAGCGGGGGTGCAGATGGGCTTTCAGGAATATGTCGCCAAAGGCAGGCCTAGGGAGGAATCAACATAAACTACCTCCCATGGAGGAATGCATTATCTCCAATATGTAAAGCTAGGCTTGATCCTGTGATTATGGGATGGACACAGGAATCCAAAGACTCACAATGGGAAGTAGGTCACTAGAGTCTCCTTAAGAAGCTCTGGACCGTGTGTTCCCACTGTGGGGAAGAATCAGCACCCAGGCATCCCTAGAGTGCCTTTCCTCAACTCTTTCAGATTTCACCTCTGACCAACCAACCCTATCCTGACCACTTGTTAACAAGTGTACTCCTCACTCCCTCCCAAACCTTCTCAAATCTATTTTGTTCCCACAGCACTTATCACTGAATATTTTACTTATTTATTTTGTTTATAACTTGCTTCCCCCGTGAGAATGCAAGTTATGTACGGGATGGATTTTTTTTTTTTTCAATATTATTCACTGACGAATCCCAGAGTCTAGAATATTTCTAAGCATAGTGATGTGCATTAAATGAAAGAGTAACTTTCTGAATTGCACTAAACACACATCATAGGAGGTGTGTGCACACATGTGCAAGATGCACGTAGCATGGCATGGGTGATGTGTGGGGCATATGGTACTGTGTATGCTGTGTGGTATGCAATACATAGTTTGTGTTGTGATGCATGTTATGTGGTGTGTGAGTGTCCATGTGTGTTAGGGGTGGCAGGCATGTTAACATGTCAAATAGTACTAGAAAGTATCAGAACCCATGGTGCTTACTGGTTGCCCAGAGAACTGCTTCTCTCCGTCCTGTAGGATATACTGATGGTTTGGATGAAAAGGGATTAAAAATAAGGCTGAGACCTCCTGGACTGAGGAAGTAAAAGAAGAGCTGGGAAAAAGAGTAGAGGGGCCAAGGGAAACTTCCCTTTTGGCTTCTGAAACTTTGCTGAAAAATCAAGTCACAATTTATTAACAGGTACATAGGGAGAACCATACCATGATTATCCACCTCCTAACAGGGTTTAGAAGCTTATATATCATCCTGACCCAATGGATTATGGGAGGGGAAAAAGAAATTCTGTTAATGGGCTTACTGTCGTGGATTTTTGCTTCTGAGTTCAGCTAGATCTGGGTTCTTGTGTCATGACCAGGAAGAACTAGGCACGTGGACATCAAAGAGTGAGTGGAGTAGAATTTATTAAGTGAAAGGAAAGCTCTCAGCAAAGAGAAGGGTCCTGAAAACACGTTTCTGGTTTGCCCTTCACAGTTGAATACCACGGCTTAAGAGCCAAATTCCTGGCAGCTCCGCCCTGTACTCCTAGTGCATGCTGGCCCTTAGACTGAGCTGCTCCATATTGATTTATTTCCCGAACTGCACATGTGTTAAGGAAAGGAATCTTCCACTGTGAGCATGTTTAGGCAAGCCCCTTGTGCAAGTTCCCTTATCTGCACAAAACATCTGGTGTAAACATTTTGGGGCAGGTCAAAGGTTCTCCGGGGACCATTCCCTTACTGTCTGCCTAAAGCAAGCTGGCCAACTCCTTTCATTACTAGGGAGAGTAAGTAGATCAGGAAACAGGGATTAACTTGAACATTATCTTGTGAAATTCTGTTCAGTGTGGTTACATTCTTGGTCTTATGGGGATGGGAAATAAAAATAATTGTCCTTTTTGGTGGGTCTGGATCTTAGGCAGATAAAAGAACTTTAATTCCAAGATGGTTTTGAGAGAGACGGTTAGTGGCAACGTTATCAGAGAGACTTTGAAGTTTCCTCAGTTTTAATATGACCAAATGCCATATTTTAGGGTATCAATTTCTGAGCCCTAAAGAGCTTAGAATAAATTTTGTAGCATCACAGAGTGAAAGCAACTTTTTGTTTGTTTTTAGAGACAGGTTCTTGCACTGTCACCCTGGCTGGAGTACAATGGCAGGATCACCCTGGCTGGAGTACAATGGCAGGATCACCCTGGCTGGAGTAGAATGGAGTACTGGAACTCACGGTAACGTTGAACTGGCCTCAAATCATCCTCCCATCTCAGCGTTTCAAAGTGGGATTACAGGCACGAGCCACTGCACCACCCTGAAATTGCACCCACTTACCAGTAAACTTTTTAAACGACAAAAGGGGAGAGAGTAACCACTACTTAGAGGTAGGAAGAAAGGACACAGGATTAAAAAACAACCACCACCACCAAACAAAAAACAAAACCAGGCCCGGTGTGGTGGCTCACACCTGTAATCCCAACACTTGGGGAGGCTGAGGTGAGGGGAATCACCAGAGGCCAGGAGCTAGATAACAGCCTGGTCAACATAGCAAGACCCTGTTTCTATTTAAAAAAAAAAAAGAAAGAAAGAAAAGAAAACTTTTTTTGGAGATAAAAAATAAAAACAAAACACCTGGGAGGAGACTGCCTTGAGCTAATCTGAATAATGGGCATGACAAAGGACATCCCAAAGTAAGTCTTAGCATTTTTTTTTTTTTTTGAGACAGTCTCTCTCTGTCACTCAGGCTGGAGTGCAGTGGCGCCATCTCAGCTCACTGCAACCTCTGTCTCCCAAGATCAAGCAATTCTCCCTGCCTTCAGCATCCTGAGTAGCTAAGATTACAGGCGCCTGCCACCACACCTGGCTAATTTTTGTATTTTTTAGTAGATACAGGGTTTTGCCATGTTGACCAGGCTGATCTTGAACTCCTGACCTCAGATGAGTCGCCTGCCTTGGCCTGCCAAAGTGCTGGGATTACAGGCCCGAGTCACTGAGCCAAGCAAAGTCTTAGCATTCTTTGCAAAGAGTTTGTACCCATAGCTCTAAAGGAGAGTAGTGAATTTCACCCCAAAATATGGCTTCCTGATATGATTATTTTGAATAAAAGACTCTTTTATTTTTTGAGACAGAGTTTCGCTCCTGTTGCCCCATCTGGAGTGCAATGGTGCAATCTTGGCTCACCACAACCTCTGTCTCCCGGGTTCAAGAGATTCTCCTGCCTCAGCCTCCCAAGTAGCTGGGATCACGCCCAGCTCATTTTGTATTTTTAGCAGAGATGAGGTTTCTCCATGTTGGTCAGGCTGATCTTGAATTCCCAACCTCATGATCTGCCTACCTCGGCCTCCCAAAGTTCTAGTATTACAGGCGTGAGCCACTGCATCCGGACCTAAACTTTTCTATTTTTTTTTTTTTAGACAGAGTCTTGCTCTGTCACCCAGGCTGCAGTGCAGTGGTGTGATCTCGGCTTATTGCAACCTCTGCCTCCCGGATTCAAGAGATTCTCTTGTCTCAGCCTCCTGAATAGCTGGGATTACAAGTGCATGCCACCATGCCAAGCTAATTTTGTAGAGACAAGGTTTCACCATGTTGATCAGGCTGGTCTCAAACTCCCAACCTTGTGATCCACCCACCTCGCCCTCCCAAAGTGCTGGGATTACAGGCAGGAGCCACAAGCCGGGCGAATGAAAGACTCTTAGAGATCAACAGACACTAAAGAGACTTCTCCCTGTCTACATAAAGATAGGATGACCCCACCGTGAGAACAATTGTTTTCTCCTGCCCTGTTATCTCATTTTGCATTATAAGAAAGACCAAGAATGCAACCATACCAGAACAGACCCTTTATAAGATAATCACTGTCTCGAAGCGTCATTTAAATTCCAAGAACTACTCACGCCTGTAATCCCAGCACTTTGGGAGACTGAGGCGGGTGGATCACGAGGTCAAGAGATTGAGACCATCCTGGTCAACTTGGTGAAATCCCGTCTCTACTAAAAATACAAAAAATTGGCTGGGCATGGTGGCGTGTGCCTGTAATCCCAGCTACTCAGGAGGCTGAGGCAGGAGAATTGTCTGAACCCAGGAGGCGGAGGTTGAGGTGAGCCGAGATCGCACCATTGCACTCCAGCCTGGGTAACAAGAACGAAACTCTGTCTCAAAAAAAAAAAAAAAAAAAAAAAAAAAAAAAAAAAAAAAAAAAAAATTCCAAGAACTATTTACAAATTTATTTCTGTTCCCTGATCTAGTCAGTCTCTCCTGGTCATTATTTACTGTCCCTCAACAGAATTTCTCTTCTCCTCTTTCCCATAACCTATTTACCTATTTTGCCAGCATCAAACCCCCATTCTTTCTGTAACCTCAAATTGATATATAAACTTCCGAATCCCACTGGGATACTGATACTTTGCATGGGGAGAATCACAGAGTGATTGAATTGTAAAGCCTTTTCTCTAATGAATCTGCCTTTTTGTGTGTTCATTTTTCAGCAAAACTTCCATGGGCAAAGGTGTAAACCAAAAATAAAATTCTAAGCCCTCTCGGCCATCTGAACAGACTTCCTCCTCAGCCAGGCCTTTTAAAATGTAACCTGAAAGACTGGTTCAGGCCATTAAGGGAAGTGAGGGTCCAACATGCCTCATTATTCCTCTCCAGCATTAACATCAACACAGATTTTCAGTCTGATAAGAAACATGGAGACTGCTGGCTGAAAACCTCATCCCACAGTACAGCTTTGGTCTCCACAACCTCTTATCACAACCTAGTGTTCCTTTCTATTAATCCCAAGTCTTTATACAAACTCAACCAATTGTCAAAACCTTCAAGTAGTCTCACCTTTCTGGACCAAACCAATGAATTTCTTAAACCTATTTCATTGATCCCATGCCTCCCTAAAATATATAAAACCAATCTGCATCCCAACCACCTTGAGCACTTGTCCTCAGGACCTGAGGGCTGTGTCATGAGCCATGGTCACTCACATTTAGCTCAGAATAAATCTCTTCAAATGCTGACTTCGACTCTGTCAACAAAGATAAAGTCTCCTTACTCTATACATCTCTCATGACACAGATGACTTCTTCACTTAAGCCTGCTCTGGCTGGAAGTGAGTGGGGCTTTTGAGAGGAAATTTTCCCTGGATAGCCCCAGAAGCAGTTAGTAATGATACATCTAAAGGTAGCTAAGATGCATTGAACATTTGTTTTGTGCCAGGCCTCTGTCAACATTTGCTTTGTGCCAGGCTTATGCCAGTACTCCCCATTTGTTAATACAGTCCTCTAAATAAAAATTCTGGGGTTTAAAATATAATAACTGAAAAACAGAAAATAAAGAAGAAATATATAACTGAAATAAAAATTTGCTAAAGCTGGGTGTGGTGGCTCACACCTGTACTCCTGTTACCGGAAAGGGGTCCGGAACCAGACGCCAAGAGAAGATTCTTGGATCTCACACAGGTGAGTCTGTAAAGTGAAAGCAAGTTTATTAAGAAAGTAAAGGAATAAAATAATGGCTACTCCATAGGCAGAGCAGCTCCGAGGGCTGCTCGTTGCCCATTTTTATGGTTATTTCTTAATTATTCATGACACCATTTTTTTAAACCATATGGAGAAACTTCCTGGCATTACTATGACATTCGTAAACTGTCATGGCTCCGGTGTGACTGTAACAGGGAGAATGACCAGAGGTCACTCTCAGCACCATCTTGGTTTTGGTGCGTTTTAGCCAGCTGCTTTTCTTTTATTGTTATTATTTATTTTTTGAGACCGAGTCTCACTGTGTTGCCCAGGTTGGAGTGCAGTGGCTCGATCTCCGATCACTTCAACCTCTGCCTTCCAAGTTCAAGTGATTCTCATGCCTCAGCCTCCCAGTAATTGGGATTACAGGCGTATGCCACCACACCCAGCTAATTTTTTGTATTTTTAGTAGATGCTAAGTTTCGTATTTTTAGTAGATACCAAATTTCACCATGTTGCCTAGACTGATCTCCAACTCTGGGCTCAAGGGAGATGGGGTCTCACTATGGCTCCAGCCACCTCAGCTTCCCAAAGTGCTGGGATTATAGGCATGATTCACTGCGCTTGGCCTACCCGGCTTCTCTACTGCAACCTGTTTTATCAGCAAGGTCTTTATGTCCTGTATCTTGTGCTGACTGCCTGTCTCAATCCTATGACTTACAGTACCTACCTTACTGGGAATGCAGCCCAGCAGGACTGAGTCTTATTTCACCCAGCTCCTATTCAACATGGAGTCTTTCTGGTTCAAATGCCTCTCACAAGCCCAACACTTTGGGAGGATGACACAGGAGGATTGCTTGAGCCTAGGAGCTCAAGACCAGCTAGGGCAACACAGTGAGACCCCCATCTCACAAAATAATAATAATAATACAAAAAAATTAGCCAGGCATGGTGGTGTGTGCCTGTAGTCCCTGCTACTCAGAAGGCTGAGGTGGGAAGATGGCTTCAGCCCAGGAATTCAAGGTTGCAAGGAGACAGGATTCTCAGAGTCATTTGAAGCAGGGCAACTCTATCTTAAATAGAGGCTTGGTAAAATAAGGTTGAGACCTGCTATGCTGCATTCCCTGTAACTTAGGCATTCTTAGTCACCGGATGAGATAGAAGGTCCTCCCAGGGTACACATCACGAAGACCTTGCTGATAAAACAGGTTGTGGTAAAGAAGTCAGCAAAACCCAACAAAACCAACATGGCCATGAAAGTGACCTCTGTTCATCCTCACTGCTTATTATACATTAATTATTATGTATTAACATGCTGAAAGACACTCCTATCAGCATCGTGACAGTTACAAATACCATGGCAATATCCAGACTTTACCTCATATAGTCTAAAAAGGGGAAGAGCCCTCAGTTCTGCAAACTGTCCATCCCTTTTTTGGAAAGCTCATGAATAATCCATCCCTTGTTTAGCAGATAATCCAGAAGTAACTATAAGTACCCTTCATCACGCCGAGCACGCTGCTGCTCTGCCTATAGAGTGCCATTCTTTTGTTTCCTTACTTTCTTAATAAACCTACTTTCACTTTACCATATGGACTTGCCCCAAATTCTCGTGTGAGATCCGAGAACCCTGTCTTGGGGTCTGGGTCAAGACTTCTTTCTGGTAGCATCTTTCTGGTGACCACAAAGCGACGAGACTGAGCAGACCCTGAAGCCAAAGGAAATAGACTGAAGCACCAATTGACTGACTTTGGGTAAGTTGTGGGTACCCGGGTAAAGGATGGGATTGGGTTAGAGGTGCAGCTTAAGGGAGACGGGGTCTCTCCTAAGACACAGAGGGTTTCAGGCCCCTCTTAATAAAAGGCAAGGACACTTCGGACCGATCTTGGGCTTAAGACCCAATTTAGGAAGCTAGAGCTCTTCTTAAGATTTAAGGAATCAGAGGCCCCTCTCAGTAAAGTCTCTCTTGGTTAAAAATGGATTTAGGATTATGGGATGTTAACTGCTATTCTCTTTAGATTAATCTGCCCTGTGCTCTTTGCTGACAGCTATGGGTGACAGGATTAGGCATGCACAGGATTATGGGGCATGGGGAATTTTTCTTCTCCCCAAAGGGGGAGGTTTGAGAGGTGACAGGACTGCTGGAAAAGATCCCTGTACTGTGACAAGCAGCCACCTGAACTTTTGATTCAGTGTTGCTGCAATGGGTGGGTCTTTCTCTGGCCTCCATGAACTCTTCACCTTCCCTACCTCACCACAGGCATTGCTTTTCTCCCTTTCCTTTCTCTTTTCTATCTTTTCTGCTACTTGGGGCAACCATCTTGCTCAGAGACCACATGTTGAAACTCCTGGTCAGAGGCTGGATTAAAGATGAAAGGGCCCATCTGGGGGCAAGTGTGAGCCTTGGCAGTTCGATATTGCGTGCTAAGTGGAGTGGCTAATGTCTGTTTTGTCTCGTGTATACTGCTCTGGCCAGAATGGGGAAAATATTAATTTGGTTACCTCATGCAACCATTGGGCAGCATCTTACAAGAATGAGAGGCATTTATTTGCCTGTGGTTCCATAAAACAGAAAAAGATGGTTTTTCTTTGTGTGGTAGGTTGGCCCCCAGGCTTTGCAGCGAGCAGGGCTGCCAGGGTTGCTCAGGGAAAGAGAACCCAGAAACCTGGAATGCCAGCAAATGGGTAAATATTTCTTACCAGTCAGGCTTCTGGCCTCTCTCTCTTTGCGAAAACTGAATGAATGGTTAAAAGTACTGTTTATCACGTGTGTAAAGTTTTGATTAATGGGAAAAAGGATTTGTGGGGCTAGTGTTAAATTGTAATGAATCTGGTATACCTTGTCTATCAATTTGTCTTTCTCAATCATTTTGTCATAAAGAGGGATGCCTTAGGATAGAAAACAGGCTTAGGACTGCATAAGCCTGCTGTTCAAGCCAGCCCAGTAAACTACTCAGCTGCAAAGTTTGCTACAGGTCCCTAAAAAATTTAAAAACTGGATGAAGTCTCCTTCTCATCCTGTTTTATGTCCTTTGGAGCTTGACCTTGTAACTATGTGGCTGTACTTTCTCTTGGTTTCTGCCATCCAAGGAACTGGAATTTTGGGATTGATGTCATAGTTAGCTCTAAAAATTATCTCAAGCCATTGCAAGCTCAGAATTGACTGTTCTGGACTCTTTCTGGGAAGGGCAATGGAAACCGCCCAATGTCACAACTCAGCAGCTAAGAATCTGTCATTTTACAATAGCAGCCCAGGCTCAATCTCGGCTCAGCGAATGCGCACTTTCTGGTTGATATCCTTGTGATCCTTGCCATTTGTTGATTCTCTTCCCTCCCCCTCCACAAACTGTCTTTGAAGTCTCCTCTCTCTGAGCACCTGGGAGATTACCTTTAAGCCAGAAATAATGGCCATTCGGTAATAAAGGAGGGAAGGATAGGGAGAGGTTGGTTAAAATTACAGCTAAAATGGAGAAATGAGTTCTGATGTTCTGCACCATTGTAGAGTGCATACGGTTAACTCTAATTTATTGTGTAGTATCAAAAAGCTAGAAGAAAATTTTGAATGGTCACAACAAAAGAAATGATAAATGTTTAAGGTGATGCATATGCTAATTACTCTGATTCGATGATTATACATTGTGTACACATATCAAAATATCACTCTTTATCCCATAAATATGTACAATTATTACATGTCAACTAAAAATAAAAGAAAAAAGGGCAATTTCCAGCATGAGCGGTGAAAGCTGGGACGGCGAGCGAGAGAGTGACCGGGCAGACGGCACAGAGGGAGGAACGAGTGAGCAGTGAGTGAGCCAGCGAGGGCGGCCGGATCCTGAGGTCAGCCGAGATTCCTCAGGTCCCCCCGGCCCCCTCCCCGGAGTCCACAGCGCCTCTGGTGTCCAGCGGATTGGACACGGCCCGGCCGGCCATGGCCTCCTTGCTGAAGGTGGATCAGGAAGTGAAGCTCAAGGTTGATTCTTTCAGGGAGTGGATCACAAGAGAGGTGTTGCAAATTTTTTCACAAAGAAGTTATTAGAACTTGATAGTTTTCTGAAGGAACCAATCTTAAACATCCATGATCTAACTCAGATCCACTCTGACATGAATCTCCCAGTCCCTGACCCCATTCTTCTCGCCAAGAGCCATGATGGACTGGATGGTCCCACTTATAAGAAGCGAAGGTTGGATGAGTGTGAAGAAGCTTTCCAAGAAACCAAGGAGTTTGACATGCCCAAAGGGACTCTGAAAAGCAACCAGCAGCTGGTGCACATTATTGAGAAAGTAAAACCTGGGATCCTCTGTTGACTGAGAAATGTAACACGGTCAGAATGTGGGTATAGCTCCTGATTCCCAGGATAGAAGATGAAAACAACTTTGGGGTGTCCATTCAGGAGGAAACAGTTGCAGAACTAAGAACTGTTGAGAATGAAGCTGCGTCTTATCTGGACCGGATTTCTAGATACTACATTACAAGAGCCAAATTGGTTTCTAAAATAGCTAAACATCTCCATGTTCATGACAGAGATTGATGAGAAAGAATATATCAGCCTTTGGCTCAGAGCTGAGGAATCAATATGTCACTCTACATGACATGATCCTGAAAACTACTGAGAAGATCAAATGGCCCCTGGGGCCAGGGGACTCTGAGTCTGGCTCAAGACTAACATTCCCTTGGTTTGTAGCATGACTATTGTGGTAGGGAAACTGGCTGGAAATGGTAATGACACCTCTGTTTTTAGAGTCTAATGAAATTCTCCTCTAGTTTTGTGGTGTGATTACCTCTTTTTTCAGGCCTAAGGAACTCTTCTATTTCCTTCCCTAATACCCCACACCCAACCTGTCCTAATTTCTGGACAACTCAAGGTGTGTGCACGATGATGTTGGCACAAAAATACTTGTGTTTCCACTCTCCTCTTCCCTCATTTGTCTTGGGCTTTATGTTTTCTTCCTTTTGATGACTAGTTGGTTAAAAGCTGAGGGAACTGGAAGGACAGTGCCAGGTGATTTTAGGAACTGGGGTGGCGGAGGGAAACATGCACATAAAGTTACTGTCTCTTTCCTCGGTGGGGCACTGGATCCTCCCACAGTTGCCCTGGTGGTGACTTAGGGCTTCGCATCTGTGTACATCCCACCTTGACTCTTGATCATGACAAGAAACACCTTAGGCCTTCAGTCTATCCCCAAGCTCCTTCAGATGTTTTTAGGATGAAAGTTTTCACATACACATATATGTGTGCATGTAAACACCCATACAGACATGCACATATATGTAAACACCCAGACATGCACATATATGTGTGCATGCATACACCCATACAGACATGCACATATGTGTGCATGCATATACCCATACAGACATACACATATATGTATGCATGTATACACCCATACAGACATGCACATATGTGTGCATGTAAACGCCCATACAGATATGCACATATATGTGTGCATGCATACACCCATGCAGACATACACATATATGTATGCATGTATACACCCATACAGACATGCACATATATGTGTGCATGCATACACCCATACAAATATACACATATATGTGTGCATGTATACGCCCATACAGATATGAACATATATGTGTGCATGTAAACACCCATACAGACATGCACATATAAGTGTGCATGCATACACCCATACAGATATACACATGTGTGCATGTATACGCCCATACAGACATGAACATATATGTGTGCATGTATACACCCATACAGACATGCACACACACCTTCCTACTCCATTACCTAACATACCCTCCCTTTCCACGATCCCTGTCACATACCTTTCAGGAGATGATGGCTGTCTTAGTTGTCATCTACCCAGACAAACGTCTTGAGCCTGTCTTCCCTCCTGATACTGTAGCCTCTTGATACCCACGGTGAGTTGGTGGAGAACAGAGAGATGAGAAGCAGAGGACTAGGAGAAGGCCTGTCCCTCTCTGACTCAGCCCTTTTTGGCATTATTGCAAAAGCAGGTCCTCTGGACTCCTGGCTGTCAGTTTCGGTGAAAGTGTCTGCAAGTGTGAGGTCCAGATGCTGCTGCTCATGTTGGGCTTTCCTTTTGGAAACTATTTCTCTTATTTATAGTGTCGGGCCTCCACGGAAAGCTATCATTGGTGTGTATGTGTGTGTGCACGTACACACATACATATACATGTTTGTGTATGTGGAAATGCGTTAGGCAAGTGAAAACTATAGAAGAGTTGCCTCCTGTCTCTTGAATTTTCCAGAGATATCACTTAACTGTTAATAGCTTTTGTGTTAATCCCCATCAGCCCCCAGCTCTTTTATTCCACCACTGCTGGAGAGTTGGTATCTGCATCAGCCTGTCAGTTACTCTAAGTGTCTGTTTCTGACTTTTATTCTTCCTGTCTCTGTCCTCCAACCCCCAATAATATTTCCACCTGGCTTTTTACTCCCAATATTCTGTAGAGAAGGAGTCAGGATGCTGTCTTCCCACAAATAGTACTCAGTAACAAACCAATTGTATTTTAGTTGGGCAGTGCCCTCACCCACCCTCCAGATCCCTTCCAGCTGAAACCCTTCCCTCTTCCCACCATGTGTTTCTCATTTCCCTTTTTGTCTGTGGCATTGTTCTGCTGCCCCTCCTCCTCACCCTACCACCCTTGGATCATAATATAAAATTCTTTTACCATATCAAGAAATTATTAAAAATATGGGTACTTTGACCTCTAAAACAAAAAGAAAGAAAAAAGAGAATATGATCTATCATGATGACTATATCATGTGTACTTGAGCAAAATGTGTGTGCAGATATTGGCTGTAAGGTTCTGTAAATCAATTAGCTCAAGACAACAGATAAGATGGTTCATATATTTTTTTTTTTTAGACGGAATTTCGCTCTTGTTACCCAGGCTGGAGTGCAATGGCGTGATCTCGGCTCACCGCAACCTCCGCCTCCTGGGTTCAGGCAATTCTCCTGCCTCAGCCTCCTGAGTAGCTGGGATTACAGGCACACACCACCATGCCCAGCTAGCTAATTTTTTGTATTTTTAGTAGAGACGGGGTTTCACCATGTTGACCAGGATGGTCTCGATCTCTTGACCTCGTGATCCACCCGCCTCGGCGTCCCAAAGTGCTGGGATTACAGGCTTGAGCCACCGCGCATTGTTCAAATCTTCTGTGTCTTTACTGATATTTTGTCTAGTTATTACATCATTACCAAAAAAGACTGTTAAACTCTCCAAATATTTTTTTCCATTTTTACTTTATGTATTTTAAAACTCTGTTACGATATTCTGTTAAGTATTTTGAAACTCTGTTGTTAGAATCATACATTTGTGATTGCTGTTTTCCTGATGAGTTAACCCTTTGTTGTTATTATCATTTTTTGAGCCAGAGTCTCACTCTGTTGCCTAAGCTGGATTTCAGTAGCGCAATCTTGGCTCACTGCAACTTCCGCCTCGTGGGTTCAAGTGATTCATTTGCCTCAGCCTCCGGAGTAGCTGGGATTGTAGGCATGTGCCACCATGCCTGGCTAATATTTGTTTTTTTTTTAGTAGAGACAGGGTTTTACCATCTTGGCTAGGCTGGGAACTGACCGTTTTAACAATGCAAAATATCACTCTGTCTCTGGTAACATTCTGTCTTAAACTCTAATTTAGCTGTTATTATTATAACCATTCCAGTCTTTTTATACTTTCTGTTTGCATAGTATATATTTATTAATATGTTTATTTTCAAGTTATCAGTGCTTTTATATTTAAGATGTGTCGCTTCTAGCAAACATATGTTCAGTTCTTGCACTTTTAAATCAATTCTAACAATCTTTGCCTTTCAACCGAAATATTTTCATCATTAACATCTAACATTAACATTTATTTTTCTTTCCATAGTACACTGGCTAGCATCTCCCATACAATATTGAACATAAAGTGTGATAATTGACATCCTTATTTCATTCCTACTCTGGGTGGAAAGGGCAGGAGTGGAGAAAGCTTTCAACAATTTGCCATAATTATAATGCTTTCTGTTACACTATTTTCTTCTGCATTAAAAAATGTCATTATATTTTGCATGAATTATTAGAAGAAAATATTTTCCTATTTTTCTGGAAAATGCCATAACCATGTCTCTCAATTTTGTTTCCATCTTTCTTCCACATTTTACATAACCTATGTAAAGGGCACATTACTTCAAGTATATTTTACAGGGCTTCTCAGTGTCTTCTCTGTCTGCTAACAAGTTTACCAATAGATGGCACTCCTGTATTTCTGGTGGCTATGTTCATATAGTTTTGCCTTTAAGACAGCAGAATTACTTCTTTCACCAGTGTTAAAGCACGTAAATTTAATATGGTTCTCATGGATGATTTTAAATGATTCAAACTAATAATCCTAATTTTACCTAAGCACTCCATCATTTTAAAATTATTTATTTTTGCCACAATAAACATTTATTGACGTTAGGCTGGACATTAGGCTTCTCTATGGCAGACATAAGGCTGGACCCTCACCATGTATCTATTGATGGAAAAAAATTATTTTCTATATAAGTTTCAGAAAGCCAAGATGTGTTTTAAAAACAAAACAAAACATTACGTTCTAAATGCTATAACAAGTTAAGACAATGTGCTGAGGCTGAGAGAACAATAAAGCAGCAAGCAACTCCTGGAAGAACCACTTTTGCAGGTGATAACTGCTGAGCCAGGTATTGGAGAAACAAAAGTTCACCAGGAGAAGGAGGGGATCCAGGAATTCCAGAAAGGCTGTTTGCAAAAATATCAAAGGTAATAAAAAAAATATTCCGTATTATGTAAACGTGAAGTTTCAGGACCATGAGCTTGGAGAGCATGAAGTACCGGAGGTGGGTTGGTTTCAAATAAATTTGGGAATGAAACAATGAAGCATCTGGCAGAACTCACATCTCTTTCCTGCCTTCTCCCTTGCACATTCCCTTTATGGAGTAATTGCAGTGATGGGACAAATCCAAAACCACCATTGAGCCTAGGGAGTGCTAGGGTAAGGTGGAGAATGAACCTGCGTGGTTTGCTCGTTTTAAACTAGATTCTTCTAGGTGAGCCCTTCCCCATCAAGTCTGCTCTCCTTGAAGGGGCCCAGACAGCATAAGCTCACCTTTGAAAGACCCCTTACTTGCTGGCTGAATCTGATTCTACCCAGACATGGCCTAAAACCCTTCCCTAACTCTATAGCCAAACTCAACTTTAGACAGGCCTCATACCAACCTGCCTTCCTCTAAGTCTGCCACCCGAGGCAATTCTCAACATCCTCCACACACTTTAGGGTCACAGACATGCTACCAAGTCCCCAGACCTACAGCTGATGGAGGAGTGCTGTAACGATGCGACCCCTGGCCTTTGAACCAGACCCTTCTCGGCGGCTCCTATGCATCTCCAACCTGTTGTGAGCTCTGCCACCAAGACATCTTTGGCACTTTGTTGTGAAGTTTTACAACTCAACTAATCTGCAATGCACCTAACCCGAACCTGTACCCTTTAAAAACTCATCATCATGAAAGGTAACAAAAAGCTAGGCAACTGTTGCAGGTTAATAGATACTAGAGAGAAATAACAACCAAATCCAATTTGTGATCCTGGATTGAGTGGGAAAAGTGTTGTGAGAGATATGATTGGGACAGCTGGTGAAATCTGAATTTGAATTTAAAGTATTGAGTCATATAGGAAGATGATATCTGCAACTTTCAAATGTTTCAGCAAGTATATAAAGAGATATAAAGACATAAATAGATAGATAGGTAGAGAAAAAGCAAATGTGACATAATATTAACAATCTAGATAAAAAGTGTATGAATGTTTTTTCTTATTTTTCTAAATGTTTGAAATTATTTTAAATTAAGAAGGTTAGGTTTTGTTTTGTTTTGTTTTTAGAGACAGCGTCTTACTCTGTCACCCACGCTGGAGGTGCTGTGGCTCAATCATTGCTCACTGCAGCCTCAACTTCCCAGGCTCAAGCAATCCCCCTGCCTTATGGATAAGACGAGTACCACAGGGTAGGGTTAGGATTAGGGGTCATGATCTCCGGAGTCTTGTTTAGGCACTAGAGCTGTTTAAATCTACCCTTGTAAGGCGGAGGTTGCAGTGAGCCAAGATCGTGCCACTCCACTCCAGCATGGGTGACAGAGTGAGACTTCCTTCACTTCCTTCATCTCAACAAAACAAAACAAAAAAACCAACTACGCTTGTAATTTGAATGTTCATTCAAAATTTAGAACCACTAGGTAAGGCCAAGTTGTATGATTAAAAAGCAGTCTCCATTTGTTGTGCTGGGGCAGCTTTTTGAGAAGGGAAGTTTTATTGCCATCCACATACCTGAGCCTCACTCCTGAGAATACTGTTGCGGATGCTGCTAAAATTCCCCAGGTGATTCTGAGGTTCCTCCCTGGAAAAAAACTGCTGACCTTGGAATGTGCCCACTGCCAATCTCCTGTGTGAACCTTGGAAACTGGGAGGTCGACTGTTGAAAATATTGGGCTTGAGATCCTGAAACAAATCTTGTATTTCATTAAGACGAACATTTGGTACAGTGCAGCAAATCAAGGGATTTTTGGAGGCTGAGTTCTTTTAGAGCTTTTGCATTGGAATAGGTTCAGGAAGCAATACATTAAAACTACAACCTCAGCTAAAGGATCAAAAGACACAAGAGCTGGGTAGGATGAGGTCTACGCATGGCTCACACCTGTAATCCCAGCACTTTGGGAGGCCGAGGCGGGTGGATCACGAGGTCAAGAGATCGAGACCATCCTGGTCAACATGGTGAAAACCCGTCTCTACTAAAAATACAAAAAATTAGCTGGGCGTGGTGGCGTGTGCCTGTAATCCCAGCTACTTGGGAGGCTAAGGCAGGAGAATTGCCTGAACCCGGGAGGCAGAGGTTGCAGTGAGCCGAGATCGCGCCATTGCACTCCAGCCTGGGTAACAAGAGCGAAACTCCATCTCAAAAAAAAAAAAAAAAATGAAAAAATTACCTGGGCGAGGTGGCGGGTGCCCATAGTCCCAGCTACTGGAGAGGCTGAGACACGAGAATCACTTGAACCCAAAAAGGTAGAGGTTGCAGTGAGCCAAGATCACACCACTGCACTCCAGACTGGGTGACAGAGCAAGACTCCATTTCAAATTAAAAAAAAAAAAAAAGAATTCAGATATATCCAGGCATCAACTAGATACCTGGGGCAGAAGAATAGTCTTGAGATTCAAGTCACATGTGGAATTTAGGTGGGAAAATTACACTGGAGAAATTTGAGATTATGATGAATGGAAATTTTTCAAAGAGGAATTTCATGCTCTGTTCTTGAGGCAATTTAGATGGACTTCCAACAACAATAACGCAGAATTAAGGACTTGGAATGTCACACAAACTAGAGATGTTAGATGGGTAAAGAGGTAAAAGTACTCTCTCTAAGGACAGGGACCAGAGACCAGCTCATAGGCTCACTGTTTGAAGTCAATTGCTGATTTTATAATTCTACTATTTATGTGTATTAGTTATATATTGTTACAAAACAAATTATCAAAAACTTAGTGGCTTAAAATAATGCACATTTATCATTACCTAAAGTCTGTTGAATAGAAATTCTGACACGGCTTATCTGGGTTCTCTGCTTCAAGGCCTCATGTGGCTGCAATCGAGGTGTTGACTGAGTCTGAATTCTCATCAGAGGCTTGATTGTGGAAATATCCACTTCCGAGCTCCCTCAGGTTGCTGAAAAATTCAGTTCTTTGCACCAGACTTTGACCAGGCTGGTTTTGAACTCTTCTTGAGAGAGGCTGATTCCGCTTCTAGAGACTGTCTGCAGTTCCTGTCACCCAGGTTGGAGTGCAGTGGAGCAATCATAGCTCACTGCAGCCTTGACCTCTCAGAATCAAACTATTCTCCCACCTCAGCATCCTGAGTAGCTGGGACCACAGGTGTGGACCATCACACCTGCCTACTTTAACAAAAAAAAAAAAAAAAAAAAAAAAACAACTTTGTAGAGACAAGTCAGTTTTGAACTCCTGTGCTAAGCAATTCTCCTGCCTTGGCCTAAAAGTTCTGGGAATCTAGGCATAAGCCACTATGCCTGGCATATGACAAGTCTTGAGCAGGACAAATACAGCTGATTTATTCCTGTCTTCCATGAAGGTCATGGAAGAATCACTTGAACCCAGGAGGTGGAAGTTGCAGGTATTTGTTGAGGTGGTCCTCTATTGTCCTGTTGTTCCATCTATTGATAGGATAAAATGTTCCTTCTGTTACTTCTCCACAGTAACGGTTATACGTCTCTCTCTATCTTAAAATTCTAACCAAAGAGCTGCTCTTTTCTTGGTGTACTTTACCTTTGGTTGATTCTTTTTAGACTCTTCCTGTCCTCTGGGGCCTAAGATACTTAAGGCTTTGGGAAAGCAAGGCAGAGGTTCTTCAGCCTCTGTTCAGCCTTGAATAGCCAGGTAGAAATCGGTCACGGTCCTTCCAATGTGCAGATCGGATCACAGAGACAGGGGTCTCAGCCAAGGTCTTGTGACCTAAGCCTTACAGAAAGAATGAGTGTTTACTTACTGGGAGAACCCCCTTGGGTTATCTTTTTCATAACCGGAGACGACTTTTGGTGATTTCTTGAAGTCCTGGGAATCTTAGTCTTGAGCCATTTCAATTCGTTGACTTCTTTTCATGTCAGTGGTATTTTGTGACCATGTTGTAAATAAGTTCTATGATATTCACTCAGAGAAATACAATGAACTATGATATGAAGCCTCTGTAGTCTTGAGCCATTTCAATTCGTTGACTTCTTTTCATGTCAGTGGTATTTTGTGACCATGTTGTAAATAAGTTCTATGATATTCACTCAGAGAAATACAATGAACTATGATATGAAGCCTCTGTGGTTCAGCCCTTACTTAGTCCTCATTACTGCTTATGTGCCTCTGTCTCCTGCTTGTGAACAAAAGTCTGGCTTAATTCTATGATTCCCACATTGAGTTTCTTAGTAGCACTCACTTTTCAATTAGGACTGTCCTCACTTCTATCTATCAGACAAAACTAGCAAACTAAATGGTCTAAAAATGAAAATCATGCCCCGCTTCTGCTTAAAACATTTTAATTACTCCCAGTCACTCTTCAGTTTTTCTGCTGGGTTATCTTTAACCACAGGGTTGGTCTGGGTGTGCAACCCAAGAATGCCTGGCAGATACATGGTATGCCGTGTATGTGTATTCTTTCATGTACTATTTCGTGTATTCTTTTTCACATCTGTTTTTTCATCATAAAATTTATTTCCTTTTAAAAATGCAAATTTAGGCTTTGACTAAATTTGTCAAATTTAGTCAGATTTGTTTAAAACCATTTTAAAAATGTTTCCTGAAGTGTTGAGTGAAGTTGGCGCTTCAGAAAAAAATGTTTGTATTTTTCCTGTGACCTCAGTGCACTGCTGTGCATTTCCATTTCTATGTCCACACACACTTGTTTTGAGGAATAATAGCAACCACAAGATAAAGTCCATGCTCCTGGACATTATGTAAAAAGCACTCATGACCTGGTCCTGCTGACCTCTTCCCCAGACTTGCCTTTACTTCCTAAGTTGAGATTTTTGGTTGGTTGCTTTGTGTTTTCCAAAAATAAAAATAGGTTTTTGCTTTTTATGATTATCCAGTAAATAAATGCTATTTGTATGAAACTTTAAACAATACAAAAGAAATCCAAGGAAAAAACTCAGATTCAGCTAAAAGTCCTGTGCCCATACACATACATACATGCATGTATATACATGTGCACATACAGACAAAAATGTATCTATGTATATTCACCCATGTGTACACATTTACACATACATATAATTTTACATCCATAGTCTATAAACGTTGCTTTTTTTGCGGTCAACTTTTAGCTAAGTCTTACACTTTTTTTTTTTTTGAGACAGAGTTTTGCTCTCATTGCCTAGGCTACATTTTAGTGGTGCGATCTCAGCTCACTGCAACCTCCACCCACCTGGTTCAAGCGGTTCTCCCGCCTCGGTCTCCAGAGTAGCTGGTGCTACAGGTGCGTGCCACCATACGCAGCTAATTTTTGTATTTTTTTATACAGATGAGGTTTCACCATGTTGGTCAGGCTGGTCTCAAACTCCTGATCTCAAGTGATCTGCCTGTCTCAGACTCCCAAATTGCTGGGATTACAGGTATGAGCCAACCTGCCCGGCCAAGTCTTATACATTTTTTATCGCCAAACTGTTTACCCAAACCTGATTAACCCAAGACAACATCTAGTCTGGCTCATACACTTCTATATAAATGAAGATACAAATACATAGAATTATCTTGATAAACATTCAGAAAAACATGGAGTCCCTTTATACGTACTTTGTATCTGCTTTACTCATTTAAAGATGTGATACATTATATAAAAGCATCCAAGTCAAATGTTATAGATGTGACTTGTTCCTTTTAACTGTTTGTTATTTTTCTGCAGTGACTATGTATGTATCACAATGTACCCCGTCTTCCATTGATGAAAATTTAGGCTAATTCCAGTTTGTCTTCCATTTTTCCTTCTTCCACTTGGATTTTCACTTAGTGTGTTTATTAATTTAGGAAGAATCAATATTTTTATGGTATTACTTCTCCCATTCAAGATTACAGTATGTGGTATAGTAGAGAACTTAGTTCAATTTAGCCAGATCTTGTTTTATGCCTTTAATAAAATTCTATCATTTTTCTGCCTTTGAGTCACATTTTCCTTGTTCATATAATTCCTAAAAAATGTATAGCTTTCATTCTTAGGGAACATAAAAGAAAAACAAAAAACTTCTGTTCCTATTCCTGGCTAGTTAATTCTGCTAGGGAAAGTAACTGATTTAAAAAAAATTATCTTTTTACTCAGTTCACCAAATTTCCTTTATACCTTTGTACTTTAGTCCCCAGTCATGTTGAGCACTTCTAATTCCTCACACCAAGCATCAACAGCATTGCTTTTCCTGGATTCCTTGCCTGCATTACTGACTTATCCATACCAGACACGAATCCAGCACAGCCCTGTTCCACCCGGGAAGCCTTCCCCTGAAACATACAGTGATATCTTCTGAGATACTCTATCAGTGAGTATCTCTACTCAAGTGAGAACTTGAAAATGAAGTTAAAAATTAAGCAGCAAAACCAAACCTAGGCTTTCTGAGAAAGTGGGGCCATAGCTGGTGCTGTCTGACTGTCACGTGGCTCATTATTTATCCCTGTGAAACCCTGCAAAAGTATTTGAAAGGGAAGAAGGAACAGAAAGCTCCCTCCTTTTTCAAGTTAGCCTTATAGTCTAGGGCTTAAAATACTGGTTTAATGGTGAAGGTAAGTGCTTTTCTTCTTTTTGGGTAGGAGGATAATTACTAACTTACCAGAGGTACATTAAGGGAAGGGAACAGTTTTAGGAGAAGTCAGAGAAAAAACATTAACAGCAACGTAAGGGTCACCATCTGGTAATATTTTCTAATTCCAAAATGAAGAGACTTTCTAAAAAAGATAACTGATTCAATCAAGACCCTAGGGCAAGGCTTGAGAAGCCACTGGTACCAATGGACGCCATGGACAATGGTCATTTCTCCACGGACTCTGTGAGTATTAACTGTGATGCTGTGGTTAGTCGAACTGGGTTTGGCTGTGGAATGAAATACTGATCAGAACTGACAACATTTGTGTTCAGGGCTGTGGTTAATGAATCTTTTCAGACTTTTATATGAATTTGAAATAGTCTCTTGGGAAAAGGAATATATGACTGGGTGCAGTGGCTCATGCCTGTAATCACAGCACTTTGGGAGGCTAAGGCAGGCAGAGGTCAGTGAGACCAGCCTGGGCAACATGGAGAAACGCGTCTCCACTAAAACTACAAAAGTTAGCTGGGCATAGTGGCACATGTCTGTAGTTCCAGCTACTCAGGAGGCTGAGGCAG
The DNA here is from genome assembly GCA_031835075.1 of Saguinus oedipus. Taxonomy (NCBI): domain Eukaryota; kingdom Metazoa; phylum Chordata; class Mammalia; order Primates; family Cebidae; genus Saguinus; species Saguinus oedipus. The sequence goes on along the minus strand of CM063172.1, from coordinate 4,907,140 downwards.
AAGAATCACTTGAACCCAGGAGGCAGAGATTGCAGTAGTCAAGGTCATGCCACTGCACTCCAGGTTGGGCAACAGAATAAGACTCTGTCTCAAAAAATTAATAATAATAATAATTATTATTATTATTATAAAAAGAAAAGGATAACGTGACAAAAGTTATGAATAAGACTGAAGGAAAGAAAATTGTATGCTTGTAGAGATTGCCTATGAAGGAAAGAAAATTGTATGCTTGTAGAGATTGCCTAGCTTGTTGCCCTCATTGTACAGCTAAGAAGGTACCCAGAGACATTGTGATCATCATCTGTTAGTGCTATGATGATAGGCCAGAGGGAAAAAGACTCAGTGATGGTGCCATCTTTCAACCTATCCAGAGAAAATCCGGATTAAAAGCACAGTTAGACTCAGACTGGCCTGGAAGACACAGCTCAGGAGGGAAGGTGCAGGCACTCTTGTGTATCTCCTGATGAGCCGAGAGCCCCCTTACAGGCAGGGCTTCAATTGCACCTTAGTTTAGGCATAACTCTGCCTTCTAGAATTGCCCACCATTGGTTCTTGGTACACTTTTTCTTTTTTCCTGATTAAATTCATAAATGAATTGATAGCATGACATAAATGTTACAGTGGAACAATTTCATTTCAGAACCACCAATTTCTCAGAAAGGTAGGCAGATGATGAGAAGCGCCTCCATTTTTCTAACACTGAAGGTATTGCTTCTTCCTGTGTTTTCTGATGAACTCCTCCCCACTCATCTTGTGGATTCCAGGCCAGAAGAATCCACTTTTAAAAAGAAGCATTTAAAACCAACTTAACAATCAATTGAAGGCACTTTTATAGAAATATATTTCATTTGCTGTAGGCCTGTACTTATGGATCTGAGAGGGCCAGACTGCCAATATTGTGACTGTTTATTATGATTGCTGTTGCTAGTATCTAGAATATTATACAACACATAATACTTTGAGATTTATGAGGCATGTCTCATACCTTTGTTTTCACTCCAAACAGCCCAGGGAAGTAGCATTATCCCAATTCTTTCTATGAAACAGTGAAAACCCTTAGAGTTTACGAAACTTCACCTGGCTTACGCAATTTGGGAATGGCAGAGCAGAATTCAGTCCTTGAATACCCTCTCAACTGCAGGTTCACGCTCTTTGATCTAGGCGTAACATGTACTCTGAGTAAACAAGGACTCTCGGCTAGCAGACATGATGCAAGACGGGCTGGATATTAGGGAATCTAAGAGCAATCTAAGAACCATTATAATAAAATCATGAGTTCTAGACTCAAAAAAAGGAAAAAAACTGCTTTTTCACTTATGCATATACCATAATATTTATATTAGTGATTTTATCTCAAATTCAACCTGTATTGTCAAGTAATTTTTTTTAAAAAAAATAACATTTTCCTTTAACTTAATTTCAATTCATTTTTCTGCATCTACTTACAACTTTGGCACTAGAATTCACAATTTTTTTTTCTAGAGCTGTAGGTTTTTTAAAGGGAAGGGTTCTGACATTGTTACATGTTCTCAGTTGTTCCCAGTTAGTCTAATAAATATTCCACTGTCTCTAAGTACGTATCAACCATGCCAGTGTTCAGGCTGCATAATTGTATTAGCTTCTGTGCTTATTTTGGAAAAATATTTCTCATTACTAGGAAAGACCTCAGCTTAGAATGCTTTAGTATATTAGCCTGATTTCTGCATTTGTCTCAAGCAAAAGAAAATAGAAAATTAAGAACTGGAATTAGCTATTGAGACAAAATCAAATAGCATTTGAAACCATAAAAGCTAAGTAGGGCTTTTCATCGTTTCTCCTTAGGCAACAACAGAAAATGGGAAGGAAAACTGGAGCGATGGGTTTGTGATACAATCCCACTAACACAAAGAGCAAGAAAAAGTAGTTTTTTGTGTGTATATATTTGATATTCAAAGCTCAACTTAGAAGTATTTTTCATCATCAAATTTCCTTCTGGAATAAATGATTAAAACTTAATTTAAAAATGCACAAAGTATCCTTTATAATGCCTCAAAAGGTGGCTACCCTATTACGTTTTAAGCTTGTGCTTAAATATTATGAAAATAAAGGGGGAGCTGTACTAAAAAGTAGAAAAAGCAGCAGTCTGGGCATTAGGAGACCTGGTGTGGGCTCTGTGAATCATATGGTTTCAGGCAACTTTCCAAATTTTCTGCACCCTTTTTTTTTTTTAAATACACAGCTGGGCCAGAGGATCTCTGAGTGTCTTTCGGCTTTCAGTGTTTATAAGATTGGAGAAGTTGGTGGGAAAGTTTAGGTGGAGTGTGAGTACTTGCAGCTACAGGTACAGTTAAACAGTTTACCTTCAGGAAAGCCAACAGGATCTTGCATAACAAGTGAAATCAAAGAGAAAATTGTCCAAACTCTGAGTTTGGCCACAATGGCTTTAGCTAGGATCTGAGTGTAGAGCAATGAGCTGAACTCCTGATATCCAGATGTTAGCAAGTCTTGGAGGCCTTTTTTTTTTTTTTTTTTTTTGACCCGGAGTTTCGCTCTTGTTACCCAGGCTGGAGTGCAATGGCGCGATCTCGGCTCCCTGCAACCTCCGCCTCCTGGGTTCAGGCAATTCTCCTGCCTCAGCCTCCTGAGTAGCTGGGATTACAGGCACGCGCCACCATACCCAGCTAATTTTTTGTATCTTTAGTAGAGACGGGGTTTCACCATGTTGACCAGGATGGTCTCGATCTCTTGACCTCATGATCCACCCACCTCGGCCTCCCAAAGTGCTGGGATTACAGTCTTGTGCCACCACGCCCGGCCGTCTTGGAGGCCTTCTAAGGCAGAGCAACAAGTAGTATCTTTCTTGGTGCTGACCTGATCTTATTACCAATTTGGCCTCCATTTGGATCCATTGTACAGAAAATCAAAAACAAAAAACAAACTCAAACACCCAAACTTCAAATTTTTAGACGGAGAGGCATTATTTTCAGAGATAGAGATATTTGGAAAGCAGAAAACTATACTTACCATGCTGATGAAGCCCAATTATTGTTCTTTTAAATACATTTAGCTATTTCTGAAGATAAAATGAGTATCTACTAATTATTTTTTAAATCACTTGGTAAATAAATATAGAAAATCACAAAGAATAAAGTGGCCTTCCTGTTTTGTAACCCAGAAATAGCCACCACTAGCACTTGTGTGAATCTGTTTCTATTCCTTTATGTGCATGTGCACAACATGTCCTGCTTTGTACACTAGAGTACTAGCATTTTTCTAATGTAATTCCGTATTGTCAAAAACATTTTTAACTAGTTTCCATCACAATAATCTATCAAATTGCCTTGCCAGACTCTCATTATGAGGTTAATTTATCTCTAATATGCAGTCATGAGTAATACTACAAAGGATATTTTTGGACAAAATTTTCCATCTATATCTCTCCTTATAACCCTTCATCCTAAGGTCACAGATCACGAATATCTTTAAAAGTATGGAAAAGTCTTTTAAATTTTGTGTGCAGAAGAAGTGCAGCCTTCAACATGAAATACAGGTTTGATACATGTGGTTTTTTGTTTCATTGTTTGTTGAGACGGAGTCCTGCTCTGTCACCCAGGCTGGAGTCCAGTGGCATGATCTTGGCTCGCTGCAACCTCTGACTCTGGGGTTCAAGCAGTTCTCTTGCCTCAGCTTCCCAAGTAGCTGGGATGACAGGCACTTGCCAACATGCCTGGCTAATTTTTGTATTTTTAGTAGAGACAGGGTTTTACCATGTTGGCCAGGCTGGCCTTGAACACCTTACCTCAAGTGATCCACCTGCCTCAGTTTCCTAAAGTTTTGGGATTACAGGTGTGAGCCACTGTGCCCGGCCAATACGTGTTTTTAAAGTCATAGATGCTTCGGATGTCTTGAAGGATTTTCAAAAAATTAAAAAAGAGAAAGTCATAGAAGCTTCAATTTAAGAATGAAGGCAAAACTGATTATATTCCTAGGATATGAATTGTTCCTAGAAGAAACAAATGTATATATCCCCAAAGATAGTTTGATTAGGGTACATATATTAAATTAAGCATGTCTACATTTAGAGCCATGAATTCTCTTTGCCTGTCACAATAGCTTTATATATGCACAATTGTAGTAAGAAGTCCTTGTCCATTGTCATTTTCTAGGTGACATAAAGACTTTGTTAGTCTAGTCAAGCATCCACAGTGTGTGTAGCAAATATGATTAAAAAAATATTTTAAACCTTTAAATATAATACATATTAGTACTATGCAATATCATCCTTCATGTTCAGAGGCACATGGAACGTTGTTTTGGTGGTACAGAGGGGAGAGAATCACCATCAGAATGAAAGGAAAGATTGCTCTGGAACCTTCCTCCTTAGCCCTTGAGCTTAGTTTAACTGTCCTGTCTTATGATCTGCTACAAGTAATATTGTTCCACAGTTTTGCATGCTTCTCTGTGGTGTGATCAAGTACATGCAATTTTTAATTTAATTCTTCCAGCTCCACTCAGAAAGGAGCTTTATCTTTATTGAGCAGAGGAAATGAATGATTAGAGGATTTAGACTACCTGTAAGTCACACAGCTGGGACTTGTAGCCAAATTTCCTTTTAACAATCCTATAACCAAAAGCATAGCAGTGGTGTACTAAAATGTAAGTTACAGAGCTGTGTTGGGTCAAAACTTTTACTGGTGCTAAAAGGAGGCAACATTAACAAGGGGGAATTATTTGTGTGTCATGTCTTGGATTATGCTCTTTCCATAGATAAAAGACTGTTGTGGTGAAAGAGATTCAGGGCACAGGGAAACTCCACCACAAAGTGTGGTACCATTTCCCAGAGAAGCTAAATGGACGGGAAGCCTGCCACCAGGAGAGGTAAAGCCACAGCTCTTGTTTGCAGGCTATGGTAATAATCCAAAGCTTATTCCGACACATTTACACATCCCTGCATCACACTGCCTCTTTGTAAAGATACTCCCAGGATAACATCAGAGCCAGCTCTAGCCCCTGATCCTGTTACCTGGTGCTTTTTCCTTAGGGAGCCCCACAAAGCCATCTATTAGAAATTAAGCCAAATAATCAATAAATCCTGGGACTAAGGAATGAAATAAGCTTGGGGAAAGTTTTTTGTTTTTTCTTTTTGGGACGGAGTCTCGCTCTGTCGCCCAGGCTGGAGTGCTGTGGCTCGATCTCAGCTCACTGCAACCTCTGCCTCCTGGGTTCAAGCGATTCTCCTGCTTCAGCCTCTCTAGTAGCTGAGACTACAAGCGCATGCCACCACACCCGGCTAATTTTTTGTTTGTTTTTAGTAGAGACAGAGTTTCACAGTGTTACCCAGAATAGTCTCATCTCGTGACCTTGTGATCCACCTGCTTTGGCCTCCCAAAGTGTTGGGACTGCAGGCACCAGCCACCGTGCCCCACCTGGAAAGTCATTTTAAACCAACCTATGTAAGAATCCCTACCATAATATTCTTGCCAAGTGGCTGGCTCTTTCTCCTGAGCTTGGAAACCTCCAGTAATATGGAAATAATTATTTTACAGACCACCAATCTTATCTGTGAGCTTGCTTGCCCATTATAAATTATTTCTTCCAGCATAATTTTATCTGTGTCTTCACAGGTTTCCTCTTTCCTTCCCTTTAGTGTTTTGTTTGTTCTTTAAATAAGCAGAAAAAATCCAATCTATCATGCATATGAAAACCCTTTCAATATTGGTCTATTGTCATTCCACTTTGTGGAGATGCTTTTAAAGAAAAATTTTGTCCTTGCAATATGTTAAATATTTTCTAGTACCAAATCACCTACAAGCTTTGTAAAAATGGTTTTACATATTATTATTATTACTGAAACAGTCTCATTCTGTCACCCAGGCTGGAGTGATGTGACATGATCTTGGCTCTCTGCAACCTCTGCCTCCCAGGTTGAAGTGATTCTCCTGCCTTAGCCTCCCGAGTAGCTGGGATTACAGGTGTATACCACCATGCCTGGCTAATGTGTGTACTCTTAGTAGAGAAGGGGTTTCACCACTTTGGCCAGGCCAGCCTCAAACTCCAGACCTCAAGTGATCCACCGGCCTTATCCTCCCAAAGTGCTGGGACTACAGAATTGAACCACTACACCCCACCTAATTTCTTTTTTTTAATTGAACATATGTGAAGGCAGGGCTTAGTGACACATAACAAAAACATTTCCAAGTGGACATTACACTAAGCAATTAATGGAAGTGCTCACTTAAAGTACTATCTCTCATATATATTAAAAAAGAATCCCTGTATGTGCAATATCTTAATTCAAAGGCAGCTCTTTATGTATAAACTCTCAAGCTTTGTGATAAACAAATGTACATAACAGATGGGACTACTGACCTACAGTCCAGATAATTTTACTGATGCTGAGAAGGTTTTTTGATTGGCTCTGCCACTGTCATCCCCACTCACTTCATTTTGGAGCAATATGACATAAATGCCTTACATTTAGGTGTTCTCATCACCTGCTTCCTAGCCCCCTGAAAGATGACCGTATTTGCTTTACTTGATTATAAGTTCTCATATTCACTGTCTTGAAGTCAACCAAAGAATTTGACAGTGGGTTTGTAGCACTGGCTATTTTGGTGAAATAAGACAATGAGACTTCATGATGTCATCCAAAGTTCTATCAGATCTAGCTGTGGGAGAAATGAAAAGACGGGGCCTCAGTCACGATGCTCATGGCAGACTTCTGTGTTGTTCTCTAGGTCCAGATTTCTGTTCATTACGCTATGGGCTGGCTCTTATCATGCACTTCTCAAACTTCACCATGATAACCCAGCGTGTGAGTCTGAGCATTGCAATCATTGCCATGGTGAACTCCACTCAGCAGCATGGTCTATCTAATGCCTCCACTGAGGGGCCTTTTGCAGACACCTTCAATAACTCCAGCATATCCATCAAGGAATCTGATACAAAGGTAAATGTGTTGGAAATAGGGCTCTTTGTTAAGAGGGAAAAACTGAGTTTGAAAGGAAGGCATAGATCTTGATTCTGTGATGTACAGAAGTATACATTTCCAATGACAAACTAAAACTGACTGGAATTATTTTTCCCTGAGACATTGCTACCTCTATAACAAAAATAAGATTTCATTGAGAGTATTATAAGATGGGGGACCTGTAGGGGAAAAAATGTGAAAAACTTGAAAATGGACTAGATTATGTGGTATCTTTGATAAAAAGCTAGGTATTACCTAGGCACATTCTTACAGTTACTGAGTTCTATTCAGGTCTCTGCCTGTTTTACTGTTTTTGAGCAATTTTATAACCCTGTAAATTCTATATAACAAACAGAAATGCAAATGATTCTTGTCCATAGCTTTGCAAATAAATTTTGCCAAGAGAAAAATTAGTTAAGACTTTTTGCTTACAGCTGGGCACAGTGGCTCATGCCTGTAATCCCAGCACTTTGGGAGGCCAGGGCGGGTGGATACAAGGTCAAGAGATTGAGGCCATCCTGGTCAACATGGTGAAACACCATCTCTACTGAAAATACAAAAATTAGCTGGGCATGGTGGTGCGTGCCTGCAGTCCCAGCTACTCAGGAGGCTGAGGCAGGAGAATTGCCTGAACCCAGGAGACGGAGGTTGTGGTGAGCCGAGATTGTGCCATTGCACTCCAGCCTGGGTAACAAGAGCGAAACTCCGTCTCAAGAAAAAAAAAAAAAAAAGACTTTTTGCTACTCACTGTCCAGCTGAATCAGCCAATTTTGCTGTTTGTTTATTTATTTTTAGAGACAGTCTTGCTTTATCATTCAGGCAGGAGTACACTGGTGTGATCTTGGCTCACTGCAGCCTCCGCCTCCCGGGTTCAAGCAATTTTCCTATCTCAGCCTCCAGAATAGCTGGGACTACAGGCGCAGGCCACCACAGCCGGCTAATTTTTGTACTTTTAGTAGTGACAGGGTTTCACCAGGCTAGTCTCGACTTCCTGACCTCAGCTGATCTGCCCACCTCAGCCTCTCAAAGTATTGGGATAACAGGCATGAGCCACCGTGCCAGGCCCTGCTGTATATTTAAAATCTATTTCAGCATTGCTACCTGCCTGTGTTATGTGTGGTTCTTTGAATTTTACTTTGAACCAATTATAACATCTTACTCAATCCTTCCATTAGTCAATGAGTTAAATAAAATCTTTGTCATATGCTTATTTTACATTTATATGAGAACCATGATTATACCCAATTTTAAAAAATTTCCTTTAAATTATCTTTTACTGTATGTTTCCCATGTCATCCCTATAATTCATGATTAATGATTTTATTACACTGGACCCAGCTTATTTACCATAAGTACATAAATTTATTACCTTCAATCTTTCCTCTATTATCCCATCTACACATTCGCACTGAGCAGATTCACCACTTGGGAATCTAGGACACCTTCAAGTTGCCAAACATGCAGCATTCGCTGAACTTGCTGTGCTCCTCCAGAATTTGGTCCTATTTCTCAGCACACTCACACCTGCTGTCAACGACCCAGAGCAAGTTTTGCTCTGAGCAAGCCAGAGGCCCTGTTAGTTTCTCCCGAATGCTACAGGTTCATTTTTGCTATTTATTCCGACGAGATAAAATTTTCCTTTTTGCCTTTCTGCAAATCACAGTAATTTTTCAAGGGATAGTTGAAGTATTGCTTCCTTTGTGGGACCTACCCAAATTACTATTTTCTCCTCTCAAAGTTCCTGTTTTATTTATATTCATCCTCAAATCTTAGAAATATTAATTCTCACATGAATCATACACCTTGTATTATTTATAGTTTAAGTGCGTAAAATATTTCATATTTTATATTCATTGGCTCTCTATAGCAAGATGCCAGGTAATGAGGTGGGTTATTGCATGATGCCTAAAATCTATTTATTTTTAGGTAAACATTTAGGTAATATAATTTATATAATCATTTAGGCATTTAAGGTAGTTATTTTAAAATAATTCAATTATTTATTGTTATTATATCAGAACAATGTCATCTTATTCACTTGTAATATGTGTTTTAGGAAGTCAGTTCAGCCAAGGGAGACCGTAATTCCCAAACTTGATTTTTATTTTTAATTAGGGACTAATTTTACTAAGAGTTCAGTAAAGTTTTGTGTGTGTTTTTTAAATTCTTTGATATGAGAGTCAACTTGTTACCCAATGTTTACTAGAAGCAAAATAGTTGGAGGAAGCACTCTCACAGATGAAATATCTCTCAATATTTTCTTCCATTTACTTCTTCTATTAGTCATCTATATAAACATTTTCTTTATCTCTCTTCTTCATTTCTTCAGTTTTTCTAAGACAAAATAGGGGTATAATTGGTTGTTTGGAAAGGTAGGTAGAATATAGAGAAAAACTAAAATAGATATTTTACAGCAGGGTCTCTCCAACCTCAAGCTACTCTGACTGTTAAGTGGATTTTCATAATGGGACTTCTTGACAAAAGAGTTTTCCTATTTTTATCCCCAGGCCACAGTGTATCAATGGAGCCCAGAAACTCAGGGTATCATCTTTAGCTCCATCAACTATGGGATAATACTGACTCTGATCCCAAGTGGATATTTAGCAGGGATATTTGGAGCAAAACAAATGCTTGGTGCTGGTTTGCTGATCTCCTCCCTTCTCACCCTCTTTACACCACTGGCTGCTGACTTTGGAGTGATTTTGGTCATCGTGGTTCGGACAGTTCAGGGCATGGCCCAGGTATCCAGATACTTTCTCATTCTGGGTGGGATCCAGATTCCTGAATTCTACAAAATATCAGAGGTCTTAATGATTTTCATTTCAGGGAATGGCATGGACAGGTCAGTTTACAATTTGGGCAAAGTGGGCTCCTCCACTTGAACGAAGCAAACTCACCACCATTGCAGGATCAGGTAAAAAGAGCGCATATGGGCCACAGCTTTGTAATCTGTTCCATCCTACTGAGTCTTATCTTCTATGAATCAAATGGTTTGGGGAAGAGGGAGAAACAGCACTACTGAAAAATTCAACAATAGAAGACAGTCGCATAACAAATATGAAAGATGCATCTGTACGGTAAAGACACTGAGGCTTAGAAGTAGAAAAAAAACATTGTGAGCTAGGTTTCCGCTCAGAAAAGCCTTAGTAGTCAGAAAAGCCTTGTAGGAGAAGGTTTAAACCATTCAGAATTACATAAATGGAAAAAGATCAAGTAAACAATAGATACATACACCATCTTAGCAACAATGCTGAAGTGAGAATTAAGACTACCACGGCTCACAGTGGTAAGGAGAGAAATCAGGCTGGAATAGTTTGAAGTGTCTGCATTATTCTAAGCTCTTTACTATTTATTGGGAGCTAATTCTCCCAATAACCCTCTCATGTAAGTACATTTTTTTTTTCTTTGAGACAGAGTCTTGCTTTTGTAGCCCAGGCTGGAGTGCAGTGGCACCATCTCGGCTCACTGCAACTTTCGCTTCCTGGGTTCAAGCTATTCTTCTGCCTCATCCTCCTGAGTAGCTGGGATTACAGGCACCCGCCACCACACCCAGCTAATTTTTGAACTTTTAGTAGAGACGAGATTTCACCATGTTGGCCAGGCTGGTCTCGAACTCCTGACCCCTGGTGATCCACCTGTTTCAGACTCCCAAAGTTCTGGGATTACCGACGTGAGCCACCACGGCCAGGGTAAGTATTATTTTAAACTCTTATTTTACAGAGAGGGGAGTTAAGAAAGGAGGAGATGAAGTAAATTGTCCAAATACAAATAGCCAGCAGGTGGTAGGTCTGAGATTTAAGCCCATGCAGATTCTAGCCCCAGAGCAGGCACTCGATCACTATGCTAGACTGCCTCTCAACGGTACGTGATCCTCCTAAGACCTCTACCGCTTTATCACTGCTGTTCTCCTCAGCCTGTAGTGCTGAGCATATATACTCAGAAGAGCAGAACTAAGATTCCATCAAGCTACTCACCCCCAGGTCCCTACACAGCTGCATCCTGCAGACGTTTACCTTAAGCAACCCTCCTACTTCCTTGCCTCCTTCCATCACAGTTGTCACCACCTCCTCTATTTGCAAATATTATCTGCTGATCTCTCTCTTCTAGCTTGGTTTCTTTCAAATTTCTTCCCACCAAAACCAAGTAAAGAAGGGGCATTTTGGCCGGGTGCAGTGGCTCACGCCTGTAATCCCAGCACTTTGGTAGGCCGAGGCGGATGGATCATGAGGTCAGGAGATCGAGACCATCTTGATCAACATGGTGAAACCCCGTCTCTACTAAAAATAAAAAAAAAATTAGCTGGGCATGGTGATGCGTGCCTGTAATCCCTTCTACTCAGGAGGCTGAGGCAGGAGAATTACCTGAACCCAGGAGGCGCAGGTTGCGGTGAGCCGAGATCGCGCCATTGCACTCCAGCCTGGGTAACGAGAGCGAAACTCTGTCTCGAAAAAAAAAAAAAAAAGATGGGGCATTTTTACTCACCTGCTTGAGAATCTTCCATGTGTTCCTTCATGTTTACAGAGTAAAGACCAACTCTTCAGTGAAGCACAAGAGTGCTAAGCCATCTGGTCCCAGCACTGTTCCACTCGACTCCCCTGTGCAACCATGGCTCTAGCGGCACCAGACATTGGCTGCTCCCCACATAGATCTGCACTGCATTTCCCTCTGGCTCTGCTCCCACTGGTTGATATGCCTGGAAAATTCTTTGGCCCTATTCCTTGTGCCAAAATGCCACTTACCCTATTGCTTAGATAATGTAAACACTTCCTAAATCTTATAATTATTATGAATTTATCCTCAGATATGCTTCCACGCATATTGTACTTTTATTATCACCTTTATATTTTACATATTTTTTTTTCAAATTGCAGGTTGGGACCCATTAGTGAGTCATGAAACCCATTGAGCAGGTTAAAATCATTATTTTAAAAAATGAGTAGAATAGAATAGAATAGAAATTGATGGAGTGCATTGCACATGGCAAAGTTAAATACTGATTCATGAAACCATTGTTTAAGGCATATGCATGTGGTTGTATGTACAAGTGTTTATGTATATTGGTGTGTGTGTTATGTTACCCTGTAAAATGCATTTCTTACTATGGGTCTCTGTGAATTACGTTTCCTATAGTTTTTTAATGCAGACTCCAAAGCCTACATGGCATTTCAGTAGTGGCAATCAATTTTATTCACATTTTTCACTCCAATTGGACCAGAAGCTCTTTGAGGGCAGGGACTGTATCTTATGGATTTTTATAAGTCTTTAATTTCCTGCCCCCAGCCTAATATTAGATCATGCAAGAATGCAACTGTAGTCACAAAAAAATACTAATGGGCTCTGATAGCAGAGAGTTGCTATGACAAACTGAGGGATTTAGATTTGGTCACATTGGTTTTGAGGAGCCATTGAAGAATCAGGGGGCATGTTACTATTATTTATTAGTGGTAATTATATAATATTACTTTAGTGGGGAAAATCTGTGAGAAGAAATAAATATCCTCATTGCCCAATAATTCTAAGTCTGCCACCTCACTGATGGGACAATGTTTAGGGAGGCCATGAAGTCTCAGCCTTTGCTATTTTTATAAGTGTTTTTCCTCTCTCTTCCCTTTAGGGTCAGCATTTGGATCCTTCATCATCCTCTGTGTGGGGGGACTAATCTCACAGGTCTTGGGCTGGCCTTTCATCTTCTACATCTTTGGTGAGTCACTGTCTCTTAAATCCTAACACATCCATTTCCTGAGCACCTATTTTGGCACCTACATCACCCACATTCTTCCTATCGGAAAGAAAGTGTCCTTTATCAAATGGAAGATGATAAAAAATGTCAACAGTTGCTATCATTTTTAATGTAGTCACACAACTTGATTAACACCCCTCTGGTAGTTCTGGAAAGCCACATGCACAGGGTAGAGGAGTTCACTATTCACATGGCACTGACTTGTGATGCAGTCTTGTCCTTCTATATGGACCATCTTCTGCAGAATCTCTACCACCACATCTGCAGTGCCTGGTCTAGTCACTACATGCAGTTAAGATGCCAAAGATAGTGAAGTACATCTTCAATGTGTCTTCATATTTCATTATAATTATTATTTCTGCCCAAGATGCCTTTAACCTGTTCTTTACCTAGTGAATCTGGCAAAGTTCAATTCAAACGTCCCATGGGCCCTTCTAGGGCTTACTCTATCAGATTCAGGCATTCTCTCCTCTATAATCTTTACTGATATTTCCTCTCTAGATTATGTTGGTGTGTAATTATTTATTTCTCCTTTTCTTTCCACTGCACTGTGAAATGCTTGAAGCAAGAAATCCATTCTATAATGTTTTCATCACTTGGGTGTCATCGCAGTGCCCGATTTTTAGCTTTAAAGTAAAAAAATCAATGAATCTAGTAATTAGAGGGAATTTAAAGAAAATTAGTCCTCAGAACCATTTAACATAGAATATTCTTTAAATAACAAATTCCAGCAATGAGACAATATTCTTAGTTGACTTTGTTGTTATAACCAAATGGTGTCATTAAATATAGTCCTGGCTGGAATGGCTTTCTCATTAATGATGCTAATTATTTTGGTTTATACATGTTAACCAGGTATTTTACAGAAATATTTGTTTTGAGAATCCATAATGGATGTATGGCTTGAATACAAATAACACTGTCTGTGTAAGTGGACTGGAAACTTTCCCCTGTCACATGATTACATGGAAGGTTATTTCATGTATGTATGACTGCAGTCCTGACTACTCGGGTCTTCCAAAACAAGACAACTATGTGTGCATTAAGAAGTTGCTGCTTTGGCCAGGCACAGTGCTTCATACCTATAATCCCAGCCAGCAGATTTTGGGAGGTCGAGGCGGGCGGATCACCTGAGGTCAGAAGTTCGAGACCAGCCTGACAAACATGGAGAAACCCCGTGTCTACTAAAAATATAAAATTAGCCGGGCATGCTGGCACATGCCTGTAATCTCGGTTACTCAGGAGGCTGAGGCAGGAGAATTGCTTGAACCCAGAAGGCAGAGGTTGCAGTGAGCTGAGATGGTGCCATTGCACTCCAGCCTCGGCTATAAGAGTGAAACTCCATCTCAAAAAAAAAAAAAAAAAAATGTTGCTGCTTAAAATACATAACACTATAATCATTGGAGGCTTTAAAGTGATTAATCAGCTATGCAATGCCATGTTCATGTTATGTCCAAAAAGCTCTGATATTGACAAATGGTGACTTTCTCTTTGAGAAGTAGTCTCTAAAAAGCTTTAACAGGTTTGCAGGATTGAAAGAAAGAATGGGAACATTCAGGTCCTATGGTAGAATAAGCATTAATTGATTAGTGTGTAGAAGAGAGAGGCATGCCACTCTCGTCCCCCAGTAAAGAAATCTACCTAAAAACTAATTTTCTCCCTTCTCCCCAGGTAGCACTGGCTGTATATGCTGTCTCCTATGGTTCACAGTGATTTATGATGACCCCATGCAACACCCGTGCATAAGTGTCCGGGAAAAGGAGCACATCATGTCCTCACTGCCTCAGCAGGTACAGTGCACGCCTTGAACCTGTGGCGCATGCAGACATCTCTAGGGCAGAATGTGGATCTCCTCTGAGAGACACCCTCTAGGCTGTTCTAATATTCATGTTGATTAGATATTTCTTTTCAGCCCAGTTCTCCTAGACGAGCTGTCCCCATAAAGGCAATGATCACATGCCTACCACTTTGGGCCATTTTCACGGGTTTTTTCAGCCATTTCTGGTTATGCACCATCATCCTAACATACCTACCAACGTACATCAGTACTCTGCTCCACGTTAACATCAGAGATGTGAGTTTACTTCCTATACTTTTATAAAAATGGTAATAGTAATGAGGAGAAACGGTTCTGTGTTACCTATTACATTCCGGTTTTACATATAACCGTTAATTTAAACTTCACAATGACCCTGAGAGAGGCATTGTTATGATTCCCTTTTCACAGATGTGGAAATGGCAAATTTTGAGGTGAGAGACCTTGCCCGGGGTTGCACAATACTATGGGGTAGAGCTGCGGCAGCATCTGTATTTTTAACCACTATGCTGTACTGCCACACCAGCTGATTCCAAAGCTTCTTTTAGAAATTAATATTGCTTTTCTCTGGAGCCCAGAGTGATGCAGCTGCTGGCCCTCTTATCTGAGACAGTGTTCTTATAGTGTGAAAAAGGATGCCAATTTCTCCCCAAACAACCCAGAATACCATGGGGGTAGGTTAACGGCTGGTCTGTATTACCAATAAATTTTGGTGCTAACATGTCTCCATAACTATTCTGTATAACTTTCCTTTCTTCAGAGTGGAGTTCTGTCCTCCCTGCCTTTTATTGCTGCTGCAAGCTGTACAATTCTAGGAGGTCAGTTGGCAGACTTCCTTTTGTCCAGGAATCATCTCAGATTGATCACCGTGCGAAAGCTCTTTTCATCTCTAGGTAAGGATGGGCGTATGGGCTCCTTTAACCAATCCTTTTATGGCACATGGTCTCAGAGGGTTCCCTGACAACATGTCCTCATTGCCCAGGGCTCCTCCTTCCATCAGTTTGTGCTGTGGCCCTGCCCTTTGTGGCCTCCAGTTACGTGATAACCATTATTTTGCTGATACTTATTCCTGGGACCAGTAACCTATGTGACTCAGGGTTTATCATCAACACCTTAGATATCGCTCCCAGGTAAGAGCTCTACCTGCTTTTTCCCCTCCTTCAGACCCAAACAACCCAGAATACCCTGGGGGTAGGTTAACGGCTGGTCCAGAGGTGTTAGACCTCAATTGTCACCATGAAACTCTTTCATACTACTGACATGCACTAATGGCAGAATGACAAATAACTACAAAAGTCTGTCTGTGGTCATTTTTAGAACAACAAATGTGGCATTTTTGGGACAACAATTTCCAATCTTGCCCAGTAATCATTTCTGTAAAAAGCTTCCCAAGCTTCCCTAACAGAGATTGAATTGTGTATGCTGGGAAAAGGCCCACACACATGTAATTTGGAAAAGTTTCCATGGTGTTAATCATCTTAGCTACCATATATATATATATACACAGTCACCATAAGCCAGCTCCTGTGCCAAAGACTTGCCATGTATCAACACATCTAATCCTCACAGTTATATTAAGTAGATCCTATTATTATTCCCATTTTATAAGGGAGAAGGCTGAGGCACAGGGAGGTGTAATGATGGTTATGGTTATATAAAGGCAGAGCCAGGGTTTGGACCCAGGGAGTTTGGCTTTGGAATCTGTGTCCTGTCCGTTGCACAAACTGCCTTCTACACTGAGCAGCCAGGGTGAAGAAATTCGGATCCCAGAAAGACTGCATTGCTTCCTAATTATTGACTCAAGATTGATCATTTCAGGGTTGGCAAACAGACATTGCCCTGAATGTCTTTAGGTGAATGAAAAACTGCATTAAGCAAAAATGGCTTTGCCATTAGAGCTGAACTGTGTTAAAGCTGAGTTGCTGCAGAAGCTGTAGGTGGCTTTCTATATAAAATCATTTATAAAAATCATCTTCCCACAGATATGCAAGTTTCCTCATGGGAATCTCAAGGGGATTTGGGCTCATCGCAGGAATTGTCTCTTCCACTGCCACTGGATTCCTCATCAGTCAGGTTTGGACCAGTTTATTGAGCATCTTCAAGTGGCATGTATTGTTCTAGGTATTGGAGATACACACTGTGCTCTCAAGGTCTGGATGGCAGCACAATTACTCCACTTACATGAGCCTCTAAACTGGACTCTGGTAGGTCATATTTCCCAGGGGAAGAAAAGTATAAGCTAATTTTCTCAAAATGAATAGATGTTAGATTGATTAAAATAAGCTGTTCCAGTGTAGAAGACAGAATGTATGACTTCCTAGAGGTACACGAGCATGAAGTTGTACTTAGTTATGACCAGAATGAATGATGCATGTCAAGGAATAGCAAGAGATGAAGACAGAGGGGCAGAAGAAAAAGATCTTGAAGAATATGTTCAGACTAATTCCAATTTTTAAAAAATCACAAAAGGGAAATGTAAAGTATTCTGAGGCCACTTTAAAAATAAGTTAAATGGCTGAAAAGAGATTGACTGGGAGACAGTGCAAGGAGGCTTGCTCAGTGTTTGGAAATGCAGGCTCGTGAGGAAGACGAAAAGACAGACCCAGGTGGAGATGGAAGGACTGACAAGAACCAACTTGCAGAGAGAAGCTTGGTTTTTAATACATTTCTAGGTCATCAAGTTGCCAGGTTAATATTTGACTAAACTGCTAGGAATCCACTGTCCTATAATGCTGAAAATGACTCACTAGGACTTTCTGAGGAGGTCACACAGAGACCAAATAGAACACGTGTTGAATTGAGATGGGTTGTAGTGACAGACGTCAACAGCCAAAACTCACACAAAACAGAGAAGACACAAACATGATGCCATTTTGGGCATAATTTTAAATGAGTAGCATTATATGTTGAAATCCAAATTTTCAGAAAAACATTAGTGTAGCTCATTTCTGTTTAAAGAAATAACCATCCCAACTCAGAACCCAATGTGCCTTTTGGTCATTTTGTTTCCCATAGTTTCATAAACTTTCTTAAGTAGCTACTGCACATTGCTCCCTATATTCGTTGTAATCGACATTGCAATATACAACTTGGAGGACTTCTAGAACTAGTGTAGAAGAGACTTGTGAGATTGATCATTATTCCGTGTTTTTTACATCTAGGATTTTGAGTCTGGTTGGAGGAATGTCTTTTTCCTGTCTGCTGCAGTCAACATGTTTGGCCTGGTCTTTTACCTCACGTTGGGACAAACAGAAATTCAGGACTGGGCCAAAGAGAGGACCTCACCCACCACTGAGGACATAAAGTTATTTCAAACTTAAACACAGTATTGAGCATGAACTTTTTTTAACATTTTATCTTCATATTCCTGACCATAGACTCAGCAGTTGTGAACTCTGGCTGTGTGTTAGTCTTCCCTGGGGAGGCTTTATAAGATTCTGATGTGTGGGACACAGTTTAGAGATTCTGAATGAATTGGTCTGGGGTAGAATCCAGATACCACAAATTTTTAGATACTCTACAGAGGTTTCTAACATGCACCCAGGATTGACAGCAGCTGGACAAACTTGAAAAGTCAATTCATGTGGCCTTTGGATTTTCCTCATTGGAAAGTACTAAATGAATAAAAATTTGCATGAAAATGATCATTGATAAATATCTTCATGGTGAGGGGGTGGTTACTGGATACGGAGAAATCAGCTGGGGATTGTAACCACATGTTGCAGATCTTGGTACGGATCGGAATTGTAAAGCTATTATCCCCAGAATTAACATTTTTATTATTTTTTTATAAAATGTAAAACGTGGATATTTATTTATGTGGTTAAATTCTATGAAAACTTACATGCTAAAATAAAATAGACCACTTTAAAATTATTTAGATTAGAATTATTTCCATCAGGTTAAACAGATATTTATCCTAGACCAATTGCAAGAGATTAATGACCAAGAAAAGATTAAATAAATGAGGTTAACTTAGAAATCAAACACAGAGAAGACAGAATTGAAAATCTTGTATTGTGAGAAGAATGAATGTGAAGGAAGGCAATGTAGACACTTCCAGAAGGGATACCAGTATAGGTTAGAACATATGATGAAAATTGGAGGAAATGACAGAGGCACTTTCAAGTGAACTGACAACTTACATGGGGGAGAAAAATGCTGAAGATACAACAAGATGAGAAAAGGTATAGGAATGTATCACATGCGAGAGGTTCCTTCTGAAGGTAGAAAAAGATCATTTGATCTTCTTCATGTTTTCCTTACTTTCCCAAGACACTCGGAGAGGCAACATCAACTCTAACAGGAATTCATTTAGCTTCTAACACTTAAAACATATCCTTTAGGTTGTCTACACACAGAGCTCATTCTGGTTTTGCCACATGTCCAGAGAAGAAGTTCCCACCATATTTTAAATCCTATTAAAAAACCTCTAGGACAAGAACCCTGGGCTAATTCAGCAGATGAAGAGAATCTTCTAATGCAAATCAACAGGTATTTTTGAGCAGGTGTTTTCAGAAAAACAGAGTGTCATGCCCTGAGAGTGATACTAAGATGAGAACATTGACTTTGGCTTCATGATATTGACAACATAGAGAGGAAGGCAGGTTTGCAGAAAACCAAAAGAAGAAGAAGAAAAAAGAAAGACATAGTATAACAGGTAGTCAAATTACGTACAGAAAAAAAGAGAAAAAAAGACCACAAAAGGGTGGAGGGCAGAGAACCCAACTAAAAAATGGGTCAATGACTTGAACAGGGACTTCATAAAAGAGAAAATGTAAGTGTCCCCTTAACATATAAAAAGATGTTAACTTCTTTAAGTCATTACAGAAATGGAAAAAACTACAATGAAATACCACTATAAACTTAACATAACGAATAAAATGAAAGGGGATGGAAAACAGAAAATGTTGCCAAGGGTGCGAAGCAACTGGAACTTTCATTGTGAAACTTTGGAAAGCTGCTCAGCAATATCTCTTAAAGTTAAATGTACAATTCCAATGACTCAGACATTTTATTTAGAAACACACATATACGTCCATAAAACATGTACAACAATGTTCATAGGAGCACTATCTGTAATAGCTCGAACAGGAAGTTGTCTGTTAATAGAAAAATGAGTAAATAAAGCATGGTCTATTTATATAGCAATGAGAATTAACAGACCCCAATAGGTGATAGATGAATGGGTCTTACAAACACAATATTGAGTGAAAGAAGACTAAAAGTACAGTCTTTTAAAGGTTTATAAAATAGTTTTTAAAAACAGCTACAACCAATCTATCCTGTTAAAAATCAGTGCGTGATTCCCCTTGGGCAGAGATGGGAGTCATCGTTGGATGGATGGTACTTAAGAAGAGCTCCTGGGGTACTAGATGTGTGTTTACTTTGTGAATATTGCACATTTATGATTTGTATGCTTTTATTTATGTAGAAAATAAAACAAAAAGCAAAATCAAAGTATCCATTTGAGAGCTTCTATGTTTGACTTCGTTTTGACCAACGGAGCAGTTGGGATGGGGTCTTGGTCCTCTGCTTGCATGTTCTCCTTGGTCGTCTTCCTCCTCTTCTTTCGTTAGACCTTCCAGCATCAGAGCAGGAAGACAGTGACACAATCGATGCTGTCAACTTTTGGATCAAACTGGAAGTTCCCAAACAGCAAAATAAATGAGCTCAGACTTGGAAGAAATCATTACTGTGAAAGCATCAGTTGCTTCCAATTGCCATCAGTTGCCTGGGCGGTAAGAACAATGGCTTAGCATGCCTGGGTTTTTCCAGCAGCTTCTCTGTTTGATTGCTGGCAGATAACCTCCCTGTGTCATACTTTCAGGGTATCTCTCCCCATTTGATAGTTTGAGGAAGAGTTACCATTCACATTCTTAATGGCTTCAGAATAGATGCAATTGTACACTGTAGGAAACATTTCTGACTCATCTGCCCTCCCCATCCCTAAAGGATTGTTTCTAACATTAATGGTCATGAAAATTAATCCACTGTTCTCAAATAGCTTATTGTCATCTATCTAATGATAAGATGATCTGCTTTTTTTCTTTAAATGTTAAATATGAATTATATAAATGTATTTCTTAATACTGAGCTTTTAATTGAATATTCTTTTGATGTACAGCAGAATTTGATTCACCAATAGTTTAGGACTTTAGCTGCTGTACTGATATATGAGATTGGCTCTGTATGCATGCGTTTTGTGTTATCTTTTTTTATGTCGGGGTATGGGGCTCATGCTGATTTCAAAAACAAGAAAGGGAAGCTTTCTTTATTCCCCATTACTCTGAAAAGGATTAACTAGAATGGAATTTTTTAATTGCTATTGTTATTTGAAAGCAATGGTTTGTAAAAATCATGTAGGCTAAAAGCCATTTTGAGAAGACTTCTTTGATAACTTTCTCAATTTCCTTCACTTATAGGTTTTTTAAAGAGTTTTATATTTTCTTTGATCAGTTTTGGCCATTTATGTTTTCTTGGGTGATCATCCATTTTACACACTATTTAAAGAATATTTGCAAAATATTCAACTGTTTTGTTAGACTTTTTTTTATAACATATTCATTTTATCTATATCTGAAGTTTTAGCTTCTTTGTACTTCTGACACAATGCATGTGTGTGTGTGTGTGTGTGTGTGTGTGTGTGTGTCTTTTATGTATTTATGTATTTATTTATTTATTGTTGAGATGGATTCTTGCTCTGTAGCTCAGAGCTGGAGTGCAGTGGCGTGATCTTGGCTCACTGTAACCTCCACCTCCTGGGTTCAAGCGATTCTCCTGCCTCAGACTCCTGAGTAGCTGGGATTTCAGGGGTGTGCCACCATGCCCGGATAAGTTTTGTATTTTTAGTAGAGATGAGGTTTCATCATTTCAGCCAGGCTGGTCTCGAACTCCCAACCTCAGGTGATCCACCCACCTTGGCCTCCCAAAGTGCTGGGATTACAGGCATGAACCACTGCTCCCTGCCCTGCTTTTTATTTAATAATCTATTAGCTTATCTTTTATCAAGCTTATGTTCTATTTCCCTTTGCTTTCCTTCATATAAATTTTGTTTTAGATATTTTGTTTATTTATATTCATTCATTTTTATTTAACTATGAAACAGGTTAAAGCTTAGAGGAAAACTTCTCCTCTAAGTCCACTTTTGTGAGCAGATTACAATTTGCTGTGTTGTGCTCCCAAATTCATTGTTCTTTTAATGCTTTATTTCTCAAGTTAATAACGTAGATAGTAAAAAAGCAGCTGTTGACTCTCAGCTTTGTTGCTGTTGTTGTAGATACAGGCATCTTGCTATGTTGCTCAGGCTGATCTCAAACTCCTGGCTTCAAGGAATCCTCCTGTCTTGGCCTCCCAAAATGCTGGTATTACAGACATGAGCCTCCGTGCCCAGCCATGTCTCTCTCCTTATATACAATAAGGAAACAGACACACTGAGGCATACTATCACCTCACTCTTTGTTTCAGTACTATTCTCTGGAAATTTTGTTCTGACCTTTTGCAGTTAATGTATTAGTTTTGCATTGAGTAGTTTCCATACAAGAATTATAGCATTTGCATTTTACTGGGTATTATACTTGTCAATATTATTTGAACATAATTGGAAGGCTGAAACTAAGGTTAGGCAAGTGAGGTGCCCAAAAAATATTTAAGGAGGCATCCTTTCTTAGGCTCATGCAAGAACAGAACTGGCACATGAGATTGAGTGCCTGCTTAATTTTCAGTGCTGGAGACTTCTTGCTCATTTAGCAGTGAAATGAAATGATTTGTTTTTCTGTTTTGTTTTGTTTTTCATGACCATTCTTTACCCTTCCTCTTCTCAAAACATTTCAATGGAGTATTTTTTGTAACAGTACTTGGATGAGCCTCTGAGTACCAGAATAGCTGAGAATTTCTTTCTTAGTACTCTGTGTGATCACTGTGGAACCTTAATAAATTTTAATAATAACTTAGCTGGGAACAGAAATTTTCTTTTGTAATTTTTCTTATTCAAAACAATACTGACCTCCTGCCAGTCTCTTCTCCTGTCCAGTAAGAGGAAACTACTGTCCAATAGTTGGCCAGTAATTTTTATAGGAGAGGTGTGTTTAGACTAGGTGCTCCAGGATTCTCTTTACCGTGGAATTCTTTCACCAAGATGACGCAAGGTGTTAATCATTTTCCCTTGCTTTTCAGTTAGTGATCTTAGAATTTCCTTCAATTTTGTTTTATTTAGTGATTGTCCTCAATTTGTAGTGTTTTCTTTCTTAAGAATCTCTCATCTATTTCCTGTATGGTAGAACCTCGTTGCCCATCTTTCTAGTTTCTGCCGACTTTCATTTTTGAACCTTCTACTTTGCTTTCTTCATGGACTTCTTGGTGGCAGAGGCAGGCAAACACCTTCCAAAGTCTTTCTCAATTTCAACTGACTTCCTATAATTGCCTGAGAATGTGCCTATGTCCACAATACCCCTCCTTCCACTTTTATATTTTGGTATAATGCCTGAAGTATAAACACTTCCTGGTTGTCAACAAAGCGGTACTTCCAAATATTGGCTTGGTGATAACCTGCTAATGATTAATACATTCACCTTGGCTCTTGGTTTGCCTGCTACCTCTTTGTCTGCTGGGTGTATTTTCTTTTAATCACTGAAAATATGCAGAGTAATGTATGTTTTATTATAAGAGATGACTGGCCAGAGTGGGAATGTTCTAAATTCAGAATAACTGAAGCAGTACAGGATAGGAACTGGTTCTTTCAAACAAAGCTGGCATATTTTTCCAGAGCACCAAGTTTCAAAATATAATCAAAAAACTTGATACAAACTATACAATAAAGTGGTTAGAACTTTCATTGAAATAAACTTACGCCATGAAATACTTATTCTAATTATAGTCACTCTTCATCTTATTTCATCGTATAATATATTTAATGTTTTCTTTTATTTACAAAACAACTTACTTATTTTTGACAAAAATTTTTAGAAATCAAGTTAAAAATATTCAACGTGATACCTAAAGTAATTCTTTTACAAATTGTACAATCAAAAGAGTCTGAAAACCATTTACTATTCAAATATTTAATTTTTCAGCAATATCCCTTCTAATATTTACTATTTAGGGTCCTTAAAAATTTGCCTTAGCCTTATTTGTTAATTAAAAACTTTAATACTACCAGTTTCCCTTTCCTCTCAGCCCATTGTCATATTTTGATTTTTATCACTTGCTTTGTAGAATATATGAGGTTTTCTTTTTCTTTTTTTTGGAGATGGAGTCTCCATCTGCCCAGGCTGGAGTGCACTGGTGCCATCAGCATTCCCAGCAGGGGACTGCAATGGCTTTTACCCATTTGAACATCTAACTTTCAACTGTTTTGAAACCACTTTCAGGGTGGTCATGTACAGTTGGTTTTTTGAAATCAGAAGACGGTCCTGCCTCTTTTAATATGTGACTCCTCAGATTCAGAAAGCGCTAGACAGTCTTAAGGGTTACTTATCCTTACTGGTCCAGCACTATGAGCCCACATCTAAACCTATCCCCTGGGGACCTAAGAAAGAAATTGGTGCTATGGGCAAAAGAAAAACGCATAGTGAAGCAGAGAGGTCTGCATTATGAAAATCAGTAAACAGCATCATTACTTACAACTTTTAACCACCCAGGAGTCTGGAAATCCAGGTCAATCTGACACCATGACCTCCAATTTTTGTTGGAGTTCTTGGAACCCATTCTGGGGAATGACTGTTGAGCCATTTTGGAGTGTGGCTGCTGGCATAAGAGGGTGGATGTAAACAGGTCTTTGCCCTCTCTTATGAACATAAAAAGGAACTAAAATGTATCAGATAGGTTCCAAACGGTGGCCTAGAATACTTTTTACAACTAAGATATGATGAAATTGAGAAACTTTTCCTCTTTTGCAGATACCATCACTATTCACGTATTTGATCAAAGTTAGTTATTTGCATTGAGTTATTTTTAACTGAAATGTAATAATTGTTTCTCAAGTTTAGTCTTTAATCTAAAGGTTGATGCTCTCCATGTTCTTCCAAAAACAGGTATGATGCTTTTATTACATCCTGGCCTTGAGACGGGATTATTCTGTTTTGTTCTTTGTTAATCTATACTTTGAGCCACTTCTTTGTAGCTCTGGGTGAGAGCTATATGTACAGTGACAAGCGATACCTGTGTTGTCCCTGTCACAAAAGTGGATACCATAAATGGGGACTTTTACCTCCACTCAAAATATATATATCACACACCTGCCGTATGCAGAGCACCACTCTAGGTACTAGGGATACAGGAATAAACAGACAAATGCAACTCCTGGTCATGTGAAAGAGAATAAGACAATAAATAAGTAAAGTGTATGTTGTACAGAGGTGGCAAAAATTAAGCAGGATGGAGGGATTCATTGAAAAGACGACATTTGGGTAAAGGCCCACGTATATATGTTCTATTGGCTCTGTTTCTCTGGAGAGACCTGAATAATACACAATGACTTGAGAAGTTACTGTCATTTATCATACGATTCAGAGTGCTGAGAGCCTTCTTAGTGTATACTTCGTGTTTTAAGAGAGCTTGTAGATGAATAGTAAATAGGACAAAATTTATCCAAACTTAAGCCTTGCTTACAAGGTAGAAGGTTATTATTTGGCATTTAAATCCAAATGAAGGCTAATAAGACTAATGAATTAAAGGCTTTTAAATCAAACTGGGCACAAAATAAATGGAACTGCCATGATAACCAAGTGTTCATGAGTGGTGTGCATGGGAGACAGCACGAGACTAACTGCCATTCATCTTGCAGGTTGCCCCATCTGTCTCCTAAAATCAATAAGACACCAGCTGGTCAGATTATCAGGAGCCCTAGTTAAACACAGCAGCAGCATTTGGAAGGGATTGATCTCATCGGGCAGTGCCTGACTACACCAGGAGGGGAACAGGTTCTGTGTCTGAATCCATCATGCCTAGTTACGTTCCCCACTGTTCATGATGCCTGGAAGGGAGGCCCTCTGCACCCTAGAAAGCTGGGAGGGTTCTACTGTCGCTTTACCGCTAAAAACCCTCTTCTTTGGATCTGGACTTTACCTCTATCTGATTTTTTTTCTATTATATGATTTGGCACTGAGTCTGTCACTGCTGCTAACTCAGCAATTCTAGGGTCATTGCCCCATTGCCTAACGGAAAGAATTTCACAGCTTCCGCCATCCTCTCTCCTTCTTTATACTTTGATTCAGCATTGCTCTTTTTCCTCTTGGCTGTTGCAGCTCTCCCTCTCCTTCCTACATCTTGTTGGTTTTCTACTAACTCTTCCTTTTTATGGATTTGTTTCCTCCTTGCTGTCATTGATCCACATGTCCAGAAGCACCTAGAAACTCTAATTCTTTGTAGGCATCAAACCATAGGACTCCTTCCTCTAGTCACAATATATAATCCCTGATTACCAGACACAGTCTTTTCATATATATTTTCCACTGTACATAGTTTCCTACCTGGAAATCTCTTAAATAAACATGCCCTCCCCTAGGAAGCCTTTATAAATGTTCACAGAAGAATCAGTCACCCCATAGAGTCCTTGTCACATCTTAAGTTCTACACCTTTAATTGTTTTGCCTGAGTATAATCTCCTAGAAGGTGGCAACCATTTTTTTCTTTTTTTTTTTGAGATGGAGTCTCATTCTGTCACTCAGGTTGGCATGCAGTGGTGCGATCTTGGCTCACTACCACCTCACTAACACCTCTCGGGTTCAAGCAATTCTCCTGCCTCAGCCTCCTGAGTAGCTGGGATTACCGACATGTGTCACCACACCCAGCTAATTTTTGAATTTTCAGTACAGATGAGGTTTCACCATGTTGGCCAGGCTGGCCTTGAACTCCCAACCTCAGGTGATTCACCTGCCTCAGCCTCCCAAAGTGCTGGGATTACAGGCATGAGCCACCATGCCCGGACCAATCTTTTTCTTTCAGTTTAGTTCTTAACAAATAGTCTGACACAAAGTGGATATAACAATATTCTGAATAATGAATAACTGAATATTTCAAGATTCCCTGGTGCTCTCAAAGTTTCATGTTCCAAAAGAAAAACAGTTCTAAAATACCTGCCTCAAATTTTATCTGTACTATGATTTCAAACCATATCAAAAAACAAGTGGGGGTAAAAACTGACACAGGAAATACATATAATTGAAAAATTTCGGTGTGTTAGTATGATGATATTAGGTAATTTTTCCTGTTTTCCCAAATTTATTTTATGTACCATTAAAAAGAAACAAGTATATGTATATTAAGAATACGTTTAATTTAAAAGAAGTACTCTACCATACCTTCTGTTAAAAAGAAAAAGGTATTTTAAAAAATTGTTGGCCGCGCACGTTGGCACATGCTTGTAATTCAGCACTTTGTGAGGCCAAGGTGGGTGGATCACAAGGTCAAGAGGTCAAGACCATCCTGGCCAATGTGTGAAACTCCGTCTTACTAAAAATACAAAAATTATCTGGGTGTGGTGGCACGTGCCTGTAGTCCCAGCTACTCAGGAGGCTGAGGCAGGAGAATCACTTGAATCCAGGAGGCAGAGGTTGCAGTAAGCCGAGATTGCACCACTGCACTCCAGCCTGGTGACAGAGCAAGACTGCGTCTCAAAAAAAAAAAAAAAATTGTCTCTGGAAGGATGCACAGGGAGCATTACTCTGGTTTCTTCCAAGAGGGAAATGAGGAACTAGAGAGCATGGCTAAGTGGT
The DNA here is from genome assembly GCA_031835075.1 of Saguinus oedipus. Lineage (NCBI taxonomy): Eukaryota > Metazoa > Chordata > Mammalia > Primates > Cebidae > Saguinus > Saguinus oedipus. Next base: position 4,879,922 of record CM063172.1, on the reverse strand, counting down.
GTTTCGCTTTTGTTTTTGTTTGTCTATCTGTTAGCTTTTTATTATTTTATTTTGCAGGTTTGAATTTCAAACCATGTGAATCTGTTACATGCTCATAATAATAAGTTTAAAATAAAACTTTTGGCTGTGTGCAGTGACTTACACCTGTAACCCCAGAGCTTTGAGAGGCTGAGGTGGGGGGGATACTTGAGGCCAGGTGTTTGAAATCAGCCTGGACAACATAGTGAGACCCTGTCTCTGTAGAAATAAACAAATAAAAATTAGCCAGATATGGTGGTGCATGCCTGTACTCCTAACTACTTGGGAGGCTGAGGCAGGAGGATCTCTTGAGTCCAGGAGTTTGAGGCTGCAGTGAGCTATAATCACTCTCTGCACTCTATAATTATTGCACTCTAGCCTGTGCAATGAGGTGAGACCTTGTCTTAAAAAAAAAAGTTAGACAAATAAATAAATACAAACAAAACTTTTGTCTCAAAATATGTAATATTCAGTACTAAAGAATTCTGAATTATAGAGCTTAAAGTACTTAAAAGATACTTAATAACTATTATCTCATTTAGAAGAATTTTTATACAAGTATAAGTTGTATCCAGAAAATTATCCATATCAGCAAGCTAAGTTTTCTCAAAATGTCATATCCATATAATTAGCTCACAGATAATTAGCAGGTAGCCACCACTCAGATTCTGTATTCCTAATCTAAAAATTAGAAATTTGAAATGCTCCAAAATCTGCAACTTTTTGAATGCTGACATGATTCTCAAAGGAATGCGCATGGAGTATTTCAGATTTTGGATTTTCGGATTTGAGATACTTAGTAAAATGCAAACATTCCAAATTGGAAAAGATCTGAAGTACTTCCAGTTCCAAGCATTTTGGATAAGGGATCTTCAAGTGTTAGCTAATAAGACCCTTTATCGTCTCTTTTAGACTTCAGCTCCTTCAAGGTAACCTCTATCTTGACTTCTAATAGCATGAACTTTTTCCGTTTTAGAATAATTTTAATTTTCAGGGAGTTGCAGAGATAGTACAAAGACAGTACAGGAAAGTTCCCTTTCTTTCACCTAGCCTTTCCCCCATTGTTAGGATTTTACATTACTATGATACATTTGTCAAAAATAAGAAACTCACATTGATACATGAAACTCTATTAACCAAACCCTAGACTTTACGTGCCTTTCACCAGTTTTTCTACTGTTTTCTTCCCATTCCAGGATCCAGTCTGGAATACCCCACCGCATCTAGTTGTCGTATCTCCCTAGTCTACTGTTTTCTTCCCATTCCAGAATCCAGTCTGGAATACCCCACCCCGTTTAGTTGTCGTACCTCCCTAGCCTTTTTGGTCTGTGACAATGTCTCAGTCTTTTACTGTTTTTCATGACTTTAACAGTCATGAAGATCCTCTGATGTTTTTTCATAATTAGACTGGAGTTAGATGTTTTTTGAAATAATACAAGAGTAAAAGTTCCTTCTTGTCACATTATTTTAGGGAGTACATGAGATCCACATGACATCACTGATACTAACCTTCATCACCTGGTTTAGGTAATGTTTACCAGTTTTCTCTACTGCAAAGGTATTTTTTTTCCTTACTTTCCCTTAATACTTTTGTTTTCTTCCACGAATGATACTTTTGTTATTACAGCTAAAACTTCATTGCCAAATATTAGGTCATGTAAGTTTTCTTCTATATTTTATTCTAAAAGCTTGATAGTTTGATATAGTATATCTAGCCCTTTGATTTACTTTTAGTTACTTTTATATAAGGTGTGAGAGATGTCTCCAGGTTCATTTATTAACACATTGTGGTGTTCCAGTACTATTTGTTGCTAAGACTATCTTTTCTCCATTGATTATTTTCTCCATTGACGATAAAAAAGTAAAAACATATATAGTTTGCCAAATACTGAAAACTGCTATGGAAGAAATTAAAGAAGGAAAAAGGGATAGTGTGGGATTAGGTGTGGTAGCAGTGCTAACCTTAACTTTGGTGCTGAAATCTGTCAGTATTCTGTTCAACAATCCACTGTCCTTTACATGCCCATATCCCCTGGGAAAGGTGGGCCACATTACTAGCTTCATGGGGTGAATTCTGACTGATTCACACCAGTCATGTGGTCCCTTCTCCTGTAGCTGATTAGCTCAGGCAGCACCTGAGACTACGCCAAGTTTTGGCAAAGGAGACATAAGGGATACTTTTCTGGAAAGACATTCCTTGATCTCCGAAAGAAACAGATTGTTTCTTCCTACCTTTAACTCGTGTCTGCATGGACACATGAAACTGACCAGCATAAGGGTAAAACCTGCTGTGAAAGAGAGCAGAGGCAAGAAGACTGGGGGCAGTGGAGCCAGAGCTCTGATCACCCTGCACTGGGACCTTTCTGCCTTTGATGTCCTGTTTGGGGAGATAAGAAATTTATATAGTGTTTAAATTTGTTGAGTCAGGGTTTTCTTTACCTGAAGCCAAAAACATGCTGCATGATTCAAAAAGCTGGTCAGAACTTTAAAACATTATTATTCTACATTTTCCCCCAAGTTTTCCTGAGGAAAGACAGTGCTTGGTGCTCTTGGCCACCTAAGACAATGGTTAAAGATAGGCATGGCTAGTCTTACTGAAGAGGAGATTGGAGGCACATCAAAGCATCTCTGACTTCATCCTCATAGGCCTACTTCAACTATATTTGCCTTTGCTGTATGAATCTATTTGAGGGAAGTGAGATGGGTCCTTCCAGGTCTTCCTTATTATTACCCTTTAATTTTTCTAAAATTGGTCACTTTTCACCCTGGAAGGTGGCCATGAGGCTGAGGTGGGTTTTGGAGAAATGCTGTTGTCTGATGTGAGTCTCACCTGATGAGGGATCAGGATTTCCTTTCACATAAACTGGGAGGGCAGATTTTGGTCCCATTAGATCTGTTAGCTGACATTTAGCATTCAAAAGTATCTTGTGATTCACAGAAGTGCTATAAGATATTATGCAGAATTTTACCACAACATTCGACCATTCAATCAGATTTTTCTAAAGACTTTTTAGGTAAAAACAGAATCTATCTCTAATTTATGTATTAAGTGTGAACCCCTATCTTTCTTCCTCTCTAAATGGTGGAGTCTAAAATGCAGGGGGCTTGGCCAAGCAAGGTAGATGCCTGTGTATGTATGGGGGATATTTAGTGACAGTTGCCTGGAGTGGAGTGAAGAAACTTAAATAGAGTGAGAGAGAGGCAACTGTGGAGACCCAGTAAGAGTACTGCAGCCTGAATAGGGTGAAGAAGCTGTCTTCAAAAGGGGACAAGAGGAAAGCCCTGTGTTAATGTTGGAGCCTGACTGGAGTGAAGAGATTATCCATGTGACAGATAGGCCCATAGCACAGGCATTGGCACTTAAGCAGGATGAGGAGAACATCCACATAGAGGTGGTAGCTACAAGATGATGTCATACACAATCAAGATTGGTCCAATAATTAATTTAACAAGGATTATTAGCATTGGCCAGAAATGTGGTTGATAAACTGTGGCCATCAATTATTAATTAAATAGCATAAAAATATCTTAGGGAGACAGAAGGTAGAAACTCAGGATTCCACATACATAAACCTGTCCTTAACATACTACAGAGAATAATGATAGGCCAAAAAATATTTTATTGCCCACTGGGTTTTCCGTCTCAGATCCCCAGATTGTTCCTGAGTGAAGTTAGATAAATTATAGGAAGGACTCCTTATTAGTAGGCCAGAGTTGGCCTTGAGAGGGAGTAGAATTGGCTAAATGATTCCACCCAGACTTTTCTGGGATTTTTCAGTTCTTCCTGCTCTCCATGCCTTCTGATCACAGTTGCCTGACTAGAAACATAACAAGTGGCAAGAGAGTTGCCTTGGATTTTTCCTAGAAATCCAGACTCAGTTCTCAAGTCGCTGAGCTTTTGTTGGTGCAGATATTGCAATGACACTTCCACGTGCACGTGGTGAGGACATTTATTGGATCAGCTGCTCAGAGCACTCCCACAAAGTGGCACTTTCCTTTTTCCAAATTTGGGGCCTGAGGTGAACACCTCCCCAGAGGTATTTATAACAATGCTGAAGTTGTAGGGTGATATTCCTTCAGAGGCTGACAAAGAGAAGCTTGGAGGTATAACACATTTTGGATTCCAGTTCCTACATAACTATAAAATAAATTCTGCATCCTTAGACTAAATCAATATAATTGAAATTAAACGTGGTTCAGATCAAAGAGTAAGCTCATGAGTTTGTTAAACCACTGCTTGCAAATGCAGGAAATGAACAAGACGTGCAGTCTGTGTATTCCAGTTGGTTGTTGGTTTGATAAGCAATTCGCAGGCAGTAGATTAACAGGCAGAAAAATACAGTACTTAATATGACTACATCACTTATTTTGGAAACTTAGATGGCTCTTTGAAAATCTTCTTTTCCAACTGAAATGACTGATATTCATATTATTCAAAAATGACAACCCCTGTGCCATCTGAGATTTGTTGACGCAGCATTTTTTAAAATAGTTATTAGAATAAAATATGAATGCTTACCTTGACACTTCACTATTGACGCTCTCTGGATAGCCTATTTAAATGTATGCTTTCAGAATGTTGCCAAATACCTTGCTTTCAACACCTCATTCCTCACCCATGCACCCACCTGCTCTAATTTCTGCGAGAAAACAACAGAAATTAGAGCGGGTGGGGTCATGAGTGAGGAAATCACTCACTTCCAATGATCGTTTAGTTGCTACGGGTTAAAAATGCCTCTACTATTACTCTAGAGAGTTCCTCCAAATCACTAACACCTACTCTACAAGCTTTCAGTCAGTAGATGGTGTGAATGTATCAAGACTGCCACTAGACAAAGGAAGTTCCAAAACACGACCAATGTTGCCCATGGATTTCAAATCCAGGGGCAAAAATGTAATACAACACATGACTTAGAAGCAACTAAATATTGGTATTTTAGGGCATCCTCTTAAATGCATCCCAGAATTTCACACAAATTGTACCACAGTAGAGAAGAAACATGCTTGTTCACATATACTTCAAAGGAACAAAAAAAAAACTTTTGAAATATTTTTATGATTTCGACTGTATTATATTTGCAGTAATATCAAGCTAAAGTTCTTGAAGACGAATTTCTTAGAAAACAGGTGGAAGCCATTGATGAGAAAAGCGTAGTATTGATATTGTTTCTGTATTCTTTGACTAAGGTGATAGAATAAAGGAAGTAGAAATGGGCATATAGGCAAGTCAGTTTTGTAAGAACAAAAGGAAAATGAGGCTCAAATCTAGAGAATCAATGCAGAAACTAGTGTACATACTTATTAAGTCAATGCATGTAAGAGAAGCAGAGATTGATTGATTGAATGATCATTTGATAATGTGAGCTTTTTAAAAGATAAATGAAAAATACCACCTTTTGCTGTGAAGAATAAATCACAAGTGTGTTAAACGTGAGATTATTAACATAAATAAAATGTATAAAATACGTGCAGCAGAGAAGGGTTTTAGAAACTTTTCTGACAATATCACCCAACAAGAAATATAGTATTATAGTGTAACAGGACATACTCAGAAACACAAACACACGTAAATGAAATAGAATATTTACCAAACAGTTACTTTTATTTCAGAGCAAAATACACTCTGAAATTTTAAATCTTATTGAATAAGGCCTTGATTTATCCTATTATACATCTCATTTAAAAATATATATATATTGTTTATATCCATTCGAATTGATTTCACTAGTGAGTCAAGATTAGTGCTTTGGAAAACTCTGGTTTTAGGGTAACCTCCAAGTTACCAAAGGTTCCTACAAGCTTGGCCAATGGGAGAACTCTACCTCTAGCAGCCAGGGCAATATGTTCAAGAATTAGGGAAGTGACCAGGGCTGAGCCAATAAGTTTTTGCTGAGACTCTCTAATCTGGAAGCAGAACCCAAACACCTCGTCTTCTCTTACAGTAAAGATAGAAGGATGAGACTCCAGACTTCCAGGCAAGGGCCTTTCTCTCTTAGAAAAGATTAACTGAAGGAAAGTGATTGGCAAGAAAACAGCAGACGTTAGAGAAAATGGTGTCACAGACGAGGAAAGATAAAGAAAATAAAAGAAAGGAGAGCGAATGAGAAGGAGAGAAGAGGGAACAAAAGAAGGGAGATGGAAGGAAAGGGGGAGGAAGAGAATGGGATTAAAGTCTTGAATTCTAGAGAGAGAATCCAAGATGGCTGATTGCTAACAGCTCGGGATTGTAGCTCCCAGTGAAAGCTCAGAAAACGTGAGGACGCCACATTTTCAGAGGAATTTTCGTCGCCCACAAACCAGAAGATTTCCAGTGGAGGAGGCCCGCGGGTCGCCAGCGCGACTTCTGTGGTCGTCGCCTCGGCGCGGCAGCTCTTCGTGCACAGAGACTGGTGTTTGGAGCTCCGGGAAGGCAGAGCCGCTTGTTGCGGACTCAAGCAGGAAGCCAGACCGGAGATTCCCAGGCAGAAGAGCACCATCAGTCTTATCGCTGCTGTTTTGGCCGGCGCAGAGGGTGGCTCAGATTCCAGCACTGGGAATCAATAAATTGGACATCCTCTCAGGAACCTAATCAGAAAGGCGCTAATTGTAAAGACAACAGATGGATAAAATCACAATAAAGGGAAAAAAACAGCCTAAAAAGGCCGAGAATACCGAAAGTCAGAAACCCTCTCCCTCTACAGGGGATAGCAATTCCTCATCAGCAATGGAACAAGCCCTAATGGAAGAGGACTGTGTTCCGTTATCTGAAGTAGGCTTCAAAAGGTGGATGATAAAAAATTTTGGGGAGTTGAAAGAACTCATTCTAACCCAATCTAAAGAAACTAAGAACTTTGAAAAAAGGTTTGACGAAATGTTAAAAAGAATGGACAATATAGAGAGGATTATAAATGAACTAATGGAGTTGAAAAATACAACACGAGAACTTAGTGAAATATGCACAAGTTTGAATAGCCGAATTGATCAAGCAGAAGAAAGGATATCAGAGGTCGAAGACCAATTTAATGAAATGGAACGAGAAGACAAGAATAGAGACAAAAGGATAAAAAGGAATGAGCAAAGTCTCCAAGAATTATGGGACTATGTGAAAAGACCTAATCTACGTTTGATAGGTGTATCTGAATGTGATGGAGAGAATGAATCCCAGCTGGAAAATACTCTTCAGGATATTATCCAGGAGAATTTTCCCAATCTAGCAAAGCAGGACACTATTCAACCTCAGGTAATACAGAGAACACCACAAAGATATTCCTTAAGAAGAGCAACCCCAAGGCACATAATCGTTAGATTCACCAGAGTTGAAATGAAGGAGAAAATACTAAGGGCAGCCAGAGAGAAAGGTCTGGTTACCCACAAAGGGAAGCCTATCAGACTTACAGCAGATCTCTCAGCAGAAACCCTACAAGCCAGAAGAGAGTGGGGGCCGATATGTAACATCCTTAAAGAATAGAACTGTCAGCCCAGAATTTCATATCCTGCCAAACTAAGCTTCACGACTGAAGGAAAAATAAAATCTTTTATGAACAAGCAAGTACTCAGAGATTTTATTACCACCAGGTCTGCTTTACAAAAACTTCTGAAAGAAGCATTACACACAAGAAAGGAACGACCAGTATTAGCCTTTCTAAAAATATACCAAAAAGTAAAGAGCATCAATATAAAGAAGAATTTACATCAACGAATGGATAAAATAGCCAGTTAACATCAAATGGCAGTAATCCTAAATTTAAATCGACTAAATCCCCCAATCAGAAGATACAGCCAAAACCTAACGGTATACTACATCCAGACCCATTTTATATCCAAAGATACACAAAGACTAAAAACAAAGGGTTGGAGAAAGATTTACCAACCAAATGGAGAGCAAAAATAAATAAATAAACAAAAAGGAGTTGCAATTCATGCATTTGATAAAACAGATTTCAAAGCAACAAAGATAGAGTGGTATAAGGATCAATGCATCCTAACACCCAGATACATAAGACCCATAAAGAGATTTAGACTTAACAAGACAGAAAATTAATAAGGATATCCAGAATCTGAACTCAGATCTGGAACAAGTAAACTTAATAAGTACTTGTAGAGCTCTGCACTTCCGATACATAAAATACACATTCTCCACTTTAAATACACAAAATAATGATCGGCCATTATTAATACCCATTCATAGAATAAAGCAATATTCCTGTTCTCTCTCCCTCTTTTTCTTCCTCTTTTTTCCTTTCCTTCTAAAAAAAATAAAATAAAATAACAAAAAAAAAAAAGTCTTGAATTTTATACCTTGAGATGGAGCTGTTCTTGCTCAATCCATTGTTCTTTCGGTTGAGTGAGCTCCCTTACTCCAGTTGCTTTCTTTGCTGAAGTTGGCTCAATGTGTCCTTCTGCCTGAGGGATCATATATGCCTGACATAGGTCATCCACAGCCTTTAACTTGATACAACGAAAACCCCAATCCCAGCACAATAGCCAATAAAATAAACTTGGTCTTTCGCCCCAACCCATCGTCACTCTTCTCTTTATGAAGAAGTCAGCTTCGTTCTTAGTCTTAGTTTGTCATTGGGGATTATATAAAGAATAAGGCAGATGTAAAGAGCAAGCTTGAAATCCAGTAAAAGAATGGATTTTTGCTTGTCGTCCAAGGAACAAAAACAATTAAAAACAAGTCTATGGTTGCTCTAGTTTGAATGATTGTGCTCCCTTCAAAATTCATGTTAAACATAATCCTTTCGTTGGTGGTATTGAGAAGTTGGATCTTTTGGGAAATGATTAGGTAATGGGGACTCCAACCACATAAAAGGAATTAGAGGTCCTTAAAAAAACTTTGAGGGTGAATTTGGCCCTCTTGCCCTTCCATGTAAGGTCACAGTATTTTTTTTCCCTTTGGAGAATGCAGCAACAAAGCACTGTCTTGGAAGTAGAGACCTAGTCTTTACCAGACACCAATCCTGCGAGCACCTTGATCTTAGACTGCCAGCATCCAGAAATGTGATAAATAAATTTCTTTTATTTATAAATTATACAGTCTGTGGTATTTTGTTATAGCAGCATGAAATGGTCGAAGACAATGGTTAAAGATAGGCATGGCTAGTCGTACTGAAGAGGGCACCAAGGCACATCAAAGCATTCCTGACTTCATCTTCACAGGCCAACTTCTATATTTGCTTTTGCTGCTATGAATCTATTTGAGGACATTGAGATGGGTCCTTTCCCCTAAGATCTTCCTTATTATTATTCTATAATTTTTCCAAAATCGATCGTGATTGCGCCCTCATAAAACAAGAGAGCACTTGCTTTCTCTCTCTTTTTCTGCTTTCTGGCACTTGGGGATATAGTGAGACGATGGCCATTTGCAAGTCAGGAAGTGGGTCCTCAGCAGACATTGGACCTCCTGGTACCTTAATCTTGGAGGTCTCAGCCTCTGGAACTGTGAGAAATAAATTTCTATTGTTTAAGCCTATAGTAATTTTTCATGGCAGTCCAAATAACTAAGACAAACTGTCTAACATTTGGCTTGTCTCCTTCCTGGCTAAATATATAAAAATGCAGCAAGCTCGCCTAGCAGCTGCCCCTGTGGTATTGCTTAGAAATGACTTACCTGCTTGAAAGATCACTGTCTACCTGAAACGTCCTAGTGGAAAACCTGGAAAACCAAAATGATGAAATTTAGCAAAGCAGCCAAATACAATATTATAACATAAATATCAACAGCATTCATCCAAAGAAAAGCAGTTCGAAAATATAATGTAACAGTCTCATTATATTTATATACAGATATGTTATTAGCAAGAAAAACAACTTACAATAATCTCCATAAAATGTGTAAAGCTCTGTGAAGAAAATCATAGAGCTTTACAGAAGTACGTAAAGAGTTTGTATACCTCAAAGTATCTAACTTCCGAAGTGGCAAATCATAAGTCTATACAAATGTCTGACATCTATATTAATCTAAAAATTCAATGCAATTCTTATAGAGGTTTCTTCAGAAGTTGAAAAACAAAGTGTTTCTACAGTTCGATTGGAATCAAAGATAATTCCAAGACTTTCAAAGGACAGTTGCCCTACTGTGGCCAAAAATATGTTAAAACTAAGACACAGGATGATGGCAATTGAATCCAGAAAAAAATTAAATCCAACAATTACACAATATGTGTCTAACCTCAATAATTAGATAAATTAATTCAGGCTATTCACACTAAAAGCAATGGGGCTGATATGGTTTTACTGTGTCCACACCCAAATCTCACCATGAATTGTAATAATCCTCACATGTCAAAGCCGGGGGGGACAGGTGGGGATAACTGAATCATGGGGGCATTTTCCCCATCCTGTTCTCATCGTAGTGTAGGTCTCGTGCGATCCAATGTTTTTAATAAATGGAAACTCCCCTCACATGCTGTCTTTTGCCTGCTGCCATGTAAGATGTGTCTTTGCTGCCTACCATGATTGTGAGGCCTCTCTAGTCATGCTGAACTGCGAGAATGTTAAACTTCCCTTTATAAATTACCCTGTCTCAGGTATGTGTTTATCAGCAGCATGAGAATGCACTAATATAGGGGCCTTCACTCAAAGTGAACTGAGACCGTTTTTGGCAACATAGTAGGTTTTCTGAAACACAGACATACAAGCATATGCTATCCTTCATTAGGAAAAATCAGAAACAAAATAGACCTACTTTTTAAATTTAAGGGAGGAAGGAGAAAAGTTTTCCTAAGTCAATCATATAGGATCCTGAACAAGTCACGAAGACGTAATACAGAGACATCGATCAGAAATACCAATACATCGAGAGGTAGCTATTAACAGAAAGTGTTGATGGTTGTGAACAGAGCGTTTGTCTTATGCTCTTTGAATCCTCAATAGCAGCTTATTTAGATAGAACTGGTGTAATTGATAATGGCCTTAATGTCCTCAGAAGTAGCATAGCTATTCAAGTCCCTGAGTAGGAGCAGGTGCACAGATCATTAGCTCCCTCTGGAGGTGACAGTGCAGTACCTGTTATGGTGAGCCTACAGGGAGTCTTGTCCTAAGGGAGTCAAGCAGGGAGTGTGCTTGACGTATCCTTGACAAAATAGTTCTCATACATTTTGCCTTGGATGAAATGCCCATGTTGGAGCACACTTATTATTTTGTACAGTAGATCTCCTGAACCAAACTTATTCCTCCTAACTAAAATTTTGCATACTTTGACCAACATTTCCCCAACCCGTAGCATTTGATAACTTCTGTTCTCCTGCTTCTATAAATTTGATATTCTTAGATTCCATATACAAGTGAGATTATGCAGCGTTTGTCTTTCTGTGCCTGCCTTTTTTTGCTTACCCTAATGTTCCTTCGATTCATCCGTGTTTTCACAAATAGCATGACTTCCTTATTGTTAAAGGCTGAATAGTAATGTTTCTTGAACAGAGAACACACGGTGACAGAATGGGTGTCCTCAGTAGGTGGTTGAATCAAGGTCTTGAAAATACTGGATGCTCCTATAACCTTAGGTGTACCCTGGATATTTAGTGTTTGCTATATATTTAGTATACCATAAGTGTCTTGTGCCCAGGTGTCTTGTTTCTTTCAGGCCTCATGAATGTAGGTATCTCTTCATCCTCCCATTTCTTAACCTATGCGTGATATACTTATTAATTTCCATGAACACATAACATATAACTCTCATACATCCCCATCCCATTCATGTTCTTGCCCTCTATAGAAAAAATAAATATTCTCATATTATACAAAAAATAAATATTACACATAGCTTTCTTGGAGCCCTTTCTAGAGATTGTAGAACACTTCAAAACTTTAGACATATCAAAATCTGTTTCTGGCTTCCTTGAAAAGATAACAAGTGTCTACAGGTGACAAGGAAAATCCTGCAGATACTTGTATTCAAAGGAAGTCTGAAAAAAAGTCTGGTTGGATAAAAAATAATGGAAAACGGCATGTAAAAGTATCTGCAGTTCTACTTTGCTTGGATGAGGCACCTTCCAGAGAAGTTAGCCATTAAGGTGTGTGTGTGTGTGTGAAGGGATATAGTCCTTATTCACCTCTGCTTTTTGGTTTGGATGAGGCACCTTCCAAAGAACTCAGCCATTAAGATGTGGGTGTGGGGGGGGGGGGGCGGGGTGTGTGTACAGTCCTTATTCACCTCTGCTTTGGGTTTGGCATTAGAGGGCGCTATTTCGCAGGGGACATCTGGTTGTGGGAAGCAGAGTCGCGCTGAAATCCCAGACTTGGTCTTCCCTGACAGGGCTCCAGCGCTATGTGCTCCAGAAGGGCAACTACTCAGAGCGGGTCGGGGCCGGCGCGCCGGTCTACCTGGCGGCGGTGCTGGAGTACCTGACCGCCGAGATCCTCGAACTGGCGGGCAACGCGGCCCGCGACAACAGGAAGACCCACATCATCCCGCGCCACCTGCAGCTGGCCATCCGCAACGACGAGGAGCTCAACAAGCTGCTGGGCAAGGTCACCATCGCGCAGGGCGGCGTCCTGCCCAACATCCAGGCCGTGCTGCTGCCCAAGAAGACCGAGAGCCACCACAAGGCCAAAGGCAAGTCACGTCCCCAGGTAATAAAGCCCAGCATAGCAGATGACCTACTTTTCGATGGGAAAAAAAAGTAAAACCAAAGGCCAACCACGAGTTTAATAAAGTCTCTCCATTCCTTTCATTTATTACCTTGATAGTCTCCACTTTGTTTTCTTTAGCAATATTATGTAAGATTGGTTTTCTGAAAGCTGAGTGTAGCACTGGATTTTCATCCAAGTTGTATTAGGTTGATGCAAAAGTAATCGCGGCTTTTGCTATTACGTCTAACAGCAAAAACCGCGATTATTTTTTCACCGACCTAATGATTTTGTGAGACACTTTTATGTGGTATCCAAAAAAGCACTTATAAAGCAGTTTTGTTCATGTAGGCTGTTTTATTTGCGTCAAGTTATAATGAATTTGTCAACTGATGATTAATTTATTCAAGCCTAAGGGACAAGCTTTAATGCTTTTTATTTGGTATGTTAAGATTGTATTTAGCCTTTAGATATGTTAATATAGGGAGGTATGTATGTGCCACTTGGTTAAAGGTTTCACTCTGTGGGCTGTCAGCTTTCCCAAGAGGTCTCATTCCAGGACGGTCAACCAGGCTGATATGAAGGAGGATTACAGGTCAAAGGAAGCTCCTACAACGGCCTCTGTCAGCCACATTTCTGCCAAAGTCTGACTCTGTAGAGTCCAGATCTGGAGAGTTCATCCAGGTCTGTAACCTGTAGTTAAAGGGAGGGTACCCTAAACTTCATTTCTAGACAAGCCTGTCTCCAAAGCATTGGTTCAGATTGATTTCCTTTTGCCTGATACTAACTCTAAGGGTAAGTAAATCCTGTCTCTGAAATGGTGTTGCATCTTCCAGGAGTGAACATTTGGCCCAAGGTGATGTTTACATGGCTTCATAAATATCTGTACATATGGCAGATGTAAGTCTAAACTTTACTTTTATTAAACCTAACTTGAGATCACCTTAAGCTTCTTTGATGGCTACCATTGTCTAACAACCTGAAGCTTACGTCAGTTCCCAGACTGGACTGTGGAACAGAGTTTGACCTAGAGTAAAGAAAGAAGTATGCATACAAAACATAACCTTTGACTTTGAAGTCCAGAGGAGAAATAGATGTATCTGCCCATTAAATCCACAGGGTAATGAAAAGCAAAGCAATTACATGGTTGAACAATTATTTTCTAGGATGTCCTTTTTGAAAGGCCAAGCAAAAGCATTATGTCTGGGAAGCAGAGCCATTATTAATAGAAATGAAATACATACAATGTGCAGTAAAGAGAGAATTTCAACCCTTTTGGAGTGCATCTGACCTAGAGTAAAAATATACATTTTTACAGTGTGCTGCAATATTACTGTATAGGCTTATTATGTAAACGTATGTGTTGCAGAATCAAAAGTTTCCCAAAACACTCCTGACTCTTACTAAGTGGAATGCACTCTGTTCTGTTCCATTCCACAGCCTCATCCATTGTGTTTAAAAAATCATGCTGGCTAAATTGATAAGAGGTGCTAATTGATGAGTAATGACTTATAGTTTGAAAAATATTGGGGTGATGGGAATGACCAATCAGAGAACTTGGCACTGCACCCACAAGGCTGCAGCAATAAAGAACTCCGGGCTGGGCCAATAAGACCCTTTCCTAGGTTTTGAACACAGCTGCTTTTTCTTATCTTTTATGATGTGATGAAGGAGACTCCAAAACTGCCAACTGATTTGCCTGTTGCCTCTTGGAGAAGATTTAAGAGAAGGGAGAAAGTGCAAAAGAACAGCTGAAATAAGAGTTGAAAAGGTCTTCATTTATGTTGGGGCAGAGATTTCATTCCAGTCTTTCTGGTCTCTGGAACTGTGCTTGTTCCACCTGCTCCTTCTTATCTTCTGTGACCTACCTCTATCTCCATCTTTTTTTCTCTTTCTTTTTCTTCCAAAGCCATTTCAGTTGGATTTCTTTCACTTGCAAGCACAGGTGTCTGACAAATAGAAGCCACAACTAACCGAGTAAAATAAAAACTAAATCTTGCAATGCAAAGGCCAATAATTAGGAATGGCTCTTAATCCTCTCTTGTAACAACTTTGACATGGTCTTGCTCCTCATCCTGATTTAGCACCAAGAGAAAAATAAGGGTCTGAGTGGGAGAGAAAGGGATCAAAAGGAATCGAGCCAAATTAAGAGCTTCATAAAGGCAGCAGAAGGAAAAAATAAAATTAAAAAAGAAGAGAATAGGAGAGAGATTACCTTTTTGATTTTTCTCCAAGTTAATATTTGTAGTCTTGCTACACTTTAAGCGATTGAAGTGATCATTAGGGGCTAAGAAACAAAAATGTTTCAGATAAAAACATGGAGCCCAAGATTCAAAATGCCGGCACCTCACACACCCATCCCAGCAGCACAACCAACATTCACCCTCATTTGCTAAGACAAGCTCTTGGAATCAGAAAGTTCATTAAGCTGCACTTCAGTAGTAAATAACATTTAAGTTTTGGAAATATACTCTTCTATTTGGCAATTCAACAACATCACTTGTAACAAAAACCAACAGACAAGTGCAACTCCACAACCTCAAGACAGAGCACCAGACAAACCAGAACCCCTCTCCAAACTAGAAGAATATTAGTATAAATATTTAACATAAATAAATGAATAATATCAGAAATATATGCTGGCATACTTAAAACAAAAATTAGATGTGTGAAAAAGAAGGTTTTCTTAAAAATGGCAAATATTCCTAGAATTAGGGAAGAAGGAAAGAAAGAAGAAAGGAAGGGAAGAAGGAAGAAAAGAATAATAAAGAAATGAAGTAAGGAAGAAAGGAGAAAAGGAGAGAAGGAGGGAGAGGGAAGGAGGAGGGAAGGCAGGAGGGAAGGAAGGGAGGGAGGGAAAGAAGAAGGGAGGGGAAGGGAAGGGAGGAAGAAGGGAGGGGAAGGGAAGGGAGGGGAAGGGAGGAAGAAGGGAGGGGAAGGGAAGGGAGGGGAAGGGAGGAAGAAGGGAGGGGAAGGGAAGGGAGAGGAAGGGAGAGGAAGGGAGAGGAAGGGAGAGGAAGGGAGGGGAAGGGAGGGGAGGGGTATCAGGAACTTGGAAACAAATTGATATCCCTCAAATTCACGGTAATACCAAGATACAAAAAGAGAACAATGAGAGGGAAATTTTACAGGAAATTGATGTTCAACGTTGGTTTCAATGTTTGCCTAATAGATGGAATAGTCTGGAGGGTAGGAGAATGGACACAACAGCCAGACTTTCTGGGTGGTTGGACTGCTGACTCCATAGCTTCCTAGCAAGTTACTTAACCTCTCTGTAAACTGGCATAATAATATTACCTACTATAGAAGTTTGCTGTGAGAAGTAAAGGTCCTGTTATATGTAAAGTGCTTAGAACAGTGCCCAGCACATATTTAGTGTTAAATAGGCCTTATTAAAAGAAGTCTCTGAAAAGGGGATGAGGGGTAGAGTAGAATGATTACAAAGAAAGAGATAACCACAGTCTTTATTTGAGGATATATTTAGTAAATTAAATTACATGGAAAATTATGTTGGAATATTTGTTGAAATGGCATATGGATTAGTCTGGAGAGACTCAAGATTTCTAGATTTTTGAAAGTTCCTGTTCATAAAAAATGTCTCTTTATTTAGTTCAACTTTAATACCTTACAATAAAGTTTTACAATTTTCTATATAATAATCTTCCACATTTTTTGTTAGATTGATTCCTAAGTTTTATATCCTTTTGTTGCTGTTACATTCTTTTATTGCCATTGTGAATTTTATCTCTTTCTATAATATCATTTTTTTTGTTTGTTTTGGGCTGGGAATTAAAATGCAATCGGTCTTTGAATATCACTTTTCCATCTGTTAAATTTGCTAAACTCATGTTAATTGTACTAATTTATGTACCTTTTTTTTTATGTAGACAATCATATCATCGGTTAATAATTATAGTTTTACTTCTTTTCTAATTGCTTCACATTTCTTTCTTGTATTGTGCTAGTTAGGCCTTCTGGGGAATAGATGTAGCAAACACCTCTTTTATGTATCCGATTGTAATAGGAAGATTCACCTTTGGAATATTTGTTGTAGGTTTTACAGATGCTGTTTTATTAAATACAGGGAATTTTATGTTATTCATTGTTTGCAGGGAATGCTTTCGCTTTACTTTTTTTTTTTTTTAATGCATACAGTATTTGCAAATAAATCAATATTTTTTGACCGATGACTGCCTCCAACTTTTAAATTTAATTATATTTGATTATTTTGAATGAATTTGATTTTTAATTGCTTTGAGTCATTAATATTACTCATGACATTTAAGAGGTGTTAACAGAAATAATAATGATGATAATTATGACAGATGATAACCTTCATTTATTGATTTTCTGTTTTATGCAAAGTATGATGGGTGGTTTCATTTTGTTGCATGATTTATTCCTAATTTTTTTCAATCATCTCCAAGTGAGACTCAACAAGGTAATATACATTTGCTCCAAGTTCTAGGTAGTAAGTGAAGTTATGTTGATATGAACTCGGCATGGGATAATCATATAACTTGCGCTGCTTAAAGAATGCAACACTTTCTCACTTGATAGTTATGACATTCTTTATGCTCTACAGATATCAACTTCATGTTTTTTACCATTCTATCTGAAAACACATAACACCTCAGCCCAAAAGCACTCCTGCTTTTCTTTTGTGTATTCTCCTAAAGATTCTATTTGTCACAATTGTTCTTTTTTCTCTTCCGAAGCCATTACCCTCAATGTATGATTTTGCAGTTTTAGCTGTGCATTCTGGGTACTACAGTCGCTGAAAGAAACGGCATCGAAACTGGAAAGGAGAGTAGAAAGCAGACATGTCTGAGGAAAAAAGTAGGATGTGTTTTCAGTATGACAATCTAGGACATAAGTGAATGTGTAGATAACAAAAAATGCACCATTTTGCTCAGTGGATAAAAGGCAAAATAATAGAGATGCAGTGTTCCAATAGTGTTCCAGATGGACTGCCTGGCCCATGACCAGCTGATGTCAGACTGATACCTAGAGTAACCACAGTGACCCCATTGGTCATAGAGATGGTAAAACAGGAGTCTGACTATAAAAGGATTTACCAGAACCATGAAGATGTAAGGTTCGGAGCAGATATAACATCACATGTAGGTACATTGTTTAGAGCAGAGTGTGCATGAAAAACCAGCCAAGCTCCAGAGAATGACCACTGCCACTTAGTCAAGTCTTCTGTTATAAGACTCAGGCTCATTCCGTGTTTCTGCTTGACAGCTGCCCCTGAGTCATCAGAATCCCTACTGGACATTGTGAGCTTTGAGGGAGGGTGTGAATCTGAAAGATGCTTCCTCTGCCTGGGCCCATCCTGGGCTTCCTGTAGGTAGGAAGACTGGAGACAGGTTTCCTATGACCACAGTAGGATTGTGCCCTGGAGTTCTCTGAAATGTAACCCAGAATCAGAGCCTGCATCCTGCTGAGTTGTCATGTCATTGATTATTAACAACATTGTTCATAGTCTTATGAAAACAAGTCTGAAGATAACTGGTTTTTTGTTGTTGTTGTTTTGATTGAGAGAGAGTCTTGCTGTGTCATCCAGGCTGGAGTGCAGTGGCATGATCATAGCTCACTGTAACCTTGAACTCCTGGGCTCAAGGGATCCTCCTCATCAGCCTCCTGAGTAGTTGGGACTACAAATGCATGCCACCATCTCCAGCTAATTAAAAAGAAAATTTTTTTTTGTAGAGAGGAGGTCTCACTTTGTTTCCCAAGCTTGTCTCAAACTCCTGGCCTCAAGCAATTTTCTGGCCTTGGCCACCCAAAGCACTGGGATTACAGGCGTGAAGCACCAAGCCTGGCTAAGGATACCTGTTAAAGCAGAAATGTGTACCCTGTCTTCTCTGATGATTCCCATAGCTAAAACAAAGCAGTTTAAAAATCAATCTTATTTAAAAGGAAAATGTAAATTCGTTTTTTTTAAAAGGTGGGTATTACAACCTAAGTCAAGGAAATAACTCAATTTATATTCAAGGGTTTAATCACAGAAGTGAAGAAAAGCTGGAATTGTTATTCTTTCTACACAGAGACAACTTAGCATTTAAACAACTCATGAGCACTTTAAATAAAGTTAAACATTAAATTGAAAAACCAAGTAACATTTTCTGACTTGGATAATTCAGGGTCAGAAACATTTCCTATGATACGTGAATCCTAAAGTTGATAATTATTTATCCCAGGGTCCAGAGTCCTTCAGAAATGACTCAGGGAAAAATCTTGTATGTAGAAAGGTAAAATTGATACTATACCCACACCATAATGGACTTAAATTTTCCATACTTAAATTCTTAAAGTACAGATGGAAGAAATCTGTTTTTTTCTTCTATTTTATAAAGAATATAAGAAAAGTTACCTGAAAGCATTGTGAGGATGACATGTAATAAATGCTCAGCAAATGGTAGCTCGGACTCCCCAGGACCTAGGCTCCTGCTTCTGAATTCTTGATGTGTGATATATCCTGCCAGACTCCCACTCCTCAGCCAGGGTGTTCAGAGGTTGTTGACTCACTCTCCTCTCACAGTACAGTTCAAATGGGTATAAAGAGTCAAACTCAGAATCTAAAGGTGATCTCCTCAGGGCCATAAAGTAAGTAAGAAAAGATTTAAAGTCAAAGTGATGAGTATGAGCGAAGGCCAGGAAAGTCGTGAGAGCACAGAACAAGGTTTAAATTTTCAGGGCTGACTCTAATGCTTATATAAAGGAGTCTGGATTATGAACCCAGGACATTCAGGAGCTAGAAATAAACTACAGAAAGCTGGGAGTCTGAAGGCTTTGCCTCATCTGTGAGACAAGGACAAGCAGAACTATACACAAACTTGGAAAGCAGTGACAGTGTTTTTGACTTCGTGGGTGTTAGCAAGAGTTAACCACAAGAAACAGAGAGAGTTTGGCCTTCACTGTGCACACACAGGTATGCCAAATTTATGTTACTTATTTTCCAAAGTGGTTATGGAATGACCCATAAATGCTACAAGGTAGCATGTGTGCAAATTTAGAAATAATACAAAGCATTATTATATATAGTTTGTGAACGCTCATATAAATAATGGAGAAATCATATTTATGTCAGGCTTGTTTGGTTTGGTTTGGTGAGGAAAGGACAAGGACCCAGGGAAAGAGAAAACAACAGATGGAATGAAGTTCAAGTTTATCCATAATATTACAATTTACATATTTCAAAGAAAAACATTAACAAAATTTCAAAGAAGGGGGAAAACAAAAATAGCAAAGAAAAAAACACAAAACATACTCAACTCTTATATTTAACTATAATTTATCTGTTTTTAACCTTTTCGAAACGGACTAATGACATTAAACACACCACAAAGCAAAGCAAAATAACTACATGCAAGTCATGCAAGTGTCAGCACCTCTGAGGTGCTGAAGAGACACTCACAGGGGAAGGTGGAGAAGCTTACATCAGCCAGAAAGCAGAAAGAACTGCAGACGGGGGTTGGGCTACATTTCTGAATACTTCTTCAAAGCCTATTTGGCAAGAAGCCCTTCTCAGTCAACTTTGTAGTTCAGTGACTTTTATTAATGATTAGCAATTTAAGCCCCTGATTGGCAAAGAATCCTCCACTCTCTGCTCCAAAAGGTCCAAGGGAGCAAGCTTGGAGGAAACGCTGGGTTCAACTTGAAGCCCTTCTGCAGACATTAAGTAGGTAAGTCACTTGTCTTAGTGTTGAGATGAAGACCTCCAAGACTCTTTTCTGTATAACAACTGACAATTTTTATATACTCCCCAACCCAAAGTTTCCTCATATGATAAAAATATAAATGTAAAAATCCATATTAACAAGACCAACAAAAGTGAGGGAGAAGTGGCAAGAAGCCGAAGCTTTGTATCTGATCATCCATATGCTTTGAAACTAGTTAGTGGAGACAATAGTAGCTATGGAAGATAATTCCAAGAAACAGGCACTCGTAGGAGGCATTTAAAAGCAAAATTTTGCAGGTCAAACTGGCTACGAACAAATATCATCTGTCTCATTTACCAAATGGGTGATCTGGAGGAAGAGGGTGAGTAATATCTCCATCTGGGATTGATGTAAACTGGCTGGTGCAGTAGTTTATAACAGTAGCTATAATAATCATTTCTATTATACCAAGGGCTAGGGTGGCTTTTGTCCAAGAAAGCGCCTGGGGAAATGCTGCATGAAGATCCAGTGAGTTGGTGTGAAATTTAACCAAAATAAAATGGTGAGGGATAGGAGAGGAAATGGAGAGATGAGGCAATGGGACAGTCATGAGTCAGCAGAAGACAGTAGGTAGTCTGAGGGCAGTGGGAAGGAGGGAATCAGGGGGTCCTCAAGGTCAGAATGGATAAGGTGCAACTTTTTGTGGCAGCTGCAACTTCACAGATGTGTGGGAGAATGCTCCCTGCCTTTAAACTAATCATCTCTACTGGAAGGTCCTTGTCCTTTCCTCACCAAACCAAATCAAGCAGAACAAAACAAGCCTGACATAAATATAAATGAGTCTTTCTGTCTCAGTGTAGTTCCCTATGAACACTGCTTTGGAAAAGAAACTTCTCACAGTGCAATATATAGTTTCTGACCCAGATAACCAGCACAGTTTTCTAGTGAAAAACATGGAGAGCTGTTTAAACAAAAGGGGGTTACGTGTAGTAGAGCCACGATGTAGAAAGGCCACCAGTCTGATTGCAAGGGCACATTTAAGAGAAGATAATGAAACTGCATTTCTTATGTTGTGCTACGTGAGCCTGTTCTTGGCTCACCCATGGGTGCCGTGAAGTCTCCCTCTAGATTACTTCTCTTTCATCTACTCTTAGCCCCAGGCTGTGGGAAGGGTCAGCAGGGCCTGAATCCAGTGTTTTAAGTCAGTGAAATGTTTTGAGGTTACCATGGCAGTAGGTGTCTGTCATGGTGAGGTGGGTGAACCAGACCTGCTGGCAAGAGCAGATGTAACAACCTGGTTCGTTTGGAGTATCTAGGAGATAGGGTGTTTGTACAAGCTGTATGCAGGTGATAGACTGTCATGTGAAGCCTTAGATAGCTTTGAAAAGTAATATTTTCAAAAATCAGGAGGCAAATGGGAAGATCAGCATGGAATCGGGGGACTTTACCTGTCTGTGGAGACTGGAGATCATACTGATGAATAGAGGCAGTGGCAACACAAATGTGGGGCTGAATATGAAGGATGTCATCTCAGCAAGAGTACCTACGCTTTGCAGAAGAAGTCATATCAATGCAAAGGAAATCAGTGGGAAGTGAAGTCTGGCTCACGTTTCAGGGTTTTCATGCCTGGCTCATGTTTCAGGGTTTCATGTATATGTAGTATACATATAACACATCTATTTCTATATGTACATGTAAGTTTGTGTGTGTAGATATAGATATGTAGTGTGTGTAAATATAAACACACACACTTACACACACACTTAGATGAACATAGTGTGATAAATTTCTTAGGTTCAGGAAGTCCATGAAACAACAAATTAAGCCCAAATTTGTAGCCTTTGCCTTTTTTTTGGCCAGTCGTTGGGGGTGTTACAGCTCCTATCGTGGCCAATTCCAAGTTACCACCATGGCATTACTGAATTTAGAGCTGGGGAGAGATATGCAATAACACATTTTTATACAGTATTCTCACCATATAGATACAAGAGATGTAAAAAGCCTCAAGAGCAGAGCTTACAGTAAAATGTCGTGAAATAATTATGAAGTGATAAAGTAAAAATATATATTACCTTTTTAAAATATAACTAGTTGAACTCTAAATTCATATCATTTAATAGTTAACGGCAGTGTTCAATTAGTTTGAAAAATGTCTAAAAACATTAATAATAAGCTCTTTTAACCCCAAATGAGTTGTTTCCAGTACATCATTGCCCAACTGTGCAGTATTCTTTCTGAGAACAGTTTTAACCCTCTACCTTAATTCAGGTTCTTTCATGCCTTCGTCTATTTAAATAATGTTCCCCTCTGTTACAAGTTAATATAACTGGATATGTCTGTTTGGTTGTCTCATTTCTCTTTTTAGGATCTTTATTTAACCGTAGAAAACAAAAAGCCAACCATTCTTCCCATCAAGCAGCTACTTAATTTCTTGGATTGAGACAACAATGTCACATAGCCCTCATCCAAGTTATCTAAGGAAGAAGAAACTAAGAACCTATTCCAACAACAATAAATAGTTCAGAGAACTCAGTGTCTTAAGCCACCATTCTTGGCTGCTAACATGGGGTATATTCAAACATATGGGCATCATTTCTGAACATCATGCTATGTGTCAGTTGAAAGCAAGTTTACAAACACAACAACCTGTTACTAAAATAAGAGGCTATAACTTTAACCAAACAGATCCTGTTTATGAGAGAAATACAGTTCATTTCAGGGAGTCATCAGTCCATGTTGTAGGGGCCTCAGCTTACTATCGTGTTCTCACTAAGCACTTCTTCCTGGCCAGTGGTTGATGGTGTAGCACCCAGTCTTTCTGTCATTAACCAAGCTCAAGAATGCAGAGGCTGATGCACTGTGAAGAGGCCATAGATCTGGGCAACTCCCTCTGCCACTTAATTCAGGATAATTTTGGAGTGGCTTCCGAATGGAAACCTGACATTTTAGAATGCTCCAATCTAAGCAGAGCCCCATGATAGGGGGTGTTAAAGTCTCAATGCCATAGAGTCACATTAAATCAACATCATAAAGGAGCAAGGGAGTGAGAATAAACATCATTCAAAGGAGAAAAATTGTTAATGGAAACATCAGATTCCTGTTTAGCATTGTCATGTTGCATAAAACAGTGCAGGTTGACCCATCTTTGTCATTTGGTAAAATATGGCAATTTCCCTAGAAACGGAAGATCTGTGGCCGCACCACAGAATTAGAATCCCCAATGCCAAGACTTGAAAAGACATTAATACCACATTTATCATATGATCTAGATATTCCACTTCTAAGTATTTAAGAGAAATGAAACCACATGTCTATACAAAGACCTGTACATGAGTGTTCATAGCAGCTTTATTTCTAATGGCGAAAATCTGTGAACAATGCAATTTTTCATTAAAAATAAATGGATAAATTGTGATATAGTCATGGAATGGAATATTACTTAGTAATAAGCAGGAATGAACTATTAATATGTACAACAACATGGATGAATTTCAAAATAATTATACTGAGTGAAGTAAACCAGGAGAAAAGTGAGTTCATACTTTATGATTCCTGATATGGTTTGGCTGTGTCCCCACCCAGATCTCATCTTGAATTGTGGTCCCCATAATCCCCAAGTGTCAAACATGGGGCCAGGTGGAAATAATCGAATCATTGGTGCCGTTTTCCCCCATACCGTTCTCATGGTAATGAAGAAGTCTCATGAAATCTGATGGTTTTATAAATGGGAGTTCCCCTGCACAAGCTCTCTTGCCTGCTACCATGTAAGATATGTCTTTGCTCCTTCTTTTTGCCATGAGTGTGAGGCCTCCCCAGCCAAGTGAAACTGTAAGTCCATTAAACCTCTTCTTCTTTATAAATTACCCAGTCTTGGGTGTGTCCTTATTAGAAGCATGAGAACAGACTAATACAGTAAATTGGTTCCAGTAGAGTGGGGTGCTGCTCTAAAGATAACTGAAAATGTGGAAGCAACTTTGAAACTGGGTAACAGGCAGAGGTTGGAACAGTTTGGAGGGCTCAGAAGAACATAGAAAAATATGGGAAAGTTTGGAACTTCCTAGAGACTTGTTGAATGGCATTTGACCAAAATGCTGACAGTGATATGGACAATAAAGTTCAGGCTGATGTGATTTCTGTGGTTTCAGATGGAGATAAGAAACTTCCTGCAACTGGAGCACAGGTGACTCTTGCTCTGCTTGCAAAGAGACATGTGGCTTTTTGGCTGTGCTGTAGAGATATGTGGACCTTTGAACTTAAGAGGGATGATTTAGGGTATGTGGTAGAAGAAGGTTCAAAGCAGCAAAGCATTCATAAGGAAGCAGAGCATAAGAGTTTGGAAAATTTGCAACCTGATGATACAATAGGAAAGAAAAACTCATTTTCTGGGGAGAAATTCAAGCCTGCTACAGAAATTTGTATAAGCAGCAAGGAGATGAATGTTAATGACTAAGACAATGGGGGAAAATATGTCCAGGGCATATCAGAGACCTTTGTGACAGCCCCTTCAATCACAGGAACAGAGGCCTAGGAGGAGAAAATGATTTCCTGGGCCTTGACCCAGGGACCCCCTGCTGTGTGCAGCCTAGGGACTTGGTGCCCTGAGTCCCAGCCACTCCAGACAGCTCAGGCTGCGGTCTCAGAGGATGCAAGCTGCAAGACCTGGCAGCTTCCACGTGGTGTCAAGCCTGGTGGTGCAAAGAAGTCAAGAATTGAGGTTTAGAAACCTCCACCTAGATTTCAGAGGATATATGGAAATGCCTGGATGTCCAGGCAGAGTTTTGCTTTAGGGATGGAGCCCTCGTGGAGAACCTCTTCTAGAGCAGTGTAGAAGGGAAATGTGGGATTGGCCCCCATTGGGGCACTGCCTGGTGGAGCTGTAAGAAGAGGGCCACCATCCTCCAGACCCCGGAATGGTTTATTTACTGACAGCTTGCACTGTGCACCTGAAAAAGCTGCAGATACTCAATGCCAGCCCATGAAAGCAGCCAGGAGGGAGATGTATCCTGCAAAGCCACAGGGGCAGAGCTGCCCAAGGCCATGGGAACCCACCTCTTGCATCAGAGTGCCCTGGATATGAGACATGGAGTCAAAAGAGTTCACTTTGGAGCTTTAAGATTCAACTGCCCTGCTGGATTTTGGACTTGCATGGGGCTTATAGCCCCTTCATTTTGGCAAATTTCTCCCATTTAGAACAGGTATATTTACCCAATACCTGTACCCCCATTGTATCTGAGAAATAACTAACTGGCTTTTGATTTTACACGTTTATAGGCAGAAGGGACTTGCCTTGTCTCAGATGAGACTTCGGACTGTGGACTTCTGAGTGAATGCTAAAATGAATTATGACTTGTGGAGACTGTTGGGAAAGCATGATTGGTTTTCAAATGTGAGGACATGAGATTCAGGAGGGGCCAGTGGAAGAATGATATGGTTTGGTTGTGTCTGTCTCCACCCAAATCTCATCTTGAATTGTAGCTCCCATAATTCCCAAGTGTTATGGGAGGGACCCAATGGGAGGTAATTGAATCATGGACGTGGGTCTTTCCTGTGCTGTTCTCATAATAGTAAGTAAGTCTCATGAAATCTGATGGTTTTATAAATGGGAGCTCCTCTGTACAAGCTCTCTTGCTTAATGCCATGTGAGGTGTATGTTTGCTTCTCTTCTGCATTATGCCATGATTGTGAGGCCTCCCCAGCCATGTGAAACTGTGAGTCCATTAAGCCTCTTTTTCTTTATAAATTACCCAATCTCAGGTATGTCTTTTTTTAGCAGTATGAGAACAGACTCATACAATTCCATTTCTATAAAATTTCTAGAAAACATAAATTATATCAGAGAAAGCATATTATTATAGGATAAATGAGGGAAATACTAGGAGACACTACAGGAAGACATTACAAAAGAACAGGAGGAAACCTTTGGGATACTATAGAGTTGTCCCTTGGTATCCACAGGGGACTGGTTCTAGGATTCCCTCTGATATCAAAACCCGCAGATATTCAAGTCCCTGATATAAAGTGGTATCATATTTGCATATAACCTATATACATCCTCTAGATTTGCTTACCTGGTACAATGTAAATGCCAAGTAAATAGTTGTTACACTGTATTTTTTTAGTATTTTTTTATGATTGTATTGTTAGTTTTAATTTTTTTCCCTCTGGATTTTTGATCCATGATTGGTTGAATCTGCATATATGAACCTGAAGATACAGAGGGCCAATTGTATATTGTTCACTATCTTGATTGCATGAACCATCTCACAAGTATATACATCCTTCAAAACTTATGGAATTGTACACTTCAAATAAATGTGGTTCATTGTATGTCAGTTATATATCAATAATGCTATTTAAATTTATTTAAAATGGCTAGACATAGAGAGGAGACATCCAAAGGCCACACTCTGAACCTGATCCCAAACCAAGTAGGCCTATTTCAGCATTAAAAGAAAATATTAATCGCATTTAAATTGAGCCATTTTAATTGACAGCCATGATCCCATAATGATTGTCTAAAAAGGAGACATTAATGTAAAAAGTTATTAATACAAGGAGGACGCCATTACTACAGATATTTTAAAAATAAATTTGAATATGTAGAGGAGAATAGAAGGATGTTCTGTGTTTTGTTTTAAAGTACATATGCCTATTTATAAAATTTATTTTCCTAAAGAATGGATGGATTTGGGTTCTGGAGGTAGCGCAAGAAGTTAAGGAAAAGTGGGATCCAAGAAGAGAAAAGACCAACCACATCTGGTAACCACACACTATTGTGAAGTGGCAAAGAGAAGCAACACTAATTGTTACAACAGCCAGAGAGAGTTTAACTGCATGTCCTAACAAAGGGGCACACACACCATCCTCTCTCTTAGCGAAACATACCTCTGAAAAATAAAATGTTTATTATGAAAAGATATTAAAACGTTATTCCTTAGTTTGCAACAATGGTATCAGTCCAGTTCTGGTTAAGTACTAGTGTTTAGATTTTTTTTTTTAATTATTATATTTTAAGTTCTGGGGTGCATGTGCAGATCATACAGGACTGTTACATAGGTATACACATGCCACGGTGGTTTGCTGCATCCATCGCTCTGTAACCTATGTTAGGTATTTCTCCTAATGCTATCCCTCCGCAATCCCCTCACCCCCTACTATCCCTCCTCTAACGCCCCCTCCCCGCAACCGGCCCTGGTGTGTGATGTTCCCTTCCCTGTGTCCATATGTTCTCATTGTTCAACACTCAATTATGAGTGAAAACACAAAGTGTTTGGCTTTCTGTTCTTGTGTCAGTTTGCTGAGAATGATGGTTTCCAGCTTTATACATGCCCCTACAAAGACATGAACTCATTCTTTCTTATGGCTGCATAGTATTCTGTGGTGTGTATGTGCCACATTTTCTTTATCCAGTCTATCACTGATGGGCATTTGGGTTGGTTCTAAGTCTTTGCTATTGTAAACAGTGCCACAATGAACATACGTGTGCATGTGTCTTTATAAGAGAACGATTTATAGTCCTTTGGGTATATACCCAGTAGTGGGATTGCTGGGTCAAATGATATTTCTATTTCTAGATCCTTGAGGAATCGCCACACTGTCTTCCACAATGGTTGAACTAATTTACACTCCCACCAACAGAGTAAAAGCGTTCCTATTTCTCCATAACCTCTTCAGCATCTATTATCTCCCGATTCTTTTTTTATGATCGCCATTCTAACTGGCATGAGATGTGTTTAAGCAAATTTAATTTATTAAGCTGAAAAGTTTGGCTTATTAGTGGTAGAAGTGGTTATACATTTTGACATTTTTTCTTTAAGAGATTCATATATTTGCCGAGAATGATGTTTTCCAGATTCATTCATGTCCTTACAAAGGACAAAAACTCATCATTGTTGATTGCTGCATAATATTCCATGGTGTATATGTGCCACATTTTCCCAGTCCAGTCTATTATGGATAGGCATTTGGGTTGGTTCCAGGTCTTTGCTATTGTAAACAGTGCTGCAATGAACATCATTCTCAGCAAACTGACACAAGAACAGAAAAGGAAATACAGCATATTCTCACTCATAGGCGGGTGAGAAAAATGAGAACACATGGACACAGGGAGGGGGTCTACTACACACTGGGGTCTATTGGGGGAAATGGGGGAGGGACAGTGGGGGGGCGGAGCTGGGGAGGGATAGCCTGGGGAGAAATGCCAAGTGTGGGTGAAGGGGAGGAAGGCAGCAAAACACACTGCCATGTGTGTACCTATGCAACTATCTTGCACATTCTGCACATGTACCCCAAAACCTAAAGTGCAATAAAATTAAAAAAGATTCATAAATTTAATAATATGAGCATTAAACACAGCACAAATATTACAGTTCTACATATAGTAACACATAAAATCTCCATTAAAGATCCTAGTATTGTAATGTAGTAATGGTTCTTTTTAGTTCTCTTACATGCAAAAAGCTTGCAACCTCCATGTTATTTCAAGAAGTCCATAGACACAATACCAACCTATGGACAATAATAATATGAGATTTGAACATTATCTTCTCATTATGCAAATTTGGTCCCCAATTATGAGTGACACACATATCAGCGATACTCACAGTGAGTCAAATGAGGAAGCAGTGTGGGAGTTGTCAAGAGCTGTAGAAGCCAGGTTATCAGGTACAGGTAGAAGATTCCAGAGGAGCATAGCTCTGAGGCGACCCAGTGTTGTGGTTGCTCCAGTGATGATGACAATCAACTGTGGGTGTCTGCCAATGTTCTAGGCACGTGCAATCTGTTTAAGCCTACAGCAGCTTTTTGATGAAGATGTTGTTGTTATTAACAGATGAGAAATGAAAACACACAAATGTGCTCCTAGTGCCACTTGGCACAGTAAATCATGAACCTGAATTTGAACTCGGGAATGCTTAACTCCAAAGCCAGTGCTCATAAGCTGGCACACTGAGAGCACTCTAGATCCTAATAAAATAAACTATTTCAAACCTTAGGTGCAGTATGCTTGTTGTGTTGAGCCAAGGGAATAATGAGCCTCCCTGTCCCCAACCAGACGGAAAGGCCCAGCTTTTGTTTTCTTGATGCCCCTGTTTAAATATTTTAAAGGGGAGTCCTTTTCTCTCAACTGATGTGTGTGAATTATGTATTCCTCTGATAGGTGAAAACCATTCACCAAGAGAGGAGAAACACAATGGCCACCAAGACAGAGTTGGGCCCCATAGCAAGGGAGAGGAAGTACGCCCAAAATAAGCAAGTGGATGAGGGACTCATACCCAGGAAAGGTAAATTCAACCTCAACTGCTTGGTTTTAGGATTTTACAGTGAGTTCTTTTTGTCAAAATATTACTATGAAAAATGAATTTGTAACTTTTAAGTTGTTTAATTCTTTTTATAAATCCAGTGAAATTAACATATTTTACAAATATGAAGGAAATATTACTAAAAAGAAGTGTTTCGTTTTTGACAGTTTCCTTTCCATCTTATCTATATGCATTTACACTCTTGATAATTGCTCCTGAATTGTCTACACATAGTATTGTGTGTCTTGCTTGTTATTGCCTATAATATTTTAAACATAATTGTATTGCTTAACTTAAAAAAGTAAGAAAAATTAATTATAGATACTTCAAAAAACAAGAAATAGTAAGATTTTAATAAGCTTAATTCAACTACTGTAATTTAATGTTATTGCCTTTATTTCATATGCATATTTTGCATAGTTCTACACTTTATATATTGTGTTGTATATTTTTTAACTTGACAGAACATATTTTTCACATTGCTTTATAAGATTCACAAAGTGTGAATCTCTTTGTGAATCTTATAAAACAATATACATTCTTAAAGGATACATATTATATTCCAACATAGCCAATAGATTCCAACATCTCCAATAGATGAAGTATTATTTAGCTGAAAAATCTTCTTGTGGCTGGATATTTAATTTGTGAGGTTTTGTTTTGTTACTCGGTTATTATATCTGTATATGGACTTGGCTATGAGATGTATATAAACTATGTATGTCAGTTATTATGCAATCTATAAGTTGATAAGTGAACATTATTTAACATAACACTAGTCCACATTTGGAATTATGTCCTCAGAGTTTATTCCAAAGAAATGCAAATTGCAAGGTAAAGAGTTTACACATTTCATTTCCTTTGGCCACTACAGAGACCTTAGTTTTTAATCGAAACAAAAATAAAATCATATGGAGGATTTTGAGCAGAAGAGGAGGTGATTTTATTTGTGGTATGATGAGAATACTCCCAACTGCTGTATTGAGAATAGATTAGAAGCAAGGAACCAAAGGTAAAGGTTACTGCAGAAATTCAGGCAGGAGATATTGGTAGCCAGAACCACATGGAATCAGCTCTAAGCCGAAAAGTAACCGTGGCCCTTGTGAGAAGTTGTTGGATTCTACACACATTTTGAATATGAAGACAATGGGGCATTCCAGATTAAAAATTGCAAAGTGTTTGGAAGAATGAGATTTCCGTCAACTAAACCGGGAAAGACTCTGGCCAGAAGTTTTGAGGTGGTGGAGCTCAAGAGTTTCAGACCTATTCACAGTTTGATCTGTTAATCAATTGATTTTTAGTGGAACAAAACTAGATGTATCAATGGTGACTTAAATTTGACAAAATGCAGTATTATTGCATTATATCTATGCTTTATTTTAATTTAAAACATGATGTTGCTCCAATAGTATTTTCCATTTATGTCACCAATTATCTCAGCAGTACTAATTACATTATCTAGTTTTCTCCCATTAACTGCCACAACATCCTTTACACATTGCATGATTCTTTCAGATGTTTTCCCATTGTTCCTTAGATTTTTCTGAGTATTCTTATTCTTCAATACAATTAAGTCTTATCTTTGCTCTCATGATAAATTTTGTAATGCAAGTATTTTCCAATACCTTCTTCCCACTAAATTCTTGTATAGTCATCCAACTAGCCTTTATTAGTTTTTGCCAACTGCATTCATTTTCTATTTCTGCATTCATATTACCATAAACATAGTAACCTGAAACAACACACATTTATTATCTTACAGTATCTGTGGCTCAGAGCTCCAGGCACGGCTTGGCTTAACTGGTTCTGCTTCTCTGGGTCTCACAAGGCTACAAGTGGGTGGTTGATCAAGTTGCATTCTTTTATTATTATTTATTTAATTATTTTTGAGATGGAGTCTGCTCTTATTGCCCAGGCTGTAGTGCAGTGGCGGGATCTCAGCTCACTGCAACCTCTGCCTCCTGGGTTCAAGCAATTTTCCTGCCTTAGCCTCCCTAGTAGCTGGGATTACAGGCATGCACCACCACACCCAGCTAATTTTTTTGTGTTTTTAGTAGAGACGGGGTTTCACTGCGTTGGACAGGCTGGTCTCAAACTCCTGACCTCAGGCAGTCCACCGCCTCAGCCTCCCAAAGTGCTAAGATTACAGGCGTGAGCCATGGCGCCCTATCTCAAGTTGCGTTCTTATCTGAAGGGTAGACTAGGGAAGAGCCTACTTTCAGGCTTATTCAGGTTGTTGGAAAAATTCGTTTCTGATAGCTGTTTGACTGAGGGCTCTCGCTGTTGGCTGAAGGCCAGTCTCAGGTCCTAGAGGATGTTCATGGTTCCTTATTACATAAACCTCTCCAACTTTCTGCTTACTTCATTAAGCCCACATGCAGAGTGTT
This sequence comes from Saguinus oedipus, assembly GCA_031835075.1. Lineage (NCBI taxonomy): Eukaryota > Metazoa > Chordata > Mammalia > Primates > Cebidae > Saguinus > Saguinus oedipus. The sequence goes on along the minus strand of CM063172.1, from coordinate 4,847,999 downwards.
TATCTTTAGTCTGCTAAGATGGAGTCTTATATATAACATCATGTAATCATGGGAGTGACATCTTTTCACCTTTGCCATAACCTATTGTATACAAGCAAGTGAAATGTCCGGGCCCCATACAAGTGAAGGGAATTATATAAAGGTGAGAATACCATGAGGTAGTAATCACTGGGGCCACGTCAAGGTCTGTCTGGTACATCAAGTTAAGAAACAAGCTTCTTGGATTCTGAGTACAGTAGTATTGAATTCATTAATATAACCTCTCAGGTTCAAAAATCTATGATTTCATGGTGTCAGTGCCCTCTTCCAGTAGTTAAATAGAATACCTTCAGGTGCTTCTTAATTTACACTTTCTCACATGCATACAGAGCCACACATTCTTGTATAGCTAGGGGTGACCACAAAAAATTTAACAGACAGCACGCACTGGCAACAATCTATTAGAGTAGGCATAACTGGTACAGTTCATTCCGAATGACACAAGTAACTTTTGAGGACACAAATAGTCGCCTGCAGGAAACAATATCTGGCAAGCACCAGGCTAAGCCTTTAAAATACACTCTCTAGTTAATCTTTCAGCACTTTCATGAGTCAAGTTTTCAACCTCCTCATTTGTAAGCCATTAGTCTGTTGTTTTGCCGATACCCTTTTTGGTAGCCTTTGGTACCCAGGATTCCAAAGGAACTTGGAAAAATCAGAGGCCACAAGAACTCACAAATTATTAGTCAATTTGATTGACAGAGGAAGTCACCACCAGTACTAAATCAGATTTTTTTAAAAAAAAAACCTTACAAAGATATTATATTTGAGTTTATTCACTACAAAGATGTGTACTTCGTCAATAAGACAGCATAGCCATAAGAGGAATCCTCCTTTGTTAATCTCAAGGAACAATGTGGGATAATCTCTCTTTATCCCACATCACAGAGCCACATAAACCCTACAGCTGAGTGCACTTGGGTTATATTAATAGCAGAAGTATTCTCATGGAATCATCTTGGACAAAACAGAAGCCACCATATATATATGGTACAGTGGTTAAAAGCACAGACACCTGAGCTACATTGTGAGCTGGTCTCTGTGCCTGTGTTTCTTCATCTGTAAAATAGTAGTAATAGCTGCCTCATAGTGTTATTATGTGGATTTGACAGCCCCAGAGTTAGTCTTTGGTTCTCCTCTCTATTTATTTTCAGGCTTGCTCTCCCCCATCTATCCAACCTCCAAACACTGCAGAGCCTCAGAGTTAGTCTTTGGTTCTCCTCTCTATTTATTTTCATTTCCCAATTTTTATGGCTTTAAGTATCCTCTATAGGTTATTAACTCTCAGTGTTGTGCCTCAACTCCAACCTCTCTTCTAAACTTAAGAATTGTATATCCAACAAGGTCAGCACCTTCTCTTTGGTGCCTAAGAGGCATCACTGTTCTCACATGTCCAATTACAAGTTCTTGACCATCCTACCTCCCAAACCTGCTCCTTCCAAAGAGCTTTCTTCCTGGGAAAGTACAACTTCATTTTTCTTGTTGTTTAGAACAAAAACCTCTCCAATTCCCTGTCTCCTTGTCTTCCATCCACCTGTAAAACTGAAACTCGTATTTGGTGTTTTTTCCATGCTAGGATTTATTTGGGGTCTGACCACATATTAGCTACCGCTATGACCCTAATCCTAGACAGCTTCACTTCTCTTGAATGACTGCAATAGCTTCCTACCTGCACTTCCTATTGTTTTGTTCTTATTTCTGCAGCCAACGAGATCCTTTCAAAATGTAAGTTATATCAGGTCTCACTCCTGCTGACAACCCTCCAGTGGCCCCGGCCCCACTCAACGTAAAAGCCAAAATACCTGCAGTGGCCCATGTGTGTTGAACAATTCAGTCCCCGTGATCTAGCTTTCCTGACATCTCTTCTTGTACCCCTGGCTTACTCCATTCTATCACAGTCACCTCTTTGATTCTTTGAACATACCAGGCACTCTCCAACCAGCCTCAGGGCTGTTCCCTCTACTGCGTGTGCTCTTTCTCCAGATGGCTGCATGACCACCTCTCTGGAATGTCATTATGACTTCCCCCTTCCTTCCTTTATTTTCTCTACAGCATTTATCACCTTCCAATACATTATTTGATTTAGTGTTTGTGTTGCATATTTTGTGCTTCTCTCTGGAATGTGAGGTTCCCAAACACAGGGATATTTGTCTGCTATGTTTGCTGCTACACTTCCAAGGCCCAATATTGGAGGTGATTGTTAAGTGTTTTCTTCAATAATTGAGTGAAGATGTAAAATCTGGATTAGAGGACATGGCCCAGAAGAGTGGTCAACCCAGCTCCCTGCTATTTCCCTTGCATTGAATAGATTTATCCCCCCAGGCATACGGTGAACTGGACAAGTCCAGGCTTCCTCTGCTAAAGTAATTGCATGGCAGGAGAGTAGACAGCACCCAGGCAGGCTAGAGAAGATACAGAGCTATACATCCTCGATTTATCTGCCCAATCTCATTGGTCTAAGTCCCTTTTCTTCCCATGCAGAAAAAAATGAAAGGGTGGAGAGAGTTCCAAAGAGCTGCTCTGCCTGAAGTCCTTGTGTACAGAAATCTGAGCCCAGATAAATATAGCTTCTTGCTTCACACATTTTATTTGCTCTTCAAATAAGACTGTTAGCTGTGTTCCACCAGGATACCTTCTACTCACTTAATATAAGGCTCAAGAGTTTTTAAGAAGCTGAGTAGAAACCACACCTTTGAAACTTTTACCATTCAATCTCATCTAACTGATTTTTTCCCAGATTTTAACTTCTGAGGAGTTCTTTAATTTCAACACAAATGCAGATTGCTCTATGTTTTACATTTTTTGGACAGTTTAGCCAGGATCTGGAAGAGGGAGAATGAGAATTGTGCATTTAAATTGCCATCTCTCCTGGATGTACAAATACAGATTATATGAATGCTTGCTCATTTCTTTTTCTACCACTTTCACTTTATTTTTTCATAGTTTGTGGGTGTCAATTTCTCTAATGAGTGGATCTTCCTAAGAGTTTAATCTCAAAAGTTAAATAAAAGTGTATCTTCAATGCTTGAAGACATGAATGGAATACATCTATACCAATGGACAACTCTCTTCAAAGTGTAAATTACATTATATTTACATATATGAAATTTATACATATTATACATAATATAGTGTGTTATGAATAGACATGTCATATATAAATGCTATATATTTATATATAATTATACATACAAATTATATGTAATATAAATTATATGTAGCAATTAAATATGTGCACATATATATGTATATATTTTCTTTATATATATATGTTAAATATATGTACACACACACACATATGTATATGTATTTATTTGTGAGTAATTTCATCAGCTGTAGAACATAATGACCTAGGAATGAGAGAGACAAAATTCTGGGATGAACAGAATGGCCGAGACCAAGTCGGGCTTTATAAAGCTATGGTATAAAACATCCTTTGACTCAACTCAGTGATCTCCTTCTTTTGTATCTTCCTTTCCTAAAGCCAAAAGAAGTGTCATTTAAGTACTGATTTCAATCGTTAGATGATCACGTACTTTTAAAGCTGTATCTTGTGAAAAACTAATGTTAGCTCAATTTTAAAAAGTACTAATATCATGTCATAATATTTCCAGTTCCTATTGTATGCTCTACTCGCTTTGGAATAGCCCTCATCTTACATTTCTGCAACTTTATAATGATGGCACAAAATGTCATTATGAGCATCACCATCGTAGCCATGGTCAACAGCACAAGCCCTCAATCCCAGCTCAATAGCTCCCCTGAGGGGCTGCCTGTTGACTCATTTGGTGACCTAAATAAAGCCCCAAAGAGTCTTCCTGCAAAGGTAAGCAAGACAAGATATAAATCTGTGCTTTTCTTTTTGCTGTTTAGATATTTATTTTTCTAGAGTATGTGTTTTTAAAAACTTTAATAGATGCCAGGCGTGGTGGCTCATGCCTGTAATCCCAGCACTTTGGGAAGCCGAGGTGGGTGGATCACCTGAGGTCAGGAGTTCAAGACCAGCCTGGCCAACATGGTGAAACCCAGTCACTACCAAAAATACAAAAAAAATTATCCAGGTGTGGCAGCGGGAACCTATAATCCCAGCTATTTTGGAGGCTGAGGCAGGAGAATTGCTTGAACCTGGGAGGCAGAGGTTGCAGTGAACCAGGATTGTGCCATTGCACTCCAGCCTTGGCAACAAGAGTGAAGCTCTGTCTCAGAAAAAAAACTACAACAAAAAACCCAAACAAACAAAAAATACCCTTAATTGAGAAAATAGTGATTTGAAAGCAAGTAAAAGGTCTAAAGAAGTTTCTTGGGGTATGTAAGAACCTTTCTGTATATGGTTTATGACAACATTCTCTGTTTCTCTAAGGCTCCTGTGTATGACTGGTGTCCTCAAATCCAAGGCATCATCTTTGGTGCTGTCAGCTATGGTGCCATACTGACAATGGCTCCCAGTGGATACCTGGCTGGAAGAGTAGGAACAAAGCGAGTGGTTGGCGTTTCTTTGTTTGCAAATTCATTTCTCACTCTGTGCATCCCTCCAGCAGCTGACGTTGGAATAGCTTTCCTCATTGTAACTCGAATAGCCCAGGGCCTAAGCCAGGTACCCAATATTTTATAAATCTGAGCTGGATATGAATATCTACATGGCACCACACATTAAGAACTCTAATCATTTTAATTTCAGGGCTCAATACTCGGGGGACAGTTTGCAATTTGGGGAAAATGGGGCCTTCCACATGAACAAAACAGACTCTGCAGCATTGCCTTGTCAGGTAAGGACATGTAATCCAAATGGGTACACTACAATCAAACATTCTCCCACTGGGTCCTTCACAACTTTTCATTGCATGATTCTTCAACTGCTCAATGTCAGTGAAGTATTTTTAAGTTAAAAAGACTAGTCCTTTGCCTGTAACATGACTTTCAGTTATTTTCCCTAGGCTGTCATTTGTGGCATGACTTTGCCTAGTCTATGACTTGGAACATTTAAAAAATATTTTTATGTGGTCAAATTGATGATTTTTATGGCATCTGGATTTTGAGTTACAAACGAAAAGGTTATTAAGAAAAACTCCATCCATGTTTTTTTCTTCAGTTTGTATCATTTTATCTTCATATGCTAATTCCTGACTTATGGGAGTTTATACTATTATGCAATGGAAGGTAAAGATTCAACTTAATCTTCTTTAGATTTGCTCTCAATTGTCCTGAGAACTTCTTTCTGATAATGATCTGCCTGGACAGTGTGCTCTGGATGAAAAAGCCTAAGTTATACTGGAGAAGTGTGGAAAATGGACAGTGTAAGGTTAAGAAAGAGGAGATTACTAAAGTGGGCGCTGGATGAGGAAAAAAAGGGTAACTCTCCAAGTAATGAGACCAAGAAAGCAGGGGCCACTCAAGTCCAGAAAATAAGCCACACCCACAGCGTGACTGACAGCACACTCTAAAGCCTTCACAACTCTGAAGGATTAGTCTTTGCCATTTGCAATTTGGACTAAGAAAATTCATATTGTCTGTTACACTGAGCGATTACCTCAGAATATGGCACAAAAAAATCAGGAGATGGAAAGTATGAAAGAAAAGTTAAAAGACTTGGACAAAAGACAATGACCTTATAGAAAGTGGCAACTCACTTTCCTCTCACTTCTGAGTCTATAGAGACTGAACAACCAGAATTGGTCAATTAACAATATCTAGAGGAATCTCAGTAGCCTACAAGGGTGCAAGTTCCAGAAGTTTTCTCATCGTTGGTGTTGATGAACTATTTCAGAGGCTCCAGGCAGGTAATCCTTTCTGGCTTCCAAACCTGGTTTAGAGAGCACAGACCCCTTGGCTGTCTGAAGGCACCCAACAAAAAGCTACTGGAGAATCCCATCAGCAGGTGGAGTGAGCTGAACCTCTGCTTTCCTCAGTAGCTCTTATAGAAATTGCCATTTTTGATGATGCTGGGCTCCTCTGCAGGTTGTACTGGTGGATGGGATTGCTCAGCTCATAAGGTTGGAGTAGGACTACCCCAGAAGGCACCTACCTTTAGTGGAAGGGCTCAAGTACTGTCAGCCTCTAGGGCACAGTGTACTGTATCTTCTTCTAAGGGAGCCTAAAAAGGTATACCTATTATAGATAGGAAACTTTGCAGCCAATTATGGAGCTCAATAACTTAAGGGACTGAGCAGACCAAACAGAACTGGTATTTAATAACTGAGGCAGGTTTAATAAGTGATGGGAAAAATTAATCCAAACACCTTTAATCTAAAAACAATATAATATCATACAGCAGTGAAAATGAAGAAACTGTAGCTGCATGAAACAACATAGATTAATCTTAGAAACACAAATGTTATAAGAATAAAGCTTGTCTATCATGGAGGAAAATGTTTTCATACCTTGGTAGCCTAGGTATGCTACCAGACAAGCTATCCCTGTGGTCATGGAATGATAGGGTCACAGACCAAATTAGGTGCTGTAACTGCACAGTTACATCAATTTAAAACACAGAGTAAAAAGTAAGGGGGAGGAGTGGAAATGGGGTAAGTTAACCCATGTAAGGTGAAGTATACGCAGGTAGAAGGATCCCACGACCCGAATGAAGTGTACAGAATGTTCAAGTGTTCAAACATTCTTTCTCTTTCTGCTGTACCACCCTTACCACTGATGGCGTGGTTCTGAGAACCAGAATTAAGGTTAGAACAGGAGTGTCCACAGGGAAGGCATTTGGGCCAAAGACATGCACTTGCTGTATGGGAAAGACACAAGAATGGGTACTGCTGGCCACCGCTCCATTCCCTAAAGAACTTGCTAAATGCCATTGCTTTGTGTTTCTTGAGCACATGGGGACTGAATGGGTATTTCCAGTGGGTCCTGAATTAGGCCCAGACAAATATTGAGTCAGCAGTTGATGTGCTGTTAAACAGGCTTTTTAGGGGGAAAAATAAGCTCATTTATAGTTTTCTGTGCTCTAAACACTCCCACCATGGCTGATTTCAAGATTAAGTCAAGTCATTGAACACAGAGTTGAAAAGAGTTGGCCACAATGGAATTTCATGAACTTCAGCGCTCCCCTGATTGAGTGCCTCTAAACCTTCATGAATGTTCAGAGACTCATGTTTAAAATCATTACCTGGCTAACATTATTTGTCTCTTAGTCTTCGTATCCTTTTATATATATGTTTAAAGGCAAACATAATATTCTCAGTAAATTACTTATCTTTAATTTACACAGCTTATAAATCCTGCCTATCAATATCTCATAACTTTGTTTTAATCCAAACCCAACACATCTTACGATATTTGATTAATGTATTATAAGGTGAATTTATTTATTTTCTATGGTAGAAATGAATATTCTCATATACTACAGCAAAAACATTACAATGTCTTAGAAAAGGACATCCAGGCCGGGCATGGTAGCTCATGACTGTAATCCCAGCACTTTGGGAGGTCAGGGTAGGCAGAGCACGAGGTCAGGAGATCAAGACCAGCCTGACCAACATTGTGGAAGCCCATCTCTACTAAAAATACAAAAATTAGCCGAGTGTCATGGCACGTGCCTGTAATCCAGCTACTCAGGAGGCTGAGGCAGGAGAATCACCTGAACCTGGGAGGAGGAGGTTGCAGTGAGCCAAGGTCATACCACTGCACTCCAGTTTGGGTGACAGAGCAAGACTCTGTCTCAAAGAAAAAAAAAAAAGAAAAGAAAAGGGCATCCAGGATGATATAACTTTAATAAAGCCCAAAACATAAAAACAAATATACTTTAGATATGAACATATATATGATGTAGCACTCACACACAGGTTGATACATGTGATATCAATTTATAATAGATGTGAATGCATGTATATGTATTTGTGTGTGTGTGTATTTAAGCATTAAATGAGCCAATGTAAATCCAGTATTAGCCATGAACTATTAGGCATCTGAATGGAGATTGGTTTATAGTTTAGAATTTGGTAGCAATATGAGAAAAAACAGGACATACTGAAAATTCCTCAGTATTTCAACAGAAATAGTATTTAAAGTCCTTGTTCTAGACAAAACCACGTAGAGAAAGAATATAGACGGAGAAGAGAAGAAAACCAAGGGAATAGCCATGAGGCCTTCCAGTATTCAGGCCTCAGATAGAAGAGAATGACAGGCCAGCAAAGGTTCTGAGAAGCTTCCCATGAAGCAATGGGAAAACAAGGAAGGTGTGTGTGACAGATGCCAAGGAAAGAACAAGAAAAAAGAGAGTGGAGGCAGTTAGCACAGCCTTTTGAGAAGTTTTGCCTTGAAGAGAAGCAGAGAAATGAATAAGTACATGGAGGGGGTTCTGAAGAGGTAGAAATGTTTGTTTTGTTTTGTTTTTGGCATGGGTCACAGGAAGCTATATTTGCATGTGGATGGGAAAGATTCGCCAGCTGAGGAGGGAAGTGAGGATGCAGAGAGAGAATGTGTACAGTAAACTGTGATCACACTATTGTAATAAATCTCCAGACTGAGTGGCAGAGCAAGACTATCTCAAACAACAAAAGAACAAGAAACAACAACAAGAAGAAAACCTTTGAGGATATTAAATGCTGTCAAGGAGATAAGAAAGTGTGTGTGTGTGTGTGTGTGTGTGTGTGTGTGTGTGTGTGTGTATCTATATATATTTTGGCAATTTAATTTGGTGCAACTTCTAGTAAGGTACTTTGTCAGTATTTGCCAAAATTTAAATGCACATAGCCTTTGATCTTAGACTTTGACCTACCAAGTCCACTTCTGATATTCTATTGCGGAGAAATAAATAAATTATGTCATGTTCAGAATAATTAGGTAGAATCTACAATGACAAAAAAATGCTTACAAGACCAATTGCTGAATAAAAAATGGAGTCACAAAACAATAGAAACATTATGATCCTGTGTATTTAAAAATGATAACTCCTATACACATATATAGAATTTAACAGGTTAATATTAATGTTCATCTGGAAAATTAAAAAAAATCACCTAGCAATGTTTGAAAAAGTGATAAAAAAGGGAACATGCCCTACCATATTAGAACATTCTGAAAAGCTATAAAAAATATAACAGTTATTAGCACATTTATAGAAAAATCTAGCTTTCTGTCTACATATTACATAAATACATTTACCAAGGGGATGACTATGTATAGATATATAATATTTATGTGTGCAGAAAAAAATGTACGCAATTATATATCTATAATACATTGCTACTAATGGTTAATTTTAGAGAGAATAGTGAGAATGGCTGGGAAGGCACATGAGAGGAACTTGGGCTCTTTGTAGTAGTTTACTTTGACAGTAAGCATATAGGACTTGTGTAATTAAAAGAACATGAAAGGAAGTATGACAGTCATCTGCTATGTTATAGGGAACTGCCAGAAAAATATGTTCTTAAATCATAAATTTGAAGTTTGTGCATTCTAACATGCTCATCTCCTTATGGTTTAGAGTCACTGCTCTACAATATATCATCTACCAATCTGTATGTATTCGTCAGGTGGAAGTCTAGAGTCCCACAGCTTACTTTCTGTCTCTTTGCAGGAATGTTACTGGGATGCTTTACTGCCACCCTCATAAGTGGCTTCATTATTGATACCCTTGGGTGGCCTTTTGTCTTCTATGTCTTTGGTAAGCTACTATCTCCCAGTTCCCAGATTTTCATATTCAGAAAGATTCTCCTCAGTGAGTATATTTGTGTACAGTTTTCCAAAGGAAATAAGTCAAGACAAATAAATACTAAAAAAACACAATATCTTAATATAAGGAAATAATCAGCCAATGCCATCAAAAAATTTGGAAGTTCTTCTGCCTATTATAAAGTGCTAGTAACCCACCATAATGTGTTATTATCACAATGTAATCAGGCATACTCTGCTGCCATTGCAGGCAGTAGGGGACAGGCTTGCGAGTCAGCGGTTAAGACATAGAAGGAAAAAATCCAGAGAGATAGGTGCTGCTGTGGGTTTTGTCTCAGGTTAAGCACAGCAGCAAGGCATCCTGAGTAAGGCTCAAGTTTCTTAGAGAGGAGAAAACATGAAACACCATGAATTTTGCCAACCTCGGCATCTGTCTCAGAGCCTTCCATTTAGTTATTAGAAATCAAAAAACAGGCCCGGCACAGTGGCTGTAATCCCAGCACTTTGGGAAGCTAAGGAGGGTAGATCACAAGGTCAGGAGTTCCAGACCAGTCTGGCCAATATGGTAAAACCTGTCTCTACTAAAAAAATTAAAAAGAAATAGCTGGACATGGTGGCATGCACCTGTAGTCCCAGCTATCAGGAGACTGAGGCAGGAGAATCTCTGGAACCTGGGAGGTGGAGGTTGCAGTGAGCCTAGATGGAGCCACTGCACTCCAGCCTAGGTGACAGAGTAAAATTCCTTCTCAAAAAAAAAAAAAAGAAAAGAGAAGAAATCAAGAAACAACTGCTCCCTCCATAGCTTCCACTTCAGTAGCTTTTACATTCTACTCTTAAACCTCTTAGCAGTTTGCATTTATTTGTTTATACATGTATATCCCCTTCTGAACAGTGAGCTCTTTGAGGGCAGAGATAGAGTCCTGATGGTTCTTGGGACTGTACAGAGTCCAGGGAACAAAGATGTGCCATGGAAACATTAATCAAGAGAAAACTGGGTGGATATATCAATATCAGACAAGAATGGCTTCAGAAAAGGAATATTACCAATTCACAAAAACACATAACAATCTCAAATGTTATGCACCTAATGACAGAGCTTCAAAATACATGAAGCAAAAACTGATAGAAGAGTAAGGAGAAATTGACAAATCTACAATTAAAGATGGAGGCCTTAATATTCTTCTCTCAATAATCAATAGAATAAAAACACAGATGAAGTACATTTTATTCAGCAACAGTAAAGGACTTACTGTTTTCAAGTGTGCTTCAAACATTCACCAGGATAGACAATTTATGGCCTACAAATGATTAAAAATCACAGAACATGTGCTCTTTGAACATAATAAAATTAAACTAGAAATCAATAACAGAAGAGTCCCTGAAAATGCCCCAAATATTTAAAAATTTAGCAACATGCTTCCAATGAGGTAACGAAAAAGACAAAAGAGAAAATTTTTAATTGAATTGAATGAAAATAAAAAATCAATATATCAAATTTTGTGGGATGCAACTAAAATAGTGCTTAATGAGCAGTTCTCAAATTAATTATATAAGTTTATGCCTTAAAATAACTAGAAAAAAATCTAATTAAACCTAAATCAAGCAGAAGGAAGAAAATAACAAAAATGCATGCAGAATTGAATGCATTTTAACAAAAAAGAGATTTTGTTCACATAAAATTGGTTATTTGAAAAGATCAATAGCATTGACAAATTAGCCAGATGGTGAGAGAGAAAGAAAGAAAGAGAGTGACAAAGGAAATACAAATAACCAATATCAAAAATGAAAAAGAGGACTTCAATGCAGGTCCTACAAACACTAAAAATAATAGAGGAATAATACAGTATACTCTATGCCTATAAATTTGAACATTTAGATAAAATGAACAAACTCATTGAAAGACACCACGTAACAAAGTTCACTCAAGAGGGAAGAGATAACCTGAATATTCCATATATTAAGAAACTGGTTTTTTTAGCTTAAAGTTTTCCAATGAGAAGAACCCTGAGACCCACATGGTTTCACTGGAAAATTTTACCAAACGGCTAAGTAAGAAATGATACCAATTTTACACAAGTTATTTCTGAAAATAGAAAAAGAGAAAATACCTCATGGCTCCTGTTATAAGGTTAGAATTATCTTGATATCAAAACCAAACAGAGATATTACAAAAAAGGAAAACTACAGACCAATATCTCTCATGAACCTAAACAAAAATATCCTAAAAAATATTCACAAACTGAACCCATCAATATTTTAAAAACAAAATGTATCATGATTAGAAGAACGTATATTCAGAATATAAGGCATGGTCAGCATTCAAAATTCAATGTAATTCAGGGACTTCATGAGGCCTGCAGCAAGCATAAAAGTGTATTGAATGTCCACATTTGCCTAACAGGAAACTCTAGATAAACCTTCTGGAATGAAGGAATTGGAAATAAAACAAAAACAGACTTTTTTTGTTTTCTGGAAACAATGGTTGTCAAGACACTGGATATTAGATGATGAAAAACAATGATCAGTGAGAAGTGAGCTCTACAGCATGGCACAGAAGAGGGCACTTAGGCAAAGCCCAGCACAAACTCTGGAGTTGGAGAGACAGAGCTAAGTTCAAAGGATAGAGTAGAGTACGTATGAGGGGACAGCTGCGTGCAGAGAAAACCCAGCTTATCTGCAGTCCTCAGCAGAGTACTGATCAGGTTACGTGTGTGAAGAAACTGTTGGAGGCTAGGTAAGGGAAATCACTGGTGAAGACTGAGGACGGTGCCTGAACTCACAGAGAATCAGAGATAGTACCTGTTTTCATAAGACTGACTGAAAAAGTCATAATTCATGGGTCATTGGATGGAATACTCATAAATGTTTTTCTTCAGCAGTGCGAAATTATTAACCTTAGAGGGAGTACTGCTGTGGATCTCTCTAACAAATGGTGATGGCAAGACCTAAAAGGGCCAAACTATTTCTACATAATTTAATCATGTCCTGAAACAAAACTTAAAAATATTTACAGGAATACAAAACTATCTGGCACCCAGCTGAACATGATTCATAATGTTTGGCTCCAACCATAGATTATCAGACATGAAGAAAAGGAGAAAAATACAACTTATAATGAATAATGAATTCAACAAAACCAACCCAGAGCTGACAGAGATTTTAGAACTAGCAAACAAGGGCATTAAAATAGTTACTATAACTATATTATACCGTAAATCTATATGTTAAGTAAGTTAAATGGAGACGTGGTAAATATAAAGAAGATCCAATAGAACTTACAGAGATGAAAAGTACAATATCTGAGATGAAAAATGCACTGAATGCAGTTAATGACACTTCAGAAACAATTAAAGATTAATGCACTTAAAAACAACAATAGAAATCATCCAAAATACACCACACAGAGAAAAATATAGTATTAATAAGAGAACATCAGTAAGTTGTGGAGTGCCTAAAATAGAGGAGTAGGATGGGAGAACAACAACATTTCTTCAAAAATATTTGAAGAATCAATGACCAAAAGTTTTCCAAATTGGATGAAAACTATACATTTATAGATCAAAAAAACTCAATGAACCTCAAACACAAATAAAGAAAACTACATCAAATTACATTCTAATCAAATGGGTCAAAACCAGAAATAAAGAGAAAATCTTAAAGTAGCCAAAGCTAAAAGATGTATTATAGACAGAGGAACAAAGATAATGACGAAGGCAGCATTCCTATCAGAAGTAATGCAAGAGAGAAGCAGTGAAACAATATCTTAAAAATAGTGCAAGAAAACAAACAAAAACTGTCAACCTAGAATTCTAGACACAGTGAAAAAGAACTGTTTCAAAAACAAATGCAAAATAAAGATGTTTTCCGAACATACAAAAGCTGAAATAATTAGAAATGTCAATTAAAGAGAACAGTACCATTTTCAATAGAATAAAAACATGCAACACAGCGATAAATCTGCCAAAATATATGTGAGGCCTGGATACTGAAAACTGAATTCTTATGAAAATACAAAGATTCTAGAATAGCCAAATACCTTTGAAAACAAATTACAAAGTTGTAGGACTAACACTACCTGATATCAAGACATACTGTAAAGTTATAAGCAAATGGATCATTAGAACAAAATAGAATCATAGACTCATGGTTCTATTTACTTCATATAAAGTAAACTAAACTGACCTTTGAGAAATATTCAATAGCTAGAGAAAGGATAATCTCTTTAACAGAAGATGCTCAAAAGTTGAATATTCACATGCAAAAAAAACGAATACCTTGTATCATATATAAAAACTAAATCAAAATGAATCCCAGACCTAAATATAAAACTTGAAACTATTATCCTTCTGGGAAAAAAGTAGGAGATAATCTTTATTATTTAAGCAAAGATATCCTGAATACGACACCAAAAGCGTGATTCATAAAATAAATTGATAAATTGGGATTTCATCAAAGTTGAAAATGTATCCTCATCAAAAGTCATGGTTAGGATAATAAAAAGACTAGTTGATCCCAGAGAGAAAATACTGGCAAAACACATATATTATAAGGACTTTTAGTCAGAATTTGTAAATAATTCTCAAAGCTTGATAATACCAAAAAAAATTAAAAATTGGGCAAAGACACTTCACCAAAAAGAGATAGAGTGAGGGAAAATAGGCACATGAAAAGATGTCATGATAACTCATTCTTAGTTATTTAAGAAATACAAATAAAAATCACAAGACATCTCCACACATTTATCAGAATAGCTAATATTAAAAATATTGAGATATCAAATGTGATGCCACTTTTAGGCTCTGTGATTTACACACACACAAATAAACAGGAAATGTCAAATGGGTGAATTGTTTAAGAAAGGGAAAAGGGATATAATGAGTATGGGCTTTTCCTAGAACTTATACCAGAAAACATCCCAACATAAAAGAAATCCACCCAAAAGGCAGAAAACAGCCCATTTACCAAATTTACCCTGTGCTTGCAGGAGGTGTTGGCTGTGTCTGCTGCCTTACCTGGTTTGTTGTGATTTATGATGACCCTGTTTCCCACCCATGGATAAGCGCTTCAGAAAAAGAATACATCATATCCTCCTTGAAACAACAGGTACACATAAAGATGCCAACAATTTCCTGAGGCCTTGTATTTGGATTTTTTCCTGTGACCTTAAATCTGGATTTTTAAGGGTGACTAAGTGTGTGTGAGCATCTCTCAGATCTTACCGTGCTGACCAGTAAATTTGTTTTCAGGTCAGGTCTTCTAAGCAGCCTCTTCCCATCAAAGCTATGCTCAGATCTCTACCCATTTGGTCCATATGTTTATGCTCTTTCAGCCATCAGTGGTTAATTAGCACATTGGTTGTATACATACCAACTTATATCAGCTCTGTGTACCATGTTAACATCAGAGATGTGAGTATGTTTTCTTCCCTCCCTCTCTCCTGTTTGCATGGCTTACCAATTACTCTGCCTTCACAAATCATTCCATCTAGAGAAATGTATTTCTTATTACCAAAAATAATCTAATATTTAACACTCATGCCAGTAGCTTTTCTGGTAGTATGATTTAAGAGGTTACTGATTTTTCTAAGAAAGCATGATTTCAGAATGTTAGTATGTTTAGTAGTGATTTATCAATAGAAGTTGTGGTCTCAATGCCTTTATTAGGGTAATTTACTCTAATATTTTCTCTTTAGAACGGACTCCTATCTGCCCTTCCTTTTATTGTCGCCTACATCATGGGTATTGTGGGAGGCTATCTGGCAGATTTCCTCCTAACCAAGAATTTTAGACTCATCACTGTGAGGAAACTTGCCACAATTTTAGGTAAGAACACAGCCTGAGGGTCAGATAATTTGCAAAGTATACAACAGCCAAAGAAGACTTCTCACTGTTTAATTTGTTCTTCATTCCCTAGGAAATCTCCCCTCTTCAGTACTCATTGTGTCTCTGCCCTACCTCAGTTCCAGCTATATCACAGCAACTGCCTTTTTGACGCTCTCAGGTGGATTAAGTACATTGTGTCAGTCAGGGATTTATGTCAATGCCTTAGATATTGCTCCAAGGTAGGACTCTGATCTTCACTGTCAGTTTCACATTTTCTTAAAAATATTTAGCTTTCAGCTTTCCAGAATCTCCAAACTCAGGAAGTGAATAAACCATAGGGAAGGACCACAGATAAACCTGTGGCCATCTTTCGTAGAGATGTTGAGGGAGGGCTATTGATTTGTCTTCATCTCTCTCTTTGAATATATATAATGCAAGTCCTTTTTGCTATAATTGTCTAATTATATATAATTATAAACTATAACTAAGTTACAGATTCATACATGGATCAGGGCTGAAGGAAGTACTGTCAAACATCTCTGGATGTAGAATTATAAACTATAACTAAGTTACAGATTCATACATGGATCAGGGCTGAAGGAAGTACTGTCAAACATCTCTGGATGTAGAATTATAAACTATAACTAAGTTACAGATTCATACATGGATCAGGGCTGAAGGAAGTACTGTCAAACATCTCTGGATCTAGACTGGATCATTCCTGTCACCCACAGGCATTCCAGTTTTCTCATGGGAGCATCAAGGTCATTTTCGGGCATGGCACCTGTCATTGTACCCACTGTCAGTGGATTTCTTCTTAGTCAGGTACAATTTTCTTGTCATGAAGGACTCCAGAAATGCTCTGCTAAATCCATTTACGAATGTGATAGCATGTATTCAAAGACTGAAAAATAAATTTAAATTGTGGGTAACTTTGTCATGAAGATGGACCTGATAAAGAAAAATACAGAATAATTTCTTTGGTGACCTAAAGCCTAGTTCATTCTCAAGCAAAGAACTAAATGGTGATTGCTACCTTTGAAACTGAAACCACACAGCTGCATAGGTGTCTTGGGATAATGATTACATGCATAAATGTCAACCTGCTATGTTTTCGGCAATATTGAATTTGTATCCAGCATCTCTAAGAAACTTAAATTTACAAGAAACAAACAAATCTTTTAAAGAGTGGGCAAAGAACATGAACAGATTCTTTTCAAAAGAAGACATAAACGTTCTCCTTTTGAGAATTGTCTATTCATGTCCTTAGCTCACTTTTTGATGGGACTGTTTATTTTTGCCTTGCTAATTTGTTTGAGTTCATCATAGGTTCTGGATGTTGGTCCTTTGCCAGATGTATAGATTGTGAAGATCTTCCCCAACTCTGTGGGTTGTCATTTACTTTGATGACTGTTCCCTTTGCTGTGCAGAAGCTCTTTAGTTTAATTAAGTCCCAGCTATTTATCTTTGTTTTTATTGCATTGCTTTTGGGTTCTTGGTCATGAAATCCTCGCCTACGCCAAAATCTAGAAGGGTTTTTCCAATGTTATTTTCTAGAATTTTTATAGTTTCAGGTCTTCAATTTAAGTCCTTGATCCACCTTGGGTTGATTTTCGTATTAGGTGACAGATGAGAATCCTCCTACATGTGGCTTGCCAATTATCCCAGCCCCATTTGTCGAATAGGACATCCTTTCCCAACTAAACGTCCAACAAACATATGAAAAAATGCTCAACATCACTAATGATGAGGGAAATGCTAATCAAAACCACAATACAAAACCACTTTACTCCTGAAAGGTTGACCATAATCGAAAAATCAAAAAATAATAGATGCTGGCATGGATGTGTTAAACAGGGAGCACTTCTACACTGCTGGCCGGAATGTAAAGTAGTACAACCACCAGGGAGAACAGTGTAGAGATTCTTTAAATAACTAAAAGTAGAACTACCATTTGATTCAGACATCCCACTCCTGGGTATCTACCCAGAGAAAATAAGTCATTAGACAAAAAAGATATTTGCACACACATGTTTATGGCAGCACAATCTGCAAATGCAAACTTGTGTAACCAACCCAAACATCCATCAACCAACGGGTGGGGTGGATAACGCAACTGTGGTGTATGTATATATGATGGAATACTACTCACAAAGGAACAAATTAATGGCATTCACAGCAATCTGGATGGAATTGGAGACTATTATTCTAGGTGAAGTAACTCAGGAATGGAAAACCAAACATCATACGTTCTCACTCATAAGTGAGAGCTAAACTATGAGGATGCAAAGGCACAAGAATGACACAATGGACTTTGGGGACTGGGGGGAAGTTGTGGGAAGGGGGTGAGGGACAAAAGACTATAAATCGAGTTCAGTGTATACTGCTTGGGTGATGGGTGAACGCAAATCTCACAAATCACCACTAAAGAAATTATTCATGTAACCAAATATCACCTGTTCCCCAAAAATCTATGGAAATAATAACACTAAAAAATAATAAAATAAAAGTAAAACAATTTAAAAAGAAGCCATATATGCAGCCAACAAACATATGAAAAAAGCAAATATTACTGATTGTTAGAGAAATTCAAATCAAAACTGCAATGAGAAAATCTCACACCAGTCAGAATGTCTATTATTGAAAAGCAGAAAATAACAGATGCTGGAGGGTTACAGAGAAAAGGGAATGCTTATACACCGTTGGTGGGAGTATAAATTAGTTCAACCATTGTGGAAAGCAGTGTGGCGATTCCTCAAAGAGCTAAAAACAGATCTTCCATTCCATCCAGCAATCCCATTACTGGGTATATACCCAAAGAATGTAAATTATTCTACCATAAAGACACATGAACACATATGTTCTTTGCAGCACTATTCACAATAGAAAAGACATGGAATCAACCTAAATACCCATCAATGACAGAATGGATAAAGAAAATATAGTACACATACACCATGGAATACTATGCAGAATGAAATCATATCTTTTGCAGGAAAATGGATGGAGCTGGAGGCTATTATCCTTAGCAAACTAACACAAGAACAGAAATCCAAATACCACATGATCTTACTTACAAGTAGAAGCTAAAGGATGAGAATTCATGGACACAAGAAGGGGATCAACAGACACTGAATCCTACTTGAGGGTGAAGGGTAGGAGAAGGAAAAGGGTCAGAGAAAGTACTATTGGGGACTAGGCTTGGTACCTGCGTGATGAAACATCTGCACAACAAATCCCCATTACATGAGTTTACCTATATAACACAGCTGCACATGTGCCTCTGAACCCAAGTTTTTTTTAGAAAAGAATATTTCCGGCAGAGTGCAGTGGCTCACACCTGTAATCTTTGGGAGGCCAAGGTGGGCGGATCACCTGAGGTTGGAAGTTTGAGACCAGCCTGACCAACATGGAGAAACCCTGTCTCTAGTAAAAATACAAAAACAGCCAGGCGTGGTGGCGCATGCCTGTAGTCCCAGCTACTCGGGAGGCTGAGGCAGGAGAACTGCTTGAACCCAGGAGGCAGAGGTTGTGGTAAGCAGAGATTGCGCTATCGCCTGGGCAACAAGAGCAAAACTGTGTCTCAAAAAAAAAGAAAAGAAAAGAATATTTCCATCACCCAGATGATTCTTTGGTGCTCCTTTCCAGTCAGTACCCCTTCTAGTTAAAACTCTTATCTTGACTTCTGTTTTCATAGATTAGATTTTCCCGTTCTTGCCTTTCATAGAAATGGAATCATATAGTACATACCCTAGCTTCTTTCATCCATCATGTGTTTGAGATTCATCCATTAGATGTTATAATAGTTTATTCTTTTCTACTGCTGTAGATTCTCATGTTGTGGCTACATCACAATTTATCTATTGAACTTTTATGAACATTTGAGTTGTTTCCAGTTTTTTGGCTGTTATCAATAAGGCTGCTATGAATATTGTTTTCTTTTCACTAGAATTTAATAACAGTGTTTCAGTTTCATTGCATTCATTATGGTTGTTTTTTATTGAAGGCAAGTAATTCTCTGGTTATCTATTTCAAATAGTGATAGAATAGTTCCTTTTAAAATTTAATTGATTTGAAAAACCCAAAATTTCTAGAAAATTGTAAATAACTATACATTAAAAATTTTTCATTTGCATCATCATGCCAAAAAGAGGATAATGAACGTAAACATTAAGTGTGTGATGTATGCACAGGTATTTCATGCGGTAAACTCATTTAACTATTGATTCTCATACCAGTTGTAAAAATAGAAAGTTATTTTCATTTCCTAAAAATCAAGCTGAAAATCTGTTAGCACAAGTCTTTCCACTATCAGCATGAACAATCAGAATTCTTCAAACTTAAACATGCATAGCTCAAAAGCCCATAATCTTTTACAACAGCAGCATAATGTAATAAGAATCTTGACAGTATTCTCAGCATAGCTTATGTAGTTGAGATTCGTGCAAAGGAGAAAATGTATGGCACTTGGATCAATAGTGACAAATGCGTTTCTGTAGGCTAATCACAAAATTCCCAAAATGCCCTTTATTAAGAACATTCTGAATGTATTTTGAAATCCTTCCCACTTAACTACCAAGCCACTTTCAGGAAATGAATGTCTACATGGAAACCCACTAGTGAATGTTGCCATCTGAACTATTAATATAATGTTTCATAGAAAAGTAATTTATACTTGGAGTTTTGTGTCTCCAGGACCCTGAGTTTGGGTGGAGGAATGTCTTCTTCTTGCTGTTTGCCATTAACCTGGCAGGAGTAATCTTCTACTTCATATTTGGAGAAGCAGATGTCCAAGACTGGGCTAAAGAGAGGAAACTGACTCGTTTATGAAGGTAAAGCATAATGATTTCATGTGTGGTTATAGCCAGAGAAGCACTATTTGAAGTTTTTAATTCTATGTCATTTTCCTTTCTCAGTTATCCCACCTTGGATGGAAAAGTCATTAGGCATAGTATTTCACAAAATAGAAGGCTTCAGCAATGAAAATACCAGTGAAAAGAATTTTGTTTCCTGTGGCTCTTTTCAAATATGAGATCAGTTCCTTCTTTTATTCGAACTTCTTTTTCTAAGAGAAATAGATGAATAAAAATTCAAATAAAATGATAACTAAGAACACAGTTGTCATCTTCATAGAATAAATAATAGATTAAGAGAGCTTGCTCTATGGGACCCAGTATGTTACATTCCATTTCTGGATACAAGAACCAATGTTCTAAAAGTTTTAATCCAGGGAAGCAACCTCACTAAAACAATGATAGTTCTTGTTTGTGAAAATTAACATTCATTTCTATTTATTGGGTTGTATATTGTCCATGTGTTCTTCTCTGTATGGTCTCCATTTATTTCCATCCTGCTCAGACCCCAGGCGCTGACCCATACAGATTGCATCCTGTACTCCCTTGTCCATTGGCTTCTGCTAGATTTTTGAGGGAGATAGGTAGGGTTAGGGAGTATTTATATCTGACAGTCTCTCCTTTGGGGTCTGCAGGTGGCTTTCTATCACAGTTCATAGCTCCTGGAAGGCAGCCCTTTCCACATGTTACAGTAACTTCTCTCTTCTCTGTCCCTTCAACCTTTTTTATTTGCATTTATTTTTCAAGCTGTGGGGTTCTCCAGAATCTCTTGTGGTTTCCCTACCACCTGCCTACTCCTGTGTAAATTGTAGATTTTCAACACTGTCCACAAACTATCCAGCGTAAGTCTGTCATTTTTCTTCTTCTGAGATCCAAATAATTCAGTAGTTCAATCACTTAGCTCAAATATGAATGAATTTGTATTTTTGTAAAATGACAATTTGTGGGTGTTAGTGAGTTCAGGAATTGGGTTGTTCTGGGTTGATACTGTTCTGATTTCCACCATGCAGAATAAAGATTAGAGCCATTGAGTCATTTCATATAGAGGCAATGTGATAGACAATAGTTCTGAGTGAAAAATCAGGACCAGCATTTAGAGGGCCAAGCTTGAATAAACACAATACTTACTGAGATCTTGTTATTTTCCAGAATCTGTAATCTTGGGACATTGGGGTAAAGGAGGCACAGTCATTCTTCTCCAATCTAATGTGAAGGACAGACACAATAACTGATAGCACTACACTGTTTTAGGTTCACATGTAGGGCATCATGAAAGACCAGATGAGTTCTGATTCCAAGGTGAAGGACACAGAGGAGATCACCTTCAGTTAGTAATTCCCAAGCTAATTGTTGGGTGAGTAGTATTATGGTAAGATTTTCTACACTGGAGCCCAACTTGTACAAAAGAGTAAAAGCAAGAAGCAGGATGGATTCTGAAGGGAATCACTTGCCCACATGATCAGTTAGGAAAGGAGAGATGGGTTTAGGGAAGTGGGAGTGGCCAGCGTAAGGAAGTCTTGTTTGCTGTGTTAGGGAGTTCAAGGTGTAACCTACAAGCAATATGACAGGCATCATAGCAATACTGACATGGGCAGATTTTCTCTCTAGATAGAACACTCTGACCTAATTTGAGAATCAAGAAGACCATCTGTGCAGTGGCCTACACAGCAGTGGTGAGGACTGAACTCACCTCACCAGTGGTGAGGGCAGAAAAAGCTGAGATGAAGACAAGAAGAGTGACATGAAAAATGTCATAAGACAGAACTGGAAGATCATGATATTTGACTAGATGGATGCAGGAGAAGAAAGATGTCAAGGAGTCCTGGGTCTCTGACCCAAGAGAATGAATAGAGAGTGGTCTGAACAACTAAGCCAGGGAATGTAGCAAAATGAGCCCTTTTCAGGGGGGAAGATGATGATCTGACTTTGGGACATGTTGACTTAGTGGTAATAGTGGGATAATCATGTGAGCATGTGTATTAGCTTCCTGGGGTTGCTCTAACAATGTGCCACCAACTAAGTTGCTCAAACAAAGTAACTTATTATCTTAAATCTCTACAAGTTCAAAATCAAGGTGTTGCACGGTTGTTTCCTTTTAACAACTTTGAGGATGAATCTATTCTATGTCTTTTTTATTCTTTCAGCTTCTGGTAGGCTCAGACATTTTTTGGCTTGTAGTTGGCCTTCTCCCTGAGTCCTCACATCATCTCTTCTCTGTACACATCTGTCTCTGTATCCAAATGTCCTGTTTTTATAAGGACAGTCATATTACATCAAGGTCTATTCTAGTGACATCATCTTAACTTGATCATCTGCAAAGACCCCATCTTCAAATACAGTCACATTCACAGACACAGAGGATTAGGACTTCAACATATTTTGAGGGAACATAATTCAAGCCACACAGCAAGCTCAACAAGGGGCCAGATCATTAATCTGAAACTTAACAGAAAGAGAGTGAACTGAAGAAAAATATATAGGAGAAAAATGCATATGTTCAGTACTGAAGACCTGAGTTTAGACCAAATGGCTCAAGAAGAGCCCGTGAATGGAAAAGCACAAGCCAAGCTAAGACAGAATGCCAACATCTAAGAAGGGGCAAAAAAAGAAATGTCCACAAATATCAGAGATGAAAAAGTCAGGTGTGTAAGTGTGAAAAATAATAGGAGAGTACAGTTCTCATTGAAAACTCCTGGATGTGGCTTTTTTATTTATTTATTTTTTTTTTTTTTTTTTTTTTTTGAGATGGAGTCTCTTTCTGTTGCCTAGGCTGGAGTGCAATGGTGCATTCTCAGCTCATTGCAACTTCTGCCTCCTAGGTTCAAGAAATTCTCCTGCCTCTCAAGTAGCTGGGATTATAGGTATGCACCACCATGCTCAGCTAATTTTTGTATTTTTAGTAGAGATGGGATTTCACCATATTGGTCAGGCTAGTCTTGAACTCCTGACCTCGTGATCCACCTGCCTCAGCCTCCCAAAGTGCTGGGATTACAGTCATGAGCCAACATGGCCTTTTAAGAAAGACGACTGATCAGCAATAACAAGTGTAGTAAAACAGTTCCAGTAGACGAGGTCACAAAAGGAACTCAGTCACCTGTGATCAGGAATTCTTGGTTGCTTTTTCATGGCACGTTTAGCAGATAAATGAATGCACAGGTCAGTTTGCAGTTTGTTGGTGAGTGAAGGGGAATGAGAAGGTAGAGAGAGTAAGAGAAATATTTTCACAAAATTTGGTAAAGGAAATGGGAATATAGCAGAGAGGGATGGATACTTCATTAGCTGGTACTTCACCACACCATCAGAATGTAGAATCCTGAAGGAAGGAGGGCACTTGAGGGTCAGCTATCAAGGTCTGACTCAACATCTTGAGAACGTTCTCTCAAAGTGTGGGTCTCACCTCATTTTTTTTTTAATTGTGCTTTAAGTTCTGGGGTAATGTGCAGATCTTGCAGGATTGTTGCATAGGTATACTCATCTCGTTGTTCTAACCAAGGGCAAGGTAGTGTTCCCCTTCTGCTCTTCATATGTGCTCACCTTCATGACATTTCAGTTTCTCCATTTTGGGATGTTTGCCCAGAAGTGACCAGGTTCTTTCAGTAAAGATCCAGTTACCTGGCACACATATGACCAGAGATGTGCCAACTTAGGATGGATTTCTGCTTGTTATTCTTTTCTCTACTGTTGCTTTTATCCATACACTCCGACCTCCCTTCCCATGACCTCATGTTCAAAAATCATTACTGGGCATATACACAGCTTCTAGTACAACATCTTTCATCTAGTCATTTTTAATGTGAATTTTTAAATATGTATAATCCACATGATACTGAGAGTACACTGTTTAAAGGTAAAACTAGTGAGCTGTTTCATTAAGACAGGAAAATTTTAGGTGATATTCAAAGACAATGACATGCATTGTGAAACCTTTGTTTCCCCAGGCAATAACAACCTTGGACAGGGATCGGGGAATGATTCACATTTAGAGGGGGAAAAATTGTCTTTATGTGACTCGAGTCACAGTTTGCTTCTGTAAAATCTTCAGCCTCCAATGAAGCTCAAATATATTGGGGAATCCTAATGAAGGACTCATTTTTATGAGTTTTGTGTTATCATTGCAATGTCAAGATTGTGTGCAAAGTCAATACAAAATTTAAAACCAATTCCAATATGTTCACTTGCTTTAACTCTTTTCCATTATTTGGATATCCCATTACACAGGCACAGTGGATGATTTAAGTATTCCAGGAAGTTGTTCCTATGCCAAGGTAGCTAGCAATAATAATAAACCACATAAATCTATCCCAAATTTTAGTCCAAACGAATTACATTTCCACTGCAGCTTTCCCTTCACCATATCAAGAAATTCCAAGAACCATTCCATGAACATAGTATCCAATAGGATGGAGACAGTAACTTTAAACAACTGTGGTTAAAATACCTTACTTCTAGAAATTTTCAAAAATATGACACTACGTAAACATATTAGGAGTGCCCACCTCTTCCCCACCAGGACCTTGGAAATGGTCCATGCCAATGAAAGATCTTTAACCTTGTCAATCAGCTGAAATCCTGATGTTCCCGGGCTGAGCCATGCTTCTTTGAGCCTTTAGTGTCAGTATTTAATGAATATCTGGTGAACTAAACTGAAGCACTGGCATCTTCCAGTTTTCTCTCTCCAATTCACTGCATGAATTGCCAAGCAGAACTGCTTTGTCTATAATGTCCTGGAGAGGTTTTTGGCAAAGCCACTCTAGTTCTTACCCACCGGCCACACTCTTCCAGAGATCCTAAGGTCTGAACCATACACTCACTTTTACTCTTCCATTTCCTATTTACTGTACCATTGTCAATAGATCACTAATAGTGAAATTGTGTGTCTGCCTTCATTATTCCTTTGGGTAACTTTCTTAGGGATTTTCCTAATTACCAGGAACTCTCTAGTTACTAATGAAGAAGTTCCTAGTGACTCCTATTCTACTAGACTTCTCCATACACCAGGCATGTATAGATGTTATTGAATATTAGAGATAAAACATCTGGGTTCAGTCTGAGACAATCCCCACATTAACTATATGTTCAGTATATGTGCAGAGTGCAGAAATAAATCAATCTAGAGGTTCTTTCCCATCAAAATTTAAAAATACTCAGTTGTATTCAGTTATTATAGCACACACTCAATACTCCACCCATATCCCCTCAGTTCCTTTTCCCATTTTGCTACGTACCAAATCCGGATGAGCTTTCTTTTGCGCCCAACACCTGGAACCTATCTTTTCTGTTAGCGGGCTCGAGCCATTCTGCCTGCCAACTGGGTGTGCCTGGGAATTGGTATCTGCCTGAGAATAGCCCTTAGTCATGTCATCACTACACAGATATAAATGATCTAACTCCCTTGCTTCTGCTTGGCAAGCAAGGTCCACACTATCTCCAAAATCCCCTAAGAACTGAACTGGACCTTACTTTATATCCTTTCCAGATCTACTTATGCTATCCTCAGCCAGGTTTTCCTGGAAATATATCCTAATAAATCATTTTTATAGGAATCCTCATCTCAAGGTCTGCTTCTAAAGAATCTGACCTAAGCAAGTTGTTTCCACAAGAAGACCCAGGATGCAGATTCTTAGAATATCTTCCAGAGTTGTATCACTGGCAAGCCAAATGGCTCAGGGACCCCCTTGATGTTTGTAAAAGCATTGGTAATAACCTGGGCCCGCTGTAGCATTACAAATACTGACTCTCTTCTGTGGTACATTGGAATGAAAGATAGGATGCAGGTGTAAGGGAAGGCACTGGCTTGGGCAATACCTCTAGCATTTGAGAAATGTGTGGAAACGGCATTAGAACAACTTTGAAGTTGGCTGTTTGATGGTGGTCATGACCACTGATGTACTCAAGAAGGCCCATTAACATTAGAATATGGTATGGAAGTCAGAAAATCTCCCTGGCAGCATTTAAAGATATCCTGATCTCCAATAACAGAATGCAGACATGTTCTGAAGATCAGATTCAGAATCTGATTGTCAGAGTAGCAGAAAACACAAAAACAAACAATTGACTTAAAGTGAAGTCCTGGAAGTCTCATGCTAAAGTCAAGGCCTGAAATTTACCCTAAAACTTCTTGGTATCCTTATCCCAGTACCCCATCCTGGGGGATGGCATCATCTCTTTTCCTGAAGATCCCCATGCAGAAAACACAGCTGATACAGACAACTTATAAGACAATACTTGCTTAGTCAAATTCTTTTTTTTTTTTTTCTTGAGACGGAGTCTTGCTCTGTTGCCAGGCTAGAGTGCAGTGGAGCGATCTCGGCTCACTACAACCTCTTCCTCCTGGGTTCTGCAACCTCCTCCTCCTGGATTCAATCAACTCTCCTGCCTTGGCCTCCTGAGTAGCTGGGACTACAGGTGTGGGCCACCGTGTCCAGCTAATTTTTATATTTTTAGTAGAGACGGGGTTTACCATGTTGGCCAGGATGGTCTCAATCTCTTGACCTCGTGATCCACCCGCCTCGGCCTCCGAAAGTGTTGGAATTAGAGGCATGAGCCACCGTGCCTGACCTGCTTAGTCAAATTTTATCCTCACTTTATCTAATACCTTAACAACAGTAAACCTAAATACTTGACAAATAGTTAGGTCAGGTCTTAGGATGGTCCAAATGGTATAGAAAAGTGGAAGGGACAAGGAGAGCCTGACTAGAATATGGGACCAGGGTTTTGGGGGGCAGAAGGTAAGTCCAGATAAGGGAGAGCTTGTTAATATGAGGGCACACTGCTGTGACTCAGGATTTAATATCATTGAAGCTTAAATGAAAATGCATTTAATCTTGGCCGGGTATGGTGGCTCACGCCTGTAATCCAAGCACTTTGGAGGCCAAGGTGGGCAGATCACCTGAGGTCGGGAGTCCAAAACCAGCCTGACCAACATGGTGAAATCCGTCTTATTAAAAAATAATAATGATAAAATAAAAAATAAAAAAAAAGAAAGAAAATGCTCAAAACAGTCCAATCTTGCCAAATTAGAAATTCAGATGCAATACCACATCCCAGGTGGAACAGCAGACAGTAATTCCATTTGTAAAGACTTAGCAGATGCTAGAGCAATGATCTCTGTTGTATTCCCATTGGACTCACCAACGTGGCCCCAGAATAAATAGATTGTGGCAGATGGTGGAGGACCACCACAGATGGGCTCCAGTGGTCATCTTAATCGCGTATGGTGTGCCAGATGTAACACATCAGCAGAGGCTCTGTTACTTCCTATACAGGTATTGATATGGCGAGTGTGTTCTTTGGAAGAGCCCTTGGAAAGGAGGATTATAAGTAGTTTATATTAACTTGGGATAGACAACAGTACTCCTTTCACAGTCTCTTTCACAACATAATCTGAAAGGATCTTGATTATCTGCAACATCACATTGTTTCACTATAAGCATGTAGTTACATTAACTAAAGCTGAATAGCCAGAAGGAGCAAGGACTCTGGATGCCCTGCAAAAATATACACACTCCTAAGTGGGGGAAGAGGGGGGAAGAAAGTCTACGAAGTGTCAGTGACTAGCCATATAGTGAAGTTTTCAGCGATCCAGTGGTCTCAAATATGCCAGAATATCATCTCCAAGGTAAAGGACAAGTTATATCTTGAAACTCCTACCACTAAGAAAAAAATCACATAACTTGGGAAAAAAAAAAAGGTGTAAAACTCATCAAGTTTTAGAGGCAATATATATCACACATCTAATAAGACAGTATGCTAACACTTACTTGCCCCAGCCTCAAAGTTCATTCTCAAAATACTCTTCAACAACCAGGGGACTGGGTCTGGATCACAGACTCCTCCACCCCTCTCCAGCCTAAGTGTTTGGGCCCTCACCAGGTTATCTTAGCTACTCCCATGGCAGCAAAGCTAACATTCTTTCCACACTGGACACACCATTCCAAATTAAAAAGAGCACCAGATCCACATCCAGAAATTTCCTCATCCCCAAAATATTCTTCCTCCCTTACAGGACCAATTTCACTGCACTTAACAAAAATTCCAGAAGTTGCCAATCCAGAAGGCCCTAGTCCATAACACGATCCATCTCGAATTTTAAATCTTTTATCTCATATCTTGTTTCTGATCCTTCCTGGTTTTCCCTCCCACATCCCTGAATAGTCAGCTCCAATTCTTCACATTCATCCAGGAGCTATGGCTGAAGGGCCTTCTAGAAGTTCAATCTTTCACATTAACTTTTTCTCCTCTTGTCTTCTTTGTGGGGTACTCCAAGTCCCTGCCCCCAACCTCTGGCAGTCGGGCCTGTTGTCAACCTCACGCATTGCCCCTCTTTCTTCCAACTGTTCAATTTGTTTGTCCACACAAATCCAGCAGTTCACAGCCCTTTCTGTTAACCTAACTACATAAACCTAGTCTGAAATAAACCTGCATCTTACGTACTTGGCCAATCCATTCCTGAAACCTGTTTATAATCTTTCTCGGCTAAACATCTTTCTCTCCAACCCATCAAATCCACCCATATCATCACAAACAGGGCTGTCACCCTCCTTTGCCTTATAATCTCTAAAATAAACATGTTGCAATCCCGTTTCCATAAAACACTTCTTACCAACCCTTCCCTGCTCTGCTGGCACAGCTTTACATGATCCAACCCAAGGGTGCTCCCTGGAAAAAATGCACACACAATTCCCTCAACTGAAATCTATATCCTTCTGCCCTATCAGGACTACAGAGGCTATTAGTTAAGAAAAACCCATTTCTCTCTCTCTCTCCAAAACCAAATAGTCTACACCCCCTCCCCCACCAACTTTCCCTTTCAGACCCTCACAGGGGCTACTGATGCTAACAGCTATTCAACCTGGAGAAATAAAATGTTGGAACAAAAAGTTTGTCCAGGATTCTACCCCCATCTTCTCATAGCTCACTACCTTTACTTACAACTTTTGCCTGTCAACCCCTGGTCTTTTCTTTCTGTGTGGCACAAACTCATCTTTGCCTGCCGGCAATTTGGTCAAGAACATACACCCTGGTTTTAATCTCCAAACATTAGCATTTTGCCAAACAACAAGACCATCCAGGTTCATTTGGTATCTTCTGTCTCATTTCCCTCCACCTGTACTAAATGGGCTCTACATCTCATTCTTCTGGTAGCAGGATTAAGCATCTCTGCTGCACTTGGCACTGGAATAGCAAGTATATCAACTTCTCTATATTGAAAATATATCAACAGTCCTCTATAGTGCTGTAGAGGACACGCATACTTCCATCACAAGGCTTCAAAGGCAGAAAAACTCCCTTGAGGGGGTCATTCTCCAAAACCAAAGGGTCCTAGACCTGCTAACCATTGAAAAGGGGGACACATGTATAACTCCAAGAAAAACACTTTTTTATGTTAATTAATCTGGCATTGCTCGCAGAGCCCATGGCCTCTGTAACAGGGCTGCCGAAATCCAACATCAAGCCACTAACTCTTAGTAACAGGGACCATCCCTCCTAAAGTGGATGCCATGGGCCCCTAATCTCCCTCCTCTAAATACTAACAAACTAAACATGTTACAATTCCGTTTCCATAAAACACTTCTCGGCCCATGTGTACTCACCTTCATATCCTGCTTTACCTCCCAAAGGCTGAACTCCCTTGTCCAGGCAACCACCCAGAAACACATTGATGCTATTCTTCTCCTCCACCAAGTTCCATAACAGCGCCTCCAAGAAAACAACTCTGAAGTTGGACACCCACTACTTCAAAACCCCAACCCTGATTACAGCACGCTATTCAGCAGGAAGCAGCCAGATATTGACAATGCCCCCTTTTCCTTTTGTATTAAAATAGAAAGCAAGAATGTTAGTCCAAACTGCACCACTTTGTAAGCTCCCCACCACCATTTCTCAGAGCTTGGTCAAAGTGAAACATTTCATGGCAGGGTTGGACCATAAGAAATAGCCTGCTTCTTATCATATTCTGCTGGGAGAAAGTACAAAAGTGCAAGGAACATCACATTCAGCCAGAACAACAGCTAGAACAACTTCGCCCATGAACACATAATCAACATTTTCCCAGGCAGCAGGCTGTACCCCCACCAGACTCCTCCTGCCCAGGCCAATAAACTGCCCCAGCCTGGAAGCAGCAGTGGGCCCTGGCATTAAGCTTGTCTCCTACATCTGTGGGTCTACTGCTAGGCATAAAGCCTTCATTTGCTCTCAATCCCCTCTCTCTCTCTCTCTCTCTCCCTGTCTTTAACCTGACACCCTCTGGACAACCACTGGTGGGTACTGGCATATAAACACTCCGAGGTGCAGCCTGCACTTTCCCACTGCTCTCTTGTAGGATTAGTCCAAATTTACCTTCCTCCAGACTTGGCTTGTTATCATATCCTTGTTTGGTCTCCTTTCTTTCCCTGCCCACTTCCCAACCTCCTTCCTATTTTTGTTGTTAGTTTGTTTTCCAGAAAAAACCTTACATCACTTTAACATCAATCTTCATCTCAGGATCGGTTTCTGGGGAAGGCAGCAGTTATTCTGGTAATACTATTAGTATTATTTTCATGTTAATACAGGTAGGCTATAACAAAGCAAAAGAGTATATTCATTGGGAACAGTGATGCTCAACAAAAGAGAAATATGTAAGACCATAAAATCAAAAACATTTTGAAAATAACCCTAATCCTAAATTTGAATTCGAAATATAAGCCAAAAATTTATAATTTCTTTTCAAAGAAATACCTTTTTCAAGTTCTTCCACTGAAAACGTCTAAAAGCAATGTGACCCAGGAACAGCGAGAACTTGGTTCTCAGAGTGTGGTCTCTGAAAGTTATCTTCTGCTGAAAGGAGCCAGCACTGCTTAAGAAAGCCCAGATCCAACAATAGAAAATATATAAGAGGAAGCTGGAAAGTTTTTTATGTGTTGGAAGACAAGGCAGCTATTCAAGACCACCAGTCCTATCATAATGACATGGAAACCAGCTTGAAGGCTTGAAGAGACTCCCACTGGCTAAAGAAGGAACAACTGGAGCATCAAAAAGGAGTAAGAACTGCAATAGATTGTAACCATCAAATAAAATTCATGAGGTCATAGTAGTACTTGGTCATCCTTGCTAAGACACTTATTCTAGAACTTTGTCAAGTAATGATGGTAACTTTCCTATTAAATCTGTATTTCCACCTTACCAAATGTATGATAAGGTAAATTTCCTTTTTTATAAAAAAATTCTAGCTTGTAAATTAAGGAGACATGATAGAATTAGAAAATCACCATTTTATAAATTCTAATCAAATAATGGATCTAGGCAACATTTACTAACTGTATCTAAAAGCCATAGGTGAAAAGATAATGAAAACTTTATTAATAAATAAGTCAGGCCAACAATATCGGAACCTACTGATTAATCTTACTACCACCAAAAGTGAGACAACCTGCTACTATGTGCCTCCCAACAGGGTGCAATAGTACCCTGTATCATCCAGTATCCCTGTGAAGTGTTTTTGTGCTGAATCTAACCAAGCCTCTATATATACCTCGCGGTCTGCAGGATGTAAGGAAATAAAAAAAATATCAAATGATTCTTAAAAAAAGCTATTAGCCAAACCAATTATCACAGACACTCTGCAAGGGACCCCTCCTTTTTTTGTTTTAATTGTTGTTGTTTTTAAGTAATAGCAAATGTAAACTCGGAGAGGGGATCATCATAAAATAAGAGACATGAGAACCTTAACAATTCAGTGCCATTATGTAGATCCTATTTTAATCTTCATTCAAATCAAGCAAATATAAAGGACACAACTTTGAAGCAATTGGGAAAATTGTCATAATGTTTGGCTATTAGATGCTGTTAAGGGATTATTGTTTATTTACTAGATGTGCTGATAGCATGTTAGTTATATTTTTCAAAATCCTAATGAATTACATAACCATGCTGAATGTTTTATAGAAGAAATGACATAATGTCTGAAACTTACTTTAAAATGCTACAAAAAAACCACCATTGAATGTAGAAACTCAAATGGCCAAATACTGATAATTATTGAAGTGGGTTAACATGTACATGGTTATCTTAAACTGTTCTACATTTTTTGTATGCTTCAACATTTCCATAAGATGATAAATTTTAAAACTCAATTCATAAAACACAGAATCCAGAAGAAACAATTTCAAAGAATCTCACAGAGCAACAGAAAGCTTTGGGACCAGCAAATAGAAAGATGGTTTTCCTTTAGGTAATCAGTACCCAGAACAAGAATATTCTTGTTCTGGGTACTAAACAAGGATGGCAATTGGGAGTGTTATTTTTTATAACACATGGACATTAAACAACTGCTGACCTAAGGCTTTCAATCACCAAAAGAGACCCTTTTTCAGAAAATGCCAGAAATTGTCAAGTATGACAAAAAAAACAAATAGTACAAACATTCTGTAGCACACAGAAGAGGACAAGCAGAATCTGGACTTCTGAAAAAGAAAAAAATCCCACTGAATAACAACATCAAAGTCTCCTGGGCAAAGGGGTTAAAGATTTACAACATTTCTTTAGAGGAAAAAGAACAACTGATTCAATTTACAGAGCATCTGCTATGTGCCAAACAATCAATGGGCACTTTAAAAGCATAATAAAAAAAAATACTTGTTAAGTATGTAATAAATTATCTATAATGCAAAATCATTGATTTTAGGGCTTATATTTTTTAACTAATTAGCAGATTAATTTCAAAGAGTTCTAAGTTAAAAGTATTAAAACCAGGCCTGATAGCTCACTCCTGTCATTCCAACAATTTGGGAGGCCAAGGCATGAGGACTGCATGAGGCAAGAAGTTTGAAATCAACCTGGGCAACACAGCAAGACCCTATCTCTACCAATTAGCTGGGTACAGTGTTGCACACCTGTAATCCCAGCTACTCAGGGGGCTGAAGTGGAAGGATCCCTTGAGCTCAGGAGTTCAAGTCTGCAGTAAGCTATAATTATACCACAGCATTCCAGCCTGGGTGACAGAATGAGATCCTATCTATTTTTTTTTAATATTTCTGGATATTGCTATAACCAAGTGGCTGAACCAGCACCTACAGTCATTGCAGGAAGAGCCATGAGAGAAACCAGACCTTCCAGAGGACATGCCTCAGTAAAATGTACCTCTTTGTGAGTATGCTTAATGTCAAACAGATGTGCCCTTTGGAGAGGAGTGTGGAGGAGACAGGGTGAGGGGAAGAGGGGAAGGAAGGAAGGAAGGAAGGAAGGAAGGAAGGAAGGAAGGAGGGAGAGAGAGAGAAAGAAGGGAGGGAGGGAGAGAAGGAAGGAAGAAGGAAAAAAAGAAAGAAAGAGAAAAAGAAAAAAGAAAAAAGGAGGGAGAAAGGAAGAAAAAGAGGGAGAAAAGAAGGAAAGGAATTAAAGGTAAAAATTTAATAGGGCATTTATGGAGAATTTAGAAAGTCAAAACATTCCAATTAGAACAGCATTATACTCCCAGAGCCATGCTTAATAAAGAAATCTTGAGAGCACTTATGACAGGCAAGCTCTACCTCCTGGACAGGGAGAGAGACTAAGGGTGTCTGCTTATTATGCCAGGAAATTACTGGCAAATTCCCAGATTTCTAGTCCACTGGATGATTTTGAGTCACACTTCTTCCCTGAAGCTTTAAGGAAAAGGTAAAAGTAAAGTTAAAAATTAAGCTTTTAACTTTGACATAGGGATGTCTGAAGAATTGGTGAATGATTTATGGGGGCTGAACTTGGTAATACTGGAAAGTCGACACTGTGTAAAATTGAGAGAAAAGTCTTGACAGAAGAAGAAGAAGTCACCTTTTTGGCCTGAATCAGGTTAGTCTCACTTTTATAAGAGGCTCATTAAATGAAACAAGCAATCAGTTAATTCCCGAGAGGGCCATTAAGGGGGCCTTCCCTGGCAAAGATATGATTGAAAGTAGTTAGCAGTAGGGGAAAATTTGGGGAAGGGTGGAATATGCCCTGTCTTCTAAGGCTTTTCACAAGAGAAAGAAGAAAGAACATATTTTCAGCAATCAGTGTGAGGTTCACAGGGACACAAGGAAAGAGACATATGTGTTGTACAATGTGTGATGCTTGTATAGCTGTGGTGTGCTGTGTCTGTAATGTGTGTGGCACACTGTGTGTGCCTGGTATGTATGTGCCCATCGTTTGTGTGTACGTGTGGTTATGTGTATGGTGTTTGTAGTTTGTCCTTCCGTTTTGAGGTTGTAGTGTTGTAATGTGTTTATATGTTTGGTTTGCATGTATATGTGCAGTATATGTGTGGAGAACATAAGGGGAGTTTATGCCTTGTATTTACGTTGTATGTATGTGTGTGGTGCATATGTATGAGTGGTTTGTGTGTGTGGTGTGTATGTATAAGTGTATTGAAATAAAGAGTGGCCCCAAAAGAGGTTCCAATGTGTGATAATGATGGTTGACAAATTGCTCATTCAAAAATATTTTGCAAATCCAATCTCAGGACTTAGGTATCTTTGGAGCACTAGGTATCATATAATCTGATATGATAAAAACCTGAGGTCTAGACTGACCAGCACAGATTGGTGCTGAATTCTGACTATAAAGGGTTGACCAATAGGAGACTCCTACTTTTTATTTTATTTTTTTTTTTTTTGAGACGGAGTTTCCCTTGTTACCCAGGCTGGAATGCAATGGCGTGCTCTCGGCTCACCGCAACCTCCGCCTCCCGGGTTCAGGCGATTCTCCTGCCTCAGCCTCCTGAGTAGCTGGGATTACAGGCATGCGCCAACATGCCCAGCTAATTTTTTGTATTTTTAGTAGAGACGGGATTTCACCATGTTGACCAGGTTGGTCTCGATCTCTTGACCTCGTGATCCACCCGCCTCGGCCTCCCAATGTGCTGGGATTACAGGCTTGAGCCACCGCGCCCGGCAGGCTGCTCCATTCTGATTCATCCGCTGAGCTTTCTGCCATAAAACTTTGCAGCAGTGACTGCTCTATCCATGGAAACTGAAGATATGGACAGGGACATGTGGAAGTATAAAGAACAATTAGCCTCTACTTGAGTTGGTGGTATCAACAAGCAGATAGCTCTATTAAGATACGGGAGGAAAAAAAGAATTCATTTTATCTTTGCTTGCTCCTTCTCTGACATTCTTTTTTTCTTTTTATACTGCCAAGTTTCTGACCTATAACAATCTCCTCCTGCCTGAAGGGCTTCTTTTAATGCTCCTTATAGGGGAGGTCTACTGGCAATGGATTCTTTTCATTTCTCGCTCTGGAGAAATATTATTGGATTTAGAATTCTGGATTGGCAGGGTTATTTGTTTGTTTTCTGTAGTTTTCAGGTCTTCCATATATTTTTAATCAACCAAAAGGATCACAAAAGTGAAATAAATATCAAGGGGAGCACATAATGGAGGTGAATGGGCACTGCTGTGATGGAGCAGGTTTCTCTCTGAAGCAGCTTTAAACCAGAGCAGAGTACTGGGTAGTGTGTACATTACGCTGACATCACTGCATTTTGCACTCAACAGTGAGTGGAGGCCAAACCCCTCAGCAAGAAGAGAAGCAACTTCAGCCGCGTATGCAAATGGATAACCAGCTGCCTCCCAAAAAAGGTAGCACTTTATTCTGTTCCACCGTATAGGCTGTTTCTTAAATATTACATCACAGATTTTACGTGAAAAAATATTTTTATGAAATACATATGGGGTCTTAAAAATATTCAGAAAAGAAGAGAGAAGAAACCAGTCTTAAATCCCAAGTAAAAAGATTCTACATACTCTAGTTGCTCACACTTTATTTTCATTTTTGTACCCTTGTCAGTTCATCATTTGGTAGAAAACATCAGAAAAAAACTGGGCTCTTTTGGTTCCATCTCCAAGAGAAGAAGAGATAGATCTGTAAGAGGAAGTAAGGCAGGATGAATGCTCTTGAGTCCTTGCATTCTTGGACATCAGCAAATAAATGTGTACTGAGTATTTGTTGAAATAAACTGTTTATTTTAGGTAGGGTAGGGTATCAACAATAAAGAATTACTGCTATTGGCTTAGCGTTGTGTCCATGTCAGGGTACAAAATCCCAAAAAACGAGATGAGCAATAGATTGCACACTTTTCAACTTATGTAAAAGTTACTGTATATTAAATTATATATTTCTTGTATCAATTTTGATATTTATTTTGCTTAAGTTGTCTATTTCATCTGCATTCAAAGTTTATATAAATATATATATATTTTTTTTTCTATATTTCTGCCCTTATGCATTTAGTTCCTTTTAGACTCTTTGGGTTTGTTCCTTTGTTCAGTTTCCAAGTCTTAAAATTCTTTCTTCTCTTTTTGATAAACGTATTTACAGATGCACATTTTACTGTGTCCATGAGTTTGATATGCAGTATTCTTACTGTTACTCAATCCCAAACCCTTTAGAATTCCCCTTATGGTCTTCTTTTTGACTCAAAACTTATTTAGACATAATTTATGGACTTCCTGGAGAAATGTGAAGGAGAGAAATGAGTAAAACTCAAAAGGGCACCCCTAAATGACTAAGACAATGAGCCCCTCTCTGACATGGTGACAGTGACTTCACTTTTACCACATAGAGGCTTTCTTCTCTCCTGCAGGGGTGTTTTTATATAAGGTTTCATCTGATAGCCTTCTAGATCCATTCACCTCCCTAAGATTATGAGTTTAGGCTGAAAATCAAAGGAAGCGCTGGCTGATGATTAAATTTCTCAGGGGTATTCTTTTACCCCCTTCTATCCAGCTCTTAAGATCATATGGCACAAAATTTCTTGGCAGTCCACTAGCAAGGTTAGGGAGCAATCCGTTCATCCTTCATTGATCTTGTAAGTCTTCGGCATCTAAGCATTTTAGAAGAGGGTCTCCTACTATATACTATCCCATTCTAGGGCCTTGGTATTTCATTCCTCTTGTCCCATATTGTGAAAGGTCAAAAAATCCCAAGATCAAAAGTACACAGTGAAAAATCTGACTTCAATGCTCAACTTACGTTTTGAGGCTCCCATCTTCACTAAGCCCTTGGCCTGAATATTTCATCTTTCCTTTTAGATCACCCATGCTTTTAATGAAATGGTTTATTTTAAATATATTTTATCTAATATTCTTATCTTTTAACAATGGAGGCTCAGGCTAGTCCAGAAAACTAGCCAACTATTTGTTGTGTACTAATGCTTTTTTTCATTTAACAGTTAATCTAAAGAGTATTCCACAATTTTAGGCAGAAATTTTTCCTCAGCAATTTTAGAGCTGAAGTATGGATGGATATATTATAATTTATTTAAATGGTCACTAATTTATAGACATCTAATTTGTTTACAGTATATTACTAATTCAAACAATTCTATATCAATGCTGTGAAATTATATAAAATTCAATTCAATAGGATGATGTAAAATATTTATACATCTAATAAAATAGCTTCCAATAATATATAAAGCAAAATAGCCCTATGAAAATTGTAAAGATACAAAATCCTAAATAAAATATTAACCGAACAAATCTAGGAATTTATAAAAACATTAAAAAAGCAACCATGAAGTCAGGTTGATCCTCAAAATGAAAGAGTAATTTAATGTTAGAAAATGTATACATGTCACTCCACACAAATTAATTGAAGGAAAAAAACTGTATGATTATCTCATTAGATACAAAAAAAATATTTATTTATGAAGTTAATATTTATTTGCAATAAAAAATTATAAGTTAACTATGAATGTGTAGTAGACAGAATTCCAAGATGGCTCCCAAGCTTCCTGGCTCCTGTTTTATTCTTGGGTGGAACCATGAGCACAGAAAATACAGCCCAGAGCCCAGAGGGTAGAGCCAAGAGCCACAAAAATTATCTCCAGGCCTCATGAAAAATCCAACCCTGGCATAGCTGAACTTCAGAACCTTCACGAATCAATGACTCCTTTTCTCCTCTGTTACTACCCACCCTCCCCCCGCCACCCCCACCTTGTCTATAGCTTTACCCTACACCTGTTCCACCATTACATGGTAAGAGTGTTAGGGGCATTTAACTTACCTCTTTAGTTTCACAAGCCCACAGATAGAAATTGTGCCCTAGGATGGATTAATCAGAGGTGTCTCTTTCACAACTGGATTTAGATGATGAGATTTGGACTTTGTGCTAATGACATTTTGATGAGGTTTTGAACTTGAGCTGATAATGTAATAAGATGAAGAATTTGGGAAGCTTGAAATGGGGTGAATATGTTTTGCATGTAGGAAGAACATGACTCTTTAAGGGCCAGGTGGTGTACTGTAGTAGGAAGAATTCTAAGTTTACTTCCAAGATTCCCAGCCCCTGGTGCATACACACTTTCTCTCAGTAATGTTCCCAAATTAGTTGATCTTAAATAGGGAAATTATGCAGGTAGGACAGACCTAATCACATGAGCCCTTTAAATCTGGTTGTACATTATCAGAGACAGAGTAGGTAGATTCAAAGTATGAGAGGGATTCAACATAAAGTAGATTCCCATTGCTGATTTTGGAGATGGAGGGGGCCACAGATTAACTTTGCCTGTTTTTAAACTTCGTAAAACTGGATTCCTATAGTATATACTGTCTGGTCTCTAGTTTCTTTAACTGAGCATATTTTTGTTGAAATTCATCCAGATTTATGCAGATTGTTGTGTATAAGCAGTTTCTTCCTTTTATTTCTGAGTAATATGAATTGTATTAACATACCATGGTAGGTCCATTCTTTCCAAACATTCTGCTATTTTGAATAAAGCTGCTATAAATATCTCTGTACAT
The DNA here is from genome assembly GCA_031835075.1 of Saguinus oedipus. Classification (NCBI taxonomy): domain Eukaryota; kingdom Metazoa; phylum Chordata; class Mammalia; order Primates; family Cebidae; genus Saguinus; species Saguinus oedipus. The sequence goes on along the minus strand of CM063172.1, from coordinate 4,808,933 downwards.
ATTGTTTTGTAGACATATACCTATATTTCTCTTGAAAAAAATGCCATTTGTTGAAAAATACTTTACTTTTCTCCAATGAATTGCATTAGTACATTTATTTTTAAAAAGTTAACAATATGTGTGTATTTGTTTCTGGACTTCCTACTTTCTTCCATCAGTGAACTTGTTTGGCTGTACACCAACTGATTTGCTTATATCAATAAGTCATTACATTTTCACAAAATAATATTTTTCTCCACATTGAGTATATATGAGTTTTTCAACCAGAGTATCTTAAAACAGTGGAAAAGGAATAGTTTTCTTGACAGAAAATGTCTTCATTGTTATTAAGGGGACTTACTTTCAAGAGTAACACAGAGTATTTTTAAAGGGTCTTTTAAAAAGTAGACATGAGCCTGTCCTTTGCAGGGACATGGATGAAGCTGAAAACCATCATTCTCAGCAAACTGACACAAGAACAGAAAACCAGATGCTGCAGGTTCTCACTCCTAAGTGGGTGATGAACAATGAGAACATGGACACAGGAAGGGGAACATCACACACCAGGGCCTGTCGGGGGGTTGGGGGCTAGGGGAGGGATAGCAGGGGGTAGGGAGATTGGGAAGGGATAGCAGTAGCACCCTGTCTAATGTAGATGACAGGGTGATAAATGCAGCAAACCATCATGGCACATGTATACCTATGGAACAAACCCACATGTTCTGCACATGTACCCCAGAACTTAAAGTATTATAAAAAATTTTTTTAAAAAATAGTCATGAGCCAAAGAACTTGGAAGATTGGCTTAATTTTCTTGGAATTTCTAGTTGGCATTACAATTTTAAGGGGAATATGGTATTATTATATCAGTCACACATCTTCTTATTATATAGTAATTCACTAAGTCCATTAAGTACAATAAAATTTTAAATTAATATCATGGGCTCCAAATTTCTGAATGGCCCTCCTGTAGTTAAAGTATGTTTTTATCTCAGCTATGTCAACAATTGAGACTTTCTGTTCTACTTTGTAGCTCCAGATTTCTGTTCCTTTCGCTATGGATTGTCTTTCCTTTTGCACTGTTGTAATGTTATAACAATGGCACAACGCACATGCCTGAACCTCACAATGGTAGTCATGGTGAATAGTACAGATCCACACGGTTTGCCCAACACCTCCACAAAGAAGCTCCTGGATAATATAAAGGTATATCAATAATTTTCCCCATAGTCAAATGTTTACAAGACTGTCTGTTTAACTAATTTGTGTAGAGATTGAATTGTATTGATGTGACAATATAATTGAAAAAGAAGCTCAGGTCTTCATCTACTTTGCTAGTAGTGATCTAAATAAAATATTCCATGATTAAAGTATGGCTCTACATTTCTGAAGAGCTTGTTGTGTAAATCCTTCTATGTGATTAACTCCTTCCAAGAGTTAGGGCTTCTTTACAATCAAGAAATTTGGACTAGAGGAAAAAAATGGAAAGCATTTTAAACCAGAAGTGGAAAGTGAAGCACATTACATTTTTTATTTAAGTTTTGGACATGCAGGACATTTAAATGTTTCATTAATTTCATCTTTGGAAGACAATCAGTTGTTATCTGCCAGAAGATGCAGATGCAGGAAAAATAAAAGCAAGATAGGTAATGTCAGTCAAGAGATGGAAACTATAAAAAGAATAAAAAATCAATACTAGAAATCAAAGAAACTATAACAAAGAATGCTTTTGACAGACTCATCAGTAGACTTCACACCACTGAGGAAATAATCAGTGAACATGAAGATAGGTCAAAAGAAACTTCCCAAGCTGAAATGCAAAGAGAACGAGAATGAAAAAAAAAATTAACAGATCATTCCCAAATTGTAGACAATATCAACAGTGTAATGTGCATGGCTGGAATACCAGAGAGAATAGGAAACAATAAATTTTTTTAAAAAAAGGCTGAGAACTTTTAATAATTAATGACAGACAACAAACCACAGATCCAAGAAGCTCAGAGAACACCAAACGAGATAAAAAGCGAAAAGAAAAACAATCAAAGAAAAGCCACCTAGGCATACCATATTTAAACTGCAGAAAACCAAGACAAAAAGAACATTTCAGTAAAACCAGAGGAAGAAACTACATACAGAGAAACAAGTAGAATGACAGCTGACTTCTTATCAGAAACCATGCAAACAAGGAGAGAAAAGTGAACTCTTTAATGTGTTGAAAGAAAGAAAACCCCTGCCAATCTAGAATTCTATATTCAATAAAATTACTGACAAAATTGAAAGACTATAAAATGTCAAGCTATAGTTATAGCTTGAGAAGGCCTGTATTGTCTTTCAATTTCTAAATGTCCATCAATAGGTGACATATATATGTGGAGGGAATTTACTGCCAGCAGGCTTACCACTAAAGAAATGTTAAAAGATGGTAGATTTTAATCCAACTATACTGATAATCACTTTAAATGTGAATGTTCTAAATACACCAGCTAAAAGACAGAAATTGTTAAATTGATAACAAATAAATATCCTCAAATACACTATCTACAAGAAATCCTGTTAAAATACAAAGACTCAGATAGGTTAGAAGTAAAGAGATGAAAAAAGATGCAAGCTATGCAACCATGAAAACATGAATCAAAAGAAAACTGAAGTAGCTATATTAATTTTAGCAAAAGCAGAATTTATAGCAATGAAAATAACCAAAGATAAAGAGGGCATTACCCAATGACAAAGGAGTAAATTCTCCAAAAACAAATGATTCTAAATATGTGTATCCCTAACAACAGAGCAGCACAAAATAGGAGGCAAACACTGTGAGAACTCAAAGGTAGAATAGACAAATACACACTTGGTAACTTTTTCTATTTGTTAAATCTATTCTTTGTTAAATTTTTTTTTATTCATATTTTGCCTTCTCTGGGTTTAACTGAGCATTTTATATGATTGAATTTTATCTCCTCTCTTGATATATTACTTACACTTAAAAAACTGTTTTAATAGCTTCCATAAATTTTTAAATATACATTTTTAATAATATAAATCTACCTCCAAATAACACTATACTATTTCATGTATCATGAAGGCTTCATGTAACATAATATTTCTGATTCCTCTCTCCCATCTCTTGTGACTACTGTTATTCATTTTATGTATCTATATGTTATAAACCCTCAAAACATTCCTTCAACAAAAAGTTATCTTTTAGATCAATTCAAAATAAAATATTTTCAACTTTCATTTATTCTTTTCTACTGGTCTTACTTCTTAATTGTAGACTTATATTTTTTAGCTATATCACTTTTCTTCTGCTTGAAGAACTTTTTTTGACTTTTGTTTTGTGGATTGTGGTTTCATTATTGCATATAAGAAATCTTTGCATAACCTAAGATCAAAAGAATTCTTCTATGTTTTAGAAGTTTCATAATTTTTCATTTTACAGTTAAATCTATGATTCATTTTAAATTACTTTTTGTATATGTTACATTAAAAATCTTTTTTTTACATATGGATATACAACTTTTTTCCAGCACAATTTGTTGAGAAAACTATTCTTTCTCCACTGAATTGCCTCAATGTTCGTTGAAAATTAGTAGGTGGAGAACTAATACTACCTACTGCTAATTTTGAGGCAGTTATAGTAATCAAAACAGCATAGAATTAGTGTAAAGACAGAAAATAAATCAAGGGAATACAATAGAGAGACTAACACACATATGAACAACTGACTTTTCAACACACATATGAACTGAACTGACTGTTCATTGGGTCCAAAAACATGTGCAACCTCCTCACTCATAATCTCAACAATAAATTCAATATTAGAATTTTATTTTATCATTCCTTAATAATGTAAAAAAGAACTATAGATGGCCCTCTAACCTAGGAATGGACAAACAAATACATTCCTGGAAAAAATATGCCACATCAGAGCCAAGTGAAAGAATAGAAATGGCCTTTTCCTTTTAACTGTCCTGTGTAGTTATTTTTACAGCTCAGGCCGAGACCTCTTCATCGTTTTATCTTCTCTCTATCATGACTCTTCTCTCTGGGAGCAATATGTATATGGAGAAAAGTGGTTTTGTGAATGAGCTTAACTTAATGGATGCCTTAGAGAAAGAGAACAGGCAAGAGGAAATTCACAACTGTAGTCTAAGTAGCACTATGAAGTACAGGAAATTAACTATTTTAATGTATGTATGCTATGCAGGAGGAGTTTACATGCAGTTTAGCAACATTCAAGAAACAAACACTAAATGTCTATGCTGTGGAAGGTGCTGGAGGGAGGTACAGATGGTGTCCTTGGCTGTCAGGACTTTACATTACTCCAATGGTAAAATGTAAATAAGTAGAGAAAACGGTGCTATAAAAGAATAAAGAAGGTCCTGGGTTAAAGAATGCTAGTAAGAGGGGAGCTACTTTACATGAGGTGAGCCAGAAGAACAGTTTCCCTAAATCCCTAAATATCACAGTAAATTTATGATACGCAGAGTGACTCAATGTGTCTCCGCTTGTCTTTTAGAACCCTGTGTATAACTGGAGCCCAGATATCCGGGGAATCATCTTGAGTTCTACCTTCTATGGTTTGGTCATCATTCAAGTTCCTATTGGATACTTCTCTAGAATATACTCTGTAAAGAAAATAATTGGCTTTGCATTATGCCTTAGCTCTGTGTTAAGCCTGCTCATCCCACCAGCAGCTGGAATTGGAAAAGCTTGGCTCATTGCATGTCTAACAGTTCAGGGAGCAGCCCAGGTATTAAAATATGGCTAAAACCGAACAGAGTTTAAATTCACAGGAAGCGTTAGACATTAAATGTCAAAACTTTCTTATTTCAGGGGATAGTTGGAACAGCCCAATCTGAAATATATGTCAAATGGGCTCCTCCCCTGGAACGAGGCCGACTTACTTCCATGAGTACATCAGGTAAAGACTTAGAGCCTAGAATGTTTGAATCCCATTTTCATCTCGTTGTATCATGTTCTTCCCTAGAGCCGTTAACAAACATGTGTGTTTTGAACTGTCAAGGGCTTTGGAAATCATCTATTTCAGCATTCTTGCTGTGAAGATGAGAAAATTGTATAGAATGGAGAAGAGGCATTCTTATCTCAAACAGCAGAGGAAAAGAGAGAAAAGCAAATATTTTATTATTTTCTTCTGATCAGTGTTATGCTACACAAATTTGTTTCACAGGAAATTGTTCTTTGCTACAGTGAGGTTACGTTAGCTACACTTTCAGATGCCTGCATTAATTAGAGGTGTTCTTTGTACTTTCTGATTAGGGTTTTTATTGGGACCCTTTATTGTCCTGGTTGTGACTGGAGTTATCTGTGAATCTCTGGGCTGGCCCATGGTCTTCTATATTTTTGGTGAGTCTCTTTCTGTAAAATCCTGGTTATTATTCAGAATCTAAGAAAATTTAAACATTAAAACCCAATATAAAATAAAGTTCATATAAAATTGAATTTTCACATAAATTTTAATTCCTATAAAATTGTATGCAAATCATATAAAACTAACATTAAAAATCATGAACCCCACTGAGTGAAAGAGAAAAGTCAATATTCATTAAGTTTTTGTCACAAGCAAGGCATTATGAACTATACGTGTATTTTTGTACATAACTTTTATAATTCTTTAATGTAGGTGCTATAGATAAATATGCTTTTATATGAAACTCTTCTAGAAAAAGATGATCAGAACAAATAGCTTTACAGATTTCAGAAAGATATTACCTTTTATACTTAACATTCAAAGCATGATGTGGAGCACAACTCCATAATCAAACACATTAATTTCTACAGCAAAAAATGAAATTTCTGCAAACCAGAACACACAAAAAAAACTATACAGAAATAAGATTTATGAATAAGTGATAAAATCATTTTTGGCTCTTAGATGCAAAAGTTTTCAGGTTTGGGAATAAGAAAATGTGGAAAGGTTCTATTATACCCATTTGACATGTGAGGAAACTTCAAAAGCCTTAGGTAACTTGCCCAAAGTGATATACTTAAGGCAAAATCAGAGTAATTTATTTACAAAGTGATCACTTAAAAAGGTAGGTATGAGATGTGGTAGACTCCCAGGGATAGTGGAGTTACCTGGGGCTAGCAATACAGGAGCCAGTAGCATCTAGCATCCCCAGATCCAAAGGGATCAAGCAAGGGAGTAGTTATCAGAATCCATTAGGAGAGAGTCCTATAGAGCAGGATGCCTTAAAAGAACTCATGATTTTTTATAAAAGGACACATAGATTGAGGTAATCATAGGATGGAGATAACTAGGGTTTGAAAAGACATCTGGATTTCACTCAATTCTCTCCCTCTCATCTCTATCTGGAATTTCTGTTGGCCAAATGCAGGTGGAAGCAGAGGACATGGGGGCCTACTGATGTTCATTCAAGTCAGTCACCTGTAGCCAAGGCAAGTGAAGAAGGGTGAGGAGTACACTAGGGGGCCAAACAGAAGACATCCAATACACACAGTGAGCAGAAGACAGAGCCATAATCTGAAAATAATCTTCCATCCTCAAAATTCCATTGCTGTTAATGACTATGTCAATCTTCAGTAGTAGACAATGGTCAGTATAGTGATGAAACATAGCCCCTTATCAGGAAAGGGGCTGAAAAAACTGAGAATGTCTAGCCTGAAGAAGAGAAAACTTGAGAGAAGATACCTTGTAGGACTGTCATATAAATAAAATGCAGACCTGATTTGAATTATAAAACCAACCCAAATATGTAGAAATAGTGGGGGTGGGGATGTGAGGTTTCAGCTCCATGTAAGGAAAACTTTTCAGTAAATAATGCTGCCCAGGATTGCTGATCAAGGGTTAGATGATATCTAATATTTACGCTGTATTCCTATAAGATCATGTAAAGTAATATATGCCACTTACAGTTATCATGGGTGGCTCCATGATAAAACCAGAAATTTTACATGATGCCCACATATGTCAAATGACCTTCCCAAGTTAGTGGCAAAGGAAAAACTAAAACCAAGATTGTTTAAAATTCCATTTGAATATTCTTGCCAAAAAAGTTAAACAAATCTGAATAGATACTGTTTTAAAGAATAAGACAATGACTATATTTAAGCAGCTGATAATTGCTAGAAATTACTAAATAGAGCAAAATGAGTTACAGACTTATATTTGCACCCAAAATGGCCTGCCATCCTGCTATGTCTCCTAAAGACTATTTCAAACTACTTAACTCTTCTCAAATCTACAAAAGGATTCCCTTTCCCCTGTTCTCCACCTCAAGTAACCTCCCTTTGACCATTGAAATTATTTTGCATAATCTGTCTGTACCCATTGTCTACATTTCCTAGCCTCTCACACTCTCCTTAACTCACATCTGACTAGTGTTTGTGCCATCTTTATGGCTTCTGTCAGAGCTGACCTGAGGCCCAGGCAAGAGGCCCTTGCCCTGGATTCCACACTGTAGAGAACCCATTCTAGCTAGGTTCTCTTCATAGGCCAGGCGCCACTACAGTAGCCTCAGGAGAGCCCACGACTCTCCTTCTAATAATCATAACTGGAATGTCTTGATTAAATAGAACCAAGGTTATTGGTTATACTGGAAAAGACCAGCAGAGCTCTTCCCAATATTCATTGAATTGGGTAGTGACCAAGGGAGGAAGGAGGCACTATTTGCAGAAGATATGAATGATGCACAATGGGGAAGGCAAGGATTTCCACATGCATCCATTCAAAGTACCTAGTGATGTGGGGATGGATCTGGGTAGGAACAGGTCAAGCTTCAAACTGGTCGCCAGAGACTTGTCTTCAGAATTCTAAATTTAAACCTGACTCTTCAGGTCATTGTTTTTCCCTTTGGCATCTTTCAAAAACTGAAGTTGAATATTATATTGTAACTGAAAATCAAGTTTGTTGCTTACTATTTGTAGACTGCAATTAACAAGAGTTGGGCCTGGTATAAGAAAAGTGGATTTATTTCAAAGCTAGCTTGGGGAAGGGACACAAAGTTACTTGCTTAAATGTGCCACTTTACCTTTGGAGCTGAAGTGGTGAAAAAAAAAAAGTGAAATACGGGTCCCCTTGCTACCAGGCAGTTATCAACTGCACAGTTGAGGTGGCACTTTCATGGGCAGAAGTAGGTTGAAAAAGTGGCCAAAAAAGCATGCTTTCATAATGCCCTCTGGTGGAAGAAAGTTCCAAAGCCAACCCTGCAGAGTGGAAGTTCCTAGGCCATACCCTAGAGATGAAAGTTCCCTGGCAATTTGGTGTGCAATTGACTGTCACCTCTGGACAAGAGCTATGTCTTGGAGTACATAGTTAGAAGAATTTTCCCTATAAAGAATGTCTGGTGAGGGGAGGAGGTGAAAGGTTATATTTAAATTTCTGAAGGGCTAATTTGGAAATGAGGAACAAGAGGAAAAGGGGAAAAGAGAAAGGAAGAGAAAATTTTAAAAACATAGTAATTAATTCACTTTTCCTTAAAAAACTGGGGGCATTTGGTTTCATTATGTCAGGTTGTAGCTTTTTATTCTTCTTGGCATTCTTTAGGCTTCTGATATCTTTGGTTTGAGGTATATTATTAATTTTAAGAAATTCTCCATAATTATTGCTTTAAGTGTTTTTCTAATTTTTTCTTTCCCTTCCTTCCTTCTTGCTTGCTTTGCTTGCTCTTTCTTTTTTTTTTTTTTTTAAAAAAAAGACATTTATTCAGCGTCACGATCAGACTATTACATTTAGCAATCAACAGCATGGGTGCAAAAAAAAAAAAAAGAAAAAGAAAAAATCTACATTAAAACCCTTTGTTGGAATGCTTTACACTTTCTACAGAACAGAAACTAAAATAATCTGTTATACAATTAGTCACAAATACAGTCCTCGAGTTTTTTGCCCATACACATGAGTAGTTGTCTAAATTTGTAGCAGCTAGGCCCTGCCACCACTGTGCTTGGCTGAGTTCACAAATCTGTTGTAACCTGTAGCTTCCCTTGTCATTTCTCTGGCTCTCCTCTCCTGCTAAGTTTGGTTTCCTAATTAAAATCTTCTGCCACTGCCATAGCTACTGCTGCTACTAGAACCGCCATAGCCACCTTGGTTTCGTGGTTTGGCAAAGTATTGGCCGCCACCACCATAGGGGCCAGAGCTTCTGCCTCCAAAGTTTCCTCCCTTCATGGGTCCAAAATTTGAAGACTGATTGTTGTAACCGCCAAAATCATTGTAGCTTCCACCACCTCCAAAATTGCCTCCATCATTACCAAATCCATTATAGCTATCCACACTGCCACCATATCCACCACCACCATGGCTGCCACCAAAGCCACCACGACCACTGAAGTTTCCTCCACAACCAAAGTTGTCATTCCCACCGAAACCACCTCCACGACCACCACCAAAGTTTCCAGAACCACTTCGACCTCTTTGGCTGGATGAAGCACTAGCCATCTCTTGCTTTGACAGGGCTTTCCTAACTTCACAGTTGTGGCCATTCACAGTATGGTATTTCTGAATGACAATCTTATCCACGGAGTCATGGTCGTCAAAGGTTACAAAGGCAAAGCCCCTTTTCTTGCCACTGCCTCTGTCAGTCATGATTTCAATCACTTCAATTTTTCCATACTGTTCAAAATAATCTCTTAGGTGATGTTCTTCAGTGTCTTCTTTAATGCCACCAACGAATATTTTTTTCACAGTTAAGTGGGCACCTGGTCTTTGAGAATCTTCTCTTGAGACAGCTCTCTTTGGTTCCACAACTCTTCCATCCACTTTGTGTGGCCTTGCATTCATGGCTGCATCAACCTCCTCTACAGTTGCATACGTGACGAACCCAAAGGCCCTGGAGCGCTTGGTGTTTGGATCTCTCATTACCACACAGTCTGTGAGCGTTCCCCATTGCTCAAAATGGCTCCTCAGGCTCTCATCGGTTGTTTCAAAGCTCAACCCTCCAATGAAGAGCTTCCTCAGCTGTTCCGGCTCTTTAGGAGACTCTGACTTAGACATGATGGCAAGGAGAAGAGAGACTTTAACGATGCTGCTTCGGCAGCGTCCACGGGCAGAAAGGAGCAAAGTGACGAACATATCTCTCTTTTTCTTTCTTTCCTTCTTCCTTTCTTTCTTCTGGTATTTTTTTTTTTTTTTTTTTTTTTTTTTGAGACAGAGTCTTTCTCTTGTCACTCAGGCTAGAGTGCAACAGTATGATCTCAGCTCACCACAACCTTCACTCCCTGAGTTTAAATGATTCTCCTGCCTCAATATCCTGAGTAGCTGGGATTACAGGTGTGCAGCACTATGCCCAGATAAATGTTTTGTATTTTTAGTTCAGATGGAGTTTCACCATGTTGGCCAGGCTGGTCACAAACTCCCGACCTCAGGTGATCCACCCACCTCAGCCTCCCAAATTACCAGGATTACAGGCATGAGCCACCATGCCCAGCCCATTCTGTCTTTTTAGTTCTTTTTCTGTCTTTGCAATTCAGTTTTGGAAATTTCTATTGCCATTTTATCAAGCTCACTGATTCTTTCTTAGTCATGTCTAGTCTACTGATGAGTCCATCAAAGGCATTCTTTATTTCTACTATAGTATTTTTATTTCCAGCATTTTCTTTTGATTCTTTATTAAACTTTCCAGACCATTCCTTTTCATCTCAGTTTCTTTGACTCCACCCTCTCTGCATTGGACTTTATCCTTATGGTCATTTTTTTCTTTTCAGTCTCTTCTACCAACTTATCCTCTTCTACCTGCCATTAACTCTTATCTTTCATCAGAGCTCCACCCCAGCCTCCCCATCTAGGGCTGTAATTTCTCTCTGGACAATATAATTCATGCTGAAGGGTAAAGTACCACTCACTAACATTTGTGTCCCACAAATAATTTGATCTTTCTTTGCCTCAGTTTGCACATTTTGAAAAAGAGATAATAAACAGTATTATATGAATTTCGGGGCAGTTGATGGAATAATCTTTTTCTTTTTTATCCACTACAAAGTCAACTCTATAAAGGTAGGGATTTTTGTCCATTTTATTCACTGTTATATCCCCAGTACTTAAAATAGGTGCATGGTATGTAATCGGCACTTAATCAGTATTTGTCAAAAGAATGCAAGTCTTCTGGAAGACTGACCGGTGAGCACTATATGCGTCCTGTCCCAACAGAGAATTCCTCATGGTCAAGTTATTAATATAAAAAACTCAAAGAAACAATTTGTCAAAGTCTTATGGAACTCCAATAATCCCTGAAGCCTGGGCTGTATCTCAGGAACATGGCTGAGGCTAAGCTGTGAAAACTGGCTGATAATAACCAAGAAAGGGAATCAACCTAAATGCCCATCAATGATAGATTGGATAAACAAAATGTGGTACATATATACCATTGAATACTATGCAGCCATAATAAGAATGAGATCGTGTCCTTTGCAGGGACATGGATGGAGCTGAAGGTCATTATCCTTAGCAAACTAACACAATAACAGAAAACTAAATACCGCATGTTCTCATTTATAAGTGGGAGCTGAATGATGAGAACACATGGACACATAGAAGGGAACAATGGGCCGGGCGCGGTGGCTCAAGCCTGTAATCCCAGCACTTTGGAAGGCTGAGGCGGGTGGATCACGAGGTCAAGAGATCGAGACCATCCTGGTCAACATGGTAAAACCCCGTCTCTACTAAAATACAAAAAGTTAGCTGGGCATGGTGGTGCTTGCCTGTAATCCCAGCTACTCAGGAGGCTGAGGCAGGAGAATTGCCTGAACCAAGGAGGCGGAGGTTGCGGTGAGTCGAGATCATGCCATTGTACTCCAGCCTGGGTAACAAAAGCGAAACTCCGTCTCAAAAAAAAGAAGGGAACAATACACACTGGGGCCTATAGGAAGGTGGAGGGTGAAAGGAGAGAGGAGGTCAGGAAAAATAACTAATGGGTACTAGGCTTAATACCTGGGTGATGAAAAAATCTGTACAGCGAACCCCCATGACACAAGTTTACCTATATAACAAACCTGCACATGTATCCCTGAACTTAAACGTTAAAAAAAAATGGGCAATTGTCAAGCCCTGTGCAGACTCAGCTACGCCATTCTCTTATGGTGGAACACATGAAGAATTTGAAAGGAAGAGGGCCTGAGGGCAGGGAGGCCCAGCCGTCATGAGTAGAGGGATGCAGAGGATAGGAGATCAGGAAAGGGCATAGGGCTTACCACCATTTCTGTAAAACTCATCTGGTATGGAGAGGTCCCTGTAGATAAAAGGAGGACTGTGAAAAATATAAGCCTTGTTGCAAAGTTTCATAAAAGATAAAGGAGGTTTCATAAAAGATAAAGGAGGTATTAGTCCTTCTCAGACTAATACATTGAAAAGTCCCAACTTGACAATGGTCCGCTACAAACAGAAACTTCCAATTCTAACTTATTCTGCTCTGATAGGTGCTTGTGGCTGTGCTCTATGTCTTCTCTGGCTCTTTCTGTTTTATGATGACCCCAAGGACCACCCATGTATAAGCATCAGTGAAAAGGAATACATCACATCCTCCCTGGTCCAGCAGGTAGAACACAGTTCTCCGTACTGGCATCTCCAAGATTCTACTCCAAACTAAACATGTTCCAGTTTGTTCTAATGTGCTAATGATTAATGAATTTCTTTCCAGGTCAGCTCAAGTAGACAATCTCTGCCTATCAAGGCTATGCTTAAATCACTTCCAGTCTGGGCTATTTCCATTGGTAGTTTTACTTTTTTCTGGTCAAATAACGTCATGACAGTGTACACTCCAATTTTCATTGACTCCATGCTTCATGTTAATATAAAAGAGGTAAGTATACCGTTTGCTCTTTTTTTTTAACTTCATGAAAGATTTTGTGTTCATTTTTCTGTCTCTAATGACCCTAGTCTCAGCTCTTGTCAGCTCCTTACACTGTTTGAATACTGCTCTTCACATGGAAACTCACTGTTTCTGCTTTTTATATGAACATTGCCCAGAACAGAAGGTGCGGATAAGTGTCTAGCACTCCAGCAACAGCACACATTCCCTGTCTCCCATTCACTGTGTGACTTTCTTTGTTTATTACCTAAGGCTCAACACCACCATTCCCTACAGGGACTGGGGGCCTCCCTGAAAATCACTTAGCCCACCCTGCCACTCTGCCAACCTGTTACCAATCCTCTCTCCAAAGTAAGGGAATGAATCTGGGTTATGAAGCCAAGACTCAAGTCTTGCTTTGGAAGAAGTGGCACACCCACTGCTTATCTGGTTTGGAAAACCACTGATACAGGCAACCTCCTATTGCTTGATACCATAACAACCAGACAAGACTCATTTAGAAATGAAGTCTATCTGGGCTTGCCACTTTGTGGCATTCTGTATTGAACTTCCAGTAAACCAGCCTAGAAGTCGGCATAACAGTAAGGTCTCATAGAGTCTCCCTGACTCAGTATTACACTTCATGAAACCATGAAGTTGTCGCAAGGATTAGTAGTAGCTGGTCCAGTGTAAGCACATACATATGTCCATAATTGTTATCTTTATCCTCTTTATCATTTTCCCCAGGGCCAGTATTTCTTATTCCCAGTGTAGTCTTCCTTCTCTATTATCCAGTGCTTTTAGGTTTCATGATACTGAAATTGGAAGATTTTACAGATTATGACAAATGTTATTGACCTCAAAACTATTTTTCTCTTTCTTTTGGGTAGTGTGGTCCCAGCAGAAATTCCGGTGCTGTATATTGATGGTTTCCTATATGAAAGTACACATTTTAGATACTAAATTTTAGCATAGCAATTACTCTGTGTGTCAGTACTGCTTTACCCATCATACTCACTCCAAGAATAATGTTCCTCTTCAGAATGGGTTCCTGTCTTCCCTTCCCAATTTGTTTGCCTGCATCTGTGGTATCCTAGCAGGTGAGTTATCAGACTTCTTCCTGGTCAGGAATATTCTCAGCGTAATTGCTGTCCGTAAACTCTTCACTGCAGCAGGTAAGCAACAGCCTTTTTAAGCACTTGAGAGACACTTCGCCTCCATCTTTAGGATGCACCTGACTATGTTGTCTGAATCACTACCCAGGGTTTCTCCTTCCTGCAATCTTTGGTGTATGCCTCCCTTACCTGGGTTCCAGCTTCTATGGCATTGTCATTCTCCTAATACTTGCTGGTGCAACAAGCAGCTTTTCCTTGGGTGGAGTACTTATAAATGGCTTGGATATTGCTCCCAGGTAGAATTTTTTATGCTGTTTTTTTTTTCACCTTTAACAAATAAATATTGTATATATTTATTGTGTATAACATGATGATTAAAAATATGGATACTTTGTGGAATGGCTAAAATTGAGCAAAGTAACATACGCATTAACTCACACGCTTAGCACTTTTTTTTGTGTGGAGAGAACACAAAATTGACTCAGACATTTTCAAGAATATAATACATTGTTATTAACTATAGTCACCATGTTATACCGTAGAACTCTTAAACTTACTCCTCATATATAAATAAAATTTGGTAACTTTTGGCTAACATCTCACCCCCAGTGCCTAGTAATCACTATTCTACTCTACTTCTGAGTCCAAAGTTTTAATGTTCCACATGTAAGTGAGACCATGCAGCATTTGTCTGTGCCTGACTTATTTCACTTAAACTAATGTCTTCCAGGTTCATTCATGTTGTCACAAATGACTGGATTTCCTTCATTTTTAGGCTGAATAGTATCCCACTGTGTATATATACCTCATTTTGTTTATCCCATTCATCTGCTGATGGACACTTAAGATGATTCTATATCTTTGCTATTGTGAATAATGCTGCAATGAACATGGTAGTGCAGGTATCTCTTTGACATTCTGACTTCATCTCCTTTGGATATACACCCAGTAGTGGAATTGCTGGATCATATAGTGGTTCTACTTTTAATTTTTTTAAGAACATCCATACTGTGTTCCATAATAGCTGTACTAATTTACATTCCCACCGATGGTAAGCAAAAGTTCCCCTTTTTTCCACATCTCCACCAAAACATATCTTTTGTATTTTTGATAACAGCCACACTAAGAGGTGTAAGGGGATATCTCATTGTGGTTTTAATTTCCATTTCCCTATGATTAGTGGTGTTGGGTACTTTTTAATATATCCATTGGTATATATTTATTTTTTGAGAAATGTCTATTCAGGTCCTTTGTCCATTTTTTCATTGGGTTGTTTTCTTCTTATTGAGTTAAACGTTTGAGTTCTTAGTATTCCTTGGATATTAACCACTTATTTTATATATATAATCTGCAGATATTTTTCCTTTTCTTAGGCTGTCTCTTTACTCTGTTGATTGTTTCTTTTCCTGTGCAGAAACTGTTTAGTTTGATATAATCCCATCAGTCTATCTTTGCTTTCCTTGCTTGTGCTTTTGTGATCTTAACCATAAAAAACCATTGCCCAGGTCAAAATCATAGCGCTTTTCCCCTGTGTTTTCTTCTAGTAGTTTTAGAGTTTCAGGTCTTACGTTTAAGTCGTTAATTCATTTTGAGTTGATTTTTGTATATGGCATGAGATGAGTCTAATTCCATCCTCTTGAATGTGGATATCCAGTTGTTCCAACATTGAAAAGACTATCCTTCCCCCATGGTGTGTTCTTGACACCTTTGTCAAAAATCAATTCACCCTAAATGTTGGATTTATTTCTGGACTCTCTATTCTGCTCCACTGGTCTATGTATCTATTTTCATGCTAGTATCATACTATTTTGATTATTATAACTTTAAAGTATACTCTGAAGTCAGGTAGTGTGATGCCTCCAGTTTTGTTCTTTTGGCTCAAGATTACTTTGGCTATTCAGAGCCCTTTTGTAGTTCTACAGAAACTTTAAAATTGCTTTTCTATTTCTGTGAAAAAATGTCATTGGGATTTTGATAAGGATCGCATTGAATCTTCAGATTGCTTTGGCTTATATAGACATTTTAACAACATTAATTCTTTCTATCCATAAGCCCAGGATATTTTTACATTTATTTGTGTCTTCTTCAATTTCTTCCACCAACATTTTAGTTTTCATTGTGGTCTTTCACCTACTCAGTTAACTTTATTTTAAGAATTTTTTTTCTTGTAACTATTATACATGGGATTGTTTCAATGATTTTTTTTGGCTGGGGGATAGTCTGTTGTAACTAGACAAAGTTTTAAAAAATCTTTTTCTTTCTTAAATCCAGCCTCTCAAAAGTATTTTTAAACTTTGTTTTTGTATAAATTTAAGGCTTGCAAATACAGTTTTGTTAAGTGGATATTTTATGTAGAAGTGAGGTCTCTAATGTGGCCCAACTCAAATTTGTAAATTTTTCTAAAACATTATGAGTTTTTTCGCCATTTCCTTTTAGCTTATCAGCTATTGTTAGTGTTGCTCTATTTTATGTGTGGCCCCAAACAATTCTTCTTCCAGTGTGGTCCAGGAAAGCCAAAAGATTGGACACCCTTGATTGAAGTCTTAGATCTATTTTGAATTGATTTTTATATAAGATGAGAGATAAGGATCCAGTTTCGTTCTTCTAGATGGGGCTAGTCAGTTTTCCCAGACCATTTATTAAATAGAATGTCCTTTCCTCATTTGTGATTGTGAGTGCTTCGCAAAGATAAGTTGGTTGTATTTGGCTTTATTTCTGGGCTCTCTGTTTTGTTCCATGTCTATGTGCCTACTTTTATACCAGTTCCATGATGTTTTGGTAACTATAGCCATGTAATATAACTTAAAGTCTAGTAAAGTGATGCGGCCAGATGTGTTCTTTTTGTTTAGTATTGCTTTGGCTATTTGGGTTCTTTTTTGGTTCCATAAAAATTTTAGGAATCTTTTTCCAATTCTGTGAAAAATGATGTTGGTATTTTGATAGGAATTCCAGTGAATCTGTAGATGGCTTTAGGCAGTATGATCATCTTCATATTGGTTCTTTCAATCATAACACGCGATGTGTTTCCATTTGTCTCATATATGATTTATTTCAGTAGTATTTTATAATTCTCCCTGTAGAGTTTTATTTTTACCTCCTTGGTTAAGTACATTCCTTGGTATTCTTTGTTTTTGTTTTGCAGCTATTGTATGTAATAGGGATTGAGCTCTTGATTTGATTCTCAACTTGGTCATTGTTGTTGTACAGCAGTGCTACGATTTATGTGCGATCTCGTAACCTGAGACTACTGACTTTATTTATGAAATCTAGGAGTCTTTTGGAGGAGTCTTTAAGGTTTTCTAGGTATACAATCATATTATTGGTGAATGGCAATAGTTTGACTTCCTCTTCCAGTATGAATGCTCTTTCTTTCTTTCTTTTGCCTGATTGCTCTGACTAGGACTGTAACCAGGTTTTTTTGGGGTGTTAGTGAGGCAAAGCTTCTCCAAGAGAATGTTGTAGGTTCTTGGTCTCCACCCTCTTAAGGATAAGAGAAGGGACCACTGCAGATGCACGGTAATCACATAAAAGTAAATATTGGACCCAAGAAGTGTTGCAGAAAGGTGATTTTATTTAGGTAGAGAAAAGAGACGAAGAAGAGAAAAGATTTCCATGAAGAGTATGGAAGGGTATTCCAGAGGAGAAAATCTAGGAGGGGAAAGAGAGTTCAGAGCTGGAAATCCAGTGTGTGTGAAGGAGCAGGGGAATTTATCCTGGGAGAAATTCCCACCTTCCCAAGTTCCTCTGGCCAATGATAGGAGTTTCTTAGAACTTCTGCTGGAGTGATTGACTTTTATTTTCTTCCTGCGCCCATGAAATTCAAACATAAACCGTTAAATCTCCCAAATGGAGAGAGATGGGAGGGGGGCATGGCGCTAGGAAATTCTTGCCCTTAAGATTACACCTCCTCATGGACCCAGAAAGAGAACACATTCCCTCAGGACTTCTAGTAAAATGTTGAATAGAAGTGGTTAAAGTGGGCATCCTTGTCTTGTTCCAGTTCTCAGGAAGAATACTTTCAACTTTTCCCTATTCAGTATGATTTTGGTTGTGGTTTGTCATATGTGACTTTTATTATTTTGAGGTAAGTCCCTTCTATGCTTAATTTGTTAAAGATATTTATTACAAAGGATGCTGGATTTTATAAAATGCTTTTTCTGCACCTGTTGAAATGATCATATGGGTTTTGTTTTTAATTCTTTGTTTATGTTATGGATCACATTTACTGACTTGCGTATGTTAAACCATGCTAGCATCCCTAAGATGATACCCACTTAATCATGGTGTATTATTATATTTATTTGATGTGCTGCTGGATTTGGCTAGCTAGAATTTTGTGGAGGATTTTTGCATCTATGTTCATCAGGGATATTGATCTGTACTTTTTTTTTTGTTATGTCCTTTCCTGATTTTGTTATCAGGGTGATACTGGCTTCATAGAATGAGTTAAAGAGGATTCCCTATTCCTCAATCTTTTGGAATAGTTGCAGTAGTATTGGCATCAATTCTTCTTTGAATGTATGGTAGATTTCAGCTGTGAATCTTCTGGCCCTGGGTGGTGGTGGTGGTGTTGGCAATTTTTAAAAACTACTGATTTAATCTCACTGCTTGTTATGACTCTGTTCAGGGTTTCTATTTTTTCTTAATATACTGTAGAAGAATTGTATGTTTCCAGGAATTTATCTATTTCCTCTAGATTTTCTGATTCATGTGCATAGAGGTATTCACAGTAGTTTCTAATAGTCTTTCGTATTTCTGTGGTGTGGTTATAATGTTTCCAATTTCATTTCTAATTGTGTTTTCTTTTAATCTTCTCCCTGCTTTTCTTGGTTAATCTAGCTAATCATCTAATTTATCTTTTCAAATAACCAGTCTTTTGTGTTACTGATCTTCTATACTGCTTCTGTTTCGATTTCATCTAGTTCTATTCTGATCTTTATTTCCTTTCTTCTTCTAGCTTTGGGTTTAGTTTCTTCTTTTTTTCTCTAGTTCCTTGAAGTGTGATATTAGGTTGTCAATTCACGATCTTTCAGACTCTTTGATAAAGGCATTTAGTGCTATAAACTTTCCTTTTAGCATTGCTTTTGCTGTATCCTAGATATTTTGGTAACTTGTATCACTATTTATTTCAAAGCAATTTTAAATTTTCATCTTGATTTCACTGTTAACCGAAAAACCATTCTGGAGCAGATGAATTTCCACATATTTGTATAGTTTTGATGGCTCCTTTTGTAGTGTATTTCTAGTTTTATTCCACTGTGGTCTGAGAAGATAGTTGATACTATTTCAATTTTTTAAAATGTGTTAAGACATTTTTTTTAGCCTATCATATGGTGTATCTTGGAGAATGTTTCATGTGCTGATAAGAGGACTGTATATTCTACAGTTCTTGGGTAGAATGTTCCCTAAATATGTTAGGTCCATTTGAAGAAATAAAAGATTAAAACCATTCTCAGTCCCATGTGGAGGGAAATTTCCTTGAATCTGAGTGAATATCCTAATATAAATTAGGGGAAAAAAAGTCTTAGTTGCTTAAGCCAGTTCATCTTCCATCTTTAAAGTCATATGTATATTATGTCTCAACCTTATCCATTTGTATGAAACTATTTTTTCTTCATAAGATGGAGACAAAACTTATTTACCAAGAATGTTACTAATCATCGTGCTCTCTTGCCTGTTAAAGATAATTCCTTTAGAAGATGAATTTCTACATTATCATCTTAGGGAAATTTAGTCTTTGCTAGAACTGAAGACTGGGTAAAGGGACTACATTTGTTTGGGCAGAATAGAGGTGACAAAAAAAGGTCTGGAAGGTAAGAAGAGGAGTCACACAGATGTGGTTTTGTGAGAATATTGTTTGAGAAATGAGACTGAGACAGAGAAGACCAGAGATTATAGTAGCTGACATTTTTTTGGAGGATATCAAGAGCGGGAAAGACTAGAGAATTCTTAACATGCTCTGTGATGCATTTAGAAAGCAACTCTCATCCTCTTGTCATTCTTAAAGTGAAGCTGCAGCAAATATTTTAATTGCTCTTTTATTTTTGACTGATGAATGGATTGTACACTCTTGAATTTTCCTACATGTAAAACTGAACCATAGCTCAAATATCTGAATTTTGTTCAGGTTTAATTCATTCATATTATACCAAAGCATAAAATCAATAAAATTGAAAGTCTACCTCAGTGGATTTTTAAGCTTGCAAAAATGTTCTTTAGCATGGGCTGCTGCCGCTGAAGAATTAGCAATTTTAGAGTTTAGTGTTGTCCAAAAAACTATCTTGCATCAAAGCAACTTCAAGTTTGTTTCCATTTCCCATATTAAATACTCGTTGGTAGGGGACTGCTTCTCTAAAAGCAACAAGGTGCTCCATCTCATGGATGTATACTTTCAGAGAACTTGTCATGGTACTCAGCATTCTTGACACTAGGTATTCTGTTTGTATATCTCTGACCATGAAATGAAAGTATGTCTTTCAGCAGAACTAGGTAAAACCCTTTCCCACAGCCACAGAATGCTAAAGGCTTCTAAATCTTTGAGAAGTAGTCACTAAATTGTCATAAACAAAAAATAATAGGATAAATACAAAGGAAACCACACATAAACCCATCTAGTAAAAGTGCTAAAACTGTGTGGGAGAAGGTGAAGAGAGAGAAAGAGACACTGAGAGAGAACAAAATCTTTAAAACAGCCACCTAAAAAGGGCTCATTAGTTCCAAAAAAAAGCAATAAGACTGACATCTGCCTTCTTAACAGATACTATGAAAGCCAGAGCCAATCAACTGATATCTCTAAAATGCAAAAAGGAAAATTACTGTTAACCTAGAAGTCTATATTCAGCAAAATGTTTCCATCAAGAATTAAATTAAGTAACATTTCAAGGCAAACAGAGAATTCAACAGTATGGACCTCCAATAAAAGAATTACTAAATGAGAATTCTTCAGGCAGAAGTAAAATAATTACAGATAAATAATCACAGAATAATAATTCCAGATAAATAATCACAGAATTATAGGAACAAAAGAAGAGAAATGGAGAGGAAAAATATTAGGGCAAATATAATATAATTGAATTTACAAAATGAAAACTAATACCCTCTGTAATATAGAATATACGTAAATTAAAAATTCACTAAAAATCTGATAATCACGTTTCTATGAGTTGCACAGAATCTATGACCTACAATATTTTTAGGAGCCCATGAAAATATTTTTCAAATTGGAAAATAAAAAACAAACTCCTAGGTGGAAGGAAATAATTTAATCTAAAATGTTGATGTATTTGCCTTTATGCCAGAACAGTAATAAAATATAATTTTTAATCGTTTTTATGGGGGAAGAGGTTCATGAAAGCAAAAGTGGAAAGGGCTCACAAAAGTCATGAGTGGTCCCTAAACTCCAGGGGTTCTATTGCTGAAATGAAAAAAAAGACAATCAATAGTGCAGACAACTAATACTTTCCACCCCAATCTGTACCTGTGGATGTTCATAACCATAAATGTTCTTTTTCACCAATTACACACACACTCTAGATCCTTACAAAAGACACAACTCAAATTCTACCCAGTGACTGCATACAGCTCAACATCCAAGGACTCTAGGTCTCGAAGTGACTCCTCTGTGAATGGTGATCCATAAATTAATAAATAAAACATGCACCTCCTCCCATACTCAACATGTAAGGCAAAGTAGGAATGGGAAAGACTAGGATACTAAGAACAGAACAAAAGAGAAAATGCTCTCTCATAAAACAAAGGACTTGAACACACTAATCTTTAATGATGAAATCTGCAGGGCAGGAAAAACAGACTCCCAGCCCTGGACTGAATTCATTTCTTAATTAGACACTGACTCGGCTCTCCAAACAGCAACTTCTTGCTCTTCATGGCTGATGGGTGTGACCCCTTTGTCTACCATTCACTGCAGCTTCACTGCTTTTGTAGCTAATTTCCTGCTGAAATTGGTTTGAGCATCCAGATTGACCAATCATAGTTGTTAGTAAACTAGGCTTCCAGTTTCCTTGCCTGAGTATTGGAAACAATTTTGGAGGTCAGTAGCTCTGGGCCTGTGGAAGTAAACCAGGTGAACAGAGCCCTTCAGTTTTTTATTAACCCCAAACCAGTTGCCATTACCAAAACATATCACATTCTGAATTTCTCAGTGGAACTTACATATTTTCTACTTCTACTGAGTTTCACTCTAAATATAATCCCATGTTATTAATATCATTATCTTCTTTACTGCTAATGCCAACCTTTCTGACTCTGTGGTGAAACTAGAACATCGCCTATATTCATATACTTTTTCTAACATCTTAATGAAATTTGAGAAGTAGAAATTTGCAAAATGACTAATCATCTCTCTTAAGTTTCATTCGATTAGATTGGTATTTCCTGCAGTATTTGTACTACTTTACATTTGTGTATTATTGTTTTATGTATAGATATTTTGGATTTATTAAAGCATGTACAACTTTAATTGGAATGATAGGAGGACTAATTTCTTCCACTTTGACTGGATTGATCCTTAAGCAGGTAAGAAACATACAGACACGTAGTTATTTTTCCAATATTAATTGTATAGAAAAATGAAGATAATACACACATGAAAAATTGAAAAGAAGGTGCCAGAAGGAAATAACTTATGAGTTATTGTGTCATATGAAAACAAATTTGATCAAATCAGGCATCCCTCCAAACCTACAAATAATACAATTTCTATCTCATTATATCTCAATTAGTTATGTTTAGAACTCTTTAGTAATTGGCCATTGGTACAGAAGGGGACTTCTGTTATTTTTAATAATGCATATGTGGCTTGATCAACACAGGTATTTGGGTGAGTGGTAATGTAAGTAACAAGATAGTTTTCTGAAATAAAGAATGAAAAATGACAAGTAAATAAAGTTAAAAAATGACCAAAGTCTGCCATGAAGACAGACTTCGGTTTTTGCAAGTGTCATGGACAAAGTTACCTGAAATCCTCCCATTAAGGACACTTTAAATGTCCTATAAAATTTTAACAGTTATTTTAAATGCATGCCTCATCTGCAAAAACAGTAAAGCAAAAGGGTATTTTAGAGATTAAAAATGAAAGAATAGCTTAATTCCAGAAAGGTAAATGACCATTGAAGCCACTGGTGGCCATGGGTCTTTGTCCATCTTAGGTAATCTATGTCTTCAGTTGTAATGAACAAGCAGAAGATAAGAGATAATATCCTAAAGGCACTCAAATAAAAAGAGTAAGAATGGAAATGGTAGCATAAATCTGTACTCACAAAAAAACCACACCTTCATATCACTTACACTTTGTGGATCACATACAAACTTAGTTTATTTGGAGGAACACTTACAATCAAAGGAATAGCAGCATGTAAATAATTCCTCCAAATGCTCCTAATCCCAAAGATGGGACCAGGAGAGATGGTGTGCATCCACCATGGTCAAATTTCCCGTAAAGAAGTGTCTTCCACCACCACACTTTCCTTATTTATCGTATCAGAAAAGAAGAAAATATCACTAGAACCATAGATGTTCCTTGGTCAGAGAAGTGACCTCATTTGAAATGGGGAGCGCCAGGGATGGCCATGATCCATTTCCTCCCTCTGGGCATAGTGCCTTTATTCTTCCATTGAGTTCACTCAAACGTGCAGAGCTGACTTCCAAAAGCTTTTAGCGGAGCTAATTTCTCTACTAACATCCAAGATGTGGAAGGAAATGTGGCTCCAGACTGCCTATTAAGTTAACTTTGACAGTTCTCATCTGTCCCTGCCTCAGCTTTAAAAGGAGAGAAAAAGTAAATAAAGACTCTTTTGAACATTTGAAATTTGAGTGAATCAAATATTTGGTGACCAGAAGGGCAACCTGGGAAGTCAATTATTGTAGCTGCAGTAACTTTTCTGGTTCTCCTTTGGGCGTTTCCTCACTTCTCTGAAGTTGGATGTAATCCTCTAAGTTATTTTGGCTAATGAAATATGAGAGGAAGTGATATGTGTCAATTCTGAGAAGAAGCGTTAGAAACCAGGAGTCCATTCTTTCCCTTTGACACAGCAACTAGTATTATTCAGAAGGATAACTGCAAGGCTACTAGCCAACACATTATGTACCTTTTGTGTAAACAAACAAAAAAAAAAAAATTCTGTCATTAAAAGCCTCTAATACTTGAGAGTATTGGTTACTCTACTATAACTTTATTCGTGACCTGTCAGTATCTATCCAGAATGACTCCCAGAAAGAAAAAATTGTAAAAATACAGAATATATGGAATGAGATGGGGATAATCCAATCAGAAAGCCCAACATACAACTAACTGGAGTCCCAGAAGATTGAGAGAGAAAATAAGTCAGAGGCTATATCTGAAGAGAAAATGATTGTTTTCTAGTTTTCCAGAAATACAGAAATTCACATCTCTAAGAAGCCCAATAATCACAAGTAGGATAAAAAAGAAACACAACAAGACACTTCATGGAGAAATTGCAGAAAAGTGAAGACAAAAAGAATGTCATATAAGCAATCAGAGAAATCAGAAAGATTGCCTTCAAATGAGCAACAGTTAGGCTGGTCTCTGACTTTTCATCTACAAGAGAGGAAGACAGAACACAATAAAATTATGTCTTTGCTATGCTTAGTGAAAATAACTACCAACTTAAATTTGTAAACAGTGACAATATTTGCCCAAAGGAAGACAACATGTTTCAAGACAACAAAAACAGGGAATTAAATTCATTAATGGGCATTTAAAAATGTTTTTAGGCTTAAAGAAAAAATATTAAGATGCAGAAAAAAATGAAGAGCAGCAAAAATGGTAAATGAGTGGACAAATCTACTTAGTAACCTATTTGTTTATTGGATAAACAAAAGTAATGCCCGGTGGAGTTTAAAAAACACATATATAGAAAGGACACAATAAACAATAATAAGATTAAGTAAGTCAAGAGAAGATAAATGGAGCAAAATATTCAAAAGACTTCATGCTGTATTGCTAGAGGATAAAAGTTCTAAAAGTAGAGCTTGATACATCAAGAATACATGTTGTAATTGCTAAGCTAATAATTCAAAAATATTAAAAAGTACATCAGGCTGGGCGCGGTGGCTCAAGCCTGTAATCCCAGTACTTCGGGAGGCCGAGGCAGGCGGATCACGAGGTCAAGAGATCGAGACCATCCTGGTCAACATGGTGAAACCCCGTCTCTACTAAAGATACAAAAAATTAGCTGGGCATGGTGGCGCGTGCCTGTAATCCCAGCTACTCAGGAGGCTGAGGCAGGAGAATTGCCTGAACCCAGGAGGCGGAGGGTGCAGTGAGCCAAGATCGCGCCATTGCACTCCAGCCTGGGTAACAAGAGCGAAACTCCGTCTCAAAAAAAAAAACAAAAAGGTACATCAATTTCAAAATAATAAAGATAAAAATGAAATAATAAAAGTACCTTATTTAAAAGAAGGCAAAAAAAAGGAGAGAAAAAGCAACATAGAAATGGAGGTGTAAATATAAGACAATCAAAATAACTTGGTAAACTAGACGTACCCACAGCTGCTTTAAATAAGCTAAAAGCTTTGACTAAAAGCAAAAGGTGGTCATATTGGATTGCGAAATGAAGCTTAACGCTGTGCTCCTTTCATGTACATATATAATAAAATGTAAAGCAACAGAAAAGTTGAAATTAACAGAGAAAACAACATTCTACGCAGCTTTTAGCAAAAAAGCTGCTATGCTATGTTGATCTCAGAGGACACCTTAAGGCAAAAAAATGTTACTAGAAATGAGAACAATCACTTCATAAAGACATATGATTCAATTCACTGAGAAGTATGACAAGAATAAATTTGAATGCATATAAAATAGTGTTATATAAACAGAAATACTGGAAGAAATGACAAAAGCATAGTCATAATGAGAGATTTTAATATACCATTTCTAGTAATTGTTACAGCAAAGAGAAAAAGATGTAAAAATATAGGAGTTGGACAACATAGTTAATATGCTTGCCCTAATTGGCATATACAGAATACTCCACTCAACAACCACAATATTTTCATTTCTTTAAAGGTTTCCTGGAACATTTACAAAAATTGCCCACATACTGTGCCATTAGGTACACTTTAGCAATTCTAAAAGGACTGAATTTACACATGCTATGTCCTCCATTCACAATCAAACTATGACAGGAATCAAAGACAAATAAGATAAGTAGAAAAATCTGCACATATTTTGAAAATAAGAAATACACTCTAGTTGTTCAGCTGCTAATATTGGCAAGTCAATAATTTGGCTTAGTTCTCTTCTCCCACTAAGAACAGATGAAAAATTCGATTTACCACCCATGTGCATGAATGTTTCATAATTATATTTGAAAGTATCAGAGATGTATCATATCGTGAAAATTTATGGGACCAGAACCCAGGCCATCAACATTACTCTGGCATTTGGGTGATTTTTCCTTACCAGCATCTCTTTCTCTCTGGAATACTCAGCTAAGAAGTGGAGACGCTGAGCAGAGCTTTGCACAACCTCACAGGGCTAGGGGGACAAAAATCAGAATTCAGAGCCTAGGTTAGGATAAGATGAGACTGTATCCAAAAATAAGGCTGAATTGAAGATAGGAAATTGACTGTCCTTCGACAGGACATAAAGGTAGCTATAAAATTCCCATAGCAGATACACACACACACACACACACACACACACCCCAAACATTTCTGAGATTGGAGCATGAATGCCTGCTGTCCACTATTTATTAATATTAAACTTTTTACTATGTCCTAGTGAGTAAAATAAGGCACAGAAACATGAAAAAAGAAGAAATAGTTAGCATTTTTATAAGTGGCATTCAAAAAAATCAGAAGACTAAGACTACTTATCAGTTATAAGAATTAATAAGTAGGTTTTGGAATTGTGTCAGATATGGAGTAAATCTATTAATATACAGGGTTTTCTAAACACCTGCATAAAGATTGTGAAAATAAAAATTTTAAAAAGGAAATCATTTTTAACATCATAATAAAAATCATATATCTGGGAATAAATTTAATGAATGATGTATATGATCTCCACAAAGAAAACCATAAATGAAATAGACATGAAATACATTTTTTAAAAATCTAAGTAAATGGAGGGAGATGCCATTTTTACATACTAAAGACCCAAAATTATAAAATATCTCTTCATTCCCCTGAACAAGCTGTAGATTCATTGAAATCCCAATCAAAACCCTAAGTTACTTTGTGGAGATTGGTTTCTATATAATTGACGTGTTCACAAATGGCCAAGAATAACCAAGAGAATCTTGAAGAAGAAAAACCGGAATATTTGTTATACCTAATATTTAGATACATTACAAAGCTGTGAAAATTAATACTTTATCTTATTGGCACAAGTAGACCAGTAGAACTAAAGAAAGAGTGTAGAAAAATCCCACATATATGGACATTTAATTTATGACAGAACAATGCCATCTTTGTCATAAAGAAAGGGCTTACAAAATAGTGCTGGGTTAAAGGAATATCATTATGAAGAAAAATAAAATTTAACTTATCTCACAACATACTAAAATGTGAAGTAGAGGTGGATTGTACATCTAAAAATTGTAGGCAAAATATAAAGTTTCTAGAGTATAATACAGAGAACAATTTCATGATCTGAGAGAATTCTTTCTTAAACAGGACACTAAAAGTACTAACGTAAAGACCAAGACAATAGTGATAAATTTGACTGCATTGAAATTAAGAATTCTGTTCCTCAAAATATACCAACAATAGAATTAATAATCATCAAGTTTGAAAAGATATTTGCAACACATATAAATAACCAAGTTATTATAGTCTCACTTCTGAGAATAGATATTACCTAGGAAAGCTTAGGTTATGCAATCTTTATGATTCAGTATTTCATTCCACTCCAAGATAAATGAATGTATCTACATTGAGAAACATACACACAAAAAAAAAATGTTTATAGTATGAGGTTGCCAGCTTTTGCAAAAGAAAACAAAAACACAACAACAACAACAACAAAAAACAAGATGAAGAGTGCCCAGTTAGATCTGACTTTCAGATAAGGAATAATACAAGACTTTGCTTCATTACCAAAATGCATGGGACATACTACCAAATTATTCACTGTTTATCTGAATTCAAATTTAACCAAACATCCTATTTTTCTGACAATCCTCTTATAGTAGCAGTTTTTAAAATAGTCCCAAATTCCTTTTAAAATAATGAGAACAAGTCAGGTGCATGGCCCACACCTATAATCCCAGCACTTTGGGAGGCTGGGGTAGGTGAATCACCTGAGGTCAGGAGTTCAACACCAGCCTGGACAACATAGTGAAACCTTGTCTCTACTAAAAATACAAAAAAATTAGCCAGACGTGGTGGCACAGGCCTGTAGTCCCAGCTACTCAGGAGGCTGAGGCAGTAGAATCACTTGAACCCAGGAGGCAAAGGTTGCATGAGCCGAGATTGCACCACTGCACTCCAGCCTGGGCAACAGAGTAAGACTCTATCTCAAAAATAAAAATAAAAAAAATAAAATAGTCTTATTGAGGCAACATTCAAGAATTGTCAGTAACACAAGACGCAAGGATGCAAAACAACAGTGGCATAAGAAAACTATTTTCAAAGATACAAAGCCACACAATGTCTCACACTTCAGGGGAAAATAAACTATTTAGAGAAGTTTAAAAAAAAAAAAAAACCAGGAGATGTAATCAGAAAATGAGTGGAAAATAATAGCATTAATTATCTTGATTATATTTTTGTAATCTTAAACAAAATCAAGGATCAAAGAAAAAAAGAGAAAGTCTACCTATAATAATCAATAATAAAAAGTTTTAAAGAAATCCCAAAATAGGGCCGGATGCAGTGGCTCACGCCTGTAATCCCAGCACTTTGGGAGGCTGAGGTATGTGGATTGCTTGAGCCCGGGAGTTCGAGACCAGCCCGGAAAACATGGCAAAACCTCATCTCTACAAAGAAAAAACAAATTAGCTGCACATGGTGGCACGTGTGCCTCTTGTCCCACCTAGGAGCTGAGGTGGAAAGATCCCCTGAGACTGTGAGTTCCAGGCTGCAGTGAACCATGATTGTGTCATTGAACTCTACGCTGGAAGACAGAATGAGACCTTGTCTCAAAAATAAAGAAAAGAGTCAGGCATGGTGGCTTAAACCTGTAATTCCAGCAATTTGGGAGGCCAAGGAGGGCAGATCACCTGAGTTTAGGAGTTCAAGACAAGCCTGACCAAAATGGAGAAACACAGTCTCTACTAAAAATACAAAAATTAGCTGGGCATGGTGGTGCATGCCTGTAATCCCAGCTACTCGGGAGGTTGAGGCAGGAGAACTGCTTGAACCCAGAGGGCAGAGGTGAGCGGAGATTGCGCCATTGCACTCCAGCCTGGGCAACAAAAGCGAAGCTCCAGCTCAAAGAAAAGAAAAAGAAAAGAAAGAATGACCTAAATAGGAACTGCTTATTTGCACGGGGATAGGCACGAAGACGGAAAACAGGACCAAAAGGAAACGAGAGCCTGCCAAATAGGAGGCAGATTATGAAAAAAATAAATATTGATAAAATTTATACTTCTATTTATAATGTTCAATATAAATAAATATATTTATCTATGTGTTTTTAAATCTCTATAGCTATATATTTTAATATACCTATTGAGATAGCTATTTCAATTTGAGAATCCATTCGAAGAATAATGTTTAAAGAGCAATATAGATAACTTTTATAAATCAGTAGAAGAAAAGTCATTCTCTCCAAAGTCAATCCAAAATTTAAAAACAATGAAGCATTGTAACGAAAACTATGAAATAATATGGGAGTGATAAATCTTGACAAAATAATCATTACAACAGATGAAAATAGGTTACATTTGCCAGTTAAAATACAAAGACACTCTTTCTCTACCTACCTATCTATATATGCTTATATGATACAACAATATGTTGGCTACATAAGATACCTTGGAAAGATGCAGAAAACTTTGAAATAATAGATAAAAATAAAAAAAAATCAGTTAATTATGAACTACAAAAAATGAGTACATTAAATTTAATATCTGATATAGAATTTTAGATAACATGTACATAGTAGAAAGATAAAACTGAATATTTTTATAGAGTAAAATGATGCCTTTTTTAGCTACTTATAAGTGTGTTTTTCCATATTTGTTAAGTGATTTGAGTCTATATTATTTTTAATGTTACATTTTAAATGTAATAAAACAAGAAACCAAGAGTAATAATTTACAATTACTTTGAATTTTAATTCCTCAGGATCCAGAATCTGCCTGGTTTAAAACCTTCATCTTGATGGCAGCCATTAATGTGATTGGCCTAATTTTCTACCTTATCGTTGGTGAAGCAGAAATTCAGGACTGGGCTAAAGAAAAGCAACACACACGTCTCTGAGGTGAGAAGTGATTAGATTAAAGGTAATTCTTTGAAACCAGGAATACGGGAGAGAGAGGAGTTCAGGATGACTCCTCAGATGGGGAGGAATAAAGGGTACAGGTTTGCAGGAGAAGAGACCATGTTAAGCCTGAGAATATTAGACATCCCGATGAAAATGGCGGTGGGACTCTTGGGGGATGCTTAGGCTGGAGATGTAAATTTGGGATGCTAGGCCTCTTTAACATTAAAAGGTGAGGAACAAACAGAAAGAGAAGTTTGAAAGAAAGACTGGGAAAGGCCTTCAATGAAGTAGGAAGAACAGTTGTAAAATGGAGTCTTGAAGTGAAAAAAGTTGGGAGCAAGGACCTTTGGCAAGTGCAATAATATCAAGGTGTTAAATTATATAAGGTCTAAGAATTTACAAATGGGTTAGGCAGGAGAAACCTTAAAGGTGACCCTGACTAAAATGATTTTCTAATCCATGATGGCGACAAAGAGTCCATGAAGGTGTATTGAAGGCATGATACTGTGCTTTTCTTATGTAAACTCTATCAGTGGTAAATAAATGGTAGCAGAAATGTCTCTGTAGAATAATTTTAGCTAATGCGTAAATAAGAATTGATAGATGTGGAATATCCCTATTTTGTAACCCTCAATAAATTAAGAGATCTAGGTGTTGAATATCAATGGCCATTAGTTACCTTCTGATGAAAGAACATACTACCACTAATGTCTTGCTAATCAAACTGAATCTCATCAAGTCTTGTATATAGCTACTGTTTTGGAAGAAGTACAGAGAACAGAGAATATATTGAACTAAATCCAAGTGTATCATTAGCGAATCTAAACTGTAGGAGATTTTATACGTCAAAAGGCTCAGGTTCTTTGTTATAAGTGGAATTTTCAATGCCACAAAAGATGTAGCACTCCAATATAAATTTCTTCAGCAAGGCAATTTAGTTCTATAGGAGGGTGTGGCTCACAGATGGAACAATGGCAACCTCACACCTGGACAAGGAGGGGAAGGGGTACTTATTATGCCTGATGGAGGTTCCCCCTACTGCAGTGTCATTCCCCTGTTGGCTAGGGTTCCACCGCACTGTCTAGTCTAATTCCGATTGGCTATTCGATTGGCTATTAAAGGGAGCAGGGATACCAGCCAGAGTGGCGGGGTGCATAGTTTGGCAGGAAGGACAGTTACAAGCAGGTCAGAGCAGATAAGCCGGGGTCAAAGCAGGTGACCAAAGCAGGTGACTGGGATGAGTCAGGACCAGGGAATGGTACTGGGGAAACAGATGTGAACCACTAATTAGAACTGGTGGAAAAGGTTGTTTACTGAAACTACAAGGAAGTTAAACGTTAAAGTAGAGAATTAAAGAATAAAAGAGCTGAACACACTGACACACTGACTCCTTGAAGAGAAACTTGGGGTTCACTATACCTAACAATCCTTAGTTTTGTTTTTTCTCTTCTAACTTCCTTTATGTGTCTTGGCTTAGTGGTTCTGCTATTCCTTTGACAGCATCCCTGGTGTAATTAATGTACTGCTGCTGATCGTAATAGATGCAATTTATTTTATTTAAATTTTTATTAATCGTCATCTATGAAAATATTGACTTAAATCCTGCAGCCATTTGATCTTGGGCTTTAAATTTATTCGGTAACTCCAATAGTGTTTATATAAACATGGGGGTTAAAGGACCCGTGTGGGGCACTTCTTTTTTTCTATGATTTTTTTTTCTTTTGTCTTTCTTTTTTTTATCATGTTGACAGAATGCTAGGGTGAAAGGGATAGCCAGTTGGAGTAGAGTACGGGTGCTGCTCTAATTACTTGGGAGAGTACCCAGCAATATTCCTTTGCAATACTACCACACATTTGCTTGGGGATTAATAAGAGCAGATTGATTGGTAAGCTCTTGAAAAGGCTTGGCTTTACTGCACCCTGTTAAGTCTTCAAGGAATGCCAACTTTTTCCCCTGCCGTGAAAGGCACCAGGTGAAGTTAACATCAGGGGCTAGAGGCCAGATGATCCTCAGGGGGTGATCCGCAGGGTTCTTAACCTCAGGGAACAGCAGTGAAAGAGTCTTGCATGACCCAGAACCCCAGCCTGTGGGGGTTCTGGAAGAGAGGTACCATACCCAGTTAGTGAGAGGACCACTCAGTGGAAAGGGGACAATCTGTTTATCTAGCCTGCCTGTCACACAAACATAACAGCTTGTGAACAGAATATCTAATCCATTCCACCCAAGCATTTGCATCCTGATACCCTGTTTCAATTGCTATCATTTGTTTTAAAACTTTAACCTCTACAAGTACTTTGGTTTTATCCTTGGGTAGATGGTGAGAGAAGGTTTGGTTACCAGAAAACTTAGGAGAGGAAGAAGGGGTTGCAGGAGGTGAGGAGGCAATAAAGCGCATTTTAAAGGATTCTATGGGGTCCTTCCCTGAGTCTTCTGCTCCTATACTATAGAAATGACTTAGTGAAGGGGAAGAACTCTGGAGAGCAGAGATGGTAATCTGTCTGACAATGGGGAGGGGTAACTCCTTTAGTAAAATGAATATATGCTTTAAAGAAGCTGCAAGTACTAGTTGGGGCTGTCCATCCTTGCTGTTTAGTGGTCCACAGACATTGGACCAACTACAAAAGCTCTGTATCGAGGGGGCAAGACTCGTGGTTGATACTGGGGTCTTCATCAAAATTTTCCCAGACTAAATGGTCCCAGTTCAATAATGTCCAGTCTGATTAGAGCCTGGAAGGACAGAGGTATTTTTCTGAAGTGAAGGGCTGTCTTTGACTTGGCCAGTCCCCACAGGGTATAACAATGCAAGCATCAAAGGTAATAGCTTGAGGCAAAATTGACTTGGTTACATTAATAACTAGATGGTCAGCAATAGTGCAAGGAAAGAAGAGTAATAGAACAGATTAAAGAGTGTTAAATGTTTCTTAGCTTTAGTTTGGTAGGGTTCTCCCCTGGGACTATGGCCCATGACTCCGGGGACGGGGGTGGGAGGGGGTGGGGGGGGCGCCTTTTTACTTGGGTGTGATTAGTCCATCCTTTCTCTGCTGTCCAGACTGCAGTCTCAGTAATTAGGAAAAACAGGTAAGGTCCTTCCTAGGCCGATTTGAGCTTTTCCTTCTCTCCACATTTTGACAAGGACATGGTCCCCAGGTTAATGCTGGTATGCTGGAAATTCCAGTGGTGGCACCTGCACTAAAAGACCTTTAGTTCTGAGGGAAGGGAAAGTGGAAGATAAACCAAGTATATAAACTGATTTTTTGTTCCAAATGTAGGGAGATCAGTAGTAGAGTGTCTTTTTGTGGAGCAGTTCGGACTCTTAACATGGTAATAGGTCTTCCTACTTTCCCTAATTGTTGTAACCTAGCGAGTACAGACTCACCACTGAGACCAAAGTAAGCCAATTCAGAGGGTCATTTATTGCCGGCAACTATGGAGGACTAGTGTCTCTCCAACCCATGGCCCCGAGCTCAGGGGGAGCAAGGGTTTTAAGCAGAAAACCCACATCCTGGTGGGGCACGGGGTTCTTTTTTTGCAATGAGCACTATGCAGAGCAAGCTAGCTATTTTTCACAGAAGCCAAGGTTAGCAGTTGTTGCAAGGAAAACGGGGCAGCAAGCAGTTATCACAAAGGAAACGGGGCAGCAGTTACAACTTATTTTTGGAAAAGCTGTTTTCCTTGGTGCTTGTAGAGGGCAGGGTTTAAGATGGTGTTGCTTACGTTCTAACTCTGGATCAGCTATGGCACATAATGAAGGAGTGTGCCAGGGAGTACGATATTTCCATGTTACATCCAGTACTTGGGCTAACTCCCCAATGACACGTGCAGTAAAATGAGTCCTATTATCTCAATCAATAAATACTTTAGACAATCAATTGGAGGCATCTTTATGTAATTAATCTGGATACCTGGGAATGGCCTTAAGCCTGGATTCCTCCCCCGGAGGGGTAATTCTTTTATAGTTTATTAGTTTTCTTACATACTAAGCAACTGTCTGTAACTTGTTTGACCAGGGTATAAATTTCTATGTACCCACAAACTCTTAGGACCACATCACATGTGGTTTGAGACCCCAATGGGTACAGTTGGAAGGAGATTCTACTCATAAGGAGTTTGGATAACATTTTTCTCTGGTCTGGCAATAGCCATTTTCCTTCTGAATTCTCTTTAGCATCTATTTTTATTTGATTTTAGACAAAAGAAAGGCAAACACCATTTTATATTTGACAATGCTTCCTGTATGATTTTATGCCAGATGTTTCACCTTTATATTAGTGTTCTATTAATGTTAAACTTAATTTTAACAAAACCTTGTGGACATATTTATCCAAATTTAATGTCTGACCATAAGGTAAGATATTTATATACTCTTTTTAATCCTGTATAATTTTTGTTAAAGAGCAGCTTAGTGGAGGTGGATATAGAAAATACTAAAAACTACAAAAACTAGATAGCAGTGCTTGCTTCTTTATAGATACGTTAGACATAGTGTTCTAAATAACATACTTGAATGTCAAGTATGTTATATATATACTGGGTATACCCCAGTCAACAACCTCTGACATTCCGCTTATGCTAAAGCAAGTGGAATCAAAGGTGACAGCTATTCTCTCAAAGGTCCAGAAAAATCATGTGGGAAAACCACTGCTGAAAATTGATTTAAATTCGGAACAGGCAGAACAATTGGAAAGAATCAATGAAGCTCCCTGCTATGAATGTGAGTGCGAGTGCCACCAGCGAATGTTAATGAAATGATTAGACATGACAGTCCAGTCATTTGGATGGTCTGATAGAGCAAAGGTAAAAACAGATGATATAGCAAGAATTTATCAGCCTAAGCATTATGCTTTGTCACCCAAGACAACAATTACAATGGCGCATCTACTTGCTGCTCGTGAAGATCTATCCAAGATCATTTGGGCAAGTAGTGGTGCCAGCCGGGAGAAGACCGCATGTGCCATTAATAAGGTGCTGATGGGAAGAGTGCCTGACAGGGGAGGCGGGTGAATGAAATTGAACCACCATCCCCAGAAATGCCCCCTTGGCAAAAGAGACAAGAAGGCGACGGTGGAAGGGAAGGTGATGGTGGTGGAGGTGGTGGTAGAGGTGGTGGAGGGGGAGGAAGAGGTGGCTGAGGAGGTGGAGGAGGTTGGGGAGGGGGTGGAGGAAGTAGGGAGGATGGGGAGCAGAGGTGGAGGAGGAGGTGGCAGAGGAGGTTTCCATGGTAGGGGAGATTATGGTGGAAGAGAGGGCTATGATGGAAGAGGCTATGGAGATCCATATGGAGGTGGTGGTGGTGGCGGTGGTGGAGGAAAGCATTTGCGCTTTCCCCTGAAAAAAAAAATTCATCCACTAGAAATATCAATAAAAATAAAACAGTTGCAATAGACATACATATAGTATAGGATATTACTAATTGTTACTATTAGTAATGTTACTATTATTACTATGAAATGAAGGATATCATCAAATAAATATGCAAATGATCATAGCTATCCTGTATGCCAGCAATTGACTTTAAAATGATATGAAAACAGATAACATGAACAGCTATGGCAAACGAATTAAATGTCTAATATCAAATTTATTAAGAAGCATCCAAGTTTTATCAAAAAAATTACTTTCCTCAAGGGATTTTTAAAAAATACATAGTTAAAGCAAAATACACCTGTACTTACTGTAAATTTTTAATATTAAGAATATATTAAATCTCCCTGAATTCAACTACAAATTTAATTCAGCTCTGATTAAAGTATGGATTGAATTTGTTTAAAAACATGAAAACAGACCTGACTTTTGTAGAATATATCCAGTCAAGGAAATTCTGGAAGAAAGCATTAATTGGAAGGAATGAAGCCTCTCTGATGCACTAAGATTAACAATGTATTCCTTTACAGTTACATGTACCTTCCTTTTCCAGGACTTCTCACACTTTGTAGGAATAGATTTACTTGGGAGATTATTTTATTATTGTCCATCTTCTACATTAAACTGTAAGCCACATAACGGCAACAGCTGTGCCTCTTTTACTCACTGTGTCAGCTATAATGTCTTACAAAAAACAGCTCTACAATAAATATTTGTTGAACAGGTAATTAGATAAATGTTTTCAGAATTACAATGATAAAAGCTGTCTGATGTCACCATCACAATAGATGGTACATGTATGGACCAGAACAAAAAACACAGAAGCCCACATAAATATATGTTTAAAAAATGTTTAAGGTTCTACTGACATCATTGTGGATAAGATATTCAGTAAATGGTGTTGGAACACATGACTAACCATCAGGAAACAAACTAGTTAGAGTTTCACACATTACAGCAAAATAAATTATAAGAGACTTAATTTCACAAATGTAAAAATAGCTTAAAACTTTAGGTACTGTAAAAAAATAGGA
Source organism: Saguinus oedipus (assembly GCA_031835075.1). Lineage (NCBI taxonomy): Eukaryota > Metazoa > Chordata > Mammalia > Primates > Cebidae > Saguinus > Saguinus oedipus. Next base: position 4,772,271 of record CM063172.1, on the reverse strand, counting down.
ATAGAAGTCTTTTTAAATCTTCTTTTGCCTTATATTAACATTGCTGAGAAGCATTTATTTGTTTAACTACATATGCCACTAGTTCAATTACTTTCTTAAGATAACTTTCTGGAGGTGGGATTGCCAGTTGAAAGGATCTGCACATGGTTAGAGCCTTGCGAATTTTCCTCTTGAAAGCCTGTAACAATTTGCACACCCGTTGGAGGGCATGAGAGTGCCCATTTTCCTGTGCTAGTGCTCACACTCACATCACTGGTTTAAAGTAGTTAAACTTAAGATGCTTCTCTCTTTAGATTGGTTTCTCTCTGATAGTTCTACAAATCCAATAATTCTAAAAATCCCAATTTTTAGTGAAATAAGACAATTTCTTTTTCAATGACAAACAATTAAGTGGTCAACAGTATAGGACTCATTTATCTAGTGAAGGTATATCTATACAATTCAGTCCTACACAATCATCAAAAATGGTGTCCCTGTATATTAAGTGATATGAAATGCCATTTACAATACATTGAACTATAATGTCAGTGATTTGATTCTCAATTTAAGTGAAATATGTATTTATATGAATAACTTTGCATGGGAAAAGTATAAGCAGTTATACAGCAAAATAGTAATAGACTGTCTTAATAGATTAAAAAAAAAAGAGCAGCTTAGTGCTTTTTAAAATACAAAAACAAAAAACTGTTGTGCTTTTATTTTAAGGTCTATTTCACAGAAAATCTGGAGGATATCCCCTTAACATTAGCCAATATGATTACGCATGGAATTTCCTTTATAATTAACATTTTAAAACTTGCTTAAACCTTCAAAACATAATCTGTGTGTGTGTGTGTGTTTTCAAGTTTATTATCTTTGAATCAGTATTATTTTTACTGTTTTATCGTTGCCATAAACCAGAGCAATAAGAATAAGATATTTGAGAGGTAGATGTGGGCATTGGTGGGGGCAAGGCATGGGAACGAGCACTGTGAAAGAATGGTAACCTCTTCTCCTAGACACTGGAGAGCAGGCTCTGTTTAGAGCCCTTTGCCTGCCTCTGCAAAGTCAAAGCTTTCATCTTCTTTTTTTTTTAATTGCATTTTAGGTTTTGCGGTACATGTGAAGAACATGTAAGATGATTGCATAGGTACACACATGGCAGTGTGGTTTGCTGCCTTCCTCCCCATAACCTATATCTAGCATTTCTCCAAAACATAATTTTTTTTTACTTTTGTTTAAATGAAGGTATAAATCCACATTCTACGCCTCCTTATAATTCTTTTACCAAAAGTATATTTTACTTTCCTTACACACCTTGCACATAAACTGTTTCTTCAATAGTTTTACATTCAGGAGGCCTAATTACTTTTAAAGTGTACAGTATTTCTTGCATAAATTCCCTTTTATAACATTTTTCATGACTTTCATGGACAATCTTCAACTTTCTGCTTGTAAATATCCCTTTCTTTAAACAGCCAGTTATTTTCTTTCAGGACAAGAATTTACCATTTAAGATTCTTTTTACATAAATTCTTTTTTTTTTTTTTGTCAAAGATGATAACCGTTCTTTTCCAAAGCAAACTTCTTTCATGTCAGTGGACTAGGCTGCCTAAGGCCACAAGATTAGTAGTTAGGATAATACATGTTACACTGTTAACTTTTAGCAAACCTCATAAATAAGCGTGTCCCCTAAAGCATTTGGGCTATCCGCAGGTTACTAGGTTAAGGGTTTTTGATAGGAGGGCTACTGGTTGTCAGTGGCCTCTACGCTTTTCAGTAAGTATTTCTAAGTCTACGCCCTTCTTTACACTGACAAAAAAAAAAAAAAAAAAAAAAAAAAAAAAAAAGGCTGCTTAAGGAGGAAACCTTTCCTTCTGGTCATTGCCAAATAAGGGGGTTTAGCCTGTCTTGTGTGAGCTTTTTGCATAAGGGCTTTATTTTTAGGGCATTAGAGTCCCTCTCTATATATAGACTTAGACTCCACAAATCCTTGGAGTAAGACTGTCCATTGTTATCGCTTTTTTCCTCCTGAGTGAGGGTCTTCTTACTCAAAGGTAAATAGGTCCCGGCTGTCCTCTGCCAACGGGCAAACCCTGAAGGCATCTTTTAAACCGATTACTGCAAACTACTGGTGATTGTAATAGTATAAAGATTGGGAACAATAAGTTTAAGAAGCCCATCTTGGAGAAGACCTTCAATTACCAATTATAGGTTTTAAATTTATCCTGGCTTTTAAAAGAATAGGGCACATGGCTTTCTCTTTACTACTGCTGTCTTTTCCTTTCTTTCTCTCTCTCTTTCTGAATTCCTCTGTTCCCTGTGTTAGCCCTTCTCCTCTAGGATTTCTTTTTTTCTCTCTCTCTCTCTCTTTGAAGGTCTTTTAAAGGTTTATCTTCCTACTTCTCTATTTATTTTTTGTAATTTCTTAATATTTGGCCAATTGTTAGCGACAAAATGAAGAGGATCCTCCAGACCTATACCGGCATATTTTCCTGCATGTTTTCTCGGTGGGCTGCATTGCTATTGTTCCCACCAGGTGTCTTGGGCAGGAAATTTTTGATCTGCTGTGGGAACGTTTTGGCCAGGTGGGTATTCATGTTCCTAGCTCCCATAGCAGCTCTACGGACCATACCTCTTTCTTTACCTGAAGAGCGGGGAAAGGAAAGTTCTGAGTATCTTTTCTTTTTTACACTGCTCTATCTCACGTTGAAGTCCTTTTAGGGAAGGGTACTCAGTATGGTAGTGAGTGCTGTTGGGACGATTCCCAAGAGGCAGGGTTATGAGGATGGGACAAGAAGGACAGGAGAAGGGTCCGGGACAGCAGCTGCTTTTGTTTGTTTGTTTTCGGTCCCTTCATTATTCTTCTCATAGTTCAGTAGGCCTGGGGGAAAATTGTTGTTGCTAGCTTTACCTGGTTTTTTTTTTTTTTTTTGGAGACAGTTTCGCTCTTGTTACCCAGGCTGGAGTGCAATGGCGCGATCTCAGCTCACCGCAACCTCCGCCTCCTGGGTTCAGGCAATTCTCCTGCCTCAGCCTCCTGAGTAGCTGGGATTACAGGCACGCGCTACCGTGCCCAGCTAATTTTTGTATTTTTAGTAGAGACGGGGTTTCACCATGTTGACCAGGTAGGTCTCGATCTCTTGACCTCGTGATCCACCCGCTTAGGCCTCCCAAAGTGCTGGGATTACAGGCGTGAGCCACCGCGCCCGGCCAGCTTTATCCTTTTTATCCCTTGCCCTACTTACGGTATTTCTCATTTTGGGGTGAAGCTCGATTTCCCTTACCGGAAATGTCTCACCTTTTATTGTTGCTGTTGTTTTAACCCCAGAGCCACCCCAACCAAGGAATACTTCACAGCCCCTCACGGCTTCTCTTGCCTTGGTATGTCCCAACCGAGGAATCACTACCCCACCCGCCACCCCCCGTGGCTTCTCTTGCCTTGGTATGTCCCAACCAAGGACTCACTCCCCCCCACCCCCCGTGGCTTCTCTTACCTTGGTCTGTCGCGACAATCAAGGAAATACTTTGCCGGTGGCGTTTCCTTCCTTGGTCTGTCCCCACCACCAAGGAAATACTTTGCTAGCTCCCGGGTATTTCTTTTCTTGGCCTGTGCACAGATTTGCTGAGGATCCTTCCCCTCGGGTCGCCGGCCGGTTTCCGCTGCTGAGAGTACTGGCGTATTCCTCGCACCCGGTCAGTCCTGACTTTTTACTCCTGAGGCCGCCGCAGTGAGGCGGTGAGGATGCCCCTCTCAGGAGAGAGGACCAGAGACCGCCCCCGGAGGGGAATGGGGTCCCCGAATGGGCCACCAAGATTGTTAGAAGTAGAACTTTCGATGCTGCAAAAGAAGTAGCACTCGAATACAAATTTCCTCAACAAGGCAATTTACGTCTACAGAAGGGTGCGGCTCCCAGACGGAACGGTGGTGGGCGCACACCTGAACTAGGAGGGGAAGGGGTTATTTAGGCACAATGGACCTCTTCTGCTGTGTCGCTCCCCTATTGGCCAGGATTAGACCGCACAATCTAGTCTAATTCTGATTGGCTATTTTAAATGGAGCCGGGTACCGGCTGGGGTGGCGGTGTGGGTAGTTTGGCGGGAAGGACGGTTAAGGGCAGGTAAGCGGGGGTGGGGGGGTGGGGGGGGGTCAAAGCAGGTGACTGGGATGACTTAGGACCGGGGCAGGGGACTGGAGGAACAGATATGAACTACTGGTTAGAACTGGTGGAGAAGGTTGTTTACTGAAACTACGAAGAAGTTAAACTTTAAAATAGAGAAAGAGCCGGACGCGGTGGCTCAAGCCTGTAATCCCAGCACTTTGGGAGGCCGAGGCGAGTGGATCACGAGGTCAAGAGATCGAGACCATACTGGTCAACATGGTGAAACCCCGTCTCTACTAAAAAAATGCAAAAAAAAAAAAAAAAAATTAGCTGGGCATGGTGGCGCGTGCCTGTAATCCCAGCTACTCGAGAGGCTGAGGCAGGAGAATTGCCTGAATCCAGGAGGCGGAGGTTGCGGTGAGCCGAGATCGCGCCATTGCACTCCAGCCTGGGTAACAAGAGTGAAACTCCGTCTCAAAAAAAAAAGAGAGTTGAACATACATATCGATCCTTTGAAGAGAAACTTGGGGTTCACTATTTCTAACATTCTTTAATAAGTTACATATAAAAATAGAGGATAGAAGTGGATGCTCTACTTTAGAAGGAACTTAAATGACAAAACAAAATTTTTAATGTTGGTGAAGTGAAACACTATAATGGTATACATGTGGGTGATAAGTCTATAAAGTAATACAGAAAAAGAGATTATTATAAATGTCACGGTAGTTGTTACATTTAGGGGCAGGGAGAGACCTTTGGAAGAACTTCTGGAATCCTAGCAATATTCTGTTTTTCATGTCCACGCTAGTGATTACAAACATTTATAATAATTCATCGAGCCAAACATTTGTGCAAGTTTCTGTGTCTCTGAATTTTATTTTATAGCATGGAGAGACAGAGAGAGAGAGAGAGAGAGAGAGAGAGAGAGAGAGAATGAATACAGGCTGAGGAAATTTAGACAGCCAGGATAGCCATTCCTATAAAGGAAATCAGAGAAATGGTGTGGTAGCTGCAGAGGAATGTAGAACCAAGGAGGGTTTTGTTTATTTGCTTTTTGTTTGTTTCAGAAGATAGATGCAATCCCGTATAAGGTGATGGTATAATTCCATAATGAAGTTCCACCATGTAGGAGAGAAGGCACAAGGACAGAATTAAAAAGTACTTGACTCATCTGGAGGCAATGAAATTCAACCACCACATCTGTAGTTGGCCTTGGGTAGGAACCTAGAGCTTATCCACAGTGGCAGAGAGAAGGCAGTGTTGTGTATGTGATGGGTTAGTATATAGGTTGGTATCGTCTCTGTGCAATAGGCAATGAGGTTCTCATTTAAGAGGGAGGGGCTAACGGACAAGGAAATGGAGAAAATACACATGGCTAAAGCAGGTAAAAATTACCATTATGAGAGGATTATATGATTGTTTACTTAGAAAATCCACATGGATTGCCTGGAATACTATAAAAACAATAATGAATTCAGTTAATTTCCTGGAAAATTTATTAATAAATAAATTTTTCACCTTAAACGAAAATAGCCAGTTAGCAAATTTATTGGAAGAAATGATCCAAATGATGTCTGAAGGAAACTTATCTCTGTTTCCTAGCCTGGAGTACAGTGGTGCAATCATAGCTAACTGTAGCCTCAACCCCTAGGCTCAAGTGATCCTCATGCCTCAGCCTCCCGAGTAGCTGGGACTGTAGTCATGCACCACCACACCCAGCTAAAGGAGGAATATTGACAGTGTCGCTCAAAAATGCAATTGAGTCGGTTTTATATTGACTTCGTATTGCAAATACTAAAAATTTCCATAATGGCCAAGATGCAAGCATAGCTCAAGATTGATGATTTAGAAATGGCAAAAATCTGGATAGGGAATTAACCACATTGGTCAATGCAACCTTAGTTAATACTTTTTGTTTAAGTGAATGGAGTATAACCAGCAGTTTAAAAATACAAAAGCTCATCTGAATATTTTAATGTAGAAATGACTGAGATTTTCTTTACAAATAAGCATATAATAGCACTAGGAAATATCCCATAGGCATTACTAAAAGTTTATCCTCTATTTCCAAGGCACAGAGAGGGGCACAGCTATGGGAACAATCACCTTACTTTACTCAGATTCCATAAATCTTAGTTGTTGTTATATATTTGACCTATTACATACTGAAAGTTATATTAAAGTTTTCCATTATTATTTCTATCCATTTTTCTTTTTATGTCTGCTTTGGCAGTTACTATTGAATACTATATTCTGATGTTATAATTTCAAAAAGATTTTGACGAGTATATCTTGATTTGAAATTTACTTTTGACTTTATAAATTTATGAGTCCTTTCCATTTCATAATTTTTACTTTTAATATACTTTCTGATATTGATATGGCAACCTTAAATTGTGGGTGTGGGTGTGTACTTATTTTAGATTCCCTGGAATACTTTGGCACAGCATTTAAATTCAACCTTCTTGAGTCATTTTATTTAATGTTTTTTCTTGCAGAGGGTATATAGCTGGATTCAATTATTTCACCCACTTTGAGAGCTGTCTCCTTTGTATAGATGACTTTAATTCAACTATGTTTATTGCCATTACAAATATACTTCATTTCCTGGCATCTTATTTTCTGTTCCCTTAAAAAAATCCTTCTTCAGGAGGCTGAGGCAGGAGAATTGCTTGAACCCAGGAGGCAGAGGTTGCAGTGAGCCGAGGTCGTGCCATTACACTCCAGCCTGGTGCCTGGTGATGGAGTGAGACTCTGTCTCAAAAAAAAAAAATCCTTCTTATCTTTCTGGTACTTTTCCTCCCTCTGCCTCATTGCCTGCTTCTAGTAATTTGGGTTTGTAGAATATTTTAAATTTTCATTGTGATTATGTTCTCTAAATCTTCTTTGAAAGTGTATTCATTTTTTTCACCTAAATGCTATGTTCCTTTCCTGCTTCCCCCCACCACTTTCAAAATATCAAACACATTCAATTTTTCTAATATTTTTCCTTGGTTCTAGGCCAATTCTATGTAAGCCTGTAATTCCCAAACATAATGTGGGTAGAATTGCCTCCATTCTCCTTTCTGTTTACCTGATTGCCATTGGCATCTTTCCATCAGGCTGGCAGTAGAAGTTTTAAACTTGCATTTTAGATATTAAGCTAGGCGACAGAGGGGCTCTGGGAACGCTAGTATAGACAGTGCCATAGTGCAGGAGACATTCTGGTGTACTGATGGTTGTTTCTTCAACAACCTGCATCCTCAAGGCTGTCAGCCATTCATGCCTGTTTGTGGAATCAGCAATATTTTACCTGTCACGCTCAAACTGACACATTGCTGCAAAGTTGGTTACTTTACAACTTTGCCGTTTAATTTTAGAAGTTGGAAGAAAATAACAAAAGGCAGAATTATGGCCTTGTGTTTCTCCTGTAGCCTCGAAGACATTGCCAATATGCCTGGGGCACCAGGATTGCAAAGATCCATTGGTTCTCATATGTCCTGCCTCCTACCCAGCCTCACCCAGGAGGAAGTCACTTCGCAACCCTGGAACTTCTGTTTTCACCTCTCTCTTCCCTCTGAATGTACCAAGTTTGTGAATTTAGTAGGTAGCTATCAGTAGATTTCCAATGTCACCCTTTCTTTTGGCCCTCACTGTTTTAAATTTATTATAGCAAATAGTCCTTGTTGATCTGGGTATGAGGTAGTTCTCTAGGTTTTATAATATTCTATTCTTGCTTCTTTAAATTTATTTTAGTGGATCCCAGGGACAATAGTTGTATAAAGGGGCATGCATTCTGCTTGTGGTAGTTCCTTTACAGCAGGCTTCTCAATCTCTTTTGGGTAATGGACACAATTCAGCATATAATGCAGAGGATTCTAAAGGAGACTAATTATGTTGAAATAGTTAAGATACTAAAACTCATGTTTATGATAACATAAGCTTTTTAATTAGTGCTTTAGTTTTAAAATAATATTGAACAATACAAAGTATTTTGAGATATTAGTAATCATTGTATGAATAAAAGTTCTCTGAAAAGAAATTTAGAGTAAAGAGACTATTGCAGTGAACAGTTTGTGAAGTAGGGAAAGGCAGATTTAAGGTGCAGTCCAAAGAACAAAACGAGAGTTTATGATGTATAAAGAAAGTTCCTGTCCAGGTTCCCACTCAGGTTCATTTATGCAAATGCAGGATTCAGACTTGCTTAGTTCTGAGAGGATGATACTTGCCAAGTTCTGACTGATCAGCTCAGGCCACAGTCTGTTTGTTGGTTCAGCCACATAAACAAGCAGCTATGAACATCCCAAAGTTAAGAAGGCATGTGGGTTTTATGAGAACTCAAAGTACATGTGTGACCTCTAGTCAGCAAATGACTGCTTGGCTCTATTTTGAATTTAGGGCCAGTTAGCCAATCAGCATCCATCTTGAAGGATTGGTTCTTTCATGGTTCACACTTGTAATGTCTGAGGAAAATACCTGTGATTTTTATTGATACAACACTACCACTGCTGTGGTGTGTTGCCTACATTCATAATGGAAGGAAATGTTAAATTTTAGACATGTTAAGGAAAGAAAGATGTAATTTTTTTCTGTGTTAATTTACAGACCCTAGATTAAGAACCCCTGCTTTCTAATATTCATTCATATAGTAAATAAACGTATTTAAGTGCTTTTGCAGATGCTGAGACAGAACAGTGAGTAAGATCATCAGGACTTAAGTGGCTAAAAGAGCTTCACATTTTGGTGGGAGGAAACAAATAGCTATATTTAAACAGAATAATTTAAACACATATTTAAGCAGACACTGATAAAAGAACATGAAATAGGGTAACATGATAGAGTGTGTTCAGGAGAGCTGTTTTTGCTGGAGGTCAGTGAGTATTCCAAGCATAAAAAGTAATGTGCCTCTCTCATCACTGAAGTCTCAACCCAAATGTCACCTACAAGGAGAAATTTGCTCTCACTTGAACCCAACTCTCACTGCTCTATCCCAGCACCTGTAAAAGTGCTTAAATATATTCTCTACTGTCTTAATGAATATTACAAAGCAGGGATTCTTAATCTAGGGGCTGTGAATTTGCATACTCTGGGAAAGAGTATTCCAAGCATAAAAAAATAACCAAGGAAAGTAATCTGGGATGGGAGTGAGCTCAGTATTCCTAAGAGGGAGGATGCAGGGCAGGGTATCTGGAATCTCGTGAGTGAAGAGAGATGAAATGTGTAAGTGGTTAAGGTTAAGAAGTTAATGCAGTGCTTGCAAGTCATGGCAGAAGCTTGGTTTGAATTCAATTCTATTTATAATCAAATCCATTGGATCCTTTTGAGAAGAGTGACTTTCCTGATCAATTATTTATAAAGATCATTCTTGCCACCTTCTAGAGAAAGGACTTTAGGGAAGCAAGAGTGGAGGCAGGGAGACCAGGACAGAGGCTGTTTCAGAGGTTCAAGTGAGAGATGTTTACAGTGTGGACTAGGATGGAGGCAGAGGAGATGGTGAGAAGCAGCCGATTCAGATGAGTTCTGGAGGCAGAACAGGCCAGACAAGGCAAAGAGATTATAAACTGTGCAGAAAGAGAAGAAACAAGGATAGGACCTAGATTTTGGCTTTAGCAACTAAAGAGTGTTTATGGCCGGGCGTGGTGGCTCAAGCCTGTAATCCCAGCACTTTGGGAGGCCGAGGCAGGTGGATCACGAGGTCAAGAGATCGAGACCATCCTGGTCAACATGGTGAAACCCCGTCTCTACTAAAAATACAAAAAATTAGCTGGGCATGGTGGCGCGTGCCTGTAATCCCAGCTACTCAGGAGGCTGAGGCAGGAGAATTGCCTGAACCCAGGAGGCGGAGGTTGCAGTGAGCCGAGATTGCGCCATTGCACTCCAGCCTGGGTAACAAGAGTGAAACTCCGTCTCAAAAAAATAATAATAAATAAAAATAAAAAAGAGTGTTTATGACTGAGATTGGAAGGCTTGACAGGGAGGAGGATGGGGTAGGGTTTTGTCCACGTTAAATTGGAGATGCTTTTAGAAAACCCATGAAAACATCCCATAGACAGCCATACAAATCTGAACACAGTAAAGAGGTCCAAGGGAGAGAGAAACAGTTTGGGATTATCAGCCCGCAGTTGAGATAACCCAGGGAGAATGTGTATACACAGAACGAAGGACCCAGTTACCAAGAAGCCGCAGGACCTGATAGAGAAGATGGAAACCAAAGGAGGCAAGAAAGTGACCAGTAAGGTAGGAAGAAAGCCAGACAAGAGGAAGCCCTCAGGAAGCCTATAGCAGGACTTGTACCAAAAAGGAGCATGTTCTACCTAGTGTGAAATTCCTCCGAGACACCAAGTAAGAGGAAGGCCACAGCTGAACACTGGCTTTGGCAGTTGGTGCCCACGGAGGGGCTGAGACGTAATTCTGTACATTACTTATGTTTCTCAGCATTTCAATTCACGTGTCTGCCATAGTTTGGAGGTAGGGGAACAAGATCATCCTTCATTACAAAAAATGAGAATTTGTGGATTGTGTAGTTGTCAGAGGATTTGTTGTGCTGGAATACAGCTATTCAGTTTATATAATGAAGATATAAAAACTCACTTGGTTAGAAGTTATGTAAATGAAGAAGTACAGATATGTGGTCATACTTCTTTTAAATTTGTGTGTTACATTGTATTAGTATTGTGAACAAAAGCTTTCTTTGTTGTTTTGTTTTTTTGAGACGGAGTTTTGCTCGTTACCCAGGCTGGAGTGCAATGGCGCAATCTCGGCTCACCACAACCTCCGCCTCCTGGGTTCAGGCAATTCTCCTGCCTCAGCCTCCTGAGTAGCTGGGATTACAGGCACGTGCCACCATGCCCAGCTAATTTTTTGTATTTTTAGTAGAGACGGGGTTTCACCATGTTGACCAGGATGGTCTCGATCTCTTGACCTTGTGATCCACCCGCCTCGGCCTCCCAAAGTGCTGGGATTACAGGCGTGAGCCACCACGCCCAGCCTACAACGGAATTTGGAGGAGAGAGACTTTTTCTGTAGTGAACAGTTTGCGAACCAGAGAAATGAAGCCTCCAGTGTAAAATTAAGACAGGTTTCAGAGATCAGAAAAAAGGCTCTGGTTTTACAGCAAACGTTCCTGCTCAGGTTCTCATCCGGTTCCTTTATGCAAATGAAGGATGTTGGGTAAACATGATCCTGATGGAGGTCTCTTGCAGACAGTTGTTAAAACAGAACAACTGTTTTAACAACTTTAGAACAATTTTAAAGGAGAGTCAAATGTATAGCCCAAATATGTGGAAGATCATTAAGACTTGTAGAGTCGAACACAGAAGGGATCCTATCCTGAGGGAAGCTGGCTGAAAAGATCTAGAAATTGGAAATTTCACCCAGTCAGTCCAGCCAGTAGACTTTATAGGGATGTGCTTTTCAAAGATTTGAGGATCTTAGATGTTTCTAATTCAGCCTGACTGGAAGTATTTGTTCAGGTGCAGATGGGCGTTAGTGACAGCCCAAACACCATCTTGCGCAGTGAGAAGATAGGCTGAAGCACTGTGGTTGTCCAGGACCACACGAGCAAGGGAGTCTCAGGACGTGTTATGCCCCTATTCCTCAGGTGGTGGAGTGGACAATTCTGTAAACCATGCAAGAAATGTTTTTCTTTATGTATTCATTCCAAGCAGAACCTAGTCCAAACCATGATCCCAGAAACCTTCCTAATCCAGCTCCTTCACTAGGGTTAACCTTCCCAGGTAAATCACTTCCTTGAGAGTGTCTACAGCTATCACGTTTATAATCTGAGGGGTTGCCATTAGGTAGTAATCAATAATTGATAGAGCTCTTTTACGCCTGGGAGGCCAACATAGTGCTTCCAGGGGTTTTAATAATTGTGATGGGAGCAATGATTTGATCCAGAAAGCAAATGCCTGCATTTTCTTCATGTCCTGAGACAGGGATAGGAAAATTCTTGACTATGGTAACTGGAGCCAAAAGCATAGTCTTGGTAGCAGCACAATTTCCTGAGAGGTTAAAAAAATTCAAAGACCCATTTACAGACAAGAGAGAGAGAAAGAGAATGTGGTCAAACCAAGTGCTAGTCTTAGGTAATAAGAGAGTGATATGATCAAACTGACAGACTTGGAAAACCATGGGAAAGACACCGGCTGTCAGGATGTACAGGTATACTGAAGAAGGCACTAGCAAGGTCAGCAGCTGAAGAGTATTGGCTTTCAGGGGAACATTAGAGAGTAAGCTGTGAAAGTCAGGAACTACTGGGTATTGAGGAATGACTATGTTATTGGTAGCCCTAAGATCCTGGAAAGACTGCTATACTGTACCGTTGGGTTTACAGATGGAGAGACTAGGAGTATTGCAAAGCCTGGTGCAAGGGACGAGTTTCTTTTGTGTAAAGTTGTCCATTCTGGTCTGTATACAAGCCTGGGCCTTGGATTCAGGGTGTATTGCTTAATGGTTGACAGGGGCTTATTACGGTTTACCTGAATCTTGATCAGAGGTGCTGAATGCATGTGACCAACATCAGTTTTGGATTGTGCCCTAAGACTCTCGGGTACCTCTTGGAGAGCAGGAGGGGTAGCATTGGTGAGGTTAAGTAAATAGACGGGAATTTGGGTAAAAGCTGTTTCTGTGGCAAAGTCTCCAGGTGAGGATTGCTCAAACATTATTTACTTTTTTTGAGAGAAGGAAATATGGGTCTAGTAGGTTTCTAAGAAGTCTCTTCCTGGGAATTTTAGAGAGGCCAATGGGACACGTAAATAAACAATGACTGCTGGAGAAGGATCCACGTTGGAAGGGGATAGGCAAAGATTTAGAGACCATGATAGGCTGGTGGGCTACCGCAAACATCTGAAGGAATTCAGGGCTGCAGGAAGGGAACATTGACAGCATGCCAGGGCTAAGGATGGGTAGAGTAGCCCCAGTGTTGGCCAGTGCTCTAACTTTTCAGACAACCAAGTGAACAAGCAAAAGAGGAAGGAGGGAGTGAAAGATAAAGCAGAGGTGGCAAAAAAAACAATAGGTGCAGAAGACAGGCAGAACAACAGGAAAGAGGGCCCAGGAGAAGGTTTTTCTAGAGGATTTTTTGCAGCTTTAGTCTCAGTCTTGCGGGCACTAATCTCGCTTTCAAATTTCATTAAGGCACTCACTCAATTTAGAATTATTTTCTGTAAGAAAGGGAGTGGTAGCCTCTTGATTCTGTGTACAAGTTTCAAAGTAAAAATTGATAAATGCTTCCCAATGTCTCTGAAAGGTTCAGTATTTTCTTTGTGTGCACAGAGAGGCAAGCTTTGGAATTTCAGAGGAGCCCTGTTTGACCCAGCAAAGTTGAACATTATCATGGGTAATTTTTGTTCAGAGACCTAGCCAGTTACAACTCAGCAGACCATAAGTTTTGCTTATAAAGCCATCTGGAGTCCCAGTAGGTGGTTGATCAGCAGGGGAAAACTTACAACACACGCTGCCCATTGCAGTCACCTGATGAAGTCATCCCTTCCGTTACCCTTAGTGCCTGTGTCCCCACAAAACCCCTTATAGACAGGCCAAGTCCTAATGGGAAGGCCCCCCACAAAACCCAGGGCCAGCTGGGAAGGTCTCTAGAGTTGGATGGTCAGAGGCAGGCAACTTGAAAAGCCTCCAGCAAACTGGGAGCCAACCTGGAGCCAATCCCTGAGAGGGAATGTCATCTCAGGGGTCTGATTGGAGGAAACTGGTTGAAACTGGAAAGATCCCCCACTAAACTTGAGGCCAAAAGGGAATGTCCCATCTGGGGTCTGGGTAGAGGGAATTACTGAGGCTAGGAAACTGCTCCCCTCCTCCAAACTGGGGCCCACAGGTAGAAATGTCCTCTCTGGAGTCCGGATGGAAGGGCCTACAGGGATAGAATAAAGTCTCTGAGACTTCAACCAAAGCCCGGGAGGTCTGAATTTGAGAGGACTTATCCAACCCTTCCCTCCCCACTGGCACCACTGAGAAGACAATTGAGTTTCAGGGGCTCTTGCCGGCACCCACCCATGATTTGGTTCAGGACAGGGCTTCCATTCTCACTTTTGATGCCAAGAATGTGAACAGCTTTCTGAATAGGAATTTGGAGGAAAGAGACTTTATTCCAGTCAATTGTTTGCAAACTGTGGAGAAGAAACCCAGGGTACAAAATGAAGGTGGATTCCAAAGAGCGAAGGGAAGGCTCAGTTTTCTGTTTTGTTTTGTTTTTGAGTCAGTCTTGTTCTGTTGCCCAGGCTGGAGTGCAGTGGTACCATCACAGCTCACTGCAGCCTTGAATTTCTGAGCTCAAGTGATCCTCCCACCTCAATCTCATGAGTAGCTGGGACTAGGCACACGCCACCATGCCCTGCTATTTTTTTTTAATATTATTTATATAGAAATGGGATCTTTATGTTTCCCAAGTTGGTCACAAACTCTCAGCCTCAAGCAGTCCTCTACTTAGGTCTTTCAAAGTTTCATGATTTAAGACTAAGCCACCAGGCCAAGCCAGGCTCAGTTTTTTACAGCAAAGATTCCCTCCCACCCATGTTTTTTGTTTGTTTGTTTGTTTGTTTTGGAGACGGAGACTCGCTCTGTCACCCAGGCTGGAGTGCAGTATCATGATCTTGGCTCACTGCAACCTCCTTATCCAGGGGTCAAGTGATTCTCCTGCCTCAGCCTCCCTAGTAGCTGGGATTACAAGCGCTTGCCACCACGCTTGGCTAGTTTTTGTATTTTTAGTAGTAGTTTTCAGAGTATTTTTAGTAGAGACGGGGGTTTCACCATATTGGCCACACTGGTCTCTTAACTCCTCACCTCAAGTGATCCACCTGCCTTGGCCTACGAAAGTGCTGGTATTATAGGGATGAGCCACTGGGTCTGGCTATTATGTTTTAGGTCTGGCCCACCTATGTTTTTAATCAGGTTGATTTATGTAAATAAAAGCTTGAAAGAAATTTAGTTGAGATTGGTCAGCATAGTTGATTTCTGATGGGTTGGCAAAACTGAGTTTTGGTTGGTCAATACAGCTGAACCCTGACTGAGGCTGCTGAACTCCGATTGGTTTGTTCACGTGAATGCTGGAAGTCCCAAATAAGAATGGATGCAGGTTTTCAGGGAATTGAGTGTGTGTGTGACACCTACCTGGTCAGAAAATTGCTTCTTGGCTCTATTTTAAATTTAGGCCCAATTAGCCACCTGAGATCCATCTTGAAGAATTGGAAGAATTCACATTTGTTCGCTACGTAAATAGATTTTAACAGTAGATTTAGGTGAATGTGTTTGAGAAATAGACAATTCAGTTCTATTCCTCGAAGGCAGAGGCAGAGTATAGACACGTGACTAGTGGGAAATGTTCCCTCCACGTTTGCACCTGTGAGTAGACTCAGTCACTTCACAGGCCTGTTTCTCCCTTCAGACACCATCACAGCCAAATGGGCAATGGGCAGGAAAGAATTTCAGGACCGTGACAGTATTTTAACCTCCTGTAGGTCTTTAAAATTTTCTGTCTCAACCAATTAAAGCATTCACTGGCCTTGGAGTCACACTAGATAGGCCCCTCGATTGACACCCCAGTTTAGAACCTTGGCCGGTCCCCCTTTTCAGGTTTTGGAGAATATGACATCGAAAGAGCTAATCTGGACACCTGCTAACTAGGTAAAGCCTAGTTTCAGCCTAACTTGCCAGAGTCCACTATCCCAGTAAACACAGATGACAGCAATTGTTCTTTGAAAGGACTGGTAACACTTTTGGGTAGGGTCCAAAAAAAAGTGTGGTGGGTGCAGGACCACAAAGGAGGGCTTTATTTTTATTTTCTTAGTAACAAGTTGGTTTACAAAGAATAAGAATTTGGTAACAGTACAAAAGGTATGCCTTACTATGACTGTGGATAAAATATATTCTTACTAGGGAGAGCAGCAATATCAGACTACCTGAGTGTTAAACCCCACTGGCATGCACTGTGTTTTTCGCTTTGTTTTTGATTTGTTTTGTTCTCAGGATACAACATAGATATAGAGCAACTGATGGGTGGTTTCATACCATGTGCCTGGACCTAGCAAAATGTTAGAATTGTTTGGATCTTTTACATAAAGACTGTTGAGAATAGGGAAGAGGAAGGATGGTAAACTTGCATAGATAGCCGTATTTATTTTTACGTCCAGAGGGGAGACATGTAAAAGAATGCCTAGGATAACCTATCACTTAGGCAAGGAAGACAACTTGAGAAAAATGTAATAGACCAGAACATCTTTTTGAAATGCTGAAAAGCTTTCTTACATCCTCCGGGTACAAAGACTCACCAGTGACATTTGTGTACACTATTTTTTTCTTTGTTTACAAAACTTAGTGTGAACCAGAGCACTTGCAGAGCCTGAAGGGAAGAGGGACCAACAAACAAAGCTGAGGAGGAGTCCTAGGAGCCGGTTTTACACTCCCACATATCCTGTGAGCATCGTTTTTTAACATGTATTGTTTGTAACATGTAACATATCTGAATTTTAAATGGGGGTGGTGGTTTATCTCTGTCTTCCTTTCTGCATCAGTTGCTTTATAAATGATTGTTAAACTAATAAACACGCACAAGATAAAATTTTATTCTAAGACTTCATGAAAGACTTTTTCCACAATTTTCAACTTTTAGTGTTCCTCATTGTAGATGTGTGAGCCAGTACAGAATTTTAGGAGATTTCCATAATTTAAGGATGGCCCATTTTAGAGGAAACAGCACAAGTTAGCTCCTTCTCTGGTGGGCCCAGGGAGAAATGTGGGCCCATTTTCAGAAATAGCTAAAAGTGAGAGATCGGAAAGAAAAAATAGGATCCAGAGAAGGAAAAGAGATGGATAAATGCAGACACAGAGTGGTTCAGAAACAAGCAAGTGATCCTGTGCCCTGGTGGACAGCACCTTGTCACTGATGAGAGCCTGGGGTTGGCTTGATGACTGCTGGAGAAATGATACAGAGCAGACCCAATCTCTCGACATCTTAATTTTAGATAAAAAAAGATAATCCGTATGTTTAGATGATTTGATGCTCAGAAAGCAAATGGAATTAAATTAAAATGTGGTCTTTTTTCTTCCTATCCATTTCTCCCCTAATAGTTCTCCCTCCACTCTGGAGCTGTTCATTCATTGATTCATACTGGGTCAATAGCTTTTACTGTATATGATACTGTTGTTCTTTATGTTAAAGATGTTACAAAATAATGTATGTCATGGTTCCTGAGGTTTAGGAGTTTCCATTCAGGATGTGTAGAGGAAACTATGATAAATGAAGCAGCTGAAGTGCAGTGTGGTGATACTCCAGCCAGGAAACATGCAGGGCCTCTCTCCTCTGGTCTGACAAGAGCACTTCAGATCTTTTTCTTTCTCCACTCACTGCCTCCCTTCCAAGTAGGAGGAAAGATATAAAAATAAGACCCTCCCTGGATCTCACACTAGTGGATGAAGACACGATCTTGGGCCATCGGGTGAAAAGGCAGGAGCTGTCCTCACACCATCTCTCATCATTTTCATAACTGGGCTTCAGGTCACCAAATTCCTCCTTGTCCCAACCTTCTCAGGAACTTTCCATTAGTGCTTTGTGTCTTTGTGCATATGCAACTTTTCTGTGTCGCTAGGACCTTCTCACGATCTTAAACATGTTTGTTTTGAACTCCTTCTTTGAGCCCAACTCTATCATTTCTTATTAGGTCTGTCAGGTTTATTCCCTAAATCAAATAATCCATTCACCTCTCACCATGTCTATTCCCTTCATGCCAGCGGCCATCGTCTCTCCTAGACTACACTATAACCTCCTACTTTAATCTAATCTCTCATGCAGAGTAGCCTTTGAAAACCAGGACACTTCCCACTGATTTCGAAATAAAGACCAATGCACTTCGCTGAGCCCACAGAATCCTGTGTGCACCTGACCTTAATTCTTCTACAGCCTCCTCACAAACCATACTTCCATTATTCGCTGTACTCTGGCCATAACTGGTTGCTCCCTTCTGCCATGAAACTTTTGCTCATGCTGGTCTTTCTTCCTAGAATGTTCTCCCCTCAGCCTCCCACACCAGTTAACTATTGTCCTTCAGATCCCAACTCAGCTGAAATTTTGTAGGGTTGGTCCTCCCTTACACTCAGATTAGTGCATTTATCATCCACTTGCATAAGCCATGTAACCACTCATTATCTCTTTTTTCTTTTTTTTTTTGAGATGGAGTTTCGCTCTTGTTACCCAGGCTGGAGTGCAATGGCGCAATCTCGGCTCACCGCAACCTCCGCCTCCTGGGTTCAGGCAATTCTCCTGCCTCAGCCTCCCAAGTAGCTGGGATTACAGGCACGCACCACCGTGCCCAGCTAATTTTTGTATTTTTAGTAGAGACAGGGTTTCACCTTGTTGACCAGGATGGTCTCGATCTCTTGACCTCGTGATCCACCCGCCTCGTCCTCCCAAAGTGCTGGGATTATAGGCAGGAGCCACCGTGCCTGGCCTATTTCTACACTTGTTATTACATATTCACTTGTTTGATACTTTGATTAAAGTTATCTGCTGCTTAATACTGTGTATGATTTTAATTTCTGCCATCCCCACAAGGTGTGTGTGCATTAATACTCTCAGTGTTGAAATGGTTTTGCTATCTTATGATCCCCCATGCTGCCCATATAGGGGCTTTAACAAAAGCACTACCCACATTTCTCCAGACATTTGGTGTGAGGTCAAGGCAGTGTGTGTCTTACACACATCTTTGGAAGACATTTTAGGTTAAGGAGGTAAATGCTGAATGGTTCCACACTGAATTGAATCCTACTGAATGCTGCGTGGGACTCCAGTGTCAGGGGCAGATGAAGTCAGACATCATGGTTCAGTGTCAGCAGCAGTGACACATGAAGAACTGTTGGGGGGGCTAGAAGAGACACTGGGCAATGTCCATTCACTGAGATGTCAAAGATCTGCACCAAGCCAAAAAGCAGATGTGGGCCAGAGGAAGACGGCCTGAAAGACGGTAACTGTCCACAAGCTGACTCTGGAAGTACGGATATGCCAGAAGCGGCTCCGATTCCAAAGCTGATATCCACAGAATGCAAGCTGTCTAAAGAGTTAAAGCGTCCTGTCTCACTCCCATTAGTTGCAGGCATGTTCTTTTTCCTTGTCGTGATGGAACCATTATTGTTCTTTCCTCCTTGACATTTTTCACCAACAATGGAAAACACTATGCTTTCCGTTGTTTGGGGCTTTCTTTTGATGACAGCTCAGAAGATTCATCTTCTGCATGTTGGGTACAACACCCTTGTGATGCTCAGTTCTTGGTCCCAAGGTCTGGCTTCCTCTTTTGCTTTGGAAAGAAATCTTCCCCAGCCCCTGACGCTTTTACCAGGAAAACAGTGGAAGAGTGTTCCACTCTTCAGTGGAGAACACAGAAATCTCAACACACCTATACTTTTGGTAGCTTACAGTTAAATAGCCTGCTTTCTTCCCCTGTAAAATCTCCAGGCACAGTAAAACCTTTAGGATTACATAGTCAGGGTCTGGCTAACGGCTTATCAGTCAAGCAGGCATGAAAGGGAAATGTCTGTGAGGGAAAACAATGAGCAACAAAGCACCAGGATCTAACACATCTCTAGGTTTGCTCAGAGGTGGGTGACTGTCTGCTCTTTAGCCCAGTCCTGCACATCTGCTCGGCCGAAGATGAGGTAGAAAGCCAGGCCCGATATGTTAACAGCAGCTGAAAGCAAGAAGACATTTCTCCAACCAAACTCTGAATCCTGTAGGTAGAAAATTACAAGTTATTAACGTTAACCCAGTTTTTGTCCCTCTTGCTTCAGAAAGGCTTTGGCTCTGCGTCCTATTTTTCCCTCCCCAACCTCCACTCTGACTCCCATGGGCTTCCTGGTTGGTCCTGGAATATTCAGGTACGTTTCTGCCATGAGGCCAGAGCACTGGGCATTTCCTTGGCTGGAACATTCCTCCCCCAGAAATCTATTTGTCTCACACCTTCACTTCCTTTCACTCCTTGCTTAAATGTTCCTTTTTCAGTGAGTCCTTCCTTGATCACTGTAATTAAAATAGAAATTCTACCTCTTTTTATGAGCTCTGTTCTCCTCTTTTCTTAGCATTTGCTACCATTCAGTAAATCATATATTTTACTTTCATAGATTTCTTTCTGTTTCTTTTCTACAATATAGGTTTCACAAGGGAAGGAACTGTGTTTTATTCACTTAAATAGTGCATGGCACATACTAATGTCAAATATTTATTGAATGAATGAGTCAATAAATGACAGCAGAAACAAGATCAGTTTGAGAATTTGCATTTTAAGCAACCATTTCCTGACAGTGTGTTCGTGCCTAGAAGGGAATCAAAGCTTCAAAAAAGATAAGGGACTTTATTTCATAAAGAATACTCTTTCTTTGTTATTATTCATTTATTGTTCTGACTTACTGGTGTAAAACCACACAAAAGTCATCCTTTAACTTCCATGTGGTTTTTCACCAGTAAGTGAATGGTATATGGCAGTAAGTGCTTTTCACCACTAAATGAAGTATATGGCAGAAAAGAAGAATGCCATATCCTTCTTTATTCATGTAAAGTTTATATCAATAAGATTCTTAGGATATGCTTAAGTCATCATGTAAGTTGGTTTATTTTGACTACTTTAAATGCATCTTCTAGGATAGAAGCCTGGGCAAATGTGAAAACACCATGCTTCTATAGGTTTCTCTTATGAATATTCATCAGAACATTTGACCTCACCTGATTGATGAAAAATCCAGCAACAGTGGGAGAGATGGCTCCAGCTATGTGTGCAAAGACTTGCAATAGTCCTTTGAGAAAGCCAGTGTACCTGAGAGAGAGAGATGGTCCTCTACTATACCCAAGCATACTTGTGTTTTAATTATTAGTACCTAAGAGAGGGAGGGAAACATTCCTGTGCAAACAAAGGATTAGTCTCAGCTGGTCTGTTGCAACTCTGTACTTATCTCTGGGGATGGCTGGAATTGTGTAAGCCTTGGTGAAACCAGAATAAAATGTACTGATTATTAGTATAATCCTGTGCTAGGGATTGGTACTCCCAAGGGGGTAACCTCTATGAACTTGTCAACATTGTTTATGCAAGATGGTCACATGAATGGTCTGCACCTGGCTTATAAGGTTTTTGTTGTTGTTTTGGCTTCTACTGTTGTGTCTGATCTTGTAACTTTTATATCTTCTGTGGGTATAAAAGACCCCTCATCAGATGAAACGTTGGCTCCCCTGAGATGACATTTCTTGGTGGTTTATTATCTGAAGATGAAGGATGTCCTGTTGACTGAAACAGGACCCTGGGAGCTATGTTTGGAAGTCTCAGTCAACTCTGTTTTTACTGTATCAGAGAGAGATCTTTATCCTCCAATCCTTGTCCTTTTTCTTTATTAAAGAAGATTTTCATGAGCATACCCTATGGAATCTCAAGAATTCTTTCAGTGATCCCACCCTGAGCAACTTCTGCAATCCTCAACAAAGAGAGATGTGTGTGAGTCTACCTCAGTTGATTGTGAGCATGGCCACTGACTGCTCTTGTTCATACATGGAAAAACTAAGTTCACAATCGTTGACCAGCTTTGCATCCCTTCCAGGGATTATTTAGATGTAGGGTGTAGAGCTGTTGCTGACACTTCCTGCAACCTGTTGTACCTGCCACATTTTACTTGTGCATCAGAGAAGGTTTAGGGCCTATAGACTTGAACTGAGTTTCTGAGAGGATGAGGCAAAAGAGGTCCCTACCGAGGAGCAATATCCAAGAAGTTAACAAGGGCTCCTGATTCACAGAAGCTGCTGATGGCAGAAGACAGCACCAAGAAGGTCATGGTCATGCTGTGGCTGGATCTGACCCAGGGCAGACACACGAGGATCACAGATGGAAAGACAACCCCTGGGGTAGGAAGATAAACAGAGTAAAATTGGAGGCTGCTCTGAGCTTCCCACATTCACCCGTGTCCAGCCTTGCCCTTACCAATGGCAGTGAAGAGTTTCCTGATGGTGATGAGTCTGAGGATTTTTCTGGAGAGAAGAAAGTCTGCCAATAGACCTCCAAGGATAATGCAGATACATCCAACAACAAACGGCAAGGCAGACAGGATCCCACTCTGAGGACCAGAGACGAGGTCAGGTGCATGTGCCCTTACCACCCACACCATGACAAAGACAGCCTTGGACAGACTGTCCACATTTGAAGCTTTTCTTTATATATGCATCACTTTTAATACAAATACCATGTTGCTGGAATGAGCCAGTATAGTTTTAGTATGTATATGTTCATAGCTCAGCTTGCAAAAAAAAAAAAAAAAAAACTAATGCTCTTGCTCTCCTTATATATAAAAATCACATGGAAATAAATTTATAAATTTAAAAAAGACTTAAAAAAATAAAAAACAAACAAACAAAAAAGAAATACCAGTATAGCAAAGTCTCCACATCACATTTTAAAGCTCATGCAATGGCTCAAAGAGAATCAACATCAAAAAACCGAATTCCTAGCTCAGGTAAGATCACCGAAACTGCCTGTGAGGTGTCACGGAACCTGCAGGTGGAAAGGGCATCTTTATTCAGAGCTGCAGCCCAATTGCTCCTGCATCTTGGGGCCCCATGAAGGGACCCTCTCTCTTCAACACTGCACAGTGAGGCCGTTTCTGGGGAGCAATGCAGACTCTCCCTGGACTCCTGAGGTTTTTACACTTGCTTACTCTGTGGGCTTTAACGTCATCACTAAACATCTTACAGTGATGTCATTTGCTTTGAATGCCAGTGTAGAACAGGCAGCTGTTCCTGAAGCAGGAAACAAGGGACTGGTGACCTGCACTGTCACTCCCTCCATGGTGCTCTCATGCAGTGAAATCGTGAGCTGACAAATCTATGGCTAGGTGAACAGTAAACTCCATTTCAGCAAAAACAATAAAATAAAATAAAAGACCCAAACCCAGTAGAAAAATAGGCAAAAAAATAACAACAGACAATTTACAGAAAAAAGAAAAATAAGTGGCTTCTAAACATGTTAAAAGGTTTCCAACCTTACTAATAATGAAAGAAATACAAAATAAAACTATGGTGAGATACTATTTTTCATGGATCAAAATGGCAAAAACATCCCCCACCCCCACTTTTTGTTTGCATGCTCTGTGCTAACACTGTGGAGAATCAGGTTCTCACAAATATAACTGGTGCTCTATTGAGGGCAATTTGACAACAAATATAAAAGTTTATAGTGCATTTACCCTTTGATTCAATAATCTCATATGCAGAAATTTTTTCCACAGAGAGTTGCACAAATGTATGACAAATGAACAAGGTTTTCACTACAGCATTGCTCAAAGATGAAAAATGATCCAAATATTGCTCAGCAAGGTTCTCATGTACTGATATGAAAAGATTCCCATGACACATTAACTGGCAAAAACCTAGTATATAAGCATAGCGGCATATTACAGAGTATACTGTTTTGTATTTTAAAAAGTTGGGAAAATAAGAATATACATTCATGTATGCTTGCAGTCTCATAAGGAAAGAAACAAGGAAAGAATATATAAGAAATTAGGCCAGGCATGGTGGCTCACACCTGTAATCACAGCACTTTGGGAGGTTGAGGTGAGAGGATCACTTGAGCTCAGGAGTTTGAGACCAGCCTGGGCAATATAGCAAGACCTCATCTCCACAGAAAAATACATAATTTAGCCAGGCATGGTGGTACACACCTGTGGTCCCAGCTACTCAGGAGACTGAGGTCAGAGGATTGCTTGAGCCTAGGAAGTTGAAGCTTTAGTGACCCAGGATTGCACCACTGCACTCCAGCCTGGGCGACAGAGCAAGAGCTATTTCAAAAGGAAAAAGAAAAAGAAAAAACAAATTTACAGAGTTATCATTGGAATGGGCTGGGTGAAAAGGGCAGATTAGGAAAAGTAAGGAAAGAAAGATTTTTCACTCTTTTTTTTTTTTAGACAGAGTTTCACTCTTGTCACCCAGGCTGGAGTGCAATGGCAGTATCTCAGCTCACTGCAACCTCTGCCTCCCCAGCTCAAGCAATTCTCATACCTGAGCCTCCAGAGTAGCTGGAACTATAGGCACCCGCCACCACACCCAGCTAATTTTTGTAAATTTTTTGTAGAGATGCGGCTTTCTTCATGTTGGACAGGCTGGTCTCAAACACCTGACCTCAGATCACCTGCCTTGGCCTCCCAAAGTGCTGAGATTACAGACATGAGCCACTGTTCCCAGCCCACTCTATTTTTGAATATAGTTTTTAAAATGTTGAACCTTATTGTTATCAATTAAACTTCTAAATTAAAATTGTATAAAATAAAACACAATGAAAAAGAGACTCCTCTGTTGTATATATTCCAAACAATGGAAAGGATTTAGCTCTCACCTGGCTTGAGTAGTTCATTTTGCAGATGAGTAAGCCAAGGCTGTCCAGGTTACAGGACTTAGTGAGAAAATACCCTGAGGGCAATGAGAATCCAGGTCTCTTGACTTCCTAGCCTGGGAAGCTCTGCTTTCTGGTCACAACTTGTCTATTCCATTCATTCTCCCACCTTCCTCTTTCTTAGCGTTGGCCTCTGAGGGTCAAACCCACCCAGCCCTACACCAGAGACAAATCATTCCCAACAGCCAGCCTCAGGAAGTCTATCGCCCAGCACTAGCATCTTGCTTATCTGGTCCTCTGATCCCCTGGATTAAGGTTCTGGTTTAATTGCCTGCTGCTGGCACTCCTCCTCTTTGAAAAGACCCAGAGCCACTCCATCCTGGGGCTTTCTAATTTCAGTGCCTACAGCCTGCTTGCATGCAGATGCTGACTACTGCTAAGAAGGTCAGCTCTCTGTTGGCTAGTTAGCATATTTTCACCAGAGGGACCCAATCAATATGAGAAGGCTTCTTCCTGAGTACAGAGTGAGAATAAAAGAATAACAATGGCTTTGTTAACTGTCACTAACAGGTTATGAAATCTGATATACTCTTAGCCACTTTTAAGACATCCATCTAGCAGAAATTGAAAGGCTCCCGTCAGCCAATCAGAACACCTGTTTATTTCATGAAAATTCAGAGAGATGTACACATATATGCACTTTTCTTTCTATATGTTATACCTGAATAAAAATGATTTTTTGAAACAAACATTATTCTACAAATTTTTATAAGTCTTACTTGGGACTTTATGTCCTATTAATGTCTTATTTTCAGCATATGTTGTTTATGTTTCTCCATCACAATTTTCTCAAAGGCAAAATTTTGTTTCCTTAATCTTTATTATTTATGCCGCCAGCAGAGCGTCTTGTTTGCAAATTTTGATTGGATTGAGTGTGAAATTTTCACACAGGGACCTTAAAATATGTTAGTATATGAATATCAAGCTGACCTAGAACCATGTGTATCATCCTGCTACAGTAAATAGTAAACCACATTGAGATCAATCAGAATCCAAATTAACTAGATTACCTTTCCTCTGTGGAGGTCCTGGTCCTAATCCCCTGATTTTGTGACCATGGGGAGACAAGATTATATATGAGCTCTATTTATTTAAACATTTAAGCAAACAGAAGATTAGCATGAACTTTCTCTGTACTTACATCTCTAAGGTTTGCTTGAAGTACCGAGCTGATGTATGTCGGTGTGTATGCCATAATGGTATAAAAAAGCCAGTATTCACAGAAATAAGAGACTAAAATGGCCCAGAGTGGTAAGGATTTGATCATATCCCTAATGGGAAGAGACCAGCCTGGTGAACAGTCCTGGAAGAAAGCACACATCAATGTCCCCTCCATCAGAAGACAGCACTCTTTACTGCACACTTCATCTCTGAGACATCTAGAGGGTCACAGAGAAATGTCAGAATGTACCTGCTGAGCCAATGAACACACAATGTATCTCTTCTCACCAGCACTGATAAAGGGATGAGTCACAGGATCATCATAAATGAGAGGAAACCAGAGAAGACAACAGGCACAGCCAATTCCTCCTAGGAAAAGAGGATCCAGTTAGCACTGGATTGATTGAAGTTCTTCTTTCAGTCTGACAGTAAGATGAATCCTGTGGTTGACAGAATGACTGGCCTCAGTACTCCACTCTTTCTGCCATCTATCCCTTGCATGGCCCTATCACAGGGGGAGTGCACTTCTCCACCACTCGACTTTGGTCTTGGCCATACAACTTGCTTTTGCCAATGGCATGGAGGAGTTTCAAGCCTAAGCATTAAAAAGCATGTTTTTTAAAATTTGTCCTCTTGGGTCTTGCCCAGTACTATTGGAAGACCATGCTCAAGCCCCTCCATTGTCCAAGGCAGATGACAGACACAGAGAGTGGAGCTGGCCAGCTGTCCCACAAAGAACCACGGGAATAAATGATTATTGCTTTAAGCCACCGAATTTTGGGAGGTTTTGAAATGCACAATTATTAAAGCTGTAGCACACTGTTACAGGTTAGTAGCGGGTTTGCCCCACATGCTTGAAAATGCCCTCAGAGTTCATGTACCAGTCAGCATCCCTCCTGCTAGTCATGTTTGCAGAGTTCCGTTCATCACTCAACCTTTCCGTATCTATCTCTTATCTTCCTCAAAGCACGTAAGAGTGAGCAGCAGTACCTTATTATGTGAAATTGATTACCCAATTACTAGACATGAAATGAAATTAATCCTCAGCAAAGAAATTTTTTCTAATACATATATTATTACAGAGCTGAGAATTTAACATTATCAGTATTGAGTGGAAATACGGCCCATCTTCAGATTCCCTTTTCAGTATCTGAAGAAATCTTATGAGCTTTCTTTATCTGGCTAGCATGTCATTTACAAATTCCTTCACAGACACCATACAGCAGCCACCACACACCAGGCATGCTGCTAAATTTTGAGAAAATAAAATGACAAAGTCACAATTTTGACATCAAGGAAATCAATCAAGCGGAGAGGGACAGATATGAAAATTATAATGTGGCCCATTGTAGTTGGAGGATGTTAATATTTATTCAACATATATGAAATGGGTTTCTATGTGTATATGTTCCTTACTGTTTCTCGAAACCATAAGCACAGTAAGATTTTCTCATTGTTTGAATAATTTTTGTAACCTGCCCTTCCAAAATTTTCATAATAGAAACTTTGAAGGTTGGTGTGCTGTGGTTAGGAATCATTACATATGTTTTTTGGTGAATATATTGACATGATGTTACAGAAACCCTTGATCAAAGATGCCTGTCCTCTAATGAACACACTAGTGGGACTAGAAGGAATTACCATAAACAATTTAGGGGTGGGATTTGGGGGAATGTTTCAAAAATTAAACAAACTTTAGCTGACAGCAGCTAGGTGGGTTCCAACCACAGCTCCATGAAAGTAAAACTGTAATGTAGTAAAATACTGCCTCTGGAACTTCCCATGTGTCTTTGGAACCTTTCTGCAGCGTCTGTCTGTGTATCATGTCCACTCCTGAACTTCACATCATCTGCCCTGTCCTGCAGGCTCCACTGCTTGATTCTCTAATTAGTATTTTACCTATGATTAAGTCACAGCCACACAATTTTCTGGCTGTTATATTAGGTTGGTTCAAAAGTAATTGTGGTTTTTGCCATAATAGTAACTGGAGAAATTAAAAAGAATATATTAAATTAAAAAGCATGACTAAAATGCAGTTTGACTAAGATAACATTTTCTTTTCTTTATTTTTTTTTTTTTTCTTGAGACAAGGTCTCACTCTGTCGCCCATGCTGGAGTGCAGTGGTGTGATCTCAGCACACTGCAACCCCTCCGTCTCCTGGGTTCAAACAATTCTCCCACCTCAGCCTCCTGAGTAGCTGAGATTACAGGCGTACACCATCACACCCAGCTAATTTTTGTATTTCTAGTAAAGATGGCGTTTCACCATGTTGGCCAAGCTGGTCTCAAACTCCTGACCTCATGTGATCCACCCACCTCAGCCTCCCAAAGTGCTGGGTTTATAGGCGTGAGCCACTGCGCTCACCCTAAGATAACATTTTCAACATCTTATGAAATTGTTTACTCTGAGTTCCTTTACAGGTTAAATTTACAAGCGGTAAGAAATGGTATGACGCCTCTAATGTCATAAGATTATTCTAACTATCAACTCAGGCTGCTGAAACATAAATGTTAGACATAGTTGGCTCTGAACACTACCAGCTTTAGCTATATCAATATCCAGATCTATTAGGATTTAGTTAACCATAGATAAATTGCATCACAGAATTCTCTGTCATAAAAATTTGAGATTTGGAAAGCACACTCACCAAAAATATAGAAGACGTAAGGCCATCCTATGGTCTGGGAGAGGAGACCACCAACAAGTAGAACAATGAAGGACCCCAGCATTGACCCTAAACAGGAGGCAAGGATGTTCTGGTGAGAGGACCCATCTTGGGGTTCTATGTGCTTTCTTCAGTGCCAAGTTGCACAGTGATTGAAGGTATGAGCTTCAAGCCAAACTATCTAGGTTCAAATCCTGCTCCTTCACTTGGTAACTATGTGATGTTGGACAAGTTATTAGTCTATTTTTACCTGAAATTCCTTATGTGTGAAATGGAAGTAATTATATATAGCTGACTTATAAAATTGTTTTGAGGATAAGATGAAAATATGTGCAAAAAACAAGAATATTTGGTGCATAGTAAGCAAAGGTCATTCAGTTATGATCAAGAAAGGCAGCATGGGGTAGTGCTTTAAAGCAAGGACTAGGAAGATAGAGTGATTGACAGATACGATCTTGGTTCTGTTGAGAGGACTTTGCAGAGTTCTCTAGGACAGTGTATATAAGGTGGGGATTAGGGTATCAGTTACCTGATCCAGCAATGGTGGTGAGTTGACTCCTTTCCAGTGGGGGAGCCCATTTGACCCAAATTGAATACTGACCAGTTAATACCATAACCTGGCGGGGGGAAATTCCATTCTTGGAGATCTGAGGTCATTCTGGAACCTATATTCCACTTATACCTGGAAAATATCTTGGTACCTGGGCTATGCCTTGTACAATCCGGAAGACAATGAGCAAGGCCACTCCAGCATTAGCTGCCAGTGGAATGAACAGGGTCAGGACTGAGGAAACAAACAAGCCGGCACCAACCACATACTTTGCTCCAAATATTCCAGCCACATAGCCACTGGGGATTGGAGCCAAGAATGAGCCATAGTTGAGGGAGCTGAGGATGACTCCCTGGACTTCAGGACTCCAGTCATACGCAGGAGCCTAAACGACAAAGAGAGTTACTGTTTGTCTTTAGCTGAAGAATTGACAGTTTTTATTTTCTGGACTTGAGAGGCAAAAAATAATTGGCAGTTCTTTCCTTTTATATCTCTCCAGTTCCTCCAGTATATCAGTATCATGTATTTAAAACCCCTAAATATATGCCCAACATACTGTTTCTGCTCACCCTGACACAATTAACCAAAAAGTAAAAATATAAGAGAGCCTGTAAAGAAACAAAGGCTAGAAAAAAAAAATGCATCGTAAGCAAGGTAATAAAATATGTGGAAGGAAGAGAAAGCAGACAAATCTGTGAAACATATTTTGTAGTGATTTTCATCATTGTAGGGGAAGAATTTATGTCCATTAAATGGTATGTTTCCTTTATTCTATCTTAGTCTCTGGTTACGCTCATAGACGCTAAGTAGGGATGCAATCCCCTTAGATACTTACTATAGTCTTTTTTTGCTTTTTTTTTCTTTTCTTTAAGACAAAGTCTCGCTCTGTCGCCCAGGCTGGAGTGCAGTGGCACAATCTCTGCCTCACTGCAACTTCCACCTCCACAGTTCAAGCAATTCTCCTGCCTCAGCCTCTGGAGTAGCTGGGATTACAGGTGCCTACCACCATGCCTGACTGATTGTCATATTTTTAGTAAAGATGTCTTGGCCTCCCAAAGTGCTAGGATTACAGGTGTGAGCCACCATGCTCGACCTGATACTTATCTACTTGTGCCATTCCTGACACATGGTACATGTTCAGTAGATCTTAGTGTATAAATGAATCTCACTCTTTTGTAAGGTAACTCTTTAAGTCAAATTATTTGAGTCAAAGAAAGAGTCCAGAGTCTCATTAAACTTACCATTGCTTTAAATTCTTTTAGAGTTTCATTCCAGTAGTCCTGGGTGTCAGTGGAGGGCCATTCTGCAGAGGCATTGGGCTGGCTGGGCGGGGCTGTGTTGTTAACCATAGCCGGGATGGCAATGCTCAAATTCATTTGTTGTGTGTAAACTGAAAAATTACACAGCTGCAAGATGAAAGCCAGTCCATGTCGGATTGAACAAAAGCCTGAGAGGAGAAGGGCATGCAAAGTCACAATCAGAATGCTTTTCTCCCACTCTTCCTAAGTCTGGAATGCAGAAATATAGGGAGACCAGACATTCCTCTGTAGGTGTGTAGTAGACATCTGTCCCCCTGGAAGGTAATGGGGGAGGTGGCTTCCTCAGAAGCATTCCGCAAACAGAGACTTGAAGAATGTGTGGAGTTGGTCAGAACAAGCATTAAGGGAGAGCTTTTCAGGCAGGACTCTGGGATGAGAAGATTAGAATTGGAATGGGAGGAAATTGACTTAGAGAAAAAAATTGGCTGGGAGCAGTGACTGATTGGATATGGGCAGTGAGAGAGAGGAAATTGCTGGAAACGACTACCAAGTTCCCTGCTTGGGCAGCTGGGAAAGCTGGAAGTGCCATTTATAACTGGGAACCATGGAAGATTAGTTTGTCTGAGACTGGAGAGAGATGAAACTTGAAAGATTGGTGATGGTCAGCTCATGGATGCATTTAAACTTCATCTTAATACTTCAATTTAATACTTCATGGAAGTAAACTGCTCTTCTATGCTTACACAAAATTTGCTAGTGTTCCATAGGAGCTCTGGGAATATCCCTGTGGTTGAGTCCAAATACATTAGTTTGAAACAGCAGGAAGAGTTCATCCACTCTCCCTGTAGAAAGGTCCCAGAGGTAATGTATGATCACAAGGTATGAAGATGTCATTTTTCTGGCTCGTGAAAGGGAGCAAATGCTCTTGGAATGGACAGCATGGTTTCCTTTTGTGTAGTAGTGATCTTGCTAAGTTCCAGAAATTGACAGATCTCACCTTTGGTTCAACTTTGAGAGCATTTCATTTCCCACCCCCAAGCCAGCCAAGGCACCATCCACAAAAATCTACAGTGGAATTTTGATCAGACATATTGATATGACAGATTAAATTAAGAATGACTGCCACATTTATAGTATTGTCTTCTAGCCTACCCATGTATGAGTATTTGTCTTTTATTCTGTCCAAGGTGGAATTTTATAGTTAACGTCAGTTAAGCCCTTCACAAATTTTGTAAAGTACTTTTTATTTGAGTTTTTTCCCCTATCATTTTCATCAGCTTTTCCCCCACTGGGTTTTGATTCACTAAAGAAATAAAGACAAATCATATGCAAATGATGGAAAAATATAGTTGATTATGTTTACTATTTGAAACACATATTTCATTTTCCTGGGTAATTTAATTCACTGGCATTTTCAAAAAATGCACTAAATAGAAATGGTAAGAATGGACACCTCAGCTATATTTGAATTTACTGAGAATGCTTCAAAACATTACATCATTAGATATGCCTCTAGTTGTTGGTGTGACATGTACTTTAATTATATTAAACTACTCTGTTCCTACTTTTAAATATTTTTATGGGAATACATAAGTTTTATAAAATGTGTTTTAATCCTGGAATCAGACACCTGCATTCCAATTCCAACTTGTGTGTTCTACTTATAGCTGTGTGCTCTGGGGCAAGGTACTAAGCTCTCTGTGGCTCCAAATTTTCCTGAAAAATAAGATTCATAGTAGAGTCTACCTCAAGGCACTGTGATAACAATTGAATAAGTTTATGTAAGTTCATTATAATTATAATAGCCTACTATCTTTGTACTATTGGGATGATCTCTTCTTACTCTTAATAGGCTATTTAAAATTTTAAAATACGATGTATTTTGCTAATGTTTTAGCTAGAATTTTATTTAGTATATATAGTTGATCTTAATATGTTGTTTACGTATATATGTGTGTTATCTTTTGCTATTCTAACTTTGTTTTTTTTAAAAAAAAAAAAGTTATGGCTCAGCATAGTGGCTCACACCTGTAATCCCAGTACTTTAGGAAGCTGAGGCAGGTATATCACCAGGTCAGGAGTTCAAGACCAGGTTGGCCAAGATGGTGAAACCCTATCTCTACTAAAAATACAAAAATTAGTCTATCGCGGTGGCAGGCACCTGTAATCCCCACCTCTGCAACTTCTGCCCACCACTTTCTCCTGCCTCAGCCTCCCCAGTAGCTGCCACTGGGGAGGCCAAGATCACGCCACTGCACTGCAGCCTGGGAGACGGAGTGAGACTCTGTCTCAAAAATCAAGAAAGGTATAAGCTTCCATGTCAATCTATGATCTGAAATGTTTTAGGTACATAGCCATTTTTTCTTAATAAATTTTTAATTTTAGAACAGTTTTAGATATATAGAATTATGACGTTCCTCTAGATCTCACACAAAATTTCCTCCATAATTAACATCTTATGGTGCATTTGTTGCAATGAATAAGCCTACATTGATATATTATTAACAACTAAAGTCCACAGTTTATTCACATTTCTTAGTTTTTACCTAATGTCCTTTTTTCTGTTCCAGAATCCCGTATAGAGAACCACATTATGTTTAGTTGTCACGTCTCCTTGGAATCGTCTTGGGTATGACACTTTTTCAGACTTACCTTGTTTTTGAAATGTATTGTAAATACCTTGTATTCTAAAATGTCTAAAGACCTTGACAGTTTTGAAGCATACCAGTCAGGTATCTTGTGGAGTGTCCCTTAATTGAAATTTGTCTGATATTTTTCTCATGATTAGACTGAGGTTATATGCTTTTTAGAGGAAGGCCATGGAAGTAAACTGCCGTGCTTATCCCATCATATGAAGGCCACACACTGTTAACGAGACTTCTTACTGTTGAGTTAATCTTGGTCCCCTGGCTTCAGGTAGCATTTTCCAGGTTGCTCCACTATAAAATTACTCTTTTTTCTTTTTCTCTTTTTAATTTTTTGTATGAATTAATATGTACAAATGTACTCTGGAGGAAGTCGCACGCACAAGTCACACTTAAGGATTAAGGAGCTCAGCTCCATCTTCAGAAGGTGGGGTGCTATATAAATTATTTGGAATTCTTTTGCACAGGATATATAGACATTTTCTGCTCCTTAAAAATCTTGTATAATTTTTCTAGTGAAACTACCAGAATATATTTGTTTGTTTCTGTGTTTGTTTTAAAAGGAGTAACTTTTTGACAATTTTCTTCATTTGTGTTTTTTGACATGTATAATTTTTTCTTTATTCAAATTTATAAATTATAAAAATAAAATGTATAATTCCTAGAAATCATAATTTCTAGAAAATTATAATAAAATTATATTTAAAAGTTAAATTTTAATAAATAATGATTATATAATTGAAGTTTTTCTCATTATAAATTCTAACTCCTAGAAAATCATTTACTTAGGTACTTTTTGTACAATTAGTATCTTACACATTTTCAAGGCTTCTGTCTCCTATTTTCTGATAATTACTTTTATTTAATCTCTTTGCCTGATTAATCAGAGTAGTGGATTGTTTGTTTTATTACCAAGAGTGGCATATGTTTTAGTCAAAGAACCAGCTCTCAGATACATTTTTTAATCCAATTTTTTCGTGATTCGAGTTCACATTATTTTCTACATCAATGTTGTCTATTTCATTTTCCTACATAATTTCCTTGAAGTTGTAGGCTCAGTGAATTGGATGTTTAATTAACTAGTTTTTATTTATTATTACATAATCTTTGTTTTCTTTTCTTTTTCAAATCTGTATTCTCCTTGCCATTGCTAATTCCATTTTAATTCCTCAGTGACATTTTTTTCCTCTTTAGTTTTCTTTCTCATCTCTATTAGGGACTTCTTCCATATGCTTCTGTTGATTTACTTCCTACACTGTATGCTTAATTATTGTTATCATTGTCATTATTGAAAACTTTAAGAAACTGAAGATGAAAATATTCCTCAATTTCCCCATAATAACATAGGCACAGCAGTGTGATGTAATGGGTAACAATAGCTGGTTTGAATCTAGCTGCTACCTTTTTGTGCCTCTGAGCCTGATTGCAGGCTCCTATAAAATGGAAATGATGCCAGTAGTACCTTCCCTGAAGGATTGCTGTGAGAAGTCAATGAATTAATACATACAGACTGCTCAGAACAGTGCCTGATGTCGGGCATGCAGTCATGTGACAGCTATTATAATGAACTATTATCTTTCATAAGTGTGTCTGTCGATATCTCTTTTATTTAACACATGCCTTACCTTATTCTTTCCTTTGTGCAAACATGTTTATGTAAGTCCCTTGTAGTCACCCCTACAACCTTGAACTATAAAGGCCAGTTGTGTGTGACTTTGTTATCACATTTTAAAACCCCTGCACAGGGTCACCTATGCTGGTTTGAGGCCCAGCTATGATGCGGTGGTGTATGTGGGTGGGCTGATGGCAGCAGGTGGCGGGGAGGAGGAGGTAGGAAATTCCTTCACCAATTCAAGGGAAGCTACCTACTGTACCATTTTAATTCTGCAATAACATTGCAGCATTTGAGAGAAACCATTCCAAATTTCCAAATTGATTTCTCCAATCACTGATATTCCCTCTGCTTTGTAGCATGGCCCTCGGATGCCGAACTGCAGGTCAGAAAGGCCAGCGAAGTGCAAGGGGAAAGCCACGGGATGTGGGCCCATGCACACTTCACCTGGCACATCCCAGCACTGCAGACCCTTGAGGGGCTCATGGTGCCTGTGGTCAGCCCCGGTCTGGACACTGCCACTCCAAGCTGGGGAGCACAGGCTGACGCTCCACAGAAGCCTCTTTGTTGTTCCTCTAACACTGCCCCATGCCTCAAGGCGGGGGGTTTTATCAGCTCTTGGCTCCTCTCTCAATTTCTTCCAAATTGTATTAAATCTGTCTGTGAGACTTGGAGTTTGAAGTGTGTCGTTGGTAGGAACAATTCCTTGGTTTCAACCTAGAAGGAGGTACTTTCTCAAAGTGTTGTACTTGTTTTATTCATTTCCACGGCTTTCAGAAAGGGGTGCTATTGTAAATTGGCCTTCAGATGGCATTCTTCCCCGTGGAGGTGGGCAGTGTATCTTCCCTGCAGGCTTTTGATATGGATAAAGGACACTGTCCCTGAAATTGTTCTCAGTGCCTTTCCCACCCTTTTGTGGCCTTCACAGTAACAAGAGGACAAATATCTGGAAGCTACAGTCCTCAGACTACCGTGCAAACAGATTCCACAAATGAGGGCATTCTGGCACAATGTGGCAGGCCGAACTCAATGAGAAACCACTATGCTCTGGAGGCAGCTGCAGGTGGGTGAGCAAGGATCAGTCATGTTAGACATGGGATTTCTGTCTGTGACTTTGGGGAATCCTGAAAATCACCCGCTTTGTGATGCACATGGCTCAGACCACTGGCAGTGTCATGTCCCGGATTTTCTGAAAGTTAACCAACCTGACTTTTGCTTCCCTAACCGTCCAACATCTGTGCAATCTTCTAGTCCCTATATTAATCTTCTTTCTTCTCAGAAATACCAAATTTGCTTTTGATTTTGTGATATAGCCCAGACTGATACAGAAGCTAGTGGACCCCTAGGGGAAAAGGGGATCATAAGGTCAAAGTGATGTCTGTCTTCCACCCAGCCCCAGAAATCCCTAATTTAGCCTGATAGAGAAAAAGTACTGATCTTCAGGCAGAACCTGAAGGCCCAGCTTTTTTCACTCAAGGTTTCTGGGCTATTGGAGAGTTCCTTTGTGTAACCAAGTGACCAGATAATGCGGGAGGGGGCATTTCTCCACATCCCATGGAATACCTGGATTCAGCTCTCTGAGTATCTTAGAAGCACAGCAAAGACATCAGTAGCCTTTGGGGACGGGTACCCAGAGAAAGCCCCTGCAGTGCCCTGGGAGTCTGATACAGAAGATCCAGCCATGCCCAGTGAGCATGAGCCAGAGAAGGAGATGAGAGGAAAGGTGCTGTTGGACAGCAACTGACGAAGCAATCAGCAAGGTTTATTCCAAAGCATTTGTGAGAAATACTTGGATACACAACAAAATAACTAGTAAGGCTTGAAGGAGTAGCTGGGGTTCTGCCTTATTAGGTAGGCTGAGACTGCCAAACAAGGATGAATGTTAGTGGCATGATACTGTTGGAAACAACAGGCTGGGGTAAGGTGAGTTACAAAGGTGCTGTCCGATAGAGCTGTAGCTCCCAGGTGGGCAGCACGGTGAGCCAGATGTTTTAGGAGACTATAGAAGGAACCAGAAAGACCATAGGAGTTCCACGTTAGCCAAATTATACATGAACTTTCCAATGACTGCCAAAAGGTGGACTGAGGAAGGGACATCATGTGAGTGGTAGTAATGAGCTTATAAATGGCAGAATCAGTATGGCAAACTCACGCATTCTGATTTCTGACCCGTGTTTTTACCCGGTATGCTATACTGAACCTTAGTAAAATCTTACGCGTAAGTTCTTCGTATTACTGATTTTGAGAGAAACAGAATGATAGGGTAACATAATTTGGCCAATGGTATAGTCTAGTAGACGCTGAAATTCTTAGAAACAAATGAGACCTTCGGCCAAGACTACTGGAATAGTATTCATTCTGGGTCAAACGGTAGCTAGTTGTAGGGTGAATACTGACATTCACATTTCCTGATCTCATCTGTGATGGCTGAGACCAGGAGAAATCTCTTTTCTTGAAGACATACATAATTCTTAACAGACAAACTGGCTAAAAAGTGGAGTCTTACAAAGCATTCCATAGTGGTTAGTGATTTTCTTTTTAAAGGCATTCATATCTTATGAAATGACTATATCCTTAAAAGAATTAATAAATAGCATAGTTATAAGTCATTAAGCATTTAGGGTAAAGTAAGATGTTCTACAGTTCCCCTTAATGCATATGATAAAAAAGCATAATGTTGTAATATAGATAAGAGGAAGGAAAAAGGTGACTTCTATGACATAGTAGAAAGGAAGAGCCCATTTTGGGGTCAGAGTAGGTCTGGATTTAACAGAGCAAAAAGATCTAATGGGACATGCCTTGGACTTAGAATCAGACAAGCCAAGGTTGATATCTCTATTTCCTACTTAGAATCTGCTGTGATTTTCTTCCTTCATCTCTAAATAATGTCATGATACCTGCCTGTCTTATATACCTTCAAAGTTTCCTGTGAGAAATGAAATAATTATCAATAACAATTTATAGCTATGTAAAATTCTTGGCAATTGGTGATAGCAAGAAAAATGATGTGTCTCAACAAAAGAGAAGTCAAGGTGCCATAGACCCTAGTTTTATTTACCTCCAGATTACTGTGTTTGATTTACCTTTCCTGGAGCACTCCTCTTGAGCCATGTTTAAATTGCCATCATTGGAAACGTCCCCCACTGTAGCCTTGATGTCTGCTCCGGTAGACATTTTGGTTCTCTCTTCCCAGGGACTGGCATTTACTTACTGAAATGAAAGAATGCAAAAGCAAACACAGAGAGAAGTTTATATGATACTGCCTCAGTTCTTTCTAAGAATTAGGAGCAAATGTTGCTCTGTAAGAAAAGTTCTACATTAGGGTTCATTAAAAGTAATTTATCATCCTGGCTCTGTCACTCACTAATTGGCTGGCCTTGGAAAGGTCGCAGTTTACCCTGGTTCTTAGTATCTGTATCTCACAAGTGAGGAATGTGGCCTGGATTGCCTTGATAAATTATAAGATCCTTTCTAGTTCTATGTTCTCATGTCTCTAAATTGATATTAGTATCAAATGAACATGAAAACTTGACAACTTTATTTGAAATTTCATTTAGAAGATTCCAGTGGATTAAATTGCCCAAAAAACTATTATAAACACCTATATATATTACCTAAAATATAACAAACATCCTTTTACATAGCTGCAAAGACAATAAGAGATATCTCTATTGAGTTAAATGTCTGCGCTAACTCCAGTGACCATGAGATTGGGGCACAGAAGCATCAATTTCAGTGATGTGGGGGCCTGAGCTCTAAAGCCCTGTGGGGATGAAGGATGAAGGCTTAGGCCTATCCAGTAAGGCAATTGTAAGGGAGATCCTGATATAGAGTCGGATGCCTCAAATGGGTTCAAAACTTGGTTAAAGAGGCTCTTCCCATTTAAACAGTAAGACAGGGACAAACCTCTTGGTCCTGAGTTGTGGTTTAAAAATAAAGAGGCTCCCCTGAAAATTGTGAAAGTTTATAACTAGGTTGTGGAGAATTGAGGTTTGGAATTCATATTGTCTTCATTGTCTGAGAACTCATCCCCAGCTAAAAACTGGGCAAAGAATCAAGCCCAGTCTGATTTGCTCTAAACAGATAACACAGAATTACTGCAGATGAAGCTCTATATATTATGAGCTCAAAATAAAAAATTATAAACACTCAAGGAAGTGATCCATCCAAATCAAGTTTTTAAACTCAATGCACGGCAAAATTAAACTGCTGAGAACTTCCAAAAATAGAATAAACTGACAAAGACATTATCTAAGTATGCTTTAAATAATAGAAGAAATAAAATATGGACTCAAACATAAAAAGATACCAAAAAGAATAGGCAGATTTAAGAAAGAGACTACCTGAAATACAAAAAAACAATTTAGGCATTAACTAATTTTAAACTAAGTGACTAGACATGGCTAATGAAAGAATTAGTGAAATCAAAGGTAAAGAGCTATGAAAATTACACAGAAGAAAACTCAGTGAGAAGATGAGGGATGACAGCAAACTTAAGAACTTGGAAAACTGAGTGCAAAGGTTCAGTAGACGTTGAATAGGACTTCTAGGAGAAGAAAGTTAAGAGAACTGAGAAAAAGGAACACTTTAGGAAATAACAAATAGGAATTTTCCCAATAGATGAAACCACAAGATTTCTCAGATTCAGGAATCACAATGAGTCTCAAGCTAGAGAAATGAAATGAAAGCTACACCTAAACATATTTAAGGATACTACAGGACACAAAAAGAACAAAACTTATTTATAATAAAAGATCACTGATAGAAGCAGAGAAATTAATTACAGCATTCTGTCAAATACGGAGTAGCATTTTTACAACTTCTTCAAGCTAATTTTAAAAAATTCAGTAAATTGGTAAAAAGTAGGAACCTATTGGAACAATATATGAGTATAGATGAAGAACAAACATGGGGAAATGTGCTTCACTTCACTATCAAGAACATGGATATTAAAAGAATCCAGCCAGGCATGGTGGCTCAGTCCTGTAATCCCAACACTTTGGAAGGCTGAGGTGGGCGGATCATGAGGTCAGGAGATCGAGACCATCCTGGCCAACATGGTGAAACCCGTCTCTACTAAAAATACAAAAATTAGCTGGGGGTGGTGGCGCGTGCCTGTAATCCCAGCTACTTAGGAGGCTGAGGCAGGATAATTGCTCGAACCCAGGAGGCAGAGGTTGCAGTGAGTCAAGATCACTCCATTGCACTCCAGACTGGTGACAGAGTGAGACTCCATCTCAAAAAAGAAATAGAAAAATAAAACAAGATCCTATTATTTCTTAACTATCAGTTTTCATCAACATTTTAAAAGATTGTTATCACCAAGCTTAGGCAAAAATGTGGGGAAATCAGCTATTGTTTGAGGGAAGCAAAATGCACCCATCCACTTGGTATTGCTGCTTCATGGTGTGTACCAGAGACTAATGGGCACAGTCACGCAGAATAGTATGTTTCAGGACACTTCTTAAAGCAATATTTGTGAAAGCAAAAAGTCAGGAGCTACCTAATGATTATTTAATATTTGCATAGTTAAATGCAGACATTTTCTGTAATACTATACAGTCATCAAAGAATTGGATACATATATAAAAGTATATAAAGATTCAAAAGACAGGTAAACAACCAAGTATCTATAGTCTTCAAGAGATTTACCTAACACATAAGGATTCACATAAACTTAAGGTAAAGAGGTGGGAAAAGATATTCCATGCAAAGGGCACCAAAAGCAAGCAGGAGTAGCTATTCTTAGACAGAACAAACTTAAAAGCAACAGCAGTTGAAAAAGATGAAGAGAGACATTGTATAATGACAAAAGGATTAGTCCGACAGGAAAATATCACAATTCTAAATATATATAGGCACCTAACACTGGAGCTTTTAAATTTATAAAACAATTACTACCAAACCTAAGAAATGAGATAGACAGCAACACAATAATAATGGGGGACTTCAGTGATAGCACTAGACAGGTCATCAAGACAGAAAGTCAGCAAAGAAATGATGGACTTAACCTATACCCTGGAACAAATGGACTTAACAGATAATTACAGAACAATCTACCCAACAACTGCAGAATATACACTCTATTCATCCGCACATAGAACATTCTCCAACACAGACCATATGATAGGCCACAAAACAAGTCTCAACAAATTTAAGGCAATCAAAATTATATCAAGTACTACCTCAGCACAGAGGAATAAAACTGGAAATCAATCCCAAAAGGAACTCTTAAAGCTGTGCAAATACACGGAAATTAAATAACCTGCTCCTGAATGATTATCGGCTCAGCAATGAAATCAAGGTGAAAATTTAAAAATTCTTTGAACTGAACGACAACAGTGACACAACCTATTAAAACCTTTGAGATACAACAAAAGCGGTGCTCAGAGCAAAGTTCATGCTATCAAATGCCTGCATGAAAAAGTCTGAGAGAGCACAAATAGACAATCTAAGTTCACACCTCAAGGAACTAGAAAAACAAGAACAAACCAAATCCAAACCCAGCCGAAGAAACAACCAAGATCAGAGCAGAACGAGATGGAAATTGAAACAAACAAACAAAAAAAGATAAATGAAACAAAAAGCAGTTCTTTGAAAAGATAAATAAAACTGACAGACCATCGGCGAGATTAACCAAGGAAAAAAAAGAGAAGGTCCAAATAAGCTCAGTTAGAAACAAAACAGGAGATTTTATAACTGATACCACAGAAATACAAAGGATCATTCAAGACTACTATAAACACCTTTATGTGCATGAACTAGAAGACCTAGAGGAGATGGATAATATATTCCTAGAAATATGAAACCCTCCTAGATGAAACCAGGAAGGAATTGAAACTATCTGCGCAAAGGAATGGGGAGGGCAGGAATGACCATGCTCTTGAACTTTGTCTTCAGTGTTTAAATGTGTTACAACAATAATATAATTTGAATTATTACTGTAGTTAAAAATCAAGTTCAGGGACATAAATAGGCTGAGATAAAGAAGGTGAGAATTTCTTTAGAGACAGTTGCTGATATTCTCCATCTGGTATCACTCTCACTCCAGGAAAGAAAGGAGGAGGGCACTGTCCTGTTACTTCAAGTCAAATGATAGGAGCTGCCTGCAAGGGGGTCATTCAGGGAACTTGACACATGTCCCCTATGTGTATGTGAGTGTGTGTGTGTGTGTGTGTGTGTAAAGGTGAGTGACACATGCCTCAGAATCTAAGGGCATGAGGCGTTGACTCTTGGTCTGAGGCTGCAAAGCACAGCAAACATCTACACCACACTGGAGGTTGTCATACCTCCCACAGCAGCATGGGTGAAGATGCACAGGTGGAGACCAGCAGGCCCCTTGTGAACCACATTTGGATGATTAAGGTGAAATCCAGTTTACAATCTCTTAAAATGAGAACTGCCTGGAGAGGCCACATGACCCCAAAAGCAGGGGCGGACTGCCCGATGCCCAACACCTGAGAAAGGAACCCTCCCATGTCATGGATGACTTGTGAACACCCGAGAAAGGAACCCTCCCATGTCACAGATGATCTGTGAACACAAATCATCTGTGACATGGGAGGACTGGTGGATATTTCCAGTGGGGTACAATAAAGGATTCAGCATTGAACATCCATCCAACCCAGAGACCACCAATGCCAGGTCACAAGAGTTCCAGCTAAGATAGACACTCCCCGCCTCTTATTTCTAAGTTCCTACCCACCAACCCTGGAAAGATCAGAAGTCACAGCTAGCAAGAGAGGTGAGAGGTGGAGCTCACAGAGAAAGGGAACAAGATGCCAGCCAAATGACCCCTTCCCTCCCCAGACCCAAGTTGGAGCAGTGGTGCAGGGGCAAGGGGAGACAGTTTACTTTTAGATCAAGTTTGGAATGTTCTGGTTTTCATTGGACTGGCCCTACTAATTACAAAATGAGATTATTTGGAGGCTACAAATAAGCAATAAACCTGTCACTATCTGAAAGGATCAGAGAAGTTACAGCACCAAGCAGATGCAAAGGGATAAGATATAAAGGCATGAGCAGTAGGTGCTAGTGAAATGAAATCATTTTCCACTTGCCCTCTGTGAAGTACTATTCCTATTAATATAAAAGAAAACGGAGCTGATCCCTTGGTGCTATTGTGTTTAAAGATAAGTGCAAATGTTATAGAATGTCACCACTAAAGTTGGTAAGTGAGCAACAGACAGAGAAGATGCCTCAATGATGTCACTCAAAATCACAGATCTTAGATCATGGAGCCTCTAGTCTGCACTGGAATTCGAAAACACACTCAAAATTAAACTGAAATCCAAACAAATACTCATTGGCAAATGGAATGATTTTGCTAACTCTGAAAATAAATTTGGTAAAATGAGGGGACTGAATAGTCTACTGGAAAAATAATTTGCTTATCATTTCTGTTTACACCTCAGGGCAATTAGTTGAATTGAAAAAATAATATCAGTCATAAAAACTAAAGACACAGCTTTCAGGGTAATATGTTTTCCCACAGGCTCTACCCATACTCTTCTAGCATTTCAATGCCTACGAGTTAACTGGCCACCAGTTCATTCATTGATTCAGTAAACGTTTATTGAGTCAATGAATGCAATGTTGTGCTTTCATAGCTCCTCTTGCATTACTGAAGGACTTAGTGCTCATTAAATTGTCCTCTCCTTGTACTTATTATAACCCAAAATCAATCGCCAGTTTTTTCAGTAATGGGCGATAATGGTCTTGCTGGCGTTAATGAGAGCAGTGGGAACAGACAGCTGAGGGTGAAGGGAGGACAGCGCTGTTGTGGGGCAAGGGACACAGGCACAGACGGGACGCCCGCTCAAAAGTTACATCCCAGGAGGGGCTCATAGGAAAAGAAAGAAGTCGGAATGCCACATGGTATGAAAAAGACAAAAGAGTACCATTGACAGCAACCAGGTCACTAGCATCAGGAGAGGAGGGCAAGCACTCTGCCAAGCCTACCCACTTTACCTCGTGTGGTTGTGTGAAATGGTTACATTGGAGCTGAAATGGGAACACTGAGAAGGAGGCAGTGCTGGGCAAGAACATTTTCAGGCAAAGGAATCACCAAGTTTGTCAAATTTTTCGAAGCAGAAGGTAGTCCAACATGGCAGTTCAGAGTGAACGAGGAGGTTGGATGGTAGGAGATGAGATCAAAGGGGTGGCCAGGGGCCAGAGGCCTGATAAGAAGACTGGATTTACTGTGGCCACTGTGTGGCACATGGGTTATAAAGGACAATATTGAGAACTAAGAGATTCAACAAGAAGCTGTTTCTTCACCTGTACAAGTGTTGATGGTGGATGGGCTAGGCTGGCTATGGAGAAAAAGACCACATTCGGGACCTGTTTTGGAGATAAGCCACTAAGGCTTGCTAATGAGGTGGATATGGGGAGGAGAGAAAGGGAAGAATCATCAGAGACTTCTAGACTCATGGCTTGAGCAAATAAGTGAATGGTGTTGCACTCAAAGAAGTTGGGGAAATGAGCAGGGAAGGCGAGTTTCAGAGGAAAAGCAAGAACTTTATTTTGGACAGATAAAGTGTGGTTGTGTGAAATGGGGTTGAGACTCCTGTCAGACCCAGAAGCAAAGATTGCCAGGTAGGTTTTGTGCCTGTGGGTCTATTGCTAAGAACAGAAGTGCCTTGGTAGAAATAAAAAACCTGGAAGTCATCAGCCTTATCTATTTATTTTGAAACCACGTAAATGAGGAAAAAACAGCAAAGAAGTTGAGCCAGCCATTCTTGTAACAGTTTCTCATCAGTTTTTTCTTGCCAAGACGGCTTGTGTCTGCTCTTTTTGGATTCTGGTGTCATCAGTTTACTGTAGAATGAGACTTTTCCTTAAGGTGCTGTGCAGAGTTATTAATATCTCAAGTGTCATCGTATATGGTCTCAGCACTGAATATTCTTCCTCCTTACGAGAAACAGCCCATGGCTCTTATTCACAGCTCACAAATAAAGACCTCTGCCCTAGACTCTTCACCATTAACTATTTCCCAAAGCTATATGAAATTTCATTTATTTCGCTTTCCCATAAATTCATTGGAACCAAACCAGAACAGTTTGTTTTTGATTAATTTTTTAGGCCTGATGAAAATCTTCCTCTGTGAGAATTCAGTATTGGCATGAATTGTCTCACTGTAGATTTGATCAATGTTTAAAAAAATTAATGTATTTCACAAAAACAGTCCAAATAGATCATTTAGTTTATCTCTTTCTCTCATGCTCTCTCTCTGTCTCTCTCTCTGTGTGTGTGTGTGTGTGTGTGTGTGTGTGTGTGTGTGTCTATCTGTCTGTCTGTGAGTCTGTGTGTCTGTCTGTTTCTGTTCAGCTATACTTTTAGTAAATTTTATTCTCTTGAGTTTATTCCCTGTAGTTCCTGGACACTTAAGGCAACATCCTTTCTCACTTACCAGAATTATTTCAAGACACAGGCATTCTCTTCTCCACTCCCACAATCTCTGCCCCAAAAC
The DNA here is from genome assembly GCA_031835075.1 of Saguinus oedipus. Classification (NCBI taxonomy): domain Eukaryota; kingdom Metazoa; phylum Chordata; class Mammalia; order Primates; family Cebidae; genus Saguinus; species Saguinus oedipus. The sequence continues at coordinate 4,727,426 of CM063172.1, read as the reverse complement.
AGCAAATTACACTGCTCTCTAAGGGAAAATGACCCATTCCCATCATCTCAAAAGCAGAATATTAAGGGTAAAAGTTTGAAAGTTAACTAACCTGAGGGAGGAAGAATGCAGGATCCTCATTCTTTTCAAATAAATTTCTCTCAGCTCTTTGCAGTTGTCTAATTCCAGGAGATAAATGATTACCCAAAACCTTTAGCCCTTATGTTACCAGCTGGGAGGATTCTGTTAGCTCAGTGGTTTAATTTTTAACTTCACATTTTATTCTTTGATTGATAAGGAAACCAAGCTCATTAAATCTTCCTCATGCTTCAAGTCAACTGAGGTCACCTATATCTTCCCTCATCCTTAATCAGAATCAATTTCCCTTCTTATAAGGATCCTGACACCCCACAAGCCTTACTGATAGCACTGTCCTCTTCTGGGGTGTCTCAGTTATAATCTTCATGGAGATGGGGTACATTTTGTCCCTTTTGAGTCCCTTTTCTACCATTTTCCTGTTTAATAAAACTGAACTTTCCACAGAGGAGAGATTTAATACATTTTGGTTAACTTGAGTGATTTTTATGGTTTTCTGATTGTAACTTTTTGCAAACAGGCCATTGAGTTTTCTGCGAAAATTAACTCCTCCCTTGTGCGGCAAAACATTTGAGAAGACTCATACATATTTTCATTCTATTTCCCTACCTCTAATTTTCTCATGAATCCATCAGCAACAAGACAGCTCTTAGCAAAGCCATCACCAGCCTCTCTGCCAGCAAATCCAGTGGCCACTTCCCAGGCCTCATCTGTCGGTGCTTGACAGATTCCATAACTCGTTCCTTCTCGATGCCTTGTTTCATTTGATTCATTCAGACCTGATTTTCCTCATGTTTCATTGGTTGTTGCTTCTCAATATGCTTTGCTGAATCTTTTATCTTTTCTCCGGTTTCTAATGCTGGTGTGCCCAAGACTCTGTCCTTGAACTTCCTCCCTATCTAAACTCACTCCCAAGGAGATCCCAGCGAGTCCCCTTTCCTTACATGCCCAATTCTGACCTCTTCTCTGAGCTGCAGCTTCCTCCATCTCTCCTTGAATATCCATTAGGTTATCTCAGTCTTATGACCAAAAGCAGAACTCCTGAATCTCCCTCCAACCCTACTCCAGCCCCAAGATCCCCCATCTTGGCTAATGGAATCACCATTACCCTTTTATTCTTGCCAAAAACAGCCTTCATTCTATACTTTCCTTCAACATTCATCTCAACAGCATGTTCTATCAGTTCCACCTTCATCTCTTTCCATTATTATTATTTCCTCCATTCTTATCACATTCATCTATCACCAGGGTAAATAAAATGATTATTTACCTGGCCCCACTGTTTCCACTCTCTCTCTTTTAATCCATCTACACATAGTGGGCAGAATGTCGGAAATGTACATATGATCATGTTACTTACTGGTGTAAAAGTCTTCCAGAGCCTTCCCAGAGAACTTTGGACAAAAGAGAGAAAATTGACCTTCCTGAAGGTGCTCCAATACCATACATCACCTTGGACATGCCAAACTTACTGACTCTGCCCTGCTGCTATTCCCTCACTAAATTCCAACCAGTTCTGTGTTCTCCCCAAAGTTCAAGGCCTTTACACTTGCAGTTCCTCCCATCAGTGACACCCAACTCCCCAAGCTGATTGCAAGTGTTATTAGAAAAGTAAAACCTTTGAAAATATATTTTCCAAGAAGCCTCTAATATGGTCTTGATTTTGTGTCAGCGTAGGCTAACTTGTGTATTTGTGTCCTAGTTTTAATAGCTTTTTTTTATTTTTAAAAACTAAAAACAGATCAAAGCTTATAGAATAAGGGTATAAAGAAAATATTTTTGTACAGCAGTACGACGTGTTTGTGTTTCAACCTGTCATTACAAGAGTCAACAAGTTCAAAAACATTTGAAAGTTTATAAAGTAACAATGAAACAGTAAGCTAGAATTTATTATTGAAGAAAGACAAATGTTTTTGTAAACTTAGTGTAGCTTAACTGCAGTGTTTACAAAGTCTACAGCAGTGTACAGGCATGTCCTGGGCCTTCACATTCACTCACTGCCTCACCCAGAGTAACTTCCAGTCCTGCAAGCTCCATTTATCATTAAGTGTCTTAGACATACTATTTTTTTATCTTTTTACTGTACTTTTTCTATGTTTAGATATGTTCAGATTCTAAAATATTGCTCTATTTTAATTGCCTGCCATATTCAGTGCAGTAACGTGGTACAGGTTTGTAGCCTAGGAGCAATAGGCTAGACCATGTGACCTAGGTGTACAGCAGGCTGTACTGTCTAGGTCTGTGCAAGTGTGCTCTGTGGTATCCACACAACAATTGCCGAATGGCACATTTCTCAGAACTTATTCGCATTTAATTACAGCTTCACGCCTGATGTTGACAATTTTATGATATTATCTCATCAGGTCGAATGTGGCTTTTCTTGCTCCAGAAACTCATGAACTAACAAGACAAGGCATCTGATTCCCCTACACACCCATGCATACCCAATGGGTCATGCTAGGACACAGAAAAGATAATTGCAGATAGAAGAACCACACAGTGTTTGTAGTCCCAAGAAATCTGAAATCATGTGGGTAGACATTGCGGTCTTCCTTCTATCTACCCACGAGATAGTCTGTGGCTCTGCATTAATTAATCTGTGGCTCTGCATACCATGAGTAATTCCCCCAGGATATTATTTTTTATGGGTCTTGGCTCCATGCTCTGGCCAGTTCTTCCTTTTCACCCCCTCCCCGCAAAGTGGCATAACCCTTAATGAGTCACAGCCTCCTTTAACCAGGTTAGTAGTCCTGTCCTATTATGTCACTTGAAATCTTAACCAGTTTCCTATGTAAGTGCTTACTTGTGCCAATAGTTATACCCACTGCTCTTTTCGAGATTTGATATTCTGTCTCTCTCTGACTTGAGTTAATTTGAGCCTATCCAGGCTTCAATAGAAAAGCCATCACCTTTGCTTCATTATTTTGAGCCATTTGCCAACTGAAGTTATTTACAGAACATTATCTTAGTCCATTCAGATATTTGTTTAACAATTTATGGATGGTTACCACCTTGATTTGATACTTGCACAAGGCCAAGCTTTAAAAGGACTTTCTTACTTAAATCATTTCTCAGTTTTATTTTTAACTTTGTAGCTGAGAAATAGTGCCTTTCAACTAAGTAAGTCTAAAGTTTTTAGTTTCTCTCAATTTCCTTCATTCTGATTTTCAAACCAGCTAATTACTTTTTGAGATTATGCCTTGTTTTATTGTACTTTGTGAAATATAGTCAATAGTAAATCACACAATTTACATTGATTATGCCAAGAACTTCACCAAAAATAATAAGCTTAATAGGGAAATTACCTATAAATTAATTTCTAAAGTTTTCTAAATGTTTCACCTGTGAAAATTGAGTACTACTGCCCTTCTAAACTCTAATAACAGTTTCTTTTTTGCTCCTATCCCATCCCTGAAGCCAATGCCCAAGAAAAGGCAGTGCCTTGTTTGATTTCCTTTTTAGTCTATGGCAACACCCTACGCTATGCCTTGCATTAATTTCTGTTTTGGTTAGAAAAGGCAAAGTTATGCTGTGGTAAGAGATGAAGCCTTAATTAGTGGCATACAGTGTAATTTTATTTCCTGCTTTAAGATACATATTTAACACAAGCCAGCAGCAGCTCTGATCCACAACATCTTCATGTTGATTCCAGGCGTATTCGCCATTTCCACCTGAAACATTGCTGACGGTCTCATGGCACAGAAAGGAGAGAATATGTGGGAAAAATTACGGCTGGAAACATGTTATTTTTTATTAAATTACATTGATCAAAATAAGTCACCTGACCCAGATGGACATTAATGCAGCCAAGAAGCATGATCCTCCCTGTGAGGAAGGCAGCAAGTATCTTTGAACGATATTCTACCATGGGATCGGGTAGGAAAATAAAAAAACTTGGGTTCTTCTGGCTTTATTGAACTGGTATGCCAGTTCTGAACTGCCTACAAATTGGATAAATAAAATTCTATTTGTTTAAGCCATTACCTGCAGACAGTTCCTGTAGACAGTTCAAGAACTAAGCAGTGTCTAATTTGGTAGTAAACGCACTTGTATTGAGTTTTATTTTCAATGACTTCATTTTTTTAGATTTTATTTGGCCCCTCCCATTTTTCCCCTTTTCTGTCTAGTCTTTATAAATAGTTTATTGGTGTTTTATGTATCTATTTTCCTGGTTTCTATAATTTCTAACGATATTCTATTATCTGAAAATCTGGGGAAAGATGTCCAATTATTTTGTGTTCTCCTGACTCTTGCTCACATGAGATTGTTTCAGATGTATTCTGTAGTTTCAGATTGTGAGCTCATATTTAATGAGTTTTACTTCAGCTAACCCTGACATGGATTAAGAGATTGTTTCTCCAGAGAGATTTTGTGTTTGCCTCTGTTCAGTAACACCGATCTGAGACCTTAGTTTTCCTGACTGTCATGGACATGGTACTGACATTTCACCATCAAACAAGACATTGGGGTTTAGGTTAAGGTATATTGGGCCATATATTAAGAATAATATTATTCTTGTTTTACTAAGCATTTAAAAATAAGTAACAAATATACACATATGCCTATCTAGCAAATTTTGAATTTTTTGAATTCACTTTTTTGAATCTTTTGGCTTGGAATTATAAATTCCATATTATAGATTTCCAGATGTCAGTATATCCTCGGCATGTTAGTCAGTTTGGGCTACTACACAGAATACCATAGACTGGGTGGCTTAAGCAGCAGAAATGTATTTCTCACAATTCTGAAGTCTGAGAAGCTCAAAATAGCGCCAGACTCAGTATCTGATGAGGGCCCACTTCCTGGTTTGCAAACGGCTGTCTTCTCCAACTGCAGAAAGTTGTATCCTCCAGTGGTGAAGAACAGAGAAAGCACACTTTCATATCTCTTCTTATAAGGACACTAATCCCATTCATGAGCAATCCAGCCTCATGACCTAATCACCTCCTACTCTCATCACATTAGGGGTTAGGGTTTTAACATATGAATTTGAGGGCGACTCAAACATTCTGTCCATAACAGTAGGTTTCTTGGAAGAATGTCTCTGGCTAGAAGATACTGGAAGAATTTGTGCAGCTTTGGAGGTGTAGTGTTATTTTCTGGCTGATTTACTAATACCTTAGAGTCATACTCTCCAACCAGACAGTTGAGCTGGAGGCTGCAAGTTTACATACTTCCTTTCATTGTTTCTAATCCAACCAGCATTTAAGTCTACTCTTATGTTGTTGAAATGGAAGCACTAAAATAAGATTTCCCCATGGAGCTACCATGATCTACATTTTTATTCTTCTTTTTCAGGAACTGTGTTGTTATCAGAATGCCAGAACAATTGCACTTTGCTCCTTTACCCTAGAATAACTCCCTGAATGCCCTAACCCGAAAGAATGGCAATATTGCTGCAGAAAATACACTGGGTTGGTTGCTCTGCTACCTTGGCATCCTCTCTGCAGCCTTAAACATCTTGAGTTTCTCTGTTGATGATATTTTTGGTGAACTGCTTTGAGAGGCCCCTGTCATTACAATCAAAGATACTCTTTAGCCTACTGTGAACTTATAAAATAAGAATTGTGACAAAGTATCTCTTCTATTGTCAGTCTATAGCTGACCGATCAGTCAGTTGCTTTGTTGGCTCTGTTTCCTATTTTGTGACTAAAAATAAAGTTGCATTATGTCTTATAACCTAACCTCCCGACCCTCAATTCTGTAATACTCCTTTTCACTGCTTACTCAGCTCAACCCTTGTTGATATTTGTCTAATATTCCGCCACAAGGCATGTGGTGGTGATAAAAATTTGATTTTTTTTTTTTGCACGTTTCTGATTCTAATGGCAATAAAACTATCTTACTACTGAACTTAGGATGCTGGGCCTTCTTTTGGGATGTATCCATTCAACAGTTTTTAGAATTTATCCCGTTATTCCCAGTTTATTGAGAGTTTTCACTCATATCTAGCATTTGTAATGCATTTTAGCAGCTATTGTCAGCAATGTGATATTTTATCTCTATTGACTTACTTGGTTAATTATCTTTATAAATGTTGTTATACTGGAATCATGGACATCCATGCACTCTGAAGAGGAGTTCCATGAGGCAGTCATCAAAGATTCCACCTGAAAATAAACTGTTTAAGGATCATCAAAACCAAAGATTTTTCAAAGCAACTAAGTTTTAAAAATAAGAGCTGTGATTAACTATGGTTTCCATATTTATATGCTTTCCATATGTATATGCTATTTATGAGTCACAGTTAATATGATAAGACAGTTAATAAAGATAAGACATGTTTTGCTGTTTGCATCATGTCTTATCTATATTTTTGTTGAATTCATTCATTTTTTTTATTCATTTTTGTAGAATTTATTATTTGAAGCTGCAGTAAACACAAGTTCACTAGATTGATAACAGCTAATACTATTTATTGTTAGGATTGCAAAATCTGCCCACGAGTTATTCTGTCTTTTAAGTCAAATAAGTGAATTTACTTCCAAGTATATCTTTAAAGACTTCTGAAGCAATCTTGTGCAATGGCACTTTTTCTAGAAAGCCTATGAGGATTTGTTGGCTGAACTTTACATATGAAATATGATGGAACCAATTTTTCATATAAGGAGAAGCTCTAAAGAGAAAACTAATGAATGCCCTGATGATGCACTCATGGTTTTGGTGCCTCAGACCTTTCAGCCACAATATCAGAGTATTGTGAATAATGGATTAGTCTCTTCTAGAAAGAGGCCAGATCATCTGTTTTTGTTACTTTGATGATTCATTATTCTGCAAGTCTGAAATAGACAGACCTGAAGCCTAAGAAAAGGCCTCCAACTTAGGAAAGTCTGTAGCTCAAAGATTAAGCAAGTTTTACTTTTTCCTCTATCTTTTTTAGTGAAGGGAAAAGGTGTTCTTGCCATGATCTGGCCTTACACTCATCAGGAAACATGTTTGAATTTTAGAGCAAACACCGAGTAAATGTTAATATATTGCAAGTATTCCTTTCTCTCTCATTGTCCTCTGTACATGTATTTCATCTGGAGGCCTTTCTCAAATGTATAGTTTGTAGATAGTTATGTGCCGGTACATTTTTCACAACTGTCTCTAAGAGAAAAGTGAATATGTACATATACACACACAAAACATTTACACATCTATATCCATACATATATATGTTAATAAAACCCATGGAACCACTTACAGGCTAATGTAAAAACGTCTGCTAAAATTTCTGTATATAATTTGAGAAATAAATTTTAAGCTAAACTGCTTTCTTGATTTTCAATTTAGTCCTGTAACTTTAGAAGAACTAGTATTTCTTATAAAAATTTTATCCATTTTTATAATTTTATTGCCAACAATAGTGTCACAAAATCAGAATGAAAACTGCTTGATTACTATCTGTTTGATCACAGAAGTCACTCACACATTAACTAATGGGTGTAGTCCTGACATAAATGTTGGTTATGTTCTTCTATTTCATGTTTCAAAAAAAAAATTGAAGGAAAATGAAAGTATATCAAAAGTTACCTCAGATGTCAGTGGCATGTGCATCTACTTGCTGAATTGGATAATAGCTTTTGAATACTGAAATAATATTTCCTTAATATTTGGGGCTATTCAGAATGTAATAGTTACAGATATGTCACCCTTTTAAGTTTAATACATATTATTAACATTTTCTTGAAGATTTTCTTATGTCAAGACAATCAACAATAAAGTCCTAGTTTATAGTGTTTGTTGATTTCATGGTGTGAGAATGTCCACCAGGCTGATTTCCAACTACCCACACGTTGGTGGATGCAGAGCTGGAAAGAGATGCTCAATAGGATACCACTAAATAGCATTTCTACCATTCAAATAGAATTGACACAAATAACCTCAAGAGCATGGAAAGCAAATAGTAAAATATACTGTATTTTCGCCTTTCTAATTTTAACTTAACTGTAATTTTATATAATTTAATTTTTAATAATGGTGGTGTTTAACAACCAGCTTGCAAAATTCCTGCAATTTTAACACTTGGTCCTTGTGTGTAAGTCTGCATGGGTGACTGCTTATAGAAATTAAGATTAAGCCTCTTAAGTGACTACTTAAGAGTATCCCAAATGTCTGTCTCAAGCAAACTGGATAGGTGTGTTTCCTCATGCTTCACCACTTCCCCATTACGATCCGTCCACATCGATACCACCAGTTTCTTGATTACTCACACTTCTGACCATTTCACTCCTGTACTCAGAAGCCCTGGATGTCTACTTTAATCAGAAGTTCCAATTTTCTTGGCATGCCCCACAGAGGTGTATGTCAACTGACCTCAAGCTGCCATCCAGTCATATCTCCCCACTGTATGTCCATATTCTCTAGTCATATTAGATTAGTCTTTATTACTCAAAGAAGCCATGGCTGGCCACACCTTAGTGCCTTTGATGACTCTCTTCTATCTCCCTGAATGGACCTTGCCCTTTTTTCTGCATGGCATTTAGTGACACCCTTTTCCAGATCTGACTCAAACATTCTTCTCCTTGGGAAACTTTTCTCACCCTCTTCTCCCTCCAGTAAGAACCATACGCTCAACCCAGTAGTTCTCATGAACTTATGTATATATATCTGCTATAGCAACAGCTTTGTTTCACACTTCGGATTTTCCGAAAGTATCTGGTTTATTTGTCCGTTTTATTACACATAAACTCCTTGAAACATTACCTAATTTTTCCAGGCCAGGAGCAGTAGCTGTCACATGTGCATGTACTTGTTTAACGTGGATGACGTTTAAGACCTTAAGTATACTGGCATTGCAAGCATAAACCAAGTACTTTCACAGTATAGTTTTTCTTAATAAACTACCTGATTTGATTTTATATTACTCTGTTTAGGACTTCTGCATCTGCTCTGGTGGTTGAGATCAGCCTCAGGTTGTCTTGCGTTTCCTTCATCTGGTTTTGATTTCATGGTTACCCTAGCTCATACAGTTACATAGAAGATGCTATTTTTCTATGCTTTGAATTGGTTTACAAAACCTAGAAATTTTTTTTTTTTTTTTAAGTTTCTGGAAGAAATAGAAGGCATCTCATAAAGAATGTATCATCAGAGAACTGTATTCAAAAGTTGTTGGAAATAATCTATTCTCTGTGGAGTCATGTTACCAATACAAAATACAATTTGTTTCATTCATTTCAGTTTGCTTTCAGTGTCAGAGTTTGCTTATTTTCCTTGTGATTTAATTTTATTTCTTGAATCTCTAAATCATTAACATGGTTTAAATTGTTCCCCCTCTTTACAAAATAGTAGTACTTAAAAATATACAGTTTTTTCACCTTTTTTAAAAAAAAACACTTCAAATATATAATGGGGATTTCTGTAGCAACACATGAAGATGATTCTCATTCATTTTCATGGCTTCCCAGGTGTTCTACTGTGAGTCTGTTCTAGACATTACTCAACTTTTCCCCTGTGGATAGACCTTAACATTATTTCCAGTTTTTTATATTAGAAATAATTTGCACGTACAAACTTGTACATCTTTGTTGTTTCATATACATGGATTTTCAGGGTAGATTATTAGAATTCCTAGGTCCATGGTTAAGGTATATGTTATTTTGTTAGGTTTTACTAAATTCCCCATAAAATGTACACTTTATGTTTTTATTTTATTATTTTTTGAGAAATGGGGTTTCACTCTGTTGCCCAGTACAGTGGCAGGATCACAGCTAACTGCAGCCTTGAACTCCTGGGCTCAAGGAATTCTGCCACCTCAGCCTCATGAGTAGGTAGGACTACAGGTATATGCCACCATACCCAGCTGATTTCCTACCATATGTGTTATACCATTGTACGCTTCCACCAGCAGCTGTATGAGTGAGCCTATTTCTCTTCCAGCCTTGGCCTCCCAGGTAACTAGGATTACAGGTACATGCCACCACACCCAGCTATTTTTTTTAAAAACAGCATTTCAGCATGTTCAGCAGACTGGTCCTCAGCTCCTGGTCTAAAGCCATCCTCCCTCCTTGACCTCCCTAAGTGATGGGATTATAGGCATGAGTCACCATGTCCCAGTAGGTTTTGATTTTATAACAAAAGTTTCCTGCCAGGTTCCTAGTCAGGCCCACTTATGCAAATAAAGAATTTAAATCTTCAGTTAGTTCTGATTGGTCAATGTAACTGAGTTCTGATTAGTCAATACAGTCAAGCCCTGCTACAGTTTAACTCTCATTGGCTACGAGAGCTGAACACTGATTGGTTGGCTTCCAAGCCAAGAAGTCTGTCAGATGATTCTTTCACCCTTGGGAGTGGTTTCAGAGAGGCTGTGCCTATAGTTTTATCTCGGCACCAACAATGACTGGTTTGGCCTGATTATAGAAAGGAAGGTTTGTAATAATTTTATAACAGTTTTCTGAGAACACAGAGTACTTGAACACTCCCTCACCCAGCTACGGCCCTTTGGTTCTGTTTCAAGTTTAAGAGCCTCAGTTTGTTACAGGCAGTCCATTTTGTCTGTTGGCCAAGTGTATACTTCAACAATGTGATATTTTGAACACTTTTTTTGTTGTTTTTGAGACAGAGTCTCACTCTGTTGTGGCATGATCTCCACTCACTGCAACCTCTCCCTCCCAGGTTCAAAGGATTCTCATGCCTCAGCCACTCAAGTAGCTGGGATTACAGGAGTGCACAACCATGCTGGGCTAATTTTTTTAATTTTGTATTTTTGTACTTTTGTTGTTCTTGTTGTTGAGACAGTCTTGCTCTGTCACCCAGACTGGAGTACAGTGGTGTGATCTGGACTCATGGCAACCTCCGCCTCCTGGATCCAAGCGATTATCCTGCCTCAGTCTCCCAAGTAGCTGGGATTACAGGTGCCCATCACCACGCCCAGTTAGTTTTTCTATTTTCAGTAAAGGCAGGATTTCACCATGTTGGCCAGGCTGGTCTCATACTCCTGACCTTAGATGATCCACCTGCCTCAGCATCCTAAAGTGCTGGAATTACAGGTGTGAGCCACAGTGCCCAGTCATATTTTGTAAACCTTAACAATGTGATATTTTGATACATGCATTCAATGTGTAATGATCAAATCAGGGTAATTAGGATATCCATCACCTCAAATGTTTATTATTTCTTTGTGTTGGGAACATTACAAATCTTCCAGCTATTTTGAAGTATATAATAAGTGATTGTTAACTATAGTAACAACACTAGAACTTATTCCTTCTATTTTCTACCCATTAACCAATCTCACTTCATTCCCCACCACCTCCCCAATGTAGGAAATGAAAATAAATAAAAAGTTCCTTTTCAAAGCTTTCCTCTTAGTTCATTATGAATAAATAACAGTTTCTTCAAAGGTTAATTTACTTTAAAGCTTTTGCTAATAATCTTTAAGTAGCTGTTAGTCATAATAAGGAAATAAGTGCATCCGGTTTTCTTAGTTTTACACTTTAACCTAGATATTTGCCCTGACATGCCTGGACAAGCCCAGGCAAGTCTTAGGTCATAGCTTATTCTCCTTCCTTATTTGGAAATGTTTTTGTTTCTCTAAGCATTCCTCAAGTTACTTCCTCTTTTCTTTTGTTCTCTTCTGCCTTTACTTGTTCAGAAAATTTCCAACTTTTTAGCCAATCGGGTCAAGCATAGAATGTGCGGTCCCATTCTGGCCAATGGAAACTGGACACAGCAGTAGGGCGACTGCATCAGGTTATGAAAGTTATAAATGTCCCCGTCTCCTTGTTCAGGTGTGCTCTCATGGAAAGACTGCTGGCAAGTTGCACCCTTCCTGCAGGAAGTAAACTATCCTTGCTGAGTCATCCACTGTCTCAGTGTGGATTTTTCCTGACGTTACAAACCCATTTCCAACACCAACCTTTCACAGTTGCTGGTAAAAATAATTTTACTTTCTATGTCCATGAGATCAACTTTTTTAACTCCCACATATGACTTAGTTTGTCTGTCTTATCTCACTTAACATCCTCCAGGTTCATCCATGTTGTTGCTAATGATGGGACTTCGTTTTTTAAGGCTGAACAGTATTTCACTGTGTATATATAGAGTTTTTTGTTGTTGTTGTTGTTGTTGTTTTCTGAGACAGAGTTTCGCTCTTGTAACCCAGGCTGGAGTGCAATGGGGCGATCTCACCTCACCACAACCTCCGCCTCCTGGGTTCAGGCAATTGTCCTGCCTCAGCCTCCTGAGTAGCTGGGATTACAGGCACACGCCACCATGCCCAGCTAATTTTTTTTGTATTTTTAGTAGAGACGGGGTTTCACCATGTTGACCAGAATGGTCTCGATCTCTTGACCTCGTGATCCACCCACCTCAGCCTCCCAAAATGCTGGGATTACAGGCTTGAGCCACCGCGCCCGGCCTATAGCGTCTTTTTAAAATCCAGTCATCCACTGATGGACACTTAAGTTTATTTCATATCTTGGCTATTGTGAGTAATGCGATAATTAACATGGAAGTGCAGATATCCTGTATGTTTTCTTAATGTGTTAGAATTGAGATTCATTTTTTGAGCCATTTCATTTGCAGAATTATCTTTATAAAAATCTGAGAATAAACTCACTTTTCTGTGAAAGGAGCTCATCAATAACGTTAGTATCTTGCATCCATGTAGTCCATTCTTTGGTGGTTAAATTTTTTGCAACTTGTATCTTCTTGTAATTTTAAACCATCTCCATGGTTATTTATTCTTTTCCTAATGAACTTAGAAGTTCAGTATAACTGTTTCAATCCAACAAATACTTTATATTAATCAATAATGTCTAATATTTGAGAACCCCAAATTTTTTTAAAAAATGACTTTGTAGATGCTTAACGTTGTTATACCTTGTTCTAAACATCCAGGTGTGTTGTTTGTTTTTTTGCATTGTCTGGAGAATGTGGCTCATATGTTAGTTTTCCGAGTGACTGAGGTTTAGGATCACTGCTTTCCCTTACGTCAGTCAGTTCCTGCTGCAGCCTGTGACTTTACATTTCTCTTCATAAAATTTTAATTTATTTGTATAATGTTATTTGATCCCAAATTTCTCCAGCTCTGACTTTTTTACATAGTAACTAATGGATATGTGTTATACTGTCACCTCATAGCTAAAAGGGGCTGGTTTTCTTTAACTTTTTGCTTTGAAGTAATTATAGATTCACAGGAAGTAGCAAGGCTAGTATACAGAGGTGCCCTGTATCCTTCATTAATTTTATCCCAACGGCCATATTAATTACTATAGCACAATATCAAAACCAGGCATGTGACATTGGTACAATGTGTGAATAGTTCCATGTAATTTTATCACGTGTAGATTTGTGTAACCATCACAATCAAAGTACAGAACAATTCCATCATCACAAAGGTCTCCTTAATGTTACACCTTAATAACCACATCTCATGCTATCCCTGCCACCTCACCAGCCCAAACCTCTGGCAACCATTAAATTATTCTTCATCCCTATGACTTTATTTTGAAATGTGATATAAATGAAATCACACAGTATGTAGTCTTTTGATATTTGCTTTATTTTCACTTCAAGGGAAGTCCATTTTACTTGTTCTGTTTACCAATAGCTTTTCTTTTTGGTTGCGAGTAATATTTCAGGTTATAAATATACCACAGTGTGTTTAAACATTCATGCATTAAAGGACATTTTAATTGTTTCTAAGGTTAAGCTATTAAAAAACAATCTGCTATGGATATATCCATAAAGATTTTTGTGTGACTATAACATTTTAGACTGAAGGTTTGTGTCCCTTAGTTCATTTGTTCCTGTCCCCTCAATTCATATGTTGAAATTCTGACTTCCAGTGTGATGGTATTAAGAGGTGGGTTTGGGAATGTAATTACGTCATAACTGCAGAGCCCTCATGAATGAGATTAGTGCCCTTATGAAAAGAAAATCCAGAAAGCTTCTTTCTATCTCTCTTTCCTGTCTGCCATATGAGGATACAAGAAAGCTATCCACAAACCAGGAAGAATGCCGTCCCCAGTGACCAGATCTGCCAGCCCCCGATCTTAGACTTCTCAGATTTTAGATCTGTGAAAAATACTTTGTTTATTTAAGTCACTCACTCTGTAGCATTTTTGTTGTAGCAGCCCAAACTGACTAAAGCACATACATTTTCATTTCTTTGGATGAATGTTCCACAGTGGGTATGGGAAGTAAAAAAGTTCCTCTTTAAAGTTTTCTTTCTTGTTAAAGAATAAGTGTATTAAAGAATAAGAATTCTTGTTAAAGTACAACTTTGTTAAGCCCTATCCTACGTAGCTGTTAGACATGCCATGCTTACAGGCACGTAGTATATTCTCTGTCCTTGTTAACCAAGGAATCTGTGCTGGACATGCTCACAGGCATGACCCAGCTCTCCACTGCTTTTACTTGTTTAGAAAAGTTTTAAGATTGTGAGGTCTGGCTCCAGCCAATGGAGATCAGACACAGCAGTAAGGATGACCCCAAATGCACAGCAGATAAATTTGTGTGTTTTCCTTTGTTCATTGTACTCTTGTTGGCAAGCTGGCTAGCAAGAGTACACTTCTTGCAGTCCAGGAAGTAAAAATTGTGTTGCTAAAAGCACCTTTGTCTCAATGTTAATTTTTCTTTGCAGCATCAAGCAGCTATTTCTAACAGTGGGAATACTAGATCACATAGTAGGTTTTGTAAGTATTGTGAAAAGTCAATATGTTTTGACTTTTCACACACTGCAAAATATTTCCCAAGGTGATCTGTCCATTTTATAGTTTTACCAGCACTGTATGGGAGATCAAATTTTTCCATATTCATGCCATCATTTGATGTTGACAACTTTGTTTTTAGTTGCCCAATAGGTGTGTAGTGATATCTCACCCTAGTCTTAATTTATACTTTCCTAATAAACATTAATGTTGAACATATCCTCATGTGTTTATTTGTCTTTTTTATCTCCTTGGCGCTGAAATGTCTCTTCATGAACATTGCCCATTTTTTACTGGGAGAGCTTGGTTTTTTACTGTTGAGATTTGAAAATTCTTTCTATTAATGTAGATCAAGTATTTTGTCATATATGGTTTGCAAATATATTCTGTAAGTCTGCAGCTCGTCTTTTTTTCTTCATCGAGACTCTCACAGAACAAAATCTTTTACTTGTTTTTCTTTTCCAGATTGTTTGGATTTCACATCTAAGAACTCTTTGTATACTTCTAGAATCAAAAGACTTTTCTCCTAGATATTTTTTCTAAAAGGTTTATAGTTTGACATTTTTCATGTTTAAATGTATTATCTATATAACTTAATTTTGTGCAAGGTGTAAGGTTTAAGTAAAGATACATGTTTTTGCCTATTGCTCTAGCAACAGCTATTAAGAAAGCACTTTTCCTTCATTAAATTGCTTTTTAATCTTTGTCAAAACTCAGTTGATCATACTTGTGTAGAGCTATCTGTGCATTCTCTTTTCTGTTCCATTCATCTATCCTGTTATTACTGCACAGTATTGATTACTATATTATATAATAACTACTGAATTTGGTTACAGTGATTCCTATCACTTTATTCTTTTTCAAAATAATTTTAGATATACTAGTTCCTTTATCTGGCACTTTTTAAAAAGATTTCTTGTGGTTTTTCACATAAACAATCATGTCATGTCATGTCATCTGTGAATATAGGGAGTTTTATTTTCTCCCAAATCCCTATGCCTTTATTTTTCTTGCCTTATTGTACTAGCAAGTACTTCCAATATACAGTTGAATTTAATTGTGAGTGAAACATTTTACCTTTCTTCCGATCTTAGATACTAATCTAGAATCTGAGTAGAATCTGTATGGCTAGGATTAAGGAGAATCAGAAGAAACATGTTAGAAATAAAACACTTTATACAATGTAGGACTTATATTTCTCTGAAGTAACAAGGGTAGAGAAGACTCTTTTGGAGGAATTCCTAATTTTGCTATCATAATTTTAAAGGAAGAAATTGTCAGTGACCTGTAACATTGTTATATTTCATTGGAAGGCAGTAATTTATATTTCCAAAATCACATTATTTGGGTGCCATATGATGGGCATATTGTACTGGTTTTAATAGCAGTTTTAACCACTCAATGAGTTATTTTTGCCTGCTGCCCAGATAAAGCCAATTTATCAATACAAGGAAATTGCAATAGAGAAACTGTTTAATACATGTAAAGTAGGCTAGAAGGGAAACCAGAGTTTTATTATTACTCTGGTATAACCTCCCTGAAAATTTGGAGGCTAGGGTTTTTCAAAGGCAGTTTTGCAAGCAGGGGGCTAGGGAATGGGTGCAGCTGATTGGCTGAGGATACAATCATAGAGGTGGGGAAAGTGGTCTCCCTGAAGCTGAGTCCACTTCTGAGTGGTGGCCATAGAACCAGTTGAGTTGGGTCATGGGTCTGGTGGGGACATCTAGTCATGCAAAAGCCTGAAAAGACATCTCAAAAAGCTAATCTTAGATTCTACACTAATGACATTATTCACAAATTTGAGAAGTTGTACATCTTATCACCTATAGAATAATAGCTGGTAATGGAATAATGTTTTAACTACCAATTCAGACCCTTCTCATCCTTCTAACCTGGTAGGCTTTCATTAGTTTTACAAAGTTGGTTTAGTTTCTTGGGAAGGGCTATTATAATTTAAACTATAAACTAAATTTCTCCCAAAGTTAGCTTGGCCTATACCCATAAATGACCCAGGGCAGCTTGGAGGTTATTAGGTAAGATCTAATAAGATCTAGCAAGAAAAAATTGGTTAGGTCAGATTTCTTCCACTGTCATAATTTTCTCACTGCTGTAATTTTTGCAAAGGTGATTTCATAATGAGTTCAGCTGGATCATGTAATTTTGTACAACTTAAGATGGAAAAGATAATAAGGATTAATTTTATTTTTACTGTATAGAAAGACCTTGGCTGGGCGCGGTGGCTCACGCCTGTAATCCCAGCACTTTGGGAGGGCGAGGCGGGTGGATCATGAGGTCAAGATATCGAGACCATCCTGGTCAACATGGTGAAACCCCGTCTCTACTAAAAATACAAAAAATTAGCTGGGCATGGTGGCATGTGCCTGTAATCCCAGCTACTCAGGAGGCTGAGGCAGGAGAATTGCCTGAACCCAGGAGGCGGAGGTTGCGGTGAGCCGATATCTCGCCATTGCACTCCAGCCTGGGTAACAAGAGCGAAACTCCGTCTCAAAAAAAAAAAGAAAGACCTTGAGAACAAATTTAGTTAAATATGGTCCAGTTCTGATAAATTTCAGGATTTCAAAAGAATCTTAGTATAACAGAAGAAATAGAATCAGACCTGCCCATCCCACTGGTTTGATATGGGTTCTTAACAGCAGAAGGAAAGAATGGGTTAATGACCTCATGGAAGGGAGTTAAAATGTTCTGAGGATCCAAAACTCTTCTCAAAGTACCAGCCATACCCCTTGTTTGGCTTTAAATTTGCCTTTTAATTCCTTTACAGTACTAGAGGAAAAAGAAAAATGCCATCTTTTAGCTCAATTTCATTCTTCTTCCTTATTCTTCATTTATCCTTTATGGCACACCCTTGATTAAGAACAAGGCCATTTAATATCATCAAAAAGAGTACTGGGATATGGGGCC
The DNA here is from genome assembly GCA_031835075.1 of Saguinus oedipus. Lineage (NCBI taxonomy): Eukaryota > Metazoa > Chordata > Mammalia > Primates > Cebidae > Saguinus > Saguinus oedipus. Next base: position 4,709,793 of record CM063172.1, on the reverse strand, counting down.
ATGGCTAAAGACCAAACACATTTAATGGACTGTGATTTTGAGATGGGGTTTTTATTGTATCAAGTTGAAAATTTTGGCTTAGATTTGTCAGACAGGTGTGGTTACAAAAGAAACTCATTATTGAGATAAATTAAGAGGGGGGCATTAACAGTTCTTTTCTGGGGTAACCTTAGACTAGAAAAAGAAGCTGCTGAGACTGAAATACTCAGAGTGTGGAATCTAAGATACACAGACATTCTTCCTACCACCCCACCCCACCACCTTTTTCAATAGCCACAGAAATATTTATTTCTGATGTCACCTCTATTTTTTAAAGTGCTCCAAGAGCAAGAGATTCAGCCACTGCCAGCTCTGGATGAACTTTCTAAAATTTTCTATTTGTCCTGCATCCCTATTAATGTGTCTCTTCAATCCCCAGGTCTGAAAATATCAGGAAAGATTCCTACTGCCTCAGCTTGGGTGGTGCTCCCACCCTTTGAACCATGGTACTCCAGTGAGTGTAGTTCCTTTATGGACTAAACCTGAGTGCAGAATGGACTGCCCTGATTGACCATTTCCATCATCCCAATCTTGTCCCAAAGAGCAAATCATGAACCATTGGTGAAACAGAACACACAAGAAAACCACAGAACACAACACAGTAATTTAGAAAGTAATCTCAGAATGCTTCCACCACAGCATACCCTTCTTGGAAACTTTTGTTTTCACTCTTGCTATATGCATGTTTCCCTAACTGTGACTTCGGTCATGCAATAAAAGGTATTTCTTAATGTTGTAGTAAAGAAAAAAAAGTGAAAAAGCTTTTAGCTCTACTGCACAGTTTGGGTACTTGAGCTCTGTCAATGCTGATGTTTCCAGATTAGGCGTTTGTAATACGATACAGCACTAAGACGGTTCCCTCGTTTGATCTTTTGCAGAACATTTGATCTTTTGCAGAACAGGCTGCATTAGAGCATGATTGCTCACTTAATCCCTCTGCTCCTCATTCACCCACTTTAGAGAGTAATCACATGTACTTATTTCCCTTCTGGGCTTTAACACCAAGTATTTTGTGTCCTTGCTCATTCTCCATTTCATTTGTCTTTTTTCCCCTACATTCCCCTCCCTTCCACAGTATAATCACAGTATAATATTGTCATTTCCTTTAGTAAATGTTTACTATGTTACTTTCTGAATTTGTAAATTAAAAACAGCTAACACTCACCAAAAATGTTCTGTTTTACTTATTAAAATCCCTTCTCATATAATACAGTTTTCATGAACTGAGGATGACAGATTAATGCCATCGTTTTGAATCAGCTGCAAGTACTACATTGAACATAAATGAGTTACTGACATGATATGTTTTGAAACTTAATCACAATTCCTTCTCTGAAAGGGTGGATGGCTCTGAGAACTGTTGATTTCCAATATAATTATTTCTCAGTTAATTGTGGGGCATTACCCTGCAGACGTTACTTGCACCTGATTTTATTTCTACTAGTGTAGGAGAATCTTTTTAATATCCTGCCCCCCGACCTTTTTTTGAGATAAAGTCTCGCTCTGTGCACTCCAGGCTAGAGTGCAGTGGCACAATCTCAGCTCACTGCAACCTCCACTTCCCTGGTTCAAGTAGTTCTCCTGCCTCAGCCTCTTGAGTAGCTGGAACTACAGGAATGCACCACCACGCCCAGCTAATTTTTGTATTTTTAGTAGAGACAGTGTTTCACCATGCTGGCCAGAATGGTCTCCATCTACTGACCTCATGATCCGCCCTCCTCAGCTCCCCCAATTACTGGGATTACAGGTGCGAGACACCACGTCCGGCCTTTAATACACTTTTTAAAGATTTGTCTAATCGTCAAGAACATTATTAAATAACAGTGATTTTAAAAGTCCTCTAACAATAACTACTAGTATTCCACTAAGAAACAAAGATTATCCATCCAAACATATTAACAAATGCCTTTTCAGCATCTACTCCGTTTAAGATTTAGTTTTCCTTTAGTCAATAGGTTTGCATTTTACTCCACTCATAGACAGATCCTGGTTTATCACTGTTGACTTTTTAATTGGTTACCAGAGTTGGTTGTTCATATTTAATGGAAGATGTGTGTATACTTACCTATAACTGAGAATGTGCTGAACTTAGTAGCTAAGTGGGTGCTGAATAATGAGAACATGGACACAGGGAGGGGAACATCACATACCGGAGCCTGCTGAGGGGTGGGGAGGGTAGGGGAGGGATAGCAGTGGGTGGGGGGATTCGGAAAGGATAGCATTAGGAGAAACACCTAATGTAGATGACAGGGGACAGATGCAGCAAACCACCACAGCACGTGTATACCTATGTAACAAACATGCATGTTCTGCACATGTATCCCAGAACTTAAAATAGAATACATACATAAAATTTATAAAGAATATATTTTCTTAAATATTAAAAAAAGATTTCTGTAATGATTTGAAACCATTTCATTAGCTATAGATTTATCCTTTTCTCGAATGTCTAAAAAGCTGATATTTGAAGATGTTAGCTCATTGGTGACCTCATTTTTTTCCCCCATTTATCTTAGTACTCACTGTTTTCTAGGTTTAATTTAAGCACTTTCTATTTTTACAGAAACTCTTACACTTTTTCAATATTTTCAAATATGTTAACCTAGGTTTTTTTAAACTATGTCCTTGAAACCTTAAAACAATCCCTAAATATTTCTATCTAAATTAAGTTCCCAGGAAGTTTAATAATTGTTTTCAACAAATAGCTCTTCTATTTAATTATATAGGTTTAGGTAATAATTTTCTGGACACAAGCATTACGAATAATTTTTGGCTGGGGGAAGAGGCTCACACTTGTAATCCCAGCACTTTGGGAGCCCCAGGGGGGCAAATCACTTGAGATCAGGAGTTCGAGATCAGCCTGACCAACATGGTGAAACCCCATCTCTACTAAAAATACAAAATTAGCCAGGTGTGGTGGCAGGCACCTGTAATCCCAGCTACTTGGGAGGCTGAGGCAGGAGAATCGCTTGAACCTGAAAGGTGGAGGTTGCAGTGAGCTGAGAAGGTGCCATTGCACAAAAATGAAACTCTGTCTTAAAATTTTTTTTTTAACTTTCTGGATTGTAGAGGGATTTTTGTAGCTATAAATGTGCAGATTTTGGTTTTGCTTTGTGTTTGGAGAATTTTGATAAGTTCATTTTTGTGCTGTAATTTTGTATTTGGCTGCTTTACTATTTTTCATTGCACTGTGGGTATGTACTAACAGGCAGTATACTAAAGGAGCAACAAGATATTTGAACTCATTTTCAATGGTTAGAATTCAGTGCCTACTGCTTCTGAATAATTGATGAAAGAAAGCTGCCTTGTCACAGTACTCTGTATTTCACCATCAAAATGATATGAGGCCAGGTGCGGTGGCTCCTGCCTATTATCCCAGCACTTTGGGACCCCGAAGCAGGCAGATCACCTGAGATCAGTTGTTCAAAACCAGCCTGGCCAACATGGCGAAACCCCGTCTCTACTGAAAATACAAAAATTAGCTGGGTGTGTTGGTGGGCACCTGTAATGCCAGCTACTGGGGAGGCTGAGGCAGGAGAATTACTTGAACCAAGGAGACAGAAGTTGCAGTGAGCCGAGATTGTGCCACTGCACTCCAGCCTGGGTGACAGGGCAAGACTCTGACACACACGCGCGCGCGCACACACACACACACACACACACGGTATTAGGCTTTGGTTTGAGATATAACCCACATACTAAAATATTAATATTTATAACTTTATACTCACAAACTTAAGTATTTATATCATAGTGTGTCCTTTATATTTCAAACCAAAGCCTAATTATAGGTTTGTATCTTAGTGTGTGTTATAAACCTTATAAACATAAACTTTAATATAGTGTATTAAGCACTTTAACATAAATAAGGTATCAAGTATCTGTATGTACCTTTTATCATGGCTACGGTCTTCTAGACATACAACCATCCTAGAATTCCTGGAAGGAAATTCTTTGGTAGAAGAAAACATACAGCCTAGGAATATGTTTAGATATGCCCATTCCTTCACTGACGTCATTACAGGCATGCTTTCCCAGCAAGAGTCGTGCTGAAAGCTGCAAGTTTACAAACCTTCTTCCTTTGCTTCTTTTACTCTAATTTCACACCCTTACTAAAATACAACCCCCAAAATAAGATTTTCCATCTTCACATTATTTTTCTCAGGAATTACATAGGTTGTCACAATATTGTCGTAATTTGTTCATTTTCCCAAGAAAGATGGCATTTCCCCTTCCAGGAGCCTGCTCACATTGCCCTGCCTGCCTGAAGTAGGTGCTGAAACAATTCCACCCAAAAACATCTAGTTCTGCGTTCAATACTTCTGAGCATTAAAGGAAACTACTTCGGATACTCCAATAACCAGAATTGTTGAGTCCTGTTTAGGAAAGCTGTAATCAATTAAGTTTATTATTGGAGAAACAGCATTTTGTAATCCTTTTGTAAACTAGCTCTTTCTCAGAAATCGAATGGCTCTGAAAAGAGCCTTTGATTTCAGCTTTGGGCTTTTTTTTTTCTTCTAGACATTAGACATTCAAACCACTGGCTGGCCTTTACAACTTGGCGCAGTTACTCATACTGGTCTTTGTGGTAGTGGCTCCCAACCTTCTGGGACAGCAGCACAGCTTGGATGATGAGCAAGACGCCACCCTAAGCCGTCGTCACTCGGCCCAGCAGCTTGTTGAACTCCTAGTCGTTGCGGATGACCAGCTGAGGATGGCGAGGGATGATGCGGGTCTTCTTGTGGAGGACTGCATTGCCTGCCAACTCTAGGATGTTGGCGGCCAGATACTCCAGCATCGCTGCTGGGTACATCTGCGCGCCGGCTCTGACCCGCTCGGCATGGTTGCCCCTGCTGAGCGGCCGGTGGACCCCTCCCACGGGGAACTGTAGGCCCTCTCTGAATGAACGGGGTTTAGCTCCAGCGCGTGTCTTTCCCTCTGGCTTCCCTAGTCTAAGACATAGCTCAAAAATAAAACTTCCAACCGAAAAAGCCGTTAAAACGGATCTTCAACGTATTTCTAGTAAGATGGCAAATTGTGCCTTATTATCTGATTGATTGGCTGATAGCCCCCATCCAATCAGAGAACCTTACTCCTATGGCCTTATTTAGGTACATACTCTATTATCCAATCAGATGTTGGATGCAAATGACATAGGTTGAGGGCCAAGCCTATAATTACCACACTTCGCTCCTGTCAAACGTCAGTTACTGATCTCCCACAGAACTTGTAAGATTAACATGCCTGAGCTTACTTCAAAGGGCACTACCATTTCCAAAAAGGGCTTCAAGAAAGCGGTGGCTAAAACTCAAAAGAAGGAAGGCAAAAAGCGCAAGAAAAGCCGCAAAGACAACTGTTCTATTTACCTCTACAAGGTGCTGAAGCAGGTTCACCCCGACACTGGAATCTCTTCCAAGGCTATGAGTATTATGAATTCTTTAGTTACTGACAGTTTTGAGTGCATTGTCAATGAGGCTTCCCGCCTGGCGCATTTTGACAAGCGCTCAACCATCACCTCCAGGGAGATCCAGACGGCAGTGCGCCTGCTGCTGCCCGGGGAACTAGCCAAACACGCGGTGTCAGAGGGCACCAAGGCCGTCACCAAGTACACCAGCTCTAAGTAAAACATGATCTAACCAGCAGATGAGCTCCACAAACCAAAGGCTCTTTTAAGAGCCACTGTAAAGTTTCTAATAGGGCTGTAGGCTGTTTTATGAATATGCCTCATTGCCAAAATGATAGATTAGGCAAACACCGTTATCTTTAATTCTAAACTTAGCATTAACTATCTGCAGCAGTTTTGCTGAAAGCTAGTCTCACAGCTGAAGCAATTCAAAGGGAGCTTCCATAATCCTGGGTTCATGGGGATATTCTTCCTGTGGTCACCGCTATGGGGAAATAAGACTTGCCTTTTTGTCTACATTTTCTATTTCAAACCCTGTATGTTGACAGCAAAAGAGACCTGGAACTCCCCACTTAGGGAAGTCTGGCATTGAGCATTAGGCTGTTTGCTTTCTCTTGACTTTGGCCACAATGCGTGCATAACATCCACCAAGTCCGGGTGGATCTGTTTCAGCACCTTGTAGATGTAAACAGAATAGCTCTCTTTGCAGCTATCTCATGCTTTTCAGGCTCCTTCTTTTCTCACATATTATAGAAAAGTGATCAAGATAACTGCCCTTGAACTGCCAGGATTTGAGGTCCGAAGCCAAAGGCTTCTGCATCTCTTGTGAACTCGAGAAAGTCAACTGTTTATTCAATGTAACAGTTCTTATCTTGCTTAGCCATTTAAGAATTCTCTCCCCATGGATTTCCAGTCAATCCTGACAGAAGTGTTCCTGAACTGTGTTCCAGATATCCATGAGTATCACCCTATTCACATGCTTGTCCAAGCCCGAAATGTATTGTTTCCCCGATAGTCTAACTTCCATCCACTTCAATCTCTCAAGATAAGGTAATTTAACTTCCTACATATTTCTGGTGTCTGATTATTCACCATCTCCACTGCTACTATTTGTCTCTGCACACTCATGTTGTCTCACCTGGATTACAGTTTCTAATCAGTATCGCTGCTGTTAATCTTGCCTCCCTAAAATTCACTCTCCACCCAACTATTTTCATTTTTTAAATTGACAAATAAAAATTATGTACTGTGTACAACATGTTTTGAAATATGTATACATTTTGGAAGTGTTAAATCAATCTAATTAACATATGCATTACCCCACATACTTGTTATGAAAACACTTAAAATCTACTCTTTATAATTTTCAAGAATACAATATATTGTTACCGACTATAATCACCATGTTGTACAATAGAGCTCTTGAACTTACTCCTCCTAAGTGAAATTTCATAACCTTTGACCAATATCATCCCACTACTCCCCAACTGCAGCCCCTGGTAACCACCACTCTGCACTCTACTTCTAAGAGTTCAACTTTTTAAAATTCCACTCATTAGATCATACAGTATTTGTCTTTCTGTGCCTCACTCATTTCACTTAACAACCTCCAGGTTCATTCATGTTCCTGCAAATGGCAGGATTCTTTTTCTTTTGTAAGACTGAATAATCTTCTATTATGCATATATGCCACATTTTCTTTATCCATTCATCTGCTGATGGACATTTAGATTCTTTCTGTATCTTGTCTATTGAGAATAATTCTGCAATGAATATGAGTACATATTCCTCTTTGAGAAACTGATTTTATTTTCTTTCAATATATATCTAGTAGGATTGTGGATTATATGGTAAAATAACTACCATATTATATAGATTATATGGTATTTCTATTTTTAATTTTTTGAGGAAATTCTGTAGTTTTCCATAATGTATGCACTAAAATATTACCATTTTAGATCTTATTTGAAGCACAAATATTACTATATCACACATTTAAAAAAATACTTTGAAAACTCAATCTGGTATTTTATTAATAGTACTAAATTTATATTTTATTGAATGTATTTAGAAATTTATATTAACATGTGTACAGGATTAGCTAGACTTGCAAAGAAATCCATAGTGCAATGAAAGTTTTGAATTTTGAAGCTTTTTGGATTACAGATGCTCAACCTGTATTGCAAATATGTAAAATCCAAGAAAATATACACCAGGAAACGAATAGGAAAATAAGTCAATTCAGTGAGGTAGTAGAATATTTAAAAAATAATGCACAGGCCGGGCGCGGTGGCTCAAGCCTATAATCCCAGCACTTTATAGAGGCCGAGGCGAGTGGATCACGAGGTCAAGAAATCGAGACCATCCTGGTCAATGAGGTGAAACCCTGTCTCTACTAAAAATACAAAAATTAGCTGGGCATGGTGGTGCGCGCCTGTAGTCCCAGCTACTTGGGAGGCTGAGGCAGGAGAATTGCTTGAACCCAGGAGGCGGAGGTTGCGGTGAGCCGAGATCGTGCCGTTGCACTCCAGTCCGGGTAAAAACAGCTAAACTCCGTCTCAAAAAAAAAAAAAAAAATGCACAGAAAGCAGTCTTACATATGTAACAAAAATATTTTAAAAATGAATAGTTACCACCTCATTTACAGTAACAAAAACAAAATACCCAGAACTATATTTAACTCTTTAAAATACCAAATATATATTTAAGTGGGTGATCAGTTCACAACCATCCCGTGGTCTTCTGTAGGTGAATGACTCAGACAGCACCTGAACTAGGCTCAGTTCTAGAAAATGGACTGGAGAGGAATGGAATCTTCTGGGGAGACCCCAAGACCCAGTAGAATAGACTGACTTTTCCTGCCTTTACTTTATCCTATCCTCTCTGGGTGAACCCTTGGAATTGTGTGACCAGCATGACGTCAAAGTCAGAGTATAGAGAACAGAGGCAAGACTGCAGGGCAGTGGAGCCTGGGCTGTGATCATCCTATTAGTGGAACTTCTCTGCCTTTTAAGTGTTCTGTTTGGTGGCATTGCTTATTATCTCAACAAGGCCAGCTAGCATTTCCTATTATTTGCAGCCAAAAATACATCTGATATAAAAGCTACATGAGGTTTCGTCTGAAAAGTTTTTATTTGCTTGTATTCCTACTTATCGATTGCCCAGATAATCCTAAAAGTCCTTGGGTAGCCGGCACGGTGGCTCACGCCTATAATCCCAGCACTTTGGGAGGCCTAGGCGGGTGGATCACGAGCTCAAGAAATCGAGACCATCCTGGTCAACATGGCGGAAACCCCGTCTCTACTAAAAATACAAAAAAATTAGCTGGGCATGATCCCAGCTACTCAGGAGGCTGAGGCGGGAGGATTGTCTGAACCCAGGAAGGGGAGGTTGCGGTGAGCCGAGATCACGCCATTGCACTCCAGCCTGGGTAAGGAAAGCGAAACTCCGTCTCAACAAAAAAAAAATCCTTGGGTAATCAGGGTAGCCTATTGACAGCGGTCACAAACTTGACAAGTTTATTTGGCATATTTGGCAGCTATGTGATACCTGCTGTTTTCCAGGGTGTTAGAAAAGCAGGAATCCCTGATTACAGATGATCCCATCGCCAATACAAGGTAGGCATAGATGCCCCTTCCCCGCCCACTTGTCACCTCCTTGGAAGATTTCCCAGCTAAATCATGCAAGGGTTGTGTAGGGGCTGTCTTACAGTGCACAAAAGTGTGGAAACACTTATTTTAATGGGTCTTGCTGGTACATTGATATATCCTATTAAATGGTACTGTTTAAAGAAAGCATATACGCATCCAAAATTTCATTGAAAGACAAAAGTTAAACGAACATGAGTTAAATCGAGAATTCCAGCTAACCACAGGTTTCCAGGTAGTATTTGATCCATTTTCAAGGCAGCTCATATCAGTTTAATGCTTGTCAGCTCTTACAAATTTAAATTCGTTTCAATCCTGCTAACCAGACTGGTGGGTTCTCCAGAGTCCCCCAAATCATTGCCATATCTTGACTTACCTACGACACAAAAACGAACTCCCTCCCAACTACTACTTTTGTAGGGTCTTAAAATTTGAAATCACTGTGCAAGTTGTCTACATCGCTGCGCTTTGCACCTTTACATATGTACTGCCAACCTTAAACTTATCAGTGTCAGTCAGCACGTGGCTTAGACTAGTCTTTTAACTAGTTGACCGGGCCCCACGCACTTTTTGAGACGCACTATCACTCAAGCTGGAATACCATAAAGCAATATTTGCTCACTGTAACCTCTGCCTTCCGGGTTCTTTTGCCTCAACCTCCCGAGTAGGTGGGATTACAGGCGCTCACCATTACACCCAGCTAATTTTTTGTACTTTCAGTAGAGATGGAGTTTTACAATGTCGGCCCAGGCTGTTCTCGAACTCCTGACCTCATGATCCGCCCACCCGGGTTTCCCACCGAAGTGCTGCGATTAAAGGCCTAAGCCACCGCACCTGGTCTACCTTTTGAGACGGAATTTCACTGTTACCCCGGCTGGAGGGGCAATGTCGATCTCGACTCAACTCCCACCTGCCACGCCTAAAGGATTCTGCCTCAGCCTGCGGAGTAGCGGTGATTATAGGCCCCCACTACCACGCCCCGCTAATTGGCCTCAGATAATCAGCCACACCGCCCTCCCAAATCTAGTGCTGGGATTGTAGGCGTGAGCCACTGCCCACTTACGAAGTGTACAGCTCTTTCAGTGTACTGTAAGTGGCTCTGAAAAGAGCCTTTGGGTTTCGTTTACTAGGCACTTATTTGGAGCTGGTGTACTTCGTGACAGCCTTGGTGCCCTCAGACACGGCATGTTTAGCCAGCTCTCCCGGCAGCAGCAGACGCACTGCTGTCTGAATCTCTCTGGAAGTAAGAGTGGAGCGCTTGTTGTAGTGAACTAAGCGTGATGCTTCGCTCGCTATACGCTCAAAGATGTCAGTGGCGAAGGAATTCATAATGCTCATGGCTTTGGAAGATATGCCTGTGTCCGGATGGACCTGCTTCAGCACCTTGTAGATGTAAATAGAATAGCTCTCTTTGCGGGTCCTCCTCCGCTTCTTGCCCTCCTTTTTCTGTGTTTTCAGAACAGCCTTCTTGAAGCCTTTCTTGGAAATGGTGGCTCCTTTAGAAGATAGATCCGGCATGGCTTACCACACACTTCTGGAGTGTTAATGGCTCTTCAGTGTTAACCAGCTCTTTTGGGGTGTTAACCAGCTCTTTTGGAGTGTTAACCAGCTCTTTTGGAGTGTTACAGCTCTTTCCTCATTAGTACCCTCGCTCCAAAAGACGCCCAGTAAACGTAACTGCAGAAACGCAAAACTGCGGTATTTATAGGCACGGTCGTCAAATGGCGTGTTGGGTATGCAAAATCTGATTGGACAACCGAAAGTGGCGTGAATGCAAATAAGGCGTTTCTAGTAAGACTCTCTGATTGGGTAGAACGATCATCAGCCAATCAGAGAGCAAATTCCAACCTCAGTTATACTATAAATAGGCCCAGTAGTGACCCTCTGGGCGTTATTTTTCCGTTGCTGCGATTTTGCTCCAAAGACATGTCTGGACGCGGGAAACAGGGAGGGAAAGTACGAGCCAAGGCTAAATCTCGCTCTTCTAGGGCGGGCTTGCAGTTTCCTGTAGGTCGAATCCACCGCTTGCTTCGTAAAGGCAAATATGCAGAGCGTATAGGAGCGGGCGCGCCAGTTTACTTGGCTGCGGTGTTGGAATATCTAACCGCAGAGATCCTTGAACTGGCTGGCAATGCGTCTCGTGATAACAAAAAATCTCGCATTATTCCCCGACACCTGCAGCTAGCTATCCGCAACGACGAGGAGCTCAATAAGCTGTTGGGTGGCGTGACGATTGCACAGGGCGGAGTCCTGCCCAACATTCAAGCAGTACTGCTGCCCAAGAAGACTGAGAGTCACCACCATAAATCTCAAAGCAAGTAATTTCTCTGGATTCTGTTTGGTACATCTGTGACCGAAATCAGGAAACAAAAGGCTCTTTTCAGAGCCACCTACTATCTCAGAAAAGGCTGTGCAGTACTAAACATGTATCACTGCTGTCCTTAAGTAACCATCTTAGCAAGCGCCTGTCGGAAGCAATACCTGTCAAAGTGCACTTCCGCATTGTACGAGGGAATTTCCTTCGAGCACTGGGTCAACCAGTTTGATGTTTTAGGGGTACTTGCTTTAGAATTATACAGACCTAGGTGTGGTGGCTCTCAGTTGCCAGAACGTGCACTTGAGGTCGAAGTGAGAGGGTCGCTTAAATCTAGTTTAACATAACTGGGACTCTGTCCCCACAGAAATTAGCCGGGCCTGGTGGTGCAGGCCTGTAGTCCCAGCTACTTGCGAAGTTGCGGTGGGAGAGTTGATGCTGGGCTGCGGCAGTTACAGTAAGACAAGATTGCGGTACTGCACTCCAGTCTGGATGACATGAGGGAGGCTGTATTTCAAAAACTAGTTATGTCAGTTAAGGGTTACGTATGGAAGATTGGATTGTAAGCAGGAGAAGTGTGTAACCTAGTTTTAAGTTCAGAAAACATCAGTCTTTCTGGTTAAAGTGCATTTTAGAAAATTCCAAATAGGCAGTCTCACAAAATATACTTACATGTGGCATGTAAGTAAAATAAGTTAAACGGCATTTTGTTAAAGAATAGAATTCTTAAAATGTAAGAATGTTAAGAAACCTTGTACCATATGTGATGGTGAGATACTAGAGTCAGGCAGGAATGAAACTAAAAGGCCTAACATAATTTGAGGTTTAGAAATTTGGGACGGTAAACGCTTCAAAAGTTTTGCCTACTAAAAAGAGGCACAATTGTGTTAGCTTTCTTTTTTCTTTTTTTTTTTTTTTTTGAGATGGAGTTTCACTCTTGTTACCCAGGCTGGAGTGCAATGGCGCGATCTCGGCTCGCCGCAACCTCCGCCTCCTGGGTTCAGACAATTCTCCTGCCTCAGCTTCCTCAGTAGCTGGGATTACAGGCATGCGCCACCATGCCCAGCTAATTTTTGTATTTTTAGTAGAGACGGGGTTTCACCATGTTGACCAGGATGGTCTCGATCTCTTGGCCTCGTGATCCACCCGCCTTAGCCTCCCAAAGTGCTGGGATTACAGGCGTGAGCCACCGCACCCAGCCAGTCCCTTGACTTTTGAAAACAATTTACTAATGTAAGTTTCTGATTTTTCTTATAGAATTTTGACACAATTCATAGCATTTATCTCCAGGTCTTCTTTTTTATTACTGTATTTTGGGGAAATATTTAGAAAGTTTCTTTTATGTTTTCTTACCATGTTTTACAGACAACATTTTTTATTTTTGGACTGTTCTGTATTTCCTTCTTTATTAAATTCTGTCATTTCTGTTCATCTTTTTTCCTCTGTGGTTTTCCAGGTAGGCAGAAAAACTCACAGAATTTTTTCCTGTTGTTTTAAATAGTTGACTTTCTTGTCTAAATGCATTGCCTAATGGTTATGAGTGATAATAAATAAAATGGTGATACTGTTTTTTGTTTGTTTGTTTTTGAGACAAGAGTCTTCCTCTGTCGCCCAGGCTGGAAGGCAGTGGCCCCATCTCGGCTCACTGCAACTTTCGCCTCCCGGGTTCAAGTGATTCTCCTACCTCATCCTCCTGAGTAACTGGGATTACAGTCGTGTACCATGACGTCTGGCTAATGTTTGTATTTTTAGTAGAGACGGGGTTTCATCATGTTGGCCAGGCTGGCATCACACCTCGGCCTCACCAAAGTCCTGGGATTACTGGGTGGGGACCAGGGCTACAGGTACCGGCCCAGGGAACCTGGGGCTGCCTCAGCAGGCCTCATGGGGAGAAAGCGAGCTGATAGTCTGGGGATTGCTGAAAACGCACGGAGGCCCAGAGGCGGCTTGGGAGGGGCCGGGGGCCCAAAGACCTCAGCAAGGCGGCTATCGCAGGCCCTCTCTCCCCTCTAGAAGCCTGTCAGACCTGGCCCTTGCCTAGCTCCGGAGTTTCGGGCCCGCTCCATGTTGGGGTGAGTGCCCTGGGCGCTGGCCCGGGGGGCCTAGGGCTGCCGGGGCGGGCCAAGGGCCTCTGGGGAAGCGGCAGGCGGCCGGGAGAGAGCAAGCTGATATGGGGATGGCTGGGCCGCAGGGAGGCCTAGAGGCGGCTTTGTAGGGATTTGGGGGCCCAAAGCCCCAAGCAAGTCGGCTTTCCCAGGCCCTTTCTCCCCTCCAGAAGTCGGCCAGACGCGGCCCCTGCCTATCTCTGGAGTTCCGCTCCGGGCCCGCTCCGTATGGGGGTGAGGTTCTTAGGCGCCCGCCCAGGGGCTCTGGGGGTGCCGCGCGGGCCTCCCCCGGGCTGCCCAGGGCCCCAGGGGAAGCGGCAGGCCGGCAGGAGAGAGGGATGGCTGGGGAGGCAGGGAGGCGCGCAGGCGGCTTCGTAGGGGCGCGGGGTCCTAAAGCGTCCAGCAAGCTGGCTCTCCGGGTTTTCTCTCTCAAGGGCTGGCCAGACTCCGCCCCTGCCTAGCTCCGACGCTCCCGTCCTGCTCCGGGTGGGGTCGAGGTCCCCAGGCACCAGCCGACAGGGCTGGAGCTTCCGCGGGGAGCCTCCACTGGGCGGCCCCAGGTCCCGGGGGAATCAACAGGCCGGCGGGACAAAGCGAGCTGACAGGCACGGGGTAGCTGGGGAAACGGGAAGGCCCGCGGGCGGCGTGGGAGGGGCCCCGGGAGAAGCCGGCCAGACCCGCCCCCTGCCTAGGTCCGGAGCTTCGGGCCCACTCCGTGTGGGGGCGAGAACCTTAGGCGCCCGCCCAGGGGGCTTGGGGATGCCGCGGCGGGCTTCCACGGAGGGACCCCAGGCCTCCGGGAAAGCGGCAGGCAGGCGGGAGAAAGCGAGTTGACAGTCAGGTGGTGACTGGGGAGGCAGGGAGACCTGCAGGCGGGTTGGGAGCCGCCCATCATCACAGGCGTTAGCAACCGTGCCCGGCCGACTTATTTTTTATTACAACCAGGCTAATACGACACTTTCTAATGCCTATGCCGGTTTTAATGTGACCTGTGTAATTCCAACATTGATAAGAGTTATTAATTAAAAATAAATACTAGCTATTAACAGTTTAGCAACAACTGGGACAAATATATGCTTTTTTTTCCTTTTACTTTTAATTAATAATCACATTGAAGGAATTCGCAACACACCACTCCAAAATATGTCACCCTGGCATATTAACTATTTGGAGTTAAAGACACTTGAAAAACAGCAGGTGCATGAACACTCGGACATTTGTTTCTTAAAAGCACTAAATGAAAGATGCCCTCCCTGTACCAGAAGGAAAGTATTATTCTCATCAAGGACAGAAAATTAAGGCCAAAGAAAATCTGTACAAATAAACCTTGTTACACCAACCCTTATCTCTCTACTCACTTCACCCAATTAATTACCCTAACCCAAGCCCCTTTGCCTGTCACATTTTCACAACTTACTGCACTTTGTCAAATTCTTCATGTAAGTGTTCCATTCTTTGTCTTTGGGTCATCATTTCCTTATGAAGTCTCCTGTGCCACATAAAACTTGCATTCAATAAATCGTATATGCTTTTCTCCTGTTGACCTGTGTTATGTCAGTTTAATTCTCAAGCCCAGCCAAAATATCCTGAGGGTAGATCCAAAGTTTTGCTTCGCCACTGCAACATTATGGATTTCTCATCAGCAATCATAGAAGTCATAAAACGATAGAATAATATCTTTGAAGTTCTAAAGCAAAATAGCTCTCAATTTAAAATTTTGTGCTCAGATGAACTTTTTTTGTGTAAGGGTGAAATAATTTTTGGACAAAGACCAGAAAGTTTTGCCACTCACAGATGCATCCTAGAAGACTTAATGCTAGATAATGTGTTGAAATAAAAAGATTGAACTCAGAAGAAAGATTGAGATGCAGGAAGCAATATTGCCAAAGGAAGGGGTAAAAGTATAAATCCATCTAAGTAAATATTCTAGTTGTAAGAAAGAAAAAAACACCTCACAATCATACTTATTAGAATATTAAGAAAAGAAATGAACCAAAAACACTAGACAGTAGTTACAGAGGATGAAATGGGCTGAAGCAAACTAAAGCATTGTGATGTCCTTGTATTGTTTATAAGGAGGATATACATGCTGATTGTTACATTTTCTTAAGTCAGGTGTATATTTTATGATGTTAAATGTAACCACCAAAATAATAATATTCAGGCCGGGCGCGGTGGCTCACGCCTATAATCCCAGCACTTTGGGAGGCCAAGGCGTGTGGATCATGAGGTCAAGAGATTGAGACCATCCTGGTCAACATGGTGAAACCCCGTCTCTACTAAAAATACAAAAATTAGCTGAGCATGGTGGCGCGTGCCTGTAATCCCAGCTACTCAGGAGGCTGAGGCAGGAGAATTGCTTGAACTCAGGAGGCGGAGCTTGCGGCGAGCCGAGATCGCGCCATTGCACTCCAGCCTGGGTAACAACAGCGAAACTCCGTCTCAAAAAAAAATAATAATAATATTCAGAAAAAAGGGATAATAACAAAAAACACAACTATACCTTGATTATAAAATACCTAAAATTTATTGGCACAGAACATTTAGAAGAAAAAGAATGGAAAAAATATATTCCAGACAAAATTGTCCCCCCAAAGAAATTGTTTTGCAAAATTAATAGCACAGATAATATGTAATGAAAAAATAATTTGAAAATTAAAAGCAGAAAAATTATCTAGGTAGATACACTGTTCTTTATTGTGTTAACACCCAAAAATAGATTTATAGAAAACAAACAGCAGAAATATACGAGAAAGAATACGTTCACAATTACGGTGTGTATTTTAGTATGTCTGTCTTGGAAAAAGGTAATCACTCCTACCACATATTGGAATGTTAAAAACACACTAAAGCATAATTCATGAGTTAAGTAGCAAAACCATAAACCTATGTCTCAGTCTACTACTATGCCTCTGTTTCTCTGTCTCTAGAATGTATAATATTGTCATTGTCATCCATATGCTTAACAGTCCGAAAGAGATCTATAAGTCCTCTTCCCTAAAATTTATTTATTTAAAATAATTTTTTTTTTTTTGAGAGATGGAGTTTCGCTCTGTTGCCCAGGCTGGAGCGCAGCCACGCTATCTCGGCTCACTGCAACTTCCACCTCCTGGATTCAAGCCATTCTCCAGCCTCAACTTCCCAAGTAGCTGGGACTATAGGCATGAGCCACTATGCTCAGCTTTTGTATTTTTAATAGATACAGGGTTTCACTATATGTTATTCAGGCTGGTCTCAGGTAATCTGCACGCCTCGGCCTCTCAAAAGGATTACAGGTGTGAGCCACTGCGCCTCGCCCTCTTCCCTAAACTTTACAGTCAAAGATTTATTATTTGTTCCACAAAAATTGAGAGCTTACAAAGTACAAGGCACGGTTGTAATCCTTTTACTATTATAAACAATGCTGAAACAAACATCTACATGCATACGTTGTCTTCTTTTCTCCTGCAGTGTTTCTTTGATAGATATTTCCAGCATTGAAGAGACCGTGCTGTACAAATCAAATGAGATCTTGTCCTCCTAGATCCCAAGTTCCTCATTCTCACTCACCACCCACATACCCAGCATCTTCAAGTCTTATATACATAACACTCTCCCTTTGCCATTTCTGTGATTAACATCTCTCATCTGGTCCCGCTAGCCGTCTTGAACCCATTGTGCTTTAATTCACCTGTGTCATTATGAGTTGTGTAACTTTTATAGAATGTTCTTCTTGCCCTTCTTCATTTAATTCGTTTCTATGTGTCCTTCAAGGATACGCTCATGCATTATGTCATTTGTGAAGCTTTTCTTGACCATTCCCCCGATCTAAGAGTCATTTAAATGTCCCTCTGGTGACCTGGTTGCACATATTCAATTTAAAGTTGTTATTGTTTATGCCTGTCTCTTCTACTAAATATAAAGCTTTTTATATTTATAAAACTATAAAGCTTTTTATGAGAATGTTTTAATTGTTTAGCTGAATTTCACAGTGTCTAAAACACAGAAGATACCAAGTAATGACTGGTTGAATACATAAATACACTTTTTTCTGAGTTCCAGCTGCTTACTTTTTAGTATTTAAATGATAACAGTAATATAGAAAATTGAGAGTAGGAAGGCATCAATCATTTCCCATTTTGACATATTTATTCTATTTTTGTATTTTTTCCACCAACCTTTTTGCTTACAGAGAAATTTTTCTCTTTCAATACCATGTTTTTTTAAAATACATCATAGCATTAGATTTTCAAGTAGTTATGTAATTTTGTAATTCTTATTTTTTAATTCTCAATTTTTTTTTTTTTTTTTTTTAAGACAGAGTTTCGCTCTTGTTACCCAGGCTGGAGTGCAATGGCGCAATCTCGGCTCACCGCAACCTCTGCCTCCTGGTTCAGGCAATTCTCCTGCCTCAGCCTCCTGAGTAGCTGGGATTACAGGTGCGCACCACCATGCCCAGCTAATTTTTTGTGTTTTTAGTAGAGACGGGGTTTCACCATGTTGACCAGGATGGTCCCGATCTCTTGACCTCGTGATCCACCCGCCTTGGCCTCCCAAAGAATTCTCAATTTTAATAGCTGCATCAAGACATACACTGAGCACTTACTTTGTACCACACGTTTTTATCTTGTTTAATCCTCAAAACAATCCTATAGCTCGGCGCTACTATCATACCCATTTCACTGATGAAGAGATTAAACTTCTGTGGAGCAACAGAGCTAGGAGTGGAGCCAGCATTTCAACTCAGACAGTCTGACTCTAAAACCCACCTTAACTGCTACTATACTAGAGTGATTGTACCATAATTTAGTTAAATATATCTTTTGTTGTTGGGGCTATTTTGTGGGGGATACTTTATTTTGAGACAGAGTCTCATTCTGTCACCCAGGCTAGAGTACAGTGGCACAACCTCCTTCTCACTGCAACCTCTGCCTCCTGGGTTCAAACAATTCTCCGGTTCTCCTGCCTCAGCCTCCCTAATAGCTGGAATTACAGGTATGTGCCACCATGCTGGCTAATTTTTGTATTTTTAGTAGAGACAGGGTTTCACCATGTTGGCCAGGTTGATCTCGAACTTCTGACCTCAAGTGATCCGCTTGCCTCAGCCTCCCAAAGTGCTGGGATTACAGGCGTGAGCCACCAGGCCAGGGCAGGTTGATCATTGTTACCTACTTAGGCTGCTTCCAATATTTTATTATTACACTCAATGCTGTAATGAACATCTATGCAAAAATAGCTTTCCCTCCTTCTGAAGTCTTTGTTTAAACCATTCCTAGATATGGGATGACTGGGTCAAAGAAAACATAGATTTTACGGCTTTTTCTGCATGTTGTTACTATTCCAGATGATTGCACCAGAAGCCGTGAACAATGCCTGAGAGTATTTCCATTTTATTTTGCCCTCACAGAATTTGGTGTTATTTAAAGAAAAATGTGTTTGGTAGAGTACAGGGTAACTACATTATTTTAGTCCGCACTTCTTTTCATGAAAGTGTGACTGAACATTTCCATTTATGTGTGTGTGTATGTACATATCTACCATACATCGCTTATAAACAGGGATACACATTCTAAAAAATTTATTGTTAGGTGATTTCATTGTGTGAACCTCAGAATGTACTTACACAAAACTTAGATGGTAGAGGCTGCTACATACCTAGGTTATAGCGTATAGCCTATTGCTCCTGGGTTTCTGTACAGCATGTTACTGTGGTGAACACTGTGGGCGACTGTAACATAATAGTATTTGAATATCTAAACATAGAAAAGATACAGTAAATATATGGTGTTATATGGAACCACCATTAAATATGTGGTCTGGCATTGAGCAAAACAGTGTTATGCAGCTCATCATGACTGTATATATGTTTGTTTTTGCCAGGTACTTCCATTTTCAGAAATGTCTCTGTGTCCATAAAAAATAATTTAAATAACAAATTTGAAGTAGTTGTTTTGTGACATTATAAAACTTGAGTTAACATAGGATACTTACAAAATCTGAATAAAGCAATTTTATAATGTCAATGAGAGCCAGCTGAATTTTTTAAACTTCCTCTTAGAGAAAGCTCTCATTAATTTAAAAGGTAGTCACACATGAGCTCCTTTAAAGTCAAATATAATCTAAGCTAACACCAGGGGGAGCCCAGTAGTCGTTCCATGTGAAAATAAATCTGACTTTTTTTTTTTTTTTTTTTTTGAGACGGAGTTTTCCCTCTTGTTACCCAGGCTGGAGTGCAATGGCGCGATATTGGCTCACCGCACCCTCCGCCTCCTGGGTTCAGGCAATTCTCCTGCCTCAGCCTCCTGAGTAGCTGGGATTACAGGCATGTGCCACCATGCCCAGCTAATTATTTGTATTTTTAGTAGAGATGGGGTTTCACCATGTTGACCAGGATGGTCTCGATCTCTTGACCTCGTGATCCACCTGCCTCGGCCTCCCAAATTGCTGGGATTACAGGCTTGAGCCACCGCGCCCAGCTTGTATTAAATGTATTAAAATCTGACTTTTAATACATTTCTGAAGTGACGCTGGAGAAAATGTACAGTGAAATTATGAATACTGCATTTAACAGTTCTATGGAGAAAAAATAGAAATCCGTGCTTAAAATATCTATTCAGACTTCAACCTTTTAGTAAACTGAAAAAAAACATGAGAATGATGATTACATGAACAACAGTAATAGAACACCCACAAATGACTACAGCTCTTGTTTCGATTGTTATTTCCGCCTCCTGTCAGCACAGGAATCAGACAGGCCTGCTTCAGAACCCAGCTCTGCTACTCAAGAACTGAGTGTTCTTGAACCAGTTTCTTAATCTCTCTGCCTCGGTCTCTTCACCTGTACATGGTAATACCTACCTCACGGGGTAATTGTGAAGATCAAACTGAGATCACATCAATAAAGCGTCCAGCACACAGGACAGACTCAGATACGTTAGTTCATTTCTTCATCTAAAGCAGTGATTCCCAACCAAAGGTGCTTTTGCTACCAGTGGATATTTAGCAATGTTGGGAAGCATTTCTGGTTGTCACAACGGGTGGCAGGCATCTCGTGGTCAAGGCCAGGGATGCTACTAAACATCTTACTTGGGACAACTCCCCAAATCAAAAAATTATCTGCTCCAAAATGCTAAAAGTGCCAGGGTTGAAAATCCTTTATCTACCTGGAGAAATCTAACATCAACATTAACACTCCTTCGCTGAGAGTCTATTCAATGTTGGATTCAATTTGAGTTTCTGGAAATATGAAATATAAAGATCTTGCCATGAAGGGGATTACAGTCTAATAGTGGGACTATAGCTTATCACAGTCTGCGAGTTTGGGAATGGGAAAGAGTAAGGAAAGTGCAGAGAACACTCCCTTTGTTCAGTTTAAAGTAAGCACCTTCAGCACCCCCATCTCTGTGAGCACAATGTTGCAGAGTACCCTGGATGTCCTTTGGCTTCTCCATGCTAATGGAGCAGTCCAGAGTTTCCTTCCTAGGGTTTGCTATCCCTTAACTGAGTCTTGCTTGAGAAAGATGTGCTAGTCACTTCTCAGCACTTCTTATTGAAGTGCTGGCCTCTGCTCTGCCCTTTCCTGCAGAATGGGACTGTGAGGGTAGCTCTCACCTCCTGACCCTCAGTGCATTTTTCCACTCAGCCCTGGGGAGTTTCCTGTGGTTAGCTATGGAAGAGAGTAAGGGCCACTTCTGCCCACCACACATGGCTGGTGGCTCATGAGAGAAAAGGCTTTTGAGTCACAAGTCCTGTGAGAGTCCTGGCTCTGCTGCTTTCTTCCTGAGGCGCCTGAGGAAGGTCTCAACATTTCCGGCCTCCACTTGCTCCTTTAAAGCACAGAAGGAGGAATATCTTATGAGGTTTGTATGAAGTTTATTTGGTGCTTTGCAAGTATAAATCATAATTCCCCTCTGCTTTGTTTGTTGAGTCCTGCCTGCTCAGAAGTTCTGTGACCAAGCCCTGTATCTGCCACAAAATTACGCGAGTGTGGCCTTATGTCAATAGCTAGAGGCAGGTGGAATCATGCTTAAAAGCACCTACTGTGTGTCCATTCTGAATTCATCACTTTGTGCCCATTGTTTAAGACACAAGTATGGAAAAGCACTCGGGGAGGCTGTGGGGCTGAGTGAGCTGAATGCCTGGGAGCTCACTTGCTGGCTCCTCCACCCACCGCCCATGCTTGTCATCAGCCAGCTGGGGAGCTTGGTTCTGAATAGGCTACTTTCCTGGTTTCATGTTTGTCTAGAAAGAAACGAAACATCTATACCACATATCCAGAATGCGTAACATGTACAGTTATGACTGTTCTATCAGATCAGAAACTTACTGGAAACGTTTAATGAAACAGTAGGAATCCCTGTAGGGCTAGTTTTATGGATGGTCTTCTGTGTGGTTTCTAAAAGAAATCGTGGGTGATATAATTTAAAATTATGTGTAGTGTTGTGCAACAATAGTAAGGAAGCCAATTGGTAGACGATCAGAGAAGGACAGCAGAGGCAAGTTTTGGACTCCCTGTCTGTGGAGGGGAACAAGATCTGAGTCGGTCTGACTCCACGCCCACCCACGCCCGCGGGGAAAGAGCACCCTTGAATTTGACCTATTACTCCTACAGCAGATGGTCCAGAGGAAATGTGCAGGCATTTTACATAAACATGCATCTTAAAATGAGATTTGGAGTAAAATGAACACGCACTTGGAGAGGACCTTCTCTTTCTGCCACATCTCATGATTGACTCCACTAAAGTAAATCCTGTGTCCCAGGCAGCAGCTGAACAACTGAGGGAAAGGCCACTACACCTTTCAAACATTAACTCACGAGTTGTGATGGGTCATCTGGCACTGCAATCCCTCCAATAGACTGTATTTCTCCTTGCCTGGCTTGGTGCCTCGCTTGAAAGAAGCCATTATGGTGTCCCCACTTCCCCCCAGGGAGGAGTCATCAATTATGTTTGGGTCTTCTCTCCTCTCTGCTTCCACTCATATAGAGGTGTAAAAAGCATAATAAGACAGCAGAAAATAAAAATAAGACATGGAATCTAACATATGCATCCACTGAGCCACAGAGCTAGGTAACTACCTACACTAATCCTTCCAAGGATTTGGTGCGTAGTTATTTCTACTTTACCTCTGTTTTACAGGTCAGGAAACTAAGAGGGATTTTTTTTCCTATGAGCCCTGTTACTGGTTGAATTGCATACTCTCCAAATTCGTATCTTGAAGTCCTAACCCTCAGTACCTCAGAATATGACCTATTTGTAAATAGGATCATTGCCAATGTAATTAGATAAGATGAAGTCATACTGGCATAGGATGAGCCCCTAATCCAATATGAATGGTGTCCTTATAAAAAGAGGAAATTTGGATACAGAGCCAGACATGCAAACAGGAGGACTGCCATTGTTCTATCGAGCACAGAAAGTCAACACCAAGACAAAAGTATGCCAAATTGCAGGGTTTATTGCCGGCGACCACGGAGGACTCACATCTCTCCAACCCGTGGCAGAGGAAGAAGGGTGACAAGACCTTTTTATACTCGCAAAACCACCTTGGGAGTGGGGGTGAGGACTGGAGATGGGAATGAAAGCTGTCAATTACCTCCTAGGCTGAGACAAGGTTGAGGGGGTCTTTGGACATTCCAAGGGCCAGGGGACTTTTGTCATTCCAATTGCCACTTAAGTGGTTTACAGAGGTTAAGATAAACATTAGCTTATATATTATTTGGACAGGTGTGGGGTCCACAGATTTTTCAGTTGCTTGGCGCCAGGATGGAATTATCCGGGGGTGCTTACTCTGGTCAGTACTGGTAAACAAAGGCCAGCAATTCTGATAGTTACAGATAAGAGAAGGCATGCAGTTTTACCTGTAAACTCAGCAGTTTACAGAAGCCAAGGTTAGCAGTCATTGTGAGAAGAATGGAAACAGTTTTGTCCTTTATAAAATGGCAGTGTACAGGTTCTAACTCTAGGCCAGCTATATCACACCATGTGAACACAAACGCAGAGACCAGAGCAGCACTTTTCCCAGCCAAGGAACACCAAGGATTGCCAGCAAACCACCAGAACCCGGGAGAGAGACCTGAAACAGCTTCTCCCTCCCAGCTCTCAGAAGGAAACGGCCCTGCTAACACCTTACTCTCAGATTTTCAGCCTCCAGAACTGTAAAATGATAAATTTCTGTCGAGAGCCACCTAGTTTGTGATACTTTCTTAAGGAAGTTCTAGGAAACTAACACAGTCCCCCGGTGAGTTCTTAGCAAAGCTAGGATTTGTGTTCAGCCCTTCTGATTCTTGATCTAATGCTCTTTTCTTCACAGAGCAGCTGCCTTATTTCCTGAGGAGAACTGACCACTTCCATCTGATTATCAGGGACTGACTCCTGGAAGAATTGAGCTTTGAACTGTGCTTAAAGGTGAGAATGTTTTGATGTGTAGAAAAGAGAGTGGAGAGTGAGGATCACACCAAGAGTGAGGAAGGCTCCAGGCAAGTTAAGGCTAGAACAGAGAACCCATATAAGGAAGTATCTGGTTAAAACTTGCGTATGCTGAGTACTAGCAATATGGCCTTGCAGTGGTTTATAAATCTGGTGGAGATAACAGTTGTGGCTAATACAAAGTCATTTAAGATTTCTGTGAGCCTGAGCGTGCCAGTAATCACAGGGTCAGGCTTTCATAAAACCAAGTTTTTTCTTCGTCTTCCTGATAAAGGCAGGATGGGAAGTAGAGAGGGAGAAGTTCCATTAAATATATCCAATAGCCCAGTCCTGCTGCTAGCAGACACTGCTCTCCTGAGTCAGTTACTTGAATCTTTGACTATTACGAGTGATCTTCTGTGTCTGGAAGACCTTTTTGTGTACCCAGTTAAGGTAAAAATATTAGGCAAAACATTTGAAAATGAAGTTTTCTTGTCCAAAAGAGCCAAGGGGTAAATTTTCAGAAAGTGTTTAACAAATTGGCACAAGTGAATAATTTTGGATAAACTGATCCTTGGGATAGCCAAGCCTAAGATCACAGATGGGGCTGGCTGGTTTGGTCCTTTAAGAGATTGCAACAACGACTTGTTATATCTCAACAATAAGCCCAGAAAATGCTTATTCAAATGGAGATAAAAACATGAGGCAGCCAGCTACAAAACTTTGTTCATTTATCTGCGTTGGACTGGAGGGTTTTTATATTGAGAATCTACATCTGTTAAAGGTCATCCCCAACTCTTGAGCATGTGAACCAGGCCTGCCAGTCCCCTGGTGACAGGCATATTTGATCTAATTGCAGGCTGCTCTCTTTGCCAGCTCTTTTTGACTGAACAAGTGCTGGCTGTTTTACCCCTGCCTTAGTTTGGAGTTGCACAAATGCTGTAATCCTGATGCAGCAGCTGAGAATGGCTCAGAAAATCACTCTGCAACGCAGTATCATTAGCAATATTAACACTTGCCTGTGGATTATTATCTTTGCGTATGTAATAATCAATGCTGAGGCAGAATGGCAGATTTATAATAAAACACAAAGCGTGCACCAAGAAAGGGTTCCACACAAACTGTCCTTCCCTCCCCTCCTCCCACCTGTGTACAACATTCCCTCATTCAATTTTGCTACCATCTGCACTCAATAACTGGAGGAGTACAATTTTGCTTCCATGTCTAGAAGAAAATGGGCATTATATTTTGACAGATGAGGAAGAGCTGTTTGAGAGTATTCGTTCTCAGATTCTTCTTTGCTATGCGTGGGTCACAGGGAGCCCTAATGTGACACACAGCAGTCACCCCTCCAACAGCTTGCTGTTTCCCTGGATTTCTGTTATGAAGCTAGGTCCAATTCCACTGCTCTGGGACCCAAAGATCTTTCTTTCTTATTCTAACTGAAGAAATTTTTATTTTTATTTATTTTGTTTTACTTTTTGGTTGACAGTAAGGAGCCCACGTTGCCCTCCTGGTTCTCTAAGATCTTCTGACTTTCCCCCAAGTCTTCTCTATTCTATAGCTTCTCCACAGATGAAGTTCTTAGGAACAACCTGGGAGACTTCCAGACCAGGGCCATGAACTTCTAAAAGCACAATGGGGAGAATTCAAGCTGGTCGTATTTTATTTTTTATTTTTTGTTTCTTCAGGGAAGTGGGGGAATGGAGTTTTGCTCTTGTCATCCAGGCTAGAATGCAATGACGTAATCTTGGCTCACTGCCACCTCCACCTCCCGGGTTCAAGCAATTCTCCTGCCTCAGCCTCCCAAATAGCTGGGATTATAGTCATGCACCACCACACTTAGTTAATTTTTGTATTATCTGTAGAGAGAGGGTTTTACCATGTCGGCCAGGCTGGTCTTGAGCTCCTGACCTCAGGTGATCCACTTGCCTCAGCCTCCCAAAGTGTTGGGATTACAGGCGTGAGCCACTGCCCCTAACCAAGCTGGTCATAACTGATTAAGAAGCTAATTACAAAACACAAAGTTGTCATTAATAAATGTGAACCTGAAAAAGCTAATCCTTCAAGATGGATCCCAAGTGGTTAATGGGCCTGAATTTAAAATAAAGTCAAGGCCAGTTGCTAACTAGAGGTCACATGGGGTACTCTGAGCTCCCAGTAAACCCACAACTCTGTTCCACTTCGGAATTTGCAGAGCTCACCTGAACCAGCCAATCAAGGATCATTTGTATTGACCCATGAGGGCTCAGCTATATCAATCAATCAGAAGCAAACTTGAATCTTTCATTTGCCTAAACAGACCTGACTAGGAACTTGGGTGGGGACTTTTTCTATAAAACCTGTATTAACGTATACAAGCCCCGTGAAGCATGTTAGTGCATAAAAGCAACTTTCATCTCTGAATCTTCTTTAGGGCAGTTACAATTTGGCAGTGGCGGTTTCAATATGTTAGATACAGTGAACTCCAAGTTTCTCTTGAAAAATCAGTGTGTCAGTCTGTTTAGCTCTCTTATTCTTTAATTCACTGAAGTTTAACTTCCTTGTAGTTTCAGTAAACAACATTTTCCACCAGTTCTAATCAGTAGTTCACATCTGTTACCCTGGTCCCCCGCCCCATCCTGACTCATCCTGGTCACCTGCTCTGGTCACCTGCTTTAACCCCTGCTTACCTGCTCTAAACTGCCCGTAACTGTCCTTCCCACAAAACTACACACCCCGCCACTCCAGCTCCTATCCCTGCTCCCTTTAAAATAGCCAATCAGAATTAGACTAGATTTTGTGGTCTAACCCTAGTCAATAGGGGAAGGACACAGCAGTAGGGACGACCACTGTCAGGGTGTAAGTACCCTTTCCCCTCCTTGCCCAGGTAGCACTCACCATGTTTTATCTGTGAGCCACACCCTTCTGTAGAAGTAAATTGCCTTGCTAAGGAAATTTATATTTGAGTGCTACTTCTTTTGCGGTATTGAAAATTCTACTTATAACAAATAGCACATAGCCAGTAAGTGGTGAGCTCAAAAATTTAACTAGGTTCAGGTACTTTCCTTCTCATTTTTTTCTATTACATGATTTTTTTCCTACTACATGTTCTTTCTGATTTGAAACAACCTACAGCTTTTCTAACTTTGAATGAGTTTGTTTCATCCAAATGGCTTGCATCTGCCTTGTTAATACATACAGGCCCCTTGAAGAATTTTAGTGCAGAAAAGCTACTTTCAGATCTGAATCTCCTTTAGAGCAACAGTCGTTAACAAGTAATTTTAAAGAACAGTATCTGTAATTAAAGTACAAAGTGAAAATTTTGCTTACTCTTTCATCAGCAGCTATTTCCATGATGTTGATACTGCCAGCTTTGCTAATTTACAAGCTATTGTTTTCACTAATAATGATATTTTCTTGCTCTGCAGACAACCATAAGCATGCATGCATGAGAGAGAAAGAGAGTAGAACAGTCCATGTTTTAATATTCTCAAGTACTTGGTTTTTCTTCCTTAAAAAAACCTTTTTTAGCAAGTGAAGGGAACTACAAAATTGTTTTCTACTTCTGTCTTAGCAGGAGTCAAAACTGTAAAGGATTTTTCCAAATATGCCCTGACTTCTTCATGTTCTCAAAGACAGTTTGATTAAATGAGGATATTTACTCAACTTTTTTTGTTTAATTTTGGAGCATTAGAACCTCTTCATGAGGTTGTCTCGTGATATTGCCTAGCCTTTATCAGCCAACAGCCACCCAATCCCCAGATAACTGAGGCACCCTAGCCAGGAAAAGCACAGTGACCCAGCTAGCCCCCAGCTGATCTTGGACATGTGAGCAAGAAACACTTTCTGTTGTGCTACTGGGGTTTTGTGATTGTTTGTTACACAGCACACACTAATTGATACAGTCCTCAGTCCACCTGCCCCTCCACCCAAACTGCAGTGGCCCTAGGAGTAACGGCAATAAACTTGTAGCTTATCCAGAATACTGATAAAGGGTAGGGAAAAGTCCACCTGGAATTTATTATTTAGCCAGCATGGTTTACAGTGGGACTCTACCGTGTGACTGGTCAGCTGAGAGTTGAACACATTCTATACTCAGTTTCAATTTCTGTGGGATGACTGAGAAATGTTGTGCCTTCCTTTACAGTTCCCTTCTCATCCTTGACACTTGTGGGAAGAAAAAAAAATCCTCTTAAATTTCCTTTCTTATTTAAGAAAAATTCATAAGTGTTAGAAATAATAGTTTAAGATCGAGACCATCCTGGTCAACATGGTGAAACCCTGTCTCTACTAAAAATACAAAAAAATAGCTGGGCATGGTGGTGCGTGCCTGTAACCCCTGCTACTCAGGAGGCTGAGGCAGGAGAACTGCCTGAACCCAGGAGGCGGAAGCTGCAGTGAGCCAAGATCACGCCATTGCACTCCAGCCTGGGTAACAAGAGTGAAACTCCATCTCAAAAAAAGAGAAATAATAGTTTGCTTTAAACAGTTTCTTCAAAAGTCCTCTTGCTTTTTGCTAGAAGCCCTATCCTATGTGGCTGTTAGACATGCTCCAGGTGCACAGTACATTCTATGTCCTTGTACTTCCACCTAGATACCTGTGCTGGATGTGCTCGCAGCCTGCTCCAGCTCACAGCCTATGCCCCTTCCTTATTTGGACTTCCTTCTTTTGCTCTCCATTGCCTTTATCTGTTTAGAAAAGTTTCAAGTTATTAGCCAGTCGGGTTTTAGTTTAGATTGTGAGGTCTGTCTCCAGCCAGTGGAAATCAGACACAGCAGTAAGGACAACCCCAAATGCGTAAGAAATAAATCTGTCTGCTTTCCTTTGTTCATAGCACTCTCATAGCAAGATTGCTAACAGGAGCACCCTTTCTGCTGGAGGTAAAAAGAACTGTTTTGCTGAGAGATCCTTTGTCCCAGTACTAATTTTTCTTTGCGGCACCAAGAAGAAAAATTTTATACATAACAATACTCTTCTTTCTTTTTGAAGAGCTGAGACAAAGGAACACATAGAGAAACCAGAGGAAGCAGTTATTTTATGCAGTGTGATGTTGGGAACTCTAAGATGCATCTGTTTCCCCTAAAATTTTTCTTACTGGCCTGCGTTTTAGAAAGATTATCCACTTCTTTGGAAGAAAGCATTGTTTAAAAAAAAAAAAGTAACCAAAGAAAACTAAAATACTAGTATACCCACCAAAAGGTGATCATTAGGTTATTAATCCTTCAACATGGATTGTAATCAAGAATGTCGCTAGAACTGGGAGAAACCTTAGAAATCAATAATCCGGCCTTTCATTTTACATAAGAAATGTAATCCTGGGAGAGTCAGGTGACTTTGTCTGAGATAAAATAGCTTAAGCTGGAATTAACGTTCAGGATTCCAGACCCCACGTTCAATACCTCTTCCACCAGTGTGTTTGTCAGGGGGAAGCTTCCAGCCCCTCATAGAAGAAGACCCTGTATATATCAGATAGTCTCACTAGATGTTAACTTACCAAGCAACACTAGCTACCAAGTGCTACCCATTTAAAATTGAGCAGCCTTGTGGACCACTCATACACAATGATTTATTCAGGGAAACGTCAATCTGACAGCCAAAAAAACCCTGAAAATTTAAATCATTATTAAACTATTTCAATAAGCATCAAAGGAGATTGCCATAAGTAAAACCCAGTGAACTTTCTTAAACTTCTATTTCCTCATCTTCTTTATAACGCTCACATATGGCTGCCTCCATCCTCTCCTTCCTCTTTTCAGACCGTCCCAAACTTTCCCCAATTTCCAGGCCATGCTATGGTTCATTTATCCTCTTTTCTCTCCTCTTTTGGATCTGTCCCTCTCCTAGTGACTCAGTTGGCCTTCTTTCTTTGCATTTGCAGTTCTTTCTCTACCCAATACTCTTATTCTGCGTAAAAAGGCTTGGGAATCTAGTGGACAAAATAAACTCAGTGGGTAGGGTTGGGAGAGAAGCTACGTATACATAGGACATAAAAGTGCCAGTGCAGGCCTTGTCTCTGCGCTAATTCCTCAGAAGAGTGCTGATGTGTTGAATTTGCTAAATACATAAATATTTGCTTAATAAGGAAATGTCACACGTGTAATGAAGCATGCCTGCTTCAAGGGCTACAGGAGGAGCAAAGGAAACAAAAGCTGTAAATTTGTAATCCAAGACATGTAGATATAATTGTAGCAAAGTCGCTGGTGTCAAGGAGGAGATCTTACAGTCTAGCAAAAGAAACTGAGCAAAGATTTGGCTTTGATCCTGTTGATTGCAAATAATGAAGTCAAATTAGTAGTGAAGGATCTATCATATTTTCACTACCAGGAAGTTTTTCAGTACTAGATGTCAGGCAAGCCATTGATTATTGTGTCTCTTTTTATGGTGGGTTTAAGAAGAAGGATGTTCCCTTGACTCTAATCTGGAGTTCAAAAAAAAAGAAATGAAGTTTATCATTCCATGCTCTAACAATTAGTGAGCACAGTTATTAAAGGAATTATGCAAGGTACAGGCTATAAATCCCTGGAAATTATTTCCTTGTGAAAATGATTACCTCAACTCTATTGTAATGCCATCTTCATTTTTACATACAAAAAATTAAGTTGAGAAAATGTTTAAAACTAATTAGATTCCAGGAAAGCCAATTAGGCAAGAACTAATTCTATATTCAAATGAAGATAATGGATAGATTATTATGACAAGGTAAAGATGGAGAATGGAAGAGGAGGAATCACAGCAGAAGAAATGCCATAAAATGCATCAGGTTTCTTGAAGGTCAGCTCCCCACTTCAAGATGTCAACGTTCTCACATCTCCATTGTCAGTCTCCACAATTGGGAGTTTTTTCCTTGTAATTTAACACAACGGAATAGAGTCAGGACAGACCTATTTCTCTTGCCGAAAAGACATCTCTAAATTGCTGGAATGCTACTTCTAAAATAGTGAATAACGTGATCTCTCCTTTGGGTATAATTTTTAATTCATTCCTGTCAACTTTTAGTAATTTTTTGTTTGTACCGTTAATGATCTTAAAATGTCATTGCACTTTTTTTGAGTTGCGTAATACTGATATAGAAGGGAAGTGCACTGTCCCTTTAAAGGGCGCCGAAGGGGGAAAGGAAGTGCTGGGTAGAGGAGGGCGTGGTCCTTGGCTAGGGCTCCACCCCTGGGCCTGGGCCCACGGACCTAGGTGAGGACAGGCATCTTTTTTTCCTGCCCAAACGCTGCGTTTCCCTAGACCACCTTGGCCTGCCACGCCCCCACCCTGTGCTTATAACCGGCCTCCCCACTCCGCCTCTTGAGGAGGCGGAGGCGGAAGCGGAGGCGGAGGCAGGGGCGGAGGCAGGGAGGGAGAGGCGGAAGGGGAGGGAGGGGGAGGGAGGGGGAGGGAGGGGAGGGAGGGGGAGGGAGGGGGAGGGAGGGGAGGGAGGGGGAGGGAGGGGAGGGAGGGGGAGGGAGGGGAGGGAGGGGGAGAGGGAGGGAGAGGGGGAGGGCTAACCTGAGGTCAGGCGTTCAAGACTAGCTTGACCAACATGGTGAAATTTCATCTCTACTAGAAAAAAAAAATTAGCTGGGTCGGGTGGCGGGGGACTGTAATACCAGCTATTTGGGAGGCGGAGGCAAGAGAATCACTTGAACCCAGGAGATTGCGCCACTGCAGTTAAGCCTTGGCAACAAGGCAAATTCCGGCTCAAAACCAAGAAAAAAAACCCGTACAAAGCGGACACACAGACGGCTGGTCTTCCAGAGGATCATGTTGCCAGAGGAACGCACCAGCAGGGACCGGAACGCCTCCGGCAAGTTACCTACCCGCAGAAGGAGCCGGAGTTTGGCCAGGGCAGTCTGAGGAGAACCCAGGCTGTTCAGCACGCCCTGACTCCAGGGGAAAGCTTTACCACTCAATTGCCTTCCGTCATTTTCCACCCGCTGAGTTTTGCTGAAAACCTTGTATTCATTCTTGAAGCCCACCAACCCATACACCAAGGCAAGAACCTGGGAGACAGTTGTCTGTCCTTAAAGTAGATGGCCTCATTGGGCTGGTTAACATAAGCTGCCTATGGACCGCAAGACTAGAACAGCTCTATAACACGCCCACTGGGGCTTCAGGAGGTGTAAATATTCACCCCTTAGGCACTGCCACGGGGTTACAGCCCCACAACCTGTCCCCCGTATACTCGCCTAGAGAGTTGAGCGGTGGGACACTGAAGAAGTGAGCCACTTCCCCACAGCATGCCCTGCGAGAGGGACAAGGGAGCTTCTCTCATTTCAATACTAGTTCTTCCACCATCTTTTTGCAAGAAAAAAAGTCTCTTTTAACCTCTACTGTCCCAAAATACGGAAAGTAAAATAAATTGCCACAAAGACAGTTTCTGAGATTATTATGTAATACATGAAAGACAGCTATTTATGCCGGGCCTGGAGCCTCATGCCTGTACTCCCAGCATTCGAGAGGCCGAGGCGGGCGGGTCATCTGAGGTTAAAAAATGGCGAAACCCCGTCTCTACTAAAACTACAACAAATTAGCTGGGGTTGGTGGCAGGCGCCTGTAATCCCAGCTATGCGGGAGGCTGAGACAGGAGACTCACTTGGAACCTGGGAGGCAGAGGTTGCAGTGAGCCGAGATCATGCTGCTGTACTCCAGCCATGGAAATTTGAACTGTATTTATGCAAAAAAAAAAAAAAAAATCCAAGATCGTATTGGGGGCCAGTTCTAATGGTGATGTTTGCTATTGTTGTCTTTGGATATCTCTTTAATTCGGCAGAAAACTACGTGCTCATGATGGTTAGTGATGTGTGCCTCAGCAGCAGCAGCAGCAGCAGATGCGATGACAAAGTCGAGACATCAAATAATATAACCTTCAAAATGTCCATCATCTAATCCAAGATTCTCATGCAGAGAAGCCAGAAAATGTGACCCAAAAACAAAACCAGCCTTTTAGCCAGACCCATCATCTTCCAGTAATTTGCCAAAATGACAAATACAAAGGGAAAGAGGAAAGGCACAGAACACATGCTTTCCAGGCCTTTGAGAAAACGTGTTGTTCCTTTGGCCACATATATGCAAATCTTTAAGAAGGTGATATTGTAGACCTCAAGGGAATGAGTACTGTTCAAAAAGGAACGCCCCACAAGTGTGATCATAGCAAAACGGGAAGAGTCTACAATGTCACCCAGGGTGCTGTTGGCATTGTTGTAAACAACTAAGTGAAAGACAAGATTCTTGCAGAGCCGAGGTAGCTTCCTGAAATGTGGGAAGGAAAATGATTAGAAAAAGAAAGAAGCCAAAGAGAAAGGCCCCTGGGCTTAACGGAAGCTCCAGCCTGCTCCACCCTGGAAAGCACTGTGAGGGAGCTAATGGGAGGGAGCCTGAGCTTCTGGAACCCATTCCCTGTGAATTCGTGCATAATAGATGTTAAACAAATAAAACACCTCTGAACTGTAACAAAAAAAAAAAAAAGGAAAAAAGAAACCATGTAACCAATAGAGGAGTGTGTGTATGTGGTATGTGGTGTTGTGTGTGACTAGGGAAGAAAAAACAAAAAACAGGCAAACATTTAGGATCAAAATATTTGAAAAAGATGCAATGGGATGAGACAAGAAAGGCACACGTAGGTTACTTATTCTGATTGTTGGGTTGGATGCTGCTTATTGTTACATGATATCGTGAATGGATCAAGGATGATGGCGTATTGACACCCAAAAGTCATGGTTAACACAGTTCTGTGCATCTGAAATGCAGGAGAGCAGGGTGGGAAGTAAAAAGGAAGAGTAGACAAGAACACGGCATTATGAAGAGTCTGGGGCAGAATACAATGTAACTTTCTAGAGCATAAAGAAAGGCCAATGTGAGCACTGCTGGAACTGGAGGACATTATGTTAAGTGCAATAAGCCAGGAACAGAAAGTTAAACACCACATGTTCCCACTCATATGTGGAAGCTAAAAAAAAATGTTGGTCTCATAGAAACAAAAAGTAGGACAGAGGATACAGAGGATGGGGAGGGTAGAGGGAAGGGCGGGTCAGGGGCAGGGCAGGGAGAGATTTGTTAAAGGACAAAATTACAGCTAGATATGAGTAAGTTCTAGTGTTCTGTACCACTGTGAATAATATATAGTTTAAAAAAGCTAGAGGAGGAGGATAAGGAATCTTCCCAACCCAAGAAATGATTATTGTTTCAGACGATGGATATGTTAATTACTCTGATCCAATCACCACACGTTAGGTTTCAAAACATCACTATATATCCCCGTGAATGTGTACAATTATTATTTGTCAGTTTAAAAGTTTTTAAAAGATTAATTTTTTTTTTTTTTTGAGATGGAGTTTCGCTGTTGTTACACAGACTGGAGTGCAATGGCATGACCTCGGCTCACTACAACCTCCGCCTTCTGGGTTCAAGCAATTCTCTTGTCTCAGACTCCCGAGTAGCTGGGACTACAGGTACGCACCACCATGCCCAGCTAATTTTTTTTTTTTGTATTTTTAGTAGAGTCGGGGTTTCACCTTGTTGGCCAGGATGGTCTCGATCTCTTGACCTTGTGATCCACCCACCTCGGCCTAAGTGCTGGGATTACAGGCGTGAGCCACCACGCCCAGCCTAAAATTTTTTAAAAAGAAAAAATTTTTTTCTCGTGCCTGTAATCCCAGCAATTTGGGAGGCCAAGGTGGGCAGATCACAAGGTCAGGAGTTTAAGATAAGCCTGGCAAACATAGTGAAACCCCCATCTCTACTAAAAATACAAAAAGAAAAAAAAAATCAGCCCGCCATGGTGGTGGGTGCCTGTAGTCCCAGCTACTTGGGAGGTTGAGGAAGGAGAATCACTTAAACCCGGGAGGCAGAGGTTGCAGAGAGCTGTGATCGAACCACTGCACTCCAGCCTGGGCAACAGAGCAAGACTCTGTCTCAGAAAAAAAAAAAAGAAAAGAAAAAGAAAAAAGCCAATATGCCTGACACATGGAAAATCAACAAGATGTATATCTCGGGGTGGACTCTCACTGACCCATACCACAGAGACCGTTATTTAAGCATTTACTAACTCATGATGTGAGATCCAATAGTCGTAAAGTCTGGAATGTTTAACCACTTAACATGGGTGAGGGTAGAGAAGTCCCATAGTAGCACTCAATAAATGTTAGTTCACATCCCCTTTATAACTGTAAAGTTTTGCAAAGTCAGTACTGTTGTTTATTTTCATATGGAGAAATAACAGAGAACAAGCATGATATCATGCAAAAAACACTTCAAGGAAGAGTTCTAGCTTTGCCAATAACTAGCTGTATGATATTAGGCAAATTATTCTCACTGGGCTCCATCTGCAGCAAACGGAGTTTAGTATATTGGAAATTTCCAAGTGAGTTCCACAAAATACTAATGCCCGGTAGGATATTAATAGGAGCTGAATGAGAAACAATCTGTGATCAGGTGCTATTTGGGAGGTAGACTAAATGTGACCCCCCCCAAATTCATATTTTGAAGTCCTCACCTCCTGTGTAGCTGTATTTGGAGATGGAGCTGCTAAGGAAGTATTTAAGGTAAAATTAGGTCATAAGGATGCAGAATTGATACAACTGGATTAGTGTCATTAACAGAAGTGGCATAGAAGAGCACCCCTCACTCTCTCCAAGCCCATCCTCCAAGGAAAGACCACGTGAAGAAAACGGGAGTGCAGCTATGTGCAAGCCAGGAAGAGAGCCTTCACTGGAAACTAACTGGTCAGCACCTCCATCTTGAGATCTTGAGCTTCCAACCTCCAGATGATAAGAACAGTAATTTTTGTTGTTTAAGCCTTCTAGCCGTGGTATTGTTTGTTGTGGCAGCCCAAGCTGCCAAATACAGTTTTACATAGAACCCTTCTCAAAGATTTCTAATGCACAGTAGCCTGTTAAATACTCTGAGAAGTTCTACAGTGAAAAAACAAAAAACAAGGGAAATTTATCTAATATATTGTTTCCGGAAGTTATATATCTATTGAACACGTTTTAAAAACCACCATCTTTCGAAACACAGCTTGGGAAACACTAGCCAGGATTTTTCAGGTCTTTTTCAGTTCTGAAACTAGGATTTCTTTTAAAACCTATACAGTGTAACTGATAAAGTTAGATTTAAACACAAGAGGGAGACTCCACTTATAAACCATGTTACAACAATGAATTGCAAACTTATCGTAAATCTACAGGCGCACAGTGAATGTAGTAAACACTTGAAAAACACCATCATAGGCCAGGTGCAGTGGCTTAAATCTGTAATCCCAGCACTTTGGGAGGTTGAGGCGGGTGGATCACCTGAGGCCGGGAGTTTGAGACCAGCCTGGCCAACATGGTGAAACCCTGTCTCTCCTAAAAATACAAAAATTAGCCAGATGTGGTGGCGCGCACCTGTAATTTCAGCTGCTCGGGAGGCTGAGACAGAAGAATCGCTTGACCCCAGGAGGCAGAAGTCGCAGTGAGCCAAGATTGTATCACTTCACTCCAGCCTGAGCAACAGAGCAAGACTCCATCTCAAAAAAAGGAAAAAAGAAAAGTAGCATTATTGCTTTGTGTGGAGATAGCTTCTGTGTTCTTTCAGGACAACTTGAGAACCTGTACCAACAAAAACTCCTCTGGGATCTCTATTCCATAAATACTGAGTGCCTACTCGGTGTCAGACACCGTTCTAAACAGTAGCATGATAGATGGCATCATGCAACAACAAAATGTGTCAGAGCAGAGCTCTCGCTGCAAACACTCATTTGTACTGATTCTTAGCTACAGCATGAGCAAAAGCGTAGCAGCTTGGCTAGCTACCAGCAGATGACAGTAGAAGTCACTTCTTGACTGGCGTTTTAGATTAGGAAGGTGTAGAAGCAGCACCACCCGTAATCAGAACCACTCTGTGGTGCCAATGTGTGACTTAGGGACAGTTATCTAATCCATCTGGGGTGAAGCTTCCCTAATAAAATACTGGAGATGATAAAACACCTACCTCTTAAGTTGTCTTGAGAGTTACATGAGATAAAACATTTAAAGTGCTTTGTCTTCAACATGAAGGAAGGGTTCATAAATGTTAGTTACTACTTAGTATGGTTGATACTGTTCTCATGCCATTTGACAAAATGTCAGTTTGCCAAAAGAGGAGTAGAACCAGATGGATAAAAATAGGATTGCTTCACAGAGCAATAACAATATCAGCAATAAAGGAAAAGAAAATCTAAATACCTAAAAATACAACAAAGTGTGCAATACAATCTTAAGGTAATCATTAGAAAGAAAGCAAAAAAAAAAAACTGAACAGGTTTTTAAATTACTATTTGTTCCACAGGTCACTTTTAATGTATCTTAGTTGCCTGATAACTCCCTACCTGCTCTAATTCAACATAATTGTGAATTATTTGTAAATTTCCTATTCATCAAAAATGTAGCAGATTTGCAAACAGAGTTTCAGGCTAAATAGCCATGGGAATCGTGGGCCTATTAGAAACCTTTTTTCTTAAGCTTATTGTTTATTGGACAAAGGAGAAGTTGTTTCAAGACTAGAACCTCTGGAATGACTGAACTAAAATGAGCCAGAATTTAGAATTTAGAAACCTCAGAGCCAGATTACCTCATTTCTTGAAAACATTTGGAGGAAAAACACCAGGGAACTGAGCTGTAATGGGGAGGTGGGTAAAAGGGCTAAAATCCTCTTATATACCCTTGAGAACTATTTGCACATCAAAGGTTCCCAAAGCAGAGACAAATTATTTCTAGGGATAATCTAAATATGCAAATATTGCTGTGTATTGAATGAATCTGTCCATTCGGGAACGACTGTGATGGTTCAGGGCGTGGATGATTTCACTACGATCTCAAGAGTTCAGTTACAGAGGAAAGCGGTTCCCAAACATCCCACACGTTTCCCGAGTGACAGACAGTGATGTCTCACAAGACAGGCTACTGTTTTTATGAGATCTCCACAACCTGAACAGATGAGCAACTGAACAGTAAGAGTCTCATTTTTATGACCATTCACGTGCTGACATTGAACAAGGAGAAAATAGAAGATAAGCAACGCTGACGAAATGTGTCAGTGGCTTAGAATCATTCAAAGGCTATTATTATTTTTACCACTTATGCGGCCAGATTTTTTAAATGGAAAATTTGGAAGGATTTCTCAAACTGCTATTTTTTTCCCCCAGAATATGTACTTTTATTTTTAGCATCTTTTATTATTATTATTATACTTTAAGTTCTGGGGTACATAAGTTCTGGGGTACATGTGCAGAATGTGCAGGTTTGTTGCTTAGGCATACACGTGCCATGGTGGTTTGCTGCACCCATTAATCCATCATCCATATTAGGTATTTCTCCTAAAACTTTCCTTCCCCTATCCCCTCACCCCCGACAGGCCCTGGTGCATGATGCTCCCCTCCCTGTGTCCATGTGTTCTCACTGTTCAACACCCACTTATGAGTAAGAACATGCAGTGTTTGCTTTTCTGTTCTTGTGTTAGTTTGCTGAGAATGATGGTTTCCAGCTTCATCCATGTCCCTGCAAAGGACATGAACTCATCCTTTTTGTGGCTGCATAGTATTCCATCGTGTGTATGTGCCACATTTTCTTTATCTAATCTATCATTGTTGGGCATTTGGGTTGGTTCCAAGTCTTTACTATTGTGAACAGTGCTGCAATAAACATACATGTGCATGTGTCTTTATAGTAGAATGATTTATAATCCTTTGGGATATATCCAGTAATGGGATTGCTGGGTCAAATGGCATTTCTATTTCTAGGTCCTTGAGGAATCGCCACACTGTCTTCCACAATGGTTGAACTAATTTACACTCCCACCAACAGTGTAAAAGTGTTCCAATTTCTCCACATCCTCTCCAGCATCTTTTGTTTCCTGACTTTTTAATGATCGCCATTCTAATTGGTGTGAGATAGTATCTCAATGTGGTTTTGATTAGCATCTCTCTAATGACCAGTGATGATGAGCTTTTTTCATATGTTTGTTGGCTGTATAAATGTTTTCTTTTGAGAAGTGTCTGTTCATATCCTTTACCCACTTTTTGATGGGGTTATTTCTTGTAAATTCTTTATAGATGTCAGATTGATAGACTGCAGAAATTTTCTCTCATTCTGTAGGTTGCCTGTTCACTCTGATGATAGTTTCTTTTGCTGTGCAGAAGCTCTTTAGTTTAATTAGGTCCCATTTGTCTATTTTGGCTTCTGTTGCCATTGGTTTTGGTGTTTTAGTCATGACGTCTTCGTCCATGCCTATGTCCTGAATGGTATTGCCTAGGTTTTATTCTAGGGTTTTATGGTTTTATGTCTTAAGTTTAAGTCTTTCATCTATCTGGAGTTAATTTTTGTATAAGGTGTAAGGAGGGGGTCCAGTTTCAGCTTTCTGCATATGGCTAGCCAGTTTTCCCAACACCATTTATTGAATAGGGAATCCTTTCCCCATTGCTTGTTTTTGTCAGGTCAAACTGCTATTTTCTTTTATTTTGGCTTGATTTATTTATTGCCCCCACTTCAGAAATTTCTTCTTGAAATTGCCCCGATATCAGGTTCCAGAGGAGAGAAGCAAATAACAAAGATTAATCCTGAGTATATAGATACAAATAAAATAGAAAAGGAATGTGAAAAATCATTGCATTTACTAATAAAAGTAGTTTAGTATTCTTTTTGTGATTGATCAATATGCCAAAAATACAAAGCACACACACACAAAAGTTCAGTAAAACAAATATAGACCATTATTCAGCTCCACAGCACAATGATTTGCTGTAATTTCTCTTAATTACTTCTCTCTACGTTTTATGCCAACTTTATTGTGGTAGCAGACTTATAAAATCATCCCTCAAGGAGTCCTACCCTTTTATATTCCCTTCTCTAGAGCATGGAAGGGACCTGTAAATATGATGGGATCTTTCACGATTTGGTTGTGGTATATATTGTACAGTTGATTTGAAGAAAGAGAGACTAGGGTTGGGGGCAAGGGGAGGGAGAGCATTAGGACAAATACATAACGCATGAGGGGCTTAAAATGTAAATGACAGGTTGATGAGTGCAGCAAACCACCATGGCACATGTATACTTATGTAACAAACCTGCACGTTCTGCACATGTGTCCCAGAACCTAAAGTATAGTAAATAAATGGAAGGAAAAAAGGGAGGGAGGGAGGGAAAGAAAGAAGAGAAAAAGAGAGAAAACAGAAAGAAAGAGAGAGAAAGAAAGAAAGAAAAAGGAAGGAAAGAAGGAAGGAAGGAAGGAAAAGAAAGGGAGGAGAGGGGAGAAGGAAAGGGGAAAGAAAGGAAAAGAAAAAGGATAGCTGGGCTCAGTGGCTCATGCCTGCAATCCCGGCACTCTGGGAAGCTGAGGCAGGAGGATTGCCTGAGTCCAGGAGTTTGAGATCAGCCTGGGCAACGTAGTGAAACCCTGTCTTTACTAAACATACAATAAAGTTAGCTGCGCATAATGGTGTGTGTGCCTGTAATCCCAGGTGCTCAGGAGGCTGAGATGGGAGAATCACCTGAGCCTGGGAGGTTGAGGCTACAGTGAGCCAAGTTTGCACCACTACATTCTGACCTGGGCAACCAGAGTGAGACCTTATGTCAAAAAAAGAGAAAGAGAGGAGAGACTAAGCTTGGTCGTCCTGACCTGTCCAGGTGAGCCTTTAAAGAGGGCAAATCTCTTTCTGGTAAAAGAGGTTAGAAGTATGAGAGAAATTTGATGCAAGAGAGATTCTAGCTTTGCTCACTTTGCAAATGGAGAGGGGCCACATGCCAAAGAAAGTAAGCTAGCCCTTGGAGCTGAGAACAGGCCCTGAGTGACAGCCAGCGAGGAAACAGAGAGTTCATTTCCATAACCACAAGGAACTGAATTCTGTCGACATCCTGGATGAAGCAGAAAGCAGATTCTTCCCAATAACCTACAGAAACAAACATTTCTGGTCATATATATAAAAATCTGAGCATTATTTTATCTTTCCTTTCCAAAAATAGAATCCCCGTGGAATGTGGGGTTAGACAAAATGTATGTATTCTGTTCCCACAAGTCCGTGCTCTTTGAATCTAGATTTCTTTTTCATAGCATAATGTTTTTGAGATGCATCCATATTGCCATATATAATATTAGTTCATCTTACTGCTGAGTATTTCTCTCTTATTTATTTATTGAGGTAGGATCTCACTCTGTCACCCAAGTGGAAGTACAGTGGTGAGATCATGGCTTACTGTAGCGTCAACCTTCTGTACTCAGGTGATTCTTCCAACTTAGATTCCCAGGTAACTAAGACTACAGGCATGCACCACCATGCCCAGCTGATATTTTATTTTTTGTAGAGACAGGCTTTTGCCATGTTCCCCAGGCTGGTCTTGAACTCCTGGGCTAAAGTGATCTGCTCATCTCAGTCTCCCAAAGTGCTGGGATTACAGGTGTAAGCAACAATGCCCCACTGAGTATTTATTTTAATGTATGAATATGCTAAATCGGTTTATCCATTTATCTGCTGTGTCCATTTTGCTTCAGTCCAGTTTTTGGCTATTACAAATAAAAGTGCTGTAAACATTCATACGTAAGTATCTGTGTGAACATATGTTTTTATTTCACTTAGGTAAATATATAAAAGAAAATTGCAAAGTTGTATGTTAAGTATCTGCCTAACTTTGTAAGAAACTGCCAACATTATTTCCAAAGTAATTGTATTATTTTATATTCCTACCATCAATTGCACGGGAGTTCCAGTTACTCTGCATCTTCACCAACACTTAATACTGTCAGCCTTCTACATTTTAGCTATTCTGGTGAATGTAGTCATACCTCACTATGGTTTAGTTTTTTGTTGTTGTTGTTTGACTGGTTTAATTTGAGACACAATCTCCTCTGTCACCCAAACTGGAGTGCAGTGGCCCAATCATAGCTCACTGCAGCCTCAAACTCTTGGGCTCAATCCATCCTTCTGCCTCAGTGTTCCAAGTAGTTACGACCGGAAGCACACACCACCATACCCAGCTAACTTTTGTTTGTTTGAGACATGGTCTCACTCTGTTGTCCAGGCTGGAGTGCAGTGGCACGATCTTGGCTCACTGCAACCTCTGCCACCCAGGTGCAAGCAGTCCTCCCATGTCAGCCTCCCAAAATAGCTGAGATGACAGGTGAGCAATATCACACCCAGCTAATTTTTAAAATTTTTTGTAGAGATGGGGGCTTGGCCATGTTGTCCAGGCTGGTCTTGAACTCCTGGGCTCAAGTGATCTGCTCACCTCAGCCTTTCAAACTCAACATGATTTTAATTAGCATTTCTATGATGGCTAACGGTATTGAGCCCCTTCTCATATTCTCATTGGTCATCTGTATATTTTCTTTGGTCAAATGCCTGTCTAAATGTTTTTCTCATTGTTATAACTGAGTCATAAGAAGTCCTCTTATATTCCGTCTACCATTTTTTTGTCAAATACATGTTATTGAGAAAATGTTTTTCTTTTTCATTTTCTTAACAGTGGAATTCAAGGGCAGCAGTTTTTAATTTTGATGGAGTTCAATTTATCGGTTTTTTCCTTTTTTGACTTGTGCTTTATAAATGCAATCCAAGAAAATTTTGTGTACCCCAAACCACAAAGGCTTTCTACCAAGTTTAAAGTAAATCTTTAAGCTTTGGAAAGCCAAGGCAGGAGGATTGCTTGAGGCCAGGAATTTGATACCAGCCTGGGCAACATAATGAGACCTTACCTGTGCAAAAAATAAAAATAAAATTCATTAGCCAGGTGTGGTAGCACACATTTGTGGTTCTTGCTACTTGGGAACCTGAGGCAGGAGTGTCACTTGAACCCAGGAGTCTGCAGTGAGCTATGAAGGCACTCCTGTACTCTAGCCTGGGTGATAGAGTAAGACCATGTCTCAATACATACATACCTACACACATGCAATAAATCACCAATGTCCATGTCTCAATACATACATACACACACACATACAATAAAACACCAATGTCCATGTCTCAAAACATACATGCACACACACATACAATAAAACACCAATGTCCATGTCTCAATACATACATGCATACACACATACAATAAAACACCAATGTCCATGTCTCAATACATACATACACACACACATACAATAAAACACCAATGTCCATGTCTCAATACATACATGCATATACACATACAATAAAACACCAATGTCCATGTCTCAATACATACATGCATATACACATACAATAAAACACCAATGTCCATGTCTCAATACATACATGCATACACACATACAATAAAACACCAATGTCCATGTCTCAATACATACATGCATATACACATACAATAAAACACCAATGTCCATGTCTCAATACATACATGCATACACAGATACAATAAAACACCAATGTCCATGTCTCAATACATACATGCATACACACATGCAATAAATCACCAATGTCCATGTCTCAATACATACATACACACATACAATAAAACACCAATGTCACATAACATCTTATTTTATAGAGATGGAGTCTCGTTATGTTGCCCTAGCTGGTCTCAAACTCCTGGACTCAAGCGATCCTCCCACCTCAGCCTCCCAAAGCACCAGAATTACAGGTGTGAACCACTGCACCCCACCCCAATATCACTTATCTTAATTGTAACAGGTTTATAGTAAGTCTCAAATTTAGATAGTATAAGATCTGTAACTTTGTTCTTTTTCAAAATTGCTTTGACAGTTTTTTGTTTTTTTAAGACGGAGTCTCTCACTGTCACCCAGGCTGTAGTGCAGTGGTGTGATCTGGGCTCACTGCCATCTCCGGCTCCTGGGTTCAAGTAATTCTCCTGCCTCAGCCTCTCGAGTAGCTGATACTATAGTCATGTGCCACCACACCCAGCTAATTTTTGTGTATTTTTAGTAGAGACAGGGTTTCACCACATTGGCCAGGATGGTCTGGATCTCCTCACCTCGCGATCCACCTGCCTCAGCCTCCCAAAGTGCTGGGATTACAGGCATGAGCCACCGCACCTGCCTATTTTTTTTTATTTTTTGATTATGGCCATTGTTGCAGGAGTAAGCTAGCATCACATTGCTTTGACTATTTTAACTCCTTTAGGTTTTCAATTCTTTTATCTTCCCTCCTTCCTTCCTTTCTCTCTCTCTTTCTTTCTTTCTTCCTTCTTTCTTTCTGTTTGACACCTCTCACAAATACAATGTTTATTTGTTTTTGAGACAGGATCTTGCTCTGTCACCCAGGCTGGAGTACAACCACATGATCCTGGATCAATGCAGCCTCAAGCT
Source organism: Saguinus oedipus (assembly GCA_031835075.1). Taxonomy (NCBI): domain Eukaryota; kingdom Metazoa; phylum Chordata; class Mammalia; order Primates; family Cebidae; genus Saguinus; species Saguinus oedipus. The sequence goes on along the minus strand of CM063172.1, from coordinate 4,665,672 downwards.
CCCGGGCTCAAATAATCCTCCCACCTCAGCGTCCTGAGTAGCTGGGACTACAGGTGCATGCCACCATGCCTGGCTATTTTTTTTTTAATGTTTTGTAGAGAAGGGGTCCTACTTTATTACCCAGGCTGGATCCTTTGGATTTTCATATGAATTTTAGAATGATCTTAATTTCCACAGAAAATCCTCTTTATATTTTTACTGGATTTCATTCCTATCTGTAGTGCAATTTAAGAATTGATAACTCAAGTGACTTCTTGAGTCACTTTTGACATCTTTATCGTTCAAGGGATGTGAGGTTTCATTTAACCTGTCAAATTTATCGGCATAAAGTTCTTCACAATGTCCCCAATATTATCCTTTTTAATATTTGTAATCACGCCCCTCTCATTCCTAGTATCGCTCATTTGTGTCTCTCTTTTGGTCTTCATCAGTCTACCAAGTGTGGCATAAAATTTAATAATGTTTTTGCAAAGCCCCAAATTAGGTTTTACTAATTTTTTCAATGATGTGTCCAATTTCAATTTCATTGATTTCTGCTCTGACCTAGATTATTTTCTTTCTATTATTTACTTTGAATTTTATTTTCTCTTCTTTTTCCAGCTTCTCAAGGTTTCCACTAGATTCCCAGAATGAGAGCAGATGGCTTCCCACCTGGGCTGGTCAGAACTCAAGTCTCTCTCTGCCCAGGTGAGCTCTAGAAGTAGTTCACCTGACAACTCTCCAGTGGTTTTTGCCTGCCCTGTGGAGTTTCACCCTATGCCTGTCTGGCCAACTGCCCAGCAAAGACTCAAAGAGACCTCTCTGCAGATTTCTGGAGCTCTTTTTAGCACAGCTCCCCACTTCCTGGAACTCTGCCTCACAACATTCAGCCTCTGGGCCTGTCTGATCCCTACACCTCCTTGACTCAGTAGATTCTGTTTAGCATCCCCCTCTTTGCAGCCACAATCTGGTTATTTCCAGGAAGAAATGAGGGGCAAGTGGTCACTTGTTTGTTTCAACTTCTTTTAGTAATTAAAGTCCTGTCCCACCTGAGTTCCAGTGTTTGAAAAATAAGAGTTTTTTATGTTCTGTACATTTTTCTGGGATTTGGTGGGAGAGAATGTCCAATCCTTGATATTCCATTACAGCCAGAGGCAGAATTTCTCTCACCACAGATTTCTGAAGTTTTCTTTCACTTCCATGCTCTTCTGTGTCCCTTGTTGGGGTTGGTTTGTTTTGGTCTCTGGCTTTCCTGGTAAAGGAAAAAAGAAAAAAATTTCTTTCTTTTCCTCAAATGTCAGTGTGCCTTTGATGTCTATATTTAACAGTGAGGTATAAGAAAGCTGATCTGAGCTGGGCGCGGTGGCTCACACATATAATCCCAGCACTTTGGGAGGCTGAGGCCGGTGGATCATGAGGTCAACAGATCGAGACCATCCTGGTCAACAAGGTGAAACCCCGTCTCTACTAAAAATACAAAAATTAGCTGGGCATGGTGGTGCATGCCTGTAGTCCCAGCTACTCGGGAGGCTGAGGCAGGAGAATTGCTTGAACCCAGGAGGCGGAGGTTGCAGTAAGCCGAGATCGCGCCATTGCACTCCAGCCTGGGTAACAAGAGCGAAACTCCATCTCAAAAAAAAAGAAAGCTGATCTGAGGCTTACATGAATGGGCAGGGCTTGTTAACTGGTGGGTCTCAATTGAGGGGTCAGGTGGGGACTTCACCTATTCATTGGCCAGTCCCCATAGGTCAGTATCTCATAGGTTTTTCATTTAAAGATGATTAATAACATAGCATAGGAATTCACCAATTCTCTGACTGGGATTATAAACCTTGCTGCTAGATTTCTGATAACTAAACAGAGAAAGAATTTTTGAGGATTTATATTTAGGAATTTTCCCCTTTCCATATGGTATGGCTTCTCACTTTCACCCTCTGCTGTTCCAAGACTAGGTCTTTTTTGGTTTAACCTCTCCAAAGAGTTAACTTCCTATCAGAGGCAGCTGTGCAGGGGGTGCAGTAGACTGGCTGTGTGAGGTAGGGGAGGGAATCTATGGAGTGTTCGAGCTTTGAAAGTCTTTCCCAATCCCCCTTCATTCTGTACTTCCACATTTAGAGATAACTTGTATATCTAGTTCCTGACATTTTTCTCAGATTCTGATATAGAAATTAGCTTGCTTTTTCTTACCTCTCTCCCTGGAGGGTTAGAGTTTATTTTTCACTAGTCTGCTAAGTCAGCTACCATTCATCTATTAGCTTTGTCTGTTAAAAAATGTTGGATTTTCTTGTTCACTACCATCTCCTATTGTCTTTGTCCTTCCGGCTTTCTGAATTTTTATATAAATTATTAGTTTTTTTTGAAAAGTTAAAAACTCCCTAATTATTATTATCTTTTTTTTTTTAAGACAGAGTCTTGCTTTGTCACCATACCAGAGTGCAGTGGCGTGATTTCACCTCACTGCAACCTCTGCCTCCCGGGTCCCAGTGATTCTCCTGCCTCAGCCTCCCCAATAGCTGGGACTACAGGCGCGTGCCCACACACCCGGCTATTTTTTGTATTTTCAGTAGAGACGGGGTTTCACCATGTGATCCAGGATGGTCTCAATCTCCTGACCTTGTGATCTGCCCACATGGGCCTCCCAAAGTGCTGAGATTACAGGTGTCAGCCACTGTGCATGGCCTTTAATTCTTTATTCCTGGTACTGCTACCACAATTTACAGGGCCATATACCTGATGTAATGAAAAGAAGAAGAAAAAGTTACAACAGATAAAAGACCTCAGGAATGTGCATCTAATTGACACTACATTGCATTAATCAATAGCTGTACTTTTCGCAAACTGTAGCCATGACAGTCCTGAACAAGAAGAGTTTTCTGTTTAAGCTGCAGTAACTTTTCCAACTATGGATCATTGTTCCTTCTATGGCAGATTTTTCCAATTTCTCTAATGCATTTGGGACGCCTGTCTCAAAGTAACCTGCTGCTTTCCTGGTAAGTCCTCACTCTCTCTCCTCCTAGGAACTGAAGCCCTTTTTGGCTGTTATTGGAACCTTCTGCTATCATATCCACCACTTCTACCATCAGATCCATAACCACCACCATAGGTACTGCCTGAGCTTCTTCCACCCAGAAAGCCTGCTTTCATGGGTCCATAATTTGATTGCTGTTGTCCACTATAATTTCCAGAATCATTACAGCTCCCACCACCAGCAGTTACCATCGTCAAAATGTCCCCCTTCATTGCAACCATCACGTCCTCCACCAATGCCGCTGTATCCACCACCTTGGTTTTCTCATGTCCTGGTCCACCATAGCCCCTATTGCGCTGTAACCAGGACCACCACCATAGTTGCCACCATCACTCTCAAATCCATCGTATTCACCATCACCTCCTCCACAACTACCTCTACCGCCACCACCTCTACCCGTTTTCACCACAGCCAAAGGACCTCCACTGCATCCAGAGTCCTCTGTGACAATTACACATTTATCAACTGTATTATGATCCTAGGAAGTTTTGGCAAGTCCAGGTGGACTTGCAGTGGCTCATGCCTCCCACACACTTCAGGGTCCAAGGCGGGAGGATTGCTTGCTTGATTCCTGGAGTTTGAGACCAGCCTGAGCAACATAAGGAGACCCCATCTCTACCAAAAAATTTAAAAATCAGCTGGCTGTAATGGCACACGTCTTTGCTCCCAGATACTTGGAAGGCTGAGGTGGGAGGATTACTTGAGCCCATGAGGTTGAGGCTGCAGTGAGCTATGATCAGGCCACTATACTCTAGCCTGGGTGACAAAGCAAGATCCTGTCTCAAAATAAAAAATAGATAAAAGTACATTTTAAAAAAGCAAATCCCCTCTTTTTTCCACTCTGCCTGTCTTCCATAACAGCTATGGGTTCAGTAGTGCCATACTTTTCTTTCTTCTTTCCTTCCTCTCTCTGTCTCTCTCTCTTTCCTTCTTTTCTTTCTTTTCTTGAGACAGGGTGTGACTCTGTCACCCAGCCTGGAGTGTGGTGCTGTAATCTTTGTTCATTGCACCCTCTACCTCCCGGGCTGAAGTAATCCTCCCACCTCAGCCTCCCAACTACCTGGGACCACAGGCATGTACCACTATGTGCGGCTAATTTTTGCTTTTTTTTTTTTTTGTAGAGATGGGATTTCACTACGTTTCCCACTCTGGCCCCAAACTCCTGGGCTCAAGCAATCCACCCACCTTGGCCTCCCAAAGCTTTTGGAATTATTAACACGAGGCACTGCACCTGCCCTGGCCTTGCCATACTTTTCAAAGTACTGTCTCAAATCATATTCTTCTCTATCTTCCTTAATATTGCAAAGGTTTCCTTCATGGTTAGAAGGGCACCAGGCTTTATAGAATCTTTTCTAGAAACAGCTCTCTTTGGCTCCAGTGCACACCGGTCAGCCTTGTGTGGTTGAGCACACATTGCTGTATTCACCTCTTCAATACAAGAGTAAGTCACAAAACCAAAGCCTCTGGAATGTGTTGTTTGGGAGTCTCTCATTATCACGCAGTCTGTGAGTGTGTGCCATTTTTCAAAAAGTTCTCCGAAATTATTTTCTGTAGTTTCAAAGTTCAGAACCCCAGTAAACAGTTTGCTCAAGTGCTCTGGTTCCTCTGGATCATGTGCTTCTCTTTTGAGCCTGGACTCGCCTTTTCCAAATTGTGTTAAATATGGACTGAGAGGAAGAGCAGCCTTCCTTTTTTTTTTTTTTGGAGACGGAGTTTCGCACTTGTTACCCAGGCTGGAGTGCAATGGCGCGATCTCGGCTCACCGCAACCTCCGCCTCCCGGGTTCAGGCAATTCTCCTGCCTCAGCCTCCCGAGTAGCTGGGATTACAGGCACGCGCCACCATGCCCAGCTAATTTTTTGTATTTTTAGTAGAGATGGGGTTTCACCATGTTGGCCAGGATGGTCTCGGTCTTCCTTTTTAAGAATAGTTTTAGGTCTACAGAAAAATGGAGCAGAAAGCACAGAAAGTTTCCATATGCTTCCCACCCAGGCAGTGTCCCCTATTACCATTTTGCATCATGTGGTACCCTCGTTACAGGTAATGAGCGAGTAATAATATTGATACAATATTATTAAAGTCTAAAATCTATGTTAGAGACTTGATGCATGGTTTATTCTCCTCTCATTAGAAAGTGGCAGAAATAATGCAAAGATTAAATCTTCCAAGGTTAACAGAAAGTCTTCTATGCAGGTCGTTAGCTGCTTCTCAACCTTTCTGTCATCCGCAAAGTTCTAGAATCATCTGTATTCCCTTTATTCCTTTCATCTTTCCCATCTCCTAATCATGCTTCAACCCATTGCACTTTATCTTCTCTGTCATTCTACTAAAATGTATCTTTCCACAGAAAACAATACCTCCTTTATTACTAAGTTCAAGTAATGCATTGTTATTCCTTATCAAACTTGACTTTGGAGCACACAGGACACCTTAACCCTTTCTCCCTTCTTGAAATATTTTTTTCTTTATTTTCTAAGTTGACATCTTACCTTCCTGATTCCCAGCTACTCTAATGATTGATCCTATACTTTCTCTACATCAGCCATTAGCCATTTTATTTCTCTCTCTCTTTTTCTCTCTACTTTAGCTATTCTCTAAATGGTCCTCAATGATCCCCAACTCTTGGTATTCACATTCTTGTGTGTCACCTTCCTCCACTGACCTGGGTTGACCCATGTGTCCAGTAAAATAGAACAGAAGTGATGGTATGTCATTTTCACAATTAAGTTATAAAAGATGTTGTGGCCGGGTGCGATGGCTCACACCTGGAATCGCAGAACTTTGGGAGGCCAAGGCAGGAGGATCATGAGGTCAAGAGATTGAGACCATCCTGGCCAACATGTTGAAACCCCATCTCTACTAAAAATACAAAATTAGCCAGGGGTGGTGGCAAGCGCCTATAGTCCCAGCTACTCGGGAGGCTGAGGCAGGATAATCACTTAAACCCAAGGGGTGGATGTTGCAGTGAGCCAAGATGGTGCCACTACACTCCAGCCTGGTGACAGAGCAAGACTCTGTCTCAAATAACAACAACAACAAAAAGCTGTTTCTAATTTTTTATCTTGGTCTTGCTCTCTTTCTTCTCTAGACTGCTCCATGAGGGTTACATGAAGTGGCCACATAATTTACTATTGTAACCTCTGGCAAATACTAAGTGCTCACCTCATATTTGCCGAGTCAATTTATGTGAGAACCTTGCCATATTTTAGTGCTTCTTCTCTCCTCCTCCTCTGAATTTCTTTCTTTTTCTTTCATCACACTTTAAGTTCTGGGGTACATGTGCATAGTGTGCAGGTTTGTTACATAGGTATACACGTGCCATGGTGGTTAGCAGTATCCATCACCCCGTCATCTACATTAGGTATTTCTACTAATGCTATCCCTCCCCTGACCCCCACGCCCTGCCATCCCTCCCCTATGCCCCCACACCCCAACAGGCCCTGGCATGTGATGTTCCTCTCCTTGTGTCCGTGTGTTCTCATTTTTCAACACCCACTTGTGAGTGAGAACATGTGGTGTTTGGTTTTCTGTTCTGGTGTCAGTTTGCTGAGAATGATGGTTTCCAGTTTTATGTCCCTGCAAAGGACACGGACTCATCCTTTTTAGGGCTGCATAGTATTCCATGGTGTATATGTGCCACATTTTCTTTATTCAGTCTATCATTGATGGGCATTTTGACTGGTTCCAAGTCTTTGTTATTGTGAACAGTGCTGTAATAAACATATGTGTGCATGTGTCTTTACAATAGAATGATTTGTAATCCTTTAGATATATACCCAGTAATAGGATTGCTGGGTCAAATGGTATTTCTATTTCTAGGTCCTTGAGGAATCGCCACACTGTCTTCCGCATTGGTTGAACTAATTTACACTCCCACCAACAGTGTAAAAGTGTTCCTATTTCTCCACATCCTCTCAGCATCTTTTGTCTCCTGATTTTTTAATGATTGCCATTCTAACTGGTGTGAGATGGTATCTCAGTGTGGTTTTCGTTTGCGTTTCTCTAATGACCAGTGATGATGAGCATTTTTCATATTTGTTGGCTGCATAAATGTCTTCTTTTGAAAAGTGTCTATTCATATCCTCTGCCCACTTTTTGATGGGGTTGCTTGTTTTATTCTTGTGAATTAGTTTAAGTTCCTTGTAGATTCTGGATATTAGTCCTTTGTCAGATGGGTAGATTGCAATATTTTTTACCTATTCTCTTGGTTGCTGGTTCACTCTAATGATAGTTTCTTTTGCTATGCAGAATCTCTTTAGTTTAATTAGATCCCGTTTGTCTATTTTGGCCTATGTTGCCATTGCTTTTGGTGTTTTAGTCATGAAGTCCTTGCCCATGCCTCTCTCCTGAATGGTAGTGCCTAGGTTTTTGTCTAGAGTTTTTATGGTGTAACGTCTTATGTTTAAATATTTAATCCATCTGTAGTTAATTTTTGTATAAGGTGTTAAGGAGGGATCCAGTTTCAGCTTTCTGCATATGGCTAGCCAGTTTCCCAACACCATTTATTAAATAGGGAATCCTTTCCCTATTGCTAGTTTTTATCAGGTCTGTCAAAGATCAGATCGTTGTAGATGTGTGGCATTATTTCTGAGGCCTCTGTTCTGTTCCATTGATCTATTTCTCTGTTTTGGTACCAGTACCATGCTGTTTTGATTACTGTAGCCTTGTAGTATAGTTTGAAGTTAGGTAACATGATGCTTCCAGCTTTTGTTTCTTTTTTGCTTAGGATTGTCTTGCCTATGCGGGCTCTTTTTTGGTTCCATACGAAGTTTAAGGTGTTTTTTATTTTTCCAGTTCTGTGAAGAAAATCAATGGTAGCTTGATGGCGATAGCACTGAATCTATAAATCACTTTGGGCAGTATGGCCATTTTCAGATTCTTCCTAACCATGAGTATGGAATGTTTTTCCATTTGTTCATGTTCTTCCTTCTTTGAGCAGTGGTTTGTAGTTCTCCTTGAAGAGGTCCTTCACATCCCTTGTTAGTTGTATTCCTAGGTATTTTATTCTCTTAGTAGTAATTCTGAATGGGAGTTCACTCATAGTTTGGCTTTCTGCTTCCCTGGTGTTGGTATATAGGAATGCCAGCAATTTTTGCACATTGATTTTGTATCCTGAGACTTCGCTGAAGTCGCTTATCAGCTTAAGGAGATTTGGGGCTGAGACAAAGAGGTCTTCTAAATATACAGTCATATCGTCTGCAAATAGAGACATTTTGTCTTCCTCTTTTCCTTTACTGAATACACTTTATTTCTTTTTCTTGCCTGATTGCTCTGGCTAGAACTTCCAGTACTATATTGAATAGGAGTGATTAGAGAGGGCATCTTTGTCTAGTGCCAGATTTCAAAGGGAATGCTTCCAGTTTTTGCCCATTCAGTATGATATTGGCTGTAGGTCTGTCATAAATTGCTTTTTTTTTTTTTGAGACAGAGTTTCGCTCTTGTTACCCAGGCTGGAGTGCAATGGCGCGATCTCGGCTCACCGCAACCTCCGCCTCCTGGGTTCAGGCAATTCTCCTGCCTCAGCCTCCTGAGTAGCTGGGATTACAGGCACGCGCCACCATGCCCAGCTAATTTTTTGTATTTTTAGTAGAGACGGGGTTTCACCATGTTGACCAGGATGGTCTCAATATCTTGACCTCGTGATCTACCCGCCTCAGCCTCCCAAAGTGCTGGGATTATAGGCGTGAGCCACCGCGCCTGGCCCCATAAATAGCTTTTATTATTTTTAGATGCGTTCAGTCAATACCTAGTTTACTGAGTTTTTAGCATAAAGCACTATTGAATTTTGTCAAAGGCCTTCTCTGCATCTATTGAGATGATCATGTGTTTTTGTCTTTGGTTCTGTTTATGTGATGGATTACATTTATGGATTTGTGTATGTTGAACCAGTCTTGCATTCCAGGGATGAAGTTGACTTGAGTGCGGTGGGTAAGCTTTTTGTTGTGCTGTTGGATTTGATTTGCTAATATTTTATTGAAGATGTTTGCAACAATGTTCATAATGGATATTGGCCTGAAATTTTCTTTCTTTGTTGTGTATCTGCCAGGTTTTGGTATCAGGATGATGTTGGTCTTATAAATGAGTTGGGGAGGAATTTCTCTTTTTGTATTGTTTAGAATAGTTTCAGAAGGAATGGTACCATTCCTATACAGGGGTTCAACTTCTTCCTGGTTTAGTCTTGGGAGTGTGTAAGTGTCCAGGAATTTATCCATTTCTTCTAGATTAACTGGTTTATTTCCATAGAGGTGTTCATAGTATTTTCTAATGGTATTTTGTATTTCTGTGGGATTGATGGTGATATCTCTTTTATCATTTTTTTATTGAATTGATTTGATTCTTCTCTCTTTTCTTCCTAACAATATTAACCTTAAATATAAATGGGCTAAATGTCCCACTCAAAAGATACAGACTGCATAAATAATGAAATGAAGGCAGAAATAAAGATGTTCTTTGAAACCAATGAGAATGAAGACATAACACACCAGGCCATACATACCATACCATATAAAAGGGCTTGGCTCAGTTGAGCCTTCTAAAGGCGTTTTCCCTCACCTACTATGTGGCTGGCACTGGGCTAGTTGCAGGGCAGTCAAAGCTCATCTTGATCATCCTCCTAGAGAAGGAGCTCCTTGTGGGCCAGTGAGGCCAAACCCTGGTCACCTGTGTGCTTCCAAGGGAACTGAGCCTAGGAGCCTGCAGAGTAGCATAAAAACTATAGTAAAGTGGGCTGAGTGTGGTATCTCATGCCTGTAATCCCAGCACTTTGGGAGGTCAAAGTGGGGAGAACACTTGAAGTCAAAAGTTTGAGACCAGCCTGGCCAACATGGTGAAAGCCTGTCTCTACTAAGAATACAAAAATTAGCTGGGCGTGGTGGCATGCGCCTGTAGTCCCTGCTATTCTACTTGTGAGGCTGAGGCAGGAGAATCGCTTGAACCCGGGAGGCAGAAGTTGCAGTGAGCCGAGAATGTGCCACTGCACTCCAGCCTGGGCGACCAAGCAAGGCTCTGTCTCAAACCAAACCAAATGAAACCAAAACTAGAGTAAAATGAACATTTACCTGGAAATCTCAAATTCTAAGTTCAGTCTTTGACTCTTAAAGTTCTGACTTTGGGCAAGTCACTCCACAAATGTGAACTTACTTCCTCATTGTGATAAATATATAGTAACTACACTTTTTTTTTTTTTTGAGACGGAGTTTCGCTCTTGTTACCCAGGCTGGAGTGCAATGGCTCGATCTCAACTCACCGCAACCTCCGGCTCCTGGGTTCAGGCAATTCTCCTGCCTCAGCCTCCTGAATAGCTGGGATTACAGACATGCTCCACCATGCCTAGCTAATTTTTTGTATTTTTAGTAGAGACAGGGTTTCACCATGTTGACCAGGATGGTCTCGATCTCTTGACCTCGTGACCCACCCACCTCGGCCTCCCAAAGTACTGGGATTACAGGCGTGAGCCACCGCGCCTGGCCGTAACTACACTTTTTACCCAAGGAGTCACTGGGTAGTTCAGATATGTCAAACCCTTATTTCCTCACTTGTCATAGGTGACTTATTTTCAGATGCATCATGGATTTCATAATATATTTTGCATTTGTGTTGGGGATGGAGTGTAAGAACCATGGTTTTAAAATTGTCTATACCAATTATAAAATGCATTCAGATTTCATTAACTTTAAAATGAGAAAATGTTTCTTTGAATCAAGACAATATGTTATCTATTGAAGTGTTCAAATGTTCTGAAGATGGAATACCATTGCAAACTGGGAGCTCTGATTACGGCACAAACAGATGTGTTCTGAATTACTGACTGAGTCGATTTTCCTCCTTTTTGTTCAGTCATATGTATTAAGGATTCATCCTGTTTTATTATTGTTGTGAAACATTTCAAACACATGTGAAAGTGAAAGCAATGAATTCCCATGTATCTGATATCCAGCTGCAGCAAAAATCCAGAGGGCCACTCTGATCTCATCTATTTCCCTACTCAATGCTCTCCACCCTGCAACATCCCCGTGGGCTATTTTCAAGCAAATATTAGGTCTCATATAATTTCATTTGTAAATACTTTATTTTTCATTTTTTTGATACGGAATTTTGCTCTTGTTGCCCAAGCTGGAGTGCAATGGCGTGGTCTCGGCTCACTGCAACCTCTGCCTCCTGAGTTCTCCAGAGTAGCTGGGATTACAAGCTTGCGCCAACACGCCCTGCTAACTTTGTATTTTTAATAGAGATGAATAGAGATGGGGTTTCTCCATGTTGGTCTCCTGATCTCAGGTGATCCGCCTGCCTCAGCCCCACAAAGTGCTGGGATTACAGGTCAGCCCATTTGTAAATAGCTTAAAGGAGTGTTGTTTAATAGCCATTTACCTTCTATTGTCTTTCAGTCAGAGATAAACTAAGTTTTCTTAGAGGTGTTTTCAAGCTTAGTTCACACTGCATGCTCTCCTGAATGATCTTTATTAACCAAGTTGAAAAATACACTTTTTTTTTTGAGACTAAGTTCAAGCTTAGTTCACATTGTATGCTCTCCTGAATGATCTTTATTAACCAAGTTGAAAAATACACTTTTTTTTTTTTGAGACGGAGTTTCGCTCTTGTTACCCAGGCTGGAGTGCAATGGCATGATCTCGGCTTACCGCAATCTCCGCCTCCTGGGTTCAAGCAATTCTCCTGCCTCAGCCTCCCGAGTAGCTGGGACTACAGGCGTGCACCACCATGCCCAGCTAATTTTTGTATTTTCAGTAGAGATGGGGTTTCACCTTTTTGACCAGGATGGTCTCGATCTCTTGACCTCGTGATCCACCCGCCTTGGCCTCCCAAAGTGCTGGGATTATAGGCGTGAGCCACTGTGGCCGGCCAAAAATACACTTTTTTTTTTTTTTTTTTCTTTTTTGAGACAGAGTTTCGCTCTTGTTACCCAGGCTGGAGTGCAATGGCGCTATCTCGGCTCACCGCAACCTCCACCTCCTGAGTTCAGGCAATTCTCCTGCCTCAGCCTCCTGAGTAGCTGGGATTACAGGCACATGCCACCATGCCCAGCTAATTTTTTGTATTTTTAGTAGAGACGCGGTTTCACCATGTTGACCAGGATGGTCTTGGTCTCTTGACCTCGTGATCCACCCGCCTCGGCCTCCCAAAGTGCTGGGATTACAGGCTTGAGCCACCGCGCCCGGCCTCAAAAATACACTTTCTTAAGAAGGCCCCTTCACCAATGGTTACTGGGGGTGGGAGGTTAGTCTTAAAATCATTACTTGGGGAGTAAAATGTTGGTGGGTTCCACATTTCTGAATACCTTTCCATTTTATACCAGTTCTCAATGCAGCAGACAGGATCAGAAAGTGACCTAGGTAAGTCTGTGAGTTTTTTTGTTACAATGCTGATTCTTCTTATCTTTTCTGTTTGCTTTGTCTTCCCGGGTTTAATCATTATATGATATAAGTTTAATGATAGTATGTTGGGTCATTTTAGAGACAGTATTTTCTGCAAACTTTTTTATTCAGAGAGTGTTTTCTGATCTTAATGCATTACAAAATTTACTATATAGATGTGAATATATGCTCATGAATTAAAGACAAAAATCCACGGATAACTTTTCAAAATAAAATTGCCACTCAGTGTAGGTTAAGTGTATTGTCACTATGTTTAACATTTTACAGATTCAAATGCAGTAGGGATTTTCCGAAAGTTTTCTCTTACTGACAGCTTTCAGATAAATCATACTAGTTGTGTGGTTTAAACACAGCCACATGTAAATACTCAGTTAGATGAAGCTATGGCTAAATGCCGATCAGTTTCATGTCGCGGTTTGATCACTCTTTTATTCAAGACTATATAAGCAGGGATGAATTTAAGGAAGTTGGAGGGACGGTAGAGCGAGAAAGGGTTGTTCTGGGGGCAGTAGGAGAGGTATACAGAGTCAGTCAGCAAGCACACATTTCGGAATGCAAAGCATTCTCTAAGCTGGCACCATGGTTTTACCGGGCTGGGGATGTTTCCTGTTTGTTGGGTTTACTGCTTTATAAACAGTGCTCCTTGGAGTTCTCTGCTTGCTCTTCCGAAACACATTTGAGTTTTGCAAGCGAGAAGTAAATGACTTTGATTTCCAAAATCAGTCAGTCATTTTTTCAGTGTTGTGATAGGAGATTCATTTTAATTCACTTCAGAGACAGAGGAGCCAGTCAGGATCCTGTTGCAGTGAAAATGATTCTTTTACTGAAACCCCAGCTTCCTTTAAAAGAAGCCAGAATACTGAATTACAGAACTGCCGTACAGCCTTTCCTTTATTCTTTCCATCACCCAGGCCCCAGGAAAAAAAAATCTTTTGTTCTTATTTTCACAAGTAATCACATGGTTTAGAAACTTCAGGGTATTTCTGAAACTTCATTGGGATGTGCCAGAGGAGCCCTCTTTAACACACTGTGTTGAATGAAAGACAGTTTTGAGATGTTAATTTCCATTTATTGCAGAAAACAAGATATTTAATGCATCAAGGAAATGTCTAGCTTCAAGAAATTGCCCACTTTTGAGACAAATGGTTGGAGGCCTGAGGTCCAAAGCTCTAAAATTAGTTAATAAATGTTTATTGAACACCTACTTTGCACTAGGCTGTTGAAGAGGTTCAAAAGTCTAAGATAAATTTCTGCTTTCAACTCACCTACAGTGTGGCTGGGCAGAAAAATCCAAACTCAGGGGACAATGCAAGCATTAGTAAAACTAGACAAATACACAAGTAATGAAACAAGACACTGTATGGACGGGCTTAGAACTGTGTTTCGGGCCATATATATTCTAGAGACTTAGGGATCACAGTGATCTGAAAATCCCTGGAAAATATTCACGAAGAAGGTAGACACTGGGATGGGTTTGAAAACACAGATGAACATCAGACAACCTTAAGAGGAAGGAAGAAGGAAACAGAGTCTGGCGGTAATAAAGTGGAGGGTGGGAGAGGTAAGGAGGGCGGGAAGGGGCCAGATTGGCAAATCCTTAGTGGTAAGGCCCGGCTGTGGGACTGAAGGTGATTCTAGGGGTTCCAAGGTCAATAGCAGTGTGTAAAATTAGATTGCCACGAGTTTGGGATTCCCTTTCCTTTCCTCCCTTTCTGTGCTTTCAAAGCAGAACCTGACAGTCTGGGACATTCCCAGCCCTAGGCTAAAAATCCGCGATTGAGGCACAAAGTGTTCTTGGCCTCCGGGGATGAAGCTCAGGGAAGTCACAGGGACTTTCGGCCCAGGTAGGCATCAGACCTATCCGCAGGCTTATTAGCTTTCAGTGATTCAAGTTCAGCTTCCCGAATATGTCCCGAGGATATAAGAGATCTTTTCAAGTGAAAGGCATTTTCCAATGCATTCTCAATTGGAACGTCTGAGATTGTGAACCGCGGCTGCAGAGCACAAGCTGAACCCACACACAAGTGTTTTCTCACCATACGATTAGTGTTCACAGGTTTCGTCTAGCTCACCAAAAATGAAGAATAGCGCTGATGAAATGACATGTCACCGGGAGGGTTGAAAAAGAAAACGTGCGTGAAAGGTCTCAGAAAGAACCGGCTTCCGTGCAGACGGCTCTGCAGAACTGCAGTCTCCCGTGCTCTGCGTCCCTCGGCCCGCCCCGAGGTGGGGACTAGGACTCGGGAAGCGCGGCTCACCCAGATCTCCTCCCTCGCAGCCAGCAGATGGCTCCCGGGCTCTCTCACGCGCTCCGCTCGCTCGCCCCCTCTCCTCACACAGGGCTTTTGCGGTTTGGGAGGGAGGCTGCAAGGAGGGGCGCGGTACCCGCCGCCGCCACCGCAGCACCGCGCAGCGTCTCTCCTAGGGGTGAGCCCCGCGCCGGGGACCGCCCGCCCAGGCTCCGGAGGCTGGCTCTCGCGAGGTGAGGAGGAAACGCAGGAGGAGGAGGAGGAGGAGGAGGAGGAGGAGGAGGAGGAGGAGGAGAAGGGCCGGAGCTGCCCTCGCCTAGCCGGATCCCGGCGAGAGCGCGAGGAAAGCCTCCTCCCCCGCCGCGCGCCGCTCTCCCCGCCCTCTCCACGCCTCCCACTTTCACCTAGGGCGGTAGGTGCGGCGCGGAGACTGGGCGGGAGCTGTGCCGGCCAAGCCCCGCCGGGAACCTGCGAGCCGGGAGGAGGAGCCGGCGCCGCAGCCGCCCCACGCCCGGAGCCCGCCCGTGATCCCGTGCGCTCCTCATTGCGCCGCCGGGAACTGCGAGAAGGCGTCATGTAGCAGCAGCAGCAAATCCGCCTGGCATTTGCAACTCTTTTTTTTTTTGGTGGGGCGGGGGGCGCGCGGCAAAATTGTATCTCCGCCCCCCTTTTCTTGCCCGCTTCCATTTGCAAGCTGCATCTGCCTCTCAAAACATTGAGGAGTCCGGAGAAGGGCAGGGGGCCGTACATCAGAGTTGGACCTGCAATACGCCCCGCGCCTAGAGGGCAACCATGACCGAGGAGAGCTCTGATGTTCCCAGGGAGTTGATAGGTAAGATTCGCGCGGTGCTTGATTTTCCATCTTCCTCTGCGAACTCCTCACCTCCGCCTCCCTTCCCACCTTCCCGCAGGTCCTGAGAAGTCTGGGCGCCCCTTAGGGCGGAGTCGTGTTGGGCAGGGTCACTGGGGGCGCCGGGAACTTTGTTCCCTTCCGATCGCCTCTAGAGCCAAGTGCAGCGAGGGAAGGCGTCGGGGAGGAATCGGGAGTCCTCCGAGCGGGGTCTCGGCTGTGAGCCCTAGGCACCTCCTCCCGCTCAGACGCGGGGGTCCCGGTTGGCGGAAGAAGGAGCGGGCACCTTACAATTGGGAGTTCTGCTAGCGAAGGGAGCCCTTTACGGCGCCCTGCCCACTGCCCCAAACTCGGGAAAGTCCGGGAAAGCTTACGGGAAGGACAGCTAGCGAGCGCACAGTAGGTCGTCTCCGACACGTGTCAGGCACCTTCCTGAAAATGCCCTGCGGGAGGTGATCCTCTGTCACGCGGACTGGGGGGAGTGGGCTCCAGTCTGGTAAAATGGGCCTGGCAAGGCGTGGCTTGTTGTAGCCACCTGGGAGCGAAAGGGTTACGGGTCTGACGCAGACTCGGGCCAGGAAATCGAGGGTTAATGATAAAAGCTTTATTTTAATAATGATTAACCTATCAATTTTCCTTACCGGGGATCTCTTAGGGAACCTGTGTGTGGTACCCCGTGAAAGGTGACCCATTGTTTGAGTCCCTTAAGGGTTATTATTTATTATTATTTTTGGCGGTGGTGGGGGCAGGGCTGGTTAAGTCTTGAGGTTTAACTTAATTATCTGGAGGGTTAAAATGGCAGAGCTGAACAGGATGGGAGAGTGTTCTGAAAAACCTAGCGTTTAAGCATGTGTATGTGTGTAGCATGTTATATTGTAACAAGGTGTGTGTGTCCGTGTGCAGATGTGTTACGAGCCCTAGTGACCTATATTCCCTACTGTACCATTCTTGGCACACTGCACAGCGTCCTGCTCACAAAGATGATGTTTAATCGGTGCTGACAGCAAGAGGAAGTTCTGAGCACTCATTCCTCTCCCTTTGTGGAATTGGCGCCTCTGTTCCTTTTAGCTAATAATACTTTGGGGGAATTTGTGTATGCCCTTCCGTTGGTGACTGTTAACTTAGCAGGTAAAACTTAATGTAAAGAGGCTGTTGCTAGATTTGTATGGAAGCCTCTACTTCTGCTTAATTACAGACAGACAAAACTGACCTTTCACCAGAATTATAGTATGAAGTTGTTCACAGACGCACACACACACACACACACACACACCCATCCCCATCATCATCCAGGCAAGCCCTCTTCTCTCCCCAACCTTGTGGAGTCTGCTCCTGAGATAAAAGTAGCAGCCTTTGCTGGAGCGAGTGACCCATCCGGTTCTGGGAGGCTTGAGACCTTTCCAACACCCTAAGTAAAGGCCAGAGGCTCTGAAAATGCCTCCAGAAGTCCTGAGAATGAGTTTAGGCAAGGACTTTCCTGGCTGGGGGATAAGGATGGCTAAAGTGGGTGGCACATTTTTATGTAAGGAGTTGTCCTTGAGTCTGGAAATGGAAAGTGTAGGTAATTACTTAGAACCAAGAGAAAGAGTGAAGGGTGGGATGGAAATAAGGTGTCTGTTTTGTATTCATGATTCTCAAAAGGAATAGTTTGTATATTTTAAAAGTTGAATTTGACCTTTATCTTGAAGTGGAAGTTTTGTTTTTATTAAGTATTGCGTATGTCATATATCTTACAACAGAGTGATGTATTATGCCCGATATGATTTTTCTGAGTCTTTCAGTAGTCAAGTTAGTCTGGGATAGAATAAATGCCTGCACCTGTTTTCCTCTCTAATTTCAAATGCTCACAAAAATTCTGCTTTGATCAATTCAAAATGGCGACCACACGGAAACTTCTATATTCCCTTAAGATTCCCTCAAGATACATAAAAAGCGTTACAGACTTTTCGTGAAAAATTTAAATGCAGAGAAGAATAAGAAGAATAT
This sequence comes from Saguinus oedipus, assembly GCA_031835075.1. Lineage (NCBI taxonomy): Eukaryota > Metazoa > Chordata > Mammalia > Primates > Cebidae > Saguinus > Saguinus oedipus. Next base: position 4,648,192 of record CM063172.1, on the reverse strand, counting down.
ATGTCACTCCTATTACTGCTTAGAGGTAGTTATTTAGATCTTTGGATAGATGGTTTTCCAGTCTGTTTGCCTGTGTGTATGTTCTTAAGCCAATTTCAGATGCCCATTTCCCACAATTCTTTTTTAGGGGAGGGAGGAGTAGCCTGTGCTTGTTTTGAGTTCTGATAAGATAGGAGCTGTGTAAAGAACTTGAAGTGCAGTGAGCTCTTCCACATGTGCCCTTGCCCCAAACATTCCATCTCCTTGCGTTTGCTTGAGCAGGCTGTGCTTTCTTAGGTTCTATGCAGTCCTTTATGTGTACACTGTCTTCTTCTCCCCTTCTTCACTCTTCTTGTCTCAGCGGCCCTAAACTTTCGCAATGGTGTTCCCAAGAAGAAAGTTTGATTACTCTTTAATAAACATAGATGTTAAACTACATACTGCATTCAGTGTGTATAATCTAAAACACAACTGAAACACACTGTAAGTAGAAGTGAAAATCCTATTTTCTTCTTTCATCTCAATGGACTGTATTGTACACTGCACTTTGGAAACCACTGGTCTTATTTCCTATGCCTTCAAGATTTAGCTCAGGGATCCCCTCCTCCCTGAAAGCTTCGTATGCTTCTGAATTCATGATCCTCTGCATTGTGTCTGAATTTGTTTAATGGCATCTCTCTGTGACTTCTACTAGATTGCAAACTCCTGTGAAAAGCAAGGACCATCTCTAGCTAGCGTTTCCTAGAGTACCTGGCACGCAAGAGATACTCCTACCCTACCTTCAATTGTTGAACATGTGAATAGACCAAAATGATTGTAACACAGAATACAGAGGTATGGGAGCTATAGAGGAGAGGACTCTATTTTGGAGGATAAGTAGAACATAACCCGGAGGACAAGAGGGCATCCCAGGAAAGAGAATAATAGATACACAATCCTAGGGGTATACAAGATGAAGATGTTAGAGGTAATTTGATCTTTGGGTATGTGCTGAGAAATGACAATGAAACAATGTGAAAGGCCTTGAATGACATGCTATGAGTTTTGGGTTTATTAAAAAATGACCATAATTCCTAGACTGGGAGAGACATGATGAGTCTCACGGATTTGAAAGAGTCACTGTGGTTATGGAGGTGACAGTGAGCTGATGGCTTCGAGGCCCAGGTGGTCAGGAGCTGTAAAGGAGGTAGATTATAGAAGACTGACTTCCTGTCTAAGAGGACGAGTGAGAGATAAGCAGTTTCCAGCATCATTAGTGTCTAGAGTAGGAGATAATGAGTTTGATTTTGAGACAGAGTCTCACCCTGTCACCCAGGGTGGAGTGCAGTGATGCAATCTAAGCTCACTGCAACCTCTGCCTCCTGGGTTCAAGCAGTGTTCGTGCTTCAGCCTCCCAAGTAGCTGGGATTACAAGCATGTACAGCACGCCCGGTCAGTTTCTTTTTTTGTATTTTTAGTAGAGACAGGGTTTCTCCATGTTGGCCAGGCTAGTCTCGAACTCCTTCCTAGCCTCAAGTGATCCACCTGCCTCAGCCTCCCAAACTGCCGGGATAATAGATGTGAGCCAGCATGCCTGGCCCAGTTCGGTTGTGTTTTGCCATATTCCCCAACCATCATGTCAAGACTTACTCAAAGAGAATGCTAATGTTTGTATGGCACTGTGGTGAACCCAGAGGCTGCTGGGCACCAGAGGTAACCAGCCAAGGGCAGAGGGAGTTTGTGAATTCCTGTTGTGTTCTGCCTGCAATGTAGTGCTTCATCATACTGCCCAACTTCACTGCTTGCTGTTTTTTGAGTTTTCTTATATATGTATCTTATTTTCCAAACAAGGTTATGTTTGCCTCAGCATCTCAACGCACAGTACAAGGTACAAAGGTACAAAGGAGGTGTTTATTAAATACTTAATGGCTGATTACTATCAGACGTTAAAGCACGTGAAAAAAGACAAATGCCTGGGCACAGTGACTCATGCCTGTAATCTTGAGGCTCTGGCAGGTGGATCACTTGAGGTTAGGAGTTCAAGACCAGCCTGACCAACATGGTGAAACCCCGTTTCTACTAAATGCAAAAAAATTGGTTAGGCACAGTGGTACTTCCCTGTGGTCCCAGCTGTTCGGAAAGCTGAGGCAGAAGAATCGCTTGAACCCGGGACGAGGAGGTTGCACTGAGCTGAGATGTCACCACTGCACTCCAGCCTGGGTGACAGCATGAGACTCTGTTTCATTAAAAAAAAAAAAAAAAAGTAACAACAACCAAATATACTCCTCCAAATCAAATGATTACTCCTCCCCAATGCTTTTTTTTTTCCTACTCATAGTATAATGAAACTATTCCTTTTTTTCCAGAAAGCATAAAGGATGTTATTGGCAGAAAGATAAAAATTTCAGTGAAGAAGAAAGTAAAGTTGGAAGTTAAGGGAGACAAAGTTGAAAACAAAGTGCTGGTATGTCTTACTTTTATTTTTATTATAATGTTTGGAAATGAAGGCGTCTTTTCCATTCATTGTTTAAATTACTTAATTTTCATGCAGCGTTAGTTCTGTTTTATGTGTTGTTCCAAAGTTCTGATGACCATTTTGTCTTAGGTTAATTGGGATATTTCTTTGTCAAAAGTTAAAAATAAGGTAATTTAAATTTTAAAGATCAAAGGCTTTCAGATTGTATTTCTCAAAGTTGTAGTTGTTGCTTATATTTAGATAATCTCCTAGAGCCTGTTTTCACGATATTGGAAGTTCGATGTTAAGTGGAACTTGTTAACAAGGGGTGGCTGATCTATGACTTTATTCATTAAGTCTTCTGGAGGATTTTAAAGATTCGTCTCAGGTTGGTTTAATGATTTATTTAGATTTTCTCAGCTGTTATATGTGAGTCCATCTAAGGGGTTATGAGCTAACAAAACTTTATAATTTTATGTAGGGTGTTGGTGCTTTGGAGGGAAACTTGCTGACGGCAGTATCTGCTAGTGTTGTGATTGGACTTGGGGTTCCCTCCAGTTTTTGAGAGGAGACGCTGAAGGGCTGAGGGATTGGGCCCCGCTGCACAAACGTCTTAGAGAGGTGTCAGTGATGGAGTTTTGTCTTTAGAGAGGTGAAAAACGTTTTGTGATATTTAATGATTTCTAGGCAGAGATTGTGGCAAATGTAAATCTAAGCTTAGGTGGAAAGAATATTTTGATGGAGAGAATATTCTGTTTAACTTTTTACCATCGTTCTTTTTTTTTTTTTTTTTTAAGATGGAGTCTCACTCTCTTTCCCAGGCTGGAGCAGTGGTGTCACTGCATCCTCTGCTGTCTGGGTTCAAAAAATTCTTTGGCATCAGTCTCCTAAGTAGCTGGGATTAGAGGCGCCTGCCACCGCACCCGGCTACATTTTTGTATTTTTAGTAGAGACCATTTTTAGTTTCACCATCTTGGCCAGGCTGGTCTTGAACTCCTGACTTCGTGATCCACCTGCCTCGGCCTCCCAAAGTGCTGGGATTACAGGCGTGAACCCTTGCGCCCGGCCATACCATGGATATTTTCAAACAAATGCAAAAAGTAGAGAATAGTGTATCAAACCCTGTGTACCTGTCCTTCCCAGCTTCAACCATTTTCAGCATTTTACTAATATTAACTACCTTCCCCATGGTTTTTTTTCCCCTCCTGGAGAATTTTAAAACAAATCCCAGGTATGTTTTTGAAAGAGAATGCTTTCTTTTTTTTTTAAAGATGGGGTTTCACCATGTTGGCCAGTCTGGTCTCAAACTCCTGACCTCAGTGATCCGCCCACCTTGGTCTCCCAAAGTGCTGGGATTACAGGTGTGAGCCACCACGCCCGGCCAAGAGAATCCTTTTTTAATTTTTTAAAGTTTTCTTGAGTTAGGATCTCAGTCTGTTGCTCAGGTTGGAGTGCAGTGTTGTGATCTCAGCTTACTGCAGCCGCAACCTCCTGCGCTCAAGCAGTCCTCCCACCTCAGCCTACTGAGTAGTTGGGACTACAGGTGTGAGCCACCATGCCCAGCTAGTTGTTTATTTTTTGTAGAGGCAGAGTCTCTCTGTATTGCCAAGGCTGGTCTCAAACTCCTGGACTCAAGCGATCTGCCTGCTGTGGCCTCCCAAAATGCTGGGATTATAGGTGTGAGCCACTGTGTCTGGCCTGAAAAAAAATATTTTAAATGTTCCATTTCTTCAGTTAAAGTTGCCATAGAATTTGAAGTGTCTTTCTGATAACATCTGTCTTGAGAATCTTCTAAAATATCTAACCCCAGGATATTTGACTGTCTTTTCTTGTTAGTAAGGATTATGCTTGTGATGGATGACTTCTATTTCTGTGTTGTCTGTGTATACAAGTCAAGATGGTAAAGGCTCCGAAGTGGGAAAACTTGAGTGGCCTTTGCCCTGCAACGAAATGTGCTATGTAAACGACATGATTAGGCTATCAATAGAAGAAGTGCTTGGTGCCATTGTTCTGTTTTATGTAGCTTCAGTAAAGATGAAATTTCCTGACATTTTGCGGGATGTTCAACCGTGATTGTGTTATTTTTTTGCAAGTGGTAGTGTGGAGAAGAAATATTGTTTCTTTCATTTGCTTTTTTATAAATTGAAAGTAAGTTTTTAATATTGTAGTAACTTTAAAAGATGAATCAACTTGTCTGCATTTTAAATATCAAGTACTGGTTGCTATGACAATCTAAAAAAAATGGGGCTTGGTATTGTTTGATGTGGAAATTATTATGATACTAAGAACAAACGCTTGTTTTGAGTACAATTTATCATGTTAAAATTTCAAAGACAAATTTAAATGTCCAATATAAAGTAAACACTTTAAAAATAGTTATGATTAGTACTTAATTGTAAGTTTTTTTGGGGCTCATCTAACAGCTGGAATTGATTAAAGTTGTAACTGAATTAAAAATGTATTTGAGTTTCAGCATTTATCTCCGCAAATATGGAATCTAAGCAGTTTTTAGGAGCATGGCCGGAACTCGTGTCTGTTACTTACTGGCGTGGGCAGGAATTATTAATAGAAATACTCAAGGTCTGGCTTTTTCTGACAAACTTCAAATTAGAGCAAGAAGATGTAGGAAGTAACTTTGAAGTTGTGGATTTTTGTGTTTCTGAGTTTAGAAAAATTTAATTACTTAATTCATGGTCAGCCTCCTCAAATGGGTTATAAATGAATCAGCTGAATATCTACAGTACACTTTTTCAAGTTGTGCTTTTGTTCTTTGACCCCCATTGTCCACTGTTCACTCCTTTTCTTCTTATAAAAGTAGGAGTGTGCTGTATGTTAGTTGGTTCTTTCTTCTTAGACTTTGAGACTTTATACTATTTCTAGCTTATCTTTCGTAGAGGGTTTATCTTCATCTTCCTTCCTATAATCATAATAGCTCATATTTTTTAAATACTATTTTTGAAGGCTAGTCGAGTGAAGCAGTGGGAGTGGAGGAAGAGCAAAGAAATCTATAGTGAGCTGTGCTCCATTAGTTCTAGACACCCCTACACTCAGACTGGCCATGATCATAATAGCTAATATCTATTAAACACTAGCCAAGTGCTAGAGACTGTTCTGATTACTTAGCTATGCACTGCCTTATTATATGCTCACTACAACGTTATGAGGTAGGCACTTTTTACATGTCCATTTAATGGATGAGGAAATTGAGATTTGGAGAGGCCAAAGTAAATCGCTTCACATCCTCTGGCTAGTTAATAACAGCTGGGATTCAAACCCAGCTCTGCCTCACTCAGAGCCTGTCTGCTTGCCTTTGTGGTCAGAAAGAAAGCAGCCGTTACCTGGTTCCATGGTTGCTGACTTCAAACAATAATAGGCGAGATTTGGACTTTAGAGTTTCTGTCTTTGATTGATTGATGTATGCATTAGTTTTATATTTTTTCAGCTCCTGCTGCGTCTCAGGCACATCGTATATACAAAACAGTCAACCTTTGACTTCAGAGGACTCCAAGCTTACAGTCTAGTAGGGGAGGTAAACAAGTGGCCAGGCAGTGGTTTGAGATGTGCTATGTGAGGATGAATGGGGGCTTCAGGAGCATGGACTCAGGCCTGAAAATCAAGGAAGACTTCCAGAAGGCAGAGAAGCTCAAGCTGGTATTCACTGGATGAGGAGGAGTTAGGCAAGGGAAGAGGAGTCATGTTCTGGACAAAGGGAACAGAATATGCCTAGAAGCCTGAGAGAGCTCAGCATGTTAGAGAAACATATTAAGGTACAGCTGGGGTAAGGCACATGCAGAGTGGAGAATGGGCAGGTGTAAAGCCTGAGTCCTTTCTTTGCAGTCGGGCTAGCAGGTGAAAGTTGAACTGGTTAAACAGTTCTCTTCTTGCCACCTGCATATAATGAAACATTAGGGCTCAATGGTTAAGGGCTCAGGTTTTGGGTTCACACTGCTGCTCAGCAACTTTATGACAATGTTAAGAATCAGTTTTTTTCCTCTAATGAAACCTATGCTATAAAAGTATCTATTGGCATGTGGTTGCTTTGCATATTAACTGAAATTTATTTAAATACTGCATAGCACAGTGGCTGCATGAGGCGCACACCTAACAAATGACAAGGCAAGAGGAACATTCTGTTTCTCCATGGTGCAGAAAATGCCAGTGCTTCTGAAACCCAGCTATCCACTGCCTTCACTGACGGGTTGAGGTCAGTTCACCATCGGGCCAGGAAGCTTTATTCATAGTTTGTGACACCTAATTAGCAGGATAGTGGGCAGTAGCCTGGATCCAAAATTCCTAGGGTATGCTCTGCTGAAATGAAATGAGAAATGCTAGATGTTCTGCAGCAAGAGTGTTTTATACTTAAATAAATTTGGCAGTCAGAGTGTTAAAAGATAAATCAGCTTTTTTACTGCATGACTCTTGAGAGCCATTAATACATCCCTGTGCCTTTGTCAATTGCTAAGAATTGGATAAAGTATTCAGTCTTTTCCAAACTTATTTGGCCAGAGACCCTAATGACCATCGGCTAAGAAGGAACAAGCCAGAGATGATGCCTCCTGGGATAGTTAAGAAAAGATAGAACAGGCTTGAATAGGCTATCATCATTAGGAGTGTTCTCCTGAGGAATGGTCCTGTAGCCCATGTTTTTAATTAAAAAAAAATTTTTTTTTTTCTTTTTTGAGACGGAGTTTTGCTGTTGTTACCCAGACTGGAGTGCAATGGCACGATCTCAGCTCACCGCAACGTCCGCCTTCTGGGTTCAAGCCGTTCTTCTGCCTCAGCCTCCCAAGTAGCTGGGACTACAGGTGTGCACCACCATGCCCAGCTAATTTTTTTTGTATTTTTAATAGAGACGGGGTTTCACCATGTTGACTAGAATGGTCTCGATCTCTTGACCTCGTGATCCACCCGCCTCGGCCTCCCAACGTGCTGGGATTATAGGCGTGAGCCACCGCTCCCAGGCAATTTTTTAAATTTTTTAATTTTTTAAGCCAATAACTTCTAGTTTTTATTTTTATTATTATTTTTTTGAGACAGAGTTTCACTCTTGTTACCCAGGCTGGAGTGCAATGGCGCAATATCGGCTCACTGCAACCTCCGCCTCCTGAGTTCAGGCAATTCTCCTGCCTCAGCCTCCTGAGTAGCTGGGATTACAGGCATGTGCCACCGTGCCCAGCTAATTTTTTGTATTTTTAGTAGAGACGGGGTTTCACCATGTTGACTAGGATGGTCTCGATCTCTTGACCTAGTGATCCACCCGCCTCGGCCTCCCAAAGTGCTAGTTTTTATTTTTATTTATTTATTTATTTATTTTTAATTTTTATTGCATTATAGGTTTGGGGGTACATGTGCAGAACGAGCAAGATAGTTGCATAGGTACACACATGGCAGTGTGCTTTGCTGCTTTCCTCCCCTTCACCCACTAGTTTTTATTTTTTAAACATCATTTAACAAGAAAAACATTCAACCAAATTAAAAAGAATAAGGTTGGAATGATTTACAATCAAATAATCAACTTAAAATATCTGTTCTTCTATTTAGGGCCAAGGAAGTCGATAGTTCCTGTTTAAACAGCAGAATTGCACAATTATTTTTATGTATGTTACATGGCACACAAAAAATAAGTCTTACAACTTCCACTGACGCCCTCCCCTCCCTCCAGAGTAGAGTTCATACAGTTGGATATTAGGTCAGCACTCAGGTTTTTAAAAATCATCTTAAATTTTGAAATACAATACAACTACTCTGGTAACAAGTATACTTTTAAAATGATTCTTATAGAAAACAAACACCTTAGATAATTGTGTGGCACATTAGACTGCTCAAAGAAATAGCAAAGATGAAAAATAATGTACAAGAATTATAGTCCCATCCAAATACAAGATGTTTTCTAGTTTTCCTTGCTTCTTATAATTAAGTAGCAGAGATCATTTACAAGAAGCAGAATGCACTGGTTTTTGGTTCTTGGTTGTAGCTGCCAGCTTAGGAGTTCATGACTGTGAATATAAAGGGAATATGAGTATGCTCACGAGTTCCGGAAAAAAACCCAGATACCTTTAAAGCGTTTCTCTATGCTTGCTTTCAAGTCATGCTACAAAAACTTCACAGCACTTTAAAGGATGGTGAAAGACTAAACAGGGCACCCAGTAAAAGAGAGGTTAATTTTACCTATATTACACTCCTATGGTAAAAAGTGTAATAAGTGTGGTATTGTATGTAAGTAACATTCTATAGTAAGCTGTTGGAGGAAATACAGCATTTAACAGGTTCATTTATGTACCAGGCATAGTGGATAGAACATCTTATTTTCACACTCTTGAACATAAAACCTTTTTAAAAAAAAAAACTAAAAGGAATATGTAGTTTATGACGGCTGGCCAGGCACTTAATTTGGGGAAAGAGGATTTTCAGGTAAACTGGAATTATTTTCAGCAATCACAAACATAGCCTAAAAAAACGCATTTTATACCCCACTGAAGTTATTCAGCTTTTAACTATAAGTTTGACACTCCCTTTTGCCAAAATTCATACCTACGTGTAACTTTTTTTTTTTTTTTGAGATTCAGTCTCACTCTGTCACTCAGGCTGGAGTGCAGTGGTGGGATCTCTTCTCACTGCAACCTCCACCTGCGGGCTTCAAGCCATCCTTCTGCCTCAGTCTCTCAAGTAGCTGGGATTAAAGGTGCAAGCCATCCTGCCTGGCTAATTGTAACTTCTTAAGAAGCTATTCAAAGACATACTCAAGTCTGAATTTTGGCCCCATTTAGAAACTTCTGTGCTTAGAACATGCTTAAAAAACTTTACGTACATACAAGGGCTGTTGGTACAAGAGCCCAAGATGAATAACTATTTTTCTTCCTAATTTGACATCAAATTTAATAGATTTTTAAGAAAAAGAATCACACTGCCAGTCACAGACATTAAAAAAGAAAGTCGAGTTACAGAAGTTAAAAAAAAAATGACTGAGGTGATAAGCCTCAGGAAAATTACAGAGTAACACTGCTCCAGCGGGGGCACAAATAGGGAAGCAGAATTTCTATTTACAAATGATGAGGGTACTGTGAAAACTTTCAGAATTAGCAGTAAGGAGCACAGCTCTCCAGGTTCATTATATTCTGGGCACAGTATATGTTTCTTCTTAATTTCAAGGTAATATGACGTTTGTGCAATAAATGAAAATTAGTAACATAGAAGATGGAGGGCTGGACGCAGTTGGCTCACGCCTGTAATCCCAGCACTTTGGGAGGCGGAGGCAAGCCGTACACAAGGTCAGGAGATCAAGAGCATCCTGGCTAACATAGTGAAACCCTGTCTCTACTAAAAATACGAAAATTACCTGGGTGTGGTGGTGCACGCCTGTAGTCCCAACTACTTGGGAGGCTGAGGCAGAAGAATCGCTTGAATCCAGGAGGTGGAGTTGGCAGTGAGCAGAGATTGCGCCATTGCATTCCAGCCTGGCAACAGAGCGAGACTGTGACCTCAGTAAGTATTTAAATATTGGAAGACAGGAACAAAGTGGCCATTTTGGAATTAGTCTTTTACCAAAAGTTATCCAGGTATATTTTTTAATGAGAATTACCAGCATATTATCTGCAAATGAAAATGCCAAGCCTTCAGATCCTCATAACTAGCAATTAATTATATTTTCCATTCCTGTCTCAACAATTTCTTTCTTTCTTTCTTTTTTTTTTTTGAGATGGAGTTTTGCTGTTGTTACTCAGACTGGAGTGCAATGGCACAATCTCAGCTCACCGCAACCTCCGCCTCCTGGGTTCAGGCAATTCTCCTGCCTCAGCCTCCTGAGTAGCTGGGATTACAGGCACGTACCACCATGCCCAGCTGATTTTTGTATTTTTAGTAGCGACAGGGTTTCTACTAACCCCCCCTAGTAGAAACTAGTTTTCCTAGTTGAACAGGATGATCTCGATCTGTTGACCTCGTGATCCACCCGCCTTGGCCTCCCAAAGTGCTGGGATTATAGGCGTGAGCCACCACGCCCGGCCAACAATTTCAACTTCTTGTTTTGAGCAAACTTAGCAGCGTAGAGAGATTTATCAATATCTTGCTTTAAACCCTTCAGAGAACATTATGAGTAAAGAAAATGTAAAATATCTTTCAGCAGAGGCCTCCTCATTCTCGAATGAGAATATTGGCTTAATTTAGAGTTTCTACATGGCTTAAAAAGAAAAGAAAAAAAATGTTTAAATACGTGGTACCGAGTTTTCCAGTCATGATAAAGGGCTTGTGCTAACTTACCTCTTCTTTCTTTGCAGGGTTAACTGCAGGCACCCAGCAAAATTACTAGCTGGAGTTACTGTGCAATGAGCAAATGTGGAAGAATTTCTTTCTCATGCGATCCCACCATAGAGGGTGGGATCATGCTTTACTTAACTGAAATAATCAAGCCCCTATTGCTGTTGGGGGTGGTGTAGAGGGTGGGGTGAGAAGGGATAGGGTTAGGGTTAGGGTTAGGATACTGTGATATACAGTGAAAATGTATATTTGAGGTTTGAAAATCACTGATCACAGCTACTAAATAACAGTGCACCAAAGTTTTACAATATTTGAACATCTGTGAATGTAGAGCTTTCTGGTATGACCCGAATTTGAATACAAATGGGGAGTTCATTGAATATTAGGTTTATCAGTAAGCTAGAGGAAAGAAATTACATATATTTCTGTAGGTAATAACCTAGGAAAGAAGTGGAGATTAGGTAAAAATTAAGTGAAATTATTCAGATGCTTTCAGTTTCATCTTTTCCTGGTAAAGCCCCCAGAACAGGCCTTTGGAAAACCAACTTCATAGAGGTACAAAATGACATTTGCTCTCATGTAGATACAGCTTTCTCTCAATGGCAGATAAGTCACAGACGTTTCTCAGACATTCATTTTTATGCATAAGGAAGTTTGAGACATCTACTCCACGGAAATATTGTAAAGGAAGTTTACAAAGCACTTCTAGGAAAAAGGCATTTCACTGTGAAAGTTGGATTTAATTACATGAAAGTTGAGAAGACTAGGTTAGATTCAAAATTCTGTATTCATTTTTGTGTTTATGAATCTCGAGCAGATGCCAGTTTAGAGAATGCAGCCAATAACATTACAGACAAACCAAACAGCCGTAATAACTATCTTCCTGGCAAAACAGTAATTTATGACATTTCTCCAAAAATTAGCATAGTTCTAAGTTCAACAGTAAAAGAAAAAAAAATCACTGGTAGTTGCTACTTTAGAGCTCAAGACAGTGTTTTCAGTAGAATTTCATGTTTGCCGTTTGGTTCTGTTTCAGACAGGAACTGCACTTCAGATGAAAAACCTGGGGTGGCAGAGGCGTGTCTGTGTGGTGGAAGAACCCAGGGCAGAAAAATCACAGAGAGTAATGAAAGGTGTAGTTCTCTGGTCAGACAGCCAAGCAAGGAGACAGTTATTTTGAGAACTTATCAAATAGAGAATATTGTACTAAAATACTGAGATTTGGGGAAGTAGCAGAAGCTTCTTTGTGAGACTGGAGATAGCAGCAGGAATACTTCTCCTGGGAAGTCAGCACCAGAGTGTCAGTGCAGCTTGAAAGTGGCTCTTTTCTGATGTAACGAGACACTTTTAAAGTTCTATCATCACACATGGCAATCCCATACAACCCTGAGTCCCATCATCAGTGCTGTTGAGGTTTTTCTTTTCTTTTGAGATGGAGTTTCGCTCTTGTTACCCAGGCTGGAGTGCAATGGCGTGATCTCGGCTCTCCGCAACCTCTGCCTCCTGGGTTCAGGCAATTCTCCTGCCTCAGCCTCCTGAGTAGCTGGGATTACAGGCACGCGCCACCATGCCCAGCTAATTTTTGTATTTTTAGTAGAGACGGGGTTTCACCATGTTGACCAGGATGGTCTCGATCTCTTGACCTCGTGATCCACCCGCCTCGGCCTCCCAAAGTGCTGGGATTACAGGCTTGAGCCACCGCGCCCGGCCTGTTGAGGTTTTTCGTTTGGTACTGGTGTACTTCCCTTAGCAGTGTGTAAAGAGCATCTTTAACAGCCTGTCTGGTCTTGGCTGAGGTTTCAGTGAGTGGAATACTGTAACTCTTGGTCAGTTTGTGGGCTCATTTTGTATCAACTGTACTTGCTGGCAAATCACACTTGCTTCCCACTAGCACCAGAGGTACATAATCTGAGTCTTTCACTCGTTTAATCTGCTCCCTGTAGAGATTAATATCCACAAATGACTTGCTGTTATTGTTGGTAAGTACACAGAGGAAGCCTTCGCCTGTCCGCATGTGTTGGTCTCTCACGGCACTGGACTCTTCTTGTCTAGCTGTATGGAGAGTGTTCAGTAGACAGGTTTCACATCTGAAACCACCTGATCTACGGTGGGATCATATTCATCTGCAAAAAGTCGTTCTGGATTAGCTGGATTGTTAGTGCGCTTTTCCCAACACCAGTTGCTCCAAGTACCACCAGTGTACTCAGTCATTTCACACCTATAGGCACCTCAAGCTCCACTGCCTTTGCTTTGGACAGATTTAGGACCAAAATCTGAGCAAGAAAAATGTTGGAGACCCAGGAACCGCCATGAACAGCCCCACAAGGGAGCGACCTAGTCCGTGTTCTTTAAAATCCAAGTTGTGAGTAGTTCCACTCTGGGCCACACTGGCTTGACGTAGCATATGTTGTTGTAATACCATTCACTGTTGTCTTTAGGGGTTGTCATTAGAAAGTGATTCTGTGTTTCTTAGACTCTTATTCCCTTCTTCCATTTGCTAAATGAATCTTCACACAATTTTTGTAGTACTCAGAGTGTAAAAAATGTATGTTAACTTAACGTAGTTTTTAAAAATTAAAAATTTTCATTTTTAGATAGTTGTAGATTTGTCTGCAGTTATATCAGATAATACAGAGAGGATCTCTTATACCTTTACTTTTTCCATTTTGCAAAATTGTAGTATAGTGTCATAACCAGGATAATGACATCGATTGATGCTGCAAAATGCAGATTTGCTTCCCCATAAGGACTCCTGACATTACTTTCTATAGCTCTACCCAGCACTCCCCACTGCCCTGACCCCTGGAAGCCGCTCATCTCTCCCCCATTTCTATAATTTTGTCATTATAAGAACGTTATGTAAATTTGCTCATACAGCGTTTGTCTCTTTGGGATAGGCTGTTCTTGCTCAGCAGAATTCCCCGGATCTTCATCCAAGTTGTATCAGTTGTTTCCTTCTTAGCTGAGGAGTGCTTCATGATATGGATGTACCATGTTTGGTTTACCCATTAGCTAGTTGATGGACAGCTTCGTTATTTCTAGTTTTTGGCTATTAGGAATAAAACTGGTATAAACACTTGTGTACAGATTTTTGAGGGAACATACTTCTTCATTTCTCTGTGATAAATGCCAAGGAGTGCAGTTGCTGCTTTGTATGGGAATTGCATGTTTACGTTCCAGAGTAGCCGTACTGTGATATGGTTCTACCAGCAATGTATAAGTGATCTAGTTTCTCTAAATCCTTGGCAGCATTTGGCATTGTTTGGACTTTTTTTTTTTTTTTCCTGAGACTGGGTCTCACTTTATCACCCAAGCTGGAATACAGTGGCATGAATACAGCTGGAATACAGCTCACTGTAGCTTCAACCTCCCAGTCTTAAGTAATCCTCCTACCTCAGCCTCCCAAGTAGCTGGGACTGCAGGCCTGTGCCACCACACCCAGCTAATTTTTATATTTTTTTTATAGAAATGCTGTTTCGTCACGTCGCCCAGGCTGCTTTTGAACTCCTGTGTTCAAGCCAGCGTTCTGCCTTGGCCTCCCAAAGTGCTGGGAATTTTTTTTTGTTTGTTTGTTTTTTGAGAACTATAGTGAAGGAAAAACCATGTCCAGAGGGAGCAAGAGCCCTGATGACCTCTTGTTACTCACACTTCTGCTGTTGCTTGTTTGCGGGAGAGGAGTGTGGCAGTCCTCTCTCTCTCCAGGATGGTGGTGCTAAAGCGTGTGGAAGGTCATTCCTAGTCTCCACTTTGCTTTTTTCTGTTTGATTTGGAATTGGGTTACATCATCTTTGCCAACCCCTTGTTCTTCCACACCCTTCATAAAATGGGTCAGAAGCAGGACTTCCTTTCTTATTAAACTGAGCAGGGAAGGGAAGTGGCACGTAAATGGAATCATTCTGTTTTCTTTGCTGTTCTCTTTAAAATGACCCATTTGTTGTCCATTTGTTTTCTTTGAAAGGTTAGTCTGAAATCCATCCCCCACCCACACCTTTTTTTGAGACAGGGTCTCACTGAGTTGTACACCCTGGAAGGCAGTGGCACAGTCACAATCGCAAGCCTTGCTCAGGTGATTCTCCCAGTTGAGCCTCTCAAGTAGCTGGCACTACAGGCACATGCCACCACACCTGCCTCATTTATCATTATTTTTATAGAGACAGTCTCACTATGTTGCCCAGGCTGGTCTTGAACTTAGACTCAAGTGATTCTCCCACCTGGGCCTCCCAAAGTGCTGAGATTATAGGCGTGAGCCAACACGCCAGGACTGAAATCCCTTTAACATCTTTTTTTCTTAGCTATTTATTTATGGCTTTTGAACATCTTAATTAGGCTTGATTGGAATAACTGTAAGTTAACTTAAAATATGTTGAGGCCAGGCGCAGTGGCTCACGCCTATAATCCCAGCACTTTGGGAGGCCCAGGTGCTTGGAATTTTTTTTTTTTTTCAGACAGTATTCATGCTGGAATTTGTGTTGTGCAGCTTTTTTAAGGGAACGTGAGCCTTGGCCAGTGGTTTTCAGACAAACATTTGGTAGTGCCCGTTTAAAACAGTTTTTCTTTTTCATGGAACCCATAATGTAGTGATGTTTTGGGATTGTATTTTGGGAGTTCATTGTTAAACCTATAATAGTGTAAACCTGGCCAGGCGCGGTGGCTCACACCTGTAATCCCAGCACTTTGGGAGGCCGAGGCGGGTGGATCACGAGGTCAAGAGATCGAGACCATCCTGGTCAACATGGTGAAACCCCGTCTCTACTAAAAATACAAAAAAAATTAGCTGGGCATGGTGGCACTTGCCTGTAATCCCAGCTACTCAGGAGGCTGAGGCAGGAGAATTGCCTGAACCCAGGAGGCGAAGGTTGCGGTGAGCCGAGATCGCACCATTGCACTCCAGCCTGGGTAACAAGAGCGAAACTCCATCTCAAAAAAAAAAAAAAAATAGTGTAAACTTATTCACTGATTTCAGTGCGGCAGTTTTGACGAACACAAATTAGAAATGGAAGGGGAGGTTTGATTTTTGTCCTGGTTGCATGGAATGGAGAGACTCCCTGTTCACCAGTTAAGCAGGATGAATATCACAGTTTAAAATAGCTAGCCTTGCAATCTCAGGATGCTTTCCAAGTAAATAGAGATGGCAGAAGAAGCTTTATTCTGAGATCTGCGCAAAAGTGGGTTATCCTGGCAGCACAGTGTACCTCGTAGCTGTTCTCTGATATGTAAAATTCGGAGTAACACATCTGAGTGTGTGTGTGTGTGTGTGTGTGAGTGTGTGTGTGTGTATTGGTGTTTTATTACAGTAGTTAAAATAGTCATAAGACAAATGCATATAAAATGTCTGTAGACTGCAGTTTCTTCCGAAGAATGCTGTCAAAGTGGTTATTCTAGGCCCCGGCTTTACATCCCTCGGTGAGAGGCTCTTGTACCAGTCGTTGGGTAATTTGAACAGCTCCCTTTGTGGTACCATTAGGAGTCTCAACTTTTGAGGATCACTTACAATTCTGTGCATAGGTGATTTTCAAGGCACCTGGGTGAAGTTACATGGCTCCAGAAAATTGAGCCTTAGAAAACAGCGACAACATTGAAACGATCTTTGGGAAGGAGTTATCAGAGAACGTGCATTGTTGCCAAGGATCCTGGCAAAAATTCTGGGAACTGCAAATTAAAAGAAGCCATATTTGAGCACTTCACAATTTACGTGAACTGTACGCTGGAGTCAGTTCCCACCTGTTTCCACTCATCTCTGAGCAGGGGCTAGGGGTAGGCTCTGGCCCGGGGCACACATTTGCAGGAGGCAGTTCTGGCCGACTTGTGCCTGTTACCTGAGCTGCATTTGCATTCTACGCTCTCCTTCTCTGCAACTGCCCCAGTTTCTTCTGTAGTTAGGACAGGCGAGTCAGATGACCTTGGGCAAGGAAGCTGTTGAGCATATACCAGGCTTGGTGTAACTTTTCGTTGTTCTAAAAGGATACTCTTCATCCTGGTCAACATGGTGAAACCCCGTCTCTACTAAAAATACAAAACATTAGCTGGGCATGGTGGCGCGTGCCTGTAATCCCAGCTGCTCAGGATGCTGAGGCAGGAGAATTGCCTGAACCCAGGAGGCGGAGGTTGCGGTGAGCAGAGATCATGCCATTGCACTCCAGCCTGGGTAGCGAGCGAAACTCCGTCTTAAAAAAAAAAAAAAAAAGAAGGTTCTCTTTTTCCAGTCTCTGGGATTTAGCCATTCTTGGGCCAAGGCAGTTAGGTACACCCTGGAGAGGGGAGGAAGGTAAAGGAGGAGGGAGAATAGGAGAGTAGCGTGAAAGGGACGTTGTGGACATTAAGGAGCCAGGAAACCTAAAAATATGGAATGAATAGGGAGAACTCTTGTTTTTCATAGTTATAAAGTAGTTACAGAGAAAATAAAGACTTTAGTAAGAGGTAGCGGTAACAACTTTAGGTTTCATTTAATTAGAAACACTGTTAATATCTAGTGTTAAAAGAGATTAAAAATGCAGCCAAAATCTGAAGGTTAAAAGATTTTGTTCCCTTTCTTATCCCCTCTGCTTTCTAAAATGCTTTTTTTAAAAAATAGAATATTAGATTTTGGATTGGTATATATGGGGTATATTATTGTCTAAATCTTTACATTACTGTGTTTTATTTATTTTTCTCTCTCAATAGACCACTTTTCCCTGCTCTTTGAGGAAAGAGGGGTAAAGAGGGGAAAGAAGGATGCTTGGAGACTGTGTGTGTGTGTGCGTGTGTGTGTGTGTGTGTGTGTGTGTGTGTGTGTGTATGTGTGTGGAAGTAGCAGTGGGTAAAAGAGTGTTCACTTTCATTCACTGGGTTCTTTTCCTCATCTTGCTTCTTAGGAGAAGGCCTCCCTCCCTCCCTCCCTCCTTTCCTCCCTCCCTCCCTCCCTCCCTACCTCCCTCCTGTCTGTCGTCCAAAAGCTGGAGTACAGTGGTTCAAACACAGCTCACTGCAGCATCGATACTGTGGGCTGAAGAGATCCTCCTGTGTCAGCCTCTCGGAAGCTGGACTACAGGCACATGCCACCATACCTAACTTTGGTTTTTTTTGTAGAGATGGATCTTACTTTGTTGCCCAGGCTGGTCTCACTGGGCTCAAGCAGTCCTTCCACCTTAGCCTCCCAGAGAGGGATGACATATGTGAGCTGGTTTTTCTTTCCTTTTCCTTTCCTTTCTCCTTCCCCTTCCCCTTCCCCTTCGACGGGGCCTCACTTTGTCACCCAAGCTGGTATGCAGTGGCATGATCTCAGCTCATTGCAACCTCTGCCACACAGGCTCAGCTCATAGCAGCCTCCCACCTCAGCCTCCCAAGTAGCTAGGACTACAGGCACGGGCCACCATGCTGGCTAATTTTTGTATTTTTTTTTTTTTTGTAGAGATGGGGTTTCGCCATGTTGCTCAGGCAGGTCTTGAACTCCTGAGCTCAAGTCATCCACCTGCCTTGGCCTCCCAAAGTACTGGAATTACAGGCGTGAGCCCCTCTGCCCAACCCGAGGTTTTCCTTTTTTTTTGAAAGCATTATCACTTGATGAACTTTGGCCAAGAAGTGTCTTGTTTTCTTTAGATATGTGTAGATGTACAGGACATCCTCTTAGAGGTAGGAAGCAGGCATGTACATAGGCCCTGAGCTGTACTTACAGCCTCTCCAGCCTTTGGCAAGGGTTTGAGACAAATGTGCTTAGTTCCTGCTAAAGAGACAATGTGTCTATTTCTGCTGATCCCTGGGCCCTGGGGTCTCAGGAGACATTTATGGACATTGACTGGGATTAGTAGGTGTATCCATCAGACAGGATCTGGTGTAGACAGATTGACCCTGGGGAAATTTATTCAGACCTTGCCCTCATTGATTGCTGTCTAGAGGATCTTGGGGCTAGAGGACTCTTGGTAGCCATCTAACCATGTGTCTGAACCTAGGAGAAATTTCTTCTGTATCACCTCTGACAGCTAGATATCTGCTTTTTACTTCATTATTTCCAGTGATGAGAAAAGAGCCCCCCAAAGCCCTGTCTTCGTTTGGCCTGGGATCACTTCTTGCATCGTCTACTGGAATGTCACAGAACAATTTTTCTCCCTCCTACCCATGAATGCAGTTCAAGTATTTGAAGAAGCTTATCATAATTTTCTTTGGTCTCACAGTCCTCCAGTCCAGCTAAATAGGCTCACTTCCTGGGATCTCAGTCCTTGGAGGATGTTGTTTTCAGACTTACCTTATTCTGATCACCTTGCTTTGGAGTCACCCCTACTTTGTCTATGAACCTTTTAAACAACTATAGGTGTTTGGGGATCACACATGCTTGGCCAACACCCTTGAACTGAATCAAGTAGACCTTCTCAGGCTTTAATGGGCTCCTATGGATTGTGCCTTTTGAGGAGGGTATGGAGCCTGTAGCATCACAGGTACTGCGCTCCTCTAGGCAGGGTGGGGAACATCAGTCTAGGTGCAAACTGCCTGGTGAAGAATACCACCTACACATTGCTTCGGCAAAAAGTTTTGTGATTGTTGTTTTAAATTTTGGAAGTATCTCTGAATTTACATTACTAAAACAGTTATAAAACATAGGAAAGAAAAAGCAAACATTACCTAATCCTATTAATTTAGATATAATCATTGGAAAAAAATAGTATTTTCCGTATTTTTCTGTGCTATGTATATATATATTTAAAAATGGAATCATGAATATTTTGTGATATACTTTTAAAATTTAATTTTTGTGGTCAAAGCTTTCTGTGACAGTAATTTACATCAGCTTGATTTTCTGCATGGTGCTCCATTTACCCACTGTAGGAGAGTACTGTAATTTATCTAATTCGTGTCCTTTATTGTCAGATAATTTAGGTTATTTCCAATATTTTGTCTTATAAATGTTCATATCTTCATATTTATTTCTCTTGGATAAAATCCTGGAGGTGGAATCATTGCCATCATTGCCTAATAGGCATTTTGAAGGATGCATATTTTTACCTGATTGTTATTCAGGAAGTCTAAATAGAGAATAAATCCTCCACCTTGTCAATTTCATTGTCTTAAACAAGAGTCCACTTGGCAGAACGGCTTTTTCTCTTTGCTTGGATCGTTGTATTTCTTAGACCAGTGCTCCTTGGACCCCACCTCCTGAGGCAAACCTTTTTCACGCAATTTAGTATTCTTTCAAATCTGCCGGTGTGGATCTGTTGTCTTCTACTACAGTATTTTTGCTGGAATGAGAAAGTCCTGTGACTTCATTTCTGGTTTCAGAGTCACAGCTCCCAAGTATCATTGTCTTGGCAGAATCAGCTATGGCTTTTTCTTGGCTGAACCCTAGGTAGGTGTGAGCCTATATTATATGATTCCGATCTTTGCCCTTGCCGTGAGACTTTCTGACCTTGGGTCTTTGAGTGCTCTCATAAATGGTAGTTGAGTAGATTGGCCAGTGATAAGGTGCATGACATTTTCATTAGAGGAAATGTAATTAACAACCATAAGCTAATATGCTTGTAGAACTAGTCCAATGTCTTAGAAGATAATTTAGTATCATAATGAAAGGAGACATTGCTTTTCTTCCCAGACAATTCTGAAGGCAGTTAATTTCATCTTTATAGCTAACAACAATTTCTTAAGTCTTACAGTCCTTCCCCACTCCACTAGAAGCTTCAGAGTAGTCCTTCCCGTTCTCATGTACTGTCCCCACTTCCTGACCCTTTCACTGTCTCCCTGCCCAGGGAGAGGGGTGCCCAGGTGATGAGGACCAGTGGTTTCTTTTCTGCCATGAGGAGCTCCTTTTGGAGCCCTGGCCTCCTTGCTGAGGCCCACTAGAGTTCAGCCTGCCTTTCTCTATCCTTTCAAAGTTACCATTGTGTACCATGTTGCTTGTGGCTGCCTTTTCTTACAGACTGACAGATAGGATGACATTCCCCAGAGAGGTCCTTATTTTCAGTCTCAGAAAACAAGCACAGAGGACTTCCTTAGTTACCCTGTGGAACAGACAAAGAAAATCAAGAGACCTAGATGTGGGGAAGCGACCGAGAACCTTGCCAGATTCTTTTAAGGCAATCTCTGCTTTTGGATGCCGAACTCCCCTACTTCATGGGGCACAGCCACACTTACTTGCAGAATCTCAGCTAAGGTGTGGCCTGGAGAAGTTCAGGCCAGTGGATGTTATCAGTGGTCATTTTTTGGTTTCCTGAGTCCATCTGTCCTAAATCAGCTGTCACTGGCAACCAAAAAAAAAAAATCTTATCTGTCATAGGCATGACCTGAAGAGAAGCAGCTGTGCTTTGTTTTTTGCTAAGTCTTGGACAGTTCAGTTCAGCACTTAAGAATATTCCAGCTCCTTTTCTTATAAGAATTTCTCTCTCTCTCTCTGTCTCTCTCTCTCTCTCTCCCCCCCCCTTCCTCTCTGTCTCTCTGTCTCTCTCTCCCTCTCTCAAGCATTTTAAAAAGTGGCCTCTCGCTGTGTTGCTCAGGCTGGTCTCCAACTCTTGGACTCAAACATTCCTCCTGTCTCAGCGTCTTGATAGCTGAGACTACAGGCACAGGCCACCATGCCCGGCCTCAGCTCCTTTTCTTTTAAATTTCTTGGTCCAATTTGTATTCTTTGCCAGCGTCCTTGGGACAGAACAAACGTTGCAGTTTGGGGAAACATTTTGTACAGCTTTGTTCACTGAATCACAGTCACTGCTTGTGCTGTTGATAATCAAAACTAGGCTGCACAGAGTGACATAGTTAAATATTTGGCTTGGGTGTACAGATGTTTCCCTTCAAGTATCTTGGGTGTCCTGCTCGTTATCAGAATTTTATCTCCCCCAAATTCGTTGTTTGTGAATTAACTGTGAAGTTCTGGGAACGATTTCCTTTTCAACAGTTTGCCTTTCTAGAAAAAAACTTTGGGGTTTAAATAGCACTTAACCCTCTATCATTTTACTCTCTCTGAAGTGATCTCTCTGGGGAACATGTTGGGTCTTCTCTGTTAAATATTTTTCTCTTTCTTGACAAGGCCTGGATGCAAAAAGTTGGTATAGTTTTTCCTGTCCAGGTTTGCTTGTTAATAAAGCATCTGGAGCAAAGGAAAGGCTATTAGCACCTTGTCACTTTGAGTTTCTTAAGCACTGTTCCATTTATGTGTTCTTGCTGCAGAGATTTAATGAAAGTGGTATCTGTCTTTATACCTGACATAGGCAGGTTGTCCGCAGAACTGAACAAGGGATGCCCGCAACACTGTAGGTGCAGGAGGGCTTTGTGCTCAGTTCCTCTTCTCTGTGTTCTCCGGGAGTAGGCAACTCTTTATTCATCAGAGTAGGGCTTGACGTTTTAATATTCTGGAGGGAGATGCTTGTGGTGATGTATTTAGCCTTAAATTCAGGAATGGCTTCTTTTTTCAGTGTCTTCACACTTTATACCTCCCGTTTTCTATGTGAGTAGATAAGTCTGCCTACGTCTGAATTTGGAAATGGCATTTGCTAACATTTAACCTTGGGCATTTAACTTCTCTGTGCCTTACTGTCTCCATCTGTAAAATGGGTGTAGTAACAAACTACTTTGTAGCTGTGTTTTGAAAATTAAGTGGGATATTAGATATAAAATATTTTGTAATAGTGCCTGGCACATGGTAAGTCATCAGTAAGTCTTAGCTGTTATTGTGAGGGGTAACGTAATGATAATGCCAAATGCTTTGATTATAAGAATCTGATTGTATATTTGAGTCACAGATTATTTAGAGACAGTTTATATAAATATTTCAAAAGAAAGACCTCAACTTTGCATGTATTCCTGGCCCTCTACAAGGTGCATGTTGTAATGTTTTCTCTGCTCAGAACTATTTTAAGCCGGTACAGACTGTCTACAGAAAGGGGTTTAGAATGTTTTTTTTTTCACTCCGCTGCTCTTAAAGAGGGCACACTGCTCTTGAGAAATCTTTTTTTAAGAAAAGGGGCCGGGCGCGGTGGCTCAAGCCTGTAATCCCAGCACTTTGGGAGGCCGAGGCGGGTGGATCACAAGGTCAAGAGATCGAGACCATCCTGGTCAACATGGTGAAACCCCGTCTCTACTAAAAATACAAAAATTAGCTGGGCACAGTGGCACGAGCCTGTAGTCCCAGCTACTCAGGAGGCTGAGGCAGGAGAATTGCCTGAACCCAGGAGGCGGAGGTTGCAGTGAGCCGAGATCGCACCATTGCACTCCAGCCTGGGTAACAAGAGCGAAACTCCGTCTCAAAAAAAAAAAAAAAAGAAAAGAAAAGGTTCCAGTTCAGTGCTGAGAAATTTGTCTCTGAAGACAGCACTGTGCATTGTCTATGGGTATCTGTTTTTCATCTTGCTTTCATTGCAGATCTGAATGATCCGATACATGCTCAAGCCCCTCTTTTCACTTTCCAGTTACCTAGATTAAAAAAAAGAAAGCATCAGTAGTCGTCACCTGTTCGTTCACTTGGGGCCTTCTGGGTCCTTCTGTGGCCCACCCTGTGTTGCTGTTGCCTCACTCGGATTGCTTCCTCTTGGATTGCAGTCACGATGGCTTTTGTTTTATATCCGGTCCTTGATTCGGGGTGCATTACCTCAGTTCACTGGCATGTATGGTTCTGTGTCTCCCTAGTCAGGAGGATTCCTGAGTATGCTGGATTCTTTTTTTTTCTTGAGAGTCGTGCACCTGGCCCGTGCTGGGTTCTTCATCTGCAGGCTGTGCTGGACCCTCACTTTCTAACCAGCCTTGAGGTATCTCAGCCTCAGCACTGTTGACACGTTGGTCCGAACAGTTGTTGTGGGGGCTGTCCTGTGCATGGCAGGGTATTTACTAGCCTCCGTGGCACCCACCCACGAGGTCCAGCACCATCACCCACTCCTCCCACAGTTGGGACAATTAAAAATGTCTCCAGATGCTGAGTATGGGGGCTCACACCTGTAATCCCAGCACTTTGGGAGTCCGAGGCGGGCAGATCACCTGAGGTCAGGAGTTTGAGACTAGCCTGGCCAATATGGTGAATCCTTGTCTCAACTAAAAATACAAAAATTGGCCGGGCGCGGTGGCTCACGCCTGTAATCCCAGCACTTTGGGAGGCCGAGGCGGGTGGATCACGAGGTCAAGAGATCAAGACCATCTTGGTCAACATGGTGAAACCCCGTCTCTACTAAAAATACAAAAAATTAGGTGGGCATGGTGGCTCGTGCCTGTAATCCCAGCTACTCAGGAGGCTGAGGCAGGAGAATTGCCTGAACCCAGGAGGCGGAGGTTGTGGTGAGCCGAGATCACGCCATTGCACTCCAGCGTGGGTAACAAGAGTGAAACTCCGTCTCAAAAAAAAAAAAAGAAAAAATACAAAAATTAGCTGGGCATGTTGGTGGGCACCTGTAATCCCAGCTACTCAGGAGGCTGAGGCATGAAGAATGGCTTAAACCTGGGAGGCAGAGGTTGCAGTGAGCTGAGATTGTGCCACTGTACTTCAGCCTGGGAGACAGAGCAAGACTCCATCTCAAAAACCAAAAAATAAACAAAAAAAATTCTCCAGGTATTGTCAAATGTCCTCTGGATTATAGAATTGTCCCCTACTGAGAACCATTGGTTTAGATCAGTGGGTTTCAAATGTCGGAGAGCCATGTGTATCTTATATTTAACTTCCAGAGTTATGTATGAGTCTCAAAATTACAATTCTATGATACAACTATTGATTTATTTTTGAAATATTTAGATACCTAAATCTCTATGAAACAAAAGTAGCAAATCCCACCACATAGAAATTTGTCTTGTTTTCAGATACCTAAAATGTCAGACCAGTGGTTCTCAATATCTAGTCCTGCCTGAGTAACAGCAACATTAACATCACCTGGTAACTTATTAAAAATGCAAAAGCAGGCCGAGTGTCCTGGCTCATGCCTGTAATCCCAGCACTTTGGGAGGCTGAGGAGGGCTGATCACTTGAGGCCAGGAGATCGAGACGAGCCTCGCCAATGTGTCAAACCCCCGTCTCTATTAAAAATACCGAAAAACAAAACAAAACAAAAAAACAAAACGAGGCATGGAGGCACACCCCCGTCTGTAATCTCAGCTACTCGGGAGGCTGAGGCATGAGAATCGCTTGATCCTGGGAGGTGGAGGTTACAGTGAGCTCAGATCATGCCACTGCATTCCAGCGTGGGCGGCAGAGTGAGACTCTTTCTCAAAAAAAAAAAACAAAAAACAAAAAAAAAACAAAGCATAGGGGACCTAGCCAGACCTGCTAAATCAGAAACTCTGGCAGAGGAGCCCTTCCATCTGTTTTAACAAGCCCTTCAGGTCATTTTGATACACACAGAAGTATGAAAAGCACTTGGTTAGTTCCTTAGGTAACTAGGTAACTAAGTGTATTACTACGTTACTTAGGTAATTAAGTTATCTCCACTCAGAGACCCATAAAATAAACCTTATTGAGAAATAAGTATAACCGGCTATATATAGAAGTTTGAAATCTGCTTAGGGAGATAACTTTTACCAGACAGATCATGTTAGGTGTCTGCTAGTTACAATGGCTTCCCTGCAAGAACCTGCCATGTCCACAGCTTTCTTTATAGGATTTCCTTTTGTCAGCATCCCCGAGCTGGGTGCATGCAACTCCACATTTTGGCTATAGCTGCTTGAACTAGGCTTGCTTATGCCTGACTCCCAAGGTAAGCATGTATAGGCTAACCAGCAGCCTATATTGAGCAGAGATTCTTCCTCTTGGGAGTTTGAGACAGAGAGAGAGAGAGACAGAAATGGGAAGACAGCAAAAGGCACTAGGCAGTGAAAGCCCTTAGTTAAGCAGAAACCATGAGGAGATAAAGAGGCTCCTAATGAGCTAGTGGTAGGTAACAAGAACAGTAGAAGGTGGAATTGGGTGACAGCACAGAATGGCTGATTTGCAGTGGGTGATTTTAGAATCGAAGTTGAGTCAAACTACTCAAACTAATACGCCTAAGTACAGTATGTTATAATTTTCTAGAAGGCCCAACTGGCCAGCTGCTCATAGGGGTTCCTGTTTTAACTTCCCCGTTTTGCTTGCTTCTCTAGGGAGCCTCATATTAGATCACCATTAACTGAGGCAGTTTCCTAATATGTCTGTTCCTTGTTGCCTTGATGAGCCCATTGAATATATACCTAGACTAGAAGACCAACTGGTTTAAGGTGGGTTGCAGGTGGGTTACATGGCATGCTGCTTCCTTAAAGCAGTGACTCTCAGCCTGGCCGTACCTCAGAAACACCTGGGTAGCCAGCCTCTTCCTCTTTATTTGAAAACACACTGTATGCACCCTTGAAATCTGTATTACAGGAGCAAATGGGAGATAGAAGCCTTTCCTTTCAGCTTGTTGATGGGTTGACTTTCCCAAAAGAAAGCTGCATAGAGAGTATTGCAGAAAACCTCAGGCCCTGCTCATTCAGTTCTTTAGATCAGACCAAATAAGCCAGCTCACCATATATATTCCAGAGATGTGTTGCTTTGTTTGCCTCCAGTACACTTCCTCTTAACATTTCCTGTTAGAGCCTCTGGGTACCATTTCTTTCGAGGGAGATGCTAAGAGTTTGAAAAGCCTTTAAAAAACCATGAAAAATAGATGCAATACAGCGTTGAAATCAGCCTTGTGAGTGACGTTCTGAAACTTCAGTGAGTCTGAAGAAATTGTTCAATTTTGAATGATTGCCATTGACCCTGTCCAGTTGGTCAGTGCTTCCCTTATACAGCTGGTCACCTCTTCTTCCTGTCTTTCCTTTTAGAACCAGGGAAATTATGCAAGTACCTTCATGCAGTAAATCCACTGGAGTCTTTGACACAAATCAATCCAGAGGGAAATGAGTGAAGATACGAATACGTTACATTGTTGCTCAAATGGTTGGCTGAGTTCCATAGGGTAATAGATTCTGGGAATGTGGTCCAGTGCTTGTTTTCAAGGGCAGCTTAAAAGATTTGGGCCAGACCGAGAGCATAATCGGGATTCTCTGTTCTTCAACCCGGTATCCTTGAGGAGACTGTAAACTACTTGGGAGTCCAGGACTGTTTACCTATTGTACTTTTATATTAAGTACCTCTGCCCACTGGGCGCGGTGGCTCACGCCTGTAATCCCAGCACTATGGGAGGCTGAGGCGGGCAGATCATGAGGTCAGGACTTGAAGACCAGCTTGGCCAACATGGTGAAACCCCATCTTTACTAAAAATACAAAAATTAGCCAGGCATGGTGGCACATGCCTGTAATCCCAGCTACTCAGGAGGCTGAGGCAGGAAAACTGCTTCAACTGGGACCTGGGAGGCAGAGGTTGCAGTAAGCCAAGATCGAGCCACTGCACTCCAACCTGGGCTACAAAGCAAGACTCTGTCTTAAAAAGAAGAAAGAAGAAGAAAGAAGAGGAAGGGATGGGGAAGGGGAGGAGGAGGGGGGGAGGAGGAAGAGGAGAAGAAGAAGAAGAAGGAAGAAGGAAGAAAGGAAGAAGAGGAAGAGGAGTACCTCTGAAAGCAATCTCTTTGTGATGTACACAGAATATTTACCCAGTAAGTCACTCAGCCTAGAGTACAAATTTTAAGCCCAACCTATTTTCCTCAGGAGCCCGGCAGGTCTCTTTACTCAGCAGCCTTATCTGACGTAGCCCATCTTTAATTTAGCTTTGTGCAAGGTGCAGGGATCAATAAGAGCGATGCTGGGAGGGAAGGAGAATCTCGGCACTTGAACTGAACTCTGCTTTGGTCAGACTGATTAGTGCCGTCTGGAGAGCCATTAAATGCTCTCTCACTAGTTCATCTGAGCTCTGCTTCCTATTACCCTCAACAGCTAACCCAGGAAATTACAGATCCTTGAGGAGAAAGGGTGTCCTGTCTCCTGCTGTGGTACTGAGTAGTGTTGGTACCACTGTCTCAGGAATATGAATCACAGTGCAAATGAGCTGCTTCTCGTTTCCTTTTCTGCAAGTCATGTCCGAGAGAGATTTGTTTTCTGTTTGCGAAGGCTTGGTCTCCTCGTTTAGATGAGAGAGAAATTGCCTGTACTCTCAACTTTTGGCTGGTGATAGGCTTCTCCTTTGTTATGTTTTTCCCCATTGTGAGATTTGTTTACGATTGAATGAAAAGATTGGTTTTCTTAGGCTTCATTTCTTCTGTGTGATAAAATTTCTTCATTTCTTCTGTGTGATAAAATTATACTGCATGGTTTTATTATTTTTTAAAAAGTAAGACTGGCACCTAACATTTCCTCTACAGTTGGGTAAAAAACTAGAAAGCATCTCATTTCCTATTGGTTCCATGAGCAGCCCTTTTTAGCACACAAATCAGAAGCCTTGTGCAGCTCTAAAACTATTTCCTAAATTGGGGAGGTAACAGACCCTGTTCCCGAAGTTGTGAATAGGTGTGCTGGGTGAGCAGTGCGCTGTGGTCAAGGCCTTTGACCCTGCACTTTCCAGACTTAAACAAGTTTCTGCATTTCTCTATTCTTTGAACCTTTGGTGTTCTTATACTTAGCATATGTTGTACATTTCTTGAAGTGTCAGTTATCATCTCACAGGACACTGGGTGTTCCAGGGAACTTGGAGAAAAGCTGACAAGTTATTTTAGTGTTTTATCATTTACACAAAGGAATTGTGTTTTAGAATATGCCATATCTGCTTTAACGCTTTACAGATTAGCCAACTGGAAACATATATGTCAAATACCGGGTGAACGAGACACAATCACCCCACCTGCTTGTGGGAAGATTACTAAAACATTCTATTTAACAGTCATTCGGCACCATCTGTTTGTAAAGCACACGTGTTTTAAGGGAAGAAGGTGGTGACTTTGGAATGGATTAGAGTAACACCGGAGAAGTCCTTTGTCCAGGGAACTTCTTCATTGGGTTTGACTTGAGAAGAACAAGTCAGATAAGGTTAGTCTCCTCATTATAAATGTCTAAGGTAATTTCAGATCGTTCTTTTTTAGAAGTCTGGTGAAGTGGTATTGGGAAAGATTCCTTAAATCATTGACTCTTGTTGATTGCATGCAGTTTATATTAGGGGCTGCCTCCTGCACAGGTGCTGAGCTGCACTCACACATGGAAGGGCCATTGCAGAGAAGAGGACATAGATTTATTGTCTATGGTCCTCAACCACAGGGGAATGAGTATTGGCTTGAAACACAGAATAATCTTCCTAATAGAGCTGCCCACTCATAGAATGTGCTTATTTGTGAGGGTGGGAGATTGAATTCCTTGCAGCTGGGTAAGTCCAAGTAAAGATTGCTTGTCCTCTTAACTACGATGTCCCCTAGAACAGCTGTCCCCAACCTTTTTGGTACCAGGGACTGGTTTGTGGAAGACAGCTTTTCCAGAGACCAGGTGGGTGGGGGGATGGTTTCAGGATAAAACGGTTCCACCTCAGATCATCAGGCATTAGATTCTCATAAGGAGGGTGCAGCCTAGATCCCTACCATTTGCATTTCACAGTAGGGTTCACACTCCTATGAGAATCTAATGCCTCTGCTGATCTGACAGGAGGCGGACCTGATGTGGTAACTTACCCACTGCTCACCTCCTGCTGTGCGGCCTGGTTCCTAACAGGCCACAGCCTGGTACTGATCCACAGCCCAGGGTTGGGGACACCTGCTATAGAGCATTCAAGTTGGAAAATACATCCTTTGGTCTAAGAATCTGAAATTTACACTGTTCCTTGCTCATATATCAAATGATGTATTTTAGCTGGAGCTTATTAAATGTCACAACTTCACTGTCAAGAACTTAAAACTTCTATTAGTGAGGCCAGGACAGAGCAGTTGGCAAGGACAGTTGTGTCTCACAGTGACTGTTTGGATTGGTTCTGTGTTCTAGGATTGAGTACATATCATTTTCATGAGGTTAAAATCCAATTAGGAGGTCTTTCCCTTTGGTTGTTGGCTAGGTTTGTTACTCTTTAGTTTCAGTAGAGATGTGAGAAGCTTTTTTGAACATGTTTAGCAAGGTTTGATTTTCGTATTTCTGAATATAACTCTGAGAAGAATTCTCTCCCTGCTGTTCTGGTGGCGGAAGACAATGGACTTTGTCTGCTTGTCTCTTTGGGGACAGATACATGGGCATTTAAAGAGCCTTTCTAGTTTCAGGAACTTGAGAATCAGGAGTTCTGAGGGTTAGTGCTAATGCTTTAAAACATTCTTAGTTCTGCAATTTTAGTTAATAGTGTGCGGCTGAAAAAGCCTTTCTCCAGGAATATTGTGAGAGTAAGAGCTTTTAACATTATAGGAGAAAACGGCATGGCCGTTTCAGTTAATAATACATGAAGACTTTTCTCTTTTCAGGGTCTTCCTTTCTTTGGTTTTCAAAAGGTAAGACAGTCCATGGGTTTTTTTGGTTTGTTTTTCAGGTGAATTGTGGAGTTTGCCTCTAAATAGTATCTTTACGTTAACTGACATGAATGTTGCTGAGCACATAGAACAAATAGCAAGTTGATGAGGCAGGTGATTCACACTCTTCCTTCTCTAACATGGCCTGCAGTTCTAAGAATTGTCTCATCCTCAGCTTTTGGACTCTTAAATTTTAGTGAGTTGCCTGCATCCCATGGGAACTATGGGTAATTTCTTCTGAAGTTTTTGTAAGTGGTCCCTTACAAAAAACTAAGTGGTCCCTGCTAGCTGATGGTGCACAAAATAAAGCAATACGACGTTTCTCTGCTGCGTACTGGGAGAGAACTGCCATCCTTTATAGATGTGTAGCTGATATATAGATTACTGGCCTAAGAGCTGCCTGGTGGGGAAGGTCAGGCCTGTGTCTGTCTTTCCCACTGCAGACATGTTCATCAAGCCACTGTACATCTCAGCCATGAAAAATACCCTTTTTATCATTTAAAAATAATTGCCATTAAGTATACATAACATAAAATTTCCGATTTTAACCGTTATTAATAAATATGTGTTCATTGGTATTAAGTATATTCGCAATGTTATGCAACCTATCCATTTCCAGAAGTTTTTCATCCCAAACAGAAACTGTTTGTTATCAGTTAAACATGGACTCCTCATTCCACCTCCCCACGACCCCTGACAGTCACTAATCTACTTCCTGTTTCCGTGGAAACAGAAAATATCCCTATTTGGGAAGTTTTATGTAAACGGAATTATATAGGCCAGGTTCGGTGGCTCGCGCCTATAATCCCAGCACTTTGGGTGGCCGAGGCGGGTGGATCACGAGGTCAAGAGATCGAGACCATCCTGGTCAACATGGTGAAACCCCGTCTCTACTAAAAATACAAAAATTAGCTGGGCATGGTGGTGTGCGCCTGTAGTCCCAGCTACTTGGGAGGCTGAGGCAGGAGAATTGCTTGAACCCAGGAGGCGGAGGTTGCGGTGAGCTGAGATTGTGCCATTGCACTCCAGCCTGGGTAACAACAGCGAAACTCCATCTCAAAAAAAAAAGCATTATATAATAATGGCCTTTTGTGTCTGGCTTGTGTCATTTAGCAGAGGAGTCCCCAACCCCAGGGCCACAGATTGGTACTGGTCCATGGCCTTTTAGGAACCCGGGTCACACAGCACAAGGTGAGCAGCAGGTAAGTGAGCGTTCCACCTGAGTTCCACCTCCTGTCAGATCAGCGGTAGCCTCAGACTTACAGGTACGAGAACCTTGTTGTGAACTGTGCATGCAGGAGGTCTAGGCTGCATGCTCCTTAAGAGAATCTACCTGATGCCTGATGATCTGAGGTGGAACGTTTTCATCCCAAAACCATCCCTCCTACCCCAGCTCCTACTGAAAAGTTGCCTTCAAGGAAACCAGTCCTTGGTGCTAACAAGGTTGGTGACTGCTGATTTACGTGTTTTAAGGGTTTCTCTATGTTGTAGTGTGTGTTGGAAGTTCATTCTTTTTAATCCTGAATAATAATCTGTTGTATATACCAGATTTTTAAAAAGTCATTCGTACTTCACTGGACATTTGAATTGCTTTTCCTCTTTCGCTGCTGTGAGTGGTGGTGTGAGCATTGCTGTCTTGCTGAACATTGCTGTGTCTGAACTCCTGCTTTCAGTTCTTTTGAGTATATACTGAGGAGTGGAATTGCTGGATCGTATGGCATTTCTGTGTTTAACCACCTGTTCCCTGCAGTGCCTTCGACATTTTCTTCTGAGAAGAAGTCTTGTTCTTGTCACCCAGGCTGGAATGCAATGGCGCGATCTCAGCTCACTGCATCCTCTGCCTCCCCAGTTCAAGTGATTCTCTACCTCAGCCTCCTGCGTAGCTGGGATTACAGGTGGCTGTCATCATGCCCAGCCAGTTTTTTTTTTTTTTTTTGTATTTTTAGTAGAGACGGGATTTCACCATGTTGGCCGGGCTGGTCTCAAACTCCTGACCTCAGGTGATCTGCCTGCCTTGGTCTCCCAAAGTGTTGGGATTATAGGCATGAGCCACCACGTCTGGCTGCCCTGGTCATTTTGAAACTGGGCTGTAGTACCTGTGCTTGTAAGAGCCTTCACAAATACAGTCTGTTCACTTTTCTAATTTAGAGTTTGGAACTTTGTCATGGAACTTATTCATCTTTCCGAATGTCTGTTGTTTGGGTACCTGTGTGCGTTCCCTACTTTATTACAAGTTCCTTGACCTGATCTTCATTCTCCTTCTTTGTCCACCTTCTTTGTACTTTATACAGCAATAAATGTTGATAAATTGATTAGATGTACAACATATTCTAAAGTATTATTTTTAAAAAAGAAATCTGTTTACAAGAAACACATTGGAATTATTTCCACGTTTTGTTTTGCTAAAGTTGAGATCGGATATTATTTGTTAATTTTCTCTTGGTTATGGAATGAAAAGTATTCCTGCTATTAAAAATAAATGTTAGATGAAGGGAGGAAACAGAGAATTATTTAGACATTGGGGAAAGGCTTCCACTGGGAGCTGAAATATTGTGGGAAGAGAGTTGCTATTGTTAGAGTCGTTCTGTGCCGTGTTCGTCTTTGTTTTGTTTAGACATTGCTTTTTTGGGAGTCCACTCTGCAGGCATCTAAATCTGAAGTTTAAGCCTCTTTTTTGATAAATGAGGGATAGTTGAAAGATGGGTTATTTTGGTTGTTGGTTTGTTTTTAATAGACAACCAGAATTTTTACCTCTTGGGTCACTTACAGCACGCATGTGTTGTTACGGCAGGTGGCTGTGTATGTTCGCATTCAAGCAGACACTGATATGACTTTTATTTAGAGATGGAGTTTTGCTCTTGTTGCCCAGGCTGGAGTGCAATGGCGTGATTTGGCAATCTCCGTCTCCTGGGTTCAAGTGATTCTCCTGCCTCAGCCTCCTGAGTAGCTGGGATCATAGGCATGCACCACCACGCCCAGCTAATTCTGTATTTTTAGTAGAGATGGGGTTTCTCCATGTCGGTCAGGCTGGTCTCAAACTCCTGACCTCAGGTGATCTGCCTGCCTCGGCCTCCCAAAGCTTGGAGATGACAGGCGTGAGGCAATCGTAACGTTTTAAACGTGGTAGCCATCCTGTTGTGCTTAGGCTAAAAAATGGCCGTGTGCAGATTAAGCTACATGTTTCACTTGGATATAAAGTTCTTTTGTTAACAGACGTAAAAGTGCATTGCTTTTGTGTTTCCAGTTTCTTTGAGCCCTTATTTCTTGTGTCTTTCAGTTGTTGGCTGTCGTCCATAGCTGAGCTGAAACTCTCTTTGCAGGAATTAAGCTTAAAATACCGTTTTGAGGTTGTAGTCAGCTGCGGAGTATGATAAAATTTTGAGCCACTCAGTTTTCAACAGCACTCCTCTGTCACTGTGCCTGAGAAAGCTTTTATTAACCGAATTTCATGTGAGGTTCCATAACACAGACCATTGTGCAACCATATTTTTTAAACAGTTTAAGAGGGAAACATAGTATTTTTCTTGCTTTTAAAAAATCCTTCAGTTTATAATTATCAGGAGTATTGGATATCTTGTAAGGGAAGGTGGAAGTTCACTTAGTAAAAAAGGGAGCTTAGTTTTCTTTGAGTGGTTAACACGGGGATGCCCTAAGGGGAAGCTTTATGTGACTGAGACAGCCCATCCACTCATTGTCATAGAATCAGTTATTAATCCAGCAAATGCTTATGGAGCCTTTGCCACGCATGTGGGCCTTGTGCTAGAAGCCAGGGATAAGATCCGTTCTGCACCTGCCTCCTGTAATTTAGTCCACTTTCCAGGTCTCCCCTAGGTTTTTCTTCATTTTTATTTTTAAAATGGAGACAGGGGCTCACTATGTTGCCCAGGCTGGTATTGAACTTCTGGCCTCAAGTGATCTTCCTGCCTCAGCCTCCTAAAGTGCTGAGATTATAGGTATGAGTGTAGCCTGCCCCCCCCTCTCTCTCTCTCTCTCTCTCTCTCTCTCTCTCTCTCTCTCTCTCTCTCTCTCTCTCTCTCTCTCTCACTCTCACTTTTTGAGACTGAGTCTCGCTCTATTGCCCAGACTGCAGTGCAGTGGCCAGATCTCTGCTCACTGCAACCTCTACCTCCCAGGTTCAAGCAATTCTCTTACCTCAGTCTCCCGAGTAGCTTGGATGACAGGCACCTACCACTACACTCAGCTAATTTTTGCATTTTTAGTAGAGACTGGGCTTCACCACCTTGGCCAGGCTGGTATCGAACTCC
This sequence comes from Saguinus oedipus, assembly GCA_031835075.1. Classification (NCBI taxonomy): domain Eukaryota; kingdom Metazoa; phylum Chordata; class Mammalia; order Primates; family Cebidae; genus Saguinus; species Saguinus oedipus. The sequence continues at coordinate 4,613,974 of CM063172.1, read as the reverse complement.
TGATCTCAGGCGATCTGCCCACCTCAGCTTCCCAAAGTGCCAGGTCACAAGCGTGACCCACCTTGCCCAGCCTTTTAGCCTCTCTCTTAAAAACAGCTTTATTAAAGGTGTAGTTCAGGCCAGGCATGGTGACTCACATCTGTAATCACAGCACTTGAAAGTCACTTGAACCCAGGAGGCGGAGGTTGCAGTGAGTTGAGATCGTGCGGTTGCACTCCAGCTTGGGTGACAGAGCAAGACACCATCTCAGAAAAAGAAAGTAGTTCACATACCACACATTTCACCTGTTTAAAGTATACACCTCAGTGGCTATTAGTATGTTCACAGAGTTGTGCATCTATTACCGAAATCAATTTTAGAGCCTTTTTTTTAAACCCCAAAAAGAAACCTCTTTCCTTTAACTTATTCTCAGTCTGCCTATCCTTCTCAGCCCTCGGCAATACCTATTCTACTTTCTGTCTCTATGGAGTGGCCTATTCTAGATATTTTATATAAATGGAATTAGTGGAATTATATAATATGTGGCCTTTGTGTCTGGCTTATGTCATTTAGCATAATATTTTCAAGCTTCCTCCATGTTGTAGCATGGGCTGAACTTCATTTTTTTTTTAATGGCTGAATGATATTCTATTGTATGAATATACCACATTTTTTTTTTTTTTAAAGACAGTCTTGCTCTGTCGCCCAGGCTAGAGTGCAGTGGTGCGATCTCGGCTCACTGTAACCTCTGCCTCCCTGGTTCAAGCGATTCTCCTGCCTCAGCCTCCAGAGTAGCTGGGGTTACAGGCTCCCGCTACTGGGCCTGGCTCATTTTTGTATTTTTAGTAGAGACAGAATTGCACCATCTGCGCCAGGTGGGTCTCAAATTCCTGACCTCATGATCCACCTGCCTCAGCCTTCCAAAGCGCTGGGATCATAGGTGTAAGCCACCATGCCCAGCCAGAACTTTTTTTTTTTTTTAAATCTATTCCTTCACTAATAGGAATAGTGGGTTGTTTCCACCTTCTGGCTATGTGAATAATGCTCTTGTGAGCATTCACACAAGTTTTTGTGTGGGCATATGTGCCCTCATCCCCTAGATGTCTTGCCTATCCCACTAGGCAAGGCCTACCCCCCCAAGATCCAGCCCTACCACAGAAAAATGTAGAAGGATCATATACCTTGTAGACCTAATTAAGGAGTCAGGTAAGGCTGCCCCTGAGGCCACCAGATCCAAGCTGCAGCTTGAAAGAAAGTTTGAATAGAAAAGTTTTTCAAACTGTAGCTGATCACCTATTAGTAGGTTGTGACTTCAATGTAGTGAAATATGGCCAGCATTTTTTAGGAGGTGAGCTAAAATAGAATAGTAGATATTAGAGGACATTCCATGTGGTAAGGATAAATATTGCTGCATGAAATTTATTTTCACTAGCTATATGAGAGCATATAGCAAATTATAATGTAAGAGAGATTTTGGATTGCAGTCAGAAAAATATGAAAGCCATTGCTCTAAGGATTTTTGAGAAGGAGATTATTAATCTGGAGCTTTAAATACGGTTCCACAGGAAGATGGAGAGATACAGGACCAGGAGAGACAAGAACCTAGAAAGCTGAAGATCCTTTGAAAAACTTAAAGTTATGTGATTTGTACACCTTTAAAATGATTCATTTATTCAACAAATACTAAAATATCTACCATAGCCCTAGATTGCACCAAGTTCTGGGAGCATATGTAAATAAGATGTGTGTGATTTCTGTTCTTTTGGGTTCTGGCAGGGAAGACAATAAATCAATTAAAATGGTTTCTACAAAACATGGTTGATTGAGGCTCATGTGGTGGCTCACGCCTGTAATCCCAGCATCCTTGTAGGCTGAGGCGGGCTGAGGTCAGGAATTTGAGACCAGCCTGGCCAACATGGTGAAATCCCATCTCTACTAAAAATACAAAAATTGGCCCGGTTGTGGCAGCGGGCACCTGTAATCCCAGCTACTCTGGAGGCCGAGGCCAGAGAATCACTTGAACCCAGGAGGTGGAGGTTGCAGTGAACCAAAATTACGCCACTGCACTTCAGCCTGGGTGACAGCGAAAGACTCTGTCTCAAAACACAAAATAAACAAAAAATAAAAACATGGTAGGTCGTCACATACATCTTTAGTTTTTTCAAAGTGTCTGTAAAATGAGAAAGCAGTGGACTAAGACATAGGCACCTCAAAGGCAGGAGAATAGGAAAGGAGATCACAGCAGTTAATTGCCATCAGTACATTTTTGGAAGGAGTCACTGACGTTGCTAACCGGAGGAGGCTGAACTCTAAGGATCTCAAAAAGGATACCAGTAAGTGAGCCAGGTCATTCCATAAAAGTCCCGCGAAGTCCAGGAATTGGAAGCCCCAGGTCTTGCATCAGCTGTAGGCTATAGAGCTGAGAAGAAGAGCATTAGATGAAGAGCTGTAAAAGCTGTTAAGCCGCAGTTCCCACCCCCACCCATCAGATCCAGGTGCCTGCCCCTCCTCCCATTCTGTAGGTTCTATTGTGAAAGCTGTAAATCATTAGCCATCCATCCCCCCCACCTGCAAAGGTACACACCTAATAGATACGATACATACCCATCAGAAACAATGGCACCCTTCGTTTAGAAGGAGAAAGAGGCCTAACCCCTGCAGGGGCGTCATGGTCTTAGAGGGGCAGGGGTTATGTAGTTTGAAAGTTACCTCCAAGGCGATTTTGAAGCCGGGATTTTCCCATCCCACTCTTGCTTACCAGCCACTGATTTTGTCCCCTGGAAGGATTAGCTGCCTGTCAAACTGCTGGGACATTATTTTTCTCTTAGTCAATAAAAGTAGTTTGACTCCATCACATATATCCTGTGCTAGGTCTTGTGGGAGGCAATGTGACAACAGAAGGGTGAAATAGTGTCCTGTGCACGTGGAACTTCAAATCTAGTTATTGCTGATGATATGCATTCTAAATTAAACACTTGCAAAATAAGACATCTTGTCAAGGTGAAGGGTTAAAAACCTTTCTGTCTCATTCTGTCCATATCTCCTCTCACCCCCTTACATCTGGGTGTGCTCCAATAAACTTCAGAGCACCCAAGATTTATAGAACTCCTGGCAGCAGCCTCACCGAGGGCTGGACTTCTGTGTGTCATAAACTTGCTGAGATTCTGTTTGACTGCTTTAGTACAGGAGTGTATATTCCCCAAGACAAGAGACCTGAGACCTTTTCTCTAGTTAAGATACCAAGGGTGATTTCCAAATTTTAGGCATCCTTCCACTTGTTCCACCAAAAACATTTTTTTTTCTTCTGGGAAAATAGCCAGGATGATTGCAAAACATAAGCTTCTAAAAAGGCAAAACTCCATGGATGTAAGAAAGTAAATTTTCTTTAGGGCCACACCCATAATAACTGGAATTTTCATTTAATCCCTAACTTATTTTTTGTTGTTTGTTTTTATAAACCCAAGTGTTCAAGTCTCTTTGAGGTCACTTATTTGGTTGGGAGATTAATATTCCGATGTGGAAGCTTTCCTTTTAGAGTTTATATTTTATTCCTTTGGTCATTCAGTATTACTACTGGGGTAGCTTTTGGAATTCTCCATCCCCAGCTTTCAAATTACTTTTGTCTTCTTTGTTTGTTTGCTTTCTCCTGAGAAATTAGTGAAAACAGTTGGAAATGTTGTCAGGTTTAGGAGATTTGCATTATTTAAGGAACGGCTGGCCGATCTCTGTAATGTCCCAGCTCTGTTCTGCCAATGCCTGAAATTTCCTTTGCATGACTCAGTTAAAAAAAAAAAAAAAAGCCAGAGGAGGGGAATGAGTAGAGAGAAGAAGAAACCCTTGTTTCCCTTTCTGAGTTGCAAAAAGCTTTTGTAAAGGTTTTCATTTAATCCTGCTTCTGTCCTCTAGTGGATAGCTGCATGTGATGAACTCAGAGAAGCTCTCCTCCTAAATTGGTCAGTAAGAAGTCCGAAAACACTGTGGATGAGCTGAGCTTACCTCCCACAATGTTTTCTGAAAATAAAAAAATTTCCCCCGCATAGTAAACACAGTTACCTTTACGAATGTGAGAATGATTAAGAAGAAAACAAACCAAGCTTAGATTTGCAAGATGGGAGACTTGAAGTTTTGCCTACAGAGAGAACAGTTTCTTCCTCCTCTCACTGTGTCCTCGCCAGCGCCTCTAGCCTGCCCTGGAGGAATGGGTTTTTTCTTCGGATAAACAGGAATTGCTGGCTCCTCCACCGGACTTGTCCACAGGCCTGGCCGTTTCCCTGGTGCACCTTCCCTGCTCGAGTTGCTGTCCTTATCATTTTATATTTTTGTGCCAGTATAGATTTGGTCCTCTAAGGCTGCAGATGGATAGTGGGCAGAAAGATGTGGGGATGAGGGCACTGAGCTTACAACCTATTTGGAGGGACTCTGGGCAGCATGAGGATGAGGAGCAGGGCCAGGGCCACAGCTGACTAGTTAGCAGTCAGGGAAATCGTGGAGGACAGAGACCTTCCTGTGTGTATGAATAGTGCCAACATTTTAAAGATCTTTACCCAGGGAAGGCTATTTTTTATGTTTTTAAATTTTTTTCATGGTTATTGTGTTTTAGAGCTCACTTATCTGGAGGTTGGCTCATTCCATTCCCTCTCTGATGTCTTGCTTTCAACTTTTCTTCACTTCTCAGAGTGGGCATGAGAAACCACAGGATGCAGAAACATGAAGTCAGTTTTGCTAAAGCAGGTCCTGGTGAGACTCGGAGGGGAAGAGCTGATGAAAACTAGCGAGTCCAGTGAGAGTTTAAAATATGTGTTCAATTATTGATTCTATGTTTATATTCAGTCTTTTTCTAATTAAAGTGGGTAAGACATTTGAATATAGGGAGATAAAGGTGCTAGTTTAAAGGACATAGAAAATCCTGGAGCAAGTCTGAGCTCTAAACTCTTGGTCAAGCTTTTCTGCCTGAATTTTGAAGCCAGCATAAAGATTACACACACACACACACACACACACACACACACACACAGCATATACATATATATGTATACAAACACACATGCACACATGTATTCACAATGATAGTTCAGCTAGGTTTTGCTCTCCCTATCCGTATGTCCTATCCATGTTGTTTCCTGCTACATCGAGCTGTTTCCTTAATGAGACCGTCTCCATCTTGCAGCTCTTTACCAACAGAGGAGTATATACTTGGCTTTATTACAGGACCTGGCTATGATATAGCTGCGTGTACTGTGTATAGATGCTTCAAAATAACTTGTATTTTTATGATGGCTAGATTTTGCCTATGTATTTAAGGTTTTGGTGTATATACTAATTTGCTTCAGAGTCAGAAAAATAGCAGCGAACTATGAGAGGGGACTGAAAAACTTTCACTGAGTTAGAGGACACTATAGTAGGAATGGAACAGCCTGTGCCACTGCTTTGTGAGAAAGCAGTGGAGAAAAATAGAATAGCTCCTGTTTATTAAAAGCTTCCTGGCTGGGGCGCGGTGGCTCACGCCTGTAATCCCAGCACTTTGGGAGGACGAGGGGGATGGATCATGACGTCAAGAGATCGAGACCGTTCTGGTCAACATGGTGAAACCCCGTCTCTACTAAAAATACAAAAATTAGCTGGGCATGGTGGTGCGTGCCTGTAATCCCAGCTACTCAGGAGGCTGAGGCAGGAGAATTGCCTGAACCCAGGAGGCGGAGGTTGCAGTGAGCCGAGATCGCGCCATTGCATTCCAGTCTGGGTAAGGAGAGCAAAACTCCGTCTCAAAAAAAAAAAAAAAAGCTTCCTATATGTCTGTGCTGTATGTATTATCTGTTTTAATCCTCACAGTGTGTCAGGTGGGTCCTAATGATCTTTCTTTTACAGATGAGGAAAGTGAAGGCAGAGCCTTTAGGTGTGCTCCTAAAGTTGCAGAACATGAGTGGCAGTGCGGATGAGGCTGTGTGCCTCAGATTATAAGGACAGTGCTCATTTCCATTGCATTAAGGAAAGTATCCTAGTCGGTCCTGTTTAATCCTAGGACTCCTGTAGTGTGGAGAGGTTTTCCCTTACATATCAGTTCGAAGCCTTGGCTTTGATCCTTTGTTTTGGTAGGCATCTTCTCTTCTCATTTACTGTTCACTGGGTGAGGATGATAGGCCTCCTGAGTTATAAACACCACTCTTGCAAACATAGCAGCTTGAGCTCTCCCTCCGATGTCTCCCGTAAGGCTCCGCAAATGCCCACCCATGGCGACAGGTACCGGACGGGGGCCTGAGCACTCTCCGCAGCCTCCTCCTCACCACTGCTTGCTTTTCTTCCCTCTCATCTCTTTCCACCACGTGCCACTGTTTTTTGTGTTTCCCTCCAGGCAGATTAGTTAATAACACCTCAGATATTCTCTTACTCTTTCGATGACAAAATGCATTCTTAGTTTCACACTGTTGTTAATGGAAGGTACCGGTTCCCACAAATGGGGAATTGGCAGGATTTGATTCATCAGTATTCTAGGCTGCTACTTTTCCTTTCACTGTGCTCGCCCAGAACCAGATCCAGCAGAATTAAAAACTAATAGGCACTGTCTAGTCCCTTGCTACTCAGATTGTGTCGGAGGACCAGCATCATTGGCATTACCTGACATTTGTTAGAATTGCAAAATCTCAGCCCCTCCCAGACCGACAGAACCAGGTCCTGTATTCTAACAAGATCTGCAGGTGCTTATTTGCACATTACACTTAAGAAACGCTGTAAGCCTACTCTATTTCTGTCCTTTTCTTCCTAGGCTAAATGTGACTTGGTCAGAGCTGAAAACCTTCAGTTAGCAATGATGTTGGTGCTGATGAGGTCTACAGATGACATTAAACTGAGAAATGTTTCTTGATATTAAACTGATAAATGCTTTTAACGACCAGTAAGATAGAATTGAAACCAGCCTTAGTTGATTGAAGTGGTTATCTAAAACAGGCTAAAATGGTGTCAGGAACACTGCCTTCCTGGCAAAGAACTGCAAGTGTGAGGAGTGGGCGCCGACGCAACACTCAGGTGTACTGCGTTTGTGTAGAAAGGCCGTCCTGTGAGTCCTCAAGCCTCATGGACAGCTGTTTCCCAGGGTCTGTCAAGGTCTCAGTTTCGAATTGCCTTAGTGATTTTGGATGAGATAATTTATGTTCCAGAGGACTTTTTATTTATTATTGTTTTTTTCGAGACTGAGTCTCACTCTGTCACCCAGGCTGGAGTGCAGTGGCATGATCTCCGCTCGCTGCAATTTCTGCCTCCCAGGTTCAAGTGATTTTCCTACCTCAGCCTCCCGAGTCGCTGGAATTACAGGCACGTGCCACTGCACCTGGCTAATTTTTGTATTTTTGGTAGAGGCAGGGTTTCACCATGTTGGCCAGGATGGTCTTGAACTCCTGACCTCAGGTGATCTGCCCACCTCGGCCTCCCAAAGTGCTGGAATTAAAGACAGGAGCCACTCACATCCAGCATTATTGTTTTTGTAAGACTAGTCAAGTGTAGTAGTGAGAAGAGGGAAGAGAAGAAGAAGTTCTGTTTGCAACAGTAAGTGGAGATAATTCACAGCCTGCAGACAAGCCAGAGGGCCTGTTAAATCCTCATTATCCTGCTCCCCTCGAGTCGTGTTAGGTTACTAGAAAGCAGTGCACCTGGAGGTGTGGCAGTCTGGTCCTAGAGCTGTCTTTCTAAAGTAGCATTTAGCATTGAGCCTTTAGTTTTTAATGAGGAAGTTGAGCAGAGAGGGAACATTTGAGGACTGTGTTACGACAATTTTAAAACTAAAAACAGTTACTGAGGAGACTGAGCATGTTGTTTATTCTCCAATGCTCAGTTCCATGGGAGAAATTTCTTTTAAAGTTAGGAGGATTTTTTTCCTAAATTCTTTTTTTTTTGAGGCAGGATCTCACTTTGTTGCCCTGGCTGGAGGACCTCCTGGGTTCAAACAGTCCTCCCATCTCAGCCTTCTGAGTAGGTGGGACTACAGGTGTGCATTACCATGCTTAGCTGATTATTCATTCATTGTTTTTAGAGATGAGGTCTCTAAAAAAATAAATAAATGAATGAATGAATTAGCTAAGACTTCTATGTTGCCCAGTCTTGAACTCCTGGGCTCAAGCTGTCCTCCTGCCTTGACCTCTGAAAGTCCCGAAGTATTGGGATTACAGGCATGAGCCACTGCACCCTACCTGAAATGCTTTTATTTAGTGAAAGCTCTAACATAATTTTATTTCCATATTCTTTTCATCTTCCAGGAAATTCCTAGCCTTTTTTTTTTTTAAACTATATATTGGAAACTTTCCTTTATTTAGGGCTTTTTTTTTTAAGAGATGGGAGTGTCTCATTATCACCCAGGCTATAATGCAGTGGCACCATCATAGCTCGCTGCAGGCTCCAACTCCTACAATCAACCCTTACCTCATTCTCCTGACTAGGTAGGACTACAGGCACTCACCACCATACTGGGGTTTTGTGTGTGTGTGTGTGTGTGTGTGTGTGTGTATTCTTTTCTGTAGAGAGGTGGTAGTGAAGTGGTCTTGCTATGTCACCCAGGCTGATCTAGAACTCCTGACCTCAAGTCACTCTCCCACCTTAGCCTCTCAAAGTGCTGGGATTACAGACAGGAGCCATTGCACCTGGCCTGTTTAGGGCTTCGAATTCACTTTCCTTTTCCTTCTTGTCTAATTCTTGTGTTTGTTAGAATATGCATTTTAAGTCATCTCAAATTCATTTTGGAAGTAGTGAGGAAGGGCTAAGCATGTGTAGAAATCATAAAGCGTATTAGATTCGTTTGTTTTATTAACTCGAACTTGTGTGAGCATCAGCCATTTGCAGGGCTCTTGGGTTTGGAATGTGCCGGACCAAGCGGTCTCTAATTTTCTTCTCTCTGAACTGAAGGGCTGAGGAAGTTGTAGGCTGGAGTGAGGTCTGCTTGGGAGGGTTGTCTTGACAGCTGTGCACGCAGTGGGGTGGAAGGGGAGCAGCAGGGCATCCGTTTGGCAGCTGCCTTGGTGGGCTCAGACTACAGCATCCATGGTGAAGTGGGAAGGGAAAGACTGGTTTGGGCAACTGTGAGGAACAGGGATGAATATATGTGACCCAGGTTATCAGGCCTTGGTGTTGCTTTGAGAACAGTCCTCTCCAGTTTTTGATATTTTTTCCTTGTGTCTGGGGAGCTTGATAAACGAAGCCTTGGACCTTTGTTGTTTTGATCTTTCTCAGCTCTTTGTCTCGGTCCTACTGTGGGAAATGTGAAGTGGCTGCAGAAGGCTCTTGTTCTTGTTCCCTTTTCTCTGCCTCCCGTGTCAAGTTCTCTACCACTAGAGGGGAGGTGGGCGAACTTCCTTAGCAAGATCTCTTTCATTTTTTGGGAGTCCCATTTTCTAATACAACTCCAGACCCATCAGCCACTCAGGAGACCCCACATGGGAACCGTGTTCCCTTTGCCAGGGAGATGCTCCTGGGAGTTGCGTTAGGAAGGCGAGTCAGGAACAGATGGCTGTCCTGGGGGCCTGGATGTCGGCCCAGCCTCATCTCCTCAAAGCCATTGTTTGCCCTGGTTTGTGAGGTGCTCAACAGCGGGGCCAGGTGCAATCAGAGAAGAATGAAACACTCTTTTTCTTTGGATCTGAAATGGGACCCTATATTTAGTGCAGCCTTACTCAGTGACTACCAGAATTTGAAAACAGTGTTTTCCTGAGGCTGGGCTCATTGACTTCCATGAGCTCTTACTAGATGTTTACTCATGAATTAGGCAATTTAATGTGGGTATAGGAGGGCAAATCAAATGAGAAGGAGCTACCCTGTTTAAAATCACTAAGGGGGTAGACTGTTCTAAGGGGTCCTACTGGAGCCTACAGAAGCCTTCCTTAGCTTACATGTTGAGTAGTTAGACTAATTGTCAGTTATTCCGATTTATTCAGAGAAATCCTTTGCTCTGCAGACTGCACTGGGTATCACATGGCTGACTTCTTGTTCTGACTTTCTGTGGATGTTTGCAAGTAATAAAGTATCTTTTTTATGATTGAGACTTATTTAGTGTAATAATATTTAACATTAGTATTTAATAATATTAGGAAAATAATTTAGGTAAGGTTTTGCTGTGTATTGCAGCATGCATTCTTCTAAGCCATGCCCTTTGATATTAAAAGTTGTTCCGGTTTCAAAGGGCATTTCCTTAACAGGAAAGAGTCTATAAATCTGGCGGTAGCTAATGAAGGGAGAATGGTAGTCTTTTCAGTAGGGGAGGGTAGTGCACACATAGAGTTAGTACCTGTTTTTTAGACTAACCGTCCTAATCTAGAGCCCATTAATTTCATGAAAGGTGCATGCACCTTTAATATACCTTTTTCTCGGACCCATAACTTTTATTACATTTTCAAAGGAGTAGATGACCCCTAGAATCTGGGAACCTCTGCAGAATATCTTCTTGAGTGAGATAACATAGTTGGAATTTAAGAAATGCTGAATCTCTACATATTTTCAGTTTGTTTTTTGAGATGGAGTCTTGCTCTTTCGCCCAGGCTGGAGTGCAGTTGTGCGATCTTCGCTCACTGCAACCTCCGCCTCCCAGGTTCAAGAGATTCTCCTGCCTCAGCCCATTTTCACTTCTTTAAAGAAATATATTGTTATAGCTCCCCGAAAGTGGTTAGTTAAGTACTGTTTACCCTGACTATCAAGGAAACATACTTGCACATGTTATTTTCAGACACTAGTCAATGAAGATTAGTTAATGAGAACTAGTCAATGAACATGGTCAATCTTGCTTAAAGACTCAAACTGTGCTGGAGTATGGTGGTTAATTGTAGTAGTTTATGACATTTTTCTGAAGAGAAAAAACACTCCAGCAAGGTAAATAAGATAGTATATTCTCTTCTTCCTCCTGCCCACCCTTCTGTGTACATTAGAAACAGGTTTTGGAGGAGGAATGGGCATCATTGGGTGATTTCTGGTGGGGTTAGAGAAAGCAGTACCTGGCTCGCTGGCTGCATCCACCAAAGCAAAGACCTAGACTTGCAGAGGAGGAGATATTGTTTGTTTGTTTGTTTGAGGATTGTGATTTCTCAGGTTCGTTCATTTGCACGAGTGGCTGAATAATGTAACGGAGACTTCAGAAGTGAGGAAAATGACTGTCACTGAAATGTCTCGGTTTACCTTTATTTGAACTAAATGGAAAACAAATGTTTAATAGCTAAGGCTATTGAGTGCTTATCCTTTGCCAGGAACTGCTTCTGAGCTTTTCACATATAATAACTCATTTTTTCCTCCCCCTGCCCAACAAATTGTGTGGTTTTAGTTGGCTTTGGTGAGGTATGAAAAGGAAACAAATCAGTGACCTCTTCCTGCAGGCTGGTCAGATGTTTGAGATAACATTCCTTAGCATTCTTTTTTTTTTTTTGAGACAGAGTCTCGCTCTTGTTGCCCAAGCTGGAGTGCAATAGCGTGATCTCTGCTTCCCTGGTTCATTCTCCTGCTTCAACCTCTCAAGTAGCTGAGATTACAGGCATGTACTACCATGCTCAGCTAATTTTTGTATTTTTATTACAGACGGGGTTTCACCATGTTGCCCAGGCTGGTCTCGAACTCCTGACCTGAGGTGATCCACCCGCCTCGACCTCCCAAAGTGTTAGGATTACAGCCCATTCTGTAGCATTCTTGATGGAAGTGGTCATTTGTTGAAAGCTGCTTCTCAGTTGCTCTGGAGTATAGGTGGGAGGGTGAACTTCGGCTTTTCCAAAGGATTAGAGAAAGACTTTAAAGATTTATACCAGCAGTGTCCGGTCTTTTGGCTTCCGTGGACCACACTGTAAGAAGAAGAATTATCTTGGGCCACAAATAAAATCCACTAAAACTAATGATAGCTAATGATCTTAAAAAAAATGCAAAAACGTCTCATAATGTTTTAAGAAAGTTTATGAATTTGTGTTGGGCCACATTTAAAGCCATCCTGGGCTGTATGTGGCCCATAGGCCATGGATTGGACAAGCTTTATCTAGACCTTTCTGAACTACTCATCTGCCTCCCCCAGCCCCCACCCCCACCCCACACATTCAGAATTCTCCACACATTGGTTGTCTGGCCTCTGCTTAAACAGCTGAGTACCTGTCTTTTTTGAAACTCCCCTTCAAGGGGAGATTTATAGCACCTTGTAGTATAGTATATGATATTTGGCTAGAAAATGTGATCGTTTAATATTTTTCAATCTTTATTGAGCACCCACCCACAGGGTTGGAGGAATATAGGAGGTTCTGTGGCAAAACAAGAATGGAGTCTCTGCATTCGACTTGTTCTCAGACTTGAGGGACAGACAGGTAAGGTATGTGTCCTGGTGGGCGCTGCTGGAGGCCACACAGGATGTCTCCATAGCCCTGAGGAGGGTCTGAGTTAGCCTTGAGGAGCAAGGAAGGTTTCGAGGGAAGTTGGCCTCTGAGTACATTCATGGTGAATGCATACTGTTACTATAAAGCTCAGAATGTTACAGCCTCTGATATTTTACACAAATAGAAAGGTTAAGGAATTTTCCAGATAAAAGAACAAAAATACCATCTAAAAATGTAAGTGACTGAATCAACAAAATGCAGGAAATTTGAATATTTGGCTCTGTTTTGAACCTCTCATTCTTTTAATTAATTTGATTTGTTTATGTATTTCACTTATTTTTTAAAGACACTGCGTCACGCAGTGTTGCCTAGGCTGCCTTAGAACTCCTGGGCTCCAGTGATCCTCCTGCCTCAGCCTTTCAAGTAGCTGTGATACAGCATATACCACCATGCCTGGCTCTCATTCAGTTAACTTTAAAGAAATCTAGTGCACTCTGTCGCCCAGACAGGAGTGCAGTGGCACGATCTCAGCTCACTGCATCCTCCGCCTCCCAGGTTCAAACGATTGCCGTGCCTCAGCCTCCTGCTTAACTGGGATTACTGGCACTCTACACCATACCTGGCTGATTTTTGTGTTTTTAGTAGAAACATGGTTTTGCCATGTTGGCCAGGCTAGTCTCAAACTCCTGACCTCAAGTGATGTGCCTGCCTCGGCCTCCCAAAGTGCTGGGATTACAGGCATGAGCCACCATGCCTGGCTTCCAGTGCTTTTATACAAAGGAATAAATAGAGTGCTTATTAAAGTACACTGGACTACACATCTACAAACACATGCACACACATAGACACCAGCGCACACATGCACACACATAGACACCAGCGCACACGTGCACACACAGACACCAGTGCACACGCGCACACACATAAACAGCACACATGTGCACATACATAGACACCAGTGCACACATGCACACACACAGACACATAGACACCAGTGCACACGCGCACACAGACACCAGCACACACAATAGACACCAGCACACACGCGTGCACACAGACACCAGCGCACACACATAGACACCAGCACACGCGTGCACAGACACCAGCACGCACACGCGCACACATAGACACCAGCGCACACGCGTGCATACAGACACCAGTGCACACACGCACACATAGATACCAGCGCAAACGCTCACACACAGACACCAGCGCACACGCGCACACACCAGCGCACACGTGCACACACATAGACACCAGCGCACACGCGCACACACATAGACACCAGTGCACACACCGTTTAGGTAACATAGGGGCCCAGTAAATGTGTGGCTGTCAGTAAGTGCTGCATTTTCCTGAGCTTGTAACCTTCCCCTTACTAACTGGTCTCCACATTGTGACCACCTGAAAAATGCTACCTACACACTGCAGTGGTACATTCTTTAGTCCAGCTAGAATTGGATCAAAGGAGTTACCGGGTTCGTAGTCTTGGACTGAAGCTCTCTAAAGAGCAGTGTCTGTGATGTTCAGGTAGCTTACTGTTACCCTGTAAGATCCATTTTTATATTTCTTTGCCCCTCCTTCTCAGTATTCACACAGTTTTCACAGGACCGATTCAAGTGTGAAGCCAGGATCTCATCTTTTAGCAGAGTGGCATTCCACACAGTCCAAGGCATGATTCTTTGTGTCGAGGTTGCTCCATTTAGCTTCAAAGGCAGCATGATGATGTATGGTCCATGTGTATCGGGGAAGACTCAGAGGAGAGCTAGAATTGTGATGGTTGGATTAACTCATTTTTTCCAGGTGCACCCTTTCCTCCCCACTCTTGGTTGTTCTGCAGATATTCCAAGTTATTCCAGCTTCATTTGGAAGGTTTCTCTCTCAGTAGTCTGCTGTCTAGGTAGTTCTCGAATTCCAACAGATAGATGCATAGACACAAAAATCTGCTTTTTGGTGACTTGTCTCTTGTGTGCCTGACCTGCTTCAACATCTGGAAAAGCATTGGTAGAAAAGTGAGAAGGGAAAGGAACAAGTAAAACAATGTGAACTAAAGGCCTGGCACAGTGAATCACACCTGTAATCACAGCACTTTGGGAGGCCAAAGTAGGAGAGTTGCTTGAGGTCAGGAGTTCGAGACCAGCCTAGGCAACAGAGCAAGAACCTGTCTCTACCAAAAAAAAAAAAAGCCCCAAAATTAGTCAGGCATGGTGGCACATGTCTGTAGGCCCAGCTACTCAGGAGGCTGAGGTGGGAGGATTGCTTGGGCCCTGGTGATTGAGGCTGCCATGAGCTGTGATCACACCACTGCACTCCAGCCTAAAAAGCTTGATTATTTGTCTTGGTTGAAGCTGTCTTTAAAGAACTTACAGACGGTTGCAAGCGTTTCTGAAAGTCATAGAAGTATGGTTTCTATGGTTCTTCGTTACTCGTGACAGTTCATCATCTTCACATTCCAGCTGTGCAAAGCACAGTTTGCTCATTTGTTTGTTTCATTGTTTCCCCTTTCAACTATAGTTTTCAAGATTCAATGAGTTGTTTTTTTTTTTAGGCTTAAATATGTAAATGATCAAATTAGAGAAGCTTAAAAGATAGTTTAGGATTTAGGGTACTTTGATTTTCTAGCTCATAAAATAAGGATGGAGGAGCAGTGATCAGTCGTGATAACTGAGTATTATGGCAGAAGGAAAAAAGGCACAGAGAAAAGAGATAGAAGACAAACCTATCTGGCTGGCATTCCAGGTCCAGATACTCCATCTTGGAGCCCATGGCTCGGATCATACTCCAGGTAATCATGAATTGTGGGAGTTCACCCTGTTTAATGCCCCGCAAAGACACAGACCTGTAGGAACACCTTCTCCTGTCTGCAGCTGCCACAGAGGGTTGCACATCCCATGTTAGGTGTGCACAGGAGACTTGAGTATGTTCCTGGAGGAACACTCTGCTGCAGTTACTTTACTTACAGAGCTGGGGAGGCCCGGAATGGTGTCAGAGTCCACAATGCAAAGCAGCAATTATGTTAAAGAATCTGACACCTCAAGATTCAATGAGTTGGTTTTTTTTTAGGCTTAAATATGAATGCCTATTCAGGCATTCATATTTATAGGAGCAAAGCTCTCTTAGATATTAAACACCGTCATCAGAAGAAAATGAGAAGCAAATTCCTGATATCAGGAAATAGCAAATTTTTGCAGAATGCTTACGCCTGGCACAGCAATCCTAAGAATGTTGTTCGGTTTTAAAGCTTTTCCTCTCCTACTGAGCTGAATGTAGCTTGTCGTTCATTTATTTAAGAAATATTTGAGTGCCTACTGTGAGCTAAGCACTTTCTCGGTGTTGAGAGTAAAGTAACAAGCAAAGCAGATCCCCAGGCTTTGGGGAGATGGACGGTAAACACCTGGTAACGTATCTGGTAGTCACAGAGCCGGGAGGGTAGGAGATGGAGTAGCGTGATGGGTACCGTTGTAGATAATGTGCCATGGAAGGGGGCATGTTTAGCAGAGAGCTGACGTGAGGGAGAAGGCATTCAGTGAGGGCACGGGGTGCCCTAATGTGCAAGTGTGCTTGGCATGCTCATGGAAGTGAACTCTAAAAGGACCACTGGGCAGAAGTGGAAGAGCTAGGGTAGGGAGGTGGGGCTGAGGGTGACCAGAGGCGAGGCCACGTAAGGCCTCTTAGCTTTCTCAGTGGTCTCACCTTCATCTGCTTGCTTGCTCTCCTCTGTGGCAACATTAGTTCTAGTGTAATGAATATTAGTGGGCAAATAGAAAGTTCTATATAAAACTTACTTCAGGAAACAGAAGGATTCTTGCTTAGATCTCAGCTGTTGAAGGGTGGTAGATAAAAGGCCCTTTCCTTACTCCTGAGCTGTGCCCTGAGATGAGCTTTCTATACCCATGTGGTAGAGAATTCATTGAAACTCGAATACTTGCCATTATGTGAGGCAGAAGTATATATTCTATGAAAGGGTGTTGACATATTGTCACATACCATGAGCTGCTTAATCTGGGAGTATTTGTAAAAGTGTCATCTGGTGTGAAGGCTGCTATTTATCTTTAAAAAGTACTGGAAAAGAGAATTTGCTTACACATTTTAGGGTTTTGCTGTAAGTCTGTTTTTGTGGAAATGGTTTGTGTTCAGTAGCATTTTTTCCCCCACAGCTCTCATATGGCATTGTTTTCACTTGTTTGGAAGATAATTTGCTTGGCTTAAAGGGAATTATTCAAATAATCTGAAAAGTTTTAAGCATTACCTTAGCTAGAAATTAGAAGTTATTGCCTTTACTGAAAAGTCCATTATTTATTCATTCATTCATCCATGTGTACAACGAAAATTATTCAGCATGTAATGTGTAGTGCTGAGGTTACAGCAGATGTGACAGATCTGGCTTTGTTAGTCTTGCTAGGCAGCAAGAGACAAACGTATGCATACACACACACACTGATTTCGGTGAGGGCTAGAACTTGTTGAGAAGAGTGTTGCAATAGGGAATTTGGAGTGGGCTGGGGAGCTGTGTAGGAAGTTAGATGAGACATTCTAAAGAAAATAACACTTAAGATGAGGCCTGAAGGAAAACGGAGCCCGATCCATTTGAAGAATGAGGGGAAGGAGTTTCCAGGCAGATTCAACAGATTGTGCAAAGGCCCTGAGGAAGTGTGTGGTTTTAGGGGAGCTGAGGAACAGTGAGGCAAGAGCATCAGGGGATACTGAGGAAGTCATGCTGGGTTACGTATACCTGCCAGTGAGGAGCTTGGATTTGATTTTAATAGGGAAGTAACATAACCGGATATGTTTAAAATGATTACTGAGGCTTCTACTTAGAGAATTACAGTGTTAACAGTGGGGGTGAGAAGTCAGGCTTGGTCTGGGGCAGTGCTTCCTCAATGTGTGGTCTCAGGATCAGCCCTATCAGAATGACCTGGAAACCTGTAACAAATGCAGACTCCCAGTCTAGTTGTGGACTTGTTGATTCATAAACTGGAGGTGAGGCTCAGCAGTCTGCTTCAGCAAGTCCTTTGGATGATGTGATGTACAGAAAAGTTTGAGAACCGCTGGTCTAGGGATTGCTGGAGGGGATGGTAAGCAGTAGATGGATTCTGGATATATTTTGAATGCAGGAATGGTAGGACTTTTATGTGGGAGCTGAGGAAAAAGGAGAAATCAGTGATTGGTTTGAGTACCTGGGTAGGTAAGGACCTTATCATCATCATCATTATTATTATTAGTTTTTTCGAGACGGAGTCTCACTCTTTCGCCCAGGCTGGAGTGCAGTGGCACGATCTTGACTCACACTGCACCCTGGTAAGGACCTTATTTATTGTGATGAGGGAGACTGGTGGGTTAGCAAAAGGACGTAACTGTTGAACACATTGAGTTCATGAAATGTCCAAGTGAAGATGTTGGCCTGTTGAAGGCAAAATGAGCATATAGCCCAGAGGGACGATATAGTTTCAAATATGGCTCAGAGGAAAGATATCGTTTCCAGATAGGAATTTGGGACTTGCTAGTATACAGCGAGTACGTAAGGCATTTGAAATACGGCGCAAGAGTGGGCAAGGGATGGAGCCGGAAGGAGCTCTTTGACAGTCACGGGAGCAAGAGCCAGCAAAAGAATGGAAAGAATGGCCAGGGAGAAGAGGAGAATACCAGGAAAATGTGCTTTCATGGCGGAATATTTCAAGAACAGAGCGATCAGTGTGCTTAATTCATATGACGAAGCCGAGATTTGCAGCAGAGAGATCACTAGCTAGGCATTCTTTTTGGGCCGTCAGTGAAGTTGAAATAAGAAGTCAAGACTCGACTCGATTTACATCATGGGTTTTAGATTAGGAGAAGCCAGAGAAACACAGTCCCAGTTTTCTATTTACTAGTTTTCCAAACAGCGAGTTTTCATTGATTTCACTGGCTCCCCTGTGCACAAACAAACCCTGAATGAGCATTTTGTAGTCCTGAGAAGGAGTAGCATATGGGCTTCAACAGCCGGTCATGTTTTCTTTTATTACTATATTTAAAGCAACATTCAAGATTAAAAAAAAAATTCCTGGCAACCAGCATATCAGGCTGCAGCGAAATCGTTCCTGGCTATTGATACAGGCTATTGATTCCTGGCTATTGATCGTTCCTGGCTATTGATATTGGCTATTGATATGGGCTGTTGATTCCTGGCTATTGATACGGGCTATTGATTCCTGGCTATTGATCGTTCCTGGCTATTGATACGGGCCACTTTGTGCCTCATGTCATGGTATTGAATCCAACTTCTTGGGACTGTCTTTTAATCTGTCACTCAGCAAATTTATATTGGCGAGGAAGAAGAACAAAAAGATTTATAATTTGTGTATTTCTTCAAGCTTCTGTTTAATATGGTCAATATTTTAGAATTTTCTACCTTTAACATTTTGGGTCACAAGCTATAGAAAATGGGGGCTTGGTGGGAGGATATGTGAATGGGGAGAGGAAGGAATATTTGACATTATTTATGTTTGAACCATTGAGCTGGGGTCTTTAGGTTTATTGTTTCATTTAATTCCCACTCTGAGGTGGGTGGTATTTCCCCCATTAGTAGATAAGGAAATGAGCTAGTAAAGAAAACTCATATTTAAATCCAGATATAAAATAGATCCTTATTCTGTGCCAAGCGCTCGGGGGAAGAGTGTGTGTGGAGGAGGTGTGGGGACTCACAGAGCAGTGGCCAGGCAAGCCAGAGACACAGCAGAGGGGTAAAGGACTAACAAGGTACTTTAAAGGAGACTGAATCATGGCAAGGCTTTTAAATCTAGTTTTGTTGGCAAGTACTGAATGAAGCAGAAAGACTCCGTATGTGCTCAGTGTAGGGCCTGGATCTTCAAGACTGGCTACGAGTTTTCTAGATAGTGCCTTGAATCTTGCATTAACGTCACTACAGACCCTGAGTTCTGTGGGCATTTCATTAAAAGCTTCCTTTCTACTTAGATGTATTTTTTTTTTTTTTTTTGCTTCTTGTATTCGAGCTTGATTTATCTACGATTCCTTACAGAGCCAAAAGGCCTTGTTTCTTTTCTATAGAAGTTATATTTCTCTGAGTTCAGATGTCACGTTTTCATAAACTTGGGAACATCACCTCTTTCTCTTCCAGAGTTGTCTTCCATCATTCAGGCTTTGGGGGAGCTTTTCTCAGAGCCTCCATTTGCCTCACCTCTTTTTGCCTGGCACCTTGTAAAAACAGTGATTGTGGTAATTAAATTGAGATAGGAGGACTATGTATAACAATTATGTATTCATAATAAAAATTTTAAAAAAATGAAATGAGAGGGGGAAAAAAGTCTCCTGGATTGATGAGCTTGGCAAAGCTTCATGAACGCTTTAATCCAGCTGCTCCTGAGCCCAGGGCATCAAATCTTGGGCTCTACAATGAGTGCCAGTCTTAGGAGGGTCATATGTATTTCCAGTCACAAAAGATCGTTCTGTCATGTGAGAGAAGACAAAAGTTTATAAGAATCAGTGGCCACTTAAAATGATAATGAGCAACTTAGGCCTAAAGACAGATGTCACAAGCTGGTGGCTTGTGGCCTGCTCTACTGTGCTTTAAATATACAGCATTTAAACAAATTGATGTTGGTTCCCAGTATTTATAAATTGGGAGATATCAGCCATAAATCTACATCCACCCTCCTTTTTTAAAAAAAAAAAGTCAGACCTGGGAACACTAGGTCTGTGTCTGTGCTTACCAGGAAGAGGAAGAGCTGGGTTGTGATCAGGCTCTTTCTTTGAGCAGCAGCAAGCTCTCTCCAGTTTTCTGCCATCCCAGAAGCACCCTAGTGTTTCTCACTGGCCCTGATGCCCATGTTGACTGCCATTTGTCATTGCCCTTGAGGCTGTCGTTCTTTCCACAGAGCCAGCTTCATTCTTTGACAAAGCTACTTTGGCTTCCTAATACATCTGAGTTCACTGACCCTTAACCTAAGTGATCAGGACGTGGCACATTCAGAAGTTTGTATTATCTTGTAAAAACACACGAGCAAAGTCTTTCTGTCTGCCGAGGGACATTGCTGGTTTTCAGACCAAGATGTAGGTGAGGGGAAGCGCATATTTAAATGGAGTGCATCAGGGATCCTTTGGAGAAGTTAAACAAGAATTCTTATCACCCCTTCAGTCACACCTAAATGCCCATTTCTTCTTGCTCCAGAAGCAAGAAGAAAATTTTTCAAAGATACCGGGAGTATCTCACCTGTTGTTTTATTGTGTTTTGAGAGAGAGAGTTCAGGAAAACAATGAAAAGATAACAGGGATATCTTTCCCCAAAGCATTGTTCAGGTGATTCAGCAAATGAGAAAATATTTGCAAAAGTTCCCAGTCTGGGCATCAGCTCATTATCATTAGTCTCTGATATGAGTCTTGAATGACCAACTTGTGCAAAACACACGATCCTATTCAGCATCAGGGATTCGTTGTTAACAGAACACATTGAGGTACACTGTTGTAGGTCAGGAAATTGAAGGTAGGGAGTTGAGGGTAAGCAGAAGAGAGTTTCATTCTGGAGTGAGTGTGTTCAGTAAACACCAGGGGAATGTCCCTGATGTGTCAGGCTTTACACTGCTACGAGAGGCAGGAAGCTAAGTATGACAAAGAGAACATGCAGACTCGAACAGTCTGGTCTGTTAAGAGGTGTGCCCTGGTGCTGTGCGATGATAGACTGGCAGTGGCCCACTGCAGGGATACAGGGATGCTCCTTGGTGATGACTGAGTTTAGCCTGAAGGCCCAAGTGAGCCGGGCAGGCAATGGCGACAAGAAGGAGAGGAATTTAAAGTGTGAAGTTCAATTTAGGGAACAGAGAGAGACAATGCAGGTAGGGCTAAGATATGGAAGGCTTTGATGAAGATTTTGGGGAGCCAGGGAAGAAGGGGAGAGATGATCAGATTTCTATTTTGATTGCAGTTTGGTAACTGGATTACAATGTAGCAGAACTGGAGGGTAGACAGGGAAGGTTTCAGCCAAGTTAGAAAATCCTTTTTGGTTTTAGAAGACAGTGAGGGGCTGGGCACGGTGGCTTATGCCTGTAATCCTAGCACTTTGGGAGGCTGAGGCAGGAGGATCACTTGAGCTCAGGAGTTTGAGACCAGCCTGGGCAACATAGTGAGAATCCCCTAGTATCTATTTTAAAAAAAAGACAGATGAGGATGGGATCTGGAATGGCACAAGCTGTGATTTACCCTCATTAGGTGCGACACTTTTTGGAAGTGGTGACTGTTATTTTGAAGAACCAGCTTAGATGCTCCATTATAGAATTAGATTGAGGAAGATTGTTCAGTTTTATTATTTTGCTGCTTTACATTTATATTTCAGGAGGGCTTTTTTTAATGTATTTTTTTGGTGGGGGAGGAGAAGGAAGAAGGAGAAAGGAACTTACTGTCACATAATTTTGCTAAAAGTTTCCCAGAAGTGAAACATGTTTATCAAGATAAATTGTAGAAAAAAGTTTGTTTGCTTATAATATTGTTTCTGTGGGAAATCACTCTTCAACAAGCAGCAGCAAACTTCCTAGGAGGCACTCGGGATACGCTTCCGCCCTTAGGAAGTTGAGGATTGAAGTATCTCCCTTGCTTGCACTCTGCAACTAGTTGATTCTAAGCCTCCTTCCAGCCTCCTGCTGTCAAGACAGCTTTTCTTCTGTTTATTTTCGTATAGGAGCTGCACAACTCAAATGTTCTGTGTTGTGCCAGGACCTCAGTAGCAGGTGGGGAAAAAGCAGTGCACAGCATTTACTCAGAAAGGAATGAACATTCCTGGGGACCTGCCTTCATGATAGATGCTCTGCTGAAGCCATAGCCCGTGATAGGCTAAAGAGATTTTTGTGGATACTAAATTCTATTAAAATTTAGTTCAGGCTGTCATCATTGTTCTCTAGGAAACCTTCAGTACCCTTTTAATTAGCCCCTCGAGGGCTGTGACTTCACCCTAATCCATTGTCTGTACAGTTGCAGGAGTGATTTTCTGAACTGCACATACAAGTGTATCATTCCTCCACTTAAAATCTTTCAACAGTTCCCCAGGGCTAACCCATGGGAGTGGGAAGGCAAGAAGGTGAGTCTCTTGTCCTGTAGCCTGTGTTTTTCTACTCTGCCTCACCGCCCCCTGCAGGGCATCCATTCCCCCAAGGGAGTCAAAGTTCAGGCTTCACTGTTAGATCTCTAGAAAGCTACCTGGCTGGACCCCATTATTCTACCCTCCCCGAAGCCCACTAACTACTTTTTGTTGCTTGCCTCTGGCTTTTGCAAAGTTGATATGAGAAGCCAACTGTGAAGTACAGGTCCATCTTGTTTGTTAAAGGACTCATGTCTGTTTTGCAATTCAGTGCTTCTTTGAGGACCTATGAATAATTGTTAAATGAATAGCTCATATTCTAAATTGCTTTTAGCATTTAGTACCAGTAAAAAAAAAAAGTTCTCATTTAAAAATCTTGCATGCTTCCTTTAAAAAATCAATTTATTAAAATAATAGGGTGGTTTTTTTTTTTAAAGAAAATTTATATTTTTATTTATATTTTTAGAGGCGGGGGGTGGTCTCACTATGTTGTCCAGGCTGGCCTTGAACTCCTGGACTCCAAGTGATCCTCTTACCTCAGCCTCCCAAATCACTGGGACTATTGTGTATTTGTTTTTTTACTTTTGTTGCCAGGAGCCTCAAATGTGAAGATTTATAGTAATAGTCATAAAAATAGTGATCGAACTGGAAATCTGCTGTTTTTGTCTGTCCAGCCCTGGGAGCCCTTTCCCCATTTACTCATTTGTTTACAGATATTAGTGGTTCTCATGTGCTGGGCACTGAGAATGCTGCGGTGAATAAGACGGGCAGGCAGAAATGGAAGTGGTTAGACTGTGCTCGTCCAGGTATGAGATAATGTGGCTCGAGTGAGTGTCGGCAGTGAAGGTGAAGAGAATGAGTGGGTTCAGAGTATATTTTTAAGGTAGAATCAAGTGAATTTGCTGACGATCAGAAGTTGGGAGTGAGGGAAAAGGAGGAATCCAGGACGATTCCCAGGTTTTGATCAGGTATGTGGTACTGACTCCTGCTGAAACCGAGGGAGGAACAAGTTGAGGAAGAAGGGATGGAGAGCTGAAAACATGTGGGACATGTTAATTTGAAATAGTTGTTACATACCCAGATGGAGATGTCAGTCGGTCTTCCGGAGCTCAGGGTAAGAGGTTCTTTCTCCATTCTGTAGCACCACCCACCATGCACACATGCATATACACACACATGCACACTTCTTTTAGGGAACTTCTCACGTCCACAGCAACCATGTGATTCTACTATGGTTCAGCTTCTTCAGCCCAGAAGACCTGATGCTTCCGTGCCTGTCAGCCTTTGTGCTGTAGTCTTCTGGCCACAGCAATCAGTCCATGGGGTAGACATAAGACCCAAGAGTCCTTCACTGGAGTTTAGGGAAATACTGCCCAGAAGAGCGAGGTCCTCTCTTTCTGCTGGAGAGACTAAGTGGTTTATACTCGGAGAGGTGCCTGTGCTGTGAGTCCTGCTGTGCGGAGGAAGCCCGTATGGGTAGTACAGAGTGATATACCCTTGCCCACAGAAGCAGAGATTCTCCAGAAGTGTGGAAAGATCCTGCCCTGCGGTTTGCTACACTGTATCCCTTGGAATGCCAGTGTTCAAAGGTGTTAAGTGAATAAAACTTCTTGGGTTAAATAAATTTAAAGAAATTTCTTGACAGCAGAACTTTTCAGAGTGAGTCTTTAATAATGAATATATGGCTGGGCATGGTGGCTTATGCCTGTAATCCTAGCATTTTGGGAGCCTGATGTGAGTGGATTGCTTGGGCCCAGGAGTTCTAGACCAGCCTGGGCAACATCACAAGACCCCATCTCTGCAAAAAAAAAAAAAGAAAAGAAAAAAAAAAAAAAATACAAAAAACTAGTTGGGTGTGACGGGTGCACCTGTAGCTCCCAGCTACTTGAGAGGCTGAGGCAGGGGCATCGCTTGAGCCTGGAAGTTTGAGGCTGCTGTGAGCCAAGATCGTGCCACTACACTCTGGCCTGAGTGACAGAGCAAGACACTGTGTAAATAAATAAATAAGAATTTTTTTTTTTTGCTGCTGCTGCTTTTTTTTTTTTTTTTTTTGGAGACAGAGTTTTCACTCTTGTTACCCAGGCTGGAGTGCAATGGCGTGATCTCGGCTCACCGCAACCTCCGCCTCCTGGGTTCAGGCAATTCTCCTGCCTCAGCCTCCTGAGTAGCTGGGATTACAGGCACGCACCACCATGCCCAGCTAATTTTTTGTATTTTTAGTAGAGACGGGGTTTCACCATGTTGACAGGATGGTCTCGATCTATTGACCTCATGATCCACCCGCCTCGGCCTCTCAAAGTGCTGGGATTACAGGCTTGAGCCACCGCACCCGGCCGTTTTTTTGCTTCTTTAAGAGAAGGATTAGCATACAGTCTTCCCCGAATCTATTTGACAGTGGAGGTTTTTTGTTGGTTTTAAATGAGACATCTGTAAGTATCTTTTAGTGGGAACCCAGCTTGAAATGCTATACCAGTTGTCATTTTTGTGGTAGTGGTGGTGGGTATGGGTAGGTTGTTCTTTATTTCTGGGAAAACGGTAGGCTCCATATAACCACATTGCTTCCTGATGTTTTATAGGTTATTAAGGAGGCAAAAACCTTTTTTCTTCTCCTTGTATTTTACCATGTTAGTACCACATATTATCTATGCTTAGGTATGAATTTTGGCTCAGAGACTTGCTCAGCATCACACCAATGATGAGTTTCAGAAGTGATCCTAGAATGTACTTTCCCTGTATTCTCCTCTGCTGGTGTCTTGTGAGAGCATGTGTATGTGTGTGCAGGACAACACTCAGAGTGGTTATTCTTTCCTCAGAGACTCAGCTGAACACACCCCTGCTGGCTGGTGTAGCTCAGGGTTGAGTAGTGATTCTGGTGTTTGAGACGAGAAATTTGTTAGGAGATCTTGCAGCTCGTAGTGGCTACTTCAGGGAGAGGTGTCCAGAACAGAGTCAGGGGGGCCGCGGGGCCAGAGGCCCTCCTGATTCTGGACATGCGGAGTACCTCGGTTTCCCCACCCTTATAACATTCACTTATACTAATTCATTACTTAGAGAGAGTGAATATATTACATTTATGTGAACTTGCACTCCCTGGCTGTCTGTCTTCCCAGGCCTTGGTGATTTGTGGTGAGGATAAATTGCTCTTTGCCTTTTATAATTTCTGTTTTCTTCTACCAACTGCTAACCATTAACATCTCAATCAAATGGGGAATTTGCAGTTACCAGCTGACATAATCTCCATGCCCACACCTCTTGCTTCTCTCTCTGTTACGGACCCAGATCCTTGATGATAATTGTAGATTTTGTTAACATTTAAAGCCTTTTCAACTAGGTACTTGATATAATAGTTCTTATTAATAATTTAATTTTAAAATTAAATAATTTATCATTTTATTAATTATTTAGTCATTTGCTGACTTGGTAGATATTTATCTTGTGATTGCTTTGAAAAAAGTCTTGGTTCTGAAATGAATCTTTAACAGCCCCCTTCGGTGACAGTCTACTAAGCACAGTGTCAACCTGAGGTCTTTGGAAAGGCCAGCGTCTCACAGATCTAAGGTATGTGATTTGCTAGCGAGTCTTCAGATGGCCAGTCTTGACTACATCTGATCAAAGTTGGGAAGTGAGCTGTTGGAGACGGTGACATTTTCTGAAGCATGAACAGTCACAGTCTGAAACCATAGGCTCTTCAGACCTCTTCTGTCATTTCATCTTTGCCACAGTCCTTGGAGATAGCCCGTCTTTACAAAGGGTTCTATATAGGTTAAGATACTTGCCTGAGGTCATGCAAATAAGAGCTGGTCTGGAAGAAAAACTCAGTTTCCTGTCTCTTCTGTTCACTTCACTGCCCTGCGTGGGCTTGTGCTTTTTTCTTTCAATGAAGTCTTTCTGGGAATCATATTGCTGATCTCTGGGTGTGTGTTTTAAATTGCAACTTGTGTTGCAACTTGTAATTCCAGTTCTTGTATATTACTCAGGCCTTCTGGGTAGATGGGTGGTTAATCCATGAAAATCTGGAAAAGCACGCAGCTCTGCTGATTTAATTTTGTTATAAGATAAGGAATGCATCATCACTTGGGTTCCTGGCTTTAAATTGCAAGGATATGTTAAATTAGGAAAATGAAATGAGGTTTCTGAAAATTCTATATTCTGGAAAATGCTATTAAGCAATTTCCATTTTAATGCAATGTATATTTAAAAAAATATATTTTCTGAGTATAGTTGTACTATTTTTTTTTTTTTTTTTTTTTTTTGAGACGGAGTTTCGCTCTTGTTACCCAGGCTGGAGTGCAGTGGCGCGATCTCGGCTCATCGCAACCTCTGCCTCCTCCTGGGTTCAGGCAATTCTCTTGCCTCAGCCTCCCGAGTAGCCAGGATTACAGGCACGCCTCACCGTGCACAGCTAATTTTTTGTATTTTTAGTAGAGACGGGGTTTCACCATGTTGACCAAGATGGTCTCGATCTCTTGACCTTGTGATCCACCCGCCTCAGCCTCCCAAAGTGCTGGGATTAACAGGCGTGAGCCACCGCGCCCGGCAGTTGTACTGTTTTTAATCTCCTTGTGATTCGTTCTGAAGCTGTGCTTAAATGTGAACAATTGTTTAAAATAAACCAATAAAGGAGAGAAATAGAATGAGACATTTTACATGTTTTACTAATTCTGACTTGTCCGTAATCTGTGGTATTCAGACAAATGGGATTCAGAGGCTGTCTGTACAAAAAGAGTTTTGTGTTTTTTTTGAGACAGAGTCTCTTACTATTGCCTGAGTGGGAGTGTAGTGGTGCGATCTCGGCTCACTGCAATGTCCAGCTCCCGAGTTGACACGATTCTCCACCTTTTCCCCCTGAGTAGCTGGGATTACAGGCGCGCACCACCATGCCCGGCAAATTTTTTTTTTTTTTTGTATATTTAGTAGAGACCAGGTTTCACTATGTTGGCCAGGCTGGTCTCAAACTCCTGACCTCATGATCCGCCCCCTTGCCCTCCTAAAGTGCTGGGATTACAGGCGTGAGCCACCGCACCCGGCCTGGATTCTTACAGTCCATTTCCAGACTGATTGTAGAGAGCGCAGCACCTGAGTGGCCGGGTGAGCTGTGCCCTGTGGGGTGGCAGGGTGGGAGCTAAAGCCTTGAGTCCATGCTCAGTGTGCTTTCGCTTGCCCTGTGCTGGCATCTGTATTTTTGCTTATTGTCTGTAGTTTCTGTATCCTTCGCAGGTGATGAACTCGCCTTATGTGGAAGTGTACACGTCTTTTACAGGAAGGGAATGTGTGTCTAAGTTAATCACTCCTGGTGGGCTCTCTGCCTGCTGTTACTGTGCTGGGTAGTCACTCGGCCATTTGGCTTCTTCGGTTTAGACCCTAGGTTGTTTCTGAACTTGCTTCCTAGTTCATTCCACTTCAACCTATCTTCCATATTCACAGGAGAAAAAACAAAAACAGTAAAAGCCTTCAGTGTCTCTCCCCACCCCCAGCTTTCAGGTACTGCTTTCTGCCCCCCGCCCCCGTTTCCAGCTGTTTCTCCTGTCCTGCTTGCACGCACCCTTCTCATTCTGGCATTAGGAACTACTGGCTGTCTTGACAGCGGCGAGTTTGGTCCCTCCATGCTTGTAGGTTATTGCACCATCCTATAACCAGAATACCTTCCTCTCCTCATTTCAGCCTTTAGGACTCAGCTTCTGTGTATGCTTCCCTAGGAAGTCCTTACAGCGATTCCAGCGAAAGACTCTACTCACCACCCTCCCCTGTGAGCAGCTTAAGGCAGTATGGTAACAAAGAATGTGGGCTCTGGTCCCAGGTTGCCTGGGTTCGAACCCAGCTCCCAGCTGTATGACTTTGGAGTAGTCAGTTAACTTGTTTGGGCTTCAGCTCTCATCTCTAATTAATAATATTTAAGGTTATTACTGGGATTAAATGAGTTAATGCTTGTAAATCATTCGTGAAAGCGCACATACAAACATCCTGTTGCTTACGATCTAGTGTGGTTGGCCTTTAAGCCTGAAAAACCAGTCCGATTCCATTTTTGCACCCTGAGGTCCCTTTTATAGTACACAGGACATGGGTTGGCACTCAGTAAATGTTGCTTACATGAGTAAGTGAAACAAAACGTCAGTGATCAAAGAGCACTTATTTTCGTGTTTGTTAAGTTATGCCCTGCTTTGTTGCAGAAAATGATTTATTTCAATTAGGGTGTTAGATGTACCCTTTATAGAGCAATGTATGTCTCTGTCAACTTTAAAATCTATGTCCTCTTTAGAGTCAGAAGCCATTTGGAATTTCATTTTGAAATTCTCTTTCCCAAACATTTATAGTTTTGGCATAGTTGCCCTTTAAAAGACAGTGTATAGATTGAACATAAATGTATTGTGTTTAAACTGTATGCCTGTTTGAATAAATGAAGGACTCACTTGTCAGGGCAGGTATTATGTTGGAATATGATGTAATGAGGCTTAAGGAAACTAATGCTTATCATTTATTTGTGCTTAAAAAAAAGTGGAGCTATCCAAATGCGTTTCTCTACTTCCTCATTGCCCTACGGTTCTCCTTCCTTCTAAGTTAATAAGTATTTTATTGCAATCTGTTCAAAATTCAAATATTGATGTTTCAGTTTCCAGTATTCTCTCCCACATATTCACACTCAGTATTATTTGCTGAGGGTTGTGTGAGACCTATTTGACATTTGTGAACTGTGAGACTTCTTTGCCCATTTCTGTTTCTTTAGTTGTCTTATGATAATCAGGCACATTCTTCTGACCTTGATTATCTCACCTCCGTATAACATAAAGATGTTGAAATCTAGACCAACTCTAAAAAATGGAATGTCAAGTTAATTGTCTTATCACACAATGGTATAACCAGCCAGGATCCTCGAAAAGGTCCCATGTCCATAATGGCATCATTGACATCTGAACTGTGTGGTGTTGTTCTCTGAAAGGTGGTATAGAGAAGACACAAGTGTGGAGGGCAATTGTGATGGTTGTGGGTCAGAGGCTCCTCAAGTGGAGTGAATGAGGCCAGCCAGAAATGAAGACAATGCACTGAATGATTCTTTTGTTGCGTAGTGAAATGAAGTACCAATGTTCTCTTAACAAAGAATCAGGTTTGGTCAGAGTGGATGTGATATAGTGAATAGTTTTTGCAAACTCTTCATTTAGCAACAGATATTTTGGCTCAGTTAAAGATAGGAAAAACATTAATAAAAAAGATACAAAAACATTAATAAAATGGTGTTAGTGGCTGGGCTTGGTGGCTTATACCTGTAATCTGGTTTTAGGAACTAACTAGCTGGTTCTGACTAGCGTATGAGGGTGGGGTTAGGTTTTCCCTATCTTCCTTCTTCTTCCCTATCTTCCTTCTTCTTCCATAGCACTTCAGGAGGCAGAGGCAGGTGGACCACCTGAGGTCAAGGTTTGAAGACCAGCCTGACCAACATGGCAAAACTCCATCTCTACTAAAAATACAAACATTAGCCAGGCATGGCGGCACATGTCTGTAATCCCAGCTACTTGGGAGGCTGAGGCAGGAGAATCGCTTGAACCCAGGAGGCAGAGGTTGCAGTGAGCCGAGATTGCACCACTGCACTCCAGCCTGGGCGACAGAGCAATACTCTGTCTCAAAAAATAAAATGGTGTTGGTGTAAAAAAAAGGGTACTATATATTGTAGTTACAAATAGTCATTAAATGTGACAAGAGTACAGTGCTCCACTTGCTGTGACAGTGCACTGCTAAGCTCTGTCCCCAAAACGTTTGCCCCTTGGTAGACTCTGTCTTACACAGGATACTTGTCAGATCAGAGTCCTCATTTTCTGCACATAAGTTGGCAATAGCGTGCAGATGATTCCAGATTGTCCTAGTGGTTCTTTTGTATGTTTTACTGAAAAAAGCTGGTCCTGCTTTTTAAAATTTTATTTCTTGGCTGGTTTTGTTAGGATAATTTCCACTTTTGGTAGGAGTTTTGCCATTATGTCATTACTTAGGAACAAATGTAAATTATTGCATTTACTTTATAGAGCCAGCTCAGAAAATTTCATTTCAATGATAAGGAGGCCATTGATTCAGTTATAACGAACTATTTTTTTTTCTTTTTTTATTTTGTTCTCTTTCTCTGGAGATAAACTGTTTTGATGAATGAGTTGTTCTGTTTGTGGAAGGATTTTACACTTAAATGTCGCTTCTTGGGTTGTGCTATTTTTGTGCTTTCGAAGTTACATAAAATGAAAAGAAACAGTACATAAGTTTTACTGCTGAAAGTTGAAAGGTGATCCCATTGTTTCAGAATTGGAGTCTCTGCCAGCATGAATCCTCCCATAGAGAGCCCCTAAAGGCTATATTACAGTTTTCATGAAATGTATACGTTCTGAGAATGAAAAAAAAAAAAAATAGATTTTCCTTTTCATGATTTTTTTCTTACTTTGTTTCCCATTTGTGTCCCCATCGTATAAAATTAAAATGATTACAACAAACTGTAGGAAGTGGAAATCAGGGAATTGTTGCTTGTGTTATGGACAGGTGAGCAGCGTTACCTCCTGCGTGCACACCGCTGTCTTCAATGAGCCTAGCCTGGGAAGGAAAGTATCTGCCTGTGCTTAGCTCTTTTAATCTTCTTGGGAAGTCGTTGGAATATGTGAGTTCTGGACGTTGTAGATAACTAGCTGCTTCCAGCTGGTGTATGAGGGTGGGTTAGGTGTTCCCTGTCTTCCGTCTTCTTCCATAGTGAGATTTGTGGAGGGCCAGTTAGAGTCTTCCGTGACCCAAGGCTATTCCTTTATGTAGCATAGGGGAAGGACGTATTTTTCTTAGAGTGAATTCTGCCTGATCCTTTTCTGGACTGACTTTGAATCCTATCATGGAGTCTGTCCAGTTTTTAGTATTCCGCCTTGTTTGGTGGGTATTTCAGTAGTAGATATCTCAGATACTCTTCCTTGAGTATAAAAGTACCTCCCAGCAGTGTGGGCTTAGGCACATTTGTGGTCGTTTTGGCTGTGATGGCCAGTACTGGCAAGGACAGCAATAGACGCTTCAGCTCTCAGCAGGTTCAGGTTGCCTCTGGCTGGGAAGAGGCTGTCCAGATGCAGGCGTGCTGGCCTAGATGCAGGGGTGCTGGCGTAGACGCAGGGGTGCTGGAGTAGACACAGGGGTGCTGGCCTAGACACAGGGGTGCTGTGGTAGACGCAGGGGTGCTGGGGTAGACGCAGGGGTGCTGGGGTAGACGC
Organism: Saguinus oedipus; assembly: GCA_031835075.1. Taxonomy (NCBI): domain Eukaryota; kingdom Metazoa; phylum Chordata; class Mammalia; order Primates; family Cebidae; genus Saguinus; species Saguinus oedipus. Next base: position 4,582,418 of record CM063172.1, on the reverse strand, counting down.
AGGGGTGCTCGGGTAGACACAGGGGTGCTGGGGTAGACGCAGGGGTGCTGGCGTAGACGCAGGGGTGCTGGGGTAGACGCAGGGGTGCTGGGGTAGACGCAGGGGTGCTGGGGTAGACGCAGGGGTGCTGGCGTAGACGCAGGGGTGCTGGCGTAGACGCAGGGGTGCTGGGGTAGACGCAGCGGTGCTGGGGTAGACGCAGGGGTGCTGGCGTAGACGCAGGGGTGCTGGGGTAGACGTAGCGGTGCTGGGGTAGACGCAGGGGTGCTGGGGTAGACGCAGGTGTGCTGGGGTAGACGCAGGGGTGCTGGAGTAGACGCAGGGGTGCTGGGGTAGACGCAGGGGTGCTGGCCTAGACGTAGCGGTGCTCGGGTAGACACAGGGGTGCTGGCCTAGACGTAGCAGTGCTGGGGTAGACGCAGGGATGCTGGTGTAGATGAATCCCAGCCCTGCTCAGTGTGACCTTGGGCAAGCTACTTATCCACGTTAAGCCTCAATAACCTGTGCCATTGGAGCCTTTATAAAGATTAATGAGGTATAATAGAATAGTCATTTTCTGGCACATGCTCAGTACGTGGTGGAGGTTGTGGTGATTTTATTGACAGAGAATTGGGCATAGATGCCCCTCCCACTTTCCAAGATCCCAACATCCTGCCCAGTCTGCCTACCTTGTTGTCCAGCATGAAGAAATCATCGATTTTGTAATTTATTTGGCTCCTTATTGCTTTTTCCTCCTTGTACATTCATTGTCCATATCCTTAAGACGTTTTCTTTAGCCTTACCCTAGTCAGAGACTATTTCCTAAATAGAGCTAAAGGAGAAAGTTGATTGAACATCTGAATCTGACCCTCTCCCCTATTAACCCAGTAGGGCAGACCTTCATTTAGAGTGTCATTTATTTTTCCTGCCACGTGGTAAAGAAGCAGAGGATTCTCCTTACTTCCAAAGTTAATTTCCATTTAATTTTTCAGGGTTCAGTGTGTAGCTTAATGTCTTTTGAAATAATTGCTATTTTTGAACCAATGTTTTTGTCACAAAGTTCTGAGTATTCAGTGTTTCTTATTTGACAGCCCTCAACGTCTACGAGTTTCTAAATAGCAAAGAGCAATATGATTAGAATGTATTGCTTTTAGCTGGAGGCCAGGAATATTGGATCATTGGTTTAGGGTCTGACACTTAGAGAGGCCAGCGAGCAGAAATGTAATGCCCAGATATGCCAATGCATGTCTCTTTGTTCCATAACTTCAGATTGAACCCAAATCCCTGGCCACCTATCTTTGAGATGTATGCTGTTGGCCACAGGAACATTAGTTATTCTCACCAAGGGACCGGGAAGATCAGCAGACCCTGAACTACATGCTACGAGGAGAAATTCAAATGTCCCAGTATGCAGGATGGTGGGTCAGTAGAAGCAGCCTCAAAAAGAAATGCTGGAGAAGGCTGTCAAGGAAGCCTTTTTTTTTTTTAAAGTTGTGTAAGAATTGCCAAGCGACAGATCAGAGTCCAGAAGTCAGGAAAGGAGTCAGGAGATTTTCAGATGTTTAAAGTCTGACCATGTAATAAGTGATTCCTTTGTGGAACATGAGGGCTAAGTTCCAAGAGGAAGGAGTGTAACAACGTGGCAGTTTTCTAATGAACTTAGGTCTTAAAAGGAAGCACACACAGGATACAAGGTTCACAGTCAAGAGGGACCAGCCCTGATCTTAGCTCCTGTTAACACACAGAGAGTCAGATAGTGTTCTAAGCACTCCACATCTTTGTTAGATCTCATGAGAACTTTATGAAGTAGGTGCTATTATTATTGCCTTTTTACAGAGGAGTAAACGGAGGCTCTGGGCTTTTAGGTATTTGCTGTCCTTCATACACAGCTAGTTAAGTAACTGTGCTGGGATTTAAGTTGATAGTCAGATTCTAGAGAGGTCTGAGACTTGCAGAAGATGCCAGGGACAATAAAAAAGGTTGTTGAAAGAAGGTGTTCAGATGCCTCTGAGAAGGAAAAGAATATATTTGCCTTTCAACTCCTGTTACCTATCTTTCATATATAGAAAACTCCGAATGTCGGCCGGGTATGGTAGCTCACGCCTGTAATCCTAGCACTTTGGGAGTCTGAGGTGAGCAGATTACCTGAGGTCTGGAGTTCAAGACCAGCCTGGCCAACATGGTGAAACCTAGTCTCTACTAAAAATACAAAAATTAACTGGGCATGGTGGGGTACCCCTGTAGTCCCAGATACTCGGGAGGCTGAGGCAGGAGAATGGCTTGAACCTGGGAGGCAGAGGTTGTAGTGAGCCGAGATTGTGCCACTGCACTCCAGCCTGGGCGACAGAGCAAGACTCCATCTCAAAAAAAAAAAAAAAAAGAAAAGAAAACAAAACTCAGAATGTCAAAAATATGTTGGAGAAGTAATAAGACAGACCTCATTTTTCTGAATAAATTTAAGCCTCTTAGCCCGACATAATTTCTTCACAAGCTTCTGAGAACATTTAGATTCAAACTGTTCAAGCAAGTCCACGATGGTCTGTGAGGAAGAACAGAGAACAGAAATAACACTGGAAAGGCGGAGGAAGCGGGCACATGTGCACTTTGGTGAGGAAAAGCTTGGGGAGCATTGTTGGAAAGAAGGTGCTGTCTTTAAATATGTAGGGCCTACCGAGGCTAGTTGTTGAAAGCTGCAGTGAGGGTGTTCATTAGCTAGTGGGCAACCTACACTTAGAAGAGCTCAGGTGTAAAATGGGCGAGTCTTCGGCGTGAGAATGGTTCAGATGAAATGGGAGCGTTGGGGTGATTTGATCATTAAGATTTCCTCTGAGAATGCAGCTTAGTGTCTTTGAAACCAGGCCAGAGATTTATTTGGATCTTTGGTTTACCAAAGATAAAGGTCATTTAATCTCATTTCATGAGGTCATTTAATCTCATTTCCAGAAGAAGAAATTTGGGTTCAGAGAGAACGGGAGTGACTTTCCCAAAGCCACTGAGCTGTTTGGTGACCAAGGCAGGCTGGATGCTCACCTGCTCCCTTGCTTACTCTCTTCTTACTGCAGCTCACCTGTGGATGGGCCATCGGGAGTCTTGGGAGGCAGCACTGATTCCGGGATAGGCCTACCTGGGTTTACATCCCAGCTCTGACACTTCAGTTTGTAACCTTGTTACATTATTGTGATGATTAGCGAAAAGGGAGTGCTTAGCATGTAAGAAGGGCTAAGTGTACCTTCTTGCCTCTCTCTAGTTAGGCCTGAAATCCTTCTTTATTTTATGTACTTAATATTAAGTTTTCTACCACCTCCCAACTCATGACCAAAAAGTTTCATTTTCACCTTATTTTTCTCTTTGGGTGATTTTTATAAGGGTATTTCTTACAGTTTCTCTATATTCAAATACTTTATACTGTCTAGGGCATTTGCGCAAAGGATTCAACTACAGGGCTTTTAGCAATCCTTTCCAGCTCTAAAATTTTCGGATTTAATTGTTTTTGGAAAAGGTGCCTTCTACCTTGCTGCTCCTCCAGCTGCACGTGTAGTTGACTGGTTACTGTGGTAACCACACTCTAATGATCCTGTCAGGAAATAGGATGCAACTATCTGTCCAATCTTATTTTCCAGACACGAAACAAGCACACAGTTTCCTTCTAAGAATCCTTCTGAGGCGCTCCAGCCTAAGCACTGCTCCTTCTTGTTCTCATGCTTTTTAAGATCGCACTTGGAGAAGAATGCACCTCACTAGGTGTTCCCTCAGTGTGGAATGTTTTATAAGACCCCGAGATCAATGCATCACTCTACAGCTCTGTGTGCTTTCATGTACTTTTCATGTACTCTCCTGAAGTTGATGAAATTTTGGGGAGTTTGAATTGTAATATTAAAAAATGCAGAATAGTGGATTAGGATTTAAATTTATTTTGTACATCGAGGATTGAAGCTAATTGCTAGGAGAGTTAGCTAAAAATTGGTATTTTTGCGTCTTTTTTTTTTTCGACAAGCCAAATTTCACTAATGTCCCTCTGCTAATCCATGAACAAGGGATAAGTGTTCCTCTTCAGCCTCCCTCCCTTCTTCAGCCACTCACCCTCCTTACTAGGGGTCTAGTGGGATCCCTTTGATGCTGCTCCTGGCAAGGACCCTCTGCACTCCCAGCCCCTCCAATCTCTGCTTGACCATCAGAAGCAATCTCATCACACCTCTTATTCCCGTTTATGTCATAGGAAGGCAGGACTCCCACATCATCCCTCACTCCTGTGTGCTGGTCCTCATTTGCCTGTTTACTTCAGCTTTTCTAATCCTGCCTTCCTCCCCTAGGGAACTCATGAAGCCCCTTCACTGTGTAGTTTGCGTGCACACCATCAGTCATCAGCAGAATCCCCCACTTCCTCACCTTGTCTGGAGCGTACCCTTTATCTCCTTGTTCTATTGGACATGTGGGTCTCTCCGGCTGTAGTGCCTGTGCTTCAGCCCTCTCAAGTGGTCACCCTTTTCTCACCTTTCCCGTGTACCCTGGGTAGAGCTGGGGTAGCATCCTCTGTGCTGTTTTCATACTGCTGCTCCTCCTCCTCCTGAAACGCCTCCTCTGCTGACTTTCAGGTCTCTGCATGGCCCACTTTGCCTCCTTGTCACAAGTCCTCTGCTCCTCCATGAATGGCTTCCTCTCATTCGTTGAACTTTTTTTTTCTGGTTCACTGTCCCTGTCTCCAACACTACTCCTGTGAGTTCTCCAGGATTTCAGTCCTCGTGTTCACTCCACCCCACAGTCATGTTTTAATCCTCTCATCACCGGTAACTTCAGTGCCTCCATCCCTCACTTTCAAACCATTTCCTCTTTTCTGGCAAGACTTGTGTGGTACCTCCAACCTCCGTAATCCACTGACCCACCAGGATTTTCAGTCCGTTGAATCCAGCACCTCTTCATGGCTCCACACTCACGCCGTGTCCTCACTTCGCCCTTTCCCCGGTTTGAGTCCACAATCAACCGCTGTAATCTCTTCCATTGCGCAGATCCTCACCACCCTTGACCCTCACACTTGGTCATTCTCGCTTGAGTAAATCACAGTTCTGGTTAAATCCTTCTGTCTCAGCCTGTTCTGTGCTTGCACCTGTGAGGCCAAATGTGCTTGGAGGAAACCACACCACCCTAATGGTTGTCTCTAAGCCCATCGCAGATCTTGAGTGGGCCTTTGCTACTTGGCAGTCTCATGGTGTTTCTGGCGTCTCTTAATTCCCACCACTCTCTCAGACAACTGTTGCATGTTTTCTCCTTGCTCTTCAAACATCCGTGGTCTCCTTACTCTTAGCTGTTTCCTTTTTCACCAGAAACCCCAGAAATAATCAGTAGAGAATGCCACGTGCTCCCACCAGCACACCCACCACCTGCCTGCGTCTGTGCCTGTGCTCCCGCCTCCTTGGGCATGACATTCTGTCTCCATTCACACATGCCTTCTCAAGGACATGGCTTCATGAAATTTTCCCTTTTACCTATAGCATCAGTTTTCTTCTTTCTACCAAATTCCTACTGGCACATGAGTTACTATTTTTCTCATTAAGTAAAAACATCCTCTCTTGACTCTCATTTCTCCTCCAGCTACTTGCCAGTTTCTTTTCTTGCTTTTACTGCGGAATGTTTGAATGAGTCCTCTGTGTTCATTAGGTCCAACATCTCCCGTCTCATTCGGTCCGGAGCCCATCACAGCCGAGTTTGCTCCCTGACTCATACTCCATTGGCACTGTCCTTTTTGGGGCCACTGGTGACATTCCCTTGCTGAAGCCCATGGTCCGGTCCCCCTCCCTTCTTACTTCATTTACCAGCAGCATTTAACACAGTCAGTAATTTCCCTCCATGAAATATATATATATATATATTTTTATTTGAGATAGCAGTTTGCTCTGTTGCCCAGGCTGGAGTGCAGTGGCATGATCTCACCTCAGTGTAACCTCCGCCTCCTGGGTTCAGGCGATTCTCCTGCCTCAGTCGCCTGAGTAGCTGGGATTACAGGCATGTGCCACCATACTCAGCTAATTTTTGTATTTTTAATAGAGATGGGGTTTCACCATGTTGGTCAGTCTGGTCTCAAACTCCTCCTGACCTTATGATCCACCCGCCTCAGCCTCCCAAAGTGCTGGGATTACAGATGTGAGCCACCCGGCTGATACACCTTCTTTACAGGAGTGCTGGGATTACAGATGTGAGCCACTCAGCTGATACACCTTCTTTACAGGAGTGCTTGGACACACATGCCCTCATTTTTTTGGTTTTCCTGGTTTTTCTCAGTGTCCTTTGCTAATTCCTCATCTCTCCAAACTCTAAACAAAGTGTTTCAGCGTACTTGTTCCTCATCTGTGTCTACACTGTATGAGGACTTCCGCATTCGTATTTGTGGCCTGTATCTCTCCCTTGAACTCCAGACCCCTTTATCTGGCTGCCTGCTGGATGTCTCTCCTGGGATGTAACAGGCATTTCAAATGTAACATGGCCAGTCTCCAGTCTGCTTGCTCCACAGTCATTCCTATCCCAATAAATAGCAACCTGCTCTTCCATTTACTTAAGGGAAGACGTTTGGTGCCATTCTTTTCCTTGATTGTTTGAGACAGAGTCTCACTCTGTCACCCAGGCTTAAGTGCAGTGGCATGATTTCCACTCACTGCAACCTCCACCTCCCAGGTTCATGCAACTATCGTGCCTCAGCCTCCTGAGTCGCTGGGATTGCAGGCATGTGCCATCACGCCCAGCTAATTTTTGTCTATTTAGTAGAGATGGGGTTTTGCCCTGTTGGCCAGGCTGGTCTCCAACTCCTGACCTCAAGTGATCTACCCACCTCAGCCTCTCAAAGTGCTGGGATTACAGGCATGAGCCACTGTGCCCGGCTTGGTGTCATTCCTGATTTCTCTTTCTCACATACCCCGTCAGCAAATCCTATCGGCTCTACCTTCAAAATATATCCAGAGTCAATTTCTTATCATGTGTACTGCCATCACCCTGGTCTGAGCTGCCATAGATTTTCAGCTGGATTGGGAGCATATCCTTCTAGCTGGTCTGTCAGCTTCCAGCCTTATCCCCTTCATTCCATTATCAGCTGTGTGCAGATTATGTCACTCTTCTTCCCATCTCATTCAGAGTAAAAGCCGCAGGGATTACCGTGACTGACAAGGTGTGGTGTGCCAGCCTTCCTTTACCCTCTGGCTTCATCTGCCACTTCCCGCCCACTTGTGCCCTTGCTTCCCCCTCTCTGGTCTTGCTGTTTTTGATGACTTCTGAGTCTGCCTCACAGCTCTTTGCCTGTGTTCTTCCCTCTGCCTGGAACTCCCTTTCACTTCCTGTCCTTCACGTCTGTCTTCATGATACCTTATCCCGCCACCTCACTTCTTGCAGGTCTGTCTTCAGATTTTCAGTGAGGACTTCTCTGGTCACCGATGTGAACTTTCCACACCCCTCCCGACACTTTCTCTCTCCCTTGCCTAATTGCTATTCCTTAGTATTGAGCGTAACCTAATCGAGTATATGTTTTGTTTATCTTATTCCTCGCCTCTTTTCTCTCGTACTGGAGTGTCAGTTCCATGAGGCCAGGGAGTTTTGTTCTGCTCATTGCTTGTCCCCGGGACTAGGACACAGTTTATGTCGTGGTGCGGCGTCACAAGCATTTGTTTAACAGAAAAAATAACTGTTTCTTGCTCTAGGCACGTTTTGGCTTACAGTCACTGTAAATCTGCTTGCCGCAAAGCACTAATAAAGCTAATTATTATACTTCATGTTCCCTCTTTAAGTATATTTATTTTGCATGTCAAATTAGTTTAAAAGCATAATATTAGGCATGACAGAATGCAAATAGAGAAGAGTTCCTACAGCTTTTCATGCCGCTTTAAGTGATCCCCATTCATGGTAGAGTTCTCTCTACGTGCATTTCAAAATATATCAACTTATTTATTTAAATGTAACTTGCCTTATTAGAAAAACAAGATTGTAGGGGGCTGGTTGGAAATGTGATGATGTAAGGATGGTGCGACCTCACGTGCTGTGTCAAATGTGGGTGATCGGAGTAGACTGTACGTTCTCGATGTCAGTAATCTCCTCTCTAGGAGGCACAGATATCTGTCTGCTGTGCAGTTTGCAGCGCTCCATGCCAAAGCTTTTGTATTGATTACTTCATTTCTGCCTCTCTTGTTTGGGATATAACGTCTCCAGTCCTCTAAATGTAAGCTAATTTATATTACAAGGCAAAAAGCAATTGAGTGGCAATTTCTCAAAGTCAAGTTAATCACAGCTACCTAAATGTAGTCGTGCGATATTTTACTAACAGCCCAGCGATCCCGTCCCCCTCGCGACTGTGTATAACTGCAGAGCAGGACAGAACTCATGCTGGTGTACCCTGGGCTTTCTCTTAGTCTTCTCAGGGCTCCCTAAGTCTCATAGTTAACCAGAGTGAAAGAAGTTTCAGAGCAATTCATATTTCTATTTCTTAGGAAGTCTTCAAAAACATTTTATTTTAAAAAATGTACTATGAAATTAACATTTTTGAGTGGGGTACAGTACTCTGAGTTTTTTGAAGTCATTTTACTCAGAAATTATTTCAGATATATAAAAGAATAGCAGCAGTAGTTCAGAAAGTTCCCATGTACCCTTTACGCAGCTTTCCCTAATGCTAATGTCTTATTTAACTGTAGTTAATTGATTAAAACTGAGAAATCAACAGTGGTACAGTACTGTTGACTACACTACAGACTTTATGTGAATTTTTACCAGTTTTTCCACTAATGTCCTTTTCCATTTCAGGTTCTTATCCAGGATACCATGTGTTAGTTACTCATTTGGTTTAGTCTTACAGTCAGTAGCACCACTTTCAAACCTACATGGATAGAGAAGGGGGTTAAGTTAATGCTGTGGTGAGGTCATGAGAGTGTGCAATAAGTCCTCCCTAAACGGCATCAATGCGGTCTTGGAAACTGTGACTTGAAGCAAAACATCATGTAAGGAAACCAGTTTGACCAGAGGCTCATTGATATAAACAACAATTAAGTTTCTACTACAGATTTTTTTTTTTTTTTTTTTTGGAGACAGTCTTGCTTTGTTGCCCAGGTTGGAGTGCAGTGGCACAGTCTCGGCTCACTGCAAAACCCACCTCCCAGGTTCAAGCGATTCTCCTGTCTCAGTCTCCCGAGTGGCTGGGACTACAGGTGCGTGCCACCATGCCCGGCTAATTTTTGTATTTTTATTAGAGACGGGGTTTCACCATATTGGTCAGGCTGGTCTCAAACTCAACCTTGTGATCTGCCTGCCTTGGCCTCCCAAAGTGCTGGGATTACAGGTGTGAGCCACCGTGTCCAGCCTCTACTGCAGATTCCTAGTTACAAAATATCATCAAACTTCTATATAAACCTAGCACGTTTTTTTTTTCTTTTTTGAGATGGAGTTTTGCTCTAGGCTGGTCTGCAATGAATGGTGTGATCTTGGCCCACTCCAACCTCTGCTTCCCGAGTTCAATCAATTCTCCTGCCTCAGCCTGCTTAGTAGCTGGGATTACAGGCATGCGCCAGCACACCCAGCTAGTTTTATATTTTAGGTAGAGATGGGTTTCACCATGTTGGACAGGCTGGTTTCGAACTCCTGGCCTCTTGTGATCTGCCTGCCTTGGGCTCCCAAAGTGTTGGAATTATAGGTGTAAGCCACTGCGCCTGGCCATTAAAAGTACTTCTAATCTTAAACATAGAAATAAATGTGAGTTTTACATACACTTAAGAAAGAGCAATAAAAACAAGATAATTACCCAAGTTTTGGTGAATTAGTGACTGATAGCAGTCATGTTAGTGATGGGTTAAATCGAGTAAATGTTTGCAAAGTGAAAATGGTAAAGAGTCTTCCCTACCATCATGCATTTTAAAAACAAGTATATTGAGCTTGCTGTGTGGTTTGTACCTCATCTTTATTTTTGTGTGTTTGTGTGATTATTGTCTACTTGGTGAATCTAAATTTGACAATTTGTATTCCTTGTATTCATTTTTCCACCTGCTTGTTTTAGTTCAGGGTTGAGGGTGGCTGGAGCCTTTCCTGGCAGGCAGGGTATAAGAAGGGAACCAGCTCTGCACAGGAACCCACTGCAGGGTGCGGCACACACACACACACACACACACACGCACACACTTGCACGCATACACACATATGTGCTCGCACACGCACATGCACATTCTGTCTCAATCAGGCTGAGGCAGTTAGGCATGCCAATGAACTTTATGCGCATGGCCTTGCAATGTACAAGGAAACTAAAACTCTGGAAAACCTCACTGAAACGTGGGAAAAACATGCAAATTTCACACTAGAGAGTGGTCTCAGTCAGGAATTGATTTTTTTTCTCATCAGTGTCACGAACCAAATGAAATGATACTATTCAAGGACCTGCTGTACAGGTTTAAGGCAGGCAGACTGTTGGGGCTGGGAGGCATTCTGATCTAGGGGCTATAGATGGGTGACCCTGTGGGGCTCATAGAGTTGGTTGGAAATATGATTTGAATTTGCCAAAATTTAATGACTAAAAGGTTTTCGAGAAAAATTTGTGTTTTTGGTTTCTCTTTAAAAGATTGGTAGTTCCTGCAGCCTGAGGTCTGTGTTCACCAGCAGGGATGATCAAATGGCCCTGAGGAGAACCTTCACCATGGGCAAGGATCCCACCCTTCCGATACTGCTCTGATGGAAACCAGACTTCTCATTTCATAGATGAAACTGCCTCAGGGGATCAGCACAGTGACAGAAAGCCACCTCGCCTTGTCTGGGCTTTCCCTGTTCCTCTCAGTCTCAGAGGGAGCTGGGTGGGCACGGTTTTGTCTTCTTTGGGCAGCAAAGACGATAGCCGAAAGAGGGTGCAATATTAACTCCCCTCCAGGCCTCAGCCCACTCTTAGTATTTTTGCTTGTGTCCCTCAAACACTGGAGTTTGCAGACTCGTGCCTGGGGAGCTGCATTTGCTTTGTGGTAACTTCCTGCTTACCTGTATGTGGACGTCTAAAGTAGTGTGAGTTACTAATGCTAAAAATCCAGTGATAAGCTTGAGAATCTAGATTTGTGACTTATTTTGAGAAATGAGATGATTTGCAGCACTGGGGCCACCATCTCACCAGGCATGGGCTCCTCCTCAGATGGGCACAGCCTCATCTGGTCCTTTATTCTCATTTTGGGGACCCACCCGGGTTCCTGCGGGCATTTGAGTTTGCAGCGTTTGCCTCAAGTTATTAGGTTGAAAATCAGAGAAGCCCCAGGAGTTTCCTCTCTACGTTTCGTGGTAACAGTTATTCTTATAGGAGTTGTCGAAATAATTTCTTTAAAGTTCTTGAGAAGAGAAGAAATTTGGAACATGGACTTGTAATAGAATCTGAGGTGAGGTTTGCCAAAAGTCAGCCTGTAATTTTTGTCTTCTGTGCCCCTACTGGCTTCCCCTGGATTTGCTGTCACTTCCCTTCATATAAGCTAAGGTTTAGTGATAGACAGGTATTAGCTTATAGTATTCCCCCTTTTGGGGCGTTTTCATTTAAACACAACTCAAACACACTATATTTAAACAACTGAGTGGAAGCTCCCATGGCGGAATTCCAGGCATTCATTAGATGGCATTCCTGAAATTTCACCCCAGAAGTGTGTAAGCGTAGAAATGAGAGTGGATCATTATAGAAACGCGGGACAGATTCCTAAAGGGGTGTTGTTTGTGTATGTAACTCTTTAAGGGTCTAGATCTGTGTGGCCCTGTATGGTAGCTGCTAGTCACAAATGGCCACCGAGCAATTGAAATATGCTAGTCTACATTGAGATGTGTTGTGAGTCTAAAATACACATCAGATTTCAAAGACCTACTGTGAAAGAAAGGATGTAAAATGTCTCATTAATATTTTTTTATGTTGATTACATGCTTCAAGGATAATGTTTTGGATATAAGAGGTTAAATATTAAATATTACTAAAGACGTTTTCATCTTTTTAAAAAATGTGGCTACAAGAAAATTTAAACATTTGTACACAGCGCACATTCTGTTTCTGTTGGACAGAGCTGCTCTAGATTCCATGGTAGCTTCCACTCAGTTGTTTAAATTTGATGGTGAGAAAGGGTGAGCAGCCTGGTGTCCAGACCTTGGTAAAGCAAAGTACAAAGGACAAAAGTGGAGAGGCTGCAAATGGCAAATTGCCTTGACACCTCTTGCCTTTAATAAAGTGTGCACTGAATTCACCTCAGGGCTTTTGGTGCCTTTAGATGGATGCCAGGTTGCCTTTTCACTTCCTTAGTTGTATTCAGGGTGTGACAGTGCTACTCAGTGGTTCAGAACAAGAGACTTGGAGTTAAACAGTTGCTACTTGGAATTCCAGCTCAGCCGCTGGACGTTGGGTCAATTATTTTAACTGCTCTGAGCCTTGTCCTCCTCCGTAAGTAATGGCGTGATGATTAAGGATAATAACATAAATGTAAAATGCCCAGTGTTATGAGTATTATTCCCGATGGTATGAAAATAAAATAGTCTGATTCAGCCCTTCTGTGTGCCAGGAGTAAGTCTGCCCCCGAAATCAGGAAACGGTTCCTTCTTGCTTCTGTGATGTGATACTGGGTCTATCAGGAACCATTTATAATAAATGGATTTTTTTTTTATTCATAAGTTTCATGGCATAGGTTTTTATTATATCAATCTCTTTTTGTTGTCAATGTTCAATATTTATCAAAAGCCAGCAAGCGCTAAATGTTTAAGAAAATATTTGGCACCTCGAATTTTCACAGAAGGTGAAAACATGTATTGGATACAGTAAACAAACAAAAAAGTATTCATCTATAGGTGACTCCAGATAACAGGAACTGGGCACTTGAGGGTGGAGCAGTCGCGGAAACTATGCCATGGGGACGTCATCCTAGGCATCTTGCTCTTTCTCTTTGTAGTTTTCTGGCACTGTGGGGTATTTTTTTTTTTTTTTTTTTGAGATAAGGCTAAACTTTTATTATGTATCTTCAAGTTTTTATTATGTGCTTGTGGAACTTATTAAACAGTATATGATTAATGTATATAACTCCGGGGAGCATCTGTGCAAGTGAACTACTAGAGAAATCTTGACGGGAAAAATAGGATACCAGGAAGATAGTTTTGAACGGCCTTTATCTTCGTCCCTTGATCATAAAATAGTTGGGACCTGGAAGCTGGGAACTTGGGACTCAGAAGGCCCACTGGTGGCCTGCTCACATGTAAGAGTGCACAGATTGGTAAATGTTTTTTGAAGCTTATTTATTTTTTTCTGTGTCTGTGAAAGACACTACACGAATCATTCTCTGCTTCATCATGTCTCTTGTGCTAATAGAAGGCATGTCTTGTATTTCCTAGTTCTTGCCACTTTGCTTGGCAGTGACTTAGTAATTAAAAAAACTGTCTTGCTAGAGTAGCTCTCTCTTACCTATGGATAGTCTTGTTATATCCAAATCAATCCATTAGTGTATGTAAGAATGCTTTGTGAGCTAAAATCACTTAATAACTACGGCCTTTTTACTAACCTGGCCCTGGCTACTGGCCAGTGGCTCACTTGATTTCACCCACAAGTTCCAGTCTGCCCCTCCTGTCACCACCTCTTGTAGGAGTAGATGGTGCTTCTGTATGGCTTCTCCTGCCACCCTGCCTAGATCTCACCTGGTATCTTATGGCCATCACAACCCTGGCTTTACCCACCAACTCTAGGTTCTGGCTGTCCTGCTCAGAATATGACACCTGCTCCCTAGCAAGAATTCTCTGATTCCTGACAGATGACCCCTCTTCCTGAATTATGGTTACGTTAAATAATATGATATATAAGTATAATAATAGAAGCTAACAACTGATTGCTTACTGTATGCCAGATGCTCTTATAATTGATTTGCTCTCTTTTGAGTCTCTCAATAATCCTAAGAGATAGATGTTGTTGTCTCTGTTATTCAGATGAATGAAACTGAGGTGCAGACAGGTTAAATGCTGTCCCAAAGTCTCAGATTAGAATCCAGGTTTATCAGAGAGTAGATCTTGAGGTTTTAAATGTGCTTATTTTCTGATCTTTGTTTATATTGTTTTCCTGCTCTCTTGCCATGTGTCTAAATATTTCTAGTCTTCAAACACAAGTTCTAGCTCTGAAGTGACATTTTCATCAAGCACTCTGAGCTACACGTTAAGTGCTCTTACTCCCATTGATCTGAGCAAGCCGAAGGATGTCTTGCTTGTGTCTGTGGCTTAGCTACTTATTTATAGTGTCTTTTTTTCTGATTGTTTCATGTGCATCATTCTTGATTTTCCAAATTTTATTGTTAGTATTCGTAAGATGAGGGCACTTTCTACATTTCTCTTACATTCTTCAACATACTTAGCATGGTAGTGAGTAAGCTCATTAATTAAGAAAAATTTAAGAAACAGACATAGAGAATTTGCTACTGACACTGTTGATTGGCTGACCCTGCCCCATTCACTACTCTTTTCATTTTAGCTTCTGGAGTGATTAGCCTAAGAGTGTTTCTTCATTAGAAGCAGTTTTGCCCTGCAGGGATATTTGGCAGTGTCTGGAGACAGACATTTTTTTATTTTCACAACTAGGAATGGGGTGCCACTGGCATCCAGGGGGTAGAGGCCAGGGATGCTGATAATGCACAGATAAAAATAGATAATCCCCAGATAAAAATATTGTCTGGTTCTAAATGTCATTAGCGTCCAGGCTGAGAAACTCTGGACTAGAAGTGGCAATATCACATGTTCTGGCCAATTAAATATAAGTGGAAGGGTCTTCTTTGGCTTTCTTTTTTTTTTCTTTTCTGAGACAGTATTTTGCTCTGTCACCAAGGCTAGGTTGCAGTGATATGATTATAGCTGACTGCAGCCTCCAGTTCCTGGACTCAAGTTATCCTCCTGCCTCAGCCTCTGAGTAGCTGGGACTACAGTTGTGTACCACCATGCTTTACTCATTTAGTTTTTTTATTTGTAGAGACAGTATCTTCCTATTGCCAAACAAGGTCTTGAACTCCTGGCCTCAAGTGATTCTCCCTCCTTGGCCTCCCACAGTGCTGGGATTGCAGGAGTGAGGCTTGAACTCCTGGCCTCAGGTGATCCTCCCTCCTTGGCCTCCCACAGTGCTGGGGTCAGAAGTGAGCCACCATGCTTGGCCTGCTGTGGCTTTCTAGGAAAACTACGCTTTCAGGAGACAGGATTCCCTCTCAAGGTTTTCAGCATCTTCTGCTTTCAACATGAGCTTGAACTTGGAGGTGGAATATCCATGCATCTTGTGACCAAAAGGGAGCAAACAGGAAGATAAAAGTTAGTATGCTAAGGTGGTGAAGTGAGAAGATAAAAAAACTTTGAGCTTTCTTTTACCTGTAGCCAAACACGTTCCTGAGCTAATAGGCTGCAGAAACTTGAGTTGGGAAGGAGTGAAGCCCAGCCTGACCTCATCGAAGACTTCTCCAACCTTTCCGGTGACAAGATCCACTGCCTAGGGCGGGAGTCTAATTTTGCTGCAGGTGTCTCACCATTCAGCAGTTCTCCCTTACCATGAGTGAAGTTTGACTCCCGAAGATTCTGCTCCTGGACCCAGTCTGCTGACCTTGGAGTCACCTGGATGGGCACTCCCACACTTTGATAGATGTCAGTGCAGAGTCGTCCTGATCAAGCTGATGAGACTACAGACAGACACCCTTGTCCAAATATTCTGGAGCATGTACATCTAGAACCAAATATCCTCTTCCTGGGCAGCTCTTCAGGGCTACAGTCCAAAGGCAAGGCTATCAGTAAAATAAAGAGATGTAACATCTGGGACCCCGAAGCTCTTTGGTTTCCTACATAGGACTTTAGAGTCAATATAAATATACTAGATGCTTCTGATAGCATAACCACATGAATGAGCCAAGAAGGAACTCTCCGTGGCTTGACAGCCCTTGTTTTTTCCTGTGTCTTGGGCAAGACACCAGAATATTGCTTTCCTTCGATTACCTTTATTTTCAATCAGGTTTGCAAATAACTAAGTGCCTCCAAACCCCTCAGAGTAAGGACGGGCAAGGTGGCTCATGTCTGTAATCCCAGCACTTTGGGAGGCTGAGGTTGGAGGATCACATTAGGCCAGGAGTTTAAGACTAGCTTGTGAGACATAGGGAGAGTCTCTCTGCAAAAGAAAAAAAAAAAGTTAATTGTGTCTGCTGGCACGCATCTGAGGTCCCAGCTGCTCTGGAGGCTGAGGTGGGAGGAGGATCACTGGAACCCAGCAGTTTAAGCCTATAATGAGCTGTGAACACAGCACTTTAAACCAGCCTGGGTGACAGAGCAAGACCCTGTCTGTAAAACAAACCCCCAAACCTCTCAGAATAAATGTATGAGAGCTGTGTCTGCTAAATATTTTTCTTTTAATTAAAAAAAATTTATCCTGGTAATAAAAACCCAAAAACCACAAGAAATTTGTCACCATAACCATTTTGAAGTGTGTAGTTCAGTAAGTATATTCACGTTGCTGTGCCATGCTTCTCTAGAACCTCTCCTTCTCGTCCGCTGACTGTCTTTTATGGCAGTGTGGGTGGGGTCAGCCAGGTCTTCATATACTTGTTCATTCACCACTTGCCCTACTGCTTATCCTCCTCCCACAAATGCCCCCAGCTTATAGTAGGAGAAAGAGGTTCCTTTGGCCGGACTTTCCTCCTCCTAAGACTTCTGCGTCAGCCGTTCAATGAGTTTGCTCAACTTCTCTTACAGTCCTCATTATTTCATTAGTTGAATGCTTAAATAGAGGTGGGTTTGCAAAACCAGAGACTTGGTTTAAAAGGGATGGAATGTCAGGAAGCCACAAGGATTCCAGGTGGTTAGGGTGTAAACCTCACCAATAACTCAGATGAAAATATTTTCTCAATTCAGTACAGGGTCCCCCATGGAGAGATGTACAAGGTCGTTTTTCCTGGCACTTCTCCCTTCCGATGGCCCATGTGTTAGTGCTCTTAGTTCTTCATGCCCTCTAGCAGCCAAGTTCTTCTCGTGGGGAGCTACACTACAGGTGTTGGGTACTGTTTAATTTTGAGTTAATTGAGCTTTTTTTATTGCTAGAGTCTTGTGTGGTGTTTTCTTGAATTCATGAATTAGTGTTTAGCAGGCAGGCACCCTGACAGTCTGTGGTCTGTGCAGCAGACCTTCTTTTGGACGGAGGCTCTTTGTGCAGTCTTTTTTCAATGATGGTGCGAAAAACAGAATCCTCTTCAGGGTCCCTTAAACGGTAGCCTTTTTTTTACATCCAGCTCTTGCCTTGCAGGTGGGTATGGGTCTTAACTTCAGAATGACTACTTTCAGTGGGGTTGACTATTCGGGTGAGATGGAGACTGTGTTCTGAGGCTCCGGAGAAGTGATTGTGTGTGTGTGTGTTTGTGCATGTGTGTGTTGGGGGGGGCACTCCTTAAGGGTGAGGAAATGCTGTGATTTGAATGAGTTTTTCTCAGAGGGGCTCACCTCTAAAATAAACTTAATTAGATCACTGGAATTTCCTACATAGACGGTTGTTGTCAGATTCTGTTTTCTTGCTACAGTTTGGAAAGCACTTGAAATTTCAGATTCATGAATTTATACCTCAAAAATTCAAAACACTCCAAAAGTACATAGATGCTCATGCCTGTAATCCAAGCACGTTGGGAGGCTAAGGCGGGTGGATCACTTGAGACCAGTTCGAGACCAGCCTGGCCAACATGGCGAAACCCCATCTCTACTAAAAATACAAAAAAAATAGCCGAGTGTGTTGGTGCATGCTTGTAATCTCAACTATTCGGAAGGCTGAGGCATGAGAATCGATTGAACCTGGGATGCAGAGGTTGCAGTGAGCCAAGATTGTACCACTGCACTCCAGCCTGGGGTACAGAGTGCAATTCTGTCTCAAAAATAAAAGAAAACAAAAAAAATAGATATTTATGGAGTCATGATTCAAATTCTTTAATTTTAATAAGCCTTGCAGCTTCCTACATCTTGAGCAGGGATAAGCTTCTCAGGGTAAGCAACCTGTAGTTCCGATGTTAATGAAGGAAGAAGCTTCAACTACTTTCTTAAAAGTGGCTTTCAACAAGTAGCTGGCCAATGAAGTTGGCAAAACTGTTTCAACTTTAATCAGTCATAATGCATTATGGCACATTACTTTTGATTTCATATTTATGATTGTTTCAGTTTTCTAGGTGTGATTGTCGAAGAGTTTGAAGTCATACATTTTAAGATTTTGTGTCAGTGAAGGATGAACGTTTTCAGTTACAACTGAGCTGGTTGTAAGCATTCATCCTGACAGTTTGGGCTGACTTATCTTTCTTGCTAGTTTTGTCCACATAAGGAGTACCACAGAAGTGCCTTACACGCATTTTGAAATAACTTTTTTTGGGTAAGAAAAATTAATATTGGTTAAGAAAAAACTTATCTAATGCATGGGCCAACCATTTCTGAGCAAAATTGTGAGCACAGTTTTTTCTTGTGTCTTGGCTGTGGTCTTAAAAGCACTAGCAGACAGTGTTACGTTGACTGTAATATTTCTTCCACAGAGTAAACGCTAGATTTCATTTCTGGGTGAAGCACTGTAATTGTCTAATACATTTGTTTCTGGCCATGTTAGACAGTAGAAAAGAAGTGGAAATACACAGAAGGAGAAGTGTTACTTTAATGTGATGCGTATATAGAGCTTTCTACTGTTTTGGGGATGGGGTTAGAGAACATGCTATCGATAAAGAAGAGTCAGAATTAGAAAATTAAGATGTTTCTATTATATTTAAACATTGCAATACTTATAAAGCATAAGGTATATATAAAGTGGTCATAATGAACGTTCTTCACCCAGCTCAAGCAACGCTTCTAAGGGGAAAAATAATTTGGTGAACTCCCGCACTCCATGAAAGCTGGGGGCTATAGAGCCATTTTATTATAAAGAAGTGATGTATTGCTGAATTGAGTACTAAGAAGCAAACAGTGGAAATGTGTACCGTACATTTCTGAGAAATAATGCCTGGAAATGCACTGCAAAATAGGTGGACTTGTGTATATGTGTTTACATAATACGACTCAGGGAGGACTCCAAAATGGGAATAGCTATCCTGTGAACGAAGGCATTGCGCTGTAGAAATATCTTGCTGTAACAATTTTATTATATGGTCATTGTGGCCAAGAATACTGATCATTTAGCTCAGTGTTGGAAGCTAAATATGAAGTATCCTCATTCTGCGTACGGTGTATTCTGTGCTGGTTGTGCATTTATTATTGTGATCACAGCTTGTCCTTTCTCTGCCAAGATGGACACTGAGTACCATGGTCACAGGCTTCTTGAGTGCTGTTAATGGAAGGCTCTCTCTTGGCTTGCTCTGCTGGGCAGAGGTCTGTGAATGCCATTATAGCTAAGACTCTCCCATTCTGGCCGCGAGAGGAAGCCGGAAGGACTTGGACTCACTTATTTGTGCTGACACCCATTCAGCCCTGCTGTTGGAAGCCTTTAATGTTCTCTTCAGTGAGCTGGTGTTTCAGAACCTCATGACAGGGCAGGCTGATTTCTCAGATGCACACTTCTTTGATGTCTGGCTTCCCCTAGCTCACTGAGGCTCCCTCTGCCTGTTGATGAGGCTCTCCTGGCAGATTTGACACTGGACCCAGGAGGGCAGAAGCATCAGCCGTTAAGCTGGTCCAGGGCTCGAAGATAAATAAAACACCCAGCAGAGCAAAACTTCGAGGCAGGCCCAGAACCACTTGGCTCAGTGCAGCATTTCGGGCATGTGGGTTTGTGTTTGGAATTTGAGAGGAGGCACTCTGATGATCCAGCAGCCTTTGCACTCCACTGGCATGCTAATTTTTTTTCCTGATATTGGGATTGTGTTCCCTTGACTATTACAACAGAGAAACTGAAAGGGGAATCATTTCCTGTGGGTGCACTGATGTGCACAGTGGGTGGAACTGGGAAGGCAAGTCAGAGGCATTTTTCTCGTTTCTGAATCCCTGAGTCTGGCTTTTCCCTTAGGGGTATTTGGGCCACTTATTATAGTGTGCCCCACTGTGTAAATTGCAGGTTTGGCCAAGTCTGGCTGAATGGTTTAGTCTTTTGCAAAAACTAAAGCACTTAAAAAAAAAAAAAAAAAAAAGAGTTTCACTTTTTTTTTTTTTTAACATGGCATTATTGGCCTAAATAATGTTGGGCATGTCAACAGACTAAAAGGGAGAACTTTTTTCTGCAGTTTCGCAGGGCCTGCCACTTCACAGGTGTATCAGCGTCCAAATGGGGGCTGCCAGATAAGACATATTCAGCCTCCCTGAGGGGTGGGGGAGTCGGTGTGGCACAATGCAGTCATTGTTCATTGTCTTCCCACTTACAGCATCATAAAACCTGCATTGCTTTATCAGCCCTATTAATAGAACATTGGGTTAGGAAGAACACTGGCTTTTCCCTCCTTCCATCAGTTTTAAAAGGAATTTAGAAAAATCACCATTTCTTGTATGCAGGAGTGGGGGAGGGAAAGAAGGAAGCAAAGAGAGACTGGCTTTGTCTTTGAAATAGAGAAGAGAACACCTTGCAGCGAGGAGTGGGAGTTTAAAAAGATAGCCGGGCTCCTTGTAAGAAAACTTTCCTAGACAGTTATTCAGCAGGCAGATTTTTAAGTTTCTTATCTCCATCCAGCTTGTTTAGTCTGTGGGGACTTTGATTTCTGAAAGCCCATTGGGATCCCTGCTAAACCTTACATACTTTTTATGTTGAGTTAAATTCAGTTCAACTACCAGAGATTTTTTTTTTGCCAAAATATTTTTTTCTCTGCCATGTTTTTTGGCCAATGAGAGGAGAAGGCTGGGGTAGCCAAGGCAAATGCTGCTCAAATTTTTGTGCCCAAGAGGAGAGATTTGGCCCTGTGATACCACAAGGGGACTGCTGAGAAAGAGTAGCAGGGACATTGGGAAGTGGGCAGCCTGGCCTTCCCAACTCATGTCTTAGCTAATTTGAAATGTTGTGATTAGTCCTGCCCTTATTCATGCTGAGGAGTGGATATGCTGACAGCCATATGCATGTGATTTTAGGATCGCTCAGTTTTACCTAGCATGCAAGGGAAGCATGGTCTCCCAGTTAAGTTGAGGTTTTATCTGAAACCCATTTTTGTTTTCAAACGTGTTGGAAATGTTCCTAAAGTTGCCTGAGTATGCTTTGTGGGATGTGCTTGGTGAGTGTGCCTTCTTACCTTTGAGCGTTTGAGAATTTTTTTTCATTATGTTAGGGGCTTATGATAAAGTCTTCCTTTCTGGAGCTTTACGTAGAAGGTATTTATCATTGAGAAGATTTTAAGTTTTCCTCAAATCTTGTTTAAGAAAATTTTATCTTATTCATTATTCTGATTACTTTTTCTTTTAAAAGTGGCAACATTTTGCAGTCAGTTTATGGTTTTACAAGATAGAATATGGGTCATTCATCTAAATAGTAACAGTATCTTTGGGCCTGATGGACCTGTGAATTACATGAAACTAGTTTTCCCTTCCTTCTTCTATTTCTAGGGGAAAGTCTTTACCTTTCTCCCTCTGCACACTCTTCCCACCCCACCCTTCCAAGTGTGATCTTTGACTTCCAAAATTCATTCATGACTTTAGTCTTAAGTCATCTTTATGAAAATGACTTATCGTTGACTTACTGTCTGTTTTAGGAATAGTTGCAGGCAGAGGTGTTTTTTTTTTGGTTGTTGTTGTTGTTTTTAATATGAAAGCCTTTGCATCCTGCTACAGGAATTTCAGGATTTATAGCTGTAAGAATGGATATTTTTAGTCATGAGCTTTGCTGTGCTTTGAATGTGTCTGCTAAATTTCATGTGCTGGAAACTTTATCTCCAAATCCATATGTTGGTTGCATTTGGAGGTGGGGCCTATGGGACATAATAAGGGTTAAATGAGAGGTCATGAGGGGGGCCCATTGACAGTATAGGTAGCTTTATAAGAAGAGAGACCTGAGCTAGCATGCTCTTGCTCTCTCACCATACGATGCTCTCTGCTATGTTATGGAATAATAGGAAAGCCCTCACCAGATGTGGCCCCTTGAGTTTTGGACTTTTCAGCCTCCAGAACTGTAAGAAATACATTTTTTTTTTTCAGGATGCATAAGACAGAGCAAAAAATAAAAATTAAAAAAAAAAAAAAAGGTAAAACATTTAAAAAAATTCTTTTAAAAAAATAAATTACACAGTCTGTGATACTGTGTCGTAAGAACAGAAAATGAACTCAGGCCTGTTCTCAGAACCCTTCTAATCACATTAGCTTGTGAACTGCAGTTCCCCTATGAGCAGCTCCCCTTCAGGCCAGATACTACGGGCATAAGTAGAAAACCTTGGCACCTGAAAGTTTCTGACAGGCTTTCAGAAAGTTCCAGAAAGGAGTGCCTTTGTTTTCCTCACTAAGTGAGAGACTAAAAGAATTAGTGAACGTCACTTTCCCTAATGCCTACAGTTGTCATCCTGGAATCATACTTTTATTGACTCCCAACTCAGCAAACATTTATTGAAGACCAGCTGTGTGTAGTTAAAACCACTACATGAGCTGTGGAAAAGCCCATTTGTTTCTCTTCTAAAGTACATTATGGGGCTGGGTGTGGTGGCTCACACCTGTAATCCTAGCACTTTGGAAGACCAAGGCAGGCACATCACTTGAGGTCAGGAGTTTGAGACCAGCCTGGCCAACATGGTAAAACCCCGTCTCTACTAAACATACAAAAATTAGCTGGGCATGGTGGTGCATGCCTGTAGTCCCAGCTACTCTGGAGGCTGAGGCAGGAGAATTGCTTGAACCAGGGAGGTGGAGGTTACAGTGAGCCAAGATCGGGCCACTGCACTCCAGCCTGGGTGACAGAGTAAGACTCTGTCTCCAACAACAATTAATAAAGAAAGAAAAGCAAGCAAGCATATAATGGGTGAAGGAATGAGGTAGTGAGTACCTGACCAATGTAGAACTTTTAAAATTCCACACCTGGGAGCATTTCTCAGGATGCCAGTAGGTATTAAAAATTATTTTTGACCAAGTAAATTTGGAGAAAGATGGTGTAGGTGAATTTGGATAGGGATTTTCTTTTTTATCGGTGGGTCCAAAGGGGGATGGTATATACAGCATTTCCCACATTTATTTGACCAGGGACCATTTATTGATTTATTTGGGAGCATCTCAGGGGGATTAGTGTTCCATGGAGAACACTGACAGAGGCTGCTCTAGACCATGGAAGATTTTCTTTCTTCTCTCTCTGTTAGAGGGCTCTTTTATTTTGGTGCATACTTACAGAGACAGCAAACGGTGTAAGTTTCCCCATTGGTTATATAAAAAGTGTTTGCATTTTCCTTGAATATTAGTGAGGTTTTGAAGGGCCAGGATAGGGAGCATTGAGTGAGCTTTTGCTTGGTGCCAGTACATTGCTGAGCATTTCCTCTAGAATCTCATTAGTGGGAAGTAGGAATTAGCACTTCTGATTTTTAGGTGAGATGATAACTTGGCCAATATGCCATTTATGGATCACTTCTAACATGCCAGACACTTTAAGGTGAAGAGATTTTAAAAATCACATGTAGTTTTATACATAGATTCACAGATAGTTGTAAGAAGTTATACAGAATGATTTTTTATGCCTGTCACCCAGTTTCTCCTGATGGTGACTGCTGCAAAACAGTATTACAATATCACAGGCAATTAACACTGATACAGTTGTGAACACTTTAACACTGTTTAGATTTCTGTCTTTCTCTCTTTTTTTTTGGTGGGGGTGGGGGAGACAGGGTCTTGCTCTGTTGCCCAGGCTGGAGTGCAGTGGTAATATCATGGTTCACTGCAGGGTTGACCTCCTGGGCTCAAGTAATCCTCCCTCCTCAGACTCCCACGTAGCTCGCTGTGACTGCAGGCATGCCCTACCATGCCTGTAATTTAAAAAAATTTTGTACAGATGGGGTCTCACTATGTTGCCTAGGCTGGCCTTGAACTCCTGGGCTCAAGTGACCCTCCTGCCTGGTCTCCCAAAGTGTCGGGATTATAGACACGAGCTACCATGCCCTGCCACTTTTTACTCATTGTCTTCCTGTTTGTCTGTATGTACATTTCATTCTGTGCAATTTCTCATGTGAAAATTTATGTGACCACCACTGCAGTCAAGATGCAGAACAGTTCCATCACAAGCGTCCCAAATGGTATGCCTTTATAACCATAGTTGGCGCTCTCCTTCCCCCTCACATCCCTAACCCCTGACAGCTACTAATTCTTCATCTCTGTAATGTTGTCATATTAGTCTCTATAAACACAACTGCACAACATGTAACCTTTTGAGATTGGCTTTTTAACATCCTAGCTACTTTTAATCCGCTGTTTTCAATTTTTACAGCAATCCTACAAGGTAGGGATTATGAATTCTTTGTAGTACATGAGGAAGTGAAACCCCGGAAGAGTACAGTGTCATGCCTAAGGCTATACCACTAGTGGACCAGGAGGCAAGGAGGGGGCCCAGTCATCCCTGATTCTCAGCCTTGACTCCTTCACTCAGCCTTGGCCTTTCCCCATCTGGATTCCCAGTGTTCACATTCTGTTGTTACCAACACAGATCTTCTTTTTTCTTCCTCTGTATTCAGAATACAGTCTCTTTGGTTTTTTATAAATCTTAAATTTTAAGAAAGAAGCTTGGATCACATTATTATTTTGGAAGTGCAGAGATTGGATATTTTTTCTGTTCAGCTCTATTTTGGTCTTGTTACCATTTTCCGTGTTTTCTGTGCTGTGTTCCTTCACCACCTTGATGCTGCCACAAATGTTGAGGATGGTTGTAGCATAGAGAATAAGGCAGATTCTTGCACGTCGGTTCTTGAATCCCTGTTAGTGTGGAGGATAAAGGCAGATTCTTGCACGTCGGTTCTTGAATCCCTGTTAGTGTGGAGGATAAAGGCAGATTCTTGCACGTCGGTTCTTGAATCCGTGTTAGTGTAGAGGATAAAGGCAGATTCTTGCATGTCGGTTCTTGAATCCGTGTCAGTGTGGAGGATAAAGGCAGATTCTTGTTCACTGATTCTTGAATCCATGTTAGTGTAGAGGATAAAGGCAGAGATTCTTGCACGTCGGTTCTTGAATCTGTGTTAGTGTGGAGAATAAAGGCAGATTCTTGCACGTCGGTTCTTGAATCCGTGTTAGTGTGGAGGATAAAGGCAGATTCTTGTTCACTGGTTCTTGAATCTGTGTTAGTGTGGAGAATGAAAGCAGATTCTTGTTTATTGGTTCTTGAATCTGTGTTAGTGTAGAGAATAAAGGCAGATTCTTGCACGTCGGTTCTTGAATCCGTGTTAGTGTAGAGAATTGCACATCGGTTTTTGAATCTGTGTGTAGGCCTCTCGGGCTTGCAGCCCACCTGAGTGCTGCATTCAGCCTATTAGCTTTGGTTGCTCTGATGCTAAACATACTCCCAGCGCCTTTGGGATTTAACTCACTACAGACAAGAAGCTGGTGGTGCAGTGAGGGACAGTGGGAAAGCAAAATGCTTACATTTCTATTTATCACAGTAGTGCCGGATGCTGTATATTTAAGAAAAAACTTGCAGTATTCCAGTATTGGAGAAGAATTACTCCCCCCACCCCTTTTTTTTTAAGACAGGGTTTGGCTCTGTCACTCAGTCTGCAGTATTGTGATGCAATCTCAGCTCACTGCAATCTTCACTTCCTGGGCTCAAGTGATTCTCCTGCCTCAACCTCCTGGGTAGCTGGGACTCCAGGCACGAGCCACGGCACCTGGCTCATTTGTCTGTTTTTAGTAGAGATGGGGTTTCGCCATGCTGCCTAGGCTGGCCTTGAACTCTTGAGTGCAAGCGATCCGTCTGCCTTGGAATCCCAAAATGCTAGGATTGCACGTGTGAGCTATCATGCCCGGCCATAAGCCTTTTGAAATCTCTATGTGGGATGTAGCTTTTAAGAAGATTAGTAAACAGCAAAATGTGTAGATTTTTGTTAATCGTTGAACCTCCTAGACATTCTCTTCTTTCAGCGTCCGTTTACGAATTTATACATGAACTATGTATTCAGAGATGGTGTCTTGTTCTGTTGCTCAGGGAGGAGTACAATGGCACTGTCACAGCTCACTGAAACCTCGAACTCTTGGGTTCATGCAGTCCTCCCATTTCAGCCTCCCAAATAGCTAGGATTACAAGTGTGTACTACCATGCCTGGCTAATTAAAAAAAAAAAAATGTAGAGATGTGGTCTCACTGTGTTGCCCAGGCTGATCTTAAAGTCCTAGCCATCCGTTTATCTTGGCCTCTCAAAGTGCTGGGGTTACAGACATGGGCCACTATGCCTGGCCTTTCAGTGTCTTTCAACTAGCTCTTCCCTCTGTCTGGAAAACTTTCCTGAGATTTCCACGCAGTTTGGGGCAGTTCCTCACCTTCTTCAGATATCTGTACAGTGTTACCTTTTTTCTCTGTCTGTCCCTGACATTTAAAATTCTAACACCTCACCCTCACCTCATCCTTCTGAATTTCCTCCATCACACTTTGATCAGCTCTGAATGTGCCCCTGTGTCCCTTTATGTGTCTGTGCATTGTTTTCCCTTTCCGAGAATGTGAGCCTCCTGAAGCCAGGGATTTTTGCCTGTTTTGCTCACTGCCATATATCCAGTCCTTTAGAATAGTGCCTGGCACAGACTAGATCTCATCATACATTACATAAATAAATGAAAGTTTTCAAGGATAAAGATTTGTTTGAATTAAGTTAACCAACAGCACCCTCTTACAGGACATAAGAGAATAATCATGTCTGTACAGGTCAGCCCCTGGTAAGTGCTCATTTAAAAATTCTTGCATCGGGCCGGGCACGGTGGCTCACGCCTGTAATCCCAGCACTTTGGAAGGCCGAGGCGGGTGGATCATGAGGTCAAGAGATCGAGACCATCCTGGTCAACATGGTGAAACCCCGTCTCTACTAAATATACAAAAAAATTAGCTGGGCATGGTGGCGCGTGCCTGTAATCCCAGCTACTCAGGAGGCTGGGGCAGGAGAATTGCCTGAACCCAGGAGGCGGAGGTTGCGGTGAGCCGAGATCGCGCCATTGCACTCCAGCCTGGGTAACAAGAGCGAAACTCCGTCTCAAAAAAAAAAAAATATGGTTGCGTTAGTTTAATACAAGTATGCTCTTTTCTTGCCTACTTAAAACGTATTTCTGACTATGACTTTTCCTTTGGAAAATGATTGACTTTGGGGAAGCTCTTTCAGAGGTAAAAGAAGTTAACTTGCAGATCTTCTAGAGATGTTTATACTTCTCTACAACTGAAGCGTGAGTCCAGTGTTTTCATAACCACCTGTGTAATTACTTATTAACATTCCAGTATGTATTTGCTAAGCTATAGTCTTCCATTTTGCAATAAAAGTATTTTCACATGTTGGCTGCTACTGTGAAAATTGGTTTCTCTCCTATGTTTGGAAAGCTTGTGCTGCAGTTTTGATGTGGGGGTGTGGTCTAGTGCTGCATAACATTTGCTTTTTTGGTGGAAGGGGGATCCGTGATACAAACTCTTGGTTTCAGTTTCTCTCTTTGGAGCTGTTTTTGTTAGTGCTAAGAATACTGAGGGTATCCCTATATATGATGGTTAAAAAAACAAACATAGCAGGCTGGGCATTGTGGCTCATGCCTGTAATCTCAGCACTTTGGGAGACCAAGGTGGGAGGATCACGACGAGGTCAGGAGTTCAAGACCAGCCTGGCCAACATAGTGAAACCCCGTCTCTACTAAAAATTCAAAAAATTAGTTGGGCATGGTGGCGGGTGCCTGTAATTCTAGCTACTCAGAAGGCTGAGGCAGGAGAATCGCTTGAACCTGGGAAGTGGAGGTTGCAGTGATCTGAGATCTCACTATTGCACTCCAGCCTGGGCAACAGAGTAAGACTCCGTATCAGAGCGTGACTCCATCTCAACAAACAAACAAAACAAGGTTATCATTGACAAAGTTGGATTGAGTGGGATGGAAGCTGCTGAGTGGGGTGAAGACCTGGCCTTCTTGGGGCTGATTTGTGGTTGGAGAGTGGTTTAGAGGGTGGCTGCCACTGCGGAGCAGGAAGTGGGGGCTGCTGCGGTGTCTGGAAGGACCTCCTAGGGGAGAACTAGCAAACCAGCACCATCAGTGCCCCCAGAACACTCAGCTGTTTGTGGTGTGGCTGTGTGTGCCCTTGTTGGTGCATAGTCCCGTTAAGGCTTGAAGAGAAAGATAAGGAGGGTAAGACTAAGAGAGGGAAGAGTTAAGGAGACAGAACGTTAATGCAGTAAGGAAGTAATTCATATTTTGGGATAGGCTTCCATGTGTGAACACTTGACTTCCAAACAACCCATGCTCTCCTTCATTATCTGCAGACCACCTCTCCTGTGCTGCATTTGGACTCCCCATTGCCTACCTCAGGCGGATTCTCGCTCTGTCACCCAGGCTGGAGTGCAGTGGTGCAGTCTTGGTTCACTGCAACTTCTGTCTCCCAGGTTCAAGTGATTCTCCTGCCTCAGCCTCCTGAATACTTGGGATTACAGGCACATGGCACCACACCCAGCTAATTTTTGTATTTTTAGTAGAGATGGGGTTTCACCATGTTGACCAGGCTGGTCACAAACTCCTGTCCTCATGTGATCTGCCCGCCTTGACCTCCCAAAGTGCTGCGATTACAGGCGTGAGCCACTGTGCCCAGCTGCATTCAGACATTTCCATGTTAGCTGAACTATCAGGAAAATTCTGAGCACAACTCTGAGAGAAATTCACGTTTCAAGTCAGTTGGTTGCCGAAAGCAGAGAACCCTGATCCTCACTGGAGCTGACTAGAACACCTTCTCTTTGTTAGTTAAAGATATGGCCACGTTTGAATAACTGAAAGAGGTCAGACAACTTATTTAGTTTCTGAAACTAGTTGTTAGCTCTCCTTTTCCCAAGGGAAATAAAGTCAGCTGAATTACTTAAATCACACTTTTTCCATTTCTTGAAATGATTTCCATTTCCCTGCCCTAGAAAAAGTAGGCGGCTGCAGAGAGGTTGTGACAGAATTATAAAGCTATTTGGGTTAAATTAGCCCAGTACATCACTCTTAGAGCACGTTGAACAGACGGCTAACACCTCCTAATAATCACCAGGTGCATACAGATCAATGTTTTCAAATGAAACCAAAGGTGTGCATTCAGTTTAGGGAGACACAGCAGACACGACTCTGGAATCTCACAGAACCCCAGATGAGTAGATATAAGCAATAACCTAAGAGTCACCTGACAGGTAGTTCTGTGAATATCGCTAAAAATCTCTAATGAAATGTTAAAGTCCTGTGCTCTTTACTCTGGACTCCTCTATCCTTCAGAAATGGTTAAAATTTCTAGATGCGGAATTAATGAGATTTTACATGTCTGTACTCTTTATGTATTTTAATGTGATAAATGGCTTCATGTATGTATATTGTTCTGTGTCCCAGGCTCATGTTTTTTGACTAAAATGTTCAATTGGTTAAAATATGTTGTATTGATCAATATGTTATATAGAATGATGTACTTTATTGATTTACTGTAAAGAATTACAATGGAGCAACTCTGTTTAGGAAGGTTTGTTTTTGCCATTTTAGCAAGGAAAATTTGCCAGTGATTTTGGCTGAATTTAAAACCCCTTACATGATTAGATCACATGTCTTTCTAATTCTGCTATAGTAGAGGAGTGTTAGGTAACTAAGTTTATCTGAACTTTTAGGAGTCTCCCTTTAGGCTCACATTAGTTAGTCTGGTGTCTCCAGAGGGCCTTTGTTAAAGGCTGCATTTAAATATTGGGTGGATCTGTCTTGGATCCTGTTCTAGGCAGTGCTTCTTGGAAGTCCCAGACAGGGAACTCATCATAACCTGGTTTGACCCCGTAGCATGGCCCTGTGCCATCACAGCATTAGAGTAAGGCTCAGTGTCTCGAGCTTCAGTTTTATTTTCAACCCATTGATCACTCTTGCAGTCAGTTTAACAGTTGAATGCAAGGGTGTATTTTCTTTTTTGTTTGTTTTGTTTTGAAGCTAGTTCAGAAATTACCACAGCTGCTTCTCAGTTAATCAGATGCTTAAGACTCACTCTTGTTTCCACATTGCTTGGCTGCTACATTTTTATAACTGCTACATTTTTATACCATCACAGCTGTCTGGGTCTAGCTTGTGCCCTCCACCCCTCTTACCCCTTTCCATCTGCCACCTCTCACCACTTCCTCACTTACTATGCAGACTCTCAAGTAAACTGCTGACTTTCCTCCCCTGCAGAAAGGCTGGGCCTTTGGTCCCCAGTAGCCTCTTTCACCAGGAGAACTCTCTTAGGCTAGGAACCAACCTTGGAGTACTGCTGCTCTCAGAAGTGCCGACGTTTGCCTCTGGAGCTGGCTTTGTACATTTGGGTGTTGAATTTTCCCCTTGACTTGGAAACTTTTGCAAAGAACCTGAAAGGTGCTTTCAGATTAAGCAGCTGTGGCTCCCCATCCCAGCCACCCGCCTTGTTTTTAAAGCTAGAAGTCTTATTTGAAGTGAGGAGAGGAGGTAGGTGGGTTGCAGTCCAGGTTTTCCTGTTTGTGAATGGTGTTGCTTACCTTGGCCGATTCCTCTTCCTCATGATGGTGCTTCTAGTCTCAGCCTTTTGCCTTGTGTGTACCATCCACTGGGATCTGTTTTCCCTTGTCCTTTAAGGCTTATCTGACTCTATCTCCAGTGCTCTTCTAGCAAGCTGTTACAGTAAGCATAAAAACAAGCGCATTAAACAAAGAATAAAATGCCAAGTTTCTATCTCCTTGCCAACCTCATTAGAAAACAGTGATAAAGTATGTATGCGTATAATTACAGTAATTAAACATTTGAAACCAGCTCAGTAGGGGACATCTTAATGCTTTTATGCGTGTGATATTTTCATTTCAGAAGTGGACTCTGGGTGGCTTCTGTTTTATTCAAGACCTTCATCTTTATGGGGGTAGGAGGAGGAAGGCGGCTTTTGACCACAGCGCCAGGCTTCTGCAGAAGTAACTTTATTACAAGTGTATTAGCAGGGAGCAGAGCAACCTTTCCATCACTGTGTTTATTTTTGAGGGTGTGTAGCCACTTGTCAAATATAAAGACATGGCTAGCCTGGCTAGTAAAGAAGACATGTGGAAAATAACTGTAAGCTGCCTGCATGATGTGCCTGCTCCTAGTAGGAAAGGACAGGAGCAGTTTGTCTTTTGAACTGCCCCGATGGAGTCACACAGCCCCGGCATTTGTGTGGGATGACAGAGTGTTACTATGGGGTTTGTCTGCCTTGTAGCTCTTCCACCCAGAGAGCTGTTCTCACTTACGAAGTGGAAAGACTAAAGGGCCAACTATAGGTTGAACCAGGAGTTTTATTCACTAAGTAGATTTTTTTAGTTGAAATGTGTATACATATGTATATGTAAAATTTCAATAGCTTTTGAGGTACAGATGGTTTTTGGTTACATGGACAAGTTGTATAGTGGTAAAGTCTGAGATCTTAGTGCCCATCATCTGTGTAGCATAGATTGCATCCAGTATGTAGTTTTTTATCCCTCCTCTCTCTCTCCTCCTCTCCCTCTTCTGAGTCACCAGAGTTCGTTAAATGACTCTGCATGCTTTTGTGTACCCATAGTTTAGCTCCCGTTTGCAACCGAGAACATGTGGTATTTGGTTTTCTATTCCTGAGTTACTTCATGTAGAACAATGGCCTCCAGCTTCATCCAGATTGCTGTGAAAGAGACTTCATTCTGTGTTACGTCTGAGTAGTACTCCATAGTGCATAGACTGCATTTTCTTTATCACTCATCAGTTGATGGGCACTTAGGTTGGTTCTGTTTCTTTGCAATTGTGAATGGTTCTGTGATAAACCTATGTGTGCACATGTCCTTTTGATAGAATGACCTCTTTTCCTTTGAGTAGATGCCCAGTAGTGGGATTGCTGGATGGAATGGTAGATTTACTTTCAGTTCTTTAAGGAATCTTCATACTGTTTTCCACAGAGGTTGTCTCATTTACATTCCCACCAGGAGTATATAAAGAAATGTTCTCTTTTTACCACATCCATGCCAACATCAGTTGTATTTTAACTTTTTAGTAATGGTCATCCTGACTGACGGTAAGGTGGTGTCTTGTGGTTTTAATTTGCACTTCCTTTATGATCAGTGATGTTGGACATTGTTTCATATATTTGTTGACCATTTGTATATCTTCTCTTGAGAAATGTCTGTTCATGTCATTTGCCCACTTTTTGATGGGATTAGTTTTTTTCTTGCTAATTTATTTGAGTTACTATAGATTGAGGATATTAGTTCTTTGTTGGATATGTAGTTTGCAAATATTTTCTTCTGCTCTGTGGATTGTCTGTTTACTTTGATGATGATTTGACGTGCAGAAGCTTTTTAGTTTAATTAGGTTCCATTTGTTTATTTTTGTATTTGTTGCATTTGCTTTTGGGTTCTTAGTCATAAATTCTCTACCTAGACCAACATTCAGAAGTTTTTCCTAGGGTGTCTACTAGAATTTTTATGGTTTCAACTCTTAGATGTAAGCATTTGATCCATTTTTGAGTTGATTTTTGTATATGGTGAGAGATAGGGATCCATTTTCAGTCTTATACATGTGGCTATCCAGTTTTTTCAGCACCATTTATTGAATAGGGAGTCCTTTCTTCAATCTTTGTTTTTGTATACTTTGTCAACGGTCCATTGTGGTTGTAAGTATTTGGTTTTATTACTGTGTGCTCTGTTCTGTTACATTGGTCTATGTATCTACTGTTATACTAATACCATGCTGTTTGGGTAACCATAACCTTGTAGTATAATTTGAAATTAGGTAATGTGATGCCTTCAGGTTTGTTCTTTTTGCTTAGGATTGCTTTGGGTATTTGGAT
This sequence comes from Saguinus oedipus, assembly GCA_031835075.1. NCBI lineage: Eukaryota > Metazoa > Chordata > Mammalia > Primates > Cebidae > Saguinus > Saguinus oedipus. The sequence goes on along the minus strand of CM063172.1, from coordinate 4,549,610 downwards.
TCTTTTTGGTTCTGTATGAATTGTTTTTTTCTAATTCTGTAAAAAAGATGTAGGTATTTTGGTAGGAATTGCATTGAATCTCTAGATTGCTTTGGGTAGTGGGGTCACTTTATGATATTGATTCTTCCAATTCATGAGCATGGGATATTTTTTCCACTTGCGTCATCTCTGATTTCCTTCAGCAGTGTTTTGTCATTCTCCTTGAAGAGATTTTTTACCTTCTTGGTTAAGTATATTCCTAGGTAATTGATTTTATTTTATTTTTGCGACTGATTTGTGTACATTGATTTTGTAACCTGAGACTTCACTGAGTTCGTTTATCAAATCTGGGATTGTTTTGGAGGAGTTTTTAGGGTTTTCTAAGTATACAATCATACCATTGGCAAACAGACATGGTGTGATTTACTCTTTCCAATTTGGATGCCCTTTATTTTTTCTCTTCCCTAATTGCTGTGGCTAGGGCTTCCGGTGCTTTGTTGAATAGAAGTGGTGAAAGTTGGCATTCCTGGCTCGTTCCAGTTCTGAAGGGTAGTGCTTTCAGCTTTTCCCCTTCGGTATGATGTTGGCTGTGGATCTGTCATACATAGCTTTTATTATTTTGAAGTATGTTCCTGTTATCCCTAGTTTGTTGATGATTTTTATCATAAAGCGTGGCTGGATTTTATTGAATGCTTTTTCTGCATCTATCAAGATGATCAGTAGATTTTTGTTTTTTTTAAATTCTGTTTATATGATATATCACATTTATTGACTTGCATATGTTAAACCATCCTTGTATCCTGGATGAAACCCACTTGATCATGAATTATCTTTTTGATGTGCTGTTGGATTCAGTTTGCTAGTATTTTGTTGAGGATTTTTATACCTGTGTTGATTCAAGGATATTGTTCTGTAGTTTTCTTCTCTTTTTTCTTTTTTTTTGTTATGTCCTTTCCTAGTTTTGTTATCAGGGTGATATTGGTGTCATAGAATGAGTTACAGAGGATGCCCTATTTCTAAATCTTTTGGAATAGTTTCAGCAGATTGGTACCAGTTCTTCTTTGAGTGTCTGGTACAGTTCAGCTGTGAATCTATCTGGCCCTGAGCTTTTTTTTTTTTTTCCAATTTTAAAATTACTGATTCAATCTTGCTACTTGTGGTTGGTCTGTTCAGGATTTCTATTTCTTCCCGATTCAAGTTAGAAGGATTGTATGTTTCCAGGAATTTGTCCATTTCCTCTAGATTTTCTAGATTGTGTGCATGAAGGTGTTCATGGTAGTCTTCAGTGATCTTTTATATTTCTCTTGCTTACAGTGTCTCCATTTTCATTTCTTTTTTTTTTTTTTTTGAGACGGAGTTTCGCTCTTCTTACCCAGGCTGGAGTGCAATGGCGTGATCTCGGCTCACCGCAACCTCCGCCTTCTGGGTTCAGGCAATTCTCCTGCCTCAGCTTCCTGAGTAGCTGGGATTACAGGCATGCGCCACCATGCCCAGCTATTTTTTTTGGTAGAGACGGGGTTTCACCCTGTTGACCAGGATGGTCTCCATCTCTTGACCTTGTGATCCACCCACCTCGGCCTCCCAAAGTGCTGGGATTATAGGCTTGAGCCACTGCGCCCGGCCTCCATTTTCATTTCTAATTGTGTTTACTCGAATATTTTCCTGGTTTATCTAGCTAATCATCATCGATTTTATCTTTTCAAGAAACCAAGTTTTTGTTTTCTCGATCATTTGTATTTTTTTGTTTGTTTCGGTTTCATTTAGTTCTGCTCTAATGAGAAGCTCTTTGCTGTTTCTTTCATTCTGCCAGCTTTGGTTGGATCTTGTTTCTCTGGTTCCTTGAGGTATTATGTTAGATTGTCAGTTTGTGATCTTTCTTACTTTTCGGTGGAGGCATTTAGTGCTATAAACTTAACTCATAGCACTGCTCTCGCTGTATCCCGGAGGTTTTGATGATGTGTGTCACTATTATCATTCATTTTGAAATATTTCTTAATATTCATCTTGATTTTGTTGTTAACCTAAAAGTCATTCAGGCGTAGGTTGTTTAATGTTTGTGTATTTATTATAGCTTTGAGAATTCCTTTTGGAGATGATTTCTACTCTTATTCCACTGTGGTCTGAGAAGATACTTGGTATGATTTTGATTTTTTAATTACTGACACTTATTTTGTGGCCTATCATATGGTGTGTCTTGGAGAATGGTCCATGTTCTGATGAGAAGAATGTATATTCTGCAGTTCTTGGGTGGGGTTTTGTGTGAATATATTAGTTTCACTTGTTCTAGAGTATAGTTTAAGCTTGATATTTCTTTTTTTTTTTTTTTTTTTTTTTTTTTTTTTTGAGGCAGAGTTTTGCTCATGTTACCCAGGCTGGAGTGCAATGGCGCGATCTTGGCTCACCGCAACCTCCGCCTCCTGGGTTCAAGCAATTCTCCTGCCTCAGCCTCCTGAGTAGCTGGGATTACAGGCATGCACCACCGTGCCCAGCTAATTTTTTGTATTTTTAGTCGAGACGGGGTTTCACCATATTGACCAGGATGGTCTCGATCTGTTGACCTCGTGATCCACCCGCCTCAGCTTCCCAAAGTGCTGGGATTACAGGCTTGAGCCACCACGCCGGGCTAAGCTTGATATTTCTTAGTTGAGTTTCTTCCTTGATGATCTGTGTAGTGTTGTCAGTGGAGTATTGAAGTCTGCCACTATTACTGTGTTGCTCATTTTTTTCTTAGGTCCAATAGTAACTGTTTTATGAATGTGGAGTCCCAGACTTAGGTACATATATCTAGGATTATAATACCATCTTGTTTGATTGATCCTTTTATTACGTAATTTTTTTTTTGTTCTTGTTACTGTTTTAAAGTCTGTTTTATCTGATGTAAGAATAGCTTTTCCGGGCCAGGCGCGGTGGCTCACACGTGTAATCCCAGCACTTTGGGAGGCCGAGGTGGGTGGATCACGAGATCAAGAGATCGAGACCATCCTGGTCAACATGGTAAAACCCTGTCTCTACTAAAAATACAAAAAAAATTAGCTGGGCATGGTGGCGCGTGCCTGTAATCCCAGCCACTCAAGAGGCTGAGGCAGGAGAATTGCCTGAACCCAGGAGGCAGAGGTTGCGGTGAGCCGAGATCGTGCCATTGCACTCCAGCCTGGGTAACGAGCGAAACTCCATCTCAAAAAAAAAAAAAAAAAAGAATAGCTTTTCCTTCTCACTTTTGGTTCTCGTTTACATGGAATATCTTTTTCCACCTCTTTACCTGGAGTCTATAAGAATCCTTTCATGTTAGGTGATTTTCTTGAAGATAGCAGATACTTGATTTGTGACTTTTTTATCCATTCTGCCAAAGTGTATCTTTTAAATGGAGTATTTAATCTCAAGATGCAAGGTACTGTTCAGTTATGTTGATTGTAACCTAGGTACCGATTTTCTTCATTGTATTAATGTTCGATAAGTCTTGTAAGTTTTATGCTTTCTAGAGGTTCTATTCTGGTGCATGTCAATCTTTTGATTCAAGATTAATAACTTCTTTTAGCATTTCTTGTAGGGCTGGTCTGGTAGTGACAAATTCCTCAGCATTTGCTTCTCTGAAAAAGACTCCTTCATTTATAAAACTTAGTCTTGCTGGATAAAAAAAATTCTTGGCTGACAGTTACTCTGTTTGAGGCAGCTAAAGATGGGACTCCAATCCCTTCTGGCTTGTAAGATTTCTACTGAGAAGTCTGCTGTTAGTCTGGTATGTGTTCCCCTGTAGGTCACCTGATACTTTTATCTCACTGATCTTAGAATTCTTTCCTTCACGTTTACTTTAGATAGCCTGATGACTGTATGCCTTGGTGATGTCCTTTTTGCATTGAATCTCCCAGGAGTTATTTATGCTTCTTGCGTTTGGATACCTTAATCTCCAGCAAAGCCAGGGAAATTTCTCTCACTTATTTTCTCAAATAAGTTTTCCAAACTTTTTGCTTTCTCTTCTCCCTCAGTAACACCACTGATTCTAAGGTTGACTGTTTTACATGATCTCATATTTCTTGGAGACTTTGTTAAATTTTTTTTTTTTTTTTTTTGAGACGGAGTTTAGTTTCGCTGTTGTTACCCAGACTGGAGTGCAATGGCATGATCTCAGCTCACTGCAACCTCTGCCTTCTGGGTTCAAGCAATTCTCCTGCCTCAGCCTCCCAAGTAGCTGGGATTACAGGCATGCACCACCATGCCCAGCTAATTTTTGTATTTTTAGTAGAGACAGGGTTTGACCTTGTTGAACAGGATGGTCTCGATCTCCTGTCCTCGTGATCCACCCGCCTCAGCCTCCCAAAGTGCTGGGATTATAGGTGTGAGCCATTGCGTCCGGCCGACTTTGTTAATTTAATTCTTTTTTCTGATTGGGTTAATTTGAAAGGCTTATCTTCAAGCTCTGAAATTATTTTCTCTACTTTGTCTAGACTAGTGTTTAAACTTTCTGCTACATTGTGCAATTTCCTAAGTGTATCTTTAATTTCCAGAAGTTCTGATTGGTTTTTCTTCAGAATATCTATCTATTTAGAAAATTTTTTGTTCATATCCTGAATTGTTTTTTTAATTTCTTTATGCTGGTTTTCACCTCTCTCTTGTATTTCCTTGAATAGATTTAATAATCCACCTTTTGAATAATTTATCTGGTATTTCAAAGATTTTGTCTTGGTTTGGACCCATTGCAGAAGAGCTAGTGTGATCTTTTGGGGTTGTTATAGAATCCTGTTTTGTCATATTGCCAGAGTATTATTTTTTGAGATGGATTATTATTACTTTTTGAGATGGGAGTTTTGTTCTTGCCACCCAGGCTGGAGTGCAATGGCACGATCTTGGCTTACTGCAACCACTGCCTCCTGGATTCAAGGGATTGTCCTCCCTTAGCCTCACCAGTAGCTGGGATTACAGTGCCCACCACCATGCCTAGCTAATTTTTTTATTGGGGGGGGTGTATACAGGTATTCATTTTAATCATCTTTATTGTTTGACAATTTTTATTTAAAAAGTTTGGGGATAATAAGATATGGCCCTGGACTATTGACTCTGGCCCTCTAAATTGTAAATTAACAAAAAGAACTTAGCCATAAGGCAAGCTCCTGAATAATTTCCTATTTAAAATCTGTGGTTCTCAAACTAGGGCAGTTTTGGAAAGTGTCTAAAAAGGTGTGGGAGCATTCTTGACCATCGCTGTAACTCTCAGTAAGGGCAGGGTGTTATTGGCACACAGGGCATGGTCCAGGGAAGCTGCTGCTACCACGCGGCCTCTCCTGAGGACTTACCTTTCTACACTGAATGTTAGAGGAATACCAATTTAAAGTCAAAATCTTCTCTTCGTCTCTCTTCCTTAATTTGCTTGTAGCACATCTCCAAATGGACAGTGACCCAATTCTTGAAAGTGTGTTACCTACCTATCCCACTTCCTGGTGTAGCGCACCAGGCAGGTCTGGCCAGTCTTCCCCGGAGATGGTTTGAATTAGATTTCATGTCTGGTAATGAATTTGTAAACAAATCTCAAATACTTTTATCGATAGTTCTTCCCTTTCTAAAATGTGAGACCTACAGCCTCTCCTTATTGATTAACCATTTATTGTTTTCTTTGCAGCAGGCACTGTGTAGCTCATTGGAAACTGACAAATAACTCAGACGCACACTTTTCCTTCAAGGAGCCACAGTCTAGACGGTGTACTCTGTTTTGCCAGATGTGGGCTCATGCTTTGGGCCACATGAAATATTTGGTCTAAAGTAGCAAGAAACCTGCGTTGCAAAAGGGACTTCTAGGGGGTACATTCATCTTTCTTTCTGTTTCTACTGTATGTGTGTTTGGACAGCTATATTTTTGTTTCTCTTTATTTTTGTATTTATTAGAGAAAGTCTGCCAGAATCTATAAACGGTAAAAATATTTTGATAACTTAGTTGCCAGAATTCCTAGTCTTGATTCCAGAGATTGTGTTTTCCTGACCTTTAAAATTTTAGCTTAGTCACCTTTATTAAGTTTGTGAATTTCTTGAAGTTCTGCCTACCAAATTATAGAAAAGCACCACCAGACTGCAGAAGGTTATATCTCAATAGTATTGAAATAGGCAGTTATAAAAAACCATGTCACCTAAGTCTAACAGCTCTTCCAGAATGTTTTCCTTGAGACCTAAGCCATTCTGGCCCTTGCATATTGGGTGGGTCTGGGATCTGTTTCTCCTCACAACACTTCTAACACAACTGGCTGGATTTTTTCCACACTAACAACCAGTTCTTCGATTTTGACACTACCCAGAGTTAGCACAGACCCCACAGGTTATGGGCTTTAGACCCACAAGACTCCTCCATGTTAGATGCCAGTTGTAAGTCCAGGCCTCCTATACTTCTGACCAAGAGATGGTAAATCTTGAGTTTCTATGAGCCCCACTCTTCGGATTCAGGAATTCCCTGTAAAGGCTCACAGAACTCACAAAGTCACTTTACTTCCTATTACTGGTTTATTGCAAAGGCACAACTCAGAAACTGCCAAATGGAGGACATGCAGAGGGCAAGGTATAAGGGAAGGTCAGGTCTTCTCTAGATGCCACCCACCCAGTACCTCATGTGTTCACCAACCAAGAAGCTCTCCAAACTCTGTAACGTAGGGGTGTTACGGAGCTTCCATGACATCGTCATGGTTGACTGAATCACTGGTCATTGTGATTAGTTCAGTCTCCATCCCTTCTTCCCTCCCCTGAGGTGGGGCAGTGGCTGAAAGTTCATTCCTCCAATTTCATGGTTGGTTCCCCCGGCAACCACCAGCCCTCATCCTGAAGCTCTCTAGAGGCTCACCAAGGGTCATCTCATTTGCCTAAACTCAGGTGTGACTGAAAATGGGCTTATTATGAACAAGAGACACTCTTCTCATTCCTACCACCCAGGAGATTCAAAGGTTTTAGAAACTCTGTGCTAGGAACTGGGGATGAAGACCTTATTTTTATTTTCTGAGATGGAGTCTCGCTCTGTCACCCAGGCTGTAGATCAGTGGCTCAATCTCAGCTCACTACAGCCTCCACCTCCCTGGTTAAACTGATTATTGTGCCTCAGCCTCCCGAGTAGCTGGCATTACAGGCATGTGTCCCCACGTTGGCTAATTTTTGTATTTTTAGTAGAGATGGGGTTTCACCATGTTGGCCAGGCTGGTCTTAAACTCCTGACTCCAAGTGATCCACCTGCCTCGGCTTCCCAAAGTGCTGGGATTACAGGCATGAGCCACCATACCTGGCCTTATATTTCTTATTATAAAATCCCAGTGGAGTTGGATGGCGGCGAGGGAGGGCAGTGTATGAAGGAAAGAGGCTCGAGGTCCACATGAGGGTAGAATGTGGACTTCTCTGGCTCTGAGGAAGTGGGGTGGGTTAAGTACCATGGGGTGATTTGATTGGACACGTCCTGGTCAGTCTGGTAGTGGGTGTCTCAGGAGCCACGAGGACATTTAAATGTGACGGTGTCACAGAAGAGATAGAAGACTGTTCTGTAACTTGGATAGTGGCATGAGAAAGTGGGTCTGGGGAATAAGGTAGGCTCGGATTGTGGTTTTTGAGGGTGCCAAGAAATGTCTTTATTGGTTTGAGATGTACATAGACGTAGAAGGAAGAATCATGCCTTTCTAAAGTTCTTTTTAAGTGAAAAACAAAAACATTTTAAAGATATAAATAATTTTCATAAGTATATAAGAATCCATAGAGAAGAGTGTAATCTCTTTCTGGTGACATTAATTGAAACACTTTATGCCAGGTTGGATGAAATCAGTGTTTAAATATATTGGTATCAGTATTTTGCTGTTTTCCCTCCAGTAAGATAATCTTGGTAACATTGATTTCTTGCTTTTTGTGTCATAATTACCTTGAAATTAACATCTTGAAATAAAAAACCTGTGGTCTTCACTTTGGTAGTACTTATACTAAAACCGGAACAATAAGGACATTAACATGTCCCCTGTGCAACGATGACACGCAAATTTGTGAAATGTTTCATATTTTTTTAAAACAAAACTATGACTTCTATGTTTTTAAAATTTTGTGTTATGCAAAACTCATTGAGAATAAATCATTTTGGGAACTTTTAAATACATGCAGACATAGAATAGGAAAACAAACTTTCAATCTGTGTGTGTGTGTGTGTGTGTGTGTGTGTGTGTGTGTGTGTGTATGTGTATTTTTTTTTTGAGATGAAGTCTTGCTCTGTCACCCAGGCTGGGGTGCAGTGAGGTGATCTCTGCTCACTGCAACCTCTGCCTCCCGGGTTCAAGCGATTCTCCCTGCCTCAGCCTCCTGAGTAGCTGGGATTACAGGCGTGTGCCACCATGCTCAGCTAATTTTTGTATTTTTGGTAGAGGTAGGGTTTCACCATATTGGCCAGGCTGGTCTAGAACTCCTGACCTAAAGCGATCCACCCACCTTGGCCTGCTGGAATTACAGGCATGAGCCACTGCACCTGGCTGGTTTTTAAGACTTTACATTTCAGAATGTTTGTTTTCAAGAAAGAAAGCCCAATTGCCCCAGTGCTTTATTTGAGGACAGAGCCTGAAGCACAGGAGATTAGCGTGGGGGACATTACTGGCACCATTGCCGACACAGCCTAGATGTAGCAACAGCACATTTCTTCGGTTTTGCCCCCACTGATGCTCAGATTTCTCTGTAGCCAGCAATAACCAGCACCCGTGTCAAAGGTGGCTGCCTCAGTTAAGACACAAACCAGCCGGGCACGGTGGCTCAAGCCTGTAATCCCAGCACTTTGGGAGGCCGAGGCGGGTGGATCACGAGGTCAAGAGATCGAGACCATCCTGGTCAACATGATGAAACCCCATCTCTACTAAAAATACAAAAAAAAAAAAAAATTAGCTGGGCATGGTGGCGCGTGCCTGTAATCCCAGCTGCTCAGGAGGCTGAGGCAGGAGAATTGCCTGAACCCAGGAGGCAGAGGTTGCAGTGAGCCGAGATCATGCCATTGCACTCCAGTCTGGGTAACTCCGTCTGGAAAAAAACTCCGTCTCAAAAAAAAAAAAAAAAGACACAAAGCAAAACTTCTAATGTATGGTAGTTTCTGCAGTACCAGTCAGGTGTGCAGCAGGTACCTAGGTGTCATTTGCTTTTTATTCTACAAGAGTGGCCTTGGACTCGTATGTCTGTTGGGTGTTGGTTGAGGTTGCTTTGAGCCAGTCCTCTCCCCTGGTCCACTCAGCGGAAACTGTGTATGCCCACATGGCACTGTTTTCCTTAGCGCTGGCTGAAAGCCATTGCTGTTCTTAGATTTGCTTTCAGAATGCTACCTATGGGGCAGAGAACCTAAGAATGTGTAGCTTCTACCTAATCACTTCATTCTCGGGGCATTTAAGCCTCACTGCCTTGAGAAATTGAGCAAAAGTTCCGGCAGGTACCATCTTATATGATGATTATAAATTCTATGATCATTGCTGATAATAGAAAATGTTTTGTTAGAGTCAGTTAAATATATTTTCTTTTCCTCTTGGCAAGGCTAACATCATCACCCTCAAAAGCACGGTTGCCTGTGAGTTTCCTTTTGGATAGATGTAATACTGTTTACTCTTGCTCATCCATTCATCTCTCCAAGCATCCAGTAAACATTTATCGAGTACCCACTATGTGTCGAGTACCCTTCTAGATGCTGGAGGTACAATGATGAATAGATAATCTTTCTTTACAGAGTTCATATTTAGTGAGAGAGGAAAGCTGGACATTAAAGCAGATAGTAATGTGGTGAGCTAAGTACAGCTGTAAAGATTAGTACAGCTTATCAGGACAACAATTATCTTAGGCATCCGGTTCACAAAAGGGAGGAGAGAACACTCTGTAGGCATGGGGAATTTCACTGTTACTGCCATATATCCAAGGCCAAGAATTGAGAGGTGAGAGAATGAGCTGGACGGGTGACGAAGGTGCTCTGTGACTGAGTTTGGACTTCAGTTTGCTGCCGAGGTGTGGGGAAGTCTGTGAGCAGGGACTCAGACAGTTGCGTGACATGATTCTTTTTGTGTTCTAGAAGAATTCCTCTGTGCAATGTGCTTTTCAGAGAGCGAGGACTGGAGACCAAGTAGATAAGTGAGAATGCTGAGGGGCCTAATGATTCATTCATGCATTTAGTTTAGTAAACATTTATTGAGCACTTACTGTGGACCATGCCCTGTTCAAGTCATTTGGATTTTATTTTCAAATAGATAAACAAAAGAGATAAATAGTAGTAGCTTTTTTGGGATAAATTGATAATAAATCACAGTGTTTGCTTTGATCATGACAAACTTTGGAATACATGTTTTCTAGAGGAATATATTGATTTGGTGGTATTTTTATCTTGGATTTGGATCAGTCAGCAGTAACATAAAAAATGGCCTCTTTCATGGTGCAAATAGTAAGGCTTTAGTTTCAGCTCTTGAGTTTTTCTAAGACTGATTATTTCAGCCTGTAGATTATTCTAAGCCTTAAGACTCTCATTTTCTGCTCATTAGCACCTCAAAGAATGGAGAGGAAGGAAGAGAGAGACTTCAATCTGACTTGCCACTTGTTAGAAGGTTTGGGAAAGAAGGTGATGAAGTTAATATTTGGTTTTCAAAATCAGGTTGCAGATTGTTTTGAGGCTTATACTTGCCTGAAGTTCTTGCTCTCTCAACCGTAGCTAACTTGGTATTTGGATATATATCTGAGTGTGTGTGCCTCGTGCACAGTGAAGGATGGGATTCACTTTGGAAATTTGGTACAAGCAAATAGCCTAAGAATTAATGCATTTAATTATTTTACCAATCACATTGGTCATTTGCAGTATCAAAGCAGTTACCTTGGTATGCTATAAGGACGTGGAATTAATTTTGTTGTTTATGCTCTTTTTTTTTGTTGTGGAAGGGCAATCTTGCTCTGTTACCTAGGCTGGAGTGCAGTGGCTCATTCTTGGTTCATTGCTGCCTCTGCTCACAGGTTCAAGTGATTCTCCTGCCTCACCTCCCAGGTAGCTGGGATTACAGGTGTCTGTCATCACACCCAGCTAATTTTCTCTATTTTTAGTAGAGGTGGGGTTTCACCATGTTGGTAAAACTCCTGACTTCAAGTGATCTGCCTACCTCGGCCTTCCAAAGTGCTGGGATTACAGGCCTGAGCCACCATGCCTGGACTGTTGTTTATAATCTGATATCTTGCAACTTGAACTTTGTTAGTATAGTTTAGGAGTAGGAACTTTAAAATGAAAACAAATACTCCCCAGGACATTGAAGAAATGACTGTACTTACCTCATAGGGCTGTTAGGAGGGTTAAATGAGTTAATATAAGCAAAGACGAAGGTCCAGCACGTAGTAAATGTTACATAAACAGCTGTCATTTTTATTGATTTTACTTTTGAAAGTCAATTAGAATTTGCATGAAAGTAATAAGCAATAGGTGAAAATCATGATAATACTAGATTATAAGGTATTACGAAGCTGGCCGTGGTGGCTCATGCCTGTAATCCTAGCACTTTGAGAGGCGTAAGCCGGCAGATCACCGGAGGTCAGGAGTTCTAGACCAGCCTGGCCAACAACATGGTGAAACCCCATCTCTATAAGAATACAAAAATCAGCTGTGCACGATGGCAGGTGCCTATAATCTCAGCTGCTTCGGAGCCTGAGGCAGGAGAATCACTCGAATCCAGGAGGCGGAGGTAGCAGTAAGACTCATGATGTCACCTTTTACTTCACTAACAACACATTTAATGTACAGACTAGACACATTTTTAAGGGCTCCGACTCAAGGAAAGTTGAAACTGTTTATAGTTATAGGCCTACATTTGAAAAATACTTGTCATGAACTGAGGAATAGGCAAATCCAGCATTTGGGCCTTAACTTTTCTTCGCTAGTTCCCCAAATAATAGCCTGAAGAGCATATGCAGAGATTTAAAAGCCGATGCCTCAGTGGATAGCTGAGTCTGTCGAACACTATGCTCAGTTTCTAGTTCAAGACAAACGAAACATTAACATAAATTGATCTGAACTTTCTAAGTGAAGAATTCTACCCTTCCTTAAGATAAAAGGTTTATAAACTTTTCAATAGCAATATATATTCGGCAGTTCAGCAGCTTTTCGTTCTGTGATTTTGAAGACCATCTTTTGAAGATGCAGAATTTAGACTTCCTACTTGGGGGCGTTTCTTCAGTTCAGTGAGCCAGTCGTGAGATTCACAATGAGAGGGAGGGAGGGAACTGAAAGTGCTTTGTTCTTTGGTTGCAGTGACTTCTAACTGAAGCAAACCAGCTCTACATGTGGATGGTCATGACTTTAGAATGACAATTAAAATATTTTCAGTAGAAGACAGGCCTCAGGGAAAAGCATGTATGAAATGGAGAATAATTACCAGATGTGATTATGGGCCCCTTTTCTTAGTGGGTAATGATTTCTTTGCCTCTAGCTGTGAGTTGGCAAATGGACTCTGTCATTGTGGGTATCTATTGGAAGAAAGAAAAGGAACAGAGCTATGAGAACAGTTCACAAGAAAAAAAGAGAAAAAGCTCGTGTGCAGATAGGCAAGTGGAAGTAACACTCACTGTGTGGGGACTCCAGGCCTTGGTGAACATGCTGTGATTGCAGCATGACACCTGCAGTGTGCCCACAGGTGTTCTGGATGTTTTGAAACCCATTGGATATAGAGGCATTTTTTTGATATCCTCAAGTTGATAAATGTTGGATTTGGCATCGTTAATCTCTCTACAACAGGAGAGTAAAGGCTGGAGAGTATTGAAAGGCCCATGTTTCTTTTGGTGATGTCCGCCTTAGTTAAAACAGCTACTGTTGTGTGGTAGGAATGAAGGTATTTAGGACAGACAACAGTTTTATTATGTTTTCTCTTAGATGTGGATTTCTCTCTCTCTCTCTCTCTCTCTCTTTTTTTTAAGAGACAGGTCTTGCCCTGTCACCTGGGCTGGAGTGCAATGGCATGATCCTACTTCACTGCAGCTTCCAGCTCCTTTCACTCCAGCCTCTCAAAGTGCAGCCGCTGGGACTATAGACACTGGACACCACACCCAGCAAATTTTTACAACTGGTTTTGTAAAGATGGGGAGGTCTCTCTTTGTTGCCCAGGCTGGTCTTGAATTCATGGCCTCGAGCAATCTTCCTGTCTCCAAAAGTGCTGAGATTACAGACTGGAGCTAAGATACCGGGCCTCTACTTAACTGGCACTACCGAGAAAGTAGGATTGACTGCCCTGAGGGGAATTAGTTTTCATTCCTTACTGCTGGGGATTTCCTCCCTCCCTTACTAGAGAAGCCCACATTTCCACGTTTATACAAATTGAGTGCTCATCATGCATTTCCAAGTGCCCGCCGCTGTGCTTGTCTCATCCATAGATAATGTGCCAGCAGCAAATGGAATGGTTTTAATTGAGAAGCATGAGGAGGACTTCTGTTTCTTAACTGGAGTCTGTAAGCAAACTTCAAAAGAATCTGTGTTTCAGCTGCTTCTTGTTTTAAAAATTATAATACTGTCCATTATATGTTTTGCATAACTTTAAATCTTCTTTTAGTCAATTTGTATTTTTTCTTTTTTTTGAGATGGGGGCGTCTTGCTATGATTCCCAGGCTGGTCTTGAACTCCTGGGCTCAAGCTATTCTCTTGCCTCAGCCTCCCAAGAAGCTGGGGCTACAGGCATGTGGCATAGTCAGATTGTTTTCCAGAAGTGTTGGCTGCTTGAGATTTTAGACAGATTGGAAGTTGTTGATCACTTCTTTTCTTCAAAGTATAAACTGGAATAATTGCTGGAATGAGATGTCAGTGTTTTTTATTCTAGACACTGTGAAACATGACTAATGATGTTAGGAATACTTGAGTCAGCACGTGAAAAGGAAAAGGCAATGAGTAGTTTCTGCTCAGTGATCAGAGCCAATTAAGCAGGGGAAGGCAAGCTAATGCTGGTGTGGGCTGCAGCAGTGAAGGTTCTGTCTGCCTTGTTCTGTGTGTGTAGGACTCATAATAATTACAAGAGATGTGCAATATCAGCAGAATGCAGTTTAGGAATGAAGAATAGGAGACACTGGGTTTCCTGCCTGGGAAAATTTTCCGTGTGAGAATAGCCGCCAGGTTGAACTATGTGCTAGGAAGCATTTTACTCCATTGTTACACATTATGAATGAATCATCTGTTTATGATTTTTCTGGTGGCAGTTGCCTAGATTAAGAAAAAAATAAAAACAGACTTTAAAACATTGCAAAAGTAAAGTATTGCAAAAATAACGATACTTTCCTAGATGCACTATGACCTTCTTTGTTATGATTAGGCAGGTCATTATCCTTTCACATGTGCTATTTTGAGATGTCATTCTTTGGTGCTGTAATAATCGATATTACTAATATATGTAAGTAAATTTGTTGCCAAGCTTCCCTTAAGCCTCAGGAATATGGCTGTTTTTGACATTACCTGGCAATTTTTTAAGAATACATTTTTCTAGACATATGTACACACATATATATTAATATACACACACACACACACACACACACGTATATTTTTGAGACGGGGTCTCTGTTGCCCAGGCTGGAGGGCAGTGGTACAGTCTTGGCTCATCGCAGCCTCCACCTCTTGGGCTCAAGTGATCCTCCTACCTCAGCCTCCCAAGCAGCAACAGCTACAGGCATGTGCCACGAAGCCAGGCTATTTTTGCATTTTTTGTAGAGATGGGGATTTGCCACATTGCCCAAGCTGGTCTCCAACTTTTGGGCTCAAGCAATCCGCCTGCCTCAGCCTCCCAAAGTGGTGGGATTACAGGCTTGAGTCACTGCACCATGCCTAGATTTTTCATATATGTTTTAAAAACAACCTAGGCAACTCTTTAAAAAGTCACACTTTCTGGCTTTTAAAAAATTTTTATTTTTTTTTGCAACAGTCTTGCCCTGTCAGCCCAGGCTGGAGTGCAGAGGTATGATCTCTGCTCACTGCATCCTGTTCCTCCTGGGTTCAAGTGATTCTCTTGCCTCGGCCTCCCCAGTAGCTGGGATTACAGGTGTGCACCACTACCTATAATCAGCTTGGCTAATTTTTGTATTTTTAGCAGAGATGGGTTTTACCATGTTGGTCAGGCTGGTCTCAAATTCCTGACTTCAAGGTCTCGCAAAGAGCAGAATTACCCCTCTTGGCCTCCCAAAGTGCTAGAATTACACGTGAGCCACTGTGCCTAGCCACTTTCTGGCTTTTAATATTTGTGTGTTTTTAAGCTTGCGAAAGAACTTTAAAAGTTGGTCACGTGATTTGATTTTAAAGCTAATATAAATTGAATGCTCTCCTTCATGAGGGGAAGTTAATTTAAAGGTAGCTGTTTTTACTCTATAAGAAGTATTATTTTTCAATAATGTTCGCTAATTACAGATATTTCACTAATCCACTAATGTCATCATAATAGCATAACTGGCTGGGTGGGGCCATTTTCCATAGGACGTTGTTCTATACACGTTGTCTTTCCAGGAAACGTTGATAATTACACTGCTGTACTTGGATGTGGAACCCAACCTGGGTAGTCAAAGGTAAAAGGCTGCTGGGCTGTCTATCCTAGGATAGGGGAGGTGATGTATGGGCTAGACAATAGCTGACAGGAGCCCTAAGGATCTTCTGAGCTTGAGTCTCAGGTTTTTTCTCCTTTCTTTCTGTCACAGTTGTCTCTATGGTATTGAGATCTTGCAAAAGAAGATGCTGGGTTGAGGTTGGTCTGGAATTTGACTTTCTTCTTTAGTGACCTTGTCAGCAGTCATTAGAGAGTTACTGTTCAGTGTGATAGCCACTAGCCACATGTGGCTGTTTAAATTTAATAAATTAATGACAGTGAGATATAATTAAAATACTATTTAAGTTGCACTAGCTGTATTGGCAGGGCTTGATACACTGTATATGGTTAGTGGTGACTGTAGCAGGTCCCATGTTCCCTCGGACGCTGACATCTATCGAGGTGTGGTGGCTTGTCCAAGGTTGCAAGACTAGTCAGTGCACATCAAGCGTTTGGACTAGTTGAGCAGTTACTCTTTTACGTCATGCAGGCTTTCTGTTTTGGGTGTTACAACTTGAACTAAAAATGTGTCTCTGGCATGCCACATTCTCCCAAAATGTGAGGAACTCAACGACAGAGTTAGAAATTAGTTGTTACTACATAATTGTAGTTTTACAAATATCTGTGGTTCATCTTAGGGTGGCTTTTTTTTGTGTGTCTGCATGTGCGCACACGTGTGTATCACGTGTGCACATGTGTGTGTATCACATGTGTGGTGGGCATTTGCCACCTGTGGCATACATTGCTAATCTGGTATATATGATGCCCACCTCATAGATGTATATGGGATTTAGAAACTGCAGGTTATTGCAGTTGGACAGGACTTTTGAACTATCTAGCTTACCTCGAATATATATATATAATGCTCCTGGCAAGGCTGTTGATGGTGAGAGCTCTGCTTTATAAAAGAGTTCACTTCTTTCCACAACTTCAAATTGATCATTTTCTTTATATCAAGCAAAAATGTTTCTTCCTATAATTTCTACACATTGTTCCCAGTTGGCTCACAGGAAAACGTTTATTCCCTCTGACATATGCAGCCCTGCCAACATTTGAAGACTGTTTTCCTGTCATTCTTATGTCTTTTCTCCTATAAGAGAAGCAGACGTAGTTCCGCCAGCTTTTCCTTGTGTGACACGTTTTACAAACTGCTCACCACCCTGCTTGCTTCTGCCTGGACTGATGCCAGGGGACGGCTCAGATCTGTGTAATTTTCATGTGAATGGATGTCATGCTAGATACATGTGGAAAATCTGAATGAGTCTTTCTTGAGGGAAAAAGTGGCTACCAGTATCCACATGTCGGAAATACATTGATTTAATTTTCTTTGGTAAGAGAAATTGTAGTTGTCTATAATCAATATGTTATTTTTATAATCAGAAACTATTATATACCATTTTAATAAAAGTAATGGTCCTCTTTATAATCACAGTTTGGTTAGAGTTTGGGTCTAGTGCATGGGAAAAAAACCACAACAGTGTTCCTTATCTCCCTCCCTTCATCTTTCCCTCCCTTCATTCCATCCATGGAGCAATCTTTGTGGGCCTGTTATATGTCAATAACTATGATACTGGGGCCACAATGATGAAGAAGAGAGTGGTTTCTTCCATGGTGAGAGGCACAAAATGATGTTCATTATTCTGGCCGTGGGAACGCTGCAGTAGAACTCTGTTCAGATCTCCACAGTAACTTAGGAATCACGTGATCCTCACTCGGTCTTTCATCCTGTTCTTGTTTTTGAACTTCTGAAATGGCAGTGATAGGTTCCTTAGATCGTTGTAAGACAGAAACGAAATGATAGGTGAGATTTCTATAACGGTCGTGGTTAGGTTGGACGCAGTGGCTCATGCCTCTAATCCCAGCACTTGGGGACGCTGAAGGGGGATGATCACTTGAAGCCAGGGGTTTCAGACCAATTTTGGCAACATATCAAGACCTGCTCTACAGATTTTTTAATTTTTAAAATTAGCTGGGTGTGGTGGTATGCACGTGTAGTCCTACCCACTTGAGAGGCTGAGGCAGGAGGATCGCTTGAACCCATGAGTTGGAGGCTGCAGTGAGCTCTGATTGGACCATGCACTCCAGCCTGGGCAACAGAGTGAAACCCCATCTCTTAAAAGGAAAAACAACCATCATGGTTATTGCTGCTGTTGTTATTGATGAATAATGCCTTGGTGGAGAGGTGCTGTGGCTCATCTTCCCTGCTAAGTTCCCTTTCATTTTCACCTATTTCTCTCCTTTATGCAGTTTTTTTGCCGTTTCCTTATGGAATTTTTCTAACACACAGAGAAGTTGAGAGTGTTAGAGTGAGCACCATATACCACTCCTTAGCTGCTACTCTTTACATTTCACTTGCCTTACATGTATCTGTTCATGTCTCAGCCATTGTCCGCTGTTTACAAACTTGTGTTTACAGACAGAGGCTTGGTAGTTATTTGCTCTGGGAAACGGAGCCCTTCCCACTGTGATTGTGTTCGTCCTCTCAGCAGTGATGATGACAGTTGTGACGATGATACAGTAGCCAGCACAAAGCAGCACACTGTTAACTCACTCCATCTTCGTAACAGCACGACAAGACAAGTGCTAAAATTAATTTCTGTTTTACAGAAGCCAAAACTGAGGCACAGAGAGGTTAAGTCATCTACCCAGTATCACACAGTTCGTGAGGGGCTAAGTCGGAAATCTGGTAATCACTTGAGTAAGCCTCGTTTGTTTGCTTTTAATCTGTAAAATCAATGAAAAAAAAAAAGACACCATTTAGGAATAGGAAAAATATACACTGCAGCTGTTTGTGATTCAGGTTGGTTTAATGACTACTCTGTGGCAACTGTTGTACCAAGTGCTGGGTTTGTGCAGGTGGTTGAGTCAGGGTCTCTCCTCTCAAGCCAGTCTAATGGACACAGCCACTGTGAGTTGGATTGATGTTTTAATATAAATGACCCTACAGGAATTGTTAGAAATGAAGGGTTTCAGTAAAGGAGAGTTACCTATCTAATTTTACTTAAAAGAAACCTTTATTCTATATCATACACTGAGCCAAAAAAGAAAAAAGTAAATTTAAATGAATTAAATTTTTGTAAAAAAGAAAGAAAGAAACCTTTATACATTAACAGTTACTATTTTGGGGTAACTATTCTTTACCTAGCTTTTGTGAGAAGATTAATTATTCTAACAAATGAGTACTACTTATTTGGAAATGTCTTACTGTTTGCTGATTTCTTTCCTTTTACCTTAGCAGAGAAAAATAATTTAGGAGAAATGCACCCAGAAACCTTAAAATATATTCCAATTAATGGTAACTGTTAGATTGTTTATGGCAAGGTATATCTAATTATATTTCACAAGTCACTTTAAAAAATATTGTCCCTTCGGCCGGGTGCGGTGGCTCACGCCTGTAATCCCAGCACTTTGGGAGGCCGAGGCGGGTGGATCACGAAGTCAAGAGATCGAGACCATCCTGGTCAACATGGTGAAACCCCGTCTCTACTAAACATACAAAAAAAAAAAAAATTAGCTGGGCATGGTGGCACGTGCCTGTAATCCCAGCTACTCAGGAGGCTGAGGCAGGAGAA
Source organism: Saguinus oedipus (assembly GCA_031835075.1). Classification (NCBI taxonomy): domain Eukaryota; kingdom Metazoa; phylum Chordata; class Mammalia; order Primates; family Cebidae; genus Saguinus; species Saguinus oedipus. The sequence continues at coordinate 4,530,529 of CM063172.1, read as the reverse complement.
TTGCCTGAACCCAGGAGGCGGAGGTTGCGGTGAGCCGAGATCGCGCCATTGCACTCCAGCCTGGGTAACAAGAGCGAAACTCTGTCTCGGGGGAAAAAAAAAATTGTCCCTTCAATTTTTTCCCCTTTATTTCTCGCCATGATTTTGTCTAAATTTACCAGATATCACACACACAAAAAGAGACAATTAAAACCCTGCTGGGGAGTAGGAGCTCACTCAATTGGCCTCCATCATTGTGAGCTCGGACATATTTCTGTGCGTTGCTGTCTCCAAGCCCGATTGCCATAAGAATATGCAGTGTTGGGATGCCATGCAAGGAGAGATGTCCTGGAGAGGATGTAGAGGATGCAGAAACAAGTGACTGCTGTGGCATCATTGGTCAGCGTAGGTTGAGTGATGGAGTAAATGAAGCATCTTCTCTTACAAATGCTTGACACCGCTGTGTAAGCATTGCAAGTGACTCTTAGCATTCCTCTAAAGCTGATGTTATAAATGACAGTTTTACACAGATGATGGAGGAAAGGAGAGAACTGCGTTTGTCTCCCTGTTGAGGTAAGACATAAGCAAGTGGAAAGGCGGTTTCCAGCTGGGGGATGGAGGCTGTTCATGCTGTTGTGTGTTGACTTGTCCACCTGGATGGCTCCCAGGATCATGGGGGTCCTTGTGGCTTCTCTATGTCATGGATTCTGCATGGAGTTTCCGTGCCTTGCCCCGCTCCTGGTCTTTTCTGCACTGTGGTTATTTCTTTCCTGACACTGCAGGGTGGCTCTCAAGCTTTTCCTTATTTGAGATTCATCCCCTTCAGGGCATGTGGACTCTGTGAAAAAGCTGAGCAGGTTTATTTTGACAGCACTGCCTGGAGGGCTTGCCCCATTTCTTTCCAGGAAAATTTAAAATTATTCTGCTTTTTTTTTTTTTTTTTAAAAAAATAACTGTCTGTTCCATAATTTCATAAGTCACAACATTATAAATACATCTGAATTTAATAGTAGAATTATAACATTGCTTTCAAAATATCTCACTGGGTCAGAGAATTATAGAGCCGAAAAAGACCTTCACCAGAGCAAAACCATCCTGGGAAAATAAATTTCATGTTTTAATCTTCCGGTCGTTTCACTAACTCCTGTAACTTGATTTGTTTTTTTTTGTATTAATAACCCTTTCTGTCAGCAGAAAAGTACACTTTTCTACTTTTCTACAATTTTTTTTTCTACAATGGAAGTTGTGGCCATAGCTGCTAAACAAAGTGTGTTTTTACACGCACTTTTCCACTGGCTAAGTATACTTTTCTACTTTTCTACAATGGAAGTTGTGGCCGTAGCTGCTAAACGAAGTATGTTTTTACACGTGCTTCTCCACTGGTTATCTAAGTACACTTTTCTACTTCTAAAGATGCCACGGAATAACAATGGAGCCACAGCGTCCTTAGAGATGAGCGTTTTCACTCTGTGCAGAGATGTAGAAACGGGGTCAGAGAAGACAAGGGGCTCACCCAGCACTGAATGGCTGTTTAAAGGCAGAGTGAAGATGAGAACTTGTCTTCTGATTGCCCATTCAGTGTCTTTTGTAACACATGGGGCCATTTATTTTAAGCCATCTTGTCCCCAGCTGATTAAGAATTTTCAAATGCAACCTAGCTCATGAGAGCTGCATCACGGAGGAGGTTGCAGTTCAGCAAACACTTGTTGATGGGGGATACCAAGATGAGGATGATTAAGACATTGTCCTGCCCTCAGAGGTCTAACACACCAGAAAAGTGTGTGCACACATATTTACAGTTAAGTACAGAAAAGAACTAAGCATTCTTAAGGTTCCTTCTAGCTCAGTCATTTGAATTTCTTTTCCCAAAAAACCTTTATTTCCCCAACTCCACAAAAACAAGTCCCTCTTGGTTAAATCCTCATACAAAGTGAAGCACTGGTGTCTACCAAGGGGGCCTTGCAGGCTGATGGGCTAATTGTGGTCCAAATCCCATTTCAAGAGGGTGTCTTCAAGCAGGTGGTGAGAATAAAAAAAAACTTTTTATTTTGAGACAGTCTCACACTGTCGGCTGGGCTGGAGTACAGTGGCATAATCTCGGCTCACTGCAACCTTCACTTCCAAGTGAGTTCAAGTGATTCTCCTGCCTCAGCCTCCTGAGTAGCTGGGATAACAGGCACACACCACCATGCCCGACTAATTTTTTGAATTTTTAGTAGAGGCAGGGTTTCACTGTGTTGACCAGACTGGTCTCAAACTCCTGACTTCGTGATCCACCCACCTCATCCTCCAAAAGTGCTGGGATTACAGGTGTGAGCCACTGCACCCAGCAGAATAAAAATCTTGATTGCTTTGGTAAATGGCAGCAAGTAGACCATGGGGACAAGCAGTCAATAGGAATGAGGACATCTGGTGCGTGGGCTGGGGCAGATAGGGCGTCTGAAGAAGTAGAGGGTAAGCAATGAAAGTTGTTGTCATAACTGCCAAACAAAGCGTGTTTGTCTCTGCAGTTTTTCCACTGGTTATCTAAGGAACCTGCCATCACAGTGTCTGTGAAGAGACCATTATTTGACACATGAGGGTTTTCAATCAAGTGAACAGCATGGTATTCACAGGGCTGCTTAGGGAAGTGCTGTTATCTGGATAAAGGATGGTGGTGTCTGGATTAACTCTAGTATAATTTCTAGTGTAGCTAAACAAAGAGTGTTTTTACACGCACTTGGGACATCATCTTTTTTTCACTAATGCATTCCTAGGGATTCCTTCACTCAGCTTAGTTTTCTCGGAGAATCCATGACATGTGAAACCTTAATTTTAGACATCTAAAATTAGGCAAATAAGCCTTTTAACATATAGATTTAAAATACATTTAGATTTTTCCATTTTTATTCAAATATCACACACTCTCTGTGTTGATGTGTGTGTTTGTGTGCAGCGATGGGAGATGCTCACATGCTTTTTGGATCATTTAATTTTGATGTTATTTAGTGCAATTGGAAGGTTTTAAGAATATTAGAGGGGAAAAGATTACATTTGCTAAACAATTAGAAAAGGGGCCATGTGGCCGGGTGCAGTGGCTCACGCCTATAATCCCAGCTTGTTGGGAGGCCGAGGCGGGTGGATCACAAGGTCAAGAGATCGAGACCATCCTGGTCAACAAGGTGAAATCCTGTCTCTACTAAAAATACAAAAATTAGCTGGGCATGGTGGTGCGTGCCTGTAGTCCCAGCTACTTGGGAGGCTGAGGCAGGAGAATTGCTTGCACCCAGAAGGCGGAGGTTGCGGTGAGCCAAGATCGTGCCATTGCACTCCAGTCTGGGTAACAACAGCGAAACTCCGCCTCAAAAAAAAAAAAGAAAAAAAGGAAAGGGGCCACGTCTCTGAATGTTGGATTACTGCAAAAGAAAACAACTGGGTAAAGAACTATTTAAAAATTAATGAAAAAGATAATTGTAATTTTTTTCTGATAGGGGTGGAATTTTGTACTTCCTGTAGTCAGTGAAACCCAATGATATTATGACTAGGACCTCTCCCAGAAAGAGCTCTCAACTAGGGATAATTCATTTGTTTGTGTTCAGAATTCACAACTATGATAAGCCTCTTTGATGACCAGTGGCAAAGGAACATCATCAGTCATGAAAACTCACAAATAGAGAAATCAGCAAGTTTATTAAAGTAAAGCATATTTATCTTCTCCCCCAATGGCCTCACATACAGGTGTGTCATGAGTGTCCTTGATTCTAGTTAATCCCAGTTAATCCACAAATCAGTGTGGGTTTCAATTACCAACTAGCGTGTTAGTCGGTGGGAAGAAGTTTGTTTTTCAAAGCTTGATGTTGAAGCTTGATGTTAGCGAGTCCAGTTTATGTGAAATCATATGCAGAGGACACAGGCTGGCTGTATTCTGGTTATGAGAATAGAAGATTTAGCTCAGACGACTGTCTTCTTTGTACCCGACACTGTGCTGCCTGAAGTGTGGCACAAACAAGCCCTTCCAGAGGCATGCAAATTATTGTTCCCCATGGGAAGACTTTTATGAGTAAATAACGTAACCGAGGATATGAGTGAGCCTCAAGAGCTGTTCTAGGGTATTGATGAGAAGCATTAACAGGGAGAGGCTCACCTCATGGGGTGCTACAGGAAATTTGGCTTTTGAAACTTATAATTGAGGGTTCAAATTCTAACTCTTACCAATGTTGTTGGGACAAGTTTAATTACTATAAACCTCTCTAAGTCTTGGTTTCCTCATCTATTAACAAGAGAATCATGGTATGTTTCTCACAGGTTTAAGTGTGATAATGTAAGTGCCTTGCCACTCCTGATTTACAGCAGATTTCAAAAACATCCCCCTTCATTTCTTCCCTGCTCACAGATGGTTCAGAAAAGGAAGAGCTATTATGAACTGATGTGTAGAGAGAAGACATCTATCTGGAAGGATACCTTTGATAGTTGTAAGTGATCTAGGATAAACAGCCAATGTTTGTGGTTAGAAAAAGGCCTTAGGCCCCTGGTTTTGCAGGTTATAATACAGATCGTAGGGGCTGCACAGCTGCTAGGACAGTCATTTCAAGTGTGTCTGCTAAGGATCCTGGACTTCCCATTGCCTGGCTCTGCCAAAATGTGGTTATCTACCTGCCCAGGTGAGGATGGAACCCTTGCATTAGAGAAGACTCTCAACAGCCATGGTCTTTTTGACTGGGGAAGCTAATAGGAGACCCATATGTTCTAAGTCTATTGCAGATGGCTGTACGCTTGGTGACTGGATATGAGGCAGATTTCTGGGAATGGTTACAAATTGATCAAGTTTTACAAAAATATTAGAGGCATTGAAACCATGTATCAAACTAAGCCTTAAGGCATTCAGAAAATGTAACAGGCTGACTTCTAAGAAGTGAAAAATGCAAGTTTTGCTTAACTTACTGAATTCACAAATGACAGTAATGAATGTGGAGGGATGATTTGGATAGAATCTGTTCTGTGTGGGGCCTTTATGTAATCGCTAGAGAACATATACATCAAATTATGCCTGGAAGAAATTTTATTTCCAAGTTCAGTTGATTTACTGATATGTTAAGGGAATTAAAAAATATTTAGCTTGGGCTTTCAGAGAACTGTTATTACGGTTTGAACTATGGCTGTTATTTTAATTATCATTAGATAACTACTATCTATTGAGCTGTTGTTAGCTAGGCTCTCTGCTAAAATTTTTACATACATCTTCATATTTAATCTTCATGACACTTAGGAGGTAGATACGGTATTGTGCGTGTTTACAGCCAAGGGTAAGGTATAGGGGACCTGATAATTCGCCCCAAATCACACAGCTAAGAAACAGTGGAGCTGGCGCAGGCGTGTCTGTCTTGAGAAGTGCTGTACCATCCACCTTACAATTACATCTGTAGGAATTATCTGACTTGCAGAATCCATGTAGTACATCTGTGCAGCTTCCATTTCTGTCCTTAGCCTCAATTCCTGTTTTTAATTCTCTATCTTTACCTTAAAATCTCCATGTAAATCATGCTAACCTAGCACAAACCATGGTGCACCCACTTGGCGTTTTCAAGGAAAAGGGGTAAGGCCTGTAAAGGAGAGTCCACTCCCAGTGCCTGGGTCTCTCCAGGCCCATTCTGATTGCTTTATCTTCTGTGCTTTAGATGAATGTGCATCTTCCTGGATGCTTTTCCTTCCTGTATGATTTGAAAGAATTAGAATCTGTCTTCCCACCATGAGTTTCCCAGGGAATTAGAGAGACTTTTTAAGCATAATGATGGATTTTTTACTAATCACCTTTTATTGTAAAATGCTGTAGAGATTAGAAATAAGTAGATTATATCTGTCCCCTCACCAGCTGTGCTTAATGGCAATGGCCAAAATCATGTTCAGAATTAACACTGGGAATTTTTTGAATTCATATCCAAAAGCTCCTTTAAAAACTTATAACTTGGGGAACTAAAATAAAGTCACTTTAGAAGACATGGATTTTTCTCTAATAGTGGCCATTAGAATGATTACCCAAGTGATGTCACACAGCTGGCGGCCTTCTTTGGGCAGGTAGCCTATAGCAGAGGGAAGTCTGCCTTTCTCTATGTCAGCACTTCAAGCCCCCTTTGCCCCTAGAATTATCACTGTCATCATGAAACATACATGAAGCCTCTGTCTGTTTTTTGAATGTCTCCTCTCACTAAGAGGAAATGTCAGTTCATACTTGCCCATCCTTATGAGGGGACCAGGCTAACCAAGCCACCCTTAAGAAATCTTTCTAACTTCCAAGCAGCAAAAGAATTTTTTAAAATTTTTGAATAGCTAACATACTTATTTTAGTTGAAATTTATGATATAGCTTTAGTTTTACAGTTTTTCTACATATTGTATGGTACTTTTATCTCCATATATAATATATTCGATATATTTATGCTTATTTCACAAGAACTAACATTTACACGGTTTTGAATTATTTTAACAGTTTACATGTGTTTCACCTTTGCTTTTATAACATTGCTATGTCTCAGCTCTTAATAATGTTGTTCAGGGATTGCTAATTTTAATGTCCCCCATGGAAGAAATGTTTTATCTATATAATACATACAATGTATATGTATATATACATGCATACACATAAAATATATGTGTATATAGATACATATAAAATGTGTATATGACATTGTGTGTGTATGTATGTTGGAGTAAAAAGCAGTCAGCTCCTGTGTTTGCTTATATGAGACATAGGAACTCAAGCTCACTTGCTTATAAAGTGAACCAAATTATGCAAGTGTTACAGTCTTCCTGGGACTCAGTTTCCTCATTCTCAGAGAAGGAGTTTAACTGATGAATTTAAGGCTAAACTCTAAACTCATTGAATTGCCCTATTAATCTCTTGGGCCATGCAATTCAGTGATATGACTAGGGTTAGCCTGAGCGTTTCAAAGGAAGATTGATGAAAGCTCATTCTCCAGCTGTTGGATTAGGAGATTATTCACAAATGTTGCCCTGTCGTTTGAATGTGGTAGGGTTTGCTAATGAAGAAATGAACCCCATTATACTGACAGTCACCTCACGAATCGATCCTAACTAAAGCACCTTATCCTCTTCACCTTCGGGTTGAAGCAACTTGCCAGACCTCAGGGACGCTGGTGGGACATGTAGAAGGTCTGAGACAGAGGGTCAGCGGGACAGACAGTGCTGTCAACTCTATTTGTTCCTCAGCCTGCATTTCTCAGACCTGGCTCTCAGCATACTGAATTTGCCAATCAAGGATTTGCATGTAGGTTTTTTCTGATTTTCAATTACTTTCCCTTTTTACACCTGCCTAATTTCTCTTCTTCTTTTCTGACTAAGCTATATATTTACACTGTGAAACCGACTGTCATTAATCTTTTTCTGCCTTGATTTCCTCAACTGAAAAATGGTGATCCTAACACCTGCCCTTTCATTCATGGTGATCTTGGAGGAAAAAGAGATAAGTGATGTCAGGGGGTGCTCTGAACTTAGAGCAGGGGTGTAGTTCAATTATAATAAGACTCTTCTATCTTTATTTTTATGTGACATTTAAAATGTTAGCATTGAATATGCATTAAGGAAGAAAATCCCATTTTGAATGACAGTGTTAGAATAGCGGCTTGTAAGGTACTGTAACTGCTTGCAAGAAAACAAGAAAATGTATTCAAAAACTGTTAAGACCAAGCCAGCTACTGTTTCTTTTCTCAAAGAATATATGCAGGAGTAGGAGAATTAGGTGGTAACTCTAGGGCATAGTAATAAAAAAACAAGAACACGTGCTTTCTGGTTTTGCCAATCTATTTTTTACTTATTTTATAATTCAATTTTAAGAGGGAAGTATAATGTATGATTCATGAATGTTTTGCATTTTAATTATTAAATAGCTAACATACTTTGGATTTATGATATAGTTCTAGTTTTACAGTTTTCTTACATGTTGTATGATACTTTATCTCTATATATAATTAGTGTATTTATGCTTATTTCACAGGAACTAACTTTTTTTTTTTTTTTGAGATGGAGTTTCGCTCTTGTTACCCAGGCTGCAGTGCAATGGTGCGATCTCTGCTCACTGCAACCTCCGCCTCCTGGGTTCAGGCAATTCTCCTGCCTCAGCCTCCTGAGTAGCTGGGATTACAGGCACGCGCCACCATGCCCAGCTATTTTTTTTTTTTTAATATTTTTAGTAGAGACAGGGATTCACCATGTTGACCAGGATGGTCTCGATATCTTGACCTCGTGATCCACCTGCCTCGGCCTCCCAAAGTGCTGGGATTATAGGCTTGAGCCACCGCGCCCAGCCAGGAACTAACATTTATATGGTTTTGAATTATTTTAACAGTTTACATGTGTTTCACCTTTGCTTTCATAACATTGTTGTCTCAGCTCTTAATTAATAATGTTGTTCAGGGATGCAGTTGCTAATTTTAATACCCCCCATGGAAGAGATGTAGTAATTTTTTCTTCTTCTAGAGCTGTATGGTCCAGTATGATTGCCACTACCCGTAATAGCTATATTAATTTAAATTAAATAAAAATGTACTCAGTCACACTTAAGTGCTTAGTAGCTACCTCGTGGCTGGTCACTCCTGTATCTGAGTGTTGGAGATACAGAACATTTCCAGAAAGTTCTGTGAGAGAACACTATTCTCGGGGAACAGAGAAAAAGTAAAAGGATGTTCCCATTGTCCCTTTTCCTAAAGTTGCTTTTTAGAATTTAAATAGAATCTCTGGTTATATGTTACAGGTATGATATTTACAGTATACAGTTGAAATTATTAAAGCATGAGGTTGGTGGTTGGGCAGGAGAGGACAGAGATAATTTGATAATCTTCGGAATAACACTTGGAAAATTCTGGAACCAATTCTTTGCTCTCAAGTTGAATTTCTTCCATAAGAGGTTTTTTTTTTCTTTTTTTTTTCTTTACCCGGATAACATAGTACCTAGACCAATCCAGGAGTCACTGAAATTGAATTGCCTTGTAATTATTTCATGGGTGTGAACCAAACTGTTACCTTTAGCAAAATAACTAGTTTTCTCTTACATTTCAAACTCACTTCATCAGCAAAGCCAGTGGGCTCCATCATCACTGTGTATCTGGTCTGACCAGCTCCAGCGCCCTGCTAACCCCTGTAGCTTAACCGTCACCATCTCTCACAAGCTGTTGTCCTTGGCCCCTGCCTGGCTGCCTGCTTCCACTCTCCTCTCACCCACTTTGTCTGCTTGCAACATGGCAGTCAGAGATTGGCCTTCAGGGCAAATATCAGTCAGAATGCAGTGTGGACAACGGCCTGTGAAGCCTCCCAGACCTCCTAGCTGCCCTCACCCCCACCTTATCGCCCCTCTGACCTCCCCTGTGCTTACTCCCTTCAAGCAGCAGCTCTTTTTATTTTTCATTTGCTGCAGGGATGCCCTTGCCTCAGGGCCTCTGCATTCACTGCTCTGCCTGGACCATGCTTATCCCAGACAGCCATGTGGTTTATTCTCTTACTGCCTTTCAGCCTTTTCCAACGTCACTTCATAATCAGGTCTCACCAAGCTGTTTTAAAAATGCCACCCACCCCTCCCATCACTCCTCTCCATAACCCCCAGGCGTCAAGCACTCCCTGTTCTCTTTTTGTACTACGTTTTTCTCCGTGGCACTTACCTCCGTAGAGATACCACATGTTTCACTTACTTGTTTGTGTATCATCTCCTTTGAGCGGAATAGAAGCTGCTTGAAGGCAGAGCTTTGTGTCTTTTTATCCTTGGTGCCTAGCACAAGATAGACACTCAGTAATTACTGGCTGAAAGAATTACTCAAATATTTAACAACAATATTTGGAAACCAAGAGTGCTAATCTAATTGAAACTCATTTTAGCAAGAGATAAAGAGTCAGGAAGACACATCCTCTGGTGTAACCTTGCCTCGCCCGACTTCTAAGGTTACTCTGGTTTCAGGCTCTGCTTTCTGCCTGGCTCAGCGAGGGGCCTCCATTTCTCTCCTGCCTGCATTTGAGGAGCCACATAGAGTGGAGGGAGTTTGAACCAGGGTTTCAGGAAGTTGTCTGTGGACAACTTCTGAGAGAGAGAGGAAAGTTGGGGCTTCCTGAATCCACTGGTCCCTTTGCTGGCTGGCCAGTCCTTTGCCGCCATGCCAGTGTACTCAAAGGAGGCAAGATGGGATCTTAATGGGTTTTGGAGCTGGGCTGCCTTGGGCATACATTTGTTTGGATGGAGTAGGGATTGTGGATGAAGGATCCACCTGGAGTTTGCTGCCTTGGGAGGGGAGGTGATGAGCTTTAAAAATAATAGAGGCTGGGTGTGGTGGCTTGTGCCTATAATCCCAGCACATTGGGAGGCTGGGGTGGGCGGATCAACTGAAGTCAGGAGTTCGAGATCAGCCTGGCCAATGTGGTCAAATCCCATCTCTACTAAAAATACAGAAATTAGCCAGGTGTGGTGGCACACACCTGTAGTCCCAGCTACTAAGGAAGCTGATTCAGGAGAATCACTTGAACGCAGGAGGCAGAGGTTGCAGTGAGCTGAGATTGTACCATTGCACTCCAGCTTGGGTGAGAGAGCAAGACTTTGTCTCAAAAAATAAAAAATTAAAATTAAAAAATAATGGTAATACAGGTGGAGTGTTCCCTGTTTCACACTAGGAAGTGGTTAATGCCAGACTGGGGCACCGGGCCTGTTTCTGGCAAAGTACAGGGGAAGGGAAAGGTTGGAGAGGGATCTGTAGCAATGAAGACAGAGGAATCACAGTTTGCTGGTTCCTACTGAGGCAGGGAGGAGGAGGCACAGCTTTGCAGAGAGCTCAAGTTGCTAATTTCTACATTGAAAGGTGTAGCAGCGGCAGTGTTTATGACTAAACCCGTCAACTTTTTGCCTCCTCCTGTTGTGTGAAGGCTGGGTTTGGCTTAAAAAGCTCTGCCTGGAATTTCAGTTTATTTGGAAACTTTGAGATGTTGGGTAAAGCACTGGATGGAGTTATTCCAGTAAATGAATGATGTTTCTGTGTTGCCTGAGCGAAACACTAGCTCATCTCATTGACCTGAAGCTTTGAAAAAGAAAATATTCTCCCTTTTTAGAAATAGCATTGCTCCCTTGAGTGTGTCCTTTCTGTGTGCCCTGGTTTAGATGGGCTGCCTTGCGTTTCAGTTGTTTATTCATTGCCACTAAAATAATATATGATGATTTGTATATCTCATAGAAGGTCTGCCTTAGCGTACCCTGACCCCCCCCCTTCACAAATTATTTGGTTTTGTGGATTTAACCGTGTAGCCACGCTGGCACAGTCAAGAGCAAAATTGAGATCCAGAAAGTCATCAGATACCTGAAATCCTTTATTAAAGTGGGTTTTGCTTACCCTACAGACGTTGATAGAAATGATCTTCCCAGAGCGCAATAGCTGCAGAACTCTGGAACCGGAACCCTGTCTTTCTGTGATGAATTTGTGAGAGAACAAGTTCTTTGAACACAGTAGGCAAGAGGCAGAGATGTCAGCACTTGGTTCTTCTATGCCTTTCCTCTACTAGCCTCTTTATTGTTCTATTTCTTTTTATTTTGGCAGGTGAGTTGGGAATTCACTAGCAGATCTGCTTTAAGTCGGTAAGCTGCAAACAGTAGATTTTCAGGTACTTCCCTTGTAGGATATGGCTGTTAAGTAGGAAGGATGTGTAAATTATGTGGTGGGCAGCAGGAGAAAAGAGGCAGAACGAAATTATTATAATCAGATTCATAGACTGTAGCAACTTTTTACCTTCTAAAACCCTGAATTTTCAGAGGTGGAAACAGGGTGAGAAAGAGCAGTAAAACTTGTTGCGTTAATTCACTCAACAGATATTTGAGCCTTACTTTGTGCCAGGAATGTGCTGGGCACTAAAAAATAGAGCTTTGAATAGGACAGATGTGGTCCCTGCTCCCAGGCATCTTGCAGTCTAATGGGACTGGTAGATATTAAATATGTAATCCCACTGTTAATTAAAACTGTGATAAGTATTCGTAAGACAATGTGCAGATACGGTGGGAGTATATCATAGTGAGACCCAGTGTAGTCTGGACTTTCTTAGGGAAGTCCTTTAGGCTGGGACCAGAAGGATGAGTAGGCGTGAGCCAGGTAAAGGAAAAGCAAGGGGGAAAGGAGAGCACCTAAAGCAGAGGTGACGCAGGAGCCCTCCTCTTGGGACACCAACAGAAGGCCAGTGCGGCTGGGTTGAACTGAGGCTGGAGGTGGAGGCAGGGGCCAGTGGAATGGTGCAGTGCCACGGAAGAGCTTAAGCAGAGAAGGGACATGACAGTGTTTACGTTCAGATCCTGTATGAGCAGGTGATTTGAGGGCGAGTGGATCTGTTAGAAGGCTATTGCAGGTGGCCCAGGAGCAAGGTGGTGGTGGCTTGGAATAGTATCATAGTCGTAGAGGTGGAGAGAAGTGAATGGGCGTCAGAGTTGTTTAGAGAGATAGACTACATTGAACTAGGAGAAGGACTGAGATAGGAAGTGAAGGGGACAATGCTTGGTTTTTTGGCCTCAGAAACCATGTGGATGACTACCCTTGTTTCTGAGCCAGAACTCTTGTGGGAAGGGCAGATTTTGAAATAAAAAAAAAAAAAAAAAAAAAAAAAAATCATGGTTTAGTCGTTGACATGCTGAGTTTAGGGGTTGGAGTGACGTACAAGTGAAGTTAAATTAATAGATCTGATGATCGAAGGGAAATCTGTGCTGTGCATAAACTTGGGAGTCATCGGGGATGGACTGAAGTCGTGAGAGAGAATGAATGGTGGCAGGGAGTGGGGAATGGACATGTGATTGGGAATAACCAGAGAGGCTGGTTGAAAATGTATGGAAATGAGAACATCAAGCATGAAGGGCTGTACCCAGTGCTAAGGAGAAATCTGGTTAGAAAATGCATGGATTTAGCAACCAAGATTGGCACCTCAAGCAGGAGCAATTTCAGTGGAGTTGTGGGGACAGAAGCCAATTCTGAACACTAGTTGAGTAAATTTGAGGCAGGTAGATGAAGACACTGAGTATAGGTGTCTTTTTTGAGAAGTTGGGCCCAAAGGATGGAGACAGAGGGGACCTGCAAGAGGTGTGTAGGATCCAGGCATATAGCTCTAGGTCTATTTAGTGGCCTGAGTTTCCTGCAAAGACAGGTGGGATGTAATCCAGATCCCACATGAAGGGATGGGTGTTTATCTCCAGCACTTCAGAAGGAGAGGAGGAGGAGGGGATGGATGCAGCTGCAGGTGCAGGCAGGTGTGGAGATTTGGAGTGGGATGGTAAGTGATACCATTCTGATAATTTCCCTATCTCTGTGAAGTAGGAGGGAAATTCATCTTCCCAGATGAAAGGCGTGGAATCGGCTTGCTGGTTAGATCAGTTCTCCAGCTGTGCTTGGCAGCTACCACTGCAAGCGTGGAACAGGCAGCTAGGTAAGTTCAGCCAAGGTTGAGGTTTTACTCCGTGAGAGTAATAAAAGAACAAGGAACACGAAGGTGGAGGGCATTAACACGTGGAGGAGCGATTTCAGCGGGGTTTCAGTGGGATGAAGGTAGGTTAGTGCTGATGGAGTATGACCTGGCCGTGTCAGGGGGCAATAAACAGTGCCTGTATAGGGGAACTATATACCTATGAGTGCTTCTCCAACAGTAATGCTAATGTAAATCACCTGGGGATTTTAATAAAATGCAGATTCTGATTCAGCAGGTCTGGGCTGAGGCCTCCGATTCAGTATTTCTGACAAGTTCCTAAGTCATGCCAGCCTCTCCAGCTCCTGGATCACACTTTGAGAAGACATTAAAGAGTGTGAAGGCCAAGTGTAGTGGTGCATGCCTGTAATCCAAATTAAAGGGTTGTGGGGGCCAGGTGTAGTGGTGCACGCCTGTAATCCAGATTAAAGGGTTGTGGGCCCAGGTATAGTGGCGCATGCCTGTAATCCAAATACTTTATGAGGAGCAGGTGGAAGGATCACTTGAGCTGAGGAGTTTGAGACCAGTTTGGGCAAAGTAGAAGTTACCTCTATAAAAATTTTAAAAATCACGGGGGTCGCGGTGGCTCCAGCCAGTTGTCCTGGCGCTTGAGGAGGCAAGGACATGAGTTCAAGGCCAACCTGAGCAACCTTACAAGCTCTCATTGATTAACCAAAAAAAAAAAAAAAAAAAAAATTAAAAATCAACTGGGTGTGGTGGCTCATGCCTGTGGTTCTAGCTACTTGAAAAGCCGAGGCAGGAGGATCGCTTGAGCCTGGGAGGTCGAGGCTGCAGTGAGCCGAGACTGCACCACGGCACTCCATGTACTCCACTTTGGGTGACAGAGCAAGATCTCATGTCTTAAAAAAAATTGTGGGTGGAGAGTGGGATGCCTGAATTAGAAATCCTTTGAAATACTATAATTTCAGGCAATAACTAACATGGCTCAAGGTATGACAGAATGAACAAGAAGGCCCAATAATTAAAAGGCTTCCTGATCATCCTGTCTTTAGGGGTGCAGTTTAATGATGACTTGCTCTGACTATTGCCAACACTTTTCTGAGCACCTTGTATGTATCACCTTCTTTAATCCTTAGGAAAACCTCCAGTCAGGTGTGTATTGTGAGCCCATATTTTACAGGTGAGGAAAGTAAGGCACACAGAGGTCTTTCTCAGGATCGTTCATGCTTGTAAGTGGTAGAGCCAGAACTCAAACTGGGGTGGTAGAGTTTCAGAGCGTAGCGCTCTGTGTGATTGGATGCTGTATTGTGTCCCCTGATGAGAGAAGTGGGGGCTATATAGAAAGTGTGAGCTGGGAGGATCATTTGATCCCAGCAGTTTGAGACCAGCCTGGGCAATATAGCAAGACCCGCATCTCTACATAAAATAAAATAAAAAAAAAAGATTTAGAGCCAGGTATTAGCATCATCTGTGAATGAAGTTCAGCATGTCTAGGACAGTGCTAGGCATGGTACTGCTCGGTTTTTTACATGTTATCCCATTTAACCCCCGCAGCTGTCCAACAGTCTATTTTATACCCAGTCTACAAGTAAGAAAAATAAGATCCAGGAGGTTAGGTAGTTGATAATGGAGGAGTTGGTAATTAATTGGATCTAAACTGGTCTGGATCAAAGCCCATTCTTCCGTTGTACCAAAGTTTATCACGTCACCATATAGAAATGGAAATTCTCTTCTAGTTCTTAAATAGGTTATAGTTACCATGGGAGTAATCTCCCCCTTGCACTGACTCAAGCCACGTGCTGAAGATGATGTTATGAACAAGGCTGAGCCCAGGAGACCAGGCTTCTAGGCTCAGCTCTGTCTCTTATAGCAAGTTTGCACACTGTCTCTGTGGGTCTCAGACTTCTATCCCTGTAGATCATTTTGAGAGCTATATTCTGTAAGTTTGAGGACAGTTATTATGGCTCCTTTTATATTAGTATCTGCTGTATGCTCAGCACTTGATAGATTTTCTCTAGTACTTACACTAAGATACAGATTGTCTCCAGTTTAGAAGCTGAGGCCTGAAGATTTCAAGCAATCTGCCT
Organism: Saguinus oedipus; assembly: GCA_031835075.1. Taxonomy (NCBI): domain Eukaryota; kingdom Metazoa; phylum Chordata; class Mammalia; order Primates; family Cebidae; genus Saguinus; species Saguinus oedipus. Next base: position 4,515,051 of record CM063172.1, on the reverse strand, counting down.
AATACCTCTCAGCCCACAAAATGGCAAAGCTGAGACTTCTCCTGAAGTATCTCTGACTCTAAAGCTCATGTTCTTGCCATGTTACCAGCTGCGTCACCCTCATCTATAGCCTCGTGGTGGATCCCACTTACAGGTGCATAGGGTGCTTATGCTTGTGTTTATCAACCTTTCAAAACCCGGACCCAGAGTAAGACATGCATCTTATATTGATTTTGAGAGCTTTACACACACGTTTGCTTGTGAGTGCCGTGTGCATACTGACATCACTCAGACAAGTTTTATGAAGTTTCCGTTTTCTACGCACTGTGCTTTGACTTCCTTTTCCTTTTCACTTTAGTCTGTTATGTTCTCATTAAACGCTAATGAGCTGATTTAACCACCCACCAATGGGTCGTACCCCCTCGTCTAAATAATATACCTACCTTAATTTCTTGATTTGATTCTTCCAGATCTTCTATTCTCCTTTCCTTATATTTTAATCTCTGAATTTAATGAAGACTGTCTCTGTGATTATTTATGTAATGGTGTTAGATCTAAATCAACCTCCCCTCCTCACCCCGCCATATGCCAGCCACCTTGCTGCAAAGTGGGAAACTATAACTTTGTTCTGAAAGAAGGAAAGAAAATGTGTATTTTTTCATTGGACAAACCTGCTAATACAACGAGGAAGGGAGAGCGAAGTGACATTTGTGTTTCCTTGGCTTGAGAAGATGATGAGGTAAGGTGGGAAGCACAGACAAGTTGAAATGATGTAGGTTGGGGAGGGACTGCAGCAAGGGACTTACAGTGAAAGAAAAGTGAAACTAATTTCTGGTTCCACCTCTGCCATTTAGCATTTGTTGGCTCCCATCATGTGCCAGGTACTTGTATTTTGCATATATCATCTCAGGTGAGGACACAGAGGCATGGGAGGCCAAGTTTCCTGTCCAAGGTTGTTTCGTGGCTGGTAGTGAGTGGTCCCGTGGGAGTTCAGACCCAGCCACCCTGGAGCCAGTGCTTATTGGCACTAGGCCATAGCTACCACTCGTCTCAACTTTTGAGCAATTCCATGTGGTCCTTATTGGGTGCCAGGCCCGGGAGGGGGACCTTTGCCCTCTAGGTTTTGAATCTTGAGAGAGATCATGCTAGGGTGTGAGACTGGAGTCAGTCATTCCACAAGGGCAGCCAGAGGAACTCCTTATTAGTCCCTGCTTCTCCCATCTGTAGAGTTGATTTGGTTCCTGTCTCTATTGAGCTCTTGTTGTTCTTTTGATTATAAGAACTTCATTTCCTTTGGTAAATTTATTTTGCTTAAAATTCTGTGGCTTGAAACCAAGAATGAGCCCTATAGGCACAGAGGAACAACTTAACTCTTCCTGATCTGTTTCCTCATCTGTAAAATAAAAGAAAAGGGTGCACACATCCCCTGATCCCTCTAAGGTCTCTCATCTTGAGCTAGAATTGGGTTCTAGTGATTCTCAGATGGATGTGTTCTAAAAGATGCTGGCTCTGTTGGGGAGGCAGAAGTTTTAATAATTAATTAGGTTAATACGAACTGTATAGTTATAGTTTTTCTGTACTCCCTGAATAACTGTGATTCTGTTTTGTGTGAATTTATTTAAAACATAAATATGACAGTGATGACCAGATGAGGTCTCTTAACCACACAGGCCCTATGCAGACCTGTGAGTCCCTTGGTCTCTGCTCACCCAATGGTTGCAGGCCTGGGTAGGAGTTCTGTCACATGTGAATTCCTTAACACAAAACCCTCATGGACCCTGAGGGCCTGGAGCTTGGGCCTCATGCTAAGAATGATCATCCTGTGCCCATTCATGTTTGTGTGTCACTTCTTTTTTTTTTTTTTTTTTTGAGATGGAGTTTCGCTCTTGTTACCCAGGCTGGAGTGCGATGGCGCGATCTCGGCTCACCGCAACCTCCGCCTCCTGGGTTCAGGCAATTCTCCTGCCTCAGCCTCCTGAGTAGCTGGGATTACAGGCACGCGCCACCATGCCCAGCTAAGTTTTTGTATTTTTAGTAGAGACGGGGTTTCACCGTATTGACCAGGATGGTCTCGATCTCTTGACCTCATGATCCACCCGCCTCGGCCTCCCAAAGTGCTGGGATTACAGGCGTGAGCCACCGCGCCCGGCCTGTGTGTCACTTCTAAAGTGCTGTCATTAAAGAAGATGTGTCATCACTCTGACTTTGAGATACTTTTTTCTAACAGCGTCACTATGGGAGATTCCAGACTTCTGTATCAGCTGGTGCTTTGAAAAGAGGGTCTGATATGTAATGGCTCCTGTGCTCACCTGTGGGGAAGATTAGACATGTTTATGTTATGCTTCGATAAAAGCTTACAACTTGCAATAGTGGGATTTTAGGAAGAACGAAGTGACCGTGTCTGGCATGCTGTATGTAAACATTCCATTTCTACATAATGTGAAAAGAAATGAATTTGCACAGGTGTGAGAGAACATAGATTTCCTCTGAAACTAGACATCAGAATAGAAAACCAAACTCAGTGACTTCTTGCTCCTCCCCTATAGAAGGAGCATCTGTTTGTCCAGGGAGCAGAGTCCTAAGGGGAATTAAATCCTATTAGCAAATATTTACTGGGGACTTGTCATTCCTAGAAGTCCACACAAACGGAAGAGTGGGAAGGAGAATCCCAGAGATGGCCTAAGTCATGGACTCAGAGTGTAGGGAGGTAACTCTGAGACCTATTCCAACCCATCCTCTTATTTTAAATTTGGGTAAAGTAAGGTCTGCAGAAACTGTACCTTGTTCATGGTTAGGCCACTTGGCTAACTTGAGGGCAGACTCAGGCTAAATCTCGATACCTCTCTTCTTGTTCTGATACCATTATGGACATAAAATTTTATTATGATATTAAAATATAAATAACAATAACAGACACCATACAGTACTTCTCAGGTGCCAGCACCCTTAGCACTTTAGGCATATTAACTCATTTAACCCGCACCATTCCATGAAGTTTAGATTATATTTCTCTCATTTTTAAAGAGAACAGGACCTGGTGTGGTGGCTTGATGGCTCATGCCTGTAATCCCAGTCCTTTGGGAGGCCGAGCTGGGAGGATTGCTTGAGGCTACAATTTGGGGACCAGCCTAGGCAACACAGCAATACCCTATCCTGTAAAAAATGAAAAAATAGCTGGGCATGGTGGCACATGCTTGTAGTCCCAGCTACTCAGGAGGCTGAGGCCAGAGGATTACTCGAGCCCAAGAGGTTGAGGCTCCGGTGAGCCCTGATCGTTCCACTGTACTCTAGCCTGGGTGACAGAGTGAGACCCTGTATCTTAAAGAAAAAAAGGAGGAAATTGAGGCACAGAAAAGGTTTAGTAATTTGCTTTGAGCCACGTATCTAATAAATAGTGAAGCTTGGTTTCAAACCCAGGCAGTTTAATTCCACAATTTGTTCTCTAAACCACTAGACCAGGGGTCAACAATGATGTCTTGGGCTTTGTGAGCCATAAAACTGCTGTGTGAAGGCAGCCAGAGACAGTACATTACACAAATGGGTATGGTCGTGCCCCAACAAAACGATATCAGAAATGCTTCCGCGGGGCGGGGGTGGGGGCGGTGGGTAGTGGAAAGAGGCTGGGTTTGGCTTTTAAGCTGTAGTTTGCAAACCATACTCTAGACCTTACTGGGACACATCCATTAATGACAAGGTATCCCATAGCTGACCATGAAGAGTGAAGCCCTAATTCATTCATTTATTCATTCATTCATTCACTCACTCATTCATTCATTTGATGGAGTTTCACTCTTGTTGCCCAGACTGGAATTCAGTGGCACAATCTTGGCTCACTGCAACCTCCACCTCACGAGTTCAAGTGATTCTCCTGCCTCAGCCTCCCAAGCAGTTGGGATTACAGGCATGCGCCACCTCACCCGACTAATTTTGTATTTTTAGTAGATACGGGGTTTCTCCATGTTGGTCAGGCTGGTCTCGAACTTCTGACCTCAGGTCATCCGCCTGCCTCGGCCTGCTAAAGTGCTGGAGTTACAGTTGTGAGCCACCGCACCCGGCTGAAGCTCTAATTTTAAAAATGAATTAAGGTCAGGAATTACATTAAAATGTGGTACTTTTTGGTATTCCTTTGGGTGAAGTGTCTTCCTGCCAGAAAGGATGTTTGTCATAGCTGAGTCTGGTGTTAGGCTAAGACCCAGGAGAGAGGTTTTATTCCCTTCAGCTTTCTGGGTGACATTGTGTAAGTCCCTTATCGCCTGCCACTTACAGCTCTCTGCAGTGGTGATAACAAACTCATCACCTGCCCTTCTCCCTCATCTAGGTGTGTGTCTTGGATTAATGAGGTTTTATCTGTAGTGCATTTAGAGCTGGGAGTTTGGAATGGGAAAGTATTAAGAGCGGGGAATGATGGCATTCATCATTTAGTTTGCTTATAATTTAGAGAGTACTTCAGGGGTACAAGACCATTTGTTGAATGTTGGGCACGTGGAGCCCAATTTTAAGGAAAAGGCACTCCTGGTAATCTGCATGAGAGAATGTGGATTTAGAGAGCATGAGTTGATGGATTGCCTGTGCTGCAGTAAGCTTTAGGCAATGAAGTTATTTTAGATGGTAAAACAAGTATTTATTTCAGTTTCTATTAAGTGTGCAATGAGCAGATTCCATAGTTGACCTCCGTATCATCTCCATAAAAAAATGTAGTCTTCTCTGCTAAATTGTGAGTCTTAGCAGTAAGGAGGACTTTCGTAAATGTTTCTAAGTGAAATTGCGAAGTTAAAAGTTGAACCAGGAAGCCTCAGAGGGAACTGGCTGCTGCTTGCATTTCAATGAAAGGGAGAGGAAATTCATTACTGAGGTTGAAAATGTGGTTTGCATGTTAAGGCTGCAGTGGAAAAATGGGCCTTCCCAGGGGAGGTGGGAGGCAAGTTGTAGCTTACCCTTTGTGGTGAAGTTCCTCTGCTAAGCGCATATACTCTTTCCAATGCATGCTATTTTTTTTTTAACTTTGCAAGAAAATTTTTCTCCTTCAAGCCCACAGATGTGTGTTGAACAGAAAATTTCATCCTAGTTTCAGCCTGGGAAAAATTTCAATATCGCCGGGCACGGTGGCTCACGCTTGTAATCCCAGCACTTTGGGAGGCCAAGGCGGGCGGATCATGAGGATCATGAGGATCATGAGGTTGGGAGTTCGAGACCAGCCTGACCAACATGGTGAAACTATGTCTCTACCAAAACTATAAAAAATTAGCTGGGCATGGTGGCACGCACCTGTAATCCCAGCTACTCAGGAGGCTGAGGCAGGAGAATCACTTGAACCCGGGAGGCGGAGGTTGCAGTGAGCTGAGATCACGCCATTGCACTCCAGCCCGGGTGACAGTGAGACTATGTCTCAAAAAAAAAAAAAAAAAAAAAAAAAAAAAAAAAATTCAGTATCTTTGTGGGGTTTTTTTGTTCTTTTGACCAAAACAATTATTTAAAAATTCAGTGGGTGTAATCTAACTTTGCAAATCTAAATCTAAAATGCTGTTAAGTTATAAGAAGAGCTGGTATTTAGCAAAGACATGTTAGGTTCTGGGGTAGGGCTTTATCTGCATTTGTATCTTATTTAATCTGCACAACAGTAATAGTCCTGTAGAGGAATATTCTTGTTTGATCACCTCTTGTATGAGGCAACCTTGCAAATCTGTAATTCTGTAATCTCTAACTCTCTAGAGCCTGTCACGTTTAAGTGGGAGAGCCAGAATCTGAATAGAAGTCTTTCTGATTCCAAAATTCAAGCTAGTAGATTGACCCCCAGTCCCAGTTTTCCGGGATGCAGGATTCTCAGCCCTGAAACTGGAAAGGTCTTACGCAAACAGAAAGAGTTGGACACTCTACAAGCAGGATGCCCCCTGTCCCAAGCACTGAAAAAGGATTCATTATCAGAAAACACTTTCTGGTAAGTCACAGAGGATGTGTCCTGTGCAGCTGCCCCGACCCTGCCAGAAACCACATGTGTGCACTAAAAATCCTCTGAAGATAGAAATCCCAGGGCAGTTTTGGAGCCAAACAGCCTGGGAGACTGAGTTGACTAGGGTTTCTTTTTTTTTTTTTGAGATAGAGTTTTGCTCTTGTTACCCAGGCTGGAGTGCAATGGCGCGACCTCGGCTCACCGCAACCTCCGCCTCCTGGGTTCAGGCAATTCTCCTGCCTCAGCCTCCTGAGTAGCTGGGATTACAGGCACGCGCCACCATGCCCAGCTAATTTTTTGTATTTTTTAGTAGAGACGGGGTTTCACCATGTTGACCAAGATGGTCTCTATCTCTTGACCTCGTGATCCACCCGCCTCCGCCTCCCAAAGTGTTGGGATTACAGGCTTGAGCCACCGCGCCTGGCCGACTTGGGTTTCTAGTATGAATGTGGCCTCATTAATTGGCTTAGTTTGTGTTGATATAACAAGAGTCACAGTCTGGCTTATAACAGTAGTATTTGTAATTTTCACTCTTGCTTTAAAATGTTGCTGCCATGTTGTGCTCACAAGTGGGTACAGTCTTAGGAAAGACTGGGTCAGCTTTGGAAGATTTCATCTATTCCACCTCCCATCTCCTTCTACATTTTCTGCAAACTCCCTTTGTCTCTGGAGACCTTCACTGACCACCGGAAATGGAGACCATCCTGCACAAAGCTTCTGGGGCTTAGCAGTCTTCCTTCAAAGCCTGGGCTCCCTTATGGATGTGTTTCTTTTCAGACAAATTATTTTGATCTGTATCCAACTTCTGAAGAACACTGTGTACTTCCACTGCCTGTAAAACACCTTTAAAGAAAGGGACTTGACCCAGAGCGGTACAGATTGTGAACCCTATTATTGCTGGGTGAAGGCAGAAATGATCATTAGAGCCTTATGTAACCTATTGTTACAAAATTGATCTTTACTCAAAAGGTGAGTCCATATGACCATTCTGGTTTCTTTTTTTCCCTCTTTTTATTTTTCAGTTTTCTTATTTTTAGAGATGAGGTCTTGCGGTGTCACCTAGGCTGGAGTGCAGTGGCACCATCATAGCTCACTGTAACCTGCAACTCTTGGGCTCCAGATCCTCCCACCTCAGCCTCCTGAGTAGCTGGAACTACAGGTGCGAGCCACCACGCCCAGCTCTCCGCTTGTTTTAAATATTCTGACCCTAGTTCGTACCTTGTCAGTGGCCTCTAGAAACCTCTTGTGATTGTTCTGGAGAGGGCAGGTCACCCGACCCCCCCCCCCCACCACCACCACACGGCTGACTGGTAGTGGGAGAGTTACTCCCTAAAGTGCAGCAATTGTCAAGGGAGGAATGGCCAGCTGATTCCTTGCGCTAGTTATTGCTGTTGTATTTCAGTTGTTTGGGTGCATGTTTGAGATTAGTTTTTAAGACTTATTAATTAGATTCTCACAGGGGACCTTGTAATCACTTCATTACCAGTGTGCTCATTGTGTAATGATGTCAAAAAGTATTTGATTGTTTTGGGTTCATATTTTGTTCAAGTTTTTCTGCGACTGTGTTACAAATGAAATACTTTTCCAGAATGCAGTCTTCTGTGATTGGTGTCTATTGTCTTGCAAAAGGAATAAATAAAATGACAAGCTCTCCATTGATTCTCATAGAGAAAAGCTGGGAATAGAGGGCAGGATGAAGGCAGGGGAGGAGGTCACCAGCAGAGGGAAAGAAGATGAAGCAAGATGGGGTGGGGTATGGGGGACACTGGTAGCAATAGCAGAGAGAGGGGTCAGAGGAGGAGTGGGGATCCAGTGAACAGAGGCACAGATAGACTGAGAGGTACACATGTAGAATCACGTAGACAGATACAGAACAGAGATGAGAGACATTCAGGCAGAGAGATAGAGACTAACAGAAGATGTGCACAGGAAGAGACAGAAGGAGACACTCAGACAGTAGGGATTGGTCCTTTTCCTTATGATATCCAGACATCTCTCATTGTACTGCTGGTCCTGTTACCTATTTGCTTCTTTCTGGCTGTAAAGGTCCATGACTCATCTGTGTTTCCATGTGTGTGGACTATGGAGGAATCTGGTTTTTGGAAAGGTGAGATTTGACAGCCAGCTAGGAACACCGTCTCTGGAGCCAGACCATCCAGGTTCAAGTCCCAACTCTGCCACCTCTTTGCTGGGTGACCTGCACCAATTACAGAATCTGTATGTGCCTGTTTCATCTTAACATGGGGATGATAATAGTGTTTTCCTCATAGGGTGCTGTGAGGATTAAATGTGGTAACATACCCAAACCTGTGAGAACAGTGTACCCAGCAAACACTGGCAGTTATTACTATGCGAGAGGATCCTGGATTCCTTGGAAGGAAAGTTCACAGAGTTAAATGTAGTTTATGAATACTGAAGAGTCTACAAGTTCCTGTCTGTGACTCTTGGCCTTGAACCTTATTGCTAATATGAGGCGAAAGTAGAGTTAATAGACTGAGAGTGAGGAGTTGCAGCTTCTAGTTCTAGCTCTGCCACCAGCTAGCTGTGAGTCGACGAGTTTCTCTGGACCTGCTGTCAGGTGATTTGCAAACTCAGGGAATTTTAGGTCTTTGACCATGTGATATTGGGACCTTTCTACTTGTGAGTTTTATGATTTGTTGGTTATTTTACCTGTATACAGAGGTTTTGCGGACCTAAGCTTTTTTGGAAAGATTGCGGATTGATCATACCAGTACCCCTGGAAGAGAGAGAAATCTGTGTGCTGCTTTGTAAATAATTAAAAGGGCGAAATGGTGAGAATACGGGACTGGCTTCCTGTAGCCATGCTTGTGGTCATGGCTGTCAGTTTTTTTTTCTTGTTTCTTTTTCTTTTCCACTATGGGGGAGCAGCAGTATTTGAAAAAGGGGTCATATCCTGGGGCTGAATTGGAGTAGAAGGTGCTAGATGCTCTATGGAGCTTAGTTCAGGGAAGGTGAGTATTTCATCCTTTAAGATGAGCTCTAGGCCGGGTGCAGTGGCTCACGCCTATAATCCCAGCACTTTGGGAGGCCAAGGCGGGTGGATCACGAGGTCAAGAGATCGAGACCATCCTGGTCAACATGGTGAAACCCCGTCTCTACTAAAAATACAAAAAATTAGCTGGGCACGGTGGTGCGTGCCTGTAATGCCAGCTACTCGGGAGGCTGAGGCAGGAGAATTGCCTGAACCCAGGAGGCGAAGGTTGCGGTGAGCTGAGATTGCGCCATTGCACTCCAGCCTGAGTAACAAGAGCGAAACTCCGTCTCAAAAAAAAAAAAAAAAAAAAAAGATGAGCTCTAACCTCGTATCCTGCTCCCCAGGCCTGGGCAAATGGCAGTGCAGGCCAAGCCTGTCTCTGAGGTCTTTTATCTCCCTTTCCAAATTCCTCTTCATTACTGTCATGCTTCTTTGACAGTCTGACGCCATTTAATCCAACCCTGTGTGTCTCCTGCAACAAAATGATCTCTTGCCCTTTTGCAAAAGGCCTGCAAACTCTTAATTCTTTGAGTACTGCTATATTAGCCAAAGAGTAACCAGTGCTGATGACAGAAGAGTTCAGTTCTCCAGGGCATACTTGGATCTAAAAAGAGCATTGTGGAAACTAACTGTTGGAATGTTGAAAAAGGTGCTCCAAGCTGAGAGCGTGGCTGGTCTCTCCCAGTCATGGCTGCCCTGGGCTGTCCCTTCCTACCTTCACTGTAACTGATCTTCCAGGGCCTAGAACACAAGGAGGCAGGATTGGGTGGTAACATGTAAATATAGCCTCGTGGTTAAGAACATCAGTTTTGGCGTTAACAAAGCTGTAAGATTTAAATTTTACTCTTCTTAAGTACCTTTTAACTCTGATGCTTTTATAAATGATTTCTGCTCTAATTGAGTGACCTTGAAGTGAGTTACATTGCTGAGTCTTAGTTTACTCATTTGTAAAATGGGAGTGATGACATCAGATTTAGTTGTTGTGAGGATTATGTCACTCTACACATCTGACAGGGGCTAGAGCACAAGGCCCCTAACCCTAACGTTAACCCTAACGCTAACCCTAACCTGCCAGGGGCTAGAGCACAAGGAGTAGTAACGATTGAGTAGTAACATGTATAGTGTAGTGGTTGACGACACGGGCTTTGGCGTTAACAGGTAGATGCAGCCGGAAGGTGGCAGAGCCAGAATCTGAATGTAAGTCTTTCTGATTCCAGAATTCAAGCTAGTAGATTGACTGACAGTCCCAGTTTCAGGGGATGCAGGATTCTTAGCCCTGAAACTGGAAACAACTTGACCAGACAGAAGGAGTTGAACACTGTACAGCAGGTTGCCATGCCTCCTGCCCCAGGCATGAGAATTCTGTTTCTCCCGTAAAATGACCTTGCAGTGGGTTGTTACATCACTTCAGTGACCTTGCAGTGGGTTGTTACATCACTTCAGTGACCTTGCAGTGGGTTGTTACATCACTTCAGTGACCTTGCAGTGGGTTGTTACATCACTTCAGTGACCTTGCAGTGGGTTACATCACTTCAGTGACCTTGCAGTGGGTTACATCACTTCAGTGACCTTGCAGTGGGTTGTTACATCACTTCAGTGACCTTGCAGTGAGTTACATCACTTCAGTGACCTTGCAGTGGGTTACATCACTTCAGTGACCTTGCAGTGGGTAGTTACATCACTTCAGTGACCTTGCAGTGGGTTGTTACATCACTTCAGTGACCTTGCAGTGGGTTGTTACATCACTTCAGTGACCTTGCAGTGGGTTGTTACATCACTTCAGTGACCTTGCAGTGGGTTACATCACTTCAGTGACCTTGCAGTGGGTTACATCACTTCAGTGACCTTGCAGTGGGTTACATCACTTCAGTGACCTTGCAGTGGGTTGTTACATCACTTCAGTGACCTTGCAGTGGGTTGTTACATCACTTCAGTGACCTTGCAGTGGGTTGTTACATCACTTCAGTGACCTTGCAGTGGGTTACATCACTTCAGTGACCTTGCAGTGGGTAGTTACATCACTTCAGTGACCTTGCAGTGGGTTGTTACATCACTTCAGTGACCTTGCAGTGGGTTGTTACATCACTTCAGTGACCTTGCAGTGGGTTACATCACTTCCCTACCCTGGGTTAATATACCTGATCGTTACCATCTGAAATTCATAATCATCGTTGAACAATGTCCCTCCAAATTATGCAGCCAGTCCTGCTACCACCTGGCTACACTTGACCTCCACGCACTCGTCCTGGACGTACTTCGTCCCTTCCCTTCCCTTTCTTTTTTTTTTTTTTTTAAAAGACGGGGTTTCACCATGTTGGTCAGGCTGGTGTTGAACTCCCAACCTCAGGTGATCCATCCACCTTGGCCTCCAAAGTGTTTGGATTACAGGCATGAGTCACCACACTCTGCCCCTTCCCTTTCCTTTCTACTGCCTGTTGCTTTGTCCCATTCCCTTGCCCCCAAGGCCTTAGGAGGGTGTCAGAATAAGGATACATGCCTCAGGGAAGATCTGTGATTTGGTTCACAGCATATGGAATTTTCAAAGATAGACATCATCTGTTGCTACACTTTTGTGAGACTGACATGCTGCTGTGGCATTGAGAAGACACTTGCTGCCTACACTTTTAGAAGTCATTTAGAAGTGCTTTCTAGAGCACACCAACTCTAAAATCAAGTCGTGAAAATGATCCCAGGTAAAAACTGATCCTGTGAATAACCGTGACTGTGGCATCTGGGTGAAAGGTCTGGAAATGGGCTGTGTCGTTTCCGTCAACTTCCCCACCTGCTCTTACCACACTCCCCCAGCCAGTGTCAGACCCTCAACTTCCCCACCTGCTCTTACCACACTCCCCCAGCCAGTGTCAGACCCTCAACTTCCCCACCTGCTCTTACCACACTCTCCCAGCCAGTGTCAAATAACTTTTCATCTGTCTCGTAAATACTTCTGGCTTGAGTTAGCCCCTACAGTGGTGAGATATGATGATTCAAAGAAGGATTTTATAGAAAACGCGCCCTTTCTGTTCGGAGTTGGCAGACTAGGGAAGGGCATAAAGCAAGCCACAGGGGCACAGCCTTGATTTACTTTCTGTGCTCAGCCGTTCGAGCCCTGGGTTGTGTCTTGGTGAAGCTGTTTGACTTTGGACAAGTCCTTTAGCAACCTGAGGTCCCAGTGTTTTTGACTTTCTACAGTTTTGCTCTAATCCAGCATTCTTAAACTAGCACGTAAGCATAACTTGCTAAATACAGGCTTCAGTGGCCAGGAAGTTATTTGGGAAATGAGAAAAGGGCAGTTCTCCCATCAGGACTTGAGAAACCTTGGAGTTTTCTTTCTTTTCTTTTTTTTTTCCTTCCCTTTTTGAGATGAAGTCTCACTCTGTCGCCCAGGCAGGAGTGCAGTGGTGCAATCTCTGCTCGCCACGACCTCCACGTCCTGGGTCCATGCAATTCTTCTACCTCAGCCTCCCAAGTAGCTAGGACCATAGGCGCATGCCACCACACCCAGCTAATTTTTTGTATTTTTAGTAGAGGCGGGGTTTCACCGTGTTAGCCAGGATGGTCTCGATCTTCTGACCTTGTGATCTGCCTGCCTCAGCCTCCCAAAGTGCTAGAATTACAGACCTGAGCCACTGTGCCTGGCCCCAGAGTTTCCTTTCTTTCTTGAAAAGACTCATGAGGCCTGCTCGAATCTCAGAGTTGCAGAGTGGAAAGTTTTCCAGTAAGCCGTGTGGATGTATGATTCTGGCTCAAGATCTGAACTTCTAGCTCAGCTCCTTTGTATTCACATAGGCCTCTGCTAGGTAAAAGAAACCTATAGGCATATGGGACCCCACAGGCTGTATGTATGTTCTTAGCTGAGTGTCAAAAAGGAAACTTCCATAAATGTTCTAAGACTGAGAGAGGGACAGCTGAGAAGCAAAGTTAGGGATGCGTTTTTGGAAGCTTAGCCTGATTTCGCTCTGTGCATTATTTAAATGTTAGCTACAGTGCATAGAATGGAAAGCGAGAGGGCAAATGTGGGTGGTGGTTGTAATTTCGGAGTGCAAATGAGTACTTAGTTCTTGTTTTTCTCCATTAAATTGTTGATATAGTGAGGCTTGTGACTATATATCTGTGTGTTACTGTCACAGAGACCTGTTTTACTTAATCTGAATAACCTGCTGGGTTTTGGGGCTGCTGACTGACTTCCCCTCAAGAGATTTCGCCTGCGATTTGTTCTAAAAGAACTTTGATACAGGGACTGTTTAAGTTAAAACTCATTTTATGAGACCAAGAAGCTGTCCCAGGTCTTAATTCTTCTTACACGACAGGAGCCAAGCCTGTGGCCTTCTGCAGCTTTGGTATCATTAAACCCCTGTAGAAGCACTAAAGCCCACTGGGCCCACTTTTTGGCACTTAAACTGATGCTGCTGCTTCTGTCTTACAGGTGCTCACATCATGCCGAGCCTTCCTGGTAACAGCGCGAATCCCCACCAAGGTAAGTGTGGATGAAGTTGTCCTTTCAACACATACGCGCACCCATTGCAGACTCACACACACACACTCACGCATTCTTACGTGTGTGCACACACAGGCACTCAGTGCAACACAGTACACACATACCTCACTTCCATAGACTTCTGATTTAAGCTGTTTTCACATTTCTCTTAGCACCTTCAAGTTTTCCTTCCTTCTTCCCAGAAGCACCTAAACATTGTAATGACAAACTTTTTTTCTCCTTCTCTTTTCTGTACAGCCATCCCAAGAAAATCAGTGACGGATTTTATGCTCTGTGTCCCCGAGGCTCCATGTCCCAGTTATTTTTCTCTTTTGACTGGGGCTTGATTTCCACTTTGTTCAAGTCTACTTCTTGTTTCCTTCGGACCAGTACTGGCAGATTTTTCTAAGACTTTAGACATGTGGGAAATAACCGTCATAACTTTAAAGAGTACACTACCAGAAATGTAACCATCTCAGCTGTTCTCCATCTACTCTGCTGTTGCTTATAAAAAATAACAAGGCACCACTCTGTTCTTTAAAGGAGATATATTACCTTTTTCATGACATGCCCTTCATGATTTGGTGCAAAATTTGAACGGATAGTTTGTGAATTAATCACAATAATGACTTCTTTTATGTTAACTAAAAGGAGTTTATCGTTTTTATAGGGTATGGACTGAATGGTCATAAGAAATTGGGATTTTTTTTTTCTGAAAAGGTCATAACATTCACTGGAGTATTGTTTTAGTAAATAACTTAATCCTTAACAGAATCTTATGAGAGCCATAGGTCTTAATTATTATCCCTTTTATTGACGAGGTAACTGAGGCACAAGGAGGTTCAGTAACTTGACCAAGGTTTAAACTTCCACTCATGTGTGATTCTAACCCGGGGAGGCTGGCTGCAAAGCCTCTGCTTAACAACACTGCTTCGCCTGCCCGCATACCCAGGGAAACGGGTAAGGTCTGGTAGAAACTGTCAGCCTTATTGTGCTATGATGTTTGAGCTGCAGTGTTATTTGCTCATTAGTCCTTTCTTGTTTCTTAAAATTTAACATTTAGCCACTGTTTTGTAAATTCTGACCTATGTGCCAAGTTAGGGCGGTGTAATGTTACTGGTACAAATGAAATGGATCTTTTGGGACTTCCAGTCTTAGGATTTGCATGATTTGCACTGACTTTTGGGGAGATGCAATGGCCTAAGCCCCTTTAGATAATATAAAGTGAGCCTGTATGTTTATTATGGTTTATAAATAAATTACTATGTCAGTGAAGTTGGACTGAACTATGTATACATTAAAATACCTGAAGGCATGATATGAGGAAGTCAATTAGACATTATCCCACTGGTGAGAAATTAATACAGAAGGAAATTTTGTGGTTTAGGAAAATATTCAAGCACCCTATTGAATAGAAGACTGCTAAATAATATGTATGCCCTACCTTTCGGCATACATACAACAATAAGTGTGTTACCTTTTGTGAAGTCACCTGCCTGCCTTCTGCTGGATGACCTTATTCTGCCTCCTCCTTGCTCTGCCCCTGAGGAAAGGCTTGGGTCTGTCCCATGATACACATAATGTTTCACAGCCAGCCTGGCCAGGGTAGTTTGAACATGGGTTCTGATTGCTGATATTGTCAGCATCAGAAATAAAGGAAGGCAGATTTTCTTCCAAAGCGATCTGCTTGCAGCTTTACCCCTTAAAGAAGGCTGGTTTTCATGTGCCAGCTTAAGACTTGACTGAGAAATAAAACCAATGTTAATGATACTAATTTTCTGGAGAAATAATTATATTTAGAACATTAGCATAGGCTGGGCGTGGTGGCTGACTCCTATAATCCCAGCACTTTGGGAGGCCAAGGCAGGCAGATCACAAGGTCAGGAGTTCGAGGCCAGCCTGACCAACCTGGTGAAGTCTCATCTCTACTAAAAATAAAGAAATTAGCCGGGCATGGTGGCACGTGCCTTGGGAGGCTGAGGCATCGAATCACTTGAACCTGGGAGGCAGAGGTTGCAGTGAGCTGAGATCACAGTACTGCACTCCAGCCTGGGCAACAGAGTGGAACTCCAGCTCAAAAAAACAAAAACAAAAACAAAAGGACATTATTGTAAAGCATTGACTGTGACATAGACGTCTTCTCTTTTCTTTGGTGGCTGATTAATTAAACATGTTTTCTTTTGTCATTTCATTGTGAAATGTATAACATATATAGTCAAATGCACAAAACAGAGATACACATCTCAGTGATTAATCTCAAAGCAAGTACTTCTGCAGCCACACCCAGATGAAGAAATAGAACTGGGCCTTCACCCCGGAAGGCCCCAACTTTCCTTTCAAGGGGTGGGTAATTATGAGATCAAGGAAGGGTTTGCAGAGAGGACAGGCTGAAAAATCACCCATCAACCAGGCAAATAAGTTTTTATACTGGTCAAAAGGCTTAGCGGTTTGAAAGACCTCAGTGCATTTGGGGAGCTGGAGTGTGGACTGAGGGTTGTGGAGGAGGTGGTGGTGGGAAGGAAAGAGCTCAGAAAGATGGACCGGGCCGAGGCTGACTGAGGAGCTGAAGTGTGAACTGCTGCCTGGGAAAAAGTGGGAGTTACTGAAGGACAGTCTCTTCATCACGTTCACATCTGCTCTGTTGCCGGTGGGATGGGCACTGTCTCCCTAGGGTCTGGGTGTGAGGTGAGCAAGTGATTGGTGGAAAAGCTATTGACAGTCTGGGTTAAGCTTCTCCTCTTATCTAATAATTCGCCAATTTCTGTTGTGATAGTATAATTTCTAACTAAAAAATGTCCTCAGGTCTTCATGCAGCCTACATCTGTCTCAGCTTCCTAACTAGTCTTCCTGCCTCTTCCTGCCCATAAATCTAATCCAGTGAAAACTGTCTTTGTGTGGTTTGGAGTGGAGTGGATGATGGGTTGTGGGGACTAGGAGCAAAGCCCTAATAAAAATAGCCGTAGAAGAGATAAGAGAATGATTTGAACCTTGCTGTGATGTCTTTCAGTATGTTTTAGAGACTTCCTTCCTCACTGTTAATAATAACCTGGACCTTTGACTAATCACAGGCTCAGCCAGTCACCCTTACTGATTTGCTCCTTTTAGTTTTTTCCTAAATTTCCCTCTACACTCCTTGTTTGCTTGAGGAGCTTGAAGTCATTCCTCAGGGCCTAGATGAAATGTCACCACTGTTTCCTCGCTCCCCAGCAGTTATTGCTACCCCAGAGACAGCACTCAGGTACAGTAGAAGCATCTTAATTGACCTCCAGCTAACCTTGCTGAGCCAAATTGACCAAAGGTGGCTGTTCCTATCCCTGATGATGCTGACTAGCTCCAGTCTTTTCCTAGCTGTTAGCCTGTAAGAGAGGAAACCTGTTCACACCTATTCACACCTGCGCCCACCCACTGAATGAGATGCTCATTGAGGGTCACGGGTTTATTCGTAAACCTGTTTAAGCTAGTTACAATAGCAAATGTTTTTAATGAAAGCTATTTTATGCAGCAATGAAATAGGAGTGCAAAAGGAGAGTATCTATGACATATTGAACATTGATAAACAGTGAATTACTTAAATTGCTGTCTTAAAGACTGGACAGCTTTATTATTGGGGGAGGAGTGGTGAGGAGCATACTAATCTAGAAAACCTGCCTTCGTATTGCTTTGCAAGCATTTTACAGTTCGGCCTTTTTTTTTTTTTTTTTTTTTAAATAGAGAATGGGTCTCGCTCTGTTGCCCAGGCAGGTCTCAAACTCCTGGACTCAGGCTGTCCTCCCGTCTCTGCCTCCCTAAGAGCTGGGATTAGAAGCATGAGCCACAGTGCCCGGCCAGTTCTGCATTTTTAAAGAGACTTAAACTGGAAGCAGGAAGCCATGCTTGTGGGTATGGCTTATGCAGAAAGGCCATTGGAAAGCCAGCCAGTGAGCTTAACTGAAAGAAAAACTTTGGCGCTGTATTAAAGGGTAATGAATATCTGTTCATAAGCTTTAAATTAAAATAAGGAAGGTACGTACACTTTTTAGAAAATAATTTCCTGCTTTAAATGGCGTTTCAAAACCAAATTATGTACACGTCCTGATAATGATAAGCAAGGAAACTTCAACTCTAATGAATGCTTTTAAACTCGTGCCTTAAATGCTGCGTTTAACTCCTGGAGGACGAAACGCGTCTCAGTCCCGCTTGTGTTTCCAATACTGGCACATAGTGGGCTTTTGTTAAGTGTCTGTCAGTTGACCAAGTGAATAATGAAATGAGTTCTTTTTCTGCCTCCCAAGCACATCAGTATACTTTGAGATATTTAACTGGAGATTCAGGAGTTTTCTGCTCTAAAATTTATCCTACCAGTGTGTCCTGGAACAACATGCCACAGGGGAGCAGAAATAAAGCTCTCGTGGCTTTGGTTCTGGATGTGTTCTTTTATCATTATATTTCTATAATATAATGATTATATAATATAATCATTTATGATATATAAATATATAACGGGAGCGTAAAATACATTGGCCCAACTCAGTCTCCCACTATCTCTAGCTCCTTGCCTTGTGATTATTTGCTGTAATGGGAAAAACCGGGAAAAAGAATAGTGGCTGTTTATCAGGAAAAATAGGAAAAGAGTGAAATACTGGAGATATTTTAAAGAAAGAACTGCTGATAATTATCAGCAGAAGACGGGAGGGCACTTCTTAAAATAGAGAGGAAACAAAACATTTATCTGCATACAGAGAGAGGACTTTTGTTTAACTCTGATTTCATTTAAGCACAATTTAAAATTCCGAACTATCGTATTTGTGGAAATATGGATTTAATTTGGATAAATATAGATTTATTTTTCTAAATCTATTCAAACTATGAATTGTTATGGAAGACAGTAGAAGGATGGATGACTCTGATAAGTGGTCAGAGTGTAACAAATAGCCAAAGGGTATTTCTAACAATAGAAAGAAGGGGAAAACAACTTTGACTTTATCCTGGTAGGACCTTCTGAGGCAAAATTTTGAAGTGAAAAAGGGAAAAGCTTGTTTAGATGGTTTCTTCCATACATTCATTTTTCTTTTTTTTTGCGATGGAGTTTCGCTGTTGTTACCTAGACTGCAGTGCAATGGCGCGATCTTGGCTCACCGCAACCTCCGCCTCCTGGGTTCAGGCAATTCTCCTGCCTCAGCCTCCTGAGTAGCTGGGATTACAGGCACGGGCCACCATGTCCAGCTAATTGTTTGTATTTTTAGTAGAGACAGGGTTTCACCTTGTTGACCAGGTTGGTCTTGATCTCTTGACCTCGTGATCTACCTGCCTTGGCCTCCCAAAGTGCTGGGATTATAGGCTTGAGCCACTGCGCCCGACCCATACTTTCATTTTTCAATGAATAAATAGTGGATAAGCGCAAAAACTTCTTAGGTTCATGCAAAAGTAATCACGTTTTTTGCTATTACTTTTAATGGCAAAACTACGGTTACTTTTATACCAGCTTCTACTATTAGGTATGTCCCAGGATGAAATTTTAAAAGTCGGGCATGCAGCTTCCTTTCTTTTCTTTTTAGTAAAGTAAGTAATACTTTTTCTGAAATTTGGTAAGTCATCTCCATCTTGTGGAATGAATGGAGATATTAAACCAACCTGCCTTCAGAAGATACCCAACGTCTTATTTGCTCTTGGGGTGTTTCTAGTTGTAGCATTTTTTAAAAACCTTGAATTATATGTTTTGAAACCCTCGTTACAGGTCTTTTCTTTCCTCTTTTCCCCTCAATTGCAGCTCGAGTTAACCTTCAGCTACTTGGAGATTTATGGTGTCGTTTGCAGCAAGTCAGCTCAGGTGAGTGTGAACAGCAGATCTCTCACTGCGAGGGTCACGATCTTTCTTGGATTCCTGGAACCCTAAAATGTTATGTGAGACAATATGGATGAACAAAGTTAGGGATGATTAAATTTTCGGAATGAGAGACTTAACACTATCTGTGTGGACAGGAGCTGGGAATTCGTTCTGTTAAGGAAAACAGTTTGTGAAGAATTAATTAGCTCCTCTGTTAACTAGCAAGGTAAAGGTGAGAGTACTGTTCCTTAGAGAGTATGTAAGACATGCTTTAATACTAAAATTTCATAGCAATTAAATGGTACTATATTTAGGCCTTAGCGGGAATATTGTGATAAATGAATTCCTTGGAGTTAATAAAATGCAGGTTAAAAAATAGCTTTATTGGGCTTTAATTAACTGCAGTAAACTAAAGTGTACAATTTGATAAGTGTCGACACATGTATGACTCTTGGCCCTCCTCCCCATCTGCAGTCAACATGCAGACATCTGCTTTTGGTTGCTGTAGTTTGCATTTTAAACAATTTTATATGAATGGTGTCATACGATGTATACTCCTTCCTGTTTGCCCTCTTTCAGTCAGTTGAATTATGATTATTATTTTAAGTTTTAATTTTATTTTTAGTTCTGAGAGTGCAGGTTTGTTACGTAGGTAAACATGTGCCATGGTGGTTTGCTGCACCTGTTTACCTGTCACCTAGGTATCCAGCCCAGCATGCATTAGCTGTTTTTCCTCATACTCTCCCTCCGCCAACTCCAGTTTCGTTATTTTGAGATTGTTTTGTTGCATGTTTCAATAGTTTATTCTTTTTGTTGCTGACTGGTGTTCAATTGTGTGGCTGTATTACAGTTTGTTTATCCATTCACCTGATGATGGACATTGGGGTTGTTTCCCATTTTGGCTGTGATGAATAAAGCTGCTGTGAATATTTAACTACACGTTTTTGATTGGACATGTATGTTCATTTCCCATGTGTAATTACCTAGAGTGGCTGAATCAAATGGTAGTTACATGTTTAACTTTCGGAGAAACTGTCATACTCTTCCACAGTGTTGTACCATTCTACGTTGCCACCAGCAGGGTGTGAGAGTTCTGGTCGGTCTTTTCAATGTTAGCCATTCAACAGGTATGTAGTGTTTTTTCACTGTGGTTTTAATTCCCATTTCCCTGATGACAGAACATGTTGAGGATCTTTTCATCTGTTTATTTGCCAGCATTATGTCCTTTTGCGTTATAAAAATTGGGCTGTTTTCTTACTGAATTTTGAGAGTTTAAAAATATATGTATACTGGATACAAAGACTTTGTCAGATAGTTTCTGTTAGTCTGTGGCTTGTCTTTTCATTCCCTTAACAGAGTCTTTGAAAGAGCAGAAGTTTTAAACGTTGATGAAGTTCAATTTATCACTATTTCTTTTATGAATTGTGCTTTTAGTATCATATTGAATAAATCTTTGCTTAACTCAAAGTCACAGAATGTTCTTTATCTTCCAGAAATGTTACAGCGTTAGGTTACACTTGTGGGCCATGATCCATTTTGAAGCAATTTCTGTATATAAACCTATGTATAGATTAAATTTTTTTTTTAGTTTATCTTTTTTTCTCCCTCATATGTACAGTATATTCACTTGTTCCAGCAGCATTTGTTTCAAAGACCATTGTTTCCTCACGGAGCTTGTTTTCACCTTTGTTGAAATCCAGTAGTCCGTGTAAGTGTGAATCCGTTTCTGGACTCTGAATCCCATCTCCTTGGTCTATTTGTTTATCTTCATGCCACTCTCATTCTTCTTTACTATTGTGGCTTGTTTACAACAAAATTTGAAATCAGATAGTGTTAGTCCTCCAACGTTCTGCTTCTTTTTCAAAATCGTTGTAATGATTCTAAGTCCTCTGCAATTCCATATGAATTTTAGAAACACCTGTTTCTATAAAAAGCTTGCTGAAATTTTGGCTGATATTAAAATGAATTTTTAAATCAATGTGGGGAAGAGCTGACATCTTAGTAATGTATAGTCTTCTAAGCTAAGAAAACTATATTGTTTCTCCATTTGTTTAGGTCTTTTTCAATTTTTCTGAGTGTATTTTATTGTGGCTTTCAGTGTTCTGGTCATATACATCTTTAAATTTATTCGTAAGTGTTTAATATTTTTTGATGCTAGTGTAAACTGTGTTTTTGTTTTAAATTTCAGTTTTTAGTAGTCTCTTGCTGGTATTAGAAATACAATCAATTTTTGCATGTTGACCTTATATTCTGCTATCTTGCTATACTCACATATTCTAGTGGGTTTTAAAAATAGATTTCAACAGTTTTTACAAAGATAATTTCCTTTGTGAATGTGGATGGGTACCTTTTATTTTTAATATGGGTGACTGTTATTTCTTTGTCTAGTCTTATTGCTGTTGGGATATTCCTCCGTTACTATCATACTCCTACATATTTTGCTGGGTATGCCAAGAATTGAGTGCTGTGACTGCTCTTTGCCCAGGCTGTTTTTCAGGGTTATAATTGCAGTGAGCATCCTTGTGGGATGGTGGAATAGTTTACTGTTGAACAGAGAACAGGTTTGCTTACTTCTTACCGTGAAAATAGTAGATTTCCAAAATCCAAGGCTTCCTTTCTTGTAAGCAGCCTCTAACGTGTGTGCAGGCATCCATCGGAATCCCTTCATGTCACCCTGTGGGACTTTCAGGGCAGGGAGATCTATGCAAACACGGTGTACATACTTTTTGTTGTGCCATGAATCATAAAATCCTAGGTCTCTGACCCAGGTGTCCCTGTCTTCTGCAGCATCAGTGAAACAGTGATAGGCTAACTGACTGGCTTACACGTGGGGTAAAATCTCAGACCATGACCATTCTGCCCGCACCTGCAACACAGCGCTCAATGGAAGTGGCCAGAGCAGATCTTCCTGCCTCCTTCCTAGTCTTTGAGGGAAAGCATTCATTATTTCACCACTAAGTGTGACGTTAGGTGCAGGTTGTTTAAATAGATGCCCTTTATCTGGTTTAGGAAGTTTCTATTTTTAGCTTGCTGAGAGTTTTTATCAGGAATTACTGTTGGATTTTGGCAAATGTTTTTTCTCTGTTGAGATTATCATGTGGTTTTCTTTTTTTTTAAGCTGCTTAAAATGGTGAATTATATTCATTAATTTAAAAAATATCAATCTTTAACTCCTAAGATAAATCCCATTTGTCCATGATATATTATTCTTTTTTCTTTCTTTCTTTTTGCTTTTTTTGAGATGTTGTCTTGCTCTCTCACCAGGTTGGGGTGCAGTGGCACGATCTTGGCTCATTGTAGCCTCCGCCTCCTGGCTTCAAGTGAGCCTCCTGCCTGAGCCTCTTGAGTAGCTGGGATTACAGGAATGCACCACCATGTCCAGCTAATTTTTGTATTTTTAGTAGAGATGGGGTTTCACCATGTTGGCCAGGATGGTCTTGATCTCCTGACCTTGTGATCCACCCACCTTGGCCTCCCAAAGTGCTAGGATTACAGGCGTGAGCCATGTTATATTTTTATTTTTACGTATTGTTGAATTCCATGTGTTAAAATTTTGTGAAGAATGTTTCCCATTGACTTTTGTGGGAGTTATTGGTTTGTCATTCTTTTGGTGACTGTTTTTGGTTGGCTTCTCTGTTAGAGACCCCTGGATTTATAGAATGATTAGGAAGTACTTCCTCCTCTTAAATTTTTTTTGTTTAGATGGTATTTTTTTTTTTTGAGACGGAGTTTCGCTGTTGTTACCCAGACTGGAGTGCAATGGCGCGATCTCGGCTCACCGCAACCTCCGCCTCCTGGGTTCAGACAATTCTCCTGCCTCAGCCTCCTGAGTAGCTGGGATTACAGGCACGCGCCACCATGCCCAGCTAATTTTTTGTATTTTTAGTAGAGACGGGGTTTCACCATGTTGACCAGGATGGTCTCGATCTCTTGACCTCGTGATCCACCCGCCTCAGCCTCTCAAAGTGCTGGGATTATACGCATGAGCCACTGCACCCGGCCTAATTTTTTTCTTAAATGTTTAGTTGAATTTACTGGTGAAGTTATTTGCCTTGAGTTTTCTCAAAGAGAAGGTTTGTTTTGTGTGTGTGTGTGTGTGTGTGTGTGTGTGTGTGTGTGTGTGTGTGTGTGTGTGTGTGTGTGTGAGAGAGAGAGAGACAGGGTCTTGCTCAAGCTGGAACGTAGTGGCGCAATCTAGGTTCACAACCTTGGCTTCTCAGGCCAAAGCGATCCTCACACCTCATCCCCCCAAGTAGCTGGGACTACAGGCTTGTACCACCACGCCCGGCTAATTTTTGTACTTTTTTCTAGAGACAGAGTTTCTCTGCATTACTCATCATGAACTTCTAAGCTGAGCTCAAGCAATCTACCCGCTTCAGCCTCCCAAAGTGCTGGGATTGCAGGCATGAGCCACTGTGCCTGACCTGGGAAGGTTTTAAACTGCAAATTCTGTTAATATTTCTTAATGATATAGATGCATTTATATTTCTCTTCTTGAATGAGCTTTGGTAGCTTGTGTCTTTTAAGATTCTTAGGTAAGTTGTTGAATTTATTGATATAAAGTTGTTGATAATATCCACTTGTTATACTTTAAATACTTGTAGAATATCATTCCCAATACTGGTAAGTTGATTATCTGTTTCTCTTTCCATTTCAGTCAGGTTAGAGGTCTACCGATTTTTTTGATCTTTTCAAACAACTTTCTTTTTGGTTTTATTTATTTTTAATTTCATTGATTTCCTGTTTCCTGTTTCATTGACTTTTGCGGTAGTCTTTATTCTTTCCTTCTGTTTTTTTGTTTTAGCTTTTAAAACTACAAAGAAAGAATGTGTGTGTGTGTGTGTGTGTGTGTGTGTGTGTGTGTGTGGTTTGCTGATAATGTTCTTAAAATTGTTAAAATTGTTAAAATTATCACCGAGGTTTTTGAGATTGCCTACAAACTGTTGGAACTTTTCCACAGTTCATCTCAGAGCAATGTTTTATCTTATGTGTTTATCATTCTCCAGTTTTCTCCAGAAACTGGAGTTTGAAAGAAAAATCACAGCACCATATGTTTGCCCAAATGGTCAAACATATGCAAGAGTGAATGATCACTCATGAATGATGATTTAATGACGTAACCAGGGTCTTCTTGCTGGTCTTCATTCAGGAATGTTTATGTTTGTGATTTGAGAGTTGGGATGGGAGCAGAAGGGCATTAGCGGAATGTTAATGCCAAGGTTATGTTCAAAATATTATTTCACTATGGTATTGAATGATGAGGAAGGGTGTGAATGCAGCAAGACTAATTTTCCCATGAGGCTGCCGCAGTTGGTCTTAGCACACTTGTGCTGTGCCTGCCATTCAGAGGCACTGTGTGTAAAGCCGTCTGCCTCAGCCCCATGGAGCGATTTTTTCAGTGTCAGTACCAAAAGAACAGCTTTACAGCAGTGCTTCAGACTAACTTTGTCCCACAGGGTGGACCTTTGAGATGAAATTATAGTGAACATTGGTACTGCTTCTGTAAATGGCCTAGCATTTCAGAGACTGGCAATACCAGTAACCTAATGGTATTGAAAATTTGCTGTATTTAGAACTTCCCGTGATAGTCTACGTCAGCAGTACCCTTCTCTCTGCCACATCACACCTCCTCATCCTCCTCATATACACACAACATATACACAGGACAGTTAGGATTCTATACGTCTGTGGTGGACTTTTTTTTCTAAACAAGTACACCATTTGATTCTGTGGCATCCCAGAGGTTAAGAACCAGTGACCTGTGTAACCTCCGGTTCCTTGAAGTCTCTAGTTTTTATTTCCTTTTATGTAAAATCATAAGGATGGAACTGTCACCAGTGGCACTCAGAATCTAGCCTTGATTAGGAATTCTTTCCTCATGTGCTCTGGGATTTATTAATTTATCTGTCCTTGCTAGTTTTTCATTATAATTGAATTATAGTTTGTAAATTCAGATAAAATTCTTGAGACATACCTACAGCCTTTTGTGTGAGAGTTGGTGATTGTCCTATTGAGTTGGTGAAATTTGACTTTTACTATTGCTGTTTTCTCCTTTCTTCAGAAATATGGGAAACCTTTATCTTATTTTAGAAGACTCACCACCATAGTATTTTCTGGTGTTCGAGTTCTCTTGCCCTCATGATTTTTAAATGGAGGCCAGCAGTTACATAGTTTTATAGTTATACAATTTTTGAAACATTTCTTGTACAACTGAATACCTGGTATGATTTTTTAAAAGAGAATTATAGGGTTAATTGTTTGCTGTGTCACAGAGTGAGGTTGATAAACCACATTTTGCCCATGGCTATTTCTGATAGAGGAAGGAAAAACACCTGGTAGGTCTGGGTTTAGTAAAACAGGCTGCCCTTAGAGTTTAGTTAGGTTGTTCAACCTTAAAAAAGGCAGTGGAGTAGGGTGGGAAATCGGAATCATACATAAGTTACTACGGCTTATATCGCTGATTATTGTTTTAAATGCAGATTAGATGCCATGGGTTACATCCTGTTAGGTGTCTAAGGAAAATGTGTTTCAAACATTCTGTTCTTCCCCGGCTGAAGTGGGAGGGAAGAGGGTATTCAATAGGGAGCTCTTTTTTCTCTTTTGATAAGGTGACTTATTGTGTTGGTTCCACCTCCATCACTTTGTTGCAGTCTTTACATTATGCAGAGGTGGTGACATCTTACACAGGGTTGTATGAGCGCTTGCTTGTAAGGTTGAATTGGAGGGCTCATTTCTTCCTCCACCTGTCACCTTTTTTTCTTTCTCTGTCATTCTATTCAATCCTGTGCAATTAAAGATGATTAGGTGTTAAGATTAAGTGGAATTAGAATAAGCTAATTACTAATTATTTGCACCCAAATTGTGAACTGAATAGATGCGCTAGATGTGGAGAATTTAAAAGTACTCCTGGAGAGAAAAATATAATTACCCGTGGTGGGAAGGTTGGGGGCGGGGTGCAGAGCACAGACACAATGGCACATCTGAAGTGTCTGGCTTTTAAAAACATGCATATGCACAGATATGTGTGCATGAAAAATACGAGCCTAATTGCACCAAGTAGATTGAGTCTTAACTTAAGAGATCTTACAGACTCCTGGGTTGGTCAGCCTCCAGGTACAATAATGCTTGCTGCCTTTTGCAGGGGGAATATCTGTTGAATCAGCTTTTGGAAGAAAAACGCAGGCTTTGTCTATAGAGTTTTAAAGGCTTTACCTTTCGTTTCTTGAGGAATGTGCTGAAAAATAGGAATTTTAATTTTTTTATGTGCACCTAACTAGCACAGAAGTGGTATTTATTGAATACTTGTTGACAGAGTCTTTTAGAGGTTTTTATGAAAACACCTTAAATGCTCACATTAGTTACGTCCTTTTCTTGGATCTCATCATTTGGCACACCTTATATTACTTTTCGTTTTAACATAAATATGTTAAAAGACTTTACAGTATTATTTTCGGTTTGGGCTAATTTTAGGAAAATCTAAGGTAAAAATCTAAAAATCGCTTTGTTAATACAGTTGGGTAGTTTCACTTTATAAGCAGTGTTCTCGCATCATATTTTTGTATAGATAAAGTAAGAATAGGAAGTAAATGTATGAGGATATTTTGATGAAGTGATAATCTAAGAGGATTGTACTTTATGTGATTTTTTTTTGTGGGGGTGGGGAGATGGGTTTGTGCTGTGTTGCCTAGGCTGATCTTGAACTCCTAGACTTAAGTGATCCTCCTGCCTCGGCCTCCTAGGTAGCTGGGATTACAGGCATGCACCACCATGCCCGGTTTACATGAATGTTTTTGAGATTAAAGAAAATGGCATCTTTTTTTAAGTGGTTGAAGTTCTTATTTGTAAGGTGTACATCGTCAACGTCTTGTCCCTTTTGTGACCTGCCCTCATTTTCACAAGTTAATTGATACTTAAATAGAGGACTAGCTGTCTCAATCTCAACATTTTTTGACATATTATTTTGGACATCTCCAGCAATTAATTGTAGGAATAAGTCTTAGCTAACATGTTAGTAAAACCTAACACCAAACATTTTATCAACATGTTACTGTAGTATTTCAAGTATCCCCTCTTTTTAGAAAGATCAAAACTTTTTAAGCATTTATTTTGCTCCCAAGCAAAAGGTTTTAACGTTTTATTTGAACATATCATCAGGTTTCTTGTTTTTAAAACCTTTGTGTGTGTGTGTGTTAAAGGTAGCTTTTAGATTGCCCATGGGTACTCACAGAAAGATAGAGTCAGACTTACACTAGATAGCAGGGATTTGACAACTTTGTGAGACTGCAGCTCAGGACAAAATCTTGTTAAAAGAAGAAGTCATGTTTGAATGTGGAAATTCAGTCTCTATCGGCTGGGCGCAGTGGCTCAAGCCTGTAATCCCAGCACTTTGTGAGGACGAGGCGGGTGGATCACGAGGTCAAGAGATCGAGACCATCCTGGTCAACATGGTGAAACCCCGTCTCTACTAAAAATACAAAAAATTAGCTGGGCATGGTGGCGCGTGCCTGTAATCCCAGCTACTCAGGAGGCTGAGGCAGGAGAATTGCCTGAACCCAGGAGGCGGAGGTTGCAGTGAGCCGAGATCGCGCCATTGCACTTCAGCCTGGGTAACAAGAGCGAAACTCCGTCTCAAAAAAAATAATAATAATAATAATAATAATTCAGTCTCTATCTTATGGCAGTCAATTTGAATCTTTAGCTTTGCTCATCGAAATACTTGCTTCAGTTCCTAAATGTTTCTGACAATACCTCCACCATCTACGCAAACACTTCTTTGAGGCTTAAGAGTATCATTTTAAGAAAGCGTTTCTTCAAAAGCTAATATTGTGATCCCCTTGTAGTTCATGAGCTACTGGGTGGGAGTTCACGCGTGCATGTGAGACGTGCTACCCTCGAACCTGGTTAAAAGAAAAAGAAGCTAATATTGTATTCGTCTATACCTGTGTGACGGGGTAGTTTACGATATGTTATGTAATTAAATGAAAGGAATTGGACTCATTCCTAAGAGGTATCCCATCCGTTCTTGCAGATGGTCGTGGAAACTGAGAAGGGCAGCATCTCCATGAAGATGGCGTCGCCCGAGGATGTGAGTGAGGTGCTGGCTCACATAGGCACCTGCCTGAGGAAGATATTTCCTGGCCTCTCTCCACTGTGAGTTTCCCTGGGCGGGGTGAGGAGAGCAAAGAACCTGTTCGCCCCCAAAAGGACAAACACTAAAATGCCTTCTTTTTATCCCTTCATGTGGTTCGTCTCTCAGCCTTCCTCCTCTTAAACGTTAGGTATGAAAACCCTCACTCAAAACCCTTGTGTTTTGGTTTGAGGATTTCTACAGGGCTGTGTCTTATTCTTTAAAGCGCTTGAGTGATGAAGGATTTGGCAGTCCTTTAACTTCTATGCGTAAGTCTAAAGCAGCAACCTTTTAAATGTAACTCCAGCTTCACGTGAGTGTGAATTTTACTCACAGCTATTACCGGAACGCCTGGGCTGCGCGCTTTGTGTAGAGGCACCGAGAATGATGCTGATGAAGGGAGAGAGTGCTTTGTTTTCTTTGCTTTTTTTTCTTTTCTGTAACAAGAAACCTAAAAAAATTGAATGTAAAAATCACTTGTTTTCATTGTCCTCTTAAATATTCTGAAATACCCATTAGGTATATTAGTGAATTTTGTTCGTCCATGCCCTCACATTGTTTGTTAAGCTGTTAACGTCAGGGTAATAGGCTTGGACATCTGAGTTTGCAGTTGGGGACTGTGTGGGTTGTTGGTATGGAGGAATTAGATTGGCTGCAGTGGAAGGCAGAGAGATGCTTATGTCTGAAATCTCCCTAAAATGATGGTTATAGTCAACATACCCTCCTGATGGAAGAAAGGATTCACGGATGGCAGAAGGTTTCCCTCCCATTGCTCCCAGCAGGCGGAAGTGTATAGAGGGGAGGTCTGGAGGCCCTCGTAGGCAAGTGTAGCATGGTGGCTGTGTACTTTGCATGGTAGAGGTGGGCGGGGAATTTTGGGAACAGGTGTCCTTCATAGAACATGTTCCTCCTACAAGCCTTGCCTGCAAATTGAGAAACAAAGCAGCAGGAAAACCTAGGCGTCTCGACATTTAAACCTTATGGATGCCTGAAAGTGGCTCAGTGGGGACAGGCACTCCCCTTCAGGCCTTGGCCTTAGGAGGCCTGCTAGGTTCCCTTCACAGCCCTTCGCAGGGCTCCCTCCCTTCCCCACGTGGTGGGAGGCCCCGTGCTTGCTGGTTGTTCACCTTGGGCTCCCTCCTCTCTGAAGCTTAAGTCTTGTGCTTCTCTGATGATCAGGGTAGCTGGTTGCTGGGGGAGCTAAGTGTCCCTAGCCTCATCTCAGTGGACTGGAAACGGTGAGCTGGGGCTGCCCTCTGACTCCTGCTTGGCTAGAGTTTCAGGTATGAGGTGTCTTCCAGGCGGGGCCCCCTGTCTGTAATCACACACACAGGCGGTTCTGGAGAAGAGGCGTGGGTGGCAGTGGGTGGTAGGATGAGGTGAGAAGTGAGTCCATGGTGGCAGTGGGAATTGCCAA
The DNA here is from genome assembly GCA_031835075.1 of Saguinus oedipus. Classification (NCBI taxonomy): domain Eukaryota; kingdom Metazoa; phylum Chordata; class Mammalia; order Primates; family Cebidae; genus Saguinus; species Saguinus oedipus. The sequence continues at coordinate 4,485,309 of CM063172.1, read as the reverse complement.
GAAGCATAACCTTCTTAGGAATGGTTTCCACATCATCCTTAAAGCTGCCAGAGAACTAGCGGGGTAGTCATGAGTTTGCTATAGCTGCAACCCATTTTCCTTAAACTACATTTCAGTAACGTGGCTTCGTACATGTCCTTCTTTAGAATGCGCTCTCGTTCCTTCCAGTTAACACTGACGAAATAATGAAATTGTTGAGCACAACCTTACTTGGCAAGAGTTTATAATACCTTGGCTGGGCGTGGTGGCTCACGCCTGTAATCCAAGCAGTTTGGAGGCCAAGGTGGGCGGATAACCTGAGGTCAGGAGTTCAAGACCAGCCTGACCAACTTGGTGAAACGCCGTCTTTAAAAAAAAAAAAAAATTAAAAAAAGAGTTTATAATAACTTGAACTTGAAAGACACTTCAGAACAATATTTAGAATCTATTCTGAAAGGCAGCCTTCTTTGTTTAGTATTCTGGGATTTAACCATTTTTATTTTTGGTTTGGATTCTTCCATTTTTCTCTTTCCAGAGAACATTAAGAATAGTATTTTATGTATCTTCCATTTAACTTCTTGCTAAAATATTCAGGTGAATATTAAACAAGTATTAATCATCTCTGTTTCTAGGAAGAAAATGCCCATGTGAATGTTGATTTCTAATTCTGTGACCTCTGAGGTGCCCAGGTCTTCATGCCCACCTGCCAGCCGCCTGTTGGTCATCTCCACAAGGATAACCCCAGGCACCTCACACTCGTGTCCCACACTGAACTCCTCACTTCCCCCCTAAAATTTCCTTATATTCTCTATTTCTGTCTCAAAAAAAAAGCTGAGCCATGTTCATCTCTTGGTCCTTACTCTCATATTCGATTGGTTGCTATGCTTTTAAAAATATTTCTTAGTATCTCGTGGTCTGGTTCTTTCTCCTTGCCTTCATTTCCACTGCCACAGTCACTTCCTCCCATGCAGCATCTTTCTAGTTAGTCTCTCTGCCTCTAGTTCTTCCCTCACAAGTGATCCTCCATACTGTCATCAGTTATCTTTTTGTAATTCAAACAGTATCTGTTCCTTGCCTAAGCTCTCAAATGGCTGGCTTTCCTGATAAAACATATCTTTTGCCCAAAAGACCACTGCTTTCCTATTCCTGAACACAATCAGGCTCTTTCATATTTTCAACGCCTTTATGTTAGCTCTAATCTTGACAGATTCCAGAAGATTTAACCCAGGTATCTTCTCATCCGTAAAGAGTCTTTATTCGCGTTTCCATAGAACTTCGAATTGTGTCCCGTACTAGTACATATCATACTGTGTCGTAATTGCTTGTTCATAGACTTTTGTATTCCATGAGTATTACTGAGTTTCTACTATATGCTAGGCATAGTGATAAGTGTTGAGGTCCAGCCGTGAGCATGGTCCCTGCCCACATGGAACTTCTATTTTAACTTGGGGAAACAACCCCCCACCCCCGCAAGAAAGAAATACGTAAATGAAGTAGTAGTACCTTTGAGTAAGTGCTATGAGAGAAATGGATGGGACTGATATAGAGTAAACTGCTGTCTCCAAAGGACTCCCTGTGGCCATGATAACTTCAACAGACCTGGCGGAAGAGAAGTCTGCCCTATAAAAGTGGGGGCAAAGAACATTATTTTCCCAGGGCTTTCATTCATGCCATTTCTCCTGCCTAGTAAGGGGTTGGTGTCTCTGAGGAACTGAAAGATACCCACTTTGGCTGGGGTGTAATGAAAAACAAAGATGGGAAGGGTTGAGGAACGATGCACGAGGAGGCCGGCACCATCTCCGGCCAGTTGTTGTAGAACCTCGTGGGAAAGAGGTTGGAATTCAGTAGCATTTTCCTGGGAAGCCACTGTAACATTCTAGGGTTGGGACATGAATCTTCAGATATTTTATGATTTTTTTGTTTCTGCAAGAGAGAATGGACTGGGAGGGGGCAGAAGTAGAAGTAGAAAGTGAATTTGGACCCTTGTAGTCATCTAGGCAAGAGGTGACTGTGGTCAGGAGAAAGGTGACAGCGTGAGGGACTGAGATAAGAGAGAGTGTAGATGTAAACTTCATTTTGGATACAGGACTTGCTGATGGATTAGGTATGGCTCCTTGGATTGTGGTTTCATAATTTGGTGACCAACGTGACCTTTCAGAGAGACAGAGAAGGCCTGGGGTAGGTAGGGGACAATTTTTTTGTGGGATGGGATCCATAGCCATTCTGTTTTAGGCATGTGGATTTTGAAATCTACTTGTCTAGGACCTCCAAGACCTCCACAGACTCCTCCTCCAAACTCCATCTAGGTGAGGCTGTCAGGTAGGCAGATAGGTGAGGCTGGGTCTTGGAGAAGGGGTCCGGCGATGGAGCGGAGGTCAGCACCGTGAGCACAAAATGGTCTTCACTGCACGGCAGTTGATGACGTCACCCAGAGAAAGATGTGGACCTCGTAGAGGAGGCACACTGGGAATGAGCTCAATACCTAGAGGTCAAGCGAACTAGGAAGAGCCGCAGTGGAGTTGGGTAAGGACTGGCTGTCAAGGCAGGAAGAAAACCAGTGAAAAACCAGGGCCTGGGAAGGGGTGGCAGAATGATGCTGGGGCTGAACAAGCTGCAGGCAGAGCGATGTCCGGTGGGTTGGTGGATACCATAGGCGCCTTGATGAGAGCAGGTTGAGGGGTCTGGTTGGGAGGGTCAGACTGCTGTGGTTGAAGGATGAACTCAGCAGTGAGAAAGTGGGTGTGGCATGTGTGGACACCTTCATAGAGAAGATCAGCTGTCAAGGGGAACTGACAAATTGTATGTAGCTAGTGCACTCTGAGGGATTACGGGGCATTTATGTTTATGTTTAAAATAGGAGATAAAAGCATATGCTTAAACCATATGGCTGTAACAACGGGGATGGTCAGTAGAAAGAGAGATTTGTTGCTGGAAACTGCCCTAATAAATAAATCAGCAATATCCTTGAGAAGGTGAGAGGCGAAGCACAAAACACACCTGTCTTTCCTTCTAAGCTGGGAGCTGATTAAAGACTGTGTTTGTATTAATCTTAAGTCCCTAGTTCTTGGCACATAGCAGATACTGACTGAGATTTTGGATGAGCACATACACTTCACACTTAATCTGTGCCCAGTACCTTGTTGGATGATGTGCCATGGGGCATGGAGAAGTCAGAAGATGGTGGCCCCGTCTTCAAATGGTGGACTCACTAGCCGAAGTAACCTGAAGCAAAAGGGACAGGAGATGACTGGGTGTCAGTAGGAGATGAATGAGCACAGGATGGCTTTGTAGAGGAGATCTCTACTGCATATGGAGATAATTCAGAGAGAGAGAGTAGGGAAGGGAGAGGCAGTTCATTTGAAGGGACCAGCTGGGGAGAAGGTGCAGGTTATAATTTAGAAAATGCCTGGCAGAGAATTAAATCACCTAGATGTATCTGACTTGCGTTTCTCTTCCCTACCCAACGCACACAGTTAGCTTGTCACAATAAGCTTCATATTTTCTGGTTTTTGAGTTATGCCTTTACTTGTGAAGTTCCTTAGATGGCGTTACATGACTTTGGCAGGGGAAACATACAATTGTATCGGTATTGGTTGCTGTGACTAGAGAGGGTGGAGAAGTGGTAACCTTTTCTTTTCTCCATACGCCTTAGGTCAAAGTTGTCAGAAGAATATTTGCTTTACATAAATAATGCACAACAGAACCTGCAAAATTAAATATGTTTCCAGTGATGTCATGTATCCCATTCATGATAAATTGGAGACTGTGAAACTATATTTAGAATCTTTACACCTTGTGTGACTCATTTGTCCCATCAAATATATTTCCTGAGCCTGTCGTGAGGACCCTCATCTCCTTCCTTGCTTAAGGGACTTCTGGTGGGGACTGATGAACAGAAAAGGGTCTCATGTGCAGGTGTGAGGAACCAGGTGAATCAGGAGTTAGAGCCAGGAAAATGATCAGTTTGGGTAATCAGTTCGTGAATACTCTACATTTGACTCTATATAAATGAACCAGTGCCTCCAAAGATCTGAATTTCTGATTTTACTGAAATGTAACTATGAAAATAACATCCAGCATCCAAATCAAGTTTATGGAAACATACAGCCTGGGCAACATAGTGAGACCTCATTTCTACTAAGAAATTAAAAAAAATTAGCTGGGTGTGGTGGGACACACCTGTAGCACCAATTAATGGGAAGGATCACTTGAGCCCAGGAGTTTGAACTTGCAGTGAGCCATGACCACACCACACTACATTCCAGCCTGGGTGACAGAGTAAGACTACCTGTCTGTCTGTCTGTCTGTCTGTCTGTCTGTCTGTCTGTCTCTCTCTCTCTCTCTCTCTCACACACACACACACACACACACACACACACACACACACACACACACACAGTAATCAGCCCTCTTATGGTCAAGAGAATGCAGTTTGGAAGCAAATGGAGGATTTAAATTACAATTTGTAGTATTAACATGTCGCATTTTCCTCCTATCTCCTGTCTCCAATTATATGTTAGGATATTTCTCTCTCCCTCTCTCCTTCCCTTCTAAAATGACATTTTCTCCTTGTTAAATATGGAAAGTTTAATTCAGAATATAGAGAACATGTAAAGAATAAAGAAGAAAAATCATCCCAGCTCAAATCACTTGTTAACATGTGTTTCGTTAACATTCCCATCTTCGCTATAGACTGTCCTTGGAGGCCTCACTTCTCAGACAGTGACACCTAGGAGGTGAACTAGGAAGCGTTTAGAGCCTCAGCGTTGTCATCTGTTTTCTCAGGTAGTATGATGGCAGTTCCCTTCTGGAAGCCGTTCTGTTTTATGGCCTTCAGCTTTTCTGCTCTCAAGAACTTCTGCTGTTCTCCGAAACAAAGCTAGATTTTTAAAAATACTAAATGAAGTTGTTAATACAGGTATGAGGTGTAAAAATGTGAAGTTACTGTGAAGAAAGGCAATGAAATAGGATTTTATGTATAAACAAGAGAAAGCTGGTTACCGTGTTTTGCTAGTCTCTTCACTTTGCAAAGCAGTAGGTAGCCTTTTGCTGTGGTACGGTGTGCAGCTGCAAAGCATGTGCTGCCCGAGAGACAGTTACCATGTTGCATAGGCTGAGCATTGGAATTGAATTTTAAAGAAATCATTAAGTAGATTAAAATAATGTATAATTTTTTGTGTCATCGTTTATCATGAGGTTTGCAGGGAGAAAGAGTTGATGTGTTTGCCATCTAGTTTGCTGTTTCTTGCTGCCACATATAACTATTTTCTGAGTCTTGTGAACATTAAATGCATATAATGCAAATGTTGAATCAACTCCAGTGCTGCCTGCACACGAGAGACATGTCTTGCTTATCTGTTTTGTTTTGGGATTTTGGTTTAACTTTTATGGTACTTTATTTGGACAACAGATCCTTTGTCTGTCTGTCTCTGTGACACTCTGCGTGTGTGTGTGTGTGTGTGTGTGTGTGTGTGTGTGTGTGTGTGTGTGTTAGCAGGTGCCCTGTAGCACATACGCTGATGGGGCTCCTTGCTCTCATATAACTACAGGCAGAAAACAACTTCTGTAGAGTGATTCTCCTCTCACTCAGTCTTTCTGTGCACAGTGTTAGCGTAGATAAGAAACAGTTCCCACTTTCTGGAAACTTAGTTCCTACACCTCTATCTCATGTGGAAACGAATAAACTTGTTTCATGAGACTCCTTTAGCTCCCGAAATCTCAGTTAGAAAAAGAAAAATGAGACCTGTAAGGACGCGGAGCGACCTGAAAACGCTTCGCAGGAGGCGTCTGCGGGTCTGTTGTGGCTGCTGCCTCTGTTACTCTGATTGATTTCCCCTTAACCCTGAGTGTGAATGTCCACTGCTGTTTTTCAGGTAAAACTGAGGCTCTGGTTTCCAAATCTACCATCAAGATTAATTTATTTTTTTCTGTAAGTGTAGACTGCCAGCTTCCTGTTTTTAATCCCACCAGCTTCCAGTCAAAGATTTTCGCCGTATTTTCTTCCTGCGTTTGAGTGGCTAAACGCTATCCTATGTGTCATCAAAAGAGCATTCCCTGTAGTTTTGTGGAAACAAAGCAAGAAGTGATCCTAGATGAGGTCAGACAAAAGTCCAGCTTTCTGCGTCCAAGGTTTACCTCACTGAGTGGAATAATGGCTGAGTCTACTTCTGACAGCCTTGCCGTTTCTTTGCATAATATCTGCTTCATTGTCTCGATGTAGACAGAATATAATGCCAATAAAATGCCAGTGATGGCGTTGAACCAAGGTGAACCATTCCGAATCACCAGATTCTGTAATATCACTAATTATAGTGTCTTCTCAAACATGGTTACCCCCAAATCAAGGACTTTTATTAGAATAATGGTAACCACAGGTTCCTTTGAGTAAAATAGACAAAAATCCTGGTACACTTGTAGGTCTTGTGTATTTACACTGATTTTGAAGAAGTTAATGACATCTGACGTGAATTAGGTAAACAGGCATGCCTTGGAGATACTGTGGGTTGGTTCCAGCCTATTGCAATAAAGTGAGTCAATAACTTTTTGGTTTCTCAGTGCATGTAAAAGGTATGTTTACTATACTGTAGCTTATTAAGTATGCAATAGCATTATGTCTGGAAGAATGTACATACCTTAATTGAAAAATACTTTGTTGCTACAAATGCTAACAATCATCTGAGCCTTCAGTGAATTATAATGTTTGTTACTGGAGAACGTTCTGCTTGCATTGATGCTGATGGCTGCTGTGACTGTCAGGGTGGTGGTAGCTAAGGGCTGGGGTGGCTGTGGCAATTTCTTAAGATAACAGTGAGGTTTGCCTCATCAGTTGACCCTTTCTTTAATGAGAGATTTCTCGGTCGTGCAGTGCTCTTTGATAGCATTTTACTCACAGTAGAACTTGTTTTGAAATTGGAGTCAGTTGTCTTCAACCCTCCTGCTGCTTTATGAGGTAAGTTTGTGAAATACTCTAAATCATTTGTTATGACTAAAGGGACATTAAAAAAAAAAAGGAGGCTGGATGCAGTGGCTCACGCCTCTAATCCTAGCACTTTGGGAGGCTGAGGCTGGCGGATAACCTGAGGTCAGGAGTTTGAGACCAGCCTGATTAACATGGAGAAACCTCATCTTTACTAAAAATACAAAATTAGCTGGGCATGGTGGTACATGCCTGTAATCCCAGCTACTTGGGAGGCTGAGGCAGGAGAATCTCTTGAATCCGGGAGGCGGAGGTTGTGGGGAGCGCATTATCACTCCACTGCACTCCAGCCTGGGCAATAAGAGCAAAACTCTGTCTCAAAAAAAAAGAAAAGGAAAAACAATCTTTTATTGTCATTTCAAGCATGTTCACAATATCTCTACCAGAAGTAGATTCCATCTCAAGAAACCTCTCTCTTTGCTCATCCTTAATAAGCAATTTCTCATTTGTTAAAAGGTTTTTTTCTGTGAGTTTATAGCAATTCATTCACATCTTCAAGGTCTACTTTTAATTCGAATTCTCTTGCTATTTTCACCACATCTGCAGTTACTTCCTCCACTAATGTCTTGAACCCTTCAAGGTCATCTGTGAGGTATGACCTTGCATATTTTTTGAAACTCCTGTTGATGTTGATATTTTTGTCCTCTTCCCATGAGTCATGAATGTTCTCAATGGCATCTATAATGGTGATTTTTTTTCTGAAGGTTTTCAGTTTACTTTGCCCAGATGTATGGAGGAATCACTATCTATGGCTGCTTATATAGCCTTACAAAATATATTTCTTAATAATAAGACTTGAAAGTCAAATCTGTTCCTGGATCCTTGGGCTGCAGAATGGACATTATATTAGCAGCATGAAAACAACGTTGATTTTTTTGTACTTCTCCATCAGAACTCTTGGATGACCAGGTGCATTCTTAATGAGCAGTAACATTTTGATAGGAATCTGTTTTTCTGAGGAGTAGGTCTCAACAGTGGGCTTAAAATATTCAGTAAACCATGCTGTAAACAGATCTGCTGTCACCCAGGCTTTCTTGTTCTGTTGTGGAGTGCAAACAGGGAGATTTAGCATCATTCTTAAGAGCCTGGGGCTTTTGGAATGGTACATGAGCATTGATGGCCCTTAACTTAGAGTCACCAGCTGCATTAGCTACTAACGAGAGGCAGCCTGTTCCATGAAGCTTTGAATCCTGACATTGATTTCTCCTTCCTAGCTAAGAAAGTCCTAGATGGCATCTTCTTCCAATATGATGCTGTTTATCCACACTGAAAATCATTTGTTGAGTGTAGCCATCTTCATCAATGATCTTAGCTCTGTCTTCTGGCTAACTTGCTTTAGCTTCTTCATCTGCTTCATAGGGTACTTTTATGTTATGGAGACAACTTCTTTCCTTAAACCTCATGAGCCAACCTTTGGTAGCTTCCAGCTTCAGCTTCCTCCCCTCTCTCAGCCTTCACAGAATTGAAGAGAGTTAAGGCCTTGTTCTGGAGTAGGCTTTGGCGTATGGAATGTAATGACTAGTTTGATCTTCCCTCGAGACTACTAAAACTTTCTACATCTCAGCAATAAAGCTGTTTCACTTTCTTACCATTCACGTCTTCATGGGAGTAACACTTTTAACTTCCTTTAAGAACTTTATCTTTGCATGTGCAATTTTGCTGATTTTTTTTGGTCACAAAAGGCCGTACTTTCAGCCTGTCTCAGCTTTCCCTGTGCCTTCCTCACTGAGGTTAATTGTTTCTAGCTTTTGACTTAAAGAGATGTGTGACTCTTCCTTTCACTTCAACACGTAGAGGCCTTTGTGGGGTTAACTGGCCTAATTTCAATACTGTATCTCAAGTAATAGGGAACCTTGGTAGAAGGGAGAGAGAAAGACAGGAATGGCTGTCAGTGGAGCAGTGAGATCACACACACTTTTTTTTTTTTTTTTGAGACGGAGTTTCTCTCTTGTTACCCAGGCTGGAGTGCAATGGCGCGATCTCGGCTCACCGCAACCTCCGCCTCCTGGGTTCAGGCAATTCTCCTGCCTCAGCCTCCTGAGTAGCTGGGATTACAGGCATGTGCCACCGTGCCCAGCTAATTTTTTGTATTTTTAGTAGAGACGGGATTTCACCATGTTGACCAGGATGGTCTCGATCTCTTGACCTCGTGATCCACCCGCCTCGGCCCCCAAAGTACTGGGATTTATAGGCATGAGCCACCACGCCTGGCCTTCTTTTTTAAAAGACGGGGCTTCACCATGTTGGCCAGGCTGGTCTTGAACTTCTGACCTCAGGTGATCTGCCTGCCTCGGCCTCCCAAAGTGCTGAGATTACAGGCGTGAGCCACCGCGCCCGGCCTTTTTTTTTTTTTTTAACACACTTTTAATTAGCTAAGTGTGCTGTCTTACATGGGTGTGATTCATGGTACCCCAAAATAGCTACAACAGTAACATCAGAGATCCCTGATCACCTCACCAAAACAGATAAAATAATAATGAAAATGTTTGAGATACTGTGAGAATTACCCGAATGTGGCACAGATAAAGAAGTGAGCTCATGCTGTTTGGTAAATGGCACCGATAGACTTGCCCAATGCAAGGCTGCCACAAAGCTGTAATTGGTAAAAAATGCAGTACCTGTGAGGCACTCACAATACCTGTGAGTGTCATATAAAATGAGGTATGTCTGCGCCTGATTATGCCTTAGTCATAAAACTTGCAAAGATGTAGGAGGAATATTTTCCATGCTAACAGAATGTTTGTATTTAAATGATTTGGTATGAATTTGAGCTTTTCTCCAGGAGTAGAACAACCCAACCAGGCAGCTATCTGGAATCCATCCATTCAATCAGAAAATGTAAATAACTGGGGACATTTTCATCCACTGTCTACAAGGTGATTGAAATTTGTAAGAATGACTGAGAGTATTGTATGTGGCAGAGTGCCCTGAAATCATTATAGATGAAACTGTATTCAATATAAGTTAATATATATATTTTACCACCTTGTACCCAAGTCCTGTCATGGTTCTGGGTGACTGATCCCCTGACACCATTCCTCAAGGCTCATGGCCTCTCCACCTCTACCCCATTTTATCAATTGCCTTTGTAGCCAAGTCCTCTACCTTGTCGTCTCCTGGAACAGTTTCTTCCATGGTGAAAAAACAGTTTAGCCCTTCCGCTCTGACCACAGCCTTTCACGTCCTCTCCCGTGGAAGTACCAGTGTTTGGACTCTGTCAAGGCCTCCAGATGGGGGATGGCTTGGCTTTTCTTCTGCCATCCCCATCCTGCCTTCCCTTCCATTCTTCAGTGCTCAGCCCGCAGCATCCGTGACTTCGCCTAGGCCTTGTCAATATCCTCTGCTCCTTCTGTCCCCACTGTTTTTCTGACATACTCACCTGGAAATCCTGCATCCTGCTGCTAGCCAGCTGCCCACTTCTCCATATACATTTGGCTGCTGATGGCTGCAGGAGAAAATGCCACAGCTATCTAGCCCTGAAACACTAAGAATTCACGACCTATGCTCTCAGCTGGTCTCTTAACAGTCTCAGAAAGTTCTTTTTTATTTCTCAAGCTGTTGTTTCCTGTTTCTCAATTTTACAGAAAATTGAGAACAAATACCTACACAGGCAGACATTTGTTCACAGTGCCCATCTAATCGTCACGTCTCCTCTGTTTGCAGTCTGCCATGGCTCCTCTTTGCCCCGAGTCTAAAATCTAAATCCTTTTATTTGACCTTCAAGACTCATCATGGCCTGGAATTTTGCTTAGCTCCCCAGATTCTTCTATTACTCGTCTACTTATCACACATTATTTGCCAACTGTTTTGAGCTAGATTGGGTTTCTGGTAAGCGTAGGCTTTCTCATCTCTGGGGTGTGCTGCTCCCTTATCTGAAACACCTTCCTGGCCCCTAGCTCACACCTCCTCCCTCCGTGCTTCGCCTGATTGTCTCTTTTTGCCCTCCTGTCTTAGCAAAGATGTATTTTATACCAAAGAGCATTTCCAAACTCTAAGTCCCACCCCTTCTCCTCACCAGGGAATAAGCTAAGCGCCACTTCTTTGCCCTTGCTTCCACCCTGAACTTTCCTTGTGGCAGTTCTCTTCCAGTAGTGCCTGGTGATTTGTCTGTTTCTCACCATAGACTGCTTGCTTTGTGAGGGCAGGGGCAGCATCTGTGTTTACTCATGGTTGTATGCCTAGTACCTGGTTTTGGGTCTTGGCACTCTGTAGATCCTTCATAAAATTTTTTGAGTGAATTAATGGATTGGTAAACTATTCATTAAATGATTACTGTGTGATAAGTCATGACAGTATCAGTTAACATATATTGTCAGGCGCGGTGGCTCAAGCCTGTAATCCCAGCACTTTGGGAGGCCGAGGCAGGTGGATCATGAGGTCAAGAGATCGAGACCATCTTGGTCAAAATGGTGAAACCCCATCTCTACTAAAGATACAAAAAATTAGCTGGGCATGGTGGTACGTGCCTGTAGTCCCAGCTACTCAGGAGGCTGAGGCAGGAGAATTGCCTGAACCCAGGAGGCGGAGGTTGCGGTGAGCCGAGATCGCGCCATTGCACTCCAGCCTGGGTAACAAAAGCAAAACTCCATCTCAGAAAACAAAACAAAACATATATTGACATTACCACACATGAGGGATTTTTTTGTTTTTTGAGACTGCCTCCCTCTGTCACCTAGGCTGGATGCAGTGGTGCAATCTCACTGCAGCCTCTGCCTGAACTACTCAAGCATTTCTCCCACCTCAGCCTCCAGAGTGGCTGGGATGACAGGCACGTATCACCACACCTGGCTGATTTTTGTAGTTTTTGTGTAGATGGTGTTTCGCCATGTTTCCCAAGCTGGCCTTAAATTCCTGGGCTCAAATAGTCGCCTGCCTTGGCCTCCCAAAGTGCTGAGATTACAGGCTCAGTCCTGGGGGTTTTTCTAATAACTTTATTAATACTATTTTTTTTTTCTCGCAGTAACCCTATGGGATAGCATCTCAGAAACTGACAAAATCAGAAATGTGTCAGTTTCTAAATAAGGAAACCTTGGAATGGTTGGCTGTACTTTTTTTTTTTTTTTGAGATGGGGTTTTGCTCTTGCTGCCCAGGCTGGAGTGCAATGGCACGATCTTGGCTCACTACAACCTCCGCCTCCCGGGTTCAATGGATTCTCCTGCCTCAGCCTCCTGAGTAGCTGGGATTATAGGGGCCTGCCACCACACCCAGCTAATATTTTTTATTTTTAGTAGAGACGAAGTTTCACTATGTTAGCCAGGTTGGTCTTGAACTCCTGACCTCAGAAGATCCACCCACCTCAGCCTCCCAAAGTGCTGGGCTTACAGGCATGAGCCACTGTGCCCGGCTGGTTGGCTGTACTTTTAACCACTACTCTGTCTTGTCTCTGCATGTGTGGGCAAGAACTTTTTTAGGTTCTGAGGAGGAGGGTGGGGGTTGGGACAAGTTGCACATGTTTCCTGCCTCAGAAGAACCATGGCCCAGGGAAAGAGGCAGCAAAAGGAACAACTCTTCCAGTATGACTTGATCAGTCTCCTGATGGACATCTGTACAGGGCACTGTAGAAGGACAGAAGAGATTTTTACTTGAATTCTTTGTAGATTATCATTATTAGCTTGTGTGTGTAAGTAGTTTATATTTGGTATACACATAACCTGGAATATACGTTCAAATTACTGTAACAAAATCTAACACTATAAAACTGTAAATGGAGACGATATTGTCAAATACCTTTCATCTACAAAGGAAAGTTAAAGAGATTTATTGTTAAGTTTTCTAGATTGCCAGCTCTCTAGTACTCAAAAAATAAAATTATATTTACTGAAATTGAAGTGACACTCATCTTTGTTTTAAAAAAAAGGAATGTAACAAAATATATTGATGTGTGCAGTTGAAAAACGTGATTTGTGAAATGCGTTGTTGTTGATCTTACAGGAGAATCATGAAAAAAGTCTCCATGGAGCCATCTGAGCGCCTGGCTAGTCTCCAGTCTCTGTGGGACAGCCAGACTGTGGCTGAGCAGGGCCCCTGTGGTGAGCATTGCATTTTAAAATTGAAATGTGAATAGCTGGATGGATATCCCCCTGCCAGGAAGTTAAGTCTATTCCTAGTGTGCTACTGTAAAGGTACAATTAGTTTCAAGGTGTAATTAGCAGTGCACAGACTTTAGATTGGTGGACAAAAGTCCTATATTTAAGCTGTATTGCATCCTGCTATATACTTACTATAGAACAGGGAGGAGAATCTTTGCTGCTTTCCGCCCCCGAAAAGGAAAAGGATAATCAGCATCGTGAACATCGGCCATATTTTAAGCTTTTAAATTTTAATTTAAAAATCATTTTTTCAAAAGCCTGTCAGTGTTTTTGTTGTCTGTTTCAGGTGGATTTTCTCAGATGTATGCCTGTGTTTGTGACTGGCTTGGATTTTCATACAGGGAAGAAGTACAGTGGGTAAGAATATCTGTGTACATGTGCGTGAGCACACACTCCTGGAGAATATTCTAATATTTGGCTGGCTTAGTTTTGTTTTCTTCCCCTTCATTTATTTTTCACTTAAAATCTTTATTTCTCAGATTACATAGAAACCTTTCATTGTCATTGTCTAATTCTCACTGTCTCTCTTGCATTCGTGACCATCTGCATGGACTGATGACATGACCAAATGATATTTCAAATAGGATGTGGATACAATTTATCTTACCCAAGATACCAGGGAGTTGAATTTACAAGATTTTAGTCATCTTGACCACAGGTAAGCCACTTCTTTCTTTCCTTTCTTCTACTCCTATTTTTTTTCCCAGAGCTGCAGTTCTTCATTGGCACTTAAGGCTGTCCATTATCTCCAAAGAATCATTTTATAAGAGAAATCAGGAGGATCTAAGAATCTCTGGATTTTGCCTTTTAAGTTACAGTTTCAAATGTGTTTATCAGTGTGGATGACGTGTGGAGGTGCATGTGTGTATCCAAACTCCAGAGTTCATAGTTAGAAAATGTGCTGAGTTTTACCATAAAAACCATGTAATCCTTAGGTTCTTATATCGGCCTACAAAAGTCTCTTTACCCTATCAATAAGATTTAATATTATTTTACCTAATTGCCATTTAGAATGTTTTTTCAAGGATGAACTTTTATACTGAAATTCTAAGGTACGACTTTTAGTTCAGAGTTTCTTTATGAATTAGGCATTGGTAGGGTGTATATGTGTATGGTGAAAATCAGTTTGCCAATATTTGCCTTGTGATAGTGCTAATAAAGTCATGAAACCTGTTACAAGTTATTAGGGAGACTTTTTGGTTTAAGATGTTGACTTGAATATATTTAGGGCTGTGGCTTGTGAGATTCAGGCCTCAGAGAAAAGCTTCATTTGGTTCCCACATCTCTTAGCAAGAGCAGACCTGGCAAATTTATTTTGCTCTGTAACAAAGTCGAGCCTGGCCCTGTTCCAGGATGTCTGGTAATTTATCCTGGCCTATCTCAATCTCCTTAGCCCTGGACGTGCTGCTACTTATTGTAGGTAGGCAGGGATCATCCCTACTTAATAAACTTCAGCCCAATAAATCTTTTCTCTGATTGGAATTGAGAGAGAAATTTGGGATTCCAGCTATATCTTTTGTGTCATAGACAACTGGAATGTCACAGAGGATTGTTCTTGCCTATATGTCATCTCGGCACCAGCATCTTGCTCCCCAAAATACCGTTTTGAATTAGTTTTCCACCCACCTAGCAGGAAATCCAGAATTGCAGTGTGGTCCCTGAACAGTTCTAGCCATCTGAATCTTCCTCTTGTACAGTAGCAAAAGAAAAAAGACTGACATTTGTTACCTGTCCCTGCTGATCTTATCAGAAGTTTTTTTTTAAGTACTTCAAATTGTCGAGCTCATAGGAGCAGATAAAAGTTTTCTAAAATTCAAATTTTTGCTTGAAGGATATAATTTTACAACTTTACTATTTGGAAAAAAACCCATATTATCAAGTGAAGTGATATATTGAAGTGATCAGATTGCTTCTTACCTTTTAGAGGGAATGTCTACCAAATCCCAAATCTGAATAACTATACATTGTAATTTTTTCATGATAGTCCATTGAAAAAAAGAAGCTGATTCTGCTTAAAAATGCAACTATCACACAAGCACTTTTCATTGAGACAATGATCGCTTTGATACATAGAGGAACATACTTCTCATTTTTCATTTTGAGGATACTTCTTATTTTGTTACATGGGATATTAAAATGTTTGTACTCAAGGGCTAAAATTTAGTAAAATGAGTAATTTTTACTGCTTCACCAAGAATATTCTAAAACGAAATTGCTGTTTGTTTAAAAAACCAGGAGCTTGTGTCAGTGAAGATTCCCGCCTTGGCTTATGCTGAGGTGCTAGCAGTTTTCCCCACCATTGCTTTTGTACGTTCCATCCAGAGGTTGACGCAGTGAAAGGATAAGGGTGTTGTAGTGTTGTCATGAAAACAGTTTGAACCTATGAACCTCCTGAAAGAATCTCAGGGTCCCCTGAGGGTCCAAGAATCATCCTTGGAGAACATCTGGCCTATGGAAGTGAAGAGACTGTAGGGCAGTTAGAGGCATTGTTCTGGATTTACTTTATTATGCCATAAAGATTTTCATACCGTTGATAGGTATGTATAGGGTCAGTGCCACACTTTTCAGCTAATCCACCATGTTTGATTTGGTCTCATCTACCAACTGACCCACCATGTTTAATTACTCTCTCAGCAAAGGGAAACTATATTTAAATAAGCCACTAAATACAGTTACCTGAAATGTGTAGCATGGTATTCAAAAATGAGAAATTTGTCAAACCTTTTAGAATTTTTCTAAAAGGATTTACTAATTCCTTGGTTGGAGAATTTTCAGTTCATCAGTAAAGACTGCATTAGTGGGGTACACCTAAATCATCTACTTTTCCTGCTAAATTAAGGAGCTAGAAGGACATTTGTCATTGCTGAGACTCTAGATGAAGATTTGGAAAACTTTTTTTTTTTGGTCAAGGACCAGATAGTAAATATTTTAGACTTCATGAGCCAGACAGTTGCTTTTGCAGTCATGCAGTTCCACTGTGGTAGCTTGAAAGCAAGCCTAGGCAATACATGAATGATTAGTGCTGTGTTCCAATAAAACTTTATTTGCACAAATAGGTGTTGTGGGCTGTAGTTTGCTGATACCCACTCTAGATCAGCCACCTCTAATGTAGGATGTATGTACCCAAAGAAAAATTCAAGATGGGCTACAAAAAAGTAGTAGAACTTTATATTTATTATTGATTCATTTTAATATTTCTCCTTGTTTTATAATATGTGTGTAAATATTACTATTGTAGTCTTTGCAATGCAATAACTATTAAATAATAGATAGTAGGCTGGGCGCAGTGGCTCAAGCCTGTAATCCCAGCACTTTGGGAGGCCGAGGCGGGTGGATCACGAGGTCAAGAGATCGAGACCATCCTGGTCAAAATGGTGAAATCCCGTCTCTACTAAAGATACAAAAAATTGGCATGGTGGCGTGTGCCTGTAATCCCAGCTACTCAGGAGGCTGAGGCAGGAGAATTGCCTGAACCCAGGAGGCGGAGGTTGCGGTGAGCCGAGATCGCGCCATTGCACTCCAGCCTGGGTAACAAGAGCAAAACTCCGTCTCAAAAAAAAAAAAAAAAAGATAGTACTCAAAAAATTTTTACTGTTTTTTTACTAGTCTTACTACTAAAATTAGAGCCAGGTTGTATATAAAGAGAGTGTTCTCAGTCCTTTTAGATGGCTTTTATTGATAGTATTTTGCTAATTGAGTTATAGTAAACTTTATCGGCTGAATATTTCTGTGTAGTAGAAGCTTGAATATGCTAATGCATGAAGGAATCAGTGGGCACTGAAATAGTATTAGTTGTCTGGTAGGGTTCATTGTAGTGTAACTTGATGTGAGGTGTGGGTCATTCTCCTAACTCTGCTGGTGTTTTTCTCATTGAGAGTGAGTTATGGAGAGGGGGAGTTAGACAATTTGGAGGTGTCAGAGAAGACATTAAATGGACTGTGTGTGGGCTGGAGTTTGTTAGCAAACATGGGCAATCATCGTCATATGTATACCTGAATTTTCCCACAATGACAGTTGGTTCCTCTGTTCCCTGTTTGCATGTATTTGACCATATGTTCCCTATTTGAACATAATCAGATACAAGCAAGCAACCCTGTTTGTGATTTTTATTTATTTAATAGTGTGAAATGGTTATACTTCTTATTTCAATGATATTTGTCAATTATATTTTATTAGAGTTTTTGTGGGGTTTTCTTGTGATTTTTATTTATTAAAATGAGACTCTACATGCATTTGTATGTAGAGATCTGTGAACTTCATATTATAGCTAGACTTCTTCCCAGAGAGCTGTACGTGTTTCATAGAGTCAGTAAGAAAAAAACAAGGGATTGGCCATCCTTCAGAACTTCATTTTTTCATACCACTTTTTCTCGCCATTATATTTAGTCTTCATACCTAGAAACATCCCTTTGTAACAGTCCTTAAAAGCTTTAGTTAGTGCTTCTGGAAGGGAAGTTCAGTGAGGGCCAGGCTGTGTGTGTCTTGCTCATGCTGTGTGATGTGAAACTCTAGAGTCAAACCTTTGTCCAGGAATGAAGGGTGTTTAAGGGACGGTGATCTGCTCTAGTGGAGCAAATGGGAAGCCTGGAAGGGAGAGAGGATTGTTTCTTTCTGGAAAGCCGTCAGATTACTCAAATATTTTCTACCACCATGCTCAGGTTGGCAGTTACAGGTTTAATGTCATTCTTAACCCCATTTTGCTTCAAGCCATGGCTAAATCCTGTCTGGATTCTTACACAGTTCCATTTGTTTCTTTGAGTTTACTTATCCAGGTCATTATTTTCCTCTGCCTAGAGGTTTGTAACTACCATTTTCCCAGGACCAGTTCAGATTCATAGTGGGGGATTTGAGTCATGGGAGAGGCACTGACGTTAATGTTACAGGTCTAAGAGGAAACATGGCTTTGGCAGCTTGCTCATCTGAGAGCACACAGATGGAGCAACCAACTGTTTGTGTGGGACCCCCGTCACCACACCTGGGACCTGGTTTTAGAAGGTGCAGGTGTGGTGACAGGGCAGTGCCTTGGTCACTCTTCTATCACCAAGAGCCCCTACTACTGTCCTCACCCCTCTGATTTGCCTAGGATCTGCTCTTCTTCAGACATAGGCCGAGTGTTAGGACACTGTGTCCTTATATCGTGTGATCTGTAGCCTCATGAACTGAAGGATGGAGAGGCACATGCATTGTCCTGTCCTGGGGCTGCTTTATTATACATCCAGCATGCTGTTCTCTTTTCATTGTGAACTTGGCTTCCTATTTCTCTGTATCTTGCTACCTCGCTAAAACCTATAAGATCTATCTAGGTGCTTGAAGGTAATTTATAAGCAATTTGAATGTTGTGATAATGTTTTCTTATTTACTGTGGTTCTATCATAATGGAATCTAGGACCAGTCACACTTACTGCTGAATGAGCATTCAGAAGTAAGAATGACAGTGATCGTGCTAGATCTAGCCAGTTAGTCTCTGGAGGACAGTAATTAGGAAGTACTTGGAAAAATGCCCACTCTGGTGTTATTTATAAAATGTCCAGTTGGCATTATATTTAAGCATATTTTTTCCATTCTGTTTTAGGTTATCAGTGGGCCATAGGAAAAAGAAAGCACAGATTGAAAATTTGTTAGAAATTTTTCATGGATTTCTCAAAAGGTCTATGAGCTGACATGTTAAAAAAAATTTAATTACACTGTAATTTGGAGTGGTAGGGAATTATGAAGGTAGAGGTAATGGTGCCGAGAAAAAGAAAGTGTATAGCTTTAACTACATCAGTTTCTCTTGTACCTGGAAGATTTTTAAGAGGCGCTAATGTCATCAGTTCTTTGTAGACTCAATGACATGCATCACTGAGCTTCAACTTGGCTCCAGGAGTCCAGGTAGCAGATTCATGCTTTTGTGTTGTCATATTTCTTACTGACCAAGGTGACATTCTTGAGTGTGATACTATCAGGAAAGAGTTGTGAGTGTGCATTATGTTTGGCAAGGTTGTCCTAAGGGCACTGCTGTCATTCTTTTCTAGTCAAAGCTCCATTTATTTATTCCTTGTCTCATGTTGAGAGCATTGCTGTTTGGAGGGCGGAGTCAGGTGTGGACCGCATGGGCTTCTATTTCCATTCCCGAATTTGTCTCAATGGTTCTGTGGAACAATGGTCCTCAACCTGAGGAACTCTACGGGATGAATAAGATGATGAAGTGTTGGGGATGATAGAACTTGTTTTTTGTCTGTTTTTTTCTCATTTTTATTTATGAGTGTGTGTATGTTTTATACTGCGCTTAATATTAAGCTGTGGTGCTATAGTACATGAGTATGATCTATAGATTAACACATTTTTTAGAGGGGTACTCAAAATTCTTTGCCTTCGGGAATGAGTGATCAAAAAATGTAGAGACCACTCATTTAGACCTCTAGGAATGTCCTCGTCTGCAAACTGTTTTTAGGTGTTTACATCCTTCATAGGCTTGGTGAGTAGTTGCACTAATAATTTAATATACAACACATGTCTCTATGTAAGTTAGGGTGGCAGGAAGGGATAGCTAATTTGTGGCATTCTTAACTTTTTAAAGCTCTTCAAATCCCATTTTCAAAATAGATGGAATGGAGAAAAGTCTAAATTATTCCCAGGAAGGCTATCAAATGAATATGTCCTGAAATGATAGTGCTGGCCTCTGAGTTTTACCAGCCTTTCCACGAGCGTGCATAATCCATTGTGTGCATGCATGGAGCGTGAAGAGTGGCAGGGCTGCATTCTTGCATTAAAACACCTCCTTTGAGCCTGTAAATGTTTGTAAGATTTATTAGGGGGAAATCTTCATTCCGTGGTATGTGGATATGCTAAAAATAATCACGGTGTTGTTCATTTACTGCTCGCTCTCTCTGTGCTTGTCTCACATTGCAGGTTGTGGGGCTTGCTAGATGTCCTTTAAATCCATCAGTGTTTTTGTTCTTTAACACTTTCCTGGTGTATTTAACACTGTCTATTTAAAAGTCTCAGTGTTTTTAAAATTTCAGGGAGATGGCAGGCAGGAGAAAGGGACTGTACAATTGTCACTTAGAATGCATCTTAATACTCTTGTAGAAACACAAAAAATTAGCTGGGTGTGGTGGCACATGCGTGTATTCCCAGCTACTCCGAAGGCTGAGGCAGGAGAATCACTTGAAGGTAAAGTGATTGAAAGGTGAAGGTTGCAGTGAGCCAAGATTGCGCCACTGTACTCCAGGCTGGGTGACAGATCAAGACTGTCTCAAAAAAAAAGCTGGACACAGTGGCACGTGCCTGTAGTCCCAGCTACTCGGGAGGCTGAGGCTGGAGGATCGCTTGAGCCCCGGAGTCCTGGGCTGTATTGCGCTATGCCATTGGGTGTCCGCACTAAGTTTGGCATCAACATGGTGACCTCCTGGGGGTGGGAGATCACCAGCTTGCCTAAGGAGGAGTGAACCAGCCCAGGTCGGAAACAGAGCAGGTCAAAACTCTCGTGCTGATCAGTAGTGGGATCGCACCTGTGAATAAACACTGTACTCCAGCCTGGGCAACATAGCAAGACCCTGTCTCTAAAAAAAAAAAAAAGACATTTAAAAACCAGAAACCAAATGATTGGTTAATTGTGATGGTGATCTGAAAATCTGTGGGTATACTATACATCCTGGGTTCCTCTGTAGAGTATGAAGACTCTTTTGATGGTGAGGGAGGCATGTTAGTCACTAGTGAGATGATAGTGGTTAAGATGACAGTGGTTAAGACACGGGATCATGAGTCACACTGGCTGGGATTGAATCCTGGCTCTGCCTCAGCTAGGCTTGTAACTGTACATGTATCAAACTTCCCTATACCTTCCCAGTGTTCATCTGTAAAATGGGCTTAATAATTATACCTCTTCTCTGGGGTAATTATGAAGACTGTATGGATAAATATATTTAAAGCACTTTGTGTTAATACATAAAAATGTTTAAATAATTGCTTGCTCTTTTCATATTCTAAAAGGTCTTCCCTTTTTTAAAATGAACAATATCTGGGGGCCGGGCGCGGTGGCTCAAGCCTGTAATCCCAGCACTTTGGGAGGCCGAGGCGGGTGGATCATGAGGTCAAGAGATCGAGACCATCCTGGTCAACACGTGAAACCCCGTCTCTACTAAAGATACAAAAAATTAGCTGGGCATGGTGGCACGTGCCTGTAATCCCAGCTACTCAGGAGGCTGAGGCAGGAGAATTGCCTGAACCCGGGAGGCGGAGGTTGCGGTGAGCCGAGATCGCGCCATTGCACTCCAGCCTGGGTAACAAGAGTGAAACTCCGTCTCAGAGAAAAAAAAAAAAATGAACAATATCTAACGTGACAAATTTTCTTAATTGAAAAAATAAAATAAAATTAGAAAATCCTGGCCAGGCGCGGTGGCTCAAGCCTGTAATCCCAGCACTTCAAAAAAATAAAATAAAATAAAATGAGAAAATCCTTATATTACAGAAAATTTTGGATTTCCAAAAACTAGTTCATGGTTCTTTTTTTTTTTGAGACAGAGTTATGTTCTTGTTACCCAGGCTGGAGTGCAATGGCGCGATCTCGGCTCACCGCAACCTCCGCCTCCTGGGTTCAGGCAATTCTCCTGCCTCAGCCTCCTGAGTAGCTGGGATTACAGGCACGCACCACCGTGCCCAGCTAATTTTTTTGTATTTTTAGTAGAGACAGGGTTTCACCATGTTGACCGGGATGGTCTTGATCTCTTGACCTCGTGATCCACCCGCCTCGGCCTCCCAAAGTGCTGGGATTACAGGCGTGAGGCACCGCGCCCCTCTCTTTTTGTTTTTTAAAGATGGGGTCTTGCTGTATCACCCAGCTGGAGTGCGGTGCCTCGATCACTGCTCCCTGCAGCCTTGACCTCCTGGCTCAGTTGACTTCCCGCTTCATCCTCCTCAGTAGCTGGGACTACAGGCATGCACCACCGTGCCTGGCTAAGTTTTATTTTTTTAACATTAATGATTTATTTGTAAAGATGGGATTTCACCATGTTGCCCAGGCTGGTCTTGAAAACTCCTGTGTAAAAGCTATCCATCTGCCTCCGCTGCCCAAGGTTCTGGCTGATGTTTGGAAACCCTTCCTCTTATGTCAGTTAACTGCATCAGCACTTAGTGAAAACATGAGGAGGGTCAGTCCTGCCATAAACTCCATCAGGGAAAATCGGGTAGTGCTTTGCGGTGAGCACAGCAGTAGGGATGTCCATGCAAACGTCAGATTAAATATTTATTCATGATCTGCTTATATGCTCACTTATTACTGTGTCCTAAGAAAGCCATCCAGGAAAATGAACTCTCAGAAGTGAGATTAGTTACATACTGTCTTGTGTATTTTGTGATTTCTGTTAAAATGAGACCTCATCAGAGTCTTGATTAGTACTGGCAACATAATTTGTTGATTTTATGCAAACTTGTTTGTTCCATGCAGGCCTGCGTTTCCTTGATCCTTGGAATTCATGTTTTTCTGGCTGTCATGGTGGCTTGATGCCCAGAGAGTAATGAATTCTAGGGTTCCTGATTGTCTCTAGACTAGACCTTGCCTCTGACGTAAAGCATTTGCTGAAGGACTTCCTGGGCACTTGGTCTTACAGTGCAAGCCCCTCATTCTCAGCATTTTGCACCCAGGCTGAGAAGTATTAAGCATCTGAGAAACTGAGGTTTTACCTGTTGGTGTGCGTAGCTGTAATTTATTACTTTTGTTTCTATTTCAATACCTAAGGTATGAACATTCCATAATTTATCCATTTTACCGAATGTTGGTCAGACATTTTGGTTAGTGAATTGACTTGTTATCTGTAATGCTGCTAAGGCCATCCTTGAACCTGTCTCCCTAGAGAAAATTGTGCACATAGGTACCAGGATTCAAATCACTGTAAATTTAACCACTGTGTTCACCATTTAACACAAGAAATAGGCGACTGCCTCACCTTAAAAGACTTAATATACATCAATTTTCAGTCACGGTTCCCTCCTTCTCTGCCTTCACCACCCAGTTATAATAAAGATGCTCCTTTATAGTTTTATCACAGAAGTATGCCTGTTTTGATTGGCATTGCATTACAGCTATAAATCATTTTGGAAAGAATTCTTTTGCCTTGGCCCTCGTTCTAGCCTCTGAACCCACCTTCTTCCTTCACTCCTCCCATGTATCTGATACATCATGTCTGCCTTGCAGAGATTGTTTCCCTGCCTCTGATACTTCCCACTGATATTGCAGAAATTAACTTTCTGAAACATTTCTGTTTAAAAGCTTTCTGGGACTACCTTGCATGCATGCTGTCATGCCCCCTAACTGTAGCTTTCAGGTCTTATTTCTAGGTGCTAAGTGTTCTGGTTATCTACTGCTATGTAACAACGTATCTCAAACTTAATGGCCATAGCAAGAACAGTCAGGAGACAGAATGAAGGCTTCCTCATTCATGTGTCTGGTGCCTGATGCTGACTGGCTGCTGAAAATGTGGCCTGTACTTCCTCCCAGCAAGGCAGCGCTGGGTTCCATGGGTGAGCTTGCCATGAGAGAGCCGGGTAGAAGCTGTATTACCTTTTCTCATCTAGCCCTGACAGTCCTGTAGTTTGAAGGCCACCTGTCTTGTTTTTAGTTTCTGGTAATCATGAATGTAGCTCTTAAAAATAAATAAAATCTATATTTTTATGCGAACATAAATTTTGATTTTCCTTGAGTGATTTCCTTCCTAGAAGTGGGATTGCTGGGTCAGATGCCAGGTGTCTGTTAAACCTAATAAGATCCTGTCAACCTGTTTTCCACACTGAGTGTATCATTTTGCATTCTCGGCGGCCATATTTGAGAGTGCCAGTTGCTCTGTGTCCTGATCAGCACTTGGTGTTGCCAGTTTTTTCCCTCTTTTTTAAACCATGCATCTCTGTTTGGTTTTTCCCTAATTATTTTCTTATGGCTAAGAATTCTGAGCATCCTTTCCTGTGCTTATTTGCTGTGCATGTATTTTATTTAGTGAAGTGTCCGTTTAGATCTTTTGCTTATTTAAAAAATTGGGGTGATTTATAATTTTTGAAAGTTCTTTATGCATTTTGGATATAATTCCTTTTTCAGAAATGGGACTTGTAAATATTTTCTGTCAGCATGTGGCTTGCCTTTTTCTTAACATCTTTTGTGGATCAAAAGATTTTAATTTTGAATAAAGTCCAGTTCATCAATTTTTTTCTTTTCCTATCGTGCTTCTCAGAGACCTAAAAACTCTTAGACTAAGCCATACCTTACTCTGTTGCCCGTTTCTTCTGCTTAGAATATGTGTGTCATCCCACTCCCTGATCTCTGAGTGCTCAGTAACATCCTCTTTCACAACTTGTTAGTCTTGATTAGCACCCGTTTTATATGCACACATAGTATTTTGTATTCCCCCACCTCACTGGGGCTTGTTTCACCGTATTATAGCTGTTTTTCCTTCCTAAGTCTCCTGCTAGGCTGTGCCGGGCCGTCAGTCTTACAGGGCGGTGGGTGACCATTTTCTGTGTTCATTTTTGCATCAGGCCCAGTGATTGATGCAGGATGGCTGGTATTTGTTGAACATAAGAATGGATGGAATTGCTGGATATGCTCAGGTTCCCATGCCGTTGTACATGCTGTTCCTAATTTCTTCAAATACTCTGTTCCTGTCTTCCTGGCTGGTTGGTTTCCTTCTGATCTTTTTTTTTTTTTTTTTTTTTTTTGCCAATCAATGAGAGCTTGCAAGGCTGCTCAGGTTGGCCTTGAACTCATGGCCTTGCCTTCGCAAGCGCCACGACATCCGGCCGGAGCCACTTTGGGCCCCTCCTTCTGATCTTTTAAGCGGGTAAACCATTTCCCCATTTACTCCAGGCTGAATTACTTGCTGTCCTACTGTGCTCTTAGGGCTTTTTGTTTGTTTTTTTCAACATTCCCCCCATTGTACTACAGATGGTTGAGTAGGGGTGTTTCTTTACCACTGGAGTGTGGAAGAGGAACAAGAGCTGCACTTCTTTTTCGTGTCTTAGCTCTCAGAACCTAATAACCTTGCCTCGTACTAAGGACTAAATAACTATTCACTGAGTATGATATGCGCTTGTCTCCTCCTAGTTGTTTTTAACATTACAAAGCCTGTGCATTAACATAATTTAGAGAAACGTGGTAGGCAAACCATGCCAATATGCTTAGTCTCCATCGTCCTAATGAAGAACTTTTTCTAGAGCAAAACGTTGTTTATGTTATTTGTAGAAGATTTAATTTTGTAAAATGGATTATGAATATGAATCACAGAAAAATTTAAAAACTAAGAATTTTGTTAGAAGAAATTAATACCACCTTTAATGCTAGCACGGTATCCTTATGACATTTGGCTATATTTCTTTCTTTTCTTAAGAAAAGTGGTTATTTGCTAGCATTTATATCTTATTTTATATGTAGATTTTATTACCGTTATTGATTATATCACACAAATGTACACTTTAGAATGCTGTATGTCTTAAAAATGTAATATTGTACCATCAGCATTTTTGATGTTAAGTATTGTATGTAGAGATGATGCTGTTTTACCTGTTCATTCATGTAAAACCTGTTTCTATAAAATGATGTGCCTTTAAGTTCCTGAAAATGACTTCATCTATGACAAAAGCCACTTAAACTTCAAATCAGATCATGTGACAGAACAGAATACACAAGAAAGAGGTTCTGTCACTCCTTGACATTAAATCCACAAAAAACATGAGATGAGACTGCTTTGCCACAGTTCTGAATGTTGAAATATGCAGGAGAACTCTCAGTGTGGGCTTCGGGGGCCACTGTGTCATAAGATGGAATTCACCCATAGAGAAGCTACAACCTGCAATTAGGCAGTAGCGGGAGATGCAGGGAGCTGTTGTGAGCACAGAGCATGTGGTCAATGGCGGGGACGAAGAGAGTGAAGACTATAAACCAACTGTTGAAAGAGTTGTTGTTCTCCTTTTTAATCTAAAACTTAAAAAAAAAATTAAACTTAGGGAAAGTTAGTAAAGAGGCTTGTCAGTAGAAAACCTGTGATGTGGAAACACGTGACTGAATCTGCCTATTTCTCTGGATATTTTTTTCTTCTGTTACTTGTGGGCACTCATCTTTTGAAAGCATGTCTGTTGAAACTGCACACGTGGTGCCTCAGAGCCAGGGTTCTGACTGTCCTTCTGTCCCTTCGGCCTAGTTTCACTTTATTTTCTGAGCATGTGTTCCTTCATCTGTATGATGTAAACAACAGTAACTCCTGGGGTTGTTTTGAGATTTAAATGAGCTGGTCTATGCAGAGTGCCAAGCATAGGACCATCACCCACAGCTATGAGATAGTATTGCATCTCAGCCCTCTTTCCACCTTCTGCCTTTCTTTTCTATTTCAGTAGAAATTTGAGTATCTGCCACTTGTCCTGCATGAGTATAAAACTCAGATACAGCCTGCCTAAAGCTAAAAAACTGAAGTAAACAAAGTCTTGATTTTCAAACAACTCAACAGTTGGGGGTGGTAGGGGACTGATGCTTAAAGCAACAAACTATAAGATAAAATGAATAAGTGCCAAATAGAGAGGTGGGGTTTGACCAGGGGAGGACTTAAGGAGGTGAGGATGTGTGATAGTGGCATTTAAGGACGCATAGATTTTCATAACTGAACAGAGCACTAAAAAATTATTCTGAATGTGAAATTGCACAATCATGTTAGATGAGTAACGAGTTGTCAGCTTTTTGTCTTGATCACGGAATGAGTTGTGGGAGCTTAGGCTGCAAAATTGGAACGGAGGCAGTTCTCTCATGCAAATAGCTTCACTCCATGGTCAGAGAGCTGATGCGAAGCCTAAGACAAAAATGCACCTGGGCTATCTTATGGATGTAACCACTACTAGAGCTAATAAAAACATTACCAAATGGTTGCAGAATACTTGCTAAGCATTGGGAATCCATCCAGTGCCACTTACTGTCAGGGTGGGCAGTACCTTGCTTGCAATATGAACTCCTCTGACTAGAGAATACTGTATGAGATAATTGATGGTTGAAGAATTTAGGAAGGAGGCCAGGCACTGTGGCTTACACCTGTAATCCCAGCACTTTGTGGGGGCCGAGGTGGGTGGATGCTTTGAACCCGAGAGTTTGAGACCAGCCTGGGCAACACGGTGAAACCCCATCTGTACAAAAATTAACCAGGCGTAGTGGCATGGGCCTGTAGTCCCAGCTACTTGGGAGGCTGAGGTGGGAGAATCACCTGAGCCTGGGAAGTCAAAGCTACAGTGAGCCATGATCACGTCACTGCTCTCCATCCTGGAGTGGAATGAGACCATGTCTCAAAAAAAAGAAAGAAAAAGATTTTATGAAGGAGAGGTGTAAAGAAATTGGACTTGTTATTGGTATGGAGTTAGAGGTATGATTTTTCTCAGAGCAAGGGGGTTCTTCAAGCAAATTCTGATACCAGCCTCTTTTCCTTCAGAAGTAGAGTCTGTAGAGGCAATTTGCTTCAACTTTTGGGAACTTTGAAGGTCTGTCTTTGAGAACTTAGTTGTTGTCTAGTGGCCAAAATAGCACTAGATGTTGTGTTTGTGAATAATAGAAATTAACAAGTGAACTTGGATGTCATGGATTAACAGTGAAGCGTCAGCGCGGCTCCTGTAAGAACGCTTTCACGCACTCTGTTTTCTGCTTCCAGGGACCTAATACCCATCATTGCTGCTCTGGAATACAACCAGTGGTTCACAAAGCTGTCCTCCAAGGATCTAAAACTGGTAAGTCATCAAACATGTGGCTTGGCTTCACTGAATTTCCAAACCCAATAATTGTCAAAAAAAAAAAAAAAAACCCCAACACTATTTTTTTTTTTTTACTATACTGATAAGCTGTATATATTTTATTTCTTGAGGGGATATTTTTCTTTAAACGATTTGCATAACATTTAGTAACTTTTGTAGTAGGAGATGCTTCCAAGTATATCCTCATGTATTCAGCTGCTTCAGGCAATTTAAGAAGATAAACAAAAGATAGATTTAGTGTAGCCCTTAGTACAGACTCATTCAGTTGTCAAAAACCGTTAAAGTTACGTTTGCACAGCTGCAAATAGCAGATTTTATATTCCTGTCTTACATTCTGTCTCCACAAAGTTTCCCTTCCTAAGAATTTAGGAAAACATTAACTGGTAGAGTTCCTCTGGTTGAGTAATGATAGTTAAGTTGATTTTCTAGATGGGTTTTTGGGTAGATTTATGTGAAAGAAAAATAAAGTGAAATCTGTTAGTTTTCATAAGATATGAAGAAGAAAGCTATTTGATCTATTTTATTAGGGTAAATAAGACGCTATGTTGTGGTTTTTACCAGTTCATATCAGTCGTATGGACAGATGCTTATCCATAAATTTACTCTCTGGTGTTTGTTATGAGATAAGAAAGAATTTATGTGTTTTCCTGGTGACTCTTATGTTTAAGCGTCCAACTTTCAGAGGTCACAGAGTGTGGGGTTTAAGATTTTCATAGTGAACCGAGGCAAGTGGATCATGAGGTCAAGATATCGAGACCATCCTGGTCAACATGGTGAAACCCCGTCTCTACTAAAGATACAAAAAATTAGCTGGGCACGGTGGCGGGTGCCTGTAATCCCAGCTACTCAGGAGGCTGAGGCAGGAGAATTGCCTGAACCCAGGAGGCGGAGGTTGCAGTGAGCCGAGATTGCGCCATTGCACTCCAGCCTGGGTAACAAGAGCGAAACTCCGTCTCAAAAAAAAAAAAAAAAAAAAAAAAAAAGATTTTCATAGTGAATACATCAGACTTGGATTGAGACATGGATGTATAGGAGATGGAGGGTTAAGACTGGCTTCCAGTTTTTTGTTTTTGTTTTTGTTTTTGACAATTATTGGGTTTGGAAATTCAGAGAAGCCAAGCCACATCTGCTGCATGTTGAGTTGGCAGGTGACTTGGTGCTCTGAATTTGCCTAGGGTAGGGGTGGCTTAAAACATTATGTGTATGAAAATGGACTGAACTCATTTGGGGTCCCTTAAGAGCCAATTTGGTAGAGGAAAATGCATAGATTTGGAATCAGAAACCTCGGTTTCAGATTCTGATTTTTATTACAAGGCTGTGTTACCTTAGATAACTTAGCTGACCTTCCAGGGCCTCAGCTTCCTGCATGCCTGTTACTGTGAGCTAGTTGCAACCATTTCTTATTCATCTCTAGCCAGTGCTTATCAGAGTGTGTGGCTCCTCGTAGCTATTTAATAAAAATTGGTTTAATAAGTAGATGTCTAAAAGTTATCGAAGAGGGAACAAATATGTGAGTATGAATTATGTGAACTAAATTATTCAAATAAGAGTTGTGTCTGAGTAGTCATGGTGGAGTGATGGTTGGCATGAGTGGGAGCCAGGTGAGCCCTCTGGGAGCAGACAGGTAGCTGTCCAAGAATAGAAGTCCCTTGTTTGCTGCTTGCTGGAATAGGGCCATTTCCAGGACAGGTGGGAAAGGGGAGCCACTGGAGGAACGAGAAGGAGATTAGTCCAGGGATTGTGGGATCAGAGAGAGCAATGGTTTGCTACCACATCAGTTTTTCTGGCTCATTCAAACAGTCACATAAGCTTTTGAGTTTCAAAATGGGGTCTCGAGGGTTTCAAGAAGGTCGTGGATATCTCGCTTTTGGAGATTGTCCCAACCTGCAATTACAGGAAGGTGTCCAGGCAATTGCTGTTGCCGTTCTGTCTTTATTTCTCCCAGGTATCATCTCCTTTCAGCTGCCTTAGATGTTTAGGACATAAAATATGCACCTAATCATTTCAGTCCTGGCGAAACAAAGCATGTAAGTGCTTGTATGGTTTCTTGGTTTTCCTGGAATGGAAGGAAATGGATGACAGGATTTGAGGACTGCTCATACTGCTTTTCCGTTAACTGAGATTTAAACACAAAAATACGGTTTGCACATATTTTTGATATTTGGTATTTTAAAAGGAAAAATGATCTTTGTGGATATTACTCTACACGTCTTTAGAAAGAATACTAATTTTTTTGTTTTTCACCCAAAGTTTAAAAGAAATGATGCTTTCCCCTTTGATGGGTACTGAAGTGGGCAGTCTCAGAGCACTGTCTAACATGGTTTATTCAAAGGAAAGGACAGTGTGAAAAAGCACGTCTTCGGATTTTGGTAAACATGAAGTACATGGCAAAAAATAAGTGGCTGCTTCTCAAGTTACATTAGCTCTTTGGGTTAAGGTTGTTCCTAGCCCAATGAAAGCCTCCTGTGCCAAGGTGCCACAAAAAAATATGACCTGATTTCCATCTTTATGAAGCACCTAATAGCACCTAATTAGCAGTCACTATTTCTAATTTGAATAAAAGATTAAAAAAAAAAAACAAAAGATGGTGCTGAATGTGCAATTAGGACCATGTTTTTGGCCAACATTCTCGATTCATTAAAAAAGCAGTGGAATTGGGGTC
This sequence comes from Saguinus oedipus, assembly GCA_031835075.1. Classification (NCBI taxonomy): domain Eukaryota; kingdom Metazoa; phylum Chordata; class Mammalia; order Primates; family Cebidae; genus Saguinus; species Saguinus oedipus. The sequence goes on along the minus strand of CM063172.1, from coordinate 4,454,857 downwards.
TTGCTCAGCTTCTTCTGCTTTGCAACTCGGGCAAATTGGCAAGCATTGTCGCATATTTTCTTAGTCTTTAGGGAATGACATGGTGGTACCAGACAGTGTAAATGGTTTCTTTCAGTTCTAAAGTTCCATGTTAAAAAAAATGTTATTGTAGTTTGCACTGGTTCATTTATTACTCTATAGTGATTCCAGTTTTTGTTGTTTATATTCCATTTTTAACTGAATACAAGCTCTTGGAGAGCTATTGCATCCAGTTTCTAAAAAACTTCCTAAATCTGCGCGCGTAGTGCTGCACATGCTGTAGACGTTTGGAAAATGTTGTTGGAATTATCACATACCTAGTAGCGAGGTTTGAGTGTGTCTCCCTTTAAAAGTTTCATTTCCATATATTCATCCCTGTAGAAAATGATGCTTTCAGGGTAGTTGGTACTCCATAAAAATTAGTAGAATTGCTTCAATCATGAATGATTTGTTATGCGTCTCCCCTACTGGCATTTTAAAGAAAAGTTGGAGACACTTTCATACATTTTCTTTAATAAATTTATATTACAGTATTTTTAGCCGAGTGGGCTCTAAATCTTCAAAGCATTATGGTAAATTACTTTTCCGGCAGCACTGCAAGGAAGCTCAGAAATGGTAATGATCCCAAGAATTATTTTGGGTAATTAGAATAATCTCTGCAAAAACATTACCTAAGTTATTGCTTTTTATCATGACAACACAGAATAAGATGCATTCCTTTGTATGTACATTGTGAGATAAAGAATTATACTGATAAGGGGGTTACCATTTTGAATATTGTCACTGTCGGCATAACGTAAATTGCAGGCATCGGGTCAATTGGAATTAATTTTTCTCTTTCCTCCTTAATCAGCGGGACACATTAGAAACCCAGGAATAGTGTGAAAGTGGCCTTATAGGCTGAATACAATCAAACAATGAACAAAAATCATGAGAACTTTACATGCTGTGGGACTTGGGGTATTTCCGAGTTAGGTTTTCTTGAAAATACTGAAACTTCTGCCACATTTCATATCTGTTTCAATTATGGTTAATCCACTTGGGTATTTGTGATCTAATAACTCAAATAAATCTAAGGAAAGAAAGTGCTTTGATATTATATGCCATGGCACACAGAAGAACATGCCTTCTTTCTCTCTTTTTTTTTTCCAAATATCTTGAAGTATTATAGTACACCCTAGATTACAAGGAGAATTTTTAAATCCCTTTGTGTGTGTGTTTGTGTGTGCATGTGTATGCGTGCACATGTGAAACAGGGTCTCACTCTGTTGCCCAGGCCTGGATGCAGTGGATTGATGGTAGCTCACTGCAGCCTTGTCATGTTAGGCTCAAGTGATCCTCCCACCTCAGCCTCCTGAGTAGCTGGGACTAGACAGGAGCCACTAACCCACCCTGCTACTTTTTGTATACTTTGTAGAGATGGAATTTCACTATGTTGCCAAGGCTGGTCTTGAACTGCTAAGCTCAAGCAGTCTGCCTTCCTCAGTTTCCCAAAGTTCTGGGATTATAGGCACGAGCCACTGGACCTGGCCTAAAATCAGTTTTTAATATATAAGTAATATTAAGTTTACGAACTACTTTAAATTAGTTTTGGAATGAAGCTGGTTACAAATAAATAGAAAAGCATTAATATTTTAAAGAAAAAAATATGCACAATTCTACCACCGGGGAACAACTGTTTTTCATCATCCCCTCAAAATTTTGTTCTGTTTTATTCATTTTAATTGCAGCCTTATTTAACACAGAGGCATAATAGTTATATAATTACATAATATTTTTCTGAAAACATAACGTTTAACATGAGACAATTATTTATTAAACTCTTTCCTGTCATTAGGTCATTTCCCACTTTATCCTGTTTATGTTCCAGCAGGGACATCCCAGCACCAGCTAGCATTCATCAAGTACTTACTGAGCCTTCCTATTGAAGTTCATGAAATCTTTAAATCTCTCTTTTTTTTTTTCCTCCAAGACAGGGTTTCACCGTGTTGGTGAGGCTGGTCTTGAACGCCCGACCTCAGGTGATCCACCTGCCTTGGCCTCCAAAGTGCTTGGGTTACAGGCGTGAGCCACCACGCCCGGCCGCCTCATTAAATCTTAATTTTCTTATCTACAGAAGTGGAATAATAATCTTTAATGTTTTACAATGAAGTACACATAGAGGGCTTAACTCAGAGCCTAGCACATGGTGAGAACTCACAAAGATGTTTTCATCATTAGCATCATCACTAACACCTGATCTTCAGTTCTGCATTTTGAATGTCACTTTCTTTGGGAAGTCCTCTTAGTTTCATGAACCTGGATTAAGTGCACGTCTGTGTATGCATAGCACTACCAAAATGGCCTTACTATTATTTTACTATAATTGTTTATTTTTGTCCTATTTCGTTCAGGCTACTATTACAAAATGCCATAGTTGGGTAGCTTATAAACAACAGGTTTATTTCCCACAGTCCTGGAGGCAGAGAAGTCCGAGATCAAGGCTCCAGCAGATGTGGTGTCTGGTGAGGGCACTCTTTCTTGTTCACAGATGGTGTCTTTTAGCTGTGTCTTTACTTGGTGGAAGGGGCAAGATAGCTCTGGGGCCTCTTTTACAAAAGCACTGATTTCTTCATGAGGGCTCTACCGTCATGACCTAGTCAGTTCTCAAAGGTACTAATTGCTGATATGCTCACTTTGGCGATTGGGTTTTTAACTGAATTTTGGCGGAGCAGGGAGCACAAACTCTGACCATAGCATTCTTCTTGCCTGTTCCGCTGCAGGTTGGCACAGTCCTGAAGGCAGGGACTTTCTCCTTGATATCATTATATTGCCAGGGTCTTCATCACGGTGGTGCATAGTAGTTGATGCTCTTTCAAGGTTTACTGAATGAGTGAATGTTTCACTTAATTAAAACTTTGCATTGCACACATTTATAAGAATAAAGTTTTTCTTCTTTAGAGCTATGGAATAGTCAAAGAATGTTTTCTGTTACAGTCCACTGATGTCTGTGAACAGATCTTGAGGGTGGTGAGTAGGTCCAATCGACTGGAAGAATTGGTGTTGGAAAATGCTGGACTTAGAACGTGAGTATTTTCCTGAATCTGTGAATATGTTGCTTTAAAATCCTGTGCCATTTGCTCTTCTAACTAATTCATAGTTTTGTTTGTTTTTAAGTTGGGCAGATCACATATAGAGCAATGTTTTCCTATTGGGAAAAAAAATCCCTCTGATTTTCATCATCATGAGGGCTAAGAATTTGGTAACATCATTTGATACTGTATCACTTGATTTTTTTTTTTTGAGACTGAGTCTCACTCTGTTGCCAGGCTGGAGTGCAATGACACAATCTCGGCTCACTGCAACCTCTGCCTTCCGTGTTCAAGTGATTCTCATGCCTCAGCCTCCCAAGTAGCTGGGACTACAGGCGCTCGCCACCATGCCCGGCTAATTTTTGTATTTTTAGTAGAGATGGGGTTTCACCATGTTGGTCAGGGTGGTCTCTATTTCCTGACCTTGTGATCTGCCTACCTCAGCCTCCCAAAGTGCTGGGATTACAGGCATGAGCCATTGCGCCCGGCCATGTGCAGGTTTTTTTTGGTCTGTTTTTTGTTTTTTAAAGACGGAGTCTCTGTCGCTTAGACTGGAGTGCAGTGGTGTGATCTAGGCTCACTGCAACCTCCAGCTCCTGGATTCAGGCGATTCTCCTACCTCAGCCTCTCAAGTAGCTGGGATTACAGGCATGCACCACCACATCCAGCTAATTTTTGTATTTTTAATAGAGACAGGATTTCACTGTGTTGGCCAGGCTGATCTCGAACTCCTGATCTCAAGTGATCTGCCCACCTCGGCCTCCCAGAGTGCTAGGATTACAGATATAAGCCACTGCATCTGGCTCACTTGATATTTTTGAGAGCACATAGTGTAGTTGTGAAGAGCATGGATCCTCGAGCCAGATGCCTCATGGCCTTGCAGAAGTTGTTTAAGCTTTCTGTGCCTTAGTCTCTTCACTTTTAAAATGGAGATAATAATAGTGCCTCCTCCATAGCATTAAAATTGTGAGGGTAAATGAATTAATATGTTTAAAGTATTGGCAAAGTGCCTTTTGCTCTGTCGAGGGTATATGCAGGTTTTCTTATTATCATTGTTGGTGGACATAGTGATGACATATTTCATATGACTTTCCTGCTTTGCTTTCATCAGTTTTAGTCATTTTTCTCCCTTTTCGGGTTAACACTTACATAGTCTTTATCTAATGGTTTGGTAGTCCCTACCTAAGCCTACCGTTAAGAGCATAATAGAATCTAGTAGAATAAAGGTTTTACTGCTGCTAGGTGAGGAGGGTTGACAGTTTCATAATCGTAGCACTTAGTACATTATTTCAAGTTAAACATAACTAAAACAGTGGTTTTAATTTTTGCCGAAATGTAGTGCTAGCAGTTGTAACCTTTGAACTCAATAATTAGTGTGATCAGTTTTGCATTCACAGTTGCGTGAAATGAGGAATAAGATGTAGTGAATACTATAATCTTCATGAAAAACAGGTTCAATCCAGGATTTTTTTTAAATTATGGAGGTTCCAGAAAGTACCATTATAGCACGCAACAGAGTGTCTTTAAAGGGGCAGTTGTATATTTTCTTTCTGCTTTTGGCTAATCAAAATGAGCAAAATTCTGGCTGTGGCTTTACAAAGTCTCTAAGGAGGTGTTAATGGGTATTAACAGATACATGATATATAGACTAATATTGTAAGGGAGGTTTCTCTATTTAGATTTCACTCTGTTCTGAGCTTTACGTGTTCCGTTTGAACGTTTTTACATTTTGTGTTATTTAATCTTGTTTTTTCTTTTTACGTGCAGAGATTTTGCACAAAAACTGGCCAGTGCTCTAGCGCATAATCCCAACTCAGGACTCCACACGATTAACCTTGCTGGCAACCCACTGGAGGATAGAGGTACTGCAGAGTTCTCATTTTCACTGATGCCAGAACTGTAAGAGGATTAGAGAATTTTAATTTAGCCATGCTGAAGAGTAGGATCAAGCTAAGTTGTAATGATAAGTGCTGTTGACGTTTCTTCTGCCTTCCAGTTCTTTCCACCCTTTCTTATAAATAATTATGTTAAAATTGTATGATCTGCTTAACCTTTTTTGAAGTGAAACAAAAGGACAGGAAAATATTATTGTGTATATATTTTATTAGTTATATATTCCTGCATAAGAAATTACCACATACTTGGCAGCTTAAAATGATACAAATTTATTCTCTCAGTGTCCTTGGCTCAGGAATCTGGGTCCAGGTTACCTGGGTTCTGCGCCCTGGGTCTCTCGCTCAAGACAAAGCAAGTTGTCAGCAGGGGCTGTGTTCTCATCTGTGACCTGGAGTTCCTTTAAATTCACTGGTTCTTGGTGGAATTAATTTCCCTGGAGCTATAGGCTCAAGGCCCCCAATTTCTTGCTAGCTGCCAGTGGGTACCATTCCCAGCTCCTGGAGGCTGTGCTTCTAGAAGGGTCCTTGCCATGTGACCCCCTTATCTCACAACATAGCAGTTTGCTTTGTGTCTTCAGGCCAGCTGGAGCACATTCTCTGATGCTTTAGTGTCTTTTAAACAGTTCACCTGACGACATCAGGCCCACCCATGACAATTTCCCTGTTTTTCATCAACTCAGAGTCAGTGATTAGTAACCTCATCATGGCAGGGCTATCCCATTACTGTTGACCGTTGAACAACACAGGAGTGAGGGGCACCGACCCCAAGCAATAAAAATGTAACTTTTGACTCCCTCAAAACTTAACCACTAATGGCATTATTGACTGGAAGCCTTGCCAGTAACCAGTTGACTAACAGGTATTTTGTATGTTATATGTATCGTATGTTGTATTCTTAAAGTAAGCTAAAGAAAATAAAATTTTATTAAGAAAACCGTAAGAAAGAGAAAATATATTTCCTATTCATTAAGGGGAAGTAGATCTATCTTGTTCATCTTCACATTGGCTAGGCTGAGGAGGAGGAGGAACAGGAGGCCTTAATCTTGCTCTCAGCAGCGGCAGAGGTGGAGAAACGTCCACACATAACAGGACCAGTGCAGTTGCAAGCCGTGTTGTTCAAGAGTCAACAGTATATTTACGGCTCCCCACCCCCATGTTCAAGGAAATTACCCAGGGCGAATATACCAGGGGGTGAGAATCTTGAGGACCATGTTAGAATTCTCTGTACCACTCTTATCTTTTAATATTTAACACAATTTGAGTGTCAGAATAGGGAGAGGATGAAGGACTAGAGTTCATGAAGAGTCACAAAGTTTCGTTAAAAGTGTTTGTGGCCAGGCGCGATGGCTCAAGCCTGTAATCCCAGCACTTTGGGAGGCCAAGGCGGGTGGATCATGAGGTCAAGAGATCGAGACCATCCTGGTCAACATGGTGAAACCCCGTCTCTACTAAAAATACAAAAATTAGCTGGGCATGGTGGCGTGTGCCTGTAATCCCAGCTACTCAGGAGGCTGAGGCAGGAGAATTGCCTGAACCCAGGAGGCAGAGGTTGCGGTGAGCCGAGATCGTGCCGTTGCACTCCAGCCTGGGTAACAAGAGCGAAACTCCGTCTCAAAAAAAAAGCGTTTGCATGGGTAGAGAGAGGAGTCAGTAGGTTTCGAAAGGGAAACTCAAAAATTTGAATTCTTAGTAGAACATTGATGGACAAGGTTTAGGAACGAATTGGTTTATCTCTGGTGGGACTATTTTGTTTTCACTTTCTGTTGCAAATGTTTTCCAGGTTTATTGAGTAAGGTCTTTCACCTTTCAGTGTTATACTTGATGAACATTAATTATTAAACTGAGCTGAAGATACTGATGTAGATGTTCAGGTTTTCTTTTTGTCTTTAATGTGATCATTGTTCGGGGCTGACAAAGATAGCTAAGTTGTATTCAAGCAAAAATCTCCAGGGTGACTTGTCATCATGTAAAGAAGTGAATCTACAGGAAGGTTGAGACTCAATTAGAAAAGTAGATCACACAAAAAACACCCTCATATAATAAGCCAAAGCCGAAATTAATGGATGAATAGTACTGGAATAGTAGTTTCTTTAAGGTATACTCAATTCTTAGGAAAAACAAATGTTTCTCTATTAGTCAGATACTACAGAGAGGTGAATGTGAGAAAGTAGAAATCATGGAGATCACGGTTTTATAGATAGGAGGGCCATTTTGGTTTTGTTTTTTAAGATGGGAGAGAATCGATCATATTTATTGACTGACAGGAGGACACTCTGTAGAGGGAGGTAGTTGTTAGAGGAAGGTTCTTAAGCAAATGAAATCCAAAGTTCAGATGGACCAGGAAGGGGACACTTCTCCGTGTTTAGGGAAATGCAAATTATAACCACAGTGAGGTACCATTTCATAAGCAGGAGTGTGGCAATAATCAAAATAAGTCTTGGAAGGAGTGTGAGGAAATAGCAACTCCCACATTGCTGGTGAGAGTGTTACGTGGTGCAGCCACATGCAAAACCAGTTAGACAGTTCCTTAAAAAGTTAAACTCAAATCTGTCCTATAACCCAGCAATTCCACTCCTAGGTGTATCACCGAAGAGGAAGGAGACTTATACCCACACAGAGACGTATCCACAAAGGGGACTTACATCCAACTAGTTTGTAGCAGTACTCATTATAATAGGCAAAAAGTAGCAACAGCCCAAACGTTGGTCAGTGGGGAGTGGTTCTGTTAATAAATGTGGTATAGACAATATGTACACTGGAATACTACTCAAAATAAAAGAGAATGGAGTTCTAACTCATTGAACACACATTCTTCATTGTTTTTTCTAACTCATGCGTCAGCACGGACGAATCTCAGAAACACTGTTACTTGAAAGACGCCCAACCTAAAAGACCACATGTTGTTTGGGGCTGGGAAGGGGAAGAAGGAATTGGAGGCGCTTTGTTTACCTGATGTTCTCTGAGGTGCAGCGGCCTTAGACACCTTGTCACCGCAGGTGCAGTTACTTCTGTCTTGCCCTCTCTTTGGAGCTCCTGTGGAAACTTCCATAACAGCCCTAACTTCGTTCCACTGACACGGTGACTAGAGGTGGACGTTCCTTCCCCCGTGCTTCAGCGGCTTGCTTCCTCTCATCCTCACTCCCTGGCTTTCTGTCTCCCCTTCCCTCTTTCCTAAGATGCGCAGCGTCTAATGTAAGACTTTGTCCACAATCCAAAAATGTTTTCTTTAAGTTGAATTTGCTTTTATTTAACCTCACTTCTCTTGTATAGTTTTTTATTTGCACTTGAATATTATGGTAAGGTGTATAGAGATTTCTTTCGCATACGGTCAGACCCTGTGTTCACAGATGGTGTTTGCCTGCTCTTTCCCTCTGCTTTCCTGCTTCTGAGAGCTGACTTTGTGTCTCCTCACGCAGCTGCAGCCCGTTTACCACCATTGTCCTCAGGAGTCATTCCAAGGATAGCCTTGAATGTTCCTGCCAACTCTCCAGGGTGGTTTCTGCTCACGTGCCCTCAAATTTTGACATCCTGAAAATATGTTCACAGGCCAAGACTTCTCTCATTTCTGCCCCTTCTAAATTCATTCATTGCTGTATTTGCCAGTGTTACAGACAACTGCCAACCCACCTTTCTTTACTCTTTGGGATAAGCCTCCTGAATACAAATTCTTCATCGTTTTTTTTTTTCTTTCAGGCTAAATAACTAAAGATGATTGGTAGCTTTTCTGCTCATGGATGGAAATTCCACAAGAAATCTAATTGTGTGTAAAGTATTTATTGAAATTTCAGTCTAGAGAAAACTTTTAGTAATTTTTGTTCCCAAGCTTTTCAGCGATGGTATTTTGTGTTTGAAACTAATAAAAAGGGTGAAGAAGGAGTCTGTAATTGAGTTATACAGTATATAAAAAGACCAAGCTGGGGACTATTATTTGTAATAAAGCTCCAAGAAATACAAGGGGCCGGGTGCAGTGGCTCACCCCTGTAATCCCAGCTCTTTGTGGGACTGAGAAGGGCGAATCACCTGAGGTCAAGAGATTGAGACCATCCTGGCCAATATGGTGAAACCCCATCTCTACTAAAAATACAGAAAATAGCTGGGCTTGGTGGCGTGCGCCTCTGTCATTCCAGCTACTCAGAAGACTGAGGCAGGAGAATTGCTTGAACTATGGAGTCGGAGGTCGCAGTGAGCCAAGATCCTGCCACTGCACTCCAGCCTGGGTGACAGAGCGAGACTCCACATAAAAAAAAAAAAGAAGGGAGATAAAATCTTAACAGTTAAGTGGCCAAGAATTCTGAGGAATTGAAACAGCAAATGGAATGTGGTTTTGTACCTAAACCTTACACTCAGGGACGTATTTGGAAACGTTCAAACAGTTTATGATACGAATGTTGACGCAGCAAATCTCTTATTTTCACATCTGTGTAGCAGACAGGTAAAGGAGGTTGGAGTATGACTTAGTAAGCAGAGGTATAACGTGTGTAATGCTTCAAGTGCTGATGCCCTCCTGCTCTCCTTATGCAGGAGCCACACAAGGTGAACAGACCACACACATGCACAAGCTGTGCCTGTTCTCGTTGCAAGGCCATGTCTGCTCCCAGCTTGCTCTTGGTCTTCATCTAACAGTGTTTTTCAGGCTGTGGGTCACGACCCATTAGCTGGCCATGAAATCAGTTTAGTAGTTCTCGACAAGCATTGTTTTTTTTTAAAGCAGTGGAACAGAATAGAAAATGTCAGAGTACATTGTTTAGGGGAAAGTTTGGTTTTAGTTTTCTAATACTGATATAAGTGTGTACATTTATGCTTTACTTCTCTAAGCATTATACATTCTATGTTCTGTTCTTCCTAGTTATCCATTCCAATGACCTTAGTTTTTATGATTTCAGTCTTTTCAGAAATGTCTGCCCTCACTTGGTCTCCTCGCATTTTTTTGTTTGTTTTTTGAGAGAACGCCTCTGTTGCCCAGACTGGAGTATGGTGGTGCAGTAATGGCTCACTGCAACCTCGATTTCCTGGGCTCAAGCCATCCTCGCCCCTCAGCCTCCCAAGTAGCTGGGATCACAGGTGTGCACCACCACGCCTGGCTAAGTTTTAAATTTCTTTTGTAGTGACGTGGTCCTACTACGTTTCCCAGGCTCCTCCCCTGACTTTATTTCAGATTTGATTATTTCATTGACCAACCATTTAGAATCCCATGTCTAGTGTTTTTTGTTGACCTGAAATATGCTGATATTTTTTCCCAGCTCTTTGGTGGTGGCTCTGATTTGATCTTCTAAGTAAGACAAGAGAGATATAGATTCTAGGATTGCTGCTTGCTTTCCTTGGTGTTTTATATCTTTTATGTCTCTCGGTGTATATCAGTGAGTTCTGGAGTCAAAATACATGGGTTTAATTCCGTCCAGGCTTCATAGCTTTCTAGCTAACTGGCCTTGGGCAAATTACCTACCTCCTCTATATTTCAGCTTCTTTATCTTAAAAATAGATAGTAATAGTACCTACCAAATAAGCATATTCTAAGGATTAAGTGAGATAATTGATATTTTTGTGGTAAAACAGGTAAAGTAATATTTAAAAATGGCATAGATTTAGATTTTAGGGCATTCAAAAATTAGATGTGTTGACTCAATTTTTTCCAGTATCCCTATATTCTTTTTATTTATTTATTTTGGACACGGAGTTTTCACTCTAGTTGTCCAGGCTGGAGTGCAATGGGGCAATCTTGGCTTACCACAGCCTTCACCTCCTCAATTCAAATGATTCTCCTTTCTCAGCCTCCTAAGTAGCTGGGATTACAGGCATCTGCCACCACACCCGGCTAATTTTGTATTTTTTACTAGAGATGGGGTGTCTCCATGTTGGCCAGGCTGGTCTCAAAGTCCCAGCCTCAGGTGATCCACCCACCTCAGCCTCCCACAATGCTGGGATTACAGACATGAGTCATGGCGCCCAGCCTCCCTATATTCTTTTATTCTAGATTCCATGTCTTTTTCTCTTGGCCTTATTTTTGAAATGGAAATACTTCTTTTGCTTCTCTTTGTGGGGAGATTTTTTAGTAATAAATTTGTTTCCTTGAATAGATTGAGATTATTTACTTCTCCTTAAATTAGTTTTGGTCTGTCATGTTTTTTTATAAGGGATTTGTTTCTTTGTATTAAAATGATAGTTTTTTGACTTACCGACTTGTTTATACCCTCCAGTTATAATACATTTGATTTTGACATTTTGATCTCTCTTTCTCTCAATTTATTTATTGTACCAGTCTTGCTGGAATTTACTGATTTTCTTAGTATTTTTAAAGAACCAACTTTGTTAAAATTTACTTATTTTTACAGCTGCTATTTATTTAATTGGATTCTTTTCTTTATTTTTTTCCTTCCTTCTGTTTACAGAAGTGAGTGAGGATTAAGTTGCTATTTTTGGAGATGGATAATTAGGTAATTATCTTCCAGTTTTTCATCTTTTTAAAAATTATTTTCCAGTTCTATTGATTTCTCTCTAGGCGTGGCTCTAGTTAGATCCCCAAATTTTTAATACTGTAGTTTTTAGATTTAACTCAAAATATTTTTAAAATTCCCATTGTGGCTTTTTTTTTTTCCTGAACTATTGTTATTTAGAAATATCTTGCTTAAGTTATTTGGGGGTTTTCTCATTATCTTATTGCTATAATTTCTGTTTGAACTGTTGTAGTGGTAGCAGAGAACATACTGATACTCTGTGTATGAATTTGTAGTACTAAGGAACGTTTTATTATTTGTTGAGACTTGCTTTATGGCTCAGTATATGATCCCTTTTGGAAAATATTCAGTGTACACTTTGAAGAAATGTAGTCTGTAGTTACTGGGTAGAGCGTTTTAAATATATCAATAATTTCTTTTTCATTATGCTCTTGATATTCTCTGTATCTTTACTATTTCTGTTCATTTATTAGCTACTAATAGAAGTGTGTTAGAAAACTTCCATCATTATATTTGTGTGTGTGTTTGTGTAATATATGTATTTTCCTTTTGTTACTGTCAGATTTACTTTATCTATTTTCAGGTGATGTTAATCAGAACACAGATTTAGAGTAATTGTATCTTGTTAATGAAATCTTCCATTTATCTTTAGTCATGTTCTAAACTTTAAATTGTCTTATTGCAGCTACAGCAGATGTCTTTTGCTTGGTGTTTGTAGCATATCTTTTTTCATGTTTTTATGATCATTTCTTAATACATATATCTATAGGTGAATCTCTTGAAAACATTTCATATTTTTATTCAAATAAATCACCTTTGACTTGTATTTGAGTCTTTATATATTTTAAATGATATAAATAAGTTTTAATTAAGTATCCATATTTAATAAATCTATATTTAATGTAATCATTGAAATATTTGGGTGAAAATCTGTATTTGTTTGTTTCCATTTTTTCCTTTGTCCCCTTTTTCCTCTCTTTTTTGCCTTTTGGATTAAGCTTTAACAGGTTTTCCGTCTTCCTCCCTCCTCCCATCAACTTGTAACTTTTTTTTTTTTACAAGAATATATCAGCTAAATATCAAGCCTGCCCTTTTCTTGTAATTTACAAAATGGATTAGCATATTCAAGTCTCTGGAAAGACTCAAATAAAAACCTTTTTAACATGATTGAATCCAGTGATTTTCAAACTTCTCTGACTGTGGAAACACACTGGGGAAATAGAGGCTCCCAGAACACTCACTGTTCTTGGGGAGACACCCATGTAGAGGCTTAGTCAAGCCGCATGACTTCCATGTTGTTTCTTCCAAGTTGTGATTAGATTTGTTGATAATTTGGGTTATATAATAGGGCAGCAACCAGCACAGTAATTTCTTATTGCTCCCTGAAGCTTGAGAGTTACTCTAAGGGAACAGAAATTAATATTGTTTAAGAAGCCTTCTCAAGAACATGCCCCTGGGGAAAGGTTGACTAGTCTATAGCAGGAGGTCAGTTGAAGGACCTGTATGAAGGGCATACGTTTGTGTATTACTTATTTCCTCCCAGAAAACAGTCTATGCTCATAGCAGTCCTTGGATGAGTGAGCTGGTATTTCCAATCTCCCATTAAATTTAGAAGATACCTGATTTTAAATACTGTAACTTTCTGGTGACTTATACAAAGTTAAAAAAATCTACCTTTAAGAAGTTAAAACATGCTCTGAAACTCTGTATGAAGTTGTTAGCTGTAAGCCAGTGAAGTATAGGAATCCATCTACCATTATCAGAATAGTTAATATACTCCATTCTTCCTGACAATAATTAAATAGCATACATCTGCTCATCTAGAAGAGAGATCAACTCATTAAGACAGAGGTTAAAAGAAAAGGGTTAACAATTATCCTTTCCAAGAGGATTTGCATTTTAAATAGAACTATGAGAAAAAAGAGTGACACTTGGCTCCAAGAAAAATATCTCCAATGGAAAAGTTTCAGATATTATACACTTAATAAAACAATCTTCCCCTTCTCTTACCCTGTAGGTAGGACAGAAAGAAAAGGGGGTTTGGTGGTAAATGGTTAGAAAACAGAGTCTGATATTAGAAAGAAAAATATGCTATCTTCAGTCAGTATCAAAATTAAGTTTTCATGCATTGTAAAAAATGCAATTCTGAGAACGTGAAAATTCTAATAATCTCTTTTTTTCCTTTCTCAGGTGTGTCCTCTTTAAGTATTCAATTTGCCAAACTCCCAAAGGGATTAAAGCATTTAAATTTATCTAAAACCTCATTATCACCTAAAGGTACAGTATTTCTTATTTACCTAACAGTGTTTCTGAAATATTTCTGCCGCACCTTCTACCTTAGTTAGAATTATTTGTTCTGTACTTACATTTAAAAATATATGTATTACATTACTTTAGCATCACTCTGGCAGATAAAGACATTATGTAATTCAGTTTCTCATGCTCTGAAGTGGAGTGCTTTCAGAGGAGAGAATAATTTTGATCTGTACATCTGGTGTTTAACTTTTAAAACTTTGAGTCAGGGAACACTCCTCTGGCTGCCTCTACCCTCCTGCCTCACATTTCTAGATGCACCTGGTTGTGTTTCTCTTGGTTCAACAAGTTGGCCTTTCTAACTGTCAGATAGACTGTCTGCTCTACAGAAAGCTGTTGGGCCTGACTGCGAGTCACCACTGTAACACCACTCCTGTACTTCTGTCTTTATATATTTCCTTATCTTCTCACCAGATCAGTTCCTAACTTCGCTCACCTTTGTTTTTTCCACTTGCTCATTAAATCCTGTCAATTCTATTATTTTGCCACAGCAGCATCTCAACAATAATATTAGAAATTATCCTGTATTCATTGTACCTTTGTATATCTTCACATTTTGCCCTGGCTGCCTGAAAAAAAATTTCTTTTATCCCCGAATATTCTCAGAGAGCTTCAGTTTGTTTTGATAAAACTGTTTATCTGTGATAAACTCTGCTGAGATGTGTTCCCTGCTCCCAAGGCAACAGAATCAATGACTCTTCCCTTTGTATTACTTCAAGATCACGTATGTAACATCATTGTATAAATATTGTGTGTTTCTTGCTACACTGGGGCTCTTGTGGCCTGTGCTTCTCTCAGCTTTGTATCTGCAGCACCTGGCACCTGGCACCTGCCTGTACTACCATTTAACAAAAGTTTCTTGAACCTCTTGCCATTTCTTAAGAAAGTCATTATCTTTTGAAAGCAGCATGTGTAGTGGTTGAAAGTATCAGTTCAGTAGTCAGATCGCCTAAGGCCGAATGCTGACTTTTCTACCCATTTATGAACATGCTTTTGTTTCCAGGTGCCTCATTTGTAGGACAGAAATAGCAATATCTTATTTCTGCACACGTAGTTAGGATTAAATGATTTAATATACATACAGTATGGTTTCTGTCACAAAGTGCTTAATAAATGCTAGCAGCCACTATTAGGTCACCCCCACCAGTGATGGCACCACTGCCATCACCATCATCATAATTATCATCATCCTGAGCTGTCTTATGTCTTTCTATGTCTCAGTTTCTACCTGGAGCAAACTTAGTGTCCGTACCTGGAATGTCTGGTGAATTACTGTGCATCCTGTGAGATTCAGCTTCTAGTTCTCTCTCTCTCTCTCTCTCTCTCTTTTTTTTTTTTTTTTTTTGGAGACCGGGACTCACTTTGTCACTCAGACTGGAGTACAGTGGTACAGTGGTACAGCCTTGGCTCCCTGCAGCCTCTACCTCTTGGGCTCAAGTGATCCTCCTGCCTCAGCCCCCAAGTAGCTGGCACCACAAGCATGCACCACCACACCCAGTTAATTTTTGTATTTTCTTTGTAGAGATGAGGTTTCGCTATGTTTGAGCTCCTGAGCTCAAGCGATCTGCTTGCCTCAGCCTCCCAAAGTGCTAGGATTACAGGCATGAGCCACTGCGCCCAGCCGTTTCTGTCTTACTTTCTCTTTGAAGCCTTCTCAAACAACCTCCCTCACCATGTCCTGAATAACTAGATGCTGCTTTCTCTGTGTTCCATAGCTCTTTGTAAATTCCTCTGTCTTAGTGTGTGTCCATTGCGTTTGATTGTCCCTTAGCCTGTGCATTTCTGGACAGTAAGGCCTTCGCCTCATTCATTGCTGTGTCCTGGCACTTCTTAGTGTTTCACTGAATGTGCCTTGGATAAATGAGTGAAGCAAAGCCATCCCTTGATGATTGTATATCCATGCCGTCATACATTATTCTGAATATGCAGTTAAGAATGGTTTGAAATTGGAATTAGTTCCATAAGTCCCATGATTTTATGTGCACACATTTATACACACATATTTAAGATGAAGGCATGAAAATAAATTACCAAAGGGATTTCCCCAGGAGTCGGTGTCTTCAGAGCTAGTGCCGGAAGCCGCCTAATTACAGCTAAGTTTAACTCCTTTAGTTATCACTGTTCCACTTCAGCAAATCCATTTTATAGAAGCCCTTTTGTGATAATTACCATTGTAGTACACATTTATGGTAAAGATTTAGAAGATGCTAAAAAGTGTAAATAAGAAGGCAACCCCCCTCTGAATCCCCTTGTTCCTCAGTCATTTGTATTTCTTTTAGAGAAATCACTAAGTTTGTATCTTTTGTTAGTGTTCTGTTTGCAGTGTTAATCTTTTTAAAAAATCGATATGACTTCTATATATATTTAAAGCGTTCTTTATTTATGGTTTGCTCCATAGGTCTAATTTAAGTCTTTTATAAGTCAGAGGTGATTTTTAAAAGCCCGATTATATGAATTGCATCTGTAATTCTAGCCACTCAGGAGGCTGAGGTGGGAGGATGTTTGAGCCCGGGAGTTGTAGGTTGCAGTGAGCTGTGACAGTGCCACTGCACTCCAGCCTGGGTGACAGAGCGAGAATCTCTTTGGAAAACAAAACAAAAAACCTGATTATATTAATAATCCTTGATCATATTTATTTTAATTCATTTGTTCATTACTATATAACAGACAAAAGGATGTAGTGATTATTTATCCTTCTGAAGGCAAGCTTGGTTCTGAGGACCCTCAGTGCCACCTTTTCTTGATGCCCCTGTCCTTGTAGTATAGTAACAGTGGGAAGGTCCCACGGGCACAGCTGGACTTCTCCATCCACCTCCTTATGAGGAGGACAGCCCCGCATTGCCTGTACCCTTTACAGATAAGGGTCCCCTCATTTATCTCTTACCTGCAATAAAATATGTTTATATTAAAATGTGTTTTAAGAATTAGCATTGTCTTATAACATGACTTGAAATTTTTATTTTGTTTTATATTATTTTTTATTTTGACGGGCTCTTGCTCTGTTGCTCAGGCTGGAGTGCAGTTGCAGTATCTCGGCTCACTGCAATCTCTGCCTCACAGGTCCAGGCAATTCTCTTGCCTCAGCCTCCTGAGTAGCTGGGATTACAGGCTCCCGATACTACACCCAGCTAATTTTTCTATTTTTAGTAGAGAAGAGGTTTGCATTTTTAGTAGAGAGGAATTCCTGACCTCAGGTGATCCACCTGCCTCAGCCTCCCAAAGTGCCTGGGATTATAGGCGTGAGCCCCCACTCCCAGCCTGAAGAATTTCAAATTGCCCTAAGACAAAGATACCTTGAAAGGTTTATTTTTTTTTTTTAAATCGACTTCTTGACATGATTTTACATAGGATCTGAAAGGGTCACAGATTTAAAGTGACTTGAGTTACACTGCAGTGTTAAGCTTGTGCTGAATTTGACTAGCATTTATATTCATGGATGGATAATTCAAGACAGATTAAAAAAAAAAATCTCCCCATGACATCGCCACTGCCTCCAAATACCCTTTCTTTATCTCAGCTGTTAGCTAACTGATAGTTTTCTGGATTTCTAGCAAATGTCCTGCTGGTTGCCAGATTATGTCAAGGCAGAGCCATCTGGTACCACCTTTTTCCAGCTGTAAACACTACAATAATAAGAGAGAATGGTCAAAATCACTAGACAGAATCAAGAAAGGCATGTAAATGTGTTTCGTTAGGGCTGTATGAGCCTTATTTATTTATTTTTTAGATCTGTACTTGTATAATTCTCCACTCTTTGTGGGCTTATTAACACAGGCCTCATGTGAACATGGGCTCAGGGGGCAGGAGAGGAAATCCCTCGTGCTATTTCAGTAGCATGTAGCTGAGCTGATAACATGATTCTCTCTCGAGTCTATTCAGATGTTGGACAACTGCCAAGCACCCACACTTGTCAAGGAGCATTTTGCTGTCAGGACTAATTTAGCCTTCTAATTTTGGAATTTATCTATTAGTTTTGTTATACCTCACCAAGGAAATGATTTTACAAATGATTTCTTGGTGAGAATCTGGCGTTGGTGATATGTTTTGGACTCAGTTGTTCCATTAAGAAATACGTTAATACTAATATCAGGACAAACTAGAGGAAGTTGGTTGTTTAAACAGTTACAGAAAATAACCTTTGTTAATAGGCCACTATATGTTCCTTTTATGTGACACGATTAATCAGATCTCCTCCTCTACTGCCTGCTCTTTTTCTTGCCCCACTGATAGTTGTCTCACTGGACAGTGATTATTCGGCTGTCTCTGTCTCCCACTCCACTGGTCTTCAGGGAGTCAGATGGTATCTCTGAAGACCCTGCCTGATACACAGTAGGCGTTCATTAAACGTTTATTGAAATGAGTATTCCTTGCGTAGCGCTGACTTTTCATGATTTTGGAATTTATTAGTTTTGTTATACTTCACTAAGGAAACGATTTTACAGATGAGAATCCTTGCAGATCTGAGGACTTTGGCTTACACATTGAGACTTGTCCACCAGCGATTCTTAGTGAATAACGTAGGATATGGAGTTTTTCCCTAACAGTCTTTGTAATTTTTGAGGGTAAAAAAATGATCTTATTTACATTGATCTCCTAATCCCCAGCGTTTTGTTAGCATTTAGTAAGTGGTGAGTTGACAGCCAAGAAGTTCTTTGCACTTAAATATTTTATATTCGAAGTGTCAGTCTCCTGTATACCCACTGAAATGTGCAATCACCCTTGAGAAGTGGCTCAGCAGCCTTTATCAGGCACACACTAGAGTCAGTGGATTATAACTCTGAAGCTGGAGAAGACAGTGGCCGCTTTATCGCTCCTACACTGAACGTTCTAAGCTCACAGCGGGGAGGTGCTCCAGTGGGAGGTTGCATCTGCCCCCCACAGCTCTTGTAGTGTCCTGCTGCTATGACCAGCACTGGCTCTTACTGGCACGCTTGACCTTGGTCCCTCGTCTCCATGAAGGGTCTGCCCAAATGTGGAGGGGAAAGAAAACCTTTTCCTGATTCTTTCAAGTAGTAGACTTACTTTAGTCTCAGTTTGGTATGTTGGGATTTTTGAAAAATTTTGCTGAGAAATAAGACAAAATAATTTCTAAAAGTATACCCAATTTAGAAATAGCCATATTTCTGTAATGTGTAATTTGGAACCATGGACTTTCGGCAGACACACGAGGAGCTTTGCTATCTCTCACATTCCCCTTGTGCTAAGAAAAATCATCCGTGCCGTGGTGAGTGATTGAGTCTCAGTGAGTGATTAGATACTTCTGGGCTCCTGTTTTATAGTGACATACCTCAAAGAGCTCCTGTTCCCTTCTGAAAAGAAGTGGCCCCCTAGATGCCATGACCAGCGGGCCTGTCAATAACTGTTAGCCACCTATGAGAGAACTTAGTTCTCTCCACACACAATAAACAGCCTCACATACCCACTCTTCGTTTTCTGAGGTGAATTTGTCCGCTTGGTTCAGTGTATGTTAACTTGAGCCATCCATGTGTGTAAAGAGTATAGAGTGTTAATAATTCCTTTTCCTGGTGATTGCATCTTAGGTGGTGTACAGATCATCTCCTCATTCTTTGTGAAATCCATTTTAATCCAGATTTTTTTCCTCTAATATAACACATTTAAGAAGAGCTGTATACTTCTCTTTTTAACTTCCCAATGCTTTAAGCAGCCTACATTATCTGAATTCAGACATGCATTGTTTAAACACTGTGCACAAGTCAAGAATCACCTGGCAGGATTGAGAAGGATAAACATTACCAGTTAGATAGCTTCCATCATTCTTAGGCTTCAGATTAAAATCCTTTCTGTCCTTGGACACATCAGAAGACGTGGAGCAAAGGGAAGCCGATTCATTACTTCTGATTCAGTGAGGGGTTTTGCCTTTGACCAACCTGTTCTTTCTAAGGGTGTGTCAAAAGGAGACACAATCATAGCACCACGTTTCAGGGGGACGGCGCTTATGGTTAGCCTGAATCCTGCAGTTTGATGGAACTGCTGGGCCGTTTATAGAAACAGAAGCCTCAGATTTTGTTTCCTGGAGTGGAACCTGAGCCTGGATTTTCTTGCTGTTGCAGGGGTGAACAGCCTTTCTCAGTCACTCAGTGCCAATCCATTGACCGCCTCTACCCTCATCCACCTCGACCTCTCAGGGAACGTCCTTCGTGGAGACGACCTCTCAGTAAGTTCTGCTTTCTTTACTCCATCTTTGAAGAACCTGTGTTTAGTAAGCCTGGAATGTTTCTAAACGTGACTTTGCAGCACGTTTCCCTGCCTCTCTCTTTAGCATTACAACTTTGAATCATTTAGTTATGACTTGTGAAGCGTTTTACTGGTAATTTCAGAGCCTTCCTTAATTAAATGTCATATATCACCACAGTAATTTTTTTTCTTATTTAATGATGCTGAAGTTGAGAGTTTTTTGGAAGTAATGCTACTGTAAAATTTTTTTCCCTTCATTTAAAAATACTAGCTTACAGGGGCTGGATCTGGTGGCTCACGCCTATAATCCCAGCACTTTGGTAGGCAGAGGCATGTGGATGACAAGGTCAGGAGATCGAGACCAGCCTGGTTAACAGGTGGTGGGCCCCTGTAGTCCCAAATACTCGGGTGGCCGAGGCAGGAGAGGCACCTGAACGAGGGAGAAGGAAGTTGCAGTGAGCCGAGATCATGCTACTGCACTCCAGCCTAGGTGACAGAGCGAGACTCCCATCTCAAAAAAACAAAAACCAGAAAACATTAACTTACAGGTTTAAATTGTCTGGTAAGGAAGATTAATTAGGAAGATGAACTGAAGTTTCTCATTATTATTATTGTTACTGGGAAGACTGATGGTTATTTTTATAGTTTACAATTGAAAGCGGGTTTTGGGTTAAGCCTGAGTCCTCCTCTATTCCATGAATAAAATAGGGAGAAGAGTAGTCTGCATATAACCTGGGGCCCTTTCTTCAGAGTTTGAGTGTGAAGGCAAAAACGACTCCCTCAATTATAATAAGATTTTTAATGTAACTGAATCAATAATGTAATATTTGGCAGATCTTTGACAGTGTATCAGGCATGATATCATTTCCATGTGTGGCAAATGGTCCCCTCTGGTCACCAAGATAGAATTTAGAAGAAATGTTTCTTTAACAACAGGTCTACAGTTGGCAGCCATCTTTGGAGGGCCTTAATTTGCATTTTAACAACAAGTATACAGTCGGCAGCCATCTTTGGAGGGCCTTAATTTGCATTCCTCAGCTTTGCCACAGGGCTGGAAAACACTGAAATTTATTCTTGTTTCTCTTGTTTTAGTTTACCTGTAAGGCAGGGAATACAAACGTAGCCCCTTTCGTTTTTCTTTTTTTTTTCCCTTTTCCTCTCCCTTGCACTTAAAACTATTTAAATAATACTTGATTCCTGATGTGCCATGATTTTTTTTCAATCCATTTTTCAGTTTCAGGTGTTACCTTCACTGATGGTTCATGAATCTGTTCTCTCCCAAGATAAAACAGGGAGGCCAGTGTGAAATCACCAAAATAATACAAAGTAGAAGAAGAGAGGGAAGGATAAAAGGAGAAGCTAAAGATTAGTAAGACTTAACTAGAAAGATTAATAGTCACCTAAGACCACAAAATAGCTAAAGATTTTCTATTTCTGGCCAGGGTGGGTCCTGTTGTAGCTTGCTTCTGGAGAGTGGCATCATGAGGCTTGAGTGAGAGTGGGCTGGAAGCGAGAGTGGGCAGGAGAGGCGAAAGTTTTAGGAGCCTGGCAACAGGTGCAGGGGCTCACCTGACCCTGTGCCCTTAGGGAAAGCCGTCTAGCCCGGCCTGGTCTCTTTGGAGGAGTGTGGCCAAATAGTCTTGTCACCATTTTATGATGATAAGAGCTCCCCCAGCTGGTGGTTGGGAGCAAAGCCACACTAAACTTAAAAGTCTCTTCAGAATTTTTGCCAAGCAAAGAGAGGGGCAGAGGATCTTCGAGTGAGAGCAAAATGACTTTTCTGAATCCAAAATTTTCATAACAAAATCTGTGCTATGGCTGGGCACAGTGGCTCGCACCTAGAATTCTAGCACTCTTGGAGGCTAAGGCAGGTGGATTGCTGGAGTGCTGGAGTTTGTGACCAGCCTGGACAACATGGCGAAACCCTGTCTCTAAAAAACACAAAAATTAGCTGAGCGTGGTGTCACACACCTGTAGTCCCAGCTGCTCACGAGGATGGCTTGAGCCTGAGAGCAGAGGTTGCCGTGAGCCGAGATCACACTGATGCAGACCCTGTCTTCTTCTTCTTTTTTTTTTTTGAGACAGAGTTTTGTACTTGTTGCCCAGGCTGGAGTGCAGTGACTCAATCTCGGCTCACTGCAACCTCTGCCTCCTGGATTCAAGCGATTCTCCTGACTCAGCCTCCTGAGTAGCTGGGATTATAGGCGTCCACCACCACACCCAGCTAGTTTTTTTTTTTTCATTTTCAGTAGAGGCAACATTTCTCCATGTTAGCCAGGCTGGTTTTGAACTCCTGACCTCAGGTGACCCAACCGCCTTGGCCTCCCAAAGTGTAGGGATTTATAGGCGTGAGCCACCGCACCCGGCCTACCCTGTCTTTAAAAAAATCAATAAATAATAAAAAGTCATTCTATGTGTATGGCTGTTTTAAAGTGTTCACAGGCTGTTGTTTTGGCTCTTCTGAATTCTTTGATAGGGTTCTTTTGAAGCACCGTGTAGCCAGACTGGTACACATAGTAAACGTTAGCAAGGACATACTCAGGATAAGCTTGTTGGTTTTTGCAAGTAATTGGTGGCATCTGGTGAAGCAGAGAATTTAAGCTGTTTGCCTGGTGGCAGGGAGCTTGGGCCCAGTTTGTTGTGGATGGGCTCTGGCAGTTGCTACACATACAGGGTAATTCCAGAATAACATCTTCAGCATCTCAGTTAAACTGATGTGTTGATCAGTTTGATTATTTTGATCACCTTGAATGAGGGGACTGGGGAAGTTTAGGCATTGTGACCCCCTGAAGCCTGAAGTTTCTTAGCTATTAGTGTGATTTTTTTTTTTTTTAAAGCACTCATATTGCTGCCAAGCCATTTTTTTAGCTTTGGGAAGTAACTAAGGGTAGAAAAAGCATTATGTTGGACGGAAAAGAGGATAGCCTGAGACCATCCTATTCAAATTCGTAGTTCTGTGAACACTTTCAAAAGTGATTAGCATTTTGATAGAGTGACTGCAGTTCAGGTGATATTTTAATCTCAGGAGTTAAAATTAATTAGCACTGTTCTAAAATTGTATAATAAAAATTGGGCTAATCAGGAAAACTAAGTCATGTGTCACAAAAAGGGGGTTTGTTTTTCAAGATTCGATTTGACCTTTTTTACTCAAATATATTTTTAACTATTCTTGGGATTTTCACTGTCAGGGAAGATAACGGAATGACAGAAAATTCTGGTAATCCTCCTGGGAAGAGCAGAGAATGATCTGAGAAATTCTCGCAACTTCCTTTTAAAACATTAACTTGCATTCTTTATATATGTGTGTTTCTAGAATCCTAACATTTCTCTTTTATTTTTTTCAAGCACATGTACAATTTTTTGGCCCAGCCAAATGCCATTGCTCATCTGGATTTATCCAATACAGAATGTTCCCTGGACATGGTAAATTTTTTTAAAAAATTATTGCTCTGAGGGGTCTCTGAAGAGCTATTTAGATGGGAGTAGGGGACCCCTAATAAATACTGTTTTGGACCTAGAAATATTTAAAAATAAGAGTGCTGTATTTCTTTTTCAGGTCTGTGGAGCTCTTCTCCGTGGATGCCTTCAATATTTAGCTGTGCTCAATCTGTCCAGAACCATCTTCTCTCACCGGTATAGATTAATTTTTGCTCTCATTGTCATCTAGAAGTATCTTTTTCTGAGAAAAAGTTGTAGTGATAAGGAAAACGGAGTGATAAAAGGTGAATACTGTACCTGAACAAAGCCGGCCTTAAGCATTATTTGTGAATATTAGGCCTTGAACTTTCAAGTTTTTGTTTTATCATTTTAAATGTAGGTTAATGTTCATATCAGTAGTTCCAGCCTGCCTACATGACTCTGTGATAACGCACTGTTTCTCATGTGTGGTCAGGCACTCTGTCTTAATATGGGGAAAACCCTTTTAGAAACTTTTATAGGTATTTCACCTGGATGAGCTTGGAAGTAAGTATACACTACTTTCGGAGAGCAGAGAGCATAGTTATCTCAAATCTCATGTGTTTTCATTTGTAGAAGTAATGGAGGGCCAGGTGAATACTTCTCTAATACACTCCTGACTATAATTGTTTGCAGAATAAGGCAGTAAATTCGAAGCAGCAAGGATTCACAAATCGTAGCAACTTAGAATGAAAAGAGAGTAGGAATTATCAGAGGAATTATGGAAAGTCCATGGATTATATGGGTATGGAATCTGGGACCATCTAAAGAGTTAATACAGCTCAACACTTAGCATTTGTAATTATGACCATACATTATAAATAATATTTTAGTTATACTTTTTAAATAACATGCAGTATTGCTTCATATTAGAAATATTTTTATTTTAATTCGTGTTTAAAGGCCTTATATATTTAAAAGGGTAACCCTCACTTATTTGGAAAATTTGGTTTTGTGGCATGGTTTATTCCATAATTGTGCCTTACAAATCAATTATTTTGTATCTCAAATTTTTTTTTACTACTTCAATAGAGATTAAATATTTACAGTAGCAAAGATATGCCACAAATACCTCCGTAGATGGTTAGGGAGCGTGAAGTCTGAAAATATAATGGTGTGAAAAGTTGAATTTTCCATGATAACTTTATTTTGGGGAACATTTGAGAATATTAATTGAAACCTAGTCAACTCATATATTTGAAGGCAGCTTATAAAGCCATGCTTTGGTGGAGCAGTAATTGACTGGGGAGCTGGGCTACAAGATGAAAGCACAGACTATAAAGGTTTTTGTATAATCAGCACTTTTGAGTTCAATGCTGTGAATTCTGTGATGACTGGTCTTTAGTAGAGCTGTTAAGCCTACAGAACAGAATTGCGCTAACAAATTGTCTTATCTTCCACATGAAAGGCTGTGATTAAACTGTTTAATACCTAGTATCTCACCTAGATACAGTTGTAGGAAGCCCTTAGTAATTTTGTTGAAATGACTGCATTTACACTGAGGTGTGGATTGTCAGCCAGGCTATTCATTCTTTTATTCATAATTTCATTAGTGTGTCCATCAGGGCAAGTTAGATTGTTCCACATTAACAGTGACCCCTTTTCAGCAACAGTGGTTTTGTGACATGTCCATTGTGTGCTGGCATATAACCTTCACTCTGGGAGCCAGAGCATCCTCTATTTAGAACATTCACCGTCATATAGCAGAGAAAAAGAGATCATGGCAGTGCATATACTGGCTCCCAAGGCTTCTCTCTAGAAGTCATACACAGCATTTCTGCTTGTGTCACCCTGGCTAAAGACAGTCACATGACCAAACCTGCTGTCCATGGAGTGAGGAAGCATCATCGTCCTTTAAAAAGGGGCAGTGAATACGTGGAAACATTGGAAGAGTCAACACTAAGACAGAATGGTGGGAGGAGAAATATATTTAGAGCAAGTTAACAGTATTTTCTCAGCAAAAAGTGAACCGGAATGTACAAACTTAATTTGTTCCCCTACATGGAAACAGAGTTGTTTGAGATGTCTCATGTCACACAGTCTACCAGAATTCTCTTTCCTCTTATTTTTCATCTTCTCAGATAGAAGTTTTTGTTGTTTAGACTTTTCTCAAATAGCCTTCAATTATTCTGTTTTAAAACAATTTTAAAAATCTGCCAAATATTGACAGATTTTTCCAGATCTCTGTACATTAAATATTATTGAATATTATGTGGTTGAGCTGAACCACTAGGATGCCCTCTGCTCTCAGATTCCATGAGTTCCTCCACAGAATGTGAGTAACTATCATTAAGTGAGTGTTTACTTCACATCAGCCTAAGTGCTTTACATATGCTGACTTACTCAATGTTTCATCATTGCTATTAGGTAGAGCAGAATACGCAGTGTTCAGATTCCATCTCGGACTCTTGAATCCTATTTTTCTCAAACCCTTGTCATGTAGTGTTGATGCTACCTTATTATTGAGCCGTGCGATTTGATCCACATACTTTCCTCTGTAACAGCAAGGGGACGTGTTTGGAGGTTATAGCCATTTCATTTTATAGTTTTGTCTTTAACTGTTCTAATACTTGGCCTGAAATAATTAGGTTTGTTGCATGGACATAGTGGCTGAACAGGCTATTTGTAATGCAGGCTTCATGCCATTTGGACTTTCTGTGCTGTTTTAGCTCAGCATTACGTTACAGTCCTGTTGCCTGTGAAACCTGCTACGTCTAAAAACATCGCCAAATGCAGGTATTCATCTCTAGCATTTTGTGCCACCCAGTGGGAAAGTTTTTAAATTGATGAGAAATAGACGTCTTCTCTGACTTCCTATTTTTAAAAATTCCAAACATGGAGTTTCCTGAAGATCAAGAGGTAAAACACAGTGAATTCATTGGCTATGTAGAATAGCAATGAATTGTTTTTATGGACTAAATATTTCTTCACCTCACTTAAGTGGTTCATTTAATGATATTGGATTTATGACTTTAGGTTTTGGACATTTATTCACTTCTATTTACTTTTAAATTACTACTGAAAATATGACTGATTTATAGATTTCACAGTGTCTGAGTAATCAATGAAGATGTTTGATGAAGGTGTAACCACTTGTATGGCTCTTGTGTTTTTTCAGGAAAGGAAAAGAAGTTCCTCCGTCTTTCAAGCAATTTTTTAGTAGTTCTCTGGCTTTGATGCACATCAACCTTTCAGGCACGAAACTGTCTCCTGAGCCCCTAAAGTGAGTGGTTCTTTCACTTTCTCCGGAGCATTTAAAGCTCACAGTTGTGCTTGAGGGAAGGGAGAAAGATATACAATCCAAAGACAAAAAACACAGATGAGAATGCCTTTTTACTCTGGGGCAGAAAAATAAATTAAAATGGTAAAAAATATATTATGCACTATTGATATTATTGCATCTTCTGAGGAAAAACATCTTTTGGTTTGTGACCTTGGCAGGAGTCACTGATCTACAGAGGTTGTGCTCACAGGTACTTACTGTTGCTTTTATATTAACCTCTGTTCATTGAATTTCAGGCATATTTGTGTGCGTGTTTGTGTGCATGTGTGTGTGTGTGTGTGTGTTTTAATCAGCATTTACTCTGAATCTTTCTGCTAATAGTAATAAACTCTAAACACATTGTATGTATGCAACCAAATGAATTTTCAGCGGCTTTGGTTTCTGAATTACTGAAGTTACTATGGGCTATTTGGCACTTTTATTTGACAGCCAACCGATGGGTTAATATCCCTAGTGTAGGTGTAGTGGTGAAGTTAAGCTTTTTAGCTAAATTGGGATTTGAGAATAATTTATTATCCTTAAGATTTCTGTTCACTATTGCCAGAAAGAGTCAAAAGTTCACTATTGCCAGAAAGAGTCAAAAGAATTTGACTGTAGGGTCAAATTCTCTGAGTCTAAAGAAGGCATTTTCTGGCCAGGCACAGTGGCTCGTGCTTGTAATCCTAGCACTTTGAGAAGCTGAGGTGGGTGGATCACCTGAGTTCAGGAGTTTAAGACCAGCCTGGCCAACATGGTGAAACTCTACAAAAATTAGCCGGGGGTGGTGGCGGGCACCTATAATCACAGCTACTTGGGAGGCTGAGGCAGGAGAATCGCTTGAACCCGGGAAGTGGAAGCTGCAGTGAGCTGAGATTTGGTCACTACACTCCAGTCTGCGCAAAAGAGTGGGAGTCTGTCTCAAAAAAAAAGAAGAAGGTATTTTGTATTTTCAAGTGGTTATGATTATAAAAGTCAGATGTATACATGGATTTCTCCCTTCCCCAGCTGACTGTAAATCAGCATTTAATTTTTTCCCTTGTAATGTGTATGAAGTGTTAAAGTTAATGTCTGAATTAATCTTACTAGAAAATTAAGGTTCATTTAATTTATAAATTACCTTTTTCTTTTTTATTTCTGTTTTGAGAGATATAAGTTCTTGATTTCATATAGTACCAAATGACCAAGACAATGGATGCCGTTAAAAAAGTAGATCCAGTCAAGTGCTTAAAAAAGTCTGATCTTATGTTACAGAAGGCTTAAAAAATGTTGAGCTAACATATTAGGGAGTCTCTAAATGTAACGGCCACAAGTAATAAGCATCTCATGAATCGGCTCTTGGTATGGATACAGAAGGCTTAAAAAATGTTGAGCTAACATATTAGGGAATCTCTAAATGTAAGGGCCACAAGTAATAAGCATCTCATGAATTGGCTCTTTGTATGGATATTAAGAAAACTATCCAAATAGTATTCTTAAGTTTTATTATAATGTCACTCATTTACTTATTCATGTAAGTAGTACTTACTGAGCATCTACAGTGTGCTAGATACTGTGATGGCAGAGTAGTAAGCAAAACCAGAGGGGGTCCTTGTTCTGGTAATGTATCAGCAGGAAATTAGCACATTCAAAATAGTTTTCTATTTTTAATTCTTTGAGTATTGTTGACTTTTGCATAAGATAGAGTAGCATTTCCTTGGTTAATGTAACTGATTTTATGGAATATTTCACACTGCAGCAAGGCTGGACTTACTGTGCTTTGTTGTGCATACATACTGTAAATGTTCTGCTTCAAAGACACTTTGTAATTGTTCAGTCTTGGACCTGATGTTATTGGCGTGAATGCTTAATAGCATTAAATCAGTAGTCTCTTCAGCTCTGTGTTTTAATCAGTAAAAATCATAATATGAGGAGAAAGGCTTCATGGCTGAAGATTGTGTAAATAAAATTCTATGTATACATTTAATGTGATGTAATTATTTGATAAGACAACACAAAACTGAAGTTCTCAGGTTTACCTGTGAGAGGCTCAGGATGAAAAGGAATTTGCACAGTACTACCGTGAACTAGAAACTGCGCTGGGTGCTTACATATGGCCTGTCACTTTTAATGTTGATGACAGTAATGAGAAATTGGTATCATTACTCCCATTTTACAGTTGAGGATATTGAGGCCCAGAGAAGCTAAGTCATTTGCTTTACATCACTATTGGAGGTTGGATTTCCTGGGAAGTCTACTTTGAGATGGAGCTTAGCAAGTAGGATATTTATAAGGACATTCTCTTGGGATTACCACCTGTAGAGAGGGATAGGGGATAATCAGGATCAGACAGAAGGGAGAAGCTGCTCTGGGGGAAGGTCTGCCAGGGAAGAGGAAGAACCCAGAGCACGTTCTGGGAGGTGCCTTGCAGGGTCCCCTGCTCCCAGCCAGCTGTCATGGGCTCAGCAGTGTTTCCTACCTCACTCTGCCTTCAACTGCACCAAGAGGGGCAGAAACCCTTGTTTCTTGAAGGATTAGTAGCTATAAGAGAATAAACTAAAGCAATCTAATTTCTTTTGAGAGAATGCTTTAAATTTGGACATAACAATATTTTTTCCCATAAGTTTTCCTTTTACAAGCAAATTGGGGAAGCAGAGTGTTTTGTGGGTGGGGTTGGGAGAAGCAAGGCAAAGAATATGACTCCTTATCTCATTATTGCAATTTTCCTTTGAGGCCTTTTTTGGTCCATGTTAATGTATTTCCAGGGGGTTTAGAGAACATGGTGATGCTGTTCTTTGGTGTTTTCTAAAATTTCCAGAATAGCCTGGTTCACGTATGTCCTGGGGATGCTCCTTGATCCAGCGTCACTCAGGGTGCAGCGGGAGTTCCTCCTTACTGCTCCTTCTCGGTCTTTCGTTTTTCCTCCCCCAAGCCTGTCTCCCTGCCATGTGGGACTCCTTCTCCATGACCCTGTCCTTCTGGCTGAGTATTTTTCATAAACCTGTTGAATATGCTTCCCTGAAATGATAACTAGTGCCACTGATCTAGAGCTGTAAGAATTAAATACAAATTGTTCTCTTAAGCAATTTTGCAGTAGTGATTGAGGGTCTAGAAGACGATTGTTAAGTCAGTCTTGCCATCACTAGGTTAAAATAAACAACATATTTTGCTACAGAATGTTTCCCCAGTGCCCACTATGCTTTCTTGTGTTTGTTTTTTTAATTTTACTAGAGGCAGTTTCTATGTGTTATTCATTTTTACTAGTCTCATAAGTTGTTGCCTCCTAATCATTGGCCTTCGATAGTTAAATGTCTTCTTAAAGCTTATCTTTTGTTTTCTTGGCCTTAATTCACACATGAGAAAAGTAGGAGGTATTTTCCCTCAATCTCTAAGCATCATAAAAATGCGATGTTGAAATATGTGTCTAAGTCCTAGAAACTCAGCATCTATTGGAAACAAAAGGGACCTCTCTGGTAATGCCCTAACTCTCATTTTACTGATGAGAACTTGAAACGCATGAAAAGTGATGTCCTTAAGGTCATCCAACCATTAGTCACTGAGCTGGGATGTGAGGACTGGCCTTCTGGTTTTCAGTCCCCAGAGCTCTCAGTGACTCAGTACTGCCCCCATGAAAGAAAGGGGACATACATAATTTTTAGGAAAAGAGAAGCAATTTAATAAGTAATTGAACAAGTACATAGTTGAGATATACCCAGCCTTTCTCATAGGACAGTGTTTTAGAATAAGGTGAACTAGTGAACTGAGTTTAAAAAGTGAAAAGGAAGGCACTCACCTTCACCCTCCTGATGGGGTCAGGGAGTGAGGGGAGCGGTGTCTTCATAGGGGGAGGCAGCCAAGCCCCTCTGTGTTCCAGTCCACTGCTTGAGTTCTCTCTTAGATAAAGCCAGAGAATCACTGGCAGAGGACATCTCAGGGACTTGGGCATAACATAATTCCCCACTTTCCCACCTCACTCTTACCCTAGAGTATTTTTTGGGGCGTGCTAAGTGGAGGTCGTTTCCCTGGGAACATGGAAAACAGGTAGTTACCCCCAGTTAATGAATGCCTGGGTCTCGCTTTTCTGGCACTTCACCCTGGCAGCCCTGTGTTAGAGTCACTGCCACACACACCTGCTTGCAAGCAGGAACCATCTCATGCTCACCTCTGTGTTTTTCACAAAGTCTGATTTAGGGTCTTCTGTCCACTTAGTGTAGTTCAGTGGTTGTGTGTACATGTGTAAATTTTCTGTTTCAAGCTTGCTTTATGGTGTGGATTTTATAGGACTGACTTGTAAAAGTGGATCCAAGTGATTAGTCCAATCTCCTCAGTTTGCAGATGAGAAAATTCCTTTTCAGAGCGGTGATGTGATTTGTCCTGGCTCAGCAGGTAGTTGGCAGGATCCTGGACCCAAGACATGTGCCTTGTTTTATACCTGTGGCCACCTGCTACTGTAGGTCATTTAATAAACCCATTTAGATATAATTTCACATCCCGGAATGCTTCGGAGTCTGACTTCCTCACTTACATATTCCTTAGGGAAAACTAGCTTTACTTTGCAACTCTAATAACAATTGCTTAATAATATTCTAAACATTATTAAAGCTGTTCTCAAGCAGATGCAGGTGGGAGTTTATCAGTGATGAGCACAATTTAATTTCAATCTGCAATTAGGTGTGCTGTTGGTTTATTTGCATAGGAATGGCAATCCTGCCAGGTTTTACATTTATGATGGGCTCAAGCTGCCTGTCAGGCAGAAGAATGCTGCAGAGTCCATTTTTTACTGTTGTTGTGAGGCAGAAATGCAGCTGGCATTTAAAAAAAGTAAGAGGGTGCTTGGTGTTTGACCTGTGATTCAGAAAAGGCATTCTTCTTTGTTGAGGCTTTATTCATTGTGCTTACATTTTTTCTTTTGGGCAATGTGTGGAATGTGTATCTAATGTGTATGTTTCCTCCCCTTAGGGCGCTGTTATTGGGCCTGGCTTGTAATCATAACTTGAAGGGGGTTTCTCTGGATCTCAGCAACTGTGAGGTAAGAATACCCTTAGACTATCTACTGGAATAGATGATAACCTCAACCGCCTTGTCTTTTTCGTGGATAAAGTGTGATAGTGTGATTCCACGGGTGTGAATGAAGCAGAAAAATACATAATACAAAAAACGAGAAAGCTTTTTCAAGTATGTTTTTACTGATTTTGGTTTTGTTGTTGTTCTATTCTTGGTGCGGGATGGCTGAGTATTTTATGATGAAGCCCTGAGCTATAAAACCATAGACTCGCTTCGCCTTCATGAAAAGGCAACGTACAGCATTTGTTGTAGGGGACAAATGTGTATAACTTGGATTCTGTAGAGCATGAAAGAGAATGGATGTCTTATCTTTAATTTTGCTTTTTAATATCTTGATTTAAAACAAGAAAATTAACATACCTCCAGAAAGTGTAGCAGTTTCAAACACTTCTTTTCACAGAGCTCATGGAGAAGAATTGAGACCAAAGTGTCCATGTTTTACAGGGCTCCTAAACTTTTACTATCTTGAAACTTTTCGTTTGTGTGACTAGTAAGAAAATACCGGGGTACAAACTATGTGGCCTGTTCAGAGCCTGACTTAAAACATCAAGCTTTATCTCTTCTTCTCAGGAAGGGAGGTGGAAGTCTCCTCATTGCTGTTCCCCGGCCTCACTCACTGTCCTCTCTTCCCCAGCACTCCTACTGGGTCTGTCTTCCTCCCCAAGGCCCCCCTCTCTTAGATGAATTAGCTCACCTGCAATCTCCTGCATAGGTGCAGCAGCCTCCTCAGCTATGCCGTCCTGGATGAACTGGTTAATATCACTAAATCTCAGTTTCACTACCTGCAAAATAGAGATAATAGTACCTCTCCCAATGGGTTGTTATGAAGTTTAAACATAAAGCACTCCTTTTGAAAAGTGCTTCTTAGGGTACCCGGGAGCCAGAAAACTTGTTTGCTCTTGCCGTTTTCCTGTCTGCCTGCCAGTGTCTTCCCTGACTGCTCTAGCCCTTTGTGATCTTGTCCTTTTCTAAGTGTCCAGCACTTAATGATAATAGCATGCACTTGGACACTAAGGTGCCAATAATACCTTGCACAGTTATTAAATTAACTCCCGTATGCTTGGATGTACCTTTCTGGGGGGCAGTATTTATGTCATACTTTATTTTGTGTTTTCCTTACCTCCTAGAAAAATGCCAGGCACCAAGCCAGTACTAAATATTGAATGAGATGAATACTTCGCCTCTGTGAAAGTTTTAGAAATGGACACGTCTGAAGTTGTACCGTATAAATTGTTAGTGTAGTGTTTTTTATTGGTTCCGAGCTGGAGTGAACACCAATTACATGATTTACTAGTCTTGTTGTTTTGAAAAAAGTAAAGCAGAAAAAAAAAATACGAAAAGACACGTTTCGAAAAAAACCCAACCCAAACAATAGAGCCTAAAAAACTCACTTTGCATTGTGGAATTTTCTTTTTTATTCTTTTATTCTTTTCTTCTTTTTTTTGAGACGGAGTCTCACTCTGTTGCCCAGGCTGGAGTACAGTTGTGCGATCTCGGCTCACTGCAACCTCTGCCTCCCAGGTTCAAGTGATTCTCCTGCCTCAATCTCCCCAGTAGCTGGGACTACAGGCATGTGCCACCACACTCAGCTGCATTGTGGAATTTTCATATGCAAATTAATGATTTTTCATTTATAAAAACAGACTGTAAAGTAGAAACCAAATTTGGTAATATGAATTATTTGTTTACCAGCACTTTACTGAGGGGCATCCCAGTGATACTTTTATTTTATTTTATTTTATTTATTTATTTTTTTTGAGATGGAGTTTCGCTCTTGTTACCCAGGCTGGAGTGCAATGGTGCGATCTCAGCTCACTGCAACCTCCGCCTCCTGGGTTCAGGGAATTCTCCTGCCTCAGCCTCCTGAGTAGCTGGGATTACAGGCACGTGCCACCATGCCCAGCTAATTTTTTTGTATTTTTAGTAGAGATGGGGTTTCACCATATTGACCAGGATGGTTGCGATCTCTTGACCTCGTGATCTACCCGCCTCGGCCTCCCAAAGATAATTTTATTTTTAAGTGGGGGAGGAGTGAGAAATGAAGGGGTGAAATAGGTTATTATGTTAAAAAAAAAAGTTGGTGTCAACTTGACTGCTCTATCAGTCAAGCCACCAAATTAGCAATAACTTCTAATATGGTTTTACCATCCTGATTAAATCATGACTGCCAGCAGTTTAGCATGTTTTATTCAGTTCTGTGATAAAGCGGAATGGGCATAAGTGATCATCTGGTTCCCTAATTACAGCTAAACTGAGGTCTAAAAAAGTGGAAATAATCTAACTCACCGGTGGCAGATCCACAATGAAAATACTCTGTCCTGATTCTCTGTTGTTAATAGTAATATTGATTAGACAACTAAGTATGGCTGGGCATTTTCTTCTCAAATAAATTGATAGGGGCCATGTGACCAAAGACTGCTATAAACCTTGTTCCTTAAACTCCTTTGTGATCTATTGGGAATGACTTTCAGATAGTTATAGTAGATGAACCATATAAAACTGATATTTTGCATGTCAAAAATTATAGACAATTGGCAGTTTCATAAAGTTCAAACTAATGACTAGTAGACTTCATCTTTTATAATCTTCTTTTTAATGGAGGCAGGAATTCAGGTCAAATGCTTAATCGATGCATCATCATTGATGATGGGATTGAACAATATTATGACAATTATTATGACAATATTATGACAATTCCGACTTCATTTTGGCCTTTCTCTTATGCATTATGTAATAAATTAATGCTGCCAACATGGAGAAGTCTTAAAAATATTGTAGTACCACTTTCCTCCACCGCGTTATAACTTGAATCACAGTACTGGTGACCACATTTATAAAGTCACATGTTATGTTGCTGCTCATGCAAGTTGATAGCACACAAACTTATTTTTCTAACCCGTGTTAGAGTGTTTCATCGTATTTCGTTTCTTCGGCCTAGATGTCCACATTTAAGTAGGTTTCAGTTTGCTTCTCTTCGTGACATGCTAAATCTCCCCCTGAAAGTGTTTGGGTTTCCAATATAATTCATGCTAGAATGTTTGACACTTTGAGTGAGAACCCTTTGAGTCTTTAGTCATCTGTATTTGATATTGCAGAGTTTATGTAATCCCCTCAGAGAGAAGCTCTTACTATCATGGAAGTTTAAAATCATGAATATGTATATTTTCTTTCTACCTGTTCTCTGTTTAGCTACAAACCCTCTCCACTCTTAGCTATACCATCAAAATCATAGCACCTTCAGCCCTTAACTTTCCCTGATGATCAGATAAATGTAGTCTTAAAATGCAAAAGGTGGATGCCGTTGTCATCTTGGGAAGTTACTTTTCTGAGGATGACTTACTCAGGATGAGGGGCTGGGAGACCTGGGACTGGTCAAGGTCGGCAGCATCCTGCTGGCAGGTGTCATCCCACAGCTTCTGATGTGGACTCTGTAAGAGCTCCAAGCTTCCTGTGGGTGCCCCTCACACAAGTCACCGCAGCCAGGGAAACAGGAGCTATTGTGAGATACACTGAAGTCTTCTGATATTTATAAATAGGTGATTAACTTTACATAAAACATCTACTGTATAGAATTTTTGTTGCAGATTTATTTCTTCTCCGGGTAGGAGGAATAAATCCAGTGATTGATTTAAAAATCAGGTTAGTATGAGTGTTGTAGAGGATAAATGATGGTAAAAGATGGTGGTTGAGATTATTGGAAGGAGAGGGGAACACAGCCTTAAGGTAGGAAGTGAAAGTGTCTGGATGGGGCGCTTAGGATAAAGTAAAGAGCTTATGTTTGATTTCACTATATGCTGGTTTCTTAACTGTTCATTCTCACCTTCCCTAATGAGGTGCCTTGTAGTTCTTAGGGTATTCTTTATTCCCCTGAAACAGGCATTTCATACTCATTAATTTGAATGAGAGAGGAAATTTATACCTCATACTATTAAAAAAATGTTCCCAGTAGGTATTTAGAACTTCTGGAGTTGCTTTCCTACAATACAGACTTCATCGTTATTCAGAAAATTAAATCTAAAATGTTGGTCTGTATTCTTTTGGATCTGTGATAGCTAAGGTAATAAGCACTGAAATTAACCTTACATTTACAGATAACTTCTATATTTATAGGAAGAAACTTCTGTGCTTCTTAAAGCATTTTGCATTAATTATATCATCACCTCTCTCTCTTTCCCATGCTGTTTTAGTACTGAAAAGGAGTCTGTTTTTTTATATGAAAATGACTCAAAGTAGTTATGGAAGGCGAAAGAGTGAGCCAAGGGTGAGCACTTTGGAATGAAAAGGTCCCCTTTGAAACCTGGCTCAGTTACTTGGCTTATTAGGTGACTCACCTTCTTTCAGCCTTTGTTGCTCACCTGTTGAATGGAGACGATAATTTTCAGGGTTAGCGTCTGGCACAACGTCACTATGCCAGCCCAGCGTGCGTGAGCATCATCTGCGGAGTAGGTTTGTGATGGAAGAACTTTATTTGCAGTGTCAGAATTGGCAGCACAGGTCACAATTACCCTTCTGAAAATGTTTATTTTTAGAAGCTTTATAAATATTCAATCTTTACCAAAACATTTTTGGGAATTGCTTTCAAAGCTGTTTTACTTCTTTCAAGAAGAATTACTCTCCTTAGCTTATTGGTGAGACAAATTCTTCTCGAAACCTGATTTTTTGACACAGGACAGTATTATACTTCATGGCCAGATTAGCTCCAGAATGGCCTGTGGCTGATCCTTACTCATTCCCAGAGGGTAAGGATTTAATATCAGTACAGATGTTCAGAGAAATGCCCTCTAGGTTAGTTCTAAAGAGCTTCAGAACCATTTTATATGGCAGTTGTGATGTTGGCATTCATGAGTATTCTTCCCTTGTATTCATGTATCTGAAAGGAGGCAATGGTCTATGCATTCTTTTTTTCTTGAGATGAAGTCTCATTTTGTCACCCAGGTTGGAGTGCAGTGGTACAATCTTGGCTCACTGCAACCTGCACCTCCCACGTTCAGCTATTCTCCTGCTTCAGCTTCCTAAGTAGCTGGGATTACAGGCATATGTCACTGGGTCCAGCTAATTTTTTTTTTATTATTATTAGCAGAGATGAGGTTTCAGTATGTTGGCCAGGTTGGTCTCGAACTTCTGACTTCAAGTAACCTCTGCCTACCTTGGTCTCCCAAAGTGCCAGGATTACAGGTGTGAGTTGCCATATGCATTCTTGTCTGTTTTTTAAAATCTTAGAACTTCGTAGTTATACATTAACGGAGGAATTGATAAATGCTGGGACTAAATTCTTCAAACTTAAGTCTCCTTCCAAGTGAGAGACAAAAATCTCCAATACTTCAGGAAGACGCAAAGACTAATTACTTACAGCTGTGGCCTTAGTTGCAGGCTTGGGTGTGGGAGTTAGTTTCTTTAAGTGGAAACTTTTCTGAAGATGATCCTACAGTTTATTGCAATTGATGACGAGTAGAAAAGAGAGCACCAAATACAGACATTTGTAATGAGTTTTGCGGCAATGAAATAGAAACTTTCGAGGCAGTTTTATTCCATTTGATATTCATTCAATCAACCTTGAGGCAAGTGTCATTGTAGTACTCCTCACCTGCCACTTCCCTGTCAGGTCAGGTGTGGAATGCAGAATTGCCACACCTGGCAATTCTTTTTATTTTTATTTTATTTTATTTTTCTTTTTAATCTTCTTTTTTAATTAATTTATTTTTTAAAGATGGGGTTTCACCATGATGGCCAGGCTGGTCTTGAACTCCTGACCTCAGGTGATCCACCCACCTCAGCCTCCCAAAGTGCTAGGATTACAGGCGTGAGCCACTGTGCCCGGCTCAGAATTGCCAGTGTTTCACATGACAGGATGCATGTATGAAAGCAGTGAATATCTGCAACTATTTGCACTTTAAAAATGACTGTATTTGCCTGGGCACAGTGGCTTATGCCTGTTGTCCCAGCACTTTGGGAGGCCAAGGCAGGCAGACCACTTGAGATCAGGAGTTCAGGACCAGCCTGGCCAACATAGCAAGACCCGTCTCTACTAAAAATACAAAAAGTAGGCAGGCATGGTGGTACACACTTGTAGTCCCAGCTACTTGAGAGGCTGAGGAAGGAGAATCGCTTGAACCTGGAAGGTAGAGATTGCAGCAAGCCGAGATCACGCTATGGCACTCCAGCCTGGGAGACAGACTCTGTCTCAAACAAAAAAAAAAAAGGAAAATGAGCGTGTTTATATACATCCTTCTTAGGTACTAGATTGTTACTTGGCATCAAACCCTGCTAGAATGTGAACATCATGAACTGGATGTTGTCTAATCATTTTTTTCTGTCCTTGGAGAAACCTACACCATTCAGTTTTATCTATGAAACTTTCCCAGGATAAAAATTAATTTTTAAAAATTACTATTGGAACCCCTATGAAACAATAGTAGATCATTTGGGGGTCATTTTATATTTTTGCCGTATCTTTTTAAATGAAAAATGATATTAAGGAAGGAAAGTAAACTATTAGAAGTTTCTTCTTGATTTTAATTTTCCTTCCTGTCTTCATCCCCATTATGAATATTTGAGTGTTAGAAATAACTTTTTGCTTAGAATTATGAGTAAGAACAGAAATGTTCCACCTTCATTGAGTGAGAGGGTACTACTCCCTTGAAAGAAATGTGAATTTATTTTTAACAGTTCAAAAAGTATTCAACATTTTATTCACATTTACTTCTTTGATCTTGCTTTCTTTTAAATAATGCTAGTGGTGTGGGATCCAAATAAGGGTAATTTAAAAACCAGTTTTACATGCTCTCATGCAGACAGCCTCTAATTATGCAAATTCATTTAAAAGGATTTTCATTTACAGTAATGAAAAAGCTTTTACTGTTTTGGGAAAGCTTTAGCTTTGGGGGAATTTTAGACATTTAATAACCTGTGACTTCAATAGAATGTTCTTGGTAACTAAAGCTCAGTTATTTTCTTATCTAAATGTTTGTTTTGGGAGCAAATTTTAGTTAGAAGTGTTATTTTCTGGCTCTTTGCTTTTTTATGTTGAGTACTGATAGGGACCTTAGCTGCTGCTTTATTCTTGTTGTGTTTACTGCTGATAATGTTTTCTTTGTTTTTTCTCTTTGGGCTTTCATTAGCTTGGCCATTGTGTAAGTACTTAATGAATCAATTAGAATATATTGATACATTTGATTATTTTTTAAGCATTGAAAAGTATGCTTTATGTGTATATATTGCAAATATTATCAGTATGGAGTTTGTGTAAATCGAATTAAATACTTAAATGTTACCTATATTTTCTATTTCTATAAATGGAATATTTTTATGTTACAATGATACAACATAGAAATTTTCTAATAGAAATTTTCTTAGCCAGACGTAGTGGCTCACACCTGTAATTCCAGCACTTTGGGAGGCCAAGGTGGGCGGATCACCTGAGGCTAGGAGTTTGAGACCAGCCTGACGAACATGGAGAAATGCAGTCTCTACTAAAAATACAAAAATTAGGTGGGCATGGTGGCGCATGCCTGTAATCCCAGCTGCTCAGGAGGCTGAGGCAGGAGAATCGCTGGAACCTGGGAGGTGGAGGTTGCAGTGACCCAAGATTGTGCCATTGCACTGCAGCCTGGGCAATAGGAGCAATACTCTGTCTCAAAAAAAAAAAAAAAAAAATCTAAACAAGTAAATCACTGTTAGCAAATACGAAATTGTAAAGGCATGCATTTATGTTTATCTTCTCAAAAGCATGCTTTTTTCATGCTCTAAAAATCAAATTGTTTTTTGAGAAGTGTTTGCTTAAGTGAGTTCTTAGTATATGTACACATTTACTTAGTCAGGTATAAACAGGCTGTGACCTAGAGCTATGCTTTTCAAAACTATTTGTAGCAAATAAACTATATTTTGGTTTGTTTTTAAAAATTCCAATCTATCATAAACCAATACATTTATAAAACATAATAAGAATAAAATACAATAAAGATTTAGAAAGATGCATGCAAGCCCCCAGTTTTTATGATTAGATGCAACAGACCCCAAATTTTTACTACTAAGATTTCTAAAAATGTTTATACTCAATTTCTGTACTTACTCATTTTGAGTAACAAGGTGCTGGGGAAGACATAGAGGTGGCATCATGAGAAAGGCTTGATGGGGCATTTTGGTAAGCTGGAGAGCTCCGGAGAAAACAAGCAGGGGGAGTGAAGTGGGCCTGGCACTCGTTCCTGACAGTAGCTTCACACACAGCTTAGAATCCCTTCAGCTGTGGGGTTGGCACTGGTTTTCCTGACGTATGTAGACCAGTCTCTTGGAGAGGTCTGCCTCTCTGTAATACTCTACCTCAGAGCTCGCCTTAGAGTAATCTGTCACCATAAAAAGTAGAAATGACCAGGCGTGGTGGCACATGCCTATAATTCCAGCTACTTGGGAGGCTGAGGTGGGAGGATTGTTTGAACCTAGGCGTTCAAGACCAGCCTGAGCAACACAGTAAAACTGTGTCTCAAAAAAGTAGGAATGGCTGAATGTAAACATACCAACTGAGATTCTCCCAAATAAAGAGCAGTCTCAAAGATCTGTGCAGAACTCCGCTTACCATACAAGAAGCCAGAGAATTTGGCAAGCTTTCATCCAAGGAACTGGCAAAATATTGCATCCAAAATAGGGAAATGAAGATTCCTCTAATTCTTACACCAAAACTTAGATGGGTGGAAAATAGCACCTCGTATTATGAGTTTATTGTCAAAAATTTTATTTTCCTACATGAGGAAAGGTTTTGCCATCTTCCTTGGTTTGTAGTAAGTTTCCAATAAATGGTGGTTTATTTTTCCTCATTAGTAAGTTTACTGAGCATAAGGGCCACAGCTGAGGAAATTTTGCATCCTTCACAATGCCTTACACAGAGTAAGAGCTCAACAAATATTTGCTGAATGGAAAATACAAAGATATTATGACTGCTGTAAAATATGCTTTGGTTTCATAGGAAAAGATGAAAAGTACTGTATCGGGTTATCTTTCTCTTTTAAATAAAATAGCAAATGAGGTGAGAATAATCATTTGCACTTAGTTTTGCTCTAACAGAATCATAATAATATTTTCTATGAATTCAACATTTTTTCCCTCCGTGGCTCAAAGGTTTTGTACAAATGATTTTGCACTCATCTTTAGTTAGCTAATATCTGCCTTATTAGTGAGAATGCATGCTCATTTCTTTTTTTTCCCCCGAGATGGAGTTTCGCTCTTGTTACCCAGGCTGGAGTGCAATGCCGCGATCTCGGCTCACCGCAACCTCCGCCTCCTGGGTTCAGGCAATTCTCCTGCCTCAGCCTCCTGAGTAGCTGGGATTACAGGCGTGCACCACCACGCCCAGCTAATTTTTTGTATTTTTAGTAGAGATGGGGTTTCACCATGTTGACCAGGATGGTCGTGATCTCTTGACCTCGTGATCCAGCCGCCTCAGCCTCACAAAGTGCTGGGATTACAGGTGTGAGTCGCCGCGCCCGGCCTCGCACACTCATTTCTGTAGAACAGTTAGGGGTAGGTCCTTCCTGAAATGTTTAACAATCAAAGTAAGTGTTCAGTGTCTCCTTTGGTGTGGTGGAGAGTTTTTATATCTTGGAGTCAGTGACAGTCAAATAAAACAGTAACTCTCGTGTGTAAAGGAATTTCTTAGATTTCCAAAAGTAGGAAAGTTCTTCTGGGTTGGTATGCGTTGCTTTGCTGGTAGTGGCCTAGATGTTGGTCATCTAGTTTCTCCGTGTTTTTTCCTGATGGTTTTAGGATTTAACGTTTGATCACATGGTATAGGAAACTGCAGCTATGGCTGGTGATAGGATCTTTCCCCTTTAATAATAGCTGCTTTGGAGTTGATAAGCTTTCACTTTCTCTTTGGTACCAAGCTTATTTTAAGACTGACTGTCTTTCGTATTTTTAATTTTTTTATTATACTTTCAGTAGAGTGAAGACTTCACTTTGTGTTTGGTTTGTGTTTCTCTAGCTGAGATCAGGAGGCGCTCAGGTATTAGAAGGTTGCATTGCTGAAATACACAACATCACCAGCTTGGACATCTCCGACAATGGTAAGTCAGGTGTCAGAAAAGAAATGAAAATGGAATATTTTTTGAAGCAAGTTAATAAGGGGAAAATAAATACCCAAATCCAGACAATACCTTAATAAAAATATTATTCCATTTCTTGACTAATAGGGCTTTTAAATTTAACAATAAGATTTATTTATAAAATAAATCTGTGCCAGAGTCTTACTAAGTTGATTCCATGGCTAACTATGCAAAGCCTGTGCCATAAAACAACTCACTTATAAAAATATCACCAGTACCTGATAAAGTTCTGAGCCCAACTTTGTGCATCCTTGCTGATAATTATAAAATTGTACTCTTGTTTATTTATTCAGAAGTTTATTTCCTGAGCTTCCTTTCTGCTGATTGTCGTATCATGTTAGTATGAACCTGTGAAATCTGCATAGGCAACTTTAACTCCACTTACCCCGCAGTGAACAGTTTGTTTGAATCTTCTTTCACAAAGTGGTGGGGAGAGATGAAACTATTCATTCCCATTTCCTGCTGACTTGGCTTAGCCACTGATTGTATTAAGAGATTTAGGTAAGTCTTTGTAGAGAATGAGTTTATCCCTGTGAAATAATAGGACATGAAAAGAGAGCAAAGAGTGCCTTTGAAAATAAAAGATTAGAATCCCAGGGCCCTCGGGAAGGTAAAGGAAGTCATCAAACTGCATGTCACCTTTGCTTAATTGTGTTCCGGCTGAGAACTAATTTATACACGTGTGTTTTGATTCTCTGCTTACTCTGATTCTTTCCAGGTTTAGAATCTGACCTGTCTACCTTAATAGTGTGGCTCAGTAAAAACAGATCAATACAGCACCTGGCGTTAGGCAAAAATTTTAATAATATGAAATCCAAGTAAGAGTTTTGAATTTTTTTATATGACAATGATGAAAATAACCAGCCTCCTGAAAGCTTTTGATTTGATTCCACTGTCCACATCTCTAAAATCTCTTTAGAAATCTGACACCTGTATTGGACAACTTAGTACAGATGATTCAAGATGAAGAATCAGTGAGTATTATGTTAAACATTTTGGACTAAGATCTTCTGTTTGTTGCCATTCTTACTGATTATTTCTACTGGATTACTGCTGAAATGCTTTCAGATAGTTTTATCAATGTGTATGTTTTCTATTATTTTTAAAAAGATAGAATAAATATGCTTTAGTAAAGTTATACAAGGTATTGAAAAACTCATGTTTTTACTTCTTTCAACTCACCGCCAATTAAAGGAAGATTGTAACTAATAGATAGAAAGAAGTATGAATTAACTCCTGAGCCTGTCTTTTAATTGGCCTTACTACTTCCTAACTTCAGCTAATAAACTGATCTGCAGGCATGAATTTTAATAATCTAGTTGGCTTTATGACCTTTATAATGCTGAGAAATATCCTATTGCTAATTTGAATTTCATTATGCAGAATTACAGGAGACAAGGAAATTTTCTTCCATCTTCAATTGCTTCTTGAAGTCTAGTAGCACTCTGTATTTTTAATCCCCTTTAGTTGCTTCTGACTAAGATTTAGTTCAGGGTAGAGAAGTTTAATTTCAAATGGTATCTTATTTTGCTGCCCTTTAAAATGCATTAGGTGCAAAAAAAGTTATTTTATGGGCAAAGTACGAAGCACTGTACCGTGAATCCATTTAATTTAGAGCGGGTGTGTTACACCTTATACTTAGTGATGCTCTTAAAATTTCATCCCTTTCTTCTCAAAGTCCTCTTTGGTCACCAGACTCAGCTTTTCCAGTTCCTAAAACTCACCTTAGTTTGTATTCCTACTGTGAAGAGTCACATTATTCATGTTTTATAATAGCTACTTTTGTAGGTCGTGAGGGTGATTTTTATATTAATCATGTGGAGTATGTCACATTTTGAAAAAGTACCATTTTCCCTTCTGAATTTATACCAGGGAATAGCAAATTCTATTACAGCTGTAAGCTGACTTTTCTGTGAAAGCTGGGAGGCCAGGAGGGATGGACACTGGACTTTTCCTCACCTGCCCTTGCCTCTACTTCTTTGGTGTGGCTCCGAGCTGATGGGCAGGAGAAAATTCTGTTCTCTTTTCTCTTCCTTGCAGGTGTAATTTTCAACCTGTGGGCTAGAAAATGAATCTCATTATTATTTAATGAATTCAGCACTTCTCCTTACCCTCATTTGCTAATAAACCCCGCATTTTGTTGCTCTGATGCTGGGTTATTGAAATTAGGGGTGTAATTAGCATGTTATTTAGACTTCTCAGAGTTGATGCTGTTTGCTTTACGTATTAATTTGGCTTTACATCACTGCCTTGTTTGAGTTGCTGATTTTCCAGTATTGGCCCAGTTTTAACAGATTAGGGAAACTAATATCACAGAATCATACTTAATATTCACCCCAAAATGTTTGTTTCTTAACACATATTTTAGGAAAATGTTTATTTTCATGAAAAGTAGATAAATTTTATGTTTTGCTTATTATGTGAGCTTCTTCAAACTGTATCTATAATTCTGGAAGTCTGTTACCTAAAGATGATGGTTAAAATATACCCAAAAGCTAATTTGCAGATGATAAAGTTTGCTATGTGAATACGAATTCTGTCAACCTACAGATCTGAATAGGGTGTCGCTTGTAATGATGTACAATGGAAAGCTTTTTATGTTCTTGCCATTGAAAAATAGATGGCTTTTTCAGAAAGCAATTACCTTCTATTTTTTTTCTACTTTTAAATGGTAATATGCAAAACAATTTGAAATGATTAGGAGATGAGTCTTGTGATGATAAAAATTTTACCAATACCTGGTACAATTGGGATCATTTTTTAAATTTATTTATGAGTTTTACATATGAAAACGTAATCTCTTCACTTTTTACACTCTGACCTTGTGTTTACAGAGCTTGTTCTTTGAGCAGCCTATGGAATACCTTCTTCACCCAGTATTGTACATTGTTCAGTTGAAAAACCTAGAAGCCGGTGGGTTCCAGTGTCACCTTCAGCTACAGACAGTGGTTTTCAGGCTGCTACACCCAGTGTCGTGAGAGAGTGATACAGAGGGGCTAAGATGACAGGGAGTTTTGTTCTGAAGTGTTACATATGAACTCGTATTGTAACCGGTAGAACAGAATGTGTTTCTCCTGGGAATGCCAGTAGCCAGGAGACAGATTCTCAGATTAAGCATGTTCAGCTGTGAAAAAGAAATAGTAAGATTTCAAA
Source organism: Saguinus oedipus (assembly GCA_031835075.1). Lineage (NCBI taxonomy): Eukaryota > Metazoa > Chordata > Mammalia > Primates > Cebidae > Saguinus > Saguinus oedipus. The sequence goes on along the minus strand of CM063172.1, from coordinate 4,409,911 downwards.
CAGTAATGTTACACGGAAGTACAATAAATCAAGAACGGATGACCTTATAAATATGCATGCAATTCAGGCTGTTCTGTTTGCATTAATGAAGCTGCCTATTATTTTTAAGTATTAACTGGGGTGTATTAGAATTTGAATATAGTCCTGGAATTGATGTTTCATGGGTTGGAGAGGTGGCAGTTTTCCAGTATTAGGAAGAAGCTGTATCATTTTTGTAGTAACGAATAGAGATTATTGAAGTGATGAGAGATGGGATTACGTCTTTTTATTAAAGCACACTGTGTTTGTTTTTTATTTTAAACATTAAGTTTCCTGAGCCTGGAGCATTTTTACTTGTCGTTTCCACTGACCTGTGTGAAAATTGAAGAAACCATGCTAGAGCCACTTGGGTCTAAATGTATGCAGACATCTTTGGCCAAAGTTTCAATTGCCTTAGCACTTCCCAGGCCATTTAACTGTTATAGATTTGATTCTGATTAATACAGCATTGCTAGGCTGGGCGTGGTGGCTCAAGCCTGTAATCGCAGCACTTTGGGAGGTCGAGGCAGGTGGATCACGAGGTCAGGAGATCGAGACCATCCTGGTCAACATGGTGAAACCCCGTCTCTACTAAAATCACAAAAAAATTTAGCTGGGCACGGTGGCGCGTGCCTGTAGTCCCAGCTACTCAGGAGGCTGAGGCAGGAGAATTGCTTGAACCCAGGAGGCGGAGGTTGCGGTGAGCTGAGATTGCACCATTGCACTCCAGCCTGGGTAAGAAGAGCAAAACTCCGTCTCAAAAAAAAAAACAAGAAAAACAAAACAGCATTGCCTTTTGATTTTACCATAAACGTATTAAGTTTGAAAGCCATGGTAAATTTGGATGGTGAGGACACTAATAAACTTACTGTCACTTGGTACCAACCATTTGCAGAATGATGCCTTGTCGATATCTGAGTCTTGAAACTATCCACACCCTTGTTCTGTCTCCTGTGGCCCTTTGGGAGATGAACCTCTCACAGGTGTCGCTTTGGAAATCAATGTTAAGTGGTTAAGGGGATACAGATAAACCCCAGGCTGTTGTGGGGGCTGTCATTTAGACCACCCAGGCACACTTTGAGAGCTCCAATCCCCCCGGCCATTGTGGAACTTGGTTGTAGATTAACCCAGAAGCCACTTCTGTCACTACTTCCGGTAATATGTGGGCTACTTATGTAATAACCATATGATAATTTGTTCAGTGTGGCTAGTACAATGTAGAGCACTCCACGCAGTCCTGGAGATGTCCAGATCTCCCAGGGAATTCTGACTTCTGACATTTAGAACCACATTGGTTCATCCTGGTCTACCTCGACTTCTTACCCCACTTCACTAAGTTGTGGTTTAAATCAAGGAATGCAAACTCAAATGTCCACAGCGCTAGAGGGCAACATAAACCAGGAAAGTGAATTTGGTGTAAATAGGAAGCTCTGTTAATCAGATAGGGTACAGAACAAACAAAACCTGCCGGCCGAGTGGCTCTCAGTATCTGGTTTAAATGGACAATGAGTGGGCTGATTTGGATTCACTGTACAGCTTATGGTCAAATAAAAAGGCCACACAAGGCCTGGCATGGTGGCTCACGCCTGTAATCCCAGCACTTCAGGAGACTGAGGCTGGATGATCACTTGAGGTCAGGAGTTTGAAACCAGCCTGGCCAACACGGTGAAACCCAGTCTCTACTGAAGATACAAAATCTAGCCGGGAATGGTAGCCAATGCCTGTAATTCCAGCTACTCGGGAAGCTGAGGCAAGAGAACTGCTTGAACCTAGGAGGCGGAGGTTGCATTGAGCCAAGAGCACACCGCTGCACTCCAGCCTGGGTGACAGAGCAAGACCTTGTGTCTCCCCCGCAGCAAAAGCCATGCAGGTTTAACTTAAAAAAGGAATTATTTTCTGATTCATACTTAACACATAAAGTTAACGCCGGGTGTGGTGACTCATGCCTGTAATTCCAGCACTTTTAATCCATGGTGAGAGGATTGTTTGAGCCTGGGAGCCCGAGACCAGGCTGGACAACATAGTGAGACCCCGTCTCCACAAAAAACATTGTAAAATGAGCCGAATGTGGTGTTGCACACTTGTAGTTCCAGCTACTTAGGAGGCTGGGGTAGGAGGATGGCTGGAGCCCAAGACGTCAAGGCTGCAGTGAGTGGTGATTGTCCCACTGCCCTTTAGTCTGTGCATTCTACACAAAGCGAGGCCCTATCTCAAAAAAAAGAAAAAAAAACTGAAAGAGTGATCAGAAAGATCTGGGATAAGCTAACTGGGAGATGTGGTATAGGTTTAGAAGCATGAAATCTGGAACCAGTACCTCTGAGTTTGAATCCTAGTTCAGGTACTAGTTAACAGTGTAACCTTGGTTGAGTCACTTAACTTTTCTGTTCGTTGGTTTGGGAAATGGGGTAATAGTGGCATCTAAGTCATGGGTCAGTGGGAAGGTTAAGTGAATTAATACACATACAAAGCTTAAATGGTGGTTAGACATAGTCATTATTCAGTAATTGGCAGCTGTTAGTCTGGTTAGCTTTTATCCTGCATTTATCCTCCATTAGTATTTTAAGGTGCCATTTCACCTTATGTAAAAATAAAATGGGCATAAACGGTGATCATATTAAAGCTGAGAAATTTCTGTGTTATGTTTTTATTTATTTCATCCTATCCTCCGCTTAAAGCTGGGGTTAGTCAGCCTCCATGTCTTTCCCTGGCTTCGCTCAAAAGAAAAGTGATAGGTATTGAGCATTAAAACACAAGTTCTCCATCTTTTACTCCAGCGGTCCAATTTGTGCCAGAACCTTCGGTTTCTGTCTGTGAGAGTCTTTTAAGTAGCACTTCTAAAATCAGACATGTGCAGTGGGGTCCATCCCCTGTCATTCTCCGTGAAATGGGTCGTGGAGACCGGGTGCTGCTCTGGTGAGACTGCTGAGTGCCACGTGTCATTTGCTCCACAGCCTCTGCAGTCCTTGTCCCTGGCTGACTCGAAACTCAAGACTGAGGTCACCATCATCATCAATGCCCTGGGAAGCAACACCTCCCTGACCAAAGTGGACATTAGCGGGAACGGAATGGGGGACATGGGAGCGAAGATGCTGGCCAAGGCCCTGCAGATCAACACCAAGCTCAGGTAGGCAGACCCCGTCCTCCCTGCGCATGAGGGAGGCTTGGAGCAGATTCCGAACTGCCGGCATTGCAGAGCTGCTGGGCCCAAGGGGACCTGAGCTTCCCTTGAGGCCAGCTGAGGAGAAGAGGTGACAGTGTCAAGACTTCTGTCAGAATAATGAGAGGCATTCCCAAGATTAAACAAAGTGATTCCTTCAGTCTGTTGTCTTACAGTTCTGTTGTAAGGTAGAACCTGACTGAGAACCGTCACGATTTCCTATTTGACATCAGCGTTGACAGCTGACCAATGTATGGGTAAAGGCGTCGAGAACTGTGCCACTGCACTCCCAGCCGGTGCATTCTGCACAAAGCGAGACCCTGTCTAAAAGAAAAAGTTAAAATTAAACAGTGATGATCAAAAATATCTGGGTTAAGGCAACAGGGAGATGTTCTGTAGGCAGCACTAAGTGAACAGAGCCCACACTTTGCTGTGAGCCCAAGGTCTTAACCCCCTTGCTGATCCCTGCCAATGTAAAGACTTAGAAAACAAGGGCACGAGAGGTCCCCTGGTTCAAAACCAGGCTCACACTGGGTGCTGGCTGTTTACTCCATGTTTCCTAAGCGTGGGTTTTCTTAAGGACTCGCTCCACTGTCGCCCTGTTGCCATCCATTATTCAGACAGATTGGAGTTGCTACGTAGGTCAACAGTCTGGTGCATGAAGAGTTAATTCACATTGTTCCTCAAGGGCCCTTTCATGATGTTTCTATATTGTCTGGCATAACTGGAGTTTTCTGTCTAAACTGAAGCCAAAAGCCAAAATCTGCAGCAGTTTCCTTGAAGGTCAGTGTGTGTGTAAAGAAGGTCCTCGAGATCAGGAACGGAGGGCAGTGAGAGTTGTGAGGCTGGGATCATCCAGACAGATAAGTTACTTTCTGTGTCAGGGTGAACTGAAAAATCCTGAATACCTCTGAAGTATACACATTCTGAAGGTAAAATCATAGTTTTCTCCCCAAATAGATTTTGTGTTTAAAAAGCAAACAATCTTCTGTTTATAGTGAGTGATGTTTTGCCAGCAGAGTGCGGAAATTCCTGGATTACCAATTAAGCCATGTCAGGGAAATAATGAAAACGCGAGGAACGGTGACAGATTCACTCTGGTGTTTTAGAAACACCACACTTGGTATTTCCCTTCCTGCCATCTTGGCACTTGTGGAGGCTAGAGAAGCACCTGCTGCTGAAATTCGGAGTTCTGCTGGGAGCAGGACTTACAAAAGGAACTATGTCTGGAAGGCTGTGGTCCAAGGTTATTTTTGCCAGCTAGTAGCGGGGTATCCGGAACCAAAGGGAGCACACAGCTCTTCTTAAAATTGAAGGTGTTTGTTTATGCCCGAGATGAAACAGAATTCTGTTTGGGCAAGAGACGTGCTTATGTATACAAAGCAAAGAACAACACAGTGACTACTCGTGGTGGCAAAGCAAACAAAACAGAGTGATCTGGGGCAAGGTGACTCAGGCCCACGCAAGCAGCGGCGTGGCTCGTGCCAAGTTCCGAAGCAACCTTCCTGCTAAGGCCGTTGGACACAGAATCCGAGTGATGCTTTACCCCTCAAGGATTTAAACTAATGAAAAGTCAATAAATAAATATGGATTGGTGCTCCTGTTAAAAAAAAGAAAGAAAAAGAAGCACTAGTGTTTTACTGCTTAGGGCAAAAAAAAAATCTCAGTAGCTGAAATTCTTTATATTGGGCACGGTACTGGTTAGCATCTTTCGTAAATAGCTTCCACCTCAGACATAAATACTAGAATACTATTGGGAGAATATCAGAGAAATCAGAATTTAGAGTGTTCTGTCTAGGGAAAGTTAGATAACATCATATTGAGTTAATTTATGTGCCATTGCTTTTATGTAGTTTTTCCACGCTACTTGCATGGTAAATATGTTATGAATATGATATTGGGGGAGGTGCTTATCCTCGTTTGGTTAGAAATAAAGATGCACATTATTCCTTGCTCACTGAAATAAGTATCTAGACAGTCAGTGCTGTCTATGAGAGATTTATATTCAGTGTGAGAATCCTTTTCTCTATTCTCAAGTGTCTGATCACTTATGTGCTTTGGTTTTCAAACAGGACTGTAATATGGGACAAGAACAACATCACTGCCCAAGGCTTTCAGGATATAGCTGTTGCCATGGAAAAGTAAGTTTGAATTAGGATTCCTTTCTAGGAAAATACCAAAAAGACCCCAGTGGTGTATGTATTATCTGGGGGGTAATGGAAGCAACTGTTCACTGGGGAATCAGAAGATCTGGGTCTGAATTTAATCTACTGGTGACCAGCTATGGGATCTTGGAAGTCACTGAATTTCTCCTGGTGGGAGCTTCCTTGTGTATGAAATGAGGGCACAGATGCCTTTTCTGCCAGAGACACCATACTGTCATGAGAATTAAATGAGATCACAGGAAAGGGGCCCTGTGACACTTGCCTGTTTCATTTCCCCTTTGTGGTTTCACAATCTACCCTGGGTCTTGTTCTGTTGCCTATTGTAACACCTTTGAATTCGCTGCTGAGAAGGAACCTGAGGTCCAGAAAATAAAGGTGAAATTGATAAATGGTAAGCCCGGGGCTAAGTTGTCTCATTACTTTGAAAGGCTTTCTTCATTACTTCAGTAACTAAACCCTGCAATTATTATTTATTGTTGAATTTATATTCCCAGGAAGCTAAATGAGAAAATAATAATACTAGACATAGTAGAAAGTAATACTAGGAATGTGGTTCTTTCTGGGCTTTTCCATCCTCATATTATATTATAAAGGCAGAAATGGACAAAGCAGATTTATAGCATTAAAAATGAGAGTCTATAAAATGTGGGTGAAAAATTAGGGTCCGATTGCATAGAAGCTGTTTCCCTGGGAAAGAGGAGGAAATGCTCACTGTTTTGTGTCTTTCCAGATTCCTCGTACATACATGTGAGGCCTCCCAGGAGGGCCTCTCACGCCTGACATGGTGTTGTGGTACAACCCTAGACTGGGAATCAGGAGTCCTTCATTCAGTCTTCAGCTCTGTCACCCACAAGCTTGTGATCTTGATGAAGGCATTTTACCTCTCTGATTAATTCCTTTTTCGTAAAGTGAGAGGATGAGAATAATAATCTCTAAGTCCCTTCCGTTTCTAAATCCTGTGGCTCTGCATTAGACAGGAGTTCAAAGTTACTGCCGCTACAAAATCACAAAGACTCATCTCTCAGCCCCTTCTTTGTACTAACCCCAGGCCATCACCAAATAGGGGTAAGGCAGCTTAGACCCTCGGTTTAGCACGTCCACTGCATGATTACAGAACCCACTATGGTTACTCCTGTTGCACCGCAAACCCCCAAATGGAGACATTTATTTACATTGGGCTGCATCTGGATGCCACCAGCACGGTGCCACCTGATGTTGTAGACTGCCAGCCCAGACCGGTGTTGGAAGGAGCCAGGAGCGTGCACGACCAGTACTGGACTCCCTTGATCACAGTCAGTTATGTATGCTCTGCCCCAAGATGCCAGTGCTTCAAAATCACATTTGGTTTAAATAAACTGTGCTGGTCTGTAACATGATAAAAATTGGATGAGGGAAAGGAAAATTGTCAAGGCTGTGAAAAAGACATATTGTCTCTTAATTTCATTTGGCTGGATTTTCTGAAGGCAAACAAAAACAATTTTGCTAAAACAAACCTAAGATAAAAGTTAAAGCTAGAGAAATTACAGGTTTCTCTTTGATTATTTTACATGAAGCCACCCTATAAGTTGGGACTGGGTGAATTTTTTTTTTCCGTTAGATACACCCATCTAGACTGCTACTATTATTAAGAAGATGGTTCTCTTTATTATTTCTTCATTATTAATACCTTATTTTAGAAGCTGGTTGCTAATTTATTCTTCCGGCAGATCTTGTCATGTAAATATGCCTGAGAAGCACACTGTGAGTGCTGCTGATAATTTAGAGTCCTAAAACAAGGCAGCTGACCGTGCAGTTTTAATGTCCCAGCTGTCACCAAGTAGCCCAAGGTGAGGCTGATCTCTTCCTGAGCAATGGACAGATGCATTTTGGGATGGAGGACAGAAGTCATCTCTAATACTGGAGTTTGTGGTAGATGAGCAGGTGTTCATGGCCATCTGAGCACATAGTAGTTTGCAGGTAGGTCAGGATCAAAGATCAGGAACTGGATTCAGAGTTCTATGTGTTTTCCTCACACAAAAATGGCTCTCTCCTGCATGTTTGTGTTTAATAGGCCTGCCAGTAGCAATGGGATAATATACAGCAGTCAACAGTTGCTTCATTGGGTTTCTAGAGCCTGGTGGATGGCAGCTCTTAAACTCAAGCTGAAAGGACCTGCAGAGGTCAGAGTGTTTAGCCAGGCAGCAGACCCTTTCCCAGCAGCTTTAAAAGAGACCATCTCATGTATATTGTACATCTTCTTTTACTGGAGCCCAGAAAGTTTAGACTATTTTGTGGATACTGATGGCTTGCTTTGCAAGGAAATGTTATGTTTTTATTTCTGTTTTTTCCTCTACAAGTTTGGGTCTGGTCACCACACATCAGCACTGTGAGGACCCAGGTACAGTCAGGTCTGTGGTTACTAAAACACAAGTAACAAGTTGATGTTGGACTTCCCTTAGGCTTTCTCCCAGTTCATCTTTTCAATCCCAGTGTGAAAATTCTGTCCTTGATGTAATCCAAAACTAAAAACAAAACAACAAAATTGCATTCCTCCACGTCATGTCAGTTTTTTAGGTGGCGTGAATTAGTGAGGTTGCCTGAGGTATTGCACCTGTGGTTATTACAAAGGATAATCTGCAATCTAGGGACCCAAATGGTCTGGTGGTTTGGAATTTTCTAAGCCTCTCTTGCAGCTATCCTTTTGGATTTTAAAAAAAGAATGCTGAGTTAAGGTAATAGGAAGTTATTTTTAGTAAGTACATTATTTTCTCCTTTTCCTAGGAACTACACGTTAAGATTTATGCCAATTCCTATGTATGATGCTTCTCAAGCCTTGAAAACAAACCCTGAGAAAACAGAAGAGGCTCTCCAAAAGGTACTGAAGGATCAGTAGCTTAATTACAAGAAATTCACATTTGAATGGTGGTCATGTTCCTGAATGTATAAACAGTACTTTGTTATTTTACTTTTTTTTTCCACATTGTCTTGTGTTCTTATGACTACAGCTGGGGTAATGCATGACTGGGGAGGAGAAAACTAAGGGACTAAAACTTGTCATGCAGTTTAAGTGGAGTAAAATAACATCCTTACAACCTCAACATGCCAGAGCTTACGTATAGTTAACTTCCCGGATTGCTGTTGGAGAAAGTTGTGGAAGTGAATATTAGTTGACGCAACTTTCCTCCCTTTCATCCTTAACAGATGGAACCCTCTCTTCTTTTTTTCATCAAGAAATTTAGGGAATTACTGAGCTCTCACTTTACCATCCTTATCTATAAATGTATGTAAATCCACACCCATTCCTGCCTCTGTTCTGGCAAACTCAGAGGTATCTTCCACTTCAAAGCCCAGCCATTCCCTGGTGCATTTGACCTTCTTACTCTTCGCTGTGCTGGAAACCTCCGAATCATTCCCTTGCTCACTGTATCTTCATCCTTCTCTTTCTGTGGCTACCTTTCTCTCCATTTTAGATGTGCTCAGATATTTCCCATCTGAAGAAACCTGTCCTGCTCACACTGTTACTTGATGAATCTTTGAAATTTTCCTCCCCCTTTGTTCTTTCTCCTTGGTGATGTCATCGAAAAGACCACCAGTATGGCTAAATTTAGAAAGGATAGCTTTGTTAATGATACTGGTTTGCACACCAGGAAGAGACAGTCTCTGGTGTGTGCTGAATGTGCTCCCGTCTTAAAAGAAGGGAAAGGCAGGTTGGGTTTTATGCCTCACAAGGCCTGCCTCACACAATCCAGTTGAACATTTGCAGCAGGTGTGGGGAGAAGCTATACATGTTTATGAGGGGAGCAGAGTACATGTGCAATGGATAAACATGTAACGTACATCTCATATTCACTTTGGGGTGAGGTTTTAGCATTAAAATGAGGGCGAATGTGATTATGTTAAAAGGTGAACTATAGTACACAAAGACAGCTGTGTGCAGCCTCTGTACACTAGCTGAAACTGGTTTAAGGTTTGCAGTTACTTAACAAAAAAGAGTTATAATGGACTGAGTTGTAAATCAGAGTAGAAGGAGTGTGATAGCTCCTATTGTTAGGGAGTTTCGAGCTGTAGGAATTTAGAAATTTCCCTTGCCACCTGGCCCTGAACTCTTACCCCAGAGTTGACTTTGTTTCCTTAACCTTACGGTCCATCTCAGTTGATGAAGGAGTCTCAGATCACAGTGCTACCACCTTCCATCCAGTCTCCCAAAATATACTTTTTTCTCTCATTTCTTCCGTAGCTAATCAGTCACCAAGTCTTACCATCCTGTAGCGTAAATCCCTTCACTAGCTTTCCTTCCCTCTGTTCCCATTACGGATACCTTTCTTCAAGTCTCATCATCTCCTACCAGGATTATTGTAGGAGATTTGCCTCCTACAAATGCAAACTGACATTTGCCTCCTCTTGTCAGTTTTCCATGTTTCAGTAAAAAATAGCCATCCTATTTTGGGGTAAATCTGAGCAGACTAAAATCTTCACTCTGTCCCTTCCTAGTAGCTTTCAGGACAAATAAAGCTGGGTCTCCTTAACACACCAGGAAATTCTGTCCAGGTTCTGACTCCTGTTCACTTCCCACTTCATCTTTGGCCAAGTCTTTGTTTTGGCCTGTCTCAGGGAACTCATTAAAAGGGCAAATTATTGAGCCTCAGAAACTGAGGTAGGACTTAGCGTTTGTGTTTTCACAAGCTCTCGTGGTGTTTATAAAGTTTAAGAATCTCTGCTGTATTCCAGACACCCTTTATCTTTCCTGACTACCATAGAGGTCTGTTGACATTGAAATCCAGTGTCAACTCAAGCAGGAAAACCTCTCAGAGGCCCTTTCCTTCCCTAGGTGTGTGGTTTTCTTAGGATTTCCCGTGCTCCTCTCTGTCATTGGCCTTGCGACGTTGATTTAAGTTACCTGGCTACCTGTTTTTTTTCTCCTAATGGACTATGAGTTATTTGAAAGCAAACCTTACGTATTTTTTCATCTTGTTTATTCTCACAGCTAGCACAGTGCCCGGCATGTTTGATTGGATACTTCATTGATTGATTGATTGATTGATTGATTGATTGGTTGACACAGTCTCGCTCTGTTGCCCAAGCTAGAGTACAGTAGTGCAGTCATGGCTCTCTGCAGCCTCAACCACCTTTGCTCAGGTGATCCTCCCATCTTAAGCAGGACTACAGGCATGTGCCACTGTGCCCAGCTCATTTTAAAAATTTTTTATAGAGATGAGTTCTCACTATGTTGCCCAAGCTGGTCTCAAACTCCTGCGCTCAAGCAGCCCTCCTGCCTTGGCTGCCCGAAGTGTTGGGGTTATAGGTGTGAGCCACCATGCCTGGTCAGTTGAATACTTTTTAGGCATATATTGAATAGAAGAGAATACGATTAGAGATGAGGGAAGGAAAAGCTGTGGTGTGGCAAAAGAAATCAAGATTTCAATTTAGAATATCTGACTTAAAATTAAACTCTTTCCATAACCTTCAATAAGTTATTCAATTTTTCTGAACTTCTTTTTTTTAAACTATGTTAGTAGGAAAAATAGAACTATGTAATAACTATGTTTAGCTGACAATATATAATTCTTACTGGGTGTCTGGCACGACTTTAATTGTTTTACATAAATTAATACATGTAATCTTTAAAATAAATGATGCAGGAGGTTCTGTTATTGCAGATACGGAAAACAGAGCAGGAAGACTAATTTGGCTAAGGTGACCATGAGGATCCAGTGACACAGTATATGTAAAAAGGAGTTTGTGAGAAGCTAAATAAAACTATTAGATGTCTTTATAATTTCCAATAGGATACTAATCAGCTTTGAATAAAAGACATATTCTAGAGAAACCAGGTTTCTGGTTTCAGATTTGATCTCTCAAGAACTTGAAAGTTATCCCTCCTATCCTTACAACAAAAAATCTGAACAAACAGAAAATCAATGACTTTTCTTAGATCTATCAAAGAACTGAAGCCACAAGGAAAACTATCACCCTGGAAACTGGAGAGTGGAGAGAAAGGAAAGTACAGAGAATCACAGTGAATCATAGCCAAGATCAGCTTGCCAGGAGCAGAAGCTAGTAGAACTTACAGGAGCACTTAAACAGTAAGTGATGAATTGCTAGAGGCTTAGCATAGACTAGCTTAGAGCTGAAAACTCCCAGGGGTTCAGTTTTAGGGAAGTCCCCACCCTTTCATGGGTTTTACTTCCAGGAGTCACACCAGACTATCACAGTAAAGATTGGGGAAAAAAAAATTTTTTTTCTGGCTGGGGGAAGGGGAAAATAACCAGTTTGAAACACACCCCGAGCATTCTGTTCCTAATAACAAAGGTCTACCAGGCAGAGAAACTACTTTGCTGGGGCCTTGTTTGAATAGGGGAAACACAATTAACCCAGCCCTCTCTAGCCTTTCTGTCTCACATAAGGAGTAGGGATAAGAAACTACTTTGGTGGGGCCTTGTTTGAATAACCCAGCCCTCTCTCGCCTTTCTGTCTCACAGAAGGAGTAGGGATAAGAACTATTTTTGATAAAAAAGGGTAAGAACTATTTTTGATAAAAATGATAAGAACTATTTTTGAAGGCCATAGCCCAGGGACCAGGATTGCTTAAAAAAAAAAAAAAAGACTAATTATAAGGAAATATAAAATGCTTCCTTTTCCTAACACCTTATCACCAAGTTAAGTAAAATAACAGTGGATTACAGCAGAGCAAACTGCAAGACACAGACTGTAATCTCAGAGTTTCTAGGGAAACCCCAAACAACAGGGGATAAAAAAACCAAGGACACTAGAGGACATCAGAGCCGAGGCATATACTGCTAAAACAATTACTCAACAGAGCCTAGCTCTTGGCCAGTTAATGTATAAAACCTCACACTAAAAGGCTAATGACTTTAGTTTGTATTACCACATACATCATTTTCAGCTTTCAGCGAAAAATTGCAAAGCATGCTAAAAAGCAACCATAAAGCACACTGTGAAAGAGACAAAACAAGCATCAGAGTGAGACATGTATGATACCTATTTTGGAATTATCAGAGCCTTTAAAATAACCAGGATTAACTTGTTAAGGGTTCTAGTGGTAAAAACAGATAACAATCAAGAACAGATGGGTAATGCAAGCAGGAGATGAAAGCTCTTAAGAAAAACTAAAAATACTAAAGATAAAAAACCTATAACAGAAATGAAGAATGCCTTTGATGAGGTTATTTGTAGACTGGACATGGTTGAGGGAAGAATCTTTGAGCTCTAGGACTCTTCAATAGAAACTTCCCAAATTGAATCGCAAAAAGGAAAAAGGAAAAGAACAGACTATCCCAGAACTGTGGGATAATTATAGAAGATGAAACTTGCAAATAATGGGAATACCAAAAGGAAAACAGAGAAAGGAAAAAAAGAAACATCTAAAGTAATAATGGCTGATAATTTCCTGAAATTCCCAACAGACACTAAACCACAAATCCAGAAAGCTCAGAGAATACCAAGTAGAATAAATACCAAAAGCACACGCAGGCATAGCATATTCAGAATGCGGAAAACCAAAGACAGAGAAAATCTTTAGAGAACTTAACTAAAAAAACACCTGTGTATCGAGAAAGCAGGGTAAGAATTACATCACTCTTTTTGTCAGAAACCGTGTAAGACAAAAGAGAAAGGAGTGAAATATTTAAAGTGTTGATACCAAAAAAACCCCAGCAGCCTAGAATTCTGTATCTAGGAAAATTATCCTTCAAAAGTAACACAGAAATAAAGACTTTCTAGGATAAACAAAACTGAGGAAATACATCACTAGTAGATCTGTCTTTCAGGAAATGTTAAAAGTTCTTCAGGGAGAAGGAAATTGATACAGATTAGAAATTGGATCTGCGTAAAAAGAAAGGAAGAGCATCAGAGGGAATAAAAGAAGGTGACATTCCATGTTTCTTACTTGATTTAATAGATGACTAGTTTTTAAAGTAATAATAACCACAGTATACTGGGTGAATGTGGTATATAGGATAGGAAGGGAATTGATAATATTCTGTTACAGAGTACCTGCACTACTCATGAAGCGATATAGCATCATTTGAAAATAGACTTGGATTATTTATAAATGCATATTGCAAACACTAAGACAAGTACTAAGAAGTTTTCTGAAAGGAGTATAGAGAGAAGAGAAATACAAAATGCTTAGTTAAAACCAGAGACAGTAGAAAAAAAGGAAGATAAAAGAAACAAAGACCAAATGTAATAAATAGAAAACAGTTACAAACATGATAGATACGAATCCTCCCGTATCAAGACACAACTGACAGGTCAGGAAATTGAAAGTAGGTACAGAAAACGAACACACAGCGCAAAGTATGCAAATATGTCAACTGTAAAATTTGTGCTTGCTTAACAAAAAGTTGGTGACTTTAAAGCTTATATTTACTTGTTTCTCTTCTCTCCCTTTCCTTCTCCTTCCCTCTCATTCTCCTGTCCTTCTCCCTTCTTCTCTTCTCCTTCTCCTCTCATCTTTTCCTCTCCTCTCCTCTTCCGTTCTTTTTCTGAGACAGGGTCTCGTCTGTCACCCAGGCCAGAGTGCAGTGGCGCAGTCATGGCTCACTGTAGCCTCACACTCCTGAGCTCAAGTGATCCTCCCACTTCAGCCCCCTGAGTAGCTAGAACTACAGGAGTGAGCCTTCATGCCCGGCTAAGTTTTAAAATTTTGTAGAAATGGGGCCTTGCTATGTTGTCCAGGCTGGTCTCAAATTGCTGGGCTCAAAGGATCCTCCTGCCTCAGCCTCCCAACTTGTTGGGATTCAAGCATGAGCCACCACACCCAGCCTATAGGTTTTTCTTGTAAAACTTCTGTGTTCTTATATATTCAAGTTTTTATTTTAACAGGTAGATTTTTGTCTTCTGGGAAAAAATAGGACTATTTACTTTTACTCTACTGAATTAAAAAATATTGTGATTCAGTACTCAATATATTAAAAAAAAACCCACAAGATTCTTTACTAAAACATAGATTTTGTTTGTTTTTGCTTCTTGTGCTGCTGCTGTTTTCAGCAGTGAGAACAGAGATGTCTAACTAGCTCTGGATTATCTCCCGGCTTGCTCTCAGCTGTCTAGGGGAGCCCAGTAAACATGATAATGACCCCCTTGGTCCTTCAGGAGGTGGGTTTTCTGTCCTTAGTCTGAAATGGTGCGTGCAAGCAAAGTTTACCCTGTTACTCTAAGATGCAAATAATTTCATTGGTGGTATATACAGGCCTAATATTAAAGTCACCTGAAAATTGTTACTGTTTCTTCCTTTTGAGCTTGTTTTTAGAAACAAGCTTTAGAGTATTACTTGCTTTAAAAAATTCCTTCCTGGCTTAAGTCTGTACACCACTGGTGCATCTGGGGAAATGTCTGGAAGGCATGAGCCATCCTTGGATGCACCGCCTGTGTATGAGATGAGCCGAGCCTTTGGAAAAACCAAACTTGTCCCGGATTCAGCTACAGCCACTGCTGCAGTGAGGCCAAGTATATAATAACTAATAGAGCAAAAGGACCGGAAGCTGGGTGGTAGTGTGTGCCTGTCACATATTTCAGGCAAGACTCTTTTCAGCAAAATATTCTGCATTGATAGTAATGTCACCTTGGAAAGAGATGACTCCTTGGGAAGCAACAAGAGAAAGTAATAGAATATAATGTGAAGGCATTAATGTGTCACTTTAATGATGTTTCATTTTAGGTGTCTTCGTTTTTATAATTTCTTCATTTATGTTTAATGGAAAGGTACATTTTGTTCTCCTTTATATTTTCAAGGGATGATAGTAATTATAGTCTCTATTTTAATAATTTCTAATTAATATTAAGTAGTAGTCATTTAAGCATATGGAAAATGAAAATTAGAATGTAATAATACTTAGAGCTTCACAGTTATTAGAAATTCTTAACCAGGGAACTGCTGTGACAAATTAAAAGCCAAATGGTTAAGTGATGTTATTAAAAAGAAACAGAAAGAACTCAAAAAACAGATGACACAATTTCCCAACCTCAGAGTATTCCTTAAAAACGTCTTTTCTATTTTTTATTATTATTATTATTTTTATTTGAGACGGAGTTTCGCTCTTGTTACCCAGGCTGGAGTGCAATGGCGCGATCTCAGCTCACCACAACCTCCGCCTCCTGGGTTCAGGCAATTCTCCTGCCTCAGCCTCCTGAGTAGCTGGGATTACAGGCACGCGCCACCATGCCCAGCTAATTTTTTGTATTTTTAGTAGAGACGGGGTTTCACCATGTTGAGCAGGATGGTCTTGATCTGTTGACCTTGTGATCCACCTGCCTTGGCCTCTCAAAGTGCTGAGATTACAGCCGTGAGCCACCGCGCCTGGCCCAAAAACATCTTTATAGGTATTCATCATTCTTAATAGTTAACCTTGCATTTTTGTTAAATGTATATTTATTGCATATTGTTATTCTTGAATGCTTTATTTTAATCTAGTTAACATTTGTACCTTTGCATTTTTCATAGGATATAATGTATGTATAAAAATACAGAAATCCATTTTTTATTTTTGCTATAATTTTAATAATTCAGTCCTGTTTTTGAGAAAATATAAAAGTCTGATGGGTTAATGAAATTGGTATATATCTTTGAGTTGTACCAGCCTGTATCCTTCAAATTTTGTAGTTATTCTTTCTGTCTCTCTGTCTTTTTATGTTAAAATAAAGAATTTTCTAAGTGCTGATACATTGTACAACTGGAGTAAGGCTGTAAGATTCAGAGAGCACCATCTTTATTCCTTGGGGATATTTATTTAACTTCTGAACTGTAGGGTAGTCATGCGAGAGAAGGATTGGGATTGTGTGCTGAAAGTGATGAAAAGTCAGGAAGTGGGGTCTCTAACCCTACAGGCAATTAAAAACTTGCTTATCTTTTTCAATTACTGAGTTACATACAAATTACTCCAATTACCTGCAAGTTGAATCTCTCACTAGAAACACAGTAATCACAGTGAAAGCCCGTTTTCCCCATCCCATGTGTTTTGTGGGGTCCAGGCACTGGCAGGGTGTGTGGATTTGTGCTTTGGTTTTTGAGTTCAATAACGGACTGTTTCACTTACACTTTATTCTCTGCTGCATTGAAATGTGTTCTTGAGGGATACCTGTGCTTTATTTCCAGATAGAAAACTACCTGCTACGCAATCACGAGACTAGAAAATACCTTCAAGAGCAGGCCTACCGCCTGCAGCAGGGCATTGTCACCAGCACTACCCAGCAGGTAAGCCCGCCAGCGCCTGGGACTTCTGTTCTTAACTGACCTCTGAGAGCAAAGGCCTTCCAGCATTGGAATCATTTCCAGTGGGCCAGCAAGAACTAGTTTCTGAAAATGACAACAAATCTAAGCAGAGTTTGAGGGAAGATGTTGAAGGAGGAAAAGGTAGGCTAATTCTTCTGCTAAATATGCATGTTTGATTGTCAATTAGCAGTTGCCAGGAAGGTGTGTTTTAGGTTTCTATGCAAATATGAGGAACTTTTGATGATAATAGATGATACAGTCTGGAAGTGATCAAATTTGCGGCTTTGGAGACATGCTGTACCTTTCTCTACTCCTTCACACCTCCACGGGTAGAACACAGATTCCCGGATTTTATGTTCACAATGTCAGTTTCATTTAAAAAAAGGAAACAAATTTCGAGATTCTTTTGAATAATTAAAAGTTGGGTGAATATTAATTAACACATGCTAAAGAGAGACTGAGGTGTTTTTCTCTTTTACTGCATTCCTCTTCTCTCTACCCAGCTTTAGCGAGGAAACGGAATTATAATAATAAAAAAAATGTGAAATATTTCTCTTCAAAAAATTAACTAAAACCAAAATTCACAAGATATTTGAGGAAAACAATTTTTGTGTCAAAGAGCAAGATGAACAAAGGAATTGAGCTCAGGTAATGCAGAGGACAGCAGAGAACTTTAAAAAAATTATCATTGTAAGTTCACTGGGTCAGAGAATAATAGGTGCAAAAATAAGAATAGGCTGCTATGAACAGGAGTAGTCAGAGAAAAAGAAATAATGCTCAGCAATTAAAATTGTGATACTCTAATACAGAATTAAATGAACTGATAGGACATAAACTAAGGTTCTATTTTAACTCTGTCATCTGTGTAATTCCTGGATCTAACCATTCAGTCCCTGTTTCTTTCCAGAGTTCCTGTCTTCCCAGTTGTGTTTTCAGCATCTCCACCCCTTTGGCATTCTGATATATCATTGTTTAAGACCAGACTCATCCTTTTGAACTCTTGATTTTGCCATTTCTTTCAGGGACACCATCATTCACTGAGGGTTGAACCTTTGGAGTCATCTCGAACTCTTCATTTGTTTCCTCCATCCAGTGCCCACTATACCCTCATTGGCTGCAAAAGATACTTCTTTTGTTTCTATTTATACTACCAGTCCTCTTGCTAAGGCCTTTTTACTAACTCCCTTCCACGTCGTTTTTTATATACGAGAACTACTTTTTTCATCTTGCATATCTCTTCCTGCTTTACATAGCCCATGTCCTTTGAATTAGGGCAGCTGAGCCACCATGAGTGTTTATGGGGTAAGGTATTTCTGGAGCTCACAGTTGTGGGGAGAGCTGGGCGCTCTGTGCCTTGGACACTGTGTCCAACCTCTTTGCCTCCACTGGAGTGCTCATAGTTTCCTGCATTTGCCCATCGTTACAATCTGATCTCCCACTATAAGATGCCTCTGTTCCTAACCTGGAGGTAGGAGTCACAGTGTCTGGATGTACCACTGCATGGGTTCATTATTTTGCTCAACAGTCTCTTCTGTTTTCTCAATCTGTAGAAATCTTTGAGGACTCAGCTAAAAAAGAAAAGTTATTTTTGACCTCAAAAATAACTTTGAGGTCATGAGGTATGATTCTTCTTTTGGCTAAAAAATTTTTTTAAGCTTTTGTCTTTTTTCATTGAATAAACAGTTGTAAAGGTCTATGATACTGCAGGCACTATCATAAGAAGCAGGGATTCAGCAGTGGAGGAAATAAAACGCTCGTGTCCTTGTGGATATTATGTAGCACTTTATGTCTGTGTTACCGTTAGCTGTGAGTATTTCCCACTTCTACGTTTTTAAGTTGCTTGGTGACAGGGAATCATCTATTTCAAGACTGTAGCTTCTCTGTGCCAGGTGTTTAGTAATTTCTCTTGAATGGAATGAAGAAACAGATGTGGAGAATGAGAAAATTTTCTATGAATAAGCTGTTTGCTGGAACTAAGAACAGTTGCATCAACTTCTGAGCAACCACAGATGGCATTTATTGCTAACGGCTGTCATTGTTACACATGGGTTCAGTAGCCCAGTATATCTGAAAAGGCCTAGGTAGTCAGCAGCAGGTGTGATATGAGTTAGGGGTGTGACCTGGTTGCTAAAGAAGCCATTTTGACTTGTACGGTGTTAACAAAGGTGTGCTTTCTACAATAAGGAAGACGATAGCTGTGTTCAGCTCAGCTCTGTGCTTACCGGTCCACTCTTGTGTTACAGTTCATTTCACTGAGGAGGGCGGACTTCATGAGGGTCTAGGTAGACAGAATGCAGGAGTGACCTGTGGAAAAGGAGGTCAAGAACTGCACACCTGTGTCAGTGTAGGCACGGGAAAAGGAGATGGGAGTGTTAAACCTGAAGAAAAGAAGGTTCAGGAAGAAAAGATAGGTGTGTTTAAATACGTGCAAGACTGTGACTGGAAGAGAGCGTACGATTGTGCAGGGTGTTCTCACGGGGAAGATATGGGACCTGCAGGAAGGATGTAAGAAGACAGATTAACACTCAAAACCGTGTCCACGACAGGGTGCATTTTCTTGGAAGGAACTGAGCTTCATGAACTATGGCAGTCAACACCTTTTCTGTGTTGCTTTAAAGAAACTGAATGCTGTAGACTTGGTGAAGTAGAGAGGTTCAACTCAACAGCCCTAACACAACCATCTTCTGTGAGGTCTTCTGACAGGATAACCCTAGAGACTGTACCTTTCAGATTGCAGCTCTTTATTTCTCATATTTACCTTCTTGAAGGATGAATTATCAACCCATCAACCCCTTGACCTACTTTTTAAAGCATTTTCCATTTGTACTCTGTAATCCTTCCATGTCATCTTAAATAGTTTACCTTTTCTGAGCGTTGAGCTCTTTCACAGTAAAGCATCCAAATGTGGTCTGTTGAGCTATGCTCTGAAGAATTTGGGAGACATGAGATTTTATGTCTTCTTTGAATTGAAGAACTTAACTTTTCTTTTGGATGACATTTTAAAATGTTCTATTTAAAGACCATTTTTGTTGAGTTCATGTAAACCCCCTCTCCTTGGTGAATGCTTAAGGGCATACATTTCAAGTGTCTCTTTGGTCTCTATTAATGATGATCAGCTCTATAGTGCTTCATTCACGTGCCTCTCACATTAGCCTTTTGCCGCCCCAAATGTCTTTCTTAGTGTGTGGTTTATTTGTCTCTTGAAATCAGACATCCATTCTTGGTTAAGATATGAATTATTGATGAGCCTTTTTGCTTCAGGAAGCACAGATCAATACAGTAGTTAGAACAGTTATGATTTATATCAATTAGGATTTTAAAAAACTTAACTCTATGCAGGGCATTGTATAATACAGATAAATATGATTTCTGCCTACAGTCATAGGCAGGAATCATAACTTTCTTATCTTAGATTTTAGGGATAGATTTTAGGCAGAGAGAGAATTTGATGTGAGAAGCAATATTCGTATAACTTCCCTTTCCTGTAGGGATCTCAAGATATTAACTTATGTAGCCTCAATATATTTTACAGCAATAGGAGCTGTTTTTATTGTACATAAACTCTGGCATTACTGGCCCTTTATCAGTAATAGGTGCTTTGAGAGATGTTATTTTGCTGAATTGTCTTCATAACACACTAGTAAAGAAGGTGCGGCAGATATTATGAACC
Source organism: Saguinus oedipus (assembly GCA_031835075.1). Lineage (NCBI taxonomy): Eukaryota > Metazoa > Chordata > Mammalia > Primates > Cebidae > Saguinus > Saguinus oedipus. The sequence goes on along the minus strand of CM063172.1, from coordinate 4,389,689 downwards.
TGATTTTACAAAGAAAAAGGGAAGAGAGATGGTAGTGCTGCAGCAAACAGACATGGGCTCTGTCATCAGACCTGAAGTCTCTGAATAGTGTGTAAAGACTCTGTCATTTTGAAATCTATGGGGAAAGAAGGACAGACTTTAACTTCCTATAGTTGTGATATCAAATAATTCAAAATTGAGACGTGTGAATTTAACTTAAAAAGAATATCGTTTGTCTCTTCTGCCAAATGAATTACCACATGGAAGGGGACTCTTGACATGTAAGGTCTTTGAAGAATGAATACTTTTTTTTTTTGAGACGGAGTTTCGCCCTTGTTACCCAGGCTGGAGTGCAATGGCGCAATCTCGGCTCACCGCAACCTCCGCCTCCTGGGTTCAGGCAATTCTCCTGCCTCAGCCTCCTGAGTAGCTGGGATTACAGGCACGCGCCACCATGCCCAGCTAATTTTTTGTATTTTTAGTAGAGATGGGGTTTCACCATGTTGACCAGGATGGTCTCGATCTCTTGACCTCGTGATCCACCCGCCTCGGCCTCCCAAAGTGCTGGGATTACAGGTGTGAGCCACCGAGCCCAGCATGAATACTTTTTAAGAACATGAAATAAGTAGGCAACCTGCAGCTCAGCTGAAAATGTTGGAGACACTTTTACAACCACACTGTGGTTATCTTTTTCTTCAGACTTCTTGGCCTCCTTCGTGCTTTTTTGTATAAGTACAAATATAGAAGAATATAATCTTACCTTTCTGTAGTATTTTTTGTCTACCAAAGGGATCCACCATCTCCTGCTGGGTTTTGTATTTTTATACCCGTAAAGCAATTGAGAATAATTTAGGTGCAATTAACTTGGCAGAGGAGGCATCTTATTGTAATAGAAAGTAGATGATATTGACTTTATTATTACCTATGTTAATGTAATAAAACCTCAACTTGCTTTTGTTTTTTTCGTGGCTGTTAATTTACAAAGAAAAATACCGGATGTAATTGAATCAATTTTTAAAATACCAATTTCTAAGGGTTGTTCTGGTTTCTGTAGTATTCAGACCAACTGGCTGTTGGGCATCGTTTTATAGTCATTGCACCAATGTAAGTGTTGCACATTTTCTCTGCTCCCTCAGTACCTAATTCTGTGTCTAACATGGAGGGTGCTCACTAAAACTTAATGAAGGAGTTAGTATGTAGCAAAATGTCACTGAGTGCGGTTCTGAATCATCAAGAAGTGTTCACTTTTGTTCTACATGCTGCATTTCCTCAGGCAGGAAAGGGAACTGATAATGCCTTCAATTTTTTTCTGGGGTTAAAGTTGCCAAAGGTTAGTTGCATGAATAAAGTAAACTAATAATTGCTTATAAGCGGCATTCTTAACCATCCCAGTTAGAAGGGTTTGATTTCTTCATTCTTGTGCCTTCGGTGGTTTCCTGAAGTTTTTTTCATGCTCAAGTTTGTGTTTCCTTCTATCTGAGTATCGGCTGGGCTGACTTGGTTGCTTGCCTTTTTCTGGTTTGGAGCAGATGATTGACAGAATATGTGTGAAAGTACAAGATCATCTCAACTCCTTACGAAATTGTGGGGGAGATGCTATCCAGGAAGATTTAAAATCAGCAGAGCGGCTCATGCGTGATGCTAAGAACTCTAAAACGGTGAGTTTCACTTCAGGCAGCGTGAGAGTCTGCTATAATAAAAGCGTTTTATAAAATTTAGTTTTAAAAACTGTTTTCAACTTCCTTTATCTCTCTACCTAATTCCGAGTTTACTAACAAGTGGCAAAGTGAACTGAATTAGCCTTGGGCTCCTTTCTGTACCTGTGCTGATGACCCATAATCAAGACCTAGAATAAAAGGCAAAGGGCCGGTGTGATTTTCAGAGGGTATGATTGGGCCCTCAGTAACTGAGAGGGAGCTGTAATTTAAATGAGTAACAATTCCTTTAAAGTGATTCTGCTTCTAAGCTGATAACATGAAACTCCCCTCTGTTATCTCTAAACGGAAACTTCTCTCACATTAGACATTGGTTCCCAAAGTGTGACTTAGCAGAGCAAGGACTTAACTGTGAGTCAGAAAAAGGGGGATCTACTTTTGATTCTGCTGTTAGAATCACACAGTCACTGAATGTCATGAAGTGTGGGGAACCTGCATATCAATCAAATACTCCGGTGACACAATAAGAAATGTATTTTGGCGTTTGTTCCCAGTTCCTGGTATGGAGCTTCTAAAACCGTTGTAATTTCCTGAGTGATAGGGATGATAGGAGCATCTTTTGTTATAACATTTGGTCTTTGTTCCTGGTTCCTGACAAAGAGCTTCTAAAACCCCTGTAATTTCCTGAGTGACAGAGATGATAAGAGCATCTTTTGTTATTAATAAAAAGCCCCTCTCACCACACCAGAGTTTATCCTAATGAGATGACTCTTCCTGAGCCCTTAGATAGCTGCAGGATAGGGGAGGTTGCCAGAGGAACCAGCCATGTGATTAGTGAACTGAATCTGTCACCCCAGCCCCGGGCCCCCTGGAATTACAGAGGGGCTGGAGGTGGCATGGACATCAATGGCCAGTGATTTAATCAATCGAGTCTATGTAATGGGTCCTCCATAAAATCTCTAAATAGTAGGCTTCAGAGAACTTTTGGGTTGATGAACTCATCAGTGTGCTGGGAGGGCTGTGTACCCAGACAGGGCATGGAAGCTCCCCTGACCTCATACTTTACCCTGTCCATCTCCTTCTGTTTGGCTACTCCTGAGCTGTGTCTTTTACTGTAAGCCAGTAATCATAATTAAAATGCTTTGCTGAGTTCTCTACGTCATTTTAGCAAATTTGGAAAGCTGATGAAGGATTCATGGGAACTCCTTGAAGTTATAGCTGTTTTGTTAGAAGTACCAGTAACAACCTGGGACCTGGGACTGGTGTCTGAATCAGGCGTAGTCTGGTAGGACTGAGTCTCTCAATTTTGGGATCCGAGGCAAATTCCGGGTAGATAGTGTCAGAATTGAATTGAGTAGATTTGTAGGACACCCATTTGGAGTATGCAGAAAACTAGAGAGTCACCTGGTCTGGCAAAAACGTACACTTTTGGTGACAGAAGTGTTGTAAGTGACTCAACTTTCATACCCCGGATGAGGACATTAAGACGTGACAGGGTAGTGTATTACTCCTGTGGTGTCAAAGCTGCTTAATGACAGAAGTGGTCAATGTGAAAGTCTCCTAGTAAACGTAAGAAAGTCTAGTGTTTGAAAATGTTAAGAAAGTCTAACATTTGCTGTGACTCATTGAATAAAAATGAGTGCTCATAGTCTTGACCTCAGTTTATTAATCTGTGCAAAGAGCCTTTGACTGAGAAGAGATGATCTTTAACAGTATTTCTTCACCCTTCTCATTCACTCTGCAATGACTTTGATGCTTACTAAAATATTTACTCACTTATAAAGAGGTTATTTTTGCATCTTTCTTACAGTTGTTACCAAATTTATACCATGTTGGTGGTGCATCTTGTGCGGGAGCCAGTAGCTTATTATCCAGTCCCATTCAGGACACCCTGGAATCAATGGCTGGAGAAGTTACAAGAGTAGTAGATGAGCAACTAAAGGTTTGTGAAGTTTGTTATTTGGGAACTGAAATTGTTGAGATTTGACTGCGTATGATAGCATTTCATTCATAGCTGTCTGTGTTTTATAGATTTGCATGTGTGCATGCTGCAAAGATGCACTTGTAATAAAAATTGAATACTGTGTCTTTTCCAGCTTCATTATAAAACTTGGAAAGACTTCTTACATAAAGAGTTTAATTTTTGACAGTAAACCTCTAAACATGCCTAATAGATGCTGGGTTGCCACTGATAAAGGAATGATTGATTTCTAATTAGGGGGTAGAAAGAGAAGTGTGCTTCAGGAAAACGTACGTCCTGTTGTGAACATCTGATTTAGAGAATGGGAAAGATGATAGTCACTACATTTACAGTGTCTAGATGCTGCTTATCTGGGGAGTCTGCCACTAGGCAAATAGATAATAATCCTTGTAAGGAGCTGCTTCAAAGACTAAGGAAAGGTATTTAAATGTAATTACAAGGTACCTAAGGTTGTAGAGACCTGCCTATAGATTGACTGAAAAAAGGTAAAAAAAAAAAAAAAAGAAAAAGTCATTGAAATCTTATGAGAATAGAGCAATCTAAGACCAGCTTTTGTTTAAAGTAACTTCAGGAAACAGCTACACTAGATAAATTTAACATTCAGAAAGTTTTCATCACTCCGATCTGCCTATCAAAGTTGCCTTTAAAAACTGTGTCTGAATTTCTATAATTATTGGGCCTGTTTTCTTCTGAGAACAAAACTCCTGCAGCATATAGGGAGTTTGGAGTGGAGTGCATCATTAATAACTTTGCAGCACGTTAATTACTCTCTTTGAAAATTAAGTTAATGAAGGAGAAAATGTGGGATTTTCTTTTTAAGGAGTTTAATTAAGTCCCTGTCTTCCTGTGCGTGTAATACAGAAGGACTCTGTGTGTCATTTTTATTTTATTTAATCATGGTTGTTTTGAATCCATTCTGAGCAGAGACAGATGGGCAGAGAAAGGACTGTGGATGTCAGAGTTCTGCTAGACCATTTGTTACCTAATAGAACTTGTTTTATCCTCCATGGCACATAACATATTTAAAGCAAAATCGGCTTTGTTGTTTATTTTTAACTGTAAAAAATGAAACTTACTCTTCCTGAAATGTTTAAACAATACTAACATGTAGGAAAAAAAAGAAGGTAAAAATCCTGTGAAGTCCAGAGATGGTATCTCTGTTAATATCTTAGTGAATTTCTCAACATTCTGTGCCTATATACACAGTTTCTTGTATAAGTTATACTATACATACTGGATGGTCACCTTTTCTGTTTGGTACAGTGTCATGAATGCAATTCTAGGTTGATGAATAATCATTTTTTTTTCCTCTTATACATTTTTTTTTTTAAAGATGTGGTTTCACCATATTGGTCAGGCTGGTCATGAACTCCTGACCTCCGGTGATTCGCGCACCTCAGCCTCCCAAAGAGCTGGGATTACAGGCGTGAGCCACTGCGCCCAGCTGAATGAATGATCATTTTTAATGGCTCTGTGGTATTCCATTGCATAGCTGTATCAATGTAATTTATTTTACATTTCTGATTAATTTGGTTAGGGTAAATTTCTATAATTGACCCATTGTTATGTCAAATAGTATTATAGTTTCATATGTATTCACACGCTGCTATTCACTGGTGCAGGCAATTGCTGATTTTGCCACATCTTCAAAATTCTAAGTGTATCAACCTTTTGATGTTTTTCAACATAATGGGAAAAAAAAGTTTCATTGTGTCTTTTTGTTTGTGTTTGTTGGTTTTTTGAGACAGAGTCTAGCTCTGTCACCCACGCTGGAGTGCAGTGGTGCGATCTCAGCTCACTGTAACCTCTACCCCTGAGATTCAAGCACCTGTCATGCCTCAACCTCCCAAATAGCTAGGACCATAGGCACCACCCACCAGGCCAAGCTAATTTTTGTGTTTTTAATAGAGACGGGATTTTATCGTATTGGCCAGGCTGGTCTCAAACTCCTGACCTCAAGTGATCTGCCTGCCTCAGCCTCCCAAGTGCTGGGATTACAGGCGTGAGCCACCGCACCCAGCCTCATTGTGTCTTTTGGATTTCTTCAACAACTCGGTGAAGCATCAAGTAATTTCATTCCCCCTTTGTATTTCTTCTTCTCTAAATTATGTATTCATATCCATTGCCTGATTTGTTTCATTAAAGTATTTGTAAGAACTTATTCCATAGTGATAATTGGCTAGAATTTAAATGGGCATAAAACACTTGTGACAGAACCTTCCCTATCAAATAGCTTCAAACTGTTAATTGTCATTTCAGAAATGCTCTAAATGGAAAATCATCCGTATACCTTTGCTGTTCATTTTCTTCTCATTGCATGGAATTGTTGAAATGGACACTTGCCAGACTCTTTCTTAGGAGAGAGTAGAAGGAAAATTTCTGAAGTAAAATACATTTGAACTTTTAAAAGCCTAAAATAATATAAATATATTTAGGATCCAAAATACCTTCTGTAAATAGGCATTTCGTACAATTTTTGACGTTGATTTCTCTGACCCCTTTTTAAACATCACCAGTGTTCTCCATTCATCATTGCCTCCTGATCTGCAAGTGTCATAGTGTGCTTTTTTGTCATTCTCACTATTTCTAAGCTCCCCGACCTCCAAATGGCCTTTTCCCCCCCATCCCCCCGCCTTTTCCTGTTCCTACTTACTTGTTTTTATTATTCTCAATCCTTCTGAGTTTCAAGTTTCTTTTTCTTCGGGGGCGTCTGGAATGAATCAGAGAAAGTCCTCAACCAAAATTTCTTAATTAAATATATTTTAAAATGTTCTTTTAACTGGGTGCACCTTTCATTTTTGATACTTTTAATAGACTATTTATATTTTTTTCCAGTTTACATGACAAGTGGACAACCTTTTACTATTTTATTTTATTTTTTTTTTGAGACGGAGTTTCGCTCTTGTTACCCAGGCTGGAGTGCAATGGCGCGATCTCGGCTCACCGCAACCTCCGCCTCCTGGGTTCAGGCAATTCTCCTGCCTCAGCCTCCTGAGTAGCTGGGATTACAGGCACACGCCACCATGCCCAGCTAATTTTTTGTATTTTCTTAGTAGAGACGGGGTTTCACCATGTTGACCAGGATGGTCTCGATCTCTTGACCTCATGATCCACCCGTCTCGGCCTCCCAAAGTGCTGGGATTACAGGCTTGAGCCACCGTGCCCAGCCTACCTTTTACTATTTTTAAGAAATTACCATTTGTCTATTTATATAAGCTACCAAATGCATTGATTTTCTTAAAATTATGTAGGGAAAATGTATTTTTAATATAACCAGTATTAAGTTTTAAATTAAACTATTGTGGTTGTTATTGAATTCACTACTATATCAAATTTTCCTGTTTAAACATTTTCCTTTTTCTATTTCCCACATTCTCTTAACTTAACATGTTACACTCGCAAGCACTAAAGTCGATGGATTATCTTGTTTAAATGTTATTTTGTAAAAATAATTTTTATTACAGGGAGTGGTAGAATACAGAAGGAAACCACCAGGCCTAGATTCGCGTCCTGGGTTTCCTGAGATGTGCTCTGAGCAAGCTGCCTACGTTTTTGGATCAAGTTTCCTTCTGCAAGATTATCTTGGCCTCATGATAATCAGGGGGATTTCCTTTAGCTTTAATATTTGGTCATCCTGTACCATGGCCAGTCAGAGACATGTTGAATATTGGATAAGTTCAAATAGCTCTTTAAGCCATCTTTCTAATTATTTCAGACAGAAAACTAAATGGCTAGATAAGCCAGCCTTCTCAGTGTACTTCCTAGAGGAAACTAAAGCAGTACCGCTGGAGAAATGTCTTCTTTGAAGGAGGCGGTGTTCTCTGGACTGGCCTTGCTGTAGTATTTCGGAATGACAGCACGCCTCCTGTCTTCCCTGTCTTGACCCTAACATTTGTTCCTGGAGTAATAGTACAGGAGCACGTAGGATTTGAATGTTTTAACGTAAGGAAACATTCATTTCTCCCTCTGGCCTCAAAGTCTAGGGTGTTTGTGTTGGCCTAGGAAATTCTTGATTTCATTCAAGGCTTAAATGGTAAAATACTTCACTGGTAAATTTCAGCTTTACTTAGGATATGAAGCCTGAGGGATGTAGGTGGCATTTTGTCAACTATTAACTTATTTTGGCCAGAAGAGTTCTCTGAGTTTTCTTCCTTCTAGACTTTATATTTTCCAAAGCAAAAGAAAGGAAGATTTCAGGGCGTTTTAGTCTAGAAGCTGTGTTTGCTTGTAATGAGCTGCAAATCACTGGCTCTCTCAAGAATGGAAGAGCACAGCTGCCATGTTAAGGATATTGATCCGATTCACTGTACAAATATTAAACAGCTTTCCTAAGTACCATTAGTTATTTTTACGGTTAAGAACTATAGACCCTCATAACTGTCATTAGAGAGAGATACAGGCAAAATGACATCAGATTATCGTATTTCAAGAACAGGGCCGGTTCATTGCAAGTTGTCTGAAGGTAGTCAAACAGAGAGACTAACAAATGAAGACTATATGAGAAAAGTTAGGAAATATGTGAGAAATTTAACAAAAGCCTAATTTAGATTTCCCCCAAAAAAGAAAATAGAGACTAGGGGAAGGCAACGTTTGAAGAGATGGCAGTTGGGAATTTCAGAGATAAATGAAAGACCAGAGTCTTCTGATGCAGGAAGCCCAGTGAAACCTAAAGCAGGATAGATCAAAGCAAACTTACATCTAGAATGATTGTAATAAAAAGTAAAGAACACTGAAGATAAGTATCTTTTTTTTTTTTTTTTTTTTGAGACGGAGTTTCGCTCTTGTTACCCAGGCTGGAGTGCAATGGCGTGATCTCGGCTCACAGCAACCTCCGCCTCCTGGGTTCAGGCAATTCTCCTGCCTCAGCCTCCTGAGTAGCTGAGATTACAGGCACATGCCACCATGCCCAGCTAATTTTTTGTATTTTTAATAGAGACGGGGTTTCACCATGTTGACCAGAATGGTCTCGATTTCTTGACCTCGTGATCCACCCGCCTCGGCCTCCCAAAGTGTTAGGATTACAGGCGTGCACCACCATGCCCAGCCTGAAGATAAGTATCTTAAAAGGAGGCCAGAGTTATTTGGTGGTAGGGGGCAGGGAGACGTTCTTTTTTATTGCTTGAAAAAAGACTTTAAGACTGACAACTCACTTCTTAGTAGTTAATGGAATCCAAAAGACAATGAAATAATATCTTTAAACTTTAGAGAGAACCTAAGTATCAATCTAGAATTATATACCTAGTGGACCTAGTTTTTATGAATGAAGATGAGAGCATTTTCATCAATGCAAGAACTGAGTCATTTGCTCTCACTAGAACACACACACACACACACACACACACACACACACACACACACACACACACACACACACACACACACCCCAGACACTAAGGATATGCTTTAGGACAAAGAAAAATTATCTAAAAAGGGAGACTGAGCTACAAGAAGACTAATGAGCAGGGAAGGTCCAAATATGAGTAAATAGTAATGTTACGTGAAACGGTGACATTAATGTTTAACACCCTATAAAATAAAAAGCAAATACTGAAAGTGAGTATATAAGTTAGTAGAAAGAGAGTTAAAGCAGTCCAGGGTCCTAGTTTTATTCTAGAGAAGTATTAAGAACTCAGCATTAGACCTGCATGGTCCATTGTGTTACCCATTACAACGTGTTGCCATTGAAATTACAGTTAATCAAAAATCAGTTTCTCAGTTTCAAGGGCTCAGAGCCACATGTGGCTAATGACTCCCTTATTGGACAGCAGAGATATTCCCATCATATCAAAGTTCTATTGGACTGTGTTGCTTTACGCATGAAGTAAAATACGCATGTTAAAATTTCTAGTATAATCACTAAAACAGGCTCTAAACTAAAAGTTATACTGCATTTCTAGAAGAGCATTAGAATATATTGGGTTATTTTTGGTGTCACAGTGACTGATGTGGGCAGGTGACAGTGATCCTAAATATCCTGCAATACAAGGTTGAATTCCAAGCCAGAAGAATTAATCCCACCCAAATGGCAAATAGAAAACACGTCCATGAATAATGAGAAATGGTCCAGTTTTCTAGAAATACGTAACAATTTCAAGTGTATAAGCATCTAATCATATGGCTTCATATATAAATCAATGAATAAGTGGACAAAATTACAAAGAAAAGTGGACGCGTTTGCCATTTTTGGCTCTGCCACTGTGGTAGAGCTCTTTTAAAATAACTCTCCGTAATTGATAGATCAAGCAGAACAATGATGAACAACAATGATATGAATAACAAACATCTCAATTGTGACCTAATGCACAACAAAAGGAGAATGTCATTTTTTCAGGTGTTCATGGAATATTTATGAAAAATTCCAATGAAGTCATAAAGGTCACCTGCACGATTTCAAAGACCATATTCTCTGGTCTCAATTCAAATAAGTTAGAAATTAATAACAAGATAACTAGAAAAAGACCCCACATATTTATAAATTTAAAAATTACTTCTAACTCATCAAAGGAGACAGCATAATGTATATTAGAGGATATAAGGAATTGACAGTAATGTAATAGTAATATAAGAACCTGTAGGATGCAACTAAACCAGTACGTAGGGCGAGATACATAATTTTAGATATGAATATTGGAAGTGAGGAGAGGCTGAAAACGAATGAGCTAAGCATAGATAATTTAAGAAGTTAGCAGTGCAGGTCATGATGCCTACAACATGCTTTCAAATGTTTCAGAGAGAGGGAGAAACAAATATTCCAAATTACTAGCAACTGCTAAATTTTAGGAGTAGGATATAGATGCTTATTGTCCTATTTTTTTTCAATCTTTGTAGGTCTAGATTTTTTTTTTAATGGGGGAAAATATTTCCTTTAAATTCAGGAATAAGGCAGAGATGTTTATTATCATCACTTCTATTCAACTTTATACCGAAGGCCTTAGGCAGTGCAACATAACAAGCAAAAGAAATGAGAAATGTAAAAATTAAAAAGTAAGAAAAATTAACAGAATTTGCAGATTTTATAATGGCCTACATAAAAAAACCCAAAGAATCTGCAAGTAAGTTATTTCATTTGTGTGATAAGGTTTCTACATGTAGAGCAGTATGTAAAAGATTAGGCCAGTCATGGTGGCTCCCACCTATAATCCCAGCACTTGGGAAGCTGAGGCTGGAAGATCACTTGAACCAAGGAATTTGAGACCAGCCTGAACAGCACAGCGAGCCCTTGTCTCTACAAAAATTTTAAAAATTAGTTGGACATTGTGGCCCGTGCCTGTAGTCCCCCAGCTCTTCAAGGTCGGGGTGAGCTATGATTGCACCACTGCACTCCAGCCTGGGTGGTGGAATGAGATCCTGTATAAAAAAAAAAAACAAAACAAAACATTATGTTTCTCTATGTCAGCAACAATTAGTTAGAAAATGTCATTAAAAATAGTCACTATCTTAAATAGTAGCGGAGGGCCTGGTGCGGTGGCTCTCACTTGTAATCCCAGCGCTTTGGGAGGCCAAGTGGAGTGGATTGCTTGAGGTCAGGAGCTTAAGACCAGCCTGGCCAACATGGCAAAACCCCATCTCTACTAAAAAATTACAAAAAAATTAGCCGGATGTGGTGGCAGGTGCCTGTAATCCCAGCTACTCGGAAGGCTCAGGCAGGAGAACAGCTTGAACCTGGGAGGTGGAGGGTACAGTGAAATGAGATCATGCCACTGTATTCCATCCTGGGCAACAGAGTAAGACTTAATCTCAAAATAATAATAATAAAATAGTAACAGAAAAATCTAAAGCACCTAGGAAATAATTCACATAAATCTGTAACGCCTCAATGGAGAAAGTTTATTGAGAGACTTTAAAGAAATTCCGAAACAAAAATATGTGGCATGTTGATGGGTAGGAAAAGTTATTGTTACAGTTGTCACTTTTTCCCCAAATTCGTCTGTTATTTGATAATGATAGTAGACATTCTGATAAGTTTTTAATAGAACGTGACGAAGCTGATTGTAAATATATGGAAAGCAGTGCTCAAGAACAGCCCAGACACATGTAGAGTAGTCTCATTCTGCTACGTGTTAAGACTTAGGGTAATTAGAACAACATGCAGAGGTAGATGAACCAAAAACACAGATCCCAGAAATGGAGCCATGCATATATTCAAATGTTAGAAATGACACAGGTAGCACTGAAGTTTAGTACAGAAAAGATGGACTGTGCAGTACCCACACTCAGCAAGTCGTTGGACCTGTAATGCTTTTTAAATGTTCTAAGAAATATGCCAGGCCTTGAGGACGTAAGGTGGGACTTCACAGTTGCCACTAGGTTCAAACTCTTGGAATCTGATAACTCTAGCTCTCTGTACTTCCAGGATTCTATTAAAATTGCATATAAATTTTTCTGAATGAGGGTTTAGATTCTCAAAGGAGTGTCTTGACCCAAAAATGGGTAAAAGTCACTAACTTCTTGAGCATTTCATTTTATTTTATTTTTGATGACTGAGGTTCCCACTGTTACAGCATTATAAAAGAGTGCATGTCATCAAGTAGAGCTTGGAGTGTGAAGAGAGTAGGAGAAGAAAGTCTTCTCAAAGAAAAATACTGAGCTGAGTATAGAGGAGCAGAGATGTTTTGTCCCGGCTCAGAGGGGAAAATGGAGGAATCTAGGCCAAGAAAACAGTGCACGAAGCATGGAGACAGAGCCTGGATCATGTGGAAACCTGCAGCTGTGATTGGATTGTGAGTAGTTACCAAGCAAATACAGAGATATGGCGAGAAATGGGGCTGGCAAGCTCAGCATCCACCAGCTACTTCAGGGATTTTTATTCTGTGCTAAAGAGTGATAATTTTGACATATTTCCGCTTTTGAGGAAGTATCTAGGAATAAATCTAGCATGTTTGGAGATAGATGTGGTGGAAGGGGTTGAGGTGTAGGTAGAGTCCAGTGAGATGTACACATTTCTCACCTAGTTGGGTACCATTCTTCACAGTAAAGCACTCAGCAAGAAAAGTTGATTTTACTGTTGTCATTGTTACTGTTTGAGTGGAGAGGGGAGGATGGCGTGTTGCAGCTGACCTTTCCGTGGTAGAATATTCAGGTAGAAAGACTTCCTAGGCTGTATTGTATGTGTATTATATCATTTGTATTGTATAGGTGATTGTAGGTAAACATTTGGTTGAGACTCATTGGAATGCAGTTTGAAGCCATTGGAAGGATGGATGTTGAACAGACCCTGGTCTGGCATGCAGAGCTCCATGGGGCATAAAGGCAAGGATGCCATCCTCCCTCATCTGTCTCCCAGCCCTGCCACTACAGAGTTCACCCTGGCAGCCTTAGATACTGTTTACCTAAGAGAACAAGGGAACAGACTTACGGGTAATGAAGCAGAGACGAAAGGCACATTCCTTTGGACACTGATCGGGGCCATTTGATGAGGATGGATAGAATAGGACACAAGAGTAGGAAACAGAAGACATGAGTCCCCATCTCACCAACTCCAGTGACCAGCTGAGTGACCTCAAACAAGTCACTTATCTCTTGTGAGCCCCAGTGCCCTCATCTAAAGTCTCCCTTCACCTACCGAGTTGTTATGTAGATCAAAGGCAATCCTGGATGAAGTTACTTTTGAAGTGCTGTATGGTGCTGTTGGGATAGTGGTGGCAGTGAGAAACTAACTGTGAAATATTTATTGAATTAATTGAATGCCTGAGGCAGGCTAAAATTCCTTTTTATAGGGTCAAAGTTATGTGACCATGGAGCAGAAAGAGACATTAAGTAATTTCTCAGCTCAGAATGCAGAGATCTGCAAAGATTATTCACTGAACACGACTCATTTACCATTCCACAGAAATTTCATGCCAGAGTTTACATTGGAAGCCAGTCCTCTTTTCTTTAGGTCTGGAGTTCATTCAAACTGACTTAGCAGTGTCATGCAGGGGGACCTTTCAGGAAGTCACTGCTTTGTTGAAGGACATGACAGAATTAAAACAGAGTATCGATACCTGAGGTTGTTCGTATCACGAGTGCCAGACTGTTATTCCATCTAGAAGAAAATATGCTTATTTCAGTGTCAAAGAGGAAACTAGTTTGCCTTAAACTTACTTATTTGTATCTCTTGCAAATGGTTGTTAGAGGAGCTTTCTTGGAAAATACAGTAATTCGGTGATTATTCCACCAGAATTATAATGGGGACAGAGAGCACTGTCAAAATAGGAAAGGCTTTTGGAAACTTCTCAGATGGCTGCCTCCCTCCTGGTTTTCCACATGATCCTTATAAACAGCCTGCTCCTCTACTGCTTATCCTGCAGTGCGATGAGAAATTTTACTGGTGGGATAGTGCTTTGCATTTTAATATGTGAGCAGACAGACCACTGGACTAGTCTTGCGATAACAGTGCTTCATTGCTTTCTTCACACTGGACCATTACTAGGATCTGAACTTCCCTTTCAAAAACTAGGTTTCTTATTAAAAACAGTCTTTGAAATCAGATCAATAATAATGTCTGTGATATATTGAGCTTTTAATACCTGCAATATACTGAGCTTTTACTGTGTGCCGAACACTCTTCGGAACATGTCACAAACACGTGTAATATTTTTTGTTCTCAATAATCCTAAGAGGTGAGAACTTTTTTATTGTCATTTTTTGGGCAAGGAAAGTAAAATAGAGAGATCAGTAATTTTGTCCAGTGTCACTCAGCTGGATTTCAAATTTAGGTCTGACACTAACGCTGATGCCGATTCCACACTTTCCAGCCACATCGCCCATCTCAGACAAATCATTTACCCTCCCTGAGCTCAGTTCTGTAGTGGTGAGCGCATGAATAGCCGCCCTGCCCATCTTCACAGGTGCTGGAAGGATAAAATGTGCAGAAACCTGTTTCGAACTGTAAAGTGCTGCATGAATGTGTTTTGACTGGTACTATTAATTCAGTCTCTAAAGTGCTGTTAATGTTTGTTATTTTTCATGCTGTTTATTGTTGTCATAATAATTAATATCGTACCTAACACTAAAGTGTTTCTTTTAAAAGAGTAAAGTTGGCAGTCGTTTCTGAGTCGTTTCTGTGGTTTTTCTGCTATGGCCACTTTGATAGAGCAATTGAATGGTTCACCCTAACTTGCGGTTTCTGTGATTTGCAAAATCTCAAAAGCATTCAAATCTATTTTCTAGTGATATCTGTGACTTTATGTTCTAGTACCTGGGAAAACAATTTCTTGTGGTAAGTGGGTGTATAAAGGCTTGATATCTGTAATGTTTAATCTGATTACTGGCTTGGTGTTAAGTACAGCTGCCACACCAGAGCACTTCAGATGCCAGCGTGAAGCTTGCCTGGTTCTGCCAAGTGTCTGATTTAAAGTGATTACCAGAGATCAATGATCATCCAGCAGTTGCAAGGCACCCCGGGACAGCTCAGAATCCTTGGCTGTGCTCTGGGAATCCATTGTGCCCCTGTTCTCTGAGGGCCCCGTGTCATATATAACCACCTTTCAGTTTTATGGCGGGCGCCTCTGCTGCAGTGTCATCATCTCTCCCCTTCACTTGTGCTGCATTGCAGGCGTTGCTCGAGTCCATGGTTGATGCTGCTGAGAATCTTTGTCCCAATGTGATGAAAAAAGCCCACATTCGGCAAGACTTGATTCATGCCAGCACCGAAAAGATTTCTATTCCACGTACCTTTGTTAAAAATGTCCTGTTGGAGCAGTCTGGAATTGATATCCTTAACAAAATTAGGTAGGTTTATAATGTTAATAAACCTAGGAGCTGCAGTTTCTGTGAATGCAGTTGAGGCAGCTGTAAAGAGGGTTATTGTTGGCTGTATCCATATATAATGTGTTTAGGCATGTTTAATAGGCAGAAACTATATACAAATAGAACTGTTCATAAATGCATAGGTTTTATACATTTCCAAAATAAGGCGATCACGTATATGCCTGCATTACTTAAGGACATAGAATTTTGTGCTCTATTTAAGGGTTTTATATTTAAGAGGGGGTACATGTTTGTAATCCCTGTTTTCTGGTTCTGAAGTTTATCTGTCATTTTTATAAATCACTAGCTTGAAGATTGAGATCAGTCTGCTTTTTACCACCATACGTTGAAGAAATGCACAGCCTATAAACAGGCAGAGGCCCACCTTGACCTTACCATATTTTCCTTCTGGGTTTTTTTGGTGGTTCTGTGTATTAATGGTGTCTTTGCAGTATTTACATAGATTTCTGTTTGGAAAAGTTTGAAAAATACGACAAGATATAAATATATAGAAGCTGTGATTACTGATAGACTTTTCTGAATTTTTACATAGAGACTCTTGGTCCATCACCAGAATTACATTATAGCTCAGCTAATTCTCATAATGTTTCAGATAACTAAAAACTTAAGTTCAGAAACATTTTTAAATTTTTCCTTTTAACCATTTTTGAATATTGATGAAGATTTAGATGTAGCAGAAATAACAGCTCCTGTCTGCAGAGCTGGGGGTGGTGGTAACACACAGTGATGTAGCTGAATGACAACCATGAGAAAAATGAGTCAGAACCAAAATACACCATAAACCGTATTATCATTAACTAGATATCAAAGGCTTGTGACTTTAAATCCAGATGATAGAACTTTGAGAATTGAGAAATTCTGCAGTAACTGAATAATCTGAGGTCTGGTTCTTTGGGGTTTTTTGTTTGTTTGTTTGGTTGGTTTTTAATTTATTTTACTAAGTCCCTAATTCCTACTCAGCTGACCTGTAAGACAATTGGAAGGACTTGAGGAATTTTAAAAAAAGACTTCTAGAGGGTTTATAGGACCCCACAGATTAGTGACTTTATGAACTCTAGCCCTTAACTACGTGTGCTTACATACTCTTATAACTTGTGGTTTCAGAACTTTTTGTCACAGATGCCTAAATATTAAAGAGAAAATAATGATTCCATTCCATTCTAGAAAGTTGAAGTATGTAACTTGAAATCCTTAATAAAATTTGTATTTAATTTTATTTAAAAAATAATAATAATATATTGGTCAGTATTCTTTCACAGTAATGGTTTCAGCCACTCATAGTTCATATTCTGATAGCTTTGCTTGAGTATCAAATTCTGTCAATTAGGATCATTTCCTTTGAAAATGGGAAATTCCGAAAGTTGAGCAGTATAGAACACACGTCAATGAATCAATTTTATGTCTACTGACTCCTCTTACAATGCATTATACTCAACATTGTTAGAATGAAATGTATGCAAACATTCTTACAATATACACGTTTGCATGGTCAGGTTAAGTTGACTCTTTTCCTCTAAAAGTTTTCCATACTGGAAGCTTAACCAGTAAGGAAGTATAGTATTCAATAGCAAAATGATAGAATGATCTGGAGATATTAAAAAGTCATTGCATTTTTCAGACGCTATCCTTTTCGTTGCTACAATTTGAAGTAGATAAACCACTCCTCCCCACTTTCAGAGAGAAGGAGAGAAAGAGAAACTATCGAACCTATAGTTTTATGAGGAAGTATAATTTCCAAGCATGCCTAAAGAGAAGCAGAGGAAGTAGTTAGATTTCAGGTGACTCTGGAAGTTTGGGATGGGACCCAGTATTTTAACCTGTATTTTAATGAGACCTGGGTGGATCTTATCAGGAGATTCACCTCTGGGGAATAGTGAAGTATCAGAAAAAGCGAATAGCTAGTAATTCCTTGTTTCAGGGGCAGAATTTAAAGAAATGTATTTTGATCTTTAGCCCATGATAATTTTTACTGTAAGCAAAAGAATAGTAAGTACTTCTATTCCGAAATCTCCCTGGGCAGAGAAATCTCCATGCACATTATTGCCTTTAGGTTGGCAAGATTTTTTTCCATGTTACACAAATACATTTTCAACGTTAGCTTATGAGACAGTGTTGGAATCCAGGTATGTATTTGTCTCACATATTTAAATGTTTTGTACTTAATGTACATTTGTACATATCTGCATTAAGATATTCAGACTGAGAACACACTTGGAAGGTGAATTCTTGGGAATACCCCCAGACTGCTAAAATGCAAACAAAAATACCAGCCATCTGACAGAACCTCAGTGACTGAGTCTGTTTATTAGTAAAAACAACAGACTACTTTCTGCCGTGTGGACAACTTTCTCAGGTCTGGCAACAGGCACTAGAACTGAAAATGTTAGTGACCTCTCTTCATAAAAGATAAGGGTAGGTGATATTGTACTGTTCAAAGGAGCATGGCCAGTCAAAGCAGAAGCAAGTATGGTATCATTCGATGGGTGAAAAGCTTGTTAAAAGGGTGGGTGATATGCATCCTAAAAGCAGTAACTAAGACTTAACAACCAGACTAGGTTTGTTTGAGTTCACTGCAGCCCAGGTTGGTTTTCCTGTATGTCAGTGGGTGAATTGTTCCTCACCACATGGGACATATGGTTCCCATTAACTTCGTCTTTATCCAGATGTTTTTCATTTCCACCATTAAATCTTGAGTTTTGAAATTGCAGAGCCAGGTTGAAATTGGGAAAGAAAGTCTATTACTTGTGTGTTTATGGCAGTGTTTAAGGTTTATTTTTGGAAATCCTTAGTCCCGTTCACACATTCTTATATTCCACTTTCAAAGACAGAAGTGGAATCACAGTTGACCTTATCAGTATAGCAGCAAGGGTGAATGATTTTTTTCTCCCCTTGCACAAATTAAAATGCTACTCTGTCCTTTTGATTTTCACATAGTGAAGTAAAGTTGACAGTGGCCTCCTTCCTGTCTGACCGAATTGTGGACGAAATCCTGGATGCACTCTCACACTGCCATCATAAACTGGTGAGTGCTGTGCATATCCCAAGCAGGACCTCCTGTTTCACCTCTGCTGTGACGCAGTATGGCTTCCAGTGTGGGGATGTCATTTGTTTTGTACATTTCACACCGTTACAGCTTTATGGTTTGTGATCTTGATTTTCCTCCTTTCTCTTCTGTGGTGCTTCTAGCCATTCTGGAGCATGTTAAAACTTCTAGAGGGAATGGCAGGGGAAAGCAGAAGTGGTTGTATCCAGAAATCTTATTGTTTATTTATAATAAAGGTCAAAAGTTTCGGGAAGGGATGTTGAGACTGAGGTGTGAAATTCACATTTTAATTATCGTTGCTCATTTTGTTGCTCTCTGATATGATTATTTGATAATGGACTATTCTAAAAACAAGGGAGAAAATAAAAATATTTGAATTCCAAAGAAAGTGCAAGAATAAAATTGGCATAATTTAGTGATGGATAGTTGCTGACTGCCCAGCAGGTGCCTTGGATAAAACCAAGGTGAAAAAATATTTCCTTCATCTAGAGACTGGTTCTGCATCAAGGTAGGGGACTTTACTTCCCAGTATGAGTGCATATGAAAAAGTGTGTCAGAAACTCAGTGTTTCACAAACTTCAGGAAGTCCTTTGAGGCACAGATGAAGCCTTTGTAACTGATTATATCTTAAGTCTCAATATGATGCGGTGTAGAAAAGTTATAACAATGTTTCCTGCAAGAAAATAAGTTCTGTTGCTCAGGCTAGAGTGCAATGGCACGATCTCGGCTCACTGCAACCTCTGCCTCCCGAGTTAAAGCAATTCTCCTGCCTCAGCCTCCCCAGTAGCTGGGACTACAGGTGCACACTGCCACGCCCGGCTAATTTTTTGTATCTTAGTAGGGACAGGGTTTCACCATATTGCCCAGGCTGGTTTCAAACTCCTGAGCTCAGGTAGGTCCGTCTGCCTGGGCCTCCCAAAGAGGTGGGAATACAGCCACGAGCCACCATGCCTGGCCTCTGTCTTAAAAAAAATATTCTTCAATGTTTTCTTCACTGTGTGGGATGGAGATACCAGTTTTATGGCATTGAATTGTAGGGTGACACTAGAGAATCCTGGAATGAGAGGAGCAGGAACAGCTTCAACATGAAGCAGACAAAATGCGTGTTTTCAAAAATTCACTGGAGGAAAATGTGTAAGACTGTCTTCTAAAATCTGAAAGACAGACATCTCTGGTAGCACTGCTCAAATGCTGCCTGTGGACTGAGGTGGCCCACTGAGGGATGCTTCCCCAGAGGAAGCATCCAGTAGCTTCTTGAGCAGTTTGACATGGCCACAGTATCCAAACACATGTCATTTTTCCAATTTTTCTTTTTTACTATATTTTAACAGTATATTGGTTTATGCTAAATTGGAAATATGAAAAGCCAGTTTATCACCACACTGAATGTAAGAAACACTATTCTCTATTTCCTGGCCTAGTGAAGAGCTGCATTATTTAGAGGTCTTTATTGAGCCTTTTCTTTTTCTATATAAGTCCAAACAAAATCAGTAGAGAATCCACCTATTTATTTATTTATTTAGAGACGGAGTCTCACTCTGTCACCCGGGCCAGAGTGCAGTGGCACAATCTCAGCTCTCTGCAACCTCCGCCTCCCAGGTTCAAGTGATTCTTCCGCCTCAGCCTTCCGAGTAACTGGGACTACAGGGGTGTGCCACCATGCCCAGCTAATTTTTGTATTTTTGATAGAGGTGGGGTTTCACCATGCATGTCAGCCAGGCTAGCCTCAAACTCCTGACCTCAAGGGATCTGCCTGCCTTGGCCTCCCAAAGTGCTGGGATTACATGTGTGAGCCACCGCACCTGGCCTAGAGCATTCTTTTAAAATAAACTGTTTTTAGAAACAGTTTACTGATAACCCATAGCTCCAGGAATGGCCTTAGAATGCTTACTTACGGCACAAATACTAGATACGGTAACAGAAATCTGCAGGTGAGCACTACACTGAGAGTTTGCATTTCTCCCTTTTTTGTTTTGTTCTTTCTTAAAGAACTTACAAAGTATTGATTATTTTTTAAATGAGAAAAAAATTTACTGAATGCACTTTTGGTTTGAGCTCCATTTTAACATTAATAGTGCTGATTTAGATTATAAGGAAGGAGATTAAATGCCATATGAAGGAAATACTGTCTTCAGTATGAAACTTTGTTTTCAATGACTTTCAGATACCATTTTCTCCAACGTAAGTTTGTCAGTGTTCTCAAAGTTTCCATGAACTTGCCTGCTGCTTCTCATCGTTTCAAAAGAATTCAATCTAAGTTCCTGATGTCAGATCAGCTCAGCAGTGAAGTTTATTAATTTCAGCCAAGCTTATTCTACCTCTTATCATTTAATTTTATGTTTACCTCAAGTATAACACTGGAAATGAAGAAAGCATATCAAATATGGTATTCATTATATGAAAACAGTGAAAACTAGCAGTAATTAAAATTTTGCCAGTAATACCCTTCCTTTCAGACCTTTAAGAATAATGAAAGGTTAGTCGCGGTGGCTCATGCCTGTAATCCCAGAACTTTGGGAGGCCGAGGTGGGCGGATCGCAAGGTCAGGAGATCAAGACCATCCTGGCGAGCACCGTGAAACCCTGTCCCTACTACAAATACAAAAAATTAGCCAGGCATGGTAGCACACACCTGTAGTCCCAGCTACTCAGGAGGCTGAGGCAGGAGAATCACTCGAACCCGGGAGGTGGAGGTTGCAGTGAGCCAAAATCACACCACTGCACTGCAACCTGGGCAACAGAGCAAGACTCTGTCTCAAAAAATAATAATAATAAATAATGAAAGTTGGAATTGTTTTATTACTTTATTACTCTCAGATACTTGTTAAGTACCAGGTATAGAAGGAAATTTCTTCAGAGGAAATATCAAATAAAATTAATAAAAAGAACACTACCAAGTTGTCTCTTTATTTACCAAAAGAGATTTATAATTTATTGCTTAAAACACTGTTTCCTCCAAAGAAAGATAATAAAAGAAGTTACTGTACTTGGCACTCGCCAACGTTGTGCTCCACTGCGCCATCTCGTGGAAGACGTCTTCAGGAATTCAGGTAGCCAGCACTTCCTGTCTCTCTGCTTTAATTTCTTCTTGCCCACGTCTCGACCTTCTAGGCTGACCATTTCAGCAGACGTGGCAAGACCGTTCCTCGACAAGAATCCTTAGAGATCGAGCTGGCTGAGGAGAAGCCAGTTAAACGCTCCATCATCACAGTGGAGGAGCTAACAGAGATAGAGCGTTTGGAAGATCTGGATACCTGTATGGTAAGACACATCCTCTGACGTCACCGTTACCCTATTCACTGGACTGTGCCATTGTTTCAAAAAACAAACAAATCTCACCTTTCGAAATCAGACTAAACAAAACACTCTTTCCATGCCCAGACGATTCTTTCAGAAACATCCTGAAGAGACTGTTAGTGAAGTGAATAAAGCTGAAGCTTCAGCCCCTTCACCCTGTAGCCACCGTGGGGAAATTCTTAATTAGGAGAAATAGGTTAAGTAACTCTTAAAAGTTTTTGTGGCAGGAAAATATCTTCAAATAAAATTATAAATAAGCCATTAAAAATGTGGGGAAAGACTTTTCAAATCAAAAAAAAAAAAATATATATATATATATATATATATATATATATATATATATATATATGGTGACTCTTTCGTGAAACTGACTCTTTCAGTTTTCTTTTGTTACACAATTTTTTGACAAACCCTTAAATTTGGGCTTCTGTTTAGATGAGAATCTATTTCATTAATCTGATTGGATGTACTTTAGAAGCTGGAATGCACACTGTAATGTTTACCTAACTGTAGGCCTTCATTCCTTACCCATTTTCTAACTTTCTAGCATATCCATCTGGCCCGGTAACTGGACTATTTAGGTTGTTAATACCTTTTCACTCTGAGAAAAATTTTTTCTGAATTCTATTATTTTAAAATTTATGCTGGTCAGCATAGCTACTTCTCACTTTACCATGAAACAACTGTATGTGCCTGTGTCATCGTCTGTGTTCAATATGTTTATGTTGTACTAAAATGTTTACTTCCTAGTAATTCCTTATTATCTGAGAAGGTGGTGGTAAGACTCAGTTTGGTAACTTATATGTCCAGATGTTTCTACATTAGCTTTTAATTTTAGTCATTTTTAGATGAAGCCGTTGTTAAGGAATAGTAGTTGTTTTAACTTTGAAAACCAAGGATCTGATATGGCCAATGTTGCTTTTCTAGCCTGGGAGACGATGTAGTATGTTAAGAAGTTTACTTATTTATAAGTCACTGTTACCATGTTTCAAAGTCTGTGAATAAAATATTTGAGTGTTCTCCGTGGAAAGTCCTGTCCTATACAAGGAGAGCAGCAAAGAAAGCCTACCGTATAATCGAAGATTTCAAACAACATTCTAATAATACGAAAGCTGAAAAATAATTTTCTGTATAATTGCATAAATCTGCACATGTATTTAATCTGTGTGGAGGAAACTGTCCAGTTTTTAAAAACTTGGTTGTCCAGCTTGTTGTGAAATTTGTATTTCGTAAGTAGTTTGAGTTTGTTTGCATTTCGAGGCGTTAGAAGTTGGACACTACGTTATCATAGCATAATTGTTCTGGAAAGCCCTTAGACCTAGCCCTAAAATAAAATGAATAATAGGAAATAGATTTGAATTAAAAATTTGAAATTCACTTCACATATCACGTTTCCTGCCAGATTTATTTGGTCACATGTAAATTGGAAACACAAGCTAGTGAAATGTGTTTTCTCGGGTTTATAGATGATGTGGTTTGGAATGAGGAAATGTTGGTTATGGAAGATCGGCTCAGCTACTGTAACAGTGGTTTTAAATTGTGTAAGCTTTGTTTGGAAGTAAGGTTTTTTTGTTTGTTAGATTAATTTGGTTTAGTTTTGTTAAAGGAAGATAAAGATGGTTTTTTTTTTTGTTTTGTTTTTTAAGTGAGTGAGATGAGGGTGGGGGAAAGGGATGATTTTTAAAAATGCAGTTGGAACACTACCGTGAGAACCTACGGAACAGCCCTGTGGCAGGCACAGCCCCCATGAGGCAGCTTCCATTATGAAAAAATTCATGCCGCCATGATGTCCAAAGAGGAAGGAGTAGGTGTAGATCTCTTTGAACCCAACTTTCAGGACAAGCCAGGCTGGGAGAGTAGACTTTACCTGGCTTAACGGGCCATTGCGGAGACGAACATGCGTTGAGTCCTGCGGTGAGGAGCAGGGCCCTGGGTGTTGAGGGAGTGACAGAGAAGCACAAACTGAGTTCTTCATCAGAAAACGATTGAGCAGTTATAAGTGCACTGGAGGAGGTGTAAGGGCATGTTAGGTGCGGAGATTTATACTAATTTGAGTTTTAACGTTTACCTTCCTGCAGTTGGAAACAATAATCTATACCGTTGACTTCTTCGAAAGAAATTCATCATTTAGCAACTATTAAAACATTTGCTTTGACTAAGCGAAGGCCAAAGTAAGAATGATTGAGTGATTTCTTGGGACCTGTTTATCTACTGGAGGATAACTGAGCTTCTAATTAAACTTAATTTTATAAAGTTAAAGAAAAAGGCTGTTCTTTTCAAACAGAGTGTCAGAAAAGGGATTTTTTTTTTTTCCAGTAAGATAAATGGTCTTTTAACTAGAAGAAACTAAGAGATAATCTAGTTCCAGTGGTAGAATATAGTGGGGAGGAAGAGAATAAAAACTGTTTAAATAGCCTGCATTGTTTTTCAGCCTGTGTCTACTCTCTCAGCCCCAGAGTCTGACATCTCCTTAACACTAGGGCGGAAGATCAGATGGTTTAAAAAGCCTTCTTATTCATGTATTTAATACTTACGTAGTACCTGTGATGTGCTAGGCACTATTCTGAGCTCTTTATGACTGTTAACCAGTTCAGTCTTCATAGCAACCTGAATAATTAGGTCTTATTAATATCTTCTGTTTAATAAATGAGGAGACTGAAGGAGAGAAAAGTAAGTAACCCAGGATTAACCCAAGGCAGGTAGTTTGCTGCCAGAGGATGCATTTAACCAATCTGCTATGATGAGTATATGGATTTCTTCTGTGGTATTTCTTATAATCAGGATTAAAATTCTCATTCAGTTTAGTTATACTGCATTGATTTCTGTAAAATAGGTGCTTACTAGTGCCAGATAAAATGAACATGTGAACAGAAACACAAGTAAAAGGTGTAGGGTCGTATAATCATAATGGAAGCCTGTAGGTTTTAAACATTGTTGGAAACAATTGTGTGAAGTATCTCCTGTGCTCAGTTGCTACTCAATTGTTAGAAATGGAGTCGCCGACTCTCGGCTTACCTGGGACCTCCTGTGACTCTCTCTGTGTTGTTTCGTTGGTGACAATGATTAATTAGTTTTCCTGTATACTGCTTATCATTTCATACCACATGCTTTATATGTCATGCTGAAACGTGTGTTTCTTTAGAATCTGTATTGTTCATAGAGCATCTGTTGTTCTACAGTTGGGTGCTTTTAGGAAATCACTATTCTGAACTGTATCTGAACAGTGGTGTCTCTTTGGTCCTTGGTTATTGAAGGATGCAGTTTTAGTTCTACTGATTGGTTATCTGTAAATATTTAATTTGTCACCCTATATCGTATACCATCTTTAAAAAAAATAGCAGAAGTTTGGCACTTAAGTACTGTGCCAAGTGAGTGGAGAGCCAGTGTCTGCTCCTTACGCATAACCAGCTCACTAATTGTATATAATTATTTCAATTATTTTAATGAGCATCATACCAGTTTTAAATCAAAAGATATTCATGCAGAGGAGCAATTTGTCTGCTTATTGCTGTTTCCTAGGAAAGGAATCTTAAAAGGCCTGAATTATTACTGAATGCATCTTTGTGAATCCTGTCTTCAACGATAAAACAGCAATTATTTTCCTTAACAAATCAACTTCAAATTTCAATATATACTTTTTAAGTTTTTTAATACAGACTAAAATTCAGCAAAAGTCTATTTGACTTGGTCAATATACTATCTTTTAGAAGAAATTTGAACAAATTGACTTATTGTTAAGTACCAACAGTTATTAATCTATTCACCGTGTTGCTAGGCACAGACTGTTGAGTCAATATCTCTCATTTAAAATAGTTCGCACTAGTATTAAGTATGTGCAAAGGGTTGTTCAAGTCATAATTGTTAATTTTCTCTTGTAATTTTGTTTTGTAATATCTTTTTCCTATTGATATGACTTTTGAAAACTGACAGTTAATTTTTTAACCAGTAGAAAACAACTGACTGAAACCCCTTTATTTCCAAATTCTAAATTTAAAAACTATAGTACACTCTCTGAGTCCAACTAAAATGGTCAATGTGTGTTTCTCAGTTTGTAATAATTTTTTATTTGTTATTACTATTATTTCTTTCCTCGGAGATCCTGTTCTAATGTAATAATGTTTGCTGCAGTCCTTTGTCGAAATGCCGGGAACACATGTCCCATCCCTGAAGAGTTCATTGCTGCCTCAAGACCCAGAGTTCATCTTTTAATTTGTAACTGGCATGAATACCACTGTCAGAGGCCCTATTCCGGGAGCGTCCAGATATCTGACCCATACATCTTTTTTAGAGGATTAAAACAAGGCCTAAGGTACAGTGCTGACTGACCTCACCGGCCACCCAAGAGAGATTTCTCCCTTATTGCAGTCATTTCTAGAAAGAGAAGAACCCTACAGCTTTGCTCTGGAGATGACAGAACAGGCTTCACCCCCTGCTCCTACTCCCTTAGGAGTTTAGAACTGGGAGTCCTAAAGCTCCCAGTAGGTGCTAAACTCCTAAGGGAGAAGATGGGACATACTAAATAAATTCCTCCAAAGAATGACTTCAAACATGAACCAACTGTGACTTGTCAGGGTATTCGAAAACCGGCACCCACATTGGGCATCTGACTTGTTAATTGGAAATGGTGAGTCTTAATGAACTCAATTTTGACATGTAATTATTATTATAAAAGGTAACTTTGTAATCGTAAATGAAACATGAACTATATTAAATGCCTCTAATGACCTGTAGGTTTATGCAATAGAAACCATTCCATTGATTAGCTGTGTGTGTGTGTGTGTGTGTGTGTGTGTGTGTGTGTGTGTAACAGGGTTATACTTCTCTTAAGAAGAAAAAAAGTTGCAATGAAGTCTAAACAAATTATTTACAAGCAGCCACGGATTTAATGACTCCTGGGTATAGTGCAGTAGAGCCAATAGTAAGTGAAATAATTTCTCTAAACTGAGTCTCACTTTTCCTCCCTTAGAAACCTCATGCTTTTCAATGTACCATGATGACTTTTGGGTCAACAACATTTCTCTTAAGTCAAAAATCCTCCAGATTATCACTGTTTTCCGAATGGAATCAAAGACCAAATCCTTGCAGGGTGAAAGGATTTCTTTTTAATTTCTGACTTAAACAATATTCAAATTGGAGAAAACAGTGATTTTAGATACTAAGGATATATCTTTTGTCTGTATATATGTATGTGAGAGAACCCGTCTAAAGAGGAAGGAAATGGGAAGTCCTGAAAGAGGATTTGTTTACTTAGGAGTTGGGGTAAAAGAAACATCTGGAAGAAGGTGGCTGCTGGCTCTGTACGGAGCCCAGGAGAGGAGGCAGTTGTACTTATGTTGAAGTCTTATGTAGCAGTGTGCTATCAGAATATTCCTTGAGCAAAGAATACGATAGATGGCCATTCATTTTTTTCAGCAAATGTTTATTGTTCATTCATTGTGTACCAGGTATTCTTGGCTTCTTGCTAGGAATGGAAGGTGAAAGAATCATTTTATCACCTGCCAGGTTTGCTTTGTTGAGGAGCGGAAGT
The DNA here is from genome assembly GCA_031835075.1 of Saguinus oedipus. Lineage (NCBI taxonomy): Eukaryota > Metazoa > Chordata > Mammalia > Primates > Cebidae > Saguinus > Saguinus oedipus. The sequence goes on along the minus strand of CM063172.1, from coordinate 4,362,457 downwards.
GGCAAGCTAATTTTGGTGGATCACAGAACTACCATCTCTGTAAATCCCACACTTGAATTTGCTTGGATGCTGGAAGCTCTGAGTCTACCACTGACATGAGGTCATCAAGAAAGGCTTGAATTCATACAGGTTACATTCTTTCAAACCCTTGGTCACAACACATTAGTGAGTCATGAAAATCAGTATGATGGTTGCAACCAGGATTTAAAAAAAAGAAAAATCTGACATAAAACCAAGCATGAAATACTTTGTGTCATATTAAGTGTCCCAAGTATCATGCTATACAAAATGTATCCGTAAGTATCATATTATACCATATGTTTGATTTATACATATATGTATGTGGATATTGAGGTGTGATGTAACATATATGTCTTACAAAGAAAAAAAATAGAAGTCAAAAAAATTTGAGAAACTTTCATCTATAGTCACTCTCTCTACCTGCTGTGTTCCAAGCTTCTGAAAATCTTAGGCTCGCAGCAGCTCATGCATGGATCTTGCTCTTTCTTCACTGCACAGTTCAGGTCCACAAAGAGCCTGAGCAGAGATGCAGGAGAAGAGGATTCGGTACCCTGGAGAGTCTCTGCTTCCCAGGCTCATCGTTTATTTCATTGTTTTGGGCTCCCATGGAATCATGTTTACTGAAGTGTGCTTTTGCCTTACGTCACTGATAGTCATTAAGGGCCACTTTAATAAACAGCCTTATGAAATTCGTTACCGTATGTACTCTTCATACTGTCTGTAGCACCCCTGTTGTCACTCTGTTTTCTCTTAAAGGGCAGTTGTTGCAGCTATATCCAGGTGGGATTGCAGGTCTTCATCAAGAATAGTAGACGTTCTGAGTAGTTTGCCTTCCATCTTATGGACACAATGGATTGTGTCATGACTGTGTCTCACGTTGGTATTGTCAATTGAGAGGCTCAGAACTGAATGTGCATTTGACCTATAAAAAGCGTGCAGTGCCCGAATAAGTATAGTTTGTTGTATTATCATTCTGGCTTCATTTTTTTCCTTCATTGTTTTGATTTACTCATTTAAAAAATGTTGCTGTTACATACGGGCCTCGGGTCATTTTCAGACTGAGGTGGTTATACAGTAGTAAAGTGAAAAATTAGACATGCTGGGAAACTGTTCTGATAGAGAGGTAGGCAGGTTGCTGCGGAAGCACAGAGAAATGGTATCCAGCTCACCCTGTGGGAGGGGTGTGCCAAGGAAGGCTTCCTGGAGGAAGGGTCTATGCATCATATCTGGCACATACGAGGCCCTGAGTAGCTACTGGTACAGTGAGAGGCAGCATGAGAAAGAGAAGTTTGCCAGAGGAAAATGAGTGAGTACATTTAGTAGGGACAGTAACATATAGAGCTCTGGAGTGAAGACGGAACAGTGCAGTTTGAGGAGCTGGTACAGTATTATGGTGTAATGGGAATAAAGGGTAGGAGAGAGTGTTAGGTGGGGAGGCTAGAAGGGAAAGCATGAACCTTATCCCTTAGAGCCTTGTAGATCTCATTTAACGGTTGGTTTGTTATTTACTTGTTTTTTTGTTTTGTTTTGTTTTGTTTTTAAGCAGCAAGCAGCCACCAAAGGTGAGGAGGCTGTAAGATGAGCTAGGTTTTGCAGAAACAGTAGTGACTTGTTTTGTTCATTGAGATTGAGATATTCACAAGGCCCTGGTTGAGATGTCCAAGAGTAGCTCTGGGGCTCAGTAGACAGGTCTGAATAAGGAGTCAGCCATGCCCAGGTCAAGCCACAGTATAGATGTGCTCAGCAGACCGCCTTCCCTGAAGTGATCGTTGCTTCTCCAACTCCATCAGCCCTGTCCTTTTTTCACATTCATGATACTTATCTCAATATACCTTCAGCTATAGGTACATATATTCAACTTGTACTCGACATCCCAATTAGCTGTTCAAAAAGTGTCTCAGACATAGTATGTCCCAAATAGAATCATTGAGTCCCCCCGTTCCTTCCCCAAGGCGTCACCATCCAACTTTATGACTTTCTATTTCAACCCGTTTGTTCCCAACTCTGCCTGTCAGCCTCAGTCTCTCTAGTTCTTTCACTGTCCAAATCTGTCTTCGCTCCCTCATGCAAGACGTGTTTCCTTCTTGCCCGGACTGTTGAAGCAGGCTTGTAACTCACACTCCTACCGTCAATGTTGCTTCTGCAGTCAATCAGTCCCCTACTCAATATCCAGAGGAGTTTTCTAAATGGAAATCAGATCAGCATTTAAGGTATCAAAGCCTCTGTTAGCTTCCCATTGTTCCCAGAATAAGGCTCATGGTGCATAAGGTCCTACATGGTCCACCTTCTGTCTCTGTCTCCTCATCTGATTCTAGTCTCTCCTTTGTTCACTTCCCTGCAGCCACTGGTGGCTTTCTTGCTTTTCCCTAGAACTTGTCCAGGCTCCCATCTCAGCTGTTGTTCCTTCAGCTTGGAATGTTCTCCACCAGCTTGTCCCATGGCGGTCGCCTTCTTACTGTTTAGGTCACAATTCCAATGTTTCTTTCTCAGAAGTTGCTCTTGATCCACTGAGCCAAAGAAGACTTCCAGTCACCTTTCAAATTAACCTATATTATCTTAGCACTTATCAGGACTTAAAGTGATCTTACTTACTCATGAAGGTATAAGCTGGGACTTTGTGCTGTCGACCACATATCCCCAGTGTCTAGAGCAATGCCTGGCACAGGACTACTCACTAAAGTTCGTTTCCCTTCTGAATTATAATTACCTGCATGGTTTTTCTTTGCATCCTTCTTGAAAGAACAGGAGTCACGTGTTACTGATTTCTATGTAGCTAATGCCATCAATAAATATCAGTAGTAGCAGATTAATCTGGGAGCCATAGAAAATAATTCTTTGCATGAAAAAGTTGTCTTTAAACCAATGACGGTCGGTTAATGAGAACACTGGATTACCAGGCTGTCAGCAAGTTGCCTGGGAGAAACAGATTGAAACTACCCTTGTACTGTGACTGGTGCTTTAGCAGCCGGGTGTGATAGCGATTTTGACCCATTTTTCAGATGAGACTCTTAGAAGTCAGGGATGCTAACACACTTTCCCGCATGACATTACTAATAGGACTGGCTGCAGCTGAGAGCTCAACTCCACATGATCTGACTGTCATTCTCTCTCTGTGGAATTCATGGTCTTCCGGCTGGCCGGAATCACAGGAAATGAAGACCTGGGGTAGATTTGTGGTGGGAAAGCCTTTGCACGGAGTGTTCGGTGGCTAGTATCTTTACTTCCACGGGCTAATTCATTCTTTATAGAGGTTTATTCTTATTCTCAGCGGCACTGGGGGCAGGGGGGTGCTAACCCATGGTAGCAAATCCATACTTCCTCCAGTTATGCGTCAAGCAACGGCTTGGATGGTAGGTGCCTGAACTGATGGAAACAGCAGAAAGATCCCGGGTAGAGGACTCTGCTTCTAGAATCTGCCCATATGCATAACACACACGATCCTTCCACATTCAGCCCCTTAGGTTAATCAGGCTGCGCTTCTTGCCCTGACTTTGAATTGATAGTTTTCCTTCTGGCCTGATAGAATCTTAGGTTTAACCAAATATTCCCTGAGATTAAAGACTTTCTGAGGAGAGAACAAGTAGTGCGGAATTACTTGGGCTGAAATTTGGGAATGACAAAAAGAAGCGGCTTAAATGTGGGTGGAGGGAGGGAGAAAACTGGGTCATGCCTCACTCCATATGGTGCTTGTGACCATCTAAGATTAGCTCACAGCCGGTAAATTAAGTGATTCTAAATTTCTAACTGTACTGTTATAGTTTAGAAGCATCCGTTCGAGTTGGGGTGAGTTAAGCTTCATTCTTTAGCTCACATGTAGACATTCAGAGAATGAAGTGGGCCTGTTGGATTCTCAGCTTCCCTAAATGTGCTTCAGAGGAAACCTCTGTCACTACCGGAATTTATATTTAAATTTCTCCCATCTCTCAGGGCTGAGGCCAAACCTTTATCATAAGCCTATCCCTTAAAAAAAATCAAAATATAAAATAAAAGGTTTTTAGCTTTGGCCTTTGATGTATATGTTGAAGAAAACCACATTGACTTTCATTCTGAAAAAAATCACACTTGGAAACTAGACCAAAAAATTACTTCCATGCTCCAAATATAACTGCAAGGGATTTCTTTTCTTTTCTTTTTTTTTTAATTTTAAATTTTTGTTGCATTTTAGGTTTTGGGGTACATGTGCAGAACATGCAAGATAGTTGCATAGGTATACACATGGCAGTGTGTTTTGCTGCCTTCCTCCCCTTCACCCACACTTGGCATTTCTCCCCAGGCTATCCCTCCCCAGCTCCCCCGCCACTGCCCCTCCCCCATTCCCCCCAATAGACCCCAGTGTGTAGTAGACCCCCTCCCTGTGTCCATGTGTTCTCATTTTTCTCACCCGCCTATGAGTGAGAATATGCGGTATCTCCTTTTCTGTTCTTGTGTCAGTTTGCTGAGAATGATGTTCTCCAGATTCATCCATGTCCTTACAAAGGACACAAACTCATCATTTTTGATTGCTGCATAATATTCCAGGGTGTATATGTGCCACATTTTCCCAGTCCAGTCTATCATCGATGGACATTTGGGTTGGTTCCAGGTCTTTGCTATTGTAAACAGTGCTGCAATGAACATTCACGTGCATGTGTCCTTATAGCAGAATGATTTATAATCCTTTGGATATATACCCAGTAATGGGATTCCTGGGTCAAATGGAATTTCTATTTCTAGGTCCTTGAGGAATCGCCACACTGTCTTCCACAATGGTTGAACTAATTTACGCTCCCACCAACAGTGTAAGAGTGTTCCTATTTCTCCACATCCTCTCCAGCATCTGTTGTCTCCAGATTTTTTAATGATCGCCATTCTAACTGGCGTGAGATGGTATCTCAGTGTGGTTTTGATTTGCATCTCTCTAATGACCAGTGATGGTGAACGTTTTTTCATGTGTTTGTTGGCCTCATGTATGTCTTCTTTTGTAAAGTGTCTGTTCATATCCTTTGCCCATTTTTGAATGGGCTTGTTTGTTTTTTTCCTGTAAATCTGTTTGAGTTCTTTGTAAATTCTGGATATCAGCCCTTTGTCAGATGGGTAAACTGCAAAGATTTTTTCCCATTCTGATGGTTGCCGATTCATTCTAGTGACTGTTTCTTTTGCCGTGCAAAAGCTGTGGAGTTTGATTAGGTCCCATTTGTCTATTTTGGCTTTTGTTGCCAGTGCTTTTGGTGTTTTAGTCATGAAGTCCTTGCCTACTCCTATGTCCTGAATGGTTTTGCCTAGATTTTCTTCTAGGGTTTTTATGGTGCCAGGTCTTATGTTTAAGTCTTTAATCCATCTGGAGTTAATTTTAGTGTAAGGTGTCAGGAAGGGTCCAGTTTCTGCTTTCTGCACATGGCTAGCCAGTTTTCCCAACACTATTTATTAAACAGGGAATCCTTTCCCCATTGCTTGTTTTTGTCTGGTTTATCAAAGATTATATGGTTGTAGATATGTTGTGTTGCCTCCGATGCCTCTGTTCTGTTCCATTGGTCTATATCTCTGTTTTGGTAAGGGATTTCTTTTATAAATTCTGTCCAGATTATATAGCCTTATGTAAATTGATTTCTTGGATTTCCATGTATTTCTGACTTCTTTGAGAAGCAACTTTAGGTAGCAGATTTAGTAATTAATAGAAATTAAAAAGATAAAGCGGAGTGAACAGAGTTGAGAGGAAGGAAAGCCCGAGGGAGTTATAATACAGCAAATTTAAGGGTCACTGCCCAGGCTACCACCAAAGGGTGCTCTATTCTGCCTGCCGGCTAAGAGCGGAGTCGTAACCCGGAAATTAGTGCTGCAAGTTTTAGATCTAACGTTTGATTATCCAAACTGGGATATGTGATCATTTCTTATGTCCAGACAGAAGACCATCTAGCTAGAGCTGAGCTGTAGGGTGGGTACCTGCAAATCAAGCCAGAGTTTTTCTCTGAAAGCAGCTTTAAATCCACTTCAGCCCTTGAGCCAAGTACTCAGTAGAAATCCCCAAATGCCAGACTCAACTCACCATGGCCAAAATAACTTTTTTCTGAAAAAGATTTCAGAGTATTCTTCATCGTGGCCATAAAAACCTTCGTAATGCTTCTAGTTGTGCACTGTGTGGCCTCTTTCGCGCTAGGTGACTGAATGAATTGGCCACCTGTATGCAGTTATTTGATATTGAAACTTTAAATGTTGGAGAATGTCAGTGGAAGATGCATATGGGGTTTGTTACAGTTAACATTAAATCCAACAACAGCTAAGAGATTGCACTCATTGTGCTCCGAAAGCTGGTTTTGTTTTGTTCTAAAATAATGCCCTAGTGGCATATAAGTCATATGTTTGATAGAAAATGTACGAAACTTTTTATTATACCTTGGCTGTAAATCGATAATTCATTTTAAAACGTGATCAAAGCCACAAAAAATCAAAAGCAGTGAACAATATTGCGTGTTGTTTTCCACAGATGTTCTCATAGGTAGAACAGAGTGCCTGCCCGATGATCTGGAGTTATACAAAAGTCGCTATCAGAATAATTGGTCTGTAATTTAGAGAGGGACAGCTCAAGAATTCACCGTTTTGAGAATGTCTTTAGAATTCATTGAGAAGGGATGTTGATTAAAAGGACTTAAACTGAGCATGATGAAAATCTTGGTTTCCAAGCTGGAGCAGGTTTCAGAGTTTTAGTGGTAAGCCATCTTTCCCAGAAGCTCTGTTTGAGGTAGAAGAGTTGGAATTTTAGGACCCAATCTCAGTAAAGCTTGGAGAGCCACTTGCTCTGTGATTTAAAAGGATGGGAAACCAGATCTGCTGATGCCTGATTGATACCCACAGCTCTGTAACTAGGATCCTGAGTCCCATGCCCTGAGATCATTCTCCATTCGTTTTACCTGGCACCCTGTAGTTTGTTTGCCTCAAGTTTGTTAAAGCAGTAAAATGAATTGTTATATTTAACCTGGTGTTTGTTGGTGGCAGGATTGTTGTTAACGTAATTTTTGTCATTGTTATAGAGCTGATATTTTATGAAGGGGGCAAAGGTGTTACCTGAATAATTTAGGCTAATGTTGATTATTCATGTTGATATCACTGAACTGTGATGTCCATTCTAAAGGAGAGTATTTAAATCTTCCCTTAAAGTCCTAATTTTGGTCTTGCATTTTAACATGGGTTTTCCAGGATTCCAACTTAAAATATCTCAAGTTTAATACTCATTGGGGTTTCCCCCTTTATTATTTTTATAATAAATAAGATATTAAAATGCTATTCAAGTTTTTATGACCATTGAATTAACATTGTGCTTGAGTACAATAAAGTAATTAAAGAATTTTTCCGGGGAGAGGAGGCAAGATGGCGTCATAGAGGTGACTCAGGATTGCAGCTCTCGGTGAAGGCGCAGAGGCTGCTGCAGGTATACCCCAGACAAGCAGGGCCTGGAGTGGACCTCAGCACTCATACAGCAGAGAGGATAGATCATTAGAGGGAAAACTAAGTAACAGAAATACTTCATCATCAACAATCTCAGTGTCCACACAGAGACCCAATTGAAAAATCAGCCACTACTAAGACGACAGGCGGATAAATCCATAAAGATGGGAAGAAACCAGCGCAAAAAGGAGGAAAGCACCCGAAACCAAAACACCTCACCTCCAAAAAAGGACCAAAACTCCTCACCAGCAAGGGAACAAAGCTGGACGGAGAATGAATGTGACGAAATGACGGAATCAGACTTCAGAAAGTGGATAATGAGAAACTTCAGTGAGCTAAAGGAACATGTTCTAAACCAGTGCAAAGAAACTAAGAACCTTGAAAAAAGATTTGAAAAAAGATTCGAGGAATTGATAACGAGAATGGACAACTTAGAGAGGAATATGAATGAATTGAAGGAGCTGAAAAACACAACACGAGAACTTTGCGAAGCATGCACAAGTTTCAACAGCCGAATTGACCAAGCAGAAGAAAGAATATCAGAAGTTGAAGATAAACTCAATGAAATAAAACGAGAAACCAAGATTAAAGAAAAAAGCACAAAAAGGAATGAACAAAATCTCCAAGAAATGTGGGACTATGTGAAGAGACCCAACCTACGTTTGATAGGTGTACCAGAATGTGACGAAGAGAATGAATCCAAGCTGGAAAACACTCTTCAGGATATTATCCAGGAAAATTTCCCCAACCTAGCAAGACAGGTCAATACTCAACTCCAGGAAATACAGAGAACACCACAAAGATACTCCGCAAGAAGAGCAACCCCAAGGCACATAATCGTCAGATTCACCAGGGTTGAAACGAAGGAGAAAATACTAAGGGCAGCCAGAGAGAAAGGTCGGGTCACCCACAAAGGGAAGCCCATCAGACTCACAGCAGATCTCTCGGCAGAGACTCTACAAGCCAGAAGAGAGTGGGGGCCAATATTCAACATCCTTAAAGAAAAGAGCTTTCAACCCAGAATTTCATATCCAGCGAAACTGAGCTTCATAAGTGAAGGAAAAATAAAATTCTTCACGAACAAGCAAGCACTCAGAGATTTTGTCACCACTAGGCCTGCTTTACAAGAGCTCCTGAAAGAGGCACTACACATAGAAAGAAACAACCAGTTCCAGCCATCCTAAAAGCATACCAAATGCTAAAGAGCATCAACAAAATGAAGAATGTACATGAACCAACGGGAAAAACAGCCAGCTAGCATCAAAATGGCAGTATCAAATTCACACATAACAATATTAACCCTGAATGTAAATGGGCTAAATGCACCAATCAAAAGACACAGACTGGCAAATTGGATAAAAAACCAAAACCCATCGGTGTGCTGTATCCAGGAAACCCACCTCACATGCAAAGATACACAAAGGCTCAAAGTAAAGGGATGGAGGAAGATTTACCAAGCAAATGGAGAGCAAAAAAAAGCAGGAGTTGCAATTCTCATCTCTGATAAAATAGACTTTAAAGTAACAAAGATCAAAAGGGACAAAGAAGGTCATTACATAATGGTAAAAGGATCGATACAACAAGAAGAGATAACGATTCTAAATATATATGGACCCAATGTAGGAGCACCCAGATATATAAGGCAAGTTCTTAATGACTTACAAAGGGACGTAGACTCCCACACAATAATAGTGGGAGACTTCACTGTCAATAGCAGACAGATCAACCAGACAAAATTAACAAGTATATCCAGGACTTGAACTCAGACCTGGAACAAGCAAACCTGATAGACATTTACAGAACTCTCCACCCCAAATCCACAGAATATACATTCTTCTCAGCACCACATCACACCTACTCCAAAATTGACCACATAATTGGAAGCAAAGCACTCCTCAGCAAATGCAAAACAACTGAAATCATAACAAACAGTCTCTCAGACCATAGTGCAATCAAGTTGGAACTCAGAATTCAGAAAATAACTCAGAACCGCACAGCTTCATGGAAACTGAACAATTGGCTCTTGAATGTTGATTGGATAAACAATGAAATGAAGGCAGAAATAAAGAAGTTCTTTGAAACCAATGAGAATGAAGACACAACGTACCAGAATCTCTGGGACACATTTAAAGCAGTCTGTAGAGGAAAATATATAGCAGTAAGTGCCCACATGAGAAGAGTGGAGAGATCCAAAATTGACACCCTATCGTCAAAATTGAAAGAGCTAGAGGAGCAAGATCAAAAAAGCTCAAAACCTAGCCGAAGACAAGAAATAACTAAGATCAGAGCAGAACTGAAGGAGATAGAGACAAGAAAAACCCTTCAAAAAATCAATAAATCTAAGAGCTGGTTTTTCGAAAAGATCAACAAAATAGACAGACCACTAGCCAGACTGATAAAAAAGAAGAGAGAGAACAACCAAATAGATGCAATAAAAAACGATAAAGGGGAAATCACCACAGATTCCACAGAAATTCAAACCATCATCAGAGAATACTACAAACAACTCTATGCACATAAACCAGTAAATCAGGAAGAAATGGATAAATTCCTGGACGCCTGTGTCCTCCCAAGCCTAAACCAGGAGGAAGCCGAAACTATGAATAGACCAATAACAAGGTCTGAAGTTGAGGCAGCAATTAAGAGCCTACCACACAAAAAAAGCCCAGGTCCAGATGGGTTCACAGCCGAATTCTACCAGACACACAAAGAGGAGCTGGTACCATTCCTTCTGAAACTATTCCAAATAATCCAAAAAGAGGGAACCCTTCCCAAATCATTTTATGAGACCAACATCATCCTGATACCAAAACCTGGCAGAGACTCAACAAGAAAAGAAAACTTCAGGCCAATATCCATGATGAATATAGATGCAAAAATCTTCAATAAAATACTGGCAAACCGATTGCAACAGCACATTAAAAAACTTATCCATCATGATCAAGTAGGATTCATCCCGGGGATGCAAGGCTGGTTCAACATACGCAAGTCTATAAATGTAATTCACCACATAAACAGAAGCAAAAACAAAAACCACATGATTATCTCAATTGATGCAGAGAAGGCATTTGACAAAATTCAACAGCCCTTTATGCTAAAAACCCTCAATAAACTTGGTATTGATGGAACATATCTCAAAGTAATAAAAGCTATTTATGACAAACCAACAGCCAATATCATACTTAATGGGCAAAAACTGGAAGCATTCCCTTTGAAATCTGGCACTAGACAAGGATGCCCTCTCTCACCACTTCTATTCAACATAGTACTGGAAGTTCTAGCCAGAGCAATCAGGCAAGAAAAAGAAATAAAGGGTATTCAACTAGGAAAGGTGGAAGCCAAATTGTCTCTATTTGCAGACGACATGATAGTATACCTAGAAGACCCCATCACCTCAGCCCAAAAGCTCCTGCAACTGATAAGCAACTTCAGCAAAGTCTCAGGATATAAAATCAATGTTCAAAAATCACAAGCATTCCTATACACCAATAACAGACTTAAAGAGAACCAAATCAAGAACGAACTGCCATTCACAATTGCTACAAAGAAAATAAAATACCTAGGAATACAACTCACTAGGAATGTAAGGGACCTCTTTAAGGAAAACTACAAACAACTGCTCAACGAAATAAGAGAGGACACAAACAGATGGAGAAACATTCCATGTTCATGGTTAGGAAGAATCAATATCGTGAAAATGGCTATACTGCCCAAAGTAATTTACACAATCAATGCTATCCCCATCAAACTACCATTGAATTTCTTCACAGAACTGGAAAAAAACACCATGAATTTCATATGGAACCAAAAAAGAGCCCGCATAGCCAAGTCAATTCTAAGCAAAAAGAACACAGCAGGAGGCATCACGCTACCAGACTTCAAACTATACTACAAGGCTACAGTAATCAAAACAGCATGGTACTGGTACCAAAACAGAGATATAGACCAATGGAACAGAACAGAGGCATCGGAGGCAACACAACACATCTACAACCATATTATCTTTGATAAACCAGACAAAAACAGGCAATGGGGAAAGGATTCCCTATTTAATAAATGGTGTTGGGAAAACTGGCTAGCCATGTGCAGAAAGCAGAAACTGGACCCCTTCCTGACACCTTACACTAAAATTAACTCCAGATGGATTAAAGACTTAAACGTAAGACCTGACACCATAAAAACCCTAGAAGAAAATCTAGGCAAAACCATTCAGGACATAGGAGTAGGCAAGGACTTCATGAACAAAACACCAAAAGCATTGGCAACAAAAGCCAAAATAGACAAATGGGACCTAATCAAACTCCACAGCTTCTGCACAGCAAAAGAAACAGTCTCTAGAGTGAATCGGCAACCATCAGAATGGGAAAAAATCTTTGCAGTTTATGCATCTGACAAAAGGCTGATATCCAGAATTTACAAAGAACTCAAACAGATTTACAGGAAAAAAACAAACAAGCCCATTCAAAAATGGGCAAAGGATATGAACAGAAACTTCACGAAAGCAGACATCCATGAGGCCAGCAAACATATGAAAAAGTGCTCATCGTCATTGGTCATTAGAGAGATGCAAATCAAGACCACATTGAGATACCATCTCACACCAGTTAGAATGGCGATCATTAAAAAATCTGGAGACAGCAGATGCTGGAGAGGATGTGGAGAAATAGGAACACTCTTACACTGTTGGTGGGAGTGTAAATTAGTTCAACCATTGTGGAAGACAGTGTGGCGATTCCTCAGGGACCTAGAAATAGAAATTCCATTTGACCCAGCAATCCCATTACTGGGTATCTATCCAAAGGACTATAAATCGTTCTACTATAAGGACACATGCACACGAATGTTCATTGCAGCACTGTTTACAATAGCAAAGACCTGGAACCAACCCAAATGCCCAACGAGGATAGACTGGACTGGGAAAATGTGGCACATATACACCATGGAATATTATGCAGCAATCAAAAATGATGAGTTTGTGTCCTTTGTAGGGACATGGATGAATCTGGAGAACATCATTCTCAGCAAACTGACACAAGAACAGAAAAAGAAATACCGCATATACTCACTCATAGGTGGGTGAGAAAAATGAGAACACATGGACACAGAGAGGTGGTATACTATACACTGGGGACTGTTGGGGGGAATGGGGGAGGGACAGCAGGGGGGGGCTAGGGGGGATAGCCTGGGGATGAATACCAAGTGTGGGTGAAGGGGAGGAAAGCAGCAAAGCACACTGCCATGTGTGTACCTATGCAACTATCTTGCTCGTTCTGCACATGTACCCCCAAACCTATAATGCAATAAAAATTAAAAAAAAAAAAAAAAAAAAGAATTTTTCCACTTGTTAAAAAATTCTAATGCTACAGGATATGTACCTGACCTTGTAGTAATAAGCCTCATGCTTCCGTGCCCAGCAGGAGTCACACATATTGCAGTGGCAGGGTATTTGCTTGAAATCAGTGCCAGAGAATTCCATTCTTTGGACTGCTCATAAGACAAACATATTAAATTTTATTCACTTTTTAAGGAGAACATTCAAATACGAAATTTCACTTTTGTATCAGTTGCAAGATGATTTAAGAGGAATAAAAAGTGAAATGTTTTCGTTTCCTGGAGAAACGTGACCAAGTTAAGAAGATAAATATTTTTGTTGTGTAAAAAAGTTGTACAGATCTCGAAAATAAGGAAACAAACCATTTTAATTTCAAAGTAGTTCTCGATCATGATCTTTACAATAGTGTGCCATCAGTGCTGCTCCCTAAATGTTTTTGTTTTAACATCATGATGCCAGTTTAACTTTTATGTGAAATGAGACTCTGGATATAAAAGTTAATGAGTGTAGCGTGACTGGCTGGATCTAATGTTGTGTTTAATAGGAAATGTGGCACATCACTAAATCTCTAAGTATCGTTCCTCCTTTTGTTCATCGATGTATTGCCTCTTTCTCTGAGTTATGACTTCCCTATGCCTTTTCTTCCTAGGCTTGCAAAGGAAGACTTTATGCTGTCCAACAGTCATCTTAGAAAGAATTAGGTATCTCTTTTTCTCAGCGAGATTTATAACATCTCAGACTTTTAAAAATGGAAATGCACAAAAATTACTTTTTTAAAAACTATAAATGTGGTAATACTGTTTGGCTAGATATTGAGAGTATAAGTCAGTTAAAAATTACAGAGTTTCTTCTTAAGCTGAAAATCTAGTAGTAAGTATTTAGTTTTTATGATCTAGATCATTAAACAGGGAAGGTAGGTCTAGGATATTTTGTATCAAAAGCAATGATTGGCTCTACATCCAATGGGATCATTTCAAAGCTCAGAAAATCCAGTTGAAATAATGTCACTGAGACATTCTGAGCACCAAAAAAGAATAACAACTAGTAGTTTAAGATACATTGAAATAATGAAGAGATCCACGCGTTCGTAGTAATACTCAGAAAACGTCGAGATGCCAGCACAGAGAATTTGAAGAAAGGAGATGTTTCTCTTTTCAGAGGAATGGCAACTAATAAATACAAGAATAATGAAAGAAGTAGCAAGGCATAATTTTGCAGTTCTGGTCACATCCATTAATTCAGGCAAGGATTACCGACGGTTGCTTTAAAATCCACATGGACTAAAAGTATCACCTCATAGAGTTACTCTTAATTACCAAGGGAATTCGTACTTTACAAAAGAGCTCATTTGGAAAGTCCCCATTTTAATCGTGGGATCAAACTCAGCCTTCCCAGTGGTGTAACAAGCTGACATCTGTGCCCATCATTGTGATTCACTCAGTAGCTTAGTTTACAGCGTCCCTGATGTGGCGTTTGTGCTAAAAATGTTTCACTGAATCTAATTATGAGGAAACCATCAGACAGACATAGAATGTGAGGCAGTCTACAAAATAATTGGCCTGGATTCGTCGAGAAAGTCAGTATTAGGAAAAAGAAAGGTGGGGATGGGAGTGCAGAGGGAGGATGTGCTAGATGAAGGAGACGGAAGAGACATGACCATATATAGTGAGTGTGTTTTCAGTTGAGGACATCTGAATAAGGATTATAATGTGTATATTAGATATTAATCTAATTGCCGTTAATTTTCTTAGATGTTGATAATAATGTATGATTATATAGGAAAATATAATCCTTAGGATATTCATGCACAAGTATGTAAGGGAGAAATGTCAGGAGGTCAGCAACCTTTAAATGGTTCAGAATTTTTTTTTCTGCGTTTGTGTTAGATGAGAATGAAGGAAATGAAGTAATCTTTTGTGATAAAACATTAACAATTGGTGAATCTAAGTGAAGAATCTACTTCTATTTGTTAGACTATCTTTGTCCTTTCAATTTTGCTAAATTTGAATATGCTCAAAATAAATAGTTGGGGAAAAAGAGAGGGTGTATGCATTTGAAAAGTGTATTGTTTAAGGAGGTGGACATTATGACCGGGCACGGTAGATCATTCCTGTAATCCCAGCACTTTAGGGGGCCAAGGCAGGAAGATTGGTTGAACTCAGGAACTGGAGAGCAGCCTGGGCAACAAGGTGAAACCCCGTCTCTACAGAAAATACAGAGTTTAGCCAGACACGGTGGTGCACACCTATAGTCCCAGCTACTCAGGAGGCTGAGGTTGGAGGATGGTCTGAACCCAGGAGGTGGAGGTTGGACAGTGAGCTGAGATTGAGCCACTGCACTCCAGCCTGGGTGATAGAGCCAGATGAACCTCTAGGGTCTGTGAGGAAGTTTTTGTCCATGTAACATGAAATAGGAAAAATACAGATACCAGAATAAATTTTTCATGAAAATAAATGTGTCTAAAGGACTATTCTTTATAATAAGTATATCCTCACTATTTTATCTTTGTGCCTAAATGCACTTTTTGGCAACAGTGGTTCATACTAGTAGTATTTTCTTTTTAAACAAGTCTATAGAATCTGAATGTGAGGAGTGCCCTGGATTAAAGCAGTGTGATTCAGTTCATTCATTCAAACACATACTTCTTGAAGGCCCGTTATAAGCCAAGCCTTCTGTGGGCTCGGGGATCTAGAGGTGAACAAGACAGAAATCCTGGCTTAGGTTTTCCACCCAAGAGATGTTCATTTTGTCTTCCCCAGGGTTGACCAGGGGTAGCAGGACGAGGAGGGGTAGGTAAAGGAAATCTTTTGAGTCACTCTCTAGGCATCCCCCCTTATCACCCAGATTTATCCTGTATAGTCCCATTTATCTATCATGTATTTTTGACACACTGCTTAAGATGTTTCAAAAAGTGTTGTGCTGTATATTACATGAAAACAATTTTCGTCTCATTAGAATAAAAAAAAATAGAATTTTTCGTGTTAAAGGATGCTGTAGTAAATTTGTTGGCCATTAGCTTATAGAAAGAATTTATCTCTGCCTACATACCTCCTCTTTCTATTCTAAACTCATTTTTAAAAATAAACGTACTTGATGAAGTAACTCTGTAGTTGAAATTCTGGTAGGTTTGCTGCTTTTTCTTCTGGAGACTGAGGGAGGACTGATGAAATAGTGGCCAAAAGGCCCCTCTGCCAGTTTTTTTGCCAGCAATAAGAAAATGCAAAAAAGCAAAAAAGTAACCCTTTTTTGCTTAGAGATAAACCCTTCACTTCCTTATTTTTCTAACTGGCTTTTTTCCCCTTCACCCATTCGGTCCAGTTTTGACCACCATATCTCCATCTCTGTTCTGTATTAAAAGGAGGTCTAAAATAACTGGCAAAACCTTTGTGTTTTTCTGATAGCATGAATTCTGTTGAGGTTAGTATTAATATTTTTAAAAACATTCCTTACTTGTAAGGTTCGTGATGAAGACATGGAGAGGGAGGATGCGGCACTGGGCTTTATTTAATCTGAATTCCTGGGCTCTGGAAAACAGTCGCTCCTGAATGCCAGGAAGGCAGCTATTTTTTAACCCTTCCATGGGGCAGCACTAATGCTTATCTAACACTTACACATACAGAGCAACTCTCAGAGCAACTCTGAGTTACTTTAAGAAGCATTTCTTTCCATGTGTTACAGTCGATCACTCTCCACCCCACGCTGTTACGATCTGGTTGGCACCTTTGTCATAGTTATCCAGGAGGTAGCAAAGGTGGTGGAAGTATATGGTCATTCACATAGGCTCCTTTAGAGTGTCTGCAGAGTAATCAGTCCAGATAATCCATCATTCCCAACCAGAGTGATTTCTTTCAGTATTCCTAAGTAAACTTTTTGGGGCATTCCTAAGAGATTACAAAAGTTACTCACAAATGCCAGATACCTGTGTTCCTAAGAAGAGCCACCTGATAACATGTTAGAATCTTTGCCGGTGTACACTGGAACACACACTAGGAGTGCAAGAGCTCTTCTGTCTTACTTTCTGCTGGACCCACCCTTCTCTCCAGTAATGCCTGATGCACAGTAGGTGCTTGGTAGCATTTGTTGAATCTTGAGTAATACAAGGCATCACAGATGATGTAATAGCATCATTTGACCCCTACTAACAGTCTCACTGTTTTCCCCCTTTCTTCAGAGGTACTCTCATGATTTCAATTGGACACTTCCTGTTTGTTTTTTTATGTTCAAACGTCCATGTATTCATGAACAGTGTTTAGTATTGTATGTTTTAGAGTTTACCTAAATGGCATCGTACCAAGTATACTTTATTTTGAGATTTGCTCATGTTGCTACATGTAGTTCTCATTTTTTAACTGATACTTCATTTTACTGTCACATAAACACCATGGAATACTATGCAGCCATAAAAAAGGATGAGTTCATGTCCTTTGCAGGGACATGGATGAAACTGGAAACCATCATTCTCAGCAAACTAACACAGGAACAGAAAACCAAACACTGCATGTTCTCACTCATAAGTAGATGTCGAACAGTGATAACACACTGACACAGGGAGGGGAACATCACACACTGGGGCCTTAGGGGTGGGGGACTAGCGGAGGAATAGCAGGGGGTGGGGGCATCAGGGAGGGATAGCATTAGGAGAAATACCTAATGTAGATGACGGGGTGATGGATGTAGCAAACCACCATGGCACATGTATACCTATAACAATCCTGCACGTTCGGCACACGTACCCCAGAACTTAAAGTATTTTATATACACACACACACACACACACACACACACACACACACACACACACGCATGCCTCATTTCAGTTATTCATTCCTCTACTGACTGGCTTTTCAATCGTTGTAAATCTACTTCTCATAATTAATGGTCCCCCTCCTTACTACTCTGGGAATAGAAGAATTTTAAAAATAATATTAACCTCTCATAATCACAGCCAATTTTTGAAGCACCGGGAGGTCACTGATTGTCACTGTTTTCCAGACACTGTGCTAAGCACTTTGTATTTATTATGTTATTTAATCCTCACATTTTATTTTACACACTAGAAAACTGGGAGCCGACTTTGCAAAACCATCGGTCAAAGTCCCGTAACCCAGTAAGTGGCAGGTTCAGGATTCAAGCCCAGTTCTTGGCTGCCAAAGCCGTGACCGCGAGACAGACTCCTTCCCTTGTCCTGATGGGAGGATGCTGAAGTCAGTGTCACCTAAGTGAGTTCCAACAAGTAGACAACAGTAGTGGAATGGACTAATGATCTTCATTCTGTCAGAAAGTTGAAATGCCGCCTATCATGCCTTCCTTCTTCATGGGAGCATCTTTTGCTTGCCTGTCATTTTAGGAGTTGAACCAATTGAAGGGTTCCTCACCATCACTTATAATGATCTTTAGGTGGATAATTGGGACAGACTACTTGTCTTGTAGAATTAACCTTTCACGAAGAGAAGGAAGGTAAAAAGTCATCTGTGGGCTTAAGCATCTGCTGTAACGCCCTTATATATGTATTTATAGTAGTACCTTTAAGAAAGCTGCTGAGGGGATGTGTGTAAGGAGAGGGCAGGAGCTTTTGTTTGGGGCAATTGAAGAAAATATACTTTATATTTTTACTTTTTCTCCTCTCATCCGGCAAGGATGTTTTCATGCTAATTTGATGGGTCATAAAATGATTATATTTGAAGTAAACTGTCTAATCAAGTATGAAACCGGAAATGTGAAGAATGAGAAGTTTTTAGGACTTGGCCAATGGAAGCCTTTCTGATAGGTGCATAATATTGATGCCAGCGGTGGTGAAGGTTTTGGGGAATGCTTTTTATGTGTGTACTGCCTTTACTTTAAATAGACACAAATCATTTACAGTCACAAAGTGAGGAACCCTGTATTTCCTTTGCATTTTATATTGAAAATGATTGACATGAAAAATAAAGAACTTGGGGAAAAAAAAAAAAAGTCAGCCCCACCCCAGGTGGACGGAGTAGGTGGCCTTCTTCAGGAGGATTGGAAAGGATTCCTCAACCCCTGATACTTTGCTTTCAGAAATACTGACATTCTACAACTGGACTTCTTTGTTTTTAAAAATTATTTTATAAATGTACAGAATAAGAAAAGGATGTCCTGACAGAATTTAATGGTGGCCAATGGAGTTTTAGAAATTATTTAGAATTTTTTTTTTCATCTAAAATGAATGGAGAAGGAAAGAAAATTTAAAAAGAAAAAAATCATTTAGAGATGTAATGTAAAATGTAAGGTGACCTAAACTCCCAGTGACTTATAAGGGATCATCAATACTGAATCACACTGTGGGTGGGTAACTTATGTTGAATCCTGGCATTAGATCTTTTCCTGAAAAGTTTTCATGACTGAAGAGGCAAAGAATTCAAAGCTGCTGCTCCTAAAATGAGCTGGGAGCACAGAATGATGTCAACAGCCCCAGAAGAGATGCCTGTGCATACCCGCAGGTGCACTGTCTGCACGTAGTTCTTGAGGCTGGTCCTGTGGTCCAAGAGCCAAGACTTGCATGGGGTTCTTGAATAACCGTCCGCTGCTCTGTCCATTATGTGCTTTGGGGCTGACAAAGTCGTTATTCCCCAAATGAGATTAATGTCTGGTGGGGTTGGTAGATATCACTTTTCACACACCTAACAAAAGAAATAATATCTGTAGGTCAGGAGTTTGTGAAATTTTTCAAGCTGTAATTGTGCTTCTGCTTATAAAAAGCTGCATTGGATGTCTTAAGCCATTAGTACGTTAGCCTCATTCCTGCCTTATTCCTCTGCTGTGAAGGCTTTTTATGTGCTTGAGCTTCTCTGTTGCCTTCTTTGTGAGTGGTATCCCTCTCCCGCCCTTTTCTAGTAATGCTGTTGCTTTATCTCTCTTCCATTCATATTTTTTTTCTTTCTTTTTGCTGCATGGAGACTCTCTGCTGTACCAGTGTAAGTATTTTCCGGTGGCCCTGCGGTTTCTGGCTGTACTACTTGATATTCTTGTGCTCCATTTGCTTCTGTACTGCCTGGCTGGTCTCCCGGGAGACTGTAGCGTCGTCCGTCTGCAGATCCTGAATGAAATAGGCAACAATTTAGAGACAAGATTGGATTTTACAAGATGGTTCAGCTAGCAAAACAGGCGATGAATTTAAAATATCTCCAGCCCTGTGCCTGAAAGCAAGCAGAGTGTTGATGAAGAGGATGCACACATTCAGGAGGAGACAAGTGCTTATTCCACTCATGTAGTAATAATAAAGACATGATTGCTTTTAAGCTTTTTTCTTGATTCTTGTCATATTACTTGTTTGGGGCCCAGGATTGTAGAAAATCCACATTATGATTTGCTTCTTATATTGGAATAACTTTCCTAATCTTTTTCTCAACTGCTTTTGTTATTATTATTTTTTTTCTTTCTACAGCCTTGGTGGTGAGGGGGAGGTAGTTATTAGATTCTTGAGCTTGGAGCAAGAGTGTTATTTATTATTATTTGTGCCTATTTGGCAAAAACAGATCACCACTTTTTATTTCTATAGTGACATAAACAATTTGACTCTCTTTTTTTTAATGTATGTCTAGTAATTACATGTTAAAAGTGGGTTTGACAGGAAAAAAATGTTACGTTGTTTTTAGGTTCCAGAATGAGTCTTGAACTTGTGATACAAGTAGACATATCTCAGTTGAGCTGTATGCAGAATCGTTTAAAATTCATTATAAAAATTTGATCAAGTGAGTACAGTTTCAGAGTAATGGAGGCGTTTATGCTGCTTTTAGATTCTCAGAAAATAGAGCTGTGGCATTTCTGTTCACGGTGTCTGCCACAGTGGGGATTTATTGATGATTTGTGATGTTAGGACAAGAAAGAAGTCTGTGTTTAAGATTTTTCCTCTAAAATTACATTTAAAACAAAAGTTTAACACATTTTTCCTCATATTTCTTTAGGATATGGGCATTGAAAATTATACCTTATTGATTACAAGATGCATTTTTAAGATAAGTTAGTTTCGTCTAGGCCTCAGGTTGACAGTGTTGACCGTTGATTAATGAGAGGTCTATTCGCAGTTTGTACCTCTTTTTTTTCAAATGCCGACCCCCTTCATCTGATGGACAGTTTGTGATTTTCCTGACTCAGAAAGTACTTAGGCATTAACAAATGTCAGGGGAAGGTCAATAAGGACTAAGGAACAGTCTGAAAAAATTGATCCTTTCATTTTGGAACAAAAAGAGAACAGAGCTAACAGTATTAGAGAAGTTGGTAAAGTCAGATTTTTTTTTCTTTTTCTGGGATGTAATTCATCAACCCAACAGTTGTGGAGAGAAGGAGGAAGGAGTGCGAACAAACCAAATTTCCAGAAAAACATTAAATATTTTCTCCTAAATAGACACTTAGGTGGATAATTATAGTACATTTTTATATTTCCTCTTGCTTTAGGTTTATATGTAATGGCATTGTAGAAATAAGCCAATAAGATTAAGGCAGTTCACATTTTCTGTAAAGCTAAGGAAGAATTACTTCCAAAGAAAAATAAGAGAGAAATAAGATTTTTTTTTGTCTCTGTTGTTATACGTAAATCCCATAAGGGAAAGATAAAGAAACTGAGTTGCCATCTTAATATCAGTTGCAGAAACTAGCCTGATTGCAAATTCTATTCTAGCAAAACTCCACTGGCTCTGTGGGAAGACTTCAGAACTAAAAGGTAGGATAGGTATAGTTTTATGGGAAATGTAATTAGAAGTTATTTGCCCTTGTGAAAAGCACCCAAAGTAAAGGAAAGCAGTGAAATATTAGAGTGAGGTTTTCTGATAGTCAAACTTTCTATTCTGGGCTTTGGAGCACTGGAAAACAGGACCAAGCGGAGAAAACTAGCTCCACTTTGAGTGAAATCAACCGTCACAATATCCTGATGACTTTGTTTGTTTCTTAATTATATCTGTGAAATTAAATTGAGCTGAATGACCTAGGCACAGATGGACTTCAGTTTGCAAATGTGATTCTCTCTGTATATATATTTTATATTATTTCTTTTAGATATAGTACGTATTTTTAATGTTTAAAATTATAATTTTACATTTTATATAATTATATTTGAAATGTCATAATTTTTATATATTTTACGTGTATTTGGTATCTATTATAAAGGCTTTCATGATAGGGAAACTTAAACCAGACTGTTTTTGCCCATGAATATACTTTCTTTAAAATCTAATCAAGAGTCAGGGGGGTAAAAAAAAGACATCTTCAGTCCATGCATTTTTAAACATCTTTCCTCTTTATCTGTGACTATCTAAATGAAATTGGCTAAAAGTTACATCTGAAGCTGCTGCTTGATTCTTTTATCTACCGTGGTTGTGCACAAGATGGATAGAATACTGAAGAACTTGTTGCCGTACACAGCATGTATTTTGATAGCTTGTATCTCCTGAGAGTTCATTGTTTTCAGAGATTTTACTTGAATAGACCAGGCAGGGAACTAACTTCTTCAGCCAGTTGCAAGGCTAACTTTGAGGAGAACTGCCTTCAAACTTGATTCCTTTCCTGTTGCATGGAGTTAGCTGAGTTTTTATTAAACCTGCAAAGCCAGTTACTTTATAAATAGATACTCCTCAGATTGTCTGCCTTTAACAAATCCTTGAATAAAGCTAAATCAGCCATTTTCATTTTGTATGTCAGGAAAACCAGTCTGGATTTCAATATAATTGCTCATCATTTTTTTTTCCTCTCCCTTTTCTCTCAATGATAAATAATAGCAAAATGATGTTATTATTAAAACTAGCATAACTGTCAAAACTATAGATTTGTTTGCTTTAAAGATCTGTATCAGCCAGTTTCTCCTTGGAGCTAAACTCTGTTTTTCAGTCATGTAGATTTTCTTTTGAGGAAGCACTAGATGAAAACCTATTAAATGAAATGAAAGTTTGCAAACTGAATTCTCTCAGTTATGTTATCTCGTCATTTGTACACATACCAGTTTCCCGATCTCAAACCAGTGGAAACATCCCTAACATCCATCCATCCATCCATATGTGGGTCTTGAATGGTGTAGGAGGGAGGAAGCCGGCCTGACCCTCCTCACTGGGTTCTGGCCCTGGCTCTGGCCCTCTGCTCCTTCCGACTACAGGAATGTTACTCTGCACCATAAACAGTCAACACCAGTGCTGGGAAAGTGCTCTTCAGTTGTGGTCTTTGGTTTGAGTTTGGGTTTCATTTTTCAGAGGATTAACAAGATCAAAGGCATTTCACTGAGAAGTGCCAGCAGATACAGATGTTTGAATCCTAGCACCTTTTCCTGGTCTTTGCCCGTGACGTAAAGATCAAAATCTTGGTGGCAAAATGTGAAATAAGAGAGTGAAACTACTTAAATCATTGACGTGACACAGAGGTCAGGGTTGCTTATGTTGATGTCACTGTCACAATGATCAGTGAATAATAGTGTTTTTGATTTTTTGTGACTGATTTTTACAGCCTTTGATTTTTATTTTTGTATCTGTTTTAACATCCTCATGCACAGCTTGGACTAAAATTAATTTATTGTTCTTTTCAGCTGTTTAAATGGAGTTTAACTGGTTAGGGCTGAGGGAACAAAAGAAAGAGGTTAGCTGTTATCATTTGAGAAATTGTAAATCATTTAGAAATAGATCTTTTCAGTCAGGCTTTCAGTCATCCACTAAAGCAGGGAAAGAGCTACTGAGTTAAACAGTCGATCCAGAATGTTTCAAGTTTGAAAGATGAGTTTTCTGTGGCTACCTGCCTAAGTTGTGGTGTTCTTTTTTTTTTAATTTTATTACTAGATGACTCCTAAATCCAAAAGGAAGAGTATCCACAGCCGAATGCTGCGGCCTGTTTCGAGGGCCTTTGGTAAGTGTTTCCTTGGAACGGTGAAGCACCCTCAGCAAGGGCCTTAGACCACTTCAGGGATGTTCCTTATGGATGCACTGTGTGGGTAAATAGAAAGAGTTACGTGATCTGTGAATGGGTGTTTGCTGTTCCATGCTAGACTTAAAATGACTTGTAGGAATTTGTTATCCATCTCTATGCATTAAACTTTGGCCATGGGCTTTTTTGTTTTTGTTTCTGTTTAATTTTAGAAATGGAGTTTGATCTCGATAAAGCTCTGGAAGAGGTACCAATTCACATCGAAGACCCGCCCCTCCCATCCCTCAGACAGGAGAAGCGGAGCTCGGGATTTATCTCTGAGTTGCCTTCCGAAGAGGGGAAGAAGCTGGAACACTTTACCAAGTTAAGGCCGAAAAGGAATAAGAAGCAGCAGCCCACCCAAGCAGCGGTGAGTGGGCTGGAGAGGCCTCATCACTCCCTTACCCTTTTCTTTTCAGGGGAAAGTTGGAGGTTCTTGCTAAAGTACTTTGCACAAACACAAAGCTATGGGAAAGGACATGTGGCATGCAAAGTGTCTCAACTTGTCGCTCGACAGTTTTGGAAAATGAACAGATTGTGTCACTTAAAGAAAAAATAAATAAAACAACATAGTTATGGAGAAGACGATGCTGTAAATTTTCCAATTCTTCAGAACAGAGCTGCCTTTGGAAATCCTTAGATAAATAAGGATTAGCTACGATAGGAAATCCTTATTCTTGATGAATGCTAGAGACATTTTTTAAATCTCACCTGCGTGTCTGAAATCTGACATATGGGTGAGATAAATATCTCTAGCATTTTACAGTGTCTTGGCAAAAAAGATAGAAGTACCAAAAAAAAATCGTTAATTAAGAATTGTTTGATTCTGAAGTGCACACTTGCATCCCCTCGTCCACACTCTGACCTTCTGCTGTGGTCCGTGTGCTTGAGAACCTGCAAACTGATGCAACCGAAGGGATGGAGAAGAGCCCTGAGTGGGAGCCCCTGTGTGTGACTGTGATACCCTCCTCTTTCTACTTGAGTAGAAGACTCAGTTGTCTGTGCCGATGAGCCTGACTGTAGCATACCCGTGTCTCTCTCTGGTTAATGCCTTTTCTCTCCTTTATAGCTAAACTTCTTCAAAAAGTTTGCCTGTGCCACCTGTCTCTACTGTCTCTTCTTCACCTTCCTGTCACTCCACATCTTCACCAAAATCTTCCTTCTGTATCTACCCACCCTTGAAAACACCCTCCCAAGGTCACTCCAGACCAAATTCTGTGGACTCTTTCCAGCCGTCCATCATCTTGCTTCATGTTTCAGCAGTTCATCACCACGTTCCCGGCAGGAGGTTTCCCACTGACCTCTGAGTCATCACACTCTCCTTTCCACCCATCTCTCCCCCAGTGGGCTTTCCGTTTTCTTGCCAGACCTTGTAAGTTTTTTATTGTCTGTCTGGGTGGTGTCATCTGAACTCATGGTTTCAGTCTCTGTTATTGACTGTAAATTTCTGGGTATCTACTTGCCTCCTAAACTTGAATGAGTACCTCAGGCTCAAAATTTGAAACAGAGATCCTGCCTTTCCCTGTAAGCCTGCACTTCTCGTAACCCCTGTTTTTCCTGGAACATGGTCAGTTGACAGGTTAGAGAGCAGAATGCGATCCTGATCAGTGGCTCTCCCTCTTCCCCCTCACTGTCGCTTCCTCCCATCCCGAGCTCCAGCCCTCTAATGCTGCAGCCCTTCTCTCATTGCTTCTTCCCATCTCCTGGTCTGAGAACTTCCTTCAGGTTTTGTACATCTCCAGTGCTTCCATAACTGTCCACTTCTCTCTACTTCTCAGCCCACCAGTGCTCTGAGGAAAGGCCAGATCTCTTTAGATCTCTGGCCGTAATACATTATTTTGGGACCTGCCTTTGTGTTACACAGTCCCTAAGGGAAAACAGCCTAGAGTTTGCCAAGCCTGTGAGTCCTGGCTTCATTGTGGACAAAGGTGCAATCTCTCTACAACAGATTGATGAGGTTGGGACATGCTACCCCAAAATATGGCACCTTGGCATTTGAGAAAATACAAAAGCAGAAGGTCATTCTCACCTTCTCCTTGCCTTTCTCCCTTGAGGCAGGTCATAAAAGCTTCATTCAAGAAGTGCCCTCCCTGTAGCCAGAGGAGAGCAATGTCCTTATTTCTGAAGACATGGGGACAGAGGGAAGAATCTGAACCAGCAGGTCTTTGTAAATGCCCCCAGTTTATTATCACTCGGCCATACTTGTTTCTAAAGAAGGCAAGACTTCTTCCAGGAAACCCTCCCTACCCATCCCACTGTGTTCCCTCAGAGCTAGGGTCACATGACCCCAGGGAAGTTGTTCTCACAGACTCGTTGTGCACAGTGCACAGCCTGAGCAACTCTCCATGGAGGCCCCGTCTCCTCCAGTGCCTGATGCTTACCTCACAGCTCTCATCACATAGTGTTATCTCAGCTCACTCCTTGTCTCTAAGTTCTGTGTAGGCAGGGCCTGCGATTTGTTATTCATGGTAATACGCTCAGGGCTTACATTGGCTTTGAAAATACAGTAGGGGTTCAACAGTACTTAGGATAAGTAGGTGGATAGCTGGAGACATAGATGGATGAGGGTCACAATAACTTACCTGCTTGGCTGATAATATCCTCCCTTTAGATCAGGCTTTCATTGTGTTGGGTTAATTTCTCTCATTTGAATCCAAAGAGCTTGACACAGTTTCAAAATATATTTTAAAACATCTAGTATGTGGTTTTCTAATTTATTAATTTTTAACTTTTTTAGTGCATTTTTACATATTCTTATAAGAATACACGTTCCTTTAAAACACTTTTGTAGATAGATAAAAATACACCCCCACACACACAACAACCCACACTTTAGGCTCTAGAATGTTAATAAATGGGTTCTCCGTGGCTCTTTTCGTATGGAATAAGATTAGCAATATAATTCGTTTGTGAAATGGCTTAAGTTTGTCCTTGATAAAACTGGTGACTCATGTAAAGAGATAATCCTGTGTACTTTTTCCCTCTCCCCTCCCCTCCCCTCCCCTCCCCTCTTTTTCTTTTGAGAACGGGGTCTCACTCTGTGGCCCGGACTGGAGTGCAGTGGCACAATCCTGCCTCACTGCAGCCTTGAACTCCTGGACTCAAGCAATAACAGTCTTCCTACCTCAGCCTCCTGAGTAGCTGGGACTACTGGTGCATACTGCCATGCTTGGCTAATTTTTTAAATAATATTTTTGTGTTGCTCAAGCTGGTCTTAGAACTCCTAGCCTTAAGCTGTCCTGCTGCTTGAGCCTCCCAAAGTGCTGGGATTACAGGCATGAGCCATCATGCCAGCATTTCTTCTTTAAATGTTTGAAAAATAGAAAAGAAGGGAAGGAAGCTGTGGCAGAGTCCTGTTGGAAGCACATGCTATATATTGCAAGGGAGAACAGATTCCTTTTCTCACGTATCACTAGGGCTCATGGCTGAAGCACCTGTAACAAAAGGTAGATTAACAAGAGAAAAGTACAACACAATTTATTTAATGTAAGTTTTATGTGATATGGGAATCTTCAGAAACGCTGACTCAAAGAAACAGGAGAAACCTGTGTATTTTTATGCTAAGTTTGATGAAGCGGATATGGAGAAGTCGGATTTGACAAAGGGAGTATGATCTGATGGTAGTAAGCTGGGGGCAGTTAGCAAGGCCTGTTTGTTCAGATTCTTCTCTCTTATCCCATGTCTTCAGAGACCTTTCTTTTCTCAGGCCACAGAGAGGACATTTCTTATCTCTGCCAATAGGGGGAGGGCACTTCTTGAATAAAGCTTTTATGACCTGCCTCAAAGGCAGAACGGCAAGGGAAAGGTGAGAATGACCTTCCTGCTTTTGCTATTTTCTCGAATGCCAAGGCACCATATTTCGGTGTATGGTGTCTCAGCCTCATCAGTCTTTTCTAGAGAGATTTCACCTTTGTCCACATTGAAGCCGGGACTCACAGGCTTGGCATACTGTAGGCTGTTTTCCCTTAGGGACTGTGTAACACAAAGGTAAGTCCCAAAATAAAGTATTATGGCCAGAGATCTAACGAGATCTGGCTTTTTCCCAGAGCACCGGTGGACTGAGAAGTATAGCTTAGCACACCTTCACGTGGATTCATAGTGAAAATATATTACCTTATGATATCACCCTGCTTACAATTTCCAAATTGCTGTCGTGTCTAACAGCCTGTGAAGCTGCCACAGAGACACCATCATGTAAATTTTTCAGGTAAGAATGAGGAGGTTGTGGCTTACTTTGATTACTAATGTTTGGTAAGAGCCGTTATTAACAGTTATTGTTGTTTTTCTTCCTAGCATTGAGTAGAATCAGTGCATCCACAGTCTGTCTTAGCTTTTCTGGAGTTTGTCCCTGAACCCCAATGCCTCGGATGAACTTTTCCAGCTGTCACAATTCTTAAAGCCAAGGCTAAGTTAAATGCCAACATGCCCGTTCCTTCTAGGCCAGACATGGTGTTGTAATGACCGATTTTTGTGCTAAAAATATACCAATAAGTATTTATTTAAATATGAAGAGTAGGTAACCTATTTAAAAAAAAAAAACTGGGCACAAAAGTTTGACCTTAGATCACACCACAGTCATTTTAAGGACAATGGATATAGACATTTTAGCTATATGTTTTAATTCTACCTCTGCCACTCCAAAAATGAAAACAAAAGATTTTTTTTAATAACAAGAGATAAAATATGTTTCTTTTTTAAATTAAGTAGATAAAAGAATTTTTAAACATTACATTATAGCTGCTTCGCCCATAGAATTTAGCTTTCTACTGTAGTAGTAAGAGTAGGATGTGTAAGATGACTCAGCCAATGGGCTCTTCCACTCCCTGGCCATGTGTATCTGGACAAAGGCACGTGGGTTTTTTTTTAAAGCCTGAGAAAACTTGTTTCTAAATACCAGCATTGCCTACACTGTTGAGTTGTCATGAGAAATAAATAGGATAAAAGTATGCCATCCTTTACTTTAAAATATTGTTCTTCAAAGCTAGTATTTCCATTTTATTAATATTAGTTATCTTTACAATCTTTAAATCTCATGTTTGCTTTTGCCTTTGTACCTATTCCCCCTTTTCTACACTTAAATGGAGGAGGAAGAGCAAAAAATTCCT
The DNA here is from genome assembly GCA_031835075.1 of Saguinus oedipus. Lineage (NCBI taxonomy): Eukaryota > Metazoa > Chordata > Mammalia > Primates > Cebidae > Saguinus > Saguinus oedipus. Next base: position 4,333,684 of record CM063172.1, on the reverse strand, counting down.
GGAAACTGATGTAATGCCACGCACATTTACCCTCATTAATTCAAAGGGTCCTTGCCCATGTTGACTAAGAAACAAATTAACTAACTTTACAAAAAATTTTTTTCAAAAATTATTTCCTCATTGACTTTCAGAAAGTCTTTGCTTTTGGGAAAAGAGTGTCATGTGGGTAATTGAAGAGTGGAAATGCCATTTTTGAAGGTACCAGAATGTTCCGGCTGTGACAGAGAAAAGGGGGAAGCCTGTCGTATACATACACTGAGCATCTGAGGGGGATTGGTTCCAGGACCCTTGGATACACTTTTCTTCTTTGCCTAAGGGAAAACAGCCTAGAGTATTCCAACCCCATGAGTTCTGGCTTCATTGTGGACAAAGGTGAAATCTCTCTAGAATAGACTGATGAGGTTGGGACATGCTCTATCCACACATTCTGCATTTCCTCATTCAACCAACTCTGGATTGAAAATATTTCTTTAAAAGGCAATAAACCACAACAGTAAAAAGTCATACAAATTTTAAAACACAGTGTAACAATTATTTAGATAGCATTTACATTGTATTAGGTATTAAAAGTAATCTAGAGATGATTGAAAGCACACAGGAGGATGTTTGTAGGTGATATGCAAATACCGTGCCATTTTATAGCAGGGACTTGAGCGTCTATGGATTTTTGTATCCTCAGCGGTCCTGGAACCAGTCCCCCTCAGATACTGAAGGACAGCTGTGTTAGGTGGGGTAACACTCGCTGCTATATGAGATAAACTTTTGCCATGTTAAATCTCTGATATTTTGTAGTTTATTTCTTGTTCATGTCATCATTCACTGTGGGTATTTCCGGTCAGGGAACCCTACCGTTGTCAGGGATCCAGGCTACTTCTACTTTGTGGCTCTGTCCTCCTTTTTGATCCTTCAAGTCATATTGACATAAAGCCTGAAGGCTCATACCCCTTAGGATTTAACGGCCAGGTCTGAAAGGATGAGCTTCACATTCATCTGAGTACCATTTTCCAGAACTTGGCCACGTGGCCACCTAACTGCAGGTGAGCATTCTAACCATGACACCCAACAGGGATGGAGGTGTGCTTATGCTCGTCCACTGCCAGTTAGCTATTACTTCTTTCTAACATAACTATAGGTGAAAAATATTCCCTTAAAGAAAAATTATTGAAAAATTTCCATAGAAGAGTGGAAAGAACATTGAACTGGGATATAGTGCTGACTCTACCACTAACTAGAATAATCTCCGAGTGGAAGGAATTTTAAAGATTATCTACTCAATATTCAAGGGAATATGAAGCCCAGGGCAGATAACTGATTTGCCCGTGATCCTTCTCTGATATATTAGACCGTGCAGTGGCTTCACTTTGCTGACATGTCTATATCAGTCAGTTTGCCTTATATTCCTGGCATAGGGCATAGCCCCACACTGGTTGGCTCAGTGATGAAACAGACCAACTCAAATTAAAATGGACTAAATCCTGGGTAATAGGTTTTCTCCTGTATGCATTGAATCATGGCATCTTAAGGCTGAAAAGGATTTTGAAGTCATCTTGTCCAGTTCCTTACCAGGTGCTTAAAAACCCCTACACAGTCATTAATTGGCCATTCCATCTACAATGACTTCTTTCTCTGAAGCTGCCATTTTCTTAGACCTCAAATTATTGGCAAATTTTTTTGTGTGTTTCTTAAATTCTTACTTTAACTTAGCCATCTTGTATCTGTCTTCTGGGGTAGCACATGGTATCTAAGTCTATTCTACCTAGTAAACAACAATTTTTGTGGGTCAAATCTTAATTCTTCAGCTCTTTCAATGTTCTTTTTAGATGAAACTGTTAGAATCCATTTACAAGTCTTATTACTCTGTTCTGAATAAATTGCAGTGTGGCACCCAAGACAAAATAGAGTACTTTAGTAAGATCAGCCATATTGCTTCTTTCTATTTATTTATTTTTGAGACAGGGTCTCAATCTGTCACCCAGGCTCACTTCACTGCCACCTCCTCCTCCCAGGCCCAAGTGATCCTCCCACTTCAGTCTCCCAAGTAGCTGGGATTACAGGTGCGCACCACCACACCCAGCTAATTTTTGCATTTTTTTGTAGAGACAGGGTTTTGCCATATTGCCCAGGCTGGTCTTGAACTCCTGAGCCCACACGATCTACCTGCCTCAGCCTCCCAAAGTACTGGAATTACAGGTGCTAGTCACCAGCCCCTAGCCCATTGCTTCTCTTCTTTTAAGTAGGATACTTCTGTTTATTCAGCCACAGGTTGCATTCACGTTTAAAATGGCTGTATCATCCCGGTGACTGGTATTGATCTCATTCTCATGCAAGGCCTTTAATCTGTTTTTTCTTTTTTTTTTTTTTTTTTTTTTTTGGCGGAGTTTCGCTCTCGTTACCCAGGCTGGAGTGCAATGGCACGATCTCGGCTCACCACAACCTCCGCCTCCTGGGTTCAGGCAATTCTCCTGCCTCAGCCTCCTGAGTAGCTGGGATTACAGGCACGCACCACCATGCCCAGCTAATTTTTTGTATTTTTAGTAGAGACGGGGTTTCACCTTGTTGACCAGGATGGCTCCATCTCTTGACCTCGTGATCCACCCGCCTTGGCCTCCCAAAGTGCTGGGATTACAGGCATGAGCCACCGTGCCTGGCCCTTAATCTGTTTTTATACAAGTATTTCAGACAGAGGAAAAGAGGGTGCATGCATCAAGGAATCTAAACTACCCAGAAGTCCTAGTATGCCTCTAGTTGCATCTTATTGGCCAGAAGTGAACCATTTTTCCATCCCAGGCTACAAGAGTATCTAGAGAGATAGGTAGCCAGTTGGTCACATTGATACTCCAACTAAGTCAGGGTTTTGTTACTGAGTAAACAAGAGAGAATAGATACTGACCAGACACAAAGCAGTTTCTGCTGTTACTTACTCAGTTGAGAGAGTTTTCTTCTATTTTGCTAATTTTGTTTTGGAATGAATGCTTGTTCAATTTGATTATTTTTTCAGTATTTGTTGAGCCTGATAATTTTTCTTTTTTAATGTGAAATTTTGGTGAATCACATTAACATTTCTAGTGTTATAACACTCTTAATTATTATTTTTTTCTTTGTTTTAATGCACTGCTAGGCTTTGTTTGCTACTATGAGAATTTTTTGCATGTATATGCATAAATGAGAGAGACTTAACATATTTATTTTTCTTGTCTAAACCATTCATCTAGTTGAGTTTCAGAGTTATACTACCTTCATAAAATTGGTTGGGAAGCTCTTTCTTCTTTCCCGTTCTCTGAAACGGTTTACATATAATAGAGATTGTGTCCAACTCTCCTGGGATGCCAGCTGGGCCCCAGGTGTTGTCAAGATGCTTGTGTGCGTGTGACACTTGTAGGTAGATGTTTTACTAGGGATTTGATTTCTTTTGTCATAGATCTGTTCAGTTTACCTAATTAAGATCTTTTTTATAATTTATGTATTTTTAGTATATCTTCCATGTTGTCTAATTGTTCATTTAGTTGTTTATAGAATTCCTTTAAGTTAATTTCTTATACCAATAGCTTTAATCTCTTACAGCTATGTCCATCCCCCTTTTCATTTTAACATATTTTTAATGCCTTTTCTCTTAATGTTGTAATTATCTCTTTTATTAGCCTTTTTCTGAGACTCAACTGTTAGTCTTATCAATCCTCTCAAGGTCATTAATTTTTTGATTTTATTATTTTTGTCATTTTACTTTCTTTGAGCTCCTTATTCCTTGATTGCTTAGTGAATTAATTTTCCATGTTTTTTACATTCTAATGTATGCCCATACGATTCCATGATGATTCAGTTCACTAATCAGCACTCTTTGGTATATTTGTTTGAAGAGTTACAATACACCTAATCATCCTTACTTCCTACCCATCCCTCTCTATCCAGCCTATGAAGACATTGTGAGAGACTTGGCAGCTGCCGCGTCAGAATCCAGGCACACCGCCTACTGTCTTTCCCCGGTGTAGTCACTGTGGTAATCCTGGCAGAGGAAAACAGAGGGTGGTCTGAATTACCTTTAGTCCTCACAATCACCAGCTTATTTTCTCAGCATTCACAAATTATCCTTTTAGCACTTACACACTGGAGGTACAAAATCCACCTTCTTTATCAAATATCAACAACAGCAATTCCTGCTTTTATTTGTAAAACCCTTTCTCTGAGAGCAAAGGCAGTGGGTTCTGGCCACAGGCTCATGGCTGAGGTTTCTGCTCCCTTCCTTTCTGACAGCTGTGCTACCCTTTTCAGTCTGAGATGTACGCTCTTTGACAGAAAAGACCAAAAGCAAATGGGATTTTGAGAACTTCTGATGACTGTTTGTCCTTTCCTTTGCTTTTGTTAGAAAAGGAGCTGAAACAGCATGTGCATTTGGCCTTGAACTCGTTTGCAAACTACATTTCAATTCAGTCTTCTGTTTTTCTACTGCTCTTCACATAGGCTGATGCCACCTCCTGCTTCCTATTTTAACAGATGCGTTTTAAACCGTATCTCATGGACCATCTCTCAGTGATACTGGACTTCTCTTCACCTGTCTACTCTCTGTCTCTTTATCTCTAAAATGACAGGGTTGGACTGGAGGATCTGTAGGGGCCGAAAAGCTGGCCTGTCCTGCAGGAAAGCAGACGGTTTTGTTCAGCTCTGTCCCTCCGTCTCTGAAACTCATTGATGTACCCCATGTCCCCAGAGAACCTTTTGTGCTGGCTGTGAATTCTGTTTTCAAACAGGAAAAGAGAAATTTTTCCAGAGGGGAGAAATTACATGAGTAAAACTTAACTTTTTTTTTTTTTTTCCGAAATGGAAAGAGGAGTCTTTAGGGGGAAGCTGGGAGGAAGCCCTGTGTTAGGACTGTATGTCCTGGGATCACATCTTTCTTATCCATCAGGACTGGTGTGGGTGCCCCTCACCTTCCGAGTCACTGTTTGATCTGTGACTAACCAAAAAGTAGGATAGTACTACCTCTTTCCGTTTAAAGGGTAGACGTAAGGGTCACGAAATCATGTGTAAAACACATGTAAGCTATCAAGCACTATATTAACTTAAGGGGCTATTACTGCTATAGAGATTGTATCCTGCCTTCTTTTCCAGAAGAGAAAAATAATACAATACAAGCAAGTTCTGAACTACTTTATGTTTTGTAATCAAAATAGAAGTTATTCAGTGAGCTTTTTTCTCTTAATCACAGAAAGATAGAACTTTGCTGATTGTCTGCTGTTTTGCAACACATAGGAAAACCTTGCTCCAATATAAAGCACCATTCAGATAAGAGGTATAGTTGTTATTTCGTAGGGTTCTTTGTCTATTACCTGTTGTCTCCTCACTTTTCAGCATGTCACAAACATGAGCTCAAACACACAGTTCATTTTCATAATGAGAGGTTCCCGAGGAATTAAGTGGATGATTGTTCAAGGGGTTCTTTTCTTTAAACAATTTCCATACAGACATAAGCCATGTTCCCCCTAGGCACCTGGAGACTTGCAAATCAGGATTACAGCAAACAACTTTCCCACTACCCTATGGCGAGACATCTAGAGCAGGTATCCCAAGCACATAAGAATTCGTCCTTGCATCCAACGGCATGGGCAAGATGCATGCTCTTTCTCAGCTGTCCACAACCTATCTGTGAAATACTAATCTCTGTTGCAAACACAAATCAAGCGTGTGACTAAGCCTGCTACGAGTTGGCCTTGCAAGGACACATGCCGACTTGATACATCTTTGTGACAGCTTCTCACCAGCCTCTCTCATGAGGTCGGGGGTTTTGGCTGCCCGCTGGACACCTGGTTCTGGGTTTCCTACACTCCCTCAAAGACTGGAGAAGATGAGACACATCATGTTCCCCAGATACAATCTTAGTAACGTGTTCGCCAGGACAGTGCTCCCGTTTACCCGGCCTAGAAACGTTGACCGTACCTTGGGCAGCTCTTTTCTTTCCATTCTCACTTTTCCACTTCATTAGTCCCTCCTCACCCCCATATTAGATTAAATTACTGCAGGAGTCTTTGATGTGAGCTCCCGAACAGGTTTTCCTACTTATATTCTCTTAAATCTCCCGTTGGTCCTTCATGCTGCCCCAGAATTCCCTTCCCGGAATTCGGCATGGGCCATGGCTGCTGTGTTGCTGGCTCCCTGTCATCTAAGGAGTCAGTTCCATACTCCTTGGCATAAGGCTCAGGGCTGTTCCTTAGGGGTTTTAATGTTACTAGTCAGAGAGTATTCACCTGGATATTATGAAATGCTCAATACTCACTCAAAAGTGACTTAAACAGTAAGAAATACTTATTTTCTCACCTGACAAAAAATCCTGAGGCCTCAGGATCCAGGCCTGGCTTGTTCAGCAGAAGAGCACAGGCACTCAGGTGCTTTCTCCTTTCTGCTTCGTGGCTGTCAACGGGTGTGAGTCTTTTATCCTTGGGCCTCCCCGTTTGGTGAACGACAGTGGCCTGCCTCAGCTCAGACACAACATCTCCCACGCGTAACTGCGGAAAAACACGTTCTCTCCTCTTGACAAAACCTGCCCCCGTGAGCTGCCTGGCAAAGTTTTCCTTGTGTCTCCCAGACCAGGATTATATCCCACTCCCATGCCTATCAATCATAGGCAAGAGGAGGGGTTGTAGTATTGAGCGGAAGCAAATCAGTATCCATAATCTGACCCTAGGGTTCTTCCAGCAAGAAAGAAAGTAGGCTGGGGAGAGGGGTAGGGAAACCAGTATTAGCATCTGCTGTGCTGCATTCTTATCCCCACCTACAAATCTCAGGCCCTATCTCAGAAGTCAGTGCTTGTTTCATTTCTCCAGGTATTATTCCCTGTCCTCTCACCACATGCCTGCAGTGCCTTTCTCTGCCTTTGGAAACACTCGACTCGTATCTGTTAGGTCCAAGCTTCTCCTGATGCACCAGTCAGCATGAGTCTTCCACAAGGCACGGTGTTTATAGTGCATCCCTCACTTTTGTTTCTTCCTGTCTGTGTTACGATTGTACACGTGGCTTCTATTCCTGTAGATTACGTGGTCCCTATTTTAGAGAGCCGTGTCCCCCCCATAGCCCTTATCACAGTGTCTTAAATCTAGTAATAAATATTTACAAAGTGAAGGTGCACGTGAATTAACATTACATCTGCTTGTTTTGCAGGTCTGCGCTGCCAACATAGTCTCCCAAGACGGTGAGCAGAATGGTCTCATGGGGAGAGTGGATGAAGGTGTAGATGAATTTTTCACGAAGAAGGTGACCAAAATGGATTCCAAGTGAGTTCAGTGTAATTTCATTGATAATGCTATTTAATTCATATTTAAATTACTGACAGTTACAATTTAACTTAGCATACTATGTTTCATTTTATATATGGAAATTACTGTTCCGACAGTTTACAGAATATAGTCTGTGGGCGGGTGACACCAGTGTCAACTGGGACCTTGTTAGAAATGCAGATCCTCAAACTCCTACCCCAGGCCTACTGAATGAAAAACTCTGGAGGTGTGGCCCAGCAGTCCATATTTTAATAAGCCTTCCAGGTTATGCAGAGGCAGCTTCCGGTTTGAGACCCATTGTACGAATCTAAACCAGACCACAAAATGTACCCCCCCAAGATTCTTTTAGGGCTTCACTTGGACAGTTCCATTACAGGGTAACGATCATGCGTGTGCTGGAATTACTTTGAACTTCTCCTTGTTCATAATTTGATATATTGGGTTGGGGGGCTAAGTCATTGTAAATGGCATAATTTAACAGTGTCAAAATGACAGCAGAATTAGTAAGTAGCCCTAGAGTTAGCATTTTCTCAAGAGTTTTCTCCACATTTTCTTGCTACGGAGACCATTTCCCTAGAAGATGGTTCAGCGATTCTTTTGTTAACAGTTCTTTAACTTGAAACATTATAGTGTTTAGGCATGATTTCTACCAGGTTATTTAATCCCTAACGAAATACAAATCTATCCCAAAATATACTCTTAACATGGATTTGTCTTTATGAAGTATTTTTCACCTTGAGATATGAAATTCAGGAACAAATGCAAGCCAGGTAAGCTGGGCACAGGTAGGGAAGCAGCTAATCAATTCTGTTAGATTGATGTTCTTATTTTGCCTCTGAAGGATGGTGAGGTTGCAATGAGTTATATTTTTATATCCATAACAGTGTAACTTACTGAATCTTACAGCCTTTAGGACCCAATTATTTGTTTTCCTTGTCCCTGGCCTTGAAGCTTAGCATGCTATATTTGGCAAAATTTTATTCTCCTATCTTTCAAGAAGCAACCTAATGTCAATTTATTCTTTGAAGCTTTTCTGGGACTGTACCTCCTGCCCCTGAATTAATTGCTGTTTCTCTGCTGCTGACTTAATACGTTTCTTTCTATCCTTTGCACACATCTGTTAGAGCCCATGCAATCCTTTAAAAGTTTGTTTGTTTTTTTTTAACAACTTATGGAATAGATTAATGTGTTTTCAATATGGAAATTTGAAAAGATTTGAAAGATTCAAGAAAAACCAACATAAACAGAGCCAATGGGAAATCAATATGAAAGATTGATTTGAAAGATTGATATGAAAGATTCAAGAAAAACAACATAAACAGAGCAAATGGGAAATCACTATGAAAGATTGATTTGAAAGATTGATATGAAAGATTCAAGAAAAACCAACATAAACAGAGCAAATGGGAAATCACTGTTAATGATTTGCTTTCAAATCTTTCTTCCCAAATCAAATGCTGTTCTTCAGGAGCAGTGCCTGGGTCATTTTGTTACAGTTTCAGTGTCTAATACAGCCCATAATATATAGTCTGCCCTCAGTTAGTGATGGTTGAATGAGTGGAGAAAATCTTGACTTGTCTCCGTATAGTTTACAGTTACCATTGTCTGCTCTTGCCTTTTTAAAGTTCTGAAATTTATATTCAGTTAGTGGGATGGTTTGTAAGCATTCGATCTGAACTATACATATTGTTATACCTTCCCCAGTGTGATTTCCTCTCCTGTTAATACTACTTTCTTCTTTAATAGACTCTGAATGAAAGTTGGGTAAATTTTCTAAGGCATAAAATGCGTATTTTTTTATGAAGATACTGCTCAATGAAGATTCTGTTTATTTTTCAGTGCACAGATAGAATTAAACACATCAATTTTCATTATGAAGTAATGTGATGGAATCTGCTAAACATTGTGATTTTAAAGTTTTTTATAAAAAACAGATTATTGTGGTCTGATTTTTTAAAGGGCAAGGCATAGGTAAATCATGAGGTAGTACAAAGGAAGTTTGAAAATCAGAGTTATAGTTTAAAGTGTCAAGTGTTCTACAAAGGCTGGAAGTTCCTTATTTTCCCACTATATTCCCCAGTGGCAACTGGTTTTTATTCCTTTGCCTGTTTGTTCCATTTGTCTTAGTAGCATGCTTTCTACTTTCTGTTTTCGGTGTTTCGCCTTTAGATAGCAAAACTATTAACTTCTAACATTTAGATAGCAACACTATAACTATTAACTTATTACTTAGATGATGGTAATACAGACTGAGTATCTCTTATCTGAAATGCTTTGTGACCAGAAGTGCTTTGAATTTGGAATTTTTTTTTTTTGAGATGGAGTTTCGCTCTTGTTACCCAGGCTGGAGTGCAATGGCACGATCTCGGCTCACCGCAACCTCTGCCTCCTGGGTTCAGGCAATTCTCCTGCCTCAGCCTCCAGAGTAGCTGGGATTACAGGCACCACCATGCCCAGCTAATTTTTTGTATTTTTAGTAGAGACGGGGTTTCACCATGTTGACCTGGATGGTCTCGATGTCTTGACCTCGTGATCCACCCGCCTCGGCCTCCCTAAGTGCTGGGATTACAGGCTTGAGCCACCGCACCTGGCCGGAATTTTTTTTTTCAATATTTGTATTATACTTGCTAGTTTCACATCTCTAATCTGAAATTCAAAATGTTCCAATGAGCATTTCTTTTGAGCATCATGTTGGCAATGAAAAAGTTTCAAATTTTGGAGCATTTCAAATTATGGATTACAGATACTCAACCTATATACTCTGTCACCACACACACACACACACACACACACACACACACACACACACACACTTTGATACATACACTTTCCTTTCCTCATCTTTTTTACTTAATTTTATCATAATTGTTGGTGTCTTAGGCTGTTTTCTATTGTTATAACAAAATACCTGTAAGTGAGTAATTTATAAAGTAAAACAAGTTTATTTAGCTCATGGTTCTGGAGGCTGGGAAGTTCAAGTTTGGGTGGCCACATTGGTTGGCTTCGCTGAGGGCCTCGTGCAGCACCATGGCATGGCAGAGAAGTGAAAGAAGAATCGACTGAATGCAGAGAGAAAGGAGGGGTGAAGGAGGCTGACCCACTTCATGACACCCGTCTCTCAAGAACATACCCATTCCCATGAGAACTAACCCAGTCTCACTAATCAATTTTAACAACCTAATCACCTTTTAAAGGTACCACCTCCCAATACTATAAAAACTCATGTTGAGCCCAAGCCTGGATAGAGCTTCTCGACCGGTGGGCTTCAATGTAGAGTGGTCTTCTGGACCATGTTGTCGGGGGAGAGGGTATTTTTGACTTCAGGTCTTTTCTGTTGAGCTTTGGAAACTTTGATCTCCCTCCTGGTGAGTTAAACCTCCCTGCCTGATTCTGGCATGCAAAGTAAGAAAAGGGGTCCTGTGGGTGTCACTGCTTCATGTGCAGGCTTTCTTGAGCCTCCCTGTTTCATGATCCACACTCAGCTCAGCTGCATTTGGTGTCCCCCATACCATCTTCTTTGCTTCATTCTTTCCAGAGAATGGAGAGATGTTGGGATGGGCATCATTGGCTCTGTGATTTAGGGAGAGAATCCGATGATTTTTTGAATGAGCTTCATAAGGAAAAGAACCTTTCTGTCTTCAATTCCCCTTCACTTCCACTTGCAGAGGTGCCTGTATCTCCTCATTCTGGGGCCAGCACAAATCACATGCTTCTGGGTCTCCCCGACTGTTGGCTTAGGTTTCAGCTTTTGCATGTCTGTTAAGTCAGTTTTCACACATAGCTATTGTATTTTGGCTTCCAAATTTTGTTGCTTTTGTCTTTTCTCCTCTATAGGGCTTATGCTTTCTTTTATAAATCATTTGCTGTTTTTTTAAAATATATAGAATTTATTGTACTTTAGGTTCTGGGGTACATGTGCAGAACATGCAGGATTGTTGCATAGGTACATATATGGTAGTGTGGTTTGCTGCCTCTAGCCCCGCATCACCTGTATCTGGCATTTCTCCCCATGTTATCCCTCCCCAACCTCCCTACCCCTGCTGTCCCTCCCCGTTCCCCTCCAGCAGACCCCAGTGTGTGATTCTCCCCTCTGTGTCTCCGTGTGCTCTCATTGTTCAACACTCGCCTATGAGTGAGAACATGCGGTGTTTGATTTTCTGTTCTTGTGTCAGTTTGCTGAGAGTGATGGTTTCCAGATTCATACATGTCCCTACAAAGGACACGAACTCATCATTTTTTATGGCTGCATAGTTTTTCATGGTGTATATGTGCCACATTTTCCTTGTTCAGTCTATAATCGATGGTTATTTTGGTTGGTTCCAGGTCTTTGCTGTTGTAAACAGTGCCACAACGAACATATGTATGCATGTGTCTTTATAGTAGAACAATTTATAACCTTTGGATATATACCCAGTAATAGGATTGCTAGGTCAAATGGAATTTCTATTTCTAGATCCTTCAGGAATCACCACACTGTCTTCCACAATGGTTGAACTAATTTACACTCCTACCAACAGGGTAAAAGTGTTCCTATTTCTCCATATCCTCTCCAGCATCTGTTTTCTCCAGATTTTTTAATGATCACCATTCTAACTGGCGTGAGATGGTATCTCAATGTAGTTTTGATTTGCATTTATCTAATGACCAGTGATGATGAGCATTTTTTCATATGTTTATTGGCTTCATGAATATCTTCTTTTGCAAAGTATCTGTTCATGTCCTTCACCCAATTTTGAATGGGTTCGTTTGTTTTTTTTCTTGTAAAAGTGTTTTAGTTCTTTGTAGATTCTGCATATTAGCCTTTGTCAGATGGGTAGATTGCAAATTTTTTTCCCATTCTGTTGGTTGTCAGTTCACTCTAATGATTGTTTCTTTTGCTGTACAGAAGCTCTGGAGTTTAATTAGGTCCTATTTGTCTATTTTGTCTTTTGCTGCCAATGCTTTTGGTGCTTTGGTCATGAAGTCCTTGCCTACTCCTATGTCCTGAATGGTTTTGTCTTTTCTTCTAGGGTTTTTGTGGTGTCAGGTCTTATGTTTAAGTCTTTAATCCATCTGGAGTTAATTTATTGTAAGGTGTCAGGAGGGGGCCCAGTTTCTGCTTTCTGAACGTAGCTAGCCAGTTTTCCCAACACCATTTATTAAACAGCAAATCCTTTCCCCATTGCTTGTTTTTGTCAGGTTTGTCAAAGATCAGATGGTTGTAGTTGTGTGGTGTTCTTTCTGAGGCCTCTGTTCTGTTCCATTGGTCTATATCTCTGTTTTGGTACCAGTACCATGCTGTTTTGATTACTGTAGACTTATAGTATAGTTTGAAGTCAGATAGCGTGTTGCCTCCAGCTTTGTTCTTTTGCTTAGAATTGACTTGGCTATGCGGGCTCTCTTTTGGTTCCATATGAAGTTTAAGGTGGTTTTTTCCAGTACTATGAAGAGGGTCATTGGTAGCTTGATGGGGATAGCGTTGAATCTATACATTTCTTTGGGCAGTATGGCCATTTTCACTATATGATTATTCCTAATCATGAGCATGGAATGTTTTTCCATCTGTTTGTGTCCTCTCTTATTTCCTTGAGCCATGGTTCATAGTTCTCCTTGAAGAGGTCCTTTATATCTTTGTTAGTTGTATTCCTAGGTATTGTATTCTCTTTGTAGCAATTGTGAATGGCAGTTCATTCTTGATTTGACTCTCTTTTGGTCTGTTATTGGTGTATAGGAATGCTTGTGATTTCTGCACATTAATTTTGTATCCTGAGGCTTTGCTGAAGTTGCTTATCAGTTTAAGGAGATTTTAGGCTGAGATAGTGGGTTCTTCTAAATATACAATCATGTCATCTGCAAATAGAGACAGTTTGACTTCCTCCTATCCTATTTGAATACTGTTTATTTCTTTTTCTTGCCTGATTGCTCTGGCTAGAACTTCCAGTACTATATTGAATAGGAGTGGTGCAAGAGGGCATCCTTGTCTAGTGCCAGATTTCAAAGGGAATACTTCCAGTTTTTCCCCATTTAGTCTGATATTGGCTGTGGGTTTGTCATAAATAGCTTTTATTATTTTGAGATACGTTCCATGGATACCTACTTTTGTTGAGAGTTTTTAGCATAAAGGGCTATTGAATCTTGTCGAAGACTTTCTCTGCATCTATTGAGATAATCATGTGGTTTTTGTCTTTGGTTCTGTTTATATGGTGGATTAGAGATTTGCGTATGTTGAACCAGCCTTGCATCCCCGGGATGAATCCTACTTGATCATGATGGATAAACTTTTGGATGTCCTGTTGCAATTCGTTTGCTAGTATTTTATTGAAGATTTTTGCATCTATGTTCGTCATGGATATTGTCCTGAAGTTTTCTTTTTTTGTTGAGTCTCTTCTGGGTTTTGGTATCAGGATGACGTTGGTTTCATAAAATGGTTTGGGAAGGATTCCCTCTTTTTGAATTGTTTGGAATAGTTTCAGAAGGAGTGGTACCAACTCCCCTTTGTATGTCTGTTAGAATTTGGCTGTGTACCCATCTGGACCTGGGCTTTTTTGGTTGGTAGGCTATTAATTGCTGCCTCAACTTCAGCCCTTATTATTGGTCTATTCAGGGTTTCAACTTCTTCCTGGTTTAGGCTTTGGAGGGTGCAAGTGTCCAGAAATTTATCAATTTCTTCCAGGTTTACTGGTTTGTGTACATAGTTATTTTTCATAATCTCTGATGATAGTTTGTATTTCTGTGGAATCGGTGGTGATATCCCCTTTCATTTTTTTATTGCATCTATTTGATTCTTGTGTCTTTTTTATTAATCTGGCTAATGGTCTGCCTATTGCTGATCTTTTCAAAAAACCGGCTCCTGGATTTATTGATTTTTTTTTGAAGGTTTTTTTGTATCCCTATCTCCTTCAGTTCTTCTCTGATCTTAGTTATTTTTTTGTCTTCTGCTAGCATTTGAGTGTTTTTGATCTTGCTCCTCTAGCTCTTTCAATTTTGATGATAGGGTGTCAATTTTAGATCTTTCCTTTCTTCTCATGTGGGCATTTATTGCTATAAATTTTCCTCTAGACACTGCTTTAAATGTGTCCCAGAGATTCTGGTATATTGTGTCTTCATTCTTATTGGTTTTGAAGAACATCTTTATTTCTGCCTTCATTTCATTGTTTATCCAGTCAACATTCAAGAGCCCATTGTTCAGTTTCCATGAGGTTATGTCGTTCTGAGTTAGTTTCTTAATCCTGAGTTCTAATTTGGTTGCACTGTGGTCTGAGAGACTGTTTGTTATGATTTCTGTTCTTTTGCATTTGTTGAGTAGTGATTTACTTCCAATTATGTGATCAGTTTTAGCGTAGGTGTGATGTGGTGCTGAGAAGAATGTATATTCTGTGGATTTGGGGTGGAGAGTTCTGTAAATGTCTCTTTGGTTTGCTTGGTCCATATCCGAGTTCAAGTCCTGGATATCCTTGTTAATTTTCTGTCTCATTGATCTGCCTAATATTGACAGTGGAGTGTTAAGATCTCCCACTACTATTGTGTGGGAGTCTAAGTCTCTTTGTAGGTCTCTAAGAACTTGCTTTATGTATCTGGGTGCTCCTGTATGGGGTACCTATATATTTAGGATCGTTGCCTCTTCTTGTTGCATTGATCCTTTTACCATTAGGTAATGCCCTTGTCTCTTTTGATCTTTGTTGGTTTAAAGTCTATTTTATCAGAGACTAGGATTGCAACTCCTGTTTTATTTTTGCTCTCCATTTGCTTGGTAAATCTTCCTCCATCTGTTTATTTTGAGCCTATGTGTGTCCTTGCATGTGAGATGGGTTTTCGGGATACAGCACCTCGATGGTTTTTGAATTTTTATCCAATTTGCCAGTCTGTTTCTTTTGATTGGGGCATTTAGTCCATTTACATTAAGGTTTATATTGTTATGTGTGAATTTCATCCTGCTATTTTGATGCTAGCTGGCTGTTTTGCCCATTAGTTGATGAAGTTTCTTCGTTGTGTCGATGCTCTTTACCATTTGTTATGTTTTTGGAGTGGGTGATACTGGTTGTTCCTTTCTGTTTACTGCTTCTTTCAGGAGCTCTTGTAAGACAGGCCTGGTGGTGATGAAATCTCTCAGGAATTGCTTGTTCCTAAACGATTTTATTTCTCCTTAGCTTAGAAGCTTAGTTTGGCTGGATATGAAATTCTAGGTTAAAGTTCTTTTCTTTAAGGATGTTTAGTATTGGCCCCCGCTCTCTTCTGACTTGCAGGGTTTCTGCTAAGAGATCCACTGTGGGTCTGATGGGCTTCCCTTTGTGGATAACCCGACCTTTCTCTCGGCTGCACTTAGCATTTTCTCCTTCATTTCAACCATGGTGAATCTGACGATTACGTGCCTTGGGGTTGCTCTTCCTGAGGAATATCTTTGTGGTGTTCTCTGTATTTCCTGGACTTGAATGTTGGCCTGCCTTGCTAGGTTGGGGAAGTTTTCCTGGATAATATCCTGAAGAGTGTTTTCCAGCTTGGATTCATTCTTTCCATCACATTCAGGTACACCTATCAAATGTAAATTAGGTCTTTTCACATCATCCCATATTTCTTGAAGGCTTTGTTCATTTCTTTTCACTCTTTTTTCTCTAATCTTGTTTTATTTCATTGAGTTGATCTTCAATCTCTGATATCCTTTCTTCTGCTTGGTCGATTTGGCTATTGAAACTTGTGTATGCTTCACGAAGTTCTCACGTTGTGTTTTTCAGCTCCATCAAGTCATTTATATTCCTCCCTAAGCTGTTTATTCTCGTTAGTGTTTCATCAAACCTTTTTTCAAGGTTCTCAGTTTCTTTGCATTGGGTTAGAACATGTTCTTTTAGCTCAGAGAAGTTTGTTATTACCCACCTATGAAGCCTGTTTCTGTCAATTCATCAAACTCATTCTCCATCCAGCTTTGTTCCTTTGCTGGTGAGGAGTTGTGATCCCTTCAAGGAGGAGAGATGTTCTGGTTTTTGGTGTTTTCATCCTTTTTGTGCTGGTTTCTTCCCATCTTTGTGGATTTATCTACCTGTCGTCTTTGTAGTTGGCAATTTTGGATGGGGTCTCTAAGTGGACATCCTTTTTGTTGATGATGAGATTATTTCTTTCTGTTTTTTAGTTTTCCTTCTAACAGTCTGGCCCCTCTGCTGGAGGTCCACTCCAAACCCTGCTTGCCTAGAGACTACTTGCAGCGGCTGCAGAGCAGTAAGGGTTGCTGCCAGTTTCTTCTTCTGTTATCTTCATCCCAGAAGGATACCTGCCAGATGTCAGCCTGAGCTCTCCTTTATGAGGTGTCTCTTTGGATATGTGGGGGTCAGGGAGCTGCCTGAGGAGACAGTCTATCCTTTATAGGAGCTCAAGTGCTGAGCTGTGAGCTCTGTTGTTCTATTCAGAGCTGCTGGGTAGGTACATTTAAGTCTGCTGCAGTGGAACTCATAACTGCCTTTTTTTTCCCCAGGTGCTCTGTCCTGGGAAGGTGGGATTTTATTTACAAGTTCCTGATGTGCTGCTGCCTTTTTTTAAGAGCTGCCCTGCCCAGCAAGGAGGTAGTCCAGTCACAGTCTGCCAGCAGAGGCATTGCTGAGCTGCCGTGGGCTCTGCCCAGCTGCTGTGTCAACTTCCTTGCAGTTTTGTTTATAGAGTTACAGTTAGAACTGCCTCAGTAATGGCAGACTGCCTTGGTAATGGCAGATGCCCTTTCCCCCACAGAGCTGGACCATCCCGGGTCCAGCTGTGCTTGCTGTGAAGCTCTCAATCCAGTGTTTGAGATTGCTGGTCTTTGTTGGGGTGGGACCCACTGAGCCAGATCACCAGGCTCCCTGTTTCAGCCCCCCTTTTTTCAGTTGAATGGGCAGCTCTGTATCCCAGGCAATCCAGGTGGCAGTTGAAACAGACACCCAGATTTGTGTGAGTTTTTGTACAGAGACCTGCTGCACCAGCTGAAACAGCCATGCTGGAAACTTGTAGCGCTTTCCAGCCTGGGCATCTCCTGGTCTGTGGGCAGTAATAATGCATTTGGAAATGTGGTGATCACTCACCCTCTGTGGTGTTTTCACTGGAAACTGCACTCTAGAGCTGTTCCTATTCAGCCATCTTGGATCCCCCTTTGCTGTTATTTTAATAAAGATTGACGGGGGCCAAGTGGATATTCAGTCTGTCAGTGTTAAATGAGGCAGTTGTCTGTGATACTTTCTACTTAGCTCATTTCGTTGACCGTTTCTCTCCTTTCATTTCCCAAGTTTCAGCATATCTTCTTTCTGAAAACTCTCTCCCAGAGCATACTCTCCACCTTTTTGAAACCAAACTCAGGTTTATCTGCTTGCCCCTCAAAAAGCCAAACACAGGAGAAGTGAAGTTTTGTTTGTGGAAGTGCCGACAGCTTAGGAGATACCCAGAATCAAGCCCCAAAAAGCTGGCTCAAATTTTCAGGCTGGCTAAAGGGATTTTAAGGTGAAAGATGGCTTGAAAACTATGCACTGGAGTGGTGGGTGCAGATCTGTTGGTTGTTTTCTAATGACTATCTTGAGTCATGGACCATTTGGAGGTCTGGTTGGTTTCCTCTTGGCAGGGCTTGGGTTATGGATTAACTGCGTGCCAGTTTCTTCTTGGAAGGGAGAAAGTTGACCCACCACCTTTGCTTTATGCCTGGATTGTTTCAAGATTACCCTTTGGAATCCTCAAACAGAGCAGGTAGTTAGATATATATATAGCAAGAAACCAAGGGAGGGAGTGGTTACTTTTAGAATAAGTTAGCAAACTGGCTGTACCAGTTACAGGCTCATCTTTCATTCTTGATGTGTGTGCCTCAGTTTCCTCACATGTGAATATGATGATGATACTCTACATTCCTTTCTGTTTCCTAAGGGCAGTAACTCAAATCTGCCTTTTCAAATGCTTCTGAATGGTTACTGTATAGGCAGCAGTCTCCATATTTATATTTTGACTGATTGTGCTGGAACTGACAGTAGAAACAACAGCTCTGTGTTTTGGTTTGAAATACAGGAAATGGTCAACAAGAGGCTCAGAGTCGCATGAGCTTAGTGAAGGAGATGAAAAGAAAAAGCGAGATTCTCGGAAAAGTGGTGGCTTTCTCAATTTAATCAAATCCCGGTCCAAGACTGAGCGGCCACCGACGATCTTGATGGCAGAAGAACCCTCCTCACCGAAAGGGGCAGTCAGAAGTCCAGCTGTGGACAGTCCAAAGAAGGACACAAAGGCTGCCGAGCCCAATGGCAGTTCTGAACGGATAGAGGAGATTAAAACACCTGACTCCTTTGAAGAGACTCAAGGGGAAGACACGGGGAAGGTGGAACGGAGTGACAGCAAGAGCAGCCCACAGGGGGGCCGGAGGTATGGGGTCCAGGTGATGGGCAGTGGTCTCCTGGCAGAGATGAAAGCCAAACAAGAGAAGAGAGCTGCGTGTGCACAGAAGGTAAGGGCAGGTCTGTTTTTAATTCATTCATTCATTCATTTGATATATAATAGTTGCACATATTTTCATGGTGCTTGTGATATTTTGATATATGTCCATCATCTTAAAGCATTTAACTTTTCTTTATGCTGGGAATATTTAAATTATCCTCTTCTAGCGATTTTGAAATAGATAATAGATTGTTTTTAACTAGAGTTACCCTACTGATCTGTCCAACACTAGGTCTTCTTTCTTCTGTCTACCGTGTTTTTGTACCCATTTTGTTCCTCTTTTCATCTTCCCCCCGCCCCACACTTCCTGCCCTCCCTCTGGTAACCCCCAATCTACTCCTTGTCTTCGTGAGATAAATGGGGGTTCATTTTTTTAACTTGGTAGTCCTCATTTGTGTTTTTGCCCTCACTTGACTTTTTTTTTTAATGTGAGCAATAAAAATTGCATGTTGGTTAAATAGAAATCCAAAACCAGAACTTACTGCTAAAGAAGCTGGAGCACAGACCCCAGAGAAATGGCCACGTTTTCACTTTGGCCGGAGGGTCACACTCTGTGGAGTGCTGGCATTTTAAGGTAGGCTTTGGAGACTCCAGGCTTTTCCCGCCTGCCCAGGGGCCTCCTGTGCCTGTTGTGGAAGCTGTCAGAGATGTTCCAGGGTTGGGGGAAACGCTCACATCTGGGGGAAAACACAGTCAGCTGAATCTAAATGGAAGACTGAGGGTAATACTGAAGATAGGAGAACTAGCAGAGGGAAATAAAAATATTGAAACCGGCCGGGCGCAGTGGCTCAAGCCTGTAGTCCCAGCACTTCGGGAGGCCGAGGCGGGTGGATCATGAGGTCAAGAGATCGAGACCATCCTGGTCAACATGGTGAAACCCCGTCTCTACTAAAAATACAAAAAATTAGCTGGGCATGGTGGTGCATGCCTGTAATCCCAGCTACTCAGGAGGCTGAGGCAGGAGAATTGCTTGAACCCAGGAGGCGGGGGTTGCGGCGAGCCGAGATCGCGCCATTGTACTCCGGCCTGGGTAACAAGAGCACAAACTCAGTCTCAAAAAAAAAAAAAAAAAAAAAAATACTGAAACCAGATGACATATAATAATGGAAACTATTTTTTAACTTGTTCCCTTTTCCTCTTCACCTCTGTTTGCTCCTGTCACTCTATGAAGGATTGTATCCGTGTGGTAAGGTGAACATACCCACGTTTAAGTCAGGTTATGGCTTCTATGCATTACCACGAGCTCTTTTATTTTTATACAACTGGTGCTGCAAAGAAAGGAAATCTCATGTGTGTGTGTTTGAAGTATCACAATAAAATCCTTCATCCTGGTGAGCCCTGGACTTTCAGAAAGTCAACAGTAAGCTACATACCAGGTGTAGGGAGCTCTTTTATTTGCTTCTAAACAACCAGTGTTTAAAAATTAAACTCCATTTCCCACCTGCTCTTACAGCTTTTCACCAAAGTTCTCCCACCGACAGCAACATTGTTTAGCAGTTCTCTGATTGCAGACCTCTGACTCTGAGGAACCTTGAGTTGGAAGAGAACTAGAACTATATTCTGCTCACTCAGCAAAGGAGGCGTGGTGTGGCCTTCACTGGTCAGAATTCTGGATAATACTACAACTGTGTTGTTAGTGAGCCAGATGCCCAGGGAAATGTTTAAATTTTAATCCATTTTGTGAATGTCTATGGCAACGAAAGTGCGGTTTTCATTAATATGCTGTGGATTTTCGGTTTTTCATGATGAACGGGTTTTTTTTTTTGGTGTAAAGATGACATGTGCTAGAGTGTTTTATTCATGCACTTTGGATTTGATATATAAATTGGTTTAAAGTGACAAAATCCTTATGGTTTTATATTTGTTTAGGGCTTACACAGTATTAATGATCTCTTAACGCCACCTAGTGTCAGTTTAAAACAACCATTGTAAAGAATTCTCGCTATTTAAAATTCAGACCAATCATGGGTCTTCTGTCAAAAGATAGCCTTAGAACATTTTTTCCTAAAGTACCATGACTGTATTCTTTATAAAGGTGGCAACAGTTAGCATCAGTAATCAGTATACTGTTGATAAAATATATGATGTCTTCACCCTCCTCTGAGTAATTCTCTTTGAATTGTTGGCATTTGATATGTATATTTAAAGAAAAAGAACTGTAAGTATAGAGACATGGCATTTCATTTATCGATAAAAGGGAGAAACAAGCAGTGAATACTTAGAGTTCGTATGTTTTTCTCTGAGGCCACCAAGTCATCTGTTTTCACACAGAGGCAATGGGCATTATATTGTTTTATCCTTATTCTCTACTGTCATTTTGGGATTTATAAATAACTTTAAAAATCTGGGAGGAAAAAGAAAACAAGTCCCTGGGTAGTTTTAGAGATGCAGGGAACTGAGGTGCCCCAGGTACAGAATTTAAGGAGGCCCTCATGCTCAGAGGCCCACCCTGCACTTGAAGGAACCTGAAAGGGAAGGATGTGGAAGGGGACTTCATGGATGGTCCCCAGCCCTGTTCTGCAGATGCTTGTCCTGGGCACAGACGGCTGGCGTGGGGCTTCCTTTTTGGGTATGACTTTTCCATAGTGATGCCAAATAATGTGCCTATTTTAGCTGCAGTGCTTGTGTACACATTCGCTCCTGGAGACCTGCTCACTCATGTCACCTTGCACTCATGACAGTGGAGCTTCTGTCATCTTCCCGAGAAACTCCTCAGCCTTCCCATCACTTGGGTGCTTCCTTCTGATAGGGCCAGTGCTCCTGGGGAATGTCTAGCGGGGGTAGAGTGATGAACTCAGGGAGTGAGGCTTCTCTCACCTGCATTTCAAACAATCCCTCCTCTATCATCAAACACAGTTTAAAGCCAGGAGTTGGCTGCAGAGCTTTTTAGGTTTGTCGGAAGCGTGAGATGAGCGGGAACCAGCAGTCTGAAAGTCAGACTGCCTTGGGAATCATCATCCCTCCCGGTCGACTGGTCCACCTTGTTTTTGCTTGTTAGAGAAGAGGTAGATGTAGACCACCTTTGTCAATATAATTCTTAGATCTTACGAAGCAAACACCAGACTTCGCTTTGTATGTCTTTTTTCTGTATCTAAATGCCTCAGTCTAGTGTAGACTTTCTAAACTTTCCACTCCTGCCCCAAGACAGTGGCGTTTCACTTTCCCCACCACCACCATTTCCTTGTCACTAATTCCTTCCACCTGCAGATTTTTAAAACATGTATTCAGTCCTGTTCATCTGTATTTACCTCCTAAATAATCGATTTGTGTCCTTTGGTTCTGCCTCAAAGCAAGGAAGACCCTCCTTATTTCAGGAGCCTTTTCACCTGTATTATAATTGAGGTTGGAAAAGTTTCTGCAGCTTTGGAAATTAGGTTTCTTTTTTTTTTTTTTGAGACGGAGTTTCGCTCTTGTTACCCAGGCTGGAGTGCAATGGCGCGATCTCGGCTCACCGCAACCTCCGCCTCCTGGGTTCAGGCAATTCTCCTGCCTCAGCCTCCCAAGTAGCTGGGATTACAGGCACGCGCCACCATGCCCAGCTAATTTTTTGTATCTTTAGTAGAGACGGGGTTTCACCATGTTGACCAGGATGGTCTCGATCTCTTGACCTCGTGATCCACCCGCCTCGGCCTCCCAAAGTGCTGGGATTACAGGCTTGAGCCACCGCGCCTGGCCCAGCTTTCTTTTTTTAATAGATAAGGTTTTGCTCTGTCTCCCAGGCTGGAGTGCATTGGCGTGATCATAGTTCACTGCAGCTTCGAAGTCCTAGGGTCTGTCAGGTGATCCTCCTGCCTCAGTTTCCTGAGTAGCTGGGACTTCAGATGCATACTACCATGCCTGGCTAATTTTTCTATTTTTTGCAGAGATGGGGGTCTCACTGTGTTGCCTAGGCTGGTCTCAAACTCGTGATGTCAGGCAGTTCTCCCATCTCAGTCTCCTGAAGTGCTGAGATAGATTACAGGCGTGAGCCACTGCACCCAGCCAAAACTAGAATTTTGGAAACCAAACCTAGAGCAGGTTCTGTAAATTTCTAGTGTGTAAGTGCCCTCATCACATGAAGCGTCAGGAGCTGCAAAGCCTGCAGAGATGTTCAGCAAGAAAAGCAGGAAAGGTCACCAAGCTCACTGACTTTCCCCTGCCCACACACCTCTCACCTGTGAGGGGCCTTGCAAGGAACCGAACAGGCCACACTTTGAACCCCGGAGCCCCAACTCTAAACAGAATAGAATGTATTTCTCACAGCTTTGTCCCAGCAGGAGAGCCTACAGAGATGGGTCAGGCACAGTCACCATGACAGCAGCTGAGTGAAGGAGCTCTTATTTGCTGTCATTTACTCTCTGCATTAAGTAAATGTGCATTTTGTGGGGGGATGGTGCTTGAATTTTTTAGAAGCTTGGGAATGATGCCGTATCCCAGGATCCTTCCAGCCCAGCCTTGAGCAGCGGAGAACGGTTGGACGGAGGCGGGGCAGGTAAGTCAGGCCATTGCCTTCACCCGCTTACGAAAAGCACTTACCTTCTGATCGCAGGAGTTACATGTGATTGACAGAAGAAAAATTTAAATGGGGAGCAAGAACTGATCTCTTTGTTGTACATTCTCTGAAAGACCTCATCCCTTCACCTGCCCCACCTGCCCCTGGGGCACATCCTGTAGCCTTGTGCCCGGACAGGGCACTTTTTGATTTCCCAAAGGGATAAAATTCTGCTTTTTCCTTGCAAAGTCTTTAACTTGGAGCATTTTGGCAAAGTTGGGGGTGGGAGCGGCGCACAGGATCATGCCTGATGTATTTAAGAATAAGCCATGCATGTATATGGAAGATGGGTGGCTATCTTGTTTGGTATGAACAATATGCATCCCTTGCAGCTTGAATATGCATGAACTCCAATATCACTTGTTCCCCTAACTTTTTAGGTATAATAGAATAAGAAAATAGATGAAAACTGGAGTGTAATGTGTTAACTAAGTGATAGAATCCTTATTTTGCTATTTGAGATTCCTATGCTTAGCTACAGTATGTTTGTGCAGTAAGAGTTGGATGATAGATCACATTTCATAGGCCTATTTTTGCTAGTTGTCTTGTTAAATTCAGGCAGCAGCGTGGATGGAGGTGGGGAATGAGATGACTTTTCCGGAGCTGTTCTCATTAAACATGAGATTGCAGCCAACAGCGTCACCCTCCTCACTCGAACCTGCAGCCAGAGCCCTGACTGCCTGTTGACCAGAACCAAGGCACTTACATGTGGTGATACCTGTACCTTTTGCCAGACCTGACAAAGACGCAGATGCTTCAAATGCGGGAAGAACCACTGCTTTCCTTGTATGTGATCACGGCACTGTACGCTCCTAAATGTAAAAGCTTGTCATCTCTGGAACAGTCAGGGCTGATCACAAAAGAACCAAAAAGTTTCTTCCTTTTCTACAAAGACCATTACACTTCCTTCAGATGTTTTGGTCTTAAAAACGTGCTAGAACAGCATACTCTGTCTTAAAATATCCATGATGAAAAACAGTCGCAGATGATTATAGCAGTTTGTCCCAGGCTTCCAGCTTCAAGTTACTGGCTTCTTCGAGCTTTGATTTTTTTATAGTGTCCTTTTTCCTCTTAGTGCCTAAACTGCACCCAGGTCTTCCAGAGAACCGCTTTGGCTTGGGAACACCAGAAAAGAGCGCCAAAGCAGAACCCAGAGTGGAAGCAGGCTGCAGGTCGCGAAGCTCATCCGGCACACCTACCAGCCCAAAGCCCCTCCTGCAGTCCCCCAAGCCCAGCCTGGCAGCACGGCCCATCATCCCGCAGAAACCAAGAACACCTTCACGGCCTGGTAAGAGTTTTGCAGTTAGGGAGTTGCACTGTGACTGGGCGGCTTCCCAGAACCAGCTGGATCAGACTCTGCAGGCGGTTTCAGGGTCTGCTGGTGAGCCAGGTACATCAGCATCTGCAGGAAGGGATCACCAGAAACCTGTGCAAAGCTGTGAAAGTGATGAGAGCTGAGGGATTCCTTTCCTCAAGGCTGAGGCCCACCATGTATGAACACTGGGGACTCGGAGACTGTCCTTGCTTGCAGGGGTACAGGCTGGTTAGAAGGCAAGACAGGGAAATCAGTCTTTTGTCACGTTGACCCATCTTCAGTGCTTGGCGTGGGGTTCAAATCTCTGTCTCCAGGGTGTTCAGACACTTGGAAAAGCAGCAGTTCAAGGATGAAGACTCCAAATGGGGAAGGCACAAGCTCTTCAGTCTTTATGCCATATTCTGTGATCTATCAAGGGTTTAGAGCAAGACTGGGCAAACAGTGGGCCTGTTTTTGCCGGACACAGCCAGGATTTGCACTGGTGTCATCTGTGGCCGTGGCTGGCTACAGTGGCAGAGTGGTGTACTTGCCGGAGGGCCATGTGATCTGCAGAGTGTGATATTTACTCCTGAGCCCTTTACAAAAAAGTTTGCTGACTGTTAGTTTAGAGCATCAAATGATAGAAGAAACCTAAAAAGATTAGAAATTGAGTGGCCTTCACCTTATTCTCTCCTGCACAGAAGAAGGCCAGGTGTGGTAGTACACACCTGTAGTCCCTGCTACTTGGGAGGCTGAGGTGGGAGGATCGCTTGAGCCTGGGGTTTACGCTGTAACACACTATGATCACACCACTGCACTCCAGCCTGAGTGACAGGACCCTATCTTTTTTTTTTTTTTTTAAAGAAAGACCATGTTAGGGTTTTTTTTTTTTTCTTTTAACTTTCCATTATAAGAATTTTCAGACATATACAAAAGTAGGATAGGTAATATAATAAAACCTGTATCAATTCTTTAACTCTTCCCCTTGTTCTCCCACAAAAATAAGGCAAACAGGGATAACATATATATAGTCAGTCTTCATGGCTAATCTTTGAGCACTTAGCTGTGTCCTTGGCACTGTTGTAAGTGCTTTATGATGAACTCTCAGTATCCTCATCCATCACTGCTCCACTTTACCAATGAGGAATATGAGGCAGAGATACTGAGTTTGCCAAGCCACGCAGCTGGCGTGTCTGTGCAGCTGCCAGGTACTTGGACTCCACTGGCTGTCATGGTAACTGTGTTTCTATTGACCTCTCCCCCATGGATGTGCATTTTGTAAAGTAGGATGCACGGCTCACCCTGGTAATTGATCAATGTGCAGATAATTCGGGTAGAATGAGAAAAAAGGCAGAATCCTGTATGTCCAGACTTCTTCCACTTGTGGGTCTTTCCCATATTCCCTCATGTATTTTTTTTTTTTTTTTTTTTGAGACGGAGTTTCGCTCTTGTTACCCAGACTGGAGTGCAATGGCGCGATCTCGGCTCACCGCAACCTCTGCCTCCTGGGTTCAGGCAATTCTCCTGCCTCAGCCTCCTGAGTAGCTGGGATTACAGGCACACGCCACCATGCCCAGCTAATTTTTTGTATTTTTAGTAGAGACGGGGTTTCACCATGTTGACCAGGATGGTCTCGATCTCTTGACCTCGTGATCCACCCACCTCGGCCTCCCAAAGAGCTGGGATTACAGGCATGAGACACCATGCCCGGCCTCCCTCATGTATTTTTTTCATTTCCCTAGTGGCCAGCCTGGACGATAATCCCTGGCCTTCATAACCCATTGATGCCTTGAGAAAACCAGTGACCTGTCTCCAAAGAGAAGCCGCAAAGAAAGAACTATACTGGCTTTACCTCAAGGAACTAAGCCTTGAAGCAAACCCCTTAGGACTTCCTAATTTTACTCAAAACTTTTTCACAAACGAAACACCAAAAATATCTTGGTACACACAAAATGTCATCATACAGAAGGAGTGGAGAGCATGGAGGCAGAGAAAATAGAAAAATCTTTTAATGGAAAGCAAATGAGTACTCAGAAGGGGGTGTGCTCCTAACCTTGTTATCAGCTAGGTGTGTCTCCAGTCTGCTATTAAGAAATAGTTCTTAGAAAATGAATCTAACCTAGTCTGTAGAGTACAGTGGAGCCCTCTTATCCAAGGTTTTGCTTTTTTCAGTTTTCATTTATTCATGGTGCAGTTCAGTAAAATACTTTGAGAGAGAGAAAGACCGCATTCAGAGAACTTTTATTACAGTTTGTTGTGAGAACTATTCTGTTACTGGGTTTTACTGTTAATCTCTTACTGTGCCTGATTTACACATTAAACTTTATTATAGGTGTGTAGGAGAAAACACAGCTGCTGTAGGATCCAGTGCTATCCCGGTTTCAGGCATCCACTGGAGCTCCTGCAGTGTATCCTGTGTGGATAAAGGGGGACCACTGTACATTAGCTCCCCATTTTCTAATGCTGAATATAAAACTAGCCGAATCCCCAGTGTTCTGCTGCAAGAAGCTTTGTTTATTTACTGAATGTATTCATTTATTTCATAGCTCTTTTTTTTTTTTTTTTTTTTTTTTTTGAGACGGAGTTTCACTCTTGTTACCCAGGCTGGAGTGCAGTGGCGCGATCTTGGCTCACCGCAACCTCCGCCTCCTGGGTTCAGGCAGTTCTCCTGCCTCAGCCTCCTGAGTAGCTGGGATTACAGGCACGCGCCACCACGCCCAGCTAATTTTTTGTATTTTTAGTAGAGACGGGGTTTCACCATGTTGACCAGGATGGTCTCGATCTCTTGACCTCATGATCCACCCGCCTCGGCCTCCCAAAGCGCTGGGATTGCAGGCGTGAGCCACCGTGCCCGGCTATTTCATAGCTCTTAGAATGATGTTAAGAAACTTACGTTTTTATAGAGCTTGAGACTTTAGCAGCCGTTTGCAAATACGCCATCGCATTCCCTCTCCACCACGGCTCTGACAGACTGTGAAGGTGGATTGCATTATCCTCACGTGTCCTATCACATCCCTGCTTATTCGGTTAAGCAAGTCGGCGACTGGAAGTGTAAGACTGAAGAGAACCTGGCTGTAGGTTGTCTTCTGTGTGCACAGACGCTCACACACCGACTTAGGAATTGCCTTGTTGGTAACCGCAGAGGAAGGAGCATGATCCAGTGGTCAGGGGTGTCCAGTTTGTGGCTTCCCTGGGCCAACTTGGAAGAATAAGAATTGTTTTGGGACACACACAAAATATGCTAACACTAACAGGTGATTAGTTAAACGAAAATCATGTGATGTTTTAAGAAAGTTTGCAAGTTTGTGTTGGGCTGCATTCAAAGCCGTCCTGGGCCGCATCCTTGTCCAATCCTCTTAGGATGGTTTGGACAAGCTTGTGGTAGATCTGTCCTTTCAGTTAGAATGAAACAGTGCTGGTTTTTGAATGAAGAGACTAGAAATCTAGTCCTAGCTATTCCATTAACTTTTTAGTTTTTAATCTCTTCATTTTTCCAGTGACCAAAGGCTTTTCTGGTTCTAAAAGGCCATGATTCCAAATTATTGTTAGTGACGTACATACATGCATGCATGGACACACACACACACACACACATGCTGTTGTACTGGATTTTACAACTGGTAAAGACAGTAGCTTGTAAATATTACTTATTTTGTGAAAACCAAACAGCCTTGGTGTTTAAGTCAGAAGGAACATGAGATTCACTTACAGTCTAATTCTCAGATGTCAGCGCATTGAAATTCTTGATCTACAGGATAGATTCATATCTGTGCAGGTAGTAACTTTTTATAAGTATTCACTGTTTTTCCCTTTTGTTTGTGGATGTTACTTCACTGAGCCAAATCACAAAATTAATTTTTGGCCAGAGAAGTTCTGTGGTGCTCTGTTTTTTTTTCAATGATTTATTCATATGTAGATTTACCAGGCTTTGTGTTCTTGGAATCCAGTTTGTGGAACAGTTGGATTCATGTGTTTGTGTCTCCTTAGACGACATTCCAGACTCTCCCTCTAGCCCGAAAGTTGCCCTTCTTCCACCTGTCCTGAAAAAAGTTCCTTCAGACAAGGAGAGAGACGGCCAGAGTAGCCCCCAGCCCAGCCCCAGGACATTTTCACAGGAAGGTAAGGATTTCTTTTCTCTGGGTTAGCTCCCCCCAGTGAGGGGCATTTCAGTATCGAGAAATTCATCCTGGACTTCACTCATATCTTAGAGTTTGTTAAAGTCAACATCCCTTGGGTTAA
This sequence comes from Saguinus oedipus, assembly GCA_031835075.1. Taxonomy (NCBI): domain Eukaryota; kingdom Metazoa; phylum Chordata; class Mammalia; order Primates; family Cebidae; genus Saguinus; species Saguinus oedipus. The sequence goes on along the minus strand of CM063172.1, from coordinate 4,304,955 downwards.
ACTTTTAGAAATGCAGTAGTTTCTTAGTTCAGAAACTTGATTCAGTGTTATTGATGACATTGGATCTTAATGACAAATGAAGCCGAGGTCTAACTTCTTTGCAAAAATAATTCCTAGATGTTTCTGAATTGACTTCCACCTTGTTAAGAGTTCCTTAAACAGGATGTTGTGACGTATTTGCTGCTACCTATAGATTTCTGAGTCCCATTATTTTCAACAAAATATTTTCCTCATTGTGGTCGTCACTGCTGCTGCAGTTCAGGAGCTGCACTCCCCGGCCTGAGCTACCTTGCAGCACAGTGTGCTGGCTCAGTCACAAGGTCAGACACTCCTCACTCTCGGAAGTGTGGTGCAGGCATGGACATTCTCAGGGCATCCTTACACCAATTTGCTCCTTCTGATTTGCTGAGGTTGAAGCACAGCAAGCTAATCCTGTGATGAGAATGCTTTCTTCCCAAATCAGACTGAGCTGTCAGCAGTTACTATCCGAGGCGAGGCCTGGTTGTGGCTTCAGCACACTTGCCATTTCTTTTATAGGTAATAGTCTTACCCAGAATAAGTTAATCATAAGACATCATCCTGATGTGTTACTGACTTTTGGGTTCTGTCCTATGTCATGTGTAGTGTAAATGCCATCTCTGAGCCCCACCTATAAGGAAATTCTAGAGCCACACCAGTCATCTACACCCAGAAGGCTCTCATTGTGGTTTGGGAGTTGCTATGTTTATTTTAGATTTATTTAATGCTTTAGAATTCTTTGATCTCTCTGACTCTGTTCTCTTCCTATATTGGCCTGTTTTCTTTTGTTGGTAATAGTATTGGGTTGAATTTAGTAGAAAGTGTCACTGAATACTGTCTTTGTGGCTTGGATGTCTAATGAAAACAGTAACACTGCCTGCTTTCTCATCTCCATCCTACAGATTTATTTGGTGGGTAGAAGTTTCATTCACCTATTTGCCATAAATAAAAGATGGTGGGGTTGAAACCAAAGCTGCTGAACCACTTCTGTCAAATAGAGAAACTAAAGCTTTCGAAAGGTAGCTGGTTTCTATAGTCATTTGACCTGAGGCAGATAAATACAGCATTCAGTAATAATAATCAAAGCCTTTGGAAGACTTGCTATAAAGAAAGGACCTTTGTTGGTACCAGCTCAGAGAGACTTGAGCCGGCAAGTATTCTGTGACAGTCCCGTTCTCACCACCAAGTTCCTCCCCTATTCCTACCCTAATTTTCCATCCGTTCTGCAGCTGCTGACTTTACATCTTTGCTTTTAAGGAAGCATTGGAAATGCCCAAAAGATTCAGTCGGAGAGAAAAAGGAAAGTGAGGAGGAGGTGGCAGTGCCAAGTAGGAATGTTCATTCATCTTGTCCAAAGCAATTGAAATACTGAAGGATTTGCAAAAATAGAAGAAAAAGATCAAAAGGTTGAATACAAAAATCATTGCTTTAATATTTCTGGAAAATGATGTTTTCTAGATGTCTATAGAGATCAAAACAGGGCCTAGATTAACCCACTAGCCTCACAAGTACAAATACGTAGTGCGGAGCCTCTCTAGTTAACAAAGTTGGGGAGATACTGGATACCACTGCAGGCTTTTAGCTGCTCTGAAAAAGTCAAGTGTTCTTTCCTCAGGAAGTTAGAAATAAAATGTGTTGCTCCTCAAACGTTTCAGAGCTTTAGGGGTAGATGTTTGATTTCCTTCCTCATCCTTCTCCCTCCCCCAGTAGCAAGTCTTAGGAATGGCTCACACTCCCTTCTTTCCATTCGGGCAGTAGGGATGGCTGAGCTGTTGAGACCATCACTTTCATATCTAGGATGCAGAATAAGGTAATCACAGACATCATCCCGATGTTATCGCTTGGTATTGAAATTGAACTGAAAATATAAAGTCTGGGAATAGTCTGTAAATGTCTGAGGTGGTAAGATTTTGACTTCATTTATCAGCTTGTCTGGTAAGGTGTCCCAGAAATGGCAGCCACTTGTGAGTTCTCTATTTATAAACTGTCCCTATTGTGCTCTTTTCTGTTTTCTAATCTGTTATTCATGCTGGTTATTTCATTACTTTATTTCCCTGTTCTTTGCCTCCCTTTGGACTAGCGTGCCCAACTAATTTCTGAAACAGGTAAATTGCTGTGATTCTTCTGGATTCTTCTGTAGTGAATGTGATTTTCATTAATCCATTGTGGAATCAAAATGGTAATACTGGGGCCTTTGTATTAACACTTTTTTGGGGCAGACTCAGAGCTCACCTCATTTTACACGACATTTCCATAATGTTGGCTGTTGAATTCTGTAGATAATGATATATATCTGCCCAGGACCAACACTGTAGGTTCCTCGAATCCTAGTGGGGTGGGTAAGCTGATACTTAATTTTTAATATTTATATTTTTAAGTATTAATGTCAACACATTGATGTCTGTGCTAATATAAAGGGTAAAATAATCCCTTTTCCTCAGTAGTGCAAAGAGGAGATTATTACAAAAGACATTCAGATCATGGCAGTGGCAAGCCTTCCAGTAGAGGGAAAAGATCTTCAAAACTGTCCTCCACCATTGCAGAAGAGGAAGTGAAAGCAATTGGGCACAGGAAGTCACAGCCAACAAATGGTTAGAGCCTTCAATTATCATCCCTCACTGACCCGCAGCTTATGAACTGGCACTAACAAAAACAAACTGTAACTGAGTAACTTGTCATGGGACTGGGTCAGGGATTAGTCATACAAGAGAGTTTTGTTTGTGTTTTTGTTTTTTTCTAAATCTCAACAGGATGGTCCTTTTATTTGAGGCAAATATATATATGTATATTGACTTAAAAATCTAAAATTAGAAATTCTTATGACGAAGATCAAGTTACTCTGGTGACTTGTCCTTTCAAATTTTGGTGATCATGCAAGTTTATTTTTATAATCAGGGTTAGACCTCCTATTCTCTTCCTTCATAGCTTTACTCTCCTGTTAGGTTTTAACTGTAGTTGGATCAGAGATTTTTAGGATGACAGACGTTATATCCTTAGAGAATACTGACCTAACATCTTACACCCTTTCAGGAAGGGGTCAGTAAAAAGTCAGCGGCTCGATGCAGACATTGGGCTATGCACATGATCTTTCAGTGGCCGTTTTGTCACCCTGAGTAAGAAAGAAAAAGTACCAGTTAACTTGTCCACCTTCAGGAACAATTTATTCCGTTTTCTAGGAGTTACTGACTTCTGTCTTTCATCTGCCCCTGTAGTAAATTCTGTAAAGTTCTGTTCAGGTGATAACAATCCCAAGAGACAAAAAGGAGACAGATGTCAAATCGGCTTTGACATCCAGTGGGATATTTAAGAACAAGTATTCCTGACTCAGAGAAAAAAATACATCATTTTTGTGCCTAAAGTACTCATCTCCTCCCTGGTTAATAAAACTTTTTATAAATATGACTTCAAAAATCCTTTAAAGGAAATCTTAGTATCTTTAAAGGACTTCTGCTTTTAGAATGTGGCTCTTTTCTTCTTATAAAACCATATGGGGATAATAGATGTATATATTTAGGCTCCCGGGAATTATATGTGGCCCAGCATTCTGGCTGTAACAGCATGTCCTTCACTGCCTCCCAAGAAAGCCTTTCAGAATACAAGCTAATGGGAGTGACCTTGTTGTAGGGATACGTCCTCTTCATTGCAAAGGAATAAACCATTGTCAAATTTTCACTCTTTGCTATTGATAATAAAACACTTCACAGCTTAACAGCCCAGTGAGTTATGATACCTGAACTGGAAACTGTTGTCTTTGAGAACTTTCTTTGATACAGGTTTTAAAACAAAAAAGCATCTACCAACTGCCTGCCAGGGATATTTGGAGCCTGCCTTTTCAGCCAGTGCCATGAGATCAGCCACGTGTGCTCACTTGCCTGGGGTTCCAGCGTGTACTAGATAGGTGGTGGGGTGGGTTAAAGACACCACTGAGAGCGTAAAGCAAAGTATATAGGACACATAAGGATAAAACATTCTGTTTGGGCCGGGTAGCTCCTGCCCTACAGAAAGCCAATTGACTTGACCCTTTACTTTTACAGAAATTCCTATGTAGTAGATTTGCTTATAGACACATAGTTACAATAACTCCTCCTACATGAAAGTTTCTCTCACATTACCAGAAAAATCTCTATCTTCAGTCCTAGAAAAGTTACATAAATAAACACCTAAGACATTTATTTTCTGACGAGTTATTTTTGAGAATTTATTTATTTATTTATTTTTCGAGACGGAGTTTCGCTGTTGTTACCCAGACTGGAGTGCAATGGCACGATCTCGGCTCACTGCAACCTCTGCCTTCTGGGTTCACGCAATTCTCCTGCCTCAGCCTCCTGAGTAGCTGGGACTACAGGCACACACCACCATGCCCAGCTAATTTTTGTATTTTTAGTAGAGACGGGGTTTCACCATGTTGACCAGGATGGTCTCGATCTCTTGACCTCGTGATGCACCTGCCTCGGCCTCCCAAAGTGCTGGGATTATAGGCGTGAGCCACTGCGCCCAGCCTTTTGAGAATTTATTAGGCCAGAATCTCTGTCTCTGTATTGCCTGTTTTGTTAAGAACACCTAAGGCTGCATAGATGTTTTTAGATTCTGGAGCTTTACATTTGAACTGTTGTTTTCATTGACTTATGTCACTTGATTATTAACAAAGCACCACTGATGAAATGTTCCTTCTTCAACAGGCCACTAAAAGCACTTTATAGAACACAAAAAGAGGTGCCCCCTCCCCACCCTGCCACCTGCCGCCCAGTGCCCACTGATCATCCAGTGAGGCTTTGTGTTAGAGTAAAAAGGGGACAAACGCAGAGGTAACCCAAATTATGGAAAAGCAAGGAGAAGAAACTCTGTATCTGTCTCAGATTTGTTCATGACCTGCTTAGCTTAAAATTCTCATTGCGAGGGGCTGGTCAAATGACAGAATTAAATAGGACCATCTTGTATTATTTTTCTGCATTGATTTCTTGAAATAATGACAGGCATTAAGAAGCAATTTTTACAGGAGCTTCAATTTAAGCAATTTTATGAATAATTTTTTAATTATATTTTGTTAGTGCCGATTCCTAGCATTTGACTGTCTTCACCTGTGAGAGCTGCATAGCAGTCTGCTTTCTGAATAGTTCCTGGTTTAAAAAAATGACATTTAGCACATCAATTCTGTTAAATAATTGCATGTACTTACTTTTAAGTCTTTTAAGAGCAGCTTTGTATACACTAAAATGCTTTCTTATTTTTTTAAATCATGTATTCATGAAACAAACAGAGGCTATTCTCAAATACTGTTCTCAAAGCATGCTGCATATTTTTATCATGAATATTATGTTTTAATTGTGTGGCTATTATATTAATTTGACAGTTAAAATGCTTAATTTCTTTTACTAAAAATATTTGAAAGCACATTTTTTTCATTTCGTATCATTTCCTCTCTACATTTAATTATAAGTTGTTATGTTTTTGTAACAGTATATCCTATTTTCTTGAAGAAAATAGTGCTTTTGGTTTTGACTGCATTGTAATGGCTCCTTTTGTACAGGGCATCCTATTCTGAGATTCCTTTTCTATGTAACTTGTCTCTTCCATAATCCGAGCTGCAGCCAATACATATTTGGCTGTGACTTGCAGACTGTAAGCCAGTGCTCTGCTCTACTTTTTCCACCAGATTCAAGTTCTGCTTCCCTTAAGTGAGTTCTTGAAGATAAATTTAACGGTTGGCATTTTGGGCTCTTGATAGAAAGTATAAAAAAAATCAGGGCCAACTACTGAATGCTATTTTAAGGTCATAGTGTTTTTCTTGTGGAAAATATGGATGTCAGTGGAGCTCACAATGGAGAAAATACCAAATTTTCATGATTCTCTAATTCTGCATTTATATGCATATTTCAGATTCTTTAAAATTATCTCATATATGCAATGTCAAATCATCTTCAAGAATGACAGATTTCATGTTCAAGCGTCTCTATAACAGTTACTGCCACTATAGACAGGATGTATGTATACATGGAGTGTTTGTGTTGAATAATTACCTGTTCATTTACTCAATTAACTTTAATAGTGTGTAAAATGGTGATAAATATGTGTGTAGACACAGGCTTAGAGATGCTCCAGCACTCTTAATACTTGCATTGAAGAAGTGTTTGTGGAATAATCGGATTTCTTTTTCACCCTGTTAAAATCAAGCATTAAATCAAGCTGCCTAAGAGGAGCTCTGTTTGAATTTGTAAAAAGTCTAAATCTTATAAATATTAAAAAATAAATTCTAGCCAGGCATAGTGGTTCACATCTGTAATCCCAGCACTTTGGGAGGCTGAGACTGGAGGATGGCTTGAGGCCAGGAATTTGACATCAGCCTGGGCAACAAATGAAATTCTGTCTATACAAAAAATAAAAAATTAGCTGGGTGTGGTGAGGTACACCTGTAGCCTCCCCTGCTCTGGAAGCTGAGACAGGAGGAGCCCTGGAGCCCAGGAGTTTGAGGCTACAGTGAGCTATGACTGAGCCAAGTGAATTTCGGCCTGGACAACACTCAGTATCTGTAAATGGATAAATGCATAAATGCTTGCATGCTTACATACATGCATACGTTCATTCTGGAGTTTTAAGTTTCAAACAGACATAATTCTATTTAGACCATCCTTTGATAGAGGCCTGACTAAACCTACTTCAGTATAGTTGTAGTTGACATCTTAATTACAGGGAATCAAATAGATGTTCCCTTAGGGCTGGAAAACAAACAGCAAAGAAGTTTCCCCTAGAAGTTGTTGACGTTAAGGATCTCGTCCCTTAGGGATGAGGCTGGAGGCTAAAAGGCAGACCGCTGTGACTTTCAGACTCATCACATTAATTGCTTAACTTTAGCTCCTCGATCTCATTAGTTTTTCTGTCCTTGAATGGTGCTTACCTCCTGGGCTATGAACATGGCATCCTGCTACTAGTCTCATCACATGCACAGTCACAATTGGTAGAGTTTAATCAATGGAGGTGAATATACTTAGAACGAATTTCTAAATAAAGTAAGCACCATAGTGAAATTCTTTGACAGCCCCCTTGAAAGAATATGTCATCCTTCCCCCTACAGTCCCTGAGTCCTGGAGAACTGGGGAGCCCAGTGTCAGTGAGTCAAAAGAATCAACATTTAGGAGACTGAGGGACAGCCTACTTTTTGCAGGAAGATTTCTGTGTTGGATGTCTTTGAATTTTAATCATGTCTGCTCGAATGAGCCTTGTCTGTCGGGTTGTCTCGGTTTTCTGTGACATGAACAATTGTTGGTTACTTGAATTTCTCCAGTTTTAGACAGTACTCTGATGTCGTGTCAGACAACATGAATTAGACCTGAGATTGCCAGGAAACAAAATATTGGGAAGAATGAAAAGTTTGATTATCCTTTAAATCTAAGAATTAGAACAAATGTATTTGCTCTGAAGACAAAGGAGCAGCATATTTATTTCTTCCCTTGAATTTACAGTGTGTTTTTGAGTCATTTGATAGAGATGAACAACTTATTTTGGTTTTAAAACAATGAAAAACTATTTTCTAGCAGATCTCACAAGATATGCTCTAGTTTGGGGTTGGGTTTATTGCAAAACGTTTTCAGGATAAAGATAATATAAATCTTCCCACTTTCTTTTGTTCTTAGTAATTAAAGGAGTTCCGTCTATTGGTATCAAATTGGTTTTGTGATAAAAGGCCAAATATTTATAGACATTTACTCACCTCATTCTCCAAACCTGGCCTACTGACAGCTTTGAAAGGACCAAACAAGTGTATTTAATTTTTTTACCCAACACAAGCTTAAAAATAGAAATAGCACTTCAGTTTGGGTGACAGAGCAACACCCTCTTTCTAAAGAGAAAAAGAAAAAATAATAGAAATCAATGATAATATTTCTTTGCTGCCTTCTTCCCCCAGTTTGAGAATTTGCCTGAAACTGTCAGACGTAAAGAAGACAGAATTTAAGAAATTACACACTTTATTATCAGATTTGAAAGATTTTTTTCTTTTCAGAATGTTGAGTCATTTCCATTTAATTTCATTAGCTAAAAATTAAAATTTTTATTGTCTGTATAGCAGAATCTGGCTCTAATACCAGTATTGGCAAGAGAAGTACTCTATTAGGTTTGCATTTTGACTCTTAGGTTTAATGAGCTTGCACTTCCTGAAATACTCTTCAGTGGGTTAAACATTTTAATAGCCAGCTCCTGGCAAGATGGAGGTTTTTTTTTTTTTAGCAGTATGCAAAAATCAAGGGATTAGAAGCATCAGATGAATCCTATAGCTTTTAAAGGGCTGACGAAGTGCGTTCCTGTTTGGACCATTTGAACTTCCGAGTGATGTGATAGCTGTCCTCTTCCTTCAGGCTGCACAAAGTATGTGGGTTTAGTATTTTTAGCTCAAGAGCTGTTTATACAATAGACAAGATGAATAGTGTTTAATAATCCTTAATAGCTATGCTGGAGTACAGCATTCGAATCTTTTCCCCAGGTATCACAGCAGTGAAGTCATGTTCTAGTTGGAAAGAACATGGGCTTTGGAGAGACAGATCTTGTTTAAATCCTGGTTTCAGTTTTACAAAACCGACCTTACGGAAGGTAATTGTGAGGAGTAGCGATAATTAAACAGTGAGTGCCTAACATACAACAGAGGCTCCGTTCCAGTAACGATTCTCCCATCATTGCTTTGTAAAGCCTCAGTAGATTCCTCATGTTTATGTGTAATCAGAGCAGGCAACAATTATGGTAATTCTTTTACCTGGAAGGTGATTCCAAAATGGTTGAATGTGTCATAAGCAGTATTTAATGCATTTTCACTAGACTTCATTCATTTCCTAGAGGGTGAAACTAAGGCTTTCTGAGTCACAGAAAGGTCTGACAAAGATTTCTGGGGACTTTGCTGATACCCTGCCCCACGAGCAGGAATGACAAACCCTAAATCATCTGCAAAAGGCATCTAGTGGGATATCTGTCCAGCCAGCTTCTCGTCAAGGCTCTGTCTGCCCTGTTCTCTCTGCCACGTGAGGGTGCAGCTGTGGCTGAGGAGGTCACCAGGGGCTGAACAGCTTCAAAGCCGTCCTCCCTCCTGGCATCCCCCTCTATTTCCCCACCATCCTTGCCTGAGGGGTCCTCACCCTCAGATTCTTGTCCACATCTGTGAGGGGTTCACCCTGTCATAGACTGTGTTTTTGTGTGTGTTTTCTTGTTTTGTCTCTGCTTTGTTGGTTGGTTTTACATTTCTGTCTAGAGTCTCCAAACATAATAGCCAGTTTGTTTCTAAGAAAGTTCACCCTGACCCCCTCTCCTCCCCCAAATCTTCAAGGCTCCTGCGTCTCAGCCCATTGTCAGTCAGGCCATTGGTATTACTTTGTCAATAAACTGTGCGACTTCCCTTTCTATTTCAGTTTCAAGGAGAAGCTGGGGCCAGCAGGCCCAGGAGTATCAAGAACAAAAGCAGCGGTCCTCCAGTAAAGATGGCCATCAAGGCAGCAAATCTAGTGACTCCGGGGAAGAAGCAGAAAAAGAGTTTATTTTTGTGTAAAGGTCACCCATGCAGAAGGCTTCCTGTGTGGGGTGCTTTGGTAGCCATCAGAGAGGAGCAGGGGCAGCACCTCTTCTTCCCAGGCATTCTCTCGGTGCTTTTTTCTCTTGTTTTTTCTTTATTTCTCCCCCTACTCCTAAACCCTGCCTTTTTTTTTTTTTTTTTTTTTTGTATAGAAACAAATCCATTTCTTGGTAATCGAAGCACATTTCTTTGGTCTTCCTCCAAGCCTTGGCATTTGATTTCTAAGCATTCCTTTATATGCCTTTAATGAAAGCCAGCAATTATCCCATGGGCCCTACTTGAATTTCTCTGAGGCAGCTACAGATTGCCCTGCAAGATGAGTTTTTGGAGATAAATGAAATAACTGGACACACACTCACACAAATAACACCGCAGCAGACCGCAGCGTACTGCTGAGTGTACCTGTGTCGAATCCGCACAGGACTCCGTATAGCAATTTATTCTTGATGTTTGCAATTGCACATGTAATTATATTAACAGAGCACACTAATCATTTGTGTAAATTATATATATTAGATCTTGGGTATGGTTTTTACATTCTCCCATGGGAAACTACTTCCTTCCTGGTGTGGAATTGTACGTTTAAAGCTTGGTTGGTGATCTTTGCATACCATCAACCAGCACAGCTGAGAACAGTGAGAAAGGCCCACGGCTGATTTTACCATGTGCCCAGATTAATGTATATAGTTGATTGGAATGAGGTTTTATGAATATTCATGTTTTTGAAGGCCTTTAATTTCTGTCTGCATATTAGCTTTTAATGTGTGATTTTAAGAGAGAATACTTTGACACCTGTAAAAATCAAAATACTACTCTTTATAAGACATTTCACAAATATTCACTTACATTACAGGCTGGAAGTATTTTATTCATATGTATATTTATACCAATAAAATGATTTTACAAGTGGAATCTGGACCTTCTCCAGTTACATTTTTAGTCTGGACTCGCTCAGGGTGGTGAACTTTGGTTTTGTTTCCAAAATCCGCAATCATCAAACTTCTCAGATAACCAATCCGGGAACCGTTACCTTCAAAATGAAGAACTTACCAATGCCACTGCCTGTTTTCACCTCTGGGAAAAATGAAAATATTTACCAGAAGAACATAGAATTATGAGTTTGGTGGAGCTCCCATTACCATTAGTAAGGGTCATACGAGGGATGCAAGTATGCAAAGAAAGATGGTTTGAAGAGTTGCAGGCTGTGGTTATCTATTGGAAAAAAGAATGACAGAAGGTGGGTCGGCATGACGTGGCTGTTTGCCTCACCCTCCTCCACCTGGTGCCTGGCATGAGTAAGTACCCATTGTGTAGACGGGATGCTCTGCTGCCTTTGCATGATCTCGTGAGGGCAGAAAGACACAGGATTGGTTTCTCCAGCTGCAGCTCTGCTGTCATCAGTGCTGATGGGAACAAGCACCCTAATGGCTGCCACACTGGGAGAAGCATCAGAAGACAACGATGAGCACGATGCCTCCATGAGCTAAAGGCTATGAGGACAGAGACCCATAACCCAAGCAGAAACAACACAGTGGGACGGAACCATACTCATTACCAGCACTGCTGTGGGAAGGGGGTTACGTCTGCCTGTGCTGCTCAGGAACCTCAGAGGAGGCCGTGTTTGTGCAAGGCCTTGAAGTCATACCTTCCTAAGTGCAGGAACAGTGTCTGGATCTTGGTCATACCCCTGTAAATGTATAATGTGACCCATGTTAGACGATAGAGAATAATAGGAAGATACAGAAGGTGCTCACAGAGCAGTCAAGTTCACATTCACTGAGACCGCTATGTGGTAAAAGGCACACGTGCTGCTGGTTAGGACCTCTCTGGGTCTCAGCATGAGAACTATTCTCAGACAGCTGAGAGAAGCCCAGATAGTGAGTAGCCTTGGTGCTTTGCTATGTAGTTGGATCCTGACTCTATGCAGTAGAAGCCATTGCATTTTTTAAGCAATAATGTAATCAGAGCTAAGATGTATAGAGATAAACCCTATAGATTAGAGGCAGGCATCCAGTGAAGTGGCTGAGCAAGGATCCTTAATCACTTTCCCTCCGCTTGTGGTGGCCTAGAGGTGCCCACTCAGATGCTCCTTCAAGAGAACTTGGCTATGGGGAGCATGTGGGGGCCGACCATGCTGAGGATCCAGCTGCCACATCTCAGACCCTCTCCAGTAGTTGTACTGCGGCCAGGCCACACGCAGTCCCCTGGCTTCTCCCTGCCAACTCCCAAGGACATTTGGTTCCCTAGGGCTGCCCAACACAGGACTCTGCTGGGCAACTGTTTCTCTAGTGCCCTCCTGCATCCTGGCCAAGGCTTTCTCAGGGCTGCACCAAAGCTCTCCCTACCCACATCTCCTTTCCTCATTCCCCATCTTCTTTTATAGGTGATCAGCCTGAATGTGGTTTGAAGGCAGTCCCTTCTACGGCAGCCCACTTTAATCCTTCACAGCCATTTCCCCCAGTAAATAAGTATTCTGCAGTCTAATCCCATCTTGGCACATGCTTCTTGGAGAGCCTGGACTGACATACATCTCTATATTCTGGCAGCCATCAATCAAGAATATATGCACTTTGGGAAGTCAAGGTTGGTGGATGAACTTTGAGGTCGGGAGTTCAAGACCAGCCTGGCCAACATGGTAAAACCCCATCTCTACAAAAACTACAACAATTAGTTGGTCATGGTGGTGGGCACCTGTAACCCTAGCTACTTGGGAGACTGAGGCAGGAGACTCACTTGAACCTGGGAGGGGGAGGTTGCAATGAACTGAGATCATGCCACTGCATGCCAGCCTGGGCAACAAAGACTTCATCTAAAAAAAAAATATATGGAAAAGCAACTTAACCATGTACATCTGCTGTGCTGGTGGCTAGCAGATCTTTCCCCAAAATGTGTGGGCTTTTGTGTTTGTGTTGTGAATATATTAGAATTTGTGACATGTCCCTGAAAGAAAGATGCCCTTAAGGCAGAGTGTACTAACTAACTTCTCGAGGTCCTTTGGGATTTTGACACAACAGACACCACCTTGATTCCTGTTACCCTTGTAAAGTGCCAGTAGAAGTGGAGAGCCATGCCTGCCTCCGGGAACCCGGTAAAGCTAAGTGTTGGAGCAGCAGTGGAGCCCATCAGGAGCTATGGCTCCCAGAGAACCCACTTGGACCAGCCAGATGAGCAAGGGTAGGAGCCTCCCAGAAAACCCCTAGAATACTAAACCACAGATACTCTTTTCTTTGTGCCATGTTTAACACTTAAGAATGAGAAGGATTTCATAATTCACCTCTCGGATATACAAAGCAGGGGCCAAATAATCTAGGAATTGTTTTATCACTTATTCTTGGGATGCATTCATTGTGCAGCTTTTGAGCACGCTGACTTAACGAATTTTATTTTTACTTAACATAGGTCAGTTTGGGTCTCCTAGCAAGGGACCCAGTTGGCCAGCAATCGGTGGGGCATGTGTCAAGTGGTGGCAAAAACTCAATTGTAACTAAAAATTGGCTGGAAGAGGACCACAGACACGTGGGGGCAGACAACTCATAGTGGGTAAGACAATCCCATGACTTTGACCCTGCCCTGTGTTAGCTCATTTCCCCAGGTGATCCAGCTCCTTTTGTTAGCTATTCACTTTAACACTCCATCTGCAAAACAGCATTCCCAGAGAAGAGAAACAGAATACTTTTTTTTTTTTGCAGAGAAAGAAATGGATGGCAACAGGAAATCTCAGTAGGCAGGACAACCCTGATTTTCACCTGAGACATTACACCTGTTCTCAGTCCCAAGTGTGAAAATCCTAAATTGAGGTGTCCTTGAAAGGATATTTCTGTTGAACACTTTTTGACTTGCTAGATTGAGAGCACTGCCGCAGTGTGGCCGTGCAGTCAAAGCCACGTGGCCTTTATTTATTCTCAGTCTTTCTTTGCTCTTTCCCTCAGAGCAAGTACATGAACCGGTGCCTTCAATAGCTATAGGTTATAATGCTGGCCTTCATTTGTACTCTCTATGAAAGGTGCTGTGAAAACAGTAGAGGTTTCCTAGATGCTCACTGTTTTCGCTGCTGTGTTTAGGGTCCTGCTCCTCCTGAATTATTCCACCTAAAACCCTACCTTCCTGAATTCTTTAGCCCAGAACCCTACCCCTTGGCCAGACTGCTAAAAACCAGAGCAGGGAGGCAAACTAGTGAACACGAAGAGCAGTGGAAGGGAGGGGATCTTTTCTAGCAGTGGGAGGGAGGGGATCTTTTCTCTCCCTCTTTCTGGTGTTTTGATTTTTTGTTTGTCTCTCTTGAGTTTTGACTGAATGAAGCAAAACTGTAGCTAAAAGCCAGGCTTTGGGGCGGCCCGGTCTGTCCTCCCCACTGATGGTATAGGCTGGACAAACAGTCTGCTCAGTGAGATGCGTCGTTTTAACATCCCAGCCTTCTGCGACTCTGCTCCTGCACACCACACGTCACAAAGCTGAGAATAGGAACGGGCTCCGCTCACGGAAACAGGCCATAATTCCATCTGCTGGGGCTGTAATCAAGGTGAGTTAAGAGGTATGCAGTGTTTGCATCACATACAAATGTGGGAGAATGGGGGAATTCGGCTTCTCTGCAAAGGGTTATCACTGGCCCAAAGCCAGGGTAGTCTGCCTGAGTTTTGAAATGTTGATCACTATCTAAATCACTAAGCCTCAAAATGTAGGACAAAGCATTTGAGACACACGGATTGCATCTCAAGATTTCTTAGTCTGAGGTCAGATTGTGTGTTATTTCATAATCACAACTGAAAATTGTAGCTTCCTTTCCTTTTTAGGGCAATTTAATAAAGATTAAATCTCTAAGCCACAATGGAAAATCTGTCTCATGAAGAAACTCTCCCTAGTCAGAGATTCTTGAAATCAGTAGAAACAAAATGTGTTTTTTTTTTTAAGTACACTGTCCTTCTGTTATTGCCCAGTGGCACGTTTGAATAGGACCAGGGTAATCCATATACACTTTCCATTTACAGTTTGAATTAGGTTTAACTCACAGCAAAGCCGTCACTTACACTGGGTACACACGGCTTACACTGGGGCCTGTTCCATGCCTCCACACCCAAACCACTACTTGCAGGATTAGGCACAACTTTGCACCCCCTGTGACATACAGTGATTGTGAGGTCTCTTCTAACAGTAAGAGCACACACTTAACCATAGTTTCTGGAGATGTGAAGAAAAGAATTCTCTCAAAGACAGAAGCATTGTCAGGGTGAAGGCCACTTCAGGTTGCCTCTCATCGGATCACAGTGGCCTGGATGCAGAAAACCCACTGCTGGGAAGATGTGCTTGACCTTCTAGACATTGAATCCCTGCAGACAATTCAGAAATGAACCGCACAGGCATTCTTCCATGCAGGAGTGTCCTTACCTACAGCAGTGAGGACATGGGAGGTGTCCGTGCAGGCAGAAGCTCATCTTGTGGACATTGCTAGACTGTTCCCAAAGGGTCAACAGGTCTCCCATGCTCTTCCCTCACATCCTCAGAGGAGTGGGGAGAAGAGACAGACTGCTTTCCACTTACTGAAAACAAATAATTTAAGTGGACATTTGACCCTTTAGCCTGACCTGTCCTCACTGAAGCCTGTCCTCTCTGTGATCAAGTCGTTTTGAGGTTGGCTCATCATGCACCATCTTCTCCTTTCTCCAGGTGACCTTCCTCTCTTCCAAAGCTACAATCCCACCTTTGCATGCTGTTTCCCTCGTCTTTTGCTTTAATTCCATCTCTTTACAGCATTGTTAAGGTGACTCATGGGCATCAGAAATTTGTTATGTAACATGCATAATTCATGAGCATAGGGTAGCCATACACCATGCCTAGAAATGAGATAATTCAATTCGATGACACCTGGACAGATCTCTCACTGGAGACAGAGGACCAGAACCCCCTGCCTTTCCATTTCCACAGAGCAGAGACAGATTTTGTCCAAAGGGCACTTAGCTAGTTTGCTCTTACTGCATCCCAGGCACCTTGAGGGAGCCTTCGTTGCCTATACTGACTAGGTGTGAGGGCAGCGGGGACCATTTGCAAGTACGAATATGATTCGCTGGCTGAAACCACTGGTCGGCACTCCTCGCTGAAGCCAGCACTACTGTGGCTCAGGCACACTCAGCAGAGGAGACCAGTTCCTCCACCTGCTACTAATTGTCAAAGCTCTAGACAGAGTGCGTATCCTGCATGCCATGGGCTGGGGAGAATGCCGGGCATCAGTCTGTGAGCTTGAATTGTGAAAAAAAAAAATGGCTTCTTTATTTTCATTAGCCTCCTTTGCAATTTAGAATTTCTTCCAGTTATTAGCATGTCCAACTATAATAGTATTAACAGTGCCCGGGACAATGTAAATCATAAGCATTTTTAGATCAGTTTATTTAAAGAATTAATAAAGCAATGAGTTAACATCTAAATCA
Organism: Saguinus oedipus; assembly: GCA_031835075.1. Classification (NCBI taxonomy): domain Eukaryota; kingdom Metazoa; phylum Chordata; class Mammalia; order Primates; family Cebidae; genus Saguinus; species Saguinus oedipus. The sequence continues at coordinate 4,288,971 of CM063172.1, read as the reverse complement.
AGCTTTAATGTAGCCTAATAACTGTGTTTCAGTATTATTAGTTTCCTCTATAATGCCCTGTATTCTACTTTATTTGTATGAAATATTTGCTATGAGGGCCGGGCGTGGTGGCTCAAGCCTGTAATCCCAGCACTTTGGGAGGCTGAGGCGGGTGGATCACAAGGTCAAGAGATTGAGACCATCCTGGTCAACATGGTGAAACCCCGTCTCTACTAAAAATACAAAAAAAAAATTAGCTGGGCATGGTGGCGCGTGCCTGTAATCCCAGCTACTCAGGAGGCTGAGGCAGGAGAATTGCCTGAACCCAGGAGGTGGAAGTTGCGGTGAGCTGAGATTGCGCCATTGCACTCCAGCCTGGGTAACAAGAGTGAAACTCTGTCTCAAAACAGAAAAAGAAATATTTGCTATGAGGAGGAGTCCTGAGACTTCATCAGACTACCGGAGAGATGATGGTCCAAGCGTGGGTAGAAACCAACGCGACCACCCCAGGCCTCGCAGGGCAGGGCAGGAGTACTTTCTGGAAAGTGAGCTGGAAAAGGTTCTTCTCATGGACATGTATTCCTTTCTCTTGTCTTCCATGCTGTCTCCCATCCTCCTGTACCATACGTGCTCATGAGAATTTTCTTTAATGGGTCTTAAAAATGTGTAAAAATTAAGTTAATACCTGTGAGGAGAACATGATTCCAAAGTTGAAACAGGATCTGAAACTGCATTGCCAGGCATTGTCTTCCTGGCTGGTCGGGAAGGAGAGTGAAGCAGGCTCAGGTACGTGCGCCTTCAGCCCCTGTTCAGGCACAGGTAGAGAGACAGCTTTCCTCCACCACAGTGAATGGTTACAGGACTTTGTCTTCCAAGACAGGGAATACGAAGCTGTTTTAAATGTAGATTTTCTTAGTATTTAGGTATGGTGAGGTCAACACCTCAAGAGACAACTACTATTGAAAAGATGAGGCCGGGCGCAGTGGCTCACGCTTATAATCCCAGCACTTTGGGAGGCTGAGGCGGGCGGATCACCTGAGGTCAGGAGTTGGAGACAAGCCTGACCAACATGGAGAAACCCCATCTCTACTAAAAATGCAAAATTAGCAGGGTGTGGTGGCACATGCCTGTAATCCCAACTACTGAGGAGGCTGAGGCAGGAGAATCGCTTGAACCCGGGAGGTGGAGGTTTTGGTGAGCCAAGACTGTGCCATTGCACTCCAGCCTGGTCAACAAGGGCGAAACTCACCCTCAAAAAAATAAATAAATAAAAATCTCCAATTCCTCACAGTTCCCAAGAAAACAGGGCACACCATACCATGCAGGGCCACATGGAGAAGCGCCAGGTTTGGTCAGGAGGCAGCGGGAGGTAGAAGGAAATGTGGGCAAACACTCTTACTGTGTTTCCCATGAGAAAGAATGAGTGAGGTCAGGTACGCAGGCTTAGGATTGCTAGTTTGAATAATTTCAGAGGGCTCAGGATAGAGCAACTGTCCTGAGCTGTCTAGTACCTGGCCTTGGGGTGTTTGTGGTGGGAAATAGTAGCCTGGAGTGTGAGAGCCCACTTCCACTTAAAGGTGGTTGTGGGGTGGGGAGACGCTGGATTGGTTAGTTTGCATATGAAAGGCACGCTTCCAGGTGCCTCTGAGAAGTGGCTAGCCCTGAGAGAGACAGTCCCTTTAGTGTCAGCAAAGCCCCAAGATACAGAATTACAGAAAATTGGCCCGTCATGTTGGCTCACGCCTGTAAATCCCAGCACTTTGGGAGACCAAGGCAGACCAGATCATGTGAGACCAGGAGTTCGAGACCAGCCTGGCCAATATGGCTAATACAAAAATTAGCCAGACACAGTGGTGCACACCTGTAATCCCTGATAATGGGGAGGCTGAGACACAAGCCTTTGCTTGAACCCGGGAGGCAGAGGTTGCAGTGAGCTGAGATCACACCCTGCACTACAGAGGCAACAGAGTGAGACTGTCTCAATAATAATAATAATAATTACAGAAAATCAAAAGGTGTAATTAATGCAAAGGCCACCTAACATTCCTGGCTGAAGGGATGGTGCATTCTGGAGAGAATGCGTGCCCTTTCCACTTCTTAGGTGAGTAAGTTAATATTCATTAGTAGAGACCTGAGCCATGACAAAAGCAGGACATGTAGAGCCTCACGTTAAGATGAAAACGGGTCTCCTGAGCATCTTTCCAGCACCCTGGCCTCTTCCTGCTCTCCACCACACCACTTACCTCCTGTGGGTGGAAAAGCTCAGCTTTCCTGAACTTCTGGGTCCCAGGTGCCTCTGAGGCCTGAGCAGAGGGTTAGAAACCAACACCCTTGAGTGCCTTAGGGTCTGAGTGCAACCTGATGGTCCAGAAGTGGCTGGCCCAAAGAAGACTGGGGGTGACTGGCCCGTCCGAGAAGGAAAAGCAATGGACTTGCTCTTGTGGCTACAGGAGCACCCACTCTGGGGTGTTGCTGTGCAAATGCCTTGTTCTGAATAGGCCTTGCAAACCGTTCGTTCCAACCTTCTAATAACTTAAAAAAGAAATCAGTGTCACTAATGAGTTTAATTGAAACAGGAGGGAGAGATTTTAAAAAGTTCTGGGGGCATGAACATGCTCATTAGATTGATTATTCCTGGAAAAGGCAAAAGGAAGAAACTTCCTCTCACTAAATCTAATTTTATTTAATTGAACTATGGGAAGAAGTTAGCTCTCCAGTCACTGGCGAAAGGCAAGCAAAGCAAGACCCTGAGGTTAATGAGGGGATGTCAGTGCCGCTCAGATGCCTGGCACTGCCGGTTGTTAGCGTTAACGTATAGGGAGCCCAGTGGCAGCAACTGACACAAGCTAAGCCGGAAAACCCACGTGCGGTTTAAGCTCTGTGCACCTTTTACACTAGCATGCTGCTTTGTGTTCAAGCTACAAGGAACAAGGCTGAGTGTCCACCGTGCTGAGATTTCCCCTTTGACTGTGGACAAGACTGGGGCCATCGTTACTATGACAAGATGTGCTGCGGATTAAGGGGGAGGAAGACTGTGTGCCTTACTGTCTGGTTCCCTTCTCCGGAGAAGGCCAAAGAACCACACAAGACATCTGAAGATTGAAGGGACCTCCATCATTCAATCACAGCATCAGACTCTGCACGTCTGTGACCCAATCTGTTTCGACGATCCCCTCAGGGGTAGTTCCATTGAATAGGCTTTGGAGCGTATTTCCTCTCTCTATACCTGACTCCTGAGAATATCGAAATACAAATCAAGCTTCTTGCCAGTTACGGTTTCTCATTTTGTTAGCTTGTTCAATATTTGTTGAGCGCCTGTTATGTAACAGGAAACGGTCTGAGTGTTCGTCTCCTAAGACCACATCTCCCCATCCTTTGGCTCTTGGAGTTGGATTAATGGAGCTGAGGGAACATAAATTGGTGAATGACATAGTTTCACACATGCTCTGCAGAGCAAGGGACTAGGCCGTGACTGGGACAACTATTCGGTTATGAAAGAGCTTTTCTTTTCTACATTACTGTTTTGTATTAACTTATGCTCCCCAGTTGTGGTGGACACTGCAATGCAACACTCAGATCTCCCATTAGGAATAACGGATTTGTAAACTCAGCTGCCACTGGCAGACGACTTCAGCTGTCTGCTCCCTGAGGGAGCTGTCTTGGCTGAGAGCCAGCTATTGCAAGGTCACACGCCCGGCAGCTCATCTAATACCTGATCAGTGTGTAAACATGAAAGTCCAACCCCTCACCTCAATTCGAAACAGCTGTGAAAAATCACCCCATCTTCAGAATTCAGGTAGGCTGAGGCCTCCATGGTGACGGCATCACAGCTCAACTTTCCCTTTGCGCAATCCTACCTCCTTCCTTTCCTTCCCATCCACAGTTGTTGATTCCAAGAGCACCCCCGACAACCCTCTTGCACACCAGTCTCCAACTCAGAGCTAGCTTTCTGGTGAACCCATCCTGTGAAAACTGAAAAAAAAAAAAAAAAGAATTTAAAGAGGTTCAAATTTATGTTGAACTTACAGCAGGAGACATGTATAGTTCATATTCAGCATTCAGTGAATGGGCTTCACTAAGGCTCTGCAAACTCACGGTACACCCCAGGATGGCATTGGGGAACCCAAGGAACCTGCTCTTCTTATTCAGTCTCGTTTCCTTTTTTTTTTTTTTTTTTTTTGAGACAGAGTCTTGCTCTGTCACCGAGGCTGGAGTGCAGTGGCGCAATCTCGGCTTACTGCAACCTCTGCCTCCTGGGTTCACACAATTCTCCTGCCTCAGCCTCCTGAGTAGCTGGAACTACAGGCGCATGTCACCACACCCTAATTTTTTTGTTGTTGTTGTATTTTTAGCAGAGGTGGGGTTTCACCATGTTAGCCAGGATGGTCTCAATCTTCTGACCTCATGAACCACCCGCCTTGGCCTCCCAAAGTGCTGGGATTACAGTCGTGAGCACCGCGCCCAGCTGCCTCTTGGCATTTCCCGGCCTGAGTCAGGGTGCACTTTTTGGAGAAGATCTTCTCCTGAAGCCTCCTTGGTAAGCAAACATATTTTCCATTAGCAGAAGCTGCATAGGTTAGATTCTGGAAACATCCAGGAGTTTCCTTTCACCTCCTCAGTGCTGCTGCCATCTCTGACCCTCTCTCAGAGGTGGGCAGTACTCTCTTCATTAAATGTTAGAATTATTTACAGAGTGTCTGCTATATGCCAAACACCAGCCTATAAACCTCTCTTGTCCCTAGAAATCACACCTGGTCCCACATTACCAGAGACCTGTCCAACCAGGTACTGGATTTTACAAAAAGGCTACAGATGAGCCTAGGAGAAAATTCAGGAGCCTGTCAAAAGTTTGGTCAAGCAAAGAATCTGTCAGAATCCAGCTTCTATGCTATGAGTATCCCAGGTGAGCCATCTGGAGGAAAACTGGGCCATCTTGCTGGAAAACTCCAGCTGAGCTCCTGGCTGACAGCACCACCTGCCAGCCAAGTGAAAGAGGCCTTTCTCCCCAGGCCATTTAGGCCCCATCAAAGTGATGCCACAAGCAGCAGCAATAAGCCCCCCCTGCCGAGTCTGGGCCAAATTACAGCCTTGTGAGCAAGTAAATAGCTGCTGTTCTCTATGCTGTGTCATCCAGCAATCAATAATGGAAGAGAACATTATGTAGAAGTTGCGGTTCAGATGAAGAGATGGGACATGCCACAATTGCCAAGTTTCTTTTGGGCCAACTGTGAGGCAGATACCAGGCAGGCTTTGTTGGAAGGGAGCCACAGATGGAACAGAGAGCACGACACACGGTGTTGAGGAGGGAAATGTCTGGCAATAAGGAGCCAAAGCGGAAAATTAGGTTTAAGTCATCCTGTAAGCAAGAAAAAATTTCAGCATTTGCTGTTTCAGAACAGGAAGTTTTATCATTTTAAGTAATTAACTTGAATCTGGTTCTTTTTTATTTGAAACTTCACTTGTATTACATGCTGTTTATTGTCAGAAAAATCATTGAAAGCATGTTACGTTTAACAGAAAGAATGTCTTTGCAGATAATTCACTAATTACTAATTCATATGCACTATATTTGCTTCTCTTGGTTACGATTCCTTGAAACTCCATCTCCCATGCCACAAACTTCAAGTTCTCTATTTTCAGTTGAGTACCAGTTATCTGCTGCCAGCAACTGTCTCAGACTGGCCTTGAAAAGTGCCTGTCACTGGGTGGGCTATCAGTAAATATTTAGACAATTGAACCGCATTGACCTCTTGAGTAAATATAATGTGGGTCACCACTGTCCTGAGGGATTTTAGAAATTCAGTATTTTTCTTATGGACCAGCTAGAAATAAACTGGCCATCTTAAATAGCTCTATTAACTGAGATCACTTGTGAGAAGGAGTTAACACCAACTTTGAAGTGCCCGACTTCTGTCCTTAGAGACAGAATTATCCTGCCTCAGCCTCCCGAGTAGCTGGGATTACAGGTACCTGCCACCATGCCCAAGTAATTTTTGGATTTTAGTGGAGATGGGGTTTCACCACGGTGGCCAGACTGGCCTCAAACTTCTGACCTCAAGCAGTCCACCTGCCTTGGCCTCCCAAAGTGTTGGGATTACAGGCATTAGCCACCATCCCAGCCCTCTTTGTTTTTTTAAAAAAAATCCTTGTCAACAACTTCACTGAGGTAGAGTTTATATAAACAACATTTACCCACTTTAAATATAGTTTGACGAATTTTAATAAATTCATCTGATTGTGCAAGCACCACCACCATCCAGTTTTTTTTTTTTTTTTTTTTTTTTAACACTTCTGTCACCCAAAAAGGTCCACCCTGCCTGTTTTTAGTCAAAAAAGTAGATATCTTTGATGTCTCTGACTATGGGTCTCCTTTCGGTCTGTAGAGTTTTGCCTTTTTTTTTTTTTTGGTAGAAATTTCATATACATTGTAATCATATAGTAGGTGTCTTGTGTCCGGCTTCATGGAAAAATCCTTTTGCTGATTTTCTGCCACTTCTCTTGTACTTGGTCCTGTCGGGTCATATTCACTGACAAATGTGGGAACATGGCCACAGGCCGGAGTGTGGAAGTTGGATATCAGAGTGAGGATCCTGAGTCTGCCACTCTCTGCCTGTGGACCACGAGCAAGTCACAGTTCTGTACTCCGTTTCCCTGCCAGGAGCGTTAGGGTCATCACACTTTCTCAGTCCAGAAAGAACTCAAATTCAAAAGATCCGTCAGGTTCCCACAACAGGTGATACAATACTGAAGTAGCTCCTTATTAACTGGTAATAGCCACTGTGAGGAACACGTGCAGACCCTCCCCTACCAGCCCAGCAAACTCACCCTTCCCATCAGGACCCCTTAGACCTTTCTGTATCAACCCCCTGCTGCCAAAAAGGAGTAAAGCCTAGTACAGCAGGGGCCTGGGCCTGGGCACCACCCTTAGCCCCTGCACTGTGGTTAGTGTCCCTTCTGATAGTTTACTGCCCACACCACACCCAGTGTTAAATATTAGGAATAGATCCTCTGTTTACAGGAGGCAGGAAGGTGAAATGAGAAAGTGGAGGGGAGGGGAAATTGGAGCTGGGGCTTTGAAAGAAGGGTCTAAAATCAGACTGGAACCAATATGCTAAAATATATTCAGAAAAAACAAAGTCTTACATTTAGGTTTAAAAAAGGGAATATTTCTGTGATTCCATGGATAGAAAATTTTTTTTAAAAGGGGCATATTAATAGAGTAGGGTGACCTGGAGATTCTGGCCAAAGGCAAGCTCTCTGTGAGCTCTCAACAATACAGCAGAACATTTGCTAAGAGGTGAATAACAGACCAAATACTTACTTACCTGAGACGCTTGGCCAGGGGCCTGTGAGCCCTCAGCTGGGCACCAGTGCATACATGGCTCTACATTCAGAGCACGAAAGGAAACTACTCAGCCTGTTCGGGGCTGCAAGTACATCTGAGTCTGGCCTCAATGGTGGTAACAACTAAGTAGCACAAAGAATTTGCCCCATCCCCCGTCTAATCAGACTGAGCTGGAGTAATGATCAAGGTCCCCAGCAGAAGGACCTAATGGCTAGAAACCCACTAGACTGTCCTGGGGACCACCTGGTGCTATTAAGAGACCTGTGTATGTTTAACTTAAGAAAGGGAAGAAGGCCGGGCACCGTGGCTCATGCCTGTAACCCCAGCACTTTGGGAGGCCAAGGTGGGTGGATCACTTGAGGTCAGGAGTTTGAGACCAGCCTGGCCAAAATGGTGAAACCCCATCTCTACTAAAAATACAAAAAAAAAAAAAATAGCTGGGTATGGTGGCAGGCACCTGTAATCCCACCTACTTGAGAGGCTGAGACAGGAGAGTTGTTTGAAACTGGGAGGTGGAGGTTGCAGTGAGCTGAGATCACACAATTGCTAAAGATAAAACAAAGGAGAAGAAAGTGACTAATAAAATTTGTTATGCATGCTTATGAAAGTATGTATAATCATGTATGCATAATTATAATGTCTTTGTCTTGCAGTTTGGAGATATTATTATTATAGGCTGAAACATTTTCTGCAAACCTTCGAAGACTTGAATTAAGCCAGCTGGTGTTTTTCTGCCTGTTTTTATATTCTGGCCACATTGGCAGCTGATTAGATGGTGCCCACCCAGATTAAGGGTGGGTCTGCCTTTCCCAGCCCACTGACTCAAATGTTAATGTCTTTTGGCAGCACCTCCCAGACACATCCAGGATCAACACTTTGCATCCTTCAGTTCAATCAAGTTGACAGTATTAACCATCACAGCAGTCCACTGAAGAAAAACTGAAAATGCTGGGTAGACTGTTTTCAAACTCATAAAAATACACTGATGCATGGACCATTTAGTAAAAGATACTAAGGGTCTTAGCTAAGTGAAAATAGACATGCAGAGAGGTAACTGTAGGCTGAATCTAGTTTCTGCTCTGAAGATATTTAGCAAATCAGATTTGTCCTTCAAATTTCACAGCATCAAGAGAAAAAGCCTAAGGAGGAGTCCCATCAATCTTAGTGGAATCTAGAAATAATAAAACCCAAGTGACTTCATTAACAAATTATTCCAAACTGCGGTGCAGATGGAAGGGAAAAATCATCTAACTTTCCTAAGAATTTCTAACCACAAATTGGCCCTCATACATGTTCGCTGCCTGAATTCATTCTAACTGGGTGTCAAACAAAACAAAACAAAAAAACCTCAACCTATGAATTTAGTTTAAAGTTGCCTTGGGCAGATAGTGCCATAGACATCTGGTATAAGCAATTGCAAGTCCTCTCTGGAGAAACTCACCTTCAGCTTAGGCTTTAAAGCATTCCCATAGACAAAGCTGCAAGAATTATGAATGTATACGCCAAAATTATGGAAATAACATAAGAAAATAAGTCACAATTTGTGAGATCTAGCAGGAATAATACAGTAGAATCAGACTTCAGAGACGGGAAAGATAAACAGAGTGTTCAATAATTCAGTGTATTGGGTTTAAATCATTACGAGATGGGAAATAGGAGAAGAACAAGGAACAATGACACATAGTCAAATATATTTTAAAAAGAGCAAAATATATAATGTTATGAACTTAAATGATGACTAACAATTTAAATACAGCTGCACTGGGCATTAGTGAATTAAAAGATGGATCATAAAAAATAAACATGCAGCACAAAGAAACAAAGAGGCAGAGGGTGTGAATAGTAATGAAGAGGAGACTTAGAGTGAGAAAGACCAATTTATGTCTCAATCCCAGGAGAAAAGTGGGGAGAGATGGTTAGGGTGGAGGAAGGAGTGGAGAGAGAGATACTAAAGAGTAAATAGCTGAGACTTTTCTAGAGCTGATGAGAGGGATCAAATCACAGATTCAGTTAGCCCCATGAATCTTAAGCAGGATTTAAAAAAAAAACACCAACTCTAGACATATTGTACTGAAACTGCAAAACTCCAAAAGACAGAGAAAAATCCTTAAAGCAGCCAGAGCAAAACCACGGAGACCTACAAGGGAGTTGCAGAGACAAACAGCTGACTTCTCAACAGGAGCAGCGGAATTCAGGCAGTCCTGAGGGAAAAATAATCTCAGAGTTCTGAGGGGAAATAGCTGTCACCATAAAAGTCAGTATCTGGCAACATGATTTGTCGAGAGCAAAGGTGAAATAAAGACATTTTCAGACAAATGGTGACTTTCCCTCCACCAGGCCTCGAATAAAGGGGATTTCAAAGGATGCACTCTTGTAAGAAAAAGAGTAATCCCAGAATGGAATTTCTGAAATGCAAGAAGAATTAGATGAGCAAAAACAATGACAATTATATGGGAAAATCTAAACAAATATTACTAGAAGAAAAAATAATGGTAATATTTTGTGAATTAAAAATACATTTGGGTGGGGTGCAGTGACTCACGCCTGTAATCCCAGCACTTTGGGAGGCGGAGGTGGGTGGATCACAGGTTAGGAATTCAAGACCAGCCTGGCCAAGATGGTGAAACCCCATCTCAACTAAAAATAAAAAAAATTAGCTGGGCATGGTGGCACACACCTGTAATCCCAGATACTTGGGAGGCTGAGACAGGAGAATCCCTTGAACCCCAGAGGCGGAGGTTGCAGTAAGCTGAGATTGTGCCATTGCACTCTGATCTGGGCAACAGAGTGAGACTCAGTCTCAAAATAAATGAATAAATAAATAATAGACTTAAAATACATGATAACAATAGTATGTAACTTGGAATGGGATGGACAGTTCTAAAATATTCTATGGTTTTAATGTTACGTGCAAGGGCTGTAAATGTATTAATTTTTACTTTAAAAATCATGTATGCATATTGATAGCTCTAGGATCTAAAAAACCGAAACAGAAGATGAATGTATAATTTCCAAGTTAATAAGAAATACTGAACGACAGAAAAAACTTAAGCAAAAAGCAGAGAGGAAAGAAAAACATTCAGAAGCAAGAAAAATAACATGAAGGAAATCCAACTATATCAGTAATTACGATAAGTAAAAATAGCTAAATATTCTATGGACACAGTCTAAAACATGCAAGATGATAAATGAAATGGATGAAAATAGCTAGGTGAAGTAAACACTACGAAAGATAGCAGATGCACCTATAATAATATTAGATAAAATAAACTTCAATAGAGCAAAAGAATTACAAGAGATAAAAGTCACTATACAATAATAAAAGGAATCCGTTCACCAAGAGCAGATAACTTTTAATCAATATTCACCTAGCCACATAGTCTCAAAATACATAAAACCAAAAAAAAAAAAAAAATGAAAATAATGACAAGAAGAACCAGGCAGATCCACCATCAGAATGGAAGACTTAAACATATCTCTTCATAATTTTTAAATCAAGCAAGCTAAAAATCAGTAAGGACATAGAAGTTTAAATAACGTAACTAACATATTGATGTGATGTACATCATAGAACACTACATCCCCAAATAGAGAAATTCATGTATTTTCAAGCACATATTAAAAAGTTATGAATATTTACTTTATAAAGGGTCATAAAGCAATCCTCAACAAATTTCAAAAGACGGCTACTATAGAGCACATTTTCCACCTAAAATGCAATTAGATTTAAAACAAATCCAAAAATAAAAGTTACATAAACCATGTGTATTTAGAATTTAGGAAACATTTTAACTTATGGACCAAGAGAAATCACAGTGGGAATCAGATATAAACTATAATTAAACAAAACTTGTAGGATGACTCTTAAGCCTTGCTTGGAGGGAAATTTATAGCTTTGAAATGATTATGTTTTAAAAAGCTACAAATTAACAAGACATATATAACTAAGTTAAAATGAAATGGTTATTAATGTATCAACATTTTGTGAACAAAATTTACAAGTTAGGAAATAAAAATAATCTCCTTATTCTGTGTAGACACCTAGATTTAGCTATGCCTACCATTTGTTTAGTAAGTGCTATGTATCAGACCTGGTGCTGAGATAAAACATCTATGTAATTTAGGAATGTAGACCCAGAAGGGGAAAAGATAAGGAAGAAAATGAATTTAAAAAGCTGTGCTATGTATTTGTATTATTAAGTTTGTAAGAAGATGGCTGTATAAGTGGCTGGAAAAATATTTACAGTTTGAACTTATTTTAATAGACCTAGAGCTTTTAAAGAACTGGTTTTGTGCTTTAGCGTAGGTTATAAAAGTCTTCTTCCATAATTTAGTGATGTCAGCTTGTTAAGAAAAGATGCTGTCATCGGGGTGATACAGAATACTAAATAGCTACTGTTTGCAAGACACTGTGCAAATGCTATGTTCTGTGGGGGAGGAAAGGGAGAGAGGACAAGAGATTTTGAAGAGCTATTTGAGAGTGGTAGGCTTTAACTTTAACACATAGCCTAACTCTTAAAAACTCCTAAACTATCCCAAACAACCACCATAAAATCGCTATTAACTACTATAAACTATTCAAAGATTTTTTATTTTTGTTGTTAAAAATGGTGTAAAAAGGTAGCTCTTCCACTGCTAATAGCAGTATAAATGAGTAAAATTCAGACGGAGGCCATTTTTAACCATATGTTACTAAAGACTTAAAATGTTATACATTTTTTAGCCCAGCACTTGTGCATTTAGAACTTTATCCCAAAGAACTAATTACTAGAGTGTGCAAGCATTTAGCTATAACAGCAGAGATTCATGACAGTAAAAACCTAGGGACAATTAAAAAGTCTAAAAAGAGGATATTAGTTAAATAAATTATGATAATACCAGCATTAAAATAATACCACAGAAGAATATTTAATGACATGCTTCATATTATTAAGTGAAATGAGCAAGTTACAGAGCAGTCTAATTTACTTTTTGTGTATATAAAAAAATTGCTGAAAGAACATAAACCCATGTATTATTATTGCTCGTTATTGCTAGCTGTTAAAACTATGGAGAAGTTTTTCTTTATTGTTTAACTTATCTGTACTATTCATGTGCTTGCAAAGGAAACAATAATATGTATATATTTTAAAGGTGTTAACTCTATTTCTAGTGTTTTCCTACATTCTCCAGTTTTCCCTGTTCTGCTTGCACAGCCCTTTGGAACAGGTGTGGCATTAAACCAATGATGCCTTTTTGAATTCTAAGGTCTACTGTACAGTCTATGGGGTGTCTATGATGCTTGAATGTTCAATAACTATTGGAAGATGAGCATTGTTTATTTTTCCAGTTAGAAATATCATTCTGAGTTTGTAAAAAGATGGAGATATTTTCGTAGAACTCAATGCATGAATCAGAGTTAATTAGCAATGCTTCAAATTATAGACCACTTCTGCTGCTTGTACAACTAACCATCAATTAGCTATGCTAATGAGAAAAGCAGGAAATGATTGCAGGAGAAAATGAAATCAGGAGGGAAAAAAGAAAAACAACTCATTTTAATCTCTAGTTTCAGCCATCAATTGTCAAAACTTACCAGAATGACATATAAATATAAATTCTAACCTTTTTTGAAAGAGACAGTGTATTAATAAGAAAGTAATGTTAATTCTTTAGTTTTTCCCTTTTCTTGGTTATCCTTCAGAGACGCCATATCCAAATAATAAAGTGACCAAAATATGAGCAGCAGAATGACATATAAATTCTAACCTTTTTTTGAAAGAGACAGTGTATTAATAAGAAAATAATGTTAATTCTTTAGTTTTTCCCTATTCTTGATTATCCTTCAGAGATGCCATACCCAAATGATAAAGTGACCAAAATATGAGCAGCAGAAAACTTATAGACGAAAGATTAATCAGTGGTTCTAATGTAATCTCTAAGGGAACTCTTAAAAAAAAAAAAACCAATATAGAGGTCTTACTCCAGACCATTTAAATCAGAATCTCTGTGGAAGATGCTAATTAATCCATAAGATGCATAATGTATTTCAGGTTGATTCCAGCTGCTGAATAAGAGTTCTCTTTTTGGACAGGAAGGGGCTCTGCTAACCACCTCGGGTTCTTTCATCCCTGTCTCCATTTTTAGGTAGGAGAACTTTTCCAGTGAGACAGTCTTAGAGGTGTCTCCTTCCTGATACAAGATCTTTAAATACCGCCCTACTGGCTCTCTTCCCTGTTAAGGGCTTGGATGATTTTCTCAAAGAGAAAACTTTATATGAGGGAATGCAGGATACCTAAGCAGTATCTGCCTAGTGCCATGATAAATATTTGGATGCAAAGAAAACAGGAAATAAATGGAATGGCGATTGCAGCTCCCCAGAGAGCTTCAGATGACAGGCTCTTGGAAAGTGCTCCAACCTGTTTGTTCTCCAGTCCTGAGAATGGTAATCTTTGTGGCTGTACTTTTCTTCTTCTTCCCCTAGATTTAACTTTTACAGCTTAAAAAAGTATAATAGCTTGCATTCTGTGCTTACTGCACAAAGTTTTAAAAGAATTACAAATAGCAAAATTAAAATCATCTGTGAGCCTCCCTCTTCCCCACTCCAGAGTAACATATCATTAATGTCATTAGCGTATATATTCCATGTTTTCTCTGTGTGGAAACATGTATTTTATTTTACAGAACTGAGTCATGATATATGTATACTTTTGTAACTTGCTTTTTAATCTTAACCTTATGTTTTGAGAATTTTTCTGGATCATCAATCTTCAAAATCAAGATTTCTGTGTATGCCGCAAAGCCCATCATAGAGATTTACTATCATTTATTTAACCATCCCTCCACATTAGATCTTGATTATTACTTCTGAAATCTGCCTGTTGTATCTTTTTCTACTGTTTTTCAGAAAACAGGATCAGCCCTGGTAAGTTCCTACCAATTACTTTGCCTAACTGGTGCCTGACATTGTATCCAATAATTTCCCAGAGTCACGGATGATAATTACAGATACTAAACACTTCGCCCTCCTTTGCTACATATGCTTTTCTCCAGGTTTTGTACCCAGCACTTGCTTCACCGGTGATACTGCTTTTCCTCTTTTAGCCTAAGCCACACTCCTCAGAAATCCTGATGTTTACCTCACCGTCTTCCGAATATATATGTAGGGAAGATTCATCATTTTGGTAGCTAACTTATGCTGAGTGTTACTGTATATACAACAGGTTTATATGATATTTTTGTTTGACCTTTATGATAACACAAGGTAAATACTACTATCATTCCCATTTTACAGTCAAAGAAAGTGAGGCTTCTTTTGAGTAACTTGCCCAATATCACACACAGCTAGTAGCAGGCAAAGCTGGGCCCTGAACCCAGAGCTGCTGAGAAACGCTGAGTGTATGATAAAATATGTTGATTGCTGAGAATGATGGCAAGGAAAACCTAGTCTCCCCCGTGCAAGTGGAAAACAGCTTGGGGCATTCTAAAGTAGCAAAACAGTATGTATACCATACACCGGTTAAAACAATTCTTTAAGCACGGGATATGTGACCTGCCCCCGTGGCTCCCTCGTGGAGAATACTTTCTGGTCTGTCCTTGATCAATGGTAAGCAGGCACCAGCTGCGTATTTAGTTTATCTTGGTTCTATGAGAAAACACAGAACACCTGTTTGTTAATAATAATCACCTGTTCAGAGAGAACGACTACATGAGTCAGAATCTGCTTGAGGCTGTAAGCCTGGCGGAATGTCGTCACCCCTTGAGGCTCAGCTCAGAAGGCTGTTGGTCCCTGGATGGTCCCACTTTGCTGTTCACTGGGTGTCTGCTTCTCAATGCCTTCAGCACCTCCTGGGGGAGGGGGGCAGGACTCTATGGCTGAGCTGGTCTCGGTACAGAACTATTTTCTTCTAAACCATTTTTTCATTGTTATTAACTAAAGTCCTTATTTATTCAAATTTTCTTAATGTTTTATCTAATGGCCTTCTTTTGTTCCATGATCCCATCCAGGATAGAACATTAAATTTCTTTCTTTTTTTTGAGACTGAGTTTCGCTCTTGTTACCCAGGCTGGAGTGCAATGGCGCAATCTCGGCTCACCGCAACCTCCGCCTCCTGGGTTCAGGCCATTCTCCTGCCTCAGCCTCCTGAGTAGCTGGGATTATAGGCATGCGCCCCCGTGCCCAGCTAATTTTTTGTATTTTTAGTAGAGACGGGGTTTCACCACGTTGACCAGGATGGTCTTGATCTCTTGACCTCATGATCTACCCGCCTTGGCCTCCCAAAGTGCTGGGATTACAGCCTTGAGCCACCGCACCCAGCCAGAACATTAAATTTCTTTATCATGTCTCATTAGGTTTCTCTTGGCTATGACAATCTCTTAGACTTTACTTGTTTTCTCTAATAGTCACCCCTCATCAGCTACAACACCATAGCAGCTATAATTCATTGTGCATTACTATGTATGGCTCTGATCTTCCAAAACAGTTGTTATAATCCTCATTTTATAGATAAGAAAATGGAGGCTTGGGGAGATGACAGCTAATGGTGCAGGTCATAAAGCTGGAACTGGGATCCTGACCCAGGACTATCTGACCATGAGTGCCATGTTCTTTTCACTACTCTGGTTTAGATGACTTACGCATGTGTGCTTTTGTAAATCAATCTGAATGCTAATACCAGAGTCAGGGTGCCATAAACAAGATCTACATCTGGTTCAAATTTCTCATCTAATATCCAATCACTTTCTGTAGATTATCCAACAAAAGGTTCTAGGCATATTAGTCAAAAGGTATCAATGTAGTTTGTACATTTTTTCAGAAAGCATTTCCAAATTTTGAACAGTCCTGAATGTTAGAAAGCTCTGTGTTCCTGCAGCTGATTTTTATCCTTTGGTCTTAATGTGGTTCTTAGGAGCCAAACACAATCAACTAAACCATGTATCTAAGTACCCTGCAGCCAGGCACATCTCCCTTAGACTCTCTTTTCCTGGCAGAGTACGGCTTAGTTTCTATTTCCCTTAGCATCCTAACGATGCTACTTTGAATCACAGTGACCTGCAGTATCTCTGTTTAGTTCCAATTCCTTATAGTGCATTATGGTACATCAAGGTAGTAGGTCCTATACAATCAGGATTCAATAATTGCTGTTGACTTACTCCTTGCTTAAAGGCAACCACTTACCACCATCGCCATCCCTCTCCCCTCCCTTCCCCTCCCCTCCCCACACATTACACTTCTAAGTCTTCAATTCCAAAGGGCCCTGACACTCACACTTCTTGCAACCCTTTAAATGAGGCAGCTCTCCCTAGAAAACCCCCCGAGACACAAGTTTGGAAGGTGAGTCAAACGTAACAGGGATGTCTTCTCTGAGTCTGACAAACAAGTTAAAGGGCAAAAGCAGTGAGCCGTGGACGCCTGGAGACAGTTTCTTTCTTCCTGTATCCCCCACAGCGCAGAGACAGACAGGATCTGCCAGGACGGCGCGCTGGGCGGGGCGGGGACCCGCGCGCCAGGAAAGGGGAGGGCATCGAGTAGCTGGTTTTGTTGAGGGCTGAGGGACTGCTCAGCGACGCCACGGCCAGCAGCCCTCGGATCCTTTCCAGCGGCAGGTACTCAAAGCTAATCAGACAGCGAAAGCAGCAGCAGAGGGAGTCAAATACTGTAGAAGAGTCCGTGCGTAAGTTGTTCAGGGCCTTGCGCGCAGGTGCCTAGTCGTCGTCAGCACCATGGACAGCGCCCGCGCCCCTACTCCAGGGCACTTGGACGCCGCCGGCTTCTGGGAGGTCTGGCAGCGCTTTGACGCGGATGGTGAGTAGAACAAGCCACTTGCACACTCAGGTGTAGACGTGGCTCCAAGCTCAGCCCGCTGAAAGGACCTAGAGTTCCCCCTTTCCTGTAGGAAAAGTTATCTACTTGGGTTGTTAACGCCGTGTACCCAATACAGTATCCTCAAAAGATGTTTGGCATATGGGTGATACACATCTACATACCTTGTTAAAATTCGGGGTGGGAGAAGGGACTAGTGCCCCTTTCCAATCTCTGTGTGTGTGCGCGCATGCCATATATATGGTAGATACACATATATATTGTATACCTAGTGTATAATACATAATATTGTATATATAATGACAGATATTCTATATGTCCAAGGCTTGTGGGCTGAGAATTGGGTATCTGAAGTCATCCTTCCCTAAATGTGCTTACTTTTATCCAGTGACTTTGTTGTACACCCCTCTTTCAAAATGAGGACAAATTTTATCAACTTTCAAAACAACTCCTCCACCAAAAAACTACTTGAAAGTAAAATGGAACTACTTAATATTTGTTTTTATTAATAAAAAACCAAAATATCTAAAAGGGGTGTTCTAACCCTGCAGCTGAGGTTCAGTACATACACCTGTTAAGTTTCTCCAAGCTTCAGAAATCCTTGGGTTAAATTTTATTCTAAAGTTCATGTTTATTCGTTGGTTAAAATTCATATGCTTAACAGCCTTCCTTTTCCAAATAGTAACATAAACCCCAGCATAATGCACTTACTCTGGAACAGTGTTTACTGCTCAAACTCATGTCTTCTAGAGGCAGGTGTAGGCACTTTGTTATTGGAATAACAAAGAATATTGTTGATGGAGGCTTTATAAATTGTGAGATTAAAAAGATACTTAAATACTAACTGTCGTGTTATTTTGTATGTTACTATTATTTATGTTTATTTTCTTGCGTTTAGAAAAAGGTTACATAGAAGAGAAGGAACTTGATGCTTTCTTTCTCCACATGTTGATGAAACTGGGTACTGATGTAAGTACTTACACACCAAGCCTTAATGTATGCCTCTTAGTAAGATACATGCATCCAAGTCCTAGTTCATTTGCACCTATTAATTCCATCTGGCCTCTTTTCTTCCTTGCATGTGTGTAATTTCTCTCCCTCTCCTAGCAACATGGAAAGATTTAGGCAGGTTTTATAAAAGGTGCAACTGTAGCATTAGACATGCTGGTCACTGGCTTTCAGTGTAACATCTGTCATCCACTCAGAGAGCCTAACTGTAGACTCAGTTAACTTGGTTTTGAATGTCTCCTTGGTTATCTCTCTGCTAATTGATTTATACCTGGGGATAAAGTAGCCTACTATGTTCAAAAAGCTGGAAAAGATGTTAAGCACATTAAGGTTCTGGGTGTTTGATGTGTGTGATACTCCTCTGATAGCAAACTGCAAAAACATCATTTAAAATAATTTTCCCATTATTCATTTTATTACAAGAGGTTACAGATTTTTCAGAGGATGATGAAACAGAAAACAATCAACATACCCAGAGCCCAGATATAAATGGAAGCCAATCTATCTCATGTCCATCTGATGGTAAATCTGGCCTTGGGAGATGTAAATGAATTATTGAGAGTCTCTGTTCCAAAGCAGAGAAAGATTTTACACAGAGACACCTCAGTGGAGGCCAGCCTGGGAATGGGCCACATCTGGTGAAAGCTCCAGTAGGACATGCATAGCAGAAGGAGGAGCTCTAAGGACAATTGAAATTAAGTGAATTATGGAGCTAGTTTGTCCTCATCCATCAGCTGTTTGTCTAGAAGAATAGAAGTGCATCAAATTCTCATGGAGAGCTCAGTGAGGAACGAGGAGCTCTTCAGCATTGTTGAGAACACAGGAAGGGTATGAGTGGTCAGGGGAAGGCAGTTCAGAAACAAAGGGGCTGGCGTCTGCTTCCTTCAGCCACACACATCTCTCAGTCTCTTTCTATTTCTGTCTTCCTCTCATATTCTGTCTCTCTCTCTTTTTATGTCTGTCTCTGTCATTTCTCTGCTCACTTCTCTTTCTCCTCTCTGTGTTTCATGGCTCTCTTGTCCCACTGTCTGTTGCCTTCCTCTCTGACCTCTCTGTCTCTCATCTCTCTTGTCTTTCTTATCTCTATTTCTCATTTGTTTCTCCATCTCTGTCTCTTTCTCTTCTCCTTCTTTTTCCAGTCTCTCTGCTTCTCAAAGCTTTTCGTCTCTCCTCTCCTCGTCTTTTGTTTATCTTTTCTTTCTTTCCAATCTCTCTTCCTGCCCTTCATTTCTTTTCTTATCATTTTCTCCTTTACCCATTTCTTTGTCTCTTATCTCCCATTTCTGTACCTTTCATTGCTCTTTGTCTGCCTGCACTCCACCCCTTACCCTGTGCAGCCTGTGAAGTGAAAGGATCAGCAGATGAGAAGGATGGAGACATGAGCTCCTTCTTTCCTCTGGTCTGATCACTTGCACACACTTTACTTTGTCCTTCATTCTTGTACTTATACAAGCTTCAGGTAGAGCTGAGGAAGCATCCCCCAGGTGAGGCTTCTGCTTCAATCTTGCCAGCCAGTTTCACATGCCAGCAGCCTGTGGTGAATCCCACCAGCCATGTCCACAGGGCTTCCACTTATGTCTGTACATACTGAGGCTCATCGTGTTCCAGGAATCCACCTTACCTACCATGGACAGGGGTATTTGAGGAAAGCGAAAAGAAGACAGTAAAACCATTCAAAATCTTGGAATAAATGGGAGGGCCAACTTCTAAAAATCTATCCCCAGGGACCTGGAACTTCTTACCTTTTCAGAGGGCTCCTTGCTCTAGTGATTCATGAAAGGGAGGAGAGAAATTGTTTTCAATGTTGAAACTGGAGTATCTAATTTTCATTCATCAAGTTGGTGTCTGCTCTAAGCTGAGGATGCTGTGAGGTATCTTCATCTGAGGTCTTGGCTAACCTTAGTGGCATTGTTGCCACTGTGAGAGCAAAGAAGGATGTCATCTCTTGCAGCCTGGCTGTTTTAATTACTGTCCCTATCTCAGATCTGGTCCATGGGCTAACCCTCTTAGACAGGGGCAGGCATAATCCTTGAGGAAAGGGGACAACAAATGATTCACTGGTGTTCTGTACAACTGCATTCAGTGCAAATGTCTCTCAAGCTGGAAAAGGGGTTGATAGGTCTCAGAATCCTTAACATAGTGCAAATCAGATTTCGGTGTGCCTGAGAATTATATTTATTTGTTAAAATACAGAC
This sequence comes from Saguinus oedipus, assembly GCA_031835075.1. Lineage (NCBI taxonomy): Eukaryota > Metazoa > Chordata > Mammalia > Primates > Cebidae > Saguinus > Saguinus oedipus. The sequence continues at coordinate 4,268,642 of CM063172.1, read as the reverse complement.
CCCTAGGTCTCATCCTATAGGTATTTAAGTGCATTTGAGGTCTGTCAAGGATCTTTTGTTTTAAAAGCACTCAAAGTCAGATCGCATGTCTTTTTATGCTCTTTTCCTCCAGGAGCACTGACTGTTGGAGAGGGGATTCCAATATAATTAGGCCAGCCCCACTTAGCTGTGGCAACAGTCCCAGGCACATCTCATGAGCACTTGGCTGGGGAGAAAGCTTTTCAAGCCAGAGTGCTAAGTTTGAACTCTTACCCAGAAAGGATATCATCTGCCATTGGTTGCCTTTCAAAATGCTGAGGCATCGCTCTGGGGAGTGTGTTTGCAGGGACCTCACTGGGCCCTCCATGCTACCTGGACAACCATGATTAAGGAAACTATTCCTAGTTTTGGGCTTTCTCAGTGATGAGTAAAATAAGTAGGCCTTTAACAAGTTTTTAACAATAGGGCAGAACTTCCAAAGAGGAAGCCCCTTAAGCTGAGGAACAGTCACCATTTGATTGTGACACCTGCTTTTGATTGCTAATGCCCAGTGAGCACAGAATCCAGCAGCAGGGAGGCCTCCGCAATCAGGCAGCCCCTTGCTCTGGTGTTCAGCAGTGGGAAGCCATCCTTCAGAGGCATGAATAGCTCTACTTCCCTCTGCTGATTAGTGGGTCACAGAGATCTCAGAAGAAGGTATTTTGAGGTTTCTAACAGCAAGCTGCCTGCGAGTCTATCCAGGAGAGCAACCAGCCTGGTTGTAATTACCTGGTTCTCAGAGCCTCCGAGGGGATTGACTTAATGGAACCATCAGCTGTAATTGCTGCTGTTTCTGTTTCTCCCTGCAAACTTTTTCCTTTCAAATGCCAGTCCATGGCTGAGCATCAGATTCTATGTGTACATACCCCTCATGTACAGACTGTACCACATCATGGGCCTCTTTCAATGCTTCAGGGATTAGAAGTATCCTTCTGGAGCCTAGAGTCTCAGATAAGGGCTGATGGCAAATTACAACAGAGGAAGCCCCAGTTTCTTTTGCTTTGGGTCTCAGGGATAGTCATGGGCTTTGGGGTTAGGGGCCTGAGGGTACAGAAGCCTAGATTCTGTGCTCTCAAACTAAAGGTAATGTAGAATCTGGCCACTGCTTCTTTGGCTTCACATTTATTTACTTTAAAAACCTCATTTCTCACCAGCATGACCAATGTTAATTAACTTCCTTTGGGAATGCCCAGCCCATCATAAAGAATCATTTTTTCATCCAACAGATCCTATGTTCCAGAGATAAAGAAATGAATGCACTACTTGCAGAGTTCTTAACCTAAAAGATCAAGCTGAAATGCAAAGTGAATTTCAACCCTGTTGAGTGATTTCCATTGTGATTTTCCTGTGTGGTACATGAGCACTCAAATGTCAGCAACACAAAATCTATGGCGCTGAGACTGTATAGGTTAACCCCACCACGATGAGTGGGGTGTCACATGAGGAAACCTGGTTGACAGAAGATCTTGGAGTCTCACAGAACCTGTTCACCTTCCACAGATAATTTAAAAATGTACCTCTTGTATCTGAAGGCCCACCCCAAAGAAGGTTCAGGGTGGGGGGAAAGGACAGCTATGTGTGGAGGCGGAAATTCCATGCTCATTCCCCCGCTCTGCACCTACGGCTGTGTCATAGCAACATGCCATTTAAACCTCCTGGGTCTTAATTTTCCCATCCATAAAATAACATTATTATTATAATGTTTTGGCCTGCCTGTTTCATAGTGAAGACCAATAAGATAACACAAGTGACAGGCACTATTAGTTGCAAAAGCACCCAGCATATATGTTCTTATGGTGATGCAGTATCTTCTTGGGTCCTTAGTTTTCCCAGTGCTTATTCTGAGTCCTGCTTTGCCTGAGATCCACCAAGGGGTTACCCCACACAGGATCATTGAAGCTGACTCTCTTAAACACTGAAATGCTTTTAAGATCACACACACACACACACACACACACACACACATATATAGAGATCATATATATATAAATCATGTGTGTGTGTGTGTGTGTGTGTGTGTGTGTGTGTGTGTGTGTATGATTTCCAGTTTATGAAAGCAAGTTTCCCAAGCCAGGGTAGCCTTTGGAGGATGCCTTAAGTCTTACCCACCACCACCCTTTGGTCTTTCAGGGGTAAAGGAGACTACTCAAAGGAAGACAGAAGACAACAGACTGTCACCTCGGGACCTGTTACACTTGCTCTGTCTTAGACAAATGATACAGGCATTATCTCTCATTTCTTCATTTGATGCTTTGGTTCCAAATGACTAATGTCATTTTTTCATGTTTTTAGTGTGGTGTGTGTTCGTTTAGGAAGGTATTCATTATTATTGTTTTTGACCAGGCCCTTCACTGCTCCCCATTTATGATCACCAAATGAATGTTTGGTTGATGTTTACAGAGTCAAACTGTCCAAGCCCTCTTATTTTAATCATTTGGGGTTTCTAAATACAGGACAGAAGCCACAGATACAGCAGATGACCTTGATATGGTCATACACAGATCTTGACATACACAGATGTATTTGATTGCTACATCATCTCAATCTTAAGTGCTAGTGGTTTGAGCTTACAATTTTAAAAAGTAGCTATACATATAGATGCTAATTTTTAAATTCTTACTCATATAACTTTTTTTTTTTGCAAGGAGACTCACCTTCACTGCAATTTATTTAAAATAAAGTTTATTCCTCATTATTTATCCATTTGGGAACCATACACGCCAATAATTCATTAACCTCTTTCTGTTGCATGCATTTCATCTATTTATCATCCCCTGCAGCAAAAGGCAACAAGTGAAAAAAATTTTAAAAAGAAGTACAATTCTATCTTTATACTTGCTGACAAAAGTTTGTGTATAATTGAGCAGGGAAGAGGCAAACTGCTGACTGACATGAAACTTGGCGGTTCCCTCTATTTCCAATATCCACACCCATCCTGGAAGTTTAGAGAATCCGATATTAGAGGATCTGATATCTTAAATAATATCAGCTCACAGCATCTTTTCTACCTCACTATTATAACCTGACATCCAACATTTGCTATGCACCCACCTCCTGCAACGAGTTAGTGAGACAGATGCCGATGTCAGGGGCTGAGATCTAGCGATAATGGCCAGGGATCTGCTGGCGTTAAAATTGTTCTTGCTGACCAACGTGTTCCCTGGCTTTCCAAGAATAGGTTTTCAAACTTTCTGGATCTTACAATATTTAAAGCATTTGTTCTCTAACTAGTTGCCAGAACATAGCCTGAAAAACCCCAAAGCAAGTCACCAAGGAATCCTTGCATTTTATTTGAATCATTTCTCGTTTATTAACGACTTAATGTTGGAATCCAGTGACTCCACCAGGTGCTCTCCGCCTCATCCCAAGCAAGAACATGGTGTGGTGGAAAGTGCACCAGACCAAATATCAAATGTGCTGGTTTCAAGAATGTTCTGTCAGTATTCAGCTGCATCACCCTTCTGGCCTGTTTTCTCATAAGTTAAATGAAGGGGCAGTGTCTCAGATTCTTAGAAAAAAGCACCAAACATCCTCTAACTATTTTTTCTCCTTTACGCTTTTTCTTCTAAATCATAAAGACTAAGCTGAAGGAATCATATATTTGGATTTATACTGCATCAGTGGATACAATTATCATAAATTTGAGTATTAGTCTTTTCATATATTAAGATCTGAAAGGTGAAAATTTTGTATTACTCTTCTACTAGATTTTCTGCTCCCTGGAAAACATTTGCCATATGCATCTTTGCTGGGTTTTATGCATGAGAGCAACATGTTGTGCCAGGCTAAAGTGTTTTAGACATTTTGTTCTAAGAAGGACTAAAACAGAGCCTGGGTTGTTCTGGCAAGTTCTTTGCCATATGCAAAGGGTCAGCTGAAGAGATGACAGCCTAATGGGAAAGGGTGAGGATTGACAGCCCCTCCAAGTCAAGGTTACAAAAATCAGAACATTTTCTCAGCCAGGGATGGGAAAATAATAAAAAAATTTCCATGTAAGAAGCTGGAACATACAAACACACAAAAGTTCCCCATAGAGGAAGAAGCCAGCAGGCCAGCAAAGAAGCCAGGGGCTGAAGGGTATAGTAAATTTTTCTGTGTCTCCCAGGGCCATTGTGAAGATATAACAGGGAGATAATATTTGTTAAAGAGCGTGGCTTAGCGCCCAGCCTCTGCCTGGCACTCCAGAAATGTTTATTCACCTGGTCTTCTTTCCTATTCTTGTGAATTGGACATGGCAGATGTTAATTTTCCACCACACTTCTCTTTCCATCACCTCCTGACTTTTTTGTAACCCATTAGGGAGAGGTGCCAGTGGAAAGAAAGGCTGGACAAAGATGTCTTCCATCAGCCTGTGATGCAGGGCAAAGACCAGGTCTCTTTTGCTGACTGTAATATCACCAGGGGCCAGAATTGTATTTGGCACGTGGTAAGTGCTTGATAGAAAGCAGTCTTTTCTGGGTTTTATACCTGAAGGCAACGTGTTGTGCTTGGCTAAAGTGTTTTGGGACATCTTGAGCCTGGGTTGTTCTGGCAAGTTCTTCCTTAACTTAGGATGTTGCATTCCCAGCATATGCTGGGGTTATTCTTGAGAAATACAAGTGAGAAAGGCAGAAGAGCTGAGTCAGCCTAAGGCCACCCAGAGAACTGTCCTGTATGTGTGTGCATGGATGATGCATCCAGAGCATGTCCTGGAGGCTGTCACCTCCACCCCCAACACCGACAGGGAGGGTAGTGAGTCAACAGGATCACCTCTTCTCAGCCCTCCTAACTCACAGCTGGAGAGCTTGGGACCAGAGATAGCATGACTGTATTCGGGAGAATGAATTGAGCATAAATGTCAGCAGGTCTAGAATCTTAGAACTGGGCACTGTTTGGGATTATCTATGCTTCTCAACACTTGCACCAGAATTCATTCTTTATTGTTGGTTACATAGGTAACTTTTACTGTAGAAATCCTAAAATACACCAAAGAAGACAATTTCATGTGTAGAAAAGGTTATACGTAGAAGGGAGTTGTAACATCTGTGGTTAACTCAGCAATTACCTATTACTTTGACCTTCTTTTTAATTATTTCTCCCTGCTCATTATTTTTTTCCTTGGAGAATACAAAAGATTAAAAATGAGTTACAGGCACCTGGGGGCCCAGACGAGCTGCACTTTTCACTTAAAAGATGTAAAACCTCTGAGTTCTTGGGAAGAAAATCTGTAATTACAATACAGTCTTTTGTCACAAACATGACACTGTTCAAATCTGTTCTTTCAGCACCCTAGTCTCTAAGTTTCTTTTCTTCAGTATTTTAGTAACTCATTAACTATGAATTGTACCTACTCAAGATTCTGATTAGTGCTTAGTTGCTCAAGAAATGTCCAGCATTGTTCTCTCTTCTACGAAAGAGTAAAATGACTTTAAATGGTCAAGAAACCTGCTTTCCAGGTTTGAGGAACATAATGATCAGGCTGTGTGTTCTGGATATTTGCCATCCTAACTATGTGTTTGAGATCCCAGTGGCTTTAATACAGCTTTGTTTCGTCCATCACAGGACACAGTCATGGAAGCAACTGTGTACAAGGTGAAACAGCAATTGATGACCACCCAAGATGCCTCTAAAGATGGTCGTGTTCAGATGAAAGAGGTATATTTCAGACTCTACCTTTCTTGACTGCTTTTTTCTTTACTTTGTCATCTTGGGCTGGGATATTCTTTGAAATACAATGGAAACTTTACAGTTGATTGGGAAATTAGAACTTTCTGCAAGACAGTTGGCCTAGATAACATTTTAAAAGTAATCACCTCTCTTTTTTTATCTACTTAGTAACAAAGACTGTGCAATTCTTTCCTCATTTGTTTAGGTCAATCATTATTTGTACCTGATTTATAATTGGGGAATTGAAATGATAGAGGCCTTTCAATTGATCCACCATTTGTCTCTTTATATAGCTTCCTGTTCAAATTGAACATTGATACGAGGAAAAGCTTACTGACGATAAAAAAGGTTAAACTTCAGCATCAGCTCTCAGTAGAGGTTGGAAAAATCTAATCCTAAGATCTAAACACAACAGAAAACAGCTGTCTTTCCTTCAACTTAACCCACTTTTATGAAGCACGTACTAAAGCAAGTAATTGTGCTGTGCGTGCAGGGCTGTGGATGGTGTACAGCTTACCTGATCATTTCTCCGTCCAGTTACAAAAATGTTTACAGTTTAGAAAGGATTTCCACATGTATTTTGTTATTATATTCCCATAGTAGCTAAGATGATGATAGGCGTGGATTATTATCCCTGTTTTGCTCATAAGGACTTGAGTTACTTTCCTAGAATAACATGAGCAAGTAAGGGGCAATGGTTTAAGTGGAACCCTGCTTATGAATCTGTGCAGGTGCGTACCAGGTAGCTATAAATCTGTGTGTGAAAATGAGCCAATCTGAAACGAAGATATTTTTTCAGTCAAAATTGCCTGTGAGACATATTACGTGACACTGAGAGAGCCAGTCTCTTGATGCTGTGACACTGCCATATTTGAGCAGTCAATATTACTGAAGGAAGTAATAGGGCAATTTCTTCAGGAAGTTATGTTAATAGAGCAAGATAATGTTCCTTTATAGAAGGTGGACATGTCCAGCAGGAGACTGCCTTTTCAGAAAACTAATAAACTCAACTCTAGGTTTATTAATGTAGCTGTTTCCAAACTTTTAATCAAAGGCAAAAATTGTATATATAACCAAAAATTCTCATTATGCTGGGTGTAAAACTATCAACATATACATCAACAGAATAGTGAGTGGGAAACAGCAAACTGGATGCACTAAACCACGTGTTCACTGATTACACAACTTTGGCAATTTCCTTATCTCTGTATAGCCGTTTCCTTAACTGGAAAATAATGGTAATGGTACATTGTGTGCCCTGCAGACTGTTATTACGATGAAACGAATTAGCATACATAAGCATTTAGAACAGTGCCTGGCACACATAAGCCTTATTTGCTATTTTTATGTTCTGTTATTATGGAATTAAATTAATTTAGAATTGGAAGTTCTTAGAACAGTGCCTGGAACATATCAAGCACTTACCAAATTTATTATTGATATTAATGTTATAGTCATCATTATTTTAGATTATAAGCCCATGGAAGGCAGGTATCCATAGTGATTTATACCAACAGGAGTGTGATACTTTCTGAAAGAATCAGTGAATCAAAGAGTGACAATCTAGAGCACAGAACTGCAGACTGAGCTGTTCATCCTGGAAGAGCTGAGCCCTTCTGCCGTGGAATATGTGCCACCATGCCTTTTGCCAGGGAGCCCTCTTCAAATGGACATTGGCAAGGGTCCCTGACTGTTATTCTTCCTGTTCCTTTAGCTTGCTGGTATGTTCTTATCCGAGGATGAAAACTTTCTTCTGTTCTTTCGCCGGGAAACCCCACTGGACAGCAGCGTGGAGTTTATGCAGGTGAGTGCTTGGTTGTGTCTCTGTGGAGAAAGAGGCTTGAGACAACACTACGATCTTAGCCAGCTGCTGTGGCTGCCAGCACTCCTGCCCAGTGCTCATGGGAGAGCTGAGCACAGAGGATAGGACCAAGCTAAAAAGGCCTTAGTGATGAGCCAGGACTTTGCTCCCAAACCCCAGTGTTCTTTTTCAGTGCCGATCTGGGGTGCTCCTGAGTTGACAGGCTCCTTTAGCTTGGGCTGGAGGAAACTTCAGACGACAGGCCAGGCAGGTACACTGAAGAATGGAGAAGGAGGGCAGGTGATGGACTATGGGAACTGGAGAGCATGTGCCCCATCTGAAGCCTTTTGAGAATGCTGTCTAGAATCTAGACTCTAGAATAATAGTGGCAACTAATTTTAGGTTTGAAGGCGTGATGATACAGTGAAAACATAATTTATTAAAGTGCCGGTCCAGTCAACGGGCCTTCTGTTTATAATCATGGGAGAGTAAAAGTTAAAGGCAGAATCAATGGGCTCTCTTACCACTTTCCCTCTGGACTACCCCGTCTCTCAGCCTCTCAGTGTTACTGCTCTGTTGGTGAAGAACAACCAGGGAAGGGCAGATCAGGGTTTGTCCAAGGGAGAGCAGCAGGTTCAGGATAGCCACTGCATCCGGGGACCCCCATTAGAAAGAGTTACCATGTCCCCATTTGGGAGCTAAGTTACTATCCTTTTGCACTATTTTGTCTACCTTCATGTTAAATTGGGCAAGCACATGTATAGGCAATTCACAGAAGAAATTCTGAATGAACCATGAATGGACCATGAATTTACGCCAGTAACTCAAGAAATGCAAATTAAGACAATAATTTTTTTAAGCAAAGTGGCAAAGATTTTAAGAAAATTTACCGTGCTTTCAAGGAAACCCAGAGATCGTCACTGATTCTGTTGGTAGGCATACATTGTGGAATAATTTTAGGAAAAGCAATTTTATAAAAATTCAATCAGGCTTCTTTAAAATTTCATTATCCAGAGTTAATTATAAAAAAAAACTTTGTCCTTTGACTAATAATTCTACTTTTTTGGCATCTAACGTATGATTATAATCAGAGATGCAAACAAAAGTTTTCTGTACAATAATATTTATATAATGTTGCAGTGTTACTTATAGTTCAAAGTGAAAATAACAAATATCTAACAATAATGGAAAAGTTAGGTAAGTTATGATATATTCATATAATTCATTCATTCTACAAATTCCTATGAGCACTGTAATATGCAAGATGCTACAGATTCATTAGAGAAAACCCCAGTATTTAACATTATGTATCACTGAAGATCAAGTTTTCAAAAAACATTTAATGACATGAAGGAAATGTAATACAATGTTAAGAAACAAAAGTGTATATGGAATTTGTTCTTTGTTTAAAAATTATTTACCTTAAAACCTGAATAAATAAGATAATAGGTAGGTGTACACAAATAAATATTGGTTGGTTGTCAGTGGTAGGATTTAAGGCGATGTTATTCTTCGCACTTTCTTCGTACTTTTGTATTTTCTGGTTTTGTATATAGTCATAATTATTTAAAATTTATTTTAAATGACATTTTCAAAGTGATTCTAATTGTGTTTAAAAACAGATAACTTTCTTAATAAAAATACTAGACTGCCCAAGTGTCTAGACAATATGATCCCCAATTCTGTTTTTTTAGCATATGTTATAAAAACATGATAGAAATGAAACACATAGAAATAATAAGTAATTATCTCAGGACAGGGATTTCTGGACAGTATATATTTTTTTTGTATTTCATTATTTTTGTACAGTGAACATAATTTCAGAAAATTCATAATATAGAAAAAAGTATTAAAGTGTTAGGCCTTGTGTAGTCTTGAATAATATTGAGAACTGGGGAAAGCACAGGGCCCTGTGGAGGCTTCTTTTTTTTTTTTTAATTCCACTTTTGGACCTTTCTAGTTTGTCAACTTTATCTGTAAAGAAGAGCTTTCCCTTTCTCTACTCAGTTTTTAGAACTATCATTGTGAATTCTTGAATTCATTTTTTAAGATTAACTATCTTATATCCCATTATATCTGATATATATGGGGTATATCTATGTCCCATTATACATGTCATATATATACACATATATGACATGTATATATATAGTATTGCATTTCCTTCATGTCATATATATGTCATATATCGTATTGCATTTCCTTCATGAAATGCAATATATATTTCATGAAGGAAATGCAATACAATGTTAAGAAACAAAATATATTTATATACATAAAGATATATATGTATATATATTTTTTGAGAAAGAGTCTCACTGTGTTGCCGAGGCTGGAGTGTAGTGGCAGGATCTCAGCTCACTGCAACCTCTGCCTCCCAAGTTTAAGCAATTCTCCTGCCTCAGCTTCTTGAGTAGTTGGGACTACAGGCACCTGCTACCATGCCTGGCTAATTTTTGTATTTTTAGTAGAAATGGGGTTTCACTATGTTGGCTGGGCTGGTCCTGAACTCCTGACCTAGTGATCTGCCTGCCTCAGCCTCCAAAAGTGCTGGGATTACAGGCATGAGCCACCGTGCCCAGGTTTTATCTGATGTATTTTGAGGAATTCTAAGTTAATGTCTTTACCTTACTTATACTAAGTTAATGACTTTTACTTTGTCACAGGATCTTAACACACTATAACTCTTAACCCACATCTACCAGCTCATGTGCCATTATTGTCCAGAATATTAGTTTTATCTTGTTTTCTTTAACCCCACAATTGTTATACAGTCAAGATGTGTTTCAGTTTGCCTGTGTGTCACCACATGTCACATTGCTGCCATTGTCTGTGTTCACCATTCCTTTTCGTATATCTTAGATTTCCTTCTTCCTGTTCCTTCTTCTTCCTAGAGGGTCTGCTGGTAATAAACTGCTTCTGTTTGTCTGGAAATGTCTTTCCTTTGTCTTTATTCTTTAAAGATAGTCTTGCTGAATATTCACATAAAAATCTTTGGCCCTCCAATGGCTCAGCTGTAGTAAAACTATACAATAATTTAGATGGAAATTGCTTGGTGAATGCCATTTAAAAAGCATTCAAAATATTGTCAAAATTATTTGAAATTCTCAAAGTTTTGGCATATTCACATGATAAAAGTTAGAATATAAATCACATTTAATTCATTGATTTTGTAAATTGGACTAAATTCAGACAGAAATGACAGGGTTTGAAAGGTGCAATGTTTCTGAATTTTATCACCAAATGTCAGTATCAGTGTCGACACAGCATCAGCATCAATACCTCCTACTATCCCTGCAGAGTCTCAGCTCCGGACACTGATTGTGGTTAATCATTAAGGTTCCTGCAGGTGGTAACACAGAACATAGGGAACCCATTTAGGATCAAAGAAAAATCTGTCAATGAAAAATAACAAAACAAAACTTAGTCTAACCTTTTATTTTGTACCAGAGTGAGGTAGCTTGTCAATTGATGTGAGGCTTGTTCGTGGAATAATCAGAAGTGGGGAGAGTAACAGCATTTATTAAAGCTGTTCATTGCTTTCCTCAAAGATTTTCAGCTGTTCTGTCTTCCAGTTCAGTAACTGCATCTTCAGCTGGATGAATGCTGACCTCACACTGATGAGAGGAGTAGCTTTTAACTGGGAATTATCAGAGTTACTTTACCCCTCCATCAGAGACAAGACCACACAGGCAAGATTTCTTAGGGGACTTTACTGCAGTGTAATTTTTTTCAAGTTCGTCTTTCATTAAGGCTTTAGTTTTGAAGCTTTAGTTTAAAGCAGGCGCCTCAATCTGATTTTCCACCTGTGTGGGTCCCGTGACTTACTGCCTGTAGATCACATGTGCAGTTTTCTCATAAAACTGCAGGCTTTGTTGCCAGGGACCAGCAGATATACTCGGGACAGTCCTATGTTACCACGCTAAGTTCGTGCTTTCCTCCCATGTTGGTTCTCCTAGAAGTCCTTTCACTTTTTTGTGATCTAAGCTATATAATTAAAAAGTTATTTTCATAGTAATGTTTTACATTGCTGCAACATTTTCATATTGTTACATTTTTGGCATTTAGTACTGAGGAGGTTTCTTAGTCTGTCATATTGCCCCAAATCATCCCTTTTTATCTTTCCATTTTGAGCTTTCCAAAGGACCCTTTCAATGAAAGTCCATTCAATGGGCTTTTATTGAAAGCACTGTGGCCCTCGTTAAGTGGCTCCAAGTGAATGCAGTGATCCATTTCTGATTAATTCTGCCCCAAAATTGCTGTCATCAAAGAAAGCCTAAAGCTTCCCATTAAACGTGGAATTTCCATTCAGTTAAGTACTGTTTTCAGATGCTGAACTGTAGTAGATACCGTATAATTATTCTAAGTTTTCTGAGGATAAATGAATGAATGAATTTTGTGTATTTCAGATTTGGCGCAAATATGACGCTGACAGCAGCGGCTTCATATCAGCTGCTGAGCTCCGCGTAAGTGTCACTGGGAGAAGGGGTGGGTTTGTTCATCATTGGGAGTTTGATACGTGTGTATCATGAGTTTTATTTCTGTGGGCCCAAGAAAGATGTATTTCAATGTGTTACTCAAAAAATACATATATACATATATGTGTGTATATATATTCATTTTTTAAAGGTTTAGAAAGTGCAAGTCACATTGGTCTTTCTGGAGAAGAAGCATAATTGAGCATTTATGATACCCTTTTCATGCTGTAGCTGTTCCCTGGGTCCCATGAGCTCCTTGTAAATAGTGACAGCCCTCCATTCTTGGATTTGTTGCTTGCTAAAAGCATTTTATTTCCTCCTGGAAACAACCCACAATTCTTGAATTAAGGCCTTTAAAGATTTTGCATTTTATTTGCTCACTATATAAAGTATGACTCTTCTCTTGGTGCAACAGAACTTCCTCCGCGACCTCTTCCTTCACTACAAAAAGGCCATTTCTGAGGCTAAACTGGAAGAATACACTGGCAGCATGGTAAGTAGTAAGTAACGTAACCTCCGTGCGGGCAGCTGCCCGACTCCCTCCCTAGGGCCCAGAAACAGTGCTTTCCAGAGAGTTTGTTTTTGAGAAATTTAAGACAAATGAATTCAAGAGGAAACCTCAACTCAGAAAAACGCTGGCTAAAACTGAACTGTTTTCGCCTTTCTTTTGGGACGAGGTTGCATCTGTTTGAGAGAGAAAGCCGTTCCCCTATCTGTGGGGAAACTAGAATTGTTCAGTCAACATTAGGTTTCTAAGCACCAGGCTAAAAACCTCAGTGTTAATTGAAGTCACATGGAAACAAGTAAACACGGGCTTAGTCAATCAGGACCAAACAGACGGAAGCTGCTTCTCACCGCAGCAGAGATTCCACTCAGCGTTCTACCTCTGCTGCTCACTAGTCATGGTAAGAAAACTTTCTGACGAAGTGGCTTTCGTAAGACAACTGTCAAGCGTCTCAACTTTATTTCCTTCTCCTGTAAAATGGGGATGAATAGTACCTAATTCCTGTGAGGGCAAATGAGCTGATGCATGTGAAGCACTTTTCATACTGTCCAGACCGTAATGAGTTAGCTCTTACTGCAGGAGTTGCTGTGGTCCTTGTCATTATTTCATGTTCTTCTCATGTCATCCTTGTTCCGAGTGACCTTGAGATTATTTTTGTGTCAAGCACCATGGAAAGCGGTAAAGTAGGAGGTTGCCTTTGGTGAACTCATCCTCCTGTTCAGTTTCAGCACCTAACTCAATGCATTTCTCCCAGTACTCGTCAATGATTTGTATTGGATTGTAACTGGCTCCTCTGTCTTTTTCTCTTCCCCTACGCCTTTCTCATCCTGAGGTGTGTGCTTCATTCCCATCAGAATCTTCAAGTTTCTTAATTCGTAAGCAAGGAAGTTTGCTGATAAAGCTTTGGTTACTTGTAGAATTGTTCTCTTTATTATGTAAAGAGTTATTGAGCAGAATCACCTCATTGAGCCTTATGGTGAAGTCAGGGATACATATCACTGAGAAGAGTTTGTTAAAATGTGTTGACCTATTTAGGCTTTTAATTGGTGTTTTCAAATACTATATTATTTCTAACAACTTTTCTACAGTGTATTATGCGTGCAATTTGATGTATCCGATGACTAAGGCTTAGAAAGGTTAAGTGACTAAGTCACCACCAGGTTGAGTTCTTAAGCTCATTTTAAAGATCGATAACTGAGAACAAATATTCCTTAGCTAAAGACATCTGTGAAGCTGGAAGCTCAGCACCCCTGGTTTTCAGCTCTGGAGTCTTCTCTGCTCTCCCTCTGTACTCTGATTGCTCTGAATGTGCCCCCAGTCGAGTGAGTCTGCTCTGGGAAGGAGGCAAGTCCTCTTCACCCTGGTAACTTGTAATCAGCACAGACAGGTGAAAAGTCAATGCCAAGGAGAGAATGAAATCTTGGGACAGGATCTCAGTTAAGGAAATTATTCGGCTTCTCACTGCGTCGATTTGTTTGAATAGCATGAAAAATGATGTCTGGGATCCTGAGTCAACATGTGCTCAGCGCCCAAGGGGGAAGTGGGAAGTCCCCGAGCAGCGGGCAGCAGTTCCAGCGGCAGGAGGCCCTCTGGGTTCCTTCCGACCTAAGCTCCAGCGAAGCCCTCTAAGAGAATGAATCCTATGGAACAGGAAGTTGGACTGAAACTGCCTGGGGTACAAAACAGTAAGGAGGTGGTTTTTCCAGTTCAGCATATTTTAACCTTGATTTAACAGAATGTTAGCACTGCCTGTTGTCATCTCGATTTTACTGACTTATAAAACATGGCCTTCTTAATGAGTATATTTTCATGTAGAATCTCCAGCATGTGGCCAGTGTTTCTTTGACTATCTGTGACCCTGAGGGGCTTGCCCCCACCTCCGGCTAAGCACATATACTAAACCACTACTCTTTTACTTCTTAGTGTAGCTCAGCGTTCCCTCCCACACTACTTTCAGCTGGTTCTTGCTTATCCTTCCATATTCAGTTAGAGGTCAACTTGCCGTAAAAAAGAAAAATCTTCTGTAGCCTTCCCTGGATGATGAGCCAGTACCCCTTCCCTGTGCCTGTTCAGTGTCTTGCATTTTAGCCTCTTAGTCATTTAATTCATTCCACAAACATTCATTACATATCTACTATGCCCCAGGCTTATTCTAGTCACCAGGGATTCAACAGTGAGCAAAATAGACAAAGGGGAGCCTGACAACAAATAATAAATGTAATTAATAATACATTACACTGCATAATAGAGGGTGATGGGTGTTACAGAAAAAAATCTAGAAGTGGAGGTGGGCGGGGAATGGCAGTGCTAGAAGGAGCAGTTGGGGTAGGGGACTGGGAAGGAGGGATACTTTTCAATAGGGTGGTCAGGGTGGCCCCTCTGAGAAGGGGAGATGTGAGGAGGGACTGAGGGTACGGGGGCCACAGGGCCCCTAGTGCAAGAGCGCACCTGGGATTTTTAAGAACAGGGAGAGACCACTGTGTCTGGGGCCAGGTAAGCAAGGATGAGACGCAACAGCGGCCAGACCTTCATGGGACTTTAGGCTACTGTGAGGACTTGGTGAGATGGCAAAGCACTAGAGGGCTATGATGCAGAGAATGTCAAGATTTTCCTACAGGGTTGAGAAGAGCCCTCAGTGGGCAAGAATGGAATCAGGAAGGTCTGCTAAGAGGCCATTGCTGCCATCCAGGTGAAGGAGGATGGCAGCTTAGACTCAGGTGAGGTGGCAGAAGAGGAGAGAAATAAATATAGTTTGAAGATAGAATTGAAGTTTTCCTGATGAATCAGGTAGGAGTCAAGGATGACACAGACATTGTCTGTTTATGGGTCTTGTACCCCACTAGCCTGTGACTCCTCAAGGGTGATGACAGCATCTCATCTTCCTGTCCCAGCCCTCATATGGGGCCTGACACATAGTAGGCTACTTAATGCAAATTAAACTAAACTTTCAGTTGTTACCTGAGAGCCAGCTGTCATGAAACCATGACAAAACAAGGAATGTTTGTCTTGGGGACCCTCCTATCTCCCCTGTCAGTGTTTCTTCTGACCCTGTGCCCCTACTGTGGCTCTTGCTCCCACTTGGGGTACTTGGAGGGTTGCATATTGCCCATTTCGGCATCTTGCACAGAGCTAATCTTCCCCAAGCAGAGCTTTATGCTCTGGAATTCTCCTTTTCCCCTCCCCCTTAAGCTAGACCCTCCATGGCAAAATCAGAAAGGGTGCAGTAAGTGGCTGAAAGATGATGCGCATCACACATCAGGGAGCAGCCCTCTACCCAGAGCGCTTCTCTTCACAGCCTTCTGGCTTAAATTTAAGAAACTTCAGGCTGGCAGCATCTTGCAATGGGATGTCCTGAGCTCCAGAAAATTTGGCAGCGTGCAACATTTTTAGCTTAGTTTCGAAAGTCTAGAGTCCTGGGAAGTAGCTGAGGGAAATGAGAGGACTCTTATCTATTGTTTAAGTATCTGTGTTGAGCACTGTCCCTGGGCCAAGACCGTCCTGTTATTCTACGTCTGTTTCATTGCCAACACCTCACAGCTCTTCTGCTCATGTGTGCTGCAGTTAAGTACTCATTTTGGTTCTAAATTGTCCCATGGAGACAGGACCATAGTCAAGAAACTTCAAATGGCCCCTGTGTTAGGTCATTCTTGTGTGGCTATAAAGAAACACCTGTGACTGGGTAATTTATTTTAAAACGTTTCATTGGCTCATGGTCCTGCAGGTCGTACAAGCATGGTGCTGGCATCTGCTTTGCTTCTCCGGAGGCCTCAGGGAGCTTTTACTTACGGTAGAAGGTGAGGCAGGAGCAAGCACATCACATGGCCAAAGCAGGAACAAGAGAGAGAGAGCTGAGGAGGGTGCCACACACTTTTAAACAACCAGGTGTTGAGAGAAATCATTCGCTATAGCAAGGACAGCACCAAGGGGGTGGTGCTAAACCATTCGTCAGAAGTCTGCCCCCTTGATTTCATCACCTCCCATCGGGCTCCACTTCCGGCGCTGAGGATTACATTTCAACATGAGATTTAGAGGAGACCGTATCCAAACTGTATCAGCCTCTCGTTGGCTTTCTGTGCACTGAGGTGAGAGCCAAGTGTGGAGAAAGCTGGTGAAGGAGTTTCCACCTGAAGATCTGTGTTTGATCAGAGGACAGAAGGAGTTCAATGACTGACCAATCTGTTTCATTTCTCTTCACTAAGTTGTGCAGGTGACTTAGACATTCCAACAAACAGATTTTGGAACTGGCCAGTTGCTTTTTTAAAAGACTGCTTACATTTCCCTAGAAACCTTTGTATGTTCACTAACTTTTAGGAACTTAACTTTTTCAAAAAAGACTTCTACATCCTGTGCTGTGATACACCAAGAACACAATCACGTTATTGCTGCTTTAATGGACTTTTATTGAGTGATGGCAATACTCTATGAAAGATTTTGTTCTGAGGTTTAGCATCAAATGCTTTACTTAAGAGATGTAACTTATTAAATGATTTCAGATTGATTTGAATAAGGATTGGCACATTTAAGACTGGCTGATGCATGACTAATGACTGAGTTAAGGCAGAATGAGCAATCAGAAGAGAAAAGGTGAGGTCTGCACACCTCGTCTTATCCTGATTCCTAATTAATGTTCTGAACAAGGAAGGAGACACCTATTATTAAAGTTGAATTATGATACTGAATTTAGAGGTGCTGCTAACACCAGGCAGGAGGAAAGATTTAGCTGTCTGGCTAGAATATTTTTAGATAATATTTACTTTTTAAAAATGTAAGCTAATAGTTCTGGCTGATGTTAAATCATGTACTAAATTACAGCAGGAAACTTGAACTTGTATAACACAACAAATTTCGATCTGAGACTATGGCTGACAAAGAGAAGGATGAGTTTTAAGTTTTTCCCCATCCATGCTCCTGGTCCTGGCTCTCATACTTCATGCCTGGATTAATGCCTTCATGCCAGGTCAGATCTGCTTGCTTCTCTAGGTCTGGGCATTGATCGCTGCGATCCAGACCAACCTGATGCTCATCTGGGCTCAGTCCTGACCTTTTCTCTTCTATGTCTACGCTCACTCATTTGGTCATCTCACCCACTCTCAAGGTTTTGCATACCCGTTAAAGGCTGACCACCCTTGATTTATGTGTCTGACTCAGACCACTTCTCTAAAGTTCCTGGATACACTTGGATGCATATTTCCACTAGAATTGCATGCCTGATATTCACTTTTAACTTAGCATGTCTCAAATTGAAATTCTGACCTTTCCCCAAAGACCTGATCCACTACTGGTCTTCCTCAAGCTTTCAAGCTGCTCAAGGCATGACGCCTGAAATCATCGTTGATGCCTCTTTCACTCCACATCTAACTGGCGAACATTATTGAATACATTTAAATTGCATTATAAATCTGACCATTTCTCACCCTATTCCAAGCCACAATTATTTCTCAACTGAATTGCATGATGCTTCCCAGCACCCCCAACCATCTCCAGTCCTGTCTCTTACCACGTATATGAAACACAACAGCCAGAGTGATCTTGTTATACTAGGAGTCAGATGATGCCATTTTTCAGATTGAAACCCTCTGGTGGCCCTGTCTCTGAGAAAAAGCCAAAGTTCTTACCCTACCTGTTCACACACCAAGTCATCACCTTTCCCACCTTCCCTCCTTTCATTTCCTCCCCAGCCCCAGTCTTGCCACCTGACATACTTTGTTACTTGTCATAGCCTGGCATACTTTCTGCTACTTTGACATGCATGTGTGTGCTGCCACAGGTCCTTTGCACTTGCCAGATCACTGCCAATATATTTTTAACCCTAGTATGATTTGGATTTACTTTCATCTCTTTCAGGTCTTTATGAAAAAGTCACCTATTCATTGAGGCTTTCCATTTCCATCCTATTTAAAATTGCATCCCTCAACTTGCTATTCTATATGCTACTTAATTCTTCCTCCAGAGCATTTAACATAGGTGACATATATATTTCATGTTACATACGTAAAACAGTAAATTTTCTACTTATTTGTCTTATTTTCCATCCCGCCTTCTGTCTTCTCTTTCCAAATCAGCTCCATGAGAGCATGAATCTTTGTTGAGTAAATAGAACAGTGCCTCTTACCTAGTATTCACTCAATAAATATTTATCGAATGAATGCATTAATGAATGAATGATGCCACTCACCTGTGCATGGTTCACAAAAGATTAAGCTCCTATTTGTGACTTTCAAACTCTTGCATCATCTGGTCCCATTTCCCTCTCCCTGTCTAACTTCTCTCCTCCACTCCCACAACGCCCTTCATTCTCCCTGGTCACTCTCTATGGCTAACCTATTGCTATCACGTGAATTTCTACCCCGGTGCCTTTGTTCTTACATTTGCTAGTCTACAATGTCTACCTCTCTTCTTTCTACCTCATGTCCAAATCCTGTCCCTCCTTCAGAACTTACCTGAATTCTCATCTCCTTCTTCAGTCTCCTCCAATATTTGGACACATTGCTCTGTCTTTTTCTCAGGGCTAGAGTCATAATGCTGAATGTAACTTGTTAACCTATATTTCTCTTTAATTACAATGTTATGCTCCTAAAATCATGTACTACCTTAGTAAATTGTGTGGGATGTCCCATAGTGTGTAGAATGTTATTAGACAAAAATTACCTGACAAGTAATTGTCACTTGATAATATGGAAGGGGGGTTCTAAATCTTTTTTGGAATAGCATATGGCAATAATATCCAGGCAGGAATGAGGATCTCCTTTAAATTTTTTTTTAAAAAATGAACTGCTAAAGAATGATTTCCAATAATTCATTAAACAAAGCAAGCTGTGAAATAGTATATTGCATATGGTCCTATTTGTCAAAAAATTGGATGTGATACGTGTGTGTGTACATATATATACGTATGCTTAAAAAGTTTCTGGAAGGGTGCAGAGGACTCTGTGAATGGTAGTTACCTCTAGAACAGACAAGGGAGAGACACGCTCTTCACTCTGCTGAATTATTTGTGTATTTTTTGTCTTGGGCAGGCATTATACGAAAGTTCTCCAATAAGAACTGTGTTAAAAAGTCACAGACTATCCCAGCACTTTGGGAGGCCGAGGCGGGTGGATCATGAGGTCAAGAGATCGAGACCATCCTGGTCAAAATGGTGAAACCCCGTCTCTACTAAAGATACAAAAAATTAGCTGGGCATGGTGGCGCATGCCTGTAATCCCAGCTACTCAGGAGGCTGAGGCAGGAGAATTGCCTGAACCCAGGAGGCGGAGGTTGTGGTGAGCCCAGATTGCGCCATTGCACTCCAGCCTGGGTAACAAGAGGGAAACTCCACCTCAAAAAATAAAAAAATTAAAAAGTCACAGACTTTCTCTCCCACCACATGACAGTACTTGTACTTTGAATCAACTGTTTAAGAAAGTATCTATTGACATTAAGTTACCCAGTAATGATTTTAAGTGATTTTGCATTTTACAGTCACTATTGCACCTGCAAAGATTGAAAAACTAAAAGATTATTCAATCTAAGGAGAAACTCCGAAGTCCCTGAGGAGTCTCTTGCCAGAGAATGAGAACTACCACACACAGGATTTTAAGACACTTGTTAGTAAGACATTGCGTTTCATTTCTGGGAGCCTTCATAGCACCTTTCAGGTAGTTAATTCTCAAAAATGTGTGGGTGGAGTGTGAGTGCAAGTCTTGGAAAAGCAGTGGTAGAGGCGAGAAGAGTGGTGAAGGGCTCTTTGCCTTTCAGCCATTGCCCTTTAGAATGGAAGGACTGCCCCCTATTGCCGACTTAAAACTGCCACAGCCCTCATGGAGTGAATTAGTGTAAGAAGGGAGGAAAAATTCAGGCCTGTATTTATTTTCTTTTCAAAAGATTAAATAAACAATTATTGAATGACTGTTACTTACTAGAGATGTACCAGGTACTCGGTGGCATATCACAAAACGAAACTGAGATCCCTGCCCTCATGGAGTGTGCAGTCTAGCACTTATAACCAATTTACCTGCATCCTGTGCAGGTCACCACACCTCTCTGTGCCTCTGTCTTCAGATGCCCAATGGGGAAATGAGCAGGACTGGCTCAGATATAAGTATGCCTGGTGTTCTGTAGATGCCAACCCACTGTCCAGGCAATGGGGAGGGCTGGAAGTAAACGGGAAAAGGGCAGAGGAATTTGAACCAGGTCATCTGGGGTGCTGTGGCGGTGGTGGGCAGGGCCCAGGCTGGCTACACGGACTGCGGCTGCGGCTGCGGCTGCATCTCAGTGGTTGCCTTGCTCGCCAGGTCCTTGGCGTTCTCTGCAGCTGTCAGTGCTGTCTCCTTTGACTTCCCCTTGACTTTTCAGGCTGTCTCAGCAAGTATTTTGGAAGGTGCATCATCTGGCAGCTTGGCCAAGATGTACTCAAAACTTTTCACGGTTTCGGTCATGTTGCTTTTGAAAAGAGCATGACCGAGTTCCTGGACAGCTTTGTAGACACTAGATAAGCTAGGGAAGACTCAGCCTCCCCTGAGGACTTCGGACTAGCACTGTTCTCAGAGTTCACAAAGTAAAGGCATCATCCCTCCACCACCATCAGCTGGGCGTGGTTGATGCTGCAGGTAAAGGTGGTTCCATGTGATTCCGTGGGTGAGCAGTAGAGTCCGCCAGGATGGACACTGGGTGAGCATGATTAGCAAGAAATAGCCACTCAGCCCAGCAGGACCTCCCTTTGGTCTTGGTCAGGAGTCACTGGGACAGGAGCTTCTGGGAGGGGTCAGCTCCTCATATTCTTTGTTTTTGGTCAGAACAAGTTGGCTATAGGGATTTGAGTACCAATGTACTCAAGGTAGTGAACATTTGGATTCAGAAAGGAGGCAGTTCTGGCCTAGGAATATTTCATCATTATTCCAGCCAGGGTAAATGAGCACCCGTGCAGCTACAGGGCACAGAGCCCCGTGTGCAGGGGTGTGTGTGCAGGGGATGAAAGGAGAGCTGGGTTGTGGGCCGGGGGCGGGCAGGGGTGCTTGCTCATGGCACTCAGGCTGTGACCAACCTGCTCCCACTGCCTGGAGCAGTTGTCAGGCACAAGCTTATATCTCTTGCTTTACATTCAAGGGTGGGGGAAATAGATAGAAATGAACCATGTAAGCATGAATCCAGTGAACACTGGCAGTCTTAGAGTTGACTCAACTATCATGAAGTTTCTATTTCTTTTTTGAGATGGAATTGCGCTCTTGTTACCCAGGCTGGAGTGCAATGGCGCGATCTCGGCTCACCGCAACCCCTGCCTCCTGGGTTCAGGCAATTCTCCTGCCTCAGCCTCCTGAGTAGCTGGGATTACAGGCACGCGCCACCGTGCCCAGCTAATTTTTTGTATTTTTTAGTAGAGACGGGGTTTCACCATGTTGACCGGGATGGTCTCGATGTCTTGACCTCCTGATCCACCCGCCTCGGCCTCCCAAAGTGCTGGGATTACAGGCTTGAGCCACCGCGCCCGGCCCGAAGTTTCTATTTCTTTAGGGAAATTCAGACGACTAAGTTGGAAGGAAATACAGAGTCTTTATTTGCTTTCCCAGGGAAAAAGAGGCAGTTAGAAAAGGTAAATACCACATCCCTGGCGTAGGCCATAGCACCAGATGTTTTACTTCATAACCAAACATGAGGCAAACCAAATTCCTGATGAGACACCCAGACTTCACAGAGCTAAGAGTGGTTTTATGGAAAGAGCTCTGGTGACAGATATGCTTAGGTTAAAACCTTGCTTCTTAGACAACCTACTTCAATCTTTACGAATATCAGTTTCCTTAGTTGTTACGTGCAGATTTTTTTTTTACCTTATAAGAATGTTGTGATAATTAAATGTAATAACATATAAAATATGGAGCCCTCATACAGATTAAGTTAAAAAATTAAGAAGCCATTATGTCTCAAACAAATATGCCAAGCATTCAAAATTCACTACACGTTATACTTGCAAAGAAGCATAACGTCTTAATGTCACGCAAGATCTGATTTCTAGTCTTGGAACATGCTATAGGCATGTTCCAAGCTTCCCTTCTTATTACTCTTTGAACTGACAGCTACAGAGGCCCTAGGAAAGTAGAAAAGCAGATACAGCCAAATATGTGTGTCATTCATCCCCATGGGTATACACTCAAAGATGGAAAAATTAGGCAAATGACTTTTTTCCTGATTCTCATTCTTATGTGAGCTATAGCCAATTTTCTGAGAGGTAGAAGCATAATTTACCACACTGGTATTTAGTTTATCCCGAAGACAGTTTTGAGCAAAGGATTGTTTTCTCTTGGAGTAAGTTTGCACAGCAACGGAGTTAGGCCCACGTCTTTCAAGGTAAGTTACTACTTGCTTAAAGCTCAAGCTGATCTAGGTTTCTGTTAAAATAGAATGTCTCATAATGATGATGTCACAGAAAACAACTCATGGCTCATCTTTTTGCAAAGTATATCCCCATCAGACTTTTTACAGGATACTTATAGTGTTTATGCTCAAGGGACATAATTGGACATGTAATATGTCCAAATGTATAAAAATATAACCTGTGTTTTAATTCTGTAATGCACGTTTTTGGTGCCAAAGTAGGGAGAATGGGTTTTCAAATTCATTTTAAATATAAAAAGTAAGCTGGATTTGGAGAGAGAGGAAGGATGGGGGACTGACATATTTGGTAAAGCAACAATCTGTTGGATATATTTTCAGATTATCTCACTCCCTTTTTTTCCCCTGTGCAGCCTCTTTATATGGATATGTTTAGAGATATTCTGTAGCATTAGAATGTTGTGAAGTCACAAAATTCACTCACATTTCAACTGAGATGTGCAAAGCAATCTATCTCTTCTATTTTGCCCAAACCAATCGGGTCTTCCTGATTTGTGGTTAGTGCAGAAATTTTTAACTTTGGGCTCTATCTCATTGAAATTTAGTCTGATCTAATAATGTAAACGGCTTCTGAACAGTGCTAAGTCTGTCTATGAAAGGAAAGGCTCAGCATCCACACTTTTGCCTTCATGGAAAAATGAGATGTTTTCTGTGGGAGTACCATATGATATGGGCCCTTTGGGTTGGTGGCCGATATGCTATGTGGGGGCTATAAAAAAATTTCAGAAAACCTTGACTCAAAGCAAGAACCCACATTTCAAGCTTATAATCTTTATAATAATAATCCTGTTTTGCCTGTCAGAGACTGGTAGTCATTGCTGCTATCCTGCAAATAATCAGCTTTCTTCTTAAGCACATGGTAGGATTGTATATTCTGTCCCTTTGAAGGTAGGTGTGGCCAGGGATCTGCTTTGGACAATAAAATTTTAATTAGTAAATGATTCATCAATCTTTTTTCCTGCCGTGGCAATCAGGACTGTGGCCAGATGGTTGCTACGTTGTCACTCCATGTCGCCAGAGTGTAGACAACACGAAGCAAAGCTGCCAGCTAACCCTTGATTCGAGCATAACATGAGTGAAAAATAAACCTGTGTTGTGTTAAGCCAGTGACATTTAGGAGCTTTGGTTACCATGACTCATCCTCATGCAGAAACTGACAGGCAATTCCTTCTTGGCAAATACTAATTTTCCCCCAGGCGAATGGTTTTTCAGCCAATTTAGGCGAATATGTCATCAGAAGAGCAAAATAGAAAAGTGCTTTAAAACTTTCAGAATTAATTCCTGTTACAAGTACAACCATTTTCCCTTTTGTATTTCAGATGAAGATTTTTGACAGAAATAAAGATGGTCGGTTGGATCTAAATGACTTAGCCAGGTGAGTTACATGGAAATGATATCGTACATTCAGAAATACCTTCCTCGGGGTCTGATGACATCATGTATTTCCTTTTGAGACTAGAGATCAAGTCTCACCTGGAGTCTAAAAGAATAGACACATTTTACCAAATGAACTGAGTGATTCTGAATCTTTAGGGTAATAGATGACTTTGTGAAGATAATGAAAGCTCTTCTCTCGAAAATGTACAACGCACAACATTTTCACAAATTTTATGGATGGGTCATGGCAAGACCCTACCCTCAAAGGCAGGACATTTATAGTCCCATGTCGTGACTTCATGACAAAAATGTCCCAAATCCCAGTCATTGGCTTCAGGAATGGTGAGCAGTCATATCAGGACACAGGACGACTGAGCCAGACTCCAGCGGCACTCTGCCGTCTTGGAGTGTTGACGCATCCTCAGGGAGGCACCAAGTGCCTGAAGACTAGAAATGGAGGAGAACGGGATAAAAGCAGAGGTGGCTCAGTGTCCATGAAAACGTTGTCTGTGTGTCTGGTGTTGTGACACGTGATTGGTGTGTCAGCATATTTTGTGAAATCCAGCTGATTCCAAACACCATGGAGTTATCTACAAAAAAAAAAAAAAGAGAGAGAGAAATTCTGAGCAAATAGAGTTGAAATGGATCTGGAATATACAGATATACCTGTTAGGAGAAGCATCTATAATAGCAGGTGTCCAGGGCAGGGCTCAATGGTAATTGTAAGCAGGGCAGCAGTTACAGGCTGAGGCACTGCAGCAGGTATAGCTGGGAGAGAGGAATTCCAACAACTGAGGGCAGGTTTTTAATGATGAGGAGGTAACTCTGCAAAGTCACAGGAAGATGGTGGTTTTGTCTCTTAGTGGACATTAACCTGAGTCCAGAATCATCAAATCCCACACCAGCTGTCTCCTTTCTTGGCAGCTAGCTCAGCCAGGTTTTGATATCTGTGAAAGGGGACTCACCAGGAAGAATATCTTCTGATTAATGGCCAGGATGTTGAGCCCAGTATACTACATGGCCTTCTATCTGTGCCTCGTAGGAATTGTGAGGCAGTCTGTGTGTCCTCCTTGGCAATTTTTTTAAGGACCTGCATTCTAATTTTGGCCACATTAATACAGAAGAGCCACTGAGGACCAGCTGAAGAGGGTCAAAGCGTTTCTCCATCTGGCCTGGGGCAGAAGGGATCTTTGCCTTCTTGCCTCTGCTCCCTGGATCCCACCTGGTTCTCTTGGTCAGTGGACGCAGGGTTCTTCTCAAGTAGAGCTATGAGAGAGCCAATCCCAAAGCGGCCAAAGGATTCATTCAATAGATGACAGATGAAAACAAAAGCTTGCGATCTCCTGGTTCCCTCCACCAAAAACATCCATCCACCTGTGCCTTGACTCAGTTGTGCATCTCAGAGGTAGTGAGAGATGAGAAGCCTTGTGTGCCATGGGGTTAAGAAAGGGCTCAGAGCAGCTGCTCTCTGCCTTCACCGTCCATATGCAATATGTCCTACCTATGTACACAATGCTGAAATAGCTAACTTCATGCACAGACTGTAACATAAAGGAGAAATAAAAGGAGAGCAGTAAATTATGAAATAATGCACATTTCAGTGTATAAGTTCTTGCAAACAATCATAGTGAAGATATAATGAAGTGTTCAGATGCTTTCACCTGTGTAGAATCATGGTAAATGGTACAGCTCAGATGCTGACTGATGTAACTGTGGCATTTTGGTAACTCAGATGCTATTGATATGATTTTATGAAATAATAAGTCTTGACAGAGTTCCAAATGAGACACAGTACATTCATCTCTCAACACAATTCATAAACCATGTGGAAGACTTATGTAAGTAATAAATTATGCATACCTTGAGTTTTTATACAAATAAGAATTCAGTTCCAAGCACAAATAATTAAAAGCAGGAATTTTACAGACACAGTTGCCCTCCTGGATATTTGAAATTCAAGTGAGACATAGGACAATTCTTCATTCTGTGGAAATTTCTATGCAATGTCAGAAACCTAATATCCTTGGCCCTGTGTACAATATACTGGTTGTGCCCCCTCTATCACTGTGATAACCAACGGGGCTCCTGCATATGTCTAAACACTCTGTAGAGGCGGGATTGCTGTGGGATTGCTACGGTCCTGCTGGTAGGGCAGGGGCTATGCCTTAATCCCTTTAGTAACTTGTCACCTGGTGAGAAGTTGTGTACTTAGGAGGATTCAATGAGTAGCTGTGAATTGATGGAGTGACAGTAGCATTGAACAGAGATACAAGGCAGCGAAAACAGTTAGTATAGTACAGTCTTCCCTCAGTGTCTTCTGGGGTTGGTTCCTCCTTGGACACCAAATACCCAAATCCTCTGATGCTCAAGTCCCACAGTTGGTCATGAAGTGCCCACAGCTATGGGGGCGCCAAGTATATTTCAAAACCAGTTTGATACGGAGTTTGAAAATGAGAACTGTGGTAAGAAGAATAAAGATGTTTACATCCTAAGCTGGTTGTAGTGGCTCACACTTGTAAACCCAGCACTGTGGGAGGCTGACGTGGGTGTATCACTTGAGGTCAGGAGTTCAAGACCAGCCTGACCAACATAGTGAAACCTAGTCTCTACTAAAAATACAAAAAAAAAAAAAATTAGCCTGGTGTGGTGGCGCACACCTGTAGTCCCAGCTCTTCATGAGGCTCAGGCAGGGGAATTGTTTGAAGCCAGGTTGCAGCGAAGCAAGATCACATCAGTGTACTCTGGCCTGGATGACTAAGTGAGATTCCATCTCAGAAAAGAAAAAAAAAGATGTCCATGTCCTAATTTCCAGAACTGGTGACTGTTTTATGATACATGGCAAGAATGAATCTATTAGAATTAAACTTAAATCAATTAGAATTGTTTGCTAATCAATACACTTTAAAATAGAGATTATTCTGGATTATCCACATGGGGCCCCAGTGTAATAACAAAGAGCATTTAAATGTGGAAGCAGGAAGCAGACGGTCAGAGTCACAGAGAGACTTGAAAATGCTCATTGCTGGCTGTAAAGTGGGCAAAGAGGCCAAGAGTGCAGTCAGCCTCTAGAACCTGAAAAAGGCAGAAGAAGGGATTCTCCCCGACAGCCTCCAGAAGGAATGCGGCCCCGTCGACAGCTCCAATTTTGCCCCGTGAGATTGATTTCAGACTTCAGCTTCTAGTGCCGTCAATTATTATGGTTTCTTTAAGCCACTATGTTGGTGGCAGTATGTCACAGCGGCAGCAGGGAACCACTACAACAACAGAGAGGCCTTAAAACATTTGAGGATAGGAATTTTCTCTCTCCTTTCGGCTATGAAATGCAGCTCAATTCCTCTAAATAAAAGCACCTCCCAAGCATATGTGCTCTGGTTGGCAACATGATTTGGGCTGCCTGGTGCCAGCAAATAGTAAGAACAGTATTCCTTGCAGACTTCGGGGATATTCTATCTTCTAATTGGCTCAAATTACTTCTCTCTACTCTGGGCATTTAGAGGAGCAAAGATTTTCACATAGTTATATTACATTTTTTCTACTTTTTCTATGTATCCTCATGACTGTGAGTACAACATGAATCTAACGTTGACTCTACCAAAACTGTCTGTATTCTATTAAAGTATTATTATAATTACACAGAAAAGAGACCGATATTTTTGCTTTCTAAAACAAAAAACAGTATTTTGAAGTTGAGATATAATTTGTGTACCATAAAATTTACCTTTTAAAGTATACAATTTGGTAAATTTTAGTATATTCATAAGGTTGTCTAATCATCACGAGTATCTAATTTTAGAACATTTCATTGTGCCGGAAGGATAGCCGGTATCCATTAGCAGTCACTCCCTTCTTCCTCCTCTCACAAGACCCTGGAAACTGCTAATCTACCTTGTCTCTATCGACTTACCTATTCTGAGCATTTCATATAGATGGAATCATACAGTTTGTACCTTTCCTATCTAGCTATTTTATTTGGAGTAATGTTTCCAAGGTTCATCCATGTTGTAACTTTATCCGTTTTTATGACTGAATAATATTCCTTTGTATCTCCATACCACATTTTGTCCATTCATCAGTTGATGTTCATTTGAATTGTTTTCACTTTTTAGAGATTATGAATAATGTTGCTGCATGTTTTGGGGCAAATATATGTTTCTGATTCTCTTGGTTATGTATTAAGGAGTGAAATTTTTGGTTCATATAGTAATTTTATGTTTAATTTTCTGAGGAACTGCCAAACCATTTTCCAAAGTAGCTACACCATTTAACATTCTCACCAACAATGTATCCGGATTTTAATTTCTCCACATTCTAGTCAGCACTTGTTATTGTTTGCATCTTTTTAAAAATCATAATCATCCTGGTTGGTGTGAAGTAGTATCTCATTGTGATTTGCATTCTGAACATAATTTTATGTGTTTATTGGCCATTTGTATGTCTTCATTGGAGAAATGTCTATTCAGATCCTTTGCCCATTTCAAAAATTGAGTGATTTGTCCTTTTGTTTTTGAACTGTAAGAGTTCTATATATATTCTGTGCACTAGAACCTTATCAGATATATATTCAGCAATAACTTCTTTCCGTTCTGAGAGTCCTGTTTTCATTTTGTTGATGATGTCCTTTGAAGCACTAATGTTTTAAATTCTCATGAAGTCCAATTTGTCTAATTCTTTTTGGTTGTTTGTATTTTAGATGTCATATCTAGGAAGCCATTGCCAAAATCCAAACTCATGGAGATTTACCCCCATGTTTCTTTCTAAAAGTTACGCAAACTAAAGTATCTGTTTTATGTAAATCCATTTCATGTTAATTGTTTAATATGGTGTACAGTGGGGGTCCAATATCTTTCTTTTGCATGTAGATGTCTACTTGTTCCAACACCATTTTTTGAATATTTTTCCTTACTGAATGGTCTTGGCACCCTTTCTGAAACTCAGTTGACCATATGTATGGGTTTATTTCTGTACTCTCAACTCGATTCCATCTATCTACATATCTGTCCTTATGCCAACCCTATCTTGATTCTGTAGGTTTGTAGGCAAATTTTGAAATAAAAAATGTGAGTCCTCCAACTTTGTTCCTCTTTTTCAATATTGTTTTGGCTATCCTGGTTCGTTTGCATATTCACATGAATTTTAGGACCAGATTGTCAATTTCTGCAAAAAAGCCAATTCAGATTTTGATGAGGACTGTTTAGAATCTGTAGATCAATTTGGGAAGTACTGTCTCCTTAAAAATATTAAGTCTTTCAATGTATGAACATGGGATTTTTTTTCATTTACTAGGTTTTTAATTTCTTTCAACAATGTTTTATAGTTTTCAGTCTACAAATTGAACCTCTTTTGTTAAATTTATTAAGTATTTAATTCTTTTTGATGCCATCATAAAAGGAGTAGTATTCTGAATTCCACTTTTGGACTGGCCATTGTTAATATGGAAATGTCATTGAATTTTTTAATATTCACCTTGTATTCTGCCAACATGCTGGATGTGTTTATCAGCTCTAGTAGTTTTTTGTTGGATTCCTTAGGTCTTTCTATATACAAGATTGTATCATCTATAAAGGGATAGCTTTCCTTCTTTCTATTCTGCCAATCTCTGCTTTCATGGAGTATTTAATGCGTGTATATTTAATGTGATTACTGAGAAGGTAGAATTTATATTTGCTGTTTGTTTTCTCTTTGTCTTAAGCTTTTTAAAAATTTTTCTGTCCTTCCATTACTGCCTTCTGCATGTTAAACAGTCATTTTCTAGTGTCCTAATTTAATTCCTATATTATTTCTTTTGCTATTTTTTTTAAGTTATTTTCTTAGTGGCTGCCTGCTAGATTACAATTAACATCTTAATTTAAAGCAAATCAAATTGTGGATTAATATCAACCTAATTTCAAGATTATACCTCACATGTTACTTTTATAGAATACAGATGCCTTTCTCCACCTTTCTGTTGTTAAAATTATATCTTTATATGTTGTGTGCTCTGCAACATAGATTTTCAGTTATCGTTTTATAAAACTGTCATTTAAATCAGAGAGCAAAAAAATTTCCACCCAAAAATACATTTATGCTGTATTTTATATTTGCTTATATATTTACCACTCCTGGTGCTCTTTATTTTTTCATGTGGATTTAAGTTACTGTCTAGTGTCCTTTCATTTCAGCCTGAAGGACTACTCCCTTTAGTGTTTCCTGTGGGTCATGTTTCTGGTTTGTTGATGATTTTTGTTGTTGTTTATTTGTTCGGTGACTTTTCTGAACTAATTCTATAAAGTCTATATTCTTTGTCAGGTGTGTCCACTGAAGTCTCTGCTAGGTTAGTTCAATGGTCAGTTCATAATTGGACCGAGATTTTCTCAAATGTCTGGAACCAATAAGTCTCCCAGTCTTTTGCTAACAGGCTCTGTGTATGTGTTAGGGCAAGTTAAATGCTATGATAGCCATGGTTATCAAGATTCAGCTTTTTTTTTTAGAATAAGCACTCCCCAGATTGCTGCAAGACTTTATTTTCCAGGGCTCTGAGAAAGTTATTTTGACTAATTTTTTCCAGTTTTCTCATTGCTTTATGGAGGAGAGAATTTTCAGAAGCCCAGACTGTGCTGTTTTCCACCAAGATGAGCTTTTAAAAGTCTTTCTTTGGGGACTACTAATCCCTATAAGTTTTTTCCAATTAATTTCTTTGTTTTTGTGATGTGTGAATTTTTGTTTTTCAAGTACCTATTCCCTTCTGCAGGAAACTGCCTGTACTTTCCACATAGCAGAGCTATACATCTTTATATAAATGACAGCTGAACAATCCTCATGTGGGCTTTTTTTTTTTTCTTCTTCTATTTAGGATTCTGGCTCTTCAGGAAAACTTCCTTCTCCAATTTAAAATGGATGTAAGTATTGACATTTTCTAGATGGGTTTATGTCATTTCTGTTTCTCTATGAATTTGAGCAGGAGAGAAGAAAGGAAGGCATCTATTTGCCCTACGTTTTAACTTATTGAAAAACAGACAAGGCTCAGTGTGGAATCAAGGGATCTTAAAGGTCATTGACTCAAAGTTTACAGAAGTTGCCCAGGACCCTGGAGGGATTGTACATCTGAATTGTCACGTTGCTGGATTGACATCTTTTTTTTTTCCTTACACAGGCTTGTTCTACTGAAGAAAGGAAAAGGGACTTTGAGAAAATCTTTGCCCACTATGACGTTGTAAGTGTGTTTCTTTATATTGTGCTGACCATCTTTGAGTAGGAAACTGGTTTAGCCCCTATGTGGAGCCATCTTACCCAACAGACCCTAAACTTACATGATGAATACCAATCCTGTCTTTGTGTTGCTAGGTCAAGGTACCCTCAGCTTCTCTATAGACCTTCTGAAAAGAAAGTAAAAATAGCCGAAGGAGTACATATGGTTGACAAAAGAAAAAAATGACTCTTTTTTTTTTTGCTTCTGGGGCCCAAACTGCAAGTTTTCTCCTTCTTGTAGAACTAAGAGTTCATTTATTATATCATGCACAAAAACAAAAACAACCCCCCTGCCCCATATTTCAACCCAAAGAAATAGAGGAAAAATCATACCTATTTATCATAAAAAGATTCTTCTTGTAGAACCAATTATTTGATGAAGAGGGGAGAAGATAAAAATTATAAGTACAGGCCGGGCGCGGTGGCTCACGCCTGTAATCCCAGCACTTTGGGAGGCTGAGGCAGGTGGATCATGAGGTCAAGAGATCGAGACCATCCTGGTCAACATGGTGAAACCCTGTCTCTACTAAAAATACAAAAAATTAGCTGGGCACGGTGGCGCATGCCTGTAATCCCAGCTACTCAGGAGGCTGAGGCAGGAGAATTGCCTGAACCCAGGAGGTGGAGGTTGCGGTGAGCTGAGATCGTGCCATTGCACTCCAGCCTGGGTAACAAGAGCGAAACTCCGTCTCAAAAAAAATAATAATAATAAATAAATAATAAAATAAAATTATAAGTACAAAATATGGCCAAGAGATTGAATTTCCTAAGGACATGATAGTATGATGTAAGAAGGAAGAAAAGCAGAGAAAAAGTTGGGAAAGGTTATAAGGATGCTTCCCTGAAACTAATCGTGCTAGATAATTATATGTCATGTTCCCAGTAGAAAACAGTATCACCTGGGAGAGGCAGTGTAGCATAGCGGTGGTTAAACATGTGGCTTCTGTGACCACTTACGTCGGTTTGAATCATGGCTTATCAGCTATGTGATCTTGGGCAGGTTCCTTCGCCTCCCTGTGCTTTGTTTTCCTTATTTGTAAAATTAGGGTGATAAGGATAATAATACCTCCTGGGGATGTTATGAGAATTAAATTAATTCAGGTTTATAAAGCATTTATGAGAATGCCTGACATGTAGCAAGTTCTATGTTAGAGTTTGGTAAATACACCAAGGGAATGGAATCTTAAAAATGATATGTTAAAGGCTCAGGAGTAAGAAATCACAAAGAGAGTAGATGAGTTCTTATAATGATACTTTAGAGAAGAAACATATTTTAATATGTATTGTACTTTATAGATGTTCATGTTTGCAAGTGTTATAAAATGGGTAGAAAAAAAAAATAAAGGGTCTCAGGCACAGACCAAACGATAATTCTAACAGGCTCAGTCAGTGTAGTCTCTGTGGATTTAAAATAGATATTTTAATAATCATCATATTATTGCCAAATAATAGGGCAAAATAAAAAACATTTTAACCTATACCTCAAAGGATTAATATTATGTACAATTAACACCTCTCTGAACTGAAACCTAGCACCTGGTAAGCAAATAAGTCAACATGTATCATGCTAATGCAATCTGCAAAAACCAAGGAGCTCAAAAGTGTGACTTTCCATTTCGTTATATGGAACTATTTCCAATGAGTGATTTTAATTCATGCGGAACATTCATGTCCTGCGTGGAGAACAGAAAGTGGGATGTGCCACTTCGAAATCTGTTTGCAGCCACACAAGAAAACGGATAAGGAATACGGAATAAATTATTCATCTAATTTATTCCTTTGCTTTTTGGCTTAAGAGAATGATATTTAGGCAATTGGATCTTTTCTTTTTCAGAGTAAAACGGGAGCCCTAGAAGGCCCAGAAGTGGATGGGTTTGTCAAGGACATGATGGAGCTTGTCCAGGTGTGTGCAGATTCTTCTTACTATGAACTGGGGTTGTCATTTTGATTGATTCCATTGTTTATTTGTGGGAATCAGGGAGACTGAAGGTTAATGTCAAAGATAAAATCTAGGGATGTCGTTTATTTAATAACCTTTGAATTGCTATGAAACCCAGCAAACCTCCCTTGCTTTCTTAGGACTGTAGTTTAAATTGCATGAAGCTGTCATACAGGTATCTTTTTATCATCATTTTAAGGCCAGCTGTTTTACCAAAGCTGCACAGTTCCACTGAATATCCTTCTGTTCTGCTTTTCAGTCACAGAAAGTCCTTTTCTTCCTTAGATTTAGTTATTAGAATAACTAAAACATTTAATTTAACTTCATGAGTAAAATGGGATTTTCAGACTTCTATTTTATTTTTTAATTTTTACTCAGATGCTTCTCTGATCCCTAGCCTAAGATGGTTATTTATTGGTTAAGACATTACTGAGGTTGGCTTTAGATTAAATTTAGATTATATTTATATCACAGAGCTGTTTTTACGTCGGGTAGACGATGTTTAAAAAACCTCTCTTGAGGTCCCAGTGAACTGTATTGACCAGCTACATAATCCAGTTAAGTAGATCATTTGCAATTCCTCTTTTTCCATGAGATTCTGTATACAAGGAGTTTAGTAGTCTTGTATCCTTAGGGATTTTTTAATTGTGTTCTGGTCAGCCCAGATGGCAAAAAATTACAGTAGCAGTTATGAACTGTTTGTGGAATTTCAGACTTCCTTGAAAATCTGATTAACACTATGACGCCTTGCAGCTGAAAAATGTCCAGATAACAATTTTTGCCTGAATCTCCAGGAAGTTTGTGTGCCATGATAGAGCAGGGATGTCTAATCAGCTGATGAGACATCTTCTGTGACTTCTTTCTTTTGTTGTTCCCATCCCAATGGATCTCTTGCCTCTTCTTTTCCTTGTTCACTTGTTGCTCCTGTTGGAGATTTCACAGGCATTTGCAAAGCCAGAATAATAGATGGGTACTGGTGTGGTATTCCTTTTTAAATTGATTGCTAGAGGAAAATCCCATTTTACTCATCATCTGTTTAATGCCAGAATGGCTTCTATAATAGAAACTGAGCAATTATCTATAGGATATTAAAGTTGCAGGGCAGAATTTGCCAAATTAGAGTTTTAATTTGCTTTTGAGAGAATGAACGGGACAGTCAGTCTGTTTCTGAGAGCTGCGCGAGGCTGCTATGCATCGGAGCCAGGGGCAGTGACTGCCTGAGTGTAGAGCCTGCGGGCTTTGGAACCTTCCAGCACCCAACCCCCGAAGAGAGCCTGGCCTTCTGCTCCTCCGTGGCCGGCATACACAGCCCAGCTGTGAGTGTGGATGCACAGTCAGGGTGAGCAATCAGTCATACACCAAATAACCTCCCTTCTTCCTTCTTTGCTCCCCTTTTCTTTAGTCTCAAACTTGTGGGAAACAGATTTTTTCAGATCAGAGGTGTCATTTGTTGCTGAAAACCGTCTTGTAGCATCCCACATCTTTACCAGGCCATGGGAGGCAGCTGGGCTGCATGGAGGAATTAGGCTCTGCTTGAATCAGAACACATCCAGTGTAGAATTTGAAGTGGCTGTTCCTAGAGGGGCTGCCTTGTTAGTGGGGTGGCTACTGCTCCTCTTCTTCGGTAACTTCATTTTGGTTCTCTTCCCTTCTTTCTCTTTTCCCTCCCTATGGAAAGAACTGATTGGAATTTGTTTTATAGATGAGGCAGTGTAAAATGGGAGACAGTGCTTTGGACAGATAGATCTGAGCTTTAATTCCAGATCAGCCATTATTAACTGTATTTCTCTGGGCAAAAAAGTTACTAACTGTCTCTGATACTTGTCTCCTCATCCGTTATATGGACATAACAATATTTACTTCCCACGGTTGTGTGATGACTAGAAATAACATGAACACTGACCACAGTCTCTGGGATATCAAATGATTTCCAAAAGTAATAGTCTTTATTATTTCATTAGAACAAAGCTGTTGTAATCTTTAGAGTACATTTTTGAGCTTGAGAATAGTTAGCATTTGAAAGAGAATTTCATAAAAGGAATCAACAGCTCAACACATGGCTGTCATTCTACTAGATAATCTTCTCCAAAATAATAATGTAACAAAAGCCAGTGCAAAAGAAAACTTCTAAAAGATAGGTATAGTTATGTCAGATGGCAATTAACTAGCATATTTTATAACACATTGCTCAAAAATTTTTGCTTCCTTTTCTGATTTTAAAAGTATCTCTGTATACTGTAGAAAAATGCTACAAATAAAGGCAAGTAAAAGTTAGGAAGCTGATGAGAACTCAAGCTAAGAATCCAGATTCTATGCTAACTCCCCGGGGTTCCAGGCATCGTTTTATCCGCCCCCACCACCCTGCTCGCCAATGAGACTCTGGGCAAGTTATTTTACATCTCCAAACCTCAGTTTCCTCATCTGGAAGACAGACATTGTCATAGATCCTACTTCCATAAAGTTGCCATGAAAATTACGGAAGGAAAATCTGCATAAGGCAATTAGTATTGTGCTACTTCACTGATTAGTACCATAGTAATAAATTACTATTGAAAACTCAAAAAATATTAGCTAAGTCACATATTGATCTAGAAAGTGATACGGCTTTCATAACTGCAGTGACTATGATCATTGCTATTTTCATATGATTTTTCTAAGAGAAAGCCCAGATATCCACAACCAGTGTCAGTTTGCTGGATCCCTTCTTAAAAATCATGAGTTTTGAATCTGGATAATCTTAATAATTTTTAGTAACTCTGCCTTACAGATGTCACTGAGTTTGGCAATGATTTCCAAAAGCCGGTAGGAGGAGGTGGAGGTAAAAGCCAAACCAACCTTGTAGCAGAGAAGACATTTTTTTCAGAGAAAAATGAGAGATGGGGAAAATTCTAGGCCATGCCTAAAGGTTAGTTGGAGCAGAGATCAGCCTCATTCCTCAATGGGTTTATATCATCTCTGAAGGAAGGTAAAGATCCCCACACTTTCGTCCTTGTGTCTGTTTCTGTGGAGTTGCTGGGGCAGGACAAAGGCACCTCTCGGTGTCAGCACCAGCCAGTTTGACATAGAGCTAGTTCCCAGGGACCAAGTCAGACTGTGGTCAGTAATTCAAAAGGAATTTACTGGGATTCCCCAAATGATTTGTTGACCTAAAGCATATGTCCGCAAGAGTTCATTATTCACGTTCTCCTCCGATAAGGTGCATACCCTTATTGTGTCTTCCCTGGTCTGTACTGGATCTTTCTTTGTCTTCGAGGTTTCTTTAAAAATATTCACCATGTAATTTATAAGCTGTGGTCAGAGGAGGACCATTAGTTGAATTTCACATTTCCTGGCTTTACAGAGTCTTTCCTGTGACTTTTTTGTTTATTTTCATTTTATAAAAAAGGGTCATGGGATAAGTAAACAAACCAATACCTGGAATTTATTTTAAAAGCAATTGTCAGAGAGCATATACCATGGGGTCAGCAAGGAGCTGGCCCATGTTTCCGAGTTTGGGTCAGGGTTTTTGGTATTTGCAGTAATAACTCTGAAGTAAGGTTGTTTTATAGTCTTTTAATTCTTGGATGATCATATATGATATATATGTTGACTTTAAATGGATAAGATTACTTCGTTATCAAAACACCTCATTTCCCAAGCTCTGAAAAATGGCACCCAAGTCTTTCCTCTGTCAGTCCATTAAGATAGCAGGTCCCTGAGGAAGAAACATGATTTGTTTTTTTCCAACAAATGTTTTGAGATATAATTGACACTTAAAAAAGCACTGTATATACTTAATGCATACAATTTAATGCTTTTGGAGGTAAGTATACACCCATGAAACCATCGTCACGTTCAATGACACAAACTTATTTATCACCTGCAAACATTTCTCTAGCCGTCCCCTGTCCACCCCCCTTTTCTTTGGTCTTTTTGTTTTGTTTTCTTTTTTTGCTCGTTTCTTAACATAACATTTACCCTCATAGCCAATTTCTAAGTATCAATACAATATTGTCAATTATATGTACAATAATTTCTGTACAAGTTTTTTTTTTTTTTGACATGGAATCTCACTCTGTTGCCCAGGCTGGCGTTCAGTGGCATGATCTCGGCTCACTGTGACCTCCACTTCCTGGGTTCAAGTGATTCTCCTGCCTCAGCCTCCTGAGTAGCTGGGATTACAGGTGCATGTCACCATACCCAGCTAATTTTTATATTTTTAGTAGAGATGGTATTTCACCATGTTGGCCAACCTAGTCTCAAATTCTTGACCTCAAGTGATCTGCCTACCTTGGCCTCCCAAAGTGCTGGGATTACAGGCTTGAGCCACCCTGCCCAGCCTCACTCGCGCAGCATAAAAGTCAACACGAGAATCTACAGCTTAAACTAGAAAGTAGAATGGTAAGAAATTCAAGATCTCTCAAGAGAAGGTAGAAATGCGAATAATAACTTTGGGAGCCAAATAAATAATAACATTGGAAGCCAAATAAATTGACCTGATGTCTGCCTGGAAGTGATGGCAGTTCTTGCCTGCAGCCCTCTCTAAAGTTCTATCTTTTCCTTAATGGACACCTCATTTGCTTTTTCTCCACTATTAACAGGAAGAAGGTTGGCAAGAGGGGACAATACCTAACATTATTGATAGACTAAATAAAGGACTGCATCTAACGTGTGCCTCTCTAAAGAGCTTGCCCTTCGCATAAACGTTTCTTTTCACTTTTAAATTGTAAAAATGATACATGTATCATAGAGAAATCAGAAAACAGAAACCAGAAAAAAACAGAAGCATAACCTCTGTGTTCTAACAGACTGACTATGAACTGACTTCTTTCCTATGTATGTTTTTATATAGTTGAGATTATAGTGAATAATAGACATTACAATATAATAGTATATTATATATAATGTAGAGTACACTATAAATAGTCTATTATAGAACAGTAGTAAGAGTCATTCAGTAACCACATAATATTTCACCTGTGGTTAAATCATAATTTACTTACACATTACTCTACTACTAAAATCATAATTTACTTACACATTACTCTACTACTAGTAATTTAGATGTTTTCCCATGTCTGTGATTCAAAACAATAATGTAGTAATATCCTTGTGCAAAAATCTTTTTCTATGTTTGGTCTCACCCCAGGAATAAAATTATTAAGTCCAGTGGTTTGCATGCTTTAAAATTCCTGGGATCCATTGTCAAATGACAGCAAACATCTTAAGAAAGAGCAGGTGTGCTTTCCCGTTTCCTTCTTCAATGTCCCTTTCTCCAACCTGACTTTTCTTCCCCTCACTGCCTACCCAGAAAGTTGATGATGACTTCATTCTGACCTTGCTTTGTCTATCAAGGAAGATAGCTCTCTGGTATATAGAGTATATGTTTTCACACTATTATATTAGTAACTTAATGTGCTGTCATCTCTTGGGTGATGAAGAACTTTTAAAAGAGAGGATAGGTGGCAAGGAGAACGCAGTGTAATCCGAAAGAGTGCATATCTAACAAAAGAGTGTCGGGTAGTGGGAGCTGGCGATGAGAGGAAAGTTGGAAGATTTAAAAGGTTCTTCCTGGAGCTTCTCAAATTGAAGGACTGCTGGGTACACCACTTTCTAGGGGACTTCCCAGTGTCTGAGCAGACATTTCCATTTGCCTAGTAAAGTGATCCTAAAGGAGCAGCAACGTTATTTCTTATTTTCACTTTACAAAGCAATGTCAAGTAGTAATTTGTAGACAAGCGGAGGCTTGTTGGTAGAGACCTGGATGGATATCTTAAGCAATAATGTCTTAAGTTCTGCCTGTTGCCTCGTTTCCAAACACTAGTGTGGCCAGTAAATAGCAAACTGGAGACAGAAAACATGTTGTAATGTTGCGTGATTAGAGAATAAGGTTCTGGTTAATTAAGCATGAGAGAATGGTTTTAAGTGGATTACAATGAAACGCACTTCCCAGCAGTGAAACTCTAGTTCAGCTCCTCTAGTGGTCAGAATGTGGTGCAGTGCCTTGGAGCCATAATGACTCAGGATAGAGATTTGGGGAGTGCTGGTTAACAGAAGCCTTGGAAGTGAAATTTAATTATTTTAAGAGAATCGGAATGAACAGGAAAGGGTGGGTATATGACAAAAACAGGAAGCCTGCATTTGAGGACAGTCATTCGCTAATTTTGTAGATAGAACTCAGCACCGACTATGGGCGAGAACTGGGAAGAGAAGGCCAGTCCCAAAGGTCCCTGTCGCCGGGATTAAAGGGAGACAGATCAGCGTTTTTCAGTCACCTTTATTTCACTCCGCTCTCACACTGTCCCGTGAGATGGATGAGGAAAAAATTACATCTTTACATGAAAGGTTATGATACAGTGTAGTGATAAAAAATATACACTGCGATAACAAAATAAATCCTGCCTGCTTGGATCTGTATCTTGGTTCTGACATGTGACAGCTGCGTGATGGTGGGCGAGTTAATTAACTTCTCTGCGCTTAATTTACTCCTCTGTAAATTAGTGATGCAAGTAGATGCCACCTCTGAGGGCTGTTGTGAAGATAAACGTTAATATATGCTAACCTCAGGAACGTTTCTGCACTTACGTTAGTGACTTGTTGTGAAAATTCTTATTAAGACTGAGGCCCTGAGGGTTTCCGGTGATTTGTCTTCAGTGACATGCATTTTTGAGCTGCGGCATTTAGATCTCCTGACTCATATTGAGTTGCCCGACATTAAAAACATAACTCAAAAGGTCCAAAGAAACTTCCCTTACATACATCCACATTCATTTCCACATCCCCAACACACAGGCATTCACACACCAAAAACATTTTCTTCTCACTTGAAGGAAATAATGACTATCACGGGAAACAAAGCCCATCATTCTTCAATTAGAAAAACAAAAACAAACTTAGAATAGTTTGAATGAGGTAAATATATTGGGAAATTAATTCACACTAATGTATAAATGACTACAGCTTGAGTATTTTCTAATAGTGGGATTTGCCAAAAGAATCCTGGGGCCGTTTAGTGGAGAAAAGTTTTAGCAACGTCATTGAAGATGCTGAAAAGCGCACATCCCCGCATCGCACGGGACAACAAATGAGCTCCCAGCAGGGGTCCCAGAAGGAGCCTGCTGTTTTCAGGACCTCTGAGCAGCATGTGTACTTGCCTGGTACTGACAGAGCCAACCTGTTGACAAGGTCACGTGGCATCATAGCCTCAGAGTCTAGTCATTCAGGGGCTCTCCACAGAAGCGTGAAGTTGATCGAGTTTATCTTCTGGTCCTAGACTCTTCCAGCTCCTGAGATCTCTCTGAACGCCAGCCCTCCTCTGCTGTTTTATTTTTTCTGCTCTGCCATCTGGCTCCCAATTTCTGTTGCTCTTTTCTCCTTCCTCCTACTAAAAACCTGCTATCAAGGACAGATTTGGTGTCAGTCATTTACCCCATTGGACAGTGCAAAGCAACGAGTATTAATGTGGCTCATTAGTTAAGGAACAGTTTTTTTCCTCCCTACTGACGGTATTTTCAGTGATTTTGGTTTTGGAAGCGAGAAAACCTTGGGGGAGTGTTGGGTAATGGGCAGTGCTTCCCAGAGCCCCTGAAACCAAACCCTGGGGGTCGCTGTCTTCTCTGTTCACTCATAAAACTGCTGTAATAATCAAGGGGCTTGGAAATTTGACTAATTATTTTTTTTCTCTGGACATTGACCTTTAAATTTAGATTTGTGAACAAAAGTTTTCTGAAAAGGAATTTGGTGGAAAGCCTTTATTCTCATTAATAGATCTACACTGAAAGGAGGACATGCCTCTCAGTGTAAACCAGGGTGCAAAGAACAAAAGGAGGTTTGGCTTTTACAGAGTCGGAGCCCATACAGGTTGCCAGTTAGTTCTGTTATGCAAATAAAGGATTCAGACTTGCTTAGTTCTGATTGGTTGTTGGAGGTGACTTCTGATTGGTTAATAGAGCTAAGCCCTGATTGATTAGTTTAAGTGAGTTCTGATAGGTTGGCTCAGGCAAGCTCTGAAAGTCCCAAAAAGAGAAAGGTTTTGGTTTTCAGCGAACTTGAGTAAGCTGCCACCTCTAGTCATAAAAGGGTCCTTTGGATCCATTTTAAATTTAGCACCAGTAAGCCATGAAATCTGTCTTGAAGGATGGGCTCTTTCATGTTGACATTTATTCATGGATGCATCACCTCTCATGTAATTTCATTAGGCCAGCCTTTTCTCCATGAGAAAGTTAATGAAATTTTGCGATGAGCCCTCAGTTGGAGTCAGAGGACTATTGAGGACTGTCTCCCATGGTCAGAGGACTATGTGCTTGGCGAGCTCATGGCGAGGGACGTCCTCTGACTATTGGAGACAGTGCTATTCTTGGGCTCAGAAATGCTGCCACAACTTTTCAGCTTGGCAGGAGGCTTAAGCTTTCTCTGCACCTCTGTTTCCTAATCTGTGAAAGAGGTGGCATTATTTGCTTCCCAGCATTATTGTGAAGCTTAAATGAAATAACCTATGAAGAATCAGTTTGTTCAAGCATTCCTCACTTTTGCAGGCCTTTAAGCTTGAAGCAAAAAACTTTTCCTAGCTAACAAGTATCACATTTCTAGCTAACATTCTTTCTTGCCCCCTAACATATCCCTTGGAGTAAATCTTACATCCCTAGCTCAACCACGTGTTTTAAATTTACATTCAGTATAACCATATATATTTTTTAAACCAGAGTCACAAAAATCTCCTGCAGGGAGATAATGAAATACACGTTCTCTCATCAGTGAAGCAAGGCAGAAATTTATTGTCATGATTCACTACTCTGAAGCAACATATCTTTACCATGGTTGCTAATAAGGCAGGCTTTCTATGAGAACTGCAGGGAAGTGAGGTGCAAGTAAGCATTTTTTTGGCCTGAAGGGACATGCTGAGAAATGAAGCTGTTGGCAGAAAACTTATCCTTGGCAGCTTATTTCGTGGGATGAGGCGATAGACTCATTCTCTCACTACTGGGACCAGCCTCCTCCAAGGCGGGACACACCCTAAGTCTAGGGAGCGTCAGAGGGTGTTAAAGGGTGGGGCCACCACTGGCTTGCCTGTTGACATATTACTTTTGTCGCCCTCAGCCCAGCATCAGCGGGGTGGACCTTGATAAGTTCCGTGAGATTCTCTTGCGTCACTGCGATGTGAACAAGGATGGAAAAATTCAGAAGTCTGAACTGGCTTTGTGTCTTGGGCTGAAAATGAACCCATAATCTCAGACTGCTTTGCCTTTTGCTCTTACTGTGTTTCTGTGCTCTTGCTGCTAGAATTGTATCTGTGCATTGCTGTTGGGAACACAGTGGACAGACTCACAAATGGTGTGCTGTTCTTGGGCAAGGGGAGGGATGCTAGGGCCTTCATTCCACTGGTGTGATCTACCCCTGCCTGCTGAATGCCCCCATGCAGTGTCTGTGTTGTCTTCCCCTTGACCTTGGACTTTCCTTTCCCCCGCAAAGACTCAGCTCCCCTTTAGGTGACTCTGCTTGTCCTTCTCCCATCACCAGGGGGACGGGGCAGCTGAGTCCATTCATTTTATGCTTTTCTTGTGGGCTTTCTGCTGAGTCTGAAGGTGTGTGGCATTTGTGGTAATTCTGTAACTTCAATATAGATTTTTTGTGTGTGTGTGGAAATAAAGCTGCAACTGGAAACAAAAATGTGCTGGTAATTGCTTTTGTTTTGTGACCTTTCAAATGTTCTACCTGATGGTTTGACAGAAAAACCGCTAATCTAATGGGGGTTGGGGGAGGGTAGAGAAGGAAAGTGAAGGGCAATATCTTAAAAGAAATCCACACCACTGATCCTTCTGTAGTTCTCACATGCCCTCACTAGGGCTGACTTCCTGGTGTGTTGAGATTCACGGAGGGTGGCTGGCAAAATATTAACAAAAGTTATAGATTGTAATCTCAAACCTTTTGGAAGGCCAAAAGGTTTTACTGGGACAGGCCGAAGGCAGCCGCCTCATTTACATTGTCATAGGAAAGGGAGACGAAAAAGGCTTTCCCAGTCTAAGTCTGTTTACCCCACTTCCCTTTGTCTCTGCTCTGTTTATTCATGTACTGGATGGTCCTCTCGAAGGGAGATCAAAAGG
Source organism: Saguinus oedipus (assembly GCA_031835075.1). Lineage (NCBI taxonomy): Eukaryota > Metazoa > Chordata > Mammalia > Primates > Cebidae > Saguinus > Saguinus oedipus. The sequence continues at coordinate 4,225,210 of CM063172.1, read as the reverse complement.
GTGTTACCTGTTAATAGTGTTTACTCTGGGCACCCAACCTAAAGCTTTTGTCCATGGTAAAACTATTCTTTTAACCATGTTAATTATCCCCAAGTGTGTTAACTTAGAACCCCTGTTGTAAAATCTGACTGAATAAATATGTGGATAAACAGGGAGTCTTGGTCAATTGGCTGCAGTTCACTCTCTGAAAGCAGCCAGTGACCATCCCTAGCCCAGTTGAATCCCTGTCAGGGTGTGAGAGTGCATTTATTCATCTGTCATTGAGACAGGGTCTCCAGGCCAGACCTCTGCAGGTGGTGGTCAACATTTCACTGGTGAGCTGGCATGAAAGTGGGAGCTGCCAATGGTCACTTTTTATTGGAAGGAGGAGACCAGAACACTCATCCTGGACTGGGTTTTGTTCTTAAGTGCTTGATGAGCTCACATGGCTAGGCAGGTAGACAGACAGAAGAAATTTGAAGAAAATGTTTCCCAAGTAACTCAGGTGTCTGCTCCCTGCGCAGTCCCTTCCTTTTCCAGCAGGGCTCTCCAGCAAATCTGGGACCATGGCAGCCTTCTCCTGGGTACCTGAGTGCCTCTCATGGGTGCCTCTGCATGCTCCTGGCCCCAACCTGTGCCCTGCTCGCTTCTCTCTTGGAACCCTGATGCCATCCCCATGGAAAGGAGACTGCTGGGGCAAGGGCAGAGTTTCTGTGGGGGCAGGCCCCACTTTACTGTCTTCACCCTTTATAGTTCATCACACCCCTACCTTATACTAGACTGTGCAGTAATTTCAGGCTTAGCAAAATGTTACAGATCATTCAGAAAAGTTAGTGTAGAACAGTGTATTTAGAGCTGCTCATAATCCAAGAATTCTACTGTTTACAGGCATTTCCTTCATTGCACACCCTGGTCCTAACCTGATTTTCTTCCCCTCAGGTCTCCCTCGCCTCCAACATATAGATCATTACTATTAAGAACTAGTATTTACTGAGTGCTTTCTACATGCCAAGTACTTCCAGGGGCTTTCAATACCTTAAGTAATTTAATCTTTACCAAATCTCTGTGAGATAGGTACTATCATGATACTCATCTTAGAGATTAAGAAACTGAAGTAGATAGAAGTTAAACAACATGTGCATTATTGTACCTTTTAGCAGTGGGAAGTCAGGGAGTCTGACTCTGGAGTCCTGTGCTCCTAACCACCACTTTATTTATTTTTTTTTTTTTTAGTGATGGGCCATGTTGCCCAGGCTGGTCTCGAACTCCTGGGCTCACGTGATCCACCTGCCTCAGCTTCTGAAAGTGCTAGGATTACAGGCATGAACCACCATGCCTGGTTAACCACTACTTAATTACAGACAATTTTCATGCACCTTGCAGGAAGCTGTGGCCCCTTCTTGTAGATTCACTCTCAGTAGGATCTGCCACACCTCTTAGTAGGATAATTCTCCAAGTCTGGGCCATTCAGCCCAGAGTACATTTTGTGGGAGCTTAAAGAAAATCCAGGAATCACCACAGGGTGAGCCAAGCATGCCAGATTCTTCTGTTGACTGTCCAGATGGTGAGCTAACTGTGCACACATACATCCTTCACAGGACAAACCACCATTTTCAGGATTGAGACCATCTGAACCCACAAAGAGGGAAAATATTCTCTATTTCCAGGACAGCACATTATTCTGCAGTGATTAATTCTTCTTAATCTCCTGTTTTCTTGTTGTATTTTAAATAACAGAAGCCCTTCATTTTTAATGTAGTTGAGTTTATTTGATATTTATTAATTGCAATATATTTTATGTTTGGTTTGAGAAAACCCACTCTATCTGTCACAAATCCATTCTCCTCCACTGTCACTTTTTAAAATGTTAAACAAATTGTCGTGTGTGTGTGTGTGTGTGTGTGTGTGTGTGTGTGTTGATAGCCATTTAACTATTTTAAGTGTATAATTCAGTGGCACTAATTACATTTAGAATCCTGTGCAATGATTACCACTATGTCTAAAGTTTACTCATCGCGCCAGACAGAAACTCTGTACCCACTAAACAATCACTTCCAATTTCCCTCTTCTGCATTCTCTGTTAAGCTCTAATCTCTGTTCTATCTATATAAATTCATCTCTTCTAGATATTTTATATAAGTTGAATCATACAATATTTGTCCTTTTGTGCCTGGTTTGTTTTACTAAGCATCATAATTTTATGATTTATCCACATTGCAGCGCATATCAAAATGTCATTCCTTTTTATGGCTGAATTATTTGTTTATTCGTTTGCCTGTTGATTGACAGTTTGTTTCCACCCTTTGGTTATTGTAAGTAACGCTGCAAGGAACATTGCCATATGAGCACCTGAGTCCCTGTTTTCGGTTCTTTCGTGTATATCTGTAGGAGTGGAATTGTTTTATATATTGATTCTATCTTTATCTTTTTGAGGAAATGCCAAACTGCTTTCCATGTAGCTGCAACGTTTTACATTCCCCCTAGCAATGTATGAAGGCTCTAATTTTAATCTCCTGCTCCTAAATAGAGCTTCTTCTGGAACTGCCAGAAATCAGAACTGGACCCAAGGCTGACCCATAGCTGCTTAATTTATGACTCTACTTGAAGGGAGTCTCTGAGGTTGCTGCTCCTGCAGTGGGTGTACTGCATTCTTAGCTAAGAAGGTGCATTCTCTCAGTGTCTGTCTAGTGGTGGCTGAGGATGAGGGTGTGGAGGGACGTTTTATTCTTTTAGAAATAACTTGGCAGACCCATTGAAAGCATCTACTTGCCTGAACATCAGCAAGCTTTTAGTCATGGCACAGAGCTGAGACTCTATCAGAAGCCCTCAGGTTTCTTACCCTATTATAATAATAATGGGAGATTAAGTAGCTGGGACTACAGGCACACACCACCAAACCTGCCTAATTTTTGTATTTTTAATAGAGACAGGGTTTCGCCATGTTAGCCAGGCTGGTCTCAAACTCCTGGCTTCAGGTGATCTGCCCACCTTGGCCTCCCAAAGTGCTTGGACTACAGATGTGAGCCACCACATCTGGCCATGATTTCTTCTTTTCTGTTACTATTTCTCTCTCTCTCTCTCTCTCTCTCTCTCTCTCTCTCTCTCTCTCTCTCTCTCTCTCTCTCTCTCTCTCAAGCAGGATTTCACTCTGATACCCAGGCTAGAGTACAGTGGTGTAATTTCAGCTCATGACCTCCAGGGCTCAAGTGATCCTCCCACCTCAGCCTGCTGAGTAGCTGGGACCATAGGTGTGTGCCCCCACACCCAGATAATTTTGCTTATTTTTTGTAGTGCCGAGATCTCACTATGTTGCCCAGGCTGGTCTTGAACTCCTAGCCTCAAGTGATCTTTCCATCTTGGCCCCCCAAAGTGCTGAGATTACAGGTGCAAGTCACTGCATCTGGCCCATTTGTGTGATTTCTTACTTAAAATGATAAGCCTTTCAAGAATAGTCTAGAAACAACCATAGAATTTTAGAGTTATAAGTACACCATCAATTAGATTGCATTATTAACCAGCCAATTGTCTAACATGCCTTCGAAAGGAAAGTCCTGTATTAGGTCAAGTATATGTATATTTAGAATTTAAATCCCCAGCTGTAAGCATGCCTACGTGCAATCTCAAGGCAGTAGAAAAGATCTGAAGAAATTCTAACATGGAAATATTGCATTCTTAGCCAAAATAACAAATAGAGAGGATGGAAATGTTTATCCTCAAAACAGAGCAAGATAAAATATACTGAAGCCAAAGCGGAAGATTTCACTTGACAGTTAAGTTTATTGCTCACTGGAAAAAGAAATAGGAAAAGATACTTAATTTTCTTCTCTGAAGGCCTTATGTGGTTTTTTAAACTTATTAAATATTATCATAGTAGGACATGTTTGGGAAATAGAAATACTTTATTTATTTGTTTGTTTTGAGACAGAGTTTCACTCTTGTTGCCCAGGCTGGAGTGCAGTGGTGTGATCTCAGCTCACCACAACCTCCGCCTTCTGGGTTCAAGTGATTCTCCTGCCTCAGCCTCCTGAGTAGCTGGGACTACAGGCATGTGTCACCACGGCCGGCTAATTTTGTATTTTCAGTAGAGACAGGATTTCTCCATGTTGGTCAGGCTGGTCTCAAACACGTGACCTCACGTGACCTGCCCACCTCGGCCTCCCAGAGTGCTAGAATTACAGGTGTGAGCCACCATGCCTGGCCTACTTTTAAATAACCCACACTCCTATGCTGCTATATTTCTAACAAAGCAACCGCCATCACTTTTGGTGTATCTTTGGCTAATCTTTCTGAATTACATGCACTAATTACATAGCTGTTGCTATAACACAACACATACCTTTGTATTTAACAATTTTTATTTGTTGCTTAGTTTGACATTTTCCAAGTATTTTTTTATATTGCAGTTTATTGATAATTATTCTTTTTTGTTTGTTTGTTTTGAGATGGAGACTTACTGTGTCACACAGGCTGGAGTGTGGTGGCATGATCTCGGCTCACTGCAACCTCTGCCTCCTGGGTTCAAGCAATCCTCTTACCTTAGCCTTCTGAGTAGCTGGGACTACAGGTAAGCAGCACCATGCCCAGCTAATTTTTGTACTTTTAGTAGAGATGAAGTTTCATCATGTTGGCCAGGCTGGTCTTGAACTCCTGGCCTCAAGTGATCCACCCACTGTGGCTTCCCAAATTGCTGGAATTAGAGTAGCCAATAATTGTTATTGAAATTAAAATTCTATAGAGTAGATACACTGTAATTTCCTTAAACATTGCCATATTGTAGCTTCTCCTTTCTTACTAGTATAAATTGTGCTGCAATGGACATGTTCATGCACATGGCTTTGGTTCCTGTTTGGACAAGTTTCTTAGGATGAAATCCCAGAAGTTGGATCAGGGGCTAGAAACTTCTTTGTGGCTTCCTAAATTCTTTTCAGGGGGGTATCTTTCTCTGTTCCTGTCAGCAGTGCCTCAGAGCACCAGTTTTACTGTAGCTTCTTTGGCATGAAATATCATAGTTTTGTGTGTATGTGTTTTTTTTGTTTTTTTTTTTTTTTTTTTTTTTAAGACAGAGCACCATCTTGGCTCATTGCTACCTCTGCCTCCCAGATTCAAGCGATTTTCACGTGTCAGCTTTCTGAGTAGCTGGGATTGCAGGCATCTGCCACTACACCCAGCTAATTGTTTGTAATTTTAGTAGAGATGGGATTTCACCATGTTGGCCAGGCTGGTCTCAAACTCCTCACCTCAGGTGATCCGCCCATCTTGGATTCCCAAAATGCTAGGATTACAGGTATTAACAACTGCGCCAGGCCGAATATTCCAGCTTTTTATGATACATGTTTGCCTTTTCAATAGGAAAGAATTGATCCCTCACTCTAGGTTTTTGTGTTTGTTTGAGACAGGATCTTGCTCTGTCACCCAGGTTAGAGGGCAGTGGTGTGGTATCTGCAGTCTCGAACTCCTGGGCTCAAGTGATCCTCCTGCCTTGGTCTCCCAAAGTGCTAGAATTTACAGGTGCTGAGCCAAAGTGCTCACCCAGAGTGCTGAGCCACTTTGCACCCGGCGTCTTGGCTTTTACGTAGCTACAGGACGACACAATAATTAGAAATGTATCTAATTTACCACTTCACCAGTTCACTGAACGGTGCTGACTTCAGTATCTAATTTACCACTTCACCAGTTCACTGAACAGTGCTCACTTCAGCAATCTTTGAGACAGGTGGGGACTCCCATTTGTAATGATGTTCAATCCTCCCATTATTCTGAGGTACAAAGGAAAAGATGGTCTTTCTCAAATCTTAGCTTAGAGGTCACATTCTGTAGCTTGATATAAGCCTGTTTACATTTTAAACTGTTTGAGACTGAAGCAGGCAGAATTTGAAGGAGAAATATTCACAGAATATTTATTAACAGAAGGAATTTGATTCTAAATATGCACAAGTATATTCAACCTTCAAACATAATTAGCAAGCTTCATAACTTATGGAAAGTACCCTGGCCTTGAAAAATCTCAGTTGCGATAGGATTGTGAGCATCACTTTTAAAATTAAAGCATACAAATAAAGGATTTTTAAATTAATTCTTTCTGCCCTGAAACATATCAGCCCTGATCTATTGATTCAATGCAACCCACAGTTATTTAACACCTATGTAATTCATGGTACTACATGCTCTGATCTATAAAGGTAGATGAGATTTCAAAAAGTCCTGATCTTTTCCCTCAAAGCACACAGAAGTTTGTATCATAGATCAGTGAATCATTTTCAGTTGATAGTTCAGAAACCGCATCCAAGACTGCAAAATGACATATTGCATCTGGAGCACTATGAGACTCAGGGCAATTTATTGAAGGCATATTGCCTTGGATGTTCTCCAAGACAGCATCAAAGCTTTTTTGTTGTTCTGTCGTTTTTTAAATGATGTGTCTCATTTGTGAACAGCCCCACAGCGTGGTCCTGTAGAGTAGCCTGGAATCATGTGTTTACAAATAAAAAAATCAATAGCCTCCATAAAATACTGACGTGCTGTCTTCACAGAGTGCACACTTTCAAATGATCCTGCCTAGTGTGTATTGATTTGAGTAGTTTTTAAAAATCTATGTTTTTACTGGATATTGGAAAATACCTTGCTAGAACTAAAAAATGTACCAGCCATTGCCAGGTTTTCTGAACAAAGTATATTAATAGTTGATATGACAAGCACTAGCCTAGCAATACACCCAGATTACACTTGGCTGCAAGTTTGGGTTAGCCATGCATGCCGATTACTGCCAGTTATTGGACCCAGAGTTTACAAGATCTTTATAAAAGACTGGGCATTGTCTCCATTTCCAGTGGTCGTGTAGTCTCAGGGAGGATGTAGTATAACATTCTCAGAGAACTACCCTGTCATGATATGCTGAAGATAGAAGTGGATGGGAGCCGTATTATAGTTAATCAGGTGTGGGATGTAAACTAATTTTTTTAAACTGCCTGCCCTGTCCCGAGCACTGGGATAGGCACTTGATGTGTTTAGTCTGACATTTTTCTAAGGAGTGCATGGAAAGTTTTCTTTCAACTTTGATAATGTAGAAACTAAGTCTCAGAGAAATAAAGCAATTATTGTCAAGTCCCCATAACCATTAATTTGCATCGCAGGCATTCAAATCCAGAACAGCCCAACTCCAGAGCATATGCTTCCTTTTTGATCCCATAATGTGCAAAAGAGTCTGAGAAGACAGAGGTCAAATGTGATCAGAGGGAAGAGCAACTGGTCAAGGGCACCATCTTAAACATTTGAAATTCTCTGAACAAAGAAGACAGTCTGTCTTTGAAGTTATTTGGGGTTCCACTATGCTGTTCTTAAGTTATTTGGGGCCACCAACCAATAAATCCTCCCAGTAAATAATGTGAACTTGAGGGAGGTGACACAGAACAGGGTCAGAAAGAAATCACAATGCTTCCCCCACCCCCTTTATTTGAGACATGGTCTTGCTGTGTTGCCCAGGCTGGAGTGCAATGACAATCATAGCTCACTGCAGCCTCAAGCTCTGGAGCTCAAGTGATCCTCGCAACTCAGCCTCCTGAGTATCTTGGACTACAGACACCCACCACCATGGCTAATTTATATATATTATAGAATCTTACCATGTTTCTCAGACTATCCCTTTACATATAAAATATATATGTGTGTATATATATGTGTGTGTGTGTGTGTGTGTGTGTGTGTGTGTGTGTGTATGTATTTTATAGAATCTTGCCATGTTTCTCAGGCTGGCCCCTTTAACTTAAAATGTTTCCTTTAATCGAAAATATATATTACTGAAAAGTACATGTACAGCATCAGCATTAATAAGCATGTCAAGCCAGGCATGGTAGCTACATCTGTAATCCCAGCACTTGGGGAGGCTAAAGTGGGAGGATCACTTGAGCCCAGGAGTTCAAGACCAGCATGGGCAACACAGCAAGAACCCATCTCTATCAAAGTTTTTAAAAATTAAGGTGTGGTGGTGCACACCTATAGACCCAGCTGCTTGGGAGGCTGAGGTGGAAGGATTGCTTGAGCCTGGGAGGCTGAGGCTGCAGTGAGTATGATTATGCCACTGCACTACAGCCTGGGTGACAGAGTGAAACTTGTCTTTAAAAAAGAAAAAAAGAACATGAAAAAGAAGATTGGGTTCCACAGCTTCATTTATTTAAAAATCTTGATTGATATACTATTTTAAATGGTTAATTTACTTATTAGAGCTGTTGCTTCTAAAATACGTGTTCTTCTTGCTTGATTCTCTCCGGCTTCTGTAGCTTTTGCCACTTAGATGCTCCTTTTCTTTCTGTTGTTTATCAACTGCTGTCAGCCGTCAAATCATCTTGGCTGACAGCAAAATTACTGTGCATTTAGACACAAGGGACAAGGCTCTGTCCTGGCCATGTTTTCAAAGGAATCCGGGTGGTTTTTAAAAATATATATATGGGCCATTATTAGAAAGTGGTAACAACTGCTCTTCAGTGGAAGGTCAAGACAATTTGTTTGACAAAGTGATTTGTGAAGCTTCCCATAGTGAATGAAGGCTATCTGTGGTCATCCGAAAATAAGCAACGGAAGGTTGCTTGGGGAGAATAAGTGGCATCTAAAATGCTTTAATGAAGTATCAATTTCCCATGAAAGGGAAGAAAAGCAAGAAAGATCAACAGCTTTCTGTTAGTTAACACAAAAGGAAAATGCCCTGGTGCTGGCCACCCCTCCTCCTCACCGTAGAAGGTGAGTTTCAGGAGTCGGTCAGTGCATTTGGCTCGGTGTTCGTATGTCAGGGTGCTTGCCATGTGACTCAGCAAGTGACTTCATCTGTCCGAGAGGCTGTTTCCCCATCTCTAAGAGAAGTATCATCTATCAATCCTGCAAGGTAGTTGTGGGAATTAAGGCACTGAAAAATAAAGCCATGACACATGGTAGAAGCTCAGCAGATGTGGGCTCCTTCTGACTCATTCTTCTGCACATGATGCATTTTTCAGCTCCCTGTGAGGGTGGCAGAAAGACACCAGGCGTGTTTTCCCCACTGTTGTCCTGCATTTTTGCTGTGTTGATGTGGGGTTTAATCATTGAAAACCTCTTTTTAACTGGCCAGGTGCAGGGGCTCATATCTGTGACCCCAGCACTTTGGGATGCCGAGGTGGAAGCATTGTGTAAGGCCAGGAGTTTCGGACCATCTCGGACAACATAGTGAGACGAGACCCCTGTCTCTACAGAAGATGTTTAAAAATTAATTTTAAAATCTTCCCTTTCACCCCCTCTCTCTCCCTTCCATCCACATGCATTCAAGTACAAGTGTGTTTTAGGAAAATATACATGTTTATTGTAGACAAAGCAGATGAACCAAAAGAAGAATGTAAAACTTCCCGTAGTCCACATTACAGGTAGACGTACTCTGTGCCTGTTGAGGGAGGCTGTGCGCATGCTTCTAAATCAGCAGTTCTTAGCCTTGGCTTACCTGGGGAGCTACTGAAGTAGATGTCTGGGACACACTCAGAGATTCTGATTTAATCAGGCTGAGGTGGGGTCTGGTCATGGGATGTTTGAAAGCTCCTCAAGTGGTCCTTACTGTGCACAACCAGTATCTGCTGTAGACTTTTTTCTATCCTTACATCATATTTACACAAAAATAAGCTCATAGCCTGCTATTTCCCCTTAATATACTGTGAAAATCATTCAATGTAGATAAATAAACTTCCATAAAATAAGTTTTTAATATATTATTTTATTTTTTTTTTATTGCATTTTCAGTTTTAGGGTACATGTGAGGAACATGCAAGATTGTGTAGGGACTTGGATGAAACTGGAAATCATCATAAAATAATTCCTAAAGGCAAAAGCTAGAAAGAATGAATTTATTCAAATAAAAGAAACTTAAATGATATAGAACTAGAGATATTAGAAATCTGCATGCAGTGAAAGGTGAATATAAATCAGCTAATTCCATAAACATTTCAACTTAAGCATCTGCAAAGTCATATGCACCTTTTGTCTTTCTCAGAGATACAATATACACATTTATGTCATGTTGATTCTGGCAAAAATCAGAGATACCAAAAATATTCTTGAGTTTCATAAACTCTGTGAAGTTAGTTTCAACAGCAACCAGCAACATTCTATATGAATATAAAACCCCAACATTTCATAGATGTATTTTATCTTGTCAAAAGCATAATGGTTTTAATGTTTAATAGTTATTGATATAATAGCATATATTAGCTTATTAATATTATAATCACCATTAATATTTTTACATAATATCTCAGTATGAACAAAATATTAGTTATTTGCTATTAAAATATTTTAAATATTTTTCAAAATAAGAAAATAGCTATATACATTTAAATGTTTTCTTATAAAATAATATTAAAACAAGTTAATAGTGATTGCCATTCGCTCTTTCTAGTAATAAATGCTGTCTTTATGGAAGTATAAATTTTGTTCTTGTGGAATATGAAGGACTACTTTAAAACATAGTAGTCTGTCTTCTGTGGGTTTTCTTTCTTTTTTTGAGACAGGGCCTCACTCTGCCACCCAGGTTGGTGTGCGGTAGTACAGTCAGGGGGCTCACTGCAACCTCTGCCTCCTGGGGTCAAGTGAACCTCCCACCTCAGTTTCCCACGTAGCTTAGACTATAGATGCATGCCACCATGCCCAGCTAATATTAGAGACAGGGTTTTGCTCTGTTGCCTAGGCTGGTCTTGAACTCCTGGTCTCAAGTGATCCTCCCATCTCAGTCTCCCAAACTGCTGGGATTACAGGCATAAGCCACCATGCCCGGCCAACACAAGGCATTCTTAAACAGTATTAGAAATTTTATTGAAGGAATTTTTCACAGTGCGTTTTCACCTCACTGAGGTTAAAAATGTTCTTTTAGATGTTTTTCCATTTTGCTGTGAATTAGATTGTTGTTTCCTTGGTGGCTTCATTATGTGGCTTTAAAAAAAAGTTTTGATGCTCTCCACAGTTCATAGTTCTCCAAATAGATATCTTTCTGGAAAATATATTTTGAGATATTTTGAATAATCAAAAAATATTTTGTTTAGTAGGCAAAGCCTCTCAATGAAACTGCAATAAACCTGCCTGTACATACTCAGCCGCATGACTAGGATGCTCTGAACCAAAGTAAGATGGTCTTCCCGTCTCCATTATTTCATTTAATTGCTTTAAAATCTTATTTTCATCACATTTGATTTGGCTTTTTTTTCTTTTTTTTGAGACAAGGTATTGCTCTGTCGCCCTGGCTGGAGTGCAGTGGCACAATCTCGGCTCACTGCAACCTCCACCTCCCGGGTTCAAGTGATTCTCCTGCCTCAGCCTCCCAAGTAGCTGAGATGACAGGCGTGTGCCACCATGTCTGGCTAATTTTTTTGTATTTTTATTCGAGACAGGGTTTCACCATGTTGGCCAGGCTGGTCTTGAACTCTTGACCTTGGGATCCACCCGCCTCAGTCTCCCAGAGTGCTGGGATTACAGGCATGAGCCACGGCACCCGGCCTGGTTTGGCCTTTTTAAAAATAACAGTTTAAAGTCGGTTTAAATCAATTATTTTATATTATTCATTTACTTTAGAGTAATGATTTTATAAGAGGCAACTTAACACAACTGCAAAGTGAGATTTGTTGTTTTTCTTTCTGTGGATCATTGATGAGCATAAGAAAACAAACCAACGCAACACCCAGAGCACTACGAAGTTGACTTACACTTCTCTTCTCCAGAAGCTGAGGCCACGTTCAGAATCAACTTCCAGAATGTATGTCATTGCTTCATGGTTATGAGAGGCCTCAGAAAAATACTATATGTTTATTAAGGGCCCTCTGTAAAGAGTCATCACCACTTCAGTTAAACAAATATATTCAACTATCATGGAATAATTTCTCAGGCAGGGGCCTGCACAAATCATGTAATTTTTTGTTACCAAGTCACAGCATAACTTCCTAGGGATTTTTTTCCCATTTAACAAGGATTTGGAAAAGAATGACATTTTTTTTTATATACTTGTATTGGATCAAAATCTCTCAAAGTGTGTGTGTGTATTTTTTTTTTTTTTTTTTTTTTTTTTTTTTTTTTGAGATGGAGTCTCGTACTGTTGCCTGGGTTGGAGTGCAATGGCGTGAACTCGGCTCACTGCAAACTCTGCCTCCTGGGTTCACGTGATTCTTTTGCCTCAGCCTCCTGAGTAGTGGGGATTACAGGCACACACAACCACATCCAGGTAATTTTTTGTATTTTCAGTAGAGATGGGGTTTCACTATGTTGTCCAGACTGGTCTCTAACTCCTGACCTCACGATCTGTGCACCTAACAGATATTTCTGTATCTAGAATCTGGGTCCACAAATACAGTCATTCAAACATAACTGTCCAGTCAGCTGGGATTACTCTCATTTGGGCCTATGCCAAATTATTTTTTAGTAATGGAGTATCATTCCACTGTACCATAACCTATTTAACACAGTAACCTGCGGTTGTACACATAAGTTATTTCTGAATTCAGAATTATATAAATTATAGTAACTCTAAACATACTCCCATATTCTAAACTAAATTCCCTTTGAAGTGAATTGCTAGGTTGTATTAGGTACATATAATCATTTGATAGGTAAAAAGACATCGTATTTTCGTTTGTACTTCTTTAATTACTGGTAAATTTGAACCTTTGTTTTCATATGTTTATTGGCCATCTAAATAAGTTGTCTGTTCATGCTCTTCACCCGTTTTCCATTTGAGTTGTTCATCTTTTGCTTATTGGCTTTTACAAGTATTTATTTAGGGCAATTAGGTACAGTACAGATGAGATACTGTAACAAAAAGTTACCAAAATAGTGTTAAAATAGGAGTAGGTGGCTCAAGCCTGGAATCCCAGCATTTTGTGAGGCCGAGGCGGGTGGATCACGAGGTCAAGAGATCAAAACCATCCTGGTCAACATGGTGAAACCCCGTCTCTACTAAAAATACAAAAAATTAGCTGGGCATGGTGGCACGTGCCTGTAATCCCAGCTACTCAGGAGGCTGAGGCAGGAGAATTGCCTGAACCCAGGAGGCGGAGGTTGCGGTGAGCCGAGATCGTGCCATTGCACTCCAGCCTGGGCAACAAGAGCGAAACTCTGTCTCAAAAAATAAAATAAAATAAAATAAAACAGGAGTTACCTTTTTCTCATGAAACAGTTTAGAGGTGAGCAGTCGAAGTTAGTAGGATGTATCTGATGCACATGACCTTTTAGGGACTGGAGTTTCTTTATCTTGTTGCTCAACTATCTGCTAGGTTGCTATCCTTGTCTGCATGGCTAAGTTAACAATAAGACTGCCTGTACTCTAGCTCTTAGAGAGAAGAAGCATGGAGAATATGTGTGTGTGTAGAATTATGAGCTTCTTGTGAGACCATATATATGGTTTTAAGGCCAGGACCTATACATGGCAAACTTGACTTATTTTCATCTAAGTGAGAACTTTGATATAGCCATGTCATTCCTAGGTACAAGGGAGGATGAGATTATGTTCTCTAGCTGCATGGCTGTTTGACCAACTATGACTATCTTATAGGGAACAGATAGAGAATGGATTCATGTGGACCACAGGTAGTCTCTACCACAATGGGTTTATTTTCACTTGCAAGTCCCTAAGATTTGGCTAAATCCTCACTTTCTCTGGGACATGTCCTATAATTTTTCTTCCCTATCAGAGTATACTGAGTGACTCCTTTTTCTGTGCTGCCATTTTACCTTATACCTACATCTACAATAGTAAAATGTAATGCTGTTATTTAATTATGTATTCTTCTCCACTAGAATTATGAGCTTCTTGAGATACCATGTTTTCCAATCTTGTTCATGCATTTCTCCCACCTACCTCCTAGCAAAGTGTCTAGCATATATCAAGTATTCAATAAGTGACTCTGAATGAATGAAAGGCTCCCTTTTTGTGAAAAGCACTTTGCATCTTGAAAGTGCTTACATAAATATTATTTCACTTGACCTATATAAGAACCCAAAGAAGTAGCCATTATTATCCTTAAGAGATATTAAGTGAATTATCTAAAATCAAATAGCTAGTATGATTTAATATCAAGAACAGTTTTTGTGTCACTGCAATAAACACCAATTTTTTTCTTTAAAAAAGATAAATATTAATATTATTCTTTTTGTTGTTGTTGTTGAGACAGAGTCTGGCTCTGTCACCCAGGCTGGAGAGCAGTGGCACAATCTTGACCTTCTAGACTCAAGTGATTCTTGTGCCTCAGCCTCCCGAGTAGCTGGGATTACAGGCATGCACCACCACACCTGGCTAGTTTTTACATTTTTGGTAGAGACAGAGTTTCACCATGTTGACCAGGCTTGTCTTCAACTCCTGACCGCAAGTGATCCACCTGCTTCAGCCTCTCCAAGTGCTGGGATTACCGGTGTGAGCTGCTGCGCCCAGCCAGTAAACACCGATTTGATCAAGATGTTGCCCATAAGTGTCTTTCCACTTGTGGAAATAGGTCATGGCCGCATAACACTCCTGTACAACAATCAGAAAACTGGATAAATTACAAAGATCACATTTTTTTTTAGACATCAGAGAGCTATGAGAGCAACATAGACTAGATGAACTGGAATTGGAAAGAGCATGGGAAGTCTTTCTGGAATAAGCTGTTTATTACCTGCTGTTTTCTTCACGGAGCCATTTGCTGAATCTAAGCACTGAGGGAACATCAGGCTTAGCTATACAGTAGGACTCTGCAGGAGGAAGGAGAAACCACTGAGGCTTTGTGCAAGGCTCGTATCACAGACTGGAAGTCTGGAGAGCTGCAAATGCGGTTAGCGTTCCTATGAAACATGAGTTGGATTCTGGGGTTACCAGAAAGAAGCTGAGAGGCTGTGTTTGAAAAAAGGTAGAATGAATCTATAATTCTGCATTCTTTAGGAGATAAAATCCTGCTAGAGAGAAAGGGCCTGCTTCGAGCACATGGCCGGATTCCACCTGAAGACAGTCTGCCACGTTTGAAGCTCAGAATCTCCAAAGAGCAGAATAGAATGTGCTGTGCTTTCAGGACTCAGCAGACAAAGACTTCTTCACTCTCAGTCAAAAGCCTTGGAGGACCATGTCTAAGGAACAGGGGTGAACGAGAGCAGACCTAGCTTCCTGCAATTACAGTGTGGTCCCAATCCACTTAAACTCCTGGGTGGATTGAGGTAATCAATCTCTCACCCTATCGACAGAAGAAAAGAGAAACTCATGCTGGAGGAAGATGCCATCTGGAGTCTCTATTATTCTTTTATATATATCCTCCAGAATACAATCAAAATTGCTAGGTATGCAAAAACACAGGAAAATGTGACTTTAAAATCAAGAGAAAAACAGAAATAGAAGTAGATCCATCATATTGGAGTTAGCAGACAATGATTTAAAAATAACCATGACTGATATGTCAAAAACATATATGAAAATGGATAAAAAAAAGAATAAGATGTATGTTAAAAGAAAATTGGGTCGGCCAGGCATGGCGGCTCACACCTGTAATCCCAACACTTCGGGAGGCTGAGGCGGGTGAATCACCTTAGGTCAGGCTTTCAAGACCAGCCTGACCAACATGGAGAAACCCCATCTCTACTAAAAATACAAAATTAGCCAGGCATGGTGGTGGGTGCTGTAATTCCAGCCACTCAGGAGGCTGAGAGAGGAAAATCACTTGAACCCGGGAGGCGGAGGTTGCAGTGAGCCAAGATCATGCCATCGCACTCCAGCCTGGGTGACAGAGCAAGACTCTGTCTCAAAAAAAGTAATAATAAATAAATAAAATAAAAAATAAATACAACCATATCAATAATTATATCTGTCTCAGAGGTCCCATAATCACCCACTAGTTGGGTGGTTTACTGAAGAACTCGCCGCAATTTAGCAGGAGTTAAACCGATGGCTGAAGTTTATCCTTACAAAAGATATAGTGCAGGAACAGTAGGAAAAAGATATACCTAGCCAAAGGCTAGAGAGATCATGTGCAGGTTCCTGAGTCCTCCTTTTCTGAGATTACCACACTGGTGTAATCCTCTCTCTAGCTTTAAACTGTAGAGACATATACAAGATTTCCACATACAGGAAAGCCCATTTGAGGCTTGGAGTCCAACATTCTTGAAGAGAGCTTGCCACATTCATACATAACTGCCACATCAGTAGCCATGTGCAGACCCCCCAAACCAGGTACCCAGTGCACATCATGAATCTTCATGTCTGCTTTAAATCTGCTGACCACCTGGTTTATCTGGACCTGCTGGACTGGGTGTATAGAATGACATAATTACCCAGTACTAGGTAAACATTACAGTACTTTAGTTCTTAGCATTAGACCAAGAGTCAATATTATAGCTACAGAAATAAGCAAGAAGTGAATAAAAATATCTGCTGTGTTAATTTTCTCTGTAGCAATAAATGTTTGTTTTAGTTTAGTGTTTTTTTGTGTGTGTGGTGTGTGAGACAGGGTTTCACTCTGTGGCTCAGGCTGGAGTAGAGTGATGTGATCTTGGCTCACTGCAACCTCTGCTTGCCAGGCTCAGGTGATTCTCCCATCTCAGACTCTGGGTAGCTAGGACTACAGGCACATGTTATGATGCCCAGCTAATATTTGTATTTTTAGTAGAGATGGGGTTTCACCATGTTGCCCATACTGGTGTCAAATTTCTGGGCTCAAGTGATCTACCTGCCTCAGCCTCCCAGTGTGCTGGGATTGCAGGCATAAGCCACCATGCTTGGCCTTTGCTGCATTAAATGTAAGTGGTCTAAACAATGAAAAGGCAGAGATTATTGTAAGACTGGACTAAACAAAATCAAGAACAAATTATATGGTGTTTACAAGAGACACGTTTTAAATGCAAAGATGCAAATAGATTAAACATAAAAGGATACAAAACTATGTAGCACGGAAAACTGGAGAAAGCTGGAGTGATTTTATTAGTATTAGAAAAAATAGATTTCAGTACAAGAAGTATTACTAGAGACAAAGACCGATACTTCATACCAATATAAAGGTCAAATACATCAGTAAAATGAAGCAATTATAAATGTGTATGTGCCTAATAACAGAGCTTCAAAATGTGTGAAGCAAATATCTGACAGAACTAAAGACAGAAATAGACAAATCCACAACCATTGTTGGAAATCTAAACATATCTCTCAATAATGGATAGAACAACTAAGCAAAAAGTCAGTAACAATGAATGACACTAAAAGATCTCATCTTTTCATACATTCCCTTAGTCTCTTCCTAAACCAAGAAGTTCTTACAAGGCATTGTTTCTGGAGGCCAGAACCATTTGGCTTCTTCCATGCTTCCAAGACCATATCCACACCTGAGATCCTGCACTGGTTTTATTTTTAGTTGCAAGTAACCAAAAGCTTAATTCAAACTTATAAAACAAAGGGAATTTACTCCTTTAGTTATGGATCAATCAGGGTGAAATTTCTCTTTAATTTTCCCTCTTGTGTGTTGGATTTATTCTTTTCTTTTCTTTTTTGAGACAGAGTCTAGCTTTGTCATCCAGGCTAGAGTGCAGTGGTGCAATCTCAGCACATGCAGACTCTGCCTCTGGGGGTCAAGAGATTCTCCTGCCTCAGCCTCCCGAGTAGCTGGGATTACAGGTGTGTACCACCACGCCTGGTTAATTTTTGTATTTTTAATAGAGATGGGTTTTTCCCATTTTGTCCAGGCTGGTCTCAAACTCCTGAGCTCAGGTCACTTCCCTGCCTCAGCCTTCCAAAGTGCTGGGATTAGAGGTGTGAGCCACTGGGCCTGCCCAATTTATTCTCTTTTTTTTTTTTTTTTTTTTTGAGACAAGATCTCACTCTGTCATCCAGGCTGGAGTACAATGGTTTGATCTTGGCTCCCTACAACCTCCATCTCCCAGGTTCAAGTGATTCTCATGTTCAGCCTCCTGAGTAGCTGGCACTGCAGGCATGGCTAATTTTCTGTATTTTTAGTAGAGAAGGATTTTGCCGTGTTGGCCAGGCTGGTCTTGAACTCCTGGCCTTTAGTGATCTGCCTGCTTTGGCCTCCCAAAGTGTTGAAATTACAGGCATAAGTCGCCGTGCCCAGTAATTCTTCAAAAAGAATTTTTTTTGTATTGTATGATAAGAGAAAATGTGTTGGATTCATTCTGAGGTGAACATCCTATATGGTGGCAAAGTGAGGAGAGAGTTAAACCTTCACATCCACATCTCACACTGTGCAGAAAGAAAGAAACATATGTTCCAGAATTGTCAGCAAAAATCCTGAAATTCACACTTGACTTAGACCACAGACTCAGGACTGATCTACTCACTGCAGAAAGGGCAATATGATACTTTCTTTTGTTTTAAGATACTGTCATTTGTTTTATCCCTGAAATAATGGGATAGTTGGGGGTGGAGTAACAATAAATTTCTAATAGAAGTGGAGACTGTTGGGAAGGGTTAAGTGGGAGATGCACAGCAGGGAGTTAACCAATAGGTGAACAACAGGTGAATATTATTGTGTTTAACATGGTCTCTCTCTTTTTCTCTTGTGTGTGCATGCACGCACACACACACACACACCAACCAGCAGTAGCTAACCAAACAAATGAAACATAAATCATTTACAGAGTATATTAGAGCAATGTACTCATATAGAAAACAGGAATTTTGTTAAATTACAAAACTGTGGTTTGATAAACTCGAGAGGGTAAATAATATATAATATTGTGATAGTTTTTCTTTTATCTTTCTTGTAGAAAGTTATGTATGCAAAAAGAACACTGACTTTCTCTTGCATTTTCAGTCTTTAGCATTTGGGAAATTTCCTTTTATTCTCAAGTATAGCCACATTACATCAGATTTCATACCAAGACTTAATTTTGAATTCCAGTACTTTGGGAGTCCAAGGTCAAGATCACTTGAGGTCAGGAGTTTGAAACCAGCCTGGCCAACATGGTGAAACCTCAACTCTACTAAAAATACAAAAGTTAGCCAGGCGTGGTGATGCATGTCTATAATCCCAGCTCCTCAGGAGATTGATTTAGGAGGATCCCTTGAACCTCGGATGCAGTTTTGCAGTGAGCTGGGATTGCACCACTGCATTCCAGCCTGGGTGACAGAGTGAGACCCTGTCATAAAAAAAATAAAATTAATGTTCTAGGAATGTTCCATGCTCAAGACTGCATAAACATTACTGAACTTGGCATTCTGCTCTTGTCTTCTTCATTGTTAGATTAATGTTCATGAGGAAACATTTCCATAATTACATAAATAAAGGGTTAGACACCCTCTGTGAATATAAAAGGAAAATTAAGGCATAAAGAAAATATGTGGAAAAGAGGAAAGGGCCTGGTTGAGCAATGGGTGGTAAGTCCAAGTTAAAGCTCATTGAATATACAAGTTAGAATTACTGAGCTCCAAGGGATCTGAAGGGGTCATCTGGTCCAGGCTGCCTTCTAAGCAGCCGCACACTTTAAAATTATTCAAAACGAATAGTTAATTGTATTCTGTGGATCACTTCTTTGGCTTTTAAAAAATTGATCAAACAGTAGGGATAAAGAAAAGAATAATTAATTCTTAATTCAAAGCTTGTTGTATTTTATGGTTCTGAAATATTTTGAAAAGGTTTTAAAATGTCAAATCCCTGCCAGATAGAAAGCAGGCATTCTAAAATAAATATTTTACTGTTTTCTCTGCCAGTGTAATATGAGACAATACTTTATTGCTAGGAAAGCTAAGGGAGGTCCTGGGAACCAGCATCGAAGTAATAATCCTGTTTCTCTGAGACTTGGCGGACAGTTTGTTCTTTAGTTTTCCTAGAGATTGTTAACCACATAATTCAGCCAAAACACTAAGATTTCAAATTAATTGTATTTATCAACAACTGTCACATACTTCGGGAAAGTATATTACTCTTCTGTGTATCCTATTGATTTGTTAACATAATTTTGCACAGCAACTCAATTTCTACTAATGGTTTATTCTGAAGAAGTAATCAGAGATGCGAGCAAAGATTTATATACAGTTGATTATTAAGTGATCATTTCTGACCAGGCATGGTGACCCATGCCTGTAATCTCAGCACTTTTGGAGGCCAAGGTGGGTAGATTGCTTGAGCCCAGGAGTTTGAGATCACCCTAGGACCATGGTGAAATCCTTTCTCTACTAAAAATATTTTAAAAATTTATCTGGGGATGGTGGCATGCGCCTGTAGTCCCAGCTACTTGGGAGGCTAAGAGAGGAGGATTGCTTGAGCCTGGGAGGTGAAGGTTGCAGTGAGCCAAGATCACACTACTGCGCTCCAGCCTGAGTGATGGAGCAAGACCCTGTCTCCATCACTCAGGCTGAAATATAAAATAACCCAAGAAGAGCCCACATTATTTGTAATATTCAAAATTAGAAACCACTTAAATAACCAACAATAGAAATTTGGTTAAATAAATTATGGTGCATGTCTATACAACAAAATACTACACAGCCATTAAAATTATGGTTTCAAATATCCAAGGTGATGGGAAAGTGTGATGTGTCACTGTGAAAAAGTTTAAAACATTAACAGTATGTATAGCATGATCCCACTTCTGAAAACAAACATGATTGAAAGGAAATATCCAAAATATCAGATAAGGTTTAATTTAATTAAAAAATGCAATACATATTTGCGTTTTCCTCTTTCTCCTGTATCATATTTATTAAGTGATTATATGTCGCTTTGATAGACAGAAAAAAACTGTATTTTTAATGATCTTTTAGTTTTAGGAAGCATATGGTCAAAATAGTCACAGTTCTATATATTTTGGAGGATGTACATACACACATGTATTTCCATTTCTTTCTCAGTCTACACATAAGTAGTAATGGGCCACTACACATGTGTAGTAATGGGCCAGCATTACTGTAAATTGTTATATACATTATTTTGAAGTGGTTATATGTGCTGGTACTTGCATTTCTAATTATTCTTTCAATTTTTTTTCACTGTAGTAAGGCTTTTCATTTTTCAGTAGTGCTTCGAGACTCTTCCACAGTGTTTTTCTGTTAGACATGGTGTTAATACAGGTATTGATTCATTCTGAGAGAGAACTACTTTCTACCCAGCTTCTCTTCCATAACGTTATATGCCTTCTTGGCAAGGCTCCTCAATCCTTACTATGACTTGAACTCAAAGATCATTTTAAGAGATTTCCTTTTTAAAAAGCCTTTACCCTGGATATGATATATTGTGTTGATTCTAATAAACAGAGCTTTCTTTTTACAAGGCCAAGTGTCAGTGAAAATGAATATTCTGCTTGACAGTGGAATTTTCAGTGAAGGCTTCCTCTTGTAAATTGAAAACATATGCTTGTACATTAAGGGCACACTATTCCATCACACTCACCTGACTACACCATAAGTAGACCAGGTGAGATCGTGAAGACCATTTTCACTGTCCTAAAAAGCTATAAATACGTTTGCTTATGTTCCAAATTGCCTCAAAGATACTTTAATTGATTTGTGCCTTCCTTCTTTCCTTCTTGAATAATTCAGTTCAAAATCATTAAGAAGGGAAGAGTGAGGTAGGTCTTGGGCAGGAGTGGCAGCAGACCAGTGTAAGGAATCGCATCTCCAGTGGAGTGAGAAGGGTATCTGTGCCTGGGCTTGGGGATATCAGTGGCAACCCAGTATTGGGTTTTCAAGCTAAAGAAGGGTAAGAAGAGCACCCACATGGGGGGCAGTAACAGCGGGGGTCACACAGGAGGTCAGAGACCAAATGGAGTGAGCACATCACCCTCACCCACATGAGAATGAGGGATTGTGGTGGCAGCACCAATGTGATATTAGTCTTTTATAGGGAATGGGGCGGGAGGGAAATTAGCCAGTGAGTGAATATACTGAGGATCTCATGAGCCTGATTTCTCACTGTCAGAGAAGAAAATTATAAATATGAAAAGAGAGGAAACTAGAATGAAACTGTGTTGTTAAATTTGAACTAAAGGTATCCGTGTAAACTCATGATTTCAAAATATATTTGTATATGTAGATATAGAAATAAAGATGTCAATATATATTTATGTATATAGTCTAGCCCTCTACATCCATGGGTTCTGTGTCTCTGGATCAAAGATATTTTGAAGAAATCGATGTTTGCAACTGTGCTGAATACATACAGATTATTTTCTTTGTCATTATTCCCCAAACAGTACAGTATAACTGACAACTATTTATAAGCATTCACACTGTGTACTAGTTTGTTCTCACACTGCTTTAAGGAAATACCTGAGACCAGGTAATTTATAAAGAAAAGAGGTTTAACTGGGTCACGGTTCCATAGGCTCATGGTTCTTTCCAGGCATGGTGACTTCAGCTTTTGGGAGACCTCAGCAAACTTACAATCATGGTGAAAGGCAAAGGAAGAGGAAATACTTCACACGACCAGAATAGGAGGAAGAGACAGTGGGGGAAGTACACACTATACACTTTAAACAAACAGATCTCATGATAATTCACTTAGTCACTCTCATGGGAACAGCACTGAGGGGATTGTGCTAAGCCATTTGTGAAGGATCACCCCCATGATCAAGTGAGGATTACCATTTGACATGAGATTTGATGAGGACATAGAACCAAACCATATCACACCGTATTAGGTGGTGGTGGTGTTGTTTTGTGAGATAGAGTCTCTCTCTGTCACCAGGCTGTAGTGCAGTGGCACGATCTCAGCTCACTGAAATGTCTGCCTTCTGGGTTCAAGATATTCAGCTTCCCGAGTAGCTGGGACCTGAGGCATGCACCACCACACCTGGCTAATTTTTTGTATTTCAGTAGAGACAGGGTTTCACCACATTGGCCAGGATGGTCTCGATCTCCTGACTTTGTGATCCACCCACCTTGGCCTCCAAAAGTGCTGGGATTACAAGTGTGAGGCACCATGCCCAGCCCATATTAGGTATTATAAGTAATCTAGGGTATACAGGAGGATGTGTGTAGGTTATGTGCAAATACTATACCATTTTATATAAGAAACTTGAGAATCCACCGATTTTGGTATCTATGGGTGGGTCCTGGAACCAATGCCCCACAGATAGGGCTGACTCTATATGTAGATACATACATATATTCCTCAGCTCTGTCCCCTGAAAGGGCCGACGAGCAGCATCAACACTCCAATAGCCGTGAGCACACCCAGTGCCCAGATATAGGTATTTAAATACCACACTCCACTAAAATGAACCAGGGCTTCCTAGAGAAATGGCTGATCCCAACACAGTTACAGGGAAAATACAAGATGATCCTGGAACATCTTGTACTTTCAGAATGATGGGGTCAAGTCCAAAGGATATGGGAGTGAGTTAGCTTTAATGGGGTTTTCACTGGCGAAATCTGGGACAATTTGAGCTTCAAAATAAATAATGACAGTAACAAATTATAGTCCATTGAATAAACTGGCAATGCACAAGTCCATACTAATATAAATCAGTACATGGGGAGAAGAAAAGGGTTCCCCTGCAGTAGAATTCCAACTAAGAAATAGAAGGAATGTTGGAATTACAAGTCACCATCTGGCAACATCAAAGTAGTAATTGAGCCAAGAAATATCAATGGATGCTAAAACCGGTAGGCAAACTTTTGGTATCTACATAGTCTCAGCACATGTATTCTGCCATTGAGAATGAACTCCTGGGGCCCACTGTGGCTAATAATAAAAGTGTATTTATGGGCCGGGCGTGGTGGCTCAAGCCTGTAATCTCAGCACTTTGGGAGGCCGAGGCGGGTGGGATCACGAGGTCAAGAGATCGAGACCATCCTGGTCAACAAGGTGAAACCCCGTCTCTACTGAAAATACAAAAAATTAACTGGCCATGGTGGCGCGTGCCTGTCATCCCAGCTACTCAGGAGGCTGAGGCGGGAGAATTGCCTGAACCCAGGAGGCGGAGGTTGCAGTGAGCCGAGATCGCGCCATTGCACTCCAGCCTGGGTAATAAGAGCGAAACTCCGTCTCAAAAAAAAAAAAAGTGTATTTATGTGTGCCTGCAGTGTTAGTGGTTGGTCACCAACGTCTCAGTGGCCTCTGACTCAGGGTTTATAGTCCACAGCGTAAGCACTGGTAATTTCCACGAAAAGACCATGTATTGAACAGTTAAATGTATTATATATTCCAGATTTTAGGATCTTTGCTTAAATTAAGGGTTTCCGGATATCCTGGCTGGTTCTTTAGGATGGTGTGACAACCCCTCAGCAGGTCGTAAAGACTCAGTAGACAGAGAAGTCCCCACAGAGGGATGTGTCCCTCCAGTGATCCTCAGTAATATGCTAAGGCGGCACTGTCCAATAGAAATACAATGCTGTCCATGAATGCAAGCCACATTTATAATATGAAATTTCCTAGTAGCCAAAAAAGCAAAAGAAATAAGATAAATTTAATAGTGCATTTTATTTAACCCAGTTGTAGCTGAAGTATCATTTCAACACATAATGTGAAAATTACTAATGAAATATTTATATTCCTTTGTTATAAAACGTATTCAAAATCTGGTGGTATTTTATATTTAGAGCACATCTCAATTCCAAGTAGCCACTTTAGGTGCTGGGGAGCCACGCGTGAACAGTGGTCACCGTATTGAACTGTATAGCTCTAGGGTCTTCAGAGTCTGTTCACAGTAGCAAAGGGGTTCTTGGCACCTGTTTTCTGGGGAGTGTCAGCATTTTCTGTGCATCGTGATGTAACTGAGGGCTAAGAGAAGATTTCCCTCATGGTCTTCCTTAAGCTCCTTAAAGCAGGTATTCTTTCCCTAGGGCCTCAGGTGCACATTCACTGGCGACTCCCAGAGCTTAAGGAAACACATCAGAAACACGGTCTAGCATTCAGAGGAAGTAGTTATAGCCCATCCTCATGGCTGAGATAGAGCATCTGCCACGTGAATTGCGTTTGGACAAAGCCATGAGATTAAAGGAATTCTGGTAAAATAGCAGTAGCAAAATACATAATGTCATGATAGAAAGACAAGAAACAGATTGATGTGGCGTGGAAGAGAGCCTGGTAGCTTCAGGAACACCGTTGGATCAGGTTCCAAGGGATGAGGTAGACCCAGCAAAATGTAGCTGCTCAGGAACATTTGGCACAGAAATGTTTAACCTGGGGTTCACATTCTCTTAGGAGGGCCAGAAACGGGCTTCCGGGGCCTATGGATCTCGTGAAACTATAAGCAAAATGTTGTGTTATATGCATATTAGGGGGTGATAGATTCTCAAAGGAGACTATTACCCGCAAATGACTGAGAATTCCATCTTGTGGATTGTAGGACCCCTATTAACTGCAATAGGGATGGCAGCAGGTTCACAAGGCTGAAGAAGAGACCTGGAGCCAGCAGATGAAACAGATGGTTCATTTGGGAACTTACAGGGCAGTCCGGTGGCAGTGGCCAGGCAAAATCTGGTGGTATTTTATATTTAGAGCACATCTCAATTCCAAGTAGCCACATTTTAGGTGGCTTAAAAAAAACTACCACTACCACTTAAAAAAAGCGTGCTGTTTGTGTAGCATTTTTCCTTAACACTCCTTCCCCCAACCTCACCTCCCTCCACACAGCCTCCACATGGCAACCCTCATATCTTAAGTGAAGTTATGCTGTCAGGTACATCTGCCATACAGAGTATGCTTAAGTTAAATTCCTGCTCTCAGGTGCATCTAGCATACATAGGGCCACCAGGTAGAGAGTTAAAATGGTGTGGTGGCTTGTGCTTATAATCCTAGCACTTTAGGAGGCTGTAAGTGGGAGGATGACTTGAGTCCAGGAGTTTAAGGCTAGCCTATGCAACATGGTGAAACCCCTGGCTCTGTTCAAAAAAAAATTTTTTAAACAGTGAGAGTGAGAACTGTTCAAAACCAGGAGATACCTTGGGCCTCTGAACTGAATCTCACTTTTCAGTGGAAAAAACATGAAATACAGAGATGTCGAGTTACTGGGTTAAGAAAGCAAGGCCTTTCAGTGACTGTATTGACTGACATGCAGAAATATTTAGGGATGCCAGAGGACCTCTAACAATCAAGGAAAAATTAGGCATTTTGGACCACAGAAAAACCCACTTAAAGAATTTTTGAAATCTTTGATCGTCCCAGCAGAATGTGATCTTTCCTGCTTTGCTCTGCGGGAGCACCTGATTTGTATCACAGAGAGCACTACACTAATTACACTCAGAGTTTCTCACCCTCGGCACTGTTGACATTTCAGGTGGAATAATTCTTTGTTGTTGCGGGGGCTGTTCTGTGCATATTTAGCAGCATCCCTGGTCTCTACCCACTAGATGCCAGGAGCATCATTTCCATCACAGTTGTGACAATGATCATTGCATTTAGACGATGCCAAATGGGGGAGAAGGGGAGATGAAATCAATCCTGGTTAAAATCCACTGCCTTGAGACACAACAAAAAAATAAAATGTCAGGCCAATATCCCTGATGAACATTGATGTGAAAATCCTCAATAAAATGCTGGCATACTGAATCCAGAAGCATATCAAAAAGCTCATCCACGACGATGAGGTCAGCTTCATCCCTAAGATGCAAGGCTGGTTCAACATACGCAAATCAATAAATGTAATCCATCACATAAACAGAACCAATGACAAAAACCACATGATTATCTCAATAGATGCAGAAAAGGCCTTCAATAAAATTCAACACCCCTTTATGCTAAAAACTCTTTTTTTTTTTTTTTTGAGACGGTGTTTCGCTCTAGTTACCCAGGCTGGAGTGCAATGGTGCGATCTGGGCTCACTGCAATCTCCGCCTCCTGGGTTCAGGCAATTCTCCTGCCTCAGCCTCCTGAGTAGCTGGGATTACAGGCACGCTAATTTTTTCTATCTTTAGTAGAGACGGGGTTTCACCATGTTGATCAGGATGGTCTCGATATCTTGACCTCGTGATCCACCCGCCTCGGCCTCCCAAAGTGCTGGGATTACAGTCTTGTGCCACCATGCCTGGCCTAAAAACTCTTAATAAACTCGGTATTGATGGAATGTATCTCAAAATAAGAGCTATTTATGACAAACCCACAGCCAATATCATACTGAATGAGCAAAAACTGGAAGCATTCCCTTTGAAAACCGGCACAAGACAAGGATGCTCTCTCTCACCACTCCTATTCAACCTAGTATTGGAAGTTCTGGTCACAGCAATCAGACAAGAGAAAGCAATAAAGGGTATTCAAATAGGAAGAGAGGAAGTCACATTGTCTCTGTTTGCAGATGACATAGTTGTATACAAAAAACCTCATTGTGTCAGCCCCAAATCTCCTTAAGCTGATAAGTAACATCAGCAAAGTCTCAGGATACAAAATCAATGTGTAGAAATCACAAGCATTGCTATACACCAATGACAGACAAACAGAGAGCCAAATCATGAGTGAACTCTCATTCGCAGTTGCTACAAAGAGAATAAAATACCTAGGAATACAACTAACAAGGGATGTGAAGGACCTCTTCAAAAAGAACTACGAACCACTGCTCAAGGAAAGAAGAGAGGATACAAACAAATGGAAAAACATTCCATGCTCATGGTTAGAAAGAATATTGTGAAAATGGCCATACTGCACAAGGTAATTTATAGATTCAATGCTATCCCCAACAAGCTACCATTGATTTTCTTCACAGAATTAGAAGAAAACTATCTTAAATTTCATATGGAACTAAAAAAGAGCCCATATAGCTAAGACAATCCTAAGCAAATAGAACAAAGTTGGAGGCATCATGCTATCTGACTTCGAACTATACGATGATACAGTAACCAAAACAGCATGGTACTGGTACCAAAACACATATATACACCAGTGGAAGAGAACAGAGACCTCAGAAAGAACACCACACATCTACAACCAGCTGATCTTTGACAGACCTGACAAAAACAAGCAATGGGGAAAGGATTCCCTACTTAATAAATGGTGTTGGGAAAACTGGCTAGTCATATGCAGAAAAGAGAAACGGGACCCCTTCCTTACATCTTATACAAAAATTAACTCAAGTGGATTAAAGACTTAAACATAAGACCTAAAACCATAAAAATCCTAGAAGAAAACCTAAGCAATACTATTCAGGACATAGGCATGGGCAGAGCCTTCATGACTGAAACACCAAAAGCAACGACAACAAAAGTCAAAACTGACACGTGGAACCTAATTAAACTAAAGATCTCTGCACAGCCAAAGAAAATGTCATCAGACTGAGTGGGCAACCTACAAAATGGGAGAAAATTTTTGCAATCTATCCATCTGACAAAGGGCTAATACCCAGAATCTACAAAGAGCTTAAACAAATTTACAAGAAAAAAAACAGCAAAAACTGGATGAAGCATATGAACAGACACTTCTGAAAAGGAGACATATATGCAGCCAACAAACGTGAAAAAAGCTCATTATCACTGGTCATTAGAGAAATGCAATCAAAATACAGTGAGATACCATCTCATGCCAGTTAGAATGGTGATCATTAAATAGGCAGGAGACAACAGATGCTGGAGAGGATGTGGAGAAATAGGAACACTCTTACACTGTTGGTGGGAGTGTAAATTAGTTCAACCATTGTAGATGGTTGTGATGATTCAACATTGTGATGATTCAACATTGTGATGATTCCTCAAGGATCTAGAGCTAGAAATACTATTTGACCCAACAATCCCATTACTGGGTATATACTGAAAGGATTATAAATCACTCTATTATAAAGACACATGCACATGTATGTTTATTGCAGCACTCTTCACAATAGCAGAGACTTGGAAGCAACCCAAATGTCCATCAATGACAGACTGCATAAAGAACATGTGGCACGTATACACCTTGGAATACTATGTAGACATAAAAAAGGATGAGTTCATGTCCTTTGCAGGGACATGGATGAAGTTGGAAACCATCATTCGCAGCAAACTAACACAAGAACAGAAAACCAAACACCGCCTGTCCTCACTCATAAGTGGGAGTTGAACGATGAGAGCACATGGACACAGGGAGGGGAACATCACACTCCAGGGCCTGTCAGTGGGTGTGGGCTAGGGGAGGGCTAACATTAGGAGAAATACCTAAGGTAGGTGATGAGTTGATGGGTGCAGCAAACCACCATGGCACGTGTACACATATGGAACACACCTACACGTTCTGCACATACATATCAGAACTTAAAGTATAAAAAAAGGAAGATCCATTGCCTTATACCAAAGCTTTATTAACATATGTCAGAATTCTATATTGAATTTTGCATTGACACAAGCTGTGCGTCACTCAACTTGAATCAGTTACAACGTGTTTAATATACTGGATAAATAAATGTTCAGTTTTTGTGTTCATACATTCTTCATGCCACATAAGCTGTTTTCAAATAAACAATGGGTTAATGGTTTCTAAAGAGAAGAAAATAAAAAAGGAAACATTTCATAC
Source organism: Saguinus oedipus (assembly GCA_031835075.1). Taxonomy (NCBI): domain Eukaryota; kingdom Metazoa; phylum Chordata; class Mammalia; order Primates; family Cebidae; genus Saguinus; species Saguinus oedipus. The sequence continues at coordinate 4,195,865 of CM063172.1, read as the reverse complement.
CACTTGCTCTTTTAGGAGCTCCTGAGTTCTGCATCAGAACCAAGTTGAGCCTTGTATTTTCTTTTTTGAGCAGTAAAATACAGGTTGCCAGCTTCTCTTGCACGATGCGGAAGAATACAATTAGAATCTTACCCAAATGAGGTTTTTCTTTAGCCTCACACAATGCACTCCATTTAGAGTTTGTTCACAAAGAGAACATTTCCCCTACTTCCTTCATGTTCTTTTAACAGAGAGATTTAAAAGGCCCAATGCTCAAATTTTTTTTTAAAATGTACCCCTCAATTGTTACCTCTGAAAATAAGCACGGTGGAAAACAATTTTAAAAATCCACTTGCCAAAAAAAATTACACTGTGCTCTTCTGAAATATTTCAAGTAAAGTTAGTAAGCCTAAGATATTTAACACCGCCTCCCCACAGTGCCTCATATCGTGTGGCTCTTATGGTAAACGTATGTGCAAAGAATATAAATAGAGAGGAAATACATTTCAAGCCAAATCTTAGATGTAGGCAAATCAGCTCCACATGATTTCAATCTTAGAGTCTTAACCAGATGGAAATCGTTTCCCAGGAGACAGAGCTGCGGGGCAGGGGCTAGAAGCAGCACCTGGACGTGAAGTACCACCAATTACTCCCGAGGCTGCCTTTAAAAACGTCCCCGAGGGAAAGAAAGCCAGTGCCAAAGCCCCATCCCGAGGGACGCTGCTGCGAGAGAATCTGCAGCTCCTGGTGGCTGAGCTTCCGAGAGGCCCGAGCCTGAAGCAGAGGTGGCGTCAAACCCCGGGGGACCTGCAGGCAACCACAGGTCATTCTCATTTGTTTATATTTAATAAGCGTTCTAGTTTGGAGTAATTCGAAATGTTTTAAAATTGCAAAGCGAGTTCAGAGAGTTCCCCTATACCGCTTACCCAGTTTCCCCCATTGTTGACCTCTGACATTACCACGGAGTATTTGCCAAAGCTAAAACACTGACACTGGCATTGCATTTATTTATGAGACAGGATCTTCCTCTGCCGTCCAGACTGGAGTGCAGAGACGCTCACCTGGCTCCCCTTAAGCTCCGCGTCTGGGTTCAAGCGATTTTCCTGCCTCATCCTCCCAAGTAGCTAGGACTACAGGCACACACCACAATGCCCAGCTAACTTCTGTATTTTCAGTAGAGACAGAATTTCGCCATGTTGGCCAGACCGCTCGAACTCCTGGGCTCAAGCAATCCTCTCACCTCTCAGCCTCCCAAAGTGCTGGGATTGCAAGGGTGAGTCACCGTGCCTGGCGAGCATATTATTTACTTTTAACTAAAGCGATAAATGATTTCCTTTAAAAGAAAAACATTTAACATGAAGTTTTATATGTGTGGGGTGCAAGCCAGTAGTTCTTAAGAACACAGAAAAATTCTTCCTGAGAGCGGTTCGTTAGATGCTCCTTTTGCTTCCATGCTAAAGAACAAATCCCACAGCAAGGCTGGTTTCCCAACATTTTAAGCGATTCTTCGTGTCTCCCAAAATTCCAGTTATAACACCTGTAGGGGTATGTGGCATCTCAGAGGGAGTTTGGTGCTTGTAAGATAGCAGGGTCGGACGGGGAATTTCCCTAGGACTTTGCCTGTGGCTCTCCTTGGGGTGCCAGGTTAAAATCTGAAGAACGGAGTCTTGGGGTCTCCATGTGGCCATGTATCAGGGGCTGGTGGCAGCCCACTATCTTCCCCCTCTTCAGAAAAAATCCTGGACTTGGCTCAAGGAGGCAGGTGTCATCTGGTCCTCAAAGGCCAGCGGTGCAGCTGATGGAGCCCCTAAGGTAGGAGCCAGGTTGGAGGCTACCCCACCCCTTGTAGCAGGGTAAAAATCTCAGATCTCAATGATTTATTTCAGTGAACACCTGGGGAAGTTGTTGATCGGCAGATTTGGTGGGTCTGGGATAGGTCCTGGAATTCGGTGTTTCTAACAAGCATCCCAGATGATTCTGATCCAAATAGATAGCACTTAAGTCAGATACACTGTTTAATTAGTCTGCTTGTTCTAAATGAATCCATTAGCATTTGGATTGCTGTCAGCTGGGTGTATCTTTTTAGCATTCTCCGGAGGGGCTCTTTAATTCAGAATGTTATGCATTTTATTTTGCTGACATTCATTGACAGTAAGTGAAAACATAAAATGTAAGAACTAAGTAAAATTTGCTAAGCACTTAGGCATGAGTGTGTATGTCACAACTTACAGTGTCATTCCAGTGATAAACCCCATCTTTCTCTATTAGGTGCAGCCAAGTTGTAGTGTGTGGTTTCCATAGTCAGTACCTTTGCAATATACACGGAGGGGGAAAGCATTTCAAGCCAAATCTTGATGCAGGCAAATCATCTGTTTTGGGTCTTGTTCTCTTCAGGGACCTGGCTCCTGGCTTTTTGTTGCTTTTCCAAGATCTGTGTTGTCTGTTTACCCTATTACATACTGTAGGTGAGTCTGTCCTAAAATGATCACTCTTCTTTTCCATTTTCCAGTATCAGTTGCCATTTTTCAGTTTAATACTCAGAGTCTAAAATCTGGGACCCCATTCTGAGAGACAGCAAGTCTCAGAGACAGACACACATTCTTGAAGATACTACTTTTCACTTCACATTGTTCTGCTCAGCTTCTCCACTGCTCCCAGCATCTCTTATTTACAGCAGTCTTTAACTTCCACTTAGTATCTTTGAACTTAGGAAATTCTTATAAGTGAAATTAGGTCATGCCATGTGTGCCCCACCTTCCAAAGTATGCCCATGATGACCTTCTTTCAGGTATAATAGGTACAGATTGTCTAATGTAGATTGTCTAACACAGATAGTCTAATACAGATTTTCTTCAGCTCAGAAATACTTAAATGTCAATTAAAAAAAAATATTTGACTTGTGTGTGTGTCTTATTTAATATAAAACCTCAATTTGTAGTAAAGGCATCCAGTCTTTTGGCTGCTCTTCATGTGCTGGCCTGTGGGAGCTGAAGAACTGTGAATAGGCCTCAGTGCACATCAATCTGGTATTTGGTGTTTCTTTTCAAATCCCATGTGTTTTCATTTAGAATATAATTCCAGATACCGACTATTTTGTCTGATTTCATAAATCCCGGTAATTTTTCTGTCTTTCTGGCCTGTCTCTGCCTTCATTTCCCACCTTAGTTGACTTAGCTACCTAATGACCACAGGGTGTGGTTGACCATCACTTCCAGCTCTTGCAATCTGTGCATAAGAGATTGATCCTGGGGGCCTGCAGGACTTCCAGTGTAAATCGGTGGCAGGGAGTGTGCAATTCGTGCCTGTGACTTGAGTAATAAGATTTTGCTCTCCGTTTTCTCACATGATGTCTATTCGGTGAAGTCTTCTTTGCTATTACACCCTTCTCCAGGCCAATCTGTCCCTCCTGCGGTTTCCGGTTTTGCTCTTCATTCTCCCAAGAATCACCGTAGCATTTAAGAAAGTTTACTGAAGACTTGAAAATAAAGTCAAAGACCAGCAATACAGAAAGGAAAGCCCGTGCCTCAGTCATCCTCAGATCCCATTGCTCCAGAAACCTTTCGGTCATGGCCTTTTCCCAGGACGACCCCTGCTCATCCTTCTACCCACCTTCTCCTGCTCCCACCGGTGTCTCCAAGTTACTGGCTGTGTTCGTTTTTTTTCAGCTGCTATAACAAAAATAGCGTAAGGTTGGTGGCTTATAAACAGCCTTTACATCTCACAGTGCTGAAGGCTGAGAAGTCCAAGATCAAGGCACTGATGAATTCGGTGTCTAGTGAGGGCCTGCTTCCTGGTTTGTAGACATCCATCATCTCGCTGTGACCTCCCATGACAGAAGGGACAAGGCAGCTCTCTGGGGCCCCTTGTAAGAAGGATACTAATTCCACTCATAATTCAGCCCTAATGACCTAACCATCTTCCAAAAGTCCCACCTCCTCATGCCGTCACCTTGGTAGTTAGGTTTCAACTTTAGAATTTTGGTGACATTCAGACCATGGCACTGGGTCTGCCTCCCACTTGCACAAACACAGTTCCCTTGACCTTCTCCATCATGAAGTCCATAGCTCCACCATTGTATCTTCTAGCTCTCGCCATAGGAGAACTGGAGTTAAGCTCACGATCATCTGTAGGCACAGGGCCAGGATGAGGCTAAGGCAATGATACATGAGGCCACAAGTTTTAACCAAAAAATGCAATAATTAAGACCAAGAATATGTTAATGCAATATTTTAAAACTTAAAATTAATGCAAAAATCCATGATTAACAAAATAGCAATCATTTAAATAAAAACAGACTGTTTGTTTTCCAACTCGGCGTTTTTGTGCAATAAAGCATAGTTGTCAGTTAGCTCCAGGTTCCTGGGCCGGGAAGGCTAGGCGGGTTTATAAGGGGTGATGATGCTGTGTGAGCAGATTGGGCAATACAGTGCTTTATACTTAGTAATTTTTTTTTTTTTTTTTTTTTTTTTGGTATGGAATGTCTCTCTGTCACCAGGCTGGAGTGTAGTGGCGTGATCTTGGTTCACTGCAACCTCCGCCTCCCGGGTTCCAGTGATTCTCTTGCCTCGGCATCCCGAGCAGCTGGGACTACAGGCACGTGCCACCACACCTGACTAATTTTTTATATATATATATTTTTAGTACAAACGGGGGTTCACCATGTTAGCCAGGATGGTCTCAATCTCCTCACCTCACCACCCACCTTGGCCTTCCAAAGTGCTGGAATTACAGGCATGAGCCACTATTCCTGGCCTATTTAGTCATATTTTTAAATTGTAGAACTTTTATTACTTTTTTCTATTGGGTTCAAAATATGGTGGAGGCTATTTTGTATGTGTATATAGGGGTACATATTTATCCTTTTGCCGCAGACTCCAACATGACATGGCTGACCAGTGTTCCGTCCACAATGAGAGGAGGTTTTTACGTTACCATTGGAGCAGGAGTCTGGGCCCTGCTGTGCACAACTAAAATCTGTTCGTTCCCCCTCCACGTGAAAAAGAAGCCTTTCCCTAAGATGTAGGCTGCCACCTTTATAGTAACACATCTCCAGATAAAGCAAACAGTCTGAACAAGTCCCCATTCTCTCCCCACAACCACTGGCAATACCATTCTACTTCCTATAGCTATGAATTTGATACTTGAGGGGGCTCACACAAATGGAGTCATACAGGGTTTGCCCTTCTGTAACCGGCTTAGTGCACTTGGCATGATGCCTTCAACGTTCATCCATGTTGCAGCAGGTGTCGGCATGCTTGCTGCATGTTGATAGGCATTTCTAAGGTTGAATAATACTCCATTGCATATATTTTGTTCATTCCTCTTTTTAAGGTTGAGTAATATTCCATTGTATGTATTTTGTTTATTCCTCTGTCAGTAGACATTTGGGTGATTTATAGCTATTGGCTACTGTGAATAGTGCTATTAGGAGCACAGGTGTACAAGTGTCTCTTCACTGGCAGCTTTTGAAGATCACAGAATCGTATCTCAAAAAATCCACTCCACCAATGGTTATTTGTGAATTGGGTTTCTGCTCTACACTCTTGGTGGTAAGAGGAGGAATTTTCTGCAAGCCTCTGGCTCTTGGGTGGGAAAAGCCATTCCTAGATTGAGGTACAGAAGACAGTGGAATCTCTGACACCCCAGCTGACTTGCCACTGTTGTCACTGGTTGGCTATTGCCCACTTTTATGAAGGCTACACTTCCCTATACAATACCATGTTTAATCGTTACAACAAATCTGTGATGTCGATGTCATAATTCCCTTTTTATAGACAAAGAAACTGAGTCTCTGGGAAGGTTGGTGACTTACCCAGTAAATATCCCATTTGGGACCTAACATGTGAGGATACAGGCAGTGCTAATAAGCCAGCACTGTGCACACAGACTGAGTTTTGCTAAATCTTAAATCTTTCTATTTGAGCAAAATAAATGTAAGAAGTTTTCAGAATTACTTACCAGTGTCTAAGAGGGACAGTTTCCAAATGGTTCTGTGTACAAGGAGATGCTACAGCTTTCCTTAGCAACTCAGTCTAATGACTCATGACTAACATGCCCCTGGGAGGAAAAATGATCTTAATACAGATTAGCTTAATGAGACGGTAAGACAGCCTGACAAGAAATTAAAGCTAACACATGGAAGTTAAAGCTTGGTACGCGGTTGCTGCACTAAGATAGTCATTTTACATTAATGCTGTCCTGATGGTCCTTGACTAATGACGGTGGTGTGTGTGTGTTCATGCTAGCTGACAGTTTCCACAATCATGGAAATACTTTTTATTTGACCGTCCAGTGAAGTAGCCACTAGCCACACGTGGCAACTGAGCACTTAAGTGGCGACTAGTATAATGGGAAAATCGAATTTTTAATTAATTTATGTTTGAGCAGCCACGTGTAGTTAGAATACTGGACAATGTGGGGCTGTAGAATGGGTGTAACAATGTTGGATTTCAGTTCTTCTGCCAGTTCTACTGATTCGTTTTCTTGAACAGAGTCCAAGATAGAATATTTTACCCTGAATTCTGTGTTGGAATATGTAGGATTATAGTGAAACTGCCACTTAGTCACATGAATAAAAACTGAATGAGGACAAAGCTTTTCAAAGGGTCATATTCTACAAAGAAAAACAATCTGGCCCAACAAACAAGGTAAATTGTGTGTTTTGGAATGCTCTAGCGTGTTTTATTGCTCCCCCATCTAGTGAATGGATTGACTTTCCTGTTAAAATGTACTGGGGACATACAGAATCTGAATGCCTTTTGACGGTGAAGCCTACTGCAGGTAACAAGAACATCATTTGTATTTCACTGGCCCAGACAGATTATGACAAATGGCTGCATGTATGCATTTCAAGTCGAATTTATGTAGCACAGTGCTTCCTTTATTTTTCCTGTCAAGGAACTATTTTATGTTCTGTTAAACTACACAAATATAGTTTCAGTTTTTAGTACACTACCTCCTCCTGTCTTTGAACACCTGCATCTTCTCTCACAATGTCATCCTTTCTCTTTGTTTAAATAACTTTTTAATTATAGAAATAGAGACGGGGTTTCACCATGTTGACCAGGCTGGTCTCGAACTCCTGACCTCAGGTGATCCACCCACCTCAGCCTCCCAAAGTGCTGGGATTACAGGCATGAGCCACTGTGCCCGGCCATCCTTCCTTTTTTTTTTTTTTTTTTTTTTTAACAAGGTCCCACTCTGGCCCAGGCTGGAGTGTGGTGGTGCAATCTTGGCTCACTGCAACCTCTGCCTATTGGATTCAAGCAATTGTTCGGTCTCAGCCTCCCAAGTAGCCTTTGGGTTCCTGGGACCACAGACATGTGCCACCATGCCCAGCTAATTTTTTGTATTTTTAGTAGAGACAGGACTTTGCTATGTTGCCCAGGCTTGTCTGGAACTCAGTTTTTCTGCCTCAGCACCCTAAAGTGCTGGGATTGCTGGTGTGAGCCACCATACCCAGATTGTTTATTTTATTCCAAGAACATTCTTAATATTCTCAAGAATATTAATGCTTTATATTTTCCCTGCCATTTTTAACACCTCCTTTGTTCCTTTATTTTCCTTCATTTACATTCTGTTCGCATCATTCAGTTTGACTCAATTGTAGTCAAGTTCGGCTCACAGGCTTGCTAACCCTAGTTTGGTGAACACAAGAATCCTTTTGGATGCTTGCTGGAAATGCGGCTCTTTAATCCATAACACCAACATTTAGGCAGCAGAAAAAAGAGGAGCAGCCCATGGTGAAGGTGACTGGAAGGTCAGACCCGATGGGAGATAGGATGAAAGTTATCAGTGGTGCCTAATGAAGAAGAGCTGTCCTGTGACATAAGGACTGAGAATGTTCCTCATGAGGACATCATCGATGGCCTTGGTGAGAACAGTCGGCAGAAGGCTGAGAAATTATTGGGAGGTGCTGAAGCCGCCATCACAAGTGCAGACCACGCTTCTGAGGGAGTTGGACGGGGAGAGAAGGAGCTCAGGATAGAGAAGCTTTTGTTCAGGATGGGAGAAGCTGGAGCGAGCCAACGTCGGCTGGCGCCTCCCTGCCTCTGTGAGATGTTTGTCCGTCTTTGTAAACTGGGTCCAAAGCCTCAGACAGGCCAAGGTTCCTTTCGTGATTTCCCTAAACTTCCCAGGCTGGCTCCCTCATGCTTTTCTTTGTGTCCACGGCCACATCTGTACCTGTGGTCTCAGATCCATCTTGTGGCAGCACAGTGCAAATGTCAGCCTTCTCACCAGTTTCTACACCAATAAACACACTCACATTAATAGTAATTTATTGAATTAGCAATTTCACAAGGAACTTGAAGGTAGTTTGGAGGTGCTTCTGGAGAGGGGTTACACATCCAACCACACTGCCCTCTTCCTTCCTGCCGGCTCCTCCTCCTCTTTCTCCAACATCATCCTCCTCTAGAGCAAGGAATTACTTTTCTTGTCTAGAACTGAGTGATCAGCCCACAGTCAAGGTGTCACTTCATCCTCAATGGGCTTATTCATGAATTTTTCTAAGAAATCACCAAAATGAATTTTCATGCCATTTGCTAAGAGAATTCAATTGTCCTCTGTCTTCTCATATTAGCATTCTGGGGGTAGGGGTAGGGGTGGGGCAAACAGTTTATGTAGATACAGAAATTGGTGCATGCAGTGAAATGCGGGAGACACGTGCAGGGGAGAGGAGGGCAGCTGTTGTGTTTCTTGTGATTGATGGGACAGGAGGTAAGAATGAGTGAAAATGAAGATAAACCGGCGCAGCAGCAGGATGCTTATGTGGGCAGGATGGGAGAGTGGAGATTTGAGGGTTTGTGGGCTCAATGGTCTCTGGAGACAAGATCACCTGTTGACAGGACTGGCAGAACTGAAGGTGTGAGGTTCTAGCTGGAGGGAGGAGGGAGGGAAGAAGGGATGTGGGGAGAGGTGCTGATGAGAAGTACTGACAAGCTGAACTGAGTATTCTTGTGAGGCCGGAAGGTATACTTTTGTGAAGATACCATTTCCATAGTTGCACCTCTGTAGATGCCCTAATTGACTAAGATACAGAAGCAGAGAAGGGGATTTCAGGGTTAATCTAGGGTTGGAGCCTGCAGAGCAGGGCATTGTGAGTTCTATACTTGATGTTGAAGTCCTGGTGGAGAAGGGAAGATTGAGTAGGAAGAAGCCTGCCCATTAGCACAGGGTTGACATTCACGTCCACTCTGGACCGTGTTACCTTGGTGATAATGAAAGCAGAGGGAGGGATGCTTTTCTACCGATTTTATCTAAGCATCCTGGCAAATTTTAAATTAAACCTGTGATGCCACCTCCTTTCTTCCTGCTCTGATTGCTTTCGTTTGCTTTGGCTCTGTTGGTGGAAAGTGGTTGATCTTTGATGACGTTATCTCCTGAGCATTGTCATCGCTCCCTCTGGTTTACGTTTTTCCTGATGCTTCTCTTCTACATTATAGCTCAGGACTGCCACCCAGTGGCGTGTTGGCACAGCTCTAGAAATGCTGATTTTTCTTCCATACAGCCACAGAATAAGACAGTATGAAAATACGTGGGCCGGGCGCGGTGGCTCAAGCCTGTAATCCCACCATGTTGGGAGGCCGAGGTGGGTGGATTACGAGGTCAAGAGATCGAGACCATCCTGGTCAACGTGGTGAAACCCCGTCTCTACTAAAAATACAAAAAAATTAGCTGGGCATGGTGGTACGTGCCTGTAATCTCAGCTACTCGGGAGGCTGAGGCAGGAGAATTGCCTGAAGCCAGGAGGCGGAGGTTGCGGTGAGCCGAGATCGCGCCTTTGCACTCCAGCCTGGGTAACAAGAGCGAAACTCCATCTCAAAAAAAAAGAAAAAGAAAATACGTGCTTCCTTGTTGGGGAAAGTAAGATGTAGAACTTCTTATTTACCAGCCAAACAAACAAATATGCATCCTCTCAGGACCTCAGAGGACTTTTGGAAAACAAGAAAAGCTTTTTTGACTTTGGTAACCTTTGACATGGTTCTCTGAGCTGGTGTGTTTAGCCAGGAATTTAAACGGAATAAAAGCAGAATGGGGCTTTTAAAGAAAAAGACCTCTCAAATGGGGGAGAGTTAGGCAGGAGAGTTTCTTAATGTAAAGTCATTTGGGGAAGATGCAGGCCCTTGGATAAATCACACCTTTCTTGTTTTCTTCATTTACTGTCTTCCTCACCCTTTAACCGTGCAAGATGAGCCTCTTTGTCCTCTGGGTCTGATAGAAAGTTGTTAGATTGCAGTTGTGTGAGTTACTTTATTTGGAATTTCTGGATGTGAGAAGCTATGGAAACCAAGTTCAGATTCAGCCATTCTAATTCTCTTACAATATCCTCTATGAAACAGTGGTATACATTTCAGTTTCATTTTTGTAAAAACGGAGTGTCAAAATTTTAAAGTCTTCCATGTTTCATTAAAAGATAACTTACAGGCACAATTACTGGTATAACTTTTAATTGTTTGAATTGTAGATTTCCTTTCTTATCACAGACTCTCTGAAAACTAAGTGGGATGACTGAGAAGAAAAAGAGAAAAGAAAGAATTAGAATAAGAGGCCCAGGGGCCTCACTAGAAGGGTGAGGAGACAGGGCTTGCTCTAGAGGAGGAAACACGGTAGCTTCCTTGCCCACTAAGGGGCGCCACAGACACCCTTGGGTGCAGTGTAGAGTGTCCTTCCTTAGCCATTACAGTGCTCCTTCCAGGTTGTGACTGTTTCTATGAATGTTATTTACAGCCCGGGACTTCATTAAACCAGAACATTTCCGTGAACCCTACCAGAGATGTGCTCTGTAACAGTAGCAAGGGCTTGCTGATACAAACGGAGGGACAGTAGGGGAATATCTGTGCCTGGCTCTGGGGTACACCCAGGGCGGTGTGGGTGGAGTGCCAGGCTCTGTTAAGGATTCCTAGCTGGTCAGCCACAAGCATGTGGAGTGATGGCTCGTCAACTGGGCAGAAAAGTGGGCAGAAGAAAATGCCAGAAATTGGAAACAGAGATAAGATAATAAAAACAAACTTTTCCACTTTCTAATTCTGTCTAAGCCTAGCCCTGCTTGTATCTGATAGAAGATAAAAGATTTACACTAGAGATTATTTTCAGCAAGCATGAATTGAGGACCTACTATAATTGGTTTATTGAGCAGTCTTGCTTCACTAGACAATGAAAGTGGGAAGACATTTTCTTTTTTCCTGTCGTTGCTTTTACCTGGGCTCTGTAAAACATCCCTTTTCTGACACTTAATGAAATCTTGGGGAGATTAATGTCAAGATCAGTTTGGTTATTAAACATTTTGCTTAAAATTCCCAACATATCCTATTCAAATCTCAAATACTACCTTATCTCACTCCTGCCCCAGGTACTAGGTCACAAAGAAAGTCTTAACTTTAAAGTCAAAATGTTTAAGAATCTAAGTTCTATGAACTGTATTATCTGGCTATATTGTAATAATCATATAAGAAATAAGATTTAGCTGGCCCAGGTGGCTCATGCCTGTAATCCCAGCACTTTGGGATGCTGAGGCGGGTGGATCACCTGAGGCCAGGAGTTCGAGACCAGCCTGACCAACATGGAGAAACTCCATCTCTACTAAAAATAGCTGGGCATGGTGGCACACTCCTGTAATCCCAGCTACTCGGGAGGCTGAGGCAGGAGAATTGCTTGAACCCAGGAGTTGGAGGTTGCGGTAAGCTGAGATCATGCCATCGCACTCCAGCCTGGGCAAAAAGAGTGAAACTTCATCTCAAAAAAAAAAAAAAAAAAAAAAAAAAACCCAGACTTATAATAGTCTTAATTGTATACTGTTATAGGTAAAAAAAAAAAAAAAAATTGTGAGGCATTGACATTAATAGTGAAGAAGGGAAACATTGATATTTTCTTTTCATAAAAACACTACTTTTAGCATCTGAGATAGAAACAGAAGCTGATACATAGGGAAAGAGTTTTTGATTTTTAAATTTGTATTTGATATACTGATAGCAGCCCAGAGGTTCAAACCCCATGTGTTTCATTTTTATTCTGATATAATAATTTAAATAGAGAAAATTCTTAAAATATCTTAAAAGCTCATTTTTCCCCTCAAATATCTCCTGTTACATGGTGTTTGGAATAAGATGAAATGCAGTATGTTGCTATTTGTAGCAGCACTGTTTATATTTTAATAGCTGATTATTAAAATTTTACTTTAAAATATATATATGCATATATCTATATTACAATCTAAGATTTTGTATTTTTATTTAAAAAGCGTCTTTGAAGATAATTTGGTTTGGAATGGCGTTACAAGCGATGCCTCCCTGTGATTGCGCTGACACTGAACACGGAAATCAGGCCTGGAGTTAGCAGAACTCACTGGATGTCAGCCTGGTTTCTGATGGATAATAGAGGCTGAAGACATATCATAGTCAAAGTATTATGCTATTAGCGGGATATGTTCCATTGAAAGCAACTGGTTTACTAATGTCTGTGAGCTTGGAGTTGCATTTATATTGTGTCAGATCCACAAAGGTGTGCGGTTTGTGGCTGGCACGGATCTGTTGACATGTTCTTGGCATAACTCACGTGAGAAGTTACCACAAAAGCCTGTGCTTTTTTTCCTCCCCGTTGTTGGTTTTCAGAAACTTAAAAATAACTGACCAAATCTTGTAAATTGATACTAGCAATGGTTCAGAATTCCTACAGGGAAGTCCAGCTGCACATACTTGGAATGTCGTGGGGCCCCATGTGAATACAGACACTAAGCTTCTGTATATAAGGCCTCGGATTAAACTGAGGTTTGTGTGGAAAGTCTGACTGGTGGCCTGGAAGTTGGAAAAGACCTTATACTGTTGCAGGTCTTGCTGGGGACAACTGCCAGGCATGGCCGGGATTAGAACTTGAATCTGCAAGCTGCCGTTAACTTCCTGTGCCTGGTTTTCTGACTCAGTTGATGCTTCCTCTCATGAATTCGCTGGTGCTAACAATGTTGAGGTGGTTGTAACTGCCCTGTAGCTTGAGTGGAGAACCAAGGAATGTTGCTGCTCGTGACCCGAACACAAAGGGACACTTAGAAAATAATCTTGGATATAAATTAGGATTTTATCTCTTCTGCCAATAGATTAAAAACCTCACCAGCAAGTCAGATCTGAAGTTCCTCATTCTGCTGATGTGTTTGACAGCTTCAAAATGTATTATTATAAGGAAGGAAACTTTCATGTCGTCACAAAGTGTCAGGTGCGTTTGCTGAGATGGATCAATAGATTCATGATTTAAGACATTGTCATTTTGTATTTGACACACTATTATCTTGCTGATTACTTCCTTCACTCATAGACGCATTTAAAAAGCTCTTTCAAAAGGTGCAGTATTTGAAACACGATAAAAACACTCAGACTCCCTGTGTTGCATCATAGCCCTCAGAAGGGAGGTAGGATTAACGGAATTCTTATTTTGAGTTACTTTGGTAGCAGAGTATTTTCCAGTAGTGCTACTGTTCTCATTAGTAAGAGTTCCATCGTGGCAGGGAAAGGGCTGCTGATCTCATCCATCACAGCTTCTCCAGCAGTGAACATGAAAGGGAACTTCTATTTTATTTTTGTAATTGTTCTGTTTCTCCTTCATTTGGGGGAATGTCGTGAGTTGGGCTGATACAATCTAGGCTGCCATTTTAAAAACAAAGACTGTGTTTAACTGGACCCAGGTCCATTGCTTTTTTTTTTTTGGTAGAAAGCCTGTATATGCTCAGACCTCTTTCTTCAGGCTTACTCATCTGAATACGGTTTTTGACTCAACAAAGTGTTTCACCAGCCTGATGCCCCATGCACACAATTTTGCTTCAGTCTGTGCCAGAACAATTTTTCTTTTTGGCATCCCAGTCCGTGGGTATAAAATGTAGTTTACGTTTAGTTCTAGAGACTTTTTGTTTGTTTGTTTAGGTTTCACTATGAACGGAAGTTGAAGTCCAGCTGGGTCAACTACTATATAAAAGCCAAGGGAAGTGGAAGATTCGTCTTTCCCCTTCTTGTCTGTCCATTAAGGTACTTTACCGTTCTTGGGAATTTATGGCCAGGAAGTCTATTCAGCAGACTTCCTAATTGGTAGAGGAAGCACATTTCCATAAAAAAGGGTTTCTGGAAGCCAGCAGCTCCAGCAGTTCTGCTGGGAGACAGTGCCCTGAAGGGTTTTATTTTTATTTATTTATTTATTTTAATTTTTTAAATTTTTATTGCATTATAGGTTTTGGGGTACATGTGCAGAACGTGCAAGATAGTTACATAGGTACACACATGGCAGTGTGTTTTGCTGCCTTCCTCCCCTTCACCCACACTTGGCATTTATCCCCAGGCTATCCCTCCCCAGTTCCCCCCCCCCGCTGTCCGTCCCCCATTCCCCCCAATAGACCCCAGTGTGTAGTAGACCCCCTCCCTGTGTCCACGTGTTCTCATTTTCTCACCCGCCTATGAGTGAGAGTATGCGGTATTTCTTTTTCTGTTCTGGTGTCAGTTTGCTGAGAATGATGTTCTCCAGATTCATCCATGTCCTTACAAAGGACACAAACTCATCATTTTTGATTGCTGCATAATATTCCATGGTGTATATGTGCCACATTTTCCCAGTCCAGTCTATCATCGATGGGCATTTGGGTTGGTTCCAGGTCTTTGCTGTTGTAAACAGTGTGGCTGAGGCGGAAGCTGAGCTCTGGCTTCAGTGTGGCTCAGTGCAAGCACCTCTGATACTGACATCAGAAGCGGAAACCCCGGGGAATACTGCATAGTAGAAACACAAAACGTGTAGAGTGATAACTATTACCAAGCCATCTGGAGCCTGAAATAGGAAGTCTCCTTCCCTGTTCAGGCTTTCTGAGTTTTGCACTATGATACTCTGGCCTCTATTTCTATTAATGGGGGAAAGATTTTAATGCAACGTTAAGAAAACTCAGGTGTCTGATAATGAGCCCATAAGCTGTGTGCTCAGCTTACTGATAAAATCTTGTGACAAAGGTGTCATGCTATCCAAACGGGCAAATTCGGAAATAGGAGGGTCTCTGTCACCTGAAATGGTTTCCTTTGATTCCCTCAGACTGGTTTGGTTTGATGTTTTCTGCACTGGTTTCTGCCACTGGCATGTAGCCGCCTGCACCTGGGGTGGTGGGTCGCGAGTTGGCAGGCTCTGGGTTGCCTCGGACTGCGTCTGCTTTTCCCTCGGTCTTCCTGGGGGCGGCCAGGGCACCTCGAGGCCTGGTCATGTCCAACAGCTCCAGCAGGCTGGGGCAGACCCAAGCTGTGGCTGAGAACAGTAGTCCTGAATGTAGACGCATGAGATGGTCTACACCCGTGGTGGCACTGTCGCAAAGTAGAGAAGGCTGACGTGGCTAGCTGGAATCCAGGCCTGGGTGGTGCGCGGTGGTGCCCCTCCCCGTGACCATCGCTGCGTTCTCTTGGGGTGAGAAAGGTGCCCCACCATGCCCCTGCCCCTGGGCTTCCAACCTGAAAAGCTGCAGCGCCCGCCACCTCCCTGGGAGGGACTGGGGTGTGGGTGTCGGGGAGCAGGACATGCTCTGCTGGATTCTCGGGTCATTCCCTGCACCTTCCGTTAACTTTGGTATGGGACATGGAGATACTGAGCAGTGTGGCAGAGAATTCCCTGGGTTTAGGCACAGCCTGGCTTCCCTAGCCTTGTTGTGTAGTAGCAATCTAACTTCCTTTTGTAATCAGGATCTATGACTGCAGCCATTGAGAACTGCCCTTCTTTGTTTCAGTGGCAGGAGAAGCGGCAAAAGGCCAGGTGCTTGTTTCAGCTGGCAATTCAAGGGCCCCATTGTTGTTGCCACTGAGACTTCACAACCCGCAGGGCTCAGAGTTGGGGGAACAGGAGGAAAAGTCTTGAAGTTGAGTTGTTAGCTATGAAAGAATAAGGGGAATCACTTCACGTCCATTCCTTGATCCTGGGCCAGAGGCAGAAACAGTAGCCGTGTATCAGCCCCTCCTCCCTGTCTCTCCCCACTCCCTCCCTCCCTCCCTGTCTCCCTCTGGCATTCTGTAACATAGGATCTATCCTTTTAGGATGTCGTCCCCTAATTGGTACCGTCTGTAGCTGAGTTTTTAGTAAGCCTCTTACCAGCTTGTTACCATGACTCACTGTTTGGTGGTCATGGGTTACCTGGTAAGGCCAATGAATTTCAAGGGCATGTGTCCATGGCTGTGCTGTTTTGTGAGTGCAGATGCTGCTGGCTAGTACATATTCTGGCAGGGAGAGCTAATCCATATTCGAATAGTGTCTATTCCGAGGAGGACGAATCAGTTCTCTTTCCGTGATGTAAACAATCTGCCACAATGTGGTTGGCTGATTTCCCCTGGGAATGGTGCTATATTGGAGGCTCAGCATTGGTCTCTCCTGCTGGCAGATTCAGCATCTGGTAATGTTGGTAGCTGGCCTCAGAGAAGGGAAGCCACGTTACTGATCCTTGCCAGTATGGCCGCTTTGGATTTGGGAAGGAGGCTGATTGAAGGCATGTGATCTCGTCTGCCTGCAGTGGTTGCCCTTTGGTGAGCATGCACACGAGGACACAGACGTCCACACCATCCACATGCCTCTTTTACTGGAGGCATTCCTGTTAAAGCCAAAGAAAGACAAGCACCCCTGTGAGTCAACATCCCCACTTAGCCAACATTGTAGAGAGAATTTGGTTCATGTGGTGACACATGAGAAAGAAGGAAGTGTCTACTATAGACAGTGGTTGCTTGACTTCATAGGACTTGCTCAGAAGCCTTATGAAATGCATCTCGGAACTGTCTGCAGAGCGGCACTTGCCCCTATTCCTCATATGTCAAGCTTTCCTTACAAGCATGAACCCTCCCTCCCCTACCTCACTTCGGGTGCTACTGAGCAAATTTCCAGGGCAGGAAGAATTTCCAGGACACGGGGAGGTGCCATCAGGTTGCACCAGACGGAACTAGGCAAAGAGGTCAGAAGTGGTGAAGAGATACCCAATATCGAGTGTGTAATAATTAGGATGACAATAAACTGATTGGCATAAATATGATTATTAGAAAATCCAAAGACTATTATAAACAATTAGTAAGAGGCCTCAATGGCATTTCTAGATTGATCAATGTACAAAAATCCATAGTGGTTTTGTATACTGATTAGAAAAGACGTGAAAGGCCAGGTGCAGTCACTCACGCCTTTCATCCCAGCACTTTGGGAGGCTGAGGTGGGTGATCACTTGAGGACAGGAGTTCAAGACCAGCCTGGTCAACACGATGAAACCCTGTCTTTACTAAAAAGACAAAAAAAAAAAATTAGCTGGCAGGATGTGGGCTTGTAACCCCAGCTACTGGAGAGGCTGAGGCACGAGAATCGCTTGAGCCTGAGTGGGAGGTGGCAGTGAGCTGTGATTGCACCACTGCACTCCAGCCCAGGCAACAGAGGGAGACTGTCTCAAAAACAAAGCAACAACAAAAATAAAAAACCTTAAGACTCCCTTAACTTCTATTCCTGAGGCAAATAGGCACAATACTAAAATCTGATAAAACGCAATGGAGGAGGTTCGGGGGTGTTCATCATACTCCACCTTCATCTCACGGCTGAATGGTTCGATCTGTGTTCTGACTTTCTTTCTCCGAGAACTTGAGCTTTGTTCTCCCTTGCGTTCCATCTTTATTCTCTAGGCCACTTCTGTGGACACAAAACGGCTGCCAGTAACATCTGGGGCTTCATGCGTCCTTGTTCACATCCGGAGAGAGACCTCTCAGAGCTGTTGTGAAAATTTTCTGAGCTGCTCAGAGTATCTTGGGTCAGGTGTGCACTTGTACATCAGTCCCGGTGGCTGGGGGAATCTGTGCCTTGAGTAGCTCGTTAGGACTCTGTCAACTAATCAATATGGCAAGGGGGATGGGACTGCCCTGATTGGCTGAGGAGGCTGTTGGTCCCATCAAAACCATATCGCGGCTACACGATCGCTTGAACCTGGGCGGTGCAGGTTGCAGTGAGCTAAGCTCACACCGGTGCGCTCCAGCCTGGGTGACGGAGTGCGACCTTGTCTCAGAAAAAAAAAAAAAGAGTGTTAGGAGACAGTGACTATGTAAGTAGGTATAGTTGATATATATATGAATTTGAGACCATGCTATAGGTATGGCTAAAATATGTTTAGAATTTTTTGTTTAGGATTATTTGTATCAATAGTTTTTAAAAACCTGGACTCAACTGAAATACTTAACTAAAAGGGAATAAAAATATGGGATATTATACAGGTATTAGTAATGACAAGTTGTAGACAGCTTTTTCAAAGCTTGACAGTGACTTGGCAGCAAAGTAAATAAAAAGTCGTGTTGATACGATTTTTCTGTCTAGTAACTTCAGACAATAACTTAAAGCCATCTTCAGTATGTCTTCCTGACAAAGAGAAAGTGAATGCCCTGGGTAAGGAAAACGGCATGCAGTGCTTCAGTGGGTGCTTTGTTAGGTGCAGTCACAGCTCCGTTCTTCCCCTTGTTTGCAACATGGTGAACGTGTCAGTGAGGACTCCTTTGCGTTCCAGTTACGTCATTCTTAAAAATGTGTCCTCTCGGTCCTAGAGTTCCCCTACATCAGAACATTAGCATCTACCTGCTCTACTAGGAAGTAGTCTCAGCAAGGTGGAAACATGAGCTGAAAGTCATGTGCCAGTGGGAGTGGGGAGGAGTTCGTTTGCTGATTTCCAAGGTACTATTAAAATAAAAGTTGTGGTAAAATACTTAAAAATGTTACCATTTTAAACCTTTTTGAGTGTGAAATTCGGTAGAATTAATAATATTTACATTGTCGTGCAATGATCACTACACACCATCTCCAAAATACATTTATTATCCCAAACTGAAACTCCCTATTCTCCTGCCCCTGCTAACCACCATTACATTTTCTTTCTCTACAAATTTGATTGTTCTAGATACATCATTTAAGTGGGACCGAACAATATTTATTCTTTTGTCTAGCTTATGTCATTTAGTATACAGTTTTCAAGATTTGACCATGTCGTAGCCTGCAATTATTGATAGGTAAGAACTTACTTTTACCATTTGTTAATTTATGTTCTGTGTGTCATAGTTACCGTCTGTTACCGCCTTTGTCTTCAATTGATTTTTCTGAGCTGACTCATTTTGATGACCTTTTCACTTCGTTTGTGTGTTTTCTACAGATATTTTCTTCGTTACCACTATGGGGATACGTATCATTTCCTAAAGTTACAAAGATCTACTTTGAATTGATAATTTAACTTCAGTCATATACGAAAACTGTATTTCTATACAGTTGCACCTCACTTTGTTACTGATACCAAAATTACATCTTTATACATTGTTTATCCATTAATACACATTTACGTTTATGCATTTGTCTTTTAAATCCTGTAGAGAATAAAAAGTGGTGTTACAAATCAAAATTACAATACGATTGATTTTTTTCAAATCCTTGGTAAGTTTGCAAAATTTTAAAAAATATTTATTTTGCTTTAAGTTCTCGGATACATGTGCAGAAATGTGCAGGTTTGCCACACAGGTGCAGCAAACCACCATGGCAAATGTAACCTGTCAGTCCATCATTTAGGTTTAAGCCCCGTGTGCATTAGGTATTTGTCCTAATGCTCTCCCTCCCCCTTTCCCCGACTCACCGACACACCCTGGTGTGTGATGTTCCCCTCCCCGTGTCCATGTGTTCTCATTGTTCAACTCCAACTTATGAGTGAGAACAGGCAGTGTTTGGTATTCTGTTCCTGTGTTAGTTTGCTGAGAATGATGGTTTCTAGTTTCATTCGTGTCCTTGCAAAGGACATGAACTCATCCTTTTTTTATGGCTGCATAGTATTCCATGTAGTACATGTAGGTTTTCTTTTAGGGTTTTAATGATTTTGGGCTTTACATTTAATAATTTAGTCCATCTTGAGTTAATTTTTGTATAAGGTATAAGGAAGGGGTTCAGTTTGTTTTCTGCATATAGCTAACCAGTTTTCCCAGCACCATTTATTAAATAGGACTCCTTTCCCCATTGCTTGTTTTTGTCATGTTAGTTGAAGACCAGATGGTTGTAGATGTGCGGTGTTATTTCTGAGGTCTGTGTTATGTTCCGCTGGTCTACCTATGTGTTTTTGTACCACTACTATGATGTGTGCATGTGTCTTTATAGTTTTGATTACTTTTCATTTTATTTGTATGTTTTCTATAGATACCTTCTTTGGGATCATCATAATGTCATAAAGTTGTAATGATCTACTTTGAATTGATAATTTAACTTCAGACATACACAGAAACTCTATTCCTATCCAGGTTCACCCCAGGTTTACGTTACTGACATCACAGATCACTGTAGCCTTGCAGTACAGTTTGGAGTCAGCATGATGCCTCCAGCTTTGTTCTTTTTGCTTGGGATTGTCTTGGTTATATGGGGTCTTTTTTGGTTCCATATGAAATTTAAAGTAGTTTTTTCTAATTCTGTGAAGAAAGTCAATGGTAGCTTGATGGGAATAGCATCGAATCTATAAATTACCTTGGGCGGTATGGCCATTTTCACAATATTGATTCTTCCTAACCATAAGCATGGAATATTCTTCCATCCATTTGTGTCCTCTCTTACTTCCTTGAGCAGTGGTTTGTAGTTCTCCTTCAAGAGGTCCTTCATGTCCCTTGTAAGTTGTATTCTTAAGTACTTTATTCTCTTTATAGCAGTTGTGAATGGGAGTTCACTCATGATTTGGCTCTGTATTATTGGTGTATAGAATGCTTGTGATTTTTCCACATTGATTTTGTATCCTGAGACTTTGCTGAAATTCCTTATCAGCTTAAGGAGTTTTTGGGCTGAGACAACGGGGTTTTCTAAATATATAATCATTCATCTGCAAATAGAGATACTTTGACTTCCTATTTGAATATCCTTGTTTTCTTTCTCTTTCCTGATTGCCCAGGCCAGAACTTCCAATACTGTGTTGAATAGGAGTGGTGAGAGAGGGCATCCTTGTCTTGTGCTGGATTTCAAAGGGAATGCTTCCAGTTTTGCCCATTCAGTATGATACTGGCTGTGGGTTTGTCATAAATAGCTCCTATTGTTTTGTGATATGTTCCATCAAGACCCAGTGTATTGAGAATTTTTAGCATGAAGGGATGTTGAATTTTATCAAAGCCATTTGCTGCCTCTATTGAGATAATCATGTGTCTTTTGTCACTGGTTCTGTTTATTTGATGATTATGTTTATTGATTTGCATTATGCTGAACCAGGCTCGTATCCAGGGGATGAAGTTGAGTTGATCATGGTGGATAAACTTCTTGATGTGCTGCTGGATTCGGTTTACCAGGATTTTTTTGAGCATTTTCACATTGATATTCATCAGGGATATTGGCCTGAAATTTTCTTTTTTCATTGCATCTCTGCCAGGTGTTGGTGTCAGGATGATGCTGGCCTCATAAAATGAATTAGGGAGGATTCCCTCCTTTTCTATTGTTTAGAATAGTTTGAGAAGGAATGGTACCAGTTCTACCTCTGGTAGAATTTGGCTGTCAATCTGTCTGGTCCTGGGATTTTTTTGATTGGTAGAATATTAATTACTGCCTCAATTTCAAAACTTGTTATTGGTCTATTCAGGGAATGGATTTCTTCCTGATTTAGTCTTGTGTGGGTATAAGTGTCCAGGAATTTATCCATTTCTTCTAGAGTTTCTAGTTCATTTGCATAGAGGTGTTTTTCATATTCTCTGATGGTAGTTTGTATTCCTGTGGGATCAGTGGTGATATCCCCTTTATCATTTTTTAGTATCTATTTGATTCTCCTCTTTTCTTTCTTAGGAGTCTAGCTAGTGGTCCATCTGTTTGCTTAATCTTTTCCAAAAAAACTGGCTCCTGGATTCACTTATTTTTTTTAAGGGTTTTCCATGTCTTCATCTTCCTCAGTTCTGCTCTGATCTTAGTTATTTCTTGTCTTTTGCTTTTGAATTTGTTTGCTCTTGCTTCTCTAGTTCTTTTAATTGTGATGTTAGGGTCTCAGTTTTACATCTTTCCCACTTTCTGATGTGAGCATTTAGTGCTATAAATTTCCCTCTACACACTGCTTTCAGTGTGTCACAGAGATTCTGGTACGTCGCGTTTTCATTCTCATTGGATTTGAAGAAAATTTTTATTTCTGCCTTCGTTTCATTATTTATCCAGTAGTCATTCAGGAGCAGGTTGTTCCGTTTCCATGTAGTTGAGTGAGTTTCTTAATCCTGAGAGACTGTTACGATTTCCATTCTTTTGCATTTGCCAAGGAGTGTTTTACTTTCAATTATGTAGTTGATTTTGGGATAAGTGGTATGTGGTGCTGAGAAGAATGTATTAATCTGTTGATTTGGGGTGGAGAGTTCTGTAGATGTCTATTAGGTCTACTTGGTCCAGAGCTGAGTTCAAGTTTTGAATGTCCTTGTTAATTTTCTGTCTTGTTGATCTGTCTAATATTGACAGT
This sequence comes from Saguinus oedipus, assembly GCA_031835075.1. Classification (NCBI taxonomy): domain Eukaryota; kingdom Metazoa; phylum Chordata; class Mammalia; order Primates; family Cebidae; genus Saguinus; species Saguinus oedipus. Next base: position 4,173,457 of record CM063172.1, on the reverse strand, counting down.
GGGGTGTTAAAGTCTCCCACTATTACTGTGTGTGAGTCTAAGCCTCTTCATAGGTCATTAAGAACTTGCTTTATGTATCTGGATGCTCCAGTATCGGGTGCATAATATTTAGGATCGTTAGCTCTTCCTGTTGCATTGATCTCTTTACCATTATGTAATGCCCTTCATTGTCTTTTTAAATCTTTGTTGGTTTAAAGTATGTTTTATCAGAGACTAGGATTGCAGCCCCTGCTTATTTGTTTGTTTTCCATTTTCTTGGTAAATCTTCCTCTATCCCTTTATTTTGAGCCTCTGTGTGTCTTTGCACGTGAGATGGGTCTCCTGGATACAGCACACCAACGTGTCTTGACTATTGAATTTGCCAGTCTGCATCTTTTAATTGGGGCATTTAGCCCATTTACATTTAAGGTTAATATTGTTGTGGGTGAATTTGATTCTGTCATGCTGCTAGCTGGTTATTTTGCACATTAGTTGATGTAGTTTCTTCATAGTGTCATTGGTTTTTATATTTTGGTGTGTTTTTGCAGTGGCTGGTATTGATTTTCATTTCCATATTTAGTGCTTCCTTTAGGAGCTCTTGTAAGGCAGCCTTGGTGGTAACAAAATGCTTTAGCATTTGCTTGTCTGGAAATAATCTTATTTTTCTTCTCTTGTGAAGCTTAGTTTGGCTGGATGTGAGGGGTTGAAAATTCTTTAAGAATATTGCATAGTGGCCCTCACTCTCTTCTGGCTTGTAGGATTTCTGCAGATTTGCTGTTAGTCTCATAGTCCTTTGTATGTAACCTGACCTTTCTTTCTGGCTCCCCTTAACATTTTTTTCCTTTGTTTCAACCTTGGAGAATCTGCGATTATGTGTCTTGGGGTTGCTCTTCTCAAGGAGTATCTTAGCGGTGTTCTCTATATTTCCTCAATTTGAATGTTGGCCTGTCTTGCTAGGTTGGGTAAGTTCTCCTGGATAATATCCTGAAGTGTGTTTTTCAAATTGGTTCCTTCTCCCTTTCACTTTCAGGTACACCAATCAGTCATAGGTTCGGCCTTTTTCACATAGTCCCGTATCTCCTGGAGGCTTTGTTAGTTCCTTTTCTTCTTTCTCTAATCTTGTCTTCATGCCTCATTTTAGTAAGACGATATTTAATCTCTGATATCCTTTCTTCTACTTAATGCATTTGGCTGTTTGTACGTGTATATGCTTCACGAAGTTCTCCTGCTGTGTTTTTCAGCTCCACTGGGTCATTTATGTTCCTGTATAAACTGGTTGTTCTAGTTAGCACTTCCTGTAATCTTCTGTCGAGGTTCTTGGCTTCCCTGCACTGGGTTAGAATATGCTCCTTTAGCTTGGAGCGGTTTGTTATTACCCATCTTCCGAGGCCTGCTCCTGTCAATTTGTCAAAGTCATTCTTCCTCTAGTTTTGTTTCCCTGCTGGCGAGCAGCTGTGATCCCTTAAAGAAGAAGAGGTATTCTGGTTTTTGGAGTTTTCAACCTTTTTGCACTGGTTTCTTCCCATCTTCGTTGATTTATCTTTCTTTTGTTTTGTGGTTGGGGTCTCTGAGTAGATGTCCTTTTTATTGAGGTTGAAATTACTTCTTTCTGTTTGTTAGCTTTCCTTCTAACAGGCCCCTCTGCTTCAGGTCTGCTGGAGTTTGCTGGAGGTCCACTTTAGACCCAGTTCGCCTGGGTATCACTAGTGGAGGCTGCAGAACAGCAAAGATTGCTGCCTGTTCCTTCCTCTGGTAGCTTCATTTCAGAGGGATACCTGTCAGATGCCAGCCAGAGCTCTCCTATATGAGGTGTCTCCCAGTCAGGATACATGGGGATCCGGGAGCCACTTGAGGAGGCAGTCTGTCCCATATCCAAGCTCAAACACTGTGTTGGGAGATCTGCTGCTCTCTTCAGAGCTGCCAGGCAGGGAAATTTAGGTATGCCGAAACTACCCACTGCCACGCCTTTTCCCAGGTGTTCTGTCCCAGGAAGTTGGGGGCTTTATTTACAAGTCCCTGATGGGCTGCTGCCTTTTTTCAGAGATGCTCTGCCCAGCAAGGACATCTAGTGAGACAGTGCCTGCAGCTGCTGAGCCATGTTGGGCTCCTCCTAGTTCAGACTTCCTGGCAGCTTTGCTTACACTGTAGGTTTGAAACCCATTACTCAAGCCTCAGAAATGGCAGACACCCCTCACCCCACCAAGCTTGACTGCTACGCTAGTTGTGAGAATTTCAAGCCAATGGATCTTAGCTTGCTGGTCTCTGGGGGGTGGGACCCCCCAAGCTAGACCACTTGGCTCCCTGGCTTCAGCCCCCTTTCTAGGGGAATGAACAGTTCTGTCTTGCTGGCACTGGGGTATGAAAGAAAAACTGCTGTAGCTAGCTCAGTTTCTGCCCAAACTGCCACCCAGTTTTGTGCTGGAAACCCAGGGACCTGGTGGTTGTGTAGGTACTAGAGGGAATCTCCTGGTCTGTCAGTTGTGAAAACTGTGGGAAAAGTACCATACCTGGGTGGGAGTGCAGGAACAGTACCTCATGGCTTCCCTTGGCTAGGAGAGGGAGCTCCCCAAACCCTTGCGCTTCCCAGGTGAGGCAACTCCACACTCTGCTTCAGCTCGCCCTCCTTGGGCTGCACCCACCGTCCAACCAGGTACCTCAGTTGCAAATGGGGGAATCACCCGCCTTCTGTGCTGATCTCGCTGGGAGCTGCGCACTGGAGCTGTTCCCAGTCGGCTACTTTGCCTGGGGACTCTGAATTTCATTGTTTTTTCAAACAAGAAACTAAACTTGCTTCTCTGGGATAATCTGCAACTGGTCCCAATGTATCTTTTTAATACATTGCTAGATTTGACTTGTTAATATATTAAGACTTTTTTCATCTATTTTCTAGCAGTTTTGTTTTATGATCTAAAAGTGATGTATGCTAACTGCAGGGAAACCTTCAACCTTCGACCAGTTTAAAAGTAAATGAAGTAAATCTGAAAGTAGCTGCTTTCTATCCCATCTGCCCTCTTACAGGGATAATCACAGTGAACAGTATGATGTGTAGCCCTCTCGTTTTCTAAAGGCATGCACAAATATATACAGTTCAAATTCTGCCTTTTCACTGAACACTTATAACATTAAATATTTTCCAAAAATAAGTATTTTTAATATATTTAACTATTTTCCTGTTGTTGGACATACAGGTTGCATATATTTATTCACTGACACAGGGTCTCACTGTGCCACTCAGGCTGGAATGCGATGGTGCGATCATGGCTCACTGCAGCCTTGACCTCCTGGGCTCAAGCAATCCTCCCACCTTAGGCTCAGCAGTAGCTGGGACCACAGGCACATGCCACCACATCTACCTGTTTTTTTAACTCTTTTGTAGAGATGGGGGTCTCACTTTGTTGCTCAGGTTGGTTTCAAACTCCTGGGCTTGCCTTGGCCTCCCAAAGTACTGGGATTACAGGTGTCAGCCACCATGCCTGGCCTTATTACTTCATTCTGAAATAAAACAAAATGGTAAAGATGATGTATGGTAAGAGTACGATAGACGAACACACCAGGTGCCGAAATGACTTCTCAAAGTAGATGGCTGTGCTTGAGCTCATTTCTGATAGTTGACAGAGTGCTGAGCTTTTACATTAAGAATGGAAGAGAGAGAGGGAGGGAAGAAGACAAGTAGGGAAAACAGAAGGAAGACAGAAATAAAGGAGGGAAGGAAAAGAGAAAGATGGAAAAAACATCGTTACTGTCATACTTAGCAGCTGCTGGACATGTGCAACGTTTTGAACCACCCTCCCATTTCTCCATCCCATCATTAGAAGAAAGAGCCTTCCAGAGTGGTTCACTCTTTCCTCGTAAAACTTTTTTTGTTATTTAACCCTTACTATTTTTAGCTGATGAAAAGCCAAGTAACTCAAGGAAAACTTTCCCATGAGGTAATAGGAGGAACGACTGAATAACATTCCAAATGTCTTTTTTTTTGAGCGATTACATGTAAGATTTGTTTTTCTCCTCTGCTTTTCTGTTGGATAATGAGGAATACACACATGTTTATTTTGCATGGCTGCAACTCCTCTTGTAGATCCTATCATGGTTTATCCTCTAAAATCTAACGAAAAATTCTTGGCAGGGGATTTTTCCTCTTTTGGCCTCCCTCCTTTGAATGGCCTAAACAGAATATTTCCACCTCCTAAGTTTGGCTCTTTGGCTTTTCTGTTCTTTTTTTGAGACAGAGTCTTGCTCTGTCACCTAGGCTGGAGAGCAGTGGCACAATCTCGGTTCACTGCAACCTCTGCCTCCACAGTTCAAGTGATTCTCCCACCTCAGCCTCCTGAGTAGCTGGGATTACAGGCATGCACCACCATGCCTGGCTAATTTTTTTGTATTTTTTTAGTAGAGATGATGTTTCACTGCGTTGGCCAGTCTGGTCTCGAACTCCTGACCTCAAGTGATCCACCAGCTTCAGCCTCCCAAAGTGCTGGGATTACAGGTGTGAATCACCGCTCCCAGCCTGTTCTTTTTTTATATGAGACAGGGTGATACTCCATCACCTAGGCTGGCGTGCGATGATGTGGTCATTCATGGTCTTTTCAGCCTTGACCTCCTGGACTCAAGTGATCCTCCCACCTTGCTTCCTGAGTAGCTGGGACTGCCAGATGCAAACCACCACACCTGGCCAAGTTTTGTATTTTTTGTAGAGACAGGGATTTGCCATGTTGTCCAGCCTGGTCTCAAACTCTTGGATTCAAGCAATTTACCTGCCTCAGCCTCCCAAAATCCTGGAATTACAGGTGTGAGGTTTGGCTCTTTTAAATCTACCTGAATTCTCCTTCTCTAGTATGCCACTGTCTTCCTAGTGAATACTATTTAAAAATAAAACATAGTGGAGAGTCTCATTATTTATTTCCTGCTGGTTTTCTAGCATTATTTATTTGAGCAAAAGGAAACTGCTTCCTAGACTGCTATAGCTGTTGCAGTGCCCAATAGTCTCTTCAGGTGGAACTGGTTCTGGCTCTAGTTCACTGCAGCATACTTCCTTACTGCGCATCATTATTTTCTTCTTCGTCTTCTTCCTTCTTCTTTCTTCTTCCTTCTTTCTTCTTCTTTCTTCTCCTCCTTCCTTCCTTCCTTTCTTCCTTCCTTTCTTCCTTCCTTCCTTTCTTCTCTTTTCTTCCCCCCCCTCCTCCTCCTCCTCCTCCTCCTCCTCTTCTTCTTCTTCTTCTTCTTCCTTTGTTTTTTGAGACAGAGTCTTGCCATCTCAAAAGTGAGATGGAGTGCCATGGTGCCATCTTGGCCAATGCAGCCTCTGCCTCCCAGGCTCAAGCTATCCTCCCACCTCAGCCTCCTGTGTAGCTGGGATTACAGGCATGGGCCACCATGCCCAGCTTATTTTCATATTTTTAGTAGAGAAGGGGTTTTGCCATATTGGCTCGGCTGGTCTCAAACTCCTATCTTCAAGTGATCCATGCACCTCAGCCTCCCAAAGTGCTGGAATTACAGGCCTGAGCCACCACACCCAGCTCTGCATAATTTTTCTTATCTGAAACATGGGTGTAAATTTAACATGCTGCTTTCTGAAGGAGGCTGTGCTAATCCAATGTAAAACTTGGTTAAATGGTCCAAAAAAGGTTCATGTCATGTTCATTATTCACAATATGTATTAATAATAGATGCTATTTGGTTTAGCTTTGATATGTACTAGGCCCTGTGCTAGTTGCTTTACTGACATTTTCTTACTTCTCAAAACAACTCTATTATTCACATTTTAGAGATGAGGAATTTAAGTAATTTACCTAACAACATTCAGAGATAGATTTCAGGACTGCCTGAATCCATAGTCTAAGCTTTTAAACATTATATTGTATGCCTGTCAAGAATATTTATTGAATGTACAGTATGAAATGTGATAATGAGGTCACCTGAATGGTCAACAAATGACAGCAATCTGTAATTGCTCAGGTGGTTTCCCCACTGTTGGTTTAGCCACAAGCTAGCAATAATACTTTAAAAATACCTGATGTTTGTGTAGCGCTTACTGTGCAGACATTTAATCCGATCAAAACTGCACTAACCAGGGCAGATAGTAACCTCGCTTTGCACATGGTAAAACAGTGCTTCAGAGAGGCTGACAGTCCTGATCCCACAGCTAGCTGAGTGCCAATGCCGGATCTTTCTTTTTTTGTTATTATGTTCGTTACAATAAACTCGTTGACCTGCAGTAGCTTTATTTTAATTTTGTTTTTAGGAAATAAGAGCTAATTGTCATACTTAAAAATGTAACTGTCTCACAGATCACAAGTCTCATTTCAGACATTTGCCAGGGTTCAATGTATTTATTACATTAATTCTCTCATGCTAATTGTTTTTGTTCTTGGAGCTACGTTAGTTTTCTATGTAACAAATTAACATAAACTCACCAATTGAAAACAATATACATTTCGTAGGTTAGAAGTCTAAGATGTCTCTCACTAGACTAAAATCAAGGAGTTGGCAAGACTGTATTCCTTTCTAGGGATCCTAAGGGAATAATTCATTTCCTTGCCTTTGTAGCATCTAGAGATTGCCCATACTCCTGGGATCATGGCCCTTCCTCTCTTATCACAGCCAGCGGTGGAGGGTCCAGTCCATCTCACATGGCATCATTCTGATCTATTTTTCTTCCTCTACCATTTTAATGGACCCTTGCGATTACACTGGGCCCACACAGACAATCCAGATTAAGATTCCCATCTTAAGGTCAGCTGATGAACAACCTTACTTGCCTGTTGCTATGTAACATAATGTATTCACAGGTTTCAGGGATTAGGATTAGGACATGGACGTCGTTGTGGGACCATTATTCTGCCTACCACAGGGTCTCATTTATGTTTAAAATGAAGGACGAATGTGACCAGTGTAGGTAGTTGCAGTGACTTTCCTCAGTGGTCTCTTGATCTGTTTCCATAAAGGTGAGAGGAGAGCTGTAGACTTGTGGGTTGGTGAGTGAGTGGGTTGGGCAGTTCCCATCCAAACTGCTCCATACGGAAAGGAGCAGGCACCTGAGCAGGGGGTCGCCAGTGGCCAGGATAAGATTTACTTTGTGCTGACGCATTCTAGATATTTGGGTTTAGAAAACAAATTTCAAACCACTGAGCTTGTCCAATAAGGTTTTTCATAATACAGACCTTGCTTTCTTTTCAAGTCTCAATGAGTTATTTTTTCCAGCTTAAATGAGATACTAAATATCAAATACTTGGTATAAGGTAGATATATTAGTCAAGGTACATTGTTATAAAAGCAAAAAATAAGCCTACTTTAATTAAGTAGTAAATAAATTTGTTAAAGAATAGTAGACTCTCAAGGGCAGGATAACCATGCCAGTTGGAGAAGCAGTAACAATGTTTAATATTTTACAATATTTATATTAAAACAAATTAAGGAAGACTTCAGGGCCTGGACACAGGCCTGAACGTGGGATGCAACTGCTGGGCTCTCAGCAAGTGCTGCTTCTGAAGGCTGCATGCTTCCTCTCCATCCTGGCGAGCAATAATTCTTACCAGCACCTCCTTATTCATGTTACTCTTTAAATTGCTGACTTAGCTGGGTAGTTCTGATCAACACTCTGGGTCGCATATCTGTATCCCACCCACAAGCGAGGTTAAATAGGTGAGTTTCTGGCTTCTCTACTGGAGAGGCAGGGACTCCAATTGGTAGGGAATTCCCAAAATACGTGAAAAGTTGTTAAAAAGTTGCCAGAAAGCATGACCAATATTCCAATAGTAGGTGGTCAATAGTACCCTCTTCCCCAGGGAGAAGCATATACTAGAATGGATACATACACCTTCATTAGCAGGTTAGATGAGTGAAGCACACCACGAAATTTTATGAAAACTTTCAAATACATACGAAGATTCAACTGTTGTCTACTGATGGTCTGTCTTGTTTTAGCTCTACCTGCACTCATTCCTTCGTTTTCCTTAGCCCCACTATCTTGAAGAAAATCTCAAACATTAACTGTTTTCATTCAGAAATGTTAACATGCATCTCTAAAACATGAAGATTGCTTACTAATTTTTGACTGTGGAGAAGCAACATGGCATAACCACATTTCTGAATTTAAATAAGGATTCATATTTTCCTTCAGGGGAGGAGTGTTCATCTAGTCCCTATTGCGTGGAAGATAAAATTAGTTAACTGTCTTCAGGAGCTTACAACCTGTTCATTTATTCATTTATGCATGAAGCAGAAAAACAGGTTAGTAAGTACCAGCTACCTTTCCTACGCTGGGCTCAACACAGATTAATCAAAATACAGTCACTGTCCTTAGGGAATTTTGATGAAAAGCAGATAAAGGCCTAAAGTATTAAATAACAATGCTGGATATAAACCATTAGTCAATAAGCAATAGACAGATACTGTAAGGCAGTATGCGAGTGATCACAAAATGAATTAAATAGTATACAAAATTCTCTACATTTTTATGGAAGGTTTTTGATATGCTCACTCTTGGTTACAGTGTTAGTTCATTTTGCATTGCTGTAAAGGAGTACCTGAGGCTGGGTAATTTATGAAGAAAAGAGGTTTAATTGGCTTACGGTTCTGCAGGCTGTTCAAGGATGGCACCTGCATGTATCTGCTCAGCCTCTGGTGAGGCTTCAGGAAGCTTCTACTCATGGCAGAAGATGGCAGCGGAGCAGGCAGGTCACTTGGTGAGAGAAAAAACATGAGCGAGAGGGAGGGATACCATGTTCTTTTAAACAAACACATCTCATGTGAACAAACTGCATGATAACTCATTCATTACTGCACTCAGGGCTCCACACCATGCATGATGGATCTGCCCCCATGACCCAAACACCTTCCCCCAGGCCCCACCTCCAACAATGGGGACCACGTTTTAACGTGAGATTTGGAAGGAACAAATACCCAAACCATATCAGCTACTCGCAGGTAGAAATTACATAGGTACTTAGGATAGTTGAGTATCTTTGTGGATTATTAAATCACAGAAATTTGAAACAAATTTGAGAACAGAGAAAAACTTGCCCAATATATTTGTTAAAATTTCCCATCAGGGGATTACGTAAAAGCACATTTATCCCCTGAAACATACTGCTAATTTTTATGCGGATGTGAAGTGGTATCTGGAATTACATCAGTCTGTAGGGTGGTACTTACAGATGTGCAACTTCAGTAATTTCCAAACCCGCAGAGGCACACACCTAACTCATAATGGTTATAACAAGTGTGTGCATGAGGAAGGAAATACAACCCTTTATGTTTATATGTAAAACGTGGATAAATATTACCAGAACTTAACTGAGTTTGTAAATTTTTGTTCGGTTTTGTAAGTGCAGTCAGTCTTCAACTCTGTTTCATCGTTTTCAGTAGAGATTGAATTACAAACAAGGAAAGAACTCTATGTGGAGTACCCAAGTTGGTCGAGTGCTTGGGGCAATAAGATAATCCTCAAATTGCTTAACTCTGAGTGTATCATGACATTCATCAGACAGCACATCTTAAATTGATACTGTGCAAGACATCTGGGTGTGGGTGCTGGGTTGTATAAAGTTCTACATTTCATGTAAAAAGCACAGGGTAACAAGTTACCACCCTAAAAGTAAGGCTACAGTTCTCAAGTGTGGCAAATTAATGTGAGAGGAACAGTATTTTCTGAGCGATCAGGCGCTTGGCTTGTTACTCTTGAAAGCTGTATTCTACGTACAAGTCATTGATTTGGAAATCGACATCAAAAAGAAGGTCGTAATAGTGAAGAAGCAGCTTACACTCAAATCTTTTTAAAAACCTTCAAATAGTTACTGAAAATGAAACATCAAAGGTCTTTCTCTGCATGGGCAATCAAACAGGGACTGCTCTCAGCATCGTGGGGAGACGGTTTCTTTGGGATATTTTGTCTCTAAGCTTTTTTGGAAGATGCTGTGACAACTGAAAGGTATAAGAACTACTTGGCCTGTGGCCAAGAGAAGTGGCTCTGAAAGGGCCGTCTGGGCTATAAGTGGGTGACACTAGGGCCCTGGAGGAAAATCGTTATTTGCTGAAAAGAAATGATATTAAGTGGCTTCACCATGTTCACCATGAAAACAGGCTGGAGGCTGCTGATGTCATTATATTTTCATTGTGCACTTAACTCCTTATACTTGTTTGGAGGCTGTACGGAAAAGAGTCGGTGTCAGAGGCCCGAGTGCTATTGTTTGGCCTGTTTATAAGGCTGGCATCTTCGAACTTAGGTTGTGGGAGGGTTCCCGTGATTAACTAGTTGAGTGGCTCACTGTACCTAAGCTATTTGAACCAACAATGTGGTTATAGTGAACACGTGATTTTCTTCTGGGAATTTAGGGTTTGGGCCAAGCAGTGGATGCCTACATGACTAGCTCCAGATAAAATCCCTGAATGCTGAGTCTCTCTTGGCTGGTAACAGTTCACATGTGTGCTTTCAACTTGTTGCCAGGGGAGTTACGCACATCCCGTGTAACTAGTGACAGAGGACTCTGGAAACTTGGGCCATTTTCCCCCTTGCTTTGCCCCCATGTGTCTTTTTCCTTTGCTGATTTCACTGCAATAAGTCATGGCTGTGAGTATGACTGTAGGCCGAGTGCCTTAAACAAATCATGGCACTGGGCATTTTCACATTGTTACAGATAGAGTGACCACATTATTTTCGAATGTGGCATAGCTTCCTATAGGCTGGACATAGGGTAGTCTGTGGCCAAGCTCCTTGGTGAGCCTTTGACTTGGTTCCAATCTGAAGTCACCATAAACAATGTTACTATAAATAAACTTTACATTTTAGAAAACAGTTGCTACTTTCTCTACTGTTTGAGAAGCATTTTAGTAGCATTTCTAAAAAGGCCTGGATAGTTTTCCTTAATGAAATTGCAAGAAAGGCTTATTTAATCTGAAGATAGGGGCTGAGGGATGCTGAGGGATGCAACGCTGGCAGCTTTAGGACATAGGTGAGCTTAGACTACCAACTAGAGAAAACTAAAATGAAAAAGTTGTGCTCAGTCACACTGCTCAGGTGATGCGTACACCAGCATCTCAGAAATCACCGCTGCAGAACAGTCATCTCAGAAATCACCGCTGCAGAACAGTCATGTAGCCAAACACCATCTGTTCCCCAAAAACTTACTGAAATAAAAATAAGTAAATAGGGTAGATGTGGGTGGCTGACGCCTGTAATTTAGCGATTTGGGAAGTTGAGGCAGTTGGATCACTTGAGGCCAGGAGTTTGAGACTAGCCTGACCAACATGGTGAAACTCCATCTCCTAAAAATTCAAATATTAGCCGGGTGTGGTGGTGCATGCCTATAATCCCAGCTAGTTGGGTCGTTGTGACGTGAGAATCACTTGAACCCAGAGGCAGGGGTTGCAGTGAACCTAGATCATGCCACTGCACTCCAGCCTGGGCAACAGATAAAGTGAGATTCTGTCTCAAAAAATAATAAATAAATACAAAGAAAAAGCCGTGTTCAGACTTAAAACTGAGACTATAAAAGTTTGGGTAGTTATTGTAAACTCCTTAAACATTTGGCCAGAATGTGCAGACCACTTTTGGATCCTGATTGGGTCTGGAAACACGAGACAGTTGGGGAAACTTGACCATTGTATTGATATTTGAGGACCGGAAATACTTTTTAACAAACGTGTTAGGCTTGGTAGTGAAATTGTGGTTATCGGTCCTAAGAGTCCTTGTATTTTAGGGAAACATAATAAAGCATTACAGGGAAAGTCATATGTCTGGGGTTGGCTTTAGAATCAGCCAACTAAGGAGAACAAAACTGTGTGAAGACGGGTGCCCGATGGGAGGGCGTGTGAGCAGAGGTGAATTGAAGCCCAAGGAGCTTCATTATACATTATTCTCTACATCTGTATATTGCGAAAATTTTCATCATAAGTTGAGCAAGAGCCTTAGTTTCAATGGCTAATTGTTTCTACTCGGGTAGAGAGAAGTCATGAAAACTCCAGAGGGAAGACGGTGTTTTTTTTTTTTTTTCAGGGCTAATTTTAGTAATGTTTTCACTCCTGGCCTTACTCCAGAGGTACAGAGCTTTGGATTTTTGAGGTCACTGACTCATCAGAGGAAATGAAACAACACCAGGACATAAGTTTTCAATTTTAAAAATTAAAAAATAGTTTTTAAGACACGAGAGCACTAACTTTGAAAATTTAAGAAATTAGGAAACAAATCACAGGACATGAATCACTAAGTAATTGTGATGATAATAAGTTGATGTCTTTGAGTAAAAAACTTTTTTTTTGGCTGCTTGGCATTCACTCTTTCTTTCTAACAGCACTGCCAGTTTCCAAACACATCTATCTGCTCTCTCATGCACAGCCCTCCTGGGAGAGGAAATCCAGTGGTTTGCTTCTTACTTCATAAGCTCTTTCCTCTCGTGATCTGAGATTTCCACAGATGGTTACCCCAGCAGTGACATCCTTGTCCAGATTGTTTCTATTGGGAAACCAATCCTCTGGCTCCCACTTTTCAGTCCTTAGAGCGACCCGGGATTCTGCCAGTCTCCAAGGCCCATTCTCTTAACTTGCCTACAGATTCTCATTGCTACCAAGTTCCTCACACTAAGCTTTCTTTTGCTGGAAGTAGCCAGAGTTGGATTTTTGCCACTACTGAGCAAAACTTTTATGCCTCTATTGCAAGTTAAAGTCAATTAAACGCTGCTAGAGAAAGAGGCTGTCAGCCAGAGAGAGCAATAGGAAGAGAAAGGGAGCAGCTAGAGAAAGTGCAAAGAAGGGGTTTGCGGGAGCAAAACTCGGCAGAAAGCTGTAGTAGATGAGGCACTGAAGAAAGACGGGAAGACCAACTGTTTTTGCTCATCCTTTCTCTGCCTCTTAACAAGAACCAGATTCCCTTCCACCTCCTTACCCCAGTTCCTCTCAAAGCCCTCTGTTGCTCTTCTTCAGATCCTGTCCCTCCCACTCCAGACTGTAAACTGTCCAGGGCCAATCTGTAGCTTCGCAGGCACATTCCATGCATCTACTTCCCCACCCAGCCAACCTGGAGCCTCATGTCACTAACTTGCTGCCCATCCCTGCCAAATCCCTGCTCAACAGGGAGGGGCTGGATCTCCATCACTCTGATATCAGCTGTTATCTTAGACTTGCTTTACCCTTTTTTTCTGGTCCCTGTTTGATAATCATTATAGCTTGAAATTCTCTGAGGATGATCTCAATAGAGAATTAACACTTGTATCTTTTCATAGAAACTCTTTTTTTTCTAAAGCTAATCAAGGGTGGTTTTTGGAGGAGACAGTGTTACTCAACAATAACCCACAACCTTTGAACCAACTCAGAAATGCCCTTTTAAAACTATATTATAGGCATGTAATGTAAAGTAATTGCTTTTTAAGTAAACATGAATTTAAACAGCCAAGCAAATGTAGACCCTATTAAAATAATGTCCTCAGAAGCTACCAAGTTATTCTAACTATGCTGCTGTTTCTTCTCATATTTTTGAAACTCATTTCTGGTCATTTCTTTCAGCATCTGAAGCCTGATTTTTCTCATTCAGTGAACACATTCTGAGTGTCTAACATATTACAAACTTTGCACCAGGGACTGCTGAAGAGGTTATGGTTTTACTCCTAGTCTCAGAAAGGACACAGATACATAAGCACTTATAAAAAGTAAGAGATCCAGATAATGAATTTCTAAATCAGGTGTTTTTAGGCTTGTATATGGTTTGAAAGAAATTCTTTACAGCAACCAAAAAGTAAGCAAATTTACATTTTTTTTTTTTTTTTTTGAGATGATGTCTCACTCTGTTGCCCAGGCTGGAGCGCAGTGGCATCATCTTAGCTCGCTGGTACTACAGGCATGTGCCACCACACCCAGCTAATTTTTTGTGTGTTTTTAATAGAAATGGGGCTTCACCATGTTGGCCAGGCTGGTCTTGAACTCCTGACCTCAAGCAATCCACCCAACTTGTTCTCCCAAAGTACTGGGATTAAAGATATGAGCCACTGCACCAGACCTCAAATTGACATCTCTCCTCCATCACCTAGATTGTGGATTTCAGACACCTTTCCAACAAGAATGAACCAAAGCTTTTAGGAGAAATGGCTGATTCAAGGTGTGGGACAGAAAATAGAAAAGAACATGAAATATCTTGTTATATGAGAGGCAAGGAAATATCAAATACTATTGGGGTCATCTCAAAATGATTCATAAGGGCCTGCTCGAAAGGCTTCCTACTTACCACCTCACACCTGTAAGAAGAACTATTATCAAAAAGATGAAAGATAAGGTCGGTGAGGATGTAGAAGGAAAGGAACCCTTAAACTGCTGGCAAAGTGTAAAATGGTGCTGCTGCTATAGGAAACACTATGAACTCTCCTCCCAGAATTAAAAATAGAACTATCGTATGACCCAGTAATCCCATTAATGCGTATATATCCAAAGGAATTGAAGTCAGTATGTCAAAGAGATATTTGTAGGGAGAGTATCTGCACTGTAATGTTTATTGCAGCATTATTCACAATAGCCAAGATAGGGAATCAACCTCCGAGTCTGTCAGTGGATGAAAAGGTAAGGAGAATATGGTATATATACACAATGGAATACTAGTCAGCCCTAAAGAAGAAGATGTTGTCATTTGTGAGAACATCGATGAAACTAGAGGACATTATATTACATGAAATAAGCCAGCACAAAAAGACAAGTACTACATGATTGCATTTATGTGTATGTCTTAGTCTGTTTCGTATTGGTATAGTAAAATATCACAGAGCAGTAATTTATCAACAACGGGGTATGCAGGATGGGCTGGGCAAGTGAAGGGTCGGGTATGCCGGTCAGCATATCTGGTTACAGTGGTTGTCTTTAACAGTGGGCCACCTGGTGATCTGGCTGGCTGCAACGTGAGTGCAAATCAGCTGTGCGGCATTCTTTACCAACGTGAGACACTCAACAACCTTACTATCTCCTGAGACCAGTTTCTGGAATTCTTTAGTTAAAAGGCGTGGTTCAAAGAGGCGTGAAGGAATGCTCTGTTGATAAAGGCTGAAGCTGAGCCCTGTTCCTACTCTGTCTCAGACAAAGGCAACCGTTTTCTTTAGTTTTGTATCCATTGGCCAAGGACTCAGAAACTGTGTAAACTTGCTTGACCAACCGTCCCTGCTTCATTATGACATGTTCCGCCACTGGGAGTGGATCTGTTACATGAGTTTGCTTTGTGGGATAAGA
The DNA here is from genome assembly GCA_031835075.1 of Saguinus oedipus. NCBI lineage: Eukaryota > Metazoa > Chordata > Mammalia > Primates > Cebidae > Saguinus > Saguinus oedipus. The sequence goes on along the minus strand of CM063172.1, from coordinate 4,158,286 downwards.
TTTGGTGATTCTGGCCAGTCGCAGTGGCTCAAGCCTGTAGTCCCAGCACTTTGGGAGGCCGAGGCAGGTGGATCACAAGGTCAAGAGATCGAGACCATCCTGGTCAACATGGTGAAACCCCGTCTCTACTAAAAATACAAAAAAAATTAGGCATGGTGGCATATGCCTGTAATCCCAGCTACTCAGGAAGCTGAGGCAGGAGAATTGCCTGAACCCAGGAGGCGGAGGTTGCGGTGAGCCGAGATCGCGCCATTGCACTCCAGCCTGGGTAACAAGAGTGAAACTGTCTCAAAAAAAAAAAAAAAAAAAAAAAAATTTGGTGATTCTAAGAAAGAAATTTACTTTTATTAAAATAGGTACATAATTAAAACTTCAAAGTGCTGCCCAGCCACAGAAGTTTCCTGAAGGAAGAAAAGAGAGATTCATTAGCCACATGAGCTGGAGATGGTTTCATCTGACATGTGGGAACAGATGGGCGTATGCTCTTTCCTGCGGCAGGTGTGGGTAAATGTGTCCCCCGACGAGGGGCCTGCCCTTGCTCACAGCCCTACAGTGTCCTGCAGTGTGAACATTTTCTTTTCCAAGGATCTGGTGGGGTGGACATAAAGTCCGAGGCTCAGCCGGGCGCGGTGGCTCAAGCCTGTAATCCCAGCACTTTGGGAGGCCAAGGCGGGTGGATCACGAGGTCAAGAGATCGAGACCATCCTGGTGAACATGGTGAAACCCCATCTCTACTAAAAATACAAAAAATTAGCTGGGCATGGTGGCGTGTGCCTGTAATCCCAGCTACTCGGGAGGCTGAGGCAGGTGAATTGCCTGAACCCAGGAGGCGGAGATGGCGGTTAGTGGAGATCGCACCATTGCACTCCAGCCTGGGTAACGAGAGTGAAACTCCATCTCAAAAAAAAAAATAAAAAAATAAAAAAATAAAAAAAAGTCCGAGGCTCATGAAGTAGGAAGAAAAGGGAGTGACCTGGGAGTTCCTCCTCAAAGTCTTCATATTTCCAGGGTGGAGCACAGTGCTTCAAACATAGTAGGAGCTCTAGGAATACCTGTGTGAACAAAAGAACAAAGGTAAAGAGAAGAGAGGGAGGTCAGATGGAAGAAGGCCCATGGCTGACTCAACACGTAGGCTCCCTGTGGAGATGCCCGCAATGATCAGTGTTTACAACCAGCTGGCAGCACAGAGGAACGTTCTGGCCAGGGCAACCTCGAGGTTCCTGAACCTCGGCGCCTTTCCTCAGCCTGGGACTGAACTCCCTGCTTTGGAGATCTTTAAACCATCCATACATCTCACGTTCCAAAACCAAAGCAAAAGTCCAGTCCTTTGGCAGTTACAAAATGTGAGTTCCAACGTAGCTTAAAACTGCCCACCCCTCAGTTGTGCTTCATGTTTAAATTTGTAACATTTAAATAAATTCTGTTCCTTCATGTTTTATACTTGGGATTTCGGTGTCTGGCAGAGGACAGGTCCGTCGAGAAAGACCATGATGCAGGTGGCGATTTGGCCGCTGCCCTCCTGAACTGAGGGTCACGAGGATCTGGTCGTTGGTTTGGGGATGAACTTGAAGAATGAGAAGCCATGCATGGGGTCCACCTCCCCCACGTGGATGAGGGAAATGTAGTCCTGGGTGACGCTCGCTGGCCTGGGAGTCCTGGCTGCACCGCTGGGGACAGAACTGGGGCTGCAGCGTTCTGAGCAGGTGGACTAGGGGTGAGGCAGCCTGGAGTCAGTTTCCACGGCGGCCCTGGGAGCACTGCAGTTGCACACCCGGTTCTTGAGGCCTGCCAGTTTCGCACACTCCGTGTTCTGTCACCATGTCCCCTCCTTGTCCAGGCAGCCCTCCTACAGATGACCTCCACAGCCAGCCACTGCCATGACGCCCCTCTCCACCGTCCCATCACCTTCAGAGAGAATTACCGGGGGCACAGCCTTGCTGCCTTCCATCTGATAGGTGACCCTTGTCCCGTCGTCCACAGAGTAGAGTTTCCCACCGAAGACATTCAGATCCAAGAGTTCCACACTCCTCCCCACTTTCTGCCAGGTGGGACTTGAGGAGGCAGTGGTCTTTGTCTCATTTCATCACCCCCTGTCCCTGCTGTCTGATAGGGTTAGGTAGCCCCTTTTCAGGTAACTGAAGCTCGTGTTTTCCTCTTGGGCCCTAGACTCTGTGTCTAGGTTGGCAATGGCTGCGATTGGATATCGAATCCTACCTGGTGTTCTCTGGAAGGCAGCCAGGGGTAAGTGTCCCTGTGCACCGCCTTGGTGATGAGCACCAGCGCAGGAAGGCCCTGCACCCTTATCTGGAGGGAGCATAGACTCATTCCATTCCAGGTGGTCAGAGGGCTGCGCAGGCAGGACCAGCGGGGTCTGGGGCAGGCTGGGCTCAGTGGAACAGGGCCGACGACTTCCACCCTTAGCAGACTCGCCTGGCCTGAGTTACATATCTTGAGAGTAGTGATGGCTACACAATCAAAACATGGAATAACATTTCATGGAACTGTATACACACACACAAATACATGCCTATGAAAACTGGTGACATGAAAATAACGTCTGTGCTCTGGATGACAGTATCGTACCAATGTCAATCTCCTGATTTTGATTCAGTCATACAGTTATGTAAGAGATCACTATTGGGGAAGCTAACTGAAGGGTACAGAGGACTCTGGACTAGTTTTGCAAATTTCTTTGAGTCTATGATTATTTCCAAGTAAGATGTTTTAAAAAGTCAATGAGAGAATGAAAAATATGAAATTTACAATTAATTTTTCTTTAGTGTTTTGTCCTTCAAGTGTAATCTAATTATTACAATCATCATCATCATTACTCATGCATTGTGTACAGGAAGCACTTCTCTTCTTAAGTATAACTCAAAACTCCCAGAACTTGTCACTGGAAGACACTCCACAGAGGCAATTTGGCTGACTTAAAAGCCAAACCTGTTTGCAGCAGGACCTTGCTTAATTATAGCAGATAATAGCTTGATTATAGTTGATTATAGCTGGTTGCAGGAGTGGGCTGCTCTCTCTTGAGAGGTCCAACTTGACTTACAGTTATACATCAGAATAAGTGAGGAGTGGATATACTTTGAAAAGCCATGTTTAAAACACCAGTTTCCCCATTATTTTTATAGTGCAATGTAACATACATACAGAACAGTTCCAAAAACAAAAATGAAGAACACTTTTAAAATGAACACCTTTAATTAACCTAGGTTAAAAAAAAAAACATAATTTTATCTGTAAGCACCACAGAAATCTCTCATGTTCTTCTTTGTTTTTAAAAATCGCTTTTTGAATGTATGATTTACATACCATAAAACTGACCTGATTTAAGTGTACCATGCAGTGGTTTTTAGTATCGTTCTGGAGTTGTACAACTATGACCACAATCTATCACCGCATAAAGAAATCTCATGCTGTTGATCAGTCTCCATTTCCCATCCACGCCTCCACCCTTGTCTCTGATAACCGGTAATCAATCTACTGTCTGTGAATTTGCCTATTCTGGGCATATCATACAAATGGAATTATATAATCGGTGGTCTTTCGCGTCTGACTTCTTCCACTTAGCAGAATTTTTTGAGATTCATCTGTGTTGTAGCAAGTATCAGCAATTCCTTTTTATTGCCAAATAGTATTTCATTATATGGATGTATACATTTTACTTATCCACTAATTGATGGACATTTAGGTTGTCTGCACTTTGGGGCTGCTATGAGTAATAGCCGAATGAACATTCACGTACAGGTTTCTGTATCGGGGGATATAGGCTTTTGGTTCTTTGGGTGGAGACCGAGGAGTGGAATTGCTAGATCAAGAGAAGTTCTAACATGTTGAGAATCTGCGAAACTTTTCAAAAATTTATCAACAGCAATGTATGTTGGTTCCTATATTTCTACCTCCTCAGCAACGCTTGATATTATCTGTGTTTTTTCTTATAGCCATCCTAATGGATGTGAAGTGGCATCTCATTGTAGCTTGAGTTTCTATCATGGCTATGATGATTAACTTCTATTCATGTGCATTATGGACCATTTATATATCTTATTTGGAAAAATGTCTATTCAAATCCTTTGATTATTTATTTAAAGATAAGAGTCTTCCTATGTTGCCCAGGCTGGTCGCAAACTCCTGGGCTCAAGTGATCCTCCTCCCTCAGCCTCCTGAGTAGCTAGGGCTACAGACGTGCACAACCATGCCCGGCTCTCCTTGAATTATTTTTAGTTGGGTTGTTTTATTATTGAGTTTTAAATATTTTTTTTATATTCTTGATGCAAGGCTGTTACAGATACATAATTTGCAAATATTTTCTCACAGCTTGTGAGTTTTCATTTTCTTGATGGTATCATTTGAAATGCCAATGTTTTTAATTTTGATAAAGTGAAATGTTTCTTTTCTTCTTTTGCTTGTGCTTTTGGTGTTGTGTCTACAAAATCATTGCCTAACCCAAAGTCACAGAGATACAGTTTTCTAAAGTATAGGTTGGTGAAAAAGTAACTGTGGTTTTTACTTTTAAAAGTACCCACAAAAAACTGTGATTACTTTTGCACCCAACCTACAGATGACTCAGAGATTTTCTTTAGGTATTGGCTCTTAGGTTGTTTATTTCTTCACAGGAGGCTGAGATCCATTAGCTGAAAGGCTGGCAGCACCAGATTTAAAATTATACACACACAGTTATTTTAAACATAGCCCCAATAAGCACAGTTTTAGCCATTTAGGGCCTGATCTGCATGCCCTATGAAACTGCTCAATATTTACTACCCATAGATAAGATAAGCACCAGTGTTACACAGATGCCAAGCTGCTGCTGTCCTTTGAAGTCACTGGCCCTGAGACTCGCTGCTGTGCTGCTGAGCCAAGCTGCCTTTCTTACCAGCTTTCCTCCAAGTTCCCTTCTGAATGGTGGCCCCTCTGAGACTCTGATACTTTCCAGATGTGAAGGACTCATTCCTCCTGCTTAATGGCTGAAGCAACACGTTACTGCTTGTTGCTGCCAGCTCATTGTCATATCTTTCTCAACAATCCAGAAATCCTTGAACTCACTCCCTACAGTTTTCCTCTAAAAGTTTTATAGTTGCAGCTATTTAGATCTAGGATTTCTTTTGACTTAATTTTTGTGTATGAGTGGGATAGGAGTACAATTTATGCTTTTGCTTGTGGCTATTCAGGTGTCTCAGCACCATTTCTTGAATACACGATGATTATTTACCCCATCGAATGATCTGGACATTTTGTTGAAAATCAATTGACCACACACATATGAGCTTATTTCTGGACTCAATCCTATGCTTATCTTCATGCCAGTACTGCACTATCTAAATTAGTGTAATATTGTTACAAGTTTTGTAATGGAGCAGTATGAGTTCTCCAGCTTTGTTCGAGATTACCTTAATCTGAGTCCTTTGTGTGTTCATATGAATTTTAGGATCAGCTTGTCAGTTTCTGGAATTGAGAAAAGAATTGCATTAAATCTGTCGATCAATTTGGGGAGTATTACCATCTAACCTTCTGATCTGTGAACATGGAGTATCTTCCTCTTTATTTAGATGTTTATTTAAAAAATATTCTGTAGTTTTCAGTGTATACGTTTTGTGCTTCTTCTGTTACGCTTATTCCCAAGTGTTTATTGTTCTTAATGACATTCTGAATACATTTTTTCTAAATTTTTTTGAATTGTTCATTGCTAACCTGTAGAAATGTAAGTGATTTTTATATATTCATATTGTATCTGCAACTTTGCCTAACTTGTCTATTAGCTCTAGAAGTTTTTTAGTAAATGTTTTAGGATTTTGTGTGTACAGGATCATGTTCTGTACAAATAGCTTTACTCTTTCTTTCCAACTTGATGACTTTAGGCTAATTTTCCTGTCTAGAACCTTCGGTAAAATGTTGAATAGAAGTGGTGAGAGCAGATAACCTTATCTTGTTCTTGATTTTAGGGAAAAAGTATCCAGTCTTTTGCTATTAAGTATAATGTTAGTTTTGGGTTTTTCATAGATTCCCTTATTAATTTGAAGAAATTACTTTGTATTATTAGTTTGTAAAGTGTGTCTTGGGTGGGGGCAGTTAGTCATGATAGGGTATTAGATTTTTTCAATTGTTTTCTGCATTATAATTTCTTTTGAGACTGTTATGTAGTTTTTACCTTTTATTCTATTAATATGGTATATTAATTGATTTTCATGTATTAAATCAATCCCGCATTCCTAGGATAAATCCCACTTGATCTGGAAGCGTTAGTAGACTATCAATACTGATTTTTCTCTAAATGTTTGGTCACGAGTGAGGCCTCTGGGCCTATGTTTTTCCTTGAAAATACCTTAACTTATTGATTCAGTCTCTTGTTCCTGTCATGAGTTTGTTCAGGTTTTCTATTCCTTCCTAAGTACACTTTGGCCATTTGGGTTCCTCTAGGAACTTGCCCATGTTACCGAAATTAGATCCAATTTGTTGGCACATACTTGTTTGTAGTATTTACTTACAGTCCTTTGAAGATTTGCAGGGTTAACGGTGATACATCCTCTTTCGTTGCTGATTTTTTGGATCTGTGCTTTTTCTCTTTATCTTGGTCACTCTACCTAACGGTTTGCCAAGTTTGCTGATCTTTTCAAAGAACCAATTTTGACTTTACTGATTTTCTACTGTTTTTGTTTTTTTCTACTTCTTTTATTTCTATCCTGTTATTTCCATCTTTCTACTTGTTTTGGGTTTCGTTTGCTTTTCTTTTTCTAGATCTGAAGTTGAAGTCTTCAATTATTAAGATAATTCTTCTTTTCTAGTATAACCATTTAAAGCTGTAAATTTGCCCCATGTCTTCCTTTAATTGTGTCCTACCGAATGTGCTCCTTTCTGATTAAAACTCTCAAAACTCTCAACTCTAACTCTTGCAATATTTTTCTCACTTTCCAAAACAATACACTTTAGTTTTCTTGTTAGGGAACTTTATTTAGATGGAGTCACATTGTGTGTGTGTGTGTGTGTGTGTGTGTGTGTGTGTGTGTGTGTGTGTGTGTTTGTGTTCTTTTTATCCAATATTATGTTTGGGCATTGGTGCATATTGTTACAAGTAGTCTTAATTGGTTCATTCATATTTTTGTATTCCACAGAATACTGCTTCACTGTTACAGTGTGTAATTTATATAACATATAAATACATAATTTATCATTTCATTGTTGATGAACATTTGCATTGTTTCCAATTTGGGGCTAATATGAGTAATGGTATAATGTACATTCTTGCACATGTATCTTGAAGAACAGATGCACACATTTCTCCAGTGTTGAGACTTAGCTAAGAGTAGGATTGTTAGGTCACAGTACATGTGTATTTTCTGTTTTCGTGTAGAATGCCCCATTATTTTTAATGAAATTGAACTGCATGACATTCTCATTAGTAACGTATAAGAGTTTCCTTACTCCTGTATCAACACTTGGTACTTGCAATGGTTTTAATTTTAGTTACTTTGGTGGGTATAGTGGTACCTCATTGTGGCTTTAATTTTCACTCCCGCAGTTGCTAGTAAGGCTGGGATCTCTTTTTTTTTTTTTTTTTTTGCCAATCATTGAGAGCTTGTAAGGTTGCTGAGGTTGGTTGGCCTTGAACTCTTGGCCTCGCCTTCGCAAGCACCACGACATCCGGCCGGGGCCACTTTGGGCCCTGGGCTCTCTTTATAAAGTTACTCACGATTTGGATATTCTATTTTGTGAAGTACCTGTTTAAAACTTTCTGCCCATTTTTCTTGTAGATTGTCTTTTTATTGATTTGTAGACGTTCTTCTATATTCTGCATAGAAATCCTTTGTCATATTTATGTTGCAAATATGCCATTATATGTGTTATCTTTTTACTCTTTTATTGTGTTGTGGGAAGTACATGTTATTCATTTAGTGTAATTGAAAATTGCAATAGTTTGTGTTTTGTTGAAAAAAAATCCACCCTGTCCCAAGAATATAAAAATTTTCTCCTAAATAACTTCGAAAAGATTGATTGTCTTTTAAATGTAATCTTTATCTGAAATTTATTTTTGTCTATGGAATAAGGAGTCCAATCTATTTTTCCAATATGGGTTCCCAGTTACCCCAGCAAGTTGAGTGGAAACATTTATTCTTTCCCTAGTGATCTACAGTGTCACTTACCGAGTGTTGGTGGATATGTGGATTTGTTTCCAGGCCTCTATCCTGTTCCCTTGATTATTTTATCTACCACTGAGCCAACACTGCGCTATCTGAACTGCTATACCTTACCAGCAGACTTCATATTCCATAGGACAAATCCTCTTTTGCCTCCAACCTTGGTCTTCTTGAAGAATGTTTTATCTCTTTTTAGCCCTTTGCATTTCCTAATAAATTTTAGAGTAAGTTTTTAAGCTGTAAAAAAGACAAAAACATTCTGGGGGTTTTATTGAGACTATAATAAGTCTATATATCAGTTTAGAGTAAATGGATACCTTTATAATATTGCGCTTTCAATCTATGAACATAATATAACTGTTCATTTATATATATACTTAATGTCTCTCAATAGAGGTTTATAATTTTCTCCACAGAGATCAGCTTATGTTAGATTTATTTCTTGATGTTTTATATTTTATGTGGGTTGTGTGTGTGTGTGTTTGTGTGTGTGTGTGTGCTTGTGTGTGTGTGTGCGTGAGAGAGAGAGAGAGAGAGAGAGAGAGAGAGAGGGAGGCCCAGGCTGGAGTGCAATGGCGCAATCTTGACTCAATGCAACCTCTGCCTCCCGGGTTCAAGCAGTTCTGCATCAGCCTTCTGAGTAGCTGGGATTACAGGCATGCACCAGCACACCTGGCTAATTTTGTGTTTTTAGGAGATAAGGTTTTACCATGTTGGCCAGGGTGGTCTCGAACTGCTGATCTCACGTGATCTGCCCACCTCTGCCTTTTATGCTATCTTAAATAATAATAGTTTTTAAATTCAATTTTTGTAGTTTTATTGCTGCTGTGAGAATACATTGATTATCTAAACTTTTTTTTTTTTTTTTTAGAGAGGATATAGAGGGTCTTTTTTTTTTTTGAAAGGAAAAGAGAGGAAGAAAAAGAGGGAGAGAGAACAAAAATATTGCTTTATTCTATAAATGGCTATTAATAATGGCCGATCATTATTTTATGTATTTAAAATGGAGAATGTATATTTTATTTATCTAAAGTGGAGAGTTTGCTTATTAAGTTTACTTGTTACTGATCTGAGTTCAGATTCTGGATATCCTTATTAATTTTCTGTTTCGTTGAGTCTGAATCTCTTTATGGGTCTTATGTATCTGGGTGTTAGGATGCATTGATCCTTATACCACTCTACCTTTGTTGGTTTGAAATCTGTTTTATCAAATGCATGAATTGCAACTCCTTTTTGTTTATTTATTTGTTTTTTTCTCTATTTGATTGGTAAATCTTTCTCCAACCCTTTGTTTTTAGTCTATGTATATCTTTGGATATGAAATAGGTCTGGATATAGTATACCATTAGATTTTGGCTGTATCTTTTAATTAGAAAATTTAGTCGATTTCAATTTAAGACTACTGCCATTTGATGTTAACTGGCTATTTTATCCATTTGTTGATGTAAATTCTTCTTTCTGTTGGTGTTCTTTACTTTTTGGTATATTTTTAGAAAGGCTAATACTGGTTGTTCCTTTCTGTGTGTAATGCTTCTTTCAGAAGTTTTTGTAAAGCAGGCCTGGTGGTAATAAAATCTCTGAGTACTTGCTTGTTCATAAAAGATTTTATTTTTCCTTCAATTGTGAAGCTTAGTTTGGCAGGATATGAAATTCTGGGCTGAAATTTCTGTTCTTTGAGGATGTTAAATATCGGCCCCCACTCTCTTCTGGCTTGTAGGGTTTCTACTGAGAGATCTGCTGTAAGTCTAATAGGCTTCCCTTTGTGGGTAACCTGACCTTTCTCTCTGGCTGCCCTTAGTATTTTCTCCTTTGTTTCAACCCTGGTGAATCTAATAATTATGTGTCTTGGGGTTGCTCTTCTTAAGGAATATCTTTGTGGTGTTCTCTGTATTACCTGAGGTTGAATGGTATCCTGCTTTGCTAGATTGGGAAAATTCTCCTGGATAATATCCTGAAGAATATTTTCCAGCTGGGATTCATTCTCTGCGTCACATTCAGGTACACCTATCAAACGTAGATTAGGTCTTTTCACATAGTCCCATATTTCTTGGAGACTTTGCTCATTCCTTTTTATCCTTTTTTCTCTATTCTTGTCTTCTCGTTCCATTTCATTAAGTTGGTCTTCGACCTCTGATATCCTTTCTTCTGCTTGATCAATTCGGCTATTCAAACTTGTGCATATTTCACTAAGTTCTCGTGTTGTATTTTTCAACTCCATTAGTTCATTTATATTCCTTTCTATATTGTCCATTCTTTTTAACATTTCGTCTAACCTTTTTTCAAAGTTCTTAGTTTCTTTGCATTGGTTTAGAACAATTTGTTTCAATTCCCAGAGGTTTTTTACCATCCACCTTCTAAAGCCTCCTTCAGATACTGGAACACAGTCCTCTTCCATTAGGGCTTGTTCAGTTGCTGATGAGGAATTGCAATCCCCTGTAGAGGGAGAGGGGTTCTGACTTTCAGTTTTCTCGGCCTTTTTAGGCTGTTTTTTTCCCTTTATTGTGATTTTATCCATCTGATATCTTTACAATTAGCGCCTTTCTGATTAAGTTCCTGAGAGGATGTCCAATTTATTGATTCACAGTGCTGGAATCGAGCAACCCACTGCGCCGGCCAAAACAACAGCGGTAAGACCTATGGTGCTCTTCTGCCTGGGAATCTCCGGTCTGGCTTCCTTCTTGAGTCCGCAACAAGCGGCTCTGCCTTCCCGAGCTCCAAACACCAGTCAGTAGGGGAACCAGTCCCGCTCACTGCCCACGAAGAGCTGCCGCGCCAAGGCGACGGCAAAACCGCTGCACCGGCCACAGAAGTCGCGCTGGCGACCCGCGGGGCTCCTCCACTGGAAATCTTCTGGTCCGTGGGCGACGAAAATTCCTCTGAAAATGTGGCGTCCTCACGTTTTCTGAGCTTTCTCTGGGAGCTACAATCCCGAGCTGTTAGCGATCAGCCATCTTGGATCTCTCTCCGATTATCTAAACTATTGATGATACATCTACCAGCTCTGCTAAACTCTGAGTCTTATAATTTCTATGTGGATAATTATCTGAATGTTTATATATACAGTCTATCTTCAAAATGATTTTTTGTTCTTTCTACTCCTTATGTCTTTGAATTTTTTTTCTTGCCTTAATGCCCGAGTAGCTTATTCAGGTCTCCTTAATTTTACCGAATACCTTTTTCTGTTTCAGGGTTACATCTAAGTTACCACATCACATTTAGTCACCGTGTCTCCTTAGGTTTCTCTTGGCTGTGTTAATTCCCCCGACTTTCCTTGTTTTGGATGACCTTGAGTTTCAAGGGGTACTGACCACGTGTTTTCTAGGTTACCTCTCCATTGAAATTTATCTCAGTTTTTTCTCATGATTAGACTGGGATTTCGGGTTTGAGGGAGGAAGACCACGTCATATTAAAGTTACATTCTAACCTAATTATCACTGTTGATACTGACTTCGATCACCTAGATGAGGTAGTGACTGTTGCCTTCTCCTGTTAAAGTTACTCTTTTTCATCATTTCCACACTGTACTCTTTGAAAGGATGTCTCTCTGTACAGCCCACGTTTAAGAACTTTGTTTTGTTGATTGTTTCAGATTTTCTACATAGGCAGTCGTGTTAACTGTGAACAAAATCAGCTTTCTTTCTTTCTTCCCAGTTCGTAAACCGTTTGTTTCATGTTTGTTTTTTGCCCTATTTTATCTAGAACTTGCAATGCAATGTTGAAAAGCGGTGGTGACAGACGACATCCTTGCCTTGTCCTTAGTGAGAAAGCTTCTACTCTCTCACCTTTTATTTTAATTTTTTTCCTCTCTCTCTTTTTTTTAGAGACAGGGTGTTGCTCTGTGTCCCAGGCTGGGGTGCAGTGGTGTGATCATAGGTCACCCCAGCCTTGAACCCTGGGCTCAGGTGATACTCACATATTGGCCTACCAAGTAGTTAGGGCTATAGATGCATACTGCCATGCCTGGCTAATTTTCTTTCTTTTTGTTTCTTTGAGATGGAGTCTCACTCTGTCACCCAAGCTAGAGTGCAATAGCATGATCTCAGCTCACTGTAACCTCTGCCTCCTGGGTTCAAGCAATTCTCCTACCTCAGCCTCCTGAGTGGCTAGGATTACAGGGATGCGCCACTGTGCCCAACTAATTTTAATTTTTTTTTTTTCAGTAGAGACAAAATTTCACCATGTTGGCCCGGCTGCTCTTGAACTCCTGATGTCAGGCGGTCTACCCACCTCGGCCTCCCAGAGTGCTGGGATTACAGGTGTGAGCCACCAGACCTGGCTAATTTTTATTTTCTTTTAAACAATTAGGATTTGCTATGTTGCCCAGGCCGGTCTTAAACTCTTGGCTTCAAGTAATCCTTCTGTATTGATCCTCAAAAACACTTAGATTATAGGGCCACTGTGCCCGGCTGTAAATGTTCTCTATCAAACTGAAGAAGTTTCCCTCTGTTTCTAGTGTGCTAAGAGTTTTTATCGTGAATGAGTGTTGGATTTTATCAAATGCATTTTCTGTTGCTATTTTCAGGTCACTTTTCTTCTTTAGCTTAATGATGTGATACTTTATATGAATTGACTTTTGAATGTTGAACCAGCCTTAGTGCCTGGAATAAATCCCATTTGGTCATAGCATATAATTTTATATACATTGTTACATCTGATAATACTTTGTTGAGTATTTTTGCATCTATGTCCATGAAAGAAATTAGCCTATAGGTTTTTTGTTGTTGTTGTTGTAACTTTGTCTGGTTTTCGTATTAGGGTGATAAACTCATAGAATAAGCCAGGAAATATTCCCTCTATTTCTCTCTTCTGGTAGGGATTTTTAAACATGGGTACAAATTCTTTTTTAAAATTCTAGTAGCATTCACCATTATACCCATCTGGGCCTGATGTTTTCTGTTTTAGAAGGTTCTTAGCTACTGATTCAATTTATTTAATATATATATGTCTACTCAGTAGTCTATTTCTTTCTCTGCAAGTTTTGGCAGGTTGTGTCTTTGAATGGATTGGCCTGTTTCACCTAGGTCATCAAAATCGTGGGCATAGATTTTTTTCATAGCACTCCTTTATTATCTTTTTAATGTCCTTAAAGTCCATAGTGTTGTCCTTTCTTTAATTTCTGATATTAGTATTTTTGTCTGTGTAGACACAGGGTCTTTTTTTTTCTTTGAGAGAGGGTCTCACTCTGTCACCCAGACTAGAGTGCAATGGCATGATCTCAGCTCACCACAACCTCCTCTTGCTGGGTTCCAGTGATTCTCCAGCCTCAGCCTCCCAAGTAGCTGGGACTACAGGTCCAAGCCACCAAGGCCTGGCGATTTTTTTTTTTTTTTTTGCAGTTTTTGTAGAGATGGGCTTTCACCATGTGGCCCAGGCTGAACTCCTGAGCTCAAATTGCTCCACCCACCTCAGCCTCCCCAAGTGCTGGGATTACAGGTGTGAGACACCACACCTGCCTTAGTTACAGGGTCTCACTATGTTGCCCAGAGGCTGGTCTGGAGCTCCTGGGCTCAAGTGATCCTCCTGCCTTGACCTCCCAAAGTGCTGGGATTTCAGGCATAAGCCACTGTGCCCAACCCGATACTAATATTTTTGCATCCTCCCTGTCTCTCACTTTCTCTGTGTTTTCTAACATCTTAGCCTAGCTATAGGCTTATCACTTTTTTGATCTTTTCAAAAAACCAACATTTGGTTTTGTTGATTGTCTCTACTAATTTTCCGTTTAAATTCCATAATTTCTGCTCCACTTTTTGTTTCCTTTTTTTTCTGCTTACTTTGAATTTATTTTCTAGTTTCCTAAAGTGGAGTTTTCTAGTTTCCTAAAGTGGAAGCTTATGTGATTGATTTTAGACATCAAGTGTCATAGGGAACAGCGGTAAAGTTTTCTTCCTTTAATCATGGAGCACACATTTTATTCTTCGGAAGATACTCTTTCATTCACTAGATACTTACCGAGCACCTGCCATGGGACAGGCACTGTAGTCTTGGCCTTCATAGTTTACCTTTTCTTGAGTAGAATACTGAACATGTTCCCATTGAAAACAAAACAAAATATCTAAGAAATTATGGGTAGCAAAATGTACGTACAGACTGAAAATTCTGAATGAGTTGCCTTTTCTTCCCCCACCCCTTTTCTTCCCCCACCCCTTTTCTCAGATTATAACCCTCTGGAGGGTTTCTGGTTCCATGAGAAGTCGTCTTTATTTGGGCTCCTGCTTGGACTCAAAGTACAGTTGACATTTATATCATTCCTATCCTTGCCTCTCCCTCGGCTCTGAGCTTAGAAGCCGCAGCCACTGGTCTTTCAAGAGAGATCCTCAGGGTTTGTGGCGGCATCAGAGCATGAATGAATGACATTTTTACCTCATAAAACTCTACTCCTCTCTATTTTTTTTGAGGTCTGGATTTTGTTTTTATTACTTAATTACTTAATTAATTAATTTTTATTTTTTATTTTTTTTGAGACGGAGTTTCGCTCTTGTCACCCAGGCTGGAGTGCAATGGCGCGATCTCCGCTCACCGCAACCTCCGCCTCCTGGGTTCAGGCAATTCTCCTGCCTCAGCCTCCTGAGTAGCTGGGATTACAGGCACGCGCCACCATGCCCAGCTAATTTTTTGTATTTTTAGTAGAGACGGGGTTTCACCATGTTGACCAGGATGGTCTCGATCTCTTGACCTCGTGATCCACCCGCCTCGGCCTCCCAAAGTGCTGGGATTACAGGCTTGAGCCACCGCGCCCGGCCCGAGGTCTGGATTTTGAATTTTCAAAATAAGTTTCAAGAGCATCACTGTTTGTTCTATAGGCCCTTGAAATAGTAAACTAATGATATTTTTGTTAATGTCGGCATTTTCTGCGATTTCTAGTAAGGTAAATTTCAAAAACTTATTTGTTACACACTTATATCTGGTTCCCACTAATCTCCAGAAAAAGAACAGGGTGGAGATAATTCAGGTGTGATACATAACATTGTGTATGAAGCCGCTTCTAACTAGTCCCTAGTTTAGATGAGAATTAAGCATTAGAAAACAACAGAGCCCAAGCTTGGGGTGCGACAGGTGAGACAGCTGCCTTTGTACAAAATTTAAAGAATGTCAAAAAATAATCTTCCTGAAAATGGAAATTATTTTAACACATTATTTTTTCATTTCATTTTCTTTTCTTTTTTTTTTTTTTTGAGATGGAGTTTCGCTGTCGTTACCCAAGCTGGAGTGCAATGGCACAATCTTGGCTCACCGCAACCTCCGCCTCCTGGATTCAAGCAATTCTCCTACCTCAGCCTCCTGAGTAGCTGGGATTACAGGCACGCGCCACCATGCCCAGCTAATTTTTTGTATTTTTAGTAGAGACGGGGTTTCACCATGTTGACGAGGATGGTCTCGATCTCTTGACCTCGTGATCCACCCGCCTCGGCCTCCCAAAGTGCTGGGATTACAGGCCTGAGCCACCGTGCCCAGCCTTTTTTTCTTTTTTGAGATGGAGTCTCACTCTGTCACCCAGGCTGGAGTGCAGTGGTGCGATATCAGCTCACTGTAACCTCCGCCTCCCAGGTTGAAGCGATTCTCCTGCCTCATCCTCCCAAGTAGCTGGGACTAGAGGCACGTGCCAACACACCGGCTAATTTCTGTATTTCTAGTAGAGACAGAGTTGCACTGTGTAGGCTGGTTTGTTCTTCAACCCTTGACTTCGGGTGATTCCTCTGCCTTGGGATTACACGTGCTGGGATTACACGTGTGAGCCAGCACACCCAGCCAACACAATATTTCTTAAAGCAAAAATGAATGTACAAATTCCATGACAAAATGTCAAAAACTTAAATGCAGAATATGCTGCCATACTGAGCCACCACTTATAAGGCAAAAGGGAAAAAGTGTGCCCCTTCATAAATGTATTTTTAATAGTTATTTTTCAAGAATATTAAAGTATTTGAAAAAAAATTAAAACATTAAAAAGTAGGTTTATTAAAATACACTTTAGTTTTAACCTTTATAGCAAAACTAGAATTTGCTACAATTTTATTTTTGATTTTAATAGAAGTAAATTCATCAGTATCTTTAGAAATAGTTTGGGGGAAAGCTAATCATTTAAAGAATATACAGAAAACCATTCTAAGTGCACACATTTTTTTCTCTTGTCTTCTGCTCCAATGTGACATGAAAACGAGAACAGAGTGTGTCTAATTTAATCTCTGCTACAGGGTCGTGATATAAATTGAAATCTGAAAGAGAACTTTGGGTATATGAGTTCATTCAATGGAACAACAACAAAAAATACAGAGAGGATTACCTTTTCCGCTCAGACCAGTTATTCCAGGAATTGCCTCAGTGCCTACGTCAGCTCGGTGTCAGATACTTGTACTTAAAAGAACAAAGTCAAAAAAGAAGTCGAGATGTTTAGAATAGATTCTACCAAATTCATTTAGAACATATTTTTGGAATAATTTCAAGTCTATTGGGAACACATTACCAGGAATTTCGGACGGAGGTAACAATGAGAATCTGCTTTGAGGAAGTAGATCATAATATTACAAAGCTGTGCATTATCAGTTTAAAATTGGAAGTAGTTCCTCTGTTTTTCTCCACACTGTAGTGCTCTTAAAATAATTTTTATCCCATAAAAGAAATTTGCAGTGCTTCTAAAAATGAAAGTGAACATGCCACAAATATGCTTGAGCTCCAAATCTGTTTTAAGTTAACATGCAAAGAGAATTTTGGTTACTTTTCATTTGGAGTGAAATATAAAACTAAACTACATGTGCCCAGATTTCCTACCATGGATTTGCAAAAGATATTTGGAAACCTTTCTTGGCAAACATGATATACCCCTATGATTCAGTGTTGCAGTGTAAACAGAGTGTTTAGACTTGGGGCTTGAGAAGTATAATGGGTAAAAAGAAACAAACATGAAAAATTCAAATGCTTCATTTGCTGCTGGAGGTTTTTGTAAATTAATCAAATTGAGTGCGGTAGGAGGGGTGATTCACTAACTAGAGAGCTAGTGAAGACATACCACATGAAAGGCAGTCTGCTAAGTGGCTGGGGGAGAAGGAAGACAGAGGCCTTTCGAAAGTGCCTATGTGTAAGTAAACAGAGCAGTGTGCCAGGTGCAGTGTTACAATGTTCTGCACGAGAGGTCTGCACACCAGGAAGTCTAGCCTGGACCTGGGCTGTGTCTTGGAAGGCTTAATCAGGAAGGGGACAATTGAGTTCTGTTTGAACCAAGTCTGACGTGTGGTGAAGGAGAGGAATGGCATTCTAGGCAGAAGTCCAGATGCAAAAGAGTGGAGACGAGGGGGACAGCACAGTGGCTTCTCAGGACTGAACATCGTGTTAGACTTCGAGGTGTGGTAGAGGGAGAAAACCGTCAAAGAAAATTGTGAACTGCAGTAAACGTCTCTCTCCAGGCTGCCTAATGTCTTATGGGAGCAAATGAGCAACAGACACGATAAGAGCAAGTGCTGTTCTTGCAAAATACCCAGGCAGAGGAACCAGCAGATGATGGACAGGCAGGTAAGAAGGCTATTAGTTATACAGAAGAGTGGAGAGGCCCATTTAACTAGTAAGATGTATGTTTACATTCATATCAAGGTGGGGAGAAATGCATCCCCAGATAGCCACCAAACCTGGGTACTTGGAACACGAGGGGCTTACAAAGTATTTAAGGGAAAGGGGTTTTGAGCTGTCAGTCTGAAATGATTATCTCTTACAACCTAATATTAGGAAGCTTTCCCCTCAAAATGTTTGCCTTTTTTGTAGCATCAAACAGCTGAGATTCTGTTGTACCGATCACCTGTTGAAGTTGCCAGTCTTAAGGAAGCAATCAATTTCTTTCGCAACGAGAGCACTGTCAAAGACTGTATCTTGTACAAGAAAAAGAGCCGACTGAGGGCATGCAGGAGTCTGTGCAAGCACCAAGGAGGCCCGTTTATAAAAGACATCGAGGATTTAGCCGGAAGGTGCCAGGACTCCTTTGCTTTCTCACTGGCAACCTTTCTTCCAGTTAGATTTTCCAGGAAATGGGCTCATCTAGAAATTGTAAAGGATCCAATCAGCAAATTGCTTCTCTAGTAAATCTTAGTCTTGCATGATTAGGACGTCTCTCTGATCTCAAAATTGTATGTGCCATTAATTTTCCTCTCTCTTATAAGAACTCTAATTTAGAATTTATTCTTGGCTTGATAAATAGTAAAACCTCTAGGGTGTGTGTGTGTGTGTGTGTGTGTGTCTGTTTGGGTGTGCATAGGGAAAGCACACATTTACCTGGTTTTATATTCAAAGACCCAAGCTTCCTATGAGTCTCCTTCCCCTTTCCCCGAGAAGAGTACGTGTGTGTGCATGCCTGTGTGTGTATGTGTGTGTACGGGGGCACTTTGCCAACGCCTGCTGGAGAGCAGATAGAATTTTCCTGGGAGCCTAGTTGTGATTGCAAAACAAAAATAGCAGGGCCCCAACTGTTCCTGCCCTGAACAGTGGCTCTTCTGATTATTTCTTAGAAGAACTGATGCAGTTGCCAAATGCCCTCCCACTCCCCTCCCACTCCCCTCCCTTCCCCTCCCTTCCCCTCCCTTCCCCTCCCTTCCCCTCCCTTCCCCATCCCTTCCCCTCCCTTCCCCTCCCTTCCCCTCCCCTCCCCTCCCCTCCCCTCCTCTCCCCTCCTCTCCCCTCCTCTCCTCCTCTCCCCTCCCACTACTCTCCCCTCCCCTCCCTTCCCCTCCCTTCCCCTCCCCTCCCCTCCCCTCCCCTCCTCTCCCCTCCTCTCCTCTCCCCTCCTCTCCTCTCCCCTCCTCTCCTCCTCTCCCCTCCCCTTCCTCCCCACCTCCTCTTCCCTTTCCTCTAGATATATCACCTCTCCCCAGTGTAGCAGCAATACCAGGACAGGATTGTCTTGTTAGAATTTTTTCTCAGTGACTGCCAAAGAAATACTAGCACTGCCTGGCAGAGCAAGCAAGGGCTCTTGGGCGTGTGTTAGGTCAGTCTAATTCTCAACACCGGTAATGCTGCGAGTGTTTACCGCCACCTTTCAAACTTAGCGTCAGCCTGTTGACCTATGTGGCTTTACTCATTTGGTACTAGGCTTTTTTCTTCCATTGCGTTGTTAGTCTTATTTCCCAGGTCCTTTTGGGGTACTTAGTGCTGCTGTGTTCAGAGAGAGCTGAGTAGTCGTCCACAAGTCCCCTGTTACCCGTATCTGGAATGGACTTAAATGTTCACACAGATTTCCTTCACTTTAATTTTCTTTTCTCACGTTCATATCCAGGTGTGGATGCATTCCTCCCCACCTTGATAGGAACGTGAGAGAGGAATATTAGAGGGAACATACAATTTTGAGATCAGAGAGACATCCTAATCATGCAAGACTAAGATTTACTAGAGAAGCAATTTGCTGATTGGATCCTTTACAATTTCTAGATGAGCCCATTTCCTGGAAAATCTAACTGGAAGAAAGGTCGCCAGTGAGAAAGCAAAGGAGTCCTGGCACCTTCCGGCTAAATCCTCGATGTCTTTTATGAACGGGCCTCCTTGGTGCTTGCACATACTCCTGCATGCCCTCAGTCGGCTCTTACTGTTGTACAAGATGTAGTCTTTGCTAGGTATAGAAAAACTAGGAATTTTCTATACCGAGTTTCAGGGCCCCAGCCCCTCGTGTTATTTGATTTTTAAATGCTAACCACTGTGAACCCTGAAAACCTGACACAGGTCTCAGTTAATTTAGAAAGTTTGAATTAATTTAGAAAGGTTGAAGACGTGCACCCATGACACAGCCTCAGGAGGTCCTGATGGCATGTGCCAAGGTGGTCAGAGCTCAGTTTGGTTTTATGTATTTTAGAGAGACATGAGACATCAATGAGATGGGCATTAGTTTGGTCTGGAAAGGTGAGGCAATTTGAAGCAGGGAGGGGGCTTCCAGGCAATCATACATGCGTTTATCCTTGGTAGCAGAGGGTGACTTTGGATAGAATGGGAGGCAGGTTTGCCCTGAGCAGTTCCCTGCTAGACAGTTCCCTTTTGCTTAGTGATTTGAGGGACTCAAAGTATTTTCCTTTTACATTCCCCCACCTTTTCTTTTTAAAAATCTGTTGGAGAAGGCATTTTAGAAGAAAAGGAGTCCCTGGCCTCAGGTTTTGTCTGATCTCTCATGGCTAGGAGAGTTTATTCCTAAACAGGTAGGTCCTGAGTTACTAGGAAAGCTCATTTTTAGAAGGTTGTGGAGTCTCATGTCCTACAAAGAGAAAATAGGGGGAGGAAGAGAGAAACCGAAGAAAATTCTGGAAAACAGATACAGGCCACATTACTCTGAAGTCCGATACCAGTAGGCAGGTATCAAAGTGTCTTATGAGTGTAAACAGGTTGCCGTTACTTTCTTCTGAAGTCTAGGTTGTCTAGCTTCAGTTCACAGGGCTTTAAAAGAGCACAGATTAGCTTCCAGTGACTCCAAGTTAAGAAAAATGGAGAAAAAAAAAGGAAAAATACTGAAGACATTATTTTGAAGACATGTAACCAAGAAAAATTAGAATTCAGTCCAAACTGTGGAAAACAATAGAAAATCAAAAGCATTACACAAGACTAGAATCTAACAATAGGTATACTATAGTCTTTGAAACACAGCTTTTCTCTCTCCAATTTCCCATTTTTATTAAAGGCAAATCATGAGAGGACTGGTTTGCTTTATTATACTTGGGCCTTAATTAAAAAAGTTTTAGGGCAGCCATAGTCAAAGGCATTTTGTTACCTCCGTGGCACATAATAATTTAACATAAAAATTATATTTGATAACATACACTATGTCATATCACAATTATAGGAGTTTCCCATAATTTTGGAACACATAATAACATTTATGCAAATATAGTCCAAAGAAAACCAAATACCATTTCATATCAGTCAGTGCTTCCTATATGATTTTCATACCAAAGAAGCCAAATACATCATTTTTAGACTTTAGGGAACCTATTTATATCTTAGAGGATTAATTAGGTTGGAAAAATACATAATTTATAATTTCATTTTGGGACGTTTGTCAAATATCAAAGATTTAAAAGACTTGATAGGGCCAGGCGCGGTGGCTCAAGCCTGTAATCCCAGCAATTTGGGAGGCCAAGGCGGGTGGATCACAAGGTCGAGAGACCGAGACCATCCTGGTCAACATGGTGAAACCCCGTCTCTATTAAAATACAAAAAATTAGCTGGGCATGGTGGCGCGTGCCTGTAATCCCAGCTACTCAGGAGGCTGAGGCAGGAGAATTGCCTGAATCCAGGAGGTGGAGGTTACAGTGAGCCAAGATTGCACCATTGCACTCCAGTCTGGGTAACAAGAGCGAAACCTGTCTCAAAAAAAAAAAAAAACACTTGATATCACAAAATATGATCGCAGGTTTTGTAAAATAAGTCATTCATTTAACCAAAGTGATAAGGATTTTGAAACAGCAAAAACCAATTTTTGAGAAAGGAGACTTAGTTTTCCAAACAGTAGCCCTAATAAATAGCATGAAGCCAATTAAATTTGTGTTTCAAAATTTTATAAACAATCTATAAAGGTTTAATCTTGATTATAAAATACACCTTCCATATGCCTTTTATAACCTTGGTAATCTTTATTAAGGAGTTGGTTAATGTTTCAAGAAAACCTTGTTAATTTGACATGGGAGTCCATATGCTGGTCTTGCATCAGTGTGCCTTTGACATTAACAGTTAATTTATAGAGAAACTGAAATTTTATCTCTTTAAATCAGCCTTTACAATCTCACATTCCCACCTGTTCTGTGATGCTCCCTGGGCCTTGAGGAGTTGCATGGCTTTAATTTCTGGCCCTGTGTCTCAGGAATGCAGTTTATTTTGATTGGCATCTTCTATGGGGCCTGAAGATGAGATTTTAATTGCTGTCAGTGTTTAAGAAATTTGCAGGAATTAGTGTTCTTTTTAGACCCAGGAGTCAAAGCCCTTTAACCTAAAGTCACAAGGACTTTAAAAGCACATACAGGAAGATACAAGAATATAATCTTAACTTAAAAAATTTACTTTGGGAGGCCGAGGCAGGTGGATCATGAGGTCGAGAGATCGAGACCATCCTGGTCATCATGGTGAAACCCCGTCTCTACTAAAAATACAAAAAAATTAGCTGGGCACAGTGGTGCGTGCCTATAATCCCAGCTACTCAGGAGGCTGAGGGAAGAGAATTGCCTGAAGCCAGGAGACAGAGGTTGCAATGAGCCGAGATCATGCCATTGCACTCCAGCCTGGGTAACAGGAGTGAAACTCCATCTCAAAAAAAAAAAAAAAAAAAAAAAAACTCAGTATTTTTCCAAGCAAACCAAACTTAATAATGGCATAGGAGTTATTTTTTGTAAATGTAAAATCTGTTAGCCCAGTTACCAAAAGGCAAAAGAAAAGACTTTCTGCAATGTACAGAATATTATGTTGAAAGAAAATAATTCCTTTAGACCTTTAAGAAAATATTGTTAGCATCAGGCCACACAAGAAAAGAACCTAGTCATAGAAAAGACCTGAAAATGAGTGGAAGAGGAGTGCTACTATTTCACCTTTTAAAAGGGGAGAGGAAACCAAAACCACCAAGATGCAATGTAAGTGTATAAGTAACATCAAACCCAATCTGTAGAAAGACCATTCTAATTCCTTTAATGACAGGCAACTTGATTATATAAAAGATTTTGTTTTGTTTTACACAGAACGTTCATGACATACCTAGGTTTTCTGGTTTGTCTTGAACTAACATTCCTTCCTTCCTTCCTTCATTCCATGGGTTCTCACTCTGTCACCCAGGCTGGAATGCAGTGGTACAATCTCAGCTCACTGCAACCTCTGCTGCCCAGGTTCAAGCAATTCTGCCTCAGGCTTCTGAGTAACTAGGATTACAGGTACATACCACCATGCCTGCCTAATTTTTGTACTTTTAGTAGGGACGGGGTTTTGCCATGTTATCCAGACTGGTCTTGAACTCCTGACCTCAGATGATCCAGCTGACCTGACCTCTCACAGTGCTGGGATTACAGGCTTGAGCCACTGTGCTCAGCTGGACATCCTGCTTTCTTAGACAGTCATTTTAGTCTAGGACCAAATTTACCACGCAACATTCTTTCTCATATGAAATTATTTCACTTTAAGCTTTCTTATAAAAAAGAACTCTATTTTTATAACTTTTTAAATATATCTTCTATTTCCTGGTTCCTTTTTACCTTGTTTTATACATGCCCTTTAAATAAGCTTTGAATTAGACAAAAAATAGTCACCTTTTTTGAAAGGACATACTTTTTTGTTTAGAAAGAATGTTTTTCTCCAAATATATTTTTATTGGAAAATGCCCAAATAATGAAATATGTATTGTGTAATATAACTTTAGATTATAAATGATAATGAGTTGGTCTACAAGTATTTATCCCATTACATTTACCTAATTATTTTAATCATTTACTTAAAGTACTTATAAAAACTGCAATTATTATTTAAAGTTATGGAACTGCCATTGCAAAATTATAACTGAGACAGTGAAAAAGATTTGACCTAACTGACTCCATCTTGCTTCTAACCTCCAAGCTGTTCTTGTTCATTCCTGGTTTTAGGCCAAACTAATTTTGGGAGCAACTTATAGTTTAGCTTTGAAACAAACAACGTAACAGTCCTTTTCCAAAACAAATCTGACTGCTTGTGAAGCAGACTGCGTAAAGCCACAAAATTAGAAGTTACAGTACTCCTACTAAATTCAAGATGTAGCTATTTTTATTAAACGAATGTCAACATTTTATTTATGAAAGATTACACAAAGATCATTCTGTCTTGGGCTGAGTTTATAGTTTTGTAACCCCTGTGCCAAAGTTTGACACCTTAGAGTATTTGGCCAGGAAAGTATGAAATTGCTTGTTTAATAAATGTAATAAAAAGTATGCTGGCAATTAAGACTTTTCTAATATTACTTGACCAATAATTTTTAAAGCTAGCTTATTTATTACAAATTTTAAGTTATGTAAACTTGAAAAAGCATTTTACTAGTCTTATCTCCTCATAAAGTGTTTGATGCAAATGCTTTGCTTTTCTTTCTTTTTTTAAATTTGAGATGGCATTTCACTCTTGTTGCCCAGACTGGAGTGCAATGGCATGATCTTGGCTCACTGCAACCTCCACCTCTGGTTCAAGTGATTCTCCTGCCTCAGTCTCCCAAGTAGCTGGGATTACAGGTGCCCACTGCAGTCTCCAGCTAATTATTTTTGTATTTTGAGTAGACACAGGGTTTCACCATGTTGTCCAGGCTGGTCTGAAACTCCTGACCTCAGGTGATCCACCTGCCTAGGACTCCCAAAGTGCTACGATAACAGGTGTGAGCAATTGCACCTGGCCAACACTTTCATTTTCTTAAGCCAATTACTTAGAGCTCGTTTATATATTTTCTGTGTGAGACATTGTGTAAACAACGCTTAATACATCTATTTAGGCATGCAGAGAGAAGTACGTCTTAAAGATTAATAGAAATCTTTTTTTCCCCCTCTCTTAGACATTCAGATTCTTGATAACCTGTTTCACAACCCTAGGTGGTTGTCCCCTAAATAGCCTTAAATTTGCATATTAAAGGAAACAACTTAGGTGAAAATCATATAGAAAAATTTGCATCATAAAGTACAGGGGGAAAAAGTCTGATGCTAGAGGGAGATGAAAAATGGATGCCAAATTAAACATAGAATTATAGAAGTCTATCATAGGATTTTAAAAGGAGACCAGTTTTATTTAGGTAAGGACTATCTCTTTTTATTTATTTATTTATTTATTATTGCATTTTAGCTTTTAGGGTACATGTGCAGAACTCAAACAGATTTACAGGAAAAAAACAAGCCCATTCAAAAATGGGCAAAGGATAGGACTGACTGTCTTTTAACTGGATTTCTGAGCTCTGGGCAGAGCCTACATTGAAACCTAAGTCTCCAAGAAGGGAGAATTTGTGTGAGATTAGACCACGTGATGCTTTTACAGTGCACTCAAATTTTTTTTAACAAAGATATTTCTAAGTGTCCAAACCACATTCTTGTTAAAAGCCCAAGAGTAACCTCTGTTGCAATACTGATTTTAGTCAGGAAAAGCAAAGGATCGGTAACACAACACAAAAGTGAGCTGTTCAAGAGCTGAGACACACCTGTTTACGATCTTTGAGAAACTTGTTTTTCCCTGAAAGTGAGTCTGGCACCTTCTCTATATACTTTAAGAAACACCAGGCGGGCGCGGTGGCTCAAGCCTGTAATCCCAGCACTTTAGGAGGCCGAGGCGGGTGGATCACGAGGTCAAGAGATCGAGACCATCCTGGTCAACAAGATGAAACCCTGTCTCTACTAAAAATACAAAAAAAATTAGCAGGAGGCTGAGGCAGGAGAATTGCCTGAACCCAGGAGGTGGAGGTTGCAGTGAGCTAAGATCGAGCCATTACCCTCCAGCCTGGGTAACAAGAGCGAAACTCCGTCTCAAAACAAAACAAAACAAAACAAAACAAAAACACCAGGCTATTATAAACTATTTTAGGTCCTCCATGCAGCAGAGGGTGCCAGAGAAAGGAGAGACAGTAGAAGTAAATGAAAAAAGCAGAATTCAGTCAACTGAGAGGAAAAACACTTTTGCTCAAAAAAAAAAAAAAAAGGGTCCCAGGAGAAAAAGAAAAATATGAAGTCTTCTTAAATACACACACACACACATATGCACGCACGTGCGCACACACACACACACACACACACACACACACACATATCTTGGATGTTAGCTTTCAAGCTGACTTTTAGCCTTTAAAAACATCTTTTAAAATCTCATTACCATATTTCAGCTAGGACAAATCGCTGCTCTTTCAGAAGTACAGCCATTGCTCTTTCAGTTTGGCCTGGCTAGCAAAAAGGAGGCCTCTTCTGTTACTTAAAGCCCCTTGGTCAAAACAAAAAATCTTTTCTCTTTTTTTCTTTTATTTCCTTTTTCTGGCCATTTTTTCCCTCCACCCAATACCGCGCGTGTGTGTGTGTGTGTGTGTGTGTGTGTGTGCGCGCGCGCGCGTGTGTGAATTTAGCCACTTTACAGACCTTGTTCTGTGAAGTGACTGATTTCATAATTTGGAATTTCCTTTGGATTTGACCAAGTTGGACAGAGTTGATCAAACCCAATGGGAAAAAGACCAAAACAACAATGAAAACAGAGCAAACAACAGCAACAACAAAAACAGTTAAGCAAAGCAAGCAACCACACACTAACTTATTACTGAGCACTCTAATGGTAAAGAGAAATGAAGACCAGCTGGTTGTTCATCTTAACTTTAGCCAAGACAAACCCCAATTCACTTACGTACCTAGGAGTGGGTCTCAGGCTGTAGACTGCTCTCTACCATCCTAGATGCAGGAAAACAAAAAACCGTCATCCTCTCTGTTGGAAGTGATTTAAAACTCCGTAAAGGAGTTATCTGTCTTCCATCGAAACATGTAACTTTACATGGAAACAGGAAATCTTGCCCTCCTTTTTGGAAGCAAGTAAAACTCCAAAAACAAAAGGAGTTTTACTTGCTTTTTTTTTAAACAACAAAATAAACTTTTGACTCTACTACATTCTGGGAGGTCAGGAATTCTCTGGATGGGGTGCTCTCAGGCCTTAGCAAATTGTCCTATTGCTTTGAGCCATAAGGTTAGCTCACGCTGATACCAAGCATAGATTTGTCAAAGGCCAGGGGATCTCCACTTAGAATCCCTTCATGGTTACCAAAATGTGAACCCTGAAAATCTGAGGCAGGTCTCAGTTAATTTAGGAAGTTTATTTTGCCAAGGTTGAGGACATGTGCCCATGACACAACCTGAGCGGGTCCTGATGATATGTGCCCAAGGTGGTCTGAGCAGTTCGGTTTTACACTGCTCTGGACATGAGACATCAATCAACATATGTAAGATGAACATTGGTTTGGTTTGGAAAGGCGGAAGGACTTGAAGCAGGGAGAGGGCTTCCAGGTCACATGTAGGTAAGAGACAAATGGTTGTATTCTTTGGAGTTTTGGATTAGCCTCTCCAAAGGAGGCAGTCAGATATGCATTTGTCTTGGTGAGCAGAGGGGTGACTTTAATAGAATGGGAGGCAGGTTTACCTTTAGCAGTTCCCAGCTTCACTTCCCCTTTTAGCTTTGTGATTTTGTGGGCCCAGGATATCTTCCTTTCACATCACTTTTGCACCTGTAGCTTGCTTAGCTCCTCAGATAGGGCTGCCAGCTTGACCAGTAAAAATACAGGATGCCCAGTAAAATATGCATTTCAGATTTTTAAAAACTAATGTATTTTTAGTATAAATATGTCCAAAGTAGTTAACGGGACACCCTTTTAGCTGGCAACCGTGCTCCAGGAGAACCTCTAGGTAATTCCCTGATGGCCCATTTTGATGTTCTCCTATCTTCTGGGTGGATTCAAGTTAGTGAAGCCTCAGACAGTACTGTCACCGGCAAACTTCTGCCAGCACTCCGAGGGATTGATTTTCTCTTCCAACGATTGCAGCTTTGAGACTGTGGTTTTCCTCTCCTTGCTTTTCTCCTTAGCGAGCCATTTCAGTGTCACTTAGCCAGCCACTTAAGAAGACCTTAACGTTTAGTGCTTAAGAGCATAATCTCTCCTCATGGACTGCCTGGTTTGGAAGCCTGACTCTGCCACTTACTAGCTAGGTCATCGTCTTGGACAGGTTTCTTAGCCTTTTTGTGTTCCATTTCTAAAATGAAGATGAAAGTACCTACTTTGTCAGGTTGCTGAGAGGATAGAGTGATGCCAAACACATAAAAAAGCACTGAATGCCACATGGGCCGGGTGCGGTGGCTCACGCCTCTAATCCCAGCACTTTGGGAGGCCGAGGCGGGTGGATCACAAGGTCAAGAGATTGAGACCAGGGGCCCAAAGTGGCTCCGGCCGGATGTCGTGGCGCTTGCGAAGGCGAGGCCAAGAGTTCAAGGCCAACCAACTTCAGCAACCTTACAAGCTCTCATTGATTGGCAAAAAAAAAAAAAAAAAAAAAAAAAAGAAATTGAGACCATCCTGGCCAACATGGTGAAATCCCAACTCTACTAAAAATACAAAAATTAGCCAGGCATAGTGGCACACTCCTGTGGTCCCAGCTATTCAGGAGGCCAAGGCAGAAGAATCGCTAGAATCCGGGACGTGGATTGAGCCGAGATCGCAACACTGCACTCCAGCCTGGCAATAGAGCAAGACTCCATCTCAAAAAAAAAAAAACCAAAAAACCGTATGGTGGTATATGGCAAGCACACCAAAAAAGTGAATTACAGTTATTTAACTTCTCTGCAATGAGCTTCTTGTGTAGCTTATATACAGGGACTTATTTACAGGCACTCAGACTGTTTTTGTATCTAATTTGCTCATTTAAGTATAGTGATTGCTTTACCACAGACTGGCCTCGCTCTTCTTCATTCAAAGCCTTGTGGGTGACTGACCCAAGTTTCACCGTATTCTGTTGACATGTTAGTCCTCCCCTCTTAGCTCTCCTGCCCGTGAGGAAGCACGTTCTGCCAGCTTTATTCCAAGATGCAGCTCACCCAGCATTTGTATGTTGAAACTGCATTCCTATGGTAACTCACACACTCTGTTCTCCCATCCGCTTCTCTGAGTTCAGTAACATATAGTTGGATCCTCTTTGCAGCTGTTTATCCAAAGAAACTCTTTTCCAGTTTCCAGCTTCCAGCCAAGAACAGAGTCCTACCAGTTCTGTCCTACCCGCCATTATTCAGCCATTTTTCCTCTCGACACAACCCAAATCAACAAATCATATAAGCTGTGAATCTCATTTTTAAAGCCTATCCAATTTTCACAAGCTCCTCTAATTGGGAAGCTGTCGTGTCTCTGCTGTCTACCTATCCACCATGAGCACGTGGTTCTGCCAGTCTTCCCTTTCATGGCCTGGCATGCTGAATAGCTGCAGCTGGAAGGTTCCATCGGAATTACTCATCAGTGAGAAAGGAGTCATGAAATAATCCTTCATAAATTGAAACATGGAATATGCTTTTTGCCCCATAACTTGGAGAATATGAAATAATTCTGGATATAATAAAACTCAAAAATGTCAGCACAATTCACTTAAAGTAGATATTTTTCATTTTTAAAAATTTGATGTTTCTGGTTTGAGACACGTTTATTTAAAATAATTATTTAACTCTTAAAACCAACAAAACATCACCAGAAACACCACCGAAACAGAAGAAATGGAACTATTTATATCCCACCTGTAGCCACTCTGTGCCTCTCAGAGTTGTGGTAAGATGGGGAAAGACACGGGGCAACCTGTTTTGTTACACTCCGGTTCTCATTAAACAGGGTTGTACTGTTAAATAAAAATACAAGACCCTTGGTTACATTTAAATTGCAGGTTATCAACAAATTTTCAGAACAAGTATGTCTTAAATATTATAGAAAGCATATTTATATTTCAAAATTATCTGAAAACTATAACTGAGCATCTTACATTTTATCTTACACATGTGCTCTAAAATCTTAAATGATATGCTCTTTTATCTTTGAAATATGTAAACTTTGGGTGACTACTATTCTAGGGCTCAAGGATTTTAGAGTGATACTCATTATGGATCTGTATTCACTACTACAGGTTTTCCTTGTGTTGGCCCCAGTTGGGTCTTATCCAGCTTGGCTTTTATAAAAGAGGTATTTCTGAAGACTTCTTTATTCTGTTGACTCTGCTCTCTAAAATGTGTCATTTGTGTCATGGAGGTTGTCTTCATTTAAAAAATTATCTATTGATGATCAGTCTGTCTTTTTGAATATTTCAGTATTAGCTCTCGATAGCTTTTGTTTTTTATATTTTGTGTTCAACCAATTCCATTATAATTTATCATTATGAAAGAATACATTGAAGCCTAATCAAGATTAATGTTTATTTTTACCATTTCATAAACTTAAGTACAGTTTTTCATCCAGGTCTATTAGATGCACAAAGCACAACTGGAAATCAGATGTGAGCTGGGTAGATACGATCAATATCAAAAAATGTATTCCGCTATTGTTACTGCAGTTATCAACTTATTTCTAATCTCACGTGAAGCTTAGGATACATTCTGATTTTAAACCATTATATCTCCCCTTTTTAAGTAGAAGGAGACTTCAAAAAATTGTGGAAAAAATGGAATTAAGAGATAAAAAATATAAGCTTTATTTCTCAACATAAGCTCCATCAAGGTCAAGATGCATTTGTAAGCAATGATATCAGCCATTATTCTTTAGTCTGTCCCTAAGGAACTGAGGGTCCTGGGAATTTAACCATATCAATGCAGTCTTTTTAAAATTATTAACTGAAGAATAATTAGTTCCCTTTAAACTTTTTTTTTTCTTGAGATGGAGTCTTGCTCTTGTCTTCCAGGCTGGAGTGCAATGGCATGATCTCAGTTCACTGCTTGCCTGCCAGTTTCAAGCGATTCTCCTGCCTTAGCCTCCCAAGTAGTTGGGATTACAGGTGCCCACCACCATGCCCAAGTAATTTTTGTATTTTTACTAGAGACAGGGTTTCACCATGTTGGCCAGGCTGGTGTCGAATTCCTGAGTTCAGGTGACCCACCTGCCTTAGCCTCCCAAAGTGTTGGGATTACAGACATGAACCACTGTGTCCAGCCTAAATGTCTTTTTTTTAAGATTAGGAAAAGAAGTCAGAAGAAGCCAAATTGGGACTGTAACCAGGTGGATGCCTAATGATTTCCCACAGAAGCTCTAGCAAAATTGCCCTTGTTTCATGAGAAGAATCAGCAAGGGGCATTTTTGTGGTGTGATTCTGGTGAAATTTTCCTGGGCATTTTTTTTTACTAAGAATTTCTTTCTGAAAACACTCTCATAATAAGTAGATGTTATGATTCTTAGTCCTTGCAAAAATTCAACAAACAGAATGCCTTGAGCATCCCAACAAACTGTTGCCATGGCCTTTGCTCTTGACTGGTCTGGCTTCGCTGTGATGGACCACTTCCACCTCTTGGTAGCCATTGCTTTGATTGTGCTTTATGATTAGGATTGTACTGGTAAAGCCATGTTTCATCTTCTGTTACAGTGCTTCAAATAAATGCTTCAGGATCTTCATACCACTCGTTTAAAATTTCTGCTGAGGGCTCTGCTCTCGTCTGCAGTTGATCCGGATGGTTTTGGCAGTCGCTGAGTGCAAAGCTTGCTCAACTTTAATTTTTTGTCAGAATTGTGTAAGCTGGACTAAGATGCCTGTGGAGTTGGCTGTTTGTGCGGTTGTCAGTCCTCTTCAATTAGGGCGTGAACAAAATTAATTTTTTCTTTGCAAATTGACGAGGATGGTCTGCCGCTGCAGACTTCAACTCGAACACTGCCTTCTCTCTTCTTAAAATGAGTTTGCCATTTGCTAACTGCTAATTTCTTTGGGGTGTACATGCACATGTGAAAATTTCAAAAGGTATAAAATTAAGTACAGTAAAAACTAAATTTTCTCTGCTGCTTTGATCCCTAGTCACCAAGTTCCCACTCTAGAAGCAACCACCATTGTTAGTTTTCTGTGGGTGCTTCTAGAGCTATCTTTTGCACTTATCAACTAATACATATTTACAATCCCCCCTTCCTTAGTAGCAGACTACATACATTGTCCTCCGCTTTGCTTTTTTTTCTGAATGGCTCTTGAACTTGGAAAGTAAAAGAAAGATAATATTGAATATCCCTAATCCAGAAATGTGTTGGCCCAGAAGCTAGTAGTGAGACTTCAACTTCCCTCTCCCTCCCATCTGTTAATATACACAGAGGTTTCTATTTTGTACCTGGGCATGAAGAAGAAAAAGGAAGGGAAATTGGGTAATGAAGTCTCTGGTTTGTGGGGAGCTAAAAATGGGAATTGTTCTGGCCCATAGACCAGCTGGACTGCCCAAGCTCTGAAAAGTGGCAATCAGAAAAATAATGGCACTGTTTTTAGGAGCGAGTTGGAGGAGTCATGGGAAGTAGGAGGTGGCCGAAACTTACTGACAAAGAACAGCCATTTCACATGCTGCTGACCACATGTGGCCCACAATTTAAGAGAATGCTATTTCTTTCACCTACCCTTGAAACCTAGCAATGAACTGACACTCCTCAAACTCCTGGGCAGGACAATGGAAGATTATAAGCCAGAGCAGGAAGAGGGAAAAAGCAGACACCCTGCTGTTACAGCACGGGTTGTGGGCATCTGTGTAGCCTGCTTTGGGGAAAGTTCCAAAGATACCTTTGGAACACTTGAAAAGGTGCTAATTTCTAGTCAGCAAAATAGTTGGGGGTCTTGCCATCATAATTTGTGCATAAAGATAGACGGCAACTTTACATTTTCAGTCTGGTGAGGCCTGGGAAAATGGGTTATATGTAAAAACAGGGAGTGCTAAATATAGAGCATATGTAATACCCTGTAACAGGATGGTGAAATGGAAGTGGAGGTTGCAGAACAGCAGATGCCTATTCCAAGTTGAAGTTCTGGACCAGGATTGACAAAGTGAGAGGCTGAGAACCAGTAGATGATTCTGAAATCCTTCACCCATGTAAGGAATACTAAAGCACAGAGGAGGGGACCGAACTATCACTGCTCAGGAGGAGTTACTTGGAAAGATGTACTGAGGGTCCATGACCCCGGCAGGTGTAAGTTCTGAGGGATGCCTGCCCCTCTTCGTAGGCCAGACTGAGCTGAGCCACCTCGAGAGTCTCTATTCTCCAGGGTTGAAGGACACAGTGGACTGCTGTCTGATTCTCCCAAGAACTCTCAAGTGTGAAAAATTGGCTGTGTAGCTGTGACGGAAAAGCTGAAGAAGAAGAGGTTGTGTTAGGCACCCTGGCACTCCCAGAATTCAGTGGGGCTAGAACAGATGAGTGTTTACTACGATTTTGATGTAGGTGATGGATGAGAGGCAGAAACCTAGAGTCGTCCTAGGTCCAAAAGGCCTGCAGAGAAAAGTTGGATGTATTGCTGCATTTCTAGGGGCTAAGGAAAGCATAAGGAACCAGGTAGCACAGAGATACCAAGGTGCAGAGAACTTCAGGTGGGTGTTTCCAAGCAGGTGGGTGGTTTCTTGCAATAACCCACTGAGGTGTTTCTTCGTAGAATCAGCTTTAAGCAAAAGCCAAGCCCAAATAGTGCTGCTGCTCTGTGACCAAAGGACCCTTGCTCTCTTTACTTCTCCTTTTTCCTCCAGCTCCATGTCTGGAAGGGTCAGGAACCTTGGAAGAAGTGAGGGGAGAGGAGGAATAGAAGTGCTGGGTGTGGTGGCTCATGCCTGTAATCCCAACACTTTGGGAGGCTGATGAGGGTGGTTTACCCAAGGTCAGGAGTTTGAGACCAACCTGAATAACATGGAGAAACCCTGTCTCTACTAAAGGTACAAAAATTAGCTGGGTATGGTAGTGGGTGCCTGTAATCCGAGCTACTTGGGAGGCTGAGGCAGGAGAATCACTTGATCCTGAAAGACAGATGTTGCATTGAGCCAAGATCACACCATTGCAGTCCAGCCTGGGTGGCAAGAGCAAAATTCCATCTCAGAAAAAAAGGGCACATAGAAGCAACTAAGCGCACTCTAGGAGTGGGGAGAAGCTTCAACTTTTATTCAAGTTCAGAATTTTGATGGGTACATGCAACTGAACATTTTAACTGAAGCAAGACTCTTAGCAACTAATAATAACTGTAGTCTCCGTTTTCATTTTCATCCAGGGGCAGGGGTGAACTAGCTTTACTTGGTGTATAAGGACAGTGCTGTCAGATACCATCCCATGAGTTGCCTTTGTGCCCTGTAGCAATTACTTACAGACACTAGGTAATGACACACTAGAAGAAATTCTTAACTCTCCAGCACTTTCCTCTTCTATTTCCCAGAGGTTCTTCAATTTTTAATTTTAATGAATTGCTTTCTTGCAAGGGCACTAACACTTGTCATGCCTTCTATATAATTATTATTTTAAAATTGATGCACATTAGTTGCACATCTTTTGGGGGCACAGGGTGCTATTTTGATACTTATATACAATGATGGTCAAATCAGGGTAGTCGGCATATCCTTCACTTCAAACGTTGATCATTTCTTGATGCTGGGAACGCTGGAAATCCTCTCTTGTAGCCATTGGAAGGTGTACAATGAGTTATTGTTAACTGTAGTCACCCGGCAGTGCCTCGGAACACTGGGACTTATTCCTCCTATTTGTAATTTTGTATTAAAATATCCCTCCATTCATTCATTCGTTAAGACCTCACCACGTGTGAACATTGCAATGGGTATTAAGTGATATGAAGAGAGGTGAGGTAGAGTCAGTATAAGTGAGATGACATTGACATGAAACGGTGGCTAAGACAAGACTGTACACAGCTAAGAGCAAGAAACATTGTTACAGGTTTCCTAAGAGAGATACAGTGTACTGTACAATAGCGGCTCTGATACTTGATCTGTGAAGATACCCAAGATAGACTGTGTTCAAGTGCACGAGCCTCTCAACAATTTGATAAAATGTCACAGTTTTGATTGGGAAGTAAAGTACTTCAAATGAGATGGCTCTTTCTGGCACAGATAAGAAGCTGGAACTTGTCTGATTCTCAGTATGCTGGAATCGGACTTCTGCTCTGCTTCTGGATACTTCTGCTCTGCTCTCTCTACTCAGGAAAGCCTGTCGAAATGTGAGTAAGAGGGGCTTGGTCATAGGTACCAAGACATAGACTTTTCTCTTCTAACTCATTAAAGTTTTATCAGTAGAAAAGTTACTTGTGACAATCCTTACAACTGACAGCCACAGCTGTTGGACATATTATGTTTCAGAATGGCTGTTATTTAAAAAAAATAGTCTCATCTGTTGCAGCAATCACAGAAAACCTCATGCCAAAGACGACCTTTGTGTTGAGTTTTGAAAGATGGGCAGAATTTCAACAGGCAGAGAAGGGAAAGAACATTTTCCTGGAAGAGGAAATGAGAAACGTGTTACGTGGCCAAATGTGTAGTTTTGTTGGCTGGAGTGCAGGGCATGTGCATGAAGTAGTAAAATACAAGACTGAAAATGTACGTTGTAAGTAGGGTCTTGAATGGTAGTCTAAGAATTAAGAGGAATCCAGTATTAAGTGTGCCAGATGCAGTAGTAGATATTTTGTGTTAATCATTTCATTGTGCTCTCGCACTGACCCTACAATGTGGTGATGAAGTCGGGAATGGAGAATCATTTTCTCACCTCTTGTATCAAGCCACCTGCCTCTGTGCCCACAGTCTCCCTGGCCTCCTGTTACCGTGGATTGAACTGACCCTGCTGCCCAGGCCAGCCTTGCCCCTTGCCTACTGGGTCCCATTGCCTCACACCTGCTCCAGATCTTCACTCCTGCCGTTGTCCCTCTCCCTCCCTTATCGTTCACTTTGTTCCTGTATATTACCTTGCGCGCCCATGTATGAACACACACTCTAGTGTTGATGTAGGCCTTTACTAAACCTGCTATTCTCCTTAAGTTACATCCCTCTCTAGCCTTTAAACACCCAACCCCCTTGAAACAGGTGTCCACATTCAGCATTTGCTCTTTCATCTCCCAATCTCTCTCACCTGAGTCCCTGTCAGGGTCACCAGTGCTCTTCCTGTGGCTAAACCCAGGACTCACTTTTCCACTGTCATCTTACTCAAACTCTCAGCAGCACACAGCACAGTGGATGGCTCTCTCTTCCTTGATACACGTGGGAAGCCATCTCTGTATTCATTTCCTATTTGCTGCCATAACAAATTGCCTCAAAGATAGTGGCTTAAAACAATAGAAGTTTATTATCTTACAGTTCTGCAGGTCAGAATCCAACACAGGTCTCCGTGGCTGAAATCATGTTGCTTTTTGGATGCTCTAGGGAGGAATCGGTTCTCTTGCCTTTTCCATTTTTAAAGCCAGCAACATGGATCTCTTTGCCCATTCTGCTGTCAGCCCAAACTCCTCCCTGTATTCATCTTCTGCCACCGTCTTTCGCATTTAAGGACCCTAATGATTACACTGAACTCACCCAGATAATCCAGGGTAACTTTCATATTTTAAGGTCAACTGATTAGTAACCTTAATTTCTTCTGCAACTTTAGGTCCTCTTTGCCAACCCGAGTTGTTCACAGTTCCCAGGGACTGGACATAGACATCTTTGGAGGCCATTATACTATCCACCACGCTGTCCTGACTTTTATTCCTGCTGCACATAGTCACTTGTCAGTATCCTCTGTGGACGCATCCCCTGCTAGATTTCTGCATGTTAGAATGCCTTTGGCCTTTCTCTTAAATTCTCTGTATCTGAACTCTAAGTGATACTCTAAGTGACCACATCTCATCCCTTGGCTCTAAACACCATCTTACTCAGTAGATGACTCCAAAAATATTATTTCTGGTTTTGACTTCATTCCTGAGCTCCAGAGTCTAATATGCAGCTACCTACTCAGTATTTTTACATGAATTTCTAATAGACATTGCAAGCATACAGCCAAAACAGATTTGTTTTCATTTTTTAGATTCAGGGGTATGTGTGCAGGTTTGCTACATGGATATACTCCATGAGGCTGAGGTCAGGTGGCTTCATCCCAGAGGGTACCTGCCAGATGCCATCCCGACCTCTCCTGCATGAGGTGTCTGTCAGCTTCTATTGGAAGATTCCTCCTGGTCAGAATACAAGGGGGTCAGGGAGCCACTTGAGGTGGCAGTCTGTCCCTTATCAGAGCTCTCATGCTGTGCCGGGAGCTCCACTGCTCTCTTCAGAGCTGCCAGGCAGAGACATTTAAGTCTGCTGAAGTTGTGTCCACAACCACCCCTTTTCCCAGGTGCTCTGTCCCAGGAAGTTGGGGACTTTATAAGTCCCTGACTCTGGCTGCTGCCTTGTTTCAGAGATGCCCTGCCCAGCGACGAGGATATCTAGTGCGACAGTCAGTCTGCTGCAACCTTGTTCACCTGTCGCTCTGCCCAGTTCACACTTCCCTGGGGCTTGGTTTACACTGTGATTTTAAAACCGCTTACTTGAGCATCAGCAATGGTGGAAACCCCTCCCCCACCAAGCTCCAGAGTCAAGTTGGACTCAGGCTGCTTGCTGGCTGTGAGAATTTTAAGCCAGTGGATCTTAGCTTGCTGGTCTCTATGGGGGTGGGACCCACTGAACCAGACCACTTGGCTCCCGGGCTTCAGCCCCTTTTCCAAGGGAGTGAATGGTTCTGTCTTGCTGGCATTCCAGGTGCCACTGGGATGTGAAAAAAAACAACTGCTGTGGCTAGCTTGGTGTCTGCCCAAACCGCCACCCAGTTTTGTGCTGGAAACCCAGGGCTCTGGTGCTTGTGTACGTACCAGTGGGAAGCTCCTGGTCTGCAGGTTGCGATGACCATGGGAAAAGCTGGAGCGCAGGGTACAGTCTCTAAGAGCTTCCCTTGGCTAGGAGAGAAAGTTCCCCGACTCCTTGAGCTTCCTGGGTGAGGCGACTCCCCACCCTACATCTGCTCGCCTTCCTTGGGCTGCACTCACTGTCCAACCAAGTCCCAGTGAGATGAGCCAGTTGCCTCAGTTGGAAATGCAGAAATCACCCGCCTTCTGCATCGATCTTGCTGGGAGCTGCATGCCAGAGCTGTTGCTGTTCGGTCATCTTGCCTTCCTCTTTGTTTCTAAGTATTATTGCATGGTGATTGGAATTGAATTTAGATGCAGGAAGACTGACTACTGAATTTAGGTGGGAACTGCATAGTCTTGTATTTAATGTTAATTAAATACATGGATTATTATTTGGCAGGGATTGTACTAAGTACTTAATATGAATTAATTATATCTTCACAATGCCCCATGAGATACTATTATGATGCTCATTTTAAAGAGAAACGAAGGCTTAGAGAGGACATGAGACTTGCTCGAGGCCATACCATTAGTAGTCAGCCCAGCTCCAGCTCTCCACCCAGCTTGTCCAACGCAGACTGTGCAGCCACTGAAGGCTCAGCCCTCACAGGGGGCCACACAACTTTGGGAGTAAAATTTGAAAAGCTTTTGCATTCAAAATCATTAAAAATCTAGCTGTCTTGCACATATCCTCAGTTGCAACCTATCTGGAGATCTAATATTTTTTCTTTCTTTTTGAAAGAGGGTCTCACTCCCTCATCCGGGTAAAGTATAGTGGCATGAATGTGGCTCACTGAAGGCTTAACCTTGTGGACTCGAGCAAGTCTCGTGCCTCAGCCTTCCGAGTAGCTGGGACTACAGGTGTGCACCAATATGCCAAAGTAATGTTTTGAGGTTTTGTAGAGATAGGGTTCTCACTTTGTTGCTGAGGCTGGGCTTGACTTCTGGACTCTGAAATATAATTTTTTTTTTTTTTTTTTTTTGAGAAGGAGCTTCTCTCTGTCACCAGGCTGGAGTGCAGTGATGCAATCTTGGCTCACTGCAACCTCCGACTCCCTGGTTCAAGCGATTCTCCTGCCTCAGCCTCCCGAGTAGCTTGGATTACAGGCATTTGCCACCACACCCAGCTAATTTTTGTATTTTTAGTAGAGAGGAGGGTTTCACCATGTTGGCTAGGATGGTCTTGATCACCTGACCTCATGACGTACCTGCCTCGGCCTCCCCAAGTGCTGGGATTACAGAAGTGAGCCACCATGCCTGGCCACTGAGTGGCACTGTGCTAACTACTAGAGAACTAGAGATCAAATGATTGTTTTCAAATTGATGGTCAATTAGAAGAGAAGAACAATTGTCATACAGAAGGATCACTGTGGGCAAGGGGATAAGTCAATGAATGTTGCATTTTAAAGAATGAGTAGGCACTGACCAGCAAAGAGAAAAAGATGCTGTGATGGGAGATTGCAGTTGGGAACAGGGGATGGGGTTGTATGAGCGCTTTAGGATGTGCTATGTGATTTGGATGTTTTCCTGGAAGGATGGGGAGCCTGATAGTTTGGAGAGGAACAGGGATATGATCAGATGTGCACTGGAGAGGCTAGTTTGTATGCCTGTTGATGGGAAAGGGAACGGAAGATCAGTTTGGAAACTATTGCAATAACCCAGGAAGATATGATGAATGGCAGTGGGGAGTAAGAAGTGAATGCAAATTCAAGAAATATTAAGAAGGCTGAGTTGCAACGACATGGAGAAGAACTGGAGAGGCTGTCATTTAAAACAAAAGCTGCACTCCAGCCTGGTGATAGAGCTAGACTGTCTCTAGAGGGGGTAAAAAAATCTTTGCTGGCCTTAACTACCAAGGCCTAAGGTGCTGTTCAAGAATCACCATATTTGCCCTTTTTGATCTTTAACTTTTCAAATTTACTTAATTTTTTTACTTTTTGAGGGAGTATGTATCTATAGATTTTAACACAAATACAAACTCATGTAGCTGCCACTACAATCAGGGTACAGGACAGTTCACCCCCAAAACTTCCTTGCATTGCACCTTTGTAGTGAAAGCCGCCTTTAACCCCTACCTCCTCACAGTCACTGATCTGCTCTCTATCCCTATTATTTTGCCTTTTCCAGAAAATCATACACACAGAATCTTTTAGTATGTAACCTTTTGAGACTAGCTTCTGTCACTCCACACAATGCCGTTGACATCCATCCACACTGTTGTATGCAGCAGTTCTTTCTTACTGTTGAGTAGTGGTCTGCTGAGTGAATGTACCGTAGTTGATCCATTTCACCTAGTTGAAGGCTATTTGGGTTGATTTGGCGATTATAAATAGTTACTATTAATATTTGCATTCAGTTCATGTGAGTAAAAGTTTTAATTTAATTAGGGCAAATACTCAGGAGTGGAACTCTTGGATCACAGAGTTACATTAGCTTCAAAGAAACTGTAAAAGTGTTCTCCAGAGGGCCTGCACCATTTTGCATCCTTAACAGCAAGGTGTGAGGGCTACTGTTGCTCTGAATTTTTGATGTAAGTTGGTATTAATTTTCCAAAGTGCTGTTAATTCTAATAGTTCTGCCATTGTGGTGGTGATTTTTCCTTTCCCAATGGCTAATGCTGTTCTGCATCTTTTCATATGCTTATTTGACATCCACATATCTTCTTAGGTGAAGTGTCTGTTGAAGTATTTTGCCAGTTTTTAAATTTTCTTAATATTGATTTTTTATATTATTTCAAATCGTCTTATTGCTGATTTTTTGAGAGTTCATTATGTGTTCTGGATACAAGTCTTTGTCAGGATGTTATTTGCAAAATGTTCTCCGAGTCTGTAATTTGCCTTTTCATCCTCTTAATACTCCAATTATAGAGCAGTCATTTTCAATTTTGATTAGTAGTATGTTAATTTTTTTTCTTTTTAAAGAAAGAGAGAAAAGAGAAAAAAGAATGAAGGAGAGGAAGAAAGAGGAAGAAGGAGAGGGAGAGA
This sequence comes from Saguinus oedipus, assembly GCA_031835075.1. NCBI lineage: Eukaryota > Metazoa > Chordata > Mammalia > Primates > Cebidae > Saguinus > Saguinus oedipus. The sequence continues at coordinate 4,117,849 of CM063172.1, read as the reverse complement.
GAACAGGAGTTCTGCTTTATTCTAAAATTGGGTATTGAAAGCCTCTTTTATGCCAATAATTGTGCTTAATAATGGCCAACCAATACTTTAAACCTGTGAGTAGGTGTGATGTGATACTGATAAGAGTGTATATTTTGTATATTTAAAGTGGAGAGCTCTATAAATGTTTATTAAGTTTACTTGTTCTGGATATGAGTTCAAGTCCTGGATATCCTTATTAATTTTCTGTCTCATTGATCTATCTAATGTTGATGTTGAAGTCTCCCACTATTATTGTGTGGGAGTCTAAGTCTCTTTATAGGTCTTATGTATCTGGGTGTTCCTGTATTGAGTGCATATATATTTAGGATTGTTAGCTCTTCTTCTTGCATTGATCCTTTTACCATTATATCTTTGTTGATTTAAAATCTATTTTATCAGAGGCGAGAATTGCAACTCCTGCATTTATTTATTTATTTATTTATTTATTTATTTATTTATTTATTCATTCATTCATTCATTCATTTTTTTCTCTCCATTTGGTTGGTAAATCTTTCTCCATCCCTTTGTTTTGAATCTTTATGTATCCTTGCATGTGAGATAAGTCTGGATGCAGCATACCGATGGGTTTTGGGTGTATCTTTTGATTGGGGAATTTAATTGATTTAAATTTAGGATTACTGCCATTTGATGTTAGCTGGCTGTTTTGCCCATTAGTTGATGTAAATTCTTCATTATGGATTTTCTGCCTGGGAATCTCTGGTCTGGCTTCCTTCTTGTGACTCTGCCTTCCTGGAGCTCCAAACGTCAGTCAAAAGGGGAACCAGGGCCAGGCACAGTGGCTCACACCTGTAATCGCAGCTCTTTGGGAGGCCAAGGCAGGTAGATCACAAGGTCAAGAGATCAAGACCATCCTGGTCAACACGGTGAAACCCCATCTCTACTAAAAATATAAAAAATTAGTTGGGCATGGTGGCGCATGCCTGTAATCCCAGCTACTGGGGAGGCTGAGGCAGGAGAATTGCCTGAACCCAGGAGGCGGAGGTTGCAGTGAGCCGAGATCATGCCATTGCACTCCAGCCTGGGTAACAAGAGTGAAACTCCATCTCAAAAAAAAAAAAAGTGGGGGGAGAACCAGTCCCGTTTATTCTGCACCAAGAACTGCCGTGCCAGCTACAAGAGTCACGCTGGCGACCCATGGGGCTTCTCCGCTGGGAATCTTCTGGTCGGTGAGCAACAAAAATTCATCTGAAAGTGTGGTGTCCTCTCCTTCTCTGCGCTTTCACTGGGAGCTACAATCCCGAGCTGTTAGTGATCAGCCATCTTGGATCGTTAGAATAATTATAATGGAGATTATAATTCTCAACATTATAATTTTAAAAAATATATCGTGCTTTTGATGTAACATCTAAGAAGTCTTTGCCTAACCCATAGTCATGAATATTTTCCCTTATATTTTTCTTTAAAAATTTTATGGTTTGATATTTACATTTATATCTATAATCCACTTTTACTTATTTTTTGCATATGACAAAGTTCAGATGAAGGTTTTTGTGTGTGTGTGTATGGATGTGCAATTCCTCCAGCAATGTTTGTGGAAGACGACCCTTGCTCCCTTAAATTGCTGTTTTTCATTCACGTTTCCCCAAATTGCATCTTTGTCAAAAATCAATTGGCCGTATTTGCATAGATCTATTTCTGGACTCTATCCTGTCCCATTGATGTCTGTGTCTATTACTTTACCAGTACCAACTATCTTGATTACTGCAGCTTTATAACTAATCTTAAAATTAGATAATATGTTCCTCTAATTTTATTCTTCTGAGTTAGTCTAATTCCTTGCCTTTCTTATAAATTTTAGAGATTATCTTCTAGATCTACAAAATATTCTGCTGAGATTTTGATGTGAACTATATTGAACATTCAATTTATGAATATGGTATGCTCTTCCATTTATCTGATTAGAGTGTTTGATTTCTTTCATGTGTTTTGTAGATATTCTGTTTGATATTCTGCTTAGAGTCAGATCCACATGCACAGTGCTGCAGTTTATTCATAAATTCATGGGCTCACTTCCCTAAGCCTCCTCCTGTCTTAAGTCTCCCCAATATTTTCTGCTTCCCATGTCCCCTTCTTCATTTTCTGGTTGTAAAGCCAGGGCTTCAGTTTCCCTGTTCTGCTGTGCAAGTTCTGAAAGCTGCATATGCTTCTGGAGCCGACTGGTGAGAGGTTAGTGAAAGAAGAAACAGTGACAAGGATTCTCTTCCCATTGGAAACAAAATTGCTTTGATTTCAGACCAGGATTCTTTTTTCTTGCAGTGCAATGTATGAACGAGGCTTCTAGCAGTCCTTCACCAGGAGAGTTGCTCAGGGCCTCCCTCACAGCATATGCACAAGAAAGGGACGGTAAGTCAATTTTTGACTTTCAATTACGTGGATAGAAGCAGCAAATCAAAGAGGATTAAGGCTTCTGGTAAAGATTTGTTACAGCAGTGAAGAATGATTGCGAACAGCCTCTTAGCAAAACTGCAACAAGCAATATAATGCTTTACTGCCCGGGGCCATTTACTGCAAAGGCAAACAGCCCAATGGACTAGAACATCTTCTGTTATAATATGCTTCAGTGAACTATAGAAACATCAGGCTGTTACATTACACTCTAAAACTTTGAAGTGACTGTTCTGTGATATCAAGAAGAGATCCATTATGTTCTAATACTCGTTTTGAGAAGACAATTCTACCAAAATCATAAAATTTGCACATCTTAGAGAAATGAGCTATAGCTCTCCAGAAAACTTTGCCACCTAGCATGATTTCATTAATCAGAATGTTTAAGTTCCCAGAAGTTCAACACAGCTGAGATTTTACTCCATTAAATGGTGTGTGATGCCAAAAATTATTAAATTTCTCAGTCTAACTCTGATCAAGAGAAATACAATCAAGCATGTGTGTAAATTTTTAATTTTCAAGTAGCAACATTAAAAAAGCACAAAGTAACAGGTAAAATTAATAGATGTTACTTAATGTAACCAAAATGTTAATAAGAAATCAATTCAAAATGCTGTGTTGCAAGGCTGGAGTGCAGTGGCATGATCTTGGCTCATTGCAACCTCTGACTCCCTGGTTCAAGTGATTCTCCTGCCTCAGCCTCCCTCATAGTTGGGATTACAGGCACGTGCTACCACACCCAGCTAAACTTAGTAGTTTTCATAAACATGGGATTTTACTATGTTAGCCAGGCTGGTCTCGAACTCCTGACCTCAAAGGATCCTCCCAAAGTGCTGGGATTATAGGCGTGAGCTACCATGCCTGGCCTAAAAACTTATTAATGAGATACTGTGCATTCTTTTCTGCATATCAAGTCTTTGGAATCCAATGTATATTTAAAGAGTACATCTCAATTTATATCCTACACTTTATAAAATCTAAATATAGATCGTCTTTCTGATGAAAGTGTATAGTTGAAAAAGATTCTCATGCTCAGATTCTTCCACACATACTTAAAAATGTTCCCAATAAAAGAAATACTAAAAATTTATTTTCATGTAACATTCAAATCCACATTGACACAACTGGTTCATATTTTTTTTTAGAAGAAGTGATTTGACTTTGAAGCAAAAGCACAACAGTTTTAAAAATACGCCTGTCCAAGTTTAGTGAATTCACTAACTTTTGTGTCAACTCATTAATATTAACATTGAATTCGAAGTGGTATTACAGAAATCAAAACTCAACTATAAATTATCAATACAAATGAAACATTGTAACTTGTAATGCTGCCAATTTAAAATCAAATCTGCATGTTGGTTTATTTTATTTATGTATAAATCATTAATTCGTGTTATAAAAACTTTCCCATTGTAACATAAATACTTACGATGGTATTCAAAAATGAAATGTTGAAGTCCTAAGTCCTACTACCTTGGAATGTGACCTTATTTGGAGATAGGGTCCTACAGAGGTAATCAAGTGAAAATGAGTCATGTAGGTGGGCTCTGAAACAATCTGACTGATGTCTTTATAAACTGGCATATAGGGAAAATGCTAGAAGGCACATTGGAGAGACGGGCAGCCAGAGGCTTGGAGAGAGCCTGGAACCAATCCTTCCCCAGGAGCTTTAAAGGAATCATGGCTCAGCCCACACCTCATTTCAGACTTCTGGTCCCCAGAACTTAACAAATACTTGTTGCAAAAACTGTATTAGGTTCCTAGGGCTGTGTAACAACGTTTTCTGAAGTCCAGCTTCTGTTCCCACAGTGCTAGGGACCTAATAAAGTATTTCTCCTCATATAAGTCACAATTAAGCTTTTCCTTGCATAGGAGATTTAAAATGAGTTTTCCATATGCATTGTGGTATCAGATTAAAAAACAAACCACACTGCCAGATTTTATCTTTGATTCCTGCATATTTGGCAAGCATTTCTTTTGTTTCAAGAAAATCTTGAATTGAAATTAATCCTGTAGGTTTTCTTGACTTAACCAAGCGTTGGCAAAGAGCACACAGTCAAATTCAGGGTCTTCTTTTATTTCTTTCAAAAGTTCTGTACATTAATGATGATTCACAGCATTTGCAGAAGTTACATTGTTGCAAGAAAAGTCACATCAGATACCTAAACCATGAGAAGACAGCTTCACTCTGATGATGATACAGTTCTGTTCTGGAATGCAGTATGGTTACAAGAAAAGAACTTTGGAACTAAGCGTACCAGGGTTCTATTCTCAACTTGTGTTTCCGACAGGGTGACCTTCGGCAAGTCCCTTGGCCTTTCCAAGTTGCAGATCTAAAATCGTAAAAAAGGAACAATATCACCTTCCTCATAGTGCTATTGGGACACTCACTTAGATGGCTTAGTTAAAAGTCCCCGGTTGACTTTCTGGCACATAAGGGCAGTTGCCATCCTCGTACCTGGCATCCTTGTGGAGAATATCTATCTGAATTAACACTGGCTGCCAAGTGTGACTTTTATTCGTGCTCTCTGTTCTTCACCAGCTTGTTAAAAAGTTCTAGATGCCTACTAATCACTTCCCTTCTCATGTCACATTGCTTTCACAGTGAAGTCATTCATTCTCCCATACATTAATAATTTATATATATAAAATGTACAAAATATCTAGCCATACTTGTCTGATGGGTGAGATTCCATAAAATACCCAACAAAGGAACAATAAATTTTGAATTCTTCACCAGCCAAACTTTGTAAAGTTCAGGAGCTTCTTCCTTTCTGTTTTAATAAATTTGGCTTTCTGTTACTGTGAAATTACAGGATTTGGATTAGTCTCCTCTACTGGAAAATCACAGAAAAACACACGTTCTAACAGACTGGAACTCTTTCAAAAGATAAAATTGATAGATAAGGCAGAAATAGAGCAAAGCTCCATGTCGTTAGTGGAGGATCTCCCCAACCCCCATTTTGATCTTGCAAATTTATCTTGCAAAACTCAGTTGGTTACTAGGAAAATGTTGTGAAGCCCGCCAAAGGCACTGAGCTCTCTCCTTGTATGTGGCAATTCATTTGGACCCTAGCTGAATACACAGGGCAGCACGCATAATCGCAGTCGGTGTGCATGCACATTTAAAGGGAAATGTAGTTCTTGAAATTGTTAACTTTTTACTAATATGGAAATAACTTCGTCATTTTTGTAGATTATAGAAGGTGTATTCAGCATAATCTGATAGTACATGGTGATTAAGAGCATGACGTTGGAGTCAGACTTAGGATGAAACTCCTGACCCACCACCTACTAGTTGTGCAGCTTTGGGCAAACTGCCGAGCTCTCCACGTCTGTTTCTTGCCTCTAAATAGAGTCATGAGGCCTCTCTTAGCACTGTTCATTTCCTTATTCATTCACAGTGAACATGAATTGTGCACCTACTCTGAGCGGATTCAGCCAATGGGAATAAAACAGTGAACAAGGGAAAGCAGGACCCTGCTCTCATGGACTGTTCACTCTAGTAAGAAAAACAAAATGAGCAAGTAAATAAAGTCATTGCAAAGAGTGATGCACCGTGAAGAAAAGGAAACGGCAATGGAAAAGCGAGTGGCTGTGGTGAGTGGGGAGAGGAGAAGGGACTGCCTTGGACAAGGTGGAGAGATGACAGTGGGAAGAGGTGGAGGGACTGCCTCGGACAAGATGGGCAGTGAAGACATGACAGTGGGATGCGGTGGAGGGGCTGTGAAGAGATGACAGTGGGATGAGGTGGAGGGGCTGCGACAGACAAGGTGGTCAGTGAAGAGATGACAGTAAGATGAAGTGCAGAAGCTGCGTCAGACAAGATAGTGAATGAAGATATGACAGTGGGATGAGGTGGAGGGGCTGCATCAGAAAAGGTGGTCAGTGAAGAGATTACAGTGGGATGGGGTGGAGGGGCTGCCTCAGACAAGCTGGTAGGTGACAAGAGGACAGTGGGATGCGGTGGAGGGGCTGTGAAGAGATGACAGTGGGAGGAGGTGGAGAAGCTGCATAAGACAAGATGGTGAGTGAAGGGATGACAGTGGGATGAAATGGAGGGGCTGGATAACTCAAGGTCGTCAGTGAAGAGATGACAGTGGGATGAGGTGGAGGGACTGCCTCAGACAAGATGGTTAGTGAAAAGATGACACTGGCATGCGGTGGAGGGGCTTCCTAAGACAAGGTGGTCAGTGAAGAGATGACAGTGGGATGAGGTGGAGGCGCTGCATCAGACAACGTAGTCAGTGAAGAGATGACAGTGGGATGGTGTGGAGAAGCTGCCTCAGACAAGGTGGTCAGCGAAGAGATGACACTGGAATGAGGTGGAAGGGCTGTGAAGAGATGACAGTGGAAGGCGGTGGAGGAACAGTGAGGAGATAACAGTGGAATGAGGTGGAGGAGCTGTGAAGAGATGTCTGTGGGATGAGGTGGAGGGGCTGTAAACAGATAACAATGGGATGAGGTGCAGGGGCTGCCTGAGACAAGGTGGTAAGCAAAGATATAACAGTGGGATGAGGTGGAGGGGCTGCGTCAGACAAGGTGGTCAGTGAAGAGATTACAGTGGGATGTGGTGAAGGGGCTGCCTCAGACAACCTGGTCAGTGACGATATGACAGTGGGAGGAGGTGGAGGGACAGTAAGGAGATAACAGTGAAATGAGGTGGAAGGGCTGCCTGAGACAAAGTAGTCAGTGAAGACATGACAGTGGGATGAGGTGGAGAAGCTGCGTCAGACAAGATGGTGAGTGAAGAGATGACAGTGGAAAGAGGTGCAAGGGCTGCATCAGACAATGTGGTCAGTGAAGAGATAAAGTGGGATGAGGGGGAGGGACTGTGAAGAGATGACAGTGGGATTAGGTGTAGCAGCTGTGAAGAGATGACAGTGAAATGAGGTGGAAGGGCTGCCTCAGACAAGGTCGTCAGTGAATAGATAAAGTGGGATGAGTTAGAGGGACTGCCTCATACAAGGAGGTAAGTGAAGAGATGACAGTGGGGTGAGGTGCAGGGGCTGCCTGAGAGAAGGTGGTCAGTGAAGAGATGACAGTGGCATGTAGTGGAGGGGCTGCCTCAGACAAAAAGGTCAGAGAAGGGATGAAAGTGGGATGAGGCCAGGCGCGGTCGCTCAAGCCTGTAATCCCAGCACTTTGGGAGGCCGAGGCGGCTGGATCACGAGGTCAAGATATCGAGACCATCCTTGTCAACATGGTGAAACCCCATCTCTACTAAAGATACAAAAACTTAGCTGGGCATGGTGGCACGTGCCTGTAATCCCAGCTACTCAGGAGGCTGAGGCAGGAGAATTGCCTGAACCCAGGAGGCGAAGGTTGAGGTGAGCCGAGATCGAGCCATTGCACTCCAGCCTGGGTAACAAGAGCGAAACTCCGTCTCAAAAAAAAAAAAAAAAGTGGGATGAGATGGAGGGGCTGCATCAGACAAGGTGGTCAGTGAAGACATGACAGGGGGATGAGGTGGAGGGGCTCCCCCAGACAAGGTGGTTCGTGAAATGATGACAGTGGGATTTGGTGGAGGGGCTGTGAAGAGTTGACAGTAAGATGAGGTGCAGGGGCTGCCTCAGACAAAAAGGTAAATCAAAAGATGACAGTGGTATGAAATGGAGGAGCTGTGTCAGACAGGGTGTTTAGTGAAGACGTCACACTGGGATGAGGTGGAGGGTCTGCCTCAGACAAGTTGGTCAGTGACGAGATGCCAGTGCGATGCGGTGGAGGGGCTGTGAAGAGATGACAGTGAAATGGGGTAAAAAGGCTGCCTCAGAGAAGGTGGTCAGTGAGGACAAAACAGTAAGATGAGTTTGAGGGACAGTGAGAAGATGACAGTTGGATGAGGTGGAAGGGCTGCTTCAGACAAGGTGGTCAGTGAAGAGATGACAGTGGGATGAGGTTGAGGGGCTGCGTCAGACATGGTGGTCAGTGAAGAGATTACAGTGGGATGAGGTGAAGGGGCTGCCTCAGACAAGTTGGTCAGTAAAGAGATGACGGTAAAATGCGGTGGAGAGGCTGTGAAGAGATGACAGTGGAATGAGGTGGACGGGCTGCATTAGACAAGGTGGTCAGTGAAGAGATGACAGTCGGCTGAGGTTGAGGGGCTGCATCAGAAAAAGTGGTCAGTGAAAAGATGACAGTGGGATGAGGTGAAGGGGCTGCCTCAGACAAGGTGGGTAGTGAAGACATGACAGTGGGATGAGGTGGAGGGTCTGGGTCAGACAAGTTCGTCAGTGATGAGATGACAGTGGGATGAGGTACAGGGGCTCCATCAGAAAAGGTAGTTAGTGAAGAGATGACAGTGGCATGAGTTGGAAAAGCTGCGTCAAACAAGGTGGTCAGTGAAGAGATGAGAATGGGATGAGTTTGAGGGGCTGCATCAGACATGGTGGTCAGTGAAGACATCAACATGGGATGAGGTGGAGGGGCTGCGTCAGACAGGGTGGTCAGTGAAGAGATGACAGTGGGATGCAGTGGAGAGGCTGCCTCAGACAAGCTGCTCAGTGACGAGATGACAGTGAGATGGGGTGGAGGGGCTGTGAAGAGATGACAGTGGGATCAGGTGGAGGGACAGTGAGGAGATAACAGTGGGATGAGGTGGAAGGGCTGCCACAGACAACGTCATCAGTGAAAAGATAAAGTGGGATGAGTTGGAGGGGCTACTTCAGACAAGGGGGTCAGTGAAGAGATGACAGTGGGATGAGGTGGAGGGGCTGTGAAGAGATGACAGTGGGAAGAGATGGAGGGACAGTGAGGAGATAACAGTGGGCTGAGGTGGAAGGGCTGCCTCAGACAAGGTTGTCAGTGAAGAGATAAAGCGGGATGAGGTGGACAGGTTGCCTGAGACAAAGTAGTCAGTGAAAAGATGACAATGGGATGAGGTGAAGGGGCTGCCTAAGACAAGTTGCTCAGTGAAGAGGTGACAGTGGAAAGCGGTGAAGGGGCTGCCTCAGACAAGGTGGTCGGTGAAGAGATGAGAGTGGGATGAGGGGGAGGGACTGCGTCAGAGAAGATGGTGAATGAAGAGATGACAGTGGAATGAGGTGCACGAGCTGCTTCAGACAAAGAGGTCAGTCAAAAGATGAGAGTGGGCTGAGCTGGAGGAGCTGCGTCAGACAAAATGGTCAGCGAAGACGTGACACTGGGATGAGGTGGAGGGTCTGACTCACACAAGCTGGTCAGTGACGAGATGACAGTAAGATGCAGTGGAGGGGCTGTGACGAGATGACAGTGGGATGAGGTGGAAGGACAGTGGAATGACATGAAGGGGCTGCCTCAGATGAGATGGGCAGTGAACAGATGACAGTGGGATGAGGTGCAGGGGCTGCCTCAGACAAGGTGGTCAGTGAAGAGATGACAGTGGGATGAGGTGGAGGAGCTGTGACAGACAAGGTGGTCAGTGAAAAGATGACAGTGGGATGACGAGCAGGGGTGACGTGGAGATGCTGCGTCAGACGAGACGGTCAGTAAAGAGATGACCATGGAATGAGGTGGAGGGTCAGTGAAGATGTGACAGTGATGAGGTGGAGAGTCTGCATCAGACAAGACGGTCAGTGGAGAGATTAGAGTGGGATGAGGTGGAGGGGCTGCACCAGAGAAGATGGTGGGTGAAGAGATGACAGTGGGATGAGGTGGAGTTGCTGAGTCAGACAAGACGGTCGGTGAAGAGATGATGGTGACATGAGATGGAGGGGGCTGCATCAGACAAGATGGTGGGTGAAGAGATGACAGTGGGATGAGGAGGGGCTGCATCAGACAAGATGGTGGGTGAAGAGATGACAGTGGGATGAGGTGGAGGGTCAGTGAAAAGATGACAGTGGGATCAGGTGAAGGGGCTGCATCAGACAAGATGGTCACTAAAGAGATGACAGTGGGATGAGCTTGAGGGGCTGCATCAGATGAGACGGTCAGTGAAGAGATGATAATGGAATGGGGTGGAGGGTCAGTGAAGAGATGACAGTGGCATCAGGTGAAATGGCTGCATCAGACAAGAAGGTCACTAAAGAGATGACAGTGGGATGGGGTGGAGGGGCTGCATCAGACTAGTTGGACAGTGAAGAGACGACAGTGGCGTGAGGTGGAGGGGCTGCATCAGACGATGTGGTCAGTGAAGAGATGGCAGTGGGTTGAGGTGGAGGGGCTGCATCAGACAACATGGGCAGTGAAGGGACGACGGGTTGATGTGGAGGGAGCTGTATCAGAAAAGAGGGTCAGTGGAGAGATGACAGTGGGATGAGTTGGAGGGTCAGGGAAGAGAAGAGATGACAGTGGGATGAGGTGAAGGGGCTGCATCAGACAAGACGGGCAGTGAAGAGATGATGGTGGGATAAGGTGGAGGGGCTGCGTCAAGCAAGACAGGCAGTGAAGGGATGACAGTGGGATGAAATGGAAAAGCTGCCTCAGACAACGTGGTCAGTGAAGACATGACAGTGGGATGAGGTGGAGGGTCTGCGTCAGACAAGTTAGTCAGTGAGGAAATTTCAGTGGGATGAGTGGAGGGGCTGCCTCAGACAAGGTGGTCAGTGAAGAGACGACAGTGGGATGAGATGGATGGGCTGCATCAAACAAGGTGGTCCGTGAAGAGATGAAAGTGGGATGGGGTGGAGGGGCTGAGTCAGACAAGGTGCTCGGTGAGGAGATTTCAATGGGATGAGGTGGAGGGGCTGCATCAGACAAGGTGGTCAGTTAAGAGATGTCAGTGGGATGAAGTGGAGGGGTTGCCTCAGACAAGGTGGTCGGTGACGAGATGACAGTGGGATGAGGTGGAGGGGCTGTGAAGAGATGACTGTGGGATGAGATGGAGGGGCTGCCTCAGAAAAGGTGGTCTGTGAAGAGATTTCAGTGAGATAAGGTGGAGGGGCTGTGAGGAGATGACAGTGGGATGAGGTACGGGGCTGCCACAGACAAAATGGTCAGTGAAGACTTGACACTGGGATGAGGTGGAGAGTCTGCCTTAGACAAGTTGGTCAGTGACGAGATGACAGTGGGATGTGGTGGAGGGGCTGTGAAGAGATGACAATGGGATGAGGTGGAGGAACTGCGTCAGAGAAGGTTGTCAGTGAAGAGATAACAGTGGGATGCGGTGGAAGGGCTGTGAAGAGATGACAGTGGGATGAGGTGGAGAAGCTGCATCAGACAACCTGGTCAGTGAAGAGATGACAGGGTGATGAGGTGGAGGGACTGCCTCAGACAAGGGGGTCAGTGAAGAGATGACAGTGGGATGACGTGGAGGGGCTGCATCAGACAACCTGGTCAGTGAAGAGATGACAGGGTGATGAAGTGGAGGGTTGGGGAAGAGACTACAGTAAGATAGTGTAGAAAAGCTGCATCAGACAAGACGGGCAGTGAAGAGATGACAGTGGGATGAAGTGGAGGGTCAGTGTAGAGATGACAGTGGGATGAGGTAGAGGGGCTGCATCAGAGAATATGGGTAGTGAAGGGATGACATTTTTGAGACGTACATGAAAAGTTGCCAGTCGCTTGCAAATCAGGGCCAGCTTCCTTCAGGTACAGAGAACTATGTTGATGCACTCTTTCCTGATCCTTCGGGACAAACACCTGGAAAAAATGCCTGAATAAAGCAGTCTATCTATGAGCTAGAATGGAATTAAAGTAATAGGAGTGATGACAGAACATCTTGTCCTGTGCTGGTTTTCCAAGGGAATACTTCAGTTTTTGTCCATTCAGTATGATACTGGCTATTGGTTTGTCATAAATAGCTCTTACTGTTTTGAGATATGTTCCATCAATACTTGGTTTACTAAGTAGTTTTTAACATAAAAGGTTTTTGAATTCAGATTCACAGCCAAATTCTACCAGAGGTACAAAGAAGAGCTGGTACCATTCCTCCTGAAACAATTACAAACATTAGAAAAAGTGGGAATCCTCTCTAACTTATTTTGAGGCTAGCATTATTCTTACTTCTTTTTATTTCTGTGATGGCTTCGTGAGGGAAGGGGTACCTGCGAAGTCATACAAGGATGGCACCTGGTTTAAATCCTACAATTGGAGCATGATTTACTGCTAACCCAGGCAGGTTAGTTTCAGCCCAGACCTCTGGGAATTCATCTATTATCTTCCTCTGGGGATATGGGGCAGTTTGGCATCTGCCAACTTGATCATAGTGGATAAGCTTTTTGATGTGCTGTTGAATTTGGTTTGCTAGTATTTTACTGAGGGTTTTTGGATCAATGTTTATCGGAAATACTGCCTGAATTTTTGTGTGTGTGTCTCCCCCAGGTGTTGGCATCAGAATAATGCTGGCCTCATCACAGAATGACTTCAGAACCAGGGCATTCTCATGCCATGTCAATCACCCTGGAACACTCTGCTCCTGCCAGTGTGGAAGCCAACAGAAAAACCTCATATGCCAGGAATATATGACTACAGACCAGTACAGGATTTGCAAGCCATCAGAGAGGTCACAGTCCCTATTCATCCAGTAGTGCCAAACCCTACACTCTAATAACCCTTATTCCAGCAAGTGCAGCCTGGTTTACTGAACTAGATCTAAAATATGTCTTTTTCTGTCTCTGTCAAGAACCAATAAGCCAACCATTCACTGCCTTCCAGTAGGGCAATTTTCAACTCACTCGCACCAGACTTCTGCAGGGGTTTAAGAACTCTCCCACAATCTGGAGAAACATTGGCAGCAAACGTTAAGGCCTACGGTCCTCCCCACCAAACGTGTGTCCTGTTGCAGTGCATATTCTTCTTCCAGCAGCCCCAACCATGACAGTTCTCAAAAGACACACAGTCTGCTCCACCTGTTACAGAAGGCAGGACATAAGGTGTCAGGAAGAAAAGCCCAAGGCTACCTAAGAAGTATTGGGGACCTAGGATTTAGCACAAGCCAAGGGAAGTGGAATCTAGGTATGCCCCGGGTCAAGGCTGTTTGCAGCCTTCCAACTCCAACTTGCAGGCATTATGTAAGAGAGTTTTTAGGGGCAGCAGGGTTCTGCCGTAACTGGATTCCAAACTTCTCACTTATAGCAGAGCCCTTATATAAAGCAACAAAACACGGGGTTGGTGGAGGAAGAAACGTTCCTTTCAGGAACTGAACCAGAAAAGGCATTTAAACGAGTTAAGCCTTAACTAAGGCCCTGGCTCTAGGACTACCAGACATGACCAAGCCTTTCTTGTACATACCTGAATGGAAAGGAATGGCCATTAGGGTCTTAACTGGAGTCGTAGGGTCTTGGCACCACCTGCTGGCCTACTTATCTGAACAGTTACATGTAATGGCACAAGGACGGCCCCCCTGCCTTAAGACATTGGCTGCCACAGCCATGCTGGTGAAGGAAGCAGACAAACTGACCTCATGGCAACACTTCACTATACAAGTGCCACACTCATTCCTGACCTTAATGCATCAAACAGGACACCAGTGGCTCTCACATCTCAGAATAACTCAGTATCAAGGGCTCTTATGCAGGAACTCTCACATAACTCTAGAGACTGTGTAGAAACAATAGATGAAACAACAGAATCCTCCTCTAGCCGGAAGAAACTTACAGATCGCCCTCGCCAGGACCCAGATGCAGAATACTTCATTGATAGGAGCAGCTGCTTAGACACAGAAAATCAGAGGGCTGGATATGCAGTCGTAACTTTGGACTCAGCAGTAGAGACCCAATGCTTGCCAACAGGACCTCAGCCCAGAGAGCAGAATTAATGGTTTTAACCAGAGCATTATTACTGGCAAAAGACAAAACAGCCAACATAGACACTGACTCCAAATACTCATCTGCCACCCCGCATGTGCGTGGGAGTATCTGTAAATATCTGTAAGAAGGATGGCTCTCAGCCCTAAGGACAAACAAAGCATCCAGAAGAAATTTTTCAACTTTTAGATGCGTTATGAGCAGCAAAAGAAGTAGCTGTTAGACCCCGTAAAGGCCACCAGAAGGTAGCAACACCAGAAGTGAAAGGAAGTAGAAAAACAGAAGAGGAGGCTCAGCAGGCAGACCTAGGTGGCATCCCACCGTCCCAGATAGAGGCCAGGAAGGCTGCCTGTGCCGTGACCCTCCTCCCAGAGGGACTGTGTTCAGAGACTCCAGATTACTCTCCAAACGAAAAGGCCTGCTTTGCTCAGAACACTGGGAGCTATACTAAAGGAGAATGGAAGAAGTTTGCCGAAGGAAGTTAGCCGTTCCTGAAGGAATAGCCCCTGGATTGGTACAACAGCTTCCTCAGGGAACTCACATGGGAAAGACAGCATTAGAAGCGCTGTTAGGATGCCACTTCTACGTGCCATGGCTTACCGTCATCTCCCATGCCATTTGTCAATAGTACTTAACCTGCACCCAGAACAGACCACGGCAGGGGCCAACCCAGCCCCCTGGAATTCAAGAAGTAGAGGCAGCACCTTGTGAAAATTTGCTTGTGGGTTTTACGGAGCTGCCTTGGGCAGGAGCTGTATGTTAGTGTCTGTACCTACTCAAGTTGGGTACAGGCTTTCCTCACCAGGACAGAAAAGGCATGAGAAGTAGCTAGAGTATGACTAAAAGACATTATCCCCAGACTGAGGCTACTTTCAACCATAGAATCAGACAAGGATCCAGCATTTGTAGCCCAATGGCCCAAGACCTAGCACGGCTGTTAAAAATAAGCTGGAAACTGCATCCTGCCTCTCGCCCACAGAGCTCAGAAAGCGGTGAGCGTATGAATGGAATGCTCAAGCAGCTGTTAAAGAAATTCTGCCAGGAAACCCATGTGCGGTGGGATCAGGTCTTGCCCATGGTCCTCCTCCGAGTCAGGTGTAACCCCACCCAACAAACTGAGGGTTCACCCAATGAAATTCTGTTTAGCTGCCCACCCTCAATCATGACCCAAATTAAAGAAGACCTCAGAGAGCCAGGAGAATTAACCGTGAGAAAGCAAAGTCTGGCCTTAGGCATAACCATGCAGGAAATACAGGGTTGGGTTAGAGGAGAATTACCTAGCAGTCTAACAGATCCTGTGCATCCCTTTAAACCCGGGGATTCATTCTGGGTCAAGAAGTGGAACTCAAACACATTAGAGCCAACACGGGATGGGCCCCATATTGCAGTGTCGTCCACCCCAACTGCTGTTAAAAGTTGCAGGCATCAGCCCGTGGATCCACCACAGGTGGCTGAAGCCACAGCAGCCCAGGAAAAGCAGATCAGCGCAGAATCCAAAGCATCCAACCAGGCCGATCGTGCAACGAGCCCAAACTGCCAGCAGGAAAGACAGCCCTGCTCTACTTACACAGCCAGAGGCCGACTAGTCCTCACACGGCTGAAGCTTGAGTCATCAGAAGTAAATGTGAATTAAAATGTTAAGCCTAATTGCTATCTTAGTATTGATAACTATTCTATTACTATGCTGGCATCTTTGCCAACCCCTACGTCCAAGGAAAAGTTCATCGTGTCCCTGCCTAATGGTATAAAAATGTTAATTTTTACATTATTGTTAACTCCAATATCTGAAAAGAAAGGCAACCGGTAAAAGAATGTACTTACTGGCTGCACACTCCTTGAATTAGAAATACAGTAGTTACAGCCTTGCTGTATCAAACATAGTATATGTGTACAGGAACTCAGGACTTGTACTTACAATCCAACAACTTATCAGCTTGTGACCCAGGCAATGAGAAACCTTCTATATGTTATAATCCCAAGTTCATGCCTAGGATTCAGTTTGAACTCCGAGATAAGTCAGTAGAAAGGGATCCTCCTTCCCCGAAAGGAAACATAAATCTGTACTTTAATTTCTGTCAGACAGCATTTGCAAGGACAACCTGGCCGTGCTGCCACTGGAAGCACCCAATCATTGGCAGGCATGCCCTGGCCTTTATTAAATTTATGGACAGCGAGTCTATCAGCAGTGACCAGGCGATGGGACAGGAGCCTGCGTAACAGGGATAGCAATAAAGTAAAATATGACCTTTACTGTTGTAGACCTGATTGCCCACAAAAACATACTGTGAAATTGACAAACACTGACCCATTTCCCAACCACCAAGAAACCACGTTTATAAAAATGTTAAACAAACTAAATTGTAAGACAACTGCCATCCCGTAACCCTTCCAATCTGCAAACCAAAGCTGCCTGTATGGCTCACAGGCTATTGTATCGCAATGCATTTAAGTGACAGGAAAACAGTTTTTTTTTTTTTTTTTTTGAGACGGAGTTTCGCTCTTGTTACCCAGGCTGGAGTGCAATGGCGCAATCTCGGTTCACCGCAACCTCCGCCTCCTGGGTTCAGGCAAATTCTCCTGCCTCAGCCTCCTGAGTAGCTGGGATTACAGGCACGCACCACCGTGCCCAGCTAATTTTTTGTATCTTTAGTAGAGACGGGGTTTCACCATGTTGACCAGGATGGTCTCGATCTCTTGACCTCGTGATCCACCCACCTCGGCCTCCCAAAGTGCTGGGATTACAGGCGTGAGCCACCACGCCCAGCCCAGGAAAACAGTTGTCTTATGTATTACTAAGAAAACTCGGAACCATTCATTTAACCAATATTTCCAAGTTTTCAAGTCATTTTATGAAAACTGTAAAAAGACTAAGAGTGACTTAAACCCCTCCAATCGCTAGTAACTTGTTCGGCCAGCTGGGTGCGAGTAGAGCTAACAATGTAGGTCTTCCCTCTTGTCACGTCTGCGGAAGTACTAACATAAGGGATCAGTGGCCATGGGAAATGGAGGAAATAATGCCTCCAGAAAATATAACCTTATCTCCACCTTCCCTGAGCCAGTGCACAAGCGTTCAAGCATTTAGCTCGTAAAAACTCCCATTCTCAAAGGTATTGCATTGTCCACTGGGGAAACACTTTCACCAACCCGGTAGGAAAACTGGCTTGCTTATGGCAGCAATATTATGATAAAACAATAAGAAAAACCTTGTGGCAGGGCAAAAGCAAGCAAGGTAAAAATGACTTCCAGGTCACCACAATACAACCCATTCTCTCACTTTCCAGCTTTAAACCACTCCTGGTATCAACGTGAAGCACCCAGTCGTTGGCAGGCAGCCCCTGGCCTTTATTAAACTTCCGGACAGTGAGCCTATCAGCAGTTACCAGCCAACTGGACAGGAGCCTGCTTACTAGGGCAGTCAAACCATTCTTCTTCTTACTCCCTCTGCAGCTAGTAGAGACTCTAGGCTACCCTGTTTATGAAGAAGTAAAAAAATAGAAGTGTAGACATCAAAGGAGGTATAAAAATAGAAGACTGAAAAAACACTGGCCCCCTAAAAGAATTATTCAATTCTATAGGCTGGCTACCTAGGCACAGGATGGGTCATGGGGTTACTGAACTCCTGTTTATATGCTCAACTGCATTTTAAGCCTACAAGCAGTGCTTGAAATCATTCCTAATGAAACTCCACAGGCTTTAGATCTGCTGGCCATGCAATCCACAAAGACAAGAAATGCCATCTACCAGAACAGGGTAGCTTTGGATTATCTCCTTGCCAAGAAGGAGATATATATGGAAAGTTTAACTTACTAAACTTTGCTTAAAAATTGGTAATAATGAAAAAGCTGTCATGAAAATAACTGCAAAGATGAGAAAGCTAGCCCATGTCTCAGTTCAAAACTAGAAACCTAGATGGTCACAGACTCCCTCTTTGGAGGTTGGTTCTCATCTTTTGGAGGATTTAAAATGCTAATAGGAGGGGTGGTGCTTACTCTAGCTGGGTGCTGAATTCTTCCTTGTCCCCTACCTCTCTTGTTTAGAAGCATACAATCAACTATAGAAGAAGTGGTAGCCAAGCATAACACCACCAAATTTGGCTTTAACTAAGTATCAACCCATTCCTCTAAAAAAAAGTTCATCACCCCCAGTGAGCTGCCTGGAGGCAGTGGGCTCATAAAACTTACATAAATCTTGCCTTAAGTTTAAGCCAAAACAGGAACTGAGTGATTAGGTAAAACTGATTAAATTAACTCAGCAGCACCTCAATAAACACTAAAGACTAAACTAATGCCTGTTTGCATAAGTAAGTAATTCAGAGGTGTACCAAGACAAACCTCTCAAAGGCCTGCAATCAGCTTTGAGAGATTCTATTTAAACCTCCTCGTCAGGGCCACAATGGCATCCTGTCTAGCCCCAGAAGATGGCAGGCTAGCCAATGACAGGTAAAATTTCTCAAGGGAGGAGCAACTTAAGACTGGCACAGTTGCATAGGGGCATAAAGGCAAAAGCAAGAAAAAGGCCCTGGCACTAGGCCTGACCAAAGTTACCAAACCAGAGCAGCCATGGAACATGCCTGCCCCCTACTGGACACGCCAAAGTAAAAGAAAGTAAAACCTTGGCCTAAAGAATCAAGGTGCAACTTACATAAAAGGGAATTAAAGCATCTGTCTCACCAAGGTAAAACTCTCTCCTACATATAATTTAGTACTGTCTTCAAAGAGGCAGCCATTGTACTGGTGCAGTCTATTCAAAGTATTACTTCTATAAAATGCACCAAAGTGGGGGATGAAGAGGGAAAAGAAAAATAAAAACAAAATATAACAATAAAATTAATGCAGGAAAGAGAAGGAGAAATTAAGGTTTTCTTCTATAAGCAAACTTTCCTGAGTCTCTCCTCCACCCATGGAATTGTATCCCGCTTTACAAGTTTTATAAGTTTGTTAATTCTTCTATTCTTATTCTCTGTGGCTAATAACCATAAGTTTCTGTAACACAGCAAATGTCATACGAAATGCCCAAGCAGGCAGCACTCCAGCCTTCTAGGTGCTGCAGAAGGCAATAGATAAGGCTCGTGCTAGAATCCTTGAGCTCTACAGATAGCAAACGTCTATGTTGGATAGCAACAGTCATATGTAAGCCTAAGTTAGATGCCTGTCACTGCTTAATAAACTGCCTTTGTTCTGCACCTGCAAACTTGTTTTAGTGCCACTGTGTACTTCACATATACAATCTCAAGCCCTGTCTTTGCTAGGAGCTCAGCCATTTTGGATGCAAATCTGAGCTGCGCTGGTGTACACCTCAAATAAACTCCTTCTGCAACCTCAACCGTCTCTCCAGTCTCTCCCATTCTGCAACACAGTCACAGCCCACTTTAGCTTGTTGCCCTGAAAATGGGATTTGTGAATTTACTAATCATTCTTCTGGTAACAAAAATAATACATATCCACTGTCAAAAATTTGAAAATATATTTTTAAATAAAAAATAAATTTAAAGCTACAAATTATTCCACTACCCAGAAGGAATAATTTATATTTTGGTATCTAGTTAATCTTTTTTTTTTTTTTTTTTTTTTGCTTATACACACATATACCGTACATTCTTTTCTACCTGTGTGTTTGTCAAAGCAGTTTTCCACAGTACTGTATTGGCCTACATTATTTTAAATGCATACTAACCTGATACCATATACCTATATTAATACTTTATTTAACCTCTTTGACCTTTAAGTTGTTTCTAACTTTTCACTATCTGAAACAATGGCAAACAATCATGTGGATGTGTCTTGTACAAATTCATAGTGACTTCTGTAAGATACATTCCTAGGAGTGGGGCTGCTGGATTCTATGATTACAGTGTCTAGGCTTTTGGTGCCCTCTGCCAAATTGTTCTTCAGGAAGGCAGTTCGCCCTTCCAAAAATAATGTACGAGAGAACACATTTACCCTCACCTTCACTAATACTAGATTCTATTGCTTTTGTGTACAGGATAGAGATCTAAATTTTCACATATGAAGATTCCTTAAAGCAAGGAACATCACTATACAATAAAAATAAGACAAGGTCATCATGTTCCGAGGGACTATCTATGTTTAGCATTCTGAAAGTTCGGAGCTGCATCAACAGCTGGAACAGTACAGAAACACTGCCTGTTCAAAAGGACGGAGTGTCAGCTACCAAACAGATCTGGCAAAACAATAGGCAAAGAAGTTTCAGAACACATTCCCAGGGTTTATTTTTCTTAGAGGTTTTGGAATCCTTTTCAAATAAAACTCCCCCTCATGCCACCCAACTGGAGGTCATGCCATTTCAGATTTGCATCCAAAATGGGCCTGAGACTTTGCAGGTAAGGAATGTTCTGTTGGTTTGGGAGCCATCCTACCATGCATCCTGGGATATTCTCTTTGACACCTAAATTAAGCAGACATCCTGACTGACAGAAACCAGACTTTTGGGGGATTGAGAACAGCTAACATTACAAGAACATTCAAGTATTTTAAAAAGAAAAAAAAAAAAAAAAAAAAAGGCAAGGCGCAGTGGCCCACACCTATAATCCCAGCATTTCGGGAGGTTGAGGCAGGTGGATCCACCTGAAGTCAGGAGTTCAATACCCCCTTGGCCAACATGGTGAAACCCCATTTTTAATAAAAATACAAAAATTAGCCAGGTATGGTGCTGCATCCCTTGGGGAGGCTGAGGCAGGACAATCGCTTGAACCAGGGAGGACAAGCTTGCAGTGAGCCTGGATTGTGCCATTGCACTCCAGCCTGGGCAACAAGAGGAAAACTCCATTCCCCACTCCCCCTAAAAAGTAAATAAATAGCACATCCAGTCCAGAGTCCATAGACCCTTTGGCCTCGTTGAGGTAAACATACAACCAATAAGTAAACAAAACCAAAACTCATCCAGGTTGTGTGTTTAGAATGTAAACCTGAGCACGCCAGGGAAAGCAGCAAAAAAAAAAAAAAAAAAAAAAAAAAAAAAAAGGAAGAGAGAAAACCTAAAAGCAGAGAGTCAGAGGGAAACCAGCACCTCCTCATTTCCGACAGACCTCCCTCCTCTTTTGGACTAATGACGATAAACTTGTCTGGCACACACAGATTTGACATTTTATTAAGTGAATTATATATATAAAATCTGTCTGGGCTGGGCATGGTGGCTCATGCCTGTAATCCCAGCACTTTGGGAGGCCAAGGTGGGCAGATCACTTAAGGTCAGGAGTTCAAGACCAGTCTGCTCAACATGATGAAACCCTATCTCTACAAAAAAATACAAAAATTAGCCAGGTGTGATTGCAGGTGCCTGTAGTCCAAGCTACTTGTGAAGCTGAGGCATGAGAAACACTTGAGCCAGTGAGGCGGAGGTTGCAGTAAACCGAGATCATGCCACTGCACTCCAGACTGGGCCACAGAGGGAAACTCTGTCTCAAGAAAAAAAAAAAAACCTCAACCATGGGAGCCCCAGGCAAGATGGCCAAATAGGAACAGTAGTTCTGGTGCACAGCTTCCAGCGAGATTGATGAAGAAGGTGGGTGATTTCCACATTTCCAACTGAGATACCTGGTTCATCTCACTGGAACTGGTTGGACAGTGGAGGCAGCACAGGAAGGGCAAGCCAAAGCAGGGTGGGGTGTCACCTCACCTGGGAAGTGCAAAAGGCCAGGGAACACCCTCTCCTAGAAGGGAAGCCATTTCCTGGACTCTGGCCCAGATACCACGCTTTTCCCACAGTCTTTACAACCCGCAGACCAGGAGATTCCCTCTAGTACCCACATAACCACCAGGACCCTGGGTTTCCAGCATAAACCTGGGTGGCCACTTGGGCAGAAACCGAGCTAGCTGCAGCAGTTTTTCTTCCTCATACCCCAGTGGTGCCTGGAATGCCAGCCAGACAGAACCGTTCACTCCCTGGAAAGGGAGCTGAAGCCAGGGAGCCAAGTGGTCTGGCTCTGGCAGGTTCCACCCCCACTGAGACCAGCAAGCTAAGATCCACTGGCTTAAAATTCTTGCAGCCAGCATAGCAGTTTGAGCTCAACCTGGATAGTTTGAGCTTGATGGGGGGAGGGGTATCCACCACTCCTGAGACTTGAGTAGGTGGTTTCAACCCCACAGTGTAAGCAAAGCTGCTGGGAAATTTGAACTGGGTGAGCCCAACACAGCTCAGCAGCTACAGGCACTGACTCACTAGATGCCCTCGCTGGGCAGACCATCTCTGGATAATGGCAGAAGCCTGTCAGGGACTTATAAATAAAACCCCCACATTCCTGACACAGAACACCTAAGAAAAGTGGTGGTAGTGGGTACAGCTTCAGCAGACCTAAATGTCCCTGCTTGGCAGCTCTGAAGACAGCAGATTTCCCCACACAGCATTCAAGCTACAATAAGAAAAAGACTGCCTCCTCAAGTGGGTCCCTGGCCCCCATGTATCCTGACTGGGAGACACCTCCCAGCAGGGGCCACCTCATACAGGAGAGCTCTGGCTGGCATCTGGCAGGTACTTCTCTAAAAGGAGGCTACCAGAGGAGGAACAGTGAGCAAATTTGCTATTCTTCAGCCTTCACTGGTGATTCTCAGGCAAGCAGGGTTTGGAATGAACCACCAGCAAACTCCAGCAGAGCTGGACCAGAGGGGCCTGTTAGAAGGAAAACTACTAAACAGAAAGAAATAGTTTCAACATCCACAAAAAGAATGTCCACTCAGAGAACCCATCCAAAGTTCACCAACCTCAAAGACCAAAGGAAGATAAATTCATGAAGATGAGAAGAAACCAGTGCAAAAAGGATGAAAACTCCAAAAACCAGAACCAAATCTCCTTTAAGGGATCACAGCTCCTTGCCTGCAAGGGATCAAAACTGGATGGAGAATGAGTTTGACGAATTGACAGAAGCAGGCTGCAGAAGGTCGATAACAACCAACTTCTCCAAGCTAAAGGAGCATGTTCTAACCCAATGCCAGGAAGCTAAGAACCTTGAAAAAAGGTTAGACAAAATAGTAACTAAAATAACCAGTCTAGAGAAGAACATGAATGACCTGATGGAGCTGAAAAACACACCATGAGAACTTCATGAAGCATACACAAGTTTTAATGGCTGAATCAATCAAGCAGAAGAAAGGAAATCAGAGATTGAAGATCAACCCAATGAAAGGAAGCAAAAAGACAAGATTAGAGAAAAAGGAGTGAAAAGAAATGAACAAAGCCTCTAAGAAATATGGGATTGAGAGGAAAGACCTAATCTACATTTGATCAGTGTACCTGAAAGTGACAGGGAGAATGAAACCAAGTTGGAAAACACTCTTCAGGATATTATCCAGGAGAACTTCCCCAACCTAGCAAGGCAGGCCAACATTCAAATTCAGGAAATACAGAGACTACCACAGAGATACTCCTCGAGAAGAATAACCCCAAGACACATAATCGTCAGATTCACCAAGGTTGAAATGAAGGAAAAAATGCTAAGGGCAGCCAGAGAGAAAAGACGGGTTACCCATGAAGGGAAGCCCATCAGACTAATAGTAGATCTCTCAGCAGAAAACTACAAGCCAGAAAATAGTGGGGACCAATATTCAACATCCTTAAAGACAAGAATTTTCAACCCAGAATTTCACATCCAACCAAACTAAGCTTCATAAGCAAAAGAAAAATAAAATCCTTTACAAGCAAGCAACTGCTGAGAGATTTTGTCACCACCAGGCCTGCCCTACAAGAGCTCCTGAAGAAAACACTAAATGTGGAAATAAAACAACTGGTACCAGCCACTGCAAAAACGTACAAAATTGCAAAGACGATCAACACTATGAAGAAACTGCATTAACTAACGGGCAAAACAACCAGCTAGCATCATGACAGGATCAGATTCACACGTAACAATATTCACTGTAAATGTAAATAGGCTAAACGGCCCAATTAAAACACACAGACTGGCAAATTGGATAAAGAGTCAAGACCCATTGGTGTGCTATATTCCGGAGACATATCTCATGAGCAAAGACACACAGAGGCTCAAAATAAAGGGATGGAGAAATATTTACCAACCAAATGGAAAGCAAAACAAAGCAGGGGTAGCAATCCTAGTCTCTGATAAAACACACTTATAAATAAAGCCCCCACATTCCTGGCACAGAACACCTAAGAAAAGTGGTGGTAGTGGGTACAGCTTCAGCAGACCTAAATGTCCCTGCCTGGCAGCTCTGAAGACAGCAGATTTCCCCACACAGCATTCGAGCTACAATAAGAAAAAGACTGCCTCCTCAAGTGGGTCCCTGGCCCCCATGTATCCTGACTAGGAGATACCTCCCAGCAGGGGCCACCTCATACAGGAGAGCTCTGGCTGGCATCTTTATTTAAACCAATAAAGATCAAAAGAGACAAAGAAAGGCATTACATAATGGTAAAGGGATCAATGCAACAAGAATAGCTAACTATCCTAAATATATATGCATGCAATGCAGGAACACCCAGATTCATAAAGCAACTTCTCAGAGACCTACAAAGAGACTTAGACTCCTGCACAATAATAGTAGGAGACTTTAACACCCCAATGTCAATATTAGACAGATA
The DNA here is from genome assembly GCA_031835075.1 of Saguinus oedipus. Taxonomy (NCBI): domain Eukaryota; kingdom Metazoa; phylum Chordata; class Mammalia; order Primates; family Cebidae; genus Saguinus; species Saguinus oedipus. The sequence goes on along the minus strand of CM063172.1, from coordinate 4,093,208 downwards.
TATGAAACAGAAAATTACAAACATACCCAAAAGAGAAAGCAGGAAAGATCTAAAATTGGCAACCTAACATCAAAATTAAAAGAACTAAAGCAGCAAAAACAAATTCAAAAGCCAGCAGAAAACAAGAAATAGCTAAGATCAGAACAGAACTGAAGGAGATACACAGAAACCCTTCAAAAAAAAAATAAATGAATCCAGGAGCTGGTTATTTGAAAAGATCAACAAAATAGACAGACTGCTAGCCAGACTAATAAATAGATGTATTAAAAAATGATAAAGGTGATATCACCATTGATCCCATAAAAATACAAACTACCATCAGAGAATACTATCAACACTGCTACTCAAATGAAACAGAAAATCTAGAAGAAATGAATAAATTCCTGGACACTTACACACTCCCAAGACTAAACCAGGAAGTAGCTGAATCCCTGAATCAACCAATAACAAGGTCTGAAATTGAGGCAGTAATTAATAGCCTACCAATCAAAAAAGCCCAGGACCGGATGGATTCACAGCTGAATTCTACCAGAGGTACAAAGAAGAGCTGGTACCATTCCTTCTGAAACTATTCCAGACAATACAAAAAGAGTGAATCCTCCCTAACTCATTTTATAAGACCAACGTCATCCTGATACAAAAACCTGGCAGAGACACAATTAAAAAAGAAAATTTCAGGCCAGTATTCCTGAAGAACATCTATGTTAAAATCCTCAGTAAAATACTGGAAAGCCAAATCCAACAGCATATCAAAAAGCTTATCCATTATGATCCAGTTAGCTCCATCCCTGAGATAAAAGGCTGGTTCAACATATAAAATGAATAAACATAATCCATCACATAAACAGAACCAAAGACAAAAACCACATTATTATCTCAATAGATGCAGAGAAGCTCTTTGACAAACTTCAACAATGCTTTATGCTAAAAACCCTCAGTAAACTGGGTATCAATGGAACATATCTCAAAATAATAAAAACTATTTATGACAAGCCCACAGCCAATATCATACTGAATGGGCAAATACTGGAAGCATTCCCTTTGAAAACCAGCACAAGACAAGGTTGCCCTCTTTCACCACTCCTATTCAACATAGTATTGGAAGTTCTGGCCAGGGCAATCAGGAAAGAGAAAGAAATAAAGAGTACTCAATCAGGAAAAGAGGAAGTCAAATTGTCTCTAGTTGTATATTTAGAATATCCCATTGTCTCAGCCGAAAATCTCCTTAAGCTGATAAGGAACTTCAGCAAAGTCTTAGGATAAAAAAACAGTGTGCAAAAATCACAAGCATTTCTATGCACCAATAACAGATAAACAGAGAGCCAAATCATGAGTGAATTCCCATTCCCAATTACTACAAAGAGAATAAAATACCTGGAAATACAACTAACAAAGGATGTGAAGCACCTCTTCAAGGACAACACAAACCACTGCTCAAGGAAATAAGAGAGAACACAAACAAATGGAAAAATATTTAATGCTCATGGTTAGGAAGAATCAATTTCATGAAAAATGGCCATACTGCCCAAAGTAATCTATAGATTCAATGCTATCCCCATCAAGCTACCATTTATTTCTTCACAGAATGGAAAAAAATACATTAAATGTCATATGGAACCAAAGAAGAGCCCACATAGCCAAGACAATCCTGAGCAAAAAGAACAAAGCCAGAGGCATCATGCTACCTGATTTCAAACTATACTGCAAGGCTACAGTAATCAAAACAGCATGGTACTGGTACCAAAATAGAGACACAGACCAATGGAACAGAACAGAGGCCTCAGAAATAATACCACATAGTTACAACCATCTGATCTTTAACAAACCTGACAAAAACAAGCATGAGGAAAGGATTCTCTGTTTAACAATTGGTGTTGGGAAAATTGGCTAGCCATATACAGAAAGCTGAAACTGCATCCCTTCCTTAAACTGTATACAAAAATTACCTCAAAATGGATTAAAGATTTAAACATAGGACCTAAAACCATAAAAACCCTAGAAGAAAACCTAGGCAGTACCATTCAGGACATAGGCGTGGACAAGGTCTTCATGACTACAACAAGAGAAGCAATGGCAACAAAAGCCAAAATAGACAAATGGGATCTGATTAAACCTAAGAGCTTCTGCATAGCAAAAGAAACCATCATCAGAGTGAACAAGGAACCTACAGAATGGAAGAAAATTTTTGCAATCCACCCATCTGACAAAGGGCTAGTATCCAGAATCTACAAAGAACTTAAATTTACAGGAAAAAAATAACCCCATCAAAAAGTGGGCAAAGGATATGAACAGACACTTCTCAAAAGGAGACATTTATGCAGCCAATAAACATATGAAAAGAAGCTCATCATCACTGGTCATTAGAGAAATGTAAATGAAACCACATCGAGATACCACCTCATGCCAGTTAGAATGGCGATCATTAAAAAATCAGGAAACAACAGATGCTGAAGAGAATGTGGAGAAATAGGAACACTTTTACACTGTTGGTGGGAGCGTAAATTAATTCAACCATTGTGAAAGATAATATGGCAATTCCTCAAGGATCTAGAAATAGAAATACCATTTGACCCAGCAATCCCATTACTGAGTATGTATCCATACAATTATAAATTGTTCTATTTTAAGGACACATGCACATGTATATTTATTGCAGCACTATTTACAATAGCAAAGACTTGGAACCAACCCAAATGCCAATTAATGATACACTGGATAAAGAAAATGTGGCAGATAGACCCATCAAATACTATGCAGCCGTAGGAAAGGATGAGTTCATGTCCTTTGCAGGGACATGGAGGAAGCTGGAAACCATCATTCTCAGCAAACTGACACAAGAACAGAAAACCAAACACCACATGTTCTCACTCATAAGTGGGAGATGAACAATGAGAGCACTTGGACACAGGGAGGGGAACATCACACACCGGGGCCTGTCTAGGGGTGGGGGCTAGGGGAAGGATAGCATTAGGAGAAATACCTGATGTAGATGACAGGATGGTGGATGCAGCAAACCACCACGGCACATGTACCCCAGAACTTAAAGTACAATAAAATATAAAGTACCCCAGGTACCCCAGAACTTAAAGTATATTTTTTCTAAAAAAAGGAAAAAAATAAAAGCTGTCTCCTCATGCTTCCGATTCAAGGGACCATAGAATAAAAAGACAGTAAACCCCTTGACTTATGCATTTCTTTATATATTTATTCCACAAACAGCTATCCCATCCCATTGTGTTATAATAATCTATTCATTATCTTTCCCAGTAGACACTGAGATTCTTAAAAGTAGGAACTATCACCTGGGTAGCCCTATGCTTAAGTGCTGAGCACACATATGGTTTTGTTCCTAATTTGCATCCCAGGAAGAAAGGAACAAGTGACTTTGTCTTTCCCAGTGTTAGCACAAGTTGCCTCTTAAAATAGGCTCCAATCTCATTTCCAGTAAAATTAAGGTTTGAATTAGAATATCTTTTAATTGTAAAGTTTTTTGTTCCATACGCTAGACTAGCATGAGGCACTGGGCTAGAACTTCTAAGTTATAAGCTAGAAAGCATGCAAAGGAAATTCACATGATGCAACTTTATTACAAGATACACTCTCATGAGCACTGTATTTGTTGTGTAAACTGAGTGTCAGGAATACTGAGGAAAGAAAGATTGATGTTTTGAGATGTCCAGGAAGAACACCATAGAAACAAAGCATTTGTGGAGTAAGGGTTAGGGGTTTGGGGGAGTGGCTTAAAGATTGGGGAACATTTTAAACAAGCTAAAACAGAGGGGAGAGATGGCAGGAAGAATATTCCAGACGGAGAGCGGGTGAGGTTAAAAGGTGAAAAAATACAGGGTGATTTCAAGCAGTGGCAAGTCCTCCTCATATGGCACCGAAGTAAGGGAAACCATCAAAGGGGCATGAGCGGGAACCGAGAAAATAAGGAGAATTAAGAGGCTCAGTGGAGATGCTGAGAAGGTTTAGCTACCGTCAAAAAGCAGCACCAGATAGAGCACCACGTCCAGAGTCTTAGAGACGGAGCAGTTCTGAGAGAAGGAAAGCTAAACGTACTTCTGTGTAAGTGGCTGAATGCAGCAGAGTAGAGATGAAGTCAACAGAATCGAGAGATCAATGTGTGCATTTGCACATTGACATATCAAGAAGGCGGTAGAGTATGGGGCTCAGTATCTCAGACTTGGAGTCTGACTTCTTGAGCTGAAATTCCAGCTGTGTCACCTACATATGACCTTGGGCAAATTACTGGACCTCCTTGTGTTCCAGATTTCCACCTGTAAAATGAATGAAATGGCATTTCCTCACAGGGTTGTGTCATAGTATAAGGCATGTCTAGAAGAGTGACATGCCATGGTAAGTGAACAGTAGATGTTAACCATGTCAGCTCTACAGAATAAACAGGAGGACCGTGTGACCCACAGCCCATTGGTAAATCCTTAAGAACTTGGGAGGAAGGTCAATTCCAGTTCACATTCTAGTTTCAGACTCTCGCTTATCTTAAAGCATTATAGACCATATACCTTGAACTAAATAAGAATAAAAATTTGCCCCAAGGCAGTAAGAAAAATGAAACAGCATTGAAATGAGATTTAGACTATTGTTCATTAATAATATCTTCATTTCACAGGAATGCAAAACCACATGAAAATTTCCAGAATTCAGTGATCAGTGAGAAACAAAATAAAAATGGATTCTACCTTGAACACGGGAAGCTTACAGCAGAGACTACGCTTTACGACGTCAGCAATGGATAATTCCATGTCGCCTTTGTCATTCATTCATATCGCTTACATCTGCGGATCACTACACAGCGAGATTCAAAAATATTTTACTTATCCCATCCAGAGTTCTCTACAAAAAGAGCCAATGAAGCAAATAGGAACAAATTCTCCATGAAAAACAAAGCATAAGAGTAGTAGATATGAATCCAATCACAGAAGAAACAGGAAGAGACAAAACTTCCAAGACTAAATGAGAAGAGGAAATGGTCTGTTTTCATAATATTTATATCATTGTTTAAGACACAAAGTCTTCCTGGGAAAATGTGACTGTCAACTTGACTTCTGTTTGATATGTCTATGTTCATATCACACACACACCATTGATTCAAACATCAAAATTCATTTTCTGATGATATATGCTACCTCTGATTCTGAAGAAACAAGAATTCAATGGTGGAATTTGTCTCCTGAAATTTCTAGATCCGTACTTAGTAACTGAAGTGTTTATGATCAACTTCTCAATTAGATACACATCAATAATGTTCGATTATTCTGGTTAACCTCACACATTATGCATAACGGTAATGCTTGAAATTCAGGAATTATGTTTTGTGATTTATACTATGTGGTATATTATTCAAATGTCACTGAAAATAGATAGAATATATGTCAACATAATGTAGGTCAGAATGCCTATGGTGAGCAAATAAAAAATTATAAATATTAATTTGTTTTCTCATGCTAAGTCTACCTTTATTCCCATGCGCTCTCTCCAGTTCTCTCCTTCTGATATCCTGATTCCACCAGTTCTGTGACATCACCAGGACCACCAACTCATTGACGTGACATCAACCCTTTATGTCCTCACTTCCCTTTGTACTGTTCTCCCTGTGTATGCCCCACGTCTGCTCTCTCCCCCTCTCTACTATCTCCTGTCTCACTTCTATTACTTAAATTTAAAAAAATGAAGTCATCCTTTCTACTTGGCTGTCACATCTATTCTGTCAACAAACTGTCACCTCCACCTTCAGAATGTAGCCAGGGTCTGAACCATGTCTACCACTTCCACTGCTACCAAGACGAGAAGAGAAAAGAAACCCATCAAAGGACAGCAATCTTCACATTTGGAACTGATTTTCCCCCACAGACATTTGCCAATTGCAGAAGAGACCAAGAAACTGAATGCCTCAAAATTTGCTCAAAGCCATTTACTGGGAGATGTCTCACGATCTACACAATCCTAGTGTGAAGTCACCCTAAAGAGTGTCATGGAAGCTGCTAGCTCTTGGGCACTGCCAGCACACGTGGCCCCCTAACTTGTTTTTTGAAGCAAAAATAATATTGACACCAACACATGACAAGCGACGTGGAGAAACAAAAATTTCAGGACAATTTCAGAAATGACCATAGATGCAAAATTCTAAACAAAGTGTCAACAAATCAAATCCAGCAATTTATAAAAACGTTAAGTCATTACAACTCAGTTGGCTTTATTCTCAATGCAAACTTGGTTTCACATGTGAAAATCAGTCTATGTATTTCACCCCATTAACTGAATAAAGGAGAAATTTTAGGCCAGCCATGGCGGCTCATGCCTATAATCCTAGCACTTTGGGAGGAAGAGTGGGGAGGATGGCTTGAGTGCAGGAGTTTGAGACCAGCCTGGGCAACACAGTGAGATTCTACAAACATTTTTTTAAAATTAGCTGCGCATGATGGCATGCACCTGTAGTCTCAGCTACTCAGAAGGCTGAGCCAGGAAGATCACTTGAGCCCAGGAGGTGAAGGCTTCAGTGAGTGGCGATCGTGCCTCTGCACAGCCTGGGCAACAGACTGACACCCTGACTATAAATAAACAGTAAGAGACTGTATAGGATTATCTCAACATATGTACCAAAAAAAATTTTGATAAATGCTTTAACAGCCATTTGTGAACTAAAGAGAATAAAGAAACTCAGGTAACTAGGAATAGAAAAGATCTTGCACCAAAAAGAAACACTACAGCGAATATTTTACTTAGCAGTGAGATGTTTAAATCTTCCCTCTGAGATTGGAAGTACTGCAAGGAGAGCAGACATCAACACTTCTTTGCAATATACTGAAAATTCTAGTCAGTGCAAAAAGGCAAGAAATACAAAGTATAATTATTAGAAGAAATAGATTGGTTTCAGGCAATATTCTTGTGAACACAGAAAATTCAAAATATTCTACAGGTGTTAAGAAATAATGTTTAGCAAGGTTCCTGATATAAGATCAATTTACAGAAAAAAACTAATAGTCATTTATCAGTGACCAACAGAAAATAAAATTTTTAAAAGATACCATTTATAACAGCATCAAAATATCAAACACCTAGGAAAAAATTGAATACAGTATGCGCACTATCTCTAAAAAGCTACAAAACAATATTGAGATAAAACCCTAAATACCAAAGACCTAATAGAGCCACATATCATGCAGATTAACAGGAAGACTCAATATTTTTAAATGTCAAATTTACCCGCAAGTTTTAAACCTTTCAACGAGTATTCATTTTATGAAATTTGAGAGGCACCAGCACTGCACTCCAGCCTGGGTGACAGAGTGAGACTTCATCTCAAAAAAAAAAAAAAATTGCTTCAGTGGAGGATTCCAGAGTATGAATATACCACAATTTAATCTTTTCTGATGGGTATTTAGGGGTGCTTCCAGTTTGTGTTAGAAAAAGGGCTGCTATGAACATTCTTAGAGATAACAGGTGTTTTCGTGAATACATGTGTACATTTTTGCTGGGTATGGACTGATGAAGGGGATTATGGAGTCATAGACTATATGTACATTCACTTTAGGTGCCTAATGATTAACCAAAGGGATGGTACTAATTTATACTGTCACCAGCAGAGTATAAGACTTCCTATGGCTCCACATCCTCAGTGACACAGGAAGTTGCCTTTTTCATGTTAGCCATTGTGGTAGATGGGTAGTGATATCTCAGTGGAGTTTTAGTTTGCCTTTCCCCAACTAGTAATTAATTTGAGTATCTTTTTGAAGCTTCTCTTGTGACTAGTTCAAAATTTTCTATTACTCTATTATTGGTCTTTTTAATTGGTAAAAGCCATTTTGTGGCTTCTCTTTATTCTCTTAATGCCATTCCGAGTGAATAGGTTAATAATGGCTTATGAATAGGCTATTAGCTTAATAGATTATTTTGAAATACAGAGAACACAACAACGATATTCCTCAAGAAGAGCAAGCCCAAAACACACAGTTGTCAGACTCACTAGGGTTGAAATGAAGGAATAAAATGCTAAGAGCAGCCAGAGACAAAGGTTGCGTTACCCGCAAAGGGAAGCCCATCAGACTGACAGTGAATCTCTTGGCAGAAACCTTACAAACGTGGGGCCAATATTTAACATCCTTAAAGAAAACAATTTTCAGCCCAGAATTTCAGAGCCAGCCAAACTAAGCTTCATATGTGAAGGAAAAATAAAATCCTTTATGGACAAGCAACTGCTGAGAGATTGTGTCACCACCAGGCCTCCCTTACAAGAGCTCCTGAAGGAAACACTAAACATGGAAAGGACCAAGCAGTACCAGCCAGTGCAAAAACATACCACACTGTAAACGCCATCAATGCTATGAAAAAACTGCATCAACTAATGGGCAAAATAACCAGCTGGCATCAAAATGGCAGGATCAAATTCACACATAACAGTATTATCCTTAAATGTAAATGGGCTAAATGCCTCAATTAAAAGACACAGACTGGCAAATTGGATAGAGTCAAGACCCATCAGTGTGCTGTATTCAAGAAACCATCTCATGTGCAATGACACACAAAGGCTCAAAGTAAAGGGATGAAAGAATATTTACCAAGAAAATGGAAAGCAAAAAAAAAGGCAGGGTGGCAATCCTTGTCTCTGATAAAACACATTAAACCATCAAAGATCAAAAGGGACAAAGAAGGCCATTACATTATGGTAAAGGGATCAACGCAACAAGAAGAGCTGACTATCCTAGACTTATACACACACAATGCAGGAGCACCCAGATTCATAGAGCAAGTTCTTAACGACCTACAGAGACTTATATTCCCAAACAATAACAGTGGGAGACTTTAACAGCCCACGATCAATATTAGACAGATCAATGAGACAGAAAATTAATGAGGATACCCAGGTCCTGAAATAAGATCTGGACCAAGTGGACCTAATAGACATTTACAGAACTCTCCACCCAAAATCTACAGAATATACATTCTTCTCAGCACCACATCACACCTACTCTAAAATTAACCACATAATTGGAAGTAAAACATTCCTCAGCAAATGCAAAAGAATGGAAATCAGAAGAAACAGTCTCTCAGACCACAGTGCAATCAAATTAGAACTCAGGATTAAGAAACTCACTCAAAACTGCACAACTCCATGGAAACTGAAAATTCTGCTCCTAAATGACTACTGGATAAATAATTAAACGAAGGCAGAAATAGATGTTCTTTGAAACCAGTGAGAATAAAGACACAACCTGACAGAATCTCTGAGACACATTTAAAGAAGCCTGTAGAGGAAAGTTTATAGCATTAAATGCCCCAAAGAGAAAGCAGGAAAGATCTGAAATTGACACGCTAACATCACAATTAAAAGAACTAGAGGAGCAAGGTCAAACAAATTCAAACGCTAGCAGAAGACAAGAAATAACTAACATCAGAGCAGAACTGAAGGAGACAGAGACACAAAAAAAACCCTTCAAAAAAATTAATAAATCCAGGAGCTGGTTTTTTGAAAAGATCAACAAAATAGACAGACAGCTAGCCAGACCAATAAAAAAGAAAAGAGAGAAGAATCGAATAAATGCAATAAAAGATGATAAAGGGGCTATCACCACCGATTCCACAGAATTACAAACTACCATCAGAAATTACCACAAACACCTCTATGCAAATAAATCAGTAAATCTGGCAGAAAAGGATAAATACCTGGACACACACGCCCTCCCAAGACTAAACCAAAAAGAAGTTGAATCCCTGAATAGACCAATAACAAAGTCTGAAGTTGAGGCAGCAATTAGTAACCTACCAACCAAAACAAGTCCAGGACCAGATGGGTTCACAGCCAAATTCTACCAGAGGTACAGAGAGGAGCTGGTACCATTCCTTCTGAAACTATTTCACACAATAGAAAAAGACAGAATCCTCCCTAACTCATTTTATGAGACCAACATCATCCTGATACCAAAGCCTGGCAGAAACACAATTTAAAAAGAAAATTTCACACCAATATCCATGATGAACATTGATGCAAAAAATCCTCAAAACATACTGGCAAACCAAATCCAACAGCACATCAAAAATATTGTCCATCACGATCTAGTCAGCTTCATCCCTGGGTTGCAAGGCTGGTTCAACATACGCAAATCTATAAATGTAATCCATCACATAAACAGAACGAAAGAAAAAATCACATCATTATCTCAATAGATGCAGAGAGGGCCTTTGACAAAATGCAGTTGCTCTTTATGCTAAGAATTCTTTTTTTTTTTTTTTTTTCCGGGTACAGAACAGTTGTATTGAAGAATTAAAGGACCTGACTCTTACTTTAAGAGTGTTAGGCCTGGACTTCCCCTGCCCCATGCCATAAAGCAAGTTTTATATACACTCCCCATATTTTTTCCTAACATTTTTCTTATATAAATTTAAATATTTTACAAAAAAATGCTTTTTTCCTCCAGACATATAAATTTGAGTGAAACACAGATTCCTTACCCAAGAACTTGTTTCTTCACCAAAATATAAATGTTGTCTGAAAGAATTCTTAAACAACTAGGTATCAATGGAAAGTTTCTCAAAATAATAAAAGCTTTTTATGACAAACCCACAGTCAGTGTTATACTGAATGAACAAAAACTGGAAGCATCCCTTTGAAAATCGGCACAAGGACGCCCTCCCTCACCACTCCTATTCAACATAGTATTGCGACTTCTAGCCAGGGCAATCAGGCAAGAGAAAGAAATATTCAATTAGGAAAAGAGGAAGTCAAATTGTTTCTATTTCCAGACAGTATCATTGCATATTTAGAAGACCCCATCATCTCAGCCCAAAATCTTTTCTTTTCTTTCTTTTTTTTTTTTGAGACAGAGTTTCGCTCTCGTTACCCAGGCTGCAGTGCAATGGCGTGATCTCGGCTCACTGCAACCTCCGCCTCCTGGGTTCAGGCAATTCTCCTGCCTCAGCCTCCTGAGTAGCTGGGATTACAGGCATGCACCACCGTGCCCAGCTAATTTTTTGTATCTTTAGTAGAGATGGGGTTTCACCATGTTGACCAGGATGGTCTCGATCCCTTGACCTCGTGATCCACCCGCCTCAGCCTCCCAAAGTGCTGGGATTACAGGCTTGAGCCAAATCTTCTTAAGCCAAAAACCAACTTCAGCAAAGACTCAGGATATAAAATCAATGTGCAAAAATCACAAGCATTCCTATACAACAGTAACAGACAGAGAGCCAAATCATGAGTGAATCCCATTCACAATTGCTTCAAAGAGAATTAAACACCTAGGATTACAACTAACAAGGGATATGAAGGACCTCTTCAAGGAGAACAACAAACCATTGCTCAAGGAAATAAGGGAAGACACAAACAAATGGAAAAACATTCCATGCTCCTGTTACGAAGAATCAATATTGTGAAAATGGCCATGCTGCCCAAAGTAATTTATAGATTCTGTGCTATCCCCATCAAGCTAATGACTTTCTTCACAGTGTTGGAAAAAAACACCTTAAACTTCATATGGAACCAAAAGAGAGCCCACATAGCCAAGACAATTCTAAGCACGCAGGCGCGCGCGCGCGTGCGTACACACACACACACACACACACAGTTGGAGGCATCACACTACCTGACTTCAGACTATACTAAAGGGCTACAGTAATCAAAACAGCATGGTAGTGGTACTAAAACAATGATACAGATCAATGGAACAGAACAGAGGCCTCAGAAGTAGCATCACACATCTACAACCATCTGATATTTGACAAACCTGACAAAAACAAGCAATGAGGAAAGGATTCCCTGTTTAATAAATGGTGTTGGGAAAACTGGCTAGTCTTCTGCAGAAAGCTGAAACTGGATTCTTTCCTTATACTTTATACAAAAATTAACTCCAGATAGATTAAAGATTTAAACATGAGACCTAACACCATAAAAACCCTAGAAGGAAACCTAGGCAGTACCATTCAGGACATAAGCATAGGCAGGGACTTCATCACATACACCATCAAATACTATGCAGCCATAAAAAAGATGAGTTTATGTCCTTTGCAGGGATGTAAATGAAGCTGGAAACCATTATTCTCAGCAATGGAAACAAAAGTAGTACAACAAAAGCCAAAATAGACAAATGGGAACTAATTAACTAAAGAGCTTCTGCACAGTGAAAGAAACTCTCAATGGAGTGAACTCACAACCAACACAGTGGGAAAAAATGTTTACAATCTACCCATCTGACAAAGGGCTAATATCCAGAATCTACAAAGAACTTAAACAAATTTACAAGAAGAAAAAACAAACATCCCCCATCAAAAAGTGGGCAAAGGATATGAAGAGACTTTTTAAAAGACTTATATGCAGCCAACAAACATGAAAAACGCTTATCATCACTGATTATTAGAGAAATGCAAATCAAAACCACAATGAGATACGATGTCACTCCAGTTAGAATGGTGTTCATTAAAAAATCAGGAGACAAAAGATGCTGAGAGCATGTGAAGAAATAGGAACAGTTTTACACTGTTGGTGGGAGTGTAAATTAGTTCAACCAATGCAGAAGACAGTGTGGCGATTCCTCAAGAATCTACAAGTAGAAATACCATTTGACCCAGCAATCCCATTACTGGGTATATACCCAAAGGATTATAAAACGTTCTGTTATAATGACACATGCACACATCTGTTTATTGTGGCACTGCTTACAATAGCAAAGACTTGGAACCAACCCAAATGCCCATCAATGATAGACTTGATTTAAAAAAATGTGCCACACATACACCATGGAATGCTATACAGCCACAAAAATGATGAGTTCATGTCCTTTGCAGGGACATGGATGAAGCTGGAAACCAACATTCTCAGCAAACTAACACAAGAACAGAAAACCAAACACCACATGTTCTCACCCATAAGTGGGTCTTGAATAATGAGAACACATGGACACAGGGAGGGGAACATCACACACTGGGGCATGTCAGGGTATGGGGGGCTAGGGGAGAGACAACGGGGTGGGGGGATTGGGGAGGGACAGGATTGGTAGAAATATCTAATGTAGATGACGGGGTGATGGATGCAGCAAACCACCACGGCACATGTATACTATGTAACAAACCTGCACGTTCTGCACATGTACCCAAGAGCTTAAAGTGTAATTTTTAAAAAAGATTTAAAAAATGGTGATCATTAATCAGGAGACAACAGAGGCTGGAGAGGATGTGGAGAAATAGGAACTCTTTTACACTGTTGGTGGGAGTATAAATTAGTTCAACCATTGTGGAAGACAGTGTGGCAATTTCTCAAGGATCCAGAAGTAGAAATATCATTTGACCCAGCAATCCCATTACTGAGTCTATACCCAAAGGATTATAAATCATTGTATTATAAAGACTCTTGCACACATATGTTTACTGCAGCACTGTTCACGACAGCAAAGTCTTGGAACCAACCCAAATGTCCATTAATATAGACTGGATAAAGAAAATGTGGCACATATACACCATGGAATACTATGCAGCCATTAAAAAGGGTGAGTTCATGTCCTTTACAGGGACACGGATGAAGCTGGAAACCATCATTCTCAGCAAACTGACACAAGAGCAGAAAATCAAACACTGCACGTTCTCACTCATAAGTGAAAGTTGAACAATGATATCACATGGACACAGGGAGGGGAACATCACATACTGGGGCCTGTCAGGTCTCAGGGACTAGGGGAGGGATAGCAGGGGGATGGGGGCTATGGGAGGGATGGCACTAGGAGAAATACCTAATGTAGATGACGGGGTGGTGGAAGAAGCAAACCACCATGGCATGTTACATGTTACCACCTATGTAACAAACCTGTATGTACTGCACATGTACCCCAGGACTTAAAGTACAAAAAAAGTATCAAACTGTTGATACACTCAGTAACACACACAAAATAAAATGTTTTAAAAGGCAATCAAACAATATCACATGCTACAGAGACATCTTTTGCGAAAGGAAGAGCCAATTGATGTGGCAAACTTCATTGCTGTCTTAATTTTAAGACATTGCTCAGCCACCTTCCCCTTCAGCAACCACCACCAAGGCAAGGCCCTCAGCAAGCAAGAAGATTATGACCTGCTGGCGACTCAGATTATCATTAGCATTTTAACCAATCAACCATTTTAAAAATTAATTTATATAATTGGGCTTTTAGACATAATGCTCTTGTATACTTAATGGACTATAGTACAGCATAAACATAACTTATATACATACTGAGAAACTGAAACACTTGTGTGACTCCTTTTATTGAGATGCTTGTTTTCTTCTGGGGGTCTGGAATCAAATCCACAATAACTCTGAGGTATGCCTGTAAATAATATATAATGTATGCATGTGTGTGTGTGCGTGTGCATGTGTGTGTGCACGCGTGTGTAACTCCAAGGACAAAGATGTCAAGACTTACACCTGTCTATTCATAGGGAGAAGCAAGCCAGGGAGGTAATGGGATCTTCTACCTCTTTCTCTGTATACTTCTGTATTATTTAAATGTATTACTACAAAGCATTTTTATATTCGTTGTGAGATTAGAAAAACAAAAATATTAGTGTGTGTGTGTGTGTGTGTATCACTGCAGACTCTTAACTCCACCACTCTAACTCAGTTATATTTTTAGTATTCTTTTCCAGCTTTATTATTTCTATTTTTACTAATTTTCTATCTTCTTAGGCATCACTTTTCCATATTACTAAGAGTTAAAATAATGTGTCTTTCTAATATTTCATATTCAGAATAAGCCATAGTTTCAACTTTTTTCAATTGTTAACTATTAAATAATCTTATGAAGAATATCATCCATATTACATTTTTCATGTTTAAAAAAAATTTTTTTTTTTTTTTGAGATGGAGTTTCACTCTTGCTGCCAGGCGAGTGCAGCGTGACGATCTCATCTCACCACAAACTCTGCCTCTTGGGTTCAAACGATTCTCCTGCATCAGCCTCCCAAGTAACTGGGATTACAGGTATACACCACCACACCTGGCTAATTTTTTATTAGGCAAAGCAACGTTACTTCTTGTGTTTGGAAGTCACTCCTCCCCAACTCCCCCCAGCCCCGCTTTTTTTTTTTTCCAATTATGTATCTTTACGCCAACCAGGAATAAGAAAGGGGCCTATGTCTAAGACATTTATTTCTTAATGAACATTTGTATTTTTAGTAGAGACTGGGTTTACCTGCGGTCAGACTGGCCTCGCATTCACGACCTCAGGTGATCCACCCGCCTGGGCCTCCCAAAGTTCTGGGATGACAGGTGTGAGCCACCGCTCCCGGCCCTAAATTCTTTTTGTGCAAGAAAGGTCTTGAAATTGGATTACGCAATCAGAGGATATGAACAATATGCATTCTGATGCATCTCAGTCTTCCGGTGAACGTGCAGGTCTGTGAACACGTGGACAATCTCGTGTGCTCTTCCTAAACATGCTGGTTTCCGGTGCTCCACAGTGCTAATTCTGCAGTAACCACCCCTCTGCTGTTTGCAGATGTTACTCATACACTCTTTCTTTTCCAAAAAATGCCTTCAACACCTTTAGAGTGATAATGTTTTCTGAGAAACAACAAAAACCTTAAAAATATGCAGTACCTCTAAATATTCTAAAGCATTAAACACTTGTAAGAAAAAAGATATCAGAACTTTGTCTCCTTGTTATGGCCATATTATTATTTTAACAGTAAAATTAAGGTTGATTGAACCTTAAAATAGTTAAACTAGATTGGTAAGAGTATTTTCCCCGTGGACTGAATTTTAATTTGAATGGAGAAAATGCGACCTTGAGTTGAAAGCAGGTGCATGAGGAAACTGCAATGCGCCAAGGTCGTCGATAGGTGGCGGAACAGGACCACATCAAACCTCTGCGGCAGGCGCACTGGTTTCTTTTTTGCCCCTCCGAAAGCTGCAGCTGTGGAGTCCCTGAGGACTTCAAAGTAACCAAAGCGGCTGCCTTTCACCTTTTCAAGACTCTGCCTCCTCTGATGTACCTAGGAAGAGACGGCTTCCTTTGGGGTCCCAGTTGTCCCTTGGAAGCTCTCCCTTGGGTCATCACACAGACACCCCCTCCGCCCTGTAGCCTCCTGTTCACCCCACTGCCTTGCAGGCTGATGTGTGGCATGCTTCACCAATGCCTTGGGGTAGGAAAAGACACTACGGAGCAGAAGGTTAAAAAGTTAAGTTTTACGCTAAGTATGACTTCCTCCATTTTGGTAGAAAAAACAACCAACTGCCCTACCTACCTTCCTACCTTCCTTCCTTCCTTCCTTTCCTCCTTCCTCCTTCCCTCCCTGCCTTCCTTCCCTTCCTTACTTTCTGAATGAGAGGAAAGATCTCACTATGTCTCCAGCCTCCTTCCATCCCTTGCTCCATCCCTCCCTTCCTCCCTTCCTGCCTTCCTCCCCTCCTCCCCTCCGCCCCCTCCTTTCTGAATGAGATGGAAGATCTATGTCTCCCAGGCTGGCCTCAAACTCTTGGGCTCTATCAGTCTTCCTACCTCAACCTCCCTAATAGGTGGGACTACAAGCATGCCCACCACACGCATCTCTAAGGCACCCTTCACAGGAGGGCACCTTGGGGCGCACACAACTCCTCACCCTTCTTTCCTGCTGTCAAATCCAGGCTTCTTTGTATCAGGAGGGAAAAAAATGTTTTCTCTCCTTCTATCTCAGCCTGGCATCCTTCACCCAAGATACAGGAGACCCTTCCACTCATGGGATCTCATCCGGGGACCACGCCTGTTCCTAGGCAGTGCATTTCCAAAGGACATATTTACACTAACAATTGCTCAGTGGCTTTGTAGGTAGAATCAGCTACACCTGTATCACCGCAAGATGCCACGGTCCATGGCCGAGAGGGAGCGCCCTGCTGGCTTTGGCCCTCAGGGCCTCCCGCGGTCCAGCACAGGCGGGCACACTCTTAGCATGGCTGCCTCAGAGACCCACCCCTGCTAGACATGCAGGGAAAGGTGGATTCGAACCCACAGACCTCTGAGCAATAAATGTTACTTTTTCTCAGAAAGTCCTCTCCACAGGAAGGAAGGGATATTTTCCTAACTTGCCAAGCAGAGGAGTTCAAACTTCACTTGATTAGGCAAAGCAATGTTACTTCTTTTGAAGTCACTCCTCCCCAACTCCCCCAGCCCCGCTTTTTTTCCCCCCCAAATTATGCATCTTTAGGGCAACCAGGAATAAGAAAGGGGCCTATGTCCAAGACGTTTATTTCTTAGTGAACATTCCCTTCAGTACACAAAAGCTAGAGTCCCTTAACTGTGAAATGCCATCTCGTAAGCGGTAGGTTCTTACGGCTGTCCTCGGCCTCAGTCTGTGGGCAGAGGGGAGTTGGGTAGTTTTGTTCTTTCATTTACGTAGTTTACAAACCAAGATGGGAGGATTGGACTGCTCTGTGTAGCCACAGATATCACACCATTGAAGGGTGCGGTCTAAAAGAGTCCCATGTGCTAATAATTATCGGATAATCACAAAATGGGAGGCCTGCCCAGTAATCCAGCCACAGGAACTAAGAAGAGAATGTTTCATTTTTGAGGCATGGACCTACCCAGATCTGGACCTGAGGAGAGCCTGTTTCCATGAAAACAGCGTTTGCCAACCTGGTCATTTCAGTACCCGTGTTTAGCTCAGGTGAATGAAACTCAGCAGCACAAATGTCTCATTCATCCCTTTTGCATGAAAAACCTCTAGGACCAGGGCAAATTTGCTTCCACAAAACAGGTCAAGTAAATTCTTCTAAAACCAAGCAATAAACGATGTTTCCAGGGGCCTCAGGCCAATACGTCTGTGGAAAAAAAATTAAAATATCACTGGCCTCGCAAGCCAGGAAGAAACGTTCTTCTGCCCTCTGGGTAGACGATGTCATGAAGCATTAAGCCTGACCACACGTTTGGGACTCAGTGATTAGGACATTCGTGACCATTGCAACAGTGAGTCTCAGCTGCCTGGACCCATCAGCTAAAGCACCCACAGCTCTGGTGCATCTCTGCAGAACTTACAGTGAATTCTGAAAATGGGATCTGCCTAATAATTATTATTATGTCATCCTTCTATACTTTTTTTTTTGACAAAGTATTTATGAAGCCAGACATGCTTCAATAACATTACCCAGGAAACGTAGCACTTGCGTTCCTGCTGAGAAAAGGAGTGTTTTCAGCTTGGGTGGGTCTCATCTGGAGTGACTATTCTCATTAAGAGGACAAAATACCAAACTTGACGCTTACTTCTCACTACTGATTGGAGCAGAAAAGAGGCAACTGGAAAGAAAGAGTGACCAGACTGAGAAAAAGCAGTGCCACACACCCGGGCAAATACAGGGACAAACACTCCCGGAGTGTAAATTCACCCTGCAAGGAGCAGGGCCACACAGCCGGGTAAATACAGGGACAGAGCCTGCCAAAGTGCAAACTCACCCTGCAAGGAGCAGGGCCACACAGCCGGGTAAATACAGGGACAGAGCCTGCCAAAGTGCAAACTCACCCTGCAAGGAGCAGGGCCACACAGTCTGGCAAATACAGGGAAAGACCCTCAAAGGGTAAAAATTCACCTTGAAAAGAGCAGTGCCACACAGCCAGGCAAAACAGGGACAGACCCTCTCAGGGCGAAAATTCACCCTGCAAGGAGCAGTGCAACAAACTCTGGCAATACAGAGACAAACCCTCCCGGGGTAAAAATTAACCCTGCCTGGAGCAGTGCCACACAACTGGGCAAATACAAGGACAGACCCTCCCAGGGTGAAAATTCACCCTGCAAAGAGCAGTGAGACACAACAGGCCAAATACAGGGACAGACCCTGCCAGGGTAAAAATTCACTCTTCAATGGGCAGTGCCACACAGCTGGGCAAATACAGGGACAAATTCTTCCAGGGTGAAAATTCACCCTGCAAAGAGCACTGCCACACTACCGGGTAAATACAGGGACAGACCCTGTCAGGGTGAAAATTGACCCTGCAAGGAGCAGTGCCACACAGCCAGGCAAATAAAGGAACAGAACCTCCCAGGGTGAAAATTCACCCTGCAAGAAGCGGTGCCACAGAGCCGGGCAAATACAGGGATAAACCGTCCAAGGGCGAAAATTCACCCTCCAAGGAGCAGGGCCACACGACTGGGCAAATAAAGGGACAGTACCTCCCTGGGTGAAAATTTACCCTGCAAAAAGCAGTGCCACGCAACCAGGCAAATACAGAAACAAAGCCTCCCAGTGTGAAAATTCATCTGGAAAGGAGCAGTGAAACACAACTGGGCAAATACAGGGATGGAGCCTCCCAGGGTGAAAATTCACCTTGCAAGAAGCAGTGCCACACAGCAGGGAAAATACAGGGACAAATTGTCCAAGGGCAAAAATTCACCCTGCAAGGGGCAGTGCCACACCGCTGGGCAAATACAGGGAGAAACCCTCCCAGGGTGAAAATTGACACTGCAAAGAGCAGTGCCACACAACTGGGCAAATACAGAAACAAACCCTCCCAGTGTGAAAATTCATCCTGCAAAAAGCAGTGAAACACAACCAGGCAAATACAGGGACAGACCCTCCCAGGGTGAAAATTCACCCTGCAAGGAGCAGTGCCATACAGCCGGGCAAATACAGGAACAAACCCTCTGAAAGTGAAAATTCACCCTGCAAGGAGCAGTGCCACACAGCTGGGCAAATACAGGGAGAAACCCTCCCAGGGTGAAAATTGACACTGCAAAGAGCAGTGCCACACAACTGGGCAAATACAGAAACAAACCCTCCCAGTGTGAAAATTCATCCTGCAAAAAGCAGTGAAACACAACCAGGCAAATACAGGGACAGACCCTCCCAGGGTGAAAATTCACCCTGCAAGGAGCAGTGCCATACAGCCGGGCAAATACAGGAACAAACCCTCTGAAAGTGAAAATTCACCCTGCAAGGAGCAGTGCCACACAGCTGGGCAAATACAGGGACAAATCCTCTCACGGTGAAAATTCACCCTGCAAGTAGCAGTGAGACACAACTGGGCAAATACAGGGCCGACTCCCTCCCAGGGTGAAAATTCACACTGCAAAGAGCAGTGCCACACAACAGGGCAAATACAGACACAAAGCCTCCCAGGGTGCAGATTCACCCTGCAAGGAGCAGTGCCACACAGCCGGGCAAATACAGGGACAAACGCTCACAGGGTAAAAATTCACCCTGCGCTTACATTTTGTAAAGCTTATTATGGAAAATAGAAACTCCCGACGAATATAATTGCAAAAATACTCTGAACTTACAGCGCTACACCAAAATGAAGATTTTTCTTTGATGCATGATTAGTTTTAGCATTTATTTGAGTTTAACCCCCTGTAGAATAAGAGTAACTTTGGACACAGAGGAGGTATGAACTGGACAGCCAGAGATGGAGAAACGGGCTGTTGATAGATAATATATCAATACAGAAGCTGGCTACAGAACTGGACTGTCAGAGACACAGAAACACAAATGGACACACAAATGGAAACACACATCAGGACAGAGCAGAGTTCTTCATCACCACACTCAGCGAAGGGTTTTCATTGATTTACTTTGGAAATGAATGAAGAATTCATACAATAATCTCATGGTGTCATTTACAGTTTGTCGTGTATAATGTTCAAAGTACCTATAAGGAAACCTACAACTGATTCTCATTGCAGAGTGTGGATTTGATTTCACCTCCTGTGCTGGTGTTTGCAGGCTCAGGATTTGAAGAACCCCTGGGTGGTGGTTGATGAGATGACTCCTTTAGGGGACTCTGCCTCGCCATGGAGACAGATCCTCGGTCTTGGATGGAGATCAGGTAAGGAAAGCAGAAGCTCCCGTTCCTTCCGCAGTGCCACGCACCCCATTTCCTCAGAGCTCCTTCCCTCTGAGACAGTTATAGCTCGCATTCAGTTTTTTCTTTCTTTGCATCTTGGAAGACCCCCACCATCCTCAATGCTTACCTCTGTGGCATCTGCAGCCTGCACCCTCCTTCTCCAACCCCCCAGCACAGCACACAACTGAGCCTGTAGTTGATGGCTGGCCATTTAAGGTGAGTTAATGTTGACTCCTCTGCAAGCGCTGGAAGTCAGGGACTGCACCCGATATTCTGACACTGGCATTTTCAGTTAATCCTTAGCAGTAACAGCTAGCATGTATCAACCTCTATGATGTATCAGGTGCTCTGTTAAGCATACAACATACATTGTTTCTTCTAAGAAACAAAGATTTTGTTCTATTTTGTCAATGAAAAAACTAAGGCTCAAAGAGCTAGGTAACTAACCTGCCCAATGTCACACTACCCATACGCATCCACTCATGTCTTCTTCCATGTGAGGGAGGTTTCTCTCGTGCCCTCTGCCTGGGTGTAGGGGAAAGCAGTTCCAGTGATTTCGTCTGGCCCCAGGTCCTTTGCATGTTGGTAGAGTACTCTGGTGTGCCCATAAAACCTGTGCTTTGCAATGCTAAAGGCATTTCTGGAGATGTGAGTGGTTAGTTGGGAGGGGAAGGGCTCAGGAGGCCTGGAAATGAGCTCCCAGAACACAAGCACTGATTTGGGAAGAATGAGGACAGATGACTGGAAATCTGTCTCCCTTCCCATCCTGTATCTGCTGCCTTTTCTCCACTTAGGATACTTTTCTAAAAAATAAAACTGTCTGGGTTGACATACACATGTGGATATTTTATTTTCCCAGCTGCAGCAAGAATGGCCTGGATGTTTCAGATTCTTGGGACTTTCAGAGATGGGTCATGTCAACAATGCTGTCCTCTCTTAGGGTATTAAAGAGTATTAAAGGTTTTCATTCAGACGCTTCTCCTGACATAGGGTGGGTTAGAAATATGACCCAAAGTATCCAAATCACAAACCTAAGAAAACACTACTACTGAATGTTAATTATGATTAAGTACTTACATATGGGCTTTCTATTAACTTTCAGTCAATATGCTAAGCTTTTTAACAGTGATCATGACTAGTGTTTACTGAGTGTCCATGACATGACCATTCTGCACATATTATCTCCAGTCCTCATGGCAACTCTGAAAGATATGTATTATTCAACCCATTTTACAGTGGTGGGCCCAGAACTGGGATCTGAAGTCATTTCATTTCAAATACTAAGTACTTTGCTGTTTTCTACCCACGCAGCATTGTGACTGCTAGCCATCCTTTATATGAACATTCATCTAAATTACTAAACATGGCTTAAACCTACCTTCTCATGCTAATATGAATATATACATCTCTGTTCTCAGCAGAAGACATAAGAGTATGGGGATCAGAAAACCCTTGAATGTTGCAGGCTGCCCCCAGTGCAATCAGACTTCAGAAATATGACTCATTTTATTTATTTACTTATTTATATTGAGACAGAGTTTTGCTCTTGTTGCCCAGGTTGAAGTGCAATGCTGTGATCTCAGCTCACTGCCACCTCCACCTCTTGGGTTCAAGCACCTCTCCTGCCTCAGCATCCCGTGTAGCTGGGATTACAGGAATACACTACCACATCCAGCTAACTGTGTATTTTTAGTAGAGAACAGGTTTTTCCATGTTGGTCAAGCTGGTCTTGAACTCCCAACCTCAGGTGATCCACCCACCTAAGCCTCTGAAAGTGCTGGCATTACAGACATGAGCCACCACACCCAGCCAACTCATTTCATTTTTGGACAATATGCATAAGTCACAATAATATACTCTGTCTTTTTTTTTTCCCAAGGAAGGATGTTTAATAATAATAAAGAAAGGAGGATCAACTCAATGAAATAAACCAAGAAGATTAGAAAAAAAAAGAGTGAAAAGAAATGGACAAAGACTCCAAGAAATATGGGATTACGTTTAATCTGTGCATGTGAAAGTGACCGGGAGAATGAAACCAAGTTGGAAAATACTCTTCTGGATATTATCCAGGAGAACTTTCCCAACATAGCAAGGCAGGCCAACATTCAAATTCAGGAAATACAGAAAACACCACAAAGATACTCCTCAAAAAAAGCAACCCCAAGACACATAATCATCAGATTCACCAGGGTTTAAATGAAGAAAAAATGCTAAGGGCAGCCAGAGAGAAAGGTAGGGTCACCCACAAAAGGAAGCCCCTCAGAATAACAGCGGCTCTCTCTGCAGAGACCCTACAAGCCAGAAGACAGTGGGGGCGAATATTTAACATTCTTAAAAGAATTTTCAACCCAGAATTTCATATCCAGCCAAGCTAAGCTTCATAAGCAGAGGAGAAATAAAATCCTTTATGGACAAGCAACTGCTGAGAGATTTTGTCACTACCAACCATGCCTTACAAGAGCTCCTGAAGGAAACACTAAACATGGAAAGAACCAGTACCAGCCACTGCAAAAACATACCAAATTGTAAATACCATTGATCTATGAAGAAAATCCATCAACTAACAGACAAAACACCAAGCTAGCACAATGGCAGGATCAAATTTGCACATAACAATATTAACCTTTTTTTTTTTTGAGACAGAGTTTCGCTCGTTACCCAGGCTGGAGTGCAATGGTGTGATCTCGGCTCACCGCAACTTCCGCCTCCTGGGTTCAGGCAATTCTCCTGCCTCAGCCTCCTGAGTAGCTGGGATTACAGGCACGTGCCACCATGCCCAGCTAATTTTTTGTATCTTTAGTAGAGACGGGGTTTTACCATGTTGACCAGGATGGTCTCGGTATCTTGACCTCGTGATCCACCCACCTCGGCCTCCCAAAGTGCTGGGATTACAGGCTTGAGCCACCGCGCCTGGCCAACAATATTAACCTTTAATGTAAATGGGCTAACTGCCCCAATTAAAAGACACAGACTGGCAAATTGGATAAAGAGTCAAGACCCATTGGTGTGCTGTATTCCAGAGACCCATCTAATGTGCAAAGACACACAGAGGCTCAAAATAAAGGGATGGGAGAAGATTTACCAAGCAAATGGAAAGCAAAAAAAAAGCAGAGGTTGCAATCCTAGTCTCTGATAAAACAGACTTTAAAGCAACAAAGATCAAAAGAGACAAAGAAGGGCATTACATAATGGTAAAGGGATCGATGCCACAAGAAGAGCTAACTATCCTAAATATATATGCACCCAATGCAGGAGCACCCAGATTCACAGAGCAAGTTCTTAGAGACCTACAAGGAGATTTAGACTTCCACACAATAGTAGTAGGAGACTTTAACACCCCACCATCAATATTAGACAGATCAATGAGACAGAAAATTAACAAGGATATCCAGGACTAGAAGTCACCTCCGGACCAAGCAGACCTAATAGACATCTACAGAACTCTCCACCCCAGATTCACAGAATATACATTCTTCATTCTTCTCAGCACCACATGACACTTATTCTAAAATTGACCACATAATTGGAAGTAAAACATTCCTCAACAAATACAAAAGAGCGGAAATCATAACAGTCTCTTAGACCACAGTGCAATCAAATTAGAACTCAGGATTAAGAAACTCAATCAAGACCACACAACTACATAGAAACCAAACAGCCTGCTCCTGAATGACTACTGGTTAAATAATTAAATGAAGGCAGAAATAAAGATGTACTTTGAAACCATCTTTATTTCATCTTTGAAACCAATGAGAACAAAGATACAACATACCAAAATCTTTAGGAAATATTCACAGCAGTGTGTAAAGGGAAATTTATGGCACTAAATGCCCACTAGAGAAACAAGGAAAGATCTAAAATCAAAACCTTAATGTCACAATTAAAAGAACTAGAGAAAGAAAAACAAATTCAAAAGCTAGCAGAAAACAAGGAAAAACTAAGATCAGAGCAGAACCAAAGATGATAGAGACATGAAAAACCCTTCAAAAAAATCAACATATCCAGAAACTGGTTTTTTTAAAAAATCAACAAAATAGACAGACAGCTAGCCAGACTAATAAAGAAGAAAAGAGACAAGAATCAACTAGATGCAATAAAAAAATGGTAAAGGGGATTTCACCACTGATCCCATAGAAATACAAACTACCATCAGAGAATACTATAAACACCTCTACACAAAATAGACAGAAAATCTAGAAGAAATGGACAAATTCATGGACACTTACACCCTCCCAAGACTAAACCAAGAAGAAGTCGAATCCCTGAACAGACCAATAACAATATTTGAAGTTGAGGCAGCAATTAGTAGCCTACCAACCAAAAAAAGTCCAGGATCAGACAGTTTCACAGCCAAATTCTACCAGAGGTACAGAGAGGAGCTGGTACCATTCCTTCTGAAACTATTCCACTCAAGAGAAAAATATGAAATCCTCCCTAACTTATTTTATGAGGCCAACATCATCCCGATACCAAAACCTGGCAGAGACACAACTGAAAAAGACAATGTCAGGCCAATATCCCTGATGAACATTGATGTCAAAGTCTTCAATCAAATACTGGCAAACCAAATCCAACAGCACATCAAAAAGCTTATCCACCACAATCGAGTCAGCTTCATCCTGGGATGCAAGGCTGGTTCAACATATGCAAATCTATAAATATAATCCATCACATAAACAGAACCAAGACAAAAAACACATGATTATCTCAAAAGATGCAGAGAAGGCCTTCAACAAAATTCAACAGCCCTTCATGCTAAAACTCTCAATAAACTAGGTATTGATGGAACATATCTTCAAATAATAAAGAGCTATTTATGAGAAACCCACATCCAATATCATACTGAATGGGCAAAAACTGGAAGCATTCCCTTTGAAAACTGGCACAAGACAAGGATGCCCTCTCTCACCACTTCTTTTTTTTTTTTTTTTTTTTTTTTTTGAGACGGAGTTTCGCTCTTGTTACCCAGGCGGGAGTGCAATGGCGCGATCTCTGCTCATCGTAACCTCCGCCTCCCGGTTTCAGGCAATTCTCCTGCCTCAGCCTCCTGAGTAGCTGGGATACACGCCACCAGGCCCAGCTAATTTTTTTGTATTTTTAGTAGAGACGGGGTTTCACCATGTTGACCAGGATAGTCTCGATCTCTTGACCTCGTGATCCACCTGCCTCGGCCTCCCAAAGTGCTGGGATTACAGGCTTGAGCCACCGTGCCCGGCCCTCTCTCTCACCACTTCTATTCAACATAGTATTGGAAGATTTGGCCAGGGCAATCAGGCAAGGAAAAGAAATAAAGGGTTTTTAATTAGGAAAAGAGGAAGTCAAATTGTTTCTATTTGCAGACAACATAACTGTATATTTAGAAGACCTCATATCCTCAGGCCAAAATCTCCTTAAGCGGATAAGCAACTTCAGCAAAGTCTCAGAATACAAAATCAGTGTGCAAAAATCACAAGCATTCCTATACGCCAATAACAGAAAAAAAAAAAGAGAGCCAAATCATGAGTGAACTCCCATTCAAAATGGCTACAAAAAGAATTAAATACCTAGGATTACAACTAACAATGGATGTGAAGGATCTCTTCAAGAATAACTAGAGAACACTGATCAAGGAAATAAGAGAGGACACAAACAAATGGGAAAACATTTTATGCTCATGGTTAGGAAGAATCAATATCGTGAATATGGCCATACTGCCCAAACTCATTTATAAATTCAGTGCTATCCCCATTGAGCTACCAGTGACTTTATTCACAGAATTGGAAAAAACCACCTTAAATTTTACATGGAACCAAAAAAGAGCCCACATAGCCAGGACAATCCTAAGCAAAAAACAAAAACAAACAAAGCTGGAGACATCAGGCTACCTGACTTCAAACTATACTACAAGGCTACAGTAATCAAAACGCATGATACTGGTACCAAAACAGAGATATAGACCAATAGAACAGAACAGAGGCCTCAGAAAGAACACCACACAACTACAACCATCTGATCTTTGACAAACCTGACAAAAACAAGCAATGGGGAAAGGATTCGCTGTTAAATAAACGGTGTTGGGAAAACTGGCTAGTCATATGCAAAAAGCTGAAACGAGACCCCTTATTCACATCTGATACAAAAATTAACTCAAGATGGATTAAACATTTAAATTTAAGACCAAAAACCATAAAATCCCAAGAAGAAAACCTAGACAATACCATTCAGGACATAGGCATGGGCAAGGACTTCATGACTAAAACACCAAAAGCAATGGCAACAAAAGCCAAAATAGACAAATGGGATCTAATTAAACTAAAGAACTTTTGCACAGCAAAAGAAATTATCATTAGAGTGAATAGGCAACCTAAAGAATGGGAAAATTTTTTGCAGTCTACCCATCTGACAAAGGGCCAATATCCAGAATCTACAAAGAAATTAAACAGATTTACAAAAAAAATTAAAAAGTGGGTGAAGGATATGAACAGACGCTTCTCAAAAGGAGTCATTTATGCAGCCAACAAGCATATGAAGAAAGCTCATCATCACTGGTCATTAAAGAAATACAAATCATAACCACAACGAGATACTATCTCACTCCAGTTAGAATGGCAATCATTAAAAAAATCAGGAGAGAACAGATGCTGGAGAGAATGTGGAGAAATATAAACACTTTTACACTGCTGGTGGGAGTGTAAATTAGTTCAACCATTGTGGAAGACAGTGTGGCGATTCCTGAAGGATCTAGAAATACAAATTCCATTTAACCCAGCAATCCCATTACTGGGTATATATCCCAAGGATTATAAATAGTTCTGTTATAAGGACACATGCACACATAGGTTCACTGCAGCACTGTTTACAATAGCAAAGACTTGGAACCATCCCAAATGTCTATCAATGATAGACTGGATAAAGAAAATGTGGCACATATACACCATGGAATACTATGCAGCCATAAAAAAGGATGAGTTCACGTCCTTTGCAGGGACATGGATGAAGCTGGAAACCATCATTCTCAGCAGACCAGCAAGAACAGAAAATCAACCACCACATGTTCTCACTCATCAGTGGAAGTTGAACAATGAGAACACATAGACACAGACAGGAGAATACCACACACCAGGACCTGTCAGGGGGTCCGGGGCTAGGGGAGGGATGGCATTAGGAGAAATAACTAATACAGATGATGGGGGGATGGATGCAGCAAACCATGGCACGTGTGTACCTATGTAACAAACCTGCACATTCTACACATGTATCCCAGACCTGAAAGTATAATAAAAACATTAATCAATTTAATCAGGGGGAATATGCTAAGACTTTAATAAGCACTGTCTCGTTTAATCACCAAAAACAGCTCCTGTAGAATTGGTATATATTGATAGTATTCCCTCAAGCAAGTTACTGAGTCCCACTGAACCTCAGTTCCCTGGTCTGCAAAATGGAGGTGACAGTATGTGCTCCATAAGGTTTTGATGACGACCGAAGTGAATAATCCACATAAAGCGCGTAGTCCAGTGCCTGAAACAAAGTGAAAGCTCAGATGGTGTTTGCTCTTGTCCCCACTTTATACATCAGGAGCCTGAGACCCACAGAAATTAAGTATCGTGCCCAGAGTCACATCGCTGTGATCTAAACCTCAAAGTGAAATTCACTAACTGCTCTGTTATTCTGAAACTAAACTGCTAAACCACTCTGCTAACTTATTAAATAATGTTATTGAAATAAAGTTATTTCAATTAATTAATTATCGAATTTGTGTCTTTTGTCCCCTGACTCTACTGTCTCTGAAGATAAACTCTGTTGGTTAGAGCACAGGGCTCCAAAAACCAAGGCTAGCTACCATATTCATCACCAGCCATCCTGCAACCCCAAAAGGAAGACGGATGGAGGGGCTGTGGATGAATCCATGCATGTCCATCACTGATACCAGGAAACAATCCCAACTGTACTGTTAGGAGCCCTAGTTAGAGTGACCCTGTGTTCTGGTGTGCCCAAACCAATCTCGGTTTATTGCCGTCTTGCAGTACAATTATTAACAGTGCCCTCTCACTCTCAAAAGGCCTTGGCTAGGACCAACAATTATATGGCCACTCTACCCACAGTGGTATCTTTTTTGCTTTTGTTGCCCAGGCTGGAGTGCAGTGGCACGATCTCGGCTCACTGCAACCTCTGCCTCCAGGGTTCAAGCGATTCTCCTGCCTCAGCCTCCTGAGTAGTTGAGATTACAGGTACCTGCCACCAAGCCCAGCTAATTTATGTGTTTTTAGTAAAGATGGGGTTTCACCATGTTGGCCAGGCTGATCTCACACTCCTGACCTCATGATCCACCCCCACCGGCCTCCCAAAGTGTTGGGATTACAGTGGCGTGAGCCACCGTGCCCAGCCAGTAGTGGTATTACCTTTAGCAAAGAGCAGCATGTTCACATCTGCTGCCTCCTTGCTTCTGTTCACAGACTGTCAAGACACGTCTCATACACTGGGACTTTCTCCCCACCCCGCATGGCTGATTGCTTTAAATCTCAACCTTTTCTTCTTGAAATTCTCCCCTCCATGCTTTCTCAATTTTTCCTGGCTTCAGACACTTGGCTATGGTTATGGAGTTTAAAGATGCTGGCTGGAGTCCATAGCCTGGCCCCACCCCTGACAGGCTGGCAAATCACTTCATCTTTCCCCAAGCCCAAGTGTTTGTAAATGCAGAGCAGAAGAACAGGCTGGGTCTCAAGGGGTTCTAATAATATTGTGCTTGGAAAATGTCAGCTGCCCATTAGTCATACTATGACCACTTTGTGAGAACAACAAAGAGATCACGGAATAGTCCAACGCAGTTGAGCCTGTGGGGCACCAGTTCGCATGAACATGACTAAGGATCCTGGGTGATGATACAGAAAAGCATGAACACATGATTTCCCTCCTGTTAAAGCAGGAGGGAGGCTGAGCTGAACCACGTAAATCCGGGGAAGCCTGTGGGTATAAACTGTGAGTGCCACTGCTGGTCCCCTGCCTGACAATTGTCAAGCTACCTAGGATTCTCCTGCTACTCTCTCATGGTCTGAGAGGTTTTCTTAGCTTCTGAGTAGGTACTGTTAAATCTCAGAGCCCCTGAGTTCCCCTTAGCTCTTCAAGGAGCCCTAATGCAATGTCCCCCAACCCGCTTTCCCGATAAGGTGCCCCAAGCTCTGGACTTGTTACCATCCCTCCTATGCCTCATCTAGTAGGTCACTGAGCTCTGCTGGCTATCACCTTCGTGGTGTGACTGATCAGGGTGGAGGGCAGGTGTTGGCATTAGCTGGTGGTATGACTGATCAGCGTGGACAGGTGTTGGCATTACCTGTTGGTGACTGATCAGCGTGGTGGACAGGTGTTGGCATTACCTGGTGGTGACTGATCAGCGTGGTGGACAGGTGTTGGCATTACCTGGTGGTGACTGATCAGCGTGGAGGGCAGGTGTTGGCATTACCTTCCTAATATCTCCTCTAATCCTAAGGGCAGTTGAAGTTTTCCTTGCTTCAGGTACCCTTACAGTTAGAGGTGGTACTAGGAAGGTAATATCTTATTAGGAAGTAACAGCTCCTCCCTCTCTCATTGTGTGTGGTTTGCGTGGGGTTGACCCTTCTTCCCTCATCCATCAGTGTCACAGTGGTTGGTTTTTGAAAGACCATATGGCTCCATTTATGTCAAAGGGACACAGTCTTGAGATCTGGGCTGGGATGACAGTGAAAGAGCCACTCCTTCCTTTGGGTTGCTAAGTGAGTAAAAAGTTACCAGAGGCCACCCTTGTCCTCAGACAATGAAGCCAACAGAGAAAACCAGAGCTGGCAAATGAAAAAAGGATTGCTGATGACACTGTTTTGACACCTGATCTATCTGAGCTTCAAGCCATCTATGATAATGATTGAGGCAATTACATTCTGTTGAACTGAAAGAGGCTGGTTAATGCAACACAAAAATTCATGATCCTTCTCAGAAGGTTTGCATTTTAGCATTAGACAAGTCTTCAATCCAAATAGATGAATTTGTGTGGTAGAATTTTAGTCATTCTTGTTAAGCTGAGGCGGCCAGAATATTTTGAAGTGGGGTTAAGAACCAGGGACACTCACACCCTGCCCTAGCTACCGATGACTGGCTCACCTGCCTAGCACCGAGACTTCCAAAGGACAGACCCTCTTAGCCCAAAGGAGCTGCTTGGGTGGCTTCAGGCCTGAAAGGCAGCCAGCCCTGTGTGATGCCTCCATGAAGAATGTTCCTGAGATCCATTCAAAGCACTTCTCCTTAACGCCAGCAGGTGTAAGCTCTGGAGTAAGAGTGAAGAGTTGTCACTAAGGGAGAATCAACGGTGATGGCAGCTCGTCCTAGAAACGTCACATCTCATCCTGCCTCCGTGTGCTAGCCTATCCAACTTTAGGTTTCAGTCAGGCAGTTGGACTCAGCAGGAAGAGTCTTTTTCTGAAAGCTAAAAGGGCTCTTCAGCTGTAACTCAAATAAGCCTAGGGGGTCTAAGGCACAGCAAGGTGACTCTAGTTAACAATACTGACTTGTATACTGAAATTTTGCCCAGAGAGTAGATTCTAAATGCTCTCTGTCACGCGCACACACACACGCACACAGATGGGAACCATGTGATAGATGTGTTAGCTAACTTCATCATTTCACAACATCTAGGTACGTTAAATGTCACATTGCACACCTTACATTTATACAGTCTTGTCAACTACGCCTCAATAAAGCTGAAGACGAAAAAGAAATAAGTACATTGTTTTTGACGTGTTAAGAAAGCAGTTTGCAGAGTGCTAGATGTAGAGTTATTACACCTGTTTAAACATCGAAGTCTGTATTTCTATCTGTACATGAATAGACAGTCTGGGAACAAACATACCAACACAAAAGAGAAAACGCTCTTCCCGCTGACAAGGGGCAGTGGGAGTGGGGGCTTGGTGGTGGCTGGGGGAACAGCAAAGATCAAGTCACGTACCAGACTAACCTCTCTTTTCTTGCTCGTTTGTTGAGAGCGGCTATCCTCTTTGTTTTCTTTGAAAGAAGATCGTCTTCCGAAGGCGGAGAAATGCAGGTTCTCCAACAGCCTTTCTCCGTGGGTGGGACCCACCAGAGACTGCAAGGATGAGAAGCAAAACCAAATCTCAGAGGAGTGAAAGAATCCTTTTCACGTGGACCTTAGTTACATTCATTAACGGTTCACACATGCGTTCAGCCCCATGTTTCCATCTGGAGGATTGTTTTCAGTTGAGCTCTAGAAACAGCCCCGAGACCAGGCTTCCAGTTTAAGTGATTTACTTGGAAAACACTTCCAGGTGAAGCCAGATAGAGGGGAAAGAACCCAAGTGGAGTGCCACCCCCAGGCAAAGTACCAGCCTCAGCCTGATCCCAGAGGGGAGCTCGGAGGGCAAATTATGCCTCTGAGTTGCCCCCACTCAAGGCAGGGGAGCTGGGCTTTCAGACGCCTGCACGGGCAAGTTGACAGTCTCTGGTGAAGGGCTGCCCTGGAGGAAGGCAACCCGCAAAGCCCCGGGTCCTTGTGGCTCTCCACACTTGTGAGCAAAGTGATTCGAGAGAATTGAGGGCCAAGTAGAAGTGCGCAGGGCAGGTGAAGGGGAAGCAGCACACAGATATGGCACTGGAAGGACGGAAGGCGCCTGGGCTGAACCCCAAGAGGGCTGTATCGGTCACGGTTCTCCAGAGAAACAACAGGATGGATGGATGGATGGATGGATGGATGGATGGATGGATGGATGGATGGATGGATGGATGGATGGATAGATAGATATTATGAAGAACTGACTCATGCAGTTAAGGAGTCCCATAATTGGCCACCTGCAAGCTAGAGGCACAGGAAAGCCAGCGACGTAGTCCAGTTTGAGTCTGAAGGCCCAAGAACCAGGAGCTTCAATGTCTCAGAGCAGAAGTTTGATGTCCCCAGTCCCACAGAGGAAGAATTCACTCTTCCTCCACCTGTTTTACTCAGGGCCTTAACAGATTAGATGACGTCCAGCAACATCGGTGAGGACAATCTTCTGTACTCAGTCCATTGACTTAAATGCTGATCTCTTCTGAAAACTGCCAGGCCCCCATATGCTAGCCTGGAGCCTGAAAGTCTGAAGTCCTGCTTTTCCTGATGGTCTCCCACCCGGCCGCCTGCATCCACCATTGTCCCCGACCATCCAGCAGAGCCTCCCCGACAAGCTCCTCACCCCGCCCTGCCGTCTTAACTGTTCTTGTGATAACGTGAATACCTCTCACCCATCCTGCCATCTTAACTGCTCTTCTGCCTTGCCCCCACCCGTCATAATAACTGAACTGTGGTCATGTGTACTCCTTGCCTGTACCCCTCCCACTGTAACTGATCATACTCTGCAACACCCCTGCCCCCCAAAAAACTACCCCAACCTGTAAAGCCAATTCCCACCTTACCCCTTCACCTGTCCTTTCTCAGATTTGGCCCACGTGCCCCTAATGGAGAAATAAAACAGCCCTGTTGCCCACACAAAGCCTGTCTGGAGGATCTCTTTATGAAATGTGTTTAATATTCAGCACTATTGGACATGAGTAACAAAAACATCCTCACAGACACACCCAGAAATGACGACTTCCCAGCAATTTGGGCATCCCTGAGCCCAGTCAAGTCAGGCTTAAAATGTATCATCACAAGTGCTTATCAAAGACATATCATAGAAGACTACAAAACCCAGGGTTGCTGGGCTCACCTATTTGGGGATAATTAACCAGCTCATAAAGATATCCCTTCTCTCTTTGAGGACTATGACCATCACCTCCACCTGATAACTTTCAACCCCCGATTCCACACACATGCACAGTTCACCCCTCCACAGCTGAGTTCACTTGCCTCCCTGACCAGTTGAGCCCAGGAGATTCCTCCTCCTGAGAATTTGCTTTGGAGATGAGGAACATTCTGACTGCTGGCTTGGACTGGGGTGGTGTGGCCATAGAAACCAAGGTCACCATTGTGAGGCGGCCAAGCTTAGGCACAGATCCAGTGAAACACAGTCAACCAAGCCCCAGAGAGCAAAAAGGGCCCTCAACCAAATCAACAGCTGATGATTATCCAGTGCTGGCTATGCGGCAGGCTTTTTTTCTTTTTTCTTTTTTTTTGAGACAGAGTCTTGCTCTGTCATCCAGGCTGGAGTGTAGTGTTGCAATCTCAGTTCACTGCAACCTCCACTTCCCTGGTTCAAGCAATTCTCCTGCCTCGGCCTCCTGAGTAACTGGGATTACAGGTGTGTGCCACCACATCCGACTAATTTTTGTATTTTTAGTAGAGACAGTTTCACCATTTTGATCAGGCTTGTCTTGAACTCCCGACCTCGTGATCCACCCGCCTCAGCCTCCCAGAGTTCTGGGATGACAGGTGTGAGCCACCGCACCAGGCCGAACTATAGTTGCTCTTATCCAAGGTACAGGACACTCAGGCCTACAGTGGTTTAGCAGATTATCTAAGGTCACACAGCTTTAAAGGGTGGGCTTAGGAGTTAGTCCTCTGATTTATCTCCAGAGCTGTGTGCTGCCCACAAGCCCAGGAAGACAGCTGAGTGCTCAGAAGCCCAGAATAGACTTCGTGGGTCCTAAGAGCAGGAGAAGGCCGGGCAAAGTTGGACGGAGTACTGCCTGGGTTCCCAGTGGCCGTCCTCACCCTTAGATAACCGTCTATCTGAGATCCATTGTTGTAACACGCCTACTTCTTTTTTTTTTGTAAATGATAACATGGGGTTTTGTTTTTGCTTTTTTGTTTTTTAGAGAGACTCTCACTCTGTTGCCAAGGCTGGAGTGCAGTAGCATATCACAGCTCACCACAGCGTTGAACTCCTGCACTGAAGCAATCCTTCAACCTCAGCTTCCCAAGTATCTGAGACTACAGACATATGCCACCATGCCTGGCTATTATTTTTAAAAATTTTTTGTAGAGACAGGGTCTTAATATGTTGCCCAGGCTGGCCTTGAACTCCTGGCCTCAAGTGATCCTCGTGCTTCGGCCTCTCAAAGTGTTGGGGTTACAGGCTGAGCTGATCCTGTTTTTGTAAATGTCAGTTTCTACACGTTCACTCTAGTGTATAAGGAAGTGATTGACCTCTGTGTAATAATCTGGTATCCTGTGTCCCTGCTGTAACTGCTTATTAGTTCCAGCAGTTTTCTTGGTTCTTTTGGATTTCTACAGAGACAATCACATTATGTGCAAATAAAGGCAATATTATTTCTCCCTAATCCGTCCACCTTTTGTTTCCTTTTCATCCCCCCACCTAAAAAGAAAAATCAGTTTACAGTTGTAGTGGATTTTTTTTTGGCTTGCAACTAAAAGACCCTTAGTGAGGACACCACTCTTGACGAAATGAAAAATAAATGAAAGTTTGTTTTCAGTTCTTTCCAACTTCCTAAGTTTCCTTTTCTACTCCCACATCCCAGGTTTGAGGCACAGGGGTTTCACCCTGATCAGGCTCTAGGGTCAGAACAAGGAAGCTGGGCCCTGTGATACCAGCAGCTGGATGGCTCATCCCATCTCTGCTAAAGCCTCACCTTTTTGCCCTGTGAAAGTGAAAGTCAAAAATCTCTTCAACAGAGAAAATTCCCTCGAGAGAGACAAGCCTTTTTAGGTGTGGGTAGAACAATGAGGAACCAGAAATTCTAAGAATTGTTCAAGAAATCATGCTTTGTGTTATATTTAAATTATGTCAAGTGGCTTTATTTTCTTTCTACTGCAGCACTGTTTACAATTGCAAAGACCTGGAACCAACCCAAATGTCCATCAACAATAGACTGGACAAAGAAAATGTGGCACATATACACCATGGAATACTACGCAGCCATAAAAAAACGATGAGTTCGTGTCCTTCATAGGGACATGGATGAATCTGGAAACCACCATTCTCAGCAAACTGACCCAAGAACAGAAAAGCAAACACTGCCTGTTCTCACTCATAGGTGGGTGTTGAACAATGAGAACACATGGACACAGGGAGGGGAGCATCACACACTGCGGTCAATTAGGGGGGTCTAGGGGAGAGACTGGGGGGTGGAGAGGGTGGGGAGGGAAAACATGGGAAGAAATACCAGATATAGGTGACGGGGGGAGGAAGGCAGCAAACCACCTTGCCATGTGTGTACCTTTGCAACTATCCTGCATGATCTGCACATGTAGCCCAGAACCTAAAGTACAATTTTTAAAAGTTATACCTTTTAAAAAAAAAAGGGCCAGCCAAAGTGTTCTCTAACAAGAGAACATTAACAATGTGTAGAGTGGAAAAGAAGATACCAAAAGGCTGATCACAGACTCCTCTGGAGTTTAGGTGAGATTTAGTTTCCTGTAATAGTCACATTCCACGGCCAACTGAACAAACATACTTTCCTATTACAAACACATATTACAGTTTTTATACAGGACTAAGCAAGTTTCATTCGCAAACTATTAAATATTAAAGGGAAGTTGTAATCATGATGCTAAGAAATAGGACGTATAGATTTAAACCTGAGTAAGATCTTCATTCCTTCTGCCTAGTCACACTGCTCATAACACTCTCTGAATGGAAGGTACACATGCTGTAATGCATAGACATATAATAGTGAATATGTAATAGTCACTAGAATGCAAAATATCTTTTAATCTTTATTTTTACTAAGCTGGAAAATTTCAACAGAGCATTTACATTCATCAAAAATTTATATCAGCAATTATTCAATTCTTCTTATCAAAGACAATTGTAGTTTATATTTCTAAAATTAAAGTTAAAGAAATATGTCTAAACTTGCTGATTTCCAGGGTTATCAACACCTTAGCAGACTACATCTTAAAATGACGGTATGAATGTAAAAGAAAAAAAAAGACATGATTGTGTCAATAGTCTCAACCGCAGATGGTCAAAGTCTGATGCAAATACAATTCTTCTCTCTCAGGGACTGAGCAGTCTTTCTCACTAAGCCTGGATGAGGTCTTGGAATTCTTTTCAATGCAGCATTCCAGGAAGTCATTATTAGGCTGTTGATGATGGCATCCTATACACCATGTGTGTCAGGCTGTACTTTTATGTTGTAAATTACAGAATCCTCTGACTAGTTTATGCAAAAGGAGAGTTATAAATGGCTGCTAACAGCTCCATAAAATCATTGAGAGGGCTGAAGGTACACAATCTAGACTGAACCCCTCAAAAGAATTGGTCTGCTAAGGGAGCTGTTGCCAGCAGGGCCCCAGAGACCATGCTTCTGCCATGATCAGGAGGTGGCTGGGTCCACAGCAGCTTTGTTCACAATATTCTTTGAATGTGATATACACATGCTGCCCTGCCTCTGCTGGCTGCTGCCATCATGCTTGCCGGAAGGTCCCCTCTCCCTGCACAAGGCCAACGCTGGCTTTGCTCACTGGCTCCTTCCAAGACTCACATCACTGCATCCGCTTGGCAGATGCTAAGTCACATGAGGAGCTCAAGCTGCAAGTAAGTCTGGAGAAGGGGCTTTCTTTTACTACATGGCAGGAAGACACATGAGAAGAGGGAATGGAATGGGGCGAGCCAATCATCTCTAGTTCTGCTACACCATCTTGAAATGAATCTATGCCATTAGATAAAGGGAAAAAGCATGGAGTAATTAGAAAGACTGCAAGATATAAACATTGGAATTTGGCAACGTTCATCGAATGCTGTCCAGGAAAGAGGGTGCCCCAATGAGACAAACGTGCCGTCCTCTCCACAAGTGAGCCCTTAAAAGAGGAGAGAGAAGCTTTGGGTCATTATAACTTGACATAATCAACTGTCCCAGTTTGCCTAGGACTGAGGGATTTCCAGATATGACTAAAAAAGTCTTGGGCAAACCAGGACAAATTGGTTACCCTAACTCAATAACAAGAACCATCAGCATCTAACAACTAGATGATTTGGTTCAGATTCCACTCTCACCAAGCAAATTTTGGTTTATGATTTGGCTTTCCAGGTGGGAGATAATGCCTCAAAAACTTTAGCACAAAGTCTTGTGTATAGTAAGCACTCAATAAATGCTTATATTTTTGTATTTTTAAAAGTTTATCTTGGGAGGGCATAAGTGTCCAGGAATTTATCCATTTCTTCTAGATTTACTGGTTTATCTGCAGAGAGGGTGTAGTAATCTCTGACAGTATTCTGTATTTCTGTGGGATCGGTGGTGACATCCCCCTTCATCATTTTTTATTGTGTCTATTTGAATCTTCTCTCTTTTCTTTTTTATTAGTCCGGCTAGTGGTCTATTTCATTGTTCTTTTCAAAAAAAAATGACCTCCTGGATTTATTGATGTTTGAAGGATTTTTTGTGTCTCTATCTCCTTCATTTCTGCTCTGATCTTAGTTATTCCTTGTCTTCTGTTGGCTTTTGAATTTGTTTGATCTTGTTCCTCTCTAGTTCTTTTAATTGTGACATTAGGGTGTCAATTTTAGATCTTTCCTTGAAAGGTCTAAAGTTGAGGCAGCAGTTAATAGTCTACCAACCAAAAAAAAGTCCAGGACCAGATGGGTTCACAGCTGAATTCTACCACAAGTACAAAGAGGAGCTGGTATCATTCCTTCTGAAACTATTCCAAACAATTCAAAAAGAGGGAATCCTCCCTGACTCATTTTATGAGATCAACATCATCCTGATACCAAAACCTGGGAGATGCCACTGAAAAAGAAAATTTCAAGCCAATATCCATTATGAATATTGATGCAAAAATCTTCAATAAAATAGTGGCAAACTGAATCCAACAGCACATCAAAAAGTTTATCCAGCATGATCAAGTCAGTGTAATCCCAGGGAATGCAAGGCTGGTTGAACATACGCAAATCTATTAATGTACCTCATCACATAAACAGAACCAAAGACAAAAACCATATGACTAACTCAACAGATGCAGAGAAGGCCTTTGACAAAATTCAACAGCCCCTATGCTAAATGCTCTCAATAAACTATGCATCAATGGATCGTATCTCAAAATAATAAGAGCTATTTATGACAGACTCACAGCCAATATCATACTGAATGGGCAAAAACTGGAAGCATTCCCTTTGAAAACCAACACAAGACAAGGATGCCCTCTCTCACCACTCCTATTCAACATATTATTGAAAGTTCTAGATAGGGCCATCAGGCAAGAGAAAGAAATAAAGCATATTCATTTAGGAAGAGAGGACGTCAAATTGTCCCTGTTTGGAGATGACATGATTGTATATTTAGAAAACCCCATTGTCTCAGCCCAAAATCTCCTTAAGGTGATAAGCAACTTCAGCAAAGTCTCAGGATACAAAATCAATGTGCAAAAATTATAAGCATTCCTATACACCAATAATAGACAGAGAGCCAAGTTATGAGTGAACTCCCATTCACAATTGCTACAAAGAGAATAAAATACCTAGGAATGCAACCAACAAGAGATGTGAAGGACCTCTTCAAGGAGAACTACAAACCACTGCTCAAGAAAATAAGAGAGGACACAAACAGATGCAAAAACATCCCATGCTCATGGTTAGGAAGAATCAATATCATTAAAATGGCCATACTGCCCAAAGTAATTTATACATTCAATGCTATTCCCACCAAGCTACCATTGACTTTCTTCACAGAATTGGAAAAAAGCACCTTAAAATTCATATGGAACCAAAAAGGAGCCTACATAGCCAAGACAATCCTAAGCCAAAAAAAAAAACCAAGCTGAAGGCATCACACTACCTGATTTCAAACTATACTACAAGTCTACAGTGATCAAAACAGCATGGTATTTGTACCAAAACAGATGCAGAGACCAATGGAACAGAAGAGAGGCCTCAGAAAGAACACCACACATCTACAGCCATCCAATCTTTGACAAACCTGCAATAGCAAGCAATGGG
The DNA here is from genome assembly GCA_031835075.1 of Saguinus oedipus. NCBI lineage: Eukaryota > Metazoa > Chordata > Mammalia > Primates > Cebidae > Saguinus > Saguinus oedipus. The sequence goes on along the minus strand of CM063172.1, from coordinate 4,053,589 downwards.
AAAAGGATTCCCTATTTAATAAATGGTGCTGGGAAAACTGGCTAGCCATATGCAGAAAGCTGAAACTGGATCCCTTCCTTACACCTTATACAAAAGTTAACTCTAGATAAATTAAATATTTAAACCTGAGGCCTAACACCATAAGAACTCCAGAAGAAAACTAAGGCAATACCATTCAGGACACAGGCATAGGCAAAGACTTCATGACTAAAACACCAAAAGCAATGGCAAAAAAGCCAAAATAGACAAATCGGATCTAATTAAATTTAAGACCTTCTGCACAGCAAAAGAAACTATCAATAAAGTGAACTGGCAACCAACACAATGGGAAAAATTTTTTGCAATCTACTCATCTAACAAAGGGCTAATAACCGAAATCTACGGAGAACTTAAATTTACAAGAAAAAAACAAACAACCCCATCCAAAAGTGGGTGAAGGATATGAACAAACACTTTTCAAAAGAAGACACCTATGCAGCCAACAAACATATAAAAAAAAGCTCATCATCACTGGTCATTAGAGAAATGCAAATCAAAACCACATTGAGATACCACCTCACACCAGTTAGAATGGTGATCGTTAAAAAATCAGGAGACAACAGACACTATAGAGTATGTGGAGAAATAGGAACACTTTTACACTGTTGTAAATTAATTCAAACATTGTGGAAGCCAGTATGGAGATTCCTCAAGGATCTAGAACTGGAAATACCATTTGGACCAGCAATCCCACTACTGGGTATGTACCCAGAGGATTATAAATCATTCTATTATAAAGACACATGCACACGTATATTTACTGCGGCACTGTTTACAATAGCAAAGACTTGGAACTAACCAAAATGCCCATCAATGATAGACTGGATAAAGAAAATGTGGCACATATACACCATGGAATACTATGCAGCCATTTAAAAGGATGAGTTTATGTCCTTTGCAGGGAAATGGATGAAACTGGAAACCATCATTCTCAGCAAACTGACACAAGAACAGAAAACCAAACACTGCGTGTTCTCACTCATAAGTGGGTGTTGAACAATGACATGTGGACACAGGGAGGGGAACATCAAACACCAGGGCCTGGGGGGTGGGGGCTAGGGGAGGAATAGCAGGGGGTGGGGGGATTGGGGAGGGATAGCATCAGGAGAAATATCTAATGTAGATGACGGGGTGATGGATGCAGCAAACCACCATGGCACGTGTATACCTATGTATCCTGCATGATGTGCACATGTACCCCAGAACTTAAAGTATAATAAAACATATAAAAAATAATTGTAAAAGTTTCTTTCATTTAAAAATACGTTGACCAGTTAACTAAAATATTTCCTTTTTCTTGGCACTTTTTATATACAGCAGCATATTTTCTTTCGGATGTGGGTGTACGTGGCCCTGTTGAGATTCTGCTTAGTGCCAGGTGGTTCCCGGTGACAGCTCTTGTCTTCATGCCTTGGGTCATAGATACACTCTGGACCTCAAGACCACACCTTAGAGCGTGAAGTCTCCGTCAAGGCTCTCTCCTCTCTCTGAGGCTCCAAGTGGCAGCTGCTGTTCTCTCTGGATATCCCCTTCCTTTGATCCATTTCCATGGCAACACCCTGTGGTCTGAAGGAGTATCTGCCACACTTCCTGCTAAAGCCGGCTGTGGTGAAGGGAGGAAGCAGAACTGTGGACTCCCGAGGAGGAAAGGCACCCAAGCTGTGAGGGAGGGCTCTGATTCCAGGGCAAGCTTCTCTTTCTTTGCTGCAACTAGCAAGGCTGTGCTTCCTGCAGCAGTGGCCTCCTGCCAGCACCGGCCTTTGGGTTGGAACAGGCTGCCCGCTCTGTTCCCAACCTTCCCTCCTTCTTTCACCCCATTCATAACATACCTGTCATCTTTCCTCCCAGCCTTTGCTCTTGTGAGTCTTTGGCGAAGAATGCCCTTCTCTTCACTCCTCTCCACTACTGGACTCATCCCCCATCTTTCAAAGTGTCACAGAAACACCACCTCCTCCCCTGTCAGAATAGGTTCTTCATCTTCATGGTGCCTAAATGACTTACTGCTGCTGTTCTGACACCAATCACATTGGATCTGGTAATATAGTGACAAGTCGTCCCTCTGTATCTGTGGGGAATCGGTTCCAGACCCCTGAGGACAACGAAATCCTCCGATGTTCAAGTCCCTGATATAAACCAGCATGGTATTTGCATATAACCTGCAAACATCCCACCATATGCCTTATTATCTCTTGATTGTTGATACCTAATAACATATAAATGCTGTGTACGTGTCCTTACACTGTATTGTTTTCTTGTTTGTATTATTTTTATTACGCTCTTATTTTTTATTTTTTCAAATATTTTTGACTGAGGTTGGTTGAATCCTGGGATGCAGAACTCACAGATACAGAAGGCTGCCTGTACTGTGTACCTGTCTACTTTCTCCACTGGATTTTAAGCTCCCGGAATAAAGGGTATCATTCATCTTTGTAGACCCAGTGCCTCCCACAATTTTAAAAAATGAATTGAATTAACCTCATAAGGAAGAAACCTTTTGGGCTACTGGGACAATTTTCCTGAAGCAGGCTGGACACTCTCATGAGTCAAGGAGGCTTGGCAGAGATGTCAGGGAGAAAAGGCCCTTTACTGTCCTTTAGCTCCCTCCAATTCCTTCCCCCTCCACTCTAAACACGTATAAGAATATATGCTACTCTAATCAGATGTCCCTTTGGGAACAAGCTATATGAAACTTTTGAGAATCTCTGGTTTCATAGCATACATTTTAAAAGATGGTCTTTGTGGCCAGGTGCAGTGGCTCAAGCCTGTAACCCCAGCACTTGGGGAGGCTGAGGCGGGTGGATCACGAGGTCAAGAGATCGAGACCATCCTGGTCAACATGGTCAAACCCCGTCTCTACTAAAAATACAAAAAATTATCTGGGCATGGTGGTACATGCCTGTAATCCCAGCTACTCGGGAGGCTGAGGCAGGAGAATTGCCTGAACCCAGGAGGCGGAGGTTGCAGTGAGCCGAGATTGCGCCATTGCACTCCAGCCTGGGTAACAAGAGCGAAACTCCGTCTCAAAAAAAAAAAAAGGTGGTCTTTGTTATGCTGGTTGCTCACACATAAAATACAACGTTTAAAACATTGCTGAAAAACACATACCTTTTATAACTGAAACATCAGGTTTGTGAATATAGAAAGAGCCCTGAGCTATGAGTCAGAATAACTATTAATAATGCCTTAGGAACTAACTAGTTTTGGGGCGGTTGACAAGACATTCATCCTCCTGAGGCTCAGTTCCCTCTACCATGAAATGAAGGTATGGGGCAGTGACGTCCGAGGTCTCACTGGCTCTGAACTTCTGAGAGATTCTGATTTCATGTTTACTCATAGGGAAAAAGAAGAGAAGCTGCCTTCCAATAGTGGAGTCTTTGACCCTTTTCTCTTCTGCCAAGACTGAAAAGGATCCACATCTCATGGTATTCAGGTCAAAGAAAAGGCAACTCTTTTAAAACTAAGCAAAATAAGGAAACATTTCTCCCTACATCTAGATATTTCTCCAGAGGGAGCTCGCCACGAAAGTTAAACAGATCACTACTTTAAAAATGTTCCCCTGTTTAAATTGAGGCTGTTCCACTGGGGCTGATTTAATCGAGAGAGAAAACTGACTTCTCTCTTGTCTCTGCTCTGACTCATAAAGGCACCTGTGCTCCACTGATGTCTATTGGTCACTATTTGCATACTAAGTTATTCTAAAAGCTAAAATATTGGCCCCTTAATCGTAGAAGAAAGGAAGACTTTTCAGTGACGCCTCCCAGTGATTGTAGATTTAGAGGGCTCTTGGGACAGCCACTGGGTGGCTAAATTAATAAGTTCACACCTAGTTACTGTCGATAGGAACAAGAGGCAGGGCAATTCTGGGCAGGAGAGGGCAGGCCCCTGGGGAGGTCCCCACCCGCAAGCTGGAAATCCTGATACTGCAGCCCAAAGTGAGAACTTAATCCCTGTTTTCCTGCTCAAATATTGCCTTTTCCAAAATCACCCAAGGCCCACCCTGCCCCTCATCCTGTGTCCATAAAAATGCCAGCCTTATCCAGCAGAGAGAGGAGAAGCAGCTGGACGTGAGAGCCCATGGATGGAAGTTGGGGAGAAGCAGCTTCAATTCAGAGGGACAGCCTGATGGCATAACTCCAGAGTGGAGTCTGGCGGGGACAGCCAGACTTCAGGGGAGGGTTACCTTCCGGCTCCATCCCCTTTTCTCCTCCCCTTCCGGCTGACAGCCACTTCACTGGCAATAAAGCCTCATCTTCAACTTGTTCGTTTAATCTCATTCCCCTTGGACGCCAGACAAGAACTTGGGTGCCACGGCTGTAGGTGCAAAGGCTGTCACACTGACCGTCCACTAAGCCATCAACACTTAAGCCATCTGCAGACGGCGAAGCTAAAGGGCACTGCAACACTCCTTCTGGGGCCTGAGGTCTCAGGCCCTTCTCCCCACCGCCCCCACTTGGAGTTGGCCTATCGGGACTGAATCCATGTATAGCTTAAATGTATTAGACTGATGTCTCATGTCTCCCTAAAATGTATAAAACCAAGCCGTGCTTCGACCACCTGCGGCACATGTTCTCAGGATCTCCTGAGGGCTATGTCATACGTTATGGTCACTTATATTTGGCTCGGAATAAATCTCTTAGAATATTTTACAGCATTTAATCCTTTTCATCAACAACTAGAAGGCAGCATCAGCTGGGTCAGTTGTTGGTTGGAATGTGGGACATAAGGGCTAGGAAGCACGGAGCAGCACCTAGGACACTGTCCAGAGAACTGCATAGGAGGTCACGAGGACAGGAAGGGCTGGTGAGGCCAGCCTGGGAGGGAGGAAGAGAAGGAAAGAGAGAGGGCACTCATGGGCTGTGTCTGACTAGAAGAGGGGTGATAAGATGCAGACACCATCCTCTCTCTGGCCTCATAGCTTCTTTCATACTCCAAAATTGTCTGCCTCGATTCCACAAAACGTGTCTTCCAAAAATGTTCTAAGCCTTAAGAATCCCATGAACTCTGATTGGAGCAGCAGTGGAAAGGGCACTGCGTTGAGGTTTGGGGAGGAGGGTACCACTTGGTCTTGGTCTACCAGCCTGCTGTCCCAACTTGGAGGCGCCTCCTAACCTGAGTGTCAGTTTCATTTTCTGTGAAATGAGATATTTGGATATGAGGTTGTCTCGGGTAATTCTCTAATAGCTGTCCAATTTTCTAACTCATTATTATTAAACAATTGCCTTTGTCAAAGCTACACGGTACATGTTTTAAAAATAAAACGTTATGAATGAATGGTTACACCGCAATGTTTATCTAACTACTTTGAAGAGTTAGTACAGGTTGTGGATTTGGGCTCTAGAGCCAGATTACCTGAATGCAAATCTCATTTCAGCCACTTGCTGGCTGTGCGGCCATGGCAGGTTACTAAAATTCTCTGTACCTGTTTCCCTATCCGCAAAACGATCATGGGATTACATGACAATCATACGAATTAACACACGTGAATTACTCTGTGTTTGATTATTATTTAGAGTATTCTTTAACCTTTACTTTTTTATATGTAAAGTAGGATTGCTAGTAACTCCTCATGAATAAGAATGCAGGAGAAATAAAAACCACATGGCTGTTAAAAACCTAGAACACACAGTCTCTCTCTCCCTAAGTGCTCCGTAAATGTGTGTAGACAGCCAGATACCCACAGCGAGAACCTGACTCCCACTCCCATTTCAATTTCCAAAGAGCAAACCGAGACCTCATGTTCTTTTTGTGCGTATCTGCCACAGGAGAGAAATAATTCAGCTGCCGTGCTATCATTTTCTTCTTGGTGCTTGATAAGCTTTTATTTTAAAATAATACCAAGTTCTCCTCGCTGACTTTCTGTAAAAGTCACACAACGTACTTTGGCTCAGCAGCTGCCATTCTCCACTGAGTAATTGAAGGTCTGTTTCTCCCCAGGATGGTTTTAAAGTAGAAACAGACATGCTGGTGCTTTTTCTCCCGTGTCTAACATCTAACTTCCATTTATTGAACATGGGTTGAAGGAAAAATGAAGAAAGGATCACATAATTATGGCTTTTCCCCCATATTCTCTTAAACACATTGCTCCTTGCAGACTCTATATGCTTCCACTGTGAAATTCTGAGATTTATGAAAATTTAATAGCAAGGCAAGACCAAGAAAGTAAAAATGGAAGTTCTACACTTAGCACGAATGAAAATGTTCCTTGGGAGAATAACACCCCACGAGGCTGTTTATTCCAGGCATTCATGAGTGTCTACTTGATAAAAGATAAAGCATGAAGAGTCAGAACGGGGAGCCCTACTATGAGCCACAGATGGCCAGCATTGCCCACCTGACCGGAAAGAACAAAAGATGGTGGCAAGTCCTTCCCTTGTTCCGAACACCCACGCCCCAGTCTTTCCACGATTATAATGAGGAAACTGGCAAGATCTGTATTTAAATTCACAAGAGTAGAGACAATGCAAACCTTGCAACTGCCTCTCATTTTAGACCCAACTGTACTTTCCGCCCCCTCTGGCCTGCTGCTCTCTCTCATCTGCTGTTGTAAATTACGTACATCAGAAATGTTGGTGACTCATGCAGCAGAGGCTTTAGGAAATGTGTGGCTTAATGAGGAGGAAAGAAGGTCTGATGCTGATTGCAAAAAATAAAAAGAACAAAAAGCACTTGATTTTTTTGTATCACACTCAAGTTAATTGCTTGCACAGAATTTCAAGAGCTGTGTAGTGAAAGAAGGTGATGGAGGGAGCGCAGTCACAGTACCCTGGCAGCTTCTCCGAGATTGCTCTCATCTGGAATTTGCTTACTTGGCAGCTATCTGATTTATGTTAAGTGCCGTACAGAACAGAAATGTGTTGCAATTAACAATTGTAGAAACCCAGAACAGAGGAGACTGTTAGAACAATATCCATTTCTAGGTCTCCCAAATATAGTTTTCTTTTCTCTTCCAACGTTTTTTGAGATTCAGGATGTACGTGTGCAGGATATGCTGAGGTTTGGGGTATGATGATCCTGCTACTTGAGTACTGAGTATAGTACCCACAGTTTTTCAAACCTGGCCCTCATCCCTCCCTCCCTGCTCTAGTAGTCCCCGGTGCCTGTTGTTCCCATCGTTAAGTCCTTGAGTACCCAAGGTTTACCTTCCACTCGTAAGTGAGAACATGCCGTCTTTGGATTTCTGTTCCTGCATTAAATTCCTTAGGATGATGGACTCCAGCGGCATGCATGTTGCTGCAAAGGATATGGTTTCATTTTTTTAATGTCTGTTTAGTATTTCATGGTGTATATGTACCACGTTTTCTTTATGCAATCCACCACTGTTAGGCATCTAGCTTGTCTCCACGTATCTTTGCCATTGTGAATGGTGCGGTGATGAACAAGTGAGTGTGTCTTTTTGGTAGAACAAGTTGTTTTCTTCTCAGTATATACAGAGTCATGGCATTGCCAGGTAGAATGGCAGTTCTAAGTTTTTGAGAAATCTCCCAGCTTCTTTCTACAGTAGCTGGACTAAATGACATTTTCATCAACAGTGTGTAAGTGTTCCCTTTTCTCTGCAGCCTCACCAACATCTGTTGTTTTGTGACTTTTTAATAATAGCCATGCTGACAGCTGTAAGACAGTTTCTCATTGTGACTTGGATTTGCATTTCTCTGATAATTAGTGATGTGGAGCGTTTTTTCATCTTTGTTGGACACTTGCATGCCTTCTTTTGAGAAATGTCCGTTCATGTCTTTTGCCCATATTTTAATGGGGTTATTAATTTTTAATGGGGTTATCATTATTATTTTCTTGTTCAGTTGTTCAAATGCCTTATAGATTCTGGATATTAGACCTTTGTCAAATACACAGTTTGCAAATACTTTCTCCTATTTTGTAGGTTGTCCATTTGCTCTGTTGCTAGTTTCTTTTGCTGTGCAAACACTCTTCAGTTTAATTAAGTCCCACTTTATTTTTTGTTTTTGTTGTGCTTGCTTTTGACAACTTAGTCATAAATTCTTTTCCAAGGTAAATATCCAGAATGTGCTTCCTCGGTTTTCTTCCAGAATTCTTATAGTTCGAGGTTCTTCATTTACATCTTTAATCCATCTTGAGTTAATTTTTGTATATAGTGAAATGGTGGGGGCCAGGTTCGTTACTTCACATATGGCTGGACAGCTATCACCACACCATGTGTTGACTTTTCTCCATTGCTTCTTATTATTGGCTTTGTTAAAGATTAGATGGCTGTAGTTGTGCAGTTTTATTTCTGGGTTCTCCATTCTGTCCCATTGGTCTACGTGTCTGTTTTCATACCAGTACTGGGCTATTTTGCTTACCAAAGCCTTATAGTAAAGTTTGAAGTCAGATAATGTGATACCTCTGGTTTTTTTTTTTTTTTTCCTTTTGGCTTAGGATTGCTTTGGCTATCTAAGCTCTTTTTTGATGCCATATGGATTTTAGCATAATTTTTTTCCAATTCTGTAAAAAAACGACATTAGTAATTTGATAGGAATTGTGTTGTATCTATAGATTGCTTTGAGCAATATGGCCACATTAATGATACTGATTCTTCCAATCCATGAACATGGTATGTTTTTCATTTGTTTGTGTCATCTGTGATTCCTCTGGCAGTGTTTCCTAGTTCTCCCTGTAGAGATCTTTCACCTCCTTGGTTACGTGTATCCCTAGGTATTTCATTTTTGTGTGTATAGCTATTGTAAATGGGACCGCATTCTTGATTTGGGTCTCAGTTTGAACACTGTTGGTGTATAGAAATGCTGCCATTTCTTGTACATTGATTTGGTATCCTTAAATCTTGTTAAAATCGTTTATCCATTCTAATAGCCTTTTGGCAGAGTCCTTCAGGTTTTGTAAGTATGGAATCACATCACCAGCAAAGACACATAGCCTGACTTCTTTCCCTATTTAGAAGACTTGTTTTTTTCTCTTGCCTCGTTGCTCTGGCTAGCACATCCATTACTATGCTGAATAGGAGTGATGAGAGTGGGCATCCTTGTCTTATTCTAATTTTCAAGAGAAATAATTTCAGTTTTTGCCTGTTGAGTATGATGTTGGCTGGGAGTTTGTCATAGATGACTCTTACTATTTTAAGGTATCTTCCTTCAGTGCCTAGTTTCTTGAGGGTTTTTCAAAATCATGAAGGGCTCTTGGATTTTATCAAAAGCTTTTTCCATGTCTATTGAGATGATATCATAATTTTTGTTTTTAATTCTGTCTGTGGTGTTATGTCTTGATTTGCTTATGTTAACCTTGCATCCCAGGAATGAAGCCTGCTTGCTCATGATTAACTAACTCTTTTTGATGTGCTGTTGAATTCAGTTTCCTAGGTTTTTGGTTTTTTGTTTGTTTTGAGATAGGGTTTCACTCTGTTGCCCAGGCTGGACTGCACTAATGCAGTTATGGGTCACTGTAGCCTTGAAGTCCTGGGCTCAAGTGATCCTCCCATCTCAGCCTCCTGAGTAGTTGGAACTACAGGCACAACATACAACCATGCCTGGCTAATTTTTTTTTTTTTTTGTATTTTTTATAGATACGGGGTTTCAACAGGTTGGCCAGGCAGGTCTTGAACTCATGAGCTCATGCAATCCACCTGCCTTGGCTTCCCAGAGTTCTGGGATTACAGGTATTAGCCACTGTGTCCAGCCAGTTTGCCAGTAGTATTTTATTGAGGATTTTTGCATTTATGTTCATTAAGGATATTGGCCCATAGTGTTCTTTCTTCATTGTGTCTTGGCCAGCTCTTTGTATCAACGCGATGCTGACTTCATAGAATGAACTAGTGATATGGTTTGGCTGTATCCCCACGTGTCAAGGTTGGGCCAGGTGGAGATAATTGAATCATGGGGACAGTTTCACCCAAAGTGTTCTCATAGCAGTGAATAAGTCTCATGAGATCTGATGGTTTTATAAATGAGAGTTCCCCTGCATAAGCCCTCTTGCCTCCTACCCTGTAAGATGTGCCTTTGCTTCTCCTTTGCCTCCTGCCATGATTGTGAGGCATCCCCAGCCATGTGGAACTGTGAGTCCATTAAGTATCTTTTTCTATATGTATCACCCAGTCTCAGGTATATCTTTTTATAGCGGCATGAGAATTGACTAATACAGCCAGGGAGGAGTCTCTTCTCCTCAATTTTTTGGAATAATTTTAGTAGAATAGGTACCAGCTCTTCTTCATACTTCTGGTAGAATTCAGCTGTGAATCCATCTAGCCTGGAGGTTTTCTTGGTTTATAGTTTTTTAAATTCTGATGCAATTTCAGAAGTTGATATTGTCTATTTCAGTTTCTTCCTGATTCAGTCTTAAGAGATTGTGTTTCTCTAGGAATTTTTCCATTTCTTCTGGATTTTCTACTTTGTGTGCATAGATGTAGTCACAACAGCCTCTGAGGATGCTTTGTATCTGCTGGATTCATTGTAATGTCGCCATTGTGTACTTGTTTGGATGTTCTCTTTGGTTTTGTCAATCTAGCTAGTGGTCTATCGATCTTGTTTATCCTTTCAAAAATACAACTTTTGCTTTCATTGATTCTTTGTATGAATTTTGGGATCTCAATTTCATTTAGTTCTGCTCTGCTTTTAGTTATTTCTTTATTTTTCTACTAGCTTTGGAGTTAGTTAGGTCATGTTCTTCTAGTTCCTTTAGGTGTGATACTAGATTGTTAATTTGAGAACTTCCTGACTTTTTGAAGTAGGCATCTAATATCGTAAGCTTCCTCTTAACATTGCTTTTGCTGCACCCAAAGATTATGGTATGTTGTGTCTCTGTTTTCATCTGTTTCAAATAATTTTTTGATTTCTTCCTTGATTTTGTTGTTTGCCGAAGACTCATTCAGGAGCAAGTTGTATAATTTCCATGTACTTGTGTGGTTTTGAGACATCTTCTTGGTATTTATTTCTATTTTTATTTCACTGTGGTCTGAGAGAATGGTGGCTATCATTTTGATTTTTTTTTTTTTAATTTATGGCCAAGCACGTGGTTGATTTTGAAACACGTTTCGTGTGCAGATGAGAAGAATGTATATTCTGTCATTGATCAGTGGAGGTTCTGTAGATGTCTATAAGGGCCAACTGGTCAAGTATCAAGTTTAAATCCAGAATTTGTTGGTTTTCTGCCTCAAAGATCTGTCTAATGCTGCTGGTATGTCGTTGAAGTCCTGAACTATTACTGTGTGGTTGTATGAGTCTTTCTATCGGTCTAGAAGTACATTTTTATGATTCTGGGTGCTCCAATGTTGGGTGTGTATATATTTAGTATAGTCAAGTCTTCTTGCTGAATTGAATTCTTTATCATTGTGTAGTGCCCTTGTCTTTTTTGTTGTTGTTGGTTTAAACCTTGTTTTATCTAAGAATAGTGATCATCACTTTTTCTAGTTTTCCATTTCTGTAGTAGATGTTTCTCCAACCCTTTACTTTGCACCTATGGGTGTCATTATGTGTGAAATGGGTCTCTTAAAGTCAGCAGGCAGATGGGTCTTATATTTTTTTATCTGAGTTGCCGGTTTGTGCCTTTTAAGTGGGGTGTTTAGGCCATTTACATTCAAGGTTAATATTGATTGACCCTACTGCGAAGCTGGTATCTGGTTGCTTTGTAGTTTCTGTTGTGTGATTGCTTAATTGAGTCTGATGGCTATATACTTAACTCTATTTTTGTGGTAGCAGGCATTGCTCTACTGTTTCCACATTTAAAACTCTCTTAAGGATCTCTTGTAAGCTTTTCTAGTGGTAAAAAAAAAAAAAAAAAAAAAAAAAAAAAAAAAAAAAATTCCCTTAGCACTTGCTTGTCTGGAAAAGATTGTATTTCTCTTTGTTTATGAAGCTTAGTTTGGTGGGATATGAAATTCTTGGTTCGAATTTTTCTTTTGGAATACTGACTACAGGTCCATAATCTCTCTCATCTTACAAGGTTTCTTCTGAAACATCTATTGTTAGCCTGATGGTGTTCCTTCAGTATGTCATCTGTCCTTTTTCTCTAACTGTCTTCAAGATGTTTTCTTTAGCATGGTACCCTGCACAGCCTGGTGACTGTGTTCCTCGGTGATGTTCATTTTGTACAGTAACTCACAGGTGTTCTCTGGATTTTTGTGTCTGGATGTCTACCTCTCTAGCAAGATTAGGGAAATTTTCTTGCATTTTCCCATCAAACATTTTCGAGGTTATTTTTTTCTCCTTCTCTCCCAGGAATGCCAATAATTCATAAGTTTGGTTGCTTTACATGATCATTTATTTTTTGAAGAACTTATTCATTTTCTAAAATTATTTTTCCTTAATTTTTGTCTGATTGTGTTAGTTCAAAAGACTAGTCTTTAAGCTCTGAATAATTTTCTTCTGCTTGCTCCAGTCTACCAAATACAGTTTTCTCATGCTGCATTTGCCATTCTAGGGAATTGTGCTCAGTGGCAACAGTCAAGAAAACCTCACTGGCTGCCTTATGTAGATTTTGTCTTAATTTTGGTCTGTACCTTCCCCCCCAGTTCAGAAAATGAGTCTTGGGGAGCTGACACATTATAAGGTATCAAGATCCACGAGCAATTGCCTATATCCAATAGCAATTATGGGGAACGCCCCACATAACCTGCACTTGCCAGTTGACGCAATGGCACAGAGCGGTGGTCCCTCAAGTGAACAAAGACACTCGGAAATAGATTTATGGAATATAAAGGGCCTTTACACGCTGGGAAAGGCAAGGAACAGCCCCTCCCCCAGAGCCTCCAGAAAGAATGCAGCTCTGCCTATACGGTGACTTTCACCCCGTAAGACCCACTTCAGACTTTGACTTTCAGAACCAAAAGAGAATATTGGGGGGATTGGGGAGGGACAGCCTGCGGAGAAATGCCAAATGTGGGTTAAGGGGTGGAAGGCAGCAAAACACACTGCCATGTGTGTACCTATTCAACTATCTTGCACGTTCTGCACATGTACCCCAAAACCTAAAATGCAATAAAACAGAAAAAAAAAAAACAAAAAAAAAAACCCTGTGTTGTTTTAAGCCTTGAAATTTGTGATTATCTGTTACAGCAGCAGCAGGAAATGAATACACAGGACTTCTGATATAAAGTGTCCCAGAACCCCTCATACGACAGATAGGGAAACAGAGGCCCAGGGAATTTGCCAACTGTCATGAAGTCACATGGCTAGTTAATAGCTTCTGAAAACACTGAGAAATTCTTCTATGCTAAACACAGTTCTTAGTCCTTAGCATGTATTTGCTCATGAAGTCATCAGTGTAACCCTAAGGCAGCAGCCCTCCTTCTTATCCCCATTTTACAGATTAGGAGACTGAGGCATAGGATGTCAATGTCATCAAGATACTAAACAGGCTGCTAAGAGCTTGCACCCAGGCATTACTGCTCTGGAATGTACTCTCTTTACCACCACACACAGTGACAGAAGAGGAGCCTCAGCTCCTGGATGCCACTCCAACACCCCACCAAGTCCTGAAGGGTTACTTGATTTCATACCACCGTGACACCTCTGAAACCTGTAGATCAATCCCATTTTAACTGAAGCAAACAAGACACCGAGCGAAGAGACGCGCCTAAAGCACCTATCTGGTCAGTTGCAATTACAAGCCTGTTGACTCCCATCTCTCTCCAGTTTCCCCCAGTTCCTCTGCTTGTGGCACCATGAGAGACGCAAAAGTTAGATGACAGAGTTTCTGCTGTCAGCAAGTTTATGGGTTATCTTGGGCTAAATTTGGTGACTTGGGTGTCACTGTTTTCAGTGTCATCTTCAGGGCAAGACTCCTCCTGAGGCCTTGAACAATAACTTTCTGTTCTCTGAAGCAATCTGACATTGCACAGAGGAAAAACCTGAAACAAAATAAGTAATCAACGTACTGAGCTTTCCCTGCCAGGGGCAGCTTTAGAATGTCTGCGTGAGAGGCTTCAGCACAGCCACATGTTTGGAAGAGGCTGGAGCACCTAAGGATTGTATTACAGCCAACATAATGTATTTAGTTAGAGTGTATTTTTACGGGGGAAGTTTCAGGAGGAGTTATGGAAATTTGTGGGGCTAAAACTGCCCCAAACCACCCCTTGATGTACCAGTTCCCCATGTAAACCCCTGTATGTTGCAGTTCAGAAAGAGGAAGATACAGTTCTTACCACCAAGAAGCTTACTATTCAAATGTGGGAAATTTTTTTTCTTTTCTCTTTTTTCTTTAGACAGGGTCTTGCTCTGTCGGCCAGGCTGGAGAGCACTAGTGCAATCATAGCTCACTGCAGCCTTCAACTCTGGCCTCAGGAATTCCTCCTGCCTCAGCCACCCGAGTAGCTGGGACTGCAGACACACATCATGACCAACTAATTTAAATTTTTTGGTAGAGATAGGGCCCACTGTGTTGCCCTGGCCTCAAGTGATCCTCCTACCGCAGCCTCCCAAAGCGCTGGCATTACAGGTGTGAGCTACCTCGTCCAGCCTGGATGTATGCTTTGAAAGAAATCAGAGAACACACAAAAGGCCTAACAAATTCAGGCAGCGCAGACATGGGCCAGCCGCAGGTGACAGGTGCGTGGAGGACAGCCCTATGTCTGTGGCTTCAGAAAAGCGTCATGGAAAAGTAAGGTTTTGAAGTGTGAATAGGTAGGCGAGGGGCAAGTGCGATCATAGGTGGAGAAAAAGAATGGGTGAGAAAATTCAAATAGACATATTTGAAGACAGTGCATTGGGCAGATTAACTGGTGGAAAGGAAGGTATGTTCAGGAAATCACTTGTTATCACCGATTCATTCTTTCATTCAACAAATATTTATTGCTCACCTACCAAGTGCCAGGCACTAATCTAGGTACCAGGGGCCCAGCAGTAAATAATGCACCCTAAAATGTAAGGGGTGCCGCCGTGATTCAGCTCTGGCAGCAAAGCTCTGCTCTTCATTTCTGCCTGCAGAGAGGGATTCCCATTTCAGGCCATGCCTCGGAGCAGTCAGACGCACCTGCCTCCCCTGGCCATCGCCCGGCTCCTCTGACGTGAGGGCAGACACAGGAACCCGGCGATCGCCTCTGCTCGAATAAATTACCGCCCCATCATCTTCATGCATAAAACATGGCACAGGAGGCCAGGGCAGCCCAGCACAGCAGCTGCCTTCGGGCCAGTCGGGAGTTAAGGGAAGGGAAGGAAAGGCAAGTTACAAGATAAAAGAAGTCAACGGAAACTTCGAATACTTAAAAAAGAAAGAAAAAAGAGGTTTCTGTTTTCTTTTTCATTTTTATACGACTGGACTTAGCTTCCGGCATCGCTGCAAGACCCTTTTGCTGCTTTGCCATGAGCAGGTTTTAGGCCGCTCTCTCGGGACCATGGTGCTACCTTCGCGATTACACTGGATCAGAAACAGGCCATGGAGACACAGGATCCGGAGGCGGCAGCTCAACCGTGAGTGCCCGGTGGGCATTGCCCACTCTCTGCCTTTGTTTTCCACACTTGCCCGCAACGCACTCCTGTCTTGCGTCCTGGAAATCTCCCCAGTCTTTCCCTGTTCCTCCCGTCTCCCACCTTCCTGTGCTCCCTTTCCCAGCGGACTTCCCTGTTTTCTCCCCACTCCCTCTTCCTATTTCTCTCCCAGCCCTATCCTAATTACACGTAACTAGATCCATTTTGTCTCAAGTGTGAGCACGACAGGGCCACAGGGCCTCTTCTCCATCTAGATGGAAAATACAAATAAATATTTCTGTGGGTTGAGGAGTCATGTGGATTGGAATTTTTGTTTATTACAGTGGGGAAAAAATGGAACATGTGAATCAAACAGGTTATGAGCCATGTAGCTGGATGAGGTGAAAGTCAAGGACCAGTGAGTCATATTTCCTTTGAAGGACCCAGTTGTATGCTTCTTAAATTATCAAACTCACAGCTGAGTAGACAGGAACTCTAACTGAAAGGGAGTTTTTAGCATTGGAGTAATCTGAGAATGAAAAAGAGTTCCAAGTGTATGCCAAGACCATTTCCCATGAACAAGTAACAAACGCCTGTGTGTCTGTTGCTGGAGATGTTTATGTATCTCAGATGTTGCAAATTCAAATGGCTGTAGGGGCTGGACTGCCAGATAAATGAGTGAAAGCGGTCTGTTTTCACAGGGATAAGGAATGGTTCACTTTCTTCCTGTGTCTGTTGTGAGAAAAATGATAGCGAAACTGTGATGATAAATTCCAGCTGACACTTGGCCTCGGTATGAGGAAGCAACAGGGAGTGGTGGAGAGTGAAGCAAGTGGGAAAATGTGTCACAGTGCAGCACCCACCATTCAACACCATCAGAAGGCTTCCATGAGGAATGGGGTGATAGATTTTCCAACTTTTCAAAAAAAGCAAGAAATACCAATTTCTATGTGAAACCTCTCAAATTTAAATGTTGACTGCTTATTCTTTGAATTTTAAATATATAATGCCAGTGTCCTGAGGCAAAATGTGACAAGCCCTGGTTTATGTGCTGGGTGCTGTTCTCATTAAAAGTCCATCACACAGGCCAGGTGCGGCAGCTCACGCCGGTAATCCCAGCACGTTGGGAGGCCGAGGTCAGCAGATCACCTGAGGTCAGGAGTTCAAGAGCAGCCTGGCCAATATGGTAAAACCCTGTCTCTACTAAAAATACAAAAATTAGCTGGATGTGGTGGCAGGCACCTGTAATCCCAGCTACCTGAGAGGCTGAGGCTGGAGAATCACTTGAACCCAGGACGCAGAGGTTGCAGTGAGCAGAGATCATACCACTGCACTCCAGCCTGGGCAACAAGAGTGAAACTCCAACTCAAAAAAAAAAAAAAAAATAGAAGCCCATCACACAGTGTTCTTTACGCCTAATTATAGGTTGGCAACTCCTCCTTATTTGTTAAAAGCTCCTGGTATAGACAGTTAAATTAAGATGAATGAGTGGTTTAGAAACACATGTCCAACATAGTCACGGTCTACTAGTTTAGGAGGCAAGCTGGGCTGGTTGGATTCCAAATGACAATTCAAAGACAAGGAAATAGTCTGCACTAAGCAGAATACTTCTTTTTCTTTGAAATAACTGACGAAGCCGTCAATAACTTTCTCAGGGCCTTTCCCTTCTTGCTTATGGTTTTTTACTTGTGCCTACCTTAAATTAAAACTCCAGTTTTTGTGAAACCTCATTCTATATCTATAGAAAAATACTTGCGATCCTACAGTTTTTATACAATACCTCCGTGGTGGAATGCATCACTGAGAAAAGCTGGATTACAGACCTGCATGGTTTCACTAGTACAGATGAGAAGTCAGCCTATACTCTTAAAACAAGAACTATACGTGAACAGCCTGCTTTACCACAGAGATTTACTTAAATGTTGAGCCTAACATCTGAATACTGCACTGATATCTGCATAGTTTTCGTATAAAATGATATATGAATCGATGCTGACTGTAAGCTCAACATGAAGAGGCTGGTACTGACCTCTTTGGCATAGCGTCTAAGGAAGGAATTCTGACATTCTTCCAGGTTGGTCAAGAGCCCTGCTGCATGAGAGTCAGTGTGACTTAGAAATAGGAGCAGGATCAAGTGACATCTTTGGAGGGTTGCTTTTTCCAACTCACAAAAGATCTGTGCGTGTTTACAGGCAGCAAATTAGAGAAAGTGGAAAGGAAGAAAGAGTGAAGACACCCGGCAAGGGAAGGAAGCTTATCACGGCAAACATCAGCCTGCAAGGCTGGCCCTCGACAATATTCTGCAACTGCTAAAATCTGCTTTGATAATGTTTCCTGTCTTCTTTCTCTGAAGTTTTTCTCATAGGTCAGCATTCCCTCAGCTTGAGGACTCAAGTTTCATAACCCTTTGGGCTTATTCTGTCATTAAGAAAAATAAGTTAGTAAACCCCTTTCCTTTAAATACACAGAGGGACCTTGAATGGCAATAGGAGGGACATGTGCTACCACTCTCCATTTCCATGCCTACGCAGACATTGTTAATCAACCACAGCTCTCTTTTCCTCCCAAGGAAACCAGGCTCTGGCTTGGAATCCTTTCCAATCCAGTACCTTAGGCTGCCATGTCTAATCAATTAGAATTGCCTCATTGGTTGAAATTCATATTTGCTTTCTAACACCACAAGTTTATTGTCTTAAAACAACATACTTTTTTTAATCTTATAACTTGCATGGGCATGAATTAGCTGGATTCTCTACTCAGGGTCTCCCAAGACTGCCATCAAGGTATCCTCTGAGACTGCAATCTCATCTGAGGCTCAGGGTCTTTTTCCAAGCTCAATGGTTGTGGACAGAATTTAGTTCCTCGCAGTTGTAGGCCCAAGGCCTTCAGCAACTAAAGGCCACCCACTGTTCCCTGCCACATGACCCTCTCCACAACATGGCAGTTTGCTTCCTCAAGGCCAGCAAGGATCTTCTGCTGCTTATACACTCCTCTCTAAAGGGCTCACCTGATTAGGTCAGCCCATCCAGGATAATCTCTTTTTTGATGAGTTAAAAATGGACTGATCAAGGACTTTAATTACATTTGCAAAATCTCTCAGCTTTGCCATATAACGTAATCTAATCACAGAAGTAAAATCTCATCATATTTATACCCAAGGGGAGAAAATTACCCAGGGCCTGTGTGCTGGAGACAAGAATCGTGGGGCCGTCTTCAAATTCTGCTTCCTACAAAACCTAATTGTCATCTTTGCGATAGAACTTGGATTTTGAGCTAATGGAAAGTTTTGGGTTTTGGGGTTGTTTTGTTTGCTCATTTGTTTGTTTTCGTTTTACTTTTTATTATGAAAACTTTCAGACATTCAGTAAAGTTGAGAAAATAGTATAATGAATCCCATATAGAATCCCATATATCTATCAACTAAATTGAACCATTGTTAACATTTTGCCACATTTGCTTCATCTACCTTCCTGTTGAAACATTTAAAAATAAATCAGACATTATGACATCTCTACACTAAATATTCTAGTAAGAGCGTCCCTAAAAAATAAGGACATTCTCTACATAACTGCCTGATAAAATTGACAATAATCCCCACGTGTTATTTAACACCCGGACCATATTCACATCTCCCAGGTAAGAACCAATCCGTAATATGCTCTGCATGCCTATTGTAAGGATTAGTGCCGAGTTTAGAATAAGGAAACTGAGACCAGCATAAGAAAATTAAATGCCCATCAATGATAGACTGGACTGGGAAAATGTGACACATATACACCATGGAATATTATGCAGCAATCAAAAATGACGAGTTTATGTCCTTTGTAAGGACATGGATGAATCTGGAGAACATCATTCTCAGCAAACTGACACAAGAACAGAAAAGGAAATACCACATATTCTCACTCATAGGCGGGTGAGAAAAATGAGAACACATGGACACAGGGAGGGGGGTACTACACACTAGGGTCTATTGGGGGCAATGGGGGAGGGACAGCGGTGGGGGGAGCTGGGGAGGGATAGCCTGGGGAGAAATGCCAAATGTGGGTTAAGGGGAGGAAGGCAGCAAAACACACTGCCATGTGTGTACCTCTGCAACTATCTTGCACGTTCTGCACATGTACCCCAAAACCTAAAATGCAATAAAAATTTAAAAAAAAGAAATCATAAACATATTTATAATTTATGTATACATAGAATTTCTAAATTGTTAATTTATAAAATACATATAATATGTAGTCTGATATAAAGACTCAGAAGTGTAAATATATTTAAATAAAAATATTTTCAAATGCAAAAAAAAGAAAATTAAATGCCAATTTATTCAACTCCCAGGCGAGGTTCCATGGTCCCGGGCAAAGGGACCAGGGAAGTCGTGCTTCTCTTCCTAGGGCGTGGGGTTGTATAGGGAGTGGAGGTGGTTGACTGGCCGCGGAGGAAACAAAGCGGAGGTGGTCTCATTGGTTATGAAGGGACTGGGCACGGACCAGGTGAGCCGCCACTGGCAGCCAGGCGGGGCTGCTGGCAAGTGGGCTGGCTGAGGACGTACGGGGCAAGCTGCCATAGGGCAGGTCTCGGCGGGATTTTTTACCTTTCGGCAGGGCCGAGTGCCCAGTTTGCTGATGAGTGCAGGACTGAGATTGTAATGCGGGAATGGGTGTGGGGAGGCCGCGTGGAGAGGCCAGAGGCTGAGTAATGCGCTCAGAATGGTGACATAGTTTTCAGGTACGGAGAGGAATGGCTGTGTCCATTTGGCCCCCGGCGAGGCAACCGGCCTTACACCCATCACCCTTAGCAAAACACCTGGCACCTCATCTACTCAATAACCATTCCGGGTCCATCAAAATTAAACTTATATTAAAGCAATGGATCTCAAAGTCCATCTCCCCTATGCCTTCCTCACTTCTTTCACCCCAGAATCCGTAATGAAATATTTATTTTCTTTTCTAGTCCATAGCAGTACAGTAAAAACAAATAATCAAACCAAGGTATGAGAACAGTAATGTGTTACTCTTCTTGGGAATATTTGAATGTCAAAAGAGGCCAAAGATTACTGCAAAGACACACACGTGTGATGCTGAGCAGACATTTGGGAGGAGGGCCTATCTGATGCCCCAGAAACCCTGTCAAGCTGCTTACCTGTGACCTGCCCAGGTAAAGAGGAGTTCAAACAGAGCAACAGCTCAATGGGGGCCTGGGCCTTCTGCCCGATGACAGCAGGGCCGGGGCAGGGAATAGGAAGGAGAGGCAGGCACGGATAACCGGGTGCCCCGTGTTGGTCTCCCACAGTTGGGGGTAGGGGGCTTTAAAGGAAAGAAACCCTGAAAAGTAAACAAGCTTTGACAACAGGGAGATGTGGCTTCAAATCTTACTCCAACAGCTTCTTACCTGTTGGCCTGTAGGCAATTTATTCTACCTCCCCAAGGGTCCACTTCCTCAAGCTAAAAAGGGTTATTATAATGATACCACCCTTTGTTACTGGGGGGATCAAAAGACATGAAATACGTCAGGTGCCTAGCACAGTGCCTGGCAATGTGGCTATCGGGAACCGAGGGCCTACAAATGCCAATAGTGGCATTTGAGGCAGTATGAAGAGCTTACCATTGCCACCTCCAGAACTTTTCCCAAAATACCAGGATCAACATCATACTGGAGAAGACATACCCGTCTTCCTCAGCCATGCACCACACCACACAGGAAGCAACACACACACACCAGGGAAAACCAATCCAGGCCCTGGGCGGGGACTGCTGTTCTTCCAGGAAAACAGTGTTTACTCCACAGAGGACCTCCAGGTGTTTTCCAGACAAGTAAATGCAACCAGATGGCAGAGCCCATGTGGAAATTATTGTTTCGCCTCTATAAAAGTTGAACTCTGGCCTGGTGTGATGGCTGACGCCTGTAATCCCAATGCTTTGGGAGGCCAAGGCCAGGAATTAGAGACCAGCTTGGCAACATAGCACGATCCCATCGCTATACACATTTTTTTTTTTAATTAATGAGCATGGCGGTGTGTGCCTGTAATCCCAGCTACTCAGGAGGCTGAGGCAGGAGGATTGATTGAGCCCACGAGTTGGAGGTCACACTGATCTATGATCATGCCACTGCACTCCAGCAAAAGCTGTCTCAAAAAAGAAAACCAGTTGAACTCTGTTAGGTAGAGCTCTGATGGAGGAGGCTGCTGATGAGCACTGTTTGTGGGCTCCAATCAAAGGAATGGAAATGAGTGTTCCCTGTCCCACTGAATAGATGCTAGTGACAAAGCTGACATGTGAGATTAGGGAATCTGCTGTCTCGAGGATACCACTGGTAACTTCTTCCCAGTGTCAACGTGACTTAATGGTCTCGTTTCGCTTCCTTGGCCGTTTTCCTGACTCAGTGTGATGGCATTCTTAACCGTGACTGGGCAAGGGGACCTGGTCAGGCAGCAGTCTGACTCCCACAGGCCACGCACCGGACAGTGTCTCGGGCTATGGGTGTGACTTTGAAGGAGAGCTCTCCTGTCTGCCGCCATCCTGGGCTGACAATTCTACACTAGGAGGTAAGAACCCAGCGGGCTACTCCTCACTGCATGTGCAGCTCTGGAAGCCACTCCGATTCACAGAAAAGCTCTTAGATTTTCTTCTAAATACCTCTGTCTTCAGATGAGAAGCTGAGGCCAAGATCTCGGGGAGGCAGAGGGGCCTGGGTTAGGAAGAATATGCGGACAGCTTTCCCAGAGTCCTCCTGCTGCACAAGACCACACTCTGCAGATGGCCCTGGCCTGCAGAGAGATCCAGCGTCAATTTACAGGGCAGCCCAGCTTCCTATCGGCTTTCTGTCCTGGCTTACCTGTTATCTGTCAAAGGTCAGGCCTTGGCGACACTCCTGTTTCTCCCCAGGTCTCCTCCCCCCTGGGATTTTGTACCTGCACTGGGAGGCCCTATGGTTACAGACTGAGCTTTTCAACGTAGATACAAACACCCAAGTGTCCCAGACCACAGCAGAAACTGTGTTGCTGTCTCTCCCAACTTGTTCATTTGGTCTCTTGCTGCTGTTCTGACCATCGGAATTGCTAGTGACTGACAAGTCCCTTGTGCTGCGATTTTAGGCTTCAGACTAGACTTCACTGCTCTGAAGTGGAGAAGAATATACCAGGCAAATTCCTCTCTTGGTTTCTGTTTCCTTTAAGCTATAAGCTTAAAGATTTGAGAGGAGGTCAGTGGGGGGGTTACCCTAAGTATAAAACAGAGAGAAGCCTTTTAGAACATTCTGTATAATTCATAGGTCACATATTTTCCTGGGTTTCAGTCTAGACACCTGCTAAATTTACCCACTAACAGCCAGCTGGGCCCCACAAGGCCTGGGTTTCTCCCCAGTCCTGAATCGTGTTTACCAACAGATCTGCCAATTACAGAGAATGATACTGCATTTTGTTTTAGGAACCTAGTGTTTATACTGGCATAAAAAATATTTACATGCCTTCAAACATGGTGTTACCTATTTTCTCATCATTCAGAAGACGAATTGCTTCTGTAGAAGGCTTACCATCCTCCTTCCTGCCTGAATGATTAAATCCATGAGTACAATTGCCAAATGCCCAATTCCAGTTTATACTGTCAAGGAAGAAAAACGATGGGAAACTGGAGAATGGAAGGTACTTTGAATAATTCAAGGAGGTCCGTTGGTTGAGAAAGTGCTCTCTCTCTATGTACATGATCTGGACAGATATTGTAGCTGTCTCCAGCCAAGGATGGACAAAAGAGAGGGTGTGGAGGGAAAAGGAAAGGAGAGGAAGAAGCAGCAAATATAAATTCAGCTAACAAACGTGAAAACGAAAACAGCAGGGGGATTAGAGAACTCAAAGCCTCGGTGGGTTCTGAAGTCCGTAATTCTCAGGTTGTTTGTTTCGTGAGGGATCTAAAGAGCCCTAAAGTTAATCAGCACAATGATAACTTGGTCTCTGGTTGGGAGCAGAAAATTACCAGAAGAGCCAATTCTCCCAGAAGCATGAAGCTCGTGTATGAAGTTGGGGTAAGGAGGATCGTAGGGAATGGAAAGCATGTTGAAAGATGTTAGCCTAGATTCAACCCACCATGGGTTTCCCTCTGAAATAGCAAGATCCAAGAAATTGTTTCACTGCATTATAATATGTCAACTATATACACATACCCTGCCCCTCCTGCCCTCCTCCCACAGTTGTCCAAACTTTGACCTTGGGCACTAGCATCAAAAAATAAGTCTTGATTTTGTTTTCATCTGACACAAAGCTAATATGCCCACGTTGTATAAAAATCAAACCGTACAGAAACATACAACAGAGAAAAAGTCACCTAGAATTCCCAGCCCCGACCCTGTACGGCATAGCATTCCCATTTCTTTTGTAAAGTGTAACATATAAATATATTTTGGTATAGTTTTTGTTTTAAAACATTATCCATTCTCTACACATCCAAAAATAAAATTAAATAAACAGGTATGAGAAAAAACGCAAATTGAACGCAAACAGAAACCAATCAACTAGATTTCGAATGAAGAGCACAACCACATGGAAGAAAAAGAAACGAATTAATCCAAGTGACATTTGAACGCAATACTTGGGCTAAATATCCTCAGTTAAAAAGCAAAAAAAAAAAAGTAATAAAAACAATCTTCCACTCTGTTTAGCAGATTAGCTTTGTGTAGACCACAATCTTAACAATTCTAACACTATTTTGTGTATATTAGAACTAAGCAAACAAGTACCTAATGGCGTATGGGAACAGAGTTCTCACTGTGGGAGAGGGCAAGTAACCAATGTCAAATGGGTGAACACAAACAAGAATCCTATTTGTTGCAGTGCAATTAGAATAATCGAGATTGACAGACAGTTATTTCCTAGCTCTGTCCACTCGAAGGTCCTAGAAGCAGTAATGCCCAATAGCGATGAGCAACCTAGTACCCAGATCTTGGTTTTCAAATGTCACTCACACCAAAAGAAATGAGGGCTCCCCGGAAAAATGCTGATTCTAGGGCTGGAGCAGTTAAAGCACACGATGAGCCTGAAACATCTTGTGCCAGAAAATAAAGAAGTGCTCAAAAAATTAAGGGAATCTGTCAAAGGATTTGGGAGCTGCCTTGGAGGGGTTTCTACTGGCAAAACTGGGACAATGTGAGCATCAACTAAACAATGATGTTAATAGATTATAGCCCTTTAAGTTAAATAATTATTTTAAACATTAAAAATAAGAGATAAAACCGTAAAACTTTTTTTTTTTTTTGAGATGGGGTCTCACTGTGTCACCCAGGGGTGTGGAGCCTCACTGCAGCCTTGAACCCCTGGGCTCAAGTCATCTTCCCACCTCAGCCTCCCAGGTAGCTGGGACCACAGGCATGTGCCACCAGGCCCAGCTAATTTTTAATTTTTTGTAGAGACAGAGTCTCACTTGCCCAGGCTGATCTTGAACTTGTGGGCTCAAGCAATTTTCCCATCTTGGCCTCCCAAAGTGTTGACCTAAGTATATTTTTTAATGGGATCAGAATAATACCATGTTCTGCAACTTACTGTTTCATTTTGCAACGTAATTGGGTAACTTTGTATGTCCATAAATAGCAATAAATTTCTTCAGACGGGATCTGTAGAGCCAAATCCAAATGAAAGCTTGTAGAGTTTGGGGCACGTTAAGTGTATCTAATCTGATTCACTTAACTATTTAAAAATGATTCTAACTGTAAAGCGGATTGTACTGGGTGGGAACTGAACTGTCCGTGTACTTACTTATGGAGACCGACGTCTGTGACTCTACAGCCATGCTGTGTTGCCCTCTGTTTCCAGATGGAAACTGGGCTATCTCAAAGCTCAGGGTACTTAGGAGAAGGTATGCATACCTATTTTGAAAAAAATTACCCCTCACACACCCTTCGAAGGGGAGATCTTTTTATCCTCCACCAGACAGAGGGTGATTTGGAACAGGACCATTTCCAATCCCCTCAAGGGCTGGCTCCAGGGTGCCTGGTTTCTGAGGCATCAGAGAGGTTCTTATGCTTGGGAGCAGATGGCTTAGTACGTATGTCCATTACAGGGTGGGAAGAAAAGAGGCACGCAAAGCCTGAGCCTGCAGAAAGAACCAGGTTATATCAAGAAAAGCAGAGTCTGAGATACGTGGTAACACTTTGAATTGCTGCTGCCCAAAGCTTGTTCCCTGAGGCTACAAATTGAGTGAAATTAATCCAGTCCTTCAATTTTCAAGCAGGTGAAAAAAACACCGTAAAGGATTTGCTTGCTGATACTGTATCAAAGGGAGGACAGTAAATCCATGTGAGTCGGCACAGAACCCCAAGAGTTCTTCCCCCCTGGACCAAGGGGAAACTTTACTCCTATTAGGATGGTTTGAAGGGGAGAGAGAGAATACTCTTGAACTCAGCAGAGAATACAAAAGCAAGTGTGTGTGTCTACGAGCAACCCTCTAAATGGTATACATGGTGAAGAAAATGCATCAGATGTATTTTTAAATGTTTACCAACATTTTCTTATTCATGTTTCATATAAAGTTGAAATAATCATACAGTAAATATCCATATAACCACCACCTACATTCTAGCATTAATAATCTACTGTACTTGATTTATGGCATGCCTCACCATATGTCTATGAATCCTCTGATAAATCTTATTTTTAATACTTTGTAAGTAAATTGCAAACATCTGTATACCTTATTCTAAACACTCCGACATATAAATCGATCTTTGTTAATAGTTTTAAAGAAATTAGTCATGTTTAGTGAGGTGTAATTACATAGAGTGCAATGTACTTTTTAGGGTGCAGTCCTATGAATCTTGACACCTACATACCTGTAGTCATGTGACCACCACAGCAATGAAGATACAGAAGAGTTCCATCGCCCCAGACATTCCTTCAGGCCCCTTTGGAGCCAGTCCCTTTCCCCAGCCCTTGTCAACCAGTCATCTGTTTTCTGTTCTTATCGCTTTGGCTTTTCCAGAATATCTCATAAGCCGGGTGCAGTGGCATATGCCTATAGGCTCAGTTACTCAGGAGGATGGCTTGAGCCCAGCAGATCTGGAGTGTAGTGTGCCCTGCTGATCAGGTGTCTGCAGTAAGTTCAGCATCAACATGGTGACCTCCTGGGAGCGAGGGATCACCAGGTAGCCGAAGGAGGGGTGAACTGGCCTAGGTCACAAACAGAGCAGGTAAAACTGCTGTGCTGATCAGTAGTGCAGTCGTGCTTGTGAATACCCAGTGAACTCCAGCATGGGTAAGTAGCGAGGTCCTATCTCTTTAAAAAAAAAAAAAAAACAAACAGAATATCTCATACATGGAATCCTGCAGTATGTAGCCTTTTGAGTCTTGCTTCTTTCACTTAACGTGATACGTTTGAGATCCCTCTGTGACGTTGCGTGCACATTTATTCCTCCTCCTTGCTGAGTAGTATCCCGTTATTGGATGCGTCCTTATAAAGTATAATTATCTACAAGGGGTAAGATCTCTAATCACCAAAAAGCATGAGTAAACATGGTCATCAGAGGGGACAGCCCCTGAGTTCCGGGGCATTCCAATTCTATCCACAGCTCTGGTTCTCTCTCAGGGGAAGCTCTGAGCAAACAAGGGACTCTGAACCCTCCGAGTCCTGCTCTACCTCATCTGTACCCTGAGAGTATCATCAGTGGCAGCTATGCAGGGAGAGTTTATTCAATCAGCAGTAGATGATTATAATTCAGAATGTACTGGGCCAGTTGTCAACCCTACATTTTTTTTCTTTGTTGCTGTATATGATTACACAACCTGTACACAAAACAGAGCTCTTTCCCCCCATTTAAGACCTGGACCCAGGCTGTTACAGACAAGGAGAGGCAGCAGGATACAGAAGAACAAGGAGGTGAGAGATGCTACAGTGAGCGTACTAACGGTTCTGTGAAGCCAAGACCCACTGGTGGAGGAACCAGGAGTCCCGCTGGGCTGGAGAAGCTTTCTGGCTTCCCTGGTTCTCCCACTCCATTTTCTTTCCCTATCTTGAGTTAAAAGTCTGTGTTTTCAATCTAAAGCAGTAACATCCTGCACATGGCAGGAAAAGAATGAAAGAATTTCTTGATCTCTTAAGAAAACCATATAGCTTAACTTCATGTTTTTAACCCAACTTTCAACTGAGTAGCCCAGACATCCTTATAATTCCCTCAAAGGAGAAAAAAAAATCAATTTTTTTCTAGTTCCCGGCAGCAGTTAAAAAATGATGTCTGGTTTTTTAGGATGAGAAGCATAATCTTCAGGGCAAGGTTACGTATCTTTTCCTTCGCCTCGCTCCCAGTGCTGTCTCTATTTCTGTATCGCCCGAGAAGGTGATGTGGGGCACGAAGGGGCCCAGCTCAGGTAGGGGACTTGTATCCTGGTCTTGCCCCTGCTCATCTGGGAGGCATCAGTCAGACCACTGACACTCTCAGCACAGCCAGTACAGGAACATTCCTTTGTGTCCAGGCCAGAAAATTTTCTTGGTTTCCTATCCACCCCTTTTCTCCTTTCCCTTCCCCTCCCTTCCCCTCCCTTCCTCTCCTTTCCCCTCCCTTCCCTTCCTTCCCTTCCTTCCCTTTCCTTTCCTTTCCTTCCTCTCTCCCTCCCTCTCTCTCTCTTTCTTTCAGATGAAGTCTCACTTTGTTGCCCAAGCTAGAGTGCAGTGGTGCGATCTTGGCTCATTGCAACCTCTACCTCTCGGCTTCAAGCATTTTTCCTGCCTCAGCCTCGTGAGAAGCTAAGACTGCAGGCACATGCCACCATGCCCGGCTAATTTTTGTATTTTTAGTAGAGATGGGGTTTCACTACGTTGGCCAGGCTGGTTTCGAACTCCTGACCTTGTGATCCACCCACCTCAGCCCCCCAAAGTGCTGGGATTACAGGGATGAGCCACAGCGCCCGGCCTCCTTACTTTACTGAGAACAACCTCTCCCAGGACTCTGCCCCCGCCAGTTGCACTCATCAGTGGTGTCTCCTCTCAGTCCCGGCCGGAGCTGGGTTCTCAGCGCCTTTCCTTACCTCATCTCACATCAAACCAAATCCACTCCTCCCCATACTTCCCCACCCTAGTATGGACCAGACGAAGGGCCCTAATGTGCCAACCTGATAAAATTGATTAAAACTTCACATTCTTAGGGGTGGGAGTGATTTCACACACGTGATCTCATTGGGCACTCACAACCACCCTGGGAAGCTAGAAGGTCCTGTACTGTCCCTGCCCCCCAATTCTTTTCTTGTGTGGAAACTGAAGCTTAGAGAAAAAAAGAGTAAGACAGGGCCTCTGTCATTTACTGGGGGCAGTATTTGTATCAGGCATTGTGCCAGCTCCTCTGTCGGGCATTATTTCACTCAATCCTCAGTCGAGCCCTGTGAGGTTGGTAATAGTATCCATTTTGCAACTGAGGAGGCTGAAGCTTAGAGAAGTTAAAGGACTTACTAAAAAGCACAGGCCACCGTGTGGCGGAACAGAGCCAACATTCAGACACTCGTGTGCAAGTCCACAGCAGGTTTTCACTGCTGGAACTAGGGCTCAAGCTCAAATCAATCAACTCCTAATTTTATGCTTCATCCAGTGCCCACTCTGTCTCTTCAGAAAAGGCACCCTGCCATTCTCTCCCCACATCTCAAAACACGGGTCTGGTTGAAACGCACACAGCTCTGGGAGGCTCCTAGAGGCAGAACAAGGGCTGGCGTGAGGGGCAGCTAAGGAGGTGATTGGAAACTGCATCTTCCTGCTGTGTTCAATGTCCAGGTATCTGAGAACACAGTGAAGGATAATTAGCCGAATGTTCAGATCTCTGCAAAATAACCAGTCCTGAGTCCCTGAATCCTTTTTTAAGCAGGATGAGGGTGGTAGGCAGCACTCAGAAAATCTGAACCCGCAGTACCCTCGGGCTTAGAGCTGGTGGGGTCGTAGGCAGCCAGCCCACCTCCAGCGGACAGTGCCCACCAGGGTGTGGCTCAGCGGCCCGACCGGAGCACCTGTGCCCGCCTCGGCTCCCGGGCGCATCTCCGGGGATTCCTGTGGGGTGGTGCCCTGGCCCACGGAACTGGCCTCTTCCCTCCTATTCGGTGGGGTTCCCAGCCTGGGGGTGTCTGCTGACCACTGCGTTTCAGAGCCTAGGCTGAGGTGGCCAACTGGGCGGGACACGAGCACCTAAGTCTCTGCGGGATTTGGTGACTCGCACGCGGGGAGGGGGCCTCCTTCTCCCCAGCACTGGGGCGCCCCAGGCCGGTCCCATGCTTAGCAGAAGACGCCCCTGCCACCCCGCAAGGGGCCGCTCCAGCGCGCCAGCTGCAGCACGGCCACCGCGAGGCCGGTGACCTGTTTCCCGGCAGAGCTGGAGCCCCGATCGCTTTTCCTTCTGCGCTGCGAGTGAAGAAACCTACACGGCTGCACCGCACGTCTGTATTTAGACCCTGGGCTCCGACCCTCCCGCGGAGGTCAGCTCGAGGACTTTCCTTTCTGAGGCTGGGGATGGGTTTGTACCTCACCCTCCACCACCCTTGGGAACCCGCTGCGGGCTGGGTGGCTCCGCAGTCCCGTGTGCTAAGTGCTGGCCTCTCGGTGCTTCGGCCGCCTTGTCGGCAAAACTAGGCAAATCGAATCCACCCCTACGCGATTGTCGTTCGCATGAAGATAAGGCACGTGGAAATATTTTGTCAGCTGTGCAGAATCACCCAAATTATTTTTCATTATTTTAAAAATAGAATGCATAGGCAAGTCCTTAATGAGCTTACTCTGTTTTGTTTTAATATCTGGAAATTGGAAGAGCTGCTTATAGGAGACTTGGAGATCCCAGAATGTTTGCCTGAGTGGGGTCTTTTGGCCTTGCTGTGTCAGGACTTGTGAGGCCGTGATGTCAGTAAACCAGCAAACAGACCCTCACACCTGAGCAGCCTGGGAGTGGTCCAGGGCCTGCAGAGCATGAGAGTGGCCCCTTCTCAGCCTCCTCTCCCCTGGAGAGCACTCCAGTTATTATTTATTTCCTCCAGGCCTCACCCTCTTATCTCCTGCCGCTTCCTTTCAGAGGCAATTCTGCAGCATGCCCAGGATTCTCCTCTGTTCTCCTTCTTTAAAGTTGTCGTGGTCTTGCATTTTAGACCACCGTCATCTTCATTTGACAGTGAATGGTCATAAATTCAAAGAAACTGCAGAATTCATATTCTGAAATTCATATAAATGATTTCTTTAAAAGTACACATAAAACTCTTTTCACTTTAAAATATACAGAAAAAGAAAAATGGACAGCTTGCTCAGGGTAACAGAGTATTTGCCTTCTAGAAATTCTGAGGCTTCTTTTCTTTAAGGATAAACAGGAAGGATTTCTAATTAGGGTCTCTATTGTTTCCATATTGAGCTTCCAACGTGCTTTAGAAGGTTAATCTCTTTAATCCACCCTTCTCAGTCCTTTATTTTTCATTGGATAAGCGCAGTTAAACTTGAAACCATCTCTATGTGACTTATCATAAATCCCAATTAATGAGATCTCAAATAATGAACTTCGCTGTCATTTATACAGCGTGGCAAAATGTATACCTATATAAATATCTAATAAAAGCTCCCCAACAGCTAAATGCATCGAAGGGAAGCAATTTTCCTCTCTTTTGCACACAATGGCTCTGATTAATCATACAGTGCTGAAAAATAAGAAACCTTTTGTGTAGCTTTTAGTGATTTTGTTCATTCTTTAGTTTCCACCTGTGAGCAGCTTTCATTTATAAACCTGTCTCGCCAAGCACAATGCTTTCAAAAATCACTTGCCTGTAACTCAAAAACAAAAAACCCAACAATCTTTGTAATTTTCAATCCACGCAATTTCTTCAGTTGCTTTTGCTGAGTACATGTACAATTTGGTTTTGAAACACCATGCATCAAAGCACAAGCACATCATCCCTTTTGAGTCCTGAAGAAGCTCGTCAATGTTTCCCACATTTCAGTCTCCTACGGCTCTGATTCCTGATCCCTAAGGAAACCCGCCCCCTTACTCTTCCTGAGCAATTGCTCGCTGGAGGACTAAGTGAAGGGAGTGATTGCTCCTTCAAGCATAAAAATGTTGTCTTCCAAAGCCATGTTGCGTATGCATAGTCATGTCACAGGAAGTTTTTCTTTAAAACCTTATGTGCATTTTCTTTAATTTGTATGGTTTTCTCAAGTTAACATTCAGTTTTTGTTTTACAGTTATATTCTAAAAACAATTTTTTTTTTGCCTTAGAAATTCAGTTTAAATTAAAAAGAACTTTTGTTTCTTTCAAGGCACAAATAGTGCTGGGAGGGGGTGGGGGGTAAACTTCTCTGTCCCTATCATTTTTTTTTTTTAAAGGTCCTGTTGCTTTTACACTTCTAACCCAAAAAAGCCTCTTCATGCACCCAATGTTCCCCTAACTTTAGGCTTCCAGAGCACTGTTATTCAACACAGAGTTTCTATATAAATCCAAAGTACTATCTCCAAATGGCAGAAACTTTACCACCACAGGCCCTTACTGGAATTTGTCTAGAAGAATCCTAAAGCTAAATAAGTAGAAGCTTCTAAATTAACTTTTCCTCCCCCTCCACCCTCGTGACCTTATCTTACTTCAAATTTTTTGTTCTATTTTTTTTTTTTAGACAGTCTTGCTCTGTCACCCAGGCTGGAGTGCAATGACACAATCTCAACTCACTGCAACCGCTGCCCCCCAGGTTCTAGTTATTCTCCTGCCTCAGCCTCCTGAGTAGCTGGGATTACAGGCACATAGCACCACGCCCAGGTAATTTTTGTACTTTAGTAAACAGGGTTTCACCGTGTTGGTCAGGCTGATCTTAAACTCCTGACCTTGTGATCTACCCACCTCAGCCTCCCAAAGTGCTGGGATTACATGCATGAGCCACTGCGCCCGGCAGTTCAAATTCTTAAAACTCCCACCACCCACATGTACACCAGGATCTGTGGGTGGAGCGGGCATAAGGCAGAGAGGGCTTCCCATTACCATTAAATAAATAAAGAGACCTCTACTTACCAACGCTGTCCTCTCTTTTTTTCTTGACTCTTCTTTCCTCCATTTAGTATGAATATTTGGAGGTTAAACTGGGCAGGGCCCCATATGTCTGATGGCTCACCCATCTACATGCCACCTGAAGTCACAAATTTGGCTTCAGAGA
This sequence comes from Saguinus oedipus, assembly GCA_031835075.1. Classification (NCBI taxonomy): domain Eukaryota; kingdom Metazoa; phylum Chordata; class Mammalia; order Primates; family Cebidae; genus Saguinus; species Saguinus oedipus. Next base: position 4,021,071 of record CM063172.1, on the reverse strand, counting down.
ATGTTGTTGAGCTGAAAGAATGGCAACTTCAATTTTCTTTTCTTTTTTGGGGGGGATGGAGTTTTACTCTCGTTGCCCAAGCTGGAGTTCAATGGCTCACTGCAACCTCCATCTCCTGGATTCAAATTATTCTCCTACCTCAGCTTCCTGAGTAGCTAGGAGTAGCTGGGATTACAGGCACCTGCCAGAATGCCCAGGTAATTTTTTGTATTTTCATTAGGGACAGAGTTTCACCATGTTGGCCAGGCTGGTCTCAAACTCCTGACCTCAGGTAATCCACCTGCCTTGGCCTCCCAAAGTGCTGGGATTACAGGCATGAGTCACTGCACCTGGCCTCAATTTTCAATAAGTAACTAGAAACAGAGAAAACAGATTTCCAAGTCATCAAAGAAAACCCATGGTGAGAGGGATATTAATGGTTTAAAACAGATATAAAGGCGAAACTGAAGGGAAAGCATCGGCAAAATCTAGAAACGATATCAGCCTCAACTAAGTCCGATACTCCACTGGCTCTTTGGACAGAGTAGGGAAGCATCAGTTACAAGTTATGAGAAACAGCACTGCAGTACTGACTGGGAGCAGCCCGAGGGCTTTCCTTCTGCTCTGAGGGTCAGCTGTAATCCCAGGCATGATGGTGGGGAGAGGACTGCTTGAACCCATGAGTTCAAGACCAGCCTAGACAACATAGTGGGACTCTATCTCTACCAAAAAAAAAAAAAATCAGCTGGGTGTGGTGGCACACACCTGTAGTCTAGCTTCTCAGGAGGCTGAGGTGGGAGGATGGTTTGAATCAAGAAGTGTGGGGCTGCAGTGAACCATGAACTCACTCCACTCCAGCCTGGGTGACAGAACGAGAAACCCTGTCTCAAAAAAAAAAAAAAAAAAAATCGAAGGTACCATATGAATTATGAATTATATGTGTTATGTTAAAAAATATATATTTGTCCTGCCAGGCGAGGTGACTCACACCTGTAATCCCAGCATTTTGGGAGGCTGAGGTGAGTGGTTCATGAGGTCAGGAGTTCGAGACCAGCTTTGCCAGGATGGTGAAACCCCATCTCTACTAAAAATACAAAAATTAGCCTGATGTGATAGCAGGCACCTGTAACTCAGGAGGCGGAGACAGGAGAATTGCTTGAACCCAGGAGGCAGAGGTTGCAGTGAGCTGGGATTGTGCCACTGCACTCAAGCCTGGGTGACAGAGTGAGACTGACTAAAAAAAAAAAAAAAGAAAAAGAAAAATACGAAAGGGAATATTTGTCCTTCAATTACGAATGATTAAGCAAACTGTGGGTATATCCATACAGTGAGATACGACTGAGCAATGAAAAAGAACGAACTGAGACATGCAACCACATGGATTATTCAAAGGCATCATTTTAAGTGAAGAAGCCAGACTCAAAAGGCTGCATACTGTATGATACCACTCAAAAGATTCTAGAAAAGGCCAAACTGTTAGACAGAAAGTGAATAATTGTATGGCAAGGGCTGGTTAGAGAGATTGACTACAGAGGCACGAGGAAACTTTTTTTGTAGGAAGTAACTCTTCCATATCTTGACTGTGCTGGTGGTTACACTACTGCATATATTTGTTAAAACTTGTAGAACTATGCGCTAAAAAGGGCGAATTTTACTCCATGTAAATTACACCTAAAAAGAAATGTATCTAACCCCATCAAATTTACGGGTTTATTTCTACATAGTTACAGACCTTTTTTTTTTTTTTTAAGTTTAATGTTTATCTTTCCCTTGGCGCCAACTTTCTCTTATAAACCAGTTACTTGATCTGAAGCACGAAGGAATTTAGGACTGTTTATGTAATAGGGTGGATTTCAATCTGTCCTCTCATGACTCAGACTATAGATAAACTCCTCAGCTAAATCTTGGGACCCTCCACAGTCTTGCCACATTTACCACAACTTTAATTTTTTTTTTTAATCTGTTTCAATAATTTTCTATTTCTGTAAGTTTTTGGGAGCAGGTGGTATTTGGTTACGTAAGTTCTTTAGTGGTGATTTGTGAAATTTTGGTGTACCCATCAATCAAGGACTATACACCGAACCCAACTGTAGTGTTTCGTCCCTCACCTCCTTCCCCTGCTTTTCCCGAGTCCCCAAAGTCCACTGTGTCATTCTTATGCCTGTGCATCCTCATAGCTTAGCTCTCACATATCAGTAAGAACATACGACGTTTGGCTTTCCATTCCTGAGTTACTTCACTTAGAATAATAGTCTCCAATCCCATCCAGGTCCCCGTGAATGCCATTAAATCATTCCTTTTTATGGCTGAGTACCATTCCATCATGTATGTATGCCACAGTTGCTTTATCCATCCACTCATCGGTTGATGGGCATTTGGGTGCCACAACCGTAATTTCTATAATCCCCTTGTGTGACCTTTCTCAGACAGAGCTGGTCTCCTCTCTGCCTCTAGAACTCAAAGTTCATGCCTTTTTTCATATAGTCACCCTGTCCAAAAATGCATGCCTTTTCCTTTTCTTCTTCCTCCTCCTCATCTCACTCCTATTACCAATAAATATTCATGAAATGAGCACTGCCCTGTATGCAAAGGAGACAGAGACTAAACTAGCTGGATGCAGTGGCTCACACCTGTAGTTCCAGCACTTTATGAGACCAAGTCGGTGGATCGTGTGGTCAGGAGTTTGAGACAAGCCTGGCCAACATAGTGAAACCCCGTCTCTACTAAAAATACAAAAAAAGTTAGCCAGGCATGGTAGCGGGTGCCTGTAGTCCTAGCTACTTGGGAGGCTGAGGCAGGAGAATCACTTGAACCCAGTAGGAGAATCATTTGAACCTGGGAGGTGGAGATTTCAAAAAGCCAAGATCATGACACTGCACTCCAGCCTGAGCAAGAGAGAGATTCCATCTCAAAAAAAAAAAAAAAAAAGATTAAAGTGGACATAAACCTTGTCCCCAAAGAGCTTCCAGGAAATATGGTTTATAATAGCATGTTAAAAGTTGTTTTGACAATATTATTTGTGAGTTTTATTTTCTTTTATCTCATTGGGGCTATCTAATTTTGGGCATGAATACCTGTTTGGTTGTCCGACTTTTGGAAGTGGCAACGAGACATTAGGATACCAAAAATTAGAAATGACCAGTATCAGAAAGGAACTGGTGCATGGAGATACCTTGTGGAATCTCTACCAATGGCAGGTGCAGCCGTCTTATCTATGCTAACGTTCTCATTCACGGCAAGAATCAAGTTGAATATCACACTGACTCGTTGGATAGCACGGGAAAATTTACTCTTGGAGAAGCCCAATTAATTGCAATGAGCAGATTCTAGGAGGAAAAACACAACCTATCTACGCAAGGTTTCTGCATGTTTTATGTCAAATCCTGCTTAGTTCTCTTTTCATTCTTTAAGTCAGAAGGATCTTTTGGCTGAGGAACAAGTGTTCTTTCCTTCATGTACAATTTTCACTAACACATAAAGAGATATTTTGTTTATTATAAACTATTCACTTGGTTTATTATCCGAACAGCAAATTAACATTGTCCAGAGAAACTTTAAATACTAGCTGATTTATTTTATTTTGTTTTATATTATTTATTTATTGTTATTATTTTTGAGACGAGGTTTCCCTGTTGTTGCCCAGGCTGGAGTGCAATGGTGCAATCTTGGCTCACTGCAACCTCCACCTCCTGGGTTCAAGCAATTCTCCTGCCTCAGTCTCCGTCGTAGCTGGGATTACAGGCGAAGGCCACGATGCCCAGCTAATTTTTGTGTTTTTATTTGAGATGGGGTTTCACCATGTTGGCCAGGCTGGTTTCAAACTCCTGACCTCAGGTCATCTGCCCACCTCCCAAAGTGCTGTGATTACAGGCATGAGCCACCGCGCCCAGCTTACTAGCTGATTTTTAATAAGACATATTGTGATTGATAATATTGGAAATAATTTTTAAAGAAAAACAAATGAGACATTAAAAATACCCTGTAATCCCACTATCTAGATATAACTATTAATATTTTGAAGTATGATTTCCTAGTTTTTTGTTTATATATATTATATATAATAGCTGATATCATACCATATATCCAATTTTGGTAGTCTTCTTTCAATTTATGTAATATAAAAATGTCCCCATGATAATATTCTTCAAAACACTGGATTTTTAATAAGGTAGCTATAGTATATCATCATACAAATATATCAAAACTTATTTACATCTCTAACTTTCACTAGAATTAATATCTTTATACAATTATTAGCTATGTTCCTGATTATCTTCATAGAAAAGACTGCTTTATGTTTGATCCTAGAGTATAAATTTAAGGCTCCTAATACATATTGCCAAATCACCTTCCTTGAAAGTGGTAATAATTTATCCTGAGAATATAACAGTATGCCTGCTTTCTTAACAACTATGCCACATATTAAAATATTTATGTTAAAAAATATGCACTTGTCAAACATGGGACCATTTGGGCATTAACAAGAATAATGCTTGCAAAGGATTAAAATACATCAAACATAAAAATCTATGAATTCCTAATGAAACACAAAACATCACTCCTCGTCTTTGAAGGTTGCCAGGACACTAATTTGTTATTCTAAATATATATTTTAAAAAGATTGATCACATATTTGTCCCTTCTTTCCTGTTTGAACTGTACTTCAAGCTAACTAAATAGATGATTAGAAAATCCCAGGTAATAGGTATATAAGTAATAATAGAACTTACACCATCACTATTTTGTAATCCTCATGAAACAATGCATGGAGACAATGATCATCAATAGATATCCAAACGCTCAATGGAAGGTTGTTGGGGAACTTTATCATAGAGAATTCCAAGTGACATCACCTGTACCCACAAATCAATCTTAACGTCATGACAAGTCGGTCAACCAGGCGCGTGCTTGAGGATTCGATGACTATAGTACCCTGTAGTACCACTGATTATCCTGCCAAAAAATGGACTGGAATTTAATCAAATCTAACTGCATGTAGATCTTACTACTGCTTTCCAGGAAATGCAAGGAATAGAAGAACAAGCTAAACATTACTGGAGGATGCAATTAGCACAAACCAAAATGTGGAAAATTCTACAGAGCAAGTGATACATTTTCTCAATAAATACATACATAGTATTTGTTGGGAGGAGTGAGGGGTATAATCAAACAATTGGTTAAGGAGAGTTCTATGCAGAAAAAATACCTGCTTTTTAAAAATGGAGAAAGAAAAACAGGATAATAAAATCTTATTTAACACCTATTTGAAATCTAATATCCAAGAAATATCATAGGCAAATTCTTTTCCTGGTGATAGATTATTCTGTATATGAGTGGGTTTGCTTCCGTCAAAATTTAAAACATTTTATGTTTCTCATTTTCCATGAGGAACATATCTCAGTTTGCTCCTTTCTTGTAAAGCATTTAAGAAGTCTTGGGCCGGGCACGGTGGCTCACGCCTGTAATCCCAGCACTTTGGGAGGCCGAGGCAGGTGGATCACGAGGTCAAGAGATAGAGACCATCCTGGTCAACAAGGTGAAACCCCGTCTCTACTAAAAATTAGCTGGGCATGGTGGCGCGTGCCTGTAATCCCAGCTACTCGGGAGGCTGAGGCAGGAGAATTGCCTGAACCCAGGAGGTGGAGGTTGCGGTGAGCCGAGATCGCGCCATTGCACTCCAGCCTGGGTAACAAGAGCGAAACTCCGTCTCAAAAAAAAAAAAAAAAGTCTTCTGAGCCAAGATCATTGATCACGTTTGAAACTGCAAGATCCACTCAAGCACTCGGGGTAGTAACCAGCAGGTGGCGCCACTTTACAGCTTTTCTAAACCCAGCACAAAACACTTCAGACTGAAATAAGCAAGGGTGAGAGCAGTCACAGCAAACTGATAAAGTCACCAAATACTCAAGCTCAATGCGAAGGCTTCCCTAGGAGATATTATGAAATGACCTGTATTTGTAATGTTCATCCTACCTGCTGTCATCCCTCAGGACTTGGCGATTTCGAGCAGAAACGCGTGTTTTAACTATTCTGCTAAGAACCAAAATATCCATTTTGAGCTTCTAAAAGAGTATTTCTATCATAGGCATCCTAAAAACTTGACTGAACTTCGTTTTTCTTTTGAAACCAATACAAGCCCGCTGGGCTGTGCCGGGGTCCACTCTCCCTCACTTTGCTGGCCCCTGCATTCCCATCTGTGGAAAACTGTCGTGGGCCAACTGAGCTCCCACACCGCACGCACCACTGTCCTGGGTTAAGACACACACAAGAACTGTGGATCACAACCTGGCCCTCTGGGCGTTTACCACTTGATTACTGCTGACCACTTAGAGAACAGATGAGAACTAAAACTGAAGGGCGCTGAATAGGAGTGCTAGGCGTGGCCAGGTGAGACCAGAGGGCCAAAAGGGCTTTGTGGAAGGCAGGACAAGTGAATTCAGTCTTAAGAAAAGAGCCGATTTAAATACATACCAAACGGAAGAAAATCTGGGGAGCACTAGCCATTGTGTGCATCAACTGCGAACTCAAAACCTGTAAGCAGGCAACAGAAATAAGCAGGCCGTCTAGATGTAGGACAGTAAAGAATGGGGAGGACTGTGGCAAACAACCGGGTTTTGCTCAGCCTAAAAGGCATTAAATGCCTTTTTTTTTTTTCTAAAGAGTCTTGCTCTGTCACCCAGGCTAGAGTTCAGTGGTACAATTTTGTTTCAGTGCAACCTCCACCTCCCAGGTTCAAGTGATTCTCGTGCCTCAGCCTCCCAAGTAGCTGGGATTACAGGTGCCCACCAACACACCTGGCTAATTTTTGCATTTTTAGTAGAGATAGGGTTTCACCATGTTGGCCAGGCTGGTCTTGAACTCCTGACCTCAAGTGATCCACCTGGCTTGGCCTCCCAAAGTGCTGGGCTTACAGGCATGAGCCACTGACCGAACCTGTCTTCTGCCATTTCTTTTTTCTTTCTTTTTTTTTTTTGAGACGGAGTTTCGCTCTTGTTACCCAGGCGGGAGTGCAATGGCGCGATCTCGGCTCACCACAACCTCCACCTCCTGGGTTCAGGCAATTCTCCTGCCTCAGCCTCCTGAGTAGCTGGGATTACAGGCACGCGCCACCGTGCCCAGCTAATTTTTTGTATCTTTAGTAGAGACGGGGTTTCACCATGTTGACCAGGATGGTCTCGATCTCTTGACCTCGTGATCCACCCGCCTCGGCCTCCCAAAGTGCTGGGATTACAGGAATTTTTCTAATTACAAGACAGAAAAGCAAAACTACAAGAGTTTGAAATTTTAATGTCACAGCTTTTTGACGAAAGTTCATAATTACAGCCAGGAAAAAAGGGATGAACCGGTTGAGGGAACTTTATTATCACCAGACGCAAGCCGTTTGTCCTGTGTTGCTTGTGACGCGAACTCCATCTCTAGTTAATGTTCCCAGATTCACGAATATTTCGTCATTCAAAGATCAAACGCTTTATTTTCCTTCCGTCTCTTTCCTCTTAGCGTTTCAGCAGCAATCAAGTCATGCTGTGGAATGCTTAGTACAGTAACGAATGTCACGAAAACCGAGCATACAGCTCATTTTACTTCTCCTGAATATAGTTCCTGTGGTTTCACCTCAACACTAATGCAGGGGATGCATGCCATCCTCATTCTCTACTTTAAATCGCCGAGATTAGCTTCAGGGATCCAGCTTCCACTCAGTCTAAATTTGTCAACATTGTGGACTTATTTCATACAGTTCTGAAACGATAGTTCAGAACTATATGACACAAGCCCTGCCCTAGGCCTCAGGAACTACTGGAATGAATCGTTATTTTTTTATTTTTAGGGCTGGGTGAGGTGGCTCATGCCTGTAATCTCAGCACTTTGGGAGGCTGAGGCGGGTGGATCACAAGGTCAAGAGATTGAGACCATTCTGGCCAACATGGTGAAACCCCGTCTCTACTAAAAAGACAAAAAAATTAGCCGGGTGTGGTGGCGCGTGCCTGGGTAGTCCCAGCTACTCAGGAGGCTGAGGCGGAAGAATCACTTGAAACCAGGAGGCAGAGGGTGCAGTGAGCCAAGATTGCGCCACTGCACTCCAGCCTGGTGACAGAGCAAGACTCCATCTCAAAAATAAGAATAAGAATAAATAAATAAAAATAAAAAATTAGCCAGGCGTTGTGGCACATGCCTGTAGTCCCAGCTATTCCAGAAGGCTGAGGCAGGGTAATGGCTTAAACCCGGGAGGTGGAGGTTGCAGGGAGCCAAGATCCTGTAATTGCACTCTAGCCTGGGTGACAGAGCGAGACTCCGAATCAGGAAAAAAACAAAAACAAAAAAAAAACAGCAACAAAAAATAAACTGCATTTTTAAGGGAAGGCTTTCCAACCATGATTGACTTCATTTTCTATAGGCTCATGAAAGTCCCCCACCCCCTCCCGTCCCCCTCCTCCTTCCTCTATGAGTACCCTGCAAAACCTCCATGAAAAGCTAAAGAAGGCGGGGCACAGTGGCTCACGCCTGTAATCCCAACACTTTGGGAGGCTGAGGCGGGTGAATCAGCTAAGGTCGAGAGTTCAAGACCAGCGTGATCAACATGGAGAAATCCCATCTGTACTAAATATACAAAATTAGCCGGGCCTGGAGGCACATGCCTGTAATCCCAGCTACTTGGGAGACTAAGGCAGGAGAATCGTTTGAACCCAGGAGGCAGAGGTTGCAGTGAGTTGAGATCACGCCATTGCCCTCCAGTCTGGGCTACAACAGCATAAAAACAAAACTGCACCGAAAGAAAAAGAAAGAAAGAGAAAGAGAGAGAGAGAGAGAGAGAGAGAGAGAGAGACAGAGAGAGAGAGAGAGAGAGAGAAAAAGGAAGGAAGGAGAGAGAGAAAGAGAGGAAGGAAGGAAGAAAAAGAGAGAGAGAGAGAGAAAGAAAAGCTAAAGAAATGTACTTTGGGAGGAATAAGCAGGAGAGGGACTTCCTCTATTTCCTAATTACTGTAATACTATTTGGCATCGATTAGTAAACAAGGTTTGAAAAGGAAATGAGGATGTGGTAAAAGTGACGGAATTGTCCCACAGTCTGTGCAGAGCCAGGAGGATCTCACGAATATCCTGGTGGGTTAAAAATGACACAACGTAAGGAGCCAGCAGTAGACTTCGTAAACAGTGTTTCACCAGGCTGCGTGATGACGCCGCTCTTCCCTTCACCTCCCATCCTGTCAAACGGTTTTGTTATTTTGTACTCATTGCAGAAGCTGATGTGTAAATGGTGTGTGTGTTGCCATGACAACCCAGCAGCAACTGGCCTGGGCTTCATAGCGGAGAACAAACGTGCTCTTGACACGATGCTTATCAGAATTTGCCAGACAGTTTTCCCTCCTGGATTCACACAAAAGGTTTAGAAGCCTCCTAACTGCATTCAGAGGAGAGACAGGCTGAAATTTCGCGCTAGGCTCACATGAATGATGACATTCTAAAGCTCCGATCCCCTGCTGAAGAAGTCGTGTTCTAGTCTATCATTTCAGTACACTGGGGGCAACTGTGGATAATTAGAGAGGACCATGCGTAAATGCAGCAAAAACGTCTTGCTGATTACCGGGACTGGGCTTCTGTTGACGTTTCATGTGACACGTAACTATCTCTGCCTTTAATAAAAGGTCCCTGTGACTGCCCGTGTTCTTATTCCCATTTTGGCTTGTCAAATTTGCGTGGAGGTGCTGTACCAAGAGAAAAACGAAACCCAATAATGCAGCTGAAGTGAAGGATCCCTCAGGTCCTTCTCACACTCTCGGGGGCCCTGTTTTGTCCTTGTCCCTAGCGACCAAACAAATGCGACTCACGATTATTTGGGCCATGTTACACACACCTTCCGATTATTTAGGGACGGACTGTCTAAATTTTGGAGTTCTTTGATTCCTTCATTTCTCCCCCTTATCCTTCCCACTCCTGCTGTTACCTGCCATTTTGCCAACATCTCTTTCAGAGGGCAAACAGAGGAACAGAAACGCACAATGGTTAATTTGACACTTATCAGCACCCCTCCAAAGGGTTTTATTAGGAAAATGGGAACTAGTGAAATGACTTATGGAGATTATCTGTGGTTCATGCCAACCCTTTTTCTGGAATCACGGGTAATCTGTAGTAGGCTCTATTTCAAAATAACTTTTATCAGTTATCTCATTCTTCCAGTAAGGTAGCTCATAAAGTCAAATAAATACCAGCTGCTTCTTTGAATATAAATCTTTCTGTCTCTCAAAAAGTGAGAGCTATTGAGGTGTGAGGTGGAAAAGGTACAGGATTGTAGTCTTGTTTGGATCCTACTCACCAGTGGCAAGTTGACCTGTTAAAAGGAAAATTAACTACATTTGGGTTCAGTACAAATGTCAGCCATGTCTTCAAGCAAGCAGTTTAAAGCTCACAGATTTCCGTTACCTCATCTGTGAAATAAGAGAACTGAACAACATTGATTCTAAGGTCTGCTCCAGGCTGAAAATTCTGTTTTCCTCTGGGAATTCTGGAAAGCCTAAGCCCCAACCTTGCTGAAGCATTTTGATAAATTAGGGTTAAAAAATACTAGGATTAGCCCTAAGAAAGAATCATCCAAAAAACCAAAATCGGCACTGAAGCCCCTTCCAGTCCTACATCTTTGGCCTGCTCCCCAAAACCTCCCTCTGCCTCCATCTCTTTACCTAACTCTTCACTCCATATTCTTTTAAAATAAAAACGCAACAAAGAAACTGCAAATGTCTGGCTTGAAATATTAGCTTCCTTAAATTCAGAGTTACATGAACTCTAAGCACCATTTCAACACTCACTTTCTGATTTGAAAATCTGGTATTAATTATACAAAAGAGCCAGTGCAGAGAACTCCTATAGGTCCAGGTCACCAACTTGTAGTTTACCAGCCCACAGATGTTTTGTTGGACCCACGCGAACAATTTACATTTCTTTAAGTTTGGTTGTCAGCATTTAAAACAAAGATTTTGCATAAAAAATTCAGGTGTTCAGTGTCTATTTATATAACTGGCAGAGCTGATGAAGACGGGCTCAGCTCCCCGCAGTCGCCTGGTGCTCAAGGTGCTGCCCTTCCAGTACCACAGTCCACACCCACTATAGCCTCATTCATTTCCCCTGCCCTGCCCTGCCCTGTGCACAGGGGAGTTGCAGATGCTTGACTTACTGGCTCCCTCAATGAACACCCACCATCTTCAGACCACCACTGAAGAATCACTCTTCTAAAAAAAAAAAAAAAATCACTGATCTTTCAGAGAATTCACCCTGAGAATTATTCAATCAAAAGTTAGAGCTTGTCTGGGGGGAAATCTGTGCTTATTTAATGGGTTTTAAAAAAAAAAAAGCAAAGAAAAAAGTAAAAAAGTAATCCGAACATCAATGACAGCTATTTAGCAGGTGGGATGCTATTTTTGCTTATTCTAATGAACACTCTGTGTCAGACAGCATTCTGCAGGTGCTCAGCTCTCTGGAAGAAAAAGAGAGGAACCCCCTGCCTCAGAGATGGATTGATAAGTAATCAGACCACTCTGATTAACAGACTAACTAGCTATCCTGCCTCCTCATCCTACCCCCAACTCCACCCCGTATGGATGCAGGGATTGTGCAATCTGTTTTTTTCTTTTTAAACAACTGTGTTAAGATGTGATTCATAATCTATAAAATCTGACCTTTCAAAACATACAATTCAGTGGTTTGTAGCATATTTGTCAAGTTGAGCAGCCATCATCACTATGTAATTCTAGAACATTTTCACCACTGCAAAAGGAAACCCTGCCCCCATTAGCAGGCACTCCCCATTTCCTCTCTCCCCTCCCCCCAACCATAGGCAAGCACTAATCTAATTCCTTCTCTCTATGGATTTGTGTATTCTGGATATTTTATATAAATGGACTCATATGATCCTAAGTCGCATTTCGTTACTGATTTGTTTCAATTAGCATGTTTTCAAAGTGCATTTACTTTGTAGCATGCACCGCTACTTCCATCCTTAGAGCCAAATCTTATTCTATCATATGGATAAACCACATCATGTTTATCCATTTTCTCAACTCATGGACATTTAGGTTGTTTTTCTTTTGACTATTATAAAAAATGGTACTGTGAACATTTGTGGACAGGTCATTATGTATATATGTTTTCATTTCTCTTGGGTTTATACCTAGAAATGAAACTGCTGGACCATGTGGTAATTCTGTATTTAACTTCTGGAGGAACTGCCAAATCATTTCCCTCAGCGGCTGAACCTTAATATTCTCACCAGCAACATAAGAGCTTCAATTTCTCCCATTCTCATGAACATATATTACCTATTTTAGCGTGACCATCCTTTAAGATGTCATCAAGGTTTTAATTTCTGTTTCCGTGATGACTTTGAGTATCTTTCTATGTGATCATTAGCCATTTGTATATCTCCTCCGGAGAAATGTCTATTCAAACTCTTTGCCCATTTATAAAATCTGGTTATGGCCGGGCACGGTGGCTCAAGCCTGTAATCCCAGCACTTTGGGAGGCCGAGGCGGGTGGATCACTAGGTCAAGAGATCGAGACCATCCTGGTCAACACGGTCAAACCCCGTCACTACTAAAAATACAAAAAATTAGCTGGGAATGGTGGCACGTGCCTGTAATCCCAGCTACTCAGGAGGCTGAGGCGGGAGAATTGCCTGAACCCAGGAGGCGGAGGTTGCCGTGAGCCGAGATCGCGCCATTGCACTCCAGCCTGGGTAACAAGAGCGAAACTCCGTCTCAAAAATAAATATATATATATATCTGGTTATTTGTCTTTTTTAGTTTTAAGAGTTCTCTATATATTCTGGATACAAGCCCCTTATTAGATGTGTGATTTGCAGATATTTTCTTCCATTCTGTGGACTGCATTTTCATTTTCTTATTAGTGTCTTTTCAAACACAAAAAAATTAATTTTGATGATATCCAACATTATCTATTTTGTATGTTGTCACTTATGCTTTTACTGTCATGTCTAAGAAATCATTACATAATGGCAGGTCACAAAGAATGACTCCTGCATTTCCTTCTAAGAATTCCATAGTTTTAGCTTTGACATTGGGTCTACGGCCTGTTTTCAGCTAGCATTTTTCTGTGGTGTGAGGCAGGGCCACGCAGTCCATTTTTAATAGTTAAGAACGTGCTTCCCTTCACATGCTCCAGCCTGTGCTTTGTCAAAGATGTACAAATGTGAAACTGTAATCCCAAGAAACAATACGCTCTGCTTGGATTCTCAGTGTAATAGCATCCAATTCCCCTCACACGTTAGAGTGTGACACAGGCCAACTAGATCAAGTTTTCCTTTGTGGAAGAGCAGACTCATGTCACTTGAGGACTATGTGATGTATTCTAGAGTTCAGATACAAGATCCAAAGTAATGTGGCTGTGATGCCTGGAGCCCTGGCCATCCCCATCATCCCCAGTGTCTCACCAGAAGACTGTGTCCTGAGACACTGCTCCTCTTGGAAACATTCTCTTGATTCCTAAATTCACATCTCTTTACAGACATGCACACACATATATACCTGCATGTATATATACATATGTGTATGTTTAGATATAAACCCAATTCCTAATTTTTAAAATATTAAAACATGTAACCACCATTTCTATTGGCATTCCCATCCTCCCTCCAGAGCTCTATTGCCAAATTCTTCTTTTCCAGTGAGTCATTGTAAAAAAAATTTCTTTTCATAGATTCTGTAGGTGCAAAAGTGAAGAGCAGGATGAAGTAACATGTGAAGACATTTGAAGACAGAAGATATAAGGGACAGACTCAAGCAGGTTCCCAGCTAGAGGGAACAACCTTTACGAAGCTTTCCCAACCACCCAGGCACAGGAGCCATTCTCCGTGTCCCCACGCTACGTGCACTTGCTTCTACTGGAGCATGCACGGGTATCATTTGTTGGCAGTGGTGTCCCCCGCCATGACCTATGTGCACCTCAAAGGCAAGAAGTCCATCTTACTAATTTTTGAATCTCATCCTGTCTAGTGTCCCTTGCAGCACCAGAGATCTAGCAAGCACTCAAAACAATGCTGGCTTAATAAACATTTACTGAGTGGAAGTGGAAGGAAATCTTTTCTTTCCTGTTTGCCTGAATAACGTAGTTGCTAGCCTCCAGGATTTATGTATCACCGGCTTCTACTTACAAAGCCCCTATAAATCCTGCTGCTCCCATAACCCAATCCTAGTATGGAGTTCTAGTCAAAAAATGCCATCTAGCAAGAAAAAGTAATTTTAAAGTAATTCTAATTTCTACTTGAATCTCTTGAAGAACACTGTCTAAGTTCATTTTGTTTTGTTCTAAAGGAAAAACTGACTCTCTGTATTCTGTCAAGAAAAGGGGCTCATTCAGCTCATGGCTCTACAGGCTGTACACGGATCTTGGCACCAGCATCTGCATCTGCTGAAGGCCTCAGACTGCTTCCACTCAAGGTGGGAGGTGAAGGGGCCAGCTCTGCAGAGCTCACAGGGTGAGAGAGGAGGAAAGGGGGAAATACGAGGGCCAGGCCCTACCAACCAGCTCTGATAGGAAGAGGGGACTCAGAACAATGACTCGGTCATCCCCAGGGAAGGCATGAGACTGTTCAGGAGGGATCTGCCCCCATGTCTGGACACCCCCATCAGCCCTCACCTCCAACATGGGGGTCAGATTTTAACATGAGATTAATGGGGTACAAACATTCAAACCACAGCAAACACTAAAAAGAATTAAACTCATAACCTGGTGAAACATCTGTAAACATTTTCCATTTGCTTTCTCTCCAGTTTTCTCTTATCTTCAAGCTGTTCTTGATCCTCCCCACTTCCTCCTAACTCTCCTGGAAGCTCTTCTGGGCATTCCATTCTCCCACACTCTCCTGCCCTATGCCTCACCAGCAGGCCTTTCCCTGCCTAGCCCAGTGCAGTAGAAGGCTATGTGGCCCCTTTGCTTAGACACAGTTGGGTCCCCACCTCCACCCACAGAAAGTATATATAGTTCTTTTTTTATCCCGCTTTTCTCCCAAAAAATAATCATAAAGAATTTGTGGAATGCTATTCTCTGATAATATCACTTGTTATCTCATGAGTTAGACAGACTGTATGGGAGAGCGTGAAACTTTACCACCATTTATAACATGGTTTTTGTGGGAAAGGCTACTGTACATGCTGAACAGCTGATTTACAAGCCAACTTCTGGAATACAACTTCTTCGTAAGCTGGGGGCCATCTGGGGGTAACTGGCTTGGTGGTTTCTTACTCTTTTGGTTTTGTGGTTTTGAATGAAGTCTGATCAAAGTTAAAATGGAGGAAACATTTCCTACTAATTCACTGGTACTTTCATGAACCTCAGGATCTGGCAGAAGTATTTCCGGAGAAAGGTGGACTTCAGAATCGTAAGGTGATTTCTAAGGCATTTCTGTTGCTTAATCCACTAAATTAACACCTCAGGCTGGAGTGTCTAGGATTCAGTTATCAGAAAGAGGAAAGCGGATTCAGAGAAACTGTTAATCAAGATAAAGGTTGACAGGCAGAGAAGCCAGGGGTGAAGAACCCTGCGTTGAGTCTGACCTGCTTACAGATGCAGGTCTCCTCTCGTTTTTACACTGGTCTTTGTAAGCTCCTCCTTCCTTTGCACTCCCTAGTGCTAGAGGCGTGCCTGTCCCCAGGAGACCAACATCATTTGCTCATGCATTTGAATCCAAGAGCAGCGGGATGCCACCAGCAAGACCCTGCATCAATCAGACCTCCAGTCCCTGCTTTTGTTGCCTTCTCTGAGGTCCGGCAGCCGTAAGCGTGGAGCAGAGCCGTCCTGTATCAGCGTCCTGGCTCCATCTCTAACAAGCTGCATGGGCTCAAGCAAGCCATTGACCTCTCCCTGCCTTAGTTTCCCCACATACCAAGTGGAAAGCAGCCCCTGCTCAACTGCCAATAACAGGGCTTCGCAACCCTGGCATCTCCCTGGGGGACAGAAGGAGACCACAGATGCCAACAGCTCCTCCAGAGCCATCATCCCGCCTATCTCACCAAACTTCCTCGGCACCCTGACCAATTTCCACTGCTTTCACTCTTGAAGCAGATGTCAGAGAGGCCATGTTCTTCGGAAATCGTCTCCCGCTCCCTTTCATATCTGAGATCTCTTACTGTATTGGTGTCCTGTTGCTACCGCAACACATTACCCAAAACGCGGTGGTCTAAAACAGCATGATTTTACTATGTTCTATAGGCCAGAAGCCCCAGATGGATCTTACGAAGCTGACCTCCAAGGATGCCCCCCTGAAGCTCCAGTGGATCCTGTCTCCTCACCCCTTCCCGCTTCTAGAGCCACCTTCGCTTGCAGCCACAGCATTTCCGCCTTTGCCTCTATCCTCGCTTCTCTCTCTCTGACTGAGCCTCTCCTGGGGACCCTTTTGAGCACATCAGGCCCTCCTGCATGATCCAGGGCCATCTCCCGTAACTAAATTACATCTGCAAAGTGCCTTTCACCACGCAGCTCGAGAGAGTAACATGTGGACGTGTTTGGAGGACCATCACTCAGCTACCACGCTCGTCTCGGCTCCACAGTAATAAATGAGACCGATTCTTACTACTGAGTTTAAGAAAAATGGTAACAGAGGCAGAAACAGTTCCGCTTGACGTTTCCGTAAGTTCGATATACTGACCTCCAAGTTTCTCTTCAAAGAATCAGTACGTCAGTACGTTCAGTTCTCTTATTCTTTAATTCTCTATTTTAAAGTTTAACTTCCTTTTAGTTTCAGTAAGCAACATTTTCCACCAGTTCTAATCAGTAGCTCCCATCTGTTCCCCTGGTCTCCCACCCCGTCCTGACTCATCCTGGTCACCTACTCTGGTCACCTGCTTTAACCCCTGCTTACCTGCTAATGACCTGCCCATAACCGTCCTTCCCACCAAACTACCCACCTGCCACTCTGGCTCCTACCCCTGCTCCCTTTAAAACAGTCAATCGGAATTAGCTTAGACTGTGCGGTCTAACCCTAGCCAATAGGGGAACGATAGAACTGTAAGGGTGACCTTCATCAGGAATATTTACCCCTTCCCCTCCCTTGTCCAGGGGTGCACTCCCCATTGTTCCATCTGTGAGCCACACCCTTCTATAGAAGTAAATTGCCTTGCTGAGGAAATTTATATTCAAGTGCTACCTTTTTTGCGGTACCAAAAATTTACATGTAACACACAGTAGGTATTTCCAGCATTGGCTGCCTGGGATGATGCCAGTAAATATGATAGGAAATAGAGGTGGGGAGGAAATTGGGGGTGGGGCAGGTGGGGCTACAGCGTGCTTACTTGTTGGTATGTCATATTTGAGATCCCTCCAGGAGATCAATGTGGAAATGTCTATACCGGTAGGAAGAACAGGTCTGGGACCGGGAGAGAAGCCTGGGCATGGACGTAAATGCAGGAGCCATTGACAGAGAGGATACGATGGAAGCCATGGGGTGCCTAGGATCGAGAAGGAAGATGGGAGATGGGGAGGACAGGCAGGAAGGGCCAGGAATGCAAGGTGTCTGGGGAAGAAGAATAAGGTCAGAAAGCATATGACTTTTAGAGAGGCCAAAGGAAAATGAAGTACTAATTATAAAAATAATACTTGCCTGCGTATCGGTAAAGTGATACCTCACTTGATCATGTCCTGCTTATTATGTATATAGGGGAAACCCACTCATTTTATTTACGGTTACATTTTCCAGTGTGTCACATTCACAAAATTGACCAAGTGAGGATTTGCCACCGTATTGAGCACCCATGGTGAGCCAGGCGCTGTGTCAGTAATGAGGACGGGAAAATGAATCAGCAGGTCCTCTGTGCTCATTTCTCCAACCCACAGGGTTAGCCCAGCAGCATCGGAGAAGTGACCTCCCCTGAGCAGCAGACCCCTACCCGGGTGGACTAGAAGACTCAGCTTAGTATGCAGACACAGAGTGTCCTCTGGTCATGGTATGTTGCCTTTAATAGGCTTTTCTTTATCTACTGAAGACATTAAGATACTGGCCATTCTCTCCAACAGCATTAAGAAGACTAATAATAATAATAATAGTAATAAAAGTCTGTGTCACCACAGCTGAAACAGAAAACAGAGCAGCAACCGGGTACAGTTACTGAAATAACTGCTGCAGGCTCTTGGCTATGGAGAACTCCCTCTGCATTTGGTTGAGCAAGAGGCCCTGCCGGACCTGGCACTGGGATTCACACGGCATCCCTCCCAGGGCCACGGGGCCTCAGCAGCAGCAGCGGCGCCACACAGCACTTAAGTTCCAGCTCCTCTCGGCTTTCAGCCACAGCACAGTTTGTTTTTCCCCAAAGCAAAGTGCTGCCTGGCAGCTCACACAGGAGAATGCATGTTTCCTCTTTCTCAACCTGGCTTCTTATAGAGCTGTGCTATATGTGACAGCTCAGTCTTACTTCCTGTTCCAAATGCTGCCTCTTCCTGTGGGTAGAATTCTCAGAACTCCCATGGCTCTGGTAGGTGTTATCAAAAACTTGTGCAAGGCCACTTGGTGGTACAGTTCGTGCTCCACAGAGCCACCTCCCAGCTCAGTGACTCACCTGTGCCTGGAGGACACGGGGTGAACTGTACAAGAAGGAACAGAGAGTTCTGGGACACCTCTCACTTGAATTGTGATGAAGGTTTGTTAGTGAACAAAAACAAGATGGAGATTGGAATTTGTGGGGGTGAGGTGGAAAGAGAGGTTTCAAAAGGCAGATGAGAGTTTATGGCCCAAAGACAAATACCATTTATTCTTCAAAGAAAAAGTAGTAATTGTTTAAGATCTATCGCTCCCTGTAGGCTATAAGAATCATGAGAACCAAGAGATGCCATGCCATTTTTTTTGCATTGTTTTAACTCTAGTAAAGTGCTGGCTGGTACATAGTAGGTGCTCAGTTAATGCTTATTGAACAAATGAATAAATGGATGAATGAAGGCAGAAAGAGTCATGAGCATTGAAGAGAAATTCTTCAAAAACATATGTTGGTGGGAGGCCAAGATGGGCAGATCACCTGAGGTCGGAGTTCGAGGCCAGCCTGACCAACATGGTGAAACCCTGTCTCTACTAAAAATACAAAAATTAGCCAGACATGGTGGCAGGCACCTGTAATCCCAGCTACTCAGGAGGCTGAGGCAGGAGAATCACTTGAACCTGGGAGACAGAGATTTCAATGAGCCAAAATCACGCCACTGCACTGCAGAGTGGGTGACAGAGTGAGACTCAGTCTCAAAAACATATATATATATGTTGGTATATGGAAAGAGAAAGAAAAACTGTATATATGTTAACAGTGTTTATCTCTGAGTGAAGGGATGAGAGAGTAATCTAATTATTTTCCTCTTATGATTTTCTGTTATAGTCTCATTTTCCTGTAATTACTTCTCATGCTTGTTTAATAGAAATATTTTAAGTTAAGGATTCAAAATTTTAAAAGACTCAAAGGAAATATGCAAACCTTAGAGCAGCTTTTGTGCTGGGCATAGAATTATAGGGTTTTATTTTATTTTCTGCATGTTCCACTACTTTCTTCATCTGAGAACACTTTTGAAATGAACAAGTTAGTGAGTCACCACGGCAGGAGCACACTATGGCAGGAAGGCTGAGATCCCAGAGCTCAGTGACAATGAAGAAAATGTCAAGTTCAAGAGAATAGGAAGGCGATGTATATTATGGCATATTTTTCTATTGGTATCTATACATATATATTTTTCTATCTATCTATATGTTGAAATACATATATATTGAAATATATATATAAACATATATATACACACACATCTATATCCCCATAGGGATTTTATTTTTCAGAAGTCCCTGGGAAATACCTGTCACATTCACCAGAAGCTAAATGGGTCCTGCATAACTTCTTCATTCTCACTGTAAGAGGCTATGTCTCTGGCTTTGTTCACAGTTAAGGATAATTTGTTTCCATTGACTAAGGTGAGACATAGATTTCTTATGCTTCTTTCAAATGAAAACTTCTAAACACCGGCTATTTGGAGACACACAAGTAGGAAAATCAGAACCCAAACTATCACTGTTGTATAGACACTCTGCAGACCTGCACAGATGGCTTCTGATACGGATGAATGGGGAGTTTTGCCTAATAAATTGATTTGTAATCTGATGGAGAAACACTTCGAGCTGCATTTGGTTTGATTAAGTTGGAACTTAGTCTAAGTCTATGGACGACCCAGTCAGTGTCAGCCTTCGTAGATGAAAATCCCAGGGCCTCCTTTAATCTCTGGTGACCAGAACAGCATGAAGTTTTACTGCGGGAATAACCACTCCAATCCTATTGGCTCTGCCAAATAGGGAAATAGGCAGAGAAATTCTCCTGGTACAAAGCTATCAGCTATAGCTTAAGGGTGGAAGAATTCATTAACTAATATCATGATGTTGAGGGTAATAGAATGGCTGACACAGCAGTGTATGTATGTGTGTGTGTGTGTGTGCACGTGTGTGTATGCGCGCTATTTAAATACATTTGGGGTACTAGCTTTTGATTCAGATCATAACATATTTGAGTGGGAAGAATTAAAACAAGGCGGAATTAAAATTTGAGAATACTAAAGCACCTTGAGGAAGGAACTGGAAAATTTGTCTCCCTTCAAAGACAACAGATTTACATGCACACAAACACACATTACAAACACACACACAAACTAGGTGCCAGTTTATGAAAAGTAGCATGGCTTCCCTCCAAAAGCAACCCCATGCCAACTTTAAATGGGCATCCTTTCATTGTCTGTCTCCACTCCAGGAGAAACAGTCCCTCAGCAGACCCATGCATGATGGGATCTCTCTGACTGGCCTGCTGAGCAGGGATGCCTGGATCCTTGAGCCCTGACTGACGACTGCCTAATCGGTGCAGTCTGCAGGCATGCATCTCCTTTCTTGGTAGGAAAAAACCTGGCAAGGAGGTGGCAGAGTGGAGGAAAATCCAGTACAGGGGGTGAATGGTTGAACATAATGGAAAAGCTGCTACCCTCTGCAGCTCAAACCAAACTGCTATGGAAATGCTACACTGTGTCCAAGCTGCAGGGATTATGAGGCATACAGAGACTTCTCCTCACTTGCATGTGATTATGTGATATTTAGTTACATGAGTTTGGCGGTCTAAAGACTGTGCTTTGTTCTTTTTTTTCTGTATCCATCATTCAACAACTAGACCTTATCAGTTATTCCATTTTAATTTCCCTCTTTCACCGAGTTTCTGTATCACTGTGGTTTTTCGCTATTTGAGCCAAATTTATTGCTTTTTTGAGGCATTCAGAAACAGTATGTAAGTCACAGGAAGTTGAACAACGAACACATCACAACCATAATTTCCCTTGGTTTGTTTCCACTCAGTTACTCGTTTTCACTGCGTGCTGCTCAAACCCCTCCAGATGCACCCTTCCACGTTTCGGACACACAAAACACGTGGAGCGGCTTCCACGTACTTTATCCACACAGTGACACAGCAAATGAAAGAAGGGTGGTAAATGGGCATAACTGAACTGGGGTCAGATTTATTAGACTAATAAATTGATTTGTAATCTGATGGAGAAAGACTTCGAGCTGCATTTGGTTTGATTAAGGTGGAACTTAGCCTAAGTCTATGGACGACCCAGTCAGAGTCAGCCTTCATAGATGAAAATCCCAGGGCCTCCTTCAATCTCTGGTGACCA
Organism: Saguinus oedipus; assembly: GCA_031835075.1. Classification (NCBI taxonomy): domain Eukaryota; kingdom Metazoa; phylum Chordata; class Mammalia; order Primates; family Cebidae; genus Saguinus; species Saguinus oedipus. Next base: position 3,999,429 of record CM063172.1, on the reverse strand, counting down.
GAACAGCATGAAGTGTTACTGCGGGAATAACCACTCCAATCACTTTTACACTTGGATCTTTTGCAAATTGCAAAAGGCACATCGCTGGCTGCGACTGTGGATAAAGCACACATTCCCTTTCAGGATGGCTGTTTACTCTTTCTCAGTCTTGGCAGTGCTCACGCGGTTCTCACCGTGACTCTCGTTCACCTCGGGATGCCACGTTCCTGTGGCTGCCATCACTTCTACGTGTGGTATTTTTGATTGACACTGTGCCAGGTGGAGCTGGGTCCCTGCTTTCATTCTTCTCCAGGGATTTTGTGACAAAAAGCTGAGTGTGACTCGGAAAGAAGGAACGTGTTGTCTATTTAAAATACTTGGTTGTCTGGAAAGGGCAATGGTGCTTCTGCAGATTCCTTCAGTATTTGCAAGCGGAAAACATGAGATACAGGCTTTGCTTCTTACAGGAATGCGCAGGAAGTAAAAAAGCATCCATTTCTTGAGAGCTCACTGAATAGGTAAGGAAATGTGAATGATTCACAGTGGACTTTATCTCCTACAGCATTTTAAACATATTTAAACAACAAAAAGATGAAAAATGAAGAGATACATTCCATTTGGATGGCCAATTCTCCTCATTTTTATGAATATAGAGTCACTAGCTGAAGGACATACGTTCCATTCTTGTCCACAGAATTTGTACTTTACCGTAGTATTTGCCAAGAGAATCCCCCATACCTACATGGTTGTCCTAAATTTGAGGTAATTTTGTTTTAAGTGCTATTTACGAAATGCTCTAGACATAGCTATAGTCTAAGGACAAGGTGGGCATACTGTGGTTGGTATGCCTAAGGCAGCTCACTTCTGTTTTGTAAATAAAGTTTTATTGGAACACAGTCAACTTCATTTGCTGACATAGTGCCTACGCCTGTTTTCACACTACAGTGGCAGATGTGAATAGTTGCATCAGAGAAATAAGGCCTGCAAAATCTGAAATATTTACTCTCTGATCTTTTACAGAAAAAGTTTGCCAGTCCCTGACCTAAGTCATTAAAACTTTAGGACTAAAAATATGTATATTGTTTCTGTATATGTATGATTACATAAATGCATGTGTATACCCATACGTAGCTACATATGCAAACATACATATGCATGGTATACATATACATATGTACATAAATATGTTTAAGCATATACACATGAGTATATGTGTGTTTACATGTATATATGTGCATGTATATGTACAGGTGTATATGTGTGTGTGCATGCATGAGATTAATTGAATTCTAAGCAGGCCATCACTAGGGAATGGCATCTTTATTTACACCTGAAAAAAGTCTAGTTCTGCAGCCCCTTTCCTGAACATACTGACTTGCTCTCCTCTATTTAAGTGGTAAATGATGCCCGATCAATATACGGGAATTGTGCTGTTTGTCTCCTTCACTTATGGGTCTGTTTCTAGAGAAAGCATTTCCCCAAGGATGTTTATAGCCAAGACCTTAAGTCAGTCTTTCCTTGCTGCTGGCCCAGGAGACTGGAGTACAACAAAGGCAGCAAAGCTGGGAACTTCGGGGCAACGGGCCCAGCGCTGGACTCCTCGGTGAGGACCTGCTGCTCTCCCAGAGTTCCTCCAAGCTCCACCAAGAGCAGGAAGAAAACAGTGCAAAAAGAAAGTGGAGGCTGGCTCTACGTAAAACACAAATGTAGCCCAACGTTGTTAACTAATTTTAGTGTGGGAAAAAGAAGTGCTGCATTAATTGCAGGTTAAAATACAAATATAAAACCCTCCAAGCCAGCACTTTGGGAGGCCGAGGCGGGAAGATCATGAGGTCAAGAGATCAAGACCATCCTGGTCAACGTGGTGAAACCCTGTCTCTACTAAAAATATAAAAATTAGCTGAGCATGGTGGCGTGTGCCTGTAATCCCAGCTACTCGGGAGGCTAAGGCAGGAGAATTGCCTGAACCCAGGAGGCGGAGGTTGCGGTGAGCCCAGATTGTGCCATGGCACTCCAGCCTGGGTAACAACAGCAAAAGTCCATCTCAAAATAAATAAATAAATAAATGACTAATTGAGCACTTACTATGTGTCAAGGACAAGGCTGGGCTCAGGAAATACAGCAGTACGCAGGATACAATCCCTGCCCTTTCGTACCTGACAGCACAGTGGGGAGAAAGATGGGTGAACGCTCGCACTGGAGTGAGTTGTGTGAGCATTCACAAGTGGTCAGCATAGAATGCTGCAGAGCTAACAGGAAGGATGCCCAGCCTTCCTGACACCTTCATGGTCAGGAAAGGGCTCCTAAAGGCAGCGGCCTCTAACGGAGAGTCAAGTGAAAGTAAGAATGAAAAGACAGCAGCAGGAACTTTCTAGGCAAGAGAGCCAATGTGTACATAGGACCTGACAGAGAGACCATGGTATTGGGGATATGCAAATGGTTCTGGGTGTCTGGTGCCAAGAAGACAAAGGGTGAAAGGTGGCAAGGAGTGGGGCAAGGCACAGTAGAAGCTAAAAATCTCAGTCAGCTGGCTGACCTCTCACCACCATCTGATACTGAAGGGCTGGGGGAGGTCCCCAAACACAGGTGGGACCTCGACTCCAGCTGGTGTCCAGGCTCTTGACACTGTTGCAAGAAGGAATTCAAGGATGAGTCAGAAAATAGTGAAAATACAGAGACTTATTGCAGAGGGAAAAGCACACACTCAAGAAAAGAGGGTGTGGTTGTATTCAGGAGTCACAAACAAGGGGGTTTGGGGCTGCTACCTTTATGGCTTTCTTTAACCAAGGGGCGGAATATTCATGAAAATTCCTGGGAAAAGGTGGAGATTTCTCAGAAGTGTCATGCTACCCATTTTTCCAGCAAATACGGATGCTCCTGGAACTGTCACAGCACTGGCACTGTGATTTCTATGTTAATGAGGATATAATAAGGTCAGAGGTGAAACCCAGATAGAATCCAGCTCAGGGGAAACCCAGGTAGAAGCCAGCCCCATGTTGGGTCTAGTCAGTCTCAGCCAGCTTGGTCCATACTGGTTTTTCAGGGTCTTATCAGCCCATAGCCTCTATTCATGTGAAACTGGAATTTTTATTCTCCTCTAACGGCCCTATATTATTCCTGTCTCACATCCAAATCAACGCCCCCAAGGTTCCCTGTCAGCCTTCATTTGATCTCCCAGATCAATTAGGAGGAAGGAACACTGATTTGGCACTGTGTGGAGCCACGCTGGAGCCTGAGGCAAAAGAACATGCACTCCTATGGTGCACATTTACCCAGAAATGCTCCTATCGTCTGTGGAAGAAGTCAATGCAAGCTCTACATAAAGAACATGACTGCACATAAACTTCCACGTTGTCCAAACCGTTCCCGTGCCACTGTCTACTCTCGGGACGCCGTCTGGCCCGGCCAACCTTGGGCTGACTGGAATTCCTGTTGTACAATAATCCAGGGTTAGAAAACAAATAACAATAACCTGTCTTTATCTTTTTATTTTTTGAGACAGAGTCTCGCTCTGTTGCCCAGGCTGGAGTGCAGTGGCACCATCTTAGCTCACTGCAACCTCTGCCTCCCAGGTTCAAGAAATTCTCCTGCCTCAGCCTCCTAAATAGTTGGAGCTACAGACGCATGCCACCATGCCTGGCTAATTTTCATATTTTTAGTAGCGATGGAGTTTCACCATGTTCACCAAGCTGTTCTTGAACTCCTGACCTCATGATCTACCCACTCAGCCTCCCAAAGTGCTGGGATTACAACATGCATCACCACCCCAGGCCCTAATTTTTTGGTATTTTGTTTATTGTAGTTTTTTTGCCCATACTCCACAGATGAGAAATACGTAGAACCCTAGGGGCAATGAAGAATCATGGAAAAGCTTTGAGCATGCAAATGAAGAAATCAGATTTTCTGGGTTAGAAATATCACTCTAGCTGCAGATTGGAGGATAGATTTGGGATGTTAGATTTTTCATAAAAACATCTGTATTTATAGTCACCAAAAATATCCCTCGGGGGATTGCTATTAACTTTATAAAAATGGTTCACAAGATAAAGTCCCTGTAAACGAGAAACATTTGTAAATATGTACTGATTTGTACATATGTCTGCTGGTAAATTTGATTATGCACAACTTCTCAAAAACACACTCCTGTGTTTTCGCAAATGATCACTTTGGTGAGATTCTCAAAGAATTACTTGAGCAAGCTGATGAACACATCATGGAGTATAAATTGCAGAGGAGACTGTTTTCTATCCAAAACACAAGAAAACAAACAGATTGAGGAAGTTAAGGGGGAAAAAAAGAGAAAAAGAGGGGCTTGGCAGTTTAAGAGCGTGGGCTAATTTACATCTGAAAATCCTCTCTCATGCTGTTCTCTGCACCTGGAATACCCTTCCCACTGCCTATCTCAAGGCCCAAATCAATTCCTAAGGATTTTTCGATTGCTTCACTGCATCCAGCTCCTTTTCCCCTTTAGTCAGTGGCCCTGAAACTTCTACGTGTGAGAATAACCCAGAGGACTTAGTAAAGCGAAGTTATGGTTTCGGTATGTCTGGGGCGGGGCCTGAGAATGTATTTCCAACAAGTTCCAACACGATGATGCTGATGCTGGCCACAGGCCTCACTTTTGGAACCACTGCTTGAAACCAGCGTGCTACTGAGACTTTAATGTACACACTGATCACCTGGGGGTCTTGGGAAAGATGCTACCCTGAGATCTATCTCAGTGGTTTTCAACAGATGCCTTTACTCCCAAGGAACATTTAGACGTGTTGGACATTTTCGGTTGTTATACACCGTGACAGTGGGAAGTGAGCAGTGCTTTTGCTTGTTACTGGCACCTAGTGGGTGGAGGTCAGAGATGCTTCAAAACATCCTAGGATGCAAAGAACAGCCTCCCACAATCAAGAATTCTCTAACCCAGAATGCCACTGTTGGGAAACCCTTATTTAAACCACACAATTTAGAGACCATCACCGTTTGCTTTTGCTCATGCAGTTTCATAAAAGCAAGCACTATGTCTCATAGAAAAATTCTGAAGCTCTCCCTCTCTCTGGGCCAAACACTACCTTCCCTCCCTCCTCCCTCCAAATGCCTAATACAGTGTTTACTACATAGAGAGCATACAGGAAAAGGTTTTTTAAATTAACTACCTAGGGACACTTAAACTTGTGGTTCTCGGGCATAACAGTATTTTGGAATCGCCTGGGGAGTTCTTAAAACACAAATGCCAGCATCCCAGCAGCAGTGATTCTGATTTCATTGTTGTGTGCTATGGCCTGCATATTGGGAATTTTAAAAGCTCTGCAGGTGAACCCAATGAGCAGACAAGGTTGAAAATTATTGGAATCCATCCTCACTAGTTAGCAGTTCACATTCGAAACTGTGAGAGTGAAAAGGAACAATTGCAGCCAGCTGCTTGAGCATATACATGATCATAACTAAGGAAAGCCCATTCCAAGACCAGTCAGACTCACAAAATGCCACTAACTACTGCCTGTGAGTTGTCCATTATGCTGTGTGCTAGGAAAACAGAATTGAAAAGTTTAAGGGCTCTGCCTTCTATGGACCTCCTAGTGCAATGGAGAAGTCAACTATGAGCATGACAATAAATGCCGTAACAGGAACTGAGTCACGCAGAGGAAGCCTCACACCAAAGGAAGTGACTTACTTTTCCCAGGGGCTCACGGGAGTTGGGGAAGGGGTTCCCAGAAGAGCCTCTCAGCTGGGTGTTGAAAGTAAACACTGTTGATGGGTACATCAGCGTGGTTGGACACAGTTGGGTTGCCTGGTGTTTAAAAAAAAGAGCAGGAACTGTGGCAGGAGAGAAGGGAAAAAGGCAGCAGGAGGCTTGAGAGCATAAGGCCATTTATGAAGAGCCACATGCTCAGGGGTCGGAAAGGTGCAGTCAAGAGGCAGCCAGTGATGACTAAACAGAGAAGTGATATGAGGTGAGCTCACGGCGATTCCCACGTCCTCTGCACACTTGAAGGCTATAATTGAACAATGCATTCATCAATTCTGGTTGTGCAGTAACCCAGGGTCAGAAAACGAGTAACAGCAGCCTGTCTTTAATTCTTTTTTTAAACGGAGTCTCACTCTGTCACTAAGCTGGATTGCAGTGGCGCCATCTTGGCTCACTGCAGCCTCTGCCTCCCAGGTTCAAAAGATACTCCTGCCTCAGCCTCTACAGTAGCTGGGACTACATGTGTGCACCACCACGCTCAGCTAATTTTGTATTTTTAGTAGACATGGGGTTTTCACTATGTTGGCCAGGATGGTCTCGATCTCTTGACCTCGTGATCTGCCCACCTCGCCCTCTCAAAGTGCTGGGATTACTGGCGTGAGCCACCACGCCCAGCCCTTTATCTAATTTTTTCAATATTTTGTTTATTGTATTTTTTTTTGCCCATAGTTTGTAGATGTCTCCTGAAAAATATGTAGAATCCAGGTGGTGAAAGACCGTATGAAAAATGATAAGCAGTTTGCCCTTTGTGTAGGGGCAATGAAGAAACGCTGAAAGCCTTTAAGTATGGAAAGGAAGGAATCTGATTTCCTAGGTTAAAAATATCACCCTGGTTGCAGATTTGGGGGTAGATTTGGGATGTTAGATTAGATCTTCATAGGAACATCTGTATTTATAGTCACCAAAAATACCCCTTGGGGAATTACTATGAACTTTATAAAAATGTCACAAAATAAAGAATTACTTGAGCACATACAGGAGGTGCTTTGTATGTTGTATTCTCTGAGCAGAGCTTTGTGGAGTTGTGCGAGACTGCAGCCCTGCCACCTTCACCCCAACTTCACTTCCCTGATGCTTCTACGGCACAGAATCTAGAGGATGACAAGCTGTGGACAAAGGATAGACTGAGTTGCAGGGACTGGCAGCTTCCCAGGCAAGGTCTGGCTGTCCAGAGTCCCCACTCCCCTCCCCAGTGATGGTGCCCTGGGATGGCACACTTGATCCAAACAAATGGCTTTCCTCTGGGACCATCTCTCTTCTATCCTAATGGACCCTTTGAGACAATTCATCGCCCCTCCAACAGCTCCCACTGCTGGAGCCTCGCCCTCCTCTGCAGCCACGTCCACCCCAGGGAAGATCTCTGTGCACTCCCAGGCTGAGGGCCCCTTTAGATGGAAACAAACAGCAGAGCCAGGGAGCCTGTTAAGGCTGGGGTCCTGCTCTCCAGCACAAAACCCTCCTAATAAGGAGAAGATGATGCAGAAAGGAAAGAGCCTCCAAACGGGTAGCTCAGGCCTAGTTCCCAGCCCTTCTTCCTCCGAACCAGATGGCTCCCTTGGATTTTGAGTATCTCCTAGTGGCCTCAGCAACCAAGTTCTGCATGGCAGAGAGGATGGTTGGCCACAGACACTGGGGGCTGCACCAGCTGTTATCACAGTACAATGTCTAAACAAAATGTGAGCTCAATTGGCCATCAGGGTTCACTGTACATCCAAGAAGTGAGAAGAGACAGACAGACATAATCCTCATTTTAAGATAAAGCTTGGCTGGGCGCGGTGGCTCACGCCTATAATCCCAGCACTTTGGGAGGCCGAGGCGGGTGGATCATGAGGTCAACAGGTCGAGACCATCCTGGTCAACATGGTGAAACCCCGTCTCTACTAAAAATACAAAAAATTAGCTGGGCATGGTGGCGTGTGCTTGTAGTCCCAGATACTCGGGAGGCTGAGGCAGGAGAATTGCTTGAACCCAGGAGGCAGAGGTTGCGGTGAGCTGAGATTGCACCATTGTACTCCAGCCTGGGTGACAAGAGGGAAACTCTGTCTTAAAAAAAAAAAAAAAAAAAAAAAAGATAGAGCTTTAAGCTCAAGTAGAGATGGGGCAAGCGTAGACCCGCCTAGGATCCTCGGAGTGTGTTTCTGGTGTGTAAGGTGTCATGGCGCTCAGTCATTAGCACTGGTCCAGGGAGCCAGGAAACACAGTTCCGCCCAAGGTTTCCGAACTCTAAACTGTGCCTTATGGTGGCCACAGCCATCCCAATCCATGTCCCGCTGCTCTCATACGTACCCCAACGTCTTCTCCCACATCCTTCAAGGTTTTTGTTCTTTCCTCTTCTACAGGTGAGAATAAAGGTAGAAAAAGCAAAAGTGGGCTAGGGAGCAGCAGGGGTGATGAGAGTCATTACCACAGATCAGAAACGGTCTCAGCACCAGGTACCTGCAAATGGCTTCAACAAGCCAGTTTCCTCGTGGCTTATCCCATGGTGTTTCTGATGGAAATAAGGTTCTATATTGTGATGTACTGTAAGATGCATCAGAGAAACGTGATCAGACTTTCAAATGGTATTTCCTGACCTGTGCTTTGATTTGTGTTGGGCCAGACTTTCGCTAATTTACAAAATGGAAGCCGAGTCTTCTCTTTCCTTAACCTCCCCTTTAACCTGTCTGCTTGGTGCATCCTCCTCAGTCTCAGAGTCCAGTTCCTCATATCCCCTCATTCCCGTCACCCGGAAAAACCTACACTTTGGAAATTACTTGTTTCCCAATTACTGTAACTCAGAAACGACTGCGTGTCATACCTTTGTCTGGGAGCTTACGTTTAACAAAGAACAATACAGTTACCCAAAGGAATGCAGTCTGAACGAAATGTTAGGTGCTGGTTAACTCAAGAATCAACTCTTATCTTGGGCTCAACTATGACTCAATTGATCAAATAGACTCCTAAAATTTAATGAGATTTTAAAAATGATACGAAATCAAAATTTAAAGCAGGCATTAGCAAACTGCTCTCAAAGAGTCAGATAGTAAATACTGTCATCTTTGGGGGATATACAAATTGTGACACTATTCAACTCTGCCATTGTAATGTGAACACAGCCGTAGACAATACATTAACGAAGGGACATGAGTGTTTTCCAATGTAACTTTGCTTACAACAAACAAGCAGTTGGCAGACTGAACTTGGCCCTCAGGTCACAGTGAAGACCTCTGGTTAAGGACACATCTTGAATTACTGAAAGTGAGCATGTGCACATGTACATATACACACACATGCACACATACACACACACCCAGTAACTTCTTCCATGAAAACCAAGTTACTGGGCTAAATGCCCCACTTAAAAGGCATGGACTGGCAAGCTGGATAAAAAAGCAAGACCCAGTAGTATACTGTCTTCAAGAGAGCCATCTCACATGTAGTCACACTCATAGGCTGAAAATAAAGGGACGGAGGAAAATCTACCAAGCAAATGAAAACAGAAAAAAAAAAAAAAAAAAAAAAAGCAGAGGTTGCAACCCTAATTTCAGACAAAACATATTTCAAACGAAGACAGAAAAAAAAAAAAAAAAAAAAAAAAAGACAACAGCATTATATGTAGTAAAGAGTTCAATTCAACAAGAAGGTCTAACTATCCTAAATATATCTGCACTCAACACAGAGCACCCAGACTGATAGAGGAAGTTCTTAAGAGACCTACAAAGAGACACAATAATAGTGGGAGACTTCGACACTCTACTGACACTATTAGACAGATCGTCAAGGCAGAAAATTAACAAAGATATTGAGGACACAGAGGCAACGCTGTACTAAGTGGACCTGACAACCCTTTACAGAACTCTGCTCACAAAACGACAGAACATTCATTCTTCTCGTTGCCACATGGCACGTACTTTAAAATTGACCACAACTGTTCATAAAACAATTCTCAACAAACACAAAAGAACCAAAACCATACCAAACACACTCTCAAACCACAGCACAATAAAAACAGAAGTCAAGGCTGTAAAAATTGCTCAAAACCATGCAATTACATGGAAATTAAACAAGATGGTCCTGAATGACTTTTGGATAAATAATGAAATTAAAGCAGAAATCAAGAAATTTTTCAAAAATAATGAGAACAAAGATGTACCATACCAGAATCTCTGGGACACAGCTAAGGCAGTGTTGAGAGGGAAATTCACAGCACTAAACGCTCATATCAAAAAGTTACAAAGATCTGAAATTAGCAATCTAACTTCACAACTGAAAGAATTAGAGAAGCAAGAACAAATCAACCTCAAAGCTAGCAGAAGACCAGAAATAACAAAAATCAGAGCTGAACTGAAGGAAACTGAGCTGTGAAAACCATTCAAAAGATCAATGAATCTAGGAGGTGGCTTTTTGGAAAAAAGTTAATAAAATAGGCCGCTAGGTAGGCGAATAAAGAAAACAGACGAGCCAATAAACACAATTAGAAATGCCATAATAAATATTACTATTGACCTGACAGAACTACAAACAAACAAACGTGTCTTCCATTCAAAGATGTCCTGATTGTAGGCGTTTTGCAATAAAGGCCACTCCCTGGTGGCACGGTGTTTGCTTGGCTCACAGGATATTTAAGCTTGAATTGCTGTCATTCTTCTAAAATCGTGAGGTTTTACATGTAAATCCAGATCTGGACCCGTACCATGCTGTTTGGGTTACTGCAGCCTCACAAGTGTATTCTGAGTCTGGAAATGTGATGCCTCCAGCTTTGTTCCTTTTGCTTAGGATTGCCTTGTCTACCTGGGCTCTTTTTCAGCTCTGTATAAATTTTAAAATAGTTGTTTCTAGTTCTCTGAAGAATGTCTTTGGCAGCGTGACAGGAATAGCATTGAATTTATAAATTGCTTTGAGGAATATGGTCATTTTAATGATACTGATTCTTCCTATCCATGAGCATGAAATGGTTTACCATCTGGGTCTCCTCCGATTTCTCTGAGCAGTGTTTTCTAATTATCATCATAGAGATCTTTCACCTGCCTGGTCAGCTGTAGTCCTAGGTATTTTGTTCTTTTTGTGGCAATTGTAACTGCGATTGCTTTTCTGATTTGGCTCTTGGCTTAGCTGTTGCTGGTGTATAGGAACGCTAGTGACTTTTGGACACTGATTTTCTGTCCTGCAACTTTGCTGAAGTTGTTTATGAGCTGGAGGAACAAATTTGTGCATGTCAGAACCATGTAAAGGGGGAGTACCTGTAATCTGTGTGATAAGTTATTAAAATTTCATGAGAGCTAAGATTTAGAATGGACTATGGAGGTCACTCAAGCCAAGTGGCCTTCAAAGGAAGGATCTCCTCCTGTAGTTCTGTGCAGAGCTGTTGAGAAAAAGCCGTTATCAAATGCTTTCCTAACTCAGTGCACCGATTCTTAGCAAAACCCTGTCAATACAACACTCTGACCACCAGGAGGCGTGTCAGGCTCCCTGCCTTGCCCCCTAGGGCTTTGTGCCAAGAGTCGGTGCTTTTAAAATGTCATAGTGGATGCAAAATGAATTGAAACTCTGAGTCCACGTGAATTCTCTCTGTGGAACTCTGTCTTATCCCAGAAATCAGGTACGAGAAGAGGGATGCGGGGCTTGATGGAGTTAACTTCCCCCGAAGGTCTGGAGTAAGCGGGTTGGACCAACTCCCCTAACTCTTCCCTTGGCCAGCTTTCTCCAGGATGCTATTCTTTTATTCCTTTGAGGGCTTCATTAAAACCATTTAGGCTGAGGTTTGGATATGGGTCTGGGAGATATGGAGGCCATTTAGCCAGTCTTGGGGGCCACCTAATCTAAGCAGAGGACTTCTCATCAGGGCTCCAAGAAGCCCAGCACACTGGGGGCCCAGTGAGGTTTGATTATGAAACTCCATAAACCTAAACCCATAGGTAGGATTTCCTGAATGGCTTTCAGTCACTGTGCATAGATGTCCCTTGATTACCTAGCAGGGGGACATAATCCTAGTAACCTGCTGGTTGAGGTTTCCAGAATTCTGGATTCTATCTGTCGTGTGGGAAATTACCTTGTTGCAATGTACCTCTTAGTATACTACCAGACAAGCTGCCCAGGAAGCCACACAACAGAATGGCTCACAGACTGAATTAAAATTCTCAAATTATACAGGTTATTAAAACAACTTAAAATACATAGCAAGAAGAGATCTGTAAGGCAGCGTAAGATAAAGAGCAAGTGGAGAGAAAGGATAGTATTATCTGAATCCTAGGGTGCACAAAGTTTATGTCCTCTCTCTCAGCTGCATCAGCCTCCAACACTGAAGCTGCGGTTCTAAAGACCAGACCTACCTGAGGTTTGAGCAAGGGCTCTGCCAGCAGAAGGTGCCTCGGCAAAGGACACAAGCTTGTCAGACAAGACACAGGAACAGGGCCGTGGATGCTGGCCACACTCGTAGCTCATTGATTAGATTACTGAACAGCCATGGGTTTTATGTGTGTCTTGGGCAGAGAACATGTGGGTCATGGTAGGTACCACCAATGGCGGGCCAAACTGAAGTGTTATGAACACGGAGTGCACATGCGTATTTCATGTATCCTGAGTATTTGGATTTCATTGTGTACTTAGCACTTCATATGTCTGATGTACATTTAGTGCCCAAATGCCTCGTGTATATTTATTATCATAAAGTATTAGGACTCTCCTGGCCCATCCATTCTCTTCTATCTATATTTAACATACACATGCTCCGCTAACTGCTTAACACATCTTATAAGCTTATGACATATCCCATTTCTTTTTTTTTCCCTCTACAGCATAGCTGAATATTCTCAAACAATGCAACAAATGCACACTATGAGTCACCCTTAGAGTATTCAATTCTCTCATTCTAATACCTCATACAGAGAAGTTTAAACTATAAATCATCACCATCATAGCCAACAATATTGAAGCTGTGGCTTTTAAACTATTCGCTCGTATCAACCTAAGTCCAATCATCTGCTTTCTCAGAAGCCCCAGGGTGTGACTCACGGTTGTGGCTTCTGGAGACCATGAGGCCATATGAAGCTCCAAGCGTCCAGGTATCACATCTTTGTCACCAGCCCTGTCTGCAAAGTCAGAGATCCTCTTTTGGTACTGACTTCTGATTTGCTGTTCATCTCCTGTACATCGTTAGAAGCATTATCAGTGACACTTTGGCAAATATCCACCTACTAAAGTTGATTTGGTCTTGTCCTTTGACACGTCCAGAAACTAAGACGTTTAACTTTTCAGCACATTGAGACATTATTGCCTAAAAGCACAGGTTACAATATGACTACAAACATCATTTTGGATAAGCCAACTCTTTCATTTGAGAAAATGTCCAGGAACTGAGAGTGAGGATTTAGTTTTTGATATAGTATGTTTGGCTGCATTTGGCCTGTTTTATTCACATTGACACAAAAAATGTATTCATATTAAACCTATGCAAATAACTACATCATAACAAAAGGTAAAGAAAGTTGGAAGGGTGCAGTGGCTCTCGTCTATAATCCCAACACTTTGGGAGGCCGAGGCAGGCAGATCATGAGGTCAAGAGATTGAGACCATCCTGGCCAACATGGTGAAACCCCATCTCTACTAAAAATACAAAAAACTAGCTGGGCGTGGTGGCGCACACTTGCAGATACAACTACTCAGGAGGCTGAGGCAAGAGAATGGCTTAAACCCGGGAGGCGGAGGTTGCAGTGAGCCGAGATTGCGCCACGTGCATTCCAGCCTGGGTGACATAGCGAGACTCCATCTCAAAAAAAAAAAAAAAATAACAAAAAATAACAAAACTTACTAAATGCACTTTGCATAGTGTTTACCTGCTATTCTAAGAGTAAAAGCAATATATATCTTTTTTACTTTATAAATCTTATAATTTTAAGAAAAGTACTACTAGTACAAATAAAAAATATACTTATAAGAATGACAAATGTAACAATTTTTCTCAAAGAGGTTTAAGGTACCACAATCATGAAAATAAAGCAAACAATGATCCTAGAAATTAAATAACATGATTTTTTATATTAAAAACTCAGCAGATACACATCACCTATAGAATCTTTTTGAAAGAATGATGGCAGCATAAACTTCAACAAAATAAATAATGAGGCCGGGCACAGTGGCTCAAGCCTGTAATCCCAGCACTTTGGGAGGCCGAGGCGGGTGGATCACGAGGTCAAGAGATCGAGACCATCCTGGTTGACATGGTGAAACCCGGTCTCTACTAAAAATACAAAAAATTAGCTGGGCATGGTGGTGCGTGCCTGTAATCCCAGCTACTCAGGAGGCTGAGGCAGGAGAATTGCCCTAACCCAGGAGGCGGAGGTTGCAGTGAGCCGAGATCACGCCATTGCACTCCAGCCTGGGTAACAAGAGCGAAACTCCATCTCAAAAAATAAATAAATAAATAAATAATGAATTAAAAAAAGATGAAGTTACAGGGTTCAAGAATCAGTGTAGAGGAAAAACTAGTTGACTTGTCTAAATACGGTATATATTTAAAATTAGCAATACACCGTTAAAATCTAGATTAGACACTGCCAAACATTTTCTGTAAAAGGGAAGACAGTAAATATTTTTAGTTTTTTGGTCCATACATTCTCTGCTGCAACTACTCAGTTCTGCTGCCAGAGAATATGTAAATGAATGGGCAATAAAACATTGTTTACCAAAGGAGGATACAAGCTAACCAACCCCTGTTCTGGATGATTGTAACATGAACACGGCAAGGACAAGGCACATGGAGAGAGAAAAGGGAAGTTCTAAGAGCATGACACACACACACACACACACACACACACGCACACACCCCCCCAGATGTCGGGTAGGCGGGGAGGGGGAGGAAGGTCAAGCCGATATGTGTGTTTCCTACATAATCATTATTCTTTGAGTTTGACAGTTTATCTTATCTTTTATAAGGTATGTATCTGAAATCGAATGGGTCAGTTGGAACAAGATACCAGTTCAACTGAAAGATAAAGATAGATTAAGAAGCTATTCACAATAGCTGGGTGTGGTGGCTCATGCCTGTAATCCCAGCACTTTGGGAGGCTGAGGCAGGCAGATGACGTGAGGTCAGGAGTCCCAGACCACCCTGGCCAACACGGCAAAACCCTGTCTCTACTGAAAATACAAAAATCAGTGGGGTGTGGTGGCAGGCACCTGTAATCCCAGCTACTTGGGAGGCGGAGGCAGGAGAATTGCTTGAACCTGGGAGGCAGATGTTGCAGTGAGCCGAGATTGCGCCACTGGGTAACAGAGAGAGACTGTCTCAAAATAAATAAATAAATAATAAAAAAGAAGCTATTCCCAATAGCACATTAACCACAGTGTGGTCAGTTATTTTAGTCCTGGGTTATTTAGTTCTCACTTTCTGGATCTTCGGTTAAGCTCTATTTTCATGAAGCACTTCTGGACCGAGAGTCTTGAAAATCCCAATTCTGTCTTTGAGTAGAGTCTGACAGGCCAATCGTCAGTTAGTGAGATGCTTCGATGCTTCTTCTAAAACAATTTGAGAGCTGCAGTTTGTAGCAAGACACCTGAGACAAGTATGAGGGGAAAACAGGAACCATCTGTTGATAGCAAGGCAGTATCGGCCTGCTTTATTTACTGCTATCGGCATTACCAGGTTGGAGTTCAGAATCTTCTATTTAGACATGATGTTAGGAACACTGAAGACACTGCCGAACCTCTGAGGCCTGATTTACCCCATGTGGTATGTGCCATTCGTAATGACTAGACGGCAAGGACATTTATACGTAGGGACACAATCTACTAGCAGTTCAGCGTCGGTCTTTGTCTTGTGAACACTGCTCACTCTAGGTTTTATGTTGTGTGGACCTTCCGCCTCACCTGCAACCCCATTGTAAGCATCTTAAAAGACTGTCTTATTCCGTTTCATCTCCTTATATGTTTCAAAATTGTTTAATCAAATTCGTGGTTTGAGCCTTTTCATTTGGCCTGTGAGGCTCTCTGTTCTGTGACCTCTGGGATAGCTTGTCTGGCAGCATATACTTAGAAGTTTCTGTGGCATCAAGGTAATTTTCCACAGGGCACCACCAGTCAGACAACATCAAACATCTTTCTACCCTAGACTCAATTTATAGAACCCTATGCAATGTGTATCACTACCTCTATTTGATGGAAACTGAGACTTGCTGGTGTGTAAGTCACATAGCTGGTAAGGGGCAGGGCCAGCACCTGACCACGGTCTTTGGACCACACTCTTCACCAAGCCACACCTGCCCACATGGATGTGCCAGCCAGCCAGGATTCTTGCTCAGTCAGCTGAGAGTTGGGCATTCAAAACTTCACTATCAGCCAGTCATATTCTAGAAAATTCTCCTTTATCCTGAGCTGAAATTTGCTTCTTTGTAAATCTGACCTGTTGATTCTACTTCTATCCTCCAAAACAAGCTCGTCCAGCCCATAACTGCGGGCCACACACTGGCCCAGGAGGATTTTGAATGCAGCACAACACAAATTTGTAACCTTTTTAAAAACAGTGAGGATTTTTGCGATTTTTTTTTTTTTTTTTTTAGTCCAGGGAGACCAAAAGATTGGACGCCTCTGCTCTAAAGGAACAGGAGGAAGTCCTTTAAATACTTGAACGATCTAATCTTCCCAACTCAGCTCCAGACGACACATCTCCAGCAGCATCAGCTATTCTTCACGTGGTAGCTGTGTTTAGATGTTTAGCTGTCTTTGGTCTGTGACATGCTCTCCAGCGCTGAGCAGAGTGTTTCAGGTGAGGTCAGGCGAGGACAGAGCACACAGCATGGCAACTGCATTTTCTCAACAGAATGCTTCTCCGATTGCGCAACAGCAGTATTCTGGTTTCTTTTCTTTTTTTTTTCCTGGCAACTACATTATTTGGTTGGGTTTTTTTGTTTGTTTTTTTGTTTTTAAGATAGAATCTTGCTGCGTTGCCCAAGCTGGAGTGCAATGGCGCACTCTCGGCTCACTGCAAACTCCACCTCCTGGGTTCAAGCAATTCTGCCTCAGCCTCCCACGTAGCTGGGATTACAGGTGCGCGCCACCATGACCAGCTAATTTCTGTATTTTTAAGATGGGGTTTCACCATGTTGGTCAGGCTGGTGTCGAACCCTGACCTTGTGATCTGCCCACCTCAGCCTCCCAAGTGCTGGGATTACAGGCATGAAGCACCACACCTTCGTTGGTGTTTATTAAAGTCAAATAACCTGTTTTGCACTAGTTCCCAAGTTATTGTTTAAAGAAACACTGATCTACCAGATGTGTCTTTTTTAAAAGTTTTCAGCACTCAGGGCCGGGCGTGGTGGCTCACGCCTATAATCCCAGCACTTTGGGAGGCCGAGGCGGATGGATCACGAGGTCAAGAGATCGAGACCATCCTGGTCAAGAAGGTGAAACCCAGTCTCTACTAAAAATACAAAAAAAAAGTAGCTGGGCATAGTCCCAACTACGCGGGAAGCTGAGGCAGCAGAATTGCTTGAACTCAGGAGGCGGAGGTTGCGGTGAGCCGAGACCACACCATTATTGCACTCCAGCCTGGGTAACAACAGCAAAACTCCGTCTCAAAAAATAAATAAATAAAACTTTTCAACGCTCAAACAAGAATGTCAAATCCTAATTCAAAGTTCAGCAAGTTTCTTTATGAGTCCTCCAAAAAGCATCATGACACAGTGGTTAAGAGCATAGACAGTGATTTAAATTCCATTTCTGCCAACTCTGTGGCCTTGGGCAAGTTACTTAACCACTCTGCCTCCACTTCCCTGTAGGTAGACTGGAATTATAATAATAGTACCCATCCCAGAGGGTTGTTATGAAGATCAAACAAGTGCACATACAAGAAGGCCTTAAAACAGGGCCCAGTATGCAGTAGACACTCAGGAAAATGTTAACATCAGGCAACATATGCTCCAAATCTCCTAAAGAGCATTCTGTGTAAGCGTTTCAACATGCTTCCTAGGTCCTTGTCACACTGAACTGTTATCAAGACTTTTCCCATTCTCTGTTCATACAACTGATATCTGGAACCGAAATGCAGGATGCTGGCATCTCTACTATTACATTTCACCCCGTTTTCAGTGCCTTATTCCAGCCCTTCTGTACCCCTGGAATGCTGATCCTGTCATTCATTCTATTAACTACCACTCCAAATCATGTAACATAAACTAGAAGTTTCCCTGAGTGTCTTACTGCCATCAGTAAATCCAGTTTGCAGTTGGCTACATGCAAGTACCCTGCACATCAGTCCTGGCATTTCTTCACCTACGACGCACGGATAGTTATAGGATTTACGTCAACCAGGGGTCCAGGGTGTCCCAGAATTCCCTGCTTCTCTTTCTCATGTTCTGTAATAGGAAGTGTGAAGGGAGCGGGGGGTGGGGGGGTACAAATTTATCCTATCAATGTTCCTGTCATCACCTCATGAAGAACAAGGCAGGGCGAGCCAGCTTCGATGTCGTGAGTGACTGACTATCTTCCATTCCTACATTCATAATCCACTTGGGATAGGGTTTCCAGAAACAATGTGCTCCTGCTGGGCCAGTCAGGGCCAGTCAGCAACTTACTGTTGTCAAGAGATTTTGACTATTTGCAGCCTTCTTTTATTTTAGTGGTTAAAAAAAAATCACTTGGTCTATGGAGCCCCTGGTCCCACCTCTTGCCTTTCAGAATCCAGCTGACCTAAACTGCTGTTTCTGGTTATTTTCTGGCAGTGTTAGAAGAGAAGCAGCTTTTGAATTCCAAGCAGTAACTGGCCCCCTTTCTCTCACCAGAACTGCCTTTCTATCCTGGTCAATAATGGTTTAAGTTACGCTGTTTCCTCATGGCTGTTGGTCAATTCCCTATCACCAACTGGAAAAAATTAAGATCTCTCCAGTTTGGAATTGTTCACAACAACGTCTACTGGTGGTCACAAAACTTGTGCGTAGGGCACATTTCCTGAGGAGGGGACCCAAGCCCGGTGCTCTTCTATGTCATTTAGAATTGCATCCATTAAGTGGATCTGGGAGGTGGCAGAGAGCCTTGCAGGCTTCCCAGAGCCACAGTGCCCGCCTCAGCAGCGGTGATGGGATATGCAGAGCACCAAGAGAAGCCTCGACCAGGCTGCCTCGTCGGGATGCCGGGACCCCAGGGCACCAGGGCAAAGGCGAGGACCACAGGGCCCGCTTTTCCTCTATCGCTACAACATGGCCTCTCAGTTATTGGGCTGATTATATTTCCTAAATCATGGGTGAATTCATGTAAATAATAACAGAAGCTTACATTTTAATGAGCATTTGCTATGGGGCCAGATACAATGCCGAGGGATGTCTTTTTTTTTAGGGTTGTTTTTAGAGATGGGGTCTCACTGTGTGGTCCAGGCTGGTCTCCAACTCCTGAGCTCAAAATTCCCAAGTAGCTAGGACTATTGGAGTGCACCACCCGGCCAGCTCCAAGTGCTCATGAGCTCACAGCTCTTTAAGACAGTAGTTATTATTCCAACTGTACAGATTAGAAAATTGGGAGTAATTTGTCTAATGTATCCAGTAGTATTAGGTCCAGATATGTGTGTTAGAAAAATGGGAGAAAAACAAGATGTAGGAGTTTATTTCTTTTTCTTGCTCATGTATGAAAAGGCTGGAAGTGCTCTTCCGGGGACCTTGTCAGCAGACACTCAAAATGGTCCAGCATTTGACATACCAACACAGGCTTTCCTACAATACAGCTTCTAACAAAACTAGGCTGTCCCGGACCCCTGTAATAGAATTGTTTACCTTTATACCAAGAAAGTTGGAAAAGCACCAATATCTGCATGTGGCGTGTGCCCAGGCAGACTTCAAGGGGTTCCCGCTCTAAGACCTAAAGTTCTTATGAGAGTGTCCAAAACAAAGAAACGTGTCAGGAGGGCCCATGGTGGTTCCATGTGTTCGCGACAGGATCGGGCGTGCTTTTCTCATCCAGGAGCAGTAAATTGCTGTGAAAGTGTTGAAGGCGAAGCACAGCGTCAGAACGCTAAATAAAAAAATGAAACTTTTTTTGAGTAATAAAAATGAAAAAACTTGCTGTAAAAAAAAAAAACAGCTGGAAACAAATAGTGCAGGGCTGATCCGGTGCGCCCAAGTGTCAAGGTCTGTGGCCCTTCCATTTTGTCACCCCCTTATCATCCACATGTTGCTTCTTCCTCACGGTCCATGAGGACCACTCAGGTTGGAGTCAGCAAGTCCTTGTTCTACCAGCAGAAAGGAAGCCAACCCAGGAGGGGCGCTCCACCCGTCCGTGCGCCACCAACACTCAGGGCTTTAATATTAAGGGTAAGTGGAGCATGGGTATTGGGGGACAACTGGCTGTCTTTGCCATAATTAGAACCAGGATCAGATTCCAAAGGTTGTATGGTACTTGCCTTACATATACATATATATATTACAATTAGTCATTTTGTTTAAAAAGATGAAGTTCTGGAAATACAGCCTCGGTAGTGAGGCCATATATACATATATGTGTATATATATGTGTGTGCGTGTATGTGTGTGTGTATATGTATACTTGTATATACACATGTGTGTATATATATCCTTGTGTATAGATATATATTTGTGTGTATATATATATATATGTTTTTAGACTAAAGGAATTGAACAGTGAGGCAAAATTAATATATGTAGAGAGTTTATTTGGGCCAAGTTTAAGGACTGCAACAACCCAGGAACATAAGAGTCTAGTTCCCTGAGGAGATGCTCCAATAAGCAGCAGTTCCAAGCAGGTTTTTGAAGGAAAAGAGAAGAGGTACCTCTTCAACTGTTTACCAAGAATTCACATTAAAATAACCTAAGCCTCCGATTGGTGGTTCGCTGTTCTTTGTATCACAGATTTCAGCAACATGAAGATAATGGGTGAGGCAGGGAAGAAAAAGAAAATACAAAATGTGTCTGAACAACTGCTCCCCAGGCACGGTGGGGCCGATGTAACGGAGTCCCATACTCCCGTCTCTCTGGGCCTCCTACATTTTGCAGACCTTACATAATGCAGACTGCTCTGAGCTCTTTTTCTTTTCTTGGTATTAGCTCGTTTTTAGTGGAGGTATCTCACATTTATTGGGAGCTGATTAGGACTATCTGACAAACGAATATATTGTACCCATTTTCTATGTACAGAAGTACAGGCACGTCAGCCAACTACTTTTATTCGATTCTTAGTTAGCCACCAAGTAAGCAAGTCATAGGGCTCAAATGTAAGGGAAAAATGTTCTTTGGCTTAATAAATACTTAGTGTCTGAATAAATGATCAGCTCGCTTGGCCCCAGAAATATGTAATTAGCAAAATGCAACACTAGCAGAGAATGCATCTTACTAGGCCGGTAGTCACAAGGCAAGCTGAGTCACATAGAAACGGAAAAAGAAATCTCCACTAAATGAGTTTCATTCACATTCAGTCCACAAACTCCTGAATAATTCATTTTGTTTGAATAGACAGCAGAACTGAAAGAACGCGGACCCTGGAGGCAGCAAGAACCAAACAAAACTATTATTCCTTTACTTCCCTCTGTACAAAGCCGGCGGTCGTGAACAGCCTCTGCAAAGTGGAATTTGAAGTGCTTTCGGTTTTCATTTTCTCTACTTTCTAGATAGCATATATGGATTTTTACCGCAATTATCTTTTCTTTTATTACTTAAAGAAGAGATCTTTGGGAAGTTAGAGATTGCTAAAACATTATTAATCTCTAAAAGTTTGCTATTGAGACAAGTACCCTGGATTAGGGTCACTTTCCATCAGTCCATTCCTCATAAGGCAAACATTGAGGGGAGGAGGCCCAGCCCAGGGTCTGTGCAAGGTCTGCCAAACTCTGCCTTTGCAGTGCCAAGGGACAAGGTGAGCCCCTTCCTCTCTATGCTACCTTAGGCGTGCAAAAAATAATCAGCGCTTATTGACTTTTTCTGAATCTGGACAAAGCTGACAGGAAAGTAATTGCACCTGTGGCTGTGATTTAGAAACCTTCTAAATCTCTTTCAAGTAGCGAGCAAGCCTGTGAGGTTGGTGTTACTACACTCTGTTTCATAGATGACAACACCGTGGAACAGAGAGGTTATGTGACTTGCTCAGGCTTACACAGTAGCGAGTGGCACACCAAAGAATTCGACCCTAGACAATACGGCTCCAGAGTCTACAGTTACCCACGAAGGTGAAACATACCGAAGTGTGGGTGACTCAAGGGCTGGCCAGGAGACCCTGCGCCCTCTGAGTACACATTTACACTGCTAGTTCAGGAACCAGAGCAAGCTTGGTAAAGGCCTAGCCGCCTAGCATAACTGGGTGCAGGGCAGTGGGGGCAGGGGAGGCTGCGGTGCCGGGGGAGGGGCAGCAGATACCAACGGCAAGAAAATGTTCCCTAGAGGTGGGGAGAGAAAGCCTTTCCCTCCATTAGGTTTCATTCTTTGTCATTCAAACTTACCCCTTTCCTTCTGCTTCACAGGAAAAAAAGTGTGCAGGGTAAGCAAGAATTAATGCTGACTGGTTTTATTTTAGAATCCACTGTGGCTCTATGGGGAAGGAAACCTGGGAAAATATTTGTTTGGGTTGATAAGTGCTTTCCTACCCATGAGGCAACTCTAGGCTCACAGGACATAGGAAGGAGCCATTGAAAGCCTTATCCAAAGATAAAATTCTTTATAACCCTGTTGGTTTTCATCCAAACTCTACACCCTTTTGTTCAAATGAAGGAAAGCAAAGGCAGTGGCAAAATAGAAAAGAATTTCAACTATTTGAGACCCACCCTTGTTTCTGTATCTCCCACAGAGGTGGAGAAAGTTATCCCACAGAGAAGTAAAGCAGAGGAATTTGAGATAGAAGACTGGGACAATGAATGAATGTGCTCATTCAGAGAGCCAGCAAAAGCATGTGTGCCCCAATCTCCACTCCCCCGTTTCTGTCCAGCTTCACTCCCCTTCCCTGCTCCCACCCTGGCCAACCTCACTTACCTCTCCAGAGCCCGGCTACATCAAGCCAAAAGGAAGCCTCTGACGACGTGGCGGCAGGAAGACGGGAGCGGAGCAAAATGCCGATGCCCAAAAGTCCCCGGGAGTCCACAACACGCTTGCCTTTAAACCCCCCTGCACCTGTGGTTGTGGCAGGGGATTCTGTGCACCTGGAGAGTTCCAGCGCTCTGTGCCTACCACTCCTCATTCACACTTTACTGTACAGGTGTGAGGGGCCAACTGCCTTCCTAATTCACAAACCGTAGTTGCACCTGTGGCTGTGACAAGAGCAGGAGAGAGGGAAGCCACGGGGTTACTCGTGAACTCATCTTCACGTCAGGGAGCACAGAGTACTACTTTAAAAATCCATTTATTAAAACAACGCATGTATTTGTAAAACAGTATGTTGGGTCACATTTTAGATGACCAGGAGTCCTGATTTCGCTCTCTTGGTGATATGGAAAAACCTCCCAAGGAAGCTTCCCACTATAACAGGTGCAACTCATATCTCTTCAGTAGATAAATCAGGAAGCACATTGTTGCTTTGTAAATTTCTGAATCTGGACAAAGCTGACAGGAAAGTAATTTAAAGTTATTCATGGTGTTCACTGAGATTCTTAGCAGCTTCCCAATGGCTCTTGAAGCAACAGTGCTGAGTTTGTGGAATGGCAGAGAAAACTTGGATTGCTTTAAATAGTCAAAGCTGAGGAGCCTAAGATGATGTTCGCTAATGGTCCTAGCAGAGGGCTTTCCCCTGGGGCTCTGTGGATATGGGCCGTCCTCTTCCACTTGCTCCCTTTCCTACAGTGTTATATTTAGTGGTCAAAAACATGGTTACTAGCTAACCAACAGCCGTAATATCTATTAAGTTCCTACTATATGACCGATGCTTTACTTACATAACTTCATTTAATTTCTCTGAAGGATGTATCTCTACTTGCATCATGCAGAGCTAAGAGACTGGTTACTCACAAAGCCAGTATGTAGTTAAATGGAAATTGGAACCCAGATTTGTCAGTTTTAAAACCTGTGCTTTTAATTATCATGCTAGACCACCAACTTGCTTCCAGTAACTCAAACAAGCCTTGTAAATTTCCAAATTAAAACTCATCATGTGGATGACAGATGGACCATTTATTTGGCTCTGGGTCCCAACATGGTATGGAGGAAGTTTCTTTCCCCAGCAAAGCAGAACTGGAGGCCTCCCATTAACATGCCTTAATAATTCTTGCCTAGAATTCTGCAAAAGCCTTTTTTTAACACCAGATAGTTGGTTACAGTAAAAAGAATGAGATCCAATTCATAAGGAGCTTTTATCAGGAGCTTTTCAAAATGGGAAGCTCTTGGTGTCAGATTTGAAGAAGACATATTTGTGTGTGGTAATGTGGGCTCATTAATGTGGCTTGGGATGACAAGGAGGAGGGTGTGGACTCTCCCTTAGGACAGTTAATATGCAGGGTGATTTTTAAAAACAGAAAAGGAATGTCAAGTTAGGGCTAACAAACCAGCAAAAAAACATTTCTGTATCATTTCAAGCAACTATTGCGTTCCTTCTTCGGTTCTCGGTTTACCCAGGAACAGGCCAGTGGGAGTGGAGCAGAGAGGGGATCTTTGCAACCTATAGATAGGATCCACGACAGTTGAGAGGAAAAATCAAGCCCGTTGTGTCTCATTATCTCATAAGGAGTGATAGAAAATGTGGAGAGGTTGGGATAGGAAGGAAATAAATAGTTCATGAAATAGAGAAAATCACGTTAAACCTTTCTCCAAAAAGATGCAAATCTCAATAGCGTGCACCTCAGGCCTAAGCTAATGTATGCAGCAGGAGAGGTTTCTGTCAGTTGCATTCTGTGACGATTTCCATTCTGGGACATTTTCACATCTTAGCCTGGGGTGCTCACATGGCTCTGGAATTCTCCCACCAGAAGAAACAGGAATGAACGTTTACTGAGAATTTACATGTGTCATCTATTTAATTCTTATAACAGTCCTACTAGAGCGGAAGTAAAATTAGTCCCATTTTATGAATGAGGACACTAAAGTATAGAATGATTAACTATCCTGCCCAAGGCCTCTCAACTAAATAGAATTTAGGATTCAAACCTAGGCAGTCTTATCCCAGAGCAAAATTCCCAACCTCCACTCACCATGAAGCATTAGTGACAAAAAAAATCTATCACACTTAACTCTAAATAATAAATCTCTGAAGATAGAATTTCAGCGACTGTGCCACCTGGTGTGAGG
Organism: Saguinus oedipus; assembly: GCA_031835075.1. Taxonomy (NCBI): domain Eukaryota; kingdom Metazoa; phylum Chordata; class Mammalia; order Primates; family Cebidae; genus Saguinus; species Saguinus oedipus. Next base: position 3,974,538 of record CM063172.1, on the reverse strand, counting down.
AGATACAGGAAGGTTGGGGAGAGAAGGGGACATTTTTTCTTGGCCATTTGGTTGAGCCAATTGACTTTTATATGCAAAGACCTTTGGTATAAATAAGACCCTGACACTAGTTACTTAAAGTGACATATATTTATATACTCATGTGAGGAGAGTGGGAGCACAGAGAAGAGTGAATAAACATGCTTGTTTCAGTGAATTCTTTAATTTTAAACTTGAAACATTGGAAACGAGGACATTCAGGCTCAGTGATGGGATATGGGTAAAACGATGCTGCTGGTGACGTTCAGCTTAACAAAATACTTCTGAAACTGTAATAAGTTGGCCGGAAAACAGAGCCTGTAGAATGAAAAAGATTCACACTAACTAGATTCATATTTGAGCAACACAGTAGTTTTTGAAGCAGTTCTCACTTTAAAAGGTTTTCTCACTTATTCTAATAAGAGATCAAAATCCCACTCTGTCAGTTGCAGGAAAGCTTCAATTCTCACAGCTTAACAGACCGAATGCTGCTTTTCCTGCCTGGGCTCATTGCAAAATAAACGCCTGGACCTGACTGCCCTTGTGTTAACTCTGTATCCAAGGAGTTCTGACTGACATTCAGGCTGGCCACCCACATCCACTGCTGGTATTACAGCTTTAGATGAATACCTGGAGGTGGGGAGGGAAACTTCCTCTGCGCTTCAATAAACACTTGTAACTTTTTTGGAAATTCTAATGACTGTAATTCTCAAAACTTTTACATTCTGAATAATTAGAATTTCAAGAGCAAGGTGTTTACAGAAACCAACAAAACCTCAGGGCAGCCTTTCAACAGGAGCAAAGCTACCCTCCCACCACTGATGTGCCAGTTCCTTTCATCAAGATTATTAGCAAAACTAGAAAATGTTTATTGCATGATTCTCCTGAGTTTTCTTATATTTGAACAACAAAATATGAAACTCCTTTGCTTTATTTAGATATTGGAGATGAATATTTGGTCTCTATTTCCTGTGATGTAGCTGATAGAATTGGCTCTTAGATAAAGTTGAAAGTGGCTTGTGTTCTGAATTTCTCTGTTTTAAATGAAACATGTACCTTTATTATGATTTAAAAGGGAAGGGGGATACATAGTCATTGTACACCTTTTAGAACATTCAGAGAAGTTTCACGCAAAAACAGTTGAAAACACTGGCAATCCTACCACAATTTTTGTTATTTTTTTCTATACATACGGCTTATTTGACACAAAATTGGTGTCATTCGATATATATGCACGGGTTTTTTTCTTGTTTCTTAACATCATATTTTCTAAAATAATTTAGTCATCTTTAAAAACAATTTAAGGGCCGGGCACGGTGACTCAAGCCTGTAATCCCAGCACTTTGGGAGGCCAAGGTGGGTGGATCACGAGGTCAAGAAATAGAGACCATCCTGGTCAACATGGTGAAACCCGGTGTCTACTAAAAATACAAAAAATTAGCTGGGCGTGCCTGTAATGCCAGCTACTCAGGAGGCTGAGGCAGGAGAATTGCCTGAACCCAGGAGGCAGAGGTTGTGGTGAGCCGAGATCGCGCCATTGCACTCCAGCCTGGGTAACAAGAGCTAAACTCCATCTCAAAAAAAAAAAACAAAACATAATTTAAGTGGTTGCACAATATTAAACGGCATATATATGTTCCAATACATGTAACTGTTTCCTCGTCATTCATTTGACTGTCAGCAATTTTTTGTCATTATAAATAATGCCATAGTGAGTATGTTTGCACATATTCTCTTTTCTTATTTTCTAGATATAAAATTACTGCATCAAAAGGATGAATTTTAAAAGTTATTTTAGCATATTACTAGTTTGACATCCAAAAAGGCTGAACCAATTAACCCTTCCACTAGCATTTCTTTAGCTGTTAATAAGTTTGACACTTTTCTTTTTTTCAAAAATTTTTAACTGTGGGAAAATACACATAAAATTTAGCATGTCAGTCATGGTTAAGTGTATATAGTTCGGTACCGCTAAAGTATATTCACATTGCTGTATAACCAACCTTCAGAAATTTGCTTTTTGCCAGCTTTACTGAGATATGATTGATAAATAAAAATTATATATATTTATATATTTACAATGTGATGTTTCAGTATATGTACACATTGTGAAATGATTACTAAAATCAAGTTAATTTACATATCACCTCAAATAGTTGGTTTTTTTGGTATGCTGAGAACAATTAAGATTTGCTCTATTATCAAATTTCAAATATACTATGCATTATTATCATTGTTTTATAGATGGAGTCTCACTATGTTGCCCAGCGTGGACTTGAACTCCTGGGCCGAAGCAATCCTCCTGCCTCAGCCTCCCGAGTAGCTGGGACTACAGGTGTGCACCACTGGGCCTGGCTAACAATACATTTTTATTAAAACTGTAGTCACAATGCTGAACATTAGGTCTGATTACTGAGGGTTTGTACCCTTTAATCAGTATCTCCCCTTTCCACCATCCCACGCTTTTCTGAATTTTCTCTTCATCTGTACTTCTCTTGCAATGGCGTCCTTTGCCCAGTTTTTCACTGTGTTCTTCATCTTTTTCTTATTTATTTATATTTGTTTATTTCATTTGAAAGAGTTCCTCATTAAAGTATATTTCCCAATCTCTGTTATACGTGCTGTAAATATCTCTAAATTATTTGTGTTTAAACTCCTACAGTTAAAAGTTAGTAGTTTGGTGAAATTTACAAATGAAGATAGAGATTCATCACTTACTTTAGCTGTACTGAGATTTAATTCACATACCATACAATTCACCACTTTAAAAGTATATAAGTCAATGGTTTTCAGTCTATTCACGGAATTGTACAACTATCACCATTATCAATATTACAGTAATGGGTGTGGGGAAAAGAAAGCCTGTGCTCATGAGCAGTCACTTCCCACTTCTTTCACTCCAGCTCCTGGCCCCCACCAATCTACCTTCTGTCTCTGTAGATCTGCTGATTCTTTACATTTTATTTCAATAGACTCATACAATATGTAGCTTTTTTTGTGACTGGCTTCTTTCACTTAGCATAATTTTTTTGAGGCGGAGTTTTGTTCTTGTTGCCCAAGCTGGAGTGCAATGGTATCATCTCAGCTCACCACAACCTCCGCCTCCCAGGGTCAAGCAATTCTCCTGCCTCAGACTCCCAAGTAGCTGGGATTACAGGTGTGCACCACCACGCCTGGCTAATTTTGTATTTTTAGTAGAGATGGGGTTTCTCCATGTTGGTCAGGCTGGTATCGAACTCCCTACCTCAGGTGATCTGCCAGCCTCGGGCTCCCAAAGTGCTGGGATTACAGGTGTGAGCCAGCATACTGTTTTAAAGCTTCATCTATGCTGCAGGGTGCATCAGTGCCTCTTTTTGTTGCCAAATAATCTTGCACTGTATGACTATACCACACTTTATCCATTCATCAGCTGATGGACATTTGTTTCCATTTTTGGCTATGAGGAATAATGCTGCCACTAACATTTGCACACACGTTATTGTCTGTACCGCTATCTTCATTTCTCTTGGATATATAACCGGGAATGGGATTGCTGAGTCCTGTGGTACCTTTTGAGGAACAACAAAGCTCCTTTCCAAAGCTACTGCACCATTTTACATTCCCACCAGCAATGTACAGGGGCCCCAGTTTCTCACCATCTTCCGCAACGCTTGTGATTATCAGTGTCTTTGAGCCATCTTGCTGGGCACGAAATACTTTGTGGTTTGGATTTCCATTTTCCCTGATGACTAATGATGTTGAACATATTTTCATGTGCTAATTGGCTATTTATTTATTATAATTTCAACTGTTTTTTTTGAGACAGGGTCTCACTCTGTCACCCAGGCTACAATGCAGAGGCACAATCACAGCTCACTGCAACCTCAAACTCCTGGGCTGAAGTGATCCTCCCACCTCAGCCTACAGAGTAGCTAGACCCACAGGTGCTCACCACTGCACCTTTTTTTTTTTTTTGGCAGAGAGGCGGTCTCACTATGTTACCCAGGCTGGTCTCTAACTCCTGGGCTCAAGCAATCCTCCTACCTCTGCCTCCCAAAGTGCTGGGATTACAGGTATGAGCCACCATCCAACACAACTTTTATTTTAGACACAGCAAACATATGTGCAGGTTTGTTACATAAGAATATTGTGTAATGCGGAGTTTTGGGGTACAGTTGACCCAGATCACCCGGGTAGTGAATATAGTACCCAATAATTAATTTTTCAACCCTTATCCATCCCCCCACTTCTCTTCCTTCTCTAGTCATCCCTAGCATCGATTGTCCCCATCTTTATGTCCATGTGTACCCAAGCTTTAGCTCCCACTTATAAGAATATGTGATATTTGGTTTTCTGTTCCTACATTAATTCACTTAGGATAATGACCTCTAGCTACGTCCATGTTGCTGTGAAGAACATGATTTTATTCTTTTTTTTGTGGCTGCATAGTAATCCATGGTGTATATATAACACATTTTCTTTATTCAGTCCACCATCAATGGGCACTTAGATCAATTCCATGTCTTTGCTATTGTGAATACTGCTGTGATGAACATGTGAGTGCATGCGTCTTTCTGGTAGAAGGATGCTGTTCTTTTGGATATATACCCAGTAATGAGACTGCTGGGTTGAATGGCAGTTCTGTGTTCTTTGAGAAATCTTCAAACTGCTTCCTATATTGGCAGAACTAATTTACATTCCCACCAACAGTGTATAAGCATTCCCTATTCTCTGCAGCTAATTGGCTATTTAAGTATCTTTTTCAGAGAAATGTTTGTTTTTGTTTTTGTTTGTCAATCGGAGTCTTGCTCTGTCACCAGGCTGGAGTGTGGTGGTGCGATCTCAGCTCACTGCAGCCTCCACCTCCTGGGTTCAAGCAATTCCCCTGCCTCAGCTTCCCGAGTAGCTGCGACTACAGGTGCATGCCACCACACCCAGCTAATTTTTGTGTTTTTTGTAGAGACAGGGTTTCATCATGTTGGCCAGGATGGTGTCAATCTCTTGACTGCAGATCTTGTGATCTGCCTGCCTTGGCCTCCCAAAGTGCTGGAATTACAGGCGTGAGCTACTGCGCCCAGCCCTCGGAGAAATGTTTATTCAGATCAAATGAATATATGTTGATAGATACTTTCTTCTTCCCTCTCTCCATCCCTTCTTTCCTTCCTTTCTCTACTTTCATTACTTTATTCTGAAATCTGTGCCACAGACAATTAAAAGAACTGGAATGCACATATGTCCCTCAGCAGTGGAGCAAGCCCATCTCCAGCATGGCTGCAGATCCAGGATTCACATTAACAGATGTTTTCTATAAAGAAATTCTATCCCTGTCTCCACCCAAAAATAAAGTAATTACTCAGCATTTCAGATGTTTCAAGGGTGAAAGAGCTTTTAAAATTTGTCCAGACTACAACTATCTTGCATGTTCTGCACATGTACCCCAAAACCTATAATGCAATAAAATTTAAAAAAAAAAAAAAAAAAAAATTTGTCCAGACTTAACCACCCGTGAGTTCCTTCCGTAACACATGCTGCCTTTTTTTTTTTTCTGAGACAGAGTCTCGCTCTGTCACCCAGACTAGAGTGCAATGGCACAATCTTGGCTCCACCTCCCTGGATTAAGTGATTCTCCTGCCTCAGCCTCTTGAGTAGCTGAGATTACAGGTACCCACCACCATGCCCAGCTAATTTTTCTATTTTTAGTAGAGACAGGGTTTCACCAAGTTGGCCAGACTGGTCTTAAACCCCTGACCTCAGATGAATCTTACAAAGATAAGCAGAAATATAGACATGGAATTTGTTGGCAGTCTATGAGAAAAAAAAAATGCAGGTAACAGTGAAACTCACTGTAAAAGTTAAACATAGGTAGTCAGTAAGAACAGCAAAACAGGGTTATATGTAATCTTAGCCTGCATAATTTAGAACATTTCCATCTTTCCTGCTCCTGGTCAGATGATCCACCCGCCTCGGCCTCCCAAGGTGCTGGGATTACAGGTGTGAGCCAGGCCCTCTTAGTGGCAGCAATATCTCCAATCATTGTCAGATAGAGGAAAGGCAGTCAAGGCTTCATTTGAAAGGCGGTACTGGGGGTCAAGCTGGGACGTACAAAATTAACTACATAGTAGATTGGGGTCTTGCAGCCAAGACATGTGGCCCGTGGTCTCGGGTCTGAAGACCTGGGCTCTGATCACAACTCAAGTCCCAGACACTTAGTCTCTAAGTCATGTAACTTCTTTTACACCTCAATTTCCTCCTCCACAAAGGAAAATAATGAGAAGGTCTATTTTTCAAGGGTATTTTGAGTATTAAATTAGATCATGTATTATTACACAAGAAAACAACTAATATATTATTTAATTCATCCTGTAACTTCTGCCCTTATGGAAGCTTTATGCCAGTTAGGAGAGGGACCAATTATATGTTTTAAACAGACCCCTGGATTTCTCAGGTACGATCACATGGGCGATGTGCCCAGGGCACACCAGAGGGCCTGAGTTGCAGGGACCACTTGGCTTCTCACCAGCTGTGTGATCTTGATCACTCCTGCCAGCTCTCAGTTTCCTCATCAGTAAAGTGAAGAAGTTGGAACAGATGGTACCAAGACCCTGCTTCCTTTGACCGTACTGTGATTCTGTGCACTGTGGCAGTGGGTCTTCATCCTTTATACCACACATGGACAATAGCTCGGACAATACTTCCCCCAATATGCTTCTTTGTTTGTTTTTTTGAGATGGGAGTTTCGCTCTTGTTACCCATGCTGGAGTGCAATGGCGTGATCTCGACTCACCGCAACCTCCACCTCCTGGGTTCAAGCAATTCTCCTGCCTCAGCCTCCCAATTCTTCTGCCTCAGCCTCCCGAGTAGCTGGGACTACAGGCATGTGCCACCATGCCCAGCTAATTTTTGTATTTTTAGTAGAGACGGGGTTTCACCATGTTGATCAGGATGGTCTCGATCTCTTGACCTTGTGATCCACCCACCTCAGCCTCCCAAAGTGCTGGTATTACAGGCGTGAGCCGCCACACCCAGCCAACACGCTTTTCTTTATTCCCCACTTCCACACAATCCCATTCATATTCACATGCCCAGAGCCCTGTGAAAATGAGCTCACATGATTTCTCAGGCCATGACATGCTCCTTCCCTAGACAGCGTTCTGAAGTTCCATCATGATAAGAACGGTTTAGGCTCGGTTGGCTTTCTTCAAGATTGACTCACTAGCCCTTCTAATTATGTACCAGTTCCCCATGGGGAGACGCTCCTTTGGTCAGTAACTCAAATAAATCTGTAGAATCAGCGGCGGGGAGACATTACTGTCCCTGTCCGCACTGCCTCCAGGATACTGAGGGAAAGTGGAGGATGTGAAGTAGCTCCACCTCTGTACAGCTCCTGAGACCACCTTGAAGGACTTGTCATAGAGAAAGAAACTATTATCTATGGAGTTCTGATCATGTACCAGAGACTCTGCCTTTTAATCCTCTTCAAAGGATAATGGCATAAGTAGACATTTAATTAGATACAAATTCTTTGCACGGCCAAGTGCAACACAGAGGCCTCGTTAAGCTCACCACCTGTCCTTATTCTCCCCCGGCTGCCAGTGTGGGTTCACACGGCAGTGCTGTACCTTGGGTCATGCCTCACTCTCCATTGTCCTTCCCATGTAGACGGAAATAAACACAGGGATGAGCCCGCCACAGAACATGACTTCATCACGCATAATTGTTGGAATGAAAACCTCCTGGTTGCATATCTGCACAATGCCAATGATTACAGTGATTAAATCAATCAAGCCCAATTTCATAATCCTCAAATGTATAATTTCCTAACTCAGCAGGGACCCAACATGTGGCATCCCAGCTGTCTAACACAGGGACCAAAAACACAGTATTGAAGAAAACATTTTGGGGAGAGGCTAGGTAATCTTGTAAACTTAATATCATCTTAATAAGGATAATGAAACACAATACTATTCCATGAAAATTTCGTATTATGATAGTGAAATACCTAGTGACAGCTACAGTTACCTAAGGAGCTTCATAAGATGCATTCTCTGGTCCCGCAGAGTGCTTGACGGTAATCTGTCCATCTGATGTATATGCTGCTTGTTGCTTCTGGGGTCACAGGTTGAGCTCTTTAAGCATCATAAAGTGAGGACAGGCTCAGATGGAAAGCATGGTCCACAGCTTCTGTTCCTTCTCTATAGCTAAGGAGAAGAAACTGTACCAGAGCCAAAGAAGGAAAAAGAGATTGAATATCCTCTTTCACGCTTTTCACCCAGCATCATTCTGTTCTTCTAATAAGGTGGTCATTTAATTTCCTACTGCGATTTGTTTAATACATGTTTAAGAGTCCTCAGTTCATTCTGTGACCATCTGAGATCCTCCAGATTAGAGAGTTCGAAACTCTTGCGTTACAGAGGAAACAAATTTGTCCACAGTTTTATCTACCTTGTGACAGTATGTCTGAAAGTTACTGATTGGGATTGAGATGGCGCACATGGAAGGGTCTGTCTACAAAATGCCTCTTGAAATTCCATTTCCAGACTTAAGTGTAAATAGCAACAGTGTTTCCTTATAATAATTCATTAGCTATACATAGGTTTTTTTTGTCTAGCTTTTCTTTATATAGGTTTCATTTCCAATAAAAGGTTTTTTTTTTAATCATTGATCTGCAAATTGTAAAAGAAACTACAGATAGTAGGGAAAACCCCACAAAGACTTCCGACATCATGTAATAAAATTATCAGACAGACTACAAGATGGTTATGCTTCATATGTTTAAAGAAATACAGAAGTTTGAAAATATGTGCAGGAAACTAAGAACTGTTTAAAACAAGCAAACTTCAAAAAGAATAAAGTAGCATTTCTGGAAATGAAAAATGTAGTGACAGAATTAAAACTCTGCCAGGTGTGGTGGCTCATGCCTATAATCTCAGCAATTTGGGAGGCAGAGGGAAGAGGATTGCTTGACACCAGGAATTCAAGACCGGCCTGGGCAACATGGTGAAACCCTGTTTCTACAAATACTACAAAAGTTAGTTGAGAGTAGTGGCGTACACCTGAACTCCCAGCTACTCAGGAAGCTGTGGTGGGAGAATCTCTTGAGCTTGGGAGGTGTAGGTTGCAGTAACTAACCATTGTGCTCCAGCCTGGGCAACAGAGCAAGACCATGTCTCAAAAGAAAAAAGAAAGAGAGCCAGGTGTGGTGGCTCACACCTGTAATCCCCGCACTTTGGGAGGCTGAGGCAGGCAGATCGCCTGAGGTTGAGAGTTCAAGACTAGCCTGGCCAACATGGTGAAAGCCATCTCTACTAAAAATATAAGAAGTAGCCAGGTGTGGTGGCATACACCTGTAATCGCAGCTACTCAGGAAGCTAAGGCAGAAGAATCGCTTGAACCTGGGAGGCAGAGGTTGCAGTGAGCTGAGATCGTGTCACTGTACTCCAGCCCAGGTGATAGAGTGAGACTCTGTCTCAAAAAAGAAAGAAAAGAAAAGAAGAATGAGGGAGAGAGAAGAAGAAGAAGAGAGAGAGAGAAAGAAAACAAAACAAAAAGAAAAAGCTCGGACAGACAAAGAAATGGAAAATTGAAAGAAAGCTTAAAAGATGCAGAAGATAGAGTAAAAAAGATAACAAAGACAACATCCAAAATATGTAAAGAACTCTCAAGTCTTAGAAATAGGAAAATAAAAACCAATTCAAAAATAAGCAAAAATTTAAACAGATACTTCACCAAAAAGAAATACAGATGGCAAATAAGGACATAAAAAGATGTTCAACATCACTAATTATTAGGAAAACGCATATTAAGACCAAAGTAAAATATCAATACACATCTACTAGAACAAGTAAATAAAAAATATTGACAATCCCAAATGCAGGTGAGTTTGTGAAGAAAGTGGATATTTCATACATTGCTGGTTGGGGGTATAAAATGGTATAGCCATTTGGGAAATTAGTTTGGCATTTCCTCAAAAAACTTACCATATGGTACATCAGCACTCCTCAGCCTTATGTTACAGAAATTAACATTTACATCCCCACAAAAAGCTGTACACAAATGTCCGTGTAGTATTATTCCCAATAGTCAAAACATGGAAACAACCAAAATCTCTGCCAGTAGGTGAACTGCTAAACAAACCATGTTACAGCCAGCCATACAATATGCTCAGCAATCAAAAGGAGGAAACCATTGACACGGCAGCCTGGATGGACCTTGAGGGCAACATGCTGAGGGGAAAAAGCCAATCTCAAAAGAAGACAGCCTGTATGGGTTCACTGACAGATTTGGCAACATTGTAAAACATCTTATAACAGGTTAGGAGTTGTCAGGGATGAAGAACAGTGATGGGAGGGTGGTTTGTGTGGCTATGCAGGGGTGGCAGGAAGGAGAGCCCTATAGTGATGGAACCATCCGCATTTTGATTGTGATGGCAGTTGCAGGGACCTACACATCTGGTGAAATGGCGAAGAAACACAAGCACATACACAACTAATGTCAATTTCCTGGTTTTGATACTGCACTAAAGTTATGTTAAAAGTAACCACTCGAGCCAGGTGGTGGTGAGCACCTGCAGTCCTAGCTACATGGAAGGTGGAGGGGAGGTGGGAGGAGGGAGGATCCCTTTAGCCCAGGAATTCGAGACCAGCCTGAGTGACACGGAGAGACCCTGCCTCAAAAAATAGAGTGAAGGGTACATGGGACCTCTTTGTATTATTTTTGCAATGTCCTCTGAATCTATAATTATTTAAAAAGAAAAGTTAGAAATGAAAACATAAGGTATAAGAATTTTCCACAACAAGATCAAAGACATGTATTTTTACCCAAAGGCTAAATGAATGCCAAGATGGATAGATACACACACATTCACATGCACGCACAAACATACGTATACCTTTTTTAAAAACTGAAATAGGATGGTGCTATACATAACTTTCATGCAGCTTGCTTTTTCTCTTAATGCAAATTCCATGAGAGATTTTTATCTTTGTCCTCCCAGAAAAATGCCTCACATGTTAATATGTACATATTGGTATATATATGTACATATGTACATGTTTGTCCATTTCATGAACAGCTACATATATTCCATTTGTTCTATTCTGTCAATTTACACTTGTTCTTAGGTATCATCTAGAGGTTTCAGACTGTACTAATGTTTTTACGAAGAGATAAGCACTAGCTTTTCCTCTAACTGCTAGTTGTTCAGTATTTCCCATTGCGAACTTCTGTGTAGGAGTTCAAAAAGTGGGGTGAAGAACACATGAGGCCGGGCGTGGCAGCTCACGCTGTAATCCCAACACTTTGGGAGGCTGAGGTGGGCGGATCACTTGAGATCAGGAGTTTCAGACCAGCCTGGCCAACATAGAGAAATCCAGTCTCTATTAAAAATACAAAAAATTAGCCCGGCGTGATGGCAGGCACCTGTAATCCCAGCTACTCCGGAGGCTGAGGCTGGAGAGTAGCTTGAATCCAGGAGGCAGAGGTTGCAGTGAGTGGAGAGTGCCTCACTGTCCTCTAGCCTGGACAATAGCGAAATTCCGTCTCAAAAAAACCATGCATTTTCTGCTGTGGTTCCCACAGCCAATCAAAGAAAGGGATAAATGCAGAACTAGAGAACCCTGCCCCAGTTGGATTTGCAGTTTCAATTCTTTCCAGGCTGGCTTCCATCAATAAAGATACTTGAGTCATTCATTTTTCCACTTCCAATCATTGAATTCCACGTGGAGACCTCAAGCAAATTCACTCTCCAATAATACCTCTAGTGAATTTGAACAGATGTATGCTATTCTTCAAAGAGATTTTCACAGGACTAAGGAAGCCAGGATGAATTGTATCACCTTTTCATATATATCAATGTACAATCTCCTTTTTGCTATAACGTACCTTTTTTACAACTGCTATTAAGTGGCTAAACGCTCAAACCCTACCATATCAAAAAAAAAATGAAGTTTCTTTTATCTCACCTCTCCTAGACAATACATGTTAGCATGAAAACCAAAGAAAAAGATTATATATCCAGTGCATTAAATACAAGGGTAGATTAGTAGATTAAACATTCTTTAATGGAGTGAATATTCTTCTCACAGTAGTGTCTTTCAAACTGTCTCTCCCTTTACATTCCCGATGCACCTGCCCGAGATGCAAACTTTATTATTGCCTTCTAATTATTCTCTCCTACCTCCAAACTCTGTCCTCCCCAAACCATAGTTTATATCACAGGAAGAATAATCTTCTTAAAATAGCTTTTTACTTACTTCTTCTGCCAGTCCTTGCATGGCCACCCAAAACCTGTAATTTTAAGTCCAAACAACTTGTTCAAGCCACAGAGCAGTAAACCGAAAAGAATCTCAGTGGGAAGATATTCTTATTTTCCTTACTCTGGTAGTCAAGGTCATCCCTCCCCTATGCAATCACGTCTCCCACTGCAACGTCCCTCCACAAACCTCCACCTCAAGGCTAGTTAGCACAGTGGTTGAAAGCGTGGGTTCTGGTGCCAGGCTGCCTGAGTGTGAACTTGGCTGCTGCTTCTTGCTAGCTGGGAGATTTAGAGTGGGGTACTTAGCCTCTATGGACCATACTTTCTTCATGTGTGTAATGAGAGCAACAAAAGTACCTGCCGTGGGTTAACGTTTAAAAAACACTTAGAGGCCGGGCGCGGTGGCTCAAGCCTGTAATCCCAGCACTTTGGGAGGCCAAGGCAGGTGGATCACGAGGTCAAGAGATCGAGACCACCCTGGTAAAAAACATTTAGAATAACAACTGCACCCTCAAGTAAACATAAATTGGGATTTATGCCTATGCTTAATTTTGCAAGTTTATCCTTATGCTAATGCATAAATAGGGATTTTCTTACTTCTTGCTCTATACTCACTCCCTGTAACAGCAGCCACCCCATAGACAAGGAAAGTGAAGCTTAGAGAGGATCAGTGACTTGCCCCAGAGCACAGAGTTCCAGGCTACACGTTCGGCTTCAGGGCCACCCTGTGGAGCACCATGTTACACTGTATCCATCAAGCCCCTGGCTTTTCACATGCTAGGGACTCCATAAGTGTTACTGAAATTGTTTACTAAAGTATCTTGAACATACTAACACCAGTCCCTTTTCACACACTGTTCCCCCAGCCTGGAATCCTCCCTTCTCTCAAAGTATCCCCCCAGTTTCTTATCAAACGGTTGCATAGTGTTCTCTTCCTCCTCTGAATATTTATGGCACTTTAACTGCCTATAAAACACATTGGCACTGGTCATATCCTGTCTTGTAGTAACTTGTCTTTTTTATGTGGCTTGTTTTGCCAACAAGACTGTAAATCCACTGAGGCTGGGTGGTGTTTGCCGTAGGGTTCTTTGTGTTCTCGGCAGGGTCCGGCGTGGCACCTTGCCCAGAGCGGACTCTCCTCAAACGGTTGCTGACTGATAAAGAGGAGCAAAAGCAACTAGAAATGGAAAAAGCAGCCCCTGATTCCCACCAACACCCCTTTTCCTGCTGCAGCATGTTCCACCCTTCACTCGCGTAACTGGGGAGAGTCTTGGGAATTGGAGATTAATAACATGTGCTGTGGTTTGAATGTCTCTCCAAAATTCATGTTGAAGCCAGGCACAGTGGCTCACGCCTGTAATCCCAGCACTTTGGGAGGCCGAGGAGGGTAGATTACTTGAGCCCGGGAGTTCGAGACACGCCTGGGCAACGTGGAGAAACCTCATCTCTAAATGGAAAAATTAGCTGGGTGTGACGGGGCAGGCCTGTAGTCTCAGCTGCTTGGGAGGCTGAGTGGGAGGATCAGCTGCACGAGGAGAGGTCAAGGCTGCAGTGAGCTGAGGCTGCACCACTGCACTCCAGCCTGGGTGACAGAGTGAGACCTGGTCTCAAACAAACAAACAAACAAAAATTTCAAATTTGATGTTGATGCTAAATAGGGCAGTGTTAGGAAGTGGAGCCTTTAGATGGTGATTAGACCATGAGGGCGGGGCACTCATGGATGGGATTAATGCCTCATAAAAGGGATGGAGAGAATTAGGTGGGCCCTTCCATCTCTTCTCTGAGTGAGGACGCAGCAATGAAGGCACCATCTTGGAAGCAGAGACCAGGCCCTCATAGACACCTAAACTGCTGGTGCCTTGACCTTGGACTTCCCAGCTTCCAGAACTGTGAGAAGCACATTTCTATTATTTATAAATTGCCCAGTCTCAGGATTTGGTTGCAGCAATACAAACAGACAACACCATGCAAGCCCCATACCTTTCTTGGTGTCTGCCATACCTGGTTCTTACAATGCAGAGGAAGTACCTGAAGATGAATTAACTGTATCCTCTTTTGGAAGTTCAAGAATGCCTAGAGGGACAATCTTTTCTCCCTGAACTTGTAACAAATTTAGACTTAGAGAAGGAGGTAGACAAAAGAAAATGAAAACATCGCCTGTATTAGGTTGGGCACAGTGGCTTACGCCTGTAATGCCAGCACTTTGGGAGGCTGAGGTGGGTGGATCACAAGGTCAGGAGTTCAAGACCACCCTGGCCAACACGGCAAAACCCCGTCTCTACTAAAAATACAAAAATTTAGCTGGGCATGGTGGCATGCACCTGTAATCAGCTACTTGGGAGGCTGAAGCAGGACAATTGCTTGAACCCAGGAGGGGGAGGGAGGTTGCAGTAAGCCAAGATCATGCCACTGCACTCCAACCTGGGCAACAGAGTGAGACTCCATCTCAAAAAAAAAAAAAAAAAAAATCACCCCTTGTATTATAGGAAAATCAGACACATTTTTCATGTAGATAAAAGCCAGGTGGAAGAGTGTGGCTTGGGTCTGTTGGCCAAAAGATGGAGTGATACATAACCCCCCGAGTTAGTGTTTGTTTCCCACCAAGTCATAAGCAGCACACGACAGACAGACACCTTCCCTGCAGAGTTTTGCCCCAAGGCAGTTTAGTGTGTGGAAAACAGAGGACATGCCAGCAGCTGGCTACAAAGACGAGGAAGAAAAAAGACAAACTAGAGGAGTGAGCTGGGGCCTGCTCACGGCCTCCTTCCAAAATCTGCCAGGCAGCTAAGTTGCTCTTAGTTGAGGAGGATGCGTGAGCGAGTGATGAGGACAGGAGCACATATCTAATGTGTGTTCCTCCGTGTGGAAGTATAAAATCAAGGAGACAGATTCCCCACAACAGCCTGCAGCTGTCTTCACCCATTGGGCTTAAGCACTACATCTGCGGTCAACCAGCAGTGAAGCCACCCTCCTGGGGAGAGAGGTCAGCAGTCTATTAAAGCAATCATACCTACTTTCATGAGACCATTTCTCCATTACCAGCCCCTTTTCCTGTGTGGGTCCTCCTAGGATCTGTCATGGACATCACAGATTTTGCTCTGAGAAAATTCTGAAATGAAACAGTACATTAATTACATTAACCCCAAGGTTCTCAGTT
Organism: Saguinus oedipus; assembly: GCA_031835075.1. Classification (NCBI taxonomy): domain Eukaryota; kingdom Metazoa; phylum Chordata; class Mammalia; order Primates; family Cebidae; genus Saguinus; species Saguinus oedipus. The sequence goes on along the minus strand of CM063172.1, from coordinate 3,959,131 downwards.
ATGGTTTGAAATTTGTCCCCATAAAAGGATATGTTGAAAGTCCTAACCTTCAGTACCTCAGAATGTGACTTCATCTGGAAACAGGATCATTGCAGTTGTAATTAGCCAAAATGAAATATACTGGAATAGGGGACCCCTAAGACGACACAGAGATGCAGAAGGAATGCCATGTGAAGATGGAGGCCGAAGGGCCAGGCGCAGTGGCCCCTGCCTGTAATCCCAGCAGTTTGTGAGATCAAAGCTGGAGCATGGCTTGAGGTCAGGAGTTCAAGGCTACGCTGAGCTATGATTGGCCATTGCACTCCAGCCGGGCAACAAAGTGAGCTTGGAGTGGTGCATCTACAAAGCAAGGAATATCAAGCACTGGTGGCCATTTCCAGAAGCTAAGACAGAGGAGGCGCGGAAGGGATTTTCCCTCAAAGTCCTTGGATGATACCCACCCTCCCGACACCTTGATTCCAGTCCTCCAGCCTCCAGAACTGTGAGAGAATTAATTTCTGTTGTTTTCGGCCACCCAGTTGGTGGTATTTTGTTACAACTGTCCTGGAAAATGAATAAACCGCACTTCACCCGAGAATGAAAATTCACGCTGTTTCTTACTCCAAGTTACATGCAGACACGTTTCCAATGGAGCTCATCAAGCATCAAAGAGATAACACATCATTAGGTGTTGATTATACTTCTCAGGAGTAATAATTAATTTTAATAGCAAAATTCTAAGAAATCTTTCATTTCTTCTAAGTGCGCATACATTCCCCTCCCATACTAAAATAAGGACTTAATGCAATGGGAGGTAACTAAGTAAAAGCTGTGTTGAGAAAATAGAAACGTGTTTATTTTGGTTTTCAGAAAGGTTTATTTTAACTTCCATTTTAAATTTAAATGGGCTTTGTGAGAGGGCTAAAAATAAACCTAATGGATATTGATATGGTGCTAAATTAATTTTGAGCATCAGAATCCATCCATCCTTAGATCACTTTGAACTAAGGTACATATGCAAATTCTGCTTTGCTCCTGTCATTTAGAAGATGCGCCAGTACTTAGGACCACACCACACTATGATAACCACAGTGACCATTTAGGCTTCCATAGTGCTTCAGGGCAAAACATATTTTTAAAATTCATTCTCTGGTTCTTAGGCACTGGGATTTTTTTTATTTTTGCCTAAATAATACATCTTTATGGCTAGTTTTTCTTCTCTTGGATTATGTCCTTAAGTGAATTTTCAAAAGACATTACTAGGTCAGATTATTAAGAGTATGTTACATGCACCGTCATATACTCAAAAAAGACTGATTCACTTTACAATGTCAACAACGGTGTTATCAGAAGGGTTTGTAATGTTTACAATTGCACTGTTTAAAGGTTTTAAAGTTTCATTTGGCAAATGTACACTAGTAAACATTACACACTTCATCACAAACCTTTTTTTAAAATTGGCATTATAATCAAGTCACCTATGAATCAAACTGCATTTGCTCTTACCCCAGCACACAGTACTTTCTCACACGTATCTGACACTCGGAAAAGTGTCAGAAATGTATCTGACACTTAAAGCTCTTGGAAAAATTATTTGCTTTTTTTTATGAGGCTTTCACTTTTCTTCCAGAGCTAAAATTCACCACACAGTTCTACTGTCACAAACTCTAAACCAGCAGGACTTGGGAAGAGACTGGCTGTTTTGTTTTGTTTTGTTTTGTTTTGTTTTGTTTTGAGATGGAATTTCACTCTTGTCACCCAGGCTGGAGTGCAATGGCACAATCTCGGCTCACCGCAACCTCCGTCTCCTGGGTTCAGGCAATTCTCCTGCCTCAGCCTCCTGAGTAGCTGGGATTACAGGCGTGCACCACCACACCAGCTAGAGACTGGCTATTTGACACTGAGCTGAAGAAAAAGGAATCGTTTGTCTTGGTGCCAGCAAAGACACCCAGCTAAGTCCAACTCAGCTTCACCTTCGGTACATACAGGGTTTCTGACGACCTACTTCTTCTTCTGTTAAAATGAAAACAAAAGAATCTAAATTTGGCTTTTTCTCTCTTTCTTTCTTTTCTTCCTTTTTTTTTGGTGGGGAGTAATTTTGGAAAGAGAAAAGGTATACTGAATAAAACTTGTGCATGCCAAGACAATTCAACAGTATTTTCAACAAATGGCACTGGGACAACTAAATGTCCACATGCAAAAGAATAAATTTGGACCTCTATCCTACACCATATATAAAAATTAACTCACAATGGATCATAGCCTAAATGTAAGAGCTGAAACCACAAGACTGCTGGAAGAAAACATGGGAGTAAATCTTCATGACCGGGACTGGGCAATGGTCTCTTATATGTGACACCAAAAGCCCCAGTCACAAAAATTTTAAAAATGAATCTCATAAAACTTAAGATTTTTGTGTATCTAGGACTTAAGAAAATACAGCCCACAGAATGGGAGTAAATATTTGTAAATCATGTATCTGAGAAGGGGCTTGTATCCGCAGTACAGAAGGAACTCTCACAAAGACAACCCAAGTGAAAGTCGGGAAAGAATTTGTGTAGCTATTTATGCAAAGAAGGTACACAAATGTCCAGTAAGCACATGAGAAACTGCTCAGCATCATAGTCACTAACGAAATGCAAACCAAACCCACGGTGAGATACCATGGCATACCCACTGGGACAGCTAAAATGAAAAAGATAGTAGCAAGTGTTAAAAAAGACACAGGAACACTGAAACCCTCACACATTGCTTGCGGGAGCATAAAACGATATAGCCACTTTGGAAAACACATCAATACGAAACCTTGTACATGAATCCTCATAGCAGCTTTGGTTATAATAGCCAAAAGGCGGAAACCAAATGCTCATTAGCTGATGAACGCACAGAATGTGCTACATCCATATTATTATTTGGCTAAAAGGAAGGAAGCCCTATCACATGATATAAAACGAGAATAGGCCAGGCACGGTGGGTAACACCTATAATCCCAGCACTTTGGGAGACCAAGGTGGAAGGATGGCTTGAGCCCAGGAGTTGGAGACCAGCCTGGTCAACATGGGGGAAACCCCGTCTCTACAAAAAATACAAAAATTAGCCGGGCGTGGTGACGTCTGCCTGGAGTCCCAGCTACTCAGAGGGCTGAAGCAGGAGGACCACTTGAGTCCAAGAGGCTGAGGCTGCAGTGAGCTCTGATCACACCACTGCACTCCAGCCCAATGACAGAGTGAGACCCTGTCTCAAAAAAGTAAAATAAAAATAAAATGAGAAGGAACCTGAAAACATTATGCTAAGTGAAAGAAGTTGGTCACAAAAGACAGCAGATTATATGATGTTATTTAGGTGATAAAGCCAGACAAATTCAGAGGCAGAAAGGACATTAATGGCTGCTTGGACCTAGGGTTAGTCAAGGAAACTGGGATGGGGGCGACTGAAATGGGCACAGGGTTTCTTTTTGGGATGATGAAGATGTTTAAAGATACATTGTGGTAATGGTTGCACAACTTTAAATATTCTAAAAACCACTGAACTGTACACTCTACATGGGTGAATTTTATGGAATGTAAACCATATCTCAGTAAGCCTGTTTTTAAAAAACTATTTTAAGGGGCCGGGAGCAGTGGCTCATGCCTGTAATCCCAGCACTTGAGGGGGCCAAGGTGGGCAGGTCACCTGAGATTGGGAATTCAAGATCATCCTGACCAACATGGAGAAACCCTGTAACTACTAAAACTACAAAATTACCTGGTCATTGTGGCGCGTGCCTGTAGTCCCAGCTACTCGGGAGGGTGAAGCAGGAGAATCGCTTGAACCCGGGAGGTGGAGGTTGTGGTGAATCGAGATCGTGCTATCTCTTCAGCCTGGGCAACAAGAGTGAAACGCTGTCTTGTGGGGGGAAAAAAAAAGCCAAAAACCGATTTTAATTATATGTAATCACACCCCCAAAGATACTACTTTTAATATTTGCCATATTTATAAACTTTATCCACCGTCCTTAATGAGAGCTTCGTGAGTGTGAAGGCAGAAGTCACAGGAATGCTATGACTGCACTACAGGCAAGTCGTTCCTTCCCCTCTGTGTCACATGGATGTAAGTCTAATCCATTTACTATCCACGCTGTTATCACTGCTTTGTGCTATGGTTTGAATATCTGTCCCCTCCAAAACTCCTATTGAAATTGAATACCCACTGTGGTCATATTGAGAGATGGTGCCTTTAAGAGGTGACGGTCCCGAGGCTTCTGCCCTCATGATGGATGAATCCCCTCGTGAATGAACGGATTCATTGGTTATCATGGGAGTGGGGCTGGTGGCTATATAAGGAGAGGAAGGGAGACCTGCTCAGCCCTTAGCCCTCCTGCCCTCGACGTCCTGCCCCACTTTGGGACTCCGTAGAGTTCCCACCAGCAAGAAGGTGACCAGATGCAGCCCTTTGCCCTTGTACATCTAAGCCACCATAACTGCATGAAAGACATCCCTTTTCTTTATAAATTACTCAATTTAATGTACGATGTTATAAGCAACTGAAAACGGGCTAAGACAGCTTAGATGTTAACATGGAGACTTATCAGTCAAGTCAAGAGCCAGGTCACAATCACTGACTTTGCTCTTTTCACGTGTGGTCCAGTTAAGCTCCTCTAAAGCACCTGAAGCCTGTCGTTTTCTTCACCCCATTTCTACTGACTTAATTAAAGCCAACAGTATTTCTCACCTAGATTGTTGCAAGAGCCGCTTCCAACACCCACACTCTGGCCCTGTTGATATGTTGATATGAGTACTCACCCAGCAGCTAGAGTAATCTCTCTTCTGCTTATGACCCTTCAATATTTCCTCTTTTATTTAGACTACAGTTAAAATCCCTCGAAGTGTCTCTCTCCCAAGGCTCAGGACGATGGACTTCTGTTGACCCTTCCAACTCGAGGGCTTTCCGCCTCCTGCCCTCCCTCCCCACCCAACCCTCTGTTTCAATTACTCTGCATGTCTTTCAGCTTCTAGCATACAACATTCTTTCTCTCTTCCCTAAGCCTTTGTACTACTGCTTTCTCCGGGTGAAAGATTTCTGCTGCTACCCCCACTCACCACTCACAGTTCTCGTCACCAGCCTGTGTCCAGCCTGCTCCTTCTCATTCCTTTTTTTTTTTTTTGAGACAGAGTCTGGCTCTGTTGCCAAGCTGAAGTACAATGGCACAGTCTCGGCTCACTGCAACCTCTGCCTTCTGGGTTCAAGCATTTCTCCTGCCTCAGCCATTCAAGTAGCTACGATTACAGACACCTGCCACCACTCCCGACTCCACGCCCGGCTCCACGCCTGGCTAATTTTTTTTGGATTTTTAGTAGAGACAGCGTTTCACCATGTTGGCCAGGCTGGTTTCGAACTCCTGACCTCAGGTGATTGGCTCACCTCGGCCCTTCCAAAGTGCTGGGATTACAGGCGTGAGCCACCATGCCTGGCCCTCCTCCTCATTCTTTAGGAATCATTTCACTGTCACTCCCTTCAAAAGTCTTTCCTGACTCCATGGCGCTGTGAAATGCCCTTGCTAAGAGCCCACAGAAGTCTGTACTTCCCCTATGTTAATGACACTCATTGCACAAAATTGGAATTGCCAGTTAACGTTTCCCAACCCCCCATTTACCAGCGAAGTAACTGGACAAGTTACTTAACCTCTCCGTGCTTTATTGCCTCATATGAAAAATGGGGATATAAATAGTACTTACATCATTGTCTTGCTATGAGGATTAAATAGTATTTGTAAATCACCAAGAGCAGTGCCCGGTACATTATCAGTGCAATTCAAGTGTTTCCTAAAAAGTGTTGTATACATCTTTAGACTGTGAGTCCCAAGAGGGATTTTGAAAAAATCTTACTCACTGTTACATCCTTTATAAATGCTACTGAATGAATAAGTGCATCAGTCAATCAAGCAAGCAAATGTACCGATTATTCAAAGCTACCTTGTATTTTCAGGATCCAGGCAAAATGGTGGATAATAAATGAAATAAATTTTCACAGAAGTCAAGAGAAGACAGAAGCAGAAACAAAGTTAGCATTAAGTTAGTGGAGAAATGACAGGCTGTTCCGTACAACCTGGATCATTTGTTAACCACACGGGGGAAAACTGCAGTGAGAAGCCACTCACGGCATTAACAAGTAATTCCACATGCAACTAGTAATCGACAAAGAAAATCTTTAAAAAAAAAATGAGAAAACAAAACAATGTTTATCTGATTCTAAGCTGGAGTAGATATTTGCAAGTGAGGCACAGAGAGGAAGATTTATTGATGTGGAAAGACGTTCTCTATAAACTGAGAGCTGTACAGATGAGTGAATAAAAATCCAGCCTCTAGAGGCAGACTGCCTAGGTCCATGGCCCACCTCTACCACTTAATAACTTTGAACAGGCCGGGCAGGTGCCTGTAATCGCAGCACTTTGGGAGGCTGAGGCAGGTGGATCGCCAGAGCTCAGGAGTCACGACCAGCGTGAGCATCACAGTGAAACCCCGTCTCCACTAAAATACCAAAAAAACAGCCGGTATGCACCTGTAGTCCAGCTACTCAGGAGGCTGAGGCAGGAGAATTGCTTAAACTCAGGAGACAAAAGTTGTGGTGAGCCGAGATCGCGCCATTGTACTCCAGCCTGGGCGACAGAGTGAGACTCTGTCTCAAAAAGAAAAACAAACTTCCGACAGATTACTTGGCTTCTTCAGGCCTCCTCAGTTTCCTCATCTAGAAAATGGGGATTATTATAATAACCACAACTACCTAGCATCTCATGAGGATTAAATGAAATATTTGTATATCACAAATGATACAGAATGATATCTGACTGAACTTATCATTATAAAATAAATTTATATAAAAATTATGTCAGCTCATCATATTTCAGAGCTAAGATGATAAGTACTTAAGTTGTTCTCCCTTTAAAAAAAAAAAGTCTAAGGCCGGGCGTGGTGGCTCAAGCCTGTAATCCCAGCACTTTGGGAGGCTGAGGCGGGTCGATCACTAGGTCAAGAGATTGAGACCATCCTGGTCAACATGGTGAAACCCCGTCTCTACTAAAAATACAAAAAATTAGCTGGGCATGGTGGCGCGTGCCTGTAATGCCAGCTACTCAGGAGGCTGAGGCAGGAGAATTGCCTGAACCCAGGAGGCGGAGGTTGCAGTGACCCGAGATCGTGCCATTGCACTCCAGCCTGGGTAACAAGAGCGAAACTCCGTCTCAAAAAAAAAATAATAATCATAAATAAATAAATAAAAATAAAAAGTCTAATGGTTCCACAATACACATATAGTGCTTTTAAAATAAGGAAAAATAGTTATTTTTAACCTAAAAAAATATCTTAAAATCTCATTGTAGAATATTTGTAGTCATGCAAAAATATTTACGATATATTTTAAGAGGGAAGATTTATGAAATAGCATGTGTAGAATAATTTCAATTGTGTAAAAATACTTCTTTAATATACTGAGTCACACAATCATGTGTGGAAAAACCAAAGAATCTACAAGGCTGACAGAAATTGTCTCTTGATGTTCGAGTTACATGTGATTTTTATTTTCTTCTTTGTGTCTTTTATATTTCCTAACATTTTCAATATGGATGTGATTAATTATAAAACCAGAGAAAAGCTGTAATTTTTTTTAAATCATCTTTTTTTTTGAGACAGAGTCTCACTCTGTCACCCAGGCTGGAGTGTGGTGACTGCAAACTTGGTGCATTGCAACCTCTGCCTCCCGGGTTCAAGTAATGCTCCTGCCTCAGCCTCCCAAGTAGCTGGGATTATAGGCACCCACCACCATATCCGGCTAATTTTTTTGTATTGCTTGCTAGTAGAGACGGGGTTTCAACATGTTGGCCAGGCGAGTTTCGAACTCCTGACCTCAAGTTATCCACTGCCTCAGCCTCCCAAAGTGCTGGAATTACAGGCATGAGCCACTGTGCCAGGCCTGTAAATTTTTTTTTGAGGGAGCAGCATGGACCTTAGACAGAGTAAGAGAAAGGTTTTCAGCTAAAACAGTGGGGAAGAAAAGAAAGTGCAGATTTAAAAGCAGAAGAGAAGAAAGTAAGAGAGTCACACTTGATGGTCTACATTTTCTCTGAAATAGGAGGTGAGGTAGGGAGAATGGTTGAAGCTTTGAAATAGTGGTGGGGAATGAAACAGGGCTAATTAGAGATTGTTTTTTAAAAATTGTGAGCATGGGTGAAGGGCCTACTGTGTTGAAAGACCTAACTTAATATTGTTTGAGCTTTGAGCCTTCTGTCCCCCAGGGCTCAGAAGCCGGGTCTAGGAAATGGAGGCAGATTAACAAGGCTGATGAGAGGTTACAAAGGAAATATACCACGCACAGCAGAAGATCTGGAAGGTGGTCCAAAATATTAATAGTGCTTCTTTCTGGCTCTCGGGACTATGGTTGAATTTAAACCTTCCTTTTTATTTATTTATTTATTTATTTATTTATTTATTTATTATTTTATTATTATTATTTTTTGAGACGGAGTTTCGCTCTTGTTACCGAGGCTGGAGTGCAATGGCGCGATCTCAGCTCACCGCAACCTCCGCCTCCTGGGTTCAGGCAATTCTCCTGCCTCAGCCTCCTGAGTAGCTGGGATTACAGGCACACGCCACCATGCCCGGCTAATTTTTTGTATTTTTAGTAGAGACGGGGTTTCACCTCGTTGACCAGGATGGTCTCGATCTCTTGACCTCGTGATCCACCCCCCTCGGCCTCCCAAAGTGCTGGGATTACAGGCGTGAGCCACCGCGCCTGGCTAACCTTCCTTTTTAAATCTTACCTGCTTTATTTACAATAGACAGGCATTATAAATTGATAATTTTTTCGACAAAAAATTATTAAAATGCGAACAATACAAGGAAATATATAGAAGTAAACTCTCCTCCCAAAATATCTGATCCAGAGATAACATCCTTTCCTCCGAGCACGTCTACACATACTCAGTGTATATGTCATTGCCGGTTCTACGGGTCGGAATACAAACAGCCACAGCTCTGAATGTTTTCCTGTGTGCTCGCGTCTGTAGGCACCACATCAGGAAGAATGCCCTAAGTGCTGCCCAGCCACCAAAGTGGCTAAGAATCTCAAAGGCTTTCTCATCCTAAAGGGCATGCATTTTATTATCAATGCCAGGACACTTGGGAGTGAGAAAATGTCATTAATCCAATCTGGGCTGTTTATTTCTTTGCCACAAGAAGCCACTATTTACGACTGGGGCCTAAGGCTGAGTGAGGTGGGTCACACCTATAATCCCAAGGCAGTAGGATCACTTGAGCTCAGGAGTTCGAGACCAGCGTGGGCAACATAATGAGATCTTGTCTCTACCAAAAATTCAAAAAATTAGCTGGGGCGTGGTGACACATGCCTGTGGTCCCAGCAACTTGGGAGGCTGAGACAGGAGAAATGCTTAAACCTGAGAGGTTGAGGCGGCACTGAGCCATGATCACACCACTGCATTCCAAGCTGAGCAACAGAGTGAGACCCTGTCTAAAAAGAGAGAAAGAGAGACTGGGTCTGCACAGTTCACTAGGTGTGATTCCTGTGTTGCAGTGGCAGTCACTAGTCACCAGTCCTCACCTGCCCTGCTGTGCTTCTCATCTTGGGCTACAAAGTTAGAGTTCTCCCTTCCCCAGTCAACATTCTGCCAAGGATGATAACTGTGCCAGGGCGTCTGCATCTGAAGACAATGACCAGCCAGAAGAGAAAGTATTTATGAATAGGGAGGGCCACGTGCTAAGTGCAAACCACCGTGCCTCTGAGCAGCCACAGGTGCTTCTGTGGAGTCCGAGTTACCAACCTGCTCTCAAGGTCATTTTATGTTAGGGCTCTGTGTTAGTTGGCTTGGGCTGCTGTAACAAAAAAGCCCCGGTGGCTCCAGCAACAGAAATGTATTCATCACGATTGTTGGGGCTAGAAGTGCACGATCATCAGTGCTCCAGCTGTAAAGAGAAAGCATATCTTTCTTTCCCATGACTAGGTTCATTACTGAGGCTCCAATCATAAGGGAGAGATTAACAAGAGAAAAGCAGACAAGTTTAATGAACTTAAGTTTTACGTAACGCAAGAGCCTTTAGAAAGAAAAACTCAAATGGAGAAGCTTGTGTACTTTTATGCTTAGGTTTGACGAGGAGGAGACAGTCCTGCAGATGTATGATTGGACAAAGGGAACATCTGATGGTCATAAACTGGGGGAATGTTCTGAGGACTGTTTGTTCCGATTCTTCGCTGTGTCCCGTGTCTTAAGAAATAAGGGCTTACCATTTCTCCAGGCATAGGGAAGATACTTCTCAAATGAAAGCCTTGTGATCGCTTCAGGAGGAGGATGAGAGCGACCTTCCTGCTTCTGCTGTTTCCTCAAAAAACAAGGTACCACATTGTGCAGTAGCATGGCCTGAACCCCATCTCCGCTGATTTGGTTTCTGGAGAGAGCTCCCTTCCTGGCTCGCAGGAGGCTGCCTTCTCACTGCGTCCTCACATGGTCTTTCTGTGGTGCAGAGGCCTGGAGGGAGAGGGGGCTCTCCAGTGTCTCTTCTATAAGGCCACTGATCTTAGCAGATCAGGGCCCCACAATTATGACTTCATTTAACCTTTAATTAATTAATTAATCATTTAACCTTTAATTAATTAATTAATTAATTTGTGAGATGGAGTCTCACTCTGTCACCAGGCTGGAGTGCAGTGGCACCATCTCAGCTCACTGCAACCCCCACCTCCCAGGTTCAAGTGATTCTTCTGCCTCAGCCTCCTGAGTAGCTGGGAATACAGGTGTGTGCCCCTATGCCCAGCTAAGTTTTGTATTTTTAGTAGAGACACGGTTTCACCATATTGTCCAGGACAGTCTCAATCTTGACCTCGTGATCTGCCCGCTTTGCCCTCCCAAAGTGCTAGTATTACAGGCTTGATCCACCGCGCCCGGCGTAACCTTCATTACTACTTCCTTACTCCAAATACAGCCACACTGGGAATTAGGACTTCCATATGTGAATTTCAGGGAGACACATGCATTCAGTGCATAACAGGGTCTCACTGCGCTTCCCACTAATGCATGCCCAGCACCTTCTCCTACTGTGTTATCACATCAACTGTATGTTGATTTACATGTGTGTCTTCACACATATGTAAAGACACACACTACTTACATATGTGTGTCTTTCTAGATCTAAGAAAGACGTTTGTAAAGCAGACAGCACACATCATTTCTCTCTGTCTAGTGGTGCGCGGCAGCCAGCACATACCTGCTCATGGGAGCCAGCTGTTAGTTTGAGAAGTGTGGTAAACTGTTTGTTAAAACAGTTATGATTTAAATTACGTAAGCGTGCAATGAACTAAATCCCATTTAGAACAATACTAATAAATACTCAAAACTCATCAGCTCCTCATTACTCTATTGTATTATTTTCTGTGCACTGGAGGTGATTTACATCGATTGTATCTGGTTGGGGGCAATGGTATGCTACTGCGCCTCTCTTCCCACGTTGCTTCTATGAAATCAGTCATGGTGGGAGTGTCAGCACTATGACAATCAATAATGCTGCAAATCGGCTCCCCTGTCTCAGAGCGAGTTGTTTAGTTTTTACCAGCATGGTACTGACAGTCTGTGTCCCCAGCAGCCAGCAGGACAGGATGCCCAGTAAATGCTGGCTGGCTGACTGGATGGAAGATAGGACAGGAGAATAGAGAGAGAGCAGTAGAGGTCAGGAGCCAGGAACAGCAGCTGGCAGAGGATGCCGACCAGGTGGGCAGTTACTCTTCTGCCTTTTACCTTGCAGCCTGCCCAGTCAACAACCTCCGTTGTTCTGTTTCCTTCTTTTGTGGGTTTCTAATGTTGTGTTCTTACACATTGTGCAAAAGAGTGCAATACAGTACAGAAAAAATGTGGTCATCCTGTGTTGTGTCAGTGCATTTCAAAAGAGGTATAAGTTTTACATTCTGGTTTATTCCACTGGAGACAGTGGTGTGGCAATGTCCACTACAGAATACAGGAAGCCCACATTTACCATTCACTACATATTTACAACTGCTGCAGATCCAGCGGAAGGTAAGCAGGGTGGGGTCCCCTTGTGGCAAGGTAGTCTTTACCGCAAGTTCCGTTCTCATCCCCGCATGTAGAAAGAAAGGGGAACTAAATATTGCTGCCAACGCTGATTATTCTGTGAGTTAGGGACCAGTGAAAAAATACTACCCAGCAAATGCCAGAAGCAAGGTCTGGATTTCTTTTTCTCACCAAATCTTTATAAACCCCACCCTGTAACAGTTTTTAATGTTCCCATAAAGTGTCTTACACAATTTTCTTTTAGCAAATGAAAACAGGAGAGAAACTAGGAAAAAGAAATACAGGCTGGGCATGGTGGCTCATGCCTGTAATCCTAGCACTTTGGGAGGCTGAGGTGGGCAGATCATGAGGTCAAGAGATCAAGACCATCCTGGCCAACATGATGAAACCCCGTCTCTACTAAAAATACAAAAATTAGCTGGGTGTGGTGGCTCATGCCTGTAATCCCAGCTACCCAGGAGGCTGAGGCAGGAGAATCACTTGAACCCGAGAGGCGGAGGTTGCAGTGAGCTATCGCCACTGCACTCCACCTGGGAACAGAGTGAGACTCTGTCTCAAAAAAAAAAAACAACAAACCACAACTAGAGTAGCAGAAGCCTGAGACAAAGGAGCTGGAAAGCAAGTGGTGGAGAAACATTTATCATTATAAGCACATTGCTTTGGAATTCTTTTCAAGCTACTTTCAAAGGGGTCCTTTTATGGAAGTCTTATCTTTGTCAATAAAACTTGAAGACGCCCTATTCCATTCGTTGGCAGGCAGCACCATGTAAAGACAGTGATTGAACTGCAAAACTCATGGATGAGCCGATTAATTGATGTGAGAAAATGTCTGTTTGCCCCTCTCTTCCCAAAACCTGGGGGCTGCAGCTCTTGGAAGACGGCACAAGTTCTCCTGAGCACAAAAACCGTAATCAGGCTCTGTGTAATGGTTCCTCTGCCTAACAGTGGGAGGCAAAACAAAGGTCACCATGCGGCAAAGGAGCGTTCCGATCATCCTGACAGCTCTGACCTGGTGACGACCCACCACTCTCTCAGGTGTCACTCTACCACTTCCATGTGGACACCAACTTCTAAAGTCTCTGATCGCTCTTGCCTAGAGAACTAGTGGAAATCCATCAAGTCATTCATTTAAACAATGTCTGTGAAACACTGATTCCCATCAGCCCTCATGCGAAGGTCTTGGTTGACCTTTGCCTCCTAGGATCTTGCAGTCTAGCAGGGCAGGCTGCCTTCAAAACTAACACACAAGACCTGGATCCTGTGGCTGCAAGTCGAATGCCTGGACTGTGTTCTCTGGGACTGCAGAGGTCAGCAAAGAAAACGAAAGACTTGAGAAATCAGCACCAACACAGCAAACCCTTTGCGCCCAACCCCACCTACCTAGCCTGTTAGATAGCTGAACTTCAGGCTTATTTAAATGAATAGATGTTCTTTTCCTTCAGATGGAACAGTTCAGCCTTCCCTGTAAGAACTTTCTGGCATGGCTTCCCACAGGTTTGACTCACCGGCTCTTTGAAAGTGTTTTCCCTTTCTCCGGAGACCCTGCCACGTTTCACGTGCCCTACTGCCCGTTCGCCTAGATTCCTCGTCCTTAATCTCCACGTCAGTAAAGTGAGGACACACACACTGAGCTCCCTTTCACTTCGTAAGAAAAACAGAAGGAGAAGCCTCACGTGCCCGCAAGTGTCTTAGGGAAAATGTGCCCTTACTGACAACAATATTGTCATCATAAAGTAAACCGTGAGATCCCAGGATTGTGCAGGAGCGAATGCAGAGCCCAGATGTGTCCGAGGGTGAAGAAAGGATCGCTGAATAGGAGGGAGGGAGGGCGGAAGAAAAGAGAAGGAATCTCGCATTTAAGACAAGTGTTACCAACCCTCTGCCCTCACGAAGTGATCTGGCCCAGCGAGTACTCGACAGGATCATCAGATAATACCTACAATCAGCAATACCGTGTTACTGTTGCATGAAGTTTTTATTAATTACCAGCTAATGAGAGAAACACTACTAGGTGCTCTTCCAGGAACGTTTGGTACTCAGCAGCCTGCTTCATAGGAGCACCGGGCATTTATACTACTCTGTAAATAGCAACAACTGAACCACGTGGATGCAACAGGCAGCTGGTGGCATTTGCAAAGTTTTTGACGTTAAGTCATCTCTAGGATGAGCAGTGAATACAGTGAGAGCGGAGCTGCCCCTTCCCCTCTCTGCTTCCTCCACCTCACCCACTCACAGGACTTGACTCTTCTGTTTGGTACCTTGTTACAACTTTGGATGAAATTTCATAAGAAAACAATTCACCCAGCATTCTAACATTTCTCCAGGGGGTGGGCTGCAGCACCAGGGGCTCTCCCTGAGGGACAAGGAACTGGGCCCTGCTGAGCTCTTGCTAAACAGCTTCAGATCCCCGAGGGGCCGCCTCTTGACCTCAGGATGGTTAGTCAGCCCTGCACCCCATCACCACCATGGGTTCCCATGATTTTAAAAGACGGGAATCTAATACTTCTGCTTTCGGCCTTCGCCAGGTCCCCACTGGGAAAAGCACACTGGCATGCCTTTATTTCCTCCTGCCCATTTTCTCCAGGGTTGCTTGCAGCCCCCCAGAAACCTGGCCCAACCTATTTCACAAAACCTGACCCTAAAGATGTCTGGAAAAGCCCGGAGACCCTTCACAAAGGCCGAGACTGAGACTGAGACTGCAGAGACTGAGACCAATCTCACGACTCTGTTGTTCAGTTTTCAAGGATTTGGGTTCATAACCATTGATGAGGTGATACGTCTCTAAAATCTACAGTAAAAACACCTTTTTAAGTCTTGAAACTTGTGATAGTTTCATGAGGTTTGAATTCTGGGTTTTGCTTCTTTTTTTTTTTTTTTAGAGCTGGCTCTTTTTGCTCCCCTCGCACTTGAAACTGGTGCTTAGATCTTGCTTTCTCCTCCTCCGGCCCCAGCATGTTCTCTGGTCTACACCCTTGTTTGTAAGTCTTGGTTCACTGCCTTCAGCGCTGCTTGTGGTCTCAGAGAGGATGGGTGGCGCTTTTCAAGCTGTTGTCACACCAGATACGGTTCTAAGAAAAGAAAACAAAAAGGTCTTGTTTAAGGAACAGAGAGCAACAAGGAGGCACAGACAAAATGAGCCCGGAACTGTTTTTCATACCTCTCCGCTAAAGAGAAGGCAGGGAACAGGGACAAGAGGGAGAGGGACAGAGACAGGAGGAAAGGGGCCAGTGCCAGCACTCAGAAGCTTGACCCGTTGTCATAACAGAGTTTCCCTGTGGTCAATGTGAACTGATGTTTAAAAGGCAAAACAATGTTTGAAATAGCAGAGTGATTAATAACTAACAACTCCCATGAGCAATCGTCTGACACAGACACACAGCAGTGAAGGAGAGGATCTGGGCTCACGATCCTAACGCTCAGAGGTTCTCTCCATAGCAGATAATTCAGGGATTGCATCTGTTTTGAGGCCCAATGAAAGGATAGTTCATGAGTGCAGGATGTCTTCAGATGAGAGTAATACACGGATGGGGATATCTATTGGGAGGGTTGTTCAGTCATCACCTTGGAGGAGTCGAAGTTCTCCTGGCTATAAGTCTGCTGTTGGGACTACATAAGAACTGAAGCCTAATTCTTCATAGTCTGTATATTCATAGCTTCAACACCATTGGTGGCCAATTGCTTCCGTGGTAAGAGAAGGGTTAATAATTTCATCTGTTCTGTACAGAATACATAGGGATGGGAGGGCAATTAAAGGTAAGATAATGGCAGGTGAAATAGTGCAGACAGTCTTGATTCCTTGGGCATCTGTGGTGCTAGTATGAGTTAATTTTGTTGTGAGAATCAGGGAAATAATGTGTAGGACCAGGAACTAATTAGGAAAATAATTATAAGAGCATGGCCATGGAAAGTGAGTTCTCCTATAATAGGGGAGGTAGCATCTTGAAGCCCTGATTGAACTGGATGAGCCATTAAGCTATACAGGATATAACCCGTAAATTAATAATTGAGGCAATGCCTTAATTTTCTTCTTTTTTCTTTCTTTCCTTCCCTCCACTTCTCCTTTCCTTCCCTCTCCCCTACTCCTTTCTTTTTCCTCCCCTTACCCCTACTTTACCCTTCTCCTTGCCCCCCATTAGTTGGAGGAGAAGAAAAGGTAGCTTCCCTTTCTGAAGAAGATCAAGGCTGCTGATTAAACTGTAAGGAATCAGCGAAGAACGGGACCGTCTTCTTTCTCCACTGGTCCCACGTCAGGAAAACACGGGAGTTTACTCCCTCCTGAGCAGGGCTGTTCCAGAATTCAGTCCACAGGACATGTTGCCTTTTCTTTTATTCTGGGGTTTTGTTTTCACTGTTCCGTTCTTTACTGTGATTTATTAACACACTTCAGACATTAAAATAGGAAGGTGCATTCAGGGTTGAGGCTGCCAGTACACACAAGAGGAATGGTGATTTCTTCCTCTCTAATCCTTCATTTCCTCCATCCAAATTGACCCGAATGCGCGTAGTTCTTCCAGGACGCCTGACAGCATGAAGGTGAGCTCGTCTCCAAAACCCGGGAGGGAGCTGAGGTGCGTTTCAGCCTGATCTGAGCTCCCAGAGCCGAATCTGCAGAAGGGAAAGCTGAAGGTTTAAATTGAGGAGTGTCCCTGGATATCCTCCCACAGAATCTTTAAAAAAACAGACACAATCTGGAAATATTTTCATTCCAAAAGAATATTCTGCTCCTCCTTCATGCTTCTCTTCTATCCTCCTCTTTTCTTTCTTCTTCTTTCTGTCTGTCACATAGTCTTCGAAAGATCTCTCTCAAAATCATTTTTCTGCCTTCTGTATAGTCAGAGGTCACTAAGACACAAAGACTGAAGAGAACCACACCAGGAAGAGTTTTCAAAAACACTTGGCCAAAATCAACTTAACAAGTGCCGAATTCTAAATCCCTGTTTTATTCTTTCTCTGCGGACAAGAAATTCGGAGGCCAAAAAGAAACAGGTCAGGAGAGACTGGATCCAGCCCACAAAGCTAGTATATTCGAAGGGACAGCATATGAGGCCTGCCTCCTGCAGGACCCAGAGCCCTTGGGCCCCTGTTCCTTCTGGCTCCCCCAGGAATCCCCTGATCCCAGTCCCTGTCCTT
The DNA here is from genome assembly GCA_031835075.1 of Saguinus oedipus. Classification (NCBI taxonomy): domain Eukaryota; kingdom Metazoa; phylum Chordata; class Mammalia; order Primates; family Cebidae; genus Saguinus; species Saguinus oedipus. The sequence continues at coordinate 3,941,958 of CM063172.1, read as the reverse complement.
CAGGTCCTGCTGTGGTCCTACTCTGCTCAATGTGAGATTTGCGCCAGTGGTCTTTAACCATGTCTTTTTATTTTTTTGAGATGGACTCTTTCTCTGTTGCCCAAGCTGGAGTGCAATGGCACGATCTTGGCTCACTGCAAACTCCACCTCCAGGGAGAGAGTGATTTTCCTGCCTCAGCCTCCCAAGTAGCTGAGATTACAGGCATCTGCCACCACGCCCAGCTAACTTTTGTATTTTTAGTAGAGACGGGGTTTCAACATGCTGGCCAAGCTAGTTTTGAATGCCCGATCTCAAGCAATCCACCTGCCTCAGCCTCCCAAAGTTCTGGGATTACAGGCGTGAGCCACGGTGTCTGGTCAATTGTCTCATATATAACACACACACACACACACACACACACACACACACACACACACGTACTTATACATACAGAGTCTCACTCTGTCCCCCAGGCTGGAGTGCAATGGTGTGATCTCAGCTCACTGCAACCTCTGCCTCCCAGGTTCAAGTGATTCTCCTGCCTCAGCCTTTCAAGTCGCTGGGATTACAGGTGCCTGATACCATGCCCTGCTAATTTTTGTATTTTATTAGAGACAGGGTTTCACCATGCTAGCCAGGCTAGTCTCAAACTCCCAAAGTGCTGGGATTACAGGCACGAGCCACCGTGTCTGGCCAACTGTCTCATTTTTAAAGCCCAAAGTAAACTCAGAAAAACTACATACCCTCAAGTATTGGAAACCAGTTATCATGTTTTAAAGGTTACAAAGGACGTAATTTGTGGAGTAATATGTAGCGATATCACCATTGTCCGTGCACAAAATACATAAGCATTCTTGTTGAGATTTGGAAACTTACATTATTCCTTTTTCTTGTTGAATCCATATTTCCATTCCATTTCTCCCTCAGAATTTTATCCTAATTGCTAAGGCAACTTCTCAGATAAATTCACAAAGTTTTATTTCAAACTTGTCACAAGAGAAAGACTCCTGAGAGAGCTATCATAAATATTATGCATCGATATAAACACTTAATTAAAAAATTCATTAAGTTACTAAACTTAAAAACATTTTTTTAGTTCAAGACCATTAGACTCAGCATAAGATCAAAAATTAGGCAGGTTAAATAAATCACCATTCCAGAAGGGTTCTAATCGCATTAAAATCAGACAATTGATAGGAATTTTTTAGGAATGCTAGATACATTTTATCAGGAATGCTAGATATATCCCAGGAGGCACTGATGTACCACCACACCAAACGTTCTACTTCAGGCTGGGCATGGCGGCGCATGCCTGTAATTCCAGTACTTGGGGAGACTGAGGTGGGCGAATCATCTGTAGTTAGGAGTTAGAAACCAGCCTGGCCAACGTGGGGAAACCCTGTTTCAAAAATACAAAAATTAGCTGGGTGTCGTGGCACATGTCTGTAATCCTAGCTATTCAGGATGCTGAGGCAAAAGAATTGCTTGAACCTGGGAGGCGGAGTTTAAAATAAGCCAAGATCGCGACACTGCACTCTAGCTCAGGCCACAGAGCGAGCCTCCGCCTCAAAAAACAATTCTACTTTGACACAGGTTTGGGACGATATGCCTTCTCATGATGTTATTAATTATACTTGGAAGCCCTTTCTGAGTGTTTTGTCATATTTCTCTAGGAAAATAATATGTATATGTTTTTTATTTTTCTGTGACTAAGTAGTTTTAAGTATTAAAAATTTTCTCCAGGTAGAGTTATCATTATAATTTTTAATATACCAAATGATGGAAACAACATAATTATATTACACATTTTAATAAATAATTATTGGGCTGGGCATGGTGGCTCACACCTGTAATCCCAGCACTTTGGGAGGCTGAGGTGGGTAGATCACCTGAGGTCTAGAGTTTGAGACCAGCCTGGCCAACATGGTGAAACCTCATCACAACTAAAAATATAAAAATTAGCCAGGCGTGGTGGTGGACATCTGTAATCCCAGCTACTTGGCAGTCTGAGGTAGGAGAATTGCTTGAACCCAGGAGGTTCAGGTTGCACTGAGCTGAGATCGTGCCACTGCACTTCAGCCTGGGCAACAGAGCAGGACTCCATCTCAATAAAAAAAAATTAATTGAAAATAATAAGTGATTATCTTCCAGCATGAAATCAAAATTGTATTAGCAATGTATCTCTTAATGAGACGAAGGAGGCTGACTTTCTTTCAATGAGTTCATCCGTCTATGCATGAATATTACTTTGCTACAGCGAGACAGGAATTTGTTTTATATTCTTAAATTTTATTTTTATGGGTGCAAGCACTAAGACGCCAAGATCACTTAAAAAACAATAAAGGAAATTTTTTACAGAGATATCACTGAATTATTTGTGTTAAATTGACATTTTTCTAGTGTATAAATTTAATTTTTCTGTTGGTTCTCTTACTATACTTCTTATTTCTTTTCTTTTTTTTTTTCTTTGAGACGGAGTTTCGCTCTTGCTACCCAGGCTGGAGTGCAATGGCGCGATCTCGGCTCACCACAACCTCCGCCTCCTGGGTTCAGGCAATTCTCCTGCCTCAGCCTCCTGAGTAGCTGGGATTACAGGCACGCGCCACCATGCCCAGCTAATTTTTTGTATTTTTAGTAGAGACGGGGTTTCACCATGTTGACCAGGATGGTCTCGATCTGTTGACCTCATGATCCAGGGGATTACAATTAACATCTTAATTTATAGCAATCCAGTTTTGATTAATATGACCTTAATTTCAAGAGAATATAAAAACTTTTATCCTCTGTTACTTCACTCATTCTCCTCTCTTTGTGCTGTTATTGTCATACAAATTACACGTTTATGTATTATATGCCATCAACACAGATGTATAGTTATTTTATGCAATTGTCTTTTATGTTTACTTATGTTTAACTGCATAAGAAACATAAAAGACAGTACAAATGTATTTATTGTTTGTAATAAACAATAAATACATTTAGGATGCATGAAATGTACACCTTTCTTTGAAAGCTGAGGAAGTTATACCTTCTCATCTGGCCCTCTTTTTGTGGACAGGGATGCTCTTGGGTCTGGGGTCACATTCTGGGAGGGAGGACTAGAATTCTCCCTGAAGTCTCCCCGCATCTCTCACAGACATGGAAGACTGTTTCTTTCTACCTTCTTACAAGTTCATTTTCCTGTGTATCTTTTCTCCACCCCTTCTATCACCTTCAGTAGCTCCCATACCAAGAAATTTGTCTTGAGGTTAAAAAAAGGGGAGGAGGGGCAGACTGTATAGTGATCCCTGAAAATGCTTTCAAAGTCAATGTTAGGGCCACAGGAAAGGATTCCCACCTTAATCAAGGTCACCAAATCCTGAGAGGTAAATGTCATTATCAGTGGCAGTTACAGGATTTCTTTATTGGGGAGGCCTTATGATTACCTTCTGGTTGAGACAGAGGGTAAGGCCAGGGACCAGGGACAGGGTCTTGAGGTTGTGTTTGCGTTGCTAGCACAATGCATTAATATAGATTATATTTTAATTTGAGACAACTTAGTCGGAAAGGGCTTAACCATCCCTTAACTCAGTCACTGATTATTACTGCATTTTACAGATTCAAAGTGAAATTATTAACTCTAGTCAAACAGCTACATGGTAACAAAGCCAGGATTGTAGCTCAGGCCTGTCAGATCCCAAAACCAGTGCCTTTATATGCTTTTCTTCCTGTTTCTAGTTGCAGGCTAAGCACTCCCAGCAATCATACCCTGATTCCACGTGAGTCTTGCCATGGAACTCTCCTTTGCTGGGTTCTTACCCTTTTTTTGTAAGTGGAAGGAGTGGATTCCTTCAGTGGGCAATTATCCTCATTGTCTTTAATCTCACTGAAGGAAACTGTCCTGGGCTTTGGTCAGGCTTCCCCAACACCCTCAGTAATTGACCCTAAGTGTGGCTCCTGCCACCTATGATGCCCCTGAAGAGGGGACGCAGGCAGGAAGACTTCCCATGAGACAACCCTCATGAGATTGTACCCATTAGACTGGTACCTCCTCTTTGCAACATGAAAACAGGAACACTATTAAAAATAATGTTTCAGCCAGGCGCGGTGGTTCACGCCTGTAATCCCAGCACTTTGTGAAGCCAAGTGGGGCAGATGGCCTGGCCAACATGGTGAAACCCTGTGTCTACTAAAAATACAAAAACAATTATCGGGGCATGGCAATACTTGCCTGTAATCCCAGCTATTGTACTCAGGAGGCTGAGGCAGGAGAATTGCGTGAACCCGGGAGGCTGAGGTTGCAGTGAGCTGAATTCCGGCCACTGCACTCCAGCCTAGTGACAGAGCCAGACTCTGTCTCAAAAAAAAAAAAAAAAAAATCATGTTCCTTTAGTCCCAGCTCTTTAGATGTGGCATTTTACAGTTAAGACAAATTTTTAGGTGCATCTTTTTTTTTTTTTTGAGACAGAGTGTCGCTGTTGTTACCCAGGCTGGAGTGCAATGGCACAATCTCAGCTCACCGCAACCTCTGCCTCCTGGGTTCAGGCAATTCTCCTGCCTCAGCCTCCCGAGTAGCTGGGACTACAGGTGCATTTAGGTGCATCTTTACTGGCAAAGTTTACCGAAGACGAGATTATTTCTGAACCTGTGGCTTTTTCACCTCTTTCCTTCCTGATTCCTACAGCTCCTCACTGTTTTGGTTCCTCTCTCCTTCTTTGTTCTCCTTTCTGTTTCGGACATTTTGCTCCTAATTACTTCAGATTTTTCTCCCTGTTCAGAAGTGTGTATACCCAAAAATTAAGTATTTTAAAACACTTTCTGAAGGGAGTGGGAAATTCTCCAAAGCACAGAGAGCAGACTGAAGCTCTTCTGCTGGAACAAAAGCCCACATCGGATGATGAAGTTTTCCACTGGCATGGCTGCCTCCTTTACGTGCTTCACAGATGGTGGTTTTGTTCAAAACATCAAACTATGCAGGAATATTTTAAAATAATAAATAAATCCTTATTATAGCCTCAATTCTCATAACACAAAATAATAATACTGTGTTGACTTTCATATGTTCAACATAACATGTGCCTTGTCACTTATAAATTTACTTAAATGTTTCCCACTGTACCTGAAACACAGTAGGTATTCATTATTATTCTCCAGATGAATGAACACAAGACTGAGTAAAGTCCCACAAAGCAAGGACCAGATCTTGCATGTCTTTGTAATTCACAGACCTAGTATGGCACAAAGTGGGCACCAACTGTTTACAGTATACAGACTTTGCTACGTTCCTGTGCTATGGCCTTGATGAAATTCTGTTGTTAAACTTAGCACAGGTTGTCACAAATCAGCATTTCATCAAAGGAATTGCTTACACTGTTTCACCTATACTTTTGTCCTCTTCCCCAAATCCAATGATTGGAGCTGTCTGCCTCAATCACTGAAAAGCGAGAGTCTTTCATTGTCATCCCAGACGCATTCCTCATTTCCTGATGGAAACTACGCTCTGTGAACTACATCTCCCTTAATTAAGGGCTGAGTTTCCCTAGCTTCAGTCTTTCTTTTCTAATACGGATTTGAAGGGGATCAGAATGTGTCCTCCAAAATATGCTACTTTAGCATAGGTACTATTTCGAACTATTTTTGAGAAAGACTCTTCTGCCCTTCCCCTTTCTGCTTTAAGTGCCATAAATTTCCACTTGGAAAGGTGTTTCATTCCAATGAGGGTGACTAAGAGTTACTGCCCCACAGCTTACCGCTCTTAGGAGCCCACTCCCCTGCTCTGCTTCTTTGTCTAGTCACTTCTTCACAATTTATTGCCGTTTGTTAAAATGGTCTAGAAGTTCACCATTCTCTTATCCTTTAAGATAAGAGATAACGTAGCCTGGTGTTTAAGAGTCCGGACTCTGGGTCCTGGATCAAGTCTCAGTACCTCTACTACTTAACAATGTATGACCTCAGGCGGATCCTTCACCTCTTGGGCCTTAAATTAAAATGGAGATAATAAGTACATCTATATCTTAGGGTTGATATCAGAAGTAAGTGGATCAAGGCACTTAGAACTGTTGCTGGCAGTCTATAAGTGTTAGCAATTATTTACATTTTTTATTTGCTCATTTTGGACATACATATAAATATAATCATACTATTTATAACTTTCTGAGACTTTTTAAATTCAGTATGTTTTTGAAATTCATTCATATTGATGCATGCATCTGTAATTTATTAGCTTGTCTTTTTAGTTGACACATTATGTAGGTAGGTATGTCATATCTCTCTAAGATAACTGTAAACTTTGGAGAGCAAGAACCGTGTTTTCTATGGTCTCTGTTTTCAAGGAGTTCTTGGTGGCATGTGATCTGTTCTTTGAGATGGTTAGCTGTGTTTCTGAGATATCTGAATTGGAGAAGAGGACATTGAGGGAAACTTCTTAACGGTTACTGAGGTTTTGTACAAAGTGTGGTGACTTCTCGTTCTCTAACCCCATTAAGGCTCCAGTTAAGGAAATGTCCTAAGCTTCCCTGTGAGAGGATTTAGGTGGACAATTATAACTGGGTATTTACTGGGCACCATGTGCTGTGTCAGTTCCTTTACATAAATTATCCTACTTCATCCTCAAAACAAGCCAAATGAGAAGGTGTATTAGTTTTCTAGGACTACTGTAACAAGGGACCACAAACTAGGTGGCTTAAGCGACAGGAACTTACTGCGTCACAGCTGTGGAGGCCAGAGGTCCAAGGTCCAGGTGTTGGCATGACTGGTTCTCCCCAGGGATGTGAGGGAGACTCTGTTGCAGGCCTCGCCCCCAGCTTCTGTGGTTTACTGGCCAGCTCTGGTGTTCCTTGGCTTGTGGATCTCTGCCTTCATCTTCACGTACCATCCTCCCTGTGTGCATGTCTTTGTCTAAATCTCTCCTTTTTATGAGGAAATTAGTCATCTTGGATTAAGAACCCATCTTCCTCCGATATGATATGAGTTCATCTTAACTAACTGTATCTTCAATGACCCTATTTCTAAATGAGGTCACATGCTGGGGTACTGGCATTTAGGACGTCAACATATGAATTCGGTAGGGTTGACCCAATTCCACCCAGTGAAGATAATAAAATAGGCCCAGAGAGGTTATGCCAACTTTCTGAAGTGGAATGGCTGGGCCCAGGTTCATACAGTAACAAGGTAGTTCTGAGGTGGGAGGTGAGGGAGGTAGTACAGGCCCCCAAGAGCCACTGGGATGCTGCAGTGACCCGGACTGTGTGCAGCCACTCCCATGACGTCGTCCAGACAAGAGATAACACTGAGCTCTGCAGTCAGTCAAATCTGCCACTCACCTGCTGCCTGATCTTAGGAATGTTTTTCAAGCTCTCAGAGCCCCCCCACTGCTTCATCTGTAAAATGGGACAACAGCACCCCCCCGATGAAGTTGTGGAATTAAAGGACACAGGATGGTAGTTGAGAAACGTAGTGATTATCCGAATGGATGCCCATCCTCTTATCCCAACCACGCAAAAGAGACCTCGAGTCCACGTCCACATTCCCTACACCCAGGCCCATTTTAATTGCTTTAATTTATGTAACAAAGTGCAACCCTTGGCCAGAAACATCATTCAAGTGGGGATCAGGGTAGGGGGTGATAGAAGGGTCTGGAAGGGGGGATGCAAAGGAGAGTAGAGAACAGGGTGCCTCCAGCTCTCTGCCTCTCGGTATGTCTCAAGGTGGACATTATCAGTATTTGCAGCTGGGCAGTTCTTCCTGTTGAACCACCGTTCCATGCATTATCATAAGATTGTCATCCCTGGGCCCTTGAGTGCTGAGACATTAAATACCAGTAATAACCCCCAGTCATGGTGCCACCCAGAACACCCCAGACATTTCCGAGCTGTCCTTTAAGGATGGCTGCAGCCCTGATTGACAGTGATTGGTGACCCCAGCAGGACCCAAGCTGTACACGGTCTTTGGGAACTGCGGCAGCCACCGGTGCAGGGATGGAGAGACTGTTGATGCTCAGCTAACCCTTAGTGTCTGATTCCTGAGTCCCTCCGGGTGATCCCTTCTCACTGCTGGATTTCTCTAATCCTGTTGTCCATATGCTCTTCCGGGAGAAACTGGTGCAATTTTAAGGTTGCAGTAGCAGAAGGAGGAGACAGTTTCTCTAGGGTAACACTGGAAGTATCTCCAAAACCATGCAGTAAATAAAGTGCCCAAAATAAACACCCTGGGTCAACAGCTTCTTGCTGTCATCTCCATTTGCATTTTCTGATCTTCTGGCCACCTGAGAGATCTTTCGACACAGTGGAGAGGTCTGGGAAACCCCAAAATGAAGTCTCAGTATAACTCAGAGAGATGTGTGTTTGTTTGTATAGCCACACAGAATTTGGCACACATTAGGTAGCTCTACATGGTGATGCCAGCCAGTGGCGCTCACGTAGACGAAGCCCAGGGGTTACTCATCCTGCTGGGAGGAGCTGCTTTCGAGTGGATTTTCTTCTTGCATCTTTAGTGGTACAGTTTGAAGTATGAAACTGAGTAAAGATTGCGAAATGGAAGTTGCTTGACGAAAATCAGTAATCTATTCATTGACTATAGATTGAACCGAGTCACAGAAAGCCTAGATGTGGTTCAATTTGGTTTAAATGCTGTAAAGTTTCCAATCTTTAAATGCAAGGGGTTTGGGAAAAAAAAGAAAAAGAAAAACCCACGATTACTGAGCAAAATAAAAGCTCTGTCCTCTCAGTGCCTGCTTTGCTAACACCGTGGCTCACTTTACCTTCAGATAAACTGTCATTGAAGCAAAACCAAGCTGTGAGAAATGTGCACTCCCTCTCTCAACAAGACCCACTGTATTTAAATTCATAAGCAAGAAAGTTAAGCATCCACCTTCCTCTTTAAGGAAATGTTTTAAAACAGAATTCGCTGCACTCAGACTTTGAGTGATATCTGTATTAGATCCAAACAGATTAGCAGCCCCTTCAAAAAATCCTTTCTCCTCAGTGGTGAGAATTACCCCACCTGGGATTCACTCTTCAACAGGCTCAAGAAGCTGTTCATATGAATGAAAGTGCTTTCTTCAGGGAGGATGCGGAAGCTGCCCTCCAGAGGGCTTAGGCAACCGAGGAGAGGAAGCGGCCTCCGGTGGCAGTGTAGCCGCTGGGACTGCTGGGCTGCCGCCTGCTGCCTCTCGCTCCCGTCCTCCCCGAGATGCAGTTTCTTGACGCTGAGGAGCTCCTGGTCCATGAAGAGGATGATGTTTTTGGTGAAGGTAAACGCGTCTTTCTGGCAGGAGCCTTTCTGGTCTGCTTTGCTTTCTTTTGACACCCCTGGACACCTTTGCCCAGCTTGGGCGAGGGCTTGAGTATTTTAAAAATGAAGCATCCTGAGTGAGATGGTGGCTGCAAATATCAGCTTAGGCACTGGAGGAACACACAAGGCAAGAGGCGGGACAAGGGAGTTGAGTCATTCCCACGAATACATTTTTTAAAGTCATGACGAAAATAAAGGTTTAGTTTAGGCTGGAAAACAGTACTAAATGTTTTGCCTTGTCTCTCTCCTGTGCTGTATCTTTAACACCTTAAGGGAAGCCTGACACAGTGCCTTAAGCACAGCAGAGCTGCTAGGGTAGAAGTTGGACAATGGACCAGGAGTGGTTTTCCACGGTATCGCGTTGCCTTGATTTGCACTTCTCTCTCTCTGTCTGTATCTCTCTCTCTCTCTCTCTCTCTCTCTCTCTGTCTAGGTCCTTCTCCCATTTTTTCCTTTTCTTTCTTTCTTTTTTTTTGAGACAGACTCTTGCTCAGTCACCAAGCCTAGAGTGCACTGGCACCGTCTCAGCTCACTGCAACCACCACCTCCCAGGTTCAGTGACTCTCCTTCCTCAGCCTCCCGAGTAGCCGGAACTACAAGCACTGGCCACCATGCCCAGCAAGTTTTTGTATTTTTAGTTGAAATGGGTTTTTGCCATGTTGGCCAGGCTGGTCTTGAACTCCTGACTTCAGGTGATCCACCCTCCTTGGCCCCCAAAGTGCTGGGATACAGGCATGAGCCACCAGGCCCGGCCTGGGTCCTTCTCTCTTACTCCTCCTCACACACTCTTGGCACTCCAACCTTCCATTCCCTTTTCCCATTTCCTTCACTTTCAAGCAGGGATGCTGGAGCCCTGGAAGCTTCCAACCCCCATCGGCACTGCTGAGCTTTCTGTTCTCATCTTGCTGCTCTTCCATACTTGACCTGTGCACTGGAACTTCACTGTAAAGGCTGTGATTTTGCAGGGCTGATCTAGCCATCAACAGACGATTTGTTCAAATGCCGGCTGTGAGACTGGGCTATGGGCAAAAGCTTTTCTAGAATTGGGAGCTGCCTAAGAAAAGGAAATCTGACTCAAGAATCTCATGGATTTGGTTACTTTCCTCAAGAAACGAAGTCTGGTGATTTTTTAAAAACCTCGATTCAGTAATTTTTTAAAAGGAGCAGTAGTAAGCTTTTCGTGTATGTGTAACGACCCAAGCAATACAAGTCTGCTGAAGACAAATCAGAGTGTCGCAAAGAATCCCTTGTAATCTAGTCCTGTGGAATGTAATCGTTGTTAATATTTTGGTGGTGTCTTTCTGCTGTGTTGCTCTAGCTACAGAAATATTTAAAATCAGAAGTTGGGTTTGGTTTTTATCACAACTTAATCAGTTTGAAGAATAGAAGAACATCAACGAGCTTTGCTGCTGTTTACAAATTATCAATCTGTGGCCTTACTTTGATGGCAGACATTTAGAGCTACCAATACCTTGAAGTTTGATCTTAGGCCGCATTCTTCAGCTTTCACTTCTTAAAGATGTTTCCTTAAAAGGGAAACTTTTTTTTTGAGACAGAATCTTGCTCAGTTGTCCAGGCTGGACTGCAATGGTGCCATCTTGGCTCACTGCAACCTCCACCTCCCAGGTTCAAGTGATTCTCCTGCCTCAGCCTCCCAAGTAGCTGGGACTCAAGACACCTGCCACCACATCGAGCTAATTTTTGTATTTTTAGTGGAGACGGGGTTTCACCATATTGACCAGGCTAGTCTCGAACTCCTGACCTTGTGATCAACCCACCTCAGCCTCCCAAAGCACTGGGATTACAGGGTGAGCCACTGTGCCCGGCAGGAAATTTATACTTAGATACTAACTCTTTTTAGGATTTGAAAAATGCTCATAACTAGGAAGATATGCTTAGAACAGAAAATCTGGGAATCACTCACACACCCCTCAATCCAGGAATGGCATTTCGAAACAGTCAGCCCATAGTTCTTTGCAGATAGGAATTTTGCTCTTTTACATCTGGCTATGGTGCTTCAGAGCGCCCTCTATAGGCTGATACGCCGCACTCCGGATTACGAGTGGCCGCATCCTGAAGGGAACAGTCCAGAGCAGGCAGGGCTGGATGACCCTGGGTGTTCTCTCTCCTGAGCATTCATCATTACCGAGGTGATGACTGCAACCTCAGTCACCAAGCTGGAGAGATAAGTTGAGACTCAACCGAGATTCAGACTCAAATTCTGGTTGTGCCTGGTGGTCCCCACATAGGCTGATTGGTCTCCTCCATGGTGCAGTGGGACAGTAACACTTACCGGTCGTACAGATTGTCTTCGCAGTAGATTCACAACATTCGCATTGCACTTCGGTGTAGTATGCTTCATCCTTTCCAAACTGATCATCTCGTTTAACTTAATCCCTAAAGATTAAAGACAAAATCCTCGCAAGGCCAACATCCAGTGTATTTTTCTTCAGTTTTCAGAGCCGTGGCTCATGTTTGGCAATTTATGTGAAAGCAAGTCCAGCTGGTGCCTCATTTTAAGCAGCTCTGTGTAGGTAACAGCCAAGAGCTTCAGCTCTGCAATTGCACTGTCTGGCCTTTGCCAGCCAATTCACCTGTGACCTTAAGCAGGTTACCTGGTCTCTCTGTGCCTCAGTTTACTCACGTATAAAATGGAGTCCCAACCTCATATGGCTGTGTGTGGATTACGTGCTGTGATAGGGAAAGCGTTCGGAACCGTGGTCAGTGCACAATACGTATTAGTCCCTACCGTGTAGTTACAAAATGAGTTTATTGAATAGCGACCATTTTTCACGTGTCTGGCTAACCTCAGATTCAAAATAGGACTTATTTATGGAACTCAGCTTAGAAATAACTTTTCAGAGGTTTAATACGGTGCACAGAGCACTGAACAAGTTGTTGGGAGCCTGAGTGGTGGCCTGGCCCCGGCTGTGGTACAGCTGAAGGGTCTTGGGCAAATCATTCATCCTCTTTGAGCCTCATTCTTCATCTGAAACAAGAGGACCGATTACACATTCTCTGGGCATTCTACCCCCCAGTCTTTTCTTCAAAACAATGTATCTACCTATCAAAGTTCATGCTTGTTCTAGGATTCACCCATGCGTTCAGCTCACTTAATGTGCCTAAGCAGAAACCTTTGGTACAACGAGTTTTCTGTAACATAAAAAAAAGGAAAATGCCCAGAAGGTTGTTATTAGGGCAACCATATTTCCTTGCAATTGACACATTTTTAAGATCCCTTCCCCTAGAGGTTACACGGATTTAGAATCTAGGTTCATTTGCTTAAAAGTATATATAAATCCACTAGGCTATATGGACACCGTAAAGATCGGAAGAAAACAGTGAGTCAGTGAGTCATGCTCACTGTGTATGCTTTAAACCGCCTTTCTGAGATCCTGTTTGCTTCGGCAGCTGTTTTTGTGGTTGAAGAAAATGGTAAGGTTCATGGAACTTCAGGGCATTGGCGTGTGACTGCTCTTGCTCTAGAACAGGGTTGCATATAGTGAGAGAGAGAGAGACAGGGAGAAAGAGAGAGAGAGAGAGAGACAGGGAGAAAGAGAGAGAGAGAGAGAGACAGGGAGAAAGAGAGAGAGAGAGACGGAGAAAGAGACAGAGAGAAACACAGGCAGAAAGAGAGACAGGGAGAAAGAGAGAAAAGGCATTCACCTACACACTGCAAATCCCAAAGTCTATTCTCTGTCCCTCCCTGTCTGTTTCTTCTCTCTCACACACACGCGCGCGCACACACACACACACACAGACATACACACAGACACAGACACACACAGACACAGGCATACACGCCCAGACACACACACACCCAGAGACACACACACACCCAGACAGACACACACACAGAGACACACACACACCCAGACACACACACACAGACGTACACACACAGACACATACACACACACACGTACACACACACAGACACACACACAGACATACACACACATACACACAGACACACAGAGACACACACACAGCCCTAAATTCGCTTTCCTCACAACATCATCATGTCATTTAGAAAACGGTTACTATCAAGGAGGCTTAATCTTCCTGGAGAAACGATTCATTTGATTATCCAGGTTTTGGAAAAACAGTAGTTAGCCCTAGAGACTCTCTTCCCATTGTAGATTCAAGCTCATCGAATGAAAGGGCTTTCATCTGTTTTGTCGCTGTGTGACCTGGAGGGTCAGTGTTAGTGGAAATAACTGGATGTGATCATGGTAATGACTATGACAGTGCTGCTGTTGCTGCTGATGACGGCGACAATGATGATCACCAAAAAGGGCAAAAAAGAAGGGGAGGTTCCTATCCTGCTTTCAAGACCAGAACAGGATTCATGCGAGGGAGCAAACGGCTCACCAGGTGGTGGTCAGTGCATATTTCAGCAGCCAAAATCACTCCCTGGCACGACTTAAAGCTGCAATTGCTTCTTCCCTTAGAAACGCCACCCATCCCTGCATCCGTTTTCAGCACTGCTCAGTAATCTGTTGTCGAGTGCGATGACTGGAATAGTAAAACACCCCAAGTTCACAGTAAGTGTGCAAGGTGTTCCTCAGGTTCTTACATTTCCTGGACACCTACATGCCTTTAAAGATTATGCTTGAAGACCGCAAGAAACTACAAAGCTTTTGTCAGATCTTCAAATGTCCGCCAGAGCTGATGCATGAGAGTACTTCTGTCCTGGATAACTGTGTCTGAGAAAGTTGTTTCAACCTCCACAAAAAAGGGGAACTCTCCCAGATGGAGATGAGCTGGCAGAAGGAAGTCCACTCAATCATCAGCTGCCTGCTGCTCCTAAACAGGCCAGCAGCTGTCTGGAAAAAATTACCACTCACTTTTGAACCAAACGGCTCTCCTTTCCCTAAGCCAAGTAAGTTAGCACTTTTTCCCTTTCAAAGGGAACTGCAGGTCAGAGGGAGCAAGAACTGCAAAATACTACAAAACACTAAACCAACCCCCAAAAAAGAGAATTGTAATGAGGATAAACATCTAATTTTTTTTTTTGGTCTTTCTATGTAGGCTGTTTACAAAACCAAGGTAGTATTTTTCTTTCAATAGGTAAATAATTATACAATCTGTTATAATCTGGAATATTTTGATATTGTTTCCCAAATTGTATTTGCCCCTTCCAAAATTAATAGAAGAAAGGGGAAAAAAGCAATTAAATGAAGATTATGTACAAAACTAGTAAATCCTGAATGTTCAGACTGGTTAAGTCATACCCTCCATGGAAAGAGTAGGAGAAATCAAACGTGGAAGTATATGAGCCTTGGCTAGAAAGAACTGGAGTTCTTGCGTGATTATGCCACATTTTATAGCATATAAATATAAGCATTGCTATTTAACTATGTTGAATCTTTCTCCAAAAATACCTGGTGTTCTCAAGTGGACCCAATAATGAGACTGGAACAGGGGCAGAAAGAGGCTGCCCGCGTTTCCCGCGTTGAAAAGAATTGCTTTCACGATATGCCAAGATTGCTTGGATCAGGTTCCACCCCCAATTCCTGGACAAATGCTTTAGTTGGAAGTCACTTTCCCTACTCTATTTGTCCCAGGGTCTGGAGCAGACAAAGACCTCCCCACAGTAATTCATGCTTGTGTGACCTCTGCCTTGGATTACTGCAAAACGTTCTCTTCCCATAGATGTCTAGGAAGCTTTCGTTGGCTGGTGCCGAAGAGATGGTGTCACTGCAGGGGCGTACACTAAAATAGCACATTGCACTAAAGCTATGCAGGCTGTCTTAGCCACCAGTCCACCCCCCTGATTTATGGCCCCCAGTGACCTCAGAGTAACCTGTTTAGATGAGGCCAATGCCAAAAGGGGCCCGATATTACTAGTAAAACATTTTAGACATTTACTTTAGTATCTCACGAGCAGCCAGCCAAATCTTAACGTTTTAGGAATGGTGTAAGATATACTAGAGTGTGTCTTCCATAGTGCTTGAGTTGAAAACTAAAAGTACGTGTATACTCATTGTTCTCTGAAAATAGAATAAGAAAAAGAAATGTGTAGATGTTATGACCAAAACGCTGAAACAAATGTGGAGGGTTGCCCTCCCACCTCTTTTTGATAGAAGCCACTTCACTTACCAAGCCAACATATTTATTGAAAATATGTGATTTATCTAGTTAACGGTGCCTCCTGTATTATTTTAAGAGAAGGGTCTCGCTCTGTCACCCAGGCTGAAGTACAGTGGTGTCAATGTAGCTCACCGCAGCCTCAACTTCCTGGGTTCAAGGGGTCCTCCTGCCTCAGCCTCCAAGTAGCTGGGACTACAGGAGTGCACCACCATATCCAGCTAATTTTTAATTTGTTTTGTAAAGCCAAGCTTTCACTAAGTTGCCCGGGTTGGTTTCAAACTCCTGTCCTTAAGTGATCCTTCAGCCTAGGCCTCTCGAAGTGCTGGGATCACAGGCGTGAGTCACGCACGGTGTTCCGCCTGCCCTCTGTGTTTTATTGTGCTAAGCAAATGTCAGTTTATTCAACTTCTCATTTATTCTGGGATGGCTAAATTTTGTCTACTGAATATTTGCCAAAAGCTGTGATGTGTAACTAAAATGTTTTAACTTCGTTGATTTTGGAAGATATTTTAAAGGAGAAAAGGTATTACTTGAGACAAATTAAAGTGACTCTTTCAAGTATCAAAAGGACAGAGAAAAGTTGGAGAGGAAGAAAAAGAACTCGTAAATGGTCCAGGAAGTGAAAATGGAAAGAAGAAAATGAAACTAGAAATGCAGGTGCTGATGAGATTGTAAACACTCTTGTACTTCCTGAGCACTGAGTATGGTCCCGGCTGTGCTGGGTGTTAGTTTCTGGGAGCCTGAGGTGTGGATGTGCTTGGCTATGACGGTAATGATTCCACAGCAACTGCACACCTAGGATGAAGAGGGATGTGTCAAGAACCTAAACCGTTCGATTCTTATTGATAGACAAATCAGGTCAGGCAAGCTAAAAACCCACTTCACTTCGTGCTGTGTAGCCAGAGTATATCTTATCATTTAGGATACTCCTTCCAATCAAAACCAGAACCATCTACTTTATCCTTTTCAGATATTTTTAAGAGAAAGATTTTGACCTATGCTGTGATAGCAATCAAAAGCCAGATATAATGGGCAATGTTTCTCCAGAAGGCAATTAATAATCCTTTATAGCATCACCATTCTTTCACATGTTGACTTGCTGTATCTTCAACTTTTCATGCCTCAATTTGCTTAACAAATGCTTCAGGCAGAAGATACTTAAGGACACAGTGATGGATACAAGGTAAAACTCTTGGAACTTAAAATATAAATGTGAGAAAAACGTGAACGTTTTGGGTGGGTAAGGTGTCTTTTTTCCCAAATGAGCAAGAGAGAAAACACTCGAATGAAGCTTTGTAAAGATTTTCATTAATAGAAAACCTCCCAAACAGAGAGGAGATCCGGGGTTATTTCACCTGTGGCTGTATTACAAGTCTAGCCCTAGACAGAAATTTTTTCTAAATAAAATAAAGAGAAGAAAGAATTGCTGCTGCCTTCTGAAAAGTTATGAGGTTGTGGTGCCACTTTTCAACACAAATGTTTGTTTATTTGCCTTTGGATTATTGGGAGTGAAAGGTTTAAATATTTGTACCACACCACTCACACAGCAACAGCGTGAGAGCAGCTGGTCCTTCTCCCTCTCGACTTCATCCTAAACTGTTCATTCCGTGTAGGAAGTAACAAGAAGACAACTTGCCTCTCAGATCACAAGATGAGTCAGCTGGCTGAGCCTTTGAGGATAATTTTTTATTCTCTACAAATTGAACTTCAGAAATCTCTGAGAGAGAATAAATATGAAAACATTTTCTATGGCGGGAATTTTCTTTCTATTTATAACAGCTAAATACACTAGTAGAACGGTATTTAAAGAAAAATATGCCAGAGACTCAAATAAGCAGATATGATTTGTGAAAGGCACTTATAACTGTCTTGGGATAAATGATGTGACTCAAATGTTAGGAAAAACAAACTCTTCTCCTTCAACTTGTGGTTCATATGCTGAGGGGTACCAAGAATGTCTCTGAGGTAGGACATGACTCACACCTCTGTTAATTAATCTCCATGAGCATCTCTGGAAACTCAAAATTGTAAATCTTAATAGAAAACTTTCTGAAGAAAATATTGCATTTTTGAGTAATCTGCATTCTAAAATCTGAGTTAAAAAAAAAAATCACATGCTGCTCGCAAACAGCCTCTAGAGAAGGGCAGGACCCCTTTTCTAACCATACTGCTATATTGAGAACTTTGTATACAGAAATTCTGAAGCCAAGGCTGGGCACAGTGGCTCACGCCTGTAATGCCAGCACTTTGGGAGGCCGAGGTGGGCAGACTAACTGAGGTAGGGAGTTTGAGACCAGCCTGACCAACATGGGGAAAACCCATCTCTACTAAAAATACAAAATGGCTGGGCGTGGTGGCACGTGTTTATAATCCCAGCTACTCGCGAGGCTGAGGCAAGAGAATCACTTGAACCCAGGAGGTGGAGGTTGCGGTGAGCCAAGATCACTGCCATTGCACTCCAGCCTGGGCAAAAAGAGCAGAACTCCATCTCAAAAAAAAGAAAAAAGAAAAGAAAGAAGGAAGAAAGGAAGGAAGGGAGGAAGGGAGGAAGGGAAGGAAGGAAGGAAGGAAGGAAGGAAGGAAGGAAGGAAGGAAGGAAGGAAGGAAGGAAGGAAGGAAGGAAGGAAGGACGGAAGGAAGGAAGGAAGGAAGGGGAAGGAAGGAAGGAAGGAAGGAAGGAAGGAAGGAAGGAAATTCTGAAGGCGCTGTTGTTTTAAAATCTTTGATTTTTAGCATTCAGACTTCCACATTGAGGGAAAGTAGCATGTATGCTATGGAATGAGCAAAATATTTGAACTCATAAAATCTAGTTCAACTTACTGGTTGTTTGGTTTTAGGCACAGTGCCTAACCCCTCAGATTTAATTTCCTTTTTCCAGGTGAGAATGATGATAATGAAGGTGATGGTAGTGGTGGTTGCAGTAGCAGTGATGGTGATGACGATGATGATATATTGATGAAGACGGTGGTGGTGGTGGTAGTGGCTGGACTGATGATCGTGAGGATGGTGGTGGTTACAGAGGTAATAACAATGGTAGCGGTGGTTGATAGCGCTCATGATGATAGTGATCATGATGATGGTGGTGGTACTGGTATTGGCTATGATGCTGATGGGGGTGGTGGCTGTAGTTGTAGTGATGGTGATGATGATGATGGTGATGATGAAGGTGGTGGTGGTGGTGGTGGTGGTGGTGATGGTGTGATGATGATGATAATCACAATGATGGTGGTGAGGATGACGATGATGGTGATGGTGGAGAGAAGACAGTGGTGATGCTGATGATAAGGATGATGATGGTGGTGATGGTGATGGTGGCGGTGATGGTGATGGGGGCGGTGTGGTGATGGTGTGATGATGATGATAATCACAATGATGGTGGTGAGGATGACGATGATGGTGATGGTGGAGAGAAGACAGTGGTGATGCTGATGATAAGGATGATGATGGTGGTGATGGTGATGGTGGCGGTGATGGTGATGGGGGCGGTGTGGTGATGGTGTGATGATAATGATAATCACGATGATGGTGGTAAGGATGACGATGATGGTGATGGTGGCGGTGATGGTGATGGGGGCGGTGTGGTGATGGTGTGATGATGATGATAATCACAACGATGGTGGTGAGGATGACGATGATGGTGATGGTGGAGATGAAGACAGTGGTGATGCTGATGATAAGGATGATGATGGTATTGATGATGATGGTGATGGTGGTGGTGATGGTGATGGTGGCGGTGTGGTGATGGGGCAGTGGTGGTGATGGTGTGATGATAATGATAATCATGATGATGGTGGTGAGGATGACGATGATGGTGATGGTGGAGATGAAGACAGTGGTGATGCTGATGATAAGGATGATGATGGTGGTGATGGTGGTGGTGATGGTGATGGTGGCAGTGTGGTGATGGGGCGGTGTGGTGATGGTGTGATGATAATGATAATCACGATGATGGTGGTGAGGATGACGATGATGGTGATGGTGATGGGGGCGGTGTGGTGATGGTGTGATGATAATGATAATCATGATGATGGTGGTGAGGATGATGATGATGGTGATGGTGGAGAGAAGACAGTGGTGATGCTGATGATAAGGATGATGATGGTGGTGATGGTGATGACGATGATGAATGACTCAAGAATTGCAGGGTTTAAAGCGAGATAACGTATGATATAATTGAAAACCATAAGGACTTACTGTGTAAATGCCAGTTATTTTTTAACTGTGATTTTCTCAGCTGTCTCAGCCTCCCAAGTCTATACAAGTCCCCTCTCCTAATCCTGGCCTTTGTCAGGAAGAGCTGGCTTAATAAAAGCGCGAGCTGATTAGGGCAGAGCTTTATAGACTACTCACCTCAAATGCTTTCCTGAGAATATAGAGGTCCCTCTGATTCATGGATTAGCCAACCTAGTTGCTATCTGATCTCCACCATGTGGCCAAGGAAGGGCTCAGAATAACCCCACTGCTTGGCACAGAATACATACAGGATTGCTTACCCACGTGCTATTGCTTTAATCAATCTGGTCTCTGCCTGAAAATTCTCTGGGTATCTAAGGGAGAAACACGTGCTAGGGCAGTTTTATTGTGTACAGGGGCCCCTTGCCTCCTCCACAAATGCTGGAGGTGAAATCCTATCTTTAACCATATATTTAACAGTATGCGGGACCTGTTTCCTGAGTAAATATTTACTTGTGTAAACACATCAGAGGCACTGCCTCCCCCATCACCAATACACAGAGTTCTTTTGAAAATGTAACCTGAGAAAGGCTGAACTTTCTGTATTTGTTAAGACATTTCTTATTTAAAGATAACTTTAATGTTGGATATGGTACAGTATTTTAGGACAGTAATTCAGATTTTAAATAAAGCCTCTACAATGTTCCCTCTACTGGTGTTTTGGTTTTGTTTTAGCTTCCATTGTTTTAAAAATAATATTTTCAGTGGCAAAATTTTCTGAAAACAATGATGATATCTGTTTATGTGTATTTGTGCGTAAACATTACTTTTATACAAATGTGCAGGATGAACATTAGCTCAGTTACTTCGTAAGAATACTACATGGGACAGAGAACGAGTGAATAGAATCAATCCTCTGTGCACTGATTAACAAATATGTATTGAGTACCACTCACAAAAGTTATGAACAGGGCACATCATTAGCCGGTTAGGTTGGCAACGGTACCAGCTGCAGCAGAGTAGACCAAGAATGGATGAACCTAACTTCTCTACACTTGCGGAAAGGTGACTGATGGTGTGTCAGAAGCAGCATCGTCTGCTCTATGCAAAAGACAACACGTCTTGTCCTTTACAGCAAGGACTCAATGCAGAGGACAAAGATACCCCTGTGCATCTTCCTAATGCTGACAATACACCCAGAAAGATACATGCTTGTGCCTTTATGACGCAGCAGGTAACACTGAGAGCGGCACACAGTGAGTCCCTGGCTTTCTGCACTGCTCTCAGTCTGCGCAGAAGTGGGTAAGCCATGGCCTCAGGCCAGATCCAACCCACGGCCTGTTTCTGTATCGCCTGCAAGATAAGAACAGTTTTTCACAGATGAACGTTTGTAATTGATTTGAATGGTTTTTCGCAGATGAACGTTTGTAATTGATTTGAATGGTTTTTCGCAGATGAACGTTTGTAATTGATTTGGTGATAGGGATCACTAACCTAGAATCTCAATTAAGCAAAACATTATCCCAAAGGAAAAGAATTCCATTCTTCTTCTTACTAGATCATTTTTGAAATTTTATTGTCTTTCTTGTTAGAGGTATTTATATAATTTCCTCATTTTTATCACTTGGCCCACAAATCCTAAAATATTTATCTGGCTTTTTACAGAAAGAGCCTGCCAACTCCTGGTCTACGTCCACTTCCAAATCTTAAAGTCATCGAGAGTTTTGTAACCATCTCTTCCTCTTCCCCTTGTGTAACCGGCTCTTCCTTCCTTTTTATGTCTGCCGGGAGGGTCTTGCCATTATTAGAGCCCCAATGTAAGAAGGGACTTATCCCTTCTTATGGTTATATTAATACTCTCTTAAAGAGAATATATGTCATTATATTACATTGCTCTGTAATACCAACTGGAAGGAGGATGAAAAATTGGTGGCTAAGACAGAATGCCTTGGGCTGAGGAGGGAACAGAAGACAACATCTGTGAAAGGAGAAACACAGTAAGACTAAGGCTGTTTCCTCCCAGCCTGACAGTAAATCAGGTGAAAGGACAGCACACAGCAAGTGTCCAAGGGGTCTTTTCTGTTTATACCTCTGCAACATTTTCAGGGGACTTCTTTCCCCATCTGATGCTTCGAGCTCACACATCTCCAAGATCTGAAGCCCTTAGACCTAACCATAATGAATCGTAATGAACGACAGGCAAGCATGACTCAAAGCCGTCTTTTTTGGCTTTTGCCCACATAGGAGTCCCTATTCACCAAGGAGTGATGGTGCCAGGCCTCAGGGAGCATCTTCCAAAGGAACCACAAACTGGAAATGCATTACCTTACGTTCGGAGATTACGTGGGATCGGCAGAACTCTGATCATCCCAAAGCAGTGCTGGCTCTTGCCCACTGCCCCACGTCTGTAAAGCAGACAGCGTGTGTCTGCTCAGCCTGCAAGTCAATTCAAGGACAGGGAGGGCTTTTCAAAACAGACACAACGGGAGAGCGCTGAGAGCACTGCCACACACACCCACGTACACTTGGAGGGGCACTCAGCCCTGGTTGCTAAGCACTACCAGCGGCAGGAATGTTGAGCTCTGTTAGGCGTTTCTGAGTAGTTCTTTTTTTTTTTCTTTTTTTTTTATATAGTCTCACTCTGTCACCCAGGCTGAAGTGCAGTAGAGCGATCTCAGCTCCCTTCAACCTCTGCCTCCTGGGTTCAAGCAATTCTCATGCCTCAGCTTCCCAAGCAGCTGGGACCACAGGCACAGGCCACCACGCCCGGCTAATGTTTTGCATTTTTGGTAGAGATGGGATTTTGCCATGTTGGCCAGGCTGGTCTCAAACTCCTGGCCTCAAGTGATCTACCCACCTCAGCCTCAAAAAATGCTAAAATTACAGGACTGAGCTACAGAGCCCAGCCTCTGAGCAGTTCTAACTTGCTGTAGGGGAGAAAAATCTTGCTATTCAAAAGAGTTAGGAAACTTTTGGCCACTGTTGGTGGGAATGTAAAATGGTACAGCCACTATAAAAAACAGTACAGCAAAGCCTAAAAAATATTAAAAATAGAATTGCCATGTGATCTAGCAATTCCACTCTGGGTATGTACCCAAAAGAATTAAACGCACAGCCTTGAAAAGGTATCTTTATATCATATTTATAGCAGCATTGTTCATAACAGCAAAAAGGTGGAAGCAACTCAAGTATCTGCCCAGGGAAGAAGGGATATGCAGAATGTAGTACAGGGTATACATACAGTGGAATATTATTCAGCCTGCAAGAAGAATGAATGCCGACACATGCTACCATATTACACGGACCTTGAGGACAGTACGTTAGGTGAAATAACTCAGTCATAGAAGACAAATACTGTATGAATCCACTTCTATGAGGTACCAAGAGTAATCAAATCTATAGAAACAATAAGTAGACAATGGTTGCCAGGGGCTGAGGGGAGGAGAGAGTAGGGAACTGTTTTAATGGGCATAGAGCTTCAGATCTGCAAAATGAGAGTTCTGGGGTTTGATGCAGAACAGTGTGAAGAGAACTTAACTATATACTTAAAAACAGTTAAGATGGTAAATTTTATGTTATGTGTATTTTACTCCCCCCCTTTTTTTTGAGACTGTCTTGTTCTGTTGCCTAGGATGGAGTGCAATGGCACCATCTTGGCTCACTGCAACCTCTGCCTCCCAGGTTCAGGCAATTCTTGTGCTTTAGCCTCCTGGGGGAGCCGGAACTACAGGAGCACGCCAACACAGCAGGCTAATTTTTGTATTTTTGGTAGAGGCAGGGTTTCACCACATTGGCCAGGCTGGTCTCGAACTCCTGACCTCAAATGATCAACCTGCCTTGGTCTCCCAAAGTGCTGGAATTACAGGTATGAGCCACCACGCCTGGCCCCTAACCACATTTTTTTTTTGAAGAGTTCAGAATGGGTACACCAGAAAAACAAGAAAGTACCAGGCAATTCCTGAGGGTCTGCAGAGTAGTTGCTTTTTCTTGAGCCAGGTAAATGTTAACAGTGGGGAACCAAATTTCCACAAAAGGCAGCAGTGGTTCTAGGAAGCTGACGCTGACCAAGCCTACGCATGTCTGCTGCAATCTTAGGAAGATGTTTTCTTTATCACAGCATATGTGAGAGTTCAGGATGGGATTCTTGCTACTACTTTCTTCCTAGCTGGGCATCTGTTTTAGGAACCCTGCAGAAATACTTTGAGATTAGCACTTACTGCGGCTCCGCTAGAGAGGAATAGCATAATTAGAAAATGTGCCTCCCTTGGGAGCTTATGAGCTATTTAGGGACATAGGTTTATTTTTTTATTCATTTAAAGAATATTGGCCGGGCATGGTGGCTTATGCCTGCAATCCCAGCACTTTGGGAGGCCTAAGAGGGCAGATCACTTGAGGTCAGGAGTTCAAGACCAGCCCGGCCAACATGGTCAAAGTCCATTGCTACTAAAAAATACAAAACTTACCTGGGTGTGGTAACGTGTGGCTGTAATCCCAGCTACTCAGGAGGCTGAGGCAGGAGAATTGCTTGAACCTGAGAGGGAGAGGTTGCAGTGAGCGGAGATCACGCCTCACACTGCAGCCTGGGCAGCAGTACAAGACTCTGTCTCAAATTTAAAAATAAATAAATAAATACAGAAAATCATTTGAAAGTCTCCCATGTGTTTGGTTCAGTTATACTCTGGCTCTTGGAATACAGCAGTGAATATAACACAGTCCCAGCCTTGTGAAGTTATACTGCAGAGAAAGAGACAGACAACAGGCAAGCCTGTAAAAATACAGTACACTGGGGTGAGAGGACTTCTTTTTCGTAACACGATTTTTCTGTTTTTTCCCTAACACGATAAGTGCAGGGTGGGCAGAATAGAACCTGGCGGTTAGAGAAGGCTTTACTGACAGATGCCCAGAGGTTTGATGTCAAGGTCCGAACATATGGAGGTCTGGGAGAGTGTTCCAGGAATATTAAAGAAACCAACGTGAGCAAGGTAGAGAATGGGAGAAGGTGGGATCTAAGGCTGGGCACAGAGGCTCGTGCCTGTAGTCCTAGCATTTTGGGAAGCCAAGGTGGAAGGATCTCTTGAGATCAGGAGTTTGAGACCAGCCTGGCCAACATGATGAAACCACATCTCTACTAAAAAAAAAAAAAAAAATTAGCCAGGTATGGTGGCACGTGCCCATAGTCCCAGCTACTTGGGAGGCTGAGACAAGAGAATTGCTTGTGCCCAGGGAGGCAGAGGCTGCAGTGAGCTGAGATCGTGCCACTGCACTCCAGCCTGGGTGACAGAGCAAGACTCTGTCAAGGAAAAAAAAAGAGAGAGAGATCGAAGAGGTTTTGGGGAGTTCATAAAACCTCACAGACGACTGACTGTAAGGATTTGAATCTTTGCTCTGTGAGATGCGGAGCTCTTGGCCAGTGTTGAGAAAGTCATGCAATCTGATTTACCTTACAAACAGATCATTCTGACTGTTGTCTTGGAAAGAAAGATGGAGAAACGGGGGCAAGGGCAGGTCAGGAGACTGCTGGCATATTCCAGAAGAGCTCATGGGATCCTTACCTGGCCTGATTCTGGCTGAATACTGGGGTATGGGGAAAAGTGGTCAAGGATGACCCCAGGGCTTCAGCCTCAGCATCTGGAAGGGTAGCATTGCTCTTCACCGAGATAAAGCCAGCCGCTGGAAGCGTAGACTTAAGGTGAGGTGGGGTATTGCTGTGATGAATCAGGCGTCCAGTTTTGGACAGTTAGGTTTATAATATAGACATAAATTGTGGATGACTTAAGGAAGTCCCATTCTAATACTCAGAATAGTGAGCACTCAGGAAACAGCTTGCTCATTGAAATCTTGCCTATAAAGCAGCATATACATAAATGAAAATTATGTATAGATTTATCTCCAGCTTATTGGGCTATGTAACCTATATGGTTTGTTCCATAAGGCCATGAGTTCGATAATACAATGTAAGCTGCTCAGAACACTAAAGGGGAATTTAGAGAAAGATCAGAGGGAAAAGGCCGGAATAATCTGAGCAGGCTTCTTGGAGGTGCATATTTGAAGGTGAGAGCTTAAAATCCTTGGAAGTAGTGTTCTGATGAACATGACAGTTGTGGAATGCAGCAGGGAACGCTTCCTCTCCACATGCTCTCCTGCATTTACTGCTGTGCATACCAAGTTCACTTGCCCCTTTGCTCCAAGGCCGTACATTCATAGAATCTCAGCTGGAAGAGACACACGTTCCTAACAGAAGACTGGGAAGAAACCAACCCCAGTGCTTAGCTGCCTCTCTTTTCCCTCCAAAGGAGATTTACCGGTCTCCATCACTCACACATTCATTTAACAGTGGATAGCTAGCAGGCAGCACATTCGCTTCTATTTTAACTCAAATCCCACAGGCTATGTCTTCAATCACTTCTCTTTATTCTAATTCTGGGGGAAAATTGTTCTTCCTGCTATAAGTCCTCAAAAAGCATTAAAATAACAAAGTAACACACCGATAACTCTCAAAACACTGCAATCGCCAGTCCAATATTTGTATTCCACCAGGCACTTGAGTCGAGCGAGATCTACTGCCGACAAGAGGGTGAGTGTATTCTCAGCGGTGAAGAGGCTCAAATGGCCGTGAATTAGGTTAGAAATGCAGCGGCACACGGCCTACAGCTGTTGAACTTGAATTCCTCTGTGAATGCAAACCCCACAGCTGAGAGGCACTTCTCAGAGAGGCCCGTGCACGCCTGCTCTTCTGGATGTCCAGGGCTTATCCTCATTGTGACTTAGCCATCATCTTGTGTGCAGAGAACAAACGAGAGCAGGTGTTCACATTTATCTTCCTCAAGCAGCCCCTTGAGGCTCTCTGGGGGAGGGTCCGTGAAGGAAGAGGCTGAAACACAGTCTTCCATCCCCCAACTCTCACTGCTGCCAGCAGACAGCTGTTTCAGGCTCATCTTGCTGCTGCTGCTAATGAAAATATAGCTGGATTCCATAAAATATATTTAACCTAGGGTTGCTTGGAGAAGCCACTTGCTTTGGAGATTTGCTTAAACCAAAGCTCTTGGATTTGTCACCATTGCTGTGAAATTTTCACCTCCA
The DNA here is from genome assembly GCA_031835075.1 of Saguinus oedipus. Lineage (NCBI taxonomy): Eukaryota > Metazoa > Chordata > Mammalia > Primates > Cebidae > Saguinus > Saguinus oedipus. The sequence goes on along the minus strand of CM063172.1, from coordinate 3,915,359 downwards.
GCAGCCTTAGCGTGAATGACCTATTTTGAACGTGACAGCGATTACACTTCGGTGGCGTGAATAATTTATTAGGTGCATGAGCACTGTCAGCGTAGTGATATTACAGCAGTGTTGCCTGCCTGGCTAATTATGGAGGATGACAGCACTCTATCCTGTTGTCACAGCTCCTCTCCAAAGCTGCCAGGGATGTGGGTTCTACGTGAGCAGAGAAGGAAAGAGGGGAAATAGGGCCAGGTTCCTGCTACCAAAGAAGGCCTTGTGGGTTGAGCAAGCTGTGCTGCGGGAGTTAGGTTTCCACCCTCACCTCTGCCAAGTGAAACGGTGCTGGGCCCATGGGGATGAATCCTGTATCCAGTATCCTGATTTTGCATAAAATGTGTGTTAGCTGGAGGAGGTGCAGGCTGTGGAAGATTTGCTTAAACCAAAGCTCTTGGATTTGTTACCATTGCTGTGAAATTGCTGTGACTTAGGAAGGAAAGAGGCGTTAGACCCTGAAGCTGGCTAGGATATGTAATGTTTCCAGGCCCACGGAGGCACAGGCCTTTTCAGCATGCAGCTGGATTCAGAGCCCGGGGGCAGGGGTATGAGAGAGAAATAGAGCACAGCTAGAGAAGCCTCGGGTTTGGCTTCAGGACACGTTTCCTCGTGTTTTAAGGTACCTGGAGACTCTTCAGAGCTTTCTATAGCTTCATCTGAGTATAGTGAGAGCTCATTTAATCGGAGACCTCAATTCCAGATGTAAATTAGCCTCCAAAATAATCTCCATGAAGATTTTGAAGATTAACAGTGACAAAGTTTTAAGCAATGGGGCTTCTGTGGCCCGTAATTCCTCCTGAAATTACCTCCCGAAGTTAATGGTCCCAGCTTTCTGAATTCGGGAGGAACTAACCTTTGGAAAGATCTTCGCACATTTGGGGGCAGGCGGAGGGAAAAGAATGAAACAGGTTTACATGCGATAACATCTCTGGCCTCCAATGGAAAGAAAAACAAAAATTAAATTAAAGGAGCTCCTGAAGAAGAAATATTTTTAACATATGAATGACTGCATAAAAACAGATATTTTAAATTTTTCAATAATAGTTAATGATTAATGGCTATCAATCAGCCAATGTCAGGAAATTGATGGCTCCCTCAAGTTAGAATAATTCAAGGAAGCCTTATTTACAATGAGATGAGTTACAAGGAGGATGGGGATGCAGGGGACAGTGGGGCTGGCTGCAGCAGGGACAGAACCTCTGCTGGCCCAAAAGATGGGAGAGGAAGAAGTTGCCAGAAGCTGCAAGGAGAGAGAGAGCTGTGGAGAGAGGTCTGGCTGGAGGGAAGCAGTCGCCTTTTATGAAGGGACACAGCCTGCCCAAGGTGACCTCACAGGGAGGAGCCAGGGAATGCATACCCTCACCTCACTCTCATTTTCTGTTGGGGCCACCATTGGCCAGACCCACCTAGACATCACAGAGTGGCCAACGACATGGTCCCTAAGGGTGAGCCCTCCAGGACAGAGAAAGACAGAGATGGACAGGAAGGGGCAACATGAGATACGCTGCAAGCCAGGACTGCATGAGGCCCAGGGACAAATAAATCACCTTGGAGGAGCTTACAGACACATCCCTCCAACCAATGTTTCCCCTTATCAGGAGAGAAACAGGAAAGATACTGTGAAGTGAAAGTCAACTTAGAACCTTTAAAAAAGCCTACTACAGCCAGGTGCGGTGGCTCATGCCTGTAATCCCAGCAATGTGGGAGGCTGAGGCGCATGGATCATGAAGTCAGGAGATCGAGACCAGCCTGGCCAACATGGTGAATCCCTGTCTCTACTAAAACTACAAAAAATTAGCTGGGCGTGGTGGTGTGCGCCTGTAATCCCAGCTACTCGGGAGGCTGAGGCAGGAGAATCACTTGAACCCAGGATATGGAGGTTGAATGAGTGGAGGTGGTGCCACTGCACTCCAGCCTGGGCAACAGAGCCAGACTCTGTCTTGAGAGGAAAAAAAAAGCCTGCTACATATCAAGTACTTAGCATTGGGCTTACACATAGATATTGATAGTTTCTAATCACTTCTGCAGCTGCTTTGAATCACGCTATACTTACTTTAATATCTTTGTATAATAATGCATATTGATGAAGTGTATGCCATTTACTTTCAGCCTATGGGGTTTAGAACCATACGAATTTGTAAATTAACATTTTGCCAACATTTTTATCAGCCTAGATCACTGGTTCTCGAAAATGTGATCTACAGACTCATGAGGTTTCCCAGGACCCTTTCAGGGAGTCCCCAAGGTCCTCCATATTTTTTTAAATCACAAAATGGTCTTGGGACCAAAAATTCAAAAGGGCGATTCTAGATTATAGTCTTGTGTAAATGGGTCTTAAAACCAAGAGAAAGGTGGGGGGACCTGCCTGTCTAGATTATGCTGTTGCAGAAAATGACCTCTACATGTAGGGTAATAATTATGAGAAATCCAGTCCAAGTTTCTGGATAGAAGGAGACTGTTTGCTGTATTCCGAGAATACTTTATTTCCCATCAGCTTTGAACATTTCACTGATTATTGTCTACTCATCCAGCCTCACAGGTCACTTGGTGTGAAAGCTAGAAGTGGGGGTGGAGAGGAGGTTGGGGTTCAGGATAATTTGCCCAAGTACAGAGGACTGATTTCAGAGCCTCTGGGACATTCATTCTTGGGACATACTAAAATGCCCAGGGTGTTGGCCAAACAGGTTTCTCACTGTGCAACCAGATATGTGTGACAATGGCAAGGAAAGTGCCTGAGACGTCCTCTCCCTCAAGAACCTTGTTATCAGTGCCACACACGGGCAAAGGATAACAGGGTCCTGCTCTCAGCAGTTCAGAAAGTGGTAAGATCCAGCTGTCACCTGTCAGGTTGAGATATGCTTCTATAGGTGCAATTCGGATGCCAATAAATGCCGGCTTGTTATGTTCCTTTTCCAGAGGAAAAGGTGGCAGAAGCCAGCAGGGGCAGCGTACGCTCTCATTCTTCATTTAGTATTTACCGGCTATCCTCAACGCTCATTAATATAGAGGTTACCAGTCTATATGCAGCACAAAACATAGTTCCTGACATCGTGGAGCTTATAAACCAATGAGGAAAAGTGTATTAAATATCTACAACAGGGCCAGGCGCGGTGGCTCATGCCTGTAATCCCAGCACTTTGGGAGGCCAAGGCAGGAGGATCACCTGAGTTTGGCAGTTCGAGACCAGCCTGACCAACAAGGAGAAAGCCTGTCTCTACTAAAAATACAAAATTAGCTGGCTGTGGTGATACATGCCTTGCAGTGGTGAGGGGGCCGCAAGTAGTCCCAGCTACTTGGGAGGCTGAGGCAGAAGAATCGCTTGAACTTGGGAGGCAGAGGTTGCGGTAAGCCGAGATCACACTATCGCACTCCAGCCTGGGCAACAAAAGTAAAACTCTGTCTCGAAAAAAAAAAAAAAAAAAACTACAACGAAAGGAAGATATGTGACTGCGTCTGCACTCAGGGGACAGATGACTTACAGGAGGACTCATGTAGAGCACAGATGGCCAAGGAAGGTGTCATGAAGGAGGTCATGTCTGAACAGGCTTTGTAGGCCAGGCAGGATTTTGAGAGACAAGCATTAGAGGTAAGCGAGAGTGATAAGCAAGGCTCATCAGAGAATTTCCAGGCAGTAGGAGGCCTGAGGAGAAAGGTGGAAACAGGAATTGTCAAATGTTAGCACTTGGCGATCAGGCTGTCCAAACGCATCATTTGACAGATGAGGACACAGGCCCATAAAGGCCCTGAGTTCTGTATTGGCGACACGGAAATAGAACCCAGGCGCTGACTCTGAGTCCAGGATTGTTTCCAGGGCTGTTCCCTGGATGCAGGCTCAGAAGAGCCAGGGCTGAGAGCCTGCATGGCAGAGTGGCGGGCATGCAGCTGGAAAGGCTTCTGGAACCGCCTTGCAGTGGCGAGGGGGCCGCACGCCTGTTTGGACTTGGTTCAGAGCAGTGTGTGTTTCCTGAAGCGCGTTCTGAGATGACTGCCAGAACCATCAGTGCGCTTGTTAAACGATATGAGGGAGGGAGGGTGACCTAAAAATCTGCATGTCAAATTTCTTCCCAGGGTGATTCTTACGCACTTCATAAGCTAGAAAATCAAAAATACAGAGAGAGGAAGAAAGATTGGTCAGAGAAGTAAACGAAGAATTCAACAGACATGACCAATGTGGAGGCCAAAAGGTTACCCTGTTAGAAAGGAAAGCAAAAATCTCAGAATTGGCACATTCCGAGCTGTATTTTGGCCTTGCATCTGGGTGGCCAAGTGCCCATAGAGAAAGGTCATAAGAGTAGAGAAAAGACTTTCAAGGCTGTCAGATCTGCCGTTCACATGCGTGTGAAGCGCCGCAGTTCTAAAGGGAGATTTGACCTCAGTTGTACCTGGCCACTTCCTTCTAGGACTAGTCAGCTAGTGTAAGAGCAGAAGCCAAAACTCAACAGAATACTAGAGACAGGTAGACACAGAAATACCGCTTCTTATTTCTGCAGGGAATGCAAAAAAATTATGCAGGTAGACAGACAGATAATACATAGATGATAGATAGATAGATAGATAGATAGATAGATAGATAGATAGATAGATAGATAGATAGATATAGATAAAGGGTTGGTAGATAGAACCAAATCTTTAAGGGACCATCTGATTAGACCTAGACACCGACTTCACTTCATAACAGGAGTGGTTCTTCAGGCAGTTCTCAGTTCTTTATGACTTATGTGAAGCTCTAAATCAGGGAACAAAACTGGTTGCATTTTGGTTACTGTTCTGCTTCCTTCTGATGAATGGTGTATTTGCTAGGATCGATCGATGGCAGTAAGAACAATCAGGCTTGTCTGGCCAGTTCTGTTCTTTACCATGCATTGGCTTAGAAAGTGCTCCTGAGAGGAGAGTGGGATACAGTTCAGTGATTAAAAAAGACGGGCCAGGCGCAGTGGCTCACGCCTGTAATCCCAGCACGTTGGGAGGCTAAAGCAGGCAGATCACAAGGTCAGGAGTTTGAGACCAGCCTGGCCAACATGGTGAAACCCCATCTCTACTAAAAATACAAAAATCAGTTGGGCGTGGTAGCACGTGCCTGTAATCCCAGCTACTTGGGAGGCTGAGGCAGAAGAATCGCTTGAACCTGGGAGGTGGAGATTGCGGTGAGCTGAGATGGCGCCACTGCACTCCATCCTGGGCAACAGGGTAAGACTTTGTCCCAAAAAGAAAAAAGACCATTTTCAGTGCTGCTGAGTTCAAACACATTGTTTTACAGTGGTACAAAAAATAATCACAGTTCCCATAGCACCCACAGTACCGCCTCCTTCATAATACACATCCTCCTCATTTACAGCTGTCCTCATCACCAGACTCTACAAGGCAGGTCTCACCACTACTGGGCTTACCTCTATCTCCGGCCCTTAGCAGAGTGCCTGACACCTGGGTTGCATTCAGTTATTTTTTGAAATAATAGCTATTATTGGCACTTAGGGTTTTTTTGTTATTTGTTTTTGAGATGAAGTCCTGCTCAATCACCCAGACTGGAATACAGTGGCACCATCTCGGCTCACTGCAACCTCTGCCTCTTGGGTTCAAGTGATCCTCCCACCTCAGCCTCCTGAGTAGTTGAGATTACAGGTGCCTGCCACCATGCCTGGCTAATTTTTTGTATTTTTAGTAGAGACCGGGTTTCACCATGTTGGCCAGGCTGGTCTCAAACTCCTGACCTCAAGTGATCCACCCACCACAGCCTCCCAAAGTGCTGGGATTATAGGTGTGAGCCACCACGCCTGGCCCTTAAGGGTGTTTTCAATTAAGATTGATACATGAGAGGGGAAAATACCCTGACTTGTATTAAGCTATTTCTTTGGAAAGAACTATTCCTTTTCACTGGACTGAAAGAACAATGCAAGTGTCTCATGGGTGGGAGTGGGGAGGTTCCTATACTATCCCCACCCCCAATGCCTGTCAGGCTCTGGGCTTCACTATTTCCCTGATAAGGTTAAAAGGACCCAGCCACAAAATCTGAGAGCTCTGCTCTGTGAAGTTTTGGGGATAAAGAATCCTGCCTAAGGGGTAGGAGGAAACTAGAAGAAAGCAAACAGCATTATAAGAGAATGGGCAGGAGCAATTAGCCACCCCTGAATGAAGACTTTGGTGACCACAGCAGGAGCAGTGATTGGAGAGGCATTGTGGAGACCTTGGAACTAAGCTCTAGGAGACCTGGTGTGGGCGTTTTATTTGCTGATATGACCTTCATCTCCGGGATCTGGACCAGACAATCCAATACACAGTGTGTCTCGGTTGTTTAGTTCTGTGCTGCCTGGCCCCTCACTCACACATGTACCTGCTCTCTGGAGGAACTCTGTGGGAGGAACTGTGGGGTCTACAAAGTCACCCAGGACAGATCCCAATTCCCAGAGCTTCCAGTCTAATGCTGTCAGCCGGGCCTGCGTTGGCCCTTCACCTTCCATACTCCACACTCTGCCACTTCCTAAGGAAACTCCTTCAAGGGGAGACGCAGCTTACTGTGCCCTCTTCGTTCCTGTTCAGAGCTTCAGTCCCAAATCCACAACACTGAGTGGCACAACCTCAAGGGATCTCTAAGGGCAGCAGCTCAGGGAGCCACTTCATGCTTCTTCCTGGTTTCTGCTCTGTATGTGCGCGCACACACATACTCTCATGTCATGCCTACAGTCACGCCCAAGCCTCAGCAAGATACCCCTCAGCCCAATAGGGAAAGTTGGGGGAGGGAGCATTTACTATAGCCCGTTCTATAGTAAAGAGAGCACTTGATTTGCAATCACATCTGACTTTCCATGGTAGCTTCATTTTTGTGATCATAAGGAAGTCACTTGTTCATCTTCTCAGAGTATCAATATTGGAATGGAGGCACTAATGGGAAAGAGATTACAGGCTTCAGGGGGATAATGTCTGTGAAGTACCTAGCATTGTCTGCCTAGTCTCTCATTTCATCTTCTTCCCCCTCCCTCGCATAAAATGTTATATGTCATGTACAACAGTCCCATTCCTGAGTCAGGAAGGTGGTGGGAGTGGGAAGGTGGGGAAATAGAGCTGGCTTCTCTCCGGCCCTTCTCCCTCCAGATTCGTTCTGTGAGCCTATTAGTACCGTGCTAATCTGCAGTAGCACTTTATCAATGTCTCCCCAGACTCCTACTGCATATTTGTATTTCTTTCCAGGTCTCTTTCTCCAGACTGCAGTAAGTAGAGGAATGTTTGGAACCATCTACCTCTATACAAATAGGCATGACACAAGGTGGAAGATGTTAGACATATTGAGAGCAAACGCTGCTATAAACGCTCTGAAATGAAAGGGGAAAAAAAGAGGGCAAGGGACTTTGGAAAAATGGATGCAGATTAAGATATTTAAACTTGATCTTAATGAACAGATGTGGCTATTGGGAATTGGAAAAGGCTATGTGGTTGCAGATAAGTTGCTGGGTGGGATTGGCAAGGGAAATAAAAGGATCGATGTAAGAGTGAAGGAGTGCTTCAGAATGGCGGGTGATCCATCTTTTATTCCGTATATAGCAATGGAGTTCCTGCTCTGTGCTGGAGACACCATATATCAGACAGAGATGGTCCCTGCCCTATGAGCCCACAGTCCAGTAAGAGACAAGAAATAAGCCAAGAGGCCAATAAACGCTTTACAATTTACAGCTGCTGCTACTAAACACACACACACACACACACACACACACACACACACACACGGCATTAAGAATAACTGGTGGCGGAAGGGTGGACTTGAAGATGTGGTAGAGAAGGCTCTCTGAGAAGTGGCTTGGAGTATACAGGGAAATGAGAGGAGAGAGAAGAGAGAGGCATGAGTGAGGCTGTGTGACTGGGAGGGATGTGGTAAGCACTGGTGTGGAGTTTGGCTTTTGCTCTGTCCTCCCAATGCGGAAGGAACCAACACAGGGTTTCAAGCAGCAGAGTGACCACAGCACAATTCATATTTTTAAAGATGATTCTTTCTGTGCTGTAGATATTTTCATTATCTCTGCTGCGTAACCCATTGTCACAAACAGCCGTTTAAAACAACACATGTTGATGATCCCACAGTTTCTGCAGCTCAGGAGTCCAGGCACGGCTAAGTTGTGTCCTCTGAAGAGTGAGGATCTGGGACAAAATAGTATCACTCCATAGCCCATGTTTGTGGGTTTCCAAACCCAAGTTTCACATGTGTATCTAAAGTTGGTTAACCTAAGGCGGGGCATGGTAGCTCACGCCTGTTATCACAGCACTTTGGGAGGCCGAGGCGGGTGGATCACGAGGTCAGGACTTCGAGACCAGCCTGTCCAACATAGTGAAACCCCATCTCTACTAAAACTACAAAAATTAGCCAGGTGTGGTGGTGCATGTCTGTAGTCCCAGCTACTCGGGAGGCTGAGGAAGGAGAATAGACTGAACCCAGGAGGCAGAGGTTGTGGTGAGCCAAGAACATGCCATCGCACTCCAGCCTGGGCAACAAGAACGAAACTCCATCGCAAAAAAAAATAATAAATAAATATATAAATAAAAATAAAGTTGGTTAACCTGTGCCATCTTGGACAAATCATGTGGAGTCTCTTGAACCGTGGGTTCCCCATCTATAAAATGAGCATAACACCTACTGGAGGATTATAATCAGGAATAAGTGATCAATTCTTGTAAAATGTCTGCTCTGGAGCCTACAATATAAGATAGTGGATCAGCCGTAGTGTTCAGCAGTGTGAGCGCAGACGCAAGTCAACCAGACTCAACAGAGACTCACGTACTGACCAGAGTCCCAATATTAAAAACACATAAAGAATAACTTGCCTGACATATCCATGCCATGTGGTCAACACATTTTCTCCTCCAAAGGAATGCTTTCAGGAGGAGATTAAGTGCTGTCAGAAACTGTTTTGTAAGTTGGAGGAAGGGCAGAAGGAGGTGGATTTTTGGAAAACTTCAGTTATAGTGAGGGCAGAGACGTGGTGACCAAGGCATGCTCTTGGGTGTTCTTTCTGGGCATCAAGCCGATTTTGCTCTTTCTATTGTATCCCTAGGTGGGTTATGACACAGTTTATCAGGCAACGCTTCCGGCTGCTTGTACTGCAGCCTGAGGATGCAGTGCCCTGACCACGATTGGATGTGGGTGTTTCCCATGTTAACACATCTCCTAGGATGTTCCCTTTCGGTTAACATCTAAGCTCATTGATTCTTACTGATCCTTTCACAAGGTGACTGAATCTCAACTTGGCATGGGAGGGAGTGGATGTGTCTTGTGGTACTATTCTAGTTAACATATTCTATATACACACTTTATTCAATATGATCACTTAACAGATGAGGAAACTGAGGCATAGCAGGGAATCCCTATGTAAGGATGGAGACTGAGTCAGGATTTTGTCCCTGGGTCCTTGTGGACTCCCAGTTCCATACAATTTCCACTCCAAAAGGCCCTTTTTGGGGAATGTGTGTCTATCAGGCAGATCCACACTTTTCTCAAAGGAAACCTTTATAATTCAAATCCACCAGAACAAAATAAAAAACAATTCAGTGTCTCCCATCTTTATGAGAGCTGTGTCCAAAGAAGCCCTAGCAGACAGAGTGCCCTGCAAGGCCGCCCTCCCCAGCGGGGCTTTCCAGCACAACCCCTGCCGTGGGCAACCACCCTCACCCCCATGCCACCCCCACCCCATACACCACCACCTCATTTTCTTCACTGCACAGCCCAGCCTGTATGAAAGGTCCCAAAAGATTAGCTGAAAGGGCCTTTCCTTGCCTCGGCTCCTCTCCTCCGCCCTCTGCCTCCCCGCGCTGGATCCGCCGGGCCCGCTCCCCCGCGCGATTCCGGGGATCGCGCCAAAGCTGCCGCGCCAGCTCTTGCAAAGGAGCCCGGCGTGCCGGCGATCAGCTGGAGTTGCGCTGAAGTAGCTGTCAAGCAGCTGTCTCCACCCGCCCTCCCTCCCAGCACCCGTGACGCGCCGGCCCCCGCGCCGCGCCTCCCCTCCCCACGGCTCCCGCCCTCCGCTCGCTCCGCCGCGCTCGCGCACCAGCCCCGCAACTTCGCCCCGCGCCGCAGCTGCTGCGAGCGGACCTGCGGGGCAGGCGGCGCTGGGGACCGAGCGCGTCCACCGACTGCCTCCCGGGCCCCTGCGGCCAAGCGAGCGAGCTCAGGCCGTCTGCAAAGCGGGAGGCGCGGGCAGCCCGGGCATCGCTTTGCTGCGGAGGCTTTTCCATGCCCGAGAGCCCCGAGTGTGCCCCTGACATGACACGGAGCCGTCGTCCTTAGGTGGGTCCACCTTCCATTCCTCCTTTCTTGCTTCAGATGTTGCTTTTGCTGACAACCTGGTGCGGTCTGCGTGGGGAGGGTGTCCTCGACTTGCATGAGCGTTGTCTGTGAAGGGGCCGTGGAGACTGGAGCGTCTTCGGCTTCAGCTACCCTGGGGTGTTCCGGCATCAGATGCCCACAGGGTACGGTGGGCAGTTGTTGAGCGAAAGGGCACGCGCGTTTTTTGCGAGCAGAACTGAAAGATGTCCTGGATAGTGGAAGACCGGGCAAGGTTCGAGGGCCCGCGGCACCGCCCGGGGTTGGGACATCTCTGGGGCGAAGAAGCGCCGGGCCCTGGGAGTCAGGGAGGGGTGTGTGTGCGAGCGCCCCCAGATGGGTCCTGGGTGGCCCCCTGGCCCGGAACGACTTCGGCGCTCGCAGAGCCTGTGGGGAACCCAGCTCAGGGCTGGGGTGTCAGTCTCAAGGGTCTTCACCTGCCCCCTGGGCTGCCCGATTGAGCTGGACTATGAACCAGCCCCTTCCCCACCCTGTCTGAATTCCAAATTGGCTGGGTGGAATGGGAGGATGAGAATTGGGAAGAGGAGCAAGAAAGGAAAAATGTGTTGCTTTGATGCCGACCTGTGTCTGGAAAGATGGGGGAGGGGACGCACCTGAGGACTGGGGCGCCCTAGCAGGTGTCCGTGGCGTGGGACGGGGCTGGCCAAGCAGAGCATCTGGCACTCTCAATCGAGACGATAACCCTCTAGCTCCCTCTCCCAGGGCAGTGGGCGGCACACAGAGACCCCTCACGTTCGAAGGGAGCAGGCGCATTTTGAAATTAGATCAGCAGAAGCCATCAGGTGCTAAGGTGGCAGCGGTGCTGTGAGAAGTGACAGCTCCCTGGGGAGCAAGAGAACAAGTGGAAAAGCAGGAGAACCCGGCTGATTCTGCTGGGGGTGGGGGTGGGGGTGGCGCAGAGTGAGATCTGTAGCCTCCTAGGTCCTGGTCTTGGGGGTACCTACATGTTGCTTCAGTGACTGAGGAAAAATGTTCAGGCTTTTGATGTGGGAAAACAGTTGTGATTGTCTTAAAATATATGTCGGGGTTGTTTCCTTCCTGCTCCCCATTTCCTACCCTCTCATAACCACACACTTAGTAGAAGGTCTAGGACTGTGACTAATCACTATCCCCATTCTGAAGAAATTGTACTTGGCCATCTCCACGCGTCTTGCGTGAGCGTCTGCCCGATTGTTACCTGACATGCATTCATTTCTTCCCTTTGGTTTTCTATGAGGGCTATCTTGCTCTGAGAATGTACCTGCCTCCTTCCTTCCCCTCCTGGGGTATTTCTACTCACTCAATTCCACTCTCCCCCTTGCTTCTCCAGCCATTTTGGACCAACCTCTGAGCTTGCCCACTCACACCATCTACCTCCATCAAATCGTATTTCAGCTTCTGTCACAAGCAGGGGATGTCAGCCGTGAACTCTCCAAGAACCAGCATCATCATGGCTATTCTCCAGTGGTCAGTTAGGAAGCATCAGTAGCTACCCTTCTGCAGGAACAAATTGCAGGGATGTGCCAACTTAGGGTAACAGCAGCTTGAGGAGGAACTCACCTATCTGAAACCCCCGTCCCCAGCCCTCAGGACTGGCCTTCTGCACTCAGCAGAAGTTGCCGTAGTGTCAAATTGTGTCTTTTCCCCAGGAAGGTAATGCATCTGCCTGTCCAAAAATTTCCTGCATCCAAACATAGGAAAACTTAAACACCGGAGAATCTGTTTAGTAAAAACATACTGCATATGTTGCTTTACCAAAAGACCCCACAATTGCTGTTGCTTCTCTTTTCCTCTGACACTCTAATGTGAGATTTTGCTTTGAATATTTTATCCTCAGTATAAATATAAAGAATACCAAGCTACAGAGAAGGAAAACTAAAAGCATGCACTAGGGACTTGCATAGAATTCTGATTACCCAAACGCAGTTCCAGAAATGGCTCTCCTTCCTTTTGTTAACTGCAAAGTAAAGTTATTTCCAGCAGAGAAGGGACCCACCCAAGGGTAACCTGGAGAAGCCAAGGAGGCTGGGGGAGGAGGGAGGGGAAGATATTTATATCTGAGCTAAACCACATAAGAATTCTGTGCTTTAGTATTGATGCCCGTTGACCTGGGGACCTGCTGATGACTGCCAAGTGTCCTTCCCTAAATCTGTGGTCACTAAAGTGGAAACAGCCCTACTATGATAAAACCCCACAGCCCAACTGTACAACTGTGATACCAGCCACATGCCCACTTCTAAGTATAGCCAAGCCACTTCTCTGTTACAGTTTGTGTTAATTCACAGATTATTGGTTCACCCCTCTGTCAGGAAACGACAATACAGACGAAGGCAATGTGCAGGGTGAACAGCACAGCTTTCAGATTTTATATTAGATGGCTGAGTTATACATACAACAGTCCCTTGGGCTGAAGAGTTTGCAAACCAGAGTTTTATTTAATCATTTATTGCGTTCAATGGATTATCTGTTTTCATTCTGGAAAGAAGTCAGAAGTCTAAACAGTTCCTTGCTTTCCTTGGGAGGAAGTGCTGATAGAAGGGAAAGTCCATTTTATTTACACAATGGGCGCTCCTCGGGGCAATGGCAGATTTGACTTTCCACTGGGGCTTCCTGCACCGGTGGTCCTGTGAGCAGGGCCTCGTGCTTGCGAACAGCTCCTTTACCAGGGTTATTTTCATCTGCCAAGCTGAGCTCCACGAGCTGGGGGAGATAGACAGCTTGTGTTTGTGGCCATTCAACCAGAAAAGAATACCAGCTGAAAACAGACAATGGAGCAAGGGAATTGGGGTGGGGGCGGGGAGAGGAGGTACCGATAGCACAGTCGTTCATAATTGGCTCCCCAAAGGCAAACCTAGGTGTAGAACGGTGTCACAAAGCAGTTGTCATGTAAACAAACACCCGCAAGGTGATTATGAGAAAGATCTGTTCAGAAAAGGAGAATGATCGTGAGTCTATGCCTTTTCATCTGGAAGGAGCCCTTCTTTTGGCTTTGTTTCTTCATTTCATATCCTTATAGGCAGTTTCTTGAAACAATGTTTTCCCCCCGAAAACGAGAGCCTCACTGTTATGCATATGAAAGCCTTCAAGTTGATTCAATGGGGCAAAATCACTCAATGCATCATGTATCTCGAATGGATTAAGCATGAAACACCCACGTGTCCTCTTCCCTCTTCCGTGTCTGCTCTCTGCAGCCACCAACTTCTTCTCTAGGTTCATGGTCCAGGTTTTTGCCTTGTTTTGTTTTGTTTTTTGGTCACAGTAAACTCATCTCACTTAGGTTGGAAATGTTCCCAAAAACTAATAGATGTTTTCTTGAGTGCGACAGGCTACCTAGAAAAAAAGATCATTTACGCTTGGCCCTGTGCTGGATTTGATTCCCTCAAAGGAAATCCGGAACTCTATCAAGAAAAGAAGCTGCTCCAATTTATTTTATTGTGCATTGTTTACATGACACTGATGAGCGCTGTGTGGAGGAGATGAATGTTTTCACAAGTTCATTACATTAATTAAAAAGGAAATTAGATTTTTTTCAACAGTGAAAGCAAATGAGGTGCAATATTTCTGTGTTGTGTTCCATTAGATCAAAATGAGTTCTCTAACAGACCAAGGAAAGAGGAGTCTCAATGGAAGTATTTCTTACAGCGTTTAGTATCCTAAAACGGATTCACAATCATTTCTAATTCTGAGGTGGATTTTAAGTCTTTAACGTTATATAATTCAGGAGAATCTCACTTTTATTTCAACTTAAACATGTGTTTACTGGGCAGTTATTCTAAGGTCTGGACAAAGTTGGACATCTCATTCAATATACAAGTATAACATATTGACCGGGCACAGTGGCTTCACGCCTGTAATCCTGGCACTTTCGGAGGCTAAGGTGGGAGGACCGCTTGAACCCAGGAGTTTGAGACCAGCCTGGGCAACATGGTGAAACCCCATCTCTACCAAAAAAAGAAAGAAAGAAAGAAAAGAAACATTATCCAGACACGGTGATGGTGATGCATGCCTGTAGTCTCAGCTACTCCAGAAGCTGAAGTGGGAGGATCGCTTGAGCCTGGAAGGGCGAGGCTGCAGTGAGTTCAGATCGTGCCACTATATTCCAGTCTAGGAGACAGAGTGAGATTCTCAAGAGAAGAAAAAGTGTCAGATATGGATCAGACCTTCTAGGGAGCAGTCTGGTGGAGAAGTAGGAGGAGCACACTGAGTTGGACAGTGTGCTGTGGGGGACCGGAGGTCCTGGTTCGCCCCACAGACGCCTGTTGCTACAGCGTAAGATTAATAACACTACCTTTCACTCGGACGTGTTGCAATCACACAGTCACCCTAGAAAGAAGGACTATGAGAGGTCAAAGGAAGAAGGCTGTGACTGGAGTAGTCAATAAAGATTTTATTCAGGTGCCTCTTCTAAAATTACAGGCAAACAGAAAGGAGAAGGAAATATCTGTCAGACAAAAGACTAGGAAGACTGTGAGCTCCCTGAAGGCGTAGAGGGTCAGCTTTGTTTGCTCCTGTATCCTTGGGGTTTTCATGCTGCCTACCCGATGGTAGGTCTCAACTACTAACTAACTGCCCGTGAACCTAGATTTAAGATCAAGACTGAAAGTAGGAAAGTTTGGGACCGTCGAAAGGCGTGCCTTGCAAGGAAGGTCAGTCAAGAATAACTGTGAAACAAGGCTACTGTGAATGACGATGACGCCAGAACAAGGAGGCCAGGACCGTACCGAAAACCAGCCTTGTGCAGAGAAAAGCAACAGCGTCTTTTAACTCTTTCTTGTATTTGCCTCTTAACTTTCGAGTTTAATGTTATTGGCCGCCACCTCTACCCCTGGAAGTGATCTCTTCCTTCTCAAATTGTTTTGGAAGTTAAAGGAAGAAACAATGACTCCATTCTCTCCAGGCTTGTCTCTTTCTGACCTTGGCCTTCAGAAGAGCTCTTGGGAGGCAGGCAAGGGCAGGAAAAGGTAGGAGAGAGAACCTGAGAAATATGAAAGCAAGGCAGATAAATACCAAAAGCACACGTGATTTTCCTCCTGCTACTTGGAGAAATAAATCCAAAGTGACAGTTTCCTGGAGCCGGTGCAACTCCCAAGAGGTGAGTCCCAGTATGACATTTGATGTCTCCACTTTTTGCTACATATGAAGTCCTGGAATGACTTGGCCTTGGCCTTAGCTGTGATGGAACACCTTCCAATTAATGGATACTCACACTAGGTGCCCTGCTGATACGCAGAGATTCAAGGTTAACCAAGGTTAACCGACCCCGTGCGAAGATTCCAGGATAACTGCCGGCTGTAACCCTTGAACTGCAGTGCCCTACTTTTCCTTTATAAGGTTATTCACACCGTTTTAGTCATTTTGATCTGTATCCTCCCAAGTTCTCCTGCAATTTAGAGTCGTCCCTATGATGCTTCATCCTCAGAATAAGTGGAGCTTAGGAAACAGAGAGAGGAAGCTGAGGTGATGACACACACGGGTGATCCAACATTCATCAGGGTTCAGTTGCAGAGAACAGAATCTACTCAGCAGAAAGGATATAAAATAAAGTAGGTTACAGGATTGTTGGGTCAGGAAAACTAAGCAAACACACTCTAAGTTAAAGGCTGAACACACTCTAGGTTGAGCTCTTTGGAAAAACTAAGAAAGGCACATTGTAAAATAGGGCTACTGGAGCCACTGCCAAACCTATACTCAAGAAGTTGTGCACTGGCCGGGCACGGTGGCTCACGCCTGTGATCCCAGCACTTTGGTAGGCCAAGGCCTGTGGATCATTGGAGGTCAGGGGTTCGAGACCAGCCTGGCCAACATGGTGAAGTCTCATCTCTACTAAAAATACAAAAATTAGCTGGGTGCAGTGGTGGACACCTATAATCCCTGCTACTCGAGAGGCTGAAGCAGGAGAGTCATTTGAATCTGGGAGATGAAGGTTGCAGTGAGCAGAGGTCACACCACTGCACACTCTAGCCTGGGCGACAAAGTGAGACTCCGTTTCAAAAAAAAAAAAAAAAGAAGCCGTGCATTGATTTGAGAAGCTACTGGCTCCAGAAAGAAGCTACCACTGGCATGTTCAGGAAACAGCCATCCAGGAAGCCACTACAGGAAAAGCAGATACTCCATGAAGGTGGCTGCCAGCAGTGACAACAGAAGAAGCGGAAGTCTGATATGGTAGGCAACATAATGCCCGTCCACCCCCAAAGACGTCCATGTCCTCATGCCTGGAACCTGTGACTACGTCACCCTACATGGCAAAGGGGACTTAGCAGACATGATTAAGTCAAGGACAGGGGCATGTGGCAGATATGTGGAACGGTATCCTGCACTACCTGGTTGGGCCCAATCTAATTATATTCGTGCTTAAAACAGAGAACCTTTCCCAGCTGTGTCAGAGGGAAGGGGACTATGGAAAAAAGGTCAGGGGAATGGGACATTGCTGACTTTGAAGATGGAGAAAGGAGCCACAAGGGAAGGAATGGGGGTGGCCTCTAGAAGCTAGAAAGGGCAAGGAAATCAATTTTCTCTTCAAGCCACCAGAAGGGAAGACAGCCCTGCCAACACCTTGATTCTAGTCCAGTGAGACCCATTTTAGACTCTGTCCTCCAGAACTGTAAATATGTGTCATTTTCACTTAAAGCCAGTACAATTGTGGTCATTTGTTACAGCAGCCATCCGAAACTCATACACACAGCCCTGCCCTCACTTCCACCTGCAATCTTGTGCAAGTGCATCTGACGGAGACCCCACCTCACACGTGGAACCCTAGCTGCAGGGGATTCTGGGCAGTGCTGTTTTCAGCTTCTGAACTCCGGTAAGGAAGGCAGCAAGATGGGGTTGGAACGATGCTGAGTGCTGATCACTGCAGCCGCCGCAGCTGCCACAGAAGTCATGAGGAACTCGGGGAGCTGCAGGCGTATGTGCATGTCACTGTCCTTCTCTGAGGGACAGGGGCATGTGGCAGAACACAAGTGGATGCCTGAGATTTTCAGGAAGTTTAACAAATGTTAAGTCATTAGGATACAAAGGGGACTTAGGGGAGAGGCATCAGAATAGTTGCCTGTTTTACTACATTAGAAGGTGCTCTCTGGAGGATACCCCATTTACCTTGATATAATTAGTATTCATTGTGTACCTGTATCAAAATATCTCATGTATCCCCTAAGTATACACACCTACTACATATCCATAAAAATTAAAAAATAGGCTGGGTGTGTTGGCTCACACCTGTAATCCCAGCACTTTAGGAGGCCAAGGCAGGTGAATCACGAGACCAGCCTGACCCACATGGTGAAACTCCATCTGTACTAAAAATAAAAAAATTAGCCGGGTATGGTGGCACCTGCCTATAATTCCAGCTACTCAGGAGGCTGAGGCAGGAGTATCTCTTGAACCCGGGAGGTGAAGGTTGCAATGAGCTGAGATCGTGCCACTGCACTCCAGCCTGGGTGACAGAGCGAGACTCTGTCTCAAAAAAAAAAAAAATCAAAAATAAATAGCTAAGTTTAAAAAAAAATTAAAAAAGCAAAAAAGAAGTTGCTATCTGGAGATTAAGGAGAGATCTTATGTAAGTATCAGTATCAGGGATAAATACTGACTTTCTGCAATTTAACCTTTAACTATTTACACTCCATCCATATGGCAGATTGGCAGATTGTATTTTCCAAAGATGCCTTCAGTAATAACTCCCACCCCTACAAGACCTTTCAGTAAAGTGACTCTGATACTCTGATACATTGAGAGACAGGGATTTCTGTTCTCTTTCCTCAAAACTGTGGCTTTCTCAACGAACAGAGAATGTTATTTCTAAGGCTAGATTATAAAAGATCATTCAACTTCTATGTTATTGGCTGGAATACTAACTCTTGAAGCTATCAGCCGCCATGCAAGCAGTCTGACTATCCCGAGACTACCATGCTAGGAGGAAGCCCAAGCTACCTGATCTCATACATAGACCTGAGACTGTGAGAAAGAGAACATGCCTGGCCAGCCCCCAGCTCCTCCAAACCCTACTGTTCCATGTCCAGCCACCATCTGGCTGAAGAGAGACCCAGAAGTGTCTGCCAGAGGCCTTCCCAATTCCTGACTCACTGCTGTTGTTTCAGGCCACTATATTTTGGAATGATTTGTCACACAGCAATAAATAACTAGATTGGTTTATATGGTCACAGAAAAAGGTCAGATATGACCACAGTCTTGTGGTCTTCCTATCAAATTTCTTCCCTGTGAGGTAAATAACATGACAGTAGCAGTCACAGAACAGCTAACTCTAAAGCCCACCTTCTCTTCCTGCAGAATATTGGTCTAGGAAACCTATTCTGTAATTGTGTCACAGAAACAAACTGTTGCACATTTTGGTTTGTTTGTTGGGAAGGGATTTGGGAAAGTGGAGTTGGTAGCAGTGAGGAGTTTCGTTTCAAACTGGCTAATCTAACTTGTGAACAAACAGGAATCCAAATCACTTCTTTTCAAAGCAGAACTGTCTCAACATAGCAAGTATAGGTAGTGCAAACCCTACTTCGGGAAATGTCCTCAACTCAGGGGTCCACTTAGGAGATAGAGAAAAAGAGAAGAAAAAGTACCAGTCGCAGTGGCTCGCGCCTGTAATCCCAGCATTTTGGGAGGCCGAGGCGGGTGGATCACCTGAGCTCAGGAGTTTGAGACCAGCCTGGCCAACATGGTAAAACCTCGGCTCTACTAAAAATACAAACAAATTAGCCAGGTGTAGTGGCAGGTGCCTATAATCCCAGCTACTCGGGAGGCTGAGGCAGGAGAATCACTTGAACCCAGGAGGCGGAGGTTGCAGTGAGCCGAGATCGTGCCACGGCAACTGCATCCTGGTCAATAAGAGCAAGACTCCGTCTCAAAAAAAACAAAAGTACTTGGATTAACCACTATGCTCTAGCACCCGCAGGACATCTGGCGACCCCTTACTTCCTCTAGCCGGCTGACTGCTGGTTTTTCCTTTTCTACGCTTCTCTTCTGCACACGCCCCCTTCTTTGATATAGAATCTGCTCTTCCTCAAGTTCAAGTTCAGGGTCCAGTGGAGACTAGTTCAACTCGATACTTTAGTCCAAGTGATAGTGCCTTATATCTCTGTAGATTTTTGCAATTTTCAATGAGTTTTACAACCATGGTCTCTTTTAAACCACAGAACAACCCTGTGATAAAACATCCATGTCTCTAACTTCACAAACCAGGAAACCAAACGAAGGGGTTGACTGCTTGGTGCTGAGATGCTCTGACTCCTCACTGTGGGCTCTGCACCCCAGGAGGTCTGCTCAGCCAACCTGGAGGCAGCAAAAACAGCGTTTCTCTGGTGGGAGGATGATTTGTTCTGCCTTCCTTCCCCCTTCAGTCACCAAACCATGGCCTCTTTGAAGTATGACCATGTTCCCTTCCAAAGTGACCAAGGCCCTCAGTCGGACACTCGGTTTTGCAAATGGAAACCTGCCCTTGTAATGACATAAGAGAGGTCAGGAATTGCTCCCTTTTTCAGGCTCCCATGACATTCCAAACAAAGTCTGCCCTTTGAAATGTGTCATCATGGTTTTTGGCTTAAAATAGGATAGAAATGGCACGTGGTGTTTCTTTTTTATCCTCAGCGTGTATTCTTGACATTCGGATGTTTTCCAGATGTAATGTTGGCTTTGTTTTAGTGTGTTCTTTGGTCGTCACCAAATGGCTCTTTCCCCCACAGATGGGAGAAAACAGCCAAAGCAGGAAGGGGCTGAGGGGCTACATTAACTCAAGATGTTTCCATCAACGTGAATATACAGTAATCAGGCCAAAGTACTGAAAAATGCCCCATTGAAAGGATGCATAGATTTTATGTAGGGGACTGGTTTCACGAAGCCTGGCACGTGAGATTCTACATATGGTAAAAATGACCTCCCCTCTAACATCTCCCTTCAGGTGAATCATAGGATCCTGAGTGTAGGTACAGAGGCAAGGCCTTCCTGGGCACAAGAGGTTTTTTTAAGCCATGAAATTTTCAAAAAATAAATACGAAGTCTCAGCCAGGTATGGTAGCCTGTGCCTGTAGTCCCAGCTACTCCAGAGGCTGAGGTGGGAAAATCATTTAAGCCCAGGAGTTTCAGTCCAGTTTGACAACCCCATCTCTTAAACAACAACAAAAACAAGACAAAAACCAACAAGTAAATGCAAATTCTGAATTACAGACACACGTACGCATATCTCATATTGCACATTGACAGAAAGCTACAGTCTCACTCTGTCACCCAGACAGGAGTGCGGTGGCCAGATCACAGCTCAGTGCAGCCTCAATCTCCCCAAGCAATCCTCCGACTTCAGCCTCCTGAGTAGCTGGGACCATGGGCTCACACCACCTCACCAGCTAATCTTTGTATTGTTTGCAGAGATGGGGTTTCACCATGTTGGCCAGGCTGGTCTCAAACTCCCGGGCTCAAGCAACTTCCTGCCTTGGCCTCTCAAAGTGCTGGGATTACAAGTGGGAGCCACCACACCTGGCCAAGCTTCTCATACAGCGAAACACCCAATCTAAGTAAACACATTCTGTGTTATTATAAAAGTAATAGCTATCACTAAATATCAGTAAGTAGCATTTCTAATGTGCCAGACACATATACTAATTCATTGAGTGCTCGCAACACCCTGAGTTAATGACTCCATTTTATAGATGAGAGAATGGAGGCTCCAAAACGTTATGAAGAGGCAGAGCTTGGTTTTAAACCTAGGCCGTCTGCATCGGAGTCTGGGCCGTGCTGCGGCTGTGGATGTAAATACACAGACTCCAAATTCAGAGCTACAGTTCCCACAGCAACTGCCAGTTTGTAGCATGTTCAAAAAGCCTGAGTTCTCCCACATAACTTAGCTGAGTTGTGGCTGCCAGATCTTTTGGCTTAGCAACTCGAAACAGAGACAATCCACACAGACTGAGGTTCTCAGTTGATATCAAGGCGTTAATGAGACTCTTCGGGCCGCTATTATAGTCAAGAAGAAGCTTTCTCACATCATCCATCTTTGAAAGGTTTATTATCCCAGCTGGGTACGCAGTGAGTCTGCAAAGAAGCCCTATCATCAGGAAATGAAATGGGCACTTTTTCTCCAAGTAAGCAATGCTTCCCGATAAATAACGCCATGTCAGTGGCGTGCCTTCTGCTTCCTCTTGCAAGCGATTGATGCCTCAGAGATCTGAACAACCCCACAAAAGGGGAGGGAAATGGAGAAAAACAAACTTGAGAGAAAAAAGGAATCATTCCTTTTCTTTTGTGAGGACTTTTGTCTGATCCCTGCCCACATGTAAAGTATCCCTTGATCAATTTTGTCTTAATTACTGAATGTAGGAAAACAAGCTCATTGTTAATTCACGCAGTTTTAATTTATGCATAGGAGAATTATGCAGCTTAATTACCTGCAGTTGAAGGAAAATGAATCGCGTCAGATGTGGTTAATTCATGCATGGTCTACTCTTCTGTCTCTGTCAGAAAAGACTGACAGTGGTAACCAAGCCGGATGATATGCACAACTGCAGGGGTTTGCTTATTTTTCTTTGATTTGCATCACAAATAGAGTTCTCAGATTTGGACTGACTAGATTTGAATATAATTTCCAGAAGAATAGCTGTGATTCACCGACTTCACTCATATTTTATCTCTTCCAGAAATGCCCATTTTTCAAATCAGTGCAAGAGAAGTTACCTTCCTGGGCCCCGTGTTAGCCTGTGTATAATTCAATGGGAATGATGATTATTTCCTTTATCAAGCTTTGTGGGAGATTTACAGTAATGATCGCATTCCTTGTTCCCACATTGTCCCGGAACCTCCATGATCCAGTGCCTTCCAAAAACTAAAACTAAAATAAGCAGCTGGAACAAATTATGGGGCAATGAATGGACATCAATGGACATTTCCTTGTGGCTTCTGTCAAGCAATAGACAGCTGCTAAGACCTCTTTGAACTCACACCTAGTAGTTGACAGAAGACTAAAAGGTGGTTCAGGTTTACTGGAAAAAAAAAAAAGCACTCCCTGATGATCAGCTGAGACAGGTTACAATAATGAACAATTTTAAAAACAATACCCGTATCAAAAGGAGGAGCCAGAGAAAGTGAATATGCTAACTTTAAAGAATCAGTGTTCTTGTTAAGACGAAGCAGTAAATTTTACTCTGAGCTCCCTTGTAGCGGAGGCAGAAAAGAGAACACAGGAAGTTATCAGCTAAGTCACTGCTAGCAGAAAGACGGACGTAACAGGAAGTTATCACCTAAGTCACTGCTAGAAGAAAGACGGGCGTAACAGAAAGTTATCACCCAAGTCACCGCTAGCAGAAAGACGGGCGTAACAGGAAGTTTTCACCTCAGTCACCGCTAGCAGAAAGATGGGCATAACAGGAAGTTATCACCTAAGTCACTGCTAGCAGAAAGATGGGCATACAAAATACAGCAGTTCCTCAGAGGACACGTTCCCTTAGCGATGAATCATAAAGTAATGTCTTATATGGGAATGTATACACAGGAGGTTAAATTTAGCTCTCTGCAGTGAGGGTCAAGAGGTAACACCTTGCATGTGGATCTTCCCTCTTATTTTCTTCTCCCTCCATCAAGCTCTCTAAAGATCCAAAAAGGCCAACCAAAGGGAATGTCATTAAGAGAAAAAGGAAGGTCTGTATTTGGGCCTCAATTGCCCTTTTTGAAGAAAAAGTGATACTACTTATCTAAGGCAACTTTAATTGCCATTATCAGATTTTGTCTGTAGAAAATGTTAGCAGGGTGAGTTGAAGATGCCTTACCCCTGGCACCACACCCCTCACAGAGGAGCCCAGCTTAGACAATGGAGTCACAACTTCACCATAATCTGATTATATCACTTCAGATTTTAGCTTCCAGTGAGACCAACTTAATTAGGAAAATACAGCAAAGCATTAAACCCCAAAACGTTGTTTAGGAAAGGCCCTTTGTCTTTTACCCTTGACCTTAGTGACGATGAGGATAACGATAGGTATCAGTCTAACCGAGTGCATACTTTGTGCCTCGCATTACCCTTTGGCTTGACGTTTCTTTCATTTTTTTGTTTGTTTCATTTTGCTTTTCTTGAGACAAGGTCCCACTCTGTCACCCAGGCTGGAGTGCAATGGCATGATCTCTGCTCACTGCAACCTCTGCCTCCCGGGTTCAAGCGATTCTTCTGCTTCAGCCTCCCCAGTAGCTCGGATTACAGGCATGCGCCACCATGCTCAGCTAATTTCGTATTTTTAGTAGAGATGGAGTTTCATCATGTTGGTCAGGCTGCTCTCAAACTCCTGACCTCAGGTGATCCACCCGCCTTGGCCTCCCTAAGTGCTGGGATTACAGGTGTGGGCCACCGCACCTGGCCTGCCTGATGTATCTTAATCCTCACAATATTAGGATGCAAATGTTATGATCCCCCATCTTACAGGATAGGAAACTAAGTAGAGGTCTTTGTTCCAAAGAGAAGATACACACTCTCTGTATAACTGCAAACTGATTATCTAACCACATACCATACAACTGGATGTGTGTATTATACATGTGCACACGTGTGGCATGTGTGTGTGTTTAAGCTTCTGAATCCTGCTACTTCCTAGCTCTTACTTGCTGCTTCTCTCTACCCTTTATTCAAAACACTGGCTGGGGGCTAGGCTTAGGGGCTCACATCTGTAATCCCAGCACTTTGGGAGGCCAAGGAGGGAGAATCACTTGAGGCCAGGAGTTCCAGACCAGCCTAGCCAACACACCAAAACCCTGTCTCTAGTAAAAATACAAAAAGAAAAAAAATTAGCTTGGCATAGTGGTGCACACCTGTAGCCCCAGCTACTCAGGAGGTGGAGAATCCCTTGAACCTTGGAGGCGGAGGCTGCAGTGAGCCGAGATCCCTCCACTGCACTCCAGCCTGGGTAATAGAGCCAGACATCATCTCAAAAAATAAATAAACAAGTAAATAAAAATAAAAACACTAACTGTGACCATCTTTAAGATTCTCTGTAACTTGAGTCCCTCTGTTAATGAGATGTATGATGGCATGAAATTTCCTCGGAGCCAACTCTCAGGAAATATGTAATATATACTACACATGTAAAGTTCAGATTAACTTTCACTTACTAAGACAAATGCCCTTATTAAACAATTTCCTTCACCCTGGAAGTGCCAACAGAAACGTAACTGGTAAATCTGATACGTGCCATTTCCTGCTGCGAATATTAATTGTGGCACAAGGTGTAATCCGGAATCCAAATCTGGAGGGTGGCAGAGGGGGAGAGGTGCCATGACTGGCTGTGTGCAGCCACCTGTCCACACTGTGGCCCCTTCTCTCTTCACCCTGAATACCCCAGTCTGAACAGTTGGAGGGCATCTGCTCCTGGGGCTGGAACACCCGCACTGCTGACTCAAACAATAGATCCATCCTGCCAAATGATGTATTTTTGGTACAGAAAACGATTCTGGCCCTCCTAGGGATGGAAATACATTCTTAAACGAAGGCACGTCATTTGTGAAAGACATTGCCTAGTTCACATTCTGAACTCTGCTCGTCCCATTTGATGACGCTCAACACCCGCATTCATTGTTCCCTGTATTTTCACTTCCAATGTCTTGGGAGGAGGTTTAAGAAATAAACAGTGTGAATGGCATTATTCAAAAAGAGAATGTTTGGAGCAGCTGATTGTCTGGAGGGTTTCACTGAAAAGCTCACAATCGTATCATAGAAAACTGACTCTTAAAAAATGCCTCCTTCTTGGTGGTAAAATACCCTGGGATCCTGTGCCACATTTAATACCAACTATTTTTTACTTTTTTATTTTTTTGAGACAGAGTCTCACTCTGTCACCTGATCTCAGCTCACTGCAACCTCTCTGCCTCCTGGGTTCAAGCGATTCTCGTGCCTCAGCCTCCTGAGTAACTGGGATTACAGGCACATGCCACCACACCTAGCTAATTTTTGTCTTTTTAGTAGAGATGGCATTTCACCATGTTGGTCAGGATGGTCTCGATCTCCTGAGCTGCCACCTCAGCCTCCCAAAGTGCTGAGATTAAAGGCATGAGCCACCAAGCCCCATCTATTTTGTAATAATAAGAACCAACTATTTTTGACCTCCTGATATTATATAGTCTCTATAATTGCATCTCACCTTATTAATTCAACTTCCAAGAGAGTTGAGAATGCACAGTAGTTAAAAATGACAGCCCAGGTACATTATACAATTCATGAAGTCAACTTCCTTTGAAGCTTTTTCCTCTAGGAGGTGTACAGGAAGTCTCAATCTAGACTTTAGTAAACTGGAATTGATTTGATAATATATCCTCCTCATTATAACAAGAACATCAATGACCCCTTTCACTGTTTAAGCACTTTCCATTAACTGACCTATATAATTTTCCCAGGTCAGTTCTATGAGTTTGGATCTTTTATCGTCCCTATTATACAGATAGGTCTGGAAAGGTTATGCAACCTGTGAAACCTCAGTATAAAGTGGTGCTGCCATGCCGCAAACCCAGGCAGGCTGGATTCTTAGATCTCAGCACTGCCAAAGTAGAAGGCATGTGTTTGTTAGTGAAACACGGGAAAACGTCGGGACAGATGAGCACAAGTTCCAATCCCGACACGGGGCCCCTTTTAAGTCTTCACAACAAAGCAATGGAGTTCTTTTAAGTCCTAAGATTCCCAGAACCATTCCTTGTATGCCACTGAACAAGTGATACAACCTTATTCTGTTTTGCTGGTAAATATCTGTAATACCTCCTTCGAATATATTCTTTAGTGAAGTTGGAGCCAAGCAACTAAAGAACACGAATGACTTTGTTTTTCTTTTTCTTTCCATACTAAAAGGATAGGAGGCAAATGTGACATGATTACTGCATGCTGTGTGTATAGAGAAAAATTAAACCCTGGAAGAATTTTATTAAGTTCTTATGCCCAGCCCCCACCCCAGATCAACTAAGTCAGAATCTCTGGGAATGAGGCTTGGGCAACGACATTCTGAAAAGCTCCCCAGGTAATTCTAAGATGCGGCCAGGATTGAGAGCGTCTAAATTAGACATTGCATTATATTAGGCTCTTTCTAGAGGCTACTGAGAGTTACATCAACAGGAGGATGCAGAGGTTGGAACAAGGATAAATATTTTAATGTAGCAGATGTCTTCAAATAAACCCATTAAATCCATTTCTAACAGTCGACGTGGCTGTGGATTCAACCCTAAGAGTAGAGGTACAGGGCATTATACTCTGAATAGCAAAGATGACCCATGTATCCATGTATCTTTGTTGAAACTGAAATGCTGTTATTATTGTTACACTGTGCTGTTGACCCTCAATGTGCAACCAGTGGTGGGAAATGGCTATGGGATATGAAAGGAAAACGCCTGGGGGCGGGAACAGGCGGTCATAGTGAGATACCAATTAAGGTTCCTAAGCCACATGAGCACTGAATTGGATTTGTACTGACTGATGATGTTTGTGGGGCCACAGGGCATTCTGAGTACTGATGATCCTCCCCTCCAGGTGGACAGAAAAATGAGAAATGAGAAAAGGAAACTATTAATAGTAAGGGATTCTGCATTCTTGGCTAAAGGAGAATGGAGATAAGTAGCAACAAGACCCCTTCTAGGCAGCAGAAGCCCTGATTCCAGCTGCAGTTCTGCTACCAATCTTGTTGGAACAGTAGCTACAGGTCAGTTTCAGAATACAGATGATATTCCCTTCTATACAACCTCTCCTTTTTCCTGTAAAACAGGCATGATCGCCACTGTCCTACCTAACTCACAGGGCTGCTGTTAGCATATAGAGTAGGTAGCATTTGGAAAAGTGCAGTCCGCAAACCAAAATATTGTCATGAACCCCCCTCATCAATCAAGGCGTTTCTTTGAAGCTCCACGTAATAATATTTGAGATACAAACAGCTGGGTAGCCACCAAAAGATGAACCTCTCTTTCTGTTGATTTTGATCTCTAATGGATTACCTGCTCCTCATAGCACCTGGTACTACTAAATTCTTTGGTAGCTCGCTATGGTGGAGAAGGCCTCTGGCAGTTGGCTTGAACACCTGACTTCCCTGCATGGAGATTCTTTCATCTTTCAGTGTTTGCATGGCTGACGGGACCCAGTTCAATGCTTCCAGTTGGCTCAAACTGTGCTTTTGTTCTTTGGGTCCTGACAGCCTAGGACCTCTCTGCCCTCTTGTTTATGGTGAAAGTCCTAGAATATTCCCACAAGCTTCTCCCTATAAACCAGAGGATACAGGAAAAATCTCAAGTTCCCAAACAACACGATTCTCTTCCCCTGTTGATCTGGGCCACATCCAAGAAGGATGCTCCCCAGTTTGGTTGAGGCTTCTGTATTTACACAGATGTTGGCCTGAGTGGAGTGGAAAATTAGGTAGATCTAGAATTTATTTGTCAGTTAATTTGAGCACCGGTGTGGTCAGATTATAGGCTTCTTGGTTGCTTTGAAGTGGGATAGGGTAAACGTACAAGGCTAAAAGGCCAAAGCAAACCAAATCATCTTCTAGAGAAAATAGACAAATTTCCCTTCTCCGTGGCTCATCTTTATCTATACAGAGACCTGAAGAGGACAAGGGTTTTCATATATAGCCTATATTCAATGTCCCCCATTCTTACATTCACTGTATCCTAAAGTGCTCCGTAAAGGGGTAAAGGTTAAGTATCACTGTCTCTGAGACGACCGTCACCTACCTGATGCCACATGAGTGCCCTGATACTCAAGCTATTGGGATCGTCTTGTATCAACAGCCGGCTGGTAGACACCCAATAAATAAACTGTTCAAACATACACAGGAGCAGATTAAATGAGATAACAGATACCTGAATATCCATCACCCAGGAGCAAATATTAGCAAGATTTCCGCTTTGGTGATTGTTGTTGAAGTATCTTAAAGCAAATTCCGACCTCATGTCTGGATTTCATTTCTACGCATGCCCACTGCATCTCAAGAAGACGCGCATTTTTGTTTTGTTTAGAGATTGGGTCTCACTCTGCTGCCCACGCTGCAGTCAGTGGCAAGATCATAACTCACTGTAGCCTCAAACTAAGTGTGGACATTTCCTTGCATAACCTCGGGCCATTTCACACGTGACAAAATGAGTAAATATTTCCTTCATGTCATCTAACATCTAGGACATATTAAAAATCCCAAGTATCTCAGAAATGACTTTTCAGTCGGTCTGCCATCATAATCCAAACAGAATCCACACATTGCCTCTGTTGCTATGCCTCCTGCATCTCTTCTTATCCTTCTCCCACCCTTTTTCCCGTGAATAAATTCTTCGATCAGTAAGAAGTCTGAGGCCCTGTGAAAATCTTTCCAGAGAAAATCTGTTCCCTGCTTTATTTCTCCCAGGCTGTCCAAAGTACCAGCACCTCTTACTCTGCAACTTTAGCCAGGCTGACAAGGTGAGGACACACGAAAATGACTGAGAACTACTTTCTCCCCAGGGAACTAGAAAAACAACGGAAAAGACAAGGGCCAAAAGAAGGCTAGGAAATAGAGTGAGATGTGAGTCCCAGAAAATAAAAAGTGGCCTTCAAACCATTCTTACGTGGCCCATAGGATAAAGTATGTTCTGGCAGTGAGCATAGGGAATGACGTAGGGGAAACAGGGTTTCAAACCAGTGAGTGTGACGTGATGGAGTCGTGCATTAGGGGAGATGGGAGTCTTGGGAAAAGTCTCCAAGCCTCATTTTCTTGCTCTATAAGAATGGATGTGGCTCACGCCTGTAATCCCAGCACTTGGCACTTTGCGAGGCTGAGACTAGTGGATCGCTTGAGGTCGGGAGTTCGAGACCAGCCTGGCCAACAGAGTGAAACACCATCTCTACTAAAAATACAAAAATTAGCCAGGGGTTGTGGCAAGCACCTGTAGTCCCAGCTGTTTGGGAGGCTGAGACACAAGAATCACTTGAACCTGGGAGGTGGAGGTTGCAGTGAGCCAAGATCACACCACTGCACTTCAGCCTGGACAACAGAGCAAGACCCTGTCTCAAAACAAACAAATAAATAAGAATGGATGCGACTCCACTCTAGGTAAGCTGGCTAAGGACCATGAACAGGCAAGAGGATCGTGGCAGCTAACTTACTAGCCTATGTGAAAGTCTGGTGTGATTCTAAGAGTTACGGGGACATCTGGGGGGAAACAATGCGATAGTACCTTTTAGGCTAAGTAATAACGGCATTTCACATGTGTACAAATATGCCTCTGATGTATTCTTTTGTCTTTGGTGTTGGGAATTTGCCATATGTTGATGGATCCAGTGTCGGATAGATAAACATTCGTTCCTTCTTTCTGCTATATTGTACTAAGAATTAGATGGCCTTGTTTGTTTGTTGTTTGTTTTTTAAGACGGAGTTTGGTTCTTGTCACCCAGGCTGGAGTACAATGGTTTGGTCTCCGCTCACTGCAACCTCCACCTCCCGGGTTCAAGCAATTTTCCTGCCTCAGCCTCCCAAGTAGCTGTGATTACAGGCATGAGCCATGACACCTGCCTAATTTTTTTGTATTTCTATTAGAGTCGGGGTTTCACCATGTTGGCCAGGCTGGTCTCAAACTCCTGACCTCAGGTGATCCACCTGCCTTGGCCTCCCAAAGTGCTGGGATTACAGGTGTGAGCCACTGCGCCCGGTAGGTGCCTTTTTTATCTCGTTACTGTCATTACAGCTTCAAATTTTTAGACAAAGCATAGTAAGAAATTATTAAACTCTTGATGTACAATAAAAAGGAACATAATTCTGTTTTGTTAATAATCTAGATATTTGCAGGTAGCTGTACCTAACTGCTTTGCCTTCTGATGACAAGTGATTTGTCTTCGGCAGCCAAAATAACTCAGCAGATGTTATACATGTGGCTACCTTTTGGTATGCAGCAGCCAGGACCAGCAATGAAACCACTATTCCTTTTATGGCAGTTTAATTTGCTAAAATTACTATGCAGAGAACATGTGTACAAGCCTCTGGGAAGCCACTCAACTTTGCAACTGCTGGCATATGAAGGCACACACGTCCACAGCACTGCCTTACTTTGTTAAGATCCTGGAATAACGTTGACACTGGGTTGTTCTGCAGTGAGCCAGTTTGTTATAATTTTCTTCCTCTACTGTTTTTGGTCAGCTATACTTTTTTCAGTAATAATTCACATGACTTCATACAAAACAGCATAGATTTAGAATGACCAAGGTAATTTTTTTTGGCATAAATTTATGGGAGCCAGGTGCAATGGCCCACACCAGTAACCCTGGGCTGAGGCAGTAGGATCTTTTGAGCCCGGGAGATTGAGACCAGCCTGGGCAAAATAGCAAGACCCTATTTCTACAAACAAATTTAAAAATTAGCTGGGAGTGGTGGCATGTGCCTGTAGTCCTAGCTACTCAGGAGGCCAAAGAGAGAGAATCACTTGAGCCCAGGAGGTCCAGGATTTAGTGAGCTATGATTGCACCACTGTACTCCAGCCTGGGCAACAATAAGACCTTGTTTCTTAAAAAAAAAAAAATAGAAAAGAAAAGAAAAATATATTATGTACAGAGGTCTGAGTGTATTTGTTATATGCATAGATTGCATAGTAGTGAAGTCCAGGCTTTTAGTCTATATGTCACCCAAAGAACACACATGGAATCCATTAAATAATTTTTTATCTACTGCTCTCCCCTCTGCCCCAGACCTCCATTGTTTATCATTCCACACTCTATGTCCATTCGTACACATTATTTAGTTCCCACTTACAAGGAAGAACATGCAGTATTTGTCTTTCTGGGTCTGAGCTGTTTTGCTCAAAATAATGGCCTACGGTTCCATCTATATTGCTCATACCATTCAACCACAAAAAAGAAGAAAGTCATGTCCAAAAGATGGTTTTCTTCTTTTTTATGGTTGAATAGCATGGCGTTGTGTATATACACCACACTTTCTTTATCAGATCAACCCCTGATGGAAACCTAGGTTGAACCCATAGTTCTGCTGTCGTGAATAGTGCTACCTGAAACATACAGGTGCAGGCATCTTTTTGATGCAATTATCTCCTTTTCTACCAAGGTAAAATTATCAGAGAAATTTATTTCAAGGCAGAGATAATTAAACATGACAGATAATTTTCAACCTACCAATACATAATAACTGGAAAGTGCCAACATTCAACTGGCTTGTCTCCTTAATAAAAACATCTCCCTATGTACAGGGACATACACTGTTTTAAAGCAACATCGTTGCTTTAAAAATTAACATTGTAAATTTAACAAGTATTCCTATGCTTTCATCAGACTATAGTACAAACACAATAGGTCACTGATCCATGTAAGAAGTTCACTCCAAAGCCATTGTCCTTTTATCAATAATTTCCATAGTAATTCTGTTATGAATTTCCTCCTATAAAGTTATATTTACATAAACAGTTCATTCCAATAGCTAATATAAGCAACTAAAATCAATCGGAACACATCATCCCTTACAGACTTTTAAAAACTCCATGACACAGGTTACAATCAAGAAAATAAAATACATAAGATCATGGATGAATTTCGTATTCACAAATGCAACCACAGAATACAGGCTGAATAATATGTATCTTCCCACATAAATGCTTTAAGCTTCCCTCCCTTGGATGAGCTCTCACTCCCTTGAGGGTAGGAAAAAGCAAAGTTACTGAGCTCTAGAGGCCACAGCAGAGAAGGGAGTGCCGGTGTTCCAACTGCATCTCTTGATGATCACCAGGCCCCCTTTTAAGCCCCCAGGAACAGCACTTTATACCCTCGTGTATTATTTTCCAGGCTATAATAAGATGCCTAAATGCTAAGCATTTGAAGTGCTGCTTTTTTAAGTGTTGTCATAACAACAGGAATAAAATGACAAATGTAACTAGAGTTTGAAAGGGCTGACTTAAGTCCGTCCCTTTACTTTTACCTTCATGCTGCAAGGGTTTAACTCTAACCTAGCTGCAACAAAGGCCATGATCATAGAACATTATCATATTTGAG
Source organism: Saguinus oedipus (assembly GCA_031835075.1). NCBI lineage: Eukaryota > Metazoa > Chordata > Mammalia > Primates > Cebidae > Saguinus > Saguinus oedipus. The sequence goes on along the minus strand of CM063172.1, from coordinate 3,883,065 downwards.
TAATGCTTTCAGCTATTTTTACCATCACATAATTGCCAAGTCAATTCTCCATCAATACAATTTACTTGTTAGGATGGACAGAAAGAAATTAATTGGCCATATGAAAAATCTATTAGTGTGATTATGTAGGCCATATCTGAAAAGCTTTCATTTAAAATAATTTCTTATCCTTTCTATGAGATGAAATACAGCATGTAGCTTTATTTATAACGCTTGATTCAATTTCCTCCTGGACTCTTATGCCCATTAATAAACGCCAGCATTAACTGCACATGTTGGACAAAGGAAACAAGCACAGACTGTGTAATTCTACTTCCCAGCACATTGCTGGGACGTTCCCCTAGAACCTAGTGGCTATTTCTGTTTAGGATTTCCAAAGCTGTAGCTTGTGGTCATGAGAACAATAAAATAATTAGCTTATAGAAATGGTAATTTCAGTAAAGTCAAATACTAACAGAAGCGAAGATGTCAGTATCATTTTGATGCTGTTCTGAAAAAGCAATAATCACTTTCAGCTGGAAATTAGTTGCCAAGCTCTAGGGAAAACAGGCTGCATGCAAACATGCCTGAAGGAGCTGATCATACCAGGAATGCGGCCATTTTCTTCTATATGGTAGTGTTTTTTAACCTGATGATCAAAAAATGAGGATCCCTGGTGGGTGTATTTTTCTCTCAGCAGGATCAGCCAAGCTGTCTCCAAAGATCATGTTCCCAAGAGATGTTCCTTTTTTGATAGACACGGGTTTTGCTGGGGTTTTTTTTAAAACAGGTAAATATTACTACAGACAGCCCCAGCCTTCATTTAAGTGCAAAATGCTTTTCCTTCTAATAAGGAAACAGTTGGGCTGGTTTGACATGGTCTACGGCGTTCGAGACTTTGCATCTTAAAATGAGTTATGACAACGTTAGTCAAAATGAACCCGACTCCTCATTAGATTTAAGCAAGTTTTACGCCCTGAATCATTTCTCTTCTAATTATCGTGAGGCCAGCTGCTACTCCCTGCATTTATTTAACCCACCAGAAAAGGAGAAGAAATAGTTTTCATTTTTCCCCAGGACTGAAACGGTGTCAATTATCTAGAAGTTCCTACAACTGACTGTCCCAATGAACAGAAATGCTATTAACATTTCCTCTTTACTCTTCAAATGACTCAGCCAGAGCCTTAAAGTAGCTTCACCGTACTCTGCTGTCAATGCTTTGAAGAGGAACAAAGGAGAGGGAAAGTGGAGAGCAGTAATGTCAGATTACTTCATCTCCATCTATTTCTTCACCTGTAAAATGTATATGGGTTTATAATTAGCACACTCGGTTTGATGAAAGTCAGGTATCTCTCAAATTGCAAGTCCTAGTTAGTAGGAAAGACCATTACTCCACATGAAGTCTTTTACGTATGTCCATAAAGTGACAAATAAATAAAAGATCAGAAAAAGCTCTATCTTTCTATGCAGTAGAAGAAAAGAGAGTTTAAAGAATACCATTTTACCATCATTATAGGAATAATTGACTTGGGTAAGTCATCAATGGATGCTAAAACTGCAAGTTTAAAGAATCAAGATATTTGCATCACTTCAAAGTACCTCCTTACCAACTGCATATCGATTACAAACGCAAAGAGAGTAACCTTCCATAGGAGAAATGGCCAACAACGCTTTACGCAACTGATCAAAGTTAACATCAGCAGTAATGGCACCAAGCAACTCCTTGCACCTTTGATGCAATGCCTTGAGGAGGACAACACTGTCACTTAGGTGGTATCACTGCTCAGAATGCGTAGTCTGACTCTCTATCACAAGAAAACAGCAGACAAACCCAGAGTAAGGGCCAGGGTACAAAACAACTGGCCTGAACTCCATTAAAGTGTCAATGTCAAAGACAATCCCAGATTAAAGGACAGACTCACGATAAAACAAGGAGCATCTGATCCTGGTTTGGCTCCTGGAATGGGCAGAGGAGGGGCAATACATGGAACTTTATTGGGACAATTGGTGAAACTGGAATAAAGTTTGTACATTAGATCATAGTATTGTATTAATGTTAAATTCCCTGATATTGATAAGTAGACTATGATAGTGAATGTCAGCAAATGTCTGCGAATGTCTGTGGTTTTAGGAAATATGCATTGAAGTATTTAGGAGTAAATTTGCATCACATCTGCAAATTACTCAGTGTGGGGGAGGAAATGTATATAAATACATATGTGCAAATTACTCTCATAGGATTTAGGAAAAAAGTGTGTGTGTGTGTGTGTGTGTGTGTGTGTGTGTGTGTGTGTGTTTGGAGGAGGAATGACAAAGAAAATGTGTGGCAGATGTCAACACATGAATCTGGGCTAGATTCATGTGTTGATGAAAACTTTCTGTACTTTTCATACAACTTGTCTGTAAGCTTCAAATTATTTCAAAATCAAAATCTTTTTTATAAAATTGACTTCTGAACTGCATATTAAAAGTACCCATATTGGGCTGGGCGTGGTGGCTCATGCCTGTAATCCCAGCGCTTCGGGAGGCTGAGACGGGTGGATCATGAGGTCAAGAGATCGAGACCATCCTAGTCAACATGGTGAAAACCCGTCTCTACTAAAAATACAAAAAATTAGCTGGGCATGGTGGTGCACGCCTGTAGTCTCAGCTACTCAGGAGGCTGAGGCAGGAGAATGCCCGAACCCAGGAGGCGGAGGTTGCGGTGAGCCGAGATCGCGCCATTGCACTCCAGCCTGGGTAACAAGAGCGAAACTCCGTCTCAAAAAAAAAAAAAAAAAGTACCCATATTTATAATCCTTATCAATCCATGCTTTTTAATTACCTAAAAATTGCTATCTTGAAAAACATGCTACTTTCTAGCTTCCTTAGAACTACCTAAACTTGCCTGGCTGTTCCTGTCTTATATATCACCCTCTGTTTTGAGAAAACTCCTTGTTATATTCGATTATTATTAACAGCTAGGCTTATTAAACACCCACTACATACCAGGCCTTATGTCTCTTATCTCATTTGCACCTCACAAAAATCCTCCGAAATGTTAATCCTTTTATATAAATGAGAAAACTGCGATTCAGAGAAGTTAAATAATGTGTAAAAGTTCAAAAAGACAAATCTGGGCTCACTTTGGGTTCAAAGGTAGAACTCTGGATTCCACATTCTTATTATCCCTGCTGTGTTGCTTTCCTTGGAAGAATAAGCAATAGGTATGACTTTGGCCGGGAATAGTGGCTCACACCTGTAATTCCAGCACTTTGGGAGGCAGAGGGAGGAAAAGCGCTTGAGCCTAAGAGTTTGAGACCAGCCTGGCCGGCATAGTGACACCTCGTCTTTACTAAAAGTCGAAAAGATTAGCTGGGTGTGGAGGCAAATGCTGGTAGTCCCAGCTACTTGGAAAGCTGAGGCAGGAGGATCACTTGAGCCCAGGAGACTGAGGCTGCAGTGAGCTATGACTGAGTCACTGCACTCCAGCCCTGCAGCCGAGGCGACAGCAAAACTGTGTCTGAAAAAACACAAAACAAAACAGAAATAAGTAGCATTTAAATTTTTACTCTGTTATTTCTTACATCAAAAATGGTCTGCTTTATGTGTAGTCATGTTATCTCCTTCAATTAAATTGTTAAAATTTTTAAAAGCAGAGCTCAGTTTTAGGTGGTCTTTGGATCTTGGACAGCAAACAGCATCCTGCCAGTGTTGAGCATGTAACAGGTACTTAGTAATTATGTGTCGGTTGATGGAGTCTTAGAAAACATGGAAAGAAAATCCTATCACTTTCCAGAGATTCTGAATATTAAGTTTCTTTCAAGTGAGTTCAAAATAAGTATTCATTATAGTAGTCTTTGTGGTTTCTCAAGCACTTTGCCTATTGTAATGCACTTTCTCATTTTCTCTCTGTTTAAAGCAGAAATCCAGCAATCGACAGAGATGGTGGAAAGGCAGGCTAGATGTCCAGGTAGTCTCCTGATTGTTAGACTGGATGAAGCTTTGATCTCAGTTGAACCTTACAATGCTTGCCTGTTCAAACGGGGAGGAATTACTTCTTTACAGATACATTCTGAGGTTCACTGAGTTTCGCACTTGTCCAAGAGGCCAGTTAGAACATCTGGCCTTGGTTCTTCCATCCCCTTGCTGAGGAGTGACGCCATGCTGAGCTGTTCTGTGCTTTCCTTTCATCCGTCCGCGTCACTTGTCTTGGTCAAGTGGTGTATCACGCATGCATTCATCACTGGGTTAGTAAACAATGCGGACAACTGAGAAGCAAATATTAGCATGCCTTGATTTCTTTTAAAGCAGCCATATTTTTTAAAGGCCAAGGACATAAATATATCTACTTTTAAAAAAAGATTAGTCAACTGCTCTGTAATAGGTATGTTGTAACCGTATAATAAGCAGACACCTCTTTTTAGGATTCATCTTAAATAATCATTTCACATAGCAGGCTATTTACATCTGGCCCACATGCCTCTTTCAGACAACTCAATTATACATCTACTCTTGACCAAGATGAGGGGAGCATAAACACGATAGCATTGTTAGGGGGAAAAAGAAAGAAAGAACCCAAATCTGAGTCATGAAGAAATGACTCAGAACGTGCAGTGGGGCCAGGTGTTACGTCTTATGAAGTCTCGCCAGAGACAGGATCAAATCATGAAAGCAACCCTCAGCTGGTTGCTTACTGATCCAGCTTTTCCAAGTTCTGATTTCTTGGCACTTCCTCTTGCAGAAGGAATGACTTTTCCTAGAAATTGGTAGTGATTTTTTAAACAGCTCTGTTGATGTACAATTCACATACCATGAAAGTTACTCATCTTAAGTGGACAGTCTGCATTGTAGTCAATGTATACATTTGTGCAGCCATCACCGTCATTAGGTTTTAGAATACTTGCACCACCCCAAAAATTCTTCTCTCTGCTTCCTTGCCGGCTCCCATCCCTGGCCTCAGGCAAACACTTGAATTGTGGAACTTTTTACTTTTGCCAGCATGTCACCCCAGCTACTGCCAACTGATCTATGGGCCGATTGTCTTGTCTTAGAGGGGTTGATCTCAGCCTAGCTTGCGCAGATGGCATAGTTTTGTAACTGTGACAAGTACTGGTTTCCAAGTTAACGTTTGGCCCCCATGAGATATGCCATGGTGAGAACTGAGATATCCTTACTCATGTCGTTCAGAAATCACAGATGTCCCCCATATTTTCTATCATCAGTAAGGCTCTCTCAGAATTGCCTCTTTGCATTCTTAATTCAGTAGAAGATTTGGTGAAATTTTTGTAAAAGGAAAACACCGCAAAGGTTAAGGCAGAAGCATCTAGCGACTGTATTTTTGTTGTTTTAATTTCATGATACCGGATGTCCTGTAACTCGAGCACGTACAAATGACCCCGTGACCTCTTGTTTCCCACAGAAAAGCCCTGGTCTCATCCTTGGAGGGGTTTCTTTTGCCTCTAGCCAAACTACCATATCTGTAAAATCAGAAAAAAAAGGCACGTATAATGTGGACTGGTTAATTTTCCTCTTAGTATTCAAAGGAGCACATGGACTAAGGGGTAGACTTGAGTATCCTTTTAAAGATAGCTTTGTTAGAAAGCTAATTTATAGCCCCCTCGGCACAGCTTTACAAAAAGAACCCGATAGAAAAAGCAGGATACAAAATTTTGCATGCAGTATGCTCAAATTATTATGCTTTGTACAAGAAGGGAAGAGCTGGAGAAAATTCCCCTGGGGAGTTTTCCTGAACGAAACTCCCCGGGTGTTTGTCTTTGATGGTATAAGCAGTAAGGTTCTTCTCTCCTTCTCCCTACACTGCCTTCTTTCTACCTTGCTGTATTTTCCTGATACAGGAGAGTACTTTTGTGCTTGTAAAAACTAAAAATAACCTGCTGAATCATGTTTCCTTTAATGAGTCTCAGTATTCTTACCTCTAACAATTAGCATTCCTTCTAGCTGACTAGTCAATCTGCCCAGGTGCCTTACAGGTTAACCAATGCCTCCAGCACTTCTACTCTGAACTAGTGAGTATGGAGATTCACACCTGGCAGGTGTTGAAAGGCCATCGGCCAGTGGCCAGGTGATCAGGATTTTTACTTTAGCATACCTAGCCTTACCCATCTCCTAGCGAAATTGTTGAAATTTGAAGGGAGAGGCTTGCTAACTCGATCTAATCAAATTCACATGAAAACATAAGCCAGAATGCCAGTTCATAAAAATGTAGGGAGAAGTAAACCCAACACCTAGACTGGACGTTCCAAACATCTTCCTATCACTTTTACCACTTTGGTGGCACCACCGTGAGCTGCGTTTTAGGGCCTGCTGCATAGGCCTGCTACACGACAGATGGCCTTCATCACCCAGCCTCCAAGCAGCCCTCCAAGACTGATTCCTGTTCCTTTATTCTTACAGGCTATCTCCAAGTTCTCCAAGGAGCCGCACATTTTCCCTCAGCGTTGCAATCATATTCCACCCTTTATTTCTGGTTCAATCAGAACCTGAGACATGATTGGTGAGAGGAAATCCCTTGATCTCTTTTTATCTGCCTCAGCCCCCTTCTATCTTCAGATTCAGTGTTCTTGTCCAAAAACCGCCTGCCGATTTGATGAGCTACCTTCTAATTTAAACAGACACAAGGTGTTCATAGCATCCACCAAAGCCCGGTGCACCTGTATCACAGCCGTTCATACAAGAACATGTAAAATCTTACACTCATTATAATTTCAAAAGACCCTAATATGTGTTTAATTGGAACTTAACACTGCATAGTCAGAGAGAAGGCAGTGATTTTCATTGTATGAAGAAATCAGGAAGAGAAACAGCTGTGGCTTTCAGGGTTCTGTGCCCAGAGGCTCAGCTCGGAATGGTCGGATTTGTTCCATTCTTAGTCACGGTGCTTGGGATTCCTTCCAGAAAGACCCTGTTGTGTTGTTCCCGTTGGTTATAGGAATGGCAGGGCATGGGGGTGGCCACCTGGTATGACAGCCAGGGCTTCCTGCAACAAAGCCAAGTGAGGAGCACCCCACAGCAGCCTCATTGTTTTTCTAGGATTTGAATCCTTTCTGGGATCTAACGCACAAAAATGAAAGTTACGGTGGAATTTTCCAAAAGACAGGTGAGATGTCAATAACTTAGAGACTGGAAACATTTTTCAAAGCCCCAGCAGTTCCAGGAGCAACATCCAGAGATGAGTTTGTTGTTTTATGTGGGATTTCTTGCTTAATAGATATGGCATCTGGTGAACCAGTGAACCTAGAGTATATACCGGGTATATATCAGTATATATCAAGTATAGTGCATGTTACCAGGAGTATAATCCCAGCTCTAAATGTTTTGCAGACAAAAATAATGACTTGTTATATAGCTCAGAACTCATAGTGACTTTATCAGGAAATCGGAATAGTTCTGAGGTAATCAGAATTTTTAAAGCCTAATACAACATTTCTTGGCAATCATATTTCTCCTCTGCAAGGCTGATCAATGTAAACAATTCTATAAATACAATTATCACCCAACAGAGTTATATGATCCTGTTTATGAGCTCTGTCTCCCCTTCACTTACATTTCGAGGCAACTCCAAATGTCTGCAATTCCAAAACAGAATTTTACATTATATGAATAATACACAAATACGTTTTTCCATATAAAAATACAGAAAAAATTAAAATGTTTCTAACTACCACCTCTCTACAGACTGTGTATACTTTCAGAACTTTCTGATTTGTGTTCGTGGTTTAATAGAGTTTTGTTTTTAGCATTCTTGCTATCATACTCTTTCATTCTGCAATTTATCCTGAGGATCTATGTGGCTGTGTTGTTTTTAACTGCTACATAGTATTCTATCCTATAGTTTTGAGTGTTCACCGGTCCTGTAATGACCATTTATGTCATTCCCTATTTTCCCATTACTATTAACATTGTCTGTAATGAACATCTCTGTATATGCCTCTTCATGCATTTGGGTATTTCCCTAGAGGAGCTATCAAAGAAGTGCCCTGTTAAGGGATTAGTATGTTTTACATTGTAAACAGATACTGCCAAATCCTCCAAAGCTTTAGTTCCACTTTACATCCCCACCAGCAGCGATACTGCAATTCTACTGTAGCGTTTTCTTTAGGTTAAGGCTTTTGGTTCATAAATGCAGATTACTATGGCAGGGGCAATTAATTCCTTAAAACTTGAAAATTTTAGAGGTAGCCTTGCTGAAAGCTGGGGAGAGACCAGGTCTTTGGGACTTCTAGGAAGCCAGGGAACAACGTAAAGACATAAGGCGCTAAGAGGTAGGAGTGGGGTGGTCACAGGAACGACAGATGATAACGAAGAGGTGTGGAGTGGAGAAGAGCTGGGGAAGTGGGAAGAATAGTCGTGAAGAGCTACCACCCTCACATCAGACTTGGAGGGATGGGGATGGGCTGTTCTGTATACTTTCCTGACACCTCTACTCTACCCTGCCCCGACCTCCTCCTCTCATTTCTTCCAGAGCCAGAACTGTGTGTGTGCATGCTTGTTTTATGACTCTCCTTAGGCCATGTGTCACCTTTTAGGGGAATTGACGTCAGGATAGAGAGATACCAGCCTAAACCAGCTCTGGGCCAAATTCTTTCCTGATAGATAATGATCATTTCTAAGACTACAAAGCCAAAACAAAACAAAACTGCTCACCCAGTCACATTCCCGGTGGCCATCAGTTCCATATGTACGTTTAATGAAAAGTTTCTCAATTTTTTTTTTTTTTTTTTTTTTGACACAGAGTCTCACTCTTCCGCCCAGGCTGGAGTGCGGTGGCCCAGTCTTGGCTCACCGCAACCTCCGCCTCCCAGGTTCAAGTGATTCTCCTGCCTGAGCCTCCCGAGTAGCTGGGATTACAGGCGCCAGGACCACGCCCGGCTAATTTTTGTATTTTTTAGTAGAGACCGGTTTCACTATGTTGGTTAGGCTGGTCTTGAACTGCTGACCCCAGATGACCCACCCACCTTGGCCTTCCAAAGTGCTGGGATTACGGACCTGAGCCACCTCGCCTGGCCATAAATTTAATGAAAAGTTTCTGAGCATTAGTCCCCCTCCCAAAGTATTTGACAATCTTAGGATCCTGAACCAACTTTTGTTCTGATGGTGAGAACCTTGTTTACCTGGTACAGAAAATGAGGAAGAAGGAAAATTATTTTACAATCCAGTACATATGATTTACTCTGTAGCGTTTAATTTATTTAATGAAAGAGTTGGAGTTAATTGTAGCAGATTAATTTAACAGAAGTCTTAAATTTGCAATGAAGTTGGTGTCTTTTTTTCTTTTCTTTTTCTGCCTATCAGTAGCGCAACTGATTGTTCAATCAAAACTTCTAAGTCAGTGGTGCCCAAAATTGATGAACATCAGAATCACCTGGGGACTTTAAAAAAAACTCCCCATACCCAGGTGATACCCATATTAAACAGTGCCTGGGGATAGGAGGCAGGTGTCAGTAGTTTAAACTACAGTGATGCAATGGCTAAGGGGGGAAAATTGGCTTGAAAAATATAATTTCTAGGAGGTATGAGAAATGATAGTTAAATATTTCAAATACCCTAAGTTTTTTCCTTTGATCAAAGAGTGTCTGTGATCCAATAGATCTATTGAACAATAATTTATAAAACAAGATACTAGTAAAATTTGCCCAATTGGGATTTGAAGGTGGGTGCTTGTTGGCTGTCAAACTGAGCAGAGAAAGAACATAAAGATCTAGAAAGCACTGTAGTTTATTAGAAGCTTGCATGGCACACAGTGATACCACAGGCATGCTTTATGAACCTAAGAAAGGTCCCCTTAAAGAAATGCAGACAGATTTCTTTTTTTTTTTCCCTCATTTATTACACTTTATTTATTTTAAATTTTTATTGCATTATAGGTTTTGGGGTACATGTGCAGAACGTGCAAGATAGTTGCATAGGTACACACATGGCAGTGTGTTTTGCTGCCTTCCTCCCCTTCACCCATACTTGGTATTCATCCCCAGGCTATCCCCCCCCAGCCCCCCCCGCTGTCCCTCCCCCATTTCCCCCAACAGTCCCCAGTGTATAGTAGACCGCCTCTCTGTGTCCATGTGTTCTCATTTTTCTCACCCACCTATGAGTGAGTATATGCAGTATTTCTTTTTCTGTTCTTGTGTCAGTTTGCTGAGAATGATGTTCTCCAGATTCACCCATGTCCTTACAAAGGACACAAACTCATCATTTTTGATTGCTGCATAGTATTCCATGGTGTATATGTGCCACATTTTCCCAGTCCAGTCTATCATCGATGGGCATTTGGGTTGGTTCCAGGTCTTTGCTATTGTAAACAGTGCTGCAATGAACATTCGTGTGCATGTGTCCTTATAGTAGAACGATTTATAGTCTTTTGGATAGATACCCAGTAATGGGATTGCTGGGTCAAATGGAATTTCTATTTCTAGGTCCCTGAGACCGATTTCTTAGTAACCAGCAGAGAGCATCGAGGAGAACCTCATTAAGGATTTAAAGTAATTAGGAGTTTTTTGAGCCTTGAGGGTGGGGAGAAGTAACCAGAAAGTACCTTATCTGAACCTGCATTTTGTCTAACCATTTGTGCCCTACATATTACTTTCACTGCTGATACTTCGTTACTTATAAATTCTGGAGAATGCCCTAAAACAAAAGCTTCTCCTCCCCAGCTAGTGTGGGATTTGCATCTCACCCAGATAAAGAGCAAGCCAATTGCCAGACCTATGGCCAAGTGAGTCAGCACCTGTACCTTGCAAGAATGCATACAAACAAACCCCAGGGCTGCTCTCTTCTGGAGGGAGTCGGGGGAGATTTAAAATCCTGCAGCAGCATGGGGGAGGGGCTGTTTGCCCTTCTCTCTCTGGGAAGTAACTCCCTCAAACTGCCTTTCTTGCTGAACTGCTTCGAGTAGCTTTGAGGAAGGTAGTGAAATTGGTCTTTCCATGACATCTGGATGTTCTACCAGAGAGTTCTGATGCTGTAGTTTTTCAGCTTTTCTTTTTCATTAAGTTTTTAAAGGGCAATCGTTGATGCTCTGCAGGCATACCAATTTGGTGTCTGCCCCCTCTGGAGTCTTCAATCTGGGCAGGAACTATCTCGCTTTATCCTGCTAGCCTGTCGCCCTCTCTGGACTGAAGTCACCTGCCAAGACAGCGGTATGTGCTTTGACTCCTCCTGATCTAAAAGGAATAGGATTACCGATGAGTTCCAGGGTCACCATCCGGGGGAACTGGCCCTCAGCTTCTGTCCAGCTGAAGTTGTGTTTTGGCAGTGCTTCTTGGTCTGCTGTGGTGAAGTTCTCACAAAAGCCAAGCAAATGACTGAAATTCAGGCTGTATCTTCCTCTTTACCTTCCACCCCCACCCGTGTTCTCATCTAACCTAGGTGATCACTTCTTTTGTGAGTGTTCCCTTTACCATTCTTATTTTGCACTGTCACAGTAGTGGCCCAAGCAGCTTTCAGAATATTCTTAAGGATAGAAAGGGAGAATTAGTGTAAGTTCATCTCTAAAGAAACCTAGTGTTGAGGTGCAGAATTCTGTCTGAAGACTTGACTGTGTTTTCAGTCCCATGCAGGACTTACCTGCAGCTTTGACTTGGCCTATCTGTGTGTTTTTATTGTTGCTGAATGGCAGTCAATGTTGCAAGAGTTTTCATGTTTTTGAGGGTGTGGTTGAACTTTGTTTTAAAAAACTCTTGAAGAAATCCTAAAGTGATGGATGAGTTTGTGTAATTTATATTCATTTTCATCTAGGTAGATGGGTATCATTTTTATTCATTTGGGAGTTGAACTCTTGGTCTTCAGGACACTCCCTAATAAAGAACCTCACAAGCACCTAATGGTTTCATGGCTCACTTTACAGCCTTTATCATTGACGAGCTTAGTGCATCTTCTATCTGAACCTGCCTGTAAGTTGTCGTGATGTTTCCACTGTCTTCTAGGACTACCGACCAGACTCCCGGAAATCATGTTGGTAGGATCCCAGTCTTTTTCGCCTGGAGGGCCCAATGGGATCATTCGAAGCCAGTCCTTCGCGGGATTCAGCGGCCTTCAGGAAAGGCGATCCAGGCAAGTACTGTGTGGTTCTGTTCCCGGATGCAGCGTGCCAAGGAAGAGAACTTTGATGTTGTGAAGAGGGTCTGCAAGCATTCAGCCTCATCACAACACACACACACACACACACACACACACACGGACGCACATACACAATTTTAATCTCTTTTGCATGGAAAGGGTGTACCAAAAGTTAAGTGCTACAGATTTTCTCTCATTTAGAATTCCTCCTGCAAGGATGATGGCAGAGGATTTGGGAGAAACTAACGATACGTGCATAGACCTCTCAACCCCTACTTCTACCCCTTTTGAAGCACATTTCCCACTGCATTCGGACTTCGGAGACGACGTCTGCCATGAAGTCATGCACTGGATAAGGACTACGCCTCTGCAGATTGACTGGGGGCAGATGTCATTCAGACAGGAGGTGCCACAGTTAGTCTTTCTAGTTCCCCTGGTCTCCTCTCATCTGAGACAGGACCTAGGGGAACTCCAGGAAGAAAGAACAGATAGTGAAGAAGCAACATGTGCTCAGGTTTCTCTTCAGTGTTTCTGTTATGATAAAGGTCTCTGCCCTCTGAGGGGCCCTGTGTGCTTGGACCTGCACTGTCCCACTCATGCATATGGTGATGGCGGAGAGTGTAACTCATAACTAACCTGGGAGGGTGGTACCTGCAGCCTCGGAGGTCGTGACCTTCCTGCTGACTTTTCCCAGCCGGGTCAGTGAGTGCCCTAGCCTCTGCATCTCCTAATCAGATGAGTATTCTGGTTTTCAGATATCCATCTTACTGCTGCAAGCTGTATTCCTGGCACTACTAGAGATGAATTTTTGCAAGTTAAACCTAATCAGTAATCTATGTCATAAAAATAAAGCTTAAAAAAAGCTACATGTATTTTAATGTCATATAGAATTCGCTATGTGTCATGCTATGGTCCTTTATCGAAAAGGATTTATTCACCTATTTGAATTTCCTAGACACTCATACCTAAAATTGCACAGTGCATGTATGTTTTCAGTTGGATGATATCCGTATGTCCACCTGGAACTCTTTGTCCTTAGCTTCCTATGCGGTTTTAGAGAAGCAATACATTTTCACTCAGATACCGATTCCCTGAAGCCAGGCTTTGACTCTAGGTAGCCTCTACCCAACAGAACGTTCAAGTTTCAGCAGTTAACAAATCTAACACGAAGAAACTAAATGTAGGATGGCTCCTATCTGGGAATATTACCTTCTGCAAAGAACACTAATGTGAACACAAGATCATTACAAAGACATTTCTTGGTCAGGCGCAGTGGCTCATGCCTGTAAACCCAGCACTTGAGAGTCTTAGGCTGGAGGACTGCTTGAAGCCAAAAGGTCAAGACCAGCTTGGGCAACATAGCAAGACCCCATCTCTACAAAGTTTAGAAGAATTATTCCAGTACTTTGAGAGGTCACAGCAGGAGGACTGCTTGAAGCCAGACCCTGTATCTACAAAGAAAAAAAATTAGCCAGGTGTGGTGGTGCATGCCTGTGGTCCCAGTTCCTTGGGAGACTGAGGCAGGAGGATCACTTGAGCCCAGGAGGTCAAGGCTGCAGTAAGCTATGATCACCACTGCATTTCGCCCCGTGCACCAAAACGAGACCCCCTCTTTTTAAAAACAAAAACAACAACAACAAACTATTTAGCTAGGTGTGGAGGTGCATGCTACTTGGGAGGCTGAGGATCACTTGAGCTCACGAGCCCAGGAGTTCAAGGCCGCAATGAGTTATGATCACACCACCACACTCCAGCTTGGACGACAGAGGAAGACTTTAAGACAAATAAATAAATAATAAAAGACATTTTTCTTTGGCCAAATCCTTTTGGAGGCCCAGTCCTCATAATTTCTTCTGTTCTTTTCTTCTTTCCATAGGTGTAACTCCTTCATTGAAAATTCCTCTGCTCTCAAGAAGCCTCAGGCCAAACTGAAGAAAATGCACAATTTAGGCCACAAAAACAACAATCCCCCGAAAGAGCCTCAGCCTAAAAGGGTGGAAGAAGTCTACAGGGCCTTGAAAAGTGGACTTGAGTAAGAACTTGAACCTGACAATATACTCTAAGGAAAGACCCAGGGGTCAGAGAGAAGCTGGTCTTATCAGATCATTTTTAAATGTCTATTTCTGTAGGAAATATTCTTGCACCAGCATTAGGGAAACCTGAAATGAGTCCCAAAGATGGGAAATATGTTGGTATTGCCACACCACATTCATAACATTGAGGGAGACGCTGGGCCCTGTGCAGTGCTGAGTTTCACTTAAGCGATGATGGGCAGACATACACATCCATTCTGGAGATTGCTGATGAGGGTCCTGAAACCTCCCTCACATCTTACAGAGATTGTGAGCACAGAGTAAGATTTTCCTGGTGTGCAGTGGGACATTCACTGTGTGTTCCATTTGGCTGGATAGAATTCTGCAAGGCCAGCCCCAGCGCTCACTCTACAGACATCTTGCCCCTTGCCTCCCCACTGGTTTTCTTTTCTGCACTTTCAGCCTTTTTCTCCTTTTGATCCAGCTGGATAGTATCCAGTGCCACTGCTAGAGCTTTCAAAATGTTGAAATGTTGGGAAAATACAAACCCTCCTCCCCAACTACAGAGCAAGGTTCAATTCTTAATCCCTTTTGAGAAGGAAAGGTCAGCGACAGCACCAGGTCCCGCTTAACAGGCACAGAGATTACATCTTGTCTTATCTTTGCAGTGAGTATCTGGAGGTTCACCAGACGGAGCTGGACAAGTTGACAGCTCAGTTAAAAGATATGAAAAGAAACTCTCGCCTGGTAGGTACCATCCAGTCATTAGGATGTTAACACTGTTCTTTTTGGCCAAATAGCTTCTTTTACTGGATGGGGCTGGGGAGGAATGTTTAAGAAAGCAAATCCAAGGGGCAGAGTACCATCTGCATGCCCCCCAGTATGTCTTAGGAGGAAAAAGAAGGCTATTTTTTTTCCTTAATGCGTTCTTAATACTTTTCAATATTTTCCAAGCATGTTTATGAGATCATTTTTTAAATGTTTATCTTCATGAAACTTTTTGATCAGGAAGAAAAAATTTGTTGTCCTCTACCACCCCCAAATAATTTAATATAAAGGAAATGAAAAGTTGGAGTTTCCCTAGCATATTGTTCATATGTACAGAAGCTGGTTCCAGGCACAGTAGCTCATGCCTGTTATCAAACACTTTGGGAAGCCAAGGCTGGGGGAATGCTTGAGCCTAGGAGTTCGAGACCAGCCTGGGCAACAAAGTGAGACCCGTCTCTGTTTTTATAAAATATAAAGAATTTGGAATCTAGAACTTTTACTTTGTCTCCAACTTTTCAAAAATATAATCAGTAAAATCAGGGAGGGAAAAGAGGCTTTAGATGTAACCACCATGAGAAGTTAGTTCTTAGACCAGATCGAGTACATGTTATGTTGCAAATTTCTTCTATTTTAATGAATTTGTGAGAACTTGTATTCTAATATCTACACTATTTTAAATGATTTTGTTCAATTCCATGTATTATACCTTACTGTTTCAAGAAATCAAAAAGCCCAAGAAAACTCTACATATACCTAAGAGGTGCAGCTAGCCATTCACACAGCTGCTATGTGGCTTTTTATAGAAAATGTGCTCAGATATATACTCTGTCCTTTTCAAAGGCTTAGAGCTTCAAGGCTTTCTCAGTGTTAAAAGTGTTTATGTTATACTGATGTTAGGGTATAAACTGCCTGCATCTGTGTGGAATCCCTTGTGTTAGGGCCTTCAGAGCTGCTGAATGCCCTTGACCATCCTCAGTGGCTGCAAATGTCCCTCCTGGAAAACAATGGTGAATGAATGAAGGGGCTTCTGCCAAGACCTTGTGTTTCATAAAAATCTTTCATATGGAGGATACGAGAATAGTGCACTGATGATACTATGATATTGTGAGCACACAGGAAATGAGCTGATTTAAAAACGATTTGTGAAAAGCATATCATGGCCTCAAGAACTCTTCTTAAATATCAATTTGATTAGACAGTGAGGGAAGTATTTTTTAACACATATGCCACTGCTATGTTTTATAGTCATACTATTTATTTAAAATATTTTTTTTTAGTTACCACGAATTTACATGCCCCTCAACATGTAGGACGGGAGAGCTCAAAGCAAGTGAAAACTTTAAAGCTTCCAAGGGGCAGAGAGGACTGTGTGTAATGCTAGTAACAGAGTGTAAATAAATGTTGACTCTTAAATGTACACTTACTGGTATTTAAAATAGCCCAACTTTTTTTCTTTAAAAGCAAATGTAAAATAACCAGCAGAATTTTGTAGGGCTATTATTTCCACAGATAATGTGAAAATGTGGGCTAAATCGTTCTATTAAGATGGGTAACCTTTTGGAGGATGATGTTTAAATCCAGATATTCCTTTTTTTTTTTTTTTTTTAATTGTAGGGTGTGCTGTATGACCTAGACAAGGTAAGTTACCATTCTGTGTTGGAGTGCTAATAAGAAAAAAACTTGGTACCCTTGGTGGGCACAGTGGCTTGGGAGGCCAAGGTGGGTGGATCGCCTGAGCCTAGGAGTTCGAGACCTGCCTGGGCAATGTGGCAAAATCCCACCTCTGCCGAAAAAGGAAATACAAAACGTTATCCAGGCCTGGTGTTGTGTGCCTGTGGTCTCAGCTACCCAGGAGTCTGAGGTGGAAGAGTCGCCTGAAGCCAGGAGGTTGAGGCTGCAGTGAGCTGTGATTGTGCCCACTGCACTCCAGCCTGGAGGACAAAACAAAACCCTGTCTCAAAAAATAAAACTGCATCCTTGAGAAGTCAGTGGGAGGCCCTCTTAGGGACAGTAAAATCCTAGAGAACTGGTAGTTTTTTAATCCTGGAAAAAGCATACTTTTGTCTCATGAGGATAATGAATAGGCACTGTGATCTACAGATTCAGTAGTGGTTAAGGTCACTGCCATAAAATGCCACCAGGTGGTCATGTTTCCGTAAGTTTAAGAACTTCCCAAGCATTTGGAGGCCTTCACCTGTGTTGTCTCTGAATGTAAATTACTTCATCAAATCTGAGTCACTGTTGATCAGAAAACGCACTATGATTTCATGGCCATGAAGAGAAAAAAGGATTCCAGTTAAATTCTGATGGTCCTTTCTTTTCATCTAAAATCTGTATTTTAGAGTTATCAAGAAAACTCTGTTAGGTCTATTTAGATGCAGATATTTTATCTTTTTGAAAAAATTTATATATGATGCTGCTCCATGTCTTTCTAGGTGCACAATAATTTTATTTCAATGCTGAAGCATAGTATATTCTTTCTGAAGACATTTTAAAGGGCAATTAAATGCATAAAATAATAATCACAACTCAAAGAGATGAACAACTATGATTATCTTTGAGCTTGTACAGGCAGCTGTCTGCCAGTAGCAATTGTAAAATGCACCCCAATTTCAGAGACGCTAAAATGTGAATGGGAAAAAAATCCAATCTTAGAAGATGAAATACATAATTATGAAGAAATTTAAATATACTCCAATATGATACTCTTCTGTCCGAATCTAATGACTTCCATTGGATTGGCCTTTCTCAATGTTAAACACAGGGATTCCGATAACTAATGAAAGTTCACATCTCAGAATATGTATTGAATATTTAAAAAAACTTTCCAAATTGGTATTAGAGACTCTCTAAAATAGCATCAAAGACAG
This sequence comes from Saguinus oedipus, assembly GCA_031835075.1. Lineage (NCBI taxonomy): Eukaryota > Metazoa > Chordata > Mammalia > Primates > Cebidae > Saguinus > Saguinus oedipus. Next base: position 3,865,361 of record CM063172.1, on the reverse strand, counting down.
GAGGAGAGCAGAAATATATTGGATTTCCTGGTACTTTTGAGTATGATATAAGAAAGATATTCTCACAAGCCTATATCAGTTGAACTGTAAATGACTGTACTTTTTCAAACTTCTTTTAATTCCAGCAAATGAAAACTATTGAAAGATACATGAGACGCCTGGAGTTTCACATTAGTAAGGTAATTGAAGTTCCTGTTCTCATAGCCTGTTTTTCAGTTGTGCTGCTAGCCAGTAAACCCTTGGCCTGACCACAGTATCTAGTGCGTGGAGAATTTCTTATCCAATTGACTCCTAGCTGGCTAGCAGTTAAAGTCCTCAAGTGGGCACTAAAGATGGAGGAACAATAAGAATGGAAGACCTGACGGCCCAGCACAGTTTTGGCTCTACCCCAGTTCCACAAACATGGATTAAGTGCTAAGTAACAGGCACAGTGCCCAGTGGAGGACATAGGGACACACAGCCTCAGTGTCGTGTGGTTGGAGAGAAACTGTCAATCAAACTAGCCCGCAAAAAACTCCATGCCCTCCTAACTTTCCCCTCGGGTTCCACATAACACTTGGTGCCCCATCTTCATGAAGGCCTTATAACTACCAAAACGCCACTGGCTATGTGCTCCCTAAATCTCTCTCAAGCCCTCGGTTCTTTCCACTCTTGGTCGTATGGCATGGTTTCCAGGTGCCATTTGTATCCCCTCTCCCATAGATGTGCACTGGTTTGTCAGTGTCCCTGACATCAGCCCTGAACCCTATAGCTCACTGGTGGTCCAGTGAGGCTGGCATCACCCTCTTGTTCTGGGAACTATCAGACGTTATTAGTGCCAGCTGGAAAATATTTACCTTGCGAGGCAGCTAAGTCACACCATTATCAATTCCTGTTTGTCTATAGCCATCAGCCTCTCTTCCAAGTGGGGAGCCTGGGGGTTTTAGCAGATCTCCCTAAGAGTCAGAAGCCCTAGGTTCTATTCCCAGCTCTGCCACACACTCCCTGGCTGTGTCATCTGTGTGAACCCTGGCTTCCCGCTCTGTGAACAGGAGCTGGGAGGTGCACAGATTTGATCAAGATGATCCTAAGAATGCTTTCCCATTTAAAATTCTAGGTTGAGTTGTATGTATGGATACACATGGATATGCTACTGCTTTGTTCATTCTTGCTTTGAAAGGTATTTTCTACCTAGGCATATCTGAAATTGCTCCTGTTTCTGCTAAACTCAATAAATAAAACAATGACATCTATGAGAAGGTATTTATGTGACAGGCAAGTTTTGACATACTGTTTAATTCAAAACAACAGCAAGAAAATAATCAGTATTAGGTAATGGTATATTTATCAATCTTGTACCCATGGTTGTTAGATGCAACAATCCTACTGGGTTTTAAAGGTCGGTGATACTCTATTTGCAGTACCTTATATCCAGACGCCTAACAAATTATATGTAATTGAGGGATTCCATTGATCATTTTATTCAATGAGCCACTGCTGACTGATAGGTAAGCAAATAGTGTTACCTACAAATGAGTTTCTGCTAGGGTGACTACACAGGTATGCTTTATGCTAAAGTTTAATTCTATTTGGCTAGGATAGGTTGATATTTAAGCAAAAACAAAGAATAAGTTGTCTTGCTACACAAAGTAATCGATGAAGTCATTATGGCTATACCGATGGTCCGGTGAGCACCGTGTCCTTATTGAAAGGATTACAAGTTCAGAAATGTTGGCGTACCTACTAGTAGGGGAAAGGGTTGCAGGGACATTTTCCCAGAAGACCACATGGGCGAAACAGCCTGACCTGCATTGGAAGAGATATTAGCACATAGCCTGACCTGCACTGGAAGAGATATTGGCACTTGGGTTTCCAAAAGTTTTGTGGGGATCTCCCATATCAGAACAATTTGCATTGGTTATTTAAAATTTCAGATTCCTGGCCCAGTGCTAACCTACTGAATCAACACCTCAGAGTGGGGCCTGGGCATCAGCATTTTAACAAGCTCACCAGACGAGGCTTAGCTTTAAAGCATGGAAACCACACTCTATGCCAGTCATCAACCACAGGATGTCATCAGCAGATACGACACGCCTTGGGTCTTATATCTCCCTCCTAATCAGAGATAAATCCATTGACCCTGAAGATTAAACATGATTCTTTTCAGTTTGGGCATTCTTCTCGGCAGAGTTGAGTGCGTTGTTGAAGTAAATAGCAACAAAGAATCCTTTAATCAAGAGAATAATTTTGAGTCTCTTAATGTTTGCATTCTGAGCTAAGTGTCATTGACATCTGTGTAGAGAAAGCAACTATGGAAAAGTGTACTTCTCTACCAGGTTATAGTAATGGTTTTTAGTGAGCAGCCAAGTTTGCCTTCAGAACAGAAGGGGACCCTTACACTCTGAAATCAAGTATGCGCATCTCCACCTTCTTCTGGATCTATAATTAAGCTTCCTTTTTGAAGGAACAAAGTTCATACTGAAATGAAAATTGAAATAGTGCTAGGTAAGTAAGCCTCCCCAAAGCAATAGCTTTTGTCTGCTTTGTACAATGCCTGATGGTATTGTCATTTGTTATCTGCCTGAAAATTCTTGTAGTTAACTGCAGTCAGTTAAAGACAGTACAAGACTTATAGAGACAATTATCATTAGGAATAACTTTAGAACAGGTTCTTTTCAGCTAAGCACAGTGATGTGCACCTGTAGTCTCAGCTACTTGGGAGGCTAAGGCAGGAGGAGAACCTAAGCCCAGGAGTTCGAGACCAGCCTGAGCAACATAGCAAGACCCCATCTCAAAAAGAAAAAAAAGACAGATTTTTTTCAAGCCCAGGACTATTGTTATTTGGGGATAATTCTCCGTTGCAGAAAGCTGTCCTCTGCATTATAGGATGTTTAACACCATCCGCCGCCTCTACCCACTGGATGCCAGTAGACCCCTGGGGGTCACAGTTGCCTTGGGTTGAGTGAGAATCACTGCCTTAGAAGAATTAGCTGATTAACAGGCTTATATGGTATAAAATCAATAGTCATTTGAAAAAGATATATTATTATTATTTAGAAGCATAAGTGTAGATATGTAACAAAAGTTCATTTATATTGCTTTCAATGTATTTTTTTGTATTGTCATATAATTTATAAGCAAAAGAGTTCACAGTTCTTAAGTGTTCAGTTTGATGCATTTTGACAATTATGTTTTATTCTAATTTTAATAACTTTTTCTTCTTACAGTTGAACCAACGCTTTACAAAAGTTATTTTCAGTAAATGTCCCCAAGTTATTTTATGAAATGCTAAATCTGGATATGTAAATATCAGGATTACATATCCCAATACTACGACACTACGTCTTAAAGCGGTATTAGCCCAGGATACTACACAGTTGTCGCGTTGGTATGAAATTGTATAAACCCTTTCAGTGTTGGTTCTATACGCAGAAGCCTCTCACCTTCCTTACTTCTTAACTCACACAGTCCACCCATGGACCCACAAAGTCACCTAGGAGTCATTTTAAATAATTCCAATGATAGCCTCGAACAGTGCAAGCGAGCCATTTCCCTTCTGTATAATTTGAAAACAGGATTAGTGCAAAATCTGTTTTGAGACAAAATGTATCACAGTGGCTGAAATAAAAATGATTGTTCTGTATCTAAAAGGATAATATTTCTACAGAATTCTGTTTGTAGAGGTCAGAAATATAAAGTACCTTAAGCACACAATAATGATCTCTGTAATTTCTTTCAAGCCTGACATTTATTTCTGTTTCCCGGTTTGATTCTGGCAGGTAGATGAACTCTATGAAGCTTACTGTATACAGCGACGCCTCCAGGATGGCGCCAGCAAAATGAAGCAAGCCTTTGCAACATCCCCTGCCAGCAAAGCTGCCCGGGAGAGTCTGGCAGAGATCAGTCGGAGCTACAAGGAGTACACAGAGGTATAACTCGCTAACCTTCTTAAGTTGCTGAACCCTCCCTGGCCTAGTGTGAATTGCTGGTAATTGCCAAGAATGAGGCAGATAGCAACCTACAACCTCATTCTCCCCTCTCTAAAGACAGGCTTTACTGTTAGCCTTAAAAGTATGCAACAAAGGCAATAGGTGGAATTGCTTAAAATGAAGGAAAAAACCAGGAGTGGTAGCACATACCTGTAGTCCTAGTTACTCAGGAGGCTGAGGCAAGAGGATTGCTTGAGCCCAGGAATTCGAGGCCACGCTGAGCTATGATCGCGCCATTACACTGCAGCCTGGGTAACAGTGCGAGGCTGCATTTCTAAAATAAAATAAAATGAATGCATGAGTCACATTGCCCTGATTGTTGTCATTTAAATACACTTCTAAATATTCTAATGTACAGTTGAATCTAGCTTAACCCAGGAAGTGGTACAGACCCTGTGGCTCAGATAGCTACACTGGATGTCAGTTTTGGGTATCAGTAACCCTCTGCCTACAATTTCTTTTTTTATTGTGAGAGATTTTTATCATAAAGGAGCCAAGATTAAGAACTATGAATGGAAGTGTGCTTTCCTGGTTTCCAACTCTCTGGGGCCCAAGCATCTGACGTAGAGAGGTCTTCACTCCTCCTGGGGTCACCTAACACCGATGTCTTTGATGAAATGACTAAATTATTAAAGCAGCACTCCTCACTATCCCATGAGTCTTTGTTCAGAGATCAGATTTCATGAATGAAGTCATCAGCCTGAAGAGGGTCTGGTGGACAATTCCCAGAGCTGAGCATCTGTCTCAGCCTGGGACCAGAGGGACATCTTGGATGACTGTCATAGGATCCCTTTGTGTGTACACTCCCATGTTGCCTCTCGTCTGAACCAAGTTTGTCTCTTTATATGACTTAAAGGAGGACTTCTTTACCTAAGTTCCTCCTTTAGAATAATTTTTTAAATTATCATTTTTTGAGAGACGGAATCTTGCTCTGTCACACAGGCTGGAGTGCTGTGATGTGATCTTGGCTCACTTCAACCTCTGCTTCCCAGGTTCACGTGATTCTCCTGCCTCAGCTTCCCAAGTAGCTGGGACTCCAGGCGTGCACCACCATGCCCAGCTAACTTTTATATTTTTAGTAGAGACGGGGTTTCACTATCTATTGGCCAGGCTTGTCTGGAACTGCTGACCTCAGGTGACCGCCCACCTCGGCCTCCCAAAGTGCTGGGATTACAGGCATGAGCCACCAAACCCGGCTTAGAATAGTGTTTTTTAAATGCATAAAATAAAATACATAGGAATTAAAAAGAAGAAAATATATTGAAATACAGTTCAGTATCATCAATACAGTTTTCAAAATATTTCAAAAGTCAAATGTGTGACATAGTTCTATGCTGCTGCTTTATGAACACAGCAAATTATAAGCTCTAGCCGTGGCTAACAACTGCTGAAATGTCAAAGTAATGAAAACTATGAATGATTTTTTAAAAAGTTATCTGCAATAAACGATGTGCCAGGAACACATATGTGATTTCTATCACTGTCGAAGTCTCAGCTATGACCAGTACTGCTATGGCTCATCATACCTGCAAACACCTTCTGGTACAGGTTAGTGAAAGTAAAAATCCGACTCTTCCTACCCTCCCCCATCCCACTTTACAGACCTGCACATTGAAACTTCCAGGCCTAGAAGCAACCGTAGTTCATGAGACCCCATGTCTACAGATCTCTGAAATCAGGAGAGCTGTTTCCAATTACAGAGGATGTTTATAGTATAAATGCAGATAACGGGCCAGCAGCTTGCAGGGGCTGCCTGTGCCGGCATATTTGCAGGTCACTTCAGACAGAACCACCTTGGCCAGGTGCCAGGGTATGGTATCATGACCTTGCTCACAAATTCAAAGACATAGAGTGCAATGTAAATGCCTTAGAGAAGAAGGAAGCCCAGGACTTCTATAACCTCACCTCACTCGGCATCACATGGTTTTACATCCTCACGGCCAGGTGCAGTGGCTCACACCTGCAATCTCAGCACTTTGGGAGGTCGAGATGGGACCATAACTTGAGGTCAGACCAGCCCTGCCATGGTGAAACCCCATCTCTAATAAAATACAGAAATTAGCCGGGTGTGGTGGCGGCGCATGTAATCCCAGCTACTCAGGAGGCTGAGGCAGGAGAATTGCCTGAACCTGGCCAAGATGGTGCCACTGCACTCCAGCCTGGGTGACAGATCAAGACTGTATCTCAAAAAAAAAAAAAGCAAAACATAGGAAAGAAGTATATCCTCACATAACCATAAAAGCCAGGAGTTTACTATAATGAGGTTTAAAATGAGGATTTAACAATGAGATCAAGGTGGCTCGGCTGCTTTTGCATATGCAGCAGTCTTCATCAGTGGCTGCAGGAGGTAGGTATGGGCAGGAGAACATTTTGACCACTGATGTCCCCTCAAGTCTTAACCTAGCTGCTCTTGAGTTTTTCAGAGTTACTGGTAGCAATCCTGACATGCAGGATAGCATAGTCGGTATTTCTGGAAACCGTAGTGCGTTCCTTCACGGAGGTGCCCAGTATTCTGAGGAAGTGCATTGGTTTATAATACTGAGGCTTCATTTTCAAAGCTTTTCAAGCTGCACAGAACTCCGACTTCAGGAAGTTTTCCCCAGCCTTGGTAGGTAGTTCAGGTACTGAAACCTTGTAAGGGAGAAAGCAATGCCATTCTCTTTGCATCCCCTAAGAGTGCTCATTTGGAGCAGAACAAAGAAACATAGGAGAATCAGAACCTCTAGGCTAAGGTCCTCAGCATACAGAATTCAAACGGAAGCAATACCAGCCTGCACTAATTGAGCTGGCCATGCTTTTGTCAGTGAGACCACCCTCGAACTCCTAGCCTTGCGGGACACTGCCTACTGAGCCACGAGCCTGCAGGTAGCACCCCGCATCAAGCTCCAGTGGAGACTGCTGCTTGGCATAGCAGAGGCACCATCCGGATTGTGAGCTGGCCAAGCAGCAGAAGGGCCCCGGGGCCGGCGCCTGGCCGCACCACTTTCCCTTTTGACTTCTAACTGCAATTGTTCTATTTAGGTCCTCGGCTATTGAGGAAGTAGGCTCGGGGTAGTTGTGTCTCTAACCACATATGCAGATGGTGTTACTCCTTCTCCCTATCCTGTTCCTTCAACATCAAAGAGAGGACGCTTCTCAGACCCAAAAACTACTTCGGGGGTGCTGTGGCATTGCAGCAGGAAATCTGCCTTACTTACTTGAGGAGAATTCAGCTCTTCAGCTCTTTTGGCCCAAATTTTTATTAAGAAAAATTTGAAACCTATAGAGAAATTGAAAGACTAGTACATTGAACACCATATGCCTTTATCTAGATTTGCCAGTCAGTAGTATGTGGCCATATTTGCTTTCCCTCTCTCTCATACGATCAAATCCCCCCTCCGTCTCCCTCAAGTCATTTGACAGCAAGTGGTAAGTATTATGACATTTCACCCTATAGATATTTAACCTGGATCTATTTTTAAAATTTATTTGTAATTGGCAAGTGAAAACTGTATATATTTATGGCGTACCACATGTTTTGAAGTATATGTATAATACAATATGTAATATAATGGCTAAATCAAGCCATGGATCTCTTAATAGTAACTGGGGGACATCTGCAGTTCCCACATAACCACATACCGTTACCACAAGCAAGAAACTTGACCATCATCCCATAGAATTATATAACATATTGTCCATTTTTAGGTTTTCCCTATTTGGATCAATAATGTCTCTTTTACAACTCTTTTGATTTAATTACTTTCAAATCAGGACATAATCAAGGTTAAGATGTTGCATTTGGAGGCCGGGCACCATAGCTCACACCTGTAATCCCAGCATTTTGAGAGACCAAGGCAGGCAGATCACCTGAGGTCTCAGGAGTTCGAGACCAGCCTGGCCAACATGGGGAAACCCTGTCTCTATTAAAAATAAAAAAATTATCTGGGCATGGTGGTGGGAGCCTGTAATCCCAGCTACTCAGGGGCTGAGGCAGGAGAATTGCTTGAACCCAGTAGGCAGAGGTTGCAGTGAGCCGAGATCACACCACTGGATTCCAGCCTGAGTGACAGAGTGAGACTCTGTCTCCAAAAAAAAAAAAAAGTTGACCGGGCGCGGTGGCTCAAGCCTGTAATCCCAGCACTTTGGGAGACCGAGGCGGGTGGATCACGAGGTCAACAGATTGAGACCATCCTGGTCAACATGGTGAAACCCCGTCTCTACTAAAAATATATATATATACAAAAAATTAGCTGGGCATGGTGGCACGTGCCTGTAATCCCAGCTGCTCAGGAGGCTGAGGCAGGAGAATTGCCTGAACCCAGGAGGCAGACATTGCAGTGAGCTGAGATCGCGCCATTGCACTCCAGCCTGGGTAACGAGCAAAACTCCGTCTCAAAAAAAAAAAAAAACAAAAAAAAAGTTGCATTAGGTTATTAATGTTTGTCTAGTCTCTTTATCTAGAAATCTTTTTCCCCCTGACACTGCCTTTTTGTAGAATTCATGCCAATTCCTGTAGATTATCCCATATGCTGAATTTGTCTGTTTTTAACGTAATCCAACTTGCTCATCTATGCCCTAAATTTCCTGTACACTAAAAGGTGGGCTTAGACTCAGATCGAACGTTTTGTCGAGAATGTTTCATGGGCTGTGCTGTGTGAAGCAAACAGGTAAATGCTTGTTGTTCACGCAGTGGCTGCTGATGTTGAAGCATCATGTGCTTTGAGCTATTGGGTGAAAGGCCAGCTCTCATGCTTGTCTCCTGTCCCCTCTGCAGAATATGTGCACCATTGAAGCAGAGCTGGAGAATCTGCTGGGGGAATTCTCCATCAAGATGAAAGGTACGCTTTACCCTGTTTACAGAGAGTAAGGAGCCATCTCTGCAGAGCTCCTTGAAGTTTGAGAGCCCATGCTCTTTTTATTTTCCTTGCAAAGCCGCAGTGCCCTCCACTCTCAACCCTCCCCACGTGTGATAGTTGACTGATGCTTCTCATCCTTAGGCTGACCTACACACACAAAAATATTATGACAGCATCTCAAACATACACAGAAGTGCAGAGAACATTATAATGAACCCCCATAAAGCCATCACCATCACCTAGATATAATAGTTAGCAAGATTTTGCCACATTTGCTCCATCTCTTTGCTTCTGTTTTTCCTTCCATAAAAGAGAAGTCCTTTGATGAAACGAAACCCAGATACGTCAGGCTGCTGTTTCACACTGGTGTGTGCACCTCTTAAAGCATGGGGCTGTCATCTCACACAACCACGTGCCAAATACTGTCACGTTTCACATCTCGTGAAAATAAAAAGCCTTTGTTATTAACCCATTCCATTATCAAATTTCCCCCATTGTCTCAAAAATGCCTTGCATGTTTGATTAGCTCAAATTAGGATGCAGACAAGGCCCATGCATTACAAGTGGTTGTTAGGTATGTCTTTCGGATTTCCTTTAATCTGAAGCAAACTCCTCCCCGCCTTTTCTCTACCCTTGACTTGCCGTGGAAGCCGCTGTTGTACAGAACGTCCTGCATTCTAGCTTGTCTGTTAGCTTCCTTGTGGGGATGTTTAAATTCTTCCTTTAATGCCTCATGTTTCTAGCAAACTACCTACAACACTTTATATACCTCGGTGTTAAACCCACAGAGAATTCTTCCCGTTCCGGTCCCTTTCTGGTATTTATTCCAGAAAGTTACAAAGTAGACACATTATTGATTTATACCATGGCATCTTCAGAACAAAACTGAAGTCTGGTTTTAGAAAATAGAGCATTGCTCAGGTGTCAGATTTACGGCTCAGCGGCCAGACATGGCTGTCAAACCGGCAGCCATCACAGCAAGTCAGTTCCTCTTCCAAGTTTTGACCCATTTGACTGCAGCAAAGAGGGCTGGTGCTTATGCATTTCTGAGGTTTCTGAGCAGCCTGATCCCTGGGTTGCTAATGGGGGTTGAATCACCCTCTTTCCACTTTCTGCAATTAAGGGAGTAGAGAAAGGAGACCTTTTTTTGAAAGGGCTCGACAGGAGGGCTTCATTTTCCAATGAATCATCTAACTCAGGAGGGAAATTATTCTGTCAAGCACTAGGAACTGACACGTGAGAGCCTCTCCCAGGATACCTGGAATAAAAATGACCTTGACCCTCGGCTTCCCAAATGGCTGCTCTTCCGGAAGATCTGGAATCGGTTTAGTATTCAGCGTTAAATTTCAACACTTACTTTGCTACTGAGTCTGGCATCTGTGCTTTTTCCATTGTTTAGGTCCATTCTCTCCATTTCTGGGTCCTCAATGGAGTCAGTGTTCCCAAAATCACTCAGGTCCATAGTCCCACGATGGGCCCTGGAATTTTCAATTTCACTTTCAGGATGATTCTATCAGCAGCCTGATTGATTCTGGAAAACAACAGCCCTGAATCAGTGTTTAGCAGAAAACACTTCCCTCTACTTCTCCCAACACTCAGACACCACCCACACAGACTGGCACAGTTGCGGAGTCTCACAGCCTAACGGTAATTCAGATCATGCACATGCCCTACCACTGCTAATATAAAAAGTACTGTATTTCCCTGTTTCTGATGCTCGGTATTATCAAATGCATCTATTTTTGGTGGGGTGGTAACTTCTCAATTTTACAGATGGGAAATAGGGGCCTAGAGAGGCTAAATGACTTGTCCCAAGAGTCACATGTAAATTGGAGTCAGACAGGAAACTGAATTCCCAGGCTCCTTGTTCCTAATGCCTTCCCACCTGTAACTGCATGTTATGAGGGAAACTCAGAGCTGAGCAGACAGTATAACCAATTGCTCAGAGTGGTCTCCTCATGGAGGATCCTCTTCAGTGTAGCACACAGGCACCCTGGGAGTGGGATGGGAGGAAAGGGACCGCCCCCGCACCACATCTGCAGCTTCAGGCTTGGTGGTCAGTGAGGGGATGATGCTGGAGTCCCTGCCACCTCCTGGGGGACCTGGCCACCCCGCTGCATCACGGCCCTGAGGGACGGACGGACTTGCTGCTGCTCCTGCTCCTCCGTCTCCACCTCACTCTGTCGTTCTTGCTTTCCTGTCTGATCTACCTCCCGAGAGTCTACCTGAACCCTCGGTTCCATGGGGTTTCTCAGGCCTGAAACGGAATCTCCTTCCTCACTGATGGACTCCTGTCTCCTCCACTTTCCTCATCTAACATGCAAACTCAGAAACTACATCTGTGAAGGCTTTCAAGGGTAAACGCCCCCATGGAAATCTTTCGCTTCCTCCATAAAGGGAAAGGGAAACCTTCTCATGCTGCCAAGAAATCCTATGTCTTCACAATGAGCTGCTTTCTCATCTGTTATTCTGGTAAAAACTACTTCCAACATACATACTGACAAACTGAGACTATTTCATAATACTCTCAGACCTGGCAACCCCCAGCTTCCTCCCACGATGCCCTTCCTCACTTCCCTTTCTGCCCCAGCCCCAACACTAGACAACGACCTTTTGGGCTGGTGATTAAAGAGAACAGAGCAAGTACTTACGGGTGCCCGCTGCTGCGCAGGCGCTGGGCTGCATCCTGATGACGGCTCCCTGGCCTTGATTCCACATGTTCCACCGGAGAAAATGGACACGCGAGGCTGTGCATTCTAATCCAATGCAATGAATGACCACGTGAACCAACAGCAGGACCCTGGTTGCTGGAGAAGCAGGAAAAGGTTGTTACTCATCTCTGTAGGTGGGGAGGGGAGCAGGAAAGAGGAAGGCTTCCCAGTGTCATGTATGGTGAACAGCACCAGAATAGCATTCACCAAACAGAGGAAGGAGTGTTCAGAGTGACAAGTAGACTGGTGTGGCTGGCATGCTTGTCGGGAGAAGAGCTGTGGAGAACTCGCTGGGTCCTGATTATAAAGAGCCATGAATGCCAGGCTAAACGGAGAGCACTTAATCTGCAAACTGTCAAACAGGATGGAGGTGGAGAGATACCATTCCTTAGAGCAAACTAGTTCTCCAGATGACTCCTCTGTTCTGGGCAGTGCACACATCCAGAAGCCTATGCTGGCCCTTACAGTTTCCAGGGCAGAGCAGCATTCCTGAGAAGGAAGAACCGCCACTGAGCTAGGAAACTTGCATTATTTATGCCTGGTCAGTAAATCAGTAAGGCCTGTCATAGCCCCTGACTGTCTAGCTACTTGGCTGTTTGTCTTCAAGAAGGAAGTGTGACTCTTGGAAGGGAAGATAATCACAGAGCTGGGAAAAATGACGGAATGGCAGAATGGTGTCTTAGGAAAGGAAGGCAGGTAAGAGGAGGCAGCTGCTGTAACGCCAGATCTTCCAAACGAGGCCGTGGAGGAGGTGTTAGATCAGTAATATGTGAGCACCGTGAAATATCCCAAGGTCTGACTCTTGCAAGCCCCCCATGACCATCCTCAGAGGTAACCCCCATCATGGGTTTTTTGAGTGAAAGCTAGAAAGCTTTCATTAAGTTTTCTGGATGATGCAATAGTAATCACAAACTGTTGAGAAAATCTGCAGCTTTCTCCAACTGTGAAAATGCCAGCAGGCCCCCAGACAAGAGCCAGAAAGAAACCTGGCCAGGCCTCAAAGACAGATTGTAACTGTCATTGCCCCATTGTTAGTGCTAATTCCGTGGCAAGCACCACCAGTGGCTTACACAGCAGATCCAACGTGAAGGAGCACGGCACTAAAGCTGTTTGTGCCTGGATACTGCCATGGCACTACACTATTGCCATCATCAGCCTGGATGGTGCCACGGCACTACACTATTGCCATCATCAGCCTGGATGGTGCCACGGCACTTCATTATTGCCATCATCAGCCTGGATGGTGCCACGGCACTTCATTATTGCCATCATCAGCCTGGGTGGTGCCACGGCACTTCACTATTGCGATCATCAGCCTGTATAGTGCCACGGCACTTCATTATTGCTATCATCAGCCTGGATAGTGCCACGGCACTTCATTATTGCCATCATCAGCCTGTATAGTGCCACGGCACTTCATTATTGCCATCATCAGCCTGGATAGTGCCACGGCACTTCATTATTGCCATCAGCCTGTATAGTGCCACGGCACTTCATTATTGCCATCATCAGCCTGGATAGTGCCACGGCACTTCATTATTGCCATCAGCCTGTATAGTGCCACGGCACTTCATTATTGCCATCATCAGCCTGGATAGTGCCACGGCACTTCATTATTGCCATCATCAGCCTGGATAGTGCCACGGCACTTCACTATTGCTATCATCAGACTGGATACTGCCACAGCACTACACTATTGCTATCATCAGCCTGGATGGTGCCACGGCACTACACTATTGCTATCATCAGCCTGGATAGTGCCACGGCACTTCACTATTGCTATCATCAGCCTGGATAGTGCCACGGCACATTATTGCTATCATCAGCCTGGATGGTGCCACGACACTACACTATTGCTATCATCAGCCTGGATAGTGCCACGGCACTACACTATTGCTATCATCAGCCTGGATAGTGCCACGGCACTTCACTATTGCTATCATCAGCCTGGATAGTGCCACGGCACATTATTGCTATCATCAGCCTGGATGGTGCCACAGCACTACACTATTGCTATCATCAGCCTGGATGGTGCCACGGCACTACACTATAGCTATCATCAGCCTGGATAGTGCCACGGCACTTCACTATTGCTATCATCAGCCTGGATGGTGCCACGGCACTACATTACACAGCAGATCCAACATGAAGGAGCACAGCACTAAAGCTGTTTGTGCCTAGATAATGCCAATAGTGGTGGCACTATTGCTATCATCAGCCTGGATAGTGCCACGGCACTTCATTATTGCTATCATCAGAGGATCAGTGATGCCACTACAGCAGTGCCAAGACATTTTGCTTAGTAACATGGACTTAGAAGCTAGAAAAAAATCACTGCCAAACACCTTTCTCACATTTAGTTTTCTTCAGATAGAAAATTTCTGGTAATTTTAAAAGGGGGAAAAAACACCTTCAATGGATCTCCCCTTTATCCACCTTTATCTAGAAACAATACAAGATCAGTTTCTCTTCAACTAGTCGTCCACTGTAATTACACAGATAAATAGGCAATGGATTAATCCTGAACTAACTTACAGAGGTTTGTTTTGTTTTTGAGACAGAGTCTCGCTCTGCCACCCAGGCTGGAGAGAAGTGGCATTTTCTCTGCTTACTGCAACCTCTGCCTCCTGTGTTCAAGTGATTTTCCTGCCTCATCCTCTGGAGTAGCTGGGATTACAGATGCCCACCACCACGCATGGCTGATTTTTGTGTTTTTAGTAGTTACGGGGTTTCTCCATGTTGGCCAGGTTGATGACAAACTCCTGACCTCAGGTGATCCACCCACCTCAGCCTCCTAGAGTGCTGGGATTACAGTCATGAGCCACTGTGCCTGGCCAATTTGCAGAGGTTTTTAAAGAGCACTTTGGATTTTATTAGAATTACTATGTCCAGTTTAGGATTTACAAAAGCCAGTCTATTGTACTGTCTTTCGGAAGTACTTTTTTAAAAGACTAAATGCTCCAGAAAATTATTAGTGGAATACAGACTTCTTTAATTCTGCTCTTCACTAAGTCTTTTAAGTGGCTTGTGTTCTAATTATTAGTGAAAACTGTTCTTAAATGGACTGCCTCCTTGGGCAGGAAGGCATGGACGAGCTAGCGAGTTGCTGCCATCTACTGACAAGTGATGGTAACAGCAAGTACTTTTTTTTTTTTTTTTTTTTAAGCATCCGGGGATCTTTTTTGGTGTCATGTTACCCATCAGTCAGGTAAAAGTAGAAGCGTTCATTTAAGACTCTCAACTTGAGTTTTTTGCTTTGTTTTCTTTTTTTGAGTCGAGGGTCTCTCTCTGTCACCCAAGCTGGAGTTCAGTGGCTCACTGATGCCTCAAACTCCTAAGCTCAAGCAATCCTCCTGCCTCAAGCTCCTGAGTAACTGGGACCACAGGTGCACGCCACTACAAGTTACCGGCTAATTTTTGAATTATTTGTAGAGATAGGGTCTCACTATGTTGCCCAGGTTAATCTCAAACTCCTAGGCTCAAGTGATCCTCCTGCCTTGGCTTCCCAGAGCGCTGGGATCACAGGTGTGAGCCACCATGCCTGGCCAAAAGTCTCAGCATATTAACAGGGCTATTCACAGAAGGCAAAACATATTGTGTGATACCATCCACAGCATCTTTATATGGGTAAAATCACGTTTAAATAAATATAAAAACAACCAGAACACAAAGGTTACAAATAGCAACTCAAGGAGGCTGAGGTACTGCGGGACCCAGTTGCCATTTGGATGTCTTTGTGTGGGAAGGACCCGAGGACCCACAGCTGTTTCTGGAACAGCTCAACACAATTTGTTCCTCTAGGCTGCGTCTCCAAAGTCACTGGGTACACAGAGAGGAACTGTTCATATCTTCTTCCATCTCTGTTTAAACAGTTTGAAAGTGGTAACTTCTTTTTTAAAAACATTGAGAAAAATAACAAAAAAAATTAAAATCATATATAATTGTTCCACCCAGTGCCAAGTTTTGTTAAAACTATTATAAATATCCAACCAGCTTTTCTGTGTGCACATGCTGCCTGCCAAGGTGTATGATTTTTACACCTTTTTTTCTGTATTACAAAATAAATATATGATCTTTAAAAAAATCAAAAACAATCACTTAATGACAAAAATTTCACTTTCTCCTTAATTCTACCAGAGATAGTTATTTTAACAGTTTGGCATGCTTTTCTACACTTTTTTCCCTGGGGATCCATTTCTATATAGCTGAGGTCATACTTTACGTAAGGTTTTGTGTCCTGCCTTTTTTCTTTTTGTACTTAATATTACATTATAAATCTTTCCTTTAATTAAATGTTCACTCCAAATAGTTGTACTGAATTTTTTTTTTTTTTTAGATGGAGTCTCGCTCTATCGCCCAGGCTGGAGTGCAGTGGTGCAATCTCAATTCACTGCAACCTCTGCCTCCCGGGTTCAAGCAATTCTCCTGCGTCGGCCCCCAGATAGCTGGGATTATAGCTGCTCACCACCATGCCAGCCTAGTTTTTGTAGTTTTAGTAGAGACAGGGTTTCTCCATGTTGGCCAGGCTGGTCTCAAACTGCCAACATCAGGCAATCCACCTGCCTTGGCCTCCCAAAGTGCTGGGATGACAGATGTGAGCCATCATGCCTGGGCTGTACTGAATTCTTAACCGGAATTCTTATTATAAAATTTATCTTTTTCCCTTCACAGCATTTTAAAAGGATAAAGACTTTTTTACCCATTTTTGTTAAATTTGTTT
This sequence comes from Saguinus oedipus, assembly GCA_031835075.1. Taxonomy (NCBI): domain Eukaryota; kingdom Metazoa; phylum Chordata; class Mammalia; order Primates; family Cebidae; genus Saguinus; species Saguinus oedipus. Next base: position 3,849,124 of record CM063172.1, on the reverse strand, counting down.
GGTTCCTTGAATAAAACTTTTAGTCTTTAGGTCCCCATGAGTGTAAAGGGCTTTGCTTCATGATTGGCACAAAAGACCTAACAACTGACTAAATCCCAAAACAACTGACGGAGGCAAAGCTGGGTCAGTAACAAGCCTCTGCTGATGATCCGAGTTTCCTCGTTTGCCATGCACATGTGACTCGCACGCCTTCCTCCCCACGCCTTTTTCTCATGCTTGACACAGTAAACATTGAAGAAACATTGTGGAATGCACACGGGCCACCCAGCCCAGAAGTATCGGTACACCCATGTCCTCGTTTTACTGCAGCGAAAATCTGTTATTCAAACGCTACTTTCCTCCATAAACCTATTCTACATTAAGTAAGATAGTCTCTTTTTTTAATTATATAATAATACAGTCTCATAAAAATGCAGACAAAAAGCAAAGCTCTCCTTCTGTCTCTCCACTGCTGTTTCCCTCCCTGATGCACATCAATTTACTGTGTGTTTTCTTTTCTTTTTCTTTTGAGACAGAGTCTAACTTAGTTACCCAGGCTGGAGTGCAGTGGTGTAATCACAGCTCACTTTGGCCTAGACCTCCTGAGCTCAAGCAATCCTCCCATCTCAGCCTCTGAGTAGCTGGCATGCACCACCACACCTGGCTAATTTTTTTTTCTCTTTAGTAGAGATGAGGTTTCATTATGTTGCCCAGGCTGGTCTTGAACTCCTAAGCTCAAGTGATCTTCCTGCCTTGACCTCCCAAAGTGCTAGGACTATAGGCGTGAGCCACCATGCCAGCCTTGTGTCTTTTCATATAGATTACGTCCTTCATTAAATAGTGGATGCCATGTACTGAATAAACAGTATTATCCCACTCTTGGATATGTCACCATTACCATACATCAAGGACCTACTGTGTATCAGATGCCATCTATTGTCCTTACAAACAATTCTATGAAGAGGACACTGTTATCCTTTTAAAAGGTGAAGACACTTGGGATAAGCAAATTTTCTAGAGTAGGACAGCCGGTAGACAAATTAACATTAGGTTTAACCCCATCTTACTGCCTGCAAATCTTTGTTTCATTTCTGTGGACTTTAAACGTATTTTGTTCTATATCATGGGTATCCACAAAATCTTTAACTTCCAAATTATTACCTCAATGTCTAGCCTAGCTCCTTACATACTGTGGGCTCTAGGGAAATATCTACAAAGAGACTGGACAAACCCAGAGTCCGTGAGGTGGCCTAAGCTGGTGGCCATCTAGTCTGACAAGCTTTGTTTCCGCTGCTGCAGCAGAGCGAGATCTCAAGCCGAGCAGGTTGAGGTAGACAGGACTTGCTGGGTGGCACAGCAGAAGAAAAGTCTCATCTTTCTTTTGGGGTTGGGTCATTAGGTTGCTTGGATTGTTTTCTTAATCACTAACTTTGTGTAAGTAATAGTCCATCTTCAGGGATTTCATAACACAGTAAATTGTGTCATTACACCATATAAAAAGAGTAAACAGGCCAGGCGCGGTGGCTCAAGCCTGTAATCCCAGCACTTTGGGAGGCCGAGGCAGGTGGATCACGAGGTCAAGAGATCGAGACCATCCTGGTCAACATGGTGAAACCCCGTCTCTACTAAAAATACAAAAAATTAGCTGGGCACGGTGGCGTGTGCCTGTAATCCCAGCTACTCGGGAGGCTGAGGCAGGAGAATTGCCTGAACCCAGGAGGCGGAGGTTGCGGTGAGCCAAGATCGCGCCATTGCACTCCAGCCTGGGTAACAAGAGCGAAACTCTGTCTCAAAAAAAAGGGGTAAACACAGGAATAAGTGAATTGGGGGCAGCCAGGGAAATAACTGCATGGAATCTTAAATGGGAGGCACTTAAAAATCACAGAGTTTAGGACAGAAAGAACAATAAGAGACCAGATTGTCTTCACGGGAATATGCTGGATAAATAAATAAATCTATCTTTCCGGCCCTAAAACCCTGACTCTGGAATCTGGCTGTATCTTAAATCAGCCCAAGATACGAGCTCTAGCCCTCACCTGCCCAGCCTCCCTGCTGTGGAGGCCACCTCTTCCATCAGCCCCTGCAGGACAGTTTCTTTACCTATGATAGATGGAACTCCCCCAAAAAGAGCTGTTCCCCAGGAATGGCCCCCAAAAGTGTTATGTGAGTTTGCACAAAGTTGTGACATTTTATCTGAACTCCTTTTAACATCCCAGTAGGTGTCTATCAAGAGCGGAAATCGTTCTGCACCTCACTTCCTAATTGCTTCGTTACAGGTCTAGCTGGCTTTGCACGCCTCTGTCCTGGAGATCAGTATGAAGTAAGTATTGTCTTGGTCTGTGCTGGAATTACAGACCTGAAGGGTAGAAGCCAGTTGTCATTATTTTGCTTCTCAAGTTGTCTTTTTTTTATTATTATTAATTTTGAAAAACATTATAAGCCAATGAACAGGTCTGGAAACTGGTACAGGACTTGTCATATACCCTTCCATCTAGATCTCGGCTCACTGTAACCCCGCCTCCTGGGTTCAAGCTATTCTCCTGCCTCAGCCTCCAGAGTAGCTGGGATTACAGGCACACGCCACCACCCACCTGGCTAATTTTTTTTTTATTTTAGTAGAGACAGGGTTTCACCAAGTTGGCCAGGCTAGTCTCGAACTCCTGACCTCAAGTGATCCTCCCACCTTGGCCTCCCAAAGTGCTAGGATTACGGTGTGAGCCACCGCACCCAGCCCCTGAACCATTTTAGAGCAAGATGCAGACACCAGGACTCTTCACCCCTAAATTCTTCTTCTAAGAATGGAGGGGCATTCTCTCACTTAGGCATAAGTCCTCAACATCAGTGACCTTGACATCGGCTCTTCAGCTAACGTCACCTGGAATTAGTCTATGTTGCTATTTTGCCAGTTGTCCTAAAATTGTACTAGGTAAGCAGGGTTTTTTTGTTTTTTTGTTTTTTTTCCTGAGCCAAGAGCCAATCCAGGATCATGGCTGATCATAAGTCCCATGACTGAAGAATAACAACATCTACAGCTTTCTTCGTAAAAATGTGCTTCGAAAAGTAAAAATAGCCTTTGTTCTTTTCCCTCTTCAAAAGGAATCTTACACAACCATTTCATCTAACATCTCCTCCAAAACCCTCTATACTCACACCTCTTAGCAGGGGAGAGGATGTATCTTCTCGTAAACATTAAAGCAGTTTTACCAAGGAGATAACTGCGTAACTTCCCCCAAGAGAATGCTGGATGATTTCAAAGTCCTTGCCAGCCCCATCTGCCTATCCAGAGCAAAGATGTCTTTATTTCTTGCTTCTGACTGCTAAGTAGGTTTTAGTTGATACTTCCAAGTCTCGCTAAAGGAGCTGGGTTGTGTGGAGAATTAATTCCAGTGGCTGCCCTATGGAACTGGAACTAACAAGAGAGAACTGTTTGGCATGAGTGAGCAAAAGGACACCAATGTCCTTTTACTACAGAAAACCTGTAACCCGCCCCCCATCTCAGAGAAGCAGAACTTACTGTGCTTTAAAAGTCTTGGGCTGGACACAGTGGCTCACACCTGTAATCTTAGCAATTTGGGAGGCCAAGGTAGGTGGATCACCTGAGTTCAGGAGTTTGAGACCATCTTGGCCAACATGGTGAAACCTCATCTCTACTAAAAATACAAAAATTAGCCGGGTGTAGTGGCACATGCCTGTAGTTCCAGCTACTTAGGAGGCTGAGTCAGGAGAAATGCTTGAACCCAGGAGGCACAGGTTGCGGTGAGCCAAGATCATGCCACTGCACTCCAACCTGGGCAACAGAGCGAGACTCCATCTCAAAAAACAAAAGTATCTTCCCCACTCATCCCCAGCTCCATCTACACCCAAGAGTAAGGGGACTGAGGGAGACGGGGAGGGCGGCGGTGGCTTGAGGTCTTTCTCCTTTTGATCCTGCTGTTCTGGTGGGGAAGGGCGGGTGGCAAGACGTGAGGACCCTTGGATGTCTCCCCCCCAGATTTTCATGAAGTATGGCCGGCAGCGGTGGAAACTGAAAGGCAAAATCGAAGTAAACGGCAAGCAGAGCTGGGATGGAGAAGAAACTGTTTTCCTGCCCCTGATAGTTGGGTTCATCTCCATCAAGGTACAGTACTGTCACTGCCTGCTCTCTCCTGGTGCCGCGGCTGGATGATCCGTTGGTGGGGTCTTTACCCACGACCCCTGCCTGTCGCCCCTCCACCCTGCAGACTTCTCTGCACTACACATCTGTTACAAAGACAGCCACTCTTGCATCAGAGTAAAGTCAATCTAAGATAAGCTTTTGATGTAGCCACCCCTGGCCAGGTACAGTGGCTCATGCCTGTAATGCCAGCACTTTCAGAGTCTGAGGTGGTTGGATCACTGGAAACCAGGAGTTTGAGACCATCCTGGCCAGCATGGCGAAACCCCATCCCTACAAACATACAAAACTTAGCCAGACATGGTTCACACGTAGTCCCAGCTACTTGGGAGGCTGAGGTGGGAGGATCACTTGAGCCCGGGAGGTAGAGGCTGCAGTGACCCGTGATCACGCTGCTGCACTCCAGCCTGGGTGACAGAGTGAGACCCCGGTCTCCAAAGTATCCATCTCCTATTTCAGATTCTGAAAGAAATGACCAACCCAGCTCAGTAGAAAAGAAAAAGGACACATTATCCTACCTGTCCCCTCCCACTCTCTCTGCCAGGTCACGGAGCTCAAAGGGCTGGCGACTCACATCCTGGTAGGTAGCGTGACCTGTGAAACCAAAGAGCTGTTTGCAGCCCGACCTCAGGTGGTAGCTGTGGACATCAATGACCTTGGCACCATCAAACTGAACCTGGAAATCACCTGGTAGTAAGTGCCTCTTGCTTTTTGATTTCATCATATAGAAACAGCTGATACCAGCTAGTGCTATTCAAAGCCGGTGCATGGACCACCTGCATCACCAGGGAGCGTGTTAAAAAAGCAGAATCTCAGGTCCCATCCCAGAACTACTGTGTCAGAATTGCGCAGGCCCCAGAATCTGTTTAACACACTCCCTGGGTGAGGTGCACGTGTGTTATAGTTGGAGAAGCATGGGTCACAGCACTGTACTCCTCTTCTACTTCTTATTTTAAAATATTTTGTCTGTCACCTTCCTTCCCTCTCTACTTTTAAATATATAAAGACATATGTCCTCTCAAGTGAACTAATTTGAAAGAAAATATCTAACAGGCGGTACTTCAACCTCAGAAAAATCCTAATTCTCACTAAGATGCTTTAAATGCTTATTCCTATCTCATAACTTCATGCTGCTCTGGAAAATTCTAAGTATCCTTAGTTCCTCTGCACTGTATTTACTGAAATAGAATATTCCCAAAGGGCAAGAGATATCTTTTGTCAAAGCAATGAACTTAGAAATGGTTTTCCAATGGAGTCACCCTGTGAGAAAGGTCGTGTTTAATATAATGCCCCTGGTATACTGCCGAGTAAATACGACATGTTGAGTACTCATGCCGAGTCTCATTTACAATATACAAAGTCAGGTGTGGAAGCAGCGAAGATGGTCTTGCCTTGTCATCATCGGCACGCTGTGGCCAGCCCTTCCCTCCTCGTCATCTGCAGTCTCTGACGTCTCACAAGCAAGATCATTCTCCTTTCTGGATGAATCTGGTGTCATGATGTTAAGTGGCATCGTTGTGAACAGACTGTTATTTTCCTCTGACACAAGAGGCTCTGTGTCAACTGAAATGAGTGGGATTCTATTTTTGACTGTTTTCTTTAGAATTGAACAGGCTGTCGATACCTGCTATCATTAAGGTATCTAGCCCCACAAAGCTTGGACGATTTTTATACTTTTTCAACATCATTTGTCGAAGCAAGCATTCCTAAGTTTATGTTTCTAGTGTTAATGAGGAACAGGTGTGTCTACGTGTAGCTCAACTGTGCTTACAGCTGTGATGATAACCTGGCGTCCCTTGGGTGAATCTAGACTCAGTGTTCTGCTCCACTTTTCTGTTATCCAGCTTTATTTTCTGCTAAACAGTTTAGCCAAAACCAGCCCAGTTCCCTGTGGTTGAGTTTACTTTCATATAACGAGGCACTCTCCCGGCCGGCGGTCTGTTGATGATAGGTGATTTTACCAAATGTGCATACCTGGGGACCTGTTGTTTTGCAGTCCGTTTGATGTGGAGGACACGACCCCATCCTCAGGCGCTGGGAACAAGGCGGCAGCCCTTCAGAGGAGAATGTCCATGTACAGCCAGGGTACCCCGGAAACGCCCACCTTCAAAGACCACTCCTTCTTTGTAAGTTCAGTGTAATTTCCCGAGTAGAATCAAAGTACCTGAGCCAGTGCTCGCACCCAGCCTTTGCAATGCTTCAGAGACAGGGCTGGGAGTTCTCAACAATTCTAGCAGAGGTGGTGACCCCTGTTGTTCCTCTCCCCTGCCCACCTTGCGTATCACCGTGATGGTAACATGTAGGTTTTTCTGAACATTCTCTGAGGTCAGCCTTTTAAAGAAGTGGATATAAATAATCGCCTCCTCGTTTTCATCAAAAATGCTTGCTGAAAAGCTGACAACACGTAGTAACCTATTCTTCTCACTAACTCGCCCATCTTGCTTTCCCTTCTGAAGAGGTGGCTGCACCCTTCCCCAGACAAGCCAAGGCGGCTGTCTGTCTTGAGTGCCTTGCAAGACACGTTCTTTGCCAAGCTGCACCGCAGCCGCTCCTTCAGTGACCTGCCCTCCCTCAGGCCGAGTCCCAAGGCTGTGCTAGAGCTCTATGTGAGTGTGGCCTGCCCGGGTGTGGAGTGCTTGACTTCGGGGGCTTGTGGCATGTGTGACTCAGCATGTCTCGTTTTATCTTCTCTGCCTTTCTTACTGGGTAATGGTTATAGCTGTACTGTCCTTGGGGCGGGAAACCTGGTGGTGCATGCCACTCTGGTAGAGAGGCAGTTTGTCCTTCTCTTCTAATGGTCCCTGTTTTTGTGCTGTGATTTTTCTCCATTGTGGCAAAGATATCCATGGTAACAAGATTTGAAACAAGTTTAAGCCTTTCAAAAACTGGCATTCGGCTGGGCACAGCACCCACATCTGTAATCCCAGCACTTGGGGTGGCCAAGGCAGGTGAATTACTTGAGTTCAGGAGTTCAAGACCAGCCTGGCCAACATGGTAAAACCCCATCTCTACTAAAACTACAGAAATTAGCCATGCATGGTGGCATGCACCTGTAGTCCCAGCTACTTGGGAGGCTGAGGTGAGAGGATTGCTTGAACCCGGGAAGCAGAGGTTGCGGTGCCATTGCACTCCAGCCTGGGTGACAGCAAACTCCATCTCAAAAACGAACAAAAAAACTGGCATACAGACTCAGAAGGATTTCAATGAATTTTACTAGAGTTCCTTCTATTTGAAAGATTCTCAGTCTTAGTTTAGTGTAATGTTTGTTGATTCTATAACACTTTGACAAAAAGAAGCCCTTAATTCGCAGTCAGGAATACAGTAAGTAGTCTACATGACATGTGTTACACATTATGTCACGAGAGGACACACACACACAGGCACACACACACACATGCATGGAATATCCTGCTTTCCCAGACATATAAAAGGAAGCTCTGAATGTCAACAGAGGAAAGCATTAGAAGTCTTTGGGTTAATAATAATAATAACTGCATCTTTTTCACTGAATTAGAAAATGGAGGTGAAGGCTGAGCATGGTGGCTCACACCTGTAATCTCAGCACCTTTGAGGCCAAGGCAGGTGGACTGCTTAAGCCCAGGAGTTTAAGGCCAGCCTGGGCAACAAAGTGAGACCCTGTCTCTACATAAAAATTAGCCTAGTGTCGTGGTGCACACCTGTGGTCCCAACTACCTAGGAGGCTGAGACAGGAGGATCACTCAGGCCCAGGAGGTTGAGGCTGCAGTGAGTTATGGTTGCAGCACTGCAGTCCAGCCTGGACAGCAGAGCAAGACCTTCTCTCTAAAAAAAAAAACAGGAAAAAAAAGGCAGGTGAAGAGGACGAGGCTAAACTCTGGTGGAGTTTTAAAGGAAAAGGGGAAGCATATATGAGGGAAATACGCATGAAAACATGAACCAAAACACAGAGTCAACACAACTATATAAGCATTAATATAACATGTATATTCATGCTCATGTGCTACAGGTGGAGGGTTGTGGGGAGAGTTAGTAGATGTTTCGTGCCATAATTTAAGTAAGAACAAGGTTAGAAAACAACTGGATGGCTTCCTGAAGCCTTTTAGATCAATGCAAAGGTCCTCAGAGTGGCTGTTCCCATCAGACCACAGCCCACAGAAGCCCATCTAACTTTTCCACTCTATCCTCTGCTGGGGCCCATTGGAGCTTCGTAGTGGCCTCCAGCTGCACCACCTCCTTTCAGGCAGTCATGTCTTTGCTCGTTGTTCCTTCTAGAACGCACTTCCTCCGGTGCCTGGCCCCTACCTCACTATCCTCCATGCTGAGCGCCAGGATTGGCTGTTTCTCAGGGAGCGGCCACGCCCTCCCTGGGGCCCTTCCCTCATGACGTCATCCCTCAGTACAGCCTGCGCTCCACGGTGCCGCTGTGTGCTCCTTTCTTGCACTGTCCCCTAGGGAGACTGCAAGTCTCCATGGGCAAGGCATCTCCACTTATTCTCACTCAATATTTACCACTTAAGTAGGTGCAAATTAGGCTTGGAAATTGGGCTTGAGTCTTGGAGACTCAAGAGAAATGGCTGGGAAGGACTTTAGAATTTGAGTAAGAATCCTGACTACCCAATCTCCCTGCCATAGCCAGTGTCTCCCACCTCCCTCGGTGCTGCCATGAGATGTGTGCACAGATCAGATGAGGCTGAGTGGGACCGCAGGGAGGGCCCACGGGTTCTAGAAGCCGAAGGGACCCCCATGGATGAGGTCTAGGGAGAAGACTCCAGGCATCCCTCATCCCTCCCCATAAAGATTCCTTTTATCTTTCCTAGAGGCATAAGGTGTGTGTGAGGTAGGGGGTGCAAATACGGGAGGGAAGAAGCTGAAATACACAGACTGGGAGGAGAGGGAGAACAGCACCAGAGCCCACCGCCCCAACAGCATTGCGGACCACAGTTCAATAATCACTAGTAGAGTAAAGCATCCTCAGTTTGGGAGGTAAAAAGGCTGAGCCTGTGGAGATTAATCAAGTGGCCAGTGACGCATTATTTTACTCATCCTGTGGTTAAAGTAAATCACTTTCCAACCATCCTACCATAGACAGTTTGGGTGGAACAAACTGTATGTGTCAGGATCTAGTGGCCTCAGATACAGCAGCAATGGGACCAGGGACCCAGCTGGAGGAAGATGGGGAGCCTTTGTCTTCCCGTCTGCTCCTCACTGCATGTGCTGTACCATTTTTATTTGCCGGGCTTATTCCCAGCAAATTGTGAGCACTTGTCATTTTCTATATAATTAAAACAAGTATTAGGGCCGGGCACAGTAACTCATGCCTGTAATCACAACACTTTGGGAGGCTGAGGCAGGCAGATCACGAAGTCAGGAGACAAAGACTATCTTGGCCAACACAGTAAAACCCATCTCTACTAAAAATACAAAAAATTACCTGGGCATGGTGGCACACACCTATAGTCCCCGCTACTCGGGAAGCTGAGGCAGGAAAATTGCTTGAATCCAGGAGGCGGAGATTGCAGTGAGCCGAGATCACACCACTGCACTCCAGCCTGGGCGACAGAGCAAGACTCCAGCTCAAACAACAAAATGAAACAAAGTATTAGCATGATACTTAGCATTTACTTTAAAAACCAAATCTGGAATCTAAGAAAAATTAATCATTTTGGGCCGGGCGCAGTGGCTTACACCTGTAATCCCAGCACTTTGGGAGGCCAAGGCAGGCAGATCACCTGAAGTCTGGAGTTCAAGTCCAGCCTGGCCAACATGACAAAACCCCATCTCTACTAAAAAAAATAAGAAAAAATACAAAAATTAGCTGGGCATGATAGTGCATGCCTGTAGTCATAGCCACCTGGGAGGCTGAGGCAGGAGAATCACTTGAACCCAGGAGGTGCAAGTTGCGGTGAGCTGAGATCGCACCATTGCACTCCAGCCTGGGCAACAAGAGTGAAACTCCTTCTCAAAAAAAAAAAAAGAGAGAAAGAGAAAGAAAAATGAACCATTTTGAAGGGTTAATCTCAATAACTAAAAAGCCCCTTTTCCCAGAGCAGCATTTGGCATTTAGGCATTATGCATAGGCCACAACACAAGGAGAGCTGCCTGAGAAATGGAAATGCCTGAATAAACGAAAGATCTTGGTTACCTGGATACTTCTGAGCTCTCTTCAGAGTTCTGCTTCATGAAGCACAGGGCACACCTAGGACACCGCCTGGGTCTGTTTGACAGACGACTCGGTGTTCCTAGGCACCCCAAGAGCCCCGGGGTTTGCCTCTCTGCAAGACTGATGTTGCATTTATCAGTCTTTTCCTCTTATTTCTAGAGAAGCTATGCAAATTTCTGGCTGGCGGTGAATTGTTTATGGCATGCTTACTAAATTAATAAAACATTTTCCAGAGCTTGGGATTTGTGGGTAGAGATTTTCAAAAAAGTAATTTTTGAGAATTGAAGCAGAACAAAACATCACATGTTTGGAACTAAATTGCATGGATATTGGAAAGTTTTTTAAGATACATGCCTAAATAGAAAAAGATATCGGTAATGTTATTCGTACTATGGCTGACAAATATTATGAGTTCTCGAAATTCAGAAAGCAAGTTCCATCCCCTCTATGCAATCTTTTCCTTTGAAAAATGTCGAACCTTGAGACTACTGCCATGAACTTACACCTAGATTCAACAATAGAAACAGTTCTTGATGGTCTGCTTTCTTTTGCCAGACAGACAGACAGACAGACACACACACACACACACACACACACACACACCCAACTAATAAAATGCTAATATTATGAAAGTTCTGGGTTTTTTCATTGTAACTGCCTTACATTCTGCCTGGAAATAGACCATGCCAAGCCAAATGCATCATGCGTATTGAAAATAATAATGAGGTATCTTTTATCTACAGTCGAATCTACCTGATGACATCTTCGAAAATGGAAAGGCAGCCGAGGAGAAAATGCCACTGTCGCTCAGCTTCAGTGACCTGCCCAATGGGGACTGTGCCCTCAGCTCCCACTCAAGAGGCTCCCCTTCAAACTCAACAAACCCAGAAATTACCATCACCCCTGCAGAGTTTAACCACAGCAGCCTGTCCTCCCAGAATGAGGGTACGGATGATACCAGCTCGGCATCTTCCAGGAACTCCTTGGGAGATGTTCAAGAGCCAAAGTCACACGTGAAGGAGGAAGACCCAGAGGAACACAGGAAACCTGCCTCGGCCCCATTGGAGGCTTGCCAGCGACAGTCCTCGGGTGTTGGGGCTGAGCACCTGTTCCTTGAGAATGAGGTTGCAGAGGCACTTCTGCAAGAGTCCGAGGAGGCCTCTGAGCTCAAGCCTGTGGAACTAGACACGTTGGAAGGAAACATCACAAAGCAGCTGGTCAAGAGGCTCACATCCACAGAGGTGCCGGTGGCCACAGACAGGCTGCTCTCTGAGGGCTCTGTGGGTGGAGAATCCGAAGGCTGCAGATCCTTCCTAGATGGAAGCTTAGAGGATGCCTTTAATGGGCTTTTCCTCGCATTAGAACCACACAAAGAGCAGTATAAAGAGTTTCAGGATCTCAACCAGGAAGTCATGCATTTGGATGATATTCTAAAAGTAAGTACCTTTTCCGAGAAATTGGATTAGGTTTGGAGATAGGTGTCCTAAGCCAACATTCTATTTAAGAGGATGTATCCTTTAAAAAAAAAAAAAAAAAAAATCCTTAAAAAAAAAAAGGATGAATAGCTCACCATCATTTTAAATGTACATGTGTTTAAAATGGCCAGTGGTGCATATGAATTTTTATTTTCCTGACAACAGATCAACTTATCTAAATTGATCAGGATTGAAAGAAAGAGCTCTAGAGAATGTCGAAATTACCCCAGTCCCCAAGCTAATCATTCTAATCCCAAATGTGAAATAGTGGCCCTTTCACGATCAGTCTCACAGCTGTTACTCCTGGATAGGAGCCTTCTCAGGGTGCCAGGAAAGCAGGGAGCCCTTTCCCTGGTTGGAGTCATAGTTCTCCAGTCCCGTCGTGAGAGCCAGGAGCCGCTGCGTGCTGGAGGAGCCTGCCTGCTCTCACAGTTGGTCCAAATAACCAGGTCAGAATCTCAGATTAATCGTCAGAGAAATAATCATCCGTTCTACTCTAGAAGTGAGGATCCACAGACTCAGCAGAGATACCCTCTTCGATCCATGGGGATCAGACCGCACAGGGTGGAGGTGGAAGGGCAAGACGAGAGGGATCATATCCTCCCAGGCGGGAGGTCCTTATAATGAGATCATTATTGCTGCATCAGAAATTATCTGTCTCCTCCTGCATACAGATTAATTTAAAAAAAAAAAAAAACACTGTATAAGAAGACAGACTTGAACTGTTGTCCTGAATCTCACTGTCACTTCTTGTGTTCTTTGCCGCTCTGATTTATATTGTCATATAAAAGAAAAGGAACTTGGATCCTTTTTCTTAAAAGAGCAGTTCTTCAGGGACCTGGTCTGTAAAAGGGCTTGAAAGTCAGGTTGCAGGGCCAAGCTGAGAACCAACCCACAGAAGGCTGTCGCATCCCTCTCTAAGACTGTTTTCCTGGCTGGGCGTGGTGGCTCATGCCTGTAATCCTAGCACATTGGGAGGCTGAGGCAGGAGGATCACTTGAGCCCAGGAATTAGAGACCAGCTTAGGCAACATGGCAAAACCCCACCTCTACCAAAAATACAAAAATTAGCTGGGCATGGTGGCACACACCTGTACTTCCAGGTACTTGGGAAGCTGAGGTGGAAGAATCACTTGAGCCAAGGAGGCAGAAGGTTTCAGTGAGCCGAGATCACAGCACTGCACTCTAGCCTGGGCAAAAAAGTGAGACCCTATCTCAAAGGAAAATAAAGAACATGACAACTGTTTTTATATGTGGCCTGCCCAGTGGCATCTTAAACTACATTTCCAAGGCTTTTTGACCATCCTGTCCTCTACTCAGTCTTGCTGATCTAAGCCTGGAGGAGATTTGTCCCCAAGGCAGATGATAATTCAGGCCCTGACTCTCCAGGTCCTCAAATGTCCATGACAGATTAGTTCAGCTGACGGCATGGCCTCAGAGAAACAGGGGCACTGTGAATCTGCTTTCTGTAAAATACTTGATCCAAAAGCAGCAGCTCAGGGCCTGTACATGCAGGCTGCTTGTCCGGTACTCCAGTGAACACCTATATTTTCTGCACAGTTGTCCAGCTTTGCTTTGTGAGCAAAGGTATTCATTTCAAAGAGGTATGACACAGATGGGTGCCATCTAAAGTGAATTCCTTGGAGAAATCCAGTAGCCAGAGCGGCTCCCATTCTAGGCATCTAGGGTGCTGATAAGGAAACACTAAACACATCATCTACTAGTCTTATTAAAAACTGGTGATCAGGGACTTCTTTCCGGAGCATTATTTCACTCTGCGGTTGTTCCAAAATTGTCCTGCTACTAAAATCCTCAATTGCCCCTTTCTTTGTCGTGACCAATGTTTAAACACATCCATACTGTGAAAGATCACTGTGCAGACAGCATGCTTAGGAAAAAACACCCTGAAGTGGGTTAAGTCCAGACACACTCCCTCTCTCCCCCGAGACTTCTGAAAACGTCACTAGTGGGTGTGTTTAGGTCTGGAGCAAATGGCTTTGTATCCAGCCAGAATTTAAGCATCAGCTGGACAAAGCTTTCTCTTTTTTCCCTCCTTCACATTCCTAGGATGCTAAACATCTTGACGATCAGAAACTAAATGGTGCTGCCTCTTGGACGGAGATCACTGAGGGTGAATGAGACCACTGTGATTTAAAAGCCCGAAAGACGTTTCCCATGTGCTTTTGTGCCATCTTGAGTGTCAGAGACAGATCCCTGCGAGGCCCTTCCTACCTTGCACTAAGAAATCAGCAAGGAGTGTCACCTAACTGGATGGAGGACATTTAGTGCTTCTCCCTTGAGAATCTGTGCCATTCGACCCAACCCAGCATCCTCTTGAATATCTGGAAACACTTCTCTCCAACTCTGTGCCCAGAGCAACTGGCATTGTTTTGCTTGTAATGTTTCTGCATGTGGCCAGCATTATAGAATGCTCTGGGCCAGAGAATGAGATTGCTCCCATGATGCCAGGGCCTGGTCAGGGAAGTGGTGGGACTTGTTCCTTTTGAGGCAGAGCCCCAAAGGAAGCAGGGCTGCCGCTTGTCATGCCCAAGCATTCATTTTTCCCTCAGTGCTCCCAGGAGAAATTACATGCTGTGAGCGGTGTGGTGGCTCATGCCTGTAATCCCAACACTTTGGGAGGCCAAGGACTGCTTGAGCCCAGGAGTTCAAGACCAGTCTGGTCAACATAGGGAGACTCTTGTCTCTACAAAAAGAAAAAAAGAAAAAAGTCATGGTCTCGGCTGCCTGGGAGGCTAAGGTGAGATGACTGCTTAAGCTTGGGAGGCTGAGGCTGCAGTGAGCTGTGATCACACCACCGCACTCCAGCCTGAGTGACAGAGCAAGACCTTGTCTCAAAAAAATAAATAAATAAAACTGCAGGGCTTCTTACCTAGGGAGCGTGGGCTAGGTGAACTGGAACCACTTCCTGTTTCTGGGCTTTGTTTTGTTAGTCCTTTAGAGCAGGTGCCTTAGACCACTAGCGCCTGTTGCAGAACACGAAGACCTCGCCCCTTGGAATTAGAGATTGCTCAGTATTCAGCGTTGACTCACTGACCACTGACTTAAAATTTGTCTGCTTGTTGCATTTTATTTGGGGGTGAGCACTAGGCAGAGGGATATAGCAGTTGTTTCCCAAGACTTTGTGGTTGACATGTTTTTTTTTTCTTAACTTTTTGTTATAAAAATTTCAAACAGAAGTAGAGAAGACCCTCTGATGGAGCCCAGTGAGCCCAGCCCCAGCCTCCCTACTGATCAGCTCATGGCCCATCTTGTTTTCTATTCTTCAACTTACTGATTTCCCTTTGGATTTCCCTTTAACCAGTCCCAGATATTGTGCAATTTTATCCATGGTTGTGCCTCTTTTTTTGAAATATAAAGATTTTGCAATGCATTTTTTAAATGCTAACAAAAAATAAAAGCTTGAAAAAAATAAAAAGTGTGGCATCTCCAGTTGAGCGCCGTGTCCCGCTTCTCCTTCCGGATGTGCTGATGCTCTCCTGGTGCCTTCTGCTTTACAGTGCAAGCCCGCCGGAAGCCGCAGCAGGTCTTCCAGTTTAAGTCTTACAGTTGAAAGTGCTTTAGAAAGCTTTGACTTCCTGAACACCTCTGATTTTGACGAGGAGGAGGATGGTGATGAGGTTTGTAATGTTGGTGGAGGTGCTGACTCAGTATTTTCAGACACTGA
Organism: Saguinus oedipus; assembly: GCA_031835075.1. NCBI lineage: Eukaryota > Metazoa > Chordata > Mammalia > Primates > Cebidae > Saguinus > Saguinus oedipus. Next base: position 3,833,694 of record CM063172.1, on the reverse strand, counting down.
GACTGAGAAACACAGGTAAGTCTGAAGACAGTATCTCCTCGTATTTCTCCTGTCACAGCTGATACACTAGTTGTTTGTTACTGTCAGAGGGGACAGGAAGACAAAACTCCCCACAAGTGACCAGTTGGCTTTCAGTTCCTTTTTATGGTCAAGTACAATGAAAGGGTCGACATTATTCACCTGTTTTGGGTTGCTTAAAGAAAAGTAACTTCCTTATAAATAAAGAGGGAAATTTTATATGAGAGTGTTTGTATTCACATACATGTGTACAGGTCTTTTGTTTTTTTTGAGACAGAGTCTCACTTTGTCACCCAGGCTGGAGTGCAGTGGTGTGATGTCAGCTCACCACAACCTCCACCTCCCAGGTTCAAGTGACTCTCCTGCCTCAGCCTTCCAAGTGGCTGGGATTACAGGCGCCCACCACCACACCCAGCTAATTTTTGTATTTTTAGTAGAGACGGGGTTTCACCATGTTGACCAGGCTGGTCTTGAACTTTTGACCTCAGGTGATCCACCCACCTCGGCCTCCCAAAGTGCTCGGATGACAGGTGTGAGCCACTGCGCCCGGCCCTCACATGTGTCTGACAGGGTTCAGGGTTACGGAGAACTAACTCGGACTAGATGACGAATGTGGCTGGTCCACCCTGGCCTGCACTCTCCTTCCAGTACCTCCGTTTTGTTTTGACTCACTTTCCCAACCCTTTATGCTTCCTTCAACCCAGGGAGTCTTTGCCTGAGATTGGGCATCAATGCCAGCTTTAAGTCCCATGGTACGTATTTGTCTTAGAATGTGAGAGAGGATGACCTGTGACTGCCACTGGCTCTGCAGCTCTCTAGGTGGAGAATGTGACCTTCTCTGGAAGGAGCGGATGAAGGTGAAATATTGCTACCTTCACCATCAGGTGTCCTCGTGCAGCCTAATCACAGTTTAAGAACTAGAGCCTGGGGTCCAATTTTATAACTACAGATAAAGCAAAATAAGCACAGTGAAGTATGCCCATCTCCATCCATTGCTGTGAAAGAAAACACACTTTCCCAAAGTGGGCGTGGCTTGTCCACTTATCTTTACCTTTGGCATAATATGACATAAATGGGTTTTCAAGTTACAGCAAGCTATGACTTCAACCCTCACAAATCTCTCCAAAACATGTTACTTTTGGGTTTCTGTTGTCCCTAGAGGGTTTCCTTGTTCAAAAATAAAACCAGGAAAAAAAAATGAGAACTTGAATTTACCCCTTAAGCAAACTGGGGACATGGCAAAGAAAATTTATTCAATGGATGTAATGTTTAAATTCTACATTTGGCCAGGCATGGTGGCTCATGCCTAAAATCCCAGCACTTTGGGAAGCCAAGCCAAGGATTACTTGAGCTCAGGAGTTCGAGACCACCCAGGAAACATGACTAAATCCTGTCTCTACAAAAAATACAAAAGTTAGCTGGGTGTGGTAGTATATACCTGTAGTCCCAGCTACGTGGGAGGCTGAGATGGGAGGATTACTTGAGTCCAGGAGGTCAAGGTGAGCTGAGATGGTACCACAGCACACCAGCCTCAGCAACAGAGTGAGACCTTCTCTAATAAGGCCAGACATGGTGGGTCACTCCTGCAATCCTAGCACTTAGGGAAGCCAGAGGGTGAATCACTTGACGTCAGGAGTTCAAGACCAGCCTGACCAACATGGTGAAACGATGTCTCTACCATAAACACAAAAATTAGCTGGGGATGGTGGCAGGCACTGTAGTCCCAGCTACTCAGGAGGCTGAGGCAGGAGAATGGCTTGAACCTGAGAGGTGGAGGTTGCAGTGAGCCAAGATCACGCCACTGCACTTCAGCCTGGGTGACAGTGCAAGAGTCTGTCTCAAAAAAATATATATACATATATAAATTGTTCCGCATTCACATTTTTAGCTTGATGGAATTTGTGAAATGCTTCTTAACCAAAAATTTTTCTACATACTTGTTACCTTAAGCTGTTACAGGTTTTCCAAAAGAAAGAATATGGGAGAAATTAAAAAGCTGTTACAGGGTATAGCAAAGTCAGGCATCAACCTAAACTTTTTTTCTTCTTGCTATAAGAAACATTTTAACAACAAAAACATCACAGATTTTATAAACGTTATACCTCATCGATATTAGATGTCTAATTCGATCAATCTTATTGTCATCAGAAGCATTAGGGATGAGTGTGTGTGTGTATTTTAAATATGTATTGGCTGCTATGTGTGGACTGCCCAGACACAAGCTGAGTGTTTCCCCCTTGGAGGTAAATGTGAATAAGAATAAAGCATTCAAAGCATGTAAGCTCTGGTGCGTGATCTCTTTAAATTGTAGACACGGGACAGTGTGAGGCTGGAGACCAGCTCTGCCCTGTCCTGTCCAGCTGTGTGAACCAGGACACTCTTGTTAACATCCCTGCTAATCATGTGAAACAAGACCGCTATGTTCAGCCTCCCTGGTTCACAGAGTTATTTCAAGAATAAAATTAGATCATCAATGCAAGTGATTTTTCAAAACGTAGGTGCCCATCAAGATATAACTTCAGACAGTTCCACAATGGGGTTGAAACAAAGCATGAGAGGCAGAACTAAGCTGTTCCTCTAAATACTCAAACACGCTTTTTAACCTTTGTTCGGAGTAGAACAACATGTCTCTCTTCTTGGCAGCCTTCCTTTTCCCTTTTATTGAAGTAGCAACTGATCTGAGGCCAGGAAAGAGCCTTGACAGATTATTTCTTAATGGTATTGCCCTTGTGGAAACCACAAATATAAAGGACAGTTTAATCCCAGAAAATGTGGCAGATCACCCTGTCAACAGAGCAGGAAAGTGCAACCAACTCAAAATGAGGGATGTTTCAAAGACTTCTGGGTGAAACTACTTCATAAGGGGTTCATTAGGCTTAAGAGGCAGAGAGAGAACTTTGAAAGCAATTTGTTTGCGTGCTCTTTTAACACAAGGCAAATTGGTGACCAGCCTGAATTAAGTAATTTTTGAAAGGTGTCTCTATTTTTCAAGGTAGGCAAGTGAAAGACTGTTTTCAGTGGGTGCTGTTGAGGCCTGATGCAAAGCATGTTGACATGACCTGTGGCTTGTGCACAGAAAAAAAAAAAAAGGTAACCTTTTACCCACCTTCAATAGTTACAGGTCGGTTCACCCGGAAGCCAGGGGCCATCTCAGCGAAGCGCTGACCGAAGACACAGGAGTTGGGACCAGTGTGGCAGGAAGTCCTCTCCCACTGACCACAGGGAACGAGAGCCTGGACATCACCATCGTTAGGCACCTCCAGTACTGCACCCAGCTCGTGCAGGTAGGAGCAGCGATGAACCTGTGTTTGAGAGGTCAGGTGGTCTGCATGTCAGGAAGTGTGCTTTCATTTTTTAGTATTTCCAGGGAAATCAGAATTCAGGAATAAGAGAACAGTCAAAAACTCTGATGGGCACGCCCATCCCTCTACAACCTTGCGTTTTCATCTTCAAACCTGACTCTCCAGTTCTTAACAGTAGCAGGTGGAGTATGGTTAGTTCTCCCTTCAGACTCAATTGGTAGTAAATGAGAATCATGTGATGAAGGGTGCGGGGGGGGGGAGGCATTCATATTCCACCATCTGCAGTGGAGTTTGAAAGCCAGTGATACTGAATATATATTAATGTGAATGTCAGATGAACCAGTTTTTCACCACCCAGGTAGCTGAAAGAAAGTGTTAAAGAATCTAACGACAGTCTCCTGCATCTTGAATAAGTACTTCTTATTAGCAATGGTAGGAGGTATTTCTCTAGGCCGTCAACATCACCATTTAGCTCTCATTCTGGCACAGCACACAGCTGCTTTTTCTTCTCATGTCAAGCTGTTTACCGCCTAAGGTTTTTCACCAGTGGAGCAAATGTTCTGAAATTGTTTTGTTGCAGGAAGGGTTTCAGCTGTCTTAAAGCGTTTCTCCTCAAGCATCTAAAGAGCTTTCTCCTTGCCCGGTCTCTTGTCTTCTAGTATCGTTATTCTCCCAGCTTGCTTGGATGTATGTGAAACAGGAAGAGAAGGCAGAAGCAAATATAATGGTTTCAGAGCAGGTGCAGTGGCTCATGCCTGTAGTGCCGGCACTTTGGGAGAACAAAGCAGGAAGGTCGTTTGAGACCAGCCTGATCAGTACAGTGAAACCTTGTCTCTACAAAAGATACAAAAATTAGCCAGATGTGGGGGCACCCACCTGTGGTCCCAGCTACTCAGGAGGCTGAGGTGGGAGGACTGCTTGAGCCTGGGAGGCAGAGGTTGCAGTGAGTTGTGATGATGCCACTGCACTTCAGCCTGGGTGACAGAGTGAGACTCTGTCTTAAAAAAAAAGGTTTCGGCCGGGCGCGGTGGCTCAAGCCTGTAATCCCAGCACTTTGGGAGGCCGAGGCGGGTGGATCACGAGGTCAAGAGATCGAGACCATCCTGGTCAACATGGTGAAACCCCGTCTCTACTAAAAATACAAAAAAATTAGCTGGGCATGGTGGCGCGTGCCTGTAATCCCAGATACTCAGGAGGCTGAGGCAGGAGAATTGCCTGAACCCAGGAGGCGGAGGTTGCAGTGAGCCGAGATCGCGCCATTGCACTCCAGCCTGGGTAACAAGAGCGAAACTCCGTCTCAAAAAAAAAAAAAAAAAAAAAAAAGGTTTCAAGGGGTTACCAGGCAGGGAGGGTGCAGAAAGAGGAGGCATTGTACTCCCAAGAGCACAGAACCCATTGGAAGACAAGAGTCAGGGTGAGGAGCCAGGGCTCCCTCGGGAGCCCAGCAGAGGGCAGTGTTGCCTCCTTGGTAACACACGTGTTTTGAGATGTAGGAGAATATGCTTCTCCACCTCAGATGAAGAGCACCAGAGTAGCCTCAGACAACTGTATGCTGTGGGAGACTGGCTGACGAGGGCAGCTCCTGCCACTTGGTTAGCCAACACCTTAGTGGAACTCTTCCGTTGAGTTTCGAGGTCAAAAACCACAACGCTCTCACAAATCATGGGACTGACAATCAATCTGGTAGAAGGTGCCATTTTTTTTTTCTGATTAAAACAGGAATTTTTGTTTACGTATAACTGTTTTCTACTCACTAACCATTTGAATGAGACAGCTCTTTGTCCTTGCTGAGCCTGATACGACACTGAGCAAACCACTTATTTATCTTTTAGAGAAAAATAGCTACTTTGTGAGACATCAGAGAGTTCTTGTCTATGAAGGAGTGACTGTTTTCTCGCAAAGACTCATTGGCATGCTTTCACTGCAAGCAGCCAGTGCAGCATTTCTTCCTGTTACAGGGCCGTGATTCCAACAGTTCAGCCTTTCTGTGGGGATGAGCAATGGTACAAAAACAGAAGAGGTGGATATAAAGACGTAGGTTGAAGGAGTGAGGATCAGAAAGTTAACTTCTCAGTTGCATTGACTCATGTGTGGGCTTCCCTTCTCAGCAGGTATATAATCACAGAGAGATAAAGATGTGCATTTTCCAGGAATCGTCATCACTACGATTATTCTCAAAATAAAGCAGTTCATTGCTATTGCATTTGCTCACAGGAAAGGTGTTAGTACATAATTGCTGCACTAGACTTTTGCATTTGAAAATCCTATTTGTTTTAGAGTCCGAATACTTGAGACAATACAGCAAGGTAGTACAGGTCTGCATTCTGCACCTGCGCCCATCAGGTGATCACGACAGGTCTCTGAGAGACACAGAAAGGAGCAGAACCACTGGGCAGCAGGTGACTTATATTCTTCCCTCCCTTGGGCCTTCTCATGCTTATGAACTACACACAAGTGAACCCACTTACAACTTACGTGACCTCTGGTGAGTTACTTTACCTCTCTGTGCCTCAATTTTCTCATCAGTAAAATGGGGGTATCAATACCACTGGGTAGTTAATGGAAATAACATGAGCTAACACTTAGACAGGACTCAGACATGTGCCTGGCGCACAGTAAGCACCCATTTGTTATCAAGAGACAACTCTGATTGTAATTATCATTCTTCTTTCAACTGCTCTTAATTTTCAGCTTGAACACACACACAAACATCAAACCATGCTGTGAAAAATTACTGCATTTGTTAAGACAAATCTATTTTGCTTACGCACCGGCCTAAACTGTCCCTCAGGTTTCAAAAGGTAATATCAAGATTCACAATACATAAAAGGGAAGGCAGCTTTATAGTAACCTTGTAGCCCTACTACTGAGAAAGTTCCAGAATTTATGCAGGCGTGAAAATACACAGAGCGACAAAAACATGTCTGATTTCCTCAGATGTGTAACTGGCGTGGAATGAGGAACATTATCAAGCTGGAAGAAAACACTGCCTGTGTTTACATAGTGTCATCACCACATTCAGGAAGGACGGGGCTGAGCAGAGAAGCTCTACTGAAAACAACATAATTGAAACAGTGGTTTTGTTTGTTTTACCAGCAAATTGTTTTCTCAAGCAAAACCCCGTTTGTGGCAAGAAGTCTCTTAGAGAAGCTTTCTAGGCAGATCCAGGTGATGGAGAAACTAGCAGCTGTCAGTGATGAGAACATAGGAAACATCAGTTCTGTTGTGGAAGGTGAGTATCTGCCAATTACACCACTACTCATGTAAACGGTGACACCACGAGCCCCGCCCACTCCCTACACATGTTCATTGCTTTGTTGGGAAAACAGAAAAGCATCCTTAGGTCATAGGATTGAGAAAGGTCTTCAAACAGATCGGGCTCATCAGCATCACATTTCGGCATTCTGAGTCAAAGCAGACAGTTTTTCCCAGAGGGCCTCCACCTCCAGAAGTCAGACACAGAAACAGAAACAGCATCCACTTCACAGGCAGAGTTTCACAGACTTTCTGCTGGTACGGTTCCCTTTAGGGACAGATGACTAGGATTGTTCTTGCTCCCTGGGGCTGGCTATGCCAACTCCTATAGCAACTGTCAAATGGAAGATGCTACCAGACCCTCCTGGGGAAAGGTGAAAATACATGGATGCAAACACCCCCAGGAGAGCTCCCGAATCTAAGAGTTTTAAAGGAAGAAATTGACACGGGAAAGATGCCTTTGAATTTGTGTGATCTGATGATGGGGCATTTCTGTAGGGACCAGAATTTATGTCTTTTTTCATATCAGATACTCAGCAGAAATAGGGTCTTCCAGGTAATCTCTGATTAAGCTTAAAACGTCCTCTATCTTCTCTCTGTACACTTCTGCCTCCCAAATCCATTCCCACTAGAAGTAGGTGACCTTGGCTGGTCTCTGAGGGGCATGAAGAGGGGCAGGACATTCAGGCCGCCAGTGACTTGTGTCCTCTCCTCTCCTAGCCCCCTCCTCATGATGGTAACACATTCAAGTGAAACATTGTTCCTGCACCACCTGGCACCATGCTGTTTGGTCATTTCAGTCAGAGAACATCTGGGCAGGGTAAAAATGTCCTCCAGCCACCTACTGCTACCTCCCATCCCCTTCAGGAAACTCTCCTGAAGTCTGAGTCTCTGATCTCTGTGATTTCTGCGTGGAGTTACAGGAAATCCCATGATTGGAATGTCTCCCAAGGGTAGAGCTCCTGTGTTTCCCAACACTGACAGCAAACAGCCTTGCATTTGCTCCGTCTTCTTTGCTCCCCAGGCAGGATGAGTTTCTTGTCATAACTTCTTTATCCCTCAGGCCATCTGCCAAGGACACAGGAATTGGTAATCCCAGCACTTTGGGAGGCCAAGGCAGGTGGCTCACCTCAGGTCAGGAGTTGGAGACCAGCCTGGCCAACATGGCGAAACTCTGTCGCTACTAAAAATACAAAAATTAGCCAGGCGTGGTAGCACATGCCTGTAATCCCAACTACTTGGGAGACTGAGGCAGGAGAATCGCTTGAACCTGGGAGGCGGAGCTTGCAGTGAGCCGAGATCGTGCTACTCCACTCCACTGAAGGTCACAGAGTGTGACGTCATCTCAATAATAATAATAATAAAGCTACTACGTTTTTATGTAGTATTATGGGGAGAAAAAAAGGTTCCCAAAGAACACACACACATACCCTTTCCCCAGCACTTCTCCCTCTGCTTCATTTCAAATGTGTCATGAGATGATGGTTGCTCTTCTCTTCCAGCCATACCAGAGTTTCACAAGAAGCTGTCTCTGCTGTCATTCTGGACCAAGTGCTGCAGCCCCATTGGTGTGTACCACAGCTCAGCGGACAGAGTGATTAAGCAGCTGGAGGCCAGCTTTGCCAGAACTGTCAACAAAGAGTATCCAGGACTTGCAGACCCAGGTATGAGGCAGCAGTAGAAAGAGAATTCCTGTCCTTCAATGAGAGTGTGCTCTGGGGTGGGGGTGCAGGGGTCCTCCTACCATTTGCCTGCAGATGGGAAGCACACAAAAGGCCAGCCCTGAAAACAGAATTGTACTGTCCAGGGAAAACATCGTCTACTCAGACTTAAGAAAAGAAAGATGTTGAACGTGTTTTAATTCAGAATATCAGCAGTGACATTTAAAGCTACTACATTTTGGCCAGGCACAGTGGCTCACATCAGTTAATCCCAGCACTTTGGGAGGCTGAGGCAGGTGGATTCACCTGAGGTCAGGAGTTCGAGACCAGCTTGGCTAACATGGCACAACTCCATGTCTACTAAAAATACAAAAATTAGCCGGGCATGATGGTGCATGCTGTAACGCTATCTACCTGGGAGACCAGCAGGAGAGGCGCTTGAACCCAGGAGGCAGAGGCTGCGGTGGCTGAGAGCGCACCACTGCACTCCAGCCGAGAAGACAGAGTGAGACTCCATCTCAATCATAATAAGGCTACTCCATATTCATGTATTGTTCTTCCCATAGGTATACTTGTTTCATTACAACGTCACCAGTATGACAGCGTCAAATGCAACAATCACTTTGGAAAAACTGTTCGGCAGTTTCTACTAAAGTTCAATATACCCCACTCTTGGATCCAGCAGATTCACTCCTAAATAAGTAAAGACAAAGAACTATGTTCACAAGGAAGGACATTTATAAGAGGGTTCATAGCAACTTTACCCACAAGAGCCAAAAATTGGAAACAACGTAAATGCCCACAAGAGAATGGATAAATTGTAGTATACTCATAGTGTCAAGTATTACACAGCGATTAAAAAAATAGAGACAAGGTCTCACTCTGTCCCCCAGGGGGAATAAAGTAGTGTGATAACAGCTCACTTCAGCCACGACATCCTGGGCTCAGGAGATTCTCCTGCCTCAGCCCCTTTTGTACTGGGACTATATGCAGATGCCAACACACCTGGCTAATTTTGGTACTTTTAGTAGAGATGGGGTTTTACCCACTTGCCCAGGCTGGTTTTAAACTCTTGGACTCAAGCAATTGTCCCACTTTGGCCCCCCAAAGTGCCAGGATTATAGGCATGAGCCACTGCACTGGGCCAGCAATTTTTTTTTTTTTTAGGTGGAGTCTCACTCTGTTGCCCAGGCTGGAGTGCAGTGGCATGATTTCAGCTCACAGCAACCTTCGCCCTTCAGGTTCAACTGACCCTCTTGTCTCAGTCCCCGAGTAGCTGGGATTACAGGCATGCGCCACCATGCCCAGCTAATTTTTGTACTTTTAGTAGAAACAGGGTTTCACCATGTTGGCCAGTCTGGTCTCGAACTCCTGACCTAAGAGTGATCCACCCGCCTCGGCCTCCCAAAGTGCTGGGATTACAGTTGTAAGCTACTGCACCCGCCCTGGGCCAGCAATTTTTTAAAAAAATATGTTGTAGCTATAAGCAGTAATTTGGATGAATCTCACGGATGCTTTGTGGTGTAAAAGAACAAGACACCGAAAGTACACACTATATAACTCCACTTACGTGAAGTTCAAGAACAGGCACAGCTGATTTATGTTGAGAGAAGTCAGACTGTTAGCTGCCTATTTGTGCCCCTCCTGTCCTTTCTCATCCCTTAATTTTTCCTTCGTTCTTTCCTTCCTTTCTTCTTTTCCTCTCTCACTTTTCCCTTACTCATCCTTTTTCTCTCTCTCCTACACACACATATATATTTATTCATTAGATATGATATATATAAGGGAAGGGAAGGGGCACAGGAAAACCTTATGGAGGGCGGGCCCTCTCCGTATCTTGATGTAAATGGCAGTTACACAGGTGTGCACATGTGCAGAAACCATCTAGCTGCTTACTTACCAACTCCACTCTATCTTCAACCACAGTAAAAGATAAACAGCTTATTGAGCCAGGTGTGATGGCTCATGCCTGCAATTCCATCTGCTTGGGAGTCTGAGCAGGAGGACCGCCTGAGCCCAGGAGTTTGAGACCAACCTGGGCAACAAAGTGAGACCCTATCTCTAAAAAAAATAAGAATAGCTGTGAGCAGTGGTTCACGCCTGTAATACTAGCACTTTGGGAGGCAGAGGTGGGCGGATTGCCTGAGCTCAGCAGTTCAAGACCAGCCGGGGGTAAAACCCCATCTCTAGCAAAATTCAAAAGAAATTAGCCAGGCCTGGCAGCATGCACCTGTAGTCCCAGCTACTTGGGAGGCAGAGCCAGGAGAATTTTCTTGAACCTGGGAAGCAGAGGTTGGCAGTGAGCTGAGATCGCACCTCTGCACTCCAGTGTGGGCAACAGAGCGAGACTCCTAAATAAATAAATAAAAAGTTGAACGAATGAATGGTCACATATTTAAAGCTTCTGTGTCTTTCCCTTCCAAATAGTGTTTCGAACTCTGGTGTCCCAAATTCTGGACCGGGCTGAGCCTCTGCTTTCCACAAGCCTGTCCTCGGAAGTCGTCACTGTTTTCCAGTATTACAGTTATTTCACCAGCCATGGTGTGAGTGACCTGGAGAGTTACCTGAGCCAGCTGGCCAGGCAAGGTGGGACATATTCTTTTGTCACATTATAGTGGTGGCTCAATTTGGGCATTATCTCTGGTCTTTTAAATCATGGCTTTTGGCAATGATAGCCTTTTGCTTTTTCAAGTTCACAGTAGAGGTGCAATTTGCCTTTTAAATGACTTCTGGACCTTTACTGCCAGTGAGCCCCTTGTCAATGAATCAGGGATTCACTAGGAGCAACTCAATCATCTGGCGGAGGGGTTTTTTTTTTTTTACAGGAAGCTGGCAAATGATTTAAGCTTTCACTGCACTATATTTCCTTCAGTAATGTATTTGCCATTAGTCAGATCAACCCGACAGGCAATACTATTTTACACTGCCCTTTTTGGTGAGGCTTTCATTAATAATAGGACAAAACAGAGTTTCAGAGAAAGCAGGTAGGTCAAGTTGGGAAGGGAAAGGAGGAAAAGGTGGAAAACTAACTCCCGAGCTGCATGTGCAGGGAACAAGGCGAGCCGCTGCCAGAGCAGGCGTGCAGCAATGAAGCTGGCTCTTGCCATTCCACATGGCCCTTCAGAGACAGGAAATAAAATAATGATCTGAATCAAGTGAAACCATTTTGGGAGTGCAGCCAAGTAGTGAGGGGCTGCTTTCTGGTTCCCAGGTTTGTGCTCTATCCATCCACAGAGGCTTGACAATGCAGGTTAAAAGGGACAGGAGGAATGAGGTGTGTTCTTTGGAGCAAGGTGAGTCTGACACGGCCCCAGGCAGCAGCAACGTGTCTGGCGCATGCCCAGGCTTAGCCCTTCTGTTTCCAGAACATCAGACCCTGCAACAACACAGTCAGCACACTGGGTAGCATCATCATGAAGGAAGAAAAATCTTCCTCTACCCATCACTGTAACAGCACGGAGAGTGGGAGACAGCCTGTGTGTAACCCCTTACAACGGCAGACACCAGCACAAAGAATAGGAAGAGAAAGCGTGGGCAGAAAGACCTTGTTTCAGGACCACAAAGTCTTATTTTATAATATAATAGTGTTCTTCTTTATTTTTTTATTGAATGGAGTGTCACTCTTTCGCCCAGGCTGGAGTGCAATGACATGAATGTCAGCTCACTGCAACCTCCGCCTCCCGGGTTCAAGCGATTCCCCTGCCTCAGCCTCCTGAGTAGCTGGGATTACAGGCAGGTGCCATCATGCCCTGCTAATTTCTGTATTTTTAGTAGCAATGGGGCTTCACCATGTTGGTCAGGCTGATCTCGAATTCCTGACCTCGTGATCCTCCCACCTCAGCCTCCCAAAGTGCTGGGATTACAGGCGTGAGCCACCGCGCCCGGCCCTATTATGGTCTTCATTTCTTGGTACTAAATATGTCCTGATCTAAATGAATTTTCTGAGAAACTTTCTGTTAGTTTATATCAGTGAAGATGTACATCTCTAGCCTCTTATATTACATTGTCCCCAAAAAGTCCTACTCATTTGCTAACAGGAACAGGGAGTGACAATAAAAAAAAACCCTTAACCTTTTAAGTGTCTTTTTTTCTTTCATCATAAAAGGGAAAAGCCTTCATTATTTAAAAAAATTAGAAAACAGAGAAATATAAAGGAAAAAATTCCTATCTCTCCTTCTCCTACTTTTGAAATTGTATGTATTTTCCAGTTGAATGCACGTGGGTTTTAGATTTCAAAATTGTAATCATGCCTTATAGAGTATTGATCCTGTTTTTTTAATTTGACATTATGTTCTGTGTTATTCTTTGAAAGCATTTATGTTAGATTATATTAGATATTAGATTAATAGTTCGGCATTTGAATGTATACTAATGTATTTGATTATGTTGTTGAATATTTAGGCTAATTTCTGTGATTTATTTCGATGTTATAATCCATAATGCTTCCTTTAGGCTTTTGACTAGGTGTTTATTTACAACGCAGTGAAATTAATGGAGCATCCACAGCAAGGAAAATACGAAATTCAAGCAAAAAGCAAATCTAAATAAGTCACAAATCTGTCTGCTGTGTAGAGAATGTTGCTTTATGCATGGAGCATGAATTTGGCTTTTATTCTTCCATCTGTACTGACCAGACACATTCTCATTCCGGTATTTTTGTGACTACTGGGTAATCTGCTAGATTTCTGGTTAGGGAGTAGAGGACACTCCTTATTCATGGAACATGCTTAATTTGTCCAAATGGGACTCAAGACCTTATTTTTTACTATAGTCTTCATATACCAACCAACAAAATGGGTTGCTCTGGTCGGGCACAGTGGCTCACACCTGTAATCCCAGCACTTTGGGAGGCCAAGGTGAGTGGATCACCTGAGGTCAGGAGTTTGAGACCAGCCTGGCCAACATAGAGAAACCCCATCTCTACTAAAAATAGAACAATTAGCTGGGTGTGGTGGTGTATGCCTATAATCCCAGCTCCTCCAGCCTGGGCAACAGAAGTGAGACTCTGTCTCAAAAAAAAAAAAAAAAAGAGAGAGAGAGAGAAAGAAAGAAATGTATTGCTTCATCAGGGCCCAGACACTTCAGTGCAGACTTGGTTTCTGCACTGGCTTCACCCAGGATTGGGGTTTTGCCAGCCAGGTTTGACTAACAGACAGAGGAGCAACTGAGTCTGCCATATATACATTAGGAAGATTGTAAAAAAATGTTTACGCAGGGCTGCGCGCTGTGGCTCACGCCTGTAATCCTAGCACTTTGGGAGGCAGAGGTGGGTGGATCACCTGAGGTCAGGAGTTCAAGACCAGCCTAGCCATCATGGTGAAACCCCATCTAATAAAAAAAAAATGTTTATGTATATTTTCTTCTGTGTATTTTTATATTGGGCTAATTCATCTACAAGTTATTTTTGTAGCCATTGTGAGATAGAGACCCACCTTCACTTTTTCCCATGTGCTTTTCCATCACTATAATCCAGTGACGGAACATATTTGAATAGTCTGACCTTTTCTCACCAATCTGAAATGCCACCTTTATCAGATGCTGATTTTTCATGTGTATTTGAGTTATACACTGTACTTTGTTTTGTACTTAAGTCCTATTTATGTTTGTAATGAGCCTGTTACTTTAGCATGTCAGAACATGAAATCTCCTTCCTTCTTACCCGCTAGTTTCCATGGTTCAGACTCTGCAGTCACTAAGAGATGAAAAACTGCTACAGACCATGAGTGACCTTGCTCCCAGCAACCTCCTGGCCCAGCAGGAAGTACTCAGGACTCTGGCTCTGCTATTAACCAGAGAGGACCATGAAGTTAGTGAGGCTGTGACGCTTTACTTGGCAGCCGCCTCCAAAAATCAGCATTTCAGGGAAAAGGTAGGACATGGCACCATGGCCATCGAGCCAGAAGCCGGTTTAATTTTCTATCATTTACTAATAATATTTTAGCATTTATTCTTTTATAAAATAATTTTTCTGCTTATCAATAATACATATTCTGTAAAAAATTAAAACTAAAGAAATATAGATAAGTACCCCTACATTCAGCCCCCAGAAAAAAAACTATTAATAACATACTGTCTCCTCTTTCAGATTTTGTCTATACATATGCTAACATGCACAATTTTTAAAGTCAGATCACACTATTCTGTTTCATAATGGACTTTTTAATGTGATATATCATGGTTGTTTTCTTTCCTTGACAGAACATGTTGATCTACTTAATTATATTTATGAATGGATGGCATGTCTGAATATAAATATCCTAGAATTTATTTTCTTACTCTATATTGGTGGGCATTTGTGTAGTGTCTAATTCTAAAAATATTACACCACACGCTTGGCTAACTTTTTTATATTTTTAGTAGAGACAAGGTTTCACCATGTTGGCCAGGCTGGTCTCGAACTCCTGATCTCAGGGGCCAACATGGTGAAACCCAGTCTCTACTACAAATAAAAAAAATTAGCCGGGCATGGTGGTGGTCACCTGTAGTCCCAGCTACTCCAGCTACTCAGGAGGCTGAGGCAGGAGAATCACTTGAACCCGGGAGGTGGAGGTCGCAGTGAGCCGAGATATTGTGCCATTGCACTCTAGCCTAGGTGACAGAGCAAGATTCTGTCTCAAAAAAAAAAAAAAAAAAAAAAGACAACTTTTATGTAGACATTTTTGCACAGAGCATTTATTTGCCATGTGTCAAACTCAGCAAATCTCAAAGTGATATCACCACCCTCCTCCCTGGAGTGTACTGCCTCCTCCTGTCTTCCTTATTTCTGCCTGAATACGTTTTTTTCAATCAACTTCCCCACTGAAATCTAACCCATCATTTCCATTCGAGTTCAAACATTTTCTGAAACCTATCCTGGGCATTCCGTAAGATTTTCTCTTCCCCAAGTGACTGACTTACCTTGTGGCTTTCTTATGACACCTAATACATTTCTTCTCTTCAGTTCTTTCTAACAGTCAGCACTTCTACTATATCTAAGGGCTCCTTGAAAGCCAGAACCGTAACTCTCTATCTCCCAATTTTATTCAATAAATTAATCCCTTCTATTCTTCTAGAGTCATGAATTTTAGGAGAATATTTCAAATCTTGGAATGACACGTGGGACAAGGGGCAGGAGCTTGCAGGCCTTTATGAAGGGACATAAAGAAAGGGTTAACACCTCAAAAGACAGAGTTCATGACCCAGGATCAAAAACAGCTTTGGGAAATTTCGCCTTCCTTGTTACTTAGTTTAAAAAATTACCTCTAGGTGGCCAAAGAAAGCCCACCATCATTATAGGTCTAGGAGAATACAGGGGATCAATTTATGGAATGAACGGCTCTTTTAATTAATATGAATTTCAGTGACTTTTTTTTCTTGCTCTGAAGGTAATGCAAAATGTCTGTGTTGTCCACTATAGGTTATCCCAGGGGTGAAAATGAGATGTACCTCTGACACTACGAACAAACCAAAATGCCTTCACGTGGTCCTTCCTTCTCTTTCAGGCCTTGCTCTATTACTGTGAGGCACTAACGAAGACAAACCTCCAGCTCCAGAAAGCAGCCTGCCTGGCCCTGAAAATCCTTGAGGTAAAGCCCAGCCTCGAGCCCCCACCCATCCACACCGAAACCACCCCCCTCCCCACCCCATCATCCCAGGCAGCTCAGCTTGGAGAGCTTGGAGCCAGGCTAAACTGAGCGCATTATCAGCTTTTGTTTCATGTTTGAAAAAACTTTTTTTTAACAGTATTTCTTGTTTCTTTTGCACCATATATTAGTTTTAGTACTTTTTCCCCTAAAACAGTAACTACATGTGACTTTGTTTTGTTACAGTCAACAAGTGGCAGAAAATAATCATGTTTCTCACTAGCCCAAGGGAATCAGTTTGCCTTTAGGTCAGTATTAGGAAAGTATATCTGATTAGCCAGCATGGTGGCTCACACCTGTAATCCCAACATTTTGGGAGGCTGAGGCTGGTGGATCACCTGAGGTCAGTCTGAGACCAGCCTGGCCACCATGGTGAAACCTCGTCTCTACAAAAATACAAAAATTAGCCAGGCATGATGGCAGGTGCCTGTAATCCCAGCTACGCAGGAGGCTGGGGCGGAAAAAATCACTTGAACCCAGGAGGCAGAGGTTGCAGTGAGCCAAGATCGTGCCATTGCACTCCAGCCTGGGTGGCAGAGCGAGACTCTATCTCAAAAAAAGAAAAAAAGAAAAGAAAAGTCTATGTTACATATCTTATGTTTCTTATCCTAAAAGGGAGATGAGCTGGATGGTGCCTGCACTCATTTTTATTGTGAACAACAAAAAGCAGGGACAAGTAAGATTTGAAGAGAAGCACTGAAACGGAGTATGCCACTGAGTTCCCACACACTCTTTACGAAGCAGAGAACCAGCTTTGGTTGTCATGAGCCGGTGTTGTGAGCAAGGAAAGCTAGAATGTAAACAAGTACGTGAAGACTGAGAACTCCTGACGTTGAAGTTTCCCTCTCAATAGGCAGGATGTAATGATCAACCTACCTTCATTGCAAAAAATAAAACAAATCAGTCTTGAGAAAAGAATGAGAGAAGTCTGGGCACAATGACTCATGCCTATAATCCCAGCATTTTGTGAGGCCGAGGTGGGCAGATCACTTGAGGTCAAGAGTTCAAGGCCAACCTGGCCAACATGAGGAAAACCTCTACTAAAAATACAAAAAAATTAGCCATGGTGGTGCACACCTGTAATCCCAGCTACTGGGGAGACTGAGGCAGAATTGCTTGAATCCAGGAGACAAAGGTTGCAGTGACCTGAAATTGCGCCACTGCACTCCAACCTGGGCAACGGAAACTCCACCTCAAAAAAAAAAAAGAATGAGAGAAGACTCATTATATAGAAGACTAAAATAGAGAAGACTATACTTTAGAACTTGCCAAAATCTTGGAAAAGAGACAGGGAACTGCCTCATAAAGAAAGGGATTATGTGTCAATACCTTAAAAGAAAAAGTTAATGGCCTGTGATCAAAAACAGCTCTAGGGCCAGGCGTGGTGGCTCACGCCTGTAATCCCAGCACTTTCGGAAGTCGAGGTGGGCAGATCACTTAAGCTCAGGAGTTCATGACCAGCCTGGCCAACGTGGTAAAACCCTGTCCTTACTAAAAATAGAAAAATTAGCCAGGCAGGGTGGCACACACCTGTAATCCCAGCTACTTGGGAGGCTGAGGCAGGAGAATCTCTTCAACCCAGGAGACAAGTTGCAGTGAGCCGAGATCATGCTGCTGGACTCCATTCTGGGTGACAGAGTGAGACACTGTCTCAAAAAAAAAAGGAAAAAAAGGATAGAAAAATAACCTTCAGATGCCCAAAAAGAAAGCCCACAGTGATCACTATTTATTTGGGTTCTCTCTTGATCTCCAGTGACATATCAGTGATGGATGTCTGTGATACAGACAAAGGAAATAAAGACATAAGGATATAGTGATCTATATGGGTTTGCATGGATTTTCATACTTTAAATGCACTAGACTCTAAATTCTTGAGGAGTCTCTCATGCCTTATGAATAGTCTGGCTCATGGAGTCCTCAATAAATATTTGTGGAACAAACAAATAGAAGAATTCTCATTACTGGCCTTTACCTCCTCCTCTATTTTAGTATATAAGCTAAATATTAAGAATTTTTAAATTTGAGCCATTTTGGAATCAGTTAGATTCAGTGGAAAGAACCAGAGAAAATGGATTAGCAAGATAGTCACTTCACTCCTCTAACCAGGAGTCTGCTGTGGAATAAGGAATTTTGCTGATCATCAGAATTCCTGAAAATAACTCTGGGCTCCATCCCAGGAAATTCCAATATAGTGCATCTGGAGTAGCACCCAGGAATATGTACTTTTAAGGGACTGAGACAGTCAGCTATGTTTAATCCCATAGGTAAGATGGTTTTTAGAGTTCCTACGAGCTGGCCAGGCGCAGTGGCTTGCACCTGTAATCCCACCACTTTGGGAGGCCAAGGCAGAAGGACTGCTTGAACCCAAGAGTTTGAGACCAGCCTGGGCAGCATAGTGAGACCTCATCTCTATAAAAAATTAAAAATTAAAAATTAGTCCTGGCTACTTAGGAGGCTGAGGCAGGAGAATTGCTTGAGCCCAGGAGGTCAAGGCTGCAGTGAGCTATGATCGCTCCATTGCATTCCAGCCTGGGCAACAAAGCAAGGCTAAAGTTCCCACCAGCTGTGAAATGCCAAGTCTCATGGGACTCTATCCGTAAATGTCAGAACACGATTTAAACTATTTTTCCCCCATAGGCTACTGAAAGCATTAAAATGCTGGTGACACTGTGTCAGTCTGATACTGAAGAAATCAGAAATGTGGCCTCAGAAACCCTCTTGTCTCTGGGTGAGTTTTATTGTTGTTGTTGTGCTTCTAGCCCTCTCAAGGAGATTGGTAAGGAGAAGTTTCATGTGCCCCGTTTTAGCAGTTTCCTCCCTGGAGGCTGTCTTTTCACACTCTCCGAGTAGAAGGAACCCATGAGTGTCCATCTCACCCCAACTCCTTCTTCTGTCTGGTTGCTAATTAGAATAAGAATATAATAAAGAATATAATTATATTCTCTGGAGCCTTTCTCTATGGATTGATCAGTCTGTGTACTATTTGGAATCAAGAACACAGAAGTCAAACCATAAAGCAGAGGCAACAGGAATCCAGGTTGGGTTGCCAGGGTGGGGTTGACAGTCCCTGGAGGACAGAGATTGGTTGAGGTACCAGAGATGCATCCCAGGGAATGCTGTACAGCCCCAGGTGTCTCAGCCTCACCCTGACTCCCAGGTTACCCTCTGACTGTCCTGTGGCCTCTGCCCATCTGAACCCTGATACCTAAGAAAAGAACTGGAATACTTATTTTATTCTGGAATATCCAGATAACCCTTCCTTTTTACTTTATTTTATGAAGATTCATTCCTAGCAGGTGTTATATATTTATTCTTTTTTGGGAACTTGGGAGAGTAAGGAAAGCCTTTCTTAACTCTGTATTAAAAATTGTAAGTAGCTGGGTGTGCTGGTTCATGCCTGTAACCCCAGCACTTTGGGAGGCCAAGGCGGGAGGATCACTTGAGGTCAGGAGTTTGAGACCAGCCTGGCCAACACGATGAAACCCCGTCTCTACTAAAAATACAAAAATTAGCCAGGTGTGGTAGCGTGCACCTTTAGTCCCAGCTACTTAGGGGGCTGAGGTAGGAGAATTGCTTGAAACCAGGAGACTGAGGTTGCAGTGAGCTGAGATCACGTCATTGCACTCCAGCCTGGGGGACTGGAGAGCAAGACTCTCTCTCAAAAAAAAAGTATAAATAGTTACTATAAATAATTTTACTTCAACAGCACACTCTTACAAAGTGTAAAAACTATGCTCCTAGAAATCCTCAGTAGCCAGTCAATAATGCAGCTTGGAAAAAAGCCACCCAGTCAGGCGCGGTGGCTCACACCTGTAATCCCAGCACTTCAGGAGGCCGAAGTGGGTGGATCACGAGGTCGAGAGATCCAGACCTTCCTGGCTAATGCATCCAAACCCTGTTTCTACTAAAACTGCAAAAAAAAAAAAAAAAAAATTAGCTGGTCATGGTGGCACACACCTGTAATCCCAGCTACTCAGGAGGCTGAGGCAGGAGAATTTTGCTTGAACCCAGGAGGTGGATGTTGCGGTGAGCCAAGATCATGCCACTGCACTCCAGCCTGGGTGACAGAGCAAGACTCGATCTTTAAAAAAAAAAAAACAGAAAAAGAAAAAAGCCACCCTTGTTTGGTGATAGTAACTTAACTGAAGAAGAATCTCGTGGCATTTATAATCACTGTGAAAATCCCACTTATTGTTAGGCCCTCTTTCTTACAATTACGGGTTTAGCAAGGTTCCATTCCACTACTGAATATATTATTTCTTGCACAGAAATCAGCCAGTATATATTTGTTTAAGGGATAAAAGTTATTCCTTATGGCTGTATTAGGCATAGAAATTATTTAATTCTCTAAAAATATACCCAGGGTATTATTACTTTAAACTCCTTTATCCCTTTATATTCCAAAATAACCATGAAGGTAAGCCAGGTGCGTACGAAGCATAGCCAACAAAGCTTCTACTTCCAGCATAACCTAAGGAAGTTGATCCCTACAGAACGAGCTCTGGGACCCACTGGAGCTGTGCAAACAGCAGCATCTCCAGAAGCCATCACCATACCGGCCTCACCTCAGCTCTTCACACACTCTCACCAGCCCCATGCCCTCTCACACCACCAGTGTGCAGTGCTCAACACTGGCTGCACATTCGCCAGGGAAGCTTAAACAATCTACTCCCAAAGTTTCTGCTTTCATTGGTCCGAAGTGTTCCTTGGCAACAGGATTTTTTAAAGCCTCCTGGGGGATTCTAATATAAAGTTTGAGAACCCCCTGAACTCAATACTGTGAATCTTCTTTGACCCTAATACACAAATACTGGCACATTTTTCTCTCACACAAATGACTAAATATAATGAAAATAGTATTTTCAGTAGGAATTAATAAAATGCCCTATGACAAAGGGCAGAAGGTCACTGCAGGCACTTGAAGAACTCGAGGCTGCAACTATTTACCAACCAGTATAGAGTGATTTCGATATTTTAGCCTAGAGCGGTGCAACAGAGCCCTCTGTGGTGATGGGACTGTTCTATACGCACACTGTCCAGCACGACAGCAGTCACCCTAAGTGGCTATTGAGTTGTTCGCCTTCGCCACTGTGATTGAAGAACTAAAGTTTTAAGTTTACTCAATTTGGAGGCCAGCTGCTCCTTAACTTTCAATGGGGTTACATCCCGATAAACCCATTGTAAGCTGAAAATATTGTTAAGTCAGAAATGCACTTAATACAGAGTACCTACAGATACCGTAGCTTAGCCAAGCCTACCTTAAACATGTGCAGAACACTTATATCAGGCTACAGTTGGGCGACATCATCTCACACAAAGCCTATTTTATAATCAGTGCTGAAGATCTCATGGACTGTACTGAATACCATGCTGAAAAAGTATGGTTTCTACTTAACACATACAGCTTGTGCATCATTGTAGTCAAAGAATCATAAGTCTAAGCCATTATAAATCAGGGACCATCTGTAATTAGCATTTAAGAGTAAATGTGGTTGGTGGCCACATGTGATTGGTGGCCACATGTGATTGGTGGCCACTATGCTGGGCACAACAGTTTCACCCTGACTATGGCCATTCCAGTGCAGCACAGCTGGACCTCAGGCCTGCTTGGAACCACACTCCCTGACTCCCCAAAGCTCTTGCTCTCTCCTCCAACACTCTGCCTACTTCACAAGGCAGTTAAAGGATTGGCAGAGGGCCAAGTGCAGTGGCTCATGCCTGTAATCCCAGTACTTTGGAAGACCAAAGCAGAAGGATTTCTTGAATGCGAGAGCACAGGAGTTTAAGAACAGCCTGATATCTCTACAAAATAAAAATAAATAAAATTAGCTGGAGCTGGGGGCGTGACAGCTCATGCCTGTAATCCCAGCACTTTGGGAGGCCAAAGTAGAAGGATTGCTTGAGGGTATGATTTCTTTCTTGGTTTGGTTGTTTAATAATTTTACTCATTAAAAAAAAATTTCAATTTGATAGAGATGGGTTTTGCCGTGTTGCCCAGGCTGGTCTCTTAACTCCTGGGTTCAAGAGATCCTCCCACTTCGGCCTTCCAAAGTGCTAGGATTACAGGCATGAGCCACTGCACTGGCCGAGGCCAGGAGTTTGAGACCAGCCGGGGCAACATAACAAGACTTTCTCTACAAAAACAAACAAAAGAAAACATTTTTTTTAGGTAGCCAGGCATGGTGACATGAGCCTGTAGTCCCAGCTACTCGGGAAGCTAGGTGGGAGGATCACTTGGGCCTAGGAGGTCAAAGCTACAGTGAGCTGTGGCTGTGTCACGGCACTCTAGCTCTCGCTCTAAAAAAAAAAAAAAAGGACTAGGAGAAGAGACAGCACAGATCAAGACCCACTGAAGGCTGAGTAAGAGTGAGATGTCATCGTACTCGTGTCACTGTAATAATACTGGCTGACACCCATAGCGGACTTGCTCCAGGTCAGGCTCCGTTTTGAGGCATCTGCAAGGGTTAACTCATTTCGTTCTCCGAAGAGCTCCATAAAGGCAGAAGCCCTATTAGTTTCATTTTACAGAAAGCAGGCTGAGGCTGTATAACTTGCCTATCGGCACCCTAGTCAGGCACAACATGGAATCTTGACCCTGGACGCCACTGTAGCCTTGGGACTCTGGGAGAAGAACGTAACACCTCTAACCTCAAATCTGACCTCAAGTGATCCACTCACCTTGGCCTCCCAAAGTGCTGGGATTACAGCAGTGACCCACCATGCCCAGCTGAACTTCTGATTAAGCACAACTATTCCATCTCTGTCCCACTTGCATCAAATGTATGAAGGCCTGCTTCTTATCACTTGTCTCTGCATTTAATTTTCTCATGTTCTAATCATTTTTTAAAGTAGAAAATAGAGTAAGATACTAAAATTATTTGCAAATGCATCTTCACTGTTCAAGGTGGTGCTATACAGGGAAAACGGAACTAGCTGATGGCTGGTAGAAGGGAGCGCCACATGTTTACATAGCAAAGAGTAATTTTTAGCTGAAGTTTGAAAGCCGAAGATTCATTTTACCAATGATCATTTAGATGTATCGATATATAATGTATATGAGTAAAAATTACGTAAAAGTTCAATGCACTCAAGTCAAGGACCAGCCATACTGAAATCCCTAATGTACTTAAAATATAGGCCATAGGGCCGGGCGCAGTGGCTCACGCCTGTAATCCCAGCACTTTGGGAGGCCAAGGCGGGTGCATCACGAGGTCAAGAGATTGAGACCATCCTGGCCAACATGGTGAAACCCCGTCTCTACTAAATACAAAAAAAAAATTAGCCGGTCATGGTGGCACATGCCTGTAATCCCAGCTACTTGGGAGGCTGAGGCAGGACAATCGTTTGAACCCAGGAGGCGGAGGTTGCAGTGAGCCGAGGATGCGTCATTGCACTCCAGCCTGGGAATGTTCCGTTTTCTCAAAAAAAAAAAAAAAAAAATAGAGGCCATATGCTTGCTGTGAAATAAGCTGTTACGTGAAATTATCAACATCAAATGGCCATAAGACTTCCTCTCTGTTTCATGCCCTGGCATTCTTTTGGTCTCTGGCATTAATTAGCTTAAAAGTTCTTGGTTGTTCTAAGCGTTACCTGGAAAACAATGACATACGTAGGAATAACAAAGTTAACACAGCGTATCACAGCAATGCACACCTACACAATTGGTACTATGTCACTGAGTAACGAATAAAAACATGAAGTCTGAACTGGCGTGTATGTTTAATGTGTTCTATTTAGGAGAAGACGGGCGGCTGGCATATGAACAGTTGGACAAATTTCCTCGAGACTGTGTTAAAGTCGGAGGTCGTCATGGAACTGAGGTTGCCACAGCGTTTTAATCACAGGTTAACTGCCTAACAGCTGTCTTAATATCTACCCTTTTCATTGAGATGCTCAACTTACCTGAATATTTAACATGTTATAGGCTGGGCATGGTGGCTCACACCTATACTCCTAGCATTTTGGAAGGCCAAGGCAGGAGAATTGCTTACGCTGAGGAGTTCAAGACCAGCCTGGGCAACATGGCAAGGCCCTGTCTCTACAAAAAAAAAAAAAGTTTGATTAGTCAGGTGTGGTGGCGTGCACCTGTAGTCCCAGCTACTTGGGAGGCTAAGGTGGGAGGATTGCTTGAGTCCAGAAGATTGAGGCTGCAGTGAGCCGTAACTGCACCACTGCACTCCAGACTGGGCGACAGAGCAAAACCCTGCCTCAAAAGCAAAACAACAGCAAAGACAAAAAAAAACCAACATGTTATAGATAGAATTCAGAGTCTAGTTTTACAGTATCTATCTACTTTTCCTTTGGCCAATATAGAATAGGGGTATGTATAATTCAATAGATTACATCCTTGATTGTGTCTGACAATACTCAGTGAAAGAGTCCATCTTAATATGTATAAAATTTTAAAATAGCCATCTTTGTACTTTTTTGCAAGTTCCTCTTGAAATAGTCATGTGATACTTTGATAACGATCTTATGCCTTGCAGTTTTTCTCTGTCATGTTCTCAGGGTTGAGTGGTCCCCTTAGCTACCTAACTTTACTTTCAATACAAAGCACAAAGAAGAATCTCTTCAAATAAAATTTGCCTGCAGAACCTGGCAGAATGACCAATTGTGAGGGTTTAGATGTTTTGATTTCATGTGCGCCCACCTACTCTGGAGGCTGAGGTGGGAAGGTCGCTTGAGGCAGAGGTTGCAGTGAGCTGAGCATGTACCACTGAGCTCCAGCCCAGATGACAGAGGAGTGAGACCCAGTCTCAAATAAAACAAACAGAAAAAACACCCTCCCTCAATGTCTTTTGTTTCTTCTCCCCATCCTGAAAATTCAAAAATCAGGTTTCCGTTACAGAAAAAAGATAAGTAAATGATGAACAACTACCTTAAGATTATACCTATACACTTAATAACAAACAAAAAACTCAAAGCTTGTGCTTTAAAAAAAAAAAAAAAATTAAGAGCCATTTTTTATTATATTCTTACCGTAGGGGTATTTTGCTGCTAAGACAAATCAAAACCAAAAGCTGTAGATTCACAAAGCTGTGATGCTCTTTGAGGTGGAAGAATCTGGAAGTCGGAGAAATCCTAATGGAGTAGGAGTGGAGGGACATTTAAAGTGGTCCCTGCATCTGTAAAAATGACCATGAGATTAGAAAAATGAAGGACACCCTGAGGGATGGCTACTGCCCCCAGGGAAATCACTCCCTGGTAGGACTCCCTGGCCAAACAGTTAAAACATCAGGTCCTGTCCTTGCTTCAGTATCAGAGATGCAAGTCCATTAAGCAAAGTACAGGACCATTCAGTAGCTCTTTTTAAAATACCTTTTCTTCCTCTAAAGAATATACAAGGCGGGGTATGCCAAGGCATCAACACAGTATATGTGAGTGTAATTTAAACTGTGGAATATCAACTGTACTATGGATGTGTTTGTATCATTAAGATGTCATTTTAAATATTTACATTTTAGCAAGACTTTTAAAAAGGACTCATTTCATTTCAAATTACAAATTGTTTGCCAGGCTTCTGGCAAATAGTTCTTTCAACTGTGAAGTTATAATGTACATATCTGTATATTTATAAATATTATATATATTCACATACCCTTCACTTTAAAGGTACATTGTACAATCTGTAGTTAGTATGTATAGTCTATAGTTTATGTTAAATGGTTGAAATGGTTCTTTTTATAGAAAGTCAGGTCACAGATCTTACAGGATTTTGTGTTTGGTTTATTTTTTACTGTTTTGACTACTGCATGAGGAATTAATTCCAGATATTTTGTATTCACTTCTGTATTTTATGTTTGGTTGAGGGGGTGCCTTTTGTTTTGTGGCATTTGTATTCATTGCTCTTTCAGTCATGTAAGTTAAAATAAAAATTATTTTTGAATTACTAGCATCATGTGTAGACTCTGTTACTTTTTTATACATGCCTTTTCTGAGTTGGTATTTACAAACACTGCACCTCATTCTCAACTTGATTTTATTTTCTTAATTTGAAATTCCTTTATCTCTAAGTAGAGATAATAAATCCCAGATTTGTTGTAAAGCTAATTGGAGAGACAACAGCTATGTTTCACTGCTATGGTATCTGTGAGCAGAGACTGTGAGCTCCCTGAGGGCAAAAAGGCATGGTGGCTCAAGCCTGTAATCCCGGCACGAAGGGAGGCTGAGAATCACCTGAGGTCAGGAGTTCGAGAGCAGCCTGGACAACATGGTGAAACCATGTCTTTACTAAAAATACAAAAATTAGCCAGGCATGATAGCACACACATGTAATCCCAGCTATTCAGGAAGCTGAGGTGGAAAAATTGCTTGAACCCAGGAGACGAAGGTTGCAGTGAGCCAAGATCGTGCCACTATACCACCGAGAGCCAGCTCGGCTGTAGAGACTCCCACCCAGGTGGCGCTGAATGAATTGAGAGGCAGTCACCCAAACAGAACAGCAACATGGGACTACCCAGGGTGGCCAGCAGCCTTCTCAGCTGAGAGCCCAAGGGGCTGATGGCACTCCAGGCTGAAGGCCCCCAGCAGATTCTGATCCACATAGTTAGTCTCTCTGAACAGGTGATTATTATTAACAAACAGGTGTTCTGTATTTTCTCATAACAAAACTTACCACGTAGGCAGCTGTTGCCCACTTACCACTGATTACAAACAAGCTAAAAGGCATTCTCCACGAGGGAGCCACGGGGGCAGGGCCAGATAGCTCAAAGAATTGTTTTAACCGGTGCGTGATGTTTATACCTTGTCCTGCCACTTTGGAATGTCCCAAGTAGTTTTCTGCTTGGGTGGGAGTGGCTAGGTGTTCCTTGCCATCGTTCTTCCTAGCAAACAATATATTTTATCATACACTCAGCGTTTCTCAATATTCATAAACTTTACATTTCTCAACACTGCACTCCAGCCAGGGCAACAGAGTGAGATTCTGTCTCAAAAAAAAAAATGTTTAAAGCCTGCATTGATACGTGTATGCTCCCACTCAGACCACAAACATCATCACAAAGGAGCCCAACTTCGAACTCGGACAGTTTTTACCAAGGGACTCATGAAATGCCAGTGACTGCCTTTACTGAGTCAGTGTAAAAACAGTTTCCTCTATAAGGTTTGCTACTATACTGTTTACATTGCCTTAGTTACTTGACAAAATTATAAAGCAAAATTTTAAACCTTAGTTCACTGAAAAATGCCAGCACTTCTCACCGTATCAGAAAAACTCAAATAAAAAATATTTTTATCCCTGACTTTTTCCTAGAGTCAGAGTACCTCTTAGTAAACAAATAATATCTTTTGATTCTGAGAAAGTCCTAAGTACAACTTGTTCAAGGAATAATCATTGTTTGCTAAAAATTAGGTCTCTAACTTCTCATGCATTCAATAAGTATTTGTTGCCTACTTACTATGAACAAGGTGTATGCCAAGGACTGTTCTTGGCACTGGAGATACAGTAGTGGAGAAAAACAAGACATAACAACCCCTGCCCTCCCAGGCCTCATAGGGAAGACAGCAAAGCAGAGAGGGGAAAAATGACTGTACAAGTGAAGAGAGGCACAGGGAGAAGGCAAAGATCACAAGTTTAATGAGCGGGGTCAGGGACTGAGCACAGCGGCTCACACCTGTAACCTCAGAACTTTGGGAGGCCAAGGCTAAGGATCCCTTGAAGCCAGGAGATCAATACCAGCCTGTGTGACATACTGAAACTCTCATCTCTACAAAAATGTTTAAAACTCGCTGGATGTGGTGGTGTGCACCAGTGGTCCCACCTACTCGGGAGGCTAAAGTGGGAGGATTGCTTGAGCCCAGGAGTTCGAGGCTGCGGTGAGCTATGATCATGCCGCTGCACTCTAGCCTGGGTGACACAGCAACACCCTGTCTAAAAAAAGAGAAAGAGTGCAAGGCCTGACAGAAAATTACCTTTGAGAAATGGCCTGAGGAGCCAATGGGATGAGTTGTGTGGATTATCTCTGAGAAGAACATTCCAGACAGAGGCAACTGGAGGCAACCAAAATATTCCTCACTAAAATGCTGGGGATTACAGTGAAAAGGTTAAACAGGGACATACTCTACCTCTCCTTTCTGCCTCAGTCACTCCCCAACAGAGCTCAGAGACAGCAGTGCCAGAGGACCCAGAAACAGACTTCACTCTTCCCATCGATGTGCCTCCTGGCATTTTCCGACCTTCTGGAAGCCTGAAGATGGTCTTTTCTTTGTCTTGTCCCTAGATAGGATTCATGGCTCTTTGTCAAAATCCTATTTAAGCACGGCCCGTAAGCCATTGCCTAGAGAGAGAAAAACTTCTGAACTGAGGTCTCTCCTGCGCGTTAGGAACAACACACGTTAATAAACTTCTGCTTATTTTTCCTTTTGTTCATCTGACTTTCATTTTCAGGACAGTGTCGCAACAAAAGACCTAAAAATGGCCAGGCGCGGTGCCTCACGAGTGTAATCCCACGGCATTGGGAGGCCGAGGCGGGCAGATGATGAGATCAGGAGATTGAGACCACCCTGGCTAACATGGTGAAACCGCATCTCTACTAAAGACACAAAAAATTAGCAGGGCGTGGTGGCGTTCACCTGTAGTCCCAACCGGGGAGGCAGAGGCAGGAGAATCCCTTGAATCCGGGAGACGAAGGTTACAGTGAGCTGAGATCGTGCAGCTGCACTCCAGCCTGGGCAACAGAGCGAGACTCTGTCTCAAAAAAAAAAAAGTAGAGCCAATACATTTGTTAAGTTGAAAATGAGATGTGAGATAGACAGAAGCCAAGGATGAATCCAGAATTTTTTACCTGAACAACTAGAAGGATGGAATGCCATCTTCCAAGATAGAGAAACTGAGAAGCAGCAGGTCTAGGGAGAAGGACATGGAACTCTGTTTTGGACATATTAAAACTGAAAAGCCTCTTGGACATTCAAATTGGGAGATCAAGCTGATGACTGAACGTGAGTCTGGAATTCAGGTGAGAAATCCAGTTAAAGGTATAAAGTGAGAGCAGGCTTAGTGGTTCATGCCTGTAATCAGAGCACTCTGGGAGGCCAAATGTGGGAGGATCACTTGAGGCCAAAAGTTCAAAACAGTGTGGACCATACAGTGAGAACCCCATCTCTTAAAAAGAATTTAAAAATTTGCTAGGTGTGACGGCCGATAGTCCCAGCTTCTCAGGAAGTTGAGGCAAGAGGATCACTTGAACCCAGGAGATTGAGGCTGCAATGAGCTGTGATTGGGCCACTGCACTCTAGCCTGGGCAACAGAGCAACAGGTCTCAAAAAAAATTATATACATATAAATTATATATATAAAATTGGGAGTCTTCAGGATATAGATAATAGTTAAAGCTATAAACTGGCTTATCTCATCTAGAAAGTATAGATAAGGGCCAGGCATGGTGGCTAACATCTGTAATCCCAGCATTTAGGAGGCTAAGGTGGGTGGATTGTTCAAGACCAGCCTAGGCAACATGGCAAAACCCCATCTCTACAAAACAATTAGCTGGGCATGGTGGTGTGCACCTGTGGTCCCAGATACTCAGAAGGCTGATACGGAAGGATCACCAAAGCCCAGGAGGTTGCGGCTACAGTGAGCCAAGATCACGCAGTGCACTCCAGCCTGGGGGACAGAGAGAGACTTGTCTCAAAAAGAAAAAGAAGAAGAAGAAAAGAACACATACTAAGACTGATGAGCCTTGGGGCCCTCCAATATTTAGAGGTCATAAAGCAGAAGGGGAATCAGTAAAGAAAAATGATGAGTCCAGGAGAAAAATCAGGAATGTGGTATCTTAGAAGCTGGGTGAAAAACTGTTTCAGAGAGAAAGGAGTATCGAATGTCAAAGAATTGAATTCAGCTGAAGAGAGGTCATCAGTGACCCTGACAGGCAATGTCAGTGGAGTCATGGGGTTGAAATCTTATTTGGAGTCCATCCAAACAAGAATGAGAAAGACTGGAGCTGGTGAGTACAGCAACTCTTTAAAGAGCTGTGCTGTAAAGGGGAGTGGGGAAGTGGATGTGTAGTAGCTGCAGGAAAAAAGCATTATTAAGTCAAGAGACTGGTTTTTGTTTGTTTGTTTGTTTGTTATGTTTAGTTTTCTTTTTGAGACAGAGTCTCCTTCTGTCACCAGGCTGGAGTGCAGTGGTGCAATCTTGGCTCATGCAACCTCTGCCTCCCGGGTTCAAGGGAGTCTCCTGGCTCAGCCTCCCAAGTAGCTGGGACTATAGGCATGCACCACCATGCCTGGCTAATTTTTGTATTTGTAGTAGAGACGGGGTATTAGTATGTTGGCCAGGATAGTCTCAATCTCTTGACCTCATGATCTGCCTGTCTTGGCCTCCCAAAGTGCTGGGATTACAGGCGTGAGCCACCGCGCCCAGCCAGTTTTCTTTCTTCAATGAGAAAAAAAACAGTTTGTTGATAATGCAAAGGATCCCGTTGAGATGGGAAAATTACCAAGATAAGAGAAGGATTGCAGAGCGATATCCTTGAGTGCAGTGAGATGAACTGATTGACATCTACTGCACAGAGAGGGTATCCATAGTAACCAGAGGAAAGTCAGTCCATGGGTTCTGTAGACACAGATAGGCAGGTGGGTAAGAGTTATGCGAGTTCTCTTTCCTTCTTTTCTTATTTGCAGTAACTGGTAACAAAAGTTCTCTTTAAATTGCTTCTATTTTCTCAGCAAAACAGGATAAACCTATGATGCAGAGAACTCTCTTTGGGTAGCAAACAAGCAAAAGAGGTAATAATACTATGAAAGATCAGTGGAAAGAAGCTAAGTACATGTTGGAATAGTCGGACTAGAATGGGCAAGTTCCAAATCTGCCCCGCCTGAGCAAAGGTTCAAAGACGGTAGTGAGATTCATATGCATTAGGGGAAACAAGTTTAAGGTGAGGTTTTGCACACCGGAGAAGTGAAAGTAAAATTGGTTTAGTCCAAATGGCAAAAGGGCTTCAATGACAAGCTGAAGAATTTAGGAATATATTGCTTTCCCCTGGTTTGTATATTCCATTCTACAGTGTTGCTAAGTGATGCATTCCAGAGTTCTTGACTGTGAACTCCTGTGACTGCCAGTGGTGTACCTGAAGGACCACTGGCCTTTTTACACAATGGCTAACAGCCGATTTTCTTGTACGCAAATTTGGGTTAAGATGTATGGGTATTTTGCGAGGCTGTGTCAGTGCCTCTGGTATTTCTGGTGTGTCACTGTGAAGGGCTTTTTTGTTAAGAAGGAAAAACGAATCCCTCCAGCTGAGCCTAATTTTCATAAAGAAAAAATTGTTGTACTTGGCCAAATGTTGATGAATGAATCTCTACCCATTGCGAAGAGAGCTGAAGCTGCCAGGAAAATTGGACTGCTGGCCTTCACAGGTACTGACCCAACAGGCTGCGCTAACGTGAGTGTTTCTCGACACTCACAACACTGTAGTTTAGCAGTTTCTGTCAGCGGTAATCTTAAAATTCTGCTAACATTTCACTGGATCAAATTATTTTGTCTTTGCACCAAAAATATTACTAATTATTTTCTACTCAAGGATCTCATGTTTTTAAAAAATGTGCCCATCAAATAAGCTACTAGTTAAATGTTTCCCATTTTTATTAATTAAAATATATATGTACTAAAATGCCTATCAAAGTTCTCATTAACATTTAAAAAACTGAAGACTACACTGGTTTGATATTTTGTTTCTAATCTTATGACAGATTCTGATATAATTTCAATCTAGAGTTATTATTCCAATGCAGAATAAAACTACCTGATATTTTACTTTTTATTTTTTGCATTATACAGTAAATATATTAGAAAAATCAATAAAAACTTAATATTCTTTCTTTTTTCTTGAGACAGAGTCTTGCTCTGTTGCCCAGGCTGGAGTGCTGTGGCACGATCTCAGCTTATTGCAACCTCTGCCTCCTGGGTTCAAGCAATTTTCTTGCCTTAGCCTCCCAAGTAACTGCGATTACAGGCACATGCCACAATGCTGGCTGATTTTTTGTGTTTTTAGTAGAGACAAGGTTTCACCATGTTGGCCAGGCTGGTCTTGAACTTCTGAGCTCATGATCTAACCACCTCCCCTCACAAAGTACTGGGATTACAGGCATGAGCCACCGCACCCAGCCAAAAACTTACTACTCTTAAGACACCTGCTAGGTAAGCCAATAGGGGCAACGATTAATGTATAATTGGCTAGAAAGTAAGTGGAAAATAAAGTGGTAACCGTTTGAACACACATTACTCTAATAATCAAGTCCAAACTCACTCCATTTTTTTTCTAATTGAAAAATTTTAGGATGTGTAATGAGATTTTATAGACTGTCCCTGTCCTCAATAACACATTTCCTAATAAGAAGCTCTGGCTGGTGGCTCTAAGAGTCTTAGATTGATTGTATTAATTTTAATTTTAATTTTAATTTTTTTTGAGATGGAGTTTCGCTTTTGTTGCCCGGGCTTGAGTGCAGTGGCCTGATCTCGACTCACTGAAACCTCCACCTCCCGGCTTCAAGTGATTCTCCTGCCTCAGCCTTCCCAGTAGCTGGGATTACAGGTGCCCACCACCATGCCCAGCTAATTTTTTGTATTTTTTTTTTTTTTTTTGGAGATGGGGTTTCCGCTCTTGTTACCCAGGCTAGAGTGCAATGGTGCAATCTCGGCTCACCGCAACCTCCGCCTCCTGGGTTCAGGCAATTCTCCTGCCTCAGCCTCCTGAGTAGCTGGGATTACAGGCACACACCACAATGCCCAGCTAATTTTTTGTATTTTTTAGTAGAGACGGGGTTTCACCATGTTGACCAGGATGGTCTCGATCTCTTGACCTCGTGATCCACCCGCCTCAGCCTCCCAAAGTGCTGGGATTACAGGATTGAGCCACCACGCCTGGCCTAATTTTTTGTATTTTTAGTAGAGACGGGGTTTCACCATGTGGGCCAGACTGGTATTAAACTCCTGACCTCAGGTGATCCACCCACCTCAGCCTCCCATAGTGCTAGGATTACAGGCGTGAGCCACCACGCCTGGCCCCTTCGACTGAGTTTTAAGTGGGAAAATGAATTACTTAGATGTAGTTTGATAGACTAAATCTTTTAAAGAATGAACTTTATGACAGAAGACAGTAAAAGGAGTCTTGTTGCTAGAATGGCTGGGAACAGCTAGAAGGGAGAGAGGAAGAATAGGAGCTGCAGCCATCTGAGCGGGAGAAAGGGCTCCCCCATCATGGGGCAGGCTGAGTCTCTGTGTAGCTATCTTCACCAATTGTGCAAAGAGCTAGCTAATTATAAAAGGATCAGAATTCTTTAATCTGATGGTATTTAGCGTTAGCTGTTCTGGTAGGAGCTAGGGAAAGGGCCTCTGCCTAGGCTTCAGGCAAAGCTTTAACGTTGAATATAACATTCTTAGGATCATGGAACTGTGGAGTACAAGGAAGAGAAATCCGGCCGGGTGTGGTGGCTCATGCCTGTAATCCAAGCGCTTTGGAGGCCAAGGGGGATGGATCACCTGAGGTCCGGAGTTCAAGACCAGCCTGACCAACATGGTGAAACCCCATCTTAAAAAAAAAAAAAAGTAATAAAATAAAATAAAGATAATTAAAAAAAAAAGAAAAGAAATCCAAATGGGATCAAAACTCCAGTGGCGCCAGATGCAGTGGCTCATGCGTGTAATCTCAGCACTTGGGGAGGCAGAGGTGGCTGGATCACTTGACCAGCCGGGCCAACAGGATGAAACCTCATCTCTAAAAATACAAAAATTAGCCAACTGTGGTGACACGCGCCTGTAATTCCAGCCACTTGGGAGGTTGAGGCAGTAGAACTGCTTGAACCCAGGAGGTGAAGGTTGCAAGAGCCAAGATCGCGCCACTGCATTCCAGCCTGTACAACAGGGCAAGACCCTGTCTCAAGAAAAAACCCAAAAAACAAAAAAGCCCAGTGGCAAAAATCTGACCAGCTTTGTCAGCTACTCCTCACCACCTAAAAAGTCTTCATCTAGTGTCTTCTCGGCTAGTACCTTGTTGGAGTTTGAGATTTGCACAGGAGGTCAGGTATATGGTGAAAGTAGGGTCTAGGGCCACACTGGGTCAGTGGCTAAACAAGAAAAATCTTGTAAGGTCGTGTTAGTCCCATAGCTGCAAAAGAGTTGAGGCAAGAAATGTGTAAGGGGAATAGGACAGCAATGAATAGAAACTAAGGAAAACCTCCCTCCCCACTGGTCAGTCCCTGGCGATGCTGCTCAACCTCTCAATTTGCTCTTGGCTCTGATGCTCTGGGATCCTTCTGGTTTTTTTTCCAGTACTAAAGGCAGATAATCCAGAATGAGATCATGAAGGAGATTTGCTAAGCAAATTAAGCCTGGTTTTATTCACCTTGAAATACTCACTCCCAATTGGCTGGGCACGACGGCTCACGCCTGTAATCCCAGCACTTTGAGAGGCTGAGGCAGGTGGATCACAAGTTCAGGAGTTCAAGACCAGCCTGGCCAATATGGTGAAACTGTCTCCACTAAAAATACAAAAATTAGTTGGGCTTGGTGGTGGACGCCTGTACTCCATGGTACTCGGGAGGCTGAGGCAGGAGAATCACTTGAACCCAGGAGGCAGAGGTTGTAGTGAACCAAGATCACGCCACTGCACTCCAGCCTGGGCAACAGAGGTAGACCCCTTCCCCCTCCTAAAAAAAAAAAGAAAAAGAAAAGAAATACTCATTCCTGGATGCTTGCTTAAAGGAACCAGGGAGGAGACCAGCAGGCAGTCTTGCCATGTTTCTCCTCTCACTCCTTGCTTATCAACACACACTTTCTGGTCTTCATGGCAGCAAAATGGGAAGTGGGGAAAAAGGAAAATTCAAAATATACAAAGTGTCTGTATAGGGCAACAAGAATATGAATGCACAGTAGCATTCCGAAGTGTTACTAGCTACTAGATACATCGAATACTTCTGGAAATGCAAATACTTGTTTTACAGGAGGACCACCTGCTGGGAAATTTGCAGCTGAGTACATGAAAAAAGTGGCTCACTTGCTGCAAGACGAGGAGTTGGCACCAAAAATAAAGATCCTGCTGCTCCAGAGTGTGGCATGTTGGTGTTACTTAAACCCTCTCAGCCAGAAAAGAGCCAAAAGTCTGCAATTTATTCCTATTCTCATTTGTTTTTTAGAAGGCAGCTTTGAGTCTTCTATCGGAAGTGAAATAAACAGCTACCTCCTCCTTCAATTTTGGACTTGTTACGTTCTCTCTGTCATGACATGCAACAACTCGTCTTACATCAAGGAACTTAGAGACCACAAGAATCTAAAAGATTGTTTGGAAACAATGGCTGGTGTGGATTGGTCTGGATGGCCAGAGAACTTTGCACAGGTGCTCTATTACCTAATTGGTTTTCACAAGGATTAGTGTCTCCAAACCCAGTTATGTTTTGCAGCTCTCTGCGCCACTGTATTATCCTGGAAAATTGAAATAAATAATAAAAATCGATATCTTAATGTTCAGTGTTTTCCTTTGTAGTTGAAGATTCTGTATAGATTTTCCTACAGTTAACTGCAATAATCAAACTTCAGAAAAACAACGCTGTTTACAGTTACCTCGTAGACAGGGCCCATTGAGCTTGCTCATGAGTGTGTTCTCTCCCATTAGGAAATAAAGATGTTAAAGCATGCAGTGAGATACCATGGGGGATATGAATGAAACCACCTTTGCAAAAACAAGGACAGTGAGAAAAATCTGAGAGCGAAAGAAAGTTGACCTCACTGACTCCATCTTGCTTCTAACCTCTAAGCTGCCCTTGTTCATTCCTGGGCAAACTAACTTTGGGAAGAATTTAGTTCATAGTTTCACTATGAAACCAAGATGATGACCTAGATCCTTCCCGGAAACAAACTCCTTTCTTGCTTGGGGACCAGACTGCCTCTGTAAAACTAACACATTGGCCACAGATTAGAAATTACGGCTCGGGAGTCAGGCAGCCAGAGACCACAAGATTCCTAAGCTCCCCAGTTGCACCTACAGATAATGCTAGTACTATAAAACCGAAGATTAGTATTTGAGCTATTTTCCGGATCCTGCATTCTGACGGATGAGCTGGCACCACCCAGACTGCCAAGCTGGCTCTTCTGGTCTTGCAGTCCCCAACCAGCAAGGGACTCAGAACAAGAGGACAAGTTCCAGCCTCCTATGAGTTCATCCCCAGCAGGACCAATCGGCATTCCCCATTCCCTAGCCCCCCCTCCATGAAACTATCCTTAAAAATCCCTAGTCCCCAAATTTTCAGAGAGGCTGATTTGAGTAATAGCAAAACTCTGGTCTCCCATTTGGTCAGCTCTATGTGTATTAAAATCTTTCTCGATTGCAGTTCCCCTGTCTCAATAAATCTGCTCTGTTTCAGTAAAGAAAAAGAAGAACTCATGGGGCAGTTACATGAATAGTTGTAAAATTACAAAACTGGAATATTATTTTTTGCCACCTGTTATACAAAGGTCAGAATGTCTAGCCCCAGTGTCTACCATTAAATCATAAAACTCTTATTTTCTAATACATCTCTTTTTGAAGTTGTTTTAAAATATGTATTTTACAATTGATTTCCCATTGGGAAAAAAATCTATGCTGGTAATTTTTATTTAACCAAGTGCTTCTGTGTGGTTAAAAAAAAATTATTGAAAGTAAAAAGAAAAGACTTGATAAAATGTATTTATTTATTTTTAAAGGTGGGGTTTCACCATGATGGCTAGGCTGGTCTTGAACTCCTGACCTCAGGTGATCCACCCACCTCGGCCTCCCAAAGTCCTAGGATTACAGCTGTGAGCCATCACGCCTGGCCTAATTTTTTTCTTTTTTTTTTAAGATGGGGTTTGACCATATTGGTTAGGCTGATAAATTTAAATTTATAAAATGGAAATTCATCAGAAGATGCATCATGCATATAACTGTTAGGAACAATGGTGCACTATGGTGGTTATTAGATGATGTTAAACCAAGGCACCCAGAAAAGCCAAATCCTAGCTCAACCCACAGCCTCCTCCTGCAGTAGGCACTGTTGACTCACCTGAATCCTTTCGGCCCTATTTCAGTACAGAACCTCTGGTGGTGGTGCTTTTGAGATTGTTCTCTGGCTATCAGAGCATGATCTGGTTGCACATAGAGCTGACTGGGCATTAGCCCTGGCCGGCAGCAGCTGCAACTCCACTGGCACAAATGTCTGGATGGAGATAGAATGCATGTGTCCAGATGCCTAAAGCCAGCCTAAAGTTAGGTAGGCTCTTAGATTTTCATAAAAAGATGGTATTCTCTGTTTCGTCTATTAGATAATCTGCAACAGAATACCTGCATTCTATGTATGTTAACCGACCTCATCAAAAGTTTTATTTGAAAAAGTAATATTGGCACAGAAGTGCCTAAGGGATATGTACCTGTTTCTCTGACTACGCTGGCACCTGCCTCTAGCTTCGGTTGCAACCATAACATTAAGTACTTTCAACTTTCACACACTTGCTTTGACTGAGCTGTGCTTTAGTGTTAGGCACAGAAAGGGCTATTAAAAAAAAGTCAGGCCGGGTGTGGTGGCTCAAGCCTGTAATCCCAACACTTTGGGAGGCCGAGACGGGTGGATCACGAGGTCAAGAGATCGAGACCATCCTGGTCAACATGGTGAAACCCCGTCTCTACTAAAAATACAAAAAATTAGCTGTGCACGGTGGCGCGTGCCTGTAATCCCAGCTACTCAGGAGGCTGAGGCAGAAGAATTGCCTGAATCCAGGAGGTGGAGGTTGCGGTGAGCTGAGATCGCGCCATTGCACTCCAGCCTGGGTAACAAGAGCGAAACTCCCTCTCAGGAAAAAAAAAAAAAAAAAAAAAGTCATGTAGATTCATGATCCTTACTTGTATTTGGGATAGGAATGTTGTGGAGGATGCTAATCACATCATTAGATGGGGTTTCCTGGAGAAGGAACTCGGGGGGAGTTTTCTCAGATCTTAGAAACAGAAAAAAAGGCTATGTTCTGCTGAGCAACTGTACATGTCCATTCTTTGTGGTTTTATGAAGTGTGGAATGTGGAGTTGGTCAACTAGAATCCAGTTGATAGGAAGAGAGTAAGGGTTGGAAATCAGAAGT
Source organism: Saguinus oedipus (assembly GCA_031835075.1). NCBI lineage: Eukaryota > Metazoa > Chordata > Mammalia > Primates > Cebidae > Saguinus > Saguinus oedipus. Next base: position 3,795,762 of record CM063172.1, on the reverse strand, counting down.
TCCATTTAGATACTAAATCACTGTCAGGAATTACTTGACTGATTGAATGATTGTTGAGACAGCGTCTTACTCTGTGACCCAGGCTGGAGTGCAGTGGTGCAATTAACAGTTCATGCCACTGAGTTATGAACTTTATCAAGACAGGGGAACTGCAATAGAGAGAGTTTAATACACATAGAGCTGGCTAAATGGGAGATCAGAGTTTTGTTATTACTCAAATCAGCCACTCTGAAAATTTGGAGGCATAGATCATACATAACCTTGGAAGTCCTTGGGTCAAGCAATCCTCCTGCCTTAGCCCCTCATGTAGCTAGAATTACATGTGCAAGCCACTATGCCCTGCTAATTTCTTTTTCATATGTATATGAAAATTGTACACAAACATACACACATTTTTTGTTTTTGAGACAGTCTTGCTCTATCAGCCAGGCTGGAGTGCAATGGCACATTCTCAGCTCACTGCAACCTCCACTTCCTGGGTTCAAGTGATTCTCCTGCCTCAGCCTCCTGAGCAGCTGGGACCACAGGCAGGTGCCACCACACCCAGCTAATTTTTTTCTATTTTTAGTAGAGACAGGGTTTCACCATGTTGGCCAGGATAGTCTAGATCTCCTGACTTCATGATCTGCCCGCCTTGGCTTCCCAAAGTGTGGGGATTACAAGCATGAGCCACTGCATCTGGCCTGACACACACACACACACACACACACACACGATTTTAAAATAGAGATTGAGTTTGCTGTTTTGCCCAGGCTGATCTCAAAATCCCGTGCTGAAGCATTCCCTCCTGTCTTGGCCTCCCAAAGTTTTGGGATTACAGGTGTCAGCCACCACATTCAGCCTTTCAATGCTTTTAAAATTAAGTTTTTATTTGAAAGGAATGCACGTCCACAGTTTAAAAAGTCAAATAACGTCAGGCCTTTAGTGAGGAACAGCAGTCCCTGAGCCCCTTCCTCATCTGCACTCCCAGAGCTGACCATCTGAATTCCTTCCATTGTTTCTTCTAGTATTTATTAACCTCCATATTTCTAAAAATTGATAACACATTGTTAATTCTTGGCTTTTTGTTTTTCAATTTTGGGGATGTTTGTTTTTCCTTCTGGAAAGGACAGATGGAAACACTCCTCTTGCCTACCCTGACCTGCTCTCCTCTTCTCCACCTAATTATGTCACAATTATTGATTTAAAAAATAGGATAGCTGGGCACAGTGGCTCACACCTGTAATCGCAGCACTTTGGGAAGCTGAGGTAGGAGGACTGCTTGAGGCCAAGAGTTTGCGACCAGCCTAGGCAACATAGCAAGACCAGCTCTATTAGAAATAAATGAATATTTTAAAACCCAATATGATTAATTCAATATTTTTCATGGTTAAGTCATACAGGATGGTATGATTACACTTCCTTCTTTGTACAATTCTGTTTTCTCTGGAGTTTGGTTTTTGCTTAGTTTTCTGAATACCTATCATTGCTTAATTCCCACACTTTCCTCTAAATGTCTAACATCTCTCAACACAATCATGCATTGGGTAACTGTCAGCCCCAGCCCCTCATCCTCTTGCTCCAATGTGGGCCTGCCCTACAGCTAACAAATACAGTATTTTAGGGGTTCCCTTCAACATCCAGGACCCCCCATTACCCTTCTCATCTTAAAGCCTCCGCTTCCTGAATACCATCTCTTCCCTTTTCCTGGACCATTCCAATGTTTTTCAGTAGTTTCCTGAGGAAGAATGAAGAGGAAGTAAATGTCTTAAGCATTTGCATGCCCAATGATGTCTTTATACTTCACTCGATTAATAATTTGACTTCAGCCTGTCCCAGAACCAAGAGAAGCAGCTGAGAACATCAATGCTCTGTGCAAACCCTCACTCCCCAGAGGAAGAAGGGAAGAGCTGAGGCAAGTACACGAGGTTTTTCTTCCCAAAGTCACCAATCAGGTGAGTCACTCATCTCCACTAAAACCAGGAGTGCTGCAGCCATTGGAGCTTCCTACTCCAGGAAGACATTAGATATGGAAAAGCAGCACATACGCTCACATGTACTCCTAGGACTTTGGGAAGCCGAGGCAGGCAGATCATGAGGTCAGGAGTTAGAGATCGGTCTGGCCAAGATGGTGAAACCCCATCTCTACTAAAAATACAGAAATTAGCCAGGTGTGGTGGCACGTGCCTGTAGTACAGCTACTCGGCAGGCGGAGGCAGGTGAATCGTTTGAACCCAGGAGGCAGAGGTTGCCGTGATCCGAGATTGTGCCACTGCACTCCAGCCTGGGCGACAGAGTGAGACTCCATCTCAAAAATAAATAAATAATTAACAAATAAATAAGCATATACATAACCAGTTAAAATGTATAAATTCATGTACAGATAAAAAGAAAAGAAGTAGCTTCTTCTGTATCTTTCCAGGGGTATTCTATCTAAGTGCAAGAAAATATACAAATATCCCTTTCTTCATCCTTGTTTTAACACATAATAGCATTCCATACATACATAATTTATTTCAGACTTGATTCTACATCTTAAGTTTCTTTTCTACTGCTTCAGAATATCTCATTGTATGACTGTACTATACAGCTGACCCTTGAACAGCATGGGTTTGAAGTGCTCAGGTCCACTTACATGGAGATTTCATTCTGCCTCTGCCACACCTGAGGCAGCAAGACCTCCTCATCTTCAGCCTACTCAATGTGAAGATGATGAGGATGAAGACCCTTATGATGAACCACTTCTGCTTAACGCACAGTAAAAATATTGTCTCTTCTTTATGATCTGCTTAATAACGTTCTTTCCTCTACCTTACTTTATTGTAAGAATACAGTGTGTAATACATACAACATATAAAATGTATGTTAACCAACTGTTGATATTATCAGCAAGGCTTCCAGTCAACATGAGGCTAATAACTAAGTTTTAAGAGAGTAAAAAATTATATGTAAGGACAAGCATAGTGGCGTGCCTGAAATCCCAGCTACCTGTAAGACTGAAGCAGGAGTATCACTTGAGCCCAGCCTGAAAAACATAATAAGGCCTTGTCTCAAATAAAAAAAATAATTTCGGCCGGGTAGGGTGGGGCTCACATCTGTAATCCCAACACTTTGGGAGGCCTAGATGGGAGGATTACTGGAATCTAGGAATTCGACACCAGCCTGAGCAACATAATAAGATATCTCTACAAAAAATAAACTAAATTAGCCAGGTGTGGTGGTGTGCACCTATAGTCACAGCTACTTGGAAGGCTGAGGCAGGCGGATTGCTTACGCCTAGAAGGCAGAGGTTGTAGTGAACCTAAATCGTGCCACTGCACTCAGGTGACAAAGTGAGACCCTGTCTCAAATAATTTCGAAAAATTTATCTGGGCCAGGAGTAGTACCTCACGTCTGTAATCCCAGCACTGTGGGAGGCCAAGGCAGATGATCACGAGTCCAGGAGTTTGCGATCAGCCTGGCCAACATGGTGAAACCCTGTCTCTATTAAAAATATAAAAATTAGCCGGACATGGTGGTGCGTGCCTATAATCCCAGCTACTCAAGAGGCTGAGGCAGAATTCATTGAACCCGGGAGGTGGAGGTTGCAGTGATCTAAGATTGCGCCAATGCACGCCAGCCTGGGCGAAAGAGCCAGACTCTGCCTCATGAAAAGAAAAAAATAATTATCTAAATTTTAAAAGGAGAAGATTGCCAAAGAAAAAAGGAACATTTATATGTGGATTTTCAACTGTACAGGTGTTGTCTTCCCTAATGCCTGCCTTGTTCAAGGGTGAACTGTAATTTATATAACCAGTCCTATACTGATGAACATTTAGGTTATTTCCAATATTTTGATAGTTCAAAGTTGTAATTAGTAACCTTAAATATGTGTCATCTCATATGTGAGTATACCTGCTGAGTAAGTTTCTAGAAATTGAATTGCTTAGCCATACTTCCATCTTTTGCTTTTGTTTCATTCTGTTACCTGCACTGTCACTTTTGCCTCACCTTCTCCTGACTCTGGCTTTTGTCAGAGGAGGATCATGTTTTTTACAGCTTACTGTCATTTTAGTAAGGTTTGGGAAAGACAGAAATTAGATGGCTCTGTTCAGTTAACATATTTAACCAGAAATTGCTGAAGGCCTCTCTGTGACAGTGTTTAGAGATATTTTGGTGAACATTTTATCTACAGATTAGCTTATAAGGTAGTCTAATAATATGTTCTATTTAAATTCCTTTTTGGTCTCTGGAACACCTTTAACTTGAAGGGGGTAAGATACAAGGTTCAGACTTGAGGTCTCAAGGAGCTCAGAGAGGTACATACCAATTCCTATCCTTTTTGGTTGACCTAACAACTGAATTAGTTACAACCTAAAAGTCAACTGAAACATCTTGATGGGTGTGGGACAGGCAAGGAAGTTTTCTAAACAAACCAAAAATACAAGGGCCCTAAGGCAGTGTGGAGGATGTCTGCTGCTTTTTAGCTCACTATGATTTATTCTTTCTTCTAGTAACACTTCGATTTGGATGAGATATCCTACCCATGGTGTAGTCTTAAATTCATTTCTAGCTGCTCTCGGATTTGCTTTTCTCTTTCCTTCCCATAATTACCCTTTATTTGGTCTTATTGCAACAACCTCCAAAAGAATTGAAAATAATGGGGGTCCATCCTTTTCTACATCTTCACCTTGAAACAAATTCCAAAGCTTCACCATTACACATTGTGTTAGGCATGGGCAGCACAGCTTCTTTCAGATTAAAATCTTCTTTCCCTAGCTTATAAGGGTGTTTACCAGAAAGCATGTTGAGTTTTGTCAACGCTGTTTCACCATCTATTAAGATAATATGCTTTTTCCCCTTTAATATAAAGAACTTCATGTTTACTAATATTGTAGCAGTCTTGCGAATATTCCTGAGACAAACCCCGACTTGGTCATCGTTTTATCTTTTAGTAGGTTATACTTGCCATTTTATTTGAGTTTTCAAGTGGTATTAAGAGGGCTGTAGATTACCCCACTCCAACCTTACGGTCCAGCCTCATCATCATTTTTTTTTGAGACAAGGTTTCGCTGTAGTTCCCCAGTCTGGAGTGCAAAGGCGCAATCGTGGCTCACTGCAACCTGTATCTCCCGGATTCAGGCGATTCTCCTGCCTCAGCTTCCCAAGTAGCTGGGATTACAGGCACGCACCACCATGCCTACCTAATTTTATACTTTTAGTAGAGACAGGGTTTCGCCATCTTGGTCAGGCTGGTCTTGAACTCCGGACCTCAGGTGATCCGCCCACCCTGGCCTCCCAAAGTGCTGAAATTACAGGCATGAGCCACTGCGCCAGGCTGGTCCATCCTCAATATCTTGATATGTTATGCTAGCCTTGTAAAACATACTGACAAATTAGTTGTCTAATCCAGGCTTCACACGTACTGCTTTTCCAACTGATTCTCATCCACTTGCCATTTCCTCAAGGAAGCTCGATAGCATCTCATTAAATCAACTTCAAAGAACTTGTTCTAACTGGCCGGGCTTGATTAACTCCCTGACCCCTTCTCCAAGGCATTTTCATTGACAGGCTTTTTTTTTGCTTTTGAGACAGAGCCTCGCTCTGTCACCCAGATTGGAGGGGAGTGGCACAATCTAGGCTCACTGCAACCTCTGCCTCCCAGATTGAAGCGATTCTTGTGCCTCAGCCTCCTGAAGACCTGGGACTACAGGTGTGTGCCATCATGTCCAGCTAATCTTTGTATTTTTAGCAGACACAGCATTTTGCCATGTCAGTCTGGCTGGTCTCAAACTCCTGGCCTCAAGTGACCTGCCTACCTCAGCCTCCCAAAGTGCAGGATTACAGGCACGCACCACCATGCCCAGCTAATTTTTTGTATTTTTAGTAGAGACGGGGTTTCACCCCCGTCTGGATGGTCTCGATCTCTTGACCTCGTGATCCACCCGCCTTGACCTCCCAAAGTGCTGGGATTACAGGCTTGAGCCACCACGCCCAGCCTCCTACATTACTTTTTAAATTCCCTTCAATTCCCTCTCCTTTTGCTCCTCACCATCAAATCCTGGCATGTTACAGAAATACTATTTGCCAAATCATCCTATTCTATTTATCTGTTTTCTTTCTTAAGCATTCCAAAGACCTCTCAGCTTATTCTCCTCTTGCCCTAATCCAGAATATTCTTCAATTCCTTTTTTAAAACTAGGTTACCTATTTTTTAATTCTATCTTTAAGCTAGTGACCCACACTTGAAACATACAGAGCCACACTAACGTTAATTGCCACTAGCTTCCTGTAGTGACTTAAAAGTTCTGTAATTTTCATCTATTCCTGTTTCTTTTTTCCATTGAAGTTTTCCCCATTCTCCACTTGGTTTCTCTAGGATTATCACCATCACCCATCATTTTAAGCTTCCAAGAAGAGTCTGATCCTGCCAACTAGTTGAGCCTCACACTGGCTAATCACATTCACTTGAAAAGCTATTGGAAAACAGATTCTCATGCTCCATTCCAAAAACTACTTGTTATTACCAACAGTGCCTACAGTGAGCTTGAGGTACAACCAAGTTTGGGAGTTAAAGCCTCAGCTAGCTCAGTCTAAATACTGTTAAGTTCATTTTCTCCTTGTTTCCTCCAAGGTAGTTAGCAATTGAATAGAAAGAGAACATAAAAACATAGAAATAGACAAATTTTCTACACAGACTCCTTGTATTATTCTAAGTTGTACACAATGTTCAGTAGGAGTTTGAAGTTTATTTAGTCATATGCATAAGTCATGTCTGACAACTGAGAAAATCCTATTTACATAAAGCATCATAGATTAAAAATACATAGTATTTGTACTTTTATACAATAGGGTCCCAGGATTCAAACAAGGAAGCTTAATTCCAGAGTTGGCATTAGGTAGTCATGTACTCTGCTACAAAGAACTAGTGGAGGTAAACTTTGGCAGTAAAATCCTCAACAGTCAAATATTAATGCATTTCATATACCCGGCTTTGCATCTGTAGAGGAAGATACAATTCCTTCAGCACAAGTGCCAATTTCTGACTCTTCCACTTCAGAATCCTCACCAGTTTCTTCTTCAGAATCAAATTCCTGACTATCCAGTGATTCCAAGTTATCCAGAGGTTCACCATTCAGTCTCTTTTAAAGAATAAACCAATATAATTTATTGTAAAAATGTTAAAACCCAAGTTGATCAGCATATTGATAAAGCTGTAATGAGATTTTTTTCGTCTTGTCCCCCAATAAATTGATTTATTAACAGTGTCATATCAAAGTCTCTACCATGCTAGACCACAGTCAGCAAAGTCCAAGTGTTTAATAATTTGCCTTTTTTTTTTAAAGCAATGAAATGATTTCAGAGTATAATTTAAAACAGTTACTTCCCCAAGCAGCTGCAGGGACAACTAGGTGTTCTACATTTCCAGTCAGCTGGAGATCAATACTTTCAAGGCAGTTAGGAGAGCTACGACACTATTTCCAAATGAAATTTCAAACATGAATTCTATCATGGATCTCAAACATAAGGTAACAATTCAGCTACATGAAAAGTTTTGATTTGAAATACTTTCTTCCTATCAGCAAGACAAACTTTTTGCAAACGTGAATAAATAAATTTTAAAACCTTTTTAAGGGCAAGTCTGGTAAAACAACACTCATCAGGCTAATTCTTACAAACACATTAGCCACTTACAAAATTCTTTAGTCAGATAAAACCACCAAACTTATTTAGTGGACAAATTAGCAATTTTATAAATGACAGTCATGTCAAGCTGGCATTAAAACTACCTAAAAATGTGTCAACTATTAAATAATTTTCTATATTTTCCAGGCATAAGTTAATTGCTTTTAATGAACTTTTATTCCCTGCAAGTACTCCTTGCAACTGTCCATCTATTACAGCTCATTTAATTCTCATAACAAGCCTATAAAGTAGTTACCATTACTCTCACTTTATAGATGAGGAAAATGAAGCCCTGACAGGATAAACCCACTCTACCCAGCAAACTTAATGGTGCCAGGAAGAAAATGAAGTCTCAAATCCAGGAAATCTGATTCCAGAGCCCAAACCCTTCAAAGTGATCACACTATACTATCTCAACTTCACAGAAAAACACGTAAATGTGAACCAGGTAACTGTTACATTACCTACCTCTATTAGCTCTGCCATATACTGTACATGTTCTGCTACTTCTGCCAACTCTTTATTCTCCTTTTTCAGGTGGGCGATTTCATTGTCCTTTTGTTCAATTTCTTTATGAAGCTATATTACATAAATAAAGTTCAGTATTCTATAGATTTGCTATGTTATAAATCAAATTGCAGGCCTACAAGTATATAACGTAGAGGACGTGCAGCATAGATTTGACTCTCAACAGGATTCATTTTGTGTGATAATTCCATCAAGAAGCTGCCTTTTTATTTAAACTTTTCTTAAGCCAGTATTAAAGCTAGTTCATGTTGCTCTAATATGCTAAGCAGCAAGAGTAAAACAATCCTGGAATTTAAAAAAAGATACGAATTATACTCAATACATACTTTTTCATTTTCCTTAAGTGCTTCATACAGCGCCTTCCTCCGTTTCTCTGCCACTTCTTTCCAATATTGAGAAGACGGATTTTCTAAAATAATGTTTTACACATAACTTTTAAAAAATCATTACTGTCAAAACCCAGTAATTTCTCCTGTTTCAAAAAAATTTCCAATCTTAGTACCCCCATATTGTTTAGTAACATTAATTTTCAAAAGATTAAATTAGAAAATAAAATCAATATTATTCTATTTTCCCCAACATTTCAAAGATTTCAATCCTTCAGAAGAATTACAACAAAAGTACAATATGTATATATCTTCCAAATAGATTACTGAAGATTTTTGCAACACATTTTTTGTGAGGTTGTATCTTTTTATTTAATGTTGACATTTTTACAAAGTACACATCACTTATTTTGTACACTGTCCTTAATTTTTTATTTGTCTCCATGATCAGATTCAAACTAAACATTTTTTGCAGGAATACCATATAAGTATGTTGTAACCTCAGTGTACCATCAAGAAGCACATGCCAACTTGTCATGATACTGGAGATGTTAAATTTGATCATTTGGTTAAGATGCTATCCACCAGATTTCTGCCTTATAAAGATAACGTTTTTCCTTAGTAATTAACTAATGATCTGTAGAGGAAAATATTTGAGACCGTGTCAATTTCCTGTCCTCCATCAACTTTTTAATTTAAGTTTAATCACACTGATGACTGACATTTCTGGCTTGTATCTTTTACTTCTACGGTGGGTGGAAAACCAATTTTTCACTTATGAAATTCCTTCTACATGTACTAGTTAGCATTATTCTGCAAATAAAAACTTTTCCTACCCCAATTTAAAAGAAAATTTATCAGTATGGACTCCTAGGTCCTTTTTTCCTCAATGTATTATAATCCATTCTTGTCATTATTTATTTTGATGCTCAAATTTTTTCAACCGTAGTCCGTGAGAATCCTTCCAAGATGATGTGTGTTCTTTCAACATGTCCACCCATTTTTGTGTACTTCCTTATTTTCTGTCACAAGATAATCCATGATCACCTAAAGTTTCCCTGCCCCTGACCTGGAATCAGCAATTTCTCCAAGGAACTTTAGTGAAAAATTGTGTTTACAAACCAAGAACTGGATACAGGGTGTGCTCCCTGCTACAGAAGCATAGTTTGTTTCTACTTATTTAGGGGCAGTGCTAAGAAATGTAATACTCTGTAAAAAATCATGAGTTTATACTGATATCCCCAATGCCAATGTAACAACATAATTCTTCCTTTCCTTCTCCCATTCCATATTTGTACTTCCATTTACCACATTATGAACCTGGCTCCCAACAGCACCAACATGTTACTCACTTGTTCAATTCTAAAATGTAACTTTTTTTTTTTTTTCAACATTACACCAATACCACTGCCAACAAATACAATAAAGTTCAAACAACAAATGTAACGAAGTTTGGGATTTCTTTGCAGTTCTTTCAATTCTTACCATATATCCCACTGAGGATAATGTTTTTCACCTGTGGTTATATTAGCAATATGATATATCGTTATTTGTTCTGATATTTAACTTTAGCAGTTTATTTTAACCAATCCATGATTTAATTTTAACCTAATCAAGATGTAAGTGTTACAAATCCTGCTCTTTAATCTACAGGTTTTTTTTGTTTTTTTTTTTTTGAGACAGAGTCTCATTGTGTCGCCAGGTGCCAGGCTGGAGGGCTGTGGCTGATCTCAGCTCACCGCAACCTCCGCCTTGAGGGTTCAAGCAATTCTCCTGCCTCAGCCTCCCGAGCAGCTGGGAATACAAGCGTGCACCACCATGCCCAGCTATTTGTGTATTTTTTAGTAGAGACGGGGTTTTACCATGTTGGCCAAGATGGTCTCAATCTCTTGACTTCATGATCCACCTGCCTCGGCCTCCCAAAGTGCTAGGATTACAGGCATGAGCCAATTTTCCAGCCTATTCATCCATATTTTTATTGGTTTCTTTATGCCACACTCTCCTGGAATATTCAAATTCCTTTCATACCTCAAACTCATTCTCTAAACATTTTTCTTCTCAAAAGCCTATTTCCAAGTCTTATAAAACCCCTTACAAGGCAATCCAATATCAGAGCTGTCATATTAATAACTATCCTTTCCCCCCAACTTTTGTTTTCTTCAAAGAATGGATCTTGACCTGTCACCCAGGCTGGAATGCAGTGGCGCCATCATAGCTCATGTGGCAGCTAACTCCTAGGCTCACATGAGCCTCCTGACTCAGCCTCCTGAGTAGCTAAGAATACAAGCACAAACCACCATTATCAGCTAATTTTTTTTTTACAGATAGCATCTCACTGTATTGTCCAAGCTAGCTTCAAACTTCTAGACTCAAGCCAACCCCCTGCTTCAGCCTCACAGAGTGCTGGGATTACCTGCATGAGCCACTACACCAGGCCTCCTTTTCCTTAACATTTCAACCCCACATGCATCTTGTCAAACAAATCGTCACACACAAAAACATTTGCAGTGTCATTATATTTACAATCATGAAAAATTCTAAATCATTGAAAACATACAAGTATGTTTATATCTAACAGCATCCCTAGATAAGGTAATCAGCAGAATTCATAACAGTATTAACAAATTTTTCCTTATATCATAATTTAAAACTTTAAGACAAAAGTTATGTATTTTTTCATACCTTTAATCATAAGATCATATGCCTCCTGGGTGACTCCTCCAAGGTTTTTATTTTCACTAGATTCTGGGACAATAACCCCAGGGCTGGAAGTTGCAGATGTTAACTGATCATTCCGATGTTTCCTTTTGGACAAGCCTGTGGACAACTATAATGAAAACACTTAACTGTATTTACTTTGATTTAATTAACAAGAAACTAGGTGGTTTTTCATTTATGTATTTAAAAAATAAAATGCATATCTTATCTTTTTTGTATCTCTGAATCTTTAAAAAAGTTATACAATTAAAAATTCTACCAAAATGCATACTAACATTTTAGGAATTTTATTTGCAACAACTATTTTGGATTAGACTATGGTCTACAGCTTAGCTGAAATTATTTATTTATTATTTTTTAAATTTTTAAATTTTTATTTTTATTGAGACAGAGTCTCACTCTGTCGCCCATGCTGGAGTGAAGTGGTGTGATCTCGGCTCACTGCAATCTCCACCTCCCAGATGTAAATGATTCTCCTGCCTCAGCCTCCCTAGTAGCTGAGATTACAGGTGTGTACCACCATGCCCAGCTAATTTTTTCGTGCTTAGTAGACATGGGGTTTCACCATGTTGGCCAGGCTGGTCTTAAATTCCTGACCTCAAGTGATTCACCGACCTCAGCCTCCCACAGTGTTGAAATTACAGCTGTGAGCCACCATGCCCAGCCATAAAATCATTGCTATTATCATTGAGACAGGGTCTCACTTTGTTACACAGACTGTTGCTCAGTGGTGCAAAAGTGGCTCACTGCAGCCTCGACCTCCTAGGCTAAAGCAATTCTCCTGCTTCAGACCCCCAAGTAGCTGGGACTATAGGCGTATGCCACCACACCTGTCTAATTTTTGCATTTTATGTAAAATGGAGTTTTGCCATGTTGCCCAGACTGGTCTCAAACTCCTGAGCTCAAGCGATCCACCCACCACAATCTCCCCAAGTGCTAGGATTATAGGCATCAGCCACCATGGCTGGCCTAAAGTTATTTTTATTGTGTTTAAATATTGTATTTAAATTCAGTATCACAGAAAGGTAACATTTTCATTCTGCCAAAGTCTAAAAATGCTTATCCATGATGTCATTGTTTACATACATGGGTAAAATAATCTAATACTTTATTCTAAAAATATTGAACATTGCTTCTATAAAAGCATTCATAATTTACATCATCATTCCAGTACTACAGGCATTCATTGCAATTTAAAATTTTTTTTTGAGACAGAGTCTTGCTTTGTTGCCCAGGCTACAGGGTGGAGTGCAGTGGTGCAATCTCTGCTCACTGCAACCTCTGCCTCCTGGGTTCAAGTGATTCTCCTGTCTCAGCCTCCCAAGTAGCTGGGATTACAGGTACACACCACCATGCCCCGGCTAATTTTGTATTTTTAGTAGAGGCAGGGATTCACCATGTTGGACAGGTTGATCTCAAATCCTGACCTCACGTGATCTGCCCGCCTCAGCCTCCCAGAGTGCTTGGATTATAGGCGTGAGCCACCACGCCGTGCCCAGTGAACTTCTTCAATTGAACAATTAAAAAAAAAAAATCACTTATTTGGGAAATACATAATTGTTATTTCCAAATTATTTCCAAATTTCAACAATTTATGTGTTTCTGACCAACAAAATAGTAGAAATGTTTTTATGCAGACATTGTGTCACCAGTACCCCGTTTTAGCCATACAGCACATACCTCATTTTCTCTTCCAACAAGAGATCCAGATGCTGAAGGCTGAATCATCTTCAGAGTTCTTCTTGGGACAGAACTATTCTGAAAGTTAAGGTAATTCATTATCTGGTTACTGAGTTGCAATATGGTTATTTAGTTACTGCATTGCTATATGGTTATGTAGGTTACTGAGTTTCTATATAGTGTTACTCTTAATCCTTCTATAATTTGGGGTGGGGAAGAAACAGAACACAAACATTTGGTCTGCTATATAATTTTATAAGGTTACCTATGAACAAGACACTGGTTTAATCAACTGGCAAACTTGTTATTTCCAAAAATTATAATAAAGCTTAAAGAATCCTTAAGAATGAATCATATTACTCAAACTAAACACAAATACAAGTAACTTCTCTCATTTCAATGTATACTCTTGCTATGGTCATTTTGTTAATCATATCTAGTTAAAACACACGTAACAAAATTCCTCAGCTCTCTGAAAAATCGTCTACACAGAAACTAAAAACTTACAGGTACTCTTTTAAAAAACCAAACATTGTAACATTTATGGTATGAACTCACAAAACAGGTAAACTGGGAGAAAAAATCATCTACACTGCAAAATATGTCTTCCCCTAATCAAAAAGATTTATCTCAGACCTCCTTAAGTCATGACTATCCCCCAGATGCTTAAAGGTACTCACCAAAAGAACATAATTTTCCAGAATATACTTTACACAAAATGAAATACATGTGTAACAGACATCCCCCCGTCAATCATTACCTGAGTAGAAGCAGTTCTGCTTCAAGCACATTCATTAGAAGGTGGCTAAATCGTCAGTGCCTGAGGCATACTAAAATACTCACTCTAAAATGCCCAAACTATTGTTTTGGTGAAAATATTGCCTTCCTTGTAATATGTAAATAACTTCCTTTATATTTCATGATCTGAAAGCTCTCTCTTATTTTTGCAAAATATCATTAGTTATACTGCCACCATGGGATAGCAAACAATGGCGAATACTCAAAAAAGGTTAGCAAGAACATGATACCACACCAGCGTGAGAAAGTTACTGATAGCACACAGTACTTCACATGACAAGAGTTCACCTTTCCCACGGTAAAGTTTCTACTGCTGATTATTATCTCACCATTTAACTGAAGGACAAATGCCAGCTACTGTGAGAACAATTACACCAACATTTCAGATATAATTTAGATTATAGATTAGTCAACAGTCTCCAGACAAAAGAAAATGTAACGTTGGAACCTTAATAATAAGAGGTGTTAATTTACTTAAATGCTTGCTGTTAATAATGGTAAAAGAAGCCAGCTACGTTACTGTCACACAAAAAAGACCATTTCCAAGAGTTAACTTTTATTTATATAAGCTTTATAGACTTTGGCCTAAAACAATGTAATATTACTATTATTATTTTCTGTATATAAAGTATGCATCAGAATAACAGACTCTTTTCTTTTTTTTTTTTTTTAAAGTAGAGACGGGATTTCACCATGTTGGCCAGGATGGTCTTGCTCTCCTGACCTCGTGATCAGTCTGCTTCAGCCTCCCAAAGTGCTGGGATTACAGGCATGAGCCTCCGTGCCCGGCCGGAATAATAGACTCTTAAAGCCAGGAAGTTTCCTGTATATTAATGGGTTTTAATCTTTTTTGGAAAACTATCTAATATTCTGTGAATCCTCTCCCTGTAAAGAGTTCACATAAAAGCACATTCACACAGAATTTTGCAAACAACCTGCAAAGATCTAGTTCTAGTCGGGTTCCTCAATTTACAGATGAGTAACCTGAGGCTGAAATGCTAACTAACCCACCCAAGGTCTCAGTTTTGGAGGCAGAACCAAAATCAAACAGAACCTAGTACCTTTATATTCAAGAGAGTTTTATTATAGCTAGTAAACACATTGTAGCTAGTAAACACAAGACTTTTTTAAAAATGTAATCTGCTGGAAGTATATAAATTATTTGGCTGTGATTTGCTTTAAAATAATTCATTGAAGGAAAGGTGGAGTAAATAAGGACATAGATGAAACCAGATTTAGCCATATAGTGGTAACTGCTGAAGTTGGGAAAGGAAATCATTGTAATACTGACTCTACTTTTAAATATTTCAAAAATTTCATAACAAAAACTGTAAATAATCATCACACCCAAAGCACAGTAGGAAGATGTCATCATCCTAAATGGAAGCTAATGGAATCAAATTTACAAACTGTCAATGTGAACTATTATTCAAGAAAAATAATGTAAGAATCCTAAGAAAAGCAAGGCAAATAAATAACCCATCAAAAGATTGTACTTATCAATGGCTTTTAAGTACTCAATTTAGTTTAATATTAATTTTTTATTTTTATTTTTTAAAGATACAGGGTCTTACTCTGTCACCCAGGCTGGAATACAGTGAAGCAATCATAACTACTAAGCTTAAGCAATTCCTCCCACCTCAGCCTCCCAAGTAGCTGGGACTACAAGTGGGTACCACCACACCCTGCTAATTATGGTTGTTTAGAAACAAGGTCTCCCTTTGTTGCCCAGGCTGCTCTCAAACTTCTGAGCTCAATCAATCCTCCTACTTCAGCCTCTCAAGTAGCTGGGATCACCGGCTTGAGCTATCATGGGCATCTGGCTCTTTATTTAATTTAAACCCACAAATTGATAGTTTTCCTGAAGATATGGTCCAATTCCCAGGGTATTCATATAGTTGAAGTTGTGTGGAAGGACCTAGCTAAATTGTAAATTCATTTAGAACCATACATATGAACCTAGTCAAAATTACAAACTCAAAACTAAAGAAATTCTATCCTGTTGTCATAAGAATAAATACTTGGAATAAGATTTCCAGTGAGAGTACCATACAGGGATTCTAATAGTATCGCAAATCCAGTAGGATAGATGGTGATAAATATGGTATACTCTCGAAAAATGTGCAATATTTTGTGTGTAGTCAAAGACACTTAATTCTGAAGATACACACAATGGATTTTAATAAAATCATTTCATGAAATATAGCACAGAAACAAAGCAGTAATAATCTTATACATAGAAATTCCTAAAGATACTTTTGGAATCTTCACAGAGATAATACAAAAAGAAAAGAAAATCCGGAAGAATCTACTAAAAGACAATGAGAACTAATAAACAACTTCAGTAAGGTTTCATGACACAAAATCAAGATACAAAAGTCAGTTATTTTTCTATACAGTAGCAATGATCAAATGAGAATGAAATTAAAGAAACAATTATACTCATAATAACCTCAAAGAGAATACTCAGGAAAAAATTTAACATAAACAGTGTAAAATTCATGCTCTAAAAACCACAAAATACTGTTGAAAGACCAAAGTAAGAGACATCCCATATTTGAGTCAGACTTAATATTCAACTATAATTAATTTTTTAAAAACGTTCTCTATTGTTACTCGTCCTCTGATTAACTCAAAGCTTCCAGAAATTACAGCCAGGCTAAATTTGGCTAAATGATATCAAAATACTTTTAACCCCATGCTTTCTACAAAAAAGTTAGTTATTCAATCACATACCTTTATATTCTCTTTGATTTCTTCCTGTTTCTGCTTCATACTGGGATTCATTGTGTAGATGGTGAAGCACAGAATACTAGTAATTAAAAAACAATATGGTTTGCCACGCTGAAGATGGAGTCTAGGTTTGTTTAAAATACAATCGTAAAACTAATACCACTGTACAGTAGAAATATTATGTTTTCTCACTTAATCGAAACTCAGCCCTGTCGATGACTAAGGTGACTAAGGTTAATCACTCTCCGTATCTAATTTTACATATATATACGCACATAATTACGTCTGAAAAATGAAACTCATGTATTTTAAACAAATGTTAAAAATCGGTTTAAAGTTTCTAAACATGTCCTACATTAAATACAGGGCTCCCAAAGATCTGAGAAATAGTAACAAGAAATAGCAAAAAACAGTAACAAGCAAACAAAAAAAACCTGATACTTGGGTGTGCCGAGGTCCACCCCTACAGAGCAGCATCTTCTTTCCTGCTTTAAAGACAGATTTAACAACCTCGGCTCTGACAGTAACTTAATATTGACTTAGTATCTGGTCAGATGAGATCACGCATTTACATTCGCAGGTCATGTTTAACCACCAACGTGAACTGAAGGACTAACAAGCAATGAAGAAGGAAAAAGATAAACGGGGATATATGTAATGTGGTTAACTAGACCACAGGACCAAACTCAACAAACTCAGCCATCTGAACCGCTCCTCCGCGGCCCACAAGCCCCTGGCCCCCGCCGTGCTGTGCCCGTGCCTCGCCAACAGCTCCCTAATTGCTGTGGCCATGCCTTTACTCAGTGCAGCGGCTTTTCTAACATTAGTACATTTTACGTGGTGCCCTGGCACGCGCACACACACACGCAAACAAAAAAGCTTAGGAAAGGCCGGGCGTCGTGGCTCACATCTGTAATCCCAGCACTTTGGGAGGCCGAGGCGGGCGCATCACCTGAGGTCAGGAGTTCGAAAGCAGCCTAGCCAACACAGTGAAACTCCGCCTCTACTAAAAATACAAGTTAGCCACGTGTAGGTGTTTGCCTGTAGTCCCTGCTACTCGGGAGGCTAACGCAGGAGAATCGCTTGAACCCGGGAGCTGGAGGCTGCAGTGAGCCGGGATCCCACCACTGCACCCCAGCCTGGGTGACAGAGCGAGATTCCGTCTCAAAAACAAAGCAAAAAAAGAAACAAACAACAACAACAACAAAAACAGCTTAGGAAACCAAACAATCTAATTTGTAGGGGCATCCTGCTGTTTTCCACTTTATTTCATGTTAAAAAGCTGGTTGGGCTCCGGTAAACAGACCCCCGGCAATGTTTTTCAAACTGCGGGTCGCGGGCCCGGGCGGTGACTTCGGAATTACGTAGTGGGTCGTGAGCAACACTGCTTAGAAACATGCAACTGGACAGATGGAACTGAAGAGACGAGAAACGCTGCTTCGATCTGCGTCTCACTTGGCTAGATGGTTGCGATGTAAAACGTACCTTACCATGAAAAAAGCTGAAAACCACTTATCAAATGAGTCTAATCCTTGACAGGTTTCCCACACCCGACAGCAACCTCGCACCCGGACTTGCCGGCTATTCTCCAGTTCCTTTAACAGCTACACTAAAAACCCTCGCACAGGACAGGGTGCGTGCGAAACCCGTTATCAACAAAGCCGGTATCCGCTGAATGGGAGACGCCGGACTCAGCGACCTTTTCCCATGAGCCAAATTTACAGATCCCTCAGATCAGGACCAGCCACTTAACTGCCAAGAGGATGGGACGTTCCGCCTCATCCCCACCCACAGCCAAGCACGCCCAGGCTGAGTCCCTAAACCCGGACCCAGCCAGCTAGTCCCGCAGCGCCGGCGACGGGGCGGGCGGTGCGGTCCCGCGCGCCCGAGCCTACCAATCGCGGCGCGCGCCTCGGGAACGTCGCCCGCCAACCAATCGGGAGCGCGGAAGTGAGAGCGCGCCAAAACCGACCCAGCCAATGAGGCAGTCCCTCGAGTCGCCTCCCTACCCTGCCCCGGCTCCCGCGACCGTTCAACAACCCTTCGGCCCTTACCCCTGCCGTAGCTCCGCAGCTGTCAGAGGAGGATGCGGCTTCGGCTGCTGGCAGGAGCCAAAGCGAATCTTCTAGGGGCCGTGCGCTTTGCGTCCCTGCGTACCCACCCCCTGCCAACTCTTTCACACTTACGGGGTGGAGACGCTCAACCCTCGTAACGGACGCAGGTAGCTGTGGCAGCGGCACCACGAAAAAGGCCGCAGCTCACCTACGCTGATCCCCACGGTAGCTGGAGTGGCCGACGCTCGCTGCAGTAAAGCCCTTCTAACTCCGCTGGCCCGCTCGGGACGACCACGTGACCGCCCGACGCAGACGAGGGGCGGGGCCTTTAGAATCCCGCGAATGGCCTCTCCCCTCCGCCCCGCCCCTTCCTGCGTCTGCGCGGTCAGCGGTAGCGTGTACTAGAGGACGGCGCAGGCTGGGAGGTCTGACTTTGACCCGCCCCTCCGATCCTGCGCTCGGAACTTCCTTAAAATGCAAAGTTTTAGCCCTTAACCAAAGGCAGAAAGATTTGCCTCCATTAGTCGTTAACACCAGAAGAACAAAATACTGAATTTTCATATATGTATTAATGTATACTGCACGACATGTATTTGTGTGAAGCCCTGGCTCCACGGACTCGTACTAGGAACTTTTATATTTTGATTTTTTGTGTTTTGACTATGTTGTGGTGCAATCGCAGTTGTTCAGGGAGACCGCGATCACTTGATCCTGCTGCTGTTCACGGAGCGCCTACTACGTGCCAGTTACTGCTGTTCTAGGCACTGAAATTACAACTGCTGCTGCAAGTTAAAGGAGCAGAAAAAACTTGGTAATAATTACGTTTAGCCTTTCCTTATTTCATAAAATTATCGGCCAGGCACGGTGGCTCACGTCTGTAATCCCAGCACCTTGGGAGCCCGAGGCGGGTGGAGCCCCTGAGGTCAGGAGTTCGAGACCAGTCTGACCAACATGAAGAAATGTCTCTGCTAAAAATATAAAAATTAACCTGACGTGGTGACTGACGCCTGTAATCCCAACTACTCGGGAGGCTGAGGCAGGAGAATCGCTTGAACCCGGGAGGTGGAGTTGCAGTGAGCCGAGATCTGGCCACTGCACTCCAACCTGGGCAACAGAGCGAGACCGTCTCAAAAAAAAAAAAAAATTATCAGACGAGTGCCCTGTGAACAAAGTACGTTTGGGCACACTGGAGTCCAGTCAGAGCTTTTGTTTACAACTACCATAGATATTAGCACAAGCCTGTTTTCCCATTTCTTAACTTTTCGTGGGAGTAACATTCTCACAGGGAGGTTGGAGATCAGCCTGGCCAACTTGGTGAAACTGTCTCTACTAAAAATACAAAAATTAGCCAGCATGGTGGTGCACACCTGTAATCTCAGCTACCCGGGAGGCTGAAGCAGGAAAATCCCTTGAACCCAGGAGGTGGAGGTTGCAGTGAGTAGAGATCACACCACTGCACTCCAGCCTGGGTGACAGAGCAATAGTCTGTCTCAAAACTACAAAAAAAAAGGAAGAAGAAGAAGAAAGTATATTTATAAAGCTGACAATACATTGACTAGAAAACTATCAAAAGACTGGGGTTTTTGTCACCACCAACATGTTAAAAAAAAAAAAAGACTGGTTTTACAGAATAAGAATTCTAGTTAGTGGTAAGCATAAGCAGTATGTTGTCTGAAACACCAACTCTAGTAAATAGTAAATCTAAAGTAGTAAATCTAACTTCCACAGTTTGTTCATTCATTCATGATAAACATAAAGCTTATAGTTCCTCTTCTCGATATTAAGGAGTATTTTTATTTTGGGTTTCATAGAAGTCAGTGATTCTGTGAAGTGTATTATTTATAAAAGACATTTTGGTCTGCTAGTTGTTATATCTTTGTTTTAAAGAAAATCTCTTTGTTCTAATTAACTCACAAACAATAAAATCACAACAGCTGGTTTAAGGAGGCCACCAAAACATTTCCCTAGACCCAAATTCTATACCATCTAAGTGAAATTCTACCCAGTAGGAAAATCTTCCATCGCAATTCTGAAGCCAGGAAGCTGTGAATGACAGAGAACAGGTTTAAATGATGGTTTTACACTTTATACCTTCACTATCAATTATGCTTTTATGCTAAATTAACTTGGTCATGAGAGCCAGTTTTCCATTTCTTCAATTTGAACTTTTTGATTAGGCTAATCTTCCTCTGTCTCTGCACGTCTCTATGTCCAAATTTCCCCATTTTATAAGCGCACCAGTCAGGCTGCATTAGGGCCCATCCTAATTGACTTCATTTCAATTTATTACCTCTGAAGTATTAAGACAACAACATGTGAATTTGGGAACACAATTCAACCTATAACAGAAAGCTTTTCAGCTTTTCCATTCTCCGTGGTAGTAAACAGCACAGACTACCACCCGTGCAGTTCTGCCATTTGTGTGGACCTTTTCCTTTTTATGGTCATTACATTTTAACTTTATTGTCTTTGAAGTTAAAGGGATCCTATGTGCTAAAGGCCTTTCAAGAGGCGAAAAGCTTCTCGCTTTGAAAGTCTGTTTATCATGTTCATAATGAAACATAAGAATAACTTCTGAGGAAGTTCTGATATATGAGATCCAGATTTGATTTGATTTGATTATTTTTATTATTATCGAGATGGAGTCTCACTCTGTCGCTCAGGCTGGAGTGCAGTGGTACGATCTAGGCTCACTGCAACCTCCACCTCCCACGTTCAATTGTTTCTCCTGTCTCAGTCTCCCGAGTAGCCTTTCCTTTCTTGATAAACTTACTTTCACTTTATGGACTTGTACTGAATTCTTTCTTGTGCAAGATCCATGAATCCTCTCTTGGGGTTTGGATTGGGACCCCTTTCCTGTAACACCAGCACTCTGGGAGGCCGAGGCAGATGGATTACCAACCTGGCCAACATGGCAAAACCCATCTGTATTAAAAGTACAAAAAGTATCCAGGTTTGGTGGCACGCACTTGTTATCCCAGCTACTCGGGAGGCTGATGTAGGAGAAACACTCGAACCCAGGAAGCAGAGGTTGCTGTGAAACAAGATTATGCCACTGCACTCCAGCCTGGGTGACAGAGGGAGACTCCATCTCAAAAAAAAAAAAAAAAAAAAAAATCTTGAGGTAGAGGAAAGGCTTAAGATTGGCCAAAGGGCAAGTAAGTGGCCGGACTTGTGTTCAGGAAGCCGAAAGAGGACTTCGGGGTATACGGCTTCTCAATACAGGAAAAAGCTTGGTCAAGTAAGCTGCATTACCTTCCCCACTCTCAAAGCTCTTGGGAGTAGGTTTCCAGTCTCCAGTAAGAGAATGATTCTATTCTACATTTTTGGTGAAATTATTATCAGTTGAGTAAAATATCCCAGGTTGCATATAACAGACATAAACTGATTAACTTAAAAAAGGGAAAGTTGGCTGGGCACGGTGACTCACGCCTGTAATCCCAGCACTTTGGGAGGCCGAGGTGGGTGGATCACGAGGTCAAGAGATTGAGACCATCCTGGTCAACATGGTGAAACCCCATCTCTACTAAAAATACAAAAAAATTAGCTGGGCATGGTGGCACGTGCCTGTAATCCCAACTACTCAGGAGGCTGAGGCAGGAGAATTGCCTGAACCCAGGAGGCGGAGGTTGCGGTGAGCCGAGATCGCGCCATTGCACTCCAGCCTGGGTAACAAGAGCGAAACTCCGTCTCAAAAAAAAAAAAAGGGGGAAAGTTGGCCAGGCACGGTGGCTAACATCTGTAATCCCAGCACTTTAGACGGCTGAGGTGGGCAGATCTCTTCACTTCAGGAGTTGCAACCAGCCTAGGCAACATGGTAAAACCTGGGCGCTGTGGCTCACGCCTGAAATCCAGCACTTTGGGAGGCCAAGGTGGGTGGATCACCTGAGGTTGGAGTTCAAGACCAGCCTGATCAACATGAAGAAACCCCATCTCTACTAAAAATACAAAATTAGCCAGGAATGGTGGCGCATGCCTGTAATCCCAGCTACTTGAGAGGCTGAGGCAGGAGAATCACTTGAACCCCGGGAGGGTTGAAGGTTGTGGTGAGCTGAGATAGTGCCATTGCACTCCAGCCTGGGCAATAAGAGCAAAACTGTGTCAAAAAAAAAAATTAATACAAAAGTTATCCTGGCGGCCAGGCATGGTGGCTCACACCTCTAATCCCAGCACTTTGGGAGGCCGAAGCAGATGGATCACAAGGTCAAGAGATTGAGACCATCCTGATCAACGTGGTGAAACCCTGTCTCTACTAAAAATACAAAAATTGGCTGGGCATGGTGGCACGCACCTGTGGTCCCAGCTGCTCAGGAGGCTGAGGCAGGAGAATGGCTTGAACCCAGGAGGCGGAGGTTTCGGTGAGCCGAGATCACGCCATTACACTCCAGCCTAGGTAATGAGTGAAACTCCATCTCAAAAAAAAAAAAAAAAAAAGAATTATCCTGGCATGGTGGCACATATCTGTAGTCCCAGTTACTCAGGAGGCTGAGGTGTGAGGATCCCTTGAGCCCGAGAAGTTGAGGTTGCAGTGATCCAAGATCACAACATGGCACTCCAGCCTGGGTGACTGAATGAGACTCTCTGCCTCAAGTTAATTAATTAATTAGTTAATTAATTAAATGGGAAAATTCACAGGGTATAAAGGGAAGAAATTGTGGGGACAACTCTGCATCTCCAGGATCCTGCCATTAGTGTAATGCAGTTCCAGTGATAGTCTCTGGGCCTCAGTGGTCCACATTTCAAAGTCCTGGGAAAAGAAGCTGATCTTCTTAGCTTGGATCAGGTGGTTCAATAAACTCTGGCTGAAACATGTATGCACATAGGGAGAGGGCGGCACACTGTCCCACAGACATGCTGTTACCCCACCTCTCCGCCAGGTATGGCAGCTGTTCCTGAAGAAGAGTGGATGGCTGCTACCCTCAGCAGGTCTCCTTCAGAAATTAAAAAGCGTAAAATCACCACAGTTGGAGGATGGAGATAAAATGACTCAAGAAAAGCTCAGAAGTAAAATGACTAAAAAAAAATACTCAAAAGAGAGTGGACATTTTGGGCCAAGAAGATTCTTTAGTTGTTGGGCTCTAAACCTGTCAGTTACCTCTACTCTGCAAAGCAGATGAACATGGAGATGTTCCTCACAAAAAAGAAACTTGGTGACTAGCACAGAAAGAGTAAGCCTCAGTATTGAAACTAGGAAGTGTAAGGACACACTTGAAGCTATCAGAAAGAGTGGAGGCCAGCCAGGAGCTGTGGCTGACTCCTGTCATCCCAACACTTTGGGAGAATGAGGCGGGTGGACACTCAGGGCAACATAGTGATACCTCGTCTCTGCAAAAAATACAAAAGTTAGCCAGGTGTGGTGGCACATGCCTGTAGTCCCAGCTACTCAGGAGCCTAAGGGAAGAGAACTGCTTGAGCCAGAGAGGCAGAGGTTGCAGTGAGCTGAGATCGTGCCTGGGCAACAGGAGTAAAACCTTGTCTTAAAAAAAAAAAAAAAAAAAAAAAAAAAGGCCGGGCGCAGTGACTCAAGCCTGTAATCCCAGCATTTAGGGAGGGCGAGATGTGCAGATCACTTGCGATCAGGAGTTCAGGACCAGCCTGGTCAACATGGTGAAACCCCGTCTCTACTAAAAATACAAAAAAATTACCCAGGCGTTGTGGTGTAGGCCTTTAGTTCCAGCTGCCCGGGAAGCTGAGGCAGGAGAATCGCTTGATCCGGGAGGCGGAGGTTGCAGTGAGTTGAGACCGCACCCTTGCACTCCAGTCCGGGCACAGAGCCAGACTCTGTCTAAGAACGACAACAACAAAAAAACCCATAAAGGCTACATCTGAAACTAATGAAAATAGAAATTGGTTGCGGCTACTTAAGAGTGTAAGGAACAGAATGGGAAGACAGTGCAGCCGTTACAGGTATGAGCCACCATGCCCGACCTCATTTTTAACTTTTGAACTATTAAATGTTTTATAAAATGCAGGGGTTTGTCTTTGTTGTTTTGCTTTGTTTTTTGAGACAGAGTCTTACTCTGCCACCCAGGCTGGAGTGTAGTCGTGCCATCTCAGCTCACTGCAACTTCCGCCTCCCGGGTTCAAGGGTTTCTCATGCCTCAGCCTCCCTAGTAGCTGGGATTGCAGACGCCCGCCACCACACCTGGCTAATTTTTGTCTTTTTAGTAGAGACGGGGTTTCTCCATGTTGGCGAGGCTGATCTCCAACTTCTAACCTCAGGTGATCTGCCCACCTCGCCCTCCCAAATTGCTGGGATTACAGGCATGAACCACTGCTCCTGGCCAAAATGCAGTCTATTTTGAAATGTTTCTTTAAAAATAAGATGGCCTCAGCACTTTGGGAGGCTGAGGTGGGCGGATCACTCACTTGAAGTCAAGAGTTTGAGACCAGCCTGGCCTATATAGCAAAACCCATCTCTACTAAAAATACAAAAATGAACTGGGTGTGGTGCTGGGTGCCTGTAATCCCAGCTACGTGGGAGGCTGAGGCAGGAGAAGGGCTTGAACCCAGAAGGCAGAGATTGCAGTGAGCTGAGATTGCCCCACTGCACTCCAGCTTGGATGACAGAACAAGCGACAGAACAACTCCGTCTCAAAAAAATCAATTAACTAATTAATTAAATAAAAATAAGATGGATGGATAGAGACAGAGATGTATAGGTAGATGCAATAAAGAAGATATATTAAAATGTTGACAGTAGAATCTAGGTAGAATCTAAGTGTTTAGTGTAAAAAACTTTTAGTTTTCCTCCATGCTTGAAATATTTATTTTTATTGGAAAAAAATAAGAATGGATGAAAACAGCAAACCCTAAAACAATCCTAACTGTGTAGCAAATTGATAATGTAACCACACAGAGAAAAGAATTTATTGAAGGGCCAGGCGAATGGCTCACGTCTGTAATCGCAGCACTTTGGGAAGCCGAGGCAGGAGGATAGCTTAAACCCAGGAGGTCAAGACCAACCTGGGCAACATATAATGACACCCTGTCTTTATAGAAAATACAAAAATTAGCCAGGTGTGCTGGCACACACCTTTGCCCCAGCTGCTCTGGAGGCTGAGGCAGGAGTGCAGGGCTTCGGTGAGCTGCACTGCAGCCTGGACAACAGAGTGAGACCCTGTCTCAACAACAACGAAGAATTTATTCAAGCATATTTTGAAGACATAATTCTGTAACTCTCTTAGTGGGATGTATTATCAGGACAAAAAAAATCTCAAAGAAATTTTGAACTTTTCTTATCAGAAATCGTTGCTGACTTCACGATAAGAGGTCAGCCAGAACTCCGAAGTACAGTAAATACCAGGCCAATAGAATTCTTCCTGAACTCACCTGTTTAGATTCAGTTTCAGAATGTTAGTAGCCTTATTCATAATTTACCAAGAAATATCGATGGCATGTAGTTCCGTGAAGAATTCTGTACTGCCCACTAGGTGGCAGTGCTATCTAATTATAAGCAGACCTTTAATTTGAAAGAGTCATTCATCTAACAACCCATATTGATCTTTCTCACCTACGAGCAAACTAGACTTTCATGAATATCTGCGTAATGTTCTTCAGAATTTTAATATAAAGAAAAAAAGATACTATTTTCCCACACAAGGACTATATTCAATCAAACTCAAAATCACTGGATTGGTAGGAACCTCCAGAAATCAGCTAGTCCCTTTGTCCACTTCCAAACAGAATAACCCTCCTATTCTGTAAGTTTTTCTTTGCCTGGGAGAGATGACATTTCTCAAAGTTCTAGTCCAACATTTAGCGTAAAGTCATGTGGTTTATTCAGTCATTCTTCATAAAGCAAACAATTTCTGAGCAATTGACATTTGCCAGGTAGGGGGTTAGGTACGGAGGGTATGATGGTGTCACAGACACACCGTCCTGCTGCCCTCCAAAAGCTTATTGTCCATTGCCCTGCCTATTGGCCCTCTTGGGAAAACGGAAACATTGGTGTAGGTCCTAGTGGCTTGGTTTGTTCTACTCTTCTCAGCTCAACCAGAGGAGAAATCCTCTAAGAAAAGGAGGCCCAGTGGGGAGGAACAGAAAAGTACATTTAATGGTTATTAGAAGACAACACGGGACATGCAAGAGAACAGGTAAAAGGTATGACGCACCCAGGAGAAGGAAGTCTTAGGAGTAGTAGAAAAGTTTCCCAGATGAAGCCGACATCTAAACTGATGTGTGAAGGATAAGTAGGAGCTAGACAGGCAGGGGTCAGATGAAATGGAAGGAGAGATGGAGGCCTCTGCAGGCTGCAGAAGCTGGAGGGAGAAAGATAGCATCCTATTTACATCTGTCTCCCCAGCGCACGGCACCGCATCAAGCACACAACAGACTTATCTTAAACAGAATGCACTAATTCTGACCCTTACTCTGCTGCTATCACAACGAGACCCTGGAAAGATTACTCCACTTCTTGGAGCCTTGCTGTCCTCACTCTGAAGGTGAATGAGATCACTCAGGAAGACTGTGGAGAAGGAGATAAAAGGGCTCAGGACGAACCCGAGGACCACTGACACTTAAAAGACAGGCAGAGAAAAAAGAAGTAGCCAGGGACGCTGCGAAGCAGGAACCCGAGAGGCAATACACACCAGGAGAGTGTGGCATCTCGCATGTGAGCATTTTAAGAAATCAGCAGGCCATGCACAGCGGCTAAGGCCTGTCATCCCAGCACTTTGGGAGGTTGAAACAGGCAGATAACTTGAGGCCAGAAGTTTCAGACCAGCCTGGCCAACATGGTGAAACCCTGTCTCTACTAAAAATACAAAAATTAGCCAGGTATGGTGACACGCACCTGTAGTCAGGTACTCAAGAGGCTGAGGCACAAGAATCACTTGAACCAGGGAGGCGGAGGTTGCAGCGAGCCAAGATCACACCACTGCACTCCAGCTTGGGCAACCGAGCAAGACTTTTTTCGAAAAAGAGGACCAACTGTCAGAAGTCGAGTAATAATAAATATGAAAAACAGTCCAATAGTTTATTAATAAAAAGTAGCTGTTGGACTTTGTGAGAGAAGGTCAGCAATACGGTGGGTGCAAGGGTCACACTGCAGTGGGCTGGAAATACAGCAGTGAGTGAACCCACAGAGTCAGCAAATACAGAAACCCCTTTAAAGAAACCTGCACTGAAGCCAAGTCAAGAGAGGAAAACATTTAAACATGATTGAGCATTTTCAATTGTTGCTGCAAAGGAGCCAGGAGATAGGGAAAGGTTGAAGGTGGTGAGGAAGAGGTAGGCAAGGCTGTGGAACAAGTGTGGCATTTGAGAAGGCAGGAGAGCACAGGAGTGAACACAGCTGTACTGGAAGAAGGACCCCAGAGGTGTGCTGAGCTTATTAGACACGCACCCAGAGGATAATTTTTAACACACAAACCCCACTCTATGACAAAATTATCTTCAGAAATAATCATGAAGAAAATTCTAGAAAGTAAAAGCAGAACGTGACATTTTTCTGTTTTTGAACTCTCTACGTATAATTATGTGAGTAAAAAAAATGTTTAATAGAAAGTCACAAGCTGGGCATGGTGGTGTGTGCCTGTAGTCCCAGCTACTCAGGAGGGTGAGGCAGGAGGATCCCTAGAGCCAAGGAGTTTGAGGCTATAGTGAACTATGACCATGCCACTAAATTCCAGTGTGACAGAGAAAGACCTTATCTCTTAAAAAAAAAATTACAATACAAAAAAGAAAATAATAATGCATTAATACTTTTGTGTTACAGGAAAAAGATAAAACGTAGGGAATTACTAAATCATGCCACTGATATGGACATGTTCATGAGTCGTTAGTGGTTTTTTTTGTTTGTTTGTTTGACATGGAGTTTCACTCTTGTTGCCCAGGCTGGAGTGCAATGGCATGATCTCGGCTCACCGCAACCTCCGCCTCCTGGGTTCAAGCAATTCTCCTGCCTCAGCCTTCAGAGAAGCTGGGATTATAGGCATGCACCATCATGCCTGGCTAATTTTTTGTATTTTTAGTAGAGATGGGGTTTCTCCATGTTAGTCAGGCTAGTCTTGATCTCCTGACCTCAGGTGATTCGCCCGCCTCAGCCTCCCAAAGTGCTGGGGTTACAGGTGTGAGCCACCGTGCCCGGCCGAGTCATTAGTTTTAAATAACAATAACAAATGTTACTATAAAACAACTTTATTGAAACTCAATAAAATATTTCAAGTATGAACTAAAATTTTTTCTTTTCAGACAAAATACCACAACTCTCACTTCAAATTCTTTGTTTCAAACCTTAAGCACAATATATATTCCAGGTGGTCACATACACAACGACAGAATTGAAATAAGTTCTTTCTCCATTTTTATAGTCTCCGCACTTTCATTGTTTATTTTGTATCAAGTGCACAAAAGCAGAAATAGGTTGGGTGCGGTGGCTCACCACTGTAATCTCGGCAATTTGGGAGGCCAGGGCGGGTGGATCACTTGATGTCAGGAGTTCGACACCAGCTTGGCCAACATGGTGAAACCCCATCTCTACTAAAAATACAAAAATTAGCTGGGCGTGGTGGCAGGCACCTGTACTCCCAGTTATTCGGGAGGCTGAGGCAGAAGAATCACTTACACCTGGGAGGTGGAGGTTGCAGTGAGCTGGGATCACGCCACTGCATTCCAGCCTGGCAACAGAATAAAACTCCGCTTAAAAAAAAAGGAAGAAGAAAAGAAAGGCAGAAATATAGTAACACAGGGAGCAGATACAGGAACTTCACCCAGAGTGAACTAAACAATTCCATTAGAAACTTAGGCTGAGGCTGGGTTTATTGGAGCCAACTATGTAACAGAGTTCTCTAAATTACCTTCCATGTACAATGCAATGTTTATTAAAGGTGGAATAATAAATAAGTGCCAATTTCAAGCTAACACACTGATTTAATCCATTTATGTAGCTATAAAAGAATACCTGAGGCTGGGCAATTTACAAAGAAAAGAGGTTTATTTGGCTAACAGTTCTCAAGCTGCACAGGAAGCATGGTGTCAGTATCTGCTTCTGGTGAGAGCCTCAGGCTGCTTCCATTCATGGGGAAGGTGCAGGTGAAGCTGAGAACTGCTGTGTAGTGATCACATGTGAGAGAGGAAGTGAGAAAGAGAAGGGTGGGGAGGGGAGAAGGTGCTGGGCTCTGGAAGTGATGGGGGGGAGAGGAGAAGGTGCTGGGCTCTTTTTAACAGCCTGCTCTTGATGGAGCTATAGAGTGAGAACTCACTCACCGCCCCCCCACCCCACCCAATTAATCTATTCATGAGAGATCTGCTCTAATGGCCCAAGCATCTCCCAGTAGGCCCCACCTTGAACACTGGGGACCAAGTTTCAGCATGAGATTTGAAGGGGTGAAACATCCAAACCATAGCACATATGTATGAAGACAGTAACCACTGCCATTGTGCAGAATTGACCAGCAAAACATTGTGTACAGGCATTAGTGATGGCAGTGGCTGCTGTCATCATGCCGGCTGCAGCAGGGAGGCACCTCACGGACTGCATACTCCATGCAACTGGTGGGAGCTACAACCTCCTGGGTGGGGCTACAACTGCCCACACTCTGGCTGTGGATGGGAGTCTCCCTGTACTCTTGGAGGGGGCCAGGAGCAGGCAGCATCTGCCCTCTTGGGTGCAGCTGCAACCGCCCAACCTGTGGCTGCAGACCTGGGCCTCCCTCTTTACAGAGCAAGCAGGAGGCAAGGAAAAGCAGGAATTCTGACCCTTCCAAGTTGGCAGGCAGGAGCTTTGCTGGTGCAGCTGTGGCTGCCCTCCCAGGCTCAGGACCTAGGCATTTCTTCAGCCTATACCCTCAGGGGCCTGGGATGTCCCCTCCCCCAACCCTGCTCCCCTTGGGGGCATGGGATACTCCCCTTGGCCCTATCCCATCCCTGCAGGCTCAGGGGTTTCTGCTCTCCCTGCCTGGCCTCTCTCTGCTCCTGGTGCCGGCTCTGATCTCCTAGCAGGGTTGGGGTTCAGCTCTGGGGCCATGCATGGCAGCAGCAGGAAGATTAATTCCTGAGCCAAAGGGGGTGGGTTCCCAATAAGGCCCCACCTTCAGTCCAGGGAGGGCCTGAAGGCTGAGGTCAGGCTGCCAGTCCCTTGGATCAGAATGGGGACTTGTGGTGCCTTTTCCCGGGCTGTCCATGGCTGCCTGCGGACCAATTGGCATGCACCTCCTCCTCTCTGAGGTCCATAAAAGCCCTGGGCTCAGCTGGAGCAAAGCAGAGGATGGCCAGAGAACTAAGAGAGCAGAGAAAGGATGGGATGACCCGCTGTACAGAGGACTCTCTCTCTCTGCTGGTAGCTGGAGGCGATGGGGCAACCAGCTCCAGAGAGGATGACTCTCTTTTCTGAGAGCTGCAGAGACTGCTGGCAGAGAGGACTACCCTCTCTGCTGACAGCTTTGGTGACCGGCAGAAATGTGCAAATCATCTGTCTGCAGAGAGGAGCTCTTCTCTCCAGGGCCTTCTCTCTAAGATGGCCGAACACTCTATGGGGTGACCTGCCTACAGAGAGGAGCTACACACTCCCACTCCTCTGAGCTATTCTAACCCTAAACAAAACTCTTATTCAGTTTTCATTTGTCTGCATACCTCATTCTGGATGCACCATACCCACAGATGTTTCCGGTCAGAAAAATTAACACCCCAGAGATCCTGTAACAGTACCGTACTTATCCACTATGCTTTAGTATGGCAAGCAATGGTTTTTATGATGGTTTTATTATGGCAATGGTTAAGAGCAGATAAATTAATCAGTTTCGTTTAAAAATCTCCACGGACGGCCGGGCGCAGTGGCTCACGCCTGTAATCCCAGCACTTTGGGAGGCCGAGGCAGGTGGATCACGAGGTCAAGAGATTGAGACCATCCTGGTCAACATGGTGAAACCCCGTCTCTACTAAAAATACAAAAAATTAGCTGGGCGTGGTGGCGCGTGCCTTAATCCCAGCTACTCAGGAGGCTGAGGCAGGAGAATTGCCTGAACCCAGGAGGCGGAGGTTGCGGTGAGCCGAGATCGCGCCATTGCACTCCAGCCTGGGTAACAAGAGCGAAACTCCGTCTCGATTAAAAAAAAAAAATCTCCACGGACGTCACACATCTAATTTCCTGCACCTGGAGCAGACTGCTCCAACCCCTCCTCCCCTTGGTAGGCCACTCCAACTTCAGCTGTGGCAGAAAAACAAGCCTAAAGGAAGCTAGCAAGAGCAAACTTGGCCTGGAGGTAGGAGCAAGGTCAACCATCAAGAATGAGGGAAAACTGGTTCTAGGTCAGGACTACGGTTGAGCCTGCATTTATTAGAGCCCCCAGACTGCAAGATGCGTGCATTTATTAGAGCCCTCACAGACTGCAAGATGCGTGCATTTATTAGAGCCCTCACAGACTGCAAGATTTGTGCATTTATTAGAGCCCTCACAGACTGCAAGATGCGTGCATTTATTAGAGCCCCCAGACTGCAACATGCGTGTGGGATTAGAGCCCCACAGACTGCAAGATGCGTGCATTTATTAGAGCCCCCACAGTCTGCAGGATGCATGCATTTATTAGAGTCCCACAGACTGCAAGATGCGTGTGGGATTATATGGCAAGCGTGCACAGGGCTTAGAAATAGGATAGACCCCCTTAGCAGCTGACCAGTCACTGTGTGCCCTTGTCCTTCTAAAACTGAGGTTAACAGGAGACCTCAGAAAATTGAATGACCCTAGTTTTGGAAAGCTCCCTTTTGGAGGCCCCATAGGCGTTTGTACTCACTAAAAGAAAGTCTGATGAAAAGTGTCAGCCAATATTCACTGCAACAAGCATCTGTATTGGGCGCAGTTCCCCATGGACCTCTCTGAGTGGGAGGAACTGCTTTTGAGCTGGGCTGCCTTGACTCCTGACTGGGGCAGTGAGGTTGGCTTACAGCAAGGAGCACAAACCGTAAGTATTTTACCTAGAAAGCTTAGTAGTTAGGACGATAGGCTTGCCAAGAACAGAGAGTGCAATGGAGTGCTCTTAAACTTGAGAAATGGCTTGAAATGGCTGCTGTGGAGAGAGGGAGAAAGAACCAGGAACTACGGGATTAAGGGCCCAGCAAGTGTTGAAGACCACAACAAAAGAAACACTTTAGACAAAACAAATTTAACAGTTTACTTGAGCAAAGAACAATCTGCACAATTGTCAAGAACAATCTGCACAATTGTCAGTAGAACCAGAAGTTCAGAGAATTCAGTTCCGCAACCTGGGTAGTATTTTCAGAAAAAGGATGAAGAGGCCAGGAGCGGTGGTTCACACCTGTAATCCCAGCAATTTGGGAGGCCGAGGCGGGCAGACCACTTCAGGCCAGGAGACGGAGACCAGCCTGGCCAACATGGTGAAAACCTGTCTCTACTAAAAATACAAAAATTAGTCAGGCATGCTGACTCGTGCCTGTAATCCCAGCTACTACTTAACAGGCTGAGATGGGAGAATCCTTGAACCCGGGAGGTGGAGGCTGCAGTGAGCCGAGATTGTGCCATTGCACTTCAGCCTGCGCATCAGAGTGAGACTGTCAAATAAAGGGCCAAAGTTAGCAGAAACAAAGAACAGGGACTGGCTGTTCATAGTTACTTTCCTTGTAAAGGTTAGAGCAGAGGGGACTTCCTTATCACGCCGGCTAAAACTGGCCTATTTGGATCTCCTGATTTCTTGGAAGGTCAAGCAAACAACTTGATTTTCTCTTGGTGGCGTGGAATTATTTTATTTTTGACACAGAGTCTCGCTCTGTCTCTTAGGCTGGAATGCAGTGGTGCAATCTCTACTCACTGCAGCCTCGGCTTCCA
Organism: Saguinus oedipus; assembly: GCA_031835075.1. NCBI lineage: Eukaryota > Metazoa > Chordata > Mammalia > Primates > Cebidae > Saguinus > Saguinus oedipus. The sequence goes on along the minus strand of CM063172.1, from coordinate 3,762,502 downwards.
GAACTCAAGGGATCCTCCCATTTCAGCCTCCTGCATAGCTGGGACAGAAGTGTGCACTATTATGGCTGGATAATTTTTTAATTTCTTGTAGAGACAGACTCTCTCTGTGTTGCCCCCTCTGGTCTCAAACTCCTGGGCTTAAGTGATCCTGCCACCTTTGCCTCCCAAAGTGCTAGGATTATAGGCCTGAGCTACAGTGCCTGGCCAACGTGGCCTGGGATTTTAGCATAAGTGACTCTATTTTGGTTTGATCTGCTGGGGTCTAGTGAATGAGCTCAGTCTAAACCAATGGGCTCCTATAAATTTAATTTAACAACCACAAGTTCCTTTAACTATAGCTTAGAGTAATTTTTTTCTACTATGGCTTCAGTGGGGAGGGAAGGCAAATTGTTACTGCTCTCTAAATCAGGAAGTGGCCATCTCCACTTCATTTGAGGTTCTAGAAGGAAGTTTGCAAGATACACTGCATGTAAGATATTGTAGCAGGTACTCCTTTATTTTCAAGTGGGTTCCTGTAACTGCCTCTTTAGGGATCCTGGACAAGTTATGCTGCAGGACAACATTTAGGCTCAGGACACAAGTAGAGTTTCTGCCGAGCAGAACTGAGGATTCCTGAGAGGTTAGAGAAATGGAGGAGAGAAGGCACCTGCTGTCCCAGGAGAAGTAAAAGAGAAAAGTGCACTTTAGTGACCTCTCCCTGTAGCAGAAGTGTGCCGTTCACTATTTTAGAATCTAATCAGATTAACAGCGCCTCTTCTAGGACAGTAGCAAAGATGGAGATTGGAAAAGAGACTTTCTCCTGTTCCTTCTTCAGCCTACTGTGAGGGAAAGGGCTTTTAAATACATTTGAATTTCAAAAAAATAATCAGGAAGAGCAGTATTCTCTGCTGTTTTGATGGAGTTAGCATAAACAGTAAGAGATGACAATTAGCAAGGAAAATAACCATTTATTTTTCTTCATCTTTTTTGTAAAGCCATATTTAGTAATCTGCAGTTTTAGCAAAGAAAAAAATTGAAACCCAAAAATGAATATATAAGAGTATCAAATAATAATGCAAATATTTACAAAATGAATTTAAGTGTCTAAAACTAGACAAAACGCAGCCCTTCGTCAGAGGTGTTTGAACCAGAGCATCTCCAACTTGAATAGGGGCTGGGTAAAACAAGGCTGAGACCTACCAGGCTGCATTCCGCAAGGTTAGGCATTCTAAGTCTCAGGATGATAGGAGGTCAGCACAAGATACAGGTCACAAAGACCTTGATGGTAAAGAAGTGGGCCAAAATCCACTGAAACCAAGATGGTGATGAGAGGGACCTCTGGTCATCCTCATTGCTCATTATAAGCTAATTATAATGCATTAGCATGCTAAAGGACACTCCCACCAGCACCATAACAGTTTACAAATGCCATGGCAACATAAGGAGGTTACCTATTTGGTCTAAAAAGGGGAGGAACCCTCAGCTCCAGGAATTACCCACCCCTTTCCTGGAAAATTCATGAATAATCCACCCCTTGTTTAGCAAATAATCAAGAAATCCTAAAAGTATAATTAGTCAAGCAGCTCACGCTGTTGCTCTGTCTATGCAGGAGCCATCCTTTTATTCCTTTACTTAACAAACTTGCTTTCACTTTACTGTATTGATTCGTCCCAAATTCTTTCTTGCAGGAGGTCCAAGAACCCTCTCTTGGGGTCTGGATCAGGAACCCCATTTCTGGTAACACCTAGAATACTAAAGAAATAGGTATATGTGCTCTGAGTCACTGTAATTACTCTGAGAAATTATAGGACACATACCAAAAGACTGAGGGGAAAAACTCAAACATTTTTAAAAAGAGGAGAAAAGCCTAATCAAAATAGGAATTAGTAAGCTTGGAATTGCCTACTGGTAAACTGTGAACAAACACCATTGTATAAGCACTTTGCAAGGACTCATGTAAGATGAGACAATAATAGAAGCCACCCTATATGTTCTCTGAGCAAAAACCCTTTCAATTGAGTCTCTCTCTCTTTTTTTTTTAAAGGGTGCAGAGGCACAATTATGGTGGTAAATCAATGAACTACAACAGAAATAATTGGAGACAAGATGAAGAAATGTGATAGGTGACCTAGCAGTTTGAACAATCTAAACAGGGTTAATTAATACATCAGGGACAATTCGACCAAGAGTCTCTATGTCATCTCACAAAGCTCTGCCTTATCACTATCCTGTTTGGCAACATTATGAGTAATTTATATGCTGGCACCGAGGCATGCTTATCAGATTTAAAGACCACCCAAAACTAGGAGGGATGGCTAACATAATGGCTTCACTAAAGATTCACAATTATCTCCACAGGATGGAATCTGAATCTCAAATGTCAACAGGTTGACATTTTGACTAGAATACATGTAATAGGTATTTTTACATTAAAACAAGTTTTTGCTTTGTTTTTGTTTTTTAACAAAACCAGAAAGGTGGTGACCAGGCTTGGTTGCAACTCATAAAACAAAAAACCTAAAGTTTCTTTTCGAAATGCAGATGAAGTATAGGATGGAACAAAATTAAAGTTTTGATTGCTTATGCATTAAAATGAACCAGCTCTATGATACAGCTTCTGAAAAAGTTAATACTGCTTTGGACAAATTGTTAGAAACAATAGTAATCATTTATTGAGAGGGAGATATGAACACTGGCTCTGGAGCTAGACCAGTTGGGTGATACAGTCATCTCTTTGTGTCCACATTCCTTCATTTTTAAAGTGGGGGTGATAATGGTTTGGCTGTGTCCCCACCCGAATCTCATCTAGAATTCCCACGTCTTATGTGAGATACCCAGTGGGAGGTGATTGAATCACGGTGGCAGGTCTTTCCCGTGCTGTTCTTGTGATAGTGAGTGGGTCTCATGAGATCTGACCATATCATAACGGGGAGTTTCCCTGCACAAGCCCTCTTCTCTTGTCTGCCACCACATAAGATGTGCCTTTCCCCTTCTGCCATGATTATGAGGCCTCTCCAGCCATGTAGAACTGTAAGTCCAATAAACTTCTTTCTTTTATAAATTGTCCAGTCAAACAGACCAATACGGTGGGTAAGAATAATACCTACTTAACAGGGTTCTTTTGAGTAACTCAATGAGATAATACATATAAAAATTTAGAACAGTGCTTAATAAATGTTAGCTGTTATTGCATTGTTCTAGACACTTAACACACATTTGCATGTGTATGTATGTGGCTTTTTATTTAATTGCATGTATTCATTGCAAAGTAATACACATATTAAAACAATACTAAAAGGTATACACTGAAATATTCTCCCTTAATTATCAGTCCTACTAAGAGATTAAATTAAAATGCACCTTTCATTTTTATGTACAAATGGGTACATAGAATGCACAAGGGTCTGCGCCTTTTCCTCCTTACACGTTGTGTATCTTTTAGACAAGTCCCTATCAGTACATGTAGATCTATTGCATTCTTTGGTTTGGTTTTGTTTTCCTCTGGAGACATGGGATGTCACTATGTTGCTCAGGCTGGTCTCCAATGCCTGGGCACAAGTGATCCTCCTGCCTCTGCCTTACAAGTAGCTGGGAATACAGGTGTACACCACTACACCTGGCCTATTCCACTCTTTTTTAAGTTGTATAGCATTCCACCATGTAGATGTGCCATAATTTATTTACCAGGTCCCCAAACCACAGTTATTAAAGTTTGTGTTCAGTCTTTTTTTTCCACACACAATGCTGCTATGAACTTCCTTGTAGCTCAGACGCTGGAGACAGATTGTCTGGGTTTAAATACCTGTGCTGTCACTTATTAACTGTGAGCATAGGTAAATGTCTGAGCTTTACCAATCTTGACTTCCTTAAGTGTAAAATAGAGATGATGGTAGTGCCAAACTCAGGGTTCTTGCGAGGATTAAATGTAGAGTGCCTTGTTTGATGCTTCTACACAGTAAGGTCTCAACAAATATAAAATACTCCACATGTTAACTTTACAACTTTATATATAGTTGAGTTTGTAGGGTGAATTCTTAGAAGTAGAACTGCTAGATTCAAGGGTGTTCATTTAAAAATGGCAGATAGGCCAGGTGTGGTGACTCACGCCTGTAATCCCAGCACTTTGGGAGGCCAAGGTGGGCAGATCACAAGGTCAGGAGATTGAAACCATCCTGGCCAACATGTTGAAACCCTCTCTACTAAAAATACAAGCATCAGCTGGGTGTGGTGGTGTGTGCAGGTAGTCCCAGCTACTTGGGAGGCTGAGGCAGGAGAATCGATTGAACCTGGGAGGCGGTGGTTGCAGTGAGCTGAGATAGCGCCACTGCACTCCAGTCTGGTGACAGAGCAAGACTCCATCTCAAAAAAATAAAATAAAATAAAAATAAATAAAACTTGCAGATAATATTAAATTGTCCTCTGTGTTGCATCATGTTTGCCTCTCTAGATACAAACTCTACCTTGTCCTGACCCTGCTCTATACCCCAGGAGGCTGTAAATCTCTAGCACCCAGTGTCTATTCAGGACCTCTGTGAGAGATGGGCAGGCAGAAGGAAGGAGCCCCGGGCCTCTGTTTGGCACTGGCTACATTTCCTTACCAGAAGCCAGCTCCCATTAAGCAGCTCCTCCTCAGTGGCTACTAAGTCCACCATGTTTCTTTTTTAAGAAAATATTTGTATTTTTTAATAAGACAGGGTCTCTCAGTTGCCCAGGCTAGAGTGCAGTGGTGAGATCACAGCTCACTCTAGCCTTGACCTGGGCTCAGGTGATCCTCCTGCCTCAGCCTCCAGAGTATCTGGGACCACAGGCATCTGCCACCATTGTTAAAAAGATTATTTGTAGAGACAGAGTCTCCCTGTCTTCCAGGCTGGTCTCGAACACCTGGACTCAAGCAATCTTATTCCTTGGCCTGCCAAAGTATTGGGATTACAGGCCTGGGCCACCGAACCTGGTCCCCACCGTGTTTCAAGAAAAGCTCTCTCCCCTTGCCCTGTCAGTCAGATCAGGTAGGAACTGTTTCCTGCAGTTGCTTGTCCCTGGGTCTTTTACCAGCCCTTGCAGTTTCCCCTAACCGCAGCACATCTCTATAAATAATCCTTTTGTTAAACTTCCTTCAGTTACCCTTTCAAGATGCCATCTGACTGGTACACTATCCAATTCACACTCCCACTGATTCACTATGGGAATATTTGTTTTCCCATGCTCTTGTTGTTATTGGCATGTTAAATGTTTTAAAGATTTTATATAAAATACTCCTTTAGTTTTTTATTTTTTCTGGGCATGAGTGCCATTATTTTTTATCACAGGTAGTGTTTCCTTTTAAGTTTCAGTTTCTTTTTTTTCTTTTCTGAGACAGAGTTTCACTGTTGTTACCCAGACTGGAGTGCAATGCCACGATCTCGGCTCACTGCAACCTCCGCCTCCTGGGTTCAAGCAATTCTCCTGCCTCAGCCTCCCAAGTAGCTGGGACTACAGGTGCGCACCACCATGCCCAGCTAATTTTTTGTATTTTTAGTAGAGATAGGGTTTCACCACGTTGACCAGGATTGTCTCGATCTCTTGACCTAGTGATCCACCCGCCTCGGCCTCCCAAAGTGCTGGGATTATAGGCGTGAGCCACCGTGCCCAGCCAAGTTTCAGTTTCTTAAAGGCCTTTGCATCAGTATAGAGACTTATTTCTTCAATATTGTATTGGTTCAATTAAAAATAACAGAAAATTCAACCAAAATAATAGAAAAAACTATTGAAGATATTAAAAACTTTACCCCGATAAAATTTTTTAGGTGTGATGATAACTTGTGGCTGTTTTAAATAAGAAAATCCCTTATCTTTAGAGATATCCTCTAAAATAATTACAAGCAAAATGGTATGATATATTAGATTTACTTCAAAATATTCCAGAAAAATAGACAATAGAGTGTGGGGAATAGATGGAAGAAGACTGGGAAAATGGAAGTAATTGTTGAAAGTAGGTGACGTGTATGCAGCATGTCATTATACCCACTCTTTCCCATTCGTAACCATTCATTAGCTCCACCCTGTGTGCTAAAAGTCCCAAAATAAGAAATAAACCACCAACAACAAAAAAACAATAGCAACAATAAACAAATAAATAAAGACAACTAAAATTTCAAGTTGAGAAGAAGGCTAGCCACTGAGATCCCCAGGTAAGGCAGCTGCTCCAGCACTGCCCAGCCAGGATCGAGGTGACTGTCACCTTCAATAACCACAGGAAGCCACAGCTCTCCAAGTTGTACCAGCTTTACAGTGAAGACACACAACAGCAAACCATCAGGGACACTTTTACTTGGTATCTAAGAGAGATGAAAATGTTTGTAAGTTTCTAGAAGGAGGATTATTCATTGCAGGGTATGACAACAAACTGGTTTCCAGATCTCACAAACTGTCATATTTTGTCTTCTGTGTGGGTTCTTCAGAAAATAAACTTGGTATTTTAGATCTAATTTGAGCATTTGTGGAAACATTAGGCAAGTGTTTCTGAAAACATCTGTAAACTGTAAACTGGATTTCATTTTCCATGTGGCTCACATTATTCTTGTAGAAATGATATTGGGGAAATGGTACTAGAGACTGTATTAGTCTGCTTTCACATTGCTATAAAGATATACCCAAGACTGGGTAATCCATAAAGGAAAGAGGTTGACTTAACTCACAGTTCTGTATGGCTGAGGAGGCCTTGGGAAACTGGGGAAACAGCCACGACTTACATAGTAGCAGGAGAGAGTGAAGAGGGAAGAGGGAAGAGTCCCTTATAAAACCATCAGATCTCATGAGAACTCACTCACTATCATAAGAACAGCTTCGGGAAAACTCCCCCATTATTCAATCACCTTCCTCCCTTGATATGTGGGGATTACAATTTGTGATGAGATTTGGGTGGGAACACAGAACCAAACCATATCAGAGACCAACAAGAATAAGACTGTTGGACGGGCATGGTGGCTCACACCTGTAATCCCAGCACTTTGGGAGGCCGAGGCGGGTGGATCACGAGGTCAAGAGATTGAGACCATCCTGGTCAACATAGTGAAACCCTGTCTCTACTAAAAATACAAAAAATTAGCTGAGCATGGTGGCACGTGCCTGTAGTCCCAGCCACTCAGGAGGCTGAGGGAGGAGAATTGCTTGAACCCAGAAGGTGGAGGTTGCGGTGAGCCGAGATTGCGCCATTGCACTCCAGCCTGGGTAACAAGAGCGAAACTCCATCTCAAAAAAAAAAAAAAAGATTGTTATACAAATTAATGCAAAAAATTAGCTGAAGAAACCAGAGGTTGGCTCTGTAGGAGCCTAGCAGCCCAGGCTGTATCAGCTATATAGAATATGAATCGTCCCAAGATTCCAAGAAATATTAACACTGATGACATGGGTATAAAAATGCCAAACCTGCCTTCTTTTAGATATTTTTTTTCTTTTCTTTTCTTTCTTCTTATTTTTTTTTTTTTTGAGATTGAGTCTCACTCTGTTGCCAGGGCTGGAGTGCAATGGTGTGATCTTGGCTTACTGCAACCTCTACCTCCTGGGTTCACACGATTCTCCTGCCTCAGCCTCCTGAGTAGCTGGGATTACAGGCGCACACCACCACACCTGGCTATTTTTTTGTATTTTAGTAGAGATGGGGTTTCACTATGTTGGCCAGATTGGTCTCCAACTCCTGACCTCATGATCCGCCTGCCAAAGTGCTGGGATTACAGGCATGAGCCACTGCGCCTGGCCTAGATAAAAAATTTTAAAGTCTATTTTCAGTAAAATCAAGGAGAAGAGGTCATCCAAGTTTATCTTGCAGTTGTTTACCAAAAATAAAGGAGAATCTTAACTTTTGCTCTTGGATTTCAGTCAAGGTATTGTATAGACGTTGTATAAAATCAGTATGTGAAGTTCAATGTACCTTTTCTTGTTCAGTGATTTTTAAATAAATCAAAATAGTTCCAGTGTGATTTTCTTTTCTAAATTGGCTTTCTATGCCCACCAAAGGCATTCCCTATATATTGGCTACTATGATATTTTGAAAAGTGTTTGTGATATTTCTTTATGTATCACCCAAACATTGGTATTTTGTGTGAATTACAAGTGCAGCATTCCTTAATTCTTTCTGCTATTTGTCACAATTGTCACTTAAAGAACCAAGTGTAGATTGTGTGAAAATATTATGACTTTGTTCTTTTTCCTTTCTGAGACAGAGTCTCGCTCAGTCACCCAGGCTGGAGTGCCATGCGCAATCTCAGCTCACTGCAAACTCCACCTCCCGGGTTCAAGCGATTCTCCTGTCTCAGCCTTCCAAATAGCTGGGATTACAGGCGTCCACCATCATCCCCAGCTAATTTTTATATTTTTAGTAGAGATCGGGTTTTACCATGTTGGCCAGGCTGGTTTTGAACCCCTGACTTCAGGTGGTCTGCCCACCTGGGCCTTCTAAGGTGCTGGGATTACAGTCATGAGCCACACACCTGGCCATGACCTTTCTTCTTAGTTTAAATAAACTCCAATAAAAAAATTCAAGTGAAACAATTTTTTATAAGTCTATAACACAATATTATCTGCAGTCCATTAGGTTAGGTATGGCTGTGAACATTTAACCACAACTTTTCAGTTGTAATTTTATGTTCACATTACATTTGGATATCTCTCAATATTTTTAAAAGAAAATTTTCAAACATATATGGCTGGTCCACAGATTTGTCACATCTGTTGTTTTGAAAATTTCCAAATATATATGAAAATGGAAAGAATACTGTTATGAAGGCCTGTATACTCTCTGCCTAGATTCAACAACTGTCACCATCTTGACACATGGATTCATCTCTCTGTAGAACGCTTTTTTAAAAACAGAACTGTTTGAAAGTCTTTGACACTTTTGCTTCTTCTAGTTCCTTTCCTTTCTCCTGAGTTTTTAGTTTTGTTTTCTGACTTCCTGTATGCAGGTTCCTTTTTCTAACAACCTTACATGGCCTTCTTAGAAAAGAAGAAAAGTGCTCTTACCTTTGTGCTCACCCCAGCCACCACCATCTGTCTCTCTTTCTCACAGCCCACTTTCTCAAAGCAGAGTCCACACTCCTGTTTCCACTTCCTACCTCTCAGTAGGTCTCAATAGACCGCAGTGTGCCCGCCACACAACTTCACCTCGGCACCATCTGGAGCCTGCCCTCCACACAACTTCACCTGGGCACCATCTGGGGCCTCATGACTAGGAAACTCAACAGAAGCCAGGCTCCTCTTTCTGGCATTTCATGCTGTTGAGCTCCATCTTGAAAACTGTTCCTCCTGCCAGAGCAGCGTTCACTTCTGACTCACCTGCTTTTCCAGCTGTCCCTGCTCAGGACCCTTCGTCCACTCTCCTTTGTGCCTGCCTCTCGAATCTGAGCATTCTAAATGGCCCCTTCTCCAACCTCAGTCTCCAATCAAGAGCTTCACCGTTTTGTCCCTTATTCCAGGAATTTCAGGTATCTGTAAGAAGATGAAGAGAAACTCTTTATGTGAGAGAACCCATGAGGATGTCTGCTTCATCCACTGGTTTCTCTTTATCCTCCAGTTATAGGTCTTCTGGCCTTTGCAGGTTTAATAAAATCACACCCAGAGGCTACTCAGAGGAAGGACTGTAGGTAAAAGGCAAAATGATCTTGCTTGTTATGGCCTAGAGAAAGGATTGATGGATAAAGAAACAGAATGTTGTCTTTCTTTCTTTCTTTTTTCTTTTTTTAAGATTGAGTCTCCCTCTGTTGCCAGGCTGCAGTACAGCGGTGAGATCTTGGCTGCCTGCAACCTCAGCCTCTTGCATTCAAGTGATTGTCCTGCCGCAACTTCCCAAGTAGCTGGGACTTCAGATGCCCACCACCATGGCCAGCTAATTTTTGTATTTTTAGTAAAGACAGGGTTTCACCATCTTGGCCAGGATGGTCTCAATTTCTTGAACTCGTGATCTGCCCGCCTCATCCTGCCAAAGTGCTGGGATTACAGGTGTGAGCCACCATGCCCGGCCTGTTGTCTTTCTTTATTATGAAGTTGTAGGATGTTATTTATCCATGATAAAGTCCTATCTCCCCCATTTCCACTGCTAATTTAAAGTTGACTATTACAAACCCTATTCACAGGTCACATACACACAACACACGTTGATTTCTAGCCATAATGCTTCCCAGAGCTATCAGTCTGTTTTGCTTGCTTGAAAGATCTGTACCTAATTTTTTAAGCATCAAAGGAGAAAAGCATATTCATCTCCTTGTAATACGTGAATGACAGGTGACTGTTCCCTTTAGGGAACATGGTGCTATTGAGAAAACAACATCTATGTTAAGAATTAAGCCTGCGATGAGGAGCAGTGGACTTTGAGACTAAGAGAAAAAGAATCAGTAGGTAGGCAATGCTGATGCATCAGAAAAGGAACATGGAAGGAGGCCAGCAGAGTCCTTTAGTAGGGTTTTTGTTAGTGGTGTTTTTATTTTTTTTTTTATACACAGTCTCGCTCTGTCGCCCAGGCTAGAGTGCAATCTCGGCTCACTGCAACGTCTGCCTCCCAAGATCAAGCGATTCTCCTGCCTCAGCCTCCTGAGTAGCTGAGATTACAGGCGTCCACCACCATGCCTGGCTAATTTTCTGTATCTTTATTAGAGACAGGTTTCAGCTTGTTGGCCAGGCTGGTCTGAACTCCTGACCTAGTGATCCACCCACCTCAGCCTCCCAAAGTGCTGGGATTACAGGCAAGCCACCGTGCCTGGCCCCATATAACCTACTCTTAATCTAATTAGAGACAAACTAATTACTGATCTTTACGCCTGCTTTATTATAAAATGGCAGCCCAGTTGTAAAAACTTACGCTGATTTTATTATAAAAAGTCTGGTACAGGTGAAATACAAATGAAGTCTCTAGTTTAGTTAATAGTACGTGTCAATGTTAAGTTTGTTATTTTGGCAGCTGTACCACAGGAATGTAAACATGTTAACATTGAGGGAAACTGAGTGAGGGTGATAATGGAAACTCTGAAATATTTTTGCAACTTTTTTATAAATGTAAAATTGTTCTAAAATAAAAAGTTTACTTTAAAAAAACAAGCCTAGCATCTGGCAGTGACTGTAACAATGGATGTTTGGATAATGACCTGCTCGGTGTTTTCCAGATGGTTACTACAGTCATTAAAGTTATGTATGATAGCCAGACACGGTGGCTCGCGCCTGTAATCCCTGCACCTTGGAAGGCCGAGGCGGGCGGATCACCTGAAGTCAGGAGTTCAAGACCAGCCTGACATAGTGAAACCTCATCTCTACTAAAAATACAAAAATTAGCCAGGCATGGTGGCACACGTCTGTAGACCCAGCTACTCAGGAGGCTGAGGCGGGAGAATCACTTGAACCTGGGAGGCAGAGGTTGCAGTGAGCTGAGACCACACCATTGCACTTCAGCCTGGGTGACAGAGTGAGACTCCATCTCAAAAAACAAAAAGTTCTATATAATAAAAAGCATAATGACAATTTTGGCACATTCCAAGTAAAGTCTCTGTTTTAAAACTCAGCTCAGGTTATCCATTCTAACCTCACAAACGACTGATAAAGTACAATCAGACCAGAACAATTCTCTAATATTTTGTAGAATATATGGAAGTACTGTCTTTCTTGAGCCTAAAATAAATTGGATGAGACCAGCTGAGCAAGAGGAAACAATGTCCTGCCAGTTTCTTCTGCACTTCTGGCTTATTTGGAAAGAAAGACAAAGAAGCTGAGTGGATCTGAGCTCATGTGTTCCTTCTTTGTTCATTCTGCTGTTTGGATATGCCTGGGTTGTGGCAAATGTTGAGATCCCCAAATCTATGAGACAGGGCTCTTTAACAAATAATTTTGGGCCAGCCTTGGTGGTTCATGCCTGTAATCGAAACACTTTTGGATGTTGAGGCAGGTGGATCACTTGAGGCCAAGAGTGAGTTGGAAACCAGCCTGGCCAATAGAGTGAGACCCCCATCTCTACAAGAGAAAAAGAAAAACACTAGCCAGGCATAGTGGTGTATGCCACGCCTTTAGTCCTAGCTACTTGGGACTTGAGCAATCCCTGAGTGGCAAGGCTTGCAAAAGGATTGCTTGAGCCCAAGAGGTCGAGGCTGCATTGAGCTTGGATCATGCTACTATACTCCAGCCTGGGCAACAGAACGAGCCCTGTCTCAAAAAAAAAAAAAAAAAAAAAAAAATTTGTAGAGCCCATTAAGGATCTTATATCTTCTCTTTAAACAAACAAACTAACCAACTAAAGAATCTCTGCCCTAGACCAGTCATTGGCAAACAATGACCCACAGGCCTAATCTGCCTCATCTTCTTTCTCATTACAGCTTGGGAGTTAAGAATAGTTTTTGGGCCTGGCTCGGTGGCTCACACCTGTGGTCCCAGCACTTTGGGAGGCTGAGGCTGGTGGATTACTTGAGGTCAGGAGTTCGAGACCAGCCTGACTAAGAGGACGAAACCCTGTCTGTACTACTAAAAACACAAAAATTAGCTGGGCATGGTGATGTCCACCTGTAGTCCTAGCTACTTTGGAGGCTGAGGCAGGAGAATCACTTGAACCTGGGAGGGAGAGGTTGTAGTGAGCTGAGATCATGCCACTGCACTCCAGGCTGGGTGACAGAGCAAGACTCTGTCTCAAAAAAATAAAATAGATGGTTTTTATATTTTTAAATGCTTGAAAGAAAAAAGACCAAAAGGAAAATGACACGATACAAAATTCAAATTTCAGCATCTATGAAGAAAGTTTTATTAGAACACGGCCAAGCTCATTTGTTCATTCACTGTCTATGCTTTCCTGACGCAATGGCAGAACTGAGTAGCAGTGACAGAGACTACAGGGCCTGCAAAGACTAATATAATCACTACCTGACCCTTTACCGAAAAAATGTGCCAGTCCTGTAATAGACAACTTCCTACACACACACAGATCTCCCTCTTGGCGTTCAGAGCAGGGTTCTTATCTGGCTTTCTATGTTCTCAACTGGCACTCTGGGATTTAAGCAGTGATATGACAGGGTGGTCTGGTGAGGACCAGAGGAGGAGTATGGCTAATCAGGAGGCTGGTGGACACTAACAGGAAGATAAGATGCGAAGAATGAATTAGTATGTAGCTGAGGAGGCTAGGCAGGACCCACAAGGTGTGGGAGAAAGGAAGTTCCATTTTAAGAAGTGAGCTGAGGAATAGGAGATACGAGGCCTGTGTAGTCTAGACATACAGTCCAGAAGGTCAGCATCTGCAGGAACTGCATTGACAAGCAGGGTGAAACCAAGCCGCAGTCTAATCTTAGGGCAAAAGTGATTTCCCCATTTTACACTGCTTTCTGGAATTGCACAGCCTTAGGTCCAAATCTACTTAGGACATTCAGGAGGAAATAAAAAACCTGAGGTGACCCCACCTTCTCCACAGATTGAACTCCTGTGATGGATGCTGAAGAAAAACCGCATACCTCTCCCATACTAGACTTTTCTCAAAATTCAGTTCCACATAGTGCTGATTACTTTATTGATTTATTTAGAGAGCGGTCTCGCTATGTTGTCCAAGCTGGGCTCAAACTCCTGGGCTCAAATGATGCTCTTGCCTCAGCCTTCTGAGTCACTGGGACTCTGTGCCAGCAAACCTGGCTGACAGTTTTACTTCTACGTCTCATCAAAATGACCTTGGGTTAGAAGCTTGTCCTTCCTTCATGACCAGGCCATATGTTTGGTTGTATTACCAAAGTGAAAGCCATCTTCTTTCCAACCTCCGAAGCAAGAAAATCTCCCTTATATGTCAGTAAAAGTACAAAGCACCTACATTCTTTCTAATTATCACGTACTATAAAGAAAGTATAAAATGAACAACAGTGGGGAGAGAAAAGGTGATGAAGAGAGGGAGGTAGAGGTGTGCTGATTTAATCATTGTAATAGCCAGGTATGAAAATAGGTAATCTAAAGATAATCAATGAAGTACCTGGCAAAAAATCGCAATTACTTTTGCACCAACCTAATAGAATAAGTATATTTTAAAAAGCAAAGATAAAGGCCAGGTGGGATGGTTCATGCCTATAATCCCAGCACTTTGGGAGGCTGAGGTGGGTGGATCACTTGAGGCCAGGAGTTGAAGACCAGCCTGGCCAACATGGTGAAATACTGTCTCTACTTAAAAAAAAAAAAAAAAAAAAAGCAAAGACAAATTCTAAGAAGAACAGAAAAAGGGAAGTGGTAATGTGCTAATTTCGTCAGTGTTCATAGTACGGAGTCAGCTGGTTCTGTTTCAAGAAAGAGGATTAGGTGCATTATATAAACTTGTACTTATAAGGTAACCACTAGAACAAAAATGTGTTTCCCTATAAATTACTAGGAAACACACAGACACACAAACACAAAGAAAATACAGTCCAGTAATGTTCAAAAAGTAACAACAACAAAAACCTAGAAAACATACAGAAGTGGATACAGAATTAAGACAGAACCTACGTGTATGTGGGCTGAATTCACTGTGACAGACACTGTCGCTTAGTCAACAGCCACTTCCCTGCTCCTTCCCCACTGCCTTATTTTGGCTGGGGAAGGTACCCAGCCCTGGCAGATGAGTCATTATTGGCTAAGCCAGTCACAGCCATTCTCTGTCCTTTCTTCAGCCGTCCTTACACCGAAGAGTAGCCAACCACATGGCAAAGAGATTTGAGGGGAGGTCTACTACAGGGCTACTGGGAAATAGAATCTGTCCCCTGATGAAAGTAGCCCCAGGAGGATAAAGACTTTTACCTGACTACCCTGTTTTCGGCCTTTGAACTGTGATGTTGGGAGCTGTGACCACCATTTTGAATTTGTGAATTAACAGGAAGAGGAACTGGTAGAGAAGGAAGGAGGCTGAGATCTGCTGACATTGCTGAGCTGCTGAATGAATGCCAGCTACCAAGTTGCAATATGACTCATGTCTTTACTCCAAACTTTTCTTTCTTTCTTCAGGCTTATATTACAAACAGGTCATGACTAATCTCACTTAACAACGTATTTCCTGTCCAAAGCTTTTAGCCATTTGCCTTTGCAGACAGTTTAGATATTTTACTTGAAGCAAAGAATAGTTGATTTTGTGCTAAAAGTCTTCCTAGCAGAGGTTCTTCCTGGCTTCAGATGATATCAGTGACCTTAATGTGTTCAGCTTGTGGCACAGAATTCCAGAACTCTGGAAATAGCAATGCAGTAACAGAAAAGGATTCAGAAAAGAGCTTTTTTTTGCTCTTGTTGCCTAGGCTAAAGTGCAAAGGCAGGATCTTGGCTCACCGCAAACCTACAACCTCCGCCTCCAGGGTTCAAGCAATTCTCTTGACTCAGCCTCCTGAATAGCTGGAATTACAGGCAGGTGCCACACACCTTGGTAATTTTGCATTTTTAGTAGAGACAGGGTTTCATCATGTTGGTCAGGCTGGTCTCGAACTCCTGACCTCAGGTGATCCACCTGCCTCAGCCTTCCAAAGCACTGGGATTATAGGCGTGAGCCACCGCGCCCGGCCTAGGAAAGAGTTTCTTTAAGGTCACACACATGGATTTCATAAACAGCTCAGATTGTCTTTAATTCTTTGTTTTTCTGTTTTACAGATGCTTGAGCTTTTATTAGTAATTTGGTATTACTATTGCTTGTTATCTTTTAACTGAATTCTTGTGAATTTTTACTTGTATGAAATTCATAACCTTACCGATGCGCTTTCTTTCTCTTCTCAAGCTTTCCTTCCATTCTCTTACCTTCACATTCTTTGAATTTCTTGTGTATGCCACTACAAAGTCTCAAGCTCCTACAATTATTCTAATTTCTACTTCTGTATATTGTTCCACTATCTTCTCCACCTTACCTCCCACCTTTCTGGGAGTCTTATCCCCCTCCTTTCTAAGATAAATCCATCTGAGGTGTTCCCAACTATCCTAGGCAAACCTTAGAGGACTTCACTTCTACTTGGCCTTCATTCTCCCACTTCATTGGTTCCTTCCCCATTTACCTTCAACTCTCCAGCAGGTCTCTGTGGATAGTCAGCCCAGCCCCCAGCGCACTGTTTCTGTGGGCTACCTAACCTCTTAAATGGACGGCAAATGGCTTGGGGTTACATTTGCTCTTTATCCATAGTCTCATGTACTGCATACTTGACAATGAGGTTTCCATCCTCTCAGCAACACTGAAACTGTTTTCTAAAAGGTCAACAATTCTTTCCTGGTTTTTCTTTCTCTGTACTTCTCCACAGCAAAAAAAAAAAAAAAAAAAAAAATATTTCTCCTACCTCAAACACTCTGCTTCCTTGGCTTCCATCCTGTTTGCTAGCAGTCCCTTCCCCTTTTCATCACCTTCTATTTCTCTTGCTATTCCTTTGCTACACATTCCCTCGCTCCCTGTTCTCTCTCTATCCTTTCACTCCAAAGTCACATCGTCTTCTCTATAGCCATTTCCTCTGTGGTAAAAAAGACCTGTTCTGTTTTCTTTTTCTTTTCTTCTTCTTTTTTTTTTTTTTTTAGACAGTCTTGCTCTGTCGCCCAGGCTGGAATGCAATGGCTCTGTCTCAGCTCATTATACCCTCTGCCTCCCAGGTTCAATCAATTCTCCTGCCGCAGCCTCCCAAGTAGCTGGGATTACAGGTGCCTGCCATCATGCCTGGCTAATTTTTGTATTTTTAGTAGAGACGGGGTTTCATCATATTGGCCAGGTGGTCTCAAACTCTTGACCTCAGATGATCCGTCCGCCTCGGCCTCCCAAAGTGCTGGGATTACAGGCATGAGCCACTATGCCGGGCCTGTCCTGTTTTGTCACAAAAGCTCTCGTTCGTCTTTACCAACTACCTACTATTTATTTACTTGTAAATATTTCACTGGTGCTGCTATATAAAATTTTATTTTATGTATGTACGCATTTATTTATTTTTTATTTTTTTGAGACAGAGTCTCACTCTGTAGCCCAGGCTGGAGGGCAGTGGTGAGATCTCAGCTCACTGCAACCTCTGCCTCCTAGGTTCATGCAATTCTCCCACTTCAGTCTCTCAAGTAGCTAAAACTACAGGCACATGCCACCACACCCAGCTAATTTTTCTATTTTTTGGTAGAAACAGGATTTTACCATGTTGGCCAGGCTGGTCTCAAACTCCTGACCTCAAGTGATCCACCTGCCTTAGCATCCCAAAGTGCTGGGATAATAGGCATGAGCCACTGTGCCTGCCTACAACAAAGTGTTCTTAACATCCATCCAAATAGACCCTCTTTTCCTTCAGTTGCTCAAAAATAATGCCACATTTTAGTTTGCTCCATATTTGGACATTTGTTTCTCAGCATTTTTCTTTTTCTTTTTATTTTTGAGACAGGATTTCACTATGTCACCCAGGCTGGAGTGCAGTGGTGCCATCACGGCTCATTGACACCTGGACCTCCTGGGCTCAAGCAATTCTCCTGCCTTAGCCGCCTGGTAGCTGGGCCTACAGGTATGTGCCACCATGCCTGGCTAATTTCTATAATTTTTGTAGACATGAGGCTCACTATGTTGCCCAGGCTGGTCTCAAACTCCTGGACTCAAGAGATCCACCCACCTGGGCCTCCCAAAGTTCTGGGCTTATAGGTAGCCTGTATTTCTAATTATTAGCTTTCTTTATTTAGAGTATATTAGTTTTCTAGGGCTGCCATAACAACCTCTGCCTCCTAGGTTGCCATAACAAATTTTTTTTTTTTTTTTTTTGCCAATCAATGAGAGCTTGTAAGGTTGCTGAGGTTGGTTGGCCTTGAACTCTTGGCCTCGCCTTCGCAAGCGCCACGACATACGGCCGGAGCCACTTTGGGCTCCTGCCATAACAAATTACTGGAACCTAGGTGGCTTTAAACAACAGAAACGTGTTCTCTCATAGTTCCGGAAGCTGGAAGTCAGCAGCCATGCTCGCTCTGAGTTCTAAGAAAGAATCCTTTCTTTCTCTCTTTCTCTTTCTCTCTTTCTTTCTTCCCTTCTCTTTCTCTCTTTCTTCCCTCCCTCTTTCTTTTCTTTTTTTCTTCTTATTTTTTCTTTTATTTCCTTTTTCAGGAATGAAGGGAAGAAAGCTTCCTGCCTCTTCCTAGCTTCCGATGGCTCTCAGCAGTCTGTGGCATTTTTTGGCTTGCAGCTTCAGCACTGAGATCTCTACCTCCCTCTTCACATGACCTTCTTCTCTATATATCTGTGTCTTCTCCTCTTCTTATAAGTGACCCGGTCATTGGATTTAGGGACCACCCTAAATCCAGGATGATTACATCTTGAGATCCTTAACTAACTACATCTGCAAAGATCCTCTCTCCAAATCCAATCACATCTGAGGTTTCAGGTAGACATGAGTCTTGGGTATATACTATTCATCCCACTACAAGAATAAAATAAGACTTGCTCACTATGTCATTAATATCTTCTTCACTCTAAGTAATGTAAAGAAAAAGGGAATTTATAGGGCAGATAACTAAAAAGTCCAAAGATTAATCCAGGAGCTCAAACAATGTCATCACTGCAATGTTTCTTCCTCTCCATATTCTGGTTTGTTTTCCTCTGTATTGGCTTTCCTCTCAAGCAAGCTCACTTCATGCACTGACAAATATAGGTATCCTTCTAGAATCATCTCCTCTTCACAGATTGTGATCCTAGCAAAAATAAAAACAACTCTCTAGATAGTTCCAGCAAAATACCCATGGACTGCCTGATAGAACTTGTGTGAGTCATTTCTGAACCAACCACTGTGGCCAGGGCCATGAAATAACTTACTTGGCCAAACCTGAGACATAAGCCCACCCATAATATTGAGAGGTGAGAATAACCCACCCCAACCACAGGAACTGAGCATGGGGTAGAGATGGAGCCCTAAGAAATTCTTGGGGGGCAAAAAACACATGTTCATTATTCCTTGAAAAATGGAAAAATAGCTTTATGTTGCCCTAACACTTGGTTGATAGTTTAGCTGAACATAAAAGTATAGGTTTATGATAATTCTTTTTTAAAATGTTGAGAGCAACATTACATTGTTTTATTTCTTCTTAAAATTTTATCATAAAAAATTTCAAAGTAAAAGTTTAAAGAATTTGTAGTGAACACCTATATACCTACAACCTAAGTTTACAAATAACATTATGTTTGTTTTACCAAACATCTAATCATCTATCTATCCCTCTATTCATCTGTTGACTCATCTTTTTTATGTATTTCAAAATAAATTGCAGTCATCACTACACTTTACTCTCAAGTACTTCAGTATGCATACCATGACTTAGAATTCAATATTTGTTTATAATTGTTTTAAGGTAAAATTTGTGCATAAAATACACAAATATGAAATGTACCATTCAATGAGTTCTGACATTGCAACTCAAATCCATATCAAGATACAGAACATTAGATGTTCCCTTATGTTTCTTTCTAGTAAATCCCTGCACCTATTCCATGATGTGTCTTCATGAGGATGAGTTCTTAGAGAACTTTTTTTTTTTTTTTTGAGACAGGGTCTTGCTCTGTTGCCCAGACTAGAGTGCAGTGGCATGATCTCAGCTCACTGCAGCCTCCACCTCCTGGATTCAAGTGATTCTTGTGCCTCTGCCTCCCAAGTATCTGGGATTATAGACACCTGCCACCATGCTCAGCTAAATGTTGTATTTTTGCTAGAGACAGGGTTTTACCATGTTGGTCAGGCTGGTCTCAAACTCGTGACTTCAAGTGGTCTCCCAAACATTCAATCTTTTCTATATCGTTCTTTTATTCAGCACACTTTTGAGATTCATCCATGTTGTAGTCTGTATCTATTTCACGGCATGACTATACCACAGGTTATTTACCCATTCTCCCACTGACGGACACATGGGCTGTTTCCAATTTTCAGCTATTAAGAATAACGCTGCTGGGCTGGGCGTGGTGGCTCAAGCCTGTAATCCCAGCACTTTGGGAGGCCGAGGCGGGTGGATCACGAGGTCAAGAGATCGAGACTGAGACCATCCTGGTCAACATGGTGAAATCCCGTCTCTACTAAAAATACAAAAAAAAAAAAATTAGCTGGGCATGGTGGCGCGTGCCTGTAATCCCAGCTACTCAGGAGGCTGAGGCAGGAGAATTGCCTGAACCCAGGAGGCGGAGGTTGCAGTGAGCCGAGATTGTGCCATTGCACTCCAGCCTGGGTGACAAGAGTGACACTCCGTCTCAAAAAAAAAAAAAAAAGAATAACAATAACAGTGCTATAAACATTCTTGTACACATCTTTTTGTAGACATAGTTTTCATTTCTCTTGAATAAATACCTAGGAGTGAAGTTGATGAGTCAATAGGGTAGGAGTAAATTTCATTCCATAAGGAACTTTTAGATTTTTTTCCACGTGGCTGTACCATTTTATTTGTTCATGTGAGAAAGGGTCTTGCTCCATCACCAAGGCTGGAGTGCAGTGTTGTGATAATAGCTCACTGCAGCCTCAACTTATGCTCAATCAATCTTTGCATGTCAGCCTCCTGAGTTGCTAGGACCACAGGCATGCACCACCATGCTGGGCTAATTTTTAAAATTTTTTGTACAGATGAGGTCTTGCAATGTTGCCAGGCTGAGGCTGTACCATTTGATAGTCTATCCATAATATATGAGAATTCTGGTTGCTCTACATCTTTGCTAATATTTGATGTTGTCAGTCTTTTAAATTTTATCCATATTGATAAGTATATAGTGGTATTTCATTTTTATTTCTGTTTTCATTTCCCTGATGTTAAATAATTTTGAGCACTTTTTGTGCCATTTGTGTATCTTTTTGGGGGTGTATTAGTCTGTTTTCACATTGCTAATAAAGACATACTCAAAACTGGGTGATTTATAAAAGAAAGAGGTTTAATGGGCTCACAGTTCCATATGGCTGGGGAGGCTTCACAATCATGGCAGAAGGCAAGGAGGAGCAAGTAACGTCTTACATGGATGGCAGCAGGCAAAGAGAGAGAACTTGTGCAGGGAAACTCCTCTTTATAAAACCATCAGCTCTCTTGAGACTTATTCACTATCATGAGAACAACACAGGAAAAGACCTGCCCCCATGATTCAAGTACCTCTGACTGGGTCCCTCCCATGATGCATGGGAATTGTGGGAGCTACACTTCAAAATCAGATTTGGGGAGGGCACAGGCAAACCATATCGGGGTGTATGATTAAACTTTAACTCATTTTTAAAAGTTGATTGTTTATCTTTTTATTAATAAGTTGTAGGGATTCTTTATACATTCTGAATTCTAATCCTTTGTCAAATATATGTTTTAAAGAATATTTTTTCCAAGTTGTGACTTGCCTATTTATTTTCTTAACAGTATTTTTGATAAACAAATGTTTTAAAATTTGTTGATTTTGATTTGTCAATTCTTTCTACAAAGGTTTTGCTTTTAGTGCCTTACCTAAGAAACTCTGCCTACCCTCAAGTCATAAAAATATTTTCCTGTGTTTTCTTCTGTCTTTTGCATTAGCTACTAGATTTAGGTCCAAGATTCATCAATCTTTGTGTATGATGTGATGTAGTGGTTAAGATCCCCCCACCCCTCCCCACCCAATATGTATACCCAGTTGTCCTAGCACTATTTATTAAAAAGATACTATTGTTTTCTGATATCTAATAATTGTAGATAGTTGGCCTGTTGTCAGTCTGATTTGCATTCCCTTGTAGGTGACCTATTTGTCTTTGTTCTGGGTGCCTTCTGAGTCTTATCTTTTTCCTTAGTTCATCTACTATTATCATGTTTGTCTTTCAGTATGCCCTTTCAATCTGAAGATTCATGGGTATATCAGCTTTGGCATATTTTTTTCAATGATTTCTGCAGTACCTTCTATTCTTGCATATTCTCTGGGTTTTCTTTCTGGAACTCCTATTAGTTAGAGCTTGAACTGGGATTAGACCTCTAGGAGTTTTATGTTTTCCAGTTTTTTTTCTCCTTTTTACTAATGTCACATTTTGACCAATTTTGAAGTGTGACAAGCTTATTAATTTCCAAGTGCTCTCTCGTGTTCTCCATTGTGCTTTATTGTAACATCTCATTATGATTTCACGTATTAATTGTCTTCTAAACTACCTCTGAGAATACTAACTAGAGGCTTAAACAATGTTTTTGCTGTTCCCCAAATTGTTTCTTATGTAGTCAGCCTTTATTTTTGCTTCTTCTAGTTTTTGAAATTGCTTCTAGCTGATTTTCTTCATGTTTCCAGCGATTTGAGTGTACTTTTTTATGTTAAAAAGAGAAAGAGGAAATTAGCTGATTTTCCTGTGTGTTTCCTCTATTATTATATACAAAGCTGTTTTCTTGCTAGTTAACTGTCCAGAAAACAGAAGAGGCTGACAGGAAGTTTTTTTTTTTTTTTTTTTTTTTTTTTTTTTTTTGAGATGTAGTCTGTCTACATTGCCCAGGCTGGAGTGCAGTGGTATAATCTTGGCTCATTGCAACCTACACCTGCCAGGTTCAAGTGATTCTTCTGCCTAAGCCTCTAGAGTAGCTGGGACTACAGGTGCCGGCCACCACACCTGGCTAATTTTTGTATTTTTAGTTGAGACAGTGTTTTGGCATTTTGGCCAGACTGGTTTCAAACTCCTGACCTCAGGTGATACACCCGCCTCAGACTCCCAAAGTGCTGGGATTACAGGCATGAGCCACCAAGCCCAGCATGACAGGAAATTTTATCAGCTGAGTAGAAAGTGCTGAAGGGATTCCCTTTTGGATACAGGGACAGGGATCCAAGAAAGAGGGCTTTAACTTGGGTGCAACTACCAGCATCAGTTTATGAGCATTTAGTTAAAAATTATTGTCTACTAATTGTCTTCCTCCCATTCTCTTAGGTGCTCTGGTTTTGTTCACTTGAAAATTATTACTCTTTTTAATTGCGTATCGGGAGAGAGGGAGACCAAAGAGTGTGTTCAGGCTGCCATCTTGAACCACAGCTTCATGCTATCTTTTCTCAATTATCTTCTGCTCTTTCTAAATGTGTATCTTCCATTGTTTTTAGTGTAATATCTTTACTGTCTCATGAATACACCAAGGTAATATCCACCTTTATGCCCTCAGTTATTATGTTTCCTTTTCAGAAATTTCATTCTTCTCTTCCTTCTCTTCTTCCACTTAAATCTAGTAAAAATCTTACCAACTTTCAAAGCTTAACTTGAGCACACTTCCTTTGTGAATCATTTAACCCAGCTTTCATTGGGTTAAATTCATTTCATTTTCCTACTTATCTTACCATTATTTTGCTCAATGCCTGTCGTTCACAGTTCAGTTCTTAATTATACAGCTAAGTATTACTGACTCTTTTTAGATGTTTATTATTATTCTGGTAACTACTTAAAACTCCTTGGGAACAAGTATTTATTTTTCTCTAGCCTTCAAAACACACAGCACAGTGTGATTATATAGTGGGTATTCAACAGATATTTGTAATTGATTAACTTCCCTATTGCATTAGAGGAGGTAGATAACTAACTGCTTGTATTTCTTTTTTCTGGAAACAGTAGGAAGACTGTCTTTGAATTGGAAGCTGAACAGTGAAGGTCCATTTCAGGCATAAAGAAAATTGCTAATTATTCTACACTAAGGAAAAACTTAAGTTTCATAGCATAAATATTATTTGCTGAAAGCAATGACAATAGAAAGATCCAGTAGGGCAAGAGGGGTTTGGGGAAAAGCAAAAGCAAAATGTGACTAAAAATAGACTTTATAGTCTAGCATTTCCACAGTGAGTGAGTTCTCCTAACATTGCTAATGGTGTCATCTTCAACTAAAGGTTTAGAGGTAAAACAAGAGCAAAAGAATTGGAAATAGTATGCTTCTAGTATTCATATCACCAAATATATCTGCTTCACCATCTCTTTGGGCACTTGGTAGGTTTGTATTGGTATTTCCTTGATCTCGTGTGACTTGCTTTGGCCAAAGAAATTAGAGTGAGATTGATATCACTTCCAGGTGGAAGCTTAAAAGCCAATGTGGGATTTGTCATGTCTCTGTTTTCTGCCTCAGGGATCGTGGAAATATGTGATTCTCCATAATTCTGAACTCCTGAAAACCTGTCACTCATTGTGAGTGAATAACAAAGCTTTGTTGTTTAAGCCACTGAGATTTGGGGGGTTTTCTTTTAGTATAATCTAGTCCAAGGCAACCTGCAGACAGGCTTTTTTTTTTTTTTTTAAGTTTTGTTGGAACCCAGGCACATGCATTTGTTTATGTATTATCTATGGCTACTTCCATGCTACAACCGAGTTGAGTAGTTGAAACAGAGATTGTACAGGCTGCAATCCAAAAAATACTTCTGTTTACCATTTAAGAAAGTTTACTGACCTCTGACATAGTCTGTGCTGACTACAATAGACCTAGGGTCTCTGGTAAATGACTTTAGATGGCTACTTTCTATGTTGTACACAACACAAAAGATGTTGATAGTAGCCAGTGTCTAAGATGGCTTTAGTGATCCCTGCCTCTTGATATTCACACTCTTTTGTGCAGTCCCTTCCCACAATGAGTAGGGCTGACTTGTATAACTAATAAGGAAATTACAGAGTATTGCTTCTTTGTCTAGGTCATCAAAGATATTATGGCTTCCATCTTCTTCTTTCTGAGATTGCTTACTCAGAAGGAAGCCAGCTACCATGTTATGAGGATACTTGAAAAGCCCACATGGTGAGAAACTGAGGCCTCCTGCCAAGAGTCGTATGAGTCGAACCATCAGATGACTGGTACTTTGGCCAAAATCTTCACTGCAACCTCATGAAAGACTCTGAGGCCAAATTGTAAAGCTGCTCCCAAACTGCTGATCCACATCAATATGAGATAATACATTTTTGTTATTTTAAGCTGCAAAATTTTAGGGCAATTTGTTTCAAATTGATAACATGCAGCGTTCAAATGAAAAAGTGTTCTAGTGCCCTGTATACTTATGTATGTATATATTGCACATAGGCTTATATATATACAAACATATATTATTACTGAACAAAGAAATCATGGATGTTCAAAATTACAGTATATG
This sequence comes from Saguinus oedipus, assembly GCA_031835075.1. Lineage (NCBI taxonomy): Eukaryota > Metazoa > Chordata > Mammalia > Primates > Cebidae > Saguinus > Saguinus oedipus. The sequence goes on along the minus strand of CM063172.1, from coordinate 3,737,553 downwards.
TGTATGCTTTTAGATACGTGGAATTACCTTATCTGTGGAAGAAATTATTATACATGTATATATCTTTCCCATTCCTTTTCCACACTTAATCTTTGTGGAATAGAGGATGAATGTGTTCTGGGAACGGAGGAAAAAATTTCTAAAATATTTAAATTTTTCTTGATATGCTAACTGCTCAAATTTGCCTTAAGTTCTTTGTATGTGGGAACAGGGTAGGAAGAGAGATGCAAACTTTTGTAACATTTTAACATTCGATGTCTAAGGATGATGATGAATTTCTAACAAAAGCGTCAGAAGGTCGCTTTTTCAATTTATGTACTGTAACCTTCCTAAACACATTAAACGGAATAGAAAGAACATTTTGATTTGTGGGAGTGACATCTGGAATCTAGAAAAGGATTTGAAAGGAAATTAAAAAGTAGTCAAGAAGCAAAAGTCTGTGAGAGCCTGGGGTCAAGGAAAACTAAATGTAAGTGTGTTTGATAACAACTGAGACCAAGATAATGGGTAAAAAATTCCTTATTAAATGGTACCAGCAGATGTGTTTGGACAGGAATCTGCATAGCTTTAACCCAAAGTGTAAACAAAAGGTATATAATTAATATTTTTGGATAACGCTGGTGGGCATAAGGCATTATACATAAATTATTATACATGTATAATAATTAATAAAGCATTAACAAATGCTTTATTAGTAATTAATAAAGCATTATACATAAATTATTATACATGTATGTATCTTTCCCATTCCTTTTCCATACTTTTTCTTGAGAAGTGGAGAAGAAAAAGAAAATGGAAATGAGAAGTGGAAAAGAAAAAAAGAAAGGCAAGTGGGAGAAAAAAAAGCAGCAGCGGGGAAAAGAAGAAGTTAAAAAGTAAAGAAAATACATGGGGGGGCCCAAAGTGGCTCCGGCCGGATGTGGTGGTGCTTGCGAAGGCGAGGCCAAGAGTTCAAGGCCAACCAACCTCAGCAACCTTACAAGCTCTCAATGATTGGCAAAAAAAAAAAAAAAAAAAAAGAAAGAAAATACATGGGCCAGAAGTACTCACCTGAAAATGCCTCTGGTTCCTAACCGTGTCCCAGACTTCAGAACAATGGCTGCCACCTGAGCGAATCTCATTTCGTCTTTTTTTTTTTTTTTTGAGATGGAGTTGTTGCCCAGGCTGGAGTGCTGTGGTACAATCTTGGCTCACTGCAACCTCAGCCTTCCTGGTTCAAGCGATTCTCCTGCCTCAGGCCCCTGAGTAGCTGGGATTACAGGTGTACACCACCACGCCTGGCTAATTTTTTGTATTTTTAGTAGAGACGGGGTTACATCATGTTGGCCAGGTTGGTCTCAAAGTCCTGCCTCAGGTTATTCACACAGATGGGCCTCCCAAAGTGCTGGGATTACAGGCTAGAGCCACTGTGCCTGGCCCAAACTTCATTTTTTAAGCCTACAACTTGTTTTAGGCCTTCAGTAAATATTCAACTATCAGCCTGCAAATAAGCACTGACCTCTATAGTTTGGGCTTTTATGAAATAAGGGTGAGACTAAAGAAGAAATTACCAAGCCATCCACTGATGCCCCTAAAAAGCGTAAGAAAAGCTCTCAAACACAATTTCTCCTTTTAATACCCTTTTTGTTTCATAACCATGCGGCTGTGCTGTGGATGGGAGGTCTGTATGTGCTAGAGTATGTGCTGAGAAAATCCCCACTGGACTGTTAAATTTTATTAAAGCACAATATCATAATTATCCGAGATGGTAAATCTGTAGGGTTGAAATCTGGAGATAAGATTCCCTGGTATGGCTGCTTTCAGGATCAAACTGTAGAGCAACAGAACTTGTTCTCAAGGCCTGTAGAGTCTAAATATAAACTTGTTCTGTTGAAGACGTTTATCTTGCATATTGAACTGTTAATCATAAATATGGCCAAAATTCAAGGCCCATGTCTGACAAATTTCATAGCACTAATGAAGGGACAAAACGTTTGAGAACCCCTGAGAAGTCCAGTATGCCTGAGGATGTTGAGAAAACTAGATTTCTGTAAAAGAATAGCAAGTGTGTACTTACAATGCATGTTTTAAAGGGGAAAAGAAAAGGTTGGTACTTTTTAGAAAAACGAAGACCAGTTGTTAAATACTTTATTGTCAACCTTTTGTCATATATTTAGGCTATGTAAGCACAGGTTTGAGAAATCATTTTCTAACTTGCTATAAACGTCAGAGACTGGGATTATCCAGGGTTGTCCTTTTTTAAGGTTGGAAGTTAACACAGGAGCTCTCCCAAACCGGTCTAGATTGCGTTTCTTCAGGAAGAGGGCTGGCATAGAATCTTTATAAGGTGTTATTTCATTAACCTCTGCAGTGGTATCTGCATTTCAACCAGGGAAATTTCAGTGTAGCTAGTGGTATAATTTAAAACTCTAAAAGCGAAATTAAGCAGATATTTTAAGCCAAGGTGCCTCACTCCATGGATCCCATTGTATTTGAAGCAGCGTAACCTAAGTAAGCCATTTCTTTTTCTTTTCCTTTTTGAGACAGAGTCTTGCTCAGCTACCAGGCTGGAGTGCAGTGGTGCGATCTTGGTTCAAAGTAATCTCTGCCTCCCGAGTTCAAGCAATTCTCCTGCCTCAGCCTCCTGAGTAGCTGGGATTATAGGCACCTGCCATCACGCCCAGCTAATTTTTGTATTTTTAGTAGAGATGGAGTTTCACCATGTTGGCCAGGATGGTCTTGATCTCTTGACCTCGTGATCTACCCTCCTCGGCCTCCCAAAGTGCTGGGATTACAGGTATGAGCCACCACACTCAGTCTAAGTAAGCCATTTCTAACACAATGAAATGCATTTTTTTCCAGTTACAGAAGCTAAATCTTAAGTGAGTGCTCTCTGACTTTTATCTGAATTTCATTGAGGAATATTTCGTCATGGCTTTTAAAAATTTTAGTTCCTTTGATTACCTTCTTATTTTATAGTCCTTTCAAGAGAAAATTGAGCTAGCAGTGTTTTCTTCCTCCAGGGCGCATTGCTGCTATTTCTTGGCTCATCTCATTAAGACCTAGTACAGTCCCAAACACACAGTGTCACAGAATTTGCTCAGCTGCGACCAGGTGTCTCCAATTCTGTTTCATAGTAGCTGAAACTAAAAACTTCATTTTTTTCCTCAACATCTGCTCCATACTGTTTTTTCATGGTTATTATAGTAGTAAAAAAATTCTTCAATGGTGTATTAGATAAAACAACAAAAGCACAAGGGACAAATGAAAAAAATAGGTAAGTTGGACTCTATTAAAAACTTTTTTGCTGCAAAGGATACCGCCAAGAAAGTGAAAGAACAGAATCAGGGACATTATTCGCAAATTATGTATGTGACAGGGAACCTGTATCTAGAATAAATAAATTCTACACCTCGATAATTTAAGAAACATTTTTTTTAATTAAAAATGGGCAAAAGGCTGGGCTTGGTGGCTCATGCCTATAATCCCAACATTTTGGGAAGCTGAGGCAGGTGGATCACTTGAGGTCAGGAGTTTGAGACCAGCCTGGCCAACACGGTGAAACCCGACTCTATTAAAAATACAAAAATCATCTGTGCATGGTGGTGGGGGCCTGTGGTCCCAGCTACTCAGGAGGTTGAGGCAGTAGAATTGCTTGAAAGCAGGAGGTGGAGGTTGCAGTCAGCTGAGATCGTGCCACTGCACTCTAGCCTGGGCAACAGTGTGAGACTGTGTCTCAAAAAAATAAATAAATAAACAAACAAACAAATATAAAAGGGCAAAAAAAGCTCTGAATAAATATTTCCCCAAAGAAGATATTAGAATGGTCAATAATCACGTGAAAAGATCCTCAACATCATTGCGTAAAAGGAAATCAGAACCACCATGACACCGGGCACGGTGGCTCACTCCTGTAATCCCAGCACTTTAGGAGGGCAAGGTGGGCAGATCACCTAAGGTCAGGACGAGGCCAGCCTGACCAACATGGAGAAACCCTGTACCTACTAAAAATACAAAATTAGCCGGACACAGTGGCGCATGGCTGTAGTCCCAGCTACTCAGGAGGCTGAGGCAGGAGAATTGCTTGAACCTGGCAGATGGAGGTTGTTGTGAGTCAAGATTGAGCCATTGTACTCCAGCCTGGGCAACAAGAGCAAAACTCTGTTTCAAAAACAAAAAATAACAAAAAAATTAAAAAAAAAAAACCCACCATCATGACATACTTCTTCATACCCATGAGATTGGTAATACTAAAAAGGACAACACAACAAGAATGTGGAGAAATTAGAACCCTCATACACTGCTGGTGGAAATGTAAGATGGTGCAATGGACTTGGAAAACATCTGGCAGTTTCTTACATGGCAAAAGATAGAGTTAACATATATGCCAGTAATTCCGCTCCCCCGTATATATCCGGAGAATTAAAAACATCTACACAAAAGCTTTTAAACGAATGTTCACAGCAGCATTACTTATAACAGCCAAAAGGCAGAAAGAAACCAAATGTTCATCAATAAATAAATAAAGAAAATACGGAATATTCGTACAATGCAATGTTATTCCACAACAAAAAGGAATTAAGTACTGATGATATATGCTACAACATGAACCTTGAAAACATTATGCTAAGTGAAGAAGCCAGTCATGAAGGACTACATAATGATTTCATTTACATGAAATTTCAGAAAAGGCAAATCTTTAAACAGAACATAAATTAGAAAGAAGTGACTGCTAATGGGTACAGAATTTCTTTTTGGGGTGATAACGTGACGAATATATAAAAAAACCACTGGATTGTACACTTGAAGTAGGTAAATATGCCATGTGAATTATATTTCAATAAAGCTGTTATTTAAAATTCTTCCATGAAGCTGATCATGGATACAAATCAGGGCAAGGTCAAGAACATATGAGCCGCTGGGCGTGGTGGCTCACGGCCTGTAATCCCAACACTCTGGGAGGCTGAGGCAGGTGGGGCATCTAACGATCATACTGGCTCGTATGTCTCACGTGTGTGTGTGTGTGTTTTTGATTGGAGTCTCACTCTGTCGCCCAGGCTAAAGTGCAATGGAGCGATCTCAGCTCATCTGTCCCGCAGCTTCAGGCAATTCTCCTGCCTCAGCCTTTCGAGTAGCTGGACCGCAGGCACCTGCCACCATGCCCGGCTGATTGTTTTATGTTTACTAGAGATGAGGTTTCAGCATGGTGGCCAGGCTGCTCTCGGACTCCTGACTTCAGTGATCCACCCGCCTTGGCCTCCAAAAGTGCTGGGATTTACAGGCGTGAGCCACCATGCTCGGCCTAATTTTTAAAATCTTTCTTTTTAAAACCAATGCCATAAACTACATGAAGTTTTTTAGTTTGACCCACGTGAGTTTTCCACAGCTACATCATCTTGAAAACAAATCTGCAAAGCACTAGCAAAATGCAAGCTTTATTTTCCGAGATCAGAAATTATTTGGAAACCTCAGGACTCTCATCCTTTGGTTCTGAACAATTTACACTGAAGCGTGGGTACCAGTTATTCTTTTGGTTCATTGTCTCAGCTCTTTGGCAGAAACAATGTTATTACAGCTGATCTATTTTGATTTCACGAAGTGAAAAGTAGTAACTGGGGTCCCAACGGACTTCTAAACTCTCGGCAGAGTAGCCAATGACTATATAAGTATTGCTTATGTGGAGTACTGCCCTTTGCTAAGTACTTACATAACTGTTTTAACGAGCACAGTAGAGCTCTGAGAAATGGACTCAATGCTCTTTCGGGAGCAAACGTTCTGATGAAGACAGAACCACACATGGAGCAGGCTGTGGGTCTGTTAGGTCTGAGGTCTCGGGGAATCCCAACACAAATTATGTTGACAGTAGGGAGCAAAAATGCACGAGTCAGACTGGGCTGCGCCTCTCCTAAGCCACAGCAGCAACGTCTGAACAGCGTCTTTGACCTTGTTCGAAGCTTGAGGACCGCCCTCCCTGCCTGCGCACGTGTCGGGGTGGGGACAGAGGAAAGGGACGCTAACGTGAAACATCGGCTCCTGCAGGTCGTTTAAATTCCAGGGGTCGAAGTGAGTTCCAGGCTGCAAGATACCGCGGGGTCGACCTCCCGAAGCACTAACAATTATAAGAATCGAAATAAAAATCTTCCAATCTTCCAACAACTTTCATTTTCCTTCTGCTCTCGCCCACTCTCCGCCCACTTCCCCTGCTCTGGCCCGCCCAGCTCGCTGCTTCGGCTCCTTCCCGCGCCCAGCCTTACTCTGAGAAGCGGACGAGACTCGGAAGTGCGCCTCCATCCGGGTGTTTTGTTGAGGAGGGCAGAGGGCGTGCTTTTATGATGTCATTGGGGCGGGGCGAAGAGCCAACTCCGGAGGCTGGAACTTCCTGAAGAAGTGGGGGGGCCGAAGGAGTAGCGGGGAGACCCTTTCCACGCCCCTTGAAAATTCCATACGGGAGGAGAGAGGAGTCTTAACTCTCAAACTTCCGTTTGAGGCGAGATTGCTGAAACGGAAAGGTTAACTTCAAAGACTCAACTTTTAAAAGACTTGTTACTATTTTCTCCTCTTGATCTGTTTTTCCCTTTTTTGATAACCTTAAAAACTTTCCTATCTCCAATCCTTTCTCCCCCTTTGATCCTGAGCAAATGGTGAGGTCCAGGAGATGCGCAGTCGCAGTCGCAGTCGTACCGGGGCGGTGCCGGTGAGAGGCGGGTGACGCAGCGGCCGTCGCTGCCATTTTAAGTTGTTTGTTCTCGCTTCTTTTCTCAAACGCGACTCTGCCCCGGACCCGGGAGGCTCCCGAGGCCGTCGCCGCTTCTGCAGCCATCGGTGGGGGGGGGAACGAGGCGTTATCGCCGCGGACGCTCAGCAACCGCTTCGGCTATTCCCCCCTCCGGGTCTCCTCGACCTTTCCTGAGATCCGGAATCCGATTGTAGGGGGAAGAAAGACTCAAGAGCAGATGCTTGAACTGAAATAACTTTATTTTGGGGGGTTTACTTCGCTGATCCTTAGCGCAGGGCTTCCTTTCCTTTCCCCCTCAGCCGCCAGTACCAATCCAACTCCCCATCTTTCTCCTCGTTTTTCCTTTTTCTTTTTCTTTCACTGTCGCCGCTGTCTCCGCGTCCTTCCCCTCCGTCGCCGCCCGGGGCGCCGAGCCAGACTATGGGTCCCAGGTGGGGGCTGAGCGGCGGCAGCAGCGCGGGCGGCCCGGTCACAGTGCGCACTGCAGCGGGGATGGCGGGGCTCAGTTGGCTGGTGGTTTTCTCTTGACATGGCTCCTGCCAGTGCTGCGAGCAGCGCCCCCGCCGCCGCCTCCTCTTTCGCCGCCGCCGCCGCCGCCACCGCTCCGCCCGCAGGCTGCGGCTAGAGGGCCCAAACCCCGCCCGAGAGTCGGTCCGTGAGTCCCGGGCTCCGCGGGGACGGGGAGGGGATTTACCCGTCACCTACCCCGCCCTAGCTGCCTCAATTCCATCCCCTGCCCCTTGGGAAACAAACTAACAACCCCACCCTAAACAATCCAAACTTTGGAAACATGGTCTGTTTAACGTGAGAGCTAATCCGGGAACTTAATTTTTTGGGGGGAGGGTGGGTCGGCTTACTTCAGAAGTAATATTAACACGGTTATTTTCTTTTTTTCCCCACTGATCCTTCCCATTTACCCTCTCCCGCCTACTCCACCCGGGCGGGAATTGTTTCCACGATGCAATGAGTGAAAACCTGAGTGATCCTGTGTGTCCCGTGGTGCGAGTGAGTCGCTGCCGCTGAAGGCAAGGGGTGGGGGTGGGACCTGGGGGGTGGAAGGCAGGTGGTCTCCGGGCACCGCCTGGAATTTGGGAGAAGAACCCGCCACCTTTGCCTCAGCAATGCTCAGCAAAAGATAATTCGCACTCCCCACCATCTTGAACGGGGGCAAATCCACAGTCAAGTCTCCTTTGGGGAATGTAGGACTAGTTGCAGGGCTGGGGTGTTGGGAACCCGGGCATTAATCAGGTCTAACCACAGAGCCGGAATAATTAATACCGTTTTATATACCCCTTTTCCCTCTGCCATCATGATTCTCCTTGGCAGCAGCGTTAGCAGCCGCCTGAGGGTGAAAATGTGGGTGATGGGGAAGTTGGTAATGACTCCGCTGTTTTTTCTCATGGCTCTTTTGGGCAGCAGCTGCCCGCCCCCGGTATACACTGTAGTTGATTGCAGGGAAACCCTGTACCTCTCCCTTTCCTTCTCTACCGGTTTTGCACTTTTCTCTATGCTCACCACCAAGTGTAATCAATAACAAGCACTGACAATACATAGCAATAGTGAAATCTGAAATAACTAAGAATTAATTAGGTACTACAGCCATGGAGCTGGCTGGGTGAGATCTAATTGGATATTTCAGTTTCATTCACCTACCCTGTTTTGGTGTTTTGTTTGGTTTTGGTTTTGGTGGTTTTTCCTTTTTTTCCTTTGGAAAGCAAGGATCACACTTCCCCCTCCCTGTTCCTTTTCTTAATCCCTTTTCTAAAAAGGGGGGGAAATCTGGATGGATTTTAGGGATTGTTCTGGTGTCAGCTGTGTTTTATAACACACCTAAATCCTAATTATAGGCTTTTCATTTCTCCGCAAAGCCTTTATTTTGGCAGTTAAGCCAAATGTGTTTTCCAGAAAGTTAGTTCAAGTATTTTCTCCTCTTTTTTTTCCTTTCTCCCCTCCCTTTTTCCCCTGCTAACCCCAAACGTTATTGTCCAAACATGACTGGACAGCAGCTTTTGTTTCTTGACCCTGTAATATGACAGTCTGCTAATATTGCCAGAAGGTGCAGTTTTTGGGTTACAGTCGTGATTTTCGCTATTCAATCATATTAGCAGGAAAAAAAAATGACTTGTTTCTGTTGTACTTGAGTCTTAAGAAAAAGTGCCCATAGTTTAGTGACAATTTCCAAAGGCTTTAGTACCACCTCTATTTCAAAATGGGGGACCCAAACTCCCGGAAGAAACAAGCTCTGAACAGACTACGTGCTCAGCTTAGAAAGAAAAAAGAATCTCTAGCTGACCAGTTTGACTTCAAGATGTATATTGCCTTTGTATTCAAGGAGAAGGTAATTTAAAGTTCTAAATGATGAATTAGCACAAGTGATTTTTGTAAGTGTATATTATGTTACTCTTTAATTATTAACATTAAGTTAAAGAGTGGTGGAAAAAAGTCTGCTTTGTATGCTGTTTCTCACCCTTGGGGTGATTCTTTGAGCAGTTGCAGCATAACTGAACAAACAGATCCTTGAGCGTTCATTGGTTTGGAAATACTTGAGTCTGAAACTTAGTAGTAGTATACACTTTGAGTTGACATGAGGTGGGCAGCATTATAAAATTTTATATGGAGTTAACATAGGAAACCTTATGATGTAGTTTAAAGATTAATGTAGAGTATAAATAAGGTGCTTGAAAGTTTTAAAGTGTATTCATACTGTTTATATGCTGAAGTTAGCCTGTTTCTTAAACTTCATAATGTAGGTAACCTTTTCTCATAAGCATTTAATGGTGTATAATACATCTTAACTTTGAGGAGCAATTAAATACTGAAATGGTTAGTTTGTGTTAGAAATGAGATTTTTTTTTGTTTCTTTTCTACTTCGAGTTCATTTTGGCTTGTATAGAACTGCAGTTTTTAAAAATTCAAAGTGACCTAGAAGAAGTTTCATTTTTGGGGGTAGTGGAGGTCTTCATTAGAATTAGTTCCACAGTTAAATAGCAGACACTGAGTTGTGAACAGTTAAGGATGGAATGATAAAAACAGTATTTTTTGTGACTTAAAACGAACGTTTCTAAAAATTATCAACAAGGCTTATTTGAGATGAGGTTATAAATATAAGAAAATACTATTTGGATTTTGGTGCTTAAATTGTGAGCTAATTTCAAATCAGAAATAAAATCTTAGCATGGTATCTATTTAGTATTTGGAAGTTTTCCAGATTTTTCTCTGCTGCTAATGCTTATATTTACTTATTTTTGTAGTTGAGATGGGCCTCACTGTGTTGCCTAGGCTGGTCTTGAACTCCTGGCCTTAAGTGATCCTGCCATGGCCTTCTAAAGTGCTGGGATTACAGGCAGGAGCCGCCATGCGTGGCTGTAACTCTTAACTCTTAAAGGTTATTTGTATTTCTGAGCTTGCTTAGCTGCTGAAGTACATTGTAAAGTGATTTTAAAGTACTTTTTGAAGTGACTTTCCCAAGATTGGGTGGTATCAAGGATTTACACTCCCACTTTTTTGTTTTGTTATGTTCTGTTGACAAGCTAAATTGATGAGATTGAATTTTAGTTGAAGATGATATCGTGTATGCTCTTTAAATAAATCCAAGATATAAGCAATGAGACTGGATCTTTGTATTTAACGTGTAAATTGCCCCAAATTGCGCTAATTCTTGAACACTGATGATAATCTGGTTTTAGTCTGTGAATGGACAGTGTCCTTGCAGTTGCTCTGAATAGTTTATGATATATTTTTAAAGGTAGGTTTGTGACGAGTACTTGGTCTTGACTGTTAAAAGAGAACTTGTTGTATATATATATATTTTTTCAGTCTTTCAAATATTGATGGTTTTGGCCGGGTCAGGTGGCTCACGCCTGTTATCCCAGCACTTTGGGAGGCTAAGGCAGGCAGATCACTTGAGGTCAGGAGTTTGAGACCAGCCTGGCCAACATGGTGAAACCCCGTCTCTACTAAAAATACAAAAATTCCCCAGGTGTGGTGGCACAGGCCTGTAATTCCAGCTACACGGGAGGCTGAGGCAGAAGAATCCCTTGAACCCAGGAGGCAGAGGTTGCAGTGAGCCAAGATGACACCACTACCTGGGCAACACAGCGAGGCTCCATCTCAAAATCTATGTAGATACAGATGGTTTTGATTATATAGTATCCAGAAAGTAATGGAAATTGATCCATGTAAGGAATAAAACAATTCATTTGTTGAATAGCATTGTTTTAAAATGGGTGAGATAAAATTTTAAGAAGTATGGTGTAAAATAATGCTATGGATACCGTTATACTATAAAACTCAAGAGTTAAAAAAACATTCTAATGACAGCCTGTACATGTATGATTGGAGGGGGAGAGTGGGGGAAGAACAGAAGGAATTACCTATTTGAAAATGTGTTTTCAGCATATAAGTTACTTCAGACAGTTAAGAATTTTGTCGAGTTAAAAGTTACATGACATTATAATATGAACCGAATGTTAAAAGACTGCTTCTTTGAGTTAATATACCATTTTATTTTCTTTTAGAAGAAAAAGTCGGCACTTTTTGAAGTGTCTGAGGTTATACCAGTCATGACAAATAATTATGAAGAAAATATCCTGAAAGGTGTGCGAGATTCCAGCTATTCCTTGGAAAGTTCCTTAGAGCTTTTACAGAAGGATGTGGTACAGCTCCATGCTCCTCGATATCAGTCTATGAGAAGGGTAAGTTCTGCCTTAAGTCTTGATAAATTTCTGTGGATTAACCTTGCATTTCCCCCTACACCCTTAAAGTGGGTAGCTATGATATGACCATCTCTTCAGGGAAATTTGTCTTTGTGCATGTTGATAACTGGGATCATGACTTTAAACATGCACTGTGTTTATATAGGATTAGAAAAATACATTTTTGCCCAGACCAGTCTTATGTGGATAAAGTATATAAAGGGATTTCTTTAATCCATGATAGGTGCTGATGATAGCAGTCTCTGTTTTGGTTTTTTTTTTTTTTTTTGAGACTTACTCTGTTGCTGATGCTGGAGTGCAGTAGTATGATCCTGTCTCACTGCAGCCTCTTCCCCTGCACGTTCAAACAGTTCTCCTGCCTCAGCCTCCTGAGTAGCTGGGACTACAGTTGTATACCACCACACCTGGCTAATTTTTTGTATTTTTAATAGAGATGGAGTTTTGCCATGTTGACCTGGCAGGTCCTGACCTCAGGTGATCCACCTGCCTTGACATTCCAAAGTGCTGGGATTGCAAGTATGAGCCACTGTACCTGGCCAGTAGCCAACTGTTTTTAATAATTTTAAGTGTTACGCATAAAGTTGTTTTTTAAATTTTTTTTTTCTCCAGTTTCCTGGTTTCAAGTTGTTCTAAATTTTTTTAGATAGGTTTGTTTTTTTAAATTTGACCTTAAATAAAACATGGATAACTTTGTCATGTTAAGCTCATAATGGTGTGTGTTACTGTTGTGGGATAAGTGACTTATGTCTTGGTTTATTGTATTTCCTTTTTTGGGGAAATATGAATATAAGGAAGTTCTTCCAGCTTTGTAAACTTCTGCAACATATTAAAAGTTAATTTGGGCATACCTGTACCAAGGGATCCTCACAATTATTTGGGGAGAATGCTGGAGATAACCAGGTACTGATCTGGAAGAGATTTATATACCTTCAAAAATTAATATGGTGACTACAGTAATGAAGCAGAAGTCAGGAATGGAGAAAAGTAGTTTTCTATTAACATAAAAATAGCATTTCAGCTGTAATAAGAAGATAGTGATTCATATTGAGAGTTGTAAGACGTCTTTGTTAAATAGGTTCTGATTTTTAAAGGTGGAAATAAAGATTCAGGGTCTGACAGCATAATAGAAATCAGAGTTTTTGTTGGAGTTTTCACCATGCAAAGATAAACCTAGGTCTTGATGTTAGGAGTATTGGACTGAGTGTATGTGACTATCTACAAGATAAAAATTAAAATTAGGGCCAGGTGCAGTGGCTCATACCTGTAATCCCAGCACTTCGGGAGGTCAAGGTGGGTAGATCACCTGAGGTCAGGAGTTCAAGACCAGCCAGGCCAATGGCAAAACCCTGTCTCTATTAAAAATACAAAAAATATTAGTCAGGGGTGGTGGCACATACCTGCAATCCCAGCGACTCAGAAGGCTAATTAAGTAAAATCGCTTGAGGAGGCAGAAGTTGCAGTAGGCTGAGATTGCACCATTGCACTTCAGCCTGAGTGATGGAGAGAGACTCTGTCTCCAAAAAAGAAAAAGAAAGTTAGGTCATGAGCCATTCAGATTGTATACAATCACAATCCTTTTATATTTACCTCCTAAGATATAAAAAGACACATTGTAGGTCTTTTGTTCTTATAAAATGTTTTTATAGTCAAACCCTGTAATTTGTGACATTACTTTGATGTAGCTGTTTCTTTAAATGTAAACTTTTTTTTCTCTCATCATTTTATAGGATGTAATTGGCTGTACTCAGGAGATGGATTTCATTCTTTGGCCTCGGAATGATATTGAAAAAATTGTCTGTCTCCTGTTTTCTAGGTGGAAGGAATCTGATGAGCCTTTTAGGCCTGTTCAGGTATTTTGATCTAAAATAAGTGATGAGCCTTTCAATATGTGAAAATTGCTAGAACAGAATAGGGTCTAACTTGAGAAATTCTTTGGGAATATGCTTTCTGACGGTTTTATTTCAAATAGTCTCCCCTGTTTGGAATATTGTGTTGCAAGAGAAGAAAGCATTTGGATTATACAATCTCTTGATATTGTGGTGGTTTCACACACAGTATGGCTTTGAAATTATGGCTAGAGAAAATCTTTTAAGGTGGACATTTGCTGATTTTTAGAGGGGCCCACGGATGAGCTTCTGATGATCTGCGATTCCTGTACCCTTCACCACACATCTTTCTAAAATAGTATATTTAACTATGCTACTTTCCAAACAAGTGTGATTTGAATTGGGTGAATAAGTCATTTTCTGGAAGTTAATTTGTATATAAAATCATAGAGGAAATAAGTAAATTTAGTAGTCATTCTTAACCTTAAAATCTTGCTGACTTTTGACTGTCACTTGATGTACTGGACGTTGCTCGAGCAAATGCCCCCTCTAGTATTAAGGGCATTTACTCATGTTGAACCCAATTTTATTTATAGTATGTTTGTGTGCAGAGAAGATGGAGATCCACCAAAGTGTTAATTATGCTTAGTTGTAGGTCAGGTATAGCTAACTTTCCTTTTTTATTATATATATTTACATATATATTTCCTTTATAGTTTATGGTGTATAGCCACAATTTTCTTAAAATAAATATATTTTTATAATAAAAAAAAATGACATTAAGGACTCATTTTAAATACACTAAATCATATACTGGAAGGCTTCTTTAAGCTAATTGTGAGGATTATTTGTCATTTTAAAATTTTGTTTCTACTCATTACCCTGAAGTATCTTTGTGGTGCTTTTGTCATAGACTGTATAAGTTGATACACTTTTTTGCCCCATGGTAATGTTGCTACACATAAGCTCAAATAATTATTTTTAATCTTTTAAGATTAATTCAACTAAGTTCCAAAGATAATACATTGGTTACATATATATAAAAGTATTGTATATAGCCGTCCCTGACATATAATGGTTCGACTTAAGATTTTTCAACTTTACCATGATGTGAAAACCATATGAATTCATTGTACTCCTAGATTGATACATCCAGGTAAACTCACTGCAAATTGGAATTGTCGTCAGTTAAGTCACCTTTTGATTTAAGATTATGTTGAACTTACACTGAGTTTATCAGGATGTAACATGACAAGTCGTGGAGCATCTGTATTTCTGTCATTTAATGGATGATCTCTGACTGACAAGAATGCTGGAGAATATTAATTGAATATAAAAGGCATGAAAATAAATAGAAAAGGCATGTTTAAAGTTCTCAGAGCAGGGCTGATAACTCTTTAACCACTCTCTGGAGGTGCTATTAGGATTTTGTTGCTTTTTAGTTAAGGATTTCCCATTGGAAAATTGTAGGTCTGCTTATTACAGTATGTTTTCAAATTTGTAATACCCTGCCTTTCCCACTGGGACCTTATTTGAGATAGTTAAGCTAACTTTAGTCTTGTGTCAAGTACTCTTCTTTGTTGGCTTTTTTTTTTTTTGGAGACAAGAGTCTCACCCTGTCACCAGGCTGGAGTTCAGTGGTGCAGTCTTGACTCACTGCAACCCCTGCCTCCTGGGTTCAAGCTCTTCTCCTGCCTCAGCCTCCTGAGTAGCTGGGATTACAAGTGCGCACCCCATGCTCAGTTAATTTTTGTATTTTTAGTAGAGATGGGGTTCACCACGTTGGTCAGAATGGTCTCGATCTCTTGACCTTGTGATCGCCTGCCTTGGCCTCCCAAAGTGCTGGGATTACAGGCGTGAGCCACTGCACTCAGCTTTTTTTTTTTTTTTTTTTTTTTTTTTGAGATAGGGTCTTGCTCTGTTGCCCAGGTTGGAGTACAGTGGCATGATCTCAGCTCACTGCAACCTCTACCTTCCACCGAGGTTGAAGCCATTCTTGTGCCCCTCAGCCTCTGAGTAGCTGGGGTTACAGGTGTGCATGATGATGCCTGGCTAATTTTTGTATTTTTTTGTAGAGGTGGGGTTTTGCCACGTTGGCAGGCTGGTCTTGTGCTCCTTAGCTCAAGTGATCTACCCACCTTGGCCTCCCAAAGTGGTGAGATTACGGGCATAAGCCACGGCACCCGGCCCTTAGACTTTCTCTTACTGTCTATACATGTAATATCAGTCCTTAAAATAACTGGGTAAATAAGAGGAAACCAAGACAGAAATTAGGTAAATAACAGGCCCACGGCAGTTAAGCCTGAACTGACTATGCTTTTAGTTCATTATTCATTACCCTGTACTGTGAAAAGTTACTTATGTTAAAGCATCTTAAAATTCTAGACTGAATATAAGCAGTATGATATAGGTAATAACTTTAGAATTCAACTGTAGTATATAGGTTAATATTGTAAAAACTAATTTGCTTTTCTAAAGCAATTTAAAATGTATGAATATCCTGAATGAGGGGCCTTAAATATAACTCACTTAGTTCTTAAAATGAGAAAAGGAATGGTAAATTTTAACTTGCAGGCCTCTTTTTTTTTTTTCATTTTGACTCTTTAATTTTTTTGTAGAGATAGGGTGTCGCTTTGTTTCCGAGACTGGTCTTGAACTCCTGGGTTCAAGTGATTCTCCTGCCTCGGCCTCCCAAAGGGATGGGATTATAGGCATGAGACACTGTGCCTGGCCTTTTGAAGTACTTTAAAATCTGAATATTTGGGTATTGAGGATACAATCAAAACCAGAATAAGGATTATTTTTAAATATTGAGTTCTTCACAGTACTATGAAATGCTGGGAGGTACTACTAAAATGTATTTCTTCTTTCCTCTACATTATTAATGCTACTGCTCAGGTTTGCTCCTCCCCTGTTAGAATATTTCATTACTTCTCCGATGGGAATTACTTTCATGCTGCTTATGAGAAGTTTTATGTGTGTGTGTACCATTTCTTCAGATAAGTGGATATTCAATATGATAGAATTGAGATGCTATAGATTTATGTGGAAGGCCATTTTTAGTCTCACTCTAATCTATTTTCAGTGTGATTATTGGTTCTTTAATCTACCCTGGTTTTTTTTTTTTTACCATATTGCAGCTTTGTTACTTGAACAGTACTTCAGTTTTTAACACATTTGTTTTTGTGTTGGTTCTGTTTCCTAGCGTGGCTTTTTTTTTTTTTTTTTTTGAAATGGTGAGATGGGGTCTCACTCTGTCACCCAGGCTGGAGTACAGTGATAGTCATGGCTCAAGCAATCCTTCTACCTGAGGCTCCTGAGTAGCTGGGACCACAGGTGTATACCACCATGCCCACCTAATAATTTTTGTATTTTTTTTTGAGCTAGAGTCTCACTATGTTGCCCAGGCTGGTCTCAAACTCTTGACCTCAAGTGATCCTCCTGCCTCAGCCTTCCAAAGTACTGGGATTGTAGGCCTGAGCCACCACACCTAGTTAGAGTTTATCAAATTACTAACCATCACTACATTGCCCAGGGAAAATTCTCTTAATCTTTTTGTTGTTGCTGCTGTTGTTTCGCTCTTGTTGCCCAGTGTGGAGTGCAATGGCTCACCGCCTCCCCCGCCTCCTAGGTTTAAGCGATTTTCCTGCCTCAGCTAATAGCATGCTTTTGATATGCTTATAATCATATTAAGAATTTAATATTTGAATTGTGCAGAAGTACAGTTCAGTATCATTTTACATATAGTATATTGTGATGCCATATCATATTTTATGTTATGGTTTATAAGAAAAGCTCCTGGGTATAAAATCCTAGCTAGCAGTAACTAATGGTTTTTTATTTCTTGCTGTTTTTGACATGACAGAGCAATAAAATTTGTTTAAACCAAGTGGACTAACAATTATGTGTCCAACTCAGTATTACCTAAATTTCATATTGTTAAATCTAGGTTTCTTGAATTCTCCATCAAGCCTGGTCTTGTCACGTAGCATTTGGTGTTTCCCAATGCCCAAAAGACATTTTGTGGGAGGATGAAGTGTTCTGACTTACTTGATAACAGTCTTTTATAACTTCACATATTTTTGAAAACAACCCAAGGCTAGCTGTGGGAAAAATTCACATAAAATCACAGCCTATCTGTGTCAGGAGCAGAAATATATTTCAGGTGTGGGCTTTACATTTCATTTAAATAACTGTCCTGTGAAATGGGTTACAGCCTTATTTTGTAGATGTATGCATATACATCTACAGCTATATGCATATGGATGCAGATGTTTCAGGTAATATAACTGGTTTGTAGTTAAATATAAATGTTGTATTTTGCAATTAGGCCAAATTTGAGTTTCATCACGGTGACTATGAAAAACAGTTTCTGCATGTACTGAGCCGCAAGGACAAGACTGGAATTGTTGTCAACAATCCTAACCAGTCAGTGTTTCTCTTCATTGACAGACAGCACTTGCAGGTAAGCTTTTTTTCATTTTTCTAAACCACTTACAGGCTCATTCAAAAAGCTTATTTGTTTGGAAACTTTGTTATACAAGTTACTTAATTCTGTTTTATCCCGAAAACACTGCATTATTTTTAAAGTTACTTAAAAAAAAAAAAACATTTTTGAAGTTACTTATAAACAATGGTACCTCACGCCGGTAATCCCAGCACTTTAGAAAGCCGAGGTGGACATAGTGCTTGAGCAAAAAGTATTTCCTAGGCCTCTCTTTAGAACAGTGGTTCCCAAATTTTGCCACACATTACAGCTACTGGAAAGCTTTATTATTATTTTTTTAAACAAAAGGAAAAAACCCACCTCCTGCGAAGCTTTTAAAAGTCATGATTCCAGTGAACAGTAGAGAGCCATTGCCCTAAAGCGTGTCTACCAGATGTGTGGGTAACAGATGCACATCACTTGGGAACTTGTTAAAAATGTAGACTCTCAGACTAATCAGAATCTGTACTTTAAGCAGAACCCTCAGGTGATTTGAAATACATTGTATTTCGAGAAGCACTGCCCTGGACTTTTTAACTGTGAAAGGATAAGGGACATATATTTCAAATAAGCACTTCCATTTGGGCACAGTGGCTCATGCTTGTGATTCTAGCCTTTTGGGAGGCTGATGGAGAGGACTGCTTGAGCCCAAGAGTTCAAGACCAGCCTGGGCAACAGAGTGAGACCTCATCTCTACAGGAAAAGAAATTAGCCAGACATTGTGGCATGCTCCTTGGTCCTAGCTACTCCGGAGGCTGAGGCAGGGGAGAATCAGTTGAACCCAGGCTTTCAAAGTTGCAGTGAGCCATGAAAGCACCAGCACCCGAGACCCCATCTCAAACACACACACACACACACTCACACACTCTCTCTCTCTCTCTCTCTCTCCCCGCCCCCCTCTCCCCCTCCCCTCTCCTCTCTCCTCCCCCGCCCCACAACAAATAAGCACTTCCCATTTAAGCAGCAATCCCAATTATTGTAATTTAGTTTTTAGATGCAGCCACTTGTGTGTGATCTTGGACAGTAACTTCTTCTGTGAGCAGTATGTTGCTTCTGTGAAATTGAACAAATGTTACTCCTAAGGTTGTTATTTTTAATTTAAGGTTGTTACATTTGAAATTAGCTAATAAAAGTTAAAAAAAAAAAAAGAAATTAACTAATACAAGTAAAGCGTATGTACATATATATATAGGTTTATTTACATTTGTGGACTTACTCTGACATCTTCAAAGTCAGAGTCCTTATTTTGCCTTTTAGAGATGCTAGATAGTGAAATAAAGATGGACTTTGTAGTTAAATTGGATGTTCAGATGGTAACTACTTTTTAAAAATAAGAGTTTTGATTTAGCTGGTAATACTTTGGGTTTCTTTTAGTCCCTAACCTGGGTATATGCTTAAATCTTTCTTTTCTTTATTTTTTGAGACAGGGTCTCACTCTCACCAGGCTGGAGTGCACTGGCATGATCATGGCTCAACACAACCTTGAGCTCCTCAGCACAGGCGATCCACCTCAGCCTCCCAAGTGGCTGGAGTACAGGCGTGTGCCACCACATCCAGCTAATTTTTGTATTTTTTATAGAGATGGGTTTTTGTCATGTTGTCCAGAATGGTCTTGAACTCTTGGGCTTAAGTGATCCTCGTGTCTCAGCCTCCCAAAGTGCTGGGATTACAGATCTGAGCCACCACCCCTAGCCTTAAATTTTTTACCTATTCTTCATCCTTTCACTGGCTCCTATTCTTACCACATCTGCTTTATCTTTCTATATATAAAAATGACTTTAAACTTTTACTCAAATCTGCCCTCATGAAATGTCTTTAATTTTTTATAGCAAGTTATCTCTGGTTTACTTCCCTAATTTTGGAGGGGGTGGGGAGACGGAGTCTTGCTCTTGCTCTGTTGCGTAGGCTCAAGTGCAGTGGCCTAATCTCGGCTCAACCTCCACCTCCTGGGTTCAAGCAACTGCTTCAGCCTCCCAGGTAGCTGGGATTACAGGTGCCCACCACTACACCGGGCTAATTTTTGTATTTTCAGTAGAGACTGGCTTTCACAATTTTGGCCAGGCTGGTCTTGAACTCTTGACTTTGTGATCAATCCACGTTGACCTCCCAAAGTGCTGGGATTATAGGCATGAGCCACTGTGCCTGGCCTACTTCCCTAACTTTTTCTCTTTTAATTATGCATACATTCTCTTAACTCTGTTTTTCCTGTATCTTACATGGGAAGGTTGGTGGGAGATTGACTTCCTGTGACAGTTATGCTAAAGTCTTATATATTTAAAATATTAAAATGTTTCCCCTTCCAGACTCCAAAAAACAAAGCTACAATCTTCAAGTTATGCAGCATCTGCCTCTACCTGCCACAGGAACAGCTCACCCACTGGGCAGTTGGCACCATAGAGGATCACCTCCGTCCTTATATGCCAGAGTAGAGTACTGACCAGCAAAATGGAGATCAGAGAATGCAGCAGCATTTTTTTCTTGTTTTCTTACCACTTTATTCTTTCAGAGTTTAAAGAAAATGGACTCATGCACAGAACACTATGCATTTTGAAACTTGTTCATCCTGGATTTTTTTAAATCATTTTTATCTCAGAACTTAAAAAAAAATTAGATGTCTTCTGCACAGACTGTGTGAAAGAAGATGCTTTGCATATTTGTCGCACTGCATCAGTATCTTACTAAAAATGTGAAATGAAAGGACTGTATTGTACACTGAAATGCTTAAATGTATCTGAAAGCACAAGGTGATACTAATTTGTATGGTCTTCCCATGTGTGCTGGTTTTTGCCTCTTTGACATCTGTCATCAGTATTTAGAGGGTGAGAAGTGAATGTAACAGGTATAAATAACATTTTTTAAAACATAATAGCTTTGCTATAATCACAGTTGTTCCAGAGCACTGTCAGAATTCAATTCTAATGACCAGAACTGGTTGTTTAAAAAAAGAAAACCATGGGAAAGAAATCTTAAATGAAAAACGCATCTCATTGTAGGCTTTTGCCTCATGTTTTACTGGGCCATGTTTGTTTCCTGGTACTCATAAATATATGTATTTTTTTTTTCCAGATCTCTTTCCCCAAGTTGCTATTGTAAGAGTATTCTGCTGTGTGTGGATGCAGTTACACACATTAAGGCAGATCTGGAGTCTGAAGTAGTATAAAGCAGCTGTAAAACAGAAGTACATTCATAGCTGCAGAAACCGTGATAGGTAGAAGACTTGCCTTTTTGGTTTTGGTTTTGTTTTTTGGTTTTACAGAGAAGAGATTTCTTTTACAAAGAAAATTCCAGTGAATTGTGCAGAAATGGTTTCTACACCATCCGAAAGAAAAACTTAAGAGGGTGTTTTGGGAGTAGAAAAAGGTTATAAAGTTGGAATCTTAAATTGTAAAATTAACCATTGAGTGTCAAAGTTCTAAAAGCAGAACTCATTTTGTGCAATGAACATAAGGAAAGACTACTGTATAGGTTTGGTTTTTTTCTTTTAAATGAAGAAAAGCTTTGCTTAAAGGTTGCATACTTTTATTGGACTAAATTCTGAATGATCCTACTCCTTTGGAGTAAAACTAGTGCTTACCAGTTTCCGATTGTATTTAGCTTCTGGTTGGAATTCGAAAAAAAAAAAAAAAAAAAAAAAAAAGAAAACCTAAATAAAATAGGTGAAAGTTCCCTGACTATTCAGGTGAATACACAAAGTTTGAAGTGTGAACTTTTTTTTTTCCATTTCATTGATGTTACTGGTCACCTTAGGGGATTATTTCATCTGATAGTCTGGGGATAAACAGTAAATTCAGAAGAAACACCTGACAATTGAGTGTGTAACTTCAGCAAGAATAGGCATCAAGAATATACTGTCAACTTTCAACAGCAGCCTAGCCTTATGCCTTGCTTCATGGGAAAATGCCATTCTTAATTTCAAAATGCTTTCGTGTGTCCTCTTACCATTTAAAAGTTAGAATTCATTTGAAATAACATTTTGAATGTTTGTTATAGCCAGGTACTGTTGTAAGCTCTTGTCTTAACCTCTCAACCTTGGGTGGAAATAGATGCAAAGGTTTAGTAACTTCTTCAAGCTCAGATCGTAAGTAGTGGAGGATTTAAAACCAGGCTCTCTGGCTCTAGGGCCTGTGCTCTTAGTTTACCATATTGAGTTATACGTACGTTCACCAAGTTAGGCATTTCAGCAGCTTTACGTTTTTATTTTTGAATAATTTAGAAAAGTTGCCAGAGTAGTATGAAAGCTCCTGTGTAATGTTTACCCTCACTTTTACTATTTTGCCATTTTTTTCATTTTCTTTGTACATATATTTATACATATTTCCTGAGCCATTTGGGTTTGTTGCATACTTTGTGCTTCCTTAACCTTTCCTTAGTACTTTGGCATATGTTCCAAGTACAAGAATATTTCACGTAACTATAGAAAAATTACCAAACTCAGGGAATGTGACACTCCATCATCCATATTTGTTTTGTTGTCCCAATATCCTTCGTAGCATTTTCTTTAAATCCCCTTGGAGTCAGGATCATTGAATTCAGTTGTCCTCGGTTGTCTTGAATGTGGAAAGTTCCTTAGCCTTTCTGTGTTTCATGACTTCTGCGTTTTTTTGGAGTACAGGGCAATTTTTCTTGTAAATTGTTACTCATTTTGCATTTGAATTGTTCATGCTTAGACTGACACACCCTTCTGAAGCATGCTCTCTATCTTCTCTGCATTGATGTTACTTCTGAGCACCTGGTCAAAGTGTGCTGGTTTTGCCCTATACGTGGTATTTATTACTAGCAATCTTGGAAACGTGAAAATATCCTGCTTTATGAGGAGCTCCCTTCATTCTTTCCAGACCAAAACCAGTCTTTATGATGGTTACAACATAGTGATTTTCTAAACATACCCCTCTGTCCATTTTCAGCATTTGTGTAAGAAAGGGTTCTGTCTCTGCCGTTTATTATCTACCTAAACACTGTGCCCTCATTTTTTCCCCTCCAAATCATAACTTGCATGCCTTTATTATTTTGAGCATCTCCTTTCAGGCATGAGACTAACTTCTGTCCCAGCCTCAAACCCTGGAATCAGCTCTTTGTTCAAGGACCCCAGGTTCCTTTTAGTGGGAAACTAGAAGTAAACTCCTGCATGCTTATTGCTACTATGGAGTCCTCTTCTTTCTGCCCTTTCAGTGGACAGATACGTAGTATGCGATCTAATGTAGGGAAAAGATTTGCCTCTAACTGCTAATTTGATTGTTAAACTGACTTAAAGCTGCATCCTTTCTAGTCTTTAGTCATAAACGTTAAGACTCCCTGACACAAATCAAGCTGGGTGCAGTGGCTCACACCTGTAAGCCCAGCATTTTTGGGGCCAAGGCGGGAAGATTGCTTGAGCCTAGGAGTTTGAGACCGGCCTGGGCAAACAAACCTTATCTCTACAAAAATAAAGTTAGTCATGACGGCACATGCCTGTGGTTCCAGCTACTCAGGAGGCTGTCAACTGGACTTGGAGACTTGAGAAATGAACTCAGTCTTTTCAGTACTGTAGACTGGGGGATTTGAGATCTGCATGGTTTTATTCTCAGTACAAGAAAAGGGGCTAGTAGCATGCTTTTTTTCCCTCCCCCTCTACCGGACCATTTCCTGTATCACTAACTTGCTTTACCTCAAACTTTCTTGAGGTCTGTTTTAGGCCATATGGCTCAATCTATTTTATTTTTCATGATGGGCTGTAGTTCATATGTTTTGAAGTTTCATCTTAAAAGGAAATGTAAGTGTGGGGTGGCGATTGCTATGGTCTGAATGTGTGCCCCCTAAATTTGTATGTTAAAATCTCAACCCCAAGGTGATGTTAGCAGGTGCGGGTCTTTGGGAAGTTCCTAGATCATGAGGGCAGAAACCTCAAAATTGGAATAAGTGCCCTTACAAAAGAGAACCCAGGCCATGCACAGTGACTCACACCGGTAATCCCAGCACTTTGGGAGCTAAGGTGGGTGGATCACCTGAGGTCACGAGTTTGAGAGCAGTCTGGCCAACATGGCGAAACCCCGTCTCTACAAAAAAAGTTAGAAAAATTAGCTGGGTTTGGTAACACAGGCCTGTAGTCCCAGCTAAATGGGAGGCAGGAGAATCACTTGAACCCAGGAGTGAGCAGAGGTTGTGCCACTGCACTGCATTCTGGGCAACAGGGCGAGACTCCGTTTAAAAAAAAAAAAAAACCCAGAGGGCTCATTTGCCCCTTCCACCACATGGCGAGAAGGCACCATCCATGAGCCAGGAAGCGGGCCCTCACCTGACAGCATCTGCTGGGGCCTTGATGCAGGACTTTACAACCTCTAGAACCATGAAAAATTTCTGTTGTTCCTACAAGCTATCCAGTCTGTGATATTTTGCTATTGCAGCAGACTTAGAACCATTAATTTCTATTTCTCCTTTAGCTTAATACTGGACTTTGGTTTTAATCTTAGAATGGCCCTGCTAGCTTCTTTGCTTTACCTGTTTTCAAAACACTTTGAGCTAAGAATTTTTCACCCAGTTATCACATGACTAAAAACGATGCTTAAAATGAAAAAAAAAAAAAAAAAAAAAAACGTAGACACCCCCACCTTCACTCTACCCTACTTGGTTTCCAGGTCCTTTTCCTTAAAAAGAATATTTCTAGCTACTTATGGTTTTGCTAGTTTATTTCAAGAATTAAAATTGAGTCAAATTTGCACTTGTCATTCATTATTGGGTTTCTGTAGGTCGTTCTGCTGTTGTCAGTTTCCCAGGTGTTTTGTGTGTCTTCCTTGTGCTATTAATTTTCCTGTGGCCTTGTTGGTCAGATCCACAGAGGTAAATGCAAGTGTTTTTCCTTGCTTCAGAACATTTGCTGTAATCACTACATCTTCTCCTAATTTTGCAGGTGACATGTACCTTGAAAGGAAATGAATACAGTTAACAGCAAAGAATTTTTCAGAGGGTAAGTTGTGTGCATCTCACAACAGTGTTCCTATGTCACTTATTTTAGTTTAACAGTAGTATTGGTAAGTTTCTGTACTGGTGTTGCCCATTCCTTACCCACACAAGTTTCTTTTCCCAAATATATGAGAAGTAGTTTTCTTGCCTCCCTTTTCTTTCCCTTTAAGTTTCCCACTTCATATTTACTTAGGGATGGTGAAAGACTTCCTCCAGCTTTTATTTACTCTCCTTAAATTCTTAGGTGAAATTATCACTTGGTGTCTATATTGTCCTGTCCATATTTAGAATTTATTCTCTAAAATGACAAGATAACAACTCTAAGGAATTGATATGATGTCCTTACAGTCTTGGCGACGTATTGTCTACAGATATTTTTAAGAGATTTATATCCTACCCACTTGTAATTATAAGTTGCCTTTAACTCAGCTGACTCTAGCTAATTAAAAAAAAAAAAAATTTGGAGATGAGGATAGTTTAAAACAAATGTTAATATTTTAAAGGGAAATAATTTCCTTATAGTTTATTTTTATGTTTCTGCTTTTTAGAAGGAAGCCTTTAAAAAGGATATGTATTTTTGCCAAATTCAAAATAAGGCTTCAGTGTTTATGGCTAGGAGGTATAAGAAAGGTGGATTTGGCTGGGCGCAGTGGCTCACACCTGTTATCCCAGCACTTTGGGAGGCCAAGGCAGGCGGATCACCTGAGGTCAGAAGTTCGAGACCAGTCGGGCCAACATACTGAATCCGTGTCTCTACTAAAAATATAAAAATTAGCTGGGCATGGTGGTGGGCGCCTGTAATCCCAGCTACTTGGGAGGCTGAGGCAGGATAATTGTGTGAACCTTTGAGGTGGAGGTCGCAGTGAGCCAAGATCACACCACTGCACTCCATCCTGCGCAACAAATTCCATCTCAAAAAAAAAAAAAAAAAAGGCAAACCTTATTGCTGGAAAGAACAGGCTTGTCTTGAATTCATGTACCTTAATTTAAAGAAATGAAAAATGGTATGTTTAGTAGTAGTTTGCCTAGTTTTTATTATCTCCTGAAATTTTGTCTTAGAAATCAAGAATTTTGGCTACCAGCCATTAACTTAAACTGAGGGAAGACAAGAGTCCCTTTATGCTACAGATGAGCAAACAAATCTGGGCAATTTGGAAGTTGGCATTTTGTCAGTAATCTAAAATTTCCCCTGTTGTCTTGGAACCTAGCTTGTTTTTAACCTAAGTCACAGTCTAACAGGCATCCTCAGTCTGTGTAATAGAGAACTTAATACAGTACGTGTGGTACCATGTCAAGTAAATCAAAGAGTGAATCATGAGGCGTTCATTTACTGAAACATTGTTCGTTTACTTTTGAAATATCTCTAATTTTTGAGAGACTACGCCCTAGTTTTTGTTCAAGTGAGTCAGTTTTTGAAGCTTAGGTCGCTCATCAAGAGCCGATGCTTTTGGCAACACATACTTTGAAACGACAAGACTATGTTTGACTTACTAAAAGTTCCTTAGGATTGTAATAGCAACAGTACCTTAGTAGATCATGAAATGCAGTGCTAGATTTGAAGATCTCTGTGCTCTCAATAGAGACTTTTAGGGAAAATCTAGTCATCAACTGGTCTTACCACTTATCACATGAAATAAGGACTGTTGAATATGCTCAGCAGTAACATAAGCAGAGCCTTTCTTTCCTGCACATCTTAATTTCAAAAAGAGCATTTGGCTGCATCTTGATTTGCTTTACCCTCAATTTCAGTTATTTCCATAAAGAAGAACTGAATGTTTCTTAAGTAAAACTGATAAAAGATTTAGATTCCTTTAAAGCCTACATTATTTCCATTACCTGGAAATATCTGGTCACAATGGCCCTCTCAACCTAACCTCTCAATTACATTTTTCTGTTGCTTAGGTGGAATACACAGCTGTCTTGAAAGTAAATCCTTGGACCCAGCTCTTTATTGAATGGGGTGGGCCATAGCACCAGTTTATGTTGGAACTGAGTTTTTCACATTCTGGAAGTTTGGCCCTGCAGTGAAGGGGCGCTGCTCCCTGATCATGTAGTTTAACTCAGAGCATGTCTGTGTAGCCACAGGGGGAGATCCAGGATTGCTGCCCATTCTTAAAACCCAGCACTCTGAGAGGCTGAGTTGGGCGTGGACACCTGAGGTCAGGAGTTTGAGCCCAGCCTGGCCAGCATGGTGAAACCCCATCTCTATTAAAAATATAAAAATTAGCCGGGCATGGTGGTGCATACCTGTAATTCCAGCTACTAGGGAGGCTGAAGCAGGAGAACAGAATTGCTTGAGCCCTGCAGGTGTAGGCTGAAGCGAGCCAAGATCATGCCGCTGCACTTGAACGTTTGGGATCATCCCCCTTTACTAGTGATACACACTGTACTTGGAAATTACTGCTCTAGTTCTAGATGTTAAGGCCCTGGAGTATTTTAGAACAAAATCTATAGCTGCACTTAAGCAGATAAGTAGCTAATCGAATCTCATGT
The DNA here is from genome assembly GCA_031835075.1 of Saguinus oedipus. NCBI lineage: Eukaryota > Metazoa > Chordata > Mammalia > Primates > Cebidae > Saguinus > Saguinus oedipus. The sequence continues at coordinate 3,710,382 of CM063172.1, read as the reverse complement.
GTTACTAACTTTATAAATTTGTTTAGTCTCAGTTGTTTATACAGTTATCACACTGAAGGTATGTGGAATACAGTTTGGATACATACGTTATGTTCAGATCGACACTGACTCCAGCTGCTCCCCTTTCCGTGCAGAGCAGAGCATACGTTGAGATATTATCTATTAACGTGGCTGTCAAACCGCCATGGAGAGTGCCTAGTTTATTGGTATGCTCTTCTTCTACTTTCATTTCACAAATCACTTTCCCTGGAGCAGCAGAGACAAGAGTCACCTAAGTGTAAAAGAAAGAATTCTGAACATTCATTCTGTGGAATCAGAAAAGCCCAAACAGCCCATGAAGAGAAATCATTGGACTTCCAAAAAAGTCTGACAGAAATTCAAATAAATTGCTGATCTCTCTGATAGAAATTAACCCTTATGCAAGTTATTTTGAAAGAAAAAGGTGTGTTTATTGAAAAAATAGTAGTTTTTACTGATCTCTACTCTTCTATACAAACCAAACATTCAGTCTGAGCTTTCCAGTCATATGTACGATGCCTGGCATTTTTGGATGTCTCCTTGGACATTTGACACCAACAAGGTCACCCAGCGATCTATTAATCATTATATAGGTTCAATTTGTTGTTTCCTAGTTTTGTACAAGCAGAATAATATTAATATTTTAAGTGACTTAAAGAACAGTTCAAAGACAAATTCATTGAGTTACTAGAATTAAAAAAAAAAAATTTTATAAACCCGTTAAAGTATAACAGTACGATCCAGCAAAGTAGTTATTGCTTTTAAGGTGTTGCCCCATTTATAGAAAGTATAATGAAAAAGTATTACATGAAAGATACATGTAACAGTGCACATAAAATTTCATGATTTTTATATTAAACATCTTTAAAAAGGCAACTTATAGAAAGGTAAGTTTTCCTACATATTTAAATTACTAGGAAAAACCAACATGTGTAATATTTAGAAGTTAGAGCTAAGCTATGAATGGAATGTTCTGCGTCCAGCAACAGTAATTTTCACCCTCACTAGAGGTGTTAAGAATATGGGTGAATATTTGGTGTCTCTGTTGTATCTGGGAGTAGGAGGGATATCTTAGCACTAAATGGTTGGTTAGATTCTAACTGAGTACCATTTGTTGGGCACTTTGGCATGCTATGCACTGTGCCAAGCACTTTACATACACTATATAGTAAGGAAAAGACAACGTCCATTTTGCAGAGAACTTTAATTCAGAGTGATTTATTTTCAAAGGTCACCCAAGATGTGATAGAAACTGAGATTCAGATCTCGGTCTTCCCACCTTCATGTCTCCCTAGTCACTCACTCACTATATAGAAGTAACCTCTAGGTGTGCAGTGGCCCTTACGGCTCCTACCAGGAAGACAGTTGAGAGTTTCACAAACTACCTATTTAGTGGTTGTATTGTTGAAGGCCCTGAAGGAAAACAGAACCATGCAACATAAAACATCCTAAAAAATATTACGTCATGTTTAGCACAACAGGTAAACCAATGTCAAAAATAAATGTTAGAATACGATATTCTGTTTTGTTTTTTGAGATGGAGTCTTCCTCTTTTGTCCAGGCTGGAGTGCAGTGGTGCAATCTAGGCACACTACAACCTCTGCCTCCCAAGTTCAAGTGATCTGCCTTAGCCTCCCAGGTAGCTGGGATTACAGGAGCATGCACCACACCCAGCTAATTTTTGTATTTTTAAGAGATGAGGTTACACCATGTTGCTGAGGCTGGTCTTAAACTCCTCACCTCGGGTGACTGGCCTGCCTCAGCCTCCCAAAGTGCTGGAATTATAGGTGTGAGCCACCATACCTGACCCAGGATCATCTTTTTAGAGCAATAAATGATCTAGCCACAAGATGTCCTCATAAGCTAATAATACAAACCAAGCAGGAATAAGGTGTAAACTCACCCAATTCAGACATTTATGTGATTCTTTATATCAGGCATTGGCAATGTAAAAAAATGAATGAAGTTTAATCCCTGCTCTTTCTTAGTGGGTTCAGCTTAAAGGAAGAGACAAGTACAGAAATTGCAGTAGAAGACATTTCTGTAGACAGAATAAATGCAGCTTTCCTGGAGTAAAGATACCTAACTTTTAAAAAGTGTATGTTTCCTGGGAAAAGACATTAGGAAAGGCTTCCTGGAGAATGATATCCGAGTCTTGAAGAAGAGGCAGGAGTTAGCCAGGTGAAGATAAGGAAAAAACCCAGGCAGTTTAAGAAATAGAACGAAATACGAGCAGCTTGTAGACATCAAAGGTAGTTTTATTGTATATATGTATTTTTTGAGACAGAGTCTTGCTCTGTCACCCAGGCTGGAGTGCAGTGGCACGATCTCAGCTTACTTCTGTCTCCCAGGTTCAAGTAATTTTTCTGCCTCAGCCTCTGGAGTAGCTGTGTACCACTGCACCCAGCTAATTTTTGTCTTTTTAGTAGAGAAGGAATTTCACCAAGTTGGCAGGGTGGGTTTCGAATACCCAAAATGCTGGGATTACAGGCATGAGCCACTGCACTTCATTTTTAGTGTATTTTAAGGCAGTTTTTTCAGTAAAGCTTAGTTCTTAAAGTTCCATTTTATTACCTAACTTTGGCTGAGACGACAAAAGGTAAGACAAATGTCACTGTTAGATTTTTCTAGTACAGAATATTGGTTTAGATTTTTTTCCTTCCAATTTGAAAGGCCAAAGGACATAGTAAGAAAATTGTTTTAAAATTTACATTGGAATACAGAATTCTGTACTGGGCAGCCTCATAAAGCAAGATAAATGGCTTTATATGTTCTCAATTCTTGTCTCCACAAGTCAAATAAGAGAATTAAACCAACAGAAGAAAATGATGAAGGAATAGTTCTCTCCACCCTCTCAGAGCTAATGAGTAGTCTTGTTGTGGAAGAGCTCATTGCAGAACTTGTTTCTGATGAAGGGGAGCAGGGAGAGAACCTTGTGAAAAAGAATCTTGGCCTTGGGCTGTAGGGTGCACGCTTGTTTATTAAGCTACATCAACATAGCTAACTCCATGTTAGAGACCATGCTGAGCAATTTGGCATGTGCTGTCTCAGTGCTGCCAATGTTTGACAGGAATACTGTTGTCTCCACTTTACAGATGAGAAACAGCTAGTCTAAATTTAACTGGGATGTCTCAGATATGACAGTTATGCAGAACAGCCTGCCCTCCCATATCTGGACTGCTATGAACATCTAGGTCCCGATTCCTTAGGTGTCTTAGTGAAGATGAGTATGGAAGCTTTTATGATGTCATAGGGTCAACAATGTTCCTGCCATGGCCTAACAACAGAACTGCCCACATATATTCCAGTGCCAGGATCCTGCAGGATAAACCTATTGTTAAGTTGAAAATATCTCAACTTACGATTGGCTTATCCCAATGTGACCCCATCATAAGTCAAAGAGCAGCTATAGAAGTCAAATTATGTCACTCTTCTGCTTAAACCCTCTCTAATGGAGCCCTCAAACACTGAAAAGCACAGCGGCGGAAAGTGTGAGGCGCTTACACTTATGTTCCCCTTTCTGGAACACTATTCCCCTTCATTATCCATGACTTTCCCAGGTCTTTATTGAAACGTCCCTGTTTCAGTGACATCTTTCCAGATGACATTTAAAACTGAACTTCTTATATACACATCTTGGGGTGGAGTGGGGGGTGATTTTAAGTTCTCCTGCACCAATACTCTCTGTCTTCCATCTTTATTTTCCTTTATAGCAATTATCGCCATCTAACAAATTATATGTTTATTTTCTTTCCTATTTTGTTTAGTGTTTGATTTGCTCCACTAAAATCGAATTTCCTTTGCGTGCAGGGTTTTTGTCAGTTGTACTCACTGATACATCTCCAGTACCTAGAACAGGAATGTTTTAGTAGCTAACATACATTCCTAAAGACAGACAAATCAGCAGATAGGACATAATGAACATCAGTGAAGGCATAGAAGTGGATCAGAGGAAGAAAGTTGGGGCTGCCAGGGAAGGCTTCTCAGAGATGGCAGGTGTCACCCAAAAAGGACTTTGAAGGATAAGTGAAAATGGCAGGCAAATGGAGCAAGGGTAGAAGATCCAAAGGTGAGTAAGATGCTGTCCTAGACCTCAGGGGGTGCACAAAACAGCAAGGGTTATTAGAGAAGGCCCAAAATAACCAGAGCTGGCAAATTAATGCCATGCGAAGCAAAATCAAGCCCTAGCAAAGAGGAATTCAATGACATAGTCCCTGAAGGTTAGTTAGCTAAGTTTAAGTAACACTGCTTTTGTTCATTGAAATAGTGGTGGTGGTGAGAAATATGCTACAGAAGAATAAAAACAATTACCGTACCACTAAAACAAAGTTTAGTGATTAAAAAGAAATCAGTATTTGTTTTTCCCAAAGGCTGCTAAGTGACAGATTTTACTGAATCATCCCAAAATACCTGTAAAGGTGGGTGCTCTGAAGGCCTCTATCACATGGATCTCATTGGCGAGGCTTCTCTCATATACAGGAAAAACGGGGTGACTGGCAAGGAGAGAGCCTTTCTTATCCTGTCTTCCATAGATTGAGGATTTGGGAAATGTTTGTTCACACTTACAGTTCTCCTTTAAAGAGTTACAGATTGTGTAGAATTTCTGCAACTGAGCTTCAGTTTGGAATCTAGTACTTGAGTAGAGTAGTTCCCAGGAGGGGATGGTGCCTGAAGGAATGCAAATATGGTGAACCAAGGCCAGAGGAACAGCCCGTTCTCCATATAAAACAAACAGGTGCAAAGAAACGTAAGTAGTCTCTGTTCACTGAGGAACAGCGCGCTACGAAGTTCTGGAACTCTATGATGGCCAAGTAAAAACGACAGTTTTTGTTTAGTGTTCCATTCTTAATTAATCAGTAGCTCAGAGGATCTACATAGAAAGAACTAAATCTTGACGAACTTCCATTGCAGAGAAAACATTCATCATTTCTCTTGAGATTGGTCATCCATTCACCACTGCTGAAATTATAAATTAATTTTATAAAATAGTTCTCTTTGCTGTGAGTTTATGCCACATTCATTTCCTCTACAATATGAACAACACTTACTACGGTTCGTTATTTCACTAATTGTATGCTGATTCCTTAAATCCTATCTCTGAGTCATCTTACTGTTTTTAATTATAAAAATAAGAACACTCGATTTACATATATAAAGGAGTATGGAAGTACAGTTTCCTACCTACTTCTCCTTCAGTGCTGAATATCATCCCACGCCATCCCAGGCTTACTCAGATATACACAGGTATACAATTTTTTTAAGGGGTGTTTTCCTTGCCTTTTATTCAATTACAAAAATGCAATCATATTATAGACATTACTTGGCATTCTCATTTTTTTTGCCCCAATGTATCACAGTCATTTCTCTAGCTCAATTCATTTATTGTTAATATTTTTAGAAATGGCGGTCTCTGTAATTTGTCAGGCTGGACTCAAACTCCTGGGCTTAAGTAACCCAAAAAGAGAAGGTGTGCCACCATGCCCAGCCTCCAAGCCAATGTATATAGGTCTCTTTCAATAGCTGTGTGGTATTCCCCATATATTAGAATTTATTAAACTATTTCTTGAAATAGGTGTTATTTCCAGACCTTTTTTTTTTTTTTTTTTTTACCATCACAAAGATGTTTTTATTTGTATACGGTCAACAAAATTAGATAGCTGGGTATGAGAGTATATATTTTAAAGTTTTGTTGTTGTTTTTTGATATGAAGTCTACTTGTTGCCCAAGGCTGGAGTGCAGTGGTGCAACAAGGCTGGAGTGCAGTGGTGCAGTGGAGGCTCACTGCAGCCTCCACCTCCTGGGCTCAAATGATTCTCTTGCCTCAGTCTCCCGACAGCTGGGACTACAGGTGCCACCACCACCATGCCTGGCTAATTTTTGCATTTTTAGTAGAGATGGGATTTTGCCATGCTGGCCAGGCTGATCTTGAGCTACTGATTTCCGGTGATCTGTCCACCTCTGCCTCCCAAAGTACTGGGATTACAGGCATGAGCCACCGCACAGATCTGCCAGATTATTTTCTAACAGTAATGAATATGTTGTTCCCTCATTGCTCATCAATATGCATATTACCTTAATTTTTACACTCTGACAAGCAAAACATACTATCTCATGGTTTTAATTTGCATTAGCCAGACTCAAAGTGCTTTTAAGCATCCTTTAATGTTTATTGCCTATTTATTTTTCTATGAGTAGCCTATTTATGTCTTTTGTGCCCATTTACCTATTACAATCTGATCAGATTTTAACACTAATTCATATGACGAAACTGCAGACTGTCATATTCTTTCATTGTATCTCAACATAAAGAGTTCAGATGAACAAAGTGCACAGTGCCCGACACACAGTGCTATGTAGACGTTTTTAAACATAAATATGATTGAAATTTCTAACTTTTTAAGGTTGTGCACATCATTTAACGACACGCTCCTGTTAGTAAATCATTTTTGAGATGTGACTTAAAGTAACACAGGACTCCACATGGAGCTCCTGTGATTTCTTTTACTAATTCTTCCGTGTTTGGATATTTAGGTTACTTCCCCCCATACACTTTGAGACAGGGTTTCACACTGTTGCACAACTGGACTGCAGCGGCATGATCATAGCTCACTGCAGCCTTGACCTCCTGGGCGCAAGGGTTCCTCTCACCTTAGCCTCCTGCGCAGCTGTCAACATACCAACACACCTGGTTAATTTTTAGATTTTTTTTTTTTTTTTTTTTGTAGAGATGGGAGCTGGCGGGGGGGGGGGGTCTCACTTTGTTGCAAAAGTGGAAAGGGAGGGGAGGAGAGGTAAGGGGAGGGGTGTGGCGTGGCACTCCCCCTCTCTTGTCATGTGATGCACCTGCTCGCACTTTGCTTTCAGAAATGATTGTAAGCTTCCTGAGGCTCTCACCAGAAGCAGGCACCCCACATCTTGTACAGCCTGCAGAACTGTGAATCAAAATAATCCTTTTATTTATAAATTACTCAGTCTCAGGTATTCCTTTATAGCAACGCAAATGGACTAACACAGGTGGTAAATTTTATGTGTATTTTACCAAAAATTTTTAAAAAGGATCCATTGATATTTCCTGAAATTACTTATTAATGACACTCTTTTTCTAAACAGTACCTCTGACGGGACCATTCCTTGGAGTACACTTTCCATTCCTAGGTTATACATTCCTAGAGGCCAAGAACTATGGTTGGTATTTCTTTATAATCCCACAGTACTTAGTTCATTGACAAATTTAAAAGTGATCTTTATAGCAAGAGCAGGACATTTATTCTGATTGTTAACCTTTGTTTTTATTTTTTTAATTTTTAAAATTGAGATTGAGTCTAACACCTAATGTTAGCCAGGGTAGTCTTGAACTCCTGGCCTCAAGCAATTCTCCCACCTAGGCCTCCCAAAGTGCTGGGACTACAAGTGTGGCTAGGCTGAACTAAGAAGTACTGTAAGTATAATATTCAGTGGATTTCAAAAATTAAGTACGAAAAGATTTAAGACTCAAAAATTTAAATTTTTTTTTTTTTTAAATTATTATTTATTTATTTATTTAGAAACAGGGTCTTGCTCTGTCACCAGGCTGGAGAACAGTGGTATAATCATGGCTCACTACAGCCTTGAACTCCTGGCTCAAGGGATCCTCTTGCCTCAGCCTTCAGAGGAGAGGAGACTACACGGACATATGAGCATGCCTGGAACATTTTTAATTTTTTGTAAAGAGGGGTCTTGCTATGTTGCCCAGGCTAGTCTCAAACTCCTAGCCTCATGCAACCTTCCCACCAAGGCCTCCCAAAGCACTGGGATTACAGGCATGAGAACATGCCCGATTGAACACTTTTTTTTTTTTTTGAGATGGAGTTTCACTCTTGTCACCCAGGCTGGAGTGCGGTGGTGCCAGCTTGGCTCACTGCAACTTCTGCCTCCTGGGTTCAAGCGATTCTCCTACCTCAGCCTCCTGAGTAGCTGGGATTACAGATGCCTGCCACAACACCCGGCTAATTTTTTGTATTATTAGTAGAGATGGGGTTTCTCCATGTTGGGCAGGCTGGTCTCGAACTCCTGACCTCAGGCAATCCACCCACCTCTGCCTCCTAAAGTGCTGGGATTACAGGCATTAGCCACCACACCTGGCTATGATTTAAAACTTTTTAGTGATTACATGATAAAAAATATCTTGGATATACTATTACTTATATTACTAGAATTAATTTCACCTTTTTTTCACTTTTTACAATGTGGCTATTTTATAATTTATAACTACACGTATCACTCACATCGCGGCTTACATTATATTTCTACCAGACAGCGCTAATCTAAACACTTCTACCTTACTGCAGCTTCTGGGAAACTCTCATTCCTGGTCAATGGGCATTATCAGTCTTCTTGGAAGGTAAGTTACCATCACTGCCAACTTACGCAAGGATGTCATTTATGACTATTCCAGTGTGTCTGTTCAAGGTATGAGGAGTTTAACCAGATACTCAAAGGCAATCCAATCCACGGCAAGATTATCACAAGGAGATACACACTCATAAAGTTGTTGAAAGCCTAACAAGGAAAATGACTACAGATTTTTCAAGGATTTCCAATTTCCCCTTAGGCCAATACATCCTTTTCCGGATGTGAGAGATGGAAAAGTTCTTCAAAGTTTCTATCTTAGACTACATATAAGGAATTACAATCTCTTGTTCTATGGCCATTATCCACTATCAGCATAAATGTATGCCCACGTATATATATTCTCTACATCAGCTACATTTCAAATCAGCTACCTTGTCTCACCCTGGCATGTATGAACAGAACTGGGCAAGCTCCAAACCCTGGTGCACGCTATTCCTTATTTGGAAACCCTCCTCACCTTCTCCTGACTAGTTTCCTCTTCTTCCCCATCTTCTTTCTCCTTATCTATTCAGGAAATTTCCAAGTTTTTAGCCAATCAGGTCAAACGTAGAATGTGAGGTCTTGTTCTGGCCAATGGAAACTGGACACAGCAGTAGGGCGACTGCATCAGGTTATGAAAGTTATAAATGTCCCCATCTCCTTTGTTGAGGTTTGCTCTCATGGCAAGACTGCTGGCGCGTTGCACCCTTCCTGCAGGAAGTAAACTAGCCTTGCTGAGTCATCCACTGTCTCGGTGTGGATTTTTCCTAATGTTATAAACCCATTTCCAACAAATTTGGGGGCTCATCCGGGGTTCCGTTTCCCCTCTGGGACAGTCCTTTGTCCTCTCTTGTGGGGAGGGGCCCCGCTGCCCTATTGCAGTAGCCCTGGGAGAGAGAGCCAGAACTTACATGGTGCAAAGAATAAACCTAGAATCTCAGCAATACAGAAGAGATACCAAACCACAGTGACCAGGGGCCTCGGCCAGGCAACCTCATGTATGAGCCAAGGTAGGAAATGTTGCAAAGGGGCGACAAAGTACTTCCTTGGTGGTCAACTTCTGGAGGGTGGAATGTGTGTGAATGTGGTGTTGTTTATGTGGATGGTGACAAGTCCTACTGCTGGAGAGGGTACGAATGAGAAGAGTGTAAACGACCCTCAGAAGGGGGAAGGGAGGAAACAGGTCAACCTCCCAGGGAAGCCAACGCAAGAAATTCCCAGCTTGGGGGGCGTTGAGTCTTCCGTTAACAGAATAGGCAAGGGATTCCCAGTATGCAGTTTGAGTCTTCCGTAAATGGAAAAGGCAAGAAATTCCCAGTTTCGGGGGTTGAGTCTTCCATAAATGGAACAGGCAAGAGATTCCCAGCCTGGGGGATTGAGTCTTCCGTAACAAATGATAAAGTATTGCTGTTTTATTTAGATTAAAGAACTGATCCTCAAGCCCACAGCTGTCTGGCCAAAATTTGCGTCAGATGAGGATTAGGTCTGTCAACTCTTAATCATGTATATCAACAAGAAAAGCCCTGTCTCACAAGAATGGACTATGCTCTCTGTTGGCAGCAGGGGCCAGTTGTCCCCTACTCATTAAGAGAAGGAAGAAAACAATCAGAGAGTAGAATAATGTAAGGAACAGTCTCACCTAAAAAGGGTGGAGCTTTTACCCATGAGCAATCCACGTGTAAATGGGACCCTTTCGACCATCTTCCCTCATTTCCGACTCCAGCTCCTGCTTCTGCCATCCCCATGGCACTGCCTCCTCCTGCCTAAGCAGTGTTGCCACCCCAGAACCCAACCTAGAATTCCCTACTCCTCCGTATAACCCAGGCTTTGGAGAGCTAGCATCTCAAAGGCCTGATCAGTGCCAGCATGAGTGTTCTTCATTGAAGAAAGGGCTCCAGTGAGAGACAGGGAAATGCAAAAGAGATATCATTTCCCCTCTTCTAAGGAATCAGCTTCAGCTTCAAAGCTTTTTATTTCTTCCTCTCTAAAGAAGATGCCTCAAGGAGGAGGCATGGTTGCTTAGTTTTATGAAGCCTCAAAGAGGAGGCAAGGTTGGTTTTGTGAATGCTCCCTTAACTGCTTCTAAGATCCAGAGTCTAAAACTTCAGCCATTATTAGATGTTCCTGATGGGGTAGCAGAAGAGATTGATCAGTGTTTATGTCCCCAGTTATATACTTAGACCAAGTTAATGTCCCTAAGTATTCTCCTTTTCAAGGGAAGAAATGGTAGACATGGAGAGCCAGAGAGAAAGAGACAGAGAGTCAGAGAGAGCGAAAGAGAGAGCCAAAGAGAGAGAGAAAAAGAGACAGAGAGGGAGAGAGAGAGACAAGGAGGCAACGAGGAGAGACAAAGGAGATTAGGAAGAAGAGAAAGAAATATTAAGAAAGTTGTAAGAATGCACCTTTAGTAAGGAAAGTTATAAAACAAAGTTAGAAAGTTAAGATTGTCTATGACAGTTGTAAAAAATGTTATGAAAAGGAATTTATGTGCCGGGTGCGGTGGCTCACGCCTGTAATCCCAGCACTTTGGGAGGCTGAGGTGGGCGGATCACAAGGTCAAGAGATCGAGACCATCCTGGCCATGGTGAAACCCCGTCTCTACTAAAAATACAAAAATTAGCCGGGTATGGTAGCATGCGCCTGTGGTCCCAGCTACTCAGGAGGCTGAGGCGGAAGAATCGCTTGAACCCAGGCGGAGGTTGCAGTGAGCTGAGATTGCGCCACTGCACTCCAGCCTGGCGACAGAGTAAGACTCCGTCTCAAAAAAAAAAAAAAAAAAGGAATTTATGCAAGAAGTGTTGCATAATTTTTGTTTGAAAGTTTAAACAACTTTTGAAACGTTAACCATAAAGGAAATTCAGTGTGTAAACATCTTAGCTAAAGTTACAGAGGTATCATTCCGTTTTTATTTAAACTGGACATTGAAATAAAAGTACAACAGGTTTTCTTAAAGCACTAACCCATTATTTAACAAAGATTGAAGAAGTTCTCTTAGCACAGGCACCACTCTTAGAATTTCCAGTACAGCAGCATCAGCCTGGAGACCACCCTACTCATGCTGCTAGCCACCAAGACTGCCGTTTGCACAGAAAAGAGACCAACACATCACATCCGAGTCAAAAAAGCACCATCACTATTAGAATCATCGGCTATTGTTCCGGGTTAAAGCTAAGAAAAGCTCAGTCTATTCTTTTCTTTCCTTTACTACCCATCGTGTTATTAATGTGATTAGATCTGGCTCACCTCAGGTTGTTGCTCTGATGTCTGTTTAGTTATGCCTTGTGGAGACGTGCATAACTAGGGACAGCTTGCTGCTTCAGAAGGATGTCTCTGTCCCTCTCAGACTTCCTCAGATGAGGAAGACACATAATGAGTTCCTCTAAGGATACTAGTAATCCAGGGAATAGTAACTGTATTAATTGGTAGGAGTCAGACTCTTACCCTCTAAAACAGAATCTCTATGTTCTGCGTGGTCTAGTGTCATATGCAACACTAAAGATTTAGGATAGCCTGCTTCCACAGGTCTTCGTCAGTCTTTAAAACCATCTATCCACACAAAGGACTTGCTCCTTCTAGCTGTCAATATAACCAGTGTAATCCTATACAGCTTACTCTTGTTATGGCAACATCTGAAAACTCTTCCCCTTCATTAAGCCGTATTTGTGGTATAGGAGGTGACATTTCAGGACAGGATCCAAAAGAAATTTTCGAAATGCATTTATTGCTCCTTCAACCTCTTATCAATTACTCCTCCTAGACACAATGACAAAACCAAAGTCTCAAAGGTAGAAGTAGAGGACCTAAGGCAAACCATAGCTACTGAAACAGGACATAAGGATGCAAATGGCTGGTTAGAATGGGTTAAATATTCCATTTGCACCTTAAATAAAAGTGACTGTTACGCTTGTGCGCATAGTAGGCCAGAGGCCCAGGTTGTCCCCTTTCCACTTGGATGGTCCTCAAGTCAAGCAGACATGGAATGCATAGTAGCTCTTTCTCAGGATTCCAATTCTTGGAATAATGAATTGTGCTAAGTTCTTTCTCTGCTATTTTCTGAGGTTCAACACCCTCCGGGGTCAGCCCCCAAGGGCCATTCAACCTCCATCTTCCATGGTAGGGTTCACCTCATGCATCTCACAGCAGGAGGACAACTCAATGTTCCTTGGAAATTTCACAGAATGCAGTGAAGTAAGGCCCTTCCGAGAGCTAACCCATCAGCCTTCTATCAGTCATCCCCGAGTGGTGTATGGTGGTATTGCGGGGATCCTTACCGGACATTCTGCCAAATAACTGGAGTGGTACTTGCACTCTCCTCCAATTGGCTATCCATTTTACCCTGGCATTTCATCAACCAAAGATAAAGGAAACCCACCAACAACATACAAGAGGAGCCCCATATGGGTCCTTCGATTCTCATGTGTACTTAGATGCAATCAGGATCCCAAGAGGCGTTTCAGATGAATTTAAAGCCAGAGATCAGATAGCTGCTGAATTTGAATCAACACTATTCTGCTGGGTGACAATTAATAAAAATGTAGACTGGATAAATTATATTTATTATAATCAACAATGATTGATTAACTGTACCAAGTATGCTGTTAAGGGAACTGCAGAACAGTTAAGGTCTACCAGCCAAACGGCATGTGAAAACAGGACTGCTTTTCACATGATGTTAGCTGAAAAGGTTGGTGTCTGCATAATGATTAAGACCCAATGCTGTACTTTCAATCCAAATAACACAGCTCCAGATGGACGTATCACGAGAGCCTTACAGGAACTTATGACCCTATCGAATGAACTAGCTAAAAATTCAGGAATAAATAACCCCATTTCAAACTGGCTAGAGAAAGAGTTTGGCAAATGGAAGGACAGTGTGGCATCAGTCTGCACTTTCCTGGTAGTGGTACTACCTACACTTCTTGTAGGACGTTGTGTTATACTCTGTGTTCGAGGACTCATGCAAAGGCTTGTTAATACTACCCTCACTAACCTACCTCCAACTCCTCCTCCATCCTATCCAGAGAAATTACTTCTGTTGGAAGACCAAGTCGAACAATGAAGCAAGGACCTATTTAATACATTTGAAGAATTATGAAATAAAAAGAGGAGGGAACTGTGAGAGATAGTAAAGTTCTTCTTCCAAGTTTATATCTTAGACTACATTGTAAGGAATTATGATCTCTTGCTCTACGACCATTATCCACTATTAGCATAAACATATACTCATGTATATGTACTCTCTAAATCAGCCTTAAATCAGCTACCTTGGCGTACTCCAGCATGTCTGAACAGAACTGGGCATTCTGTTCTGGCCAATGGAAACTCGACACAGCAGTAGGGCAATTGCATTAGGTTATGAAAGTTATAAATGGCCGGGCGCAGTGGCTCAAGCCTGTAATCCCAGCACTTTGGGAGGCCAAGGTGGGTGGATCACGAGGTCAAGAGATCGAGACCATCCTGGTCAACATGGTGAAACCCCGTCTCTACTAAAAATACAAAAAATTAGCTGGGCATGGTGGCGCGTGCCTGTAATCCCAGCTACTCAGGAGCCTGAGGCAGGAGAATTGCCTGAACCCAGGAGGCAGAGGTTGCAGTGAGCCGAGATCGCGCCATTGCACTCCAGCCTGGGTAACAAGAGCAAAACTCCGTCTCAAAAAAAAAAAAAAATGTCCCTGTCTCCTTGTTCAGGTGTGCTCTCATAGCAAGACTGCTGGCAAGTTGCACCCCTCCTGCAGGAAGTAAACTAGCCTTGCTGAGTCATCCACTGTCTCGGTGTGGATTTTTCCCAACATTATAAACCTGTTTCCATCACTGGATAATGTACCTTTCAGAGTTACTATCAAATAATATGCCCTTGCATTTTATGCCACTTGCCACTTGAAAACATTAAATACATTTGTCTAAGAATTATTTCCTCTATTTTTCACAAAAGCCCTGAGAGATAGTTAAGGACAGATATACACACTGTTACAATATGGCCTGAGAGCTGTGTTTCAGGAGGGGACCTGCAGATGACTGCAGCTGATCTGTGTTTGAATTCCACTTCCAAATTTCCCAGTAGTCTATCTTAATCAGAAAAACAGACATGCATGCATTAAAACATTTAGGAAAACCCCTAAACATTCTTATGTCAAGTAACTCAAGAAGCCGACAACACCAAGAGCTTTTGTTATTCAGGCTGTGAAAGGAAAATACCCTGGGCCCCAAAATTACTAACATACAAGGAAAATTCAAGCTGGGAATCAGGGCAAACCTGCCTCCCACTCTATTCAGTCATCCCTCTGCTCACTGAGATAAATGCGTATCTGACTGCCTCCTTTTGAAAGGTCTATCAGAAACACTAAAGAACGCAGTCCTTTGTCTCCCACCTACCTGTGACCTGGAAGCCCTCCCTGCTTCCAGTTGTCCTGCCTTTCTGGACCAAACCAATGTTGGTTTTACAATATATTGATTGATGTTTCATGTCTCCTAAAATGTATAAAACTAAGCTATGATCTGACCACCTTAGGCATATGTCATCAGGACCAACCTTGGCAAAATAAACCTTTTTTTTTTTTTTAGAGTGTCTCACTCTGTCACCCAGGCTGGAGTGCAGTAGCACCAACTCAGCTCACTGAAACGCCTCCTGGTGCAAGTGATTTTTCATGTCTCAGCCTCCTGAGTAGCTGAGATGACAGGCATTTGCCACCGCACACAGCTAATTTTTGTATTTTAGTAGAGATGGGGTTTCACCATGTTGGCAAGGCTGGTCTTGAACTCCTGACCTCAGATGATCCATCCACCTCGGCCTCCCAAAGTGCTGGGATTACAGATATGAGCCACCAGGACTGGACGGCAAAATAAACTTTCTAAATGAACTGAGAGCAGTCTCAAATTTTCTGCATTCACATTTAGTAATCAAGAAGGGCTTCTGAGTGGAGGTGCCCCTGACCTTGGACAAATCTCCTACCAGTGTTTGGTACCAGCACAAGCTAACTTCATGGCTCAGACCAATAGGACGATTTGCTGAGGTCTGAAGCACCCCAACCCCTGATCTCTCAAAATTTGGTCGAGATCTAAAGTTTATTTTGCTGTACAACTCTTTTTTTTTGAGATTTTACTTATTTCCAACAAAAGGAGGGCAAGGTTTTCCTGCTTCCATGGTGATGGAAGGCAAGCAGCTCCTTTATGGAGTTTGGGCTCGCTTCCAATATGGAAGACGAGGTTTCTTCCCCTGCGTCTAGGATGGTTGACAGCAGTCTTCACCCTGAAACCCATCTCTAGGTAAGCAACTGAACTGGGGTTTGTCTTGGCTAAAGTTAAGATTAACAACCAGCTGGTCTTAATTTCTCCTTACCAATAGAGTGCTCAGTGATTATACTGTTGGGGGTTCTCCCATTGGATCTGACCAACTCTACCTGACTTGGTGAAATCAGAGTGAGAATTCCAAATGATGGGTAACGAGGCCTCCCTATTTTGGCTAAAACTCCTCACAGCTGCAAAAGAAAAAGGAGAAGACAAACATACATTTGGTTTATGTGCTTACTTCCTGTCTTGAAAAACATTATTCTTTCATTTACTTTTCTTACACCCTATACCTCCTTCCCCCTTTGCCATCTGCAGTACCAAAAACATCTAGACACTTCTTTTTTTTTTTTTTTTTTTTTATGAGATGGAGTTTCGCTGTTGTTACGCTGGAGTGCAATGGCGCAATCTCGGCTCACCGCAACCTCCGCCTCCTGGGTTCAAGCAATTCTCCTGCCTCAGCCTCCTGAGTAGCTGGGAGCTAATTTTTTGCATTTTTAGTAGAGACGGGGTTTCACCATGTTGACCAGGATGGTCTCGATCTCTTAACCTCGTGATCCACCCGCCTTGGCCTCCCAAAGTGCTGGGATTACAGGCTTGAGCCACTGTGCCCGGCCACATCTAGACGCTTCTAATGACTTGAACCCGTTAATAGAATTCAGAAGAAAGGTGCCACTCGCCCCCTTTGGGGGTGTTGTTTTCTTTGTGGAGTTTCAAAAATCATGGGCAGATTCTTTTTAGGTCTAAAGCTCTGTCTTCCCATATTGCATGACTTAACCTTCTTGGCTTTGGGGTACAGGGGTGATTTTGCACTGAGAGGATCTGACCTTGGCCTGCATAATGCTGGACGAAAGCTACAAAGTTATGGGCGGCTGAGAACAGTTTCAGGAAGTGGTCTTAACTGTGTTTTATTTTCCCCTTGTCTCTCCTAGGAAGTTGTTTAAGGATCCTAGTTTGAGTTCGAAGATGCATTCTAAAGGGTGTTCTCCAGTGCTTTTTCTCCCAAAATTAATCTTACTTCGGTTTGTCTGTGCACATTCGTGAGGAACTGAACCATTAGTAAGGTTAATGAGAGACTGAGTTTTCTCAGCTCTGAAGAAAAAGGGCATGTGCTCTTCCTAGCCAAAAGGTGCTCCTGGAAGACTGGGGCCCTCATGGGAGTGTCTGGGGGTTGAACGCCCACGATATGCAGAAATCCCCAGCAAAAATTCATTTTAAAAATAGTGGACAGTTGCTCGCTTTGGCAGCACATATACTAAAAATCACCACCAGGCACACTGGCTCATGCCTGTAATCCCAGCACTCTGGGAGGCTGAAGCAGGAGGATCACCTGAAGTCAGGAGTTTGAGACTGGCCTGGCCAACATGGTGAAACCCTGTCTCTACTACAAATACTAAAATTCGGACATGGTGGTGGGTGCCTGTAATCCCAGCTACTCAGGAGGCGGAGGCAGGAGAATCATTTGAACCCGAGAGGTGGAGGGTGCAGTGAGCTGAGATTATGCCAGCTGGAGAGAGAACCTGAGACACATAAGAGGGTGCAAATGACACAGTGGTGACACGCTACAGAGTCCTGCCCACAAGCAGTACCTATTGATCGAGCACACTAAAACCCTAGGCCACAGCTCAGTTCCTCCTTCAAGAAAAAAAAAAAGGCAGGAAACAATCTAAGAATGAGGAGAAAATAAGGAGAATGACCCCCTTTTGAGCACTCTGTAGGTTTTACGGCACCTTTATTTGCCAAAGCAAAATTTAAAAACATGGTCTTTGTGCAATTTACATTAAGGAAAAAGAGCCCTAAGGTTGACCTGCAAACTATAGAGTTCCGAGGTCCCCATTTCTCTATTTTATTTTCTGCCTGCTTTAAATCTGCTGTTTCTTTCCAACAGAGTTAAAAAAAACAAAACCCACTGTTTGGGTCTAACAAATTTGTTTTTTTATTTTGCAAGCCAGTGAATCGGTATTTACCTCATGGCTAAAGTACTGAAGTAAAATACAGAATCTTTCCTGCCCCGGCCTCCCAAATGCTGGGATTATAGGCATAACCTAACAGAGCTTTAGACCTAAAAAGAATCTAAAAAGTATATATTAAAAGGCCTTTAAAATAGACTTCTATAATTTTCTGTTCAATTGGCAATTAAATCCATTTTAATTTCCCACTAGCTTACCAGACTTTCTCTTCATACTTTATGATGTAAATTTTGCTATCTGATTTTAACCTGAGTTGTTTCCTTTAATATGCAGATTTAGGGTTATTTGGCTGACAACTGCCAGGGTAAGTAAACAGGTTATCAAGAGTCTGCAAGTCTAAGATAGTAATAAAAAAAAAAGGAGGTCTTAGGAATCTATAAAATAATGTACTTCTAAGGACATGCCTAATACATCCATGTATTTGTATGTACAACAGAGTGAACACAGTATTTCACTATTGAAAAGACATAAAGAGCTCTAACTAACTGGCTTAATAAATGGACCTGAATCAGGAAAAAAGACTACCAAATGCTTTTTCAAGTTTATATAACTTAAGTAAAATATTTAATAAATAAGCTAGCTTTAAAATTATTGATAAAAGTATTAATCAAGCAATTTCATACTTATCCTTGCCAAATACTGTAAGACGTCAAAATCTGGTATAGAGCTTACAAAACTATAAACCCAGCCCCAAACAGAATAATCTTTTACTTGTGTAATTATTTTCTTTTTTTAAGCTGGAGTCTCACTCTGTCACCAGGCTGGAGAATAGTGATGCTATCTCGACTCACTGCAACCTCTGCCTCCTGGGTTCAAGAGAGTCTCCAGCTTCAGCCTCCTGAGCAGTTGGGATTACAGGCACATGCCACCACATCCAGCTAATTTTTTTGTATTTTTAGTACAGTCGGGGTTTCACCATGTCAGCCAGGTTTCAAACTCCTTACCTCAGGTGATCCACTCATCTTGGCTTCCAAAATTGCTAGGATTACAGGTGTGAGCCACTATGCCTGGCCTGCTTGTGTAATTTTTAATAAATAAGACACTGATATTGGTTTAATGAAATAGCTGCATCTTGAATTTAGTATTATTACCATAACTTTTAATCTTGGGGCTTTAGGCAGTCTAGTCAACAGGCAGTAAGGAGGTTTGTTTAGGGAAAAGGCTAAACATATATATAGTTATAGGTTGTTTCAGAACTAAACTATAAACGAAGTTCCTTCCAAAGTTAGTTCGGCCTATACCCAGAAATGAGCAACGATGCTTTGGAGGCTAAAAAGCAAGATTGAGTCAGTTAGGTCAAATCTTTTTCACTGACTCAGTTATCATTTTGCAATGGTACTTCCATAACTTTAAATGATGACTATTTCAGTTTTCAAAAATAATCTAGGTAAACAATTAAAATAATTAGGTAAATATAATGGGACAAATACTTGTAGACAAACTTGTCATAATCTAGACCGTAAAGTTAAATAACAGATATTTCATTATTTGGATATTTTCCAATAATATATTATAAGAAAATATTATTGCTTTTAAAAAAAGGTGAACACTAGGGTCGGGTACATTGGCCCACGCCCATAATCCCAGCACTTTGGGAGGCTGAGGCAGGCAGATCGCTTCAGGTCAGGAGTTCAAGATCAGCCTAGCCAACATGGTGAAACCCTATGTCTACTAAAAACAGAAAAAATGAAAATTATCCAGGCATGGTGGTGGGAGCCTGTAATCCCAGCTGCTCAGGAGGCTGAGGCAGGAAAATAACTTGAACCCAGGATGCAGAGGATGCAGCGAGCTGAAATTACACAACTGCACTCCAGCCTGGGCAACAAAGTGAGACTCCATCTCAAAAAAAAAAAAAAGGTGAACAAATTTTATCTAATTCAAAGCTTATTTAGGCCTGGGGCAGTGGCTCACACCTACAATCCCAGCACTTTGGGAGGCCAAGGCAGGTGGATCACTTAAGGTTAGGAGTTCAAGACCAGCCTCGCCAACATGGTGAAATAAAAATAAAAAATTAGTTGTACTCTACTAAAAATACAAAATTGGTTGAATATTGTGGCACACCTGTAATCCCAGCTACTCGAGAGGCTGAGGCAGGAGACTCACTTGAACCCAGGTGGCAGAGGTTGCAGTAAGCCAAGACTGGGCCACTGTGGTCCAGCCTGGGTGCTAGAACAAGACTCTCAGGGAAAAAAAAAAAAACTTATTTAAAGGTTATGTATAAAACAAGGTAAAGGAACCAGGAAATAAGAGAGATGTAAAGGAAGTTATAAAATAAATGTTTTTGTGTGTATGTGTGGTAAGAAAGCTTAAAGAAAAATAATTTTATATGAGAAAGAATCTGCATGGCAGCCAGAAAGTCCAAGCACTTCATGAATAGTCTGTGTAAATCACAATAAGATTTATTAAAAAAAAAAACAAAACTTGCATATGATCAAGTTGTTTATAATTAAAGGGAAATGATAATGCTCTTTCTAGAGATTGGACTTTATGTTTATAAAACTAAAACACTAGCCAGGCTTGGTGGCTCATGCCTATAATACCAGCACTTTGGGAAACCGAGGAGGGTGGATCACAAGGTCAGGAGTTCAAGACCAGCCTGGCCAACATGGTGTATCCCCATCTCTACTAAAAATACAAAAATTAGCCAGGCATGGTGGTGGACACCTGTAATTCCAGCTACTCAGGAGGCTGAGGCAGAGAACTGCTTGAACCCAGGAGGCAGAGGTTGCAGTGAGCCAAAATTGCGCCACTGTACTCCAGCCTGGGTGACAAAATGAGACTCTAAACACTTAACTTATACATTAAATTATTTGTTAAAAAAATAAAATTTTCTTGAGGGGTTGACCTATTCTTAAATTATAATAGACTTTGGTTGGAAATGGTGGTTCATGCCTGTAATCCCAGCACTTTGGGACATCAAGGCAGGTGGATCACTTGAAGTCAGGAGTTCTAAACCAGCCTGGCCAATGTGGTAACACCTTGTCTCTAATAAAAATACAAAAATTATCCAGGTGTGGTGGCATGCTCCTGTAGTCCCCGCTACTTGGGAGACTGAAGCACAAGAATTGCTTGAACCCAGGAGGCAGAGGCTGCAGTAAGCTCAGATTGTGACACTGCACTCCAGCCAGGGTAACAGAGTGAGACTCTCTCAAAAAAAAAAAAAAAAAAAAAAAAATTATAAGAGTTTAATATGTTTTTGAAACTGAAAGTTCAACTTTTATTGCATCTTGCCATTTTTTTCCATTTTCTCTCTCCTTTAAAAAGCATGTTTTCTTAAAGTCTAAAGGAA
Source organism: Saguinus oedipus (assembly GCA_031835075.1). Classification (NCBI taxonomy): domain Eukaryota; kingdom Metazoa; phylum Chordata; class Mammalia; order Primates; family Cebidae; genus Saguinus; species Saguinus oedipus. Next base: position 3,689,451 of record CM063172.1, on the reverse strand, counting down.
ATGTTTTCTTCCAACATAATATTCTGTGCATTGCAGAAGGTCTTTTCTTTTGCCTTTTCGTAACTGACCTAACAGATTTTAAAGTTTGTTGAAATAATTCCTATGCCATTATTATTAAGTTTGGTTTGCTTAGCAAAAAACTGAGATTAAAAAAAATTTTTTTTTAATTAACATGATTACATCTGTGTATCTTCCTGCATGTGCTTTAAAAGTCCTTGTGAGCCGGGTGCGGTGGCTCACGCCTATAATCCCAGCACTTTGGGAGGCTGAGGTAGGTGGATCACGAGGTCAAGAGATTGAGACCATCCTGGTCAACATGGTGAAACTCCGTCTCTACTGAAAATACAAAAATTAGCTGGGCATGGTGGTGCGCGCCTGTAGTCCCAGCTACTTGGGAGGCTGAGGCAGAATTGCTTGAATACAGAAGGTGGAGATTGCAGTGAGCCGAGATTGCGCCATTGCACTCCAGTCTGGGTAACAAGAGCGAAACTCGGTGTCAAAAAAAAAAAAGTCCTTGTGACGTTGAGTTACAGGGCTTTGACTCCTGGGTGTAAAAAGGACACCAAGTCCTGCTAAATCTTAAACACTGACAGCAATTAAACCCTCATCTTCAGGCCACTTCTGAAGATGCCAATCAAAATAAACTGCATTCCGGAGACACAGGGCCAGTAATTAAAGCTATTCAACTCCTCAAGTCCAGGGACTATCAAAGAAGAGGTGGGTGTGTGAGACTATAAGGGACAAGTTTGAAAGAAAGTAAGTTCAGTTTCTTTATAAATTAATCATTCATATCAAAGGCGCAATGATGCAAGACCAGCAAATGAGCCCCTGCATAAGATTAAAAAGGTTTTCTTGACACATTAACTAATTCCTTAATAAAGGTTATAAAGTGGAAGTTCTATCTTTCCTTTCTTTTCTTTTTTTTTTTTGAGATGGAGTCTCACTCTGTCTCCAGGCTGAAGTACAGCGGTGTAATCTTGGCTCACTGCAACCTCCACCTCCTGAGTTCAAGCGGTCATCCTGCCTCAGCCTCCCAAGTAGCTGGGACTACAGATGTGTGCCACCATGTGCAGGTAATTTTTGTATTTTTAGTAGAGACAGGGTTTCACCATGTTGGCCAGGATGATCTTGATCTCCTGACCTCATGATCCACATGGCTTGGCCTCCCAAAGCGCTGGTATTACAGGCATGAGCCACCATACCTGGTAGGAAGTTATATCTTACGGTCAAGTTTAAAATTTTATAGATTGTTTATAAAATTTTGAAAAACAAATTTAATTTACTTCCTGCTGTTTTTGTTAGGGCTTATTGTTTGGAAAGTTAAGTCTCCTCTCTCAAAGAATAAAGGTTTTCACTTTTTTTTGAAATCCTTGAGTTATCACTTTGGCTAAATGAATGATTTATTTTACAATGAAATGTGATCCTATTTTGTGACATCAGACTTTTTATTTTTTTGAGGTGGAGTTTCGCTCTTGTTACCCAGACTGGAGTGCAATGGCGCGATCTCGGCTCACCGCAACAACCTCTGTCTCCTGGGTTCAGGCAATTCTCCTGCCTCAGCCTCCTGAGTAGCTGGGATTACAGGCATGTGCCACCGTGCCCAGCTAATTTTTTTATTTTTAGTAGAGACGGGGTTTCACCATCTTGACCAGGATGGTCTCCATCTCTTGACCTCGTGATCCACCCGCCTCGGCCTCCCAAAGTGCTGGGATTAGATGTTTTAAACATTCTATATCTGACAAACTTTCCAACATCAAATTATAAATTATGTCTTTTTCTCACCTATTAGTCCTTTAAGATATTAGTTTCCCTAAAGTCCAAAAAATAACATGATTTGGCTTATTTGGTACAAAAAACACAGGAAGCATTGTCAAATAAGAGTCAGTGTTTGGTTTTCTTTGAGATGTATTTGTATACATATGTTATTGGTATGTGTTCCAAAATTATGGGAAACTCCTGTAATTCTGATATAACTTAGTGTATGTTATCAGTAATAATCATAACTGTCACCTTAAAATTACTGTGTGCTACAGAGGAGAAGTAACAAATTTCCTTGTCAATTGTGTCTTTGACTATGGCTGCCCTGAAACTCAATGAAACCTCCTGACTGCAGTATGACAATGGACAAATGTGTTGTTTTGGTCCTCTTTAGAAAATGGTTTTATAACCAGCTATACAACTCTAACAGGTCCTCTTAAATGCTGGTCTCCAATAACTTTGGAAATTATTATATGAGAATAGAGGAAAAACTTTCAGGACTCATGGAGAGCTAAAATGTTCACGAACAGCAAGTAGAATAGGAATTAGCTACACATACTGAACTAATCTTTTTGTCTTTTTGCCTAAAGCGTTGTTGATCTTTTGCTTTGTTTTTCAGTCCTGAAACTTTTCTTTTGAGCTATTGACAGCTTTTAACAATTTAGTACACTCCAAGCCAGACATGGTGGCTCATGCCTGTAATCCCAGCACTTTGGGAAGCTGAGGCAGGTGGATCTCCTGTGGTCAAGAGTTCGAGCCCAGCCTGGCCAACATAGAGACACACCATCTCTACTAAAAATAGAAAAATCAGCTAGGTGTGGTCGTGTATGCCTGTAGTCCGAGCTACTTGGGAGGCTGAGGCAGAAGAATAGTTTGAACCCATGAGGTGGAGGTTGCAGTGCACCAAGATGGTGCCATTGCACTCCAGCTTGGGCAACAAGAGCAAAACTTCATCTCAAAAAAAAAAAAAAAAAGCCAGGCACAATGGCTCATGCCTGTAATCCCAGCTATAATCCAAGCACTTTGAGAGGCTGAGGCAGGCAGATCACAGTGTCAGGAGATTGAGACCATCCTGGCTAACACAGCGAAACCCCATCTCTACTAAATATACAAAAAATTAGCCAGGTGTGGTTGCATATGCCCATAGTCCCACTGACTCAGGAGGCTGATGCAGGAGAATCACTTGAACCCAGGAGGTGGAGGTTGCAGTGGACCAAGATTATGCCACTGCACTCCATCCAGCCTGGGTGACAGAGTGAGACTCTGTTTCAAAAAAAAAAAAAAAGTATACTCCTATGAATATCTAGAGCATATTTGTTTCTTTCTACCTGATTTCTCCAGAATTTGGAAACTATTTGTAAGTATTCTTAACTTGTGCCAATACAGTTATTTGCGTAAGTGCAATAAGAATCTGTTTTCATTTTAAAAGGACACAACTGGAGAAACTGATTATTTTACCAAGGCTTTGACTGGAATGGTGTGCTTTCCTTTAAGAAATCAAAGTTGACATATGGAGCCAATCAGAGCCCTTGGGAAAACTGGCCTCATACTTTACATAGTCCCTGTGCAGGGTTTCTGACCCATGGTAAATAAAGAATAACATTTTCTGACAGGTCCAGGAGCCCCTGGTTTATCATGGAACACCAAGAGGAGAGGACGTTCACCAAACTCACAGGTACTTCATGGTACAAATCAATGGCTGGGCTTGGCTTTAAAAGGTCTTATCTGAGATTCATTCCTTCTATGGAACAAAGGTCCATCAAAGCCAATTTTAAAAAGACTGTGTGAGAAATAATTATTCTTGCTGCACTTTATACAAATAATCTGGCCAAGTAAAATAAAGCAAATCAGTCCTACCATGATTTGTCTTTAGTAAAAATGGGAAATTGGAGAGAGAAAAATTACGTTTCAAAAGCTATAGTCCACCTGTTGTTAGCTTCTAGTCTTGCTTAATGTTTTTCAATTTTTATTATTTTCTACAGTTTGGGCTGAATTCTAATTTTTCTTGGCTACAAGTCTCCCAAATAATATTTTCAATTTTTTCTTCATTCTTTTCCTTTTTTCCTAATCTGACATCATGGAAAACTTAGCTGTGCTTTCGTAAAGCCCTGCAAACTGAAGCGAGCCAACTTAAACTAAGAAGAAGAAAACAACAGCAACCTATTTACATATATAAGCCACTTTCATACCAGCCAACTGATACATGGACTTCAAAATAATGTGGTCGATATAGATTTTCCAGGATTCTTCTTTTGTTTTTCTCCTTTCCTCCCCTTATTTTCTCTTCATAGGACATGAGACTTCCCAGCCTTCTAAAGATTAGCTTTCCTAATAATGCAGGACCTACCTGTCTAGGAATAAACTATCCCAGCCATGAGTGATCAGATAAAATCTGGGACCAAAGACTCATTTTTCTTCTAAAATGCATTCTCCAAAGGATTTTTAAAAGGGGGGCAAATGTAAAGGAAAATATCTTAAGCTCCCAAATCACTAAATTCAAGCTTGGAACTGCTTATGGGAAACCTGCTTCCTGTTCTATTCAAAGTCATCCCTCTGCTCACTGAGATAAGTGTATCTGACTGCCTCCTTTGGAAAGGTGAATCAGAAACTCAAAAGAATGCCACCATTTGTCTCCCACCTACCTGTGACCTGGAAGCCCCTTCCCGCTTCAAGTTGTCCTGCCTTTTCCGGACCAAACCAGTGTTCATTTTACATATACTGATTGATGTCTCATATCTCCCTAAAATGTATAAAAACAAACTGTGCTCTGACCACCTTGGGCACATATTGCTAGAACCTCTTGAGACTGTGTCACTGTGCACGACCTCAACCTTGGCAAAATAAACTTTGTAAATTAACTGAGACCCACCTCAAATTTTCAAGGTTCACAAGGTTTCTTTACAAATGCTTCTTATGGAACATGATTTTTTTACAAGTAAGGCAGGAGAATAGGGTCTGGAGTTACTTTGTTACCTCACTTTAGCCTCTGAGGGTTGCTTTCCATAACCAATTGCAGGTCACCACTTAATTTACACGAGGTGACCACCAAGTGGCCAATGAGAAGCCTTTATGTGGTATTAGGGCTCCTGAGCCGCTGCTCGCCCTGCTGCCACACTGGAGTGTACTTTCTTTCCTCCCCTAACCTCCCACCCCGCCACACTCACCCCCCACAGACGGAGTCTTGATTTGTTGCCCAGAGCTGGAGTGCAGTGGCGTGATCTCGGCTCATTGCAACCTCAGCCCCCCAAGTTCAAGCAATTCTCCTGCCTCAACCTCCCGAATAGCTGGGATTATAGATATGCACCACCAAGCCCGGCTAAGTTTTGTATTTTTAGTAGACGTTGTTTCCCCATGTTGGCCAGGCTGGTCTCGAATTCCTGACCTCCCGATCCGCCCACCTCAGTCTCCCAAAGTGCTGGGACCACAGTGGTAAGCCACAACGCCCAGCCTGCAGTGTACTTTCATTCTCAATAAATCTCTGCTTTTGGCCGGGACGGTGGCTCACCCCTGTAATCCCAGCGCTTCAGGAGGCTGAGGCACGTGGATTACCTGAGGTCAGCAATTTGAGATCAGCAAGACCAACAGATAAAAACTCCTCTCTACCAAAAATACAAAATTAGACAGATGTGGTGGCGCCTGCCTATAATCCGGGTTACTTGGGAGGCTGAGCCAGGAGAATCGCTTGAACCGAGAGGCGGAGGTTGCAGGAAACAGAGATCGCGCCACTGCACTCCAGCCTGCGCGACAAGAGCGAAACTGTCTCAAATAAGTAAACAAACAAACAAACAAATAAATCCTTGCTTTTGTTCTTTCATTGCTTCATTCTTTGCTTACTTTGCTGTGTGCTTTGCCCAAATCTTTGTTTAAAATGCCAAGAACTTAGACAATTTGCAATCAAGACTCTACACAAGGACACTTAAAACTATTGACTCTGGCCTAGGTCAAGCGAAAGAGGCAGTGACGATGCTGTCTAGCTCTGTGGCACTTCGCTGCCTCCTAAAATGAATCTCTTAAAACACCTCCAGGCTTTATGAGCAGTGGTCTCGAAAAAGTACTCGGTCTTCCCCTAAGGGCTAACTTACTTCTTCAGGAGTTGCATGCATTTGAGAAATTTCCCAAACCAATAGGAGGAACAATTTCTCCCTTAATTCACCACTCTACCAAGCACTTGGCTTTTGTACCTTATTGGAATTATTTATCTTCTAATCCTTTAGAGCCTACAAAAACAGTAATGTGCCTTAAATGTAGAGGTTTCTCTTAACTCTTCTCTGGAGGAATGCAGATTGTCTGTGGAAGTATCCAACTCCAAAGTCCCTTCCAGCTCTAGAACGGAGGAATTCTGTCTCCGCGTCATCATCACACTTATCTATGTTTAGATAGAGAACGTATGCGTTTACCCAGCATATTTAGGATCTCCGTTAGAGTGATAATCATTAATACTAAGATGAATTTACACGCGTACTAGAACAGAACCTAACAAGAGACAATTATTCCAAGCTCACAACAGCACCAAGCACGGTGCTTTCCTTCCCTTCACAAGAACCCGAGGCTTCGCCTCCCAAACCTTTCCCATACCTTTCCCAAAACTCTATCAAAAGAGCGAGCCTTGGCCAAGGCCTTCACCACCTCCCGCAGATTCTGGGTCACGCCGTTCATCGTGGACGGTTTTCCGGCTTTTGGGCTCTGCGCAAAAACAAACTTTGGAAGAGCAGGAAAGTCCAGAAGTTAATGGAAGAAGGACACCGAGGGCGAAGAGCGTACACCCTTCTCCCTTCTAAGCGCGCAAGGGGCCGGGCGTCAAGCGCGTCGCCTGCCGCTAACGTCCGCCCCCTAGTAACGGAGCGCGCACGCGCGTTTCGCCCCCATAGCCTGGGCGGGTCGCTTGTGGCGCAACTGCATCAATTATTCTCGAAGAACGGAGCAAGTTTCCCCACCGGGCAGTTGATGCGGGGGCGCCGGAGGGCGGCCGCCTGCGCAGAGCCTGGCGTGGGCTTCCTGTTCCGCTTAAAGGGGCGGTGCGGAAGCGGTGAAACGATGGAGCTCGAGAACTGCGTGGAGGGCGGGACGGAGGCGGCGGGGGAAGAGGGCGATTCGCCGCCAGCGGTGAAGAAGCGGCGACTTCTGTGTTTGGAGTTTGCCTCGGTCGCGAACTGCGATTCCGCTGTGGCTCAGTGCTACCTGGCCGAGAACGACTGGGAGATGGAAGTAAGCTTTTGCTAGCGTCGCGTCCTGCTCCGCTGACTAGGTCGGCTGAGCGCACTCACCTCATCCCTGTGCCTTTGTTTTTCAGAGGGCACTGAACTCCTACTTCGAGCCTCCGGTGGAGGAGAGCGCCTTGGAACGCCGTCCTGAAACCACCGCTGAGCCCAAGATCTAGTAAGTGGTGAGGGGAGCGGGAGCCTGTCCGGACGGAGGCAGTTTGATACCAGGTTGCGCTGCGCGTCCTGGGACCTGCCCTGGAGCTGGGCGGGAGATGTTGAGGCAGAGCGCCCGGCGTAGCTGCTGCTGCGCGGACATGCGCCCAGCAGCGGATCGAGCGCTTTGCTCCCCCAGACGATCACTTCATACGTTATTTGGAGGCCAGGGAGGAAAAGCTGAAAATGTAATTTTTGACTCAAGTGATAGGAAATAGGTAAGCTAGAGGTCGAAACAAATGAAGGAAGGCAAAATCTTCTAACGAAGAATGGTAAATTGGAAGTCTCCTGGCTTCCTGTATTGTTTACTTGCTCTGGACTCTAGGCTGGCCAGCCGGAATAATAGTTTTTGTTTTTGTTGTTGTTGTTTTTAATGCACACCCATTCCTGTTACTTCATTTCCCCTCCCCAGTTCCTGCACGACTGCTCTTAAAAAGTCTAGATGCCTTACAAGGCCCTCTACTATTTGGCTCCACAACTTGGAACCTGTCTTTCGAGCGTATAAAACTTTTAGTATTTGCCAACGGGTCATTTTCTCTTGTCTTTGAACCTTCATAAAGATCTTTATTACCTCTGCCTGGAACTTTTTTCTTTTTCCTTCCTTGTTAATATTTATCTTAAAGGCCCAAGCTGAAACATGATTTATCTCCAGGAAGCTTTTCCTGATGTCCCAAGTCTGGGTAAGATTCCTCTTTTGGGTACTCAGAGCATCCTGCATGACCCCTGTTATAATAACTTAGTCCATATTATAATTGCTGTTCGTTATTTTATGTCTCCTACTAGACTGCACGTCTAGTAAGAAGTATCTGTTTCATACCTTGTTAATTTCCCAAAGTCTGACACAGCTTTTGACTCATGGTAAGCTCCCAGTAAATATGTACTGGATGTATAAAGTTCTCCCAGCTATGTACAACCTGTGAAATTGACTGTTAATAGTGGAGACTGTATTTTCCATTTGGCCTTTTCAGCTACACTCGCTTACAGATGTGATAAGATATTTTCATTAAGTTCCTTTCTCTGTCTTGCCATTGGGCAATTGTCTACTCACCCACAGTTATTTGTCTCTGGCTCCCCTGTTTTACTAACCAGAGCAAGTTGGACTAGGAGGTGTTCACCTAGCTCAAACTGGCCAGTCAGATCCTCTGCTTGGTTTCAGAATTAGAACCAAGAGAGTCAAGTCTGAATCTTCCTATGGAGCTGGAACTGTAATATGTTAACTTAGCACCTGTGGAGATTCTTCCATATCTTGTTTTGTGTACAGAGAAGCTGAGAACAGAGGTGTCTGCAGAGGGAAGTCGAAGAGTAGGATTGAGAGAAAGTCTTTGATTGCCCTTCCTTAAACATGGCTGCATTTCTGTACTAGGCTCTGTGACATGTTTGTTTCCTTATAAATTCTCATGTTTTGGTCACACCAACCTGAGTTAATGTCTGTTGGTTGCAACAGACTATGTTGTAACCAATAAATAGCAACAAAATAAGTGGATTTCCTGGAATAGGCCCTCAGAAAAGATGTGGATCAAGATTAGCGGTGGTGCATGGCTTTTAGAGGATTCTCTTACCCCAGGATGGTAAATTGGCAAAAACAGCAAAGGTGTTGATTAGGCTGTGGTCTCTTGTCTCTGAAAACTCAGGTCAAGTATGAATGAGAGTGAGCTTTTAAAGTTTAGTTTGCTAAAGAGAAAAATGGGAAAGCGTCAAGCTTCAAGGTGTTTCTAAGGGCTGTGTATTCACAGAGCGTGACCTGATTAGATTTTTGATGTTGGCTTTAGCAAAAATGAAAGGAAAAGAAAAAAATTGATTAGAAGACTCTATGAGCAGAAACACTCAAGCCTGCTGAGCAAGGGCTTTGGCTATCTTAAACGAATGGGGCAGGAATCTCAATTCTTCAGTGAATCCCTGGGATATCAGTCAACAAAAATTGAAATTGAACATTAAAGTGATTTAGCCCTCTACCTTGGAATCTATCTTCAGAGTCTGATGAGAGACAAGGGAAATCCTCTTAAAACAGCTATGCTGAGTCTTTTTTTTTTTTTTTTTTTTGAGGAGGTGTCTTCCTTTGTCACCCAGACTGAAGTGCAGGTGGCTCCCTGCAACCTCTACCTCCTGGGTTCAAGGGATTCTCCTGCCTCAGCCTCCCAGTTAGCTGGGATTACAGGCGCCTGCCACTACGCCCAGCAAATTTTTGTATTTTTCGTAGAGACAGGCTTTCACCATGTTGGCCAGGCTCGTCTTAAACTCTGACCTCAGGTTATTCACCCGCCTCAGCCTCCCAAAGTGCTGGGATTACAGGCAAGAGCCACCATGCCTGACCAACTATGCTGAATCTTAGCTGCATATTGGAATTATCTGGGGACATTAAAAAACCTGGAGATTCTAATTTAATTAGTGTGGAGTAGGGCCCATTTATTTCTCATTGGCTTTTTTTTTTTTTTGCTGTGCAGTGATTCTAATGCAAGGCCAGCACTGATAGCCCATGTTCCAGAGCCTTGTTAGGCAGAGTGTGGACCTCTGGACCAGCAGCAGCCACTCCTTGGGAGTTTGTTAGGCATGCAGAATCTTAGGCCTCACCCAGACCTACTGAATCAGAGCCAAAATGCAAAGGTTTTGAGTCTACCTGTGCTGTTTTAGTACCTGTGTAACTTTCTCTGCTTCAGTTTCTTTCTTTCTTTCTTTTCTTTTCTTTTCTTTCTCCTTCCTGCCTTCCGTCCTTCCTGCCTTCCGTCCTTCCTTCCGTCCTTCCTTCTCCTTTTGGAATTTGTTGCCCAGGCTGGAGGGCAGTGGGATGATCTTGGCTCACTGCAACCTCTGCCTCCCGGGTTCAAGCAATTCTCCTGCTTCAGCCTCCTGAGTAGCTAGGATTACAGGCATGTGCCACCACACCTGGCTAATTTTATATTTTTAGTGGGGATGGGGTTTCACCAAGTTGATCAGGCTGGTCTCGAACTCCTTACCTCAGGTGATTCACCTGCCTCGGCCTCCCAAAGTGCTGGGATTATAGCCTTGAGCCACTGCGCCTGGCCCTGCTTCAGTTTCTTTATCTGTACAGCCCCTTCCTCATGGGGTTGTTTTAAAGATTAAGTGAGCTCATAGGTGTAAAACACTTGGAATTGTGCCTGGCATATGGAGCCCAGTAAGTATAAGCTATTATTAGTAATTAATGACACCATCATTAATTATTAATTAATCCCCATACATCACCCATGACAGTCCACCCATTGAGGAAAGTAAGGGTTGTGTTTACAGTTTTATGAGGTAGATTGAATTATAGTTGGGCATCTTTAAACTTGGGGAAAAAAGTGTGCGTGCCAGATAGGTAAGGGACCTAATGTGATGAACGAACACCCGGTCTTTGATAATATATATATATTTTTAAATGCAATTATGAAGTAGAAGATTTGACAGAAGTAAAGCGCTAACAATCTTTCCTTTCTGGTTTTAATGCTTTCAATAAAAAGGAAATAACATCTTTGATTAGGCATGGAATCATTTGGCTTTCTCTCTCTGGTGGTAAGACGTTGAGAAAAGTCTAATATTAGCTCATTGTTTAATAAGAGAACTTTTGGGCAGGGTGAAATTGACAAAAGAAAGTTTTGCACTTAAACTTACAGGGTGTTTTTGATGCTCTTGAAGGTTATTTTTATGTAAAAGGAAGACAATTCAAAATATTTTATGCTTCAAAATTGGCATTAAGTTCATAAGGCACCCAGAGCATGGCCTGTAAATACCATTCTTCACTGAAAGGAGCAAGGGCTTTTTAGAAATAACTGATTTCGGCCGGGCGCGGTGGCTCACGCCTGTAATCCCAGCACTTTGGGAGGCTAAGGTGGGTGGATCACCAGGTCAAGAGATCAAGACCATCCTGGCCAAGATGGTGAAACCCCATCTCTAAAAATAAATAAATAAATAAAAATTAAAAAAAAAATGTTAACATTGGAGGAATCTGGGCGAATGGTGTATAGAAATTTTTTGTTTTTAAAGTAAATAAAAAATTGTTTTTGTAGTGCTAAAAGTGAAATTACTTCAAAATAGAAAAATTAAAATGTTGGCATTAAAATTATAAATTCAAACACCTATTTAAGTTTTTTTTTTTTTTTGAGACAGAGTCTTGCTCTTGTTGCCCAGGCTGGAGTGCAGTGCCCGATCTTGGCTCACTGCAACTTCCACCTCCCAGGTTTAGGCAATTCTTCTGCCTCAGCCTCCTTGAGTAGCTGGGATTACAGGCATACACCACCATGCCTGGCTAATTTTTGTATTTTTGGTACAGGCAGGGTTTCACCATGCCGGTCAGGCTGGTCTCGAACTCCTGACCTCGTGATCTGCCCATCTTGGCCTCCCAAAAGTGTTGGAATTATGGGTGTGAGCCACTGCACCCTGCCTATTTTTAAAATGTATGAATAGTTTATAAATGCTTAGTAGTCACCTTTTAATACTGTTTGTCCACTCATATGTCTGGGGCATTGGTTAGGGGAGCAATTGGTGGATGGTGGAGTCAAGACTACGGACTGAAGCACATGCCTTTGTCCTCTCCAGCGTGGCAGTCTCAGGGTCGTTGGACTTTTTATGTGGCAGTTCCAGGGTTCCTGGAGGGAGTGTTCCAAAAGGCTTGAATGGAGGTGGCAGGTTATCTTAAGGCCTAGGCTCAAAAGTCCAGAATATGCTTTCCCTGTATTAAGCCACTAAGGCCCAGATTGAAAGGGGTGGGTAGCAAAGAATTTGTAGTTGTTATTTATCTGCCACAATGAGGTCTTATTTAAAATATGATTTTAAATGATTTCAAAAAGATTTAGAAATCTTACATTTCTGAGTCTAATTTGGGATCATAGTTTATACAGTTATTTTAGTGACACATGTCATTGAAGGATATTGAGTTGCCTGTGACTGCCTAAGTGAGCAAACACTTGGACAGTGCAACAAGAATCTATCTATGAACCCAAAAGTGTCTGAGACAGGTCTAAATCAGTTTAGAAAGTTTATTTTGCCAGGGTTAAGCATACGCCTGTGACACAGCCTCAGGAGGTGCTGACTGCCTGCTGGACGTGTGCCTGCTGGACGTGTGCCCGAGGTAGTTGGGCACAGCTTGTCAATGCTCTGACACACCAAGGGTTGCAGCAGAAAAAAAATTTATTTGAAGGCTGCCAAACCAGGAGACCAAATTCACCTCGGGAGGTTTGGAGTTTGAGACTCTAAAGGGTTTGGAGTGGACTAAGGCGTGAGGACTGTTGGTTGTTCAGAGTGCAGCGATGAAGTCATAGGATCTGAAGATGAAGAAACTGCTCCTCATGCTGATTCTCTTCCTCTGGGGGTGTCTTCAAACTGGTTGGTGTCAGCTTTCTGCTGGAATTCAGGGTCTGAAAAACATCTTAAGCAATTTTTTTTTTTTTTTTTTTTGAGATGCAGTTTTGCTCTTACTGCCTCGGCTGGAGGGCATGATCCTGGCTCACTACAACTTCCACATCCCAGGTTCAAGCGATTCTCCTGATTCACCACCCCCACCCCCCAATAGCTGGGATTACAGGCATGCACTACCATGCCCAGCTAATTTTGTATTTTAAGTAGAGATGGGGTTTCGCCATGTGGGGCAGGCTGGTTTCGAACTCCTGACCTCAAGATGATCCACATGCCTTGGCCTCCCAAAGTGCTGGGATTACAGGCATGAGCCACCGCGCCCAGCCCATCTTAAGCAATTCTTAAACAAAAGCCTTATGATTCTGATGTCAGAGATCCTATCCTTAGGAACCCTGAGGATGCAAGTGGTCAGTGTGAAGTGCAACGGGGTGAAGGTGCTATGGGCCAAAGTTAAGTGAGGTGAATGCTGAATTACATTTTTATCTGGAACCTGGCATGTAATTCTTGTTAACCCTGTGGGGACAGTGTCACTTTTAGGACTCTTAAAACTTGTCTGTAAAATGAGGGCTACAAATACAAAATATTTCTTAATCAGTTTATAGACTATTTGCAAAGCTGTGTTTTATTCCTGTTTTGCCAGTGTTGACCTAACCAATGAAGAAACAACTGATTCCACCAGTTCTAAAATCAGCCCATCTGAAGATACTCAGCAAGAAAATGGCAGCATGTTCTCTTTCATTACCTGGAATGTTGATGGATTAGATCTAAACAATCTGGCAGAGAGGGCTCGAGGGGTGTGTTCCTATTTAGTTTTGTAAGTATTACCACTTCTCTTTAATAGTAATGTGTCTTACATATATACAAAGTTATATGAGCTTTAGAATTAAACCTAAGTTCGGCCTGGCGTGGTGGCTCAGCCTGTAATCAGCACTTTGGGAGGCCAAGGTGGGTGGATGACAAGGTCAGGAGATAAATTCTATCCTGGCCAACATGGTGAAACCCTGTCTGTACTAAAAAAAATACAAAAATTAGCCAGGCATGGTGGCACACACCTATAATCCCAGCTACTCAGGAGGCTAAGGCAGGAGAATTGCTTGAACCTGGAAGGCAGAAGTTGCAGTGACTCGAGATCATTCCACTGCACTCTAGCCTGGTGACAGAGCGAGACTCCACCTCAAAAAAAAAAAAAAAAAAAAAACACCTAAGTTCAATGTCCAGCTCTGAGAAGTATCTGAAAGAATTGAGGTGATTGCCTCTGAGAGAGCAGTATTGCAGGCTGCAGCAAGGAGGGAACACTAATTTTTGTTAGAAGCCTTTTAGTGCTGTTTTCTTCTTAAACTTTGTTTATAATAATTGTGAGATTAAAACTACCAAAAAGATTCTGTTTATGCCCCCACACTGGCTCTGTGACCTTGGGCAAATCACTTAAGTTCTCTGGTGGTCAGTTTTCTTCCTTGTAGATAATAATTGCTTCAAGAAGATTGAAAGAAATGTTGAAAGCATCTATTAGTGTGTAGGACTGTTGCAGTCTCAATATAGTGGTTTCTATTGTCAGTTATTCTAGTTTTTAAAAATAAGTTCCTTATAGTATTACATTAATAGCACAGGGCTGGGTGCGGTGGCTCACCTCTGTGATCCCAGCACTTTGGGAGGCCAAGACAGGCGAATCACTAGGTTAAGAGATTGAGACCATCCTGGCCAACATTGTAAAACCCTGTCTCTACTAAAACAAACAAAAAAAATGAGTTGGGCGTGGTGGCGTGTGCCTGTAGTCCCAGATACTCAGGAGGCTGAGGCAGGAGAAGCACTTGAACCCAGGAGACGGAGGTTGCAATGAGCTGAAATTGGGCCACTGCCCTCCTGCCTGGGCGACAGAGTGAGACTCTTGTCTCAAAAAAAAAAAAAAAAGCACAGATCTTTCTCATTTTATAATTATCAAAGATCAGCATAAACACTCAATGTTAGGTGCCCTAGAGTAGAGGATAGTAGGTTTTTGTTTCCGGTATGTCGTGGAATTCCCTTCATTTGGGCAGCTGAAAATGAACTGGTATACTTGGTCTTTGTCCTAAATTGATGTTTTTCATTAGGTACAGCCCAGATGTGGTCTTCCTACAGGAAGTTATTCCCCCATATTGTAGCTACCTAAAGAAGAGAGCAAAAAATTATGAGATTATTACAGGTAACAATTTTTGTTGTTTAACTTTTCTTTGAAAAACAGATTCGTGAAAGATAAATCAAAGTTAGTCTATTGGAACATAGAGAAGAAAAAGCACAAATAAATAAGTTTGAGAAAACTAAGCAAGACACAGGATACTACAAGAAGTCCAGGAGAATCTTTCATACAACTTAAGTGTGAAAAGGTGATTGAAATGGATGAAAATATAAATTACTAAAATTTGAGAAACTGAATACTTTTGGTGAAAATCAGTTGTTAAAAGTTTTTTTTTTTTTTTTTTGAGATGGAATTTCGCTCTTGTTACCCAGACCGGAGTGCAGTGGCACGATCTCGGTCACCACAACCTCTGCCTTCTGGGTTCAAGCAATTCTCCTGCCTCAGCCTCCCGCATAGCTGGGACTACAGGCGCACACCACCATGCCCAGCTAATTTTTGTATTTTTAGTAGAGACGGGGTTTCACCTTGTTGACCAGGATGGTCTCGATCTCTTGACCTTGTGATCTACCCACCTCAGCCTCCCAAAGTGCTGGGATTACAGGCATAAGCCACCGTGCCCAGCTGTTAAAAGTTTTAAGTGGAATAATTACATTGTGGTTATGCTTTTTTTAAAAAATCTTTATTTTATAAATCATTTTGTTGTTCTTTTTGACTTTTTTTGCCCTGAGTAATTAGTTTTTAAATTTTCTATCTATTTTGTTTTCGCTAAATATATTTAAAATACTACTTTGGCCACATCTCGTGATTTTCATATACAGTCTCTCCTTGATGTCCTTGGGATTGGTTCTAGGGTTCCTCACTGGATACCAAAATTCACACATACTCAGGTTCCTCAATCTGCCCTGCAGAACCCACCTGTGTGAAAAGTGAGCACTCTATGTCTGCAGGTTTCACATCTGGAAAGACTGTATTTTCAACCCACTTTTGGTTGTGGATGCAGAACCCCCAGATACAGAGGACCAACTGTATTTATTGAAAAAATATCTGTACAAAGGACCCTTGAAGTTCAAACCTGTGTTTTTCAGGAATCAACTGTGTAGTGTTTTCTCTGACTTTCATTTTTATATAGTATGTTATTTTTAATTTCAGTTGACTCCTTAATTGAGAATTGCTAAGGAGAGACTTCTTTCTCAGTCTATGTGTGTCTCTCTTTATGAAACTTTTCTGTATTCTCTTGGGGATTCTTTTAGGATTTCTGATTTCCATGCTTCCTTCTTGGTTTACTTACTAATTTTATTGGAAAACCTTCTTTTATTACTTTCTAAGAAGTAGTGCATGGTTAGTGAAGTTTTTGAATCCCAGCATAGTAGAAGATGCCTGTGTTGTGGCGTTGTATTCTTGATAGTTTGACTGAAGATAGGCATCTGGGTAAACATGTTTTCCTTCAGAATTCTAAGGCATTCTTCAGTGTCTTCTAGTTTCCATTATTGATGATGGATGGTAAGGCTGATGCCATTCTAATTCTTAATCTTTTCTTTTTCCCTGTTCTGTGGAAGCTTTGAGCGTCTTGTTTTTAACCCTCATGTTCTTTGGGTCTTTTTAAAATTTATTGTGCTGAATGCTTGGTGGGAACTTTAAATCTGGGTATGTGGAATACCTTAGTTGTGGAAAATCCTTTTCTCTCTCCCTCCATCCCACCCCTCCCCTCGCCTCTCCTTTCATTTTTTTCATTATTTCTCTTTCCTTTTCTCCCTCTCTCTTCTTCCCTCCCTTAAAATTTTTTTACTCTTCCCCTTTTCCTGAACTCCTTCTGTTAAATGGTGGACCTTCTGGGTTGATCCTTGAATTTTCCTAACTTTCTCTCATTTTCCTATCTCCATTGACTGTCTCTTCTACTTACTTGGCAAATATCTTGATGTATAGATACCATTATTTTAATTTTCTAGGCCTCCTATTCACTGGATATCTTCTTTATGGCCATACTTTTCTTGGTTTATGGATACATTATCTTTTTTGTTAGTTTTTCATTTGTTTTAGGTTTTAATCTCTTTACCTGCATTGTTTTTATATTCCTTCTGTTTGTTTTGATTATGTCATGTCATGTCATGTCATGTCCGTATCCATTATGTCATGTTAGACCTGTTCCTTAAATATGTAGGGATCCTTGGCTTTTGGTTCACATTTAAACACCAGACACTAAAATGTTGATTACAGCTTAGTATGCCTGAGCTAGGCTAAGTAGTATAACTTATTGGAAAGGAGTGAGGGATTAATTGTGGAGCAAACTGCTTACTTATTTGAGGGAAACCCACAATTGTCAGTGTGTTGGTATATACAGGCCTTTAATCTGAGGCCATTTTGTTTTTCCAAAAAAGAATTATTTAGCTTTCTGCCTTCTGGGTGTTGGGGCTGGGGTGGTGTGCTTGTTTTGCCTACCTTCAGGAAGCAGGTCAGGGGAAGGAAGCTGAGTAGGCACGCTTTACTTAATCCCTGTTTACCTCATTCCCCTATCAGCCCTGCGTTAACACACATGCCCCTCCCTGTGCCTGGTGACTCTGGAGCCTCTAAAATTTAGTTTCTCTGTAAAACTGTACTTCTGTTAATAGAGGGGCAGTCAGTTAGCTTTGAGGAGTTGAGGAAACTTGGGAGTCTTTTTACCCCATATCCAGACCTTGAACTGGCCCTCCTCTTAGCTCAGCACCTTACCTTTGTGGGACCTTTGTGTTCGGTACTAAGTGTTTGCAGATTTTGATGGAGCAGATCTGCTTGCTGTCTGTGGTTCTCTGCTACGGTCACTCGGGTGGTTTCCCTCTGTTTGGATAAACCAGTTACCATGTCTCCATCTGTTTTCTGAAAAATTATTGGGAGCTTTCAGTCATGGCACCTCATCCTATTTTCTGTTCTTGTAGGTTTATATCTTTGTATATTTTTATTCATTTACTATAATTTTTCTGGAACTTCTAGTATGAGAAGTAGTAAGTGGTATCAGTTGGCCACAGTCTGTGTCATCTATTCCGTGTCTTTCGGAAATTTCTCAAGTTTTCTCATCTGATACTGGCAGCATTAATTATTTTTTGGCACTTGCGTGCCGTTATTTTTTAAATTTCTTCTAAACTTTTAGTTAAAATTTGGGAGGGAAGAGGTAGACTTGTTTGGCCATGATGGACTATTTTGAAATAATAGTTTACTTCAAAGATTTAGATCCATGTAAATGTCTGTTACCCGTTTGTTATAAAAATCTTCAATAGGCAAACTTGTGGAAAACTGAAAATACCCTTGACCTTCTCAGCCTAAATTCTTATCCACAAACATTTGTAGGTCATGAAGAAGGATACTTCACAGCTATAATGTTGAAGAAATCAAGAGTGAAATTAAAAAGCCAAGAGATTATTCCTTTTCCAAGTACCAACATGATGAGAAACCTTTTGTGTGTGCATGTGAGTAATTTTTAAAAATTGAGTGTTTTATAAAAAAAGGAATAGACAGGCCGGGCACGGTGGCTCAAGCCTGTAATCCCAGCACTTCAGAGGCTGAGGCGGGTGTATCACAAGGTGAAGAGATTGAGACCATGCTGGTCAACATGGTGAAACCCCGTCTCTACTAAAAAATACAAAAAATTAGCTGGGCATGGTGGCGTGTGCCTGTAGTCCCAGCTACTCGGGAGGCCGAGGCAGGAGAATTGCCTGAACCCAAGAGGCAGAGACTGCGCCATTGCATTCCAGCCTGGGTAACGAGTGTGAAACTCCGTCTTAAAAAAAAAAAAAAAAAAGGAATAGACTTTCTCATAGTTTTGTGGTGTTATTTTTAAAATTCATTGCCTGTAGAGAAAAATTTGCTCCACATATGTAGATTCTTTGAGTCTTAAAAACTTTCTAAAATTAAGTTTTTACATAAATTTTAAATGCAAATAGACTTAGAATTATGAATCTGTTGTTTTCTTAACAATATTTGAGAGTTTGGGCCAGGTGCAATGGCTCACACCCGTAATCCCAGCACTTTGGGAGACCTAGGAGGGTGGATCACGAGGTCAGAAGTTCAAGACCAGCCTAGCCAATATGGTAAAACCCCATCTCTACTAAAAAATAGACAAATTAGCTGGGAGTAGGGGCTGGGCAGTGTCCCCAGCCACTTGGGACACTGAAGCAGAAGAATCACTTGAACCAGGGAGGTGGAGGTTGCAGTAAGCCACGATCACGCCACTGCACTCCGGCCTGGGTGACAGAGCAAGACTGTCACACACACACACACACAAAAAGTATTCGAGAGTTTGCCAACATTCCACATTTGCTTTCTAAAGGAATGTTTTTACTTTCTACTCTGTACATGCTACTACATTGTATTCTATGACACTTAAAAAATGAAAAATAGATTTTGCTCTCATATAGTTTATAGATTAATAAGGGAGAGTATATATATAGTAACTAAAACATAGGAAACGCATAAATGATGTGTGGACGTTTAGAGAAAGAAGAGATGACTTTCAGCCAGATGGTTTAGTGAGGGTTTTATAGAGGTGATGATATTTGAATTGAACCCTGAAAAATATGTGAACATAGACATTAAGAAGAGTCCAGGTAGAGAAACCACCATTGGCAAACTTTGGTAAGTTGCGAGAGGTGTACATGTACGAGTATGAGTGAACATTCTATTCAGTTGGGTGTAGGGGCCATGGAGAGGGAAGTGTGACAGGTTGAGAAGTAGGTGTTAGGCTCCAGCTTATAGAAGAGCATGAATGACCAATATGAAAGATTAGACTTGATTCTGCAGTCACTTAGTATAATGACAGATTGTACATTGTTCGTGTCTTAATTGCAAATGGTAAATGATTCTCATTCATTCAATTAACTGACTTTTGGAGTACCTGTATGCCAGCCAGGCCCTTAATAATACAGCAATAAATAAGAATCATCTCTGCTTTGCAAATGACTTAGGGCTTTGTAGGAGGGAAATAATTATCCTTTTAATTTAGTCTAAGGGGCTTTAACACAGTCTATTCAGCATGCTGTAGGTATATTGAGGAGGGAACCATTGGGGACCCTGGGAAAAGGCCTGGGGACGCTGGGGAAAGGTTCACCATGGAGGTGATGTCTGGGGGTAGATTGTACTTGCTGAACAGTCTTCTTTTGGGGCAAGGTGAGTACTTTAATACTTCTTTTGATCCAGAGGGATAGACACAGTGCTGATTACACAGTTTCAGTTAGTAAATATATACCAATTGGTAGATCAGTCTGCTGATTTTGTTTTCAAAGGTCAGTATTAATAGTCAGTGGACAATTTTAATAACTAGTTATTTGTCCTGTTGCAGGTCAATGTGTCAGGAAATGAGCTTTGTCTCATGACATCCCATTTGGAGAGCACCAAAGGGCATGCTAAGGAACGAATGAATCAGTTAAAAATAGTTTTAAAGAAAATGCAAGAGGCTCCAGAGTCAGCAACAGTTATATTTGCAGGAGATACAAATCTGAGGGATCAAGAGGTGAGTATAAATTCAGTTCGATGTTTGAGGACAGATTATTGCTATGGAGACTAATTTAGGCTCCTTTGACTAAAGCTGTTAAAACTAGGACCTTTAGTCACTCAAAATGTCTTAAGTGACCTTGCAATTTAGCAAATACTTGTTTAGCCTATGCTGTATGTCTAGAGGTAGAAGGGGCTCTTTTTGGAGAAAAATAAAAATGTGCATGAGAAATAGACAACACAAAACAATACACACACACACACACACACACACACACACCCGTGTGATAAGAAAGAAAGAAAATTATTTTAGAAGAGTTTGGTTGTTTCTTTGCAGTATTCCTAGTTGCAAGATGAGAATAACAGAAAAATTTGACATGATTGTCCATAACTCGGTTTCCTTTTCTTTCTTGGCATATTAGCCTTTTTTACACACTTTTCCTGCCACTACCATGCCCAGATCTCCAGGTCTGAAACAAAGTCGTCTTCTCTCTGCCTGTAGTTAAGTTGAGACACAGTGGAATTTTTCAGGACCTTAAAAAATTAAACATAGAATTACTGTGTGTTACATCAATTACACTTCTAGGTGTATGTACCCAAAAGAAGTGAAAGAAGGTATTTGAAGAGATATTTGTGTACCCATGCATGTTCACAGCAGTGTTCTTCACAATAGCTAAAAGGTGGGAGCAGCCCAAGTATCACTGACACATGAATAAACAAACTGTGCTGTTTGCATACAGTGAGTTATTATTCAGACTTAAAAAGGAAGAAACTTTGACACATGCTGCAATACGGGTGAATCTTTTTTTTTTTTTTTTTTTTTTTAAAGACAGAGTCTCCCTCTATTGCCAGGCTGGAGTTCAGTGGTGCGATCCTGGCTCACTGCAACTTCCTGGTTTCAAGCAGTTCTCCTGCCTAGCCTCCCAAGTAGCTGGGACTATAGGCATGCACCACCACGCCCGGCTAATTTTTTGTGCTTTCAGTAGAGACGGGGTTTCACCATGTTGGCCAGGATGGTCTCAGTCTCTTGACCTCGTGATCTGCCCGCCTCGGCCTCCCAAAGTGCTGGGATTACAGGCGTGAGCCACTGCGCCCGGCGGTGGGTCTTTAAGATGGGTAAATCTTAAAGACATTATGCTGAGTGAACGAAGTCAGTCAAAAAAGGAAAAGATACTATGTGATTCCTCTTACATGAATATCCAAAACTGGTCAAATTTATAGACAGAAATTAGGATGGTGTCTGCCAGGGACTAGGGAATACAGGAATGGTGCATTAGCGTTTCATGGATACAGAGTTTCAGGTGGGGAAGATGAAAAGGTTCTGGAGATGGATGATGGTCACGGTTGCATAAGTGTGTAAATGTACTTAATGCTGTATCATGTACACTTAAAAATTGTTAAAATGGCTCGGCATGGTTGCTCACACCTGTAATCCCAGCACTTTAGGAGGCTGAGGTGGGAAGATCACTTGAGGCCAGGAGTTTGAGACCAGCCTGGCCAACACGGTGAAACCCCATCTCTACTAAAAATACAGAAATTAGCCGGGCGTGGTGGCACATGCCTGTAATCCCACCTCGGCAGGAGGCTGAGGCACTAGAATTGCTTGAACCTGGGAGGCAGAAGCTGTAGTGAACTGAGATTGCACCACTGAATTCCACTGGGCAACAGAGTGAGAATCCATCTCAAAAAAAAATTTTTTTTTTTTTTTGCTAAAACGATAAATCTTATATTGTGTATATGTTACCATACACATTTTTTAAAAAAAATCCTGAAGTGTGAATGAGTGAACAGAGAATTAATATTATTAATAAACTTCCAATAAAACTGAAGGCAGTTGATGTTATCAGATCATATAAATGCTCTACCTCTAAAGTTGTAGACTGAAGCGGAGTGGCAGTTTTGCCTTATTTTTACTTAACTTCAGTTTTTAAAAACAGGTAACAGCAGTAACAGGCCATGTATGTTCAGGCTCCTAAGTTTTATCTGACACCCAAAGTTAGGAAGCTACTTATAGCAGAAGAGAAGGGGCAAATTCCAAACCTCTCTGGCCTCTCTGGCTGTCTTGATATTTTTATATTACCTTCTTACTACTATGCAGCATAATAATTTTTATAATGTATATAGTTATTTTGCATTTGTGCATTAATAATTTCTGAGATTCTGGTTTGAATATTGCACTCAGACATGGTATAGCAAATAATAGCAAAAACACCTTTTTTTGGATTTTTTTTAGGTAGTGGGGAAAAGGCTATGTATATTGTAAGAATATTCTTTTTCTCTTCAGGTTACCAGATGTGGTGGTTTACCCAGCAACATTGTGGATGTCTGGGAGTTGTTGGGCAAACCTAAACATTGCCAGTATACATGGGATACACAGATGAACTCTAATCTTGGAATAACTGCTGCTTGTAAGCTTCGTTTTGATCGAATATTTTTCAGAGCAGCAGCAGAAGAGGGACACATTATTCCCCGAAGTTTGGACCTTCTTGGATTGGAAAAACTGGACTGTGGTAGATTTCCTAGTGATCACTGGGGTCTTCTGTGCAACTTAGATATAATATTGTAAAATGCTTTTCAAATGTGATTTTTGCAGATAAAATTCCACCTTCTGGAAAGGTAGGTTTAATGTGGAGGAAATAATGGACTAGATCATTGTCATAGAACAACCAACTATGATTTGTGTTTGTGTTTTTAGAATTCAACGTTGAAGATTAATGTTTATTTAAATGAATGCATTCCTGTGTTCAGGATGTGAGGCCATTTAATAAATAAGAGCACAGAGCTCGTAGCTGCCAGCTAGATTCCAGACAAGGACCACATTGTCTCTGGGCTAATGTTGATATTTTTCCATCCAGGCACTGACATCGTTAATATTTAAAATACGTCTTCAAAAGAAAACATAAGGTATTATTGAGTTCTGGGGACTGGATCCTTTATTTCATAATTTCGGATAATCTTAAAAAGCTATGATAGTCTGCAGTTAAGTAGATGACAGCTCTTCTACATCAGACCTGATTTTTGTTAGCTAACTACGTAATTGGCAAGCTATAATTGAAACGTATGGCTTAAAATTCCTTAATACTTTCTGATTCATGTTTCTAGTCATGTTGCCATCGGAGGCAAAGTTAGGCTTGATGGTTAAAATCAGTTCGATAGCACCACAGAACATTTTTCTAACAGAAAAATGCATAAAGAGATATAGCCTTTTAGTGTGGCTAATTGTAAAATGGAAATGTTTTACAGGAAGTAAATGCAAATTACTTTTAAGTGTGCTTTCAAGAAAAATATTTTCCCCACAAGAGAAATTTAAATAAAGAATTGTATTTGTTTATAATTTGGTTTAGTATGTTTTTGTGTCCATGATGAGATGAAATTTTTACCTGCTAATTGCTTCTGGTTCTTCCTCTTTGTGTGGAAGAAAACAGATTTCCATTTTCTTCTCATTCCACCAAGAATTACCAAGAATATATCTGCTTCCTGTGTTTGAAAAAAAGAAAGCAGGGGAGAATAAATAAACATAGCAGGACCTTATTTATATAAGGAGTGCTGAGATGTAAACACCTAAACAAAGACATTTGTGTAATATTCCCTTTGTAGTGACAACGAGAAAGAGTTTAAACATTAATCATAATTTTAATCATTAAAAATAAAAAATGAGAACAGATGTTCATAGTTGAGTAGCATACATCATAGAGGTAATACAGTAGTTCATTTCTATGGGAAACTGATTGTTCTGGCATAAATTGCTTTCATTTGGAAGAGTTAACTTCAAATCACATTGCAAAAAATAGTTGGTTGAAAGTCCAAAGTCTTTTTTTTCTCTTTTGAGACGGAGTCTCACTCTCACTTAGGCTGGAGTGCAATGGCACTCTCTCGGCTCACCACAACCTCCACCTCTTGGGTTGAAGTGATTCTTCTGCCTCAGCCTCCCAAGTCGCTGTGATTACAGGTATGTGCTGCCACCACTCCCAGCCACCATGCCCAGCTAATTTTTGTGTTTTTAGTAGAGATGGGGGTTTCACCATGTTGGTCAGGCTGGTCTCAAACTCCTGACCTCATGATCCACCTGTCTCAGCCTCCCAAAGTGCTGGGATTACAGATGTGAGCCACTGTACGTAGCCAAAAGTTTAAATTCTTTAAAAAATACAATGTATTATATTAGATTATACAAAAGATTATCAGCCGGGTGTACTGGGTCACACCTGTAGTCCTAGCACTTTGGGAGGTCAAGGCAGGTGGATCACCTGAGGTCGGGAGTTAGAGACTAGCTTAGCCAACATGGTGAAACCCTGTCTCTACTGAAAATACAAATATTAACCAGGAGTGATGGCAGGCAACTGGAATCCCAGCTGCTGAAGAGTCTGAGACAGGAGAATTGCTTGAACCTGGGAGGCGGAGGTTGCAGTGAGCCAAGATCCTGCCATTGCACTCTAGCCTGTATGGGAAGAGCGGAACACCATCTCAAAAATTAAATAAAGGATCGTCAAATTGTTTTAAAGCTATGAAAGTATTATTTCTTTTATATAACTCACAGCATCTACATGAAATACCCTCTTGTATACTGCTTATGACAAAATCTAAAAAACAAGTTGTAAGTGAAGCATGTAGAAACCACTTTTAGTCTGCTTGCATGAGCCATAGTTCTCAACGCATTAACCTACTAATCTGCTGTATCTTGAGTTTTTTACTTGGAACTTTTCAAACTTTTTCCAGCGTAGTAACTTTGCTTACCTTACCTTCCTGCTTAGTGAAATTCCAACTTAGAATCTTCCTTTTTTTTCAGTCTCAACCTTCTGGGCACAAGTGATCCTCTCACCTCAGGCTCTTGGGTAGCTGGGATTACAGGTGTGCACCACACACCCAGCTAGTTTTTATTTTTTTGTGGAGAGAGGATCTTGCTATGTTGCCCAGGCTGGTCTCGAATTCCTGGACTCACAAAATCCTCCTGCCTTGGACCACAAAGTGCTGGGATTATAGGCGTAAGCCACTGCACCCGGCCTAGAATCTTGTATTTCAATGAGGCAACACTCATCAAGCTAAGCATCATTTTTACCACTGATGTGGAATGTACTTTAACCTTGCTAAACTCCAGTTTTTCCCACCTTCAGAATAAGTTTCTTGTCTTTTATTGTACAAATGTCTCAACCAAAACCGTAAACAACACACAAAGTAAAAAAAATTATACTAAGATACATCATTTTATCCTTACCACCTATTGCAGTGTCTGGCATATAGCAGGGCCTCAATGGATGTCCACTGAATGCTTAAAGCAAGTGAAATGTAGTGAGTGGCTTCACATCTATGTCCTGGAGATGGAGAGTAACACTTTCATACAATACCAAACTGATATATTTGTTAAAAATGAAAATAGATATTCATTATAGTGTCTCTGAGTTTAAAAGATGGTATACTTAAACATTCTGAGCTAAACCCATGTTTATATGTGTTAAAAGTATATTTCTTCAAAGGCTAATCAGCCAAGGATCACTGGGGACAAAATCAGATTCATTGACTGAATCCATTGAGAGAGTACCTGTGGAATGCCATGTGAGCAGAGAAAGGAGGAAGTGTCTTTTGTAAGGTTTGGGTTCCTCTTAAATGATTCCAGGGAGCCTCTTGGAATCAGGGCTGGGATCCAGTTGGTTGCTGTTTCTGAGGCAGATTGAGAGAAACTGAGATTAATGAGTGATTGAGTGCTGGCGGGAAGTGAAGGGAGTTTAGCAACTGGGTATCCCCGGTTATGGACAGGAATAGTAAAGCAAAGGCAGAAAGCAGCAGTCATTCAAATAGGGAGTCGTGTCATTTTGTAGCTGCTGCATGATTTGAGAAGAAACGATACTGCCTGTTAATTTTGCCTCTGCTTCTGACTTTGCCCTCTCGGCCTGATTGACAGTACTACCTTTTCTAAGTCCAAGCTGATTTTCACTCTTTCAGTCCTGGACAGGTTTTTACTCTTTAAATGTGGGTTATCTTATTTAATTCCCAGAATCATCCTATGTGAATGCTATTATCTTCATTTTATAATTGTGGAAGTAGATTTATCAAGATTATGTAACTTGTCTAAGACACTTTGGTAAATGGTAGTCGTCTTGAAGGAGCTTATCTATCAAGTGTGTGTGTGAGACTCAGTCCTAAGCACTGCACTACACTTCATAGTAATGAGATGTGCAAAGAATGCACTGGCTTCCTTTTCTGCTCATGTTATTATCTCTAGATGCTTTTGCATCTTCATTAAAAACCGTAAAAATGCCGTCTTCCACACAAGTTATCTGTGGTTTAGATTGTCACTGTCCTCAAGATGCCAGCGTCAAACTACTTGGCACCCAGTTAGCCTGCAAGGCTTGGAGGTGATGTGGGCCCCTCCCAGCACAGGTTCCCCTTCTCAGTCAGAAAGCACGTGCTCAAAATAGAACGGTAATTACAGAGTTGGGCCCAAAGAGACTCCCACTGGAAGAGTAGGACTTATGTAGCTGGGGTGACATTTCTTCAGGGACAAATTCACGAAGGGTCTTTGACCCAGGTAGTGCGCCCATGGCTCTCCTGAGCCACCCTGGCTCGGGTGTTTATTTGGAGGGAGTGTTCACCCCAGACCCTTTGGGGCCATGTTGACAGGGAAGGGTTTGGAGAAGGAAAGGAGGTGTAGGTTAAGGCCCCTCAGATTCCCGAAAGCCTTTTGCTTGGTCCCCTGTGGGGTGGGAGTGTGTCGCCCCGGTGCGGCTCCTTAGAGCGCACGCGTCGAGCTGGGCATGGGCGGCTACCGCGCCATCCGTGGGGTCGTGTGTGCGCGTGCGCGTGCGTCGCCGTGGTAACCGCGGCGACGGAAAGGATCACTGGCGCGCGCTTTCCACGAGCCTGCAGAAGCTGCCGCGGGCGGTGGGCGGGGATCCCCAGGGTGCAGCCTGGCTCCACCTGTGCTGCCCACGGCGGACCTGGCTGGCCTGCGTGGAGCCGCGGCGGCGATCGCTGTTACTGCCGGAGGTGAGAGCTCAGCAGTAGCTTCATCCTGGGCTTGGTCCAGAGTCGCTCTTCTGGGGGCAAGTACCGGGGAAGAGAAAGCGAAGGTTTTGCTGGGGTGGAGCTGTACCTCTAACAGCAGATGCGCCCGCGAGAGTGTGAATGTGTGTGTGTGTGTAAGACCTGCGATGACGACGAGGAGGAACAAGTGGGACGGCGAGTGATGCTCAGGGCCAGCAGCACCAAATTGGGCGAGCTTCAGTGTCGCCAGCAGTGACCCCAGGTACAGTATCTACTTTCCAGCCTGGCTGGCCGAGAAATAGGAAAGGAGGGCAGCCAGTAGGCAGGTTATACCCAATAAAAATAGAATCGAGACACCCTGAGTTCAGAAGGTGAGTTTCTTAAGATTCTTCTGGGCGTTCATTCAGGAAAAGGCATTTTTTGATTGCTGCACGGATTGTTTACTAGTAGGGTGGGGTCGGGGGAATTTCAGTGTCTTTTCCCAACCTCATGAATCGCATGTTTTAGAGCTGAAGAGTCGTTTTCTTTAAACTTCGTTCAGAACTATTTATGTGATCTTTCCTATTATTTGCTAAATGCATTTTGTCTCTGTTCCTTACCATAACCTGAAGCTTAAAACCTTTTTCTTCTTCCCTTTGAATTCCCTCCAAGGAATGTCACAAATTTGATCAGGAGGATAAACCTGAAATTTTGAGAGTTAGCATCTTAAGGTCTTAATAATATACAAGGAGGAAAAATATGATATACATACTCATGTACACTTTTATTGCTGTTAATCTGAAACATCTTTGTGGGTTAAATGTTAGTATTTTTTCCAGTGCTTGAAAAGAAAAGGTGAAGGATGTTTTTGATAATAACAGAAAAAATCAGTTGTAGACAACGGCCCCTCTACACACAAGAATTTTGGAAGTAAATGTTAGTATTCATTTCTTTGTTCCTGAAATACATGCTCACTTTCCAGATGCTTCAATTTGTTTATTACAAGAAGACCACAATCATGGAGACTACTCAAGTTATGCCAAATGTAAACTTTTATTTTGTGCTTTTAAAAATATTATTTTTAATTCGTATGAAGAAAACTGTAGATATCGATTCAGTTATAGGCATAAGAGTCAAAGAGAAAGCTGAATTACTCTGTAATTTGAAAAAGGGAAATGTGAACATATTACATAAGGACTCTTTAGAACTACAGGTAATGTACTACAGGTAATGTAAAATACCAAGGCAAGAACTTAATTTTTGTTTCAGAATAATGAAAATAATTCTGCCAAAATCTTTATGAATTAAAAATAGTCAAAAGAGAGCTTTGGTAATGTATCAATAGAATAGATGTACTGTTAAATTTTCTTGACTTTTTCCCCCCTAGCCAACAGATAGGAAGCATTCTCTTTAAATAAATATAGTAAGTCCTCACTTAACATTGTTGATAGGTTCTTGGGAACTGTGAACCTTTAAACACAACCAGTTTTATCATAGGCTAATTGATATAAACAGGAGTTAAGTTCCTACAGCATATTTCTGGTCACAAAAAAAATCACCAAACTTCTAAGTAAAGACCAAAACACTTTTAATATTAAACATAGAAATAAATGGAGCTATACATAGAGTTAAGAAGGATTAATAAAAGCAAGGTAATTATTTACCTAATGACTACAGTTCAAGGTCATCGGTAGCCAGAGTCTCTCTGGGCAGCTCAGGGTGGAAACCCACCCTGTCCCCTGTCCAGGAAGCCAACCCATCACAGCGT
Organism: Saguinus oedipus; assembly: GCA_031835075.1. Classification (NCBI taxonomy): domain Eukaryota; kingdom Metazoa; phylum Chordata; class Mammalia; order Primates; family Cebidae; genus Saguinus; species Saguinus oedipus. The sequence continues at coordinate 3,660,641 of CM063172.1, read as the reverse complement.
GCACTTTCACAGACACACCCACTTGCTCAGACGGGGACCATGTAGACATATGCACAGCTTTGGGATGTGGAGGAAACCGAAGCCCAGAGAAAACCCATGCAGACGTGGGGAGAATGAGCAGACTCCACATAGACAGTGGCCCTAGCCAGAAATTTTTTTGTCACCAACGTTGAATGAAACTGTGTTACTGAGAGCCTGCTATATGTAGAGCCAGGCATGTCTGTTTCTAGAGCAGAGTGCTACAGACGGCCAGCTGAGAGGGTGTGGGTTGGGCGTGGCTCTGCCACTTAGTGGCTGCATCACATTTGGCAAATTCTCTAAACCCTTTAAGCCTCAGTTTCCTCACCGGTGAAACAGAGATAATAATGGGATCTACTTAACGAAATTAAATACAATAATATATTTACTAGACCTTTGCTCGTTGGCATGTTTTAATAGTAACACTTCAATAAAAGTTGTTAGTTTTGAGATGTTTTCTTTTTCAGGAAATATTTTTCATACCTTAAAAATAATTTGGTACTAAAAATAGATTTAGTTTGACGTGTCCAAAGCTTGTTCTGATTTGTGATATCAAATCATTATAAAATGTATACTTTTTTTGCAGCATCTTTGTAACAGCAACAATAATAAATGTAATAATCAAAATCATAAAATCATGGCATTTTAATATTCTGGTAATTTAATACCCCAATGAAGGAGCTTTGCTTCAGTCAGCCTGGAATAATTGGTAGGTTATTTGTCTATTTGTTTTCTAATTGTTTTATAGATTTAGAGGGTAAAGTGCAGTTTTGTTATGTGGATATATTATGCAGTGTCAAAGTCTGAGCTTTTAGTGCACCCATTACCCGAAGAGTGTAGGTTATTTTTCTATTTGTCTTTAAAAATCTTACCTTTAGACACTATTCATGTGAATTGAATAATGAGAAAATATTTTCTCATTTATTTGTATTAACCAACAAAAGGCTGAGCCAGAATAGCATCTGATTTTGCATCATTTTACAGTCTTTTAACAGTGGATGTTTACGTTTTAAAGTCAAGCTTCTTAAAGAAATGACACAAATAGGTAAAGATAATAGTGTTCAAGTTTTAGTTATTTTTCCTTCTAAATAATATTGTAGAGTTATACTGCCTGTCAACTTGCTGATCATTCTTTTCCTTAAGTTCAAAAAAGCTAAGGAGGCTGGGCACCATGTCTCACGCCTATAATCCCAGCACTTTGGGAGACCAAGACAGGCGGATCACCTGAGTTCAGGAGTTTGAGACCAGCCTGGCCAACCTTGGTGAAACCCCATCTCTACCAAAAATACAAAAATTAGCCAGGCTTGGTGGCAGGTGTCTGTAATCCCAGCTGAGGGAGAAGAATTGCTTTAACTCGGGAGGTGGAGGTTGCGGTTGGCTCAAATCCCCACTGCATTCCAGCCTGGGCCATAGAGTGAGACTCTGTCTCAAAAAAAAAAAAAAAAGCAAAGAATTGTAGTAAGCATCTATTTAATTTAAGTAAAGTAGCTTGAATAAGAGGATAATTTGGACCTAAAAATGAATTTTCAAAGTTGGGGCCATTCCGTGTGTTAAGTATCAGAGTGATAAGCATGGAGGAGAAATTAACTTCAGCACTGCCACCCATAACACCCATACATTTTAAGCATTGCAGTTGATAGGATGTTTTTTCATGGGATGGTGGGGAAGTATGAGCTGTGCCTTCCCAGGGTCACAATTCTGTTGTTCTAGGATTGTGATTATGTCAGCATACCTTACCGTCTTCTGTTTTCATCACTAAGATGAAGTATATGATGTGTAGCTGCACTGTCTTATAATCAATATGGCAGAGTTACCTTCGAAATTTTTTCAAAATAACCCCTTAAAATGTCTTTCTTTCTCTTTCTTTCTCTCTTCTTTCTTTCTTTCCCTCCTCTCTGTTTTCTTTCTTTCTTTCCCTCCCTCCCTCCCTCCCTTCCTTCCTTTCTTCCCTCCCTCCCTCCCTCCCTTCCTCCCTTTTTCCCTCCCTCTCTCCCTTCCTTTTTTTTGAGACAGAATCTTGCCCTGTCACCCAGGTTGAAGTACAGTGGTGCCCTCTTGGCTCACTGCAGCCTCTGCCTCCCAGGCTTAAGTGATCTTCTCATTTAAGCCTCCTGGTGACTGAGACTAGAAGCACATATGACCAAGCCCAACTAATTTTTATATCTTTTGTAGAGACAAGGTCCCATCTTGCCCCAGCTGGTTTCAAACTCCTGGCCTCAAGTGATCTGCTCATCTCCACCTTCCAAAGTGCTGGAATTACAGGCATGAGCCATAATTACATACCAGGCCTGAGATGTCTCATTTTCAAGAAAACTGGTTTTACCATCTCTCAGTGTATTTTTTATTTATGAAGAGGCTAACATAGTTTGTTAATTTGCTGTCTTCAACCTCTTTGTCTTAAACGTAGGTGCCAAATGTTCAAAATCTATTGTAGTATGGAAGGGTCTTCCCATACAGATAGGTGTTTCTGAGCATGCTAACTAGGTTAACTAGTCTTCAGTGTTTCCTATCCACTGCTATACTACAACTGCTTTTCCCAAACCTAGAGAAATTTCTGACCTCCTTTTACTAGACTTCTTCCACCTGTTTGGCCATTTTCACTTTCTGGAAACAGGTTCATCTTTTCGTTTGCAGGTGGTATCCTTTAATCCCCTTCCAGGGTTGCCTTTTTAAAGCAGTTACATAAACACATGACTCCCCTGGTTATACATCTTACATGTTATGTCCATTGATGGATATGTGGATAAACAAAATGTGTTAAATACACACAGTGGGCTGTTACTTAGCCTTAAAAGGGAGGGAAATTTTGACACATGTTCCAGCGTGGATGAACCTTGGAGACTTTATGAAATAAGTTGGAGGCCGGGCGCGGTGGCTCAAGCCTGTAATCCCAGCACTTTGGGAGGCTGAGGCAGGTGGATCACGAGGTCAAGAGATCGAGACCATCCTGGTCAACATGGTGAAACCCTGTCTCTACTAAAAATACAAAAAAAAAATTAGCTGGGCGTGGTGGCACGTGCCTGTAATCCCAGCTACTCAGGAGGCTGAGGCAGGAGAATTGCCTGAACCCAGGAGGCGGAGGTTGCGGTGAGCCGAGATTGCACCATTGCACTCCAGCCTGGGTAACAAGAACGAAACTCCATCTCAAAACAAACAAACAAAAAAAAAGAAATAAGTTGGACACAAACAACATTATATGATCCTATTTATATGAAATATTTAGTATAGTGAAATTTGTAGAAACAAGAAGAAGAATAGGGCCTACCAGGAACTGGGAGTAGGTGGTAGTGGGGTGTTATTGTTTAATGGGTATAGAGTTTCAGTTTGAGATGATGAAGAAGTTGTGGAGATAGATAGTGATGATGGCTGCTACTCAATTGAATATTTAAAAATGGTTAAAATGGGCCAGGTGCAGTCATGCCTGTAATTCCAACAGTTTGGGAGGCTGAGGCGGGCAGATGACTTGAGCCCAGAAGGTTGAGACCAGCCTGGGCAACATGGTGAAAACCGTCTCTACAAAAACACAAAATTAGCCAGGCTTGGTGCTCCATGCCTGTCATCCCAGCCATTCGGGAGGCTGAGGTGGGAGGATCACTTGAGCCCAGGAGGTTGAGGCTGCAGTGAATCGTGATTGTGCCACTGCACTCCAGCCTGGGCAACAGAAAAAGACCCTGTCTCAAAAAAGAGAAAAAGTTAAAATGGTAAATTTTATTTTATATATATTTTACCAGAATAAAAAATTTTTTAAAATATATCAGTATGCCCCACCACCTACTAAATGAAGTGCAGATCTCTTAATGTCACCAGTATAGTTCTTTAACAATTCTTCTTGGTCTACCTTTTCATCCTCTTATCTCATCAGAACCCACCCCTATTCCACATTACAACCACATGGAACCACTCAAAATATGCCACCTCTTCCAAGAGTCCATGCCTTTTATGTGCAGCCAGTCCCCACAACCTAGATTGCATTCTTTTTTCAACAAACTGCTAATTTATCAGGCTAGAGCTTCAATGTCATGTTTTCAAAGCCTTCCCTAATGCCCTCATCTCACCTCTCTTTCCCTGATGGCATTCTTGCTCACTGGGCGTGCTTTATAACATCACTTACCCTATTCCAGTATAGTATAAGCTTCTATAGAGAAGGGACTATGTTTTATTTTTAACATGCCTATTTACTTTAAAATATCTAAAGTTAGTAACATTACACATTGTATGCATGTACCAAAATACCCTGAAAATATATAAAACTATTAGGTATCAATAAAACTGCAGCTTTTTTCCCCACCAGAATCTAAACTTAATAAATTTTTCTGTTCTCTAAAAGTATATGACTTTTTACACTTTAACTTCAGTTTCCCTCTCTGTCGTCTTTCACTTTATTATTATTTGACATTTTAGTTTGAATAATATCATTATTTACCAACATGTTAACCAGTTTCTTCCTTGCCAGTGCTTCTTTTATTCTTTCTGTTCAGCTTTTCTTATAATAACTCTTTTTAAAAAATTTTGGCCGGGCGTGGTGGCTCAAGCCTGTAATCCCAGCACTTTGGGAGGCCGAGGTGGGTGGATCACGAGGTCAAGAGATCGAGACCATCCTGGTCAAAATGGTGAAACCCCGTCTCTACTAAAAATACCAAAAATTAGCTGGGCATGGTGGCACGTGCCGGTAATCCCAGCTACTCAGGAGACTGAGGCAGGAGAATTGCCTGAACCCAGGAGGCAGAGGTTGCGGTGAGCCGAGATCACGCCATTGCACTCCAGCCTGGGTAAGAAAAGCAAAAGTTTGTCTCAAAAAAAAAAAAAAATTTCATCCAGCCCCAAATGTCATATAGTAACTCTTTCAGTGAGAATATATGGATAGTAAACTCAATCACTCTCTTAAAAGAACCTTTATTTTATTATTACTTTTGAGTACTAACATGAGTATAAAGTTCTACGTTGGCAGTTGCTAGATTTTATTTCCATTATTTCCTAGCATCTATTGTTACCAACAAAAATGTTGCTGTCAGTCTAATTATTGTTCTTTTTAAGATAATCTGTCTTTTGTCTCTGGCTCCTTATAGGATGTACTCTTTGTCTCTAGTGTTCTCCAGTTTGATTTCAGTGAATAGAGGAATAGATTTACTTTAACCTGGCTCATAAGGTCTTGTTAATGAGCCAAATTATTTGCCATTATCTCTGTTTCCCCTCTAGCTTTATGAAGGTATAATTGATAGATAAAAATTGGCTGTATTTACCAGGAAGAATGTGATGTTTCAAAACGTATACATTATGAAATGATCACTACAAACCAGGTAATGAACCTGTCTATCACCTCACTTATTTATTTATTGTCTGTTTGTGTTTGGTAAGATATTTAAGATATACTCTCTTAACAAATTTCAAGTAAACAATACAGGATTTTTAACTGTAATTATCATGCTGTACATTAGATCCCTAGTATATGTTCTTCTTACAATTGATCCCTTCACATCTTGCCTCTTTCTAATTCTTTTTATTCTTTCCTTTTGGAGCCATCAGAAGATGTCTGTTGGACCATTTATTACTTTACAATTCTTATTTGTTTGTATTTTCAAGCTTTTTATTTTCTTGGGTTATTTCCACAGATATAGCTTCCATTTCAGTTCACTGTATTTTAAAATTGAACAGCTTTATTTCTAATCACAGAACTTTCGATAGAGATGTTTTAAACCATAGCTTCAATATCTTACTATCTTGTTATTGTGATTTTTTTCTGCCTCTCCCTACTTTAGTCTCCTTTACCACTTCAAACATACTTATTTTTGTACTGTCTTTCTGACACTTTTTTGTTTGCAAGTTGGAAAACAGTTTCATGATCACTCACCAAAATCCACAGGAGAATCTTAAATGTTTACAAGCACCAGTTATGTCACGATTCCTGCCTTTACCACGTCCTTCATGGTAGAGTATCACAAGTAAAAGTTTCTGGTTGTTTCATCTACTTAAAACCAGATGTAAGAAACAAACTTAAGTCTTAGCAACTTTAGGCTTCAATGTGAAACCATTAAAGCTCTTGGTACTTAAGGAGGCTGGGGCAGGAGGACTGCTTCAAGCCAGGAGTTCATGACCAGGCTGGGCAACAAAGCAAGACCCCATGTCCATAAAAAATAAAAATAAGTTAACTGGACACAGTAGCGTATGTCTGTAGTCCTAGCTACTCAGGAGATTGAGGTGGGAGCATCGCTTAAGCCCAGGAATTCAAGGCTGCAGTCATGCCACTGCACTCCAGCACTCTAGCCTGGGTGACACAGGAAGACCCTATCTAAAAAAAAAAACATGGTGAAACCCCGTCTCTACTAAAGATACAAAAAATTAGCTGGGCACGGTGGCGCGTGCCTGTAGTCCCAGCTACTCGGGAGGCTGAGGCAGGAGAATTGCCTGAACCCAGGAGGCGGAGGTTGCGGTGAGCCGAGATCGCGCCATTGCACTCCAGCCTGGGTAACAAGAGCGAAACTCCGTCTACAAAACAAACAAACAAACAAACAACAACAACAACAAAACTCTTGGAAAGGTTTCTCTCTGAAAGCAGTTTTCCTGTCCAGAAGATGTTTGTGGCCCACACATCTTCCAACTGGCCACGACAGTTAAATACTTCAAAATGCCCCAAGAGGTCCCAAAATTTAGTCAAGGCAAGTAGCAAACAGGCTACATACTTTCTAGGTGTGACGAACAATCAGAGTTTTAGAGACATTAAAATCATGGAATCCTTGGAGGCCTGAGACACTGAAGCACCAGCAGACAGTCTTGTAGGAAGTCTGGAACTAATACTTCTGTAGTAATAGGCCTTTCTAGACTTTGGTCTAGAAGAAGATGAATTCTTTGTGCTTCGAGTTAGGGATCTGTCCTTTTGACTTGAACCTTCTAACGGCTTCCCTCATACGCTTGGGTTGCAGTGGTGGCATTTCTCCCCACATGTCACACATCCAGTGCTGCTTCTACCCACCTCCCCGACGAAAACCTTGGAAATACCAGACATAGCAATAACAACATTCTGAGACACAGGTGCCAGTGAGGGACTGGATCAGCCTTTTGATGGCTGCCTTAGGGAAAGCTGAGCGGCGACATATTTCATAACGGTTCAGCTGCTCTTCAGAAAAAGAAGCCAGGATTTGCATCTTCTGAATCTCATCTTCATCTACCTTCCGCTTCTTCTCTTTCTTTTCTTTGGTATCTATTTTCAGTTTTTTGGCTGCAGGAGTAAGTAATGATGAGTCTTCGCTTTCAACTGCTGTTAAATCTGAGACATCCTGACTCTTGAGCTCGCCTTCCTCCGCTGCAGCTGCTTCTTCTTCTTTTTTTTTTGAGACGGAGTTTCGCTCTTGTTACCCAGGCTGGAGTGCAATGGCGCGATCTCGGCTCACCGCAACCTCCACCTCCTGGGTTCAGGCAATTCTCCTGCCTCAGCCTCCTGAGTAGCTGGGATTACAGGCACGCGCCACCATGCCCAGCTAATTTTTGTATTTTTAGTAGAGACGGGGTTTCACCTTGTTGACCAGAATGGTCTCGATCTCTTGACCTCGTGATCCACCCGCCTCGGCCTCCCAGAGTGCTGGGAGTCACTTCCATTTTAAAGCAAAAACAGCAACAACATTAACCCCCGAGAAGGCCTGGCGCGGGATAGGAAGAAGCGGAGGAGCCACTGGCACTCTAGGCCGGGGAAAGACCCGCCCCTTTTCCTCAGCCCGAGCCCGGCGCCATCCACTGCGGTTGCGCGAGCCTAGCGCACGGGGGGCGGGAACACGGAAGGGGCCGGTGCTACGGTGCGGGGGCGAGGACCAGGCTATGGGCGGGGCCGGGGACCAGGCTGTGGGCGGGGCCGGCTGTGGGCGTGCGGGGCCGGCTGTGGGCGTGCGGGGCCGGCTGTGGGCGTGCGGGGCCGGCTGTGGGCGTGCGGGGCCGAGGGGGCGGCGGAGACAGCTGCAGCCAGGGCCCTGAGGAGAGCGGTGGCGGCAGCAATGCTGGAGACCCTGCGCGAGCGCCTGCTGAGCGTGCAGCAGGATTTCACCTCCGGGTGGGTATACGGTGGGCGACTAAAAGAGACCCGAGGGGGGCCGGGCCGCCACGCGGGATACCGCTGCCTCGCTCCTCTCCGCGCGCCGCGGTCCAGGCTCCGTCCTGCCGCGCACCTCCCCGCCCCGCCGAGGAAAATAACGAACTTCCCGGAGTCCTGGCGTCGGGCGGCGCAAAGTAAGTTATGTTCCTGCGGCCCGCCTCTGAAGGGCATTCCTAAGACCCGAGGGCCCTCGGCGGCCTCCGGGTGGGGGTCGGGGTGGGAGCCTGAGACCCAGCGGTCCTCTCCCGGCAGCATCAGCCGGGCCCAGGAGGGAGTCATGTGAGAAGCCAGAGCGCCTCGCCGCTTCGGTCCCCGCGGTACGGAAATGCCAACTTAGAGATTTGCTAGATTATATAATCAGTGGTCCAAAGAGGATCTTAGGAATTCCCTTTCACACTCAACTGTATAGAATTGTCCTGAATCTCTCAAAATAATGCTAGAATCATTTTGAGTATGATGCACTGCTGTATGTAACTATCAAGGATAATTTTGCCTGGGATGTTCCAATGAAGTATTTTGATCAAATTTAATAGTGGAAATGATAGAGCACAGCCTTAAAAATGGTTTTCCCTAGCTTTTGCTTAATCTTGGTTTAAACCAGATTTACTAGTTTCCAAGATAAACTTAGAAATTTACATTAGACTCTTAGTCTTTGACACAATTTCCTAGACTTACCTAGAGAGATATACAAATTAGTTTTGTATTAAAGAGATTGCTGAATCCTTTGAATATTGCAGAGGAATTCATCTTGTCAATATTTTATTTTTTGAAAAAGATCATAGAGTAATATGAAAGTCTTTGTAGGACATTGGCATTCAAATCTGGTTTTAAAAAATTCAGTTTATCAGAACTCCCCATATGGTGCTGAATCAGACATTATAGATGGAAAAGATGGACTCCTGTTTCAGAGCAAGCGTGCATAGTTGTGCAGGTTGTACACTGTCCAATGCATAGTGGAGGCATTCATGCAAGGGTCAACTTGTGTATTAGGACAGTTTCTGGCTGATGGCAATATAGTGTCTAGAGGAGGGAACACCCGTTTCTGTTTTTACAAAGACTTTGTAGGGGCTAGCAATAGTACTGTTTTCAGTTTCTATTTACAAATGAGTATTTGTTGAAGGGATTGAGAAGAAGTCTGTACATGACATCTCATTTTATATGAGATTCTCTCATACTCTCTCAATACTCACTTATTGGCAACCTCAGTTATCTGTAACAGAGGCCACAGCTAAAATAAAGTGAAACTGGGCCAGTGAAGAGAAAATAAATTATATACTTTATGAACATCATATTTTACATTTAAAAGAGACTATTAATTTTATGTATGCAGCTCTAGCCCGTTTATCTGTTTTCCAGTGCAGTAATTTAAAAGCAAGCAGGGGGGAGGAGGCTGCTGAAATAGCTAGCAGAAGTGATAATGAGAACTAATAGCCAGGTGACCAATAGTTAAGAAAGAAAATTCAGGAAAAGTAGACATAAGAGCCCAAACAAACACAAACAAAACTACCATAGATTGGTTTTTGGTTAATAGACGGAGATGCATTTCTAGCTCGGAAGTATCAGGGAGAGTACTGTTTTGCTGCAAAATGTAGTCAGTGATGTTCTTAATACTGATCCTGAGTTACCACGAAATGTCAAATGAGAGGATAACAAATCCTCTGTAATGAAAGGAGTTTGTAACATATTTTAAAAAGCTTTTTCTCATCTAAGATTTCAAATACTGTGAGTGCTTAAAGAGATTTGAATGCCTGGGTAGCATCTACTTAATGAGGTGTGCAGTTGGATATCTTTGTTACCTATCGATTTCTCCTGTGTGGACCATTACTTTTTCAAAAGGTGCCAGATAAATTATGTTTCTGTGGTCTGATCACATTTAGGAATGTTTGTTTCTAAGAAAGGGATTTGGGGCAAGTAAGAATATGAAAATAAGGCCTGGCATGGTAGTGCACACCTATAATCCCAGCTCTTTGGGGAGGCTCAGGTGGGATGATCACTTGAGCCAGGAGTTAGAGACCAGACTGGTGAACATAGTGAGACCAAAATAAAATGAAACAAACAGCTGGGCATGGTGGCACATACCTGTAGTCCTTGTTAACTGAGGAGGCTGAGGTGGGAGGACTGCTTGAGCCCAGGAGTTTAAGGTTACAGTAAGCTACGATTGCATCATTGTACTCCAGCCTGGGTGACAGAGTGAGACCATCTCTTAAAAAAAAGAGAAAATATTTGCTACAGATTTTCCATTTATGGTATCTAACATATAGTAAACACTCAAATATTTGTTGTCTTTTGAATTCCTTAATTCTTGCTTTAGAAAAAAAAAAAAAGTAGCTTATCTGACCTAAAATTTTAATGTGTGAAAATTTGTGGTTGAAAAATCTCTGGGCTGGTTGTGGTGGTTTATGCCTGTAATCCCAGCATTTTGGGAGGTTGAGGCAGGAGGATGCTTTGAGGCATGGGGTCTGAGACCAGCTTGGGCAACGTAGCAAGACTCTGTCTCTACTAAATAGAAAAAGAAATTACCCAGGCATGGTGTTGGGTGACTGTAGTCCCAGCTACTCAGGAGGCTGAGATGGGGGGAATCACTTGGGCCCAGGAGCTTGAGGCTACAGTGAGTCATGTACATGTCACTGTACTCCATCCTGGGCAACAGAGTGAGACCCTGTCTCAAAAAAAAAAAAAAAATCTCTTGACTTGTAAAAATATTATATTTTATACTTGTTGAATTATAGGCTGAAGACTTTAAGTGACAAGTCAAGAGAAGCAAAAGTGAAAAGCAAACCCAGGTAAGCTTGTGCTAAGATTTTAACTTACTCTGACTGAAATTTCATACAACTTTTGGTTGTGTTCATAATTGTATAATTACATTAATGAACCTTAGATTTGTTGAGTGCATCTGACTACAAAATAATTAATTGATTCTTTCTAAATTGTGTAACAGGAAAATTTTCTAATAAAATTGTGAAATTGTATTAAATGTTGAAGTATAATTGTTTTACTCTGACAATCAGTGAGTATTGTTTGATCACAGTTAGTCGTTTTCAATTTGTATAAGAGCAAAAGTAAAAGTCCTGAATTATTGAAACGCAAATGAATAATGAAATAGTACTTGGCAAATTAGCCTCTTTAGCCATGTTACCTGTTTTATATGAAAACACCAGGATTGTGTTGGTCTTTTTTTTAATAAAGTAAAGCATGTGACGAAATTTCATTTTCAACCTAGAGATGAACTTTGATCTTTCATATTTATTCTCATCCAACATTATATTAAATCACTTATCATATTATGTGAAAGACAGTCTCTAGGGCAAAATGATGATTGGTAGTATGTTACAGTACATTAACTCTGAAATAAAACACATTTCTCTAAAAGTTTAAATTGTCATTAGTGATTTTAAAATATCTCATATTACAATTGACAGTGTCAAAATTCTTGTATGTACCTCTTTTTAAAGTTGGCTAAATCAAGAACACTTTTAATATGTATTTCTTTTGAGCACGACTGTTCCATATTTGCCAAAGCACTCTGCTGGGTTAGAATTACTTAGCAGGTAAGTGTTTTCATTTGTAGAGGAAGGTTATACTGCTAACTGTTTTACTGACTAAAAATATCTTTTAATTTTATAGTAAAAACCTTAAAACAGCTAAATTTTACCTTAATGTAGTGATTGGAAATTATTTATGTATTATTTTCCATAAGGGCTTTCACTTTTCACTCATTAGTACCAAAGCCATTCAGACTTTGACCAGATAGGTCACTATTGCATTTACCAATCATCAATATTTTATTATGTTTCCTGATAATATGTATAACTTCTTTGTAACAAGAGAATTGATTCTCGATATGAGTCCCCAATAATTTTGTTTTTTTACTTTGATTCTTATATCATTTCTTTTCCAATCCATTCTTTATTGACATGGAGGTTAAAATTAAAGTATATGGTCTTTTTAGATATAACATCAAAAGCACAAGCAACAAGATAAAAATTATATACAATGACTTGTTCAAAATTAAATACTTTTGTGTGTCAAAGAGCACCATCAAGATAGTGGAGTGACAACACATAGAATGTGAGAAAATATTTGCAGGTCATATATATGAGGAATGACATGTAGGAATGACAAGTTTCCAGAATATATAAAGAACTTTTCTGACTTAATAAAAAGCCAACCTCTGAAGAAACGGGCAAAATATTTGAATAGACATTTCTCAAAAGAAGATATACAAATGACCAATAAGCACATGAAAAGACACTCAACATTGTTTGTCTTCAAGGAAGTGCAAATCAAAACTACAATGAGGCCAGCCGCGGTGACTCCTGCCTGTAATCCCAGCACTTTGGGAGGCTGACGTGGGTGGATTACTTGAGGTCAGGAGTTTGAGACCAGCCTGGCCAACATGGTGAAACCCTGTCTCTACTAGAAATACAAGAATTAGCTGGGTGTGGTGGTGGGGGCCTATAATCCCAGCTACTCAGGAGGCTGAGGTGGGAGAAGCACTTGAACCCACTAGGCAGAGGTTGCTGTGAGCAGAGAACAGGCCACTGCACTCCAGCCTGGGTGACAGAGCGAGACTCCAACTCAAAAAAAAAAACAGACAAAAAACAAAACCACAATGACATATCACTTTACACTCACTAGCATGGCTATAATAAAAGCACAGATGATAACAAGTGCTGGTGAGGATGTTGAGAAATTATAACCCTTATTCATGGCTTATAGTTATGTAAAATGGTATATATACCCACTTTGGAAACAGTTTGGTAACCAGGTTCTCAAAAAGTTAAACATAGAATTACAGGTTGAGTATCTCTAATTTAAAAAATTCAAAATCCGAAGTGCTTCCAATTCAAAACTTTTTGAGTGCCCACATGTTCAAAAGAAATGTTCATTTCAGATTTTGGGTTTTTGGATTAGTGATGTTCAACTAGTATAATGCAAATTCCAAAATTGGAAAAAATCCAAAATTTGAAATACTTCTGTTCCCAGGCATTTTGGATAAGTGTCACTCAACCTATACCACATGACCCAGCAACTTCACCCCGAGAAGGTTAAAAACCTATGTCTCATAAAAACTCGTGCATGAATGTGCATAGCAGTATTCATAATAGCCAAAAAAAACAGGAACAGCACAAATGTCTATTAGCTGATGAATGGATAAATGAAATGTGGCATATACATACAGTGAACTATTATTTACCCTCAAAAAGAATGAAATACTGATGCTACAATGTGGATGAAACTTAAAAATATTATGCAAAGTGAAAGGAGGCAGCACAAAAGACCACAGTATTATATCATTTCATTAGTAAGAAATGACCAGAGTAGGCAAATCCATAGAGATAGAAAGTAGATTAGTGGTTGCCAGTGTTTGCACGGGAGAGGGGAATTGGTAGTAACTGCTCCTGGGCATGGGGTTTCTTTTTCAGAAAAATATTTTGGAATTAAATAGTGATAATAGCTGTGCAACTTTGTAAATACAGTGTACTAAAAACTACTGAAGTATGCCCTTTAAAAGAATGAATTTTATGGTATGAAAGTTATAGGTCAATAAAATGATTATAAAAATAAGTACAGTATATGATTTAAGTATGTTATTGTACATAGTTCTCTGCTAATGTGCCATTTGATAGATGTGTGGTAAAGATGTATGTGGGAGAGGGTATGTTGCTTTTCTTTATCTGTATTCGTTATGACACAATCACTGACATCTATGTTTTCCTTACTCCTTTTAAACTCTTCATTGGGTTTCTTTTGATGCTAGATCTAGAGATTTTTCTCCTCTGAAGTGTAAAGTACTTAATTTGATATTTTCTTTCTTGGTTTTGTTGCATGTGGAACAGAAATGAACATGAAATTAGCTGTAGTACAAATTAAGCAGTAGTGTATGGTTTACTATTTACATTTGATCTGTATTTTTTTTCTCTAGAAACTTAGTTGAAATAACTTCTTTTTACTGAAAAATTTATGTTAGAGCTATCAACTTTTTTGCATGGTGGCTTTTTTTTGGGATAGAGATGCATTTTGGGAGTTAATAAGGAAAATTTATTTTCATAAGATGATGTCAATAATGTGTCCATTCATTGCACTGAAATGGTCTTTTCTCATTGGAACTAAAATTGAATGTGGGAAAGACCATTTTAAATAGCAAATATTTAAATCACATTTAATATTTTTAAAACGTAGTATACATAACATAAATTTATCTTAGCTATTTTTAGGTTTAGTAGTGCTGAGTACATTCACATAGTTGTGCATCTAATCCTGAAAACTCTTTTCATCTTGCAAAATGGAAATTCTGTACCTATTAACCAACAACTCTCATTTCTAACCCCTCCTCTCCATCCCGGGCAACCATCATTCTATTTTCTTTCTCTGTGAATTTGACTGTTCTGGGAATATCATGTAAGTGAAATTATAAAGTATTTTTGCATGTGAGTGGCTTATTTAGCATATTTTTTTCAAGAGTTATCTTGTAGTATGTATCAGAATTTTCTTTCTTTGAGAAGCTGAAGTGCATACTTACTCTTGTAAGTATGTACACTTTGTTTATTCATCTGTTGATGGACACTTTAGTTGCTTCCACTTCTTGGCTGTTTTAAATAGTGCTGCCAGGAACATGAGTGGACAAGTATCTTTTTGACACCTTGCTTTCATTTCCTTTGGGTGTATACCCAGCAACAGAATTACTGGATCATATGGTAATTCTATGTTTCACTCTTTCTGGAACACCATACTGTTTTCCATAGTGACTGTATCATTTTACTTTCCCATCAGTATTGTAAAAGGTTTCTAATTTCTTCCTATTCCCGCCAATGCTCGCTATTTTCTTATATTTTATTATAGCCATTCTCATGAGTGTGAGGATTTTCCCCTGTGTTTTCTTCTAAGAGTTTTTCTTTTCAAGATTGTTTTAGCTATTCAAGGTCATTTGAAATTTTATATAAATTTTAAGATGTATTTCCTATTTTTTGCAAAGAATGTGTCATTGGGATTTTGATTGAGATTAAATTGAATTTGTGGTTGTTTTGCTCATTACAGATAATGATAAGTTTCCCAATCCATTAACATGGGATGCCTTTTCTTTTTTTTATGTCTTAATTTCTTTCACTATTGTTTTGTGGTTTTCATTGTATGAGTCTTTCATCATCTTTGTTACTTTTAAGTGTTTTTAATGCTATTGTAAATGGAATTGTTTTCTTTTTTGAATTATTTATTGGTAGTATATAGAAACAACTGACTTGGGTGTTGATTTTGTATGGTACTTTGCTGGGTTCCTTTATTCTGATAGTTTTTTTTGTAGAGCTTTTAGGGTTTTCTGCATATGAGATCATATTATTTATGAATAAAAATCATTTTACTTCATTCATTCCAGTTTGAATGCCTTTTATTTCTTTTTCTTGCCTAATTACTTTGGCTAGACCGTCCAGTACTCTGCTGAATCCAAGTGGAAAAAGCAGGCATCCTTGTCCTGTTCCTGATCTTAAAGGAAAAGCTTTCAGTCTTTCAACATTGAGTATAATGTCAGCTATGAATTTTTATTGTGTTGAGATTATTCCCTTCTACTTCTAGTTTTAGTGTTTTTATCATGAAAGGATGTTGAATTTTGTCAGATAATTATTCCGTATGAATTAGGATGACCATGTGTTTTTTTTTCTTTCATTCGACCAATCTACTATATTATTACATTGACAGATTTTTATATGTTGAACCATTCTTGCATTCCAGGAATAAATCCCACTTAAAAATTGTGTATAATCCTTTTAACATCGTGCAGAATTTAGTTTGCCAGTATTTTGTTGAGGATTTTTGCATTAGCATTCATAAGGGGTATTGGTCTGTAGTTTTCTTTTCTTGTATGCCTTTGGTTTTGGTATCGGGGTAATGCTGGCTTATAGAATGAGTTAGGATTATTTTTTCCTCTTCATTTTCTTTTTAAAAAGAGTTTGAGAATGGTCAATGTTGGTTGACCAAAATTCTACCAAATTGAATTTGATAGAATTCACCAGTGAAGTAATCAAGTCCAGGGTTTTTCATCTTGTTTTTTATTACTGATCCAATTTCCCATTTCTTCAGGATTCAGTCTTGGTACGTTTTGTATTTGTGGAAATTTGTTCATTTCAGTGAGGATATCCAATTTGTTAGCATACATTGTTTATAGCACGCTCTTATAATCCTTTTTATTTCTATACGATTCATGGTAATAATCCCATTCATTATGGTTTTAGTTACTTGAGTCTTTTCTTTCTTAGTCAGTGTAGATAAACATTTGTTAATTTTGATGATTTAAATTGGTTTATCTTCAATCATGTTGATTCTTTCTTCTGCTCAAATATGCTTTTGAACTCCTCTAGTGAATTATTCATTTCAGTTATTACACTTTTAATTTCCAGAGTTTCTTATTGGTTCCTTTCTGTTTTATATTGACTACTGGTAGATATAAACAGTAATGGTATTGATGTTACCATTTTGTTCATGTATCATTTTTCACATCTGACTGGCATGAGATTGTATGTATCTCATTGTGGTTTTAATTTGCACTTCTCTGATGATTAGTGATGTTGAGTATTTTTTCATCTTTGTTGGCTGCTTGTATGTCTTCATTTGAGAAGTGTCTGTTCATATCCTTTGCTCACTTTTTAATGGAGTTTTTTTTTCTTGTTCATTTGTTTAAGTTCCTTATAGATTCTGGATATTAGTCTTTTGTTGGATGCATAGTTTGCAAGTACTTTCTCTTATTCTGTAGGTTGGTTGTTTTATTGTGTTCTTTCTTTTGCTGTGCAGAAGCTCCTTAGTTTAAGTCACATTTGTCAATTTTTGTCACAATTGCTTTTGAGGTCTTAGTCATAAATTCTTTCTTAGGCCAATGCACAGAAGGATTTTTTCCAAAGTTTTCTTCTAGGGTTTTTATAGTTTGAGGTCTTTCATGTAAGTCTTTAATCTTCAGCTATTTTGTGTATATGGTAAGAGGTAGGGGCCCAGTTTTATTCATCCATAAATGGCTAGCCAGTTTTCCTTGCACCATTTATTGAGTAGGTTGTCCTTTCCCCATTGTTTATTTTTGTTGATGTTGTTGAAGATCAGTTCATTGTAGGTATGTGACTTTATTTCTGGGATCTCTATCCTGTTCCAGTGATCTGTATGTCTATATTTGTACCAGTACTATGATGTTTTGGTTACTCTAGCCTTGTAGTATGGTTTGAAGTCAGGTAATATGATGCTTCCAGCTTTGTTCTTTTTGCTTTGGATTGCTTTGGCTATTCAGGGTTTTTTTGTGGGGGGCGGGGTGCTCCATATGAATTTTGGAATTTTTTTTTCTGATTGTGTGGAAAATGGCATTGGTAATTTGATGGAAATTGAATTTAGTCTGTAAATTGCTTTGGGCAGTGTGATCATTTTAATGATATTGATTCTTCTAATCTATGAGCATGGAATGTTTTTCCATTTGTTTATGTTATCTATGATTTCTTTCATCAGTATTTTATAGTTCTTGCTGTAGAGATCTTTCACTTTCTTGGTTATATATACTAGGTAGTGTGTGTGTGTGTCTATTGTATATGAGATTGAGTTCTTGATTTGGTTCTTAGATTGAATGTTGTTGGTGTATAAAAATGCTGTGGGTTTTATTTATTTTTTATTTTTTGGTTTCTTTCTCAAATAAGTTGATGCTCTGGATTTTTGTATATTGCTTTTGTATGCTGAAAAGTTACAGAAGTTGTTTATCAGGTCTTTGAGTCTTTTGGAGTATTCTTTAGGGTTTTCTAGGTATAGGATCATGTCAGCAAACAGAGATAATTTGTCTTCATCCTTTCCTATTTGGATATCTTATATTTCTTATTTCTTTCTCATGCTTGGTTGCTCCAGCTAGGACTTTCAGTACTATGTTGAATAGGAGTGGTGAGAGTGGACAATCTTGTCTTGTTGCAGTTTTTAGGGGGAATGATTTCAACTTTTGCCCGTTCAGTATTATGTTGGCTGTAGGTTTGTCATATATGGCTCTTATTTTCAGGTATGTACCTTTGATGCCTTGTTTGTTGAGGGTTTCATTATGAAGAGATATTAAATTTTATCACATGCCTTTTCTGTGTCTGTTGAGAAGTTCATGTTATTTTTGCTTTTAACTCTGTTTATATGGTAAATCACATTTACTGATTTGTGTTTGTTGAATCATCCTTGCACTCCAGGGATAAAACCCGCTTGATCATGGTGAACTGTCTTTTTGATGTGCTGTTGGATTTGGTTTGCTAGCATTTTGTGGAGGATTTTTGTGTCTATGTTTATCAGGGATGTGAACTTGTAGTTTTCTTTTTTTTGTTATGGCATTGCTAGGTTTTGGAATCAGGATGATACTAGTTGCATAGAATGGGGTGAAGGAAAAATTCCCTCTCTTTAATTTTTTGGAGTAGTTTCAGTAAGATTTGTTCCAGTTCTTTGTACATCTGGTGGAATTTAGCTGTAAATCCATCTGGTCTAGGGCTTTTTTTGGTTGGTAGATTTTTAAATTATTTCCAGTTGAATTTTGTAACTTGTTCTTGATCTGTTCAGAATTTCAGTTTCCACCTGGTTCAATTTGGAAGGTGACGTATTTCTAGGAATTAATCCATTTCCTCTAGGTCTTCTAATTTGTGGACATAGAGATGTTCTTAGTAGTCTCTGAGGATCTTTTGTCTTTCTGCAGTGTCAGTTATGATGTCACTTTTGTCATTTCTGATTGTGCTTATTTGAATCTCTTTTCTTTTTTTCTTGGTTAATCTAGCCAGCAGTCTGTCAGTCTTGTTTATCTTTTCTAATAACCAACTTTTTGTGTTATTGATACTTTATGTGGCTTTTGGTCTCAATTTCATTTAGCTCTGCTCTGATCATAATTATTTCTTCCGCAAGCTTTGGGTTTAGTTTGTTCTTGTCTTTCTAGTTCTTTAAAGTCTTATGTTAAATTGTTAATTTAAGATCTTTGTGTGTTTTGATGTAGGCATTGAACATTGTAAACTTTTCTCTTAATACTGCTTTTGCTGTATTTCAGAGGTTTTGGTATGTTATATTTTTATTTTCAATTGATTCAGTTAATTTTTTTGATCTTTGCCTTAATTTCATTGTTTACCCAAAAGTCATTCAGGAGCAGTTTGTTTAGTTTCCCTGTACTTGCATGGTTCTTAGGGTACTTCTTGGTGTTTGTTTTGATTTTATTCCACTGTGGTCTGAGAAGATGCTTGATATGACTTTGATTGTTTTCAATTTATTGAGACCTGCTTTATGATTGAGCATGTGGTCGATTTTAGAAAACATTCCACGCACATATGAGAAGAATGTATATTTTGTGGTAGTTGGGGGGAGCGGAGTATTCTGCAGATGTCCACTAGGTCCGTTAGGTTGAGAGTCTAATATATGTCCAGATCTTTGTTAGTTTTGTGCCTTGATCTGTCTAGTGCTGATGGTGGGGTATTGAAGTCTCCCGCTGTTATTGTATGGCCATCTCTTTTTTTAGGTTCAGGTAGTATTTTATAAATCTGGGTGCTGTGATGTTGGGTAAATATATATTCAGGACACTGTATCTTCTTACTGAGTCAAGCTCTTTATCATTAAGTTGTACCCTTCTTTGTCTTTTTTTTACTGTTGTAAAGTTTGTTTTATCTAATACAAGAGTAGCAATCTCTGCTCTTTTTTTTTTCCACTTGCATGAAAGATCTTTCTGCATCCCTTTATTTTGAGCCTATGGGTGTCATTACATGTAAGATAGATCTCTTGAAGGTAGCAGAGGTCGGATCTTGTTTTTTTAATCCAACTTGCCACTGTATTTCTTTTAAGTGGACCATTTGGCTGTTTATGTTCAAGGTTAATATTGATATGTAAAATTTTATTCTTTTAATACTGTTGTTGGCTGGTTGCTTTGTAGTCTTGATCGTGCAATTGCTTTATAGGGTCTGAGCTTTGTACTTATGTGTGCTTTTATGGTAGCAATTATCATTATTTCGTTTCCATGTTGAGCACTCCTTTGAGCATTTTCTGTAGGTCCAGTGTAATGGTGATAAATTCCCTTTGTGTTTGCTTCTCTGGGAAATACTTTATTTCTTCTTTGTTTATGAAGCTTAGATGAACAGGATATAAAATTCTTGGCTGGCAATTTTTTTAAGAAGGCTAAAACTAGGCCCCAGTCTCTTCTGGCTTGTAAAGCTTTGGCTGAGAAGTCACTCAGCCTGATGGGTTTTCCTCTATAGGTAATTTGACCCTTTTCTCTAGCTGCCTTTATGATTTTTTTCTTTCATGTTGACCTTAGATAGTCTGATGACTATATGTCTTGTGCTATCATCTTAATATGGTATCTCACAGGAGTCTCTGAATTTCTTGATTCTAGATTTCAACTTCTCTAGCAAGATTGGGGAAATTTTCCTGGATTATTCCTTCAAATATGTTTTTCAAGTTCCTTACTTTTTCTTCTCTCTCAGGAATGCTAGTAAGTGGAAGATTTGTTTGCTTTACATAATTCCATATTTCTTGAAGGCTTCATTCATTTTATTTAAATTGCTTTTTCTTTATTTTTGTCTGACTTGGTTAATTTGATAGACTGGGCTACAAGCTCTGTAATTCTTCTGCTTTGTCTAGCCTATTAACTATATTTTGAAATTCCTTTAGAAAATTTTAGAGTTCAAGTAGTTCTATTTGTTTCTCTCTTAATATAGCTATCATGTCTATCATATCTTAAATCAGTTTTCTGGTTTCTTTGTATTGGATTTCAGCTTTTTCTTGGATCTTGTTGAGTTTAATTGCAGTACATATTTTTGATTCTTTATCTGTCATCCCATACATTTCAGTCTGGTCAGGATCCATTGCTAGAGAGCTAATGTGATTCCTTGAGGTGCCAGAACACTCTTGCTTTTTGTACTCCCAGAGTTCTTTCATTGATTTCTTCTCATTTGAGGAAGCTGTCTCTTCTTATTTTTATTTTGCCATCATTTGGATGTAACTTTTTTCTTTTTTTCCCTTAAGGGTATTACTGTGGTATATATTGTGTATGATCATTTGCTTTTGTTTCTGGGTGCTTCTAGAGAGCCAGAATGCTGTATGGTTTCCTTGGTAATGGATAGCTTCTATGCAGTGGCTTTCTCAGATGATGCTTGTTGTCGTGATGTATTGGCTTTAAGAACTGACACCTAACACCTTATCTCCTGTGGAGCTGAGGGTAAGGAGGTCCCAAGGGGCTCATCTTGTGTACTAGCACTAAGCCCTTTTAGTAGCAGATTTTTGTTTAGTGGTGCTGTTCGGGCTGCAGTCTAGTACATGGCACTGCAGAGTAAGAGCCGGCAGGTAGGCTGATGTGGGATGGAAGCACTTGCCCTGACCAGGCAGGGGACGATGGCGTGAAGAGATCCTTCGGGGTGTGCTGAGGTCTTGGGGGAGAAGGTAGGTGGGTACACCACTCCTCATCCTGTGCTGGCAAGAACGTGATCTACTTCCTATCATGTTCCTGTCAGAAGGCTTCCAGCCTTCATTTCATAAATGAGTGTACCTGGCTGCGGGTTACAGGTACACTCTTCTGAGGGCTGCCACCAAAATGTGCTCAGGGAGAGTCTCTTCCTTCAGTTGAGAGCAGGCAACTCTGCGACTGGTCCTACTTTGCCAGGATGTTGCTGCTCTGTGTCAGGAAGGGGAGTTTGGCCCCACTTTTCCTGAAAGCTTGAGCTGTGGAGGGCTCATTTTTGGCAGGAGCAGAGCTGCCATGAGAAGCACGAAATAGGTTGTGTGTCTGAGTGCATGTGCTGGCCCCTAGCAGGAAGAACACTGCTGCATCAGCAACGTAGTAGGGGGATGCAAGAGATGACCCCCTCTCCGCATTCATTCTTAGGTGATGATACTGCCCCTTGCAGTGGTTGGCACTGTGCTTGGATTTCCTTCCTCTGTTTCAAGGGGGCTTTTCGTGGACTGCACTCTCTTCCACTTAGGGATGGCCCACACAGAGGGTTAGATATCCAGAGATCTCACAGTTACCTGGGGAACTGCTGGTTCCCTGTGCTTGCCAGAGTTAGAGTGGATTGTGGGGTGTGTTTGCAGGGAATCTGGTGGTGTGGTGACTCAAGGGCAGAGAGTCCCTGGGCAGGGCAGCATCCCACTGCCAATGCAAGACCCATATGGTATCTGGTATCTGAGGGGAGTGAGGAGACTCCTGCATGCACAAGTTGGCCACCAGATTCTCCAGCCCCAGGAAGTTTTCAAATCACCACCAATAGCGTTGCTTGGGGTCACAAGGGCAGAGGAGAGCTCTCCAACAGTTTCCTGGTCAGGAGGTTGATGGAGGGGTAAGGGGAGCAGAGAACCACTCCCACCTACTCATTCCACAGGGCTCCAAGGTCCTTGAGGGTTGATCTCTGCCAGACTCTTGCTGCTTTCCTTTTCTGCACCCCAGCTTCTTCCCATGGGCACTCTGAGAGGTCCTGGCTCCCTTCCCTTAGTTTTCTGTAAAGAATTTGTCCATTCACCAATATCTTTGTTTTTGTTTTTGTTTTTTTAGAAAAACTGGCTTTTGATGTCCCTAGTAAGCCATCTTGGGACAAAAAGGAAAAAACAACAAACACGAAACAAAAAACAGTTGCATCTGTTATTGAATGTCCTAGTCTTTAAGTGTCTGGCTTTCCAAGAGGGAAAAGAGAACAAAGAAGAGGGACAAAAACCAGACTTTGGCCTTTTAAATCCTCTGAAAATTGCTATCCAGAGCAGGAGGGGTTTGCAACAGTAGCTGCCTCCATGTTTGCATCTGCCTGATCAGAAGCAGCCATTTTGATCAGAACACAGACTCCCTGATGTTTGGAGCACAGGGTCCTTATTGGCCCACCTTGACTTTCATAAGCCATGTATAAGCTACTGCAGGAACAAGTGCATGGCTGCTTGTCCAGGGTTTGGGTAGCTGCCATTGTGCTAAAACCTGAAATCAACTGAAATTAACCTCAATTTACCCTCCAAACCTTCCCCTGGACATTACACATCTTTAATAGATTCCAGAGTCCCAAAATAGTTACATCAGACAGATTCTGGCAGTGTGATTGTGGTCTAGGTAGGGTGACAGATTCTTGATGCTTCTTACTCTGACATCTTCCCTTTATCTCCTAAATCATGATGTTTCCAAGAATGTGGTACAATACAGTCTACAGTTACTCTCCTATATTCCTATAGCTCTCATGCTATATAATTAGCCCTTTCCTTTGTCTACCAAATAAGGTAATTATTTACATGTGTGTTAATCTTCCTAACTGTATGATGAACTCTTCCACTAGTCTTCCCATAGTGTACGTAGAATATATTCAGTAACTATTTGAATGCGAGAATTATGCATTTTAAATGTGGTTTCTTTATTTCATCAATGACTTATGATTTTAAAGATATTTGAATTTGCACACAGAAAAATTGAAGTAGTTTACATCCAGTATCTTTATCTCTGTAAAATGGAGTAAGTTCATCCCTCTGTTGAAAGTGATTGGATGGGGATGAGTTTCAAGGTGGCATGAGATGTGTAACACCCACCATGTGTACTTCGGGGAACAATCTAATAGTAACAAATTTATTTTAAGTGCCGATTGGCTGCTAAGGCCCACACAAGGATGGATAGCATGCATTACAGTGGATTTAATGTCTTTCTCCAAACTACTTCATGGCTTAAAAGTAGAGCAGAGGCCGGGCGCGGTGGCTCAAGCCTGTAATCCCAGCACTTTGGGAGGCTGAGGCGGGTGGATCACGAGGTCAAGAGATGGAGACCATCCTGGTCAAAATGGTGAAACCCCGTCTCTACTAAAGATACAAAAAAAAAAAAATTAGCTGGGCATGGTGGCAGGTGACTGTAATCCCAGCTACTCAGGAGGCTGAGACAGGAGAATTGCCTGAACCCAGGAGGTGGAGGTCGCGGTGAGCCGAGATCGCTCCATTGCACTCCAGCCTGGGTAATAAGAGCGAAACTCCGTCTCAAAAAAAAAAAAAAAAAAAAAAAAAAAATAGAGCAGAGAACATGAGTGGTTGGAATAATCTAAGTTTAGAGAATGCTGAAAACAGTAGAAAAATCATGTATGAACTAGGTGCTGAACTAGGAAAGGAGAAATGAGGGAGGGTGATATATAATGCCAAGATGGATGTGAAAAGCATATGTAATAATGGGGAGAGTAGGAAATGGTGAGATGTTAGGAAAAGAATGATCTGGATTCTAAAGTTAGCAAGATTAATTTGCTCTTTCCTACTGAGTTAAGAAAATGATAGAAAATTTGACCACGAAGTTCTACATTTTCTATTTATAATTAGTTGTTTATTACCTCACTCAACAGTCATTTAATGTGTCTCTTATGTGTCATGTTCTGTGCTAAATAGCAAGACAACAAAGATGCAAAAGTAAAATTTATCTTAGCAGTTCTGGTGCTTACCAGTGCTTAGCATTCAGTAAATACTTGTTGATTTTAATTGATACTTACATAATCTGATACATCCAAGAAAATTTTCTAGCTTTCTGTTAGCAATAACAGCAGGACTGTATTATTTGTGTGACCTTCCACCTTAATTTTCCTCTAATGTAGACTCATTGATTTTCCTACTTAATAGAAAAATTGTGAATCTGACTGTGAGGGGAGGCATTATGAACTCATTAAATATGTCTTCCTGTTTGGAGAAATATTAGCTGGATAGCTAGAATTTTAGATAAGATGGAAAATCAAGTTTTACATCAGCAATCAAATGAATAATAGTTTAGAATTTTTATTTTTTAACTTCTCATTTTGAACTAATTTCAGATTTACAAAAAAAATTACAGAAATAGAACAAGCAATTTCAGCTTTCCCAGTGTTAGCATTTACTATAACCACAGTACAATGATCAAACCAGAAAATTAACATTAGTAAACACTTTAATCCACAGGCCTTATTGAAACTCCATCAATTATCCCACCAGTGATTTTTTTTCTGGACTAGGATCCAATTCAGGATCGCACATTATATTTAGTCACAGTATCTCCTTATCTTCTTTAATGTGGAGCAATTCTTTAGTCTTTGTCTTCCATGACCTCAATACTTTGGAAGGGTACTGGCCAAGACTGGGCATGGTGGCTCATGTCTGTAATTTCAGTGCTTTGGGAGGCTGAGGCAGGTGAATCACTTGAGTCCAAGAGGTTGAGGCTGCAGTGAGCTGTGATCACACCATTGCACTCCAGCCTGGACGACAGATTGAGACCCTGTCTTAAAAAAAAAAAAAAAAAACCAGACAAAAAACCGTAGTGGCCAGTTACGTTTCAAGATATCTGTATATTTGGATTTTTCTATTTTCTTGTAATAACTGTAAGTTAGTGCTGTTTTGTCAAACATACCGGAAAAAGTGTTGTTTCCTTCCCAGTGCATCACATCAGGAAGCACATACTGAGGCAGGTGGATCACCTTAGGTCAGGAGTTTGAGACAGGCCTGGCCAATGTGGTGAAACCCCATGTCTACTAAAAAGACAAAAATTAGCCAGGCGTGGTGGCACACACCTGTAGTCCCAGCTACTCAGGAGGCCAAGGTAGGAGAATGGCTTGAACCTGGGAGGCGGAGGTTGCAGTGAGCCAAGATTGCACCATTGCACTCCAGCCTGGGTGACAGAGCAAAACTGTCTCAAAAAAAAAAAATTTACTAATTGGATTTCTATTTTAAGGAAGAGTTTTTCTCTTCTCTCTCATTGATTTACTTATTCAATTGTTTCCATCACCATGGACTCAGAGAGATTTGCTTTATTCTTTGAGTTATAATTCATTACAACCATTATGTATTTTGTTGCTCAAATTGTCACAGATTTGACCACTGGAAGCTCCATGAAGTTGACGTCTGTGTCCTTGCAACATGTCACCATTATTTTTTGTGTATTTCCTTTCTGGCGCCACAGGATATTCCACATTCATCTTTAGATAGTATATCCTTTGAATGTGTGGTTTGCATTTCAAATTATTTTTTGCTTTTTTTTTTTTTTTTTTAGGTATGAGGATACGTGGGCTGCACTTCACAGAGGAGCCAAGGAATGTGCAAGTGCTGGAGAGGTAAAGATGTGGCTCATCTTATACTCGTCGTAAAGTTCCCTTTTTCAGTGCTAAATGGTAGTTTTTAAAAATCAAATTTATAATTGTGTCAAAATGTTTTGCAGGATATCTGAAGTTGAATCTAGTCACTGATTATGAAACTCCCTGAATAAAGCACCTTTTTATCATTTCTCTCTCAAGTAATTTAGTTTAGTTGAGGCGGATAATTTATAATTTTTATATCTGTATTCATGTACTCCAGGTTCACTTTTTCATACTTCCTTGTTGGGTTTCAGTATCAAAGTTATTCCAGCCTCATAAAATGAGCTGGGCAGTTTCTTCTTTTTTCATTTATTAGAAGAATTTGTAGAACACTGAAATGGTAGATTTCAGCCAGGCACAGTGGCTCACACCTATAATTCTAGCACTTTGGAAGGCTGAGGTGAAGGATCACTTGAGCTCAGGAGTTTAAGACCAGCCTGGGAAACATAGTGAAACCCCTATCTTAAATTTTTTTTTTTTTTTTGCTAGGCATGGCTCACGCCTGTAATCCCAGCACTGTGGGAGGCCAAGGTGGGTGGATCACCTGAGGTCAGGAGTTTGAGACCAACTTGGACAATATGGTGAAACCCCATCTCTACTAAAAATATAAAAATTAGCTCGGTGTGGTGGTGGTTGCCTATAATTCCAGCTACCTGGGAGGCTAAAGCAGGAGATTCACTTGAATCTGGGAGGTGGAGTTTGCAGTAAGCCGAGATCATGCCATTGCACTGCAGCCTGGGCAACAGGGGCGAAACTCCAGCTCCAAAAACTAAAAAATTAGATGCGTACGGTGTCATGCCTATAGTCCCAACTACTCAGGAGGCTGAGGGGGGAGGATCACTGAAGCCCAGCAGTTGAGGCCACAGTGAGCCATGATTGTGCCACTGCATTCCAGCCTGGGCAACAGATTTCCTGAAAGTAGAAAAAAGAAAAGAAAAGAAAAAAAATTCCTCAAAGTTTTCCTGTAAAACTCTATGGATCTGGTGCTTTCTTGGAAGAAATATTTTCAATCAGTAATACAGTTTCTTTAGTGGCTATAAGAGTATATGGAATTTGTATTGCTTCTAGGATGGTTTTGGTAAACATTTCTAGAATTTTGCCATTTCATCTACATTTTCAATTGTTTCTTTTAAGAAACAGGGTCTCAGGGCCAGGTGCAGTGGCTCACGCCTATAATCCCAGCACTTTGGGAGGCCGAGGCGGGTGGATCACGAGGTCAAGAGATTGAGACCATCCAAAATACAAAAAGTTAGCTGGGCATGGTGGCGCACGCCTGTAGTCCCAGCTACTTGGGAGGCTGAGGCAGGAGAATTGCTTGAACCCAGGAGGCGGAGGTTGCGGTGAGCCGAGATCGTGCCATTGCACTCCAGTCTGGGTAACAAGAGTGAAACTCTGTCTCAAAAAGAAAAAAAAAAGAAACAGGGTCTCACACTATGTTGCCCAGGCTGGTGTACAGTGGCTGTTCACAGGTGCAGTCCCACTACTAATCAGCATAGGAGTTTTGACCTACTTTGTTTCTGACCTGGGCCAGTTCACCCCTCGTTAGACAACCTGGTGTTCCCATGCTCCTGGACATCACCATGTTGGTGCTGAACTTAGTGTAGGCACCCAACTGGCATAGCATCGTATAGCTTAGAACTTCTGGGCTCAACTGATCCTCCTGCCTCAGCATCCCAAGTAGCTGGGACTATAAGTGTATGCCCAGTTAAGTTTTCCTATTTGTCATAGTTTATAAACTTTCATCTTTTTACTCTCTGCTACAACTGTAGCTATTAATATATTCCCTTTAATTCTTAAAAGTATGTGTATTTTTTTCTTGATCAGTGTCACTAGCAACTTAATGATTTAATTATTAACTAAATTACTTTATTAGTCTTTTGCAAGAACTTTTCACTGTATTTAGCTTCTATTATATTTTTGTATTCTGTTTCATTTACTTCTCTTATCTTTATTACTTCTTTTATTCTTTCTCCCAGATGCGTTCCATTCTTTTCCCTAACTCTTAAGTTAGGTTAACTCACTGATTTTCAATCTTTTTTTCTTTATACAATTTCCCTGTAGGTAGATTTTAGCAAATTCTACAAGTTTATATGTAGTAAGTAATTATCATTCACTTCTATTTTTAAATTTACATTTTTTCTTCTTCAAACTGTAAAGCATTCATGTGGATTTTAAATTTTCAAATATAGTTTTCAAAATTGATTTCTTATAGTAACTTTCAGCTTCATTTGCACTAGAATCAGAGACTATATTCTACATGACTTCATTTATATGAAACTTGCTGAGATTTGTGTTGGCCCAGTGTGCAGTCAATTTTTATGAGTGTTCCAGATACGGTTTTAAAAAGTTTATGTTCTGTATTTGCTGGGGTAGTATTCTTTATTTGTCCAGGAGGCCAAATTTGTGAGTCATGTTAGTCTGACATTCATCTATATCCATACTTACTTAATCTTTTTATTTTTCCTATCACTTATAAAACATGTATTAAAATTCTCTCATTTTGATTGTGGATTTAGCTGTTTTTTCCTGTAATTATATTTGTGTTTTATATATTCTAAGACTTTTACTAGGTATACATAGTTTAGACTTTTTTTCTCCTGAGGGAATTGAATGTCATCAAGGATCCTCTTTGTTTTTCGCTTTAAGTCTGTTTCACTGATATTAACACATCAGTTTTCTATGGGTTAGTACTTGCTCAGTATATATTTTTCCTTCAGTTACAGGCATATCTTTATTTACTGTACTTCATTTAAATCGTGCTTTGCAGATACCACATTTTGTACAAATTGAAGGTTGTGGCAACCCTGCATCAAACAACACTATCAGTATCATTTCTTCAACAGCATGTGCTCCTGTCATGTCTCTGTGTCACATTTTGGTAATTCTGAAAATGTTTCCAGCTTTTTCATCATTATTACATCTGCTATGATGATTTGTGATCAGTGATCTTTCATGTTACTATTGTCGTCGTTCTGGGGCACCACAAAGTGCACTCATTTGTAAGATGGTGAATTTAATTAATAAATGTTATGTGTGTTCTGACTGTTCCGCCAACAGGCCATTTCTCTCTCCATTCTCAGACCTTCCTATTCCCTAGGATAAAATTCCCTACAATAGCCTCTACATCTTCAAGTAAAAGGAAGAGTCACACATTTCTTACTTGAAAGCAAAAATCAAAAATGATTAAGCTTAGTGAGAAAGGAATGTCAAAAGCAAAGAAAGGCCAAGAGCTAGACCTCTTGCACCAAACAGCCAAATTGTGACTGCAAAGAAAAAGTTATTGAAGAAAATTTAAAATGCTGCTCCTGTGAACACATGAATGATAAGAAAGCAAAACAGGCTGGACATGGTGGCTCACATCTGTAATCTCACTTTGGGAGGCTGTGGTAGGAGGATCACTTGAGCTCAGGAATTTGAGACCAGCCTGGGCAACATAGGGAGACCTCTACCTCTACAAAAAGTTAAAAAATTAGCTGGGCATGGTGGCTCACACCTTGTAGTCCCAGCTGCTCGGGAGGGTGGGATAGATGGATCTGCTTGAGCCCAGGAGTTTGAGGCTGCATGCGAGCCATGATGGCACCACTGCACAGCAGCCTGGGTGGCAGAGCAAGACTGTTTCCAATAAATAAAGAAAGAAAGAAAGGAGAAAAGAAAGCAAAACAGCCTAACAGCCTGATTGCTGATACAGAGGAAGTCTGACTGGTCTGGATAGAAGATCAAACCAGCCAGAATACTCCCTTAAGCCAAAGCCCAATTTAGAGCAAGGCCCTAACTCTCAATTCTATAAATGGACTCAGAGTGTTGACAAAGCTGCAGAAGAAAAGTCTGATGACAGCAGGGGTTCGTTCATGAAATTCAAGGAAAGACATCATCTTCATAACATAAAAGTGCAAGGTGAAGGAGCAAGAGCTGATGTAGAAGTGTGAGCAAGTTATTCAGAAGATCTAGCTAAGATCATTGATGAAAGTGGCTACACTGAACAACGAATTTCCAAGTATACATAACAGCCTTCTGTTGGGAGAAGATGGTTATCTAGGACTTTCATAGTTAGAGAGGAGAAGTTAATTCCTGGCCTCAAAGCTTCAAAGATCAAGCTTACTATTTTATCAGGAACTAAAGCAGCTGGTGACTTTTAAGCTGAAGCCAACACTTCATTTACCATTCTGAAAATTCTCTGCCCTTGAGAATTATGCTGAATCTACTCTGCCTGTGCTGTATAAATGAAACAACAAAGTCTGGATGACAGCACATCTGTTGATAGCATGGTTTCGTGAATATTAATACTTTATGCTTACCATTGGGACCTACTGCTAAGACAGAAATATTCCTTCCCAAATAATAGCACTCATTAACAATGCACATGGTCACCCAAGAGCTCTCATGGAGATATACAAAGAGATCAATGTTGTTTTTGTGCCTGCTGACACAACATCCATTCTGTAGCCTGTGAATTAAGGAGTCATATCAACTTTTAAGTATTGCTTAAGAAATACATTTTATAAGGCTGTAGCTGCTGTAGATAGAAGTTCCTTCAATTGATCTGAGCAGAGTAAATTTAAAACCTCCTGGAAAGAATTTAGTATTCTAAATGCCATTACAAAGCACTCAGTGTTTGGGAGTAAGTCAAAATACCAACATTAACAGGAATTTGGAAGAAATTGATTCCAACCCTCATTGATGGTTTTGAGGGGTTCAAGACTTCAGTAGAAGTAGTATAAATGCGGTAGACATAGCAAGAGAACCATAAGTGGAGGCTGAAGATGTGACTGGATTTCTGTAATCTCATGATCAAACATGAATGGACGAGGAGTTCACCGACTCCAATTTTTAAAGGAGTTCTACTATGGGTAAATGCAATAAAACACCATTACATGCTACAGAGAAATCTTTTGTGAAAGGAAGAGTCAATAGGTGCAGCAAACTTCATTGCTGTCTTATTTCAAGAAATTGCCACAGTCACCGCAACTCCCAGTAACCACCACCCTGATCAGTCGGCAGCCATAAACATTAAAAAGGAAAAAACTTCTCAACTAGAAAAAAGGTTATAAGTCACTGAAGGCTCAGGCGATAGCATTTTTTGAGCAATAAGGTATTTTTTAATTTAGGTATTACACTGCTTTTTTTAAACATACTTAATAGACAATGGTATGGTGTAAACATAACTTTTATAGGCACTAAGAAGCCAAAAAAATTGTGTGACTTGCTTTCTTGCAATATTCGCTTTATTGCAGTGGGGTCTGGAACCAAACTGACAGTATTTCTCAGGTATGCCCATAGTCAGTCTTTCTGTGTCCTAGTGTTCTAGGTGTGTCTCCGGTAAGCAGCTGATAAACTATTAATAGACTTTTCCTGGTCTTTCAAAATATACTCTTTAGCCATCTAGATTAATCATTTTAAAATATTGAGATTACAGAGATACTCATTTACTATCTTATTCTGTTTATCCTGCTTGTTATGTGTTTTCCCCTGGTTTCTTGTCTTCTTTTGCATTGACTGAATTCTTTCTGATCTAGTTTTTTTCTACTAGCTTAGAAGATAAACATTTTCAATTTTTTTTTTTTTTTTTTTGAGAGTCTCGCTCTGTTACCCAGGCTAGAGTACAGTGGTGCGATCTCAGCGCATTACAACCTCTGCCGTCTGGGTTCAAGTGATTCTCCAGCCTCAACCTCCCAAGTAGCTGGGACTACAGGCACACACCACCACACCCAGCTAAATTTGTTTTTTTTGTTTGTTTGTTTTTTTGAGACGGAGTTTTGCTCTTGTTACCCAGGGTGGAGTGCAATGGCGTGATCTCGGCTTAACGCAACCTCCGCCTCCCGGGTTCAGGCAATTCTTCTGCCTCAGCCTCCTGAGTAGCTGGGATTACAGGCACGCGCCACCGTGCCCAGCTAATTTTTGTATTTTTAGTAGAGACGGGGTTTCACCTTGTTGACCAGGATGATCTCGATCTCTTGACCTCGTGATCCACCCTCCTCGGCCTCACAAAGTGCTGGGATTATAGGCGTGAGCCACCATGCCCCGCCTTGAGCTCACTTTATCTTATGTAAAGTGCTGATTTGCAGAGCTTGAGGGAAATACAAAATTGACTGTTCCCCTGGCTACTCCCTTTCCCTTGCAACATGTGGATTACCATACCCTCCCGCTTTCCACTCTAGCCAGCTAGCTTTTCCCCTTTAAATATTGAAGCTCTCAAAATCATCTTTAAAGAAAGGTACAGACCACAGATTACTTCTGTGATTTCTTGTTTTTTTCTTCTGGGCATGTCCTTAACCTTGGCAAAATAAACTTTTAAATTAGTTGAGACCTGTATTAATAGCTTTTGGTTTACAGCTCCCATGTTTATGACTGGTTAGGACTATTTGGACAATCTCCCTATCTTTAAGCCAACTGTTTAGTAACCTTAATTATATCTGCAGAATCCCTTTTGCCGTCTACTATTATGTAATCATGGGACTAATAACATGGTATTAGCATCGTGGGGCCATCTTGGAATTCTGCCTATGACATCAGTTGACATTTACTGTCTGCTTCTTGACTATTTCCCATGAAATTGTACACTTTGAGCCACACTAAAACTTACATTTTAATGTTCATTGTGATGCTCTTTCTTTGGTTTTCATAGGTCTGGCAATATTATGGTACTTGTATGTCTTTTGTCACCCGCTATGGGTCAAACTTTCCTCTAGTACGTAGAATACATGACGGAAAAGAGACTATAGTGGATTGAATAAGGCATGTTGTAGGACTCACTTGACTCAGGGAGTGTGTGTTTCAGGGGTGCTTGCATTTAATTCTGCCTGGCCACGTGTTTGTTGGAAGGAGGCTCCCTCCATGTGTTAGCAGCCAGGCTCAAACCTGCCTTAATCATCTTTATATTCCTAATTTTTTCATTCATTCATGGCAAGTGTTAAATAAATGCTTTTTGGAGAATGCTATATATATATATATATGTATATATTTTTTTTTGAGACAGAGTCTCATTCTGTTACCCAGGCTGCACTACAATAGTGCAATCTCGGCTGATAGCAGCCTCCACCTCCCATGTTCAAGCAATTCTCTTGCCTCAGCCTCCCGAGTAGCTGGGACTACAGGCACGTGCAACCATGCTCAGCTAACTTTTGTGTTTTTAGTAGAGATGAGGTTTCACCATGTTGACCAGGATGGTCTTGATCTGACCTTGTGATCTGCCTGCCTCAGCCTCCCAAAGTGCTGGGATTCCAGGCGTGAGCCACCACGCCCGGCTCTAGAATGCTACTTGTTATTCTGTGGAAATTGACTGTTTTTT
Source organism: Saguinus oedipus (assembly GCA_031835075.1). Classification (NCBI taxonomy): domain Eukaryota; kingdom Metazoa; phylum Chordata; class Mammalia; order Primates; family Cebidae; genus Saguinus; species Saguinus oedipus. The sequence continues at coordinate 3,627,220 of CM063172.1, read as the reverse complement.
TGTATTTGTCTTGCCTTTGATAATATCTAATTCCTTAATTGATCTAAAATCATGTTGTTCCTGTGCTTGAAACTAATACTGTATGTCCTTTCTTCTCATCCTCTTTTCTTTACTATTCATATAATTATTTTGTTTGTCTTTTGAACATCCAGGTAAATTTTCTTTCCCGTGGTATACACAGTTGTCATGAGAGCATTTATTAAGTAGTAATTACTCGTAGTTCTGTTACTTGTAGTTTGTTATTGAGTAAGCCCGAATAAAAAGTCTTTTGGGGTTTTACATTTTAGAAGATTTTTTTGTTCTAATAAGCATTAAATCTATCATTATATTTTCTTCTCATTTCCCAAATATCCATTCATATTTTCGCCTATTTATGTTTTCAAATAAATTTTATTAAGTATTTTAAAGCATTCTGTTGAGTTTTAATTCATTCTTCTAAATTTTTTGTTTTTGAATGTAAAGAACGTAGACTGTGATATTGTAGTCAGTGTGTTGAGCACGCTGGTCTCAAACTCCTGGCTTAAGTGATCCTCCTGCCTTGGCCTCTCAAAGTGCTGGGAATACAGGTATGAACCACTGAGCCTGGCCCTTCATTCATTCTTTGTTTCTCTGTTAACCTGCATATTGTTATCTTTAGCATTTATCATCCTCCCAAGTTCAGTGAGGTTTCGCATTCCCTTATTCATATCTTTTTTTTTTTTTTTTTTTTTTTTTTTTTTGAGACGGAGTTTCACTCTTGTTACCCAGGCTGGAGTGCAATGGCGCGATCTCGGCTCACCGCAACCTCCGCCTCCTGGGTTCAGGCAATTCTCCTGCCTCAGCCTCCTGAGTAGCTGGGATTACAGGCACGCGCCACCGTGCCCAGCTAATTTTTTGTATCTTTAGTAGAGACGGGGTTTCACCATGTTGACCAGGATGGTCTCGATCTCTTGACCTCGTGATCCACCCGCCTCGGCCTCCCAAAGTGCTGGGATTACAGGCTTGAGCCACCGCGCCCGGCCATTCATATCTTTCATTATCTTTCCCTGTACAGTTTTATGATTATGTTTTTTTTTTTTTTTTTTTTTTTTTGAGACAGAGTTTCGCTCTTGTTACCCAGGCTGGAGTGCAATGGCGCGATCTCGGCTCACTGCAACCTCCGCCTCCTGAGTTCAGGCAATTCTCCTGCCTCAGCCTCCTGAGTAGCTGGGATTACAGGCATGTGCCACCGTGCCCAGCTAATTTTTTGTATTTTTAGTATAGACGGGGTTTCACCATGTTGACCAGGATGGTCTCGATCTCTTGACCTCGTGATCCACCCGCCTCGGCCTCCCAAAGTGCTGGGATTACAGGCTTGAGCCACCGCGCTCGGCCTATGATTATGTTTAAAAAAAGATTCTTTGTCACACTGTAAGTCCTCTTGCATGTTGGGAATGCTTTTGGTCATGCCTGGGAATAGGATCTCCCTCATTCCCGCACCTTCTCCCTGTGTATTTGTCTGCATCTGCAGAGACGCTGCTGCTTCTGAGAACTTTGCTAACCCTTCACCACCCTTGCTGTGTTATTGCAATGCTGACGTTTCTTTTATTAGTTTGATGGATTTGAGCATGAAGAAACATCTTGTAGTATCTTTCTAGCAGCTCCCCAGTCATCTGATTCTTGGGAAGTTGAAAAAGGTGGGTTTGGAATGTCTTCCTTTCCTGCATTTTCTCCCAGCTGGTCCCTGGCCCTCCCTTTACAGCCCCACAGAATTTGCTTCCTCCCCATTCTTCAAGAATGCCCTTCCTGTGTTTAGAAACCAATGCTGGATTGTGTTTCCCTTAATTCTGCTTGATCTCCTAATATAGGGAGTCATTTATTCTGCAATTGTAAATCATTATCTCTGCTCCCAGTAAATTTCTCAGTAATCCTCTGTGTTGATTGGCACAGCTTTATCTGCTTTCAGTGGAGAAAGTCAGAGCATAGACTAAGAGTACTGAGAAACTGCCAGGGTTTTACTTTGTTGAGTTGCCATCTAGCTACACGTGCTGTCTTATTTCCGTCACTTTATCTTCTTTTTGTTGATGAGGATTGTGCGGCTTGAAAGCGCTTTGTAGGTGCAGGAGCAGCTAGTCACAGTCTCCTCTGCAGGTTACTTTTGGGTCTGCTTTGTTTTCCCTGCCACTCCCCAGGCCCAGGCAGGAAGACGTGGAGGACTGTGCCTCATGAATGATTTATCAGCTGCTCTGGAGTGAGAAAGTGCTGACAGTAAGAAAGACCAGGCTCATTTTCGTCTTTTATATTCTTTACTTCCAAGATTGTTTTGGAAAAATTGGACACTTCTGATTAGTGAGCCACAGAGCTTCAACCAGTTCAACTAGAATATTCTATATACCTGTTGGAGATAGCAATATTTGCCTTACCTCTCTCAGAGTGGTGTTGGGATACTCAACTAATATGTTACATGTAAAATTGCCTTGTGATACAAAGGACTATTATGAATGACTATTATTTTCATAATGGCAATGATGAATATTATAAACCATGTATTGCCTGGTCATCAATAGGATGGATCGTTAATTGACAACATTCTACCTTCTTTGCATTTTGCTTCTCTTCCTTCATAGGGAAAAAGTGAACAATTATTTACTTAATGCCTGAAAGTTAAATGCTAAAGGAAATCTTTTTTACTATCCAGTCATAGGTCTGCTGATAAATAGAATTGAAAGATTGGCCCATCTCAGGTTAGTAATCACCAACTGTCTTCACAATTTGGGACAAAGCAGATGTACTTTCACTGACACACAAAGCATCCAGCCTCCGGACCTGGAGAGGGCAGAGCCCTGGCTGGGCAGGCTGCACAGTCGTGGACAGGGGTGTCTGCACCTTCTCTTGTCCTCCCTGGGGCATGTTTTCTAAAGGTGATCATTTAGTTACCATAGCACAAGGCAAAGCACCCACCTAGATAGCAGAGTTGACCCCATTAGATAAGAATTGAATTTAGGGAGAAATAAAAGTGCTGAGCCATTTGAAAGCTGAGTTGTTTCCATAATTAGGGGACTATTTAAAGCCTCGTGGTGTACACTCAAGGTTTCATTTTCTAAAATTGTTTCTCCTAATGTAGGGACAGTGTTTGCAGGAGTAGAAAACTGTGGCATTAATGTTGTAATATGAGGGCTGTAAGACAGTGCATTAACCTAAGACTGTGGAAAAGATGGTAAAATATTTACCATAGCAATTGGCGCATATTTCTTTCTTACGATTTCTTTCTCCCAGCATACACTCCTTCACTACATGCAATCTGTTGGTCCTTTGAATTGTTCTTTTATCTGTTTTACCAAGTCGACCCTCCCAGTGAGTGAGAACCCCCCTGTTCCTTTCCAGCAGTGTTTCCGTGACTCCTGGAGAAGTGCTCAGGAGGTAGACCCATGGCCTGCATTCACCACTGAAGGTGAAGACTGCTTTAGCAAAGATAGGTTTTGTCAAAATAGTGGCTGATACAGCAACGAAAGAAGAATTGTAAAAGAAGCGAACTTCCCTGGCTGCCCACTGGCTGAATTGAACTAGAAATATGTTATAGTTGTGTCTTGTGTGCGTTCACTGGCTCTAAAAAGCGGGGCTTTGCCCACTTAGTTTCCTCACTCAGTAAACCACAAATGGGACAACCTATAAATACAGCTTGTTCTTAACAGCCTGTAGGACATGCTATGCAGGTGATCTGTTTGGACTACCACACCCAGCAATTTTTTTAATGTAAATTTTTGTCACACTGTTTTTCTTGCTAACACAAAGTTTTGCTCTGTTGCTTAGGCTGGAGTGCAGTGGTGCAGTCTCTTCTCACAGTAACCTCCACCTCCAAGGTTCAAGCAATTCTGCCTTAGCCTCCTGAGCAGCTGGGATTACAGGCATGCACCACCATGCCCAGCTAATTTTTGTATTTTTAGTAGAGATGGGGTTTTGGCGTATTGGCCAGGCTGGTCTTGACCTCAGGTGAACCTCCCACCTCAGCCTCCCAAAGTGCTGGGATTACATGCGTGAGCCACCTCACCTGGCCTTTTCACACTATTTAAAGAAGGATTTATTTCATTCACTCAGCCTCCATTCAGGCAGTGTGCTAGAGCCCAGGCAGACAGGTGCAGCCAATAAAAGAACATTTCCCCTGGTGCGTACCTCTCCAAGTTTCTGTGACATATAATTTTAAAAATCACACTAATCTCCTTGATTAAAAATTTTATCTCAAATATAAAGCAGCAGTCACAGGGACAGCAATATTTCGGTTACAAGATTTGTTTCATAGTTATTTTGTCTTTTTATTAAAACAAAACAAAACAGTAGCAGCCATGAGAAAGCTTCACCTTTCCACACCCATCACTTCTGCCTGCACAGTACCTTATGCTGGGATGGGTGTTTCGTGTATTCTGAGTGTTCTGTCATTGATTTCATCATTGGCTGACTTCCTTTGGGCAGAGATGAAGGAAAAACCCTAGTGTCTAACGGTGTGAGTTGTTATTTCTTCTCACTGTAAGGTAGATGTTGTTTTTCACCTTAAACTTAGAAAATGCTCTCTGCTCTAGGCACTCCCTGCAATCACTAATGGGACAGGACAGGCAAATTTCAGGAAGCTTTTCTTTTGACAAGTAGAAAGAGTGGCATTATGGGTTGCATAGTATCCCCCAACAAGATGCGTTCAATCCTAACCCCCCATACCTGTGCATGTGACCTTATGTAAAAATAAGGTTTTTGCAAATGATGTCAAGAAGAGGCTGTCAGAGGGCCCTTTATCCAGTGCAACTTGTGCCCTTAGAAGAGGAAACTTTTGACCCAGAGCTTCACAAGGAGAGCTCCATGTGACAACAGAGGGACAGACTGGAGTGATGCAGCTGCAACTGACAGAACGCCGATGATTGACAGCCACCATCAGAAGCTAGGAGGGGACAAAGAAGAATTCTGATCAGACTCTCAAAGGCACACGGCCCAGCCGATGCACTGATTTCCAGCTTTCAAATTCCAGAACTGTAGGAGACTAGAATATATTTCTGTTGTTTTTCAGATACTTAGTTTGTTGTATTTTGTTATGGTAGCCCTAGGAAACTAATTCAGATGGTAAATGCAAGGGTTATATTAAATCAAAAAGCACTGCAATGAGAACCCAATGGGGGAATGGAAACGGACAGGTGTTCTAGACCTGGTCAGATCTTTTAAAAACCCACAGGGCAATTACACTTTAAAACTTACAAGTGTGTCTCATGAATTCCACAGAATCATATGTGACATATTAAAAACAATTTAAAGAGAACTTATAGGCTAGAAAACAGAAAACATAGGGTTACTTAGGAAAAATTATTGAACTGAAAGCAAAAAGAAAGGTGGGAAAATTATAATACCTGACATTTCTAGCCAGTACTTATTCTGAAACAAGGACTATAAAAGCAATAGTTCACAAATTTACTTATTTTGGAAGTTTAGATTTTTTAAAAAATATAGTGATTTAGGAAGCTAAATGCCATTATAGGATGTTTTTATTGCCTGTGTTCTCCAATCATTAGGACATGCTTTCCAGCACTGTGTGTGCTTGACACAAACCTTCCTGGAAGGCCGGAAGGTTTTGCAAAAGCTTTGGGAAAGAGTTATGGCTGAAGGCAGCCTTATCCTCTTACCTTGAGCTAATGGCGAAGAGCAGATAACAAAGGAATGTAGAGGAGTTTATCTAAATGGCTTGTTTACTCATGTTGTCCTGAAACTGACCTTTGATCATTTGTGCACAGGACTGCTCTCTACTCCAGGGGTTGACAGTGTTTATGTGCCACAAATTGTGTTTGCCCCAAGCCTGTGTCATTAAACCTATTCTAAAATAAATACGAGGGTCTCCAGCATATTGGAGCTGCACAGCCAGACTCCCTCTTCGGCGTCTGTAAGCTGTGGGTTCCCCTAACCACACTCACAGGCAAAACAGCTGTGTCTGCGAACTCCTTTCATCCATCGCTCGGCCAGAGTCTGCAGGTCAGATTTGACAGAAGCAATGTTGTAATATCCCAGCTTTTCATTAGGACAGTGACTCAGTTAATTTTGCTATAGAATAAGCAGTATTCGGAAGGAGGCTCCTGCATTCAGGACGTGTCTTCAGTATTCTACTGGTGAACATTTATGCTGTTATTTGTGTAATTTATTTAATTATTTTTGAATAGGAAATATAAATGATGCACACAAATATTCCTCTTCTAGATTGTCTTCTGTGTATTAATTACCAGTTCATTAGATAATTATATTTCTTTTAAGATCATAATGTCAGTCCCTGGACTGAAACCAGCAGGTAGATTGCTGGAAGCCTTGGCCTCTTTTTCCATTTACACAGTAGGCAAGGTTACTTTGATCTTGATGTCAACTCCAGTTTTCAGGCTATACATCCTATTCATTTCTTCATTCTGCTAGGACCACAGCTAACGACCTAGGCAGGCCCTTGCTGTGAATTCCTCACTATATTATTTGTTCATTAATTCTGACCTCTGTTTATCCAGACCAAGGCCATGTCTTTCAGAAGAAGGAAAGGAGGGAGAGAGGAAAAATGCTCGTTAAGACCTGACCACCTTCTCTCCCAATTCATTCTTTCCATGGCTATGACTGAGCACTAAGTCCTCAGCAGAAGTTTTGACCAGGAAGTTAGCAGGTAGCACATCACCACCTGTTGACAGTGATCTCTAACTGTGACATCATCCCCAGAACAATTCTCCACTGTACCTGTAGGGATGTCTTGGGAGAGCCAGCCAGGCTATAATTCTTTCGATCTAATGACATGGGAACAATAGCCATCTAAAAAGTATTTGAAGTCCTTTTTTATTAGTGAAGATATATTACATGTTATCATTATGGAAAAACTGGAAAATATAAAAAAAAGTAGAAAGAAAAACAATTGAGTTCTGCTGGCCTGCCCTACCACACTTAAAAATTAGTCTCTACTGCCTTTGTGAAGGGCTCATGAATTATCTGTTCAATAACTCACTCTAGAATGTTGCTGGAGTGTGGTAACTAAATCTCAAGTTGCCATTTCTATAAATAACCTTATTACCTTCCTGCAGATTAGAACTTTTGCTCCAGAAGTCTTCTACCCTCTGGAAACTCTCTTTTTCATCGTCATTCAGCACAGTTTACCAACACAATTGCACAATAAAAGCTCAGAATTCTTTGGGTATCTTGGGACATTTATGTGGACCTTCCACTGGGATGTAAGCTCCTTTTATTCACTGCTATATCCTCAGAAACTGGAACAGTGCCCTGCAAATGTAGGTGTTCAATACATTTTTAAAAATAATAGCTTCTGCCGGTCGCAGTGGCTCACGCCTGTAATCCCAGCACTTTGGGAGGCCGAGGCAGGTGGATCACAAGATCAAGAGATAGAGACCATCCTGGCCTACATGATGAAACCCTGTCTCTACTAAAAATACAAAAATTAGCCTGGCGTTGTGGCGCGTGCCTGTAGTCCCAGGCTGAGGCAGGAGAGTCACTAGAACCCAGGGTGCAGAGGTTGCAGTGAGCCGAGATCGCACCACAGTACTCCAGCCTTGTGACAGAGCGAGACTCCATCTCTAAAAATAAATAAAATAGTTTCATTGATATTTATTTCAGATATCAGAAAATTTACCCATTTAAAGTATAAAATTCAGTAGCTTTTAGTATGTTTGCAGTTGTTCAACCATCACCACAATCTAATTTCAAAGCAGTTTCACCACCTTTTTTTTCCAAGAGTGAGTCTTGCTCTGTCACCCAGACTAGAGTGCAGTGTCACAATCTCTGCTCACTGCAACCTCCACCTCCCAGGTTCAAGCGATTCTTGTGCCTCAGCCTCCCGAGTAGTTGGGGTTACAGGTGTGTGCCACCATACCTGGCTAATTTTTGGTTTTTTTTTTGAGATGGAGTTTCGCTCTTGTTACCCAGGCTGGAGTGCAATGGCGTGATCTCGGCTCACTGCAACCTCCGCCTCCTGGGTTCAGGCAATTCTCCTGCCTCATCCTCCCGAGTAGCTGGGATTACAGGCACGCGCCACCATGCCCAGCTAATTTTTCGTATTTTTAGTAGAGACAGAGTTTCACCATGTTGACCAGGATGGTCTCGATCTCTTGACCTCGTGATCCATCTGCCTTGGCCTCCCAAAGTGCTGGGATTACAGGCATGAGCCACCGCGCCCGGCCTCAAGATTCTTCCAATTACCTTCTCATAGATCATTTTTTTTCCTCAATGTTTTTCTCCTTCTGCATTACACTTAGCTGCTATTGTTTCTTGTATTATTTATTGTATTCATGTATTTCATCTTTCTTTCTTGGATTCACTTTTCATTTTACTGGAGTACCTCCTCCAAAAGTTTTTTATTTGTATGCAGCTGATACTGTTCTGAGTTTCAAATGTCCAAAAATACGTTGATTTTGTTTTCACATTTGATAGATAGTTTGTGCAATAAAGAAATTCAAGGCCTGGCACGGTGGTGGCTCACAACTGTAATCCCAAACTTTGGGAGGCTGAAGTAGGAGGTCATTTGGGCCCAGGAGTGCTAGACCAGCCTGGGCAACATGATGAAACCCTGTCTCTAAAAACAACAAAAATTCCCTAGGTGTGGTGGTGTGTACCTCTTGTCCCAGCTACATGAACACACACACATTTTTAATTCTAAAGAAAAAATTTTGAATTTCTTTGTTTTATTTTTCTTTTTTACTTTTTTTTTTTGAGACAAGGTCTCACTTTGTCGCCTAGGCTGGAGTGCACTGGTGCAGTCTTGGCTCACTGCAGCCTCTACTTCCTGGCTTCAAGCGATCCTTCCACCTCAGCCTCCTGAGTAACTGAAAGGTAGAGGTGAGGACATTCGTCTAGTTCCTCAACGTTGCCCCTTATTTTCTTTTCCTTTGTCTTTGTGTGTGTGTGTGTGTGTGTGTGTGTGTGTGTGTGTGTGCTCATGTGCACGCTAGAGGAATGTTCTCACCTCTACCTTTCAGTTACTCAGAAGGCTGAGGTGGAAGGATCGCTTGAACCCAGGAGGCGGAGGCTGCAGTGAGCCAACATTGCACCACTGCTCTCCAGCCTAGGCGACAGAGCGAGACCTTGTCCCCAAAAAAAGTAAACACAAAAAATAAATTCAAAAATTCTTTTTTGTAATTAAAACATGTGTTTATTTTATATATTAAAGTTTTTAACTTTTATGGCTATTTTGTGAATATATAATTGTACATATTTATGGGGTACATGTGGTGTTTTGATATAAGCATACAATGTATAAAGATCAGTTTGGATAACTGGGATATCCATCACTGCAAATATTTATCACTTCTTTATGTTGGGAACATTCCAGATCTTTTCTGTTAGCTATTTTGAAATACATGATAAGTCACTGTTAACTATAGTCACTCTACTTTGCTATCAAACACTGGAGTTTGTTCTTTCTAACTGTATTTTATACTCATTCACCAACCCTCTTCATCTCCCTTAGAATTCTGAATTCCTCCATTGCCCTCATGGTTCTAGCATTGCCTATGAGAAATATGATATTACTCTGCGATCCTCGTTCTTTGGAAGATAACCTGTTTTTTTCTCTTTGGAAGATTTTAGGGTACTTCCTTTACTTTTGGAGTTCCTAACTTTTAACAGGATATCTAGGCCATATATCCTGCTTGTACTGTGTAGGCCCTTTTAATTTGAAGACTGGTTTTCTTCATGTTAAGGAAATTTTGTCCCATTATTTCTTCATTTCTTCCCTTCAGTTGTCTCTGTCCTTTCTTCCTAGGATGACTATTAGCTGGATGGTGGGAATTCTGGACTCTCCCCTATGCCTTCCAACATTGCCCCATATTTTCTTTTCCTTTGTTTTTGTGTGTGTACGTGTGTGTGTGTGTTCATGTCCACATTAGGGTAATGTGCTCACCTCTGCCTTTCAGATTTGTAACTTGCCTTCAGCCACATAGAACAGGTTTTCTGGAGCCAGATAGCTTGACTTTGAATTCTGACTCAACTAATTTTTTGCTGTTTAAGCAAGTGACTTCATCTCTCTCTCTCTCTCTTTTTTTTTTTGAGACAGAATCTCACTTTGTTGCCCAGGCTGGAGTGCAGTGGCACAATCCTGGTTCACTGCAATCTCTACCTCCCCAGTTGAAGCAATTTTTCTGCCTTAGCCTCCTGATTAGCTGGGATTACAGGCACCTGCCACCGCACCTGGCTAATTTTTGTATTTTTAGTAGAGACGGGGTTTCTCCACGTTGGCCAGGCTAGTCTTGACCTCGAGTGATCCTCTTGCCCTATCCTCCCGAAGTGCTAGGATTACAGGCATGAACCACTGCGCCTGCCATTAATCTCTTTAACTCTGTTTCCTCACCTGTGAGATGGGAAGAATAACAGTACCTGCCTCACTGGGTTAGTTTGATGATTACGTATGCGAGTAGGTTTAAAATGTGAAGAACAGAGCGTGGGCCTAACATGTAGGAGGCACTTCATACGTATCAGCTGCCAGCATTGTCAACAAGTTTTCCACTTGTTCATTGAGTCTTCATTTTTAAAATCAAATTTTGAATTTCCAATAATTTTTCTTATTCTCTGATTTTATTGCCCTCTTTTGTAGCAGCCTATTTTCGTTTTATGGAGGCAATGTCCTTTCAAAGTTTTTCAAGGTTATTGATTACTACTTTAATTATTGATATTAATTGTGATTTAAAGTTTTTCTTTGTTCCTTTAATCTTCTGTTTGTTTATCATAGTCTTTCTTTTACATGTTCTGTTTTTTTTTTTTTTAAATTTCTCAAATGTCTGGCAATCCTTTGATTGCCGAGGCACAATCGTGGGGCAAAGCCTATTCCCTTTGCCCTGGGAGGCGGTCCAGTGATTAGGGTACTTGGCTGCTTTCTCACACACTTGGCTGTCCACTCACTGACTGCGTGTGAGGGTTGCTGTGGCATCTGAGTGCATAGGTGGGTGGTGTCTGGTCAGGTTTCTCTCTGGTGTGTGTAGGGAGCACTCCCCAGGTAGCCACTGGAAGGAGAGGTCTGCCCTAGAGGTGTGGTGCTTCAGAATAAAGCAGATTTCATTCCAGGGCAGAGTTGTGCTTCCGCAGACTCTGTGGACTCTCCTTTCCTCTGAGGCCCCGTGCTGCCACCAGGGCCCCAGCAGGTGGATCTCTGTCTCTTGAGAGAGGAGTTCTCTGGCGTTAGCTTCTGACCTGCTTTTCATTTTGTGCGTCACCGCCACGATTGTGCCTCGGCCTGTTCTGTCTCTTTGCATCCATCCGATCAGGGCTTGGAGCTTCTCCAGTACTGTCACCACAAGTCCTGTTCTTCCTTTTTCTAGGAAATGAGTTTCTTCTCTTCCTTTCCAGTCAGTGCCGTGCCGTCTGCTTTCTAGCTTCCAGGAATTATTTGAAATGATGGGTCTATTAACGGTGTCCATTCTTATTATCTAGTGTTGCTGTGGTTTATCTTCTTTTGTCTATTCTTGTGTCCTGTCTGCCTCCACTCATTGTTCCCCCAAATGGAACCATGCACAGGAAAGAGGAGAACTGGATGGACATTTATCTGCCATATTGAACTAGAAAGTTTTCTTTTTTATTCTGAACTGTCCAAGATTTTATTAATGATGGCAGTTTCCTCCCAGGTAGATTAATGTGAATATATTTTTTGCGTGGAGCGTGTCTCTGAATGTCCCTCGAATTGTGATTCTTATCTACATGATTTGCCTCTTCAGAGAGCTCAATTTTCTCTTTAATGGACACTTGGGGGCTTGGTCTGTTGCTATACCAGGCTGCTTCTCTTAAGCTTCAATAATAAATTGAGTGTATTAGGGAACCATTACTAGAGAACCGTAAGACAGTCGCCCATCTCCCAGATATCTCCCATACCATCGTCTGTCAAAGGTACCTGAAATACATTTTTGTCTTCAGGAATCTCCATATGAAAATGCGAACATCCTAAGAAAGAATAAGACCTTAAGGCTTAAATAAATATCAGCGAACACCTTCATTTGGAAGCTTGAGTTTGTAGATACATAATGGAAGGGAGATGATGGGAGGATGTGACAGGGACTCCCTAAAACAGAAGTAGGCAAAACTGTATGCTCCTCACTTTTCTTATCTGTCCACCCTGGCTGATACCACATAGCTTCTTTTTCTTATTTTGAATTGGCAGTAGTAAGTCAGCTGCATTCCTAGGCATAGGGATAAGCGCTATTATAGAATGAGTGTTTGTGTCCCCCAAAATGTAGAAGCTCCAACCCTCATTGTGACTATATTTGGAGGTAGGGACTTTGTGGAAGTAATTACATTTAAATGAGGTCATAGGGTGGGGCCTGGATCCAATAGAATTAGCATACTTCTTAGAAGAAATGCCAGAATGACCCGCGCTGGAGCTGCCCTCACCAGAAAATGACCTTCTCAGACCTTGATCTGGGACCTCCAACCTCTAGAGCTTTGAGAAAAAAATTCTGCTATTTAAGCCACCCATTCTAGAGTCCTTTTTTTTTTTTTTTTAATGGAAACTTGAACAGACATACTGTTTAGGGAAAGATTGAATATAGAAAAAAAGCAAAAACACAACACAATTATAGGGCCAGGAGCAGTAACTCACGCCTGTAATCCCAGCACTTTGGGGGGCTGAGGCAAGTGGATCACCTGAGGCCAGGAGTTCAAGACCAGCCTGGTCAACATGCTGAAACCCCATCTCTACTAAAAATACAAAAATTAGCTGGGCATGGTGGCAAATGCCTATAATCCCAGCTACTTGGGAGACTGAGGCAGGAGAATGGGATGAATCCAAGAGGTGGAGGTTGCAGTGAGCTGAGATCACACCACTGCACTCCAGCCTGGGTGACAGAGCAAGACTCTCAAAAAACAAAACCGCAATTATGGGTTGTCAGCATTTCCTTTTTTAATAAAAATTGAAGGGGCCTCATGTTTGGGATCATCTCAGCTAAGATTAAAACCAAGCTCTGGAGTGCCATAGACCCGGTGATGAAAATGATTTTTCTTTTAAATTCGTGAAGCAGTTTTGCATATTTTTTCATGTCTGAATATCAAGTTCAGGAAGCTTGACTCCCCTATTTCCAACCAATTTGGCAAAATACATTGAAAATAAATTGCTAACTTATTTTCAGCAGTATATTATTGACCAAGGAAATACAAAGCAGGATTTTAAGCCAATTAATCCAGCAGTGTTAGAATGAACAGTAAATGGGATTCAGAGATTGTCATTTCAGATGGTTGGTGCTTTTGAGTCAGGCTGGAGCTATATTTGGTTTGCTCTGGCTGAAGCAGCCAGGGAATTTGCTATAGTGTGATTTGCACCCCTGCTGCAACAAAATATGGCACTCTCAAGATCAGAAGTCTCTATTTTAAGTTTTTCCCCTTGCACATTAAGGCCTCTCTGCAGCTGCATGTGACTAGGTAAGACACATTGGTGGAATATTTTGAAAATAGGCCATTTCCCCCCTCATGCATTTTCACTCTTTCTATTCAAGTTCGTCCCTCAAGCATGAGCATTCCTTTTGCACTGTCACTCACTCTCGTGGTGGTGTAAACCAGGCTTGTGGCTCTGAATACTAACTAGACAATGATGCCTCCCAGTGTATATCTGCAGCCCTCTGCCCCATGAACCCTGGGCGTGTTTATCCTGCAGCCTATTCAGCAGTTCCACAGAGATGTCTCTTGAATCTGGAGAATGGCAACCCTGTTCTTCCAGCTGCTTGGAGGCATCTAGGACTCTTGTTCTTATGTCACACCTTACATCTTATATGTCAGCAAATCTTACATGCTGTGTTTTAAATAAATCAAGGCTCTGACTCCTCAGGGCCTTTAGTGCCACCACCTTGGTACAACACCCCATCCTTTCAGCTGGACTATTGCAGAAACTGCTAATTTGTCTTTGTTTCTGCCTTTGACTGCTAAATACTCTTTTCAACACAGAAGCTGCAGGGAGCTTATCCTGCAATGCTTCTAGTCTCACAGTGAGAGCCAGGATCCCTCGTACTACCCTACAACATGGCTTCCCATTGTCCCCTCCCTGGCCTTCTAGCGCTTTCGCTTTTGTAGTCGTGCTGACTTCTTGCTGTCCCTGCAGTACACGGGCACAGTCCCCTTCCCCAAGCCTTTGCATTTCTTTTCCCTCTGCCTGGGAACGCTTTCCTGTCAGCTTTCCACAAGATTCACTCCCTCATCTCTTCTAAGTCCTTGCTCAAATGTGACCTAAGTTCACACATTCTCTCTTCAACAGTGTCTAATCTGCTATTTAGCTCATCCATTGAGTTCTTAATAGCAAAAATCTTTTTTGTTTTTAGAAGTGTGCTTGGTTGTTTTTTAGATCTGCCAGGATTTTTTTTTTTTTTAAGTCTTGTACCTTGGTACTTTTTTTTTTTGCCCAGGCTAGAGTGCAGTGGCACGATCCTGGCTCACTGCACCCTCTCTGCCTCCTGGGTCCCGGTTCAAGCAATTCTCCTGCCTCAGCCTCTGAAGTAGCTGGGATTACAGGCACATACCACCATGCCCAGCTAATTTTTGCATTTTTAGTAGAGACAGGGTTTCACCATGTTGGCCAGGCTGATCTCTAACTCCTGACCTCGTGATCTGCCTGCCTCAGCCTCCCAAAGTGCTGGGATTTCAGACATGAGCCACCGCACCTGACCCTTTAAAAAAAAAATTTAAGCACCTTGTTTTGTATTTATATGCCAGAATTCCATCATCTGAACTCTTTGGGACCTAATACTCTTGTCTCTTTTCTGTTGCTTTTCTTTGTGGTGCCTGTGTGGTTTTGTTGTTGTTTGAGGTTTTTGTGTTTTCGTTGTTGTTCTTTTGAGACAGGGTCTTGCCCTGTTGCCCAGGCTGGATTGTGGCTCGCTGCAGCCTCAACTCAGGCAACTCTCCCACCTTAGCCTCCCGACTGCCAGGGACTGCAGGTGCACACCACCATGCCTGGCTATTTTTTTTTCTTTTAGAGTCTTAGGAGAGATGGCGTCTTGCTATGTTGCCCAGGTTGGTCTCAGACTCCTAGGCTCAAGCGATCCTCTTCCCTTGTCCTCCGAAAGTGTTGGGATTATAGCTGTGAGCCATTCTCCTTGGCCTGTGATTTTGAATTGTAAGTTCTGGTTTGTCTATTTTCTCTCTGGGGTTGACGAAAGTTCTTCCAGAAGGAACTTGTAATTGTCTCTGCTAAGTATCTGTGGCACTGACAACTGAGGACAACTTTCAGTTAATTTCTCCCCCTGAGGTTTATTAGTGAAAAGCCAAGCCCAAATCTCTGTGAAGCAGACCTGTAGTTACCAATTCTAGAAGGGGAAGTTTATCTTCATACAGAGCCCAGTGGCCAAATATTTTTTTCTGGTCTACCCTTTCCCGAACAAGGTTCTACTTCTTTTATTTATTTGTATTATTTTTATTTTCATTTGAGACAGAGTCTCGCTTTGTCACCCAGGCTGGAGTGCAGCAGCATAATCTCGGCTCACTGCAGCCTCTGCCTCCCGGGTTCAAGGGATTCTCCTGCCTCAGCCTCCCAAGTAGCTGGGATTACAGGCATGTGCTACCACACCTGGCTAATTTTGTATTTTTAGTAGAGGTGGGGTTTCAGCATGTTGGCCAGGCTGGTCTGAAACTCCTGACCTCAGGAGATCCGACTGCTTGGGCCTCCTAAAGTGCTGGCATTATAGGCGTGAGCCACCATGCCCCTCTGAGGTTCTGCTTCTTTAAGATTTCTGGCTTTATGAGACACTTTTGTTCCTACTCCCCACCTTGAGTGAGCCCAAGGCTCTGACTTCTGTCTTCTCTGCATCCACGAAACTGACATCTCCCAGTTGTACACATCACTGCTGTGTCTGGCAGTTGCGACTTCACCATCAGCTTTCCGCTCTGCTTTCCGGTTTTTCGTTTTAGGCTTTTGGGGATATCCTTTATTCTTTTGTGAGTACAGCTAGGTTTTTAAAAGCATATTTATTATATTTTTCCCAGCAATCTCGAGGTTTTGGCACATTACCCTTTTACTAGATATAGAAATCCAGACTTTTCCACTCATGGATAATACTGTGTTTTCTGTTTATAAGCTGTACTTTGCATATAATACTGTATCACAGACATTGTATCATACCATTAAGTGCTCTGCTACTAGATCATTTAAATGCCTTCATTATAATTCATTGTAGGGATATACAATAATATTTAATTATATCCTAATATTGGACATTTGAAGTTCCATTTTATTTGTAGTAGTGTATGTTTTTTATTAAATGTAAACCGTTGTTCCTTATTACGAGATTGCATCCCTCCTACTTTTATGATATTAAATGTCAACTTTTAAATTAAATAATGGTAATAAGGTTTTTAAATTTGCTTAAATATCTGTACTTGACCATCCCTTTAAAACATCTCCCAACTTTGTTTTTTATTTTGAGACGGATTCTTTCTCTGTTGCCACGCTGGAGTGCAGTGGCGTGATCTCGGCTCTCTGCAACCTCCGCCTCCCGGGTTCCAGTGATTCTCCTGCCTCAGCCTCCCAAGTAGCTGGGGTTACAGGCACCCACCACTGTGCCCAGCTAACTTTTGTGTTTTTAGTAGAGACGGGGTTTCACCATCTTGGCCAGGATGGTCTCGATCTCTTGACTTCGTGATCCGCCCTTGGCCTCCCAAAGTGCTGAGATTGTAGATGTGAGCCACCGCGCCCAACCAACATCCCCTAATTTTTAAAGTCCTTTTTGAATTCAGCATTTTATTATTAATTTAATTCAACATTATTATTTCTTTATGAGTGATGAGTTTGACTTACTGAGAAACATTTTATAGTTTTATTATTGTATTTGGAAAAGAATTGTGAGGTATATATAGAGAAAACTAAGAAAGCAACCAAATGAGAAATTTATTAAGACAAAAGTTTTTCAGAGAAAGATACATGATTACATGTGGTTCGTTACTGAGAATATTCACATAGTTAGAGTAAAGCAAACCCTTCAGAAAATAAAAGTTAGTTTAAAAGTCTGTATTGCATTCGTATGGGTTTTTAGAAAATAAGCTGTCAAAAATAGCCTTATTAAAAACTATACTGCAGTAAGAAACTTAAATCAATTGCTTGTCTTAAGAACATCAAGATAAATTAGATTTGTATGGTATTTGAATATAATGAATTTTTAATGCTCCTTCAAGAGGATCATACTGGATGTTTTTCATTAGTAATCAGGTTTGAAAAATAGCCTCAATTTTTATAGCAGTAATTTTTGTAAAGCCTTGTGTTTAAGCAATTTCCAAGGGGTAAACAGCATACAGCAGAGAGTCTTTAATATCTACAAACAATGTCTTCTGAAGAAGAGTCTGGGAAAATCATTCACTTTGACAGTTGTCTTCTTGGACTTTCAGTTCTAGAAGGCACTGCCTTGCTTAAAAGATAGATGTTCATCTTACTTATCAGAGAAAGTCATATTTCTGATAATATTTTTCCTTCAGAGGTACTCCCTGTTTGACATACTGACTACAGAAGGATTAAACTATAACAGCCGTGCGAGAGAAGCAGAGAAGGGATGATGTGTGCATGTGTCTGTGTGCAGCGTGGGAGGCGCCTAAGTCTTCGTCTTTCACAGTAAGATGCAAAAGAGAATGTTTGAAATGGAAAGCTCGAGAAATAGTGATACAAATTATCTTTTAAAAGGCAGAGGCAAGTGACAGAAGAGCTGAAAGTGCTGAAGGTGGTTACATCTTCAGAGTAGGTCTTGGGGCTGGGGAGGGTAGCCATGGAACTGCTGTTTTGTAAGACTATTTGCCTTTAAAAGCGATTAACTTAAAATATTTGTAGGCTGCCTCACGTTGTCGAAAGTAAAACATATAAAAACATACTCTGTGAGAGGTGTCTTTCCCGCCCTTGTGTCTCACCTGCCCAGTTTCCTTTTCTTCCCTTCCACATATAATCACTTCTCTTTTATATTCTTTGTTTTATATTCTTCTGTAATTTTTTGCAAACACAAGCAAATAGGATATATAGAAATAAATATCCTCCTTTCTTCTTCATAAACGTAGCTCACTGTAGTCGCTGACCTTGCTTGCTTTTTCTACGTAATATCTAGTGATTTCAAAATACCAATGTGTATATGGAGCTGCATGGAATTTCAATACCTGACTATATCATAATTTGTTAAAGCAATCTCCTGTCAGTTTACATTTAGGTCGTTTCCAATCTTTTATTATTCATAATGCTATAATGTACATCTGTCATTCCACTTGTATGCAAGTAAAAGACCAAAGTGAAAAAGCTATACGATGTAAATTAATGCAATTGTTTTTGTTTTTTGTTTTGAGACAGTGTTTCACTCTTGTTACCCAGGCTGGAGTGCAACGGTGCGATCTCGGCTCACCGCAACCTCCGCCTCCTGGGTTCGGGCAGTTCTCCTGCCTCAGCCTCCTGAGCAGCTGGGATTACAGGCACGCGCCACCACGCCCAGCTAATTTTTGTATTTTTAGTAGAGACGGGGTTTCACCATCTTGACCAGGATGGTCTCAATCTCTTGACCTTGTGATCCACCCGCCTCAGCCTCCCAAACTGCTGGGATTATAGGCGTGAGCCACCGCGCCCAGCCAATTAATGCAATTGTTTAAATATTCGTAACAATTAACTCTAAATACTATTACAGTTCACTTTTAATTATTCTTCATTTATTCATTCATAAATGGAGATTTATTCTTCATTTATTCATTCATACATTTATTGAATAAATTTGAGCTATTACTATATACCAACACCTCCTGTAGTTCCTGGAGATACAGTTGGGGAACGAGACACAGCCCTTGCCCTGTGGCTTACAATGGAATGTATGGGAATCGGGCAACGAGATACTGAGTAATGATGACATTAGTGGGGTCACTTGGCAGAGAAGAGAACGACACTGAGGGAATGGCTGCTAAAATGATGTCATTCACACTGTTACACCTAATTGCTTGGATTCTCTATGATAAATATTTATTGCTTTTGTGAATTAGAAGAAAACCCAATTGATTTTTTTTTCTTAGTGAAGGAGAGACACATATGCAGCACAGCATAGGGAAAGAACATATTCTGTGGTATCAGACACACCCAGATTGGGTCTAATTCTTAGACACCTTCGCCTTTCTGAGCCTCAGTTCCATCATCTATAAAATGGGGAGAATAATGTGTAATTGGTTTTTTTCCCAGAGGATTAAAAGTAATGGATGTAAAGTGCCAGGAACACACTGGAATGAATGGTAGTTTTCTCAAATGTAAATTATAATTTTAATACATAGTTACTCTTGTGGTAATGGTCTGGCCTTGGGACCTGTCTAGAGGAGGGAGCAGTGACCTCAGCTTGGAGGCTGTGTTTGGGAAGCTGAGGAAGGCTGCATAGATAACTGGCTTTTGAGCTGGATATTTCCAGGGTATGGGAGAGAGCACTGAGTGAGTGGGAGGTGATAGAAAGAAGAGCAGGAGGAGAAGAGAAGGGCATGGAGACATGGTGGGGAGCATTTGCTCCCTCTCCCGAGGCATCTGTCCTGACATATGGCAGGAATTGCTAAGGCTGGCTCCTTCCATCATTTGAATCAATCTGTGAAACATGCTCGCAGTTCATCACAGGCTTAGGAAACCTGCTGTGGGGTATCTTGAGGTTGCTCTTATTTGACCTGTGTTTATTGGTCACAGCTACTTTTCTAAAAAGTAAATTCAACTGCAGTGAAATGGAAAGAGAAATCTATGAATAACATGTTCCTCTTATTATCCACAGGATAGTTCTGGGCAAGGCTTACCAACACACAGGCAGTGAAGAAGTAAATGTCAGATTCTGGCTCTATTGAATCCTGGCTGCCACACACAGGATTGTTTTTCATACACTCAGCCCCAGCTGAGATGAAAGCTGTTAGCCAGCCCTGAAAAATAATTTGTTCCAGAGCAGCATGATAATTCCATCTCTTTGAAATAAAGGTTACTCAGTGCAAAAAAACTGAAAATTAAAATTAAAATCCATTCCTTTTGTTCAATGGTTTGTTTTTGAGGTCTTTCCCTCATTTTGTTTCTTTCTTTCCCTCGAGTGATCTACCTGTTTCTCCTCGTGTTCTTTCTCTTGTTAACCAGTTGTTTGTGCTTATATTAAGTGATTATAGAAATCAGTGGGGATTCAGGATATGGACTGAAATCTGGGTTGAGCGGTTGCTTCTAGGAGTGAAGTGTAGATGTCAGCTCTTTCTCTTCATAGTGTTGCGTTTGGGGATCTTCTGGGAGAGACATACACGAGCTGCAGTTCTCCACGGGCTGCCTGGGGCACATAGGCATTTTCTCATAGCTGGAGTTACCAGACGAAACAGTATAAGACTGTCCCAAATACTGGCCAGGCATGGTGGCTCACGTCTGTAATCCCAGCACTTTGGGAGGCTGAGGTGAGCAGATCACAAGCTGAGGAGATCGAGACCATCCTGACCAACATGGTGAAACCCCGTCTCTACTAAAAAAAAATGAGCTGGGTGTGGTGGTGGGTGCCTGTAATCCCAGCTACTCAGGAGGGTGAGGTGTGAGAATTGCTTGAACCCAGGAAGCAGAGGTTGCAGTGAGCCGAGATCATGCCACTGCACTCTAGCCTGGAGATAGAGCAAGACTCTACCTCAAAAAAAAAAAATGTCCCAAATATTGCAGAATGAAAAAAATTATTATTCACCCGAAATTCTGGTTTACCTCGGAATCCTGCACTGCATTTTCATTTGCTAAGCCTGGCCACCCTACTCGTCTCCTGCTCCTCTCTGCTGCGTATGGATTCCCTTCCTGCACGTAACTCAGGTCTTTTCTTTCTGCTCTCTGGTGTTACTCACTCGAAGCTCCTAATGCCGAGTAGATGTCAGCCCCCAGCGACCCAAAGTAAAGGCAGAAATATTAAATGTATTTATTTTTAAAGTATTAAAGACATTCACATAATTCACCGAGTACAAAAGGTGATTTGTTTAAGAAAATTCTCCCTGAGCCCTCTCTCCCCTCATCAGCATAGAGGTTAACAATTTTTTGTGTATTGTTCCAGAGATATTTTATGCATTTTCTTTTTTTTTGATACGGAGTTTCGCTGTTATTATCCAGACTGGAGTGCAATGGCACGATCTCGGCTCACCGCAACCTCAGCCTCCTGGCATAAGGCAATTCTCCTGCCTCAGCCTCCTGAGTAGCTGGGACTACAGGCGTGCACCACCATGCCCAGCTAATTCTTGTATTTTTAGTAGAGATGGGGTTTCACCATGTTGGTCAGGATGGTCTCGATCACCATGTTGACCAGGATGGTCTCGATCTCTTGACCTCGTGATCCACCCTCCTCGGTCTCCCAAAGTGTTGGGATTATAGGTGTGAGCCTCCGCGCCTGGCCATTTTATGCATTTTCAAGCAAATTGATACTTATATTTTTCCCACCCGAAAAGTTTTAATGGAACATACTGAAAGCAGCCAGTTCTTCTTTAAGTATTAAGTCATAAGGTAAAAATTTAAAGACAATAAAACCTTCCCTAGTTAAGAATGTTTACCGCACATTCCTTTGTCTCTACTCTGATTTGTTTGCCTATGTAAACTTTGTGCTGGATGGCTCTCTCAGGAGAAAGCTGAAGAATTATCCATTAATGGTGTTTATTCTAGGCCCAAACCAAAATCTTTTCATCATTTGTAAAACCACTCTTTTAACCATGTTAATTATCCACAAGTGTGTTAACTTAGAACCTCTGTTATTCAGTTTACACTAAATGCAAAAAGAATAAGGAGTCAGAATCAGCTGCAATCGCCCTCTAAAAGCAGCTAACTACCATCCCTAGCCCACTCAGATATACTGTACTAGGTGTAAAGTGCATTCATTCATCCGTGGTTAAGTGAAAGTCTCCAGAACAAACCTCCACAAGTTGTAATCAGCGTCTCAGGTGGTAACCCCAATGTGATCCTTGTCACACTAGGGCTGTGATCTCCTTCTGCATCCTGTCAGTAATGCCCATCACCGGACAGCACCGTGTTGGCGTACAGGTCTTTGAGGATGTCCACATAACGCTTCATGATGGAGTTGAAGGTGGTCTCGTGGATGCCACAAGATTCCGTGCCCAGGAAGGAAGAAGGCTGGAACAGCGCCTCCTGACACCAGAACCTCTCATCGATGGTGAAGACCTGGCCGTCAGGCAGCTCGTAGCTCTTCTCCAGGAGGAGGAGGATGCAGTAGTGGCCATCTGCTCGAAGTCCAGGGCAACGTGATGGAGGATTTCCTGCTTGGCCATGGTGGTGAAGGTGTAGCCACACTTGTGAGGATCTTCATGAGGTAGTCGGTCAGGTCCTGGCCAGCCAGGTCGAAATGCGGGATGGCGTGGAGAAAGGGATAGCCCTCGTAAATGGGCACTGTGTGGGTGACCGCCTCTCCAGAGTCCATGACAGTGCCAGTGGTGCACCCGGATACACAGAGGGACAGCACGGCCTGGATAGCCACAAACATGGCTGAGGGTGTTGAAGATCTCAAACATGATCTCATCCATCTTCTCTCTGTTGGCCTTGAGGTTCAGTGGTGCCTTGGTCAGCAGTGCCGGGTGCTTCTCTGGGGCCATGCACAGCTCGTTGTGGAAGGCGTGGTGCCACATCTTCTCCATATTGTTCCAGTTGGTGACAATGTGCTGCTCAAGGGGGTAACCCAGGGTCAGGATGGGCCTCGTTGCCCATGTAGGAGTCCTTTTAGCCCATGCCCGCCATCACGCCCTAGCGCCGGGGGCACCTGATGATGGAGGGAAACATGGCGGGTGGGCATCGTCCCCATGTCCCCAGCAAAGCCAGCTTTGCATTCGCCAGAGCCATTGTCACTGACTGAGCGCTTGGACCTCTTCTTCCTTTTCAGCTGGCAGAGGAGAGGGGCAGGGGAGTGGTGGGAGAGCAGGTGCGTGGGTTGGCGGTGGCGACTAGGCTGGTGTTCCGCTACATCTCCCACCTAGCTGTTGTTAATTGTTAGAATTTGAAGAGAAATGGATATAATTTAATCTTCTGTTTGTTTTTTAAACTGTTTTCTCCTTGAGACTTAAAAACAGGCATTTAAGCATCTTCTTTCTACGTTACCAATTACTTCGTTCACGGTTGGTTATTGCAAAGTTATTTGGCACACAGAACAGCAATTTTGAAATCATGTCATTTAAAAAAATGTTTCTAACTAAAGGAACATACTTTTATTTAAAATGCATACTTAAACATTTATTTTTTTAACTAGAATTGTTATCATTAGTAGATAAGAAATAAGTAGAACCTAGAAGTATAAATGTATCAGCTTATGTTTTAAATTGGTCCCTCAAGAAGTTGAAGTTTTAGTTGGAGAGAAAACATACGTATACCTACAAAATTAATTGCTTCTATAAGAAAGCATATTAGCTATCATATAAGTGATTTCAGAATTCAGGGATATATCTGCCACTTTAAAAATGGCTAGATTTTCATTTGGCTTTTTAGTATGTGCATTCTCCATAAAGCAGCCGTTACTCACTGTGGGTGTCTGCTTTAAACTTACCTGAACCAATGAATTTTATAACCCATAAGCTGGAAAAAAAAAAAGGCTAAATAGTGTCACTTATCAGATAAAAGTAGGTCTGGCTTCTCTTCTCCTCTCCTTTCCCCTCTCTCCTTTCTCCTCTCTTCTCTCTTATTTTTTTGAGATAGAGTCTCCCTCTTGTTGCCCAGGCTGGAGTGCAATGGTGCGATCTCAGCTCACTGCAACTTCTGCCTCCCAGGTTCAACCTACCTCAGCCTCCCAAGTAACTGGGACTACAGGCATGTGCCACCACACCCAGCTAACTTTTGTATTTTTAGTAGAGATGAGGTTTCACCATGTTGGTCAGGCTGGTCTCAAACTCCTGACCTCAGGTGATCCACCTACCTTCGCCTTCCAAAATGCTTGGATTATAGATGTGAGCCATCACACCCAGCCTGGCTTCTTAGAAATGAATGTTCAAGATAACCAGTGGCTTAAATGAGAGAAAAGTTTATTTTCTCCTCAAGAATTCAGAGGTTGGGCTGGGCACAGTGGCTCACACCTTTAATCCCAGCACTTTGGGGGGCTGAGGTGGGGTGGAGGGGGGAATCCCCTGATTTCTGGAGTTTGAGACCAGCCTGACCAACATGGAGAAACCCTGTCTTTAATAAAAATACAAAAAATTAGCTGGGCATGGTGGCACATGCCTGTAGTCCCAGCTATTTAAGAGGCTGAGTCAGGAGAATTGCTTGAACCCAGGAGGCAGAGGTTTCAGTGAGCCAAGACTGTGCCGCTGCACTCTTGCCTGGGTGACACAGCAAGACTCTGTGTCAAAAAAAAAAAAAAAAAAAGCCTGGGTGGGGTGGCTTATGTCTTTCATCCCAGCACTTTGGGAGGCTGAGGCAGGCAGATCACCTGAGGTTGGGAGTTCAAGACCAGCCTGACCAACATGGAGAAACCCCGTCTCCATTAAAAATACAAAAAATTAGCCGGGCATGGTAGTGCATGCCTGTAATCCCAGCTACTCAGGAGGCTGAGGCAAGAGAATCACTTGAAACTTGGAGGCAGAGGTTTCAGTGAGCTGAGATCATGCCATTGCACTCCAGCCTGGGCAACAAGAGTGAAACTTCATCTCAAAAAAAAAAAAAGAGGTAATTCAAAGGTTGGCTGTCTGGGGCTGTAGGCAGTGCCATGTCTTCCAGGACCCAGCTCCTTCCATCTCCCCAGCACTGGCTTGCTTTCTCAAGGCCCCCGTGTTGCCCTAGATGGCTGCTGTGGCACCAGAACTTATGTTCTCTTCTAGGCAGCAGGAAGAAGAGGAGATGAGGAAGACAAAAAGAGCTTTCCTTGGAAGTTTTATTCAGTAGTTATCTCTTTGACCAGTGCATAATCACATGACCACACTAAGCTGCAAAGGGTCGGGGAGGCTGGGAAGTATAGTCTGTTAGTTGGGTATTCTGGGACCCCAGATAATTATGTGAGTTTCATTACTACGGAATAAATGGAGAATGTTCGCCGAACTGGCAGTCTTTGCCACAGTCACCTTCATCTTAGCCTTGAGCCTCCTTCTCTGCATCCTTGACCTTCATCCCTTTCTTGTCCATGTCCTGGCATAGGAAGTGCTCCATCAGTCCTTGCGGAATACGTTTCTGTGCTTTGCCCATCTCTAGCCCCATCTCTGGGCTCACCCCATCCCCACATCTCATTCATTCTCTGACACTAGTCAGAGCCTTATCCCATATCTGAATCAATGATGTCATCACCACCCAAAGAAGGGAGGGAATTCAGCTGGGGTGAGGCTTCTCAGATAGCCATGTGTGACAGGAAACCTAGAGAAGGGATGAGACTGAGGAACAAGATCTGGCCAGAAAGATCTAGAGTCAGAAATATCCATTCCAACATCTCTCAGTAATTTTGTTTAAAAATCTGTGTCAGAATGACCATGTTAAAATATCTGTTTTCTGTAAAAATGAAAACTACAAGCATATTTTATTAATGTAAAGATAGGATGTATTCAGTTTAGAAAAAACAGAAAATACAGATCAGAAAGGAAGCAAACAAGGAAAAGATAAAAAGCATGTATTATTCTCACCAGTTTTCACCATGGGGGGGTGTTTCCTTTCCGATCTTTACATGTATAAAATTGATCCATGCAGAGTTTGTGGAAGGATATATGGGCTTGTACTATTTATAACATTTTGAACTTGTGAAGCCTTATTTTAAAAGTTCTATTTTGTCACTCAGTTCAGCTTTACCTTTTATGAAAATTGTTAAGGAACTTGACAGCCTTTCTATGTAAATTCTGCCTTGTTAATGATGGAAAACTACAGTGCAGTGGGCAAAAGGCACGGAGCAGGAGAGAGCACAAGTTCATCAAGAGATCTGGGTCATTCGTAGACTGAATAATAAGCAAGGAAGGTCTTAGGTAATCCAGAATGGGGTGGACGAACTTCACAGAACCATCAAGGAGGGCGGGGGTGCCACAGCGAAAGCTTGAGGTCTTCAGTCTAAAGGCTGACTGTGAAACTTAGCATCCTTTGCTGTAAAATGACAATTGAGAACTCCTAATTCAGAAACAGTTGCTACAAGTAGATCAAATAAGATATGTGAAGCATTATTTAACCCACAAATTACTAATTAACTATGTATTTAAAAAGCAACACTTGGCCAGGCACAGTGGCTCATGTCTGTAATCCCAGCACTTTGGGAGACCAAGGCAGGTGGATCATGTGAGGTCATGAGTTCAAGACCAGCCTGGCGAACATGGTAAAACATCATCTCTGCTAAAAATACAAAAATTAGCTGGGCATGGTGGCGGGTGCCTGTAATTCTAGCTACTCGAGAGGCTGAGGCAGGAGAATTGCTTGAACCCAGGAGGCAGAGGTTGCTGTGAGCTGAGATCGTGCCATTGCACTCCAGCCTGGGTGACAAGAGCAAAACTGTCTCAAAACAAAAACAAAAAAAAAAGCAACACTTATAAGCTATTAGAGCTGAAGGATTTTTTTAATAACATCTAGTCCATATGCCTTTTAATGTTGAGGAAATGGAGACGCATTGTTTTCTTGCATTAACGTACTTCTGTTGAGAATGGGAAATGCTTTTTATACTCAGCAGCTGTAAGTTTGCACTGAGATAATGACAATGAATTGTTTTCCAGGTACAATATAGCTGTGAAAGTTGTACCTTGCACAACCAAAGGCATTCGCCAGAGGCCCGTGGGACTGGGCATTTGGTTTCCAGTCCATTTGCCAAACTCTGTGCCTTCAGAGCCGTGTCTTCTCTTAGAGCTGCCTTTCCTTAATTTGCCTGAAGGTACCATATGGTACTGTGAATGCTCAGTCTTTATCCATGGGGTTCTTGACCAGTTATCCCTGGCTGATAGCAGTGCTGCTATTCTGGGCCCCAGCGCCTTGGGAATAAATGTCATTTCTGGGAAACCAGTTGCTGTTCTCTCGCCCTTTGGTTAGGAAGTGGTCAGTGTCTGCAGATGGGAGATCACCAGTCTTCCCTTTTACCTCCCATCTCGACCATATTTTCCTCACTGGAAGCAAAGGAAGTTATTGGCAGCAAACTTTGCACAAGCAGGTATTCTTCCTCTAAGGTTTTAGGCATGAAACCTATGAAATGCTTGGTTTCCACCCTCCATGTTCCCTTATCAGAGCGGTGATCTGATAGCCTCAGACCTGTTGCACTGACACAGAGGCGTTACACCCACCTCCTGTCCTTACCTTAGTTCACCTGCGCTCTGGTTCCTTTGTCCCTTGGTCTAACTCAGCCCGACTCTGGACCTTAAAGATCCTTTTCACCTACTCAGAGCATGGCCAGTGGTGGTATCAGGCTAGGCACTCCCGTGCTCCAGTCAGTGGCGGGCCCCTAGCTGCAGCTCAACAGCCAGCGCTCTCATGCTTTCAGTTGTTTCTCGATTAAACTTAAAAACAAGGCCTAGAACTTCCAGACAGCATCATAAGGTTTGATTTGTTTGCAGGCTCCTTGTCCTTTCCGGCTACTTTCTGCCTCCCCTAGGCTGCCAGAGTTCTGAAATAACTGACTGGAGATACCTGTCGCGGTGTTTCCTTCTCTCTTTTTCATCCCTAGGATGCTTATAAATTCCTTTTTTTTTCTTTTGAGACAGAGTCTCACTCTGTCACCCAGGCTGGAGTGCAGTGGTGTACTCTTGGCTCACTGCAACCTCCGCCTCCGGGGTTCAAGACATTCTCCTGCCTCAGCCTCCTGAGTAGCTGGGATTACAGGTGTCTGGCACCACGCGCAGCTAATTATTGTATTTTTAGTAGAGATGGGGTTTCACCATGTTGGCCAGGCTGGTCTCGAACTCCCGACCTCAGGTGATCCACCCACTTTGGCCTCCCAGAGTGCTGGGATTACAGGGGTGATCCACTGTGCCTGGCCAACACTTATAAATTTCTAAGAGTACTGCAGGGCTTCTGGAAACGGGTAAGGAAGAGTCTTACCTTCCCAAAGGTTTTATCCACACATCCTCTGTGTGGAGGGAGGAGGAATAAAGTGGGGTGGGTGGGAGAGAATGGTGTGAACTGGAACTAAAATCTAGTTTACTACAACATACCAACTGGCAACTCACCAGAGAATTCTGACACCACGTTAGGAAATCTTATCTAGGTGTTTTAAACATGACCTTGTGTGCTTCCTCCTGGGAGCCTTTGTTACTGTTTGAAATAACAAGCACTTGGAGTGCAGTTCCACGTCTGGACTACCTTGTACTGGTTCTTCAGCCTCGAGCAAACCAGTTGACTTTTTTTGAACCTCAATTCTGTCGTCTAATGCAGAGATGATAATACTGTCTAAGTTGTGAAGGTCACACTGAGAAAGTACCAGGCAAAAATAAAGTGCTTATATTAACTAAATTCAATTCAATGTAAGACGCTTATGATTGTATTTAATAAGATGCACAAGTATTTTAATATCACTAAGGAAAAAAATGCTGTCAGCTAAGCCAAAATACATCCCTTTCTTCTCATTTAAGAGTTTTAAACAAATTGAAAGAGATGGAGGAGGTGCTTAGACAGATTTTTATCGTGGATCATTCTTGCGCACATGTAAAAACGAACGTATAATTGACATATATTAAGGTATTCCTAAATTTTCTTCCTGCCCAATAACTTGTCAGTGCATTTACTGATACCTGAGGCTTTTCCAGATATTGCCTGTGTCACCATGAGCTTGGGGGAGGTGGCGTTCCTTAGGACAGATATTGCCTGTGTGCCACCATGAGCTTGGGGGAGGCGGCGTTTCTTAGGACAGATATTGCCTGTGTGCCACCATGAGCTTGAGGGAGGCGGCGTGTATGCCACCATGAGCTTGGGGGAGGCAGTGTTTCTTAGGACATATATTGCCTCTGTGCCACCATGAGCTTGGGCGAGGCGGCGTTTCTTAGGAGGGTGCTTTATGTTGTCTTCGGGATGTTCTTCCAAGCCTCTGACCCCACTTCTGCACATCTGATGTGCATGCATAAGGAGTGCCACCCACTTCCTGCCTGGCACATGGCCTTCTGCAACTCTAGGACATCCTGATATCAGAAATGGTAAAATGTAAAAATATTTATGTGTTAGAATTAATGAAATAGAGCCTGGGCATGATGGCTCACGCCTGTAATCTTTGCAAGGCCGAGACAGGCAGATCACTTGAGGCCAGAAGTTTGAAACCAGCCTGGCCAACGTGGCAAAACCTCATCTCTACTAAAAATATAAAAATTAGCTGGGTGTGGTAGTACATGCTTGTAGTGCCACCTATTCAGAGGCTGAGACACGAGACTCACTTGAACCCAGGAGGCAGAGGTTGCAGTGAGCCGAGATTGCACCACTGCACTTCAGCCTGGATGACAGTGCAAGACTCTGTCTCAAAAAAAAAAAAGAAAGAATTTATGAAATATGGTAGTATGATTTATTCCATCATAATTGCATAGTTTTAGCTTTGAGAGCCTGTATATAAAAGCAGACAATGGCCAGATCAAACATAAAATAGAATTTTGGCCAACAATCCACAGCCCAGGACACCAGTCCCTTATCTGCAATAAGCAGCCTAGGAAGCCAGACTGCTCTAAGTCACACTTTCAGGAAGTCAAATTGATATTGCAAAAAACAATCCTGGAAGCTACACAGTTACTTCTGTAACAATCAGCCCTCAATGACCAGGACTTGATTAATAACTAGTGGCTACCTTCATTTTAATCCCTTCTTCCAACTTTGGGCCAGTCAGAGAAAGCCAGACATGCCTCCTTAACCAACCACATAGGATGCCCCATATCTAGTGAGCTGCCTGCAGCCCCCCCAGCAACAGCCTCCAATTAGAGCACACCTGGGGCTTTCCCTTTCTCCACTCTAAAGCTTTCCCACTCCTCTGCCTGTCTTCGAGTGTCTGCCAAACACAAGTGATGGGGGCTGACTGCCTTGCTATAACAAGCTCTGAAGGAATAGCCTTTGCGTTTCTCATTTGGTCGGTCTTTGTTTATTTCCACAGCTTGTAAGGAGAGTGAGCCTAAAACTGCTTGGCTCTTCTTAGAAGCTCTACTGGCTATTTGAACAAACTCTGGGTGAACCAGATGCCTAGGATGTGGCTCTGTGATGTGACCAGGACAGGCTTCCCACCGACATGAATGAATGATAGAAATAATTTTGGATGTTTCCACATTTACCTATTTTCTTCCTTCCTCTTTTCTGTTTTTCCTTTGAAGTTCTTGAGGCCAAATCTGGTTCCTGAAAAACGTCAAAGAAAGCTTGCAGCAAACGCTCTTCAGGGCTGCCTCAGAAGCCGGGCGTCACCCACCGTGCGGTGCAGAATGGCGGCCCCTACAGGTGTGCTCTCCTCATTGCTGCTGCTGCTGACAATTGCAGGTAAACCACTACCCTGGAGATACCTGTGTTGGGCATGAGCTTCTTGTCTATGTAAGCAACTCAGATCCACCTGACGTGAAGGTGCTGTTGGTTTGCTTTGCAGCAGAATTCTTTTACATGTGAAAGCATGAAAGGCAGACCTCATGCATGAGTGGTTTTCTGTAAACAGGAATTTAAATATTATTATCATGACTGTTTCATGAGAAAATAATCACATTTCATATATACTAGGAAAACTTTATATTTGTTTATTGAGAAGAATTACATACTAGATCTGACTGTATGTAACAGTTTTCCTGGTCATATCACCACCCTTAATCCCTTAGATCTGACTGGAAAGGCCAGACTTTCTTTTGTCAGAAATCTTTATTTTTACTCTACTCACTGCTTATGGTAGATACACTCATGGCAAAACATCACTGGTCAGCATCGTTTATGGTGATCCATGGCTAGGCTGGTCCAGCTCAGCCCATCTGAGCGTACCAAGGATTAAGGGTGGTGATATGACCAGGAAAACTGTTACGTACAGTTTGACGAAGTGAAACAAAGCCATAGTGAAGATGACCTTAGAGAGACCCTTGTTTATTTTATTTTTTATTTTTTGAGACAGAGTCTCACTCTGTCGCCCAGGCTGGAGTGCAGTGGGGTGATCTCAGCTCACTGCAACCTCTGCCCCACCAGGTTCAAGCGATTCTCCTGCCTCAGCCTCCCGAGTAGCTGGGATTACAGTGCCTGCCACCTGCCTGGCTCATTTTTGTATTTTTAGTAGAGATGGGGTTTCACCATCTCAGCCAGGCTGGTCTTGAACTTCTGACCTCGTGATCCACCCACCTCAGCCTCTCAACATGCTGAGATCACAGGTGTGAGCCACCGCACCTGGCCGAGAGACCCTTGTTAAAATGCGGTTTCTCATGCCACACTCCAGACCTACTGGATTAGAACTCCTGGGTGTGGCTCAGGGATCTGGGTTTTCAGCAGCACCTGGAGATGATTTAGAAGCACTCAAGTTTTGGGCAGCACCATCTTACGTGGTGTGAGGGCCACTCCAGACAGTCCTGCCACTGGAAAAGCCCTGCCGTGACTGGCAGGTCACTTCCTCCACCACCCAGCTTACTAAACTCACCGCTGCTTAGCGTGTAAGACAAAATGTCCCCTTATTTCATGTTTAATATGCTCTGGAAAATACCTTCATTCATGTTTTAGATTATGTCATTAATGTTTAGAGACCCATTTTTTTCCTTGCAAATCTCTACTTTTTCATTCCTTTTGCCTTTTTCTTATGAGGTGGTATTCTCCGTTGATTCAAAATATCAGTTCCTGAGTTATGGCATCCCAATAAATATTATTTGCAATGTGCTCATCTTCCATCTTTTTTTGTGGGGGGTCAGTTGGCAGAACTAGCTGAGGCTTTATTTTGCAAAAAAACCCAATTGAATTGTTTTGTAGCTAGAGGCATAGGCAAGGGGGAGTGAGCTCCCCTGTGGGTGGGCTGAGGGAAGGGCTGAGCCTCAGGTGGGTCTCCTGTCCCCTATGTTCCCCTGCACAGCAGCTTCCCCCACTGGCTCTGTGGCAGCCACAGGAGGGGGTGGGCTGGGAGGGGCTGCTGTGGCCATTCACTTGGGCAGGCATCAGAGGACTCAGACACCAGCTTTTTATCATGGGTCTCGATCTTCTTCACAACCATGGCCCTGAAGGAGCTGGTGCGGCTGAAGGAGCTGGAGCACCCACCAGAGCCAAAGCTGGAGCCCAGGCTGTAGCTGAGGCCAGGGCTTGTGAGGCCCCCATAGGCTGAGCTTAGTTCATCTGAGTAGCCACTACTGGCCTTCATACAGAAACCCATGTTCTGCATCGCAGACTCCAGCCAGCTTCCCTCATCCTCCAGCAGCTTCCTGCAGGTGACAATCTCGATGTCCAGGTTGGCTTGATCATCAGCTCCTGGTACTCAAACAGCTGCTGTGCCATGTCCTGCGTGGCTGCTGCAGGGCAACCTCTAGCTGGGACAGCTTGGCACTGGCATCCTTAATGGCTCCCTATGCTGCTTGGCATCCACAATGGTGCCTTTTAGGGAAGCCCTCTGGCCTTTGAGGCCCTCAGTCTCAGCCTGGAGCCAGCTGCTGTTCTGGTTCATCTCAGGGATCTCTGTCTTTGCACGATGCGGTCATCCTTGTGCTTCCCAGCCAGCACCTGCATCTCCTCATACTTGGTCTGATGCAGGCTCTCAGCCCCACCCTGGCTGCGGTTGGTGATCTCTTTGCACTGGGCCTTGACCTCAGCAATGTTGCTGTCTATGTCCAGGGAGCAGCTGTTGTCCATGGACAGCACCACGAATGTGTCTGACACCTGGGACTGCAGCTCCCGGATCTCCCCTTTATGCAGCTGCCTGAGGAAGTTGCTCTCATCATTCAGCCCCTCTAGAAAAGACTCCAGCTCTACCTTGTTCATGTAAGCTTCATCCACGTCCTTCTTGATGAGGACAAATTCATTCTCCATCTCTAAAATTATTTGTGGTTCTTTTTTTTTCTTTGGAGATGGAGTCTCACTTGGTCATCCAGGCTGGAGTATAATGGCATGATCTTGGCTCACTGCAACCTCTGCTTCCTGGATTCAAGCAATTCTCCTGTTTCAGCCTCCTGAGAAGCTGGAATTACAGGCACCCACCACCATGACCAGCCAGTTTTTGTATTTTTAGTAGAGACAGGGTTTCACCATGTTGGTCCAGCTGGTCTCAAACTCCTGTCCTCAGGTGATCCACCAGCCTTGGCCTCCCAAAGTGCTGGGATTACAGGTGTAAGCCACTGTGCCCAGCCTTCCGTAAAATTATTGATCTTGTCCTTGTACTTGTTCTTGAAGTCCTCCACCAGCCCTGGCATGTTGCCAAACTCAGCCTCCAGCTTCAGCTTTTCCTGGCCCAGCGTGTCCAGCTGCTGCCAAAGGTTGATGTAGCTCTCAAACATGCGGTCCGCGTTCATCTGAGCCATCTTCTGCTGCTGCAGGAGACTCCACCTGGTCTCCAGCATCTTGTTCTCCTGCTCCAGGAACCATACCTTCTGGATAAAGAAGGCAAACTTGTTGAGGGTCTTGAACGCTCCTTCTTCTGGGTGCACATGGCCTGGATATTCGATTCACCTCCAGCTTAAGGGGGCTCAGCAGGCTCTCATTGACTGTGATGTCTTCCATACCACTGGCCCCACCATAGCCTCCACCCAGACCCATACTGGTTCCCGGGCCACCTTGGAAGCTGCTACTCCTGCCCACTCTAGAGAAGGTCAAGGAGCTGATGCAGGCACTGGGCCCACTTGTGTAGGCCCAGGGACCAGAGGCAGACACCTTGTAGGACTTCTGGGTCACCTTGATGAACATGGTGGAGGCAGGAGGGTCGAACCAGGTGGAGATTCAAGAAGGTGCAGGTGCTTTTTTTGTTTTCTGAGATAGGGTCTTGCTCTG
Source organism: Saguinus oedipus (assembly GCA_031835075.1). Taxonomy (NCBI): domain Eukaryota; kingdom Metazoa; phylum Chordata; class Mammalia; order Primates; family Cebidae; genus Saguinus; species Saguinus oedipus. Next base: position 3,593,520 of record CM063172.1, on the reverse strand, counting down.
TCACCTGGGCTGGAGTGCAGTGGTGTCATCATGGCTCACTACAGCCTCAACCTCTTGGGCTTAAGTAGTCCTCCCATATTGGCCTCCCAAAGTGCTGGGATTATAGGTATGAGCCATCAAACTCAGCCTTCTCTATCTTTTTTACCTTTGTAAATGCTAAACAGTGACTTTATTAATTTGTCAACAATCATCAAGTAACTACTATGCCCACAGATCAGGCTAGGATTTACAGAGCATACAGACACGGGTGACAGGTTCCCTGGTCTCTAGTTTGATAGTTCTTAAAGAGCTTCCTTGAGTGTGTCTAATAGATTCTGAAGTAATTACGGCAACTTGGACCAAATAAAGAATGATTTAGTTGTTGGGAGCCCCACCTTCTCAAACAACTTTAGCCTTAAGATCTTTGCTTTTAAGTTATGTGTATTGAAACAGCCCCATTCAGGTGATCTTTTGCAGAACAAAGGACTGGTGCCCACCAGAGGTGTGCCCAGGAATCTGCCACCTCCAGCTGCACTCAACACTGCCCTAAGCTTTGAGTTGAAGGCGTCTGCCAGACAGAGGTCTCCTTGCCTCTGTGACGGTTTGCTTTCCTGTCAATTGATCCATCTATCCAATTAAAAATAGCCTATGAGGCTTTAAAAAAAATCAATTAACAACAACAATGCAACAAAGACATGATGCTAATTTGTGAAGTAAGTCTGTGTAATTGAATTTTATGTGAGGAGCAAAGTATTATAAATAATATAAGTAAGAGGAGTGAAACTATATGAAGAGAGAACAAATGGATGGAAGGGTGCATGGACAGGTGTGGGAATCTCTGGATGGATGAGTGGGTGGATGTGTGGAGGGATGGAGGGATGAGTGGATGGATGGATGAGTGGGTGGATGCATGGAGGGATGGAGGGATGGATGGATGAGTAGAAAGGTTGAAGATTGGAAAGATGGATGGATGACTGGATGCGTTGAGGGATGGAGGGATGGATGGATGGATGAGTGGGTAGATGTGTGGAGGGATGGATGGATGAGTGGAAAGGTAGAAGCTTAGAAAGATGGATGGATGACTGGCTGGATGTGTTGAGGGATGGAGGGATAGATGGATGGATGGATGAGTGGGTGGATATGTGGAGGGATGGATGGATGAGTGGAAAGGTAGAAGATTAGAAAGATGGATAAATGACTGGGTGGATGCATTGAGGGATGGAAGGATAGATGGATGGATGGATGAGTGGGTGGATGTGTGGAGGGATGGATGGATGAGTGGAAAAGTAGAAGATTGGAAAGATGGATGGATGACTGGGTGGATACGTGGAGGGATGGAGGGATGGATGAGTGGGTGGATGCCTGGAGGGATGGAGGGATGGATGGATGAGTGGGTAGATGCGTGGAGGGATGGAGGGATAGATGGATGAGTGGAAAGGTAGAAGATTAGAAAGATAGATGGATGAGTGGGTGGATGTGTGGAGGGATGGAGGGATAGATGGATGGATGGGTGGGTGGATGCGTGGACAGATGGAGGGATTTAGGGATAGATGGATGAATGGGTGGAAAGGTAGATGATTAGAAAGACAGATGGATGGGTGGGTGGAAAGATGGATGGGTATGTGGGTGAAAGGACAGATAGATGGATGGGTAGGAAGGTGGAAGAATAGGAGGATAGATGGATGGGAGAATGAATGGAAGGACTAGTGGATAGAGGATGAATGAGTGTGTGGGAAGGTAGAAGGATGAATGTTTGCATGGATGGTTTGATGGATTGACTGTAAGATCATGCGGTGATCTTTCTGTGGGAAATGCTGATTGTTGATTTGCTTGCCAGACTGGCCAGGGATTGAGAAGACTCCCTTTTCCTGGTTTCTTCAGCTGGAGGTGCTTCCCTGTGCTGTGCCTCTCCCTCATTAGAAACTGCTTTATTTTCAGGTTGTGCCTGTAAGCAGTGCAGTGAGGGGAGGACGTATTCCAATGCAGTCATTTCACCGAACCTGGAAACCACCAGAATCATGCGGGTGTCTCACACCTTCCCTGTGGTAGACTGCACGGCCGCGTGCTGTGACCTGCCCAGCTGTGACCTGGCTTGGTGGTTGGAGGGCCGCTGCTACCTGGTGAGCTGCCCCCATAAAGAGAACTGTGAGCCCAAGAAGATGGGCCTGATCAGGTCTTACCTCACGTTTGTGCTCAGGCCTGTTCAGAGGCCTGCACAGCTGCTGGACTATGGGGACATGATGCTGAATAGGGGCTCCCCTTTGGGGACCTGGGGAGACTCACCAGAGGATATCAGAAAGGACTTGCCCTTTCTAGGCAAAGATCGGGGCCTAGAGGAGATGTCTGAGTACTCAGCTGACTACCGCGAGCTGGAGAAGGACCTCTTGCAACCCAGTGGCAAGCAGGAGCCCAGAGAAGGTGCTGAGTACCCAGACTGGGGCCTGCTTCCGGGCAACGAGGGGGGCTTCAACTCCTCTGCTGGAGATGGCCCCGTGGTGCCAGCGGAGAAGCAGCAGGAACCTGAGCTCCATCACCTGAATGAGTCTGCTTTAACCCATGCCCCGAAACTCCCTGAGAGAAGTGTGTTGCTTCCCTTGGCGACCACTCCGTCTTCAGGAGAGGTGTTGGAGAAACAAAAGGCTTCTCAGCTCCAGGGACAATCCAGCAGCAGCTCTGGAGAAGAGGTGGGTGTGTTCAGGATGTGCTTGCGGGTGGGAAGGGTTGAGTAAGGCAGACCGCAGGAGGGGCTGGGTTTCAGGAGCTGTATAGCCTAAGGAGGGTCCTCCTAATGGCCCCTGTCTCAGGTGTGGCAAGCAAGATGACTGTCTCTCAGAGATTTCTAGGAGGCAGAACATCTTGTTCCTTTGCTATGCCTCAATGGCCAGGCTGTTAAAAAGAACAAACAGTCCTGCCTTCAGGAGTCAGCCTGCTCTCATGACTTAGCACTTCTCCCTAGAGATGCCTCTACCAATACTTGAGAGAGATGGTATCTCCGTCCCTGGAGCCAGCACGCACACCCACCCACTAGGCTTTGAAAATCACCCTAGTCGGTTTCTTCCAGACCGACCAGGTGCTCTGGCTGTGGGGAACACAAGTGTCATGAACAGTTGGATAGGACAAGAGAGATACGAAGGAGAGAACTTAAGCGCCATAAAAAGTTCCATGAAAAAGCTCAGGTTAAGAATGAGGTCACTGGAGTGGAACGGTTTCAAAAGCAGGTGGAGGCTGGGCGCGGTGGCTCACGCCTGTAATCCCAGCACTTTGGGAGGCCAAGGCGGGTGGATCACGAGGTCAAGAGATCGAGACCATCCTGGTCAACATGGTGAAACCCCGTCTCTACTAAAAATACAAAAAAAAATTAGCTGGGCATGGTGGTGCGTGCCTGTAATCCCAGCTACTCAGGAGGCTGAGGCAGGAGAATTGCCTGAACCCAGGAGGCGGAGGTTGCAGTGAGCCGAGATCGCGCCATTGCACTCCAGTCTGGGTAACGAGCGAAACTCCCATCTCAAAAAAAAGAAAAAAAAGAACAAAAGCAGGTGGAAAGCCCAAGTGTTAGGGCAGGAGGCCAGGGAGATGGAGAAGGACACGTGTGTGGCAAGCAGAGGGCAGCTGGAGAGCTCAGAGGCTGCTTGTTTGGATGCTGGTCAGGACTCGAGAATGTGGTCAGCATGTTGATCAGAGGAAGCTGAGGCCTACGTGGAAATGAAGTCAAAAAGGAACCTGGGAGTCCTTTAAGAATTTTTTAAAGGAAACGTTTTCCTTTTTAAAATTCCAGTGCTTATGTTAGAATAAGTGAGGAATGCTGGATTGAATTGACAGTACATCACAATCTCAACCATGAAAAATCACTAAAAAGGGTCTAGAAGTCATTTTTATGTGTGGGTTTTCTTTTCTTTTCTTTTCTTTTTGAGACAATCTTGCTCTGTCGCCCAGCCTGGAGTGCAGTGGCACAATCTTGGCTCACAGCCACCTCTGCCTCCCTGGTTCAACCTATTCTCCTGCGTCAGCCTCCCAAGTAGCTGTGACTATAGGCGTGCACCACCATGCCTGACTAAGTTTTGTATTTTTTAGTAGAGACGGGATTTTGCCATGTTGGCCACGCTGGCCTGGAACTCCTGACCTCAAGTGATCCACCAACCTCAGCCTCCCGTAGTGCTGGGATTACAGGCAAGAGCCATGGTGCCCAGCCAAGATTTAATCAGAAGATTTTTTTCTGCTTATATTTTTTGAACTCCAAAGTGTCTATATTTTTCTGTACTTGTAACTGGATTAAAATGAAAAAACTTTCCATTAAAAATAATCTGAAAGTATTAAAGATTAACCATATCTACTCATATCAGTAAATATTAATAAAATTTACCCTCTTTTATGCTGCCAAGTCATTTACTTCCTGGTTTATACAGATGGAACTCTCTGAAATCTAGCTCTATTAAAAATCCTTTGGCTCATTAGTTCTTTGATGTTGGTTTTGTTAAAAGATAATTATCTAAATAGGTGGAATTGTGAATTGTTTAGATATAAAATGAACATGTGTTAGAGATTTGATTCTACTCATTAATCACTAAGGGAACTATGAGATTATAATTATCCTAAAAGAAAACCTGAAGAACAGACATATTCATGGATTTTAAAATATATTGAAATGAATGTGCAAATAGAGACAAAACTGGGTTTTCTAGTGAGGAAAGGAGGGAGTTCAGTTGAACCTCTAGCAGGCAGGGGAGAATTTATATGTCTGGAGACAAGAAATATATTACATTGTTATCAGTGACCTGCAACTTACAGAGTTGTAAAAATAGCTCAAATACAAGAACGATGAAAGTCAGACAACCTGGAGGGGTATCCAGTAGATAATGTTTTTAATTTATTTTTACTTTATTTTAATTTTTTGAGACAGGGTCTCACTTTGTCACCCAGGCTGGAGTGCAGCGGCGCGATCTCAGCTCACTGCAGCCTCGACCTCCTGGGCTCAAGCAATCCTCCCACCTCAGCCCCACCAAGGTAGCTGGGACTACAAGCGTGTACCACCATACCTGGCTGATATTTTATATTTTTGTTAGATATGGGATTTCGCCATGTTGTCCAGGTTGCTCTCAGAGTCTGAGCTCAAGTGATCTGCCTGCCTTGGCCTCCCAAAGTGGTAGGACTACATATGTGAGCCACCTCGCCCTGCTGATGATATGCTGTCTTCCACTGAAATACAGAATTTCCTCTGAAGTACAAGAGATGTGTAGACAATCTCTGCATAAGTGTTCATAAAAAATAGATGCATAGTATAATAAGAAACCATATATTCAAGCCCAATACACTGATGTACAGCTGTGATCCCAAGTACTTGGGAGGCAGAGGTAGGAGAATTGCTTGGGCCTAAGAGTTCGAGACCAGCCTGGGCAAGATAGTGAGACCCCCCTCTCTTAAAACAAAAAGAAACAAAAGAAAGATTATTTCCTTGTGACACAGTGCCAAGTTTGGAATTCATGACATAAACTAAGATCTCTTCTCTCACCAAAAAAACAATGTATGTAAAATAGTTCAATTGTATTTGGTAAAGGTACCTAGAAAATGTAATGGGGAAAGAAAAGCTTTTTCAACAAATGGTGTTACGACAGCTGGATACTTACATGCAAAAGATTAAATTTAGACCCCTACTTCTTACCTTATTTTTTTAAAATTAATTCAAAATGGACCAATGATTTCAATATAAGTTAAAATTATAAAAGACATGGAAGAAAACTCAGCATAAATCTCTGTGAACTTGGGCTAAGCAGTTATTTCTTAGTACATCAAAAGCATAGGATTAAAATAGAAAAATGGTAAATTTGAATTAATCAAAAGTAGCAGCTTTTGTGTTTCAGATGACAACATCGAGAAAGAGAAGCTTTCTTGATGGGATAAATATACCGTAAATATTGTATACGCTGGATATATAAATAACTCCTACAACTTAATAATAAAAAGACAAATGGCCTAATTCAAACATGGGCAAAGGATCTGAATAGAATTTCTCCAAAGATCATAGAAGAATGGCCAACAAGCTCATGAAAAGATGCGGAGCACCACTCATCTTGAGGGGATGCAAAACCACAGTGAGATACCTCACCTCTACTAGATAGCTAGAGAAAAACTAAAAACAGATCGTAAGTGGTAATAAGGATGTCGAGATACTGGAACTCTCGTACACGGTTAGGGGGAACGTGAGATGTCGCAGCCACTTCGGTTTGTTTTTGTTTTTTGAGAGAGAGGGTCTTGTTCTGCACCCAGCTTGAAATGCCGCAGTGCTGCGTGGCTTCCTGCAGCCTTGAACCCCTGGGCTCAAGTGATTCTCTTGCCTCAGTCTCCTGAGTAGCTGGGACTATGTCGTGTGTACCACAAAGCCTAGCTAATTTTTTATTTTTATTTTTGTAGAGATAGAGTGTCACTCTGTTGCCAGCCTGGTCACAAACTCAAGTCCTTCCGCCTTGGCCTCCTAAAATGCTGGGATTATAGGTTTGAGCCACTATGCCTGGCCCTAGTGTAGCTGCAGTGGAAGATAGTCTTGCAGTTTTTTGAAACGTTGAATGCAGTTATCACATGACTCAGCAATTTCACTTCTGGGTATTTACACAAGAGAAACAAAACATGTCTATATAGAAACTTGTACATGAATATTCATAACAGCACTATGCATGAAATACTGCCATTGAATAGGACATCTATGAAAAAAATGAAGATCAAACTAGTAGAGGATAAAGGACATTTTTTGCAACCGTGTTTTCCAGTGGACAAGATTAGAGAAATCACCTAAAACAAGCTGTTTTAAAGTAAATGAGTAGAGAACATAGAAACGAGCCATTTGGGACTTTTACTGATGAGGCCCAGCCGAACTTGAAGGCTGAAGTGGGCGATGCTGTGCTCAGTGGCTTCCATAGAGGATCCATTTTCCTTTGGAGGGGTGTGTCAGAGAGGACCCTGTGTCCTGATGACTTACTGAAGAGTTCTGTGCTGGAGGTTGTGGGCGGATTACCGAATAGTGAAGGGAAGAACTGGCATCTGATTCCTGCCTGGAGACGCAGCATGCTGGAAGAGTGAATGTCATAGAGAAGAGCAGGACGAGGGTTTTCTTCCCCCTCGGCCATTTCTGGCTTAGTGGCCTCGACCCAAGTTACCTTAATTTCTCTGACCACTGCCTGCCTTCATTCCTTATTTCAGCTTGGCAGTAATTTTTCAGGACTTCATAAAACTAAAAACAAAAAACCAAACAAAAAAAAAACAACAAAAAAACCCTCAGTTTATCCCATGGGGCTTGCCGAGGCCCCAGTATTAAATGCTATGCACACATATTCTGCAGCCCTGGTTTGTAGTAACTCTAAATTTCATACTATTCTTAGAGCGTCACAGCTTAATCCATAGCACTCACTTCACAAACCCAGATGCCTGAAAACTCAGTTACATCAAACATCTTAATTTTGCATCGTGGACCCATTACCTGATTTTAAAATGTAGATCAACTGGTTTCTCTTAGTTTGATCATACAGCTTAATTTCATTATTTCATCTTTTTTTTTTTTTTTGCCTTGGTTCTGGAAATGCAGTTGCAGAAGGTTTCACAAGTTGCCCAGTAAATATCTGGAACCCAGTGGGAGCTCAGTTACTATTAGTGGTGACACCAGTGATCACACCTCCAAGCACAAAATTTATGCTGTATCATGGAAAGAGAAGTTGTCTTTTCAATTAGCACCAATGCCCCCTCTCTGATTTACATTTGGATTATAGCTTTTCTTTCTGTGCGTTTCTCACGTGCATGGCCTCTGTGGGTCTTCTGTATTCTTAGTCTAAGAATTTTACTTACCTGGCTCCACACAGTTACTGACTTTAAGTTTTACAAGATATTTTATTCTCACATTATGAGAATTTTCCCCCTGGCACACACTATTTAATTAAAAAACTTTATCTTGACTGACTCTGTAACTTTAAGTTATTGGTTATACATAATGGATACAATGAATAAAGATAATTTACTCTAGAAGCCTGTTGACTATTGAATTATTTGATTGTCTTCAATTGTTGCTTTAGTGGTTGTCTTAGTCAGCATGTGCTGCAGCGAAATACATTGTATTAGTCCATTCTCACACTGCTTTAAAGACACACCCAAGACTAGGTAATTTACAAAGGAAAGAGTTTTAATTGATGCACAGTTCTGGATGGCCTGGGAGGACCCAGGGAACTTGCAGTCATGGCAGCACAGGGAAATGGCAGATGCTTATAAAACCACCAGATCTCGTGAGAACTCACTATCGCAAGAACAGCATGGAGGAAGCCATCTCCATGTTCCAGTTTCCTCCATCTGGTCTATTCCTTGACACATGGGGATTATAATTCAAGATGAGATTTGGGTGGAGGCACAGAGCCATATCAACCGTCATCTGGGTGGCTTAACCGTGTGTAACTCACAGTTCTAACGTTCGGAGGTCTGAGATCAGAATGCCAGCAGAGTTGGGTTCTTGTGAGGGTTTCTTGGTTTGTGGGTAGTCATCTTTTTGTGACATGGAGGAAAGAGAACTAGCTAGCTGTCTCTCCTCTTCTTAGAAGGGCACTAGTCCCATTTATGAAGGCTTTACCCTCATAATCTCATTACTTCCCAAAGGCCCTACCTCCAAATACTACCACATTGAGGGTTAGGATTTCAACAAATGAATCTGTGGGGTAGGGTGGAGGTGTGGGGCAGAAACATTCAGTCCAGTGAACTCATTAGTTTAGGGGCTACTGTAAGTACTTTCTCATTCTTTATTTTGAGTGTTTGTGAGTTTACCTGAACTAATTGTCCAACCCGGAGTTGCCTTATATTCCTCGTAGATGGCAAAGAGTGTACTTGAGTTTTGGAATATTATTCATGGCATTTCAAACATTACTGAAGCTAATTTATGAAAAAGGTTGGTAACACTGAGTTTCTGGAAGAATTGAACTGTCGTTGTTGTTGTTTTGTAACTATTTATCTTCGTAATTGATCTCTTAGGTTCTAATGCCTTCCCATAGTCCTCCTCCAGCAAGCCTGGAGCTCAGCCCAGCCACCGTGGAGAAAAGCCCAGTGCTCACCGTCACCGCGGAGAGTACGGAGCACAGCTTCCCAACGCCTCCCACTGGCACAGCCCTCTCTGGGTCCACCCCATCTGAACGACCCATATCTCCTACCACTGCTCCCAGGACAGGTAACTTTTAAAAAATACAATTGGAAGAAACGTACTGCAGACAGGCTGTAGAATTTGGTCGTGACAGCTTTCAAAGTTGACTCATTCCCTCCAGGCACATTTTGAGCATTTGGCCAGAAACAGTGCTGCATACTGGGAACAAAAAGAGGAATAAGACATTGTCTTTTCCCTCAGGGACTCCATAGACCAGAAGAAGAGACTGACAGGTAAAGGGGTGGTTCTGATACACTGTGGTGAGTGCTGTAAGAGGCTGCTGTGGAGGCAGAGGGGCACCTTGACCCACTCAGAGGGCCCAGGGGAGCCTTTCCAGAGGAGATGATGCTAGGGTGGAGTGAGCCAGCAAAAATGGCATTGCTCTGTTGTTCAGGTTGCGGGAGCAACATGTTTAATGACAATAGTGATCGCTATATTTACTGAGCACCTGTAGAGTGCTTCATCCATCATCTCATTCATCGCCTATGCAAAAAAACAGAAGTTCAGGAGCTCATGGGATATTCTGGAAGAAGTGTAAGGGATTCAGTGTGGCTGGAACTGGAGTGGCAAGCAGGGCAGGAACTGGAAAGATCATGTATTTTATGCTAAAGATTCTGCACTTTACTGGATGGGTTTAGAGAATCCCTGAATGGTTTTAAGCAGGAAAGCAAAATGATCAGATTTGTATTAAGAAAATAGTGTTGGCCAGGCGTGGTGGCTCACACCTGTAATCCCAGCCTTTTGGGAGGCCCAGGCGGGTGGATCATGACGTCAGGAGTTCGAGACCAGCTTGGCCAACATGGTGAAACCCCATCTCTACAAAAAAATAAATAAATACATAAAAAAAACTGGGCATGGTGGTGCACACTTGTAATCCCACCTACTTGGGAAGTTGAGGAAGGAGAATTGCTTGAACTTGGAGGCAAAACTTGAGCGGAGACAGTGCCACTGTACTCCAGCCTGGGTGACAGAGAAAGACTCTGTCTCAAACAGTAAAAAATGAAAACAAAAGAAAAAGAAAATAGTGTGGAGTTGACTAAGTTGACTAGAGGCAACAAGATCCATGGAAAGGCTGTGGTGAATGGCTGCAGGAATGGAGGGAAAAAGTAGATTCAGGAGATCGCAAGGCAGCAGAATCACAAGGATTTGATGAGTGACTGAATGAACGTAAGGACGAAGGAAGAGGATGCTAAGACATATGAAAATACAGAACCGAAATTAGATGAGCAGCTGGGCTGAAGATAAAGGATTATGAGCCTTCATTGTGGAGGTGACAGTGGAAGGCATGGGGGACATAGAAGATCATCTCGGGAGACAGTGAGAGTGAGCTAAGGAGAGGCCTGAGTACTGGGACTTGAGGGACATCATTATATAAGGAGCTGACAGTGCATCAGGAGCCTGTAAAACTGATTGGGTAGTTGTGCCAGAGAGGTGGGAGATAAAGAGGAAAGCGAGAATCTGGGAAGAAAGGAGGGAGAGAGTTGTACAAGAGGAGGGTAAAACCACTTTCCATCTACCCTTCTAAGTTCTAGACTAGTGCCCCTTTAACAAAAGACAGAATAACAAGAGGAAAACAAAAGTTCATAACAGGTACATCTTACCTATACACGAGAGATACCCAGGGAAATGAGGAAATCTCAAAGAGGTGGCCTGGAACTCTGGCCTACGTCGCATCTTGAACTAAAACAAGAAAAGAAGGTTGTGGGGAAGCCAAGTGGCCAGAGGTGCCCAGAACAGCAAAGTAATCAAGAGTGGGGCTTACTCTGCAGATTCGTCAGGACTTCTCCACGGATGGGGATCCCCTGGGATTTAGTCACCCTTCTCCTCCTGGTATAGAAAGGGACATTGTTACAAATGTGGATTTCTGGCCAGGCGCGGTGACTCACGCCTATAATCCCAGCACTTTTGGAGGCTGAGGCGGGTGGATCACAAGGTCAAGAGATTGAGACCACCCCGTCCAACATGGTGAAACCCCGTCTCTACTAAAAATGCAAAAATTAGTGGGGTGTGGTGGTGCGCGCCTGTAGTCCCTGCTACTCGGGAGGCTGAGGCAGGAGAATCGCTTGAACCTGGGAGGTGGCGGTTACAATGAGCCAATCTTACAATGAGCCAAGATTGCGCCACTGTACTCCAGCCTGGGTGACAGTGAGACTCCGTCTCAAAAAAAAAAAAAAAAAAAAAAAACAACAACAACAAAAAATTAGCCAGGTGTGGTGGCATACACCTGTAATCCCAGCTACTTGGGAGGCTGAGGCAGGAGAATTGCTTGAACCCAGGAGGCGGAGGTTGCAGTGAGCTGAGATCACACCACTGCACTCCAGCCTGGGCAACAGAGAAAGACTCTGTCTCAAAACAAAACAAAACAAAACTCATGGGGATTTCCTTTGTAGATACCAGTTCCCCTTACAAAGGAGTAACTTCTGTTTTCAGAGCTCCTCTTTGCTGTTTCTCAAAAAAGAAAATCAGCTCAAAATAATTCATATATCAAAGAGTTATACTTTCAATAGCATAGTCTAGTCTGCAGTCTGAACCAAAAGTATCTGAGACAGGTCTCGTTAATTTAGAAAGTTTATTTTGGCAAGCATAAGAATGTACCAGGGACACAGCCTCAGGAGGTCCTGATGCCATGTACCCAAGGTGGTCAGGGTACAGCTTGCTTTTTTTTTGAGACAGAATCTTGCTCTGTCACCCAGGCTGGAGTGCAGTGATGTGACCTTGGCTCACTGCAACCTCTGCTTCTGAGGTTCAAGCAATTATCCTGCCTCAGCCTCCTGAGTAGCTGGGATTACCGGCACCCACCACCACGCCTGGCTCATTTTTGTATTTTTAGTAGAGACAAGGTTTCTCCGTGTTGGTCAGCCTCATCTTGAACTTCTGCCCTCAGGTGATCCGCCTGTCTCAGCCTCCCAAAGTGCTGGGATTACAGGTGTGAACCACTGTGCCTGACCACCTTGGTTTTATACGTTTTAGGGAGACATGACATCAATCAGCATGTGTGAGATGCACACTGGTTCAGTCCAGAAAGGCAGGGCAACCGGAAGCGGGTGTTTTAGGTCACAGGTAGGTAAGAGACAAAGGTTGCATTCTTTTGAATTTTTGATCAGCCTCTCACTGAACACACAATGTACTTGTGAGAGGGTGGAGAGGAATAGTCACTTATGCCTTGTCTGACTCAGTGAATCTGCATTTTTACATAAACAGTAGGGCAAAGAAAGCAATTAGATATGCATTTGTCTCAGGTGAGCAGAGGGACAACGGAGCCCTGTCCCTTGTCCTGCACCCGTGAAGATAAGCTATCAATTTACACGGCCAAGGTGAAATTCACCAAAACTGTTCTAGGGTAAAGATCTTGAGGCCCACAAGGAATTTTCTTGTGGGCCAGTTGTGAGGGAGTATGTAGCTTTTTTATGTTTGTAGTTACCTTATTTAGGAATAAAATGAGAGGCATGTTTGCCTGACACTCCTCCCAGCTTGACTCTTCCCTTTGGCTTAGTGATTTGGGGGTCCCGAGGTTTCTTTTCTCTTCACAAGTCATATTTTGGCTTAGTGTGTTCTGGGCTCCTGCAGTTCCAGAAAAGATGTGTCAAAACTCCAGGTGTTGCAAAGGCCATGGCGAGGATTGCAAAGCTTCCATTAGATTGTTCAATAAAGAAGTTACTAGAATATGTAAGACCTAAGGGTCCGTTTCCTGAGCTTTTCTGTGGGCAATGCATTTTGGAGATTACTCTCTCTAACTTCTCTATTTACTTTGATCCTGAGCTTCAGTTGACAGAAAGATAATAGTGGAAGAGAAGCTGTGTGGTCTATGGAAAAAGAAACTGGCCTGGGAGTTAGGCCCAGGATCTGTGCGTTTTAATAGAACCTATTGCATACAGTTGTAATGAGGATTAAATGAATTGGTCATTTTAAAGCCCTTGGGGCAATGCCTGGCACAGTTTAATCTGGTATATAAGTGTTTGTTGAAATAAATACCTTTAAATGGATTAAATAGTGGTGGGCCTATTGCTAATTATCCATAGCCTTGGACAACTTTGCCCTTCTAGGATTTAATCTCCCCATCTGTAACATGATAGTTTGCGTCAGTGTTCCTTCTAGGTCTATAGTGCCTGAGTTTCAGGGCAAAGACTCAGTGAAAGTGGCAAGAGAGGAGCCAGCAAAGCCACTGAGAGCCTCTGCAGCTGATCTAGGAGGACGCAAGGGATTGAGGCCTGAGGAGAGGAGGGGATTAAATGATTAAATGAGCAGCCTGTCCACTTCTCCTAGCAGGGGTCACTCTGCAGAGCACTCAGCTTTTTTTAAAAAAAAATCTTTGATTTTTCTCTATGTAGTATCTGGACATACCACAATATATTTTACAAGTGAAACTAACGTCTAGTGGACTCAAACCGATAGAATCGATGACTAGATCAATGTAATCCTGGTATAGAGAAAGTAAACAAGTATTGTTCTGAATGCTCACTTGGCGGATAAGCACTTTGGATAAGAGTTAATGTTCCTGCTGCTTAAGTTAAAATAGGCTTTTTATATTGAGGGCGACTGGATTTTGTTTTGGAAAGGTTCCAATTACAAGGCCATTAGCAGTGATTCATGAGAACCGAGTGGAGTAGGACTAAGCAGACAGAAACACTTAGGATTACAGTCAGTCTCTAACTAAAAATAGCTAACACCAGGGAGTCAAGAAAAGCTGGGAGCAAGAGAGAAAATGGACCCAATCCACAATTGTGTGAGACCTGTTTCATGCAACTCTTGTCACCCAATACAATGCTCAATTTGAATCATCATTTTTGTCACAGTGCCAACTCGTATATGTGGTTTAAAGCCCTGCGCTATAATATAGGGCACAGTTTGGTTTCTAGACAGGAAAAACGTGCCTTAGCTAAAATCTTATGAAGAACTGTTACAAAAGCATATGCTATTTTATATTATGGATACTAAAAACAGATCTATTGTAGAACGGTAATGCAACATCATTATGTTCTATAATTGCATGTATTATTTCTAATTAACTTTTAGTGAAAGAACTTACGGTATCGGCTGGAGATAACTTAATAATAACTTTTCCCGACAATGAAGTTGAACTGAAGGCCTTTGTTGCGCCGGCGCCACCTGTAGGTGAGAGTTTAACATTCCTCCCTCACCACTGGGAACTGGGTGTTCTCCCTCCGCAGGTTCTGACAGGCTATTTACGACGCGATTCTGTTTCACAGTGGAAGAGAAGCTGTGTGGTCTATGGAAAAAGAAACTGGCCTGGGAGTTAGGCCCAGGATCTGTGCGTTTTAATAGAACCTATTACATACAGTTGTAATGAGGACGACGTCACAAACAAAGGTGGAAGACAAGGCTTTGATTACCCTAAGCATCAACATTTGTTGAAACAGTTTAAAGTGGAGTAAGAGTCTAGGACATTAAATACAGTAAATATCGTCTAATTGGTCAGGATGGAAAGTAATAAATTTCTGATGGTGGAAAGCAGAGCAGGACAGGCTGCCACGTACCAGTTCTTGACCTGTGATAACCTGTAGAGCCTGGGAAGAACCCACTGGAATGAGGGGGAGTGGTGCGCACCCATAGGTTTGTTCGCAGTTGCCGTGGTGTTGACAGTCATGGCTCTGAGGTTCTCAGGATACCTCACACTAGTTGCTCAAAAAGATTTATTCACAGTGCTCTTTCTTCTACTTGTCCAGTCCTCTACCATTCAGTGAACATTTGACCTGGGACCTGTGGCCTGTCAAATGCATTGTTTTTAAGGTAGACTCATTCTTAAGGTGTTTGACTATTTCTCATTCAGGTTGGTTCCTTGATTCATTTTTTTTCTCCATAACATATCGGTCAAATTTTTATAAACAGAGATGATAATATTTTGCATTTGCATCTTAACCCTTTGAGATGAGTTCCCTTATACTTTACTAACATCTGAAGGTGGGAGACAGTTTCAACTTCACAGAGACATGTTTATACTCTGCTTTCATGTCCTTAAACAAACGCTTACAACAGATCAAATGAACTGAAGTCTCCTTGCCTTTTGTTAAAAAGAGAAAAGCACAGTGGATTATACTATGTTAAAACTGATATGGATCATCAGATGTAGCACCCTAGGAAAAAAAAAGTCATCAAATACTAATGGTTAAATTAGGGAGCTTTTTTTGTTTTTAACTTTATACATTAAAAAAATTCCTGTAAGTTGTATGCTTTTATAACAAAAAAAGAAATTTTATATTAAGAAGATACATGTTATTCTTTACCTGGCTAATAGTTAAAAATCAAGTTCCTAAGATGATAGCAAAACTGAGGGGATATAAACAAATAAAGAAAAAATATATAAGTTAAAGAAAAAAGAAAGTGGAGTTTAGTATATCTAAGGAAATCTGTGCTGATGGTTTTAAGGCCCTCTGCTCAGGTTACCCACTGCCCTCTCAGAATTTATAACTACTCATATTTATTTTTTGCTCTCAGAAACAACCTACAACTACGAATGGAGTTTAATAAGCCACCCCATAGACTACCGAGGTGAAATAAAACAAGGACGCATGCAAACTCTTACCCTCTCTCAAGTAAGTAACTGCAGACGGGTTGTGTTTGACAGCATAGCATAACGGCATAGAGCTCAGTTAATTAAGACAATCTTAGCTGTGGAACCCAAACGTCTTTCTTTCTTTCTTTTTCTTTTTTTTTGAGACGGAGTTTCGCTCGTTACCCAGACTGGAGTGCAATGGCACGATCTCGGCTCACCGCAACCTCCGCCTCCTGGGTTCAAGCAATTCTCCTGCCTCAGCCTCCTGAGTAGCTGGGATTACAGTCACATGCCACCATGCCCAACTAATTTTTGTATTTTTAGTAGCGACGGGGTTTCACCTTGTTGACCAGGATGGTCTCGATCTCTTGACCTCGTGATCCACCCTCCTCGGCCTCCCAAAGTGCTGGGATTATAGGCATGAGCCACCGTGCCTGGCCTCTTTTTTTTTTTTTTGAGACACTCTCACTCCGTTGTCCGTTGCCCAGGCTAGAGTGCAGTAGCTCAGTCAAGCTCACGGCAACCTCCGCCTCCTGGGTTCAAGTGATTTTCCTGCTTCAGCCTCCTGAGTAGCTGGGATTACAGGTGCACACCACCACGCCTGGCCATTTTTTTTTTTTTTTTTGTATTTTTAGTAGAGATGGGATTTTACCATGTTGGCCAGGCTGGTCTTGAACTCCTGGCTTCAAGTGATCTACCCTCCTTGGCCTCCCAAAGTGTTGGGATTACAGGCATGAGCCACCACGCCTGGCCATAAGTGTCTTTCTTATGGTAAGATCAAAAGAAGGCTATGAATGAATAAAGCTTCAACTGTGCAAGTAAGCAGGGAGATGGTTAAGAGGCATCGGACGGCTTTTCTTGATTTGAGTTCGTATATCTCAGCTTGGGGGAAAGAGTCTGGGTGTCCCACAGGCATTGCAGTGAAGTTAAAACCTGTTCTAACACCTGCTCTCCTTGCAGTGTTAAGTACATTCGACTTATCTCTGGTTCTCAATCAGGCACGTCTCTAGAGTTTCCAATAATTCCATCCCAGGTCACAGATCACCCTATCCCATATTGCTGTATGATACAAGCATTCACAAGAAACATGCCGTCTTTCTGGCCTGGGAGATTATATAAACTGACTTTGCGGATAGAGGTCTGGTTTCCTACCAGATGATTATGTTGGCTTCGTCTCCTGGGATCACACAGTTCATACACACACGTTTGAGAACTGCTGCCCTCTGCTGGTCCGTCTCACTTAGGCCTCTGCGAGGCCCTCTGCAGCGAAGCTAAAGGCCTGTCGAGGTGATCCTTAGTGTTCTGGAATGCATGCTTCAAACGTGGCAGCCTCTTGACAGATCCAGATGAGCCTCTGCTGAGCCGCTTCTCCATGCCGACTTTAAGAGTGTGGCTTCCGGGATATTTTAGCTTTTACTGGCTAATGGACCCATCCTAGCTTTTGCAAGTTGACTTGTGTAACTTTTCTTTATGTTACAGTTGTCTGTTGGACTTTATGTCTTCAAAGTCGCTGTTTCTAGTGAAAATGCCTTTGGAGAAGCATTTGTCAATGTCACTGTTAAGCCTGGTAAGCCCGGTTAGGAGAATATCCTCCAGTTGCACACATTTATCTCAATTTTTGGTGCCTGGATGACCGTCTGTCTGTCTGTCTAAGGAGAGAGAGAGAAAACCTATTTTACAGTAGACTATTGTAGAGAAAACATGCAAAGATTACAGTTTTGTTTTGTTGTGTTTTACTTTCTGTGTAACACTTAGTACTTGCTTGACAAGGTTATTGCTGGCTGCTCTTGAATGGTGGCCAATCTTCCTCAGCCCTCTCTAGCAGACAGTTACTCCATCTGCCCTAACTTCTGCCCACTCTCCACGAGTCAGCTTCACCTTCGGAGCAGGGGGCATGTTAAATACATTCAACGGAGCAACCAAGAGGTCAGAGGAAAATGTGTGCTCATCAGTCAGTGCATTCATGTGAATTAGAAACGGGTGGTTCTTGGGCTGGGCGGGCACAGCCCTGGCTTGGTGAGTAGAACGGGCTGGTTTTCAGCCTCCACTACCCCCTCACCTGTGCTGAGAGCACAACCTACACAATTGAGGTGAACCTCCCCCCAACCAACTTGAGCCCAGCCTGAGGACCTGACAGCTCTATCTTTTGCATATTCTACCTGGTTCTTATTACAGCTGAAGCATGATTGGGAGTGGAGGCTGGCCTTTGGTCAGATATTGAAGATCCAGTTAATCCCAGGAGCTGGAACTGTAACCCCTTGCTCCTGCTCTGGAATTACTGCTCATGTTCTGTGACCAGCCCCTTGCTTATTACTGCGTATCTTGACTGAGCCTGGGCTTACATTCAAAAGTCTAAATGTACAGACAAGCTCCTGAAATTCACAGAGAGACTCCAGACTTTAAAAAGTGCTCTCCACAGTTGAGGCCTGTAGGGTAAACGCCTTCTTGACAAGACATTTATAATCATTTGAAAGCAGATAATTTTATGTGGGTCATGACATACGCATACACAACATGGGCTCAGTCATTGCCTTTTTTTTCCGGTTACAGCCAGAAGAGTCAACTTGCCACCTGTAGCTGTTGTTTCTCCCCAAATGCAAGAGCTCACTCTGCCTTTGACGTCAGCCCTCATTGATGGCAGCCGTGCGTATCCTGTGATAGTTTAGGGATTTTTTTTTTCTCTACATGCTAGGAAGTGTAGTGGGTGCTCTGCATCAAGGCTGGTAGGACTTACAGGCTGTTACTCTGATAAACGATCATCTCCTTCCTCAGTTTTATGCCTTCTTTAGTTCCTTTAGCTTCTCTGCTCTGTGATTATTTTCCCTTCAGCTTTTGTCTATTCTATTAGAAAGTTGTTTAGGGCCTGGCCATGTGATTGAGAATTAGAGCATCCACTGAGGAATCTTCTTCTGGTGTGGTATATATGATTAGCAGTTGGAAAATCACTATGTAAATGCATCTTTATGTATATAACTTATTTTAGAAGATTACTTTAAAATAATTAATTAGACACCAGGGAGTAGCTCCCATTAGATTATTTTAAAAGAATTAATTGGATACCAGAGAGGAGCTCCTGTGATCCTCAGGAGAGGAAGTGCCCCCGACCAGATGGGAAAATCACTTTTTTTTTTTTTTTGAGATGGAGTTTTGCTCTGTCACCCAGGCTGGAGTGCAGTGGTGTGATCTCAGCTCACTGCAACCTCTGCCTCCTGGGT
This sequence comes from Saguinus oedipus, assembly GCA_031835075.1. NCBI lineage: Eukaryota > Metazoa > Chordata > Mammalia > Primates > Cebidae > Saguinus > Saguinus oedipus. The sequence goes on along the minus strand of CM063172.1, from coordinate 3,574,658 downwards.
TCAAGCACTTCTCCTGCCCTAACCTCCTGAGTAGCTAGGATTATAGGAGCATGCCACCACACCTGGCTAATTTTTATATTTTTAGTAGAGACGGGGTTTCACCATGTTGGTCAGGCTGGTGTCAAACTCCTGATCTCATGATCTGCCCACCTCAGTCTCCCAAAGTGCTGGCATTACAGGCGTGAGCCACCATGCCTGGCCTGGGAAAATCACTTTTAACAACTCTTAGAAAGGGTGTCTTCAGTGAGGAAGTGTGGTATTTTAAATTATTCGTTCAGAGTTCATTCTTCTATTGGAGTATATGTGGAAGGGGCCCCTGAGTAACTACAAGTTTTGTGTAAATATATTTTGAAAACATCCTGTGATTGACTAGGTTCAACCTTATTAGTGTATCAGGTAATTGCATTTTATGTACATTTGATCACAGAGCTAACACCAAATCCTGTAGAGAGAAGAATGGGAGAATACTTGGGAGAATGCTTGTTAGCCGCTAACAAGGAGAGTGGCTTGGTTGTCGGGAGAATACTTGTTAGCAGCTAAAGCTGCTCTATTTTGCAAGCCTGCAAATGTACAGAGAGCACCTTGACATAACGATTTGCATCTGTTCAAATATAGCCCATATTTCACAGTAATTGCCAATCAAATGGCCAAGCCCTAAAGAACTTTCTTAGCAGTGTGAAAATAAAGTATATTTTAAATGGAAATGTATCGCATTTTGATTCCTCTAATTGAGTATGGCTTACTTCCAGGAAACTGTTCAGGATTATTAATCTGTCACATGGACTTGCTCTTTCCTTAAATGGATTAGATGAAACCCACCCCCTTCCAGGTCTAAGTTTCTATGAATCCGCATGGTACATTTTGTTTGTTGACTTTTAAAGTTGAAATAGAAAATGTTCATGTAGGGATATGACGTTTCTCTGGATTTACCCCTTAATAATTAAGGTGGTAAAAGATGTTTTGTAAGTTCTAGAAAAGCATCTCGAGTCTTTCTGAGCCTGTCAGTTCAGATGCCTATTTATAGTGATCAGTAGGAGCTCACATGCTGTAGTTGAGGTGAGCGGAAGTAGCATTTCCATGTGCTGTATTTTGTTGGCTCCTGTTTTTTAAAAGCAGAAGCATCTGTCACTGTGCTTCTTAAATATTCAGCTGAGTGGGAACAGCCTCACTCAAACCTGGTGGAAATCCAGGAGAAAAATAGCAATGATAATTTCGGGAGTAGGAAAGTACCTCCTTCTAATATACAGTACATAGCAATTGAGGTCTAGGCAAGTATATAATTTCATATAAAAATGAATTTAAATATGCAGTAATTAAATTACAAAACTTAAGTTTTCCTCTTCTTGTATTTCATTCTTGTCTTTATTTCCTAATCTTTTAGAAAGTACAGATGATACTGAAATAGTGAGTTATCACTGGGAAGAAATTAGCGGGCCTGTTATAGAAGAGAAGACTTCCGTTGGCTCCCCCGTCTTACACTTGTCTCACCTGCATCCTGGTAACTACAGTTTCAGGCAAGTGGGTCCCTGCCTTTACTGTGCTTCCTGCGACTTAAATTTTGACTGTTTCTTTAAACTAATACATATAAAACACTACACTTCTTATTTTGATCAAGAGAGGAGATTTGATTTTCATGGGGGTTTTGGATCAATTAATATGAACTTTATTTATTTATTGGGGCAAAATTTGTATATGGTGAAATGCACTTTATGAGATTCATTTGATTCATTTCTATTTAATTATGCTTTACCATCTGATTGAGGAGGTCACTGCTGCTAACCCAGGAAGAAACTTTCTAAAGGGCCCAGAAGGTGTCCTGACTCAGCCTGGTTGAAAAGGAAGGACTTTTAGGTGTTTGGTTTGCTCTCAGAGCCAGGGCGGAAGCTGGATCTTGGTTGTGTGGAGTGTGAGGCATAGTGTGGAAGGAAGCTCAGAATGCACAGGTGCCCCTACATGTACTTGCCCTGAGATGAACACCCCGCGTGTACCTGCCCTGTGAGGAAGGCCCGGCATGTACCCGCCCTGCGAGGAAGGCCCCACGTGTACCCGCCCTGCGAGGAAGGTCCAGTGTGTACTCACCCTGTGAGGAAGGCCCCACGTGTACCCGCCCTGCAAGAAAGGCCCAGCGTGTATCCGCCCTGCCAGGAAGGCCCGGCGTGTACCTGCCCTGCGAGGAAGGTACCTGCCCTGAGAGGAAGGCCCCATGTGTACCACCCTGCGAGGAAGGTCTGTGTTCTGCCACAGCTTCACTGTCATATGCCTACTGACACTTATTTAGCATCATCACTGCCCCTTACCACCGCCTTCGACGTAGAAGGATGAAGTGACCTATTTGTGAATTCACTGTTTTCAGGGCCACATTAGGAATCCGTTTAGTGGGGCCGGGTGCGATGGCTGACTCCTGTAATCCCAGCACTTTGGGAGGCCAAGGCGGGTGGATCATGAGGTCAGGATTTTGAGACCAGGCTGGCCAAGATGGTGAAACCTTGTCTTTACCAAAAATACAAAAATTAGCTGGGCATGGTGGTGTGTGCCTGTAATCCCAGCTACTCAGGAGGCTGAGGCAGGAGAATCGCTTCAACCCGGGAAGCAGAGGTTGCAGTGAGCCGAGATCGTGCCACTGTACTCTAGTTTGGGCGACAGAGTAAGACTGTCTCACACACACAGAAAATGGCATCAGTTTAGCGCAGGAAGGTGAGTGCACTTCTCTTTGTGTTTGCAAGCCTGAGCACTGGTTCACATGTGAAAGTGCTTAATCCTAACCCTGCTCTACAAGGCATATCCTGAAAACATAGTATCATGTCTTCTGGAAGAGGATTAAAAATTAAAAAGCTTTGCAGCTGAAAATTCAGGAGTGATTTTCTGTCCGTGTGCTCAACTTGAAGGCAGAACTTAAACCTGACCCATTTTTAGTCTCCGTTACTAGAGAGCGGCATCTATGTTGGTTGAAGATGGTTTTTTCACCCAGCATCTTAAAGACTAGTCAGAAATCCATAAAGGTTAAATTCTAACATCAATATGTTATGAACTAAAAATAAAATAGTCAACAGCAACAAAAGATATCAAGTCTGTGTGTTTATCTTTGCTTCCTCCTTAAATTTCTGTTTATACCTGTTCTAAGTTGGTCTGAGAACTATTCCATGAACCGACTAAATTGACCTCAGTGTACCTTGAGATTTGGCAATTATTTTTTTGGTCTGCCTTTCTTTTTTTTTATGGTTGTCTTTTGGGACAGTCTCTTGCTGTGTTGCCTGAGCTGGAGTGCAGTGGAGCAATATCGGCTCACTGCAGCTTTGACCTCCCAGGCTCAAACGATCCTCCCACCTCAGCCTCCCAAGTAGCTAGAACTATGGGTATGTGTGACAACACCTGACTAATTTTTTTTTTTAATACAGATAGGGTCTCACTCTGTGGCCCAGGTGGGCTCAGAACTCCTGGGCTCAAGCAGTCCTCCTACCTCAGCTTCCCAAAGTGCTGGGATTACAGGCACAGGCCACTGTGCCCATATTCTTGCAACTATGGATTTTTCTCCTTTCTGTAGGTTGACAGTTACAGACTCAGATGGAGCCACTAATGCCACAACTGCAGCCCTAATTGTCAACAATGCTGTGGACTTCCCACCAGTTGCTAATGCAGGACCAAATCACACCATAACTTTGCCCCAAAACTCCATCACTTTGAATGGAAACCAGAGCAGTGACGACCACCAGATTGTTTTCTATGAGTGGTCACTGGGTCCTGGGAGCGAGGACAAGCATGTGGCCATGCAGGCAAGTTCTCCATCCTGCCTTCAGACTCTTGTCTGTCTATATGTCATCTGTCCGTCTGCCTGTCTGTCTGTCTGTCTATTGTCTGTCTATCATCTATCTGTCTATTGTCTATCTATCTATCTGCTATTGGTCGGGGTAGGCAGTTAAATTTAGATACTTTGTTTTGTGAAATTATCTGATGTATTACAACTATTAGAAAAGGACCTAAGCTCACAAATCTTCCAAGTTTACATCCTTTCCCCTCACCCACTTACATAAGCACAGGACAGCAACCAGTTGGTTCTGTGTTGACAATTAGATCTTGAGATGAGTTTGAGAAAAGTCTCACATCTGTTAGAGAAATATTTTAGTATTGGGAGCAACCTTAGAAGTAATCGAATCTAAGCCTCCTTATCAGAATGGGGTTTGTTATCCTGTTTCTCCTGTTTGTAGAAACTCCCTGCTCTCTTGTCTGCATCCTCTGGTTGCTTTTTAGGACCTTGTTTATATCTACCTTTTGATTTGTTCAAACCTTTTAAGTGTATTTGTCTAACAACATAATAATCTTGAAACTTCTGTCGTGTGTATGAACTGTTTGTTTATTCTTCTTTTTGTGATAGGCAAAGCTGTCTGTTTTTGTTGCTGACCAGCTTGGTGTTTTTGAAATGTTATTATTTGAGAGTTTCATGAAAAAAAAAAAACAAAAGATAGGACCTTACATTTCCAGCTTCCTTTTCTTTTTCAAATTTTGCCTCACCTGTCCAAGATACATTGTTCATTAGTATTTAAGATAAAATCAGATATTCCACGGAAACTTATCTGCTTTACTTTCCGGTATTCTGGAAACATGCTTTAAAATTATGAGGAGTTAAAATCTGGATATCTCCAAGTTAAAATCTGGATATCTCCAAGGATATCCAGACAGCTCATGGCTCTTTGGTTCTTTACGGAACCAAAGAGCCATGAGCTGTCTGGATATCCTTGGAGAACCCTCTTGGTGGTATCCATCTCTACCTAGGGGTTGTAGCAAGTGCTCTGTTTGTTTCTGTTGTGTTGAGAATTCTGATTCAGCCGGGCACGGTGGCTCAAGCCTGTAATCCCAGCACTTTGGGAGGCCGAGGCGGGTGGATCACGAGGTCAAGAGATCGAGACCATCCTGGTCAATATGGTGAAACCCTGTCTCTACTAAAAATACAAAAAATTGGCTGGGCATGGTGGCGCATGCCTGTAATCCCAGCTACTCAGGAGGCTGAGGCAGGAGAATTGCCTGAACCCAGGAGGCGGAGGTTGTGGTGAGCCGAGATCGCGCCATTGCACTCCAGCCTGGGTAACAAGGGTGAAACTGCGTCTCAAAAAAAAAGAAAAGAATTCTGATTCAAAGTGGGGGTTGGATACAAAACAGGAAGATGGGATATTTTGTATTTTCATGGTTTAAAAAAATTCTAATTTTCTTTTACTTAATTATTAGGAATTATGCATTCAAAGCTAATACTCCAGCATTCATCCATGCATACTGCACATGTATCCAAAGTTCCTGAAAGCTGGCCATACTGTGAGCCTCTCCTCTACACACCAGCCCAGCCTCTCTCTTCCTTTCCAAAGCATATCCACAGTCACAGCCTTATTGCCTTATGCTTGATTGGTTAAGATGTCCAAAGGAGTGATACTTTGTATTAACTGGAGCAATCACAAAGATGAGGTCTGTGAATCAGCCCCTTTTATATTCATCTAAAAATTGTGCCAAGCCGCCTGCTGAGGCTGTGCTCTTGCTGGGGAAGGAAGTGAAGCCTTTGCAATTGCCTGAAACATGGCTGCCTTGGGGACGTGGGTGAGACACAGCAGTCTGCTCCATTGCCATTTGCCACAGCATTCCTTTACATTGTGTGGAGAAGCATTCACATACCAGATCAGTTTGAAGGCAAAAAATTTCCAATTACAAAAGTAATACATGAATTGCCTCTTGTGGTTAGAAAAACAAAGCTCAAATACATTTTGGTAAAATAAGTTCAAATAAATTGATCACCACTGTCATCCAGTTCTCCTTATTGGAGATAATTACTTTTATCAGTTTAACGTGTATACTTTCAGAATCCTTTTCATGTGTGTAAGTGTGTATGTGTACACGCAGCAATACCTTTCAAACTGTATGCATTGTTCCACAAATTTTTTTTGAATACAACCCAACTTTCTTTTTTTTTTTGGCTTAATGTGTCTTCGACATTTTCCATTTTAGTATTTATAAATCTGCTCATGATTTTAAACTAATTTATTTTTAAATTTAATTTAATTTTTTTATTTACCTGGGTGCAGGTGGGCTAAGGCTGAGAAGGGCGTTAGCCAGCTTCTTTCTTCTGAACTAGCACTCCACAGTGTACTGCAGGGTGTTTGGCCGCCGTCCTGTTGTGTATGTGTGGACTGTTTCCATGTCTCCCTGTGACAGACTGTGCTTCAGTCAACATCCATGGGCGAGTCCCCTTGTGTGTTTCTCTAGAATAGATACTAAGAAGTCAAATTACTGGGTTGTAGTATGTGCTTATTTAATATTTCAATAGCTGTTTTGAGATTGGCTTCCAAAAAGCACATACTAATTTACACTCCTTCAACAGTGTATGAGGATACACAGTAGACTTTAGGTTACATTTTCCTGGGGACCAACACATTTTTTTTTTGTCACCCAGGCTGCGGTGCAGTGGTACAATCTCAGCTCACTGCAACCTCCACCTTGCAGGTTCCAAGTGCCTCAGCCTCTTAAGTAGCTGGGATTACAGGCATCCTCCACCGTGTCCAGCTGATTTTTTTTTTTATATACATATTTAGTAGAGATGGGGTTCCATCATGTTGGCCAGACTGGTTTCTAACTCCTGACCTCAAGTGATCTGCCTGCCTTGGCCTCCCAAAGTGCTGGGATTACAGATGTGAACCATCGCGCCCAGCCAAACACGTTTCTCTTTTGAGCAGGACCTCTGTATTAAGTAAAATCGTTAGTTTTCATTTTGTCATACTATTTACTTGTGCTTTTTAACTTTTTTTATTTGTTTTTATTTTTGTATTTGCTATTACTTAGGGAGTACAGACACCGTTCCTTCATTTATCTGCAATGCAGGAAGGAGACTATACATTTCAGCTGATGGTGACAGATTCTTCAAGGCAACAGTCTACTGCTGTGGTGACTGTGATCGTCTTGCCTGGTAGGTGGAGGGGAAAGAGATTTGGCCCTGGATATTAAAGCAGAAATGAGAGCGGGGCTTCTGGGCTCTGAAGATGCCACACTTGGTGCTACTGGCCTCTGGCTGCTGAAGGTCCATATAAAACTAATTTCATTTTGAGGTTCTAAATCCTGCCACAACTGTCTGTAATCTACGGTATGAAGCATGAAGTGAGAGCCATCCACAGCACTGCTGTGGGCTCCGATTTGCCATGTGGACGCTTCCATCCATGCCCCACTCTGCTGTAGAGAGCTCCAGGGGTCTTGAAGGGGCTGGTTCTCATGTGTGGCCTGACAATCAGATGTAGCCCGACCGTGGGGAACACGTTCCAGTTCAGTGTCACTGTTGATTAGCCATTTCATGAAAACACAGGCCTCTGCCTACCCCTGAGTCAGACAGCCTTAGTGGTAGCGATGAGATTGTACTCAACCTGTAGACAACGTATTTATGCCGCTAATACATAAAAAGGGCTGTCCTTTACACCTGGGGATGTGGAACTAAAGAAGATAGACTTGAGCTCTGCCCTTGCAGGGCTTCTGGAGAAGTTCACATAAAACTATGTGATCGGTGCTTTACTAACCACAGGGCGTTACAGGACTCCAAAGAAGGAGCGCTTGCCTGGGTGTGACGCATCCACACAGAGCTCTTAGAGGAGCTCAGGGTTGAAGCACAGGACACAGTCAGTCAGTGAAGGGGAGGGGTGGGCAGTGCAGGGCAAGAGGAAGAGTTCTCCGCAGAAGAACCAGTATGCATGAGCGCCAAGGAAGGGGGTCTGGTACATTCGAACAGTACAGGACAGTGTGCATGAGTGCCAAGGAAGGGGGTCCTGTACATTTGAAGATGAAAAGGAATCACTAAGACTGAAGAGAGAGAAAGAGGTAGGGGTGTGGGAATGGGATGTGGTGTGGAGGGTGGGCACTGGAATGACAATAGATGATCCCAGCAAGCCAGGGGCTCCATCCTAAAGGGCTTTGTAAATGTATGTCACCCCAGTACTCTGTCCTAAAGCCAGGGGAGACCACCGTCCTGCAGTGAGTAGGGTCACCGGGACTGTGGTGTGGTCCAGACATTGGGTAATGGCTGCCACAGCTTTTGACTACATGACTTTTTTTTTTTTTTTTTGAGACAGGGTCTCACTCTGTTGCCCAGGCTGGTCTCAAACTCCTGGGCTCAAGCAATTCTCTCACCCTTGGCCTCCCAAAGTGCTGGGATTACAGGCGTGAACCACCACACCTGGACCTTTTACTTGTTAATAGATATTTCATCTATTTATATAAATATCAGCAATTTTTTTTTTCCTCAAGAGAGTCTCACTCTGTCATCTAGGCTGGAGTGCAGTGGCACAAACTCGGTTTACCGCAATCTCTGCCTCCCAGGTTCAAATGATTCTCCTGCCTCAGCCTCCTGAGTTGCTGGGATTACAGGCATGTGCTACCATGCCTGGCTAATTTTTGGATTTTTAGTAGAAACAGGGTTTAGACATGTTGGCCTTGCTGGTCTCAAACTCCTGGCCTTAAGTGATCCGCCTGCCTCGGCCTCCCAAAGTGTTAGGATTACAGGCGTGAGCTCCCACGCCCCGCCAATATCAACGCCCCGCCAATATCAGCCATATTTTATATCTTTTACTTTTGTTCAACATTTAATTTAAAATGTTAGCACTGAGGCTACAGAGACAAAAGGAAGTAAGCCCTACCTGAGGAAGCAGGTCTCTTCACATGGATGTCCCCCCACCCTCTCTGTGATGTCGCCTCCCTCCTTCTCTGTCTTCCTTCCTCCCTCTCTTCCTTCTTTCCTTCCTCTCAGTTTTCTTCCTCCCTAACCCTTCTTCCCTCTCTTCTTCCACCCTTCTTCCCTTTCCTTTGTCCCTATGACTGAAGATATTTTAAAGAAACCAAAGATGTGTCTGTTAGAGACAGTGTTTCTCGGCCGCCTGTAACTCCAGTCTTAAAGATGTATCTGTTAGAGACAGTGTTTTTCGGCCGCCTGTAACCCCAGTCTTGAACTTGAGCTGTTCAACTCCTGGACCAGCTAGGAGGCTGCAGCGCTTCACTCCAGGACTCTCATGGCTGCCTGCTCTGAAGATGAGTGATTTGCTTAAATCAAGAAATCACGGGATTGCAGACTTAATGCAAAGAGATAATACTTTTTCACACTGTTTCCGTAATCTCAGAAAACAATAGACCTCCAGTGGCTGTGGCTGGCCCTGATAAAGAGCTGATCTTCCCAGTGCAAAGTGCCACCCTGGATGGGAGCCGCAGCAGCGATGACCACGGCATCGTCTTCTACCACTGGGAGCACGTCAGGTAGCCCGTCCCACCGCTGGGCTAGATTCACGCCTATGCGGAATGCTCATATTATCCCTTCTCTGCAGGATCTGCAGTAGACAGTCAGCTCGAGTGTTTTGAGGAGTCTGGATTTAAGCACGTTTCTAGCAGTGGCTGGGCGGTATTGGTTGAATAGGACATTAAGTGTGGGTGGATACCATTGACAGTGGAGGGAGGCGGAGCTTGGGGCAGGGGAACAGGGCTGTCCTGATGTGAGACCAGCTCACGGCAGAAGAGGCTCAGGGAAACCTGTGTGAGATCCTGTCTACACCCACCCCACCCTGCAGGGACTGGAGACAGCAGAAGTGCAGAGTGTAAGGGCGACCCATGTCATCTAACATTTTCTGAGCTTTACAGGCTCTGTCTCATAGAACCCTGTATCAGCTTGTAATGGATAAATAAGAATCTTATTCCTCTGTAAAGCTGAAGAAACTGAGACTTGTGACACTAATGAGACCACATAGACTAAGGTTGCCCAGATAGTCAGAGAAAGAGCCTGGACCCACCTCGGTACTGTTTACAAGCCCCTGTCTTCATGACTACACTGTGGCTTCTCTCTTAGGAGAGGGCTTATCTGGTTTATTCCCTCCTCCTCCATGGTCTCCCTAAAGATACATGGGGATTTAACCTAATTTTACTCAAAGAAGAAATGGGAGTCATTTCTACGGCTGCATTTTCCAAGGAGAGATGATTTCAATGGCAGCTTGACTTAAAAAAAAGGAGAACGTTCTGCACATGTACCCCAAAACCTAAAATGCAAGTTAAAAAAAAAAAGGAGAACAAATATTCTCTCCCCGGTAATCCAACAGACTCCGTCTGAAATAGGTTTAGCTTGTGACTTGTACACTGAACTAGAGAGTACAGATGAATTGAGTTTTCTTAGAATTCTCTGAATGGCATATATTGTAGCCAGAACAAAACATTGATGAGCGCACAAGTCACATGCCTGTCTTGTTCAGAGCCCAGCCTCCTCCCTCGCGGTAACGGCTTCCATGTGTTCCAGAGGCCCCAGTGCAGTGGAGATGGAAAATACTGACAAAGCAGTAGCCACCGTGACTGGTCTCCAGGTGGGAACCTACCACTTCCGCCTGACAGTGAAAGACGGGCAGGGACTGAGCAGCACGTCCGTGCTCACCGTGGCCGTGAAGCAGGGTGAGTGGGTCTGAGGTGGGCGGGACTGGGTCTGCTCCACCCTCGGGTCTGCAGGACCATCAGCCGGGTCACGACTGATCAGAGACCTTGGCGTTTGCTTATTTCTTCACAGTAGATGTCGAACCCCTGCCTGGCCAAAAAAAGCCAGCTCGCTTCTATTCCCGTGAGCTGTCTCCTGTTGCCTTCTGCAAGAAGGCTTTCCTTTTATCCGTGAAGCGTATCTTCTAACGACGTCCCACGTCCTCTGTGACTGCCAGCGATGACCGACCCCTGTCCAAATGACACCATTATGCCTTTTTCTTTCTTTCTTCCTTGGAAATTCAAGAAAAGAGATGTTTTCAAATTCCGTATTGTTTCTGAATGTGGAATCTGTGGTCTAGACTAGGCAGCACTGCTTTAGGTACTGTCTCCTCGTCTGTCTTCCCATTTGACTGTGAACCACCTGAGTGCCTTTGCTTCGGACATCCCTGTATCCTCAGTATAGCAAGTGCTAGACTCACAGCAAATCAGAGACGTTGAATGAGTCAGTGAACGGATGCTCACTACGAGTTGAAGTGCAGGGGAGTGTAAGAGCCGGGCCGGATGGAAAGGTCCAAGCTTTGTGGAACGGCAGGGGTGTGGGACGCCGGGAGAGTGGCTGCAGCCTGAGGCACGGACTCTGCCATGGAGGGTTGTAGGTGTCACGGGCCATGCCTAGGGCTTTGGACTTTATCCTCTGGGCAGCTGGGAGAGGCTGAAGCAATTTTAATAGCAAAGTGATACAGATTAGGATTTTTAAAATGATTTTATTATAGAGATTTTTAACCATGCATAAAAGTAGAGAGAACAGTCTGCACAGGCACATTGCCTTGTTTCTATGGGGAAATTGCAGGGATCAGGCTGGGCCCCAGAGCCCCATCTGGACAAGCAGGATTTGCCTCACGGCAGCCTCATCTTCAATGGACGCCGTGTCTAATTACGGTCTCCCCACCCTGCCCAGTCTTGTTACTGCTCCCTGGCCTCTCTTTTCTGAAGCTCTTACATCAGAAATAGCTCTTACATTGCCTCATTTTTTAATTTAAAAACTAGACACAGGGTCTTGCTCTGTTGCTCAGACGGGAGTCCCGTGGTGTGATCATAGCTCATTGCAGCCTCAAACTCCTGATCTCAAGTGATCCTCCCACCTCAGCTTCCTGAGGAGCTGGGACTACAGGTGCGTGTCACCGTGCCCAGCAAATATTTTTAATTTTGTGTGTGTGTGGAGACAGGGTCTTGCTACCCAGGCTGGTCTTGAACTTCTGGCTTCAAATGCTCTTCCTGCCTCAGCCTCCCCACGTGTTGGGATTACAGTTATGAGCCACCATGCCTGGCCTTGCCTCATTTACATTCAACACCTAGTCTGAGAAGTGAGGGCAGAATTATCACTGTTATTATTTTAATTTGTAATGTTTTGTAGAGATGGAGTTTTGCTGTGTTGCCCAGGCCAGTCTCAAACTCTTGGTCTCCTGTGATTCTCCTGCTTCAGCCTCCTAATGTGCTGGGATTAGAGACGTGAGCCACTGCACACAGCCTACATTTTGCTCAGTTATTTTTTTATCTTAGAGAGTCAAGGTTTGGCAGTACTTGAAGTGGAAATATTTCTGGCCAGATAGTGTGGGCCAGTACAAAATGACCCAGAGTATATTTTAAAATGTTTTCACTTTCAGCACCCTAAGTGTAGGTAAGATCATTGCTTCTGTTTTTCAAGGACGGAAAAAGTATAACAGTATTAGAAAAATCCCCTGTGTATAGCTTGCCACCTGCTTTACCTTTTCATCACAAATTATAGCTAGCTAAGCACAAATGGAGCTTTAAGGAAGTCTATCATTATCTTATAGGCATTTGGGAAAGAAAATAGTACCTTTTTGGATATTTAAAAATCTGCGTACTGTATCTGCAAGGTGGAAGAGTTGTAGGTGTTTTATGACACACTTCTATCACCCGTGTTTTAAATCAGTCTCTTTGCTTTCATTTTTGCTCTATTTGACTTAGAAACTAATAGTCCTCCCAGAGCCCGGGCTGGTGGAAGACATATTCTTGTGCTTCCAAATAACTCCATTACTTTGGATGGTTCAGAGTCTACTGATGACCAAGGAATTGTGTCCTATCTGTGGATCCGGGATGGCCAGAGTCCAGCAGCTGGAGTGAGTACTGACAGAGAATGGCACTTGGACTACTTACCATTACCTCTGCACCAGTCAGCCTGGGCTGCCTTAATAGCGTACTGCAGAATATTGTAAGGTCATAAGCATAAGGAGCCTTAAACAGCAGAACTTCACTCCATCACCCTTATGGAGGCTGGAAAGACAGACTCAGGTTGCTGGCTAATTGCATTTCAGGTGAAGTCTTTCTTCCCGGCTTGCAAACAGCTGCTTTCCTACCATGTCCTCCCATAGCAGGGGAACAGAGTGCCCTGGTGTCTCTTCTTATGAGGACACTAATCCTATTGGATCAGTGGCCTACCCTTATGACCTCAATGAACCTTAACTACTTCCATATAGGTCCTATTTCTAGATACAGTTACATGGGGTTAGGGCTTCAATATATGAATTGGGGAAGGACACAATTCAGTCCATGGCAGCATCTCCACTGTAACTTCATCTGTCTTCCCACATTCCCTGTAAGGTGCTTATGCTTCTACATTTGAATGTTCTCAAGGCTGGGAGCAGCAGGCTGCTTTGAGATTTAAACAAAAGCTGAAATCTTTTGTTTTCCGTGAGCAGACTTTGGATGGGGCAGAAAACCGTAGCTTGGAAGGACTTTGAGGTCAAGTCTCGAGCGGGAATCATCCTGCTCCTTAGCTTTTCCATCTTTCCTATTTGGTCCAGGTAGATTCATTCCTATTCCTCATACTGTACCAGATGAGTCAGTAGGTCAGGGATTGCGGTTTTCATTTCACAGATGCAGAAAGCAGAATGCAGAGATGAAGAGGGACTTGGCCAAGGTTAATCCATTTCTAATCAAACTAGACACGCCCAGGTTCTTAGCGCCTGGTAGGCACATTGCCCCCATCACTTCACTCTGCCTCTCAGGACACAACTCTGTGTATGTCTTCATTCCTGCTGTTTCTGAGGACAGCAGTGATAGATTCACTCTTGGCGCTGTACTAAAGGAGTGGCCACAGGGGAGGAACTGAAAAGGCTTTATGCCTTCTAAGCACTTCTAGAATTAGCACCGTTCAACTAGATGGGGTTAGCCTGTAAATGGAATGACAGTGGGTCTCTGTAGAGAGATTCAACTAGATGGGGTTAGCCTGTAAATGGAATGACAGTGGGTCTCTACAGAGCACTTATTCGTTATCATCCCTTCTGTTAGCAGGGGTCTGGAAGGTTCTTCTCTAATTCTTTGGAGCTTAGAAGCACACAGAGCAGAGGGTTCTACCCAGGCTCTTGGGTTATTTGAGGTGAACATGATATGTTATGAGCGAAATCAAGATGAGAGTTTTATAAAGCTGTGTCTGGAAATAAGACCTAGGGCCAGGCGTGGTGGCTCACGCCTGTAATCCCAGCACTCTGGGAGGCCAAGGCAGGCAGATCACAAGGTCAGGAGACTGCGATCATCCTGGCTAACACAGTGAAAACCCGTCTCTGATAAAAATACAGAAAATTAGCTGGGCATGGTGGCATGCGCCTATAATACCAGCTACTTAGGGGAATTGCTTGAACCCGGGAGGCAGAGGTTGCAATGAGCGGAGATCGCACCACTGCACTCCAGCCTAGGTGACAGAGCAAGGCTCCCTCTCTAAATAAATAAATGAAAAAGAAAATAGGACCCAGAAAACCTGTATTTTGTTCTCAGGGTCCTTGCCCTAATTCAAATGGTCTTTCCCTTTGTTGCATACAATTAATTATTTGGTAATTCCTGCAAAGTGCTTGGTAAACTCCACTCAGGAAATACTGAGGATGCGCCCCCTGGTGCTTTCTGGGGAAGAGATGCTGAGGATTTCTCCTGTCTTTAGCTATCCCAGCAGCCCCATTTCCCTGCAGCCTCCCTCTGAACGTCATGCCTGTGTTAGAAAGATGGGACACTGGGGTCAACAGAAGGCCAGAAATTGGGGCGTGAGTATTGACAACTACCCTGTGATCTGTGTTCTTTCGTAGGATGTCATTGATGGCTCTGACCACAGCACGGTGCTGCAGCTTACGAATCTGGTGGAGGGGGTGTATGCTTTCCACCTGCGAGTCACTGACAGTCAGGGGGCCTGGGACACGGACACTGCCACTGTGGAAGTGCAGCCAGGTGTGTTCCTGGGCTCTGGGTCTGGCCATGCATGATCTGGCCAGTCGCCTTTGTGGTCTTTGTGCTGACAGGTGTGACCAGCATGGGAGGCCTCCTGTGGCTGGCTCCAGCTCTTGGCCTGACCCACTTTGAGGATGTCTCTTACACCTTATTGTGTATCCCCAGATAGATACAGCCTTTTCACTCTTTAAAGAGAATGTTATCTGGTTGGCTGGGTGCAGTGGCTCACGCCTATAATCTCAGCACTTTGGGAGGCTGAGGCAGGCAGATTGCCTGAGATCAGGAGTTCGATACCAGCCTGGCCAACATGGTGAAACCCCATCTCTACTAAAAAAAAAAGTACAAAAATCAGCCGAGCCTGGTGGCACACGCCTGTGATCCCAGCTGCTCGGGAGGCTGAGACAGAAGAATTGCTTGAGCCAGGGAGACAGAGGTTGCAGTGAGCCTAGATCACGCCACTGCACTCCAGCCTGGCTGACAGAGCAAGACTGTGTCTCAAAAAAAAAAAGAAAAGAAAAAAAGAATGTTATCTGGCAACTAGATTTTATTTTCCTGCCAGAAGACAAAGACCCAGTGTGAAACAGACACAAGGGCCTCCATTCCGCGGCACGGAAGAGGCAGCTCCAGTGAAACGGCCGTAACAACCCAGTGCTAACAGAACTGCGCAGTGCCCGTGGCACTCACAAGCAAATTCTCTTTCTGGGGAAGTGTAGGAAGAGGCTGAAATTTGCAGTTAGCCCAGAGGCTAATTAGGTACACCCGATTATCTCCTGGAAAAAAAACAACAAACTGGGATCCAACAGAGGAAGGGCCTCCCATGTACTGGGCCTCTGCATGCTTAGAAGAATTTCCCTGCGCCTTACAACTCAGATGTAGAAATGGCATGGGAGTAATTTTGAGCTCTTATGGAAACCTCACTTCTTTTTTTTTTTTTTGAGACCGAGTCTTGCTCTGTCACCAGGCTGGAGTGCAGTGGCACAATGGATTCAAGCGATTCTTCCGCCTCAGCCTCCCGAGTAGCTGGGACCACAGGCACGCACCACCATGCTCGGCTAATTTTTTTGTATTTTTAGTAGAGATGGGGTTTCACCATGTTGGCCAGGATAGTCTCGATCTCTTGGCCTCATGATCCGCCTGCTTCGGCCTCCCAGTGCTGGGATTACAGGCGTGAGGCACCGCGCCTAGCTGGAAACCTCGCTTCTTAAACGCTAAAGCCTGTGCAAATCCTGTCCCTTCTCTTTTCCCAGACCCTAGGAAGAGTGGCCTGGTGGAGCTGACCCTGCAGGTTGGTGCTGGGCAGCTGACTGAGCAGCGGAAGGACACGCTTGTGAGGCAGCTGGCTGTGCTGCTCAATGTGCTGGACTCGGACATCAAGGTCCAGAAGATTCGGGCCCTTTCGGATCTCAGGTAGGAGCTGCACATGCAAGGCAGGGCCTTGGCCCTACAAAGTTCCAGTTCTCACCTCATCCCAGTCCAGGAGAAAACTATTCCCTCTGCGTCTTCTGTGTTTTGCACACACTTTCATCCCATTCATATGCTTTTTTTTTTTTTTTTTTTTGAGACTGAGTTTCGCTCTTGTTACCCAGGCTGGAGTGCAATGGCGCGATCTCGGCTCACAGCAATCTCCGCGTCCTGGGTTCAGGCAATTCTCCTACCTCAGCCTCCTGAGTAGCTGGGACTACAGGCACACACCACCATGCCCAGCTAATTTTTTGTATTTTTAGTAGAGACGGGGTTTCACCATGTTGACCAGGATGGTCTCGATCTCTTGACCTTGTGATGAACCCGCCTCGGCCTCCCAAAGTGCTGGGATTACAGGCATGCATATGCTTTTTTTCTCAAAGGGCAGTAGGAAAGCCAACCTCCTTCCAGGTCCTTCCTCTGATTCTCAGTAGATGTTTGCAGACGGGGAATGCTCTGAGGGAAGGAGCTGGGAAATGGCAGAGGGAGACGGTTGTGAGCTCTGGTATCTTCAGAGCTGGGCAAGGGGTCAGGGCATGTGAAGAGGATGCCTCACAACTGGGCTGGTTCCTGCCCCCACACTCATGGGGACTGAGGCTTCTCTCCATGTGCAAGGATCACTGACTACCATTTGCTGTCTCCTGGGAGGATATGAGGCTGAAACTCTGGCCTTTAGTTTTAATGAGATTTTTGTATTTAATTGGGATTTATTTATTTGTTTTATTTATTTATTTATTTGCTTACATATTCTTTTTATTTTTTAAGACAGAGTCTAACTCTGTTGCCCAGGCTGGAGTGCAGTGGCACAATCTCAGCTCACTATAACCTCTGCCTTTCAGATTCAGGTGATTCTCCTGCCTCAGCTACCTGAGTAGCTGGGACTACAGGTGTCCAACACTACCCCCGGCTAATTTCTGTATTTTTAGTAGAGGCAGAGTTTCACCATGTTGGTCAAGTTGGTCTCAAACTCCTGACCTCAAGTGATCCGCCTGCCTAGGCCTCCCGAAATGCTGGGATTACAGGTGTGAGCAGCCATGCCCAGCTGAGTTTTATTTTTAAAGTCTTATCTAGCCCAGGATGGGGTGGGAGGAGGGGGAGAAAGCAGATGGAAATGAAAACCCACTATGCACAGTGACTCCATTTGCCTAGCTATTGTCAGCTCATCCACTTTGGTTAGTTTTCCAGAGAACTATATAAGTTCACTTAGAAAAACTCCAAATTAAAACATGTTCTAATTATTTTCTAAGAAACTGTTTCTAAAATGGATCATATATTTCCCTTGTAAAATATCAAATACTGAATCCACAACATGCCTGAAAATCAACAAAACCAAAAGTTGTTTCCTGGGCATATGAGCAAAATTGATAAATCTTATCTAGACTGACTAAGAAAAAAATAGAGAAGACTCATATTACTAAAATTAGGAATGAAATAAGGCAGATTACTCCTGGCTTTATAGAAATAAAAAGGGCTGGGTGCAGTAATCCCAATGCTTTGGGATGCCAAGGCAGGCAGATCACTTGAACCCAGGAGTTCAAGACCAACCTAGGCAATGGCAAAACCCTATCTCCACAAAAAATTAGCCGGGGGCCAGGCGCAGTGGCTCACGCCTGCCATCCCAGCACTTTGGGAGACTGAGCTGGGTGGATCACTTGAGGTCAGCAGTTCAAAACCAGCCTGGCCAACATGGTGAAACCCCATCTGTACTAAAAACACAAAAATTAGCTGAGTGTGGTGGTGAGTGCCTATAATTCCAGCTACTTGGGAGGCTGAGGCAGGAGAATCGCTTGAACCCAGGAGGTGGAGGTTACAGTGAGCTGAGATTGCACCACTGCACTCCAGCCTGGGCAACAGAGCGAGACTCCATCTCAAAAAAAAAAAAAAAAAAAAAATTGGCCGGCCACAGTGGCTCAAGCCTGTAATACCAGCACTTTGGGAGGCCGAGGCGGGTGGACCATGAGGTCAAGAGATCGAGACCATTCTGGTCAACATGGTGAAACCCCGTCTCTACTGAAAATACAAAAAATTGGCTGGGCATGGTGGCGCGTGCCTGTAATCCCAGCTACTGAGGAGGCTGAGGTGGGAGAATTGCCTGAACCCAGGAGGCGGAGGTTGCGGTAAGCCGAGATTGCACCATTGCACTCCAGCCTGGGCAACAAGAGCGAGACTCTGTCTCAAAAAAAAAAAAAGCCAGGCATGGTGGCACATGCCTGTGGTCCCAGTTACCCAAGAGGCTGAGGAGAGAGGATCACCTGGGAGGTTGAGGCTGCTGTGAGCCATGTTCACAACACTACATTCCAGCCTGGGCAACAGAATGAGACCCTGTCTCCAAAAAAAGGTGGGTAGGAGGAGATTATAAGGGAATGCTATGGATCATTGTGTGACTACAACAAATTAGATAACCTAGATAAAATGGGCAAATTCCTGAACAGGCATAAACTACAAAAACTCACTTGAGAAGAAATTAAAAATCTAAATTGAGCTATAACAAATAAAGAGATTACATTAGTGATGTTAAAAGTATCCACAAAGCTCAAGACCAGATGGCTTCACTGGTGGAATCTGCAAAACATTTAAAAAATTAACAGTCCTTCACAAACTTCCAAAAAATAGAAGAGGAGGGAACATCTCCCAACTCATTTAATGAGACCAGTTTTACCTTGACATTAAGATCAAAGACATCACGAGGAATGAGAACTACAGACCAATATTCCTTGTGAATATCAAAGCAAAAATCTACAACAAAATACTATCACACTGAATCCAGCAACTTACTATAAGGTTTATAGACCATAATCAAGTGGGATTTATCCCAGGAATGCAAGTGTGGTTCAATGTATAAAAATCAATAACGCAATAAACCACATTAATAAGATAAGGGACAAAACCACAGGATCATCTCAATAGGCACAGAAAAAGCATTTGACAAAATCCAACACCCTTTCATGATAAAACACTTGTTGTGGGTTGAATTATATCCCCCTGAAAATCTAGTCCAGCCCTAACCTCTGGTACCTATGAATGTGACCTTACTTAGAAATAGGGTCATTGCAGATATAATTAGTTAGGAAGTTATACTGGAGTAGGCTGGGCTCTTAAACCAATATGACTGCTGTTTTTTTGTTTTTTTTTTTGAGATGGAGTCTCACTCTGTCACCAGGCTGGAGAGCAGTGGCGCAATCTCGGCTCACTGCAACCTCTGCCTCCTGGGTTAAAGTGATTCTCCAGCCTCAGCCTCCTGAGTAGCTGGGACTATAGGCACGTGCCACCACACCTAGCTAATTTTTGTATTTTTAGTAGAGATGGGGTTTCTCCATGTTGGCCAGGATGGTCTTGATCTCCTGACCTCGTGATCCTCCCGCCTTGGCCTCCTAACGTGCTGGGATTACAGATGTGAGCCACCACGCCCGGCCATGACAGCCATTCTTATAAGAAGAGAATAACAGACACAAAGAGAGGCACACAGACAGACAGACAGCACCATTTAATGACAGAGGCAGGGACTGGAGTGGTTTCCTCCACAGCTAAGGAATACCAAGGATGGCCAGCAGCACCAAAACTAACAGAACACTTCGATTGCTCCAGAACTGTGAGAAGAGGTTTCTGGTGTTTAACCCACTTTGTGGGACCTGTTTTACAGCAACTCTAGGAGATGATTACAGATTAGAGTAGCTATTTCTCCAAAGAAGATACACAGATGGCGGATAAGCACGTGAAAACATGCTTACCTTTAGCCACCAGGGAAATGCCAGCCAAAACCACAGTGAGCTATCACTTCACACCCGCTAGGATGGCTAGAATCCAAAAGACAGGCCATAGCAAGTGCTGACGAGCCCGTGGAGAAACTGGAGCACTTGTACATTGCTGGCGGGAATGTAAAATGGTACAACCAACCACTGTGGAATACAGTTTGACAGTTCCTCAATATGCTAATGTATGCTCAATATACAGTTACCATATAACCCATTAATTCCACTCCTAGGTATATACTCAATAAAAATGAAAAACTTATGTCTACACAGAAACTGGTATATGAATGTTCATAGCATGAACTCATAATAGCCAGAATGTGGAAGGAACTCAAATGTCCACTGACTGATGAATCGATAAAAAATGTGATACATTCATACAACGGAGTATCATTTGGCAATAAAAAGGAATAAAGTACTGATATGTGCTACAACATGGATGAACTTTGAAAACATGACACTAGGCCGGGCGCGGTGGCTCAAGCCTGTAATCCCAGCACTTTGGGAGGCCGAGGCAGGTGGATCACGAGGTCAAGATATCGAGCCCATCCTGGTCGACATGGTGAAACCCCGTCTCTACTAAAGATACAAAAAATTAGCTGGGCACGGTGGCGCGTGCCTGTAATCCCAGCTACTCAGGAGGCTGAGGTAGGAGAATTGCCTGAACCCAGGAGGCAGAGGTTGCGGTGAGCCGAGATTGCGCCATTGCACTCCAGCCTGGGTAACAAGAGCGAAACTCCATCTCAAAAAAAAAAAAGAAAAAAAGAAAACATGACACTAGGTGAAAGAAGCTGGACACAGATGGCCAGGGAATCGTAGAATACGATTCCCTCTACCTGAAGTGTCCAGAAGAGGCAAATCCATGGAAACCAAAAGCAGATTTGTGGTTGCCAGGGACAGTGGGGAGGGGGTGCTAATGAGTGTGGATTGTGTTTCTGGGGTGATGAAGATGTTTTGAAATTAGATAGTGGTGATGGTTGTGCAGCTTTGTGAATATACTAAATGCCATGAAATTTACATTTTAGAAGCACGAATTTTATGATACAAAAGAAAGACATGTCTGTGAGTTTCCATTTTGTGTATATTTGTCTTTTTGCACACATATAGACATGGCTCCTTTTTAAAAACTTACTATTATGGATTTATTGCAGAGGATATATTAAAGGATACAAATGAACAGCCAGATGAAAAGGTACATAGGGCAAGGTCTAGAGTGGGCCTGCGCATGGGAGCTTCCATCCCCATGGAGTTTGGGGTGTAACACTTCATACATCCCAGCGCAAAGATGCATTCTTGTTCACTAACCTGGTAGCTCTCCAGACCCCTCTGCTTAGGATTTCCAAAAACTGATACATAATTGACACATTGCTCCTTTTATCTGAAGATCTGTCTTTGATCAGCTGTATGCTGAGACTGAAGAGGCTTTGTGAATAGAAACAGGTCAATTCCTTGGCTCACAGATAGGCCCCTGTCCTTGGCAAGCCACAGAGTTGTGGCCCTTTACCTCCCCAACTTCACAGGTCATATGCTATGGTGGGCAGGCCATGTCAGTTACCGAAGGACCACAGGACTGTCCTCTCTCATTGTCTCCTCCACAGTACCGTGATTGTGTTTTACGTACAGAGCGGGCCACCTTTCAAGGTTCTCAAAGCTGCTGAAGTGGCCCGAAGTCTGCACATGCGGCTCTCAAAGGAGAAGACTGACTTCTTGCTTTTCAAGGTCCTGAGGATTGATACAGCAGGTATGTTCCTATGGAATATTCCAGAATAATCAGACTTGCTAATCATGGATAAGTTTTAGAAACACAGAAGGGGAGTGACGTGAACATTTTCCCTTTGGCTTCCAGGGATTTGTTCTGCATTTCTTTCTCCAACAGGTTTCCTGCAACACACATTTGCCAGCTACTCTTGGTCTTGGAAGAAAAATGGAGAGCAATAATAATTATGGGCCAGAAATTAAGGTTATACTCACAAGATAATGGCCATTGGCAGAAAGAACCATGTTAAAGGCAAATCAGTGTTACTGGCTGGAAAAGCCATGTGGATGTAATGTATGTCCTCTGGACACCCTGCCCCAGGGTGTGATGATAATGCCGTAGAGCTCCTTGGAAATTTAAGGCAGCACACAAATGCCTTCTCCTGGTGAACCTCTTTTCTCAGCTGCTTGTTCACCACCCCTTCCAGGGGTGATTCACAGTCCCACTGTTTCTTCATTTCATGAGTAACACAAATCACTTGGTATGTTGAAGTGGTCATTTCGGTAGACACCAGGGAAGTGAGAGTTAAGGCGACATGATAATGTTTGGGCAGGAAAACTTAATTTGTTTCGTGTGTGTGCGCGTGTGCGCGCGCGCGTGTGTGTGTGTGTGTGTGTGTGTGTGTGTCTGTCTGTCTGTCTGCATACAATTGACTTTCTCAATTATAATATGGACTAAATTTTTATTTTTTTGAGATGGAATTTTGCTTTGTCACCCAGGCTGGAGTGCAATGGAGCAATTTTGGCTCACTGCAACCTCTGCCTCCTGGGTTCAAGCAATTCTCTGCCTCAGCCTTCTAAGTAGCTGTGATTACAGGCACACGCCACCATACCTGGCTGATTTTTGTATTTTTAGTAGAGACAGGGTCTTACCTTCTTGGCTGGGCTGGTCTTGAACTCCTGACCTCGTGATCCACCTGCCTTGGCCTCCCAAACTCCTGGGATTACAGGCATGAGCCATCGTACCCAGCGAGTAATTTTTAATGTCTGTCTGTTCGTTTGTTCGTTCTTTCTTTTCTTTCTTTTTTTTGGTATTTTTAGTACAGATGAGTTCTCGCTATGTTGGCCAGGCTGGTCTTGAACTTCTGGCCTCAAGTGATCTGCCTGCCTCAGCCTCCGAAAGTGCTGAGATTATAGGCATGGACCACCATGCCCTGCCAGTAACTCCTTTTTATTCTAGCTACAAAAATAGTATTTATTTATTGTACAATAAATCCAGAAAGGCACAAAAAAGAAAATAATTTTCCAAATTCGAAGTCCAAAATTCTCACCATCCAAAGATAATTTTTGTTAATACTCTGATATGTGTTTTCCCAGTTCCCTCATCTCTAGAAATACTACCATCAGGATGACTTGATAGATATTTTTAATCTGATGTTTAACTTCAAATCATATTATGAGCCAGGCACAGTAGCACATGCCTATAATCGCAGCTACGTCAGAGGCTGAGGAGGGAGGAGGTCTGAGGCTATGAGTCTGAGACCAGCCTCGGCAACAGAGCAACAAGACCTTGCTTCTTAAAAAAATATATATTATGATTATGTCCTCAAGGATTTTTATGGCCACATAGTGTTCTACCCTGGATATATTCCATAATTGTACAGCCAGTTCCTTGTTCATGGATTTTAAGGTTCGTTTTAAAATAATGCTACAATGTAGATAAACCTTTGGGCATGTCCTCAATGATTGCTACCACAGTCCAGATAAATACTCAGAATTCTGTTCTTAGGCCAGCCGTATTTTCTTGTTATGTTTTTGCTACGTTTTTGAGCATCAGGCTGGAGTGTGGTGGTGTGATCGTGGCTCACTGAAACCTCTGCCTCCTGGGTTTAAGTGATTCTTAAACTCTCAGCCTCCCAAGTAGCTGGCATTACAGGTGCACATCATCACACCCAGTGAATTTTTTGTATTTTTGGTAGATGGAGTTCCACCATGTTGGCCAGGCTGGTCTCAGATTCCTGGCCTCAAGTGATCCACTTGCCTCGGCCTCCCAAAGTGCTGGGATTACAGGCGTGAGCCACCACGCCCCACCAGTAAAGATTTTTAAGGCTTTTGCTACGTGGTGTGCATTGGCTTTTCCTGCCATCTGCTTTCTGATGAGATGGTCAATGATGAGAGGCTATGTTTGGAAGCCCTGTCCACACTGTAGAGGCTGTTAATTCAGCAAGATGCCTGTATTTGGGGCCTATGCTACTGAAAACACAAAAGACGCTGAATGCAGGGACCCCCTTTCCTGCGTGCTGACCTCAGCCCTGCACATCGCTCCGCAGGTTGCCTTCTGAAGTGTTCTGGCCATGGCCACTGTGACCCCCTCACAAAGCGCTGCATTTGCTCTCAGTTATGGATGGAGAACCTTATACAGCGTTATATCCGGGACGGAGAGAGCAACTGTGGTGAGTTCTGCTACAGAGGTGGCTTTGGGTGAGGAGCTTTAAGGCAGCTCATTCTCAGGCAAATCTGCCTAATATTCGAGACCAAGCTGGGCAATATAGTCAGACTTCACCTTTACAAAAAAACTAAAAAAATAAGCCAGGCATGGGGGCCATGCTCACAGCCTCTACTACTGAAGAGGCTGAGGCAGGAGGATTACTGGAGCCCAGGACATCTAAACCAGCTTGGACAGCATAGTAAGACCCTGTCTTAAAAAATTAACTGGGTGTGGTTGTATGCACCTATAGTCCCGATTCAGGAGGCTGAGTGGGAAAATTGCCTGAGCCCAGGAAGTCAAGGCTGCAGTGAGTGGACAGAGTGAGACCCTGACTCAAAAAAAAGTAAGAAAGGAAGGAAGGAGGGAGAGATGGAGGGAAAGAAAGAGAAAAAAGAGAAGAGAAGAGAAGAGAAAAAAATAGAACTATCTGCCTAGCTTTGCAACTATAAAACATTGAGTGTTTTCTCACCTGAAGCCAAGTGAACCAGCTTACTTGGAAGTGAGTTAAGACCCTTCTTACAATCTACTTTTTGGGATGTCTTTAGGCTTTTACATAAAACATCCTAATGAGAAAATTCCCTTTGGCAGAGCAGAATTGGCTTACTACTGCTGGCATTTCTAAGAAAGAATTGCCTGGGCCACGGGCTGCATTTGTGGGTTACGCCTGCCTTGGCTGAGGCTCAGTGTGATTTGCTGGTGAAGTGGCCCCTGGTGTGGATATGCTTGAATCAGGTAAAGAAGAGAATTTGGCCCACTCTTCCAGCTGTTCACACAGGCAGGCACCAACAACTGGAGCCACAGCAGGCCAAACTGGTGCCTCTGAGATCCCTTCTGGGGAGAAAATTGTAATTTAATAGCAGTCTACTAAGTAAATTTGTTGTTTGGGGAACCAGATGGACATAATTTGCAGCAAAGGTAGTAAGAGCTGACTGCCAAATTCTATTTCCATTGAATACTATATAAAAAGCAGAAAATAGCCAGTTCTTAGATCATTAGTCCAGTGAAATTATATAACATTTAATAAAGTTAGACTTTTTCTTTTTTTGTGATGGAGTGTTGCCCTGTTGCTCAGGCTGGAGTGCATTAGCACAGTCCCAGCTCACTTAAACCTCCACCTCCTGGGTTCAAGCGATTCTCCTACCTCAGGCTACCAAGTAGCTGGAGCTGTAGGTGTGCGCCACCATGTCTGGCTAATTTTTGTATTTTTAGTAGAGATGCGGTTTGGCCATGTTGGCCAGACTGGTCTCAAATTCCTGACCTCAAGTGATTCGCCTGCCTCAGCCTCCTAAAGTGCTAGAATTACAGGCGTGAGCCACCATGCCCAGCCTATTAGAGTTAAACTTTGCTCCCTAGTAGAATTAAATTGGGCTTCTCTGCCACTGAATTACTGTTGCAGAGGTTTTCACATTATATTTCTGCAAGGATGTGAAAAGAACGAAGGTCAAGTAGTTTCTGAATTGTTCTCTGGCTGTGAAAAATGTTTTCATGCCATAAACAGCCATACAGATGCTTTATTAAAACCAAGCCAGAACTTTCAGGGGTGGGGGTTGTGATTTTTGGCATTCTGGAACGAATATTTTGATGTGACATGTGTGTGTTTATATAAAAGGCATTACTATGTAACTGACTACTTTTAGTTATTTCAGATTATTCTGTTCCCAGGGTAGCATGAAATATGTGATCCGTGAGGCCCTGAAACCCAATAGATAAAAACAGGGCAATGTTAGGTTGTTCTTGATTTTTCTGTGTTTTACCTTGCCGTGGTCTGCTACCAGCCTGATGAGATGTTATCAACTCCATACTGTTATAGATGGTAGGGATTATTCAGAGGGATTCAGAAATATCTGTTGTGAATCATCAGAATAAAGTTGTTACACAGAGAGCCTCTAACTGTGTCCTCTCTGGTTTTCTTGTGTTTCAGAGTGGAGCATATTCTCTGTGACAGTGTTGGCTTTTACTCTTACTGTGCTAACGGGAGGCTTCACTTGGCTTTGCATCTGCTGCTGCAAGAGGTACCTAGAGCGCTTACTCGCGGGAAACGGAGACCCCACACTGTGTGTTATGGCAGCTTAGGTATTGTTTATTTGGGCTTGTTAAACTGCTAAGCTGTTTAATAATCACATTATCTGTGAAGACAAACTTGACTTTAAGCACACCTTATAATGCGCTTTCTGCCACAAGGTATAAGTGCCCAGATAAGCGGAATATTAGAGGCGGCTTCTTCTCATTGCAGCTCTTGTGATTTCTAGGAGGTTCAACGGTTGTGTATCAAATCTAATGTTATTCTCTGCCGGTCTCACATTAGAGTCACTAAACCGGTACTGTATTCTCACTCAGCAACAATCAACAGAGGACTGCTGTGACCAGTGTTTGGGAGTTTCTCCCCACACAACAGGCAAGCAATAGGTGTGCAGTGAACGCCAGCTGGGTGTCCTCCAATTCACTTTTTATGCTGTCTACCTGGAGATAGCGTCAGATCCCACAGGTTAAGGGCTCCATCCCCAAGACTGCCCCCCACCCCATTCAGATGCCAGTTACATACCCAGGTTGTTTTACTTCGGCTTCTGACTTAAATTGGGTCCCTCGGTTCTCTTCTTGGGTTCAGTTAATTTGCTAGGGTGTCTCAAAGACCTCAGGGAAACACAGTGGTTATTACAAAGGATATTTATTACCAGGGATACTGATGAAGAGGTGCACAGGGTGAGGCATGGGGAAGGGGCCCAGAGCTTCTGTGCCCTCTCTGGGCATGCCATCCTCCGGGAACCCCATGTTTGGCTGTCTGGAAGCTCTCTGAACCCCATCATCTTAGGCCTTCTATGAATACGTCATTGGGTATTCATAGGCATGATTTATAACTATGTATAAAAGTAATTGGACATAAGGGTAGGATCTGATACTAACAGACTGAGTGGGCAAGTCCAGCAAGGCCTGTCCAGATTCTTCTCAGCCTCTCTAAAGTGCTCCATCCTCCTGGGTAGGAGGCAGAACTCCTTCGGAAATGAGGGTTTTATGACCTATAATCAGACAAAGTAGGTCAGAGAATTTCTTTATCGCCAGATTGGAGACAGAAAGGCAGAAGAAGGTTCTTGCCTTGGGGAGAATAAAGAGCAGGTGAAAGGAGGGCAGGAGAAGATCAGAGAGAGAGGGAGATTCTGTTTTCTTTTTTTTTTTGAGACGGAGTTTCACTCTTGTTACCCAGGCTGGAGTGCAATGGCGCGATCTCGGCTCACCGCAACCTCTGCCTCCTGGGTTCAGGCAATTCTCCTGCCTCAGCCTCCTGAATAGCTGGGATTACAGGCACACGCCACCATTCCCAGCTAATTTTTTGTATTTTTAGTAGAGACGGGGTTTCACCATGTTGACCAGGATGGTCTCGATCTCTTGACCTCGTGATCCACCCGCCTCGGCCTCCCAACGTGCTGGGATTACAGGCTTGAGCCACCGCACCCAGCCAAGAGATTCTGTTTTCTGAGGCCCAAAGTGCCCCAGCATTATAATAAGGGCCGTGGGAATTATTAGCCAGGAATCGTGATAAAAACGTACATCTATTATATATTTATATATATATCACAAGTACCTAAGTGGCCTTCGGGGTCTTAGTAGAGGAAGGAAATCTAGAAGTATACTGTTACAAATGGGAGATTGTGACTATTTTCATTATGTAAAACATAATCTACCAGAATCATTTTTAATACATTTGAAACTGTAATTGAGGCAATAACACCACCAAAGAGAACTTTTGCTTCAGGTGTTTCCTTCTTCCATGGAGCTGACCTCTGAGAAGCCTCGAGCTGCCTCACTGGCTGAATCTTCCAGAACTCCATGCTCAATCCTCAGTGAGGAGACTTGTAGGGAAAGTGATTACTCAAGTCCTTAGAAGACAGCATCAGGTCTACTCTTTCATGTGAGACACTACAAACGCTCTCCAAAGATGTGATTTTTAAAAAACCATATTTTAGGCCATGCGTGGTGACTCATGCCTGTAACCCCAGCACGTTGGGAGGCTGAGGAGGGTGGATCATTGGAGGTCAGGAGTTCGAGACCGGCCTGGCCGAGATGGTGAAACCCCATCGCTACTAAACATACAAAATTATCTGGGCGTGGTGGCGCATGCCTGTAATCCCAGCCACTTGGGAGCCTGAGGCAGGAGAACTGGTTGAACCTGGGAGGTGAAGGTTGCGGTGAGCTGAGATTGCGCCACTCAACTCCAGCTTGGCAACAGAGTGAAACTTGGTCTTAAAAAAAAAAAAAAAAAAGAATATATTTTAATAGTTGTTTTTCAGAAATCACTTACAGATTATTTTAGTCTTATTTGTGATTATGTTCCCAAAAGTGAGACTGGTAAAAGGGAGCCAGGCACAGGCATATAGAGGCCCAAATTCCATTAAGTTTTCCCAGAGCCATTTGGGATGGTGTGACCCTACTGTGCGTGGCATTAAACATCCGAAGCTTTGTGATGTACCTATCTAGTAGCAGATGATGATGGTAGGGATAACTGTGAGCATTTATTATCTGCCATTGTGATTAATGGCTAAGTGCTTCATATGTATTATCTTATTTAGTCCTCCCTCAACCATGTGAGAAAGGAACTATTCTTACTCCCATTTTACAGGTGAGGACATGGAGGCACAAAAGTCTCAAATAATTTTCTCAAAGTCACCAGCTAGTAAGTGCTAAATTAAGACCCGTGCCCCTGATCATCACGCTCTCAGAAAATTGCTTTTATGCTGTGAAATTACTGTCTTGTTCTCTACATGCCTTAGCATGGTTTCGATGTGTATTTTCAGTCTCTGTACATAGGATGAGGTACATGGGACCAGCCTAGCCTTCATATGTAGAGGGGGAAAAAAATGAAAAAGGTAAGGAACAGTTGTTGCTAATTAATTGTGGAAATTTATTATAATTTTTGATATTTTGTTGTTGTTTTTTTTGTTTTGAGACAGAGTCTCGCTCTGTTGCCCAGGCTGGAGTGCAGTGGCATGATCTTGGCTTACTATAACCTCCACCTCCTGGGTTCAAGCGATTCTCCTGTGTCAGCCTCCTGAGTAATTGGGATTACAGGTGCCCAACACCATGACCAGCTAATTTTTCTATTTTTAGTAGAGACAGGGTTTCATCAGGTTGGTCAGGCTGGTCTCGAACTCCTGACCTCAGGTGATCCACCAGCCTCGGCCCTCCAAAGTGCTGGGATTACAGGCAGGAGCCACCATGCCTGGCCAATTTTTGCTTTTTTTCTTTTTTCTGATTGCCAGTTCATGACATCTTTTCATTACTGAGCCATTGAACATTGCAGGGTGGTATAGGTTCAGGGGAACGCTTGCTCATCCAGGCTTTTCTGAGTAAGGAATTATGAAGAGGAGCTCCTTGGGCCAACACACAGGTGTTGAGAATTGCACTAAAGGTCTTGGCCCCACAGCCTGAGGCTTAGCTGAGACCTGTAGATAAGTGGGCAAGAGTGATGTGGCTGTTTATACCCCTATATGTGTTTCTCCAAGATGCATAATGTCCCTCTGAGCTTCAACCTGGCCTATGTATGCTTCCTTAATAAAAGACCCAAACTACCTCATAATAAAGGCAAATGTTTCCTTCAGTGTCTTTCCTGTGTTTTAAATGCTGGATCTCAGTTACCTTTCTAAAGATATGAGTTGAGCTTTTCATTATTGCTTTCAGACAAAAAAGGACTAAAATCAGGAAGAAAACAAAGTACACCATCCTGGATAACATGGATGAACAGGAAAGGATGGAACTAAGGCCCAAATATGGTAAGGCAGTCTCTAGAATCATTGCCTGGCACCTTCACACGATTTAACCTAGGTGTGCCTGTGAGCTAACCAGGATGGAGGGAGACCGGTCAGCTGGAGTCAGCACTTTGATTGCGAGGGAACAGTGAGGCTGGGATTCTGTGATGGAAAAACCACCTTCAGGCCAGGCACGGTGGCTCATGCATGTAATCCAAACACTTTGAGAGGCCAAGGCAGGTGGATCACTGGAGCTCAGTAGTTCAAGACCACCCTGGGCAACATGTTGAAACCCTGTCTCTACTAAAAAATACAAAAAAAAAAAAAAAAAAAAAAATCAGCCAGGCGTGGTGGCACACACCTGTAATCCCAGCTACTCGGGAGGCCAAGGCAGAAGGATCGCTTGAGCTCAGGAGGCAGAGGTTGCACTTAGGCAAGATGGTACCACTGCACTGCAGCTTGGACTACTGTGTCTCAAAAAAAAAGAAAAAGGAAAACAACTTTCATCTCTCCTGAGAATATGCTAACATAGGGTGGGGGTGGGAGGCAGTAGTTTCATTATAAATTTAATAAATTTAGGCATGGGCCGGGCGCAGTGGCTCACGCCTATAATCCCAGCACTTTGGGAGGCTGAGGTGGGTGGATCATGAGGTCAAAAGATCGAGACCATCCTGGTCAGCATGGTGAAACCCCGTCTCTACTAAAAATACAAAAATTAGCTGGTGCGCACCTGTAGTCCCAGCTACTCGGGAGGCTGAGGCAGGAGAATTGCTTGAACCCAGAAGGCGGAGGGTGCGGTGAGCCAAGATCGTGCCATTGCACTCCAGTCTGGGTAACAACAGTGAAACTCCGTCTCAAAAATAAATAAATGAATAAATAAATTTTGGCATGATACTTTGAGGCATGAATGGATAAGGGATGTGAAGTGTCATCAGTTGAGCACCAACCAGTGACCACAGGGCAAAGCCTGCTCTTTAAACAGAGGTGTCCCCAGCACCTGGTTACTTTTCTACTCCTGGTGGGAGGATGGGGGATGGTGGAAGATGCTCCCACAGTCCGCCTCTGAATGCTGTTCCCTTTAGGTCTGCTAGGCCAGAAATGCAGCAAGAAGACACTTACACTTTAAAGCCTCACATTTTTCAGCAGCTGCGTTATCTACTTAGCCACTGATACAGATGGTCACAAAGGCTTCACAGAAAATACATGTTCTTCACAACATATATTGATCCCTGTGCTTACGAGCACTTCTTGCTGACCTTGGTTAACTTTTTCACTCTCGTTTATTAACTGTTGCATACTTTTTTCTTTCTTTTTAAGAGACGGGGTTTCACCATGTTGGTCAGGCTAGTCCTGAACTCCTGACCTTGTGATCCGCCCGCCTCAGCCTCCCAACATGCTGGGATTACAGGCATGAGCCACGGTGCCTGGCCTTTTTTTTGTTTTAAATGTTGCATACTTAATGAAACTTCTTTGGCCCTCTGAGGCTGCTGAACACCAATTCTGTAGATTTTCTGTAATTCTGGGTTCATGACTAAGTGAGTTTTTGTGGAAGATATAATCATTTTCAGAGCTGTGAGGTGCAAAACATTGTTCACAGTGAGTGTTGAAAGCCTACCGTGTGCACAGACACCGGGGCAGGCCCTGGAGACTGGGAGAGGAGGAAGCACAGAGCCTGCCTCTACAGGAGCTCACAGCCTGAGGGAGGATAATTGTACTGGGATGCAAGGAGTTCAGCCAGTGCATGGACGATGCGGCGTGGGAGCATTCGGATCAGAAGGAACGATTGTGTGCAGAGTATAGCGAACAGGGCTCTGGCAGGAAAGCGTCGCAGGAAGTAGACATGGCTGCACACGCGGAGTGCTGGCCATTTGCATTGCATAACATCAGAAGTATTATCAACTGACTTTATACCCAAGAACTCAACGTTTGGCCACATTGTCACACCCGCCTTTATCTTAAATACACTCATCCTTCTTACATTTCCATGTCTATTCATAGAACCCCCCTCCTCACCGCCCCAGTTTGAAACCTCAGTCACTGGTCCTCCACACACGCTGCCCCGACTCCACACCCCCCCACCTTGCTAGTCTCTTGCCCTCTTTCCTCATCATCACTGTCACCACCCTAGCTCAGGTCCTTACAGTTTCACCTGTGAACTAATAGTAATATAACAATCAACAGGTATTTAATGTCGAATATGCACTAGGTACTTTGGAAGCACTTTACTCGTTGAATTCTAATCCTCCCCACAGCGCTATGAGGTATGTTCAATGATTATCCCCATTTTACACAAGGGGAAACTGAGGCAAAGGAAAGTTGAGCAACTTACCCAAGTAACACAGCTGCTGGTGAGTGGTGAATGTGGGCTTGAGGCCGGGCTCTTCCTCCACACTGCACTGCCTCTGCCTTGGCCCGCGGGGGCTGCTCTAACAGAACGCCACGGATGGGGACGTTTATGAACAACAGATATGTCTTACCCAGAGTTCTGGAGGCTGGGAAGGCGAATTGGGCATCTGGCCAGGGCCACTTCCTGATAGATGGCACCTTCTCCCTGCATCCTCACATGGTGCAAAGGGCAAGGCAGCCTTTGGTGTCTCTGTTTGTTTTGGAGACAGAGTCTCTATCCTCCAGGCTGGAATGCAGTGGCATGATCTCAGCTCACTGCAACCTCTACCTCCCAGGTTCAAGTGATTCTCATGCCTCAGCTTCTCAAGTAGTTGGGATTACAGGCTCCTGCCACCATGCCCAGCTATTTTTTTTTTTTGTATTTTTATTTATTTATTTATTTTTGAGACGGAGTTTTGCTCTTGTTACCCAGGCTGGAGTGCAATGGCGCGATCTCAGGTCACCGCAACCTCCACCTCCTGGGTTCAGGCAATTCTCCTGCCTCAGCCTCCCGAGTAGCTGGGACTACAGGCGTGCACCACTATGCCCAGCTAATTTTTGTATTTTTAGTAGAGACGGGGTTTCACCTTGTTGGCCAGGATGGTCTCGATCTCTTGACTTCATGATCCACCCACCTCAGCCTCCCTAAGTGCTGGGATTATAGGCATGAGCCACCGCGCCCGGCCTTTTTTTGTATTTTTAATAGAGACAGGGTTTTGCCATGTTGGCCAGGCTGGTCTCAAACTCATGACCTCAGGTGATCTGCCCTCCTTGGCCTCCGAAAGTGCTGGGATTACAGGTGTGAGCCACCATGCCTGGCCTCTGGTGCCTCTTTCCTGTGAGTAATAATCCCCTTGGATCACCGCCCAAAGGCCTCACCTCTTAGTGCCACCATTTAGGGATTAGATTTCAGCACATGAATTTGTAGGGGTGCGAACATTCAGACCCCAGCAGCCTCTCTGTTTACTGTCTATTCTTCTTCCATCCTGCACACTGTGGTTTTATTCATATCTTAGAACAACATTTTAATAGTGTCATTCCTCTACCTATAGGATAAAAATCCAAACTTTATATTCACGTGCTTTTCTGTGAGGTCCCTGCCTCTCTCCAGCCTCTCCTTCATTATTTCCTACAGGAATCATTTGCTCCAAACAAATTACTTTTTTTCTAAATATTCTTGGATGCCTCTGCACACTCCATGCCCTTCCCCTGCCTTCCTGATTTCTCTTCCTTCTTCAAATCTCACTGATAGAGATAGGAGACAGCCAAGGGTCCCTGGCGAAACGCCACCTTCAAGCCTAAAAGCTTGAAGGCAAAATAACCGGACTGCTGGGCTCTCAGAAGTTCCCGCCCTTCCCCAGCTGATTCTCTGTCAATAATGTCCACCTGTGCACTGTGGTAAGGGGAGGGAGCCACAGGAAATTCCCGTGATTTGCAGTGGGGTGAAGCCTGCCTCTCCAATTCCTGTCTGGACTTCAATCTATGAGGAGAGAGGGTGTTGGTAAGACTTCGTCTCTATTTGCTGCGAGTTTTTCTTTCTTTACTTTTTGCCCAATAAATTATATTTTTCTATGTGTCCACGAGCCTCATCTTTTCTGGTAGTGTGACAGGAACCCGGTTTTAGCCGAATAAGGAGAAGGTTCTGCAACATCACCTTGCAGGAATCGTCACTGCAGCAACCCCTGTCGTAAGTGTATGTGCTTATCGCCTCTGAATTTATAGAAGATTTAAAAAATACCTGTCACGAGCCATCTTCTCATGAGTCTGTGCCTTTTATGTCTTTTTTGTTTTTCTTCCTGAGACAGGGTCTTGCTCTGTCACCCAAGTTGGAGTACTGCAGCACAATCATAGTTCACTGCAGCCTCAAACTCCTGGCCTCAAATGATCCTCCTGCCTCAACCTCCCAAAGAGCTGGGATTACAGGCATGAGCCACCATGCCCAGCCAAGTCTGTGTCTTAAACCCCTAGCTAGACAGTATAAATTCTTTGAGAGTAGGAATTGTATCTAATACCTGTTCTGTCTCTTAGTTTGACCCCCTGAGAACAAATATTCTACCAAAAATACTCCAACCAAGTGGTAAAATCACAGAAGCTTTCATTTGTTGGATGCTTACAATACTTTAAAGGTTGGGCCAAGAGCTTGAATGCACTGCTCACTTAATCCTCCCCGCAAACTCACGGGGTGGATGCCGTGTTACCCTTCCCATAGAGACTGAAAGCTCAGAGAGCTCAGGTATTGTGCCCAGGGTTAAGCAGCTGGCGATTGTCACGGGTGAGGCACCAAACCCCCTGCAGTTACTTGCTAGGAAACCCAACCTGCCTGCTGCTGTGGGCGATTGTGCTCCAGGTGCGCTGAGCACCGTTCCGCCTCACCATGGGACCTGCAACCAGAATGACTGATGGCTGGAAGTGAGTCGTGGCGTCCCTCCTCAGGCGCTTCTGTGCTTCTCTCTAGGTGTCAAGCACCGAAGCACAGAGCACAACTCCAGCCTGATGGTATCCGAGTCAGAGTTTGACAGTGACCAGGACACAATCTTCAGCCGAGAAAAGATGGAGAGAAGGAACCCAATGGTTTCCATGAACGGTTCCATCAGAAACGGAGCTTCCTCCAGTTACTGCTCAAAGGACAGATAATGGAGCAGCCCGTTGTAAAGCGGAGGGACCCCACAGGAATCCTCGAATCCAGGACCAGTCAGCGTGAGTGATGGCACATAACCCACTCTTTTCGAATAGTTCATTTACATCCTTTTACAGCGGGCTAGGTGTGTATCTCCACGTATTGAAAGACCGGTTTTTGAGGCACAAAAGGTTGGTCTTTTAACTGGGCTGCTTGTTAATGGAGATAAAGCCTGGGTAAAACTCTAAGGTATATACTTAAAAGAGTTTTGTGTTTTGCTAGCTGGCACAATATCATATTGCTTATGTTAAAGATGAACAACTCTTTGTATAGAACCTTAGAGAAGCTCAAATAAGGATTTATAGAGGGATGATTTCTCTCTTAGCAGCTGTGACTGCCTCTAAGGAACAGCATTCTAAACACGGTTTCTCTTGTAAAACCTGTAGTCAGACGGCTGTTGAAAGAGCTTATCTACGAGGCATGGGTTGACTTCTGTGGAGGTGCAGAGTCTGGCGCAGCAAGCTTTCTGCTGACAACACACACACAGCGCAAAGCCCTCCTGGTTTTTAATCCTGTGCTGTGTCAATGGCATTCCACCGCTCGAGAAAGCAGCTGTTGGCAATTGAAGAGCTAAGGAAGAATTGTATTCTCAGGACTGAGGCCAAGGGAAGGGGAGGAGTAGCTTCATGCTGTGTAGGTTGAAGGTAGCATTTTAACAATATCTTTTCTTCCTCTAAGAAAAACTACACTGAAGCCTCTCAGTGTTGTTTAGTAAGGTAATTCTCTAATGCAAACCAAGCCCAAGTTGACATTAAATGCAGTAGAAGTGATTAATTCATTAAGTATTTATTATGTTCTGTAGGCTGTGCATTCAGACTCCCATAGATAGGGGTAACAAGTCAGCAATTGTGTATATATTTCAAAACTGAAATACAGTCAGTCTGGTCCCAGACACCTGACAGGTACCTTCCAAAAGAATTGGACATAGATGTATTCACTTCATATGTTTAAAAATACATTTAAGACCGGGCGTGGTGGCTCACGCCTGTAATCCAAGCACTTTGGAGGCCAAGGCGGGCGGATCACCTGAGGTCGGGAGTTCAAGACCAGCCTGACCAATATGGTGAAACCCCGCCTTAAAAATAAATAAATAAATTAATTTAAGTTCTCTCCAGCCTGGGCCACAAGAGCTAAACTCCATATCAGAAATATATGTTTAAGTTTTTCTACTCAATAAATCTTACTTCAAACATGAAAGAAAATTAAAACATTCCCACCCACAAAGCAGGACTCCAGAGCAATTAACTGGAGTTAATTATAGCCTGCTGACTTGACTAGTTCAGGGTAGTTTCCCATCCGCCCCTGGCCCTGAGGCTGGTGGCTTTGGTGGTGCCTTTGGCATTCTTTGTGGGAAGATCAGAATGAGAGAGAGAGAACCAGTGTTGTGAGGACACCTGAGTAATACCCTGTTGCGCAATGCTTTTGTAACACGTGGGAAAACTGGGATTGCATTGCTGATTAATAAGCAAATTATTTAAATGACAGGGCAGGAGGGCCAGAGAAAGTGTTTCTCTATGGGCTCTTAAAAAAACTGAGCTTGTAGGTACTTTTGCCATCTTCAGGAGTAGTCATCCTCATGGGACCTTCTTACTTTTACTTACTATAATTTACTGGGAAAAGGTAGAAACAAAGTGTGAATGTCGTTTTATTTTTAAAATAATTCTTTTGCTTGTGCCTACACTTTCTGTATAACGAGCCAATTCAATACTGTCTATAGTGTTAGAAGGAAAATGTGATTTTTTTTTTTTTAAACCAGTATTGAGCTTCATAAGCCTAGACTCTGCCCTAACAAGTGACCAGGGGTATGGTTTTTTGCATGCAAATGGGAATTTCTGGCATAGAGGACAGCAGCCCAAATGTGAAGTCATCGGGCATAATGCTGAAGAAGGGAGTGGACACTTACCGCTTCACCTACATAATGTGCATCTGACATCCTCAGTTGATCCTTAGGACCAACCTGGAAGAGGAGACACTATTCTGATGTTGCAGACAGCCCTCTGAAGGCCCAGAGAAGCTAAGTAGCTTGCCAGGGATCAGGGCCAAGAAGCAGAGGATCTAACTGAATGCAAATGTTTTAAACTGTGAATTCTGCTTTCCAGTACACAAAGAACTCCTGCCTTGATGGATGGAGGGCAAATTCTGGTGGAACTTTCAGGCCACCTGAAAGTTCTGTTCCCAGGACTAAGAGGAGTTCCTTTTAATAGGTGCAGAGAGCCAAGGACGGAGGGAGAGACGGCCTGCCTAGTCTCCTGTGCATCACACCGGGCCTCCCCTCCCTAGAGCTTTGCTGTGTACTTCTGCCCTCCTCCTTTTCTGTCCTTGGCCATCTGAGCCTGGCCTCTGATCCTTCCATCACAGGAAGGATCTTGAATCTATGGGAAATCAAGCCTCACAGTAGTGATCAGAGAGTGGATCCTGTCTTGTTATGCCATTTCTTAGCAGAACAGAGCACGAGATGGAATGACCAGCCAGCATTCTTCATTGTGGACTGGTAGTCACTTATCATTGAGGGTCTTTGGGAGATAAAGCATCCAAAGAGCTTTGGACAATGAGAAACAGGCCCTAGGATAAGCGAGTGGGTGTTTGTAGGGCTCACAGACTAACAAGCATTTTAGTTGCTGGTTTATATTCTATGAAGGAGGATTCAAACCATGGCATGACAAGGCTAAGCATGTGTGTGATTAAAGGACTACCTGAGAACCGTGCAGTGAGGTGAGAAAATGTACCACTTGATAAGCTGTGACGCCACCCTTTATGCATGGGGAGGAGTGTGACTGCCATTTTTTGTGTGTGACAAAGCTATTATGGACTGTTTTAATCTTGGTTTTATTTCTTAAAATGTATTATTTTCCCCTATGTGTTGACAAGGTATCATTTCTAATACAACACTATTAAATATATGCACTAGTCTAAAGGTGTCTGTATTTTCTGTAATGCTTAGTTATTTTTAGGGGGAAATTTGTTTTCTTCATGCTAAATTGTAGAGGGATTTCCCTTGAGTATGGGTCAGCACATTGTGGCCTGCAGCTTGTATGTGCACGCCCCACGAGCTGGAAAGTGGGTCTTCTGTTTTCAAATGGTTAAAAATAAATCAAAAAATACTTTGAAACATGTGAGCTATATGAAATACAGATTTGTGTTGATAAAGTTTTATTGGAACACATCCATATTCATTCATTTATGTATTATCTATGGCTGCTCTTATGTTACAACAAAGTAGTTTTGACAGGGACTGTCTGCAAAGCCTGAACTATTTACCATCTGGCTGTTTATAGAAAAGAAAATTGTGGAAGCCTGGACTAACATCCCCTGCTCCTTCCCTGTTGGAAGACAAGCATTTGGGAAGAACTGAGAATGCGCAGTCAGCTTGCCTTCCTCTGCGCGGGTGTCTCTCTGCTATTTTTTTCTTTTTGAGACGGAGTTTCGCTCTTGTTACCCAGGCTGGAGTGCAATGGCGCGATCTTGGTTCACTGCAACCTCTGCCTCCCTGGTTCAAGCAATTCTCTGCCTCAATCTTTCAAGTAGCTGGGATCACAGGTACCTGCCAACACACCCAACTAAATTTTTTGTATTTTTAGTAGAGAGAGGGTTTTACCAACTTGACCAGGCTGGTCTTGAACTCCTGAACTCATGATCCACCTGCCTCTGTCTCCCTAAGTGCTGGGATTATAGGCGTGAGCCACTGCACCTGGCCAGCTTTCTGCTCTTAACAGGAGGTCTATCCCTAGTGCTAGAAGGCCTGCAGTGTGGTAGGGTGACTAGATTCTGGGGAGAGTATACTTACACTGCATCCTCTAATCTAGCTCTTATCAGTAATAAAGCCATTTTTAAAAATAGCATATTGAGGGCTGGCCATGGTGGCTCATGCTTGTAATCCCAGCACTTTGGGAGGCCAAGGTGGGTGGATCACTTGAGTCCCAGAGTTCAAGACCAGCCTGGGCAACATGGCCAAACCCTGTCTCTACAAAGTAGAAACATACAAAAAAATTTAGCTGGGCAATGTGATGCATGCCTGTAGTCCCAGCTACTCAGGAGACTGAGGTGGGAGGATTGCTTGAGCCCTGGGGGTGGAGGTTGCAGTGAGAAGAGATTAGACCACTGTACTCTAGCCTGGGTGACAGAATGAGACCCCGTCTCAAGTAAGGCAGATTGAGGTGTAATTCACTTAAACTGCACAACCATCATCCTCAGCAAACTGACACAAGAACAGAAAACCAAACACCGCATGTTCTCACTCATAGGTGGGTTTTGAACAATGAGAACACGTGGACACAGGGAGGGGAGCACTACACACTGGGGTCTGTTGGGGGGAAATAGGGGAGGGACGGTGGGGGGTGGGGAGTTGGGAGAGATAGCATGGGGAGAAATGCCAGATATAGGTGAAGGGGAGGAAGGCAGCAAATCACACTGCCATGTGTGTACCTATGCAACAATCTTGCATGTTCTTCACATGTACTAAAATGCAATTAAAAAAATAAACTGCACATAGTACAGTTTTTATGCTTTGATGTATGTGCACATCTGTCAAACCATGACCACAATAAACGGTTGAACAAATATAATTACCCATAAACGTTTCCTTGTGGCTCTTTGTAATCCCCCTCTCCCTTGGCAATCACTAGAGATTAGCTTGTATTTTCGGAGTTTCGGGTATAGTAGTACCGTGTGGAGCTCCCCTCAAACAAGTCCCTTCCTTTCCAGGCTATTTTAACTCACTCCTTTAGCAACTATGAACAGAAGTTCTCTGAAAAAGAATATGAAGGAAAGAGACTTTATTGCATGAACAGCTTCCAAACCACAGAGATACAGCCTTCTGTGTAAAACAGATGTGTTTCAAAAAGTAAAGCAAGGGTTCTGCATTTACAGCAAAATTCCACCCAGGTTTCCAATCAGGTCCATATGTAAATGAAGTAGTGAAACTTGCTTAGTTTTGATTGGTCAGTGTAGCTGTGTTCTGGTTGGTTGATACAGCTGAGCCCTGATTGGTTAAGGCAGGTAAGCTCTAATTGATTGGTTCAGGTGAGCTCTGGAGGCCCCAAATTGAACAAATATGTGGTTTTTTGGGGAA
This sequence comes from Saguinus oedipus, assembly GCA_031835075.1. Taxonomy (NCBI): domain Eukaryota; kingdom Metazoa; phylum Chordata; class Mammalia; order Primates; family Cebidae; genus Saguinus; species Saguinus oedipus. Next base: position 3,534,709 of record CM063172.1, on the reverse strand, counting down.
CTCAGAGCATGTGTGTGACATCTAGTTAGCGAATAATCACTTAGGTGTTTTTGATTGAGACACAGTCTCACTCTGTCACCTAGGCTGGAGTGCAGTGGTGCCATCATGGCTCACTGCAGCATGGACCTCCCAGGCTGAAGTGATCCTCTTACCTCTCAGCTTCCTGAGTAGTGGGGATGACAGGTGGGGGCTACTTTTTTTGTAGAGATGGGGGTCTCACAATGCTGTCCAGGCTGGTCTCAAACTCCTCTGCTCCAGTGAGCCACCTGCCTCTGCCTCCCAAAGTGTTGAGATTACAGGTGTGAGCTACCGTGTGTGTGTGTGTGTGTGTGTGTGTGTGTGTGTGTGTGTGTGTGTGTATGTTCCACTTAGGTGTATTTTAAATTTAGGCCCAGTTAACCACTGTGGATTTATCTTAAAGGATTGGCTCTTTCAGTTTCACATTTCACATAATTCTGCTGAGGAAAATGCTGGTTGCAGTATTGAGAATGGGAATGGGGCATTGTAGTTTAACTAATTAAGTGGCTCCTGTATCATCTTCATTCCTGGAAGAGTTCTGCATTAGTTTACTGAGACAGCAAATACGAGGCTAAGTGAAGGAACCAAATCTTTATAATCTCAACGATGATGACTTTCCATTACTGAAACTAAATAAATTTTTATTTATTGAGGCAGAATGTCTCTCTGTCGCCCAGGCTGGAGTACAGTCGTACAGTCTCACTTACTGCAACGTCGGCCTCCTTAGTCTAAGTGATTCTTCTGCCTCAGCCACCTGAGTAGCTGGGATTACAGGTGTGCGCCACCACACTCTGCTACTTTTTATAATTTTAGTAGAGACTGGGTTTCACCAGGTTGGCAAGGCTAGTCTTGAACTCCTGGCCTCAAATGATCCACCCACCTCGGCCTCCCAAAGTGCTGGGATTACAGGTGTGAGCCACTGTGCCCAGCCAACTAAATTACTTGTGTTACTTCAAAATTCATAGGTTGAAGCTCTAACCCCCAGTACCTCAGATGTGTTTGGAGATAGAACCTTTGAAGAGGTGATTAAGTTAAAATGAGTAAAATGAGGCCATTAAGGTGAATCCTAATTCAAATCAACTGGTTTTCTTTTCTTTTTTTTTTTTTGAGATAGAGTCTCTGTCACCCAGGCTGGAGTGCAGAGGCGCCATCTTGGCTCACTGCAACCTCCACCTCCTGGGTTCAAACAGTTCTCCTGCCTCAGCCTCCTGAGTAGCTGGGACTACAGGCACACGCCACCATGCGCAGCTAATTTTTGTATTTTTAGTAGAGATGGGGTTTCACCATGTTGGCCAGGCTGGTCTTGAACTCCTGATCTTGTGATCCGCCCAACTCAGCCTCCCAAAGTGCTCAGATTACAGGCGTGAGCCACCGCACCTGGCTTCAACTGGTTTTCTTGTTAGGAGCGATTAGGACCTACAGAGACATTGGGGCACAAAGACACAGAGGAAAGATCATGAGAGGATAGGGCAAAAAGGCGGCCATCTACAGGCCAAGATGAGGGGCGTCAGGAGAAAGCAAACCCGCCAACACCCTGATCTTGGTCTTCTGACATCCAGAACTCTGAGAAAATAAATATCTGTTGCTTAAGCCACCCAGTCTGGTATTTTGTTACAGCAATGCAAACTAATATGCATAGGTAACTTAATCAGCCTAAGGCTTAGCATAAAAGTCTTGTTTTAAAGGTTCCCAGAGTGAAGTATTATCCTGTTGATCTTAGAGGAAAAATGAGATGTTTCCCAACATTAAGTCCTCAAAACCAACAAGAAAGACCTGTAGCCTCAGTGACTTCACTGAGAAAGTCATTTCAGAAGGGGCCACAAGCAGGGACTGGTAGTATTTCATTGTTCCGGGTGCTGGCTATAGAGTGCGTTGTTTCTGGGAATTCGTTGAACTATTCACTTCCTCAAATATGTATCCTTTTTTTGTATATTATAGTGAAATGAAAGTTTAAAAAAGCAACCAATCTTGCCAGGTTACTTTCAAAGTCAGTTTTGAAGAGATACTGCAGGAGATTTCCTAGGTAGAGAGGAAACAGTTCTCTCTCTTGATTCAGGTGGTGCCTGCATAAACCTACCTACTGATGTGATAAAATGGGGTGGGGCTATATAAACACTCACTTACAAGAGTGCACAGGAAAACAGGTGAAACTGAGGCTGGGCACAGTGGCTCATGCCTGAAATCCCAGCACTTTGGGAGGCCAAGGCAGGCAGATCACCTGAGGTCTGGAGTTCGAGACCAACATGGAGAAACCTGTCTCTAAATTTGACACTGTATTGACATAGGTAATAAGCAAACCGTTGGGTGAAGGGAACACGAGACTCTGCATTATCTTTGCAACTTCTATGAATTTATAATCATTTCAAAGTTAAAAGTTAAAAGATGATGAGGAGGAAAGGCCAGACTCATATGATCAACAGTGAATTAAGAAAAGCATTTCCATTACAATCAGAAACAAAGTTAAGAAAGGAAAAAAAAGCAAAGTCACCATTTCTCCAATTCATTGGTCCCTGGAGCCTCTCTTTTTGAGTTGAGATTAGTGAGCGGCAAAGCTTCCTTTATTTGAAGCCTACGTGGAGAGTATTCTCACCTCCGTTCTAAAGAGATGAACCCAGGTTGCAGGACTGAGATTTTATCATAGCAGGAAGAGAGCACTTAGGTTTACACGGTGATGTCACGCATAGTGACGTTTCTGTCAATCACGGACTGCATATACGACTTATGGTCCCATGAGACGATAATGGAGCTGAAAAGTTCCTGTCACGTAGTGATGTAGCCATGGTAAGGTCCAGTGCAGCCCAACGCGTAACTCACCTGTCTGCGACGATGCTGGTGTAAACAAGTCTGCACTCCCAGCTGTATAAGGGCATAGCACATACAATTGTGAACAGTATTTAATACTTGATCATAAATGACCATGCTGCTGGTTTCTGTATTTATTATACTGTACTTTTCATTGTGAGTGTGCTCCTTCTACATAAAAAAAAACGTTTACTGTAAAACAGTATGCTGGGTGCAGTGGTCCACTCCTATAATCCCAGCACTTTGGAAGGCTGAGGCTGGAGGGTTGCTTGGGCCCATGACAACATGGTGAGACCCCATCTCTATAAAAAACATGTTTAAAAAAATTAGATGCATGTGGTGGCCTGTGCATGTAGTCTCAGCTACTCAGGAGGCTGAGGTAGGAGGATCGCTTGAGCCAGGAGGTCAAGGCTGCAGTGAGCCATGATGGTGCCACTGCACTCCAGCCTAGATGACAGAGTGAGGCCCTGTCTCAAATACAAAACAAACGAATGTCGGGTTGTACCAGCAGTAGCCCCATAAATGTCTGGTTTGCTGTGTCTCTTGATCGCATTATTTTCTCTTGTGCTTGATTTAATCTTCTGTTGCTTTGCTCATCGTGATCCCTGAGCATACAAAATCCATGGCTACTGTTGCCGGTAAGAGGCCACATCAAGTGACTAATCTTGAAACAAGAAATTAACGACTACCAACCAATGGGTCAAGGGGTTACAGCAGCTTTTAAGGCCCACTGCCAGAGGAGGAGAACCTTTGCTCAGGTTATTGCTGCAACAAGAAAAACACATGGAGAAGACGCTGATGCAGTTCTGAAAGGATTCCATCTATGACTCCATCGGGACCCTTGCTTGGGCTCGGGGTGATGTCACCATGGAATGTATAAAGGACATCTGGAAGAAGACACTCAGGAGGTTCATCCATGACTTCCAAGGATTTGCCAAGGACAAGGAGGGTGCAAAAACCATCAAGGCTGAGGTTGAGGTGGCAAACTATTTTAACCTGGGGGCAGAGGACGACGACACTGAGGGGCTCCTACAGGTAGCTCACTTGAGCCCAGGAATTCAAGGCCAGCCTGGACAACATGGCGAAACCTTGTCTCTACAAAAAAATACAAAATTTAGCCAGGCGTGGTGGCGCACGTCTGTCATCTCAGCTACTCAGGCGGCCGAGGTGGGAGGATCGCTTGAGCCTGACAAGTCAGTGCTTCAGTGAGCCATGATTGCTCCACTGCACTCTAGCCTGGGTGACAGGGTGAGACCCTGACTCAAAAAAAAAAAAAAAATGCATGAAGCCAGGATAACAATGGCATCTTCTGGAACACTTCCTGAAGGACCAACCTGAGGTTCTTAGGAGTTGTCACACACCAGAAATAAGCCTGTGGTAGTCTGCCTGGTTTCTTTTTTCATCACGGATTTGCTTGTAAGCAGATAATGCACAAAGAACACTGCTCTGTTAATGAAACCCTTTTGGTATTGAGGGGCCCATGTTTTCAAAAATTTTTAAAGCAGTTACTGAGATGTGCATAAACGCCTTCCCCAGCCTCCTGAAGTGCTGGGATTACAGGCCTGAGCCACCGGGCCCAGCTGTCCCTGAGTATTATTGCCCCTGAAAACCTTCCAGCAGGGCAAGATGAGGAGGTGGATATCCATGAACCTTACCCTTTGTAGGCCTAGGCTAATGTGTGTAATTATGTCTTAGTTTTTAACAAAAAAGTTGTTTTTTTTTGAGACGGAGTTTCACTCGTTACCCAGGCTGGAGTGCAATGGCGCGATCTCGGCTCACCGCAACCTCCGCCTCCTGGGTTCAGGCAATTCTCCTGCCTCAGCCTCCTGAGTAGCTGGGATTACAGGCACGCACCACCATGCCCAGCTAATTTTTTTTGTATTTTATTAGAGACAGGGTTTCACCATGTTGACCAGGATGCTCTCGATCTCTTGACCTCGTGATCCACCTGCCTTGGCCTCCCAAAGTGCTGGGATTACAGGCTTGAGCCACCGCGCGCGGCCAACAGAAAAGTTTAAAAAAAATTTTAAAATATAAAAAGGCTTATAGAACAAGGATATAAAGAATATGTTTTTATATAGTTGTGCAATTAGTTTGTGCTTTAAGCTAAGTGTGATCATAAGAGTCAAAAAGTTAAAAAATTTTAAGTTTAAAGATTTACAGTAAGCTAAGGTTTATTATTGAAGAAAGAAAAATATTATTTTTTGAGATGGTGTCTTGCTCTGTTGCCCAGGCTGGAGTACACTGGCCCAATCTTGGTTCACTGCAAACTCTGCCTCCTGGGTTAAAGTGATTCTCCTGCCTCAGCCTCCTGAGTAGATGGGATTGCAGGCGTGCGCCACCATGCCTGGCTAACTTTTTAATTTTTGGTATAGACGAGGCTTCACCATGTTGTCCAGGCCTGTCTCAAATTCCTAACTTTGTGATCCGCCTGCCTTGGCCTCCCAAGGTGCTGGGATTACAGGTGTGAGCCACCGCACCTGGTCAGAAAAACATTATTTAATAAATTTAGTGTAGCCTAGGCGTAGAGTGTTTATAAAGTCTACAGTGGTGTACAGTAGTGTCCTAGGCCTTCACATTCACTCACCACTCACTAAATTACTTACCGAGAGCAGCTTCCAGTTTTGCAAGCTCCATTCATGGTAAGTGCCTTATACAAGTGTAGTTTTTAAATCTTTCATAACCAATTTTTACTGTACCTTTCCCATGTTTAGATACATAAATATTTGCCATTATCTTACAACTGCCTATAGTATTCAGTACAGTACCACGCTGTGCAGGTTTGTAGCCTAGGAGCAATAGGCTAGACCATACAGCTTAGTTGTGTATGAGGCTAGACCGTACAGCTTAGGTGTGTAAGAGGCTAGACCGTACAGCTTAGGTGTGTATGAGGCTAGACCGCACAGCTTAGGTGTATATGAGGCTAGACCGTACAGCTTAGGTGTGTATGAGGCTAGACGGAACAGCTTAGGTGTGTAAGAGGCTAGACCATACAGCTTAGGTGTATATGAGGCTAGACAGTACAGCTTAGGTGTGTATGAGGCTAGACCGTACAGCTTAGGTGTGTAAGAGGCTAGACCGTACAGCTTAGGTGTGTATGAGGCTAGACCGTACAGCTTAGATGTGTATGAGGCTAGATGGAACAGCTTAGGTGTGTAAGAGGCTAGACCGTACAGCTTAGGTGTATATGAGGCTAGACAGTACAGCTTAGGTGTGTATGAGGCTAGACCGTACAGCTTAGGTGTGTATGAGGCTAGATGGAACAGCTTAGGTGTGTATGAGGCTAGACGGAACAGCTTAGGTGTGTATGAGGCTAGACCGTACAGCTTAGGTATGTATGAGGCTAGACCGTACAGCTTAGGTGTGTATGAGGCTAGACAGAGCAGCTTAGGTGTGTATGAGGCTAGACCGTACAGCTTAGGTGTGTATGAGGCTAGACCATACAGCTTAGGTGTGTATGAGGCTAGACGGAACAGCTTAGGTATGTATGAGGCTAGACCATACAGCTTAGGTGTGTAAGAGGCTAGATGGAACAGCTTAGGTGTGTATGAGGCTAGACCGTACAGCTTAGGTGTGTATGAGGCTAGACGGAACAGCTTAGGTATGTATGAGGCTAGACCATACAGCTTAGGTGTGTAAGAGGCTAGACCGTACAGCTTAGGTGTGTATGAGGCTAGATGGAACAGCTTAGGTGTGTAAGAGGCTAGACCGTACAGCTTAGGTGTATATGAGGCTAGACAGTACAGCTTAGGTGTGTATGAGGCTAGACCGTACAGCTTAGGTGTGTATGAGGCTAGATGGAACAGCTTAGGTGTGTATGAGGCTAGACGGAACAGCTTAGGTGTGTATGAGGCTAGACTGTACAGCTTAGGTATGTATGAGGCTAGACCGTACAGCTTAGGTGTGTATGAGGCTAGACAGAGCAGCTTAGGTGTGTATGGGGCTAGACCGTACAGCTTAGGTGTGCATGAGGCTAGACGGAACAGCTTAGGTGTGTATGAGGCTAGACCATACAGCTTAGGTGTGTAAGAGGCTAGACGGAACAGCTTAGGTGTGTATGAGGCTAGACCGTACAGCTTAGGTGTGTATGAGGCTAGACGGAACAGCTTAGGTATGTATGAGGCTAGACCATACAGCTTAGGTGTGTATGAGGCTAGACGGAACAGCTTAGGTGTGTATGAGGCTGTACCATCCGGGTTTGTGTGACATTTCTGATGTCACACATCGTATGATGAACATCTGTGATGTTCGTACAAGGATAACATCACCTGACGATGCATTTCTCACTGTGTATCTGTTGTTGAGCAATATGTGATTGTATAATGTGAGACATTTGCAAAAACACCCATCCGCTAAATCACTGGGCAGGTGTCATCTGTGTTCTAAATGATGATGAGGGCTGGCTACAATGGTGCACTTCCATAATCCCAGTACTTTGGGAGGCTGAGGTGGGAGGATGGCTTGAACCCAGTAGTTTGAGACCAGTCTGGGCAACACAGTGACACCCTGACTGTAAAAAAAATAAAAGGAAAATTAACTGGGTGTGGTGGCATGTGCCTGTGGTCCCAGCTATGCGGGAGTCAGAGGTGAGAGGCCTGCTTGAGCCCAGGGGATCAAGGCTGCAGTGAGCCATGGTCTTGCCACTGCACTCCAGCCAGGGTGGCAGAGTGAAACCCTGTTCAGAAAAAAAATAATAAATTGTGGCAAATCCTTCCAAGGTAGCTGATACAATGAATGGCTTATAGGTAAATCCTTACCAGTTTCCAAACCCATTTCTGTTCATTTATAAATACTGCCAGTGCCACATCCTCTCCAGCATTGGTTGTCTCCTTATTTTTTAATGATTGCCATTCTGCCGTTCTAACTGGCTTGAGATGGTATCATAATGTGGTTTTGATTTGCATTTTTCTAATGATCAGTGATGATGAGCTGTTTTTCATGTTTGTTGGCGGCTGCCCAAATGTCTTCTTTTGAGAAGTGTTCATATCCTTTGCCCACTTTTTAATGAGGTTTTTTTTTTTTTCTTGTAAATTTAAGTTCTTTGTAGATTCTGGATATTATTAGCCCTTTGTCAGATGGGTAGATTGCAAAAATTTTTTCCCATTCTGTTGGTTGCCAGTTCACTCTAATGATAGTTTCTTTTGCTGTACAGAAGTTCTTCAGTTTAATCCCATTTGTCTATTTTAAATTTAGTTGCCATTGCTTTTGGTGTTTTAGTCCTTACCAGTGCCTATGTACTGAATGGTATTCCTAGGTTTTCTTCTAGGGCTTTTATGGTATTAGGTCTTCTGTTTAAATCTTTACTACATCTAGAGTTAATTTTTGAATAAGGTGTAAGGAAGGGATCCAGTTTCAGCTTTCTGCATATGGCTAGCTAGTTTTCCCAACACCATTTATTAAATAGGGAATCCTTTCCCCATTGCTTGTTTCTGTCAGGTCTGCCAAAGATCAGATGGTTGTAGGTGTGTGGCATTATTTCTGAGGCCTCTGTTCTGTTTCATTTATCTGTATCTCTGTTTTGGTACCAGTACTGTGCTGTTTTGGTTACTGTAGCCTTGTAGTATAGTTTAAGTCAGGTAGCATGCTGCCTCCAGCTTTGTTTCTTTTTGCTTATGACTGTCTTGGCTATGTGGGCTCTTTTATGGTTCTATATGAAGTTTAAGGTGGTTTTTTCCAATTCTGTGAAGAAAGTCAATGGTAGCTTAATAGGGATAGCATTGAATCTATAAGTTACTTTGGGCAGTCTGGCCATTTTCATGATAGTGATCCTTCCTAACAGTAAGCGGGGAATGTTTCTCCATCTGCTTGTGTCTTGTTTCCTTGAGCAGTGGTTTCTAGTTCTCCTTGAAGAGGTCCTTCACATCCCTTGTTAGTTGTATTCCTAGGTATTTTATTCTCTTTGTAGCAATTGTGAATGAGAGTTCACTCATGATTTGGCTCTGTTTGTCTGTCATTGGTGTACAGGAGTGCTTGTGATTTTTGCACATTGATTTTGTATCCTGAGACTTTGCTGAAGTTGCTTATCAAGTTAAGGAGATTTGGGGCTGAGACGATGGGGTCTTCCAAATATAAAATCATGTCATCTACAAATAGAGACAATTTGACTTCCTCTTTTCGTAACTGAATACTCTTTCTTTCTCTTTCCTGATTGCCCTGGCCAGAACTTCCAATACTATGTTGAATAGGAGTGGTGAGAGAGGTTATCCTTGTCTTGTGCTGGTTTTCAAAGGAAATGCTTCCCGCTTTTGCCCATTCAGTATGATATTGGCTGTGGATTTGTCATAGATAGCTCTTATTATTTTGAGATATTTTCTATCAATACCTAGTTTATTGAGAGTTTTTAGCATGAAGGGCTGTTGAATTTTGTCAAATGCCTTTTGTGCATCTGTTGAGATAATCATGTGGTTCTGTTTATGTGATGGATTACAGGTTTCCCATACTTGATTTAAAAAACACACTAATTTGCTTTTTAATGTGTTGTAAGCTAAATGGGAGATGAAGAAGCTATAACAAGTGAATATGTAATGATAATTAGTAAAAGAAATACCAGGAAGATGACTATACATTTCCCTCTAAGCAGAGGCTTAGGTCTAGCATGTAGAAAACCCACACATTGAGAAGTAACTGGATAGTTTCTCCTGGTAACAAAATAATTTTAAAAGTCAAAAGCAGGATAAAAGAAATACATAAAATAAATTGACTAACAAAGGGAAACATGTCTGGTGACACCATTCTTTCTTCTGGTGAAGATCCTACCTTTGTTAAAGGCTTCCTGATACAATTTGAGGTTCAGTGAGGCCACATGAAATTTCCTTTTTTGGGTTTTTTTTTTTTTTTTGGAGACAGAATCTTACCCTGCCACCCAGGCTGGACTGCAGTGGTGAGATACTGGCTAACTGCAACTTCCACCTACTGTGTCCAAGTGATTCTCCTGCCTCAGTCTCCTGAGTAGCTGGGATTATAGGCATGCGCCACCATGTCTGGCTAATTTTTTTGCATTTTTAGTGGAGATGGGGTTTCACCATGGTGGCCAGGTTGGTGTCAAACTCCTGGCCTCAAGAGATCTGCCCGCCTTCGCCTCCCAAAGCGTTGAGATTACGGGTGCAAGCCACTGTGCCTGGCCTCACATGAAATTCCTTAAAATATAAATGAACACTGGATAAAAATACATATTGCTAAAATAATGAACAGTGATTAGATCTGGATAGCAGGGTTTCAGAAAGTTTCTCCCTCATACTTTTCTGTACTTTAAAAACACAGGCTGGGTATGATGGCTCACACCTGTAATCCCAGCACTCTCGGAGGCTGAGGTGGGTGGATCACTTGAGGTCAGAAGTTTGAGACCAGCCTGGCCAACGTGGCCAAACCCCATCTCTACTAAAAATACAAAAATTAGCCTGGCATGGTAGTGGGCACCTGTAATTTCAGCTTCTCAGGAGGCTGAGGCAGAAGAATTGCTTGAACCTGGAAAGCAGAGGTTGCAGTGAGCCAAGATCGTGTCACTGCACTCCTGCCTGGGCGACACAGTGATGCTCCATCTCAAAAACCAAAACAAACAAACAAAAAACAGTTAAAAAAAAAGTATATAATGGATAAGAGTGGAGCATGTAGGAGAGAGAGATAGGCCAATCTGTGACAGCTGGATGGCTGGACTAGACCCCTTTCTGTGACTGCCACCTCTGCAACTGGGTAAATTCTTCCAGCTTAGCAAACATTGTATGAGCACATACCGTGGACAGGCCCTTCTCTGGGTTCTGGGTTCATAGTTTCACATGCCAGCTCCTTCCCCGAGGGACTGACTGATGACGGCTCTCTGGGGAGGAAGTGCTATTTACACAAATGCAAACTGGTGTAATATCATCCAGTAAAAACTCAAATGATCACCAAGCAGGGAGAAAAAGCACAGCCAGAGACCTTAACACTGGGAGAGGAAAGTTTGTTCATTCAACATTTATTAACTGCAGGCTAGACACTGCAACACACAATTGTCAGAAACTAGAAAAATAAGTTATGTCCACATGTTTAAAAAGCAAAACTTTATAAATACCTCACCATACTCATTCCTAATTTTTATCCCACAAAGTACAGCATGAAACAATGACAGCGTCAGTATTATTCAAGTAAAATGCTATTTAAAATAGCTGCACATCAGTAATTAAAACCCTAGGCTCCAGTCTTTAGAGGAAAAAGTCATGTGGCACAATTTCAAGTGTATAACTGAAGTTAACAATAAAGCAGATTTGCTTACATTTGCTTCTGATTTTTACTGCTGCCGCGTCTCTTTAGTAGGATAAACAAACAGCACTTCACATAAAATCATATTCTGAAATGGATAAACAGACGCAGATCAGCTCTTTAATGAGAATCCCAGCATAGCTGGAGGAAGTTCAAGGAGAACTGTTTTTTCAAGGCCAATAGACTCTAGTTATGCGGCTACTTTCATCTTCGTTATCGTCACTGGGAAGCTCCTCTGGGAACTCATGGAAGCAATGCTGGAAAAGTACTTTCTTCACAGGAGGTGTCCAGTAAAATGAAGTAATGCCTGATAAACGCAAGTAAGGTCAATCTCCCTCCTGGGCTAGATCAGGAGCTGACACATTTTTTCTTTAAGGAGATGAGTCGTAAACATTAGAGGCTTTGCAGGCTATACTGTCCTTCTCCCAACGATTCAACTCTGCCAAGAAAGCAGGCCCAGACCGCACCATAAATGAAGAGGGGTGGCTAAGCTCCGATCACATTTTGCTTATGCACACTGAAATCTGAATTCCGTAGAATTTTCAGGTGCCATGAAATACTGTTCTTCTTTTGATTTTCTGCACAATCATTTGAAAACATTTAAACCATTCTTAGCTCACGGGTTGTACAAAAAAACAGGTGTCAAGCCAGATTTGCTTTGTGGGCCATAGTTTGCCCACCCCTGATCTGATGGTTCTTTTCTAGTCCATGTTGTACAATATACTTATTTTTAAATCCCATCATGTATGGGTACTTTATTTAAAAAACAACAAAATATTCAGTTAAAAGCACTTCCCCTTCTTTCCACAAACAAGGACCATTTTACTAAACAATAAGCTAGTTCCTCTAATTACAAAATGGATCAAGGAGATTACAATGAGCCTCTGGCCCTCAATTTATGAACCCCTGAGCCAAACATGCAGGCAGACTCAAAATCTGCCACCCAACTAAAGAATCTACTAGCTTACGATGTTAAAAATGAATTAGGAAGTATTCCTGCACACAGCTCAGCATTAGTAATCCAGACTTACAGAAAATAACATTGGAGCATTTGTATTCTTAATAGAAAAAGGATGGATATACCTAAATCATAAGTAATTAGAATGTTATATAAAACCACCTAAAAATGCTACAAATAAAGAGCAAGATGCTGTCAAAATGCTGAGTATGTGATCTTGACAGGCCAGGGCCATGCCACCAGAAGATGAATTTTAGCTCTTGCTTCTCCTTGGGGAGGTGGCTGGTACACCCCAGGCCAGGTGCCACACAGCTCCCTGTGTGCGCAGGGACTTGCCAGACCTTGACTCAACTACAGCTTCCCGGTGGCTCAGCGAGGGATGTTAAATCCTAGGTGCAGGTCAGGAGTAACTGCATCTAGCACTACTTTCATTCACATTTTCCTTTTACGACCCAGAATAACCACAGGATGTACGTGGAGTCTACACAGACAAAGATGGGGAAAGGAAGGTGCTTCATCTCCACCTACCTGGCCAGGAATTACCTTTATTCTTATGTGGCTAGGAGGCATGTCTAGAAGAGCTTAGAGTTTTCTTAATTGGATTTGCATCTGTTTAAGATTACAGAGTCTTTCTTTCAAAGTGAGAGGCAACACCACAGGGGCTTTTGTTTCTTGTGTGCTATTTGAATGATGAGCTGTACAAACTCTTGCTAGATCAAAGGTGCCTGAAATTCAAGGGCTCATGCCCTGCTACAAACTGGACTGACAGTTACAGAAATTCTTTCCCTTGTGAGCTGTGGTGACAGTGCTTTTGCTCTTTTGGAGGTGAGGGAGCAGCACCACACCAGGACGGAAAGAACAGGCTGCAGGTAATAGCCATTTATTCAGGCACAGGTCGGGGGGCAGGTGGGCGGGCAGGTGGGCATCGGCCTCCTCCCATCTTGGCAAAGCCATTGCCAGTAAGCAAAAAAGGGCTGGGCAGTGCTGCTCGTAACAATGGCTCTTGTATGTCCTTAGAATTTTCACTTTTTTGCGCAGTACTTTTACTTTCTCTCTGGCTCACAATATCGAAGGGAGCTAAGTGAGGCCTGTACAGAACCTCCACTGTACGCACAGGGCGGAAGGTGCTACGCGCAGGCCCCAGGCGACAAGGTGGCTCAGGAAGGCCCCAGGCCACGCCCCTGCATGCCTTCCTTCCATCCCGCAGGTCGTGCCCCTGCATGCCTCCCTCCATCCTGCAGAGCGGCTCCTGCTATTCTGTGCTTTTCACTTGAGCTCATCTCCTTAAGGAAGGGAAATGAAGTGGCAAAGGGGACAGAAATGAAAATAGAATTCAGCGGTAAATTTAGGATAATAAAGATGTCAAGTAAAAAACTGGTTCAGGAATAGGGAGAGGTGCTCCTTCATGTTTCTCAGAAGCACAGACAATTCTGTACTATTTACTGTCTTTGAAAGACGGCTTACTCAAAACTCTGCCGCAACACCCCCAGATGCACTCCGCTGTCTTAGGTGCTGAGCTGGCAGATGCCGGGGAGGGGTGCTGTGCCTCTCACCTGCCTGCCAGTCACAGGCAAGGGTCTCCTTCAAGTTGTTCTGGGCCCATATTCTGTAGCCACGTGGGGGATAACTGTGCCACTGCCCAGGCAGTGATCAAGCCTTTGTGATGGCGGAGGGGCTGTTCTGCCCTTGCTGTGCCTACTCTCAGGCAGCCCAGGCCGCGCTGGGGAGCCAGGGCCTCATTCTGTACACCCAGTGCTGGTTCTCCTAAAGTCTGCAGCCACAGGCATGTGGCACGTCTTGGTCCCTAGTTAGGTTAAGGGCAGGGGTAAGATTTGCATCTGCTTAAGATAACGAGGACTGGATGAGTTTTGAAAAATTCGTAACTCTGAAAACCTACTAGTTTGTTTAAAATAACGGATGGCACGTACCTATGTATGTAGGTAAGCCTCCTTTGAACTTTTTTTAAAGAACCAAAGAATCCTACAAGCCCCCGTAACACACATACTTGAGTTCCAGGTACTCATCGATACCGTACTTGGACCCCTCTCGCCCAATCCCGGACTGCTTCACTCCACCGAAAGGGCACTCCACAGAGGAAATCAGTCCCTCGTTGACGCCAACCATGCCCACTTCCAGCTGCTCTGCCACTCTCCAGATCTGGGCTGGGTCCTGAGAGTAAAAATAGCCTGGCATCGGGATAAAAAATGTGAACGGCACTTAGAATAGTCACTAAAGATAACATGACTAAAGATGAGGGCACCACTGATGACTCTGCCCAGTCACCTGGGCCGAGAATCTTCCCTGCTCCCATATAAAATCCCAAGGGGTCTTGTCCACTTCTTCACGTCAAAACCTTTGAAAGTCACTCTTGCTTCAATTCTACTCTCACGGTTTCCTATCAAAACCCTCCTCCTGTTTTCTACTATTCAGTCCACTCTGCACACCTGTTAGATTTCTACATGACATTTTTGCCCAAGCCTTTTGCTGTGACTCCTGATTATAAAACAAGGTTAAATTCCTCAGCAGGTATTCAACATCCTCTCTCCACCAAGAGTTTCATCCAACATTTCTGGCGTCACCTTCCATTACTCCAGTTACCAACCGTCCTCTCCACACCTGTCGGCCACATCCTCCTCACCCTTTTTACTTTGCTTCTGAACTCCCTTGGTGCCTTCTGCCCAGAATCTCTCTCCTCAATTTCTGCACAACCAGAACCCTGCCCATGATTTATGACCTAGTTCAGGGTACGTCTTCCTCCAGCATCCTCCCATTGAGAAGGAAGAGACAAACGTTGAACTGAGGGTTAGAAGTCCTTGTGCACACATCTTACTCCAGCTTTATGATAACTCTGTGGGGCCCCTTGGCATGCTTATCGTTCCTCTTGGTATAAATGGTTCTCTTACAGCTAGAGAAGCTTCTGTAGAGCTGTAGTGGTATCTTGTTGTGTTTGTATCTTCTGCAGTACTTCGCCTGCTGTGGATGCTACGACATAATTTTCTCAGGGTTACAGAGTACATGCAATGGCCACCTGGACCATCTCCAAACTATAGGAATGGCAGCCATCAGCAAGGCACCGCTGGAAACACCATCTTCACCCCTTTCACTGTCCCTGATGCTCCTTGTTGATGCCCTCCTTCTGTCAGGCTTACAGGAGCCAGGCAAAAGGGAAGAAACAGCACTTGGAATTTCTGGGCATTAAGTCTCTGAGAACATGGAACTTTGAGATGTGTGCAGTTCTTCACCTAGAAAAGTAGTATAATGTGCACCTTCTCTCCTCCCCACAGCTCTTCCTGGCCACACTGTAATTAGAGAGCTCCCAAATGTGTATCATGGGGTCAAGGCAAACGAACAGGTACCTGCACACATCCAAATCCATTCTGCCACTTGGAAAGCAACAAAACACATCCTTCATTGAAGCTGTGTCTCAAAACCCAGGGTGAGGTTTAAAGGGTACATCTGGCAAGAGCTTGAGAAAAATGATTATGACTGCTGTTGACAAGGACGAACACCTACCTGCTAACCCAACATCAGCTGCGTTGGCGATTGCAATAGCCTCCTCCTCTGTATCGAACCTGCCAGAGTTAAGACAGGGCAGAAAATATGTGAGGGGGACAGGAAAGGAAGCCAGTTTTCTTTTCTTCTGATTCGTTTCCCAAATAATCACAAGGAGTAAATCAGAGTTTTGCAAAGAGATCCAAGAGCAGATTGCAGAAAAAAGCAACCCCGTTCCCCGAGATAACTCAGTGATCAAGGCTGGCATGCTCAAATCAACACTGGCTCCTAAGAGAACAAGACAAAAGCAGACCAACATGCAGGTAACTGAGATAACCAGAACATCAAACAAAATCCCTTTAAACAAAAATAGGATTACTGACCTAGCGCAGTGGCTCACCCCTGTAATCCCAGCACTCTGGGAGGCCAATGTGGGTGGATCACCTGAGGCCAGGGGTTTGAGACCAGCCTGACCAACATGGAGAAGCCCTGTCTCTACTAAAAATATAAAATTAGCTGGGCATGGTGGCACATGCCTGTAATCCCAGCTACTTGGGAGGCCGAGGCAGGAGAATCACTTGAACCTGGGAGGTGGAGGTTGGGGTGAGCCGAGATCGTGCCATTGCACTCCAGCCTGGGTGACAGAGTGAGACTCTGTCTCAAAAAAAAAAAAAAAAAAAAAATTGTGATGACAACTTTAGAAGCCAGCCTGGTGTTGCAGAAGGAAAATGCTCAGAAGAGGCTGGGGCCAGGCTCTGACGTGTCCTCCAGCACTCAACAATGTCATGACGCTTGGGAGTCTCCTCTCTGAAAGGAGGGACTGCACCAAAGCCTATGCGATCCCTTCTAGCTTTAAAATCTTATTTCAGGAATAAGATGTCAGTGGCATTTTTCTGTTGTTCCAGAATTGTAACTGGGGGCAACAAGTTCTATGCACACCAGTTTCCAAATTCAGAGATCTACTAGCAGAGGAAGCAGCTGTCTCTCTGGGAGGGCTTGCAAAGGGGGGCTGGGCAGAGCTGGCACAGGAAAGTCAGCCTGTCCAAGGCCACACAGGCATGAAACAGCAAAGTGTACAGTCACATCACTCCAAAGCCTGCATTCCCAACCAGTGTGTCCCTTTAGTCCTGTTAAAACGTCCAGTTCGCATTTTTGGTAAAAAGTTTTTATTAAAACAAAGAAGATGAATGTTCTTCAAGTGGTCCATTTCCCCAGTAGTGGAATAAAAAATAAACTTCATAAGCAAGATGTAACAAGGCGAATGAAATACATAATAAGAAAGATTTCTGGTCCTGAATAAGATGGTACAGACAGCACCAGCGGCCCACTGTCTCTGAATCCAATGCTGGACATGCCAGAGGAGAGAGAAACTCAGGCTGCAGAGGCTGCAGTGAGCCGAGATCACACCACTGCACTCCAGCCTGGGTGACAGAGCAAGACTCCATCTCAAAACAACAACAACAACAAAACAACCATATTAAAGACATCAGGACCTCAACTGAGAAACGTCACTGCGCCATACCAGACAGTATAATGTAAGAGTATCACAGATCAAGAGAAATTCTCACCATTTCTAGACAGAAAAAGTAGATCCCTTTCAAAGAAGCAAGAATCAGATTTCTTAGCAACAACCCTGGATAAAAGTAGATTAAGAGGCCAAGTATGCTAACTCACACCTGCAACTCCAGTGCTTTGGGAGGCTGGGGCAGTAGGATCACTTGAGGTCAGGAGTTTGAGGCCAGCCTGGCCAACATGGTGAAACCTTGTCTCTACTAAAAATACAAAAAGTAGCCAGGTGTGATGGTGTGCACCTGTAGTCCCAACTACTCAGAAGGCTGAGGCAAGAGAATCACTTGAACCCAAGAGTTGGAGGTTGCAGTGAGTCGAGATCGTGCTACTGCACTCCAGCCTGGGTGACAGTTAGATTCCATCTAAAAAAAATGCAAAAAAACAAGTAGATAAAGGAGTAATATCTCTGAAGGGTTGAACCTAGAATTTTATCCAGGTTAAATTATTATCTACTTGTGAAATGGGAGACAAAAGACAACGAAAGGGCACAGAAAGTTCATTTTCTATTGACGCCAGTGAAATAACCCTTTGAGGTGTAATACATTAAGAAGAAAAATGAGTTCAGGTCTGGGCATGGTGGTTCACGCCTGTAATCTCAGAACTTTGGGAGGCTGAGGTGGGTGTATCACCTGAGGTCAGGAGTTCGAGACCATCCTGGCTAACTTGGTGAAACCCCATCTCTACTAAAAATACAAAAATTAGCTGGCCATGGTGGTGCGTGCCTGTAATCCCAGCTACTCCTGATTTTCCAGGAGGTTGTTGCTGGAAAATCACTTGAACCTGGGAAGCGGAGGTTGCAGTGAGCCAAGATTGCACCACTGAACTGCAGCCTGGGCCACAGACGAAACTGTCTCAAAAAAAAAAAGAATTTGATAAATTGTTGGTTCAAATAAGTTAGGATTTGAAAAAAACCCAATAAATTGCACTTTGCTCTTCAATAGACTCAACACAGCTGTCTGCCTCCTGGCCACCCCTCAAAGCAGCATGGGAATCTCTTTCAGGGTTTCCCCTCCTCTGTTCTATTCTTCCTCCCATCTCCCCACTGGCTGAAGGATCTTACTTGATAACTGGTGCCAGAGGCCCAAAAGTCTCTTCATGAGAGCACAGCATGTCCTGGGTGACATTGCTGAGCAGGGTGGGCTCAAAGAAGTTGTTTCCAAGTTGGTGTCGTTTTCCGCCTGTCACGATGGTGGCCCCTTTACAAACAGCATCATTCACCTGTTTCTCCACCTGTGTGGTGAGGAAGAAACACAGCTTTCCACATGATACCATCTTTTAGAACATTTAAACTGCAGAAAACTACAACTAGTTCTATCTTGTTTCTTTAAAAGAAGGTTAAAAGTAAAGCATGCTGGTTTCCTTTTGTAGAAAGAACATTTGCAGAGATTCAGAAGCAAGAGCGCCACCTCCATCCTTGCTCTATGATCTCTTCTCTGTTTGATCTTCCTGTGTGTTGAGTGGTCTAATATATATTCACTTCTTTCTAGGCCTGCGGCTCAGCTGTTTCCCAGATTTGCTTTCATTGCATTCTGCGTGATTTCCACCTTCTGGCATGCCATGTAGTCCTCTCTCCTGAACTGAGCGTTTACGGCTTTCTGACACACACATTCTCCTCAAGTAGTTTTAAAAAGATGCGCTCAGTGTGGTCTAGTTTCTGAATTTTCGTATGCCAAGTGTCTGGTGTTTTGTCTTGTACTCCACCTGATTGATAATTTGCTTAGAATTCTGATCCAAAATAACTTCCCTTCAGCACTTAAGAGTGCACTTCTCCCTTCTAGTGCTGCTGATGAAGTCTGAGCCAAAAGTGGTTCTCACCCTCTATGTGGTAGCTTTTTCCTCACCCTTTTATGTGATAGCTGTATAGCTAAAACTTCAGATTATGAGAGCACAGAAGATCCTAGGAGATTATATATATATATATATTTCCCTTTTCATTCATCCTACATGGTATCAGTGAAATCTTTCAATCTGCAGAATAATTATTTTCCCCTAATGCTGAGAAGTTTCCATCCATAATTTACTTGGTAATGCCACTTCCTCCATCTTCTCAATTATTTTATTCTAAAACTCCTCCCACTGTGACAGGTATTGGTAGTTCAGCTTAGTTCGGATTTTTTGGCATTTCTATTATATTTTTTGCCTCTCTATCATTTGCTTTAAACTCCATGAGACTGCCTACATTTTATTGTCTATCTTCAGCTACCGAATCTTGTGACAGTCATATCTAATTTCTACAGACTTTGTTTTCATTGCTTCATTTCCTAGAACTTCCTTCTTACCAACAGTTTGCAGATGTTCTGTCTTCTCAAAACTCCTGCAGGACACGATGAGATTCTTAGAAAACTCCTTCCAGTTCCCTGTTCATCTGCTTCCTTCAGGGACTGCTGTGTCTGCTCCTCCTGCCCCTTCCTCTCATGTGCTGATGGTTACCGCAGCACCATCCTTGCTTGTTCATCTTTCTGAATGAGGGCCTGAGTTGTCCAAACTAACGTGGTCGACTCGCCCCCAGCCCCAGCAGTGTGTTTGGGGCATACACACACACAAGAACTGGGTTGATCAGTTTGAGGATGTGTGGCATGAGTGGTCTTTCTGTTTCAAGTTGGGGTTTATTCTAACTTACAGGCTTCAAGAAGAGCAGCTCCCTTCCCCAAAGGAAGACAGTATTTCTTCAGAAATACTGTCCTGCCCAGAAAAAATGCCTCTGCTGTCTTGGTGGTAGCAGTGGTAGGGAGGGATGGTGGGAAGGACCCAGAAAATTGTGCAGAAGTAGAATCAACCGGCTTCATCCCCTCCCCTCCTCCTATCCCTGTTTTCTATACCTACCAATTCTAGAAAGGATCTAGAAATGGTCTGTCATTTAAAATGGCCCCAACTTCCTCTGCAGGGTTCCCCTGGGTAGACCCATCTATTTTGACTTCTGTTAGCACAATCCCTTCTGAGTTCCAGAAGTTCATTACAGTCTTTGGTTCACTGGCGTTGTCCCTTCCATTTTCAGCTGACTTTCCTGTTTTACTGTTTTTGAGATGAAGTCTCACTTTGTCACTCAGGCTGAAGTACCCTGGCACGATCTCAGCTCACTGCAACCTCCACCTCCTGGGTTCAGGCAGTTCTCTTGCCTCAGCCTCCTGAGTAGCTGGGACTACAGGTGCTTGCCACCACATCTGGCTAATTTTTCTACTTTTTATTTTTATTTTTTGTAGGGATGGAGTTTCACTATTGGTCAGGCTGGTCTCGAACTCCTGACTTCAAGTGATTCACCCACCTCAGTCTCCCAAATTCTGGGATTACAGGTGTGAACCACCACACCTGGCCTTCAGCTGAATTTTCTATAGGGTTTCCAAAAGGTAAATAGAGGCATGGATGCATTCTGTCTTTGAGACTCACTCTTTTCGCATCCACGCCCTGCTGCGATGCTCTCACAGTACATCATCTGCAAGTAATTCCCATTAGCTGGGATGGCTTACTTCCTATGAATTCTGTATTTTAGAAATAATTCTACTTAACAGGGGTCTACCCTTTTGGTCCCCCGATACAGTCTTCTCTGCCCTTTTCTTGTCATATTAATGTGAGGTGCAGGTTTTTTCTTTTCCTGGAACCCACTCTATGGAGTATGTACACTAAAGCCAACACAATGAACTGTTTTAAACAAGGTAATTTCCACCAAACTTCTTTCCAGCAAAAAGAGAGATCTCGCGGTTTGCTCGTTTGAAGTCCTGGCATGTGGTACCATCTGGAGGGCAACATCTGTGTCTTTCCCGTCAGGAAAAAAATCTCCCAAGACAGAATGGTTTCCCAGCCTGGCTGCAAACCAGCATCATCCTGGGCACTTAAAAAATGCCAATGCATGGCCGGGCGCGGTGGCTCACACCTGTAATCCCAGCACTTTGGGAGGCCGAGGCAGGTGGATCACGAGATCAAGAGATTGAGACCATCCTGGTTAACATGGTGAAACCCCGTCTCTACTAAAAATACAAAAATTAGCTGGGCATGGTGGCATGTGCCTGTAATCCCAGCTACTCAGGAGGCTGAGGCAGGAGAATTGCCTGAACCCAGGAGGCGGAGGTTGCGGTGAGCTGAGATCATGCCATTGCACTCCAGCCTGGGTAATGAGTGAAACTCTGTCTCAAAAAAAAAAAAAAAAAAAAAAAGCCAATGCCTAGGCCTCCTCCACATAAACCAACACTTAGATAAACTAGCACCCCATCTTCTTCACCAGCACCTGTAGCTGATGAAGACATGGTGTGAGTTAAGGACCACCACTCTAGGACTTGAACCAAAGCTGGCC
The DNA here is from genome assembly GCA_031835075.1 of Saguinus oedipus. Taxonomy (NCBI): domain Eukaryota; kingdom Metazoa; phylum Chordata; class Mammalia; order Primates; family Cebidae; genus Saguinus; species Saguinus oedipus. Next base: position 3,513,350 of record CM063172.1, on the reverse strand, counting down.
TCCACCCAAACTGCCTTCATTAGACAAGTGAATACCTCTGGTTTTCCCCAAGGTCCAAAGTCACCTCTAAAATGCAGGTAGTAGCAATGTAAACCTTAATGTATTCTCTTTATTAGAGTAATCCCAAGGCAGAGTCTAGACGTTTATCAGAACTCTGGCAAACCTCGATGCTTCCCTGGGTTTCCCAAGGCAATGGATGTGGGTTCAGCCGAGTTGACACCCATGGGGTGGAGGCAGCCATGGAGTCAGGGCTTGGCTCTCAGGCTCTGAGGAGGCTGAGGAGCAGCGGTCTGACTGCTTCCCGTGCTGAGTACTGACTTGGCTCTCACTTCTGGTTCTTCACCTTGCTCCCATGCTGAGTTCTCACTTCTGGTTCTTCACTGTGCTTCCCATGCCGAGTACTGACTCGGCTCTCACTTCTGGTTCTTTGCTGAGCTTCCCGTGCTGAGTACTGACTCAGCTCTCAATTCTGGTGCTTCATTGTGCTTCCCGTGCTGAGTACTGACTCAGCTCTCACTTGCTTCTGGTTCTTTGCTGTGCTTCCCATGCTGAGTACTGACTCAGCTCTCACTTGCTTCTGGTACTTCACTGTGCTTCCCGTGCTGAGTACTGACTCAGCTCTCACTTCTGGTTCTTTGCTGTGCTTCCCGTGCTGAGTACTGACTCGGCTCTCACTTGCTTCTGGTTCTTTGCTGTGCTTCCTGTGCTGAGTACTGACTCGGCTCTCACTTCTGGTTCTTCGCTGTGCTTCCCGTGCTGAGTACTGACTCGGCTCTCACTTCTGGTACTTCGCTGTGCTTCCCGTGCTGAGTACTGACTCGGCTCTCACTTGCTTCTGGTTCTTCGCTGTGCTTCCCGTGCTGAGTACTGACTCGGCTCTCACTTCTGGTACTTCGCTGTGCTTCCCGTGCTGAGTACTGACTCAGCTCTCACTTGCTTCTGGTTCTTCGCTGTGCTTCCCGTGCTGAGTACTGACTCGGCTCTCACTTCTGGTTCTTTGCTGTGCTTCCCGTGCTGAGTACTGACTCGGCTCTCACTTCTGGTACTTCGCTGTGCTTCCCGTGCTGAGTACTGACTCGGCTCTCACTTGCTTCTGGTTCTTCGCTGTGCTTCCCGTGCTGAGTACTGACTCGGCTCTCACTTCTGGTTCTTCGCTGTGCTTCCCGTGCTGAGTACTGACTCGGCTCTCACTTCTGGTTCTTCGCTGTGCTTCCCGTGCTGAGTACTGACTCGGCTCTCACTTCTGGTACTTCGCTGTGCTTCCCGTGCTGAGTACTGACTCGGCTCTCACTTCTGGTTCTTCGCTGTGCTTCCCGTGCTGAGTACTGACTCGGCTCTCACTTCTGGTTCTTCGCTGTGCTTCCCGTGCTGAGTACTGACTCGGCTCTCACTTCTGGTTCTTCGCTGTGCTTCCCGTGCTGAGTACTGACTCGGCTCTCACTTCTGATACTTCACCTTGCTTCCCGTGCTGAGTACTGACTCAGCTCTCACTTCTGGTTCTTCACCTTGCTTCCCGTGCTGAGTACTGACTCAGCTCTCACTTGCTTCTGGTTCTTTGCTGTGCTTCCCGTGCTGAGTACTGACTCGGCTCTCACTTCTGGTTCTTTGCTGTGCTTCCCATGCTGAGTACTGACTTGACTCTCACTTCTGGTTCTTCACCTTGCTTCCCGTGCTGAGTACTGACTCAGCTCTCACTTCTGGTTCTTTGCTGTGCTTCCCGTGCTGAGTACTGACTTGGCTCTCACTTCTGGTGCTTCACTGTGCTTCCCGTGCTGAGTACTGACTCGGCTCTCACTTCTGGTTCTTTGCTGTGCTTCCCGTGCTGAGTACTGACTTGGCTCTCACTTCTGGTGCTTCACTGTGCTTCCCGTGCTGAGTACTGACTTGGCTCTCACTTGCTTCTGGTTCTTCAGGTACACCCAGGAGCTGGCTGTGCATTCACTGTGTGTCTCCCTGCAGCCATCTCTCCTCCCTTTCCCACACACAATCTTCAGCTTCTACTGTCTTCCTGATTTAAAATATTCCATTAAAACCATTTCTGGGTGGGTGTGGTGGCTCAACGCCTGTAATCCCAGAACTTGGGGAGGCTGAGGCAGGTGGATCATCTGAGGTCAGGAGTTCGAGACCAGCCTGGCCAACATGGTGAAACCCCATCTCTACTAAAAAGATAAAAATTAGCTGGGTGTGGTGGAAGGCACCTGTAATCCCAGCTACTCAGGAGGTGGAGGCAGGAGAATCACTTGAACACAGTGAGGCAGAGGTTGTGGTGAGCTGAGGTCACACCATTGTACTCCAGCCTGGGCAATGGAGTGAGACTCTGTCTCAAAAAAAAAACTACTGGATGTTCGATATTATAAGAAAGTTCCTTGTCACTCCAGAAGAATAAGGAGAGAAGTCTCATATAGCCAGTAGTGTGGATTAGAACTTTTTTTTTAAATAAACAGATTCTTCTTAAAAACAATTTCCCTTCAACATCTCTAAATCCTGAACATGGCGTCTGAGATTCTGTGCCCCTGGCTGGGATGCTTTCACCAGGGACTGTTCTTGACCAGGATTTTCTCATCAAGAGAAGAAAGAACAGGATGTCAGAATTGCAGCTGAAATGCAGACTGTCTCAAAACAAAGCCAGTCTTCCATTCCATAGCTGTTCCAAAAGAGGAATAAACTTTGTCTCGAGATCCTACTTGCTAAGGCAGTGAAGGATAGAATTACCACCACTGTAACGAAATTTACGGAGGGCAGTAAGGACCTGTGGTGACAGACTGCAGGGGGACTCGGTGCGATGGCAGGGCTCCAGCAGCTCATGACCAGACGATGCCCGCGATTCATAAACTGGGAGGCAGAAATTCACTTTTCCCGGTTTCTCCACTGTTTTCCAAATAGGATTGCTGGGCACTTTACCAAAATGACTTTTTTTTTTTGAGACGCAGTTTCACTCTTGTTACCCAGGCTGGAGTGCAATGGCGTGATCTCGGCTCACCGCAACCTCCGCCTCCTGGGTTCAGGCAGTTCTCCTGCCTCAGCCTCCTGAGTAGCTGGGATTACAGGCACGCGCCACCATGCCCAGCTAATTTTTTGTATTTTTAGTAGAGACGGGGTTTCACCATGTTGGCCAGGATGGTCTCGATCTCTTGACCTCGTGATCCACCCGCCTCAGCCTCCCAAAGTGCTGGGATTACAGGCTTGAGCCACCACACCCGGCTACAAAATGACTTTTTGGTTTTCAGTTTTTTTTTTCCCTTTTCAACATCATTTCTTTTAGCTGTTATTATTTTTTAACTTATTTTGACCTTTGTAGTTTTTAAATGAAAATATAGTTGAAAACTCCATCTGCTCCATGTATAGATGTAGATCTCCCATACTCTGTGCTTTCTTTAAAATTTATTTTCACTTTTTTGCCTTTCAACATCATTTATTTTTTAGCTGTTATTAATTTTAATTGACAGTTTATAATTGGACATTATTTGGGGAGCATGGTGTGATACTTTGATTCACGTATACAATATGTGATGACCAAATCAGGGTAGTCAGCACCTCTGTCAACTCAAATATTGATCATTTCGTTGTACTGGAAACGTTCAAAATCCACTCTTCTAATAATAGCTATTTGAAAATACACAATAGATTGTTGCTAATTACAGGCACCCTACAGTGCTAGAGAACACCAGAGCTTATCCCTCCTGTCTGGCTGTAACATTCTAACCACCCACCCCTCTGTATCTATCGCCATGCTCCCGCCAAAGTGTTTCTTGCTGATGAAGCATTTGATTCTGAAACCATGAAATTTACTTTAACAAATAATACAGTAAACTCACCTTTTCTACCGCTTTTTCATTAATTAACGGGCCCTGGGTAGTTCCTTCCTCGAATCCATTACCTACACGCAGGTTCTTCTTCATGGCCTCGGCAAATGCTTTTACAAAGGCATCATGGATGCCCCTTTGCACCAAGAATCGGTTTGAGCAAACACAAGTCTATAGACAGGAGACAAAAACACACCCACACAGTTTGTCAGAAGCTGCCTCCCAGTGAAACACTTCCCCGGTGGTTCCCTGTGTGCAACCTGCCATTTTCCTCCTCATGTGGACTTGGCCCCAAAGATAAAAGCACTGAGTCAGCACATGTTCCTCTGCAGTTCCCTCCACAGCTGCTATGCACCTGTGATTAGATAGCACTAAGTACCTGTACGTAAAAAAAAAAAAAAGAAAAGGAACAAAAGCCACCCAATCCATGCTTTTTTCAAACGGCTTCAATAAGCCGTTATAAAACAAATGGCGGGTTGGGGAGGGAAGGGGGAAGAATGCAGGTCTCCTGGAGACTGTGATGCTGCAGCAGAGGGTAAGAGGAACATGGTCCAATACCAACTTACGTTCTTTTCTTTTGTTTTTTTTGAGACAGTGTCTCAGTCTGTTGCCCAGGCTGGAGTGCAGTAGTGGTGAGTTCACTGTAGCCTTGACCTCCAAGGCTCAAGAGAGTCTTCCACCTCAGCCGCCCAAGTATGTGGGACTACAGGCACTTGCCACCATGCCCAGTTAAATTTTAAATTTTTTTGGCTGCACACGGTGGCTCATTCCTGTAATCATCTCTCTGGGAGGCTGGTGGGTGGATCACCTGAGGTCAGGAGTTCCAGACCAGCCTGGCCAACACAGCGAAACCTGTCTCTACTAAAAACACAAAAATTAGCTGGGTGTGATGGTGCACATGGGTATCGCATTTATTTGGGAGGCTGAGGCAGGAGGATCTCTTGAACCTGGGAGGTGGAGGTTGCAGTGAGCTGAGATCGCACCACTGCACTGCAGCCTGGGCAACAGAGGGATATTCTGTCTCCAAAAAAAAAAAAAATTGTAGAGACAGAGTCTCACTATGTTGCCCAGGCTGGTCTCCAACTCCTGGGCTCAAGTGATCCTCCTGCCTTGGCCTCCCAAAGTGCTGGGATTACAGCTGTGAGCCACCATACCTATCCCTAAGTTGTATGTAGCCTTATAGTGTAACTGATGGCAACACATACTGGCAGTTTGTGTTTATGAAGGAAAATACACCTATTTCTGAGAAAACCAAGCTTATTTAGGTTATGTGAAAGGGAAAAACTTTATTACTGAAGGCCAAAGCAAGGATGAAAATCATTTGATAGAGAATATCACACATTTCATAACTTTTTTACAACATAACCTTTCAGGGGCATTTACTCTTTTTCTAGAATGCATTTAAAAATGCATACTGGTGGCACCCTTAAGATGAAATGCTGAAGCCTATTTAAGAAGGCAAGATCCTAGAAGTGGAAGATGGGACCCTTGGCTCAGAGTCCCAGCTCCTCAGCAGAGTTGAGACTATGGCCCAGGGATGTCTGACCTCAAGTCACTTTTTCTTTCTAGAGTTTCATTTCCGTATCTGTAAAATGCAACGTCTGTAGAGCAAATAACTGTGAAGGTCCAGGATAGATCAAATATTCCTGGATTTCCTGCGAAGACATGAGCTCAGGCCTCTGGTCCCCCAAAACAGGCTGGGAAATCAGAACCCCTCAGAAACATTGCTGGCATGGGCCTGTCCCTGTGGAGGGCACCTTTGATGCTCCCTCCGTCTCGAGAGCGAGGCCCCGCTAGGTCATAGCAGGCAGCAGCGCTTTGAGTTTTCCCTGCCACCGCCCTCCACATTTTCTGACCTTCTTTCCCTTAACACTTTGGACCTCAGAGACCCCAGCTGTTCAAGGCTGTTCTGTGTCTGAGCAGATGATTTTATCATTCAATAGAGAAAAGATCAATGAGAGAAAACTATAAAAATAACCAGATTCAAAGGGCAGGGGAAAGAAGAAAAGAGAGAACAATTTGACTACAGGGCATCTGCTATTCAGAAAACTCTTTGAAGCCAGGGACTGTACTTTACTTTTCGGAGGCCCTCTGAGCCTACTATAGTCCCTGGTTTAAAAAGAAAGGAAGGCATATACTAAATACGTACTGTAAGAATCAATGAATAAAGAATGAATATTGGAAGGAACCCAAAAGTTTCCTTCTGGGATATAAGGCAGCAGAGGTGGTGCGATCTTTGTAATACACACACACTCTCACCAACATACACTCACATGCACACACACAAACATCCACACAAACACACACATACACACACACATGCACACAAACATGCACAAACACATGCACACATGCTCACTCACATGCACACTCACACACGCACACACTCACAAACATCCACACAAACACACACACATGCACACACAAACATGCACACACACTCACACATGGACACTCACACATGCACACACAAACATGCACACACAAACATACACATGCATACACACATGCACACACATGCACATATACACCTGCACACACAAACACATGCATACACTCACATACTCATGCACACACATACATACTCATGCACACACTCTCACAAACATACACACATGCACACACAAACACACATCCCGAAATACTCTCCAGGACTCACCTGTCCAGTGTTCCTAAATTTAGATGCCATTGCCCCTGCCACAGCCTGGTCCACGTTGGCACTGTCAAATACTATAAATGGAGCGAGGCCACCCAGCTCCATGGACACCCTTTTCACAGAGTTTGCTGCATGGTGCAACAGGACCTGTGAGCAGAGGAGAGAATGCCATGAGCACAGAAATCCGCTACAGGGACTCTTAAGCTTTTGTTTAAAAAAATTACCAAAGAGTGAAAAAAGCAAGGTGCACAGTAGTGTACATGGGATAAGTCTTTGCATAAGAAAAGGGAGAAATAAGAATATAAATTTGTTTGTTTGTATTTGATAAACATCAGGAAGAGCCTGGGTATGGTAGTGTGCACCTGAAATCCCAGCACTTTAAGAGGCTGAGGTGGGAGGATTACTTGAGGCCAGGGGTTCCAGACCAACCTGGGCAATATAGTGAGACTCCACTTCAAAAACTAAATAAATAAATAAATTAGTAAAAGAAACACTGGGATGACAAAACACTAAAAATCGTTACTTATAGAAAGGGGGAGGGAGTTAGGGTTGGGGAAAGGATGATACTTATCACAGTAAACATTAATACTGTCTTAATTTCTGAACCATAGAAGTAAGTGTATTATCTATTTAAAACAATTATATGATGGGCTTAAAACTCATAGAGATAAGGTAATAAAATCGCCTAGTATCCTACAGCCCATAGCTTGCACTGATAGCCTTTTAAAGTATATCCATTTAGAATTTAGCCATGTGGGTTACAGTTTTTTTAATGTACATTTTATTTTAAAAAACCTACAAAACTGGATGGTATAATTATATAATTATTCAGTTTTGTCACCTGCTTTATCTTCCCAATGAATCACATATTTGGGACATCTATCTTAATTCATAACACTTTGTGCCTTGCTCCTTTAATGTAACGCTGTAATGTGAAGATCCTCTTGTCAGCACGTGTTTCTAGAACTTTACTTATTTATTATTATTATTATTATTATTTGAAATGGAGTCTCACTTTGTCGCCCAGACTGGAGTGCAGTGGCACAATCTCTGGTTATTGCAACCTCCACCTTCTGGGTTCAAGCAATTCTTCTGCCTCAGCCTCCCGAGTACCTGGGATCCTGAGTAGCTGGGATTACAGGCATGTGCGACCACACCTGGCTAATTTTTGTATTTTTATTAGGGATGGGGTTTGGCCATGTTGGCCAGGCTGGTCTTGAACTCCTGATCTCAACTTATCAGCTGCCTCGGCTTGCTGTTAAAAACCACACTGTGATTATTCCGTCAGGGTGCACATTAGAACTGCTAGCTCAGTGTACAATTGTAAGGCTTTTGATACACATAGCTATTACACTTTAAATATCCAGCAGGAGATTTCACAGCCTAAGGAGCTGCACAGGAATGTTTAAGTGCTTTGTTAAGGATAGTAGGTCTTTGTCTAGTCCTGGCTTCAGGAAAGATGGGACCACACTTGAGATGACTCAAGAGAAACAGGCAGTGTTGACAAGCCCAAGGTGGCTCTAGGATTGTCCCTGAAGTGACGTGCATTCTGGCATCACGAGTATTGTGACAGGGTTCTTGGTAAAAACCCAGAGTGGCTGGAAAGCTGGGCCTGTGCAGGTACCCTGTACATGCCCTTATGTTAGTATTTCAGGAATCAAATGGTACTAACAATCTTCTCTAAAACATGACTGTTCAACAAAGTAATTCAAATTTTAAGACGAAACGTATTTCTTTATTGGACGCAATGTAACTATTTTTAAAAATCTTGTTTTTTTATGTTTTTATTTGAAAAATTTTAAGAAATGTCATTGATTTTCCAGGAGTTGCTTCAGTGACCCTACTGGGTCACTCCCTTTGCCTCCACCTGGCCTTGGGCACAGGTCCTGTCTCTGGGGTCTGCCCCTCCACCTGCACCGGCTCTCGTGTCCTCTGACAGCGTCCTCTCCCCACTCAGTCTCTGCTTCTCCAGGAGGGTGGCTTGCCCTGGCCACGGGGTATGGTGTGAACTCCTGTCATGTCCTAATGCATCTTTTCAGCTCCAGTTCCCATGGGCTGATCTCCTCAGGGCTGCAGCTTCCAAAGACAGCATGTGATTGATTTATTGACCTGGCTCATTTTTTTTTTTTTTTTTTTTTTTTTTTGGAGTTTAGGAGTAGAAGTTTAATAGGCAAAAGAAGGAGAAAAATGGAAAACAGCTCTCTCTCTAGTGAAGGAGAGGAATTCCGAGAGGAAAAGGCCCTGGCCCAGCCCACTTTCTATGCCAGGAATACAAAAGCAGCGACAATTTCTGTTTCTCTCAAAGTCAATGACCACTCATGGTTCAGTTCTCTGAACAGGGGAAAAAATGGGGTATCAGATGCTTTACAACATGGCTGCTGTCCTCTCAGTGGGGCCCTGGGAGGGGTGGACCCCACTAGCAAGGGGCAATGGCAGGACAGGCATCCCTAGAACAGGCTCGCTGTGTGTACCTGAGTTATAAGGCAGGGTTCTACACCCCAGGACCAGGAGCTCAGCCACTCATCTCTGTGAAGCCCAGCTCAGCAGAGGCGCTTGCTATATGCATTAGTTATCCTTTTAGCTATACTTGTCACGTTTCCCACTTAGTCACTTGAGGTGCATCACTGTCCTGGGTAAAGGGGAGCAAAGCCGGACTTGGCAGGGACACAGGTGGTATTTCCTGGAGCCCTGTTAAATAAGGATGGTTTGCTTTGAAAACTGAGGGAAAGCAACGGATGACTTGCTCCCCTTTGCCCAGCACCCTGAGAATTTCTCTGGCTTGAACGACGAAGGATTTACAACCCTTTCTCCCAGGCTTCCTCTTTTTTTCTAACTACTTCATAGTAACATTTGAATCCTTCTATGGGTAAGTTTGCATTGTAAGAACCACTGATCAAGGGCATAGCAGTTTATGGATCTACAAATTCCTTTATTTTCTTTTTTCTATTGTGGTTTTTTTTGAGACAAAGTCTTGCTCTGTTGTCAGGCTGGAGTACAGTGGCGTGATCCTGGCTCACTGCCACCTCTGACTCCCTGCCTGGCTCAAGCGATTCTCCTGCCTCAGCCTCCTGAATAGCTGGGATTACAGGCACGCGCCACCACACCCAGATAATTTTTGTATTTTTAGTAGAGACAGGGTTTCACCATGTTGGCCAGGATGGTCTCGATCTTCTGATCTCGTGACCCACCCGCCTTGGCCTCCCAAAGTGCTGGGATTACAGGTGTGAGTCACCATGCCCGGCTAAATATTCCTATTTCTAATATGAATGAATGGTAGGATTCCAAAGTGCTTCTCCCTGAGTATGAGTTTATAGCATAACAAAAGTGATTATGGTTGGGAGGCATTAAAATTACATTATTCCAGCTGGGTACGGTGGCCCACACCTGTAATCCCAGGACTTTTGGAAGTCGAGGAAGGAGGATCACTTGAGGCCAGGAGTTCCAGACCAGCCTGGCCAACATGGCGAAACCTCATCTCTACAGAAAATACAACAATTAGCCAGGAATGGTGGCGCATGCCTGTAATCGTAGCGATTCAAGAGACTGAGGCACAAGAATCATTTGAACCCAGGAAGCGGAAGTTACAGTGAGACAAGAACACCCCACTGCACTCCAGCCTAGGCGACAGGGCAACCGTCTAAAAAAAAAAAAAAATTACATCATTCCTTCCTGCTTCTCCTGGTTTCTAAAATGACCATAGATTCACAAGAGCTTTGAAATTAGACTTTTTAACTTTTATTAATAAATTTTTGAAATGGGGTCTCACACATATTGCCCAGGCTGGAGTGCAGTGGTGAGATCAGCCTTGACCTCCCAGGCTCAGGTGATCCTCTCACCTCAGCCACCCAAGTAGCTGGGACTACAGGTGTGTGCCACCAAGCCTGGCTGTTTTGTTTTGTTTTGTAGAGACAAGGCTTCACCATGTTGCCTAGGTTGGTCTCGACCTCCTTGGGCTCAAGTGATCCTCTTGCCTCGGCCGGATAGTATGAGTAGACACATATATGTGTATGTGTATATATAAACCAGTAGAAAAAAAGCATACCTTCTGAAGAGAAACGCCATAAACAAAAACTTTTGTTCTACTTTGATTTCTTCTCTTTTGGACATTTAAAAGGATAAATGAATATCTACTTATAAGGATAAATGAATATCTACTTATAGGCACACATGTTAAGTCTTCAGGAAAGAACATTTTATTATGGCTGGACGCAGTGGCTCACACCTGTAATCCTAGCACTTGGGAGGCCGAGGTGGGTGGATCACCTGAGGTCACAAGTTCAAGACCAGCCTGGCCATCATGGTGAAACCCCCTTCTTTAAAAAAAAAAAAAAGAACCTTTCATTATTTAAGGGAAAAAAACCTCAAAGAAAAAAACCTTTCCATTTCTCTAAGTACTTTTAGAGTAAACACAATTTTTGTTCAATTCAGAAACATCCATTTCAACATTAATTGTGTGTTTCTAGAATCTCTAATTCTAGATCATTAAAAGATACATGCATTCCAGAATTGAATAAAATACAATGGAGAACGTTCAGCCACTTCACATACAACAAATAATGCAAAAATAATGGGACCATCACTGCCCCAATTTCTTTGGTTTTCATCAAGCGGGAACCTATGTCATGCCATAAAGAACTGTCTAAAATGTCTCCAGAGGATGGTCAATATTACTTTATTTAACCAACAGACCTTTTTATTTTTTTGAGAGTCTTGCTCTGTCACTCAGTCTAAAGTGCAGTGGTGCAAACTCGGCTCACTGCAACCTCTGTCTCCCAGGTTCAAGTGATTCTCATGCCTCAGCCACCTGAGCACCTGGGATTACAGGTGTGCACCACCATGCCTGGTTAATTTTTGTATAGTCTGTAGAGACGGGGTTTCACCTTGTTGGCCAGACTGGTCTTGAACTCCCAGCCTCTAGTGATCTGCCCACTTCAGCCTCCCAAAGTGCTAGAATTACAGGCATGAGCCACCATGCCTGGCTTGCAACAGAGCTTTTAATACTCTGCTGGAAATCTTTTCAAAATTGGTAATCAGGATGAAATAGTACTTTTGTAACCTATCAAGGTAAAATATTAGAAAGACATTTGTTTTCTTTGAGACTTGAGTCACATACCTTTCCCGTAGTTGTTGAACCAGTAAAGGAAATTTTGGACACCAGAGGATCAGTACAAATCACCTCCCCTACTTCCTTGGCATTCTTTCGAGAGCAGGGAATGACGTTGTAGACGCCCGGAGGAATTCCAGCCTGGTTTGCAAGCTATAAAGATAAATGGCAAACAAGTGGCAACAATTTATCAAACTGGAAAAAAAAAAGAAAAAAGGCATAAATAGATGTTTAATCCAAAAAGTAATGGAAAAAAATTAAGCTGACACTGGGGACAGAGTAAGAATATATTTGGAACTTAAATACAATTCTTATTAGTGCTAAAGTCACATTAATATTAATGTGTTGTTAAACATCATTACAGTAAAATTTCTACCAGGCTCGATGGCTCACGCCTATAATCCCAGCACTTGTGGAGGCAGAGGTGGGAGGATCACTTGAACTCTGGAGGGTGAGGTTACAGTGAGCCAAGATCACACCACTGCATTCCAGCCTGGGAAACAGAGCAAGACCCTGTCTCAAAAAAAAAAAAAAACAGAAAAATTCCTAGAGTGTAAGTTTCTTTCTTTCTTTCTTTTCTGGAGACCGAGTCTTGCTCTGTCACCTACACTAGAGTACAATGGCACAATCTCCACTCATTGCAACTTCTGCCTCCCAGATTCAAGTGATTCTCCTGCCTCAGTCTTCTGAGTAGCTAGGATTACAGGTGTGCACTGGCTAATTTTTGTAGTTTTAGTAGAGACAGGGTTTCACCATGTTGGCCAGGCTTGTCTTGAACTCCGGACCTCAAGTGATCTGCCCACCTCAGCCTCCCAAAGTGCTAGGATTACAGGTGTGAGCTACCTCGCCTGGCCAGAACATAAATTTCAATGCCACCTTCTGTTCAAACAAACAAAGAAATAAATAAAAAGCCTTGAATTTCTGTCCTGCGAAAAATCAGAAAAGATGCCAAACAAAAAGTTCTTTGAATCAGCTGTAGAATCAAGGGTGGGAAAGTGGAAAGAGGCATTCATTGAGCACCTACTAGGTGCAGGGCAGCAGGCCGAAGCCTTTCCAAAGGTGATTTCCCAGGGGAGCCATGAGGAAAGGGAGGCATACCAGTGAGTAATAGACACAGGCTATTGAGTAGCCAATGCCACATGCTAGTGAGTAACAGAACACATGCGCACACCCGCAGCTGCCTAAGCCGGACACTCATGCTCTTTCGGTAGAGATTCCCTTTGGATACGGCATATCCTGAATTATTTTAATTTCCAGATTCCATTAACAATTAGCTTATTACATAAATCTGACTGGAGATTCTGGGAGGATGGTGGTAGCCGCAGAGTTTGTGAACCTCCCTCAGTGTCATCATGAAAACAGCACTTAGACAGCAAACCCAAAATCTCAGAGACATTCACAAGACAATTATAACAAACATTTACAGCAAGATGAAATGGCAAGGTGTCTCCGCAATAAACCACAAATTACAAGTGGGTGAGAATACACTGCCTGCATTGACAAGACCTGAGTGTCCTATCAGCACCTGTGTGAGAGGAAGCAGGGGGCAGCAACAGGCCGTGTGATGTACCCCATAACCGAGAACCCCAAATAGTCCACAGCTGTTCCACCTGAGGACAGCAGCTGTAAGTGAAAGGGTCTTGCCTTATCAATGACAGGTGAATACGTGGGACACTGCAATAAGGACTGAAGGGCATGGGAGTGCAGCCCCTGGAACCACATGAAGAAAGGTGAGGAGGCGCTGACACAACCAGGGGAAGGAGATGGCGCTGCGGAGGCTCAGGAAGCAAGCTGCCTTATCTCTGTTCTCAACACACAAGGAAGCAGAAGGTACTCTGTGAAGGTAAAGAAGCTATTTCTAACTGGGCCTTCTTCCAAAAGTTCAAGAAAACAAACTTCACATAAAAATAAACAAAATTCTGAGAAAAACACTGAGGTCAAATCCCATACAAAGTTGTTAAAATAAAAAGAAGCTCATGCTTAAAACCCCAGCACTTTGGGAGGCCGATGTAGGAGGATCACTTGAGCTTAGAAGTTCTAGACCAGCCTGGGCAACATAGTGAGACCCTATCTCTACAAAAAATAAAAAACAAAATTAGCCGGGTGTGGTGGTGCACACCTGTGAGATATGGCAAGGTTTCTCTTCACACAGCCTGCTCTTTGTTCTTTAATTCCAAGTACCCCCGAACCTTCTCTTCTTTTCTTCTGATTTTACCACATGCCTAGCCATGCCACAGCACCAGCTCACATTCCTTTCCTTATTTGAGAAAGGAATTAAGTAAATAGACCCCTTCCTCCTCTCCCATCTCTCCCATCATGCGTCCACCTTATCTAAGAAAGTTTAACTGTTTAGCCAGCCAGGCCTTGTTTAGATTGTGTGGTCCAACCCTAGCCAAAAGAGGAAAGATACAGAAGCAGATGCTGCAATACAGGTAATTAAAAACGCCTGCTTTCCTTTGTTCTGTATGCTCTCGCCATTGCTCCATATGCAAGATGCACCCTTCTGCAGAAGTAAATTTGGTTTGCTGAGAAATCTTTTGTCTGAGTGCTCGCTTTTCCTTATGACACAGCTTTATTTCTAACAACACCTGTGATCCCAGCTACTCGGGAGGCTGAGGCAGGAGAACTGCTTGAGCTTGCGAGGTTGAGGCTGCAGTGAGCTGTGATCACACCACTGCACTCCAGCCTAGGTGACAGAGCAAGACCCTGTCTCAAGAAAAAAAAAAGAAAAAGTAATAAGAAGTAGAATAATATCCCTATAGACAACAAAAGCGTATCAGAAAGACATGCCTACAAAACAGACCCAAACTGGCTGGGCATAGTGGCTCATGCCTGTAATCCCGCACTTTGGGAGGCCAAGGTGGGGGGATCACTTGAGGTCAGGAGTTTAAGACCAGCCTGGCTGACCTGGTGAAACCTCGTCTCTATTAAAATACAAAAAAATTAGCCAGGTGTGGTGGCAGGTGCCTGTAATCCAAGCTACTCAGGAGGCTGAGGCAGAAGAATCGCTTGAACCTGGAAGGCAGAGGTTGTAGTGAGCTGAGATCACACCATTGCACTCCAGCTTGGGTAATGAGAGTGAAATTCCATCTCAAAAACAAAAGAGAACAAACAACAAAAAAACCCAGACCCAAACCATAACTTACAATTTCAAAACAAGGTAAAAGATGACAAGAAAATTATACCAAGACCCAAAAGAACAACCAACATGAACTGTAGCTAGAAAACTTTGGAAATGAGGTGAAGCACATTGGAAAAACCCTTCTAGACATGGGTCTTGGCAAGAATTTCATGACCAAGAATGCAAAAGCAAATGAAACCAAAACAAAGACAAATAGCTGGGACTTAATTAAACTAAAGAGCTTTTGCATCACAAAGGGAGCAGTCAACAGAGTAAGCAGACAACTGACAGGGCAGGAGAAAGTCTTCAGGATCTGTATATCTGACAAAGGACTAACATCCAGAATCTGCAATGAACTCAAATTAGCAAGAATAAAAGCAAACAATACTGTAAGAAAGTAGGCTAAGGATGTGAATAGACAATTCTCAAAAGAAGATATACAAATGGCCAACAAATATATGAAAAAATGCTCAACATCAGTAATGATCCAGGAAATGCAAATAAAAACCACAATGTAATCTACGTTACTCCTGCAAAGTTGGTCATAGTCAAAAAATCAAAAAATAATGGATGTTGGCGTAGATGCGGTGAACAGAGAACATTTCTACACTGCTGGTTGGAATGTAAACTAGTACAAACACTATGGAGAGCAGTGTGGAGATTCCTAAAGAACTAAAAGTAGAACTGACATTTGATCCAGCAATCCCACTACTGGGTGTCTACCTAGAGGGAAAGAACTCATTATACGAAAAAGATACCTGCACACTCATGTTTATAGCAGCACAATTCACAATTGCAAAACCATGGAACCAACCCAAATGCCCATCAATCAACGAGTGGATAAAGCGCATCCTATGTGGTTCATACATAGGATGGAAAACTACTCAGCCATAAGAAGGAATGAAGTAATGGTATCTGCAGTGACCTGGATGAGACTGGAGACTAATATTCTAAGTGAAGTAACTCAGGAATGGAAAACTCAATGTCATATGTTCTCACTCATAAGTGGGCGCTAAGCTGTGAGGAAGCAAAGGCATAAGAATGACACAATGGACTCTGGGGACTCAGGGGGCAAGAGTGGGATGGGAATGAGGGATAAAAGACTACAAATGGTGTGCAGTGTATACTGCTCAGGTGATGGGTGTACCAAAAGCTCACAAATCACCACTAAATAACTTAATCATGTAACCAAATACCTGTTCCCCAATAACCTATGAAACAAAAATTAAAAAATAAAATCACACATTTTGTACCCAGAAAAAAGATAATTTTTAATATTAGGGAAAAGATGAAATAGATAGAAGAGAAAGTGACAAAAAAGATTCAACTCATGGATAATACGCACTCCTAAAGAAGTAAAACCAAACCAAAGAAGAACAAGTCCTGAAAACTTTAGAGATATAAAACAAAAGCCTGGAAACTACATACTGAAAGAGCACACTGCATACCTAGAGTATGGGCTCAACGCAATCATCAGAAAGACATTCCAGTGACATTACTGGTCTTTAAAGATAAAGGGGAAAAATCCAATGAAACACTTTTGTGATCTAAGCAAAAACGAACCAAGTTGACTTATAAGGGCAGGAAACTTAGATTACCATTTGAATTTTCAAGAGCAACACTTTATATCAGAAGAAAATGGAGAATATATTTAAGATAATCAAGTAAAAAAAAATGTAAGCCAAAAATTGTATACCCAGCAAAACTGCTTTATAAGCACATTGGGCACAGACTACTGTGAACAGTTAAGCAGGGGAACTATTACTCCCATGAGCCCTTCCTGAGGAATCTACTACAGAATGAGGTTCAGAGAGACACTGACATAAGCACTGGTGGTGAGCATATACATACAGCTGCTTATTGGACTAAGTCTAAAGGAGGGTTAAACTGGAGAGGATAGAGCATGTAATGGTTGTAGTCTTGGCAGTGCAGATACAGTGTAACTATTTTAAAATACAGAGAAATGTTCATAGCCAAGAGGGGTTAAGGAGACAGGACAACTAAATGTAATGTGATATCCTGGACCAGATCCTGAAACAGAAAAAGGAGACTAGGTACAGACTAATAAAATCTGAGAATGGATTTTAAAGTATGGACTTTAGTTAATAACAACGTATCACTGTTGGTTAATTTAACAAATAGACCATCCTAATGTAAGTAATAGGAGAAACTGAGTATGGAGTGTGTGGGAAAATACCCCTGTCTGCAGTTTTTCTGTAAATGTAAAACATTCTAAAATAAGAGTTTAATTACTAAAAATGAGAATGGAGGCTAGGCACGGTAGCTCAAGTCTGTAATCCCAGCACTTTGGGAGGCCGAGGCAGGTGGATCACGAGGTCAAGAGACTGAGCCCATCCTGGTCAACACGGTGAAACCCCGTCTCTACTAAAAATACAAAAACTTAGCTGGGCATGGTGGCGCGTGCCTGTAATCCCAGCTACTCAGGAGGCTGAGGCAGGAGAATTGCCTGTACCCAGGAGGCGGAGGTTGTGGTGAGCCGAGATCGCGCCATTGCACTCCAGCCTGGGTAACAAAAGTGAAACTCCATGTCAAAAAAAAAGAGAATGGAAAGAGAAAATACCAAAAAGTAAACCATTTTCAATAGGCACATTGGTGATGATATTAAAATTAATATTTTTTAAAACCCCAAATAAAATTAATACTCAAAAGCTGTTGTTCTGTGTAATTAGTATATATGGAATATTAATTCAGTCATTCCCTGAGTTCTTAGAAACCGGGAAAGGAGGAGATGCAGATATAAAAGAAGTTAAGTAAAAACTCTATAGAACTGAATTTGAATCGGAAGTTTCCATAGGAATTTCTGCAGCATTGTATTGTGTGTGCCTGTGCGTACACATAAATGTGTATCTCCTAGCCCTGTCCACTGAAAAGACCTACAAATAGTGACAGAGTAGGTGGTTTTAGGTGTTAAGGGGAAAAAAGCAAAGCAGAGAAGGGGATCAGGAGCATCAGAGTGTGAGGTGGTGAGTTTTTTTTTGAGACAGTCTCTCTCTGTCACCTGGGCTGGTGTGCAGTGACACGATCTCAGCTCACTTCAACCTCTGCCTCCCAGGTTCAAGTGATTCTCTTGCCTCAGCCTCCTGAGTAGCTGGAATTACAGGCATGTGCCACTGCGCTCGGCTAATTTTTGTATTTTTTTTTTTTTAAGACAGGGTTTCACCATGTTCATCACGCTGGTCTTGAACTCCCGACCTCGGGTGATCTGCCCGCCTTGGCCTCCAAAGTGCTTGGATTACAGGTGTGAGCCACCAGGCCTGGCCTAATTTTTGTATTTTTAGTAGAGACAGGGTTTCACCATGTTGGCCAGACTGGTCTCAGACTCCTGACCTCAAGTGCTCTGCCTGCCTTGGCCTCCCAAAGTTCTGGGATTACAAGCGTAAGCCACCACACCCAGCCAAGATGTGTGGCCATGGAAGGCCTCCCTGGGAGGGTGGCATTTGAATAAAGACGTGAAGAAGCAAGTCATGTGGGTATCTGGGGAAGAGTGCTTCAGACAGGGGAAGTATACAGTCTCAGTGCAGGGCAAGTCTGGTGGGGTCTGGGGAGTGAAAGGGGCCAGAGTGTTCCAAGCAGATGAATGAAGAGTGAGGGGCTCCAGAGTGATGGACAAGTCAGAGGCATACTGGGGGTTGGGAAGAGACATCTTATAGGACTTTGAAAGCCACTAGGGAATCTGAACTTTACTCTGAGTGACACAAGAAGCCACTTGAGGTTTTCAAAGGAGAGAGTAAGATCTAATGGAATGCAGATTGACCTGGGAATGGGAATACTAAATAAGTTCCTTAAATGTGAGAAACATCCACATTTAAGTGCCTATTTAATGAAGATGATGGATACCATTTTTACAGTAGGAAGAAAATACATGTCCTGCAGATGTCAGAAAATCCCCCATCTATTTTTCCCCCAAAAGAGCTACAGCTGACTTAAAATAATTGCCAGTAGATTAAAACACAACACCATGTATCAGGAGACACAGGAAAGAAGTAGGCTCCAAAATTGCTTCCTTCTGTCCCAGATAAACATCAAGTTTTGGACTTTGTCTGCTTTGTGCAAACACGGGGAGCAGCTCACCTCAGCCAGGGCCAGCGCGGAGAAGGGCGTGTCTTCGGCAGGCTTCACCACCACGGTGCAGCCAGCTGCCAGGGCAGCCCCCACCTTCCGGGTGATCATGGCACTGGGGAAATTCCACTGGGGTTAGAAGAGCAGAGGAAGTATATGAGAGGAAGGACTGCCTCATTAGTGCAAAGGAAGGCAGGTTAGGAAGTCAGTGAATAAATTCCATTGCACAACTGATTGACAAACCTGTTTGGCTACACAGGTAAGCTCTCAGAACACCTGGCCCCCGCCAACTTGAGGGACTCTGAGATAAAGTCTCATGAAGACAGAAAATATTTGTAGAATTTAATACAGTAAATAATGAGTTAGACCAGGGGTCAGCCAACTTTTTCTGTGAATGGCCAGATCGTAAATTTTTTAGGCTTTGTAGAATGTATGGTTTCTATGGCGGCTACTCAACTCTGCAGCTGTATTGTGAAAACAGCCACAGACAGTAGGTATATAAATGGGTGTGGCTGTGTCCCAATAAAACTTTATTTACAAACATAGGCAGTGGGCCGGATTTGGCCTGAGGCCCATGGGAAAAAATATTAGCAATGTTTTTGAAAATGGCAGATGATCACTTCCTTCCACATACATATTTATAGATTCCTATAGACTTACCTATAATAACAATATTTTATTTTATTTTGAAAAACTATTACATAGTGCTTACTCTGTAGCAGGTATTTTTCTAAGTACTTAAAAATTAAAATTAATTAAATCCTTATCACAACCCAATGAGGTTGATATTAACCTCATTTGCAAGTTCAGGAAAACTGAGCAGTGCAGTTAAATAATTTGAACAAGGTCTCACAGCTGGTAAACAGTGAACTTCGAGTCAAACTGAGTCAGTCTAGGCATCAGGGGGATTCTGTCTGTAACTATGCTGAGCAGGAAATGCACAGGCATCTTGAGACCAGCTGACAGATACAGGAGAGAAGTTAATAGGACCTAGTAGAAGGCAGGACCCAGAGGGAAAGTAGGCGTGCCAAAAATATACTGCAAGCCCATCCTGGCAGATGTGATACCTTACTTCTTAGCCTTTTTACCTCTAGAACCTGGCCCAGTGCCTGCTGGTGGGTCCACAAATGCTTTGCTATTGATGATAACCACCAATTAGGCAAAAAACTTTTTCCCAAACTTTAAAAATGTGTCATATCTTAAGTCTTTTTAAAAATGACAAATACCAGAAGATCTTTTCAGAGGTGCTGGGCAATGCCGGGAAGAAGCCTCCATGCCAGGTCAGAAGAGCCCCTGGGTCCTCCTGTGGCTCTTCTCACTCTTGCAGCATTAGAAATGCATCCTTCCACTCAGCGCCACCACACCTAACATTACCACAGAGGACCAGGAAGCACACTTCCACATCCAACAAAAGCATCAGGAAACCAGGAACAGGTGGCAAAGCTAACAGGGTGAGGACACCTGCTCACGAGGAAGAATGAATTGTTTACCAACTCCCTATCCCATCTCCCACGCTAGGATCTTGCAGATCCTGTCACCTACCGGGGTGATGACTGCAGCCACACCTACGGGCTGCTTGAGGACCAGGGCCCGCTTGTCCCTTGCCGAGGTGTAGATAATGTCCCCATAAACACGGCGTGCTTCCTCTGAGAACCACTCTAGGAAAAGGGCGGAATAGAGGGTTTCTCCCTGTGCCTCCTTCAGTGGCTTTCCCTAAATCAAATCAGAAAAGAATCCACATATCACCTTCTAATAATAAAAGCATGGCTCTGTGTTCCTCATTTCTTCAAGGTGCAAGAAGACTAGAAAAGTCTCCTATAATGACAGCCACACAATGGGGACATTTCTGACTTTGCTGTGAGTTTTAGTAGAATTACAATGCCGAATATATGCATGGCTGTACCACCCTAAACCACAAGAGTAATCTGCATTCCTAACTGTTTACAAATTAGGAAACATCTAATTTTTTTCTTCCTTTCAGTATCTCCTAAGTATTGTAACCATGATATGAAATAATTTATTATATCTATGGAAGAAATATT
Source organism: Saguinus oedipus (assembly GCA_031835075.1). Classification (NCBI taxonomy): domain Eukaryota; kingdom Metazoa; phylum Chordata; class Mammalia; order Primates; family Cebidae; genus Saguinus; species Saguinus oedipus. Next base: position 3,492,544 of record CM063172.1, on the reverse strand, counting down.
GGTACATTAAAAATGTACAAAAACAATATAAAAAACAGTAACAGGAAAAAATCAGAATGGTGAAACAGCAGTTATCATATAGTTCCAAACAAAATCTATTTTTGGATACTATTAAAGAATAAACTAGAACATACAAATTTTATTTTAGCAAATCTATGTACCCTGGCACAATAATGATTTGATATTTGATTAGTAGCGAAGGAATCACATATTCTTTAGCTTCAGCCAGCAGTGATGGGAAGTCAGGCCTTTTCCAAGCTTAGTCTCAGAATCCCTGGACAATTTCTCAGCACACCAAGCCAGGACCCTGGACTTACACTTTCAGCTGTGATTATTTTGGCAAGATCATCCTTATTTTTTATCATTAAATCGTACCACTTCCGAAGTAATGAACTCCTCTCCTGCAAAAGAAATAAGGCAGAAAACTAATAGAATGCCAAGTGTAAGACAGAATGGCAAATAAAATTCAATATCCTAAAATATTAGCTCTCTGGTCTCATTCTCCTTGGCTGTGAGGGTTAATTTTATGTATAAATTTGACTGGGCTCTAGGAGGCCCAGATAGCTGGTAAAAGATTATTTCTGGGTGTGTCTGTGAGAGTTCTCAGAAGAAATTAGCATTCAAATCAGTAGACTGAATAAAGATTTGCCTTCATAAATTCAGCTGGGTATCATCCCATCTGCTGAGGACCTAAAAAGAACAAAGTGGCAGTGGAAGGGCAAATTCACTGTCCTGCATGAGCTAGGACATCCATTTCCTCCCGTTATCAGACACCAGATACTGGCATTCCTGGTACTCAGGGCTTTAGACCCAGGCTGGAACTCAGACGGGACCTATAGGCTTTCTTAGGTCTCCAGTCTGTAGACAGCAGTGGGTGGGACTTCTTAGCATCCACAGTCAAATGAGCCTGTCCTTTACAAGAAGTCTCTTCCTATTTTCCTATGTGTCTGTGATTCCACTTGTATATACAGAACTCTGGCTCTCACAGCACTGAACAACCCTGGGTAAGATGCCTAGGGAAACATACACTGACCTTCCGGTTTTTTCTTTCAGACAGGTCTGGGTTTGGACAATGGGAAGCACACAAATCTAAAAAAAATTTAAAAATTTTTAAAAAGAGACAGGGTTTTGCTCTGTCACCCAGGCTGGAGTGCAGCTGTGTGACCACAGCCCACTGCGACTTCTGCTCCCTTGGCTCAAGTGATCCTCCCAGCTCAGCTGGGACCACAGGAACACACCACCATGCTCAAATTGTTTTCCTTTAACTCATTTGTATTTGTTACAACTTTAAGCAGAATGTGACCCAGGCGCTACATTTACACCCACAAATCTGGCTCTGAGTTATCTGTGAACAGCTTTATGATATGCTTATGTAGGCTTGTAACTTTGCTCCTGCAAACAATACTTTTCTTTGGAAAACAAGCCCTGTGGAGAGTTCCTTCCATCAAGTTGCTTCAGTTTAACCTGTTTCTAGATGACTAGTACATGTGGAATTGGCAACTACCGGGGATGAAAAGTTCAAAAGGTAGATCCGACGAGATGTAACAAATACTCTTTTTCTAAAGAACAAGGTATAGCTGGGGAACGCTTTGAGAACAAGACTTGGTCTACTAAGGAATATGGCTTGATAGCTAAACACTTTAGATCACAAAGTCAACATCATGTTACATACGTCTTGCAATGATCACGTCTATCTGTTAAAATAAGCCAATGTGAAACCATAAAAGCATTACTAGCTCTGCTTTAGGGCCTAAGGTATCACAGCATCACTTAGAAGCCGAAAGAAATCTTATCTTCCTCTTAAAGTAGTTGTCGTCACGCCACACAGACTATTCATGCCAACGGGATCTACAGGGTGATCAAGCTCGGCTAATTAAAATTTCTTTGTATAGACCAGATCCCACTATACTGCTCATGCTAACTGACCCTTCTTTGATACGTAATAGAGATCCAATTTCAAGTTACTTCTAAAGAGGTATACTGAGTCATAAATTAAAAAAAGAGAAAAGTTTTTGTGGAAACAGCTATTATTGGTTGTGATAAATAAGAAGAACATTAATTTTACCATACGAATGTACGGTTCCCTACTTTATTATTATTGTTTTACACAGGGCGCTGATCTGACGCCCAGGCTGGAGTGCAGTGGCACAATCACAGCCCAGCGCAACCTCAGACTGGGCTTTCCGTGATGCTAATGCCTCGGCCTCCCGAAGTGCTGAGATTACAATTGTGAGCCAGGCCTGGCGCATTCTACTGTCTGTCTCTATGAGTTTGACAACTCGAGGTACCTCATATCAGTACAATCATACAGCATTTGCCCTTTTGTGACTGGCTTCTTTCCCTCAGCATAATGTCTTCAAGTATTGTGCCCTATTATAGTGGCTCACTGGTCAGCTGGATTTGTCCCATCGACTGACGTGAGGACTGGGGCATGCGTGAGGCATAAAAAAGGGTTTTATACACTTAAGAAGAGGGCCCAGGCACAACATGAATGCACTGAATACCACTGAAATGCACACTTAAAAATGTTTGAAATGGTAAGTGTTAGGCATATTTTACCATAATTTAAAAATTTCCAATGAACAAAAAAACAGATAACGGTACATATTGGATTATTAACAATGTTATACGACCAGGTGTGGTGGCTCATTCCCATAATCCCAATACTTTGGAAGGCCAAGGAGGGAGGGTTGCTTGTGGCCAGGAGTTTGACACCAGCTTGGGCAATGCAGTGACACCCCTTCTCTCTCTCTCTCTCTCTCTCTCTCTCTCTCTCTCTCTCTCTCTCACACACACACACACACACACACACACACAAATTAGCTGGGTGTGGTGGCGCATGCCTGTGGTCCCATCTACTCAGGAGACTGAAGTGGGAGAATCTCTTGGGCCTATGTGTTTGAGGCTGCAGTGATGCAGTGAGCCACGACAGCCCCACTGTATTCCAGCCTGGGCAACTCAGTAAGACCCAGTCTCAAAAAAAAAAAAAAAAAAAAAAGGAAGAAATGGTTTCTAAAAAAGTTTAAAAATGCATTCACATAAAACCACTTAAAAATATAAAAAGAGGAAGGCCTAGAGAATCTAGGCCCTGGGCTGCTATCAAGGCACTCCAAAGAGAGAGCTGCCCCGGGCGCTCACTTCCCGCATCTCCACAGGTGTATCCAAAGCCAAGAAGAACCTTGATTTTTTGAGACAGAGTCTCACTCTGTCACCCAGGCTGGAGTGCAGTGGCGCGACCTTGGCTCACTGCAACCAACCTCTGTCTCCTGAGATGAAGCAATTCTCATGCCTCAGCCTCCTGAGTGGCTGGGATTACAGGTACACGCCACCATGCCTAACTGATTGATTGACTGATTTTTGAGACAGAGTCTTGCTCTGTCACCCAGACTAGAGTGCAGTTGGCATGTTCTCAGCTCACTGCAACCTCTGCCTCCGGGGTTTAAGCAGTTCTCCCTGCCTCAGCCTCCTAAGTAACTGGGATTACGGGCGCCTGCCACCACGCCCAGCTAATTTTTATATTTTTTAGTAGAGACAGGGTTTTGCCATTTTGGCCAGGCTGGTCTTGAACTCCTGACCTCAGGTGATCTGCCTGCCTCAGCTTCCCAAAGTGCTGGGATTACAGGCATGAGCCACCGTGCCCAGCCAATTTTTGTATTTTTAGTAGGAACGGTGTTTCACCATGTTGGACAGGCTGGTCTCGAACTCCTGACTGCAGGTGATCCACCCTCCTTGGCCTTCCAAAGTTCTGGGATTACAGGTGTGAGCATATATCCCCTCCTTTCAAAAAGAAAGGTTCCCTGAGAAGATCCAAGCCCTTGTAAGATGGAAGCTGACCTCACTGTAATGTTGGATGGAAGGTATGATCTGAACACATTAGGATGTGTGGTGTCGTCAGACCCAGGATGCTGCTGCTAGTGTCAGCGAGAGCTCCCAACACCAGCCCTGCAGCTGCCAACCCACCACTGACGGGATTAGAAGGCTCCCCAGACCCCTGTAGGATAGCACCATTGCATGGCAGCCTTGAGCTCGTGGGCCCTCGTGGGACTCCAGAATGATGCAAGGGGAGCCAGTGCTCAGGCCCTGGTCCACTCCTTCCCTGTGATCTCGCCGTTCTCACAGCTGTAAGTATGTATGCAGTACACACAGGTATGAATTTCACATTTACACCTCTAGCCCATGGCTTGCTCTCAAACCCCAGACTCATATATCCAGCTGCTTACTCGACATCCTCACAGGGGTGAGAACAGACATCTCAGACTCAGTAAGTCTAACACTGAACTCTGATGTCTCACCCTAATGCTGTTCCACACACACACCTTCCCGTCTCAGGACTTCCTTCCAATTTTTCAGGCCAAAACCCTAGAGTCATGACTAACCCCCTCTTTCACCTACTTCCCTTTTAACAATACATCAGAAAATCCAGAGGGCCCTGTCTTCAAAATACATCCTTTATGGGAAAAGTCTTCACCTTGCCCACTGCTGCCACGTGGTTCAAGCCACCGTGGCCTCCCAGCTAATCCGTGCAACATCCTCCTACCTCATCTATTCTCAGCACTGTGGTTACAGTGGCCTTTCAAAATGTAAATCAGATCATATCTCTGCTTAAAACCCTGACACGGGTAAAACCCCACCTTTCTCAAAGTGAAACCCAAGTCCCTAAATAACCCACAGGTCCTACAGGCTCCACCCACTCTTCCCCTTCTCCCTGTAACCTCCTCTGATACCGCTCTTCCCTTCTGCTCAGTCCACAGGCCTCCTCGCGGCTCTGCAAATGTGTCAGTCATGCTCCTGACTTCTGCTTTAGCTGAATTTCCTTACTTCCTTTGGTCTTTGTATCTCATGGCCTCGGTGAGACCTACCCTGATGTTATGCGCTCAATGGCGCTCCGCAAATATTGACATGTTGAAGTCCTAATGCCCCAGTATCTCAGAATGTGAGTGTATTTGGAGATAGGGCATTTAAAGAGGGAACTGAGTTGCGATCAGATCATTCTGGTGGACCCAGTCCAATCAGAGCCTTATTTTTATAAGAGATTAAGACACAGACACTCACGGAGGAGAGAGCATGTGGAGATGCAGAGGGAAGATTCATTCATATATCCAGCTGCTTACTTTACATCCTACTCGGGTGTGAACAGACATCTCAGACTTGAGGAGTTTAAAACTGAGCTCTGATGAGATACGAAGACCAAATGAGCTCTCTCCGCAAGCCAAGGAGAGAGGCCTTGGAAGAAACCAACCATGAAAACACCTTGCTCTGTGACGTGTACCCTCCAGAGCTGTAAAGTGAGAAATTTCTGCTGTTTGGGCCTCGAAGTCCGGGGTTCTTTGCTATGGCAGCCCTAGCTAAGGAATACGCCGGACCACACTACTGACGCTGCATCTCACCCCTTCCCTCTGGCCCGGATCCTATTCTGCGTCTACCTTTTTTCCCCACATTGCACTCAGCACCTGTCACGTACTTCTTTGTTTAGATGTTATGTTAGTTGTTTAGAGTTCTGATCTCTCTTCTGCTCCCCTTCCACCCCATGTAAGCTCCTTAAGGGTAGAATCTTTCTTTCTTTTACTGATGTATCCCAAGCACCTTCATCAGCGCAGGGCAAACAGCAGGTGCTTGGTAAACAGCTGATGGACGAGTGAGCGCTAAGACTCCTGTACTCATAGGGATCATTGGATGCAGTCCTTCAGAGGGAGAGCTTTGAAGGACGGGGTAAAAATTTCACTGCCTTGACTCGAGGCATAATACAGCACTTGAAGGAAGAAGAAACTTCCTTAGTTTTCTTCTTACTCTGTTCTCCTTTACCCCTTGCTCCCAATTCTCCCGTCTGCTCTACGCAATGCCAATAGGGGCATTTACGCATTTACGCTGAAAACCTGGAGAATGGTCTTATTCTATTCTTCCCGTTTAATGGCCCTTTACCCCTTGCTCCCCATTCACCTGTGTTCTCTACGCAATGGCCAATAGCAGCATTTACATATTTAGGCTGAAAACCTGGAGAATGGTCCTGGGCTCCTCCCTTCCCCTGCGCAAAGCCCAAATCTTTCTACACTTCTCTCTGCCGATTCCGATTCCGAGCCTCTGGCCCAGGGCCCTCACTACCGGCCTTCTTATGGGCCACCGTAGCAGCCTCCTGCGTGGGCTCCCCGCAGCTGGGGAGGTTATTTCAGATAACTCTGAGGGGCCACACGTGCTCTCACTTCCCCGACACCCTCCCCCTTCTCCCGCCCCTCCACGGTTAGGCTCGTTGACTGTAACACTCAGCTGGTGGTATTAAGCGCTCGCGCTCTGTCTCCCCTACTGGGCCATGCTCGCGCTTCCTGAGGCTGGAGGGCAGGCGCCGCGTGCCCAGCGCCCGGCACAAAGTGGAAACTGCAAGCTTATTGTTGGTCGTCTCCCTTCGTGTTGCTGACTTTCCGCATTGTGTATCCCGGGGAACCGCGGCTGGTTTCTCGCTGGGCCAAGCCCCTCTCTCCCCGCCGTGCCTCCGGCCAGCTCTGGCCCCCTGCACTCGGGCGCTCTCACCTTGGCCGAGACCCCCCTCCAGCTGCAGAAAGCCTCGTAGGCGGCGCGCACAGCGGCGCGGGCCTCGGGCACCCCGCAGTCGGCCACCATGCCCAGGGCGGCGCCGCTAGCCGGGTCCTGCACGGGAAAGGTGGCGGCGGCCGGGAGCCAGCGGCCGCCCACGAAGCTGTCGGTGCGCAGTAGCGCGGCGGAGAGGCCCGCCAGGCCCCCAGCATAGCCGCGGAGCGGGGCCAGGCCGGGCGCGGGACACGAGGCAGCCACTGGGCAGCCGGAGCGGGGGTGGAGGCGGCAGCCGGGAAACGTCCAACGGAGGCGCCCGGCCCCGGAGCTCCGCAGCCAGAAGCAGGTCGCCATGGCCCGGGTAGCGACGGCGACGGGAAACAGGCAAGCGGGCGCGCGCGCACGGGAGCGCAGGGGTCAAGGGGAAGCGGGAGGAGCGAGGCGGCGCAGCGGGCGCGCGGGGGAAGCGCAGGAGGCGGCGGGAGGTGGCAGAGCCGCGGAGCAGCGCCCTCTCTCCGCGCCCTTCGCACTGCACCGCCGCGCCCCTGTGGACCTTGTCCTGAGCGCCGCAGGGCTTCGCTCCCGGCGCGACCTTCTCCCGGGAGAGGGTTGGGGTTGGGGATGGAGGAGGCTCGCGGGCAGACGCACCTGCGGACTGCTGTCACTTTTCCTCTTTTCGGGTGCTCATTTGTCACTAACTGCTCCCGAGACCCCCAACCGCTGCTAGAGACCCGCTCTCAGCATCTACCCAAATTCGGCATCTCCAGAATGTGTGCGCGGTCCTTAGATGGGGCTGGTGCCTGCCCTGGCTGGATGCCAAGGCCGTGGTCACGCGTCTCCATCGCTGAGCTCCTCAGCACATAGGGTGGATTGGGAGCGATGGTTCCGTGAGGGCGCCAAGTGTGACCCGGCGTTCTGCCGCCTGGCTGCTTTTCTGGCGGTGTGTCTAGGCATTATCTTAGGGGCGCTCCCGTTAAATAACAGCGCCTTGGGAAGAAAGAAACACACTGGAATCCGAACTCAGTCTGTTGCCGGCATCCTTTGTGACCTTCGACAAGTTAACCTTAGTCCAGTCACTTGTAAAATAGAACCAAATCTACCCCATAGGTTTGTTGTGAGATAACGTAAAATGCTTATGACGGTTGCTACTTTAAATTCAGTATAGTGCTCAGTCATACTAGCTCCCCTAGGTCAAGCCGCTAGGAAGATTAAAGTTGGGCCACCAACTAGCAAAAGGAAGCATTTGTCAAAATTAACCAAGGTATAAGGATTGAGCACCTTTAAACAGCATTCTTCATCCGTTCAAAAATTAGACTTGGACTTAAAACTCTCCAAGCATCAGGGAAGCTTAAAGCCCAATGAGAATAAAAATAAAAATAGCAGGTCTTTGGGAATTTGTGGGTGCAAATGAAGCTCAACCCTATGCATTGATGTTAGGTTACTAGTCTCAACATAGCTCCCTTGCTCAACTCTTGCAGAGTTTCACCTTTTTTTAGGACGTTGAATTTTTTTCTAGGACATTTGCAAAATGCTGAGGCAGTAACTTTAAATTTTGACTTTGTCTTTTGCTGAGTCAGGCCCATTTTAAGCCAGTTACACCTGGCAGAAGTGATAACAGCAGAGTTTAATCAATTTCACGCTACTTTGTTCTTTATTTGCAGGAACTGGGGAGAACCAGGAAGTACTAATAGGAATGTCGGCCATAGGTACCTGGGGAACTGGTGTGTTTGTTTACATCTCCTGCCTGCAGAGGGAGGGGTGTGTGTGTCCGAGACTCACTCTGTCGCCCATGCTGGAGAGCGGAGGCTCGGTTCCCTGCAGCCTCTGCCTCTTGGGTTCAAGCGATTCTCCTACCTGTACCTCCCGAGTAGCTGGGACTACAGGCATGCACCACTACACCCAGCTAAGTTTTGTATTTTTAGTGGAGACTGGGTTTCACCACGTTGGGCAGACTGGTCTCGAAAGCCTGACCTCAAGTGATCTGCCGTCCTTGGCCTCCCAAAGTGCTGGGATGACAGGATAGCCCATTTCTGTCTGTTCCCGTCCCCTCTGGAGTGCAATGGTGCCATCTTGGCTCACTGCAGCCTCCGCCTCCCTGGTTCAAGTGATTCTCCTGCCTCAGCCTCCTGAGTAGCTGGGAATACAGGTGCCTGCCACCATGCCCAGCTAATTTTTGTATTTTTAGTAGAGATGGGGTTTCACCATGTTGGCCAGGACGGTCTTCATCTCTTGACCTCGTGATTTGCCTGCCTCAGCCTCCCAAAGTGCTGGAATTACAAGCGTGAGCCACCACACCTGGCCAGGATAGCCCATTTCTGCTGGCCTAGGGCAGTCATTTAATTGAGGCCTCAATCAACTGAGGCCCAGAAAAGTCAAGTTAATTGTGGCTGCCTCTCTTGTTCAAAAATTACTCTAGGCCCAGCACAGTGGCTCACATCTGTAATTCCAGCGCTTTGGGAGGCTGAGGCAGGTGGATCACCTGAAGTCCAGAGTTCGAGACCAGCCTGACCAACATGATGAAACCCTGTCTCTACTAAAAATAAATAATTAGATGTGGTGCCAGACACCTGTAATCCCAGCTACTCTTGAGGCTGAGGCAGGAGAATTGCTTGTACCCAGGAGGTGAAGGTTGCAGTGAGCAGAGACTACGCCATTGCTCTGCAGCCTGGGCAATGAGAGCGAAACTGCGTTTCAAAAAAAAAAAAAAAAAATTGGTCCACTTACCTTTTTAAGGTTCTATTTCAAACGGTGCTCACTTCCTTTCCTAGATAACTTATCCATTAGGCACAGTAGGTACGATGCTGAGGGCCCATAAAACTTTTAGGAGCACTCAAAAATGTTGAATTTCTTCTAAAATCCAAAGAAAAAAATGAACTTTCACATGGCATATTAATACGGTAATCATGTAGCAATGCAGATGTAAAATGTGCTTTCTATTTATTGTTTATTTGTATCACAGGAAGTACTTCACAAAGGCAAAAGTGCCTGGAGCTTACAAAGTTCACAGTGTGCCCCTCCCCTGCCCCTCCAGTTTTGTGGCCCTCTGCAAGTCCCCATTCCGAGAGTAAACAATTCCCTCTGAGCTCCTGCTTGTCCTGATGCCCCTAGCACCTGGCTGGGTGTCCTCACCAGGGCCTACAAGGAGACCACCAGGTGAGAGGGATCTCCTCCCTCCTTTTTCCTTTGCCTGCCTTTGTCCTGGGAACCTCTACTCCCCAGTTTCCACCCTTATCCCCCCTATTTATCCTTCCTTCCCTCCCTCCCTCCCTCCCTCTTTCGACAAGACATTACTGTCACCCGGGCTGGAGTGCAATCACGCGATCTTGGCTCACTGCATCGTCTACCTCCTGGGTTCAAGTGATTCTCCTGCCTCAGCTTCCCGAGTAGCTGGGAGTGCAGGTGCGTGCCACCACACCTGGCTGATTTTTGTATGTTTAGTACAGATGGGGTTTCACCATGTTGTCCAGGTTGGTCTCGAAATCCTGACCTTAGGCAATCCACGCACCTCAGCCCGCCAAAGTGCTGGGATTTCAGGCAGGAGCCACCACTGCCAGGCTCCTCTCCCCCATTTTCTAGAGAACTCAGGCTTTCAAGCCCGTGTTCTCCCTCCTCCTTAATGTAACCGTAAGTTTACTTCTCACCTTCAGTCCGCATTCCCAGAAGAGTTCTAAATAGTAGAATCGTGCTGTCTTGTTTATAACAAAGCCACCTATATGAGGAAAGGGGGGTTTGGGGGCAGAAAGAAAAAGATTTCCATGTGCTTCTTATTTGTCAGATAGTTTTCTTAATATTGTGAGCCACCTTTTAACTGTCTTTAAAGTCAAATCTTCGGTGTTTTCATTGTCACAGAAATCATACCAACTTCCTGAAACGGCACGCGGTGTTGTCACGGGAGGACCGTATTCCTAAGTGTCACGGTTCCTAAGCAAGTGATTTCCTGCTTATGACATCCATACAGTGACGTCATTCTGTATCTCAAATACAAGGAATTATGTAAAATGAGAAGTTGAGACACTTGTGATTAGTGTTGTTTGGTAACAGAACCCATTTCTTTTTCTTTTTCTTTCTGAGATGGGGGTCTTACCCGGGCTGGAGTGCAGTGATCTGACCTCAGCTCACTGTAACCTCCATTTCCCAGGTACAAGCAATCTTCCCGCCTCAGCCTCCTGAGTAGCTGGGACCACAGGTGCAAGCCACTTTGCCCGCTAATTTTTTTTTTTTTTTTCTTGGTAGAAGGATTTTGCCATGTTGCACAGGCTGGTTTTGAACTCCTGGCCTCAAGCCATCTGCCTGCCTTGGCCTCCCAGAGTGCTGGGATTATAGACATGAGCCACCACGCCTGGCTGAACCCATTTCTTTGGTGCTTTTTGGATGGGTTTGTTTTATCATATCTGGTTAAGTACTGTTACCAGGCAGTATTATTTTTTCCCTGGTGACCCTTTGTACCCCTCTCACTGTAATCATTGATTGACTGCTCTTGGATGTTCTGAGAGAATCTCAGTTAATCACTGCCACTGCCTCACCCACAGGCTGTAGAACGCCCAGAGTGAGAGGGAGGCACGCTCAGAGGCCTCTGGTGGCCAGAAGGGGTGTGGAAACGCGCAGACACTGCTTGGACAGTGGGGACTGGAGGCACAGGACATGCTCAATCGGGGGCGGCTGGCTCTTCAGCTGCAGCCGGTTGTCACATTACTTAGGAGTCTCAGTTCGTGATGCCAGTTCTTTGATTTTTAAGAGAGCCAGAAATCTAGATTTCGACGTGAATTTTTTCATTTAAAAAAGTGTATAAACTTTAAAACAAGTTTGTAAACTTGATGTAATTTTACAAAACACGTAGCCATGTGGCCTCTAGGCTAATGAAGAGTCCAGAGGCTGTGTGGCTGCGTGTTTTGTTTGGCTAACAAGATGTTTTGTAAACTTACATCAGGTTTGTTTAACTTTAGCCCAGCTCTGAGCTAACCTGGGCCTACTGCCCTCAGGTTTGGCAGAGCTGGGGGATTCCTTTCCTTGGGGCTGTACAGGTAGCTGTGTTAAGCTTACAGAGGAATCTGTTGAGCAGACAACTAAGTGTCTCAAATCATTCCACTTTTTTTCCTCCCTCCCTTCCTCCCTCCCTCCCTCCCTCCCTCCCTCCCTCCCTCCCTCCCTCCCTCCTTCTTTCTTTCTTTCTTGCTCTGTCACCCAGGCTAGAGTACAGTGATTAAATCTTGGCTCACTGCATTCTCCACCTCCCGGGTTCGAGAGATCCTCCCACCTCAGCCTCCCAGTAGCTGGGACTACAGGCATGTTCCACAATACCAACTAATTTTTGTATTTTTAGTAGAGACGAGGTCTAAACATGGTGATCATGCTGGTCTCAGACTCCTGACCTCAGGTGATCCACCTGCCTTGGCCTCCCAAAGTGTGAGCCACCACCCCTGACCAAATCATCCCACTTTCTATTCATCCTTTTTTTTTTAATTGTAAAATTCGATGTTTTTTTAATTATTATACTTTAAGTTCTGGGGTACATGTGCAGATCATGCAGGATACATAGGTATTCACATGCCATGGTGGTTTGTTGCATCCATCACCCCATCATCTACGTGAGGTATTTCTCCTAATGCTATCCCTCCCCAATCTCCACCCCCTGCTATGCCTTCCCTAGCTCCCTCATGCCCCAACAGGCCCTGGTGTGTGTTGTTCCGCTCCCTGTGTCCGTGTGTTCTCATTGTTCAGCACCCATTTATGAGTGAGAACATGCAGTGTTTGGTTTTGTGTTCTTGTGTCAGTTTGCTGAGAATGATGGTTTCCAGCTTCATCCATGTCCCTGCAAAGGACATGAACTCATCCTTTTTCATGGCTGCGTAGTATTCCATGGTGTATATCTGCCACATTTTCTTTCCTTTCATGTGGCTAACCTGAGAGCGAATACCATTTCCTCCCACTCTTTTAGGAGTGCATCTCTTGCTTTTAATGTAAACTGTACATAATTTGTGTTTTAAGATTACCATTCGTTCCATGAAGAGCTTACTTTTTCCCGTGGATTAAGTGCAGCTGGCTACCTCATGATATAGCCTGAGCTTAACATTTTCTAAACCCTTCTCTTGGCCCTAAATCTGCCCCCTTCATTCCACCTCCCAAGTGCAATTGGCATCTTTGCTTGCACTGCAGGAATCTGACCAGAGGTAGAGACCAGGAGTGGCTGCTCTTGTGTAATTCCATTCAAGTGTCAGTATCTGTTGCCAAATACTGAAAGAGAAGCCAGTTCCATCTGATCACCGTAGAAGCTTTCCCAGCACTTGTGGCTTGGGAGGCAGAGGAAGCAGGACAGCCTGATGAATGCTAGAAAGGATGCATGAGAGAGCCACCCTCAGAAGGTGAGGTGCTCCAGTATGTTGACTGTATGCACAGGTGAGCCTTTTTATAGAAAGCAAAACATATCTGGAGACGGCTTTACTTGCATCTCTACAGAAATTTCATGTTAAAATAAAATTCAGGAAAAGAAACCTCTGTCAGAAGATGCAGTGCTTCTGGCCTAAGGCTTTTTAGATTTCAGTGTACCCCCTCCCCCCACCCGCCAGGAGTACAGTTTGTTTGCTGTTCTGGTGGAGTTAAACAGTAGCTGAACAGTTGACTTCGTTGGAAAACTATAGGATTTTGAAATGAGACTCGCTTTCCTGGGTCAGTGACCTGCTTAGAGAGAAGCAGCGGATCCTGCCTGGATTTCGGAGTCACAGTGTGGCTGCAGCTCTGAGCGTTCCCACGTCACCAGAGGAGCCTGTGGGGAATGAGAGCATGTCTGCTTTCAGGTTGTGGCCGGGCCTGCTGATCCTGCTGGGTTCTCTCTGCCGTAGAGGTTCATCGTGTGGCATTTCAACGCACGTAGAAATAGGTAAGTACTGGTGCCTTGTTATGTTACTGAGGGGACAGTAAATCTGTGAAAAGACGTTGAGGAAGAGATTGAAAATCCAGCCGGTGGATGAATACCGTCTCCCCCATGACTGAGCTGAGTGGCCTGACAGCAGGGAGGAGAAGGCGGTGACTGCAGTCATGCAGGGATAGAGATTGGCGGCATGGGTTCAGTTAAGGGGCGAATAAAGAGCTGATGCCCCGTTGGTTACAGGGTCCCTGCGTGTTTCTGTGGGTGGGGAAATAGTGAGTGGCTCTGTAAACCAGAGGTTGCAATGCAGTGGCAGGACTGGCAGAATGGGGGAGGAACAGGATGGGTGCAATATGGCAGGAATGAGAAATGTACTTTTGTGGTTTTACATGTCCAAGGACAGCCATTTCCAAGTATATGTAAAGAGCCACGTGTGGCTATGGAAATGGGTCCCTCGAGTCATATTGCCGTAAAGGCACTTGGCGTCAGGAAGGTCAGGGAAGTGAGGGAGTTCGGTCATCCACGTTCATGGTGCCGATAAGATGGCAGGAGTTGGGGAGGAGAGGGGGACACCAAGCCAGTGCCACTGACCTCAGGGGCAAAGGCAGAGTCATCCTGGATATAGGGAGATGGTACCACAAAGAGTTATTTAAAATTTTTATTTTTCCAGCTTTATTGATGTATAATTGACAGAAATTGATACACCTATGCCTTGTGAAATGATTAGCTCCATCAAGTTAATGCATCCGTCACCTCACGTAGCTATCATGTGTTTTGCATATGGGATGAGAACACTTAAGACCTTTCTTAGCAAAGGGATTTGGTTCTTGTAGGAAGTGTATTTGTGATGTTTTAACACATGGAAAGGGTGAGTCAATTTGTAATAGAATGAGCTATGATGACATTCTATAGCAATTTTCAGATTAATTTCAGATATGCCTGATGTTCTGAGTTTTCTTTAATTTAGATAAAAATAAGAATTTTATAGCTATACCACCTCCAGAAGTTTCAAAGAATGATAAGATTATAGGCAAAATATGAAAATGTATCAGTGTAAAATAGACCTATATACTGAGCTATGATAGTTGAGAACCTGTTATGACAGAACTTGACTATCTGAAAGGACACTAGAGGTCACCAAGTCCAGTTCTTTTCTGTTACAGATGAAGAAACTGCTACTAGACAGCCTTATAGCTCACTTGTTAGTGGCCTGGCCTAGAGTTACATGTCCTGACGGCTGGTCTTGTGCTCTTTCCTTTAAAAATGTGTTGCTGGAAGGGAGCCGTGAAACAGTGGAGAAGAGAATCACACTTAGGTCTCATTCCAGCCCTGCAGTAAGCAGATGTGTGACTGAGCAATTCACTTTACCTACCTCTCGAGTCTATAAAATGAGGGGGTTGAACTTCTTAAAGAATTCTGAAGCGTCTTCTATTTCTGTGTTCTGCGAAGTTGAAATTGCCAGGGCTTCAGGGTGAGCTGATATGGAACAGATATAAATGGAAATACTCAGGTTTTTCATTCTTAGAGTTTAAACATTTTCAAGACGGATTGCCTCTGAAGTTTTAATAAAACCAGATAATTGCTTGCCTTCCTTCAGTAAGTACCAAACAAAGGTCTTAATGGATATTTAAAGAATAATATTTATGTGAACGTAATTGATGGCAACTCCTGAAATAGAATCTGCACAGATTGAGAATTTTTTTTTACATAGTAGACTAAAACTCCATTTATTTACTAATAAATCAGATGATTTTATAAATATTTTGGTTTACTTTTTCATTTCTTATAAAGAGCCTGAGTGGAAAGTTGGCATTATCTGAGTGAATTACTTAGAAATGGCTCCGTTCAGCATAAATCACTGGAATCCTATACACAGGTTATTTGTATTTGGGGGTTGTGATTTTTGTGATATTAATGTTTATAGTGGTGACTGTTTTTCTGTTGTATGAATTTTAAACATTGGAGGTGATGCACAACATAAGGTATCACCTTCAAATGTCACTTCACAGGGAATGTTAGTCCTCTTACTCATTCTTGGGAGATTCAGGCTATGGGTGGGTGTCTGTATATAGGTGGGTGTGGGGTGGAGTCAGCAGCCTCCCGATACTATTTTGTTCTTCCAAAGTGGTCCAGTGATGAAAAACCTTGGAGAATCATTGGTTCTGTCTGTAGGTTAGGTGTTACATTGTATTTTGTACTTAGGTTTATCTACCTCAGTACTGAAGCGAAATATGATAAGTTTCTTGAGTCCCTACCAAGTGTCAGCCAGTGTGCTTGTCACTTAGTAGTTACTATTTCAACCAACCTATACGGTGGGTATTTTTTAACCTCGGTTTTCTGTAGGAGGGAACTGAGGTCTAGAGAGGTTGAATAGCACGAAAGGTCGTAGAGCTATTTAATAGTTAAGCAGAAACCAAATCACCGTCTAAACTTGCTTTGTACTATGTAAATATTGCACACATCTGATTATACCCTAATGCAGACTGCCAGTGGGTGCAAACTTCATTTCCTGTATCCTTGACAGATACAACCACAAACTTACATATTTTTCTTTTAAAATTATCTTGACTAAGTTACGTGTTCAGTAATACTCGAACTTAATTGATTTATGTATTTATTTCTCTCAGGACACAGAGCGCTGGAGTTTCTTCAGCTTCACAATGGGCGTGTTAACTACAAAGAGGTAGAAATCTCGATTGTTCTTTTCTTTTTTTGTGCATTAGCTTTCTTCTATAGGTGCCAGACAAAGGTCCTAACAGATACTTAAATGGTAATTTTAAGACTCATTTTGGCTGGGCGCAGTGGCTCACCCCTGTTACTTCAGCACTTTGGGAGGTCGAGGCAGGTGGATCACCTCAGGTAAGGAGTTCTAGACCAGCCTGGCCAGCCTGGAGAAACCCTGTCTCTACTAAAAATACAAAATTAGCTGGGCATGGTGGTGCTTGCCTATAATTGCAGCTACTCAGGAGGCTGAGGCAGGAGAATCGCTTGAACCCAGTGATTCCATTCAATTGCAGTGAGCTGAGATCGCACCATTGCCCTCCAGCCTGGGCAACAAGACTGAAACTCCATCTCAAAAAAAAAAAAAGACTCATTTTTAATTTCTTCAGGTTATTAATGTTATGAGACATTAATATTATGGTGGAAAGGTATATGTCTACTCCAAGTGCTCCTTGAACATTTTATATGTATCTTATATGTAGCACACTTAAAATTTAAAGATTTTGATGATACAAATCATAATTTGAAAAAATACTTGAATTTTAAAAATAGTACATTCCAAAAAATTTACTCGTCTTCTCTGTATCATTAGAATTTTAGTATATGTGCTGCTGAGGAGAGTACATCTGTTTTGTCGTAATAGTAGAGATGGGGTCTCACTAGCTTGCTCAGGCTGGTCTTGGACGCCTGGGCTCAAGCAATCCTCCCACCTTGGCCTCCCAGAGCACTGAGATTAAAGGCATGAGCCTCTCTGCCTGGCCTATCTCTTTTGTTTTCATAAAGAAAAGCCATAATTGAGAGAGATCATTTATTTTCCACTTCTTGTTACTGTGTGTTGCGCACAAATTGCATCACCGGGGGAGAAGGAAGTACATATTGGGAATAGGCACTGAGATTCTCTGTCCAACTTCTGTGTTCTACTGTATCCTGGTAGGACTAGCTCATGACTCACCTTTACCCATCTTCACATGAACGCATTCTCATCCTGTGCACTGTTTGTTCTATAGCTAAGTAATACTTTGTGACAAAGATGTAATTCTTTCATACCTACATTTGTGAGTGGTTAGCTTCCCTCCTGACGTCAGAATTGGATCATTTGATAACGTTGTCTTGATAATCCATTTGGGAAGCAGCATGGTAAGATAACTGAAACTTACTGTATCCTAAAATCGTTTTTAGTCGTAAGATTCCGCTTCCTCACTCGTCAACTTAACAGGCCAAATGAGGAAAACCAGCATTTATATCTGATAGTCATCTTCATTGACCTTAACAGGGAGTAGGCAGGAAAGAGGAGAATTGAGAATCTGCCTGACTCATCACATCCATAGTCAATCCTGAGTGTGTGCAGAGTGATTTCTAGTAGAGGTATTCAAGCTCATATTATTAATTTAAAACATGTTAAATGGACACAGACCCTCCCTCTCAGGATGCATTCTAATCCAAATAATAATGTTATCCTCAGAAATAGGCCGGACATGAAGGGTCATGCCTGTGATCCCAGCACTTTGGGAGGCCAAGGCAGGTGGATTCACTTGAGGTCAGGTGTTCAAGACCAGCCTGACCAACATGGTGAAACCCTCTCTCCACTAAAAATACAAAAATTAGTTGGGCATGGTGGCAGACACCTGGAGTGCCACTGCAGCAGAGGCTGCAGTGAGCCAATATTGCACCACTGTACTCCAGCCTGGGTGACGGAACAAGACTGTCTCAAAAATAAATAAATAATAAAATAAAATAATTAAACCATGGTCCCAGTTTCTTGGAGGCTGAGGCAGGAGAATTGTTTGAACCTGGGAGGTGGAGGCTGCAGTGAGCTGAGATACCAGTGTACTCCAGCTTGGGCAACAGAGTGAGGCATTGTCTTAAAAAACAACAAAAATTAGGTGGGCATGGTGGTGTGCCCCTATGATCTTAGCTACTCAGAAGGCTGAGGCAGGAGAATTGATTGAGCCTGAAAGGCAGAGGCTGCAGTGAGCCAAGATCGCACCACTGCACTCCAGCCTGGCGTCAGAACAAGACTCTGTCTCAAAAATAAATAAATAAATGAAATTAAATACTTAAACCGTAAGTTCACATGAAAATACCACCAGTTATAATCCGACACTTCAGGATTCACTCTAGCCTTCACCATGTCCATGTCTTTAACTGCTTTCTCTAATGCTGAGAAACCTGGCTCCTGTTACTCTCAATATCTTTGTGCTCAGTCTCCTTATATGTAATCAATTTCTTCTTTTTTTCTTTTTTTTTTTTCTTTTTTTTTTTTTTTTTTTTTTTTTTTTTGAGGTGGGATACTGCTCTGTTGCCTAAGATGGTCTTGAACTCCCGGGCTCAAGTGATCCTCCTGCTTCAGCCTTCTGAGTAGCTGGGATTGCAGGCATGGGCCACCAATTTGATGATGCTTAGCAAATCCCCTTAGCCTGACATGGCCAGATGAATCCCCTTGGCCCAGAAACGAATAAAAAAATAAAACTAAACATATGACAGACACATAAAGATATACTGTAAATGACATGGGAAGGGTCAATATTCTTAATTGCTTATGTATTTCATTAACATTTTTGAAGCAACTTCAGATTTGGAAGCAGTTTTGCTTTTAGGGCTTAATTTTTATTCATTTTCTTTTCTTGCAAGACAGGGTCTTGCTCTGTTACCCAGGATGGGGTGCAGTGGCATGATTTCAGCTCATTGCAGCCTCCACCTCCCAGGTTCAAGCAATCCTCCCACCTCAGCCTCCTGAGTAGCTGGGACCACAGGTGCATGCCACAACATCCAGCTAATTTTTTGTATTTTTGGTAGAGACGGGGTTTCAGCATGCTGCCCAGGCTGGTCTCGAACTCCTGAGCTCAAGTGATCTGCTTGCCTCAGCCTCCCAAAGTGCTGGCATTAGAAGCATCACAGAGCCAGTGTACCTGGCCTTTACTCATTTTCATTTTTGTCAACTTTGTAGGTAGAAAATGGCTTTTGTTTTAGGTTTAATTGGCATTTTAATTTTTTTTTTTTTTTTTTTGAGACTGGGTCTGGCTCTGTCACCCAGGCTAGAGTGCAGTGGTATGATCTCAACTCACTGTAACTTGCACCTCCCGGGTTCAAGTGATCCTCTTAACTCAGCCTCCTGAGTAGCTAGGATTGTAAGCACACACCACCACACCAGGCTTATTTTTGTATTTTTTGTGGAGAGAGCATTTCACCATGTTGCCCAGGCTGGTCTCAAACTCCTGGACTCAAGCAATCTTTCCGCCTTGGCCTCCCTAAGTGCTAGGATTATAGGCATGAGTATCATGCCTGACCTGGCATTTTAATTATTAATTATTAATGAGTTTAAATATATTCTCAAGTATTTATTGGCCATTTCTATCCCCTCTGTGAATTGCCTGTCTTTTGCTAATTTTAGTATTACGATATTTATCTTTATTTTGACATGTAAGAATAGCTTATTTATGAACGATATTAGCCCTCGATCTAGGAAATAATTCTCGTGGCTATTTTTCTTTTAAATTTATTTATTTTTTACCATGGAGAAATGTTCAACTTTTGAGTAGTTAAATGCATCAGTCTTTTCTGTTATGGTTTCTACTTGTAAATGATGCTTAGAAAAATCATTCCCACTTCATTGATATATAATTCACTTAAATTTTATTCTGTTAATTTTATGGCTTCATTTTTGACATTTAACCTTATAATTTATCTTTGATTTATTCGGGTATAAAGGTTGACAGGGATCCAGTGACTTACCATTGCTAATATTAATTGCAAGTCAGTATCACCTAGGGCAGTGGTCTCCATGTTTTTTGACCCCAGGGACTGGTTTCGTGGAAGACAGTTTTTGTATGGATGAGGTGGGGGGTGGAGGGTAGATGGTTTTAGAATGAAACTGTTTCATCTCAGATCATCAGGCATTAGATTCTCATAAGGAGTGTGCTGCCGAGATCCCTAGCATGTGCGGTTCCCAGTAGGAGTCAGAATTCTCTGAGAATCTAGTGCTGCTGCTGCTGCTGTGGCAGGAGGTGGAGCTCAGGTGGTAATGCTTGCTTGCCCGCTGCTCCCCTCCCACTGTGTGGCCCCATTCCTAACAGGCCACACACTGGTACCAGTTCATGGCCTGGGGATTGGGGACCCCTGCTCTAGGGTGAATGTGGATTTGCCCGTGCAAAGATGGTATACGCATTGTTATGGGATTGTGACATCACCATTTGTTGACTACGCTGTGCATTATTCATCTGTTAGACATTAAGTTATATGTATGCTTAACTCTGTTTCTGTACTTTTTTTTGGTTGGGGGGAATGGAGTTTCACTCTGTCACCCAGGCTGGAGTGCAGCGGTGTGATCTCAGGTCACTGCAACCTCCACCACCCAGATTCAAGCAATTCTTATGCCTCAGCCACCTGAGTAGCTGGGATTACAGGTGCCAGCTACCATACCCTGCTAATTTTTGTATTTTCAGTTGAGTCGGGGTTTCACGTTTCCCAGGCTGGTCTCGAACTCCTGACCACAGGTGATCCACTTCTGCTTCTCAAAGTGCTGGGATAGGGGCATAAGCCACTGTGCCCAACCTTTCTATACTCTTTATTCTGCTTCCCTGATCTGTTTCTTTTGGTTTCAGTATCATACTACTACTTTTGTTTCTATAGCTTAAAAATATTTTTTTTCTTTTCTTTTCTTTTTTTTTTTTTTTTTTTTTTTTTTTGAGATAGGTTCCACTCTGTCACCCAGACTGGAGTGCAGTGGCATGATCTCAGTTCACTGCAACCTCCATCTCCCAAGTTCAAGCTATTCTTCTGCCTCAGCTACCTGAATAGCTGGGATTACAGGCATGTGCCACCATGCCCCACTAATTTTTCTATTTTCAGTAGAGTCGAAGTTTCACCATGTTTCCTAGGCTGGTCTCAAACCTCTGATCTCCAGTGATCCACCCGCCTCCGCCCCTCAAAGCTCTGGGATAGCAGGTGCCACTGCGCCTGGCCTTTCTGTGCTTTTTGTTCTGTTACATTGATCTGTTTCTTTTGGTTTCAGTATCTTTGGTTTTTTTATAGCTTAAAAAGACATTTTTCTTTATTTTTTTGGATATAGGGTCTCACCCTGTTGCCCAGGCTGGAGTGCATTGGCGTGATCATGGCTCACCGCATCCTCAACTTCCTAGAGACTCAAGTGATCCTCCAACCTCAGCCTCCTAAGTAGCTGAGACTACAGGCAAGCACTACCATGCCTGGTAAATTGTTAAATTTTTTGTAGAGTCAGGGTCCTGCCATGGTGCCCAGGCTGGTCTTGAACTCCTGGGCTGAAGCAATCAGCTGGCCTCAGCCTCGCAAAGTGCTGGAATTACAGGTGTGAGCCACCTTGCCCAGCCAAAAATATATTTTTGGTGGATCACCTGAGATCTGGAGTTCAAGACCACCCCAGCCAACATGGCAAACCTTGTCTCTTCTAAAAAATACAAAAATTAGCCAGTACAGTTGCTCACACCTATAATCCCAGCACTTTGGGAGGCTAAGGCGGGTAGATCACCTGAGGTCAGGAGTTCGAGACCAGCCTGGGCAACCTGGTGAAACCCATCTCTACTAAAAATAAAAAAATTAGCTGGGCCTGGTGGCAGGCGCCTGTCATCCCAGCTATCAGGAGGCTGAGGCAGGAGAATCACTTGAATCTGGGAAGTGGAGGTTGCAGTGAGCCGAGATCACACCACTGCACTACAGGCTGGTGACAGAGCAAGACTCCATCTCAAAAAAATAAAATCCAAAAATACATTTTTATATCTGAAGGACACATCCTTCCTTAGTCTTCCTCTTTATTCTCTAGCAGTTTGGTATTTGGCATAATTTTCAAAATTTACTTGAGATTATTTTATCACATTAGATAACATACCTATCTCACTGGGAGAAGCAGAATTAACAAGTCTTAATACATATAAGGAGCTTAGAACAGTGGCTGTTAAGTAAATAGCCAGGAAGGTTAATTACTGTTTTTCAGTGACAGAAGTCCAACTCAAGCTATCTTCTGGAAAAAAGTGGACTTCATAGGTTCATATAACTGATACCTACAGTGTGGAACTCGGCTCAGAGCTCTGGATGGTTTCTGTAATTCTCCACATGGAGGATGCTGATTGCATAGGATTCTGCCTCAGCTCAGTAGCCACAGGAGGAAGAGAGTATCTTCCCAGAGCTCTAGTCTCTGGGAAGGCGTGAACTGAACTAACTTTGCTCAAAGGTCAATTTCTGAGTGAAACTCTGGTGAGGGCGGGTGTGCTGGCCACTTAGCCCTCTGGTCAGCCCTACCTGAGTGGTGTGGAATGGGCTCTCTGCAGGAGAGGGTGACTCTGCCTCTAGGAGGAGGACAATGGGATACTGGTTAGGAAAAAAAACAGATGATACTATCTTTCCTTGTGTATTAATTTCTTGAAGTACTTCTTTGTTGCCTCTATATATGGTCCACATTATTAGTGAGTTCTTATTTAAAAAAAAAAAAAAACGGGGCTGGGCGAGGTGGCTCATACCTGTAATCCCAGCACTTTGGGAGGCTGAGGCGGGTGGATCACAAGGTTAGGGCTTTGAGACCAGCTTGACCAACATGGTGAAACCCCATCTCTACTGAAAATACAAAAAAAAATTAGCTAGGCATGGTGGCATGCACCTTTAATCCCAGTTAGGAGGCTGAGGCAGGAGAATTGCTTGAACCCCGGAGGCAGAGGTTTCAGTGAGCTGAGATCATGCCACTGCATTCCAGCCTAGGTGACAGAAGCCGGGGGGAGGGATATTACCAGACTTTGACTTTTACTGCCCAGTGTATCTATCAGAGTTCATTTGCAGATCATGGAAACCTCTCTGCTAGTTTAGGCAAGGAAAGGATTAATACCAAGAATTAGAGAATTCACTGCTTACAGACTGGGGGAGCTATAAGAGCAGGCTCTAGGCCAGGTGCTCAGAAGGGACTCCGAAAATCATGCACAGAACTGGCTTTCAAGGAGCAGCTACTCATGCCACTGACAGTCACTGCCCCATTTGCTAGCTACAAATCCAACTCTCTCATACACGGTTTGTGACAGAAGCAGCCACCACCTTACCTGTTGGTTCTGGGACCTCATCACCACCTGAGGCACCCGCCTTACTAACGGTATAGTTGCCCTGTACTCTGCCCGTAAAGATGTGGGAAGCCAGAGCTGCAACACAGGGGACGGGGGTACCTCTGCTGCAGAAAAACCAAATGCTTCCATGTCAGCCTTGGGCTCCATGGTGGAGGCTGGTCCGTATCAGACTGAATTGAGACAGTCTGGGAAATGTGGTCTGTGTTTTCTAGCTTCCGGCATGCAGCTAGACATCCTATAAGGGACTCAGAATGAAGGGAAGTGAGCCAGTTGAACAAGGAAGAACACTGAAAAGAAAATCGCTACCATCTACTTACATATCATTTTTAAAAAGAAAGGACTTTTTTTTGACCTCCCAAAACACGAAGGATGTTATCTTACCCTGAAAGCTCGGGTAGCAACTATAAACTGATATGTAGATACGTGTGTGTATGTGTGTATTTTTCTCTTTTCACGTAAATCATTGAAAATTTTATAAAAACCAGCTCTGGGCCAGGCATGGTGGCTCACACCTGTAATCCCAGCACTTTGGAAGGCTGAAATCGGTGGGTCACTTGAGGTCAGGAGTTCAAGATCAGCCTGGCCAACATGGAGAAACCCGTCTCTACTAAAAATAAAAAAAATTAGCCGGGCACACCTGTAATCCCAGCTACTTGGGAGCTGGAGGCAGGAGAATTGCTTAAACCTGGGAGGTGGAGGTTGCAGTGAGCCGAGATTGCCCCATTGCGCCCTCCAGCCTGGGTGAAACTCTATCTCAAAAAAAACAGCAACAAGAAAGACAGCTCTGGGTCAGTCAGACAACCTTAAGGCCTTTGGGAAATCCCGCTTTACTGGGTTGACAGAGAAAATGAACGAAAATGAAATTTGAGTGATTTCTGCTATCTCTTAATTAGCCTTTCTGTGTTTGGTAGGGAAGAACCTGAGGTTATATTTAGTTTTGTGTTATCTTTGATTATGCGTGAATTTTAATCATTTATTTACTTTATGCCTGCTTTTCTTCTTTTTCCCTTTTATTCCATCCATACACCCTTAGTTCTAGCATCTCATCATCGGAAACTGGTGGGGCCTGCACTCCCCAGGCTGTTGACTCCTACCCGCTAATCTCTGTTTTCCTGCTCTGCAGCTGTTACTAGAACACCAGGATGCCTATCAGGCTGGAACCGTGTTTCCTGATTGCTTTTACCCTGGCATCTGCAAAGGAGGTAAGGAAGGTTTGAGGACTAAATAAAGTCACTTTTACTTGGTTAATAGGAATAGCTATGACTTAAAACGTATATATGTGCATTATGTATTTTTTTTTTTAATTTTTATTGCATTATAGGTTTTGGGGTACATGTGCAGAACGTGCAAGATAGTTGCATAGGTACACACATGGCAGTGTGTTTTGCTGCCTTCCTCCCCTTCACCCACACTTGGTGCATTATGTATTTTTAATTGCGAGTATATTTTCCATTATTGTTGGTTAATGACTTTGTTTACATAGTTGCATTTTCCATTTAGCTAAAACTGAGCTGCTTAAGCATAGAAATTCTGGAAACTTTATTTTTTTTTTGGTGAAAACCTAAGTGGCATAATAGAAGACATTTTGCAAGAGATCAAAAGGTCTGAGTTTGTGTTTCTTCTGTATTAGCATGTGACCTTGAAAAAGTTGCTTATGCACAGAATCTCAATTTTCATGTCTTGGCAAAGACAATGCCTGCCTTGCCTCTTCACTGGATTGTCCTTGTCATTAATGCACAGTATTTTTGTCAAGTGTTATGCAAATCTCAGATAGTGTTATCTGTGAGAGTTAGAGAGGAAAGAAACATGAAGAGAGGCTTAACAGTCAAAGACAGATTTATTTTGAAGAAGTAAACCTGAGAGGGGCTTCTGGCTGATTCTGGTCAGGAGTGCTCTCACAGTGTGCTAACCTACCCTGTGTTAGCCAGACAGACTCCATCTTGACCTCTGCCTCACCCCTCCTGCCACTCCTCCCTTAAGTGCATACCTGGGTCTTGCTACTCTGCTGGGTCATGCTGTACTTAGAACTATCAAAACATAAAACCTTTGTAACCATAGCCTGCTTGGCAAGCCCACTTGCCATTGTGAATGCCCCCCTTAATTGATTATATGACGAGTACAGAATACCCCCCTTGGTATCTCCACAATCACAGGAACCATTTGTGTATACCCTCTTTGAAAAATTAACAATCATGAGAACCTCCTGCCTCCTAGTTACCAGCCTCCTTATCTAACTGGCTTGTTCTGCTTCTGTAATCTCTGCTCCAGCTAGGCTCCCCCTCCCCTCCCTTACATAAGGTATAAAAGTAAGCCCCTTCCTTGGGGCTTAATTAATAAGGGGCTCTCAGTTTGAAACTGAGAGCATGGCGCTGTGCCATGTAACTCACCTGGGTGTAACAACAGACTAAAAGTATTTATTGGTGAGAGAGCTTGGAATGTTTCTGTGTGGGGCAGAAGTTTATGGTGGGGTTAAAATGTCTCTGGTCAGAGGGAAGGTTACCTTGGGGCTGAACATCTCTCTGGCTGGAGGGGAGGTTATCTCGGGGCTGGCAGGTCTCTGGTTGGGGGGGGGGGGTTTGGAATGTTTCTATTTGGAGATGTTATTTGTGGTTTGTGCTTATGCTGACCCTACCCATTAGGCTGATGCCATTTGGATTTAGGCAGTTTTTGGTCAAGATGAACTTAAAATGGCAGTGCTTGTTCAAGATGATGACACTTCTGCTCTGTCATTATCTGTAAATTAGCTTCATGGGTTGTATCAGTCCAGGCCCCAGCAGGACCCAGAAGTTACACTCAAACTGAGTAATTCAAGAGGAGCTTAGTAAAGGCACCATTTTCAAAGATAGGGACAGGAGGCGAGGAATTGGAAAAGATAGTTCAGGGGAGGGAGCGGTAACCGGAACCATGGAGAACGGCATGAAGAAGAACACTTGATGAGAGCTGGGCCTGCAGCTCAGTGACATAGCCAGCCCACTGTGACCCCACATGAGGGGAGCTGGGAGAATAAATGCCCCAACTTCTGTGTCTTCTTTTTCTCTGATGTATCAGTTCTGTTTATCAACCAAACCCAACCCAACCAACACCAGAGGCCAAGAAGCCAGTTGTAGCAGGTGACCTCAGAGTCCCCCTACAGGGTAGGGAAGGGTGGGGAGTAGGTCCAGAAGGACCGATGGAGGCCCCCAGCACACTGGGTCCTCATATGAACTGTTGTTGGGTCTTGGGTCATCTGCTGTTATCCCATTCCTTTAATTCAGTCATGTATTTGAGGAAAATGAACTGTTTGGGGCTACTTACTCCTGTAGTTAGAATCCCAGACAGCTAAGCTTTTGTATTTCTCATATTTATAAGGAGTTTTGTTCTGTTACCCTCTTAGTCTGTTAACTATCATTTCTCAATCCTATTATTTCGCATGCGTGTTATAGTTCTACTTTCTAACCTATTATTTCTAATTTAGCACTTCCTAAACTGTATTCATGGGTACTCTACTGTACTTTGATAGCTTCTACAAACAAGCGAGAAGAAAGGATATTTTTGACCATTCAGTTTGAGAAACATTGCTCAATGTGCACCGTTTTTAGAGACAGACAAAACACACAGTAGGAAAGGTTCTGAGGAGAGTGGAAAAGGGATAATAACTATTTCCCTAGCATTTTCCATTTTTTTCAGCAGCAATAAATATTCTTCTGTGATGTAAAGATTGGGAAAGGTATATGACTAGTTACAGGGGATTTGTATACAAATTCCACGTAAGTTTTTACGCATTTCTCCAAATC
Organism: Saguinus oedipus; assembly: GCA_031835075.1. Lineage (NCBI taxonomy): Eukaryota > Metazoa > Chordata > Mammalia > Primates > Cebidae > Saguinus > Saguinus oedipus. The sequence continues at coordinate 3,465,590 of CM063172.1, read as the reverse complement.
TTACCTTGTCTCATACATACCTAATTCAACTGTAGTTTTCCTTTTCTTCTATGGTAATTCACTTTTATTTTATCTTTCAAAGGCATTTAGCTTGTTTTTTTTTTTTTTTTTGAGACGGAGGTTTGCTCTTGTTACCGAGGCTGGAGTGCAGTAGCGCGATCCTGGTGCACCACAACCTCCGCCTCCTGGGTTCAGGCAATTCTCCCGCCTCAGCCTCCTGAATAGCTGGGATTACAGGCACGCACCACTATGCCCAGCTAATTTTTGTATTTTTAGTAGAGATGGGGTTTCACCTTGTTAACCAGGATGGTCTCGATCTCTTGACCTCGTGATCTACCCACCACGGCCTCCCAAAGTGCTGGGATTACAGGCATGAGCCACCGAGCCTGGCCTATTTAAAGGCTTCTTTTGAATGTCAACAGAAGAAACTGAGGGGCAAGGAGGGAAAGAGAAGAAGGGACACAGTAGTGGGTGGTTGTGGAAAATTTGATTGATACTCTCCAAGTTTTAAGAGAATCCAAAGTCCTCCTTTTGTTTTGTCAGGAAAATTCCATGATGTGTCTGAGAGTACTCACTGGACTCCATTTCTTAATGCAAGCATTCATTATATCCGAGAGAACTATCCTCTTCCTTGGGAGAAGGTAGGCGTGGTCCTCTAACCCTTAAAATATTTAACACCAAGACTGCCGTGTACTGTTTTTGGACTTGCGTTTACCCCACTTATACCACTCTGTAAGGGCTGCTTGCCATTCCACCTTTAGTGTCAGGGGCATTGCTTGGACATAGTAGTTGGTTAGCTAATGAATTACTTAAAAACACAATTTGGGATATATCACTTTGTCATTTTGCTCCGATAGTAATTAATCTGAAAGCACTTCCAACAAACAGATCACAAAACATTTCCAAAAGTCCTTCTGGGGGTGGGTGGGTGGGTGTGTGTGTGTGTGTGTGTGTGTGTGTGTGTTTTGTTTTGTTTTGTTCTGTTTTGTTTGTCTGAGGCAGAGTCTCACTGTATCTCCCAGGCTGGAGTGCAATAGCATGATTTCGGCTCACTGCAACCTTCACCTCCCAGGTTCAAGCAATTCTTGTGTCTCAGCCTCCTGAGTAGCTGGGATTATAGGCCTGAGCCACTGCACCCAATCCCCTTTTTTAATAACTAGAAACTGCAATGAACTCACCTGAAAGTTTTGTTACATATCAATAATATAAATGAATTTATATTTATTAAAAGTTTTAATAGGATTGTTATTATGAAATCACCCAAACACACATGACTCTAATTTACTTGTTTGACAGGACACAGAGAAATTGGTAGCTTTCTTGTTTGGAATTACCTCTCACATGGTGGCAGATGTCAGCTGGCATAGCCTGGGCATTGAACAAGGATTCCTTAGGACCATGGGAGCTGTGAGTACCTCCCTTTATGGGGAATGAGTTCGTGGGAGTGATACTGTCACACCTAAGATCAAAACCTGACCGTTTAAATAGAAAGGAAGATGTTACGTTATTCAGACTTCTGCCCAAAGCAGTGTTTGGTTAGAGGTCCCATCTTTTCCAATTCCTTCCTTTCATTCGTCTTGCTAACTGTGTAGATTGATCCACAAGAGCAGAGCAGCTAGTGTATACTGAAGAGAGTAATAGATTCAGGGTTTTGTTTCAGTCACGAAACTATTTGAGAAATCTTATGTTTTATTCAAGCTGTGTCTCTAAATAAGGATATGACTACCTGCCACTTAGTTCTATTTAAAACTAATATTTCTACCTTTTTGGACTTTCTGTTTTTAACTTCCTATATGAAAATGTCATATCCCCAAACTGAAAATTGTGATCTTACCTGAAAACTTAGCCTCTGGAAGGCCCCTGGTTAGTGTTAATTACATTCTGTTAGAATGTGTGTTATATTTAACTGTTGATATTTATTAAACATATAAAATGTTTAATTGTAATATGTATGTATGTTTAAATGTTAATTACAGTCTTAGAAATTTCAGCTTCAACTCAGATTGTTACATATACTCTACAAGCAGAATTGTCTGTAGTAGCTTTATTACTAGACATATGTGTCCAACTCAGTTGCATGTGTGTGTGTGTATAAATTGTTTGTGTGAAAATCAAGTCTGTTACGCGTCCTCAGCAGTTCATTGAGTTAGCTGTCGTCTCCCCACCAGTCACTTGATTGTGGGAGCAAGAGTTGGGGCTACAATTTGTAATACACACCAGACCGTTCTCTCTTTTTCTCAGATTGATTTTCACGGCTCCTATTCTGAGGCTCACTCGGCTGGTGATTTTGGTATCGTTTATTTATATTTGCCAGATTTCCTCCTTGTGCTGTAGCTCGCTTACAATGAGATCACTACTGTGCTTTCAATGTGTGTCTTTAATATTTTGCCTGTTGCATGTATTTTCTATTTAAGGCTGCAGTTTAGCGTAGAGATGTGCTTCATTTAACATGGAGATGTAGTTCTAAAAAGTTGTTTGTGTATTTTTTGTTTAAAGAAACTACATTTTATTGTTAACATGTCATAATTTCAGAAAGTCTTTACTTATACATTGGATTAAAACTCATTAGCTAATGTCTTCTACTCTCCTAATACTTTAGCCTTAAACTGGTGAACACTACCTTTTGTCTGCAGTAGTAAATTACTTTTAAAAATTTAAATGAGGTGGTGAATGGTGTTTATTAAAAGAAACCCTTATGGTGTATATTTCCTTAAAGTAAAACAAAAAACAAAAAACACCTTTGGTTATATGGCTAATTCTTGCTTAATTTGTATGCTTCACTAAGATTTTTACAAGTTGCTTTTCCTTAAAAAAAAATAATAATAAGGCATGCCTTTAGCTAAAACAGTGAACAAAAACATGTATTAATGTGAAAAACTAATAATCTGGCTTGTCAGACCACATGTTGAAAGATGCATAGCATGTTTGTCACTAATCCACCAAATGTCAATATTTTTCTCATGCCCTAGGAGGAGATGTGTTGAGCCAGTTTGAATTCAATTTTAATTACCTTGCACGACGCTGGTAAGAGCAATGTACATTTAAATTTGTGATATCTGAATGGCATTTCGAACCTTGACTCTTTTTTTTAGAAAATGTAACTTATAATTAGAAGCCTTCTGCATTGGTAAATTATGAAAAGCAAAACTGTAGATTGGAATAGTCGGAGTAGATTCTTGGAAAAATTGAATTCCACTCAGTTTTGAATGGAGTAGAGTTAACGAGTCATAGCTTTACTTTTTCAAAATGATCATCTCAACTTCCGCTCCCATGGACCTTGTGTAACCATTCTGCTGCTTCTGCATTCTCCAATACTTGTACTGTCCAACCGTTCACATTTTCCAGCCTGTTTGTGTGTAATGGTTTCTCACTAAGGTTGCAGTTTCCATTTCCCAGATTACTAATGAGGTCAAACTTTTCTATTTGTATGGAGCTTTTGTGTTTGATTTTAAGTGAAAACTTTTTCAGTGTTCAATCTATTCTGTTGGATTGCTTATCCTTTTTATTTATTCCTGAGTATTTATATATTCTGGCTTCTAATTTACATTTAAATATGTAATTTAAATATTTAAAATATTTTCTCCTGTCAGTTTGTCACTTTGTTGTTACAAATGTCTTTCAGTTTGTGGTGTGTCTTTTCACTTATTTTATGGTGTATGTTGACTAACAGAATTTATTAATTTTCATGTAGTTGAATCCGTTTTTCCTTTCTAATCTGTACTGCCGATGTCTTATTTAAGAAATCCATTCTGATTGGGCATGGTGGCTCATGCTTGTAATCCCAGCACTTTGGGAGGCTGAGGAGGGTTGATAACGAGGTCAGGAGATTTGAGACTATCCTGGCCAACATGGGGAAACCCTGTCTCTACTAAAAATATAAAAATTAGCCAGTTGTGGTGGAGTGTGCCTGTAGTCCCAGGTACTCAGGAGGTTGCGGCAGGAGAATCAGTTGAACCTGGGAGGTGAAGTTTGCAGTGAGAGAAGATCCAGCCACTGCACTCTAGTTTGGCAACAGAGCAAGACTCTGTCTCAGAAAACAAAAAAGAAATCTGTTCTTAGCAGGGTGTGGTGGTACAGCACCTGTAGTCCAATCCACTTGGGAGGCTGAGGTGGGTGGATCACTTGAGCACAAGAGTTTGAGGCTTCAGTGAGCTCTGATTGTGATACTGCACTCCAGCCTAGGCAACAGACCCTGTGTCTTTAAAAAAAAAAAAAAAAAAGAGGCAAGTGCCATGGTTCATGCCTGTAATCCCAGCACTTTGGGAGGCCGAGGCAGGTAGATCACGAGGTTAAGAGATCGAGACCATCCTGAGCAACATGGTGAAATCCTGTCTCTACTACAAAAATTAGCTGGGTGCAGTGGCATGCACCTGTAGTCTCAGCTACTCAGGAGGCTGAGGCAGGAGAATTGCTTGAACCCGGCAGGCGGAGGTTGCAGTGAGCCGAGACTGCGCCGCTGTACTCCAGCTTGGAGCCTGGCGACAAGGCGAGACTCTGTCTCCACAAAAAAAAAAAAAAGGAAAGAAAACCCATCTACCTTGATGGCAAATGGTTATTCTCTAACATAGACTTCTAAAGCTTTTATAGTTTTATTTCTTAGCTTTATGTCTTCATTTAACTGGAGTTAGTTTTTTGTGTGTTCTGAGATGTAAATGTAATTTTATTTTTTTCCTGTGGAGATAACGAACTGTCTCAGAATGACTTATCAACAGTCTGCCCTTTCCTTACTGATCTGCAGTAGCTTCTCTGTTTTGGTTTTGTTTTTCTTTCTGTCTGAATTTTTTTTTTTTTTTTTTTTTTTTTTTTAGACAGTCTCACTCTGTTGCTCAGGCTGGAGTGCAGTGCTGTGTGACCTCAGGTCACTGCGACCTCCAGCTGCAAGGCCTAAGTGATCCGCCCACCTCAGCCTCTGCCTAGCTAAATTCTAGTGTTTTGTACCAGATAGGGTCTTGCTATATTGTCCAGGCTGGTCTTGAACTCATGGGCTCAAGTGATCTGCCTACCTTGGCCTCCCAGGTGTTGGGATTACAGGTATGAGCCGCTGAGCCCCCTCTATGTTATAAATTAAAATGTTACTTGTATGCATGGGTCAGTTTCTGAGCTTTCTCTGATGTCCTTTTGGTCCCTGAACAATACGGATTATTTTAATTGCTGTAGCTTTTTAATAGGTCTTGGCCTCTGTTAGGGTGGATCTCTTAACTAGTCCTTTTCTTCAGAATGCATTGCCTATTTTTTGCCTTCCTTCTTTCAAATAAGATTTAGGTTCAAGTTGTCATGTTCTAAGAAAAACTTTGCTGGAATTTTTGATTAAGGGTTTATTGACTCTAGAGATGAATTGGAAAATTAACAATTTTGAAATACTGAGGCCAGGCACCGTGGCTCATGCCTGTACCCCTAGCACTTTGGGAAGCCAAGGCAGGCAGATCATCTGAGGTCTGCAGTTTGAGAGCAGCCTGACCAACATGGTGAAACCCTGTCTCTGCTAAAAATAAAAAAATTAGCCTGGCGTGATATGGCACATGCCTGTAATCCCAGCGACTTGGGAGGCCGAGGCAGGAGAATCACTTGAACCCGGGAGGCGGCGGTTGCAGTGAGCTGAGATCGTGCCACTACACTCCAGCCTGGGTGACAAGAGCAAAACCCTGTCTCAAAAAACAAAAAACTTACCATTCAAATAAAAAGATTCGTAAGGTATAAACAAGATAACATCACTATTTATTTCTTTTTATCAGGTTGATCTGATTTTTTTGTTTTTAAATTTATTATGCTTTAAGTTCTGGGGTACATGTGCAGAATGTGCAGGTGTGTTACATAGGTAGACAGGGGCCTTGGTGGTGTGCTGCACCCAGCGCCCCGTCATCTACATTAGGTATTTCTCCTAATGCTCTCCCTCCCCTAGTCCTCCACCCGCCGACAGGCCCCAGTGTGTGGTGGTCCCCTCCCTGTGTCCGTGTGTTCTCATTGTTCAACTCCCACTTATGAGTGAGAACATGTGGTGTTTGGTTTTCTGTTCTTGTGTTACTTTGCTGAAGATGCTGGTTTCTAGCTTCATCTATGTCCCTGCAAAGGACATGAACTCATCCTTTTTTATGGATGTATAGTATTCCATGGTATATAGGTGCCACATTTTCTTTATCCAGTCTATCTCTAACAGGCATTTGGGTTAGTTCCAAGTCTTTACTGTTATGAATAGTGCCACAGTAAACATACGTGTGCATGTGTCTTTTTTTTTTTCTTTTTGAGACAGTTTTTTTGCTTGTGTTGCCCAGACTGGAGTGCAGTGGTACGACCTCAGCTCACCACAACCTCTGCCTCCCAGGTTCAAGTGATTCTCCTGCCTCAGCCTCCCGAGTAGCTCAGATTATAGGCATGTGCCACCACGCCCAGCTAATTTTGTATTTTTTAGTAGAGACAGGTTTCTCCATGTTGGTCAGGCTGGTCTCGAACTCCTGACCTCAGGTGATCCGCCTGCTTTGGCTTCCCAAAGTGCTGGGGTTACAGGCGTAAGCCACAGTGCCCAGCTACAAGTGTCTTTCTAGAAGAATGATTTATAATCCTTGTGGTATATACCCAGTAATGGGATTGCTGGGTCAAATGGTATTTCTCCACACTGTCTTCCACAATGGTTGAACTAATTTACACTTCCACCAACAGTGATCTACTGATTAGGAACTAAATTAGTTTAAAAAATTTCCCCCATGAGGGTAGATTTTTCAGTTTCTTATAGTCGTGTCAAAGTTTGTTTTGTTATGTAGATTTTGAAGATATATTGTTGGGTGCATTTAGTTTCAAAAGGAAGGATCTTTCTTTGTCGTGATGCAGTAACCATCTTTATCTCTAATAACAGTTGCTGCATTGCATTACAGTCTGCCTTATCAGATATGACAGGAGTTATATTGGTCATGTTTGGTGATATTCCATGTTGCTAGAATAAGTAGCTCAGGTCATGCCACTGGGCGACAGAGTGAGACTCCGACTCCATCTGAAAAACAGCAAAAAAAAAAAAAAAAACGCTCCAGGTTCCACACAGCAGTGTAGGGTGTGGCACAGGTCCTCAGGGCAAAAGCTGATTGTCCCATTTGCTCACCTCTCACGGTGTTTTGTTTCCAGTTGTTTTTGGCCTTAGAAAAATTTCTGCTGTCCTGCTAGCCTGGTGATTCATTTAAAAAAATATTTTCTGTAGTTTTGTCTAGCCTTTTAAGCTATTTTTATTGGGAATGCCATTCCAGTGCTGCTCTTAAAAAAAATGAGTCTCTCAGTCGTTTCTTTGACCTACTAAAATCAGATTTTATTGGTTGTGATTTTTAGGTTAATTATTCTGAGGATTTTTAAATTAAAAGATGATTCAGTATAAATCTGATTTTTTAAGTGCTACTCTTTCTGGTTGAACTAATATTTATGAACCAAAAGCCTGATTGAGAATTGTTTTCATTGCTTTATACTGTAAACTAAGAAGCACTGGAGACAGGTCTCAAATTAGGAAGTTTGTTTTTCCAAGATTAAGGACATACCCATGACACAGCCTCAGGAGGTCCTGATGGCAACGTACGCCCAAGGCGGTCAGAGCACAGCTTGATCCTCTGCACATTGTAGGGAGACGTGGGCCACCAATCAATATATGTGAAATGGCTAATGGCTGGTTAGCTCCGGCCGTTAGAACATGGTGCTGATGACACCAGTGTCATGGGTTCAGTCCCCTTACAGGCCACTTGTTTGAACCAAGATCGCCCCACTGCACTCCAGCCTGGGTGACAGAGTGAGACTCCATCTCAAAAAATAAGTAGAATGTCCATTGGTTCATCCCAGAAAGATGGGACAACTCAAACTGAGCAGGAGTCTTCCAGGTCAGGTAGATAAGACACTTTCTTGCGGGTTTCCGATTAGCCTTTCACGGAATATGCAGTTTACAGGAATAGTGTCACTTTTGTGCCTGGGCTTAGTGAAAGAATTAGGCAAAGGAAGCAATCAGACATTTATCTCAGGGGAGCAGAGGGATGACTTTTGAATTCTGTCTGTCCTTTGTCCTCAGGAATTTCCTTGTGGGTAAATTGTGAGGGAAATATGTAGCTTTTAATCTTTGTAACGATCTTATTTAGAAATCGCTTGGGAGGCAGGTTTGCCCTACATGGCTCCCAGTTTGACATTTTTTCCCTTTGGCTCAGTGGTTTCGGGTCCTGAGATTAATTTCCCTTTCACAGTACTTTCATTCTTTGCATACTTTTTTGGTATACTTTGTATACTCTGAAATTAAGATGTCAGAGTGGACCTTCCCTCCCCTCCTTCCTTCCTATTAAAAAAAAAAACGTGTCAGCATGAGGAGGCCTTTTTATAATAGTGTTTGTAATTCTTGGGAATAATTCAACTTGAAAGAATGAAAATACTTTAAATCGCCTCTGGAGCTCTGAGCTCACAAAATTAAGCACCCCGTTTGCACTTTAGAGTTAGTCCCCAATCTGTAAACCTGCATCAACACTTAAGTTAACAGCTGTTTGCTTCGCGTCATTGGGCAAATTGTTTAGCTCTTCTTTGCCTTAATAATTTCTTCTTATGTACAGTGGGATACAACAGTACTGACCACCTGAGATCATTGCTAGGATTGAATAGTGAGTGCATGTGAAGACATGGTGTCTGGCACAGAAGTCATGGAATAACTGTTGGCTGCAGTCGTCGTTACTATTATTTCCAGCTTCAGAATCAAAACAACTCTTATTTATTCTGCATTTTTCAGGTACATACCAGTCAAAGACTTACTGGGAATTTATGAGAAACTCTATGGGCGGAAAGTCATCACCGAACATGTAATTGTTGAGTGTTCACATATCCAGTTCTTAGAAATGTAAGTAGAGCTCAGAGGACAGTACGCAGCTGGTTTTGTTGTGACTCCTTAGCACGGTTTTTATGTTGTAGTTTGCCGAGACTGGATTTTGGATTTATGGATTCTGCTTATTGAAAGGCAGTTGCACGACAGTGGATATGGGTGGATGGAACCTTTTCTTCATTATTTGCTTCATTTCTCTGTTAGAAACTGCAGCTCACAGTCAAAATTATTGCTTATGTTGCAGGTACGGTGAGATGCTAGCTGTTTCCAAGGTAAAGGCTTTATTCTTCTAAATCTGAAAGGATGACAGAGGTGCCAGCTGTAGCACTGTGGTAATTGATTTATTTTTCCTTCTCTCTGCCCTAGCTATATCCCAGTTACTCTACAAAGTCCCCGTTTTTGGTGGAACAATTCCAAGAGTATTTTCTTGGGGGACTGGATGATATGGCGTTTTGGTCCACGAATATTTACAATCTGACAAGCTTCATGTTGGAGAATGGGACCAGGTGAATTAATATTCCATTTCCAATACGAATCACTCCCTGCCTTTTTACCCCAGGCCCCAACATAATTCTCAGGTTTTTCAACTGAGCACATCAAAACAAAGCAAAACAAAACATCTCATGAAGTGCTTTCTGAACCTATTCAAAGAGGGAAAGAATGGAGACTCAGTCATCTTATAAACCTGACTGGTTCCCATCTACTTGGCTTGGCTGATGCTGCTCGTGTTTTAGAAATAGGCAGATATTGCAAAATTTGGGGTCTGCGAGAAATGGCTCATGCTCCATTTGTTTGTTTCTTTTTGAGACAGTCTTGCTCTGTTGCTCAGGCTGCAGTGCAGTGGCATGATGTTGGCTCACTGCAACCTCTGCCTCCTGGGTTCAGGGGATTCCCATGCCACAGCCTCCCAAGCAGCTAGGACTACAGGTGTGCACCAGCATGCCTGGCTAATTTTTGTATTTTTAGTAGAGACGGGATTTCACTCCATTGGCTATGCTGGTCTCAAACTCCTGGCCTCAGGTGATCCACCTGCCTTGGCCTCCCAAAGTGCTGGGATTACAGGTATGAGCCACCGCACCCGGCCTCCATTTGTTTCTTTTGGAAAAACCCATATTGGAGGCTGGAGTGCCAGGTCTCTGCAGGCCCCAGAGTCGCTGCCATTTTGCTATAGCCAGCAACAAGGGTTTGGTGACACACTTCTCTATCCTGACTACACTCTTGCGTTTGAGGGTGTCAAAGGATACCTCACCTAATACTAAAAAAACAGAAGCAAACAGAGCCATAGCTACACGCCCTCCAACACACACTCCAAAATAAAATGAGAAATAAATGCGTTTGTAAAACATTCTGTTGAAATTGGGCATCTAGCCCAGATGGGGCAGCTGCCGAACCCGCACTTCCTTTTCTTCTCCTAAGCATGCTCAGAACAAGTGTAAATCAGAGACTCAGCCCAAATACAGATCAGGTAGGCCATGATTCTCCGCACTTCTGGCTCTAGCAGGTCATTAGACTCAGAGTCTTACCCTACCCCTAGATCAGAGGGAGCTAATGCCCCTCTGTTACCTAATTTATTTCTTTTTTTTTTTTTTTAAGAGCACATGTGTTTTGTTTTTTGTTTTTGAGACAGGGTCTTGCTGTGTCAGCCAGGCTGGGATGCAGTGGCATGATCTCACTTGAAATCTGCCACTGCACCCCAGCCTGGGTGAATGGGCCGTCTCCTGGGCTCAAGTGATTCTCATGGCTCAGCCTCAAGTAGCTGGAACCACAGGCTCATGACACTGCATCCAACTAACTTTTTGTATTTTTGGTAGAGATGGGGTTTTACCATGTTGCCCAGGCTGGTCTGTACCTCCTGAGATCAAGCAATCCACTTACCTTGGCCTCCCAAAGTTCTGGAATTATAGGCGTGAGCCACCATGCCTGGCCATATTTCTTTCTTTTTTTTTTTTTTTAATAGACAGGGTCTCGTTCTGTCATCGAGGCTGGAGTGCAGTGGCCCAAACTTGGCTGACTGCATCCTCCACCTCCCGGGTTCAAGTGATTCTCCTGCCTCAGCCTCCTGAGTAGTTGGGACTACAGGCATGCACCACCGTGCCCGGCTAGTGTTGGTATTTTTAGTAGAGAGGGGGTTTCGCCATGTTGGTTGACTGGGCTGATCTCGGTCTCCTGACCTCAAATGATCCACCCGACTCTGCCTCCGAAAGTGCTGGGATTACAGGCATGAGCTAACACACCCAGCCTAGATAACCCATTTCTGACCATACTGTTGGACCTGCAGCGTCTTCCCACTGCTGACCCGAAGCAGGTGGAGATGTAGGTGTGGCTAGGAAGCACAGGGCAGCCCCTGAAGCAGCGATGGGGCAGAGCGGGAGGCACAGGGTGTACCCCTAGCAGTGGGAAAGGTTCTCTGGGCAGGACCTGTGCCTGGGAGACTGATCCAGGTCAGGATGGTAGCAGGGTTGGCTGTTGATGAGTGGCAGTGGCCTGCAGAGGTAGACGTCCAGAATGTTACACCGGATAAGGCTCCTTCAAAAATGCCCTACAAACATTTGTGGGCATCCAGACAACGCTAACCATGATTATCCACTGTGCTGATTTGAAACAATTCCGTTCAATGACAGATTCGACCTTCGCTTGCTACATACTAAACCTGTTTCTAAGACTCAATGAGTAACAATTTGGCAGGGGTAGCAATCTCATGTGAATGCCATTTCTGATAGTGAAATAAGCCTCACCTGAAATCCCTGCACTCTCCTTGTGTGGACGTGGCTTCTAGGTGCATGCTGCCCTGGTAGAGAGAATTTAAGAGACCTGCCTCTCACTGCTGAGTTATCTGGGACAAATTGCTAAACCTTCCAAAATCTTCCTTCCTCACCTATGACATTGAGACAGGAATACTATTTTTATCACAGGATTTTTGTGAGGAGTAGATTAGATCAGTCAGGTAAGGGTTTAGCACAGAGTAAGCACTTACTAAGTGTTGGTTACTATTATTATTATTATGCTGAGAAGGAAGCAGTTTATGTTGGAAAGATGGATAACAGATGGGCATGTTGGAGTGATTGACCTGCAGTTACTTGTTTTGTATCCAAACTGCGAAACTTTTTTTGGTGTTCGTTTGTGGTTTGGTTCTCCAAATAGCTAAGGAAAGATGCGTAGCAGGACCTTACTCTTTCATTAGGAAAAGAAGTTGAGAAATAACATGTTTCTTATCTCTTGGTCCCTGTTCTAATTTACCAAGGTTTAAAATTTCACGAGTTGATCGATTCTTTGCATACATCTACAAAGAAAGATTGGCCAGAATTTATGAATATTTACGGGAAATTCGGCGAAGTCTCCAAAAGGAAGCAACACAAATTCATAACAGAAAGAAAACCATAAATATGTTCTTAATAGCAGCATTTCCCAGCTTACTGACGCTAGGTCTTCCACACTGCACTTCGGTTATTTGGGACTTAGGGTATATTTTCCTAAAGAAGTAATGAAATAGGGGCGGTCACATTCCCAGGCAGAACTCTGCTCACCTCAGTCTATTTGAAAGTTCAGTGCTAATGTTGTAAGACCGCCTTCTGCACCCTGGCATGGAGAAGAAAAGGTTCCAAGAGCCGGCTCAAAGCCAGGCAGAGAAATGTTCGGTAGGAAAAGTTTGCCTTCAGCTTTTCCCACCCCCTTTTTGGAACTTTCCAGCAACGAATTTTCCTCACCCTACACCCCACCTGACTTCGCATTACCGCGCCGCCCTCAGTGACCTCTGTATGAATCTTCTGAAGATGGCCTTCATTCCAGAATCCTCTCTGATGTGAAGACCTGCTCCCTCAATGCTGCCGTTCGGTGCTGGGGGAGAGCCTCTAATGGGAAGAGCTTATCTCTTGCATTCACAGAGGCTTCTCACTTGTGAAAGGGGATCCTTCATTAGCTATTTAATGACTGAATTTATGGAATTTTTTTAAAGAAATTGAGAAATTCAGGCACATATAGGCATAAATGTGCATACTTGGGCAGAAGGCGTAATTGGGAGTCAGTTTTTATCACAGTCTCAAATTCTGAGACGTCTCATGTTAGCATGGAACAGCTCAGGAGGTGGAGTGGGGAGGGAAGAGGAAGGCTGAGTCTGGGGTGACTGGCAGCATAGGGCTGCCTGGGTCACCATGATAGTGACAGCTGTCAGCCTGTTCACCCTCTCTGGGAGAATGTGGGCTCTTAACTGGTCCTGTGTAGCTGGATAATGAACACGTTATTATGATGATTATTTTTAAAGATGGGGTTTCACCATGATGGCCGGGCTGGTCTTGAACTCCTGACCTCAGGTGATCTACCCACCTTGGCCTCCCAAAGTGCTCGGATTACAGGCATGAACCACCACGCCCGGCGATAATGAACATTTCAAACCTTTGGGAGGTGGTTGAAGCACATGCCCGATTCTTGGTAAAACTCATGCTCATGAAGAAGTAGACAAATGCCTAACTCATTTGACTATTTCCCCAGTGACTGCAGTCTACCTGAGAACCCTCTGTTCATTGCATGTGGCGGCCAGCAAAACCACACCCAGGGGTAAGTGGATTCCAAAATTGTTCATAGAAAGAGTGCATCTCATCTGGAGGGGGTGCCCTGTAGAGGCTGAGAACAGGAGATCTGTAGAGACACTGTTGCAGGTTCAAATTCCAGATTTGCCACTTACAGCTGTGTGATTTTTAAACTAGCTGCTTGAATTTTGGAGCCGTAGCTTCCTCCTTTTGCAAAACAGAAAAAACGCTTCAACACTCCCAGAATTACCCAATGGTGGATGTAAAGCAATTAGCACAGAGTGAGTCGCTCATTAAGTGGTAGTAGCCAGGCACAGGGGCCCATACCTGTAACACCAGCACTCTGGGAGGCTGAGACAGGAGGATCCCTTAAGTCCAGGTGTTCAGGACCAGCCTCGGCAACATAGGGAGAGCCCTGTATCTACAAAAAATGAAGAAAATTAGCCAGGTGTGGTGGTGTGTGCCTGTAGTCCCAGCTACTTGGGAGGCTGAGGCGGGAGGATTGCTTGAGCCTAGGAGGTTGAGACTGCAGTGAGCCGAGACCACGCCAGTACACTCCAGCCTGGGCAACAGGGTGAGTTAGACTCTGTCTGAAAAAAAAAGAAAACGGAAATGGAGTATTAGAACTATCAATATTATTGTCGTACTCATGCGCTTCACCCAGATTTCACCAGGAAAATGTGTTTATCAATGAGACAGTGTGGGGAGAAGCCCTCTGTAGTAAGGGCCTGAGTTCTGGTTTTTTCTTTTTCTTTCTCTTTTTGAGGTGGAGTGTTGCTCTGTCTCTAGGCTGGAGTGCAGTGGCACTATCTTGGCTCACTGCAACCTCCACCTCCCAGGTTCAAGCGATTCTCCTACCTAAGCCTCCCGAATAGCTGGGACTACAGGTATGCGCCACCACACCCGGCTAATTTTTTTTTTTCTTTTTTTTTTGAGATGGAGTTTCACTATTGTTACCCAGGCTGGAGTGCAATGGCGTGATCTCAGCTCACCGCAACCTCCGCCTCCTGGGTTCAGGTAGTTCTCCTGCCTCAGCCTCCTGAGTAGCTGGAATTACAGGCACGCGCCACCATGCCCAGCTAATTTTTTGTATCTTTAGTAGAGACGGGGTTTCACCATGTTGACCAGGATGGTCTCGATTTCTTGACCTCGTGATCCACCCGCCTCGGCCTCCCAAAGTGCTGGGATTACAGGCTTGCGCCACAGTGCCCGGCCTTTTTTTTCATTTTTAGAAGAGATGGGGTTTCCCCATGCTGACCAGGATGGTCTTGATCTCCTGACTTCGCACCTCCCACAGTGCTGGGATTACAGGCATGAGCCACCATGCCTGGCCCACCTTGTATTTTAGGAAATGATATTTCCTGCTGGAGTAAAGCACCAACCACCAGTCATTTATGCATTCATTGAATAATGTTATAAATAGATGTATATTAACATAAGAAAATAATACAAATAATATTAATCAGCAGGTGCCAGAAACTGGTTAGATGCTAGAGATATCACTGATAGTATTTACTAATCAGTAGTGCCAAGAACTGGTTAGATGCTAGAGATATCACTGATAGTATTTACTAATCAGTAGTGCCAGGAACTGGTTAGATGCTAGAGATATCACTGTAATAGTATTTACTAATCAGTAGTGCCAGGAACTGGTTAGATGTTAGAGATACCACTGTGATAGTATTTACTAATCAGTAGTGCCAAGAACTGGTTAGATGCTAGAGATATCACTGATAGTATTTACTAATCAGTAGTGCCAGGAACTGGTTAGATGCTAGAGATATCACTGATAGTATTTACTAATCAATAGTGCCAGGAACTGGTTAGATGCTAGAGATATCACTGATAGTATTTACTAATCAGTAGTGCCAGGAACTGGTTAGATGCTAGAGATATCACTGATAGTATTTACTAATCAGTAGTGCCAGGAACTGGTTAGATGCTAGAGATGTCACTTCGATAGTATTTACTAATCAGTAGTGCCAGGAACTGGTTAGATGTTAGAGATGTCACTTCGATAGTATTTACTAATCAGTAGTGCCAGGAACTGGTTAGATGCTAGAGATGTCACTTCGATAGTATTTACTAATCAGTAGTGCCAGGAACTGGTTAGATGTTAGAGATACCACTGATAGTATTTACTAATCAGTAGTGCCAGGAACTGGTTAGATGCTAGAGATGTCACTGATAGTATTTACTAATCAGTAGTGCCAGGAACTGGTTAGATGCTAGAGATACCACTGTGATAGTATTTACTAATCAGTAGTGCCAGGAACTGGTTAGATGCTAGAGATATCACTGTGATAGTATTTACTAATCAGTAGTGCCAGGAACTGGTTAGATGCTAGAGATGTCACTGATAGTATTTACTAATCAGTAGTGCCAGGAACTGGTTAGATGCTAGAGATGTCACTGTGATAGTATTTACTAATCAGTAGTGCCAGGAACTGGTTAGATGCTAGAGATATCACTGATAGTATTTACTAATCAGTAGTGCCAGGAACTGGTTAGATGCTAGAGATATCACTGATAGTATTTACTAATCAGTAGTGCCAGGAACTGGTTAGATGCTAGAGATGTCACTTCGATAGTATTTACTAATCAGTAGTGCCAGGAACTGGTTAGATGTTAGAGATGTCACTTCGATAGTATTTACTAATCAGTAGTGCCAGGAACTGGTTAGATGCTAGAGATGTCACTTCGATAGTATTTACTAATCAGTAGTGCCAGGAACTGGTTAGATGTTAGAGATACCACTGATAGTATTTACTAATCAGTAGTGCCAGGAACTGGTTAGATGCTAGAGATGTCACTGATAGTATTTACTAATCAGTAGTGCCAGGAACTGGTTAGATGCTAGAGATACCACTGTGATAGTATTTACTAATCAGTAGTGCCAGGAACTGGTTAGATGCTAGAGATATCACTGTGATAGTATTTACTAATCAGTAGTGCCAGGAACTGGTTAGATGCTAGAGATGTCACTGATAGTATTTACTAATCAGTAGTGCCAGGAACTGGTTAGATGCTAGAGATACCACTGTGATAGTATTTACTAATCAGTAGGTGCCAGGAACTGGTTAGATGCTAGAGATATCACTGATAGTATTTACTAATCAGTAGTGCCAGGAACTGGTTAGATGCTAGAGATACCACTGTGATAGTATTTACTAATCAGTAGTGCCAGGAACTGGTTAGATGCTAGAGATATCACTGATAGTATTTACTAATCAGTAGTGCCAGGAACTGGTTAGATGTTAGAGATACCACTGTGATAGTATTTACTAATCAGTAGTGCCAGGAACTGGTTAGATGCCAGAGATATCACTGATAGTATTTACTAATCAGCAGGTGTCAGGAACTGGTTAGATGCTAGAGATGTCACTGATAGTATTTACTAATCAGTAGACGCCAGGAACTGCAGGACGCTAGAGATAACACTGTGAACAAGATGGAAACAGTTCTTCTCTCAGTCATATGGCCTGGCAGGTAGAACTCATTCAGGGCACTGAGTGAGTAATTGTGGCCGTCATTAAGTGTTAGGAGAAAAACGCAAGGCATTGTGGGGATTTGCGACAGGGCCTTCTGTCCTGGGCACAGGAGAGCTCTCCTTGAAGAAGTGGTGGCTTAACTGAGGTATTTAAGGATGATCAAGAGTGAGATACTCAAAAATAGAGTATTGCAATGAAAGGTGCCGAGTAGAATGATCTTAGCACTTTGAAAGAACGAAAATTACACGGAAAAGTTTCAGGGAAGTCTTCGTTTGTTTTATTTGAATGGGGTGAGTTCATTTTCTTCTAGCAAACCATTCCTTTGACAAAGTTGTGTTGTTTGTTAATCACACTGAACACCTTTAGATTAGGCTTGCCACCTTCAGGTTGCCAGAGCCGTGACACTAGCTGGTGGCATCCCAGGGCCCTGTCACTTACAGCTTTGCTCTACTCCCCACTCCTGTCATTTCGGAAGCCTCTCCGAGTCCTCCAGTCCTCTGCTTTATGGCTGGTTGACATCTCTAAATGTGAAAATGTATTTTTATCTTCAATTCTAGCATGTCTTTGGAGATAAATCGGTGTACCAGCTGGATCGGTGGCTCTCGCCTGTAATCCCAGCACTTTGGGAGGCTGCAGTGGACAGATCACCTGAGCTCAGGAGTTTGAGACCAGCCTGGCCAACATGGAGAAACTCTGTCTCTATTAAAAATTAAAAAAAATTAGCCAGGCATGGTGGTGCGTGCCTGTACTCCCAGGCAACTTGGGAGGCTGAGGCAGGAGAATTGCTTGAACCCAGAGGTAGAGGTGGCAGTGGGCTGAGATCACCACTGCGCTCTGGGCTGGGGGACAGACCGAGACTTTGTCTCAAACAAAAAAACTAAACCAGTTCCCCGCCAGCTGGTATCTGTTTACCCTTTTATGTGAAATACTGAAATACCTTTAATTTTTTCATAATCTGGAAAGAATTGAGGCCTTTTACTCCTACCGTAGAGGTCTGAGATTATATGAAATATTTTTTTAAGGATAGGCTTTTAAGCCTTAGAAATGTATTTACTAAAAGATTTTGTGAAATCAAGATTTTTCTAAAATTAGACTTTCTGTGTTGCTCCTTCAGCCTTCTGATGTTATGATTCTGTAGTCTTTTAACCTGTGATTAACATGACTGGATTCTTTATCTCGGTTTTTCAGGGGTTAATTATTTTCTCAGTTTAACCAGTTTGTTCCTCTTTGTCCTCCACAGGTCGAAAAAGCAGAAAAATGATTTTCACAGGAATTTGACTATATCCCTAACTAAAAATACTGAGAAGATTATAAACTATACTGAAAGAGGAGTGTTCTTCAGTGTAGATTCCTGGACCCCGGTAAGAATTTTCTGCTCAGGTTGAGAAAAAGGAATGCTGCTGCTTACGATGTCTTGTTTTACAGAGTCCCTGGGTATTTATTTGTACGTTGAAAGTAACCTGTGGTGGAGTGTGGTGGCTGGGAGGCTGAGATGGGAGGATCGCTTGAGGCCAGAAATTTGAGACTTATCTGGGCAACATAGCTAGGCCCTGTCTCTACAAAAAATAAATAAATTAGCTGGGTGTGACGGCTGTGCCTGTAGTCACAGCTACTCGGAGGCTAAGGTAGGAGGATCGCTTGAGCCCAGGAGTTGGAGGCTGCAGTGAGCTATGATCATGCCACCGCACTCCAGCCTGGGCTTACACATGTGCCAGGCTAGCAGGTACTCTTGGCATCCACATGTAGTTTGTTCTGGAGATGCCCTGAGTCTGCTCCTCAGTGGTCTCTGTCAAGTCAGGGTGACCCTGGGCCCCCGGGCCAGTCCGGCTTTGGCCTTAGTCCCAGGGATGTTCGCAGTGTTGAAGGCTCACTGTGCATAGCCCCATTCTGCGTGAAATCCATCAATGAAGCTACCTGTTAAGACACTCTACTGGGGGGATATCAAATGAAAGACAAATGAACTCTGACCCTTAGAAAATACGAATCTAAAAGGAGTGACAAATCCAAAACTAACCGTGATGTGAGCAGACTCCGAAAAGTGCAGACTGCAGCAAACGGCGAGGTAGGGCTCACTAGAGAGCAAAGAGAGGGGGCGTCGTGGCTCACGCCGGGAATCCCAGCACTTTAAGTGGCTGAGACAGGTGGGTCGCTTGAGCTCAGGAGTTTGAGACCAGCCTGGGTAACATAATGAAACCCTGTCTCTGCAAAAAATAACAAAAAAGTAGGTGGGCATGGTGGTGTGCACTTGCAGTCCTGGCTGTTAAGGAGGCTGAGGTGGGAGGATTGCTTGACCCTGGAAGGCAGAGGTTGCCGTGAGCCGAGGTTGCACCACTGCACTGCAGCCCAGGTGCTAGAATGAGACCCTGTCTCACAAAAAACAAAGGGAGAAAAGCTTCACCTTGAAAGCTGTCAGAGATGGGTTCTTGCAGGAGGTGACATTGGAATTAGGCCTTGTGCGGTAGATAGTATTTCATGAGTGTCAGTACGTTTCTGTTCGTGGGTTGGGGAAGTTTCAGGTGTTGGGAAATGTGAGCAGTGTTATTTGCCTGGAGCACAGGACAAGGGATACGAGCTATTATGAGAGGCTTAGGAAGCGAAGTAGGCACTGGATTGTGGTGGCTCCTGATGTCTACACCCTTCTCCCAACACCTTTGTGAATGGGGTTTCTGGGAATTGGGGATGGGCCTGGTTTAGGTTTAATGCTCTGCTGTCACTGCTTTAAAATTCTTTTTTTTTTTTTTTTTTTTTTTTGAGATGGAGTTTCGCTCTTGTTACCCAGGCTGGAGTGTAGTGGTGTCATCTCAGCTCACTGCTACCTCTGCCTCCTGGGTTCAAACACTTCTCCTGCCTCAGCCTCCTGAGTAGCTGGGATTACAGGCGCCCACCACCGTGCCCGGCTACTTTTTGTATTTTTAGTAGAGATAAGGTTTCACCATGTTGGCCAGGCTGGTCTGGCACTCCTGACCTCAGGTGATCCACCAGCCTTGGCCTCCCAAAGTGCTGGGACTACAGGTGTGAGCCACCACACCCAGCCTTAACAGTTCTTTAACAAAAAGATGCACATTTTAATTTTGCCCTGGCCTCCTTAGATGATGATGCTGGTTCCAGACCGGGGGAACCTCTATCACAGCACATGTCATTTCGTCTTGCCATATTTAGATTTTCTCCTTTGAAAAGAAATGAATTGTCTAAGGAGGGAATTATGTTTGCAGTGTCTGTCATGGTGCCTGGCATACAGTAGGAGCTGATTAATTGCTTCCTGGATGAATGAGCAAGTCAGAGCTGGGCTTTAGGATGAGGCAATCTATGCATGGCCTGCCAGCGAGATTAGAGTGGGCAAAGCAGAAGGCGTAGTCATGCCTGAAAGAGCCACAGAGCCTGTGCTTTCCCTCAGCCTCCGCCGTCTGGGCTGCCTTAATGCTGGGAGCTGACTGTGCTTGGCTTGGAGCAGACCCAGGACGCTGTGTTTGGTCTCATGCCACTCTTGGGTGGATGCAGAGTTATGTCCCCTTAACTTGGATGGATCTAATATCTGGCCAGCTTGTTCACAGCGACTCTAGTTTGTGGTGGTGTCTCTGCAGTAAGCATGTTAAGAACGATTCAGCACCCCAAGCTGAGGGGCTTGCTGTCCCCCTACTCTCTGGTATATGGCTCCTGGCACTGTGCATGTGACCTCTCATGCCTGCCTGGCAGCAAATACAGCCACATCTCAACTTGGGTGTGATTTGGAGGATATCTTTGGCATCCTGGTGTTACTCCAGTTGGTTTGTTTAAAAAGTACATATATACACAAATAGGATTCTAGTTGTAGATTGAAAGGACTTGTCTTTGTTGTTGAGGCAGGGTCTCATTCTGTTGCTCAGGCTGGAGTGTGGTGATGGGATCTCTGCTCACTGCAACCTCGAACTCCTAGGCATAGGTGATCCTCCCATTTAAGTCTTCTGAGTAGCCGGGATTACAAGTATGCTCCACAACACCTGGCTAATTTTTTGTATGTTTTAGTAGAGATGGGGGTTCACCATGTTGCCCAGGCTGGTCTCAAACTCCTAGGCTCATCCTCTTCTCTCAGCCTCCTAAAGTGCTGGGATTACAGGTGTGAGCCACTGCACCTGGCCAGACTTGTAAAAAAAACTTTAGTCCACCAGGCACAGTGGCTCACATCTGTAATCCCAGCACTTGGAGGGGCCAAAGCAGGTGGCTTGCTTGCTTAAGGTCAGGAATTTGAGACCAGCCTGGCCAACATGGTGAAACCCCATCTCTACTAAAATACATAAATTAGCTGTGTGTGGTGGTGTGCACCTGTAATCCCAGCTACCAGGGAGGCTGAAGGCAGGAGAATTGCTTGAATCTGGGAGGCGGAGGTTGCAGTGAGCTGAGATGGCACCACTGCCCTCCAGCCCGGGTGACAGAGCGAGAATTCTTTCTCCTCATGCTGGTCCCCACCTCTCAGGCTGTAGCTCTCCCATCCCTCAGCATCAGCATAAGGCACTACCCTAACTGCCTGTCCAAGTGATCTTACTTGCTGATAGGAACTAATGTTCATTGTTTAGCACTTGTAAAAACTCACTTCCTTCATACACGTCCGATTCTTTGGATAGGAAACAGGAGCTTTGTTGAGGATGCCCTGTGTCTTTACTGTCTGATTCTTTTATTTCAGGATTCTATGTCCTTTATGTACAAGGCGTTGGAAAGGAACATCAGGACCATGTTCACAGGTGACACTCAGTTGTCACAGAAGCACGTCTCCAGCCCCTTGGCATCTTACTACTTGTCGCTTCCTTATGCAAGGCTTGGCTGGTATGTTTATCTCACTTGTGAATGTTTTCTTCAGTATTTTTATTCAGTCATTATGCATCTGTTTTTAAATTTCATTTTTGAGACAGAGTCTCACTTTGTCACCCAGGCTGGAGTGCAGTTGTGTGATCTCGGCTCACTGCAACTTCCACCTCCCAGGTTCAAGGGATTCTCTGCCTCTGCCTCCGGAGTAGCTGGGATTAGAGACATGCGCCACCACACCTGGCTAATTTTTGCATTTTTAGTAGAGAGGAGGTTTCACCATGTTGGCCAAGCTCATCTGGAACTCCTGGGCTCAAGTGATCCGCTCACCTCAGCCTCCCAAGGTCCTGGGATTAGGCATGAGTCACAGCGCCCAGCCCTCTGCAACTGTTTTAAATGGCACTTGTTAGCACCTTGTTTGTCAATCAATTCATCAACAAAAGCATTAATGTATTTGATTTTTAAAATTATGTTTTCTATACTAGAGACGAGGTTTTGCATTGTCACCCAGGCTGGTCTCAAACCCCTGGGCCAAGTGATGCATCTGCCTCAGCCTCCCAAAGTGCTGGGATTACAGGCATGAGCCACCGTGCCTGGCCAGAAGCATTAATTTAAGGGTTAAGTTACTGTAACAACGAAATGATCTCCTTAAATTTGGTCAAATGTGTTTAAATACAAGGATGTTTTGGATTACTAAATCACAACACTAAAGGTTTATTTCATGAAATTTTTGCAAAGCTCTAATGTTCTTGGAGATACATTGTTACAGATTTCTTTTGTAACCTAATAACATTAGAAGGATGTAAGCAGATAGCTGTTGTAGTGATTTAAGTATTTTAACTTCATATGGTAAAAGCTGATACACCGTGATAGTTTTATAATGAGAATGTTAAGAATTCCTCTGATTTTAAAATCAACCAAAACGAAGCCCCCCCATAAATAAATAAAATCAAAACAAAACAGCAACGACATGCAAAACGGAGCCCAAGTACATAAAAGTGACTGTTTTCTGGAGGTTTGAAGACTTTTTTTTTAAAAAAAAATCACACCCCTTAATTCCAAAGGGCATTGCCTTTCGTCGGCAGTTTCCTGACAGTGTTCCTTTCGGGGCCTCTGTGCATTCAGCTCCAGTGTGGGAGACGGGGAGGTGAATGCTGTCTTCACCGGTTATTCACTTGTGAGGAATGGCTCTTGGCCACCTTCCTGAAAGATCCAAAAGGCCTCCTGCTGGGCCGGCAGCCACACAAGGACAGCCAGCCACAGCGGCATCCCTAGGGCCATTACTGGCCAGCACTGAGCCTCCAGAGTGCAGAGAACAGCAGCGGACGCCCGGCGCGCCTGCCGCTCCCACCAGCCATCACGGCCTTCAACAAGTGCTCTTGCCTTTTTCCTTTGTTCAGTCATTTGTTCTTTATGTGGCGATAAGACCTAGAATAAACAAGTGACTTCCGGTCTTGCCAGCACCTGAACCTTTGGCTCGGCTTACCCAGCTCTGTAATTGGTGGCTGGTGGCATCTCATCTAGGAACCTCTGCTACACCTGTTGGACACTTGATCTGGCCCAGTAGCAGTTGCCTGTGTGGCAATGGTAGAAGCATCGTCTATTTCACACAGGCTTGTCTTTGATCAGGTAACACACTGAAGAGTTGAGCAGACTGGAAGGCAGCCTGCGCCGTGGCTGGAGGGGCTTGGCTGGACTGATTCCTCTCTGCTCTCAGGCAAGCCCTGGTTTGACATGTAAGACGGGAAGCTTCATGAGGACGCTTTTCATCCTCACAGGTTATGTTGCCCAGAAATGCTTAGAGGCCTTGATTTGTCCATTTGTCCTGTATTTTTCCCCTTAAAGAATGATGCTGAATCACACAAACAGCACAACCTCAGAAGCAAATACAACAGTCAGCACAGGGTGGAAAAGTCAGTGAGAGAAAGTTGACGCACTGGGCTGCAGAAAGGAAAGTCAGTGAGCGGAAGTTAGCGTACTGGGCTGCAGAAAGGGAAGAAGCAGGAGACAGCTTTGCCCCTTGTGCTCGGTGTGCACCATGGCGGGTCCCTTCACTTCTCTAAGGGCAATGACCTCAGCTGACCTCAACCAGGATGGGCACGGCGACCTCGTGGTGGGTGCACCCGGCTACAGCCGCCCCGGCCACGTCCACGTCGGGCGCGTGTACCTCCTCTATGGCAGTGACCTGGGCCTGCCACCCATCGACCTGGACTTGGACCAGGAGGCGCACGGGATCCTTGAAGGCTTCCAGGTGAGACACCATCTCACGCTTTCTCTTCTAGTGCTCAGTAGCCACTGCTTGCATTTTGTGGCAGATTCTCCAGGATGAGTAACTAGTAACAAGAATAATTACAGTCACAAACAGCTGGTAGTGTGCAATCGTGAATCACTTTTTATTTTTAAAAGCATGTTCACATCATTTGTTACTGTCATTACTCTAATACCTTCCAAAAACACACATGCTATTGAGAAATGCTTTGCGTGGCCAGTTGGGTTGTGATTTCTTGATGATATAAAACCTCTTTATACACACACACACACACACACACACACACACACACACACACACACACTGTATATATTTATAAAACTTTTTAAGCATTTTATTTATTTTTGAGATGGAGTCACTTGCTCTGTCACCCAGGCTGGAGTGCAGTGGTGCGATCTCTGCTCTTTGCAACTTCCACCTCCCAGGTTCAAGCAATTCTCCTGCCTCACCGAGAAGCTAAGACTACAGGCGTGCACCACCATGCCTGGCTAATTTTTGTATTTTTAGCAGAGACGGAGTTTTGCTGTGTTGGCCAGGTTGATCTTAAACTCCTGACCTCAGGTAATCCACCTGCGTTGGCCTCCCAAAGTGCTGGGATTACAGGCGTGAGCCACCGCACCCGGCCAGAATTTTAGATTCACAGAAACGATAAAAAGATAGTTCAGAGAGTTCCCAAGTACTGTTTACTCATTTTCCCCTCTGTTAACATCTTACATAATTATGGTATACTTGTCAGAAATTAAAAATAAAAACAACATTGATACATCACTGTTAACTAAATGCCAGACTTTTCCTTAGATAGCGTTTTTTTGTCCTACGTGGTTATTCATCTTCTGAAAACACCTGCAGTAATCAGTAATGACAAACGTTCCTTGTGGAGTCCAGGCGTTAATTCCTCCCAGGAGTGCCAGGGTCCTGGAAAGTGTTTCTAACAGCAGAGGCATTAGTTTTTGTAACAGCCGTAAGGAGGGGTAGACAGAGCCCTGCTGCTAGTCGCTGACAAGGGTGGGGCTTCTGGTGACACTGGCCTGGCACTTCATTTTCTGAGTGTCAAGCGCCAGGGGAAGGAACCCTAGACCTCTGGTCAAATCACTGGGGTTCTTCTTCCAGGCAAGCCAAGTAACCTTTCACTGTGATGTTAATCCTGTGGAGAGAAAATAAGATGGCACACCTGAACATGCTTTTTTTTTTTTTTTTTCTTTTTGAGATGCAGTCTCACTCTGTTGACCAGGCTGGAGTGCAGTGGTGTGACCTTGGCTCACTACAACCTCTGCCTTGTGGGTTTAAGTTACTCTCCCGTCTCAGCATCCCAAGTACCTGGGACTACAGGTGTGCATTGCCATGTCTGGCTAATTTTTGTATTTTTTGTAGAGACCGGGTTTCACCATATTGCTAAGGCTGGTCTTGAACTCTTGACCTCAGGCAATCTGTCCACGTCAGCCTCCCAAAGTGCTGGGATTATAGGTGTGAGCCACCGTGCCCAGCCATGAACACACTTTGAAAAATAAGTGCAATGGTTTACGATCTAGTTTAGGCTCTGATGAAAGGAGCTCTGAATCCCACATGTACAAGTAAGGGACTGGTCAGTATATCAGGTCACAGTCTCAGAGGGACAGCATTTTCAGAGCCTTCTGACAGCAAATGAAAATTTTCCAAAATCTATCTAATCCAGTTGCTTCTTACTTCTCTACAAAGCCTTTCCCCGTCAGACTGTTGTGCAAAGTGTAAAGCTTTGGGCGCGTGTGAACAGGGAGTAAGAGGCAGCTGCTTCCGGAGGGCGATAAACTCTCAAAGACCACTTGGGTGAGGAAGGCAGAGGCTCCATGCCCTCCTCCCTGAATGACTTGGTAATTTCAAAGATGGCAAGATAAAGGCATGGACCAGGGATAGGAATCCTGCCCTGAGGCTCTGACCGCAGTGAGGGTCTCCGTGTCCTCGTTGATACGATGATGGTTTATGATAGGTATCTCAAGGCCTTGCCTGCTTTAAAATTGTGTCCTCTCGGAATGCTGGCTGGGTGGTGCAGCTGATGGTGATGAAATGAACCAGTTCTCAGCTGGCAGGGCCGCAGTTACTGGTTCCCACCCTGCCCTAGCGTGTTCTGTTTATCAAGTTTCTGCCTTATAGGAAAGGGCAGTACTCATACATGCCATTGTCCATGGGCATGGAGAGATTAGCCAATAAACGATGAACCTGCGTCATTGAGCGTATGCATCATGTGGCAACCACCACTGTGTGTGAAAGGCCATTGATTGTTATGAAAGTTGGTAATGAATTGCATTCAGGTCTAGGCTGATTCCAGACAGTGGGAAAAGAAAGATGTAGAAAGTCATGCCAGTGAAGAAGAGTGTCCCTGAAGAGACTGGGTTTTCCATCTGTAAACTGTGAAAGGATGCTAACAGTTCCACCCTTAATCCGTTTAAACAGCTTAGAACAGTGTCTACAGCAGCACCGTCCTGCAGGGCTGTCTGCACTGACAGGAATGTCCGTAGCTATGCTGGCCAGTGAAGGAGACACAAAACACAGGCTTGGAACATTTGAAATGTGGCTAGTGCAACTGAGAAACTGAATTTGTATTATTGTTACTATTTTTTTTTTTTTTTTGAGTTGGAATTTCGCTTTGTCGCCCAGGGTGGAGTGCAGTGGCGCCATATCAGCTCATGGCAACCTTTGCCTCCCATCTTCAAGCAATTCTCCTGCCTCAGCCTCCCAAGTAGCTGGGATTACAGGTGCCCACCACCACACCCACACAGGGCCAGAAACTGAATTTTTAATTATAATTAATGTTAATTACTTTCAATTTAAATGTAACAGTCCTGTTTGCCTGGGGCTCCCACCTTGGTTAGCATGGCTCTGGAGCATCCTGAGTATTCAACAAATGTTAGCTACTGTTGCTGATGTTGTATGATTATTTTAGATACTTTTTCTTTTCGAGATGGAGTCTCGCTCTGTTGCCCAGGATGGAGTGCAGTGGCGTGACCCTGGCTCACTGCAACCTCTGCTTCCCAGGTTCTAGCGATTCTCCTGCCTCAGCCTCCAGAGTGGCTGGGATTTCAGGCATGTGCCACCACACCTGGCTAATTTTTATATTTTTAGTAGACACAGGGTTTTACTATGTTGGCCAGGCTGGTCTCGAACTCCCGACCTCAGGTGATCCACCTGCCTTGGTCTCCTAAAATGCTGGGATTACAGGCATGAGCCACAGTGCCCAGCCTATTTTAGATACTTTCAAAGATAAGTTTGGAGCTTAATGTGGGTCAGAACATACATGAGGCTATTTTTCAACAAACCTAGAACTTGTAAGTTTGACCCTCTACTTGCTGGCATCTTTGCTGCTTCTCAAGGCAGACAGACATGCTGAAAATATGCTGAGAGCAGAGCTCCCTAAATGATGTGTTGTAGATGTGTTAAAGCTTGCTGCACCTTTGGCTTCTGGGTGGCGATGGGGGTTCCCCAGGCCTCTCGGCACCCTGGGAGTCAGAAGTGCTCTTTCCAAGGACATGGCTCAGCCTAGGGGAAGTAAACTTGTGCCTCTTCAGCCCTCAGGTCGGTTTGGCTCGGCCTTGGCCGTGTTGGACTTTAACCAGGATGGTGTGCCTGACCTGGCCGTGGGCGCTCCCTCTGTGGGCTCTGACCAGCTCACCTACAAAGTAAGGTTGCTGCTGGGGTAGGGTTGGAGGAGAATGGGGTGGGCAGGGAGGGGACTCTGAGGGAGGCCAATGGTGGGGTGAGCTTCTGGAGCAAAGCAGACAGCCAGTGTGGCAGACAGGGCATTAGTAGATAATCTCAGGCCCCTACGGGGTTCTGGCTGTGACCTTGAGTTACCTTGTAGCACCTGCTGCTGCCTCCCTGGCCTGATTTTGGCCCTGTAGGTTCCCAATTGCACTGGGTACTTTGTTCTTTTTTTCCTCCCCCACCGTGCTGAAGGCCAGTGAAGGGAGACAGAAATCCCAGCTACTGTATAGTTTCTGGTTATCACAGAAGGGAGGTGACTTCCCTGGACCTTTCCTCAAATGCTGGATCCAAGCCTGTTGCCTGCTGAGATCTTGGGCCCTGGTCTACAGGGCTGGCTTTATACCACAGCAGGGCCCACACATCCGGGAGCCACGTGTGACCACAGAGGCCACAGGCCCCCGCTTGCCAGCTGCCCTGCTCAGGCTCCCCTCTCGCCCTTCTCACACGTTTCTAGACATGCCGGCGCCTGTCACGTCCCGAACTCATCAGGCTCTCTCCCTTTGCGATCTTTGCTCATACAGTTTCCTCTGCTTGAAAAGCGTCTTCTCCCTCGTCTTTCTTTAGGAGTGACATGCCACTTCCTGCAAAAAGTATCATCTAACTTCTGGGTGAGGCTGATGCTTCTTTGTCCACACACAGCATCCTGTGCTTGGACCTGTTAAAGCTCCTTCTACCATGGGTGTCATACTGACCTGTGTGCCCGCTTTACAGGAGGGCAGAGATTGGTCTTATTTGCCATTGTGTACCTAGTACATGGCTTATGATGGAAAAAAAGTGCTTATAGAATGAATGGGGATGGAGACAGGCATGGTATAAGAGGAACTGATTGATAACACGGAATAAAACAGCTCAGCCTGTATCCTCAGGTGGGCGAATGGAACACATGTGGTATGTTGGCATTGAGATGTGCCATGGGTACAAGGGGCTGCAGCCCGGGAGGCTTCATGGGAGAGCCGGAAACTGCTGGGCCCAAGGTGGGCACAGAGCTGAGTGAGTCACTCTGCAGGTGCACTGCACAATTGGTGTGGAGGATCCTGAGCAAGACCCTGGGGAGGCAAAGAGGAAAAGAGCATTATTTCTGCAATGCAGACTCTGATGGTCTGATGGAAGTGACAGACTTAAAAAAGTTCCTTTCAGCCCAGCAGCAGTGCAGAGGATGGGTTTCTGTCCGTCATTATGTTCCTAGTCATCAGGGGTGGTGATAAGTTGACAAGGTCTCGCTTTAATTTAAAAAACAATTTTTTGCTGAGCGCGGTGGCTCACGCCTGTAATCCCAGCACTTCGGGAGTCTGAGGTGGGCAGATCCACTGAGCTCAGGACTTCAAAACCAGCCTGATCAACATGGTGAAACTCGGTCTCTACTAAAAATACAAAAATTAGCTGGGCGTTATGGCTGGCATTCACCTGTGATCCCAGTTACTAGGGATGTTGAGGCAGGAGAATCGCTTGAACCCGGGAGGTGGAAGTCACAGTGAGCCGAGATTGCCCCATTGCACTGTGGCCTGGGCAATAGACAAGAAACAAAAAAGACACCAATTTTTTGTGGACACAGGATCTCACTGTGTTGTCCAGTCTTGAACTCCTGGCCTCAAGCAGTGTTCCCACTTCGGCCTCCCAAAGCACTGGGATTATAGGCATCAGCCACCGTGCCTGGACCCAGAGTCAGTCCGTGCTGTCTCGCCGCTACTTGAGGTCCTTGGGTCACCACCAGCGCCTCATGTCTGTCTGCCCTGTCCTTATCTAGGGTGCCGTGTATGTCTACTTTGGTTCCAAGCAGGGAAGAACGTCTTCTGCCCCTAACATCACCATCTCTTGCCCGGTACGTTGACCACTTCACCAGGCGCAGAAACCTGGGACCAGTGTATCCTAGCTGCCACCAGGACTGGGTAAAATGTGCTCTCCTGGTTTCTTCAGGACGTCTACTGTAACTTGGGCTGGACTCTGCTGGCTGCAGATGTGAATGGAGACGGTGAGCCTGACCTGGTCATTGGCTCCCCCTTTGCCCCAGGCAGAGGGAAGCAGAGGGGAATCGTGGCTGCATTCTCTTCTGGCCCCAGCCGCAGCGACAAAGGTAGTGCCTGACGGGGGAATGGGTGGAGACCATGGCTGCTGTGTGTGTACAGTAACTTACCCTGCACACAGGTTTATGTCCTTTGTCCGTATTCCTCATCATTTCACCAACATTTTCACACAGTCGGTTACTCTTAAAAGACGTTCTGGCAAGTGATGTGCATAGATTCACTAAACATATAAAAAGTGACCTACAGCTTCTAGGCAGAGACCCAAAGAGGGCAAATAGACCGTTCTCATAGCATCTGCACGTAAAATGGAAACACTGAGGAGGCTCTGCACCAAAAGCATCTCAGAGGTGCTGTCGACTGTGCCCTTTTTTGGGGGGACAGAGTGTCCCTCTGTCACCTAGGCTGGAGTGCAGTGGCATGATCTTGGCTCACTGCAGCCTCTGCCTCCTGGGTTCAAGCAATCCTCCTTTCTCAGCCACCTGAGTAGCTGGGACTACAGGCATCTGCCATCACACCCAGCTGATTTTTGTATTTTTAGTAGATATGGGGTTTCACCATACTGGTCGGCTGGTCTTGGACTCCCAAGCTCAGGTGATGTGCTCCCCTTTGCCTCCCAAAGTGCTGCGATTAGAGGCATGAGCCACCACACCTGCCCCAGAGCCTTTTTAAATAACATCTTCCGCTCCACAGAAGCCTGAGAAATGTATTTCTCATACGAAGTGTGAGATTCATTTTTGACATTGGGGTGCTGGGATCACCATGAGGACGTATAAGACTTTCGGCAAAAACTCAGCAAAGTGAACCCTACAAAAAGGACTCGTTTTTTTTTTCATCCCAGTAGTCCTCTCACTTAAAGTATTAACAAAAGGGGCGGGTTGTCTTCTTTAGAAAACCTGAACGTGGAGGCAGCCGACTGGACGGTGAGAGGCGAGGAAGACTTCGCCTGGTTGGGATACTCCCTTCACGGCGTCACCGTGGACAACAGAACCTTGCTGCTACTGGGGAGCCCAACCTGGAGCAATGCCAGCAGGTGAGGCTGGTGCTGAGGCCTGGGACCCACGAACACGGGGGCAGGCACCTGCTGCTGTGAGCCCACTGAGTGGGGCGCAGGGAGAAGGGTGAGGAAATGCTTGACCTTTGAAGGAGAGGCCAAGGCTCTGGGCAAGGTTGCAAATTCTTCTCCGTAGAAATTTAAAAATATGATAGGCAAGTGTATTATTTGCTCTCAGTTCTGGAAGCTAGACGTCCAAGATGAAGGTCGAGGTTAGAGGGTCGGTCTCTCCCGAGGCCTCTGTCTGTGGCTTGCAGATGGCTGTCTTCCTTCTGTGTGTGACCCATTCCCCGTTTCTATTTTGTTCTTTTTGGAGGAGGGGGTGGGGTTCACTCTGTCGCATAGGCCAGAGGGCAGTGGGTGATCATAGCTTACTGCAGCCTCAAACTCCTGGGCTCAAGGGATCCTCCTGCCTGAGCCTCCTGAATAGTTGGGACTACAAGTGTGTGCCCATGCCTTTTTTTTTTTTCTAATTTAAAAACATTTTTGTAGGGATGGGGTCTTGAAATGTTGCCCAGGCTGGTCTCAAACTGGCCTCAAGTGATCCTCCTGCCTCTCCTCTTCTTTGAAAGATACCAATTGTATCAGATCAGGGTCCTCATCTTAATTTAATCACCTCCTTAAAGATTCTGTCTTCAAATAGGGTCACAATCGGAGATACTGGGGATTAGGACTTCAGCGTAGGGATGGGGGGACCACAGCTGAGTCTGTAACAATAGGTACCTCTATAGTTGCCGTCACTTGGGAGGCAAGATGGTGAGTGTGGCACCTGGAGAACCTGGATGTTGAGATGAACTCTGACAGCCCCCGTCACAGGGCCAGAGACCCTGCTGGGAGGCCCGGATGGGGGAGGTGCGTTTCCTTCCCTTGGTCCTTCGCGCCTGGCCAGCCCTCAGTGTCACTCCCCGGCGGCTAAGCTCCGTGTGTTTCCTTTTAGGCTGGGCAATTTGTTACACATCCGAGATGAGAAAAAGAGCCTTGGGAGGGTGTATGGCTACTTCCCACCAAACCGCCAAAGCTGGTTTACCATTTCTGGAGACAAGGTACGGCAAGCCCTCCCCACAGCGAGGTGGACACTCCCAGGAAGCTTTCTCTGCTGTACAGCATTGATGTATTGCGTCTCACAGGCAATGGGGAAACTGGGTACTTCCGTGTCCAGTGGCCGAGTGCTGATGAACGGGACTCTGACGCAGGTGCTGCTGGTTGGGGCCCCGACACACGGTAGGTCACGCACCCGGATGCCCCGCTTCCTCCCAGTCACGTGGCTCCTTGTATACGTCCTATTGGAGGAAAGTTACCAGATCTGGAGCCGAATACATACATCTAGGTTTAAATATTTCTTTTTTTCATGAACAGCAATTTATGTAACTTTGGTGAAGTTACTTAACCTCTCAGAACTTTTGGATCACCATCTACAAAACTGAAATTATAAATATCCATTTTAGGCCCACTGCGGTGGCTCAACCTGTAATCCCAGCACTTTGGGAGGCCGACGTGGGAAGATCACTTGAGGTCAGGAGTTGGATACCAGCCTGGCCAACATGGTAAAACCTCATCTCTAGTAAAAAGCCAGGCATGGTGGTGCACACCTGTAACCCCAGCTACTCAGAGGCTGAGGCAGGAGGCTTGAACCCAGGAGGTGGAAGTTGCAGCTAAGCCACGATCATGCCACTGAATGCCAGCCTGGGCAACAGAGAAAGACTTCATCTCAAAAAAAAAATATCTATTTCAAAGATTTTGAAAATGATATAAGAAAGTAACTTAGTGTGTATTAAAGCCCCTATCTCATTGAACTTGGAGCTAGAGAAAAATTGTGCAAGTCAGTTCACTGGGAATAGGTTTTTTAAGACAGCAAGACTGTCTAAAAAAGAAAAAAAAAAGATAGGTCCTCGTAGTAGAGCAGTATAACAGTGCTCTCATGGCCGCCCTGACCACCTGGGCTCACGTGATCCTCACACCTCAGCCTCTTGAGTAGCTGGGTAGAGATACAGGCATGTATCGGCCACCACATTGTCTAATATTTTATTTTTTATAGAGACAAGGTCTCACCATGTTGGCCAGGCTGGTCTCTAACTCCTGGGCTCAAGTAATCCTCCCATCTTGGCCTCCCAAAGCGCTGGGATTATAGGCATGATGCACAGTACCCAGCCCTGAGGACATATTTTAATAAACCATTATTCTGTTTACTTAATGGGAAAGAGAGTCTTTTTTTAAAAAAAGAACAACAAAAACTATTCCCAGCCGGGTGTGGTGGCTCACACCTGTAATCCCAGCACTTTGGGAGGCCGAGACAGGCGGATCACGAGGTCAGGAGTTAGAGACCAGTGTGGCCAACATGGTGAAACCCCATCTCTACTAAAAATGTAAAAAGTAGCCAGGCTTTGGTGGCACATGCCTGTAATCCCAGCTACTCGGGAGGCTGAGGCAGGAGAATCACTTGAACCCAGGAGGTGGAGGTTGCAGTGAGCCTAGATCACACCACTACACTCCAGCCTGGGTGACAGAGTGAGACTCTGTCTCTCAAAAGAAAAAAAAAGAAGAACCCTCCAGAGTATTCCCTCCCAGATTATAAAGGTGAATTATGCTTACTGTGGAAATCTGTGAAAATACGGGGAACTATATAGAAGGAAAAAGTCACCCCTTACCCGGATATTTAAAAACTCAAGCTTATACTGTATTGGATCTCGTCATGCCTGGTTTTTTGACTGGTTTTATATCTTGAGCACGTTCTCACGTTAGTAAATACTCTTCTAAAACACAATTTTTGACATCTGTGTTGGATTTTTTTTTTTAATGCCAACATTTACAAACATCAACCTGTTGCCGGATTTGTAGGTTTGGGTCTAATTTTACACTATTGTGAATAAGGAGTTAATGAACACTCATGAACCTGATCTTTGACTACCTTTCTGATGAGTTTTTTTGGATAGATTCCTGGAGATGGAATTCCTGGAGCAGAGGACCTAATCTTTTTAAAAGTTCTTCTTAGATATCATCAAACTATTTTTCAGAAAGATTTTTATTTCATGCCATATGAGAAAGATTTGAGTAGTAATCAGAAGTAGATCGGGCAGGCCGGGCACGGAGGCTCACACCTGTAATCGCAGCACTTTGAGACGCAGAGGTGGGCGGATCACTTGAGCTCAGGAGTTAGAGACCAGCCTGGCCACCATGGTGAAACCCTGTCTCTACTAAAAATGCAGAAATTAGCCAGGCGTGGTGGCACGTGCCTGTAATCCCAGCTACTCCAGAGGCTGAGCCACAGGAATTGCTTTAACTTGGGAGGTGGAGGTTGCAGTGAGCTGAGATTGTGCCATTGCACTCCAGCCCGGGCGACAGAGCGAGACTCAGTCTCAAAAAAAGAAGTGGATCAGGCAAAAGAATGGCTAAATTTTTCACTGAATTGAGGACACAGCATTAAAACCAAAAAGTGCTAACTTAGCTTTGGCATCTTTTCTTGCTTTTCAGAGTCCAGGGAGTGATTTCTGAGCTCCTGCAACACACGTTACTCACTCTTTTCTTCACCACTCTTTGTACCCAAGTGTTGTGAATTAGGTTTTCAAAATTCCTTGGCTTTGGTGCCTTTACTCTCTTGATAATTTTTTTTTCCTATTCTAAAGTATAATACAAAATAGAAGACTGGGTGTGGTGGCTCATGCCTGTAATCGCAGCACTTTGGAAGGTTAAGGCGGGAGGATCACTGGATCCCAGCAGTTCAAAACCAGCCTGGGCAACACAGTGAGACCCTGTTTCTACAAAAAATTTTAAAAATTAGGCAGATGTGGTCCTAGCTACTCAGGAGGCTAAGTTGGGAAGATTGCTTGAGCCCAAGAATGAGACCAGCCTGGGCAATATAGGGAGACCCCATCTCTACAGGAAAAAAAACGGTAGCATGGTGATGGTGCACGTGTGGTTCTAGCTACTCAGGAGGCTGAGATGGAAAGATCACTTGAGCTCAGGAGTTCAAGGCTGCAGTGAGCTGTGATCACATCACTGCACTCCAGCCTGGGTAGCAGAGTGAGACCACTTTTATAAAGTAAAAAAAAAGTTTATAACTTTTGTATGTGCATATATGTTAATTTATAACATATGTACATAACACGTGTGTATAATATATATGTAACATATACATGTATAACATATATATAAATGAATGTCACAATCAGGCCATTGTTATCTATATATTTCACCTGCATTGTTCAGATTTTCCCATTTTTACTTGTATTTCACCCACACAATTTGTGGGGCCCAATTCCAAATAAAAATGCAGGGCCCCTTGTTAGGAAATTGTCGACAATTTCAAGTCAGAGACAGGACAACATGAAGACAGGCATAGGACCTTTCTAAATGCAGAGCCTGTGTGGTGACATGGGCACACACCCTGTATTTATGTCCTAACCACTTAGCTCCTCTGGGCACTGTACAGCTTCTCTGAGCTTGGAATCAGGTGAGACATAACTTCCCTCATTTCCTAATCTACAGCAATTTTTGCATAGTGCCTGCATTTGCTGACAACCCTCCCTGAGCGTGCAGCTTTGCAAAGATGTGGCATGACTGAAAGGAAGGCAGGGCTCTCGTGTCGAAACTGTGACCTGCCTCCACCTTGTAGTTCATGTGGTATCAGACAGATGTCACTGTGAGCTTTGAAATTTCAAAAGATCTACAGCCTCCCTGGGAGTTCGCTGAAGCATTTCAGTGTGCTTCAGTTTGGGAATCGGAGCTGTAAGGCACAGGTGAATCTAAATTTGAGAATTTTGATATACTTTTTTTTTTTTTTTGAGATGGAGTCTCTTGCCCAAGCTGGAGTGCAGTGTTTTTAGTACAGACGGGGTTTCACCATGTTAGCCAGCCTGGTCTCAAACTCGTGACCTCAGGTGATCTGCCTGCCTCGGCCTCCCAAAGTGCTGGGATTACAGGCGTGAGCCTCCATGCCCAGGCTTAATCTCCTCTTAGGGCGTTGCCTGAGGACGCTAGTCTGGAGTCTGACTGTGCAGAGAGCTGGCTGAGATGGTCCCATCCCTGACAGCCTGTCCTCCGTCTTTGTCTCAGAACCTTGGGCCAACGGTGGCCACTGCATGTAGCAGTTTAAATATTTAGTAGAGATTTTAGAGTGCTGAGTAATAACTATGAAGTTTTTCAGGATGAAAGAGATAATAGCGATGGCAAGGCTGAGGTGAGATGGGCACCCTGGCACTGGCGGTACGATGTAAATTGATAAACCTTTCATTGAAGGAGGCTTGGAATGACAACAGCCTTAAATCCTTTTAGTCCTTTGGATGCTATAGTCCATACATGGACCACTTCTATGTGTCTGTTCTAGGAAAGTATTTAGGACTGTGGGAAAGAATATTTATCACAAGACAGTTCATCCTCTATATCCATGTTTGTGGATTCAACCAACCATTGGCAGAAAATATTTGAAAACACAATGGATGGTTGACTCTATCCTGAATATGTATAGAATTTTTTCTTGTCATTTTCTAAACAACACGGTCTAACAATCGACATAGTATTTACATTGGATTTGCTATTATAAATAATCTAGAGATGATTTAAAGTCTGAGAGGATGTGCGTAGTGATACAAATACACCGTCTTTAAATTTTTTTTTTTTTTGAGAGCAGAGTCTTGCTGTGTTACCAGGACTGGAGTGCAGTGGCATGATCTTGGCTCACTGCATCCTCTGCCTCTGGGATTCCAGCGATTTTCCTGCCTCAGCCTCCGAAGTAGCTGGGACTACAGGTGTGCATCACCACACCTGGCTCGTTATTGTACTTTTAAGTAGAGGTGTGCATCACCTGGCTAGTTTTTTTTGTTTTGTTTTTTGTTTTTTGTTTTTGTATTTTCACCACGTTAGCCAGGCTGATCTCGAACCCTCTAACCTCAGACAGTTCATCTGGCTAGGCTTCCCAAAGTGTTGGGATTACAGGTGTGAGCCACCGCAACCGGCAAGTACACCATTTTATATCAGGGACTCGAGCATCGGTGGATTTAGGTATCTGGAAGGCTCTGGAACCAGTTCCCCTGGATACGGAGGAATGGCTCTGTTCTTTGCAGTAACAAAAAGCCAGAAATAGCCTAAATGTGGAAAGAATCAGATTTAAAATTTTCTGATCCACAAAATCTCCATTTTGTTTAAAATGTGTGTGTATAGATATCTACCTACCTGCCTCACTCCCTCTCCAGAAAGAAATATATATCGTGTATAAATCTTTATGGTTTTTTTTTTTTTTAAAAGAGATGGGGTCTTTCTACGTTGCACAGGCTGGCCATGAACTTCTGGGCTCAAGTGATCCTCCCATCTCTGGCACACAAGTAGCTGGAAGTACAGGCATGTGCCACCACACCTCGATTATGATGCTGCTGCTGCTTTTTGTTTTTTTGAGTATTTTTCACACTTTTTATAATGATCAAATACAAAAGGTCTTCTTGACATCGTCATAGTTTTCACTCTTTTGCAGTAATCCAGAAAGCCGGTGACATTAAGTAACTTAGAGTTGACAATTTTTCTTTTTAAGCGATAGGGCCTTGCTCTGTTGCTCAGGCTGGATTGCAGTGGTGTGATCACAGCTCACTGTAACCTTGAACTCCTGAGGTCAAGTGATCCTCCCACCTCAGCCTCTTGAGTAGCTCAGACTACAGGCACATAGCACCAAGCCCTATTGTTTTTTTGTAGTAGTGGGAGTCTCACTGCATTACTCAGCTGGTCTTGAACTCATGAGCTCAAGTGATCTTCCTGCCTCAGTTTCCCAAAGTGCTGGGATTATAGGCATGAGCCACCATGCCTGGGAGGTTTACGGTTTTTCTGAGATGCAAGTATGAAGCACATTACAAGATGATAGCCTCTTTTCTGTGGCTTTCAAGAGAACAGAGTTGGTGAGATGCACCTGTGTTTTACGATAGTTCTGTTGCTTTCTGCTGCCTCCAGTAGAAGAAAAGTTCCACTTGAAAAGTAAAACACTTGTGTGTGTATTGAAAAAATACTGGCCACCCCCACAACCCAAACATAACCCTAGGAGCTAGTGCTTATGGGAGAAATGAAGACAACATAGACGTCTAAAAGATAATGGTCCTTAACTAGAAGGTTAAGCATTACAGAAGGAATTCTGTGTTACAGTAGCAGTGTAGAACTTGGGAATTCATAAAGGCCTCTGCACGCAGTCCTTTTAAAAGCCAAAGTTCTTTTGAATTACTTTCATTACTAAAGTAATATAGAAATGCCTACAACAGTGCCTTGAGTTTTTTCTCCTTAGTTGTCTAAATGTGTATGATAATCCATTGCTTAATTTGAATGATTGAGTGGGTGAGGTGTTTTGAATGGCTGAAATTTCCAAGTGTCTATATTCTTCTGTTTTAATTCTGAAGAATTAAACACTTTGATGAAAATATTTTAAATTATATTCTCTTATTTAACAGATCGTGATGCATGTTAGAGACTTGGGAGTATTGACTAATTACAACTCATCCTCATCCTTGTGCATTTCAAATCATTTTCAGAGTAGACTCATGAGTCATTCAGATGGATATAAAAATACATACCTCTGAAGAGCTGACATAGTTGGAGTAGAGAACACGGTCTCAATGGGCAGCCCTATTCAGGATTTCTAATTCTTGCTCCGAAAGCTAGAACTTGGGGTGACTTCTGTGACATTCTCTCACATGCAGTGGGGCTGGTGTTCACCCTGTGGGTGGCAGTGCCAGAGGGAGAAGCCTTAAGCACCTTCCTACCTGTGGAAGAACTGAGGCAGGGAGTGGACAGAGAGCTGGAAGTATATTATTGTTTTCCTGGGTGCTCCAGGGAGCTGATGGTCCCTTTAAAAAGCATGAAAAGAAAGGGAATGAAGATACTCTCTCATTTCAGCTTTTCTTGATACTTTGGGCTTTTACTCTGAATATTAACTATCATACTTGATTGGCACATTGTTCTCTTAGGAGGTGTTGTGTTAGGTGAGGTTGTTGACCCTGTATCAGAAAGCTCCAGACTGCTGAGCTTTTACGAGTAGTTTATTTCCTACTGTTATTTCTGAGTTACTCCTGACTCTGCTTTGAGCTCTCAGTGGCTTCTAGTGAACCGTTTACTGTAAACAAGGCACAAGCTTGTCCCAAAAAAAAGTCAAATTAGCTCAGTTTTACACACAAAACTCAGTGGACACTGATGTGAGATCATATCCATGCGTTGACACTTTGCCAGCATACAGCAAACTTCAGAGGGCACCAGCCACGCCAACCCACAGGTGACACTGATATTTCTGAAATCAAAGCTGTGTTCCAAATAACAAAGTTTACAGTGAAATTCCAACAACTAACTTAGAGTCGGTTGAAAATTCATTAAGTCAAAAAACACTGTATTAAATAGATGTACAGGACCAAGCACCATGCTAGGTACCATGGACAGAGACGTGACCCCATTGCTTATGGAATGTTTGTTCGCCTGAGGCAGGAGACACAGAAGTGAATGCAGAGCGCTGCTACGCTGCTGTCGGTATTGGAAGGCACTGGGCACAGCTCATGTCCACTATCAAATGTTTGCCTGAACTCAGGTACTGGGGTCAGGACACAATCACCTGCCCATGTTTTGTGGGCCCCAGCTTGTCTGCAGTTCTTGGAGTTCTGCAGCATTTGTGCCCCGAGCTAAAGTCCCATTGGACTTGGTGTTACCTGTGGGAGCACATGGAAGCCGCCTCTGCTGTAGACCAGGGAGGTTAGGAACGGCTTCCCAGAGGAGGGCACACCTGAGCCAAATTCTGCTGGATGAGTAGGAGTGGCCAGCAGAGGGATGTGGGCAGGGCAGCAGGAAGGGTGTGTGCTTCTATTCCAGGCAGAGAGCACGTCATGTCCAAAGGCCCAAATTTAAGACAGAATGGGCTGCGGTTTCAGCTTCTTACGGTGAAGCATAGGTAGAAGAGTTAGTGGTGCTAGGTCCCCAAGTGGGAGTCAGATTCCATAAGGCCCTGTGAGGAGTTTGGCCTCCATCCTGAGTCTGCTTGTGTTTGGACGTGTCAGTCATGGGGGTGACCTAGGCAGTGTGTGACCTGAGAAAATAAAAGGATGGGTGTGTGGGAACCATATGATGGGGATAAGACTGGAAGGAAGAATACCTGTCTGGAGGGAAATCGCTGAACGTCTCTTGTGTTTGTGCTGTGGTGTCCAAGCTGGTTGTACCTCCCTAACTGCTGGAATTGACCAGCACTGAAACGGACTGTGCGGTCCGACCCTGCGTGATCAGGGTCACTTGGGAGTGAGATACTGTTCTGTGTTCTGTAATGCCTTTGTTTTTGTGAGGCCAGCAGGAACTGTGGTTCCTTTCAGATGACGTGTCTAAGATGGCATTCCTGACCGTGACCCTGCACCAAGGCGGAGCCACTCGGATGTACGCGCTCACAGCCGACGCACAGCCCTCTCTGCTCAGCACCTTCAGTGGAGACCGCCGCTTCTCTCGATTTGGTGGTGTTCTGCACTTGAGTGACCTGGATGACGATGGCTTAGGTAAGACAGGAACAGGACCTGTTGCCAAGGAATGAGTCCCTTTGCCCAGAGGACCAATCTCCTAATTGGATCATCTGGGCTCTGCCCTTAAAAGTGACAGCCCAGTGGCCCAAGGACCTTTAGATAGATCTTGAATCAGGTGAGATGAGAGGGAGTTGCACTCCTTCAAGGTGATGAGAATCACCTGTGGTAATTGCTATTGATGAATGAAGTAGGGAACAGGCTTTTGCCAGGATGAAATCAGGGCAAACTAAAGGAAACCCTAATATTATTTGCACGAGGTTGGGTTAGGATCCAGTAGTGGAACAAGGAAAGGGTTGACAGGGGAAGACCCTTCCTTCTGTGGGCTTTTGTTGTTTACAGATGAAATCATCATGGCAGCCCCCCTGAGGATAGCAGATGTAACCTCTGGACTGCTTGGGGGAGAAGATGGCCGAGTTTATGTATATAGTGGCAAAGAGACCACCCTTGGTGATGTGACAGGCAAATGCAAATCGTGGATCACTCCATGTCCAGAAGAAAAGGTAAAGTGTTGTCCACAATTGATACCTTAGTGGGAAAGGATCGCTAGTTGCCGATGCCTTGTTAACTCAGGTCCATTATAAAATGCTTACCTGCATTCAGAGGTCCTGGGGTCAGGACACCATCACCTGCCCATATTTTGTGGGCCGCAGCTGCCTGTACTTCTTACAGTTCTGCAATGTTTGTCCGCAGAGCTACAGTCTCACTAGACTTGGCGTTGTGTAGGTCCCTGGTCACAGCCTGCCACTGCTTGGTTAGGTGTGCAGAACACAGAAGAAAGAAAACAGGCCATGGCCACTGGAGTTTTTCTTTAAAATAGAGACAGGGTCCTCTTCCACTGCCCAGGCAGGAGTGCAGAGGTGCAGTCATGGCGCACTGCAGCCTTGAACTCCTGAGCTCAGGTGATTCTCTTGCGTGAGACTCGTGAGTAGCTAGGACTACACACATGTGCCACCACACCTGGCTGATCTTTTTATATTTTGCAGAGATGGGGCCTCACTATGTTGCCCAGACTGGTATTGAACTCTTGGGCTTAAGCAATCCTTCCACCTGGCCTCCCAAAGTGCTGGGATGACAGGCAAAAGCCACCATGCCCGGCCCGTCACTGGAGTTGCATTACAGCTTTATCTATTTTGCTTTTTGTTTCATTTCTTTGTTCTTTTTTTGGGTGAGTTTCCTTAAGACACATTTCCTGGGCCTAAAACGTTTGTTCATTATTTGACTTTTTTTTTTTTTTTTTTGAAACAGAGTCTGGCTCTGTTGCCCAGGCTGGAGTGCAGTGGCGCGGTCTCAGCTCACTGCAACCCCCACCTCCCAGATTCAAGCCATTCTTCTGCCTCAGCCTCCTGAGTAGCTGGGACTACAGGCACATGCCAACATGCCCGGCTAATTTCTTGTACTTTTATCACAGACAGGGTTTCACCATGTTGCCCAGGCTGGGATTACAACCCAAAGTGCTGGGATTATAGGAATGAGCCACTGTGTCCGGCTTATTTTTAAATATTTAAATATTTTTTTAAATTGCAAAATTATCTTGCTGTAAGCCTTAATAAAAAGTCTAAGAGAGAGAAAAGGATATGAAAACAAAATAAATTGCAAAGTTAGCAAAAATTTACCATGAAAATTTTAGAAAATACAAAAATGTACGAAGACAGTTAAAAATTATGTACCTAAAATTCCATTCTGCAGAGCTAATAACCTGTTTACCTTTAGAGTGGATCCTGCTAGTATTTTTCCTGTGAATTTAATTACTACCACTTATTGTGCATTTAGTATGTATATGCTAAGAACTATGTATCATTTAATCCGTATATAAGCTATAAAATTAACATTATGCCCATTTTCAGATTTAAAAAATTAAAATCTCAGGGGAATGTGGTGGCTCACACCTGTAATCCCAAGCACTCTGAGATGCTGAGGCAGGAGGATCCCTTGAGCTCAGGAGTTCAGGACCAGCCTAGGAAACACAGGGAGACCCTGTCTTAAAACAAGAAAATTAAAGATCAGAGAGGAACTTTATTCAAGTTTCCACTGCCAGGAAGGATGTGGCACACAGGGATTTGAACCAAGATCTGATTGTAAAGCCTGCTCTTAAGTATTACACTATGTCTTGGATATTTTGGTTAAGAATTGTGATCCTATTGTGTATAATTCGTGCATAATATTATAACCTGATTTTTTTTTTTTTTAGACGCGAGTTTCACTCTTGTTATCCAGGCTGGAGTGCAATGGTGCGATCTCAGCTCACCGCAACCTCCACCTTCTGGGTTCAAGCAATTCTCCTGCCTCAGCCTCCTCCTGAGTAGCTGGGATTACAGGCACGCACCACCATGCCCAGCTAATTTTTGTATTTTTAGTAGAGGTGGGGTTTCACCATGTTGCCCAGGATGGT
Organism: Saguinus oedipus; assembly: GCA_031835075.1. Taxonomy (NCBI): domain Eukaryota; kingdom Metazoa; phylum Chordata; class Mammalia; order Primates; family Cebidae; genus Saguinus; species Saguinus oedipus. The sequence goes on along the minus strand of CM063172.1, from coordinate 3,423,008 downwards.
CTCATGACCTCGTGATCCACCTGCCTCAGCCTCCCAAAGTGCTGGGATTACAGGCTTGAGCCACCGCGCCCGGCCTATTTTTTTTTTTTGAATCGAGTCTTGGCTCTGTCATCCAGCCTGGAGTGCAGTGGCATCATTTCAGCTCACTACAACCTCCGCCTCCCAGGTTCAAGTGATTCTCCTGCCTCAGCTTCCTGAGTAGCTGGGACTACACGTACACAGCATCATACCCAGATAATTTCTGTACTTTTAGTAGAGATAGTGTTTCATCATGTTGGCCATGCTGGGTCTCAAACTCCTGACCTCAAGTGATCCACCTGCCTCGGCCTCCCAAACAGCTGCAGTTACAGGCCTGAGCCACCATGCCCTGCCTTGATTTTTTTTTTTTTTTTTTTTTTTTGAGATGGAGTTTTGCTCTTGTTACCCAGGCTGGAGTGCAATGGCGCGTTCTCGGCTCACTGCAACCTCTGCCTCCTGGGTTCAGGCAATTCTCCTGCCTCAGCCTCCTGAGTAGCTGGGATTACAGGCACGCGCCACCTTGCCCAGCTAATTTTTTGTATCTTTAATAGAGACGGGGTTTCACGATGTTGACCAGGATGGTCTCGATATCTTGACCTCGTGATCCACCCGCCTCGGCCTCCCAAAGTGCTGGGATTACAGGCTTGAGCCACCGCGCCCGGCCGATTTTTTTTTTTTTAACCTAACAATATACCAAGAACATTTTCTTACATTACCTGATAATCTTCTATATTCTATTTATTTGCTGATGAGTATTTTATCTACAGATAAACCACACTTTATCCATTATTTAAGTAGCTATTATTAATCAGTTGTGCCATTTCTAATACTTTTTAAAATAATAAGGTGAATAGTCACATAAACATTTCATACATCTGGTTATTTTTATGACCTATATTTCTATAAGTAGAATTTTTGAGGTTAAAGAGCATACAGATTTGTAAGCTATTCAAGAAATGTAGAAATGAGGCTAGGAGCGGTGGCTCACTCCTGTAATCCCAGCACTTTGGGAGGCCAAGGTGGGTGGATCACCTGAGGTCAGGAGTTAGAGACCAGCCTGGCCAACATGGCGAAATCCTGTCTCTACTAAAAATACAAAAAAAAAAAAAAAAAAAAAAACCAGCGTGGTGTTGAGCACCTGTAATTCCATCTACTCAGAAGGCTGAGACAGGAGACTTGCTTGAACTGGGAGGCAGAGGTTGCAGTGAGCTGAGATTGTGCCACTGCACTCCCGCCTGGGTGACAGAGCAAGACTCCATCTCCAAAACAAAACAAAACAAATGAAATGTAGAAATGAGAGTATAAGGGTATAATGAAAATTGGTTTTAAAAAGCCACACAAACGTAGTAATGTTGGCTCTCTTCTCATTTTTTTTCCCTTCAGGCCCAATATGTATTGATTTCTCCCGAAGTAAGTATCTCTTGAAGGACTAAAGAAAAGTTACCAAAAAAAACAAAAATGCCCTTCAGCTTTAACGTATTATGCTGTGTTAACTGAGTGTGTTTTACAGGCCAGCTCAAGGTTTGGGAGCTCTCTGATCACCGTGAGGTCCAAAGCAAAGGTGAGCCCAATGACTGCACTTCACTGATGTTTATGTTAGTGCAGAGGGTGGGATTTGCTGGTCTCACCTTTAGGTTTAGTTCAGATTTTAGTTGTATTTGAAAAGGAGAACAACACACAAAAAGAAAGCAACATTCACGTAGAATCCCATCACTTTCTTGGTGTAAAGTTTCCCTTTTTATTCTTATTTTGTCCTCTAAGCAGGGACCAACTCCTCTGCCACCTAGTTTTGTAAATCCATGAACTGAAAACATCAGCTCATGTTGAGATGGCTGAAAAGAAACCAGAACAGAGTATTTGGTGATGTGTGAAGTTTCAGTGCTGTTTACATGTCAGTGCCCATGCCGTTGTAGTGGAACACAGCGGGCTCCTTTGCTGTGGACTGCCCATGGCTGCTGTCGCACTGCAATGGCAGAACTGACTGGCTGCTTCGGAGACGGATGCCCCACAAAGGCTAACGTCTTTATTATCTGGCCTGTTCCCCAAAATTGTTTGCTGGCCCTTGCCCTAGAGGATAACCATTGTTAATAGTTGGCTGTTTTCTCCCAGACTTTCAGTTTTTATTTATTTTTTTACATAGAACGTTGCCCCGTTGCCCAGGCCGGAGTGTAGTGATGCAAATTCGGCTCACTGCAACCTCCACCTCCCCAGTTCAAGCGATTTTCCAGCCTCAGCCCCCTGAATAGCTGGGATTACAGGTGTCCACCACCATGCCTAAATTTTTTTTTTCAAATTTTTTGTAGAGAAGGGGTTTTGCCTTGTTGTCCAATCTGGTCTCAAACTCCTTCCTGGCCTCAAGTGAGGTGCCCGCCTCAGCCTTCCAAAGTGCTGGGATTACAGGCATGTGCCACCACACTGAGCCCAGAGTTTTTCTATGACTTTAGAGACACACACACATACACACACACACACACACAAACTTTTTTTAGTGAAGGTCTGGCTCTGACAGGGTTTCACCACGTTGACCACGCTCGTCTTGAACTCCTGGGCTCAAGTGATCCACAAGTCTTGCCCCCCCCCATTTTTGGGGGGCTATTTCAAGCAATTCCATAGTGAGCATTCTTGTACCTATTTATAATTGAGCAAATATCCCACAGGTGAGAATCTTAAAAGTAGGATTGCTAGATTAAAAGTATACACATTATAAATTTCGATATGGTGGGTTAACAAGTTTGACCTTGGCTGGGCATGGTGGCTCACACCTATAATCCCAGCACTTTGGGAGGCTGAGGCAGGTAGACCACCTGAGGTTAGGAATTCAAGGCCAGCCTGGCTAACGTGATAAAACTAAGGTTTTTATCTACTTTATCTCTACTAAAAATACAAAAAATAGCTGGGCATGGTGGTGCAGACCTTTAGTCCCAGCTACTCGGGAAGGTGAGGCAGGAGAATCACTTGAACCCGGGAGGTGGAGGCTGCAGTGAGCCGCATCATGCCACTGCACTCCAGTAAAACAAAAAAAAAAAGTTTAACCTTAAAATATACCTCTAAAGCACCGATTGCATTCATCCATTTATTTTAGGTTATGACACTGTGTAGAGCTGTGCTAGGCTCAAGAGACAGCAAAGTCCCTGTTGTTGAAAATAAGATTTATATACATGGAAAGTCAGAGTTTTATTGCTATAGGGTTAAATGCTAATGAATGGTATGAAGAATGAGTCTTAACCGTGGGTTGAAGGGCTGGGGAAGGCTTCACAGATTAGACTTGGTAAGTGCTGTGAACCAGGCTCCTGCTGACCAGTGTGGAAGGTGGAAGGAGGAAATCGGGAAAAATTGTGGTGAAACCGCTCTGTAGAGGCCAACAATTTAAGTGACCCATTTATAGGGCGGTCTAAAAATGTAGGATTAACCACACAACAAAAAGATGGTTAATAGTTTTAGAAGATTCTTGAAAGATCTGACCACAGGAAGCCTCACAAGCTTGGCTTATATTTAAAATTTTATTCATTTAAAAATTAGGTATCAAAAACCCCATGTATTATAAAACTATACATATATTAACTATAACTTGAATCAATTGAAAGTAGTGGTATATATAGATTATCCAAAAGTAATTTATATTTGATTCCCATTTTTTTCTTCAGAGATGAAGTTTCACGTTTTGCCCAGGCTGGAGTGCAATGGTGCGACCTCAGCTCACTGCAACCTCCGCCTCCTGGGTTCAGGTGATTCTCCTGCCTCAGCCTCCTGAGTACCTGGGACTACAGGTACCCACTAACACGCCCAACTCAGTTTTACATTTTTAGTAGAGACAGGGTTTCACCATATTGGTCAGGCTGGTCTGAAACCTCCTGACCTCAGGTGATCCACCTGCCCTGACCTCCCAAAGTGCTGGGATTATAGGCATAAGCCACCGCACCTGGTCATTTGATTACTTTTTATAAAACGCTGAAAATGCACCTTCCTAATTATTGTTCACCTGGGTTGGTGTTAAAATAACTTTACTTTTCCAGCACATACTTGAGCTTTGGGGGCATTGAGCTCTCTGGGTATAACGGTAAATCAGATGTTATGTTTCCAAAATGGGCATTGGCAATCAGAGGATGATCAGAGTGGCCTTTTGCTGAGATTTGGGTACAAATTATGTTTCTATGGCATAAGCGCATTCGGTAATGAAGTTGGTCATAGCAAACTAGAATCAGGATTCAGCATCTCCTTAAGTAGTGCTGTCACCGTCTCTGTATTTCTGAAACTTCTCATGGGGCTGCCTTCCATCAGCTCAGCAGCCTCAACAGAGCAGTAACTGAGTTTATAATGAGTAGTGTTATATCAAGCACCTGTGAGACAAACCTGGGACATGGTCCCAGCCCCAGGTGCTTGGAGTCTAGGTGGGAAAATACAACGGACCCATATATCATCCAGGTCAACATATGATGACCAACAGCCAAAGGAGGTCAGCCAGCAACTGCAGTGGAAGTCTCTGCTGGTGGAGTCAGGGAAGGGCCTGCAGAGGTCACGGGCCTGGAGCTACGTCTGGAAAGATGACTAGACTCTGGCAAGAAAGAGAGAAGCCGAAATTTAGCAAATTTAGTGAGTAATTCTATAAATCAGGGAAGAGGGAGAAGAAATTACCATTTGATTCACTTTTCTTTTTTTTTTTTGAGACAGAGTTTTGCTCGTTACCCAGGCTGGAGTGCAATGGTGCGATCTCGGCTCACCACAACCTCCGCCTCCCGGGTTCAGGCAATTCTCCTGCCTCAGCCTCCCGAGTAGCTGGGATTACAGGCACGCGCCACCATGCCCAGCTAATTTTTTGTATCTTTAGTAGAGACGGGGTTTCACCATGTTGACCAGGATGGTCTCGGTCTCTTGACCTCGTGATCCACCCACCTCAGCCTCCCAAAGTGCTGGGATTATAGGCGTGAGCCACCATGCCCAGCCTCAATTTTTTTCTATTTTTTTTTTTTCTATTTTTTTTGAGACGCAGTCTCACTCTCTTGCCAGGCTGAAATACAGTGGTGCAATCTCACCGCAACCTCCGCATCCCGGGTTCAAGCGATTCTCTTGCCTCAGCCTCCAGAGAAGCTGGGACTACAGGGGCACTCCACCATGCCCAGCTAATTTTTGTATTTTTAGTTAGAGACAGGGTTTTACCATGTTGGCCAGGATAGTCTTGATCTCCTGACCACGTGATCCACCCGCCTGGGCCTCCCAAAGTGCTGAGATTACAGGCGTGTAATCCCAGCTACTCGAGAGACTGAGACATGAGAGAATCGCTTGAACCTAGGGAGGAGAGGTTGCAGTGAGCTGAGATTGCGCCACTGCACTCCAGTCTGGGTGACAAAGCGAGACTCTGTCTCAAAATGTTTTAAAAACTTGTAGCAGGTTTTGAAGGCAATTCTGAACGATGGGCCCTAAAATGTTTTAACCAGCAGGTTGAGTGGGAGGTACACTCAGTACTTTGACAAAGCCAACTTCTGGGGGAGTCCTTATTATTCAAGGTATGTTTTCTACATTGTACCAGAACTAAGCATGCGCGGCCATACTTTGGCCTTAGGATTTCTGTGCCAGAATAGAGATTGGGGTGAGCGTCCTCTGCTGTGGTTTTCAGAACCTACAGACCTGAGAAAGCGGTATGTAAACAAAGGCAAAGTGACATGAGTTCGAGCCAGGGAACCGGCCGGTGTCTTCCTCATCTTTCTAGAGTATGGCGTGACGCCTGGACTACACAGTAGGAACTCAACAGATGTTAAGAATGGCCCTGAATTCTGTCTATATTGTGTCTCTTCCAGAACCAAGTCGTCGTTGCTGCTGGAAGGAGTTCTTTGGGAGCCCGACTCTCTGGGGCACTTCATGTCTACAGCCTTGGCTCAGACTGAAGATTTCACTGCGTCTCTCCACCCTGCCCCTGCTCTCATGCTGAATCACATCCATGGTGAGCATTTTGATGGACAAAGTGGCACATCCAGTGGACCTATGGTAGATCCTGATAGACGTGGGGCTCCTGGGGGTAGAAACACAAACCAGCAGCCACACCCTCTGCAAAGAAATCTGATACAATTGTATGGCTGCACCAGGCGTATGTGAAATAGCAGACACTCGGCTTAGGCATATCCCTTCCACAGTTTACTTCCTTGCTCCCTTTGCATCTAAGCCTTTCTTCTTTCCTAACTTACTGCCTGTAGTGAGACCTGCTGTACGACCTGTTTCTTCTTCCTCTTGAATGTCTCTGCAGTGCCCGGAAAGGTCCCTCTGTGGTTATGTTAGAACCATCTCTGTACCCAATTCCTCCTAAAAACATCCTTCTTTAAGAAAGAATTGTGCAGCTGTAAAAAAAAGATCATGCCCCTTGCAGGGACGTGGATGGAGCTGTAGGCCATTATCCTTCACAAACTGATGCAGGAACAGAAAGCCAAATACGCATGTTCTCACTTGTAAGTGGGAGCCAGCTGAGAACACATGCACACATGGAGGGAAGCAGCACACACCGGGGCCTGTGAGGGTGGAAGGTGGGAGGAGAGGATCAGGAAAAATCACAAATGGGTACTGAGCACCGTGGAATAATCTGTGTACCAAACCCATGCCACACCTTTCTGTATGTAATAAACATGCAGTTCCTGCACATGGACCCCTGAATTTAAAAGAACGGGTTGGTGGCACCTTCCCAGTAGTGTAACGGAAAGCACGGTACACAGAAAACCAAAAACTGAGGGAGGAGAAACAGTAACGAGAAGAGCACGGGGCTGAGGGATGACCTCACCTTCCAAATCACGTGTGTGTGACTTGGTCCCTTTTAACTTTTAGGTTCAGGGGCACGTGTGAAGGTTTATCTTTGTTGCTGTTCCCCATCCTCCCACCCTCCCCCCTCAACTCGACCCCTGTGTCGTTCACTTTGTGTTCCTAAGTTATTACAAGTTAGATTCCACTTGGGAGAACATGCTCTATTTGGTTTTCTGTTAGTTTGCCAAGAATGACAGTCCCCCTGCCCTTTTTTTTGAGACAGTCTTGCTCTGTCTCCCAGGCTGCTGCAGTGCAGTGGCACACTCACTGCAACCCCCACCTCCCAGGTTCAAATGATTCTTTTGCCTCAGCCTCCTGCGTAGCTGGGATTACAGGAGCCGGCCACCACGCCTGGCTAATTTTTGTATTTTTAGTAGAGTTGGGGCTTCACCATGTTGGCCAGGCTGGTCTCGAACTCCTGACCTCAGGTGATCCACCTGCCTTGGCCTCCCAAAGTGCTGTGATTATAGGCATTAGCCACTGCACCCGGCCAATAATTCTTTCTTAATGAGGATTAATATCTTTTCAGTGTTCATACAGTGAAGGACAAAATATAAAAACTAAGACTTTATCACTCGTCTGTACCCTCCAATGTTTTTGTAGCGTTGGCTGTTCTAATGCCAGAAGAGCCTAGTGACACTGCTAGTTTTAAGCCATCTCACGGGAAGCCTTTGTCACATTAGATTACAAGTTGTGCCAAAAGAACCAGAGGAACAAGATGTGGCCTGAGCCCCAGGCTAGTCTAAGGGACAGAGGAAACCAGGCCTTGTACTCACTTGTTCCTGGGCTGTTTTTTCAAGGATGGATTTCTTTTGCCGGTAGTGCAGTGTGGCACACTTAAAGGCAAAGGAATGTATCAGAGGTTTTCAGTTTCACTAGTAACATTAGCAGGCATTATCTGTAAACAGCAATTAGTTTATTTTGTGTTAAATTGGGAAGAACCTCTTTCTTCTGCCGCTGGTGAAATGATACTAAAAGCAAGAGAAAATAACAAGTGGGAAGAGCCCTTCTCCGCCTCTCTCAAGGCAGAGTAGAGATTGGTGAAGAGGGGACAGGAAGAGGAATCCATCTGAAGATTGGAAGGTTAACATCATCAGCAGGCACATCCCTAGAGAGCGTTTCCCGGTCACTCCCGGGATGACCTCATTTGTCTTAGAGGTACATTTGCTAGGTGTACAGTAACCTATGGCACAGCAAAAGCACAAGGAAGCACCATTTGGTTTCATTTAGGTACAATTACTGGTAGCAAAACCTATCTGAAGAATTACTTTTAATTAAAAGGAGGTTATTTTTAGGGGACCAGGGATTACTTAGCTGTATTCACTGATGAGTTGAGCAGTTTGGTAGAGGAGATGCTGATGACCTCTGACACTTGAGTAGAGGTATGTTTTTCTCAGTACTGGATCTTTTCATTAGACGGATGCATTTATGTAAAGTGTCAGTGTTTTCATGCTTCACTAAATGATCAGGCCTGTGTTTAAACATTATTTACCTCACTCATTATTTCCCTTTCTCAGTGCCTGAACACACCCAATAGCAAGCACCAGGTAGAGGCTAAGACCCACAAAAATGGAAACATCCTTCAAGTTTATAGGACATTTAACCATACTAACCCCACTGTCAAAAACAATGTAAACTATACTCCTACTGTAAAAGGTCAACTTATATGGCAAATAGGTAAGAAACCTGGCAGAGAGGAACAAATTAATACATGGCAGTCTAATATATTATCCTGAAACGCAGATTAACTTTTCATTCCACTAGGTATTAACTGTAGTTCTAAGCACTGATTCTGCTTAACCACAATGGAAAGACCTTTAGTTGTGGGTTGTAATTTCTCATTAACAGAAACCTGAAGTTTTATAACCGTTTAACTAAAATTTATCTTTATTTCAAGATATCAGATGACATTGACATACCTGCATTTTCTATCTGTATATGTAACGACTTTCTTCAAGGCTTGAAGATCAGGATTGTTTTATGCCTTTGTATCACGGACCTAGGAGACCCCAATTATTTGAAGATGGGATGGGGACAAAACTTGGGTCCCTGTAGTCCCTACTCCGTGCACCATCCATTAGATGACCTCTGTAGGTATCACTAAGTAATGACAGTGAGTCGTAAGTCGAAAGTGCAACTCTAATATTGCAATTCCAAAAAAATAAAGCTGTATACAATTCTGGGAATAACTCACCAAAATAAATAGCTTTTTAATACAAAATTGGTTAGTGCTGCTTTATCCGTCTGTGTTCATGAAGAATAAAATGTTAATAGCATCCTCAAATGACACCTGTTGTGCCCACATGTTTCGGGGCCTTCCAAAGAGAGCATCACACCTTACACCTGACATGTTCGACAGGGGATATGACTGCTTACTCACAAAACCGAGTTTGGTATGTATTTTCAAACAGTACTTAATGTACTCAGTCCATTTTAGTTCAAAATTCAAAACCAAGGAACTTCATATATTTTTGGCATAAGCTGATTTATTTGTGAGACCTTTAAGAAGCATCCTGCAATCACCAAAGTGGAACTAGTTAATATTTTGAACTCATACTTGATTTAGCCACCTTCAGGAATTCTGAAAACTACCAGCAACTTCCCTTTATCAGACTTAGGAGGTAGTTACATTATTTTTCCTTTTACTGACATGTTCATCAGAAAATTTTACCCATGCTCAAAAACAAACTCCGTAAAACTGCAAGGAAAAATGACCAAAATTCTATCTTACGCCTAATCTTGGTCAAATCAAACTTTTATTATTTTATAGTGAAAAGACCCAAAATAGCAGCGGTGTGCTCTGAGGTGTGTCAAAAGGGTACCCTGTGACATCTAAGTCTTATCAAATAAAATCTTAAAAATCCTAAGTCCGAACACTAGAGGGTGCTGTAGGTTCACATTCCAACAGCCACGCCATGACTTGTGTTCCTGACCTTGGTGAACAGGGGCTGCTCCATGCTCCGAGTCTTGCCAAGGCTGTTCCATTCTGTTCTCCAGCTGCCCTCTAATGGCGTCCCATGACCACACGCAGGAGTGGGGAAACCTTCCTTGTACTTGATCTGTTTTCTTCCAAATCATCTACTGTAGTAACATTCTTACTATCACCAAACCACCTGAAAAATGGACTGCTAAACTTCCTCATATGATACAACATTAGGGTGATCATGCACCCTCAATATCATCAGGGTGAGCATATTTATTCGGTTATTACATTTGCAGCACAAGGGCTGCTCTGGACACTCTAGAATCTTCCATGCATACTACTTGGGGAGTCTTAACTAATGTTCTAGTGCATAACTGTACTTAACCTCCAGAAAATACTGCATATAAAGAGGGCAATAAACATTTTTACTTTTGGGGCAGGGCAGGGGTGGTATCTAAAAATCGGTAAACGGACACAGAAGCTACAGAACAGTAACAGAATGGAAGTAATTCCTTTCAACTTTGCTTCCAAAGGCTCTAATTACTGAGAGCAAAGAAAACTAGTCTCGGGTTGAGGAAGTGAAATCTTGATTAGGAATCCTTACAGTGCTGAAATTAAATTATTTCTTAATTCACCTTAAATAAAAACGGGTGGCAAGTACAAGAAAATAAGGTGATGTTAAAGTCTGGTTTTTAAAGCTCAAACTTCCAGAGTTTAAGGTTAATACACAGAGTGCTAGTTTTTTTAGTCACCTGAGAATCAGGAAATTCACACGAACGTAATTCCCTATGCTGACAAAGAACTACAGCTACCTATAGGCTTACCAAGTTCCTGCGCCTCTTTCAGCAAGAAATTGCACTTTTCTTGATAGGTATAAATTATGTATAAATAAAATCTACGCAACTGTCCTTGTATTGCTGCATATCAAATCTATAAAAACAGCATTTAAAGTTTGTAGGAAACAGAATTTTGGCCTTTCACAAAGCAAATACTTTGTTTCTTTAACTCAGAATTCTGGAAATGCAATCAAGTTGTGGTATTGCGACTGCCAAAAGATTTTTGTCTTCCAACAATTTTGTTCAAGTGTCTGACTCTATAAATGAAAATCATAAAAGAGTACCAGAAGTTTCCTGTGACTACCATAAAGGACTTGAGGATCCACAGGGCTGCTGCTAACGGTTCGTTAGGATGCTCCTTCCCGATCCCAGTCCATCCAGTCTGAGGCTGTTTTTCAATTCCATGCTTCTATCTGCCAGAAGAGTCTTTTTAGAAAAAGAGGCCATCTAAATAAAGCAGAAACGTTAATTTTAGTTTGTGTCATTTAAAAAAAAAGCCACTAATAAAATGCTATGTAACTACTTAGTGAACAAAGGACGAAAGCAGTATCAGTGTCTTCAGTGGAGTCACTTGAAGTACAAAGAAAATGCAGGTGAATTTTCTCTTCTTGCGAGAACATTATAAATGTTTCCTACATTTTGATTTGGTTATGACAAAACCTTATACCAGAATTACTAACATGTTTAAATATGTTTTTCAGAGAATTCTAAACAAATTCTAACTATTTACTGTGTTAGGCAGTGTGCCAATAAGTGCTTTATACATATTACCTCATTTGATTCTCCCCATAACCCTACGAAGCACATAATACTGACTTAACTGACAGACAGGGAAACTGAAAGAGATCTGAGAAAGTAAATAACTCGCAAGGTCCGGAGTGCCTGTGACAACTTAACCCAGGTGGTCTGATGTCGGGGCCCGTGGCCATAACCCTTCCACAGGACTGCCGTGAACCATGTCCTTCATACCGTAGGAGGCAGCGGAGCTTCTAGCTGTCGTCCAAGGAATGAAAGCAGGCGCCTCCAGATGAGGCCACTTCCCATAAACATAATTCCTGTAATCAGCCAAAAAATTCTATGGTCCTAAAAGAGAACAGAGGGCTCATTTCAATCACAAAATGCTAGGCTCCTTAGAGATAAGATTCTCTGAACTGTTACTGGCCCAGAGTTTGAAAGCCTTATGTTACTTGTACAGCTATTTCCTGTAGAAAAAAAAACTAAGAAACAAGTGCCTTAGTAGCACCCAGAGAATAAATCAGGAGAAAATCACGATTTGAAAGGTTTTAAATATTTTTACAATCTCTGTAAGCCAAATGTACTGCTTTGCATTTGTGTTTCTTTCCAATCTTTGTTTACATGCATACAAATCTTAATCGTCATCATGCTGGAGGACAAGCAATTTAAGGTCTTTGCTTACAGCCACAGTTCTTAAACTGTGAGCTCTGGGCACCATAGCATCTTAGAATATTTTAAAGTTTCAAGGGAAATAAACACAAAAGGATTGTAACATAAAAGACGCTATTTGTCTAGGGATACTGTGAAAAATTACTAAGACACCAGGGGCATCATGATCCAAGAAAGTTTGGGAACCTCAGACTTCAAAAACATTCCTCAGCATCATTTTCAGAATGGTAATACTTGCAGCACACTGTTTTCAGTTAATGTACAGAATCACATAATTTAATCTCTCAAAAGGAAGGAGTTCCATTCACAGATATGCTATTGGTTATCATCCATGACTTGGTTGGCTCCAGTGATTGAGAGCTCACTGTTACACAACTGATCAGCTATCACTGATGGAAATGCATGTCATTTATTGAGCAGAAATGTCTCGTTTTTTGTTGAGATGGAGTCTGTCTCTTCCCCCAGGCTGCAGTGCAGTGGCACAATCTTGGCTCACTGCAACCTCCATCTCCCAGATTCAAGCGATTCTCGTGTCTCAGCCACCCCTGTAGCTGGCATTACAGGTGTGCGCCACCACTCCCAGCTAATTTTTATATTTTTAGTAAAGACGGGGTTTCACCATGTTGATCAGGCTAGTCTTGAACTCCTGGCCTAAAGTGATCCGCCCACCTCAGCCTCCCCAAGTGCTGGGATTATAGGTGTGAACCATTGCCCACAGCCTTATATACAATATGTGCTTCAAGATTTTCTTTGTGGTAAAAAGCACTACTGAGACAAATGGTAAAATCTGAGTAGTGTCTGTAGATTGGAAAATACTTGAGTATTCTTGACTTTGATAACTGCACTGTGGTTATAAGAAAGAATGTCCATGTTTTAGTAAATACATATTAAGACATTTAGGAGTAAAGGAACATCACATTTGTTCTTATTTTTAAATAATTTAGAAAACAAAGTGTGTCTAGCAAATAAATAATAAAGCAAATGTGATAAAATATTGATGTCTGGAATCTGGTTTAAGAATATATGGGAATTCTTTGACTATCCTTGAAACTTTTCCAGAAGTCTGAAATTATCTTTAAGTGTTTTTTTTTCTCTCAGATTCGCCATTTTAAATAATTTTAACTATATCGAAATAAAGACATTTGACATCCATGGATTTAATGAATATTTCAACTACTCTTCAGGACACCTACAAAGAGATGCAGTTGTTCATTCTGATACGGCATTGATCTGAATCTTGTTCGGCTCACTACTGAGCATGCTTAGCTCACTACCACCTGGCCAGTCGTACCTCATTACAAATGGGCTGTGCTGTACCTAGGATCGCACATACTAAAGCCACAAGAAAGGAATTGGAAAAATCTTCCCTTTTAAAATTTTTTTGAAAAGTAGGCAATTAAGTGAGAGAAAGCATCAAAGTATAAAATGGAGTTGCCTTTTCTTTAAAATTATCTGGGGAAAAAACAGGGACTTGTACACAAAGTCCTACAGTCACATTTAGGGAATCTGTAAAGCTCTTTGGATTTAAGATCTTTTGAGAACGTCAGTGGTTGGACTATGTTGCACAACATACTCTGCTTGCTTCTGAACTTTCCAATGATCTAGATTTGGATTCAAACCTCCAGTGGCTTCCTATCGCACTTAAAAATCCAAACCGCTACCACGCTTGACATAACTGACATGACCATACTTGTCTGTATTTGGGACCTCATTTTCCATCACTCCACCTGACTCATGCTCTTCTAATTGTTCCAGCCTTCCTGCTGTTTCATGAACCAGCTCAGATCGTTCCTGCCTCCGTCTTTACATTTGCGGTTCCCTCTACTTAGAACACGTTCCCGCAGATTCTTCCTGCCTCCACCAGGATGTTACCCCCTTAGAACCATCTTCCTTGACCGCCCTATCTCGAAAATGTCACCCATCCCACTGCCTAACTTTCTCTATCTGCTTTTCTGGCTTTGCTTTTCTCTGAGGCACTGAGCACTTAACAGACTTTATGTTTCTTAACTCTCTCCTCCACTACCATGTAACCTACACAAGGGCAGACTCACTGCTAACTGGCCCTATAGCAGTGCTTGCTATATAACAGGCAATACAAAATTTATTTCTTTTTCTTTTATATTTTACAATAAGGTATATTAAAAATGACTAATATTGTCGTTGCTTCAAGGAGCTCATGATCTTTTGCAGACTTTGAACAAGGAATTGCAGATTTAAGAAATGTAGCAGAAGGGATCGGGTGCGGTGGCTCAAGCCTGTAATCTCAGCACTTTGGGAGGCCCAGGCGGGTGGATCATGAGGTCAAGAGATCGAGACCATCCTAGTCAACATGGCAAAACCCCGTCTCTACTAAAAATACAAAAAATTAGCTGGGCATGGTGGTGCGTGCCTGTAATCCCAGCTACTCAGGAGGCTGAGGCAGGAGAATTGCCTGAACCCAGGAGGCGAGGTTGCGGTGAGCCGAGATCGCGCCGTTGCACTCCAGCCTGGGTAACAAAAGCGAAACTCCGTTTCAAAAAAAAAAAAAAAAAAACGTGGCAGAAGGAAATTTAGGATTATTTGGGCACATACGACAAAGGGATTAACTTTACTGGGCCAGGATGTCGGTGCATTCAGTGAAGGGACACCTACTTTGAGACTTGAAAGATAAGCAGGAATTAACCAAGTGGGGATCTGAGACGAGAGGAGTGGAAGCAGCCCGTCTGAGGACAGAGAGCGCTAGTGGCAGGAGTAGACACACGACATGGACAAGTCGCTGCAGCAGACCGGGAAAGGCCCCACTGGCCAGGATTCCTATCCTAGGGCTAATCAAGTCACTGAATAGTTGTATGCAGAAGAGCGTCATAATAATTACGCTTACACCTTATAAAGACCACTTTTAAAAAGGGTATAGTGGTCCTAATGGGAGGTGGTGTGAGCAATGGAGAGCAGACCTGTTAGACTAATGAGGACACAGAATCCAGCACCAGACTGTGTCAGATGCACACTGAGGTTCACTGCCAGAAAACTTACAATCAGATATTCTCTGAAAATACAGTCATCCCTCTGCATCAGTGGGTTCTGCATCTGCAGATTTGGAAGGTTGACTCTACTGGGTCATTTTGTATCAGAGACTCCAGCACCCACAGACTTTGGTATCTGCAGAGATCCTGGAACCAATTCTTCTTGGATACCGAGGGACGACTGTACCAAACCACAGTGAAATGAAAAACTCTGGGAGCTGTTATCTTAACATGGAAAAGCAGCCAAGCAGTAAAAAGTACAAGTCTTTGGGTTTAAGTCCTAATTTTGTTATTTTCTAGCTCTGCGCATATGGGCAAGTTACTTAAATGTTCTGAGCCTCAGTCTTCTCATCTACAAAGTCGGGACAATACATCTATTTTCAGAGTTGCAATGATTGAGCCAAATAAAGTATGCAGACTGCCTGGTACATTGCCACACATGTAAGAATTAAAAAATAAGAACTCTTAACACTGCTTCACAGAGAAACTGTTTTATCTGACCTTTCCCATTTGTAATTATACGTTTTGGGAAACAAAGTAATCTAGGCTGTATTTATATAACAGGGTCCAACAATACTGCCTGAATTCTAAGTTACAGTATATATTTTATTTCACCATGGTAGTATACAGGTTAGACTTTTTATTTATTTTTAAAATCCATTAAAAATTCTTCAAAAATCCCCCAGTTTTCTGTTTTGTTTTGTTTTTTGTTTTTGAGACAGAGTCTTCCAGGCTGGAGTGCAGTGGCGATATCTTGGCTCACTGCAACCTCCACCTCAAGTCATTCTCCTGCCTCAGCCTCCTGAGTAGCTGGGATTACAGGTGCCCACCACTATGCCCGGCTAAGTTTTGTATTTTTAGTAGAGATGGGGTTTCACCATGTTGGCCAGGCTGGTCTCAAACTCCTGACCTCAGGAGATCCACCCACCTTAGCCTCCCCAAATGCTGGGATTACAGGTATGAGCCACTGTGCATGGCCAAACCCCCCCAAGTTTTAGAAATAATAATACATTCTCACCTCTTCAAGTGAAGACTCCAAATTCATTCCAAAAGCAACTCCCATTAGTCCAAAAAGCGAAAGTGAGAACGTTCCCATGGTCAGCTGTAGATTCAACCTCATCATCACGTTACGGTGGCTGGAGAGGAGAACACCTATTGAGATTAGAAGGGCCCACTAACTATATACAGCACATTCACCAAATCTATTACAGACCACGTCAATGAAACCTACATATCCAAAAAAAAAAAAAAAAAAAAAAAAAAAAAAGGACTTTGATGTAGTAGTTATAAATGATAATAATGGCATAATTCCTCACAAAATGATATTTTCTTAAACACTTTATCTTATAATTATTTTATTAAAAAATATTTACTATTGGCCAGGCGTGGTGGCTCATGCCTGTAATCCCAGCACTTTAAGAGGCCAAGGTGGGCAGATGACCTGACAAGCGTG
Source organism: Saguinus oedipus (assembly GCA_031835075.1). Taxonomy (NCBI): domain Eukaryota; kingdom Metazoa; phylum Chordata; class Mammalia; order Primates; family Cebidae; genus Saguinus; species Saguinus oedipus. The sequence continues at coordinate 3,406,592 of CM063172.1, read as the reverse complement.
ACCAAAATGGAGAAACCCTGTCTCTACTAAAAGTACAAAGTTAGCCAGGCGTGGTGGTGCACGCCTGTAATCCCAGCCACTCGGGAGGATGAGGCAGCAGAACTGCTTGAACCCAGGAGGTAGAGGTTGCCACGAGCCAAGATCATGCCGTTGCACTCCAGCCTGGGCAACAAGAGCAGAACTCCGTCTCAAAAAACAAACAAACAAACAAAACTAACAACAAAAAACTTACTGTTTTATATAACACCTTCTTACCTGTCCAGATTGATGAAGATAATGCTTTGTGAATCATCAATGAGCACCCTAAGCTCCCGAGCTGCGTTGGAGAGATCGTCAGCCAATCGATAGTAGTTTTCCAATAGCAACTCCATCTCTTCTGCGTGGTCAATCCCAGTACTGCTCTTTTCGCTTCAATCAAGAGAAGATAATTAACATGCCCCCAACATGTGTATCATACACTTAGTAACAACTTCCTAAATTAGTATATAGCATTCAGCCACCAGGGGAAAAGCTCGTCTGTGTCTTTTCTATTATTGTGGCCAATTTGTGAGTAACTATGTCAGCTGATCCTAAAACTTTACAGGTAAGTTGAGGAAAGAGGCTCCATCCTTATGTAGGCTAGTTGGCGTCACTGTATTATATGGTCATAATACAAGAGACTCTTATGTGGATACCTGCTGCCAGTTACAGAAAATTCCAGATACGTGAATGCAGATGAATTAGTGCAAATCCAACACCACTATCGGTAAAACAAAATCCACAACTAAAAATGTAAAGACCATTTCCTTTTGAGGTGTGTACATACTGTAATTTCAAATGAAAAAAATGTTTCTGAATGACATCAATAGTAACTTTGCTCCCCTACCCTACCAAAAAGGATAGGGGGAATGAAGGACTCTGAAAAGGTTCTTGTATCATAAAGCACATTACAGACAGATTGGCCTAAGCAAAGCAAACAAGAGCTTCTGCTACCACACCTAGCTGCTGTCAATCAAATGTTATATAGCCCCCTTTATCTTAATATTTCCTTATCAGAACATAAATAACCATTTTTTCAAAGTGCTATAAGAAAATCTGTAGCCAGGCGCGGTGGCTCACGCCTGTAATCCCAGCACTTTGGGAGGCCGAGGCGGGTGCATCACGAAGTCAAGAGATCGAGACCATCCTGGTCAACATGGTGAAACCCCGTCTCTACTAAAAATACAAAAAATTAGCTGGGCATGGTGGCGTGTGCCTGTAGTCCCAGCTACTCAGGAGGCTGAGGCAGGAGAATTGCCTGAACCCAGGAGGCGGAGGTTGCAGTGAGCCGAGATTGCGCCATTGCGCTCCAGCCTGGGTAACAAGAGCGAAACTCCACCTCAAAAAAAATAAAAAGCTGTAGACTGTGGAAACTAAACTGATTACAAAAATGTATTAAGTTCTGATATTGCTCTAGAAAGACAAAAAATAAAATATTTGGGTAGTCAAAAGTAAACATTTAGCCAGCGTGTGCACAAGTAAGAAGCATAAAGAATTTCTAACTTCATAAAAGGTTTATAAGATGAGCATTTTTATTAGAATGAACTTACATAATTCATGTTAATGCTTTACTCGTTTATTTACCCCACCTTTCCCTCCTCCATGTAAATTTCTCTCCCACTCTACTTCCTAGGTAAGTTATTTTGGTAGATGTGTGTGCCAATTTGGTGGTCAGTCCCTTGAATATAAAGGTAACTGTGTGTTTATATTCACCACGTCAGCAATGTTGGGTATGCAGTATGCACTCAATATATCCTCATTAAATTCAATTAGATACGATACTGCACAGGGAAAAAGTGAAACTGGGGATGAAAAATGTCTATATTCTCTAGTCCAGAAAAATATTACATTCTGTATGAAAAATCACCTTGAAGTAGAAAAGGCAAAAGATTTATTCTAAGGAAATAAATAATAAAATATGATTATATACTTACAAGACTTGTGGGTCACTCCACTTTGATATACAGAGCTCTTCTAGCAACTCTTCCTCATCCAGGATCTCCAAAATTGACTCTTTGAAAATTTTAATATCTGTTTCTAACTCTGAGAGACTGTAGGATACACAAAAATGGTCAACAGAATAAACTTCTAAGAACATTTCATGATAACAGCATTTTTACAGTATCTTACCAAGTATATTCTCTTATACATTCATGCTAAACAATGACTTATTCAAAAAAAAGGTGAGTATTTAACAGGCAAATTAAGAATCAATCTGACGAGGCATGGTGGCTCACACCTGTAATCCTAACACTTTAGGAGGCCAAGGCAGGAGGATTGCTTGAGCTCAGGAGTTTGAGGCCAGCCTGGACAACACAGTGAGATCTTGTCTCTACAAAAAAATGTTAAAGCTTAGCTGGGCATGGTGATGTACACCTGCAGTCCCAGCTACTTGGGGGGCAGAGGCAGGAGGATAGCTGCAGCCCAGCAGATCGAGGCTGCAGTGAGCTGAGACTGCACTACTGCACTCCAGCCTGGGCAACAGAGTGAATCCCTGTCTCAACATACTCCACAAAAAACCCAAACCAAATCTAAGTTAACCGGTAAAATTAATCAGTGATATAAATTTCAGCATACATTATTTATCTCAGAAACATACGATCACTTGTGAATTTAAGATTTTCAGTCTGGGAATTAATTTTATTCTTAACATGGCAGTGATAAAACAGACAAATTACTCTTAACTCATAAAAACCCTGCAACATTTTTGGGCAGGAAACTACTGATTCGGGAATTTTAAATGTTAATTCTTGAAGGGATTTCCGGAGTACAACCCCCAAGAGCATGTTTATGCAATTTATGATACATATAAAATGTTATTAAATTCTGGAATCCATTATGATTCTAAAGAAAAAGAACAACATGGACTTTGATTTTGGATTTAGATATGCCATTTGCTAGCCATGTAACTTGAGGAAAGTTACTCAAACCTCAGTTTTCTCATCTTCAAAATAAGGACAATATCAACCATTGAATGGGTGATGAGCTGAGATCACACACATAAAAGAGCCTTATATGACATTTTATGCAAAGTAGCTTTCCAACCAACATTAGACTGTGTGCCCCTTTTAGCTCAACTTCCCACCTAGGCTACTTTCTTACTTTAAAAATAGTTATGAAACAAGATGTTAATAATTAAAGATACTGGTCTCCAACTCCCGATCTGGTACATCAGCCATATTTACCTTTTGCCATTCTGTAATAAAACGTGCAGTTTGCTTCTGTCTACAGAAGAATGTTTGGGGTCCACCAAAGCGTCCAGGGTCTCAAGGATCAGTGGCTGCAAAATGCTAAGTTTCCCCTGAAGGGTGTTGATCTAGATAACAACATGACCTTTCATAAGAATTAAAACAATCTTTTTAGAATATTCAGGATCAGTGAATCCTCTGATTTAATACAGAAATCTGTAGAAGCTTGAAATGTTGATAACATTTCAGAACAAAGTCAATTCTAGAATGCCTGTTCAAGATGATTCAAAAACTAGATCTTCTGGGTTCCAGGAACCATGTGTGACGTCATCATTAGGCACAGATTTGGTTGACAAGGAGTTAACTCTTAGAAGAGTCTTCCTCCTATAGACAATCATTATGAAGTCATGAGGGATTAAAATAACATCTGCCATTCTGTTATTACAACACAAACTTTTAGTAATATTTGTGATCTTTGTAAACAGAATATGGTTCAAAGTTCCTACAAAGTTCTTTGAAAATAAAAACTTAAACTTTAAAATATAACCATATCAGAGTAAAGTAAAAAAATACTATTTAGGTTAATACAAGTATGGTTTGATATTCAGCAGGTATGCTCTAATCCTGCTAGACAGTTGTTAAAATACTGAAACACTTCCATACCTGTTGGCAAACAGCATATAAAACTGAATCAAGCGATAGAACCAATGATGTAAATTACGGCATACAGTCTTTATCTCAGAAGCACAATTACTGTGAAACTAAGATTTTTAAATCTGAAAACGAGTCCAGAATCACGGTGCCTCTGCAGACATGTTTATTTTGTGATTCTCCAGAGGAACTGCTTCTCGGTAAAGAAGTCCTTGGGAGGGAGGGAAGACTGGACAGCCAAACAGGCAGACCACATTTTTCACCATCTAAGAGATACCACACCCTCTGTTCAGCAAGGTGTGGACTCAGGAAATGGTTGGGGAGGCTGCTAAGGGTCACAGATAGGGTATTTGTGAGGTACGTCTACTCATGGCATGTCTTGGTCTCTTCAGGTGGGTTTGGGGAGCTTTCCTTTGTTCAAAAACTTATCCCTTTTGAGAGGTGGCTGGTCTTGCTTATATGTAGTGCTTTTTCATAAAGAAATCTTTCTGGGACCCCACTTAAAGGCAGAAGAAAGTATATCCCAGCAGAAAACCTGAACTCCCTCTCTATTCTCCCCACAGCCAGTCTCTAGGCAGGAGACCCCTGAGAGCCCAGCCCCACTCCTTCACCGCCTGCTCCCTTTAATCTCCCCACAGCCAATCTCTAAGCAGGAGATCCATGACATCCCAGCCCACTCCTTCACCGCCTGCTCCCTTTAGTCTCCCCACAGCCAATCTCTAAGCAGGAGACCCATGACATCCCAGCCCACTCCTTCACCGCCTGCTCCCTTTAATCTCCCCACAGCCAATCTCTAGGCAGGAGACCCATGACAGCCCAGTCCCACTCCTTCACCGCCTGCTGCCTTTAAGATCCCTGCCTTTCTCCTAAGTGCATGACGTCCTGAGTTTACCCAGCCTGTGCAGCCCATCACTAACCACTGTTTACATCTTGTTCCTCTCTTCTGCCCCCTGCTTGGTAACTGGGCTCCCACTACTTAGCATCTCACTGGCCGGTGCTAGCTGGTGCTCATTATCCAGAGCAGGAAGTGTAACCATCTATTCTTTTAGAGCAAGGCAGACAAAAGAAAAGTTTACCAAATTCACCCAACCTAATCTACCTCATGTCCTCTCAATCCGCCTTTCCTCCTCCCACTCTGGTTAGTATGCTCCCAGCACCAACTCTTGCATGTAGCCAGTTACTGAACAGTACCATACTGACTAACAGGGGCAAGAAAAGACAATGAAAGATTTGTGGGGTCAGGAAAGCAAAGAACCACCCTTTTTCAGAGCCTGACAGGAGTGTCAGACATCTAAGGACCCTTAAAGGAGGAGTCACTGGAAGAACTATGTGTGATTCCCATGTCAATCTAGGTCTCAAGGAGATGCTCACACAAACGACTGTACAAACAAATCAAAAAATGACTTGAATGACAATATTTATCACATGTAAAGCACTTCTTTAATATACATAGTCTTAGAAAACAAAATGGAATCCACTTAAATTTTTAAAATATTTATGTTAATTTATATCATATTCAGGATGTTAAGTATTTTGAATTATCACCCCTCAAGGGATGAAAGGATAGTGACCCTGAAATGTGCTTCACTGACTGCCATAACATGACTCTGAAGACTGTGGATACCTACAATCTTCAGTGATATTTGATAGGGTCATAAACTTTAAGAATAAAGTGTTATCTCCATGCAGGGTCCTTAGAGACAGGGCAGGGTGTGGTCAGGGGGCGTGCCGTTGAAACAATACCACCAACTTGTCTTCCCACTCAATGACATTTCAAAAATCAGAATAAAACCAAGAAGCTAAATAAAAACAGACTTACCCAATATTGCAGGAGTGCTTCTATAGCTCTGAACTCAAAAGGTAAAGGGTACGTAACGAGCTGACCCTCTCCAGACAACTGTGAAGGGAGTTCCCGGAACAGCCAATGCTCTAAGTTTAAATTACGATAATCCAATATCAGAAGACACTCTGGAGTTATCACAGCTTTCAAATGCTGTTAAAAAAAAAAACACCCCAAAACATATGAATATATAAATGTATACACACACATGCATGTATATACATGATATATGCATGCATATACATTCTATATGTATATATGTACATAACATACATACTGTATATATTGCACATATATGTATACATATATGTATATAGACGTATACATTTATGTATATATACATGACGCACATATTGCCTATATATTATATACATTGCATACACATATTGCATATATATTATATACATTGCATATATATACACATATATGCATTATATATACATACATGTGTGTGTATGTGCATATATATTATATATATTATATACATTGCATACACATATTGCATATATATTATATACATTGCATATATATACATATATGCATTATATATACATACATATGTATGTGTGTATGTGCATATATATTATATGTAATAGATATAAATATATATTTTATATCTATTACATATAATAGATATATTTTATAATATATATTATATATCTATTATATATAATATATATATATATATGCAAGTTGTAGAGCTGTAGGAAAAAAGAACATTTATAAAATACAGTTTAATACTTTACTAATTTTGGATTAAGACTAAACCAAATCAGTGTTCATTCTCTTTTTCAAAAATAAACTAATGTATTTTTTTTAAGAGAAAGGAAACCTAAAAAATGTATGTCTTGATACCAATAACTCACTCTCAATAAAACTGGAATTACTCACATAAATTATGTATGTATTAAGATTTGTAATCCCAGCACTTTGGGAGGCCGAGGTGGGTGGATCACGAGGTCAAGAGATCAAGACCATCCTGGTCAACATGGTGAAACTCCATCTCTACTAACAATACAAAAAAATTAGCTGGGCATGGTGGTGCGCACCTGTAATCCCAGCTACTTGGGAGGCTGAGGCAGGAGAATTGCTTGAACCCAGGAGGCGGAGGTTGTGGTGAGCCAAGATCGCGCCATTGCACTCCAGCCTGGGTAACGGGAGCAAAACTCCGTCTCAAAAAAAAAAGATTTCAAGGTAATCACGAGAAAAAAAAAAACAGAAAATAAAGGGAACAAGATAAGATCTTTCTAAAAGTCAGGTATTAAGTAGACTTTTAGAATAGACGTAGTTTAGAGCCGGGCGTGGTGGCGCGTACCTGTAATCCCAGCTACTAGGAGGGCTGAGGCAGGAGAACTGCTTGAACCCGGAGGCAGAGGTTGCAGTGAGCCAAGACTGCGCCATTGCACTCCAGCCTGGGCAACAAGAGCAAAACTCCGTCTCATTAAAAAAAGAAAAGAGGAAAGATTTAGTTTAATCATAATTAGTTTGGCTCGAATGGAAGTTTCCTTTTTAAAACAACACTGAAGCATATAAACCAAATCTGAAATTAAGAAGATGAAATATAGCCTTACTTCTAATTCAGAACAGTATGAAATTAGAATTTTTCCTAAAAAGACTGGTATTGTGATATAGCTAGCCTAGAGTTAGAACCTGTACACTGCATTTTATAAAAAGAGACAAAACTGTTTCCATTCTCCTCACAATGACTGCTAACCTTGGTTTCTGTAAACTGCTAATTTACTTTGCAAAAAGTAAAGCTGCATGCCTTCTCTTATCTGGAACTATCAGAATTGCTAGCCTTTGATCATTGGTAATGACCAGAAGCAGCACCCCTGAATAATTCCATTCTGGAGCCAAGTAACTCCCACCCAGACGATGTGTAAGCAAATGGTTATCTTAAACTCTGTAAATCTCTAGTCCTTGAAATGCAGAGCCCATCACTCTCCTCTCCTACCCAGGAAGTAATTCACAGCCCACCGAGATATCTGAAGGTTTTCATCTCTGCTCTTCACCCCCACTCCCAAGGTGGTTTTGCGGGTATAAAAGTCTTGTCACCCTTCTTTCGGGGCCACGGGTTGGAGAGACGTGAGTCCTCTGTGGTCGGCGGCAATAAAGCCTGCAGTTTGGCATACTTTTGTCTTGGTGTTGACTGTCTGTGCTCGGTCCGATACAACATTTTGGAGGTCCCACCGAGATCTTTTATTTTTCAGCACCAGACAAAAGCCATTTCAGAGCCTCGCCCGGGCGGCCGCTCCCTCCTCGGGAGCCTCTAGGGGAGGCGCTCTCTGAGCTGTCTCAGGGCCCCGAAGTGCCACTGCGGAAGAGCGCCCACCCGGCCGACGTTCACGCAAAATTCTTCAGGGTCCTAAAAGCCTCCGGAGGTAGGTTTGGTTTGGAATCTGGGAACTAGTTCAAGGGAAAAGGGCCTGTGTCGGGGGACTGACGAGTCACTGCAACTCTGACCTGGCAAGCCTCACCGAGACATTGCTTGAGGCTTCTGGTGGCTGGCATAGTGGGTGCCAGCCTGGTAGCTGGTATAGTGGATATCAGCGTCGGTGGCTGGCATAGGGGATGCCAGCCTTCTGGTAGCTGATATAGTGGATATCAGTGTCGGGCAGCTGGCATAGGGGATGCCAGCCTTCGGGTGGCTAGCATAGTGGGTGGCAGTCTTCTGGTAGCTGGCATAGTAGACATCAGCATTCGATTGTTTTCCGTAGCCTCTGTGTGAGTGAGAGAGTGTGTGTGTGTATGTATGTAGTCCCACGGCTGAAAGCTACCGGGCTTGAGTGGGCCTCCACCCGCGGTTCCACGGGAGCGTCATAAGACATAACGGTGATTCACCTCGGAGCGTCATAAGACATAACGGTGATTCACCTCAGAGCTGTCCTACTCGGACTTCCGTCCTGAGGTGACCAGGCCCGGGGGTTATACGGGTACACCTTAGCCAAGACGCACCTGAAAGACCCCTCCGGGGGCGTGGCCGGGCAGCAACTGAGTGGTCTCCTCTGGGAGGCTCCCATCCTTTGTTTGTCACTCTTTTATGTGGTCCTGTCTCGCTTGTAAATTTGTTAGTTTTATTAGACTCCTGCTAGCGGACATACACTGCTTCAGACCATCTTCCCTTAAGGTACAAGATATTTTACAGTGGTTGACGAACCACTGGATGCAGGGAACTTTTATTGATTATACCCCTGCAGAGATTACTCTGTTCTTCTTTCTCAGCTTTTTCTTCTATCACTGAGGCATCATTCTGTCTTCTTCTGCCATGTGGCAAATAGTCTTAACTTTAGTTGTTTTTATTTTCTTCCTTGCTATAATTACTGTGGCCTGTAAATTCTCCCAGCCACCTCCACCGGGAAAAGAGTATTTTTGCCCGTGCTGGGTCTGAGTCCATGTCAGACAGGCAGTTGTGCCCTCAGCACCTTGAAAGTAGTTTCTTTAAAGTTGTAGGAAACAAAGTCCCAGATCAGGGTCTACGAGTGCTCTTTGCCAAGCTAAAATAGAAAGCTAGTGACTGCCTATTCTGTCAGAAAAGTGTCCAACGTTGTTATAGGCAGTGCCCGGTAATATATCACAGGGAGGCCCTACTAAAACCTGCTTTAGAGAGGGCAAATTTTGAATTAGAGGCTTTCCAAAATTGGCTATACCACCACAGAAAGAGAAAGACACAAGTAGTAAGCAAAAGTCCGGAGAAAAAGGACAAAAAGGAAAGAGAGGGGAGAGAAGAAACAAGGAAAGAAGAGAGATAGGGAGACAGGAATTTAATGCTTTTCAGGGTCTCTGCGTCAAGGTGACCAAAAGCTGCAGGGGCGGGGAGCTCGCAACTGGCCTAGCGGCTTAGAGCTCAGTTTTCAAACTGACACGAAACGCGTTTTTTTTTTCCCCTTCTCTGCAGACTGCCAGCCCCACCCGGCTTTCAGGCAGGCCACACTGCCTCAGAGTGTAGTATTTACATCTAAAAACTGGCTTTAAGAACAGCTTTCTAACTCTTTGTAGTACAAATTATTTCTTAGCACAGCAATTAAGGTGGGGAGGGGGCGCAGGCTGCAAGATTGTTAGTTCAAGTCCTCAATAAAGCCAGTCTTAAATTAGTAAAATCTCCCAAGGGAAAATTTTAAAACTGAAAAAAACGACCAAATAGGCTCCTCACAGTCCCGACCATGCACCCCCCTCCAATGCATGATGGAAAAACTTTATAAAATAGAGTTCTCTGGCCAGATACAAGGGCATATGACCCCAAGATAACTCAGGCTGTCTGGAACATCGTGTCAGGGTCCCCAGGCCACCCTAATCAATTTCCATACATCAATCAATGGCTGAGGCTGAACCAGCACCCCCCTCCTTGGCTTGAAAAATGTATAACGTGTGCTGGACTTCAGGTTATGCTAGCAGGCCCAAAGAAGGGCCCCTTAGCGCCGGTTCTTCCAAGCCCTGCCGAGAACCAAGAGTTGCCTCCACCGTATTCTCGGCCCAGTACTAATGATCAGCCCTTATCTCCTCTCCACCAAAGCAGGGCCCCACACCCACCAGCGGTCCTTCCTCTCCAAGAGGCTCCCCCAGCAGGAGAAAATAATTGGGGTCACCCATTCTTTGTTCACTTGGGTGACTTATATAACCAAAAAGTGATAGAAATTAAGGAGAGGGCCAAAACACCAAGTGCTGGCACAAGCTTTATTAAGAGCAAGGAAAAATCTGCTGGGCTTCACCCAAAACTGACACGCAGCACCTGTGGCATAGCAAAAAGAATTTTTATGGCCTGCAAGCCGGCAGACACCTCCAGTGTAAAGGGCTGGGCAGGAGGGGAGGGGCTGGGGAAGTGCTAAGTTTAATAATTGCTAGGAGGGCTAGGGAACTGCTAACATAGAGGGGGAGGATTAGAAACCTGCTAAGATGGAAAGTTCCCTGGGAAAGGGTTGTGCTGGGAGGCTGAAGACCGTAAGACGGTAGCAAAGTTTTACCATAGTTCTGTCAGAAAGCTCAACATCCCCCGTTCTCTGAGAAGCCCCAGGCTTTGACAGGGCTCTTAAAATGTGTACTGCAGACTTATCGCCCCACTTAGAATAACTGCCAACAATTATTACTGAGTTTGTTCACCACAGAGGAGAGGAGCAGAATTAGACAAGAAGCCCATAAAGCAATACTTGGGACGGGGGGAAGGTCAGTACAAGACCGCCAGGAACAAATTAATAAAATTTCCCTTCCACCAGGCCCCAATGGGACCCAAACACCCCAGTGGGCATGCAGGCTTTGGACAATTTTCACCGGTACTTGTTAGAGGGGTTTAGGAAAGTGGCCCGTAAGCCCACTAACCACTCCATGGCAGGGACTGTAAGAATGGTGGGCCATAAATCTGGCTTTTATCTTCCAGTCTGCCTCAAACATCAAAAGAAAGTTGCAAAATTAAAAAGGTTCCAGGGAATAAATTTGGCTCAGTGTTAACAGATTACCCAAAAAGTTTTTAACAATAGGAACACCTTAGAGGCCAAGTGAGATAAGAAAATACTAAAACAGTGATAACAGCACTCCAGGAAACCCGACTTAACTCACAGGGACCAGAAATCCAGCAGAGAGGCTGCTGCAAGTTTTTAAGAATTCCCCTACTTTATTTAATGAGACGCTGAGCCAAGACCTTGCTGATTTCAGAGCTGAGTTCCCAGAATGCACCCTGCTCCAGTATGTGGTTAACTTACTCTTAGCCACAAAAACCCAAGAGGACTGTAAAGAGACCACCCAGTCATTACTAAGGAACCTACAGACTTTAAGGTACCGGGTCTCAGCTAAAAAAGCCCAACTCTGCCAGCCGAGAGTTACTTACTGGGACTATATTATAGAGAAAGGCAACCAGGCACTGGCACCCAGCTGAATCCAAGCAGTGCTTCAAATACCCACCCCCACCATGAAATGCCAAGTTAGAGAATTCCTTAGGGCAGTAGGATACTGCAGACTATGGATTTTGGGATTTGCTAAAGTAGCCAAGCCCCTGTATGCCTGCACTGGAAGAAATCAGCCCTTAACATGGACGAGGTAGAGCAACGGGCTTTTGACAAGCTCAAGACTGCCCTGACTGCAGCCCCAGCCTTGGCCTTGCCAGACATCTCTAAACCTTTCCAGTTGGTTATGCATAAAAAACAGGGAGTCGCTGAGGGGGTGCTCACCCAAACTCTGGGACCCTAATCCCAGCCAGTCACCTGTCTTTCAAAAGAACTTGATCCTACAGCCTCTAAGTGGCCAGCTTGTCTGAGAGCGGTAGCAGTCACAGCCCTATTAATTAAAGAGGCAGACAAGCTGACTTTGGGGCAAGAGTTAAACTTAGTAGCTCCCCACGCAGTGGAGTCGCTACTCCGTGGAGCCCCCAGAAAATGGATGATAAAAGCCGCCACACTGCTACCTGACAGCGAGCCAGAGGAGCCCTTACATGACTGCCAACAGACAACAGATGTCCTCCACGCTGCGCGACCAGATCTCACCGACGTCCCCCTGCAGAACCCAGAAGAGGTATTGTATACAGATGGAAGCAGCTTCATGGTCAACGGAGTAAGGTATGCCAGGGCAGCTGTGGTCACCCTAGAGCGGGTTATCTGGGCCCAGGCTCTCCCACACGGGACCTCAGCCCAGAAGGCAGAACTCAGAGCTCTAATAAAGGCCTTAGACTGGGCAGAGGGAAAAACTGTCAATATCTACACAGATAGTCGATATGCCTTTGCTACAGCCCATGTACCTGGAGCTATTTATAAAGAAAGAGGGTTGCTTACCTCAGAGAGAAAAATCATCAAAAACAAAGAAGCAGTGGCATTAATACACTGCAAAGGACACCAGAAGGGAAATTCACCAGAGGCAAGGGGAAATAAGGCAGCTGACCTGCAAGCCAGACAGGCAGCCTTGGGGCCAGTAAAACCTCTGCCTCTTCTTGTGACTCTGCCAGCCCCAACCCTGCCTCCTACCCCAACGTACTTGCCTGAGGAAGAAAACTTTGCTAAAGAACAGGGGGGACGACAAGATTCCACAAGATGGTGGATTCTACTAGACATAAGGATTGTGCTCCCCGAGGCTCTAGGGAGGGCTCTAGTTAAGGACATAGACCAGGCCATTCACTTAGGGCAAACAAAGCTCACTGAGCTGTTAAGGGTCAGATACTACATTCCACATTTACATAAGATTGTTAAGGAAACTACCATTCGTTCTAATGTAAGCCACAAAGTAAATACTAGTCCAGGGGAACACTAGGAAGTAGGTTTTACTGAAATAAAGCCCCCAGCTTGCGGCTATAAATACCTCATGTTTGTAGACACTTTTTCTAGATAGGTCGAGGCTTTTTCCTACTAGGTCAGAAACTGCACTGGTAGTAACAAAAGAGACTGTTATAAGACCTGGTTCCTCGGTTCGGCTTGCCCCTGACACTGGGATCAGATAATAACCCTGCTTTTACAGCACAAGTTTCTCAGGGCCTAGCCAAGGTCCTGGGCATATCCTGGAAGCTACACTGTACTTATTGCCCCCAGAGTTCAGGGCAGGTTGAAAAGATAAACCGGACCATAGAATAAACTTTAACAAAATTCATTCCAGAAACCGGTGAAAACTGGGTCAACCTGCTTCCTTTTGTTCTCCGTACCCGACGTACTCCCTATAAGAAAAGCTTTACTCCTTTTGAAATTATGTTTGGAAGGCCCCCTCCCTTACTCCCCAAACTTGCGGACACCATACATGCTAAAATCCATAACCACACCCTCCTTAAGTCCTTACAGGCACTCCAGTCTGTTCAGTCCCAGGTGCACTCGCTCATCAGAGGAGCTCGACCTACTCCCGGGGACCTCAGTGACCAGCCGCTACACCACTTCCAGCAGGGGGACGAGGTCTTAATAAAGAGATTCACTGCCTCTGGTCTGACTCCTCGCTGGAAGGGACCTTACACCGTGGTTCTGGTCACCTCTACGGCAGTCTAGGTGGACAGACTGACTGCCTGGATTCACCATTCACACGTCAAGACTGCGGCCCCGGATGCAAGATGGGAAGTGGTTGCATCCTCAACAGACCCCCTAAAGCTAAGACTTTCGCACCATTCACGGTTGTCATCCTAATCTCTTTAATTCCTGTAACCACCCCCCGAAAGGGGCCCCCCTTAACGCCCACTTATTATCAATGGGTCGTCGCAGAGAGCTCAACAGGACAATTTGTTAGTACTGTACTTGGGGCTAGAACCACCCTTGTCAACTTAACCCTAGAGTACATTCCTAGAACTCCCATAACCTCCCTAGACCTCTGCACTCTCTTATGTGAGAGCCTAGATGCAAATACTATAAGACAAATAAAGATAAAAAGATGGGGCGGGGGAAATGCGGTGAAAGCGAAAGAGATGGAGTGTAGCAAAAATGGCTTCAGACAATAGGACTATATCTATGCCCAAGGTCCACATCAGGTAAGAGGTGAAATTCTCATAGCACCCAATATAGACAGACGTTAAAAACAGGCCCCCACAATTATACCCCTATTAGTAAGACTTAGAATAGCAAGGTCCACTGCTATAAGAGTATCTGCCTTAGTCACTGGAGACCAAAAATTTCAAAAACTCTTTCACACCAAATAGATGCAGATATTGCCCGTCTGGAAAATTCCATCACCAGATTAGCTGAACAAGTAGACTCCTTGGCTAAAATAGTATTGCAAATTAGAAAAGGGTTAGACTTGTTCTTAAAAGAGGGCTGTGCACAACTCTCAGTGGGCAATGTTGCTTCTATGCAAATAATTCTAGAATTATCTGAGACAGTCTTGCTATAGTTAGGAAAAACTTAAAAACAAGGAAAAAGGCCTCAGGAAATTAGTACCAAAAACTGTTCTCTTGGTCCCCCTAGCTGACATCCCTGCTCACTGAATTAACAGGACCCTTAATGTTAATGATCCTAAGGTTAACATTTAGACCATGCCTTTTATACTCTGCAAATTTATCCAGAAAATAATAGATTCGGTAAAATTAATAGTTCTACGATCTAACTATGGGCCTCTGTGTCAAGAAGAAGACACCTATTAAAGATTTAATACATGTTATAAGAACAGGGGGGAATGTGATATAGCTAGCCTAGAGTTAGAACCTGTACACTGAATTTTATAAAAAGAGACAAACTGTTTCCATTCTCCTCACAATGACTGCTAACCTTGGTTTCTGTAAACTGCTAATTTACTTTGCAAAAAGTAAAGCTGCATGCCTTCTCTTATCTGGAACTATCAGAATTGCTAGCCTTTGATCATTGGTAATGACCAGAAGCAGCACCCCTGAATAATTCCATTCTGGAGCCAAGTAACTCCCACCCAGACGATGTGTAAGCAAATGGTTATCTTAAACTCTGTAAATCTCTAGTCCTTGAAATGCAGAGCCCATCACTCTCCTCTCCTACCCAGGAAGTAATTCACAGCCCACCGAGATATCTGAAGGTTTTCATCTCTGCTCTTCACCCCCACTCCCAAGGTGGTTTTGCGGGTATAAAAAAGTCTTGTCACCCTTCTTTCTCTGCCACGGAGACACTGAAGTATCCTAGCTACTGATCCCAAGAGTAAAGAATATTTCTGGAGAAAATCACTTGGGAGAAGACTGCTTTCATTTTTGATAAAGTATTATTTATTTATTGAGATGGGATCTTGCTATGTTGCCCAGGCTGGTCACAAACTCCTGGTCTCAAGCAACCCTCCCACTTCAGCCTGCTGAGCAGATGAGACTATGGGCACATGCCACCACTACTGGCCCATTTTTTTGTTATTTTGATTAATTCCAGAAAACTGAAAAAAAATCTGCCATCAAAGATCAAAGACTTTTTTTTTTTTTTAGACAGAGTTTCGCTCGTTACCCAGGCTGGAGTGCAATGGCGCGATCTCGGCTCACCGCAACCTCTGCCTCCTGGGTTCAGGCAATTCTCCTGCCTCAGCCTCCTGAGTAGCTGGGATTACAGGCACATGCCACCATGCCCAGCTAATTTTTTGTGTTTTTTTTCTTTTTTAGTAGAGACAGGGTTTCACCATGTTGACCAGGATGGTCTCGATCTCTTGACCTCGTGATCCACCCAACTCGGCCTCCCAAAATGCTGGGATTACAGGCTTCAGCCACCGTGCCCGGCCCATCAAAGACTTTTTGAAGAAAAGAAAGTCCCATGCCCACTACAGGGCCAATCCCATTGACTACTGTGTCTCGTAACCTATATTTGAACCTAAACATTAGCCCACCCATTTAACGGATATCCACGTTAACTCACTCTAGAAAGTAAAGTTATATTTGGCATCCTCTCAATAGGTAGAGGGTTCAGAAGTTTTCCATTAAAAAAATGTAAATTAAGGCTATAAAATTTAAAGTCTATTCCTGTGCTATTTGGAAAGCCAGAATACATTTTTGGTAGCTGAGGTTATACTATAATTACATGTAACTGCACACAATTGGAAATGTATCTATTATAAATCAGGATTGTCTTACAGTTTCCAGAATTAGAGACTAAATTCCAACAGCAAGAATGAACACCACAGTCAGAACTTTTCCAACTTAACACACAGCAGTGTGATATATAATCCATGTAAAATGAGTTCTACTCATACTAGCACATTAAGCTTATAAAATATCCTGTTTCGTGTAGCTATTTTTATTCCAAAATTACTTTTAACCCAAATACTGATCAAGGAAATTAGAAGTAACTTTTATAAGACTGTACTGGAGAAACACAGATGAAAATAAGATATTTTACCTCCATTCTCATGATAATCCTGTTGTTTCTGGTTGTGATACTCATTACATGCTGAAATCTCAAATCTCTGGCTTGAAGACCTAACTCTTGGTGTAATTCAGTTTTCTTCCTTTCTATAAAAGAAATAAAAAGAGAGGGCTAAACCAATATATTAAGCGCCTTACGTTTTTCCATCAGAGGAGTCCTCCCACCACCATCGACATAATTATTGGTTACTACCAGAAATAAAAACAATTAAATCTTTATAATATCCATTTTTACCTAGAAAACATACTTGGGCTAAATATAGTCAAACTAATGATTTTCTTATCTATACCTCATATATTTCTCACTCCCCTGAGACCAATATAGAAACCACAACTATGCATCGTGAGAACGTACACATTTCCAGTTCTAGAGACAGGAAATGTTAAAAAGAATGGACAATATAGAGAGGAATATAAATGAACAAATGGAGTTGAAAAATACAACACGAGAACTTAGTGAAATATGCACAAGTTTGAATAGCCGAATTGATCAAGCAGAAGAAAGGATATCAGAGGTCGAAGACCGACTTAATGAAATAAAACGAGAAGACAAGAATAGAGAAAAAAGGATAAAAAGGAATGAGCGAAGTCTCCAAGAATTATGGGACTATGTGAAAAGACCTAATCTACGTTTGATAGGTGTACCTGAATGTGATGGAGAGAATGAATCTCAGCTGGAAAATACTCTTCAGGATATTATCCAGGAGAATTTTCCAAAACTAGCAAAGCAGGATACTATTCAACCTCAGGTAATACAGAGACCACCACCAAGATATTCCTTAAGAAGAGCAACCCCAAGACACATAATCATTAGATTCACCAGGGTTGAAACGAAGGAGAAAATACTAAGGGCAGCCAGAGAGAAAGGTCAGGTTACCCACAAAGGGAAACCTATTAGACTTACAGCAGATCTCTCAGCAGAAACCCTACAAGCCAGAAGAGAGTGGGGGCCGATATTTAATATCCTTAAAGAACAGAACTTTCAGCCCAGAATTTCATATCCTGCCAAACTAAGCTTCATAATTGAAGGAAAAATAAAATCCTTTATGAACAAGCAAGTACTCAGAGATTTTATTACCAGCAGGCCTGCTTTACAAAAACTTCTGAAAGAAGCGTTACACAGAGAAAGGAACAACCAGTATTAGCCTTTCTAAAAATATACCAAAAAGTAAAGAGCATCAAATATAAAGAAGAATTCACATCAACGAATGGATAAAATAGACAGTTAACATCAAATGGCAGTAATCTTAAATTGAAATCGACTAAATTCCCCAATCAAAAGATACAGCCAAAACCTAACGGTATACTACATCCAGACCCATTTCATATCCAAAGATACACAAAGACTCAAAACAAAGGGTTGGAGACAGATTTATCAACCAAATGGAGAACAAAAATAAATAAATAAACAAAAAGGAGTTGCAATTCATGCATTTGATAAAACAGATTTCAAAGCAACAAAGATAGAGTGGTATAAGGATCAATGCATCCTAACACCCAGATACATAAGACCCATAAAGAGATTTAGACTCAACGAGACAGAAAATTAATAAGGATATCCAGAATCTGAACTCAGATCAATAAAAAGTAAACTTAATAAGCACTTGTAGAGCTCTCCACTTTAGATACATAAAATACACATGCTCCACTTTAAATACACAAAATAATGATCGGCCATTATTAATACCCATTCATAGAATAAAGCAATATTCCTGTTCTCTCTCCCTCTTTTTCTTCCTCTCCTTTCCTTTCCTTCTTAAAAAAAAAAAAAAAAAAAAAAGAATAGATAATCAATTTAACTTTACCCGACTTTAAAAAAAAACAATTAAATCTTTGTAATATCCATTTTTACCTAGAAAACACACTTGGGCTAAATATAGTCAAACTAATCATTTTCTTATCTATACCTCATATATTTCTCACTCCCCTGAGACCAATATAGAAACCACAACTATGCATCGTGAGAACTTACACATTTCCAGTTCTAGAGACAGGTTATCATTCTTAAATATAAACTGTACACAACTACACTTTGTATTTTTTCTCACTGGAACACCACCTTCAGTATTTTATATATGTGAACAGATAAGCTTGATTTTCTTTGTTCTTGGACTAATATAAAAATGAGAAAAACTGAATTTATTACCTGAGACTGATTCATTTTCAGGGGAGATCTGAAACTCGATTTCAAGTCACACAGTAAAGTAATACCTACTCTCACTTTTTAAAGTAGCTGTCCACAGAGAGCCATCAGCAGCAGAGTTCCATGTGACTGCCATGCAGTGACCTATCCCCGTTCGTCTTTTGTCACCCACTGCAATGTCAGTAGTATGATGTGACTCTGCCTTAAACATGCTTCAGGAGCATGAATGATGGCAGTGAAAGGGACACTAACAAGAGAGACAAAAGAGAAAAAGAGTGTGTCTCTGGGCTCCAGCTCTACCGCAGAAGGGAGAGCCTCTGCTCTCCCAAATACTCCTTCAACGGCCTGTTAGAGTGAAACATGGCTCCTGCTAGAAGAAAACAATTCTGGGAGAATACACACAGTATGAGTATGGCCAGCTCCAATTAAGACTGATGGACAAATGCTGAAGAAAGACCTCTTTCAACACACCTGCATATGCAAAGAATATTCTACTCAAAAACTACAATTTCTTGATTTCCATCAGATTCACTCACTGTTTAAAAAAATGATTTAGAATACTAATCAGATACTCACCAAAAGACGTAACATTTCCCTGTTTGTCAAATTTTGTCTGAAGGTAGAGAATAAAAGAAATTGTTATTTTCTTTCATATTAGTATGCTACTTACGGTATTGTGAGTAATAGCCCCAAAATGTTGACATGCACATAGAAACCATTACTGACCTTTTAAAAATTAAATCCAGTTATAAATTAAGGGTTTAAAAAAACATCCTTTTTTCCTTTGTTAGGGAAAATCAGATCTGGGCTTAACTTTCTATCTTGGGTCCTCTAGAAATTTGATTAAGGTCATTACTATAGTGATGAAAAAAGAAAAAATAAAATAAAAATAAAAATAACTTTAAAAAATTAAAAAAAAAAAGAAATTTGATAAAGGTCCTCATTACTATAGTGGTGGAAAAAGAAAAAAGAAAATAAAAATTAAAATAACTTAAAAAAATTAAAAATTTGATAAAGGTCCTCATTACTATAAGTGGTGGAAAAAAAATAAAAATAAAAATAACTTTAAAAAATTAATTAGAAAGAAATTTGATAAAGGTCCTCATTACTATAGTGGTGGAAAAAAATAAAAATAAAAATAAAAATAACTTAAAAAAATTAATAAAAAAGAAATTTGATAAAGGTCCTCATTACTATAGTGTTGGAAAAAGAAAAAATAAAATAAAAATAATTTTAAAAAATTAAAAAAAAAAAAAGAAATTTGATAAAGGAGTATCATCAGTTGTGTTACTAGGAAACATTCCTTATGGAAAAATGACCACTGACTGGCAGACTGCACTGGACTGGGAAGACAAATTACAGACGTCAGGCGGGAGCAGTATCTCTCTCTGCCCTTTCCTGATTGTGGTGGCTCTAGGTGCCATGACCAGAATAAGCTGTGCCTCTGAGATGGTTATCGGAGACACTGGCACTGTGGGGCATGGGAGCCAAGGTGAATCTCACACCCTCCTGTGAGAATCTCACCTCCTTGTAACTGGGTGATCACTCACAGGACCAAGAAGCCCCTGGATGGCTGCAAAGACTTCCTCTGAAGAGGAAATGCCTAACACTGCCCTGCCGTTTCTCCTGTCTCTTATCTTTCTGAGGAGACAGGGACCAAGTATGGCCTGTCTTGTGAATCTAAATGTCTGCATGAGGCTAAAATCTCTTTGGTGGGTGTGGCAAAATCAACAAAGATTTACAGAAATTTGGCTGGGCACGATGGCTCATGCCTGTAATCCCAGCACTTTGAGAGGCTGAGGTCGGCAAATCACCTGAAGTCAGGAGTTTGAGACCAGCCTGGCCAACATGGTGAAACCCCATCTCTACTAAAAATACAAAAATCATCTGGGTGTGGTGGCACACGCCTGTAATCTCAACTACTCAGGAGGCTGAGGCAGGAGAATTGGCTTGAACCCAGGAGGTGAAGGTTGCGGTGAGCTGAGATTGTGCCACCGTACTCCAAATGGGGCAACAGAGCGAGACTCCCTCTCCAAAAAAAAAAAAAGAAAGATTTACAGAACCTTTTCTGATAGTTTGAAGGAGGATTTGATACAGATAATGCACCTGTTTCCTGTAAAGTAGGGGAATCTCTTTCGGTGATGTCTCTCCACAGTCAAGCACAAAGTTGTGAAATATTTAACGAATCACTATGTGCTGAGCTGTACTACTTACTATCATCTACATATTTCAGAAAGATACTCTAACATATAGCTGCAAGTACAATATAGGTCTTGGGTTATTACCACAGAAACATGCATGCTAGGTTAATCGCACAATAAAAACTCACTATATATATTTTATCTTGCTTCTCACAAGCAAAGATAAAATTCATATGAATATGTAAGTTCCACAGAACACTAAAGGAAAATTTATATCTGAGAAAGCTGTATTTGTGTAAGTCTAGCTTTCATCCTTATATTTCACAAATGCATAAATCTGCAGAAAATCTGGATATGTAAAATAAAACTATATTATCAGAAATGACAAATTTTAGAGAAAACCGTGTTAGTATTTCCCTGAATATCCTTCCAAACATTTCCTATTAAAACATATTAACGTCATACGTACTGCTTTGTAGTCTCCCTCCTTCCAAATGAGCAACATATGGTGAAAGTTTTTGCAACTCACTATTTATGTATACCATATTTTTCTTCAATGGAACTTAAAAGTTTTTTTAAATCATACAAATTATAATTAAAAAAATATTTACTTTGTAACCAGGTCACTTTCTAAACTATTTCAAACAGCATAAATTTCCTTTTTTCAGATTCCATAGCTTTACGAAATTCTTAAGTGTTCTTAGCAATTATTTCACCTGCAAAAAACTAACTTTCAATATTTGATGTTTTTGTATTTTTTTTTTTTTTTTTGAGACAGTCTCACTCTGTTGCCCAGGCTGGAGTGCAGTGGTGAAATCTTGGCTCACTGCAACCTCTGCCTCCTAGGGTCAAGTGATTCTTCTAACTCAGCCTCCTGTATAGCTGGGACTACAGGCGTGTACCACCACAACTGGCATATATACATATATATATATATATATATATATATATACACCTTTTTTTTTTTTGAGACAGTCTTGCTCTGTCGCCAGGTGCCAGGCTGGAGTGCAGTGGCGCAATCTCGGCTCACTGCAACTTCCGCTTCCCAGGTCCAAGCAATTCTACCTCAGCCTCCCGAGTAGCTGAGTCTACAGGCACACGCCACCATGCCCAGCTAATTTTTGTATTTTTAGTAGAGACGGGGTTTCACCATGTTGGCCAGGATGGTCTCGATCACTTGACCTTGTGATCCACCCGCCTCGGCCTCCCAAAGTGCTGGGACTACAGGTGTGAGCCACTGTGCCTGGCCCTGATTTTGTATTCTTAACTACATTGGCCAACTCTTCCAGAACAATGAATAACAGTGGTAACTTTTAAATGCAGTTCTGGGCGTCATTTAGTTCTGTACAATTTTTAAAGAAAAGCTCTTAACGCTAAACAATCCTAATAATGACATATTTGAGGCTTAGTATATGTGAGGTACTACTTTAAGGGCTTTATATATGAGTTCATTTAATCCTCATAACAGTTCTATAAGGTAGGTTATGCTCAGTTTTCAGATGAGAAAACTAAAGGGTAAAGATGTTTTCCTAACTTGTCCAAGACCACCTAGTTAATACAAGGCAGAGTGAGACTGGAATTTAGGAAGTCTGGCTCAGGATAGGTACACATTTTTATTAAGCATTTTTTTCTTTTTCTTTTGAGACGGAGTTTCGCTCTTGTTACCCAGGCTGGAGTGCAATGGAGCGAACTTGGCTCACTGCAACCTCCGCCTCCTGGGTTCAGGCAATTCTCCTGCCTCAGCCTCCTGAGTAGCTGGGATTACAGGCACGGGCCACCATGCCCAGCTAATTTTTTGTATTTTTAGTGGAGATGGGGTTTCACCATGTTGACCAGGATGGTCTCGATCTTTTGACCTCGTGATCCACCCGCCTCAGCCTCCCAAAGTGCTGGGATTACAGGCTTGAGCCACCACGCCCGGCCTATTAAGCATTTTTTTAAAAAATAAAAGCCTAAAAAGAAGTTGCAAGTATAAAGGAAATTACAGCCAATTCCTATATAGCCTTCACCTGGAGTCAACTTTGTTAACATTTTGCCCCCAAAATACCTGTGTGTGATACATATTATCTTCCCTCCACCACCCAAACCAATTCAGAGAAAAGTTACAGATTTCATGACCTTTCAAAGCATTCACTTTTAAATATTTCACTCTGCTGCCTTCAAGATGCTTCTGCCTGCAAATTATCTTGCAAACCACAGATGCAAGCCTCTTTACAGCTCTAAATTGTGATTGATCTGTTCTAGTGTTAAAAGGGGAGCTGTAGTCATTAGCCAAGGTTCAAGATTGTTATTAAGCCAATCTAGTAGGCACTCAGGTCACTGGCCAGGCATAACAGCCACGACAAGTAACTAGGATTCATTATAAAACTCAAAATAAGTAAACTGGCCAACAGTCCAAGGAGTTAATAAGTATGGGAAGCACTTTCTGTATGATTTCCAAGGTACTGTACATACTCACCACAGTAAATACTGGGGCTACACTGGCTAAAGTAGCTTGAGAGGCATCAGAAATTCTAAACCGGTGCACTTCACCTGAAGAATAAATTAAGAGAATTCCTTGTTAAATTAAGAAAACCTTGACTGGTTTTCACACAGAGCTAAAACACAACTCTCATACTATGTGGCGGCCTTCAGACTGTTAAACTATTTTTAAATCTTTTTCCTATTAAGAAAAGAAGAAATACTGTTGTTAATTTTCATATTTGTTGGTGATTACCTTAGGTTTGACAGGGAATGCCTTTTAAAAGTAAAGGCTTAGGAGAGGCTTTAAAGTAACTGATGGATTCCAATCACCCTTTTAACTTTCTAATTATTATTGATATCTCCGAGTTGGATAAAGGAATGTGCAACACCGTGTTTTGAGATTTAAGAAAATGTCTGGTCCTCCTTTTTGCATAATTTAAAAGGCTCTTCATGCACATTTGTTAGCAGATACATTTTAGAAAACACAGGTCCTAAGAACCACCTTTCAAGCACTCCAGTATCAGAATTATTTGACTGGCTTATAAATTATGAAACCTATGGATCTTACTACTTCTCCACAGATATTCTTCATGGTGAATACTTATGAAATATCCCACTGAGCTGGAATGAGGACAAATCTTTATTTGCAAATTAGTCTACTTAAAACATGTGATTAGACTAAGTCGAAGAGAGCTCTGAAGTATAATCAAGTACATTTAATGGCTGACAGAGGATGCTGTTTTATGCTTCCAAAGTAATTATGATGACTCCAGAGACTGTAGAAAAAATCCTTATTTCAAATCGTTTTCCACTATATACATGTAATAATTCTTGTAATTTGTTAATATCTTAAGTTTCATTTCCCTTTTACAAAATACAAACTATCACTATAAGGGTAAGATGAATAAACGTAAAGGCATTTGCTTATTACAAACGCCTTTTAATGTTTCAATGTCACAAATTAGATAGGGTTTTACCAGGATTGAGACTCTGAACATCAATGCTTGTCCTAAAAGACTCCTCCAACTTGCTGAAACTGGATTCCCAAGCATTATCAATGGAGGGTGCAGGGCATGTAACCCAATTTGGAAAGACTCTCTAGTAAAGTGGGTAAGGAGGTGGTGAGGAGTTACTGTGGGAGGCTTTTGAGAGCACACTTGAGAAAACATAATTTGAGAACACTGCTATATTCTTGATAAAGTTACTCATTTCCACACCTTCTATTCCTCAAATATTTTCACTCAAACATTTGTGAAAATCTTAACTTTTCACCATGCTTCAACATTTGGTGAAAAAATAAACAGCAACTAAAATTCCCGTTTTTTCCTCAATCTGATCTCCCTGGCTGTTTACTTATACGGCACTGTATTGGAAAATAAAGTCAAGTCGTTCTCAGAAGCAACTCAGTCTTCAGCCTCACTTCTAGGTGCGCCCTCAATTCCTGCAACTGAGTAACTGTATAAATGTGTCCATAAGGACGAAACAGAAGACAGGGAAGAGAAATGAATACTTATGACTTCGGAACAGTAAGATGAAATCCTTGTTTAAAAACACCTCTCGGGGCCGGGCGCGGTGGCTCACGCCTGTAATCCCAGCACTTTGGGAGGCCAAGGCGGGTGGATCACGAGGTCAAGACATCGAGACCATTCTGGACAGCATGGTGAAACCCCGTCTCTACTAAAAATACAAAAAATTAGCTGGACATGGTGGCGCGTGCCTGTAATCCCAGCTACTCAGGAGGCTGAGGCAGAAGAATTGCCTGAACCCGGGAGGCGGAGGTTGCGGTGAGCCGAGATCGCGCCATTGCACTCCAGCCTGGGTAACAAGAGCGAAACTCCGTCTCAAAAACAAACAAACAAACAAACAAAAAACCACCTCTCAGCCAGGTGTCGTGGCTCACGCCAGTAATCCCCGCGCTTTGGGAGGCTAATGCAGAAAAATGGCTTGAGGCCAGGAGTTGGAATCCAGCCTGGGCAACACAGTGAGATCCTGTCTCAAAAACACAACTAAAAACCTGTCACAAGAGCACTTAAGCGGGGTGTTAACTAACGTGAGCACCGCTTGTAAACGATTCCTGGGTTGTTCCCATAGTTACAAAGTCTGTAGCAAGGGCTGTGGGGGAGAAGGCGGGGAGCTGGCCGCTCAGATCCCGGCAGGCCACAGCGCACAGAGCAAGGTCGCATTCTGGGCGGGTGGGACGCAGCTGGGCCCGCGGGCCTGCGCAAACTCACAGAACACGCGGAGCAACAGCCGCGCCGAGCAGGGCAGTTGGGGCAAGACCAGCGTCCCAAGGCTGTGGGCGCCGAGGGGCAAGTACCTGCCACACGGAGCCTGCCGGGCCCGCAAAGCTGCGCCGCCCGGCTCTTTCCAACCAGGTCGGCGGCGCGGCAGCACGCAGCAACGGGACGAGCCACAGAGGTCAAGTCCAAGGCCAGGGCACGCAGCTTCCGCCGGGGACGTCCTATCGCGCGAGGCAGGAGGCCGGGCAAACTCCGCAGGCATTCCATGGTGCCGGAGCGAGGTGCAGGCAGCAGCCAGAGCCCAAACCTTCATGCCGGACCGTG
This sequence comes from Saguinus oedipus, assembly GCA_031835075.1. Lineage (NCBI taxonomy): Eukaryota > Metazoa > Chordata > Mammalia > Primates > Cebidae > Saguinus > Saguinus oedipus. Next base: position 3,380,843 of record CM063172.1, on the reverse strand, counting down.
GCTGCTGTGGGCGTGGCCGGATCTACCGTCCTACCTGAAGACGCTTTGCACCAGGCATGCGCGGGGCGTGCCGCGCCTGCGTGCTACTTCCCCACGCATGCTCGGAAGGTGCTTGTGGGCGTGCCTCTTAAGTCCGTGGCCAATAGACGTTGGCCTTCCTCCCGGTACCTGTACCTGTACCTGTACCTAAGTGAGGGAGCAGGCAGGCTGGGAGATGGGTGGAACGCGTTTACCCGCACTAAGTGAGCGGTCCAACTTAGGTTCTTGGGCCCTTGGAGTGCCATGGCTTCGCAGTTTGTGGAGAATTTTCATACCTATGAAAATTGCAGTTTGGAAATGAGCAGCTTACGCATTCCCAAATAATTTAATTTATATTTAAATTTAACGCGGTGTAGGGAGCAAGAGGGAAGGCCCCCACTTTCGCCCTCTGAAGGTTTCTAGAATGAACTAAGAGTAGACAGATTGGTAGAAGAAAAAAGCATACGAAGTGTACTTCATGTGCATAGGGAAGAATAACAGAAGAATGATTACCCAATAACTGAATAAGGCCAGTTGATTACCCAACAACTCAGTAAGGTCCAGATGCTTGTATACCCTTCTTGGTTGAGTAAAGGAGATGGATATGAATGGGCCCGAAGACCAGTGGTTTGCAAATGATTCTCCTTGGACATTCAGTGGGACAGAAGCACACACAATAGTATTTGGACAAGCTGTGAAACTTCACTCTGAACAAAAATTGTCCTATTGTACAGGCAAAGTTTCCAGGTAATCTCTCGGAGCTACCCTCAGAAGTATCTGTGAAAAATCAGTGTGGTGATGACTTTCAGTTTTTTCTCTTCTCTGGGTGGGCAATCTCTTCTGGTTATTTAAAGCGATTCCTAGAGAGGGGGGTTTAAGACAATTGCATTTCTTTAGAAAAGAAGTTTCCTCTGTCAGACAAGGAAATTCTTTATCTAGCTGTTCGGGGAATGGGGCTGGGAAAAGAGAGCCCCTCCAGGTGCTTGGAAAAATAAGAGTATTAGAGAGACAAAAGGAAAGGGGGAGGTGAGAGTGAGAGAGAGAGAGAGAGAGAGAGAGAGAGAGAGGCCTTGATTTTTAGGCTTATTTCTGAGACCCTTTTAGTTTCCTTAAATTCAAAGACTCAGCATGCTGCTAGGAGTGGTGGCTCATGACTGTAATCCCAGCACATTGGGAGGCCAAGGCGGGTGCATCACTGGAGATTAGGATTTCAGGACCAGCCTGGCCAACATGGCAAAACCTGTCTTTACTAAAAATACAAAAATTAGCCAGCTATTTGGGAGGCTGAGGCAGAAGAATTGCTGGAACCCGGAAGGTGGAGGTTGCAGTGAGCCCAGATTGTGCCAGTATACTCCAGCCTGGATGACAGAAACTCAGTCTTCAAACAAGCCAACAAATGAACACCAAAGAATCAGCCTACCAAAACACAATATTTTGGGGTATTATTGTTTGAGTCCCAACAGTGGCAAAAATAACCAACTTGTATTAATGTTAAATAAAAGTCATGTATTTAGCTTTTGCTATAAAGATCTTGGATCACTGCAACTCTGCCCTCTGGGGTCAAGCGATTCTCCTGCCTCAGCCTCCTGAATAGCTGGGATTATAGGCACCTGCCACCACACCCCACTAATTTTTGTATTTTTAGTAGAGATGGGGTTTCAATATGTTGGTCGGGCTGGTCTCGAACTCCTGAGCTCAGGTGATCCACCCACCTTGGCCTCCCAAAGTGCTAGGATTATAGGTGTAAGCCACCATGCCCAGCCTTCTTGGGAGATCTTATCCAATCTCGTGGCTTTAAATATTCTATACAGTCTGAAATGTAAATACGTACCTCCAACACCTTCCCTGAATTCCAGAATGTTTACTTGACATCTATACTCAGATATCTGTCTAGAAAAATCTCTCAGATTTGACATCTAAAACCAAATGTCATGCCATAGTCTGTTTTCAATTAAAAACTGCTCCTTTCCAAAATTCCCTATGTCAGTAAATAGCACCACCATTGCTCTGCTATTCGGGCTACAAACTTTGGAGCCAACATCTATGCCTCTCTTCCTCTTATATCCCAACTGCAAATGTTGTCAACTCAGACTTCAATATATGGTACCCAGCCCAACCCCTCTTCTGCTCTCCACCACCCCCAACTTAGCCCAAACCATCACCACCATCTCTCTGCTTCCACAGCTGTCTCTATAGTCTCTTTCCCACACAGCCAGAGTGACCCATTTAAACATAAACATATCTCTGCTCATTACCTCTCTCCTCAAAGTTCCCCAGTGGCTTCCACCCTTCTCAGACAAATCCTTGCCACAAATTGTAAGGCCACATGTCTGGACACGTTCCAGAATTTTCCTTAGACTTTGCAAAAGTTATCTTAGAGCTGTCTCATTGTGCTGGGTGCAATTTTTTTGTTTTAAAAGGGAAGGTTATCACATATTTTCTCAAAGAAATATCTGTGAAGGCATGTAACATGTTTGAAATATTTATCTCATCATTAAAGCTTTAGTAAAATGAAAAATCTACCAGCCATGTTCTCTATACCCAGGGATTTTCCAGACTTCAGCCCCCTGGAAGCAACAATTAAAGTCTTCCTTTGCCTTCAATGCTCAGGTCAAACATCCTCTCTCGTGTGAAGCCTTCTCTTTGTGCACTGCCTTCCTACTCCATCCACAGTTCCAGTTCCCTGCTGAATAAATGTTTATATCTGTGTCTCCTTAGCTTTGTGTCCACACATAGACACTGAAAGAAACTCTGTGGAACTTGTGTCTGCCTTGATTACTACTGTGGAAAGGACAACAAATTTATTAACTTATATTTTAAGAATATGCAAACATACTGTATTTAACCTAAGACTAACTTTTTAAATATATTTTAAAGACTGGAATAGAGGTATGTCTTTCAATCTACATATTTAGAAAGCATAGTTTATCAGTGTTTTTTTTCTTGCTTGGTGGTACATAAAATAATGGTACCTTAAAATTGATGCTATCTTACATTTTATTAAATATAAAATATAAATCTTGGGTGTCTGTGCTCCTCATTCTATGTCAAATTTTACTGATGGGTAAGATGAGAAATGAGAATTGTCTATATTGGACATGGCACAGTGGAATTATTGGTGATCTTCATAGGAAGAGCTTTAATAGAGTAGCAGGAAAAGGGACCTGTGAAATCACCTTTGCAAAGATTATGACAGGAAGAGATACCTGACGTAGTTGACTCTGTTTTGCTTCTGACCTCCAAGCTGTCCTTGGTCATTGTTAGGTACAGGCCAAACTAACCGTGGAGGGATTTGGTTTATAGTTTAACTTTGAAGCAAGGATAATAGTCCCACCCTAAAACTATCCCCTTCCTGCTTGTCTGGGGGCTAAAACCACCTTCGGAAGACTAATAAAAGGCCCAAAATTAGGATTATGGAAGGAGCCTGAGTTCTGTGAAAATGTGGGCATAGTTTCTATAATCCCTTACTGTTCAGGAGTCATGTGACCAGAGGTCACAAGATCTGTGCCTTCTCAATTGCTCCTGTAGATAACATCACCGTTGTAGAAGCTAAGGTTGGTCCTTTGAGAAGCTTTTCAGACTGACCCCACTCAAAGTCGTGACTCATGACTCAGCCTGTCCTGTGGTCCCACCCAGTGGAGAACTCAGTGCATGAGGACTGTTTTCCACCCCTATGAGTTCATCCCCAACCAATCAGCAACACCTGTTCCCTAGCCCCCTGCCCACCACATTGGCCATAAAAACCCTAGCCTCTGAGCCTTCAGCGAGACTGGTCTGAGTAATAGCCTCATCTGTGGTAGGGCTGACCTTGCATCAATTAAACTCTTGTTTTACTGCAGTACCTCGCTCTCAGTGAATTGACTATGTCTGTGCAGCAGGCAGGAAGAACCCGGCAGGCTATCACACCTGGATCACTGTCTTCCCTCTCATCCCAGGCCACAACAGAATCTCAGAAGATGCCTGCATCTATATAATAACAATCTCTTTCCTTACCTTTTTGGTGCCATGGCACATTGAGCTAAAAAGCTATGTTTCTTGATTCCCACTTCCCCATTGTCCACTATCAGGAGGAAGGGGTAGAGGGAGGTGCTCGCCCACTGTTTTCAAGCCTAGTGAAAGGTGCTCCTTAAGACCGCTGTAGGAGCTTGAAGAGTTGATGACTCACACCTGAGCAAGCAATAGATGCTTTGTGCCAGGGAAGTAACTGTGATTCCTCTAAAGATGCATAAAACCCAAAGTACAGATGTGACAAGAATATTAGCCTGGGATTGTTTAAAAAAGAATCCTTCCCAAAAGAGCAGTATATGAGGCAGTGAGGAATCTGGCCTTAGAGGCAAGAAGAGGCAGAACTCAGAGTGATCCGGTGGGGCACTGCCCTTACCGAGGGAATGGCAACCAGATTGGCCTGGGGTGGGGGTGGAAGAGAAGTTCTCGGGAGAACATCTTACAATGTGAACCTGCAGACAAGGAGAGTCAACTTTAAAATCTGTCTCAGCTGGGCGCGGTGGCTCACACCGGTAATTACAGCACATTGGGAGGCTGAGGAGAGCAGATCACCTGAGGTCAGGAGTTCAAGATAAGCCTGGCCAATATGGAGAAACCCCATCTCTACTAAAAATACAGAATTAGCTGGGTGTGGTAGCGCATGCCTGTAATACCAGCTATTGGGAGGCTGAGGCAGAAGAATTGCTTGAGCCCAGGAGGTAGAAGTTGCAGTGGGCCAAGACCGTCCCACTGCATGCCAGCCTGAGCAAAAAGAGTGAAACTTTGTCTCAAAAACAAAGTAAATCTTCCCCGCCTGGAGAGCATGATACCCTCTTGCAATGAAAGCTTCAGGTTCATCTTACTTTGCCTTACTACCCCAGCCCCAGCATCAGACACAGCAGCCATGGAGTCAGAAAGGTAGCAGCAAGGGATCAGGGAGCTGGCACAGGGTCTCCACCTACACCAAACTTTCTCCAAGCCCAAGAAGGAAAGAAGGGCCAAGTCTTTTTTTTTGAATGAGGATTGAAGTGTTGATTAGTATATTGGGTCTTACGTGGTAAATTACTGAATTGAAATTATCATATGGACTGGACATTTTAAGTTAGTAGTTGAGTGACTTAGCTACCGAGTTACTAGAGTACAACACAGGACTGAGGGATCAGAACAGTCATGGAACCTGCCCAATTTATCAGGAGGCAGGAGAAGGACTAGCCCCACTCAGCAAGATTAAAGAGACTGCAAGCGACAAAAATAAAGTGGCTTCTAAGATTACACCCCACGAGTTCTGCCTGTTCCAAGTCCTAGTCATAGTGGTTTCAGGTGATCAGTTATGCTATCTTGGTTGGGTAGAGAAGGAAGAGCAGCCAGGAGGAGTCTGCCGGGATCATATAATCGTCATGGGTGTAAAGCCTTAAGGAGGCTATGGTCAGAGTAGGATATTCAGACTATAGCATTTCTGAGATGAAGCAGTTCTGGACGGGAATCTAATCCATAGTGTGAGGCACGCTGAGCCAGATGAAGAGGAGGAACTAAGAAAAACTTCCAGCGATGGGGGAAAATGTGTGGGCGGACTAGTGCTTTTGGTGTATTGGAAGAACTGTCAGAGGTAGCTGTGCCTGGGGCAGGGTGGGTGAGGAGCCAGAGTGATGCTAGATGAGGCCAGCGGGGTAGGCAGGGACTGGGTCATGCTGGTCTCATGCTTTGTCAGCTATGGCAAGGAGATTTAATTTCACTCTTTGAGACAGGGGAGCTCTTGAAGGGTTTTAAACCAGGGGCAAAGATTCTACTTTCTTTTTTTTTTTGTGTGTGTGTGACAGAGTCTTGCTCTGTTGCCAGGCTGGAGGGCAGTGGCATGGTCTCCACTCACTGCAACCTCTGCCTTCTGGGTTTAAGCGATTCTCCTGCCTCAGCCTCCCGAGTAGCCGGGACCGCAGGTGTGCACCACACGCCAAGCTACTTTTTGTATTTTTAATAGAGAGGGGGTTTCACCATGTTGTCGAGAATGGTCTTGGTCTCTTGAACTCGTGATCTGCCTGCCTCAGTCTCCCAAAGTCAGCACTTTGGGATTACTGGCGTAAGCCACTGTGTCCAGTGAGATTCTACTTTCATTTTTAAATGATTGCTCTGGCCTCCTTTTGGAGGCTGGATTATAGAGAGGGGAGAGTGTAAGCAGAGAAACCTTTGGAAGGCTACATGCAGCAGGCATCCATAAAATACTTGACAGGGGCTTGGGCTAGGGCAGGTGCAATGGATATGGTGAAGTTAGACTACAGAGATAGGAAGTAGAGTAAGTAGGACTTGATGATTAATTAGAGGAAGGTGTGTTAGGTTGCTAGGGCTGCCATAACACAACATCAACACACTGGGTAGCAGAGACAACAGAAATTACTCTTCTCGCAGCTCTGGGAGTTAGTAGTGCAAGATCAAGGTTACAAAATCAAGGGTTGGTTTCATTTGAGACCTCTCTTCTTGGCTTGTAGATGTCAATATTCTGTGTCCTCACATGGGCTTTCCCCCGTGCATACATCCCTGGTATCTCTTGGTGTCCTGCTCTCCTCTTGTTTTAAAGGCACCCATTAGATTGCATTAGGGCTCACCCTAATAGAGTTAACTCCACCTGGAGATAAGGCTTTTACCTGTTTAAAGGCCTTTCTCCAAATTCAGGGACATTCTGAGATACGGGGGGTTAGGGTTTCACCATATGGATTTTATAGGGGAGCACAATTCCGTTCATAACGGAAGATAAAGGTGAAACCTAATGTATCATTCTAGCAGGAGCAAGGTGCTGAATTATGATGCCATGTGCTGAATCAGGAAACCCTGGAGGAAGCGATGGCTTAGATTGGGAGTTCCATTTGAGCTTGTTGAATTTGAGATTGCCACATAAATATCCAACAGAATAAACAGTTGGGCTAGGTACAGTGGCACATGTATGTAATCCTAGCACTTTGAGAGGCTGATGGGGGTGGATCAGTTGAGGTTAGGAGTATGAGCCCAGCCTGGGCAACATGGGGAAAACCCCATCTCTACAAATAACGCAAAAATTAGCTAGATGTGGTGGCATGCACCTGTAACCCCAGCTACTCATGAGGCTGAGGCAGAAGAATTGCCTGAACCTGGGAGGTGAAGGTTGCAGTGAGCCAAGATCATGCCACTACACTCCAGCCTGAGCAACAGAGCAAGACTCCATATCAAACAAACAAGCAAATAATAATAATAAGCTGGGTGCGGTGGCTCACACCTATAATTCCAGCACTTTTGGGAGGCCGAGGCGGGTGGATGAGGTCAGGAATTCGAGACCAGCCTGAAAAACATGATGAAACCCCATCTCTACTAAAAATACAAAAAGTTAGCCGGGCGTGGTGGACTGCGCCTGTAATCCCAGTTAGGAGGCTGAGGCAGGAGAATCGCTTGAACCCAGGAGGCGGAGGTTGCAGTAGGCCAAGATTGAGCCACTGCACTCCAGCCTGGGCAACAGAGTAAGACTCCATCTCAATAACAGTAATAAAAACAGTTGGGTACATTGGTCTGGACCTGGGAAGAAAGTAAGCCTATGCTAGGTATAGAAATGTAGGGGTTTGGGCATATAATTTGTAAGGGGGGGGGGCCTTGGAAATGCAGGAGATTGCCTAGGGAGAGAGAGGACAAGAAGGCCCAGGACCGTCTCATCAAACAACACCACTGAGGTAGAGGAGGAGCCAGCAAACCAGACTAAGGAGGGCAGGCCCTCTCCTCTTAGTATGTCCAGGTGGTCCTCAATTTGTGACGGAGTTACATCCAGATAAACCCATTGTAAATTGAAAATATCTGGCCAGGCATAGTGGCTTATGCCTGTAATCCCAGCACTTTGGGAGGCTGAGGTGGGAGGATCACTTGAGCCTAGGAGTTTGAGAGCAGCCTGGGCAACATAGTGAGATCCTTTTTCAAAAATAAAATAAAATAAAATAAAATTTACAGGGCCTAGTGGCATGCCTGTAGTCCCAGCTACTCATGAGGTTGAGGAAGGAGGATCCCGTGAGGCCAGGAAGTCAAGGATGCAGTGAGCCGAGATTATACCACAAAATGAGGTCCTGTCTTAAAAAAATGTGCATATATACATAGATATATATATACACACACACATTTAGATCTATCCATAGATATCTATAGATATACCCGTATCTATTCAACATATGCATATCTATCTATAGATGTATCTTTTGCTCTTTTGACACAGAGTCTCCCTATGTCACCCAGGCCTGAGTGCAGTGGTGTGAACTCGGCTCACTGCAACCTCCACCTCCCAGGTTCAAGCAATTCTTGTGCCTCAGCCTCCCAAGAAGCTCGGATCACAGGCGTGCACCACCATGCCCAGCTATTTTTTTTACATTTTTAGTAAAGACAAGGTTTCATCCTGTTGCCCAGACTGGTCTCAAACTCCTGAGCTCACGTGATCCACCAGCCTCAGCCTCCCAAAGTGCTGGGATTACAGGCGTGAGCCACTGTGCCCAACCACTATGGATATGTTTATATTTATATATCTCTGTATCTATACCTAAGTCAAAAATGCATTTAATTAATCTAGCGAACATCATAGCTTAGCCTAGCCTACCTTAAACATTCTCAGAACTCATGCATTGGCCTAGGGTTGGTCACAATCATCAGACAACACAGTACACTATAGAGTATTGGGCGCTTATCCTGGTGACACCTGGCTGACTTGGAGCTCTGTTCACTTCTGCTGCCCAGCACCACAAGAGTATTGTACAGCATATCACAAGCCCGGGAAAAGACCCAAATTCAAAATCCAAAGGACGGTTTCTACTGATTGTGTATCACCTTGGCACCATCGTAAAGTGGAAAAATCATCAGTCAAACCACCATAAGTCACAGACCGTCTATACCAGCCTAATTGGTGATAAGCCCAAATAAAATAGTAAAGTTACCCTGAGACCACACTGCTTTTGGGTCTGTTGGTGGAGTAGGGATGGTTAGGATGGCTGTAATGTGACATGCTAAAAGCCCCATAAAACTGCATACCTCGACCATCCTCGGCTTTCTGTGGAAACTGCTCTCTGTAACCCTGATGTGACAGGCGAGCAGTCCAAACCACGCCATCTTGGCCCCTGCGACTTGTGGTAAGTAACTAGGGTCTGTAACTTCCACCCTACCCAGACAATGTGTAAACTAACGCTTATCTTGACTTCTGTGAACTATTTAAGTAACAATCGGAATGTCCAAAGTCCCCTGGCCCTCGGAATGTCTGAAGCCCCTCGCCCTCACCCCCGCCCAGGAGGTGGTTTATGGGCATAAAAGGTCTTGATACCCTCATTTCAGGGCCTTGGGTTAGAGAGACACGAGTCCTCCATGGCTGCCGGCAATAAAGACCTTGTCATTTGGCCTAGGCTTTTTCTCAGTGGTGATTTCGCTCTGGCTTGGTTACAACAGCTTGAACTCTGCCACCTGAGAGATCAGCAGTGGCATTAGATTCTCAGAGAAGCATGAACCCCATTGTGAATCGTGTATGAGAGGGATCTGGGCTGCATGCTCCTTATGAGAATCTAATGTCTGGTGATCTGTCACTGTCGACCATCACCCCCAGATGGGACTGTCCAGTTGCAGGAAGACAATCCGAAATCATTATTTCATTACATATTACAGTGTAATCGTAATAAATGTACAATAAACGTAATGAGTTTGAACCATCCCAAATCCATGCACTCCACCCTTGGCCATAGAAAAACTGTCTTCCAGAAAATCAGTCCCTGGTGCCAAAAAGCTTGCGGACCACTGTGTTAGCATATTCCCAACAGCGCCTTTAGGTATTCAACTCAACCGTCAGCACCTCCAACTTTCACAGAGATGGGAGGGAGGCTGACATCGCAAATCCTCTAATGGCAAGGTTGGTTTCTTTGAGAATCAGCCCCACTGAGGCTGTCCAGGTGCCCCCAGCCATCAGTCATCTCATTAGCACACAAAGACACATCACTTCATACATTACAAAGGCTCAGGGCTCTGCCTCAGGACACGGGCGGAGACCGCACACAAACTCTTACTATGTTCTTAACTACTCAGGAGGCTGAGGCAGGAGAATTGCCTGAACCCAGGAGGCGGAGGTTTCGGTGAGCTGAGATCGTGCCATTGCACTCCAGCCTGGGTAACAGGAGCGAAACTCTGTCTCAAAAAAACAAAAAACAAAAACCCATAAAGAGATACCCCTTAAGTCACATTAGAAGAATCATACTAAACCACAGAATGGAAGGAAAAATCTGCACAGTAGATTCTTCATAAGTGTCTGTTATCCAGAATGTATAAATAACTTTCGCAATTCAACAACAAAGACAATCCAATCTAAAAACTAATGAAGCACTTTAAAACACACTTCACCAGCAAGCACTTCAGAGATGCTTAACATTATTAGTCATAATTAAAACCATATAGACGGCCAGGTGCGGTGACTCAAGCCTGTAATCCCAGCACTTTGGGAGGCCGAGGCCGGTGGATCACAAGATCAAGAGATCGAGACTATCCTGGTCAACATGGTGAAACCCCGTCTCTACTAAAAACACAAAAAATTAGCTGGGCATGGTGGCGCGTGCCTGTAATCCCAGCTACTCAGGAGGCTGAGGCAGGAGAATTGCCTGAACCCAGGAGGCGGAGGTTGCGGTGAGCTGAGATCGTGCCATTGCACTCCAGCCTGGGTAACAAGAGCGAAACTCTGTCTCAAAAAAACAAAAAACAAAAACCCATAAAGAGATACCCCTTAAGTCACACTAGAAGAATCATACTAAAAAAAAAACAAGTGTTGACAAAGATGTGTGGAAACTTGAACTATTAAACACTGCTCATGACAACATGAAATTGTGCAGCATATGTGTCAAATAATTTGGAGTTTCTTCAAACGGTTGCGAGTAGATTTACCGTGTGACTCAGTGATTCCATTCCTAGCTATATGCCCCAAAGACCTGAAAACAGGCGTTCAAACAAAAACTCGTATGCTCTTTAAATGTGTCAAGATCATAAATATGCAGGAAAGTCTTGGGAACAGTGTGGATCAAAATGAAAAAACACATTATACTCCCAGGCGGGGCAGAGGTAAAAGTGAAGTGAGTTTGTGCACTGAATTATCATGTAGGAACCGTGCATTTTTCCTAATCTAGGGGTTATGTGGCGGTAACCTAGGAGAGTGTCCATGCTTTGGGTAAAATATACTGGAGCATTTCGTGGGACGCTGCAAATCTGGTACAGCAATAACTGCTGGGGACTCGAAGGAAAGAAATAGGTTATATTTTGCATTGCTACTGGAAGTTTCCTAGAAGTATGACATTATTAAAAAGTAAATTACTTTTTAAAACAACCATATCAATACTATGCCAGAAAAGCAGAGACATCACCAAAATCCACTGTAGAGGCTACGCTTCATCCAAAGCTGTGAACCCTTATAAAAGCCTCAATGTCAACAGACTCCACCTGGTAGGTATTACTATGCTTATTAGCATTAGAGGCTACCGTGTGGATACATTAGTGTTATGGCACAGTGTGGATATTAGTGTTAGGGCACGGTGTACATATTATACTGGTGATGGAGAACAGTGCAGATATTACATTAACATCAGGAAACCATGTAGATAGTATTACATTAGTATTAGAAGCAACGGTGTGGCTATCAGATTAGTGTTAGAGTATTGTGTGGGTATTACATCGGTGTTAGGGCACGGTGTGGATATCATAGAAATGTTAGGGCACGGTGTGATTATTATATTAGAGGCCACTGTGAGAACATGTCTTAGCAGCCACTGTGTCTGGATGCTGACAATGATATCAGGGTGTAGTCGTAACGATGGGATTTGGGGATTTCATTTTTCTAGATGAATTTCTTTGCTGAGTACTCTAAAGACTCTCTTCTCTGCACCCAGGGCAGTGGAAAGGAAGCTTTTTACTCACCAATGAAGGAGACTTAGTTGACATGACCCTCGTGCTGCCCTGGCACCTCAGAGGGAATTTGGTCAGGAGTGGGTTCACGTGCCCTCTGGTGGCACCAGAGCTCAGCCCAGACACCTTGCTCAGTTTTCAGCAGACGTGTACCCCTGCCTGGCTGTCCTGAAATACCTATACAATTCAATATTCAGTTTATTCAATGTAATAATTTTGGAAACTCAAGCCAAAATGAAGCCCACTGTAGCCATATTCTTCCCAAAAATGCTGATGGAAGACTTTGGAAGCCATGTAGAATGAAATGAGTATATACACAAAATAAGAAAAACAAAAACCTACTCAAAATAGTCCAGAGACTGTAATATGAAATACAAAACCATAAAAAATCTAAAAGAAAATCTAGATGACATTGGGTTTGGTGATGAGTTTTAACACACAACATCAAATGCCAATTCATGAAAATATTGATAACGGACTTTATAAAGCTGCATATTCTACTGTGAAAAACTGTAGATAAAACAAAAAGACAAGACAGACATGAGAAGATATTTACACAATACACATGTGATTTTAAAACTGGGTAAATAGCTGAACAGATACTCAACCACAGCAAATATACCGATACTAGGCTGGGCATGGTGGATGCCCATCTCTACTAAAAATACAAAAGTTACCCAGGCATGGTGGTGCATGCCTGTAATCCCAGCTGCTCGGGAGGCTGAGGAAAGACAACCGCTTGAACCTGGGAGGGGGAGATTGGGGTGGACCAAGATCACACCATTCCTCTGCCGTACTGTATATGTGAAAACGCAGATTCACTGAACCAGACTAAATTGTATTCAGTGGAAGGCTGATCAAGGATTCAAAAGAATGCAACCTTTTGTTTTATCTACTTCTGACCTCGACGCACCCCACTTCCTAATTCCAGTTGTTCCACCTTAGTGAACCAAACGACTGTACATCTTACCCATGTTGACTGGTGTCTCCTGTCTCTCTAAAATGTATAAAAGTAAGCTGTACCCTGACCACCTCGGGCCCGCGTTGTCAGGACCTCCTGAGGCTGTGTCACGGGCATGTCCTTAACCTTGGCAAAAGAAGCGTTCTAAATTGGCTGAGACCTGATTCGGATATGTTGGGATCACAATCCACAGTCACCATGGTGTGACAGTTGACTCCAGCATTCAGGAAAGAGACGTGCCATACAAGTTTGTAGCATGGGAGCAAGAGGCTATACCATATAACCTAGGTGTGCAGTGGGCTACACCAGCTAGGATTTAAAAGGACACTATGGTGTTTGGACAAGGATGAAATCATCCAAGGACAAATTTCCCAGAAAGAATTCACAGCATTAGGAGATGCTTGAGTGTATTTTAAAAGGTTAAAGCCTAAGAGAGAGAGAGAGAGAAGAAAGAAAAACTCAACTCCCGTTATGGTTTAATAACAAAGCTTAATAGAGTTAACATATTTCATCTAATCTAAGATGCTAATGATTAACAGACGTTATTTTATGCACCATCACAAATAGGTTGCCAATTAAACTGACTTTCTGAATAACAACAAAAATGTGAATTTACTTCTATTAATGCCAGTAAAGTAAAATGAAAATGGATTATGGTTTTGACATGTTAAAGCAAAACAGGAGGAAGCCGTTAGCCTGAAGTCTTGCAAGCAAACGGAACCGAATTGGAGGCATTAAAACTGACTCAAAACATTAGCAAACCACCCAGTCAGTGCCAAAAAGTCCAGCTGCCAGTGGGCTGTATGACTCGGGACGCTGAGGGAACCATCCCCACAACAGGCCGTCGCCTAGCTGGAGCCAAGGAGAAACTTAGCTGCCACCGCTAAGAGCTCGAAGCTCCGAGCCCTGCTTTCTGTTCTGGTGCTTCAGGTGTGATTCACGAATCATTCCTTTGCTCAAATAAACTGTTTATTTTGCCTAAAATTCTTCTACCCTGTAAATCCTAACGCCTAACCGGTAACCCCCACTCTAACCCTAACCCCTAGCCCTGATCCTCACCCTAAGCCCTAACCCTACGTTAGTCTCTGCGTTTGCACTGACATGTCAGTGTTGACAGTTCAAACTGCTGTATCCGCCCGGCCGCATGAGCAGTGCGGATTCTATAGCAACGTTGTGGACTGAGGCCCTGCGTTAGCATCACAGCTGTTTTCTACATGAGCACTGCGGGTGTTGCATTCGCATTTCGATGTCATATCTGCCTTAGGAACGCTCCATTTGTGTTCTGAGGCTGCGGTGGGCACCTCGCACTGCAGCCGCGTGGCCTTGGCTCGGGAGGTGCTCAGGATTCAGAGGGGCTTTCGGTGTCCAGGTTTCCACACCGAGATCTTCTTACTAGTCTCTGACCCTAAGCAGTCAGGCTGCAAACAGGAAGGATTTTACTCACCGTGGACGCGGCCCAAAGTGAGGCTTTGCCCACTAGGTCTATGCTGTGGAGAACACAGCTCCGCCCTCGCAGTGCCCGCCAGGTCTGCAATGAGGACAATGAAACTCCGCAGACCGCCGAGATGCAATGCACGCCGGTACCTTGACGCCACCTGAAAAGGCGGGCTCGGGCGCCCCCTGCTGGCGGCCGGGCAGTGCAGGGCCCTCTTGCCCCCGGTGATGTGCCCCCGCCCTCTTCTGGCGACTAGGGCCACTACAAGGCCCTTTCACAGTAAGACACAAGCCCCAGGGTCTGTGCTGAAGAGGACGCAGCTCCACCCTCGAAGTGCCCCCCAGGTCTACACTAAGGAGAACGCAACTCTGCTGACCGCTGTGACGCGACAAAGGGCGGCACTGTGACGCGATGCACATCTGCGGCAGAGCCTCAGGAATCTGAAAAGACGGGCTTGGGTGCCCCCTCCTGGTGGCGGACCACTGCAGGGCCCTCTCGCTCACACTGTAGTGGCAAGATGCCCCCTGCTGGCAACCAGGGCAATGCAGCGTCCTCTTGCTCACTGGGCTAGGGGGCTGTGCATACGCACATAATGTGCACCTACATATACATGTGTACATACTGTACATATGTACACAATGTGCAACTATATGTACATGTGTACATACTGTACATCTGTACATAATGTAAACATCATGTAAATGTGTACATATTGTATGTCTCTACATAATGTGCACATTATGTACACGTGTATCTATAGTACAAATGTACCTAATATGTACATTGTGTATACGTGTACATATTGTACATCTCTACATAATGTGCACATTTTGTACACGTGTATAGATGGTACGTCTGTACATGATGTACACAATGTGCACACATATGTACACGTGTATATATAGTAAACATGTACATAGTAAATATGTACATAATGTACATTATGTACATATTTATATATTGTAATACCAAAAGAAATTATATGTATGTAATGTGTACAATCTGTACATTTACTGTGATACTACTTATTATATATTATTGTGATTACATATATGGTATCATTGTGATACTACAATAAATGTACATATCATACACATTATGTACATATAAATGTACATATTGTACAGATTATGTAAATTTATTGTACATATATATTTTGTACACATATGTACATCACAGTAAATGTACATATGGTATATATTATATACATTTATTGTAATATTCCAATAAACACACATTATGAGTATGTTCCAGGATATTATTTTTAGTATATTAGATAAACATTACTCCTAATATCAAAGTGGGTATACACCCATGTGTGTACATTTTGTGATATTATCCATCATGTCTTAAGGAGGTATTACTCTCATTGTGAAAGCAAGTGTACGCTCCGTGATTGTTCCAATATCACAGGCGGTGTATCACAGGCTTCTGTGATGTAGTTTCTAATACCCTGTGTAGAGAGGCTGATTATACACTCAATATCGCAGGAAGAACACCACCATTGTAATATTGTTTTCAATATTCAAAAACAGAAAGGACATTACTCCAAATATCACAGGAAGCATACAAACACCCAGTGATATTGTTTCTAACAACTAGGGGATTACGGATGATATTACTCACGATGTGACTGGGGCTGTACACCCGTCCTGTGATATTGTTCCTAATATCCAGGGAAGGAGAGGATAATGTTACTGCCCTTATGGAAATACTCTAAATACAGCAAAAGGTGTACACCAGGCTCTGATGTGGTCACTAATGTCCACAATAAAAACAATTATATTGAATTAAACACTGCAAGGGGTGAAACCCCCCTGTGCTTTCAATAATAATGTCAAGGGGAGTGAGGATGACATTTTTGTCAAAATCTCAGAGGTGTAACTAGAGCTAGTGTTATTGTGCCTAATATAAAAAAAAAAACCAGAACGACATTATCATCTCCCTATGATATGGTTCCCAGTATCATATTACACCACATTTTCAAAATAGCCGGTCCCTAGCAGCCAGGGTGGGCCTGGGGGCTGATACGGGCCCTGTGGCGGGGGCTGTGCCCTAGCCAGGGGGTCCCTATGCAGCCAGGGTGGCGTGCTGTGCATAGGTACATAGTTTTCACCTATTTCTACATATGTACATAATTTATGTAGTGTTCACATATTTGTACACGTGTACATATGGTGTTATCACAATAAATATATATGTACATAATATGTACACAATACATATGTATACAATACATATATATATCACGCATTATATATATATTATTGTGATTATATATGTTATTGTGATTATATAATATCACTGATATTTCAAGAAATGTGCATAGTGTACACATTATGTACCTACACATTGTGTACACATTATACAAATATAACTGTGTATTGTGTAGACATATGTACATCAGAGTAAATGTACAGATTGTACCTATTATATACATTTATTGCAATATGCCAATAAATGTACACATTATGAGTACATTCTGGGATATCACTTTTAGTATATTAGATAGAAATTAATCCTGTTATCAGAGTGGGTATACATGCATGTGTGTACATAGTTTACATGTGTACCTATTGTGCATATTATGTACTCATGTACAGAAGGTACACATGTACACAGTGTACGTATGTGTACACACACGTACACAGTGTACTTGTGTGTACATACTGTGAACACTTATGTACACGTGTATATATTGCACATCTGTACATAATGTGTACATGATGTACATATGTGTACACACTGTAATATCACAATAAATGTATATGTAAGTAATGTGTACAATATGTACATTAATTTTGATATTATGTATTACATATGTATTGATTCTATATGCTGTTGTGATTATATATCATTGTGATATTACAATAAATGTACATATTGTACACATTATGTACGTACCTATTCTGTAAACATTATGTACATGTAAATGTACATATTGTACAGATTATGTACATTTATTGTGCATATGTATTGTGTACACATATGTACATCACAGTAAATGTACATATGGTACATATTATATACATTTATTGTAATATCCCAATAAGTGTACACATTATGAGTATATTCTGGGATATTATTTTTAGTATATTAGATAAAAATTACTTCCAATATCAAAGTGGGTATACACCCACGTGTGTACAATTTGTGATATTATCCATCATAACCTAAGTAGGTATTACTCTCATTGTGAAAGCAAGTGTACACTCTGTCATTGTTCCAATATCACAGGCAAAGTACAACGCTTCTGTGATGTAGTTCCTAATATCCTGGGGACAGAGGATGATTATACCCTGAGTATCGCAGGAAGTGTACATCACCACTGTAGTATTGTTTCTAATATCCCCAAACAGAGAGGATATTACTCCAAATATCTCAGAAATCGCACAAGCCCCCATGAAATTGCTCCTAATAACTAGGGGATTACAGATGATATTACTCACGATGTGACTGGGGCTGTACAGCGGTCCTGTGATATTGTTCCTAATATCCAGGGAAGGAGAGGAGAATGTTACTGCCCTTATGGAAATACTCTGAATATGGCAAGAGGTGTACACCACGCTCTGATATGGTCACTAATGTCCACAATAAAAACAATTATATTGAATTAAACACTGCAAGGGGTGAAAGTCCCCTGTGATTTAAATTCTAATGTCTAGTGGGGTGAGGATGACATTCTTGTCAATATTGCCGAGGTGTAACTAGAGCTAGTGTTACTTTGCCTAATATAAAAAAAAACAGAATAACATTATCATCCCCCTGTGATATGGTTCCCAGTATCATATTACACCACATTTTCAAAATTGCCAGTCCCTAGAAGCCAGGGTGGGCCAGGGGCCTCTGGCGGGGACTGTTGGTACAGCTTCTTAGCCAGGAGTCCCTAGCAGCCAGGGTGGGCCAGGGCGCTGCTACATGCTGTGCGTATGTACATAGTTTTCACCGATTTCTACATGTGTACATAATTTACATAATGTGCACCTATATATACATGTGTACATATAGTACATATGTACATAGTGTGTACATTATGTGCATGTGGACATATGGTGTTATCACAATAACTGTATAGGTACATAATATATACACATACATATGTACATAATGTGTACATATGTACGTTTCTTGTGATATTATGTATTATACATATATTGTGGTTATATGCTATTGTGATTATATATATCACTGATATTTCAATAAATGTACATATTGTATGTGTTATGTACCTATGTATTGTGTACACATTATATAAATATAAATTTACATATTTTACAGATTATGTACATTTCATCTACATATGTATTGTGTGCACATATGTACATCATAGTAAATGTACATATTGTAGATATTATGTACATTTATTGCAATATACCAATAAATGTACACATTTTGAGTACATTCTGGGATATTATTTTAAGTATATTAGATAAAAATTACTATTATCAAAGTGTTTATACACCCATGTGTGTACATATTGCACCCATGTACATATTGTGATTATGTACTTGTGTACAGATGGTACATATCTACACAATGTGTACATATATACACGTTTACTTGTACACATCTACATAATGTGGACATATATGTACACATGTACATATTGTACATGTGTCCATAATGAGCACATTATGTACACGTGTCCATAATGTACACAATGCACACACATATTTACACGTGTACATATGGTGCATATATACCTAATGTGTACACATTATGTACACCTTTTCATATTGTAATATCACAATAAATGTATATGTACATGTGTACAATATGTACATTTACCGTGACATGTATTATATATAATGTGATTATATGTTATTTTGATTATGTGATATAGCTGGCCTAGAGTTAGAACCTGTACATGGCCATTTTATAAAAAGAACTGTTTCTATTCTTCTCACAAGGACTGCTAACCTTGGTTTCTGTAAACTAATTTACTTTGCAAAAAGGTAAAAACTGCATACTTCCCCTTATCTGTGACTTTCAGAATTACTGGCCTTTGATCACCAGCAATAGCCAGAGTAAATACCCTCGGATAATTCCATTCTGGCGCCAAGTAACTCCTACCCAGACAGGTGCAAGCAAATGGTTATCTCAAGTTCAAGCACACCCCCTAGCCATCTGGATGTCCGGAAACCATCACCCTTCTCTCTACCCTGGAGGTGACTTACAGCCCACCGAAATCTCTGAACACTTTCATCTCTTCTCTGCCCCTCACCCCAACTCCCAAAGCTCTCCAAGTAGTTTAGTGGGTATAAAAAGGTCTTGCCTCTCTTCTTTCGGGGCCACAGGTTGGAGAGACGTGAGTCCTCCGTGGTCGCCGGCAATAAACCCTGCAATGTGGCATACTTTTGTCTTGGTGTTCACTTTCTGTGCTCGGTCCGATACAACAATTATATATGATATCATTGTGATATTACAACAAATGCACATATTGTACACATTATGTACATGCATATGTGTATATATTATATACATATAAATGTCTATATTTAGATACATATAAATATATATATCATATACATATAAATATCATTGTGATATTACAACAAATGCACATATTGTACACATTATGTACATGCATATGTGTATATATTATATACATATAAATGTCCATATTATACACATTTACATTTATTGTACATATGTATTTTGTACACATAAGTACATCATAGTAAATGTATGTATGGTACATATTATATACATTTCTGTTGTATCCCAATAAATGTACATTTTATGAGTATATTCTGGGATATTATTTTTAGTATATTACATAAAAATTACTCCTAATATCAAAGTGGGTATACACCCATGTGTGTACATTTTGTTATATTATCCATCATGTCGTAAGTAGATATTACTCTCATTGTGAAGGCAATGTACACTCTGTCATTGTTCCAATATCACAGGTGGTGATAATGGAACGCTTCTGATATAGTTCCTAATATCCTGGGGAGAGGGGATGATTATACCCTGAATATCACAGGAAGTCGTACACCACCACTGTAATATTGTTTCTAATATCCAAAAACAGAGAGGATATTACTCCAAATATCTCAGGAAGTGCACAAACCCCCAGTGATATTGTTTCTTATATCTAGGGAATGAGAGATGATATTACCTACAATGTGGCTGAGACTGTACACCCATCCTGTGATATTGTTCCTAATATCTAGGGAAGGAGAGGATGATGTTACTGCCCATATGGAAATACTCTCAATATGGCAAGAGGTGTACACTGTGCTCTGATATGGTAACTAATGTCCATAGAAAAAATAATTATATAGAATTAAATATTGCAAGGAGTGAAACCCCCCTCTGATTTCAATTCTAATGTGTATAGGGGCGAGGATAATATTTTTGTCAATATTGCAGAGGTGTAACTAGAACTAGTGTTATTGTGCCCAATATATAAAAAAAAACAAATTAACATTATCTTCTCCCTATGATATGGTTCCCAGTATCATATTACTCCAATTTGTCTTTTCTTTTTTTTTTATATTTCAAAAACAGAATTTTATTCATAAAATGCATTTATAAAGTTTGACCAAAAATAAGACTACAAAACCCCTACAATCTTGTACAGTTCACCATCACTTACCAGTCAACAACCAAAAGTTTCACCAATTCAATTCCTGTATTTTACGTAAAAAAGCACTCTTTATAAATCATAGCATTTCATTTTATAAATTAAATTGCTGAAAATAATTACCCGAACGTAGACCAACAGTGCCATTTTGATATTTATACAATAATATTATGTCCAGAAACTGACAATGAAATCTCCCAAAATGTATTTGTGAAGTTAATTCAGTTTTTTTCCAAGGCAAACTCTTTTAAAACAAATGAAATTATTCCCACCACAACACTATAGGCAGTAAAACATAACACAAGCATAAAGATAAAATATGGAACTTCAGGGACATAGAACACATTTAAAATATGTTTAATTACAGACAACTACTGACTTACAAACGGAAGGGAGAAGAAAACAACCGGCCTCAGAGATAGTTTACTGGGTGCTTCTCACACCCACGCGCAGCAGCAAGCAAGTCGGCGAACACGTCCCGGGACAGGCTGCAGCCGGCACAGAGGCTTGTGTCTGCGGCCTTTTGTCGTCAGCCAAATCCAGCTTTGTTCAGTGAGGGTCAGAGGATCCCAGAACATATCTTAAGCTCCATGAGAGTTCCTCTGGAAAGTTTCAAGTCTGAAGTCTTGACGACAAATTTTATGGAGTTTCGTAACAATCAGTACTCTCGCCTTTTGGTCAAATGAGCTACAGACGCAGAGATCCCTTTTATCCGGACTCCAATCCAAACTTGAAATGGGCTGGGTGGACAATGTAACATTCTGCAGAAGGCTTACAGAACCTGCGACTCCCATCTCTATTCCCTCAGAATCTTTCTTTGACCGAGATGGCGCCATTGCACTCCAGCCTGGGTAACAAGAGCGAAACTCTGTCTCAAAAAAAAAAAAAAAAAAAAAAAAAAATAGTAAATACTTATTAGAATATATATTATATATTTACTTTTAGTTATATAACTATAATAATTATAACCATTATAATCAATAATAAATATTTCACTGTGACAAGTGTAATTAGATTAGTGGTTCTTGATCCTTAACACGTAAGATTTTCTAAAATCAAAGCTCTCATGGCTCAGCCCAGATCCATTAAATCCATTCTCGCAATCAGCTGCTGTGATGATTGATATGCCCATTTTGCAGATGGAAACACGGAGGCTGAGATAGATAATCTACTTGTCAGGATCAACCAGCCAGTCAGTGCTGGGGCTGGGATTTGGACCTGGGCAGTCCAATGCCATCGGCTAGGTTTTTTACTACTGGGTGCATGTTTTTCAGGTACACAGTTTGCCCAGGAACTTCAGTACAGTAAGAGGGAGGGTGGCTTGGTCCGTGGGGTGACAAAAGGATGGGGTGGAGAGGCGAGCCCAAGTAACTTGAGTTTGGAGAGTCTCATCATGCAATAATGCTTGCAACGATGCTATTTTCTTTTTTCCTTTCTTTCTTTTTCTTTTTTACTGAGATGGAATCTCGCTCTGTAGCACAGGCTGGAGTGCAGTGTCATGATCTCGGCTCACTGCAACCTCTGACTCCTGGGTTCAAGTGATTCTCCTGCCTCAGCCTCCTGAGTAGCTAGGATTACAGTACACGCTATCGCACCTGGCTAATACCTGTATTTTAGTAGAGACAGGGTTTCACCATGTTGGCCAGGCTGGTCTCAAACTCCTGACCTCATAATCCACCCACCTTGGCCTTCCAAAGTGCTGGGATTACAGACATGAGTCACCGTGCCCAGCTTGCAATGATGCTTTTTTTCTAACTTGACCAAAATGTTGCCATGCTTATCATCTTGGCTTTCTGCATGAGGACAAGGGCCTGATCTGTTAGAGCAGGAGTCCCCAACCTCCAGCTCACAGACTGGTACCAGTCTGCAGCCTCTCAGGAACTGGACCATACAGCAGGAGGTGAGAAAAGGACAGGCAGGCATTGTGTCACCTGTGTTTATAGCCACTCCCCATCACACGAATCCCTGCTTTGTGACATGGTAAAAGCCCCATAAAACTGCATACCTCGACCATCCTCGGCTTTCTGTGGAAACTGCTCTCTGTAACCCTGATGTGACAGGCGAGCAGTCCAAACTCACGCCATCTTGGCCCCTGCGACTTGTGATAAGTAACTAGGGTCTGTAACTTCCATCCTACGCAGACAATGTGTAAACTAACACTTATCATGACTTCTGTGAACCACTTAAGTAACAATCGGAATGTCCAAAGTCCCCTGGCCCTCGGAATGTTCGAAACCCCTGGTGCTCACCCCTGCCCAGGAGGTGGTTTACGGGCATAAAAGGTCTTGACACCCCCCTTTTGGGGCCGCAGGTTAGAGAGACACGAGTCCTCCGTCGCAGCCGGCAGTAAAGACCCTGTCATTTGGCCTAGTCTTTTTCTCAGTGGTGATTTTGTGCTTGCTCAGTTACTACATTTGTAGGCCCCACTGAGATTCTTCCATCATCACTCAGACAAAATCCCTGGATGCCCGAGCGGCCACTTCCACCTCGAGGATCTCTAGGGGAGGGGCCCCCTGAGATGTTCCGGGGCCCCAGAGTTCCGGCCCCTTGGTGGACAGGCGATACCCGGCTGACATTCACCCGAAAATCCTCAGGGTCCTGGGAACCTCTGGGGGTAAGTCAGGTCTCAAAATCGGGGTGGGGTCCGGTCCGTAGGGAGCCTAGGTCAGGAGACCGGGCGTGTTCGTTAATCTCTGACTAGGCAAGCCTACCGTGAGACATCACTGAGGCCCGGTGTGAGTGCGAGAGTGAAAGAGTGTGTGTGTGTGGTCCCTCGGCCGGGGCTACGGGACCGAGGTGGGCCTTCACCCGAGGTTCCACGGAGACGTCATGGGGCATAACGGTGATTCACTCCCGTGGTGACCAGGGGTTTATGCAGGTACACCTTAGCCAAGACGCTCTGAAATAGCCCTCCGGGGATGTGGTGGGGCAGGCATCAGACTGGTCTCCCTCGGGGGACACCCACCCTGTGTCCGTCTGTCTCTCATGGTTCTGTCTTTACTGTAAGTCCCTAGTTTCCTACAGCAGTTACTAGCTGATATACACTGGTTTAAGCCTGTTACTCTTAAGGTGGATAATATTCTCCATTGGCTAAGTTAACCATTGACTTCGAGGAACTCTGATGGGAGTTTATACCCGGGAAGTAACTGTTCTCTTTCCTTTTCTTCTGCTTATTCTATCGTTGAGGCCTCATTCTTCCCCTTTTTCATGTCCGAGAGAAAATTCTGCCCCCAACAACTTGGGTGTAGATTTTCTCCGTCTTAGGGAATCAAATTTTAAGTAAGAAACTACCAGCCCTCTTAGCC
Organism: Saguinus oedipus; assembly: GCA_031835075.1. Lineage (NCBI taxonomy): Eukaryota > Metazoa > Chordata > Mammalia > Primates > Cebidae > Saguinus > Saguinus oedipus. The sequence goes on along the minus strand of CM063172.1, from coordinate 3,356,634 downwards.
CGTTTAGGGTGAAAAAAGGAATAATTGTCTCTTCTGTCAAAAGAAAATTCAGTGTTGTTACGGTCATTGCCCAAGCACTCACCACAGGTCACATGTTGGCACCATCCCGACCGTTGGGAAGTTGGCTGCCCCGGTTTAGTAGAGACTGATCAGCAAAACCTTCGCACCTCTTAAAGGCGTGGTGGATTCAAATTTCACACCCGGCAGACTCTTGGTTCACCTTTTCTGCCATTTCGCAGCCTTCCCTAGGCCTCTAAATGCCAAAATATGTCTAAAAGAGGACCATGCCCGAGCGGCATTCAACCTTTACAAGACTTACTACCTGTCCTTTTAGGGCTTCTTAGGAGAATCCTGTCCTTACCCTTGGCCCCTTCCACCTGTTCCCTTGGCCCGTACCAGAGACAGACCCGTTAATTTCATTACACTTTCCCTACCAGATCTAGTTGTAGCGGCACTCTTAAAACCGGTGCTGGGGAGAGCAGAACAGAGCATAACGCCTGCCGAAATTAGAAACACCACAAAACCCGAGTAACTATTAATAAAAAGGAAAGAGGAGAGAGAGACACACTGAGCGGGGAGGGAGAGAGGAAAAGGAGGCAGAGAAAGTAGGAAGAAAAAGAGATAGAGAGAAAAAAGAGAGAGCCCAAAAGGCTGAACTTACAGCCCTGATAAAAATACAAAAAATTAGCTGGGCACGGTGGTGCGTGCCTGTAATCCCAGCTACTCAGGAGGCTGAGGCAGGAGAATTGCCTGAACCCAGGAGGTGGAGGTTGCGGTGAGCCGAGATCGTGCCATTGCACTCCAGCCTGGGTAACAAGAACATAACTCCGTCTCGAAAAAAAAAAAAAAAGCCTTAAACTGGGCAGAGGGAAAGACTGTCACTATTTATACCGACAGCCGTGATGCCTTCACTACAGCTCATGTACATGGAGCAATATATAAAGAAAGAGGACTACTTACCTCAGAAGAAAAAGCTATTAAAAATAAAGAGGAAATTCTAGCCCTGCTGGAGGCTATATGGAAGCCCAAGTCTGTGGCACTCGTCCATTGCAGGGACACTAAAAGGAGGATTCACCAGAGGCCAGGGGAAACAGGGCCAGGCAGGCAGCCATGGGCCAGTGAAACCACTGACCCTCCTGTAACCCTGCCTGCCCCGGTTCTGCCTCTAACCCCACGTACTCCCCAGGTGAGAAGGACTTTGCAAAGGAACAGGGTGCCGCACAGGGCCCACAGGGTGGTGGATACTGCCAGACCAAAGCATGGTGATCCCCAGGCTCTAGGATGGGCCCTCACACACACCAGGCCACTCACTTAGGACAGACCAAACTAACTGAACTGCTAAAAGCCAAGTACTACATTCCCCATTTACATGAACTTATCAAGGAAATGACTACTCGGCATAAGGTATGTGCCCGAGTAAATCCAGGAGGGAGCAGGTCTGGCCAGGTAGCAGTGACTCAGAGCGACTAGCCCTGGGGAGCACTGGGAAGTAAATTTCACTAAAATAAAACCCCCAGTAAATAGCTATAAATACCTCGTTGTGTTTATAAATACGTTCTCTGGATGGGTCAAGGCCTTCCCCACTAAGTCCGAGACTGCTTTAGTAGTCACTAAAAGAACTATTACAGGACCTTGTTCCTCAGTTCGGCCTCCCTCTAACACTGGGGTCAGACAATGGGCCCACCTTTACTGCACAAATTTCTCAGGGCCTACCGAAGGCCCTGGGTATATCCTGGAAATTACAGTGTGCTTATTGTCCCCAGAGTTCAGGACATGTTGAACGAATGAACCAGACCCTAAAAGAAACCCTGACAAAGTTTATCTTAGAAACCAGTGAAAACTGGGTCAGCCTGCTTAGACTGGACAGGGAAAATGCAGCACATATACAACATGGAATATTATGCAGCCATCAAAAATGATGAGTTCATGTCCTTTGTAGGGACATGGATGAACCTGGAAACCATCATTCTCAGCAAACTGACACAAGAACAGAAAATCAAATACCACATGTTCTCACTCATTGGTGGGTGTTGAACAATGAGAACACATGGACACAGGGAGGGGAGCACTACACACTGGGGTCTGTTGGGGGGAATAGGAGAGGGACAGCAGTGAGAGGGGAGTTGGGGAGGGATAGCATGGGGAGAAATGCCAGATATAGGTGAAGGGGAGGAAGGCAGCAAATCACACTGCCATGTGTGTATCTATGCAACTATCTTGCATGTTCTTCACATGTACCCCAAAACCTAAAATGCAATTAAAAAAAACATTAAATCACTACCCCCCTTAAAAAAATTCCAAAAAACAAAATTGTATACCTCAACCATACCTCCACTTTCTGTGGAAACTGCTCTCTGTAACCCTGATTGACAGGCAAGCAGTCCAGACCCACGCCATCTCGGCCCCTGCAACTTGTGATAAGTAACTACGGTCCATAGCTTCTACCCTACCCAAGCAATGCGTAAACTAACGCTTATCTTGACTTCTGTGAACCACTTAAGTAACAGTTGGAATGTCCAACATTCCCTGGCCCTTGGAATGTCCAAAGCCCTTCTACCCACCCCCACCCAGGAGGTGATTTATAGGCATAAAAGGTCTTGACACCCTCGTTTCAGGGCCTCGAGTTAGAGAGACCCGTGGCCACCGGCAATAAAGACCCTGTAATGTGGCCTAGTCTTTGTCTCAGTGGTGATTTCGCACTCACTTGGTTACAACAGTAGTAAAGGGATTGGGAGTTACCATCACTCTAATTTTCTTTAAATTCCGTGATGAAGCAACCCGTGGGCCTCCTTCACGAAAACCAATGCAGATCCTCAGCTTTGAAGTGGGAGAAGGTTCTCTGTCAAGGTTTTACGAGTCTGGTCTCACGGTCTCCCTACTGTTTCCCTTGGGGCTTTCTGACTGCCTACCACCATTCTGAACTTGGGGAGGTTCTAGTGCTTTTTAAAGTTCTGCCTTAAGCCAGAATACCTGCATTTTGTAATCTCTGACTGTGCCTTGGACAGCATGGCGACCCAGGAGCCCTGCATACACCTCTGGAGGGTGGAATTCCGAAGCGGAATCAGAAAACCTGAAGTAGCTGGAAGGAAGAACGATCAACCCTGGGGCGCCCAACTAACCCGAGACGTTCCTCTATTGTTTCTTATTCCCGCCTCAGTTGACCAGGACGTTGAACTTTGTAACCAACCTTGGCCCAACCTCCGGACTCCACACCCTACGACCCCCTCCCAGCTTGCAAAAAACTGCCAACTGTAACTTCTGTAAATTTCCACTGCCCACCCCAAACCTATAAAACTCAACTCCTATCTCACTGCCCTTCGCTGATGCCCTTTTCGGCCTCAGCCCGCCTGCACCCAGGTGAATAGTCAGCCATGTTGCTCACACAAAGCCTGTCTGGGGGTCTCTTCACGCAGAGCTTGAATTTGAACACATTTGTAATCACATACAGGGCACTGTGTGAACATCGCAGGTAACAAACTGGAGAGCACAGTTGATGGATATTGTATTACGGTTTTACTTTTCCACACTTACTCACCTTAACGGCTTGGTTTCCTCAGGCCAGTAGTTTTCAACTTTTTGTTTAAACATAAAGAACTGTTTGTATTTTATTTTAGTAAAGGGTCTAGAAATTCCAGCCGTGCTATATTTGATGAAATGAACTTCCATGTAGTAAGTGTCTACACACTGAGCTTTTCATTTTAGTGAGCCTGATCTGTGTTATCGTAGACGAATGTTCCATCGTTATTAGATGATTTTTGACGCGGTGAAAATAGCTTTCAGACTCTTCTTATTTTCGCAGAGCCTAAGAATACAAAGAGCCCAGGCTGGGGAATCTCAGTCCTAAAATAATTGCTTTTCCTTGGTTGTTGGCGGCATGACGATGTGTCTGTTACTCTGTTCTCTCTTTGCTCCTGCTCTCAAAGCACCTTTTGCTAGCAGGCATGTTTTCTACTGAAAGCCTTTAGATCCACCTGAAGTTAATTTAAGCAATTTTACTCTCTTAGCATTTCTCCAACGGACAATAATACATATATTTATTTATATTTCATGCTTTCTATCTACCAAAACAAAATGTATTTTCTTTTCTTTTTCTTTTTTTTTTTTTGAGATAGAGTTTGACTCTTGCTGCCCAGGCAGTAGTGTAGTGCGTGATCTCTACTCACTGCAAGCTACGACTCATGGGTTCAAGCAATTCTCCTGCCTCAGCCTCCTGAGTAGCTGGGATTACAGGTGTATGCCACCATGCCTGGCTAATTTTTGGGTTTTTAGTAGAGACAGGGTTTCACCAAGTTGGCCAGGGTGGTCTCAAACTCCTGACCTCAGATAATCCACCTGCTTCAGCCTCCCAAAGTGCTGGGATTACAGGTGTGAGCCATGGTGTCTGGTCTGTATTTTCCATTTTGAAAGACAATGGCTAAACATTTTAAATATACTATATTATAAGACAAAAAGAATGTAATCAGACATGAGACTGAGTTCATGAGAATCATACTTCCTGAATTTCTGATTTTGTTGCCAGAATTTTATTGAAAATGTATTTGGCTTTGATTTTAGTAAATACTATTTATAAAGCTTACGGTTTATAGATTGCACATGAAAACGATTGTAGAGTATTCTTATATCAGGATTTCTCAACCTCAGTTCTGTTGACATTTTGGTCCAGTAATTCTTTGTGGGGGTGAGAGGTGATCTGTGCATTGTAGGATATTTAACAATATTTCTGACCTTTATGCACCAGGTCCCAGTAACAACACTCCTGGGGTTGGGAGAACCGGAAGTGTGTCTGGACACTGCCATTGTTTTAGGAGTGGTTCTGGTTGAGAACCACTGTGTTTTATAATAAGGAATAGGATCCACAAACCTCAAGATTATTCTATTTCTTTTTGGTTTTCTTTTCTTTTAATTTTTAGGCAGAGTCTCACTCTGCCATCCAGGCTAGAGTGAGGTGGTGCAATCTTGGCTCACTGCAACCTCCACCTCAAGCGATTCTCCTGCCTCAGCCTCCTGAGTAGCTGATATTACAGGTATGTGCCACCATCCCTGGCTAATTTTTTGTATTTTTGGTAGAGACAGGATTTCACCTCATTGGTCAGGCTGGTTTCGAACCCCTGAGCTCAAATTTTCTACCTGCCTCTGCCACCCAAAGGGTCGGGATTACAGGTTTGAACTACCGAACCTGGACTCCCCAAGACTATTTTTTTTTAAGACAGTTTCACTCTCGTTACCCAGGCTGGAGTGCAATAGCGTGATCTCGGCTCACCGCAACCTCTGCCTCCTGGGTTCAAGCAATTCTCCTGCCTCAGCCTCCCAAGTAGCTGGGACTACAAGCATGCGCCACTGTGCCCAGCTAATTTTTGTATTTTTAGTAGAGACGGGGTTTCACTGCAGCAGGAGCGGCTGCGGGAAACGGATCTCGAACATCGAATAAAGGAGGGAGGAGTTTATTCACCTGGGAGACCAGGCAGTAATTTGTCAAAAGCCCACCTCCTCTAACAAAGGAAGGTTCTGCCTTTATATAGGCTTATACTTTAGATGTTACACGTGGAAAAATCTTAGGTTCATAGTTCTAGGACTCACATGTGAAAAGTTTTCTGTTTACAGTTTTGGGAATCCCATATGAAAGGGTTCCAGTTTACAATTTTAGGACTCACATGTGAAAAAGTTTTGATTTTCAGTTTCAGGAATCCCACGTGAAAAGGTTTCTGGTTTGGTCTCGTTTTAAGTAAAAATAGTCCTTCTGGAGAGTTTCCCCAAGGCCTAGCCTGCCACCTATAGGAAGGTAAAACCAGAGGCACCAGTGGGTCAACCTTTTCTTCTATTGAAATGCAGCGTGATAGTCAAAGGGGAAGTGATCTGAGAAGCCTGGGTCTCCCTCTTCATCACCATGTTGACCACGATGGTCTCTATCTCTTGACCTCGTGATCCACCTGCCTCAGCCTCCCAAAGTGCTGGGATTATAGGCTGAGCCACCGTGCCTGGCCAAGACTGTTCCTTTCTTTTAGAAGATACATCCCTGTAAGTGTTCATAGACATCTTCACATACGTCAGACACTAACATTTGTAAAACTGTTACTAGACTCCAGCACTAAGTTTAATTTATTTTTCTTTATGCTTTTATGACTTAATATGTGTTCTGTTTTATTGTGTCCATTATCACAAACTGAAATCCCAGCTTTGTGAGCCATTTTCTTTTTTAAACACAGCACCTACAGGGGGAGGTGTGCTTCTCTGGGGGTCTGTGTCTATTACCCATCTTAGGGTTTCAGGAGATGCTTTTTCCCATGATTGTCAAGGAGGCTGGCCACAGGAGGGAGCACTGTTCCTATGCTTGCTTATTTATTCTTACCTTTTATTTTTTATTTTTATTTTTTTGAGGTGGAGTTTTGCTCTTGTTACCCAGGCTGGAGTGCAATAGCGCAATCTCTGCTCACTGCAACCTCTGCCTCCTGGGTTCAGGCAATTCTCCTGCCTCAGCCTCCTGAGTAGCTGGGATTACAGGCATGTGCCACCGTGCCCAGCTAATTTTTTGTATTTTTAGTAGAGACGGGGTTTCACCATGTTGAGCAGGATGGTCTCGATCTCTTGACCTCGTGATCCACCCGCCTCGGCCTCCCAAAGTGCTGGGATTACAGGCGTGAGCCACCGCGCCCAGCCTATTCTTACCTTTTAAGGTTACTGAGGTTGGTTGGCCTTGAACTCTTGGCCTTGCCATCGCAAGCGCCACGACATCTGGCCGGAGCCACTTTGGGCCCCTATTCTTACCTTTTAATACATGCTTGTCAGAGTTAACTCCTATCTAGAAACCAGAAACACAACAAGATTATACAAAGTTCTCAGCACATCTCCTTATCATCTAAGTTCACACTTCTTGACGCTGCAATTCCTTTTTTAGTTATAATTTTTGAAGTCAGTAGTGTGAGATAGGACCTCAAGATGAAATATTGCTACATCACATTGCTATTTTAAAAGAATTTCTCAGAATAAACATATTAAAACTAATATTCTCTCTTTTAAAGAAAATGCATGGCATATGGTGACAGTTGGTAATTGGTGCAGCCTCTACCTTTATATGTAATTGATGGGTATATTGAGGGGGTGTTGAATGTAAGGCAGCATGTTTTTCTTTCTTTCTTTCTCTTTCTTTCTTTCTTTCTTTTTTTTGAGATAGAGCTTTGCTCTTATTGCCCAGGCTGGAGTGCAGTGGTGCGATCTCAGCTCACTGCAACATCTGACTCCCAGGTCCAAGCGATTCTCCTGCCTCAGCCTCCCAAGTAGCTGAGATTACTGGTGCCCTCCACCAATCCCGGCTAATTTTTTGTATTTTTAGTAAAGATGGGATTTCACCATGTTGGCCAGGCTGGTTTCAAACTCTTGACCTCAGGTGATCCACTGCCTCGGACTCACAAAGTGCTGAGATTACAGGTGTGAGCCACTGAGCCCGGCCCAGTTTTTTCTTTTTATAAGTATTTAACTTCTGTCAAAATGTTTGAGATTTTGGCTTGTAAAGATAGTAGATCTTAACAAGTGTACATCTGTGTATGTTAAAAAATAAATGTACACACACTTCACATTGTAATATGCTTGAATTGGCTCTGGATAACAGCCAAGAATGCTAACAGCAAATTTCATGAGAAATGACTTTAACATAATTTAGTCTGGGGAGATAGAATTAAGTAGAGTAAAACGTTGTATGACGTGGCTTACCATTCATTAAATTTCACTCTTTTATCTATTTAGAAGCCAGGTTCACTACAGGACATGCCTCTGTACTTTCTGCTCCTTTATGCCTACATGAGCAGTGCAAAGCCAGGCTCACACATGCCTCATCTAGATGATTTGAGAAGAATTTGATTTCACTTTTCCGGGAAGGTTGGAAAAGATTCTAGACTTTATTTAGTTTATCAGACATGGCGGTGAAATTTTTGTGTGTGTGTATTTTGTTTTTGTTTTTTTTTTGAGACAGAGTCTTCCTCCGTTGCCCAGGTTGGAGTGTAATGGTGCAATCCTGGCTCACTGCAACCTCCATCTCCCGGGTTCGTTGGTACTCCTGCCCCAGCCTCCCAAGTAGCTGGGATTGCAGGTGCCTGCCACCACACTCAGCTAGTTTTGTATTTTTAGTAGAGATGGGGTTTCACCATGTTAGCCAGGGTAGTCTCGAACTCTTGATATCAGGTGATCTGCCTGCCTTGGCCTCCTAAAGTGCTGGGATTACAGGCATGAGCCATGGTGCCTGGCTGGCAGTGAAGTTTTAAAACTGATAGAGAGGTATCTGCACCTTTTAATTTTTTTAAATTTAATTTGAATGACGTTGCTAAGTGTACATTTCAATACAACCCTATGTCTAAGGAAAGGTCTCAAAGTATCCAAATTTCAATATGAGATGGCAGAACTTCAGGTAGCCAGCAAGTGTGGGCATGGGTTTCTGGTTTAGTCGATGAATAGTCTAGCTAACTGTTCATCAGCTAACCTGAAATCCACGTTTCCCTAGAATTAGTTCTCGTGCCAGATAAAGTCACTTTTAGTTTCCATGTCATCTTACAATCAAAGTTGGTTAATGAGAGTGCAGATGGTGCCCAGCTTACAGTGATTCAAGTTACGACGCTGTGAAAGCAACATGCATTCAGTAGAGACCATACTTCGAGTACCAAGACGATGGCTGGGCAGGGTGGCTTATGTCTGTAATCCCAGAACTTTGGGAGGCCAAGGAGGGTGGGTTACCTGAGGTCAGGAGTTCAAGACCAGCTTGGCCGACGTGGTGAAACCCTGTCTCTAAGAAATACAAAAATTAGCCAGGCATGATGGTGGGCCCCTGTCATTTCAGCTACTTGAGAGGCTGAGGCAGGAGAATTGTTTGAACCAGGGAGGCGGAAGTTGCAGTGAGCCAAGATCGCGCCATTGCACTCCAGCCTGGGTAACGAGCGAAACTCCGTCTCTTAAAAGAAAAAATAAATAAAAAATAAATAAAGAAGTACCCACACAACAATTCTGTTTTTCACTTTCAGCACAGTATTCAGTAAATTACATGAGGTATTCAACACTTTATCATAAAGATGTGAGATGATTTTGCCCAACTGTAGGTGAATATAAATCTTCTGAATGTGTTCAAGCTAGGCTAAGCTGTGATGTTTGCTAGGTTAGGTGTATTGAGTGCATTTTCACTTACAATATTTTGCATTTACAATGGGTTTATCAGGACATAACCCCATTATAAATTGAAGAACATCTGTGAAGGAAGATGGCTAGATCCTAAGAAGACAGCTACCAGCTTTGCTTCTTCTTCTAATGGGAAACTGTGATTTTTGAAGTGAAGAAATGTTGATGGCAACTGGATTTTTTTTTTTTTTTTTTTTTTGAGACAGAGTCTGGCACTGTTCCCCAGGCTGGAGTGCAGTGGCATAATGATCTTGGTTCATTGCAACCTCTGCCTCTCAATTTCAAGCAGTTCTGCTGCCTCAACCTCCTAAGTAGCTGGGATTACAGGCATGCCCAGCAAATTTTTAATTTTAGTAGAGATGGGGTTTCACCATGCTAGCCAGGCTGGTCTTGAACTCCTGACCTCAAGAGATCCACCCGCCTCAACCTCTAAAAGTGTTACGATTACAGGTGTGAGCCATTGCACCAGGCCAAGCATAGACTTTTAAGGAAAGGCCGAGAGGTGTCAGAATCCAGTTGTATATGTAAAACTGAAGGAGAGATTTATGATCTCTAGGTTGGGATGATTACTACTTACAATCCAAGGTGATTGTGATTACAAGATGTGCCATTATTTTACGTACCCTTCACACAGAAAATATTTTCTGTTTAAATGATAACACAATGCTTTCTTATGACATAGATTTTCAAAAATGTTATACTTACTGAAAATATTCTTTTTTTAAAAAAGACAGTTTTACTCTGTCACCCTGGCTAGAGTGCAGTTGTACAATCCTAGCTCACTGTCACTTTGAACTCCTGGGTTCAAATGACCCTCACACCCCAGCCTTTTGAGTAGATTACAGGTATGCACCACCATGCCCTGGTAATTTTGTATTTTTGGTAGAGACGGGGTTTCTCCATGTTGGTCAGGCTGGCCTCAAACTTACAACCTCAGGTGATCTACTTGCCTCGGCCTCCCAAAGTGCTGGGATTATAGGGGTAAGCCACCGCACCTGGCCATCCTAAAACTTCATTTCCATGCTAAATCATGTTGTAATCTTAAAACATATATTTGTAAAAGTCAATTAAAGTTAACATTTGAGAGAATAACAGTGCACACATCTCAGCTAAAGTGGTGACATTGTGAATGGTATGACCAAGTTCCGATTTGCTTGTGCAATACGCCTATGCTGTGTCCACAACCTGGCTAGGACAATTCATTGTACGACTTTGTTGACTGTGGGGCACATCCTGATTTCAGAGATTTAAAGATGTGGGGAAAAATGTGCGTCTTGGAATAAATGAAGACTGGTGATTTGTTTCTCCCTTTCTCTTCTCCTCCTCTGGTTTAAATAAATTTCTCATACTGATTTTGCCAGTTGTCTTCCTCAGATTGAAATTGAGTGGATCGTGGTTGAAAAGTTACATTAGTCACGGTTCAGGGTGTGCTGAGTAACATTTTACTGCATTTTTTAAGTTAAATGTTCCTAAAAGCTTTTTATTCATTCATAAAGATCCTTCAAAACGTGCTTTCAACATCTACACCCAGTATGGCTTCATTGTATTATATGAAAATATCACTGGAAAATGATAAAAAAGATTCCAAAACTGAGAGGTTGAAAAATGCTATGTTGGGCAATCACGGAATCTTCCAGAGTTTTCATGGTTAAGGTGGAACCCAGTATACGGCAGTAGAAAATATCAAGGCGTCTAGCCTTAGTAACACTACCTCCTCTCCTGCTCACAGTCTTATCAACTGGTACGATTTTTTTCATTAAAATTTTCTAACTTTGGCATCAGAGTTCATGAAAGTAGTCCTTTATATTAATTCCGGAAACTGGACTCCAGTTAACCAGTAACTTCTGTATCAGTGACACCATTTCCTGCAAAATTGTTACCTGGTAATGGTTAACTTCTCTCTTAGTTGTTCACAGCAGGGGGTAGTTTTCTTTCGTGAGTCTGCTATTTATTGTAATTCACGATGACTTAAGACATATGAAACAAAAACCTCTGAGTACTAAGAGATAGTGCTATTTGACCTAGGTAACTGTCCATAAACCAAAAAAAAAAAAAAAAAAAAAAAAAAAAAAAATCCTTGAAAGTTGCTGACTAAAAAACTTATAGTCCAAACTGGACGGTGCCAGCAGCAGCCTTTTGATGAGATGGAGTCAGACACTTGGCCATCTCATTTTTTTTTAATACCAACACAATTGTTGGTATTAAAGGAGAGTGAGAGTATTTTGAAGTTAAAAAAAAAAAAAAGAACATTTTGTTCTGCAGTTGTCTAGAATTAAGGTCAGTGGAGAAATTTAGCCTGTCAGGAGTGTGAAAATATGAAAGAAGCCCCTGGAAAATTAGAAACAGGGTGAATCCAGTTTCATTTCATTGTTCTGCGGCTCAAACCTTAAATTACAGAAGGATTAGCACTGTTTAGCAGGAGCAACCACAAAACCCAGCAGCCTCAGATGAATGCTACTTTAATTTTCACTTTAATGAGAGCTGATAATTTGGAGGGGTAGCAAGCCAAATCACAGACGTGAATTCTTTAGGGGAAGAAAGCCATTGACTGCCTAATATATTTTGGCATTGTTGATTTTTTTAAACATTGCTTCTGACTAATGTACATGAGATATTTACACCTGTTTGTTTACTTAATGATTATGCATCTACATAATTGAGAGCTGAGAAACAGAAAAACAAAACTGAGTCTGATGCAGTAAGTAGTACTTGATATCATTCCAGAGCTATTTGCCAGAGTTTGTAGAGTTAAGTGGAAGATAATGAGTGATAATTTTATTGACTTTTAATCTAAGAGGGTCTTGCTCCCGTTGAGAGTGACAAAAATAATTTACTTGTAAGTGACGGACATGAAGAATTGTCTGGCGTGTTGAAAGGATTTTGAGCTTAGGTTGGCCAGTTTTATTAAAGTTTTTTTCCCCCATGGCTAGACTGTGAAATCACCAGGGAAGAGAAATTGCTTTATTTAAATAGCCTGCCTGCCTACCTGCCTGCCTTCTTCCTTCCTTCCTTCCTTCCTTCCTTTCCTTCTTTTCCAACAGTGATGAAATCTTATTGTGTTGCTCAGGCTGGTTTCTAACTCCTGGGCTGAAGCATTCTTCCTGCCTCAGACTCCCAAAGTGCTGGAATTACAGGCATGAGCCATGGGACTCAGCTTTTAAATATATTTTCTGTGTAAAGACTCAATGAATCTGTGTAAAAATCACAACCAACTCCTGGTGAGTGAGAGTAAATTGTTCGGCAAGCAGAATTACTCAAAGAGAAATTTCAATATTGCATCTACTGCTGTTCTGCGGTCAGGACAGCTTAGCAGCATCTTAGACCTCCCACTGGGACAGAAATCATTTAAAAAAACAATCTCAGGCCAGGCGTGGTGGCTTACACCTTTAATGCAAGCACTTTGGAGGCCAAGGCGGGCGGATGACCTGAGGTCAAGAGATCGAGACCATCCTGGTCAACATGGTGAAACCCCGTCTCTACTAAAAATACAAAAAATTAGCTGGGCACGGTGGCACGTGCCTGTAATCCCAGCTACTCGGGAGGCTGAGGCAGGAGAATTGCCTGAACCCAGGAGGCGGAGGTTGCGGTGAGCCGACATCGCGCCATTGCACTCCAGCCTGGGTAACAAGAGCGAAACTCCGTCTCAAAAAAAAAAAAAATTAATTATAAATAAATAAATAAATAAAAAGCCAATCTCTTGCCTCTGTCTCTCTTTCTTGCCTCCCTGTTTTTTTTTTTTTTTTTTTTTTTAAAGATTCTACATATAAGGGAGATCTTACAGTATTGATCTCACTGTGTCTGGGTTTTTCAATTATCGGATGAGTGAGTTCTGGGGATGTAACATATATTGTGGTGACTATGATAAATAACACTATCTGGTATACTACTTGAAATGTGCAAAGACAATAGATCTTAAGTGTTCCTCCACACATAAAAATGTTAATTATGTGGGATGACGGATATGCTACCTTGATTGTGCTTATTTCATAATGTATATGTATATCATATCCTCGTGTTGTATACCTTAAATGTATACAACTTTTTAATGTGTTTTTCTTTAATCTTTTTTTTGAGACAAAGCTTCACTCTGTCGCCTAGGCTGCAGTGCAGTGGCGTGATCACGGCTCACTGCTGCCTCAACCTTGGACTCAGGTGATCCTCCCACCTCAGCCTCCCAAGTAGCTTGGGACTACAGGCACGTGCCACCACACCTGATTAATTTCTTTTATTTTTGTAGAGATGGGGTCTCACTGTGTTGTCCGTGCTGGTCCTGAACTCTTGGGCTCAAGCCCTGGCCTCCCAAAATGCTGTGTTTACAGGTGTGAGCCACTGCACCCAGACTACAATTCTCATTTGTCAAATGTACTTCAGGAAAGCTAAGGGGAAAATAAAGCAAAGCCCACCTCTTTGGTTTGGCCCTCACTCCTCATAATTGATGAGTCCTCCTGGGGGTTCTGATTTTCTGTAACTATAGTGTATCACTTTATTCTTCAGCTTCCAGAAACTAGCGTGTATTAGAACAAATCTAGGATAACAATTACGTATATTGCTGTCGGATACACTGAAACATATCAAAGGGTGGATGAGTCGATGATCACTAGAGTGCAGGGTGCTGCCACATCCTTCTCTGGTAGGCAGCTCATGCGACAGAACGCCTGAATAAAGGCTCCTTCTTGAGAGTTTGATGGCTAGACATTTCTTCATTCACCACCGACTTTCAACTCATCTTCAGTCTGCTTTAAGACCTGTGGGTCTATCTACTTTCAAAGAAAGGAAGTAAATGGGCATAACTAATATGTGGAAACCAGACACTTCTTAGGACAAACAGTACAAAGGGGGAGGTGACTGGTTAGAAGCGGCACTTCTGGCATTACAAATAATGGATGTTATAGGCTAATTTATGTCTGCCCACAATTCATATGTTGACATCCTAACTTTAATTGGCTTTTTATTTATTTTCGAAATGAGACAGAATCTCCTTTGTCACCCAGGCTGGAGTGCAGTGGCACATTCACAGCTCACTGCAGCCTTGACCTCCTGGGCTCAAGCAATCCTCCCACCTCAGCCTCAAGTAGCTGGGACTTCAGAAATGCCCCACTGTGCCCTGCAGTGAGATTGGTTTTTAAAATGATTTCTGCCTCAGTGGGAGGAATTAGAAGCTGCTAGGCTGACTTTATGTGCCTGCATGACAGCTGGAAGTAGATGTAATATTGAAACTTTTCTTTGATAATTCCACTTGTGGGTCTTGTGTTGAGTTCCCCAGAAGCAGATCCTAAGGCAAGGATTTGTACACAGTGATTTATTCTGCAAGTGTTTCCTGAGTAATTGGTAAGATGTCAGGTCAGGCAACATCCCAGCAAGTGCGGCTTCAATTTTATTCCCCTTGGGAGCGCTGAAGTATAGATTTTTTTTTTTTGAGATGGAGTTTCACTGTTGTTACTCAGACTGGAGTGCAATGGCATGATCTCGGCTCACCGCAACCTCTGTCTCCTGGGTTCAAGCAATTCTCCTGCCTCAGTCTCCCGAGTGCCTGGGACTAGAGGCGTGCACTACAGGCGCACACCACCGTGCCCACCTAATTTGTTTTGTATTTTTAGTAGAGACGGGGGTTTCACCTTGTTGACCAGGATGGTCTCGATCTCTTGACCTTGTGATTCACCCGCCTCGGCCTCCCAAAGTGCTGGGATTATAGGCGTGAGCCACCGCGCCCTGCCTGAAGTATAGATTATGCCTCCGAATTAACCTGACCTAAAGCAAGGGTGCTGGGCTTTCCTAGTCTCACAATTGTCAGTCCCAGCAGAAGGGATGGAGGTAGGAGGGGGCGGTGGTAGGGAGAGTGGTGGGGAGGGAAAGAAATTATCAGGCACTTTCTGCTCTTTGCCGGTTTGGATGATGCCGCTCCAGTAGTCTGAGGACAGCATACAAAGAAGAGTCACAGGCGTGGCACACAGAAGCCGTAGGGGAGACGCACAAGTGCCAAAGGGAAGCCAGTGGATCTGGAGAGAGATCCACAGTGCCCGCCTCAGGAGTGAGACCCTGACTAAGCTCCAGGCAGGGCCCTTTTCCTTCCTGCTCTGTTGTATTTTTTTTGTTTTTTGTTTTTTTTTAGAGACGGGGTTTCACCATGATGGTCAGGCTGGTTTCGAACTCCTGACCTCAAGCAATCCACCCGCCTCAGCCTCCCAAAGTGCTGGGATTACAGGCGTGAACCACCATGCCTAGCCTCTCTGTTGTATTTTACTGGGTCTGGCTAATTTCTGTATACATAATATTTAGAATTTACCATACTATTTTAAAAAGAAAGAAGAAAGATTTATCTAAAAAAAAAAAAAAGAGAGAGAGAGACAACACTTTTTGGTGCATAGAATGTGCTGGGCACTTCTCTAAGCACTATGCTTTTCTTTTCTTTTCTTTTCTTTTTTTGTTGAGATGGAGTGTCACTCTTTTTATCTGGGCTGGAGTGCAGTGGTGTGACCTTGGCTCACTGCAACCTCTGCCTCCTGGGATCAAGCGATTCTCCTGCCTCAGCCTCCCGAGTAGCTGGAATTACAGGCACCAGCCACCACACCTGCTATTTTTTTTATATTTTTAGTAGAGATGGAGTTTCACCATGTTGGCCAGGCTAGTCTCAAACTCCTGACCTCAGGTGATCACCCACCTGGGTCTCCCAAAGTGCTGGGATTACAGGTGTGAGTTATTGTGCCTGGCTTATGCTCTATACATTCTTTGAATCCTGTATGCCAGTTTTACAAATAAGGACATTAAAGCTTAGAAAAATTAAGTAACTTTTCTATTGGTGATACAGCTTAAGTGATGAAGCCAAGATTCAAACTCAGCTTTTGAGTATCATGTATAAATAAACAACACAACTAGTCTTTTTTGAAGTATAATGACATTTTCGGTGAAGCAATTTAAAATCGATTTTGAGACATCGTGAAATAGATACAAATATTTACTTAGTTAAAAGGCTTAGTTTCATGAATGAGTTGGAATGTGTATTTGTTTTAAAATATCGTGTATCTCTAGTCAGCATTTTTCTTGATATCTCTCCTATAGTAAAAGTCTACCATTACCATATAAATATTGAGCAAGTCAGTTTCAGAGGTGAAACTGAAAAAGGCCTGAAAAAAAAACCTCTGGCATCTGGAATATATATTTTTGGTCACATCTACATGCTATCTGGCATAGGAAAAGAGCAGTCCCTTCAAGAGTAAAGTTTTGTCCCTAACCAACTGTGGCAGCCCTACACAGACCATCTCACACATTTATTGACTCCACTGAATTTGGCTGTGTTTGAAAACCTCAGGCAGTTTTTTCTTCCTTGCTGTGAAATAATTGTCTAGAAACAAGAGAATCCTCCAGATGGCTAGTTAAATGCCTCCAGAAGGCCTGGGGCATTGATGAATCTCTCCGAGGAGTTCTGTAGTTTACAAGTGGCTTTAGGTTGAAGAATCTCATTGTTCGGCTCCCTCAGAATGGGATCTCTAAGGTGCCGTGTTTGTGGAGGAAATTAGAGTACATGTGTGGCTGCCTCTCAGTATTTCTCGGTAAAACTCCCTAATGCAGAGTTACTTATTTAAAAAAAAAAAAAATGATACTTGAAATAGTTCCTTGGTTTTTGTTTTTTTCTAGCCTTATTAGGATTTTTTTTTTTTTTTGCATATACCTGTCTCCCTCACTTTCATGTCTTAAGCCCCTGTATTTTCAGACTGAAGGTAAAATGGGTAAAAATTAATAAACACATATTGCCAGGTTCTTGCTTCCATATGAAAACTACATGTGGATCCCGTCGACTTCTCATTCCAAATTTCCCCGGTTATTTCTAGGATTTCTCAGGGAAGGACCTCTTAAGTCTGTACTGCTTCTACATGCTCCTCATTCTCCATTCTAGCACCCTTTGGCGCTATTTCTTGCTTCTGCCTTACTGCTCCGGCAGCCAGGAGCCGCCCCCACCGGGCACCTCTACCGAGATGGGATGATGCTGTCTCCTGCCAGCACCACTGCCTTGGTTATGCTGGAGTCCTGAGGGGCCCGGGGAGCCCTGCCAAGGCGACTCTCCTCCCTGCACCAAGAATGCCTCTCCCCTATCACTCCCTCTCCCATAGGATATTTTACATACAGTGCAAAAGAAGGGCTGTTTGTGTTCAATGCTTCATAGAATTTATGTTGAATATTTATTTCAGGTTTTACTTGTAGCAACATCCATGTTCCATGAGTTCAAGGAGATTGAAACTGACAAATGTGATTCTGGGCTTACATCACATGTAAGCCCATCTTCATGACCTGGCTTTGTAACGGGGACCAATTCTACTTCTCTACTTCCTTTTGCTTCAGAATTTGTGTATTGTTTTGTTTTGTTGTTGTTGTTGTTTGCTTTTTTCGGGAGATGCCTTAATTTCTCATAAAAAACATTTCTGATGGGTCCACCTAACAGTCTGTCAGGTATGCTCATGTACCTGTGAATCCTGGTGGTAGACACAGCTGAGACGCAAGCTAGGACGCCTCCCTCCCTCCCCTCTTCCTCTCTTACGCTCCCTTTTCATCTCTCTCCTTTTACATCACACAATATTTATTCATTCATTGAATACCACCTATATACCAGGCACTGTTCTAATCACTTCACATAGAACAGCAACAAAATAGATGTCTTACTTTCTTGAATACTGTAGAGTGATGAGTGCTATGACCAGTACCTACAACAGGGAGCTGTGACAGAGAGTGACCAGGGACTGACTTCCATGGAGTGGTGAAGGAAGGCCTTTCTCATGAGGAAAATATTCAGCTGAAATCTGCATGACAAGAAGAGTCCAGTTATATGAAAACCTGGCACTTGAGCCTTCTTTGCAGAGAGAATAACAATATTTATCTCTGTATACACACACACACACACACACACACACATACACACACACACACATCATAATCTACCACTGAAAGCCTTCCTTGCCTATAAATATGTAAGAAGGGGAGTTGGTTTACACAGAACCCACCCATGATCCCCTTGTTCCACTTACCTATATGTGACATTGGGGCCCCTCCTGAGCAGCACCCCATATGAATGACCTGGCCTCACAGGCTCTCAGCTACAGACCCCTCTCGGGATACATCCGAATCCCCAAGCCACTGCGCACTCTAATGGGGCCTCTGGGCATATGGTTTTCAGGGGTTTTCACCTCATTCCACAGGGAGGAGGGCTCCAGGGAAATCTCAGGGCAGGTGCAGAATCACAGCTGCGGAGAGGGCAGTGGGAAGCCTACATTCCCTTATTTACAGGGGAGTCCAGATTCCACAGAATTCAGTCCAGCAGGTGGAGACTAGGGACTTCTCTTTTCACCACAGGGTATTTCTGATAGTGTAGGAGAGTGAGGCACGGTGGTGCGCGCCTATAGTCCCAGCTACTTGGGAGGCTGAGGCAGGAGAATTGCTTGAACCCCAGAGGCAGAGGTTGCAGTGAGCCGAGATCGTGCCACTGCACTCCAGCCTGGGTGACAAAGAGCAAATCTCCGTTTCAAAATAAACAAACAAATAAACAAACAAAGCTCTAAACCCAGTGAGGATGAGCAGCAGAGGAAGGATCAATGTGTGTTAGGCAAATAGAAGCTACAGAATTTGGTTATGGTTAGGAATTAAGGATGGTACCCCTTACAGTCTATATTGGGCAATGAATTAGTCAATTAATGTAGCCAACTGGGGCAGGCCACCTAGCACATGGATATGAAGCAGAGGTTAACCATTACCAGAACTCATTGAATTCACCTGACTAGAGGCTTATCAAAAAGTCACCATTATCCATGTGTAGGTCCAAGAAACAGACTCAAGGCACTCACGTTCTTGTTCTTTCTGAGGCTAAGATGTGAAAACCAATTGTAAAGGTGACAACACTTTTTAAGGAAAAACTAGCAGAATATGCCCCACAATTCATACATATCTCTATTGCCTTGAAAGGATATTAAAACCCAATTCTGGGTAAGAGATCTTGGCTTCCTGTGTAGGTGCACACCTCTGCATGTGGCTATGTATTCTCTGCTGAAGCTAAGCAATTAGTCTTAAAGTATCTTTCATTGTCAAGGACTGTATTTTTTTTTTCTTTTTGCTGATCTGAAAGTATGCTTCCTTCTTCAGGAACATTTTCCAATTTTTTAAATTTTAAGTTAATTTTTAAACTTAATATAGTTTCCTTTTATTTATTCATTCAGGAAATAATTATTTAGTACTTACTATACTCTAGCCTCTGTGAGAGGCACTAGTAAAACATTGATGAAGAAAATAAACACAATCCTTTTCCTTAGGGAATTTATACATACAAACATTTAACTCCACGAAGATCAAACATGTAATTCTGTATTTATAATTAAACATATAATTATCTGAAGATTTGTAATTGCATAGCCACGTATGGTGATGTGTACCTGTAGTGCTACCGACTTGGGAGGCTGAGGTGGGAGGATCACTTGAGACTATGAAGTCGAGGCTGCAGTATGTTATGCTCATGCCTGTGAATAACCACTGCTCTCCAGCCTGGGCAACATAGTGAGATACAATCTTTTAAAAATAACTAAATAAATATTTTAAAATTTATAATTATGCACTACACACTGAGGTCTGTTGGGGGGAATAGGGGAGGGACAGCGGGAGATGGAGAGTTGGGGAGGGAGAGCATGGGGAGAAATGCCAGATACAGGTGAAGGGGAGGAAGGCAGCCAATCACACTGCCATGTGTGTACCTATGCAACTATCTTGCATGTTCTTCACATGTACCCCAAAACCTAAAATGCAATAAAAAAATTCAAAAAAAATTTATAATTATCATTGATAAAACCTATGAAGAAAATATTTGTATTATGTTGGGGGCTTATCCTGATCTGGGGAGCGGGGTAAAAAAGATTTTCTGGCAACTGCATTTAAGTTGGGACTTGATGTATAGAGGGAGTAGGAGGGAGCCAAGTAAATAGCAACGGGGAATAAGGGTCGTCCAGAGAGGTTTTAAAGGAAGCCATGGTACAAGTTTTGACTTTGGAGAACCATAGGAAGATCTGTGAGAAGAGACAGAAACTAAGGCCACAAGAGTAGTACATTTAGGGCTCTGTAATTGAAGTTGATATTGGATTTCACTGTAAGAGAAATGATGAACATTTGAAGAATTGAAAGCTAGAAAGTGAAATGGATAGACCTGTGTTTTCAGCACCCTTCCAGGCTGACGGTTCTGTGGAGACAGGGCCTTTCAGGGGATGATAATGCCTTCAGTTCAAAAAGTGGAAATGGGTTTGGAGATAAGAGGATGGGTTTAATAGATGTTTGAGAGGTAGAATTGACAGAACTTAGTGATGGTTGAAGGGTTTAATAAATATTTGAGAGGTAGGACTGATAGAACTTGCTGATTAGTTGAAGCACCTTTAAACCTAGGGTGCAGTGTGGTCTGGCGTTAGCACAGTATTACATCAACATAAATATTGTCTAAGAAATATGTAATTGAAAGCATTTC
The DNA here is from genome assembly GCA_031835075.1 of Saguinus oedipus. NCBI lineage: Eukaryota > Metazoa > Chordata > Mammalia > Primates > Cebidae > Saguinus > Saguinus oedipus. The sequence continues at coordinate 3,335,999 of CM063172.1, read as the reverse complement.
AGAGATTTCGGCTCTTGAGGAAACAGCAAATGCCTTGGTGGTATTATTATTTTTCTTTTTTATTTTTTGAGACAGTGTCTCACTCTGTCACCCAGGCTGGAGTGTAGTGGCATGATCATGGCTCACTGCAGCCTCAACTTCCCAGGCTCAGGTGATTCTTTCACCTCAGTCTCCTGAGTAGCTGGGACTACAGGTGCATGCCACTACGCCCAGATAATTTTTTCTGTTTTTCGTTTTTGTAGAGATGGGGTTTTGCTACATTGGCCAGACTGGGCTTGAACTGCTGGGTTCAAGAGATCCACCTGCCTTAGCCTCCCAAAGTGCTGAGATTACAGGCTTGTGCCACCGTGCCCTGCTGGTGGTGGTATTTTTAATGCACAGCAAAAGTTCTTTAAGTATCTTCTTTGGCCATCTCTTTTATTCTCAATGCATTTTGCAAGCTTAGGAAGGAGCTAAAATACAAAACTCTCCCCTCCCTTCCCTCCCTTCCTATGTGTTCTCAAACATTCCCTTTCATCCATCTGAAGCTCCTCATTCTCCAGCATTCTGCTCCTCATTCCACCTCAGCTCTTCATGATCAGGGTTTATCTAACCTTTCTGGCTTGAAGCCATCTCTCTTTGCTCAGTGTTCAGACTGTGCACAAGGGAGAAGAGCTCCAAAACCAATCCAGCCAGCAACAGGAGCAGGGAGAGAGATTGCAAAGATACGACTGTTTTTGTTGTTGTTTCTCTGCCACAGTTCAATGTGTTCTATGAGGAAGAGGCATGTAAATGTTCTAGCTTTGAGCAAATGAGTAGTTGAGGGTCCATTTGTGGAGACAGGAAGTGATTTTGAGGAAAACTTGAGATCAATGTGAGCGTTTTGAGTCTAGGCTGCCTTTTAGATGGTCTAGAGAAGCTGTCCAGAATAGTGTGCTTGGAGCTGCCTTTACTGGCGTGTGGAGCAATGGTTAAATTCTCAGGAATTGTAAACATGGGCATTGTTAAAAAGTAATTGTATAAACACTATTAAATAAAAAATAATTGTATAAATATACAATGAAATAAAAATAATTGTACATACAATAAAAAAGTATATAAAATTAAATAAAAATAATTTTATATACGATTAAATAAAAATAATTGTATAATATACAATTAAATGAATTACATTGAAAACAAGGATAATAGATACTCGAAACTCATCTCTGTCTACATTTGAGTACTGTCTGTGCTCTAAAGTTACTTAAGTCTGCTGTGCCCGCATGGTGGAAACACCACACAACAGCTTGCAACTGCACCCTTCTTGCCTTAAGTGATGTTAGATTGGTATCTAGAAATTGGCCATATTGGGAGTAAACTACAGAGACTGGCAAATGCTATGAATCAAGGCCTTCTTTTCCCTCCTGGTGAAACAGTTATCACCACGTAATATCCGAGAGACATTTGGGTAAATGAATCTAAGCTCAGGAGACAAATCTGGGCTGGGGGTACCACCGCGGGAGGCAGAGACTTGATGCGGGCAGCTTTGTGGGCTGGCGACAGGGTCCCACCTCATGTTTGGTTTAATGCTCTGCTGTTGCTATCATAACATTCTTAATTTTTGAAAAAGAGGCGACACATCGTTGTTTTACACTGGGCTAAGATAGTTGACACAGAATTTCAGGATGTTTGGGAAGGGTGCTGCTTAATTGATTTCCTTCCATTCCACATAACGAGTGTTCTGTCTGACTCACCTATGTGGTAACATTTTCACAGATATTTTCCCCATCCATCCTTCAACCTGTGTATTCTCCACAATTGGCTCATAACATTTCCCTTGTCTATTTCTTCCCTGTATTGTTCTTTGGCCTTCTTTTGAAACTTGTTAACTTTTTAAACTATTATTGTAGGTTCAGGGGTACATGTGCAGGCTTGTTATATAGGTAACCCATGCATGGGGGTTTGTTGTACAGATTATTTCGTCGCCCAGGCACTAAGCCTAGTACCGAAGAGTTATTTTTTCTGCTCCTCTCCCTCCTTCCTCCCTCCATCCTCAAGTAGGCCTCAGTGTCTGTTGTTCCCTTCTTTGTGTCCATGAGTTCTCCTCATTTAGCTCCTACTTATACATGAGAACATGTGGGTATTTGATTTTTTGTTCCTGTGCGTGAACTGCTAACTTTCAAGGCATCAATGTATTGCATGGCTTTAATAAAAATGTTTCTTCAGAACAGAGATCTTGAGGGAAAAAAAGTGTTTCTCTCCAGATTGCAATGTGCCACACATTCATTTTTCATCGTGGTGTGACAGCGATTACAGAGCCGGTGGAATAAGACAGAACTGGGTTTAAACTCTGTTTCTCTCTTCTGGTTTCTAATCCTTAGAACCTGTGAATGCGTTTGAACTCCTGTGTCTGTGACCTGAGGTAAATTTCTTTGACTTCTTTACCCTTCGGTTTCCTCATCTGAGGAAAAAGTAATCTTTACCTCTGAAGGTTATTGTGAATATTAATTAGATAATCTGCATAAAGTGCCTTACATAATGCCTGGTCCGTGGTTACAGTGTTCAATTAATGGCAGTTATTCTTTTTATTCATACATGATGAATTAGGAATGCCAGTAATGAAATTTGGACATGACACATGGTAGAAAAGTCTTAGGAGAAATGAAGGGAACATGGCAGAGATGAGCTGCAAGACTTCAACTCTTTAAACCTTTTCCTGGTCCCGCAATATGTATGTCCTAGACTGGATTGGACAAAGCGACTTTTTACTGGGGCTCTTAGTATTCTCACAAGTCCTATCCCGTTATTCCTCAGACACAGGTAATCTACACAAACAGCGCGGATGTGGGCTGTTGGACAGCCGGTCATTCAGCCTTCTCGTGTCAGTGAAAAAGCCTTTCCTTTCCAGACTTCTTGCGGCAGTGAAAAATCCGGCCCTGGCGTAAAGCTTGGCACAGGGTCCGCACTCAATGTTTTGTAGGGTTTTCCTCTTCACTGCCGTGGCCCCAGCTTCTAGCACGGCCCCTGGCACACAGGAGGCGTCCATTTATTGAATGAGCGCACGATAATGTCACCCGTTTCTCTCTCTTCCCCCAAACCCCTGTTCTTGCGCCTCTGCCCGACGCAGCCGGCATATCCCAGGGCTCCAGGCGCAAGCCAGGCCTGGTTCAGGGATTCGCTCCCCTACGCGAGGCTGCGGTTTCTATGGAAACGGCGGGAAATAACAACTCCTTTCCCCTGGGGTGAGCGAGGCCCGCAGAGGTGACAGCAACTGGAGGAACGGCGTGAGCCACGCGCGGCCGCAGCAGAGGTCACCCCTGTGCTCCCGAGCCACTGCGCCCCGCCCTCCCCGACCCCGCGCGGCCGGCGCCTAAGCCCCCTCTCCTCGCCAGCGCGCCAGCGTCGGTAGGTACCACCGCAGAGGGCACCTCCCGGCCGCCCCCCAGCCAGGGCCCTGCTGGCGCGCTGCCTGCTGTGCTCACGAGACAGGCACTCGAGCTTCGCCGCCGGGCGGCGCTCCTCAGCGGGGAGGCGGGTAGGGGTCCTAGACACGCGAGTCTTCGCTCTGTTTCTTATTCATTCATTCATTCACTTAAATTCCTTCCTTCCTCCCTCTCTCCCTCCCTCCTTCCTCCCTCCCTCCCTCCCTCCCTCCCTCCCTCCCTCCCTCCCTCCCTCCCTCCCTCCCTCCCTCCCTCCCTCCCTCCCTCCCTTCCTTCCTTCCTTCCTTCCTTCCTTCCTTCCTTCCTTCCTTCCTTCCTTCCTTCCTTCCTTCCTTCCTTCCTTCCTTCCTTCCTTCCTTCCTTCCTTCGTGGGGTCTTACTGTGTTGCTCAGGTTGCTCTCAAACTCCTGGGCTTAAGTGAGCCTCCTGTCTCAGTTTCCCAAACTGCTGGGATTATAGACATGAGTTACTGGGCCTCCCCTCTCTTTATATATATACACACTCCATACATATATATACATACATAATTTTTTTTGCTGAGACACGGTCTTGCTGTTTCTCCCAGGCTGGAGTGCACTGACAAAATCATAGCTTACTGCAGCCACGACCTCCTGAGCTCCAGTGATCCTCCTGCGTCAGCTTAGAAGGGTCCACAGGCGCACGCCATGCCCACCTACTTTATTTTTATTTTATTTTTTAATTATAGAGACTGGGTCAGGTTGGTCTCAAACTCCTGGCCTCAAGCGATCACAGGCGCGTTGTAGAGACGTGGTTCCCCAGTGTTTCCCAGGCTGGTATAGAACTCTCGATCTCAGTCAATCCTCCTGCCTCGGCCCCTCAAAGTACTGGAATTTGCAGGTGTAAGCCACGGAGCCTGGCTTTGCACCGCTTCTCTCTCAATGTTCTTTAGACATTTATTTTCCAGCAAAACAAAAACAAAAACAAAAAAACTGGGGAAGTACAGCCAGGAACTTCATTGCTTTCATTTGGGAACAAGCAGGAGATTGAGGGGTAAGGATACAAGACGAGGGAAAAGAAAAATTAAGCTGTTTGGAAAGAGTAGCACAGATAGGACGTAAGAAATTGGGGTGTGTGTGTGTGTGTGTGTGTGTGTGTGTGTGTGTGTCCTCCTCTCTTCTGCCCTCACTCGGCGGGGTGTGTGTGTGTGTCCTCCTCTCTCCTTCTGCCCTCACTCGGCGGGGTGTGTGTGTGTGTGTGTGTGTGTGTGTGTGTGTCCTCCTCTCTCCTTCTGCCCTCACTCGGCGCGGTGTGTGTGTGTGTGTGTGTGTGTGTGTGTGTGTGTGTGTGTATGTGTCCTCCTCTCTCCTTCTGCCCTCACTCGGCGAGCCTGTGGGAAGGCCCCGCGGGGCTCCCGTTCCTGCACCTGCTCCGAGGCGGTCCACCTGGATTCTGCCAGTGGCAGGAGAAACAGCAGGTGCGGTGCGCACTGCGGACGCTGATTGGTCGTGCGCGGCACGGTGAAAAACTTGAACGTCTACCCCGAGTCCTGCAGCTCCGAGTGTCTCCGCGGGTGGACGCCCGGCGCACAGTCGTTACTTCTCTTTCACCTGTGGATTCGTCCGTTTCTCGTTCGTTTCAGGAGGTGATCCCGCGCCCTGGGTGCGCTGAGTCCTCCGGGGCAGCGGAGGCGCCTCCCCTCGGCGGGCGGGCGGGCGAGCGGGCGAGCGGGCGAGCGGCGAGCGGGGAAGATGAGCGGCAGCAGCGCCAGGTCCAGCCACCTGTCTCAGCCTGTGGTGAAGAGCGTGCTGGTGTACCGCAACGGGGACCCCTTCTTCGCGGGGCGCCGCGTCGTCATCCATGAGAAGAAGGTGTCCAGCTTCGACGTCTTCCTCAAGGAGGTGACCGGCGGCGTCCAGGCGCCCTTCGGGGCGGTCAGGAACATCTACACCCCGCGGACCGGCCACCGCATCCGGAAGCTAGACCAAATCCAGAGCGGGGGCAACTACGTGGCTGGAGGCCAGGAAGCCTTCAAGAAACTCAAGTGAGTCTCCCCCACCGCCCACCGTTTCGGGTGCCCGACCGCGTGGTGTCGCTGTGAGGAAACGCAGACCTGTACCCCACCACATCTCAGTGGTCGAGGGGCTGTGACTGCCTAGTGTGATTGATGCCTCTCAAAACTCTGGTTGCAGTTGGGGGGCAGGGATTAGCACTGTGGCTGAAGAAGGAATTTCAGTTGGGTACCAGTAGGAGCCAACTTAAAATTTATGTATAAACAACAGGAATCTTTTTTTAAAAAGTATCCTTGAAAAGATTAGTGACCAAACTGATACTTTTGCATTTTCTGTTCAGCTTCTTCTGTCCTCTCCCCCTCCCCCCCACCCGCCACTTTTCTCCCCTGGAACTCTATTCTTTTAATTTAAATAAACATTTCTTTAAAAAAATCACTTCCAGGTGTTGGACACTATATTGCCAGCAGAGGAGACAATTGCTCTGCTTTTCCCATACTGTTTAAAACCTTTCGACCTTTCATTCTACGTAGAATTGACAACACTCACTTTTGTGACCCTGCTCCCACCCCCTGCATGTTTGTGCTGTTAGCATAATGCAGGAAGAGTTTATTGGCTGACTGTATGTGTCCACTGTCTGTGTCCAGCAACGTGATTAGACCTTCAAGGGCAGGGGACCTTATCTCCAGCTCTTCGAAGGGAGCTCACTCATAGTAAGTGTTCAGTGAATCAAGAAACCGTCAACTCAGGGGAACAAAGATGAACAAGACATGACACCTTGTGTTTAGGAGCTAAGATTTTTCATGTAACGTACAAAGGGATATATGTAATTAGAAAAATAAAGTTATACAGGAATTGTGAGTTGAGAGTTGGTTGGGTGGGCATTGTAGGACAGGTAGAATTTTATATTCCATTTTTTTACAGCTTTATTGAGACATATTAAATATCTCAGTATCTCACAGCATAAAATCCAACCATTTCAGTTGTTTTCAGTGTATTTAGAGTTGTACAACCATCACCACCAACTAATTGTAGTTCATTTCCACCCCTCCCACCAAAAAATTTATACCTCCCAACTTCCCCTTTCCCCTGTCATCTGGTAACCAGTAATGCATTTTCTGAATCTATGGATTTGTCTATTCTGGACATATCACATGGAATGCAATCGTACAATATGTGGCCTTTATGTCTGGCTTATTTCACTGACTATAGTATTTTCAAGGTCAGTCCATGTTTTGCATGCATCAGTACTTCATTCATTTTATTTCTGAATAACATTCCATGATTTGCGTACACCATATTTTACATTAATGCTTATCTATTCATCGGTTGATGTATATTTGGGTTGTTTCACATTTTGGCTATTATGAATAATACATCCATGAATATTTGTGTACCAGTTTTCATTTCTCTTTTGTGTATACCTAACAGTGAAATTGCTGGATCATATGGTAACTATATTCCATAATTAATTAGAACATTTTAATTGAAATTCATCTTGGGCCCAGGAGAGCAAAAAGTCTTGACCATAAATCTAAGCTTATGAATTCATAAGCATTATTGAATTATTAATAATTAATATTCAAATAAAGTTTTTTAACTTCATAGAAATGGTTTTCAAAATATCACTCAAATTCTTGAATATAATCCTTCCTCTCCTGTATTTGTTTAAATTGAGTTCTAGGTATTCTATTATACTTTTTGTTATGTCAGACATTCTTTTTATGGAAAGGGAGGGATATATTTGGATTTATTTTTCCCTTCCCTGAAGCTTCTTAAGCATGCTTTTCATTAAAAAAAGCTAAATGAAACTGTGTGCTTAAAAGAAAACCAGGAGACTGAAGACTGAGTTGTTGATTGGCCCTGTGTCCTTGGGCAAGTCACTTACTCAGCTAGCCAGTTTCTTAATACAGAAAAGCTACATAACCATTTGTACCTCACAGAGCTGTGATAAAAAGTAAATGCTCTGGATGTGAATGTGTTTTGTAAACATCGAAGTGTTATATACATGTAAGACATCTCCACGACCAGTTTCTTTTGCTACATACTTTATTTTTTATTAAATATTTCCACATAAAGCAATTTCATGGAAATGAAAGTCTGGTCCAGAATCTATGAACAGCTGAAAATTGTAGACTCACTTTTATAATTCATGTTCTTTTGTTTATTTGGTCCTACCAACTCACAAGATTTAAAAAAAAAAAGATACAGTTCTGCACCAAATAGAAGGTGTACTCAAATCTCTCAAAGACATTTGCATGTTATTTTTGTTTTTAGTTCATACACAAAACAACTGAATTTGCTATGACAGTGTCTATGGTTAGGTTTCCATGCTGACAGATGACAGTTTTATTTGTGTTAAAGAAGTAGTATCTATGGTTATAATGATAGAAGCCAAGAATACTTGAATGCTGAATAGATTTGAAACTTAGCACTTCTAGGTTTATGTATCAAATGGAGCAACTGTCAAAACAAAATAAAGCCCAAATGATATTGAGGATAATGGGCTTTCATTTAGCTCCCAAATGATGCTGGGAAAGACAGCAACATCTTTTTCAAATGGAACTGATCAAATCGCAGCTTGAGTTGCTTTCACTTAGATTTTTCTAATATTTTTGAAACATTAACTAAACGTGAGATAGTTATTAAACCTTTATTTTATTTATTTCAAATGTTAGACCATACACTAAAAACCTTTATTTTATAGCAGAGAATTCTAGAGATTATTTTCTCCAAGAAGTTCCCTGTGCATCGTCAGAAGTTGACTCTACAACATTAATCTTGTAGATTGAAATTACTTTCCTGCACATGACAGAATATTTTGGTATTATTTCAAAAATCAGCCCCTGCAGGTCCACAAAGGACCCATTTTATTGCTAAGACAGAGTGTTTGCACTGTTTTAAAAATATGACTACTTTTACATAGGGGCAATGTATGATTATTTCTAGAGAACAATTAACTAAAGCATATTATCCCAAAAGGCAAACAGCAACAATAAAAACATTTCAATGGCCAAAATTAATTCTAACAGAAGCTTTTTGGGACAAGTTGGCAATTACAGTAGTTGGGATAAAGGATTGATCTATCATTATAAATTAAATGTTAGAGTCATACTTTTTAATATTAAAATGTTTATCACCTTTTATATGTGAAGCACACTTTAGGGACCATTTGAAATTGGAACCACATCACGGTGATATTATATGTAAAGTTGACAAAGGTATAAAATTTTCAGGTTGTGCTTATGTGACAGGCAAAGCATGATCACTAGTTAATGTATAGAGCAAATAGTAATGGAATAATAGGGGTCCCCAGAGGTTAACTTATCCAACCATCCGTTTCTTAGCTGAACCAGTTACCAAAGTCATCCCACATGACTGAGCATTTTTTTTTAATCATTAAGGTGCTCTCAGAGAGAAAATAATTTCTCAGCCTTTCCTAGTTGTTACCCTAATGCATGCTACCAGTACTTCCTTTGACCTAAAGCCTGTGTTTAATGGAACAGTTAAGAAGCTTTGCACATAAGCCTGTCTTTTTAGACACCAAATCTGTAAGAATTAGAAATATAATGTATACAGTAAGCAGCTAATTATTAAGAGGGAAAAATGTTTCCTAATAGATGTATGTATTTCTAAGACTTTCCTTCTCTTGAGGTTTAGGGTAGATATATGTCAGCTCTGGTTGGTGACACTGCAAGCAGTTTTTACTATTGTAATTGCTTTTAATTAGTAGCTGTTTGTTTTTGCTTTAAGGTTGAGTATTTCCTATCAGTTGCTATATTTTTAAATTATTTTTTAAAGCAAATTACTGACTTAAAGTCTATAAAAGCAACCTGTATTGTTTGTTTGTTTTTTCCCCAGTTACTTGGACATAGGAGAAATCAAGAAAAGACCAATGGAAGTTGTTAATACAGAGGTAATGCAAATATTAAATAATGGTGTCACTTTTTTTTTATGGTGTGTCTTAGAGATCTGGACAGCACTCTACTTTGATGAGTTCTCTAATGTAAAGAAATGGGATATTATATGTTTTAAGGCAAAGATAATTCTTTCATTGGATCATTGTCAGAAATGAAAAGACTGAGTAGGTGTCCTAAGATGTGCAGGATATGTCAAGATTAGACACCAAACATTCCTCATTTTCTAGCTACATGTTCTCTGTTGGAAATCCATGGGAATCCCTGTGAATTGAGAAGAGTCTGAGCATTGTTAGATGAATCTTTACCAAAGCTGTATCCTCATCCTAACGTGCCTGTGATAACTCAGTGTTGGAAATAGCTGGGATCACCCTGACTGCTCCTGAGGCTTTCAAAGTAGATGAGTAGATTTCATGTTGGACACTTGTGACGTCAGGAAAACACCTGTGTTTTAACTAATATCAAAGTACAGGTTGAGCATAGTTAGTGAAAGCTTATGTGAAGGTTAGAAAAGGAGCTTGTGAAATATTCAGAATACCACGTTCCGTATACCTTCTGAAACCCTGATGGAGTTTTTAGGTATTCTGTAGGATGTATTCTTTAGTTTGTGGGGAAAAAAAAAGATTGAAAACAAAGTTGTGGCCACAGGTTGAGACAGGGAAAATTGTAGTTAGGTCCAAAATGGGCCTCTGTTCACTGGTCCAGACAGCCAGTCTTCCCATTCGGACCCCAAATAAACAAGTGCTTCCAATGGGTAAGTTTTGCCAATGAAGAAATGACCAACAGGGACTCTCCTCAACTCCCGCCATTTCCTCTCACATCATGTTTGTGCCTAATAGGTCCCTCTAGAAAAAATACTGCATAAGAAAAAATTCTACTTGTGCAGTATTTGGAGAAGATGAGGTTATACTCCTTATTCAAATAATCTGTGGAAAGAGGCACCTTCCCAGATATCGATCAACATGATATTTTGGTTTGTATTTTTGATTTTCAGGGCATCAAATTGATTAGTCTGGAAAGTGATAGGCTTTGTAACTTAAAGTAGACAAAGGTATACATTTTTCAGGTTGTGCTTACAATATAGCTCAAGAGTGACCGCCAGTTGATCTGTCTCAAGTAGAGTAGTAACAAAGGACAGTTTTGTGAATTTGTTCTGGATATGATTCTGTTGAAAGGATAGACACCTGTTTAAAGTATGCTGCCTTGCCTGAAATTGGTGATTGAACTTGGACTTCTGCAATAGAATTTGAGATGTGTGAATTCCTAAAAAACGTGAGCACAGTATGTGCACTCTGGATGCCAGTGTCTTGCTGAAGACATTATCCCTAGTAAAAGGCAGCAGGTGTGCAATAGATTATCGAAAATACTTTTTTTCTTAAAATATTATCATTAATAACAGAAACATTCACAAAAACTCCAGTTCATTTAATTTGCTAATTTTTCTTTCACTTCGGGGACAGTAGCCATGGTTTCTCTTTACTTTGCACTTACGCAGGAGCCAGCATACAAGATCCTTATTTATGGATGCACATCTTACCTGTGAAAAACCTACGTCTTTTCTCCAAATAAAAGACTGCCTCTCTTTCATCCTGCTTCCTACTGATGACACTTCCCCCTTCCTTCCGCTTGCTACCCTGCCGTGGCCTTTCATTTCTTCTGAGTCCTTACCCACAAACCCTTCTAAAGGAGATGGGAAAGGTGGTGAAAAGCTGGAGGTCCATGCTCTTTCCCGCATCTCCCATGCACCCATGTCCAGCTTTCCCACTCCTTCGCTCAAGTCCTCTCTCCCACGGTGCCCTGCCAGCCTAACCTTTCCTCCAGGTCTGGACAAGCAGAGTGTTCACTTTTCACTGCACATGCCCAGTCTGGAGACAACTTCCTCCCCAAAGTTCACACCATGACCTTCAGCCTTCGAAGTATGCCTTGAGCCAAGAGAGCCCCTACTTTCATTGCCAGAAAGGAAGGTTTTGGGGTTCTTGGCATCTCTAAAGGAAACGGCGAAAGCATTTTTCTTGTGGAAGTATCACTTTGACTGTGGATTCTATAGTATTTTTATTGCTGTTTTAGGTAGAGCGCAAGTGAAAAAGAGTTTAGTTGGAATTTGCCCTGAGACTATCGTGTGTATAATTTTTAGTGTGGGAAACTACTCTTCTCTTTCTCACAATGGATTTCTAAACAAATTTTGGAGTTCAACAAGTTGATAAGTTGGAGGATGATTTATGCTCAAACTTTGAGAACAGACTTGGTAGAACACTGGCATCTCACAAAAATTATAGCTCATTAAAAATCTTAGGTGGGGTATTTCCTTTCAACATGAATGTATTGAGAAAAGATTTCACATCTTGTTCAGTGCTATCGAGGACCCACATTCTTTGGAGTAGGCTGATCTATCAATAGAGAATTATTTTTGAATAATTTGGATTAGAACATGAATACTCCATGAAATTGGAGGGTTAAGAGTTGTTTCAAGGGGGAGTTTCAGTGCCAGGGTAGCACAAAATTATTCCAAAATGTGTCATTATGAGGGATGAGTAAAATAACTTTTTCACTAAAATGGGGAGGCATTTCCCTCAAATTTGAGGTAATTTCAGAGAGTTTGATTTTCAGTGATGAGCCTGTATAATAAAAGCCACCACCCCAATATACACAATTCAGTTTTTCTGGTTGCCTAAAACATACTAATTCTGATTATCCTAAGTGCATTTTCATGGAAAGACCTTTATATTTCATTGGGGTCATGTAGACTGTGTGGCCCTGGGTCCTACCCTCTGTGGCTGGGACACCCTTTCGGTGAGTGCTGGGAGTTAATTATTCCTTCTCTTTTCACAGAGCAGCTCACCCAAGACCATGGTACAATCTGTTGTTCTTATGTAGTTAATAATTCAGACAAGATGGCACCTGCTTACTGACCGCAAGTCATGGTAACTAGAATGTGCATGTCACCTTGACATTGGAAATTCTTTTGTGGTTTATGTCACTGCTTGCTTGTTCCATGAGGCTCCTCTTTGAAGAGACATTGAAAGGACAGCCAGTGCTATTCGTCTTCCTGTTTATGGCCTCCTCATGGGGTCAGGGAAAGGCAGAACTGTAATGGACCTAACCTAAAAGAAGCATAAGGTCGTATCTGGTGAACACTTTGCACAGCAGGAAGTAATGGGTGGAGGCAGGGGGAATAAAGAGAGAGAAGAAGAAAGAAAGGAATAAGGTGACTCTGTGGTTGTTTGCACCTACCTCAGAGTCCGGGCACCTCAGAGCAGCCCATTCCCGTCTCTCTACACACAGGTTCTGCTTTTAGTAATATCTGAATACACAGATCTCCTGGATTGCCCTTGTACTCTTTTCTCTGCTCCTCAATATTTTGTTTAGCTGTATTTTCATTTTCTGCCCACGTTCCCTGTGTCATTGGTGGATTTCATGAAGACGGTTCCCTTAGCTTCTGGCCTTGGTGACTCAGCTCCTTGTATTTATGACTTCCCAATCCTCCCTTTGCTTCCTCTTCTTTCTCCTCCTAGTCCAGTTGCACATCTCATCCCGTCTTCCATGTTCTAAGCTGATTCACCAGTTCCTTTCTTTCCTTCCTTCTTTCTTTCTTTCTTTTTTTTTTTTTGAGACGGAATTTCGCTCTTGTTACCCAGGCTGGAGCGCAATGGTGCGATCTCGGCTCAGCACAACCTCTGCCTCCCGGGTTCAGGCAATTCTCCTGCCTCAGCCTCCCGATTGGCTGGGATTACAGGCACGCGCCACCATGCCCAGCTAATATTTTGTATTTTTTAGTAGAGACGGGGTTTCACCATGTTGACCAGGATGGTCTCGATCTCTTGACCTCGTGATCCACCCGCCTCAGCCTTCCGAAGTGCTGGGATTACAGGCGTGAGCCACTGTGCCCGGCGGTTCACCGGCTCCTTTCTTTCCTCTTCACCTGAAGCAGCCTGTGGGAGTCCTCTGTCCCCGTGTAGTGGGAACCTCTGATTCTGCATGTGTGATGCCTTTACCAGCACTTACTGTTGCCCCTACCCTTTTGCTTTACTGAATGTGATTTCTGCTCCCTTTCTTCTTGTGTTTCTACCTTGTCCTCTTTGCTTCCATGTTATCGAATGCCGATACGATGCAGTTGGCAGAGTGAGCAAAACGAACAAGACATGCGTGACCTCTCACCTCCAGGAATTTATAGTTTTGCGGAAAAGACAGATGAACATCTCTAGGACCACATACTAAGTGACGTAATTTAATCTGTGGTACTAGAGATGTTGAACTGAACGGCTCAAAGTTTGCATTGAGCCGTTTAGTTCACGTGCTCCCGGCTTTATCGTGTTCAGCAAAGCCATCTGTGGATGCTCCTAATGGAAACGTCCTTCCGCTTTGACCTGGTACTGTAGATCGCACTGTTCATTCCTGTGCCTCGTGTCTCATCCGTGTCCTGAGTCTTTCAAATAACGACCTTCTTTTTTTTTCCGTAACCATCCAAGGTGGAATTAATGACATTCTTAAATAGATATTTAGAGTACAAATCTGTTTTACTGTGTGAGGGGCTTTGGTGCACATTCCATACAGAGGGCACGAGGAGGCACCTTGACTTCGGAGTACTTATGATGGGCTGGGAATTGTGCGAGGCACTAAGCATAAAATGGATACTTCACTGCTCTTACTCGTTAGGAGTTCAGCGTGTAGGAGAAAAGACAGAGAAGGAAACCAACTGTGATCACCTAGTGGCAGGTGGCCGTGCTGGAGGTGTTCTCAGAGGACCGAGGGAGCAAAGACTGGATTAGGGTTGTGGGTCAGCCAGTTTGAAATGGTTTAAAATATAATAGACTCTTTCATTTTTTGTCTTGTTTCTCTTAGATCAACGTTTTGAGAAGGTCTCTTTATACAATTTGATTAAGAGGGCATTATTTAATACTTATATCTGTAAAAGAGTCAAAAATCAGTCTCTAGAAGAAAGAGTGAAAATCAGCTTGGATGGAAAAGGGAAAAAGGTCACCTTGCTATGAACCAGGTTAGGCGATAGACACATTTAAAGCCAACTATTAAACTAACAGGAAACATCGTTTCTCCCATGGTGGCACAGGGCTGTAAAATGCCACAAGGGCCTCCTGTTGGAGTGATTACTGCTTTGTTGCTGCTGATGTTCTCAGACTTCCTTTGCTAACCCCATCTTTTAGTGACATCTTTACCGGTTAAGTTTCCTGTACCTCATATAAAACCTGGTTAATCCCTGATTCTTTTACTTTCACCTGAAAAACAGAAACCAATCTAAAACCGATCTCTTCAGAATCCTTCGGTGAGACCCCAAACCCTAGAAACCTATAAACCCTCCTGCCTCTTTCTCACTGTCATGTTATAGATTAAGTGCTGGCACTTGTTACACGAAGTCCACAGGTCTAATTTTGTCAGATGGCGGGCTTGTTCCTGTTAGGTATCTGATTAGGATTTCACATAACGCGTCGGAGTTCTGTTAGATTGCATTCTCTAGGAGGTCTGCTCATCCTGTATAGTACCCACCACACTGAAGGCTGGGAATTGCTTACATTTGCCATGATTTTGATGTTCCTTATGGGCCAATTTAGGTAGATGTCCATTTGCCTTGCACATGCCTGGTCATTCTGATTTCCACATAATGGGTAGATGTCTCAAGTAATTTAAAAGCCTTTATTCCAGCACTTTGGGAGGCTGAGGTGGGTGGATCACGAGGTCAAGAGATCGAGACCATCCTGGTCAACATGGTGAAACCCCGTCTCTACTAAAAATACAAAAAAAAAATTAGCTGGGCATGGTGGTACGTGCCTGTAGTCCCAGCTACTTAGGAGGCTGAGGCAGGAGAATTGCTTGAACCCAGGAGACGGAGGTTGCAGTGAGCCGAGATTGCGCCATTGCACTCCAGCCTGGGCAACAAGAGCGAAACTCCATCTCAAAAAAAAAAAAAAAAAGACCTTATTGCCACCATCTATTTAGATTTTGTTTCAGGGGTAAAATTAGTTGTAGTTAAATCTTTGATGCATTTATCACCCCATAGGATAATTTGCAGCTATACTGAATGAATGCTATTCACACAACAAGTATAGCCATTCTTCTCTATACTCAGTCCTGGGGATTGGTTCCAGTGCCCCCGAGGATACCAAAATCCAAGGATTCTCAAGTCTTTACATAAAATGTCATCGGATTTGTGTATAACCTATGCACATCCCCCATATACTGTAAATCATCTTTAGATTACTAATAATAGCTAGTACAATGTAAATGCTATGTAAACAGCGGTTATACTATGTTGTTTTTATGTCATTTTAAAATGCTGAGTTTTTCTTCTGTTTCTTTCTTCTTGGTCTGTGGTTGGTTGAATCTGTGGGTGCAGAACTCATGCATATGGAGGGCCAGCTGTGTTTAATGTGTGCCTGTTGTGTGCCAGACACTGTGGTTGGCAGCTGGGAATGAAGCTCTTGGTTGCTGTCCACGGAGCTTACTAATCTTTACCTTCCTCTTGTGGTATCCCTTGATTTTAACTCTACTAATGTTGGTCTTTTTTGCAGAACATGGTATAAGGCAGATTTCTTTGATTCAAGAGCTATATTTTGGGACTAAATAGCTTTCCAACTTTATTATTGATAATGAGTCAGGGTATAATGGGCCTAATTTTTGAAGAGTAATAAACACTTAATTCCTGGAAAGTGTTTCCTGTTTTCCTAAAGTTATGAACACCTAGTCTACTCATTGTAACCTGAATAATAGCTGGGGTTGTCCCTGTCTTATGATTAGGATAAATAGGCTTGAATCTCCATTGCTTAGTCTTTTTTTCCCCAAGATTTCTGAGAATTCCACAGGTATTATTATCTCATGCCCACCTCTTCTTCTGAGTTTCTGCCTCTGAAGTATTGGTTGAGTTACAGATTCTCTTGTTCCCTTACAGTTTGTGTCTCTTTAAGGCTCCATCTACCCAGAGATGAAATCCTTTCATTGATGCCCACAAGAATACCTAACTCATACAAGTTGGTGTGTGGTGACTTTTTTTATTTTTTTATTTTTTTTTGAGACAGAGTCTCGCTCTGTTACCCAGGCTGGAGTGCAATGGTGCGATCTCAACTCACTTACAACCTCCACCTCCCATTTTAAGTGATTCTCCATGCCTCAGTTTCCCCAGTATCTAGGATTACAGGCGCCTGTCACCACACCTGGCTAAATTTGTATTTTTAGTAGAGATGGGGTTTGTTATATTGGTGAGACTGGTCTTGAACTGTCTACCTCAGGTGATCCACACACCTCAGCCTCCCAAAGTGCCGGGATTATAAGGCATGAGCCACCATGCCTGGTCTGTGTGGTGTGAAATTTATCAGTGGTTTGTAGAGTGGATTTTGTAAGTCATGTAGGGGTGTCAACAACTCTAAATGATATTATACTTCACCATTCTTAAGAATACTTTGTCTTATGTGCCAATTCAGGCTCCAGTCCGAGACTATGCTTTTTGATGACTTCTTTCTTTTTTCCTTCCTCCTGTTTCTGTGAATTCATGTTCTCAGGGTCAGCAGTAAAAACAATTTTTTTTTTGAGACCGATTCTTTCTCTGTCACCAGGCTGGAGTGCAGTGGTACAATCTTGGCTCACTGCAATCTCTGCCTCCCAGAGTCAAACAATTCTAATGCCTCAGCCTCCCTAGTAGTTGGGACTACAGGTGTGTGCCACCATGCCTGGCTGATTTTTGTATTATTAGTAGAGAGTGGGTTTCACCATGTTGGCCAGGCTGGTCTCAAATTCCTGACCTCAGTGATCTGTCTGCCTGGACTCCCAAAGTCCTGGGATCACAGGCATGAGCCACCATGCACAGCTTCACAGTAAAAATAAGTTTTACTCCCTTCTCCACATTTATATTTTTGAAAAAATCAGTAGTCTGTTTTGGGTTTCCCCTTTTTTGATCAGTTCTTCTTCATCTGCTACTGATATCCATCACTAACCCTCAATAACCAGTCACAAGAGAAATACAGGCAAGAAGAGAGAATAGAAGGTCAGGCTCACCTGATTCAACAGAATCTATCGGTGAATAAGTGTGCTATCTGGACTTCAGAGAAATGCTGCCTCAAAAGTAAGACCACAGTGAAAATCTTCCCAGAGACTGGTAGCCTTCTTCTTGGATAAGCCATTCTACTGAATCCTCTTGAATACACTGAGGTAGGTGTATTCTCTTATGGAAAACTTGGATCAACCTTGTTCTTCTTAGTGGGGTGGAGAATTTGAGGAGTACCAGGAGAGGAAGAGAGAAAGGAAGAGTTTGAAACTGCAAAACTTGGCCTTGCTGAAAAGTTTGTGGGAACCCAGGTTGTATTTCAGGTCGTTTACTCAGGTGAATGTCCTTAAGGTTTGGTTATCAGTATTAAAACTTCACATCTCAGTTTAATCATCAGGCATAATCTCCAGTGAAGCATCCTATATGATTTCCTACTTAAAGTCTGGCTGAGAATGGGATTCTAGACTTTAAATTGATTCTAGACATTAATTGGGAGTCCAGGCATTAATGATTAACTTTACTGCAGAAAGGCATGGTGATTATGTGGTTTAACTCACTAACCTTTAGCTTGGGAATTCTGAGACCCAAGAGGCTTCAAAGAGGAAACTACTAAAGACGCAATCTCCTAAATATTTATTTCTTCAACTTGAGGAACACTTTCCAGATTATCTTAGTCAGGTTTACTAATTTATTGAAGAATCAAAGAAAATAAAACCCATTTTTGTTAATGCTTCCAACAATATTGAAGCCCCTAAGCTTTTATTTTAGACCTTTCTCCGACTACTTTGATGTAAGTGCTACAGAAGAAGTGTTCTTTTAAGAAAAGCCAGTTCACATCAGTGACCATGGTGATTCCAAAGTATTCATGACCTTACCAAGGTTTTCGGTTAAAGAACAGCTGCTGTATTTCACTTCTCTTTTGCACTTCCTTGTTTTACCCTTTGTCAGTATTGAGCTGTGTTTATGGATCTGTATGGATGCGTGTGTGTGTGTGTTGAACAAGACTGAGAAAGATAGAAGTGTATCTGTCAACTAGTGAAATATCAGTCTAATGAAAAATTCTATCAATAACCCCCAATCAGCTCTGATTAAAAGCTAAAAGATGGGTGGTTTTACTTTAGCCTTTAACGTGTATCCTGGCGTTTGTTCCAAATTTCTTGCATCCTCTTTTTGGCATTTAGGCATGGTTTTAGGAAACTTAATATCTGTGAAATTAGAAGATATGCATATTAGAGCATGTATAGTTTTTTAATTAATAGTAATAAGCTGTTGTAAGCAAAGAGAAATTTAATAAACGTTTAGAAAATAATTATTAACCATTTTAAAAAATAGGAAAAGCAATAAAATGTTAAATTACTAAATATGTATAAAATACCACTTGTTGGCTCAAGCCTGTAATCCCAGCACTTTGGGAGGCCAAGGCAGGTGGATCACGAGGTCAAGAGATCGAGACCATCCTGGTCAACATGGTGAAACCCTGTCTGTACTAAAAAAAAAAATACAAAAAATTACCTGGGCATGGTGGCGTGTGCCTGTAGTCCCAGCTACTCAGGAGGCTGAGGCAGGAGCATTGCCTGAACCCAGGAGGTGGAGGTTGCAGTGAGCCGAGATCACGCCACTGCACTCCAGCCTGGGTAACAAAAGCAAAATTCCGTCTCAAAAAAAAGAAAAAATAGAATAAGGAATCAGTAATAAGAAACCAGTACAGGAAGTCATCTCTGAGGATAATTTCACATTTGATTAGATACAGAAATTTGTTGAGTTAAATGCTTTAAATTTTATTTCTCTTTAATTTAGAACAAATTTTGTGTGTGCGTGTTTGTGCGTGTGCGTGTGCACACACATGCACCCTCTTACATATATAATTGTTGGGGAAGTATTTTTGGATTGTGAGAAACTTTGTTTCAAAGATCTAGAGTAGCCCAGAATAGCAATAAATCTTTGGATTTGGCCGGGCACAGTGGCTCAGGCCTATAATGCCAGCACTTTGGGAGGCTGAGGCGGGTGGATCACGAGGTCAAGAGATCGAGACCATGCTGGCCAACATGGTGAAACTCCGTCTCTACTAAAAATACAAAAATTAGCTGGGCATGGTGGTGCACGCCTGTAGTCCCAGCTACTCAGGAGGCTGAGGCAGGAGAATTGCCTGAACCCAGGAGGCGGAGGTTGCGGTGAGCCGAGATCATGCTACTGCACTCCAGCCTGGGTAACAAGAGCGAAACTCCGTCTCAAAAAAAAAAGAAAAGAAAAACAAATCTTTGGATTTTTCCTGGAGGGGTAGTTGGACTTGGGCTTGAAACCCATGGGCCTCTTAGATCTACTAGGTCCCTGGCCCCAGACTGTTCCCTATAGAGCCAGCTGTCCTCTTAAGTGTGGTACTGGTTAAGGCTTGTGGGAAAGTATATATGTAGTTCAGCCTACATCTATCACTGAACTCAGAAAACAACTAAAAAGGTCCATATCTCGAAAATAGGAGGCTAATAGTCCTATCTTCATGTGTAAAACAAAGTAAGTTTCAGCATATTTCAAAACGGATGGATGGAGGCATTTTTTAAAAAAGTAGGTCTCTATCTGTGCTTGGGTGATTTCAGCAGGAAGTATG
The DNA here is from genome assembly GCA_031835075.1 of Saguinus oedipus. Classification (NCBI taxonomy): domain Eukaryota; kingdom Metazoa; phylum Chordata; class Mammalia; order Primates; family Cebidae; genus Saguinus; species Saguinus oedipus. Next base: position 3,316,122 of record CM063172.1, on the reverse strand, counting down.
CCCTAGTGTCTAGCTTGGTCAACAGTGAAAATTCCCATATATCATTGTGAAAGACTCCTTTATAAGCAGCCAGCCAGATCAAGCTCAGATGTCATCCCATGATTACATAGTTTGGATGTTTGGTTTGTTGAAATAAGATTGATTTCAGCCCACCTGTTAGCTGGGGGTAGAACTTTAAGTGGTGAAGGATTGTGGGAGAGAGACAAAAAAATTGACCTGGTTTATTTGCAATGTCTAATGTTTAACCTGGAACAGTCTCTCTAGGAAATTTCAAATGGCAGTCTCTGCTGCTTTGTATTTTTTTCTCCTTTCTAGAAGTATTTTTGAGTTTCAAAGATCTGTGAACCTTGTGGCCATCTTTGCAATTCAAATTATACAGCCGTGTGTAACTAGGCTGCCAACTTACAGAAATTTTTAGAAAATGACTGGGTGTGGTGGCTCATGCCAGTAATCCCAGCACTTTGGGAGGCTGAGGTGGGTGGATCATTTGAGGTCAGGAGTTCAAGACCAGCCTGGCCAACATGGTGAAAACCCATCTCTACTAAAAATGTAAAAATTAGCTGGGCATAGTGGCATGTGCCTGTAAGCCCAGCTACTAGGGAGGCTGAGGCAGGAGAATTGCCTGAGCCCAGAAAGTGGAGATTTTCTGAGCTGAGCTCTTGCTGCCACGGAACTCTGGTCTGAGCGACAGAGTGAGACCCTGAAAAAAAAACAAACAGAAATTTTTAGAAAATAAGTCATCTAATATTATTCAAGTTGCATTTTGTTAATTAAATTCTAAGTGATAAAACTCCATATTCATGGCTTGTTTTATTAGAAATGAGTGGATAACTAGATTTCTAGTATTACAATTTTGCATTAGCTGGTATTAAATCTTCCATGCTGGCTTTTAAAACCTGGATTAAAAAAAGATTAGAAATGTCAACTATAATATTCTATAGCAAATAAATTCTTTTAGTGTAGCTTTTGTAAAAGTATGGCTTGTTTTGCATGAAGGCTCTTGACTAATATTTAATTTATCAAATAGTATATGAAAATTGGATTAAAGTGCCCTTCTATTTTTTTTTTTTTTTTTTTGAGACGGAGTTTCGCTCTTGTTACCCAGGTTGGAGTGCAATGGTGCGATCTTGGCTCATCGCAACCTCCGCCTCCCGGGTTCAGGCAATTCTCCTGCCTCAGCCTCCTGAGTAGCTGGGATTACAGGCACGCGCCACCATGCCCAGCTAATTTTTTGTATTTTTAGTAGAGACGGGGTTTCACCATGTTAACCAGGATGGTTTCGATCTCTTGACCTCGTGATCCACCCGCCTCGGCCTCCCAAAGTGCTAGGATTATAGGCTTGAGTCACCGCGCCCGGCCAAAGTGCCCTTCTTTTAGCCGATACTTCTCCTAATCAGATTGCTATTCTCTTGTGTTATTTCTACTTTAATTATTTTTATCAATAATATTAACTTTGACTTTCCTCACCTACTAGTCTATCTAAATGTGTCTGCATGAACACATATATAATGCAGTCCAAGCAATGTAATTGTTTACTGGGAATTTTCAGCAGTTTTACTTAGTGACCCTTTTCTATTTTATTTTTTATTTTTTTAATTGCATTTTAGGTTTTGGGGTACATGTGAAGAACATGCAAGATAGTTGCATAGGTACACACGTGGCACTGTGATTTGCTGCCTTCCTCCCCTTCACCTGTATCTGGCATTTCTCCCCATGCTATCTCTCCCCAACTCCCCACCCCACTCTGTCCCTGCCCTATTCCCCCAACAGACCTCAATGTGTAGTGCTCCCCTCCCTGTGTCCACGTGTTCTCATTGTTCAACACCCGCCTGTGAGTGAGAACATGCGGTATTTCATAAAAACATGGAACGCTTCGTGAATTTGTGTGTTATCCTTGTGCAGGGGCCATGCTAATCTTCTCTGTATCGTTCCAATTTTAGTATATGTGCTGCCACAGCGAGCACACTTAGTGACTCTTTTATTTATTCCTAAACTCTATTCCTCTCCCTCGCTTCACCAATTCATTTCCTTATGTATAATCATATTCAAATAATCATTCTCCTTCTCTTTAGGAATTCTCTTTGCTCTCTCTGTCTTATAGCATCAAGTTAGTGGAGCTGTATACATCAAATTTGGTGTCACAGGGACCCAGCCAACACTTACTATAAATCTATGCATTCATAGACAATCTTGGTTACATGTCCACATTTTAACATGTAGCAATGTGAGGTTAGCTTTTGTGTCCTAGGCACCATGTAATTACTCTGAGTACACAGACAGAATTATAAGATCATAATGGCGCTCTCCTAGTACTCCATCTAAGTGATCCTAAAGGATTATAAAGGCGATTTTTTTGGGCAGAAACTGGAGAACAGGAGTCGCAGATGAATTTCTTTATGGTCTCTGCTATTATTTTGAGCCTCCTTTCATGTGGGAGGATTTGGAGCCCAAGGGAATGATACTAAGCACAAATTTATGGCTCTTATGTTTTGGTGGGAAAAAAACATCACAAATTCTTTAATCAAAAAAAAAATGGTTTGAGCACCAGTTTATGTGCCAGGCATGAGGTTTGTTGGATTTGCAATGGTGGGGAAACCAGACATGGCAAGTTTTCCTGAAGCTGGCTGTGTAGTGGAGAAGATGGGTCCCATCCTAAGTGTGCTGTGGGGGAGGATACGGGGCACAGGCTGCTGGAGGGATGGCTACCCTAAGGTAGGGGGAATCCTCGGAAGATTCCTGGAAGAAATGATATATAAGTTGTGACCTAAAGGAAATGAGTATGTTCACCAGGCAAACAGAAGGAGGAAGAGCATTACAGGCAAAGGAGATAGCGCATGTGAACATCTGCAGATGAGAGAGCACAGGGCACATGTGACAAACACACACATGCTGTTTGGCTGAATGGTGGGAAGAGGTTAGAAGAGGGTAGAAGGACGGGGATAGAACTATGTGAGAGACAAGGCCTGGGAGGTAGAAAGGCACCAACACAAAGGGTTTTAAAAAGGAATTTAAACTTTTTCCCAAAACCAACCGAAAGCTGCTGGGCACGGTGGCTTATGCCTGTTATCCCAGCATTTTCTGAGGCTGAGGTGGGCGGATCACCTGAGGTCAGGAGTTCAAGACCAGCCTGGCCAACAGGGTGAAACCCGTCTCTACTAAAAATATAAAAATTAGCCATGTCTCGTGGTGGATGCCTGTAATCCCAGCTTCTTGGGAGGCTGAGTCAGAAGAATCACTTGAACCTGGGAGGCAGAGGTTGCAGTGAGCTGGGATTGCACCATTGCACTCCAGCCCGGGCGACAGGAATGAAACTGTGTCTCAAAATAAATAAACAAAAGCAAGCGAAAGCTATTGAAGGATTTCATCAGGGAGCTGACACAATGACTCTTGTTGCTATAGCAAAGTTGGAAGCCAGGTAACCATGTGGTGGGGTAAATGTGCCACTCATGATGGGAGAGGCTGTGGAGATGGTGGAAGGATCAGATTTGAGAAATACAGTTTAGCAGTTGAGTGGATGTGGGGTAATGAAGAAAGACTAGCTGGGTGATTTTTGAGTTTCTGGCCTGGACTGCTGTATAGATGGCACTCGCTTTCATGAAGACAGGGGATACAGGTTTTTTTGTTTTGTTTTTTTCTTTTTAGTAACAGTGACAGGCAGAGATATTTGAAGCATTAACTTTGAGTATTGAGCCAGCTTAAATGTTAAAAGATACATCAAGCTGGAGCTCCCCGTGAGTGTGTGTGCTCGCACACACGTGTCTGTGTATATTTCTTTAAGACGTGTTTGGTGTTGTTCTATGTACTTTACAAAGATAATATAATTTACTCCTTAAAACAACCTTATGACGTAGGGATTGTTATTCTGATTTTACATGGGAGGAAATTGATGAAGACGTTTTTCAAGAGTTCGCAGCCGAGGGACTGCACGTTCATATATTGTGTGTTAGTGCAGAGTGAAGCATTTCCTACAGAATTAATGCAGTTTAATTAAAAGATGGTCATTCAGTATCTTTTTGCGCTTGAAAAGGTGTTTCTGGGGGTGAAGGGTTTAAAAAATTTTTCATACCTTGATTTAGTGATGATAAGAAGGAGAAAATATATAAGGAAGACTAAAGAATTAGGAAGTGAATTCAGAAAAGGCATAAAATATTTTTTTAATTAACTTAATAGTCTTTTTTTTTTTTTTGGCACAAGAGTCTCACTCTGTGGCCCAGGCTGGAGGTCTTGGCTCACTGCAACCTCCATCTCCCAGGTTTAAGCAATTCTCTTGCCTCAACCTCCCAAGTAGCTGGGATTACAGGTACTCGTCACCACACCTGGCTACTTTTTTTTTTTTATATTTTTATGGTAGAGACAGGATTTCATCACTCTGGCCAGGATGATCTTGAGCTCCTGACCTCAAGTGATTTGCCCACCTTGGCCTCCCAAAGTGCTGGGATTACAGGCAAAAGCCACCGTGCCTAGCCCTTAATACTCTTCTTTAACAAGTCATCATTAGTCACAAAATATTGCCTGGAATTACTTTAGTTGTATTCTCTATTGACATTTTTTTTTTTTTTGCCTTTGTAAATAGTCCCTATAGGACAGGATATTTATGTTGAATGTTTCCAATACAGTGCTTGAAAAGGCTTTGGCATATCTGCTTATAAAAAGTCTCCCATAGGCACGTGCCTATAATCCCAGCTACTCAGGAGGCTGAGGCAGGAGAATTGCCTGAACCCAGGAGGCAGAGGTTGCGGTGAGCCGAGATCGCGCCATTGCACTACAGCCTGGGCAACAAGAGCGAAACTACGTCTCAAAAAAAAAAAAAAAGTCTCCCATAGGATACCAGAAATATTTTTACATGGAAATTTACTATAGAGTGTGGAGAGATTAGAGACAGATAGATAGAGCCAAGAATCACTGAAAGCATTTTTAAAAAGTTTTTACTGTGCTATTATCAAAGGACCATTTGGTTTCTTTAGCTATTTTTTTTCTAGATGTTTTGAGCAACACTTACCGAGTTACTAAGCAGAAAACAAGCAACGTGAAGGTTGGAGGAAGATAATAGGAGAAGCGTCATGTGTCAGAGACAAGCTACTTTTCTCCCCAAGATCTCAAGGCATTGGTTACTTGAGCTCTGTGAGCTTCGTGTTTCTTATCTAAAACGTGGAAGTAGTAACTACTATCTTAAAAAAATGTATTGTGAGGCTTAGAAACATATAGGTATGTGTTTAGCTCCTAGCACTGTACCTAATCCATATTTAGAACTCGGTAAATGGAAACTATGCCAGGTTGTTGCTGATGTTAGGAAGGGCTGCGTGAATTGAACAGCTCATTAGTGAAATGAGATAGGGTTCACTTCTTGAAGACTGGGTATTTGGGGAAAAAAAAAAAGAGAAAAGAAGGCAGGGATCCCTGACATTATATTGGCTGCTTTATCAGGCTGTGACTGAAAGGAGAAAATGTACATGTACATGAAATGTAAACGCTTGGTCAGCCACAAGTAGACACTGACCACCTGTAGACAGCTACAGGTGCTATGTGTTACTTACCGTGACTTCTGAATGAGGTAATCATAGAGTGGACGTTTGATAAATAGTTGAGATCATTATCATATCAATACATGCAAAGGAAAATAGTTCAGCAAATAAAATAGCACATAATATACTTCTATGTGTGACTGGATCTTGGAATTGTACTTCAAATATTCAGGGTTTGCATAATTTCACAAAGACTGAGATACAGAGAGAATGAAAATAGACATGCACATGTGAATTAGTCAACAGTTTTCCTTTTTTTTTTTTTTTAAATTTTTTCCCAGTTAAGCTGGAAGCAATAGCCAAGAGTTTTCCTTGCAATTAGTGGGGAAAAAAGAAGTCTCTCTCTTGTTTTAGCAGAAAAAGAATTTTTGAAAATATATTAAATATCCTTTAAAATCTCTGATGGGGCTGGAGAACTGAGTTGGGAGAATGAACAGCCAGAAAATCAGGACAGCCAGATCCCAGATGACACAGGACCAAGCCATTAAAGAGAGTCCTGACACCACCATTGAACAGTGGAGGCATTCAGAGTTTTAGACTACTGCCCCCAAATTTTAACAGTAGATATTGTAAATACTTCCTCTAGAACGTGGACTTGGTTGCTGTTGACGGCATGTTTGTACCTTCTTTGCTCTGTTAGACCATGAGTACTGGCAGAAGCCCTGGGTGGGACTACTGGACCAAGCTGGATGACATGGTTTGACTCTGTGTCCACAAATCTCCAATTGTAATCCCCATAATCCTCACGTGTGGAGGGCGGGACCAGGTGGCAGATTGGATCATGGGGGCAGTTTCCCCCAGAGAGCTAATGGTTTTATAAGGCAGTTTTCCCAATCTTACGAACTCTCTCCTGCCACCATGTGAAGAAGGTCCTTGCCTGCTTCCCCTTCTGCCATGATGGTAAGTTTCCTGAGTCCTCCCAGCCAAGCAGAGCTGTGAGTTAATTAAACCTCCTTTATTTACAAATCACCTAGTCTTGGGTAGTATCTTTACAGCAGTGTGAAAACTGATGAATACAGTGGGCTTGGCTGCAAAATGCTGACAAAGTATCTGCCCTTTTTTACCTTCTGTGGGTGGTGGTGGGCTCTCCTTCCCTGCCAGACTCATAGGGTTGGAATTCTATTCAAATAGAAAATGGATTCAGATGCTAGAAAGCCAAAATATGCCAAATACTTACTATACATCCTTTGATGGTCCAATAACCACGTGTCTTTTGTTTCTGCCAAAATTAATGCTGCTAATTCTAATGCTTTTCTTGTTTTTCTTTAACAGAGTCTCGCTCTGTCACCCAGGCTGGAGTACAGTGGCATGATCTTGGCACACTGCAACTTCTACCTCCTGGGTTCAAGTGATTCTCCTGCCTTAGCCTCCTGAGTAGCTGGGACTACAGGCACGTGCCACTACACCCAGCTAATATTTGTTTTTTTAGTAGAGATGGGGTTTCACCATATTGGCCAGGCTGGTCTCAAATTCCTGACCTTGTGATTTGCCCACTTCAGCCTCCCAAAGTGCTGGGATTATAAGCGTGAGCAACCTTGCCCAGCTAATGCTTTTGAAAATATACTCCTCCTCTTAAGAAGGAGGCAACCTAAACTTTCCTTAGTTATCACATCCTATCTCACTTCCCACAGGGCACATTTCCCTGGTGAATGGTTTTATCGTCTTTGAAAAGACTTTGAAGAAGACTCAAAGTAGTTATTGGCTTATTATTGTAGGATCCCTTGACAAAGTACCAGGCCTCCCCTTCAAGTCTGGGGGTGGTCAGGTCTGATAATTGACTGTGGGGTTGAGATGACTGACAGTTTAAATCAGGCCACTATTTACATGATGTAGCTGTTGTTCGTTACACAAATCAAGAAGAGGGTTGTCCAAGTCTTTTAATCTTGGAGATCTCATAATCATTTAGTTACTATCATAAAATCTATTCATTGGGGTAACCATGTGGCTGCTCTGCCTGCCTTGTCTCTGGAGAGTAGGTGCTGCTCTTCTTCTTCTGCTGCCCCAGGATTCTGATACATCACTGATACCGGAAAGCCCATTTCAAATGCAGCATCTTCCACCTGAATACCGGTCTAGGGAGAATGGCTATTAGAGCACTCTAGAGTTACTGCAGCAACATTCTTCGCCCATGTGTTTCTCAAGGCCTTGTTGAAGGGAGTGTGTTTGGGATCTTCACTTGAGTCATATAGATAAAGATTAGTGGGTAGAGGGCTCGTGACAAAACTACTCTGCAATTTCTGTTTCCTTTAGTCTTTGGATCCCTTTCCCTAAGTCACTTGTTTGCTGTAAACAAATAGTAAGTATCTTAGGCTTTGCAGTCCATATAGTCACAGTGGTAACTACTCAGCTCTCCTGTGGTGCAGTGAAAACAGCTTGCCAGGCACGGTGGCTCATGCCTATAATCCCAGCACTTTGGGAGGCTGAGGCGGGTGGATCACGAGGTCAAGAGATCGAGACCATCCTGGTCAACAAGGTGAAACCCCGTCTCTACTAAAAATACAAAAAATTAAGCTGGGCACGTAGGTGCTTGCCTGTAGCCCCAGCTACTCAGGAGGCTGAGGCAGGAGAATTGCCTAAACCCAGGAGGCGGAGGTTGTGGTGAGCTGAGATCGCGCCGTTGCACTCCAGTCTGGGTAACAACAGCAAAACTCCGTCTTTAAAAAAAAAGAAAAGAAAAGAAAACAGCTGTTGATGACATTTGAGTGAATGGGTGTGGCTGTGTTCTAATAAAACTTTATCGGTAAACAGAAGATAGACAGAATTTGGCCCAAACGTTATAGTTTACCAACCTCTGGTTTGAATTAACTTGAAGAAAATTTGGCATCTTAACCTTATGTAGTGAGGGCCACTGCAAAGTCCTGGTTTTAGTCAACTGACTAAGCAGAACTTCAGAGCTATCCAAGATAGCATACTGTGTCCCGAATTTCCAGTAAGTTTAAGCATGATAATAAAAGAAGAATACCTTTGGTTTTTCTTTTGGTTGGACTCTCTATGTGCAACATTCGGAAGAGAATGATACTTTGTCTAGTGGTAGTTCCAACGAGTTTCCAGTGAAGGCATTATCAAGGACTATGGAATTATTTAAAAACAGATTCCATTAATCATGCTTCAGAATTAATGTGCTCCATTTAGCAATGACTACAAACCAGAAGCCGGTTTTGTTTGCAAGGGCTGTCTTCCCTGCTGTTTCCTTGACTTTCCTCCTACGTTCCATCTCATCTCTTCACTTCCCACTGTCCATTCCAGTTTGGAGAGTCATTGAAACCTTCCTTATTCTCACTGCTTCGTTAATCATGCCTGTCAGTTATACACCTAAGTATTTCTGAAATTCACCCACTTCTACCACCGCTACCTCTGTCATAACCCAAGCTACTGTACACTTTGCCTGATTTGCCTCAGTGGTCTCCTACTCTGTCCCCTTGTACCCATTCTGTTTTGTTATTGTTGCTGTTTTGAGACAGAGTCTTGCTTTGTCACCCAGGATGGAGTGCAGTGACATGATCTTGGCTCACTGCAACCTCTGCTGCCTGGGTTCAAGCAATTCTCCTGTCTCAGCCCCCCAAGTAGCTGGGACTATAGATGCACACCACCATGTCTGGCTAATTTTTGTGCTTTTAGTAGAGACAGGGTTTCACCATATTGGTCAGGCTGGTCTCAAACTCCTGACCTCAGGTGATCCACCTGTCTTAGCATCCCAAAGTGCGGGGATTACAGGTGTGAGCCACCATGCCCAGCTCTCATTCTATTTTTGCATTCTGTTTTATATTTTATTTCATCCAGGATATGGAAACGCTAATCTGATCCTGTTACCATTGAGCTTAAAACTTGTCAGTGATTTCCCATTACTCTTAGCATCGAGACAGATGCCTTAATTTAGCCTGCAAAGCTTTGCATCAGTTTTTTTAGGCTTCAGGTCATGAACCTTTAGTACACTGAAAATCAGTTTGGTTAGTTGCGACAAACAGTATGCAAACATAAAATAGAAGAGATCAGACGGCCCTATAGATAGCAAAGAGAAGTACTGTTTTGTGAAACTGTGATTTTGGTTGGGCGTGTGTGTCTGTGTGTGAACTGGATTGCAACCTAAGATGTATTTCTTACTTTGAGTTCTGGTTACTGGAAGTCTGAAAGATGCTGCCCTGTGTGTTCCGGGGTCTTCATACCTTTCTGGATCCACACTTCCAACACTTCCTTTTGCTGTCTTTTCTCTGACCCTGCCACCATCTTTCAAGAAGTGGAGTCTGTTTTTTTTTCTCTGGGATCCTGGATGGGACTTTGGACTACTTGGAAGAATAAAATGCAATGGAAGAGACAGGGTTTGACTTCTGGCCTTTCTTCTGTCCTCAGAGTCCCCTTGCCACCTCTTATCTTTGGGCCTTTGCTCAGGGCTGTTCTCTTGAGTTTGGAGCATTCTCCTTTGTTCTTCTTTTTGCCTTTTTTGCTCATATTTACTTACCCCAGCTCAAGTGTCATTTCCTCAGGGAAGTCTTGACTGATTTTCCTAACTAGGTCAGTCTTCCATTATTGATGTTCATCAGGCCTTTCTCCTTTGCAGCACTTGTTACAGCTGAGTTTTACCTTTGGGGGGTTGCATAGCTGAAGTCTAGGTCTCCTCCTACATTGTAAACACCGAGAGGTCAGGTACCATGCCTGTTTATACTCATCTTTGTACCAGCCCAGCATCAAGCACAGTATCTGGTGCACAGAAATGTGTGTGTGTGTGTGTGTGTGTGTGTGTGTGTGTTTTTAATGAATAGTAATCTTGCTGTTTTCCTGGAGTATGAAAATGGCTGTAATGAGTTTTTGCTTTAAATACTGTTTCTTTATGTTTTAAATTGTTTCAATTTTTTTTTTAAAAAGCAAACAGTTCCAATTATTAAGACTACATATAATTCACTCTAAAACTTAGTAGCCTAAAACTATGACTTATTCTGTGTTTGGATCCTCCATGTCAGGAATTCGGGGAGGGTGCAGTGGAGATGGCTGTTCCCTGCTTCACGATATCTGGAGCCTTAGCTGGGACCTAAAAGCTGCATGCTGGAGTCATCTGAGGGATGTTATATACACACGAGTGGTGACGCATGTGGCTGTCAGCTGGGCCCTGGTTCCTCCTCTTCACTTGCCTTTTCCACGTGGTCTCTTCTTGTGGGCTAGATTTTCCTTCCTCACAGAATAGTAGTGGAGTTCCAAGCTGGGAGCAGGAAGAAAGGGTGAGAGAGAGAGAAAGGGAGAGAGAGAGAGAGAGAGAGAGAAAGAGAGAGAAAGGGAGAGAGAGAGAGAGAGAGAGAAAGAGAGAGAGAGAGAGAGAGAGAGCGAGAGCGCAAAAGATGCTTGGACACCATGCAGCAACACTCCTGTTGCATTCTATTCTTCTAGGCAGTCTGAAGTCCTGTCCAGGTTTTTGGGGAGCGGAAATAGATTCCATCTTTTGATGGGCAGTGGCAAGATTATAAAAATGAATGTGAGCTAGAAATATTGCTGTTTTGGGAAAATACAGTCTCCCACACTGTCCATATATTTCAATTACCATTCATTTAGATACGTAGTTATTGCATTCCTTCAGATGCCAGTTTAGTTGATGGTTACTTTGTGAATTGCACACAGGCTCTTTTCCATCCCAAATCTCTTATTTTTTAGCCTCCTAAAATGAAGAACTGATTTTTCACCTAATTGCTTTCAGAATTAAATACACTTTAAAAATAGTCATGCAATATATTTGCTCCACTCTGTAAATAATTTCTCCTTCTCAGTTTTCTGGTTGCTGAGGAAGCACCACTTTCTTTTGGAAATGTTTTCTTGTGGAGGATTACCAATCTTGGAAAAAGAATCCGAAGAAGCCACTTAGTTTGCTCTCCTGAAAGAGCAAAATTGCGTAGAAATATATTATTACATGTAGAATTTAGTCTGATAAATCTGTATACTCACATGCAGATAACCTAAAAGAAATGACTTTATATAATTATAAAAATATTTAAAAGCATTTAGATATTTCTAAGTATATCCAAATATTTCTGAGATTCAAATATATATTTAGATATAATAAAGGTTAATTATAAATAGAATTATTCAATAACTTTTGTGCTTTAGTAATCATATCAAATAAAGGCTTAGATTTAAAATATCACCATACTATACCATCCATTCCAGCCTATGCCATCTGTTCCTGTCCTAGCTACTCAGGAAGCTAAGGCAGGAAGATCGCTTAAGGTCAAGAGGTTGAGGGTGCAGTGAGCTGTGATTGTGCCACTCAACTCCAGCCTGGATGACAAAGCAAGACTCTGTCTCTGAATTGTAAAAAAAAGGTATATATAGACAACTTTAAAAACTTCAAACTAAGAATTAACTTTGGTTTATTCACACTGTATAAGCAGTGGCTCGATGCACTTTAAATGTCTGAGTGGAGAGAGCTATGGAAATTACGTGTTGTTACCAGAGGGAATGCTCTTCCTGTCTTCCCGTTAGATCGGAAAGATTTTAGAGAAGGGGTGAGATGTATTAGCTGTTTGAGTAAAAGAAGGAAGATACCAGGAAGAGCTGGGAACACAAGAAAGCAAATAAGTGTGTATCTTTATTTTACTGGAAGGAACAGGGAAAAAGCATTCTTTTTTTTTTTTTTTGCCTTTTTATTTCAGTATTCCTTTTCTCCTCAAATATTGTAGTTTTAGAGTCAATGTCCCAGTTGCTTTTTATTATAATTCATCTATAAATGATAATACTAACTAGTCTCTAAAACTGCAATATAAGCCTTTTTGGAACTCCTCTGCTGGGTAAGGTTCATCACCGTCTCGAAAAATACGATTAAACCACAGCCTACCTAGCCTTCTCTTACTCAGATGGAATAATTTCCATTTGAAACACCATTCCTCGTGGCTCCTGTTTCTCCATTGCTGTGGCTGTCTGCTCTTTCCTTTCCAAGTTATCTCTGTCCCCTTCGAACTGTGGGATCCGGTGTGCACGCACTAATCTTGAGAGAAATGAAAGGGTGTTGAATGCAGAAGATAGCCTGCCTGGCACACTAGCAAAGCAAATTTACAGGAGAAAAATTCTCCAAGTGTTCTTCGTGGTGGTCCATTTTAAAAGGTTTTCCAATAGTTTTAGATGCCAAATTCCTTCTCCTTTTGAAGCTAGACAGAATGACTTTTTAGGGCAAGGTTGCCCAACCAATATGTTTGTGCAGTGTGACCGGACTCTTTGTTTTGATTTATTATTGTAGTCCCCTGGGTGTGAAGATTGCAATCTATCTTTTGATACATACCGCGGTTTTAGAGTCTTTGGAACAGTGCCTGTGGAAGTTACATTTGGCCCGGGGTTGTTTGGTAGTTGGTAACCTGGAAACATAATTGCCACAACAAGCCTTCCAAACAGTTATTCTTCTGAGTGCTCATAATGAGAGTAATACCAGGAGGAATCCGCCAGGAATTGACTAGACGGCCCTTGCAAACAAAACTGGCTGCTAGTTTTTGGTTATTGCTAATTGGGGTATAGTAATTCTGAAACACATTTACTGGAATTTAAAAAACAATAATAATTCCACAGTAGTCCCTGGTAATGAGTTCACTGAAGACTTTAGTTGGGACTAACACTGGATGGAGTATCATTTTTTTTTCATTTGTGGGGTAAAGTAGCTGATTTTTTCCTCTGTATCCAAGAAAGTCTAAGAAACTTTCTTTCTTAAATAAATGTGTTTTTCCTCCCGTATTTCATATTATGGCAAGTATTACAATTACATGGAAAGGAACACAGTGTGGACATCTGAACACAACCAAGCTTCTCCTTCCTGCGCCCTTTTTTTATTCCTTCATGTCTTCAGTTTGGTGTTAGAAAAATAAATACTGATAGAATAGAAGGTAGTGCAGGAAAGAATGTTTCGTGTGAGATGAATTTTGTGTCATCTCATGGATTCATTGAATTATTTCTATTGAATGTAATAAGGCACCAAGCAAACTAGGCCTCTTTTTGCAAAACTTAGACGAACCATGGAAGTAGGTAGCTTGGTTCTAACTCCAGTTCCCCATTCTGTTTGGAACACTGAATGGTGAATGTTGGGTTGTTGCCCAAGTTGTCTGCATTGTATCTTAACTTCCACATTATTACCATTCCATCTCACCTTTAAGATTTTGGGATTGCAGGGTGAAAATGAGGAGTTGAAATGAAATAGGAAGGCAATGGTATATTTTTCAACTAATCTTTCAATAAACCTACGTTGATAAGAGAGATTTAATTCAGCTTGTTTTTCTTCTTAATATTGATTCTTACATGCTCAGGAAAACAAACAAATAAAGGCTTTCCAGGAAGTCTAGCTTCTGTGCAAAAAGAATGAGGGTTAATATTCTCCTTCAGTTGTGTGTGTGTGTTTTTTGGGTGCATATTTCCTTGATTACTGTGCATATACTGCCTGCATTTTGGGTGATCAAGCTCATTTAGCCTGAATCATCTCTTTAAAGTTTCGTTTATGTGCTTCCATCAGAAGGGAGGGTTCATCAGTTTTTACCTAAATGCTTCTGTTTTGCATTATCCTTGAGAGATGGCATGGCATGGTGGAGAAGACATGAATTTTGGAACCAAATAGCCTTAAGTTTAAATCCTGATTCTGAGAACTACAATATAATTTCCTCTGTGGAACCTGGAAAAAAAATGGCTGTCTTAGAGCTGTGGTTATCAAGAAATATTGAGTAAATATCTGTCATGTATCACATACATGATGTTGATGAAAAATTAGGACCACATGGTTCCGCTTTCCAGGGAAGAGCTTGTCCAGCAAGCATAGATATGTGTACACATAACTGTGGTAACATGTGGTAATTGCTCCGCAGAGTCTAAGCCCAATGCTGGCAAGCGCTTCAAGGTGCATCCAATTAATATTGCATGATAAGGGAATCACGGAAAGGGCACTTCAGAGAGGAGCTGGTTTTTCAAAAATCAGTAGATCAGTGGATATTGACGGTGGGTTAAAAGGCCAGGAGTAGGGACATGGGAGCATAAAATTTAGCAGCTGTGTTGGCTACTAGTTGGATCAATATACCTCTGGGGCATGATTGGCCATGGGCCTGGGCCTCAGACTTGACAGAAGTGGGATCTGGCTGGGCCAGGTCCGGTGGCTCACGCCTGTAATCCCAGCACTTTGGGAGGCCGAGGTGGGTGGATCACAAGGTCAAGAGATGGAGACCATCCTGGTCAACATGGTGAAACCCCGTCTCTACTAAAAATTCAAAAAACTAGCTGGGCATGGTGGCGCGTGCCTGTAATACCTGAACCCAGGAGGGTGAGGCATGAGAAGTGCCTGAACCCAGGAGGTGGAGGTTGCGGTGAGCCGAGATCACGCCATTGCACTCTAGCCTGGATAACAAGAGCGAAACTCCGTCTCAAAAAAAAAAAAAGAAGTGGGATCTGGCTATAACAAGTCCCCAAAGCAGGGATTCTCAACTCTTGGGACATTCACACTATCCAAACTCCCCCTGTGCCCAAACATATTCAGATACAAGTTATGGCCTCAATTAGTTGAACTTACAAGGTTTGCATATTCAGATGTCCAAAGCACAGTCAGCTTGATATTCTTTATAGAGTACTTTACAGAAATCTAAATTCCTTTTACTCTGAGATCTAATAATTGTAAAGATAAATCTACACAAGGGAATCCGCTTTAAAATCCTCAATTGTCAACAACGCAGTGCCAGTAGGCAGGGGATTTAGAATTACTCTGTGACCTGAGCACTAGGGCTTACCAAGTTTCTGTATATGCAGAGGAGATGTATGCCCTTAAAGAAAGTATTTCTCTTTGGTTCTTGAGCAAATAACATTTATTAGATATCTTCTGACACAGAAACTCTTCTTGTTAATTGTGGGAGAATTTCTACATCACTTGGAAAGTGTCTGTATTTTTATCTGTGGAAATGGAATAGCATGAATCTCATTTCCCTGAGCTTGCCAACTCTGCCATCTATCAAAGAGTAACACACTTTGGGCATCGAAGAGTGCATCAGGCTAAATATATATTAAGCAGAGACTGAGAAATGCAAGGGGAAAGGCAAATAAGCACATTTGAGAGGCTTTCAGAAAATTCTTTTTTTTAAAGAATATTCATTTTGTTTACTAGTAACACTCCATATCTTCCTTATAAGTTTATAATGTTAAGAGATTGACTAAAAGTGGACTGTTGCCATGAAAACTAATTATGTATATGAAATGCAGACACATTACATGCCAACAGTTGCTAAAGACCCTGAAGCTATTAGCAGAAATAAGTTTTAAGTAAGCAGGGTTAACAAAGTGTCAACAGCAATTAGAATGAAATGCTCATGTGAAGCAGAAAGATCTCAGGGTTTATAGCCAAAAGTCCTGGCTGGGTTGCCTGTAGCCTCAGTTTCCTTAACTGTGAATTGGTGACGAAAGCAACACTTGGCCTAACCTAGGTTTCCTTGTAATTCAGTTCACCTCATCAAAGACGTACTATCCCGTTAACTGTAAGTTTTGATAGTCTGGGGACCCTGACTGACTTGTTCATGGATACAGAGGGATCCATAGTCTCTTGTCGCCTCCAATTTGCCAGGTGCTGAGCTGTGCCAAAGGAGTGAGATTATGATAGAACACAATCCTTGGGCTCACAGTGGGCCTATCTGGGGAGACACAGTAGTCACCAATACTGCAAGTAGAATACAGTATGGTATGGGTTAAATGAGGATGTGAATGAAAATTCTTCATGCTTTTTTTTTTTTTTTTTTTTTTGAGACAGCGTCTTGCCCTGTCACCCAGGCTGGAGTGCAGTAGCATGATCAAGACTCACTTCAGCCTCAATCTCCTGGGCTCAAGCAATCCTCCTGCTTCAGCCACCTGAGTAGCTGGCACTGTAGGTATGCACATCATACCTGGCCAACTATTTGTATTTTCAGTTAAGATGGGTTTTTGCCATTGTTGCCCAGTCTGGTCTTGAGCTTCTGGACTTAAGCGATCCACCTGCCTCATCCTCCTGAAGTGCTGGGATTATAGGCATGAGCTGCCATGCCCGGTCATCATATATGCTTTTTATTGATACAGATGATGGTGTTTCTTCTTCTGTTAGATAAATGTTGGCTTCCTTTTTATATCTGCTTTCTTTATAGTTAATATATGTCACCCAACTCTTAACATACTTTGTGTGATTTTTAATTTTATGGATCATCTATAGTAAATTTTAAAATGTGGGCTAATTTTCTACTATCCTGGGAACTTCAAGGGGGTGGGGGGTCCTTCCATTGGTTGGTATATTCTAAAAATGGAGACTCGTTTTAACATTAGCTTGAGTCAAAAGAGAGGTGGTAAGTATCCCAACAAAATGAAAAGGTCTGATTTAATGATTATAATTTTAAATGACTTTTGGACTAGCCAGTGCTTTGAGTATTTATAGTCCTTCTCTTCATCACCCGGGAGAACCGAAAATTTGGTATAGGTGTGGCTACCTACAAGATTGCAAATTATGTGTAGGAAGCTTATGCTTCATCTGTTGCCCCAGCTGACCACCAGTGCAGGCTTCCCTCTCCCTCTACCTCCCTTCCTCTTTCTTTCCTTTCTTTATTTTTCTCCATTTTTTTTTCATCCTCTCTTCTTTCTTCCTCTCTTTCTTTCTTTGGTTTTGGAACTTTGCAAGAAACTTGATCAATAACTTTAATGCTATATTCCTACATATGTTGGTAATAAAAAAATTATGGTAGTTTGTGGTTTAGGGTTCAACTTGGGTGTGGTAAAGGAAGGCCTGAAATAATAGCAAGTAAATATTATGGTAGTAAGAACAGAGAGGATGTAACACTGAAAACCAGCTTTCTGACTTTGTCATTTTATTTAAAAACCAGAGACATGGTAAAATAAATGTGACTCATTTCTCATTCACATGTATAATACTTATTTTTTAAAAACAGGCCTTGGTATTGTGTTAAGGAATAAATTCTGCTCTGTGGGCTGAGATGTGAATGTGATGAAGAAGAGAGTGAGAAGAATGTTCTGGATTTTCTCTAGTATGTTATATTAAAACATAATCAAAGCCCACTGCACCTGCTAAATGTACCTTGAAATTGTAGAAAATTTTGTGCAATACATTTGCTGGAAACTTCGGGACTAAGAACATGGTGATTTTAATGTGACTGAAATCTTCGATTCTTCTTTGAGGTACAACCTTACAGAAATGGGGCTACCAGGTCTCCCTTGTGACATCTTCAAGCATATGAGGGATGTTTAGCTACTTAGAGAAGATACTAACCCTCACTTGTCTATACCCATGGAAACCAAGATCTAAGTTACTCTGTAAGGAGGACAGTTGATTGAGGCTTCGAGCCTCTCACATTTTCTATTGCTGGCACAATAACTTAATTCCATGCTGATTTTTCTATCACCCAGAGGACCTCATGATTTGCTTACTTAGTGTAGCACAAAAACTGTTCACAGAATAAAGATGGCAAATGTGAGAGAGCACTTTTATTTGAGAACTGAGGAGAAATGTGAGGAAGTGGATATCTTGCTCTCTCATTCTAGATGGGACGTTTGAGTTTGGACCACATGGCTCTGGAGATTCTGATACTGGATTATTCTAAGGGATCCTCTTCAGGGAATCCCTGATTCCAAGGCACTCCCTGTGATAGGCAGACTGAGAGTAAGATAAACATGGCCTTACTCTTAATTGCACTTAATGTGAATTCCTTTCCTCTACATCTTGTGTTGTCTTTGATGTAGTTGAACTGATGCAGGATCTGCTGTGAGAAACAGACCTCTCGGACACCGAACTAGGTGGGAAGAGGTGTTTATTATTACGGTCCCAGGAGTGAGGCTTTATGCTTTGTCTAAACGGCCAAGCTCCCCTGACAAAGAGAAGCTCTGCCTTTATACAGGCTTACACTCTAGATATTACATGTGAAACGATCTTAGGTTTACAGCCTTAGAAATTACAAGTGAAAGGGTCTTGGGTTTACGGTTTTAGGAATTACAGGTGAAAGGGTTCTGGTCTCTGGGTGGAGGAGTGGGGTGGGGATTTGATCTTGTATAAGTAAAAACAATGTCTTCCAGAGAGATTCCCCCATACCATGCCAGCTGTCTATGGGAAGGTGATTTAGGAGGCGCCAGTGGGCCAGCCTTTTCTTCTATTGAAATGCAGTGTGAAAGCCAAGGGGGAGGTGATCCCAGATGCCTGGGTCTCCTTCCTCAGAACTATTTTCCATGCCAAAGTGTCATAGCTCTCTCTCTTTCTTTTTGAAAAGTTAAAAACAATTTTTTAGACAAGCTCTTGCTCTGTCATCCAGGCTGGGGTGCAGTGGCACAATCTTAGCTGGCTGTGGCCTTGAACACCTGGGTTCAAGTCTTCCTCCTACCTCACCTTCCCCAGTAGTTGGAATTACAGGCACAAGCCACTATGCCTGGTTAAAATTTTAACTTTTTGTACAGATAGGGTCTGCTATGTCACTTGGGCTGCTTTCGAACTCCTGTCCTCAAGCCATCCTTCAGCTTTGGTCCCCCAAAGTGTTGGGATTACAGGTGTGAGCCACTGTGCCTGGCCCCAAAATGTCATGGCTCTTTGATGAGCTACTGTCACACAGACAATCCAGGTAGAAAAGGAGGCAAAATATGAAAAAGATGGGACCAAGAAGGAACAGACTTTGATTTTTTTTTTGGTTAACATATATTAACAATGTTAATGTTGTTAACACAGACAGTTCTGCAGATCTGGATGGACCAAATACAGATTTTATTTCTTTGTGTGTTTTTCTTAAAACAGTTTTACTCTCATTCATTTTCCTTTCTTA
This sequence comes from Saguinus oedipus, assembly GCA_031835075.1. Taxonomy (NCBI): domain Eukaryota; kingdom Metazoa; phylum Chordata; class Mammalia; order Primates; family Cebidae; genus Saguinus; species Saguinus oedipus. The sequence continues at coordinate 3,296,840 of CM063172.1, read as the reverse complement.
GGTGACGATGTTCCATTCTGGTAGGATAGAGATGAGCTCACTTGGGCTGGTTCGGTTAAGAGTGCGGGCCATGGACACTTTTGAACTGTTACTTTTTGAGAGCTTCTTACAGTTTTTGAGAAAAAAACTCACTGAACCGTGAGCATTCTTCTGTATCTACATCAGGTGCTTTGACCTCCTGGGTGGTGCAGTTTTGATGGGGAAGTGGGGTTCATTTGACCTATCTCTACCCTTAGGGAATGCAAATATTTTTCTAATTAAGCTAGGTTCACTGGTTCACTACAAGCCATTGTTTCTCACTGTTCTGAGCTAATAAGTTTGGTATGTGGAAAAAGAACCCCCTCTGAATATTAGTGACAAAACCCATGACTGACCTTCAGGGGATAACTGTACTTTCTCCTCTGTGTTAGCAGTACAAGAAATAATTACTTTAGTGTTAAATTTAGCTTGAGTATTTTTTGTTATTCTTTTCAACTTGCTTCACAAAGCAATAGAGGATCACATTTCTTTGAATCAAAAATAAAACCCAATGTAATCAAATGATGGAAGTTTATGCTTAAGTGCTTAAACGTAGTCTAGTTACAGATGGAAACTGTTGCTGGTTGCCTCACTCGGTAGTTCTATGACATTGTAAGTGCATAGTTGTGCTTGATTATTGGGAGAAGACAGGGAGGAAGATGAGGACAGGGAGAGGCCTCTCATGTACTAGATCTCTTATTTACATTAAGGTGTATTTTTTTTTTTTTAAGACGGAGTTTCGCTCTTGTTACCCAGACTGGAGTGCAATGGCACGATCTCGGCTCACCACAACCTCCGCCTTCTGGGTTCAAGCAATTCTCCTGCCTCAGCCTCCTGAGTACCTGGGCCTACAGGCGCCCACCACCATGTCCAGCTAATTTTTGTATTTTTTTTTTTTTTTTTTTTTTTTTAGTAGAGACGGGGTTTCACCTTGTTGACCAGAATGGTCTTGATCTCTTGACCTTGTGATCCACCCGCCTCGGCCTCCCAAAGTGCTGGGATTACAGGCATGAGCCACTGTGCCTGGCCTAAGGTGTATTAAACATCATATTAATTTAACTTTTTATTTTGAAGTGATTTTAGAAAACAGTTGACAAACTTACAGAGAATTCTTTATATACCTTACTTCACCCATTGTTTTGTTAATGTCCTACATAACCATAGCATAGTTACCAACGCCAGGACATTAAAATTGATACAATTAAAGAATCTACAGATCTTACTAGAATTTGATCAGTTTTCCCACTGATGTTTTTTTCCTGGTCCAGAATCCAATCTAAGCTCTGACATTTTGTTTGGTGTTCCTGTCACCTTAGTTTCTTCCAAAACTAGGTTGTTTTTGGTAGAAAACTGCCAACAACCCTGTGACCGTTCCTCGGTCTTACGTGACCTTGACAATTTTGAAGATCAGTTATTTTTATTTATTATTATTATAATTATTATTTGAGACAGAGTTTCGCTGCTGTTACCCAGGCTGGAGTGCAATGCTACGATCTCGGCTCACTGCAACCTCCGCCTCCTGGGTTCAGGCAATTCTCCCGCCTCAGCCTCCCGAGTAGCTGGGATTACAGGCACGCGCCACCGTGCCCAGCTAATTTTTGTATTTTTAATATAGACGGGGTTTCACCATGTTGACCAGGATGGTCTCGATCTCTTGACCTCGTGATCCACCCACCTCGGCCTCCCAAAGTGCTGGAATTACAGGCTTGAGCCACCGCGCCCGGCCCTATTTTTAAATTGAGATGGAGTCTAGCTCTGTTACCCAGGAAGTAGTGCAGTGGTGTCATCTTGGCTCACTGCAGCCTTGCTTTCCTGCGCTCCAGTGATCCTCCTGCCTCAGCCTCCCAAAGTGTTAGGATTGTAAGTGTGAGCCGCCACATCTGGCATGTCAGTTACTTTGTAGAAGGTCCTTTAATTTAGGACATGCTGGGTGTTTTCCTGTGACAGGTTGAAATGATTTATTTTGGGGGATGTCAACAGAAACAGTCAAACTCTGTAAAATATTTGAAGAGATGTATTCTGATCCAAATATGAGTGACCACAGCCTGTGACACAGCCCTCAGGAGGTCCTGAGAATATGTGCCCCAGGTGGTCGGGGTTCAGCTAGGTTTTATATATTTTATGAAGCCATAAGACATAAATCAAATACATTCAAGAAATACATTTGTTTGGTTCAGAAAGGTGGGACAACTCAAAGTGGGGGCTTCCAGGCTATAGGTAAATTTAAACATTTTCTGGTTGACAATTGGTTGAGTTTGTCTAAAGACCAGGGATCTATAGAAAGGAATGTGGGGACCTAGTTTTATTGTACAGAGGAAGCTCTCAGATAGCAGACTTCAGAGAGAGCACCTTGTAAATTGTTTCTTATTGGACTTAAAAGGGTACCTGGCTCTTAGTTGATTACCTCCTGGATCTGGAAAGAAAGGAAGGAAAACAAAGGGAAAAGGAGATTCCTATAGAATGTGGATTTTTCCCACAAGAGACTGCAGGGCAATTTCAAGGTATGGCAAGGAAATGTATTTTGGGGTAAAACATTTTGATTTTCTTCCTTGTTATGCCAGTCAGATTGGAAAGTAAGATGCCACATACAGGGTCAAATAAAACCCATCTGATGAGAATTTATGATTTGTAGGGCATGACTCCCCAGACCCCTTAGATAGGAATTTGGGCAAGAGAAAAAATTAGAGCTTAGTCCTCAGGGAGCAAGAATACCAGGAAATGATGTTCCCTGTTCAGCGCATTGTATCAGAAGATACTGCTACAGAAACGTAATTGAAAGAAAAGTCTTTTCCCAATTCAGAAATTCTCTCTCCAAAGGTACCAGAGAAAGAAAACTTTTCTTATTACGTAGGCATTAAATCAGAATATGATAGCCATCACAGGCAGTCCATGAAACGATTGTAAGGACCGAAAGAAATCTCACCTTTTTAGAAAGCCAAGTAGAGGCCATCCATTGCACACATTTTCAAGATAAACAAAACTAGTCTTCAAGTAAGAGGACTCAACAGCACCATTTGTCACACATAATTAATTCATTTTAACTTTACCTGGTATTTGGGGTGACCGTTTATATTAGCTAATTTGTTTTTATCCAGAGGAAAAACAAATGCCTCATATCTTTATGACAGGAAGTTAGGCTCCTCCCCAGCAAAGTTAGGATCCTATCCTCCCACAAAGACTGGGAAATAGCAGTGATACCTGTTTTGCTGTTTACATTTCAAAGAGATGACTGCTAGGTCCCTGAGCAGGACATTCCTGGGTTATAAAGCTGACAAAAGGCCCACCTAGTGTTCAAAAGCGTTATACATATTTCACAGAGAGGACAAAGTGCTTAGACTCTAGTTTTCTAAAGTAAATGCTCTGAGAAAAAGGAGGGGAGAGAGATCTCTCATTTTTAGAATTATGCCTCTTATTTTTAATTTCTATTTGTCCTTGTAGTACGTGATGATGACATGTTATATTACTGGTGAGTGATATAACCAGTATTATATGAGGCCAGCCTGGCCAACATGGTGAAACACCATCTCTATTAAAAATACAAAAATTAGCCAGGTGTGGTGGTGGGTGCCTGTAATCCCAGCTACCCTCGGGAGGCTGAGGCAGGAGACTTGCTTGAAACTGGGAGGCAGAGGTTGCAGTGAGCCAAGATTGCACCACTGCACTTCAGCCTGTGTGACAGAATGAGATTCTGTCTCAAAAATACCCCCCAAAATCCCAGAAAACAAAAAACTGAGTTTGTACTGATACCTCCAGTTCCACTCCAGCACCTGGGATTTATTCTAGTCTGTCCCAGTTCCTGATTTGTAACTTCTTTCTGCAATAGTAGGAAATCCTACTCTCATTATCCACATTACATTTATGTATTGGTTTAATTTTAATGTACATACAAAAGAGTTTTAGAATTCCTAACCTATTCTCTGATGAGAAGCATTTAATTGACTAAGGTACAGTATTTGTGTACAGCTCTTTATGTCCTTAGACTTTAGTATACAGTAAGAATATAATTTTCCCAAGCCCTTTGGGTTAGTTTTCTTCCATCATCATGCATTTATTGATTTGTAATACAGTTAGGTTCATTTGTTACTGTATCTTTCTATTTTGTGTTCCTTCTATATTTTGGTTGGTATTAATTATTTGCAAGGGTCCTAGAAGTCATAAGCTATATAAAATATATTCTCAGAGAAGTGTTGCTCTTCTGCCTCCATCTCTGCTACTCGGTTTCTACCCACATGCTACCCATTCTTTTATTTTTTTTTGAGACAGAGTCCCACTTTGTCACCTAGGCTGGAGTGCAGTGGCATGATCTCGGCTCATGGCAACCTCTGCCTCCCGGGTTCAAGCGATTCTCTTGCCTCAGCCTCCCATGTGGCTGGGACTACAGGCACCCACCACCACGCCCAGCTAATTTTTGTATTTTTAAGTGGAGATGGGATTTCACCATATTGGCCAGGCTGGTCTTGAACTTTTGACCTTGTGATCTGCCCACTCGGCCTCCCAAAGCGCTGGGATTACAGGTGTGAGCCACTGTGCCCGGCCCACATTACTTCGTACTTCCTCTTCATGCTCTGTAGGAAACCATGCTCCTTAGAGCCTGGTTTATCCTTCCTGACCTTATCCTATCCTTTTGCACAAATGAGCAGATACATGTATACATTTTAAAATATTCCCTTCTTATCTATATGAAGGATAACATATTGTAGATATTCTTTGGCACTTTTCTGTATTTCACTTAACAAAATGTCCTGGGAAAAATCTTTCCTGGACATTGGTTTAGGCAAAGAATTCATGACTAAGACCTCAAAAGCACAAGCAACAAAAACAAAAATATTCTGAGTCAAGGACCAGAGAAAAAGACAAACAAAACAAAACAAAAAAAACAAAGATAGACAAACAGGACTTAATTCAATTAAAAAGCTTCTACACAGCAAAAGAAATAATCAACAGAGTAAACAGACAACCTGCAGAATGAGAGAAAATATTTGCAAACTCTACACCCCACAGGGGCTAATATCCAAATTTACAAGGAACTCAAACAACACAACCAAAAAAATAAAATCCACAAATAATTTCATTAAAAAGTGGGAAAAAGACAAGCATAGATATTTTTACAAAGATATAAAAGCATATGAAAAACTGCTCAACATCACTAATCATCAGAGAAGTGGAAATTAAAACTACAATGAAATATCATCTTCTACCAGTCAGAATGGCTGTTATTCAAAAGTCAAAAAACAACAAATGTTGGCAAGAGAAAAGGAAATACTTATACACTCTTTGTGGGAATGTAAATTAGCACATGTGCTATGGAAAATAGTATAGAGATTTCTAGCAATTCCACTACTGGGTATCTACCCAAAGGAAAATAAATTATTATATCACAAAGATACCTGCACTCATATGTTTATCTCAGTGCTGTTCACACTGGCAGAGATACTGACTCAACCTAAGTGTTTATCAACAGATAACTGGATAAAGACAATGTGATATAACACACACACACACACACACACACACACACACACACACAATGGAATACTATTCAGCTGTTAAAAAGAGTGCAATTATGTCTTTTGCACCAAAATGGATGTAACTGGAGGCTGTTATCTTAAGGGAAACTACTTAGACACAGGAAGACAAATACTGCATATTCCCACTTATAAGAGGGAGCTAACTAATGTGGACAAATGGACATAGAATGTGGAATGACAGACATTAGAGACTCAGAAGGATGCTGGAGCAGAAGGGGATGAGTGATGAGAAATTACTTAATGGACATAGTGTACGTTATTCCAGTGATAGATACACTAAAAGTCCAAACTTCACCCCTATGCAGTATATCCATGTAACAAAAATGCACTAGTGCCCCTTCAATTTATACAAAACAACAACAACAACAACAACAAACAGCCTAGTGCATCTTGGAAATCTCTTACTGAAAGCTCCTTACTGCAGCTTCAGAGCCCTCCACCGTGTGGACGTGCTGTATTTAACCACTCTCCTATGCGTTGGCATCTGGGTTGTTTCTGATATTTTGCAATTATAAATAATACTACAATGAATGAAATTGTGATGATGTATTTTTGTCTTGTTTGTTGGAGATGTCTATTTAGAGTAGATTTATAGAAGTGGCATCGCTGGGCCAAATTCCCCTTAGAGCTTTGTACCAGTTCATGTTCCAATATCTATACATGGGGTGTCTGTTTCTACTGTCTTAAAAAACAAATATGTTGCCTTACTTTTTAATTGTTTACCATCTAATAGTTGAGAAATCTAGTTAGTGTTGTCCTAATTTACATTTATCTAGTTATAAATGTGAAGATTTTGTATGTTTAAAGATCAATTTTAGATTTATTTTAAAAAGCGAATTACCTGTGCTTGTCCTTCGGTTTTTTTCTTTCTGAGTATAAAGAGTTTTTCTATTTGTCTAGAGAGTTCTTTATACATTAAAGATATTAATCCTTTATCTCTGGTAAAGGTTGTGAATATTTTCTCCTACTTTGTCAGTTGTCTTATGACTTTGCTTATGGTACTTTTTCTGTCATGGAAAAATGATTTTTTGTTTTTGTGTAGTCAAATTTATCCAGCTTATTGCCTCTGGATTTGGAGTCATCATTATAAAGTCCTTCTCTATCCAAGGCTAAAGAGGAATTCAGCCATGTTTTCTTTTAGCACTTGTGTGATTTCACTTTGTAATTTTATATTGTTATTCCATTTGGAGTTCACTTGTCTATAGTGTAAGATATGCATCAAATGTTATCTTTTTCCAGAGATTCGGAGGCTACCCCACTGTCCCAGAGCCATTTATTGGAAGTTCATCTTTGCTCCAGTGATTTGAAATGCCAACTTTATTGTATACTAAATTTCCATATGTACTTCCTTTGGTCTACTTCCAATCATATACTAAATTTCCACATGTACTTCCTTTGGTCTACTTCCAATCATATACTAAATTTCCACATGTACTTCCTTTGGTCTACTTCCAATCATATACTAAATTTCCACATGTACTTCCTTTGGTCTACTTCCAATCATATACTAAATTTCCACATGTACTTCCTTTGGTCTACTTCCAATCATATACTAAATTTCCACATGTACTTCCTTTGGTCTACTTCCAATCATATACTAAATTTCCACATGTACTTCCTTTGGTCTACTTCCAATCATATACTAAATTTCCATATGTACTTCCCTTGGTCTACTTCCGGACTTTCTAGTCTATTCCTCTGGTCTATTTGTCTATGCACAAGTACCGTCCTGCTAAAATTAATTTTTAAATTTATGGTTTAAAAATGATCAGAAGAGTAGTTTAATTTAATAAGTATAATAAGTACAATTTTTTAAATGAAAAAGATACTGTTCCTACATCTATTATTAAAAGAATTGGTTTTCATTTTTTTAAATTCTCTTCCAGTTTTTTGCCATACATATATCTGTACATACAGATGTATGCATGTATGTGTACATATATGTAGTGTTTTTGCCATGGTAAAATAACTTCATTTTTATGAAGTCAAATGTGTGGCTATATATACATGTCTATACATGTACATACAGGGTTGTAATCATAGAGTATTTTTACAAAGCTTTTCTTATTATTTTTCTCGTATTATTTTTCTTATATTTTTCATACTTGCATAGTCTTTGTCATCATTTAGGATAGCAATTTATACTGTTTTTTTTGAGCTAGTGTCATAAGTTACTTAATTCAATTGTATTTAGATAATTTTCATTGTTTGACTCAACATTTTTTTTTTTTTTTGAGGAATACTGAAGCCATGTGAGTTAACATCTTTAGGTATATAGCTTTTTTCCACATCTGAATTATTTTATCAGGGTAAATCTGACAGAGAAATTCAGCGTCAAAGGATATAACACATTTTATGCCTCTGAATACGTAATTCTACAGAGTAATTATATTAATTTAAAATGTTATCGGTAAGGTAGTTTTGCCTCAGATTTCTTAGTATTGGGCAAATGGTTTTTGAATTACCTGAGGAATATGTGAAACTTTAGATTTTCTTTTCTTTCTTTTTTTTGAGACAGAGTTTCGCTCTTGTTACCCAGGCTGGAGTGCAATGGAGCGACTCGGCTCACCGCAACCTCCACCTCCTGGGTTCAGGCAATTCTCCTGCCTCAGCCTCCTGAGTAGCTGGGATTACAGGCGGGCACCACCATGCCCAGCTAATTTTTGTATTTTTAGTAGAGATGGGGTTTCACCTTGTTGACCAGGATGGTCTCGATCTCTTGACCTCGTGATCCACCCGCCTCGGCCTCCCAAAGTGCTGGGATTACAGGCTTGAGCCACCGCGCCCGGCTGATTTTCTCAAAGCACTCTGAATTTGGCAGTATTTAGGCATTTGTTTCTTACTAGTTTATCGTAGTATTTCCCGTAGTGGCAGTCCACGCGGCGGATCCTTCTCTCCTAGCTTCTGAAGCATTGCACTGTCTTGCTTTACCCCTTACCATTGCACTCTCCTACCTCTCTGTCCACTTTTCTCCTGAGTCCTCTGGAATTTTTTTATCCTCTATTACCCAACCCCAAAGCTTGGTCCGGAACTAGTTTCTTTGCTTTCTGCTCCCTTCCTTGCCGAGCACTTTCATTTTCATGATTTTAAATATGATCAATATGCTGATTACTCCCACATTTGTATCGCTAGCCCTGACTTCACTGAGTGCCAGCCTGCCTGCACGACTGGCACCTCTATTTGGAGGTCTCACAGGCATCTCAGATATAATAACCAAGACTGAACTCTGAGTCCACAGCCAGTGCAAATGCTCTTGTCTGTCGCAGTAGACAGCATCACTGTCCACCTGACTGCCCCGGGTCTCCTTCTCTTTACTAGCTACGAACTTCTGTCAGCAAGTTCCAGCTTCTGCTGCCAATATATATGTAGGCTTTACCGACTTTTCTTTTTTTCCTCAGTCATCCCCTAGGAAAAGCTACCACCGTCTCTGACTTGGGTAACTCACCAGCCTCCTTTTTGGTCACCTTGCTTCCAGTCTTGCTCTGTGCAGTCTCTTCTCCATATGGCAGTTGGAGTGACGTAAAACTCTGTGGTGGAGTCTACTTCTGCCTTGGCTGAAACCCAGCCTTCTTTCCTTGTGGTAGAGCCCCTGCATTGTGCCTGCAAGCCTGTCCTTCTCGCCTCTTACCTACTGCGCTCCAGCTACTCCAGCTCCTTTCCGCTTCCAAGGCATGCCCAGTTTTCTTTCTTCAGAGGTTTTGGACATCTCTGTCTTATCCCATGACTAGCTAATTTTCTTCAGAGCACTTTTCGTAATTTGTGATTATGTATTTTTTTGTTTTGATTTCTTATATTTTTGTGTATCACTAACCCTCTGTATTATTTTGTGGGTTTCGTGAAGGCAGGGGTCTTGACTATTTTATTTATCAATAAATAATCAGCACTTAGTCCAGTGCCCATCACATCACACAGTTGATAACCGTTAGTTAGATGTCATTGAATGAATGAGCCCTCTCTGTGGACAGGAAATAAACTATGAGGTACATAGAGGATTTACTATAGACAGCTTCAGATTTCAGAATGTGGGGTGCATCTTAGGGCCTGTCTCTTCCTTTGGAAGGTAAGTATCATGTACGGAAGGCTTTCTTCTCTGCATTAGGGTTCTTTGAATGTCCTCAACCACTGCAGGAAAGACTAGTGGTTGGTGTCGATGATTTGATTCTAGGAGGTTCCTTAAGGCGCGGGTGCTTTGCTAAAGAGCCACAGAAACATGCGTTATCTGGGACTATTTATGGGGCTGGTTATTTGAAAGAAAGAAAAAAAAAAAACCAGCATAGATCAATATCTTTTTCCATCCTGTAACATATTTGCTTTAAAGTGTGTTTCTGGAAACCAAATGTATTCCACTAGTACAACTATCAGAGAGATAGAGCTATTATATAACAATGGGAAAAATGAATATGAACTGCTGAGGCTAGATTAATTTGAGATTAATTAAATTGATTATTCAGTTTAACAAATCAATTAATTAATTGGATTCTTATATTTAGCTTTTAGTCCTATTCTAGAAAAAAAAAAAAATATATATATATATATGTTTTTTTTAGACAGAGTCTCACTCTGTTGCCCAGGCTGGAGTGCGGAGTGCAGTGGTGTGATCTCAGCTCACTGCAATCTTTGTCTCCCAGGTTCAAGCAGTCCTTCTGCTTCAGCCCCCTTAGTAGCTGGGATTATAGGTATGCACGACCATGCCTGGGTAATTTTTGTATTTTTAGTAGAGACAGGGTTTCACCATGTTGGCCAGGTTGGTCTCAAACTCTGACCTCAGGTGATCCACCCACCTCAGCCTCCCAAAGTGTTGGGATTACAGGTGTGAGCCACTGCACCCGGCCAATATATTTCTTTTGGAAAAAAAGAAAAAGAAGCATATATGAATATCAAGCACTTAGCACTAGTGTAAGGGTTTGAATGAGGCAACTGAAGCTAGTTATTGAAATAAAGAAATTTAATCGGCTCCTGGGCGAGGTTCCATGGTCCTGGGGAAAGGGGCCAGAGAAGTCACGCTAACTTCCTGAGGCGTAGGGTTTTATAGCTATAGTGAGGGTGGAGCAGCAGGGTGCTCTGATTGGTTATGAGGGGGCGGGACATAGACGGGGCAAGCTGCTATTGGTAGGTACATTGTTGGGCGGGATTTCCCTAACGCAAGATCCGGCTAGGGTTACATTAACCAGATCCTTCATGGAGAGAATGTGCTCCTGAGATAGGTTCCGGGTGCAGAGATGGGTGGGTGTGTCTGAGCTCCTGGCAAGGCAACTGGCCTTACAACTAGTGTGTCAGTTTTGGTTAAGGACAGGACACTTTTCTCTACCCTGAAACCACTTAGAACAACGTGAGTTAGCAGCAGCATTGGTCGCGTGCCGAACAGTTGACCATGTTAGGTAGTGTTTCTGATCTTCAGGACTTTTTTCAAACAGTGACACGTATTCAAATTTAATTACTATCACATTTGCCTTGTGAAATGTGGCATCTAGTAAGCAATTGAAACTGAAGTTTATAGATTATTTTATTAAAAACCTAGCTGACCTAGTAAATGTTAATTTTATAAACAGTTATAAGAAGATTTCAATATTGGATTCCATTGATATACATAATGATAATTTGTTCCATTCTAGAGATTTCTATTGCCTTAGCAATTTTTTTTTTTTTTTTTTTTTTTTTGAGACAAGGCCTTGCTCTGTTGCCCAGACCGGAATGTATACAGTAGCATGATCATAGCTCATTTCAACCTTGAACGCCTTGACTCAGGCAGTCCTCCCATCTCAGACTCCTGAGTAGCTGGGATTACAAGTCACCACACCTAGGTCATTTGAAATCTTTTTAGAAACAAAGTCTCACTATGTTGCCCAGACTGATCCCGAACTCTGGACCTCAAGTGATTCTTCTGCCTTGGCCTCCCAAAGTGCTGGGAGTACAGGCATGAGCCACCATGCCTGACTCATATTTTTAATAGTTTAATTTTAAAAGCTCTATTTTTGTTCAAAATAACTTATATTTTAATGACATTTTAGTATTTTTGGAGAATGCGAGAACTTGGAGAGACTGCTGAAATGCAGTGCCTTCATCCTGCAGCTGAGTAGGGAAGTCACCCAGGTTGGTGAAGTGATGCCTCTGGAAACTCGGTGAGGGGCTGCGCTTCTAGGGGGAGAAGGAGTTGCCTCCCAGTCCAGTGCTCCTGAATAAGCGGTGCCACCTTATTCTTTCCTTTACCACTTTACTGTCTGTCATCCCTGTAAGCTCAGTGTGAGTGGGGACCCCATCTGCCCTCTGCTGAATCCTCTGAAGAGATCACAAAGCCAGCACATTGTGGGTGAAAAGCTAAAATCTGCTAAAAACGTTAGCTTCCCTTTTCTTACCATCTGTTGGTGGGTTCACAGCTTTCTTAGTATTTCTGAAGGACTGAATGTAGATTATGTACAGTTGGCACATTCTCCAGTGGGAATCCTGGGGCTAGGTGACTTATTTCCTTGCAGGTGGAAGTTCCACCCGCCTGCCGGGCTGCTTGTGGCATACTCAGCATTGCTCACTTTCATCTTGCATTGTTATGTACACTGTCAGCCACTCTGCATTCCTAGTGGAAAATTTACATTCCACTGCCTAGATACGCTTGGTAGCAAAATCCCATTTGGGAAAATAAAACAAAAAATGACAATGGTGAAATCTAAGTATGGTGTAGTAAGTTCAGAAAGACTACAAAAGAAAAGACCAACAATCCCCAAGTACTTTATTTTTTTTTTCCCCACTGCTTGATTAGTGGCAGTTCCTGTAACTTCTGAGAATTCTCTTGAGTTAATTGGTTATTCTTTAACTTTATGTGGGGGCCATATTATTCTCTTAAGCATAGCATTAGGGAAACCCATGAGCATTTACTTATGAATACTTTAACAAGTATTCAAATACTATTTATTTTCTCTTAAGATAAAGTGCCCATTGCAAATAATTATTTTTAGAATAAGTTGGTACAGTTAAGGCTTCACATTATATATTCAGCTTATATTAGGATTATCTGTGGAAATACTTCTGTGGAGATATATTCCACAGAAAATGATAAAGAGAAAATCAAACTGGAATTTCAATAGCTTGAAAATTTGTGGTATATAAGAAAACTGATTTGAAGAATCAAAATTTGCTAGGACTTAGCAATATAAACATTTATTTAAATATATACTTAGACTGAAGATTTTTCCAAGGAAGGTATCACTTATGATAGGTATCTTATCTTTTGGGTCACTTTTGGGCTAAAAAAGAAATATTTTACTTTCTTTTTGAATAGCATATCAGCTGTTTGCTAATTTGGTGTGCATTGTTTTCCTGTGTCAGTGAATGGAGACATTCATTTAGATCATAGTACAGGGCCGGATGCTATGGCTCACGCCTGTAATCCTAGCACTTTGGGAGGCTGAGGTGGGTGGATCACCTGAGGTCAGGAGTTCAAGACCAGCCTGTCCATCATGGTGAAACCCCATCTTAAAAAAAAAAAAAAAGATCATAGTACAAAAGGCAAAATAGGCAAACCAATGCTGTGGTTTCCATTATTGGGAGGAAAATAACCATCTGAATAAGGAATGATAATCCACACTTGACAGATGAGCACTAACCTTTCCTTTGGGAATCAGCCTGTGTCCTGGGTACAGCAGCAACTAGGGACCAGTAGAGAGGACCCAGGTAGAGATGTATGGTTTCATCAGCTCATCAAAACTAATTGGACCCTTCTGGGAATGTTCCAGACAGCTTGTTCATTATAATTAAAGACATCTTCTCTAACTAGGTTCTCACTGGTTAGTGCAATTGGAATTTTTTAAAAAAACTATTATTATATAACAATGCCAGTAAAGAGATTCTTTCCAAAATATCTCCGTGGCTGGCTTGATTTTGTCACCATGCCTGGAGTCTGGAATTTCTAGAAGTTTCTGGGGTTAACCAATTTTAGTTTTCATTTCACTGAGGTTGTACATAAATTGTACTGTCAGCCTCATGTGAAGAATAGTTGATGGTAGCCAGGGGAAGAGAGACTTGAGTGACTTGAGAACCTATTGGGACCATTGAATTAGGGTGGTCTAGATATGCCAATTTATATAAATAAATATGTCAAAAATGCCCGCTTTGAATGAAGAGACTCCCAAACAGGCTTTGTGTGAGCAACATGGCTGTTTATTCACCTGGGTGCAGGTGGGCTAAGGCTGAAAAGGGCGTTAGCAAAGGGCAGTGGGTTAGGAGTTGGTTTTGTAGGTTTGAGGTGGGCAGTGGAAAGTTACAGAGTAAGATCAGTTACAGTGGTGGGGGTAGGGGCAAGGAGTATATATTAACATAAGCTTAGTTACAATGGCGGGTGGGATAAGAGTAAAGATGGTCGGGTGGGATGAGGAGTATTCACATTATTGTAATAACAGGATGGCAGGATGGGGTGAGGAGTATTCACATTATCATAATTACAGGATGGCAGGGTGGGGTGAAGGGAAGCTTATTTCAGGGGAAGCTCCGAAGGGCAATCAGGGATAATGGCAAATGTAGGGGTAGCGGGTGGTGGGTGGTGGAGGGGGTGGAGGGGTGGAGGGGTGTGGGGAGTGGTGGGGGGTGATGAGCCGAGGCAGGCAGGACTTTAGACTTTCTGGGTCAGGCCTTGCACATGGAGGCCTGACAAAATATATGTCAAATATATGCAATATTGCCTATGTATTCAGTTATCATTCCGAAACATGTTATTTAAATGAGTACAAATATGTGTCTGTTATTTCTGCTGGTGGCCAGTTTCTGTCTTGAGCAGTCTTAGCAGTAGGAAGGACTGTAGCTTGGGAGTCAGAAGTGGATTCATGTGACTGCTGCTTTCCTTACTGCGTGACCTTGAGAGATGGGGAGGCTCATCTTCTCCCATCCACGCAGAGTAATGGCAACCACATAAAGTTATTTTGAGGAACAAATGTGAATGTAAATGAAAACCATTTGTAAATTCTGGCATGTTTTACAACTGTAAATTTATTAGAAAATTTAGAATGATAATGTGAAAAGTCAAAGTAGTATATGGAGAGTATTCGATGCAGTTCTGAGCATAATAGATGCTCAAAAATTGGTTTCCTAATTGTTGTTTAATTAAAGTGTGTACTGAGTATATTCTGTATTCATAGCACCAAGATTAAGTTTTTGGGTTGTAGATAAGGCTGTTTACTAAGCAAACAAATAAGTATGCAGTCTACATAAATATTGATGCCACTGGGGAATATGCTAAATTTATAAAAACAATTGTATGGAATGTTTCAACAAAATGATTTGCATTTTAGAGGAGAGAAATTATCCAGCCGAGTGAATGCTAAGTGTGGTAATAGTGTGAAATAAAGTCACAGTGTGGCGGGATGCAGTCAGCTCAAATGTGATCTCAAATAATCAAGTCCAACACACGAGCACATCATCTGAAGCCAGTGGCAGCTTTTATAGGTGTTTGCATAGGTGTCACATGTTTGGGTCTGTGCTTCAGGAAGACGAATTCACAGAGTTGGATGAGAGGCAGGAATCCTGGTTAGACCATGCTGGGTATAGTTCCTGGAGGGTTTGCGAGGACCTGGCCTTGGGCTGTGAGGGCAGGTAAGAAGGACACAGATAAAGTAATTTTGACAGGCGAGAGCTCTGGGACTTTATCATTGATAATGATGTGTCCTCTGGTAACATTTTCTTGCAACTGCTTTGAGAAAAAAATGCAGGTGATTCATGAAAATTGAATAATGCAAAACAAATTTTTTATGCTTTAGTGACTCTGCTGAGTTGAGGACGGTTTAGGTACAGACAGACTTTAAAAAGTCTTAGTTTGAATGAAAAGCATTAGACATATCCAGCTGGGCATACAGATTTGTTGTCAGGAGAAAAATCTGGACTAGAGATAGGGATTTGGTTGTTACTGGCAAAATGATGTTGGTCATCCACAACATGGCATGTGATAAACTTGACCAAGGGAGCGTCTGGGTTAAAAGCGGGGAAAGCAGATGTGGAACTCTGTGGGGTAAATACCAGCATTTAATGTGTGCAGAGGAGGAGGACTTGGTACAGGAAACTTAGAATGGTCACAGAAGGATGGGTTTCAGAGACAACATGTTGCTGAATTGAGACAAACTATCCAGTTACGCATTCTGGTACTGTTTGTCTTCAATAGCTTAGAAGGGTATATACCCCAAATACTTGGGAGCTGTACTATTTTAGATTAACAATGGTTACTTAATTTTCTGGAGCTCAATTTTCTTACATCCAAAAGAGCACAATACTAGAAAAAGATATTTTAGCATATCAGGTATTATATAGGATACAATGCTTTATAAGATATATCCGAATATAAAATTATATTTGTTTAAAAAACACTTTAATATAAATCTATGATAATTCATCAAGAAAATGGATATTATGTTTCTTTTATAATTTTGCATTGATCAAAACCATCTGGATTTACTTGATTAATATTTACCTGGTAAATATTTTTCCATAGTTTTCATCTACCCATATCTTGTTTTTGTCTTTAAAAAAATGTTGTATTTTTTTTAATAGACAAGGTCTCACTAATGTTGCCCAAGCTGGTCCCAAACTCCTGAACTCAAGCTATCCTCCTATCTCAGCCTCCCAAAGTACTGGGATTATGGGCATGAGCCACCATGCCTGGCCTACTCACGTCTTTATATTTAAGTGTCTCTTATAAACAGTATGTAGTGAGATCTTGTTCTTTCATCTAGTCCACCTGTCTCTGTCCTTTAACTGGAGTTTTTAGTTCATTTGAATTTACTGGATTACTGACATGATTAGATTTGAGTTTAGCATGTTATTATTTGTTTGTTTGTTCCATCTAATGTTTGTTTTTGTTCCTTCTTTCCTGATTTTACAGTAAGAGATTCATCAAACAGTTTAACAATTATTTCATCTCTCTATTGGCTTTTTATTTATTTATTTTTATTGCATTTTAGGTTTTGGGGTACATGTGAAGAACATGCAAGATTGTTGCATAGGTACACACATGTCTACTGGCTTTTTAGCTATGCCTCATAGGGATTTTGTTCTTAATAGTTACTCTAGGCTCACAATAAACATCCTTAATTTATTTTAGTCTGCCTTGAAATAATATTATGCCAGTTCATGAAGAACTGTATGTCAGTATAATTCCATTTATCTTTACTCATACCTTTGTGTTCTTATTAAATATTTTACTTTTTAAAATTTATTTTTTATTTTTTTATTGCATTTTAGGTTTTGGGGTGCATGTGCAGAGCATGCAAGATAGTTGCATAGGTACACACATGGCAGTGTGTTTTGCTGCCTTCTGCCCCTTCACCCACATTTGGCATTTCTCCCCAGGCTATCCCTCCCCAGCTCCCACCCCCACTGTCCCTCCCCTATTCCCCCCAGTAGACCCCAGTGTGTAGTACCCCCTTCCCTGTGTCCATGTGTTCTTCTTTTTCATCACCCGCCTATGAGTGAGAATATGCGGTGTTTCATTTTCTGTTCTTGTGTCAGTTTGCTGAGAATGATGTTCTCCAGATTCATCCATGTCCCTACAAAGGACACGAATCATCATTTTTGATTGCTGCATAATATTCCATGGTGTATATGTGCCACATTTTCCCAGTCCAGTCTATCATCGATGGGCATTTGGGTTGGTTCCAGGTCTTTGCTATTGTAAACAGTGCTGCAATGAACATATTTTACTTTTATGTATGTTACCATTCTCATAAATCATCATTATTATTTTTGCTTTAAAGTAGCTTTTAGGATTAATTTTTTTTAGGTTTTAAAAATTGCTCACATATTTCCATTCAATATCCTGTTATTCTTCTGTGCAGATCTAGGTTTCTATCTTGCATTATTTTCCTTGTCTGAAGAACTTCCTTTACAATTTTGGTAGTGTGGGTCTGGTAACAGTCAATGCTTTTGGCTTTTGTCTGTCTTAAAAAGGTCTTTGTTTCAACTTCCTTTTTGGAAGATATTTTCTCAGGGCGTGTTCTATTGTGTCTAATCTGCTAAAGTGCTTGGAATGAATTCTTCATTACAGATACTCTTTTTTTTAGTTGTAGAATTTTTATTTGGTTCTTTAGAGTTTCAATTTTTGGGCTTAAATTCCTCATATTTTATCTTTTTCCACCTTTTCTACTGAATTCTTTAGCATCTTTATAATATTTATATTAAAATCCTTATTTGCTAATTTCAGTATCAGGATCGTCTCTGGGTTTGACTTTCTCTTGATAGTGGGTCATCCTGTTTTCCTTTTATTTATATGTTTTTTAGTTTTTGTTGTGTGCTAGTCATTTTGTATGACATTTTGTATAAAACTTACAGAAATTTAAAGTAGGTGATAATTATCCCCAGGAAAAAGCATGTCCCCTTCTTCTTTTGGGCTGCTAGGGAAAGGAGCTGATATTAGGGTATAATCCATAGTTGATCTGGGAAAAGACTGGGCTTTGGTTTTAGTTAGATTTTGTTTACTAACGGTTTCTAACACTTAGAGGGTGAAATCAAGGCTTACTTTCTGTGCAACAGGACTTGGGAGTTAATATTGGTGAGATTTAGAAATCTGTCTCTACAATTAGTCCAGCTGTTAGCTATTTACCCTGCTGGAGATTGTCTCTATTACCCAACTTTCCACACCATGGGATTCCTTTCTCTGCTCTTTTGCCCTGTTCTTGGCTTTTGTTACACTTCTGTGCACTTGATGAAGGCCCCATGGGAAGAATTCGTGGGTGATGTGGACCTGCTCTACATCTGGGTTTTCTGGGTTATGCTGACTAACACAGGCTGTCCATGGAGATTTATTCCTCTGCCTTTTGTGCCCGTGGGGATGACAGCAGCTGAAGATTTCTTCTCCCTTAGAAAGGGTTCATCCCTCTCTGGAATTTAGTTCATCTAGACTTCTTCGCATCCTAACAAAGTGACGTTGACACGTTGCAATGTCAGTTATGATACATCCCCTCAAAAACAGAGCCCGCTAAATGTAGTAGATCTCATCAGACATCTTAGCCAGTCTTTCTCCCATTTAAAAAATAGTGACATTGAAAAACATGGGTGAGTCTTTAAAAATATTTTTTACAACAATCTATAATTTGGACATATTTGGTATATTGACTCCTAGAGAAATTGTTTTCTACTCTAGTGTCTTTTAATAGTCTTGGCCCTTCTCATTTATCAAAAAGTGGTGAAAGCCGATTCAATATTTTATAAAGGATTTTGTTTTCTTTGATGCTGTGTGCCATTTGTTAAGTAGTAAGTTTCCTCTAAAATTGCCATTTTGAGAACCTACTTTTCCTTAAATCCATACAATAAAGAAAATAGAGTTGAAGCTTCTTTGTGTAGGTTGGCTTATATTTTGTAAATAAATAACTTTACTACAAATTTTTCTTTAAATGCTTGTCTGTCTCATGGACAGTCACAGAAATCTGATGTGTATTTTTAAAAAGTTATTGAGAACTGTACTTTTAAATTGTCTATCAGTTATTCTAAGAGGTTAGTGGTCATTAGATTTTTGTGATGGTGTCATTTAACAGCATCCTTTCCTCTCCTCTTTAGACTGAGTTTCGTGTTTCTGGACCAGGTTTTCAAGATGTGGTGAGTGCTGAGATTTGAGGCAAATGGATTCTCTGAAGCATTCAGTTTACAGCCCCAGGAGTGATACTGCTACTTTATTAATTAGTTCATGGAGCCTCCCTTTGGGCTAGTTTAGCAGGATTATTCCTACTTTTAGCTGTCTAGAAATTGAGGTGTGAGGTGTTGAATTGGTTCATTTAAAAAGGTTTAGGCAATCAGTGTTAAAATTGAGAATTCCAGACGTTTAGTCAGTTACTGTTTATCAACCTTCATCATGTTATTCCAAATATATGTTTTTATTTTTATTAAAAAAAAATTTTTTTTTGGAGACAGGGTTTCACCATGTTGGCCAGACTGGTCTCAAACTTCTGACCTCAGGTGATCTGCCCGCCTCGGCCTCCCAGAGTGCTGGGATTACAACAGGTGTGAGCCACCGCGCCCAGCCCAAATATATATTTTTAAAATAACACTTTTGGTTTCATTGAGTTTATTTTTCATAGCAAACAGATTCATCCAGCTTTTAACTTGACTGTTGACCCAGCTGTGATATTGACCTACTGTTATGGAATTTGTGAAGTTGACTTAAATTACTTACATAAACTTACTGGGTTCACATGAAGCATGTTATTTTTATATGGTCCTCTGTGACATAAACACAATGTAAATTTAAATAAGATATCAGAGACAGAGTGATTTGTATCCAAATTCTGCATGACTCCTGGCTCATCCCATTCCAGCACGGTAAGCATGGTTCAGTCACTTTTGCCATCTTTGACTTTGGAATTATTTCCAAGAAATATTTTGCCTATCCGTCCGTCCATCCATCCATCCATCCATCCATCCATCCATCCATCCATCCATCCATCTTCCTTCTATCTAATCCCCACTCAGGGGTTAGAAGTGGGGCCTTGTCAGCCTCTTCAGCCTGTTCCAGAATGACTCCTCTCTCTGATTCACTTGGCTAACCTACTTCTCAATATCCAAGTAAACTTGGTTTTTCAACACAGTGTTGAGCCCAGTGCAGAATCAAAGCAAGAGGTCAGTCCTCAGTGTGTCCTGGTTTTACTTGGTGTTTATTTCTTCTTCAAATGACAAAGTCAAAGTACAAAGTGAAAGTTTGAATTTTGCAATGATAACTTACCATTTGATTGGTTTCATAGTCACAGATTACACAAGTAACGCTCGTCCGCCTGCACCAGTGAACTCCATCCCTGGGTACACGGGGGTCTGCATGGGAATACCTCATGCTCTGTCTCTAGGTGTCCACCTCCATGTAACTAGGAGTGTTGATACTTAATATTATCCCCATATTTGAAGTAGCACTTCTTTTCTTTTCTTTTTTTCTGGGACAGTTTCACTTTTGTCGCCCAGGCTGGAGTGCAGTGGTACAATATTGCCTCACTGCAACCACCACCTCCCGGGTTCAAGCAATTCTCATTCCTCAGCTTCTGAGTAGCTGGGATTACAGGTGCCCACCACGCCCAGCTAATTTTTGTATTTTTAGTAGAGACGGGGTTTCAACATGTTGACCAGGATGGTCATGAACTCCTGACCTCAGGTGATCCACTCACCTTGGCTTCCCAAAGTGTGCCTGGCCTGAAGTAGCATTTATTTTCAAAGTGCAAGGGGAAGTGTATGGAAAATACACTTATGAGAAATTTGATTTAAAAATTCTAATTTATCATTATGTTTCCCATCATCTAAAGCCATCGTGTCCCCAGAGTACCCCCAATTGACCAACCCTTTATCCTCGATTGGGGCTCAGAAGTTCCCCTTATACCCATTTGATTTGGTTTAATTTTTATGTGTGGTTTATTATTTAAAATGTCTGCTAAAAATGCATTTTATATAAAAACTGGTATTGTTTTTAAAAAGTATGAAGCATTTTATACAGTTACTTTTTTTCTTTTACAATTCAAAGATACCACTTTGAGTAGTTTTTCAGATATTTACTGTATCTGAAAACAATAATTTAGTTATTTTAATTACAGTAACTCCAGGAAATATAACTTTAAGATTAGTTTTCAATTCAGCTGGTTAACCATGAACATTTGGGGAACACTTTTGCCATGCTGAATGAGGAAAACAATAATTATTTAAAACAGATGGTTTGATGGAATTCAAGTAATAATTTACATACTCAGTCAAATCACATAATTGTTTCAACAATCATGTATTTTGAATGCTTGAGCCCAGGAGTTCGAGGTTACAGTGAGCTATGATCGCACCGCTGCACTCTAGCCTGGGTGACAGAGCAACACCCTGTCTCTGAAAAGGAAAAAGCATGATATAACCCTCACTTCTTAAGTACCAATTTGAAACAATCTCCTTGATAAATTGTTAAATTTAAAAAGCAATGTGCTGAAGAATGGGTAGAGCAGGACATCACTGCATTTAAAAATTATATGTACATGCTATCTACAGAAGGTAATATGTGCATATGCATACATAGACTATCTTTGAAGGAATATTTCTATCTCTGGTTGCAGCTTGGTGATTAGGGCACAGGAGTGGGAAGGGCACTTCATTTTTACTATACACCACCTTTAACCACTTGAATTTTGTTCAGGTGCATGCATTACCTGTTAAACATTTCTTTTCTTTTGAGACAGAGTCTCAGTTTGTTGCCCAGGCTGGAGTACAATGGTGCAGTCTTGGCTCACTGCAACCTCCGCCTCCTGGGTTCAAACAATCCTCGTGCCTCAGCCTCCCGAGTAGCTGGGACTACATGCGTGCATCACCATGCCCGGCTAAATTTTTGTATTTTTAATAGACATGGGGTTTCACTATGTTGGCCAGGCTGGTCTCAAATTCCTGACCTCAGGTGATCTGCCCGCCTCAGTCTCCCAATGTGCTGGGATTACAGGCATCAGCCACTGCAGCCAGCCTAGAGTGTTAAATTGTAGGAAACATTTATTGTGCAATTCATAGGCAATGCCACACACTGTTTTAGGCACTGGAGAGTCACAGAAAAGTTACTCATATTTGTTTCTCTCAGAGATGGCATAATTATACCAAGAATGGAGTCCCATAAATGATTTAGGGCTACTATTTGATTTTTAAGATAACTAGCGAAATGTGTAGCAGATAGTTAGGGGCTCATAGATACAGGTTCACTAAAACTCTGCCACTTATTATTTGTGATTTTAGGCCAATTAATTAGTCAAGCTCCAGTTACTTCCTGTGAATTGGGACTATAGTAATACTACTTCAGAACATGGTTTTGATGATTAAAAGATATAGAATGCATATAGATTACTTACTACAGTGCTTGCCATGAAATATTGCACAACTGTTACCTATTCTTTTTTTTTTTTTTGAGACGGAGTTTCGCTCTTGTTACCCAGGCTGGAGTGCAATGGCGCGATCTCGGCTCACTGCAACCTCTGCCTCCTGGGTTCAGGCAATTCTCCTGCCTCAGCCTCCTGAGTAGCTGGGATTACAGGCACGCGCTACCATGCCCAGCTAATTTTTTGTATTTTTAGTAGAGACGGGGTTTCACCATGGTGACCAGGATGGTCTCGATCTCTTGACCTCGTGATCTACCCGCCTCGGCCTCCCAAAGTGCTGGGATTACAGGCTTGAGCCTCCGCGCCCGGCCAACTGTTACCTATTCTTATAAATTAGTGCTCTTTGCTTGTAAGTTTTCCTTTCAAATCCTGGGACAAAATCACCTAAAACTCGAAGTGCAAGAATCAATAGTATCTTAGCAGTAGCAGTTTGAGACAGAAAGTGAAAGCAGAATGAGCAGGGAATGATTGGTAATCACCGAGCTGGGCCTTGCAGAGCAGATGCAATTCCAGCAGGTGGAGAAAAGAGGAGGGCATATTGGCTAGATGGGGCAAAGGCAAGGAGTGGATGCAGGTGATGTTTTGGGGATGGAGGGGAGCTGGCTGGTTCAACTGTGGTGCGTGGTGAGGAGTCTGTATGGAAGGAAGGAGTATGGCTGGGACATGAGGGCACCAAGTAAGCGGTGCTTGTTCCTGGGAGTTCTTGCAGGCCATGCTTGAAAGTCAGGATTTATCTTCTAGGGTTAAAGGTGGACACCAGACGGCAGAGGCCTGAAGAGAGGCTACAGGGGAGGAAGTGGAAATATGAATAACGAAGAGAGAGATGGCAGCTGTACGTGGAAATATGAATAACGAAGAGAGAGATGGCAGCTGTACCTGAGAGGGGCTATAAGGTCAAGGGGGAAATTAAAGACACCAGGTGGAGGTGGAGAGTCTGAAATGAATGGAGCAAATAGAGGCAGCAGAGGACAAAACCAAAGGTGGGGGGTTAGCTTCGTTAAGGCACACAGTGCCTTCTTCTGAGACAGACAAGGGGAAAAATGGTGAGGATACAGATGAGGTGGGTTGCGGAGGGAAGGAAGGTTGAGGGGCTTCATGCCTACTGGCTTCTAGTTCTTGACATTTGGAATGAAATGATCTGCGGATAGTGTGTGTGCCTGGAGTGGGATTTTAGGGGTTAGCGTGAGAGGTAAGAATTTGGACTCTCCACTGTGGGAAATGGAAAAAACAATCCACCTGGGAGGAGTGGAGGGCTGGCTGAGCAAGCAGTACTGAGGTTCAGCCCATGGCTGGATGCTGAAAGCCAGTCTCAGGTGAAGGCTGCTTGTGGGGCCCCGTGGTTCTCTCTAACAGCAGCTGGGACCCTGAAAGGAAAAAGAGAGGCAAAGGTGATCAGGTTGATCTACCCAGTTGCAAAGGCTGCAGGAATCGAGGGTGCTGGTATGAGTGCATCGAATTCAATGAGGGATAGAGGAGGAAGTGAAAGCTGGGAAAAGTTGCTTGTATCAGTCTTAAGAGAAAAGGGTAGTGTCAGGCACTGGGTGGGGGCCAAGGATCAGAAAGCAGGTGCATGAGAATGAGAGAGGAAAGATGGTGGAACACAGTATCTTGGGCTGCAGGTACAGCACTTCAGAGCTCAAGATGTTTTTTAATTATACTTTAAGTTCTGGGATACATGTGTAGAATGTGAAGGTTTGTTACATAGCTGTACGCCTGGCATGGGGTTGGCTGCACCCATCAACCAGTTATCTATATTAGGTATTTCTCCTAGTGCTGTCCCTCCACTACCCTCCCACCCCAGACAGGCCCCGGTGTGTGATGTTCCCCTCCCTGTGTCCATGTCTTCTCATTGTTCAACTCCCACTTATGAGTGAGAACATGCAGTGTTTGGTTTTCTGTTCTTGTGTTAGTTTGCTGAGGATGATGGTTTCCAGCTTCATCCATGTCCCTGCAAAGGACATTAACTTATCCTTTTTTATGGCTGCATAGTATTCCATGGTATAGATGTGCCACATTTTCTTTATCCAGTCTATCATTGATCGGCATTTGGGTTGGTTCCAAGTCTTTGCTATTGTGAACAGTGCTGCAGTAAACATATGTGTGCATGTGTCTTTGTAGTAGAATGATATATAATTTTTTGGGTATATACCCAGTAATGGGATTGCTGGGTCAAATGGTATTTCTGGTTCTAGATCCTTGAGAAATCACCACACTGTCTTCCGTAATGTTTGAACTAATTTACACTCCCACCAACAGTGTAAGAGCATTGCTGTTTCTCCACATCCTCTCCAGCATCTGTTGTTTCCTGACTTTTTAATGATCGCCATTCTGACTGGCCTGAGATGGTATCTCATTGTGGGTGCTCAAGATGTTATAGGATTATTGTTGTTTTTCAGAGCGTTGTTTAAAAATTGCCTTAATGTTTTTGTAATAGTCCATGATTTCTGATTTTTTGTTTGTTTGTTTGTTTTTGGCACAGATCATCAGCAGTGTGCCTAGGGCTTAAGGGAAATTTTTCTTTGTTTTCTTGAGAGCTTTGTTAAGGGCTTATAATATTGTTAAAGGGTGAGCTCAGAGTTTATATAAATGGGGAAAAAAGCAAGGTTTTAACAAAGGCATAGCCAGTCTCAGGCAGTTCCTTAGAAACCTGTAGATTTTCCTTATAGGAAAAAAAAGCTAATATAAGCTTAATGATTTATATTTTTTCCTTTGCTTTTAAAGGTAAAACCAGTAATCCATAGCAGGATCAATGTGTCAGCTCGCTTTAGAAAACCACTTCAGGAGCCCTGCACTATATTGTAAGTTGAAACCCTTTATGCTTCAGGTTAAAATTGGCTTGGTGGCTTCCTTTTGTTGGGAATTTGTGTTGCAGTTTTCAAGGCATAACTCTTTCAGGGCCGGGCATGGTGGCTCACGCCTGTAATCCCAGCACTTTGGGAGGCCGAGGCGGGTGGATCACGAGGTCAAGAGATCGAGACCCTCCTGGTCAACAAGGTGAAACCCGGTCTCTACTAAAAATACAAAAATTAGCTGGGCATGGTGGTGCGCGCCTGTAGTCCCAGCTACTCAGGAGGCTAAGGCAGGAGAATTGCTTGAACCCAGAAGGCGGAGGTTGCACTGAGCGGAGATCGCGCCATTGCACTCCAGCCTGGGTAACAAGAGTGAAACTCTGTCTCAAAAAAGAAAAAAAAAAAAAAACTGTTTCAAATGGTTTGACTCCTGTTTTCCAGCTTGATTGCAAATGGAGACCTGATAAACCCAGCTTCTCGCCTCCTTATCCCCAGGAAAGCCTTGAATCAGTGGGATCATGTACTACAAATGGTCACAGAAAAAATCACTCTGAGGAGCGGTGCTGTTCACAGGTGCGTCAAAACTACCTTGTAAATGGAGGAGTTTTGGTAGAAAATGGCAAGATTTTATTCTTTGGAAGATGTTGTTGAAGATATTCTCAGGCGGCTCTGGAGTCCCTGGTCTGTAGATTTGAATTTTGGTTCCCCAGTTAGGCTCTGTATGCCTCAGTTTCTTTATCTGTAGAATGGAAATATAGTAGTACTTACCTCATAGGGTTGTTTAAGGAATGAGGTAATTCACATAAAGAGCTTAAAACAGTCATTGTCACATAGTAGCACATCCACAAATATTAACGATGTTTATTTTTTGATTTAAAGTAAATCGGCAAGCATCAATGTTACTTTAGTTGAGAAGGATTTTTTAAAAGAGCCAGCCTCTTAACTCTTAATTGTCCTTTTATTTAAAAAGAGGTATTTATAATTATTTGATAGTTTAAACTATTTGCCTATTTAGTGGGTTTAAAGAGGAGCCATAGAAATAATAATTTAGTGGAGTTATATAAATGTAAGAAATCAAAAGCATTTTTCTCAGGTTCTGAAATTTAAGTGAAGATTAAAATCATAACTTTAAATTGTGAAGCCTATGAAATTATCCCCTGATGGAGGCTGACATTTATTTTCTCTCAGGTAGGAGGGTTACAAATAACATATACATGTACACAACATATTATAAGTATGTATGTGTATATACTGCTTTGGTGGAGTACATTCTTTCAAGTTTTTGTGTTTTTATGCACACATGTGATAAAATAGTTCTCAAATGATTGAATATTATTTCTTTCAGGTAAACGTGTATACAGATTAATGTTTGTATATTTACATATATTAATATCTATTACATATATTAATATCTCATAGCTATTGAGATTTTAAATATAATTAGGTGTTTTAATTGAAAGGACTACTTTACATGTGGCAAAAATTTCAAATATGTATAAATAAAAAGTATTTCTCCTAGCTCAGGCATGCCTAGTCCCTCTCTCTAGTACTTTTCAGCATAATCTCAGAAATATTCTATGCATATGCAAGCATATACATTTTTAATTTTTTATTGTTTTATTTATTATTTTTTTGAGACAGGGTCTCACTGTGTCACCCGGGCTGGAGTGCAATGGTGTGATCTCAGCTCACTGCAGCCTCAATTGCCCAGACTTACATGATCCTCTCACCTCAGCCTCCCAAGTAGTGTGCACCACCACACCTAGCTTTGTTTTGTTTTTATAGAGATGAGATTTTACCATGTTGCCCAAGCTGGTCTTGAACTCCTGGGGTCAAGCAATCTGCTGGCCTTGGCCTCCCAAAGTGCTGGAATTACAGGCATGAACCACTGTGCCTGGCCCAGTTTTTAAAAACATAAAAGGAAATACATACATACATATGAGTAAATAAATATATGTATAGAAACACCCCCTTGATTTTTTCCTATAATAATAAATCTTAGAGATTATTCTTAGCAGCACAGATACCTCTATTTTATTATCTTAATGACTACAAAGTATTATGTTTATTTATTTTTATTTATTTATGTTTTAGAGATGGAGTTTTACTCTTGTTGACCAGGCTAGAGTGCAGTGATATGATCCTGGCTCACTGCAACCTCCACCTCCTGGGTTTAAGCGATTCTCCTGCCTCAGATTCGCAAATAGCTAGGATTACAGGTGCCTGCCACCATGCCCGTCTAATTTTTAAACTTTTTTTTAGTAGAGATGGGATTTCCCCATGTTGGCCAGGCTGGTTTTGAACTCCTGATCTCAAGTAATCCATCCACCTTGGTCTCCCAAAGTGCTGGGATTATCGGTGTGAGCCACTGTGCCCTACCCAAAGTATTCTGTTTTAACACAAAGTATTCCAAATCCTAATTTTTTTTTTTTTTTTTTTTGAGACAGAGTTTTGCTCTTGTTACCCAGGCTGGAGTGCAATGGCGCGATCTCAGCTCACTGCAACCTCCGCCTCCTGGGTACAGGCAATTCTCCTGCCTCAGCCTCCTGAGTAGCTGGGATTACAGGCACACGCCACCATGCCCAGCTAATTTTTTGTATTTTTAGTAGAGATGGGGTTTCACCATGTTGACCAGGATGGTCTCGATCTTTTGACCTCGTGATCCACCGCCTCGGCCTCCCAAAGTGCTGGGATTACAGGCTTGAGCCACCACGCCCGGCCCCAAATCCTAATTTTTTTATTAAAAAATTGTTAGTTGGGCAACATCTCATTCTGTAAAGTAGAATGAGTGTTTCCAATCTAAATTATTTGATCAGTTACCTCTTTTTCATAATTTCATTTTTTATTTTAGATTCAGGGAATACATGTGCAGGTTTGTTACATGGGTATATTGCACGATGCTGAGGTTTCGGGTATAGATCTCGTCACCCAGGTAGTAAGCATAGTATCCAATAAGTAGTTTTTCAATCCACAGCGCTCTATTTCCCTCCCCTCTCTAGTAGTCAGCGGTGTCTACTGTTGCTGTCTTTGTGTCCATCTGTACCCAATATTTAAGCTCCCACTTACAGTGAGAATATGTAGTATTTGGCTTTCTGTTCCTACATTAATTCGCTCAGGATTATGACCTCCAGCTGCATCCATGTTGCTGCAAAGAACAGGATTTCATTTTTTTTTTTATGGCTGCGTGGTATTCCATGGTGCATAGGTAGCACATTTTCTTCATCCAGTCCACCATTGATGGGCATCTAGACTGATTCCACATCTTTGCCATCGTGAATAGCACTGCAGTGAACATACCAGCACATGCTTCTTTTTCGGAGAATGATTTATTTTCCTTTGGATTTGATGGATATTTAGTCATTGCTAATCTTTTGCTGTTACATGCATATGTCCTTTTGTATAAGCAAAGTTTATCAGGATATAAAAGTCTAGAAGTTGAATTGTTGAATTAAGTTTCAAATGTCCTTAAAATTTTCATAGATACTGCCAGTTGTCTTCCAAAGAGTTTCCTAATTTATATTTTCACCAGAAGTCTATGAGCAGGCCTATTTGTCACAGTCACCTGTCTAGTAAAACTAACATTTAGTCTTTTCACTCATGTTGAGTAAAAATAGCATTTCATTGTTTCTTGATTTTTATTTATTTAACATACAACAACATCTATGACTCTTTTTTAAGTTCTTCTTTTTAATTGTACTTTAGATTCTGGGGTACATGTGCAGATCATGTCAGATTGTTGAATATGTACATTCATGGCAAGGTAGTTTGCTGCCATCATCCCCCCATCACCTATACCTGACATTTCTCCCCATATTATCCCTCCCCCACCCTTCCTCTCACTGTCCCTCCCATAGCCACCACAACGGACCCCAGTGTGTGATGCTCCCCTCTTTGTGTCCAAGTGTTCTCATTATTCAACACCTGCCTATGAGTGAGAACATTTGGTGTCTGATTTTCCGTTCTTGTGTCAGTTTGTTGAGAATGATGATTTCCAGGTTCATCCATGTCCCTACAAAGGACACAAACCCATTCTTGTGTGTCAGGTACTATTCTCAGTGCTTTACATTTTTGACTTAATTAACTCAGCAACCGTATGAGGTAAGTAGTGCTTCGATCCTCCTTTTTTTTTTTTTTAAGACCGAGTCTCACTCTTGTTACCCAGGCTGGAGTGCAATGGCTCGATCTCGGCTCACCGCAACCTCCACCTCCTGGGTACAGGCAATTCTCCTGCCTCAGCCTCCTGAGTAGCTGGGATTATAGGCACGCGCCACCATGCCCAGCTAATTTTTTTTTGTATTTTTATTAGAGACGGGGTTTCACCATGTTGACCAGGATGGTCTCGATCTCTTGACCTCGTGATCCACCTGCCTTGGCCTCCCAAAGTGCTGGTATTACAGGCATGAGCCACCGCGCCTGGCCCACTTTGATCCTCTTTTAATAGACATGAGATGTGAGACACATAGCGGGAAATGATTTGCCCAGAGTTACGGTGATGCTGAGTAGCCAGGCTGGGATTCAAGCCTAGTAGGCATTCTGGCTCCAGAGCCTGTGTTCTTAATGACCAAGGTACTCTGTAAATAAATGCCACATATTTGTATCCATTGTGTCTGAACTGTTGGTCATGCCCTTTGCACATTTATCTTATTGATTTATAGGTGCTCTCCAGGGGTCCCCAACCCCCAGGCCACGGACTGGTACTATTCCATGGCTTGTTAGGAACCAACTGTCCAGCAGGAGGTGAGCAGCAGGAGCCATCATTGCCTGAGATCCACCCACTGTCAGATCAGCAGCAGCATCAGATTCTCATAGGAGCGCAAAGCCTTTTGTGAATTGTGCATGCGAGGCATCTAGGTTGTGTGCTCCTTATGAGAATCTAATTCCTGATGATCTGAGGTGTAACACTTTCATCTTATAACCATTTCGTCCCCCATTCCATCCATGGAGAAATTATCTTCCACAAAGCCAGTTCCTGGTGCCAGAAAGGTTGGGGACCACCGCCATAGACATATTGGGGAAATCGAACTTTTCTGATGTGAGTTTTAAGTACACTTTCAGTTTGCATTTTATTTATATTTCTTTTTTCTTTACTTTCTTTCTTTCTTTTTTTTTTTTTTTTAGTCTTGCTCTGTTGCCAGGCTGGAGTACAGCAGTGCAGTCTCAGCTCACTGCAAACCTCCACCTCCTGGGCTCACGCAATTGTCCTGCCTCAGTCTCCCGAGTAGCTGGGACTACAGGCACACACCACCGTGCCCAGCTAATTTTTGTGCTTTTAGTATAGATGGGGTTTCACTTTGTTGGCCAGGATGGGCTTGATCTCTTGACCTTGTGATCTGCCTACCTCAGCCCAAAGTGCTGGGATTATAGGTGTGAGCCACGTTGCCCAGCCTACGTTTCTTTTTTATGCAAATATCTTAAATTTTAATGCAGTGTAATTTTCAATCTTTTTTTTTTTATAATTACTATATTTTACAAGTTGCTTAGATATTCCTTACTCCAAGATTATAAGAATATTCTCCTATGTTTTCTCCTTGTATTTTAAAATTTTATTTAAACCTTTGATTTTGCTAGATTTTATTTTGGCATCAGAATTGAAGGCAGATCTCAATAATTTTTTTTTCATATATAGTTTTGACCTTTGATGTATACATAAATGTAAACCTACACAATATGTAATATAAAGCACACAAAGATATCTATAGGTAATTTCATGGCCAGATATACCTATTCATGCATATATTAACATGAAAAAATTTACACATAGAAACAAAATATATTCAAGTAAAAATATAGAAAGGAAAATGGAGTTATGTTGCTCAAACACTTGAATGCTTAGAGAAACTTCTTATTTTGTTTAAAGTTGTATTTCAGGTTCACCGGAACATGTGCAGGTTAGTTACATAGGTACAACTTGTGTCACGGGTGTTTGTTGTACAGATTATTTTGTCACTCAAGTACTAAGCCTAGTACCCGATAGTTATTTTTACTGTTCCTCTCTCTTCTCCCATCCTGCACCCTGAAGTAGGCCGCAATGCCTGTTCTTCTTCTCTTTGTGTGCATGTATTCTCGTCATTTACCTCCTCATTGTAAGTGAGAACATGTGGTGTTAGGTTTTCAGTTCCTGTGTTAGTTTGTGAAGAATGCTGTCCTCCGGCTCCTTCCATGTTCCTGCAGAAGATGTGATATCACTCTTTTTTATGGCTGCATAGTATTCCACGGTGTATATGTACCACTTTTTCTTTATCCAGTCTATCATTGATAGACATTTAGTTTGATTCTGTCTTTGCTATTGTGAATAGTGCTGCAGTGAACATATGTGTGCATGGATCTTTATGGTAGAATAATTTATATTCTTTTGGGCATATACCAAAAGAATATAAATGGTAGTTCTGTTTTTAGCTCTTTGAGGAATTGCCACACTGCTTTCCACAATGACTGAACTAATTTACACTCTCACCAATACTGTATAAGCATTCCCTTTTCTATTCAACCATACCAGCTTCTGCTATTTTTTGACTTTTTAATAATAACCATTCTAACTGGTGTGAGATGGGGTCTCATTGTGGTTTGCATTTCTCTAATGATCAGCCTTTTTTCCATATGCTTGTTGGTTGCATGTATGTCTTCTTTTGAAAAGTATCTGTTCATGTCCTTTTCTCACTTTTTAATGTGGTTGTTTTCTTCTTGTAAGTTCACTTAAGTTTTTTGTGAATGCTGGACATTAGACCTTTGTCAGATGCATAGTTTACAAAATTGTTCTCCCATTCTGTAGTTTATCCGTTTACTCTGTTGACAGTTTCCTTTGATGTGCAGAAGCTCTTCAGTTTAATGAGATCTCAATCATAATTTTTTGCTTTTGTTTTGATTGCTTTTGGTGTCTTTGTCATTAAATTTTTGCCAGTTCCTACACCCGGAATGGTATTGCCTAGGATGTCTTCCAGAGCTTTTATAGTTTTGGGTTTTACATTTAAGTCTTTAATCTATCTTGAGTTGATTTTTGTATATGGTATAAGGAAGGAGTTCAATTTTAATCTTCTGTATCTGGCTAGCCAGTTATCCCAGCACCATTTGCTGAATAGATTCCCTGTTGCTTGTTTATGTTAGTTTTGTTGAAGAACAGATTAAAGTAGGTGTACTATTTTATTTCTGGGCTCTCTATTCTGTTCCATTGGTCTACATGTCTGTTTTTGTCCCAGTACCATGCTGTTTTGGTTACTGAATCCATGTAGTATAGTTTGAAGTTGGGTAACGGGATGGCTCCAGCTTTGTTCTTTTTGCTTAGGATTGTGTTGGCTATTTAAGCTTTTTTGGTTCCATTTAAATTTTAAATAGTTTTTTCTAGTTCTGTGAAGAATGTTATTGGTGGTTTGAATCTGGAATTACTTTGGGCAGTATGGCCATTTTCATGATATTGATTCTTTCTATCCATGAGCATGGGCTGTTTTTCTGTTTGTGTCATCTCTGATTTCCTTAAGCAGTGTTTTGTAGTTCTCGTTGCAGAGATCCTTTACCTGCCTGGTTAGCTGTAGTCCTAGATATTTAATTTTTTTGTGTGCCAATTATGAATGAGAATGTGCTTCTGATTTGATTCTTGGCTTGAATGTTGTTAGAGTATAGGAATGCTACTGATCTTTGTACACTGATTTTGTATCCTGAAACTTTGCTAAAGTTATTTATCAGCTGATGGAGCTTTTGGGCCAAGACTGAGGTTTTCTAGATACAGAATCATGCCATCTGCAAACAGGAATAGTTTGCCCTTCCTCTTTCCTATCTGGATGCTCTTTATTTCTTTCTTTTGCCTGACTGTCCAGGGAAGGGCTTCCAATACTATGCTGAATAGGCATGGTGAGAGAAAGCATCCCTCTCTTCTGCTGGTTTTCAAGGGAAATGCTCCTAGTTTTTGCCCATTTAGTGTGATGTTGGCTGTGGGTTTCTCATAGATGGCTCTTATTATTTTGAAGTATGTTCCTTTGATACCTAGTTTATGGAGAGTTTTTAATCTGAAGGGATATTGGATTTTATTGAAAGCCTTTTCTGCATCTATTGAGATAGTCATATGGTTTTTGTCTTAAGTTCTGTTTATGTGGTGAATCACATTTACTGATTTGCATATGTTGAGCCGACGTTGCATCCCAGGGATAAAGTCTACTTGATCATGGTGGATTAGCTTTTCATTGTGCTGCTGAATTTGGATTGTGAGTATTTTGTTGAGGAGTTTTGTATTGATGTTCATCAAGGACAACAAACTTGGCCTGAAGTTTGTTGTATCTCTGACAGGTTTGGTATCAGGATGATGCTGGACACACAGAATACGTGGGAGAGTCCCTCCTCCTCAGTTTTTTGGAGTAGTTTCACTAGAAATGGTACCACTTCTTTGTACCTCTGGTAGAATTTGGCTGTGAAACTGTCTGGTCCTAGGCTCTTTTTGATTGGTAGGCTATTCATTACTGATTCAATTTCAGAGTTTGTTATTGGTCTGTTCAGGGAATAAATTTCTTCCTGGTTCAGTCTCGGGAGGGTGTTTGTGTCCAGGAATATCCATCCCTTTTAGGTTTTCTAGTGTGTACAGAGGTTGCAGTTTCTGATGGTTATTTTTATTTCTGTAGGATCAGTGGTAACATCGCGTTTGTCTTTACTAATTTGTTCATTTCGATCTTCTCTTTTCTCCTTTGTTAATTCAGCTACTGGCCTATCTATCTTACTAATTATTTTTGCAAAACCAACTCCTGGATTCATTGATCTTTTGAATAGTTTTTCCTGTCTTGGTCTCATTAAGTTCAGCTCTGATTTTGGTTATTTCTTGTCTTCTGCTAGCTTTGGAGTTGGTTTGCTTTTGCTTCTTTAGTTCTTTTAGTTGTGATACCAGGTTGTTCATTTGCAATCTTTCTAACTTTTTTTTGGAGACAGGTTCTTGCTCTGTTGCCTAGGCTAGAGTGTAGTGGCATGATCTCAGCTCACTGCAGCCTCAACCTCCTGGGTTCATGCAGTCCTCCCACCTCAGCCAAGTAGCTGGGACTACAGGAGTGTACCATCATATCTGGCTAACTTTTTTGTATTTTTTGTAGAGATGGGGTTTCACCATGTTGCCCAGGTTGGTCTGGAACTCAGCTCAGGCAATCTGCCTGCCTCACCCTCCCAAGTGCTGGGATTACAGGCATGAGCCACCACACTCAGCCAACTTTTTGATGTGGGCATTTAGTGCTATGAATTATCCTCTTAACACAGCTTTAGCTGTGTCCCAGGGATTGTGTTGTGTTGTGATTTGTTCTCAGTTTCAGATAAATTCTTGATTTCTTCCTTAATTTTATTATTTACCCAAAAGTCATTCAGAAGCAAGTTGTCTAATTTCCATGCAATTGCATAGTTTTGGGCAATTTTTAAAGTCTTGATTTCTATTTTTATTGTGCTGCAATCTGAGAGTGTGTTTGGTATGATTTCAATTCTTTTGCATTTGCTGAGCATTGTTTTATGTTTGGCTTTGTGGTTGATTTGAGAGTATGTGCCACGTGGCCATAAGAAGAGTGTATATTCTGTTGTTTTGGGATGGAGAGTTCTGTAGCGGTCTATCACATCCATTTGGTCCAAGGTTGAGTTCAGGTCCTGAGTATCTTTGCTAATTTTCCACCTTTGTGATCTAATACTATCAGTGGAGTTTTGAAGTTTCCTACTATTACTGTGTGGGAGTAGATTTCTAATAACTTGTTTTATGATTCTGGGTGCTCCTGTGTTGGGTGTTTATAGATTTAGGATACGTGAAAAATAATTATTAATGTAATGTCAGATATGAGAGATTTGGTTGCTGCTCTCTTGGGACATGACCAGTTTTCTTTAATATTAATAAATCTTATGGTTGGCCCCTCCCTATGCATCAGTATATTCATATATAAAAAGCATCCCATACACATTTATTGAACTTGCTTCTATGTTTCTTGTGTTTGTAGAAAAAGAAGAAAGTAAATAAACAATAGTTACATAAAAGAAGGCTAAAATTATGCATTAGAATTTATTTGGTGCTGGGCCAGGTGTGGTGGCTTATGCCTATAATCCCAGCACCCTGGGAGGCCAAGACAGGAGGATCAGTTGAGCTGAGCTTGGGAGTTCGAGACCAGCCTGGGGGCAACATAGCAAGACCTTGTCTGTATTAACAAAAATAATTTATTCACTATATTTTACCTACCTGTAGAGGAAACAAGTCAAATCTTGGCTGTTTCCAGAGTCCACAGATATGCTGCCTTTTAATTTCCAGCTATAAAATTACTGCTGATACAGGCACAACTATTTGGACGAAAAGTGGAAAAAGAATTCTTGGGTCTAGGCCACTGATTCTCAACCAGGCATGATTTTGCCCCTTGGGAGCATTTCACAGTGCCCGGAACCATTTTTGGTAGTCTCAGCTGGGGATGGGGTGGCTACTCTACCATTTAGTGGGTGGAGGCCAAGGGTGCTGGTAATAAACATCTTACAATGTACAGGGCAGTCTGCTCACCTCTCCAACAAAGAATTATCTGGTCCAAAATGTCAATAATGTCACTATTCAGAAACCTTGGTCAAGTGTTTTTGTTTTGAGATAGGGACTCACTATATTACCCAGGCTGATCTTGAACTCCTGGGCTCAAGTGATCCTCTGGCCTCAGCCTCCCAAGTAGCTGGAACTATAGGCATGGGCCACTTTGTCCAGCCTAAGTTAAGGCAGAAAAGACAGAATTCTGGGTTAAGTGTTGATATTTAGATTTGTTAGGAGTAGAGGTAAAATGTGATAAAGAAAGAGACTATCATCTGTATACTAACTAAAACCACAAATACATTTCAGGAATGTTGATGGCTATTTTCATGGTTCTGTATGTTACAGTCATTTACATGATCAGTAAACAAGCTGAGAGGTCACTTTTTTTTTTTTTGCTTCTGTAAATGACATTTGATCTTATTGTGTAATATAGAAGATAAATCTTATTGTGTAATAGAAGACAGAAAACTTTTTGATGATATTGAAATTCTTCCATTTATAAATAGCTTTTTGTAACTTTGTAACATTCAAAAATATGCACTGTCTTTCTGGTTTAGTTTTCTAATACTTATTTTCCTGTTCTTTAAAAATAATTCTGTGGACATTTAAAATCATCTGGTAAAATGATCACTGTTCTTTTAATAAGTAACATATTGTAGTTCATAGCAGCAGTTTTACAGTAAAGGAGGCATGTTGTGAAACTGCTAGATTCTGGGAAGTTATAATGTTCACTCTTTTTTTGCTTAGAAGAGATGGCAAAAGAAGAAAGAAGCACGAATGCTATGCAGTTCTGCATGATTAACCTTGGCAATGGCTTCTTTTCCCTCCTGCCTTCTCACCCCATTGTTTCTGACCCAGTTCTCTGTGTGTGTGTGTATGTAATGCTTTGTTTGAGAGCTGTTCTTACACATAATGCAGTCAGAAGCATGCCAGCCTAATGAATATGCTAAGAAAATTAAATTTAAAAGTATTAACAAAATACAAATAGAAGAATCAGTGTTCAATTTAAAGTGGTATGATCTGTACAAGTTAATTTTTCTCCTCTAAAATTTTAACATGGCAGCGATAGGGATCCTTATGCTAGATCATCAGGCTCATTGGGATGAAACCATGTATAGCAAGGTGGTCATTGTGTTTGCATTATGACATTAGCATTGAGTGGAATCTAATGACTTTGAGGCATCTATAATGCAATAATGAGAGTAGGAACAAATGAGCTACATTAAGTACAGAGTGTTTTTATTTACTTTGTAATTTTAATTTTTTTGGCATCCAGAATACTTTGGAATCTTTAGCAGTTCTTTAAATATTTGTTAAAATTCTAATTGTTGGTGTTCATATTTTTGACAGGCTTTACACTTTAGAAGGAAAACCTGTTGAGAGTGGAGCAGAATTGGAGAATGGGCAGCTTTACGTGGCTGTCGGCAGAGATAAGTTTAAGAAACTTCCTTACAGTGAGTTACTTTTTGATAAGTCGACAATGAGAAGGCCTTATGGGTAAGTCTCACTTCTAGTTAGTCAGTCTTCATGCTTTCGTTATCACTTGAAATAGCATTGGGTCTTTTGCTGGCCACTGTTATATTTTATGTAACCGCTAATTTATCACTCAGGAAAGCGTATTTGATTACATTGGTCTTTGTTTTTATTGCCATGATGGGAGACTGAGAGTTATTGCACAAAAATATAATTTCTGGGAATTTACGAAAAACTGCATAGTATATATATTTTTTAGAATGCACAAAATTTATAATAAATACAAAAATGTATTCTTTTGAGGAAGATACAGGGCAATGAGCTTCTCTACAGCCACATTATTACAAGTTTTTGTGTTGTTTTTTTGAGGTGGCATTTCACTCTTGTTGCCCAGGCTGGAGTGCAGTGGTGTAATCTGGGCTCACCACAACCTTGGCCTGCAAGGTTCAAGCAATTCTCCTGCCTCAGCCTCCCTAGGAGCTGGGATTACAGGCATGCAGCACCACTCCCAGCTAATTTTGTATTTTTAGTACAGATGGGTCTTCTCCATGTTGTTCAGGTTGGTCTTGAACTCCCGACCTCAGGTGATCCACCCGCCTTGGCCTCCTGGTGTTTTTGTGTCTTAATGGTTGCTAGACCAAATCACTTTTCAGTTGGTTTGGATAGAAACATCCCAGAACGTTAAAAAAAAAAACCCTATTATTTTATACTTGTTTTAGTAATAACTGTAAAATATAAAAACAACGTCATTCCACTTATGCAAATAGAGAGAATGGGTGTACAGTTAATGCATTTAAGATTTTAAGGATTATACTTCTAATTACAATGTACTATACACAGTTTTTCTCCATGAACTGTCATATATTTGTGAAAGATGCTTTATTTCAGCCAAGGAGATATGCTGCAGAGTCACTCAGGAAGAGCTCTGGGCTCTGCTGCAGGACCTCTCGGCTTGCTCATGGTACACAGGGATCCATCTCTGTTGCCTTTCCCAGAGATCCTGTGATCCCCTTGGCATTGCAAACCCATTTTTTTGTGTGTGGTTTTCATCTACAGAGATAGAGCAGAATGTTACCAATGTGTTTTCCATTAATTCACAATATGTGTAACTCGATGGAGAAGCTGGCTAAGAGCTTTTAAATAAGTAATAGATGACATGGAATTTCAGAGGTGCTGTTTGAACTATGCAAGAGCACATGGTTTTCGAGCACTTTTGAATTATTTACCAGCTGACATATTGCTAACCAACCTTGCCCATCCACGAAATCAAATCCTCTAACCATCTTTGCTGAGCAACCCTAGGTTCACTGCTGTGAGCAACAGTGTGTACGTGATGGTGATGAGAAAACTGTAACTCAGGTTTGCCCTTCTCACACAATTAGTAAGAATTGTTTTTATATATGTGTCCTTCTATTTTTGGAGAGATTCAGTTGGGTTTTCAACATAGTTCTTTTCCTAACAACACAGATATCAACAAAACAACTTATTCTTATAGTCTAAAAGAATTTTTAATTTTTTGGTGAGGACAACTGGTTTAAAAACTACCTGAATGCAAATAGCAGTGTTTTACCTCTACTCTTCTATTAGAGGTAGACATAGTAGACATCAGAGAAAGAAAGGAAATTTGTTTTTAACTCTGTCTGGAAAAATCATCACTCACATTTGGAAATGACTTTTTGAAATGCAAATAGAACACTTTGGGATCTGGATAAAAATGCTATACCGATTTCAGGTGATACTAAAAGCTTATTTGTAAACATTGATTAAAATAGTACACAAGGAAACATTAAAAATCTTTTGGGATGGAATTTGGAAATTTTGTGATCTTTGTGAAACTGGGGACGTGTATGTTAAAGTGCAGGTTACCTTTTGTGAAGCACAGATAGCAGCAAACAGTTGACTTCCAGGTTGGGATGATAATTATCTTGCGTTGTACATTATTTGTAAATAACATCCAGATTTCTAAATTGCAATTTGTTTCCACAGTCAGAAAGCTTCTTCACTGCCTCCTATTGTAGGATCCAGGAAGTCTAAAGGGAGTGTAAGTATCAGATGCTTTCCTCATTCATGTTCTGTGTTTTTATGATACAAAGACACTGTCCTTTGGGTTTCAATTATGTTCCAAGAGATAAAACTTGGCCACTTTGTGGCATATAAGAGTTATGTGAAACAGCACTAGAACTTTACTGTTACCACTATCCTAAACAGAGCTAATGTTTTAGAATATGTATTGTAACATTTTTCCTTGTATGTACACCTGACATAATTTATAATGTGCTGAAAATCTTGGCAGTAATACATGAAACTCTAAGAACTATTGTAGCAAGTCACATCAATGATCATCTAGTCTTGGCTTCTATCTTTAACAAAGGCTAAAAGGGAAGTTTTGGTGAGAAAAGGGGTAATCCTCATTTATATTCCTTGAAAAGATTGAGAATTATTCCAAGTATTTAGTTTGCCATCCAAATTTTTTCCATTTATCATTTATTCATTGTTGGTTAAGTGGAACATTTATTAAATACCTACTCTGTGGGAGCAGTGACAGCTTTCAGTAGGTAATTTCCCGATCTACTTGTATTTCCAGTCTGTGCTCCACGGTGGGTTGAGCTCCGTCTCAGGACAGAGCGTCGCCTTGGCAGTTCTTCCTGACTGAGGCTTCTCTTCCTTCCCTTTTGGTTGAATTGCCTGACAACTTGTGATCAGAACTGATTTGACACCTGCCCACCCACACCCTGAATCAACTAAGCAACACTCTTCATTTGCTATTCTGTAAAGTAAATGATTTCTAGGAAATGATATCTCCTAATGATTTAGATTCCGCCTTGTTTTGTTATATCATGTGCAATTCTTGAAAGAAAGAAAAATAATTGTGTGTATGTAAGTAGTGCTGAACTCAGCATAGCAGATTTTATTAAGAACTCATAAGCGGAGACTGTTGTACTATTTATGACAAAAATAAAATAAAAATCAATGCAGCTCTTGCTATCAGGCAACCTACAATCTACTTAAAATAGAAAAGATAGCTTAAAAAGGTAAGAAGCTAATGTGAAACACCGAATATATAGAGATTGGTGACCATGAGAAGCAGGGAAGGAATGAATGGACCATGGCAGCAGTACACAGAGGAAGTTGAATTCGAGCTCTGCCTTTGAGACTGTTTAAAATTCAGAAAAAGGTTGCTGAGGGGAGAGGGCCTTCAGATCCAAGGGAGGGTGAGAGGAACGGAGCAGATGTGGGCATGGAAGAAGAGGTCACGCTGCCTGACACCTACTGGGCACTTGACGGCTCAACGCTATGCCAGGCTCTTTACAGGAGTGATTTATTTAACCTCACCCCACAAGGCAGGCATCTTTGTCATCTGTGTTTAAGAAGGAAATGAGAAAAGGAAGCTCTCAGAGGAGAAGCGACATGTCCGAAAGCTCCCATTGAAGGCAGAGGTTGCAGTCAGCTGAGATCGCGCCACTGTACTCCAGCCTGGGCAACAGAGTGAAACCCCGTCTCAAAAAAATGAAACAAAATAACATGACATAAAATACAAATAAATGCTCCTATTGAGCAAATAGCAGGGGACGAATTGCATTCATACAGCCCACCCAGAGCTCCTGCTCCTGAGCCCCAGGACAGTGAGTCCCTTAAGCTGACTGGATCAAATGGTCCTTTTTGGTGTGGGGGCTCCTGTGCCTCATGTGGTAGGTGGTGGCAGTTATTACATGACCTTGAACAAAAGAATGAAAAGTCACCAGGCGCGGTGGCTCATGCCTGTAATCCCAGCATTTGGGAGGCCGAGGCAGGTGGATCATGAGATCAAGAGATCGAGACCATCCTGGTCAACATGGTGAAACCCCGTCTCTACTAAAGATACAAAAAGTTAGCTGGGCATGGTGGCACGTGCCTGTAATCCCACCTACTTGGGAGGCTGAGGCAGGAGAATTGCCTGAACCCAGGAGGCGGAGATTGCGGTGAGCCGAGATCGCGCCATTGCACTCCAGCCTGGGTAACAAGAGCGAAACTCTGTCTCAAAAAAAAAAAAAAAAAAAAAAAAAAAAAGCCGGGCTCAGTGGCTCACGCCTGTAATCCCAGCACTTTGGGAGGCCGAGGCAGGTGGATCACGAGGTCAAGAGATTGAGACCATCCTGGTCAACATGGTGAAACCCCACCTCTACTAAAAATACAAAAAAAAAAAAATTAGCTGGGCATGGTGGCGCGTGCCTGTAATCCCAGCTACTCAGGAGGCTGAGGCAGGAGAATTGCCTGAACCCAGGAGGCGGAGGTTGCAGTGAGCCGAGATCACGCCATTGCACTCCAGCCTGGGTAACAAGAGCGAAACTCCATCTCAGAAAAAAAAAAAAAAAAAAAAAAAGAATGAAAAGTCTAGGCTTTATCCTTCTAAGAGGTGAGCATATTAATCTGAGTCCATTTGGGGAACATCAGATCTTTTACATGGAGAAAGCCGTAGATAAGTGACGATTGTGAAGCAGTTGCAGCTGTCTTGGTATAAGGGGATGAGAGTCCAGACGAGGGAGGTGGCGGAGGGAGCAGGAAGTGGTGATTGTTCAGGAAGAAACCAAGGAACAAAGGATTTGTGTGATGATTGGATACAAGGGGTTAACGGAGAGGAATGGAGAGGTCGGGGCCACAGATAACTGAGGTTTTTAAGCTTGGAATCTGAGTAAATGATAGTTCTGTGGCCAAGGAGAGGACAGTCAGAGCAAATACTGACCTACGTAATTTCAAACTTGTTGAGTTGGAAGAATCATCAGGAAAGGTAGTTGAAAGTGTGTGGCAAGCAGTTGTAAATGGCAGAGCTAGGGTCTGACGAGGACATCAGGGCTGACGTTGTAGAGTTGCGGGCTTTTTTTTTTTGAGACAAGGTGTCACTGTGTTACCCAGGGTGGTGTGCAGTGGCATGATCATGGTTTATTGTAGCCTTGATCTCCAAAGCTCAAGCAGTCCTCTCACCTCAATCTCCCGAGTAGCTGGGACTCCAGGCATGTGTCCCTGTAATTTTTGTGTTTTTTGTAGAGACAGAGTCCAGCCTGTTCTCAAAGTCCTGGGCTCAAGCGATTGGCCTGCCTTGGCCTCCCAAAGTTAGGATTCCATGTGTGAGCCACTGCACCTGGCCTGAGTCACAGATTTGACCAGCCGTGGAATGGTCCTAGTTGAAGACCAGACATGGCGTCACTGTGGTGCTTCATCACCGAGCACGGCTTGCACAGAGCACGTCTCACTGGTGCTGCCAAGTGAGAGAATGGATGAGGGGAGCCTGGAGGAAGACAGTGCAGTGGGAACCGCAGAGGGCCCAGGCTTGAGGCAGCCTCACTTCACAGGTGTGGCGTGAAGGAGGAGTGAGAAGAATATTTCAGTAGTTGAAAAATATATCATAGCTACTATAAAACTAAATAAAACCCATGAATTTATGGATAGGAAATTGTATTTTGCTTTTTTGTTTTTCTGTAGGACTCTGTAGCAGAATCTCTTCTGTGTCCGGTATAGATAATAGCTTGTTAATTCTTACACTACAGCTGGAGGAATGATAGTTAAACAGAGACCCGTTGTAATTGAATAATTGACCCCAAGTCACAGGGAAAGTCGATGCCAGGACAAAAATCATGGCCCAACTCTTTGCATTCACAGTGACTGAACTTTGGAATTACATGTTTACTATTCTGAAATTTGAAAAACTAAACTTTTCATTAAAAGTGGATAAAGCATTTCTTGCTTTAAAATGCATGTGTAGGTACATACATGCAATTGCATTTCTCGCTCATTTGGAAGTTTATTAGACTGTATGCTGTGGATACTGTGACCCATCAAGAACATCACATCAGTTCATCTGATGATTGAATTTTCCATGTGTACGGCATGATTGTAAGCCCCAGGGATACAGCAATGAACACAAAGATTGGATGCTCTCTCTGAGACTCATGGTCCCCTCAAGGAGACAAAGGTGAAACAAACGATTCCATAAATCAGTAGATACTTACGAAGTATGATAGAAATGAAAGGAAAGTGCAGAGTCATATGAGATGAAAAAAGGAAGACATGCTAGGTGT
The DNA here is from genome assembly GCA_031835075.1 of Saguinus oedipus. Taxonomy (NCBI): domain Eukaryota; kingdom Metazoa; phylum Chordata; class Mammalia; order Primates; family Cebidae; genus Saguinus; species Saguinus oedipus. The sequence continues at coordinate 3,253,649 of CM063172.1, read as the reverse complement.
GTTAGGAGACGCATCAGGGAGGAAGTGATATTAAAGACTCAAAGTCATGATGTATATTTACACCCCGTAGAAAGCAAAGACAAAGTTGTCGAATGTAGTTTCATGCTATGACTTAGGAAAATAATATGGTAGCAGAGTTTGTCCCTCTTTCTAAAGTGTGCCCGTAGCACTGTGTATTCATGTACCCCATCCGTCATATTCACTGAGCACCTACTCAGTGCCAGGAACTGCTATAGGTACTGAGCCTATAGTGATAGAGAGACAAGGACTTGGACTCCATGGTGCTTTCATTCTAGTGTGTGTGTGCATGCGTGCGTGTGTGCATGTGTGTGTTTGGGGGGGTTTGGATGGGAAGCATGGGAGAACTAGTAAACAAATGTACAAATAGGGATTCCATCTTTGGCTCCCCTTCCACCATTCTTGTGGAAGCTTTCTCTCTTTCCAGGATTTCCCTCTCTGGAGTCCCCTTCCACTCAGTGTGGAAGCTGCTTTCCTCTCCGGGATTCCATACTTGGGTCCCCTTCCACAATCCTCATGGAAGCTTTCTCTCTCTCATCTTTCTCTCTGCCTAAATAAATCACTTTCTGGAAAAAAAAAAAAAAACCCACCACACACACATACACAAACACACAGACACAAATGTACAAATGATTTCAAATGGTGATAAGTGCTGTGAGGAAGAGAAAATGTGGCAGGGCATTGATTTCTATAAAATTGTCTAAAACTGAGACCTTAGTGATATAACAGAGCCAGCTGTGCAGGGATGAGGCAGGAGAAGAAGAGCATCCAACGCAGAGGGAAAAAAGTCACACAGGCCCTTGCTAAAGAGCCTGGCATACGAGGGGGGCAGAAAGAAGGCCAGGGTGCTTGGAGCTGAAATTGGACAGGCAGGCAGGGCGCAATCAGGCAGGCATGCAGGGAATTTGGATTTTATTTCTCGATGGGGTGCCATTTGAGGGTTATAGGAAGGGAATGATATAATTTGCTTCACATTGCTAAGTGCCCTTTCTGGCTATGGTATGTATAGGGAAGAATAGAAGCAGGAGGCAGTGGGACAGCTGGAGTACAGGTATGTGATACAGGTGAGTTTGATAGGTGGCTGCAGTTGGGGCAGACATCTGTTATAACTCCTCTTTGAGCATATTGTCATTGATGGATTCATTGATCCAGCATGATTTATTGAGTTCATATGCTGTCCTGGGCACTGTTCTGATGCTTCAGGGCCCAGAGATTCTAAAATACTAAATGCACGGAGGTTACATTCCAGCAACAAATGCACAATACATGTGATATCCACTAGGGATAAGCATGAATAAAAATACATGAAGACATGGGAAGAGGAAGTGAAAGAGTGTGCTATTTCAGCTGGGTGGTTGGAAAGGCCTCTTTCAGGAGGTTACGTTTGAGTAGAGGAGAATAACCCTTGGCACGGTGCCCAGTGCTTGCTAGGCTCTCACTGACTCCACTTAGGCAGTGTGTGAATGTTTGGCTTCAAGCCACACACAACTTCCTATGCCAGTAAATTTGAAGTCACATGCTCGATTTTTAACAGGATTAATTTACTCCTTTCCTATAATGAATTGGTTCCCTGGAGAATGCATGCATTTTATAGATCATTAGCTGCCTGGCACTGAGAGGAGGGGTGTGAGTGAAAGGGGCTGCATGGGGCAAGCTTAGCTTCCAGCATTAGGAACCACTGCAAAATCAATGGGGAAAGCATCTCAACTCATGATGCAAATCAAAGGGAACACAGAACTAGAGTTTGAGAAATTTATTTTTCCTACATGGCTTTTTAGGGATTGCTCTTTTGTGTATAGAAGGGAGTGTGGTAGAACTTGGTAGAACTGGTGGAACTTGAGAGAAAGCAGCTGCCATGGACTGTACAGGGACCCCTGCTGGTGCGCAATTGAGTTGGTCAGTAAGACAGGAAGTCATTCCTTATACAGACGCAATGCTGCAAGTCACAGAAATTAGCATGTTGAGAAAAATTTCAAGTTGTGATTCTAGCCTTAAAAACAAAAGGAAGGTGTAAGTAAATTATCTTAAATTCCCTAAGCTTGAAAAATAAATCCATCTGCAGAAGGCTGCTTTCCAGTGGCAAGGTGACACGAGGTAGAATCGCAGTGCCCTCTACTGGAAAAGATGAAAAATCAGAAAAGTATTTGAAAGTTAAAGCCAATGACTAAGTGATCTTTTGTCGTCCTTATTACCATTCGGCTTACACATCTTATGGCCAGTAGTTTACAGGATCAAATATTATGATTTCTAAGGTTTTGATAAAAAATTCATTATTAGCCAAGTATCACAGTGTCTCTGTGAAGCAAGTTATAAACATATTAAAGTGAATTCCTCATAACCCAAAAACTTTATTTTGCCGTGGGGGAAACTGAGGCTGGTGTAGGTAAAAGGGCTTCTTACTCCTGTCATCAGCAGATATGCAGATGAAAGAAATGTCAGGTGGAGTCACCATCTAGTCCCGGCCCCCCCGACCCCGGCTCATAATATCCCTGGGTGTACCCCTGAAATACACACATTGTGAAGGCGGCTCACTGAGGCAAACCTCTCACAAAATTATTTTAAATTTGATGTTTTATGGTGTATATATCTTTGGCACATTTTCATGGGACTAGAAATGAGTTTATATGCTAACGAAGAAGACCGGAGTTGGTTGGATCTTGTTGGAAAGAGCCTAGGGAAGTATTTAAAGACTATCCCAGTCTTGGGCAGGTGCGATGGCTCACGCCTGTAATCCCAGCACTTTGGGAGGCCAAGGTGGGAGCATCATTTGAGGTGAGGAGTTTGAGAACAGCCTGGCCAATGTGGTGAAAGCCTGTCCCTACTAAAAGTACAAAAAAAAAGCTGGGCATGGTGGCAGGTGTCTGTAATCCCAGCTACTCGGGAGTCTGAGACACGAGAATTGCTTAAACTTGGGAGGCAGAGGTTGCGGTGAGCTGATATCGCCCTACTGCACTCTAGCCTGGGTGATAGAGTACAAGTCTCAAGAAAACGGAACAAATAAAATAAATCCCAGTCTTGTAGAGTGAGGGGTGAATGGAGGCTGTTTTTGGGTTTTTGTCTGTTTGGTCCAAAGGTTTGGTATTCGTCTCGAATATACTGATATGTGTGTGTGACAAAGGGCAGGACAGTGGTTGGGTATCTCATCGGGTCTAGTTTTTCCACAGGACACCCTGTAAAATTAGGCTGCTTCTTGATTTCTTCCACTTTGAGACAAAGCCATAATTTGTTACTTCTGGGATGGCTGTTTTAGGGAACCATACTCTAGAATAGAAGGTTTTAGTGCTTTGAGCATTAGAAAGCTTCAAGGCAGGCCGGGCGCGGTGGCTCAAGCCTGTAATCCCAGCACTTTGGGAGGCCGAGGCGGGTGGATCACGAGGTCAGGAGATCGAGACCATCCTGGTCAGCATGGTGACACCCTGTCTCTACTAAAAATACAAAAAATTAGCTGGGCATGGTGGCGCGTGCCTGTAATCCCAGCTACTCAGGAGGCTGAGGCAGGAGAATTGCCTGAATCCAGGAGGTGGAGGTTGCAGTGAGCCGAGATCGCGCCATTGCACTCCAGCCTGGGTAACAAGAGCGAAATTCCGTCTCCAAAAAAAAAAAAAAAAGAAAGAAAAGAAAGCTTCAAGGCAGTAGAAAAATCAGACCCTGAGAAAGTTAATTTGTTATCCATAAAATGGTGACAATAATACTTATCTATATGGTAAGTATTTGTGTTAATGTGTATGTAGCACCTAAGAGACACTCAGTGATACTGTTTCATTTACTGGTATAGGTGTATGAGACAGCAAAACTCCTCTGTCTCTTATGCCCTGCAAATAGCAATGACTATCTATGTATTTGAGTGGAAGCCTTATAGAAAAAAAAACCTCCCTCTCTCCCTTTGTCCTTTTCCCTCTCTAGCTATATATAATTTATGTAATTGTGTAATACAAACATATGAATTATGGGTATATAATTTATATATTTATATATATAATGTATTTATTTTCACATTATTATCACTGTAGATGAATCAACTTTTTTCTCTTCTCCTCTCTTGCCCTCTTTTTTTTTTTTTTTTTAAAGAAAAACATTTAGCTGGTGCAGTGACACATGCTTGTAATCATAGCTATTGAGGAGGCTGGGGTGGGAAGATCGTTCGAGTCCAGGAGTTTGAGACCAGCCTGGGAAACCTAACAAGAGCCTATCTAAAACAAACAAACAAAAAACCCCAGAAAAGAAAAGCATTTCAATTATTTAACATTTTCTAATTGCAAAAGAATTCTTTCCTGTCTCCAAGTTTGGTTTACTTTTTACTCACGAAGTGCCTGGAGATTAGTTATTAATTAATAATTGAATGTACGAGTAAGTGTCATCTACCAAATATGTGTATTATGTAGTTATTTGAATTAATTAGTCTTTGTTAGTGCTCCAAAATGACCCCTTTTCAAGTGTCTTTATCAGAAATTTGATAAATCAGAACTTTTCTGTCTTTTCATAAACAAGAGAGGCGACTTAGAATGACACACACTCCAGAGTGGGGCTTCTGCCTCTCCCCTGTGGTACCACTTTGTGAGTAATGCTTACCCCAGAGAGTTGCAGAAAATGAGCCTGCTGAGTGCCAGGCTTTCTCATTCATTAGGTTCCACTCCAGTCCCTTCAAGTTCAACAGCATCTCAGAACATTCTAGTAGGCTTGCTAACTGCTAGTGAAAGATTGATCCTCTCATCTAAAGCTTTTAAAATTTTAAAATTGGCCAGGTGCAGTGGCTCACACCTGTAAATCCCAGCAATTTGGGAGGCCGAGGAGGGCAGATCACCTGAGGTCAGGAGTTCAAGACCGGCCTGGTCAACATGGTGAAATCCCATCTCTACTAAAAATACAAAAAAATTAGCTGGGTGTGGTGGCACGCACCTGTAATCCCAGCTACTTGGGAGGCCGAGGTAGGAGAATTGCTTGAACCTGGGAAGCAAAGGTTGCAGTGAGCCGAGAGTGCACCACTGCACTCCAGCTGGGACGACAGAGCAAGACTCTATCTCAAAGAAAAAAAAAATCTTGGGATGAAAGGCTGTATTGAGAATAAAAGGGACTATGATATTTGGCTGATGGTTTTGGAAACTGTACTGTGATTGCGTATCTGTTTCCTCTGCCAGACAGCTTATGGCTGAGTTTAAGATTCTCAAGAAAGAGTCCTTGAAAAAAAAAAAAAAAAGTAACTCTGGTTGCAGTTACTATAATAATTAAATGGAAACTGTATGTTTAAATTGCTATTAGAATAGGAAATTAAATTACACAAAAAGTGTTACAGATTTGGACAAGTTTTCATACTGTTAATAAACCTTTGCATAATTCATTTACTTGTAGGCTATGACAAAATAGCATAAATAACTTCATTTGTAGGGCTGTGAATTTTTCTGTTCCTAATTGGGTGATGGCTAAAACCATTTAAATGCTTCTGGATGACTGAATATATAAATGTTTAAAATGAACAGTCATCATAGTTTTCTAGGCAGATTTGTTTAATATTACTACATTTACTTTCAGACACAAGCATAGTACAGATGTTGCTTAAAGATTACACTCAATATGGTATGAGCTTGATATGATTTTTAAGAAAAAGATTTAACTGTCTGCTCTTGAAGGAAGCATTCTGATACTTATTAAACAGACACTATACATCAGGCACTGAACTAGTCACTTGCTAAGCCTTGCCATTACTTCCTCATGCGAGACCTAAAGGCAAGTATGTTACCTCCACTCAAATAATGAGGAAAACTGAGGCTTAGAGAAATTGAGAGTTAGTTAGCCCGTGGTCCCTTGTGTTCAGTGGCACAGCAGTAGCTCTGAGTCATGTATTTGGAGTTTCTAAAACTTGCATTCTTTCCACTACCTGCAGCCCTCACACCATATACTCTCAGGTATGTTTAGCACCTGAGCATCTGAGAGCCACGGTTGCCTTAGTAAGAGGAAGTTTCTTTATCTTTTCTTTTGGTTAGAGATAGGGTCTCATTCTGTTGCCCAGGCTGGAGTACAGTGGTGTGATCACAGCTCACTGCAGTCTCGGACTCTTGGGCTCAAGTGGTCCTCCTGTATCTGTTGAAATTCACTCGGAGTGGCTGGCAAAAAATTAGGAAAATATTGGGGAAAGCTATAGATTACAGTCTCACACCTTTTGGAAGGCCGAAAGGTTTTATTGGGACAGGCTGAAGGAAGCCAGTTCATTAAGTTGGCATAGGAAAAAGGTAGGGATGATAAGAGGTTTTCCCAGTTGTCTGTTTACCCCCCATTCCTTTGTTCCTACTCTAATTTGTTTGCTCATGTAAACTTTGTGCTGATGGTCCTCTGAGTGGGAGGTCAAAGGGGGCCAATTACCCGTTAATGGTCTTTACTCTGGGCGCTCCCAGAACCAAAAGCTTTTATCATTCATAACCATGTGAGTTATCCACAAGCATGTTGACTTACAACCTCTTTTATGAAATTTAAACTGAAAAAAATGTGAGGATCCAGAGGGAGTCTTGGTCTGTTAGCTGCATTCCCCCTTTGACAGCAGCTGACGACCGTTCCCAGTCTACCTGAATCACTGTAATGGGTGTGAGAGTGCATTTATGCATCCATCATTGAGTTAGGGTCTGCAGGACAGACCTCCGCAGGTGGTGACCCTAATGTGACTGAGGTCCCATGTGTCAGACTCTGGAGTAGTTGGGGCTACAGGCATGCACCACCACACCAGGCTACTTTTCAATTTCAGAGATGGCGGGGATCTTGCTACATTGCTTAGGCTGGCCTCAAACTCCTGACTCAAGTAATCCTGCCACCACTGCCTCCTAAGTAGCTGGGACTACCGTGCCTGGCAAGAGGGAGTCTCTTGGTGTAGCAGTGGCCAAGCAGTAGCTAAGTATCAGCACAGCTGTTCCTTGCAGTAGCCTTCACTGTAGTGGCTGCCATGTGGCTCCCCAGGAGCTGTACTGGGCCAGTGATGAGAGCCATCAAAACTCAACCTCACTTATGTGTAGGAGCCCACTTTGGGCAGCCACAGGGTCTTTATTGTGAGGGGCACATGGGGACTAGAGATAACCATGGAAGGTGTGATCAGCCTGGCTGCCTCCTTGTAGGAGTAGGGCTCATTAGCTGCACAGCTCCCTCGGGAGCAAGTGGGTACATGTGGTCCTGAGCCTCTTGAGTCTGTGTGTTGTTCTGGATTTGCAATTCTTAGAGACCATGGGGGTCACCAACAACTCATTAACACTAGAATATCTGCAAGCACAGTGTACAGCTGCTTGTAGTAGGATGATGTCTGTATACCCATAGTAACGATTTGTTAAAGTATTTGTAGATTAATTGATCACTCTGGGGGCAGTCACCATGTCTCATCCAACAGAGACTGGGCGATTCTGCAGAAAGGTGCGGGAGTGGGAGGATGGTTAAGGCAGTGGATTTACAGTGGTTTTGGAGGCAGCTGCTCTGCCCCTGACTGGCTACAGAACCTTACGCAAGATTTATCCTCTAAACTCCACTCACTCTTCTACACAGTAGCGTGGTAGCAGTGGCGTCTATCTCGCAGGGCTGGTGTGAGGACTGGGCAAATACTGTTTTATAGGGTACCTGGTACATAGCAAAAACCCAGTGATGGTTGGCTATTGTTTTTATCCTCTGTCCTCTCCTAGAGCCTTTGCCTCTGGGAAGGTACATTTGGAGTGACTGTATGAAGATGGGCAGTTACAGAACTGGGACAATGCATGCCCCTGCCCTGCTTACCAATAGTTAATGACATGTATTACTAGGAATCTTTCTGAGAGTTCATTAGCTGATAATAAGGGGATGCTATTTTGCCATTTAGGGAAATGATCGCCAATCTAAGTCAGCAATCGGATCTGGTGACAACTCATCTCCTCGGCCCCTGAAGAGGAAAGGGAAAAAAGAAGATGTAAATTCAGAGAAACTGACCAAAGGGAAACAAAATGTAAAGTTAAAGAATTCACAAGAAACCATTCCAAACAGTGGTAAGTGTGTTATTATTATCTTCAGGCTGTGATACAATTTTAATTCTTTTTTTTTTTTTTTTTTGAGACGGAGTTTCGCTCTTGTTACCCAGGCTGGAGTGCAATGGCGTGGTCTCGGCTCACTGCAACCTCCGCCTCCTGGGTTCAGGCAATTCTCCTGCCTCAGCCTCCTGAGTAGTTGGGATTACAGGCACGCGCCTCCATGCCAAGCTAATTTTTTGTACTTTTAGTAGAGACGGGGTTTCACCATGTTGATCAGAATGGTCTTGATCTCTTGACCTCGCGATCTACCTGCCTCGGCCTCCCAAAGTGCTGGGGTTACAGGCTTGAGCCACCGCGCCTGGCCTACAATTTTAATTCTTAAATAGATCCATTTGTTTCCCTGGGCCCCCAGAAGATATTCCTTATTGTCACCTATGATAATTTTCAAAGAAAATTGTATTTGTATCTGAGAGATGCTGTTGTTTTTATGCTTAGTTTTTTTTTTTTTTATATTATACTTTAGGTTCTGGGGTCCATGTGCAGATCTTGCAGGATTGTTACATAGGTATACACATGCCATGGTGATTTGCTGCCTCCATCCCCCCATTACCTACATTAGGTATTTCTCCTAATGTTATCCCTCCCCAATCTCCCCACCCGCTGCTATCCCTTCCCTAGACCCACACCCCCCAACAGACCGCAGTGTGTGTTCTCATTGTTCAACACCCACTTACGAGTGAGAACATGCAATGTTTAATTTTCTGTTCTTGTCAGTTTGCTGCGAATGATGGTTTCTAGATTCATCCATGTCCCTGCAAAGGACCTGAACTCATCCTGTTTTATGGCTGCATAGTATTCCATGGTGTATATGTGCCACATTTTCTTTATCCAGTCTATCCTTGATGGGCATTTCAGTTGGTTCCAAGTCTTTGCTGTTGTAAACAGTGTCGCAATGAACATACGTGTGCATGTGTCTTCATAATAGAACGATTTATAATCCTTTGGGTATATACCCAGTAATGGGATTACTGTGTCAAATGGTATTTCTATTTCTATATCTTTGAGAAATTGCCACACTGTCTTCCACAATGGTCAAACTAATTTACATTCCCACCAACAGTGTAAAAATATTCCTATTTCTCCACATCCTCTCCAGCATCTGGGGTCTTCAGATTTTTTAATGATCGTCATTCTAAGTGGTGTGAGATGCTATCTCAATGTGGTTTGATTTGCATTTCTCTAATGACCAGTGATGACGAGCTTCTTTTCATATGTTTATTAGCTGCATAAGTGTCTTCTTTTGTAAAGTGCCTGTTCATATCCCTCACCCTCATTGTGATGGGGTTGTTTATGCTTAGTTTTTATTTGTAATTAGATGTTGCGCCATGAGGACACTTGTTTTGAGAACAAATATATCTTGTTGGCATTATTTTGAAAGTATGCTTTTCTCATCCTCCGCTCACACTTATACTGCTTGATTTACATTTTTATGTGCAACTCCTGTGATACTGATTTCTCTTACTTGTTTCTCTGTAACCCTTGCCGGTATTCATTGTGATTTATTAGTCACAGATCATCTTTCCTGAAAAGTCATTTTGTTAATTACACTGATAACCAAGAGAATGCTAAACAGACATGAAATTTTGTCAGTAAGCAATAACATATTCAGCAAAACTAGATGTAGTTTCATCTTGCACTAGCAGGTGAGAGATGGTATAACATAAAATAAAAAACTGCATTAGTCCAAGATTTCATTGGTATGAGATAAAAGTATGGTAGACTAAGGAAGTATGAAATGAAAAATGTGAACTTTGATGTTAGGTTTTTGTGAAGAGGGGCGATTTTTGGTTTCATTCCAAGCATGTTCTCAGAGTGGAGCAACACTGGGGTGGGAATGGCTGGCTGGGAAGCAGACCGGTGGGAGGTGAAATGAATCCTGCTCCTCCCGCCTGAGATCCCCTTATAAACCCACCCGTGGGACAGCGAGGGATGCCAGGAAGAGGTTTGATGGGATCACGTTTCAGATTCATGGGCAGAGCCCTGTGTTCCACCTGGGAGCTCCAAATTATTTCAAATTCGAGATGTAGAGTTACCTTACAATTAGAGCTAATATGAACTTCACAACTGAGGAGACAGTTTGAACTCCTGTGAGGGTTTAGAGGAAGCCGCGCAAATGATTAAAGTCAGAACAACGATGGGGGTGGGACTAGGTTAAAAGAACAGGCGAAATGGGTGAACCAGTTCCGCAGAGGAATGGAGGGTCTAAATCACCAAAGACCTAAACCACGGAGAGGAGCTGGAAGTCAGGAGTCCTAGATTCTCGTCCCAGTTCTGCCATTGACCTTGGGCAACTCATTTAACTTTATTTATTTAGTTATTTTTAGCTCCGTTATCTATCTGCAAAATGTGGGTTCTTGTTAAGACGTCTCTTTAAAGTTTTGATTATCTTTAAATTTGTACAGTTCTTTCCAGTGAGAGAAAACAGGGAGGCTAGGGTGAAATATAGTCAGCAAATATTTACTGAGGTCCAATTGTGTGCTAAGAACCAAAGAAAAGAAATTAGCCCTGAAGAACATACCTTACCTTGAGCACTAAAAATAAGAGAGGCTTTAAAAAAATTAATACATACTAGATTGGGAAGCCCGTAAAACCTTGCACTATGTCCTAGTAGTTTATTCTTTTTTTTTTTTTGAGACAGAGTTTCGCTCTTGTTACCCAGGCTGGAGTGCAATGGCGTGATCTCGGCTCACCGCAACCTCCGCCTCCTGGGTTCAGGCAATTCTCCTGCCTCAGCCTCCTGAGTAGCTGGGATGACAGGCACGCGCCACCATGCCCAGCTAACTTTTTGTATTTTTAGTAGAGACGGGGTTTCACCATGTTGACCAGGATGGTCTTGATCTCTTGACCTCGTGATCCACCCGCCTCGGCCTCCCAAAGTGCTGGGATTACAGGCTTGAGCCACCACACCCGGCCAGTTTATTCTTATTCCCAGCAACTGGCACAGGTCTCATAGATAGGAGGCACTTAATAAATGTTGAGTGAATGAATAATGGAAGTTTAAAAATTGTTGAGTCTGTAATACTTTAAAACACACTATGAAACAGGACCCATTTTAAACTTTTCCTGAATTATTTTTGATTAAAAGCCATTCCTAAAATGTTATTTGCTTCTTTTCTGTGAGGTTCTTGTTAGCCTATGGAAATCCCAATCCTTGCTTCCATGATGTTTTTTTAAAGTCTTTAAATTAAGTTGTTGTCCTTTGGAAGAAAGAGAACGATCGTCTTTTTGGGTTATCTCATTTGTAAAACCTTGGGAACACAAGAGGCTGTATTAACATAGTCCTTGTTCATAGGAAAGTAACCTTCGTTAAAAAGTTGAATTATTGGCAGGCACAGTGGCTCATGCCTGTAATCCCAGCATTTTGGGAGGCCAAGGCGGGTGTCGGATTGCTTGAGTGTGAGACCAGCTTGGGCAACATAGCCAAACTCTGTCACTACCAAAAAAAAAAAAGAAAAAAAAAATTAGTGGGGCATAGTGACATGTACCTGTAGTCCTAGCTACTTGGGAGGCTGAGGTGGGAGGCTCACTTGAGCCCAGAAGGTTGAGGCTGCAGTGAGCTATGACTGTGGCACTGCACTCCAGCCTGCATGACAGAATGAGACCCTGCCAAAAAAAAAAAAAAAAAAAAAAAGTTGAATTATTGGTCTTTTGCTTTTGTAGAAATTCACAAGTCGTTTTTAACAACATTTGTCTTGGTGGGCATGGAGATAAAAAAGAATGTTTAATACTGAAGCAAATATTTTAAAAAGAAGAGGTATAAGCCTTTAGCTATTCTTTTATGTTGCCCTTAGAGAAACCTGACATTGTTTTAGGTAATAGCCCATTTTAAGTCTCTGTTTTACAATGTGGTTTTCTAATGTGCAGATTATAGGTTTTTAAACTGCTGGATCTCATTGTTACATGAAACAACTGCTGGTGTCTTTTAAAGGAAGGTTTTGGGGAATGATTTTTTTTTCCCCCACTAATAGGCTTGTAGCAGTGATCTAGAAGCATTTTGTGTCTTTTGATTTGGATAGAAAGAAAATAGAACCTGGAAAATGAATCTAGGCTTTCAAAGACATTTTTTCCCCCCAGGAAAAATGAAAAAGAGTTTCATGCAGTTCACTAGATTAAACCATCACTTGATGACTTTAAGCATATTAGCTTAAGTCCATACTACTGAAAATTGAGCAATTTTTTTCTTAATGGATTTCCCTGCAAATGTCTTTGACTATAGAAAATTTCCTGATTAAAATATCAAAAGTCCCTCTTTCTTATTCTTTAATTCAGCCTTCATATTCATTTATTGTTAAAGTTGCTTTTTACTTTAATGCCGTGTATTTTAGTAATTAGAACCAAGTATGTGCTTTTGAATACTCATGTTTCAAGAGGGCTCCTATTCTTTAGAAAGGTAAAAGCGATAAGAATTGGAAGCAAAATTAAAGTGAAGGGTGTAAGAACTCATACTAATGTAAAAAATGCAAAAATTTGGTTTTAGAGATAAAATCTACATATCTTTTCCTACTTACAATGTACTTTTAGTCAGATATTAAATAAGCTGTTTAGTTTTATTTCAAAGTGATAAATTTTAGGGTTAGGCTGAGTGTCTATGATTGTTTTCTAGCATATGTTAACTTGTGCAAACGTTTGATCTAGTGTTCTTTACCTATATACTATTTTCATTTTAATTAGAAAAAAGAGACTTCATAGGTTAGCTTGATTTTTTAAAAAATTAAAACTGTAGTCACATATGTTTTCTTTTTTTTTAAACTCCTGATACTTACTCAGTTACCAAATGCTATATTCATGAGCAATGCTTATATCAGTCTGTAGATGGCAACCTGGGTGTATTTTGTTTCCTTTTTCCTTTTCTTTTTTTTTTTTTTGACTCTTTCTCTCTGTAACAGTAAAGCTTAATAATTCAAGCAGAGCAGTGACATATTTCTTCAGGGAAACAAATCCCATTTTCTTTTGGTAGCCAAGATGCAAAGTAGGATTGGTTGGTGATTGATGAAGTTGGGTGTGAAATGCATTTTTAGCATTGCATTTAAATACCAGCTTAACTGGCCAGCGCATGTTTCCTTACACTTTCCACTTGAGTTGCAGCGCCTTGAGACATGCTTTAGATGCTGGTAACTAGCTGCATTCTCCACTATAACCAAAACAGTAATGATAATTGTTTTGACCTAGCATTTTGGATGATTGATCATATCAACTGGTATTATTAATATTAGGTACATGAAAAAATGTAGTGCTTTTATAACTCTCGTAGAACACAAGAAGTATAGTGAATTTAGGTCTCTGTAGGAATATTGAGAAGGCTACAGAGAAAATAGCCTGGTCTCTTTGACTTACATTGTATTGATAATTATATTTTCAAGGCAAAGTATTAAAAAGGCAAAAATAAGAGTTGTATTCTTTTGATGGATGTGGCTCTCTTTCACTTTGCAGAGTGGGCATGCCTGTGTGCCCACCCATGGGCCAGTATTTTTCTTGATGCAAATCCTGGCTTATTCCCAGTGTGGTTCTGCGATAGTTCCCATGAAACTTGTGATTTTTAGACTCCTGATGACTGACTGGGAGCAGGTGCGGTGCTGGCAGAAGGATGTCTGAATATTATGACCTTGTTGGGTGACTGCCTTGAGCAGTCATGCTCTTGAATTTCTTAATAGCTACAACCTGCACATGGTTTGCCTGCATCGCCCCAGGCATGAAGCGTTACTGCAATTCATCCTCAGAGTTATGAGGCATTGAAACTTGAGCTTCTTTGGTTCAGCCATGAACCAGCCCAGGCACTTGCATGGTTCCCAGGCACAAGAGACTCTGAAGACAAACCGGAAGCACACTGGGAAAATGTGCGCTCCCACGCGTCACCTCCTAAGGGGTATCAAGTACAGGAAGTGAGTATGTAAGAAGGCACCAATGTGACATCACTAAGTGATGCACTGGTTTTGTTTAATAAGCTAAGGTAAGATTTATGATTCTTTGGTATCCCTTGCCACCACATTCACCCTATAACAGGGAAATGCAGGTTTTATTTTTTTTCTTAATTTGTGTAAATTTAAGAGAAACAAGTGCAATTTTGTTACATGGATATATTTTGTCATGGTCAAGTCTGAATAATGTAAATTGTCCATATAGCTTGAATAATATAAATTGTCCCTGTAAAGTAATTTCTTATTCCTCTTCCTGCTCCCACCCTTCTGAGTCTCCATTGTCTATCATTCTATCCTCTATGTCTATGTGTACACCTTCTTTAGCTCCCACTAATATGTGAGAACATTTGCCATTTGACTTTACATTTCTGAGTTATTTCTGTGAGGATAATGACTTCCAGTCTCATCCACATTGCTGCAAAAGACATGACTTCATTATTTTGGCTGAATAGTATTTTATTGTGTATGTTTATAGCTGTATCTATGTATGTGTATATCTATACATATACACACACAATATGTGTGTGTGTGTGTGTATGTGTCTGCATACACACCACATTTTCTTTTTCCAGTTATGCATTGATGGATACTTAGGTCGATTCCGTATCTTTGCTATTGTGAATAGTGCTGATAAATATCCAAGCACAGGTGTCTTTTTGGTATAATGATTTGTTTTCCTTTGAGTGGATATCCAGTAATGAAATTGTTGGATAGAATGAAAGTTCTGTTTTCAGTTCCTAGAGGAATCTCCATGCTGTTTTCTGTAGAGACTGTACTAATGTACATTCCTACCTGCAGTGTGTTCGTGTTCCCCTTTCTCTGCATCCTCACTAACATCTGTGCTTTTTGACTTTTTCAGAATAGTCATTCTGACTGGTGTATGTTGGTATCACTGTGGTTTTAATTTGCATTTCTCTGATGATTAGTGATGATGTTGAGCATTTTTCAAATGCTTCTTGGCCATTTGTATGTCTTCTTTTGAAAAATGTCTGTTTATGTTATTTGCCCACTTTTTAATGCAGCTCTTTTTATTGTTGTGGAGCTCTTTAAATTCCTTGTAAATTCTGGAACGAATGATGGGGAAATACAGGTTTTCTGCCCCTTGGTGGATCACAACTTCCCATCTCTGTGGCAATGTGTATTGTGGGATATAGGGGTCAGATTTTATTACATCAAGTACTAGTATGATGAAAATTCTTAAGATCAGCGTTTTTTCCACCTTGATGATCCACTTATTGGAATGATAGATTGTACAACCAATTCCTAGGACAGTGAGAGGTCTTAGTAATTTTCTTGAGGTTTATTGTGAATTCAGATTCTATTAATAAAAGTTAGTTTCTAAATGTGTACTTTGCTATCTGTGTTAGTACTGAGAGACTAAAAAATTAAAAGCTGGCTGAATACTAGGAAGATATATGGCTCAATTTGAGTGGAATAACATACTAGACATTTTTAGAAAAGGATTCTCTTCGTGTCCTGTCCTCTTAAACACTTTGCTCACTGTAAAGAGAGGTGCCAGGAGAGAAGCATCTTTTACAGAGGATATACAGTTGAGACCTCTGCAGTAAATTCTTTTGGGGGTTATTTTTTTCATGTAGCCCAGGGTTGAGTGTGAAGATGCTTTTTGTTTTCAAAAGGAAAAGTTTGTGAGGTGTTGAATTACAGAGATATTTTTAAACCTTTGGAAGATTTCATTCCAGAAATTCATTTTCAGTAGGTATTTTGATACTCAGATCGCATTTTCCTGCAAAGACCCCATAAAATTCTCTGTAAGCCGTAATTCACCTTGATTATCGCATTGTGCTGCCGATGCTATGTAGGTTGCCCACTGTGTGCAATGGCGTTTCTAGTGGGAAAACAAATGAGGAGTCCCACTTCAGAATGCCGAGAACTCATGGGACCCTGCTGCCGTAGGGTGCAGAGCTGGGAGTAATCCTCGGTGGGATTACTGGTGGAGGCCAGAGCCTACGGGTCAGGGATCCAACTGGGTCTGAGTCTGAGAGGAACGCAGAGGTGGAGGAGCCAGACCTGGAGTTACTAGGGTGGGGACATAGGTTTTCCTGTGTGATCCTTGGCAGGAGGATTAGCTGGGCATTGTCCATCTTTATTTTTTCCCCAGCTCTGGAGTTTGGCTTGCCTGCCTCCCTTTTCATAGATGCTACCCATTACTTCTAAGCAGGGCCTTTTTCCTTCTTGCCATACCAGGAACTCCAACAAGGTTACAGCCTTTCCTTAATTTTGCTGCCTCCAAAGTCAGGTTGAAACTCTTTTTTTGAGGGGGTGGCGTGGAGGTGCAGGGTCTCATTCTGTCACCCAGGCTGGAGTGCAGTGGCACCATCTCGGGTCACTGCAGCCTCGACCTCCTGGGCTCAGGTGATCCTCCCACCTCAGCCTACCAAGTATTTGGGACTACAGGCAGGTACCACCACACTGGGCTAATTTTTGTATTTTTGTAGATATGGGGTTTCTCCATGTTGCCCAGGCTGGTCTCAAACTCCTAAGCTCAAGTGATCTGCCCGCCTTGGCCTCCCAAAGTGCTGGGAATACAGGTGTGAACCACTGCACCCTGCTAGGTGTGAACCTTTCTGTAGCTTACTGCAGATAAAATATCTATCCATCCCAATGGTGAGTTTCTGGCATACCAAAGACTGAAGCATGATTTACCTGCTTTTCTGAAAGAAGCTGAAATTGGATCACTCTGAGCATTTCATCCTGGAATCTGAGGAAGGGCCCACATGGAGGCTTGGTTAGGGAAGTGTCTAATGTCGCGAATGTTGGTGAGATGCCTATCATAGAGGGTGACAGGGTGGAGGGAGGAGGAAGGCATAACCATGGGGTTTATTACCCTTTCTCCCTCTTCAACTCCCTGTTTCCCCTGCCAGGCCTGGGGTGTCATAAAACCTGGAAAGGGCCTGGTCCTTTAGAGTACAGCAGATCCTGGACCACAGGTCACATGTAAAGGACACAGATAAACATTCAGCAGAGTGTTCTGCACAGAGTAGTCAGCACAGGGTCAGTGTCTGCTGATGTGTATGTGCATGTAGGTCAGTTATACCTGTATTGCGACAATTGAAATTGAGGGCCACGGACTGTAAGCGTTGAGTAGGCTAATTATCGGTAACTGCCAATACCCAGGCTTTGGAACATCTTCATAGTGCGTTTTCATCTGATATTTTATAAGCTTCATTTACAAATGCTTAGAATGGATAAACAACATTTTCCTAGTTTAGTGAATGAGGGGGAAAAGAGGAGAAACCAGTTTACCTAGAGTCAAAGAATCTATCAGTGGTTAGTGATTTCTGGAAATTGCCAGACTGACACATAGCTGCTGGTGAGGAGATGAATGTGACTGCTTGTAAGGGGAGGTGGGGGGACAAGTGAGGGAAGCCCTCATGTGTATGTGTTGTGACCTGCCTTCTTTTATTGATAAAAATGTTGATGTGTCAGAGGCTGGGCGTAATTGTGGTTCATGCCTGTAATCCCAGCACTTTGGGTGGCTGAGGTGGGCGGATCATGGGGTCAGGAGTTTCAGACCAACCTGTCCAACATGGTGAAACCCCATCTCTACTAAAAGTACAAAAATTAGCAATGTGTGGTAGTGCATGCTTGTGATACCAGTTTATTCAGCTGAGGCAGGAAAATCACTTGGACCTAGGAGGTGGAGATTGCGGTGAGCCAAGATCACACCACTGCACTCTAGCCTGGGTGAGAGAGCAGGACTCTGTCTCAAAAAAAAAAAAAAAAAAAAGTTGTTGTATCATGGGAGACTCTGAAGCTTAGCCGGGAGATTTTGGGGAGTTCCTGTTTGTCTCCTCTTCCACTCTCCAGTATTTCATATTAAGTTTTTAAATGGGGGTGATTGATTTGTGTCCCTTCTGTTTTGCAGGTGGTAGGAGTTAGTCATTACTAACAGGGAGTTTTTCTCTTTAGTAGTCTGATATAATAATGGGTCTTCTCTACTTTCATACATACTAGCTGGGGACTCAGTCTGCTTTTAGCATTTATACCCTCTTTTCCAGGGTTTGGGGACCTTGAAGAAGGTAGATATTTTTGGGAGCTGACCTCTAGTTTATTTAACAAATGACCAAATTCTTTTTTTTTTTTTTGAGACAGAGTATCACTCTGTCACCAGGCTGGAGTACAGTGGTGTGATCTCAGCTCACTGTGACTTCTGCCTCGCAGGTTCAAGCGATTCTCCTGCCTCGGCCTCCTGAGTAGCTGGGACTACAGGCATGAGCCACCATGCCTGGCTAATTTTTGTAGTTTTAGTAGAGATGGGTTTCACCATCTTGGCCAGGATGGTCTCGGTATCTTGACCTCATGATCCATCCCCCTCAGCCTCTCAAAGTGCCGGGATTACAGGTATGAGCCACTGCACCTGGCCTCAAATCCTGTTTTTTAGAACAGTTGCTTAAACATTCTAGGACTTGAGCTCTGCAACCCAAGCCTTTCTCTGTGTCTGAATTTCCTTCCCCATGTTTCATGACTTTCTAGACTTATGAGCCCCATCCCCCTTTCCTAGGTTCTCACTTTCATTTTTCAGTGAACCTTTATTGAGTCCCTACCATGTATCCCACCCATTGCTAATCACCAGAGTATTTCATTTTCTCTCCTTTGTTCTAGCTGCTCAGCACTTACACATTTTCTTCCAACAGTCATGATTATCTTTATCAGTAGTTTCCTTGGTTAAGTAGATGCAATTTACCTTTTCCATTTCAATGGCCAGACTTCATTCACTATCCGTAAATGTCAAATTATATTGCAAGGATTGACATTTTTTTTCCTTCTGGGTATTGAGTCATTTGTTAGACCTCTGTATTAACTTTGTCCTTATAGAAAGTACCACCACACTACTAGAGAACATAGGCCATTTCTGCTTAAATGTAGTTAGTCCAGTGTCTGTGACAATTACTAAATACTGCCTGGCACTACGAGACAGGGAAGGAGTATTTCCCCATTTACGTACTACCCTGGCACTTCTTGGTAGACTGTGGCCTCTTTTGTATGTGAACTCTATTTTTATTCTTCTCTGTTGCCCTAGTTGTTTTCAAAATAAGATATAATCTTTGTTGCAAATCACTGTGCAATGTGCTATCACAATGGAGATAAAGATGAAGATAAAATATCTATAAAATACCTTTGAGCTTTGTAGGTTTAAAGCTACACATTTATTCTTATTTTATACAATTAGAGATAATTCCAAATGGTTTCTGTGAAATTGGGCAAGATTTTATTTCCTTTAAATTTACATAAAGTGGCCCAGTGCAGTGGCTCATGCCTGTAATCCCATCACTGTGGGAGGCCAAGGTGGGCAGATCACCTGAGGTCAGGAGTTCAAGACCAGCCTGGCCAACATGGTGAAACCCCATCTCTACTAAAAATACAAAAATTAACCAGGTGTGGTGGCATGCGCCTGTAGTCCCAGCTACTTAGGAGGCGAAGGCAGAAGAATCGCTTGAATCCTGAAGGTGGAGGTTGCAGTGAGCTGAGATTGCACCACTGTCCTCCAGCCTGGGCAATAAGAGCTTCTGGATGTCGTTAAGCTGAAGGTCCTTACCCAGGGAGTTTACTGTTATTTCCTAAATTGAGTTCCAAGGAGCAGTAGTTTCGCGTATTTTTTTTTTTTTTTTTTTTGATATTTTGAGACAGAGTCTCGCTCTCTAACCCACGCTGGAGTGCAGTGGCATGATCTCAGCTCACTGCATCCTGCATCTCCTGGATTCAAGTGATTCTTGTGCCTCACCTTCTGGGTAGCTGGGATTTCAGGTGCGCACCATCACACCCAGCGAATTTTTATATTTTTAGTAGAGATGGGGTTTCACCATGTTGGCCAGGCTGGTCTTGAACTTCTGACCTCAGTTTATCCACCTGCCTCAGCTTCCCAAAGCGATAGAATTATAGGCGTGAGCCACCACACCCAGCCAATTTCGTGCACCCTTAACATATACTTCTGGTACTGAGTTTTATGTTCAAGTACAAATTTGGGAAATGTTGGATGGTGCAACGTTAAGCCATTTTCTCTGCTATAGAATTTCTCAGAGGCTTTTATGTGGAAATATTCCATGCTTTCTCTTGCTTTGGATCCCTGCTATTAAGGAGCATCTCGTGGGATTATTGTTCTTTAGAGCACAGCTTGAGAAGCACTGGGGTACTCAAATAGGCAGAGTGCTTCCACACATTACCTGATCACTGCAGGGCTTGCGGAATCTGATGATAATTAAGTGAGACATGTTTTTGTATGATTCTGATCAGATCAGTAGTTAGCATGAACAGTGGACATTTTCTGGGTGCTTACTCTGTGCCAGGGACTAGACTGGGCACTTTAAGTATACAGTGCAAGGGTTCCCCTGTGGAGTGCTCAGACCTTTGGTTCCAGTCTGCAAAGGTTGCTCTCTTGGCTTGTGGCACAGATGTTATCTTATATTTTCTTTCACTGTCACCATGAGAATACCTTTTGTGTCTTTTCTGTGTAGATTCCATTTCTAGGGGCTTTTATATACTTATTTCTTGGTTGACTCCATTTTGGCAGAATATATCCTCTAGTAATTTCTAGAGAATGACTCGAGAAATGGTCATTATTTTTTGAGACCTAGCAAGTCTGAAAATGTTTTCATTATACTCTCACATTTACTTTTTAGTTTGGATGGACATAGAATCTCTGTTTTTGTTTTGTTTTTTAATTTTTATGGGCACATAGTAGGTATATATATTTACGGGATACATGAGATATTTTGATGCAGGCATATAACTCATAATAATCACATTAGAGTACATGGGGTAGCTGTTACCTCAAGCATTTATCATTTCTTTGTGTAGCATACACTCTAATCATACCCTTTTAGTTATTTAATAACATACAGTAAATTACTGTTGACTGTAATCACCCTGTTGTGTTTTCAAACATAAGCTGTAATTCATTGTATCTAACTACATTAACCATCTCCACTCTCACCCTCACTATCCTTCCCAGCCCGGTAACCACCATTCTGTTCTGTTCTTCATGACTTTGTTTTACTCTTCAATGTGTTCTTGGCATCTTTGTCAAGAATGAGTTTATTGTAGATGTATGGATTTATTTCTGGGTTCTCTAATCTGTTGCGTTGGTCTATGCGTCTGTCTTTAGCCAGTACTATGCTGTGGTGGTTAGGAAGTATTATTTGAAGTTGATGTGATTCCTCCAGTTTGGTTCTGTTTGCTCAGGATGGCTTTGGCTATTCTGCGTCTTTTGTGGTTCCATATAAATGTTAGAATTATTTTTCCTGTTTCTGTGAAGAATGTCATTGGTATTTTGATAGGAATTACATTGCATCTGCAGATTGCTTTGGGTAGTATGGACATTTTAACAATATTGATTATTCTAATCCATGAATATGGAATATCTTTCCCTTTTTGTGTCCTCTTCAATTTCTCGAATCTATGTTTTACAGGTTTTATTGTAGAGATCTTTCCCTTCTTTGGTTAGGTTTTTTCGTAAGTATCTTATTTTATTTTCTCTGATTTTAATTATTTGGGTCTCCTTTCTCTTTTTTTTTTGTTAGTCTGGGTAAAGAGTCATCAATTTTATTTTTTTGACTTTTAATTTCATTGATCTTTTGTGTTTTTTGTTTCAATTTCATTTATTTCTGCCCTGTTCTTATTTCTTTTCTTCAATTAGTTTTGAATTTGGTTTGCTTGTGCTTTTCTAGTTCTTCAAGATACATCATTATGGTATTTATTTGAAATTTCTTTTTTACTTTTTTGGTGTAGGCACGTATAGCTATGAGCTTTCCTCAGTATTGCTTTCGCTTATCCCATTCATTTTGTTATGCTGCGTTTTCGTTTTCATTTGCTTCCAGAAATTCCTTCATTTTCTTCTTAATTTACCCATTGACATACTGGTCATTTAGGAGTGTATTATTTAGTTTCCAAAGTTATACAGTTTACTTTGAAACTACAACTTTCCAAATACTTATACAGTTTCCAAAGTTCTTCTCGTTACTGATTCCTAGTTTTATTTCATTGTCAGAGAAGATACTTCATAAGATTTCATTTTTTTTTGGAGTTTTTTTTTTAGGACTTGTTTTGTGACCTAACATATCATCTATCCTTGAGAATGATCCATTTGGTGAGGAGAAGAATGTGTGTTCTGCAGCTGTTGTATGAAGTGGTTCATATATATCTATTAGGTTCATTTAGTCTATTGTGCATGTAAGTCCAACATTTCTTTGTTGATTTTCTGTCTGGATGACATGTCCAATAAAGAAAGTGGGGATGTTGAAGTCTCTACCTATTATTGTATTGGGGTCTATTTCTCTCTTTAAAAAATACTTGCTTTATATATCTGGGTGCTGCAGTATTGGCTGTGTATGTCTTTTCAATTCTTTTATCCTCTTGCTGAGTCAACTCCTTTATTATTATATAATGACCTTCTCCATTTCTTTTTATAGTTTTTTTTCTCTTTTCTGTAGAGATGAGGTTTTGCCATGTTGCCCAGGCTGGCTAAAGTGATCTTCCCACCTTGGCTTCCAAAAATGCTGGGATTACAGGTGTGAGCCATCACACTTGACCTCTCTTTAGAGTTTTTGCCTTTAATTCTATTTTGTCTGATGTAAATATAGCTATTTTTGCTATGTTATGGTTTCCATCTGCATGGAATATACTTTTGTATCCCTTTATTTTCAGTTTGTGTGTGTCTTTTATAGGTGAAATGTGTTTCTTATAGGCAACAGATTGTTGGGTCTTTTTTTAAAAAAAAGAAAACCACATCAATTTAACCACTCTTTATTGATAGTAGAGTTTAGTCTGTTTACATTTAATCTTATTGACAAGTAAAGGCTTACTCTTTCCATTTTGTTGTTTTCTGGTTGTTTTGTGGTCTTCTCTTCCGTTTTCTTCTGTCTTCCTTTTAGTGAAGATGATCTTCTCTGGTGGTATGTTTTAGTTTATTGCTTTTTTGTTTTTTGTGTATGTGTTGAAGGTTTTTTTGACTTGAGGTTCCCATGAGGCTTGCAAACACTATCTTATAAAACCAATTATTTTAAACAAACAACTTAGCACTAATTGCAAAAACTAACAAGGAAAGGGAAAATTAATAAAAACTCTACAGTTTAACCTCATCCTCCTCACTTTTAATCATATTATTATTTCTATTTATAGCTTGTTATCCTGTTTATGTCTTGAAAAGTTTTTGTAGTTATTTTTGATAGGTTCACCTTTTATTATTTCAACTGAAGACGTTACCAGTTTACACATCGCAATTACAGTGGTATAATATTCTGTGTTTACATACTTACTATTAGCAGTGAGTTTTGCAGCTTCAGATGATTTCTCAGTGCTCATTAATGTCCTTTGCTTTTTGATCGAAGAACTTCCTTTAGCATTTCTTGTAAGATGGATCTGGTATTGATAAAATCCCTCAACTTTTGTCCGGGAAAGTAGTTCTCCTCCATGTTTGAAGGATACTTTTGCTGGATATAGTTTTCTAGGATAAAATTATTTTTATTTATTTATTTATTTATTTATTTATTTATTTATTTATTTTGGAGATAGTCTCACTCTGTCACCCAGGCTGGAGTGTGTGTGTGTGTTTTTTTTTTTTTTCCTTCAGCACTTCAAGTATGTCATGCCCCTCTCTCTTGGCCTGCCAGGCTGCCAGTGAGAAGTTTGCTACCCGCTGTATTTCAGCTGCTTTGTATGCTGTTTCTTTTCTCTTGCTGCTTTTAGGACATTTTCTTTATCCTTGGGCTTTGGGAGTTTTAATATTAAATATCTCGAGGTCGTCTTATTGGGTTGAAACTGCTTGGTGTTCTATAACCCTCTTGGACTTGAATATTGATATGTTTCTCTACATTTGGGAAGTTCTCTGTTACTAGTCTTTGAGTAAACTTTTTACTCACGTTTCCCTCTCTACTTCTTCCTGAAGGTCAATAACTCTGAGATTTGCCCTTTAGCAGCTGTTGTCTAGCTCTTGTAAGTTTGCTTCATTCTTTTAAAATTCCTTTTTGTTTTATCTCCTCTCAGTGTATATTTTCAAATAACTTGTCTTCTAGCTAATTTTATTTTTCCGCTTGATCAATTCTTCTGTTGAGCGACTTTGATGCATTCTTCTGTATGTCAAATGAATTTTTCAGCTCTAGAATTGCTGTTTTATTAAAACAAACAACTTCAATCTTACTAAATTTATCTGATGGAATTCTGACTTCCTCCTCTGTTATCTTGAATTTCACTGAGTTTGTTCAAAACAGCTGTTTTGAATTCTCTGAAAGATCATATGTCTGTATCACTCTGGAATTGTCTTTGGTGCCTTATTTAGTTCGTTTGGTGTGGTCACATTTTCCTGGATGGTCTTGATTTTTTGGATGTTTATTGATGTCTGGGCATTGAACTGTTAGATATTTGGTGGAGTCTTCACAGTTTTGGCTTGTTTGTACCCATCTTTCTTGAGAAGCCTTTCTAGGTATTCAAATGGTATTGCATGTTATAATCTAAGTCTTTGGTCACTGCAGTTGTATCTGCATTGGGGGGCACCTCAAGCCCAATAATGCTGTGACTCTTGCAGAGTCATAGAAGTACTGCGTTGGTGATCTGGGGTAAGATCCAAGAGAACTCCCTGGATTACCAGGCAGGGAGTCTTTTTCCCTTCTCTTACTTTCCTGCAAACAAATGGAGTCTCTCTTCATACTGAGCTGCCTGGATCCTGGGGGAGGGGTGACACAAGAGCCCGTGTGGCCACCACCACTGGGACTGCACTGGATCAGACCTAAAGCCAGTACAGCATTGGGTCTTGCCTAAGGCCCACAGTGACCACTGCCTGGCTACTACCAATGTTCACCCAGACCCCGGGGCTCTTCAGTCAGCAGGTGGTGAATCCAGCCAGAACCATGTCCTTCCCTTCAAGGCGATAAGCTCCTCTCCCTGCTGGCCCAGAGTGGGTTTTCTTCTGGCCCAGGGTGTGTCCGGAAATGTCATCTGGGAGCTAGGGGCTGGAATGAGTGCATCAGGGCTCTGCCTGGTATCCTGTCCTGCTGCAGCTGACTTGGTTGACAAGTTGCAAGACAAAGTAGTCTTTACTCCCCTGCCTCCTCTCCTCTAGCAGAAAGGAGGAATCTCTCCAAAAGCTGTGAGCTGCACTGCTTGGGGCTGGGGGAGAGGTGTCACAAGCACTCCCTTAGCCACCTGGCTGGTGTCTCACTAGGTTGTGTGCACCCCAAGTCCACTGGCTCCAAAGCCAGCGTAGCACCAGGGCTTTCCTGGGAGTTGCAGCCTTGGTGGCCTGGAGTGCCTTTCAAATGTATCTAAGTTTATGAGGTTTATTTAAGCACTCTAGTGCTTTAGCCCTCAGCTATGGGGCTAGTTTGAACTCAGGTTCTGACTGCTGGGATGGGCAATTCCCCTCTGGCTGGGGCTGGTCTAAATGCTACCTCCATGGTCACTGGCTGAATTCTGCCTCACATTGCTTTCTGCTGTGACAGGGCAGCACAGAGTTACAATGCAAAGTCTCAGAATTACCGTGCTCTCCCTCCCGCGAGCACACAGATTCTCTCTCCGTGTCACAAGGCTGCTGATGGGGGATGGGGGCAGGGTGGTGTAGGCAATTCAAGACTGTGTTTCCTACCATCTTCAGTGCCTTTCTCCTTGATATGCTGTTAAAACCAGGCACTGTGATTGCTTACCTGATTTTTGTTTTTTATGAAGGCGGTTTCTTGTGTGGATGGAGGTTCAATTTGGCCTTCCTGTTGCGGGGTAGACAGTGATTGCTTGGAGGGTTTTATTTGGCCATGTTGCTCCCCCTAGTTTCCTGACATAGACTTTTTGGTTGGAGATACTTTTCAGTTGGAATTTTGAAGGGGCTACTTCATTGATTGCTGATGATCATTGCAGCTGTTAAGATATCTGATGCCTGTTTGTCCTAATTTGGGTTTCACCAAAAGCTATGCTTAGCAAATGAGGAGCTGAATAAAGGAGTTGGGTACATGTATTTCATTTGGGAATTGACCTTGGAAAGCAGGGCCAGGTAAGACAGAAGGATGAGTAAAGTCAATAAGGAGGGGAATTATTGAAAAAAAGTTACTCCTGTGGGCAATTGCACTGAGTCCTGCTGGGACCCTCTCAGAGAGCCCATGAGACACACGTTAGAATTGTCCCATGCAGGATCAAGGAAACGGGGATGTCTGTCTGCCAATTACAGCCCTTGAGGCCTTTACTTGGAGCATTACCTCGCTGGCACTCCGGCCCACCCCATACTCAGTCTGGACATGCTTCTCTGGCCAGAGAAGGGATTCACACAGAGAGACTCAGAAACTTAAGGTAGAAGGACCTCAAAGCATATGAGAACCGTTCACCAAAGCTGCCATGGAACTTTGGCTTGGGCTAAGAGGTTAAAACCTTGTGTGCATAAGATTATTAACAATAAGAAAAGCACTGACATCTCAGATCTGAAACAAAGGTAGAGACATTCTACACCAAAGGTAGTTCAACACCAAAAAAAAAGTCAGAAAATTGATTAAAAATGTACTTAATGAAGGATATGGAGAAGACGTTAACTGAGAATTCAAAAATTGTTCTTTTTGTATGAGATGAAAATTTTGCAATCTTAAAATGAATTAGTATTCTTCTGTAACTGCAGAATACTTTAAAAGATCCAATTAAAAGAATAGACAGTCCCCATGTCAGACTAGACAAAGAATGTATTAGGAGCAAAAAGGAACAATCACTGTTTCTCTTAAATAAAAGAATTCTGTCATTTACCCCTCATTGGTACCAGAGTTCTCAATAATTCAGTCCAATTTTGGAATAAGCAGTGTGGGCTGTCTTTGTTCTGGGAGACAAGAGGAGTGGCCTCCCAGAACTGAAACTTGAAAGGAACCAATGAGCACCATCATTGACAAATGGTCTCCATATTTTCTCTGGCACTTTTTGTCCCAGCATATTTGAGATTTATTACATTTATTACATTTTCAATTTGGTAAGGTTTGCTAACTAAAACAGAGTTCCAGACCTACTTAGTACAGCACTCTATAACTTTTAGATGGATGAGTTCACCTCTTAGAAATTTTTATTTTATGAGCAAGCTTCAGACAGAAGGGACAGAGGAATAAAGCTTCTTGAGTAGCTAGATGGATATAAGGCAGCCGTTCAACTGTGAGGCAAGCTGCCTGTTTAATTTTTAGAAATCAGTTGGGAGAATAATCAAATTCTCTTTAGACTTTATTCCTACATTCACCCTGAGGTTATAATTTAGAAACATGATTCTGGTTATTTAGCATTTTTATAATAATGGAATGTTAATGAATATGACTGAGAAAACACTTTCGTAAAGTAGAAAGTACCAAAAGAGACAGTATCTACGTAAGGAGACATGAATTAGTTTGGACTGGTCTCCAAGTCAGAGATCAGGAACTTTAGTACCAGAAATGAGAAAGCCTAGAGATGAGAGGTGGGAACCAGCAACCTATTACTAATTCACGCTTCCCTAGGTAGCTGCTCCTTATAGCTTTGTTTCCTCCCCTTCCCAAGACTCGGTTGCCACTCTTGTCTGAAGCCAAAAGCTGAAGTTTCTTGGAAGATGATAAAAAGGTTAAAAGAGGGTCAGTAGGATTAGAAAGGAGTAAAAGGAGAGAGGGAAGAAAGAAGTTTGCTGGGCAGACAGAACCATTTCTTGTGTTAATAAAAATTTTAAAAACTAAAAATAACCTTAAGCATTCATTCTCTTTAACACCAGTTAGCTTCTAGGTTACTCTCTTTACTCGTAAGCTCCACTGAATTTTATTTTCAGCATGGTGAGTACTGAGAGGAGAGGCATAAAAATGGGAAAAAAACCCACTATGGTTTGTTTTCTTCTCATTAAACTTAAAATTGAATTGGAGACTCAGAAGTGTTTCTAAGTCAAGGTAGAATATTGCAAGTAGCAGAACAGAGTAACCGAACAAGGCTTTGAGAGCACAGGGGAGCAGGTTAAATCTGACTACTGAGGCTGGGAATTCATATTTATTTGAGAGAGGAAGTCCTAGGCATAGAATTTTGAAAAAAGTAGAAAATAAAACCAGGACCAGTTTCAGCATTTAAATCTCTAATGCATTTTAAACCAAGAGTAGTTAAATGTTAATTAACCCTCCAAATTGGAAACACAATTTAATTTAATATGAGCAGGGAAGGGGAGGGATTGTTCAGAAATTTGCTTTTTGGACAACAGAGAATTGCTGTTTTTGTTTTCTTTTTGATGGTGGGAAGGGTTTTCCTTGCTAGTTTAGCCTTATAATGTTCTTTTCATATGGTTTTTCACATTAGATTAAAAGTTGCCGTGCATTCTTCTAAAAATCATAATGGTGACTCTGAATATCACTATTTACTCTAAAAACCATCACTTACTAAACAAGACTTTCAGTTTTAATTATTATGTATCTCTCACTGAAAGGCTCTTGACATGTTCTCAACAGCTTCTTTATAGATCTGAGTCTGGAAACAAATTTCTTCTTACATGAAGACCCAGATTTCTGACTACTTGAAATTTTTACCTTGATTTGTCACATGCATCCTACATGCACACATTAAAAAACAATTCTCCAAGCTTTGGATTCCTCCTACATGCTCTGTTTTTCACATATGCCCTATCTCAGGATATCACCCAGCTAGAAATCTGAGACCCATGTTAGTGGAAAGGGGGACAAGGAGAGGAGTCATAGTATAAACAAAAGTTTTCTGAAAAGGAATTTTGAGGGAAGACTATTCCTGTGAACAGTTTGCAAACCAAGGACATGCAGACTTTAGTGCAAACATGAAGATGTGTTCCAGAGAACAAAGGGAGGGTTCAGGTTTTATAGCGCAAGTTCCTGCCCAGGATTATTTATGCAAATGAAGGATTCAAATTTGCTTAGCTCCCATTGGTTGATACGGTGGAGCCCTGATTGGTTGAGGCAGGTGAGCTCTGATTGGTTGGTTCAGGTGATTCTGAGAGTCCCAAAGTTGAACAGAAGTGTGGTTTTTCTGGGAGCTCAGAGTTATATGTGTTTGACCTCTGTCAGCAAATGGCTACTTGGCTCTATTTTAAATTTAGACCCAGTGAGTGACTCAGGATTCGTTCTGAAGGATTGGCTCTCTGAGGTTCACATTTGTTGACAGTAGTTTACATATTGGGCTAATTCAGTACGTTAGCAGTCCTTGCCGTATTCCCTTCTAACCCTTCTATGTCTTCCCCTACACAGTTTTAATCCAGTTAACTTTGGAAATCCTAGATTTTTCCATGCCTCGTTCTTCACACGCTGTCAGAGCTAATTTTCATTGATTCTACTTTCTCAGAGTCTCTTTAATGTGGCCCTTCCTGGCCATCCCTGATTTAAGCTCCTTATTTTTAAGGAGCAGACTACTGCACCCTTTTTTCCTAGCTGAGTGGTGGGAACCTCCAACCTCCAAGCTCCCTCCCTATCTCTCCATCACAGCTCTACCAGAGTGCTCTAAATACACAAAACTTTTCTGATGTCATTTCTTTAGAAGCTTCTCACTTTCATGGCCGTTCTTTCCAACTTCATTTTCCACAAGCCTCCCTACATGAACATCTGGCATACAAAACATTTTAGAGTTTCTCGATTGCATGTCTTTTGTATATTTCTTTGAGACTGTGAGAATACTCATACCTTTATTCTCCTTAAGACTAATGGTGGTGTCATCTCTTCTGTGAGATCTGTCCTGAGACTCCCAGAGTGGAGCTTTCTCTTTGCTCTGCCTCCTAGTGGTACACAACTCTACAGCAGGCGTATCACGTTGTAACTGAACAGGTTGCTGTCATGCCCTTTCTCTCCACTGGTCCGTCAACGCTTTGAGAGCCAGGACTGCTTCTTGTCTTTTTCATCTTTGTAAGCCCATCATCTGGCTTGGTTTATAACACATAGCTCTCTGAAGAGCTTGAGGAGAGAATAACTGAGTTTTTTCACACATTGTATACTTTTTGCTCTGTTTTTATTAGAAGGTTAGGCATTGCAATTATTTATGATGATACTTCTTAATTTAGTTTAGCTTGATTAAATCAGATTGGCCAATCAAATATTTCCCAGTGCCACAGAGATTAACAGAGTCTCCGCCACAATGCTGAGGCAAAGTAGATATATAGCTATATAACCAGAGGCATTTTATTTAAATGCAAGGAGAAGTAATAGGTTAGAGAAAAGACCATTTATTTGACTTAAGAAATCAATATTAGAGCTTAGGTGCAATATATGGCTCTGTGTAGAGAAAACTGAAAAATTAATCTTGTTATAATTTTATTAGAAAGTCCACGTGGTTGAGTGGCCCCAGAACTGGTGCACTGTGTTGCCAAGATAACAGCCTTAGGAAGATACCAGTAAAAAATGGAGCCTATTAAAACCAAACCAAGTTGATGAATTTTTCTCTATAATGTAAAATAATTATTCGTGTAGTGCTGTCTACATGATATCGGATTTTCTATTATTAGAGGATTTAAAAGCCACTTTAGACTAAATGTTATTTACATTTCTAATTTCTTACATTATATGATGGGGTATAACTTTAAATAGTGGCCTCTCAAACACATTTTAAAGATACAATTGTTAGCCCTCTGATGAATCTTTCTTCTTTTACATCTGGCTTTTTTTTTTTTTTTCATGTACTCTGTTCTCTTTGACTCCAACTAGCAGAAATACCCAGCATATGAAGATTCTTCTCATTATCTGAGCATCTGGTTTTTATACAGACACACACACATGGGCACATTTAAAAAAAAAAAAGCTTTTTAATTTGATTATCTCTGTAAAGAATATAATTTGAAAAAAAATAAAAATTTTAAGAAAATAACATAAAAATAAGCTTTTTATTTATATATAATATGCATACAAGAGTGCTTAAACCGTAAGTATTTTTATGAATGTACACAGATGAAATAGACCTAATGTAGTCAATAGTCAGACAAAAAAATACTACGTGTCCAGCATCTCAGAAGCCCCTCCTCTTGCATCTTTCTAGATATCACCCCAGGAAGAAAACCTTGATTCTGACTTTAGTTTTTCTTTTTTTAAACTTTTAAAAATAAAACCATATACTATGTCGTAACCTTTTATGCTTGGTTTTCTTTAACTCGAAGTTATTCTTCCATTTTGTTGCGCATAATAATAGTTTGTTATTCTTATAGCAGCATGGGATTCCTTGTGTGACTGTACCCCGCTTTGTGCAGTCCCCAATTGGTGGAGTTTTGTGTTGTTTCCAGTTTGGGGCTTGAATGAGTAGTGCTACTACAAAAGATTTTTCTGTTTTCCTTTGGTCATTATGTGTATTTCTGTTGAATTTCTGGGCCACATGATAAACATATTTCATCTTTAGCAGATATTGTCAAACACTGTTCCAAAGAGCTTGTACTAGTTCACACTCCTGAAAGTCACGTATGAAAATTCAAGTTGCTGCACAGCCTCACCAACTCTCATTATTGTCAGCTAAAAGAATAATTTAGCCATTGTAGCAGAGAGTAGTAACATCTCATTGTGATTTTCATGTCAATTGCCTGATGAATCATAAGAATTTGGATACCTTTTCATATATATTTTGGCCATTCTGAAGTGCTTTTTAGTAAGGCTCCTATTCAAGTCTTGTGTCCATTTTCTGTTGTCTGCCTTTTTCATATTGATTTGTAACAGTTCTTTATATGTGATTCCTTTAAAGAACACATGTATCAAAAATATATTTTCTCATTCTGTGGTTTGTCTTGTCACTTCTGAATGACTTTTTTTTGGTGTGTAACTGAAGTCTTTCATCTTAACAAAGTATAATTTATTAACTTTTTCCTTAGGATTAGTGTTTTCTATGTCCAGTTATAAAAAAACCCGTATCTTTGGCTTATCCCAAGGAGTCCTGTCTTGTCTTTTGGAAGCTTGACTGTTGTCCTTTTTCTTTTTTTTTTTTTTTTTTCGGTGCAATGACCTGGATATAAAATTATTTTACCTTCTACTTTTAAAGCTACGGTTTGTCTGGAATTGATTTTCATGCATGGTGTGAACTCTAGGGGTCAAGATTAGTTTTTCTCCATGTGGCTATCTAGTTGATGCTCTACAGTTCATTGAAAATGCCACGATACTCCCTCTGCATTGTGGTGTCACCTCCATCTTAACTTAGATAATTATCTGTATGTGAATCTGTCTCTGTTCTCTCTATCCTGTTCCATTGGTCTGTTGTCTGTCTTTGTGCTAATTATCTGTATGTGAATCTGTTTCTGTTCTCTCCATCCTGTTCCATTGGCCTCTTGTGTGTCTTTGTGCTAATTATCTGTATGTGAATCTGTTTCTGTTCTCTCCATCCTGTTCCATTGGCCTCTTGTGTGTCTTTGTGCTAATTATCTGTATGTGAATCTGTCTCTGTTCTCTCCATCCTGTTCCATTGGCCTGTTGTCCGTCTTTGTGCTGCACTGCCTGAATAGCTTTAGTTTGATTCTTGTCATGTCTTGATACCAGCATATTCAGTTCTTTTTTAAGATTGCCTTCTTTATTCTAGGTCCTTTTAATTTCATATACATTTTAGAGTCAACTTCCTAATTTCTCTCAAAACACTTGCTGGGATTATGATTGGGACTGAACTGAATCTATAGATCAGTCTTCAAAATATTGAAGGGATACATTAATGCCCTTTCTGTATCTGTCAAAATGATTTTTTAACTCTTTTTTTATAATGCAAATTACGTTGATTTTTTTTTGGATATCAAACTAACCTTGCATTTCTAGAATAAATTGGCTGTGATATTTTATCTTTTTGACATCTGACTGATGTAGTCATTTAGATCTGGAATTTTTTTTTTTTTTTAGACGGAGTTTCGCTCTTGTTACCCAGGCTGGAGTGCAATGGCGCAATCTCAGCTCACCGCAACCTCCGCCTCCTGGGTTCAGGCAATTCTCCTGCCTCAGCCTCCTGAGTAGCTGGGATTACAGGCACACGCCACCATGCCCAGCTAATTTTTTGTATTTTTAGTAGAGACGGGGTTTCACCATGTTGACCAGGATGGTCTCGATCTCTTGACCTCGTGATCTACCCGCCTCGGCCTCCCAAAGTGCTGGGATTACAGGCATGAGCCACCGCGCCCGGCCTAGATCTGGAATTTTTGTTATGTGATGGTTTCAATTTCAGGTCTGACTTAGACCATCTTAAGTAATGCACTGAATTCTTATCACTTTCACACCATTGTAAAAAAAAAATGCAAATAAAATAATTATAAGTTGGGGATGTACTGTGCAGCTATGTGCTGTATAACAATCTTTTGGTTAATGACAGACCACATGTATGACAGTGGTCCAATAAGGTTACAATGGAGATGAAAAATTTCTATTGCCTAGTGATGTAGCCGTCGTAATGTTGTAGCACAATGCATGTGTTTGTGGTGATGCTGGTATAAGCAGTAAACAAATGCATTGTGTTGCCACTTGTATAAAAGCACAAATAATTAAGAATAGTACATAATACTTGATAATTATAATAAATAACTTTATTGTTATGAATTTACTGTATTATATTTTTATTGTTATTTTAGACTGTATTCCTTCTTATAAAAAAAGTTATAGGTAGAACGGTCTCAGGCAGGTGTTTCAGGAGGTATCCAGAAGAAGGCATTGTTATCGTAGGAGATGACAGCTCTGGTTTTGTTATTGCCCTTGGATACCTTTCAGTGGGATAGTGATGTTGATGACCCAGCCCCTGTGTAGGCCTAGGCTATTGTGCGTGTTTGTGTCTTAGTTTTAACAAAAAGGTTTAAAAATAAAAAACAAAATTTAAATAGAAAAAGCTTATAGAATAGGAATATAAAGAAAATAAATTTTTTTGTACAGTTGTATAATGTGTGCTTTGTTATTATAAAAGAGTCAAAAAGTTAAAAAATTAAAAAGTTTATAACAAAAAAGTTACAGTGAGCTAAGGTTAATTTATGGTTGAAGAAATAGGTTCTTTTAAATAAATTTAGTGTAGCCTAGGGATATAGCACTTATGAAGTCTACTGAAGTGTACAGTAGTGTCTAGGATTTCACATTCACTCACCATTGACTCACTGACTCACCCAGAGCAACTTCCAGTTTTGCAAGTTCCATTTATGGTAAGTGCTGTATATAGATAACTATTTTAGTCTCTTTGTAGCAGTTGTGAATGGGAGTTCACTCATGATTTCCCTCTTTGTCTGTTATTGGTGTATAGAAATGCCTGTGATTTTTGCACATTGATTTTGTATCCTGAGACTTTGCTGAAGTTGCTTATCAGCTTAAGGAGATTTTGGGCTGAGACAATGAGGTTTTCTAAATATACAAACTCTGCAAATGGAGACAATTTGATTTCCTCTTTTCCTAATTGAATACCCTTTATTTCCTTTTCTTGCCTGATTGCCCTGGCCAGAACTTCCAATACTATATTGAATAGGAGTGGTGAGAGAGGGCATCCTTGTCTAGAGATAGATTTCAAAGGGAATGCTTCCAGTTTTTGCCCATTCAGTATGATATTGGCTGTGGATTTGCCATAAATAGCTCTCATTATTTTGAGATACGTTCCATCAATACCTATTTTATTGAGAGTTTTTAGTATGAAGGGCTGTTGAATTTTGTCAAAGGCATTTTCTGCATCTAGTGAGATAATCATGTGTTTTTGTCATTGGTTCTGTTTACATGATGGATTATGTTTATTGATTTGTGTATGTTGAACCAGCCTTGCATCCCAGGGATGAAGCTGACTTGATTGTGGTGGATAAACTTTTTGATGTGCTGTTGGATTTGGTTTGCTAGTATTATATTGAGGATTTTCACACTGATGTTCATCAGAGCTATTGGCCTGAATTTGTCTTTTTTTGTTGTGTCTCTACCAGCTTTTGGCATCAGGATGATGCTGGCCTCAAAAAGTGAGTCAGGGAGGAGTCCCTCTTTTTCTCTTGTGTGGAATAGTTTCAGAAGGAATGGTACCAGGACCTCTTTGTATCTCTGGTAGAATTTGGTTGTGAATCTGTCTGGTCCTGGGCTTTTTTTGGTTGGTAGGCTATTAATTACTGCCTCAATTTCAGACCTTGTTATTAATCTGTTCAGGAATTTGGCTTCTTCCTGTAGTCTTGGGAGGGTATATACGTCCAGAAATTTATTCATTTCTTCTAGATTTTCTAGTTTACTTTCTTAGAGCTGTTTATAGTATTCTCTGATGGTACTTTTATTTCTGTGGGATCAGTGATGATATCCCCTTTATCATTTTTTATTGTGTCTATTTGATTCTTTTGTCTTTTATTCTTTATTAGTCTGGCTACTGGTCTATCTATTTTGTTGATAGTTTCAAAAACCCAGCTGGGGGCTACAGACTGGAGCTGTTCCTATTCGGCCATCTTGAAAAAACCCATTTTAAATCTTTTATACCATATTTTTTACTGTACTTTTTCTGTGTTTAGAAGCACAAATAGTTACCATTGTGTTATAATTGCCTACAGTACTCAGTATAGTAGCATGCTGTGTAGGTTTGTAGCGTAGGAGCAGGCTATACCACACGGCCTACGTGTGTAAGAGGCTATTCCATTTAGGCTTGTGTAAGTGTACTCTGTGACACTGACATGTCCATGAAATTGCCTAACAATGCGTTTCTCAGATCAATGATGCATGGTTAAATGATGCATGACTGTATTTACATTTTTTCCAGCATCAGTTTTGATACATTATGTTTGTAAAGTTCATTTCACTTAAATTTTAGAATTTATTGGTGTAAACGTATTCCTTATATCTTCTTTTAAAAGAAAATGCCAGTAGGATCTAGTATTATATTATTTATATTCTCACATTTGTATTTTAACTTTCTTTTTTTATAGTCAGTTTAACTTTTGACTTAGATTTTTCTCTATTGTAAATTTGTTTTACTTTTCATTTAATCTCTGCCTTATATTTATTTCCTTCCTCCAGCTTTCTTTGAGTTTAACTTATTATTTTGCTATCTTCTGGAATGCATAGAGCATCAATCTTTAGCCCTCGTTTTTTTCCTAACATTACATTTAAGCCCATGAATTTCCCTCTTATCACAGCTGTAGCTGTATCCAACATGTTTTGATTTGTCGGATTATTTATGTAAAATGTTTTTAAATTTCTCTTGTCCTTTTGTCTTTGACCCAGGATTATTTAGAATTGTCTTACTTAATTTCAAAACAGTTTGAAATTTTCTGGTGTTCCTTTTGTTGATTTCTAGTTTAATTCCACTGTGGTGAGAGAACATAAATAATTTCAATCTCTTTGTATTGAGACTTGCATTATGGGTCAGCATAGGGTGAAATGTGGTAACAATTCCAGAGGTACCTGAAGAATGTTTTTGTGTGATCACTGTTGAGTGCTGTGTCAGTATGTTTGCCAATGAGGTCAGGTTTCTTTAACTTTGCACTTTGGCTTTGGAATGACTCCAGGCTGATCCCCTCACCATCCTCTTTCTACTGTCTTGCTCATTAAATCTCTTTGTCCTTTTGCTTGCTTTTACCAGAGCTTCCTTCTTTGATCTAGCTTTTTTTTGATCTATACGTGTTTTCACATGATTTCATTTGGCTGTCTTGCTCTTAAAATTCTGGTTTCAGTCATTGCCCCTTTTCCCTTTTGTTCTGTGGCTTTGCTCAGCAGGTCAGCATGGTCTTCTTTGTTTACTTCAGACCTTATTTGTTAAAGGAGCCAATCAGATAGCTCCATCAGCAGGCATTCATTAGCACATGTTGTGGGATTTTAGAAATAGCCGACATTGTCCATTCAAGGGGCATGTCACCTGGCTGGAAATTGTAGGATAAATATACAGATTTAACAGTAGTATAAGGAAGTATATAATATGAACTATATATGTGTCATAGGGGCAGTCACCATGAGCTGGAATGGCTTTGTAGGGAACTTGGTATTTGATCTGAAATTAGAAGATGGAAAAATAGGCAATTTGCCAGAATAAAAATCCAGACGCAGGAAAGCGGAACTACTTTGTGTTTGTATTCCATAAGTTACTTGGCCAGAGAGGATATTAGTGCACAAAGTAGTAGTAGCCTGGTCCATAGAGGTAGGATGGTACTAGGTCATAAAGAGCCTTAAATGCCAAGCTGTTACATTTACACATCATTCTGCAGCTACAGAGGCAAGGCATTGGAGATGATGAAAATGTGCACAGGGATTTGATGTGGTGAATGTCATGTTTTTGGGAAAATTATCTGATGGTTGTATACAGAATATAATGGGAAGGAGTCCATTAAGATCCTGGAAAAATTATGTGATTTGAGATGATAATGTACATAGAAAGATGGTAACAGATTAATATAGAGTCTTTGGAGAAGGGAGTTAATTCACTTACAACTTTTAAGAAATCCAGCCTCGGTTTTTAAGAGACCAGCAGTGCTGTGGATAGAAATAGAGACATAGGGAGGCAGAGCAGAATTCAGACCCAGGAGTCAGATTGTGCCCAAGACCAGAGAGCTGGAAGCCAGGCTGCAGAGGGGGGGTTTAGCTTAGGCAGATTGTACTGAAAAGAGCATGGGTATTGACCCAGGTGTCAGGAGAGTGCATGGAAGAGCTCCCTCAGAGTTCTCTTCAAGAGAGCAGAATTTCTGGAGGTGTGTAAGGACTTAGGGCTAGCCATACCAGCTGTGGAAGCCAGTGTAACCTAACATTGCTGTCCAAAGTTATCATCTCTAAAGTAACAGACCAAAATTGATTAATAATAATAGCACTAATAAGGAAAAACACAACAAGCTCTCAAACCACAAGTGAAATTCATTTGTGCCATTTGGGGTTCACTTTTAAAGAAATAAGCTATTCTTCATGTATCCTCCTGTTTTAAAGGTTCCCCTGAAACTGTCCAGTTTTGCCTCAGCTAAGGCAATTTGCTAGGAGACAGGATAGAATTCTAAACTCCAATTAGCCAGTGTTATTGGAGATTAATAACACTTGCTGGAAGCGACTTTGCATCTAAGCTTCTTCCTATTGTGTCATAGCAACAATTTACAAATCTTAGTAACAGATGTCCTCTTTGAGAAATTGCCTTTTCTTATGCTACAGGAGGTTTTATGATCAGACTCTACCTCTTTCCTTGTGGTTGTTTTAAAGGCATTTACGTTACCATTTTTGCTTATCAGTAATGGTTCAAAAATTCTCTAACAGAGCAATTAATATCTGTCAGTAGAAATAAATTACATTTTTCATCGCTTGTGACACACTCTCAAATGCTGTTTGAAAGTGCCATAATTATGCATCATCATGCAATGCAATTTTGTTGCCTGGTGTAGGAGTGCTTTAGGGGTATGATTTATATTTTCTGTTATTTTTCTTAGTTCTGAATTAATAGGGTAGGTGTGAGGATTGGGATATAAGTTGGAAAATGACACTTTGCAGAATAATTTGTATTATTTCTGTTCTTCTAAAGCAGTCTGTCTTTTAGAATTGTTCACATATTTTATAAATATATTTGTATATGCATATTGTGTATGTTAGAATGTTACCACCAGTAACTTTTGCCTTATAGCATTAGAAGGCACAACATGGTTTTAGAAATCGAATGCCTAGAATATATGGATGTTGAGAACATATTTTTCATTACCGTAAGGAAGACGTATGTAATATTTGCAGAATTTTTACCTCTGTAGGATCCTTGTTGAAGCACAGCACGGCCACCCTAGTGCTCTGTCTTAGCCAGCCATGATGTCTGGCCACAGATGAAGGCCTATGACAGGCAGAGCACCCAGGCTACCTTCTGCTTATTTGTGGCCCCGCTATCCTCTCCTTTGGCCCGGCAACCTGGTGTTGACATTTGATTGTAGCCTGGTGCTTTTAGGTCACCGATTTGTGCTCACCTCTGGCTTAATAGATTCCAACTTGCCTAGAGGGTCTTGCCAGTTGCCTTCTACCATTCACCACCCACCTCTGACTCAGTCCAGTGAGAGAGGATCAGAAGGCTCGGAGGACGGGGGAGGGAGGTTGCTAGAACCGGGGTAAAAACCTGGCAAATTGCAAAGGACCTGAGCCAACTAATTAGGTCTCTCCAATTGAAGTTGTGCTTAAAGTGCTTTCTGCTCTCCTCAGCGGCTGGTTGATGAGCCCACTGTGTTGCTACCTGGCAGCCACTCTTAAAGTGAGCAACGTATTTCATTCCGTTAGACTAAGATCAGCGATTCTCTTTGGAAACAGTTAAGAGGAGCTTTAACTTTAAGAGTCAAATAATATTGCTACTTAAATGTGGCTATTATAAAGAGGAATGGAGGCAGGGAGTGACCACTCTCACTCCACAAGTCTTTGTAGAATATCTGCTATCCCTAAACACAGTGCTATGGGTATGATATACCTGATAAGTACAGTTAGGAGATGTGGTTTTCAAAGCATTCCACAATGATTACAATTAAGTCTGTCTTTTCTCCCCATCTCTTAATGTTTTTATGTTTTAATTTAACACTTTTGGTTGGATTTATTTGGGTATGGACAAAATACACTAAGAATATGAGGAGTTAGAAACCTAAAATATAGGAATTTTGCAACAAACCCATCTCTGCCTTATCCTGAAACTTAAAATGATCAAATGTTACATTACTGTATATCGTAGCAGCACAGCTGTGAGCAAAGCTGGGGCTTTGCTATTTTAAAATTTTAGAAGAGAAAGTGTATTGAATTTTTCAATTGAATTTAAAAAAAAGGTATCGGTGAACAGAGATTGTCTTCTTACGTGGGACTCAATCTGTCAGATCCCCAAATAGAATTTTAGCAATTAATACTAGTTAAATGGGTTTCAGCAAGTCAAACCCATCTCCGCGGAGCATTGACTGTAGTATATTTTTAATTATGGAGGCATTGAAAGCAATCAGCTCACATTAACTTTTAAAAATAGAATTATAAAGCAGAGCCTTTCACTCTGCTAATTCCTTTGTTTAGGGTGTCATCAGGTATTCTTAAGTGAATCACTTTAGAATGGGTGGCTTATTGTAAGAGTTTTAATATATTAAATAAGAATAACAGAAACCAAAGTAGGAGGAACTGTGGAGATTATGGTCACCTCACTTCACATTTTGTATTTCATTTAGAAAACAAATACCTAAAATTATTAAAGCAAAAAAGAAACAAAAGCTGCTTGCTGGTGGGGGCATTGGTAATTGGTAGTTACGGGTTTAAAGGAGTAAGGGCATTAGGTTAATTGGCATAATGTGAAAACAGATGCTTTATATTTTCAAACGTCTTACTAGTGATTCCCTATTGAGCTCTCATTTCAATTTAATATTTATGCAGGAGTTCATATTCTGAAAATGTTTATAGTCATTTTTGGTGTGTGTGTGTGTGTGTGTGTGTGTGTGTGTGTGTGTGTGTGTGTGTGTGTGTTATATGAGGTAGGTCAGGGCATTTGTTCTTATGGGTAAGTCATCAATTAATAGGTGAAGTACCTGGCATGTAGTAAACAGATGTTTCTGCCCTAGAGGGGATTATAAATTAAATTCACCTCTTAGTACTTAATATTCCAAAGGTCTTACCTTTGCTTAATCACATATCGCCTGCCGGAAAAACTGGACTTTTGCAAATTGTGCCTCAAAATGATACTAACAGTTGCCGTGGATTAAGGACAGCCTATGTGGCAGGCTGAGTTCTTTGTGCATGTTGTATAATTGAAGTTTCATTAGGTCGCCATGAAGCAGCTGGTATCTCAGTTTTACAGATGAGCAATTCGGAGCTTGAAGAGGTTCAGACCATGAACCTTGTATGTGAAGTTCTAAATCTGGTAAGTGAAGAAGTTGGTGTTTGAAGCAGCTGCTCCCCTGCCCTATACCATGCAGTGTCCCGTGGTGACAATGGTGGCTGCATCTGTTGAGCAGTGGGGGTGGGGGGTGGTGATGGTCTGCTTAGGACTTCACAGCACATTTTCATGTAATACCCACAACAGTTTTAGGTATCTTATTCCAATCTGCAAGTGCAGAAACTGAGCTGAAGAACAGTTAAAGAACATTTTTAAAAAAATGTTTTAAATTTTTTGGAGACGGAGTTTGACTTTTGTTACCCAGGCTGGAGTACAGTGGCACAACCTCGGCTCACTGCAACCTCCGCCTCCCAGGTTCAGTGATTCTTCTGCCTCAGCCTCCCGTGTAGCTGAGATTACAGGGGCTCACCACCATGCCCCAGCTTATTTTTTGTTATTTATTTATTTTTTTTCCGACGTAGTCTTGCTCTGTTGCCAGGCTGAAGTGCAGTGGCGCAATCTCGGCTCACTGCAACATCCGCCTCCTGGGTTCAAGTGATTCTTCCACCTCAGCCTCCTGAGTAGCTGGGACCACAGGCACATGCCACCATGCCCAGCTTATTTTGTTTGTATTTTTAGTACAGACAGAGTTTAACCATGTTGGACAGGCTGATCTCAAACTCCTGACCTCAGGTGATCCACCTGTCTCAGCCTCCCAAAGTGTTGGAATTGCAGGCCTGAGCCATTGTGCCTGGCCAAGAGCATTCTTTAGAGTACACAGCTGTGAAGGAACATAGTTTCAAAAGACAGTGCTGTGGCTCCACAGTCTGTTACTGTACCTATATTCCAAACTGCTCCTCTTCAACATTTCTTCATGTGTGTGATAGGGATACACAACCAATCCTTACTTGAATTGAAAGGTCAGCATATATCTGTGAGTGACTGAATACTATTTAATTTGGAAAGTTTGTTTGCAGTGTTTCTTTTTTGTTTGTTTGTTTTTGTTTTACTTTTTTTTTTCTTGTTTGGAGTATTTCTTATTCTCAACATGCTCTTCACTTCTTAGCCTACCCCATCTACCGTGTACTCCATCTCTAGATGGAGTAGAATTTAGTAGAATTCCAAATGGTGGATACTGGCTGGAGATTTTTCATGTGGTCTTTGGGGATTCTTCAAAACCTGGCAGTAGTTGACTCCCTTTACATAAGTTCAGAGCAGGCTGAGTCTTAGAAAACTGCTTTACAAGACATTTTCATCTCTATTGGGGTTACCTTTTTCTGTGGGTATATACTTCTGATTTTACAGGTAAATTAGTGAGAAAATGAGACTCATTTCACAACAATTGTTCTTCACTTAGTTCTATATGCTTCACGTAGCAAAAGAAGAGGAAGCCTGTATGTGGGATATTGGAAAGACAAGAGTTAATTAAAACAACAACCCTCTGTCTTGTCATTTACCAAGTTAAGACTTGTCATTATCTGGGCTGGGCGCAGTGCTCATACCTATAATCCCTGCACTTTGGGAGGCTGTGGTGGGTGGATCATGAGGTCAAAAGATCGAGACCATTCTGGTCAGCATGGTGAAACCCTGTCTCTACTAAAAATACAAAAATTAGCTGGTGCACATCTGGCAGGTACCTGTAATCCCAGCTACTCTAGAGGCTGAGGCATGAGAACCGCTTGTACCCAGGAGACAGAGGTTGCAGTGAGCCAAGATCGTGCCACTGCACTCCAGCCTGGATGACAGAGTGAGACTCCATCTTAAAAAAGAA
The DNA here is from genome assembly GCA_031835075.1 of Saguinus oedipus. Taxonomy (NCBI): domain Eukaryota; kingdom Metazoa; phylum Chordata; class Mammalia; order Primates; family Cebidae; genus Saguinus; species Saguinus oedipus. The sequence goes on along the minus strand of CM063172.1, from coordinate 3,211,293 downwards.
AAAAAAAGACTTGTCATTATCTAAAGCAGATCTTACAATGAGGTTCATTAAGTGAATACCTCTAAGATGACGTGAAATTTAAAAGGATTGGGGAATTTATTCTATTTTTTCTAAAATTTTATAACTAAAGGTCTAGTCTTTTGGAATAACAGATTTTGTAAGTTTTTTAAAAAATAATCCTTGAAGAATAAACATACTATGTCATTTCATGACTTATACCTTTTTTTTTTTTATACCTATCTTATGGAAAAATACTCAGCTTGCTTTCTTAGAATTTGGCTTGATGGGATTTGCTCTCTCATGGTTTTCTTTTTTAACCTCTTTTGTCTGTTAGGTTTTTGCTGATATCCTTAAATCCATCCTCCAGGCCTGGTGTGGTGGCTCACACCTATAATCCCTGCACTTTGGGACGCCAAGACAGGCGGATCACCTGAGGTCAGGAGTTTAAGACAAGCTTGGCCAACATGGTGAAACCCCATCTCTACAAAAACATTGTAAAAAATTTAGCTGGCCATGACGGCAGATCCCTGTAATCCCAGCTGCTGGGGAGGCTGAGGTGGGAGAAGGTTGGACCTGAGAGACGAAGGTTGTAGTGAGCCGAGATGGCGGCCCTGCACTCCTGCCTGGCGCCTGGCGATAGAGAGTGACTCTGTCTCAAAAAAAAAAAAAAAAAGGAAAATCAAAAAAAAACCTCCAGATCACTAATAAATATTCTAATAAATATTCTCTTTAGCTGGCATTAGTTGTTTAATCTGTCCATTTGGTATTTAGTCCTTCCATTGAATTTTTAATTCTAGTAGTTGTGGTTGACTTTTTCAAACTTGCCAGTTTTTGTTTATACGTTTGTTTTCTTTCAGTATTGTTTCTATTGTCTTTGATCTCTCTAATCATTTTAATGCAGTTTTTAGTAATATGTTTTAAAATTGTTCTATTTTCTACTGTCCTCTAAATGCTAATTCTCTTTGTTGTGTCTACACAGTAAAGATTAGATGTAGAGCTAATCTTCAACTGGAAGTCTTGTTTATTTGTTTTGCTAACAGTCTTGTGTGTCTAGGATTAAGAAAACATCACTTCAGACTATTTTTCATCTGCTTCAGTTGAGGCCATGGGAATTTTCCTGGTTTGGGGTTAGTTTTATGGTTAATGTCTTGGGTGGAGTTTTCTTGACCACTGGACTTGGCTGTAAACAGATCTTACAGCCTTTCTCACAGTACATGATTGAAGTTTTGATTTCTCAAGGACTCCAGAGAAATGCCAAGCTTTCTTGCTACTTTCTGGTCTAGTGGACAGCTGGCATTCTTCAGACATCTGGAACCCGTCTAATGGTCCCAGTTTTATGCTGGGATCTGGGTTTCAACACTCCACTTGTGGACCTTAAAATTCTACCTCCCAGCCCCTTGAACCTAAATTTCTGTCTGTTTTCTCTTGAAGCACTGAGATTGTCCTTTCTTTTGAACTCAGCTATGAATAAAACTTTTTTTTTTTTTGAGATGGAGTCTCCCCCTCTGTTGCCTAGGCTGAAGTGCAGTGATACGATCTCAGCTCACTGCAACTTCCACCTCCAGGGTTCAAGTGATTCTCATGCCTCAACCACCTGAGTAGCTGGGATTACAGGCGCAGCCACCATACCCAGCCAAATTTTGTATTTTTAGTACAGACGGGGTTTCACCATGTTGGCCAGGCTGGTCTTGAGGTCCTGTCCTTGAATGATCTCCCCATCTTGACCTCCCAATGTGCAGGGATTATAGATGTGAAACACCACGTCCGGCCAAATAAAACTCCAGAGTTGACATTTTATCTGCATTTCTGGGTATTTATAGCAGGAAAGGGTCTGTGTCCTCTCAGTCTATTTTGTCTGTTTACATTTCAGCTACGTAAGATTTGCATTGAGGGATTTTGTCGGAGTTTTCAGGTGGAGGAAAGAATGTTGTGGAATACAGACCTCTGCCCAGGAAATTCAGGCTTGGGCACCCGGGGGGGCTGACAGGCTCTAGGGGAGGGAGTCAAAGGGCAGTGGCCTTTTCGGTGGGGAATGGAGCGGAAAAGTAGGAGAAAGCACAGAGATCGAGTCTGGGAGGTGGCAGAGACCACCGCATGCTCTTGCCCAAGGATGCCCTCCGGATGCAGAATTTGTTTTTCTCATTGAACACGGTGACATTTACCCAGCCAGATCAAACGAAGGAGAGTCTTAGGCCTCAGAGCCTCCTTTGTGGTTGAAAGGTCAGGGCGATTTCTACCCATCTCTGGTAATTTTACAGTGGGTAAGTTTTCTGCCCTTTTCCTACCATCCCTGATTTAGTTTTAAATGAATCACACACTTTCTTTGAAGAAAAAATCCTTTGATTCGGCTTCTTGGTTCCACATCATTTTATAGTCATATTTTTATTTGAACTCTTAGAAGCAAACCTAGAAGGCCACCATTTCTTCACTTTCTTTAAAGATGTCAGGAGCAGAAGCAGATTTTTAACTGTGAGTCGCCACAGTCTGTTTATTTTGAAGTCTTCTGGATTTTACCTTCTAGATTGAGAATTTTCTGTTGATGGCAGCTGTTTGCTTCTAACAGAGAAACTACTTGTCTGTTGAGAGATCTTTTGGGTGGTAGTGTGTCTGGGGGTAAGGAGGTGAATAGTCTTTAGCTGAATGCTGCTTAATCAACCTTATCAATGTGCACTGAAGATGTAAGTTCTGAAATGAAAAACAGGCAATGGGACTAGCGGGAAATATTAACCAAAATCATGAAGCAGATCAGATGGTAAAGAGACATAATGAGTTTTGTTCATTTCTCTCCCTGTCTCTCTCCTCATCTCTCTTCCCTGTTTACTCAACTTCCCATTCCCATTCCTGTGGTTTGGGGTTCCCTCTGTCTGTGTCTGATCCCAAAGGACAGAACCACACTTAGAGTATGGGGGTCCTGCCCCACAGGATTTCCAAAGCTTGGCACAATCAGCCACATGGCCAGGGACACAGGTCGTGTCTGGGCCTTCCTTCCAAAGTAGCCCCTCAGCTCCGTGTGAGCTGCCATCTGAGGCAATAGGTAAGAGGGGTTTTGTTATTCTATTAACAATGATAACCATAATAACGATAACAGTAATAGCCAACACTCATAAGATGGCAGGTGTTACTCCAAGCATTTTAAACATATTAAATTATTGAGTCCTAATGACCCCATGAGGTAGATCTCTTTCTAGCCTCATCTTCCAAATGAGGCAGAGATGTGGTAACTTACCCAGAATCACATGGCGAGCAGGTAGCAGAAGCCGGATTAAGCTGCTGTGTTTGAGTGTCCAGAGGTGCGCAGCCTCATGCCTAGCCTGGCTTTGGCGTCCATCCACCTGGGGTAAGACTCTGCTACCTGCAGGTCAGGCGTTTCCTCCGTCTTTGCCTTTCTCCAGAAGACATGCTTGTGAGCCCAGGGTTTCAGCTCTGTTCACCGTTTCGTTTCTCTGTTCTCCGTTTGATTACTGAGAGGTTTAGCTGGTTTCTGAGTCTGGCAATGTCCTTTAAATTGTTCTCTTCTGTTTTGTGTCTCCCTGCTGTGTGTCTGAACAGAGGAGACACCTCAGAGGCTGGACTCCCAAGCTGTCTTGACTGGCCGTCTCCGGTGCCTTCTGGGGGAATATATTCATTCCTTTTTCCCTTTGTTCATGTCTTCTTTTCTTTTCCTTTTTTTTTTTTTTTTTTTGAGATAAGGTCTTGTTCTGTCATGCAGGCTGGAGTGTTTGGCACAGTCTCGGCTCACTGCAACGTCTCCTCTTGGGTTCAACAACTCTTCTGCCCCAGCCTCCCGAGTAGCTGGGATTACAGGTGCACGCCACCATGCCTGACTGATTTTGTATTTTTAGTAGAGACAGGGTTTTGCTATGTTGGCCAGGCTGGTGTTGAACTCTTGGCCTGAAGTGATCCACCCACCCTGGCCTCCCAAGGGGCTAGAATTACAGGTGTGAGCCATCGTGCCCGGCCACCTTTCTTCCTGTGTTCATTCAGCATTTATTGACTCCTGACCTACACCTGTGCTCTGTGACAGGTGGACAAAGCACACTGTCTGTCCTTGCGAAGCTCACAGTCTCCTGCGAAGAATTAGATATGGGCATCTGTGATGTGGTAAAAACTGTCACAGAGGCTGGAGGTGAATGGCGTGGGAGAACAGGGAGGGGTTGGGGAATACTTCACAGAGAAGATGGCAGTTGAGTGAATGCTGAAATAAAACTTCTCTAGGGGGACAGAGGAAAGATGTTTCAGGCAGGGAACCTGCATGCGTCTAGGCTGGAGGAACGAGCAGGTGTGTGAGTCAGTGTAGACCATGGGCTGAAACAGCACGAGGCTATCACAGACGGCACAGCATCGAGCTCAAAGGACCCCGATGACCTGTCTAAGGAGATGGGATTTTACTTGTTAGATAGTGCAGGTGCCCCTAAATAATAACAAACAATTAGTTTACTGTTTGGATGTTTTATTATTGCTATTTTTTGAGAGAGGGTCTCACTCTGTCACCTAGGCTGGAGTGCAGTGATGCAGTCATAGCTCATGGCAGCCTTGACCTCCTGGCTCAAGTAATCCTTCTGCCTCTGCCTCCCAGGAAATGCAAGGTCATTGGTTTTCCTTTACAGGCTTATCTAAGTGACTAGTGCACTGTGCACTCTGTATCTAACTTCACATGGTCTATATCTACCACCTAGGTCATGAGCTTTAGGAGCCAAAGGTGGTGCCTGCCTCTACTCCCAGGTAGCTGGGACTGCAGGCATGCACCACCACACCAGGCTAGTTTTAAAAAAATCTGTAGAGTTAGGGTTTTGCTATGTTGCCCAGTCTGGTCACAAACTCCTGGGCTCAAGCTATCTTCCCACCTCAGCCTCTGGAAGTGCTGGAGTTACAGGCATGAGCCACAACAACTGATCTGATTTCTTTTTGAGAAAATTGTATTTTCCATTTGAAAAGCCACTAAAATACGAAGCACATTCATATATTCTATTCATATATTCCACTGTCTTCAGGGATAAACAATTAAAATATGGAAAGACATAATATAAACCATCACGGGTTTGAAGGACTTTGGGGAAGGTGGCTTATCTAAATAAGTTCTTTTGAGATTACTCTCTAAATGCTTTGTGAGTCTTTGAAAACTCTGCTAAAAGCCATTCAAATATTCTCTCTAGTGAACTTTCCATGAATATGGAAAAATAGTGGTCTTTTTTCAACTTAGAGTTTTCTGTACTTAGAGATTATTTTCGAAGTGATCTTAAAATGCTAGAGGATATATGTATTTAAAAAATTAGTCGCTGTTTGTTTTTTCATCAAATATTTTAATTTTTAGTTCTTTGTTAAAATCTTCCTATAAAAATACTAAGAAGACAAGTGATTGGACCTTTTATTGTGGCATGCAAAAGAGACCTAATCTTGAAACATAGTCATGTTTTAGGTGTGCATGATTACGTGAAATACGTTTCTGTAAAATGTCCTCGGCTCCTGGAGGCTCCATGTGGAAAATGCAGCATTGTAAACATCTGAGACTCACCATTCTTTCTAGCCCTTTTGGTCGCAGTTTTGAAAAGGCCTGTAGAGAACTACAAAGTAAAACACAAGGCCGTTGTTTTTCGTTTATCTGCTTATCTAGGCTAGTAGTACACTGTGCACAGCTATAATGAAGCTCCATTCCTAAGCCCACATGGCTTGAGCTTTATAGGCTAAAGGTAAAACTTCCACCTGTACTCTACTGCAGGGAATGGCACATTCTTGACTCCTACAACTGGCAATACATGACTTTACCCGAGGAAGCCTGTAGAAAAGACCTCCAGTGTTCCCGGTTGCCTTGATGTCAATATCAGGCACTTTGTGAACAGACATTCTGACTTTACACAAATAGTTGTGCACAAGCCAGGAGCCCATTATCTTGTTATAATATTCAATTTTCTTCCCATGCTTTTACTTGAAATGCAGTTGCCCCACTGCTTTTGGGCAGTAGAAGTGTTCTGATAGCCTAAACTCTCAGCTGTCTAGGGGACTGATTCACTGTCTTACCCAGCTTGATCTGTTACTTCGCTGTGTGTGCTCCCTCTCGTTTCTGCCCACAGCATGATGCTATTAAATGTGTACTATCCATCCAGCCTTTGATCGCAGAGCACTGATTAGCCCTTTTGGATTACTTTGATTTTGAAAATTGACTAGTCCCCTAGTCTGTAAATCATTTATTCCAGAATGCCTGGTAATCAAAATAATGACATTAATGATTTTCCACCACCTAGGCTCGCAAAGTAAATTAACTGATAGAAATAGTTTTGAAAAGCAATATGGCTGAATAGACCTATTCTTAACGTTGTTGTCCAAATAGTTTTGTAAAAGTCTGCCAGTTTCAATTTAGTTTAAAAACACCATGGAAAGAACTCTGCAGCTCAGTTAGTGGGAGATAAATTTCATGATGCTTGTAATCAGAAAAACTGGAATAATCTCAGGGTTCAGTTACTACTCCAGCCTCTTCCTGTTTCCTGATGTTCCTCTCTAAAGCCACCGAGGATTCAAGGATGAGAATTAATTTTTAGGGTAAATTAAACTAAATAACAGATAATCTAAGTAATCGAAGTAATAAATAATCAGGGCTGATTTTCAGCTAGTACCTCTTGGTAGAGTCAATAGGCATACTAGTTTATGATTTTCTAATTGGTCAATCTCAGTGTTCATTGGTTCTAAAATATTTTTACTTTTAACCTTACAGATAATACTAGACCTGATTTTTATGTATTTTCTAACTATATTACATTGCCTGCCTCCTTGTTGATTCTTAGTTGAGCAAATGGAAACACATAATCTCTTTTGTCTCTGTACATCTCACACCAGCAAGGATTGGTGTGATATTCTCCAAGTTGTATTGAATAGAATAACCTTATTATATGTATGTTTTCTTCCAAGTGATTTTCAGTATTGAAAAAGATAATTTATGGGATTGAATACTGTCAAAAACCAGATCAAAGGCACAGACCTCGAAAACTGGAATGAGGGACCCAGACACTCACAAAATTCTTTTTGCATTGTCCCGCTCTACTTCTTCTAGACCGTTGGCCTCATTCTCCCTTATTATGTAAACTTCCCTCGCTCGAGGGGAACGTAGCTATAGGCAGCTCCTGGATTATTTCCTGTTAGCCTGGGAACATGTGAATAAAGAGGACTTTTCCCTTTTAGCTTTAGGTTGAAAAAAATCACAGGAAAGGATTCTGATTGGCCCAGCTTAACGTATGTGCCCACCCTTGGACCTAATGTGGTGTGGAAGTGATTCCTGAGTAGCTGGGTCACATGGCTGCCTCTCTGTTATAAGGGCAGTGCTTGTTACCAGAAGAAAGAGAATTGGCTGTGAGCCAGTCATCTATCCCGATTGGTGCCTATCGCAGAGTGAATAAGACATATACAGTAAAATGAGAAGCGACTCTGATCTAGGTGGTCCGCCTTTGATGGAAAATAAGATAATGGTACCAGGAAGAAGTGTGTATCTATGAGGACCTTGGGTCCAGCAGGAGAAGGATGGTATCCTGTCCTTCTTCCTTTTGGTCCAAAGAGAATGCCACTCCTGGTGTTTTTCCTCTGGGTTGATACTGAAGTTGTCCTTGCTTCCATTGTACTTTCACACATACTCTAACGATGTGTTACAAGCACCTCCCTGACTGGACTGTGAGGTGCTTGAGGGCTAGGACTATGCCTTATTCGTGTTTGAAAATACTCATGATATGAATGCTTCGCACTGAATGACAATATCATTAGATTATGCATGTCATGTACTCTATCTAGCATTGCACAACAAAGCTTTTAAAGCTAATAAACTCTCCTATAGCAGGCTGAGTTTCTTACACACCTTCAGCAGCTCATGTTCCCACAGGACAGCCCTTTCTATTGCTCTGAAAATGAACCAGCCCCTTCTTGTGTTGCTCTATAATCTATTCCCTGTAATCTTCCCTCTGTGCTCCTGATGGGGCTGTCTGCAGAACTGTGTGGAGAACACATCTCTTCCATTCGATAACCCTTTAGATATCTGAAGACAGGTACACATGCTTACTTTGGTCTCCTCCCGTGAAAACATCCTAATTCTTTAAGCCATTCCTTTGCAAGAAGGATTTCTGGATCCCTCACGTCTGGTTATAGCCTACTTTTGGATGGTTAGGCTGGGTGCTGTGGCTCATGCCTGTAATCCCAGCAAATTGGTGGGGGACAAGGCTGGTGGATCACCTGAGGTCAGGAGTTCAAGACCAGCCTGGCCAACATGATGAAACCCCATCTCTACTAAAAATGCAATAATTAGCTGGGCATGGTGGCACACGCCTGTAATCCTATCTATTTGGGAGGCTGAGGCATGAGAATCACTTGAACGTGGGAGGCGGAGGTTGCAGTGAGCTGAGATCACACCACGGCACTTTAGCCTGGGTGACAGAGCAAGAGTGTCTCAAAAAAAAAAAAACAACAAAATATCTGAGCTGCCTGGAACCAAACGTAGGTGTATAAGATGTGGTTTGACTTGTGTAGGGGTGATTACACCCAGGATCACAGGCAGTGGTTTTAGAGGTGGAACTCTTTCCTTTTGTGTGTGTATGTGTTTCTTTTTTCCTTTTTTTTTATACTTTAAGTTCTGGGGTACGTGTGCAGAATGCGCAGGTTTAATACATAGTTATACACGTGCTATGGTGGTTTGCTACACCTATCACCTGTTATCTACATTAGGTATTTCTCCTAATGCTATCCCACTCATAGCCCTCCACCCCCCAACTGGTGTATGGTATTTCCTCCGTGTCCATGTGTTCTCATTGTTCAGTTCCCACTTATGATTAAGAACATGTGATGTTTGGTTTTCTGTTCTTGTGTTAGTTTGCTGAGAATGATGGTTTACAGCTTCATCCATGTCCCCACAAAGTACATGAACCCATCCTTTTTTATGGTTGCATAGTATTCCATGGTGTATATGTGCCACATTTTCTTTATCTAGTCTATCATTGATGGGCATTTGGGTTGGTTCCAAGTCTTTGCTATTGTGAACAGTGCCACAATAAACATATGTGTGCATGTGTCTTTGTAACAGAACGATTTATAATCCTTTGGGTATATACCCAGTAATGGGATTGCTGGGTTAAGTGGTATTTCTAGTTCTAGGTCCTCAAGAAATCGCCACACTGTGTTTCATAATGGTTGAACTAATTACACTCCCACTAACAGAGTAAAGTGTTCCTATTTCTGCACATCCTCTCCAGCATCTGTTGTCTCCTGACTTTTTTTTTTTTTCTTGATACAGAATCTCGCTCCATCGCCAGGCGCCAGACTGGAGTGCAGTGGCATAATCTCGGCTCACTGCAACCTCCTCCTCCTGGGTTCAGGCAATTCTCCTGCCTCAGCCTCCTGAGTAGCTGGGATTACAGGCGCTCACCACCATGCCCAGCTAATTTTTGTATTTTTAGTAGAGACGGGGTTACACCATGTTGGCCAGGATGGTCTCGATCTCCTGACCTTGTGATCCGCCTGCCTTGGCCTCCCAAAGTGCTGGGATTACAGGCGTGAGCCACCGCGCCCAACCGTCTCCTGACTTTTTAATGATTGCCGTTCTATCTGGCGTGAGATGCTATCTCAGTGTGGTTTTGATTTGCATTTCTCTAATGACCAGTGATGATGAGCTTTTTTTCACATGCTTGTTGGCTGCATAAATGTCTCCTTTTGAGAAGTGGCTGTTCATATCATTTGCCCACTTTTTGATGGGTTTTTTTTTTTCTTGTAAATTTGTTTAAGTTCTTTGTGGATTCTGGATACTAGCCCTTTGTCAGATGGGGAAATTGCAAAAAATTTTTTCCATTCTGTTGGTTGCTGGAAACACTCTAATGATAGTTTCTTTTGCTGTGCAGAAGCTCTTTAGTTTAATTAGATCCCATTTGTCAATATTGGCTTTTGCTGGCATTGCTTTTGATATTATAGTCATGAAGTTCTTGCCCATGCCTATGTCCTGAATGGTATTCCTAGGTTTTCTTCTAAGGCTTTTATGGTTTTGGTCTTATGTTTAAATCTTTAATCCAAATTGAGTTAATTTTTGTATAAGGTGTAAGGAAGGGATTCAGTTTCAGCTTTCTGCATATGGCTAGCCAATTTTCCTGACACCATTTATGAAATAGGGAATCCTTCCCACTTTGGAGGCTGAGGCAGGCGAATCATGAGGTCAAGACAATGAGACCATCCTGGCCAACACAGTGAAACCCCATTTCTACTAAAAATACAAAAATTAGCCGGGAGTTGTGGCATGTGCCTGTGGTCCCAGCTACTCAGGAGGCTGAGGTGGAAGAGTCGCTTGAACCCAGGAGGTGGAGGTTGTAGTGAGCTGAGATTACGCCAGTGCACTCCAGCCTGGCGATAGAGCAAGTCTCCGTCTCAGATAAAAAAAAAAAAGAAAAGAAATAGGGAACCCTTTCCCTATTGCTTGTTTATCGTCAGGTTTGTCAAAGATCAGATGATTGTAGATGTGTGGTATTATTTCTGAGGCCTCTGTTTTGTTCCATTGGTCTATATTTCTGTTTTGATACCAGTACCATGCTGTTTTGATTACTGTAGTCTTGTAGCATAGTTTGAAGTCAGGTAATGTGATGCCTCCAGCTTCGTTCTTTTTGCCTAGGATTGTCTTGGCTATCTGGGCTTTTTTTTTTTTTTTTGGTTCCATATGAAATTTAAGGTGTTTTTTTTTTTTTTTTTCAATTCAGAGGAGAAAGTCAATGGTACCTTGATGAGGATAGCATTGAATCTACAAATTGTGTTGGGTAATATGGCCATTTTCATAATAGTGATTCTTTGTAACCATGTGCATGGAATGTTTTTCCATCTGTTTGTGTCCTCTCCTATTTCTTTGAGCACTGGTTTGTAGTTCTCCTTGAAAAGATACTTCACATCCTTTGTAAGTTGTATTCCTAGATATTTTATTCTCTTTGTAGCAGTTGTGAATGGGAGTTCACTCATGATTTGTCTCTCTGTCTATTATTAGTGTATAGGAATGCTCATAATTTTTGCACATTGATTTTGTATCCTGAGACTTTGCTGATGTTACTTATCAGCTTAAGGAGATTTTGGGCTGAGATGATGAAGTTTTCTGTATACAACCATGTCATCTACAAACAGAGACAATGTGACTTCCTCTCTTCCTGTTTGAATATCCTTTATTTCTTTCTCCTGCCTGCTTGCCCTGGCCAGAACTTCCAATACTATGTTGAATAGGAGTGTTGAGAAAGGGTACCCTTGTCTTGTGGCAGTTTTCAAAGGGAATGCTTCCAGCTTTTGCCCATTCAGTTTGATATTGGCTGTGGGTTTATCATAAATAGCTCTTACTATTTTAAGATACGTTTCATTGATGCCTAGTTTATCGAGAGTTTTTAGTATACAGGGCTGTTGAATTTTGTCAAACAAAGGTCTTCTCTGCATCTATTGAGATTTTTTTTTAAAAAAACCTTTTATTTTAGATTCAGGGGTATATGTGCTGGTTTATTACAAGGGCATATTGTATTGATGCTGTGGTTTGGGGTACATTTCAACCATCTCTCAGGTAGTAAGTATATTACCCAATACGTAGTTTTTCAACCCTTGTCCTCCTTCCTCTTTCTCCTGTCTTATAGTCCTCTGTGTCTGTTTTTCCCATCTTTATGCGTACCCAGTGTTCAGCTCCCACCTATATATGACAATAAGTGGTTTATGGTTTTCTGTTTCTGCATTAGTTTGCTTAGGATAATGGCCTCCAGCTGCATCCATGTTGTTGTAAAGGACATGATTTCATTCTTTTTTATAGCTGTATAGTATTCCATGGGTTATATGTACCACATTTTCTTTACCCAATCTACCATTGATAGACCCCTAGATTGATTCCATGTCTTTGCTATTGTGAATAGTCTTGCAATGAACATATGATAACATATGTCTTTTTAATGAAGGAATTATTTTCCTTTGGATATACAACCAATAATGGGATTACTGATTTAAATTATAGTTCTGTTTTTAGTTCTTTATGAAATCTCCCAACTACTTTCCAAAGTCGCTGAACTAATTTACATTCCCACCAATAGTGTATAAGCATTCCCTTTTTTCCACAGCCTCACAACATGTATTATTTTCTGACTTTTATTTTTGCAATTTATTTTGCATATTTTAAATTATAACTTTAGGTTCAAGGGTACATGTGTGGGTTTGTTATATAGGTAAACTAGGTGTCGCGGGCGTTTGGCGTACAGATTATTTCATTACCGAGGTGATAAACACAGGACTCAACAGGTAATTTTTTCTGATCCTGTTTCTCCTCCCACTCCCCACTCTCAATTAGGGCTTGATTTTTTTACCTTTTCATAGTACCCATTCTGACTAGTGTGAGACAGTCATCTCTTTGTGGTTTCGATTGCATTTTTCATAGGCTTATTTGCTGCTTATATAGTTTCTTTTGGTAAGTGTCTGTTCATTCCTTTGTCCACTTTTTTGTTATTGTTGAGTTGGAGTTTTGCTCTTGTTGCCCAGACTGGAGTGCAGTGGCATGATCTCGGCTCCCTGCAACTTCTGCCTGCCTGGTTCAACCAATTCTCCTTCCTCAGCCTCCCGAGTAGCTGGGATTACAGACACCCGTCACCATACCCAGCTAATTTTTGCATTTTTAGTAGAGATGGGGTTTCACCATGTTGGCCAGGCTGGTCTTGAACTCCTGACTTCAGATAATCCACCTGCCTTGGCCTCCCAAAGTGCTGTGATTACAGGCAAGAGCCACTGTGCCTGGCCGTTTGTCCAATTCTTAATGAGGTTGTTTGTCTTTTTCTTGTTGATTTAAGTTCCTTATAATTCTAGATGTTAGTCTTTCATTTGGATGCATAGTTGCAAATATTTTTTCCCATTCTGTAGCTTGTCTGTTAACTCTGTTGATAGTTTCTTTTGCTGTGCAGAAGCTCTTTAGTTTAATTAGATCCCATTTGTCAAGTTTTATTTATGTTTCAGTTGCTTTTGGGGACCTAGCTATAAATTCTTTGCCAAGGCCAATGTTCCAGAATACTGTTTCCTAGGACTTCTTCTAGGATTCTTGTAGTTTGAGATTTTACATTTAAATCTTCAATCATTTTGAGTGAATTTTTAAACATGGTAAAAAGTAGGAGTCCACTTTCATTTTTCCATGTATGGCTAGCTAGCTGGCTGTCCCAGCGCCGTATATTGAATAGGGAGTTCTTTCCCCATTGCTTGTTTGCTGATTTTGTCAAAGATCAGATGGCTGTAGGTATCCAGCTTTGTTTTTAGATTCTCTTTCTTTTCCATTGGTCTTTCTGTCTCTATCTGTTCCATTGGTCTTTGTGTCTGTGTTTGTACCAGCACCATGTTGTTTGGGTTACTTTAGCTTTGTAGTATAGTTTGAAGTCAGGTAGTGTGACACCTTCAGATTTGTGCTTTTTGCTTAGGATTGCTTTGGGCATTTGGATTTCATTTTGGTTCCGTATAAATTTTAGAATAGTTTTTTTCTAATTGTATGGAAAATGATGTTGGACAGAAATAGCATTGAGTCTGTAAATTGCTTTGGGCAGTATGATCATTTTAATGATATTGGTTCCTCCAGTTCATGAGCATGGAATGTTTTTCCATTTGTGTCATCTATGATTTTTTTCAGCAGTACAGTTCTCCTTGTAGAAATCTTTCACTTTCTTGGTTGTATGTGTTCTTACATGTTTCATTTTTCTAAATGGCTTTTGTAAGTGGGATTATGATTTCACTCTTAGCTTGTGCATTATTGGTGTGTAGAAAGGCTACTGATTTTTGTACAGCGCTTTTATATCCTGAAACTTTACTGAAGTCATTTATCAGTTCTGGAGCCTTTTGCAGAGACTTTAGGGTTTTGTAGGTATAGAATCATAAAGTCAGCGAAGAGATAATTTTATTTCTTCTCATATTTGGATGCCTTTTATATCTTTCTCTTGCCTGATTGCTCTGTCTGGGATTTCCAATATGATGTTGAATGGGAGTGGTGAGTGTGGTGATGCTTGTCTTGTTCCATTTCTCAAGGGGAATGATTCTAGCTTTTGCCTGTTCGGTATGATGTTGGCTTGTGGGTTTGTCATAAATGGCTCTTATTATTTTGATGTATGTTTCTTTGATGCCTAGTTTTTAAAGACTTTTTATTATGAAGGGATATTGGATTTTATCAAAAGCTTTTATTTTTTTCTGTTGAGATGATCATATGGTTTTTGTTCTTAATTCTGTTTATGTTGCTGTATCACATTTATTGATTTGTGTATGTTTAATCAAACTTGCATCCCAAAAATAAAGCATATATGATCATGGTGAATTCACCTTTTGATGTGCTGCTGGATTTGGTATGCTAGTGTTTTATTGAGTATGTTTGTGTCTATGGAACCCTGTTGTTGAAGGACATTTTACTTAAACCCCACTTTGTATAGTAAGTAAAAGAGGATCTTTCCTGCTTGCAGGGAGTTTGCAGGACAAGGAGGAAGGTCCCTCTGTCCATGTCTTATCTCCTCATTCACTGTGATGACTGCTGAAACATTTTGGGAAAACTCAGGGTTCTTTGGCTCCCCCTCAATCTGAAAGATGTATTGTTAAAAAATGTGTTATACATTTTTATGAATAAAGTTCAAGTTTTCATACTTAATATAGCTAAATTAAGTTTAAGTGCTACTAAAGTTCTCGTTTATTTCCACATGACCAGCTGTCAAATCGTATTTTCTTCTCCCATAATGTAAAATTTTTTATGTTTTCCTATTAAATGTAATTTTGTTGATCCATATTTCAGTCTGTCAGGATCATTTTGGGCCTTAATTTTGTAATTAAATATTAATTTGTTATCATTTCTATCTTCCTCTAATCTGGGTGTTTGGCAAGTGTGCTGTCTATGTGAGATCTAATTGTTTTATAAGCTTACTGAAATAAATAGGGGTCCGTGAGAGAGACCCTTCTTAAAATGGACACTTGGACACTGGTGTGTTTTTGGGGTCCAAAGATCTTGTACGCAACATCCCTAAAACTGAACAAACTGTCTTCTATTCTAAAACTGTCTATTGCTTGATACCACTGTCTACTTATGCCTGAAATCTAGGCACAATCTTGCTCTTCTCCTCCTCTTACTACGTATTTTCAGTTTTTCACCAAGTCCTGCAATTTTACTAACTAAATATTAGGAAGCTTCTCTGCTTTCCACCTCTCTATGACCACCCTTGTTTAGGTTCTCCTTTTTTTCTCCACAGGCAGCAATAACCTCCTGACAGGTGTCCTTTCTTCTGCTCTTTTCCTTCTGAGTTCTGTTCTGCACTCATTCCCAATGTTATCTGTCTAAACCAAATCTGACTACGTGGTTCACATGCTGCAAACCCTCCACTGGCTTCCTCTTGTCCATGGGGCAAAGCCCAGTATCTTCAGTATCGCACTCACGTTTATGCTCCGACTCTTCTGCATCATCTTCTAACTCTTCCTAAGCTGGGCTTGATCACTCATGACTTTCAGTGGCTTGTAATTTCCTCTGTGCCCCATGTGATTTTTTTAATGGTCTCCTTTGAAGTTCTCCTCGCTCATACTGCCAACCAACTTCTTTTTGTCAAACTCACTTGTTTTCAAGAGTCAGCTTAGGTGTGACCTTTCCCTAGGATATTCCTTAAACCTTCTTCTGTAGTTGGCTCCTGCATCTGTTCATGTCTGGCTTATTAGTGTTATCTGTACGCCACTGTGCATGACTCTATCTGCATTTTACCTTCATCCCCCACAAGATGATGAGCCAGTTAAAGGCAGAGTCCACCGTGCACTCATTTTGGTGTCATTTGCCTTTAAGCTGGCATTTGGTAGATACTCAGTAAATGTTTGCTGAGTAAAATAACGATTGAATGAACCTTCTTAAATGCACACAATCAACACATTTCCCAAACTAAATCTCACCATCTTATACACAAAGATACAGAGACTATTCAGTCTCCTAGCCATTATGTTGAAATGCAAATATTCTATATGTTTGATTTTTCTTCATCTAGCAAACTGGCAATTATGTAAATGAATTATTTCCTCATTAAGAGCGTCTAACTGAACTTCTTTTGGCTCCTTTCCATTACTGTGTATTTTCCTAAATGTACACAGACAATTTTGAAAGGAGTGAATTTCAAATTAAACTGCCTCACTGGAGAACACTTTTACATGGCTATTTTTTCCCCAATAGCCTCAAACAACTATATCTGGGGTGAACTAATGTGGAGTTATTGACTATGCACTGTCATATTTTAAGAAATGATTTCTGACACGAAGCAATTTATAATCTCATTGGGAGATGAAGATATATACACAAAATAGGTAACATTAAAATACATCAAGGGGTGAATTATCAACTAGAATAGTACAGATGATAAGTGTTTGGCATTTTTATGAAGCAGCAGTGATTTAAGCAAATAAACAGAAAGTAACCCCACCACATAATATGAATGGACAGAGGCCACAGGTCAGAAGTATAGATTATTTATAATCAGACAAATGTCCAGGAAACAGAGCTTCTTTTGGTTTTATGTTAAGCTATTTGTGAGGCCAGTGGGACTATTCTAGAAATGAACATAACTGTATATGTAAACTTAAGAATTACATATTATTTGGAAGAGGGCAGACTATTTTATTAGAACTTTGTGATGAAGTCTGATCATTGTCATCAGATAGGACACCTCACCTACAGGGTTTGTGTCCTCTTGAAGACATATTAAACATAGAAAATAAAGAATTCAGCATTGCTCCTGGGAAGATATGGAAGGGGAAGTTGGCTAGGTTTTCCTATGGCCAGAAGGAAGTACAACATGAAGCAAGTATTTTTTATTTTTTTTTTATCCAAGAACTCCATTCATTCATTAATTCATTCACTCACCTTTATCCGTTATTTGGTGAGCACTGACCCTCTGGAAGACACAGTGTCAAGCTATAGAGAGTTCCATTTTCACTAAAGCAACATTATAATTTTGATTTCCCTTGTTCGACCCATCAAAATAATATTTTGCCTATCAACCAGATATAGCCTATTGTAAATTAAAGAGCATAGCCTGTGTAAGTGAGAAATACGGGTATAGTCATGCCTTGGGCATAGTACTCAACAATTCTGTTCTCAATTGTGAAATGAAAGGGCTGAACCATTTACTTTCTCAAGTCCTCTGAGGCTCTAAAATATAATGATCCAATTAATTTTGAGGGCCTCCTGGCTTACACTTTAGTATCTGTGAGTTTGTATAGGGCCTGAACATGCTGATTGAGTTGACTTTGTGAACTTGCAAGTGAGACAGAGTCCTGAAACACTGTGACAGGAGTGTGCTCATTTAAACGAGGGAATGTCCTGTTTTTAGGGGATGTATAAACTTTCATTCCTTAGGTGTTTGAAAACTTAGTGAACTAGTATTTATTATGCTATAGTTAAAATATTTCTGTGCCTGGTTAATTGAGATGCAGTACTTCAATTTTATGGCATTTTATGTGAATAAATCTTTAAACACACTGCTGGAGTGCATGGATATTACTGATAGTTCAGACATGGCATAACCATATATCTTTTTATAGCTGTTCCATTCGATTAAATTGCTGTATAAAGCTTAAACTACTCCGTCAACAAAATTGAGCATTTTAGTTGTGTGTGTGTGTGTGTGTGTGTGTGTGTGTGTGTGTGTGAAATTACTAGAGGCATGTAACAAATGTTACCTTGAAGTCATTTTTGAAAGGAAGTGTTTTAATGTGCTCAGTGAATAATTTCTCTCTGAGAGCTACTGTTGTGTCCTGGGAAATATTCGGAGGAGAAGATAGAATTATTTAGATTTGCGGCTTCTTGTCATGGGAGGTGAAGGCCTTTTTATTATTATTATTAATGTGATGGGAATAGTTCCATTGCATTGTGTCTCTGCACAGCATCCTGAGAACAACCTTTTCATCACATAAATAATTACAATTCTGTTTTTTTTAATGCCTTCTGCTATTCCTTCCTTCCCTCTCTTCACCACTTTCCCTTTGAATGAGGAGGATGGCACTCCCTTCAGATAAAGGCTTCCCAAGTATTGACAAAAGGCAGGGACGTGGTGATAGTGGTGGAGGGTGGGGGAGGGAGAGGGTTGTTTCTTTGTCCCAACAAGACCCGGGTCTGAGCTGGCTGGAAAGGACTGTGTCAGGAAACAGGCATGTGTCCATTTAAAAGCACACTTTTTGTGTGTAGAAATTGCAGTAATTTTTCCAGAGAAAGAGTCAGCTTCTGGCCTGATACCTTCTCCTTCTTTATGGGTCTCCTGCAACCGGAGCACCTGGCCTGGGTCTCAGAAAGTACCTCCTGCACATAATGGTACCCAGGGCCTAGATGGGGCCAGAGTCCTCTTGGTGATGGGCGTGAGCAGGTCAGGGAAGATTTTTGCTCTCAGGGAGCGAACGCTGTCCTGACGGAGGCACACAGCACACTTGGACATAGATGCAGAAATAAGGAAAGCTGAGACAGCAGTGATGCTGAGAGGGGAATGAGGAAGGAGAGGGAGCTGGTGCCCCGCATGCCTCTTCTCTCTTTTTTTTTTAAAGTCTGGCTCTATCACCCAGGCTGGAGTGTAGTGCAGACGTGCGATTGATCTCCACTCACTGCAATCTCTGCCTCCAGGTTCAAGTGATTCTTCTGCCTCAGCCTTCCAAGTAGCTAGGACTACAGGCAAGTGCCATGACACCCAACTAATATTTGTATTTTTAGTAGAGATGGGGTTTCACCACATTAGCCAAGCTGGTCTCAAACTCCTGACCTCATGATCTTCCCACCTCAGCCTCCCAAAGTGCTGGGATTACAGGCATGAGCCACCACACCCAGCCACATTTCTTGTCATCACTGCCTTTTCTGCATTTGGAATTCTGCCTGGATGGAAGGCAGGTCATGGGGCAGACAAAGTTTGTCTTACATAAGCCCCCTTTTCTGTGCATTTTTGCCCCTCAGTGATGACTTCTGGTTTCTCTTAGGACTCTGCCTTGTCCCTTGCTGTTACTGAGTGGAGCATGGCCTATGCAGACACTTTGGTATTTTAACGATGGACTACATAGAACCTTAAGATAGACAATGAAGGTAATGGTAGAAGAGAATTTTTAAAAGGATCAGGAGCTAGTACTTTTGCATTCAAATGAATTCTAGGGCTAGTTTTTTAGTGAAAAAGCTGTAAGTTCCTAATACTTAGTAGTTTTTCTGTGTTTGCTTCTACCTCAGGGCCTTTGCACTGGCATTCCCTCTTCCTGGAGGCATCTCCCCTCTGATACACAATCCCCAAGCTTTTCAATTTTTTTTTTTTTTTTTTGAAACAGGGTCTTGCTTTGTTGCCCAGGCTGGAGTACAGTGGCACAATCCTAGCTCATTTGCAGCCTTGAACTCCTGCGCTCAAGCAATCCTTGCACCTCAGCCTCTCGAGTAACTGGGACCAGAGGTGGGCGCCATATACTCAGCTAATTATATTTATTTTTTGTAGAGGTGGTGTCTCACTATGTTGCCGAGGCTTGGCTTGAACTCCTGGACTCAAATGACCCACCCTCCTCAGCCTCCCAAAGTGCTGGGATTATAGGCTTGAGCCATCACACCTGGCCCTTGAGTCTTTATTTAAAGGTTGTTTTTTCAATTAGTACTGTATGGAAAATTAGACCCTGTTTCTAGCACTTCATGACACTTAACGTGATATCATATTCCTATTTCTTGTCTCTCCATTAGCAGCTTGTACGTCGTATGAGACCAGTGATTTCGGCTTGTTTTGTTCACTTCTGCATTCCCAGTGCTTAGAAAAGTACCTGAAACATAGTAGGCACTCAGTAAACGTTGTTGAATTAACATAAGATTTTTAAAAACTGTACTTAAGTGTTCCTAATAGTAAAATCCCTTAGAAAACTCTCTCAAGAGCTGTTTACCTTTGGAACTTAGAGGCTGCGAGACAATTTCTGAACATGTTGTAGTCCTGGGAAGGAGCATGTGGCCAAGAGCAGGCTGGGTGGGTCAGAGGGAAGCCAATGGCCAAACCATGGGTCTCTCAAAGGGGAAGTGGTGGGGCCAGTGTTAGGGGTTGTGCTGAAGGAAGTGAGTGTAAAATAATGTAAGCATGAGACATTTACAGAGTATCTCCTTTTACAGGCTCTGTGAAGACAGGGTCAGAAGTGTTTAGGATTAAAAAAAACTCATATTAGAATTTGAGCATTCTCAAGGGACAGCTCCCTCAGATTAAACCAGCGTTTCTATTTGACTAGCTAGTTTACTTTGATAACATCTACCCTGAAAATCTTTTGCACTTTTTTTGCCTGAAAGATTTCATGGGAATGTATCAAGCAAACAATGGCCTCCAAAGATTCCCAGGATCTGTGGATAAATGTTTCATGGCAAGGGGGAATTAAGGTTGCTAATCAGCTGACCTTGGAATGAGGAGACGATCCTGAATTACTGTGGTGGGTTCTGTGTAATCATAAGGTCCTTTAAATGTGAGACAGGGAGGCAGAAGAGTTAGAAGTAGAGAGATAATGTAAAGAAGACTTGACCACAAGCCATCGTTGGCTTTAAGGATGGATGGGGCCATGAGCCAAGGAGTGCAGGTGGCGTCTGCAACATGAAAACACAAGGACACAGATTCTGCCCTAGAGCCTCCAGAAGTAACACAGCCCTGCCAACATCTTGATTTTAGCCTAGTGAGATGCGTTTCAGACTCTGGCCTCCAGAACTGTAAGTTGATAAACGTATCTTGTTTGAAGCCACCAAGTTTGTGGTAACTTGTAACAGTAGCTGTAGGAAACTCATAAAGAGCAAGGGGAGACCTGTCTATATGTTTTCACAACCCATTTACATAGCAGTGCCATGATTTCCGGTATTCTTTGGGGGAAAATTAAAAGACTAAAACAGAACCACAAAGCACTTTAGAAGTGTATGATGGTGAAATCTAACGGTGGCCACAACAGAACTAGAACCTAGACAACCACCCCTCCCAAGAGATGAAGACCTATGACTCCCACCTCTCCTCCACTGCCACTGTGTCCACTCCAAGCCACATCCTCTCGGGGGACAGTGACCACAAGCTCACAAAATGAGACTCAGGGTGGCAAGACCCAAGATGTGGTTACTCCGCCAGCCTGGGTTAGGGAAAGAGACACAGGTAGGAAGTATTCAAAGTTAGTGCACAGTGGTGCTTTCGGGATTCTTCATTAGCAGATATTGAAAAGTCATTGCAGGCCACGCGCGGTGGTTCAAGCCTGTAGTCCCAGCACTTTGGGAGGCCGAGGCAGGTGGATCATGAGGTCAAGAGATCGAGACCATCCTGATCAACATGATGAAACCGCGTCTCTACTAAAAATACAAAAAATTAGCTGGGCATGGTGACGCGTGCCTGTAATCCCAGCTACTCAGGAGGCTGAGGCAGGAGAATTGCCTGAACCCAGAAGGCGGAGGTTGCGGTGAGCCGAGATCGCACCATTGCACTCCAGCCTGGGTAGCAAGAGCGAAACTCTGTCTCAGAAAAAAAAAGAAAGAAAAGTCATTGCCCTAAAATTACTTGGGAAAGCTTATAAATATGAATTTCCTATAATTTGCATTTTATCAGAACTCCTATCAGCTGTATCACAGCTTGAAAAATACCAAAAACACATTAGAAAAATCTTTCTGTTTAAAACTAGATTGATCCCACATTTACATGGCAAAAGAAGGTCATTACTCGGCAGGCAGTAAAAGCTTCATTTCAGAGAGCTTGAGAAAAAACTCAAAATAATTCACGTCTACCCAGGCCATTTGACAACTGTTAGACTTTACCTTACAAAATAAAGTGAAAGCCTACCACCTGCTGCTTGAAATCTCCAATTAATGCTATAGAAAGTGCCTTCGTTTAAAAAGCCAGTGAGTAAATTTCTCCAAGCTGGGTGTAGACATTTCTACAAATTTACGGTAACCTTTTGCTCTTGTCTGCAGTAAGAAGAGCCTTCCAGATTCTGAAAAGAAACCAGAGCTGATTTTTACACCTAATCATTTAAGAGCTAAACTCTTTTTTTCATTAGCTTCAGTTATTTAAGATACTGATAATTAATATCTCATCTGCTGCTATGTGTGTTTACTAGAAATTGTGAAAAAAGATTATCGAAGCTTGCCAACATTCCACCTATGAATTAAAACAGGAGTATTTTTGCACAAACCACAGAAGAGAAGGAAGAAAGTGGCAGGCTCTTTTAAGGTAGGACCAGCAGCTATGAGAATCATCATCACCTTGGAGCAACTTGAAAGCAGTGGGAAAGTTCAGGTCTTTAATCTCTTCCTTCCTATCCTGATAGGTTAATCAGAATTTTCTGAGAGGTAAGCCCCTGGCCATCTTTGTCATGCCCCCTACTGTTTACCAGATTAATTGGGGGACAGTCAGTTGTGAACATTGTTGGGGCAGACAGTTGTCATTTGCATCATGTGCAACTAGCAAAACCAGCAGGTGGGTTCTCTCATTTCCATCATCCTTCTGAGCCAGGTCGCAGGTCGGGGGCAAGTGTGGAGAGTTGCCAAGCATAATTTGGGGCAGTTGTGGTCGGTTACTTCTAGGAGTAGGGAACGCCTGGCAGATAGGACCTGTGGGTATGGCCATGGCCTGTCTTAGAACTGCCTAGAGTTTCTGCTTAACCCTCAAGGTGCTCCACAGTATAGCTCTTTTGAGTGGTCTGGCTTCATCTCTCACTCCTTGACATTCATCTCAGAAGATGGGTGTCTTTAGTTAGATTTCTTGATGATCCCTGCTTCTTCATTGCTTTGTTCTTTTTCTAATTCCTACCCAGAATGCCCTGTTCTCCCATCTCTCTGCTGCAGACCATATAGAAAAGCCCAGCCGGAGTACAGATCCCTGGGAAGACTTTATCATTTTCACCATCTCTGATCTTAACCTTTCATATTTACTTACTGAGTCACAAAACTGGCCTCTCATACAGAACTTAGTTCTCAAGAAGGTACCTCTGTTATTTAATGCCTAATTAACTCAGTACATGATGCTGATATTTTGTGGGTACCCTGCCGTCTTCTCAAGTGCCCTCCTTTACTTTTGTAATCCTCCTGTCTGCTGCTTTTACATCTTTCTGTTCCTTCTCATTTATGAATTAAAACAAGAGTATTTTTGCACAAACCACAGAAGAGAAGGAAGTGGCAGGCTCTTTTAAGATAGGACCAGCAGGTATGAGAATGATCACCACCTTCGAGCAACTTGAAAGCAGTGGGAAAGTTCAGGTCTTTAATCTCTTCCTTCCTGCTCTTCTCTTCGTATCGTTGAGTGTCACGTTCACTTAAATCACAAGCACTTTCTCTTCTGTATCTCTACTCTCCAAATCTCTCAGAACGCCCAGTCTGACATCCTGGCTGCCTCCCAAGTATGTGAAATGATGTTGCCGAATTTTCGAACTTAAGAGATTTTAAATCAAGTTTATTCTTTGTGGATCTTTTAAAATTATATCTTTCTTGTATATTCTACTCAGATGCCTAAGTGAGAAACCTCAGAGTCATCTTTCTTGGCTTAGGTTTCTTCCTTGCCATCTCCCACAGGATACTGTTTGGACTATTTCCAACATAGCTATTGGATCAGTTTCCACCTCTCGACTCTGCTGCTATTGCCCTAGATTACATTCTCTCCCGCTGTGAGCATTCCTGCCTGCAGGGTTGTGTGCTCCACCTGTGTCCTCCTTTAGTGTGTTCTTGACACCGTCACCAATTATCGTTCTGAAACACTGATAGGATCACAATCCTATCATTGTGGCTTCTTGTTCACAAGAGTGGAGCCTGTCTCTTTTGCATGCAAGCCTTGCCGTAGTCCAGTCTAGTTTTCATCCCTAAGGCTTATAGAGGGGACGGTCTGGCCACAGTAGTGACCACACTGAGCTTGTGAAAGCCTTGTAGGAGCCTGGTCAGATCTCAGTTTCTCTGGGAAATCTTCACTGAGCCCTTAGAAATAATTTCTTATGGTATGATTAGTCCTTGGTACATACCTTTATTATGGCCTCTATTATGTAAACTGTTATTTATCATGAAGATGATCTATTTGGGGCCAGGGACTGTATCTTTTGTTAATCTTTGTATCCTAAATGTTAGCACAATACCTGAGTCTTGGGGTTTGAGGCATAGGTATCAGTGAAGGTTATGAATCAATGGATGTTTATTTCTAATTAAAATATAAATCCACTGTGGGCAAGTATTATGTTTTAACTTCTTTTATCCTTATGTAATGCTGATCACACATATAGTAAAGAGTAAATATTTGTTGACTGATTTTTGCTAAGGATGTAAGCAAGAGAAAGTGGTAAGAGACAGGCACGTAGGCTAAAATATTAGATGTAAATGTTTCACAAGGGTGTATGGTAGTGAATAATTGCTGTATTAGATTTTGGTGTAATACACTGACTGTTTTTACTGTTCTGATATTAATGGAGCATGCTATTTTTAAAACAAGAAATCAATTGCTGTGACTTTTTGTGAATAATTCATTTACATGGAATGAATTAGGTAGTCAAATTAAAAAAACAAAAAGTAGTTTCAGATCTACCAAGGAGCTATAGTTTCAGGACCGTGTGTGTGCGTGTGTGTGTGTGTGTGTGTGTGTGTGTGTGTGCGTGTGTCTGAAAACTTTCTAAGAGTTTTTTAATGTAATACATAAAATATAAGTGAATCATAGGCTTGCCGACATTAGAAATTTCGTACCATTTAAGTGAAGAGTTAAAACATTCTGACTGCCGGCTGCTGAGGAGTGCTTCGGAAGGGGAGCTGGTTAGTATATTCAGTATGGTTGACTGATTTGTAGTCACAGGCTGATACTCAGTTTTTAGTGCTCGTTTGTAAGCTTCCTATCCATCTTCATATCTATATACAGTATGTGTATGTGGACATGCAGACATATTTGTGTGCCTGTATCAAGTTTAACTGCATGATTTTCTGGTCAGGACAAGACGTGTTTATTTACTTGTGTCTACTGCTTCTTCTAGAATGACTGCACCTAACAAATTGTTGAACATGTCGCAGGTGCTCAGGAGTTACTGGCAGCTTAATTATCGTCGTATGCCTAATTGAAATGGTACACTTAGTACCATTTTTAAAATTTATAAAAGCACCCAGAGTCCCACAGCTGTTATGCATTTTCACATTTTTTCTGGGACTTAGACCCAGCAACCATTTATAAAAATCTGGGTATGAGAGGGACCCCCAAATTGGAGGTGGAGACTTGGGAGTAGACTTTAATGTCTTCATTGTCATTGCCCTGAATGTCAGCTCTTATATGGCTGCAAGAGGTGTATTTCTAAAGCACCAATCTGGTGGAAACAGATACCCACACATTTTTTATTTTTTACATTGATTGCATAACTCTATTAGATGCTAAGGATGCAAAGATGAATAAGATGTGGTTCCTTTCCTTAAAACTTCCTCTCTCAGACTCTTTTAAAGTAATATTTAGAATGTGAGTCAAGGAATGCATAGTCAGAGGAATTAATCAGTCTCTGTAGATGGGGTGGTAAGTGCTACCTATGATAGAGGCAGCTCCAGCATGCTGTCATGGGATCACAAAAGAGGGAACTGGTAACTGACACCAGACTGAGAGGCCAGGATGGGCTCCCTGGAGAAGGTGATGCTTGAAGGTCATCGTGAGCTCGTCTTCGTTCTCTGTCATCCTTGGGCAGCACTCCTGAGGGGGCTTACAAAGCCTTTTACCTTCTGGCTTCAGCCACCTCAGTTTTGAGCACCAGTGCACACCCCACATGTATGTTCACATGCATGCATGTACACACTCACATTCACACACAGCAGGTGCTTCAGTTAAATAGCACTGGGCAGATCATATTAGTGACAACTCCGTTTTCATTATCTTCTGTAAAAGACTACTTTACCCTTGGTATCTGTTATAGTTCTCCTCCAATTCATGCCTCGACACATTGGAGTCATTTGTCATTTCTCAACTTTCTTTTTTTTGAGCCGGAGTTTCGCTCTCGTTACCTAGGCTGGAGTGCAATGGCGCGATCTCGGCTCACCGCAACCTCCACCTCCTGGGTTCAGGCAATTCTCCTGCCTCAGCCTCCTGAGTAGCTGGGATTACAGGCACGTGCCACTATGCCCAGCTAATTTTTTGTATTTTTAGTAGAGACGGGGTTTCACCATGTTGACCAGGATGGTCTCGATCTCTTGACCTCGTGATCTACCTGCCTCGGCCTCCCAAAGTGCTGGGATTACAGGCTTGAGCCACCGCTCCTGGCTATTTCTCAACTTTCTAAGGAAAATGTGCTGGCCAAGGTTGACTTTGGTTAAACCCATTGGTCTTTTTACAGCTGCATGTTTTTGGCCTCTTTGCCCCATGAAAGTGGCTCTCTCAACACTTGTGTAATCTTATATAAGTTACTTAAATGATCTTTGCCTCAATTTCCTCAGTTATAAAATGAGATAATAATATTATTATCATAGAATGCCTGGTACAAAGCAACACTGTAAAGTGTTATTCTTCAGCTCTCTGATCACTCTCTTTAAAAAGTTGTTTCTTTCTTTGTTTTTTTTTCTTTTTCTTCCTTTTTTTTTTTGACACAGGGTCTGGCTCTGTCCCCCAGGCTGGAGTGCAGTGGTGCGATCTGGGCTCACTGTATGCCCTGTCTCCCAGGCTCAAGTAATCCTCCCACTTCAGCCTCCCAACTAGCTGGGACTACAGGGATACACTACTGTACCTGGTTGACTTTTTGTATTTTTGGTAGAGATGGGGTCTCATTGTGTTACCCAGACTGATCTCAAACTCCTGAGTTCAAGTGATCCTCTTGCCTTGGCCCCCCAAAGTGCTGGGATTACAGGTGTGAGCCACCACACCCAAAAAGAAGTTAAAGTTATTCCTGAATTGGAACTTTGACAGCCATCTTTGATTTGCGCGCGCGCTCTCTCTCTCTCTCTCTCTCTCTCTCTCTCTCTCTCTCTCTCTCTCTCTCTCTCTCTCTCTCTCTCTCTCTCTGTCTTCTCAGCCTCCTTCATGGAGACTAGTTTATTCTGCCTCCCCTTAAATGTTAAGATGTCAGAGTTTGCTCCCTGACTTCTCAGGCTGACACTCTGATCCATCCTCATGGCTCCACTGCCTCCCACGTTTTCCCAGTACAGCTCAAACTGCTTTCAGAGTGGTTTTCGTACAGCTCAAACCTCAGCAGGTCTCTCCTCTGCTTAAAACTCTGCCAGAGCTCACACCTGAACCCAGCACTTTGGGAGGCCAAGGTGTAAAAGTTGCTTGAGCCCAGGAGTTCAAGACAATTGTGGGCAACAAAGGGAGACCCCTGTCTCTACAAAAAATAAAGCTACAAACCAAGAAAACCCATGCCAGACACTTCCCTTTTCAGGAGCAGACTTCTTTACTTGGTTGACAAGTCTTCTTCCACCAACCCTACCCTGCAGGCCTTACCTCTCATGACCTTCTCCCTTCATTTTCATTGCTTCATACCCCGGGAACCCTTTGTAGTTCCTCATCTGTGCCTGATCAAGTGCACAACCCATAGCCTGTATGACCTTGCTTATCCTGCTCTTTCTTTCCCACCAGCTTTGGTATTCTCTCCTCTCATGCTCTTTGCCTTAGGTATTTAACAACTCTGTCCCTTGTGCACCATTGTACCTCAGGCAGATGTCTATTAGACCCTGAGAACACACAGTGTGCCCAGTTGCACACATAGCCATTTCCTTGAAGAACAAGGCTCTGATTCTCTGTATCTTTAAAGTCTAAGGAGTAGTGGCAGTTGTTGGTACAGAGTTGGTGCTCAGCAAATGAACAGATGAATGAATGAATGAATGAATGGATGAATATATGAATGAATGAACTGATCAAAGTGTTTGTAAATTGCGTAGCAGAATAAAGAGCCCATTCGCAGTGAACTCTGGTGATGCCAGTTTTACATCACCTGTGCCTGTCAGGGAGAAACTTTCCTGAATCTTCCTTTTTTTTTCTGTCTTGAGAGGGTTGGTGGGAATCTGTGCACCTGGTAGGGCATCTGCAGTTGATCCAGACGGTCACAATCCTCAGTGTAAAAACAAAGACCAAGGATGAGGTCAAGGTCATTAGAAATAGCAACTCTCGCTTACATTTCCCATTGATGGGAAAGCTCAGCACAGTGAAGTTAAGAACAGCTTGCGCTCTTAAGCTCTTTCAGATACATGGTGGTCATAGCAATCTGCTTTTGGTGTCAACTGCACTTTTTTTTGTAAGTCCCGTTTTGGTGGTTACACTGTCAAATGTGGCAATTCTTATTAGCTGCAGACCTCACACACATGCTAATTTATAAACAACCTGGTTGGTATGATCCTTATTCAATGCCATTTATGGCTTATTTTTATAAGCTAAGAAATTCAAAGAGGTAAGTCAGATGTGTGAAAAAAAATTTACATGGATTGTTTACTTAATTTAGAATTTTCTTTTGGGGGTTATCTATCATTATGCATTTATTCAGTTATTCATTTGCCAGTGTGTACCACCTCTGACGGTTCAAAGGCCGTTCTAAATTTAAGGTCAAACGGTTGCAACCTGTATGAGTCTCACAAAATAGTTAAACTGGGAAAGTGAGAAAGTCGGCTCGATACACAAAATAGAACTTTCTGGATGCTGTTTCATGCAGGACCCATAAATCACTCTTTGTGTTTGCATAGAGTCTTGCCCTTGCACAGAAATGCCAGCATCCCCTAGGTGTCCTTTGTGACCTGCCATAAAATTGCATGTGGTTTCATCACCTAGTTTTAAAACTTGCAGCTTAAAATGTACTTAAGAACAATGCATGGTACATTTAAAGGTAAAATTGGACAGTGTGAGTATTCTTGGAATTGTATTCATAATGAAGTCAGTTCAGGTTGGCACAGTTTCAGTGGTATTATGAGCTCCATCTTAATAGCTTTTTCCAAAAGTTTTCTGATAGAGGTTTGTGACGTTTCATTTAAGCCCAGCTCTGGAATTCATTATTGTGTGCTGAATTCATTTGGCCACTGACTTTTTGAAAAGGAGAAAATCAGGTTTTTGATATACACATATCCATACATGAGTATACATCAGTCTTTTTTGTTAAAAGTTCAGCTGAAAAAGGATCATATTAGTTAAAAAAGGAAAATGTATTCAAATAAGCAAACATGATTGAAAATGATAACACCTTTAATAATAGAACTTTGCAACTTCGCTGTTTAAACAGTTATTCAGTTCTTAATTGTTTTTATTTTGTATTGTAGCATAGTCTATTGCTTTATGGATACGGATATGCTATTATGTCTGTAGTTCAACTTCTTAGTATGTTCTTATTTTCAACTTTCATTTTAATGAAAAATAACATACATAAGATTTAGGAACATCTAAGGAAAACAGATGGTTTTTCAGACTTTCTTTACCCTGAAATTAAACCTCTCGCTTTTTTAAACTTTTGAGCTAAGAATTAAGAAAATGTTATGGATGTTCTCATACTGTGTATTAGTGCATGTTACACCCATATCCCACATTAACGTTTTTATTTTCACTGAGATTTCTGGTATAATCCGGTATTAAACCTGTGGTTATTTTGGCAATTATGCCTTTTATGGAAGGATTCCAATAGCTAAACTCTTAAGTTAGGGAAAAAGAATATAATTTGTCTCCTTCTGGAAAAAACATTATCCTAAAAAATGGTTAGGAGATTCAATGATAGTTTGCATTTTTTAAAGCAAAGCTTGGCCAGGCCCAGTGGCTCACACTATAATCCCAGCACTTGGGGAGGCCAAGGCGGGTGTATTGCCTGAGGTCTGCAGTTTGAGACCAGCCTGGCCAACATGGTGAAACGCTGTCTCTACTAAAAGTACAAAAATTAGCCAGGC
Source organism: Saguinus oedipus (assembly GCA_031835075.1). Lineage (NCBI taxonomy): Eukaryota > Metazoa > Chordata > Mammalia > Primates > Cebidae > Saguinus > Saguinus oedipus. Next base: position 3,181,514 of record CM063172.1, on the reverse strand, counting down.
ATGGTGGTGGGTGCCTGTAATCTCAGCTGCTCAGGAGGCTGAGGCAGGAGAATTGCTTGAACCTGGGAGGCTGAGGTTGCGGTGAGCTGACATCTCATCTCGGTGCCACTGCATTGCATTCCAGCCTCGGCAACAAGCAAGACTCTGTCTCAAAAAAAAAAAAAAAAATCTCACAGGTAAAATTATTGACTTTTCATTCATTAAGCAAAAAACCTGAAACTTTTTTCTTTCTCCAAAGTCCCTTAAGGCATACACTAGGCTTAAACTCATCAAGCCTTATGTGCTGTGCCTGAGTTGACCTTTGTAAAAGAGATGGCTCTCTGTTCTCTCTTGTTCCTCCAAAGTTTAATCTGTACACTGCCATACAGTTGTGATTTATTTTAAAGAATATTCTCTTGTCTTTTTCTCATCTTTTCCCAAAATGAACTAAAAAATACTCAGTCTCATATGCCCCCTACCTCCCCACCCAGACCTGCTATTTCCATTTTTAACTTTTGAATTTGCTTCTTCTCATCCATGACTTCAGAGGCAGCCTAAAAATTCAAAGTAAAATATCTTTCCCCTAGGACTCTTTAAGCATTTGTTCAGGCTTGATCTAATTGGCATACTTTGCAGTTAATTGCCTTAATAGTGGCAGTGCTTCCTCCAAGGTTCTACAGATAATGATGGGCGTAATAAAAGGCATCATGGAGGGAAAAGCTTGGGTCTTGGTCCTGGCTCTGCCACTTCCTGCCTATGTCATGTTAGGCACGTTGTTTAAACTTCAGGTTCCTTATCCATAAAGTAGGCTAAAAACACCTACTTGACAGGGTATTTGTGAGGCAAGTACCTAGCACACAGTAGACAGTCTAAAAACAAAACAAAAAACAAAACTAGTTCACTTTCCCTGTTGTAGCTCCAGGTGGAGTGCTGTATGTAACCTGACCATGTTGTGTGTTACGAGCTTTGGGGAAGCAGGTGTGAAAGAGTATCATCTCCTCTCTGTAGCAACCTCTAACTCGTCTGTTGTATGGTATTCTTAGGGTGCAGAGAGTAAGACTAAAAACTATAGAGAAGTGAAAGACTTCTGTGGGGGTGGCCATCAAGTTGTGTCTTGAAGAGAAAACTGTGGCTGGGAGGAGACTGTGTGTGTGAGTGAAGGTGCCGAGGTGAGAAGGAGCTGGGGATAGGGAAGAGGAGGATGGGCAGGTGAGCAGACATCACGAGTCCCTTTGGGGTTGAGGGGTCCGGTTGCTGAGCCGTGGGATGTGTTGTTAAGAAGGCTGCACTGAGGCACATTCCGACGGTCTTAGAAGTTGGGCAGAGGAGTTTAGATATGACATAGAACATAACAGGGAGCCAAAATTCAGGTAACCAAGGTGCCCTCTTAGGTGAATTACCCTTTAGGATGGTGAGGAGAGAAGGTTTGTACCCCTTTTGTTTTCTTCAGTGTAGCTGATATGGCTTGGCTCTGTGTCCTCACCGAAATCTCTTCTCAAATTGTCATCCCCACGAGGTGACTGGATGATGGGGCAGTTCCCATATGCTGTTCTCATGATCATGAGGGAGTTCTCAGAAGATCTGATTGTTTAAGTGACAGTTTCCCTGCTTGCTTGCCCACCGACTCTCCTGCCACCATGTAAGATGTGCCTGGCTTCCCCTTCACTTCCTGCCATGATTGTAAGTTTCCTGAGGCCTCCCCAGCCATGTGGACCTGTGAGTAGATTATATCTCTTTTCTTCTTTATAAATTACCTAGTCTCAGGCAGTTCTTCGTAGCAGTGTGATAACAGACTAACATAGTAGTGAAGTGGCTTTTCAGCTTTCTGACTGTGAGCCATAGTATGATAAAAATTTACATCATGATCCATAACACCCGTGTGTACTGTATTTGTTTCATGAAATAAAAGTTTTATGAAATGATGGTTACCCTTCCAATGTGTAGCCATCACAGGGTTGACTGCATAATTTGTAAGGTGTAGAACAAAATGAAGATGTGGGGCCTCATGTTCAAAAATCAGGGAAAAAAATGCTGCTAAAAGTAGTTAAATACATCCTTTTCCCTTCTCTCTTTCTTGACCAATTTTGCTTTGTTTGTTTGCTTTACTTATTTGTCATTTTGAGTAAATAAAAATTAAATTACAAATTTCAATTCCTAATACTAATTTTACTGTTTACATTGTGCAATGCCAATTTTAAATGCAAAACATAAGAGTATGAAATCAATGAAATTACACAATTGGTATTTCTTACTTTGAACCTGTATCTTGTTCTTAGGAGAAGAGTGGAAATACTGTATAACACTAACTCAACTGTTCCTGTTTCACTTCTTGATATGTATACATTCTACCAACCCTCTCTACCTTAGGCTTACTGTTGAGTAAGGACTGAAGAAAAGGAGGGATGGATTACGTCATATTTCAGTTTCCTTCTGTGTGGTCATTTTCAGTGTAAGTGGTTGGCTGATCTAAGTAAGAAAGAAGAACAGGACAGAATTATCCTTGGTCGTTTTTATTTCTTAGAATGCCATTCCCTTCTTTCCTCCTGGAAAGCAAGTTCTGGTGTTGATGGCAAGTGTGGCCTCTGGGGGCTGCCAGCACCCTCTCTATTCCTTCCCGCCTTGTTCAGATGCTGACCTCACGTGCTTGCTTGGTAACTGCAAGCATACCTATTGCAACCCTGTCTTCTCATGAGCCTGCTCCAGTTTTTCATTGAACTTCATTTACAAAACACAAGTTCAAGGATAAAATGATTAAGAATTCCAAGGTGGTTGGTGGCAGAAGAGTGTTAAATCAATTGGTGGGACCCTTCAGAGCAGGGCCCTGTGGGACTGCACAGGTCATATACCCATGCAGCCAACTGCATTCGATTTTCTGTTATCTTCTGTTTTATTAAAAATAACCCCCTAGTTGTACCCCATTAAATTGATGTTACCACCCAGTAATGGGTCATGGTTGGTGGGTTGGAAGACACTGGTAAACTCCTGAGATGCTTGGACTCCGGTGTCAGGTTGCTGTCTTAGAGTCCTGCTTCCACCGCTTGTTGTCTGTGAACTCGAGGATATCTCTGTTTCCCAAGTGGAAAGTGGAGGTTTTAGGAATTATTTCATAAAGTTGCTATGGGAACTAAATTTCTGAATACGTGAAACATGCTTAGAGAAGCGTTTATTATACAATAAACATCCTGTAAGTATTAATCATCATCATTATTAATTTATATGTTGCTCTAGGTAAATGTTGAAGAAAAAAATGTTTCTTATTATCAGCGTTCCCACTTATCCTAAAACAGATTTTTTTTTAACTTTAGTATCCTCTGTGTTTTCTTGTGTCTGGAAGTATGTAAAATATAATAACCAAATGAAAGTGAATTCAGCTGCACTTAATGTAATGGAAATATTTTAAAAATTATAGTTCAGTAAGAAATTCAATGAAAGACTACTTTTATTTCTGTTCCTCCTCCCTGATTAAAACAAGTAGATAATTAGTATTTCATAATTATCAGTTAAGAAAGAAGCAAGGATATCTGAAAGATACTGTCTGTCGAACTTAATCTAGAATTATTTCTTTTGAAATAAAATTATTAACAAACCCCAATCATAGGTTAAAATGCTTGAGAGGAATGTTACGTATCTTTTTTTTTCCCCCAAAGATTTTATCTTCATTTATTTTAAAAATAGGCCAGATGCAGTGGCTCAAGCCTGTAATCCCAGCACTTTGGGAGGCTGAGGTAGGCGGGTTACTTGAGCCCAGTCTGGGGAGACCTCGTTTTTACAAAAAGCAAAAACAAACAAACAAACAAAAATTAGTTGGTGTGATGGTGCATGCCTGTAGTCGCAGCTGTTCAGGAGGCTGAGGTGGGAGGATAGAGCAGGAGATCAGGGCTGCAGTAAGCTATGAAAGCACCACTGCACTTTATTTTTTCTGACGACTCTGCAGAGTGAGACCCTGTGTCAGAAAAAATAAAATAAAATAAAATTGACAGATAAAATGGTATGCATGTTATCTTTTCTAAAATATCACATGCATACATTTTTATTATAGGCATAGAACAAGTCTACAAGTCATGACACGCAGCAAAAAGAGCACAGAATCTGGTGGATGCTCGGTCAGTTTCTGTTGTTGGAACGACCTTAATCCACCTGAAAAAAACGCTGGCCGGTTTGTTTTGATCTATTTTGAATCTTCTTCCTTGATGATTTTATAATAAATGGTACTATTTTATGGCTCATTTGGATAGTTCCTATCATTAATTGAGGTTACTGAAATCTCTTTTCCCATTGATGATTTGGTGTTTCATGTTTAATTGATTCCCTCAAATTGGGCACTAAATTAGCATACAGTCATTTTATATCTGAGTGTTAGTGTCCGTTGGTGATAAACGGACATATTTGTGTTAGGTCATCATTTTAAAATGGAGTCCAATAGAATTGCTTAAATGGGCTCATCTTAGACTGTTTAAATAAAATTTGGAACATGATGGATATTGCGGGCAAATGAATCTTATGGAAAATTTGTTTTTATCTGCCTTTTATTGGCAGCAGTTCCTTGAATTGCAGACTTTATGCATACTCAAAACAGATATGCTAAACTGAGTACATTGTAACTTCTATTTTATGTTAAGATGGAAGATTAACCACCAATTAAAGTTATTATATCTTTAGCAAGGTGTCTACTCTGATAAAAATTTATCATCCTCTTCAAACATTACCATGGAGCAGATATAAACACCTTAAATGGTAAGATTCAAGAGATCTCACTTTGACTGTTTAAAGCGAGTCAAAGCAAACTAATCCGTAAAATGCTAGAACAGTTAAATTAAAAACACCCTCACTCAGATTTAATGAGCAATTCAGGCATATTACCTGTGCCAATTAGATTAGATGAAAAAAATCCAATCCCTTTATTCAGGATGAATAACTTGCACATTTACACTGTAAACCACTTTACCTTGAGTGAGAACCACAGTTTACAGAGTAACTAGCCCTTGTCTGAGAATTAGATCGGCTTTGAAAGTAGTTGATACTTGCTTTATACTTACAGTAGAAACATTATTCCTCATAGTTGAAAGTAAATGTTAGGGCTTTGGATTATTCAAGATGTTATTCAGTAATAATTGGGATTAATAACTCTTGAAAACCCATATCCAGTCTGTTTTTTTGTTTTTTTTTTTTTTGCCAATCAATGAGAGCTTGTAAGGTTGCTGAGGTTGGTTGGCCTTGAACTCTTGGCCTTGCCTTCGCAAGCGCCACGACATCCGGCCGGAGTCACTTTGGGCCCCCAGTTGGTTTTTATTTCCATATTTGAGCTAGGTATTTAATCCTTTAAGTATGTATACTATGTATATAATTTGGAAATAAATATTTAGAGAACGATTTCATCCTTGTATCTTAGGTTTATCAACTGAAGTTATATTTAGAAAATTTACAACCCTGATTTCTCTCTTTTTTTTTTTTTTTTTAGATTCTTTGTATGAATTTTTAGGAAGCCTGAAGCTAAGGAGTGTCTTATTTCTCTGTCTGAAATGATTGCTAGTGATTATAGTAAATGGGATGCTTTCATTCAGGTATTCAAGTAGAAGCCTCTTGTTGCCTGGATGTGTGCTGCCTGCAGGTGTCCCACTTTCCTCTATCTCCTCCAGCCCCTGACCTCCTGCAGTGGATTCCTCTGTCATAATTCATTCTGGTATTTTAGCTAAGGTTCAAGCTCTAAGAAATATCTGCATAGCAAGAATGACTGGTATATTCATGAAGTACGATTCTAGTTTCATTGATGTTGTCAGATGCAGATGATCTCTTCTGGTTTAGCTTGGCCGTGAGCAAACGGGAATTGTTTAAGTTTCTGCACAAATGTTTGGATTTCATGAGACATGCTTGTGCATTAGAGACATAGTTTTAGCAAAAGCTTTATGGCGCTGACATCTGTGATAAAGGCAGGACTCAGAAGAGATGGGATTTAATCCTCTTTCATCCCTGACTGTCTCGATGGCCTCAGGCCTCTGAGTTAGGTTGACAGGGCCATGGTCTCTCTTTACTCACAGCCAATCATCTTCAAAGAGTCGTCTGTACTGCTTGTCTTCACTACCTCTTCTCTTTTTTATACCACGCCCCAATGTAATCTGATTTTCATGCTCAACTCAAATGACTGTCACTAGGTGACCAGATCATGGGGACGCTGAGACGGTGGGACGCTTTAATACTGATGATGCCTTCGTTGTTCACTTCCACTGTCCAGCATCTTTCTTGACAGCCTACTCCTTTTTTTCGCCCGTTCCCTTTTGCTATTTCTTTTCAATCTCGGTGAGTTTCTCTTCTGCCCGTCCTTTATATGTTTTAGCTTGAACTCTGTCATTGACCATTTTCTATTTTCATCGCAAATTCTGAGACCAGTGACTTTATCAATGGTATTCTGACCGTTGCCAAGTCTACATCTTTGTCCTGGAACCTTATTCTAATGAACAGACTTAAATTTCTAGCTACTTGCTGGACATTACTAACAGTGTGTTTAACAGGGGGTCAAACCAATCTATCAAAATCAGACCTCATACTTCCTTTCTAACCACTCCCATCCCCTTCCTTCCCTTGCCTGGTCAGTCTTGATGAAAAGCACTGTTAATCATGTACACAACCGTGCTGTAACCCTGAGAGTCCTTCTTCAGCTCTTCCGTTTCCCTCATCTCCCACGTCCTGGCAGTCATGGAGTCCAGTCAATGTAAGGATTCAGTGTCTCTTGCTGGGTTCTGTTCATCCTTCTGCCATTGCCTTCATCCAGGACCTGCAGTGTGCAGAGCCGTGCCGAGATCCCAGCAAGCAGTGCTTCCCCCTCAGCTGGGACAGGTGCTGACACAGACTCCTGTGCTTTGGAAATCCTGACCCATCACGGGGTGTTTTGTTTCCCATTTCATTTCTTTGAAATCTCCTGGCTACCAGCATTTTCATATGTATTGCCTTTGGTGGCTTCAGTCTGGCCCACATTTCAGGCATTCTTTTCTACAGTCTGATCTGGTCTCACTCTGGTGGTATGTCCTCTGCAGCAATGTCAATCCTAGGTGGGCGTGGATGATAATGCTTTCCGTTATCCCATGCCTGCACACACAGCCTGTCACGATTCCTCACCTGCTTCTGACCAGGGAACTCTATTTCCAGGACACTCCCTCAGCCCTATGCACCCCACTCCATGCCTAAAACCTCTTAATTGCTTTTTATTATCTTTACAGTCAAGTTCATATTCATGGTCACATCAGAGAGCCTTACACCCTGCCACTCCTTAGCCCTTACAGCCTTACTGCTGCCACACAGATCTGCCTGCAGGTCTCTGAATACAACCTGCAGTGCCTCCAAGCCTTTGTGTATGCTGATTTTTCTGTCCAGAATCCCTTCCTCTGCTCCTTAATGACTAAGTTATCTTGTCTTTTGATTTGCAGCTTCTGTCTGTCACAAGCCTTCTTTGACTCTTCCCCTTTCCCCATTGTCTTTCCTACTTTATGCACTGTCTTAACAGCTTATGTAGGCTTGCATGCTACGCTTATCATTCTGTGCTGTGTTTTCCATGTAACTCCCCCAGGAGATAATACCGAGGTCAGTGTCTTGTTCATCTTTCTGTGGCTGGTGTCCAGCACATGACTGAGCGTGAGGAGGCTCAGTAAATGTTGCATAATAAGGAAGGAATGGACACAACATTTTCAAGGAATTTGAAAGAGTACTGTGTGTCTTTGTTACAGGCAGGTACTTCATTTGTTTGATGATGAATAGAGTATAGAAGTACCGTAGCTCTACTGATACAAGGTCATTTGGAGGTAGTTGGACAAACCAGAATTAAGAGCAGAAATTGTGAATTTTAGGCCAAATAAGTAACTCCAAATCACTGGGGTGGAAAAAGGAACAATTCAATTATTCTGATGAACGAAAACTAATTTGCAGTGTAATTTTTATAAGGATGCAAAATTAGAAAAGAAGAATTAAAGCTATATATACTTGTTGGTTTACATAAACCTACTCAGAGGTACTTAATTATTTTCAGTCCCACGTATCGGATATAGACTTTAGAAATCGTATCAAAATTTATATAGGTTATGAAACAAGTCATGAATTATACATATCATAAATATGTGCTTTATTCTTTATACTCTGAATATTTCTGATTTTGATGAAAATCTGAAATATCTGTATCTAAAAATAAGGAAATAGAAATGTAGGAATAAGAACAAAACTACCTGTGATCTGGGGAAATTAATGATAATAATCCTACTTTTGTGTCTACTCTTAGAATATTTTGCAACACCTATTTAAAGTGAACGTTAAATAACTGCAATGATTAAAATCAATTCTATGCAAATAGCTAATAGTCAAATGTATACTCAATTGCGTAACAGAGGAGATTTAATACCCTGAAGTGGGAGTTGGAGAACAGAGAGAAGCAGATATTTCAAACTTCAGTTAAGAAAACTTAGCCTGTACAAATGTGTGGATAAAATTATCTTTATGTAATATTATAAACTGCCAAAGAAAAATATGACGTGTTATATTCTTGTTTCTGCGAAGAGTTTCCATTGGGCTGATGGGACATAATAAAACATGTGGAGATGATTAGTGATTAAAAAACATTTGGACGTTTGGGTTGTTTCACTGTACTCAATTAGAGGCACTCAGAACGTTAGCTGTCATTAGATTAGTTTTTCAGTCTTCCTTATGATATTTCTTATATTTAATCCAGAAAGCTAGTGCAAAGCCGTACATTATATAAGTTGTGACCGGGATCTCAGGGGAGTTGGCTAATACCCTTGCATAAGGAAGTGTTACTACATGTGAGCCTGCTCTTCCTCTCTACCTCACTACTTGCCAAGCCTCACAAAGACCCTATCCCACTGGGTCACTTTTCCGGAAGTGCTTCCATTAATTTTCACCGAGATACTGTGATGACAGCGATCCATATCTGTAAGAAGTTGTATAAAAATTCAGTCTATTTCACATGTGGATGTGTTCACATTAGCACTAAGCTAATGAGAATTGTTTTTATACCATCTTCTTACCAATTTCAGTTCTGCCTCTGGTGACTGATGTGACAGAAGAGTTACATGAAGAGTATTGCCTTATAAATAGATGGCCTTTTTTTCCTTCTCAGGATATAATTTTATATATTCAGTGTCATAAACTCCTTGGTCCCCACATTTTTTGCCAGTACTATGGTGGTTTTAATGAGCTACTTTTAAAAATTAATACTTTGTTTTAAAGTTGATTGAATATTTTTATTGTTGTAGGCAATCTTAGTGATAAATTATAGTAAAACAGTTTCTAGTTAATATATATCTACTATTTCCATAAAGTATTTAGAACTGGACATTATATTATTTTTCTTATTTATCCTGATAAATCTCAATCTGTTTCAAACACTAAAATACTAAAATATGGATTGTAATACCATTTAAGAATAATTTATAGTAATTTTGGTGAAAAAGCAAGAATGGTAGGCTTAAATTCTGATTATTTTTAATTACCTGAACATTTCATTAATTATTTGGTAACTTTTAAAATTTGAGAACATGAAAGAATTGCAATATTGTGAAACTGAAATGCTGATGAATTGAAACAAGGAAATGCTTTCATTTCAGCTCTCCTAGTTGCAGAAAAGCTAAAAACACACAAGCATTTATTTCCTGTTTCAGTAGGGGAAGCAGATTCCTATTTATTATGAACAATACAGTGATGACATGACTTCCCTGCCTCAGCATCTCTGCTTTCATTTTGTAAGCAATAAAATTCATAAGGGATAAGTAAAAAATAATTGAGGAGCATTTTTACTTTCACTAGAGTGTTTGTTATGGCTTTACTGTGTAATATACACTAAAATGTCTGTTCACATTCAAAGCAAAAGAGATGAGAGCTGAATTCGGGTGTAGTGTGCATTCAAGCATTGAATCCGATCCTTCAGGTAGTAATTGAATCAGAGCAGTATTGTGTATCAAATTTATCCTTGCTTTTTAGTTGGTTAGCAAATGGCTTTTACGAAAAAGGTTTTTAGGGCAGGGTAAGACTTAAAAAATAGAATCCCTTTTCTCTGGCAGATGTGTGGGTGTCGAATTGGTGGCAGTGTTTTGCAACTTGTGGAGAGTGAGAAAGAGAAGGAATACTGTTAGGGACGGATAATAAAAGGCAGGGTGCTCAAAGGAGGGTTTTCTGACCACTGTTGTTTTAGCAGGAGGAGCAGAGGGTATCTGAAAGGCCTGTTTTTGCGCAGCAGGTATCTACAGGACTCAGCAAGTGGGTCTGTGGTGGCCATTGCAGATGTTCTCTCTAGAACAGCGGTTCTCAATCTTTTTGGGACCAGAGACCAGTTTTGTGGAAGACAGTTTTCCCAGGGGTGTAGGGGGATGCTTCTGGGATGAAACTGTTCAACTGCAGATCACGCAGCATTAGTTAGACTCTCGTAAGGAATGCACAACCCTGATCCCTTGCACGCGCAGTTCACAGGAGGGTTCACACTCCTATGAGAATCTGATGCTTCTGCTGATCTGATGGGAGCTGGAGCTCAGGTGGTAATTCTCGCTCATCTGCTGCTCACCTCCTGCTGTGCAACCCAGTTCCTAACAGGCCGCAGACCACTTCCAGTCTGTGGCCTTGGGAGTTGGGGACCCCTGCCCTAGAACATAATTTCTGGACACAGGTTGTATCATTTTCCTGTTGCTGTTGTGACAAATCACCACAAACATGGTGCCTTAAAACAACACAGAATTGTTACCTTACAGTTCTGGAGGTCAGAATTCCAAAATGGGCCTTACAGGATTAAAACCAAGGTGTCATCAGGGCTGTGTTCCTTCTGGAGGCTCTAGGCAAGAATTCACATCAGCGCTTTTTCCAGTTTGTTCAGGCTGCCTGCGTTCCTTGGCTTGTGGCCTTTGCATCTTCAAAGGCAGCAACGGAGGCTCAAGTCTTGTTTGCACTGTTTCAGTCCCGCTCTGAGTCTCCTTCCTCTTTTTCACTCACAAGGACCCTTGTGATTATATTGGGTTCACATGAATAACCCAGGATTCTTTTCCTGTCTCAAGGTCAGCTGCTTAGCACCCTTAATTCCATCTGCAACTATAATTCCTCTTTGCCGTGTAATATAATATGCTCACAGTTTCTTAGCATCAGGATATGGACATCTTTGCCGGGCGCATTATTCTTCCTACTACCCTTAACGTAATTTGTTCATCCCTGTGTAGGTCATACCTCAGGCTGTCTTTCTCTTCAGTTCCCTTCATTTCCCCTCCCTACTCTCCATCCAAATGCTGTACTGCCAAGTGTGGTCAGATTGGGGCAAAACCTTGTAAGAACATGAAGGATTAATGCACTGAGCTAATGGCTAAGTTGTTGTCTCCTTACATTCGACTTCAATACAGCGAATACTTTTTTAGTGCACACTCTTCCTTCTTTCAGCAAATACCTTCTGAGTGTCTTCCACGTACTGAGCACCTTTAAGTGCTGGTGATGGAACAGTGAAAAATACGGACAAATTGCCTGATCTCTTGGAGCTTCTACTTTGGTGGAAACTGACACACACAGTGAGTGCAAGGCAGAGAATTAAACCAGGGCATATCAATGAATGATTGGCTACTGGAATTGGAACACAGAGGGTTTCCTGAGATCTGACTGGCAATGTGAAAATGGGGAAAAAATTTTTAAGGCACAGACTGTATGGAGAACAAAGCCATAAGGTAGGAAAGAGCTTTCTAGTGAGGAACAGATCAAAGGTCTGTGGAACTTGAGTTTCATGTGTGAGGAAAAAGAAATACACAGTGCAGTTGGAGGAGGAGTCACGTGCCAGATCACTTCTCTGTAAGCCGTGGTAAGAAACTGGGATTCCATATGTAATGGAATGATGTTGGAGAGTTTCTAAGCTGTGGAATTAATTAAATACTTAAAAAATAATCTATTAAGAGCACTTGGCTATTATATGGAGGAAGATTATGGGACAGCAAGAGTGGAAGAAGAGAGAGACTAATTTTGGTGATTAGACCAAGTTGGGAGTGGAGATCGAAATAAATAAATATATTTGAGATAGATTTTTAAAAGGAGATTGAATTGAGAAGACTTGACAATGGAATGGATATAGAAACTGAGGTCAGGAAGGACGTAATGATAATTCCTGGATTTTGGGGTTGAGAAGTGGTCCCATTTCCTGGGATGGGGAATCCGGGGAATGAACAGTTTAGAATGGGGAGCCAGAGTTCTGTTTTGACCATATTAGGGTTGAGGTGCCTATTGGACAGCCAAGGTGGAGTTTCAAGTTAGGCAGTTAGATGGAGATACGTGTTTTGGAACCTGTAAAGAAGTTGAGGCCGAAGATGTGCATTAGAGAGTCGTTGGCACATTAATGGTTTTCAAACTAAGGTTGCCATGCGGTTAATCTAAAAGTAAGTATGTAGATAGAGCAGCTGGTTCACTGTACAGCTCTGAGGCGGACCAATACTTAGAAGTTGAACAGAGGAGGATTGCTTGGCCAAGGAGACTGAAGAGCTTCTGGTAAAACCAGGACAATGAATGAAGACACGCACACCCACCCACTCACCCACACCCTGAGATCGGCTACATTAAAAGCTGCCGAAAGATCAAGCAAACGAGATAATAAATATTGTCATAATTATGCTCACTGATAATTTTGACAAGAGCAATGGCTTCGGAGTGCTGTTATAGAAGATGGACTAGCAAGAGCTGGGGAAAGTGTGGGGCTGAGGAAGGGACCACGACTCCAGGCAGCTAAGCACTAGGTGCTCTGCATTCCGAGATGGTGGGCCATCCCATTATTACTTTCCCCAGGAGCCTACTTTTTCTACGTAGAGAAAAGGCGTTCTGTTATTATATTTACTGTGTACAATTTGTTTTAGAGGAAGCAAAATTGCTAAAACTGAAGACATTTCACGAGCAGTTGAAAAATCATACTGATGCTCACCAAGAGGGGACTCAGAAGAACTCTTGAACGTGTGCAGAACAGGCACACCAGAAAGTTCACAGGTGGGCAGGGTGTGGCAGGAAGGATCACTCACCTGTGGATATTAGTATGGAGTAAGACTAAATTCCTGTTTTTCTGAAAATCCCAAGTGACATTAAAACTGCTTCTGTGTCTCATTGGGGACAACACCCCTCAGCCCTAGGTGCCACTCACCCTTCGTGAGTTGCAGTTAGAATATCTGATGTTGCTGTAGCAATAACTAGATTGCCATGGCACAAAATAATGCTGTCATGATCTAAATCCACAAATTTACTGTGCAAGTTTAAATTAGCAGTAATAAAAGGAATGTGGTAAGGTTCTGAAGTGCTCAAATAATGTTACCCTTGATAAAAAAGGAAATACTTTTGCAAACTTCTCATGGAATCTATCCTTGCAAGCAGGTGTTTTAAATTTTCAGTGTTTTATCTTTGACTCCTGCCATGAAATGTGTCTTCAGTTGCTTTTAATGATGGCACTGACAGAGGGGTTTTGGCATATGGCACTGACATATCATTCAGATTCTTTTCCACTGCAGTTTGGCCTTGTTGGCAATTCTTTGGTGTCAAATGATTTTAATTTTCTGATGTAAGGCCTAATTTGCTCGTGAGCATTCACACTGGCCCACGGATCTCGGCCTTGGATGAAGTGTATACACATACAGATTCCATTACAAGTCATACTTGCAGATAATGCCAAAAATCTGGTGTTTACATAATGCTTTGTATTGTTAGTTCAGTTTAAGGAGCATGTCAAAACCTGTTATGAGGCTGACATTGTGCTAGGCACAGTACAGACATTGTGGTCTGTGCCTAAAGGAGCTTGTGGTCTAGCAGAGAAGGGGGCAGACTGGTAAAATAAATTGATTAAAGTAAGTGTGATCATGAATAAATGAAGTATGTGGGAGAAAGAAGCAGTGCAGAGGAGGGAGCCATCGGTTCTGTGTGGTTGTGGGGTCACAGGATAAGACCAGAGGAGATTTTCATGAAGACATTGACAGCTGAATAAGATTTGAACCGAGTAAGACTCCTGATGGGCAGCCACCCAGGGGCAGGGTAGAAGCGGCAAACTAGACATGGAGGGCATAGGGTGAGACATGAAAAACCACTGCAGGTCCGTGACCTGCCAGTTTTTTGGCCCTAACTGCATGTGGGCTGCGATCGAAATCACTCCATTTGATGAAAGTGATCTAAAGCAAGGTGAAATGGAGGGGATGTCCATGGAGTTGAAGAGTTGGAGTACTCAAGGGTGCAGAGTATTGGTATTGAAGTTACTCATCGCATGGTACTGAAGTTACTCAGATGGTAACATAGAGGGTTGGTCAGATTTCCTTTAAAATGAAGTAGAAGAGAAAATCAAAGAAGGGACTAAGGATTCCTTGGAATTAATTGTATCAAAACCAGGATGCGAGTATGCCCAGGAGATGATTTTGGAAGAGGGAGTTGAATACTGAGCATGGTTCGTGAGGATACATGGGTGTAGGGGTGCCCAGAGCAGGAGGGGAATCAACGTGTGAGAAAGAGATTAAACTGCGGGGACTTGTGTTTTGTCTTATATTTCAATAAACCCTAATCGAGGACTTACTGTGTGCAGTGCACCATGCTTATTCTTGGGAAACAAACTCCTAAGATAGGAAGGAGCTACAGGGTATGAACGTGGAGGGGGAAACAGCTCATGTCTCTGTGTTGATCTCTCTCCATGGGATGCCAAACCCTCAAGAGCAGCGCTTTCGTATTTTCCAGAGTGAGTAGTATGCAGTAGATCTTAATGCATGTCCACCCATCAATCAAATGAATAGTACCTACTCATTAAAAATTTCTATTTTGCATTATTCATTATTGTCCACTGATTAAAGTATGACACCACAACATGCAGCTATTTATGTTTTCACGTAATGTTTAGTGTCCTGAGAAATGCTCATGATACAGTTTTAAAGTAAAAAATGATTTTAAAAATTACATGTACAATAAGATCCCAGTTTCTTGAGTGAGTGTGTGTGTGAGAGAGAGAGAAAGAGAAAGACATGGAGTGAGGGAGGGAAGGAAAGAATTGTCAAAATATTAGTGATGACTGTCTCTGGGTCATGAGATTAAAAAGACATTTATTTTCTTCGCCTTCCAAGTTTTCTAAAATGCATATAAACAATTTATAATCAAAGATACTATTTAAAATATTTTTTCTCTAAAAATTAATATTATTCTGCCTTTAATTTTATATAGCATTTGTAGTAAAAATGAAAATCCTAGTAGGTCTATCACAAAAGCCTTTCTCGCTGTGCTGCCTTTTTTTGATCACTGTTAATCCTTAAGAATTTCTTTCTGATGTTAATTATTTTGCTCTGTGCTGCTAATGGTAATGGCTTAAACATTTTGGTTCCCTGATAAACAGCATCCTCCCCCGACACCTGCGGCCAACATTGAAACGAAGTCTTCGCATTCCCTCTTTGTGTCACTGTGCACAGCACTGAGCTTTGCTTCTCCGCGTCACCGTGCACAGCACTGAGCTCGGCTTCTCCGCGTCACCGTGCACAGCACTGAGCTCGGCTTCTCCGCGTCACCGTGCACAGCACTGAGCTCGGCTTCTCCGCGTCACCGTGCACAGCACTGAGCTCGGCTTCTCCGCGTCACCGTGCACAGCACTGAGCTCGGCTTCTCCGCGTCACCGTGCACAGCACTGAGCTCGGCTTCTCCGCGTCACCGTGCACAGCACTGAGCTCGGCTTCTCCGCGTCACCGTGCACAGCACTGAGCTCGGCTTCTCCGCGTCACCGTGCACAGCACTGAGCTCGGCTTCTCCGCGTCACCGTGCACAGCACTGAGCTCGGCTTCTCCGCGTCACCGTGCACAGCACTGAGCTCGGCTTCTCCGCGTCACCGTGCACAGCACTGAGCTCGGCTTCTCCGCGTCACCGTGCACAGCACTGAGCTCGGCTTCTCCGCGTCACCGTGCACAGCACTGAGCTCGGCTTCTCCGCGTCAGTGTGCACAGCACTGAGCTCCGCTTCTCCGCGTCAGTGTGCACAGCACTGAGCTCGGCTTCTCCGCGTCACTGTGCACAGCACTGAGCTCGGCTTCTCCGCGTCACTGTGCACAGCACTGAGCTTCGCTTCTCCGCGTCACTGTGCACAGCACTGAGCTTGGCTTCTCTGTCTCTTTGCTGTTCATATCCTTATGGTTGTCATTTTCCATTCCAGTGCCCTTTCCATTTTATTTTATTTGTTATTATCTATTGTATTCTTCTTTTCTGGTAACATGCTGCTTCTAAAACACATCTGCAAACCATTCATAGCTCTGTTTGGATATAGTTAAACATTTCATTGAATGTATTAAGACTATATTCCTTTGGTATCTGTAGTCCTCTCTTTGTAGTCTCTGTGCAAGCAAGTACATTTGGTCGCAAAATATCATTCAAAAAGTCATGTGCGTAAGTCATAACTGTAGTCTGTTGAGTTCAGCATCTGACTATGACGGTTGTTTTCTAAGGTAATTTCAGAAAGTAGAAATGAATGTCAAATATACTTAGTTTTCTTCACGCTTTCCCTCCCTTCCTCTTTCCTTCCTTCCTTCTTTCCTTCATTCCTTCTTCGCTGTATATTTTCGCTTCCATAATTCTCTGCTATCACCCTTACTCATCATTCACCTTATTGGAGGTGTGTTTGTCTTCTCATTGGACTGGAAGCAACTCGAGGGAACAGTCCACATCTCATTCATATCTTAGGCTGTCTCCTGGGTTCACAGCATGCCTTGCATATAGTTAGTCCTCAACAAGTGTAAAAATATATCTTACATTTAATTAAGAATGACTTCATAGCTTTAGCAATATGAAAGATGTATATATATATAAAATATGTCAAATAATTATGCTCTGGGAGACAAGCTTCTATTAGAGAAATAGAGGCAGTTTTAAGATGAAAGATAAAAATATATTTTCTAGACTGTAAGGTTAATCAAATATTGTAATACATTACCAGGGAAGGAGGTAAAATCTCCATCCCTGGAGAGCCGTAAAAATTGGACAGAGAAGACATCTGTGAGAATGGCCGAAGCACTAAACCTGTCTTGAGGCAAGTAGATAGACAGAATGACAAATGCTTCTGCGATTATTTGATTACTTGGCCTGAAGAAGAGAAGGCTGAGGGGAGACATTAAACTACCTCAGATATGGAAAACAGCTATTACTGCTTTCCAGAGGAAAGCAAGTTGAAGGAGCTTAACCTAAAGTCAGAGATTTAGTTTACATTTTATAGTTAAGGATTTAAAGTCATAGGTTGTGAAAATCTTGTAGAGATCTGCAAAATAAATGATATTGATTTTTTGGTGAGATATGGAAAGTCAACTCTATGATTCTGCTGCAGTAAAAACACTTTTTATAATACTCTGAATAGAGAGAATTATTCCAATACGTTATATTGAGTGTATAGCATTCTCTTGGGAAAGGTAAATTTCTAAAAGTAGTATTTTAAAGCACCAAGCATTTTCACTGTTTTGTGGATAGGAGGGGGATCGGGGATGATAGTTGTGAATTTCTTCCCATCTCAATGCCGTAGAAAGGGCTATGTCAGTAAGTCAGTAGCCAAAGGGTGAACAGGAGCTTTGAGAGACTTTACCCTGTGGGATCAGCCTTGTTTTGACCCCCGGATGTTTTCTCAATGAAAATGTGAAACAGTTGGGGGTGGGGTGGTCGTGGGGGGGCACAAAAATGCTATCAACTAAAAAGCGAACCAAATATCTATTAAAAATAAGTATTTGATTGTCATGTCTGAATTCAGCCACATGATGTCACAATTGGATTTTGATTTTCACTGTGTGTTTGTCTCAATAGATGAAGGCATTTTCAAAGCTGGAGCAGAGAGGTCTGAAACACGGGGGGCAACAGAAGTCCAGGAAGATGAAGATACTCAGGTTGAGGTTCCAGTTGATCAGGTAATCTCCATGCCTAAAAAATGTGTATAAGCCAATTATTACTGTTTTTCTTTCAAGTTTTGTGTTATCTCCTACATACTCTTCCTATACCTGCATGAATTAAACCCTCTAACATACTGTGTGGCTGATCAACCTTAAAAACATGACAAAACACCCTTCCATTCTTTATCCTACTATTCCTGTGAAGAATAGCCATTTAGACCAAGTCTTTTTTGTAGAGTTGGGATTTCACCATGTTGGCCAGGATGGTCTCAATCTCCTGACTTCGTGATCCACCTGCCTCAGCCTCCTAAAGTGCTGGGATTACAAGCATGAGCCACTGTGTCTGGCCTAGACCAAGTCTTTTTTTTAAATACAGAAAATGGTATATCCTTAATAAAGAGCACTGAAGAACAAGATGGGATGGGATTAGGTATGAGATAAATAGTGATAAAGTTTGATACAAAAAAGAATATTGTTTTGAGATTTGCAGCTGGAAAAAAGTCTTTACTTACTTAGAAAAGCATTTTTTAAAATTATATTTTAAGTTCTGGGGTACATGTGTAGAATGTGCAGGTTTGTTACATAGGTATACACGTGCCATGGTGGTTTGCTGCACCCATCAACCCGTCATCTACATTAGGTATTTCTCCTAAGGCTATCCCTCCCCAATCCCCCCGCCCCCTGACAGGCCCCGGTGTGTGATGTTTCCCTTGCTGTGTCCATGTATTCTTACTATTTAACTCCCCTTTATGTGTGAGAACATGCAGTCTTTGGTTTTCTGTTCCTGTGTTAGTTTACTAAGAATGATGGTTTCCAGATTCATCCATATCCCTGCAACGGACATGAATTCATCCTCTTTTATGGCTGCATAGTATTCCGTGGTGTATATGTGCCACATTTTCCTTATCCAGTCTGTCATTGATGGGTATTTGGGTTGATTTCAAGTCTTTGCTTTGTGAACAGTGCTGCAGTAAACATACATGTGCATGTGTCTTTCTAGTAGAATGATTTATAATCCTTTGGGTATATACCCGGTAATGAGATTGCTGGGTCAAATGATATTTCTGATTCTAGGTCCTTGAGAAATCAGCATGCTGTCTTCCACAATGGTTGAACTAATTTACACTCCCACCAACAGTGTAAAAGAGTTCCTATTTCACATCCTCTCTAGCAGCTATTGTTTATCTCATTGTTTTTTATTTACATTTCTCTAATGACTAGTGATGATGAGCTTTATTTCATATGTTTGTTGGCTGCATACATGTCTTCTTTTGAGAATGTTTTGTTCATATCCTTTGCTTACTTTTCGATTGGGTTGTTTTTTTCTTGTAAATTTGTTTTAAGTTCCCTGTAGATTCTGTATATTAGCCCTTTGCCAGATGGATAGATGGCAAATATTTCTCCCATTCTGTAGATTGGAACATTGCCTGTTCACTCCGATGTTAGTTTCTTTTGCTGTACAGAAGCTCTTTAGTTTAATTAGGTCCTATTTGTCAATTTTGGCATTTGTTGCCATTGCTTTTGGTGTTTAATTCATGAAGTCTTTGCCCATGCCTATGTCCTGAGTGGTATTTCCTAGGTTTTCTTCTAGGGTTTTTATGGTTTTAGGTCTTAACTTATATCTTTAATCCATCTTGAGGTAATTTTTGTATAAGCTGTAAGGAAGAGGTCCAGTTTGAGTTTTCTGCATATGGGTAGCCAGTTTTCCCAACACCATTTATTAAATAGGGAATCCTTTCTCCATTGCTTGATTTCGCCAGGTTTATCAAAGATCTGATGGTTGTAGATGTATGTGTGTGTTATTTTTGAGGCCTCTCTTCTGTTTCATTTTCTGTGTATCTGTTTTGGTACCAGTATCATGCTGTTTTGGTTACTGTAGCCTTATAGTATAGTTTGAAGTCAGATAGTGTGATGCCACCAGCTTTGTTCTTTTTGCTTGGGATTGTAATGGCTATATGGGCTCTTTTTGGTTCCACTTGAAATTTAAAGTAGTTTTTTCTAATTCTATGAAGAAAGTCAATGGTAGCTTGATGGGAATAGCATTGAATCTATAGATTACTTTGGGCAGTATGGCCATTTTCACAATATTGATTCTTTCTATCCATGAGCATGCAATGTTTTTCCATTTGTTTGTGTCCTCTCTTATTTCCTTTATCAATGGTTTGTAGTTTTTGAAGAGATCCTTCACATCCCTTGTAAGTTGTATTCCTAGATATTCTCTTTGTAGCAGTTGTGAATGGGAGTTCACTCATGATTTGTCTGTCTGTCTATTATTGGTGTATAAGAATACCCATAATTTTTGCACATTGATTTTCTATCCTGAGACTTTGCTGAATTACTTATCAGCTTAAGGAGATTTTGGACTGAGATGATGGCATCTTCTAAATACACATTCATGTCATCTGTAAACAGAGACAATTTGACTTCCTCTCTTCCTATTTGAATACCCTTTATTTCTTTCTCTTGCCTGCTTGCTTCCAGAACTTCCAATACTATGTTGAATAGGCGTGGTGAGAGAGGACATCCTTGTCTGGTGCTGGTTTTCAAAGGGACTGCTTCCAGCTTTTTCCCATTCAGTATGATACTGGTTGTGGGTTTGTCATAAATAGCTCTTATTATTTTGAGATTCGTTCCATCAATACCTAGTTTATTGAGGGTTTTTTCTTTTAGTATGAAGGGATGTTGAATTTTATTGATGGTCTTTTCTGCATCTATTTAGATACTCATGTGGCTTTTGTCATTGGTTTTGTTTAGGTGATGGATTACATTTATTGATTTGCGTATGTCAAATCAGCCTCGCATCCCAGAGAGAAAGCCGACTTCTTCGTCGCTGATAAGCTTTGGATGTACTGCAGGCTTTGATTTTCCAGTATTATATTGAGGATTTTGGCATTGATGTTCATCAGGACTATTGGTCTGAAATTTTCTTATTTTGTTGTGTCTCTGCCAAGTTTTGGCATCAGGATGATGCTATAAAATGAGTCAGGGAGGAGTCCCTCTTTTTCTCTTGTGTGGAATAGTTTCAGAAGGAATGGTACCAGGACCTCTTTGTACACCTCTAGTAGAATTTGGCTGTGAATCTGTCTGGTCCTGGGCTTTTTTTGGTTGGTAGGCTATTAATTACTGCCTCAATTTCAGAACTTGTTATTGTTCTATTCAGAGATTCGAATTCTTCCTAGTTTAGTCTTGGGAAAGTGTATGTGTCCAGGAATTTATCCAGTTTTTTCTAGATTTTCTAGTTTATTTGTATAGAAGTGTTTACAGTATTCTCTGATGGTAGTTTGTATTTCTATGGGATCAGAGGTGATATCCCCTTTATCATTTTTTATTGTGTCTATTTAATACTTCTCCCTTTTCTTTATTAGTCTGGCTAGTGGTCTATTTTGTTAATCTTTTTAAAAAAACCAGCTCCTGTATTCATTGGGGTTTTGAATGGTTTTTCGTGTCTCTCTCCTTCAGTTTTGCTCTCATCTTAGTTATTTCTTGTCTTCTGTTAGCTTTTGAGTTTGTTTGCTCTTGCTTCTCTGGTTCTTTTGACTGTGATGTTATGGTGTTGATTTTAGATCTTTCCCACTTTCTCCTGTAGGCATTTAGTGCTATAAATTTCCCTCTAAACACTGCTTTTGCTGTGTCCCAGAGATTTTGGTACATTGCGTCCTAATGCTCACTGATTTTAAGGAACTTATTTATTTCTGCCTTAATTTTATTATTTACCCAGTAGTCATTCAGGAGCAGGTTGTTCAGTTTCCATGTAGTTGTGTGGTTTTCAGTGAGTTTCTCAATCCTGGGTTCTAATTTGATTGCACTGTGGTCTGAGAGATTCTTTATTATGATTTCCATTCTTTTGCATTTACTAAGGAGTATTTTACTTCCAATTACATGGTCAGTTTTAGAATAAGTGCAGTGTGGTGCTGAGAAGAATGTATATTCTGTTGATTTGGAGTGGAGGTTTCTGTAGATTTTTATTAGGTCCATTTGGTGCAAAGCTGAGTGAGTTCAAGTCCTGGATAGCCTTGTTAATTTTCTGTCCTGTTAGTCTGTCTAATATTGACAGTGGGCTGTTATAGTCTCCCACTATTA
Organism: Saguinus oedipus; assembly: GCA_031835075.1. Taxonomy (NCBI): domain Eukaryota; kingdom Metazoa; phylum Chordata; class Mammalia; order Primates; family Cebidae; genus Saguinus; species Saguinus oedipus. The sequence goes on along the minus strand of CM063172.1, from coordinate 3,159,595 downwards.
TTGTGTGGGAGTCTAAGAACCTGCTCTATGAATCCAGGTGCTCCTGTATTGGGTGCATATATATTTAGCATAGGTAGCTCATCTTGCTGCATTGATGCCTTTACTGTTATGTAATGCTCTTGTCTTTTTTGATCTTTATTGGTTTAAAGTCTGTTTTGTCAGAGACTACGATTGCAACCCCTGCTTCTTTTTGATTTCCATTTGCTTGGTAAATATTCCTCCATTCCTTTATTTTGAGCCTATGTGTGTCTTTGCACATGATATGGGTCTCCTGAATACAGCACACTGATGATGGATCTTGACTCTTTAACCAATTTTCCAGTCTGTGTCTTTTAATTGGGGCAATTGTGGTTAATATTGTTAGGTGTGCATTTGATCCAGTCATTACAATGCTAGCTGGTTGTTTTGCTCTTTAGTTGATGCAGTTTCTTCATAGTGTCAAGCGTCTTTACAATTGGGTATGTTTTCTCAATGGCTGGTACCAGTTTTTCCTTTCCATATTTAGTGCTTCCTTCAGGAGCTCTTGGAATGCAGGCCTGGTGGTGACAGAATCTCTCAACATTTGCTTATATGTAAAGGATTTTATTTCTTCTTCACTTATGAAGCTTAGTTTGGCTTGATGTGAAATTCTGGGTTGAAAAGTCTTTTCTTTAAGAATGTTGAATATTGGCCCCCAGTCTCTTCTGGATTGTAGGGTTTTGGCAGAGAGATTTGCTGTGAGTCTGATGGGCTACCTTTTGTGGGTAATATGACCTTTCTCTCTGGCTGCCCTTAGCATTTTTTTCCTTCATTTCAACCTTGGTGAATCTCACAATTATATGTCTTGGGGTTGCTCTTCTTGAGGAGTATCTTTGTTGTACTCTGTATTTCCTGAATTTGAATGTTGGCCTCCTTTCTAAGTTGGGGAAGTTCTCCTGGTTAATATCCTGAAGAGTGTTTTCCAGCTTGGTTCCATTCTCCCCGTCACTTTCAGATACACCAATCAAATGTAGGTTTGGTCTTTTCACATAGGCCTATATTTCTTGGAGGCTTTATTTGTTTCTTTTCATTTTATTTTCTAATCTTGTCTTCATGGTTAATTTCATTAAGTTGATCTTCAGTCTCTGATATCCTTTCCTCCACTTGATCCATTCAGCTATTGATACTTTGTATGCTTCATGAAGTTCTCATGCTGTTTTTCAGCTCCATCAGGTCATTTATGTTCTTCTCTAAACTGGTTATTCTAGATAGCAGTTTGTCCAACCTTTTCTCAAGGTTCTTGGCTTCCTTGCATTGGGTTAGAACATGCTCCTTGAGCTCGGAGTAGTTTGTTATTACCCACCATCTGAAGCCTACTTCTGTGAATTCATCAGACTTATTCTCCGTCCAGTTTTATTTTCTTGCTGGCGAGGAGTTGTGATCCTTTGAAGGAGAAGAGGCGTCTGGTTTTTGGGATTTTCAGCATTTTTGTGCTAGTTTTTTCTCATCCTTGTGGATTTATCTACCTTTGGTCTTTGATGTTGGTGACCTTTGGTTGGGGTTTCTGTGTGGACGTCCTTTTTGTTGATGTTGATGCTATTGTTTTCCGTTGTTCAGTTTTCCTTCTAACAGTGAGGCCCCTCTGCTGCAGGTCTGCTGGAGGTCTACTCCAGACCATTTGCCTGGGTATCTCCAGCGGAGGCCATAGAACAGCAAAGACTGCTGCCTGTTCCTTCTTCTGGAAGCTTGTCCCAGAGGGGCACCCACCAGATGCCAGCTGGAGCTCTCATGTATGAGGCTCCTTTTGATCCCTGCTGGGAGGTGTCTCCTCATCAGGAGGCATGGGGGTCTGGGACCCACTTGAGGAGGCAGTCTGTCCGTTAGCAAAGCTTGAGTGCTGGGAGATCTGCTGCTCTCTTAAGAGCCAGCAGGCAGGAATGTTTAAGTCCGCTGAAGCTTCACCCACAGCTTTCCCCAGGTGCTCTGTCCCAGGAAGATGGGAGTTTTTCTATAAGCCCGTGACTGGGCTGCCACCTTTCTTCCAGAGATGCCCTGCTCAGGGAGGAGGAATCTTGAGAAGCAGTCTGGCAGTGGCTTTGCTGAGCTGCAGTGTGTTCTTCTCAGTTTGAACTTGCAGGCACCTGTTTACACAGTGAGGGGAAAACCACCTACTCAAGCCTCAGTAATGCAGTTGCCCCCCTGTCCCAAAGCTCAAGTGTCCCAGGTCAACTTCAGACTGCTGTGCTGGCAGTGTGAATTTCAAGCCACTGGATCGTAGCTTGCTGGGCTCCGTGGGGTGGGATCTGCTGAGCTAGACCACTTGGCTCCCTGGCTTCAGCCCCCTTTCTAGGGGAGTGAACAGTTCTGTTTCACTGGCATTCCAGGTACCACTGGGGTATTAAAAAAAACTCCTGCAGCTAGCTCAGTGTCTGCCCCAAAGGTCTCCCAGCTTTGTGCTTGAAACCCAGGGCCCTGGTGGCATAGGCATCCAAGGGAATCTGCTTGTCTGCAGGTTGTGAAGACTGTGGGAAAGGCGTAGTACTTAGGCAGAGTGTGCCATTCCTCATGGCACCGTCCCTTGTGGCTTCCCTTGGCTAGAGGAGGGAGTTCACCAACCCATTGCACTTCCCAGGTGAGGCGATGTCCCACCCTGCTTCTGCTCACCCTCTGTGGGCTGCACCCACTGTCTAACCAGTCCCTAAGAGATGAACTGGGAACCTCAGTTGGAAATGCAGAAATCACCCACCTTCTGAGTTGATCTCTCTGGGAGCTGCAGACCAGAGCTGTTCCTATTTGCCTGTCTTCAGAAAAACATTTTTTTTAAATGCCATTATGTTCTTGCCTTTAGGGTCCTTGAAATTGTTGTGGTTGGAATTTGTTTTCCATAAAGAAATTGCGTATATAAATGCAACTCAAATGTTTGCTATGTGTGTATTGATTTTCTTTCTTAGGCCAGTAGAACACTGTACTTCTAGGAGTCTGTGTGTGTGTGTGTGTGTGTGTGTGTGTATATATACACATACTCACATGTGCTTATGGAATGGACTAAGTAGTGTTAATTTCGCTTTTTAATGTAATTCAGCAAGCTTCCCTACAATTCTAAGTAGAGGTTTGGAGTTTAGGTGAGGAGGGGAAATAATAATCCCAGACTCAGGGGAATGGGGAGAAGTCACTAGGAACTGCCACTTGTCCTCTGACTACTATATGATATTTCTTTTTCTAAAAGCAAATTTCACAATCCAACAAATTCCATAGATGATCTTCTCAATTGTATTTGTCTTAACAGTGCAGCAGAGAATCTGCTACTTGATTATTCCACAGGCATTTTCTGCAAGTGCCGCCTTCCTGATGAAAAGCCTGACGTGCTAAAAATCACGCAGATTTCAAAAATCCAATTTATTATCCAGGATTAGTTACAACTAATAATTTTTTATAAACCAAAGTTAGAAGTATTTTTTTCCTGAGGAAAAATGAAACTTTAAGTCTTCCGTGAAGCTATAATTAAATGTTTTAAGACAAAGTAGAATGATCATGATCACTGTATATACAACACTGATAGCTGCAGAAACCAAGACTAATTTATATTCCAGAGTCAAATATTAAGAGAAAATCATAGCATTATTAGCAAAAGAGAAATTTCTCTGTTAATCACTTACTTAACAACTTGCAAATCAGTGAGAGATATTTCTTTACTTTTACATTGATGATCCTCAGGAAGGGGAGTTGGGAGGGAAAATTGATCTCTGATAATACTTGAACAGCCTTGGATGCGTGTCTACAGGGCTTGATTTCTTATTTACCTTGTGAGCGCTAGCTTATTAAAATGCAGGTGTGCAAGAGATGCTGAAAAACCAATTGGTAAACGCTGGGCAATATGAACAAATTGATGTCTGCCTGAAGGAAATGAAGCCAGGTAACCAAGGTTAGAATTACCCTCTTCTTGGACTCTCGTGGTCATCACATTGGGATTGTCCCATTTGTTTGTTCGGTATGAGGTGCTTATGGAGTCAGGTTAGAGCCATTCTCTATGGTCTGCTGACATTTACTCTACGTGATAAGCAGCTATATTATAAATAACATGAAAATCTAAATGAAAGTGTGGAGAAATTAGTTGAAAGCCCGTTTGTATCATTACAGTAAGAGCAACTCTGCAACAGGCCACAATGGTGATCGGCATTAAACAGTTGCTGCTATTGCTTAAGTAGCGATTGGGTGGCAGGCACTGGACTAGGCATTTTTATTTATCTCATGTACTTGGGAAAACAACCCTATAAGATAGGTCTTATTGGGGCTGGGCGTGGTGGCTCATGCCTGTAATCCCAGAATTCTGGGAGGCTGAGGTAGGTGGATCACCTCAAGTCAGGAGTTTGAGAACAGCCTGGACAACATGGTGAAACCTGGTCTCTACTGAAAATGCAAAACATTAGCTGGGTGTGGTGACGTGTGCCTGTAATTCCAGGTAATTGGGAGGCTGAGGCACAAAAATTGCTTAAATCTGGGAGGCAGAGGTTTCAGTGAGCCAAGATTGTGCCACTTCACTTTAGCCTGGTTGGTACAGGAAGACTCCATCTCAAAAAAGAGCCAGATAGGTCTAAATGGTCTCTCTGTATCCATCTGTCTATAAATATATAAAGGAAGTGAGCTCACGGAGGTGAAATTACTTGCTCAAGGCTGTGTCACATTAATTAGAAGAAATGGGACTTAAATGAAGTCTGTTGAACTTAAAGACAGAGGAGTGATCTGAGGGGAGAGCATTACATTAAAAAAAGAAAGCCAGTTATTAACCCAGAAAGGAAAACAAAATTCTACTTAAAAAAGAAAATATAGTCATGGTGTACTACTTGACTTAGCTGGAAAAGGTACTTAAATGCACTCCCTCTAAGGCCATTAGTTAATATCTTTGGACGATTTTCCTGTCATCTAAATGGTCTGTGTTGTAATTTTAGTCAAAGGACCACGAAGAAGGAAGAGAGAGACAGAGAGAGAAAGAGAGAGAGAGGGAGCGAGTGTGTGTGTGTGTGTGTGTGTGTGTCTGTATGTAAGTATCACGTGCAAATTGGCAGAGTTATTTATCCATTCCTGAGAAGCAGATTAAGTTTTAGAAGTCAGTGTCAAGCCTTTCACTGGGAGGCAGTTCTCCGTGGGTCTGTTGTGATTCTGCACATCTTGTGAGCAGAAGCACTGCTGGCCTTTGTTTGGGACCATCCCTTCAGGGATATTTGTATAGTGAATGGCCTTGGAAGACATAGACAGTGACTTCTTCTGGAACAACTGTTCTCAACTGGTGGTGATTTTGCTTCCAAGGAGACATACGGCAAATTCTGGGACCACTTTTGGTGTAATAACTGGGGGAGTTCTATGAGCATCTAGTTGGTGGTGGCCAGGGCTGCTGTTAATTATCTTGCAATGCACATGACAGTCTTCACAACAAAAAAAATATGCTGCCCAGAATGTCACTGGAGCTGAGATTGAGAAACTCTGCTCTGGGGCAAAAGCCAGGTTTCTTTATTGTCCAACATAATAAAGACAATGTCCCCCTGAGGTGTAAGGTCAAACAGGTTTACTGCCCGTTGTGAAAGACCTAATGCCGTTGACTTGTACACTTAAGAGTGGTTAAAATGGTAAATTTTATGTAATGTATATTTTACTATAGCAATATTTGAAAATAAGTTTGGGTGCCCTAAGCTTGAGGTTCTTCTCCTGAAATACAAAGGACTGTGTGCATACCTAGCCCCCTTCTCATTGTGGGAATTGGGCCTTGGGTGCAGATGCTGATATTTTGGCTACTGCTATTGCATGAACAATAAAGTCCTTTGTCACTGACTCAGTAGTCTCATGTTTTTGGCCAGCACTCGTGAAACTATGGCATGCTAACTTGTCTCTTGCTAGCAGGGTATGACCTGAGACCTTTCATAGTCCCTGCTGGCCTCTCCTGGTACCATCTAGCATGCATGTTTGTGTGTATACATACTGGTATATTTGCATGTGTATGTTATGGGGCATTTGTGGACTAACTCCAGCTAAGAAAGAGTCTGAGCTCTGCCCCAAGGTCCAAGCTCTTTTCATTGGTTAGAGACATGTTAAGGATGATGGATCTGGTAGCACTTCCCCACCCATGCCCAAACTGAAGATGTTCACATTCTAGCATGCATCTGGGGTGGCCAGAATAAATGTCTTTTCCTAGAGGTGAGTTTAGGTCTAATAAGCCTAAGATACTTGTTGAAAAGTAACCTGTTTTGTGTATGCATGTTCCAAATCAGTCTGGGGTTGGCCATCAGCAGTGGAACAAGTGCCTGGTTAGCTGATGCCTGTGATTATACTCTGGCACTCATGACCCTGTGTCAATATGCCCGGTTTATAAGGTGGTGTTTTCCAAGCTAAGGAAATAAGAAATGAGTCTGCTTCATTTAAGTAAGTAAACTGCTCTGGTAATTAAGGATCAGGCAAGAGAATTCACCATTTCAGAAACATGGGCTGATAATTATGAAATAACCAAATACTCAATTGTATTTTTGGAGTTTAATTCGACAGAACTGAGCAGAAGACAGAGATAGTAACTTTGGAGTGACTTCTGATTGTTTTATTGCTTTTCCCATTTGTAGTTGATTTTGACTAGTAAAATAATGAGAATTGAAAAACATTTTTATGCTAAGTAGTTTCATTAAATAGTATTTAATCCAGCAGTATGAACATTAAAACAGTGAAATGCTTTTTAAAATTGGAGGCTGTGATATATTCTATTTTCTTATTTGTTTAAAATTTATTTTTAATAAAAATTGTACACATATTTTTAATTGTCAGTCCGTTCAACAAAGATTATAACAAAAATAGCAACCATTTGCCACAGCCCTCCTCACCACAATTTCTGTTTCATATAGTTAACTGATTTAAACTAGTTTAGCTATTTCTTATGGAATACTGCTTCATTTCTAATCTGTTCCCCATTTTAATAGCTCTAAGGCACTTGGTTCTTACAAGTGATGGCATCTCATAGTTTAATTTAAAATTATTTTAATTAAATTTTTAATTTAAAAATTATTTTATTTTTAGATGTACATAAAAGAATGGAGATCCCTTTAATTGAGTGGTATCTCAAATTTGATAAAATCTTGATTTTATTTGTTTTATTAACTTTCTTGATTTGCCTTGCTTTGTATATATCTTGATTTATTAACTTTTTATCTAGTTACTATGGAAGATGATGATTTAAATTTTTTTTTACCAAACCCTTCCCCCCATCAAAAATAAGGCCACATAATACAAACACATATAGATGCCTTTCCCTTTCTTTTTTCTTTCCACTATCATTTTGTAATACTTTTAGTTGAGTTCATATTTGTACATTATTTCTACTTTGTAAGTATTATTCTTAGTTGAGCCATTTAGTGTGCTCTAGTTATGTCTCCTGTCGTGGGTAACCCTTTTTCCCTCTTGCCTCCGTTAATGATTGACTATTTCTTCAGTTGCTTTGTTTTCTATGTACCTGTTACTTAGCCATCTCCAAACTTTGCAAGAACTCACTGTCTTCTCCATACATTCAAGCACATTCAGTGATACTGAAGTCTTAGTTTTTCTCAGTCTCTCCAGTCCGCCGCCTCAGGCTGGTAGGTTGTTCTCTAGATCTGCTTTTCAGAGTCGTCTTGGTATTTTTCTTCACCATTATTTTGAGAATTTCCTTTGCTTCCTTGGTGGATGATTCTTATTTTTTTTGGATTCTGTGTCTTCCTCTATCTTGGTTACACCTTCATTTTTTGTGGAACTCACCTCTAGTTGCCTCCGGAGAAAAGCTTCATAGGAGACATATTTTTCTGAGACTTTGCATGTCTGAAAATGTCTTTTTTTTTTTCTCCTCTAATCAAACTTGACAGTAAGTATGGCGAGGTATACAGTTCTAGGTTTGATATAATTTCTCTCAGAATTGTGAGAGGATTACTCAGTTTTCCTTTCCATTCAGAATGGTAGTTGAGAAGTTTGATGGCATTCTGTTTCTTTCAACACAACCTTTTTTTCTTTCTCTGAAGGCTTTTAAACTATTTTCTTTGTTTCTGGTATTCTGAAAATTTCCAATTATGTGTCTTGGTGTTGGCCTTTTTGCTTATTAGACTGGGTAGTCAATGGGGTTTTAATTCTTAAAATGCATGCTTTCAGTTTTGGAAAAAATTACTATATTGTTTCTTTGATAATTTTCTTCTCTTTATTTCCCTATTCTCTTTCTAGAAGTCCAGGAATTTGAATATAGGGCATCCTAGAGTGATTATCTAATTGTCTCTCCTACTTTTCATCTCTATGGACTTTTTTTTAAAACTTTCTCACATTAAAAAAATAAAAGCCTCAATCTTTATCTTCTTTTGATTATTTCCTAAATTATATTTTTGACATCTAAGAGCTCTTTCACATTCTCTGAATGTTCCTTTTTATACCATCCTATTCTGGTTTTATAAATGTGACATCTTCCCTTTTCTCTCCTAGGATTGATGCTCTATTATTTTATACTTTACTTTCTTAAACTGTGTTTTTTTCTTCTAAGTTTCTTTTTTAGTTTGTCTCTTTCCGTTTTGATCTCTGTATCCATGTCAGAGTCTTTCCTCGGCTGGTTAGATTTTAGAGTGAGGCATTAAGGACTCAGTGTGCATAGGCAGGGAAGGTGTCACTGTAGGGTGATTGGTTTTGGCCATTTCATTGGCAGACTTCCTCCAGTTTTTAGTATCTGTAAGTATCACTCTTCTGGGGTCTGTTTCCTTTGAAAGGAATCTTTCAGTCGTTTGCCTTGTTGATGAAAACCTAGCCGTCAGCATTTTGGGATCTGAGAAAGAGGCATGAATCAAGAGATTTATTCTTCTCAGTTTCATTATAGTGCCCTTGTTCTCAGCTGTACGTGAGTCCAGCTTCCCTAAGGTTCTACATCTCCAGAGAGCAAACCTCCCGTGTTTCTTAAGGGAGGTGATCTCGGGGTATCTATTTGCTTCTTGTAAAGACTCTGAGCCAATCCACCTATTTTTAGCCACAGTTATCTGTGCCCCTTATTTCACAGGCAGATGGTGCCCCCATCCCAGGTTCTTCAGGTTTCTAAGCCTGCAGGGGCTTGCCTCTGGGCTTCCTTCTGCAGGCTGCAATTTTAGCTTCCTCAGGTCTGCTGTCATCCATCCATTTGCCCCACAACCATTTGCTTTACTGTTTCCCAAATTTTGTGGCTGTTACTCCCTTTCCACTCTTCTGTGTCCTTATGGGTTCATCCTTTTAAAATTGCCTTTACCAATGCTTTAGGGGGACATCTGAAGGGAGCTAAGAAAAAAGTCACATTTGTTCAGTCTATTGTGTTTAACAAGAAACCACTTTCATACCGATCTATCAGAGCTGTTTTCAGAGAATTCATAATAGGGATGGCAGCCTGTGACCAAATCTGCTATGAAGGAATCTTCTTTGCCTGGCACAGGGCTGGCAACATGTACATCTCTTTAGTAGGCTGTGTGTTCTTCAGTCTACCACAGGCTGCAGCAGTCCCTATTAGCTATTCTCTCTCTTCAATTATAAATTTGTAATTGACCTGTCCCCAGGATCATTTGAGCTTGTGACTGTTGGTCTACACATGCATAACATAATGCTGTTTTGAAGAATCTGCAGGTTAGAGGCTATATCCAGAAATAGGAGGTTTAAAAACCAAATATGTCCTAGTTTTGTTCTCCATGCTCTGAGTTGGTCTCGTCATTGACTCTACCTGCTACTAATGGAGAATCAGCAGCTACCTGCAGCTCCTTTTGTGAAAGGTGAGCAAGATGAAGAGCTTTATATCTTGCTTTTCCATATATGGTAAAATATATAGAAAGGTAAAGGAGGCTGCTTTCTGTGACAGGTACCCCAAATTGATTTCAGCGAGAAATGCCTTTGCTAAACAGAATTATAAAATATTTAGAACCAGAAGGAAACCTGACTTAAGCTTATTATTTTGCCATTGAAGAAACAAAACCCCACAGAGGAGAAAACCATTTTCCCACAGAGACGTGATCTCCTAGGAGAGTTAACGCAGGGGTCCTGGCTTAGTTTGGTCCTCTCCTTTCACATCTTAAGGAAGAGAAGTGAGAAGATGAGGGGCTTCTAATTAGCCCATAAGGGGCCATGTATTCTATCTGAGGACCACTCAACCTTCACTGCCATTCCTGATCTAAAAGGGATTATGTGAAAATGGTGTATTAATCATGCTTTATTTTCAGTCTCATCTCTTACTGAATCATATTCACATGGCTGAAAGGGTAGGAATCAGAATGACCAGAGTTCTTCATTTCTCTCTGTGTCATCAGTAAGGCTTTTCTGTGGCATCATATTTATAGATATGTATTTAAATGATAGAAATAGTGTTAAACATTAAAATGTAGCCCTCAGGGATTTCTGATATAAATCAAAGAAAATCAACATTTACTTGTAACTTGAAAAAATTTGGTGGGGAATTTTTTTCTAATGATGATTAAATATTCTTATGGCATTTAAGTACGTTTTCAGTTTATCATATATTTTCATATGGGTGTTACAGGAACTGGTGGGGCTTCCGGGTCCCGGGTGAGACAACTTCCAGGCGACTGGCCACCGCTGCAGTCTTCTTCTGTACTTACAGGGTCGTGCCTCTGAATATAACCACCCTTTTTGTAGGTCTTTGTGCTTTCAAACCACATCTAATCCTGCCCCCCACATTTTTTTTTTTCTGTGAAAGTGAGCCTCTAAAAGCTGGAAACAAGAAGTGGTATTTCGCTATCATAAAAAGTTGAAACTGATTATTTCAAAACACCTCATTCAACTTGGGTAGGAGATGATTTTGGTTTCCATGGGAACAGAAATAATAAAAACAAGTACGATGGCTTCTGTATTTTCAGCATCTATGCCTGAATGCTGCCATAAAATCCACAGAAATATCTTCTGCCTCAAAACCTGTAACAAATCCACACAGTTTCCTAGGTTTCAAATGTAGTAAATGTTACATGGAAAAAATGGACATCTAAGGAAGTCTTTTTCATGTTTATTGGTTTTGGTCTCCAATTTCTAGGTCTAGGTTATTTCAGGGACAGAGAAATAATGGGTGTGAATGAGGAGGAGGGCTGGATGGTGAGACAGGACATCTTGCCTAAAAAATTGTAACTTGTGCTGTTATTTTTGATAGCAAAGGCCATAAACATTAAAATAATATCCCCCAGGAATTCTGATGTAAATTTAAGAAATATCACATTTACTTCTAAAGTGGGCTGGACATTAGCTGTGGTCGCTCTTTAGATGCCTTTCCCCATTTCTAATTTTTGCTGCTGCTGCTGTTACTGTCAGAGGTGTGATATGAGTTTAAAGTGTAAGTCATTTGGGCAGCCCCATCTGCCTGTGGAAATACCTTCCAAGTAATTGATGCCTTCAATATTTTGTGGCTGATTTCCATATCATTTCCATATTCCATCTTCTTTTGCCTTACACTCAGGAATCCTGAGTTAACCTTAGTAACTGCATGCATATTCTCCTGAAAACCTGAATACTTAACGATTTCCCCTGAGCCGTCCCCGCTAGGATGTAGCCAGCGATAATAACTACCAGACCTTTTCTGTCTTCCCATGCAAATCAACCATTTTCTCAGAATGGCAGTTACAAAATAAATAGCAAGGTACACATGGAGGCAAACTCAGGCAAAATGCACTCAAAATGCCAATGCTGGTGTCACGTTAAGGAGAAAATCTGGCATAGCTTTTCTAATAAGAAATATTAGGAGCAATTACTTATAATAAATAATGTGTTTCTTAAAAGGTAGAAGTCCTGACTTTCTTACAAAAACCTCTCTGTTTAAGGGTACGTATTGTCTGTAATTGTACATGTATTTTTAATCTGTGTAACATGCCCATTAATCTAGTTGCACTCTGGATGCGTGCCAGAGAGGCTGTGAGGCTAGAATCGTCTAGATTTAAGTGACTTCTGTGATCATTGTTATACCGTTATGTACCTTAGTTTAATGGGGATTTAAGGTAGAATAAAATGAATACCCTTTTTTGACTCCAGTGAAACAGAAGAATTGTGCTTTATGCAGAGTATCCTATTACACAATGACTCATAGGCATGAGCTGGTCCTGAAGTTTCATGATGTATGTACTCCTTAGAGAAACAGTTTCTACCTGAAAACAGGTTCTCTTAAAAATTTTCATCACAAAATTGACTGAAATTTGACATAAATGTCAGAGGGGTGAAGACTTTGAGCATAAAGTATAAAAATATAAAATACAAAATCTTTCTGATTTATTGCTTTTGAGGTGATGGGTCTCTTTTTATAACATTGACTGTTAATAAACAGTGGCATGGTGATGTAATTAGAATAAATCTTGTAGAACTGTCTTTATGGCCAGAAATCACTGTCATCAGTCAGTCTTTCCATTGTTTTCCAACTTTCAGTAAATGGACTGGTAATTTTTAAGATCAAAATGCAACCTTCATTTAAAGAGACATGATTTCAGGGCACCATTACAAGGAGAACTGTTAACCCAAAATGATTTTTTAAGTTGCACATTCACAAGCATACTGTGTTATACATGATTTATAGCCGCACTGTGCCCAGTCTCATCTGGGACCAGCATTGTCAGCATCACAGAAGCTGTGAGAGAGGCAGAGCCTCCAAACTGGTGTCTCAGACTGCATTTGGCAAGATCCCCAGGTGACAGTGAGGCACTGGCCTGGGAGCCACTAGGCTGGAAGCAACTCTTGAACATCCATTGAATTTAACATAAATATTTGTTTGCTCTGTACTTTATCTTAGGAAAATATTTATTACAATCCACTGGTCAAAGAATTCAAATCCTTTTATCACTACTTGAGGAATTTTAGACAAGTTTACCTCACTCCCTATGCTTCAGTTTCCTTATCTGCAATTACGTCATAATAGTGTTTCTCTCAAATAATTGTCATGAGGTTAGTGGAAATATGATTATGCATATGAGGTGCTTAGACCATAGTACCAGGCACCTGGTGAGCTCTGGATAAATGTGAGCCTTGTCATCAGTGCCTTCCTGAAGACACATATGAGACTTTAACCTGTGAGAGGTACATTTGTATCTTACTTAAGACGAATATCCAGAGTCAGTGGTGACAGGAACAAAGGTAAATAACAGAAAGCCCTTCGAGAAACTTCCAGAAGGCCTCCATAGTGCCAGGCTGATATTTCCCCTTTACTCTATAATCATTCCAACTATTTTGGGGTATCTACTCAATAGCAATTTATATTCATTAAAAGTACTAGAAGGGCACAGGTGAGGAGTGACAGTCACCTGAGGAAGCAGGAAGGCTTTCTGGAGAAGGTGGTTCCACCCACGGGGAAGAAGGGCATCCTGGGTGAAGGTGTAAGGCACGGCATGGGTAATGGGATGGCACGGCATGGGTAATGGGATGGCACGGCGGCATGGGTAATGGGATGGCATGGCGGCATGGGTAATGGGAGGCCCCAAGTCTGAGATCAAGGTGTTGGCGGGGTTGGTTTGTTCTCAAGCCTCTCTTCTTGGTGTGACATGAGTCAGATTGGATTAGGGCCCACTCTCATGACCTGATTTTTACATAATCGCCTCCAAATACAGTCACATTATTGGGTACTGGGCTTAAGACTTTGACATAAGAATTAGGAGAGAGGGTACATTTCAGCCCAAAAAAGTGAGAAGACGGGGTTTGTCTCTGATTTGATGCTGTTTAACAGATGAAAAGGGTAACATTCAGGGAGCAGAGTCAGCTTTTCAAGTCTGAGTCTGCAAGAAACATGATCAGTGATGAGCAGACCGGGAGAAAAGCAGACGCATGGCTCCCAGCTCCACCCAGCAGCCCCTCTGCCTCTTTATCCAGTGGTGATAGATTAGGGGTCAGCCTTAGCCAGGTGCCTCGTTACTATAGGGATCGCTGTATGTGAAAGAACTCTGAGAAGCACTATATGCTAACTAATGTTTGGCATTATTTATTGCATCCATAACTGGCCACTGCCAGTCTGTCATTCCAATGGAAGATAGAGTCATTTTTTGCTTAGGTGCATGTACTAATGTATGGAAGTTATCCTCGTTTAGTATCTCTTGTTTGTACATTCGTATTACTTTTGAAAGTATTAGTAGATAGCAGTTTGGAAACAATAACCAAAAGCTATTGGATGGTAAACTTGCTGTGAAACATGGATACCAGGGAACTTGGAATCAAAGAATAAACATAACTGAGAATGGGGCTGGTTAGGCCATGTGAATCAGACCCAATGGTCTAAATGAACTAGAGGTTCCCAGGGTTGGTGATAGCTCTGAGTTTGTGTGAGGGATACCAGATTCCTCTTCAGTAGTTTTTCTCTTCAGTGAGAGAGGAGTGAAGTGGGTGGAGGAAGGGTGCGGCTTGTTCCTCTTTTGCCTCTTGTATTTCTTTTTTTTTTTCTAAAGGATAGTTATGTAGAAGGAGTGCTCTTTTCCTTCTTTGCAGACTCTCACTGTGGTATAGATTTTTATCTGTGTGTGTATATTTGTGTGTGCGTGTGTGTGTGTGTGTGTGTGTGTGTGTGTGTGTGTGTGTATGGATGGATAGGTGTAAAACCCAGTGTTCCTTCTGGGGATGATTTGATTGATGTATACACTGGAAACGTCTTTAATAATTTAATGTCTGCTTCAAAGGAGATTACACCAAAAAGCACATTGCTTTTCATTTATTCATTACAGATCTGTCATAGCAGCATTTTTTTTTTTTTGCCCTGAATTGTAGTGTCATTGTAATAATAAATTTTGTTCCAGACTCAGGATATTTTAAAGGATTATAAGCCTTTTAACTAATATTATAGTCTTATTTAAATTGATCATATTGGTATTTCAGCACCATAATCTTGCATTTCTTGAAGTTGAGCTAACCAGATGTGGCTTCATTTAATGACTACTAAAATAGCTGTGCTGGGAAAGTCTGATAGGAATGATGGGATGAAAGTGTGATACTTGTTAGTACTGGTGGTAATAATGGCTAAGAGTCAGGGCCTCAACTTAGAATCACTTGTCTTCTTCCCTAAAAAGAAATCAGGGTATATACCAGCCATTTGCATTAAAAGGAAAAAAAAATGTATATGTGTTTGGGAATTCTAGATAAATTAAGAGATATGTCTGAGAAACATAAAACTAAAAATTAAAAAATAACATATTATTTTGCAATTTTAAGTATAAATCCAGATATCAGGAAAGGAAAATAGACATTTTCTTACTTAGATGTGGTCACCTTAGCATACTTCCGCAGGCACTTGTGATGTGTCCTCAGAGAGGTGAGGACCGTATCCAGAATCCTAAACTATTACAGTAAATTACAAGTTTTTTCTTGTTAATTGTTTTATTAAGAAATTCTATACAACTTCTCTTTAAAACTAAAAAAAGTTGCTCTGAATAATAGGACAAATTTAGGCACAGTAAGGATCCAAACCATTTCTAGGAGAGTGTTTTACAGTTACTCAGTTGTCAGAGGTAATTTTAAAAGAAATCTGTTGGCCATTAGTGCTGTTGTGTTTTGGGGGTTTTGTTCTATACTGCTTCAGGTACTCTGCTGGACAGTCCTTACAATGTTTTCCTTCCTAGATCACACCAAAAGTCAGTGATAGAAATCCCCAAAATATTTTGTTTCCAGGTCAGTAATTCTTTTTTTTTTCTTTTTTTTTGAGATGGAGTCTTGCTCTGTCACCCAGGCCAGAGCGCGATGGTGTCACCTTGGCTCACTGCAACCTCCACCTCCCAGGCTCAAGCAATTCTCCTGCCTCAGCCTCCTGATTGGCTGGGATTACAGGATTGTACCACCAAGCCTGGCGAATTTTTTGTATTTTAGTAGAGACAGGGTTTTATCATGTTGCCCGCAGGGTGTTCTTGAACTTCCAGGCTCAGGCAGTCTGTCTCTAAAGGGCTAGGATTACAGGCGTGAGCACCATGCCTGGCCTCGGGTCAGTAATTCTTCACACAGTAAAAGTGATGTTGCCTACTGCAGATCTCATATTTTCTGGCCATTGAAAGTACGTGTGAGTGTCCTTACAGTGGCAACTTGTTTGGTTATTAATGTAAGGGAAGATGCTAGGACTGTGGGGTAAGACTGCCTTTGGTTTATACCCTCGCTCTACTTGGTCACCTGCCCTGCGATGTGGGAAGTGTGAGCGACTTCTCATTTTCTCCGTCTGTCTAACAGGTATAAGAAATGTAACTCATAGGGCTGTGGTGAGAGTCGCATGAAGTGCTGAGTGTGACGTCTGGCACAGAGGGATCCTCAGCATTTGCACTTCCATTTGCCCCTCCTTTCTCACCTGTTACTACCTGCAAACACAGTTGACACTGAGTTGTAGAAGTCTCTGGCCAAACACTCCACCTGGAAGCACTCTTTGATCTCAGAGACAGTTGTATCTATCTCTGAATTGGGAACTGGGAGTACTGCCTAACACAGGTGGGTGCCCTAGGCCCAATCACTGAAGCAATGAGGCCTGAGAGTCCCCTGTGTGTATCTCAGGGTCCCACAGTGGCCATGTACGCCATCCTGCAGAGTCCACAGAAGGGAACTTGTCTGTAGGTCAAAGGTCCACAGGCCTTTTCCTGGCTTCTTCTGACATGTTTGTGGGGAGTCATCCACTGTGTTTTCTCTAGGAGGGTTTGTTATTCTTTCTTCCCCCTTAGAAGTCCCCTCTGTGTCTTAGTGTCTTGGTGAAGGAAAACTCTTGACTTCCTGGTGTGGGCTCCTTTCCTGAACTCCCTAGAAGTCCTTGCTCTTCAGTGATGCAGAAATACAATCTTTGGCTCAGGACATTATTTTCTGCTCTATTTTTTTGTGTGGTAATATACTCATAATGCAATACTTATCGTCTTTACCAGTTTTAAGTGTACATACAGTTCAGTGGTATGAAATACATTCACAATGTTGTGTAACCACTGCCACCAGCCAGCTCCAAAACTCTTTTCATCTTGCAAAACTGAAACTCCATACCCATTAAATAGGAACTCCCAATTTCTCCCACCCTCAGCCTGGCAACCACCATTCTACTCTATGCCTCTATGAGTTTGACTGCTCTATGTACCTCACATAGGTAGACTCATACAGTATTCGCCTTTTTGTGTGACTGGCTTATTTCACTTAGCATAATATGTCTGTTTTACCCATTTTGTATCAGGATTTTCTTTCTTTGTAAGGCTGAACAATATTCCATTGTATGGATTCACTACATTTTGATTATCCCCTCATCTATTGATGAACATATGGGTTGCTTCCATATTTCCAGCTATTTTGAATAATTCTGCTATAAACTTCGGTGTACAAATATCTCTTCAAGACCCTGCTTTCAGTTCTTTCGGGTGTTTACCCAGAAGCGGAGCTGCTAGAGCATTTGGTGATTCTGTTTTGAACTTGTGGGGGAAGCACCATACTGTTCTTCAGGTGGCTGTAGCATCTCGCTTCCCCACCAAGAATGCCCAGAGTTCCAGTTCTCCACATCCTTGCCTTATTTTCTTCTGTTTATTTATTCATTTATTGGCATCCTGATGGGTGTGAGGTAGTATCTTATTGTAGTCTTAATTTGTATTTCCCTAATTATTAGTAATGTTGAAGATCTTTTCATGTGATTATTGGCCATTTGTATATCTTCTTTGAAGAAATGTCTATTCAAGTACTTTGCACATTTTTGAATGAGACTTTCTGTTGTTACTGTTTTAGGTGTTCTCTGTATGGTCTGGATATCAAGCCCCTATCAGATAAATAAATGACTTACAAACATTCCCTCCTGTTCTGTGAATTGCCTTTTGACTCTGTTGGTATTGTCTTTTGAAGTACAATGTTTTACTTTTATGAAGTCCCATTTATGTATTTTTGTTGTTGTTGCCTATGTCTTTAGTGCCATTTCTAAGAAATCATTGCCAAATCCAATGCCATAAAGCTTTTGCCCTAGGTTTTTCTCTAAGGGTTTATAGTTGTAGGTTTTAAATTTAGGTCTTTCATTCATTTGGAGTTATGCAGCTTCATTCTTTTGCACATAGATACCCAGTTGAAAGACTGTCCTTTCCAGCACAATTTGTTGAAAGACTGTCCTTTCCCTGCTGAATGGTCTTGGCACCCTTGTCAGAAACCATTTGACCGTATATGCGAAGGTTTATTTCTGAACTCGCTGTTCTATTCCATTGGTCTATACATCTGTCTTAATTCCAGGACCACTCTGGTTTTGGTATTGTAGCTTTGCAGTAAGCTTTGAAATAAAGAAGTGGAAATTCTCCAACTTTGTCCTTTTTCAAAATTGTTTTGGCCATTCAGGGTCCCTTGAGACTCCATGTGAATTACAGGATGGGTTTTCTCTTTCTGCAAAAAATGTCACTGGGGTTTTGACAGGGATTGCATTGAGTCTGTAGATCACTTTGGATAATATTGACATCTTAGCAATATTAACTATTCTAATGCATTAACATGGGACATGTTTATTATGCCTTTTATTATGCCATTTATTATATCTTTTAAATTTTCTTTTGGCAGTGTTTTGTAGTTTGCATTGCACAAGTCTTTCACCTCCTTTGCTAATTCCTAAGTATTTTATTCTTTTTCATGCTATTGTAAATGAAATTGTTTCTGTAATGTCCTTTCTGTTAGCGTAGAAATGCAAACCATTTTCATGTGTGATGAATTCTCCATTTTGTTTTTATAATATCAATGCTGATCTTTCCCTTGCCAGGCTCTCCTCTCCTTATCACTTCAATTGTGTGTGTGTGTGTGTGTGTGTGTGTGTGTGTGTGTATGTGTGTGTGTCTCA
This sequence comes from Saguinus oedipus, assembly GCA_031835075.1. Lineage (NCBI taxonomy): Eukaryota > Metazoa > Chordata > Mammalia > Primates > Cebidae > Saguinus > Saguinus oedipus. The sequence goes on along the minus strand of CM063172.1, from coordinate 3,140,883 downwards.
GTGCCTTGCTGAGCTTGCTCCTTTGGAGAGAGGGTGAGACAAGAGTCTGGTGGGGAGACTGGAAATGTTACTCTGTCTGTTAGAGATTGGAGACTTTTCTCGTTTTCGTTCATTTAGGTCACATATGTTAAACACCAGAAACTTCTTACCAAGCATTGTGAGTTATATTCATACATCTTTTGCCTTTTAGCACCAGCTGGCAGATCCATCCCCCTCTGGACCTGAGTTTCTGTCCATCATTCTGCATTCGTGAGGGATCCACCCTGATGACATGCTCAGGGATAGCTAGGACTCTCCACTATTTGACTGTAAACATCCAAATAAAATTTGAGCAGCTCAGACTCATGGTATCTTTTAATCTGCCTAATGACAAACACTATGGTTTTTCCAGTATCTAAGAACAACTATTTTTTCCCTTCATTTTAAAAATATATATTTGGTGGCATATAATTAAATCCGAGACTTCATTTTTGACAGAAGATGAGAATTACTACTAGTTCCAACTCTTTCTTCTTCAAAATAATGTGTAGAATTTTATTCCGAACTTTCAGTCTACTCCCCTTCATTTCCTTCCTTCTTTACTTCCAAAACTGAAAGCATCATGTTAATTTCTGTAATGTTACAAAAGTCTGGTCAGTTCTTTGGTCAGTTAGAAGAGATGGGCTTCTCGAGTTGAAAGGGGAGTCAGGGATAATTGGGTTCCAAACTCTCATTTTACAGGGAAGGAGAGTGAAGTGACCTGTCCATTGTCAGGCAGCTAGACAGAGGCGATAATGATATCTAACATAAAATCTTTGTATCCTACCATTAAAACAAAACTGTGATTTTACTGATAGCATTGAAGAAGTATGGTAGCTCCAAGAAAGAATGTATTGTAACAAATGGGAAGAGATTTCCATGTGTTTTAGGATCTATGATGTGCCAGAAACTATTGACACTTTATATAACTTTTCTCGTTTAATCTCCATGGAAGTTTTGTTACATTCTCATTTTACAAATGGGGAATCTGAAACTCACCAAAGTTAGGTAACAGCCATTAAGTGCCTGGCCAGGACTTGAACCTGGGTTTTTCTCCAAAGTCTTGGCTCTGCAAGTTGGCCTCCTTTTCCATCTTGAAGCAGATTTATGTGTATCCAAATAACAGTAGAACAGTAAAATGTTTGATTAAGACTTATAAAATACTTCCGCTTTATTATTCTTATAGAGAGGATGTACACTTTCTTGCCCTTCCATCTGCAGGACAATCAGTTGTATTTAGAGATAAGCAGTCAGCTTCCTTAGGCATTGTGCGGAAAGCTGTCTTTATTCCACATAGGAAAACATGAATTCACGGCCTAGTGCCATTGCCCTCATCCTTAGCACTGAGGATAATAATCTCTGCACAAAGACTTTTTTTTTTAACCACCTCCTCTGGGCCAGGCACTTTATTAAACGCTGGCCAAGGACTCTGAGGTTTGGTTTTCTGTCTGCCATGGGGGAGCACTGGTTCTGGAGTCACAGGTTTAGTTAAAACTCTGGTTCTTCCTGTGGGATCTTGGGCTCTCCCTGTTTAGTTTTCTCATCTGTAAAATGGGAATTATACCAATGTCAAAGAATTGTTGTAAGGATTAAATGAGGGAATACTTGTCACATGTGGCGTATGGTAAGTACTCAGTACACATAAGCGCATTCTATACTGTAAAGTACTATGCAAACGTAAGGAGGTTTTACTTGACTGTAATAAGTATTACATTACTATGATGTGCAGTGGAAATTTTCTGCTATGCTTCTTATTTTTATCCATTATTGCTTTTGATCCATCAGAGGCCAGCAGAAATAGTAGATGAGGAAGAAGATGGAGAGAAGGCAAACAAGGATGCAGAACAGAATGAAGGCTTTTCAGGAATGAATGGTGACCTTGAAGAGAAAGGAGGTGGGGAGGCTACAGATGCCCCTCAGCAAGTCGAGGAGATTCTGGATCACAGTGAGGAGCGGGCGGGCCCTGCTCGTGTAAATGGAGTCACTGATGAAGAAAATGGTGAGGAGCTAGACCAGGTTAATACTGAGCTTCAACTGGCCCTAGACAAGGAAAGAACGTCTCAAGGAGATGGCAGTGGACAAGATGAGGTATTCCTATTGCTTTTGCTTACTTATGTCATAAATGCATGAATATGTGTGTGTGTGTGTGTGTGCATACTTGCATGCATTTACAGAATTAACCAACCGTTTACTACTTGTATTGAAACCACTTACAGTTGAGTACGAAAGAGTCAACACCATTTAATGACGTTATTTACCAGTTATTTCAACCATTTAATGAGTACTGCCATTGACCTATCTGACAGTCCATGTCTGCCCTTCTGCCATTCATACATTTAGCCATTCGTCCTTCCATCTGTCCACCTTCTGCCTCATTTTACAAGAAAATGTACAGAGCCTTCTAAGAACATACTCTATCAAAGAAATATAAAAAAGGAAAAATAAGTTAAGACCAGAGAAGGTAGAAACCAGAAAAGAATATCAAGACCAGTGAGACCTAGACATGAAATAAAGAATACTCTCTGTTATGAGTGACTTCTTTGATCTCTAGAAGTACTGAAGTCTAGTTCGATTATTCTACTTCAACTAGATTAATCAAATTAAGGATTCAATACATTAGGCACTTGGTAGTATACAGTCCTATTTATTATACAGAGGTGATAAAGGAAAATGTGATGAAAACAAAGTAACAAAAAAAGTAATATGTGGTGAAACCTCTCTCTTCCTAGCCTGTCCTCCTACGTCTGATCCTGGAGCTGGATACTCATCGGTCCTGGCATTCTTCCATGGGACAGTATGACCCCGTTGCTGCCAGGCTCAAATTGAGTCTCACAGCATAAGAGGCAGAATGTTCTCCACAACATTCTCACCATCTGCTTATGCCTCCCTGCCTGTCTGTCCATCAGATCAAGGCCCACTTCCCTCAGCTGTAACTGCTGAAATGGGCCTTGGTCTGGTCATTCCTAACACACTATGATGAATGAGGTCTACTTGTTGATTTGTTATTGATGCATCTGAGTTATCTTGCTTAGGGAGAGCAAGTTCAGCAGTGGCAAATTCAAAATGTTCTGGTGGCCAGGTTTCAATAGCAGTACAAAGTTATCTGTAATTCACTATATGGCTTATTCAAACTGTTCTTAACATCTACATGAAAATGCTCAGCATGTCTCTCATTTTATCTTTTCTCAAGGTGAGAGAATCACAGTTCTACTCTGTAAGAAATTCCCCATATGTAGTTGTACATGGTCCTCAGTGTCATTTATATGGCAACCGTAGCAGTAGGTTTCATAAAACTCCTGGTTGTAGTAGCTTTTGATGAAAGCTTACAAAATGAAACCAAAGTGTAATTCTATGTGGGACTAGGTGGTAAGATCCAAGCATGAATCTCTCCAGCGGTCTAGCTTAATTCAATATATGACATAAATAGATTTTACAGAAACGGATCTCCTGTCCTTCCATCTTCCATAAATATACCTTTAAAAAATAATCCTGTAATTTGCAACAGCATGGATAAACCTGGAGGATAGTATGTTAAGTGAAATGAGCCAACCAAAGAAAGATGAATACCACACGATCTGACGTATATATGTAATCTGAAACTTGAACTCACAGAAGTAGAAGGTAGAATGGTTGTTACCAGGGGCTGAGTATGGGGGTTGGAGAGATGTTAGTCTAATGATACAAAATTTCTGTTAGAAAGGAGTAGTAGGCCGGGTGCAGTGGCTCAAGCCTGTAATCCCAGCACTTTGGGAGGCTGAGGCAGGTGGATCACGAGGTCAAGAGATCGAGACCATCCTGGTCAACATGGTGAAACCCCGTCTCTACTAAAAATACAAAAAATTAGCTGGGCATGGTGGCGCGTGCCTGTAATCCCAGCTACTCAGGAGGCTGAGGCAGGAGAATTGCCTGAACCCGGGAGGCGGAGGTTGCGGTGAGCTGAGATCGTGCCATTGCACTCCAGCCTGGGTCACAAGAGCAAAACTCCGTCTCAAACAAACAAACAAACAAACAAAAAAAAGGAGGAGTAAGTTCAACAGATGTATGGTAAAGCAAGGTGTCTATAGTTACTAACAATGTATACTTCACAATCACTAAGAGGGTAGATCTGAAGTGTTCTCACCACTAAAGATAATAAGTATGTGAGGCAAGCCATATGCTAATTAATTCAGTTAAGCAATTCCACAGTGAATACATATTTCAAAACACCATTATTTTCCAATTATAATAAATGAATACTTTTTTAAAAGGGGAAAATAGGCTTTTGATAGGAATTGAGTATCCGTCAAGATCAAGGTTCTATAATTTGGCAATGGCCTGTGGTATGTAATGAGGGTGAATCTAAATTTTTGGGAATTCAAATGAGGAAGTGCCCTTTTTTTTTGTTTTTGAGACAAAGCCTAATTAGGGATTTTTTTTTTTTTTTTAGACAAGGTTTCACTCTGTCACGCAGCCTGTAGTTAGTTCCGTGGCTTGATCGCAGCTTTGACCTCCTGGCATCAAGTGATCTTCCCATCTCATCCTCCTGTGAATAGCTGGGACCGCAGGTGCCACCATGCCAGGCTATTTTTTTTTTTTACATTGAGCCTCATTCTGTTGCCAGGTTGGAGTGCAGTGGCATAATCTCGGCTCACTGAAACCTCTATCTCCTGGGTTCAAGCAGTTCTCCTGCCTCAGCCTCCCAAGTGGCTAGAATTACAGACTCACGCCACCATACCCAGCTAATTTTTGTGCTTTTAGTAGAGATGGGTTTTCACCATGTTGGCCAGGCTGGTCTTGGTCTCCTGACTTCCTGATCTGGCCTCCTTAGCCTCGAAAAGTGCTGGGATTACAGGTGTGAGCCACCACACCCAGCCTGTTTTTTTTTTTTAATAGGGAGGAGATCCCGCTCCCTCTGTTGAACAGGCTGGTTTTGAACTCCTGGGTTCAAGCAGTCCTTTTCCCTTGGCCTCTCAAAGTGATGGGATTACAGGCATGAGGCCCCATGCCCAGCCTAATTATTAACAGAGCAGTTACTAACAGAGAGATTTAATCTTACTTGACTCATCTCTTTGTTATAACAGTGATATATTTTATCTTGTTCTCCCTAAGATATTAGTGAAGGTGTATTTTAATCATACTGAAATACATAAAAAAACCAAATTTATGTGGATTGTAAGTTAAAAGTAATAATTAACTTTTACAGAAGGACTGCTTACTAATAAAATGACTAGAAATTCCATTTACTGTGTAACATTTTGTTCCATGTAACAATTCTTGTACAAAGTGAGAGATGATTGTAGGAAAACAGCTGGAAATACAGTGAATTCACAAGAAACAATTTCCATTTATTGAGCTCGAACTTATACTATATTCAAGATAGCATTTGAGACATTGCACAAAGGAACAATGTGAAAGAAGACACAGCACTAGTAATGTATGTGTGTGTGTGTGTGTGTGTGTGTGTGTGTGTGTTTCTGTGTCTGTGTGGCCCGCCACCACCATGCCCAGCTAATTGTTGTAGTAGAGATGGGTGTTTCACCTTGTTGACCAGGCTGGTCTCAAACTCCTGACCTCAGGTGATCTGCCTTCCTTGGCCTCCCAAAATATTGGGATTACAGGTGTGAGCCACGGCACTCTACCCAACTTGGTCTTTTAATATTAAATTTGTGCACTATTACTTAATGATTTCAAATAATTTATAAAAATAAGTGATTAAATGTAAATATATATACATGTAACTCCATTAACTATTAAATGTATATATATTTACATTTAATCACTTATTTTCATTTATATATGATTTCTTTTTTAAATCATTTTAAAATTTTTACATATGTATATATATATGATTTCTTTTTTAAAGCATAAATTATGGCCTGGGTGGTTTGGGGATCCTGGAGCTACTCTGTCCCCCACAATGAGTGCCCTTATGGGGACTGTGGAGCCTTTGGGGTTTCATAGAGCAGAGTTTGCAAACCAGCTAGTTCTAATCTCACCCACTCAGTTTTCAGTGTAGTCGGGGAAAGATGAGTTGTATATGAGACAATATCATTAATAACAGGAGAAACCCAAGTGGCAGGAGCAATAGTTGCTGTTGGAGATATCCTGCCTCCACATGTTGATTTTCTGTCTTGTTCTTATCTACTTGATACTTGATGGCAATTGGTACCATATTCACAATGAATTTGTGAATTCTAGGAAGAAACTAAAATTAGGAGAACATCCCGGTTTCTTCCTTTGTCTCTGAAAATGCTGAACTGAAAAGTATACATATATTAAAGAAAAGCTCAAAGAGAAATAAAGAAAAAATGAGAAAAATAAAGCCTGCAGCATACAAAATGATTCTGTGCCTTTAAAGCACACAGTAGGTGATGGTCCCCAAAAGAACTTCTGTGCAAGTGTTGAGAAAACGGTATGTCCACTGGGTCATGATAGACACAAACACAAAGGGAACCCAGGGAACTGTTTTTAGTTAAATGTTTATGTAATTACATAGAGTATTGAGTAATGTTTTCTTTGTAAATGTCACGACCTTTGTGAACCAAACAGCTAAATACCTTCGTTTTGCTCTACTTTCTTCTAGGCTGATTTAGACCCTCAAAGACCGCCAAGGCCAGAAGTAAAAATTACTAGTCCACAAGAAAATGAAAACGAACAACACAAGGACTATGCTGCTGTGGCGTAGAAGAGTTTTTAAAAGAGAGTATGGATTGCAAGAAAAATGATGGGTTATAATACTTGAAACATAAGCACATAGTTATTGGCGAATATAATGTGACACTATGGTCAAGTACTACCTACTGAATTTTAACATTAGGAGCCTAGTGGGAGACTAGATAACTTTTAATAGCTACTAAAGCATAATTACTTATTTTTATTGCACGTGCTTTAAAAAGTCATATAGAAATACTAAATAAGAGGGACAGAGGAGAATTTGCCATGGAAGACAATTTGCCACTTGTATTTGTAAAGGATAAAAAAAATAGGATCACTCTTACTGTACACATTATTATACATTTAGAAGGCATAGAAGGCAACTTATTCTAAAGAATTTTTTATCAAGGAAGACATAGAATTTTAAAGAACTGGTAATAGGAAAGTATGTACTGTTTTCTTAAAGCAATAAACTCTTGAATGAACAAATTGCGATTTGCTTTCAGACATAATTTGGAGATGGCAATAGACCAAAATGTTTCCATGACTTGTATTTTTTCCCAGATTTTTTTAAAATTGTACTTTAGGTTCTGGGGTACATGTGCAGATCATGCAGAATTGTTGCATAGGTACACACATGACAATGTGGTTTGCTGCCTCCATCCCCCCATCACCTACATCTGGCGTTTCTCCCCATGTTATCCCTCCCCGAACTCCCCACCCTTCCACTGTCCATCCCTTGCTCCATCTCTAACAGATCCCAGTATGTGATGCTGCCTTCCCTGTGTCCATGTGTTCTCATTGTTCAACACCTGACTATGAGTGAGAACATGAGGTGTTTGATTTTCTATTCTTGTGTCAGTTTGCTGAGAATGATGGTTTCCAGATTCATCCATCCCTACAAAGGACATGAACTCATCATTTTTTATGGCTGCATAGTATTCCATGGGGTATATATGCTTGTTAACATACCTTTCTTTCTTCCTCCTTAGCCAAAATCCACCTTAAATGAACGACAGACAGTGCGAGGTGTTGATGTCGGTGGGAGGAAGCATTGGTTCATCGTGTTAGTGACTAGTATTGCCACGCCCTCCCTTCAGTCCTTTCAGGTTTGCATGCTTGTGGCTGCAATGGCCCATACTCAAGAAGGAATCCTAAAGGAGGTCCCCATTATATTGTAAAGCCTGGATGAATGGTTTGCAAATAATGGAAATCCTATGGATATTCACTGGTCCAGTCTATCCTTACCAATAATATTTCTCACTTTTCTCTGATGTCTTTAAATTAGAGAACTTGTTATTGGCTATTCCAAAGGTTAAATTATTCTCAAATCGTTTTTAACAAAAATAAAACAGTGTATTAGGAAGGAAAAAGTGGACTAGATGAAGAGTTGGTGACTGCTCAGTTTCACTTGTTTTTTGCCTTATTTCTATTAGGACTGTTTTACTGTGTTTTTGCACTAAGGGTATCAGCAAATGTTTATTTTTCCTAGCATGATCTATTAGAAATTCAAGCAGGTTTCTTTATAATTAAAAGGTATCTGATAGAAATTGTTGGAAAAAAACTTTAGAAATTACTACATTGAAACCAATTCCTGATTGCAACTTCCTGTACTGATTAAATTCATTCATACAAGTTGACTTGTGAGGTACCTACAGGGAAAACATAATTTCATTCATTTTTGAATTCTTAAGAGATGATGTTCTTTCACAAATATAGATATGTTTTTCTTAAAGGATATATTTTTAATTATGTAAAAGTTGTAAGTTGGAAATTTTAACTTCTGGTGCTTTTCTAAAATTCGTTAATCGTAAGTTTAAAATACTTTTTCTCTTCCAGGTTTCATTTGGAATAAAGAGTTGGCAGTTATATAAAGCACTTAATAAGACTATAGAAAACTGATGTATTTTTTCTCAATATGATTTTAGTATTTTCCACAAATAGGAAGTGTAAACAGAGATGATAAGGTAACAGAGTTTGGAAGAGATAATGGCACAAGGATATAGTGATTTGGGAGCCTGAGTTATATGCAGGGCACTGTATCTTTCTAGTGTAAAATCTAAATTGTGCTGTGTACTCCTAGGCTTACTTTTTCAAATGAGATGGTACAAAGGACTGTGGGCTATAAGCAACCATGTTGGGTTACTAGGCAAATAGACCAATTGGTCTTTTAAAAAAATTACTTAAAAACATTTTTTTGTTAGATGGAGTCTCTTGTTGCCCATGCTGGAGTGTAATGGCCAATCTTGGCTTACTGCAACTTCTGCCCCCGGGGTTCAAGCACCTGAGCCTCCCGAGTAACTGGGATTACAGATGCCCACCACCGTGCCTGTCTAATTTTTGTATTTTTAGTAGAGATGTATGTTTCATCATTTTTGACCAGGCTGGTCTCAAGCTCCTGACCTCAGGTGATCTGCCTTCCTCGGCCTCCCAAAATGTTGGGATTACAGGCGTGAGCCGCCGCATCCAGCCCCAATAGACCTTTTAATATTAAATGTGTGCACTATTACTGGGTCTGGAGTTAATGATTTCAAATAGTTTATAAAAGTAAGTGATTAAATGTCAGAAATTATAACTGATTATCAAGGTGATTCTTTTTTCTTTCAATGAAGAGTTTCTCTCTTTCTCTTTTCCTTCTTTAATAAAAATATTTCTTTTTTTTTCCTGTCCTTTTCTTCATTATATTATGAAGCTTAGGTTTTAGGAAACTCCTAAAGAATCACTTTAATGAAGCACAACACCGATATTTTACATGAGAATAGCCGTTGGTATTTTAAGTATACTTCAGGAAGGTCACTATAATCGTAGCAAAAAACCTTAAAATTGGGGACATATTCATTCCTTGTGTGTGCCTATTTTACTACTTGTTGGCAAGATATAATTGTGACCTATTTTGAGGGAATGAATAACAACTTACCACTTTAAGACCCGTGCAAACATGTTACAAAAAAATAAAAAAGGTATTTAGCCAAGGAAGAAACCATCCACTGGGAACTAACATTGTGGGTGTCACTTCAGAGATGACTTTAGCATAAATGCTAAAAGTTCATTCACATCACAAATGTGGCAGTTTTCTCTGTGAAGCATGGTGGTCTCTGTAGCATACTAGCTCCTCCAGTTAAGTGAGACTCGTTGACAGATCTGGGATCGCTGATGTGAATTTGACAGATGAGATCTTGGTTAGGCTTCATGTACTGTTTTCTAGAGAGGGTGCTATGAAAAACTTAACGATGCTTTTATGTGATGACCAGTATAATGCTTTAAGATGTTAATTCTTTGTGATGCTACATACTTTTTTTTTTATATATTTTATGAAACTGCTTAGTTAAACTTACCTGGATTTTAAGACACTTGTAAACAACTAGTTTGTTAGTAAAATTGGGGCATTAAGAGTTTTACAGAGCAAATAAAGTAGATTTTGATGGAAGTCATTTTGAGGATGTTAGCTAACTGAAGCTAACTGAACCTGAACATTATATAAACTAGTGGACCAGTAAGTCAGTCAGTCATTCTATTTGTGACACAGCTGGCTAACTGGTATGAAAAAAAAGTCCTCACTACATCTATGTAGATGCTAAACAGCTAATTTATGGAAGTATTTCTGGGTTAGCTTCTGTTAAAATAGCTATTGAGTGCCCAAGGACTTCTAGTTATAAAATATGATACTATGACCATAAAATAACTTTTTGCTTGTTAGTCTTCTCTGTGACCTTAGAAATACTTTATATTTTAAGGCTTTTTTTTCATGTTGTTTTGGGAAATGTTAGGATGAGGGTGATACTGTCATGTCTCCTGTTTTATTGTGTGATTTCTTGCTATATAGTGTGTGAAGACAGAACCATCCTGTACGTACGTGGCTCAGAGTGAGATATCTCTGTAGGTTCACAGTTGTGAACGCGTATTAATATGGTATTATTCATGCTAACCCTTCCAGTTTATAGCTCATAAACTAACATCTTCAACATTTTCATTGAGCGACCTACCTTATATGCAAAGAATAAAGTTTATTCACCTAGAAAAAAATCTGTGTATTTGAAATAATGGCTGCAAGACAGCAGGAAGTTTTCTTTCATTTTTTGTTCTACAAATGCCAAAAGCAGAGTTTAAAAAGTAGATTAATTGGTGAACAAAAAGCATCACAATGAAGCTCTTGCCAATCTGAACAGAAATATAGCATATAGACATAGATACGTATCAAATACTTACACAGATGCACTCACACACTTTAAAACATTGAAGAGGCCTCCTGCGGCTTGGTGTTACTAATAAAACAAGGCTCTTTTGAATGAAGCTGAGAGAAGTGATGAGTTAAAACGTGAGAGGAAATGCTAAGAAATGAGATATATTATGGTGCTTTAAGTCTTGATTTCCTAAGACTTTAAGAGATTTAAAATTCTTCTCTAAATAAGAAAGGAACTGGCATTTCAATGAAAAATGTATTCTAGGGAGGTGTTGAAACAAATCTGGTTTTTAAAATCTGGCACATCACAGAAGCAAACGGAAACAAAAACCAAGACATACATCTTGTTTTCCTGAAGTAACTACAGAGCACGGTTCTTTCCCTCAGCCTTACGCACAATACTTTTCAGGTGCAGACTCTTTTACACCAATACAGACTCTGTGATTACTGTTTGTGAATGTGTGTGTGCATGTGTGATCTACATAGATGTAGCAAGGACTTTTTTTCATACCAGTTAGCCAGCTGTGTCACAAATAGAATGACTGACTGACTTACTGGTCCACTAGTTTATATAATGTTCAGGTTCAGTGCAGAAGCATTTTGGCATTTCTATGTGAATATAACATCCTCCAGGAATAGAACCATTTGTTAAAGGTTAGTCTGTTATTCTAAGATGATGAACACATACAGTTCTTTGTTATTAAATATCAGTTTTGTAAATATCATAGGATTTTTCCTTTTTAAAACATGTCAGGACATTTAGATGGGACTGATTTTTGTTCTCCCTACATGAAATTTGTATGTTTCCTCCCATGAAGTTTGAGTGACATGAATGGTGAATACAAGAGTGTTCCCTTATGTTGATAAGGAAAGAGATGCTGTTTTTGAAGAGGCATAACATCCTGTAGGAGATGGGGAATTGGGAAACTGTTTTTAAGTGTCTGGCTTACCATAAGACGCTTATAAAATCAGGAGGTAACCAATGGCGCTCCATTGACTTGCACCAGCATGACTTCAGCTTTACTCTGAGAATGGGTTCACGTGAATTCTCTGCAGTTTCATCAGCTTGAACCATATAGTTTAATTGTGTTTCATTTATTGTCACTAATGCAGTGACATATAGGAAAAGGGAATGATTGTAGTCACTCTTAGAAGAATTTTTGAGAAAGCCTGTTTTGTCTTTTGCTTCAGTGTTTTTTCTTGTGTCTTAAATCTTTAATGTGTACAATGATAATGGGTGATTGTGATGTCAGCAAAGATTCAATTGAGCTCATTGTTTTTATATGACTTAGTATTTTTAGAATGTCTCTGTAAGAAAAATTATTTGTGTTTTGATCAAACTATGAGCATTTAGGTTTTTACTTCTGTATCAGTGTACGCTCTAAAATGCAGAAGTTTACTGTTTGATCTTTTGAGTAAATAGACCTACATTTTAGGTAATTAAAATGTGTTTAGATGGTTTATTGCTAGTTTAGGATGTTATGTTGCTAATATTGCATGTATTAATCCTTTTTATGGCTTTTCACAAACACAATGGAAATATTTTTTACTTAAAACCATGTAGAAATTTAGCACATTAAAAGATACTTCTATTTCTATTTGGCATGTATATTAAGCTTCATTATGTAAAGAATTTTTTTTTTTTACAGTTTCACGTACGTGTTGTTTATTTGACAAAAATTTTAGGTATATTCAAAATGTCACCATTATTTCTTTTATGGAATAGTTTTATAGAAACTAGGTCCAGAATTTTTGTGATAAAGAAAGGTATATTTAAAAACAGAATAGATTACACACATTACATGCATTTTGTATACATATATCTATAGGAATCAATTTACAGTTGTACAAAAATTGTGCTTTAGTTTGTGGCTATTCACTGCTTTCATTCTATTTTTGAAAGAGTTTTGTTATTTTCTCTGAGAAACCAAAGTAGTTAGGCACAAGCATTTTGTTTAATTGACATGTAATAATAAAAAGTGTGATTGGACCCCATGACTAAGGAGTGTACATTAATGTATTTCTTGTGCACATGACCAGTTTATCTTTGTTATTCCATAAGAGTAAAAAAGAAAAAAAAAAAAAGAAGCAAGCCTCTGCAAAAAATGAGGCATCTAAATTGGCACAGTCAAATCTCTCTAGACTGCATGGTTAATTGACATTAGAAACTTTGCACCTCCACCGGTGTAATTTCTACAGGGTATTGTAAAATTGCTAGCGTGTGTTTGTTGTTGTAAAATACTTGTTTATGGAAGTAAACAAATAGCTTTCCTGCAGGTCTCCAAGTGTTTTTTCTCCCCCCTAGTGGGACTGTACTCTATTAAATCTTTGCATAGGATTCTCAGATGCCCTCATAATCAAAATCAATCATTCATTAAAAAAATAAATGATGACAGATGTCCTACAGTTCCTTCACTTTTGGTTGATTTAACAAATTCATTGCTTTAGTGGTAACAGAAATCATTTAAAAAATGCGAAGACAAATACACATTAAATTCAAAGCTAGATGAAGCAGCTCCCATTGGTTATGCATATTTGTTCTCTTTGGTTACAGATAACTGTTAGGATTGTCCCGGTTCTTTTTTAATTTCTGGCTGCTAATTTAGTGGCTTCTCTTAACTCTTTCAATCTGCAGGAATTCCCTGAGCAATCTCATTCACAATCGTGATTTTAACAGCTGCCTATGTGTTTTTCATTCCCAAATCTATGTCTGTAGGTCAAGGTTCTCTCTGAGAGCTGCAGACCTATGTCCACAACACTCACTTGGATATTCCATAGTTACTTCCAACTCAACTGTTCTCTGCTCTTGAACATATATGTCTGTTCCTACATTGCCCATCCTGATTAATGCTGCTAGTCACCTCCCTACCTAGAAACCTGAGAGTCCTTTTAAACTATCGCCATTCTTTCACTACTCATGTCATTAAGTTTGACTTTTTTATCTGATAACAAAAAATTCTGAGAAATATTGCTTCATTGTTTACTAATAGGCACTTTCCTGATCTTGTTTACTGGCCATGAGGGTTCCCCTTCATTTGCTTAGCTCACTTTTTCTACTGTGTTGTAGACTTTTTGCTATTGTTTGGAAGGACTTCTTTAAACATTGTTTATAACCTTTGCTGATCATATGCCCTACAAATATCTCTGACAGCTTATGGTTTATCTTTCTTTTTTGCTTTTCTAAAAATGATATTAGTCTAGATAAGTTTTTAATATTAATATAGTCAAATATGTTAACATTTTTCTTGATAGCTTGTTTTATGTGCTTTCTTTAAGAAATCTGAACTCTGAAGTCAATTACAGATGTTCTTCGACTTACAGTGGGGTTACATCCCGATAAACACATTACAGATTGTGAGTCAGAAATGCATTTAATATTCCTAACCTAGCAAATATCATAGCCTAGCCTAGCCTACCTTAAACATGTTCAGATCATGTACATTAGCCTACAGTTGCACAAAATCATCTAACAGAAAGCCTACTTTATAATAAAATGTTGACTATCTCATATCATTTACTGAATACTGAAAGTAAAAAATAGAATGGTTGTATGGGTACTTGAACTGTGGTTTCTATTAAATGCATATGGCTTTTACACCATTGTAAAGTTGAAAAATTAAATTCCCACTATAAGTTGGGAACTGTCTGTATATTTTTTAATTCTTTCAATTTTTTTAAGTGTTGCTTGTTGCATTGAGGGCTTCGTCAATCAGGAGAATATTCTTGTGTGTGTTGTAGTTACAGATTTAATCGAGCTTTATTTTTTAATATGATAGCAAGTTGTCTTAGCATTATTTATTAAATAAGCTATCTTTTCCCCATTGGTTTATAATGGCACCTTAGTCATACACGAAGTTCTCATGTGTTTTAGGGAAGTTGTTGGCTCAAGTTTGGAGGAAAATCCAATTGCAGACTGAATTGTGCTCCCACTCCCCTCCTCCCAATTCATGTGTTGAAGTCCCAACCCCAGAGTGATTGTATTTGGAGATATGGCCTTTATAGAAGTAGTTAATAGTGGCTTCTTGGCCTTTTGGCTAAGATGAAGGATACTGTAGAGGTAATAAATGTTAAGGGAGGTCTTAAATGTGGGACCCTAATCTAGTAGCACTGGGTGTTCTTATAAGGAGAGAGAGAGACCCCAGAGCCCCCTCTCTTTTCACCATGTGAAGACAGCTACCTACAAGCTAGAAAGAGAGCCTTCCTCAGAAACCACATCTGCCGGCACCTTAACCTTAGACTTCCAGCCTCCAGACATGTAAGAATATAAATACTGGTTGTTTAAGGTACCTGGTCTGCATTGTTTTCTTATGACAGACTAATACAAATTCCTTCTCCTTGCCAGGTCTTAGATGATATAATAAGCTCTTTTACTGTTGTCATTGTCAGCGAGTAGACAAGAGAAGCTATTAGTTCAGAAGGATTTTCCATAAATTCCTTTTGTCTCCTACTCAAGACAACATTAAGTTCTTAGCATTATTCGTACCGATTTCTTAGTGTTCTGGCAATAATCTCCCTTCTTTAGAAGGGTATTGGGACCGGTGGCAATGGGGAGTGGGGAGGGTGATGCAAAGCACCTGTGCTCGAGTCAGATACAATCTGGATACTGCTCCTCCACCTCCCGGTGACTGTCACTTTCTTTTATGTTCTGGCTGGCTGACAATTCGGATACAATGAGAAGCATATCTCATTTAAGATACTGAAGGGCAGAGTTCCTAATAAAAACATTAGAAAACATTAACAAGCGTGCAAAAAATGCTCATGACAATGTGCAATATAAAACGGCATGCAGCATTTCATCCCGTACTCCCTCCTTCTCATGGAACTTTTAGATATGATCTCTTGGGATGAGAATGATCTCTTAGGAGAAGTCTGGAGGTAGCCAGCTGTCCTCATGATAGCTTATTAAATTTCTTATATTCAAAGATGAAGGAAATACTGTTTATGGCAAATGGCCTGTAGAGGAGGGTTTGTCTGTAGATTCCCTGGTCTGATGGTCTGTTTCTGTTCTGTTTTATTGGGCTCCCAATGCCAAAACTGTACATTTAAATAACTATAGGTTTATAATAAAAAGTGATGTTTGGTTGAGCGAATCTCTGTACTCCATTCAAAAATATGTTGGCTCTTTACTGTTCCATATAAACTTACAGGATCAACTGTCAGATTCTGCGAAGAAACTGCTTGAGATTTTGATTAGAAATGCTTAGGTGTTTATAATATTAAGATGTCTTATCTATAAATTAAAAACATCAATTAACCCAGGTCTTTAAAAAATCCTTCCAAAAATTTATATAATTTTATTATAAAGGTCTTGAACATGAGTCTTTTAACCTATTAACTTTTAGATATATTATAGTTCTGTGGCTATTGTAAATGGGATAATTGAAAAATGCTTTCCAATCGTTAATAATAAATATGTTTATTATTGGAATGTTGTTGATTTCTCTAAGTTGATCTTGTATTCAGCACCTTCCTGAACTTATTAGAAGTGGTTTGGAGTTTCTGCAGGACTTTAATGAAGACTGTAATGTTATCTGCAAAAGTAACATTTGTTTTTTTCCTGTTTCAATCCTTAAAATTATTACTTTTCTTACTGAACAAACTATAACCACTAGTACATATTGAATGGAAGCAGCCATGGCAGTATTTTTGTCTTCCCTTAATATTAAGGGAATGCTTCTAGTATTTACCAGTAAGTGTGATGTTTGCTGATGTTTCTGGTAGATGCCTTCTATCAATGTACTCCTAGTTTTCCAAGAGTTGTTTTATTTGAAAAGTCTGAAAGAGTTTATTTATGAACTATGAATGAATTTTATAAAACTCTGCATCCATTAAGGTTCTTAAGCTTCTCCTTTAGTTTTTTAAATGTTGTAAATTACAGTACTTTTTTCTCTAATGTTCAATTGTTCTTACATTCTTAAGAAAAACAGTAATTGATTATATATATATTTAGATATATATATGCAATTTTTCATGTTTCTGGATTTGATTTGCTAATATTTAGAATTTTTATACCTCAGTTTGTAAATAGAGTTCGTGTATTTTGATTGTTTTCACATATCCTCTTTGTGATGATAGTAGTATGCTTATGCTGGCTTCATAAAGGAAGGAAGAGGGCTTTCCCTTGTTTTCTGCTCATGCAAACATTTGTCGATTTGGGTCATCTCTTTCGTGAGTGTTTGATTACTTATAAAACTGGCTCAGCCTGATATTTCGTGTGTGTGTATGTGTATGATTAAAGTAGTTTTTCTTTTTCAAAATTCAGTTTCTTTTCTGGTTAGCTGTCTATTGAGGTTTTCTGTTGATTGAATTGAATTGGCAATCCATATTTCTTTAAAAACTTGTTCATTTCTTTCATATTTTCAAATTTATTTGCCAAAAGTTAGAGTATTTTTAGAACTTTTAACAAATCCTGCCTAATGTAGTCATGTTATCTCTTTCTTCATTTCCAATATTGTTTGCATCTGCTTTTCTCTTTTTTGTTCATTATTGCCAGGTATTTATTTGCTGTTATTAATGCTTCTAAAGCAACATGGTTTTTGATCCTCTCTATGATTTATTTTTTCTATTTCCTCATTGCTCTTTTCTTATCACAAATATTTCTATTCTACTTTCTATGTGTTTTCCGTAATTCCTTAAGTTGAATGCCTTGCTAGTTACATTTTGGCTTTATTCATTTTAACCTGCTTTTGAGGCTATACATTTACTAGTATGTATCACATTAGTTATAATCTCAAATTTTGATGTAAATTTTTTTTTTGGTCACCTGGCTTTAAATGGATTTTGTGATTTTCTGTTTGTTCGTTGACTCATGGGGAGATGAGTGCTGTTACTACTCTACCCAGACCCCATTTCAGCCGGCTGGTGCACCCACCTGTCACACGCTGTGGGTATTCTTTAACTTTAGCGCAGTCACTGTAACTGACAAGTCCTTGTGTTGACAAGTGGCACACAGGTGTCCAAGATGGCCACACCCACACCTAGCGATGCTTTTTCTCCACTCTCGAGTGAGTGTTCACTTGCTTCAGAGAATTGCCTGCAGTCGAACAGAAGCTGCCTTGGCCAGGAGGTTTCCTTCTTGCATTAGTAGCTTGCAGTCAGCAACAGACTGGCCTAAAAGGAAAAATGTCATCCCTTTGCCACAAGGTGGGACTAACTGGTGCAGTGTGTGAGCCGGAGTTACACACTCTGCATCCCTTTGCTCCAGGGTGGGATCAGGCTGCATCTTGCAATCGTTTTCATCTGCATCTCAGGCCACAGCTTGCTTTATTTTCCCCTTTACCGTGTCCTGCTTCTTCACTCCTTTTATGAACCATTCCTCAATAAATCATAGAAGAATCCCCATCTCAGGTTGCGCATCTAGGGGACCCAGCCTAAGACAGGGGTATCAGAATAGCTTAAGCTTCGGAAATAGATTTTCAGGATGGAATTCTGGGAATGGATAACTTGGTGGCCTGACAGCAATGGATGTCTCGTCACTGGAGGTCAATTGAGTTTTGAAAGTCTCTGGCAGGTTGTAGCAGTGTGATTGCTAAGATTTTCATCTGTGGCAAACTGGGGCAGTTTATAGGTAGGAAAGGGTGCCCGAGCTAGTGCAACACCTGCGGAGTCTGGAGCCTAAACCACAAAGGGACGTAGGCAGAGCTCAGTTGATTAGAGGTTTCTTTTGCTAAGGTTGAGGACATGCCTGGAAATAGAAGCAAAAGTTACTGTAGGATCTGTGATCAGTGCTTTTTCCATAAAGGATTTTGGAAATTTCAGTATTTAAGGGGAAAGAGCAAGCAAGAGGGAAAAAGGAGGGTAAGCAATAAGATTACAGTCTTATGAGCCTTTGAGTAGCACTCAGTGAATCTACATTTTGTGTGCAATTAAAAAGGGAGTAGGGGAAAAATTCAATTAGGCATTTGTTTCATAGTAAATCTATATTTTACATTATATAAGATAAAGTAAGCATGTGAAATTACAGCTATCTGTTTGGGAACAAAAGGAAAGTGGGTTTTTTTGTTCGTTTGTTTTGGTGTGACTCAAGCTTAACTTTCCCTTTGGCATAGTGAGTTTGGGGTCCTGAGGTTTATTTTTCTTTCACAGGAGGTATGTGGAGAAATAGTAACTCTAAGGCAGATTATGGAATTAGGTTGCTTTCACTAAGCACACTTTAAGAATTGAAAAAGAAATGACACAGATATATACTAATCAACAATTCAAAGCCAAGTGTGAAATTCAGAGGACTTCATTGGTAACATTTAAAAGAATACTTCTCCAGGCTGGGTGCGGTGGCTCACGCCTGTAATCCCAGCACTTTGGGAGGCTGAGGTGGGTGGATCACGAGGTCAGGAGTTCTCTACCAGCCTGGCCAGCCAACATGGTGAAACCCTGTCTCTACTAAAAATAGAAATATTAGCCAGGCATGGTAGCAGGCGACTGTAATCCCAGTTACTCAGGAGGCTGAGGCAGGAGAATTGCTTGAATTCAAGAGGCCGAGATTGCGGTGAGCTGAGATTGTGCCATTGCACTCCAGCCTGGGCAACAGAGTGAGACTCCATCGTGGAAAAAAACAAACAAACCGTATTCAAAAGCACATAGAGCTGAAGATTGGAACTAGGAATTCTCAGCCTAGGTAAGTCTAGATAAGTTGCCCATGTCAGTATCAAGTCCTTTATGGGGAAGGATTAGAACCCCAGGACTTGGTGTGGGACCATCAGGGTGGTTGCATTTGAGAACTTGGAACCTCCTCCAGTTTCCTAGAAACCTTTTGCATGTGCAGAAATGACCCACTCTCCTTTGTTGGAAGGTAGAGACCCCTCATTACCTGAAGTCTATGCAGAGGCTTCAACTGGGAGCAGAGCCCACTTACTAGACAATGCTTACTCTCCTCCAAGAAGCAAGGTGGCATGCCGAAAGCTAGTTCTGAGGGTGTTAGATCAACTGGAGAAGAATATGTAACTGGATAAGGAAGAGTTTGTAAATTTGGGGCTGTGCCCTGGTGACACAAGATGACCCCCCAGCAAGGTTCCTGGAAGACAGATCTCAGGTGCTGCTGGGATGGCTCTTGGAAGATTGCCAAAAGCACAGGTCCCAAATAAATGAAGTAGAGATGCCAGACTGTGATGGCGGACTATGGAGGAAGGGGTAAAAAGGCCATTGATATGAGCATGTGAGAATGAATCTCCTACGTAAAACAGGGAAGTGTTAGGAGAGCTTGCAGGCGCAGCATTTGTCAAGGTGATCGGCGTGCTGGGGAACACCAGCATGCTAGAGGGTCTCAGTAGTGGCTGTACTTCGTAGGCCAGGGTAGAAAGTAGGAGATGCCATTGGAAAGCTGGGTTCTCTAGCAGCAATAAAGATAACGGGGTGCCCCAGAACAGCACTTAACCATCAGAAGCAAGGTGGGAATTAGATTATGGACGGCAATATTGGAATGACAGCCAGAAGGCCTTGACTTGCAGGATCTGTAAACACGGTCGACTGGATATGGTGTTTCAAAGGCAAGATGTATGGGCAGGTATCAAGTGTGTGCTTAATGTATATGATCAAGTGGAGTAGAGAATGGCTGAGCAGGCCGGGCGCGGTGGCTCACGCCTGTAATCCCAGCACTTTGGAAGGCCGAGGTGGGTGGATCACGAGATCAGGAGTTCAAGACAGCCTGGCCAACATAGTGAAACCCCGTCTCTACAAAAAATATAAAAATTAGCCTGGTGTGGTGGCGCGCACCTGTAATCCCACCTACTCAGGAGGCTGAGGCAGGAGAATCACTTGAACATGGGAGGCGGAGGTTGCAGTGAGCTGAGGTCATGCCACTGCACTCCAGCCTGGGTGACAGAGTGAGACTCTATCTCAAAAAAAAAAAAAAAAAAAAAGAGAACAGTTAAGCAGAAAGCGAAGGTCAGCTGTTCCAATAAACAGTGAAAATCCTTTGCCTGGGTTTCATCCTGAGCTATTTTTTAGTCAGAACCCATCAACTGAAGAGGCTGGGTCCCCATGAGGAGGACTCAGACACACCCTGGCATAGGCAGTTTGGTAATTCCCCAAGTCCTTCCCCAAAGGGCCCTACAAGCCAATTCCTTGGATAATCTGTACACTGACAAAAGAGAAATGTGCAGCTTTTCAGAGCACTGTTGGATTCTTGAAGACCCAAAGTAACACCTGGTCTCCTCTGTTACAGTAGGACATACAAGCATCAGGTAATAAATGGAGTCCTCACCAAAGTCTATAGCACAGTGGGTCCTCTGCATTCACAGACCCAATGAGTGGTCATATTTCTTCAGTCCCAAATGTATAATCACAATCACTATTCTTAGGTGTTGACAGAATCTTCACATATTAGTCCTGTGAACTATAGGTTTCCTTTTTTTTTATAATCTTGAACTATCTTCTACCGGAAGGACCTATGAATCATAGAATAGGAGGTATTATAGTAGAAAAGGCCAAGTAGAAGCGCCTCCCAGGCCAGTAAAATAAAATACCACATATTGAGGGAATGGGAGGTATTAGTGCTCTCCTCAAATATTTAAAGGATGCAAGGGTAGCAGTCCCCGTTACATCCCCGTGTAATTTACTAGTCCGGCTACAGCAAAAACTGAAAGGATCATGGTGATAATAATGTACTACCATTATTTAACAAAACACTAGCCTCAAACACAAGAGCATGTGTCAGATGCAGGATCTTTATTAGAAAAGATGAACACAGCCTCTGTTCATTTTGTTTTATGTGGCTGTTGATCTGGCTGGCATAGGCGTTCTTCTCAATTCCTATCAGGAAGGAGGATCAGAAACGGTTTGCATTTCAGTGAGCCACGCAAATGCATTCATGATCTTGCTAAAGGGCCATTGTTTCCTTTGGATGTCACTGTGACTGTGACAGTGCTTTCTGGGTAGTGTTAGAACAGACATAACTTTTTTCCTTCTCTTACTTTCAACCTCTCTGTGCCATTATGAGAGTATCTCTTGTAAATGGCAAATAACTGGATTTTAAAAATCTAATCTATGAATCATTGTCTTTTATATAGAAAGTTCAATTCATGTCTATTTTGACTTCATTCTACCACTTTACTTTGCTGTTTCTATTTATTTTTCATAGTTTTTTTTCTCCTAATTCTGGAAAGTTCTCAGATATTATCATTTCAAATATTACCTCCACCGCATTTCGATTTTTCTCTCCTTCGAACTCTTTTTAACATAGAGGATAGTTAGTTCTTTTTCCAAGTTTCAGTCTTTTACATTTTTATTCGTTTATATCTTTATTTTGGGTTATGGGTCATTATTTCAGATCTTTCTTCAGTTCCCGAAATCTTTCCCGAGCTGAGTCCAATCTGTTGTGTTTTTTCTTTCATTTTTCGAAGCTCTATTTGGTTTTCTCAAATTTGGTTTTCTTTTCGTCTGTTCAGAAATCTTGTTTTTTCATTACGTTTTCTATTCCTTTTACAATTTTAATAATTTTGAGAATATCTAAATTTAAATATTCAGTTACATATACCGACAGTTTTACAAATTAATTTTGTTTCCTTGGGTGCCTATTTTCCTGTCTGCTGCGTCTGCTGAGCTGCTCTCCTGAGGTTCTTTTCTTTGCACGCCCTGCACATTTTCGCTGTGAACTCGTCTTTGGATTCTTTGCTTGCATGAGACCATTTATACTCTGGGTTGTAGAAATCTTTCTGGAGAGGTTTTACATTTCCTTTGCCAATGTCCTAGAGTTTCATGGTTCTTAGACTAATATTATGTCTATTCTTTTGATTGTGGAGTCCCAAACTACTTGGCTAGTATATGTTGGAGACCTGCATGTTGTAGAATTGGATTTTGACTTTATACAGTTTTTCTTTTTTTTAACTACCAAGAGGCTATGGTGGGTAGCAAGAAGTCTTGTTTCCATGCTATTTCTAGGAGCCTAGGAGAGTATGCTGTTTCTAATTCCCCATTCCTAGCATGGCTGTTGCATGAGAGAACCTATGTTAGGGAGAGGTCTCATTTTCTTTTTTGTCCCCTTTTTAAAAAACCTGCATTAAGGTATTTATTAAAAACCCACAACTAACATTACATTTGATGGTGAGAGTGTATGTTTTAGTCCTCAGATTAGACTCAGATTACTGTCCTATCACAGTTCGTGTTCATTAGTTCAATGCAAAACATCAAATAACAGCCAGAAATAATGACAGAGTAAAGGGGAATGCATGAAGTGATAATTCACATGAAACTGTGCTCCATGAGAAACTTTACCTCCTTAAAAATCGATGCCAACTCTTTCTTAGCAAACAAAACAAACTTTTTTTTACCTAAATTGAGAAGTTTTTGCTGTAGTAAGAGATGGAATATATAAAATGGGTGAGGATATTGAGAATTTACCTCCTGAATTTGCCATAGTAGTGGCCGAATCTTACCCCTCTTGTTTATTTTAACATGTAACTATAACATTTCAGGGGTTTAACAAAATACACATTTATATAAATATAAACAAGAGTTCACCTAAAATTAAGGTGTAAGGCAAGGGATGGGGAATTGTATTGCCACACAATTATTTAGGGAAGTAGGCTGATGGGGTAATGGCTCTTTACTCATGTCCCAGGTTGCCCAGCCTCTTGACATCCAGCTGGAAATTGGTAAAAGACAGAAACCAGAATCACAGGGGAGCTTCTCAAAGGCCAGGTGGGAGTGAGGTGTACAATTATTTCTGCCCATATATGTTGGCCAGACCTCAGCCACAGACTCCAGCTAGAGGAAAGAGGGATTGAAAAAGGTGACACCTTCCCAAATCTCCTTTTTTTTCTTTCCCTGAGACAGAGTCTTGCTCTGTTGCCCAGGCTGGTGTGCAGTGGCATGATCTCGGCTCACTGCAACATCTACCTCCCGGGTTCAAGCGATTCTCCTACCTCAGCCTCCTGAGTAGCTGGGATTATAGACATGCATCACCAAACCCAGCTAATTTTTGTGTTTTTAATAGAGATGGAGTTTCTCCATATTGGCCAGGCTGGTCTTGAACTCCTGGCATCATGTGGTCTGCCTGCCTCGGCCTCCCAAAGTATTGGGATTATAGGCGTAAGCAACTATACCCAGCCCTCAAATCTACTTAATGAAAGAGGAGCTCACATCTTTAGAGGAGACTGAGCCATCTGTCACTACAATTTCATATCAATTGGATATTAACAAGTTCAACAATTTCTTGTCTAATGGTGGGTGATCAATATGTGTTGAAATGGGTGACATGGATTTAAATAACTATCCTATAAGATAGAAAGTGCTAAAGGGGCATTAGAGAAAGATGAAGACATTCAGTGGAAGGAGAGGGATCATTTCCACTTCCATTTGAGAAATCGGCAAAGACTGTGGAAGAAGTAGCATTTGAACTGAGACTAGGTGTATGGGTAGGATTTGGACATGCCAGCTCTAATTAAGCATTAGGCAGCTCCGTTCTAAGAACACTCAACAATACATGCCATCACCAGACAAGGGTGAGCTTGACTCTTTTTTTTTTGAGATGGAATCTTTCTCTGTCACCCAGGCTGTAACGCAGTGGCACGATCTTGGCTCACTGCAACCTCTGCCTCCCAGGTTCAAGCAGTTCTCCTGCCTCAGCCTCCCGAGCAGCTGAGACTACAAGTGTCTGCCACCATGTCTGGCTAATGTTTGTATTTTTAGTAGAGGTGGGGTTTCACCATGTTGGCCAGGCTGGTCTTGAACTCCTGACCTCAGGTGATCCACGTATGTTGGCCTCCCAAAGTGCTGGGATGACAGGCGTAAGTCACCAGGCCTGGCTGAGCTTGACTTTTTGTGAGTGTCCCTGAGTCAGAATTCCTCATGCACAGACCACCCTGACCTTGCCAGCTCCTGCTACCTCCTTGACTATCTTCCTCTTCCATCTCAATCACGCCCCTGTCTCTAGTGCTTAAGTACACAGGCAGCATCAGGCAGGCTTGGGTTTAGTTTTGGATTTGAAACTAACTGTGTGACTTAGGCAACTTTTCCAACGTCTTTGAGCTGCAGTTTCCTCCTTTATGTAAAGGACAAATAATAACAATATGCTACTTAGTTCACCTGTGAGGATTTAAGGCCGAGTGTGTGCACGGCACTCAGCGTGGAGGGAGCATTCAGCAGCTGTGAGATGTTATAATTATTAGCTTGATTTTTTTTTTTACTTGGTTTTTGGCATCTTCTTTTGAAACTCCTGACAACCTTCCCTGGCTTCTTTCTGCTTCTCTGCTGCCCACTTTTGAGCCAGAACAGATTATTTCTTGGTTCTTTTTCATTATTAACAAAAATACTGCCCAGAGCTCTATTTTCAGTCTTGCTGTACTTAGATTACCTTGACCTGCTAGGTTCATGGCTTTTTTTTTTTTTTTTTTTTTAAGTAAAGCTGCTGATTAATTTTTAGGATGTCCCTTAGAAAGAGAGGGGAGGCCGGGCACGGTGGCTCACGCCTGTAATCCCAGCACTTTGGGAGGCCAAAGCGGGTGGATCACGAGGTCAAGAGATCGAGACCATCCTGGCCAACATGGTGAAACCCCGTCTCTACTAAATACAAAAAAAGTTAGCCGGGCATGGTGGCACATGCCTGTAATCCCAGCTACTTGGGAGGCTAAGACAGGAGAATGGCTTGAACCCAGGAGGCGGAGGTTGCGGTGAGCTGAGATTGCGCCATTGCACTCCAGCCTGGGTAACAAGAGCGAAACTCTGTCTCAAAAAAAAAAAAAAAGAAAGAGAGGGGAGATGGTATTGGCACTGATGGTGGCATGAGTGTGTGTGTCTGAGAGTAGGATGGAGCAAGCCCATTCTGCCTGCTGTGTAGTCATCTTGGCATTACCTTTGGTAAGCTTCACAGCGCTGAACACAAAAACTGTTTACTTACATGTAGAATTTGGGGAATTCGTCTTCGTGGCTACCTTAGAACCTTAACTATGGTTGATCCCATCCCATGCAGCCCAACTACAATAGCCGCAGATAATGTGAATGGTACATTGGAAAGTTTCTGTTATGTGCCTGTGGTCATCCGTGAAGTGGCGAGGGTGTTAGGCTTCTGGTAAAATACTAGTGGGCATCCAAGTACCTGTTCAGGCATCACGCTCGTGTGACGATCTATATATGGTTTCATCATCAATAAAATGCTTATTGGGCCCTCTGCCATGTAGAACATCATGCCTCACTGCTGGAGAGTAAACCAGGCCTAATGCAGGCTCTATATCCTGGCTTTGCTGTTCCTTGCACAAGTGACCCTGACACAAAGAGGGGATCAGCAATGGAAAACCACCCGTTCTCTGCCAGCTGCAGTGTCACGTTCTTCTGCATTTGCATTCCTGACAGGCCATCTCCGGATAGAAAATAAAATTTTGATGATGGTTTGGGTTATTCAGATGAGGAAGTGCAATTTTGCCCTTCATTTATCAGAGTGAAACTTTAAAGTCCACTGAGGTTACTTCGGGGTCCATGCTGGTTGTGTGCAGTTTCTGAGGATATCCTAGGAAAAGCATCTGGTTGCTTGTCTTGGAAACTGCTTTTCTTTTTTTGGCTGGAGACCATCATCCTCAAACTAATTTCCTGTTTGGTGCTCAGTATTTGAAAGCAGGAAATTGTATTAGCAAATAGGAAGCTTGAGATGATGGTGGAAATGCGTTTAGAAATTTGGCTGCTAGGGAAATCGTTTTTCCCTCCCTTAGTTTATTTAAAAAACCTAGATCTTATTTGTCATCTTCTTCCCTCATTCTTATTCCCATCATTAGCCATTAACAGAAGAACATTACTAAGTATGAGTCTCTGCTTGGCACTGTGTGAGTGGTTGAATCCCTGCCCACTAGGAGACTTGTAACAAAAACAAGAACAACAGCTGGCTAAGAGCAGTAAATAGTTCAATAACAAAAATATCAGTGTTAATGTGAGTCTCTACTTGATACATCCTCTTCTAAAGCCCTTAAGTGTATTTTTTAAAAAAAATTTTTCTAAAGCCCTATGAGGAAGGTACTATTACTTCCTTTTTTTAAAATTATACTTTACGTTCTGGGGTACATGTGCAGATCATGCAGGATTATTACATAGTATACACGTGCCATGGTGGTTTGCTGCCTCCATCCCTGTATCATCTACATTAGGTATTTCTCCTGATGTTATCCCTCCCCAATCTCCCCATGCCCTGCTATCCCTCCCCTAGACCCACACCCCCCAACAGACCCCAGTGTGTGATGTTCCCCTCCCTGTGTCCGTGTGTTCTCATTGCTCAACATCCACTTATGAGAGAGAACATGCGGTACTTCCATTTAATCGATGAAGTGTATAATACATGGAGTAAATAATTTGCTTCAAGTCCCACAACCAGTAAAATGCAAAGTCTAGATTCACCCCTTCTCTGCTCATATGATTAACTGCTATGTTCTACAGCTTGTAATTTAACCAGGAAACACCGGAGAGAGTATGCAAAATAAAAGTATGGATTTATGATTCCACTCTAGGGCAGGCACATTTTACAGGTTGGGAGTGAGAAGGCAATTTGGGGAATTTCTTTTGTCTTCCACAAAAGCACGCCTCCTCAGAGGAGACCATACATTTGCAACCTAAGGAGTTAGGATGAGGCAGGTGGGGATATGACTGAGATTATGTTTTGGAAATAGAAACAGTGCAGAGAGCCAGGTGGAAAATGTGGTGGATGAACATGAGGTTGATGTGCTTGAGCAGTCTGTCTACAGGAAGCAAGACATTAAACGCATTGCAGAGACTCAGTGCATTGGACCTGGATTGCCCAGTCCCTTCGGCCCGCTCCACTCCATGGAAGGAGGAAGCAGGCTCTCGGGCCAGCCTGGTGCAGCCTCACCACGACACATCAGCAGTGTCACCTGAAACAGGTGAGTCTACACCAGCCGCCCACATTTGTTGAAGCTTTTGATCCTTAATGTTGGAGCAACATGATCCAGTAACATCGATTCAGGTCTAGGAAGTTCATTAAGTCAGGTTCTATTCTGGATCTTTTCTGGGATAAATAGCTGGCTGGAAGTCGCTGTCATTCTGAAAGGCTGAAAATAACTAACGTGACATTTTAATGGTTAATCTTTCTCACTGAACTACATGGAAAGACATGGAACATCACACTTTAGCTATTCACTAGCTTAATTAAACTTGATGTTGAAAAGGTCAGCGCCCTGTCTGGTGAGTTCCAAATCACTTCAGATCCAACAGTAGGGGTGACTGTAGAGGTGAAAGCAAATGTGTGCATTGGCAGATGGGAAACTTATGCCTCTACTGAAGCCTTAATCAGGTGTGTTTCAAATGGGCCTTGCCCCAGATAGTAACGATTAGCATTTATTAAGTGCTAGCTCTGTGTAAGTCATCAGTCCAGTTGCTTTCCTGTACTAACTCACTTAATCCTCAACAGCAACCCCAGTAGGCACAAATTTTTAATCATTCTTGATAGATGAGGAAACCGAGGCCCAGAGAGTTGCAGTGATTTGGCCAATGCTCTACCTTTGTAAGTCTCCAAAATGATAGAGCCAAAGCTTGAATACATAGCGTCTGACTCTGGAGCTTGTATGCTTAACCATTAGGCTCTCCTGCCTCCCTCAATCAGAGTTGAGATATGCTCACATAGTTAGAAAAGCATACATCGGCTGGGAATGGTGGCTTATGCCTGTAATCCCAGCACTTTGGGAGGTTGAGGTGGATGGGTCAATTGAGGTCAGGAATTCAAGACCAGCCTGACCAGTATGGTGAAACCCCATCTCTACTAAAAATACAAAAAATAGCCAGAAGTGGTGGTGGGCTCCTGTAGTCCCAGCTGCTCAGGAGACAAAGACAGGAGAATTGTTTGAGCCTGGGAGGTGGAGGTTGCAGTGAGCAGAGATTGTGCCACTGCACTCCAGCCTGTGTAACAGAGCAAGACTGCCTCAAAAAAAAAAAAAAAAAAAAAAGAAAGAAAAAAGAAAAGAAAAAGAAAAAAAAGCAGATATCTCTGGTGGGAGATTGACACCTTCCAGGAATCCAAGTGAATGCATTTTAAGGTAGGTCAAAGCATGCAGGGCACTCACGTGCTGCATGACACATATGATTCTTACCAATAGCCTATGGATTGGTGCAGGTCACCAGGAGGGCTGTTTGCTAAGGACAATTATTGCAGTTCCTTCAAACCTCTCAATTCAGCAAACAGTCATTGAGTGTCTGTGAATTAGATAGTAGGTGTTGTGAAGAAATATGAGTAAGACATGGGACCAACCTTCAAGGAGCTTGCGGATTACAGATTTGTTCTTATAAAATTTATGGGAAGACAACGATAGCATTCTGGACCAATCTTTTATTAGCTAAGCACTCTAGTTTAGTGGAATCTTACTTCTATTGCCTGCAATGGTTTAGAGTGAATTCCCATGTAGTAGTTTTATTACATATATATCTTTTATCATGTAGAATTTGTTATGTATAATATTTGTTGCTTATTTTTTTGCATCCTTGGTAAAAGTGCAGAGCCCTATGCTAAAAGATGTGTCCAATCTGGGACATATTAAACAGAGACGAGTTGCAGCTACTTTCTCATTCCTTCTGGCAGAATCTGCTCACAGGGAGGGAAGTCTTTGAGTCAGGCTACCTGGGTTGAAATGCTAGTCAAATCATTTTCTGGCTGTATGACACCTTGGGTGACTCACTTCCTCTCTCTGAGCCTAGATTTCCTTATCTTTAAAATGGAGAAAGTAATTGTAGTCATCCTCAGAACTCTTTCAAGGATAAATTATATTAAATGCAAAGTGCATAATGATATTTGTCACATCGCTTGGCAAAGAGGAAGCTCTCACCACGTATTAGCTATTTCAATTATTCTCTCCATATCACTCCGTTTCTGAGTTCTGTTTCATCGTGCAGTACCCTGAAGAGGCTTGTGGGCTCTCCCACCTCCCCTTTTGTCCTAGAGCAGATCGAAAATTGGCTTAGGGGCAAGATATGGCATAACATTCATTAGAGGGCCCATTCTGACAAAAGCTCAGCATTTCTTGTTGACAGTGTCCATTTCTCAGAAGGCGAAGGAAGCGATTCCTCTGATTCCGAAGTTGGTGATGTTGCAGAGACTGGGACTTGGAGAGAAAGCTGACACAACTTACAGGTAGAGGCTCAGAACAAGGACCCTCCTCTGTCCCCTCTGCGCTCGTTTCCGATTCATTCGCTGCTGTTCTCCGCATACCAGCTGCTCTCAGCTGTTGCCTTCAGTCCTCAAGTTTCCCTCATTACCTCTGGTCTGATCTTGGCCTTCTGTAGAAAACCTCACCCTCTGCGACTACTCAGACTAATCCCTCAGTGTGGTCCTGCTGCATAGCTCTAGGAGGTGTTATTTACATTGTAGGCACTGCAAATGGTGCCTCCTGGAGGTGTGTGGCTTGGTGACAGAGCTTGTTGGGCTTGCCATCTCTAGACACTCTCCCCAGGGCTCATGGGCTGCTTCAGCTAGGATGGGCTTCTTACAATTTTTCCACATGCCTCGCTCGGTCTTGGCTGTGTGTATTTGCACATGTTTGTTGCCTCTGCCTGGAAAGCTCTTCTCTCTTTCTTCCCATCATCCACTACCCCTGACCTGCAACCTCCCACAAAAAAGAACAAATCCCTCGTGAACCCAAGATCGCTCTGGTTAAGTTCCACTCATATTTCAAGACACAAATTAAATATCACTTCCTTTGAGGCTTTCCCAGAACCTTAAAGTAGAATGAATCATTTCGTTTTAAGGATTCGTTAATGCTTGTGTCCTCTTTTTTTGCAGCATCGAACACAACAGAAATTAGATTAAAGTCTTCATAAGAACCACAGGACCAGGGCTGTGACTGGGACAGTCTTGATCTTCATGATGTGAGTAAAAATCATCCTCCCTTACCCCTGGCTTCCCCTAGCCCCTCAGAGGCAATCTCTTTTAACACTTCCTGTTTGAAATTCTTCTAGTGGCTTTCTCTATAACTTTAAATACTATATTTACTATTTCTTGATTTATTAATGGAGCTAATAATGACTGACTTTTATTTGAGACAGGGTCTGGCTTATCGCCCAGGCTGGAGTGCAGTGGTGCAGCCTTGACTCACTGCAGCCTCCACCTGGCTCAAGCCTTCCTCCAGCTTCGGCCTCCCGAGTAGGTGGAATCACAGGCATACGCCACCATGCCTGGCTAATTTTTGCATTTTTTTTTTTAAAGT
Source organism: Saguinus oedipus (assembly GCA_031835075.1). Classification (NCBI taxonomy): domain Eukaryota; kingdom Metazoa; phylum Chordata; class Mammalia; order Primates; family Cebidae; genus Saguinus; species Saguinus oedipus. Next base: position 3,109,932 of record CM063172.1, on the reverse strand, counting down.
AGAGACAGGATTTTTCCATGTTGCCCAGGCTAAGCTCAAACTGTCGAGCTCAAGTGATCCACCTGCCTCGACCTCCCAAAGTGCTGGGATTATAGGCATGAGCCACCGCACCTGGCCTGATTTCTTGCAATTAAAGATGAGGAGTTAAATTTATTTTCCCTCTCTCTCATTTTACTCTCTCTCCTCTTTCCATTGTTTGATATGCTTTATTTTTAATTCTTTCATTGAGTTCTCTTTACAATTCCAGATTACAAACGTGTCATTATTTTTTTCTATAAACTTTAGGCAGCTACTATTACAGATTGATTGTGTATTTCCCCCACCCCGCTCCACCGCCGTAATTCACAAGTTGAGACCTAACCCTCACTGTGATACGGTTAGGAGGTGAGGCCTTTGGAAGGTGACTGGGGCATGAGGGTAGAGCCCTTATGAATGGGATTTGTGCCCTTGCAGGAAGCTAAAGAAACCAGATGTCCCCTCTTCCAACAAGCAGGGACACAGTCGGAAAGCACCATGGATGAAACAGAGGGCAGCCCTCCCCAGACGCTAAATCTTCTCTTGACGTGTCTTGGACTTCCCAGCTTCCAGGAACTGTGAGAAACAAATGTCTGTTGTTCATAAGCCACCCAGTCTACGGCCTTCTGTTCTAACAGCCCAAATAGGCTAAGACGGTTACTTATGACTCTTCACTAAACGAGATGAGACTATTAGTATCCCTGTCTTTATCTCCTCTTATTTTTTTTTTAATTTTGCTTTTCAGATTTTGCTAGCCCTACCTTCCTTTTCATATAATCAGATTTATCACCTATATGGAGTTCATTTTACAATGTGTAGAAAGCTACAGTGTGTTAGCTTTCTCTCCAAGTCCCAGTCTCTATTACTGTTTTCCGTTAGCTTTTTTACAATTGTAACTTAGACTTTTGGCTATAGTTTGATTCTGAAAGTTGAAGACAAGTTAGCAGAACTTGCTAAATTTGACTTTGTAATGATCTTCACTGCAAACTATCGAGGTGACAAGATTCGGGTTTTTTCTCTGTGGGTTCAATAGTCGCAGCTTTTGTTCTATATAAATAGAATGTGTGTCTAGTGGGAAGGTCAAGTTTCCAGTGGCTTCATTTTTCTTATACTCTACCAATTCTTCCCCATCATGTCACAACCATTATTTCTTTGATCAATTTATTAAAAGGTTTTCTTCCTGGAGTTTCTATTGCTTTGCCTTTTCCTTCTTGATTAGAGGAACACGTGTTTTCTATAGACTCAGTTACCTCGATGACTAGCTTCTGCACAGATCATACCTGCTCTTTCCCGGTCTGACTTTTATCATTTTGTAGGTGGGCTGCTGCTCTTTGGGAGGCTTCTTGGATCTTTTTATCTTTTGTATCCAAATATTTCACAAAAACATGCCTGACTTTTCTTTTTAACAATTCATATTGCTGAATATTCAGCAGGATTTTTCTTCCTTTCCTTTTTTTGAGATGGAGTCTCACTTTGTAACCCAGGCTGGAGTGCAGTGGGGTGGCAAACTCTGCTCACTGTAACCTCCACTCCTGGGTCCGAGCGATTCTCCTGCCTCAGCCTCCCGAGCAGTTGGGATTACAGACTCGCGCCACCAGGCCCGGCTAATTTTTGTATTTTTGTAGAGATGAGGTTTCACCATGTTGGCCAGGCTGGTCTTGAACTTCTAACTTCAAGTAGCCTGCCCACCTTGGATTCCCAAAGTGCTGGGATTACAGTTGTAAGCCACCGCACCTGGTCTTCAGCAGGCATTTTCAATCTGAAGTTTGTTTTGTATCCTATAGCTTGGAAAATTTTTTCTATTATTTTACTGATAATTTCTTCTCTATTACTGTTTTCTGTTGTCTTTTTCTCCTTGATTTGAATTTGTATGTCTTTACCAATTGTCTCATATTTTTTATTTTTTAAAGTGAGGGATTATTTTGCTTTCCAGGAAGTACTTCCAACTTATTCTTTGAGTTACTTGTTATTTTTACTCGATGTTCTTTTTCATAGTATTCTATTTTCATCTTATGGCTTTAATTTCTTCTTGAAGACTAATGAGATTGTTTAGAGTTCTGTGATTTCTGAAGTACTTATGTTTCCCACCGAGTCTATTATTCCCTGTGTTTGTCCTCCTTCAAGCTACTGGCTTTTCACAGATGTCAGGTTGTACTTTCATATTTAAGGATGAAAGACCAGATTGTTTATTCAGGACTGCTGGAAACAATTCACTCTGCTCTTGACCAGGTGTGTTTAGCCGTTCCATTGGCCTCTTGCTGGCGTGAGAAGTATGACCAACAGCTCCGTGTCAGTGGGCAAGACTCGTTGGCTGGAAGGTTTTCCTTTTAGGTATAGAAGTGTTGGGCTAGTCATCAGACTGGGCTTCTCCCACTAAAATGTTATGTTGACGGAAGCTTTGCTTTGGGGAACCCGTATTCATACTCTTAGCTTAGTCCTCCCTAGAAAATCCTTTTTTCTTACACACACACACACACACACACACACACACACACACACACACACGATATGCGAAAACATTAGTACCCCTACTCATCATCCCTTTATAGTGCCAGCACATTGCTTAGCTCTGAATGAAAGTGCAATAATTGTTTTAAATAGCGATAGAGTAACACATAGCTTTGACGTATTTGACTCTGAGCGTGTACCACTTATTAAGATATGCTCTCTGTATCCAAGCAGCTAACAGTCAGCTTCTAATGGAAGGACAGATGTATAAACAAATCACCATCATTAAGAGTGATAAGTGAGATAGAATGTGTTTGTACAAAGTGCTGAATTTATTGAGGAAGAGACATTAAGTCTGAGCCTCTGTGTGTGTGTGTGAGAGAGAGAGAGAGAGAGAGAGACAGAGACAGAGAGACAGAGAGACAGCAAGGAGAAGCTGCAGAGAAAAGGTGGCATTTCTGGAGGCAGAAGAACACATTGGCATAGTGGCTTAACTTGAACAGTCTCTGGAGCCAGGCTGCTTGAATTTAAGTCTTGCCTGTGTCAGTTACTGATGACCCTTGGATGAGTTATCCTCTCTGCCTGTTTCCTTTCCTGTAAAATGGGTATATGATATTAGTCCTGACCTCATAGGTGTTTTTGAAAATTAAATGAATTGATATATATGAAAGGCTTCAATGATGCCTCCCACTCAATACAGGTTAGTTATCGTTGTTATTGCTACTATTTCTTGATGTGGCCTTGAATGACGAGTTCATAACCAGGTAATAGGCAGGTGGTTATTTTTGGGAAAATAAGCATTGTGAGTGAAGGCATAGGGGCATGAAAGTACAGGCACATTTAGAGAGGGGAGTGTGATTGGATATGACTACAATAAAACCAAGAGCTGGGCAGATCCCAGGAGGCCTTGGAAGCCCACGAAGAAGCTGTTTACACAGCCTTCTGTCATTGTATTCTTGTTTGAGGTACCATGCGCATAGTAACACTATTAATGAAGTTAGGGAATCTCTAGCATATATAATTCCTAAAACCTCCGGGGACCCTTTTTAATAGGTGGCATTAACTAAATTGGGAACATTAAAAATGTATAGAACTATCTCTCTGAAGAAGACAAGCAGGTATGTGATACAATTGAAAGAGCTCACTGGTCATATGTAAGAGGATTAGACTTCAAGGTAACTTTGAGTTATGAAATGTTATCCAATGTGTGGAAGGTTTAGCAAGACAGGGTTTGGAAAGACATGAGGCCAGGCTTCCTAACCATGCAGAGCCCTTATCAAGGTAGCAGCTCAGCTGTAGGACAGTAGGCATGGGATCACCGGAAGTACCTAAGCAAACGCCAATGAGTATTGACAAAGGGGCAGGGAAACGTCTGCCTGGGGTGGGCCCATATTATCTAAGCTTTCTTTCTTTTGTCTTTTCTTTTTTTAATTATACTTTAACTTCTGGGGTACATGTGCAGAACTGCAGGCTTGTTACATATGTGTACACGTGCCGTGGTGTTTCTCTGCATCCATCACCCCGTCATCTATGTTCAGTATTTCTCCTGTGATGCCTCCCTAATCCCCCCCCCCGGCTATCTCGCCCCTAGCCCCTCTCCCCTCACAGGACCAGGTGTGTGATGTTCCCCTCCCTGTGCCCATGTCCTCATTGTTCAACACCCACTTATGAGTGAGAACATATGATGTTTGGTTTTGTGTTCCTGTGTTAGTTTTCTGAGAATGAGGGTTTTCAGCTTCGTCCATGTTCCTGCAAAGGACATGAACTCATCCTTTCTTATGGCTGTGTAGTAGTATTCCACGGTGTATATGTGCCACATTTACTTCATCCAGTCTGTCATTGATGGGCATTTGGGTTGGTTCCAAATCTTTCCTATTGTACAAAGAACTTAAGCAAATTTACAAGAGAAAAAACAAATAACCCCATCTATGGGTTCTGTCACTCCAAGTGCCCGTGAGTGCCTGACCTCTGGACCAGAACCCATTTCTAAGTTTCTCCAGTTGCCATCGTAGCATCAGAGGAATGTGGTTTCCCTTTGTTTTAGACGTGTCAATGCTGAAGGGAAGGACTGGTTCAGGAAAGGCACTCAGGCTGGGATCAAGACTCTGGGGTCATTCTTGTTCACCATACAGTTGAGATATCTGCCCGATCCAGGCCAGAAAATATCTTTAAAAAAACGTGTTGTCTGGCTGGGCGCAATGGTTCATGCCTGTAATCCCAACACTTTGGGAGGCTGGGGCAAGCAGATTATGAGGTCAGGAGATCAAGACCATCCTGGCCAATATGGTGAAATCCTGTCTCTATTGAAAATACAAAAATTAACTGGGCGTGGTGGCGCATACCTATAATTCCAGTTACTCAGGAGGCTGAGGCAGGAGAATGGCTTAAACCAGGAGTGGGAGGTTGCAGTCAGCCAAGATTATGCCACTGAACTCCAGCCTGGAGACAGAGCAAGACTCTGTCTCAAAAAAAAAAAAAAGTTGGTCCACTGCTTCCCAGCCTCTGATTACATGCAGCCTGCATTCTTTCCAAGGAGCCAACTGTATTCCTAATTCAGTTCAACCACCTTTCTCTGCTCTGCCACACTAATGCCCAGTCCTTGCCTCATGGGGTGGGAGGGTCCTTACAAAGTACCTGCTTCCATGAAGCCTGGACTGAGCAGGAAAGACAGGGCATGCTGAGTTGCTCTTCCAGACCCAGCTCTTACTATAACCACCTCGGCTTCTTTTAGGCTTTCATCTGAGGAATAGAGCCACCTTTTAAATAGTTGCTATTACGTCTGTACCTAGAAGTTTCCAAGCCCCATCAGCTATAATTTTTCATTCTGGAGGTTTTTACAAGTCAAGTCTCATCCTCAAAGATTCATTGGTATGCAAGACAGAGGCAAGCAGGGACAGCTTCAAACAATGTCTCCTTGAACAGATGCTTCGGGGCTTGGATGAGTCTTTACAGAATAAAATTAAAATGGTATTTCCACTGGAAGATAGAGAACCTGAGGAACCTGGAACGATTTCTCCAAAATCTGGCCAATGATCCTTGCCTAGGATACTGATTTGCCCTGTGTTTTGTGCTGGACTGTGCAAAATAAACACTGTGCTCAAAGAGTACTAATTGCTTCATTTATTCTTCCATTTAGCCGGGGAAACATCAGAGCTTATTCAGTCTCAGAATGGAAAATTACATGTTGGAGAGAAAATAACCACACTGAAGAAATGACAATGCAATCCAGGTTCTGCTTGTTCACATATTTTATTTATCCAGTGGAGGAAGGAAAAAAAGAAGACATGGCTCTAAGGTGGTACAATTCTAAGAAAATACCAAGGTCACATTTTCCCTTTTCCTCAGTCTACTCTGAATCCACAAATTAAACAAAAGTGCAAGGACGAGATGAACGTCTTGCTGGACCACAAAGCATCTTGAGAACAAAACCCCTTTTTAAGGTTAATATCTACTAAGGGGTTCCTTATTTGAGGATGGCTTACTTTTGTTTTTATAAAAATATGACGGCATTGTATACATTGCTGGGGTTGACTATTTAAGATAGTGTGAAGGCTGCTGACTCAGTGGCTTTCCAGGAGTCTAATTCTGAAAGAACCCACCATGTGTGAGAGTCACAAAACATTACAAACATCTGCTGGGGAGAGACTCGATGATACAATGAGATTCCACAGAAATGGAATCTTCGATGTTTGAGTGATAAGAGCCCAGATGTATTTGATCCAGGACTCCCATTATACAGAAGGGGAAAATGAGGTCTGAGAGGTTAAATAATTTCCCCAAGATCACACAGGTAGTAGAAGAAACTGAAATTTCCTGGTTTCTAATTCAGTACTTCGGAACACTGTGTAAGTAGACTCTCTTAAAATTAATTTTTTTGGTCAAGATTTGAAAGTTGGCAATTTTAGCTTTTTTAAAAAAAATTGGATTGCAAATTCCTGCCTCTAAAAAAATTGTTTAAAAATATTGGCTGGGGGTGATGGCAGGTGCCTGTAGTCCCAGCTGCTTGGGAGGCTGAGGTGGGAGGATCGCTTGAGCCCAGGGGTTTGAGGCTGCAGTGTGCTATGATTTCACCACTGCACTCCAACCTGGGCAAAAGAATAGCACTTCATCTCCAAGGAAAAGAAAAATCATGGAGAAAACAAAAAGATTTGTGAATGCTGATAACTTTGTATTCAATGTCAGGAACCTCATGTCAAGATATAGTTAAAAGACATATTCGGTTCAAAATCAGAAAATTCCATGTTTCTATGAATACACATGACAAAATTTTACACATAGTGAGACAGGAATGGAAGACAGCACCACGAAGGAAAGAGTAGATAAACCAACATTAGAAAATCAAGTGAACCACATTAGCCATTGGTGAGCTGGTCTAAACTGTTCGGCACTTTCAAATAACACGGAAAATAACACAGAGTCACAATCTATGAAAGAGGAGTTCCAGGGGGCTCCTGGTGGCCAGGCACAAGGAAGCACCCGTCTTAAGCAGCTGGATGCACGTGCACAGACTTAGGCATGGCACTGACCTCCGCCAGAGCCGCCTGGACTGAGCAAGTGTGAGTCCACCCACTGTGCTGCCCACAGCTAAACACAGCCTCGGGCAGTCCCTGCCACATCTTCTTCCTCTCAAAAACCGGCCTGCTGCTTTTAACCACAGGCATAAATCAGACAAGAAGAACTGGGGTGGGAAAGGTTTCAGGTTGCCGATAGAGGCTGGACATTTTGAACCCTGGACAAAGTGACGGGAATTGTCATTTCCCCTGGCCCCGGAGCTTTTGTAACGGGCTGGGTGTGGGCTTTGATGTCTGCGATTCGTTCTTTAAACTTCTGCTGGAGGAATTTTTCTTCTCTGGAGTAGCTCTTTGCAAACACTGACATCAGCAGGCACCCTGCCATGGATGTGCCCCCGATGCAGAAGAGAATGGCTCCTGCCAGCTTATACATGTCAAGAGCACTGTTGAACTGGACAGCATGCGTGTCAACCACCACAAAATCGGCTTCACCAAATGCTTCGATTTTGGGGGGCACAAGAAAGCCCACTGCCAGAACAGTCAATCCGAGGATCACGAAGACTGCACCTGAGATGAGTCCGACCTAGAGGCAGATAACGACAGAAGCAAGATTGAGTGAGGAGGGTGCTTCCACTTCCCCTGAGCCCTCAAGGGCAGCACTTGCCTTGTTTCTTGAGAGAAGTGAATGTTTCTGTTACCCCAAATTTGCAGGAAACACCTTCTTAATTTTGGGTTGTAAAAGGTGAAAAGTGATCTTCTTTCTAATTTTAATACCAACCAAAAACTCCAGTATTCAGTCTCTCTCTCTCTCTCTCTCTCTCTCTCTCTCTCTATATATATATATATATATATATATATATATATATATATATATATATAATTTTTTTTAATTTTCATAATGCTTTGTAATTGACAAAACTTTCTTTTGCTTCTTTTGCTTACATTGTCTCATTTGGTTTTGAGCGAGAAAAGTAGCCCTGATATCCAGGAGCTACTTGCTGTGTCCCCTGGGCCACGATGCTGGAAGCTGGCTAGGAGCTCACAGCAAAGTCGTGCTGCTCTGCCAGGCACCATCCCACAGAACAGTAACACATGCTTGTTCTGGGACCACAATGCAGTGAGAAAACACAGTGCCCCTTCATCACTTCTTCTGTGCACAGACAAAAACAAGGTCCTTATAAAATCACTGAAGGCCACATGGCCCCTTCTCCTGGCTAATATGAATGAAATAGCTTTAATCTCACTCTAGTCTGCTCTCTCTATACATAAGATTTATTAAGATATCGAGTCATAGCACTGTCCCTAACAATCCAGAAAGAACTCTTGGTTCATTAGCCCCTCCCTGAAAGCACCCAACCAGAGCCCACATCCTATAATATTATACTTCCTTTCACACTCTCAGACTCCAGTGCCCTACAATCTCCTATGGTGACGTTCTCTCTCACTGTAATGAGTAATACATTCAACTCCAGTAATACATACATCAGCATAGAGTGGTGTTCCCAGTAGTTTTGGCTGGAGGACATGAACAGTCTTTGTAACTACTCACCTCTTTTCCAAGTAAGCAGAGAAGGAACCTTAATTGCCAGTTTACAGGTAAAGAAATGTAGCCTCAGAAAGGGTAAGTCATAGGCCAAAGATGGTCAGCTAGCAAGCTGCAGAGGCAGGGTTAGAAGCCACAGAGCTGGTCCCCAGGCCAGTGCTCTTTCTCCTCTCACATGAAGCTATTTGGGCTGTACTTGTGCAGGTGCTAGGAAGTGTTCAGAATGGCAGGTGGAGGTTAAACTGCGTTAGGTCAAGCTCTAATGAAATGTCACACACTAAAGATGGAAGTGATATACCATTTGGTGGCTACACTCACAGGTTTAGAATAAACAGACTCACGCTTGGATTCTACCACCACTACCTAGTACTTGAATCACAGAAGGAAAGTTACATAAAAGCTCTTGTCATTAATTTCCCCATTTATAAAATGACAAATGCTCATAATACCTACCTCATAGGGGAGTTGCCAGGACTAAATGAGACTATGCATAAAAGCACTTAGCCTTGCATCTGGCAAAGTTACAAATTGTAATAAGCAGCTATTCTTCTCATTTGGAAAGACACCGCTTGTGAAATTGTTATGCTACATTGGTAACAGTATTACAGTTGCTCAGCACTTGGAATAAGGATTAGCTAACATTGTTACTTTTTAAACACATTTTTTCATTTCCTTCTGTTCTTAATTGCTTTTAGTTAGATTAACGAGGTTAGGAAAATAACCAGATACATAACATCATTTACTCTTTAATATTTAAATTTTTGAGATAATACACTGATAAAGGAAGTTTGGCTAATAGAAGGAAAACATACTCACAAATCTATCACCCTAGCAAAAAAGTAACTGGTATTATTGAACATCTATTATGATCTGGGCTAGTGCTAGATGTGTTTTTCATTTAATCCTCACAAGCATCTTATGAGAAGTAGGTATTTTTATTCCCATTTCACCTATAAGAAATCTTATGTATGTTTATAAGGTTGAAGAAGGATAGTTCAGCTGGGCATGGTGACTCATGACCATAATCCTTAGCATTTTGGGAGGCCGAGGTGGGCACATCACCTGAGGTCAGGGGTTTGACCAGCCTGACCAACATGGTGAAACCCCATCTCTACTAAAATGACAAAATTAGCTGGATGTGATGAGGCATGGCTGTAATCCCAGCTACTTGGGAGGCTGAGGCAGGAGAATCGCTTCTTGAACCCGGTGGGGCAGAGGTTGCAGTGAGCTGAGATCGTGCCATTGCACTCCAGCCTGGGCAACTAGAGCGAGACTCCATTTCAAAAAAAAAAAAAAAAAGAAAGAAAGAAAAAGAAGAAGTATAGTTGATGGTCCCATAAATAGCATATGGTGTGACCAGTTCTAATCCAGATCTGTGTGTGATCCTCCTACCCGTGATGTTTCTTCTGCCCATAATACTTCACCAATTACTATTTTGTATATTTCTTTCTATTATTTATCCTTGAACCTCAAAGGAGTTTTAGCCACCATATATGAACAAATTTCCATTATGTCATATTGTGAGGAAACTGAAAATCAGAGAGAGTCAACAGGATGTCTTCTGAAAAAAAAAAAAAAATAGCCGTTCTATGTAAGATAGTAAGATATAATTGGGCTGTAAGATATAACATTTTGGAGTGTTTTCTACATTTTTCTAAAAATGGTGGCAAGTACATTTACCTTCCAAGAATAACCATTATTTATAACTTTTAGAAAATGACTCACATCAGAAAATTCTGAAAATACACGTGAAATTAAATGTCCATGGTGACATGCTTCCTATGTCACTAAATTACCTGCCTGCTGAAAAATTGGCATTAATTCTAAAAACTTGAGGGTAGCCAAAAGGTATCTGTCCACTTTTTAAGATTCTGAACAGCAAGTGAGACCACTGTGTGTCTATCTTGCCTCCCACAGCTCTGCTCCAGCCTGACACTCAATACAAAACCCTGCCTGCCTAATGTAAACCACCAGCTGAACGTAGAGGCAGGTAGTTGGTTCTCAGAGTAGTCTGCTCCTCAGCTGAGCAGTGCTTTCAATGAAAATCCACTCCTGGACTTTCCCTTGGAAGCTAAAAGGCAAACCATGGCTTGCAGATGGCAGATTCCTGCTCACTTGAAGAACTGGAACATGGCTGGCCTTTCTGAGCCTGCTCCCCTTTCCCACTGACATCGAAGAATCAGAGAGAGGTTCGCCCTCTGTACTTGGAAAGCAGCATAGTGAACAGCTGACAACGCTTCTGAAGGTGCTTTCAATGCCAGTCCCTAATGAGAATCTCCAGGATGCACCCACTGGAGAATTCCAGACCTGTTCAAGCACGGAGGGAGAGCGTGGGATGCTAGGTGTGAAGGAGTCAGTCATGAGTAGGCTGCCTCAAACCCTCTCATAGAGGATAGGGGAGGTTAGAAGAGCCGTTGGGATGCATTGGCTTAGTGCTGGTACCATGCTGGAGTACTGGAAGGAATAAAGATTGAGGGAGTGATTTCACACAATGTCATAAAAATCGTGTCTGGACACAGTTCTAAGTTGAACTGTGATCCCAGGTCTAACAGAAAGAGGGCTGTCAAACTGAGAGAGTCAAAAAATTGCAATGCAGAGGTTGTTTAAGGTTCTGAGGAAGCAGAGCAGCCTTGTTTAGGGCCATACAGAAGAGCTGGAGTGCACTGGGAGGGTCCTCCTGAAGGCTCAGAGAAGCAGCCTGGAAGGCCAGTTCCAGTGGTGACAGAGAAGGGCCTCTCCTGGTGGTGACAAACCCCCGAAACAGCAGCGAGGACAGTTTTTGTTCTGTGACTTCCGATTCCACTCTTGGCTGTGGGAGGATGTGTGAAAACCCACTTCCTGCTGCTGGAAAGGAAAGTTGGAGAGGGAGGAGAACTTATTTGCATGCCAGAAATTCTGCTGGCGGGGGCTACAGGCCAGAGACTGCTGTTATTTTGACCAGCATCCTTTCATTGTATCCCAGTGAGATGAGAGGCCTGAAAATGCAGTTTACTCCAATAGACAGAGCTGGCAGCAGTCACGGCACAGCTGTTCTGGCAGAGAGGAGGCAGGAATGACTGCTAGAAGCAGGAACCTGCATGGCAGGGGAACAACAGCCTGGCGTGCGGGGAATGCTGGATGGAGCTGCGTGTGCAAGGCACCATCTGGGTTGGAGGTTATTTAGGGGAACTGCATCAAGAGCAAAGATGGGCTTTTTCTTCTGCATCAGCCCTGAGGGCAGTGCTGACCTCTCCTGAGCGGGACCTGAGCTCTGAGCGTGATGTCTGCCAGCAGCGGGGCAGACTAGCTCCTCAGTCCCTGCTTGCCTCAGCTTGACACTGAGCTTTATGAAGCAAGAACTGATGTCTGGTGATGATCGAGGTCCTCCCACAGCCTGACCTCACAGTCATCCTAGACCCTTTAACTGGACAGTGAAATCACATCACCTCTTCCACCTAACAGAGATTCCTTCCTCCACTGCATAAACACATTCAACTGCCTCCATCTTTGAAAGCAGTTCTCCAGCCCTGCGTCCCCTCTCTTCATACTGCTCAAAGTCCTTTCTACCCTTGAAAGCCACACAGAGTCCTCCACAATTTCCTTAAACCTGCTTCTCTGAGGTTACAAAGGATCTCTTAATTGTCAAATTTAATGTCAAACTTTTTCTTCAGCTCACTTAAATCTCCATTCATTGATATGAAACACTTAAACACTTTTTTGAAGCCCTTCCCCATGCTGTCTCTGACACACTCTCTCCTCCTCGTATCTCTGCTCTAAACAACTCATGCTCAGTCTGCTTTGCTGGATGCTGTTCGTGAATTATTGGTGTTCCCCAAGATTCTACCCTTCCTCACCTTTTTGAGAGACAGGGTCACTGTCTGTCCTGCAGGCTGGAGTGCAGCGGTGCAAGCATGGCTCGTTGCAGCCGTGAACTCTTGGCCTGAAGCAATCCTCCGTCCTCAGCCTGCTGAGGCCTCTGGGGTTACAGGCACGCACCACCACAGCTGGCTCAGGAGTCTACCCCTGACCTCCACCTCTTTATTCACTACGTTCTATTTAGAGTTTAATTGGAAGCTGCAGTTTCAACTCCCACCTGTTACCAATGACTTCCAAACCTCCAACTCCAGCCTGGATTTTGTCTTGAGCTCTAGACCGTATTTCTGATAACCAACAGGAGAATATATAGAAAAATGTCCCAAAGGGGCTCCTCAAACCCAAAAAATTAAAAACGGTGCTCAGCAACTTCCTTCCCAATTTCTCTATTTGTGTTCTTCCCATCCACCCAGTCATGAACTTGTTCCTCAGAGTCGGAGTGGCGGATCATTAAATCTTAGTCACTCTCTCTTTAGCATCTCTTGAATCTTTTCTGTCCTGTTCACTGCAGCCACTCTAATGGCAGAGGCCATTGTTATATCTTGCCTGGAACATTGCAACAGTGTCCTGATGATCTCTGTCACTCCACCCTTCAAGACAAGCTGCAAAATCTTTTATAAACAGAAGTTGTACCACGTGGCTTCTCTTCTAGTCTTCCACAGGACATTAAGTCAAGTGAAATAAGCCAGGCACAGAAAGACAAATATCGCATGATCTCACTTATATGTGAAATCTCAAAAAGCTGAAATCATAGAAGTAGAGAGGAACTGGGAGGGAGTGGAAGAAAAGCTTGGGAAGATTTTGTTTAAAAGATACAAAATTTCAGTTAAGCGGAGTAAATTCAAGAGACCCGTTGGACAACGTGGTGACTATAGTCTATAACACTGTCTTGTGTTCTTGAAAATTGCTGAAAGAATAGATTTTAAATGTTCTTACCACAAAAAAGTATGTGAGGTAATGCGTATATTAATCAGCTTGATGTAGTCATGCCACATTTTATTTCAAAACAACGTGTTGTACATGACAAACGCATGCAGCATTCATTTGTGATTTAAAAAGAAGAGTCTTCCACAGCTCCTTTCATCTCTAGTATAAAACTAACTTCTTAATATCTAACAAAACTTTGAAGGAAAATCCAAGGACTTAAGTTTAAACTCTTAGCTTAAGGGGGGCAACTGGAGAGGTCAGGACAGATGGGAGGAACTTAACCTGGGTCTTGAGAGGAAAGAGAGGGGCCGGAGTCACTTTCACAGTTAGTGAGGCTGCGGAGGAAGCGGTCATGCCCTGCACCTGCACACCAGCATCGAGCACCCTCATAACACATTAACCTCTGACACAGGCTGTCAAAATTTCTGAGACAGGTTGAGGAGAAGGCATGAAGATAACCCTGAGGTGAGAAGAATAACTAGGGCTGAGAAGACTGCTCCCATTGGTTTCACACCTGCATATGGCACTGTTTGCTGCATGGACAATCAAGTGGCAACAGCCTTAGTCAAGGTCAAAGGCAAAGATGAGAAAAAAAAATTCCACCATAGCCTGATTGATTTTGGAGCAGCAGCAATGGGTGATGGGACTATGTTACATGGATTTTTATGGAGGCCATCAGCTGTGGGCGGTGAGATAAATTAGAAGTGGCTGAGGCAGTCACGCAGTAACCTAGGGTTTCTGAGACACAGAGAAAGTATGTGGCGCTGTGTGTGTGTGTGTGTGTGTGTGTGTGTGTGTGTTTACACTTGATCATGACAACCCCCTAGAAAAGCCTAGCTTGAATATCATGGCCCCTCACTGTACTCAAGCTGAAAGACTATGAAGACATTTCTATTACATAGCCCTTCAGAGTTTTCTGTGAACTGGCTCTTGTATTCATTCCCATGTTCAATTCCTGACTCTTCAGCTTTTGAACATTTATCCCAGCCACAGACAACTCTTTGCAGCCTCCTGAACATGCTGTACTCTCCCATGGCTCTTAGCTTTTGCAGTGCTTTTCTCTCTATTGGGATACCCCGTTCCTGCTTGCTCACATGCGACCTTTCTTGGAGCCATTTCTTCCCTAGGCTGCATCAGATACCCACTCCACCCTGCCCCTCAAACCCTGTGCTCCCAGTAAGTACTGTGCCTGCTTTAAGTGGGGCATTTAGCATATTGCATTATAACAATCTGTGTACATGGCCACCTCCCCTATTTGGCTGCAAACTCCTTCAGGTCAAGGGCTATATCTTATTCAGAGGTGAAGAAAAGATCTTCATATTTGAAGAACAATATTTGTTCACCTCTGAAAAAGAGGAACTTAATCACATCAGAATCCCAGAGCCTCCCATATAGCCTCGTGCGTGTTGGATAGCTACATATTTGGAGAAAGCAAGGCAGAATGATATGGTGAAATCGATGTTATGCGGTCACACGCGATAAAAATTCTAGCTCAGACACATTCGATTCCAATCTCTGTTCTCATGGAGTCTTGCCGCCCACTGCTTAAAACTGCCTCAAGGACAGAGTCCTGCTAAAGCACTCACTGTGAGCTCCGCCCCCAGTGAGAGGCCAGCATGACCCTGGCAGCACTACAGTGGAAGCAGGCAAAGGAGAAGCCAGCAACTTAAGCCACCTACAGATGCAATTTGAACAAAAGAAAAAAACAAAAACAGAATGATAATAGAAACATGAGCATAGCTGGTGCCTCTTCCTGTGTTGGTACAAAGTGCTTCATAAATCCACTGGAATGAATTCACTCATATTCCCTAGGAGGAAATCCAGGAACAGTTGGTTTATCCCTTGGTAGAGATAAGGTCTCTAAGACATTGAATTCTTAGGTTAGTCAAGTTGACACTAGGCTTCTTGTTTTGTGGTTAAGTACACATCTAGGACTCCAGCGCTACAGTAAATAAATATTTTTGGATCTTGATTGTGTAAAATAGAATGGAGAAATTAATGAAATCTGAATTCTGGGCTTGGTAATTTACTGTAAGTTCTGTGTTTTAAACGCATAACCCATATATTTTATTTGATGGGTTTACAGCTTCATGAATCACACAACCAGTGCTTTGGAGTTCCATGAACACTTACAATATTCTGTGTGTCAGTGGCATTTCAGGCTCTTGGCACAATAGATCTGTCAGGCAAATACCTTTTCCTTGACAAATAGGGAAACAAGAACCCACATATCTGGGTAAATACAAGATGTGCCGAGCTTGGCTGTGCGTTTCATTGGCTAGGGCCAGTGAGGATTCATCAGAGGTGAGATTTCTACAGGGCAAGGATGCTGACTTGACCAGTTTTGATATGCAGAATATGTGACGAGAATGTGATTCTGAAAGAAGACACTCGGGTCTTGGGTTATCTTTGCTAACAACTGTGTTATCTAATACTTTATTAACTATATTGCAAGTTTTTTTCCATTTAAGAATTCAGTGCTTTCTACAGCAACCAGTAATAATAGCTAATATAGCTAATGCTTATTAAGTACCTACCAAGACAGTGTTAAGCTCTTTGTAAATACTGTCTCATTTAATTCTCACATCTTTTATGAGGTACGTGCTGTAAGTATCACCATTAGAGGCCCCCATAAGGCCAATTAATTTGCTCAAGGTTATAGAACGATTAAACAGAAGAGCTGGGATTTGAGCTCACGAAGTCTGAGGTTAGAATTCATATTCACAATTATTATGGTCTACTGCCTCCGGTGATACGCCTCTCCTGATACGCCTCTCATAATACTCCTCTCCTGATACGCCTCTCCTGATACGCCTCTCCTGATACGCCTCTCATAATACGCCTCTCCTGATACACCTCTCCTGATACGCCTCTCCTGATACGCCTCTCATAATACGCCTCTCCTGATACGCCTCTCCTGATACGCCTCTCATAATACTCCTCTCCTGATACGCCTCTCCTGATACGCCTCTCATAATACGCCTCTCCTGATACGCCTCTCATAATACGCCTCTCCTGATACGCCTCTCCTGATACGCCTCTCCTCATATGCCTCTCCTGATACGCCTCTCCTGATTCGCCTCTCATAATACTCCTCTCCTGATACGCCTCTCATAATACTCCTCTCCTGATAGGCCTCTCCTGATATGCCTCTCATAATACTCCTCTCCTGATACGCCTCTCCTTCTCCTGATACGCCTCTCCTCATACGCCTCTCGTCGTACGCCTTTCCTCATACTCCTCTCCTGATATGCCTCTCATCATATGCCTCTCCTCATACGCCTCTCCTGATACGCCTCATACGCCTCTCCTGATACTCCTCTCCTGATACTCCTCTCCTGATACGCCTCTCGTCATACGCCTCTCCTGAGACTCCTCTCCTCATACGCCTCTCCTGATACGCCTCTCGTCATACGCCTCTCCTGAGACTCCTCTCCTCATACGCCTCTCCTGATACGCCTCTCGTCATACGCCTCTCGTCATACGCCTCTCCTTGAACACCGCCTCTCCTTATACGGCCAGTAAGTTGCAAGTTTATGACAACGTCTATGTCAAAAAGTTCTGGAATCGTTTGGGAGAAACAAACAAAGATTGTTAGAGCTGGGGGGAGACCTTGGCGTCGTCTGAGGTTCACTTTCTCAGTATCCCTTCCTTCTCTTAGTTTCTAAATGTTGGAACATCCCAATGCCCTCTTCCCTACTACATCCATATTCTCCTTCTGGATGGTCTCAGAAGTCCAGCGCCTTGCATAGATTCTGTGTGTCAATAACTCCCAATCCAGGAGCCGTAGATTATATATTTAAATTGCCACTAGAGATCCCTACTTGGATGTCTAATAGGCATAACCTTTAGCTTAATCTGACTACTTTTCACCACCTCCGTTAACTCCACCAGCATCTCTTGCCTGGGTAGTTTAACACCCTCTAAATTAATCACCATCTTCCAGTGGCTTCCCATGTCTCTCGAGGTGAAAACCCAAGTCCTCACTATGGTGTTCAAGGCTCTACAGAAGTCATCTGTGCCTTGTTATTTTTCTTAATTCATTGCCTGTCCCTTTTCTCACCCTACTTCAACCAGAGTAGAGACCTCTTGCTCTTTTTCAAACACACCAAACTTGTTTTCATTTCAGAGCTTCTGGACTCACTTCCCAGTCTCGGATGACGTTCAGCCAGGTCTGTTCCCTCAGCTTATCCTGGCATTCGCGGACATGGCATCTCCTCTGAAAGCCTTCGACCATCAGCACTTCCAAATCTGGTCTCCATCACTCCCTGTCCTCCACAGCATTCTATCGTGTGGTTTCTTTGTTTACAGCCTGTTTCCCATGATAGATTGTAAGCTCCATGAGGGAGGTGACTTTTCCTTTTCCTGTTTACCGCTTTAACTCCAGCACTTTGAACCCTTTTGGCACCGAGTGGATGCTCACTATTTATCTAATGAGACTCCTTCATCTGGGGAAGCTGGGGTCAGAGAGCCTCATGATCACACACTTGGTAGAGATAGACCTGGTAGACTGACCGCTGTACTACATCTCGTCATTAACTCTATCTAAATACCTAATGATTTCTTTTTAATAATTGTTGCAACTTGTCTAATGATACTTAGCAACCCTGTAAGGGAGGCTGAAAGAATGTGATATTTTGCCTATGAATGCCTCCTGTAAGTGAATTTAGTGGCACATTATTAATAGTAGCAATAATTATAATTTATATGGGAATTGCACCTATTTATGTTTAACTTGCTCATCAATAATTGTGCTCTGTTTAGAGGCTTTCTTTGGCCCAAGGTTTGGATTCTTCTTTCCTAAGGGAAGAAGAATGCATTTAGTATCACCAAGAGTGACGTATTGAGAAAAACACATTTAGTATCATCAGGAGTGATCACAGAGAGTACTAAGCCTCTTCATCCTCCACAGCTGCAGTATTAACTATGTCCAATAATTTTTCCATCCCCTAAGTTAAACACATGCCCCTTTCTTACCTTCCAGAATACTGAGCTCCACCTGTTGGGTGATCTCTGGATCTGGAAATCATCCTCATACTCCCACATTGAGGCGGTACAGTCCTCATAAAACTGGTGCAGGTAGGACCGGACTCCATAGCGCTGGTACCCGCCCTCTGCTGCAGCCTGTGCCTGCCTGGACCCACACACGTTGCTGCAAGAACTCATCCTTCCCAGCTGGAATGACAACACCCACATGGATCAGTGCCATGTGCTTTGGCCTCAGGATCAAAAGACATAGGAAAGGTAAGAACCAGACTGAGTAATGTATGCCTAGTTGAACAATGCTCATTTCATTAGAGAAAAGGTACTTTTAAAGACCCCTCTTTCTTATAGGTGGCTCTTCTTTTTTGTTTAATGCAAAACTACCCTAACTACTCATGGCTAGAACTGCATCTCCCTAAATGAAATGAGACACAACAGCACAGCTCACATAAATTAGGTACACATTTAAGCATGAAGCAAGCAAGAAATGACAACAAAGCTGAGATTTTCATGGCCTTGACAAGAAATCTTTAATCTCTTAGAATCCAGTCGCCTTTGCACTTACATGTTAAAGAATTGGGCAGGCATTCTCATTTGGTGAAGATGGAGTTTGTCTTAAACTGTCCTCTTGATTTTTAACCATGTTTCCTTGTGAAATCTACATGGTGTTACTCTTACCAGTTCGAAATTTTGCCTTCCAATCTCATGTATCTTCCTCTGACATTTTAACTAATTGTCAGGTTGTATAAAGCTTTGTTAAAAAGCTGCTGAGCAACTCATGCCTCATGCTTTGTTAATCACAAATAGCTTGGCCAATAATTTATACCCCACTAACTCTAATGCTATATATTTTAGTCATTATTTGTGGATACATCTGTCCATGTGGGTGGCTAGAATATAATGTGGAGAGTGGACACAGCCTTTTATTATTTTCCAGGAAGTATCCAGTGTAAGTAAGAACTCAGAGAACTGTTAAATAAAACTATGTCCTGGGTAGGCTGCCTGGGGCTCTGCTTTTTTAAGACGGAAATTTCTACTTTATTTGATCTAATCGATACCCTTAGAGAGAGGCATTTATATGGATTTTGTTACTAATCATGGTTATTTTTTTTAAAGAAAGAATTACTGAGGACAGTAATTTTGGTGAATGAGGAAATTACCAGTTATCATCTGTACTTTCTGATCTCCCTATAAGCAAACAAATATATAGCTGGAAATGTGAAATACGTGTTTGGATTTTTACATTATCCTGTAGATAGATGAGAACACATAGACACAGGGAGGGGAACAAAAAACACCGGGGCCTGTTGAGGGGTGGGAGTTAGGGGAGGGAGAGCATTAGGACAAACACCTAATGCATGTGGGGCTTAAAACTTAGGTAAGGTGTTTAATGGGTGCAGCAAACCACCATGACACATACATACCTATGTGACAAACGTGCATGTTCTGCACATGTATTCCAGAACTTAAAAGTGTAATATAAAAAAGTGGAAATAATAAAATAAATATAAAATTCTGAAAGAACTCTTTAGTCCAGAATATAGCTGCCACACCATCGTTTGACTATAAATGAAGGTAATTATTTTTGTGTTTTCAAATAAATCAGACTTCTCCCAAAAAAATTATCCTGTAGATAGTTTTAGTTGTGTGGACATGGTCTATAAGTGACAAAGTGAGCAACAACATAGAAGATTATTTTCCCATTAAACCAGGTTTTCTCAGAGCTTGTGCTATAATCCATGCCAACAGAGGCATATTAAATGTTTCCAATTACTTATGAAGCAACCAGCTAATGATGTTTATCTACAAAGGAAAAACAATGATCTACAGTCCCATCAAGTGCCTATGTGTGGCCACTTAGTTTGATTGGATAGAATTATGGGGCTAAAATCAAAGTTGGAACCAGGGATAGTCAGCAATTCCTTGTCCAGTGGCACAAAGTAAGCCCACGAGAACATCTTTAAATATGTGTCCTTAGCTACAAATGAATTTTGGTTAATAATGTAGTCAAATTGAGGAAAACATGACCCTGGTCTTAGAAAAATGATGCCGCAGGTGCTATTAATGGTGACCAGTAACCTAATACTTTTAGCTGTTGATCAGTTAAAACCAACTAACTGTTAGTGCCTGTGCTTTCTTCCCTGTTTCAGGTATAGCTACCATATAAAGAAATCACCCAGGGAAAGAGCGTGGCGGGGCAAGAGTTTATACACACACACACACACACACACACACACACACACACACACTTGCTTTTAAACATTTAGAAAGATGTGATTTCCTAAAAATCAAGATTTTTAGAATGTTCTTTGCCTGAGTAGAGCAGCAAAATCTGGCAGATCAAAAGAATATTAACCTAGTTTTAATATATTAAGCACTAGGATGATCTCTTCAGTACCTTCTATTTAATGCTTATACAATGAAATGATTAACAAGAGCCTATTACCATCCGCATATAAGTGGCATAATTTTAAAGGCATTTTCCTTTAAGGCATTCTAATGCAAATTTCAGCTAAGGGGAGATGAGATTGGTATTACTAACTCTGCTTTGTCAACTAGGAAACTGAGGCATAGAAAAGTCATCTACTAAAGGTTACACCATGAGTCAGGGAATGGATGAAAAATGACAATACAAGAAGCAGGAGTATGGACTCAATCGTATATGTGCATAAGCAAACCGCCTCCTCCAAATATATATTTTCAGATTTTCTATAAAGCATCAGAGACTTTAACATGAAAAAGGGACAAAAATAGTTATGATAGGAATTAAAAAAATTCCTCATAGCAACAGTGAGTGTTATTTTTCCTTAGATGCTGAAGATGTTTTTTCTCAGGATGGAGCTTTGATTGTGTGATATATAATAGCCATTCCTTGCACAGCCTGCTTCTGGCACGCCAGGTTAAATGTTTCTGCTTTATAAGATGAGACCCAGTTGTCCAACTTTGTTAAATACAATATGGGTAAGATCATAAAGGAGACAGAAAGTGTCGTAGAACAAATGTTTTGAGCCTGAGTGATTGAAGGCTCTACTTGAAGTCATGGATTTTTAGCTATGTCAGCTACATTCCAGAAAAGGAATTCCAAAGAGCTTTACTTTCTCTTCCAGGGGCACAAAACATGAACAAGAACATGTCCCGTTTTGTGCTACCTACACAGGGCAGAGAATGGACTCTAATGCTGGTTTTTGATCTACAACTTACTGGTCAGGAGATTTCAGACAAGCTCGTTAGGCTTTCTGGGCTATGGTTTCATCATCCTTAAGGTAACAGGGTTGGCCCAGATTAATCTTAATTCCTTCCAGATGTTGCTTTTCGGGATTTTTTGTGGGTCTGAACAGAATGACTCAATCATTTTTTATTGAACAAACAACTAGGTTTACTTATTTCCCACCCCCTTCTATATCCTCATTGACAGCTCAGTTTACTACTTTATACTAGTATGTATGCAGCTTCCATTTAAAAAGGGCATATAACTAGTTAGGTTCATTACTTGCTACTAGGTAGACTAAATGTATGTTGTTTGTTTAACAAGGTAGTTCAGTATCATGTATGTTGCCTAACAGGATTCCCAAGGGTTTGAGAGGTGTCACACTTCTTCCCAAACATACAACTATCTGGAATTCATTCCTAGGGAGAATAATTGGAAGAACATGAATTTTAAAATATAACATGTTAAAGTGATGGTTTTGGACCTACAAAATCTCAACAGAGAGTGACACATCTCCTAGGGAAGTCAGTAACTTTTTGTCCCATGTCAGAGAATGTTACAGTTATTTAGAATTTTATTTGATTGATGGATACTTCTGATACTATAAAAAAGAGATGTGAGATCACTTAAAAAGGTCACTATAAAAACTGGGCAGTTATTAAATTTTATATAATAAAGTAGAATTGAGACAGAAACAGAAGCTATGTGCACAGGCTTTACCTTGGCTCAGTAGTTACTTAAACATCAAGGTTTCATAAGAATTCTGATGTCTGTATTTCAGTTCCTGCAGTAGCAACAACAAAAAGGTTAAATCTATGACTGTTGTTAGTGAACAGATTTTAGAGGGCTTTCTTTCTTTACAGAAAGCTTTAACATCACAGGAAGCACATGGATAGAAGGGATGAGTAAACACACTCTTTAGTATTGTATTTGAATCAATCCACGTTACTCTTCATTCTGTAAACACTCTATTGGAACCTGTTGCATCCTCCCTGACAGTGTGGACATGATGATGGGGCACAAGCAACTTTTGTGTGTGATTGTTTGGTTATCTATGAAGAGAGAGTTGTTTTTATTCTCTCTGAAGGATAATTTACTTGCTGATAAATGAGGATCCATCCATGGTTTTATTTTTATAAAATGTCCATAGCAACTGTCTCAATTGCATGCACAGTCATACATTAAATGAATATTCAGTTCTTACCAACTCAGCACACCTATCATAACACAGAAACCAGTGGAGGGAAAAAAAAATTACGCTACCACTCCCTACCAACTTCTTCTGAGAGGCTTTCTATGATTAGCCTATCTAAACATCAGCCTTCTATTACTTTCTATACCCTTGTCTAGGTTAGTTTCTCTTCCTACCATCTTCCTAGCACTTGGTATTCTAAGTGTGGTTTATTTGCTTATGGTCTGATGGATCATATACATGATAGATTATAAGCTACATGTAGGTAGAGACCTTTTTCTGTACTGTTTTTACCACTTGAATTTCCTGTACTTTAAAATTTCCTTCAGAGTTCTACATGGGTTGGTGTGGATGAAGGCCTGAGTAGTCCTCCATTTTTCATTCTTCCCTTCCTTCAGTATTTTTAAAGCTCTGTGTGCCAGGCACCTGTGAGATAGATTATGGTTATGAAGATGAGTGGGACAATGTCTGCCCTCAGTGGACTCTTGGGTTACAAAGAGACACACTCATGAAGCAATAAACATAACAAAATGGGCATCATTAAGAGGTATTTACAACAGAAGGGAGTACAAATGCTGAGAATCCCTTGAATAATTCCTTTATTAGGGAAACAAACCCATGCATGTGCTATTATGATACGACTATGTGTGCCAATAGCCTACAGTATCAATGTGTTGGAAATTTAAGCTTCAGTCTAATATATGCAGTTACTTTTTATTTCCCTTTATAAATGTTCATAGCCTTGAAACAGAAATAAATCTTTATGCTGTATGAAACTCTAAGAACATCACAGGCATTATATTATTTGTCTTCACAGTCTCCTTGAGAGAAGAGAGGCAGAAAATTGAGGCACAAAAAGAATGAGTGTTTTCCTGTGACACTATGTGTGAGTCAGTTTTGAGGCCAGGCACAGGCCCTGTTCTGTTTATTTTGTTCGAAATATCATTCAATTTTTCATGCTGCTTTTCTCTCCCATAAAATAATTCTGAGATAATGAGACTGAGGTTCCCATTAGAGCCACTTTTCCACAGGGCCAGTGCTGCAAAAGGCAAGGTATAGGCACATAGACAATTTAGACCACTTATTTAACACTGAGCCGAAAGGTCAGTTCCTTAAAAGATTCAATCAGACTCAAAGGGGATGCAGGAAGGCGTGAAAGCCTGCTAACAGCTTTTTCACTTTTAAATCGAGCTTTCTGAAATTCCATAAACATGGTCTAAAAACATGAACCGTGTTTCTACCAATGGATTATTTCAGAGATATTTTATTTTTCTGAAAAAGAGGTAGAGATTGTGGCTTTATATTGAGTGATAAAAATACCGTCTAAGTCAGTGGACATGTAACTTTTATAATTTTTTTTTTTTTTGAGACGGAGTTTCGCTCTTGTTACCCAGGCTGGAGTGCAATGGTGTGATCTCGGCTCACCGCAACCTCTGCCTCCTGGGTTCAGGCAACTCTCCTGCCTCAGCCTCCTGAGTAGCTGGGATTACAAGCACGCGCTACCCTGCCCAGCTAAGTTTTTGTATTTTTAGTAGAGACGGGGTTTCACCATGTTGACCAGGATGGTCTTGATCTTTTGACCTCGTGATCCACCCACCTCGGCCTCCCAAAGTGCTGGGATTACAACTTTTATAATTTTTAAAAAGGAGTAACGATGTAAGATTATCTTACTTGTTATCATTTACTTTAATTATTCAAGATATATTTTTTAAGAAAGGTACATAAAGTCCAAAGCCAAAATGAGAAAAGAAAAAGAACCCATATTCTCTTTGAATCTCTTATCTATCTAGATGCAGACACAGGGTGCTTATGAATCTACATGTGATAAGGTTTGAGTCTTACCTTTAAAGTCTTCTTCTTCTTCTTGTTTACTCCTTGATCTTTCTTTTTAATGGCACATTCTTCAATCCTATTCAAGAAAAAAAATCTCTGCAGAATGTAATCCAGATCAAAATCTAAATTTCATAAGCCATTCATATGACTGTTAATTATTTTAATATTGATAAAGGCATTGATAAAAAACTTCTTGTTTAAGAACTGAGATAGCTTTCTAAAAAGCAAAAGTCTAACCTGTATTTTAAAGCTTTTCAATGAGTTCTCATAATAATTTATAAAGTGAATGAGATGACATAAAAAGGCTTTATAAATTATAACACACTGTACACCTGTTATTCTTATTTTGATATAACTATATTTCATGTTAATAATACCAACTTGATGGATTCATTTATATTTTATAAATTCTAAATTTAAAAACGTTACTTCCTTCCTAGATACTTCAGAATTGATCTTTTCTGGTGCTTGGTCTTATAATGTAAAATATGTGAGTCCTATAATCACTATATTTTCTGATATGTTTGCATGTATTTTACACTTTGTAAGGCTCTTTGGATGATTCACTCATTAGTCTGAGTTTTACTCCTATATCCGTTTTCTTCCTATCATGATCATTTTGCTTTCCAGCTGCCTAAGAAAAGCAGGTGCCCATGCAAAATTTAATTAAAAAGCCATTGCCAAGTCTAAGGCTATTGCTTTCCTACATTACTCTAGTTATGTGAAATAAGATAATAACTGGGACCATATTTTTTAAAGGATCATTAAGAATTCTTTCTGATGAACAGGTCCCCATTAATTTGCAGGAGAACCTGAAGACTTGAGGTGAGTAAGCCTAGCTGAGGCCTGAAAGTTTCCAGCATTTCTAGGGTCAGCCTATATGGAACAAAGCCAAATCTTCAAGACCCATGTACTTTCCCCAAATTTTGTGAGTGATGTGTGAGCAGATTTGGGGAAAGATGCAAATTATATTAGCCTCCTGGATCTGGATAAGCAAAGGAAAACAAGCCAATCATAGGTCACTAAATTCACTACATTCTCCTCTTTCCTCCTCCCTCAACATTTGCCCCCCACCCCCATCTGTATCTCTTCCTTTCCTTTCTGTCTCTTCCTCTCTGAATTACATTTATCTTCTTTGTATCTGTCACCTCCATTTTCTCTGATGATTCTATTCTTCCCCTTAACCAAAGGCTGGCTTATGTAGAGCCCAAGGAGCTCTCCAAGGTCCTGAAAACATTTCTGTTACAGTGCCAGGAACCAATCAAGCAAACATTAGCTGTTAAATTCCAGCTCTGTTTTCTTTGAGGTCTCCAGACTCTGTCTGACCCCCACATTAAAGTTCCTTTCTAACAACACAAAGAAGTAGGTCCGAGATCACAACCAAAACACTGAAACATCTTCAGACGTGGCACAGGAGTGGGGGGAGCCAGTGGGGGCTCAATTCAGCCTGAAAAATAAATCATACCAACTTTCCAAACTCTAAATACGTATATGACTCTTACCTATAACAGACAACTTTCTTATCTTATGGAAAGGAAACTCCTAAGTTTTTAGCTGTACACCCCTGGTGACCCCTACCCCCACCCCAAAATTCTTATATAACACAAGCCACAAACCACCAAAACATGGATCTGGCTCTTCCTCATTTGTATGTTTCCATGGATTTTAATACGCATATTTTTTTGTGGAGATTGGGGCACATATAATAAACGTGAATGAAGGAGGGCGGGAGAGAGAGAGAGAGAAAGAGAGAGAGAGAGAGGAGAGAGAGAGAACATTTAGGCATGAAGAAGGAGGCAGGAAAAAGAGAGAGGGAGGAGAGGAAGAACTGGAGAGAGACGTGTGGCGCATGGAAAGCCGCCACCCCTGGCCTCCGCATGGCTTTACCTGCCCCTCCGATCCCCTGACCCGTGGAGCAAGTGCAGCCAGGCTAGCCGCAGATCTCTCGCTGGGGTCCCATCGCCGCCGCTCCCGCCACCGCCGCCGCCGCCGCCGCCCGGCCTCGGAGAGCTCGGCCCGCGCCTGATTGACAGCTGGGCGTCCCGCGTGCCCGCGCACCAGAGGCCCGCGCAGCCGCCGCCGCCGCCGCCAGATGGGCCGGGTTCCCGCGTGCCCAGAGCGGTGAGTGGGCGGGGCCGAGCGTCTGGCTCGCTCGGCCCACTCCTGCCGGCACTGCGGGGCTGGTGCTTCCGTGAGGGCAGCTGGCAGGGCCTCTGCAAGGCTTGTTACTGGGCCCTACTGAGGCTCCCCAGGACGGGCACCTTCTGTGCCTCTGTGCCTCTTCAAAGCTCTCTTCTGCCCGGACCATGATTTGGCCACAGAAGCCTGGTTCGATACACAGTCACGCGCCGCATGATGATGGGGATGTAATGCTTTGAGAAATAGGTGGTTAGGCCATTTCATCCTGCTAACATCATAGAGTGCACTTTCCCAAACCAAGGTGGGTCAGCTGCTACACACCTAGGCTACATGGGAGAACCTATTGCTTCTAGGCTGCAGACCTGGACAGCATGTTACCCTACTGAATGCTCTTGGCAATTGGAACACAGTGGAAAGTGTTTGTGTGTCTAAACATAGAAAAGGTACGGTAAAAATACCGTATTATAATCTTATGGAACCACCATCATACATACAGTCTGCTGTTGACCCAGACATCACTGGGCAGTACATGACTGTACATATTTTTAAATGAATGAAGAGGCAGAGGGACATGATGTGTATTTCTTCTACTGCCACTCTATCAGAGATGTGTTTTGTGTCCCCGATGAGACACAAGGTGAAGAGCTTCTCTCTGCTGGCAGAGCACTGCCCAAATGAAGAGCCTTCTCACCTCTTTCAGTACTGGGTATTTGCAGTCCTCACTTTGACACTTATTCCACCGTCAGGAGGTGTAAATGGGTTTGATGAAAGAAAGATGAAGAAAATAAATTGAATTATGATATTCAAGGAAAAAGAAACAAATTCATAAAGGCAAAAACACCTTAGAAAATTACCTGCATACCTCAGAAAATGTGCACAGATGTGGGCAAGTTAGTATATAAATACAGTAACCTCTGCTTAATTACTAAAATAGTTAACATTCACATGGCTATGCTACACATAATAATAATAACTAACATTTGCTTTTGCTGACTATATACCAGGCATTGTGTTAAGTACATTACATATTTATTAATTATATGCATATTATATCATTTAATCCTCACAGCAGCCATATGTGGTGGCATTTTCTGATCCCGATTTTACAGATGAAAAGGCTGACATACAGAAAATTGACACACACACACACCTGTGGTGATACAGAGACTCACAATTACTTGTTGCAGGTCATAGAGCTACTAAATCTGCAATCTACAAGATGATCTCCTGGAGAGGATTGAGGATATGAGTGATGTTTTGTCCAGTATTTCCTCGCTCTCACATAGGTTTCAGGAAAAAGCCTAAAAAACACTGAGAAACATCTCTGCCTTGTTAAACAGTGGGCAGACTAAAGCCAATTGTTGAACAGATGCTTAGTAGGCCACCAAGGACAGGGATGGCTTTGTCAGGTTTCTTCCTTGAGTCCGCAACTCTAGCCCAGCACTCTTCAACACAGTTTAAGTCTAAAGGTGCCACTTCTTTCTCTCTCCTTCCCAGCGTGCATAAAAACACCTTTCGGGAGTTTGAGCATGTTGCTTGTTAGCTTGCAGTGTGTGGATCCATCGAACACTTAAATGTGGCCATGTATGCTTTTGCATCCTTGGAAGTGTGTACGAATCAGCACATGTATAAAACTCCAGGGGCTCTGAGCTGCTCTTCCATCAGAGATTAGGCTGTGGGAAGGGAAATACCTACCTCAGTGTCTGCTAAGTGTCCTGGTCTCTGTTGGTTATGCATCCATTCATTCAGAGGGGTAGTCTAATTAAGACTTACAGTCAGAGTTGCTCCACTACTCTATGCCCACTTTGCTCATCTATTAAATGTTTATGATAATACTTACTTCATAGGGTCATTATGAGAATTAAATGAAATTATATTGATAAGGCATTTATTGCAATATCTGGTACATAGTAACTACTCAACAAATTCTAGCTATTATTATATTATTATTGCTATTTTAATTTTACTATGATTTAACTAAACCTTTTAAAAGCCACTGAGTGTTTTCAACTTGGAGTCTCAAGAATTCTAAGTTTTCCAGGCACTTACATTTGCGGTATCCTTCTTTGCGCAGATTCTGTTCCAACTTGCGCCATCTCTGACTCCTCTGCTGAAGTTTCCAAAAACATGGAAATGCCTGTCCAGGATACTGGGAGCAGCATAGGTCTTCTAAGTTTCACCAGTACATCTGCTTTTGGTTCACTCTCAGCTGAAGAAACTGGTGAGCTAAAATAAAACATAGGTCATTGAGCTATTCACATACCTCAAGATACCCTTAACTCGTGAATTATCACCATTATCTTGCTTTTCACAAATCATAGTTTCTATTTATTATTAGTTTTTATGATGTTTCGTAAACCGTAAGGAACAAAGATGGTTACTTTGAAGCAACTATTTTGACTTAGAACATACCAGTTTCTCTGGGTTATATTATATGGAAACATTTAGCAGCAAATAGCTTATTAATTTATCGTTCAACACACATTTGTTGAATGTCTGCCACTTAAATCCATTCCTCATCACACTGAACATATCTGATGTTCTTCACATACACTTCACAGATGTTTTCCTTCTGTTTACTCCAGTGGTTCTTTCTGTTTCTTTCTGCATATCTGTGTTCTCATGTGCTACCTGTTCTTCAAGTCCTGGCACAACTGCCACCTTTACAATACAGCCTTTGCTGTGCTTCAGTACAGCTCATGGTTCTTTGTTTTGAACTCCTAAGAATCTAGTTCTACCTGTGTTAGGGTTCTAACTGGTTTTCTTTCTTTCTCTCTTTTTCTTTTGTATCTATTTACTCTCCCCACTAGGTTTATAAGCATCACCAAGAAAAGATTTGCCCACAATTTACCTAATATTACATGCAATGACTAGCACATTGCTTTGTACAAATTAAGAACTTATTTTTAGTAAATGAATAAGTTAGCAAATGAATAATGTGGATCTACAGATAGTCCTTGATAGGTGGATAAGATCTGGATAGAAGGAGAAGGGAAAAGCGTATTATGACAGTTTTAGGGAGTGAAAAGTACAAGATTCAGCTTGCAAGCTCAGCTCCCAGGTACATTCCTGGAATCCAGGGTGTGCAAGAGGAAGACGGGACAGTGGTGAAGAAGGAACTCCATTCCGTTCCTTCATTCAGCTGATGAGAGGCAGAGCCTCCAGCCATGTTGGTAATGACCTTTATTGCTCCTCTGAGAACTGCAGCCTGGTCAGCCTGGGCTTGTCTGGCTGTGCAGCCTCTCCAAGCCAAGGACGCAGTGGTCCACTTCAGGCAGAAACTTGTAATTAGTATGCTCTCTGTGTTCCTGGACAGAACAGATGTCTGTGTGCTTTTTTCTGCTTAATTATGATGACAGGTTCTTGGTGATCAAGATCCAGTCTCACATATTTTGAAATACCATGGCTGGGAAATTCTGTCTGGCTGGTTCTGAGGCCCAGTCTTCCCCTTTGCAGGGACTATTTGCTCTGCCGATTAGTATGTACAGAGGGGCAGGAGGCTGGAGTGGTGGCAGCCCTTAGACTTGCCAAGGTGGAGTAGTTGATTGGAGGGAGTCCTGGGCGTGGTCTCCACGGAAATCTGTATGCTTTTCTGTATTCCGTTCTCCAGTGACATCAATGGGACCTTTTGCTGATCTTGTAAATACACTGCTACAAGAGAATATTTGGCATGTGAAATAGTTTCTCTTTGGAAGGTAAAATGTATTGGTTGCTACTTGTTATTAGTGAATTAGTCAGTAAGATTATTTCTTATAACAGAGTGATTCTGAGGATGGTAGAGGAAACAGGATTGGGCTAGAGAGGAGAAACAGGTCCAGAATCTGAAAAGCTACCCAGGATCTCAGAAGAGTCGATTTCCATGATGTCTGTTTCCATAATGTTTTTGAGAAGCAAGTTGAGGGGAGGATCCTGAAGAGGTAGATAGAGTGTATCTGTTGCTTATTTCTGTGAGGAGTCCTCAAATGACTAATTTGGGAGACATAGAAA
This sequence comes from Saguinus oedipus, assembly GCA_031835075.1. NCBI lineage: Eukaryota > Metazoa > Chordata > Mammalia > Primates > Cebidae > Saguinus > Saguinus oedipus. Next base: position 3,079,294 of record CM063172.1, on the reverse strand, counting down.
TTATTCTGGGTGCTGCATGGCATGGCTTGTGGCTATCTACACATATTACATCTCTTTTCTCTTACCTCCTCTTAACTCCCTACATTATCCCCTCCCCGATTTTCACCCAGTTCTGTTGCTTTTTGCCTTCCACATACATCTGGCTTCAGAGACATGCAATGAGCCCAGTTGTACCGGGCTCTGTGCTGAGAAGCTGGCCCACACTTGGGGCTTAATGATCTGTGGTTGCTGTCTTGAAATCTTAATAATCTTCTCCTTGAAACTTGTATTTTGTAGGTGAAGTCTGATGGAAAAATAGATCCACGTGCTGGGGTTGGAGCCTCAGTTTACATGTGGTCCACCTCCTGCTTTCTTTGTAATGCGAGCACAACATTAAATAGCAAAACCAAAAACAAACAAAAACCCCCCACTTTGTTGGGTTGGGAGAGAGATCACAGAGGAAGGGACAATGACTTTTTCCTTCTTTTTGGGCAAGCAGCTCTGCATTTCTTCTTTGTTTTTATTTTTATTTTATTTATTTATTTATTTATTTTGAGACGGAGTTTCGCTCTTGTTACCCAGGCTGGAGTGCAATGGCGAAATCTCGGCTCACTGCAACCTCCGCCTCCTGGGTTCAGGCAATTCTCATGCCTCAGCCTCCTGAGTAGCTGGGATTACAGGCACACGCCACCATGCCCAGCTAATTTTTTGTATTTTTAGTAGAGATGGGGTTTCACCATGTTGACCAGGATGGTCTCGATCTCTTGACCTCGTGATCCACCCACCTCGGCCTCCCAAAGTGCTGGGATTACAGGCTTGAGCCACCGCGCCCGGCCTTTATTTTTATTTTTTTAAGAGAGATCCTCACTCTATCACCCAGGTTGGAGTGCAATCACATGACCTCGGCTAACTGCACCCTCCACCTTGCTGAGTTCAAGCAATTCTCTGCCTAGTGTCCCAGAGTAGCTGGGATTACAGGCAAGTACCACCACACCTGGCTAATTTTTGTATTTTTAGTAGAGATGGGGTTTCACCATGTTGATCAGGCTGTTCTCAAACTCCTGAACTCATGATCTGCCCGCCTTTGCCTCCCAAAGTGTTGGGATTACAGGTGTGAGCCACTGCGCCCGACTGTGGCTCTGCACGTTTCTTTGGCACCAAGCTCTGCAAATTATGCAGCCACTCCTTAATATAACAAATGAAAATCTGTTTCTGAGCATTTATGTAACTCCATTTTCCTGCTAGGAATGCCCTCCCATAATTCCGTGTATTCAACTCCTACGTACTCTTCAATGCTGAGTTCTAGTTTTATTTCTTTTCTTTTTGCTTTGTTTTAAGACAAAGTCTCACCCTGTTGCCCAGGCTGGATGCTGTGGCATGGTCTCTGCTTACTGCAACCTCCACCTCCTGGGTTCAAGCGATTCTTCTGCCTCAGCCTCCTGAGTAGATGGTATTATAAGTGCCTGCCTCCTCACCTGGCTAATTTTATGTATTTTTAGTAGAGATGGGTTTCACCATGTTGGCCAGGCTGATCTCGAACTCCTGACCTCGTGATCCACCTGCCTCAGCCTCCCAAAGTGCTGGGATTACAGGTGTGAGCCACCACACCCCGCCCCATTTCTTTTAAGAAGTTTTGTCACTGATAAATCATTACCATGAAATATTTTTTATAGAATTCACTTGATAAATTAGCATCACTATATTGTGATGTGTAAAGAGACACGTGTTTTCTGTCCGAACCCTACAATTAACTATTGTATGCAGTAGGGGTGGAGGTGGGGATGGGGGTTGATATTCAAAATACTGGATACCTGGTTCAGCAGGAGCAAAGAACAATGAAAATGGTTCTTGGCTGCAGAATGGATGCAGGGTCTTGGAAGTCCCCTACTGTGCTGGTTATCACTTTGGTAGTTGCTGGATGGGGACCTAGGAGGTCCCAAGGGAAGGCCTGGCACAGCTGGGACAGCAAGGCAACATTTGAGATGAGCAGCTACTTACCAACTGACATAAATGTGCAGTCAGGCATCCCGGAAGGCCATGTGGTAGCATCCCAGTTGAATGTCAGCCCAACTGGTTTGCCTCACTGACAAGCTTCTCAATGGTGTCTCCAGTTCTTAGATCCTTCAACTGTGAAGTGAGTAGGTTATAATAAGCAATCAAACCCTCAACTATTGATTACCTGTGATGTGTCAAGACTCTGTGCTAGATAATGTTGAGATTCACAGATATGTAGATTCTTTCCCCAGAGGTTTCTAATTAAATTTAGCCTTGGAAATAAGACGTGCATAAATGATGGATACGAGGTAGAAAGTATCCTAGGAAAGAAGCAGATAAGCGGCCGATGGAGTTGAAAGAACTGAGAAGTTACTCTGATTTGGTGGAAATGACATTGATCTGGGAAAGCCTTGAGAAAAGTGAGGCCGACGATCTGGGTTTTGAAATATACGTGACATTTTAAAATTCATGACTATAGAAAGGAAAGTCAGAAAGTACTAAAGGAATGCTCACTGTGGATCCCCATTGCTCTAGAACCCGTGAGTCTTCACTTCTTTATGTGCTCTCTGTTCTTTAATCAGGTTTGAAGCTTCTCAAGTGTCTCTCGTTTTTGTTCCTGGCACCTGCTCGGTAAATGCTTAACGATTACAATGACCATTGCCTTCAGGTTTATGTTCTTTCTGAAAATGGAGACATGGTGTGTCAAGATTATCATCTTGGATCATGGCTAAAGTCTGGAGGATGAAACTTTTATAACCAGTTAGAATCATGTGAAAATGGACTGGGTGTGTGTGTGTGTGTGTGTGTGTGTGTGTGTGTGTGTGTGTGTTCTTACTGAACGCTAAGATTGTGGGTTTTAAACACAGGCTTTGGCTTCAGGTGTACTTTGTGATCACAACAGAGAAGTTATCATAACAGGGCTTAAGTATCAAGAACAATATTATTGTTTGAGACCAAAATATACATATATGTTGATTAGGCATAGAAGTATGTAGATGTTATTCAGTAAAAGAAGGGCCAGAATATCTGTCAAATAGAGTCAAGAATTTTTGGTTGTTTCTCAAAAAGCTAAAACCCATTCATTTGCCTTCTGGGCTAGGTTGTAGCTAGGCCTGTTGCACTGAAGTCTCAATGATGGAGGAATAGGTAAAATGTGGAAGCACATCACTGAGATGAGGCAAGGACTTCGTCTCATGATGACAAGGGCTTGAGTGCTGGCCTGGCCTGTCTCCCCTTGCCAAGCTTACCTTGGTATATGTGGCAGCATGCCAGCAGTTCTCAGCTCCTCTGCCTTGTTGAATTCCTTGCTTCACCCTGGTTGCTGAGTCCATCAGACTTCAGGCAGGCCTCTGGAGCACTAAGGGTGAAAGTCAACATATGCATTGCCACCATGAGTGTTTGAACTCAGGCAAATCTGCGACTTGCTCCACTTACTGATTCAAAGTTACATGAAGTTGCAACAACTGAACTGATTTTGCATTCTTTGCTCATTCTTGAGCCTGGATTAGCCTGTGAGCAGTGGCCTAACTCACTTCTACCATTACTGATTGTATCGGGGCAAGGAGCAGAAATTAAACAGAGAATCAAAGATTTAGAATGTGTTAGATTATCTCCAGTTCTGCTCTTAGAACATGTGCTCTTACTCTTGTGATTTTATTCAAGACCATTGCTTGGTAGAATGCTGGGGAAGTACTGATTCCTTTTGTTCTAATCTTTTGCTCATCAGGTAATTTTCTGATTTATCATGAAGGATAACCTGGGCAAGGCTCATAGTTCTCAGGCTCACTCTCACAGACTTATGTAGCTCCTAAAACCATTGGAGACTTAGGTGTTCAATTTTGAACTTTAAGAAAGGTTGGCGGGGACTGAGCTTACTTATAATTTGTTTGTGTCCAAAGTTCCTGGTGAACCACCAAATAATGTCTGGTTGGCATCATACCCATTGGAGGGGATTCTGTATGGCAGGACACAAAACTGGCTGGCTCACTGGGATACTGTGATTTCACCAGCTCTAGGGAAGCCCATTGCTCAAGAAAGACCTTTCCCAGCTTCTGCTTAATTTCTGAAATACTTCCGAGTATTTTTTATTTTTTTTTTGAGACAGAGCCTCGCTGTGTTGCCCAGGCTGGAGGGCAGTGGATCAATCTCAGCTCACTCCAACCTCTGCCTCCCGGGTCCAAGCGATTCTTGTGCCTCAGCCTCCCAAGTAGCTGGGACTACAGGCATGCACCACTGCACTTGTCTAATTTTTGTATTTTTAGTAGAGATGGGATTTCACCATGTTGGCCAGGCTGATCCCAAATTCCTGACCTCAGATGATCCGCATGCCTTGGCCTCCCAAAGTGCTGAGATTACAGGCATGACTCACTGCACCTGGCCCAACAATTCTTTATATTTGTTGGTCATTAAAGTGCCTAAAAGCATTGAGAAGATTGACAACAGAGGCAACAGGACCAGAGAAGAACTTCTGCATTAAAGATAGCCAACTTCTTACTCTCTCTTTATTTGTGGCAAGTATAAATGCCATGAGTATAAATATTAGCACAATTATTCTACTTCTTAAGATTAATGGGTAGCTCAAAAAGTTTGATCATGTCCCTACATCTTGGGGAGCAAGTGACTAAGCATTTCTTTCATTTTGAGTTCTATTTTGTAGTAAAACCTGATAGTTTAATGAATGAATTCTTTTATTCCTTGGAATAGAAATATTTTTACAACTTAAAACAACTTAATGTACTTTTCTCAGCTTGTTTATTTCTCAGCTTCTTTTGGCTCCAAATTTTCCAATTGCATATAGAAGCCGTAAAAAAGTCCAGCTAACTAAAATGGTAGACCATGTATAAAGGAACTTCTCTAATTTCTAGAGGAATTGGTGCCAAAGGCTTCCCATATTCTAAATTGCTGCCATGGAGACAAATCTTATGCATAAGCTGGGTGGCTTTCTTTCTTTTAAAGCAAGCATCCAAATGCTTGTTCTTCAAAATATTTAAACAACAAAAATATAAAACCAATTTTGTAGTAAATAGCAATTCAAGTAGTTTCTGGGGGAATAGTTAATAGTCAGAGAACATTAAAGTTTAACGGGGACATGTTTTAAAGAGGAGGTAATCATTGGTGCCTAGAGAGACCTTTGCAAGATTCCATCACCAGTTAGAGACAAAACTTAACTAAGACCTACGTCTCCTGATTCATAGCCTAGTTCTATTTTCACTGCTTCCTGGTGTGGTATCTGATTCATATGTGCTACACTGAGAGAGAAGGGGGTGTCATTAGTCATCTTTTGCCAAGGTCCACTCAAGCTTGATGTAATAAAAACAGCACAGGAGAGGAGTGTGTCACTGTTATAATGCCCATGTGACCACCAAGACCATAATGGAGAAGTGAAACTTTGAATGAATGTTTCTTGCAGAAAGATGGAAATTTGAAGAGCAGTTTGATTGAGACAAGTTAGGAGCAGTGCTGTTAATTTGGCTCATCACATATAAAGAAAGTGGTTAGATAATGGTAGCTAGGCAGGGTCCTCTGCATTCAGAGGAAATAAGAGGAAAGAGTGTCATGGTTTGTATGCTTTGAAATTTATCAACCTGATTCACCAAAAGTTCATCAAATCTCCTTATGCTCAGTATTGTAGCGTTTTTTCAGCTGCTGTAAAAAAAGAGTTATTGTAGAGTTATTTCAGCTGCTGTAACTACTGTCACACCTTTTGCAAGATGACTCAGAACATGGGCATAAGGACCACATCTTTGGGAGTATTTAAATAGTTCTACCATCAAATGTGAGGCAAAGTAATATCTGTGTATGTAACCTGGAATCTTGGCATTGGAGGAAATATTAAAATCCTTCTTCCTAATTCAGATATCCCTTAGTGAGATCCATGTAAACTTAAGATTCATTTTTTCTAGTCCTAAGATTCTGTTCTCTAACATCATCAAATCAGTCCCCCTTTCTTCTTCTTCTTTTTTTTTTGGAGACAGAGTTTAGCTCTGTAGCCCAGGTTGGAGTGCAGTGGTGCAGTCTCAGCCCACTGCAACCTCCGTCTCCTGGGTTCAAGGAACTCTTATGCAAGAAATGAACTCACAGGAAATGTGTCCTAAAAGTTGGAAATCATTTTAGCAACTCTTATGCCTCAGCCTCCCCCAAGCAGCTGGAATTACAGGTGCCTGCCACCACACCTGGCTAATTTTTGTATTTTTAGTAGAGATGGGGTTTCACCATGTTGGCCAGGCTGGTCTCAAACTCCTGACCTCAGGTGATCTGCCCATCTTGGCCTCCTAAAGTGCTAGGATTACAGGCATGAGCCACCGTGCCTGCCCCCTTTCTTCTTAGTTCTAATTATTCCTTTTCTTGCACTGATGTTTTCGCCTCTAGGTTTCCTTAACGCTTCATTCCCCTTTTAGCTTTCTTTCTTCCACAACCCTCCCACTTTAGGTTAGTTTAATTCCAAAACAAGGTAAAACAACAGTATCTAGAAAACATTTGTGCAGATTTTGTGGAAGATATTAAGGAATTAAAGGTACAATCTCTAGTTTGTCCTATAAGATTAAAACTAAGACAAATAACATGACATCAAACATCTAAATAACATTTCCAAAGTAATGGATGACCCATTGCAGGGATGAGACTGAAGCGGACACTGAATTCTAACAAGGTGCCTCAAATTGTGTGGATCCTCAGTATGTTTCCTGAATGAGAAAAAGACTTGTTGAATATAAAGAAAAGGTCAACTCAAAATAAAATTATTATGATCATTACTGGTAAAGGGATCAGCTGGAAAAACCTTTTGCAACTCTTTCAAGTTTCCATTGGGTCCTCCCTCTTCTGTATGTTCTAGCCCCACAATCTGAGGCTGGTTTTTATGTTATTTCTTCTTGTCCATTTGCTGAAATTATAGTCTTTTTCCAAGTCTGAATTCAAAGGTTATCTCATTTGGGAGATAGTCCCTAAACTTCTCCAACTAACAAACTCTGCAGGGTAAGCTGATAATTCCTGCATCCCTCTCCACATGTCCCTCTCTCCTGTACTACTCTTGGGTTGAGAAGTCCAGATTAAACTTTCAAAAATCTATTTTGTTTAAAAAAATTGACTATATTGAGTATATACTATGTAATATCACAGCATAAGCTGTGATAATACAAAAATAAATAAGTCATGACCTTACATCTAAGAGCTCATTATCTAGTTTGGAAATTCATGCAAGTACGTACATAGCTTAGAGTGATAAGGGCTAAAATAGAATCAGGGTGTGTGCCTCATAACTAATTTGAGTATTCCCAATGTGAGAATAATTAGTTTGAAACTAAAGCAGATAATAGGGTTCTTATGAAAATTTAAAGTGAGTGAAGATTATATTTAAGAATCCCTACATATCAGAAGGATCTATAGTTTGAAGTTACTCAGTAAGCAACTACTGCGTCATCAGCAGCCCTGTGACCAGCTCCCTATGGAGGAAGGAAGAGACTGTGACTTGCTCCTGCTGGAGGAGAGAAGGGGAAGCCGTTGTGTGGCTGGGATTCTCACACCTGTGTATTCTCACTTCGCAGGGTTGGGGTTTTGAGGGTGGAGGGCTTGAGTGAGCGAGTCCTGTTTTCAGCTCTGAAGATGCTCTGCCAAGAACTTGATCACAGTAATAGCCAAATCAGGAAATGTATGCAATGTCTGATGTTGCTGAGCTGTTGTACTTTTACTAATTCTACACTCTTGGAACAGGAAATGTGTCCTAAACGTTGGAAATCATTTTAGCAAAAATAATTTTGAATTAAATCTACTGTACGTCAGAAGGAAAGCTCAGGTGAGAGGCTAGGCAAAAGTTTGAAAAGGAAGTAAAGGACATAAAGGGCCTCAGAATGTAAGTCTCAGAGCACTGGGCTTCTGGTCTCAGAAGAGCAAAGAAGACTCAGGGTGGCCAAGAGTCATTTTGGAGATCCCTGCGCTGGAGTGCGGAGCAATCCTCAGCCTCAAGGCTTATCTTTCCTGCAAGTAGGTGAACAAATAATTCACACAAAGGAAATTAAGAGGACCAGTAAACATGTGATGAAAACATTGATTCCCTTGTTAGCCAAGAAGAGTTTTATGTCCTCCTTTTTCCAAACCCTTAGCTGTGGGCTTCACACCACATCCCTCTGATCTCTGCCTCTGTTGTCACGTGGCACCTCCCTGTGTGTGCCTCTGTTTTCACAAGGTGTTTTTCTCTTCTTCTTTTTTGTTGAGATGGAGTCTCGCTCTGTCACCAGGCTGGAGTGCAATGGCGGGATCTCGGCTCACTGCAGTCTCTGCCTCCCAGGTTCAAGTGATTCTCCTGCCTCAGCCTCCCGAGTAACTGGGACTACAGGCATCCACCAAGACACCTGGCTAATTTCTGTATTTTGAGTAGAGACAGGGTTTCACCATGTTGGCCAGGATGGTTTCGATCTCTTGACCTTATGATCTGCCCACCTCAGCCTCCCAAAGTACTGGGATTACAGGCGTGAGCCACTGCATCCGGCCCCGTTTTTCTCTTCTTGAAAGGACATTAGTCATATTGGACAAAGTCTCACCCTAATTGATGTCATTTTCGCCCAATCACCTCGGCCATGACCCTATTTCCAAATAAGGTCACATTCATATCTTTTGGGGATTAGGATGTCTACATATCTTTTTGTGGGGGACACAATTCAAGTCATAAAAGCAAATATCATAGTTTATCATCATTTTTTTGAAAATCTGATTTTTGATGGCAGTATATGATTCCATTTTATGGACTCAGCATAATTATTAAAATATCCATCAAAGTGAAAAAAACTAAATGATTATGCTGTTCTGGTGATGGTTTGTAGAAATGCACACATTTTTAGTTTTATACTGTTAGTGTGCACATTAATTGACTCAATTCTCTTACTTCCAGTAAGAGATGTAGCTTAAGAATCAGGCTGGGAGATGATGTCTTCTACATGGGGTGAGTGAAAGTTCATTTTGCGTCCATTTTGCAAACCCTCAAGCTCTGGGCCTCTGATACCTATATAGGAGTTTTACAGTCTTTGGGATAGAAAATGGAGTTAAAGGCAGCCAAGTAGTAAGCAGAGAAAACATTTCCTCTGTCCATTCCATCTCTAGCCTCAGAGACCCCAGGCTTGAGAACAGGATCCCTCTTGTAGGCACTGGTTGCCCTGGGCTGATGGCAAGTCTCTGTGTGCCCCCTTCTCTCCCATTCCATGTGCAGAAGAGTCTAGATCAGTGGCTGCTTTTTACACAACTTGGCTTTTGGAACCCAGCCTGAATCAAGTGAGCAGTGGCTATGCAGGTGGACCTTCACAGAGTTTACACTTTGGGGAATTATGGGCAAGAAACTACAGGAATATTTTTCTTTATGTCCTGCTGAGTCGCAGGATGGGTTAAAAAGCCCTTGTGAGCTTTTGTGACACTTGAGCCTTGACTGATCTTGAATTTACTATAGCATGTTAAGAAGAGGTGTTACCGGCCGGGCGCGGTGGCTCAAGCCTGTAATCCCAGCACTTTGGGAGGCCGAGGAGGGTGGATCATGAGGTCAAGAGATCGAGACCATCCTGGTCAACATGGTGAAACCCCGTCTCTACTAAAAATGCAAAAAATTAGCTGGGCATGGTGGCGCGTGCCTGTAATCACAGCTACTCAGGAGGCTGAGGCAGGAGAATTGCCTGAACCCAGGAGGCGGAGGTTGCGGTGAGCCGAGATACCGCCCCATTGCACTCCAGCCTGGGTAACAAGAGCGAAACTTCGTCTACCAAAAAAAAAAAAAAAAAAAAGAAGAAGAGGTGTTACTTTTTCGACTTCTCATGTTAGCTTGTGAGCTCCTCAAGGGCTAGAACTGTGCTGTATTTGTTTTTATAGTCATGTTCATATACTCAGCATTTAGGACTATGATCTACATAATTTGGTGGAACTGAACAGAAACGTTTGTGTTGAGGCTTCAGAAATATTGCTGTGACACTCCTTTTTTATTTTTACTTTTATTTGAGATGGAGTCTTGCTCTGTTGCCAGGCTGGAGTGCAGTGGCGCAATCTCGGCTCACTGCAACCTCCGCTTCCTGGGTTCAAGTGATTCTTCCGCCTCAGCCTCCGGAGTAGCTGGGACCACAAGTGCGTGCCACCACGCCCGGCTAATTTTTGTATTTTTAATAGAGACGGGGTTTCACCATGTTGGCCAGGATGGTCTTGATCTCTTGACCTCGTGATCCGCCCACCTCGGCCTCCCAAAGTGCTGGGATTACAGGCGTGAGCCACTGTGCCTGGCCACTCCTGTTTTTTAGACAGTTCATCTGGGGACCACTTGAAGGGGCTACCCAGGTTTCCTTTTACCTAGGTAATACTCAAGGCCAATTTTCCCTCCCTTCTTGTATCCCACCCATCAGGCTTTCTGTATTCCTGCTGTGCATTCTACCCCTGAGGGTCTCTGGTGCCCTTAAAATAGACCAATGAGCACCTGATGCCACATCCAAGCTGTGCTATCCCTGGAAAGGGAGAGGCAGCCTCCACTGAGCAATACAGGCCACCCCTATGCCAGCTCACCAGAAGTTTGCACATGGGCGGGGAGTATACCACATTGCTCTTTTCTCTCTTCTGGAAAGACACAAAGTACACACACAGTTTTGCTTGGGGAAACACTCAATTTTCCTGTTCTTTTGGGTGGGGGCTGGTGTGGAGTTGGGCCTTCTTCTTTGTCTCCTGGGGCCCTCAGTGACATTGCTTAAGATCTGTGTCAGGTAGTTCTACTGAGAGAGATGGCCCAGCCCAGGCTCTGACCCTCTGGTGTAGCCTGTTCAGATGATTTTGGTAGCATTGTGGATGGGAAAGCACAGCTGAGTTTTGATGATGAGTTCTAACGGTTGGGGCTGCTCTGTTAACAACGGGATGTGAATAGTTTCCGGTGGGAGATCACTGATAACAAAAAAGTGATTTCTTTTTATTTCTTCATTGTTTATAGACTCTGAGCAAAATTGCCAAAGGAGGCATCTTCATTTTTCAGGAATAACACCTTGGTGCCATGTTGGAATAGAGACTCATGATTCATAAATGTAATTGGGACAGAAAAACACAGCAAGCTGTGGCATCACTTTCATTTTTTACAATAATCAAGAAGCAAAACATCACTACTTGGGGGGCTGAATGATGAAACAGCATGCTTCCGATTAGAATGCCTTTTTCTGTAGGATCCTCAATTGTGCCTAGGTGTGTGAAGTGATATTACACAGGCTGCCCAGATAGGAGAAAGATCTGGGGTGACTTCAGCCTTTGGTTTGGGTGTGAAGATTGATTGTCTTAATGATTTTCCAAATGGACAGTAAGACAGTTTAAGAATCCCACTCTCCAGAGAGCTTCTCAAAATCACAAAACCACCTCTTTTTCTGTTATCAGAATATTAAACCACATCTGCTCAGGACCCAGACTCCTTGCTCTTCTTAAACACACCTGCAGACATGAACACATGCATGTGCATGCATTTACAAACATACATCTTTGCTTAATGTATTATCTGAAGATTTTCTGTAGCCATACTTGTTAAGATTAACCTACCATGTCATAATTAGAAAGGAACAGCAAACGATTGAGTCCTCACCAGGTATCAGATGCTCTGCTAAGTCCTTTACCTACATCATCTCATTTAATCCTTCATATCCCTGCTAGGTAGCGACGATGATCAACCCTACTTTATAGGAAAGGAACTGGTGGCTCAGAGATGTTATATGGTTTGCCCCAGTCCAGGAAAGTAGTAAGGGGCAGAACAAAGATGTTAGGTCAGGTCTGTACACCGTTCCGCCACATTCTGATGCAAGAGACATCTCAGGAGTGTGGGGGAGCTGCAACTCACAGAAATCTCAGTGCCCCAGGGACTCTCCTGGGCTGCATTGCTGGCATCTGCCGACCCTGGTTAGTTTCCGCTGCCGAGGCACCTGTTCTAGCTGCCGTTGTTTCTGCCCTGGAGAATGTGGCTTTCAGTACTCTAGGAGATGAGGCTGAGTCCACTGTACATACTGGCTTTTATTCTTGACATCTTGTCTCATATGGTCACCTGCTGCCTGCCTATCTCCTGGCAGTGGTGGTATTGAGTGGAAACAGGCCTCATCTAGCTACGGCAAATTGGCTTACATTCACTCACTCATGAAATACATATTGAGCACTTTTTTTTTTGATAATGCACTGGGGCCTGAAATATTGTGGGGAAATTGATCAGATTTAATCTCTGCCCTTGTAGGGGTGGCAGAGGTTATTCATTTAAATTATCTGATCTTTTCCTGATCACAATATGAAGATAATAATCTCAAGAAATTGTTGAGAGTATATATTAAATGAGAGATTATGAAAGTACTTCATAAACTCTGAAATGCAAAGTCAATAACTATTGCTGTCATTTCTGTCTTAATGGGTTACTGGCATAGGGCCTTGACTCAACACCCAGAATTCCTGCTAAGGATCTGTCCTTGCTGAGTGTTTACAGTAGCCCTTCTGAAATTAATATTCAAGCAGCATTGGAGTTCCTACTGTGCTCAGATACATAATCTATTTACTCTCTGAAAGTCTAGTGAATCAGATACTGTTATTTAGGGCATGGTTTCACAACTGCTTGCTTTACTCTAAAATAAAAATGGCAATATTTAAAGTATATTCTTTTTTGTCTTGTTATTTTTTTTCTTTTTTTTGCACTTTAGGTTCTGGGGTACGCGTGCACATTATGCGGGATTGTTGCATATATACATACAAGGCAAGGTAGTTTGCTGCCTCCATCTCCCTGTCACCTGTATTTGGCATTTCTCCCCATGTTATCCCCTCCCTAACATCCCCATCCCCCACTGTCCCTCTCCTAGCCTTTCCCCAACAGACCCCAGTGTGTGATGCTCCCGTCCTTGTGTCCATGTGTTCTCACTGTTCAACATCTGCCTGTTAGTGAGAACATGTCGTGTTTGATTTCTGTTCTTGTGTTAGTTTGCTGAGAATGATGGTTTCCAGATGCATTCAGGTCCCTACAAAGGACACGAACTCATCGTTCTTTATAGCTTTTTTCATGGTGTTACTAATTATGGACAACTTTCCACATACAGCCCTTTCTTTGCTGCTTTAAGATCACATTATTGTTTTTAACAATTGCATTGTATTTTATCATGTGATTTAACATCATATATTTAATCAGTCCCCTATTCATGGGCATTTATATTGCTTCTGATTGTTCACCACTGTCAACAGTGCTTTAATGAAAATTCTTGTATACGTACCTATGTCAATTTGTGTATTTCCGTGGTATAAAAGTGGGGTTGTAGGTGCCCGGCTAGCTCTGTTGGTAGAGCATGAGACTCTTAAAAGTGCGGTTGTAGGTTGAAGGGTATGATGGTTTGTATTGAGTGTCAATTTGATTGGACTCAAGGTTGAATGTATTGTTCTTGGGTGTGTCTGTGAGGGTGTTGCCAAAGGAGATTAACGTTTGAGTCAGTGGACTGACAGAGGCAGATCTACCCTCAATCTGGGTGCACACCAACTAATCAGCTGCCAGTACGGCTAGGATAAAGCAGGCAGAAAAATGTGGAAACACTAGACTTGCTGAGTCTTCTGGCCTTCATTTTTCTCCCGTGCTGGATGCTTCCTGCCCTCAAATGTCAGACTCCAAGTTCTTCAGCTTTTGAACTCCTGGACACCAGTGGTTTCCCAGGGACTCTTGGGCCTTGGGCCCCAGAGTGAAGGCGGCACTGTTGGCTTCCCTACTTTTGAGTTTTTGGGACTCCGACTGATCCACAACTGTTTTCCTTGCTCCTCAGCTGGCAGACGGTCTATCGTGGGACTTTTCACCTTGTGATCCTGTGAGCCAATTTTCCTTAATAAACTCCTTTTCATATTTATACATCTATCCTGTTAGTTCTGTCCCTCTAGGGAACCCGACTGATACAAAGAGCATTTTTGTTTTATATTTGGATAAATGCTGTCAAACTGTCTACTAAAAATTTGTTCCAATGGCTGGGTGAAGTGGCTTACCCCTGTAATCCCAGCACAGGCGGGCGGATCACAGTGTCATGATCGAGACCAGCCTGGCCAACATGGTGAAACCCCGTCTCTACTAAAAATACAAATATTAGCTGGGCATGGTGGCGCGTGCCTGTAGTCCCAGCTGCTCGGAAGGCTGAGGCAGGAGAATTGCTTGAACCTGGAGGTGTAGGTTGCAGTGAGCCAAGATCGCGCCATTGCATTCCAGCCTGGTGACACAGTGAGACTCCATCTCAAAAAAGAATTGTTTCAATTTTTACTACTTTACTGTGTGAATACCATTCATTCTTGCCAATACAGCTATTAATAATCTTTAAAAGCATTTGACAGACTTACAGACAAAATTCATATTGTGTTGTTTAATTTGTATTTTTTAAATTGCTGGTGAGACTGAGTGGGTTTTTTTGGCTTTTAAATTTCTTTTGTAAATTGCTGTTTCCTATCTTTCAGCTATTTATGGATTGTTAATATTTTTCTTCATTGACTTGTTAGGATATATGCAATCAATGTATAAAACAAAGCAAGAGTCATTGAGAAAGCAGAACATGCTTCTTGGTGCTTTATCCCGAGTATAGGAAAGACAGACAGTACCGCTTGCATGAGCCCTTAACACTCTTTCTGTCTAGCAGGCTTTGTTCTACGGGCTGGAAGTAGATCTATGAACCAGACAAGCACAATGCCTGACCTCACAGAACTCACAGAGCAGTGTGGCATGGCTGCCAGATGAGCCAATAGTGGTGACAGATTGAGGGTGTAATAAGAGTGGTGGCAGATGTTGGCCAGAGCTGTGAGTCCTACATTCCTGCCTTGGAGTCAGGACAAACTTCCTAGAATAAACTTCATCCGACCTGGAGGAGTGAATGAGACTTAATTAGTAGAAGGCACAAGGGGATCACTGTCCCAGCCAGAAGGACCAGTGGATGTGAAGGTCCAGTGATGGGAGAGAGTTCGTCGCTCCAGAGTTCAGTATTGAGTTCAGATACTTAGTACTAACCATCATACCCTTCAACCTACAACCCCACTTTTAAGAGTCGCATGCTCTACCAACTGAGCTAGCCAGGCAGCTACAACTCCACCTTTACATCACGGAAATACTAAAATTGCTGGAGGAGGAGGGTGTGAGGGGTTGTGGTGAGGACAGTGAGGAGGGAGGAAGCTGACGAGGAAGAGAGAGGCAAACTAGGCTGGGCCTTCTAAATTATATTATGGAGTTTGTTGTTCATCTTAAGGGCAATGGGAAACTATTGTATGGTTTTAAACAGAGCAACAACATAATAAGACCTGTTAGAAATATCACTCTGGGATGCTAGTTGGGAAGGGGTGAGGCTGGATGCAGGAAGACCCCCTGGGAGGAATAGGGGGGCCAGAGCTAGGGATCACTAGCCAGATGGAGAAAAGTGGTGGCTTTGAGAGATGGTGAGGTATCTTAGATTCTTGCCTAACTTCCTCAGCAATGGCGCGTTGGCCAGATGATTCAGAAGGACGTGGACACGTTGGGAATCTAAATGACTTCTTTTAGCCTCCTCTGGTGCCATTTCTGAGCTCTGAATCAGTAATTTAGAGCTGTGCAAGACTTAATAAAGTCACTAGGATGAATTCCAGGGTGTATCTGACTGTGTGAGATTTTCTTAGTGTGCTGGCAGCATACTAATTGCCAAGCTCCTACTTTTCTGAGCGGCGTGATGCTTAAGACCAAAAAGATTTATTCTTAGGAAAAAATGTACAAGTGTTTAAAAATCATCAGTTCTTTCATAAGTCTTTCACCCATTAGTTCATTATTCTCTGCAAAGAGGGCAAATAGCACTCTATATAGTCAGGTGATATTCTTCGATGTTCCTGGTCTATAATATGGCTGCTGTTTCTGGGATCCTTGGACATTGTGTTTGCTAATGCTGCCTAATTTTGATTTTGCTGATCATCAAATTATCTATTAAGCTACTACTGTGCCTTCAGTCAGAGCTGTTATACTGTATTTTCCTCTGTGGTTTCCAAAGCTGAAAGGTAGTCACACAGTTAGAACTCATTACATGGGGATGAATTCAGCCCATTCAACTGGCAGGGGCTTCCTCTGGAGAGCTGGTATCCCACAGAATGGAAAAAAAAAAAAGACAGAAGATGACTCTTTGTTGTCTGCCTGTAGTTTAATCAAGAAAGTTGGTAGCCTACAGTGTTGAAACCTGCCTGAGTGCAGAGCTGAGAGGCCATTAGCAACTCTGGAGGAGGCTGACAGCTACAGCCATGGGCAGGGTCTTCTCTTCCCAGCAGCTCGCAGCCACCGACTGACATTTGCTCACCCACATGAGTGAGGGCTCCACACCAGGGCAGGGTCTCCTCTTCCTAGCAGCTGACAGCCACAGGCTGACATGTGGTCACCCACATAGGTAGGGGCTCCACACCAGGACAGGGTCTTCTCTTCCCAGCAGCCAGCAGCCACAGGCTGACATTTGCTCACCCACATGGGTGGGGGCTCAACACCAGGGCAGGGTCTCCTCTTCCTAGCAGCCGGCAGCCACAGGCTGACATGTGGTCACCCACATGGGTGGGGGCTCCACACCAGGGCAGAGAGCATTCCAACTGCTGTCTTTATGACCAGCAATCAAGGTCCCCAGGTGCCATCTGGAGAAAGCTGCCCCGCTGGCTCTTGGATGATCTATTGGGATTACTGCCTCTCTCTTTCTTTCTCTTGCTTCTGCTGAACCCCTGGTTATGGAAGTGCAGCTTATCTGTCTTTGGCTCCCTGAAATTTGGTCCAACTTGACTGTAATGGCTTTCTGGACAAAGCACATTACTTGCCTGTTTGGAAAGTGTTTCTTCCCTATTCCTTACTCATTAGTGCCCACCTCCTAGACTCTAGATCTGGTATGCCTATGGCCGCAGACCTGCTGACCAAATGCTTTGCTCATAGCCAAGTTTATTCTCTGCTAGGTTTATGTTTGGCTGACACTGGGAGTTTTGACTCTTCCGGTCAGCTTCATTTTTTTGTTGTTGTTGTCTAACACATTTAAAGATAGAATATGGAAGAAAGTAACATACTTTGACTATGTAATGCAGATTCTGCTGAGATCACCTTGGCTTTTGAAAGTCAAATGGAATTCACTTGAACCTTTATTCCTCTGGCAGTGAGGTACATTTACCTGAAAGTTTCTGTGGGGGACTTTTAGGTAAATGTGGTGGTGAGAGGCGCTGTTTCCTTTCATTAGCTCTGTTTCTCTGCCTCTACTGAGTACATTCAGTTTATTGGGATTATTTTAGCCTGGGCACTGGGTATGTTTCTCTTTTCCTTATTACATTATTTCGTTCTAGAAACCACCTGGTGTGTTCCTACTCTCAAGAATAGTATCTGCACAGGGTTGAGAGGGGCCTGACTTTCATTGAAGGCTCCAAGTTACAGGAGTAATTTACATTACAACATTGCAAGTCATTTAAATCAAATAAAAATATCTGAATTTAAAAAGTCCTTAGAGGAGATTATTACAGGAATTTCTCATTGCTGTTCTCCCCTCCCCAAACTCTTCTACTGACTGCTTTAGTTTTGGGGCTTACAACCCATTTCAGTTAACAGATAGACAGTTCTGTTGCTGTTAGTTTTTCTGCCTTTGGGACTTACCTTCCATATGCAATCCATATGCAAAGAATCCAATCAGGGTCTTCTGTAAGACCCTGCAATCTTCTATAAGACTGGAATCTGCTGATGCTGGCTCTGAAGAATTGGTTGTTAGATATTCAGGAATCTGGGGTGTATTGGGAGCTTCAGATTGGCCATAGTGGGAGTATTTATACCGCAGAAATTGGCAAATGCTACAGATTAGTTGGGTGTGTGTGTGTATGTGTGTGTGTGTGTGTGTGTGTGTGTGTGTGTGTGTGTGCGCGCGCATGCACACATTCTTTGGAGAGCCAGTTTAGCAGCAGACTTCACAAAGCTGACTGTGTGGAGAAACATCCCTTCATCCCATTGGAGTCAGAAATGGCTGCTGTGAATTGTGACATTTTAATCTTCATCACACAGGCAGAAGTAAAACATGTTTATGATGGAAGCTACTGCTGAGCTCAGCTTAACTATCAAGAATGTGCTGGGGTTTGAGATCTGGACATGATCCGGGCTGTTGGTGGTGTGAGGACAAACCAAGCTTAGTTTTCCTTCTAAATCTCCATCTGTGCAGAGATAATGGGATGCTCAGGATGGAGGAGAGGAGAGGATCTTTAAGAAGCCATTTGTGAGCTTAGGGATTTAGCCACGTCCTGTTTCTGTGGGAGAATGAAGCTAAAAGCCAGAAAGGGAGGAACCAGAGAAGATGACGTTGACTAAAGACTAAGGGACCATCCTTATTAGCTGAGTTAGTGAAAATCAGGCACAAAATAGATCAAGATGCAATTTTACAGAGATTTGTCTTGTGAATTGTTCTTTAACAAATGGGGATGGGAAGTCAAGTAGAATGAGGGAGATGATGTAGAGAGCTGATTTGATATGTAACTCTCCATGCTCCCACTTTACTTATTAGTCCACTTGTTTGAGATTTTCTTACTGCACCTCAGATGAGGTTAATGGAGGTCATGTTTTCTTTTTGCTTTGCCCATACTAAATAATTCATTAGTGTTTCCAAATGAGACTTAATTGTGTCATTTCTTTATGATAAATCACTGAGGAGAAAATTGCTTTAATAGAAAACCCAATTAAAACCCACTGCCAGTAGCTGCGGGGCCCATTCAATGGAAGATTAACATGGCTTGGCCTTTGACTCTCACTTAATGAAAGTTAACCGTTGCCCCATCGACTCCAGCATTTGTGAAACCTCAGTATGGGAGTGGAATATAGTCTCGTTATGGAGAGGATGTGGAGAGAAGTGAGTGAGACCATGAACTGGGATACTGGGACTGGATCTAGTGCTTCCAGTGTCTAGGCCAGAGTTTCCTCCTTTTCTGGAAACTGAGAGTTAATCTGGTGTAAACTGGCACAGCAACTCTGAAGGGGTTGATATGATGAATCTGTTGACGCTGAATCTGTACACATGTTATGCCCCAGAAATTTAGATTGCTGATATCTGCACTAGAGAAAGATTCATACGTGGTCAAGGAGACAGGCTGTCTCTAAGCACCCTTCAAACTAATGCCAAGGGAAGGCAGGAAACTGTAGACAGTGAAACCAGGCAGATTCATAACTTACCATCTCTTAGGCTCAGCTTTCTTATCTATAGAATGGGAATAGTAATAATGCATGAAGACTTGTTTTCAGTTTCAGATGAAAGAAATGCCTATAATGCACTTTGCATAATGTCTGATGCACACATTTTCAATAAATAGCAAGTAACAGTTATGGTTCAAAATTAAATTTTAATTTAACAAAAGTACAGTATCCCTGTTAAAAGTGGAAATATTACAGATTGAGAAGCCCAAAGTGCCCCTCAGCCATTTATTCTCCTCAATTTCATTCTTAGTCCTCTACCCCTCCATTGAGAGGTAATTACTGCCATTTTTTGGCGTATCTGTCCTGATCTTTTGCTGTGCATAGACATGGGTTCTTTTCTCCCTAGAGGTAATATATAGTATTCTTCAACTTTTTTTTTCTTCAATTGGTATGTTTTTGAGATCAACCCAGGCTAATAGTTGTAGATAACTTACTATCTTTAACTACTGCAGAGTCCTCTAACATACAATGTGCATTATATTTTTAAAAACCATTTATCTATTGATGAACATTTTAGTTAATCCTAGTTTTTTACTTGCACGAACAATGCTGCAGCAAACAACTTTATAGCTCACTTGTGCGAGAATTTCCTGAGGGAAGCCATCAAGAAGTAGATGCACAGGATCAAAGGGGTGCACATTTTCAGCTGCAACTTGTTCTGTACTGTGACCACCGAACTGGGTGGAATTCCGGTTTACATTTCAGCCCACAGCATCTGAGAGTAGTATTTTCTTTATACTCTTGTCAATTTAAATGTCCAATAATCTTGTGTGTGAAAAAAGAAAAGGTATATCATGTGTGGTTTTAACATGCTAATAATTAGTAAGGCTGACTCTCCTTTTACATGTTTATTGGCCATTTATATTTCCTTTATTGTGAATTGCCTGGAAATACACGTTGCCTGTTTTTCTGCCAGTTTGATGTTTTTTTATTGATACGGGATGCTAATTGTTTGTTCTATATAATGCAAATATTTTCTATTTTTGTTTGTGTTTTAACTCTGCTTGTGGTGTCTTTTGACAAATATAAATTTGAAATTGTGAGGTAGCTAAATTTATTATTTTCTTAAAGATTTTTTTGTGTGTGTTTTGCATCTTGTTTGAGGAGAACTTTTCCTACTCTCAAAGTCATAGATACAGTCTCCAATATTTTGTTATAACACTTTTTAGATGTGCTTTTAATATTTGTCTTTAATGTTTATGGAATCTTTGTATTAACAAATTTTCTTTTGTTTTGAAAGGAAGTCTGTTATTCCCAGTATCACTTACTTACTAATCTGTTCTTTCTTCATAAAGTGTTACCTTTATTGAATATTAAGTTTCTACATAAACATGGATGTGTTTCAGTTTTGGATAATTTTCAAAAAACCTATTTACTCCAACACTGATGCCATATAATGTAGCTTTTACTATATCTTGACACCTAGGAGGGCTGGTCCCAGTTCTGTTCTTTCATAAAATTTTCTTAGCTATTCTTCCCCATTTGCTCTTCCAAATACATTCTAGAATCCATTTGAATGTTCCATGAAGAAACTCATCAGACTTTGACTGAAATTGTATTGACTGCATAGATTTATTATGGGAAAAGTGATGATAAAGGTGGTATTGATAAGGATGACAAGAAATGGATTTTTTACTTCTGCTGGAGTATTTTCTGGAGTTCCAAATGGTATCTGTTGGGACAAGTGAAGATGATGGTGATGATAATGAGCTCTCTTCCCTGTTTACTATTTCTCCCTTTTCTTGGATTAAGTCTCCTTAGAACACAACATTGATGAGCTCTGAAGAAACTTGATTAAGGCATTTAAACATCGCTTAAAAGCAGGGTGATGGCGTGTTACCTACTGTGCTCATAATGACATTTGGGTCACTCATACACTTCCTGAGGATTATCTGCAGCTCTGGAACCCCGGCTTCATTTCCAGATCTCACACTGACTGTCAGGCAGTGAGACCATTACATTTGGAAGGGGTCCCATATGTGGGACCCCTTATAGGATCCCTTCCAAATGTAATGGTTCTCACATGAAAGCAGTTATTCTTCTAGCCCTTGTTGTTTGAGAACACACATAATGAGAAAAAAGGCTACTCTGAATAAAGTCATGCTTAAATGAGTGTTGAATCATTCACAAAAACATGAGCATATATGCATGAGAGGTGTTACTGATTCAACTATAGACAGTACTGAGGGAAAAGATCATGGGTGACCATCAAGCAGGCCATCCAGAGGAAAAGCTTTGTATCTGAGGAATTCAGGAGTAATTAGAGTTCCCTCTTATCTAAAGACAGCATCTAATACCAAGTTTCTTTCCCCCAAATTTATAAGTAGCTAGAATGTTGATACATCTCCAGACTGCATGCATGTAAAAACTCATCGTGCCATCCTTGTTAATATCAAGGCACCAAAATGTTTACAAATGTAATCATTGATCATGACCTACATGGCTAATATGGTCCAAATTACCCTTCAGCTCCCATGTAAAGGTCCATGAACCCTTCTAAGGAAAACCCACTGTGGCGCACTCAGTCCTGTCTTGCTGAGGTGCCCCGCTGCATTCTCCTGCAGCATTCTCTCTGGCAGCATTCTCTCCTGCAGCATGCTCTCCTGCAGCATTCTCTCTTGCAGCATTCTTTCTATGTAGTAAAATGTACCTTTCCAAACCTAATACTGTTGTTGGCAAATTCTTAGTACTCTACGACCCGCAAGCCAACCATTTTCTGATGCCGGGGCTCTGATACCCGCCTGACACTCCTTGATATCGACGAGGATTGGAAAACCTGTGCTGACAGTTAAGGAGCTCGTCTCCCAGGGCTTTCTGCAAGCCTCTCAAATGGACGAAGTTGAAGACAGAGGCCTGGCTCATGTAGTCCCATTTTTTTGTCACATCTTTTTTTTTTTTTTGAGATGTAGGCTCTGTTGCCTGGGTTCAAGCAATTCTCCTGCTTCAGCCTCCCGAGTAGCTGGGATTACAGGAAACTGCCACCGTGCCCAGCTAATTTTTGTATTTTTAGTATAGTCGGGGTTGAACCAACTTGGTCAGGCTGGTCTTGAACTCTTGACCTTGTGATCTGGTCACCTCCGCCTCCCAAAGTGCTGGGATTACAGGCGTGAGCCACCGCACCTGGCTGTCCATTGTTTTACATTCCTGGGAGGTTTTCTGAACTAAAACCTATACTCAAAATTCTCTAAGCCAGTAACTTGTAAAGAGTTCACTTTTCACAAAGTTGTGCCTATTTTCCTTTCTTCTGCATGTGCTGTAAGTACCCAGGGCATTAAGAAAACCATGTTAGCCTTTTAATGAAATGGACTTTTAATGAAAAAGCCTTCACGTGTGCACTGAATTCTGATTAAGCAAAATAAAGATAATAATAGTTCCCACTTCGCAGGGTTATGGTGAAGAACAAATGAGCTAATGCCCAGGAAGCAATCTGTAAACCGTAGAGCATTATACAAATGTTATTTTGCTACTCAGCACTGTAGAAAGTTCTAAATGAAACAGCAGTCTTGGTTCCTGCCCTTGAGACACTTAAAACCAGCTGGAGGCTCAGATCCAGGTGGAACAATTAAAAAGAAATTGCAAGATAACCTGGAAGCGAACTCCTGCAAATGTAAGGAAAATTGTAGTCCTAAGTGCTAATAGATCACTGAAAGTTGCTCTAGCCAGAATCATCACTAGCACCCGGAGCAGGTCCAGCAACCCATTACCCTCCAGCACTGTTGCCTCCAAAGGTAGGGAAGCTTCTCTGTGGCCGTAGAACCCCTGTGCTTCACTGCTGCCCCTTCTCCCCTGCCTTTGAGAAACTCTCTAGGAGAACTTTTCAGATGGAGCCTCCCAGTTACTACGGCTTCCCTCTTTCTAATAGCCCCTTCGCTCCTGTGGCTTTTTCCTCTTCCCACATGGCAGTATTAAATCCATTCTGCTGGCAGCCCTGGGAATTGTGATCTGTGGTACTCAATACTGATGAAAACAATGTTGTGAAGAATGTACAGCAGGCTCTCTGTCCTTGGCTCCAGGTCAGAGCCCTGTGTTTTGATCACTTCATTTATTATGCTGACATTTCGTCTTTTTTTTGGGCTTTCCGGCAAAAACCGGAAAGCCTGCTAGACAAAATTCTAAAAGAGCTGTAACACTATGCTGACATTTTGAAAGAGTGAGCACATATCCCCACTGTTCTTTCATCTAAGACAGTCTGGGGCTGCTGGGAGGTATTCACAGGTAATTAATTTGTCAGGAGAGGAGAGGCAATCTTGCCAAATACAAGAAAAAAATATATTTTTAATCCCACCAAATTCACACCTCATCTGGAAGTTGATTAGTTCTACAGATGACTGTGAATAACATAAAAGGAGAGGGTAGGACAGATAGATCTGCAAATGGATGAGGCTTTTACTGCTGACTTGATGTATGCATACTTTTTGCCTCTTTGAGGGCCATAGTTTCCCCTTGTAAATGAGTCCCTTGTGGCTACTACATCAATCTCCAGGATAAATATTCGTTTGCTTCATGTGGTCAATGTGTGGGTGAGAAGGAAGGGCTTGCTTTCTGTCTTTCTCTCTGGCCTGCCTCCCTCCCTCCCTTCATTCCTTCCTTCTTTCCTTCTTCCCCTTCCCGTCCCCCTTCCCCTTC
Source organism: Saguinus oedipus (assembly GCA_031835075.1). Classification (NCBI taxonomy): domain Eukaryota; kingdom Metazoa; phylum Chordata; class Mammalia; order Primates; family Cebidae; genus Saguinus; species Saguinus oedipus. Next base: position 3,055,533 of record CM063172.1, on the reverse strand, counting down.
CCCTCTCCTTCCTTCTCCTTCTTTCTTTCCTCCCTCCCTCCTTCTTTCTGAGAAATATATGCTTCAGATTCACTCTAAATTAAAGATACCAAGAGTCTGTCATCCTATCTCAAAATTAGGAGTCATAGTCTAACTACAATAGCGAATATTTCAAATGAACTGAGAAGCCCAGGATATGTGGCCACAATAATTACAGATGAGAGAAATCTTTGCAGATGGATTAATTGCTCTCTAGGTGTTTGAATGACTGATGCGATTTGAACATTCCATTCCAGGGTCTGAAATTATTAAGAGTATAGTGTTGGTGAACCCTGTAAGTGAACCTACCTGGTGGGATTTATGTCAGAAAACTGACACACGATAGGCACAGAGTACATTTTGGTTCATTTCACTATTTCTAAGTTGCCATTGGCTTGAAGAGTAAATAATAGTGATTAAATTGTATGTAGTTTCTAATGCTTTGTTTTGGAAGTGGTTTTTGAAAATCAGCGATGCAGAAGGAATGTAATATCTTAGTCACTAGACCTCAGGTATACCTTGGTTAATGAAATAAATGTGCCTGGGAACCTGTGTAAATCTGTATGTTTGTAAATCAAATGATCTTTTACACACTTTGGGAGTGTTTTTCTATTGATGGTATAATGCAGGAAATGGAAATAGAAACGTATTTCTTTGGATTCTTTCCATTTCTTTGGAAATGGAAATAGAAACGTGTTTGGTTAATTCCAATTTTGGCATATTATTCTGGGTTTCCTTAAAGTGAAATGTACTTGGTTATTTAGGTTTGACTAGTTTTAAATGAGAATCTGTTGTGTGCTGGGTATTGGTTATGGTACTTTTACAATATCTGATCTTATACAATTCACTCACCTGTAATCTTGTACCTAAAGGTCATGTGTTTAGCAACTAGCTGTAGGCTCACAGAGTTAGCAAGTGGCACGACCAAGATCTGAATTCAGGTATCCTGTATTGCTCTTTTGCCCAGCCACTTGTTACAGTGCCTGATATTGCTTCCTTTCCGTGTGCACTGAGCATTACTATACTGTAGACTTTGGAGTTAATCTAGATTTGTTTCCCAGCTTTACCACTTACTGGCTGTGTATTTTGGGAAAGTTTCTAAATTTCCTGGAGTATTGGTAAATTTACCTGCAAAATGGGGATAATAACATCTACTTCAGAGAGTATGTGAAAAGATCAGAGAGAGTAAGGATAAAGCTTCTGGTATATAAAAGGCAGTTCTTAATTCTTTGCAACCGTTATTATTATTGTTCTTGCTAGGGATGGTATTACTTACTTAGATTTTTTTTTCCTATTAACCTTGGCAGTGGAAGCTGTAGGGGAGGAACCATATCTTGTGTATCCAGTGAGCTTTCCCTGAGGCAAATAAAGCATGCTGCATGTGGTTTAATGATGCTGTTCCACAAAAATCATAAAAAATGTAATAGATTTTAAGATGCATTAATTGCAACTTTGATTTTTCAGTCACTTTCCTTCTCTCCTCAGAACCAATGAGAGGTTCTCACCCTGTTTGCCGGATTCAAAGGAGAGGGCTTACTGACATTTGCATTATCGAACTGAACTAGATTCAAGTTCTGACTGTGCTACCCTGCATAGGCCATGAGTTCACCTCTTCATATTTCCAGCTCAGAATTTTCTCAAAATAAATGCTCTCTATGGAAAGTCATCCTCTCTTCCAACTCATTTTTGGACCAAATTTCCTATTTCTTGTCTAGATTTAGAGTCCTAATTTTTTTCAAATTTCTCATTCTTGGGCCTTGAACACATTTTTGCTTCTTCTGGAAATAGTACTATCTTTTGTGACCTGTGCTATGGGATATCAGAGAGTCATTCCTAGAGTAAGAGGCACTATTCTTGTTTCAGTGTGCTCGAGTTGCTGTAACAAATTACCACAGACTGGGTGACTTTAAGCGACAAACATTTATTTCTTACAGGTTTGGGCTGTGGAAGTCAGAGATCGCGGTTGGGTTCTGGTGAAGACCTTCTTCTAAGTTGTACATCTCTCCTTGTTTCCTCATTTGGTGAAAAGAGAGAAAAAGGAGTCAAGTTCTCCTATAAGAGCTTATAACTCTTCTTCTAAGTACACTAATCCCATTTATGAAGGCTCTACCTTTACAATCTAATTACCTCCCTAAAGTCTCACCTTCTAGTGGCAAGTCGCTGGTTGTTAGGATTGAGACATAATCAGTTTAGAAGTACACATTCAGCCCACTGCAATGCTCTGTTTCATACCTACCCTCCACACCAGGGTGAAAGCTGAACTACGCACAAACTGCAAGAACTGAGGGCTGAGAGAGGACCTAACCTGGTCGGCTCCTTCCTTCAGGAAGGTCCTTCGGGTGGACTCTATTACGGAATTTTCTTATCATCTCTATCAGTGTTTAATATGGTCTTATACAAAGCAGTTGCTCAATAAGTACTCATTGAATGAACAGACTAACCTTCCCAAACAAGGTGAGGAAAGCTATTGGGTTTAAATAGCTATCAGAGTTCATCTGACCCCACAGCAAAACAAGGCATTGCTCCTTAGGCTGAAACACCCTCTTTCTTCCCTGCCCTCTCTGGTTTTTTGAAATCTTCTCTGCTTGAGTGTTGCTTCCTCTCCAAGCTTTTACCAGTTTTCTCAGGCAGAATTAGTTACATCTTGCTCTCATGCCTCCTTTTCCAAATCACTGAATCAGAGGTCTGCTATAGCTATGGCGATCGTGCATCCCACGTTCTGAGCTTTAGCTATGATTTCTGTTTGGACAGCCTGGTTTGAAGTCCAGACTCTACCAGGTATCAGTATTGTATTTGCAAGTCAGTTCTTTGAATGTTGAATTCTTCATTAATGTAACGGGAATAAAAACACTTAATTCATAAGGTCAGTAGATTTGAACACCACCATCTGTTTTTAACCAAAATCCTCAAAATTAGGAATCATATTTGATTTCTTAAGTGCTAGGCATTTAAGAGAGTCCCGGTAATGTTTTGTGGGGGAAAAAATGGACATAATGGTAGTAATTGCTAACGTTTACATAGTATGTGTCTGGCCCACAGCTAAGTTTTTGACTATATTAACTTTGAATATATTAACTCATTAACCACATAGCAATATAGCTATAATGGTCATCATGGAGTGGAATATTACTTCTTTCCTGAATGTGGAGCTAGAATTATAGGAGCACACTGTGTGTGTGTGTTTGTGCATGTGTGTGTGTATGGAGAGGAGAGATAAATGAAGACTTATTATTTCAGAGGTCTCAGCCCAAGTTGCTAAATAAGGAAAAATTCTTCCTGGAGCCCTTCTAGCAATGCTCTTCTTTTGCATCTCACGTTTTCCTGACACTGCTCCCTGAGCTTGCTTAGCTGTGCTTGCCTTTTCTGAGCACACCTGTGATACGGACCTTTCATTATCCATGCTTGCCTCTTCTGTGTCCCTCCTTTGATGGCCTGTTAGGTAACTGGCTGCTCAACTTAATGAACAAATTAAAGCTGTGGCAGTAATGGCTGGTAATGACATCATTTATACATTTTCCATTCCATATAACACTTGCATTAATATAGATCATCAATGCTTATGTCTAAAACAGGAATAATTTGGGAACATTTTTCAGAGAGACTCTCCATAACTCTTATGGTAAAGGGAACTGAAAGCAGAATTTTTTTTTTGAGTGAGAGCCACAAGAAATAAAATACCTAGGAATACATCTAACTGAGGAGGCGGAAGATCTCTGCAAGGATAACTACAAAACACACTGAAAGAAATCATAGATGGCACAAACAAATGGAAAAACATTCCATGTTCATGGATTAGAAGAATCAATACTGTTAAAATGGCCATACTGCCCAAAGCAATCTGTATATTCAACACAATTCCATCAAACCACCAATGTCATTTTTCACAGAATTAAAAAATACTATTCTCAAATTCGTGTAGAACCAAAATAGTGCCCAAATAACCAAAGAATCCTAAGCAAAAATAACAAAGTCAGAGGTATCACATTACCTGACTTCAAACTATACTACAGGGCTACAGTAACCAAAACAGCATGGTACTGGTACAAAAACAGACATATAGACCAATGGAACAGAGTAGAGAAGCCAAAAATAAAGCTGCATACCTACAGCCATCTGATTTTTGAGAAAGTCAACAAAATTAAATAATAGGGAAAGGAATTCCTCTTTAATAAATAGTGCTGGGACAGCTGGTTAGCTACATGTAAAAGAATGAAACTGGACACCTACCTTTCACCATGTGCAAAAATTAACTCAGCATGGATAAGAGATTTAAATGTAAGACCTTGAACTATAAGAATCCTAGAAGAAACTCTAGAAAACACCATTCTGGATATTGGCCTTGGCAAATAATTTATGACTAAGTCCTCAAAAGCAATGGAAACATAAATGAAAATTGACAAGTGAGACCTAAGTAAACTAAGGAGCTTCTGCACAGTGAAATAAAGTATCATCAGAGTAAACAGATACCTACACAATGAGAGAAAATATTCACAAACTATGCATCTGACGAAGGTGTAATATTGAGAATCTATAATAAGGAACTTAAACAATTGAACAAGCAAAAACCAAACAGTCCCAATAAAATGTAGGCAAAGACATGAACAGACATTTGTCAAAAGAAGACAGACCAGGCACAGTGGCTCATGTCTGTAATCCCAGCACTTTGGGAGGCTGAGGTGGGTGGATCACCTGAGATTAGGAGTTTGAGACCAGCCTGGCTAACATGGTGAAACCCTGTCTCTAGTAAAAATACAAAAAATTAGCTGGATGTGGTGGCAGGTACCTGTAATTCCAAGTACGTATGAGGCTGAGGCGAGAGAATTGCTTGAAACTGGGAGGCAGAGGTTGCAGTGAGCCAAAATCGCACCATTGCACTCCAGTCTGGGTGACAGAGCAAGACTGTGTCTGAAAAAAAAAAAGAACCCAAACAACAACAACAAAGAAGACATACAAGCAGCCAACAAATATGAAAAAGTGCTCAACATCGCTAATTATCAGAGAAATGCAAATCAAAATCACACAACACCATCTCACACTCATCAGAATGTCTACTACTACTATGAAGTCAAAAAATAAGAGGTGCTCGTGAGGCTGTGGAGAAAAAGGAATGCTTATACACTGTTGGTAGAAATGGAAATTAGTTCAGCCACTGTGGAAAGGAGTTTGGAGATTTCTCAGGGAACTTAAAACAGATCTATCATTTGGGCCAGCAGTCCTATTACTGGGTATATGCCCAAAAGAAAATGAATTATTCTACCAAAATGACTCATGTGTTCATCACAGCACTATTGACAACATCAAAGACATGGAATCAACCCAGAGGCTCATCAGTGGTGGATTGGATTAAAAACAATGTAGTACATACACACCATGGAATACTATGCAGCCATAAAAAAGAACAAAATCATGTCCTTTGCAGCAACATAGATGTAGCTGGAGGCCATTATTCTAAGTGAAATTAATGCAGGAACAGAAAACCAAATACTGCATGTTCTCACTTATTATTATTATTTTGAGACATAGTCTTGCTCTGTCACCCTGTGTGGGAGTGCAGTGGTGCTCTTTCAGCTCACTGTAACCTCTGCCTCTAGGGTTCAAGTGATCCTCCCACCTCAGCCTCCCAAGTAGCCAGGACTACAGGCATGTGCCACCATGCCCATCTAATTTTTGTATTTTTAGTACAGACGGGGTTTCACCATGTTGCCCAGGCTAGTCTCGAACTCCTGACCTCAAGTGATGCTCCACACTCTCAAGGTGTTAGGATTACAGGTGTGAGTCACTGCACACAGCCCTCACATGTTCTCACTTATAAGTAGAAGCTAAGCATTGGCTACATGTGCACATAAATATGGAAACAATAGACATTGGCAACATTAGAGGCAGGAGAGAGGAAGGGGTGCAAGGACTGAAAAAGTACCTACTGTTTCCTGTGCTTACCATCTGGATGACGAGATCATTCATACCCTAAACTTCAGCATCATGCAATATACCCATGTAACAAACATGCACATGTAATTCCTGAATCTAAAATAAAAATGAATATTATGTATATGAAAAGAAAAGCTACATGCTGTCTGGAGAACTGAGTTCTCAGTATACTTCTTACTACAACTTTGCACAGGTTGCCTTTTTGTCTTTCCATTTTATGAATCTGTAAAATCAAGAATTTAACATTTAAAGACCCTTCATTTTTCAAATTTATTATTCTAAGTCATTAATTTATACTTTGCAAAACTGTAAAAAAAATTTTTTAAAGTGCTTCTTATAAAAAAAATCTTGCAATGATTGACAATAGAATGCATATTCTAGGGTGTAAGAGACAGTTTCTACATAGAGCAGGTGACTAGGGTGTTACCATCCCTTACACCCCAGGAAACTCTGCAATGTGCAAACAGTGACTCATCTTTCATAAAAGTACTTGTCTAAAGCATATGAACCACTTCAGACTGTCTGCCTTAATGTTTGTTACTCATATTTCAACATTTCCAGTGTGCTCTGATGCTGATGTTTTCTTCAACTCCCCAGAAATTGTCGAAAGAGGATTTTATGAAAGTGTGGCATAACATCACCTCATGATCACAAGACCTTTCCCAATTCTAGACAGCAATTTGTAAAGTAATATATGTCTTGCTAGTAATGAAGTAGGGTGTTTCTTTATTCCTCTCTTTTTCTTTTCTTCCTTTTCATTTTTCTCATATACTACCCTAATTTCTCCCCTCTTCTGAGGCACTAGCGTGAATTGAGAACTTTTACAATGTAGAGCTAAATTCCTTGCCCTTAGTTTGAGAGCACTGAAAGATGAATGCTTTTTTTTTTTTTTTTTTTTTGAGACAGCCTCACTCTTTCACACAGACTGGGGTGCAGTGGCACAATCTCAGCTCATTGCAACCTCCCAGATTCGAGCGATCCTCTTGCCTCAGCCTCCCGAGTATCAGGATTGCAGGCATGCGCCACCATGCCCTGCTAACTGTTCTATTTTTAGTAGAGATGGGGTTTCACGATGTTGGCCAGACTGGTCTCAAATTCCTAGACTCAAGTAATCTGCCCTCCTTGGCCTCCACACCTTTCTTTTTTTTGAGATGGAGTTTCACTTCTGTTGCCCAGGCTGGTGTGCAATGGTGCCATCTCGGCTCACTGCAACCTCCGCCTCCTGGATTCAAGTGATTCTCCTGCCTCCTCAGCCTTCCAAGTAGCTGGGATTACAGGCATGCAACACCACGCCCAGCTAATTCTGTATTTTTAGTAGAGACGGGGTTTCTTCACGGGTCAGATTGGTCTCGAAGCTCTAGACCTCAGTTGATCAGCCTGCCTTGGCCTCCCAAAGTGCTGGGATTGCAAGTGTGAGCCACCACACTCCGCCCCAACGTTTCTTTTTCTAAAACACCTACAAACTAAATTATTTTATGTGTATCTCTTATACGTTGTCTGTGAATCCATCCTTAAATTTTCTGAAAGTTAGAGCAATTACATCGCAAAAATACTCAATTCAGTTTTACGGGATAACAATAAGTATTTTTTGGAGGATGTAGATGTGTTTGATCAGTCTAGTTGGTTGAGGTCTAATTTGGCAGATCCAGTGGGGGAACCCAGGTATTCAAATATCCTAATCAAGGAATTGTTAGTGAGGACAATGCTTGTGTTCACTTTCTAGGGCTGCCGTAAGCAGGTATCACAAGGATTAGGGAGTGGCTTATGACAGAAACCTATTCTCTCACAACTCTGGAGACCAGATGGCTGAAATCAAAATGTTGGTAGGATGGTTCCTTCTGGACACTCTGAGGGAGAAACCATCCTGTGCTTCTCTCCTAGCTTCTGGTGGTTGCTGGCAATCCTCAGTGCTCCTTGGCTTGTGCATACATCACTGAAATCTCTGCCTCTATATTTTTTCTCAGTAAACTGTTAGTATTTATTTATTATCTTTTTTTCTGAGTAATGCAGCAGCACCACCTGAGGTTGAAAATGAAATAGTTACCATGTACAGTGCATTAATTCAGTCTAAGGAGTCAATAGTAATGTGTCAATATTGACTCATCAGTTGTAACAAATGTACCACACTAATGCAAGATGTTAATAATAGGGTAATTGTGTGTGTGGAGGGGAAGGGGAAGGAGAACTCTCTGTACTTCATGCTCAGTTTTTCTGTAATCCTAAAAGTGCACTAAAAAATATAAATTCTAGTAATTTAAAAAAGAACAATGTTTCCTATTTCTCAATTTGTTTATTAGGCAATAGTTTCACTGATGTTATTTATTTATTTATTACATCACTTTCTTACCTCCTCCATGTCCTGAATCTCTTCCTTTCTCTTATGAAGACACCAGCCCTTGGATTTAAGGCTACCCTAATCCAGTATGACCTCATCTTAGCTAACTACATCTATAAAGAGCCTATTTCCAAAGACCACTGTCTGAGGTTCTGTAGGAGGAGTTGAGCCTCAGGGATGTGATGCTGTTCCACCCAGTACAGTGCAAAATTAGAAGGGGTATATAAGAAGGAAGGGATGGCTGCCTACAGCTGGAACAACTCTTGTTGAATCTGGAGAATAAAACCTGCTTTAAGGTGTGATAATCTGAATATATATAACAAGTAAATTTTAGAGTACTTTGCATATTCCTAATGTATTTTGTATACCATTAGTTACTAAACTACTGTGACAGGTCAAAAGAAGTAATGGTGAGGATGTGAACAAGAGAGGTAGAAAAGCTCTGAATCAGTGTGGCATTTAGGCACAAAGCTTGGATGACTGAGCAGCCAGCTGTTGGGGGCAGTAGCTGATGTGTATTTGTGTTGACTCTCCCCTGTTTTACCCTCTTGCTCCTGGAATTCCACTCTCTCAATTTCTTGCACATATGTTTTTGTTCTTGGCTCTGCTTTCTGCAGAATTGAGGCTAAGTCAGAGCTATTTGAAGGAATAGCTTTCTGGTTTTGCTTGAGAATTGTGTGCTCCTGGAAAATGAGCTTGAGTTTAAAGCTTATGGTCTGGGGCTGGTTGACTGAAGTTGTTCAAATGAGGCCAAGCTAGTGAACGCAGACCCAAGGTAATCCAGTTAGCCTCATTTCATTCCATGATTTGGTTTCCAAGCAGCCGTGCTGAGGATAGGTATCATCTCTATACCAAGGATTAGGGAAGAGCCTTCACTCACTATTGCTTGAGAGAGGCTTCTGTTTCCACCTCTCCTGCTCCATAACATGACTTTTACCCCAATCTTTATTGCAAATGTGTTCTTAATTCCACTCTTGTTCTCCCCCCAAATATCTTTAGCTTATATCTCTGAAAAGTCTTTTATTTATTTATTTTTTAATTTATTTGGGAGACAGAGTCTCGCTGCAATGCAGTGGTGCCATCTTGGCTCACTGCACCCTCCGCCTCCCAGACTCAGGAGATTCTCATGCCTCTGCCTCCCCAGTTTCTGGGATTACAGGCACATGCCACCACTGCCCAGCTAATTTTTGTATTTTTTTGTAGAGATGGGGTTTCATCATGTTGCCCAGGCTGGTCTCAAACTCTGGAGCTCAAATAATCTGCCCACCTTGGCCTCCCAAAGTGGTGGGATTACAGGCATGAGCCACTGCACCTGGCCCTGAATAGTCTTTTAAAATTGGCCTATCTTCCCTCTCCACTGTCTTTGTCCCAGTCCACAATCCCAACATTTTCCTCCCAGACCATTGTGACAGTGTTGTGTCTGGCCTGTATCATCTCCATTCTCTTCCCTTCCGCTGCATCACTTACGCCTACTTTTTCATTTTCTTTTCTTTTTTCTTTTTTTTTTTTTTTGCCAATCAATGAGAGCTTGTAAGGTTGCTGAGGTTGGTTGGCCTTGAACTCTTGGCCTTGCCTTTGCAAGCGCCACGACATCCGGCCGGAGCCACTTTGGGCCCACACCTACTTTTTCTTATCATCTCTGTTCTCTTCCATCTTAATACCTTTCTCTACATCTTTAATTTTTGAAATGGTCATTCAAAAATGAAAATCTGTGTCACTATCCTGTCTTAAAAGTGCAGGAAAACAAAACGCTATTGGTTCCCATTGCCTATAATATCAACTCCAAACTCCTAGGTTTATTTTACAGTATTTCATACTAGGTTTTACAGTATATTCTCTGCATATCTTTCCAATACCATGCCCCTGACTCCATAGTATACATGATGCCAAACTTCCTTTTTTGCTCAAACGTGCTAAACCTTTTTCTATTATACTCACCCTTCTGTCTGCCCACAATGCCTTTCCTCTTTTTTTTTAAAAATTTATTTATCTTTGAGATGTGACGTACATGTCACTGCTTCCGTGAAAAGCCTTCCAAGCCGTTTTCAGGCAGATGTAGTTGCCATGTTTTGTGTGCTAGTAGAACCTTCTACCACCTCCTATGATTTTGTTAAATGTATTATTCTATTGAATATCTCCAGCTTCTCCATGAGTCTCTTATATTAGACTATGAGCTTCTCAGGGCTGGGACCCATGTTTTAGTCATTATTCTATCCCAAGCAGTTACCCCATTTAGATGCTAAGAAAATGTATTTTGGAAGACTGGAAGGATGAAGAAATTTGTCATATCTCCTGAAAAACAAAACAAAAGTGTTGAATCGCTAGCATTGCTTTGCACCCTACATGAAGGCAAGTTGAGGTTTGGAATCTAACATTGTGTTTTGTAGAGTCCATACCTGCTAGTACAAGATGGACGATTGGATTAAGTCATTCACATCTTGTTAGGCTAAAATCCACTGAACTGCTGGCCAGATCCAGAAAAAAGATGACCCTTCACAGGTTAACTAGAGTAATATTCTACATCTCTTTCTACTTACTTCTAGATAGCCGTACCTGCTAAATGATTGACTCCATGGCTTAGTAGCATCATATATTTCCCGTACAGCTCGGAGTTTGCAGTTCACAATTATCTAGTCTGGACTCCACTGAGAAGTGATAATTAGGTGCTAAATGTTACCTGGATTACAGCAGGAATTGCTCCCACCAGTCACTTAGCACCTCATCAGGGGTTGGACCTTGAATGTTGTTTTTTAACTCCTCCTGTGCAGTTGCCTCTTCCTCGCCTTCCTTCAACGGTCTGTGTTTTGTCTTTCTGTCCAATTTTGGGACACCACATCTGTTCCCCTCCTTAATAGAATCAGTATTTATAGCACACAAGCAGAAATCTATGACTCTCATAAGAGGGTGAATAGAGTCAAGAGGCCAAGGGTGTCTCTAAATTTTTCCCAGAAGAGAGAGAATATACTGTAATAATAATGGGAATCATATCTTGCTAACTAGATACTTTGTAAGTGGTGTACAAGGATTATTTGGTTCATGATGTGTTATGAAGTATTATCCACAAGCTAGTGATGTGAAACATAGGCAGATTCCAGATCGTGGGTAGTCTGAATGGATTCACAGCCCGTGTTCTTCATCACTGTGCTGTGCTGTGCTGTGCTGTGCTGTGCTGTGCTGTGCTGTACTGTGCTGTGCTGTGCTGGGGCCTCTCACTCACTGTAGCCTGGGTACTTCCTCATCCTTATTTGGCACTGAGAATAAAAGTGTTATCATCATTCTATTGACCCCATTCAGAGCTTTAGGAATGATGGGATTAAGTCCTCCCTGCAGGAGGACAAACTTGGAGTGTCTCATGGATTTGGGAAGGAGTGTTTCCATGAAGCCAACTGGGAAATTTACCAGACAAAAGGCCACTACTGGGAATTCTAAGGATATAAGAATGTAGTGCCCTTTCCGTTCCCTTTGCAAATCCCAAAATGCAAGTTTCAGCAAGGAGCTGCAGATAGATGGGGATAAGTCCTGTGGAATGTGAGCTGATTTTATAGAGGATTGCAAGATTACAGACAAGGAGGTTTGAGGGTGTCAATTCAAATATCGTATTTGTTCATCAGTGTCTCGGATTACTGTGTCATCGTCAAAGGCTATGAAATTTTATTTCTATTTCATTAAACCACAGAATTTTAATACATTGCTCGTATTAAAAATTTAATACGATTACAAATTTCTTTCTTTTTTCTTTTTTTTTTTTGAGAGGGAGTCTCACTCTGTCACCCATGCTGGAGTGTAGTGGTGCGATCTTGGCTAACTGCAACTTCCACCTCCCAGGTTCAAGTGATTCTCCTGTCTCAGCCTCCCAAATAGCTGGATTACAGGCACTCGCCACCATGCCCAGCTAAATTTTGTGTTTTTAGTAGAGACGGGGTTTTACCATGTTGGCCAGGCTGGTCTCGAACACCTGATTTCAGGTTATCTACCCGCCTTGGCCTCCTGAAGTGCTGGGATTACAGGCATGAGATATTGTGCCTGGCTCAGTTTTCTTTTCTAATAGTGCTTTAAAAAATTCTACTTGTTGAGAGGCTTGGAGGACACCAACATGAACAAGTTGAAATCATCGCAGAAGGATAAAGTTCATCAGTTTATGATCTTCACACAGTCTAGTGAAAAAACAGCAGTAAGTTGTCTCTCTCAAAATGACTGGAAGTTAGATGTCATAACAGATAATTTTTTCCAAAATCCTGAACTTTATATACAAGAGAGTGTAAAAGGATCATTGGACAGGAAGAAGTTAGAACAACTGTACAATAGATACAAAGATCCTCAAGATGAGAATAAAATTGGAATAGATGGTATACAGCAGTTCTGTGATGACCTGGCACTCGATCCAGCCAGCATTAGTGTGTTGATTATTGCATGGAAGTTCAGAGCAGCCACACAGTGTGAGTTCTCCAAACAGGAGTTCATGGACGGCATGACAGAATTAGGATGTGACAGCATAGAAAAACTAAAGGCCCAGATACCCAAGATGGAACAAGAACTGAAAGAACCAGCACGATTTAAGGATTTTTACCATTTTACTTTTAATTTTGCAAAGAATTCAGGACAAAAAGGATTAGATCTAGAAATGACCATTGCCTACTAGAACTTAGTGCTTAATGGAAGATTTAAATTCTTGGACTTATGGAATAAATTTTTGTTGGAGCATCATAAACAATCAATACCAAAAGGCACTTGGAACCTTCTTTTAGACTTCAGTACAATGATTGCAGACGACATGTCGAATTACGATGAAGAAGGAGCATGGCCTGTTCTTATTGATGACTTTGTGGAATTTGCACACCCTCAAATTGCTGGGACAAAAAGTACAACAGTGTAGCACTAAAGGAACCTTCTAGAATGTACATAGTCTGTACAATAAATACAACAGAAAATTGCACAGTCAATTTCTGCTGGCTGGGCTGAACTGAAGATCAATCCTCACAATTCAGACAGAGGGTTGAGACAAAACTTTAAGGATACATCTTGGACCATATCGTATTTCATTCTTCTAATGGTGGCTTGGGCTTGTCTTCTAGTCTGGCCGCTCTCAACATTTATAATTCCAACATTGTGATTTCATCTTCTATCTGTGGACCATCCTAGTTTATTCTCCCATAAGTCGTAGAAGCTTTATGGTGATTATTTTGAGGTTTTCATTCTCGCATAAAGCACAATGCTGTCTTCATCAGAAAACAGTTGGCATAAGAATTAAACATATGAACATCACACACAAAAAAATTCTACTTGTTGCAACAAATGTAACTATTTGCCTAAACAATTGTTTCATAGATAAAAAATTTTCATTGATTTTGGCTTTCAATTGTGTATATTTTTGGGGGCTGGTGAGAAAAGCTCTACGTGACTCAAAGAATTTTCCAATTTTTTCCATCATAAATCTAGCAGTTCTTAAGGAAATTTTTGGTTTCCAACTTATATTTTGTTCTGAAATTTGTCTACCAACATTTATTATATCAATAAAATGGACATTATAATTGCAACCTTCTTTTTGAACAAAACTTATTCTAAATATATATGATGGCCAAGTTGTTTGGCTGTTTTTCTTTTCCAAAATATCGCCCAGCGATTGTGCTTTCAAAAATGTAATTTAGCCCCTACTGACTTACTTGCCATTGAAGGCATCTTGTGGTACAATTTGTTATTCTGAGGTTTCCTCTAGGTGGTTGTTTTACACTTCTTCTTCAGCATGTATTTTCTTAGTGTTAACTATATATCTGGCTTGATCTTGGTACAAACTCACTTAGCATTTTAATCTGAATCTCACTTAATCCTTGTCACTCAGCTGATATAGACTGCACATTTACAATGCCAGTTTAATCATTCTGGAAACATTTGGTCATGAATAAAAGAACACGGCAGCTGTTCCGACTTGCAGGCAGGATGCAACCCTTCTTTACAGAGCCATTTCAGGGGCTACTGTAAATTTGCATTGACCTTGATTTCTTGCTTATGAGAGAGACGATTATAAGGTAGGTTGAATTTATATTTTAAGCTGTTGCATCTCCCAAGCTTAGCAAACATTTTATTAAAATATTACATGTCTGCTGAACGTCAGTAGCCAACCTCAGGAGAATTGATAATGTTTCTTGGGGCCTTTAGGGTCATTTTTATCTTGTCCCACTTTTTTCATCTGTAAGAAGAAGCAATTTACTGAGTATTTGAGAAACACAGTGGCAGGGATCGGGGGACATGCAAATTTGAGCAATGTTTTTTCTCTGATACAGACTTATTTGCTGTTGAGACCATTGCAAATGGACCCTGCTAATGCTATCTTTTCTGTGGTTTGGTGGTGAATAATTAGACCAAGTAAGTTACACAGTAGTCACTAGGCTTCTTCTAACCCCCTCATATCTTTGTGTAGAAGCCTTCTTCTTCTTTCCCAGGGTTGACATTGCCGTTGACTTTGCTGATTCTTCGCAGCTCCCTGCACGAGTGTCTAAGTACCTCAAAGAACGCTCTGGGAATCTGAGTGTATTACCCTGTGTATCCATCAAGATGGGCTAAGTTAAGGGACAAAAGAGCCCTACAATCTCAGTGGCTTAAAATCACCAGGGTTGATTTCTTGCTCACAGAACGTTTTGATTACAAGTTGTCTGGGCGTCCTGTCTTTTGACTGCCAAGGCAGAAGAAAGAGAATGTGGCAAATGGAGCACTGGCCTTTAAAACTTGCTCAGCGGTGACATGATCATTTCTTCTTCATTTCATGGAATAAAACAAGTTTTAGTTCAACTTTATCTGAGTCTGTAAGGAGAACCCAAAATATTTGGTGAACAGCTCTAATGACTACCACACCCCTGGGGTACACAATTCCTGTAGAGACTACAAGGTACAGTCTGCTTGCTATAATGCTTTCTCATTCACATTCCATGTGCAGCTCAATAAATCTTTATCTAGGACTGATTGGTTACATGGTTTTTAGGGTCCAGTGTAAAATAAAAATGCATGGCCTCTTGTTCAAAAATTATTAAGAGTTTCAAGGGAGTGACATCAGAGAATGAGACCAAGCATGGGGCCCTTCTAAGTGTGGAACCCTGTGTAACTACACAGGTCATATGGCCATAAAACTGGCCCTGCGTACATCCCAGGGAGGGAGGAGGAAGACAGGTGCTCCAGGAGAAGCATCTGAGCATCGTAAATTAAAGGTATGTGTTTTCCCAGAGAGGCCACATAGAGCAAAGCAGATTGTCTGCCTGTCCCACAGGAGGTACTGTCAGGATGAGTAAAACAACGAGAGGGTGAGGATTTTTCCTTTGCAAATCCCTGCAGGGAGGTGACCTCTAAATTCAAGGTATCATCATTTTCCCAACAGTGGTTTAATGACATTAATTACACTCCTGTGACTGAACTGCCTCACTCTTACACTTTTCTTAGAGGATGAAGGTTGAGGACACCCATCCCTGCCCAGACTTTCTCTAAGGAAGGAAACATGATAGCCTGCCAATAAAGCATCAGGAACTGTTGGGGAAAATAGCAGAGGTGAAAGGACTTACAGATGCCTACATAAATTGGTCGTGAGCAACATATAAACAAGGAACAACAAACTGCGGAAGGCCTCCCCATGCCTCATGTTCCGCACAGAGTGACCTCGTCTCTGTTACCATAAACATTGTGCTTAAGGACATAAAACCCCTTCGTAGCACTATGACATAGCCAGACTTGTAGGTTCCTTGTAAGGCCCATGTTCCATCAGCTGTTCGCAGATGATAACTTAAAGACAACCACATGTTCTTGTTTTATGAAACTCCCAAACTGCCACCGTTATCAGTCCTTAGGATGACACACCAGTTCTGGCTCACCGATTCACTTTCAGCTCACTGATTCAGTTGGCCATCACGCCACCCCTACCCTAAAGATCAAAGTGATTGTAACCAATAAATAATGAAGATGATCAGAGCTGAGGGCCTTCACTGTCACCTCCAGAGTGATGAAGTGATGGTCCCCTGGTCCCATTTTTCTCTCTGAATCTGTTTTTCTGTCATTCCTTTGTCGCCACCGAACTTGGGGTAGCAACGGATGATGCAGGGCTCGCTCCCTGCAAGGAACGAGATCCATATGCCTGTGTTCATGTTGGCAAAGTTAAGTCAGAAGAACAGGTTTATTCAGAAGGCGGGCAAGAGGACTTGTTGACTAGAACTTCTTGTTAACATGAACCCCAGTCCACTGTGTTCCTCTTTAAAATAAAGGACCCTGGACAGTCTGCCTGGCTTGTATAGAATCTTTAGGATTCAGAAATATCGTTTTGATTGTTTTAAAATGTAAGAAGGCAGATTGCCCATTGAGGTTTTTCTTTTTTTTTTTTGATTAAACTCTTTAGGTAGTCATATGTTTATGTAAAGGTCATGAGAGACAACATCTTTTTATAGCCCTAAGAACTACAGTAGCACCTGCCTTTTTTTATGATTCCTTCCCTTGGAAAGGGAAAAGGTTTTGGAATAATGTAAAGAAAGACCCAGGTCATTCTGTCTAGAAATGACTTGGATATTTTTGCTGTTTTCAGGCAGGAAGAAAGAGCCGCACAGGAAATCGGCAATACTCTGAGTTGTTAAAACTGAGTTGGAGGGTTGGAAAAACATCGCTAGACAGAGTCATTTGCATTGGTGGTATTTTGGATTTCACAAGTGAGTCATCTGCATCCTCCACCCAGTGAGTCAGCCATGCCCCTGACTAGCACGGAGCATCTGTATTTTGATTAAATGTGGAGACTGCATGACACCTGTCCTAGTAGATTGCAAACTTGCCATTTATATCACTTACAGTGACAATTCATTGAATTTTGGTGAGTGGATTATCAACTACTTAGAGTTCCTTTAACTGGCTGTGAAAGTCACAGAGAAATTGGGGGAGAAATGTACTTTCTGGGAAGTGGTTAACTGTGATGCAGCACTTACTTGCAATAGGCAGAATGTTCGTGAAAACAAAGAAGTAAACCTTGTTTGCTTGATTGTTTATGGATGCAGATTGACTCAGGTGAGAAAAGGCTGGACACTGGGTTAATTCCGAGGTCTTTTACATTTCCGTCTCAAACATATGCCTTGCATCCAGCAGCTGGGCATGGGAATGGAGGCTTGAAGGTTATGGGGCTGCTGATGGAAGCAGAAGCTATGAAGTCATGTGTAGCACATCATGGGATTTTAATCTTAGGTGTGAATTAATCAAAACAAAGGTAAAGAAAAACCATACAGTGTTGAAATCCCACATGGGTCAGTTTAACACCTGTGTATTTTATTGCCACAACTAGAAGACTTGACTTTTGATTACAGAACAGGGAAGAGGGGAGATAGCTCAATTGAAAGCAATCTCAGGAATTAAGGAAAAATTCAAATCAAATCTCTCTACTGTTTGCTGATGGCATTTGTATTCATCTTAATTTTTCACTCTAGGAGAGAAGACTGTTAGATGGAAAGGTTAAAAAGGGATTAAGTATAAATTAGGCCTGTGAAAAGTTGGAAATTCTGTTAGATTCTTAGGGTGTGTGTGTGTGTGTGTGTGTGTGTGTGTGTGTGTGTGTCTGTGTGTGTGTGTCTGTGTGTGTGTGTGTATCTGAGCAAATGATGGCTAATTTGCTTTGGCTGTTTGGGAATATTCCTTTTTTGGCAGTTTCCAAAAGTGAGCAGAAGTAGCTATTCTTATATTAGATAAAACAGACTTTAAAGCAACAACAGTTTAAAAAAGGCAAAGGTGGTGATTATATAATAATAAACAGATTAATCCAACAAGAAGATGTTACAATCCTAAATATTTTCCCCTAACTCTGGAGCTCTCAGATTCATAAAGCAATTACTACTAGACCTAAGGAAAGAGATATAAACAGCAACACAATAATAGTGGGGGACTTCAGCACTCCACTGAAAGTACTTGACAGATCACCGAGGCAGAAAGTCAACAAAGAAGCACTTGACTTAAACTATACACTAGAGCAAATGGACCTAATAGCTATTTATAGAACATTCTACCTAGGAACTTCATCGGCACATGGAACATTCTTCAGAGGGACCATGTGGTTAAGTCACAAAACAAGTCTCAATGAATTAAAAAAAAAATTGAAATAATATTAAATATCTTCTTAGACAACAGTGGATTAAAACTAGAAATCAACTCCAAAAGGACCCTCAAAGCTATATTAATATATGGAAATTCAATAATCTGTTCCTGAATGATTTTTGGGTTGTCAATGAAATCAAGATGAAAATTGAAAAATTATTCAAAATGAGTAATAATGGCACAAATTATCAAAATCTCAGATACAGCAAAAGCAGTGCTAAGAGGAAAGTTTATAGTACTAAATGCCTGTATCAAAAAGTCTGAAATATTGCAAATTGACAACCTAACATTACAACTCAACGAGCTAGAGAAATAAAACAAACGAAGCCTAAAGTTAGCAAAAGAAAGAAATAACAAACCTCAGATTAGAACTAAATGAAATTAAAACAAACAAAAAACTATACAAAAGATCAATGAAACAAAATACTGACTCTTTGAAAAGATAAACCAAATCAACAGACTGTTAAACAGATTAACCAAGAAAAGAAGAAAAGATTCAAATAACCTCAATTAGAAATGAAAATGGAGACATTACAACCAAACCACAGAAATACAAAAGATAATTTGAGACTACTGTGAACAATTCTGTGCACACAAACTAGAAAATCTAGAGGAAATGGATAAATTCCTGGAAACATAAAGCCCTCCTGGCTTGAATCAAGATGAAATAGAAATCTTGAATAGATCAATAACAAGCAGTGAGACTGTAGTAAAAAATCCAGTGTATAGCACTGCTGATGATCTATAATAAAAAAATTGGCAAACAACAACAATAAAATCCCAGGGCCAGATGGATTATCAGTGGATTCTACCAGACATTCAAATTAGAATTGGTACTAATCCTATTGAAACTATTCCAAAAGATTGAGAAAGAAGGAATACTCTATAACTCATTCTATAAAGCCAGTATCACTCTGAAACCAGGAAAAAAAATAAAAAAGAAAATTACAGACCAATATCCCTGATGAACATAGATGCAAAAATCTTCAACAAAATACTAGCAAAACAAATCCAATAGCCCCTCAAAAGCCTAATTCACCATGATCAAGTGAGTTTCATCCTAGGGATACAGGGATGGTTTAACATATGTAAATCAATAAATGTGATACATCACATAAACAGAATAGTAACCCAAAACCATATGATCATCTCAGTACACACTGGAAAAGCATTCAGTAAAATCCAGCATCTCTGTATAATGAAAACCCTCAACAAATAAGGCATAGAAGGAACATACCACAAAATAATAAAAGCCATCTATGACAAACCCATGGCCAACATCTACTAAATGGGGAAAGTTTGAGAACATTCCCTCTAAGAACTGGAACAAGTCAAGGATGTCCTCTTTTATCACACCTGTTCAATATAGCACTGGGAGTCTCAAGCAGGGCAATCAGATAAAAGAAAGAAATAAAGGGTATCCACATTGGAAAATAGCAAGTCGAATTATCTTTGTTTGCTAATGATATGATTGTATACCTGGAAAACCCTAAAGATTCTTCCAAAGGACTCCTAGATTTGACAAATGAATTCAGTAAAGTCTCAGGTTACAAAATCAATGCACACAAATCAGCAGCACCGCTATACACCAAAAATGAGCAAGCTGAGAATGAAATCAACACCTCAATCCCATTTACAATCGCCACAAAAAAATAAAATACCTAGGAATGTGCTTAACCAAGGAGGTGAGAGATCTCTACAAGGAGAATTACAAAACATTGCTGAAAGAAATCACAGATGACACAAACAAATGGAAATACATCCCATGTTCATGGATTGGAAGAATCAATATCATGAAAATCAGTATAACTGCCCAAAGCAATTTATAGATTCAATGCAATTCCTATAAAAATACCAACATCATTTTTCACAGAATTAGAAGGAAAAACAATCATAAAACTCATATTGAACCAAAAAAGATCCTTAATGGCCCAAACAATCCTAAGCAAAAAGAGAGAATCTGGAGACATTACATTGACTTAAAATTATACTGTTAGGTTAGCGCAAACAAAATGGCAAAAACCTCAATTATTTTTGCACCAACCTAATACAAGGCTATAATAACCAAAAGAGCATAGTACTGGTATAAATGTAGATACACAGACCAATGGAACAGAAAATAAAGCCCAGAAATAAAGCCAAATACTTACAGCCAACTGATCTTCAACAAAGCATGCAAAAACATACAGTGGGGAAAAGATGCCCTGTTCAATAAATGGTGTTGGAAAAACTGGACAGCTGCATGTAGGAGAATGAAACTGGATCCCTATATCTCATCGTATATAAAAATCAACTAGACATGGGTCAGAGACTTACATCAAGACCTAAAAATTCCTAGAAGAAAGCCTAGAAAAAACTCTTCTAGACATTGGCCTATGCAAAGAATTTATGACTAAGACCCTAAAAGCAAATAAAACTAAAAATTGACAAATGGCACTGAATTAAACTAATGAGCATCTTCACAGCAAAAAACACTATTAACAGAGTAAACAGACAACCTACAGAATGGGAGAAAATGTTTCCTAATTATGCATCTGACAATATCCAGAATCTACAAGGAGCTCAAATAAATCAGCAAGAAAAAAAAACCAAACAATCCCATTAAAGAGTAGGCAAAGGACAAGAACATACATTTCTCAAAAGAAGATGGCCAACAAACATATGAGAAAATGCTCAAGGTCACTAATCATCAAGGAAAAGCAAATTAAAGCCACAATGAGACACCACCTTATCCCAGCCAGAATGGCCATTATCAAAAAGTAAAAATATAATAGACATTGGTGTGGATGTGGTTAAAAGAGAATGCTGCTGGTGGGAGTGTAAATTAGCACCACCTCTATGGAAAACAGTTTGATGATTTCTCAAAGAACTAAAAGCAGATCTCATTTAATCCAGCAATCCCTCTACTGGGTATCTATCCAAAGGAAAGTAAATAATTTTATCAAAAAGACAGCTGCACACATGTTTATCACAGAACAATTCACAGTTCCAAAGGTATGGAATCAACCTGAGCTACTATCAACCAATGAGTGGATGAAGAAAGTATATATATATATATATATATATATATACTCTGATCCATGTTTAGTTGATTTAGTTGAGACATATATATATATATACACACACACACACACACACACATATTTATATACACACCATGGAATATTTACTCAGCCATAAAAAGAATGAAACAATGTATTTGGCAAAATAATTTGTTTTTAAGGTATCTAGTACATAGGTAAGTAATAGAACGAATATGATTTCACTTTATGCAAACAGAAACATTGATGGAGGAAGTATTACTGAGTGGGGGTTAAAAACATGAGCTTTGTAATCAAATTGGTTAAAATGTTGTTGGAATTCACCTTCTGTGTGACCTTGGAAAGATTATGCAATTCCTCCCCGTTTCAGTTTCTTTCTTTTTTTTTTTTTTTTGCCTGCTGATAAGGTTTTTTTTTTTGCAAGAATTTTTTTTTAATGCTGGCTCTATATGCTCTTTTTTTAAAAATTTTTATTGCATTTTAGGTTTTGGGGTAAATGTGAAGAACATGCAAGATTGTTGCATAGGTACACACATGGCAGTGTGATTTGCTGCCTTCCTCCTCATCACCTATATCTGGCATTTCTCAGTTTCTTAATCTGTAAAATGAGGATTCTACTTTCAGACATTTTTTAAAAAGATTAACCTTGACAACATATAATGTGTGTTTATAATATTGGTTCACTTGCATATTACTAGGGTGTGATGTCAGCCATGATGATAGTGAGAATTCTTGTCTTGATTCATCAGTGGCTCTGTATAGGGCAAGTTTGCTTCTCTTTTCTCTCTCTGATTAGACAATTTTGGTAAAAGACAGGCTGTAGCTTCCACACGTTCTTTAAGACTTCCTTATCAAGATCCCCCTGCATGGTGATGGTTGAGCCCACCCTGTTTTGAGAGTGAGGAATCTACAGTGAATAACAACCCACCAATTATGCTATGTTCTTTACTTTCCAAAATGGCACTATTATTTAGTATCTAGAAATCAGAACTACTAGTATAGTGTTTTCCAAATTTCCAATGATCATCGAAACATGTATTTACTATGTGCCAGAAACTATGGTAAGCCTTGAACAACCCTATTCTGAGTTGAAATGTTTCTCATAACCTCAATGTATGAAACGGAAGCAGAGCTACTCTGGCAGAAACCTGTATGTTTGTTTGGTGGGAGTGGGAAGGCTTTTGTGGTCCAGCCTCTTTGTCTTCCCTCATGACATCCTTAAGGCTCCTCCACTGAGCTCCTGGGCCTGTTAGAGAGCTGCCAGGTGTTGTGGCAGTCAATTAGCACAAGGAATCAATCTGAAAGTAACAGCTAAGCTGTTATTCACTGACTTCAATGATGTTATCATGAGGCCAGAAAGAGAAAGAGGGTGCCAGCTTCCCCAGCTGGGAAAGAGGCAGATGGACCAGCACATACTGGGGAGCGGGTTTGTCTCACTGCTGAGGGAGCCCCAAACAAAGGCTCCTGTCATTTTATGAATGTGAGGCTCTGGGGAAACAGAGGCACCTGAACAGTGTCTCAACCAAGACCCTCCCCTCCCACCCACTATGCCCCACCCTGTTCGTACACATATAGGGAAGTTTTGAAACGAGAGATCCAGGCTGGGCATGCAAAACATGTGTGAGCAGGGCCAGTGGAGGTGGGGTGGGCAGAGCCTTTCGCTGTAACTCCCTCCAGAGACTGAGAAAGAGTCAGATGGATCAGATCTGCTCTTTCCCAGTCTCTGGAGGGGACAGGTGGAGACTGTCACGCATTGGCTCTGCACCAAGTCTGATGTGGGGACCGCAGCTTTCTCCATATGAGGCCTGCCAGGCAGTCTTTGTGATTGCCTGTAGTTGAGCCTGAAAGACCACACATAGGATTCTAGCCTTGAGTCTGACTCCTCAAGATTCTTTGAGTATAGTTTGAAAACTATTGTAATACTTGATAAAATGTGGGATTGCTTTATGAAGGAAAGTTGTAGGCATTTGGCATTAGGGAGAATGGAGTTTAATATATTCTGTGCTAATAAATAGTTTATATTTATACCTAATAGGCATAGTAAACTCACTTTAATATACTGGATGGTTATCTTTTTATTCTTTTTCCTTTTTTTTCTGGACACAATGTCTCACCCTGTCACCCAGGCTGGAGTGCAGTGGTGTGCTTATGGCTCACTGCAGCTTTGACCTCCCAGGCTCAAGCAGTCCTCCCTCCTCAGCCTCCTGAATAGCTGGGACTACAGGCACACACCCCTACACCTGGCTAATTTTTGTATTTTCTATAGAGACAGAGTTTTGCCATGTTGTCCTGGCTGGTCTTGAACTCCTGGGCTCAAGGAGTCTGCCTACCTCCACCTTCCAAAGTGTTGGGATTACAGGTGTGAGCCACCATGCCTGGCTGGTCATACTTTTAAAGGCATGCTGTTTATCATGCTAATGGATATCAAGTTGGCTTTTTAGTTTTCATATTTTTGCCATTGGCCTTACGTTTCTGAACTTTTGTGGCTCTTCTTTGCAGTGAACAAAACAAGAACTGTCAATGCTAGCATAAAACATTATAACTTGAAAACATGAAGTCTTTTGTATATAAGGTGTCAGTCATTGTTCGTAGTCAATTTCATGGCTGCTCAGTGATTAGGAGCAAAGGACCAAATCTTGCCAAATGTAGATGCGTTGTCTCTCAAATCAAATTTGAAATGATGATTTGTAATTATTCAGCATTTACATGGTATTTTTATATGAATAAAATGCATATCAGTTATTTTTATTAGTGATGATCATGTACCTTTTCGAATTACAGTAAATTTCTGTTGGTTAATGAGTGGATTGCTTTTTCTGCATTAAAGAAAAACCAGAAACAACATTAGAGTACAAAATACTGTTTTCTGATTTGTAGGTGTAAGCTTAGATTTAACTTGAGAGCCCTGACTTCAGAATTCTTTTTCTGTTTATTTTTTGAGATAGAGTCTCACTCTGTTGCCCAGACTGGATGGCATGATCTCGGCTCACTGCAACCTCCGCCTCCTGGGTTCAAGCAATTTTCATACCTCAGCCTTCTTAGTAGCCGGGACTATAGGCCCATGCCATGACACGCAGATAATTTTTTATTGCATTTTTAGTAGAGATGGGTTTCCTCATGTTGGCTAGGCTGGTCTTGAACTCCTGACCTTAAGTGATCTACCCACCTTGGCCTCCCAAAGTGCTGAGATAATAGGCGGGAGCCACTGTGTCTGGCCCTGACTTCAGAATTCGTTTGCATATTGCTATGAATGGACTCAAATAAACCTTTGCTGATTTGTTTGCATGTTCAGAAATAAAATTGGCATGTTGGTTAAAACTGGCTTTTGTGACTTTTTTTTTTCAGGACAAGTGAAGTCACAATTGCATATACAACTAGCTCAGACAAGGTTTTTGGAGTCAACGGATGGCAGTCTAAGGAGCCGTGGATAGAATTTTTTGCTAGTGTGCCTTTTAGTCCCTACCCTCTGGGTGTTTTGGTGAAATCATGGCACATTATCGTTATTAATGCGTATTACATTATTTATTATTTTTTTAAAATTTTTTATTTTTTATTGCATTTTAGGTTTTGGGGTACATGTGCAGAACATGCAAGATAGTTGCATAGGTACACACATGGCAGTGTGTTTTGCTGCCTTCCGCCCCTTCACCCACATTTGGCATTTCTCCCCATGCTATCCCTCCCCTGCTCCCCCACCGCTGTCCCTCCTCTATTCCCCACCAATACACCCCAGTGTGTAGTACCCCCTCCCTGTGTCCATGTGTTCTCCTTGTTCATCACCCACCTATGAGTGAGAATATGTGGTATTTCGTTTTCTGTTCTTGTGTCAGTTTGCTGAGAATGATGTTCTCCAGATTCATCCATGTCCTTACAAAGGACACGAACTCATCGTTTTTGATGGCTGCATAATATTCCATGGTGTATATGTGCCACATTTTCCCAGTCCAGTCTATCATCGATGGGCATTTGGGTTGGTTCCAGGTCTTTGCTATTGTAAACAGTGCTGCAATGAACATTTGTGTGCATGTGTCCTTATAGTAGAACGATTTATAGTCCTTTGGATATATACCCAGTAATGGGATTGCTGGGTCAAATGGAATTTCTATTTCTAGGTCCTTGAGGACTCGCCACATTGTCTTCCAAAATGGTTGAACTAATGTACACTCCCACCAGCAGTGTAGAAATGTTCCTATTTCTCCACATCCTCTCTAGCATCTGTTGTCTCCAGATTTTTTAATGATCGCCATTCTAACTGGCATGAGATGGTATCTTAATGTTGTTTTGATTTGTATCTCTCTAATGGCCAGTGATGATGAGCATTTTTTCATGTTTGTCGGCCTCATGTATGTCTTCTTTTGTAACATTATTAATACATAATACACTATTAATACATATTAATAATGATAATGTACCATGATTTCACCAAAACACCCAGTGGGTAAGGAATGATGATATATATCGATGATGCCTTCCAAGGCTCTCTTTCTAAAAAGGGGAACCCATATTAGAATTGGGTGCTCCTGTGGAATACTTAAAAAACACTGACAAGATTTGATTTGATTTGATTTCTCCTATCATGGTTTAGAGCCTTGGGCATAATGGATCCTGCCCAGAAGATGGTAATTGATGAAGCACTTCCTGCCTGGGAGAAGATAAGGACCACTCTGCAATTTCAGAAGTAGTTACAATGTTAGGAAAAAAAACAGTAGTTTGATATTGCAGCTCTCAAATAATTAGTTCTTTGAATTCCATGTTGCTTTTCTCTTTGATAAGCACAGCCAAAGAGGAGGGTTTGGAGTTCTCCCCTGGGTCCTGTCTTGTTTATCTAGTTGGTTAGAGAACATGAGAAAGGGAAGAGCAAGTACACTGTAAGTTGGCTGAGGACACCACACTCTGGAGGGTAGGATTAGCATTTAATTAGAGGTTAGAAACAAATAGGACGAAGTTCAGTTCCTGCCAACTTTATCTTATGCATATGGAGAGGATCAGAGAGCTTTACAAAATGCAGTTTAAAATACTTAGGAAAGACGGATAGGCTGAACAGTTCAGCATTTTAGAAAAGCAAGTGTGGGTTTGTTTCAGTGGTTACTTCAGTAGGAAGACAGAATGTAGGCTGCCATTATCTAGTTCTGCTTATAATTAGTCAAGCCTAGATTCAGGGCTGCTTTCTATACTGGACTGTGCAACTGGGGAAGTCACAAAGAATTTTCAGTGTTCACAGAACGTCGAGTGCCTTAATGTTGGATGA
Source organism: Saguinus oedipus (assembly GCA_031835075.1). Taxonomy (NCBI): domain Eukaryota; kingdom Metazoa; phylum Chordata; class Mammalia; order Primates; family Cebidae; genus Saguinus; species Saguinus oedipus. The sequence goes on along the minus strand of CM063172.1, from coordinate 3,028,868 downwards.
CAACACTATCAGCAAGGGTAAAATAAGCGGCATTTTTTTCAGGGGGAGGGTTCTGGAAAAGAGGAGGCTGATCGATAAAGGAACCAATCTTCAAATGTGAGATAGAAACTTGACCTCTTCCTTTTCTACCAATAACAGTAGAATTACAGAATCATATTTGAATGGACCTCTTGGGCGTTCTCGTCCACCTTATGCCTGAATCTTTCAGACAATATTCCGCAGTAGGCAATAATTTCAGCTTGTGAACCTCTCAGATTCTGGACAATCTAACACCACTGAGGCAGCTCAATCAAAATTTGAGGCTTTGGAGCATAAATTGGCCTTCCTGTAACTTGTCTTTGAATTTAGGTCCTGATCTTAGAGCCAAGGGGAATGAGATCATCTTTTCCCTCTTCCACATGACAGGTTACTGAGTAGTTTGAGGGCAGCTGCCATATTCAAGGTTTTTTCAGGATAAGCACTAAACACCTCTACTTCTCTTCTTCAACTTTTTGTCATATGCATGATTTCACTCTCCTTTTGGCATTTTCCTTTCTTTAAACATGTTTTACTTTATTTTTTATTTTTTTATTTTTAGAAGAAAATATAAATGAGCTTTATTTTTAAAGCTATTTTAGTTAGATAACAAATTATTCCTGAGGTTCAGAAGTGCATATCAGAAACAACCAAAATAAACACTCAAGCATGCAGTTGTCTTAATCCTTTAACCTAATTCTTTAAAAACTAAAAGGTGCTCACCTATGGCGCTTACTGCACTTCTACATGCCCAGAAAACCTCTGCTCTTAATGTTCCAGTGAGACTCTGATGTCAGCTTCCATAAAATAAGTTGTTCTTACCAACTATTTCACATTATTTAAAACTTCAGTGATTTGCTTTCTCCTAAACTCTAATTCTCAGTTTTCCTTCAAAGCCGTCCTAGATTTCCCTTTCCTATTACCACTGGTACCCATTGGTACCTGCAATCCTCTTTTCTCTAGGAATCTACCCTTAATTCTAGTACAAAGCTAATCTTTAAACACTGCTTTCATAGAATCACTTGTGTTTTTGAAATGTGCAATAACTTCCACTTGACTCAAATCTATAAGCCTACTGTTGAACCACAAATCTCCATTCCATGTTACATCTTATTTCTTCAAACCAGGCAGAGCTACACTGTTCTTTAGATTTAAACCAGGCCTACTCTGTTTTCATTGTGTTATTCCCAATTTTCCACATAAAATGTCCTTCGTCTGGCCCCTGTTCATCTAAGGGCCAAGCTTGAGGCCCAGTCCAAGTCCAACCTCTTCTATGAATCATCTCTTTAAGTATTCCAGTCTACACTAACATCTCTCTGACTCCCTGTTGCACTTAGAGTTAGTATAACAATTGCTCTGTGACCATTGTGTATAGACTGTAAACACGTTTTAACGTGTCAATACCTTTTAAAGCTGTAGCACAGAGAGATGGGCATAATATTGTCTGAACACTGTAGAGAAAAACAGGTCATTTGTCTTACTTATTTGGTGTTCTAATTGTACTATGGAAGTATAAGTGACACTTCATGTGTTACAGCCATATCACTCTGAATGTGTCATCACTTGAAGACCCAGGTTATTTATGTGCCTGCTGTCATTACATCACAGCTCCTGAATTTATTTTTAGAATTGTGGAATACTGTGTTAGTTTCCTGTAGCTGCTGTAACAAACTAACACAAACTCAGTGACTTTAAAAAGTAGGAATTTATTCCATTACAGTTCTGGAGGCCAGCAATTTCAGGGACGCACTGGCTCTCTAGGCTCTAGAGGAGAACCTGTTCCTGGCTTCTCCTAACTTCTGGTGGCTGTTGGCGTCTCCTGGCTTGTGGCTACATCTCTTTCTGCTGCATCTTCACATGGCCTTCACCTCTCTGTGTGTGGGTCTGTCCTCAGACTTCCTCTGCCTCTCTCTTATAAGGATACACATAATTGCATTTAGAGGCCATCTGGATAATCTTAGGTATGTTTCTCCTCTCAAGATTCCAGGAAAAATTTCCTCTCTGTGAACCTACCTGTGAAATTAGAAAACAAGTTATCTGCTTCTAAAATATGAAGATGGGACAGGTATAGGATAACAGTTACAAATATTTCCATTCCAAAAGGCAGAAAATAGAAAGAATAAAGGGATCACCACCCCAAGATAATTCAAAATAAGGCATGAGAATAATCCTCTGTGACTTGAGGCTCTGCCCTCTAGGACCATGGCTCCATCCTCTGCCTTTGTGCCTGTGGCTCAGGCTTCTGGCTCTGAAGCCCTAGGTCTAGCTGTGTCTTTGGGGGAAATCCTTTCTTATTAACTGAGCACACATGTTTGCAGTGGTTTTGTCTACTTATTTCCTGCCTGTAGAATTTTGGGAGTCTGATAACCCTCTTTCATTTTATCTTGTTTCTGTCTCCTTCAGATCATGCTGACAGTGCTTTTGCTGGTGTAACATTTTCAAAATCTCCCATATATGGCATGTAGATTCCCAGTGTTGGACCAGAGGGTTTCCTGCAGATCTTTCTTGGATAATTCTGTCTCTAGTCTTGATTTCTGCTGAAGTGGTTGAGCAAGTCTGTGAATCACATGCTGAATCTCTTCAATACATGTTGTCCAGTCACATCCTCGGCCTTATCTCCAGAATATGCTTTCCTAACAACAAATCTACTATTTCTTGCATCCTTTGCAATCTGGATAGACTGAGAATTTCCCAGATCACCAAGTCCTGACTCTGTTTTACATAACACCTCCTTGATTTATCTCTTTTCTCTTGAATTTTCTATAGGCAGCAAGAAAAAATATCAGGCCACACCTTTAACAGTTCGTTTGGAAATCTCTACTAGAGAAGTTCATCACCTACATGTTCTGCTTTTTACATAATTGTAGGATACAACACAGCCAAATGTATGCCCTTAGACAATAACGATCACCCCGCTTCCTGTTTCTAACGTCGTATTTCTTATTCTTTCTGAGCCTTCATCAGAATCACCTTTAACATTCATATTTCCACCAACACTTTGTTTATAACACATGTATTTTCTAAGAACATAAATGATTTCTCTACTGTGCTTATTTCCTTCTGAGCCCTTACCAGGAGTATCTTTATCAGGATTTCTACCAATAGTCTGTTCAAGGCAATCTAGGCTTTTTCTATCATGGAACTAAAAATTTTTCCAGTCTTTGCCCACTATTCAGTCCCAAAGCCACTTCCACATTTCTAGGTGTTTGTTAGAGCAGCATCTCCCTCCTTGTACCAAAATCAGTGTTAGTTTCCTGTGGCTGTAGTAAAATTACTATAAATTTGGTAACTTAAAACAACAAAAATTTATTCTCTCACATTTCCATAGTTAGAAATCAAAAATCAGGGTGGTAGGCAGGGACCCACTCCCTCCAGAATCTCTAGTGAGTAACTTATTCTTTGCTACTTCCAGCTTCTAGTGACTGTGGACTTGGCTCATGCTGTCTTTCTCTCTACTCTGTCTCTGTCTTTACATCACTTTCTTGTGTGTTTGTCTGACCCAAAACACTGTCTCTCTCTTATAAGGATACATGTGATTGCATTTACAATCCACCCAGATAATCCTGAATAATGCCCCCTTTCAAGATCTTTAATTTAATCACAATGGTTGTCATATAAGGTAATATTTGCATGTCCTAAAAATTTGAAAGTAAATATATCTTTGGAAGTCTATGTACTTCAGCTTAATATATGCCTCAAAATGCTTCCAGTTTCTATGCAGTATCTAATTCCAAAGCCATTTCCTTATTTTTAGGTTATTTGTTGTAGCAACGTCCCACTTCTGGCACCATAATCTGTGTTTGTCTTCTATGGCTGCCACAAAAAAATTACCACAGACTTGGGGGCTTAAAACAATGTAAACATTTTTCCTCACAGCTTGGAAGACCAGAAGTCTGAATTTAATATTACTGGGCTGAGAAATCAAGGTGACATAACTGCTCCCTCCAGAGTTTCCAGGGGAGAACCTGTTTCTAGCTTTCTTTGACTTTTGACAGCAAGTCACTCCAATCTCTGCCTGTATGTTTACAGTGCCTTTTCTCTTTCTGTGTGTAATTGCTCTCTGTGTTTCTCTTAATAGGATACATGAGATGACATTTAAGACTCATACAGATGATATAAGGTGACACTACACCAATATTCATAACAATCACATCTACAATGATGCTTTTTCCAAATAAGATTCCAGAAATTAGGATGTGAGTATCTTTCGGGGAGCCATTTTCAGCCTTCCATAAATGTCATCATGTTCAATCCCCTTTTACACAAAGGAAGAAACAGAAGCTTAAAGAAAGAAAGTGAGTCTCTGGGACTGGGTTTGCATTCTTAGAATGAATAGCTGGACAAGAAGGTTCTTTCCAGCACTTACTTTATTGGAGGAAGTGACCAGAAGTGAGGTCCTCTGACTCCTGGCTCATGACTACACAGTTGACAATTAGAGGGAAGTAAATATGGGATATTATAATTATCTTTATTAATTTATGCTACATTTGACTCTTTATTCTAATCTCTTCACTTAAACACTTAGAATATATGTCTTCTCAATGGTGGCCCTAATGACATTTGAATTGAATAATTCTTCCTTGGTTAGTAAGGGACAAAGTAGTGGCCTGTCCTCTGCATTGTGGAATATTTATCGGGATCTCTGGCTTTTACCCAATAGATGTCAGTAGTACTGCACTTGTTCCCGCCTGCTCAAGCCCCACTCCCAGTCATGACAGCAAAAAATGTTTCCAGATGTTGCCAAAATGGACAGGACTACAGACAAATGCCACAGACCACCATTACTTTCTTCCCCTTGGACCATAAATGTGCTGTGTGGAGACAGCTGTCAATCCACCGAACACTGTTATCATCTAGCTTATTACATTGTTCATAACAGTATTTTGAGAGTGTTTATGTCAATCCACCTAACACTGTTATCATCTAGCTTATTGCATTGTTCATAACAGTATTTTGAGAGTGTTTATGTCAATCCACCGAACACTGTTATCATCTAGCTTATTGCATTGTTCATAACAGTATTTTGAGAGTGTTTATCAAATGCCTTGCAGAAGTCTAGATCCTGAGTCTACCATATTTTAATCATAGTTCTTAAAAAACGTGATAGAAGGAGTTTGACTGAGTTTTGCCCAGTTACTGTGGTTTCCTTTTTTGAGGAGCTCACAAATCATACTATTCCACACCTTTTCTAGAGTCTTTTCGTGATTACCGTTGACCTCACCAGTATATTTGTGGGATGAGTCTTTCCCCTTCTCCATTCTCATTCTTTTAGTACTTCATTTTTTAAAGCCTGATTTCTAGGAGATAAAAAACAATAGATATGTGATTATATTTGTAATTTCCTTTTGCACCTGAGGACGCAGAATGAACAATATATGCTGTTGTCTCCAGTATGGAAGATACACATATGTGTGTATTAACATTCTCATCAGCAAAATCTTTCTTAGAATCTCTGGCTCGATTGGAACCTTGCTTCTGGATTCCAGGATTATACATCCAGCTGCCAATTTGACAACTCCACTCGGACGTCTCATACATAATTCAAACAACATAATTCAACAACTTGAACTTATGATTTTCAACCCCAATTGTGGGCATCTGTGCTGTTTCTTACCTTGGTAAAGGGCACCACCATCTGGTCAGTTCTGCAAACCGGAACCATAGAAAATAGCCACAGGGACACCTTCTTCCCTCTTAACCCAATTCATCAAAAAGTTCAATGGGCTGTGCTTCCTAAAAATACCTTCACATTTTCCCCTTCTTGTTAGGTAGGTCTACTCAGCTGTACCAGTTCAAGGAAGAGCGGTCTCCCCGGACTAATGAAAAGCTTCCTCATAAGGCACCCTGAGCCTTGCTAGCCAGGCATATGGTCTTTTTGAGATGTAAATCTGACCATGCTATTCCATCAATGAATTCTCTTTGTTCCTGGAAAACAGTTAAATCTTGGCCACAGCCTAGAAAGCCCTGTCTAGACTATCTTGCTCCCTTGTGGTTACCTCTCACTGCCTTCGTCTCTGTGCCCAGCCGTGTGGGCCTTCTTTCAGCAGTTGGGCCTGCCTTGCTCACACTGTCACGAGGCTCTTGCAGTCATTAGTCTGTCTGCCAGGCAGGCTCTTCTCTGCCATGCTTGTACTCGTATTTCATTTCAACCATCCCTCCCCACGGGGGTCTTTCCCAACCACTTTCTTACACATTCCTTTGCTCCCCTAAATCGAATCTCCCTAATCTATACTGTCAGAGCACCACATATTTCTTCACAACACATGGCAAATATAATTTTACATTTGTTTGAGTGACAAATTAATGTGTCTTCTATGCTAATTAACTGACCTTCTGGAGGAAACAGATGCCACTTGGTTTTGCTCACCTTTAGATCCTTGTCACATTTTTATCTTCCATGCCATGTTCGTGTCACTTTCCTAACCCCTGCCAAGTAACCAGTATGTTGTATAAGCCTAATTTTTTTTGGACGAATGGGTGAAAGAATGGGTGTATATTGGGCCCTATTCCCTGGTAACATACTTGTTTATCCTTTTAAGACTAAAGATGCATTTCTCCAACGGAGACTATGGAAATGAATCCCTAGCTGATTTTGCTTCCTGTGGTCAAATTAATATAAAACCTTCTGCCTTTAGAAATAGATAAAACTATAACTCTCTTTCCCCATAATTCAAAAAACTGTTTTCTTTTATTAGGTATGTCTTTAATTTAAAAAGTATTGTTATTGCTTTTTTAAAAGAGAAATGTAAATGAAAACTACAGTGAGATACCATCTCATCCCAGTTAGAATGGTGATTATTAACAAGTGAGGAAACAACAGATGCTGGCGAGGCTGTGGAAAAATAGGAATGCTTTACACTGTTGGTGGGAAATTAGTTCAACCATTGTAGAAGAGAGTGTGGCGATTCATTAGTTCAACCATTGTAGAAGAGAGTGTGGCGATTCCTCAAGGATCTAGAACCAGAAACACCATTTGACCCAGCAGTCCCATTACTGGGTATATACTCAAAGGATTATAAAACATTCTACTATACAGACACATACACATGATGTTTATTGCATCACTATTTACAATACCAAAGACTTGGAACCAACTCAAATGCCCATAAATGATAGATTGGATAAAGAAAATGTGGCATATATGCACCATGGAATACTATGCAGCCATTAAAAAGGATGAGTTCATGTCCTTTGCAGTTACATGGATGAAGCTGAAAGCCATCATTCTCAACAAACTAACACAGGGACAGAAAACTAAACACTGCATGTTTTCACTCATAAGTAAAAGTTGAACAATGAGAACATGTGGACACAGGGAGGGGAACATCACACACAGGGGCCTGTTGACAGGTGGGATGCAAGGGGAGGAGAGCATTAGGACAAATACCTAATGCATGGGGGGCCTAAATCCTAGCTGATGGGCTGATAGGTGCAGCAAACCACCATGGCACAGGTATACCTATGTAACAACCTGCATGTTCTGCACATGTATCCTGGAACTTAAAGTAAAATAAGTAAATAAATAAACATAAAATAAAAAGGATTGTTATTGCTTTTTTTTTTTTTTTTTTGCAAGCTGTAGTTGGTTCTAAGGTTTAGTCCTTCTGACGTTTTTTGGTTTATAGGTCTTATGCAATTCATTTGGCATTTAATATTGATGAAGTCTTTCTCACTACCTGTAGTTAGAAAGAAAATGATTCCTCCAGAGATCTACGTACCCTTCCCAACCCAATATTGTTCTTTACTTGCTTTCAACAACATTGAACAGTTTTCATCTGGAGAGCCTCTCTGGTGTCTTTTGCCAACTTTTCTAAAATCTTAAGTCCACCTCAACATGGCTCAAAATTCTCCGCTCTGAAAGAGAAAGTCTTATATACTGTTGGTGGCAATATACATTAGTATAGCCATTATGGAAAACAGTATAGAGATTCCTCCAAAAACTGGAAGTAGAACTACCATATGATTTAGCAACCCCACTGCTAGGTATGTATCCAAAGAAAATAAAATCAGTTATGTGGAAGAGCGTCTTCTCTCCCATGTTTACTATAGCACTATTCACAATAGCTAAGATATAGAATCAACCTGTATCTATCAACAGATGAATGGATCAAAAAAATATAATGTATATACATGATGGAATACTCTTCAGCTATTAAAAAGAAAAAAATTTGGTCATTTGCAACAATGTGGATGAGCCTGGAGGACATTATGTTGTTAAATGAGCTAGGTACAGAAAATAAATACTACTTGTTTTCACTCATGTGGAAGCTGAAAATGTTGATCTCTTAGAAGTCAGGAGTAGAATGGTGGTTACTAGAGTTCAGGAAGGGGAATAGAGGGAGGGTTTAGAGAGAGGGCTTGGTTAATAATTACAAAATCACAGATAAGAGGAATTTTGTAGTGTGCAACAGCACAGTGGGATCACTATAGTTAACAATTTATTATTATGTTTAAATAGCTAGAAGAGAGGATTTTGAATGTTTCCAACATGAAGAAATGATAAATGTTTCAGCTGCTGGATATGCTAATTACCCTGATTTGATTATTACACAGTATATACGTGTATCAGAATATCACACTGAATCCCATAAATAAGTACAATTATTATGTGTCCATTAAAATAATAATAAGTAAAAAAAGAATTCCCCTCTGTATACCAGCAACTCACATGTGATACAGATGGTTTCTCCCGAAGTTAGAATTCTTCCATTTCATCAACCAGTCAGTCATTTCTGACCTGCTGTCAGTTTCTCTGTCCAGCTGTGTGGCCTCAGGAAAGTCCCATTACCTGTCAACGTTAATGGTTTCTTTTCTTTCGGAATAGGAGGTGGAACTAGATAAGGTCCCATTGTAGTGAAAAGATTCAAAGCAAACTAGAGATATCATAGTGGAAGAATCAGCTTTAAAATTCCTCTTGAGGTTGGAATATGAAGCAAAAAGCATTACCTTATGAAATAAGGTATTTTAAATGAACAATAACGAAAGACTTCTAAAAAGTGATGGTTCCAAAATACAAGACCAAACTGATTCCTAGAAGAATAATTCGTAGATGTGTGGGCTTAATTTTGGGTTCTCTATTCCACTGATTTATGTGTTTAACCCTTTGCCAATAGCACATTCTCTTGATTACTGTAGCTATGTATTAAGTCTTAACATCAGGTGAAGTCAGACCTCCCACTTTATTCTTTTTAAGGATTCTTTTAGCTATTCTAGGGCCTATGTCTTCCCATGTAAGTTTCAGAATAAGCCTGTCTATATCTGCGGAAGATCTTACTAGGACTTAGGTAGAAACTGCATTCATTGTAGATCAATTTAGGAAAAACTGACATTGTTACTGTGTTGAATCTTCCAACCCACGAACAGCGTGTGCTCCGTTTATGTAGGTGTTCTTTGACTTCTTTCATCAGCATTTTGTAATTTTCTTCAGACATATTCTGTATTTGTCTTGTTGGGTTTAAAGACTGGGTTTCACCATGTTGGTCGGGCCAGTCTCGAACCCGCAGCATCGGGTGATCCACCTGCCTTGGCCTCCAAAGCACTTGGATTACAGGTGTGAGCCACCATGCCTGGTTGTCTTGTTAGGTTTATAACTTAGCATTTCATCTTCTTTGAAGAGACTTTACATGGTATTGTGTTTTTATTTTATTTTATTTTTTATTTATTGTACTTTCGGTTTTGAGGTACATGTGCAGATCATGCAGGATTGTTGCATAGGTACATATACGGCAAGGTGGTTTGCTGGTATTGTGTTTACAGATTTTGATTTCTACATGGTTGTAATAAGTCTTGAAATGCAATTGCTTTGTGCGTGAATCATGTATCTTCTGACCTTGTTAAATTCACTTATTAGTTCTGGACCTTTTTATTTTGTAGCTTTCTTGTAGTTTTCTATGTAGACAATCATGACAATGTCTTTTTTCAATATATGTGTCTTTTATTTAATTGGATTCTGAGGTCTTTGAGGCCTTCAGGTATTGTATGTTTCTACATTATGCGAATAGTAAGGGCTTAATACATATTTATGAATGAGAGATCCACTGCAATTAGTACTGTTGTCTGTGAATTTCAGTGATGTTAATAAGACTTTATTTTTTCTCTTTTTTCTTTTTCCTGAAAGAACTAATTCACAATGCATCTATCTACATGCCCAAACTCCTGTTTTTCCTTGGAGTGTAGTGCACTTAATCTATTTAGAACAATTCTCATTATTTACAGCTTCAGGAGAACAGTGTCTTAGTACAGATTGAAATTGGGATTTAATTAATGCCATTACATAGTACTTGGTTACTAACCTCTTTTAACTACCAGAGAAATGCCTATATATCTGATTTCATTTAGAATCTTTAGCACATACACACTGTGCTGGAAACAGTTATTTTTTTCCTGACACGGACAATAATTAAACTTCTGAAAGCTGTGCATTGGCTCTTTTTCATAGTACACTTGGTATTCAATGTCTTCTTTCTATGCTTATGGTTTGGCTGAGGACTTCCATAAGGTATTATTTTTTATTTCTTGTGCCATGTGCTTGTACCTATATTACTTTTCAAGCATGGGTCATCATTCTGTGCAAGAAAACTCCCTCTTTTTCCAATCTTTACAAATGATAATTAATATTTGGCAGAATGTACAAGTGAAAAAGAGACAGATGTAAGTAAAGAAACTATGATTTAAAGTTAATAAGCAAAGGAGTAAGAAGTGACAGTCTTTTCAGAATACCTGGGGTATCAGCTTGGAGATGATTAATAAAACCTAATAATCTTTATCTCCAACTTTACTGAAATTTAATATTCTGTAAATAGGTGTGATTAGAAGTTAATGTCTAACTTTGTCAAAAGAAAGACTGATGGCACCAGATGATAAAATCTGAAATGTTCTTGTGGTTTTTAAAAACCCTATTAATGTAATACATGTGAGTAAATATAATAGAGAAATTAAAAAGTCATAACCTAGAGATTATGCTCCCTAAAAATGAGCCCATCTCCTTCCAAATAAAACCAAGCAACAGTGAATGATTTATAAACATCAGACTTTGAAGATGAGGTGTAGGTCTGAAGATGAGGTGTAGGTCAATTCAATATGACAAATGTATATTGAGGACTTAGTAGGTACCCCAATCTATGGCCTATACTGGGTGTGCAAAGAGGCATAAGAGGCAGGTCTCCCTCTAGATAGATTGAGACAGATGACTTTCCTTTAGGTTGCCTGGAAAAATATCTTGAGGGCACTAAAATATCTTTAGGGTACTAAAGTTACAAACATTTGGAATATAAAATTTTTAGAATTATTGAACAGCAAGAATAAACAAAATCAGATATTCCTGAGATGAACTGACATTAAAAATGAATGAAGGGAAGTTAAAGAACAGTGCTCATCATAACCTTTATCATTCTGAGTCTGAATCAGATTTATTCATCTACTCTTGAAACCTTTTTCATAAGCACCTGAATTAATCAGCCCCATATAAACTTGATAATATTAGTAGCAACTTTGTGCGTTAATTTCTGGATTTACTAAACCAGACAATGTTTTTTCTAATTGGCAAGAGGTATATGGTAATTGACATTTTAGAAAGATTTGAATCAAATGGACCTTGGTATGACATTGTTAAAGGTTATTAAATTTGGTCTCTTAATGATTTGATGGATAAGATAACCACAGCAAAAAATATCCTATTCCTGTGGTTTTCCTACTGAAGCTGAGTGAAAATGCTCAGGGGACACAGATTTATTAATTCGGTCAACAAGATCTTGTGAGTATTTGAGCATTTACTTTGTATGGAAAAACAAAAATAAGTCATAACAGGTGCCTTCACAAAATTTAAAATTCACTAGGGGAGACAGATACATGTGTACATAAATAATTGCAGTAAAAGTGAGATAGGGACAAATGAGGGTATAATGAGAAGCTTTGGGAGTCCATAGGTGGAGAAAACAGAGTTCTAAAAGATTATACACCATGTACATATGCATATACATGCAGATATATGTACACAAACACAGCCTTTCCAAGGCTGGGCTATAAATATTCACAAGGAATGGGCAACGTGTTGCACCCAGCTTTGGTGAAATCATCCTTGTAGAGCTGACTGAGCTGCTGGAGCCGGGGCAAGGGATTGGTCTGACTTGGGGCCAGTTTGGGCATTCTAGATGTCTACAGGGAGGAGGTAATATATTAATTCTAAAAAAAATATGATCATTCAGCATGGTCTCATAGATGTACACTGGAAGTGATGCTGCCCCAGGCCACAGAAATAGCCTTCGGAAAAACCTAGGGACTTAAACTACAAAGCTCATTAGAAAATTGCAAATAGAGTGTAGAATACATGGGAAGTGGTGGTGACAGAGGCTGGGTGGGGCAGGTAGGCAGGGGCTGGAGGATGAAAGGCTTTTTTTGCCACCTGAAGGAATTTGGACTTCATGCTCATGAGTAGCTGCTGAAAATAAAAACTCTTAGATGAAAGTGATGATTGATCTATTTATATTTTCATTGACAAGATTTACAAACATATCATTTATACAGGCTACATTATCATTACCTAAAATACTTCACTTGTCCTGTATTTCTAAGAGATACTATTTATTCAGACTTTAGAAAACACCAGGGAATAAATTGCCTGTCTGTTCACTAGCTGTTTTGTCTACTTAGTTTCTTAGCTAGTCATGTTTGTCTTATTTTGCTAAATAATTTATTAAAAATAAAATTCATGTTGTACTGATTTCACTGACAATGCAGAATATTAGATGATCTCATTAACATGGTGAAGAGGTTATTCTTCTGGACAAGCAGAACGTTATGACAGAACTTTAAAATGCTAAATATGCTTACCTCCTTGTGACATTGTACACCACTCACAGGGGCTCGTGGAACAGAAGGAGCAGTCTTACACTAGATGCCAGTAAGGCAGTTTGGCATGATTGTTGCATGAGAGTTTTCCAGAGAGAATGAGCAGGAAATAGATAGATTGGTATGTCAGGGCACTTGTTAGGGGAATTTGCTCAGAGGTGAGTAGTCCCACGACAGACTGTCTGTAAGCTGGACACCCTGGGATGTTGGTATAATGGCTCAGTTCAAGTTCAGAAGCCTCAGAACCAGGAAGCCGATGGTATAACTCTCAGTCAAAGGTTGAAAGCCTGAGAACCCAGGGGCTGCTGATGTAAGTCTTGGAGACCAAAGCCCACAGAGCCTGGAGTTCTGATATCCAAGAGCAGGAGAAGAGTATCTCATCTCCAGGGGAGTAAGAGAGAGAAAAGAAATTGTCTTTTCTCTGTAAAGTGTTTTTGTTCTTTCTGAACCCCGAACTGATTAGATGGTGCCCATTGAGGGTGGATGTTCTCCACCCAGCCCATCAAAGCACAAACCAGTGTCCTCTGGAAGCACTCTCACAGACACAGCCGGCTTTACCAGTTCTCTAGGCATTCCTTAATCCAGTTAAGATGATCCGTTAAATTAACCATCACAATAGTTAAGAGCCTGGACAAAGGAGCTGGGCTGCCTAAATTCCTAGCCCTGCCAGTCATTAGCCATGTGACCATGAACAAGTTATCTGACCTTTCTCTACGTCAATATTCCCCTTCCGTAAAATAGGGACGAGAGTGGTACCTACCTCACAGCATTGTTGGGATAATTATATGAGTTAATAAATGCAAATAAAGCATTTTGAATTATCTAGAAGAGGAGAGATTGTTGATTGCAACAAAAGAGAGATCAGAGAAACAGCCCTACTCATGTAGAGATGAGTGGTATAGCACTTGACATTTTTGGAGCTTGCAAGGTGGTGACGACAGTTGAAGCCAGATTGCTGGGGGTGAGAGCAGGAAGAGATAAGGATTGGATGTAATTCTGGAAAGGCGGAAGGATTTGCCCTATTTTCTTGACATTTCAGGATTTTGGAAAAGATAAAAGAGTTAGTTATAGTTTCCAGAAACAGTGCTATTCAGGGTCGGCTAGGGTAGAAGAAGCCAGAGCTTGTTTCAAAGCAGCAGAAGGGTTAACAGTCCAATCGAATGTGATTTAAGCTGTTAGAGAAAGAGAATAATTTTTAAATAATGATTTTAAAAAGACTTCCAATTGATTTGGTTTTTAAAATTTTTAGATTGATATTTTCAAATATACACAAGAGTAGAGAGAATCTATGATTTTCCAGCTACCTATCACACAGTTTTGACAATTACCAACATTTCCTAAAGCTTGTTTCATCTATTCTCAACATTGGAACAAAAAGCTGCCCAAGTATTTGAAACAAATTCCAGATGCTGTGTGTCATTTCACTCATAATAATTTGGTATGCACCTCTAAACTAGTAAGATCCTGGGTTTCCATAACCACAATGCTGTTATCAGACCCAACAGATGAACATCAGTTTCTCACTGTAATGTAGTACCCAGCAATGCTGTGACCACACCTGGCAGATGAACATCAGTTTCTCACTGTAATGTAGTACCCAGCAATGCTGTGACCAGACCTAAGAGATGAACATCAGTTTCTCACTGTAATGTAGTACCCAGCAATGCTGTGACCAGACCTGGCAGATGAACATCAGTTTCTCACTGTAATGTAGTACCCAGCAATGCTGTGACCAGACCTGGCAGATGAACATCAGTTTCTCACTGTAATGTAGTACCCAGCAATGCTGTGACCACACCTGGCAGATGAACATCAGTTTCTCACTGTAATGTAGTACCCAGCAATGCTGTTATCAGACCCAACAGATGAACATCAGTTTCTCACTGTAATGTAGTACCCAGCAATGCTGTTATCAGACCCAACAGATGAACATCAGTTTCTCACTGTAATGTAGTACCCAGCAATGCTGTGACCAGACCTAAGAGATGAACATCAGTTTCTCACTGTAATGTAGTACCCAGCAATGCTGTGACCAGACCTGGCAGATGAACATCAGTTTCTCACTGTAATGTAGTACCCAGCAATGCTGTGACCAGACCTGGCAGATGAACATCAGTTTCTCACTGTAATATAGTACCCAGCAATGCTGTGACCACACCTGGCAGATGAACATCAGTTTCTCACTGTAATGTAGTACCCAGCAATGCTGTGACCAGACCTGGCAGATGAACATCAGTTTCTCACTGTAATGTAGTACCCAGCAATGCTGTGACCAGACCTGGCAGATGAACATCAGTTTCTCACTGTAATGTAGTACCCAGCAATGCTGTGACCACACCTGGCAGATGAACATCAGTTTCTCACTGTAATGTAGTACCCAGCAATGCTGTTATCAGACCCAACAGATGAACATCAGTTTCTCACTGTAATGTAGTACCCAGCAATGCTGTTATCAGACCCAACAGATGAACATCAGTTTCTCACTGTAATGTAGTACCCAGCAATGCTGTGACCACACCTGGCAGATGAACATCAGTTTCTCACTGTAATGTAGTACCCAGCAATGCTGTTATCAGACCCAACAGATGAACATCAGTTTCTCACTGTAATGTAGTACCCAGCAATGCTGTTATCAGACCCAACAGATGAACATCAGTTTCTCACTGTAATGTAGTACCCAGCAATGCTGTGACCAGACCTAAGAGATGAACATCAGTTTCTCACTGTAATGTAGTACCCAGCAATGCTGTGACCAGACCTGGCAGATGAACATCAGTTTCTCACTGTAATGTAGTACCCAGCAATGCTGTGACCAGACCTGGCAGATGAACATCAGTTTCTCACTGTAATATAGTACCCAGCAATGCTGTGACCACACCTGGCAGATGAACATCAGTTTCTCACTGTAATGTAGTACCCAGCAATGCTGTGACCAGACCTGGCAGATGAACATCAGTTTCTCACTGTAATGTAGTACCCAGCAATGCTGTGACCAGACCTGGCAGATGAACATCAGTTTCTCACTGTAATGTAGTACCCAGCAATGCTGTGACCAGACCTGGCAGATGAACATCAGTTTCTCACTGTAATGTAGTACCCAGCCATGCTGTGACCAGACCCGGCAGATGAACATCAGTTTCTCACTGTAATGTAGTACCCAGCAATGCTGTTATCAGACCCAACAGATGAACATCAGTTTCTCACTGTAATGTAGTACCCAGCAATGCTGTGACCAGACCTAAGAGATGAACATCAGTTTCTCACTGTAATGTAGTACCCAGCAATGCTGTGACCAGACCTAAGAGATGAACATCAGTTTCTCACTGTAATGTAGTACCCAGCAATGCTGTGACCAGACCTGGCAGATGAACATCAGTTTCTCACTGTAATGTAGTACCCAGCCTTCATTTAATTTTCTTCAGTTGTCTCCAGATGTCTTTTTACATTTAGTTTGTTTGAATCACGATCAAACTAATTATTTCCTTTTGTCCAAAAGGATGCATGATGGTACAGATTCTGAGATGAAGGGATTCTCTCCACCTAAGATGAAAGCAAGAGAAAATTAATGATTGGGATGGAGGAGGAGAGAGCTGTTGGTTTGAGGCTCAAGGGCATCAGTCTCGTTAGAACAAAGGAATGTGAGATCCTTTTGAGATAAAGATTTGGGAGACTGGCTAGAAGTCTGTAAGTGAAAGATTTGGAATAGAGCTCCAGGAGTGTGATAGAGAATCAAATTAAAATGTATGAAATGCTCACTAAGAAATAATGAGAATTAAACTGAGGTTTATTAGCCTTGTCTTGTGGACAAATAATCCACTTGTGTTCTTGGCTTTCTTCATGGCTAGTTAATGACTTTACATATACGGTTTAGATGAGTCACAAGATGGGTAGAGTTGAAGAATTGAAAGCAAATTTGCAGGAATTGAAGTGTGGCCTGAGCAAAAGGCTGAAATGAACTGAGCTTGGAAGGAATTTCTGCTAAAGATGGTGATGGATTATAAGACAGAGGGGACCAGGAGCCAGAAGACTCGATAGGAGAAATGGAAAGATAGGAAAGTGATGGTCAGAAGGCGGGCTCATAGTAGAAAGTCTTCATATGCTTATGGGTTGACAGGTGATTGAAGCTATGAGTAATTAACACAAAGTCACAAGGAAGCAGTATGGGGCAGTCACAAGCCCGGGTACCCTCCTGCTTTGCTACCTATAAGCTGTGTGACTTCAGGTAAGTTATTTAATTTATCTGACCCTCCATTTCTGCTATCATAAAATGGGACTAAAATCCACAACACAGAAGATTGTGGGAAGAATGAAGGAGATACTGCATGTAAAGCATCTATGGCTGTAACATAATAGGTGCTCACAAAATATCTCTTGTTAAAATTGAGGAGGTCAATGAGCTATAAGATCTGTGAGATGAAGGGATTCTCTCCCCCTAAGATGAAAGCAAGAGAAAATTAATGATTGGGATGGAGGAGGAGAGAGCTGCAGGTTTCGCATCTTAATATAAATTCTATTTATTCTATTTACAGTCCACTAGAAAGCCATTAGTATTTTTAAAGAAAAAGCAATACAAAAATTAATAATTTTGAATAATAACCAGAATTTTGAATCAGCAGTCAATCAGGAAATTTAAAATATAATAAAACTTTAAAAAGACTGTGCCATTTTCATGCACATTCTCAAACATATATATATATATATATATATATATATATATATATATATATACACACACACACACACACACATATATATATTCCCACCCACACTGTATTCATATCTGCAAACCGTTTATGTTTTAATGTGCTCCAGGCAGATGATCAGTGTTTTGTTAATCTCTGATTTGTAACACTGCAATCAATAATTAGGTACTCTGGCTGGGTGAAGCCAGATATTTGTGAATCTAATCAGGACTGATTTTAGGTAGAAAACTCAGCCCATTTTCAGATTCCACTCTCCTTTCTCTCAGTACTCACAATCTAGCAGAGAAATTCAGAAGCCCCATTGTGGTGAAATTTCATTGAATATTCAACATCTATGGGAAGCCAGAGGGAGCATCACAATTTCAGAAGTCACCTCTGATTAAGATGAACAATAAATAGAATATCTCAGAGAAAAGCTAATTTCTGGCTAATGTCTATTTCTTAGGTAAGGGTTAATAGGGAGTGGTGAGATGAATCCAACTGTTTCCAGCTCAAGTGTTTTTGAACATTGAAAGACTGTTGTGCAAGTTTATGAACACAAATATACCAGTTATCTCATAAGCTTCATGAATGGTCTTGGCTGCCACTGAGTGGGTGGGAAATGAATGAAAAAGAATGAGGAGGATTCTGCTTTGTTTGTATGTTACACAGTATTATACTGATGAAAAGTGCTGGCAAGGTTCCACGTTTTGAGATACTTGCAAGAATCTCCTGCCTGTGTTTTATCTTTGGGTGTTACCATGGCTACTGACGGAAAGAAATGAAAACTGAAAGGTGGAGGGAGGCAGACAGGTTCAGGGTTGGAAGAAATGGGGAAAACAGTCTCAGCAGCCCAGCATCTGGGAAGATTTATTGTTAGAAGTCTTGATTGCCTTTTCTGCTGCATATATTGTATATTCAAACTTATACTCTGAAGCCAATTACCTTTTTGAATGAAGCTCCAAAAAAGGACTACACTGGAGACCGATTGTCCTGCTCTCGTGAGAGTTTCCTCTTATTTCTTATTTGGGCACATTAAGAAAGTTACTATTGGGAGAAGTAGTCGTGCACTGCTTGTGGCCCCTAGCATGGCTGCATGACAGTAGCTGTGGGTCTACAACATTTTCTCGCAGAGATAAAGAGGCCTCATGGCCTGTGCTAGGCATATCTTTTTGTTTGGGAATATTTTTCCCTGTTTGTGCTCAATGAATTCTTCTTTGTTCTGCTTAAGCGTGTGTATCGTATGGCATCTGGCCAACCCCACCGCCATATCTATTCTGGTGGGGAGGGAAGGGGGCCTTTTGCTGCTGCACAAGAGGGATGCATGTAGACCACCTCCCTGTACTGGCTGCAGGGCAAGACCCACTGGCTGTAGGAGACACAGGCTTGTTGTTGAAGCCGATCTTGCTCCATCTCTTCTCTCTGTGGATAAAGTGTTGTTCTATCCAGTGCCTGTGTAAGTCGTGTTTTTTTTTTTTTTTGTAACCCTAACACCTGGAAACCACGAAGTACATTGACATCCTAGGACTGCTGCTTCTGATAGTAGACAACAGGTGTCACTTGCTTAACAGGAGGCTTACCTTCAAATCTCAGCTCTTGGCTTTGGGGAGGTTATTTAACTTCTCGCAGTTCCACTTTTTCTGCCTGGGGATAATATGCTCGCCTGGTTGGGTTGTTAGAGGATTGCATTTATGAAAGCAGTTAGCACAGTAGGATGCATAGTAATGCCCACTTTAGGTCTGTTTTTATTCTCTTTCTTATAAACAGTATATGAGTTAGTTGTGACAAGCCAATCCACTGCGTTTTTCTGTCCTCCTCCAGGGAAATGCACATGTGGAATCTGTGTCATTACATGGCAAACAAAAGCAGGTGAGTGTAAAAACAATAATTCCAGCTCCTCCATGGCAGCACTTGCCCCTCTAGTCAGGCTTAATTGAAGGTAAAGGCACATTTTATCATTGCTGGCTGCTATCTGCTTCCCTTAACCCTGATAGACAAGAGATACTTTCAAAAGTTGGCTATAAATAACAGTTTTGCAAATTGAGGCATCTTTCCTTTGAGTATCTTTCCTATTTCAATGCTTTCTATTTCTGATGAAAGGAAATGGCAGTGGTGTTTAATCTAGTTTTTTTTTTAAGCTGGTTTTGTCAAGTGGCTAGTTAATTTGATTAGTGACTTAAGTGCATTAAGAGAATTATTTATATTTAAACCTGTTGAAAAGATCCTTTCATAGAGTTAAGGTTGCCTTTGAAATGTGAATGCTTAGTCTCTTTCATGTTAGTTTATTAGGTTATAAATATGGGTTTCCTACATAGCACTAAATTTTCATAATCTCCACAAATGAACTGTGTCCAATACTTTAAGCATCTTGTTAAAATAGATAAAGAACTCACCCTCTTTCTCTTCAAAGGAAGAGTTATCCATTATTTTGAAGCTTTATATTTATAGATATCTTGCATTTTTGAAAAAGTAGTCTAAAATATCCTTCAGAATAAAAGAATGTATTGGTTCCACAGTTTTTCCCCTTACATCTGTTAAAAATAGCTCTTTCTTTTTCTATATTGCCCACCTAATTGCTGAGTCTTATAGTTTAGGTTAGGAGAGTGGTTTGGACTCTGGGATACAACCCATCTGTGGGCCGAGAAATCAATTTGGTGGTTGCAATGAGTATTTTTAAAAAGTGAAACAGAACAGAACAGGAAATATCAGATTGTGTTATAGGTAGTAAGGTTAAGTACTGCTTCTTGACACTGCTTCAGTTTCATACTTATACTTTCACATGGGTATTTAAGAACTGTGCTTAAAAAATGGTAACCATTGATGCCAGGGATTGTTGGCCAAAGGCAAAGGGGGCTGATTAATGGAGCTAGGCAAAGCTGGGATTTTATAACAAAGTTTTCACCTTAGTCATGGTGTAACGATCTGTGATTCCTATAAAGTACAGCAATTCTCTTAGTAATCGAATATTCCTTAGAACATTCCACATCCCTTAGAGAAGCTACCATTTTTCCAGTTGCTAAGGTTCAGAGTCATTTTTATCTTCTGTCTCTTTCATTTTTATTCTTGACCTCAAACATGTTACAGCAGCAGTCCCCAACATTTTTTTGACACCAGGGACTAGTTTCGGGGAAGACAATTTTTCCATGGATAGGGTGGAGGTGGGTGGGGATGGTTTCAGGATCTTTCAAGCATATTACATTTACTGTGCACTTTATTTCTATTACTATTACATTATAACATACAATGAAATAATTATATAACCCACCATAATGTAGAATCAGTGGAAACCTGAGCTCATTTTCCTGCAACTAGACAGTCTCATATGGGGGTAAGGGGAAACAGTGACAGATCATCAGGCATTAGATTCTCGTAAGGAACATACAGCCTAGATCCCTCTCAAGTGCAGCTCACAATAGGATTCATGCACCTATGAGAATCTAATGCCAAGCGGACCTGACAGGAGGCAGAGCTTGGGCAGTAATGTGCACTAGGGAGCAGCTGTTCATACAGATGAAGCTTTGCTCACTTACCTGCTGCTCACCTCCTGTTGTGTGGCTGGGTTCTTAACAGCCACAGACCAGTACCAGTCCATGGCAGGGGGACTGGGGACCCCTGTGTTATGGAGTAATGATGATTTTTCTTACTTTATCCATCCATCCACTCTCTCCTCCTTTTTCTCGTTGCTGCTCTACCCTGGCTTCTTAGTCCAGGGCTACAATAGTAGCATCCCAATTTTCTGCTGCCTAATCAAATATCCTAATCTGTAGCTCCAAATGATCAGTCCTATAGTCAGAAGCTTTGAAAGTTCCCCAATACCTGGTCAATTGCAAATTGTTTTTGCCTGCTAGTTGAGGGCCAGTATGATCTAGTGTTGGCCTGCCTCTCCTGTCTTCCTTGGGCATCTTCTTGTAGTCTGTGCTCCAGCCTTCTGAATTTCTTATTGTCCCCAGATCCAAGTTCCCCCCTCATCTCTGTAGCTTTTTATTCACATAGTTCTCTCTTCCTGGACATTTGTTTTCCTTCTGTCATTCTCTCCTTATGTTATTACCCACAATTTCCCAAACCCCTAATGTGCTCCATTGCTCAAGGTCATGCCCAAATACCACTTTTTTTTGACCTGTTCCTCCAGGTAGAAGTATCCTTCCTACCTTCAAACTCTCATTGCATTTTATTGGTAATACTCTTAGGATATGTTTAGGATACTTTTACATTAGCTATTCAGGTACACAACTGTGTATCCCTTTAGATTATATCATTTTCTTTCTTCCCATATGTCCTATTTATCTCAGTGTTTTGCAGTTAGTAGGCACTGAATATTATTTGCTGAGTAAACTATAAAACAACACCTTTCAGGTGGTGTGTTTGTGGTCTAAGAGGGTTAAATCAGCTTCTCACATTTCTTCAGATGATCCCAGAAATTATTTTTTATACTAGAAAACGAAGACTCTTCCAAACCCAGGAAGAACTATTAATCCTTGTGCCTGCTTTCAGATACCTCAAAACATTGGAAAACTCTGCTTTCTGACAAATTAGTTCTTCCAACTCAACCACAATTGTAATTAATAATCAGTCAGTAACATAGCATCCCTAAACATCAGGGCAAGGTACAGCCTTGCAGGGACAACAGCAGTGCCTGCTGCAAGATTCCAATTTTGTTTCTGGCTTTATTGTTTGTGTTTAAAACAGTGGTTTTCACAGTGTCATCCCTGGATAAACAGCATCAACAGTTAGAATTGTTAGAAATGCAAATTATCTGCCTCACCTGAGACTCATTGATGAGATGGTCTGGCATGAAGCTCAGCAGTCTGTTTTAACACGTCCTCCAGGTCATCTTGATGTAGAAAAACTCTGAAGACCACTGTTTTAGAACTTCCTCATTTCTCTCATCCCCTCTCTCTCTCTACCTTGCATGAGTTCTTAACATGATCATAACCTTATGAGTCTTGAGTCAGTTGTCTCTATTCATAGATGATTATGCACCACAAAGAAACCCAGTATTACAGCTATACTGAGCATAAAGCAAGCTGAAGTTTATGAAGTAAAATTAGACATAATCAATCAACAAATCCTGTCATGCATCAGAATTTTTTAAAGTTGTGAAAAAAAAAACTCTCTTCAAAATCTTCTTTCTTAATTATTCTTCTTAAATCTAACTTTATTCATGCCATTCACGATAAATTCTTCTTCACTCAATTTTTTTTAAATTGATTTCATAGTAGTGTGACAAAATTCTATTTTCCATTGTGAATTTACAGAAGATCAGCAGCATTTTAAGTCGAGTAGGCTTTTGTAGACTTTCTTAGGACTCTAATTTACAATTGTATTATTGTTACTACAGGGAAATGTAGTCTCAGTTCCGAAAATCCAACTCTCAAAACATCGAGGCAAATTGGTGCAATGGGAAATTTCTGTGCTGGGAAAAGATACAGTGCCTTACTTAGTTCTTCAGTTCCTACTTCAATGTGAAAAACTGGTACCAAAATACGTCTTTTGCTGAGAATCTTGAGGAGGACTGGGTGGAACTGTGTGGTCATTGCCTTTACAAAATGTTCTTCTTGGGAACAAAGAGATGCCAACTGTTTCTTGAATGCATCCCCTGGGGGAATTTTACTTTTGGAGTTTTCCCCTTTGTATAAAATTATTTTATCCTGGTGAACAATAAGTACCTTTCTAAAGGATGACATTTTCAGGTCAGTTTAGTTATTTTCACCTGAAATTTTTAAAAGAGAGAGAAAATGCTAAGGAACTGGGCATCGAGGCAGAAGACCGATTGCCTCAGGGCCTTGCCAGTTGTTCCCTCTGCTGGAAAATGCTTCCCTGAAATCTTTGCTTGCTTGTTCTCTAGTTTATTATTTTAGACCCAGCTTAAAAATTACCTCTTTAGAAAGATTTTATCTCAGTGTGCTCTCACTTCCAATTTTATTTTCTTCGTGACATTTACTTCTAAAATAATCTTACTTGTTTACTTGACCATTGTCTTCCTTCTATGCTATTATGTAAGCTGTGTGAATACAGGAACCTTGTCTGTCTCATTTACTGAAGTTTTTCCAGGGCTTAAAATATGATGGACTCTCATGCAGGTCATTAATTAGATCCTGATTTGAGCAACTTAGCTGGAAGACACTCTTTGGGGACAACTGAGGACATCTAAATGTATACTGAATATTAGAATGTATCAGATAATTATTAATTTTTCAGATGTGTTAATGATAAAAGTATTGTACTTAGGAAAAAAATCCTTATTTTCTAGATATATACTATCGAATGTAAGGGTGAATAAACAAGTAATTCACCTCCAAATGCTTTAAGAAGAAGATAAGATCAATATGACAATGGTAAGCCTAGATAAAGAATATATGGGTATTTGTCATAGTATTCTGTTTATTTGTATATTTGAAAAGTTTTATAATAAAATATAATAAAACAGAAAACCTCTACCCAAAAATAAAATGAAATATGCCAGATACATAGTAGAGGACCAAAAATTATTTTTTTTAATGAATAAAACCAAGAGTTTAGAAGGCATAGGAGGCTACGTTCTGAAAGGAGCACTTTTCTGACCTCACAAACTGTAGAGAAGGTACTTGCATCACAGACCTCGCAGGAATTTTGCCTTGACATTGCTGTGAACTTTTGAACTCCAGTTTGCATATCTGAGGATGATGATGGTTACTTTGAGAGGTTGTTTCCAGGGTAGAGATAGCATATATGAGATGTTTAGCACAGTGCTAATATCAGCTATTGGTATTCAATCTTTTTTCTTTATTTCTCCTCAGACACAAACTAGTTGGACAAAGATGACCTTGTCTATAAATGTTTATCTCCAGGGTGAAGATGACTTATATGTTTACTTTTCTGATGCAATTTTAAAAAGAAATGTATTTGAAAATATCCCTAGACGCTGGGACCAGAAGTTGGTGACAGGATCTTGGAGAACTATAGTCAATACATTTCTTCCTCTAGTCCCTTTAACATATCCAAACCAGGTTTAGATGTTTCACAAGATTTGCAGAAATTTTGTTTTTCTCATGAAAAGTTCCACTTCAGTCAGACACAGATTTAATGACAGGAGATATGTGCTCTGAATGCATTTAGTGTAAATGGACAACAGAAATGTTCCCACATAGAATTGATATAGCTGTGGCTCTGGAATTTTATCATTAAGAGAGTTTGGAATAATAATATGGTAAAATTGAGGGCTAGGGGACTTGTTTTAAAGTTACATTTATATAGGAAGCAGATTCTTTTTGCACTGAGATCTTTTACAGTCATCTTTAGGATGACTGAGGGTGGCAGGTGAAGAGCTAGTAGATATTATAAGGGTAGACTAAAGCCATCAGCTAAGTAACCCTTTGCCTCTACCCCTAAAAATGATCAGATGAACTTGCTAGCTGCCCATAGGAAAACACAAATTTTAATTATACAAAGAGAATAAGACATTCAAGATCCTAAGTTATCCATCATGCAGCTTAAATGCTAAAATCAGCAAGTGTATAAAATGTTCTTATTAAAAGGATAAATGCAATATTGGGATGCGGAACCACCAGGTTTATTTTCTTACTTAGACTATTTTTATCATCTAGCCTGAGAAACAAGAGATAACCCAAAATCCTAATCTAGTACCTTTTGAAACTTGATTGCCTTACATTGATTTTGAAGATCTCTTCAAATGACTGTATTCTTCAAATGAGTGATATTAACAGAATGAGGGACAGTACCTTATGATCATCTCAAGAAATACATAGAAAACATTTGATGAAAATTCAACATCTT
Source organism: Saguinus oedipus (assembly GCA_031835075.1). Classification (NCBI taxonomy): domain Eukaryota; kingdom Metazoa; phylum Chordata; class Mammalia; order Primates; family Cebidae; genus Saguinus; species Saguinus oedipus. Next base: position 3,003,552 of record CM063172.1, on the reverse strand, counting down.
TTTAGGATAAAAACTTACAATGAAGTAGAAATAAGGAGGGATACCCCAATGCAATTAAAAAACATGTTGTAAAGCTCACAGCTAACTTCAAACTCATTGGTGACAATGGAAAGCCTTTTCTCCAAGACTAGAAACAAGACAAGATGCCCACTCCTACCACTTCCACTCAACAAACTACTGGAAGTTCTAGCCAGAGGAATTAGACAAGCGAAAGAAATAAAAGGCATCTAGTAGGAAAGAAAGAAGGTAAATTATATCTATTTTTTGACAACATGAACTTATATGTAGAAAACCCTAAAGATTCATCCAAATACTGTTAGAGCTCAGTATGAATTCAGTAAAGTTATAGGATACAAAATCAAAACCCCCAAATCAGTAGCATTTCTTTATATGAGCAACAAATTATCTGAAAAAGAAATTAAGAAATCAATCTAATTTACAATAGCTTAAAAAAATAGGAGTAAACCTAACCAAGAGGGTGAAAGATCTGTATACTGAAAAACTATAAAACATTGATGAGAGAAATACCTCATGATACAAATAAATGGAAAGGTGTTTCATGTTTGTGGATTAGAGGAATTAATATTGGTAAAATGACACTGAATAGCCAAAGCAATGGTCAGCAAAAAGAACAATGCTGAAGGCATCACACTATCTGACTTCAAAATCTAATAGAAAGATATGGTAATAAAAACAGCATGGATGTATGCTATCAAAACCCCAATGTTATTTTTCACAGAAATAGAAAAACTAATCTTAAAATTTGTAAGGAGCCATAAAAGACACTGAATAGCCAAAGCAATGTTGAGCACAAAGAACAAGGCTGAGACATCACACTACCTGACTTTAAAATCTAATGTAAAGCTATAGTAATCAAAACAGACAAATTGACCAGTGGAATAGGACAGAGAATCCAGAAATACACTCATGGATTTATGGACAACTGACCTTCAATGAAGGTGCCAAGAACACAGAATTAGAAAAAGACAATCTTTTAAATAAATATAGTTGCGAAAATTGGTTATCCACATGCAGAAGAGTTAAATTGGACCTTTATCTCATGCCATATACAAAAATCAACTTGAAAGGGAGTAAAGACTTAAACGTGAGATCTGAAATGATAAAACTATTAAAAAATTCTCTACAATATTTCTGTGGGCAAAGATATGTCAGACATGACTCTGAAAGAATAGGCAACAAAAGCAAAAATTAACAAATGGGATTGGATTGAACTAAAAAGCTTCTGCATAGCAAAGGAAAATCAATGGAGTGAAGAGACAATCCATGGATTAGAAGAAAATATCTACGATCATGCACCTAATAAAGGATTAATATCCAAAATATATAAGGAACTCAAACATTAGAAGAAAACAAAGGACTCAATTAAAAAATGGGCAAAGAACCTAGATAGATACTTTTCAAAAGAAGATATACAAATGGCTAATAGATGTATGAAAAATGTTCATCATTACTAATCATCAGGGACATGCAAATTAAGATCACAAAGCTAAATCACCTCACATCTGTTATGATGACTACTATGAAAAAGATGAATGATAACAAGTATTGGTGAGGGTGTGGATGAAGGAGAACCTTTGTTGATAGAAATATCAATTAATACAGCTGTTTTGGAAAACAGTATGGTGGGTCCTCAGAAAACTAAAAATAGAATTACCACATGATTCAGCAGTCCTGCTTCTGGGTATATATGCAAAGGAATTAAAATCAATTGAAATTGGTTCCTTTGGATATATAACCAGAAGTAGGATTGATGGATCATATAATATGCCAAAGAGATATCTGCTCTCATGTTCATTGCAGCATTATTCACAACAGCTAAGATATGGAATCAGCCTAGGTGTTCCTCCCTGGATGAATGGATATATATACACAATGGAATACTATTTATTCTTTAAAAAGAAGGAAATTTTGTTATTTGTAACAACATGGATAAACTTGGAGGACATTATGCTAAGAGAAATACAGCAGGCACAGAAAGACCGTCACTGTGGGATCTCACTTACATGTGGAAACAAAGTCAAACTTACACAAGTAAGGTTTAGAATGGTGGTTACTAGAGGCTGAGGGAGGGGAATGGATGGGGAAAAGAGGAATTGAGAATTAGGATAAGCTTTAGTGGTATGTTATGCAGAATGTTGACTATAGTAAATAATAATGTATTGCTTATTTAAAATGTAAAGTACGTGGATGTGCTTTGGTCAAGAACAGGCCAAGGCAGACATCCAGGCCTGCACGACTCAATGGGATTGGTGCACACACCTCCACTTGTATAACCACTGTGTGTGTGCTCATACTTGGCTCTAGGCCACTGTTGTCTGTACAAGGTGTAGCTCCCCTTCTGAGGCTGTGCATGTGCTCTTCAGCATGGCTCCATATGGTGTGCACGCTGGAGCCCAGAGAGAGAGTAAGGCTACACACCACTGTAAGGAAGAGCTGGTCACCTTGAAGGCAGGCAGCGGGAAGTCAGGAACTGGCTTATGCCCAGAGGGAAGAAGTTAAGCTGCTGACACTGTAAGGGAGAGCTGGCCTTGCGGGCCGGCTGTGCAGCTCTGCATGGCAGCTGGTTGCTGAGAGGAGCCACAGAGCTGGAGCAAACAGCTGAGATAACGGCGGATGGTGTGCGATAGATAGTATGAGAGAGCTGCTGAAGAAAACTGCATTTCACCTGCCTGCGGCACCCTGAGTGTTCTGTCAGCTATCTGCCCATCCACCCACTCCCCTCGGACCTAGGCTGGGGCTAGAACCTGACCCCAAACAGAACATTGGCATAGTCGTGAACTTAACATAAAAGTTGCTAAGAGTAGATTTTAATGTTTTCACCATAAAAAATTACATGTGATGTAATTGATTTGTTAATTAGCTTGATGTATTTATTCCACAATGTAAACATTTATCAGAACATCATATTGTACCCATAAATATAATATATACACTTATTAATTTGTCAATTAAAAATAAAATATAAATAAGAAATATACTATAAAAATAATATTAAAATGGTAATAGACTAAGCTTGTTTTAGTTCAGGAATGTAAGAGTCATTTAATATTATAAGCTCAGTCAGTGTAACTCACCACATTAGTAAAATGAAGAAAATAATACAATTAAATAGATACAGATAAGTGTAAGACTACATCCAGCATCTGTTCATGATTAAAGAAAAACGTGATAGCAAGGTATGAATAAAGAGAAACTTTCTTAATCGAATGAAGCACTGCTGAAAAGGCCAACAGCAAACATCGTACTTAGTGGCAAGCTGTTGAAAATTGTCTTTTGGATATTGAGCATAAGAAAGATAGACACCAGCTTTCTGCTGGATGCAGTGGCTCACACCTGTGATCTCAGTACTTTGGGAGGCCTTGGCAGGTAGATCAAGAGGTCAGAAGATGGAGACCAGCCTGGCTAACACGGTGAAACCCCGTCTCTATTACAAATACAAAAAATTAGCTGGGCGTGGTGGCACATGCCTGTAGTCCCAGCTACCTGGGAGGCTGAAACAGGAGAATGACTTGAACCCAGGAGGCAGAGGTTGCAGTGAGCTGAGATTGCTTCACTGAACTCCAGCCTGGGCAACAAAGCGAGACTCAGTCTTAAAAAAAAAAAAAATGCCAGCTAGCACCGCATCTATTGAACATTTTACTGGAGAACATTACCAGTGTAATGAATCAAGAAAAAAAAGTTATAAGAATTAGAAAGAAATATAGCTGTCATTATTTGTGAATATAATTGTGAACAGAAAACCCTATTCTACAGATAATTCATTAGAATTAATAAGTAATGTAGCAAGTTGTTAAGATTCAAGAACAATAAAATTCAATTCCATTTCTATATACCAAAGTAATCAAATACTACATAAAACATTTAAAATGGCATAGTCCATTGAGTTTTGGCAGTGGCAGAGGCTGGGGAACTCTGAGCTGCAGGCATCTTCCAGCACAGGGACCCTCACTTTGCAGGGCCTTTTCTCTCCCAGTGTGCAACTCATAGCTGGGGGAGAATGAGTGTGGGTCATGGGTGGGAAGGAGGTCTTTATGGGCCAAGCCTGGATTGGTCACATTCCACTGACTAGAGCACAGTGACACCTAGCTGTAAGACAGCCTGGTGAATTTTGCCTTGTTTGGCTAGGAGAAAAAGAATTGGATTTTATCTATAGAAGTTTTTACTATAACTTGTTTAAAATTTCATTATGAGATGAATTTTCCCTGTGGATGTTGGGGGAAAAGTAATTATTCCTTTAAGTTCAGAAGAAATAGAAACTTTCTTTTAGCTTTATAAGAAGAATTATGGTTTGTATTCTAACAACAGGTAAATTTTCACAAGGAGGAGAATGAATATATGGGCTAAGCTGTCTATTTCAGAAAGAGGTGAAAGCTACTCCTGTGTGGCAGTTATTGTGTATAGATTTTGTTTGTTGGACATTAATTCCACGGTGGCAAACACACAGATAAATGTGTTGCTGTGTTTCTTTTGTTTTTTTAATGGATTGAGACCACATTTGCAGAGTGAAGCCATATGCTAGCTATTCTTGCCGGTACTGCTGAATTAATTAGCTTGTGATAGTGTTTCCTGAGCTAATGAGGCAAACATTCTCTTGGATTCAGCTAGAGGTGAAATCCTTATTACTGTCACTTCAAGGGTAGGGACAGCAGTGAGGATGACATTATCAAAATTTGCTGAAGCAACCATTGTAGTTTTGGAGATAAGTTTTTGTTTTGTTTTTTTTTTTTGAGATGGAGTTTCACTCTTGTTAACCAGACTGGAGTGCAGTGGCATGATCTCAGCTCATTGTAACCTCCGCCTCCTGGGTTCAAGCAATTCTCCTGCCTCAGCCTCCTGAGTAGCTGGGATTACAGGCACGCGCCACCATGCCCAGCTAATTTTTGTATTTTTAGTAGAGACGGGGTTTCACCATGTTGACCAGGATGGTCTCGATATCTTGACCTCGTGATCCACCCACCTCGGCCTCCCAAAGTGCTGGGATTACAGGCGTGAGCCACCGCGCCCGACCGGAGATAAGTTTTTAGAAAATAACCACATTGAACAATGTAAGAATGTGGAATTGCCACTTTGTGGTAGTAACTATAACAATTCATGATCAATTTAAAAGACTTTATTAGGATGGGGAAGAAAGAAAAAAATGGTAAGATGTAGCACAATGACAGAGGGTTTCATCTACAGCTTCGAAAGTGAGGAGTTGTTTGTTTAATAACGTACAAGGGATTTTGGACCTATCATTTAACCTTTGGATGTGGTTTATTTGTCTTATATTTGAAATTAAGGTGTTGAAATGGAAAATATATGCGATTCTTTTTAGTTTTATCACTGAGTGATTCTAGGTGTTATTTAGCACAGGTCAATGTTCTAGTTAATAAAGTGACTGGAAGCACAAAATGACATGGGGTGTCAGTGTCACTACGTTAAGGCTTTATGATTGAGGATGATACTTTGCTCACCTGCAAACCCTCTCTTTGGAAATGAATCAGAATGTGGTAGGTTCACTGTGTTGGCACAGAGGTCAGAGTGCAGGTCAACCACAAAGTAGCTGGACAATACCTTAGAAAGAGGAAAATTATCGGTGAGTAGGGAATTACAGAAAAGGAGCCTGATATGGTTAAGCTTTGTGTCCCCACTCAAGTGTCATCTTGTAATCCCTGTAATCCCCACAAGTTAAGGGAGTGACCAGACGGAGATAATTGAATCATGGAGGCGGTTTCCCCCATACTGTTGTCATGATGGTGAGTTCTCATGAGATCTGATGTTTATAAGGGACTCTTCCCTTTGCTCAGCACTTCTCCTCTCCGCTGTCTTATGAAGAAAGTGTCTTGCTTCCCCTTTGCCTTCCACCATCATTGTAACGTTCCTAAGGCCTCCCCAGCCGTGCTGAACTTTGAGTCAGTTAAAACTCTTTGCTTTATAAATTACCCAGTCTCCGGCAGTTCTTTACAGCAGTATGAAAATGGTCTAATTCAGAACCACAATTCACATACGCTTCCCTCTTAAGTTGTTGACCAATTCCTTGGCTGCTCATGCACAAGTTGAGTCTTTAGAAACCCAGCAGAAAACAGCAGTTGGGAAGCAAAAGAGCTGAATAGAGATTTCAGCAATAATGAGATACCGGGAAGAAATAAATTCAAGTTTATGTCTCCCGAGATCAAAACCTTTGTAAATCCTCTGGGCTTTATGTTGGGACCCCAGAGGCTCTAGGAATAATGGCCATACTCCAAAAGTAAAGGGTATGTTTTAGGAGTGAATGATGCACTCCAATTGTAAAGGGAAACCAAAGCAGCTCAGCTCTAATAAAATCTAAAACAAAGGCTTGGGAGGATCAACTGATCTGCTTGTCCTCTGGCTGCCTGTAAAACAAAATGAAACAAACAACTAAAGCAAAACAACAACCGAAAAACGAATGAACAAAATCCCAACCAACAAAAGCAAAATCTTAAACCTTTTTCGAGGAATCTATACCATCTTACACAGCCTGCACAATATTTTATTCAAAGTGCCAGGTAGCCAATGCAAAGTTATGGGGCATGCTAAAGTAACAGGGAAAAATAGCAAAAAGTAAAAAAATCAGCTAGCATAAAAGACATGTGAGTGATTTTTTTTGGAGGTATCACAGCTAAAAACAACTGAGTAACATGTTTAAAAAATAGAGAAAAATATAGAAAAAATAGATAAAAGTATGGAGAATTTAAATAAAAATGGGGAATAATTTTTAAAAATCCATTGAATCTCCTGGAGCTGAAAAATACAATATTTGTCATTACGAATTCATCTAATGGGTATAACAACAGACTGGCAACAGCATTAAGACAAGATTCGTGTCATATAGGATATATTCAATCTAAACCTTAGGAATTGCTCTTTGTGGAAATTAGCAAGCTAGTTTTAAAATGTTTATTGAAATGGAAAAGGCCATGAGTAGCCAAGACAATTTTGGAGGACACTGTCAGACAGCAAAATGTATGACAAGAGTACAGTATGTATTATTGTATGGTATTTGTACAAAGAGAGACTCATAAATAGTGGACACTTGATTTATTCTAAAAGCAGTCCTTGAGAGGTGGCTAGAAGATGAGCCCTTCGATGGATGGTGCAGGATCCATTGGGACTTCACAAGGAAAAGAAATGAAACTTGACTCTCGCTTACATCCTGTAAAAATTTAATACCCACAGAAGTTACATATTAATGCAAAACATGAAATAATACAGCACTTAGAAGAAAATATAGAAAATCATCTTGATTATTTTGGGATAGATGAGGATTTATTAAATGGAACACAAAATCGCCAAGAGAAAGATCCATTAAAATTAAGAGCTTCGATTCACCGAAAGACATCATGAAGGGAGAGAAGAGGCAAACTATAGACTGGAAGAAGATATTTATGATACAAGCAACTGCAAGAGGCTTATATCAGAATGCATAAAGAATTCCTACAAATCCATAAAACAAGGAAAAACAGGGTTAGGGACTTGAACAGGCACATTGCAAAGGAGGCAAAGGGCAGCAATCATTTGTGTTGAACTAGTTTTTCATCAAGGGAATGTGAATTCAAGCCGCAGTGCAACACCACTATGTAGTATGCAGTAGCCACCAGAATGGCTAAAGTTTAATACTGCCACGTCCAAATAGGGACAAAAATGTGGAACAAGTGTCAGGCTCATCAATGCAGGTGGGAGAACAGACTGGGAAAATCACTTTGGATGAGTTTATGGTATTACACATGCTGAACATGTATTTGTGCTAAGACCCCACAGTTGTGCTCCTATGGTGGTTTAGGATAATGGCACTGTAGTGATATATAAACACCAGGATGTAAGATAGAAAAAAAAAAAAGGCTGGTGTGGTGGTTTAGCCTGTAATTCCAGCATTGTGGGAGGCCAAGATGGGAGGATCACTTGAGACCAGGAGTTTGAGACCACCCTGGGCAACATGGAATCTCACTTTTGAAGAGTGAGATTCCATCTCTTCAAAAAGGAAAAAACGAAACATAACATAACATAACATAACATATCCAAACAAATTAGCCAGGCATGGTGGTGCATGCCAGTAATCTTAGCTACTACTTATGAGGCTGAGGCAGTAGGATCCCTTTAGCTCTGGAGGCCAAGGATTAGGCTCACCTAATTATAAGAATAAGCCTCATGGTTCAATTTGGGTAAACAAGTGATCAGATTATTTGTTGATTCCACTTTCCCTGAAGTGTTTTTCCAGGTATCAATTATCTTCCAAACTCCATTTTGGTTGATGACTACATAGCTGAGGGCAATTTTATTATCTAAAAATATTCTAGCTCATAAGTTTATGTCGGATATGTTTTGACTCTAAAATTTGAACTGTCGGGAATTAATTGCAGAGTGTAAATTTTAGTGTAGGGTAGAATTTCTCATATGAAATCACAATACTTAGGTGCCTGGGATCCTGAGTTGAGTACATCAGACTTTTAATAATTCACTTTGAATGCTTGGAATTGCTGAATAAATATGTCAAAGTTTGGCCCTGCTTATTGATACAGGTAAACATGGGAATGCGTTCTCATTTCACAAGAAGAATACTCAATAAGGGTACACATTGAGCAGCCACAAATGTTGTTAGAAATTGCTATTAAAGGCCGGGCACGGTGGCTCAAGCCTATAATCCCAGCACTTTGGGAGGCCGAGGCAGGTGGATCACGAGGTCAAGAGATTGAGACCAACCTGGTCAACATGTTGAAACCCCGTCTCTACTAAAAATACAAAAAATTAGCTGGGCATGGTGGCACGTGCCTGTAATCCCAGCTACTCAGGAGGCTGAGGCAGGAGAACTGCCTGAACCCAGGAGGCGGAGGTTGCGATTAGAGATTGCGCCATTGCACTCCAGCCTGGGTAACAAGAGTGAAAATCTGTCTCAAAAAAAAAGAAAAAAAGAAATTGCTATTAAAATTTAATTGTTTTCACTCTGGTGTAATTAAACCCATAATGCGATGGTTTCTGTACATGTAACTTTAAGAGAAAATAGTTAGACTGTAGTTTGTGTTATTAGCCCTGTCTCTGGTCCCTTTCTGTTCATGATGTCCTTTGTATTTGTTTGAAGCCCTGACAAATAAACAGAAGCAGATAATTGTTGAGGCCTAAATCCAATGAAGACATGTCAGTGTATTGAGGTGCATTCCAACAGTCGTATCTAGAACTAAATGACAAACTCAACACTTGGAAAAACTGTCAGCCATTGCAATTGTTTGGTAATGGCAACTTAAGGAGTTTGAAACGTTTACAGAATAAAACAATCTGTTTAAAGAAGGGCAAAAGGTTTAACCATTTTAATAGTTTGGTACCTTGAAGAAGCTCGGTGAAAAAATCATGGCAATCAGTGAAAGAAAGAGGAGACAGATATGAGAAAGTGTGTTCATCGCCTTATCGTGATTCTTGGTCCGAAAGTGTTAGCAGGAAGCAATCTACACTTGGTAGCATCTTCAGGGTCTCTCTGTTCTTAGGTCAGATGTCAGCCTCCAGAAGTCATTTGTTTCTGTTGGCCTCCCATTGAATTACAATGTTAGAACCTAAGAATACTTGTATTTCCAGGCTGAGGAATTCTTAGCACATTTACACAGGAAAACATGATTCTGTGCGTTCTTGAATGCCCTGAAATTCAAGAGCAGCATTTGTGTTTAGAAGTACTTGATATGGTCTTAAATGACACTCAGACTTTTCTTTATAGATGTCTTTTCCAAAACAGGTGTCCATCATATATATGTTCATTTAGATTTATCTTTTTTGGAAATGTAATTTGTACCTGTTGATTATGTGTCTGTGTGTATGACATTAATCTTGGCAATGCCTGCTACAACCATAATATGACAAGCTCCAGTCCCTCAGTGGAGAAGTCAATTCAAGCCCATATGTATTTTTGCAACATTTTATGGGAACTAATATGAGAATTTATGAGAAGTTTTGAAATATAGATTGTATATCATTAGGGCTATGGGTAGAATTTCGGCTAAGTAGATTAAATATCTGATGATTTAGATGTTTTGATTTAAAATACCATTTGTTTATTCTTTCCTCCCAATTTTACTTGGGGATGATATCTATTTTAATACTCTTAACTTCTTAAGTGTTTTACTTACAAGTTGACTTTGTCAGTAATATTGGAGGTTTTCCCAGTTGGTAAAAAACATAACTCATAATCATTTTACAGTGGAATGTTAGCTAATCTCACCAGATTATTTTAAGCTATTACTAAAACATATTTAAAGCTTTGGGATTTGAGCAAATGAATGAAATCCATTTGTAAATGTTTAAGTAGTCCTAGAAGTAGAGGTTTTGATCCTTGTCATAACTTTATAGTTTTTCTTGGGTTATAATACTAATACATGAAGTGAGATTTGGTCACGAATTGATCCTCTCTGATGAAATTTTGCTACCACTGTTTTTAGTAGGACATGGTCTCTTCTTGGACATCTTGCTGGGGCAAAGCTGTTTGAGTGGCAGCAGGGAGAGGAGCAGGACGGTCTGAGAAGGAGCAGGAGGCTGGAGAAGGCCGAGGACAGAGGAAGAGCAGGTAGCAGGCAGGGAGGTAGGGAAGGGTCCTTAGCAGCCTGCATGTTTCCTGAGTCCTCGCTGTCCTGGGAGAGGTTTGTGTAAGGTGTCTGAGGGTGAGTGGAAAAAGAGACCCATCAGGAGAGTGAAGGTCCCCGAGAGAGGGTAGAGGAAAGGGTGGGTAAGAGGCAGACTAGCACTGGACAAAAGCAGCCAGAGGGAAAGGAAAGGAGCAGGAAATAGGGAGAGAGGAGACAACTGCCTGAACAATTTGTTTTTTCCACATTGGAATAAAATCAGGGAGAAATAGGTGGCTGTTTTTAAACAAAATTATTACGCCAGTCTAATTTATTACAGATTCACATTGATTAGGAATATTAATTGACCTGGATTTAGAATGTGATCTTATGTTTAATAATTATTCTATGTGTATATAGCAAATCTTAAAAATCTTTCATATTTGGAAAGTACCTAAGTTCTCTTGGCATTTACTCATTCCTTTTTGCTAGCATGAGATTGGGTTCCATTTCTTGGCTATTTGACCATGTAGGTTACCAAACTATGCTATTAATTTGGCTCATAATTAAGCGTCGCACCTGTTTCTCCCTAACCAGGCCCTTTCTTAAAGGGCCAATGCTCTAAAAAGCTTTATGAATTTAAATAACATTTAATTCTGGGGATTCTGGGAACCCCTTATTACATATGCATATGGGTACTTCCTGGCTTTATATGAATACAAATTAGTCTCTAATTAGTAGTTGTATAAGTCCAATAAGATCAAGAGTTACTTTACATGTAAGAAAATTTATAAGATTGAATTTTATCTTGAAATAGATGAAGCCATGCTAGTATGTTTGTGTAGAAAATAACTCACATTGACACAACAGATGAAATTTCTCAACTCTCCAGCGAGGTAGAGAGTTCTAGGATGGATTCTTCCCATTTTATTATGTGACGTTTTCAATCACAAAGTCTTTGTTTGCATTCCTATGTAAAAGAATTCACCTGTGATTTCTAGTAGGTTAGGTTTACTTTTTACATCTTCATCATCGTATCTCAGATCCATTTGGAGTTTATTCTTTTGTATGGTGTGGGCCATGAATTTACTGTTATTTTTCTTTTTTTTTTTTTTTAATTTTTATTGCATTATAGGTTTTGGGGTACATGTGCAGAACGTGCAAGGTAGTTGCATAGGTACACACATGGCAGTGCGCTTTGCTGCCTTCCTCCCCCTCACCCACACTTGGCATTTATCCCCAGGCTATCCCTCCCCAGCCACCCGCACTGTCCCTCCCCCATTCCCCCCAACAGACCCCAGTGTGTAGTAGACCCCCTCCGTGTGTCCATGTGTTCTCATTTTTCTCACCTGCCTATGAGTGAGAATATGCGGTATCTCCTTTTCTGTTCTTACGTCAGTTTCTGAGAATGATGTTCTCCAGATTCATCCATGTCCTTACAAAGGACACAAACTCATCATTTTTGATTGCTGCATAATATTCCATGGTGTATATGTGCCACATTTTCCCAGTCCAGTCTATCATCAATGGGCATTTGGGTTGGTTCCAGTTCTTTGCTATTGTAAACAGTGCTGCAATGAACATTCGTGTGCATGTGTCCTTATAGTAGAATGATTTATAGTCCTTTGGATATATACCCAGTAATGGGATTGCTGGGTCAAATGGAATTTCTATTTCTAGGTCCTTGAGGAATTGCCACACTGTCTTCCACAATGGTTGAACTAATTTACACTCCCACCAACAGTGTAAGAGTGTTCCCCTTTCTCCACATCCTCTCCAGCATCTGCTGTCTCCAGATTTTTTAATGATCGCCATTCTAACTGGCGTGAGATGGTATCTCAATGTGGTTTTGATTTGCATCTCTCTAATGACCAGTGATGATGAGCTTTTTTTCATGTGTTTGTTGGCCTCATGCATGTCGTCTTTTGTAAAGTGTCTGTTCATATCCTTTGCCCATTTTTGAATGGGCTTGTTTTTTTCCTGGAAATCTGTTTGAGTTCTTTGTAAATTCTGGATATCAGCCCTTTGTCAGATGCATAAACTGCAAAGATTTTTTCCCATTCTGATGGTTGCCTATTCACTCTAGTGACCGTTTCTTTTGCTGTGCAGAAGCTTTGGAGTTTGATTAGGTCCCATTTGTCTATTTTGGCTTTTGTTGCCAATGCTTTTGGTGTTTTGGTCATGAAGTCCTTGCCTACTCCTATGTCCTGAATGGTTTTGCCTAGATTTTCTTCTAGGGTTTTTATGGTGTCAGGTCTTATGTTTAAGTCTTTAATCCATCTGGAGTTAATTTTAGTGTAAGGTGTCAGGAAGGGGTCCAGTTTCTGCTTTCTGCACATGGCTAGCCAGTTTTCCCAACACCATTTATTGAACAGGGAATCCTTTCCCCATTGCTTGTTTTTGCCTGGTTTATCAAAGATTATATGGTTGTAGATATGTTGATTTGCCTCCGATGCCTCTGTTCTGTTCCATTGGTCTATATCTCTGTTTTGGTTCCAGTACCATGCTGTTTTGATTACTGTAGCCTTGTAGTATAATTTGAAGTCTGGTAGCGTGATGCCTCCCGCTGTGTTCTTTTTGCTTAGAATTGACTTGGCTATGCGGGCTCTCTTTTGGTTCCATATGAAGTTCATGGTGGTTTTTTCCAGTTCTGTGAGGAAATTCAATGGTAGTTTGATGGGGATAGCATTGATTGTGTAAATTACTTTGGGCAGTATAGCCATTTTTATGATATTGATTCTTCCTAACCACGAACATGGAATGTTTCTCCATCTGTTTGTGTCCTCTCTTATTTCATTGAGCAGTGGTTTGTAGTTTTCCTTAAAGAGGTCCCTTACCTTCCTTGTGAGTTGTATTCCTAGGTATTTTATTTTCTTTGTAGCAATTGTGAATGGCAGTTTGTTCTTGATTTGGTTCTCTTTAAGTCTGTTATTGGTGTACAGGAATGCTTGTGATTTTTGCACATTGATTTTATATCCTGAGACTTTGCTGAAGTTGCTTATCAGTTTCAGGAGTTTTTGAGCTGAGGTGATGGGGTCTTCTAGGTATACTATCATGTTGTCTGCAAATAGAGATGATTTGGCTTCCACCTTTCCTATTTGAATACCCTTTATTTATTTTTCTTGCCTGATTGCTCTGGCTAGAACTTCCAGTACTATGTTGAATAGGAGTGGTGAGAGAGGATATCCTTGTCTAGTGCCGGATTTCAAAGGGAATGCTTCCAGTTTTTGCCTGTTAAGTATGATATTGGCTGTTGGTTTGTCGTAAATAGCTTTTATTACTTTGAGATATGTTCCATCAATACCAAGTTTATTGAGGGTTTTTAGCATTAAAGGGCTGCTGAATTTTGTCAAATGCCTTCTCTGCGTCAGTTGAGATAATCATGTGGTTTTTGTTTTTTCTTCTGTTTATGTGGTGAATTACATTTATAGACTTGCGTATGTTGAACCAGCCTTGCATCCCCGGGATGAATCCTACTTGATCATGATGGATAAGTTTTTAATGTGCTGTTGCAATCGGTTTGCCAGTATTTTATTGAAGATTTTTGCATCTATGTTCATCATGGATATTGGCCTGAAGTTTTCTTTTCTTGTTGAGTCTCTGCCGGGTTTTGGTATCAGGATGATGTTGGTCTCATAAAATGATTTGGGAAGGGTTCCCTCTTTTTGAATTATTTGGAATAGTTTCAGAAGGAATGGTACCATATCCGCTTTGTGTGTCTGGTAGAATTCGGCTGTGAACCCATCTGGACCTGGGCTTTTTTTGTGTGGTAGGCTCTTAATTGCTGCCTCAACTTCAGACCTTGTTATTGGTCTATTCATAGTTTCAGCTTCCTCCTGGTTTAGGCTTGGGAGGACACAGGCGTCCAGGAATTTATCCATTTCTTCCTGGTTTACTAGTTTATGTGCATAGAGTTGTTTGTAGTATTCTCTGATGATGGTTTGAATTTCTGTGGAATCTGTGGTGATTTCCCCATTATCGTTTTTTATTGCATCTATTTGGTTGTTCTCTCTTTTCTTTTTTATCAGTCTGGCTAGTGGTCTGTCTATTTTGTTGATCTGTTCAAAAAACCAGTTCTTGGGTTTATTGATTTTTTGAAGGGTATTTCTTGTCTCTATCTCCTTCAGTTCTGCTCTGATCTTAGTTATTTCTTGTCTTCGGCTAGGTTTTGAGCTTTTTTGATCTTGCTCCTCTAGCTCTTTCAATTTTGACGATAGGGTGTCAATTTTGGATCTCTCCACTCTTCTCATGTGGGCACTTATTGCTATATATTTTCCTCTACAGACTGCTTTAAATGTGTCCCAGAGATTCTGGTACGTTGTGTCTTCATTCTCGTTGGTTTTGAAGAACTTCTTTATTTCTGCCTTCATTTCATTGTTTATCGAATCAACATTCAAGAGCCAGTTGTTCAGTTTCCATGAAGCTGTGCGGTTCTGAGTTAGTTTCTGAATTCTGAGTTCCAACTTGATTGCACTATGGTCTGAGAGACTGTTTGTTATGATTTCCGTTGTTTTGCATTTGCTGAGGAGTGCTTTACTTCCAATTATGTGGTCAATTTTGGAGTAGGTGTGATGTGGTGCTGAGAAGAATGTATATTCTGTGGATTTGGGGTGGAGAGTTTTGTAAATGTCTATCAGGTTTGCTTGTTCCAGGTCTGTGTTTAAGTTCTGGATATCCTTGTTAATTTTCTGTCTGGTTGATCTGTCTGATATTGACAGTGGAGTGTTAAAATCTCCCACTATTATTGTGTGGGAGTCTAAGTCTCTTTGTAAGTCATTAAGAACTTGCCTTATACATCTGGGTGCTCCTGCATTGGGTCCATATATATTTAGGATCGTTAGCTCTTCTTGTTGTATCGATCCTTTTACCATTATGTAATGACCTTCTTTGTCCCTTTTGATTTTTGTTGCTTTAAAGTCTATTTTATCAGAGACAAGAATTACAACTCCTGCTTTTTTTTGCTCTCCATTTGCTTGGTAAATCCTCCTCCATCCCTTTATTTTGAGCCTTTGTGTATCCTTGCGTGTGAGGTGGGTTTCCTGGATATAGGACACCGATGGGTTTTGGTTTTTTATCCAATTTGCCAGTCTGTGTCTTTTGATTGGTGCATTCAGCCCATTTACATTTAGGGTTAATATTGTTATATGTGAATTTGATACTGCCATTTTGATGCTAGCTGGCTGTTTTGCCCATTGGTTCATGCAGATTCTTCATTCTGTTGATGCTCTTTATCATTTGGTATGCTTTTAGGATGGCTGATACTGGTTGTTTTTTTCTATGTGTAGTGCCTCTTTCAGGAGCTCTTGTAAAGCAGGCCTAGTGGTGACAAAATCTCTGAGTACTTGCTTGTTCATGAAGGATTTTATTTTTCCTTCACTTATGAAGCTCAGTTTGGCTGGATATGCAATTCTGGGTTGAAAGTTCTTTTCTTTAAGGATGTTGAATATTGGCCCCCACTCTCTTCTGGCTTGTAGAGTCTCTGCCGAGAGATCTGCTGTGAGTCTGATGGGCTTCCCTTTGTGGATGACCAGACCTTTCTCTCTGGCTGCCCTTAGTATTTTCTCCTTCATTTCAACCCTGGTGAATCTGACGATTATGTGCCTTGGGGTTGCTCTTCTTGTGGAGTATCTTTGTGGTGTTCTCTGTATTTCCTGGAGTTGAGTATTGACCTGTCTTGCTAGGTTGGGGAAATTTTCCTGGATAATATCCTGAAGAGTGTTTTCCAGCTTGGATTCATTCTCTTCATCACATTCTGGTACACCTATCAAACGTAGGTTGGGTCTCTTCACATAGTCCCACATTTCTTGGAGATTTTGTTCATTCCTTTTTGCACTTTTTTCTTTAATCTTGGTTTCTCATTTTATTTCATTGAGTTGATCTTCGACTTCTGATATCCTTTCTTCTGCTTGGTCAATTCGGCTGTTGAAACTTGTGCTTCATGAAGTTCTCGTGTTGTGTTTTTCAGCTCCTTCAATTCATTCATATTCCTCTCTAAGTTGTCCATTCTTGTTATCATTTCCTCGAATCTTTTTTCAAGGTTCTTAGTTTCTTTGCACTGATTTAGAACATGTTCTTTTAGCTCCCTGAAGTTTCTCATTATCCACTTTCTGAAGTCTGATTCCATCATTTCATCACACTCATTCTCCGTCCAGCTTTGTTCCCTTGCTGGTGAGGAGTTTTGGTCATTTGTAGGAGGTGAGGTGTTTTGGTTTTGGGTGTTTTCCTCCTTTTTGCACTGGTTTCTTCCCATCTTTATGGATTTATTCACCTGTCGTCTTAGTAGTTGCTGATTTTTCAATTGGGTCTCTGAGTGGATGACCAGATTGTTGATGATGAAGTATTTCTGTTACTTAGTTTTCCTCCTAATGGTCTAGCCCCTCTGCTGTATGAGTGCTGAGGTCCACTCCAGGCCCTGCTTGTCTGGAGTATACCTATAGCAGCTGTGGAACAGTGAGGGATGCTACCAGTTTCTTCTGCTGCTATCTTTGTTCCACAATGATGACCACCAAATGTCAGTCTGATTAGTCCTTTTTTGGGTGACTCTTTGGATATACAGGGGTCAGGGAGCTGCTTGAGGAGACGGTCTGTGCTTTATAGGAGCTCCAGTGTTGAGCTGTGAGCTCCGTTGTTCATTCAGGGATGTTGGGAGGATATGTTTATGTCTGCTGCAACAGAACTCATAAAACCCCCCCTTTTTTTTCCCATTAGATGCTCTGTCTCAGGGAGTTGGGGCTTTCTTTATGAGTATCTGTTGCACTTTCCTGCCCCGCTAGGTGGCAGTCTATTCACTATTTGCCTGCCGGGGCTCCACCCTGCTAGCGCGGGTCTGCCCTGCTGCTGTGGGCTCTGTTCTGCTGTGGTGCACTCCGCCCTCTTGGTGGAGTCTCTCTGTTATGGCAGGTTGCCTCGGCAATGGCAGGCTGTGTCAGCCCTGGGCGGTACTTCAGTAGGGGCGGATTGTGTCCGTAGTGGCGGACGCCCCTCCCCCACCAGGCTGCACCGTCCTAGATGCCGGCAGCAAAATTCTCAGCCCTGAGCGCCTCCAGTCGCCACCCTGCTTGTCCCCGTGAGGGTGGGACCTGCTGAGCTCGATCACTCAGCTCCCTGCCTCAGAGTCTGTCCTCTCTCTCTCTCTCTTCCTCTCCCCAAGCTGAATGGTCGACTCTCTCACTGGCGCCCCAGTAGCCTGCCGATAGGGCACTGGGATCCATGCGATCTCCCGTGCCGCTGCCCACTGCACTGGCTCAGATCACGTTTCCCAGGAATATCCTGGTCTGGCTCATTGTCCAAGTCCCGTTCAATCAGATGGACATGCCAATCTGCCCTTCCAAATCTCAGATTGCAGGTTTAATAGGGCATCCAGACCAATGAGTTTTGTGCCGTGTGGCTGCGCTGTGGCGCTGGCCCGGCCCAACTGGCCGCGCGAGCCGGCTGTGCAAGTGTACCATGTCTCTCCCACACCTGGGACTTTCAACGTTCTGTGGGCAAAAAAGGACCTTCCAAGAATACGGCTGAAACTCACCCTCTGTGCCTTCACTGAGAGCTGCAATCCTGAGTCGCCTCTATGACGCCATCTTGCGAAAATCCTCCCTACTGTTATTTTTCTAAATATCTATTCAGTCATGCTAGCATCATTTAAAAGAGTCCATTTGAGATGGTATCTATGTCATATGCTGAATTTCCTAATGTTCTTAGGTCTATTTCTATATGTACTATTCTGTTTTGCTGGTCAGTCTGTCTGTTTTGGTGCTAATACCACAATGTTTTAATTATAGAAGGAACATACTATGTTTTAGTATTATAAAGGGCTGTCCTCTCACATAGCTATTATTTTTTATGTTTCCCTACATCTGTTTGCATGTTTAATGGATGAACTTCAGTGTCATCTTGTTTTGCTTTATAAAAAAGCCTGTTGATATTTTTTATCAAGTTTGCATTAAGTATATAAATAAAGGAGAATGACATCTTTATGATGAGTTATTCTATCTGCTATGGTTTGGGTGTTTGTCCCCTAAGCCTCATGTCGAAATTTGATCCCCAACGTAGGAGGTGGGGCATAGTGGGAGGTGTTTGGGTCATGGGAGAAAAATCCCTTATAAATGGCTTGGTGCCTTCCTTATGGTAATGAATGAGTTCTTGCTCTACTAGTTCCCACAAGGACTGGTTGTTAATGAGAGCCTGGCACTTTCCTTTCCTCTTTCTTACTTCCTTCTCATCATGTGATCTCTGCACAGGCTGACTTCCTTTCACCTTCTCCCGTTACTAGAATTGACCTGAAGCTCTCACCAGAAGCTGCTGCTGGGGCTTTGTACAGCCTGCAACCTTTTTTTCTGTGTAATTACCCAGCAGCAGGTTTTCCTTTATAGCAACATATAATGCACTAAGACACTATCCAGATGTTAGGAATGCTACTTATTTATTTAATTCTACTTTTATAAAATTTTGAAGTGTTTTAACATTCTATTCCTGTTTTTCACATTTCTTGCCGAGTTTAACCCTAAGGATATTTACATTCATTGTTGCTATTTTAGATAGGGTTTCTGTATCAGTACGTTCTCCAGTGGGTTTTATGTATGTGAAAGTTGTTGACTTCTTTTTTAACAAAATACAGATGGGATCCCCCTTTGTGTCCAGGTTGATCTCAGATTCCTTGGTTCATGTGATCTTTCCACCTTGGCCTCCCAAAGTGTTGGGACTATAGGTGTGAACCATCATGACTGGCGAAAGATGTTGATTTCTGTAGGTTTACATTATAATTTTATGTGAAATTTTTTATTGCTTGAGTTGGTTTTATCATTGATTTTCTAGGGTTTTCCAAGTATACCATCACATCATCTACAAATAGATGTAGTTATATTTTTTTATTTCAAATTATTGTTCCGCTAGCTGAGATTTTTTTCCTAAATGCATTGACTAGTACCTCTAGCACACTTTTTATTTTTATTTTTATTTTATTGCATTTTAGGTTTTGGGGTACATGTAAAGAACATGCAAGATAGTTGCATAGGTACACACGTGGCAGTGTGATTTGCTGCCTTCCTCCCCTTCACCTATATCTGGCATTTCTCCCCATGCTATCTCTCCCCAACTCCCCACCCCATGCTGTCCCTTCCCTACTCCCCCTAACAGACCCTAGTGTGTAGTGCTCCCTTCCCTGTGTCCATGTGTTCTCATTGGTCAACACCTGTCTATGAGTGAGAACATGTGGTGTCTGATTTTCTGTTCTTGTGTCAGTTTGCTGAGAATGATGTTCTCCAGGTTCATCCATGTCCCTACAAAGGACACGAACTCATCATTTTTGATTGCTGCATAATATTCCATTGTGTACATGTGCCACATTTTCCCTGTTCAGTCTGTCATTGATAGGCATTTGGGTTGATTCCAGGTCTTTGCTATTGTAAACAGTGCTGCAATGAACATTTGGCACACTGTTAAATAGTAGTGAAGATAGCAGACAGACTTGCTGGGTTCCTGATCTCAGCGATGGTATTTCTAATGTTTTGTATTGTGTAAGCTGCTGGCCTTAGGACTGCAGTGTGTCAATATATCTGTATATATTTATATCATCTGAAAAAAGATCTATATTTATATTAGATATCAATATCTATATCTATACCTTAATATAGTCCTGTCAATTTCTATTTACCTGAGTATTTTTAAAATCAAGAATTGATATTAAATTTCATAAAATATATTTTTAGCATCTATGGGAATAATTATGATGTTTTTCTTAAGTCTATTAATATGATGACATATATGAAGTTTCCTAAAATGGAGCTGACTTTCCATTTGAGGAAAATTCTTGTTTGGTTATGGTGTATTATTCTTTTAAGGTGCTACTGTTTTCTGCTTGCGAAAATTTTATTTACCGTTTTATTTATTTTTAGTGTTTTAGTAAGCAATATTTATAATATATGTTTTGTACCACTTGTATTGTTTAAACATTAATGTTATAATTCCTTCATAAGTACAGCTTAGATTTTTAAAAATCATATTCTAAGGAATAAATATGAAGCATTGGGTATTTGAAAGTTTGATAGAATTTTCTATAATGCAGTTAGTACTTGGTGCTTTATTATGGGGGCAACTCCTTGATTGTTTCTCTGTTTCTGCTATGAAAATCCAATGGTTTAAACTTTGTATCTTGAGTTTATTTTAATAGACTTTAGGTTTTAAGAATATTATTTACTTCAATGAGCTTTGTGAATTTTTTTGCACAGGGATCTATAATGTACTTTATGATTTTAAATATTTCTTTGATTTTTATTCTTATTTTGGCTTTGTAATTTGTGTATTTGTGTGTTTTCTGGTTTTATATTAAATAAAAATAGTATATTTAGTATTTTATTATTTTCTAGACCTTTAATTTCTGCTTATATGTTTGTTGTTTCTTTGAATGCTTTTGGTTTGCTTCAATTTTTTTTTTAGCTTTTTATGTTGGAGATTAAATTCATTTATTTTTGCCCTTTTTATTTGTTACAAAAATATTCCTTAGAAATTCTGTAACTTTAGTTTTTATATTCTCCTTTAAGGAAGAGTTATTTAATAGAAGTTTAAAAACATGTAAGGGACAAACCTTTAACAAAACTTTGTCATTTCTAATTTTATTTTATTGTGGTCAGACTGCAAGGTTTTCATAATGTTTATATTTTATGACACTTATTGTTGATATCTTTATAATGTAATATATGATAATTTTTATGTTCTATATAGTTGAGATTAATCTGTAGTTTCTATTTTCAGAGTATGAAATTTAATATATACTTGTAAAATTTATATTATTAGTCTTGTTTAGATTTTCGATACTATTTTGTCTACTTGATTTGTCTTAAAGGGAAAATAATATGACAAAGTCTTATATTCATGTGTCTGTACTGTGTGTGCTTACTGGCACCTCATAGCTTTTCAGAAAAGTGGCTGCTTTATAAAGGTGGTAATAAGGGAATATATTAATATTAATAAATGTTTAATCTTCAAAATGAACTATGGCCTTTAGCATTCTTGAGCATGATAATGCTTTTTACTGCAGTTCTACTTGGTATGATGTTAGGGTTTTAGCCTTTGCTTTCTTATTGTTTCTACTTGCCTGCTATACATTTGTCCATTCCTTTATGTTTGGCCTGACTGAGTTTGTTTTGGGTGTGTCTCTTGTAATCAGTTTATACTTGGGATTTTCTTTGTAAGTCAAGCAGAAAAATTTTTTTCTTTTAATAAGTGACTTCAGCACATTCAATGTTATTGACTTTGTCATATTATTTGGTGTTATAGTTACAATGTATACTATCTTATCTAATTGATTTTTTAGTTTTAAGAAATTAATTTATTTTTATTTATTTTTTTTTGAGACGGAGTTTCGCTCTTGTTACCCAGGCTGGAGTGCAATGGCGCGATCTCGGCTCACCGCAACCTCCGCCTCCTGGGTTCAGGCAATTCTCCTGCCTCAGCCTCCTGAGTAGCTGGGATTACAGGCACGCGCCACCATGCCCAGCTAATTTTTTGTATTTTTAATAGAGACGGGTTTTCACCATGTTGACCAGGATGGTCTCACTTTATCTCTTGACCTCGTGATCCACCCACCTCAGCCTCCCAAAGAAATTAATTTATTTTAATTGAAAAGCACACATAATTTTTTTCTGTGCTCTTTAAAAAAAATTTTTTTTGAAGTTTAGTAAACTTTGTACGTATCTCTAGTGGTTATCTTTGTAGTCACAGTTTTAAAAAAAGCCCCTGTGCCCCAGTCCACTTTTTAACTTACTCTTTTACTGTACGGTGTGTCAGTTTTTAATGGGATTCTTTGATTCCCATTTATTGATGAGATCAAGGAGTTTCTTTTACTTTTCTATGTCCCGCCACACTAATTTATAAAAATTGCATTACTTCTGTTTGATCAGAACATGTGTTCTTTATATATGACACTTCCATCCTTGTTTCTATTATTAGATCTACTATTAAGTCCACATGATTAACCAACATAATTAACTTATATTCATTATTTCACTTTTACAGATAGTATTTTAGGCTATTGTAATCAGATCCTGATATGTAGTATATTTATTATTATTATTTTTAGAAATTTAGAAACATCAGGCTAGGTCTCAGCAGTCATTTCTTGGTTGAATGAAACTCATCTGTAAGAAGGATATGGATGTGGTATCCCCTGATTTCTTGTATTTTTATTTTTGAGACTGAGTGTGCTCTGTCCAGGAGCAGGTATAGTAGCATGATCTTGGCTCACTGCAACTCCTTGGTTCAAGTGATCTTCCCACCTTAGCTTCCCAAGTAGCTGGGGATTACAAGCACCACCACCCCCGGCTAATTTTTGTATTTTCAGTAGAGATGAGATGGCATTTCACCATACTGGCCAGGTGGTCTCAAACTCCTGACCTCAAGTGATCTGCCCTCCTCAGCCCTGCAAGGTGTTGGGATTACAGGTATGAGCCACCACATCCAGCCTATTTTTGTATTTTTACAACTCTAATTCTGTAGTTATGATACTTAAAGAAAAGCATGGTTGAATATAAAATTATTGATTTATGCCTTCTTTTCTTGATTTTTGTATAAATGCTATTTCATTCTTGCCTTGCTTTGCATGTTGCTTTTGTACATTTGTCAAGTTCTCTTTTCCAGATCAGTTTTCCCTAGTACTTGGTTGGCTATACCGATATGTAGATTCAGATTTTCTTGCATTTCTGGAAACCTTTTTTGAATTACAGATTAAAATATTACTTTTCTTTTATTGCATTGATTTATTCTTCACAGACTCTACTTACTCCTACGTTGACTTTGACAGTTCTTTGCCTGTTTCTCATTTCGACCAATTTCTCTCTGATTCTTTTCACTTTTTATTTTTTAAATTTATTTTTATTTATTATTATTATTTTTGAGTTTTGCTCTTGTTGCCCAGAATGGAGGGTAGTGACGCAATCTCAGCTCACTGCAACCTCCGCCTCCTGGGTTCAGGTGATTCTCCTGCCTCAGCCTTCTGAGTAGCTGGAACAGGTGCCCACCACTACATCTGGCTAATTTTTTTGTATTTTTAGTAGAGACAGGGTTTCATCATGTTGGCCAAGCTGGTCTGGAACTCCTAACCTCAGATGATCCACCACCTTGGCTTCCCAAAGTACAGAGATTACAGGTGTGGGCCATTGCCCTGGCCTATTTATTGTTTTTTTACTCTTCTTCAGTGTTCCACATTAAATATTCATTCATATCTATTTTGAATATGATATAGGCACCATATAATTGGATTTTAGGATACGCTATCACCCTATATTTCCTCCCTGAGACCAACCAACTCTTGTTTCATTTGTTCGTTTTAGCTCTCATTTGGGTTCTTATACTTTGAAATTTTAATTTTATGTGTCTTTTTATGTCGCCAGTAGATTGACAGTAAATAGTGGTTTCACTTGTGTTAAAATTTTCGTTGACCTCATAATTATTTATTTCTTGATTATTCATTTGGGAGAATTTTTTCATTTTGTTTTCTTTTTATAGTAGCTTTGTATAGGAAAGAGTTACACATACCTATATATTTGATTGACTGGTTTGGCATATAAAATTCAATATATACTCATACAATTTATGTTGTTGGTCTTGTTTAGGTTTTCGATATCATTATTTTGTCTACATGATTTCTCTTGAAGTAAAAATGTATTAGTCTGTTTTCACACTGCTGGTAAAGACATACCTGAGACTGGACAATTTAGAAAGGAAGAAGTTTAATTGGAGTTATAGTTCTATGGGCCTGGGAAGCCTCAAAATCATAGCAGAAGGCAAGGAGGAGCAAGTCTCATCTTACATGGATGGCAGCACGCAAAGAGGGAATGAGGAAGATACAAAGGAAGAAACCCCTGGTAAAACCACCAGATCTGGTGAGACTCACTCACTACCATGAGAACAGTATGGGGGAAACTGCTCCCATGATTCAATGATCTCCCACCAGGACCCTCCCACAACACACGGGAATTGTGGGAACTACATTTCAAAAGGATATTTGGATGGTGACATAGCCAAACCATCTGAGGTGGTTTCCAGATTTGTTCTCCAAGGTTGCCGTCTTCTGTCAGAGTAGAAGATTGCAGTTTCTTTAATAGATGACAAGGGAGTGAGGCAGGGAGGCGCAATTGGTCATAGGGTTGTGTGTCTTTCATCTTTCATATTTAAAAAATGTTGTATGGAAGGATTCTGTAGTAACTTTCTTCACTTTTTCCTTTGACTAATCTCTAATGGGCACCTCCTTCCTTCCCTTTTATTCTCTTTTCCTCCAAGATATTTCTTTCCATGACCATCTCCTTAATTATTATAACGAATTTAAACTTTTTTTCCCTGGAGTCAGTACTCTGATATTCCATGACTCTGTAAGCATCTCATCACTAAGGATGATTTCAGCTTCATTAACCTCCCTTCTGTTTTCTGCACATTTTTTCTGGATTCCCTTCTCTCTGCTCTTTCTCCCCTTCTTCCACTTCTCCAACCCCAGCTTTCTGCATAGGCTCATGGTGGGAGTTTTAGAGAAAGCTTTGCTGGAAATCAGTATTTACTTTTCCTGATACAAGTAATTAAAAATTGTAGTATATGCTGAAATTATGCTATTTATGTGAATTTGTACTTGTTGATATGTATAGTGTTTTAGAGAAAGTTGGAGATTTATATTTATGCAGCTATGATTACCTTGGATTTTCAGAACCAGAAATCTTAACTGTGTCCCTCATTAATGATGATCCTTTAGATTTTACCTGTAGTTCCTCTTACTGTATGCTTTGATATAATTTTCTTGGACTCTGTTCTTAAAACTAGAGAAATTACTGAGATGCTATGTTGTATTTGATTTTTCCATCATCTCCTTTCAGGAATATGTATAAACTGACTTCCTTTATAGTCTTCAGATAAATCACACTAAATATACAATGAAAGCATAACAAAGCAGATAACAACAATAATTATAGACACTTACTGAGTTCAAAACCCATGGGTGAATCTGATTCGCTAGATCTTGTTCCAATTAGAAATAACCAGAAACTTACGTATGCCAGTTTAGGCTGATGCTATACGGAACCCTGTGCCTCCCTACCCCTGACTGTGTGATAGACTCTGCTGGGGGTGTGAGTGTGCACAGTGGGGTTATCAGAGAACCCTGGGTCTCACACAACAGGTAACGTTGGACTTCGGGTGTTTTCAAAGTAAATAAGAAAGTGGCAGGGAAAGCCCTTTGAAGCAAGTTTCCTGGATCAAACCATGAAGGCATTAGAATATTTGAGCTGTGTGCACAGATAATCTTAGTTGACTTTAACACACATAGTTGAGAGGAGGGTGGCAAGGTGGGGAGGCCCGGGGGAAACTGGAGGTGATGAGAGATGAGGCTGGAATGGAGGCTGGAGTCGTATTTGAAGGGCTTTGCTTGCCACATCGTTAAAAAAAATAATAATATGACCACAAATTGCCTTTTTTCTTTAGCCAACCAATAGGAAGAAAATTAGATACCTGATGATAAAAATGATATATTGTTAGGATGATAAATCTGTAATCTGTAACACAAACTTTTTCAGGGGAAACAGAAATGTTTCAAATAAATTTCTTTTCAAAATCAAGCAGCTAATATTTCTAGCCAGTGGATATTAGTCCTTTGTTTCCAAGAGTTGGTTGATAAAACTTAATAGTTTATTTTTAATATCAGTTTGAGCATATCAGAATGATAGCCATATCATTAAACAAAAAATCCCCCAGTGATGGCTTCCAGAAGTTCTTCACTATTGATTTCTTCAACTTTATATACTCAATGCCCAGCACTGTAGGCATGAGAAGAATAATAAATACATGCTGAAAGAAAGAAAGAGAAACAAAGAAAAGAGAGAGAAAAAAAGTAAAGAAGGAAAAGAAAAGGGAAAGACCTCAACCCACTGGAGATTTTCACTTGAGTTTTTTCAGTGTTCATACATTAGAGTATTTGGTGGTTTATTTGGGTGGGGTAATATTTCTTCACTTCCAGGTAGAATGTGTATACTCACATTAACCGTTGTGATTAATAGATAATAAAATGGACACAGGATTGGTGTTGAGGACCACATTCTAAGGTGGTCACATTATTAGAGTATTTGGTGGTTTATTTGGGTGGGATAATATTTCTTCACTTCCAGCTAGAATGTATACACTCATATTAACCATTGTGATTCATAGATAATAAAATGGACATAGGATTGGTGTCGAGGACCACCTTTTAAGGTGGTCACATTAAGATGGGACAGTTGATTCCATAAGAAAGGGGAAGGGAGGCCATGAGTAGAGAACAGGCATCTCCTCTCTGTTTTTCTTAGCATTTTTCTATACTAGGCATAGTTAAAATAATGACCCATTGTTCAAGCTGTGAAATAATCTGAAAAGCAATAGAAAAAATATATAAAGTCTGTGTTCCTTTCATTTTAGCAAACATTTTGGGAAGAAAGGAATAAAGGGAAGTTTGCTAATTTTTACGGGATGATCTTATTCAAAGAAGATAAAAAATAGTTTTGTTGCTTGCCGTCTACCCCAAAACGTAAAACTTGAGGCTTATATTTTAAACAGAACAGACTCTACCAAGGAGGAGGAAACAGTTACATTGTTTTTGAATGTTTCTAATTTAGTCTTTATACATGTCACTTGCTTCAATTTCATTAGATGTTAAGAATATTCCTGAAAAATGCAAATTTCAATCTCTTCAAAGTAGGATAATGTCTAATTTTAAAATATTGAACCATATGGAATTTTATCTGGTTAGTTGTGTGTATCCCCAAAACATAATATTTATGGTTTTTTTGTATTTCCAGTGCATTTTAGAGTTCCTGGAATAAAGCACATGATCAAGAAATACTTGTGGAATAAATTAATGAGTGAATTACACCAGACTGATAATTGCCTGAGACCTTCCAGGGTTCCAGAGTAGTCCTGCTGTGAAGAGATTTTATATACGGCTAATAGACATGGGATTCAGAATAAATATGAATGAAATTGTAGAAGGGGTCAGTTGTGGTGGTGGTCCATTAACTTAGAACTGTGAAAGCCCTATTGGTGGAATACAATTTGAGAAAAGCCCCCAGTATTTCTGGAGTGGATTCTTTTCCCTTGTGTACCCACTTTTAGTTGTTGATTAGGAGAGGCTCACAGTTCCTCTCTGTCTCACGTGGCCACTCATCACAAATCGTCACTTCAGTTTTTGACTAGAGCAAATTGATTTGGGGGATGGAGTAAACCCAGAGCACCAAAGGAATGATAGGGCTTGTGTTGTTAACTTCCAAGTTCCTTTTCCAGGGTGGCTCACGCCTATAGTCCCAGCACTTTGGAAGGCCGAGGTGGGTGGATCACGAGGTCAAGAGATCAAGACCATCGTGGTCAACAAGGTGAAACCCTGTCTCTACTAAAAATACAAAAATTAGCTGGGCATGGTGGCACGTGCCTGTAGTCCCAGCTACTCGGGAGGCTGAGGCAGGAGAATTGCTTGAACCCAGAAGGCGGAGGTTGCGGTGAGCCGAGATCACGCCATTGCACTCCAGCCAGGGTAACAACAGCGAAACTCCATCTCAAAAAAAAAAAAAAAAAAAGAATGGTAAATAGGATATTCCAAACTGAGTTCTCCATGATTTTAAATATTGTAAGGCCATCAACACAATAGTCACCAGATGACTCTGGAAGTTGATGATGCGACATTCCATTTGCGTTTGCTTGTGTGCATGGGCACGTGTTTGTGCACATGTGTGAGAGAGGGAGGTCTGGACTCTAGATATAAAGCTTATCACTCAGAAATGGAAAGATGGTCTTATGTTTTCTGCATCTCAAGAGTCACTTACATTGTTCTGCCACTCTTTGGCTGCTTGTAGCTGTGCATCTGCTCTAGAGATAAAATCCCATTAGTCTCAACAGCAGTTTTTCCCTTTGCCCATGCGGGAGCAGCATTTAAGCTTCTTCATGGGCTCTGCTGTTGTTCTGGATAGTCTCTTTAATGGATGTAACCCAGTTTTGTGACATTTCTTTTGTTCGATTCACTCATGTATGTGTATGATATGTGTTTTCTTTCTCTGCTTGTTTCTTTGCTTATCTTCTTCTAATGCAAGGAAAAGAAAAAAAAAGATGGAATTATAGAATTAACGGGATACTGAAAAGAGATACTGAGATCATGAATCACTAAACCAGTTTTCCTGCCTAGAGGGTATAATTCAGTGGTATTTTTATAAATGTGATTCAGACTGTGGCTTTTGCGAAAGACTATGAGCCACATTATAAAAAAAGGGGGAGAAATCATAACTATTCATCAGTAAGATGACCTGACTCTTCCTGGTGAGATTTATGTAATCCTAGGGGCTTTGCTTCTAGAAATATACTTAGCTGGAAAATACAAGATGAAACCAGTACAATTAAACCAATGAGACTTACCTACTTATCTCTGTCTCTGAATGCCAAGAACAATAGATGCTACAACTCAAGGGTGTGTGATCTGGGTGGGAGAACGCTGGGCTTGAGTCAGAAAGCCTGGTTTGCCGGTATGATCTCCACACATTTAATTTAACTGTTTTTGGTTTTAATTTGGCTTTATGTTAATTTGGTCAACAACCAGTTAATCATGTCAGGATAACAAAAAGAATTCAGTTTTTAAACAGATAACTGGTAAGTTTATGTTGTATTTTTGAAGTTAAGCAAAGTAAGGGTTGGTTGTTTGCACCCTTCCTGGTGGTCATATCCCTGTGGGTGGGTGCTTACTAACCCAGAATATATACCTCTTATGAAAGACCTGAGTTTATATATAAGCCAACTTTGTAACTTTGAATGAATTACCCAATTTATATGAATCTCTGTATTGTTAGCTATAAAAAGACAATAATACTGCATCCAGTGACTGTGAGATTGAAATTGTCATAAGTGAAAGCTATCCCTAGAATTTTGGCCCTCTCAAATAGCAGAGAGGTGTTTTGAATCAGCCCAAGTAGGCTTGACTGTGGCTATTCCAATCAGTGCATTTAACAAACAGGATAGTTAATCAGCCTGACTTAAAAACTAGTGAAGACAAGCATATTATATATTCTGACACATCTCTCTTTCTTCTTAAGCCTGGAACATATAAATGTCCCTTGATGATTCTCTGGTGGCATGAGAGTTTGTTACTGTTTGTGGCAGTATTGCATGATAGTTACATGCTCAAGCTCTGTGACCATACTCAGCTGGATTCTAATCCTGACTCCACCACTTCTTAGCCTTAGAAACTTGTAACCATTTAAAGTCTCTAAGCCTCTGTATTTTGATGTGTCAAACTTTTAAATACTAATACAACTTCACAGAGTTTTTAAAAGGGTGATCTGACAGTGCATGTCAACATCTAATGTAGAAATTGGTTCCCAGTAAGCGCTGGTACTAGCTATTATTATCACTTCTATAGTGTTACCTTTCCTTCCTAGGCTGTTTGCTCTGTTTTGCCTTAGCAGTCCTATCTCTGTTCATTGAAGAGACTTCTCTTATTTCTTGAAATATATTCTTTTTTCTTTTTTCTCTTTTTTGAGATGGAGTTTCACTCTTGTTACCCAGGCTGGAGTGCAATGGCGCGATCTCGGCTCACCGCAACCTCCGCCTCCTGGGTTCAGGCAATTCTCCTGCTTCAGCCTCTTGAGTAGCTGGGATTACAGGCACGTGCCACCATGCCCAGCTAATTTTTTGTATTTTTAGTAGAGACGGGGTTTCACCATGTTGACCAGGATGGTCTCGATTTCTTGACCTCGTGATCCACCCGCCTCAGCCTCCCAAAGTGCTGGAATTACAGGCTTGAGCCACCGCGCCCAGCCAAAATACATTCTCTATTTGCTTCTTTGATGAAGACCCAGTGCCTTTTCAGTTCCTGAGCTATGTTACCCAGTTAATCTTTTAGGAAAGAATTTAATTCCTTCATTTGCAAAACAGAAATAATAATAGTAAGTATATATGTAGCAAGCAAGCTTCCCTGCCTGATGTGGGCTGTTAGGGACTGTTTTTCTGGATCCTGTTTCAGAGATATTATTACTGGTACTTTCATTCCCATGGAATTTGTGATCTTGGCAGCCAGTTCCTCCTGGCAGGGATATTAGAGCCCCAACTCGGGCTGTTCTGCACTGTACCTCACTTGATGCTCCAGAGAGGCATCTGTGCCTCATTTTCCATTTGTATTTTGTCTCAATATTCCTTCTTTCCTTCTGGCACCAGGGAATTTCATTGTCCTCATTTTCAGTTTGATAATATCTCATAAAGTTTATTTCTTTAGTACATTTTTTTCCAGCATTCTGGAATTTTGGGAGTAAGAAGGTGTTTCCTTACCTATCAACTCCAAAACACATAATATCAGCAGGACGGGATTTGCGATGGAACAACCAAGCTCAGCACAAAATTTCGATTCTTGTTTTGAATATTTATATATAATTAGGTCTTTGTGTCATCCATTACAAAATTACACATTAGGTGTTTGGCGCCCAAGAGAAGTTTGGCATAAACATTTGTGCCACGTGACTTCCTGTGCAGCTTTTAATAGCTCTTTACTCAGTGAGCCCTCGGGGAGCTCTTTCCCCTTCTGATGAATACTTCCAGTGCCCGTTCATGCATCTATAAGAAAAAAGCAGTCCAGGCACTCTGTTATTACTCACACTGCAGGAAACCTGAGACGAACTCAGTGAAAGGAATGGCAGCCTAAAATTAAAGATCCATTTGGTGGACATGGTGTATTTTTACCATGTGTTCTCTTCCCCTGCTATCAGTCAGCTCCGTGACTAATATTCCGTTCAATGGTACAAATATAGAAGGAAAAGTTGGCATTGGTGTAAAACAAGATGGTAAAAAAATCATTCATAAATCTAGAGATTCAATAAACAATGAAGATCCTGCAATGGTTTATTAAAGTTATTCTGGTGTTTCAGGTACCACTTTTATGCTACTATTGCACTCAGCTGTGTTCCATTTCAGACTGTCAATACCAGCATCAGAAATGATCCCAAACTGATCTTTTCAGACTGGTTTCAGCTTCTCGTTTTATCTTCTTTTATGTGGGTAGTTAGGGTTTGGGTTGGGTGAACAACGAGGGAATTTCTTGCACAGCCAAATCTTTTAATATTTAAACCTCATGTGTTCAGCACTTTACGGGTTCTGTTAGTGTTAACATTTACTAGCATAATTCCGTATGAGGCAATATTAAATTGATCTTTGTGTTTCCTGGATGACAACATGAAAAATGGAAAAAGTGGGGGACTAGCTTGTTTATATGGCATGTAACATAACAGTAAGAGTAACAGCAGTAATAATAATAGTATTTAAATAGTATTTAACCGAGTGTTTCTTTTGTGTCAGACATGTTTCTAAGTCTCAATCTTCTTGACACTTAACCTCACCAGAGCCTTGAAGAGAGCTTGTCAAAAGGAGTAGGTGGGAATCTGAGCACTCTAAGTACAGGGAGAAGGGGATGCAAAGAACTGTTTGAAATGTTGGCAGGTGCTGGGAATGAGAAAAATGTTCAAAATTAGTGTTTATGGAGAGTTGAAGCTGAAAGTCTGAATCAGAGGCACAGCAAGATCATGGAGGGCCTCAGATACTTTGCTGAGGAGTTCAATTTCAGTTTCACAATCAAAGGTAGGCAAACTCTGCAAAAAGAGACAGTAAATTATTTAGGCTTTGTGGTCCACATGGGCTCTGCTGGAACTACTCAGCTATGTTGTTGTAGCACAGAAACAGCCACAGACAATGTGCAAGCAGATGGGCACAACTGGTTCCAATAAAACTTTATTTACAAAAACAGTCATCAGGGCAGGTGTGGTGGCTCATGCCTGGAATTCCAGCACTTTGGGAGGCTGAGGCCGAATAATGCACTTGAGTCCAGGTATTCGAGACCAGCCTGGGTGACAGGGCAGAACTCCATCTGTACAAAAAATACAAATAAAATTAGCTGGGTGTGGTGGTGCACACCTGTAGTCCCAGCCACGTGGGAAGCTTAGGTGAGAGGATTGCTTGAGCCTGAGAAGTTGACACTGCAGTGAGCAGAGATTGGATCACTGCAAACTCTCTAGCCTGGGCAACGGAGTGAGACCCTGTTTAAAAAACAACAACAAAAAAAACCAACCAACCAGTCCTCAAGTGAACAGAATTTAGACTATAAGCTGTTGTCTGCTGATCACTATTCTAGGAAAGAGTGAATTTCCCACATTTAAAGGCAAATGGAGCATGAGACATAGATGGCTGCTTCAAAAAGATTTTCAACATCTGTTGTCAAATAAAACAGTTAAATTGAGTCTAATATAAGTTATTATTTTTTATTATACGTTAAGTTCTGGGATACATGTGGAGAATGTGCAGGTTTGTTACATAGGTATACATGTACCATGGTGGTTTGCTGCATCCATTAACCTGTCTTCTACATTAGGTATTTCCTCTAATGCTCTCCCTCCCCTTACCCCCACCCAATAGGCCCTGTGTGTGATGTTCCTCTCCCTGTGTCCATGTGTTCTCATTGTTCAACTCCCACTTATGAGTGAGAACATGTGGTGTTTGGTTTTTTTGTTCATGTGTTAGTTTGCTGAGAATGATGGTTTCCAGCTTCATCCATGTCCCTGTAAAAGACATGAATTCATTCTTTTTTATAGCTGCGTAGTATTCCATGGCGTATATGTGCCACATTTTCTTTATTCAGTCTATCATTGATGGGCATTTTGGTCGGCTTCAGGTCTTTGCTATTGTAAATACTGCTGCAATAAACACGTCTTTATAGTAGAATGATTTATAATCCTTTGGGTATGTATCCAGTAATGAGATTGCTGGGTCAAGTGGTATTTCTGGTTCTAGATCCTTGAGGAATCATCACACGGTCTTCCATCAAAAAATGGGCAAAGAATATGAACAGACACTTCTCAAAAGAAGACATTTATGTGGCCAACAAACATATGAAAAAAAGCTCATCATCACTGGTCATTAGAGAAATGCAAATCAAAACCACAATGAGATACCGCTGAACTCCAGTTAGAATGACAATCAATAAAAAGTCAAGAAACAACATGAATGATTTTTATGCCTGTGTCAGGAAGAATAATGTAATGAGAGCAATGGCCAGGGTCGCGTCTTCTAAATGGGTTAATGGGCAGTCCACAGCTTGCCCAGAAAAGTCACTTTACACTCCTTGCTGGGCACTATAACTAATAGTGCCCCCTTTCATGCTTTCTGTGTGTGGATGATAAATTGCAAATGGTTGCTCTACTTTAAACCTAAAAGTGGATGCATTTTAGAACTTCTGCGCGACAGGAAGGCATTGAGCCTTATCTTTCCAAGGTTGTGTTATGGGCTGAGAAGAGTGATGGAATTAGAACCCCACCATCTGGAGTGAGGTCTCCGTTCTACTCCTTTTTAGCCAGGTGGCCTTGGGCTAATTGCTCAGTGTCTCCAAGCCAAGATTTCTTTTCTTGAAAATGGAGAGTACTACGTTTTTTCAATACATAAGACACAACAATATTTGTAAAAGTTCACAGGAGAACCTATTTGTAATACCTATACAAGTGGATGGAAGAGTGGCAGAATGGCAAGGTAGGAAGGGCTTTGGAACCAGAGGGTGTAACCTAGTCTTCACCACTTATCCTCCTGAGATTTTACAGAAATTACTGCCTCACCCTAAGCCTCAAGAACCTCATGGGGGTAATCATACCATCCTTTTAGAGGGGCTGTAATTGTTAAATGTAATACACATAAACTTTTAAGCACAGTGCCTGGCATGAAGGTAGCACTTGGTAAAACAAAATACAGCTATTATTTTTCGAATATAACATGTATTAGTCCGTTTTCACATTGCTGATAAAGACATACCCTAGACTGGGCAATTTATAAAACAAAGAGGTTTATCAGACTTACAGTTCTACATGGCCAGGGAGGCCTCACAATCATGGCAGAAGGCAAGGAGGAGCAAGTGGATGGCAGCAGCCAAAGAGAGAGCTTGTGTAGAGAAACTCCTGTTTTAAAAATCATCAGATTTCGTGAGACCGATTTACTGTCACGGAAACAGCACAGGAAAGACCCACCCCCATGATTCAATCATCCTTCACCAGGTCCCTCCCACAACATGCGAGAATTATGGGAGCTACAAGGTGAGACCTGGGTGGGGACACATAGCCAAATCATGTGATGACAACATGTTGTGTCAAAACTATTATTTATCTTAAGTA
Organism: Saguinus oedipus; assembly: GCA_031835075.1. Classification (NCBI taxonomy): domain Eukaryota; kingdom Metazoa; phylum Chordata; class Mammalia; order Primates; family Cebidae; genus Saguinus; species Saguinus oedipus. The sequence goes on along the minus strand of CM063172.1, from coordinate 2,968,826 downwards.
AATATCAACGCGTCGTGTCAAATCTATTATTCATCTTTACTTTGACCTGTGTCTCACTTCGTTCCCCTCCACTCGCCTCCTGCAGTGTCATAATTCTCTCTGTTCCCTCCTCCCCAACACTGTTCTTGAAACCGTATCTCCTCAGCAGGGTTCTGAAATTGGGATGGTGATGATAGTTGCTAACTGGGCAATTTTTATGTTGTAGGCATCTCTGGATGAGACATATTTTCTCTTGATCTAACGTAGCTAATGGTAACTTTGCCTAACTTTTGAGGCAATGATGCGCTTTTGAATTCTTGATTTCTGGAACCATTCTCAGGTCCTGGTAGAGCTTCCTTGGATTTTCTTCAATAGGGAAGGCCAGCCAAGGTCAGGGCCTGAAAAATCGTGGTGGTAGGCACCATGTTACTTCTCTCCTCATGTTTTGCCTACACCATTCTATCATGTTTGCTGGAGGACCTGAAAATAATTGGTTGGAACTGCTACTCACTTTAGGCCTTTTATCCAAGTTTGACAAGTACATTGTGCCAATTAACATGTACTCTAAATGGCTTGAACCTAATAAGTACTCTTTTTGGACATGTGATGTGTTGTCCTTCTTCCTTCCTTGAGAGGGAAATTACAATCTTCCAAGATTCTCTTTCCATTTCTATAGAGTGTGGGTGCTGTTTTGAAAGCAGTCTCATAAAGTGGAAAGAAACCAGGCTAATTAGAAATATTTATGGGCCTGTTAGTGAATATATGTCTAATTGAAATAACAAGGCTCTCCCTGAAGGGGAAAAACATTACTTTAGTTGTAGGAATAATTAGCCTGTGTGTTACATTGAAAGAAGATAAAACTCTTTCCCTGCTGACCAGATCCATTTTTACTTGGTCAGACCAAGGTGTCCCCAAAGACACTCAGAATTTTTATTATTTAATTTTTATTTTTATCAAAGCTAAACTTGCATATATTTCTTATTCTCCAGAGATAATTACTTCAACTCTTTCAGTTGATTCTTTTGGTACTAACTCCATATCACTAAGAAACAAATTTATATTCTTTTAAAATAATTTCTTAAAATTTCAGTTTTTTTTTTTACCAAAGTTACACACACACATACAGTGAAAAGAGCCAAATATTTCTACAATGCTTCTCAGTCAAACTGTCATATCCATGATACCCTCCCCCAACCTTTTCCTACCTTCCTAGAAGAAAGCATATTTTGTGTTTATTTCTATGATTCTGTTTAACATGATATTATTGTTACTTCTTGACTTTTAGCTCTAAATATTACCTATTGATAGCATTCTGGCAGATGAGAATTTAACTTTCATTTATTCTCACGCCAGTGAGTTCCACCTCATCCATGTGCCCTTCCCCATCTTCATTTGTACATATGGTTTTTATCCTAATTTTAAAGAAATCAATATTCTGTTTTCATATTATATAGCTGTATAAAACTGTTCATGGCGGAGCCTTGTAATATACCTTGATTATTTTGCTATCCTTTTAAACATTTTTGTCCCCATAGGTTTTGATTATCTTCTAAAAAATACACTTGTTTGATTTTGTTTGCATTTAGCAATCCCCAAATCTCCCACGCCAGTGCGTAAGTCTCTGTTAGACATGTTTTTTCATGTCTGGTATTTGCACATTTTCTCTTCTGAAGAAAAGTATCTCCTAGAGCTCACGGCCTGTTCTTATTGGGATTAATTTCTGTTTTTCGTCTCAGCCTGAGATCTCACTTCACGTCTCCATTTTTGCCTCTCCCTGTGTCATGTATTCATACATCCAAGGTCTTCCTCCTTTTTATGTATTTCTTCATTTTGATTGAGTATATCCTCCAGTAGCTTCTTGAAGAAGATAGAACACTATATAAAAGATGAATTGTTTGATATCTTACATGCTGAAAATGTCTTTATTCTATTTTTGTACTTTTTGTATAAATCTTTTTGTATAAAGATTCGACCAAGTTAGAATTCTCAATTGGAAGATATTTCCTTTCAGAATTTTAGCAAACATTTTATTTTTTATATGTCTGAACATATAAAAAAGCAAAATTCACAGAAATTTCATGCACTCATCCCCAGCTTCAATAACTATCAACATTTTGACTATTTGTTTCATCTACCCTTTCGCCCACCTACCTGTTTGCTATTTTGCTGAAATAATTGAAAATGAAATTAAGCCATCATCTCATTTCATTGCCAACTGATTCTGAAAGAATCTTCAAAAGAACATAGAGGGCATTGTCTTACATAAAGCACAATGCCATTGTCACATCTAACAAAATGATAATTCCTTTCTGTCATCCAAAAACAAGTCCAAATTCAATTTTCTCTGATTGTCTATAAGTATCTTTTGCAGTTGCTTTATTTGAGTCAAGATTCAAACAACTTCTACTTCGTTATGTTTCTGAAGTCTCTTTTAATCCCCCAAACCTCCTCTTTCCCCATATTCCTATCTTCTCTCCCATGCCATTGGCTTATTGAAATAACAAGAACGTTACTTGGGTTTGGCACAGGGCTGATTGCCTCTTTGTGGTTTAACTTGTTTCTATATTTCCCATAGACTAGAGGTTACATTTAAAGCCTTAGTCAGATTCAGGTTCAATTGTTTTCCCAAGACTGTTTCATTGGTGGTAGGAGCTTCTTACTTTTAGTTATCCTAAAATTGAGCAGTGGTTCGAGTAGTGAGAGTTTGCTCTCTTCTTTGCAAAGATTTCCATCAATTTTTCATCGAGTGGTTTTAAAATCAATTGACTATAATTGTCTAAATCAGTAAGCACGTTACAGGGGTGGCAAGGTGGTGGTTTTCTAATTATATAATTTCTATTTATATATACAAAATCATCTGACTGAAAGACTTTCTCATTCAAGAGGGGTTTAGAGTTCAAACTACAAGAGCAAGACAGTCTTTTCCATTTAAATTAGTAGTTTTCAGAGTAATGAGTGGTGCCTTGGAAACCTCTTATATTGTCAAAGAATATTTTTTCTCTTTTATTTGAGTAGTATGATGAAGTAATGACTTTTAAAATATTGAATTGTATTTTAATCAATTGCTGCCATTATGTATTTGATGCTTAAATTGCTTTATTGGCCAACAGAAGCTCATTTCCCTCAGAAATTTAAAGGCATTAATCCTTTGACTTCTTAAAACAAATGATTACTAAATCCTTTAAATACAACCTATTTTTTTCCTCTCTGAAAGTCAGTGGCTTCTCTTGTTCTTCTCCAAGGTTCTGAAATTTCACAGTAGTATAATTATTATTTTCATCGCTTTCTCAGAACTTCTTCAACTACTTAGTTGATTCTTTTGATCTGAAAATATGTGTCTTCCAGTTGTGAGAAATTTTCTTTAATCATTACTTTGATGATTATTTTCTCTGTCATTTTTTTGTAGTACTCTTATTATTTAGATGTTAAATCATTTACTTTTTTATTTTGCTTTTGTCTATTTTTAGTTTTTGTCTATTTGACTTTCTGGGAAATTTCCACAACTTAATATCTTAATAGAAATGTTCTATTTTATGTTATTTTAATATCAAACAGTGTATTTTATGTTATCTGAATATTCCTTTCTATAAGACACTTTTCCTCTTTCATTGATACAATATCTTCTTTTATCTCTCTGAGGAATTAATAATGGGTTTTTTGTTGTTTTTTTTTGGAAAACTTATTCTTCCTGTGTAGAGGCTAGGGAACTGTCCACAAGACTTCCCTCATTTCTGGCGCTAACATCAAATTTGAGCTCCACAAGACCATCCTAAATATCAATAATTTGCTAGGAGGACTCATAAAATTCATAGATGCTGTTATACTCACAGTTATGGTTTATTACAGTGAAATGATACAGATCGAAGTCATTCAAAAGAAGAGACAAATGGCCATAGTCCAGGAGAGTTCGAAACATGGAGCTTCCGGTTGTCCTCGCCCACTGAAGTCATGGGCAGTGTCAACTCTTCCCGGCAACAGGTGGAATGATACGCATATGGTACTGACAACCAAGAGAGCTCAACGAAGCCTTCGTGTCCAGAGCTGTGTTGGGCTCAATCATGTACACATAGTTGGCTGCCCATACAGCCTCCAGCTCCTCTGGAGGTAGAGCACACGATCCAAAGCCCCAACCTATACAGCATTAGTTAACTGTCTGGTGTGGTCCTAATCCCCAAGATAAGCAAAGGCACTTTTATTAGGCAGGAACTTCCGAAGCCTTACCTCCCTGGGCAAAATTTCTGTCTTCTTCATTGTTTTCTCATTTGTAGATGTTCGTCTCTGTTTTTTTCTCAGATGCTTTCCTGAAATATCTGAGGATCATTACTATTTGCTTATATTTAGGAATAAGAAAATACAGTAGTCCCTCCTTATCCATGGTTTTATTTTCTGAAGTGTGTTTCCCATGGTCAATTACAGTCTGAAAATATTGGAAAATTTTGGAAATAAACAATTCAGAAGTTTTAAACTGCACACCATTCTGAATGGCATGAAGAAACTTTATACTATCCTCTTCTGTTTTGCCAGGGACATGGCATTTGCCTTTGCGAGAAGTATGCACACTGTATATGTTACCACCCATGAGTTGTCTCAGTTATCCGATCCATAGATCACAAGAAGAAGAAGGGTAAGTACAGGACAATTATATATTTTGAAAGAGTCCACATTCACATAACTTTTATTACAGTATATAGTTATTGTTTTATTTTATTATTGTTATTAATGTATTTTTTGTCTAATTTATAAATTAAACTTCATTATAGTATGTATGTATAGGAAAAAAATACTATATACGGGATTTGGTACCATCTGTAATTTCAGGCATCCACTGGGGTTCTTGGAATGTATCCCCTGCAGTTAATGGCAGTACTGCTGTAAAAAGTTGATGGTTGCTGCATGTACATAGTGGATCTTGTGATTCATGGTATTCACAGTAGACTTATCTACCTGGACAATATTTTGGATACTTTATGCTATTATATTTAAGTGTTTTTAAAAACATTTCCCTTTTGGAATAGGTAGAAGTTCCAAGGAATGTTCTCCTCATCTCTTGCTTAGAAGAATAGACCTGACTGCCAGAATTCTGGGAGATGGAGTGGAGAACAAGTAAGAGAGTCTCAATATTCAGTGTATACACATTCACTCAGTCTCTTTAAGTCTTTTATCCCTAATCTTAGCTGTCCTCCAAACCCTGTGTTCTACTTTTCCTGTAGAATAAACCTACAGCTTTCTAGTAGAGAGGGAGTTGAGTTGTGAAATAGACTCTTAAACATCTTCCTAGTTTTAGCTCATCTTTATCTCTACTTACAGAGTTGCCCGATGATACCAATTATTTATTCTTTTAGGAATTCTTTTATTCCTGTGTTGAGATCAGGTTAATTTTCAGCTCTTCCCACTGCCAGCTTAGAATTGGTCTTTAGGGATCCACATGAAGTCATAAATACTTTTTATTGCACCACTGTGGGTGAACTGTTTGTGAATAGCAACGTATATAAATGGTGTCCTGATGTTATGAAGCATGCAACATGCACAACCACATATAGTGGCCCAACTCAGATTTCCTTGGGTCTAATAAGTGAGCTACAACTGATAGACTTTACTTTGTCCAAAATTTTTTTTCTCTTTTCTTCTCTCCACTTCTCTTCCTCCTCTTCTTCCTCTCCTCATCTTCTCCTTTTCTTCATCTCCTTCTCTCCTCCTCCTTTTCCTTGTCATTCTTAAATATCTTCACTGTTGTTTTAGTATAATTTGGCAGGAAAAGCAGTTAAATGTGTGTGCTCACCATTTTTAACCAGAATTCTCTTAACAAGTTTTCTATCACTTAAGATTTAAAGCTATGCATAATTTAGCTTCCAAAGAAGTCGCTTTTTCCAAATTCTAAGCAGTCTGGAAACTGTCAGAACTTGCAACGGTTGTGATGGTGGCAATAAGCGTAACATACGATTTAACTACGAAATCATGAGGATGGATGTATTTGTTTTTCATTCTGAAATTTGTAGGAGTTACACATTAAAATTCAGCAAATGATGAACTGAACTTGGAAGTAAGAATGAAGGTTATGGCTGTTTGGATCTGAAAGTTCTCATATAGGTGCAAGAGATGAGAACAAAGAATAAATAAGGAAGCTAGTCTTAGGGTTTCTTATTACATTAAGGGGAAGTTTTGTGTATATAAAGCTGAAGTGAGCAGAAGCTACTTGTACCTGCTTGTGAAACTGCTTGAATATTACTTTTTCTCCTATGCTTTGGCCCTTTATGGTGGAATAATCTATATATAAAGAATAATTTATATATAAACAGTTATAAAATAATCATTTATTTAATGCCTACTATTGCAAAAGTCCCTACTCATGATTCATTCTTTGGGATGATAATTTAAATTACAAATGCCCCATGAAAGAGATCACTTGTTACATTTTGCATTCATTTATACCTTACTGTGAATGAATTTATCCAACTCATCTTAACCATTGGTTTGGAGCAGAACAGCAGGGGAGTGAATACTTACAGTGCATATTCAGTGAATATTTTCACTAATATTGCTTTCAAGCTGTTTTATATATGAATATTCAATGCAGTTACCTATCAGTTCTTATTTTGGAGGAAGCTATAGTTATATGATTATTAGACTTGCGGAGAAAAGGTATAAGAACGATTCTTTTGTTCCAAACAGCTGAAAACAATGGAGAAAAACACACTTCTAGGAAGGGAAACAATAAAAATTTTTTTCAGTATCTTGTTGGTGCCATAGAAGTGAATTTATCACTGGCTATTATGAAATCATCATTTTCACATTAAAGTTGGATCTTGCAGCATCAGGAGCTTCTGCCTTTGATATTTGAAGGTTCAAGTATATTCTCCTAGGAAAATTAATTTGGACACCAAGAGAAATGTGGAAATGATGATTCTAAAAGAAAGAATGACAGCAATATCATGCTTGTTTTGCAAGTATTTTAAGAGAGAGCAGGCCCACAAGTGAGTGGCAAAGACAGTTATGGAAGCCTCACTGTAGTGCCACCATGGAGCATGGAGCATAGCACAGCTAAGAGAGGGAGAGTCTGTGACAGTCAAGGGTGCACCTAGGCATGGACAGGACAGATCACACTCTTTGCTCCTCTGTGTTCTCAGGTTCCAGAACAAGAGCCATGCAGGCCTGTGGACCTGTCCTTCAGCTTCTTCATTTGGTCCTGGCAGTGGGAAAGGCAAGCCTGTGTGTTTCTCTTCTCATTGCATTAAATAATCTTGTTCTGTGTTTACAGACAGAGGCCACATTGCTATGACAATGGTCAGATGTGGCCAGAGTCCTTGGGGATGACTTCTGTCATGGGAAGGAGGAAGGGTTTTAGGATGCTGAGGAGGCCACAAGCACTTTTCTGTTCCAAAAGCAAGAATGTTTTATTTTTAATTTTTTTTTGCAACCATCACCATTATTAATTTCCAAAACTTTTAAAAAATCATTCCAGATACTCTGTACCCTTAAGCAATAACCCTCTCATACCCTTCTCCCAATCTTTAGTGACTGCTATTCTACTTTCAGTCTCTATGAATTTGCTGATCCTAGATACCTTGAATAAATGGAGTCATATGATACTTCTCCCTTTGTGTCTGGCTTCTTTCACTTAGTGTGATATTTTTAAGGTTATTCCTGTTGTAGCATGTATCAGAATTTTATTCCTTTTTAGGGCTAAACAGTAAATCAGTCTATGAATGTATCACATTTTGTTTATTCAACTCTTGATAAACATCTGGGTTTTTTCCAATATTGGGCTATTGGTAATAATGCTTCAGTGAACACTGGCATACAAATCTGTTAGAGTCCCTGTTTTCAATTTTTTTGAATCTATAACTGAGGGCGGACTTGTTAGATATGTGGAAATTCTATGTTAAATATTTTGGGGAATGGAGAAGGGTCTTTAAAAGGGAAGCTTACCTTTTTCTTATAGGAAGATGAAAAAGAGATTTTTCTGAAGTTGTTTTGGCAGGTGTCCTTTAAAGAATTTCTTTTGGAACATGCAGTTCTTTTTGGGTGTTGACAAGATGGCGTATGTGTGTGGAATAGCGTGTCTCCGCTTCTTTTATTATTAGGATCCTAAAGAAAGTCAGCACTGATCAACGTCTGTCAAAATGTCCTTCATTGGAGCTAGTGAGAAATGATCTGGGGACACAGGTTGAGGAGCTGCTATTGCGTTTCCTGGTTCTACCTAGCATTTGCCTTTTGCGCCTGGTCATTTATTAGAACACTGCTCAAAGAGAGAAAAGCTTGATGGCTCTCTGGAAAGCTTGTGGTATAAGTAGCTTCTTTTTCTCCAAGACTTTTTGAGCAATATCTTAATTTCCTGATTCAGTTTTCCCATACTATACCTGATCCATGATCCTGTTGATTTGGTGGTAGAATGACTAGAAATATGCTTTTCTTTGGAGCAGAAGCTTGATGCAAGAGTGATGGCTGCATGGTGGCTGTGAAATGGAGATGTTCTTTATCAAGATGCTGCCAACTCTTGCTGATATGATGTAGTGATCATCTTAAGTTAAATGGCATTGCCTCAGACCTAGAGTTGCTAGATAAAATACAGGACACCTGGTTAAATTTGTATTTAAACAATGACACTGTCTTTTAAACTTTTCCAAAAATACTATAAATATGTCCATAGTATTGCATGGAGCATAGTTATACTAACCAATTATTCAACATTTATCTGAAATTCAAATACGCCTGGGTGTCCTGTATTTTAATTTGTTAACTCTGACATCCATCCTGAAAGCACCAAATGCCTGGGAGATCCTTATTTTCCTTCAGAGTGTTCCTTAGCACATGCACTGTCAATCTCTGTGGCTTTGTTCCTCTTGCACAGAGCAACTGGCCCATGTCTTTCATGAGGCCATTCTCCAGCAGGTAGAGGTAGCAGGTGCATCTAGTGAGGAGCCATGGCAGAGATCCCTGAGATGACTGGGGAAAATGGCCATGTTTGTTACTTGTTTTGCTCAGTGGGTGTATTACTGGAGACTGGGCAATTTATAAAGGAAAGAGGCTTAATTGACCCACAGTTCCACATGGCTGGAGAGACCTCAGGAAACTTAGAATAATGGTGAAAGGGGAAGCAAACACATTCTTCTCTACATGGTGACAGAAGAGAGTAGTGCAGAGCGAATAGGGGAAAAGCCCCTTATCAAATGATCAGATCTCATGAGAACTCACTCACATCACAAGAACAGCATGGAGGAGACAGCCCCATGATTCAGTTATCTCCACCTGGTCCTGCCCTTGACATGTGGGAATTATTACAATTCAAGGGGACATTTGAATGGGGACACAGAGCCAAACCATATCAGGGGGCTTTTCTCACCAGAGACCAGGTCAACATTAGATGGGCATGGTGCACAGGCACCGTACGGAGCCCCTGCCAGTGGGGCTGATGCTCCACATGGATGTCAAGAATGTGTTGCCTGTCCACTCCCCATGGGGCTGGGGTGCACATTAGACAGGGAGGTGATTTTCAAACCTGGCAGAAGCAGGCCTGAGTAGAATATCTCTCTTGAAGTCCTCAACAAATGGAAACTGTTTATCTGGGTCTTGGAAGGGTGGGGAATGAGGAGATGGGGAGAGAGAGGTGGGGAAAGGGATGCTGGAGTCAGACAAGCCACCTCTTCCACAGTGGTGCTCAGAAGACCTGTAACCCTGGGCTTTAGCTGTCTATCGGCCATTGCTTTTAGTTCTGCCACTTACCTGCAAGATCAGAGTGGATTTCCACCTCAGACTGAATACTTCCGTTCACAGCTTCTGCCCGCTTGATGAATTTTTCTACTGCTGTTATTTCCAGCTCCAAGCTTTCATATACTTGAAGCTCTTCCTGTTTTTATATATTTTTAAATTCAGTAATTATAGCCACTGGCTTTTAAATGATTGTTGATAAATAAAATTTTGGTCATCTGTCAAGGGTTAGATGAAATAATTATCTGGAGGCATGTCATAATGTTACAGAAGCACAGATCTCTCTGGATCTTTTTTTTCTTTCTCACTTTCTCTTTTTTTTCCAGATAAAATAATTCTTTAGCTCTGTTCCATCCAAGCCACCACAGGCCAATGTCCAGCATATGACAGGAGGGGGTTGCTTTTATAAACCAGGGGCAGGCTGTAAAGGCATCTAAGGGGTCTACCTAGATTGTTTTTCAGCTTATTTTCTTTTTGACAGCTTTAAAGGGCCTTTTCAAATTGTCAGGAGAGTAGATTCATATTTTTATCATTCCACCTGCGTAGCATTTTAGACACATTTATATTCCTGAAAGCATAATAATACATAACATTTAGCATTTAATTTATGACTCCTGCCACATCTGGTATAAAACTCCTTCTGAAGCAATAAATCAACCTCTTCATGTCAAATTGCCATTCATTCTTTGACCTCCTCCATAATTTATGGTTTGTGAGTGCAAAATGGGAGAAGCAGCTTAAATCAAGTGGATTTTAATTAACAATCTTAGAAAATTCAGGAGAATATTTGCAATTTATTCATGAGATTAAAGGACTTTGTTGCTCTAAAGGAAAAAAAAAGCAGCTCCTTTCCATGGGTATAAATTGAAGTCTATTCTGGGTACTTGGACACCAGAACATAAAGATTTTTCTCTACTTTGAGTTAGAAAGATACAGTGATTGTGAGAGGAAAAGCTGTCCACACTCCTAGGACAGAATCCATTTTCTAGAAGAGATTTTGAGGGAAAAGAGGAGGGGAGACACGTACCTGTCTTCTGCTTAGTACAGCCTTTAACAGAGTTGCCTGGCTGCTGACACGGTGCCTTTCATGTCAAACAATTTTATTTCTAAGCTTTTCACAGTGTGTCCTAAGTAGCTTCTATTAGCATTGTCCTGTCCGTTTCCTTGGCAACAGAGCTGGTCAATTTAGACACCATTTAAGAGCTGTGGAAAAAGGAACAACCAACAGTGTGATGACAAAATTACAGAGAACAAGCTGAATACAATCCTCACTGGAGGAGATGCATTTTCTTTCAGGGCCCATTTCATTTTAATTAAAATTGAAAAGCTCTTTTAAACAAGTCCCTCGATTAAGCTCAGGCCAGAGTAATCTACTGTGCAACCATCGAAGCTACATTGCTTAATGTTACCTCTTTAACCTTAATGGATTGCTTGCACTTTTTCAAATAAACAAGGAGAGAAAACCTAGGGGCAATATGGTAGCTTCTTGTTATCCATCTTTTAGAGTAAATATAGAATGGAGAGACCCAGCTCTGTTCATGTCTGAAGTCCCATTTAAGTGGAACACAAGAGAACCTCCAGCTGTCTCATACAATAATTATAGTTTATCTTGCATGAGAAAATAAACTTTTATTTCAAATATTATAGGTGGACTCATTTGGCATTTACCTCATTTTATTTGTTGCAGCAACTTTACGTAGCCATTTATTTCCAGTAATCTTACATGGATTATATTGAATATGGAACCAACTGGAAGTTTGGGATTTTCAGTATTGAGTTTTATCTTGGTAGTAGGCTTTGCACTGCCCCTGCATTCACAGATTTTTTGTGTATAGGACAGGACAGAACCTAATTTGAGGGTAGGGAAAATCTTTTCTTTTAGCACAGAGTAGGTTAAAAATTACTTGTCCTCCAGGATGAAAATAAGTTAATTCGTTTGCTGTGTATATTTGCAAATAAGACAAAAAATTGATTATAGGGACTTGGAGTCAGCTTTAAAATTGTTTTTGCTTTAAGTAAGTTGAACAAGGGAGTTTGTATTTATAGATAGAAAATTCTTAGTAATACTGTTTGTGCTATGCTGAATGCACTGAGATATTTCAGGGTTGGCATCTTTTATCCTTTTAAAAGACTCCCATCTAAATGGAATCCTGGAAGGCAGTGAATACCTCTTCCTTGAAAATATTAAAGCAGAAACATAAATTTTGTTATTGGAGGTATCTTAAGAAGGATTAATGACCCAGTAGGATATTTGATATCAAAGTCCATTCTTGTATCAAGGTCTTGCCCCTAAAATTGTACAAATGCATGTTACCCAAAGTATCCCAGGAATTAGTGGGAGAAAATGACCCTTTCACTTTGGGTGCCCTGGTTATCTGGGAATATGCTTTCCCTCTTTCTATAGGGTCCCTCTGTTTCCTAGGTGAAATAGAAAATGTTCATCCCCAGGCTTTTTTGGATTCCTCTTTAAATATTGAACAAATATACAAGATCTACTGTCTGTGAATATTCCTGATCAAATATGACTGGTATCATAGAGTTTCTGGGATGTCCCTGCACTTTTCCATTTAGTAAGAATCTTCCTGAATCATGTTTCCCATTAAAAGCATTACTGGAGCCTTAAAACCATTCCAATCAGGATCTCCATGGCTAGATAACAAAGGTGCCAATTAATGCTGGTTATAAAGGGAAACAGCAGGGCCCACCCGTCATCTTCCCATAAGGCTCACAAGAACAATTAGATACGTAGGCTGACATTTCATCTTTGGTGTCTACATAATGCATACCACAGTGATTGATCAGAAGGAGCTACAGATTTGTGACAGACTGACAGAGAATAAGGCAGATGTTGTCCATCTTTTTCATGACGATGACTATTTTAACGAACAGACCAACTCATTTCTGCAGTCCATTAAATCAGCTGACAGTGTAAACATCTGCAGAATAGTCCTGGGAATTGGGTTTGTCAGGTGAGGGTGCTTGATGGCTAGAAGGGAGGAGATGGGAGATTCCTCTGGGGCTGCTGCTTCAGGGAGAAACCCACAAGCTGCCCAGTACAGGAGACTTTGCTTTTCTTGACACCGGGAGCTCAGGATGTAGAAAAGATTTGTGCCACCAAAGTGGCATACAGCCAAGATCATTTTCTGTCCTGTTACATTCTTTCAGAATTCTCTCCTGTGTCTGGCCTCTCTTTGTTTTCTGAGCGCTGAATGTGATTCACGGAATAACCTTGAGCAAATGATACCCTCTCCTGGCCTCCTGTTTTCTCATCTGTGAAATATGGATCCCCGCGACTCTCAGTTCCCTCTCCCAATGGAATAACTCTCTCTGAAAAGCATTTTGATCTCCCTAGGGAGAGGTGTTCTATGGCAGCACAGAATTATATTTGATTCTGTGCCACCCACAATTTCAATTTGTGTGGTCCCAGCCTGACTCCATACACAATCTACGTGTTTCTTGGGGTGTGTGGGTAGGAACGCCTGACGGGGACATCATTTACATCTCAACACTAGCAGCATTCAGCGTTGTTTTAACCATGCCTTTGTCCTTCTAAAACAGCGTTTCTCAACTTTGGCACAAGTGGCATTTTGAGACGGACAATTCTTTGCTATGGGGGGCTGTCTTGTGCATTGTGGGCTGTTAACTAGATACCACTATGACCCTCTCTGCCCACCTGGAGTTATGACCAGCAAAGGTGTTTCCAGACGTGGTCTTATGTCCTCTGGGCATGCAGAATCTCTCCCAGTTGAGAAGCCCTGCTCTAAAATATGCTGTGATAGTCTTTCCAGCAACTTAGGACAGGGAAGTCTTGAATCTGGGTCTAGGCCGGGGCATATATAAGTTAGCTGGTTGCCTCCAAGGTTTGAAGCAAATCCAAGAAGGAAAAAGACAAATCCAATTTTTATATTTGAGTGCAGCTAGTTTCATAATACTCTCCTGGCCTTTGTTCCCCCGTTAGAGTGATGAGAAAAACAAGGGATGCTGGCTTCCGCACCCTGAGCTTTCCTTAATGAAGACTAAAAGATCTATTTGGTCTGTTTGAAATCTCTTGGTTGAAAAGCAGACACCTAGTATTGCTGTATGAGATACAGCCTCCTCAACTAATGATGTTACCTGTTTTCTTGGAAAAGCTTCCTGCTTCACAGTTGCAGCCCATTAATTGATTTTGTATCCAACAAGCATAATACCCATTGGTTTTTCTCGTGCTCGGGGTATGATATAAAAGCTTGCACTGTGCTGGGCAGGCATAGTGTATAAACATGATGTAATCATTATAATTAAGTCATAAAACAATCAGGAAGGACCCTGGCTGAAATGACTAAGAGATGAAATATTGCATCTACCACACGAGGCCAAAGAACAGAAAGGTATTTAGAGATTCGGTTAATTATTCTGTCTGCTAACTGAAAATGCTGGGAATATTTTTTGAAAAGTGTAATGAAAGTTATTGGAAGCGGATCCCTTCTCTGTAAAGATTCAAGTATTTAAGGATTCAACATTTTTTTAATCAGCTTTTTTTTTAAAGAATTTTAAATCCTCAGACAAAATGCCACTATCACAAACTGTTTCCATTGAGTGCTACCTTTTTTATTGTAATTTGTAGGACACCTTGCCTTATTGGAATTTAACTGTAAGCCTCACTTTTCCCAAAAAAAGATAAGAAATCAGGAGGCCAAAAAAAAAAAAAAAAAAATTCTCTTGGCAATCACAAAATCACAAGAGATTCTAAAAAACTCATGCACTAACATTTGTGTGCTAATCAATTAATTAATTTAGTTATTCATATCCATTTCAGTACATCCATTCAGCAACTATCAGCTCCACGGGAACAGGCCTGCTCAGGTCTGGGAAACAGGCTCTGTGATGTGTAGGTAGAGAGTCTCAGGTCTCAGGTGCTAGGATTGCATCTAGAAGTGTGGGCTTCTGTGGGCTTATTCTCTTGGTTCTTTAGGCACTATGAATATAGGAAGGGCATGGCTGGAGAAGGGGTAGACTAAGGCCTTTTAAAGGGCAGGGCCTAGGATAAGGAACACTTTTGCTTAAAGACCATATTCTAGACATTCAACAAAGCACCAGAATTTGGTTGAAATAATACAGATGGAGTTAGTTTGAGTCAAATGACTTAATATACATAAATTGCCAAGAAGGGTATCTGGCGCATGTAGGTAGTGAATAGGCATTAGCTATACTGTTATTAGTGTTGAGAGAACCAACCTAGGTTTTGGCTTATGAGATATTTTGAATATACTTTGTAGAAACAGAATGTGATGGTTTGGATATCTGCCCCCTCCAAATCTCATGATGAAATTTTGTAGGGAACCAGCCCCCATATCACCCATGGATACCCCGAGTTCGGTGGTGACAAAGGAATGAGAGAAAAGACAGATTAAGAATGAAAGTGAGACAAGAGGGCCATCTCTTGTAGCGGAGGCAGTGAAGACCCTGAGCTCTGATCTCTCACACTATTTATTGGTTATAATCTATAGGGTAGGTGTGGACTGATGGCAGGGAGAGGGTGACATGATGGTGGGGTGAATCAGTGAGCCAGAACTGAATCAGTGAGCCGGAATTGGTGTGTCATTCTAAAGACTGATAACAGTGGTGGTTTGGGAGTTTCACAAAACAAGAACATGTCATTATCTTTAGCCTATTATCTATGTGCAGCTGGTGGGATGCGGGCCTTACAAGGAGCCTACAAATCTGGCTAGGTGATAGTGCTTCAGAGGGGTTTTACATCCTTGAGCACAATGTTTATGGTAACAGAGCCGGGGTCACCCTGCACTGGAACATGAGGCATGGAGAAGTCTGCCTCCCCAGAGGCCTCCCGCAGTTTGCTATGATTTGTTGTTCCCAGGTTATATGTTACTCATAACCAATTTCTATAGGCACTCTGTAAGTTCTTTCTCCTTTACTGCTTTCCCCAACAAAATTTGATCCCTATGTTGGAGCTGAGATCTAGAGAGAGGTGTTGTTTCGGTTGTTGGGCCGGATCTCATGACCACTTTGGTGCCATCCTTGCAGTAATGAGTGAGTTCTCCCTCTATTAGTTCCTGTGAAATCTGATGGTTAAAAAGAGACTTACTCCTTCTTCTGCTCACTCTTACTCCTCTCTTGCCATGTGATGCCTGCTCCCCTTCACCTTCGGCCACGAATGGAAGCTCCCTGAAGCCCACATACTGATGCCATGCTTCTTGGACCACCTGCAGAACCGTAAGCCAAATAAACCTCTTTTCTTTATAAATTACCCAGTCTCAGATATTTTTTATAGCAATGTGAAACAGACTAACACATAGAGATTGCTTGCATAAAGACAAATATTTTTAAAAAGTTCAGCGCTGGTTATGTTCAGATGGTTGTGCCATCGTCATAATATGTCACTTAAATCACGCTGTTTACTTTGAGGTTTGGGCTCCCAGGTTTACTAGCTTACTGTCATGCCTGTGGTCTGTCAAACTTGTGTTTTCCCACAAGATGGAGGCACAGCCCACGTCTCTGGGTCAGTACCTGTGGTGGTTAATTCTCGGTGGCTAATGTCTCATACTAGGTCTTGTTTTACCATCTTACTGATATATATATATATATTATATATATATATATATATATTTTTTTTTTTATTGTTAATAATAAATTATTTATTAGTAACAATAATGTATAAAATACAGGCATTGCTTCTTTTTGGCCATCACTTAC
Source organism: Saguinus oedipus (assembly GCA_031835075.1). Taxonomy (NCBI): domain Eukaryota; kingdom Metazoa; phylum Chordata; class Mammalia; order Primates; family Cebidae; genus Saguinus; species Saguinus oedipus. Next base: position 2,952,452 of record CM063172.1, on the reverse strand, counting down.
AATGCAGCTAAACTCAATACACATTTATTATGACTAATAATCATTTGTTGCTTATGAAACCTACTTTGTCCTCCCCACCCTAAAAGGAGGGTTTTGATGTTACTCTTGTCAACTAAGGAAATGGACAAGGCCAAGCAATCCACATGAAAACACAGGAAAGCAAAATCAACTCTATTATCTTCTATGAAGAAGGAAACAAAAATTGTATTCTAGTCTAAGACAACAATTCAGTCTAAAGGACATTCATTTTATGGCCAACATATATAAGGCAACAGTCTGTGTTATGAGGGGTGTTACCAGGATTTAAAAAATGTAGTCCTATATGTTTGCTGAATTTATCAGGAGAAAATCAACAAGTATGCCAGTTTGTATACAGAGTTGAAAATGTCAAGTGGCAGTATATATGTGGTACGTGTATATAGGAACACTTAGGTTTAGAGTGTAATTATTCTTATGCTCACACCTTTTCATATGGCTGTTCTTGGCTGTGGAAGGGTTTGGAAGCAGCAAAGACCTACAGCGTCTTCCTCGCAAGCACCTGTGAGTCCCTTTGACAGCAGAGAACCAGAGCTCCAGCATCCACACAAAAGCTGAACACTGGGCATCAGAGTTTCTTTTTTATTTACAGAGAATAAAGGACTTTCTAGGTGAGTTATATTTTTCCAATTTGAGGGAAATCCTTTCCCCATTGCTTGTTTTTGTCTGGTTTATCAAAGATTATATGGTTGTAGATATGTTGTGTTGCCTCCGATGCCTCTGTTCTGTTCCATTGGTCTATATCTCTGTTTAGGTACCAGTACCATGCTGTTTTGATTACTGTAGTCTTGTAGTATAGTTTGAAGTCTGGTAGCGTGATGCCTCCCGCTGTGTTCTTTTTGCTTAGAATTGACTTGGCTATGCGGGTTCTCTTTTGGTTCCATATGAAGTTCATGGTGGTTTTTTCCAGTTCTGTGAGGAAATTCAATGGTAGTTTGATGGGGATAGCATTGATTGTGTAAATTACTTTGGGCAGTATAGCCATTTTCACGATATTGATTCTTCCTAACCACGAACATGGAATGTTTCTCCATCTGTTTGTGTCCTCTTTTATTTCAGTGAGCAGTGGTTTGTAGTTTTCCTTAAAGAGGTCCCTTACCTTCCTTGTGAGTTGTATTCCTAGGTATTTTATTTTCTTTGTAGCAATTGTAAATGGCAGTTTGTTCTTGATTTGGTTCTCTTTAAGTCTGTTATTGGTGTATAGGAATGCTTATGATTTTTGCACATTGATTTTATATCCTGAGACTTTGCTGAAGTTGCTTATCAGTTTCAGGAGTTTTGGGGCTGAAGATTTTGTTTTTTTGAGACAGAGTTTCATTCTTGTTACCCAGGCTGGAGTGCAATGGTGCGATCTCGGCTCACTGCAGCCTCCGCCTCCTGGGTTCAAGCAATTCTCCTGCCTTGGCTCCTGAGTAGCTGGGATTACGGGCACGTGCCACTATGCCCAGCTAATTTATTGTATTTTTAGTAGAGACGGGGTTTCACCACATTGACCAGGATGGTCTCGATCTCTTGACCTCGTGATCCACCCACCTCAGCCTCCCAAAGTGCTGGGATTACAGGTGTGAGCCACCACGCCCGGCCACAAATATTTAGAGTTGGTCAAGAGAAGATATTGATGACAATGTATATAAAACAGTCTGAATTCATCAACACTGCTGGAAAAACTACTCAGAAGGCACATGCTTTAAGTGATTGGTCGATTGTTTACTTTTTAAAGATTGGCTATGACTTGACCTTGTAGTGTTTGTGCATCTATTATTTAGACTTTACTTCCAGAGGAATAGTTGGCTTACTTATAGTAAAAATAATTTTACTTCCAGCTCCATGAGTTGCTGATCCTATTACACTTAATTGAATCTGTGAAGGTAATCTTAATGTAATCTATTTTGGGAATCCTTTAACCAAATTGCCATGCTGGCTATCTCAAAAAACACATGAGAAATTGACAAACTGTAGCAATGCAGTGGCGACTTTTTCCCTCTTAATCACCTTGGCATCATTGAGTTCCACATGAATTCAGTGCAGGACTGACTGGATCTCTCCGAGTTAACAAATCAAGGTGCCAAGTTAGGCTCGTTTTTTTACTTCTGAATGCCAGGAAGCTTGTCCGAAAATCTTAAAATAGCAAAGGGCTCCAAAATGAATCATCTCAATTTATTTTAGGCTTTCAGTTTCCACAGAGTAATCTCATTCAGTTCATCAAGTTTGAGAGAAGTCTAGCCAGTGGCACTGTGACAAATCAGGATAGGAAACTTGATAATGAAAAGGGAGACTTGGTAAAAGCAAACTTTTAATTTTAGAACAAGGTCCTCTTTATGGGTGGGGTACGCATGCTGTCATTCAAGCAGTATGAGGCTGAATCTAAGTCCAACACAGAGGGATCTGTAGTGAAAGGCTGCTGGATTAATTTTATGCCATATTGATCCATAGAATGTCATTTCATTCATATAAGTGAAAACTGGAAAGATAATTGTGTAGCAGCAGAAAATGCATTCAAAGTATGAAAACACTTTTTTCCTAAGAAAATAACGTCATTCGGCAGGAAAACACCTGATTTCTTTTTTCTGCCTTTGATTCATTCCTGCTTAAGCTGGTACTGCCTCCTCCTTCCTCATTAATAAGTCTCCTTGTTTCTGGTGGAGGAGAAAAAAATGAACCTTTCCTTTATCATTACAGAAAAGCATACTAGTTATGTATATGTTTTCCCCTCTCATTGGTGATGAGAAAGAAGTTTCCATTGCTCCTGTTTATGTAAACATGGAAGAATGACTATGGATATTTAAGACCCGCATTTTGCAAGAATATTAACAGAGTTATCACTCTCAATCATTCCTCTGGAAAATGTCATTTAAAAAATCCACACATAATATGATGGTGTCCTGACAGTAAAAACGGAACTGAGGCTCTTGATTCAGAATTAAGACCAATTTAGGAAAAGCTGTGAAGTGGATAGAGTTTTTCTTTGGGGAGATGCTCTGCTCTTGGGACACACGACAGTACCCAAGTCACTCGGGCTGATCTGACTCCTCTGAAATATCTCAGGCATCTGAATTTTTTCTTTCCCCTTGATGCCTCCATGAATATATGTCCATCTCGTTGTCCATTCCCGTGGCACTGTTTCTAGGCGGCAGCCATCTAAAACCGAGAACTCATGCTGATGGAATTCACATGTACGCAGGCTCATAAGGAATTCAGAGTCCACTCCTTCATTTTATTTAATTGATTTTTTTTTTCAAGAGAATTAAATCATTTACTGATCACACATGATAATGGGTGATATACAAGCTTCATTCCCATCTATAATTTTATCTGGTACCATTATTCAATTTAGATATATTGTGTATGATGTGCCAACAATAATTTTTATAATAAAGAATTCCATGATTTTGCTTGGGTAATCCCTGTTAATGGTGAACTTCATTCAGGTCACAACACTAACTATCAGTTCAACTACACCAAGGTTTCTGAAGACAATGGCTTCTCCACCCAAGCAGATTGTATATAAATTCCATATAGAACCTGGCATCACCCTGAAGGAATTCTAACTTCACACTGTTGAGGGAAATTTACCGAGATGGCTTCAGAGTAGACTAACTTTACACAGCACATTAAAAAAAAGACATTTATTCAGCTTCACGATTAGACTATTACATTTAGCAATCAACAGCATGGGTGCAAAAAAAACTACATGAAAACCCTTTGTTGGAATGCTTTATATTTTCCACAGAACAGGGACTAAAATAACCTGTTATATAATTAGTTACAAATACACTCCTTGAGTTTTTTGCTCATAAACATGACTATTTGTCTAAAACATGCCTTCTTTGTAGCAGCTAGGCCCTGCCACCACTGTGCTTGGCTGAGTTCACAAGTGGGTTGTAACCTGTAGCTTCCCTGTCATTTCTCTGGCTCTCCTTTCCTGCTAAGCTTTGTTTCCTAATTAAAATCTCCTGCCACTGCCATAGCTACTGCTTCTAGAACCGCCATAGTCGCCTTAGTTTTGTAGTTTGGTAAAGTATTGGCCTCCACTACCATAGGGACCAGAGCTTCTGCCTCAAAAGTTTTCTCCTTTCATGGGTCGAAAATTTGAAGTCTGATTATTGTCATTGCCAAAACCATTGTAGCTTCTACCACCTCCACAATTACTTCCATCATTACCAAATCCGTTATAGCCATTTCCATTGCCACCATATCCACCACCACCATGGCTGTCACCAAAGCCACCACGACCACTGAATTTTCCTCCATGACCAAAGTTGTCATTCCCACCGAAACCACCTCCAAGACCAGCACCAAAGTTTCCAGAACTACTTCGACCTCTTTGGCTGGATGAAGGACTAGCCACCTCTTGCTTTCATGGGGCTTTCCTAACTTCGCAGCGGTGGCCATTCACAGTATGGTATTTCCGAATGACAATCTTATCCACGGAATCATGGTCATCAAAGGTGACAAAAACAAAGCTCCTTGCCACTGCCTTGATCAGTCATGATTTTGATCACTGAAGAGATTATTTTGAACAGTATGGAAAAACGTTCTCACAGCACCTTTAATCTTTCTGAATTGCCTGTGGTCGCTAATCCCCTCCCAAGGATATTTACATTTTTTGAAGGGCAATTCTGGAGAACACATTCATAGGCAATGAAGAAGTAAATGACTAAAATGGCAATAACGTCAGACACATCAAGAGGCTGGTATGGGTGTTCTTTTAGGAAAGGAAAGAGGTTTTAGAGTTCAGAGCTTTTGGAGGCCTTCAAATGCACCCTGCATGGTGACTGTAAGATCTGCCTGAGCCACCTGAGATCTACCTGAGCTGGCTGCAGGTAGAAGCTTCCTAGTCCTTGTCATTTGTCCTCAAGAAGCATCTTGGGACCAGTTTGCTTATCCTTTTTCCATATTAGAAACGACAGTCTCTTACCTAAATTTCCAGGCAATTAAAATTGAATAAGGCAACATTTTCTTTCCAAATTTCCATTGCTCCTCAAACTATTTTTAATTAAAATATTTGTTCTTTTTAGAAAATTTGAAAATTACAGAAGAGTTGAAAGAAAAAAACACATCGATGTCACTTACCTACCTGTCAAAGCAAATTACCATGGCTAGGCATGGTGACTCATGCCTATAATCCCAGCACTTTGGAAAGTGGAGGCAGAAGGATTGCTTGAGTCAGTGAGTTCAAGACCAGCCTGGGCAACATAATGATACTCCATCTCTACAAAAAATTTAAAAAGTAGTCAGGCATGGAAGCATGTGCCGATAGTCACAGCTACTTGGGGAACTGAGGCAAGAGGCTGAGCCCAGAAATTTGAGGCTGCAGTGAGGTATGATTGTGCCACTGCATTCCAGCCTGGGTGATAGAGTAAGGCCCTGTTTAAAATAAAATAAAGTAAAGTAACATAAACTAAAATAACATAAGATAGATAAACAGGTGGTGCTGGAGCAAGTGAACATTCATAAGCCAAAAAAAAAAAAAAAAAGAAAAAAAGGAAAAAGCCAACAATCATCATTAACTGTATTTTGCCTTTTTTCTATTCCTTTTGCAAATTAAAGAGTAATAGTAAGAGTTTTCTTTCTTTTTCTTTTCTTGACAACTTTTTTAAAATACGAAAGTAACATATGACCATTGAAGAAAACTTGAAGAAGGCACGTATAAAGAAGAAGATATATCACTAATAAGCTTGCACCTAGAGCTAGCCTGAGCGACCTGTTTCTTTCTCGTCTCTTAACAAAAAGTTTGTATTTCTCCATTTCACTTCTTAATCATAAGTTAACCAGCATAAAGCTAGAAGGAGTTACTAATGTCTTTCACTACGTTGAAATGAAGACCTTTCAATCAGTCCTTAAAATCTGTTTCAATTTGAGGCAAGGCTGGATACAGGTGAGCTCTCTTTCAAAAGGAGAGTTCTGCCTAGACTTTTCTCCTATAATAGTTCTCATTTTAAAGCCCGTGACAGAATATTCTGAACGTGGCAAAGGTGCATTCTAAAATGTCAAGAATAATTGTAGCTTCTTTCAGCTCATTCTCTTTTTGTCCTTTTCAGAATGTCTAGAGATGTGGTAAGCAGAGTCTGTGGTCATAGGTGGGACACTTGGTGACATACAACCTGAGGGACTCTCTTACAGAAATGATTCTCATGGCTTGAGAGCACTCCAAGGACCCAAGCCCATTACTGCTCACCGTTTCTAAGCACAATCTATTGTCAATCCTGCAACATCAATGGTGTAAGTGCTCCCTCGTTTTTCTTTGCCTGTGTCTTTCCCTACCAACTAAGGGACAAATTGCGGTCTGAGAACACAGGGTCTTTAATGGGGCAGCCTGATCAGTCTTTTCAAAATATACCTTTTGTGCAATTCATGCTCTCAAACTGGGGTACACTTGTTTATCTAATGGAATCATTTACAACCTTCATTTTCTGCTCATGGCAGCTCACAGAGGGTGCTCTGTCAGGGCTCAGCGGCAATTGCTTTCTCTAGTCTTTGTTTGGCACTGATTTTTCCTGAGGGAAAAAATAAAGCTTAAGGCATGTGGGCATTGTCCTTACTCCTGCTCAGTCTTCATGGAAAATCATGGATCCTCTGTGTATTTCCCCTACCTTCTTAAATTTCCAAAGAGTGCATTGCAATGGAGAGGAATCTCTATTTTCCCTCCGTTCAATACCGTCGGAAGTTTGCAAAATGTGACCCAACTCAGTGACAATCAAAGCTCTCATTTGCCTTCCACAGACAGCTTGCCGGTCACAGCTATCAGGTCACAGAAATGAACGGATCCTTATTCAGACATCAGCAGACTCCTGAGTGGGCACAGTCAGATGTGTCTCCCCTGGATGGAATGTCATAGGCTTTCAGCTTGCTGCCATGTTAATGGCAGGAGTGAGCCCTCTCTGAATCATGCTAGGATAATAATGCCCTGTCCCAAATGTTCTGAACAGGGTGTGCATGGACTCAGTTGGGACAATGCATCATTTTCAAAAAGTGTATCATTTTCCGTCACTCCCCTGACAGCCCTACCTGCTCCACTAAGTTGACTTTCTCCTTTCTCTGGTGAAGAATTAAAAAAACACTATAGTCAAGTGTCAGTGACAGATAAAGTGAAGGGCAACAATTTCTGACATTTGCTGCCAGGATCACCAGACAAGTGACTTAGTTTAGGGCAATGCTGAATATTCTCTTCTTGCTAAGAAAGGAGTGATGGGTCCTAGTACATTTGACATGTACGGGCTTTGACACACATCTCTTCTCCCCAGGAGTCAGTGACATGAGCAGTACTGGTTTTGGATGGTTGATTCTTGACGGATCTTGCATTTCACTCTTGCTATGTTTCTACAAACTTTTATTTATTAATTTATTTATGTCTCTTGTCTGTCTCTCCCTCTATTTTAAAATCTACCATTAGATTTATATAAATTAACCCAAAGAATTAAAGTATGGCGAACATGTAGGCATGACCTGAGTGCTTTGTAAAAGTGCCTTCTTGTTAAATGAAGTCAGGCAGGAGCCTTTATTTCTTGTTTCATAGAACTGTAAATTCATCGCTCATGCCCTCTGTGGCCTGGCTTCCCTAACTCTTTAAGGAAACAGATGATGCCTGTAAAATTTGTCAAGAGGAAGGAAACTGACTTTGCTGAGCTACTCCCTGTCACCTGTGGCCTAGGTTGGACTGGAGACAGGGTGTCGCTGGGTGAGTAAAACCAGCTCCTGGCTTTGCTTGTGAGTACTTAATATAATTTTATTTTGTATTATTGAGACATAATTCTCTGCCATAAATAGAATGTCAGCCATGTTAATTTTTTCAGGCTTATTTCAGTTGTGTGTTATGTTGTACATCTTTCTTTTCCTAAGCATAACAAGGGGGACAGGTAGAGAGTCCAACACTTGCCGGGATGTGGTGTTGGCATATTGAGAAGTGCCTGAGGACCTAGAAACGCAGTGATATTTAGGAGCAAATACGGCTAGCCAGAGATGTGAACAGTATCTTGGTGGTTCTGATCGATCTGAAATGGACAATCTGATCAAATGGATAATCTGTTCAATGCAGATGCTGAATTGTTTTTATCCCTGGGTAGCAGCAGATCCATAGCCCTTCTCAGTGGAATAGGGAGATATTTGCTCTGGTGATTTAGATAATCGCATCCACTCTTCCGCTTCACCTTCCCGGGGACAGCACATAAGATAGTCACTTCCTTTGTAAAACATAAGTTCTAAATATTAGTAATTCTGATCTGTGTGACTAATCTAGGAATATTTGAAAAGAAAATCCATTGACCATTACTAGTAAGGGTCCTGATACAAGGTTTTTTATCCTTATTTATAGCAGAAATTCATATTCCAAAGCTTATGTTTTTCTTAATATGATAGCTTTATTGTTATGTAATTACATACTATACAATTCACCATTGAAAATGTACAATTCAATGGCCTTTAGTAAATTTGGTGAGTTAGGCAATTGTTGCCATGATCAATTGTAGAGCATTTTCAACATCCTAGAAAGAAACCTCTACCCATCAGCAGTTATTCTAGTTCCCTCATATTGCTCCTACCCCTGAAGCCCCTGTCTGGCTCTGAGCCCCCGGCAACACTAATTTACTTTCTGTCTCTGTGGATTTGCCGAGTCTGGACATTTTATATATGATTGATTCTTGAACAATGTGGAGGTTATGGGTGTCAATCTCTCATGCAGTTGAAAATCTGTATGTAACTTTTGGCTCACCCAAAACTTAAGTACTAACAGCCCACTGTTGACTGGAAATTTTACTGATAACATAAACATATTTGTATGTTATATCATTATATACTATCATCTTACAATAAAGCAAGCCAGAAAAAATGTTAACGTAAGGAAGAAAAAAATAATTACTGTTCATTAGGTGGAAGTGAATCATCGTAAAGGGCTTCAGCCAATTGTCTTCACCTTGAGTAGGCTGAGGAGGAGAGAAAAGAAGGAGTTGGTCTTGCTGTCTCAGGGGTGGCAGAGGTGGAGGAGGGGAAAAGAGAGGCAGGAGGGACAGGTACACTTGGTGTAACTTTTATTGAAAATAACCTCTCTATGAGTGGACCTGGGGAGTTCAAGGGTCAGCTGTAAATGGAATCATATAGTATGTGCTCTCTTCTTACTGACTTCTTTCACAAAACATGTTTTCAAGGTTCACTTATGTTTAGCAGGTATATGTATCCTGTATTTAACCATCACAGATAATGTTGAGTATTTACATTAAGGTTTTAGTTTCACACGGACGTCATTTCACTGTGTCCCCACCAAAATCTTATCTTGAATTGTAACTCCCAAATTCTTACGTGTCATGGGAGGAACACAGTGGGAGGTAATTGAACCATGGGGTCAGATGTTTTCTGTGCTGGTCTCATGATAGTGAATAAGTTTCATGAGATCTGGTGGTTTTAAAAATGGGAGTTTCCCTGCACGAGCTCTCTCTTTGCCTGCCACCATCCAGTGATACACGACTTGGTCTTCCTTGCCTTCTCCCACATTTATGAGGGCTCCACAGCCATGTGAAGCTGTAAGTCCATTAAACATCTTTTCCTTCCCAGTCTTGGGTATGTTTTTATCAGCAGCATGAACATCGACTAATACACACACAATCTCACATAAATAATCCTGACTATATTATTCTTCTCTAAGTTTTTTTAGCTTTTTTAATTTATGAAAACATTATTTCTTTTGAGAGATTAAAAAGGAATATTTTAAAAAATATCAAAATTGTACTAGAAATACCCTCAAATATTTATTTAGTACAAAAATAGTAATTTCTGAATATTTTTTAGATTTATGCACTCATTGTCTTTTTGAAAACATTGGTATATATTCTTTTTACTTTATTTTTTAATTTTTTGTTTTATTTCAGTAGTTTTTGGGGAACAGGTGGTTTTTGGTTATATGGATAAGTTCTTTAGTGCAAATTTCTGAGATTTTGGTGCCCCTGTCACCCAAGTGGTGTACAGTGTACTCAATGTTTAGTCTTTTATTCCTCATCTCTCTCCCACCCTTTCCCACATGTTTTCAAAGCCTATTGTTTCATTCCTAGGCCTTTGCATCCTCATACCTTAGCTTCCACTTCTAAGTTAGAACATATGATGTTTGTTTTTCCATTTCTGAATTACTTTACTTAGAACAATGGCCTCCAATTCCATCCAGGTTGCTATAAATGCCATTATTTCATTTGTTTTTATGGTTGAGTGGTATTCCATGGGGTGTGTGTGTGTGTGTGTGTGTGTGTGTGTGTATCATGTTTTCTTTATTCACTTGTTGGTTGATGAGAGTTTAGGCTGGTTCCGTATTTTTGCAATTGCAAATTGTACTGCTATAAACATGCATGTGCAAATGTCATCTTTATATAATGACTTCTGTTTCTCTGGGTAGATATCCTGTAGTGGGATTGCTGGATCAAATGATAGTTCTACTTTTAGTTCTTTGGGAAATCTCCATACTGTTTTCTATAGTAGTTGTACTAGCTTACATTCCCACCAGCAGTGTAATGGAGTTCTCTTTTCACCACATGTATGCCAACATTTTTGCATTTTTAAATCATGGCCATTCTTGCAGGAGTAAGGTAATATCTCATTGTGGTTTAAATTCACATTTTTAAAACAATTAGTGATGTTGAGCATTTTAAAAATATGTTTCTCAGCCATTCATATATCTTCTTTGGAGAGTTGTCTACTCATGCCCTTTGCCCACTTTTTGATGCAATTGTTTTTTGCTTGCTGACTTGTTTGAGTTCCTTATGGATTCTGGATATTAGTCATTTGTCAGATGCATATAGGAGTATTTTTGCCCACTCTGTGGTTTGTCTGTTTACTCAGCTGATTATTTCTTTTGCTGTGCAGAAACTTTGTAGTTTAATTAGGTCCCATCTACTTATTTTTGGTTTTGTTGCATTTGCTTTTGGGTTCTTGGACATGAATTCTTTGCCTAAGCCAACATCTGGAAGAGTTTTTTTTTATGTTATCTTCTAGACTTTTTATAGTTTTGGGTCTTAGATTTAAGTCTTTGGTTCCTCTTAAGTTGATTTTTGTATAAGGTCAGAGATGAGGATCCAGTTCCATTCTTCTCCATGTGGCTTACCATTTATCCCAAGGCCATTTGTTGAATAGGGCGCCCTTTCCCCACTTGATACTTCTGTTTTCTTTGTTGAAGTTAGCTTTAAGTATTTGGCTTGACATCTGGGTTCTCTATTCCGTTCCATTGGTCTATGTCCCTATTTTTATACCAGTACCATGCTGTTTGGTAACTATAGCCTTATAGTATAGTTTGAAGTCAGGTAATATGATGCCTCCAGATTTGTTCATTTTGCTTAGTCTTGCTTTGGCTATCTGGGCTCTTTTTCAGTTCCATAAAAATTTTAGGATTTTTTTTTCTAGTTCTTTGAAGCATGATGATGGTATTTTGATGGGAATTGCATTGAATCTGTAGATTACTTTTGGCAGTATGGTCATTTTCACAGTATTAATTCTACCTATCCATGAACATGAGATGTGTTTCTATTTGTTTGTGTTGTCTATGATTTCTTTCTGCAGTGTTCTGTAGTTTTCCTTGTAGAGATCTCCACTTCCTTGGTTACATATATTCCGAAGTATTTCATTTATTTATTTATTTTACAGTTGTTGTAAAAGGGATTGAATTCTTGATTTGATTCCCAGTTTGGTCATTGTTGGTGTATAGCAGTGCTACTGATTTGCGTACATTGATTTTGTATCCTGAAACCTTACAGAATTCTTTTACCGTATCTAGGAGCTTTTTGAATGAGTCTCTAGGGTTTTCTAGGTATATGACCATGTCATCAGTGAACAGCAACAGTCTGACTTCCTCTTTACCAATCTGGATGCCCTTAAATTCTTTCTTTTGTCTGTTTACTCTGGCTAGTATATTCTTTCTAAATTTGAAGTTCAAATTGGAAACATTTAACTTCTCAGAGGAGTGTCTATATACTTTGGTTACTTCAAAAACGTCATTGCTTTAGGTAAAACTTAATAGTTTTCTAAATTTGGAGAAGTTATCCCAGGAGGGTAGACTTCCCAAACCATTTATAGCCTACTCATCAAAAAGTTTGTGGAGGCATTTTTTTTTTCACAAGAAGTAAATAAAAAGAGATATACGAAAATTACAGTTTGGAGATGAGAATAATTTCCTGTTCTGGTGGCATATTTTTCTTTTTGTACATTCTCTGATGTTCAGTTCTGGGTAATACAATGACCACTGGTATACAGAAGCCATGATAATTGTGATCACAAACTTCACAAAAAGACCAAAGCTGTTGAATATATTCACTTAACAAATTTCGGAAAACTATATGTTATATTCAGCAGTGCAATTAAATGACTATAAAGAACAAATGACCAACACACCAAAGCTAAAATTTCATGCAAACGAATGCAGTCTATTTATTCTTATTTCAATCTGCTTTTATCTGAGTCCTTCCCAGGCACCTTTTTGGACAAACAGTGAATAAGTGGGACTAGAGGAGAATAACACCCTCCAACCAGAGCCATAGCTGACTATAGCTAAGTCTAATGTTAGACCTGTAAAGAAGAGGCCAACTAAAATGTAAATCATAGAAATAGAATAGAAAATTCTGACTATAAAGCCAGGTGAACTCAAAAAGGCTTTCTTTAACATTATTACAGGGTGTAGAACTGTAATTAAAATAAGGAGCCAATGTAATAGGGTTAGTACTTAATTATGTTAGCTTTGGAGAAGTAATTAATAGGAACATATGCACACTGTGCACATTATCTTGTATGTGGTGATTTGTGGGACCATTTAATTCATGGCGAACCAAAGAGTTCATTGATCCACAGAAGGCTAAATTGTATTGCTTGGTATAAAATCTAACTAGGCAGTTTAAAATGTATGACTGCCACCACAATATGCTTCTAGGAAATGAAAATGGAATGCATTGTTACACAAAGATTGTTTTATAAGATACCTAGTGTATCCTCCATATTTAGGGTGGCATTATTTCCTATGTCTTCTTTTTTTCCTTCAGTATGGAATATAGAGAGAATAAATGCATCATTGTAATTTTTTGAGCTCTACAATAAACATTTAGGTTTAGTATCGATTAAGAAGTAAAAAGTGAATGAATAGCATTTTCAGGATGAAATCTTTAAAATGTCAATTTATTTATTTGGGAACCAAAGGACTTGCACAGTGGAAATAATTTTTTCCCTATATTCTTACCATATCAAAGGCTTTCAGCATTAGGAAATGTAGGGTTTTTTTAATTGTCTTCTTGGTTACTAGAAAGATGATATAATTGGAATATTGGACTAAATAGGAATGTTGATTAGGAGTTTGATTTTGATGAATGTTTTATTTTGTTATATATCAGTAACCATTGCAAAAATATTCTCTTGGCAGTAACAGCATTAAATCTCAAGGAGCATAAGATGCAATTTGTGTCAACTGCCTCACTCGAGATACTGTGCTAAGACATTGCAGTAAGTGCTTTGAGCAATCATCCTTAACTGAAAAGGCTATGCTAACCACACTGTAAAACGAGTTGGTTCAAAATGAGCAAGCTGGAATAAGAGATCATTTAGTTCCATGATCCACTCGGAACCTGGGGTATATTCAAACTCAGATATGGACTGTTGGATGTTATTAGAAGCATGCCGCTCACTAGGTTAAACCTGCAGTCATATTTTCACGAATAAGCCTGCTGGGAGTGAGTGGCCATTAGTGGCTCAGTGATGCTACAAATGGCTTTTCAGCTGTGAGTCACTTCCAGTGCTATTTCCAAAATAGTGTAAAAAGGTATAAAGAGCAGGAAGAGAGGGGCTACTTTTATCTTCTTTAAAAGGTATTATATGAAAGACACAGTTTGCTTTGAAGCATCTCCAGTGTGTGGGCCTCCTGAGAGGACAGGGTCTGCCTTTCTCCTCTCTTCGTAACTGCAAGGACAGCCTTCTGGAATTCAGTAGTGATTGAACTGATATTTGTTTCCTGTACTTCCTTTTTTCAAACTTATAGTCTGAATCTGTCATCTATTTTTTGAATGTTTTTTCTTTATCTATATCATATTAGGTACTAATGGGTTTGGGGTGGGGAAAAAAAAAGCCATGGCCACTGACCTCAGGAAGTTTATGATATGCTTCTCCTAGTCAAGAAACACTGAGACCAAATTTTTGCAAATGATACTGATTTTTTTTTTGACCTAATGTGTAGTTGTTTACCCAGAACTCTAGTCAGTGCAAAGAACAGTCTGCAGTCAAGGTGAAGGAAAAGACAGAATCTGTTTCTTCCCTTTCTGTCATCTGCTACCGTAGGTTTTGGTGCATTCTACGACAATAATACTTTTTGTCATCGTGCGTACACTCTAATAGGTGTGAACAGATTAATCAGAAACACCTCGAAAGCTGTGGCAGATCAATGTTTCTTGGAGTTACGCAGGAAATATAGACATTTTTGTGTTCTGCTAAATTATGGTGGTAGTGAGGGGAGAATTCATTTTCAGGTTGGATGCCAGTAAAGAGGGATATTCTGTTTTGGATGAAATATGCCTTTCCTTTAATTTGTGTATTCATAAATGTTTATTGTGCACTTAGTATTCCCTGATGAACTAGATGAGACAGTTCCTTCTCATGGAGCTTACGTTCTGAATACACAGAATGTGATTGATAAGAAAGAACATGGATATAAAATTAAAGAGAAACCATTTTCACTTGGGCAGGCAGGTAACCTACTTTGCATGGCATATGGGAAAGAATAAATCTCTATGTACATCAATCAATATTGTCATGGTATGAAAGAGAAAACTAGTCTCAACAAAACTTCTAGGCACTTATTATAAAAGTTAAACTCTCCACCAACCAAGAGAACCTCAGTATTTTACTCCTGTGGACAAACCCTGTGGCTTCTTTATGTGTCTGCAGTGTTTTCACTCCTTAAGGTAGCGCTGTGGCAGCTTTAGAGATGCAGACCGTTTATTGGATGCAGACTGTAGCCTCTTTCAAATATATGTTATTGGTGATCTTTTCAAATAGCCTTGGTGGAACTTGATCACTTCTCAGGCTGACCACAAGGCAATTTTTAGCGGGAAAGGCTTGAGTTATACTTATGTAAAAAAGAAAACTTGCAATTGTAATATGGTAAGGGAGTGAACCTCAGCCTCTGGCTCATAAGGCATCTGCTCCTTCTTGCCTGCAATGTGTTTTTTTTTTTTTTTTTGAGACTGAATCTTGCTCTATTGCCCAGGCTGGAGTGCAGTGGCACGATCTCAGCTCACTGAAACATCTGCCTCCTGGGTTCGAGCAATTCTCCTGCCTCAGCCTCCTGAGTAGCTGGGATTACAGGCCCCCGCCACCACGCCTGGCTAATTTCTGTATTTTTAGTGGAGACGGGGTTTCACCATGTTGGCCAGGCTGGTGTTGAACTTACCTCAAGTGATCCGCCTGCCTTGGCCTCCGAAATTGCTGGGATTACAGCTGTGAGCTACCACGCCGGCTGCAATGTGGTTCTTATACATAAAAGGCCTTATTTTAAAATCTTGTGTCTGTGGTCAGTCTCTGTTCTCACAAAGTCAGCTCTAAACTATTACACTAGCAAATAAAACAGACTGTCAAATGAAAAGGGCCCAAATCAAGTGATGAAAACGTAGTGTAAGACTGACATGCCACAGAGGAGCATGAGAAGGTCCTGCAAGGAGAATGGGAAATGGATTGCATCAGAGGCCATTTCTTTAATTAAATTGGCTGTGAGTATTCACGAAATCTAGCTGTAACGCATATTCATACTGTGCTCTACAATACTGCTTGAGGTATTTCAACAGTAAAATCAGTATAAAAGATCTGTTTTTTATAGCTACTCTGGTATTGTAGCTACCCTGATCAGAGGCAACTGTACCTTGTTTAGTGTTTCTAATGGATCCACCAGCTGAGCCACATCAATGACAGAATCCTGTCACAAAAAGTTATCCTGAGTAAGCTGCAGGTATTATTACTACCACTGCATTGAAAAGGCAGTGACAACAGTCATTTGTAGTTCCTTATGAAAGCCTTGTTTCTTTTACTTTATTCTCTTCCCCAGACAGCATCTACACAGGGATCAGTGGTAGATTCTGAGCCTCGTTCAAATCAACCAGCGTTGGTCTTCAACATGATAGAAAGAATAGCAGAGGCTTGGCAAAAATGACTTATTCCAATTATTATTTGTTAGCCGATGCCAATTTCTGTAAATTATTTTTATTATGGCGTATATAGTACTGCATAACAGGGTAAACTGGAAGGGATTTGATGTTTAATGGGGGTTTGATTAAGAAAGGTCATTATGGCCAGGCATGGTGGCTTTTGCCTGTAATCCCTGCACTTTGGGAGGCCGAGGTGGGCGGATTACTAGGTCAAGAGATCGAGACCATCCTGGCCAACAAGGTGAAATCTCGTCTCTACTAAAAATACAAAAATTAGCTGGGTGTGGTGGCGCGGACCTGTAGTCCCAGCTACTCGGGAAGCTGAGGCAGGAGAATTGCTTGAACCCAGGAGGCAGAGGTTACAGTGAGCCGAGATCACGCCACTGCACTCTAACTGGGCAAAAGCAAGACTCTGTCTCAAAAAAACCAGACAAGTCATTATACTTCCTTCATATCATATATTATTATGGAATAGAAACAAAATCACAGTCACTAAATTTGGATACAATTTCCCAAGTTGAATTTGTGTATAATTTCCACTCAGTTTTTAATGACACATTTGAGCTTGCTTATGTGAATATTACCATTTCATAATCAGGTTCTATATTTAAAATGGCTAATGAAACTACTGAGAGCCTTTTATAATAATCTTTTTGCATTCTCAAGAGTTATGATGTATAAGAATTTTTTTGCACAAGTAGGTGATATAAAATTTAAAGCCCCTCTTACATCATTCAAATATGTATAACATTCAACATTATATGTTGAGTTCAAAATTCTTCCTATTTCATTAACAAATGTAATGATGAAATTTCTTGTGATAATGTGAATGGATTGTGAACTTTATCACAGTATTTTTATATCACGTTTTCTTTAAAAAAGATCATATTTAATGTGCAGAAGATTCTTGTGATTGTTAATGCAGTCATCTTAGAGCTGACTTGGATGTCACTAAAAGGCATATCCATTGCAAAATGATAAATATGATTAGTATATGTAAACACAGAGATTCGGGCTCCTTCTCGGACCTGCAAGGATATCCCGCCTTTATTTCCCACTTACCTTAAGCCATATTTTCTGATCCTCAAGAACGTAGAAAATAATTCCTTCATGGCTCCCTGTCAACAATGGCAGCAGTGTCATCTCAGCTGACTGCAGAACTACATGGTCACATGGTCATCTTGGCCAGTACTATCGTTTCAATGATGACGTCCCTTCCGAAAATCTTGTTAGCTTAATCCTCAGTGCAACAGGATTAGGAGATGTGGCCTTTAGGTAGTGACTAAATCATCAGGGCTCTGTCCTCATTAATGGAATTAGCGCCCTTCAAAAAGTGTGAGACTGAAGGGAGTACCCTCTCTGTCCCTTAAGCCATGTGAGGACACAGCATTCCTTCTCTCTGCAAGATGCAGCAACAGGCCTCATCTTCGAAGCAGAGTGCAGCCCTCAGCTAATATCATCTTGCCAGAGCCTCGATCTTGGACTTCCCAGCCTCCAGAATCATGAGAGAGAAATTTTTGTTCTTTATACATTTCCCATTTTCATGTATTTTTTATTATAGTAGGACAAATAGACTAAGTCAGCCAGAGTCAGAACATTGTGGAGTGGGCAGCACATGTTAGATGCCTTCACTGTGAGTGCTCGCTAATCTGATGCTTCTACCCTGAGGATGTCTTCTGGGCAGCCACAGACAGGACCTCCCACGGCTGCAGAAATTTAGTCTAGGGGCTCCCACAACTCATGCCCTAGTGGTTCACCTTGAGAGCTGATAGAATCAGTAGCTCCCATTAAACTGTAATCTTCCCAAGTCCCCAGTTAAGATGGCACTCTGTGCTTTTGGCTATCAATACCTAGAGAAAGTGCATCAATGAAGAGATGCAGGACTTTAAACTGATTGGCAAAAAGCAAGCTTTAAGTTTGTCTTACAGGATGCTTAGTTTGCCAGTACAAACAGACCAATGGGACAGTGATAGATGGTGTGACAGTTTTTAAAGGCAACAAAAGGCTACATCTCCATGTGGCCAGAACTGTCATGTACACTCACTAAGCTATTTTGAAGATTTTTAAGCAATGATAAATTAAAAAAAAATTAGACTCCACCTTAAGTAGTACATAAAGTATAGCTGGATTTCTGTATACTCTGCAATCAGTTCTATGAAAGAAAAAAAAGTCAAAGGGTAGAGAATACAAGAAAACTTTTGGGGATATAATTTGAATGACGTGAAAACATGACCTTTGTTAGCAAACTCATTTGCTCACTCCTTAACTTGACAGCAAAGCTCAGTATGTACAATTGTGTTGGGTGTGCATGGTCTCCAAGGCCGCGCTGCTCTGAACTGATTTTGTGTTTCGTTTGTAAGATAATCACAGTCATGTTACACTGACCTGAAGGGCATGCATATATATATACATCCCTTTAAAAAAATCACTCTGCCTCATTCTTATTTCAAGTTGAATTTCTATACAGACTAGATAAGCTTTTCTGAAGATGAGCATATCAATTAGACATTTTGAAAATGATTTAAAATGTTTTCCTTAACGTTTCCAGAAAACAAGTTTCTTTTGTAGTTTTAACCCAAAAAGTGCCCTTTTGTCACTGGATTTACCTAACATTCATAATTTTTTTTTCAGACAGTGAATTAAAATTGCTAAAATCATGGACTGGCTTTCTGGTCGGATTTCAGGTAAGATGTGTTTAAGGCCAGAGCTTTTCTCAGTATTTGATTTTTAAAAAATATACACGTAGGTGCTGCGTTTATATCTGCTGGTTTAAATTCTGTAATATTTCACTTCTAGCCTTTTAGTATGGCAAATCATATTTTACTTTTAAGCATTTGTAATTTGGAGTATCTGGTACTAGCTAAGAAATAATTCTATAATTGAGTTTTGTACTCACCATATATGGATCATTCCTCATGTATAATGTGTCCCAAATGCAGCTTCACCTTCCACATAAGCTTGATGCAGAGTAAAGTTTTTTATCATTTAGATGCCAAAAATAAAAAAAGTTTTAGACCCTATACTCACTCATATTTTAGACCATTCGATTTCAAATTGTGATACACTTGTTGTGATACACTAAATCAGTTTTACAATCTGGAATCTAAAGTGTATTATCTGGAATTTGAAAAATACACACTACACAAATAATGAAAAGTGGATTTTATCTCATGTAATAAGTTGGATAAATCTCAGACATCTCAGAGTAGGAGGAACACTTTCCAAAATAGTAGCTGTAACAGAGTCATGGCTGAGTTTTCTTGCTTTTCTTTGGGATTTTCATTACATTTTTCATGGCTTCTAACATAAATATTTGTTTATGTAACAATCAGTGCACTTTATATAGTATGTCAATTAATTTACTTGTCTTTGTTCAGTGAGTTTAAACTTTATTTCTGATTTTTTTTCTCTTGAAAATTCCTCAAGTGGAATCCTCTAATTTTACAAAAATTATTTTTTCCATTAAAGGTTTTAATATTTATTCACGTATTTTTATTCCAATGATATAAAATTGAATTCAAAGGGAAAATTACCTTTCAGCTACAAAGCAGGACTTATCTGAACAAAAGTCAAATGTGAGCTAGTGGTTGTTATGGTAATTCTACTGGACGGCATTCCAGTGCAAGGCAGTGTGGAAGAAACTGAATCTGCATACCATTAAAAGTAGAAAATTTTTGTCTTTAAGGAGTAAAACAAATGATCCGTTTGGAGCTAGTTAATTTTAAATCCACAGTGGTTTTGCCAAATAAGCTATTCTCACAGCATACTTGCCGAGTAGGACGTCGTAGTTAATGAAGCATTTTGGTTATTCCTTAATATTAAAAAAATTGATACTCATTGCCAGCTTGATAATTGTTCTCTTTTTCTTTCTGATTTGGCAAAGCTAAATTTAAATTTCTGATAGTGAACATTCAGAATCAATTATTAAATAAGATAATTATGACGTAAAACATATATACTAATGGTGGCAATTTTGAATAGAATGTAAATGAAAAGAAAAAGGACCAGAAGGGTCATTTAGCAAGATAATGGCTGCAGTATACTCCTGGTGATCTTTATTCTTTTTCTTTGGCTATCCAGTATTTTCCACACCTAATACCATAAAAGTTTGGTTATTTAATTATCAGAAACAATTATTAAAGACTAAAATCTGTATTTCATACCACAGTGATTACTTTTTTTTTAAATTATACTTTAAGTTCTGGGGTACATGGGCAGATCATTCAGGATTGTTACATAGGTATACACATGCCATAGTGGTTTGCTGCCTCCATCCCCACATCACCTACATTAGGTATTTATCCCAATGTTATCCTTTCCCAATCTCCCTACCCCTTGCTTTCCCTCCCCTAGCCTCCCACCTCTCAACAGACCCCAGTGTGTGATGCTCCCCTCCCTATGTCCATGTGTTCTCATTGTTCAATACCCACCTATGAGTGAGAACATGCTGTGTTAGGTTTTCTGTTCTTGTGTCAGTTTGCTGAGAATGATGGTTTCCAGCTTCATCCATGTCCCTGCAAAGGACATGAACTCATCCTTTTTGATGGCTGCAGAGTTTTCCATGGTGTATATTTGGCACATTTTCTTTGTCTAGTTTATCATTGATGGGCATTTGGGTTGGTTCCAAGTCTTTGCTGTTGCAAATAGTGCTGCAATGAACGTATGTGTGCATATGTCTTTATAATAGAATGATTTCTAATCCTTTGGGTATATACCCAGTAATCAGATTGCTGGGTCAAATAATATTTATAGTACTAGATCCTTGAGGAATTGCCACACTGTCTTCCACAATGGTTGAACTAATTTACATTCCTACCAACAGTGTAAAAGCATTCCTATTTCTCCACATCCTCTCCAGCATCTGTTGTCTCCAGATTTTTTAATTATCACCATTCTAACTGGTATGAGATGGTATCTCAATGTGGTTTTGATTTGCATTTCTCTAATGACCAGTCATGATGAACATTTTTTCATATGTTTGTTGGCTGCATAAATGTGTTCTTTTGAAAAGTATCTGTTCATATCCTTTGCTCACTTTTTGATGGGGTTGTTTTTTTCTTGTAAATTTTACTTCTTTGTAGATTCTGGATATTAGCCCTTTGTCAATGGGTAGCTTACAAAATTTTTTTCCCATTCTGTTGGCTGGTGGTTCACTCTAATGATTGTTTCTTTTGCTCTACAGAAGCTCTGGAGTTTAATTAGATCCCACTTGTCTCTTTTGGCTTTTGTTGCCATTGCTTTTGGTATTTTAGTCATGAAGTCCTTGCCTATGTCTGTGTCCTGAATGGTATTGCTTAGGTTTTCTTCTAGGGTTTTTATGGTGTTAGTTCTTATGTTTAAATCTTTAATCCGTCTGGAGTTAATTTTTGTATAAGGTGTAAGAAAGGAGTCCAGTTTCAGCTTTCTGCACATGGCTAGCCAGTTTTCCCTATACCATTTATTAAGCAGGGAATCCTTTCCCCATTGCTTATTTTTTTCAGGCTTGTCAGAGATCAGATGGTTGTAGATGCCTGGAATTACTTCCAAGGCCTCTGTTCTGTACCATTGGTCTATATCTCTGTTTTGATACCAGTACCATGCTGTTTTGGTACCAGTACCATGCTGTTTTGATTACTGTAGCCTTGTAGTATAGTTTGAAGTCAGGTAACGTGATGCCTCCAGCTTTGTTCTTTTTGCTCAGGATTGTCTTGGCCTTTTGGCCTCTTTTTTGGTTCCATATGAAGTTTAAGGTGGTTTTTTCCAGTTCTGTGAAGGTCAATGGTAACTTAGTGGGGATAGCATTGAATCTATAAATTACTTTGGGCAGTATGGCCATTTTCCCAATATTGATTCTTCCTAACCATGAGCATGGAATGTTTTTCTATCTGTATATGTCCTCTCTTATTTCCTTGAGCAGTGGTTTGTAGTTCTCCTTGAAGAGGTCCTTTACCTCCTTTGTTAGTTGTATTCCTAGGTATTTTATTTTCTTTGTGGCAATTGTGAATGGGAGTTTGCTCATGATTTGGCTCTCTGTTTGTCTGTTATTGGTGTATAGGAATGCTTGTGATTTTTGCACATTGATATTGTATCCTGGGACTTTGTTGAAATTGCTTATCAGTTTCAGGAGATTTTGGGCTGAGACGCTGGGGTCTTCTAAATATACAATCATGTTGTCTGCAAATAGAGACAATTTGACTTCCTCTTTTCCTAATTAAATACCCTTTATTTCTTTTTCTTGCCTGATTGCTCTGACTAAAACTTCTAATACAATGTTGAATAGGAATGGTGAGAGAAGGTACCCTTGTCTAGTGCCAGATTTCAAAGGGAATGCTTCCTGTTTTTGCCCATTCAGTATGATATTGGCAGTGGGTTTGTCATAAACAGCTTTTATTAGTTTGAGATACATTCCATTGATATCTAGTTTATTGAGAGTTTTTGGCATAAAGGGCTGTTGAATTTTGTCGAAGGCCTTTTCTGCATCTATTGAGATGATCATGTGGTTTTGTTTTTGGTTCTGTTTATGTGATGGATTACATTTACAGATTTGTATACGTTGAACCAGCCTTGCATCCCCAGGGTGAAGCCTACTTGATCACGATGAATCAGCTTTTTGATGTGCTGTTGCATTTGGTTTGCCAGTATTTTATTAAAGATTTTTGCATCGATGATCTTCATAGATATTGGCCTGAAATTTTCTTTTTTAGTTGTGTCTCTGCCAGATTTTGGTATCAGGATGATGTTGGTCTCATAAAATGAGTTAGGGAGGATTCCCTCTTTTTTTATTGTTTGGAAGAGTTTCAGAAGGATTAGTATCAGCTCTTCTTTGTACATCTGGTAGAATTCAGCTAAGAACCCATCTGGACTGGGATTTCTTTTGGTTGGTAGGCTATTAATTGCTGCCTCTGCCTCAGTCCTTGTTATTGGTCTATCCGGGGATTCAAATTCTTCCTGGTTTAGTCTTCGGAGGGCGTAAGTGTCCAGGAATTTATCCATTTCTTCCAGATTTACTGGTTTATGTGCATAGAGTTGTTTGTAGTAATCTCTCATGGTAGTCTGTATTTCTGTGGAATTGGAATTGGTGGTAATATCCCTATTATCATTTTTTTTTATTCCATCTATTCAATTCTTCTCTCTTTTCTTATTAGTCTGGCTAGTGGTCTATTTTGTTGATCTTTTTAAAAAAACCCACCTCTTGGATTTATTGATTTTTCGAAGTGCTTTTCTGTCTCTCTCTCCTTCAGTTCTGCTCTGATCTTAGTTATTTCTTGTCTACTGCTAGCTTTTGAATTTGTTTGCTCTTGCTTCTCTAGTTTTTTTAATTGTAATGATAGGGTGTTGATTTTAGATCATTCCTCACTTCTCATGTGGGCAATTTAGTGCTATAAATTTCCTTCTAGACACTGCATAAATGTATCCCAGAGATTCTGGTATGTTGTGTCTTTGTTCTCATTGGTTTTGAGGAACATCTGTATTCCTGCCTTCATTTCATTGTTTATGCAGTAGTCATTCAGGAGCAGGTTGTTTAGTTTCCATGCAGTTATGCAGTTTTGAGTGAGTTTCTTAATCCTGAGTTCTAATTTGATTGCATTGTGCTCCGAGAGGCTGGTTGTTATGATTTCCATTTTTTTTTTTTTTTTTTTTTGCATTTGCTGAACAGTGATTTACTTTCAATTATGTGGCCAATTTTAGAGTAAGTGTGATGTAGTGCTGAGAAGAATGTATATTCTGTGGACTTGGGGTGGAGAGTTCTTTAGACGTCTATTAGGTCTGCTTGGTCCAGATCTGTGTTGAAGTCCTGGATATTCTTGTTGATTTTCTGTCTCATTGATCTGTCTAATATTGACAGTGGGTTGTTAAGATCTCCCAATATGATTGTGTGGGAGTCTAAGTCTCTTTGTAGGTTGATCTGGGTGCTCCTGTGGTCCATAGATATTTAGGATAGTTAGCTCTTCTTGTTCCATTGATCATTTTACCATTATATAATGCCCTTATTTGTCTCTTTTGACCTTTGTTGGTTTATCTGTTTTGTCAGAGACTAGGATTGCAACTGCTCTCCATTTGCTTGGTAAATCTTCTTCCATTCCTTTATTTTGTGTCTATGTGTGTCTTTTCATGTGAGATGGGTTTCCTGAGTATAGCACACTGATGGGTCTTGACTTTTTAATCCAATTTGCCAGTCTGTGTCTTTTTTGGGGGCATTTAGCCCGCTTACATTTAAGGTTAATATTGTTAT
Organism: Saguinus oedipus; assembly: GCA_031835075.1. Taxonomy (NCBI): domain Eukaryota; kingdom Metazoa; phylum Chordata; class Mammalia; order Primates; family Cebidae; genus Saguinus; species Saguinus oedipus. The sequence goes on along the minus strand of CM063172.1, from coordinate 2,928,065 downwards.
GTGCGTACTTGATCCTTCCATTTTGATACTAGCTGGTTGTTTTGCCCATTAGTTGATGCAGATTCTTCATTGTGTCAATGCTCTTTACCATTTGGTATGTTTTTGCAATGGCTGGTACTTGCTCCTTTCCATGTTTAGTGCTTCTTCCAGGATCTCTTGCTAGGCAGGCCTGGTGGTGACGAAATCTCTCAGCAATTGCTTGTCCGTAAAGTATTTTATTTCTCCTTCACTTATGAGGCTTAGTTTAGCTGGAAATGAAATTCTGGGTTGAAAGTTCTTTTCTTTAAGGATGTTGAATATTGGCCCTGACTTCCTTCTAGCTTGTAGGGTTTCTGCCAAGAGATCTGCTATGAGTCTGATGGTCTTTCCTTTGTGGGTGACTCAACCTTTCTCTCTGGCTGCTGTTAGGATTTTTTTCCTTCATTTCAACCCTGGTGAATCTGATGATTATGTGCCTTGGGGTTGCTCTTCTTGAGGAATATGTTTGTGGTGCTCTCTGTATTTTCTGGATTTGAATGGTGGCCTGCCTTGCTAGGTTGGGGAAGTTCCAGATAATATGCCGAAGAGTGTTTTCCAGCTTGGTTTTGTTCTCTCCATCACATTTAGCTACACCAATCAAACCTAGATTAGGTCTTTTCACATAAGCCCATATTTCTTGGAGGCTTTGTTCATTTCTTTTCACTCTTTTTTCTCTAATCTTGCCTCCTTGTTTATTTCATTAAGTTGATCTTCAATCTCTGATATCCTTTCTTCTCCTTGATTGATTTGGCTATTGAAACTTGTGTATGTTTTGCGAAGTATTCATGCAGTGTTTCTCAGCTCCATTAAGTCGTATATATTCTTCTCTAAGCTGGTTATTCTAGTTAGCATTCTGTCTAACCTTTTTTCAAGATTTTTAGTTTCTTTGCATTTTGTTAGTACACGTTTCTTTAGCTCAGAGAAGTTTATTGTTACCCACCTTCTGAAGCCTGCTTCTGTTGATTTGTCAAACTCATTCTCCATCCTGTTTTGTTCCCTTGCTGGTGGTGTTGTGATTCCTTGGAGGAGGAGAAGCATTCTGGTTTTTGGCAATTTCTTTTTTTTTTAAATTGTATTTTAGGTTTTGGGGTACATGCGAAGAACATGCAAGATTGTTGCATAGGTACACACATGGCAGTGTGTTTTGCTGCCTTCCTCCCCATCACCTATATCTGGCATTTCTCCCCATGCTATCTCTCCCCAACTCCCCACCCCCTGCTGTTCCTTCCCTGTTTCCCCCTGACAGACCCCAGTGTGTGATGCTCCCCTCCCAATGTGTTCTTATTGTTCAACACCCGCCTGTGAGTGAGAACATATGGTGTTTGATTTTCTGTTCTTGTGTCAGTTTGCTGAGAATGATGGTTTCCAGGTTCATCCATGTCCCCACAAAGGACACGAACTCATCATTTTTTATGGCTGCACAGTATTCCATGGTGAATATATGCCACATTTTCTGTGTCCAGTCTATCATTGATGGGCATTTGGATTGGTTCCAAGTCTGTGCTATTGTAAACAGTGCTGCAATGAACATTTGTGTGCATGTGTCTTTATAATAGAATGATGTATAATCCTTTGGATATATACCCAGTAATGGGATCGCTGGGTCAAATGGAATTTCTATTTCTACGTCCTTGAGGAATCGCCACACTGTCTTCCACAATGGTTGAACGAATTTACACTCCCAACAGTGTAAAAGTGTTCCTATTTCTCCACATCCTTTCCAATATCTGTTGTCTTCAGATTTTTTAATGATTGCCATTCTAACTGGCATGAGATGGTATCTCAATGTCGTTTTGATTTGCATTTCTCTAATGACCAGTGATGATGAGCATTTTTTGATATGCTTTTTGGCTTCATATATGTCTTCTTTTGTAAAGTGTCTGTTCATATCCTTCGCTTTTCTTCCCATCTTTGAGGATTTATTTACCTGTGGTCTTTGTAGTTGGTGACTTTCAGATGGGGTCTCCGAGTGGACATCCTTTTTTTGATGTTGAACTATTTCTTTCTGTTTCTTAGTTTTCCTTCTAACAGTCAGGGACTCTGCTTCAGGACTGCCGGAAGTCCACTCCAGACCCTGCTTGCCTGGGAATTACCCGTGGGGGCTGCAGAGCAGCAAGGATTGCTGCCTGTTTCTTCTTCTTGTAGCTTCATCCCAGAAGGGTACCTGCCAGATGTCAGCCAGAGCTCTCCTATATGAGGTGTCTCTTTGGATATACAGGGGTCAGGGAGCTGCTCGAGGAGGCAGTCTGTCCCTTACCAGTGCTCAAGTGCTGTGCTGGGAGCTCCATTGCTCCCTTTAGGGCTGCTGGGCAGGGATGTTTAAGTCTGTTGCAGCAGAACTCACCAACTGCCCCTTTTCCCAGGTGCTCTGTCCCAGGAAGGTGGGGCTTTTTTTTTTTTATAAGTTCCTGACATGCTGCTGCCTTTTTTCAGAGATGCCCTGCCCAGTAAGGAGGGAGTCTAGTCACACTCTGCCTGCAGAGGTGCTGCTGAGCTGCCACGGGCTCCATTCAGCTGCTATGTAAACTTCCCTGCACTTTTGTTTACACAAGTAAGACTAATCTTGCCTGTGTAATGTTTACACATTGCCAACTGCCTTGGCAATGGTGGACACTCTTCCCTTCACTGAGCTCAACCATCCAGGGTCGATCTCAAACTGCTGTGCTGGCTTGAAACTCTCAAGCCAGAGGGTTTCAGTTTGCTGGTCTTTGTGGGGGTGGTAGGCATTCCAGGCTCCCTACCTTCAGCTCCCCTTATCTCAGGGTAGTGGGAGGCTCTGTCTCACAGGCATTCCAGGCACCAACCAAAATGGACACCTGGATTTGTGCTAAAAACCCGTGGCTTAAACAATAATTTCCTTATTATTTTGGCAATATACAATAAAAATTACTACAATGATAGATGGGATAATACCTTACAAATAATCTTTGAAAAAGTTCAAAAGATTTTATTTCTTTGCCTGTAAGTTGCAAGCAATATATAGTTTGAGACTAAGAGAAAGGTGCACTCTTATTTTTCAGTATGTGTAAGCATTTCGAACTGTCCATGGACTCTTCACAATATTTGGGCCGATAATCTCAAACATAACTTGAGATCGGGATTGTATTCATTTCTACTCTTCACACATTCTTTAATTGAACAGTAAATACAAAGTTTGAATTGAAAGAAGTTAAGGCTAATTTTTAAACACATTTATCAAAATATATGCATACAACGGGGCTTTATTCTCTAACTAATTCTTTGTATTGCTACAATTCACACCTGTAAATTCTATATTAGGCATTCCCTAAGAGCCAGTTTATGATGCCTGCTTAGGCTCCAGCGGTTCTTGCTGAGATTTTATCTACTACTTTGTCTATCAGACTTGGCTTTTAAAGATCTTTGACAAGTCGCTACCACCGGAAAAATGAGATCTGTCCTTAAGGGTGAAGATCAGCCCCAGCATCCTTGCCTCTCCCCAGGTTTGCCGTGTGTGCTGCGTGCTCTGGAATGCCCTTCCCAGTCTCTCTCTCTGTGAAGCTCTCACTCATCCTTTGGCATCTAGAACCTCTTGGTGGGAACTGGTTGTGTTCTGTGCTGCTGTAACAATTGCTTAATGCCCCAACGACAGCATATATCTCTTCTAGTCCATTTTCACATGTCTTTATTCTTCATATGGTTTATAGTTTCTTGATACTTTGGTGCTTTGAGTCTTCAGTCTCTATGAAAATTCCTGCCATGTGATAACTTTTGACAATTACTTTTCAGCAAATTAAAAATATTATGAAGATAATAAAACAGGAGAAGTACACATACATTGAGTACTAGAAGTATCTTTGAATAAGTGTATAACACTTGTTTGCTACTTCAAAAGGACACAATATTTATTTATTTATTTATTCATTTATTTTTGAGACGGAGTTTTGCTTGTGTTACCCAGGCTAGAGTAATGGCGCGATCTCAGCTCACCGCAACCTCCGCCTCCTGGGTTCAGGCAATTCTCCTGCCTCATACTGAGTAGCTGGGATTACAGGCATGTGCCACCATGCCCAGCTAATTTTTTGTATTTTTAGTAGAGACTGGGTTTCACCATGTTGACCGGGATGGTCTCGATCTCTTGACCTCGTGATCCACCCGCCTCGGCCTCCCAAAGTGTTGGGATTACAGGCATGAGCCACCGCGCCCGGCCCAAAGGGACACAATATTTATGAGAATATTTATGTTTTAAATTGCAGTTTAAAAAACAATTATTTTGCCTGTAATCCCAGCACTTTGGGAGGCTGAAGCAGGTGGATCAACTAAGGTCAGGATCCACCAGTGCCTGGCCAACATGGTGAAACCCCTCTCTGCTAAAAATACAAAAAATTAGCCAGGCGTGATGGCAGGCACCTGTAATCCCTCTACTCGGGAGGCTGAGGCAGGAGAATCGCTTTGACCCTGGAGGCAGAGGTTGTAGTGAGCTGAGATTGTGGCACTGCACTCCAGCCTTGGCAACAGGAGCAAAACTTGTTCTCAAAGAACAGCAACAACAATAACAACAACAAAACAACTGTTTTATGTTTAAACTTACTCTTCTCCAGTGTCTGTTCTGGGCAAGGCAGTATCTTGAGTGTCAAAAAAATGACATCTAGTTCCTATTCTCAAGGAATTTATAATGTAAACAGTTAATAATTATTTGCTTCAAAATATTATCATAGATGTTAAGTGCCAAATGACATAAATAATGAATGCTGTGATTTGATCAGAGGATGGAAAGTCAGCTAAGGGATAGGTAAGTCAGGGAAATGTTCTCAGAAAAAGGAGGTTACAATTTGACTCTGAAAGCCTGGAAAATGCGTGAGATTTGATATATGTGCACACATGTATGTAATGTGTAAATGACCATCAGTCAATGGGTCTTTCTGGATTTTAAGAAAGCTGAACTACTTTTTGCCACAATTCTGGCATGAATAAGGGGGAAGAGGCCAGGTCTTTTGTTGACACATACACGTTCTATCAGTTCTTTCTAAACCATCATAACTCATAGAGGTGACTAAAGGGGGACTCTTAATGTGTAGTGAGAGAAATGTGGAAAATATGACATCTTTCCTGGAGAAAACTTGAAGTTCAGAAGATGTGCTGTGAACAGAAAGGAAGACAGACACCTGAGACCTGCAGAGCGGAAGTGTTGTGCAGAACACTTTTATCTGAGATGGACACATCGCTAAGAAAAGGGACACATTGGAGAAAAGTGAATGCTTTGGGCAGTAGACTCTTTTACCTCCTGCTTTCCCAAAATACTGGTTTCAAAGGAGATTTCATGCTTTAGACACATACCTGGTTCAAAGGAAGTTTGGGCTTCAGAAAAGCTAAGGGGGTGTGGATGACATAGAAAGGGTACTGGCTAGAAGATAGCTTTTCATTCTGAAAGTGAGAGCGGTGAATGTCTCAAGACACAAGAGAGGTGATGGATGAGATACAGACAATGACTCACCCTTTGCCAAGTGACTGTGAGTGAGCTGTAAAGATGTTCAGCGCAGAAAGCTGCAAGATTGTGCCACCCTCTGCTACCATTTGTAGCCTTCAAATACACTTGGTACTACTTTGGTTTGCCAATCATTTTGGAAATTTTTCCAACCTGAGCATTTATAAAGCGGTCCTGTTGTATAAAAAGTCAGAATGCTCCGAGTTCTCATCCACTTGTAACAGGTGATCTTGGTAGGTCACCTAATTTTTCTGCACCTCAGTTTCTTCATTTTGAAAATTAGAGATTATGCTTACCCTCTAGGGTCATTGTGATGATTAGAGAAATGTATGCAAAATGCCCGCTGTTGTGGGTGGCACATAGAGACACCCAATAATAGGGAGTAATGATGATGAAGATGGCAATAATACTGTCAAGTGGGTAACGTAAGGCTTTCCGTGGTGGTCTGTTTTTCTAAGGCTATGGCCTTTGAGTTAGAGAAATGCGCTCTCTCCACAAAGAATCTCAGGTCTTATGTGTTAGAGGTCCCTCAGCTTAGGGGTCTCACCCTGTGCTTTCTCTTCTGGTGTGGCCATAGCCCCTGAATGGCAGCACCAGGGTGGGCATTCAGGAGTTGCTCAGTGGTACTGTTGGGCCTCCTTCTACTCCAGAGTGCCAGTTCAGTGGTTATATGGCATCTGCCCTTATCTAAGAGAAAGTGCAGACGTTTCTTCTCACTCATCCAGTTCCTCCATGGCCTCTCCCATTCAAAGGAAGAAGTTAAGTAGTCATGTGTACATGCCCTCCCATTGACTGCCTCCCACACACGGAGCTCAGAGCTGACCGAGAGAACATTCTGCTCCACCTTTCAGTGAAGTGGAGTCATCCTCTTACATGTATTCATGAAAATTTAGAAGCTCTGCAGGCTTTGCAAATTACTTCCCTTCACTTCAAAAACAATTTGAATTCCAGATAAGATAAAAGTTCCTATCTGAAATAAAACAGGCTCATTTTTTAAGTAAAATAAAGCTCTACTGCCAGCCGAAGAACACATATTCCTTCCCTAGTTCATGCTCTTTGTAAATCTTGAAAGCATCTGGGAAGGCAGGGTATAAAAATATTTCTTAAAAATACTAAAATCAAAATAAATATTGAATAGACTATTAGGTGTAATATATGGATGCATCAGAGTTCTAATGAGATTTACTAACATTTTCAGATTAATGAAATTATAATATTTTATATTTATCAGAAATTTATCCATCAAATATGTAGCAGCGGAAGTTTGGGAATAGGCCTGAGCAACTAGGGAGTGTGGATATAATACCACAAGTTACTTTTGATTTTAAACTCACAAGAGTAGAGGTCTTTTTAGAAACACCTACTCTCTTCCGTTTATTACTTTAAAATTACATTTATATCTTTAATAAGGAAACAGTCACGTGGTTTAATATTCAAGACTTACAAAAGTTACACAAGGAAAATGTTTCCTTTATAACCCTTTTCCCCAGGCTCCAAGCACCCTTTGCAGACATAATTCATCTGGTCAGTTTCTTGAGTATCTTTGCAGACATGTTTTATGTGAATACAAGCAACTATGTATGTGTTTCCTTGTGTGATTTTGCTAGAGATTGCCAAATAACTCTCCATAGAGATTGTACCAATTTACAATACCACCAGCAAAGTATAAAAGTCCTTATTTTTCTACATTGTTGCCGAATCTACCCCTTGGCTGATCAGCATGCAATTCTGCCTTTGTCCTTCCCTCATTGCACACCATTCAACCCCCACAAAGCAAATTTTACCCAGTTCTCCTTCCAGAATTCCTGTATCTTTTCTGTCATTTTCACTCCTTTAGGATATTTTTACTGAGTAGAAACAAAGTGTTTTTTGAAATCAGAACTATTTAAAAATTCTAAACAGTACTGTTCATTCATGAACTTGGGCTCTGCAAGTAGCTTGCCTGGATTTAAATCTTACTTACTAGTTGTGTGGGTTTAGGAGAGTTATTTAATGTTTTAGAACCTCAGTTTCCTCATGTGAAATGGGATATATAACTTGCCTCGCTGACATGATGGTCGTAACAAATGAGGTAATGTATATAAAATGTCTGGAGCTTGACCCGTCTCTATTAAAAAAATACAAAAAAATTAGCTGGGCACGGTGGCACGTGCCTGTAATCCCAGCTACTCAGGAGGCTGAGGCAGGAGAATTGCCTGAACCCAGGAGGCAGAGGTTGCGGTGAGCCGAGATCACGCCATTGCACTCCAGCCTGGGTAACGAGCAAAACTCCATCTCAAAAAAAAAAGAAAGATGCATAAAAGATAGTAAAGATAGTTGCTATTGTTGTTGGTACTATTAATATTAGATGTATCATGTGTCATTTAGTGGAGTATGTGCAATACATAAATATACTTGAACTAAATGTTTGTGGCAACAAATAAATCTCACATATCTCACATTTTAAAGGAGAATTTTGATCCTTGAATATAAAAAAAATCCTATGACAAAGAATTAGGATCATTTAGAAGATAAAACCCATGTTGGAGTCACTTCGTTGACTGTGAAAAAGATCATGAGAAATACGTGTTGATCAAGCAAAACTAAGTTTATTAGACTTGTTGCAATAAGGGAAGACCCTAAGACAGTGACTTTCCAGTGTCTCAGGAACAAGTCAGGGGAAGCTATTTCTAGGGATTTTGCAGCTGGGTACTTTTAAGTGGATTTTGTAATGTTTGGAACCAGTGGAACTGGACAGAATTTCTGACAAATGGCTTTGGACTGGTGGCCATAGGCAAGGGTAGGTGTCTTGAAGCAAGCATTGTGTGTCAGCTGTTAGTTTCCTAAGTTAAATCATTTTAATTGGTTGACACTCTTAACAACCTGGAGTGAGTATTTCCTGGAGCAAAGAGCCGTTGTTTTTGCCTAGTCCCATTGTTGTTTAAAAAATTAAAAATTGGAAATTGTTTAGGAAATTAGGAAATGGAAAATTATGTTTTGTTTTGGAGTTGTTTTACACAGGAACAGGAAAGTTCGTTTTCTCTCAGAATTGTTTAGCACGGGAAAATATGTTGGTTTCAGTTATCAGTTCCAATTTTGCTACAGAAAAGACAGACCATGTTGGGGCAGACACTCAATGTGCCGCATACCTGCCTCTTGCTCAGCACCTGCAAAGCCCATTGGAAGTTCTTTCTTGGGAGGAAGTTGGACGCTTAGGGCAGGGAGACCAAATGCAGAGTACTCGGGGCCCCAGAGGAAATGGGAAGAGTAGATGAGGCCACATAACTTGAGTAGAGGTACAGAAGTAGTGCCAAGCACAAAACTGGAAATTCTCAAGAGGATAAAAGTGAAGAAATGAGGAGCCAATTGACAGCCTGAAGTGTCAGAAACAATATGGAATCAGAAGAGAGAAACAGACTGGGAAGAACAGTTTGGACCCAAAGATTGAATGAGGAGTGTGTGCTGGACCAGCCCTCTTCATGCTGCCATTCTGGAGGTTGGTTTGGTTGTTGGGAGGCCTGTTCAGCCTGGATACAACCTCTTGAAGTCTTATCTCTCTTATCTGAACAATGGGTACAAAGGACTTGACCTGCCTAACTAGTAGTGGTGGAAGAGATGATACAAGATCTTATATGGAACACATTTTATATGTCATAATGCTCTCTTAAGATGTGGATACTAACATTTAAATTTTACTACATCACATTAGAAAGGAGAGGTTTCAGAATTGGGGACTTTGTTTTGTATGCATCAGGCAACATTATACAGGCAGCGTCCTTTCCTAATTATATACAAGACTGACCGAGATTGTAGGATGGAGTATAAGAATGGGAGAAAGAAAAAATTAGGTAGTGTACTATTGTGAGAACATGCAGTCAGGTAGCCACAATATTTCCTGAAAGGCACACACATAATTTGATTAAACGTATTTCATTTCATGGTGATTCAAACCGTTTATTGAAAATCTGTGCATGTTATAGACCATTTTCATTCACATCCATCATCTCATTAAATTCTCACAACTGCCTCTGGGGTCGGCATGGTTGTCATTTTTCTGTAACAGTATCTGGATGTGTTTCCTTGGACAAGGATATTTCAGTGGTTAAGAGTCACTGCCTGAAACCGGACGTGATGTTTTATTCTGTCTTAAAACGTTCTTCTCGTGTTATGTAGTTACAGGCTTAATGCCATGCCCTGCACTTGGTTCACAGAGCAGCAAATGGCAGAGCTGAACTGAGATCAACTGTGGAGCATTTGACAATCCACTTTAAAATAATGATCTCGGACTCTAAAGGGTCTCAGATATAAACAATTTTGCTTGGTGAAGGCCAAGGACAAGATAATGCTTATGCAGTTACTCTTGGTCCTCCTGAGTCTAAAGATAGATGATCAAGAGGAAGAAAAGAGACATTCAGACAGGTCAGCATCCCCTAGATCCTGGCAAGAGAGTGTATGTGTGATTAAAAAAATTTTTTTTTCATATCTCTAGCAGTACTTAAATAAATACAAGTCTATTTAGTTAGAATGCTCTAGTTAATTGCCCTAAGAAAATTCAATAAAAAAGAAGATCCATATTGACAGAGCTACATACAGGAATTTGGTTATATTAATGGATTTTAAATGTGGCTGGTTTTAGGGATGGTTTAATACCATAGCCTTTTGTGGTCTAAAAAAGAATAATGTCACACCCCTCATACCCCACTCCAAAGCATGTATGTGTGGAATTGAAAGAGAAAAAAAAGCTTTTATCAGTGTTCTTTTCCATTAATAGGGCATTAGCCACACTATGTTTTTGGTAAGCAGCACTTTGGAAATGCAAATGGATAAGAATTTTAACTTCTTTTGAGAGAGTCTTGGTAATTTGATTACCATTAAGGGCTAGTACCTTGAACTTTGGTTGTTCTCTCTATGTTAATTATGAACCTATCTGTAAGTTACCACATTGATTTCTATGTGTGTTTTCTGTTTTACCTTCTGAAGTTCTAGAAAATGCCATTCCATTAGTGTTACTCAAAGCACATTCCATAACCCCGAATAAATGCTGCGTGGAAAATAAGTGGGTCTGTGATTAAATAACATTGAAACATTGGATTAAACAAAGATGAACAGGTATCTTTATTGCCCAATTTCTCAAAACATTATGTTTGTTTGCATTTTAAATCTCTAAGAGTAGGGAATTGTGAGCAGTCTTTTGTGTATATTTTGACTGAAACACCCTGCCCTTCACTTCCTTTGCAGAATTTCTTGAGGAATCATTGTTTGCGAGCCACTTTAGAAAATGTTGCTTTAGGTTAGAGGTGGTGGCTTATTTCTGTTATCCCAGCACTTTGGGAGCTTGAGGCGGGAGTTTGAGACCAGACTGGCCAACATGGCAAAACCTTGTCTCTACTAAAAATAGAAAACTATTTCTCTATTCAGCTACTTGGAGGCTGAGGCAAGGGAATCAATCCCTTGAGCCTGGGAGGCAGAGGTTGCAGTGAGCTGAGATTATGCCACTGCACTCGAGCCTAGGCAACAGAGTGAGACTCTATCTCAAAAAGAAAAGAAAAGTGTTGCTTTAAAAAAGAAAGGTCAGGTGTGATGAGTCCTGCCTGTAATCTTAGCACTTTGGGGACAAGGTGGAAGGACGTCTTGAAGCCAGGAGGTCAAGCCCAGCCCAGATAACATAGTGAAACCTTGTCTCTACTTAAAAAAAAGAAAATTAGCTAGGTGTGGTGGCATACACCTGTAGTCTCAGCTACTTGGGAGGCTGAGGTGGGAGGATCACTCAAGCCCAGGAGTTCTACACTGCAAGGCTGCAGCAAGCCATAACGGCATCACTGGGCTCCAGCCTGGGTAACAGAGTGAGACCCTGTCCAAAAAAAAAAAAATTAAAAAAGGAACAACAACAAAGAAAAACCAAAAGTCAATTCAGTGATTTCAATTTTGGGGACTCTGTTTAATTTGTAAAACAAGTGCTTGTTTTGTGAGCTTTGCAAAGTAATTATTGATGAACTTTATTCACATTGTACTACAGGCTTAAAATTTAGATACTATTATTCCAAAAGCTATTGCTTTCTATGTCCTGGCATCATCACAAGCTTCCTCCAGAAGGAGGTGGTCCCTTGGTTACTTCCTCATGACTGATGGTATTGGAAGAGAAAAGAAAGCATCACAGTTTTTTTTACCCAGTGATTTTTTTCCCTACAATTAAGAATATTTATTGAAATGTTTGCTTATATAAGCTTATATGTATACAGTATTATGCAAGTAGATTGTGATCAAACTCTACTGAAACTCGATCAAATTTTGACTCCTGGGCTTGGAGGGTTGTATTAGTTGTTTTCTCTGTACCTTTCAAGATCAATGCATATCTGATGATTCAATGATGGAGTAGATGGAAAAATGACTTTATGAGAAGTCTAGCCAGCATTTGTCTTTCCTGACTGAAAAGAGTTGAATTAGATGAGGAAAGAGAGTATACAAATCATGAGAGTACTAGAAACACGTAATATAAACTTATGAACAAATTTGAAAGCTTCAATACGTGGTCACTTAAAAATAAACATATACATTACCAGAACTAACTCAAGAAGAAAGTTTTAAATCTCTGAATGAAGCAATTAGAAGTGAAGAAATTAATTTCTCAGTCAAGAGTCTGCCCCATTAAAAGAAAGGACCTTGTTCAGAATGTTTTCTAAGTGACTTTTGCTGGGATTTTAATAAATTGACAGTTTCTTTAATATGCAGATTAAAGGAAAATATGAAGAGATTATAGCTAATTTTATTAGGTTAGTATAAACTTAATGGCATAATTATTAATTATAATACATGAAATTAAGATTATAACTAAATTGTATACATGAATGCACATGTAAAAATCATAAAGTATTAGCAGCAAAATACAGATGTTTAAAATAAATGAATAAATAAGAAGTAAAATGGGACTTATTCCAGGATAGGAAGCTGGCTCCCATTCACAAAAATCTATAAATCTAATCCACCACATTTACAGAATGAAGAAAAACATAATAATTTTCTACAATTGTAGAATAAGCAATCATCAATAAAATTCAGCATGTATTTATGACAAAATCTTTTGCAAATTAGGACTAGAAGAAGATGTTCAGGAAACTATGGTGTGGAAACTCTAGAAGCGTTCCTATTAAATCTAGCAGCATGGTAAGTATTTCTGCCTGAATATTGTGCCAGGGCCATCTACTAATGCATCTACATAAATTCTTTTGTCTCAGAATAAATAGGGCAGCTAGAGAGCCCTTAGCTGGACCCAAGCCTGCATGGGACCATAGCCATTTCAAAAACTGAGTTTGATCTATTTGATTTTTTATTCCAAAAACTAAAAGTAACTTAGAAATTAGAATAAAATGTAGTAAAATATTATAACCACAGGATATGAAAGGCTCTCTTAAACCAGACACCTTCAGAACTTATAAAGGAAGAAAAACTTGTATATAATATATGTGTTCTAAATATACGTTGAATACTTTAATATACATTAAAATTCCAAGTGTTCAAAAATATATTATTTAATGTGAAGTACATTAATATGTAATATTTAATTTATAATATTTACAAATAAATGTAATGCCATTTATAAAATTCAATTGATATAAATTAATACATTTATAACATTAAAAAAGTCCTATATGCATTAAAGTCTTAAGCATTCAAAATGTTAGACTAAGATGTAGTATATGTATTTATGACCACAGGATAGGAAATAATTTCTTAAACCAGTACCTCAGGCAAGAAGTTATAAAGAAAGACAAATGATCAATTTTACAAAATTTATAAAAGTCCCAAACATACATTAGATAATATATTATACATTAACATCTTAAGCATTCAAAATATTAGAATAAAATATATTTGATATATTTATGGCCACAGGTGGAAAGGATTTCTTAAGACAGGTCAAGAAGTTATAAACCAAGACAAAATTTGATGTTTTATAAAGTTTAAAAGCTTCTGCTAAAAACAAAAAAACAAAAAAACATGAAGTTAAAAAATGAGCTACAGAAGACATTTGCAATATACAAGGGAGATCAATAATCACTAGACACAAAAAGTATTATTGTATGTTACAAATATTAAAGAAAAAGCTTAATAGAGAAATGAACACCGTGTTAGTTTGCTGAGGATAAAGCTTCCACCTCCATCCATGTTTCTGCAAAGGACATGATCTCATTTCTTTTGATGGCTACATAGTACTCCATTGTGTATAAGTAGCACCTTTTCTTTACCTAGTCTATCATTGATGGGCTTTCAGATTGATGAAATGTCTTTGCTATTGTGAATGGTGCTGCAATGAATATGCATGTGCATGTATCTAACAGAAAGATTTGTATTCCTTTGGGTATACACCTAGTAAAGGGATTGTTGGGTCAAATGATATTTCTGCTCCTAGATCTTTAAGGAATTGCCACACGATCTTCCACAATAGTTGAATTAATTTGCATTCCCACCAACAGTATAAAAGCATTTCATCTTCTCTGCATCTTTACCAGCATCTGTTGTTTCTTGACTTTTTCATTATCGCCATTCTGACTCGAGTGAGATGGTATTTCACTGTGATTTTGATTTGCATCTCTCTAATGATCGGTGTTGTTGAGTTTTTTCTCATATGGTTTTGGCCACATGAAATCTCTTCTTTTGAGAAGTGTCTGCTCATGTCCTTTGACCACTTTTTAATTTTTTTTTTTCTTGTTAATTTGCTTAAGTTCCTTGTAGATTCTGGATGTTAGAACTTTGTCAGATGCATAGATTGCAAAAATTTTCTCCCATTCTGGAGGTTGTCTGTTAGCTCTGCTGATAGTTTATTTTGCTGTGCAGAAGCCCTTTAGTATAATTCGATCCCATTTATCAATTTTTTTTCCTTTGTTGCAATTACTTTTGTTGTTAATTATTCAAGACCGAAAGGCATATAAAGAGATATATGTCCACCCAAGTGATAAGGCAGTTTGGGAAACTACATTTTCTAGTATGTCCTGCCCCTCGAAAGTTAAAAATCTTGACTGGCACAGAGTACTGGGGACACCTGTGGCTAGCACCATTTAAGAAGTAAATGGTATAGGGCTGGGTTCTGATGTGAAGGCTTCCCCCTTCTGTGGGACACTTAACCAGACACAGGACACAACACCTGAGGTGAAATTTCAGTGGATATTAAGTCTGGGGTAGAGCCTCTAGCTCTCTATGATACTAGCTTCGGAAGATGAGGAGCTGGTGGAGCTGTCATTGGTCTGCTGCCCTGTGTCTCCTGGGCACTGCCTCTGCCTCCCCACATCACCAGCGTCCCCATTGCCTCTAGCCTTTAGGGGCATTCTGGATAGGTGCTCTTTCCACTCAACTTCAATCAACTTGTACCGCTACATGGTAGCCTGGGCATCTTCCACAGAGGAATATACTCTCTTCCTAACCTGGATATTCCGGTTTAACAGCTTTTTGGTGAGATGCTTCAGAGACATGGAGGCATTCTCTGGGCAGTCAGGCAGGAGGATATGGGATCCTTCTGGTTGAGGGGTTGGGATATGGGAGATGTCACAAGTGAGGGACTTGGGGTGAAAGTACTGAAGGGCTCTGAAGTCGTGGATGACATGCCCCACCACTACCTTCCCTGTGAGTATCTTCAATATCTGGTCTTCGGTAATCTCGAAGGGTGTGGCATGCACCTTGTGCTGCTTCTGGATACCACTCCATTTGGTCCAGTAATCCACAGTGTGGCGTGAGGAAGGATGTACTCCTCATAAATCACATCGCCATTGCAGTTGACAGTGCTACATTGAGCCAAGGAACTAACATGCCCCTAAGTCCTGTGCCCACCATCTCAGAGTCAATGCCACCATCTTCCTTGGCAACTTCTGGGATGCTCTGGAGTATTTATTCTCTGAATAAGCTTGGGCGGAGTTCTGTGGGGCATTCTCCTGAGGATAGTTCTTCTTAGAGGATTTCTGCTGAGAGCCCTTTTTCTGGGAGTGGGTTGGGTGGCTATTAATCTTTGGAAGGGCACTCTGGAACTCCCCCAGAAAATCTACTTGAGCAGCAACAGAATCAGCCTTCTTCGAAGAGGCAGGGGTCAGCCAAGACACTGTGGCTTTCTTGCCCAGGTACTGTCCTGACCCATTGCTGGAGGCAGTGGTCTTCTTTTTTTGGGGGGAAGGGAGGGGTCTTCCAAGTGGCATCCACCCTAGGAGTTTCTCCTTTCTTTGAGGGTTCAGAGTGCAACTTAGGCGCCTTGCTAGGGGGCTGGTTCTTTTTGATCATTAAGTCTCTCTGTTCCAAGAGCCTCCAATTATTGACAAAATTTCAGTGGTTGGCATTTCCTTCTAATGGCTTTTTGGGAGGAGGTTCCCCAGAATCCAGATTGAGCAGTAAAGTAGACAAAGGGACAGAGGGAGGTCGAAGAGCAGTTGGGAAAGGAGGATGTATGAAAGGAGGATGTGGGACTCCTTCTCTGCTGAATCCTACTGTCCAACATGTGGAGGTCTGTAGTACACCCTGCCAGATGGACCCAGCTAAGACTGGAAGCATCCAGAGCCAGATGCAGATATCAGTGAAGCAGGATATTTTATTCTTTTTGTAGCAATTGTGAATGGGAGACCATTCATGATTTGGCTCTCTGCATGTCTGTTGTTGGTGTATAGGAATGCCAGTGATTTCTGCAGGTTGACTTTGTATCTTTGCTGGAGTTGCTTATCGGCCTCAGAAGCTTTTGGGCTCAGACGGTGGAGTTTTCTAGATTTGGGATCACGTCATCTACAAGCATAGATACTTTCACTTCTTCTCTTCCTATTTGAATACCCTTTATTTCTTTCTCTTGCCTGATTACTCTGGCCAGAACTTCCAATACTATGTTAAATAGGAGTGGTGAGAGTGGGCATCCTTGCCTTGCTGGTTTTCAAGGGGCAGGCTTTCAGCTTTTCTCTACTCCGTATGATACTGGGTGTGGGTTTGTCACATGTGGCTCTTATTTTGAGGTTTGTTCCTTCAATACTTAGTTTATCGAGAGTTTTTAACATGAAGGGATGCTGAGTTTTATCGAAGGCCTTTTCTACATCTTAAAATACATTATTAACTGAAGAAATTAAGTACCCCTTAAATATTTTTTAAGATTTGGAGACATACAAAAAAACAAAGCTAGAAGGAGCCAAATCAGAACTGTAAGGTCAATACCTAGTGATTTCCCATCCAAACTCTTGCAAAAGTGTCCTTGTTTGATGAGACAAATTGGCAGGAGCATTGTAGTGGCGGAGGATTCTCTGGGAAAGCTCTCCCTGGAATTTTTCTGCTAAAGCTTTAGCTAACTTTCTCAAAAACACTCTCATAAGATGTTATTGTTCTTTGGCCCTCCAGAAAATCAACGAGAAAAATTCCTTGAGTATCCCACAAACTCGTTGCCAGGAAATGTATTCTTGACTGGACCACTTCCATCTCTTGGTAGCCATTGCTTGGACTGTGTTTGTCTTCAGGAATGTAGCAGTAAAACCATACTTCATCTTCTAATTCAAAAAATGCTACTTCAGCACCTTGATCCCATTTGTTTAAAATTTCGGTTTAAATCTGTGCTCTTGTCTGTAGCTGACAGGGGCAATATTTTTGGCAACTTTTTTGCTCCACTTTAATTTTTCAATTATAATTGTGCAAACTGAACCAACTGAAAAGCCTATGCTGTTAACTATTGTTTCTGCTGTTAAATGTTGGCCCTCTTCAATTAGGGCACAAACAAGATAAATTGCTCCTTGCAGATTGATGTGGATGGTCTGCTGCTGTGAGCTTCAACATTGTCATTCTCTTAAAATCAGCTATTCCTTTGTAAACTGCTGATTTCTTTGGAGCATTATTCCTGTAAATATTTTCTAAAGCATCAATGATTTCACCATTCTTCTACCCATGCTTTATTGTAAGTTCCGTGTTTTTTCTTACTTCAATTTTAGCAGAATTCATGTTGCTCCTCTAGGGGCTCTTTTCAAACTGATGTCTTATCCTACCTAGTGCCTCAAACTGGATCCTGTTTAGACATGTTATAACAAGTTAATATGTTTATTTTGGTGTAAAAAATTTGGAACCTATGCATAGTTTTTCATAGTATGCATTTTCCATGAACTTTTTGAAGACCCTGGTACACCATGGTCTGACAATTCCATTTATGGAGATATGTCTTGGAGAATTCCAGGGTATGTAATTGTGCGAATGATAGTATTATTTGTGAGAGTGAGAGAGAGAGAGAGAGAGAGAGAGAGAGAGAGAGAGAGAGAGAGAGAGAGAGAGAGGAAGCTCAAATGCTATTGTGGAGGAAAATTGGTAAGCAATTATTTCTTCAGGATATGAGACAGCAGTTAAATTGAGTGGACTATATTGCACATATATGGATATATTTCAAAACATCTAACTTGAAGTGAAAATAAAAAGCAAATTGTAGAAAGTGGCATAGAGTTTAATAACATTTCTGTAAACTGAAAATTCCCCGTAATTCTGTATGTATGCACTTATATATTATCTTTAAATATATATTGATTACAAATACCTTAAAATATATATTGCATATTCAGCTGATATAAGACAGTGATTAATGCTAGACATAGAGAGAAAGGTACTAGATTGGGGAGGGGTTCAGTGAAGAATAAAATTTTATCTGTAGATTTTCGATCTTTCACAAAAATAAAAATCTGAATCAAACATGATACAATGTTAATATTAATTTTGGGTGGTAGGCATACAGTTATTGTTTTAGCTTTGATAATATTCCAGGAAAAAAAAGTTTAAAAATTTACAAAGAAGAGGCATTCATGTATCAACACAATTACACAGCTGGTTGAGTCTTTTTTAAAAAACTGCACTTTCCACTACACTTCAATACATGTTGGCATATAGATCTCTTAAAGTGAGGGCTGCAGTTATTACTAATTTAGAATCAATGATTAAGTTTATATATTCAACAGTCCTCTAGTGACTTCCAACAAGAATGGTTCCAGTTATCTTCCAGATGCCATCTATTTCTGAAGTATGCATGTATCTCTGCATACTTTTTCTCATAATTCAGTATTACCAGAATATAGTTTTAGAAATGTATTTCAAAAGGGAATTCGATTTTGAAGCAGAAATGCAAAAATTTTTAAGTGGAAGTACATGTCAAAGAAACTGTAAAAAATCTTGCTGTGAGTGGCTCAAAACAAAGTTAGAAAATATTGCTTGGATGTTCTGAAAAGAAAAAGAAGTTCTATTGATTGCTCAATGTGGTTGCTCAAATTTCCTACAAGGCCAAAGAATAACATACCATAACACCCAGAAATTTAACATGTATGAGGGGGCTTGAGAGTGTATGGCTTTGTGGTGAAATTGATCAGTGTTGCTTTTTTTTTTCCCCCCTGGGCTGTAATTTATAAAATTCTACAGTCTAAATAATTCTACCTTTCTCACTCCAATGAATGTGCCTGAATGGCAAGGAGAGTTTCAGAAAAAAAGGGCATTCAAAACTAGAACTCCTTTCTTCTTGAATAAATAAATGATTGTACTTCATTTGTGTTTTATTCAGTGAATTTCAGAAGGGTGGTTTCTATTTCTGTCTCATTTTTGTCAACAAGTTTTGGTAGATTATCTGGTATGTGAAAAGTACTATGCATTGATTTGGAGGTAAAACTCTTATTTTCTGCATTTCAGAAATACAAGTGGTTAGAAATTGTGTAAGAAAAGATTAGTTTTGGGGATATTGGTAATGGAGAGACAGTGGCAAATCAAGAGACTTCAAAGTCTTGAATCTTTAATAGCAATGTACGTTTTATCTAACTTAATATTAATAAGTTAGAGATCCCTCCCACAAAAGATGGTAGCATAAAAGTAACATTTCCTCTCTTAATATTTGTTTTATTGGAATCTTCCCCAACTTTCCTTGTGTTGGATAGCCATAGAATTATATGGAAAGAAAGTCTACGGAGTCCTGTGAAATTTCTAGTTGTAATTCTGAGACTCTTAATATAATTTACCATTTCATTCTCTTGTAATACTTTATAAATGAAGTATTACAAGTAAATGAAGTAAATGAAGCCATCTACTTGCTACAAGGAACACAGGGACTAATGGTGCGCTGGGGATCCTTGCCTAGGAAAGCACTGTAGATTTGACCTTACTTACTGTTTTTGTAAGAGAACACATAGCCTTCTCTGATATTTTGTAACAGTAAAGGCCTAAGTTTTGTATTAGGAAAGTACCTTCAGGTCTGTGCCACCTGGGGTTCCATCTTTTCACTCCCTATTCTGATGAGAGACGGCAGCTCGACTTACTGTGTTTGGCTAAACAAAAGGTATTTCTCCCATCAGCAACTATAGAAAAACTGAGCCACATGAAAAATACCCACCCGACTGAAAGCAACTACAAGCGTTCGAGATTTCTACTATAATAAGCCAACAGCTATTTACATTCTTCCACATCCAAATCTAGGCCAGCGGTCCGTTTGTATCTGGTATCCTTTTACCAAGAGTTGAAAAGCCTCCTGAAGAGACAGGACACACACCCCAAGCTTTATTCTGGCTTTGGAGGCTTTGTGGATTTCATTCAAACTGATAGTGCATTTTGGAAATATTTCTTTATGGTTTAATTTTGAGGTTTTATTGATAAAGGTAAATTATTTGAAGAGCTATATTCGTGCAGCCGATTTTCTTTCCAAGAAGTTCTTCAGAAACCATGATGCAGGAGGAAAGAGGAGAAATGTCTACAGAGTCTCTGATAACTTTACAGTAGAAAGAGTTTTCTGACCATTGTAGACCCTGTCAGAAGGCCATTTGGAGCCTTGAGAAGCACTGTATTTGTAAGTCATAGAACAAGAAGAGAATCTGGAGTTGGTTGAATAGGTTCCTCCCAAAATTCATGTGCACATGGAAATTCAGAATGTGATGATACTTGGACTTTGTGTCTTTGCGGATATAATCAGTTAAGGATCTTGAGATGAATGCGTCCTGAATTTAGGGTGAGCTTGTAAAAACACTGGTGTCCTTGTAAGAATAAGGGAGGACACAGAGAGACACAGAAGAAGGTGATGGAAAGGCTGAAGTAGAGACTGGAGTGGTATGTCTGCAAGCAAAGGAGTGTCAAAGATTGCTGGCAACCTTCAGAAGCTAGCAGAGAGGCATGGAATGATTTTTGCTTTAGAGCTTTTAGAGGGAATTGACCTTGCTAATTCCTTGGTTTTAGATTTATGGCCTTATGAACTTAAAAGTAATTAATTTTTATTGTTCAAAGCTGCCAAAGTTTATAGTAGTTTGTTATAGCATCCACAGGAAACAAATGCAGCGTTCCACACCCAGACCTGCTCTCGTAAGAAAACTCTTACTCCTGTGTTCCCATACTGCTATAATATTTCTGGGATATGTTAGCCTGTAGTAAGCAAAACAGCATAGTACTGGTGTGAAAGTAGACACACAGACCAAAGGCATGGAAAAGTGAAACTAGAAGTAAAGCCAAATGCTAACCACCAATTAATCTTCCACAAAACAGACAAAAACATATGCTGGGGTCAAGACTTCCAATTTAATAAATGGTACTGGGAAAACTGGACAGCCACATGCAGAAGAATGAAACTGGATCCCTATGTCTCACCACAGAGAAAAATTCACTCTAGATAGGTTAAAGACTTAAATCTCAGACTCAAAACCATTACAGTTCTAGAAGAAAACCCTACAAAAAAAACCTCTTCTGGACATCATTGGTCTAGGCAAAGAATTTATGACTCAAAACCCCAAAACAAATGCAACAAAAATAAAAATAAATACATGGAATCTAATTAAACTAAAAAATTTCTGCACAGGAAAAGAAACTCAACAGAGTCAACAGACAACCTGTAGAATGGGAGGAAATGTTTGCAAACTATGCAAAGGACTAATATCCAGAATCTATAAGGAGGTCAAACAAATCAGCATGAAGACAACAATCCCATTTAAAAGTGAGAAACAACATGAACATACATTTCTCAAAGGAAGATATATAAATGGCTAAGAAGCACATGCAAAACATGCTCAATATCACTAAACCATTAGGGAAGGGCGGATTAAAACCACAATGAGATGTCATGTTACTCCAGCCAGACGGCCATTCTCAAAAAGTCATAAAACAATAGACATTGGCACAGATGCGGTGAAAAGGGAATGCTACACACTGCTCATGGGAATGTAGATTACTACAACCCCTATGGAAAACAGTATGGAGATTTCTCAAAGAACTAAAAGTAGATCGACTAGCCAATCCAGCAACTCCACTACTGGGTATCTACCTAAGGGAAAAAAGTCATTATATAAAAAATACAGCAGAACACATATGTTTATTGCAGCACAATTCATGATTGCAAAGATATGGAATCCACTTAAGTGCCCATTAACCAATGAGTGGAATACTACTCAGACAAAAAAAAAATGAATGAAATAACGTATTTTGTAGCAAGTTGGATGGACCTGGAGACCATTATGCTAAGTGAAATAACTCATGAACAAGAAACCAAATACCACATGTTCTCATTTATAAGTAGGAGCTAATCTGTGGGTATGCGGAGGCATACAGAGTGGTGTAGAAGACGTTAGAGACTCAGAAGTGGGGAGGGTGGGAAGGAGATAAAGGATAAAAAGACTACCTATTGTGTGCAATGTACACTACCCGGGCGATGGGAACACTAAGATCCCAGCGTTCAGTACTATCCAATTCATTCTTGTAACAGAAAAACCAGTTGCATCCCTAAAGCTATTGAGATAAGAAACAAGAATAAATAAGTAACTATAGATGCGGTAAAAACAGGAAAAAAACCAGAATCAAAAGTGGAGCCTAAAGATGTGGTTGAATTATTGAAATCTTATGATATAAATTTAAAGGAGAAGGAATTGCTGCTTATGAATGAACAAAGAAAGAGGTTTGTTGAGATGGAATTTCCTCCTCATGAAGATGTTGTGAACAGTGTTGAAATGACAACATAGTATTTAGAATATTGCATAACCTCAGTTGATAAAGTAGTGGCAGGGTTTGAGAGGATTGTCTGAAATTTGAAAGAAATTCTAGTGTGGGTAAATGCTATGAAACAGCATTGCATGCTACAGAGGAATATTGAGAGGAAGAGCCAATCAATGCAGTCAATTCTCTGTTGTCTTGTTTGAAGAAATTGCCACAGCTATCCTAACCTTTACCAGCCACTATTCTGATCAGTCAGCAGCCATCAACGTGGATGCAAGACCCTCCACTGGCAAAAAGGGTGAGTTGCTGAAGGCTCAGATGATTGTTAGCATTTTTAATCAATAAGGTATTTTTTTCTTAATTTTTTATTTTTTATTGCATTTTAGGTTTTGGGGTACATGTGCAGAACATGTAAGATAGTTGCATAGGTACACACATGGCAGTGTGTTTTGCTGCCTTCCGCCCTTCACCCACGTTTGGCATTTCAATAAGGTATTTTTAATTAAAAAACAATTATTTTTGGTGTTGGCATCACCACTGTCAGCCATTCATTCAACAGGTAACTATTGAGCATCTTCTGTTTGCCAGATGATGCTCCAGCTGTCGGAGACCCTAGTGAGTAAAGAGAAAGCTTCTGTTCTCAACTAATTTTTCTAGAAGAAGAACGTAGTAGGCAAAATAGTGGTTCCCTCAAAGACATTTATTCATGAATCCCCAGAACCTGTGAATATGTTCGTTTACATGGCAAGTGGGGGACGTATGATTTCAGGTGAAATTAAGGTTACTAATTAGCTTACCTTAAAATAGGAAGATTAGCCTGGATTATCCAGGTGAACCCAATTGTAGTCAGAAAAAAAATCTTAGAAGTGGAATAGGGAGGCAGAAGAACAGAGTTAGACAATGATATGACAACAGAAAAAGGTACAGAAATATGTGTGATGCTGTTTCTGAGGGTGGAGGAAAGAGTCACTAGCCAGGGAATGTCGATGGCCTGTAGAAGCTGGAGAAGGTAAGGACAGAGATTCTCCTCTAGATCCTCTTGAGGGAATGGTCTTCTGATGCCTTGGTTTTAGCCTATTGAATCCATTTTGTATTTTTGACCTCCCAAACTGGAAGATAAAACAATTGTGTTGTTTAAGCTGCTAAACTTGCAATAATTTGTGATAGCAGCAACAGAAAACAATTATAGGAAAGGAAGAAAATAAACATGTAAACAGATGAATAGGTAACCAACAAGATAGAATTACTTAGCTTTAATAAGATCTTTGATTTGATACGAGGGTAAAATAAGAATATGTCAGAATTTCTTGTTTTCAGGTATTCCTTCACTCCTTGCTTCCCTCCTCTAGGGGAAGTACAATTCCTGTGTATTTCCATTGCATTCTGTAATCCTGTTATTGCGCTGGCCATGCTGTTTGTTTCAGTGTCTCAGTAGCCTGTGAGTTCCTGAAGACAGATTGTTTTCTACATCTAAATGTTCCCGGCATTGCTCTGCTCATTTTTAGCACTTGATTGTTGAATTAATCAGTCAGAAGACAGCTTCTCAATGAATCCAAGAATATGATAAGGAAAGAGTATGTCAGGCACTTTCTGGGCGATGTTTATTTATTTTTTCTTTGTCTTTAATGGGAAGAAGGACTTTGGATGATGAATAAATGGATGAAGCAGCTGTGGAATAGAATTCTAGCATTTCAAGGCAAGGACCAGTAAATCCATCTAGTTCTTGGGGTTCCAGCACAGTTATTTGCATGCATTTGGTCCCTGAATTTTACACTTGTAAGCTAGTATTCACTCTTGTTTCCCAGGTGCCTAGTAGAGCATCATATGTTTGTCTGAACCATGTCCAGTTCAACTCCTTTATTACCCAGCTAAGGAAACAGGCTTCCTGAGGTTAAGTGACTTGCACAAAATTACACAAGAAACCAATGGCAGGGCCGAGATATCAGAACTGAGACATCTTGAATCCAGACTACCATTTTTTTCTTGGATACTAAATAATAACTTAGAAATAAATCCTGAAATCTGTCAGAATCATTATTTATAGCTATCCCCTGACTCTCCTTGAGAGCTTAATAAGGTTTAATAATTTGAACGTCATCAAAGTGTGTCCCACACTGCTCGGCTGTTGGTGTATCAGAAAGCACTGACCTCATGCACTTACCTGGGAAGGCTGGTTATGAACTGACGCTTGTCTCAGCATCAGTGACCTCTGTGATCATTTTTTTTTTTTTAGGTTTTAAAAATAGCCTTTCCTTACAGTGAATTCTTAACTAGCTTCTTAATTTACTGAAATTAAATGAAAGTCCTAACAACTGTGAGGAAGGAAAGAGCAGGTTATCAAATGCTCCCATTGCACCTGGCTCAGTGTCAAGGATTGGCAAAGTAATGAAGCAGGTGTAACTAATAATTGATGCTATTCTCACTCTAGCTGCTGCTATTTTCTCCAGCAGATATGGAAGCTTTGGTTTCTGTTCCTGAATGAACACAGAGAAACTTTCTTAATTTCCAGTTCAGTTGGAAATCTACATAGAAGTAGACAAGTGGGTTATTAAAGATGACCCATCCCAATCCTTTCATACAGATGAAAAGAGTAAGGCCCAAAGAATTGAAACAGCTTTTCCAGGGGAAGAGAATTAGTAAAAGAGTGACATGGTTAGGCTTTGTTTCCCAACCCAAGCCTCACCTTGAGTTGGAAACTCCAAATCCCCATCATCCCCATGTCAAGGGAGAGCCCAGGTGGAGGTAATAGAATTGTGGGGGCAGTTCCTTCACGCTGTTCTCGTGATAGTGAGCGAGTTCTAACGAGATCTGCGGGTTTCATAAGGGGCTCCTTCCGCTTTGCTCAGCGCTTCTTTTTTCTGCTCCCTCGTGAGGAAGGCGTCCTGCTTCGTCTTCGCCTTTTGCCATGCTTGTGAGTTTCCTAAGGCCTCCCAGCCGTGCTGAACTGTGAGTCAAGTAAACCTCTTTTCTCTATAAACTACCCAGTCCTTGGCAGTGTTTTAGAGCAGTATGAAAACAGACTAATACCAAGAAAGCTGGGTTTAGAACTTAGTCTTTAAGTCCCGTGGTTTCTCTGCTCTATTCCTTTGTTCTATTAATATCGTTGTTTTCTGTCTCCTTTTACTTGTTACCTCTTTGCTCATCCTCTGCATCCCATCCAGTAGAAGAGCTAAGAACTGCATTGCCATTGGGTTCTGTTTGATTTAGAAATAAATTATCCATTTAAGTGAACTATAGGAGCTGCCAAGCTGCCTCCAAAAACCCCGTGTTTGAATGCTGCAATGGGAAAAACATGAAGCCATTTAATTCAGCACATTCAATAAATAGATTCTGCTAATGTTCTCTGGGAGGGCATCATTTATTTGCCCTTTCTCTGTGGCTGTTTTGAGGGTGTTTGTGGACAATGAAGGGTGGGTAATTTGCATTTTAATTTAGAATTTACTGAGTTTATTGACCTCTTGTTTTTATTGTGCTCTCCTTGTACTTTTCTGTTAATCAAAAGTACATTTAATTTGTTTCTCAGTTTTTTTTAATCTGAAAGATTAGAATAATGGGCTTTACTTCACAAGCTTATTACAGATTAATGCATTAATGTATGAAAATATTTGGGAAAGTGCCTCGCTTTGTATTATTAACTGTTATTTGTGTCCTTGTCCTCATCTTTGTGGTCATTTTTATCATTGCAAACATGATCCTGCAATATCTAGCTCAAGTCTTTCACTGTGGCTAGTCTTTCTGAGAACCCTGCTGGGAAGTAATATTTCTCCTTCTCGACGACCATTCCGTGTGTAATTCATGCTTATTTGTGATTGTGTTATTTTTATCATGTGCGTATTTTATTCAACAAATGTCAGTTGTGCCTCTACGAGCTGAATATTATGCCAACTTAAGGAGCAAATACACATGGTCCCTGCTCTTCCAGGATTTACAGTTTAGTGGCGTGATTTGCTTTTGGACAATGTTGATGTTACTTTCAAGTAATAACCTACTCAGAGTATATATCCTTTGGCACACTGTAGGGTGGGTCAGAAAATAGTGGCCTTTTGTTTGTGTCCCATTAGTTGGGTGGGTTTTTAAAATGTTGTCACCTAACTCGATGACAATTGTAGGTTTTGCCTAATGATTATTGAAACACCTCACTTGTCTGCAGTGAATGGAAAACATAAACTTTCTGATATGCCTTGAGCAGAGAACTCTAGAAGCAGGCATCCGGTGTCTTGCATAGTTCATCTCGTTCCTGCCCCAAGAATTCCCAGGCTTGAGACTTCATCCTTGGTCTGAACTTCTGCAGCTGTGTTTGTAGGCCAGAAATATCCTAAGCATTCTGCTGGCCATTCCTTGATCTAGACAAGTGAACAAACGGTTGACTTGGGCTGACACTTCGTATGGGTTGGCACAATTGCTTTTGCACCAACCTAATATTTACTTTTGCTCACAGCAGCCTTTGATACTATTTTACCGGGGTACTAAGAGTTAGTTTCAAAGGATGTTCACTGCTTTTTGTCTTGGGAAGTTTATTTTAAGCCAGGGCTCAAATATCACTTCTGGTGCTCTTTGTACCTTACCATTCTTTTCTTTTCTTTTCTTTTCTTTTCTTTTTTTTTTTTTTTTTTTGAGAGAGTCTTGCTCTGTTGCCAGGCTGCAGGCTGGAGTGCAGTGGTGCGATCTCAGCTCACTGCAACCTTTGCCTCTGGGGTTCAAGCAATTCTCCTGCCTCAGCCTCCCCAGTAGCTGGGACTACAGGTGCACACCATCACACCCAGCTAATTTTTGTATTTTAATAAAGAGGTGGTTTCACCATGTTGGTCAGGGTGGTCTCGAACTCCTAACCTCAAGTGATCCACCTGCCTTGGCCTCCCAAAGTGTTGGGATTACAGGCGTGAGCCACCACACCAAGCTACCATTCTTTCTTTGAGCAGAACTACTTGTTCTTATGCTACTACTTACCACATTGTACCAAAATCTCTTTCCATTGGTTTAAAATATAAAAATTACTTACTCAGCTTTGGGGATCTATAGGGTCAATTGCCTACTTTACCTCCTGCTTCCTCTTACATGCTTTTCTCACTCCTGCTTGTTAAATTACAGCTCTTTTATCCTCCTCTGGTGGTTTTCACTAGAAGTGGCTCTCCACAGCCTTTTGCACTGGCTCTTCCTTGTGCCTGGCACACATTTTGTTGGCACCATCTCATTCCTGATGCATCATCAGCTTCTGTTACTTAAAGCAGGTCTTTAATATTACAATGATGTAATGTTGCATATGTGTCTTGTTTGTTACAATCTTTCTGAGATGATTGCATTTCTGTAACATTACCACATGGGATAGGAACTCTGTCTTGTTTATTATTGTATTCCAAACACTTAGCATGGCACATGATAGGAAATCGAGCCCATTTGACGCTGCTGTTGACAAGTAGAGAAGATGGATGTGCACCAGAAGGTTCCACAAGTACATGGTTATCAACTGTGATACATGCTACAAGACAAATACTTTGGAGCTTTAAGGACATCTCATAGGGGATTAGAGATGGCTTAACTAAGAAAGCAGTGTTTAATCTGATAACTGAAGTAGGAACAGTGTGTACTAGTAAAGGCAGACAGCATTTCCCAAGTGAAGGGGAGGAGTTAGTATGATGCCTTCAGAGACCTAAATGAAGTCCAGTGTGGCTAGAGCACAACACACAAGCAGAAGATGGAAACTGAAGGAAAAGGACAGTGTACATAGCTTTTCTCTCCTGGGGGATTGCAAACCCTCTGTGTGGGAGGGTGTGTGTATGTATGTGTGTGTGTGTATGTCAAAGTGGGGATGGGAAGAGCAATGTCTTTTTTTCTTCTTGTGGTGTCTCCAGTACAATGGCTAGCAGATAGGAGCTCAGTTACTGATTGTTAATGAGGCAGAAGGGGCTTGGAATCAGTGCATCTTTCCAAAGCTACCTCATACACAGCATCTGTTACTACAGTATGAAAAAGCTCTTTCTGTAGGAAGTGTGACTTCCACCATTGTTGTGCAGTCATTGGATTGTTGCTATAGTATGAAAAAGAGCTCTTTCTGTAGGGTGTGTGACTTCTACCATTGTTGTGCAGTCATTGGATTGTTACTATAGTATGAAAAAGAGCTCTTTCTGTAGGGAGTGTGACTTCCACCATTGTTGTGCAGTCATTGGATTGTTACTACAGTATGAAAAAGAGCTCTTTCTGTAGGGTGTGTGACTTCCACCATTGTTGTGCAGTCACTGGATGTGTCTGGAATTCCTTCTTCAGCACATCTTCATCAATCACATTCTATTCCTTATTTCTTGCAATCTAAACTTTTAGAAAATATCTGTCCAATGGGCTGAAT
The DNA here is from genome assembly GCA_031835075.1 of Saguinus oedipus. Taxonomy (NCBI): domain Eukaryota; kingdom Metazoa; phylum Chordata; class Mammalia; order Primates; family Cebidae; genus Saguinus; species Saguinus oedipus. Next base: position 2,899,365 of record CM063172.1, on the reverse strand, counting down.
GGGATAATTTCACTAACCAATAGAATTTAATGAAAATTAGACTTCGCTTTACGCTATTGAAGGATTACCTATTGTCTATTTTCAGAGGCAAAACAAGCTCTGGTTTGTGGTTTCATTAAGGGAAAATGCTCAAACTACCACCAAAATACTTTGCTCTGAATTTCATTTATTTCTGTTAGAAAAAAATCTCAAATAGTCAAAGGAATTTGTTTAGAATGAAACAAAATGAAAATGACATGCTTTCCTCTTAAATCATGCATTGAATTTTCTTTGAGTTTAGAGTTCTTTGAACATGCTCTTGGCTAGGAGATTGAAGAAGAGCAGGATTCAAGATAAACATGAGAAGAGAATGGAAAATCCAATAGACTTCAGTACCAATAACTAGTAGAAATGTGCAGTTATTTGAATGGCCATAAGACTAAGAATTTTGTAATAAGTGCTTTAAAAGTTATTTACTAGTTATTTGAAAGCAGAATATGTTAAAATTCAGCAAATAAAAACTTATTTTCCGTTATCCATTTATCTTAACCTTTGCTTCACTTGGTCATTGCTATGAAGGTCAAATTGACTCTAGTCAAGAAACGCATTCTAACTAGACAGAGTGGAATCACACTCTCCAATTGCCATGTTTAATTTGTACTTTACACCTTAACATTCAAAAGGACAGAATGTTATTGTACTATGAAGCTGGCATTGATGAGGTCACCCGGTTCCTATACCATGCTTTTGAATAGCATTTATTGATTTGACTGGCTTTAAAGATTATTTCCTGAATAATATTTTAAGTGAAAGGGAGAAGTAGATAGAAATGTCCTTATTATTTATCTTAAATGTGAAGTTTCAGGGTTTAAAATAGTCTTTTATCTTATATCAATTTAAATTACTTAAAGAAAATCCACTGTCCCAAGTGGTTATTGAGAATTTTAAACATAGATTTAAATTATCAGTTTATTTTGTGGTGTTACTTTATTACACATTTTGTATTCTTTTTAAAGTGCTGATAGTGATAGAAAAAAGTAATTAGAATATATCATAACTCTTAAAATATTTCTTAAAACTAATGATGGTTATTGATACCTAAATTTGGATTAATGCCAGAATAGGGAATCTTGAAAAATGATACTTTAATTATGAACTTAATTTCCTGACCCATCACTTACTTCATTCCCTTGTGTTCCTTTTTTATTTTGGTACCACAAATCCTTTGGCATATAAATCTTGGAGGATAGGTCAGGGTACATTATTAACCCACCAAAACATATTAATAGATAGAAAAATCTGATTTATGAAGTAGTGTGATGGACCAGAATTGATTCAAATCATGTGTATCTACGTACAAGTAATTTTCTTGCCCAGGAGAATGTCTTAGTACTTACAACCTTTTAGAACTGAATGGCAGTATTTGTAACTGGCTTGGAAATAGGCCTTTTACATCTGGATAGAAAGATCAATGCTTTTCACTGAAGTAAATACCATAGGTACAGGAGTGGCTGACACATGGTGACTGCCTAATTAATCAGCTCTTTATCCTTTTGCTATAGCACCAGTTCTTAGTATGTAGTTCTCTGGCCAGCAGCATCTGCATCACCTAGGAACTTGTTAGAAATGCAGATTCTCAGCCCCTACTCCATACATACTGAATCAGATACCACCAGCACTGCAGGGGGGTGGGTAAAATTTAACAAGCTCTCCATGTGATTCTCATGCATGCTAAAGTTTGAGAATCTCTATTTGAGAAGTTTAAATGTAGTACGATTTTGTTATTTTTTAAAGGATATCCCTTAAGAAAAATGAACCTTACTTCTCTGCTCATTTTCCCGGCAAGTTTCCTAACATAAGCTAACATTTTGTGACAATGTGTTTTGTCACCAATGTGTTCAGCACGGTGCTAAACTGTTAAGAGATTATCTCAATCATTGCTAACATGTACCATTAATATGTCCATTTTAGAGATGAAAATACTGGAGCTTTAAAAAGCCAGAAAGGGTTGGGCATGGGGGCTCACGCCTATAATCCTAGCACTTTGCGTGGCCAAGACAGGTGGATCACTTGAGGTCAGGAGTTCAGACCATCCTGGCCAACATGGGGAAACCACCTCTTAACTGAAAATACAATAATTAGCTGGGTGTGGTGGGGATGCCTGTAATCCCAGCTACTTGGGAGGCTGAGGCAGCAGAATTGCTTGAGCCCAGGATGGGAAGACTGCAGTGAGCTGAGATGCACGAATTCATCTAAAAAAAAAAGAAGCCAGGAAGTTGTTGAAGGTCACCTCGCTGGCAAAGGTAGGTAGTATTCAAATTCAAGCAGTCTGATATTTGATCTTCATTACTATTCTAGAACGTTCTTCATTATTGACTAATTATATCATAGGCTATGCTGGCAAATCTATTAGATTCCCCTTTACACACAGATCTTCCCAATCATAATCTAAAATTGATAGTTTAATATACAATTCCAACACATACGCCTGGGAATAAAAATAGAGAGCACAACCTCCTTCTTAGGAGGCAGAATTCATGATTGGAGTTCCCAGTTGAAAAATCCCAGCTGAATTATATCAGTAGATACTCTGAATTATTAGCCCCTGATTTTTTTTATTGGATGAAATGTGAAAAATGATAGATTCACCTGAGAAAGAAGAGTGTGCTTAGGAAAACAAAATAGATTGCAAGGAGAATGTAAGGGAAAAAGCCTCTGCTCTTCACGTTTACCTTCTGACTGTTCATATTTAGAATCCCCTCTCACCAATGTAGTGTAGTGTCCTTGGAATTTCCGTGCAATGCTGAGTGTGTCCTCTGTCACTTGTCAATGACTAGCAGTGATGTTGGAATTCCGATGGGGAAAAAGATCCAATTATATTTGGGGGCACTTCAGGTCTGTAATAAGCAGCAGAAGTAGGCTGTTATCACACTGTGATGAAGCTATCCTCTGCCATCAGCAGCTTGCCTTATAGAACCTCATCAGATATCCCTAGTAGGTCAACTCCTCAATTGCACATTTAAAGCACAGGGCCCTACAGGGCACAAGAAAAGGCTTTGAACGATTGACTGTAATCTTCTTTTTAATGTTATGTTTTCCCCAGGATAACACCTAATTGCTTTGTAAATGGTCCTTTTTTTTTTTTTTTGCCTTCAACAATGTTGCACAAAAGGCAATTACAGATTTTTTTTTTTTTATTGTGTAAAGTATATTCTTAGGCCTATTTCCTTCCATTTTTATTTATGCTGCCAAGTCATACAACTTGTATAGCTTGCAGTTATTATTCCTTGTCATTTTCCAAGTTACATCTTTTATTCCTTGGGAATTTTCATGTGCTTTGAAGAGGTGAATTATTTGGTGACCGCATCAACTACACTAACATGACTTGCTCTAAAGGTAGAAAAGGGAGGCTTGCTCACTTTTAATTAATTGATGTCACTCTCAATGCATAGATCTCTAAGACTGAAGAGCAGCCTTGGTAGAGAATTTGGAAATGGTGAAGGCAGGTTCTTCTTGGCAAGACAAGCAAGATGCTGCAGTTACTAATTCTTAACTGCTGCTTCAATTTCAGAGGGAGAGTTACTCCTAAAATGCAGAGTGCACCTTCCCTCTGAGCAGCATGGCAATCTGTAGCGGCGTGTGGGCTCCGCACGTGAGATCTGCAGGAAGATAGCCTTATTCTTAGGTCCGAGTCCCCTCTCTCTCACAGGTCACTGGTGCTGTTTTCTCGTGATGACATTTTTCTCACTGCAAAAGCCCAGTTTCCTTCTTAGCTCTTTAATTAACATTCATGACTATATTCTGCCTACTTTGGCTTGTGAGCCTATATTTTATTATTGGAAGAGTTCATGAATAGGGGATTTGGGGTCTTTGCCTTTGTAATTAAAAACATTGCTGAGATTATGCAAGTCATATTACTTTGCCTTTAAGTAAAATGTAATTGTCACATGAAACAATGTTTGTCCTCTTCGCATTACTTTTTCTTAGTGACCGAATGGCACTATAGATATTTGTGACCTTCAAAAATAAGAATGAAAGTGTTATCTGTGTGGAAACTGCATTATAAGAGATTTTGCTTTTTGATTTGTTGGCTACTGTATTTTGTTTGCATTTGAATAGCAAGGAAAAGCAACCTTGGTACGTTGAAAAATTATTCTGAATTTCAATACCTTGTTTTAGATACTCACGCTGAAACCTTTATTCTCTATGTCATTAACATATGGTTGAGGCAGTTTTGGCTGGACATGTCAACATACTTCCTCTTAGACATGAGAATGTTTCAGGGAATTCGGATCTACAGATGGCGTGACTTGGACTCTAGTGCAGGCTGTATATATGGCCAGATGCTTGGCTTTGTCCAGTCACATCACTGCTCTGGCTTGTCTTCTTTCATGCATACGTTGAGGGACTCCTGTGAGATGCTCAGAAAGCAGTGTTTTAGATCTCAAGTTCTGATTTGCTTTTGTATGTCCAAACATGACAGAAGTCCTAATAGGCTAAAAGCTAATAAAGAATCCACTTGAGCCGGGTGGTGTTCTTGTATGCCAAGCTCCTTGCAGAGTTTACTAATTAAGCACACGTGCCCTTTTCACAGTGCCCAGGCCAGATCAGCTCGTTCCCTGTTGTCCATGAGTGAGGTAAATAGTGATTTATAGAATTTCCAGCGGTTAAATAAACAAGATGATTGACCAGAAAGCTCATTTCTGACAAGGCCACTGAAATAGAGTGTCAGTATTCACCAACATATTATCAATTTCTTCACAAAAAATGAATGCTGCAAATACTTTGAAGTGTCCTTCCAATCATTTAATCAAATATTTTCACTTTTTATAGACAAATCCATTTTAAATGTTGAGTTATATATCCTGTTTTGTTCTGTCAGTGTTGTCTTTTTACAATCTCCTACTGCTTTTGTGCGCATTTTACATGTAGTCCATCTTACAAGATTTTATTCCTCATAGCTGAGTTCCAGTACTTAGTACTTGCTGATTACCTTAAATATGTGATTTCATTTCATGTTTACAATAATGCTATGAAGAAGGTGTTATGATGGTTGCTATTTCACAGAACTGGCAACTAAACATGAGGAAACCTAAGTGACTTGCCAAAGGTCGTTCAACTATTAAGTGTGAGGAAACCAGGATTCACATGGAGGGTATGTGACTGGTTCATTGGTCCGTAGCAACTACTCTGAGGAGTTAATTTGTATTGTATAAAGAATAAAATCTATTCCACTAACTTGTGTTAGAGACTCCTCATTTTTATCGATTTTATCTGAAACATTTGCATAATTCAATAACATGGCCATTTGACCTCATATAAGTCCTTTAATTTTTCTGTGTCTTGGTGATTTTTTTTTAACCTCCTAAAAAATGGGTGGTATGTTCATTATCATCTTTTTTAAAGGATTGTTGTGAAGATTAACATGATGCATGTGAAAATACTTTTGGAAACTAACACCAATGTACTTTGAAATTCCTTTAAGCAGGAATTTCAAATAAGTGGCTTTTAAATGAGTCTAAACTGAGATAATTTGGCAAAAAGACAATCCAGGCAGTTAAGATAAATTTTTGTTCTCTTGAATTTATCAGATTTTTCCTTGACCTCTAGATTTCTATTTGAAGATGAAAAGACTCATAGAAAAAAAACGATTTTCAACAAGGAATGAACTAAATCATAAAAGTTCATGTATCACAAAGGATTGAAGCATTCATGTAGCAAAGGTTTCTCAGTTGAAATGTGTACTAAGTCCTCAAATGCACAGACCCTTGCAGGTTCTTGGACCACCACAACAAACAGGGGTTTGAACCTTGTCAAAGGTAACCTATGATCATTTGTCATAAAGGTTGGCTAACAGGTCCCTAAATAGGCGTGAAAATATCATGGAGGCTCAGAGATATAAAGAGACTTAGTGAAGGTTGACAGGTGGCTAGTGGCAGATCTAGCACTAACTAAAGCCAACCTCTAACTAAACCTTACTATTCCCTTAACAGCAGCTAGCAGGATACCACAGATCACAGATGAGTAACATGAAGAAGCCAGTGCCTTTGTGCTTGGAAGGAATCAAGTGGGTGTTAGCGTACAAGTTGCAGAGGGTTTCTGGGTTTCCTAGAAGTTCATCCTGGGTGTGACGAGCCTGTTTCCTTTCTCTCCTGATCATTACACTGCAATACCATCCCCCTGATCTCAAATTCACTTTGTATATTTCTTGGCCACTGGGCATATCATTTGACATTTGTTTATACTTACCTGCATTTTCCGTCTTCCAAGCTTATGTACGGCACAGAATAATGTAAATCCTCAGCTGCTGCCTGGCATTTGGGCACCTTATTTACTGTGCCATACCTCCCCCGCTGTTTAATCTGCAAATCTTGCTCTCAGTCCCAAGTCATTTGTCTACATAATTAAAATATCCAGTCACTTCCAACACTGATCCATTTCATGCGTTTCACTAGTAATCTCTTTTTCAGTGAATATTTTGCTATTATTTATTTTGCTTCTTGGAAGGAGAGGGTGCAGAGCGGGCTCACATGTTCCAGGAGCCTAATTTGCTTTCTTTAAAGTTCTAAAGAACCACAGCATTCTTAATGTTGACTTACTTGCTCAGTGATTTCTGATGTGTTTCTTTTTAATGAAAAAAATTCTGGCCAGTAATTAGAGTAAACAAATACATCAATGGCAGCTTGATGATGGGGAACCATTTCACCTGCTTGGAAGTCTTAATACTGAAAATAAGATTTGAATACATTATCACCATGTGCCAGAGTGCTTATTGTTCGCCTTTCTAATGTCATGTAGGGACTGTTTCTGGATAAAAGATACTGCATTAGATAACTAATTGTGAATTTTTAATGGCTCTGAAGCTGTTAACTAGGGGCCTGACTGCATAGGGACCTAGAGTGCACTAACTCTCACAGACATCTGGCAAATTGCTTCCCAAACAGCCATTGCATGGCTGGGAAATTCTCTGATATTTGAAACTTTCTGCTAGTTGCATGGGAGTACTAAACAGTGTAAACCAATGGGGCTGTCCTCATTTGTGGAGTTCTTTGTAGTGCCCACACCCATGCAAGCATTCCCCAATTTCCTAAACTACTCTCACCTGCTTAGATGCGCCACAGGCATCCTATAGCTGACATTTGAAATTGTTTTAAAACAAGGCGTGCCTTTGGAGTAGGAAATACATTGATTTAAATGAACACCGATATGTAGGAGAGTTTGTTTCCAAAGTGGAGAACTGTCACAGCTTTGAGAAGTGACATGGACACAGTGAAAAAAGCCCGAGGGGTGAGGTGGGGAAGGGGAAAGATAAACCTTGCCTATTACGATAGGTTTGCCTAGACACAGGCTTCATTATTAGGGAAGTTTGAGGCTCTACATAGACCACCACATTATGCACAGTGCGATTTGAGATTTAACCTTCTACCTTTGCAAAATTCACCTTTGCATTAAAACTCATAAGATCAGCCTACTCAGCGTATAAACTTGTCCAGAGGTTCTGGTCTACAAAGCCTAAGTGTGAAAGGCAGGATAAGATAGATGATGTTCCATTTTCCCCAGCATCTCCCCAGTTCCCTGCCCCGTATTTGCTCTCTGAAAAGAGAAAAGCCATGCATCTTTGTATGTCTAGGGACAAGAGCTGTTGCTTTTACAGTCAGTGCAGGCTCTGTGAATCTTTCTAAAAATTTAACATAGGTAGCACTAACAGTGTTGATGAAAATTCTAAGGGGTTATCATCCCAGGAGGTTTGAGTTGAGGTAGTACTTTGTTTTTCTCTGGTGAGGAACTCAGTTCATTTCTAAAGTTTTTCCTGAAATTGTCAAGGCCCCAAATAGAGAACAAGCCAGTTAAGAAGCTAAGTGGTTCACCAAATAAATACAAGTCTTAGAAACGTAGTTTATTTGATCATTTGAAATATTTAATTGTAGGCAGTGTCTCACTCAGCTGGCACAGGTTCAAATGGCCATGCCAGTAGTTAAAAATATGAACATTATTGTTTTTCTTAATATTTAAATTGACATACCCAAAAAATTGAATCTTTTTGTTTATAGTTCTGTGAGTTTTGACAAACAGTCATGGAACCAAGCTCACAATCAAAATAAAGAGCTGCTCATTATTTGAAAAACTCCCTCATCTTGCCGTTTACGCTCTCTCATGATCCTTAATCCCTGACAACCACTGATCCATTCTCTTGAACTACTTGGCCCTCTGTGCCTGGCTTATTATATAATATAATTATATATATAATATATATATAATATAATTATATTATATAATTATTATATAATGACCTTCAAGTTCTTCCATGTTCCACAGGTCGCAAATGGTAGGTTTTTTTTTTTTTTTTTTTTTTTTTTTTTTAAGGCACGGTTGTATTCCATTGTATATGTATGTACCACATTATCTTCATCCATTGATGAACATTTATGTTTATGGTTTCTTGTCTAAGCTATTTTGATAATGATACACTGAACATGGGAGTGAAGATATCTTCCTGAATTCCTGATTTCACTTTTTTGGATTTATACCCAGAAATAAGACTGCTAAGTCATACAGTAGCTCTGTTTCGAATATTCTAAGACATTTTCCTACACTTCTCCATAGTGGCTGTACCAGTTTTCATTCTGACGGACATTGTGTACGCTTTCCCTTTCTTCACATAATTACCAAAGTTTGGTATCTTTTTTATAAATACCCATTCTATTACATCACTCAGTGAGGTGCTGCCGAATTTTGTGGTTTTGATTTGGGGAATGGCAACATTGAATACCTGTTCATCCACCTGTTGGCCATTTTTTTTTTCTTTGAGACGGAGTTTCGCTCTTGTTACCCAGGCTGGAGTGCAATGGCGCGATCTCGGCTCGCCACAACTTCTGCCTCCTGGGTTCAGGCAATTCTCCTGCCTCAGCCTCCCGAGTAGCTGGGATTAGAGGCACGCACCACCATGCCCAGCTAATTTCTGTTGGCCATTTTTATGTTTTCTTTGTTACAATTCTATTTGGTATTCTGCCCATTTTAAAATCAGGTTATTTTTTTTGCTACTGAGTTATAGGCTTTCCTTATGCATTTTGGATATTAACCATTTATCAGATACATGGTTGACAAATATTTTCTCGCATTTCATGGTTGCATGTTTGTTTTGTTCTTTGCTCTGTAGAAGCTTTTTAGTTTGATGTGATCCCACTTAACTATTTTTCTTTTGTTGCGTGTGTCTTTGGTGCCATTTATATCCAATTATTATTGGATATAAATAATTGCAAAGGGAATATTAATAAGCTTTTTCTTTCTAGAAGCTTTATGGTTTCAGCTCTTACATTTAAGTCTTTAATCTATTTTGAATTAATGTTTTTGTGTGGTTTATAATGAAAATCCAGTTTCAGTCTTCTATATGTCAATATCCACCTTTTCTAATGCTATTTATTGAAGACACTATTCTTTCCCCATTGTGTATTTTTGACATCTTTGTGGAACATCAGATGACTGTAGGTGAACAGGTTTATTTCTGGGCTTTCTAATTCTTTCCATTTGGGTCATATATCTGTTTTGGTGCCAGAACCATACTCTACTGATTATCGTAACTTTGTAATATATTTAGAAATAAAAAAAATGTCTCTAGCTTTGCTGTTCTTGCTCAGGATTTCTTAGACTATTCTTGGATTTTTTTGTGGTTTCACAGGAACTTCAGAATTTTTTTTTATTTTGGTGAAAAATAACACTGGAATTTTAATAGAAATTGCATTGAATCTGTAGATAGGTTCGGTTGTATAGACATTTTAGCAATAATTCTTCCAATTGATGAACATAGCATGTCTTTCCATTTGTGTCTGCTTTACTGTTTTATCAGTGTTTTATAAATTTAATGGATAAGTTTTCACCCCCTTGGTGGTTTATTCCTAAATATTTAATAAGATTTAACACTATTCTAAATAGGATTATTTTCTCTTTTTTTATATTTTACGGCATGTTAGGTTCTGGGGTACATGTGCAGAACATGCAGGATGGTTGCATAGGTAGGTACATACATGGCAACGTGGTTGCTGCCTCCATCGCCCTGTCACCTATATCTGGCATTTCTCCCTGTTATCCCTCCCCATCCTCCCTGTCCCCCACTGTCCCTCCTCTTTTGCCTCCACAACAGACCCCAGTGTGTGATGCTCACCTCCCTGTGTCCATGTGTTGTCATTGTTCAACACCTGCCTATGAGTGAGAATGTGCTGTGTCTGATTTTTCTGTTCTTGTGTCAGTTTGCTGAGAATGATGGTTTCCAGATTTATCCATGTCCCTACAAAGGACACAAACTCATTGTTTTTTGTGGCTGCATAGTATTCCATGGTGTATATGAGCCACATTTTTCCTGTCCAGTCTATCATCAATGGGTATTTGGGTTGGTTCCAGGTCTTTGCTATTGTAAACAGTGCCACAGTGAACATACATGTGCATGTGTCTTTATAATAGAATTATTTGTAATTTTTTTGATATGTACATGGTAATGGGATTGCTGGGTCAAATGGTATTTGCATTTCTAGGTCCTTGAGGAATTGCCACACTGTCTTCCACAAAGGTTGAACTAATTTAGACTCCCACCAACAGTGTAAAAGTGTTCCTATTTCTCCACATCCTCTCCAGCATCTGTTATCTCCAGATTTTTTTTAATGATCGCCATTGTAACTGGCATGAGATGGTATCTCAGTGTGGCTTTGATTTGCATTTCTCTAATGACCAGTGATGATGAGCATTTTTTGCTGTTTTTTGGCCTTATAAATGTCTTCTTTAGATCTGTTGATGTCCTTTGCCTACTTTTGAATGGGTTTGTTTTCTTCTTTTTTTTTTTTTGAGACAGAGTTTCACTCTTGTTACCCAGGCTGGAGTGCAACGGTGATCTCGGCTCACTGCAACCTCCGCCTCCTGGGTTCAGATAATTCTCCTGCCTCAGCCTCCTGAGTAGCTGGGATTACAGGCACGCGCCACCATGCCCAGCTAATTTTTGTATTTTTAGTAGAGACGGGGTTTCACCTTGTTGACCAGGATGGTCTCGATCTCTTGACCTCGTGATCCACCCGCCTTGGCCTCCCAAAGTGCTGAGATTACAGGCTTGAGCCATTGTGCCTGGCCCGGGTTTGTTTTCTTCTTGTAAATCTGTTTGAGATTGTTGTCATCTACAAACAGAAAATTCTACTTCTCAGTTTCTGATTTGGGTGGCTTTTATTTGGTTTCAGATTAGTGCAGAAATGCGTTGGAAAGTGTTATTTCTGTTCTATTTTCTGGAAGACATTAAAGAATTGATATTTCTTTTTTAAATATTCAGTAATATACTCCTTGAAGAAAACCATAGAGATCTTATAATTACATACGTTTCACCTTCAATTTCACTGGGTTAAAAGGAAGTTTTTGCCTTTGACTTTTTATATTTTCTTTCCCTGAGAACTGGAGCATGGACATGTGTTTGATTCACTTTGAAATGTGCAGAAACAGACACACTGTATGGCATGGAATAAGTGGGAAGAAACCTGTATCTTTGGATGTCCGTCTGGGTAGAGCTACCCTGCCAACTTAGATTCCTTATTGTTATGTAAGTAAACCACTACACTTTAGAGTTTTTGTCAAAGTGATTTAGCCTTCACCACATTTATCCTAATTTAAAATGAAGTCCCTTTTGTCTGAACTTCACTGGGATTCACTTGGAGGAGGTCTGATGGGATTAAGCAAACAGTGGAAGACGATATGAGTAGTTACTGTTTCTGCTATGAAAAAGGTCACCAAACAGAGGAAGGGCAACCCTGCAACAGCAGACCGCATTTCCTGCACATTGACATTCCTTGCAGCATGTTTAATAAAGAATAAAGGTATATGTCAAGATCTTTGGTAGGTATCTTTCATAGTGTCCTAAACTTTATAGTTTATCACAATTGAGGAAATTAAAATCTTAAAGCCAGAGAAGTTAGTCTTTCTTGACTTTAGAGAAATCCTAAAACAAGATGATTGTGTAACATTTAGAGTAGGTAGGATTACAAAGATTAGAGAACACATACTTTTGTTTCTTGGGACTGACGTGTTTAAATTGCGATAGATTATAATGAATAAATCCAGTAAGCTTCAGTAGATTTGAACCCTTCAACTTAAGGAGATACTGCTATAATTTAGAGGACTAATAACATGGGCAGTTTGAAAACAAAAAAGCCAATCCATGAAACAGAACACAAAAAAGGTTTTCTTAACCAAACTGAGTTTCATTGCTAGAAAATGTAAATAGCTCCTACCATTCTCCTTTTCCTCTCTTGTATCGTCTAAATTCACCATGATATTGATACTACCACTAAAGAAAAGAGAAAGCCTATGGCATTTTATCATATCCAGAAGAGAAGCACATTCTATGACCTGGCCATTCCACAAATAACTAGATGTGTTGACATGTGCATTAGGGTACTTAACACACATGCACATCAGTCTTTATAACATTGTTGTAATAACCCTCAGTTGAAAATGATTCAAATGTCTGAGGGCGCAATGGGTAAAATGTTATGTTATATTCACACAGAAGAAAATTATAGAGCAATGAAAATGAATAAATATCGTGTACATATGAAAACTTGAGTTGATCTGGAAAACATAATTTTGCCCAAAAGAAACAGAATTTAAAAGTAATGAACCAGGATGTCATTTAGAGAACATTCTAAAACCTAACCAAATCAAATTATTTGGGGATGCATATGTAAATAGGTATTAGTAAAACAATAAAGAAGTGATTATTTCCTTTTTTAAAATATTTTATTACACTTTAGGTTCTGGGGTACATGTGCAGAACATGCAGGATTGTTGCATAGTTACATACATGGCAATGTGGTTTGCCGCCTCCATCCCCATCACCTATATCTGGCATGTCTCCCCATGTTCTCTCTCCCTAACCTCCCTACCCTTTGCTGTCCCTCCTCTAGTCCCCCACAACAGACCCCAGTGTGTGATGCTCCCCTCCCTGTGTCCATGTGTTCTTATTGTTCAACACCTGCCTATGAGTGGGAACGTGTGGTGTTTGATTTTCTGTTTTCCTGTAAGTTTGCTGAGAATGGTGGTCTCCAGCTTCGTCAGTGTCCTTACAAAGGACACAAACTCATCGTTTTTTATGGCTGCATAGTATTACATGGTGTATATGTGCCACATTTTCCTTGTCCAGTCTATCATGGGTGGGCATTTGGGTTGGTTCCAGGTCCTTGCTATTGTAAGCACTGCCACAATGAACTTATGTGTGCATGTGTCTTTATAACAGAACAATTTACAATCCTTTGGATATATACCCAGTAATGGGATTGCCGGGTCAAATGGTATTTGTATTTCTAGGTACTTGAGAAATCGCCACACTGTCTTCCACAGTGCTTGAACTAATTTACGCTCCACCAACAGTGTCAAAGTGTTCCTATTTCTCCACATCCTCTCCAGCATCTGTTGTCTGCAGAGTTTTTAATGATTGCCGTTCTAACTAGTATGAGATGGTATCTCATTGTGTTTTTGATTTGCATTTCTCTAATGACCAGTGATAATGAGCATTTTTTCATGTGTTTCATGTGACCTCATAAATGTCTTTTGCAAAGTGTTTGTTGATGTCCTTTGCCTAGTTTTGAATGGGTTTGTTTTCTTCTTGTAAATCCGTTTTAGTTCTTTGTAGATTCTGGATATTAGCCTTTTCTCAGATGGGTAGATTGCAAAACTTTTTTCCCTGTTCTGTTGGTTGCTGTTTCACTCTAATGATTGTTTCTTTTGCTGCACAGAAGCTCTGGAGTTTAATTAGGTCCAATTTGTCTATTTTGGCTGTTGTTGCCAATGCTTTTGGTGTTTTAGTCATGAAGTCCTTGCCTATGCCTATGTCCTGAATGGTTTTGCCTAGGCTTTCTTCTAAGGTTTTTATAGTGTTAGGTCTTATATTTAAGTCTTTAATCCATCTGGAGGTAATTTTAGTGTAAGATGTCAGGAAGGGTCCAGTTTCTGCTTTCTGCATATGGCTAGTCAGTTTTCCCAACACCATTTATTAAACAGGGAATCCTTTCCCCATTGCTTGTCTTTGTCAGGTTTGTCAAAGATCAGATGATTGTAGATGTGTGCCATTACCTCTGAGGCCTCTGTTCTGTTCCATTGGTCCATATCTCTGTTTGGGTACCGGTACCATACTACCGTAGCCTTGTAGTCTAGTCCAAGGTCAGGTAGCGTGATGCCTCCAGCTTTGTTCTTTTTGCTTATAATTGACTTGGCTGTGCGGGCTCTCTTATGGTTCCATATGAAGTTTAAGGTGTTTTTTTCCAGTTCTGTGAAGAGAGTCGTAGGTAGCTTGATGAGGATAGTATTGAATCTATAAATTACTTTGGGCAGTATGGTGATTTTCACAATATTGATTCTTCCTAACCACAAGCATGGAATGTTTTCCATGTGTGTCCTATCTTAGTTCCTTGAGCAGTGGTTTGTAGTTCTACTTGAAGAGGTCCTTTACATCCTTTGTTAGTTGTATTACTAGGTATTTTATTCTCTTTGTAGCAATTGTGAATGGTAGTTCATTCTTGATTTGGCTCTCTTTAAGTCTGTTATTGGTGTATAGGAATGCTTGTGATTTCTGCATGTTGATTTTGTATCCTGAGACTTGTATGAAGTTACTTAACATTTTCAGGAGATTTTTGGGCTGAGATGGTGGGGTCTTCTAAATACACAATCATGTCATCTGCAAATAGAGACAATTTGACTTCCTCCTTTCCTAACTGAATACCCTTTATTTCTTTTTCTTGCCTGATTGCTCTGACTAGAACTTCCAATACTATATTGAATAGGAGTGATGATGGAGGGCTTCCTTGTCTAATGCTGGATTTCAAAGGGAATGCTTCAGTTTTTGCCCATTCAGTATGATACTGGTGTGGGTTTGTCCTAATAGCTTTTATTATTTTGAGATACATTCTGTTGATACCTAGTTTATTGAGAGTTTTTAGCATGAAGGGCTGTTGAATTTTGTCAAAGGCCTTCTCTGCATCTGTTGAGAAAATCATGTGGTTTCTGTCTTTGGTTCTGTTTATGTGGTAGATTATGTTTATAGACTTGCATATGTTGAACCAGCCTTGCATCCCTGGGATGAAGCCTACTCGATCGTGATGGATAAGCTTCTTGATGTGCTGGTGCAATTGGTTTGCTAGTATTTTATTGAAGATTTTTGCATCTATGTTCATCATGGATATTGGTCTGAAGTTTTCTTTTCTTGTTGAGTCTCTGCTGGGTTCTGGTGTCGGGATGATGTTGGTTTCATAAAATGATTTGGGAAGGATTCCCTCTTTGTGGATTGTTTGGAATAGTTTCGGAAGGAATGGTACTAGCTCCTCTTTGTATGTCTGGTAGAATTTGGCTGTGAACCCATCTGGATGTGGGCTTTTTTTGGTTGGTAGGCTATTAATTGCCACCTCAAATTCAACCCTCGTTACCAGTCTATTTAGGGTTTTGACTTCTTCCTGGTTTAGGCTTGGGAGGGTGCAAGTGTTCAGGAATTTATCCATTTTTTCCAGGTTTACTGGTTTATGTGCATAGAGTTGTTTTTAGTAATCTCTGATGGTAGTTTGTATTTCTGTGGAATCTGTGGTGATATCCCCTTTATTGTTTTTTATTGTGTCTATTTGATTATTCTCTTTTCTTTTTTATTAATCTGGTTAGTGGTCTGTCTGTTTTGTTGATCTTTTCAAAAAACCACCTTCTGGATTTACTGATTTTTTTTTTTTTTTTTTTCTGAAGGGTTTTTTGTGTCTGTCTCCTCAGTTCTGCTCTGATCTTAGTTATCTCTTGTCTTCTGCTAGGTTTTGAGGTTTTTTTTGATCTTGCTCCTCTAGCGCTTTCAATTTTGACGATAGGGTGTTGACTTTAGATCTTTCCTTGCTTCTCATGTGGGCATTTATTGCTATGAATTTTCCTCTAGAGACTGCTTTAAATGTGTCCCAGAGATTCTGGTACGTTGTGTCTTCGTTCTTGTTGGTTTCGACGATCATCTTCATTTCTGCCTTTGTTTCATTGTTTATCCAGTCAACATTCAAGAGCCAGTTGTTTAGTTTCCATGAAGTTGTGAGGTTCTGAGTTAGTTTCTGAAATCTGAGTTCTAATTTGATTGCATTGTGGTCTGAGAGACTGTTTATTGTGATTTCCTTTCTTTTGTATTTGCTAAGGAGTGTTGTACTTCCTATTATCTGGTCAGTTTTTAAGTAGGTGTGATTTGGTGCTGAGAAGAATGTATATTCTGTAGACTTCGAATGGAGACTTCTGTAGATGTCTATTAGGTCTGCTTGGTTCAGATCTGAGTTCAAGTCCAGATATCCTTGTTAATTTTCTGTCTCGTTGATCTGTCTAATATTAATAGTGGAGTGTTAAAGTCTCGGGGTACAAAATCAATGTGCAGAATTCGCAAGCATTCCTATACACCAATAACAGACAAGCAGAGCTAAATCATGAGTGAACTCCCATTCACAACTGCTACAAAGAAAATAAAATACCTAGGAATACAACTGACAAAGGATGTGAAGGACCTCTTCAAGGAGAACTACAGACCACTGCTCAAGGAAATAAGAGAGGACACAGATGGAAAAACACTGCATGCTCATGGTTAGGAAGAATCAATATCATGAAAATGGCCATACTTACCAAAGTAAGTTACAGATTCAATGCTATCCCCATCAAGCTACCATTGACCCACTTTAAACTTAATATGGAACCAAAAGAGAGCCCCCTATCGCTAAGACAATTCTAAGCAAAAAGAATAAAGCTGGAGACATCACATTACCTGACTTCAAACTATAATACAAGGCTACAGTATTCAAAACAGCATGATACTGGTACCAAAACAGAGATACAGACCAATGGAACAGAACAGAGGTCTCAGACATAACACTACACATTTACAACCATCTGATCTTTAACAAACCTGACATAAGCAATGGGGAAAAGATTCCCTATTTAATAAATGGTGTTGGAAAAACTGGCTAGTCATGTGTAGAAAGTTAAAATTGGATCCTTCCTTACACTTTACACTAAATTAACTCTAGATGGATTAAAGACTTAAACATAAGACCTAACACCATAGAATCCCTAGAAGAAAAACCAGGCAAAACCATTCAGGACATAGGCATAGGCAAGGACTACATGACTAAAGCAGCAAAAGCATTGGAAACAAAAGCCAAAACAGACAAATGGGATCTAATTAAACTGCAGAGCTTCTGCAAACTTTTATTTATTTATTGAGATGGAGTCTCACGCTGTTATCCAGGCTAGAGTACAATGGTGCTATATTGGTTCACTGAAATCTCCGATTTCTGGGTTGAAGCGACACTGCTACCTCAGCCTCCCAAGTAGCTGGGATTACAGGTGGCTGCCACCATGCCTGGCTAAGTTTTGTATTTTTAGTAGAGCAGGGGTTTTGCCATGTTAGCCGGGTTGGTATGGCACTCCTAACCTCAGGTAATCCACCTGCCTCAGCCTCCCAGAGTGTTGGGATTATAGGGGTAAGGTCCCGTGCCCAGCCTCAAACATTTTTAAGAGTGTAAAGGTTGCCTGAGATCCAAAAGTCTGAGAATAGCTGGGATAGAGAGCTGTTGACAGAAAGGCCTAGAAATGTTGGTTAGCCTCAGGATAAGCTGACATGCTGAGTAACTACTGTTGACTGAGGAGTTCGTGCTTTTGGCTGTGACCCTGCCTCTTGGTCTGCAGCATTAGAGATGCATCCAACTCAGTTCTCTTTTCTAGGAGTTTCAGTCCCTCTCCTCCTCTTCGGGGATGTTAGTTGCTGAAAGAGCAACAGTAAATTGGAAATGATTCCATTTCTGACCAGCAAAGGTGCACAGAACATACATGTTGAATGTCATTGTTTATTTGGCTGGGAAAGTGTCTCTTGCCTGGCTTTTGTAATGTGCTCTGTTTTCCAGGGCTCCGATAGTTGAGTTTTTTTTTTTGTTTTTTTTTTGTCTGCTGTGTTTCAGCACATTTTAGAAGTGCCAAGGCAGCATTTTTTTTTTTTTCACTTTTTCCACTAAATTTCTTACCCTGAACAAGGAGCTTCAGGAAAGAAGAAACACAGCTGGGAACACAGATGCTCCAAATGATCTCAGTTTGGAGCATGTACCTGCTGTCCACTTCAGAGCCACAGTCTCTGAGGAGGGGATGGCTCTGTTGAGATGTATGAAGATTTGAGGAAGACAAGGATTTTAAAGACAACCCCAGTTTTTCCTGCTACTTTCCCACTGTTCTTACTGAGTCTATTTAAAGTCTCACAATTAAGATGCACATAGGTTTTAAGAATTTTTTAATTTTTATTTTTGAGGTGGAGTTATGCTCTGTGGTCCAGGCTGAAGTACAGTGGTGTAATCTCAGTTTACTGCAACCTCCACCTCCAGGATTCAATCGATTGTCCTGCCTCAGCCTCCCAAGTAGCTGGGATTACAGGTGCTGCCACCATGCCCGTTTTTTTTTCTCATGTATTTTTAGTAGAGACGGGGTTTCACCACGTTGGTGAAGCTGGTCATGAACTCTTGACCTCAAGTGATCCACCTACCTCGGCTTCCCAAAGTGCTGGGATTACAGGTTCAGCCACTGTACCGGGCCTTGTTTTAAGAATTTTAAAATTACAATTGAATACTAAAACTAAAATTGTTCTGTGGTCCTAGAACTCTTAGTAATACTGAAAAGTGAAAGAATGAATTGAAGAAACGGAGATCAAGTTAATCCTATGTACTTGGGGACAGATTTATCTTGATACAACCTGTTTCCTCATGAAGTTTTATCTAGCTATCACATTTTCTTTTTCTCAGTGGTATGACTTAATGCCCTTCCAATCCTATGGACTATAGAGCCTAGAAACCTTGATTTAAGTCCACATTCATCATGTAACAGTGTGCCATTGAGCAAGTCACATTGATCTGACTCTTTTTTGACTTATTTCCTAAATGAACTTGGGATAATACTGACTTCAGAAGGTGACTGTCAACTGCATTAAATATATTGGAAATAATCTTTGTACAATAAAGTATTCATGAGTCACAAAACTTCTAAAATAGTCTTCTTACTGTCCTGTGTCAGTTTTGATTCAGTCACTGCTCTTGATGTAACTCTACCTGGTAAATTTTATTTTGAGTCTTAAGGAGAAAAGATCTCAACTCTTCTGGATCTGCCAGCTTGTGGAGTGGACTCGGACATTGTAAAATTAAGTTTATAATTTTCAGGAGTTCCTTTATGTTGAGCAGTAGAAGGAAACTTTTCCTTTTTTTTTTCCTTGTTTTTTTTTTTTTTTTTTTTTTTTTTTTTTTTTTTTTTTTAGATGGAGTCTTGCTCTGTAGCTGGGCTGGAGTGCAGCGGCACAATCTCGGCTCACTGCAATCTCCGCCTCCTGGGTTCAAGCAGTTCTCCTACCTCAGCCTCCAGAGTAGCTGGGACACAGGTGCGCACCACCATGCACAACTAATTCTTGTATTTTCAGCAGAGACAGGGTTTCACCATGTTAACCTGGATGGTCTCCATTTCCTGGCCTCATGATCCACCTGCCCCGGCCTTCCAAAATGCTGGGATTACAAGCATGAGCCACTGTGCCTGTTAAAAGCTCACTTTCTCGTGTTTCACTGTTTACTGTAATGCTATGTAGAAGGGAAAGGAGACAAGGTTTTGTTTTTGTTTGTTTGATTTGGAGTCTCACTCTTTCACCCAGGCTGGAGTGCAGTGGTACTCTTGGCTCAATGCAGCCTCTGCCTCCCGGGTTCAAGGAATTCTCCTGCCTTAGCCTCCCTGGTGGCTGGGATTACAGGCACGTGCTACCATGCCTGGCTTAATGATACGTAGATACATTTTTTAGTAGGGATGAGGTTTCACTGACTTGGCGAGGCTAGTCTTGAACTCCTGACCTCAAGTGATCTACCCATTTCAGCCTCCCAAAGTCCTGGGATTACAGGCATGAGCCACCATGCCCGGCTGGAGACAAGGTTCTTATTTTGAGAAGTGGCATATATTGTTTGGTCTTTCCCATGTGGCTTCTCTTCCAGACAGCTCTGTACATGATGGCAAGATGGCATCTGTGTCTCATTTATTGCTTTTGTTATTTTGTTCACCTAGGAATATTGGCGTGCATTTTCTGTGTATGCTTTTCCTTCCTATCTGGTAATTAAAAATAAGATATTGCTGGAAATGGTCTGGTAATGCTCCCTCCACGCCATGGTTTTTGTTTTTTTGTTTTTGTTTTTAGATGGAGTCCTGCTCTGTTGCCCAGGCTGTAGTGCAATGGCACGATCTCGACTCACTGCACCTTCTGCCTCCTGGGTTAAAGCGATTCTCCTAACTCGGCCTCCTGAGTAGCTGGCACTACAGATGCACACCACCACGCCCAGCTAATTTTTGTATTTTTAGTAGAGATGGGGTTTCACCATGATCGTCTACCATGTTTTTGATGGATTCTTGTCCCATGATCTCAGGACAGGTGATGTTTTTCACTGAGATTGTGTGAGTCTGTATTACAATATTTGTGTAATACTTACCTGCTTGGATCTAATAATTCCTTTTGAGATGTTTTCTCAAACTCAACAGAAAAGCTGATGTGGTGGGAGGGAGAGCCGCACTTGGCTATCAGCTGTCATAACCCACACCGGGGTCTTTCTGATGGCTCAGGTACTTTAACAACTGAGAGCAGAGAGGCATGTGAGACAGCTCATGGAGATGTCAAGCAAGCTTGCCTGTGCATGTTTCATGGATCGTGCTTCAGATGATGCCTAACTTATAGAAGTGTCGTATTTGTGCATGCCAGCATTTAATCTTTATAAGTGACTTTGAAGGAAAATTTATTTTTCACAACGTAAAGATGCTGTGATGTTCATGTTCCCTGAAAATATATATGTAGAAATCCTAAGTCCCAAGATGGGAGGTGATTAGGTCATGGGGTTGGTGCCCTCATAAATGGGATTAGTGCCTTTATAAAAGAGATCCTAGAGATCCCTTGACCCTTCCACCAGGTAAGGATGCAGGGAGAAGGTGCTCTAAGGTATTTGGCTATGGCAGCCTGAATGGACTAAGGCAAGAAAAGAAATAGATTGTTGCCTTTATGTTTGATTTTAGTAACTGGTCTACCAGGTTCGGAAGAACGGACCTCAGGCAGATGGAGTGTACTTGTAAAGCATTTTTAGTAAAACAGTTGTTCCCTGTAATACAGTGGAAAGAGCTCGTGTTTTGTCAGATTTCCGTGGATTCGAATCCCGGCACTGTCAGCCGATCTTGAGCAGCCTCCGAAACCACTCTGTTTCCTAGACTTCAGAAAGAGCTGAGAAGAACCTGTGTGGGAATACCTACCTAAGCTGTCATAAACGTTGAAAGAGATTCTATGAAAGGAGTATCTAGTTCAGTGTACGTAGGGTGTATTTGACCCTCCACAATAAAGTTATTGCCAGTGCTGAATGGAGGGGCTTGGTTCAGTTATTATATTTTGTGTATTAATAAACCAGTTTGTCAAGGAGAGTGCTCCTCTAAAGCCATAAAAATGAAAGTTTTTTTTTTTAAGAGAATGAAAGAAGCACCTCAAAGACAAATGGCCCCTTTTTTAAGAAAAGGCTTATAAGATGGGCTACTGGTGGAGAATACATTGCCTCCAGCAAAATTTGATTTCGTCCAGCCTGAATTGGGGCTCTCAGAGGAAGTGTCAGGCTGGGGAACTTCCGGCCACTAGAATGATCTGCATATGAAGAAAAATGTGATGAGGAAATGGAAGGAATTAGGAGAGGAGGAAGATGAGAGATGCTCATTTTTCTTACTGATAAGACATCTTTATAAATCAGCTCAGTAGTTCCTTTCCTCCTGGATTTAAAATGTCAATATATTCTGGTAGCAAAAGGGAGATTGAATCATTGTTGGCAGAGGTAGAAGTCTAAAAGGAGGTAAGTCTTCGCTAGTAAAACTAGGCAAAAGAAAAAAATGGATATTTGAACTATCTCAATAGTTTCTGTAATTTTTAAGATTATACTTCAACATTTAAGCAAGGACTGTTTGCACCTAGTTAAAGTTTTCTAATAGTTAAATCTTTCCTACTGAAAATTCCAACTTTTCATTGACGAAAAGCTGTTGGTAAGTTAATAATACATGACATATATATTCCTATATATACTCCTGAATAATGTCTCTCTCCCTCCCTCTGTGTGTGTGTGTGTGTGTGTGTGTGTGTGTGTGTGTGTGTGTGTATATAATAGGTGATAACATACAGATTATCCTAGATCTGTAAGTTAGTGCATGGAGAAACGTTGCCCTGGAGAGTCATCTGGCACTACAAAGACCTTATGTGCATGAGAAATGAATCTTTGCTGTATTTAAGCTACTGATATTTTGAGCCTGTTGGTTACTGTAGCATAATTTAATAAGATGAACATGGGTCTATTCTTGGTCAAGTCAAATTGAAAACACAAATAGTTGATTGCTGATGCAAATTTGCTAGTGAATTGTGTATTTTTAAATAGAACAATATAGTGACACCTCAAGAGATGTTGGGAAATAACCCCCTTGGACAGCTGTGGAAAACAAATAAATTCCAGGATGTCATATGTGCAGGTCTTTCTGCAGGAAACTGACTCAGTTCTCCTGTAGTTCTTAAGAGAAACCGTAGAATATGCTTGGATGTAGCATCCTGAGATGAGGAGGAGCTGGGTGGAACAGCTTCGGCTTCATTCTGTCCCCTGAAACAGGATATCCTTTAGTGATTTAGCCCAGTGTGCTTGGTGTCCCCTGGATACAAAGCCCAGGGTGATCTGCTTTCTGTGGTCCTTTAGCTGCAGTATAAGTAAGGCACAGGCAGATGAAATTCCATCTGTCCTGGGAAGCTTTCTTCAGCCTTGGGGGACCAGCTTTCCCTGAATCCTAGACTTCTGCTATCCCTTGTTGCTCTTATCTATGTGTAATAACCCTAATTTGGGGGAAGGGGAGAGAGTGAGAGTGAGTGAGAGTGAGTGTGTGTGTGTGTGTGTGTGTGTGTGTGTGTGTGTGTGTGGTCTTATCAAGGCTGGGCCAAGTGGTAAAAGTGCAGCCCAAGATGCAGTGGGCTGAAACAATTGTCCGCGCACAGTAAACCTACTTCACACATTCTAGAGGCAAAATTCCATCTTTTGCTCTTTTCTCTCAGATGTCTCAAATATGAAAGGGAAAGTTAAGTTTAAAATTTGGAGATGCTTCAGCCATTCTTTTAGGTTATTGGCAAAGTATTCGAAGTGAAACACATGATGATAATTGTTGATGGATTGTGCCTGATGTTAACTTTGAATAAGAAAATCAAAGGAGCACTGACTCTTAGTCCAGGAAGAGGCTTTATACGTATTTACTTAATCCATGGATTTTTTTCCTATCTAAAGGGTCATCCACCCTTGGATGCCATCACTGGAGAGGGCACCATTTTGAAGACAGCTCTGTTTGAAGGGAGGGGCACATTAAACACACTTTTCCTTGGATTGTCTCACTTCATTCAGTCATCTGGTAGTTTTGGCTCCATAGCCCTTTAACTTAACCGGTGTCATTCTTTTAAGTTTTCTACTTTTATGCTCCTTTTACATTGAACAGTATCTGATCATGGTAGGCTTGGCTTCATTTGGCTGCTGATGCTTTGCTCAAGGTATTCTGCTTCCTGGAATACGAAAACTTCCCTTGAGAATATTGTAGTTACACTCATTCATGCTTTTGATGTGCTCATTTCCATGTTAGGAAGTAGATAGACTTTTGAAGTCTGGATGATGCAAAACTACACAGAAGAATGAAAGATAGGGATATTGGAGAGAACTTTTGCTTTAATTGCTTGTCTGGAATCAGTGGTAATTGTAGCAGCATAGCTAGAGTGAGGCTAAAGTTTTGTCTTTACAGCATTGTGGAGACAGACACAGAATCTTGAGTACCAGTTGGGCACAGCAAGCAAAGGGGAAATGATCTTTGTGTAGGGTCAGGGTTTCTATACAATATACACATTTATATTGTACTCCATGAAAAATGCATTAGTTGCATTAAATAGTTATGAGATGGTTCTGTGAATAAAAAAACAGAAGTTTCTGTGACAAAACATGAACGTGTTACATGATACTACTTAGGTTTACTGGTTATTCATCAGCTTGTGAAACAGTGTCATTAGTCTTCACATCAAGAATGAGTTGGGGTGCTTCATTCATTAGTAGGCTTTTGTTACTGCTAGATTGCTTTCCTGTAAAATTGTTAAGTGCCACCTTGAATCTCAGTAAAAATAAATTTTAAATTCCTAAATTAATGTCAATTCTCCTAGGTAAATCACAAATGCAGACATTCCAGTGAATTTCTATTCCTGTGCTTAATAATCGAAGTTGGAAACACTAGTTCTTTTAATGATTTTCTTTTGCTAAATCTGAGATTGCTTATTAGTGACTCAAATATGATTGTTGCTCCCTTTATTCTTTTCTTATTGAGCTATCAAAGAGTTTTGCCAAAGGCTTCATTTCCCTTGCTACTCTTTTTTTTTTTCCTCCTGAAGTATGGTGTAATTCAACTGGGTCCAGCGCTTTGTCAAATTGAATAGTTTTAATTGCCTTATTTGCAATGGAAAAATCTTTTAATATTTTGCTTTGCCCCTCAAGAAATTATATTTCCAGCCATGTGACATTTTTCTCTCCTTCATTTATGAAAATCAAGATGAGGCCACATGCTTAGACCTCTAGTTATAGAAGTTACCATTTTTCCGTTTCTTTCTCTTCCCTGTCTTTCATTCCCATATACTTTCTCTTTACCTTTTCATCTTTCTTTAAATAAAATTGGTCAGTGAGCCCTATTTCAATTGTGTTCTTTCTGTCTCTCATTGTGTTTTTTGAAGGGGATGGAGATTTCACCCAGCAGTGCCACTTTGTTTTCTCTCCTGCCAGATCACCTTCATGATAATTCTGAAGTCAGTGTCTTTCTGCACTGAGAAAAGGAGTGAGTGGTCAAGTCACTGTCCAGTAATTTCTTTTTGGGACCTCAGAAGCCTTCATTAAACCAATTGCATTTCACTCTCTTCTGCTCACTTGCTAAAGTCTGATTGGTTTCAGATAAAATTGGCCTTTTAGAATATGCTTTAAAGTCCTGGTGCCCATCTTTTATTTTCACATAAATCATTAATTTTTTTCTATTAAAAACCTTACATTGAACATAACTGAATGGAAAACAGTTTTCATCATAGCTATGCCCAAAATGTGCCCTTTTATCCTTAAAATTGTACATTTGTTCAAAAGAATCTCTTTAAAATTTTAAAAATGGGCTTATACATATTCAAACCCTACATTATGAACACTATCTATTAATAGCACCAAAATTTCAGTGTCATAAAAGTGTATCTGTCCTTTTTCTTGGCTTGATCAGAGCTTTATGACTTATTTCTTGTTTTAAAATTCGATAAAAGTCTTAATTTTCACGTGCCTTCCTTTAAACATGTTCTTTCTCTAAGTACCCACTCATCCTTCCTCAACTGTAATCTTCCCTGTTTGGACCTAATTCACACACAGATTTCAATGATAAATACTTGTCACACAGATGATATTCCCACCTGTTTAAGTGCTTCTCTTAGACTTTTGGATGTGGCTGTTTTAAACTTACATTTAATATTTTAAACAGAACAAAATGAAACCATGACGTATTTTGGTTTCCCAGGCCTACTGTAACAAATGACTACAGATATGATGGCTTAAACCACAGAAGTTAATTGTTCCACAGTTCTGGAGGCCAAAAGTTCAAACTCAAGATGCTTCTACTCCTTCTGAGTGTTCCTTGTCTTATCATAGTGTAATGCTACTCTCTGGCTCTGTCTGCTTAGGACCTTTTCTCTTTCATCTCTGTGACCCAAATCTCTCTGCCTTTCTCTTAAAAGGACAACTATCCATTGGATTTAGGGTCCACCCAAAATCAAGGATGATCACATTTTGAGATTCATAAGTTGATGACATTTACAAAGACCCTTTTTTCCAAATAAGGTCACATACACAGGCTCTAGGGGTGAGGATGTGGACGTATCTTTCTGAAGTGATGCAATCCCCTGCACTCCAACATGACAACACACTGTCCCTTCTACTTTCAACTATTCCCATTTGATTTTCAGTGTATTAGTTGGAAGTCTTAAAGTTTAGAATATTAGTATCCTGTAGAACAGCAGATTATACATAAGATTATATATGGGGATAACATACATATACACACATACATATGGAAATGACATAAATATATGATCTCTTACAGTTTCTAACAGTATTTTACACATTGGTGAGAATGGGCAGCTGGCACTCTTACGAAGTTAAAGAGGTCTTGTTTTATAAACGACAAAAGGTCTAATTACTCCAATCAAATATAAAAATTAAACATTTCATTAACTTTTAAATTCCTATAAATTACTTTCAAATTATCTATTTTCTTTCAATGTTGACAGCAATTTTAAAAAGTAGAATATTAATTTTTTAAAGGGAGTCTCGCTCTGTCACCCAGGCTGGAGTACAGTGGCGGGATATTGGCTCATTGCACCCTCTGCCCCTTGAGTTCAATTGGTTATCCTGCCTCAGTCTCCCAAGCAGCTGGGATCTCAGGTGCATGTCACCACGCCCAGCTAATTTTTATATTTTTAATAGATACAGGATTTCACCATAGTGACCAGGCTGGTCTTGAACTCCTGACTCCAAGTGATCTACCCACCTCAGCCTCCCAAACTGCTGGGATTACAGGCATAAGCAACTGTGTATGGCCATTATTTTTTATTTTAAAGAGGAGGAAACGGAAACTCTAAGAAGTTAGGTTCCTTAATATCTTATGGCTATTAGTGATGAAAGCAGAGCCTACCCCCAGGTATTTGATGGTGAGTTCTGTGCTCCCTTCACTGTACAATATTACTGTCTTATTCACATCAAATGAAATATACAAATCATCTATAAAATAGCAACATGTAGGTTTATCGTCTTCGGAGTCAGTCACTATGTGATTAGTGAAATTGCATCTATATTATTTAATCTTTGTTGAACAAAGTTATTTAATATTTGTTTTACCAAATTTAAAAAGATGGTCAATCTTAGGCCTTTGCTTCAATTTTTTTTCCAAAATAGCCTAGTCATTTTTTATTTTTAAAAACTTTTATTTTTTTAGAGTTAGGATCTTGCTATGTTGCTTAGCCTGGAGTGCATTTGTTATTCACAGGCACAATCATAGCACAGTAGAGCTGAAACTCTTGGCTTCAATCAGCTCTCCTCCCTTAACTTCCCAAGTTGCCGGCTCTACAGGCCCACAACACAAGCCAGGCTGTACATCAGAGTTTTAATTGATGTAGATCAGTTTAATCTAGATCAAGCATTGTAAACCAGAAAGTAAATGTTTGCGAGTATGCAGTACATACAATCTCATTGCCGTTACTCCACCCTACCATTGTAGTCCAGGAGGCAAACAAAAAAGAATGAGTGTGACTGAGTTGCAATAAAATTTTGTTTATAAAATCATGTGTTGGACCAGATAGGACTCATGGATCATAGTGTGTTTTCTCTTGACCTACATCAGTGGTCGCTAAGTGGGTGTGTAGACCCTGGAAGTTAAAAACATTCTATTGGCATACGAGAAGAAAACATAACTTCTACTGGTATTCGGTTTTATAAAAAAATAAGAACATAAGTTTTGTTAATGAATGTAATTTATAAATACGTCAAAAGTGAGGAAGTGTGTGCCTATATTTTACTGGTCAGGTTTGGAGATGATGCTCTGTAGAAGTAGCTGGGAAATAAAATGGCTCACAGGTTTATCCTAGCAAAAACTAGCATAAATCGTTAGAGGTAAATTTTACTCTGTAGAACATTTATTATTAAAATCTTGTTGTAACTAACTGGTTACCCAGTTAAATTTGTCATAGTTTGATGCCTGTTCTGTGTTGAAACTTTCAAGGCATATTTTGCCACAAAAATGTTACAGGATATGTAGATGAATTATTTGTCACAATTAAAAAACTTACTGCCTTATATTCCTGGCATAAAATATTTTCTGGAATAATTTTTACACTCTTACTTAAATGCTTCCAGCAGACGTTTGTTTTTGGTACTCACAGGGAGGTAGGATAATCTATTATAATGTTAATCTGTTTTTTTCCCCCTATATTTTCCCTTCTCTTTCCTAGCTTATTTTAAAATGATATCCATACTTTGTAATTTCTTGCTGCTATGATTTTAGCCAAAAATAATTAGGCAGAAATATGAGAACATTGAGAAGCAGCACAGGATTAAAGAATATCTGAGCTTTTATAAATGTCTTTGGCTATTCCACCTGTAGTATAATACTTCCTCCGCGCTGCTGTGAAAAGGTACCACAGACTGGGTAGTTCCAAACAACGGAAATGTATTGTCTCACAACTCAGGAGGCTGGTGTCGGCAGGGCCATGCTTCCTTCAGTCCTGTGGGGTAGAATCCATCTTTGCCTCTGCTAGCTTCTGATGACGATTGTCAACACTGAGCATTCCTTAACTTGAGCGACATCACTCTAATCTCTGCGTCGGGTGTCACATGGCTTCTTCCTATATGTCTTTGTCTTTACGTGGTCTTCTCCTTTTTTTTTTTTTTTTTTTTTTGAGACGGAGTTTCGCTCTTGTTACCCAGGCTGGAATGCAATGGCGCGATCTCGGTCTTTTTTCTGGAGCTTCTATTTGGATTGATAGAAATTTTTTTCAGCACTGCATTACTGTCTGATTTCTTCTGCCTGAAAATGCTTCTACCCTTCTATTTCTGCAGATGCTTTTTTCCCCCCTCTACTCAACCATTTTCATTCCTATCTTCATCTCAGCATCTGTTGACATCATAGCTTCCTGGAGAACCCAAGCTGTGAGATTAGACTAGGAAGGAACAGGGTTGTAGATGGGTGATGCTATGACAACTGGGACATTTGAGTGTCCTGTGGGTGACCAGCATGGACTGATGGCGGTAATCAAGATAGCTTCTAAATGACCTGTTATTATACAAGAGCCAGGGAGTTTAGAAAATGGGGAAGATTACAGGAGGGAAAAATTATGGTTGCATTTCCTAGAGCTGAATAAAAAGGTGCTTAGAATTAGAATTTTCTTCCTTGAATGAAAGCAAAAGATATGATCTAGGTCAACAAAGGAACATATATGGAGATGTTTATTATAGGTAGAGAACTGGGATAATCAGAGTTTTCCTTACTGGAACTCTCGATTGTTTTTCCATTTTTATTATTTTTTTTGACACAGGGTCTCATTCTGTCATCCAGACTGGAGTAGAGTAGCACGGTCAAAGTTCACTACAGCCTCCATCTCCCATGCTCAAGTGATCCCCTTAACTTCTGTTTCCCTAGTAGCTGGGAATACAGGCATGTAGCAACCATACCTGGCTGTTTTTATTTTTTATAGAGATGGGGTCCCACTATATTGCCCAGGTCAGTTTTGAAATCCTGAGCTGAAGGTATCCTCCTGCTTTGGCCTCCCAAAGTGCTGGGATTACAGGTAGAAGCCACTGTGCCCAGCCTCTTAATTTCCATGAAATTAATCACAATATTTATTTTCTTGCCTTTATAGGAATTTGTAGTGTTTCGGAGTTGGGGCTGGTAATCATGTAACATGTGATTAATCCACTATTTTGGCCTGAAATCTCCCAAAACTGTCTGAAATAAGATTATATAACTTGGGGTTTAAAGCCTTTCAGTGGACCCTTCCTGCTTCCAGGCTAAAGTTCAGACCACTTCCAAAACAGGAGAGGCTAGGTAACTAGTGCGTCAGCCTCTGATCACCTTCCCCTCATTCCTGCCATGTTTAGCTGCTTACATCTCTGAAAGATTCCGTGGTCTCTCAAATCACACAAATCATGCTATGTTGGTTTCCAAGTATGAAAGTGGCTTCAGGTACTCCATTTTTCCTGATTTAAAAGTCAATATACTACTTGCATTGACGGACCGTTTGCTTATAGTAATAAAGGTAATCCACCATTGTAAAAATGTTATAAGCAGCTTATTAAAAGAAAGGCAAAGAATCAGTAAAGCAGTGGATAACTGAATAGTTGTAAAAGCTTTAGGTTAAAGCTCATTGGAGAAACCAACATAATTTTTTTTTTTTTGAGATGGAGTTTCGCTCTTGTTACCCAGGCTGGAATGCAATGGCGCGATCTCGGCTCACCGCAACCTCCGCCTCCTGGGTTCAGGCAATTCTCCTGCCTCAGCCTCCCGAGTAGCTGGGATTACAGGCACGCGCCACCATGCCCAGCTAATTTTTTGTATTTTTAGTAGAGACGGGGTTTTACCATGTTGACCAGGATGGTCTCGATCTCTTGACCTCGTGATCCACCCGTCTCGGCCTCCCAAAGTGCTGGGATTACAGGCTTGAGCCACCGCACCCGGCCCCAAAATAATGGTTATAATGAATTCAGACATTCAGCGTATTTGGAGAGTTCCTTAAAATTACATATACCGGTTGACCTAGTTATTTATTACTATGTAGTAAACTGCTGCAAATCTTAGCCTTCCTAATATGGCGGTCGCAGGGGAGTGTGACTTCTACGTGTCTCCCAGCTCCCAGACACCCTGTTTCTAGAGTCCAAGTCAGAAACTTCCGGGTCTTTCATGACTCAACTCTAAAAGTAATGCACAGTCACCTCTCCCATACTCCACTGATCACATCATCCCAGTCCCAACTCAGGATGCGCAGGACTCAAAAGCATGAATTGCCAGAATTACTGAGTTTTGGGAGAGTTCGTTAATCTGACCCCATTCCTAGAAGAGATAGCAAATAATGTGAAGAATCCATTAAGTGAATGGCAAGTATAAGACTATCTTAAAACATCTCACATTTTTTTTTTTTTGTTTTTGTTTTTGAGACGGAGTTTTGCTCTTGTTACCCAGGCTGGAGTGCAATGGCGTGATCTTGGCTCACCACAACCTCCGCCTCCTGGGTTCAGGCAATTCTCCTGCCTCAGCCTCCAGAGTAGCTGGGATTACAGGCACGTGCCACCGTGCCCAGCTAATTTTTTGTATCTTTAGTAGAGACGGGGTTTCACCATTTTGACCAGTATGGTCTCGATCTCTTGACCTCGTGATCCACCCACCTCGGCCTCCCAAACTGCTGGGATTACAGGCTTGAGCCACCGCGCCCGGCCCCTCACATTGTTTTTTGATCTACTTTCCCTGCAATTGGGCCAACTTCCAAATTTCTAGAAAAATTTGGCTAGCTGCTGTGAATTGAGAGGCCACAAGACAGAACAGTGCCGTGCCCCAAAATAATAAGTTGGCAACGTAGCTCTAAAATTGTTTTTCTTTATGTACCGTAGATTTTTTTTTAATGAAGTGCAGATTTTCTTTTAGGTGTTCATACTTTATCAGCTCCTTTTCAGTGCAGTAATACAATAACTCTTAACTTGATCTTTGGATGCAATATAAGAAATTCTGGGAAGTGTAAATTTTTTTGTTTTTATTATAGCAACCTAGACATTTTTGGCCACAGTATGCATAAATTTGAGGTATAGATGAATGAGACTTGTGAATTGGGTCTAGAAAGCTAATTATGATTATAGAGATTTTATGAGATGACAAAAGCAGAAACATGTATAGGAGAATCTTGGAGATAATGGAGGCAAATGAGCAAAATGGTCTTGTGCCTTAGAAGACATCAATTTTAGATGGTAAGTAGATGAGGCATAAAAGGTGATGGAAATTAATGGGAGCTTTCTGTTGCTCCAATACCGTATGCATCACAGTTACCCATATTCTGGGCACCGTGGAATAGCACTTTGAAACATCATATTCTCTGTGAGTACTTTCTTAGTCGCATATAATTTTTTTTGCTAACTGGAATTCTGATGAGAACAAAATTTCTACATTTTGTAACACAAGTTTCTTTTCAGACTAAGGAAAGAGGAAATTCTGAAAACCTTTTCATAAGCAACAAAGGAAAATGAACATTAACACTGTACTAACTTTTAATATAGTTGGTATCTTTAACCTTTTTAGTGACCTTCTCTTATTTTTAATCTTAATAAATTAGTAATGTTTATAAAATTTTTCTTCATTGGCCCATGGTCATAAAACCACAACTTTTTAAAAATGTTATAAATTTCTTAACTTTGAGTTATGCTGTTGTGATGATTTTCACTTGGTCTCATGTCCTGAGGTTCCTGAGGACCAACTTGAGTGTTGGGTGCAAGAAAAAAACAAAAGGCACAGAATGGGTAGCTGAATGGAAAGGGATGAATGAGAAGACAAACATCAGAAGGAAATGAAGGAGCAATGTAAGGAAGGAGAGAGGGGTGTACAAGTTAGTCTTTATAATTTCTACTATGCAATTTACTTACACACTGCTTGCTGGTTTTTTTGTATAAAAGTTGAGAATGAGAGGTGAACCTCATTTAAATTAGAAGGTGGCAGGTAATTATAGATGACTCTTTTCTTCCCAAAGATTACAATCCATTGTGGCTAGGACATCCGTTGACACTGTGAAAGACTGAATCCAGCTGAGAACAAAGATGACATTGATCTTTTTTTCACCTTTCAAACTAAGTACTTGAAATATATTTGAAATACAATAGTTTGAAAGTCAAGGCATCAATGTATTTACCTTAAAAGATCCAGGCTTTGTAGAGAAAAGAATAGTTGTTTAGGTTCCAAGAAGTTGAGGCTAGATCAGAGTTAATATTTTATAAAAGTTAAGCCAAGAAAAAAGAAGATGCGAGAAAGAGCAGTTTTCTTCCAAGAAGAGAGGAGAGAGAAGCCCATTTTATTATTACTACTGTTTTGAGACAGTCTCACTCTGTCGCCCAAGCTGGCGTGTAGTGGTGTGATACCGGCTCACTGCAACCTCTGCCTCCTGGGTTCAAGTGATTATCCTGCCTCAGCCTCCCAAGTAGTTGGGATTATAGGCATGTGTACCATGTCCAGTTAATTAATGTATTTTTAGTAGAGATGGGGTTTCACCATGTTGGCCCGGATGGTCTCCAACTGCTAACCTCAAGTGATCCACCTTTCTTGACCTCCCAAAGCGCTGGGATTACACGGATGAGTGAACCATTGCACCTGGCCAAGACAAGCCCAGTTTAAGCCAGGAAAGGAACCTGGAGAAAGAGAAAGGAGAGCAAGAATGTTGAGATCTGTCCTTGTAGACAAAATGTCAGGGTTGGATAGAGAAATACAGAAGAAATAAAAGGACAGAAGATCTGTATACTCTTTATACCTGCAATTTTTATACCTGCAGCTTCCAATACTGACTTGGAGTCTGGTATGGAGTTCAGACCAAAGGACTGAACAAATACAGCTCTTTTACCCCAACCTAAGCATAGAAGGAGAACATTCAGAATTTTTTGTAGCATAAATGCTAACAGATCAGACTGGGAGACCACAAGAGTCCTGGGTTTAGGACAAGAAGTGGACCTCAAATGTTTGGTAGTAAGACCCTCGAGTTGGGGTCAAACACTTCATTGGAACGACTTACATCAGCAATACACTAAACAGATTCTACTGAGGTCTCAGATGGACTTGGACTACGAATTACTTCCTTGTATCCATGGCATGAAGGAAGTTTTTTCCTTTATTCCATGTCAGTCCAGGTGGAGAGGAAGGAGAAGATGCTTGAGATTAGAGAAAACCCTCGTTAAGATGATTATATTTTGAGTTGACTGAGTTTAAATCCTTAACCAACTGAATAATTTCCCAAAAGATGACTTTCAACTGAACAATACTTCATTACCTTGAATTGGCAAGATTAAGTACTTTCAGCTACTTAGAGGGAAAAGAGGCTTGTGAGCAAGTTGAGTTCAATACAGAGTAACATTTTTACACAACTGAGTTGTAAAAAATACATGGTAGTGCAGCTACATAGTTATCTCTTTTTCATTACTTTTTTTTTGAGACAGTCTCCCTCTATCGCCAGGCTGGAGTGCAGTGGCGCAATCCTGGGTCACTGCAACTTCCGTTTTCTGGTTTCAAGCAATTCTCCTGCCTCAGCCTCCCGAGTAGCTGGGACTACAGGCACGCACCACCACGCCCGGCTATTTTTTTGTACTTTTTAGTAGAGACGGGGTTTCACCATGTTGGCAAGGATGGTCTCCATCTCTTGACCTTGTGATCCACCTGCCTCGGCCTCCCAAAGTGCTGGGATTACAGGTTTCATTACTTTTCAAATTTTGCATTGTATTTTAACTCTCCCTAACTCTCTCTATGTAACTATGGCTAACATAATTCTTACATTTACACCAAACTGAGAAAGTTGTTGATACGGTTTGGCTGTGTCCCCACCCAAATTCCATCTTGAATTGTTGGTCCCTTAATGCCCACATGGTGTGGGAGGAACTCATTGGGAGGTCATGGATTCATGGAATTAGGTTTTTCCCATTCTGTTCTCGTAATAGTAAGTCTCATGAGACCTGATGGTTTTTTAAAGGGCAGTTCCCCTGCACTTCTCTTGCTTGCTGCCATTAAGATGTGCCTTTGCTCCTCCTTCACCTTCTGCCATGACTGTGAGGCCTCTCCAGCCACATGGAACTGGGAATCCATTAAACCCCTTTTTCCTGATAAATTACCCTGTCTTAGGTATTTCTTCATGGTAGTGTGAAAATGGACTGATACAATTGAAGGAATGGACAGGATCTTGAAGGAAAATGCTGCTAACCTCCCTGACGTTTATGCACATATAGAGTACGTGTATGTAAAAAGCTTATTTTACTTACGAGGAAAGCAGTATGGTACTAAATGTGGTGAAAAAGATAATTAGAAGAAAAGTGGTTAGTGAGTCCCTCGGGAAAGTTACACTGAGATGAGATTCCTAATGTAGAATTCTAGAGGGTAGTAACACCTTAATATTGGGGGTTATGTTTTCTGTTGTACAGAAATAATTTGCTTTTTATACTAGATAAAAATCTATAACTTAACACGGAACGTTAGGGAATCTTGGCCCTAATAAATAATAAATGGCAAGTCAAACACTAGTACGTTTCCTGACACAGTGAAATAATCCATGAATGGATCTATCAGTTCATGTTCCAGTGTGACACTGAAAGAACATGGAGTCCTCATTTTGCCTTATGTTCAAGGTTTGGACAGTTTTCAAAACACATGCTTTATTATGATCTTCAAACCTAGGGACTTACTTGTTTCCTTACTGGGCTCTACTGTCTCATTACTGGGCTTATCTCATTTTGCTGGAGCAAAAAGTTGTAAAAAACATACAAAATCTATTGAGGAAAAAATGAAAAATAGGAAATCAAAGGAAAAAGATGGAAGAAACCAAGTCTAAGTGAAAACTACTTTTTGGTATTGCAAGTAGCCAATTTCAGAGCTGAGTCTTTTAAAAACTATAGTCCTTCCTCATGGATACTGCATTTAAAAGATGCTATTGAATTCTGTGCTGCTTTGTTTTTTTGTGAGTTAGTTACGGCTTTATACTTTAGAAGAATTAAATTGCAGATCCGGAGGCAGGAAAGTACCTAAATTGTTAAAGGTCATTAACCTGGTCCTATTAATGCTGCTCTTGGCTTACAGAGCCATGTATCTCAGTAGTTTTCAAACTTGACACATTAGAGTCACCACGAAGCTTCTAAAAGTTTGACCCCATACCAATTAAGTTAAAATCTGTTTTCAGGTGGGATCTAAGCATTGTTTTCTGTTTGTAAAACTATTCAGATAATTTTGGTGGTTTTCCAGGTTTAAGAACCATTAGCAAATCTTAAATTTTCTTGTGCTTCTGCTTGTTTTTTCTCCTATAGCTATGGGGGGCGGGAGAGAGAGAGAGACAGACAGACAGACAGACACACACACACACACACACACACACACACACACACACACACGGGAGTGTTCGAAAAAACTTTCTTTGAATGGTGTTTCTTTATCCTCTCTTCCATTTCTTTTTCCATATTACCAGCTCTTCACTGTGGCAACCAGGGTGTTTTAGGGCAGAATTACAGACCAGTGCATGGGAAAGATACCTCTGCCTTTGCTTAGGAAACTAGGACTCTCAGAAGACATCGATCAGTTCTGCATTAAAGCAAACATTTAGGATAGTGCTAGCCATTTCCTAAAAATCTTTGTTGTCATATTACACGTGAAATGACATTCATGTGCCCAACTTTTGAGTTTACCCATATGTTGCCTTCCCAGTCAATCTGTACACTAGAACCTAGTTTTGAGACATCATTAATGGATAATTTTATATCTGTTTTTTAAAAGAAATTCAAAATTATACTTTAGTAATAGATCACATGTAACTTAGAAATGACTTGAGCCATCACAATCTTTTGAGAAAGTTAAGCTACAGAAACATAGATGGAACTCAAACTTTTGGGAGTTCAGGGCTCTCTTCAAGACCTACTATAATACTGTTCACTGAAGTTGGTTCTGGCTTTCAAGAAAACCTCTTCTCCCACCTTGCTCTAATCCCACATCAACATAGAAAAATCTCTAAAACAAACCCAAATTTTCATTCTTCGTAAGAGTTGAACAGTCATTTACAACTCAAATGATACCTCATCTCTCCAACAGTTAGATACATTTAATATATCAGTATGATGGAATTTTGTGCCATCATTAAATCAAAACTTATAAAAGCAATGCAAGAATGTAGAATAATATCTGACAATAAATAAGGGGGGAAGCACCCATAAAAATAGCCTGTACTACTATTTAACGTTTGTGTGCCTTTGAATAATAATTAGGAGAAAACTTACGGAAGTGAAAATTCAGATTTTAAAATCTTGTAACAAAGCAGTATTTAAAATGTATCTGCCACACCTGCCCCATGCATATATTCTGGAAATTTCTTGCTTCTAGGGCCCTAGAATTTTTGCTTACTGTCAATTTTTAGGTCTGGCTTTGTTTAGAGATAACTGTTTTCTTTCTTCTTGGGTATTAATTAAGATCTGAAAACTTCACATGTTTGTCTTGTGTTTATTTCCAATTTATAATTCTAGAAATGGCTAGAAAACTGGGTATCTTTGCCTTTGCTTTGAACTATTATGTAGCATTATGTGCTTTCCATGTCATATGTCTGACAACTACGCTGTCAGTGAAATGATCCATTTACTATGCTAAACTTTTAAGAGAAAGTGGTCAAAATTTCCATGTTTTGTTTGTTCTCCTTTTGTTGGATAAGCCCATTAATGTAGTAGGCCTCAAAACAGCCAGTTAAAGGAAGGGTTTAGCACTCTCCTAGCAGTAACCGTATCAACAACAGCAAAAAGTCAGCATTTTGCGCAGCCGAGAGATTAAAGAAGAAAAAAAACCTGACTGTGACTTACCTCAGTAACTAGTGATATTAATAACGATAGTCCTTTTGCTTCGGATCTAGTATTAAACTTTTCTTAGAAGTTCGTTGGAATGGGTCCATTTCATTGCATCTTCAGTCGTGGCTTTTAACTTTGGCCAAGTCTACAATTTGTCTACATTTTGTCTTTGTTAATGTGATCACCTCGGCACCATCAGACAGCTTCTGCTCCATTCTGTAGCGTCCCAAACTCAGTTTCTGTGGTGAAGTTCAAAAGTGTGTCCAGTACCCCACCTTTCTAAGTCTGGTTTTGTTAGTAGGTAAGAATGTCATCATTCTCAGATGCAGTACTGGATAGAGATATCAATTATATTTGAACATGTTAGGAACCTACAGGAGTAGGTAGCTAAGAGATACGTGGAGCAGAGATGACTATTGGCTTTTTCCATGTGAGAGATAACTCAGTGTGCTTATTTCTGTGTAGGAGTTCTTAATATAGCTATCTGTGTTTGTTTCTAAGGTAAGAACATTCTCTTTCCATAAGTTCCTGGCCTCCTGAGAAATGTGCTATTTTATCTTGGTTTTGAGTTGCTTTGGTTTTATTCTTGAGGCTTCAGAAGAGTCTCGCCCTAAATTGACTCTATCAATTGTCTTCCTTCCTCTTTAGGTGCAGAATCCAAGGGTTTTTTTTTTCTTTGCTTGTCCCAAATCTGAGTCAATAAATGCCTTTGTCCACTCAGGCTGCTAAAACAGAATGCCATAGGCTGAATGGCTTATAAATAACAGAAATTTATTTTTTACAGTTCAGAGGGCTGGGAAATCCAAGATCAAGGCACCAGCCATTTCATCGTCCAGTGACGGCCCACTTCTTGGTTCATAGATAGCTGTTTGGTATCAAGTACAAGGGAGCAGCCCAGCATCTTTTTTTTTGTTTGTTTAAATGGCACTAAGCTCTGCCCTCATGGGCTAAGCACCTCCCTTCTAATACCATGACATTGGGAGTTAGTGATAAAGGCATTAAAAAGACATTACTTAGGCAGACAGTTGAGGGTACAGAAGTCCTCAGTAAGGTTTTCCTTTTAATAAAAAGTGGCGCCCACATATTTTTCTTTTCTAACAAAGAGCAGCCTTTATTTCCTTGAGGTTACTTTGTTTCGTTTGATTTTGTCTTTTGTCTTCTATGTTGGAGATTGTCTTTGAATATGTGCTCCTCCTTGGTAGTTTTTAAGTGTTTCAAAGACTGACATGTACCTTAGTAAACATCAGAAAATAAACTTCCTGTATCTTTATATGTATTGAAGTTAATTACACAGATATGTTAAAAATAAACTATTTTCATAATGTATAGGCAATATACTATACAATGTTTTATAATGTTATACATAACATGTTATCTATCATATGTAATTATTATAAGTGTAGATAGATAAGTTTTCTATTTTTGCATGACAAATGATCATGAAGTTAGTGGTTTTAAATAACTTCCATTAACTAGCTCACACATCTATAGGTCAAATGTTTAAGCAGGCTTAACTGGGTCCTCTGCTAAGGGTGTCACAAAACTCAAATTACGGTGTTGGTCAGTCTCTTATCTGGAGACTCTGGGGAAGAGTGCTTCCAAGTTTACTCAGGTTGTTGGAAAATCCAGTTCCGGGGTTCCTGGTCCTCACTATCTGCAGTGCCAGCAGTGGCACATCAACTCCAACGTAGGCTTTGAATCCTTCCCTCCCTCCCGCCACCCCTCCCTCCACCAGCTGAAGAAACTTTCTGCTTTTAAATGGCTTATGTGGTTTTCTTCTGAGTACCTGCATATTTCCTTTTTGCCATACAATGTAACAACTAGGGATTGATACCTCATCATATTCACAGGTGCCATCCACACTCAAAGGAGGTCATTGTTCCAATTCTGCCTACTACATTTGCCAAGGTAGTTGAAACACAGTCAGCCATGCTGTTTCAGGGGAAGAGGACCGCAGGGAGTAAAAATTCCTTAATCAGACTCTTAATTAACCTTCTCCTTAGTCCTTCCTTTGGAGATCACTTGCAGTGGTGGCTGGTGTCATTAATTTCTGACTACTTCCTGAGTTCTGCTCTCTGAATTTTTTAGCCAATTACAGTGCACATTTCTTTGCTCGGCGCAGTCATCTGTGTGCTTTCGATCTTCTGGAGATGTGTTGACATCTCTTGCCTTCAGTTGATCTCCTCTATTTTACTGTTCTGTGTTTCTTCGTGCTATGGTTTGAGTGGATATATCCCTCTAAACTTCATATGTTGGAGCTTAACCTCCAAAGTGATAGTATCAAGAGGTGTGGCCCTTGGGAAAGGATGAGGCTATGAGAGTTGTGCTCTGATAAATAAAATGAGTGTCATTAAAGGGCTTGGATGGCGTAGTTTGCCCCTTCTTTCCATTCCTTCCACCACGTGGAGAGCAAGCACCCCCTTGGATGGAGAAAGTAAGCCTGCCCCAGAGATGGAATCTGCTGGTGCCTTTACCTTGGGCTTCGTGACTTCCAGAATAGTAGGAGGTAAAATGCCACTGTTGATGAATTACCTGGTTTGGTATGTGTTGCAGCAGCGCGAATGGGCTGAAATACTACCAGTTTATTGTTTCACCGTCCTTGAACTTTACTGCTGTCTATATGATACCTTTTTTTATAGATCAGCATTTTTCTGTTAAAAAATTACATTTGATGGCACCACAAAACAATTGAATTAGGTAAAAACTGACATTGAAGTCAGAGATCCAAGGTTTGATTCCTTTCATAACGTTGTGACTCATCTCACCAGCTCGTGAGTTTTCCTTTGAGAAGATAGCTTTCTTTACGACATTAAAATGTGTTAACCAGAAAATGAGATATTAAAAATTACCTCAATAATTTAATAAATGACATACCAAGAAGATTCATGTTTGATGACATCCGAAAGTTTTGGCTTTATTTTTGTGTGGTCGGTGTTCTGTCAGTATTTTTTAAAGCTTTGTTTAAAATTATTTTTTCTTACGTTAAAACATTGCTTTTAGATGGTAGCAGATGACATACTAAATAAATATGCAAACCTCAAAGGCATTCCTAGCCTTATTGTAGTTTTGTTTTATTGATGTGT
The DNA here is from genome assembly GCA_031835075.1 of Saguinus oedipus. Lineage (NCBI taxonomy): Eukaryota > Metazoa > Chordata > Mammalia > Primates > Cebidae > Saguinus > Saguinus oedipus. Next base: position 2,859,092 of record CM063172.1, on the reverse strand, counting down.
TCCTTGATGTCCCTCATGATTTTTTAAATACTGCACACGTTTTCTAAGATAAATTCTCCAGACTGAAGCAGTCGCCTGGCATAGGACAGAGCAGCCAGGTGTGTACTCCCTTCTTTCCTTTGAGCAAAACGAACTGATTTAAATCTGATCTGCTACTTTGAAGAATTTTGTTATTAAAATATAGTCCCATTAGTCCTAATTTAGAGATAGTGTAGCCCTTGCTTGACTGATACATCTGTTCCTGGGTGAATGATGCATACCTGTTTACTAATTGGTATGATAATCATAAAATGTAGTTGATTGTTTTTCTCACCCATTAATTTTTTAAGCTATTATCCACTGATAAGCGATAGGAAGAAACCCAAACACCACATAAAAGACAAGAAAACCCTCATAGTGTTAGGAAGATATTAATATTTAAGGAAAATAATACTTATTTTAATCACATCATTTTAAAGAGAAACTTTATAACATCTTTAAAGGAATGCAGAATCAGACCTTACCCCTGAACATTAGTAAATACAGTTGATTAATACATATCTTTAAAATGATGCAATTAATTGTATATGTTTTATAACATCCTTAAGGGACTATAGGATCAGAACTGACCCCAGAAGATTAGTAAATATAATTTATTGATACGTTTCCAATTATGTTATTCATGAATGTAGATCTTTTACTGAGGACTTACCTGGATTAAAAGAGGATTTCATGTTTTAATATAAATTGGTTGCAATTTATATGGGAAATTATGGGTATTGTACCATTTCTGGTAGGTTGTTTTCTTTCCCTCTGGAAATCTGCTAAATTTACTTGTCAAGATGCTTAACTTCTAAAAGGCTTGGTTTGTCTTATCTGTGACACGAAACTATAGAGTAAGGCTATATAAGGCTATATAAGGAAATGCATACATGTCATCTAGAATTGGTGTGGATATTAGTGTGATGTAAACACTAAAAGTAATACATAGTATTTTCTTTAACTTTTCTCTCTGTTATGCGTTATTTGTGGAAATTCCTTTGTTATATATAGGTATAATGTAAAGATGTGAAGAATAACTCCCTTTATTTTTCAGAATATACAGTTGAATATTGAAAACTGTGAGGGTTAAGGAGGTTGAGCTGCCACATGATAAAAAAAATTGTATATGTTTTGAGTCCCCTCCAGAACTTAACTGCTAATAGTCTCTTGTTGACTTAGAAGCCTTATCGATGAAATAAACACTTAACACATATTTTGTATATCATGTATGTACATATTATGCTATATTGCAGTAAAGTAAGCCAGAGAAAATGGTCAAGAAAATCTTAAATGAGAGAAAATACATTTACTATCCATTAAGTAGAAGTAGAATATCATACAGTTTTCCATCCTTGTCGTCTTCATACTGAGTAGGCTGAGGAGGAGGAGGAAGAGAAGACATTGGTCTTGCTGTCCGCCAAGGGCAGCAGAGGTGGAAGAAAATGTGCATGTAAGTGAAACTGCCCAGTTAAACATAAGTTGTTAGACAGTCAACTATACTGTGTTGGTGCTGTGCCCAAGAACTACAGAAAAACAGAAATGGACACACCATAGTAATGCATAAAACCAAGGCTTACAGGATCATATGCAGGTAGATGGGTGATAAATTCCCATCCAGAATACCCTTTTAAATATGGCAGCATACTCTAGAGTCTGGAACCTAAGACAATATACTCCATATGTAAAGAAGCAGAAAAATGTGACCCGTAAGGGAAAAGTCAGTAGGAACAAACACAGATATTGGAATTACCAGAAAGGCTGTAAAACAGTGGTTGAAAACAGTGTCTGCACAGAAATTTACATTAAAAGATGATGAGCATAATAAATTCAATAATACATAAACCATGTGAAATGGAATTCTAGGACTAAATTGTCTAAGAAAAATTTGAACAAAGGAAAAATGCAACAAATAGAAAAGTTACATGGTAAATGTTATATCAACAAGTTTTTAAAGGTAAATGGTTTCAGTACATTAATTAAAGACATTACAATGTGGACTAAAAACAATGACAATAACAATAACATGACCCAATTGTATGTTGTATATGAGAAACTCATGTTAAATATAAAGATAAAATTATCAATATTAATATTAAATTAATATATAATATTAATATTAAATATTCAGATAGTTAAAAGTAAAGGAAGGGGAGAAAACTGACTGTGCCAACACTAATTGAGAGAAAGTGGAATTAGCTATGTTCACTTCAGACAAAGTCTTTAGAATGTGGGATATTATGGATAAAGAGATACATATATAGGAACAAATTATCCAAAAAGATAAAAATCCTTAATATGTGTGCTCCTAATGAGAGTGTCAAAATATATGAGGCAAAAACTGAATAAAATTAAAGGATAAATAGATAAATGCACCAGTAGAGTGAAGACCTCAACACCCCTCTGCAAGTAATAGGTAAATCAAGAAGGCAGAAATAAAAGTGATGTGAATAGTATGTCAATAAGTAAGATAGACCAAATTCTGAGCCAGAACTATTTAACAATTAAACATATTTTGAAATAAGTGATGAATCAAAGGAAGAATCCCAAGAAAAATGCAAAAATATTATGAACTAAATTAAAATGAGAATACTCATTAAAAGATTGATAGGATGTTATGAAATCAGTGCTTAGAGAGCATTAAAATGCCTAGAAATTCAATAGCTTAAATGAAATGATAAAACTTGCCGAGAGTCTCAAACTATCAATACTCAAACAGGAGAAATAAAGGAATGGATAACTTGAATACCTCTATGTCAATTGGAGAAATCAAATCAATGAGAAATTTGCAAGAAGGAAATTACAAGGACCAGATTGCTTCACTGGCAAATTGTAGCAACCATTTGAAGAAGAAATAACACCAGTTCTCCACAAGCTCTTCCAGAAGAGAGAAGGAATGAGGCCAGCATTATTCTAGTACCAAAATGAGATTTAAAAAAAATTTTAAAAAAACTATGAATTAATATATCCAATGAGCATAGATATAAAAATTCTCAGCAAAATATTAGCAAATCAGAGCCAATAATGTATAAAAATAATATGCCACTAGGAAGTGATATTTCAGGCAAGCATGGTTGGTTAGGTCAATATTTGAAAGTCACTATAATCTGCCAATATACAGGCTAAAGAAAAATCATAGGGTCACATCTTTAACATGGAGCATTGACAAAACGCAACACACATTCATGATTTAGAAATTCAGCAAACAGTATAGCAGAATACCTCTAATTGATGAAGAGTGTAGTCTTGGCAGTTTTTACCTAAAATTGTAAAGCACGATTCTTCTGTATCATCACTTCTGTTCAATATCGTGCTGGAAGTCCCAGATAGAGCAGTGAGACAAAAGAAAAGAAAGTAAAATATAGATTGGAAAGGAGGGAACAAGGCAATAAACAATATTTCCAGATTATATTGTGTTTGTAGAAAAATCCTAAAGCATATATATATAAACTCTTGAAACTAATAAGCAATTACAGCCAGATCACAGAAAGATGTGATACTTACATACAAATCTAACATATGTACAAGATTTGTTTGAAGAAAACTGAAAACACTAATGAAAGAAATCAAAGATCTAAATAAATGTACAGATACATATTCATTGATGGGAAGACTCAATACTGTCAAGACGGCAGTTCTTCCTGGCTTGACTTAATGCAATCCTAAATGAAATCATGGCAAGCTATTTACAGATATCTAGTGAACCGAGTCCAAAGTGTATATGAAAAGGCAAAAATCCAGACTGATCAAGATAACATGTGTTCAAACAAAAATCTTCACAAGACGGTTTGCAGCAGCTTTTTTTGTAATCATTAAAAATTGGAACCATCAAGATCTAAAACTAAGCGATTAAACCATATAAATAAATGGATGCATCTTAAATGTATAGTCATAAGTAAAAGAAGATAGTCTGAAAAGGCTATGATTCCATAGTAGCCATTGATTTCTATTGTCTTATTCTGTCACGTAATTTCATTTATATGGCATCCTGAAAAGACAAAATGATAGAGAAAGAAAATAGTGTTTGTCAGGATTTGGGATTTGGGGAAGATTGAATAGTTGAAGCCCACACAGTTTTTTAAGAGTAGTGAAACTATTCTATATGGTATTACAATGCCAGATTTCATTTGCAAATGCATTTTTCGACATTCATATATACAACTTGACAGTACAAAGAGTAAACCTTAATATATGCAAATTTAAAAAATTTAAGAGGTAGAGGTATTCCACAATGGAATGCAGAATGTGATAACAGTATCTAACTGTATTACAAATACAAGATGCAACTTCACAGAATGGGTTAGGGGAAAAGGCACTGACCTAAATAACTTTGGAAGTGAGTGAAATCTGTAAGGCTAAAGAAAAATAAGTGGCACATAAACACTGTGTTCTGGTTGATGAAGTCGTTTCTGAAACCAGTACACAGGCGTACCTCAAAGATCTTACAGGCTTGGTTCCAGACCACTGTAGATAAAGTAAATACAATAAAGTGAGTCAGAAAAAATTTTGGTTTTCCAGTTCATACAGAAGTTATGGTTACACTGTAATGGAATCTATTATGTGTACAGTAAGTAGCATTATGTCCAAAAGTAGATATACCTAAAATTTAGAGTATTTTATTGCTTAAAAATTCTAATAATCATCCAAGCCTTCAGTGAATCATAATCTTTTTGCATAGGACTCTGACCAATCCTGTCAAACCCTGACACTGTTTTATCAACTAAATTTGCATGATAGTCTAAATTCCTTGTCATTTCAACAGTGTTCACAGCATCTTCACCACTGTAGTTTCCATCTCAAAAAGGCACTGTCTTTGCTCATGTATAAGAAGTAACTCTTCATTCAAGTTTCATGAGATTGTAGCAATTCACTTACATCTTCAGGCTCCTGTCTTCTAATTCTGGTTCTCTTGTTTAATCTACTGTGTCTACAGTGACTTCCTCCACTAAAGTCTTGAACCCCTGAAAGTTAACAGGAGTTACTGTTATCTGGAATCAAGTTCTTCCAAACTTTAAATGTTATTTTGATCTATTGCCATGAATCGTGAATGGTTTTAATGGCATCTAGAAGGATGAGGTCTTTCCAGAAGGTTTTTCACTGAATTTGGCCAGATCCATTGGAGTAATCACTATCTATGCCAATTACAGAATAACGAAATGTATTTCTTAAATAAGATTTGAACATCAAAATTACTCCTTGATACATGGTATGCACAATAGAAGTTCTGTTAGTAGACACACTTGAAAACAACATGAATCTCCTTGTACATCTTGATCAAAGTTCTTCAGTCACCATGCGCATTGGCAATTAGCAGTAATACTTTGAAAAGAATATTTCTTTTTTTCTGAACAGAAGATCTCAATTATGAGCTTAAAATATTCAGCAAGTAAAGCTGTAAACACGTACTGTTATCCAAGTTTTGCTGTTGCATTTATGAGGCATATGCATAGTAGATTTAACATAAGTAAGAGCTTTAGAATTTTCAGAATGGTAAATAAGCCTTGGCTTCAACTTAAAGTCGCAGGTTGAATTAAACCCTAACAAGAGTCAATTTATCTTCTAAAGCTTTGAAGGCAGATGCTGACCTCTGGTCTCTAGCTATGAACGTCCTAGATGGCATCTTCTTCCAACATACAGTTGTTTTATCTATGTTGAAATCTATTGACCTGGTATGGTGGCTCATGCCTGTAATTCCAGCACTTTGGTGGGCTGAGGTGGGTAGATCATTTGAGGTCAGGAGTTTGAGACCATCTTGGCCAACATGGTGAAACCCCATCTCTACTAAAAGTATAAAAATTAGCCAGGTGTGGTGGTGTATGCCTGTAATCCCAGCTACATGGGAGGCTGAGGCAGAAGAATCTCTTGAATCTCAGATGTGGAGGTTGCTTTGAGCCAAGATCACGCTGTTGCACTCCAACCTGGGTGACAGAGACTGTCTCAAAAACAAAAACACCCCAAAACATAACACTTGTTCAGTGTAACCATCTTCATCAGTTATCTAAGCTAGAACTTCTGGTTAACTTGATGCATTTCTCCATCAGCACTAGATGCTTCACCTTGCACTTGTATGTTAAAGATGGTTTCTTTTTTGAAGCCTCATGAACCTACCTCTACTAGCTTTAGACTTTTCTTTTCCAGCTTCATTATTTCCCTCGGACTTCATAGAATTAAATAGAATTAGGGCTTTGCTTTGGGTGAAGCTGTGGCTTCAGGGAATGCTGTGGATGGTTTGATATTCCATGCAGACCACTAAAATTTTCTCCTTATCAGCAATAAGGCTGTTTAACTTTCTCATCATTCATGTATTGACTGAAGTAGTACTTCTAATTTCCTTTAAGAAATTCTCCTTTGCATTCACAATTTGGCCAACTTTTTGATGCAAGAAGCGTAGCTTTGAGTTTAAGCTTTGAACATGTCTTCCTCACTAAGCTTAAACATTTCTAGCCTTTCAAGTGAAAGATGTGTGACTCTTCACTTAAATGCTTAGAGGCCATTGTAGGGTTATGTATTGGCCTAATTTCAATACATTGTGTTTCAGAGAATAGGAAGGCCAAGGAGAAAGAGAGACTAGGGCCAAGGAGGAAGAGAGACTAGGGAACGACTAGTTAGTACAGTAGCCAGAACACATACAACATTTATTTTCTCTTTTATGGGTACAGTTCATAGCACTCTAAAATGATAGCAATAGTAACATCAGTCACTTATCACAATTCACCATAAAAGATAGAACATTAATGAAAAAGTTTGAAATAGTGTGAGTTACCAAAAATGTGGACAGAGCAAATTTGAAATAAACAAGGTAGGCTCTATATGTGTATACTGAAATTAAGCAATTAAATAAATGGATGATGATGGTAGGAGTGAGATTTCTCACTGTTAGAGTAGATCACAGATAAGCCAGAGGGAGAATAGAATGATTTGTGTTAAATAGTTCTATGTATCATTATGAAGCCACATTTAGCTTAGTATAGATACAGATGGTTACATATAGGTATTTTTATAGATGTGTATATACATGAGCAATATAGGTGTCAGTACTTCCTTGCTCTCTTGGTTGAGAGAGACTAGGAGGAATTACACCTCAATAGCAAGTAAGCCTACCTAGCACCCAGATCTTGATTTCCAAAATTATTTTATTTTTTTTATTTCATTTTATTTTTCTTTTGAGTCGGAGTTTCACTCTTGTTACCCAGGCTGGAGTGCAATGGCGTGATCTCAGCTCACCGCAACCTCCGCCTCCTGGGTTCAGGCAATTCTCCTGCCTCAGCCTCCTGAGTAGCTGGGATTACAGGCACACACCACCATGCCCAGCTAATTTTTTTGTATTTTTAGTAGAGATGGGGTTTCACCATGTTGACCAGAATGGTCTCGATCTCTTGACTTCGTGATCCAGCCGTCTCGGCCTCCCAAAGTGCTGGGATTACAGGCGTGAGCCACCACGCCCGGCCAATTTTTTTCCAATAAAATGAATGAGGGTTCTTTGAAGAAATGGCTGAGTTTAGGACTTGGCAAGAAACACATAAGATAAGCGGAACATCTTGTAGTGCCAAAATGTAAGGAATTTCTCAACTTCCTGTGGTAAAGCAATGCAACACACACATGAAGTAATGATAGGCATATGTCAAACGGGCACAAGAGGTGACTGAAAGAGCTCCCAGTGACAAATGCTGGGATGTCTGTGGGATATAACACTAATGTAAGATGTTACTTAATGGAGGAAACTGGGTATGGGTACTGAGAACATTCTATATTTCTTTTTTTTTTTCTGTAAATAGAAAACTATTCTAAAGTAAAATATCTGCTAAATGTAATCATGCAACCATTCTGTTTTAGTACAGTATTTAGTAAATTACATGGGATAATCACATTACTACAAAATAGGCTTTTTGCTTAGGATTGCTTTGGCTGCTTGGGCTCTTTTTGGGTTCCTTTTGAATTTTAGAATGATTTTTTCTAATTATGTAAAGAATGACATTGGTAGTCTGATAGGAATAGTGTTGAATCCATAGATTGCTTAGGGCTGTATGGCCATTTTAATGATATGTTTTCAATCTGTGAGCATAGAATGTTATTCCACTTATTTTTGTCATCTTTGATTTCTTTTAGCGATATTTTGAAGTTCTTGTAGCTATCTTTCACCTTCTTGGTTAGCTGTATTCTTAGTATTTCACATTCTTTGTGACTATTAGAAACCAAATTGTGCTATTCATAATAGTAAGTTACATAGAAAGAAAATGACAGCAGAAAGAAATTTAGACTCAGGAATCCAAGCTTCTTTCATCATGTAGTTCTGTCTTCCATAGCAAATACCTCATGTATTTGGTGATGACTGGGGGAAAAAGAATATGAAAGAGCATAGAAAACGGAATATGACTGGAAGAGACTGTCACTTTCACTATAATTTTACTGTAGCATTTTTTTCAACCAATGCAAGTGAAAAGAGTTTCACAAACCATTTGGAGGGGTTTCTTGTGTTTTTCCTAGACTTTTGGCTTCAGGCAACAGAATAAAGAAAAAGAAAGATCTATACTTCCACTAATGGAGTAGGAATGTGTGAGTGGGCACTGGCTTGGAATCACTTTAAAAGGGAGCCTTCCCAAAAGGACCATGTGGAAAGGAAAAAGTTATTGCAACACAAAGAATCTAGGGTTGACCATGGCTAATGTAGGCAGTTTTAAGCCTCCACTGAGGAGAATAATTATCAGCGTAGTCCAGAGATCTTGTTTGAGGAGTCTGCAATAAGAAGAAAGGGAGAAGAATACATCCTATCAAAGAAGGAAGCAACCATGTACCTGATATGTCCAAAGGGAGGTAATGCCTGATGGCAATTGTGCCTACCACTTTGCTTTAGAATTGTAAGCTACTTTATAAGGCCAGTTTCTGGATGTGTTTGGATACTTAGCAGTTCTGCTATAAACTTTTCTAATTTGGGATTCATATGTCTTGTTCTTTGACTTGGAACAACCTAGATAGACTTTACATGGGAGTTACATAGCGAAGCATAATTAGAATTGTGAGACAATTCAGAAAAACTACTGTCTGTCAATATTCTCTAAGGAAAAAGTCTTCTATTCTACATCGTTTTTGATTTGCCAGTGTTTTTATCACTAGACAAGAGAAATGATTTCCTTAGATTCATGTATACTTGGATTATACGTATTAAAAAGAATTCATGTGAAAACCTAGTAAATAGAAGAACAGCTGGGGGAATGAGAACTAAAAGGCAAGATGCTTAGACATGCTATAATATGGAATTAGAGGAAAAAAAAGATGAGGAAATAATGTAAAGGGAAATATTAACAAAGCATAAAAGCAAATTGTTTAATCACACAATTTCATCTAGAATTAACATAATAGCCGAAATTAGAGTCCAGTAAACATTGGATAAGCGTGTGTTTTCTTTCTCTTTTGTATTTTGAAGTAGTTAAGGAGGCAGATAACTGGGAGATCTTGGGTTTAACTGGTATGGCTCCTACAGGTTTAAAAGAACTTGTACTGATCCTTCTGTAGGAGTGAGGGAAGCCAGGACTCTCCACGGTGCTAAATATTCTTAATCTTAAGGAGAAAACAACTCTAATAAAATAACACAACATTGTGAAGAAAACTGGAGATGATTCCAATCTACGACCCTTTAAAAAGCCTAAATCTCAATCCCAATAGATAAGTTCTCCTTTTCCATCCTGTCTGGTATTCTATTAGTAAACTTATTTTTGGTTGCTAGAGAGGAAAGCAGCCACCTTAAAGGGAATGTTAATTAAAATAAAGTGGGATATTTACTGAATTCCTCACAATATAATGTAGTCATTGCTGTTAGGTGGAAACTTTGGAGTTGCTGGGACAGGGTGACTGTATTTTGCTTATAAATTTTGAGGGTCAGAAGATAGGTGGTGGTAGGCAGAATAACACTCCCACATAGATGGTAATTTCCTGATCTCTGGAAACTATAAATGTTACCTTCCATGGCAAAGGGGGATTAAAATTGCAGATGGAATTAAGGCTGCTAATTAGCTGAATGTAAAGAAGGCAGATAATTTTGGATTATCAGGTGGAAAATGTAGTCACAAGGGTCCTTAAACGTGGAATAGGTAGGCCTAAAGGAAGATGAGAGCGTTGTGATCTGAGCAATGAATGTACCATTGCTGGTTGGAAAGGTGGAGGAAGAGGACTGTTGGCCAAGCCACTTGGACAAACTCCAGAAGATCGAAAGGGTGAGCCAGTGGATTCTCCATGAAAGAGGGACACAGCCCTGCTGACACCCTGATTTTAGCTGAGTGAGGCCCAATTTATATTTTCTAACTACAGAGGTGTAACATTTGTTTTTTTTTTTTTTAGGTTGCCCTTTTTGTGGCAATTTGTTACAACAGCCATAGAAAATCAATTTAAGGAGCATTTGCTAAATTTGTCACAACATAATACGATACAGTATAAATCAGCCTCATTTGTAGCCTGTTGACCTGCTTTTGTTCACATGTCTACATCCCTCGGTTTCCCCTGTTCAGAAGCCTGGTGGGAGAACATGGAAATCTCAGGACTTCCCCAAATGAGCAGGTTCTAGAAATACGTGGTCGTGTATTAAGCTTTCAGCCAAACTGTAAATTTCTCTTCTAAATAGTCATTGCCCTTTGACTATCAGTTGACTTGAGATACGCACAGTAATTTATCTCAATCATCAACACGTGGTGAGAAGGTTAGATTTCAGGCAGCAATTAGAAGGGTACACTGTGACATTCATAACCTTGTAACTGTGGAAGCAACAGCAGTGAGAAAATTACTAAGAAAATTTAAATGCTTGGGAGTGAAACAATTGTACGTTCTCCTAATAAAGTAAATACCAAGTGAACAAGAGTTGGGGAGACAGTAAAATAGATACTGGACCACAGTTTTTAATTGAAAATGGCCTACCACTCTATCATTAATTCTGGAACTCGAACGTTTTCCTTAGACTCAGACAAGGCCAGATACTTCTTTAATGTTACAGACAGAGATCATATTTTGCTTTCCTTTTAACACCGTAGTATTGATTACAAGGTATGTATGTTTATGGACTAGAGTGAAATTTGGCTCTGAGTTTCTTGCCAGTGGCCTGATGATCTCACGCTGGAGTTCGGCAATGGACTTTTGCAATACAAGAAATCCCATTAACTTAGGAGTCTGATTTCCATTTAAAATTTCCAAGTACTTTCCTCCTCATTTCTTTCCTAGCTCATGACTATAACTTCTTGAAGCTTTTGATCTCCTCTATGGTGGTGTCCCCTGAAATTGAGTGCTTGCTAAAGTTTTGTCAATTTTATGCTTTCAAAAAATTTACTGTTTTCTTCGGATTTTTTTGTTTCAAATTTATTTTGATTTGATCTTTATTATTTCTTAAACTAATTTGGATTGGTTTGCTCTTTTGTATGTCTTTAAAATGCATGATTTGGTTATTTGAAGTTTTTGTTTTTCGATATAGTCACTTATAACTACAGTTTTTCCTCTTAGTACTGCTTTTATCATATCCCATAAGCTTAGGTATGCTGTGTTTCCATTATTTGTTTCATGAATTTTTAAAACTTTCTTAATTTCTTTATTTCGTCATTCAGGAGCATATTGTTTAATTTTTATGTGTTTGTAATAGTTTCCAGTATTTCCTGTTGATTTCTAGGTTTATTCCATTGTGGTCAGAGAATATGCTTGATAATTTCTTTATTAAAAAAAATGTTTTAAGATGTTTTGTGACCTAACATGTGGTCTGTTCTTGAGAATGATCTATGTGCTGATTAGTAGGAGGTATATTATGAAATGTTCCATAAATATCTTTGAGGTCAGTTTGCTCTACAGTGCAGACTAAGTCTGATGTTTCTTTTTTGAGTTTCTGTCTAGGAGATGTGTCCAACACTGAAAGTGGAGTGTTGAAATCTCCAGCTATTATTGCATTGACGTCTGTCTCTCTTTAGCTCTAATAATACTTGCTTGATATTCTCTGGATGCTCCAGTGTCAGTGCGTATATGTATACAAACATATCCTGTTACTGGATTGACCCTTTTTTCCTTATATAATGACTTTGTCTCTTCTTAGAGTTTTGGTCTTGTAACCCATTTTGTCTGAAAAAAGTATAGCTACGCCTGCAGTTTTTTCTTTTTGTTGGCATAGAATATCTTTTTCTATCCCTTTCAGTCTATGTGTATTTCTATAAATAATCTTTGTTTTTCGTAGGGTCTTGTGTTATCATCCATTCAGCTACTCACTCTTTTGACTGGAGAGTTTATTCCATTTACATTCTATGCTATTATTGGTAAGTAATCAATCACATTTTGGTTGTTTTCTGGTTGCTTTGTGATCTCTGCTTTCTTCTTAACTTCCTTTTAATAAAGATTTTCTTTCGTGGTATGATTTAATTTGTTGCTTTTTATTTTTTGTGTATCTGTTGTATGTTTTTGATTTAAGGTTACCTGAGGCTTGCAAATAGTATCTTATAACCCATTATGTTAAAGTAACAACCTAACACTGCATAAACCAACATGAAAAAAGAGAACTAGTAAAAACTCTACACTTGAACTTCATCCTCCTACTTTATAACTTTTCCTTGTTTCTCTTTATGTCTCATGGTACTGGCTATGTTTTAGAATTCTGTAGTTACTTTGATTCGTTTATCATTTACTCCTTCTACTTAACAGTAGTTTACAAGCCATAATTACAGTGTTCCCATATAAGGTGCTTTTCTGTGTGCTTACAATCAGTGAGTTTTGCATTTTTAGATTATTTCTTCTTGCTTATTAACATCTTTATCTTTCAGATTGAAGAACTCCCTTAAGGATTTCTTACAGGATGAGTCTGGTGTTATTAGAAATCTCTCAGCTTTTATTTGTCTGGGAAGGTCTTTTCTTTGGATATACTATTCCAGGGTAAAGGGTTTTTTTTGTTGTTGTTTTGTTTTGTTTTTTCCTTTAGCACTTTAAATGTATCATGCCACTCTTTCCTGTCCTGTAGGGTTTCCACAGAAAAATATGCTGCCATACATTTTGTATGTCCTTTGTTTCTTTTCTATTGCTGCTTTTAGAATCTTTTCTTTATTGTTGATGTTTGGAGTTTGACCATTAGATGCCTTGAAGAAGTCATGTTTGGATTAAATCTGCTTCGTGTTCTATAACCTTCCTGTACTTGAATGTTGTTACCTTTCTCAAGGTTTGGGAAGTACTCAATATTATCACTTTCAATAAACTTTATACCCCTATCTCTTCCTCTACCTTCCCTTGAAGTTCATTAACTCTTAGATTTGCCCTTCTGAGGCTAGTTACTAGATTTTGGAGGTGTGCTTTTTTTTTTTGAGACGGAGTTTCGCTCTTGTTACCCAGGCTGGAGTGCAATGGCACGATCTCGGCTCACCGCAACCTCCGCCTCCTGGGTTCAGGCAATTCTCCTGCCTCAGCCTCCTGAATAGCTGGGATTACAGGCACGTGCCACCACACCCAGCTATTTTTTTTGTATTTTTAGTAGAGACGGGGTTTCACCATGTTGACCAGGATGGTCTTGATCTCTTGACCTCGTGATCCACCCGCCTCGGCCTCCCAAAGTGCTGGGATTACAGGCTTGAGCCACAGCGCCCGGCCGGAGGTGTGCTTTTTTGTTTTTTATTTTTTATTTTGTCTTCGATCTTCTGTGACTCTATTTTCCCATAGCCTGTCTCAGGCTCACTATTTTTTTTCTTCTGGTTGGTCAGTTCTGCTATTAAGTGACTCTCTGATGAATTCTTCAGTATGTCAATTCCATTTTTTAACTCTAGAATTTGTTTAATTCTTTTAAATTATTTTAATCTTTGTTAAATTTAGTCATCGAATTCTAAATTCCTTCTTTGTGTTACCTTGAGTTTTCTTGAGTTTCCTCAAAGCAAGGCCATGTTTTTCTGGATCATGTTGATGCTTGTAGATGTTTGTTGTTGTTTGTGCATTCAAGAGTTAGATATTTATTGTAGTCTTCTCAGTCTCCATTTGCTTGTTTCTTACCTTCTTGGGGAAGCTTTCCAGGTATTTGGCCTTCAAATACCTGGGACTTGCTCCCCAAACCCATAACAATGTAGTTTTTGTAGGCTTGTAGAGATACTGTCTTGGTGGTGTTGGATAAAAGCCAGAAGAATTCTCTGGATTGCTATGCGAAGACTCTTGTTCTTTTTCTTTAATTTCTGCCAAACAGTATCTCTCTCACTTGTGCCAACTGGAACTGGGGGGTGCGGTGATGCAAGCACCCTGTGGACCTACACCGCTGACACTGTGCTGGGTCAGATCTGAAGCCAGCATGGCACTGGGTTTTGCCCAAGGCACACTGTAACCACTACCTGACTACCATTTACTTCCGCTCAAGGCTTTAGAGCTCTGTAATGAGCAAGTGGGGAAGCCAGACAGGTTCGTGTTCTTTACTTAAGGGCAGCAAGATTCCCCAGGCCCCAAGTGGGTTCAGTGATACTGTCTGGGATTCAGCAATTAAAGTAAAAATCCTTAGAAATTTCCCTGATGATCTAGTCTACTGTGGCTAACCTGGAGCTCAAACCACAAGGTAAAAGCCTTCACAGCCTTTTCTTCCCTTTCCACAGACAGAGAAGCCCTCCCCGTTGGCACCACCACCACTGTCCCACAGGGGGATTCTGCCAGGCCATTGCCAATGTTCAATTAAATCCCAAGGGCTCTTCAGTCAGTCTGGTGAATTCTGCCAGGTCTGGGACTCACACTTCAGGGTAGTACACACCTCTCTGGCCTAGGGCAGTTCTAGGCATGCTGAGCAAGAGCCTAGGTCTGGACTGAGTAACCCCAAAATCCCACTTGTTGCTCTACCCCACTGTATCCCAACTGTTATCTGTGGTGCAAGACAAAATCCCCTGTACATTTCCGAGCACTTTTTTCCAAGCAGAAAGTCTTTCACTATATCCACCGCAGGTGGTTATGTGCTAGTTCACACCTGTAGTCAGCGTATCTCAGAACCCCGGGCCCCCAGCGTGCTTCCTGGGTATCACTGCCGAGTATTCCAGGTCCAGAGGCTCTTGAGTCAGTAGCCTGTGAATCCTGCCAAGTCTGGGTTCTTTCCTCAAAGTCAATAGATTCCCTTTTGCACCAGGTTGTGTCTAGAACTGTCATCCAGGAGCTAGGGCTTAGAAAGGGGGCCTCATAATTCTGCTCCGTGCCCTATCCTACTGTGGCTGAGCTGGTATCCAAGATGCAAGACAAGGTCCTCTACTTTTTGCTCTTCTCCCCTTAAGCCAAAGGAAGGACACCTTCTGTTGATGTGAACAGCCTGGGGTTGGGGAAAGAGTGGCACAGGCACTCCTTTAGCCGCCTCAGCTGCTATCTCCCTAGGTCCCATGCTACTCTAGTCCTCTGGCTCTGAGCCCAGTCATGCACTAGCAGGTGCCTAGGAATTGCAGTGGCCCAAACTGCTTTTCAAGTTTACTTCGGGCCCTGAAGCACTTGAGCCTTCACTGGCGAGGCTTGCTGAGAAATCTGAGAGTTGTGATGGTGGCATGGTGATTCCCCTCTGGGTAGGCCTGGTCCTAATGCTCCCTCCTTGCATTGGCACTGGCTGAGCCCAGCACAGCTTTGTTCTCTGCTAGGACCAGGCAATTTCAATGTAAATTCCCCCAGTCACTGTGCTTTCCTTCCCCAAAGTGCTCAAACTCCCTGTGCTGTGCGGTTACTGCTGGGGCATGGGGGAAAGGGTGGTGCTGGTGATTCCGGTCTCTCTCTCTGCCTCCCATCGATGCTCCTCTCCAGGATATGAAGTTAAAACACTTCCTGTAATGGTGCTTTTCTGTGTGCAGATAGTTGTTAAAATTTGGTGTTCCTGTGTTGGCGCGGGGGTCTTAATATCGCAGGCTTCTATTCTGCCATTTTGTTCCACCCCTTGTATCAACTGTGTTTAAGCTTCAGTAAGATGTATTATATGCTCACTAACAGTAATTTCTTATTGCTAAAATGAAATAATGAAGATAAACAATAGTGGTGAATAATTAACATAGATTTAGTAGATGTGCAAATATATTTATGTAAATAAATGCAAATTGGTGAAGTAATATGTATGAAAGCAAACATTTTTGTTTCTTTCTATAAATTGTTTCTGAGAAGTTTCCAACTCTAAGTTAATTTTTAGGATTTGTTAGTGCTAAAATTCAGTTGACCAGTCAACTCATTAGAGAACTTCTATAAATTAAGTTTCCTGGGATACACCTGATGTAATTTGTAAATGAGTGGGACAGGAAGAGAGTTTTAAAAGGTCCTTGGTGATTCTAATGACTAACTAGGTTCAGAAATAATAGTAAATTGATTTGACCTCATTGAGTGTATACTGTGACCTTAGATACTACATACCACTTTCCAAATGCTCACTTGATTAACCTGAATAAAACCAAAGACTATTTTACTAGCCCAATTTACAGATGTGGAAACTGAGGTATAGTAATGCAAAGTAGCATGCTTAAGTTTTAAAGTAAGTAAGTAATAATTAGATTTAAGTACAAGCAATTTGGTGCCAGGCCCCGAGCTGAGATGTAGTGTACTATTCTACTGAGCTCTAGAGCATACCTCTATGAAAAAATTTTCCTTCACTTGTGGTGCACTCTGTGGTCATTGTATGACTCTGGGCAAAATCACCAGCTATTACTGGCGTTTTACCTTGGCTTGTGGCAAAGCCAATAGAAATTGTGATAAAGTTTGGGATTTACCACATGGATGATGGGCTGTTTTAGTCTTATAAATAGGCAAACGTAGTCTAACAAGTTTGAATTCAAGATTTAACTTTTTTCTAGTCTTCACCCATATAAAAGTTGCTTTTTATAAGTCATTATGTATATTCTGTAAATTCCCTTTTGACCAGCTTTAATACCAACCTTTTCCTTCTATGGGAGATATCAGATATTAGGTGAGTGACAAGGTCATTTAAGAGATACATTTGTACCTGGTACAGTTAATGAAAAGAGAAAAATCACGTATGCTTTCTAACCTTTTAATTCTCATGAGTAACAAATACCTTGCAGCACCCTTTACAACTGATGATAACACATGCACGTGTCTCTTCACCAGGACTAAGAACTCTAGGCTTACCCACAGCAGTCACGTGGATCTGATTTGGATGATACGACTTAATTCAAATGCTGTCTCTATTGAACTGACTCAGGCAATGCTGTCAAAAGAGTTGCATCAGCCCCAGACATCCCAGACCCCCGTTTACTCTGATGTGAATTGGGAATGGCAGCAACTCTACCCATCTTTCCTAAAGGAATGTGGGGAGGCTTTGAAGTAATATATTGGGAAGCACTATGAATTCTTTCGGGAAAGTCCAAGATAAGACATTATCGTAATGGGTTCATCTTATCTGACATATTAAAAATAATTGTGACAGTAGGAGGGCAAAGCTGGCTCATTACTGCACGGTTAATCTAAGGCTTTAGTGGCCTATGGGTAGAGGAGTATATTAGTCCAATGTGATGACAATGGGGAATTGTTTAATTATAACAGAACATAAGATTATTGCCTAGAAACAGTTTGAGATTCAGTTCATTCCTGTAGATTTCCAAAGTTACTTTTAGTTCCTCTAACTAAACCTATCGAAGAGCTACTCAGTGTGATAGGAGGAGTGAAGGTTCGAGCTTATCTGACATCATTGTTAAAAGCGCAGAGAGGATGATCATTGGAATTGTTATACCGGACCGAGCACAGACAGTCAACACCAAGACAAAAGTATGCCAAATTGCAGGGTTTATTGCCGGCGACCATGGAGGACTCATGTCTCTCCAACCCGTGGCAGAGAAAGAAGGGTGACAAGAACTTTTTATACCTGTAAAACCACCTTGGGAGTGGGGGTGAGGGGCGGGGATGGGGGGAATGACCACAATCATTCCCTGTGGTCTGCAGCAAAAACATCCACACTTCATTACTGGTGGGAGTTCAGACATTCCGAGGGCTTAGTGGATTCTGTAAATCACCTTCTGGGCAGAGATGAGGGTGAGGGGCTTCCGGACATTCCGAGGGCCAGGGGACTATTTGTCATTCTGATTGTTATTTAAGTGGTTCACAAAAGCTAAGATTAGCATTCGTCTACACATTGTCTGGGTAGGGTGGGGATCACAGTCCTTAATTACTTATTCACATTTGGGTTATAGAGAGCAGTTTCAACAGAAAGCTGAGGTATGGTTGAGGTGGGCAGTTTTATGGGGCTTTTTACCATGTCCCAGAATGTTCCTGAAGTCCATCAGTGTGGTTTTCAAGGAAGCTCCCTTTGCTCTTTAGCCCTTTGTTGCCACTTCACAGCTCTGGGAGCTGCCTTTTTTTTTTTTTTTTTTTTTGAGACGGAGTTTCGCTTTTGTTACCCAGGCTGGAGTGCAATGGCGCGATCTTGGATCACCCCAACCTCCGCCTCCTGGGTTCAGGCAATTCTCCTGCCTCAGCCTCCTGAGTAGCTGGGATTACAGGCACGCGCCACCATGCCCAGCTAATTTTTTGTATTTTTAGTAGAGACGGGGTTTCACCATGTTGACCAGGATGGTCTCGATCTCTTGACCTCGTGATCCACCCGCCTCAGCCTCCCAAAGTGCTGGGATTACAGGCTTGAGCCACCACGCCCGGCCGGGAGCTGCTTTTTATGTAAGTTATTTGTACCACACCACCTCCCTTCCATATCAAAAACTTCCTCTTTTGGATGCAGTTTAGTAATGATCACTAAGAGACCCTGTGTTCTCCACTGGTGTTCTCTGGGTTGAGATCATGATGCTGTATTCATTTATTGTATCTGAGGTCAAAAGAAGAAAATGTGTATGCAGTAAAAGGTTCAGTGTTTAACCAGGTGGGAAGTGGAGGTACAGTTGATGTTTGGTGTGTGGGTAGCTCTGCTGAATATTTCTTGGTAGCATTTCCTCTCCCATCTTCATTAATGAATTACAGCTCCCAGCTTACCAAACAATGGTATGGCGTGGGTTTTGTTATGATAAACATAGTATACCAAAAAGACTACTTAGATTGTTTCAACACCTGAAATTAATTTTTAAAACAGAGAGCAAGAAAAAATAGTTCTCAGGACTGGTAATGAGGTGAAGAGTCACCAGAACCCATCTATTTAGTTTTAGTATATTTGTGAGGGAAGGTCATTTCTTACTTTACAAAGCTATATTAAAACTCCTTCACAAATAATGCAAATTTAGAGTGGACTTTATTTATATTAAAAATACCACTGGGTTTGTTGTATCACTAAGAGATAGCCCTAATCACTTCCTAGCTGATGGGTTATTTTCATTATATGCTTTCTTTTAAGGCTATTTGAAAAGGAGGGGTCCTTTTCAGCTAATGAGCTTTGAATGACCACAGTGGCATCTTTTGTTAAGGTGCTTTGAAATTTGATTAATTGGGAAATGGCCCTGGTCTTTTCTGCAGGCACCATTCATAAATCATTCCCTGTGGTCTGCAGCAACACCATCCACACTTCATTGCTGGTGGAGGGGCTCTGTAATACCTTCAGAACCTATTGGAAATGAACTCTATTCTTCACATACGAAATTGCTTTATAAAGTAACTGTTCCCACCCAGAATGAGACAAAACACAAAATACTTTGACCTGACGTGTAGTAGAAATTGTTTCATTAGGAAAATAACTTGTGGGAGTGGAGAAGATAATAGAAAGAGATGGTAATGACTAACTCAAATGGTCAGCCAAGCAGGCAAGGAGCATTTATTTGAGCAGTTGAAATGTCCTTTGAAATCTTGCCTGATAATATTTTCCTGGAATGTTTTGCAGTTTGGTCTTATTTTTCAACAAAATCGGTGCAACTCTGAAGTTTTTTCATTGTTAATGCATTTATGTTCCCAGTGGAAAGACTACTTACTAGTGTCAATCTTTGAAATGTATTTTCCAATGTTACAAAGATTTGATGCCATATATTTTTTAAAGAAGTCATTATTGATCATTATCTGCACCTACCCTGCTTGCTTAAGATTTTCTGGCATCTAAACTAGTACTAATTTGTATTTGACATAGCATTTTTCTCTGCATGGATGGAAGGTAGAAATTACAAAAGAACTTGTGTACCACTCCGGAGAGCTCTTTTTCATGACACCCAATTTACAAGTGGCTAGTTAAGCAGGGGGGTCAAGTTCATTTCCAGGATAAGATAGCAAGTCCATGGTCCAACCAGAGACAAGACTTAGAAAACTTAGAATTCAACCTTTAGAGTCCACAAGTGGATTTAAAAAGCAAAGGAGTTAACTGCAGACTTCATGGCTGAGGTCCTGGGATGTACAGTCCCAAAATGGTTCCTTAATTTGCTTGGCCTAAGGAGCTGGAGGTGATCATTGTTACATGGCTCTAGAGAAATAGCCAGACCTGCACTGTTGAGTTTCTTCGTGATCCAGGAAAGCCAGAGAGATTAGAGTCCTCTGCTCCTCTAAATTAAACTTCATATTCCCAGGAAGTCAAGACACCAAAATTATGTTTATGTCTTGTATCCTTTCCATTACAACCTCATTGATTAAATGGACAAGTCATTAACCTCTTCAAACCTCAGCTTCCTGTACTGGAAAATGGAATCATACTGTCTGCCTTGGCCGTCTCATCAGATTGCTGTGAGGATGTGATGAGACACCACCTGTCACATTGATTCATAAAACATGAAACACTCTCCATACCTGACATCACAATTTTTAGCCAGTGCTTTTTAAAGTAATGCTGGGTTCAAAAGTTTGCATTTTTAAAAGAAGATTTGGACTCTATTTTAGAGCTGGTCAATAAAAGATCTGAGGAGGGTGTAACAATAAAATTGGGGGGTGTTTTTCTGGCGATCCTCATACATGTCAGAACAATTGCAGTTGGAAAACGATGCTACATTTCAAATGTAATTTTTATAGCAGAGCTAACAGATTTCTAGATTTTTTTTTTTCCTTTTGACAGTCTTGACTTGGGAATGTACAGAGCTTTATATCAGAATACAAGTCCGAAAGGAAAGACATGAGATTGTGAAAGATAATTTGAAAATTAAAAATTGGTATGATTGACTCATTTATGAAATGTAAGCATGAATGTGTGATGTGGGAGCAATTAGCTGCATCAATGCAGGTTTTCTGTAGGACCTCAGGAAAGAGCATGGGCACCGGAGTCTTCAGATCTTTTCTTTGAACCGTCTATCAGAAAAGAACTCAGTATCATAAAGGCAAATCTAAATATGGAAAAAAAAAGCATCAAAAAATACCTTCTTGGAAAAGCCGTAAGTTCTCCCAAGTATGTTTAATGCTTTATTTCTCAAAAGTTGCCCCTTTGATTTATTTCTATGCATTTCCATCCATGGCAGTTCCTCATTTATGCACCCTGTTTTCAGTGTTTTAGTTAAAGGCATTATGGGGCCCTAAATTGTGTCAAATGCATTCTTGACACCTGCATAAATGTTTCAGGAAAGAATTATGAAATGGCAACGTAATTAATTTTCTATTGAAGAAAGCCTAATGGATCATAGAAAATGGCCAAATTGGCATGTGTAATTTCAATGCATGGCTCTTAGTGTTACCCTAAAGGTGTTAGACTAATGAAATAAATAATGTTAAAAATAGCAATTTACTTTGCTTTGTTTATCCAGTTTTGTTGCTTCATAGTGCCGTGTTTCTCAGCTTACCAGTGAAAACTTATTTAGGGTCATTCTCAGGATTAAAAAAGAAAAGCATCACGCAATAAAATAGTGACATTATTTTTTCTTAATCTATCACTGTTGAGAATATTCTACAGATAGACCACTCAATTGACTACCTGTCCCAGGGACTGATTCATTGCTTCTGTTAATTTGAGAAGTTAGAAATGCTAAGCAAAGGAGTAGGTACTGATTTGAACTGGTTTTAAGTCTCCTGAAAACAGGAACATGACTGGCATCTTGGTAGATTGATCCTTAAACCATTCCTTTGTCACTGTCTTTTTGGCTTATCTCTGTCTGTAGCACTATCCAGGGACCCATTCTTGATCATGTCACAATTGATAAGCGTCGTTTTCTTTAGTCTGCTTAGAACTCATTTCTGCCCGTCAGTGTTCACCAGCCCATGCTTTCTTACCCAACTCTTCCTTCCCACGTACCCTGCATCTTTGGGCTCTGATTACATCATTATATCCCATATATCATTTCTGTAAACCTAGATAACTGTTTTCTGGAACTTGAAAAACAAGTAAGCTTATCCTATCCACACTAGAAACAGGGACTTCATGAAAAGTGGTTTCAGGAAGAACGCAGCTTGATGACCATAGGGTATCATTTTCAAGACGTTCTTCATTTCATCCCACTGCAAGGAGGTTTTTGGCTTTTATAAAATAAGGCTTATCTGTGACATCTGGTTAAATAGAGTGTACCTAAGGAGAAAGAAACTCTGTACAACGGTAGGTCAAAGTATGAAGGCCACAAACTGTAAAATGATGTGTTTTGAGTATGAGGTTAGTTGTATCGGACCGAGCACAGAAAGTCAACACCAAGACAAAGTATGCCAAATTGCAGGGTTTATTGCCGGCGACCATGGACGACTCACGTCTCTCCAACCCATGGCAGAGAAAGAAGGGTGACAAGACCTTTTTATACCCACAAAACCACTTTGGGAGTGGGGGTGACGAGCGGAGACGGGATGAAAGTCTTCAGACATGTCGGGGGGCTGTAAATCACCTCCTGGGTAGAGAGGAGGGTGATGAGCTCCGGACAGTCCTAGAGAATTGCTTGACACTTAAAGAGATTTACAGAAGTTAAGGTAACCATTTGCTTACACATCGTCTGGGTAGGGGTTACTTGGCGCCAGAATGGAATTATCTGGGGGTGCTTACTCTGGTCAGTACCGGTAAACAGAGGCCAGCAATTCTGGCAGTTACAGATATGAGAAGGCATGCAGCTTTACCTCTCTTTGCATTTTGCAAAGTAAACTTAGCAGTTTACAGAGGCCATGGCTGGCAGTCATTGTGAGGAGAATGGAAACAGTTTTGTTCTTTATAAAATGGCAGTGTACTGGTTCTAACTCTAGGCTAGCTCTATCACAGTTTAGGATCCAAACTTGACATCAAATCTCAGCATAGAGGTAGGAGCACTGTCTGACACCATGGCTTGAAGACTATATCCTCTTGGTTCCCTGACTGAATGAATTTTTTTTTTTTTTGAGACTGAGTCCCTCTCTGTTGCATAGGCCGCAGAGCAGTGGCGTGATCTCAGCTCACGGAAAACCTCTACCTCCTGGGTTTAAGTGATCGTTGTGCCTCAGCCTCCTGTGTAGCTGGGATTGCAGGGGCCTTCTGCCATGCCCGGCTAATTTTTTTTCTGTATTTTTAGTAAAGATGGGGTTTCACCATGTTGGCCAGCTGGTCTGGAACTCCTGACCTCAAGTGATCCACCTTCATTGGCCTCCCAGATTGCAGGGATTATAGGTGCGAGCCACAGTGCCTGGCCTGAATGCCTTTCCATTGGATCTGCCAATGAGAGGTGCTGCAAATACTGGAAAAGGGAGGAGAAAAAGAGGAGGGTAGGGTGGGGAAAGAGAATTTTGCAATTTTTGTCCCTGTTCTCTGCTCGCTCTAGTGGCTTGACATTATGCAGCTAAAACTCTTCTGCGGTTTGTTTCCATTGGCTCGATAACAATGTTTTTCCCCTTGGTTTCCTCTGTTGGCAATTTTGGGGTGCCTCACCCTTCTTTCTGTCATGTGTTAACACGGCCAACACCTCTGGAAGCAATCTTTTTATTCACGTCTCTTCATCTGGGCTAAATACTATTTCCCGTCGCTAGCTCTTTCTGATACAAGAGTTCTTTGATGCCAAGTTTGCAGAGTTTGCTCTCTGCCACTGTTCTGACTCCAGAATTACCTATTACTGAGTAATCTCTGCCTGACAAATACAGCAGAATGTAGTACTTCAGAGCAAACAAAAGGGTGTAAAAGAGACTTGAGTTTGATTCTGTGCAAGTAATTTAATGAATGACACTTTGACCTTCCTTTTCTGTAAAATGGGAGTGTAATTATATCAACATGACTGTTGTTTGGAAGACTGAGTGGGTTAATAAGTGTAGAACTCTTAGCACAGTAAATATTGTGTACACAGAATGCAGTAAGTGCATAGTAAGCACGTAATACATTTTATTATGATTACGTTACCCTAGCTACAAATACAGTGGTACTTAGAGGGGATGCATGTAATCAGTGGCTCTATGGAATAGAGAGGATTTGTTCATCATTAAGCATAGTGTAGATGGCATGGCATTTTTAGCTGAAAGTGTGGGTGAGGGACTGGATGTGAAGTGTTGGAAATGAATGCTGCTCTTATCATACTTGTGGAACCTCATAGCCTCTCTCCGTGGTAGCTAGTTCTGCTCCATTTAAGATGATCTGGGGACATGTGGCATGCTATTTGGTCTGTCTGTGTTAAGAGGCTACCATCTGTTGCATAATCATCAGGATTACTGATGTGACCAATTGTTCTTGCATTTCTGTTTTTAAACAACCTTCTTAAGGCATGCATCCCAAGTATGAGGACTCAGTTTGCTCAGAAAGCCATACACTTGCACATGGTAAAGCTGAAATGATTTGTTTGCTTGATAACTCTCAAAAGTGTCCTTTCTAATAAAGCACAGTCTACAATTTTGGTTATGTTTTTTAGGTTGGTAATTCTCGTAAGAATTCACAATGTTGATGTGAATAGTATCTGGTCTTCATGGGTTGCCTGCTGGGCTGATGGCTCTGAGGAGACAAGTCTAGGTCCAGAGCCATGAGCTTTTTACTTAATGTCACTCTCAGTGATGATACTAGCAAGTTGTCAGTGATTACTGTTAGAAGCAAGATTCTGGAAGAAGTTAATCACATAGATGCTAGTGGCTTGTCCGGGCAGCTGGTGAATGTGCATTGTTCTTTGTCATACAAAATGTGAAGATGAGTAATTTATTAAACTAGGGTTTGCTATTCCTGTGGAACCACTCAGAAACATTACTACCTTGGATGTGACTTACCTTTTTCTAAGTCTGTTTCCTAATGCGTAAATGGAGATAATAGACCTCACAACATTCATGTAGAGATGAAATAATGTTAAAAAAGCATTTATTACACTATCTGGCCCCAGTGAGGTCTCACGGAGTGTTAGCTATTTAGCTGGTATGGGGAAGACCTGATGATACGGTACCAGATCCTGAAGCCATGGTGGCCCAGCACCTACACATAGTCTCTTGTACTAATGGAGCTTAACGTCTGGTTTTAGACTAATAGCTTCCATGATGTTGGCTTGCAAAGGTAAGTCTTACTCATTAAGTCCATATCAACCCATATGCCATTTTCTGGTTTTAATACTTTAGAATGAAAGCAGTTTGAGTATACATTAATGGAATCCACGTGATTGCAGGAGAAGTGCTAGGCAAGGTAAAGTTTACCTTCTGATTTCAGTATATTCTCTTTCCTTGGGCTACACTGGAAATTGTCAATGACTGGATAAGTACAAAGCTGTTTCTAGTAGGGGTTAAAAATACAAATTTTTCAGTAATACACATTTGGGCTTGAGTCCAGGCTTCCTAATTACTAGCTGTGTGACTTCAGGTTAGTTGTCTGATCTGAATATAAGACTGTTGTTGGCCGAGCACCTATAATCTCAGTACTTTGGGAGGCCGAGGTCAGAAGTTTGAGACCAGCCTGACCAACATGGTAAAACCCTGTCTCTATTAAAAATAAAAAAAATTAGCCGGGTGTAGTGGTACACACCTGAAATTCCAGCTACTCAGGAGGCTGAGGCAGGAGAATTGATTGAGCCAAGATCATGCCACTGCACTCCAGCCTGCCTGACAAGGTGAGACTCTGTTACTGTAAACCTAAAATATAGTAAGACAGAGATTCACAGCCACACAGGAAGAATGTCATGTAATAACAGAAGTAGGAATTTGAGAATACTGCTATAAGCCAAGGAATGCCAAAGTTTGCCAAACCAGCAAGTGCCAGGAGAGAAGTATGAGATGTATTCTGTTTCTGAACCTCCAAGAAAGAAAAAACCCTACTGAAACCTTAATTTTAGACTTTTGCACTCCAGAACTGTGAGGGAATAGATTTCTGTTGTCGTAACCATAAAGTCTGCTATGGGAGCCACAAGGAACTGATACAATTATAATTTTTCATTATTTATAAATGAATAAATCAATTATTTCATACGACATAAGGGGTCAGGTGTTTAAGATTAACTATCTAATCTATAAAATTATCTGCTTTTCCCAGACTGAGAAAAAGATCAATTTAATGAATGTCAACTATGTGTAATGATTTATAATATTAAGTGTAAGGTTACATATCTTCATACTCAATTATAGATGTTTATAGATTAGGCGACAATACCCTTATGATTTTGAAATGCATGTAGTAGGCTTCTGTGGTGAAACAACTTTTTCAATATCATATGACAAGGAATATGATTTCCTTATTTCTAGACTGATTCCCGACTGAAGGTGAGACTGAGTAACCATGCCCCAATTTAATCTTCTTGATCAATCCATTACCCTTTTTAGCATTGAATTCACAGTCACAGCTGTTTTTCTTACATTTTTTCCTTAGACCAACACTCCTTTAAATCTGAAATTACTCTCTTCAATGTGCTGTATTCCATTTTCTCTTATGAAATATAAAATATGATTTTTTTAGTTTATCCATGGAGCTCAACAAGACCACTAATAATGCAGTACTCAACCACTGAAATATCAAAAGCGAATCGTGGGCGCTGTTGGAGATGGCTCTACCGTTCCTTTCTCTGCCAGTTAAGAGTACTTTGAGAGACATGGGAGTGAGTTCAAAATTAGGGAAATGGGGATAATCCTGTGAATACCTAGTAATTACTGATGTTTAAGCTAAAATATATAATAGATCTGATTAAATTCATAATTAGTAAAAACAAGAAAAAGAATGTGCAAAAGGAAGTGTAGATTTGCTCTTCCGTTGGAAAGACTAACTGAAAAGGTGTGGGTCATAAATGACGAATTTAATATAGTGATTGTCTAAAAGGGTTCTTTTTGGGGTGACAGTGGTGTTATGTGGGCCAAAAACCTGAAACTATAGTTATGTAATATCATACATTAATGCTAACAAACATATTAGTAGTGGAGATGGATTTTTCTAGTAAGGCAGTTAAAAAACTCTATGTATACATTAGAATTAAAGATCACTAGAGCTGATGGTAGCCTTGGAGGGTACCTAGTTAAAATGTCTTTTTTTATCAGAAATGCTGAGGCATGGGGAATTGATAGGCTGGCCAAAGCATAATAGAGTCAGCATTAGCAATTAGGTCCTCTGACCTAAAAGCCAGTGCTCTTTTTTTTTTTTATGATAGGGATTGAAATGGACTTCAACTTGGTACCAGTTTGGATCATTGACAGTAGATGGCTGATCAGACTTGCTCTGACTGTTCAGTACTGTCTGCCATGGATGCTGTAATAGGAAGTATTAGACAACTTTTAGAGATTGTCGTCTCTGATCTACGTAAGACTGGGATCCTGAACATACATATTTTTATAAGTTCACACACACATATATACATTTATTTATTTGATATTTAGAGACAGGGTCTCACCATGTTGCCCAGGCTGGCTCTTGAGCTCCTGGACTAAGTGATCCTCCCACCTTGGCCTCCTAAACTGTTGAGATTACAGGCATGAGCCGCCACTCCTGGCTCCCTGAACATAGTTTTAATAGTTGCATAGTGGTATCCCTAGAATGAAATATAAGATGTATCATATATATGGGAAAGTACCTGTTTAAGGTGAGGGTGTGTGTGTGTGTGTGTGTGTGTGTGTGTGTGTGTGTGTGTTGGGATAGTAAAGGAAGCAGGCTTCTGCCTGTGGAGAAATATTTTCTTCAACTAAAAACTTCTTAAAGCTCAAAGCCTAGTAAGATTCTTTTCCCACATAAGGAACTTTGGAATTTTAAAGTGACAGAGCCAGTGTTTGTTCTCTTTTGCTCCTCTCTAACCTGCAGTTCTGCTGATGTCTCATTGTAATTAATATAATCAAATTCCTTTGACTTTACCTTTGCTTTTCTCTGGTTAAAGTGTCAGTTCTCAAAACCTGATCAGAAAAAGAAAACCATGTTTCTTCCTTGTGTACTGGCTGACTGTGGTGATGCCATTCTACTTTTCATAATACTTGGTCCAGTATGTGGATATTTAGTATTCTGAAAGGACTCAATGGGATTCAGGAAATGGAAATTGCTGTTTGACACAATCTCCTATTAAGTTTGGAAAGCTTTAAGTAAGAACATCTTTCATTTTATACATGAGCGATGCACAGAGAAGGTGAGTGAACAACCGTAAGTCACACAGCAAGCAACGTGGTAGTCTTCAGTTTTGACTATTATGTTGTATTTGTCTCTTCACCCTTTTGACCCATTCCTCATGGTCAAGGACCCAGGGCTAGTGTGCATTTCAGCTTTACCAAAGCCTTGGGCAGGGTTCTTCAGAGGCACCACACAACTAGCAGGCAGTGAAGCACGCTCTTCCTCTTCTGGTCTGTGTTCCTTCACAGAAGCTGACTTGAGGCTTTGTAACTGGAAAATGAACCTTTGGGGGTCAGACTACTTTAGTCTGGAAATCAGTGTGAAGATTTGAGATTTGTGGGTCACAGACAGATAAGTATTGTGTGAATTTCGGTGTTCCTCAGTCACTGCAGATAAGTGCTTTACCTACAAAATGACAACTAGCAAAAGAAAACAAGGTCTAGAGCAATAAAAAAAAAATTCAACTGTCATTAAATGAGAAAATGCTGAAAAAGGCAGGGATTTTGGTTTCTTTATGAGTGACACCAAGACTTGGAAAGTTACTGTTTTGCCTCCTGGTAAGCTGACTAAAGATTGCTGTTTAGAAGTTGCTCAGCCAGCAGAGGAATGAGGGATTTTCTTTACTGGTCCTTTGGTCTCCTTTTTACAATCAGTGTGATAATGGAGCTGTCATTGAACGCAGTTGACTGCTCTGCTCTTTCTTAGCAACAAATTCTTCTGTGCCGATCTTCAGCAGCTTTTCTCCAAGAGCTGTGTATCCAGGGTGTGGATTATAGGCACTTGCGGATAGCCTCAAGGAAAAAGAAACTACAATTCCATTCAAAGCTGTGATAGTTCTTGAAACCTCTGTGTAACCAAGTGACTAAAAGTTCAGCCCTTTAAAAAATACGTTCTCAGATTAATAGCTTCTGGAAACTCCACAGAAGTCATGCTCTATAGGACGCTGACAGTGCCACCTTTCTTCTTTTTACTGGTTATAACATGGTTATCTGTAAAATTCTTACAAGGAATTAAATGACAAATCTTCCCTACATCTCATTCATTTTTATAATTCGGTAATCTTTGTGATTCTCCTATCAATAGGGTAGTGGCATAGGGTATTATACTCATTTTACAACTCAAGAGCTCCAGATAGAAAATGAAAAAATTCCTTATACAAGATTTGCTCTCAAGAGGCTTTGTAGTATCCTCTTCTATGCTGTAAGCACACCAATCTCTATCGTAAAATGTCCCTAAGAATAATAAACAAGATAAAATACAGAAAAGATTAATATGAGTTAAGGAGAATTGGTTCTACATAGATTTTATTAAAGTTTTTCTATGACTTTCCAGTGGCTCTTGGAAAATGATTTTCCAGTAATAAGTAAAATGTCAGTATGACCTGGATATAATGAATATCTTGTGTTTTGAAGGTCATTAGCAATAACAGTGCCACTTCTATAGTAGGGCAAGCTTTCAAAGTCTATGCAATGTGCATTCATTTATGAGAGCTCACATTTCTTTATTACTGTGTGTCCAATTTCTGAAAGCATGCTATCTGGAGATGGTCTTTCTCTGGCTGAAAAGCCTGAATTGAAGTCTCTGGCACTGTTCATTTCAGTTATTTGGGGAAGAAACGAGGTGCAACTAAGGTTACATCTGCATAAAACCACTCAAATGATCTTTTCAACAATGGATACCTATCGATAGATGAACGAATGAATTAGTTCAGCCAAGCAATCTACCAATTGAATACATCTATTTAAAAATCTATGCCATCTTTTATTATTAAATCTAATAGTCATTGGACAACAGAGCAAAGGAAAAAATAGTTTATCCACAACCTTGTTATTCAGAGGTAACCTCTATAGTGTTATGCTATGTTTTATTTCAGTCTATTTAATATGAATATTTTGATATTTAAAAACTTCAGTTTTAAATTGTTTTATTTATTTAATATTGTGTTAGTGATATTTCCCCCATGCAATTGAGCACTGCGATTGGCTTCCTGTCCCATTTTATCATAATGTAAGTTTTTTCTCAGTTATTTAGGTTATTTTCAATTATTAGTATTAGTGGTGCTGAAATAATATGCATCTCTGTATCTGTCTCTGTCATCTTGATCATGCTTTAGTTAAGAATTCAAGAGAAAGAAGGAGCAAAACCAACAAGCACAGTGATTTTTTTGTGAGACACTCAGATAGTTTTCCAGTGGGATCATACAAGCAGGGAATGGCAGTCCCTGTCTCCTCATAACTTCAGTACTTCTGAATCCCACTGCGTGTTTGAAAAGCCAATTTTATATGTAAAACACTACAGCAAAGTGGCCTAGTTTTTTTTCCTGTGGCATGTGGTTAGGGTACAGGTAGCCGTTAGGGAAGTTTTTGCTAGAGAGCTGACGTTTGAACTGAGTGTTGAAGGGGAAAAGTGAATCTGGATACAGAAGGGTGAGGAACAGAGGCCGGGAAGCCAACGGGTATGTGCAAAGTGAGGTCAGGAGAGAGCACTGGCTTTGGGGCATATGAATCAGATTGCGTGGATTCTTGGTTGAATGGAGCACCGTGGAAAGGGATGCTGTAGAGAAAGACCTGAGAGGAAAAAGGGCCATGTGTTTCATTATAAGGTTTTCAGTCTTTATCTTACACATCAGAGATTCTTCTGAGGCTTTCCTAAGACCTCTAGGCCTTAGAATTACCCATGGCTTTGGAAAGAAGCTCCTTTGGGTTATTCTTTACTTTTTCTTTTAAATTCCTGTGTCACTTAGTTTATGCTTATTTTTGAAGCATAAATAAGTTGTGCTCCCATCCCACTTACTTGTTCTCATCTCTGTCATCTCCCTTTGACTGTGTCTGTCTTCTCGGAGTCATCATCAAAATCTTACCCATCACCTGAACCTTACTGGGCATGGAGACAGGATGCAGTGGACTCATGTGTAAGGGGCTGCAGCAAATGGAGATCAAGCATGGAGAGAGCCTCTGTGGGAACACACTTAAAACATGTCTGAGGACAAGGAGGGCCCACTAGTGCCTGGCTCGTTTTACACCCAGCAGCTGTACATGCAGAGCAGGATAGGCCTAGGTATGCATTGCTCTTGTGAATGCACTAATGAATGGAGGGATTTTGAAAAAATAATAAGGTTAAGGGGTGCATGTGCAGGTTTGTTATGTCAGTGAATTACATGTCATGGGGATTTGGTATACAGATTATTAAATCACTCAGGTAATCCTAGCACCCAGTGTATGGTTTTATATCCTCACCCCCATTCCACTCTCTACCCTCAAGTAGATCCCAGGGTCTGTTGTTTGGTTCTTTGTGTCCATGACCACTCAGTGTTCAGTTCCCACTTACAAGTGAGAGCGTGTGTTACTTGGTTTTCTGTTCCTGGATTGGTTTGCTTAGGATGATGGCCTCATGCAAGGATGTTAAGCAGAGAGGTAATATGAAACGTATTTTATTGGCTTAGAAAAAGGCCACACAATAACGTGGAGACTAAGTGTATGAAGAACAAATTTGGAGTCAGGGAGAACAGTTAGGAAGTTATCTTACTTGAATGAGAGAGAAAAGAAAGCCTGAGCTATGACACTGGGAGCAGGACATGGATAGAAGTGACAGAAAAAGCTTTAAGGCATGTGACAGGTGTGTCTATGTGTACGCATATGTCCAGCTTTGTGTGTATCTTTGTGTCTGTATGTGTGTAGCTATGTGCGTGCATGTGTGTAGCTATGTGTGGTATCTGTGAGTATAGCTCTGCATGTGTATACATGTATGTATGTGTACATTTGTATATTTGTATGTGTATCTTTGTGTCTGTAGTTCCATGTATCTGTGTCTATGTATGTATCTCTGTGTCTGTGGCTCTATAGTTGTGTATCTCTGATGAGTTTGTACTTCTGTATGTGTATCTGTTACTTATGTGTGCCAATCTCTGTGTGTCTGTGGCTCCATGTAATTGTATCTAGGTGTTGTCTGTGTGTATCTCTGTGTGTGTGTGCATGCATACGTATCTGATGTGTGTGTGCATGTATATATCTGCATGTGTGTGTCTCTGTGTGTAAGAGGAGTGGTTAGATAGGAGATACTTTTAGTTTCTGACTGGAATGGATAGACAAAGTCCAATAGATTGATAAGGGAACAGGACAAGAGGAGCAGGTGTAATGGGAAAGATAATGAGTGGTGATTGGGTGGATTTGAGGTGCCTCTAAATCACTGAGATATCTAGGGGAAGAGGTCCACGGTTGTTTCTGTCCCATAACGACTCTTGTTACTAGACAGTAACAAGGGTTACTTGTTGTTGTCTTAATCTAAGCATGTGAAATTTATATTACTGAGAGATGGTGGTAAAATTTATTTTATAAGCTACATATCAGGGATCTAAAACATTAATTCAATTTTATTTCTGATTCACATTGCAGCCATGTGATAAAAATCTATGAGTTTTGGATAGGATGTAGGCAAAAATTATTGTAAAATTATTTCCTCATCAATTATTTATTAATACTTAGGATTTTTTTGTAGGTTAAACTAGAATAACTATAATAGGGACAAAAATATTTAAATTCTTTCTACTTTTATTTCTGACAATTATTCTTATACTATAAATAGAAACATTTCAAATTTCTACAGACGTAAAATTAGTTTTGATTTCAGATAGATGGGAAAATTCAATATATTAAAGATTACAAAAACTATAAGCTTTATTGATAGTTTTATATTGTCTTAAATACTATACAGTTAGAAACTACAAGTTGCCTTTTAGAAAAATGTACTATTATAATAGTTTTCATAGAGGTTTTAAAATAGTTTCAATAAAATAATTTAGAAAATATAACATTTAAATATTTTTAGTAGTAATTACATTGATACTTAATTTCCTTGAAACATGACTCTGGATTCAGAAAAGGATAAATTACATTCATAAGTATGAAAATTTGACATATTTAAAAAAAGGCAATATTTTAGCTGTGTTTTAGGTTAAGCTAGTCAAAGGTAGAAGTGAAGTCTATGTTAATTCTGGGGCTTAGATTGAAAATCTTTAGTAAAGAATTTAGTGAAAGATGAGTTGATGCTATTTTGCAATAAGATTTAATGCATCTAGCATATTCTCTTAATTTATTTAGAACAAAAGTACTTTAAATAATGTAAACAGTCTCTCTGCTATGGAGTCTAATGCATTCAAGACACAGGAGTTAATTAGTAACTATGGTAACCCTTAGGCCTTTGAAGTCAAAATCTGGTGGAAATGCTTAGCTGACACTAGATAGCTCCATAATGTGCTTTCAGCTTTCATGAAAAGTAATAAGCGAATAAGCTTTCTAAAGAAGATGGTGTTTGGGGATTGACGATATACTGAATTGACTTAGACTTTATATTTTTTAACTCTTTTCCTTCCTAAAATCTCCATATAAGCAGGCAAATGGATCCAGATAAACATTTCTATGAGGTGTTAAAAAGGAAAAAACAACAGATAATGAAGATGGAAATGAAAGAGGCATTTTGGGAAAGTCACCTAACAGCAAAGTGTTTTGTTGCTTTGAGAAGCCCTTTATCCTTGTGTAAATCATAAAATAGGATTATCTCTCAAATAAGTATTAGATTTATAGGTGTTTAAAAAAATGTTCCCCCACAAAGTTAGGAAAAGGAAAACAGCATCCTTTTCAGGGGTTTTCTTTTTTTCTTTTCCTTTTCCTTTTTTTTTTTTTTTTTTTCAGGCTGGAGTGCAGTAGTGCGATCTTGGCTCACTGCAACCTCCATCTCCCGGGTTCAAGCAATTCTCCTGCCTCAGCGTCCTGAGTGGCTGAAATTACAGGCACCTACCACCACTTACAGCTAAGTTTTGCATTTTTGGTAGAGAGAGGGTTTCGCAATGAAGGCCAGGCTGGAGTTGAACTCCTGACCTCAGGTGATCTGCCCACATCAACTTCCCAAAGTGCTGGGATTACAGGCATGAGCCACTGTACCGGGCCCCTCTTGCCTTTTTATAACCATATCTACCTGTTTCCCACAACTAACCCTTTCTTAACCACCAGCAACCACTAATCTGTTGTGAATTTCCATCATTTTCCATTTCAGAATGTCATAAAAATCTTACATATGATTCAAGAATCATATAATATTTAAACTTTTGGGATGGGCTTATTTTCCCCACTCAGCGTAACTTTCCAAAGATGAATCCAGTTTACTACATATATGACTAATTTGTTCCTTTTTATTGCTAAATATTATTCCATGGTAGAGATGTACCACAGTTGGTTTAATTATGCATTGAAGGACATCTGGGTTGTTTCCAGTTTGGGGCTATTAGGAATAAAGTTAATAATACAAATATCTGTGTCTAGGTTTTTACATGAACGTAAGTTGTCATTTCTGTGGGATAAACCTGCAGGAGCGCAATTGCTTGGTTGTGTGATATCACTTGGTTAGTTTTCAAAGAAACTGCCAAAATGGACTAGAGATCCAAGATGGCCAAATAAGAACAGCTCTGGAGTGCCGTTCCCAGTGAGAACCACACAGAGGGTGAGTGAACACCGAATTTCCAAAATAGTACTGCCCGCAGACCAGGAGATTCCCAGGCTGAAAAGCGCCACGAGTTTCCAGCATGGCTGTTTCAGCCAGCGCAGTGGGTGTCTGCACAAAAACTCACACAAATCTGGGCAGCCTTTTCAGCTGGTGCCTGGAATGCCTGGGAGACAGAGTTGCTCATTCAATGGAAAAACAAAGGGGGCTGAAACAGGGAGCAGGTGATCTGGCTCAGTGGGTCCCACCCACAAAAAGACCAGCAATCTGAAATGCTCTGGATTGAGAGTTTTGAGCAGCAAGCGCAGCTGGACCCCAGACGGTCCAGCTCTGTTGGGGGAAGGGCGTCTGCCACTACCGAGGCAGTTGTAACTATGCCTCTATAAACAAAACTACAAGGAAATTCACACAGCGGCTGGGCAGAGCCTAGGCAACTCAGCCATGACTCTGCCGGCAGACTATGACTAGGTTACCTCCTTGCTGGGCAGCACAGCTCTGAAAAACCATAGCAGCATGTCAGGAACTTAAAAATAAAGCCCCAGCTTCCTAGGACAGAGCACCTGGGAAAAAAGGTGGTTATGAGTTCTGCTACAGCAGACCAAACGTACCTGCCCAGCAGCTCTGAACAGAACAGCAGAGCTCACAGCTTAGCACTTGAGCGCCTATAAGGGACAGACTGTCTCCTCAAGCAGCTCCCTGACCGCCGTATATCCTAAGAGTAACCTCATGAAGAAGAGCTCAGGCCGACATCTGGTGAAGATAACAGAAGAAGAAACTGGCAGCATCCCTTACTGTTCTGCAGCTGCTGCAGGTGATCCCCAGGCAAGCAGGTCTGGAGCGGACCTCCAGCAGTCCTGTAGCAGAGGGGCCTGTTAGAAGGAAAACAAAAAGGACATTCATCCACTCAGAGACCCCATCCAAAAGTCACCAACTGCAAAGACCACAGGTCAATAAATCCACAAAGATGGGAAGAAACCAGCACAAAAAGGATGAAAACACCAAAAAGCACAACCCCTCTCCTCCTCCAAGGTATCACAGCTTCTTACCAGCTAGGGATCAAAGATGGATGGAGAATGAATCTGATGAATTGACAGAAACAGGCTTCAGAAGGTGGGTAATAAACTCCTCAGAGCCAAAAGAACGTGTTCTAACCCACTGCAAAGAAACTAAGAACCTTGAAAAAAGGTTTGACAATATGCTAATGAGAATAAACAGCTGAGAGAAGAACATAAATGACTTAATGGAGCTGAAAAAAACATTAGAACTTTGTGAAGCATACACACGTTTCAGTAGTCAAATTAACCAAGCAGAAGAAAGGATATCGGAGATTGAAGATTAACTCAATGAAATAAAATGAGAAGGCAAGATTAGAGAAAAAGTGAAAGGAAATGAAATTGCCTGTTTTCCAGAGGGACTTACTATTTTACATTCATACCAAAATTTATGTATTTCTCCATTGCCTTGCAAGCATTTGTTTTTGTCATTATTTATCATTTTAGTCACTCCAGTAGTGTGTAATAGTATCAAATGATAATTTTATTTTGCATTTCCCTAATGGCCGGTGATACTGAACAACGTTTAGTGTTTGTTTTCTATCTGTATATGTTCCGTAAATATAATTTCATGTCTCTTGCCCACATTCCAATAATTTCTTAAAATTGTTGACTATTAAAATTCTTTATATACTGTAGATGTTAATCCTTTGTTAAATATGTGGTTTGGAAATTTTTTTCTCCCACCTCATAGCTTGTCTTTTTATCCTTTAACAAGTTCCTCTTAGCAAAAAAGTTTGTCATGTTGATGAAGTCCAGTTTATTAGATAGATCATGCTTCTGTTTTCACAAGAGTCTAAGAAGTCTTTGCTTAGTCTAGATCCCAAAGATTTTATCCTGTGTTTTCCTGTTTTACATTTAAGTTTGGAGGCTATTTTGAGTTAATTTTTGTATGACATGTGGGTCTTAGGTGAAGATTTGATTTTTAGGTCTCTGAATAGCCAATTGCTAAATCATCATGTTTTGAAAAGGCTATGTTTTCTCTCTTGAATTGTATGTGTGCGTTTGTCAAAAATAAGTTGTATAGATTCTTGTGGTTGTATTTTTGGGTTTTTATTCTGTTCCCCTGGTCTGTGTGTCTGTCTTTCTGCCAAATGCCACATGATCTTTCAATTGCTATAATGATACAGGAAATCTTTAAATCTGACACACTGATTTTTCCCACTTTATTCTTTATCACAATTGTTCAACCGTTCTTGTTCCTGTATTTACACGTTTTTAATAATTTTTCCTGTTTTTACAAAAATGTTACTGTCATTTATATATGAATTGTGTAAAACTTGTAGATCAATTTAGAAACAGTATCTTCTTTGTGTTAAGTCTTACAATCCACGAACATGGTAAGCCTCTCCATTTATTTAGACTATAATAGATTTCATCTATGCAATATAATTAATAGCATATATATATATTCTACATTTTTGTTAGTTACACCTAAGTAATTTTTAAATGATTGTAATTTACATTATATTTTTAATTTCTGTGTCCATGTGCTTACATTCGCATATTAAAATTTCATTGATTTGTATGTTTACTTTATCTCCTGTGATCTTTTTGAACTTAATAATTCTAGAAGTTTTTTTTGGTGATTCATTGGTATCGTTTATGGGGGCAGTTTTGTTATCTACATATAAAGCCAGTTTTGTTTCTCTTTTCCCAGTGTTAAACCTTTCATTTCTTTTTCTTGCCTTATTGGGCCATCCAGAGCTTACAGCACGTTTTGTTTTGTTTTTTGGCATATAACTTTTTATTTTTACATTTTTAAATTTGAATCTTTTATTTCAATAGGTTTTTGGGTAACAGGTAGTGTTTAGTTACATGAATACGTTCTTTAGTGGTGATTTCTGAGATTGTGGTGCATTCATCACCCTGCACCCAATGTGTAGTCTTTTAATTGCTCGCCACCTCACACCCTTCACCCCAAGTCCCTAAAGTTCAATGTATCATTCTTAGGCCTTTGCATCCTCATAGCTTAGCTCCCACGTTTCAGTGAGAACATGATTGTTTTCTATTCCTGCATTACTTCACTTAGCATAGTAGTCTCCAGTTCTGCCCAGGTTGCTGTGAATGCCATTATTTCATTCTTTTTTTTATTGCTGAGTGGTATTCCATGGAATGTATATACCACATTTTCATCATCCACTCATTGTTTGATGGGGATTTGGGTTAGTTTCATGTTTGCAATTGCGAATTGTGCTGCTATAAACATGGCTGTGCAAGTATGTTTTGTGTAATGACTTGTAGATCTACTTTTGGTTCTTGAAGAAATCTCCACAGTTTTTCATAGTGGTTGCAGTAGTTTATATTCCCACCAACAGTGTAAAAGTGTTTCCTTTTCACTGCTCCAATGCCAACATCTATTATTTTTTGGTTTTTTTATTATGGCAGTTCTTGCAGGCATGAGTGATACTGAATCATGGTTTTGATTCTCATTTCCCTGGTAATTGGTGATGTTGAGCATTTTTTCATATAGGCCATTTGTATATTTTATTTTGAGAATTTTTTGTTTACGTCCTTAACCCGCTTTTTGATGGGATTCTTTGTTTTTTCTTGCTGATTTGTTTGAGTTCTTTGTAGATTCTGGATATTAGTCTTTTGTTGGATGTATAGATTGTGAGGATTTTCTCCCATTCTGTGGGTTATCTGTTCTGCTGTTAATTCCTTTTTCTGTGTGAAAGAAATAATCAACAGAATTAACAGATGCTGATGAATTCTTTTGCTGTGTTAAAGCTTTTTAGCTTAAGCTCCATCAGTTTATCTTTGTTTTTGTTGCATTTGCTTTTGGATTCTTGATCATGAAGTCTTTGCCTAAGCCCATGTCTAAAAGGTTTTTTCTGATGTAATCTTCTAGAATCTTTTTGATTTCAGGTCTTACATTTAAGTCTTCAATCAATCCTGAGTTGATTGTTGTATAGGATGAGAGCTGAGGATTCAGTTTGATTCTTATGTAGGTGGCATGTCAATTATCCCAACACCTCTTGTTGAATAGGGTGTTATTTCCCACTTTGTTTTTGTTTGCTTTGTCAAAGATGAGTTAGCTGTGTTTGGCTTTATTTCTGTGTTCTCTATTATGTTCCATTGGTCTGTGTGCCTATATGTATACCAATACCATGCTGTTTTGGTGACTATGGCCTTAGAGTATAGTTCGAGGTCAGGCAATGTGAGCCTTCCAGATTTGTTATTTTTGCTTAGTCTTACTTTGGCTATGTGGGTTCTTTCTTAGTTCCATATGAATTTTAGGATTTTTTTTCTAGTTCTGTGAATGATGGTAGTATTTTAATGAGGATTACATTGAATTTGTAGATTGCTTTTCGCAGTATGGTCACATTCACAAGATTGATTCTACCCATCCATGAACACAGAATGTGTTTCTGTTTGTTTGCATTGTCTGTGACTTATTTCAGCAGTGTTTTGGAGTTTTCCATTTAGTGGTTCTTGACATCCTTGGATCCTTGGTTAAGTATATTCCTAAGTATTTTATTCTTTTTTTTTTTTTTTTTTTTTTTTTTGCATCTATTGTGGAAGGGATTGAGTTTTTGATTTGAGTCTAAGCGCTGTTGCTATTGGTATATAGCAGAGCTACTGATTTTTGTATGTTAATTTTGTATCCAAAAACTTAGCTGAATTCATATACCAGTTCTAGGAGCTTTTTGGATGAGTCTTTTTTTTTGACGGAGTTTTGCTCTTGTTACCCAGGCTGGAGTGCAATGGCACGATCTCGGTTCACCGCAGCCTCCGCCTCCTGGGTTCAGGCAATTCTCCTGCCTCAGCCTCCTGAGTAGCTGGGATTACAGGCACGTACCACCATGCCCAGCTAATTTTTTGTATTTTTAGTAGAGACAGGGTTTCACCATGTTGATCAGGATGGTCTTGATCTCTTGACCTCGTGATCCACCCGCCTCAGCCTCCCTGGATGAGTCTTTAGGATTTTCTAGGTATATGATCATATCATCAGCAAACAATGAAAGTTGACTTTCTCTTTAGTGATCGGGATGCTCTTTCTTTCTTTCTTTTCTCTAATTGCTCTGGCTAGGACTTCCAATAGTGTGTTGAATAGAAGTGGTGAGAGTTGGCATGCTTGTCTTGTTCCAGGTTTTAGGGTCAGTGGTTTCAACTTTTCCCCATTTGGTATAATGTTGGCTGTGCATTTGTCAGAGATGACTTTTATTATATTACGGTATGTCCCTTTTATGCCAAGGTTGCTGAGGGTTTTAATCATGCAGGGATGCTGGATAGTGTCAAATGCTTCTTCTGTATCTGAGATGAATGTGTAATTTTTGTGTTTAATTTTGTTTATGTGGTCTGTCACAATTATTGACTTAAATATGTTAAACAATGCCTATATCCCTGGTATGAAACCTACTTGATCACAGTAGATGATCTTATATGCTGTTGAATTCAGTTGGCTAGTATGTTGAGGATTTTTGCATCTCTGGTCATTAGGGATATTAGTGTGTAGTTTTCCTTTTTTTTTTTTTTGGAGACAGAGTCTCACTGTGTTGCCCAGGCTGGAGTACAGTGGCTTAATCTTGGCTCATTGTAACCTCTGCCTCCTGGGTTCAAGCAATTTTCCTGCCTCAGCCTCCCAAGTAGCTGGGATTCCAGGCACCTGCCACCATGCTCAGCTAATTTTTTTTGTATTGTAGTAGAGGCGGGGTTTCACTGTGTTGGTCAGGTTGGTCTTGAAATCCTGATCTTGTGATGTGCCCACCTTGGCTTCCCAAAGTGCTGGGATTATAGGCGTGAGCCACCACGCTTTGCCTAATTTTCTTCTTTTGTTACATCATTCGCTGGTTTTGGTATTAGGGAGATACTAGTTTCACAGAACGATTTAGGGAGGATATTCTCTTTATCTTGTGAAATAGTGTCAGGATTGGTACGAAATTGTTTTTGAATGTCTGCTGTGAATCTGTATGTTCCTGGTCTTTTGTTGGTGGTGGCAATTTTTAAATTACCATTTCAATCTCACTGCTTGTTACTGGTCTGTTCAGAGATTCTATATCTTCCTGGTTAAATCTAGGAGGGTTGGATATTGCTACAAATGTATCCATCTCCTCTAGGTTGTGTAGTTTATGCACATCAAGATGTTCCTAGTAGCCTTGAATAATCTTATGTATTTCTGCAGTATTGATAGTAATGGCTCCCATTTCATTTCTATTTCCACTTATTTGAATCTTTTCTTTTCCTGATTAATAATGCTTATCTATAGATTATAGTTTTTCAACGAACTATCTTTTTGATTGATTTTCTTTTGTATTTTTTGGTTTCAATTTCATTTAATTTTGCTCCGATTGTCATTGTTTCATTTCTTAATGCTGGGTTTGGGTTTGGATTGCTCTTATTTCTCCAGTTCTGTGAGGTGTGACCTTAGATTGTCTGTTTTTTGTTCTTTCAGACTTTTTCATGTAGGCATTTAATGCTGTAAACCTTCCTCTTAGCACTGCTTTTGATATATCCTGGAAGTTTTGGTAAGTTGTGTCACTATTATCATTCAGATGAAAGAATTTTTAAAATTTTTTAATCTTGATTTTATTGTTGATCCAGCAGTCATTTAGGAACAGGTCATTTAACTTTTATGTGTTTTTATGTTTTTGAGGTTTTCTTTTGGTATTGATGTCCAATTTTATTCCACTGTAGTCTGAGAGAATACTTGATATAATTTTAATTTTCTTAAATTTACTGAGACTCATCGTGTGGCCTATCGTATTTTTTATCTTGGAGAATGTTCCATGTGCTGATGTATAGAATGTATGTTCTGCAATTGTTGGATATAATGTTCTGTAAATAACTCTTAATTCCGTTTGTTGTAAGGTATGGCTTAGGCCCGTCTTTTGTTTATTGACTTTCTTTCTTGATGATGTGTTTAGTGCTGTCAGTGGAGCATTAAAATCCTCCAGTATTGTTGTGTTGACATCTAGGTCATTGCTTAGGTCCAATAGTAACTGCTTTATAAATATGAGGGCTTCAGTGTTAGGGGCATATATATATAACTGTTGTATTTTCCTGGTGAACGCACTATTTTATCGTTATATAGTGCCCCTTTTTGTCTTTTAAACTGCTATTGGTTTAAACTTTTGTCTGATAAAAGAATAGCTACTCCTGCTCACTTTCTATATCCATTTGCATGGAATATCTTTTCCACCCCTTTAAGTTTATATGAGTCTTTCTGTGTTAGGTGAATCTCCTGAAGACAGCAGAAACTTGGCGGCGAGTTCTTACCAATTCTGCCATTCTTTATAAGTGGAGTGTTTCTGCCTTTTACATTCGATGTGAGTATTCATATATGAGATACTACTCTATTTGTTGTGCTGTTTGTTGCCTGAATACCTTTTTTTCCCATTGTGTTATTGTTTTATAGGTCCTGTGAGATTTATGCTTTTAGGAGGTTCTATTTTGCTATATTTTGAGGACTTTTTCCAAGATTTAGAGCTCCTTTTAGCAGTTCTTTTGGTACTGGCTTGGTAGTGGTGAATTCTTTCAGCATTTGTCTGGAAAAGACTGTATTTTTCCGTCATTTGGGAAGCTGAGTTTCACTACATACAAAATTTTTGGCTGGTAATTGTTTTGTGTAAGGAGGCAAAAAATAAGTCACCAGTACCATCTAGCTTGTAGGGTTTCTGCTGAGAAATCTGTTCATCTGATAGGTTTTTCTTTATAGGATACCTGAACCTTTTGCCTCACAGCTCTTAAGATTCTTTCCTTTGTCTTGACTTTAAATAACCTGATGACTATGTGCCTAGGCAATAATCTCTTTATGACGAAATTCCCAGCTGTTCTTTGAACTTCTTGTATTTGGAGATCTAGATCTTTAGCAAGTCCAGAGTTTTCCTTGATTATTCCCTCACATGTGCTTTCTGAACTTTTACATTTATCTTCTTCCTTGTAAACACCACTTATTCTTAGGTTTAGACATTTAACAAAGTCCCAAACTTCTTGGAAGCTTTTTTTTTAAATTCTATTTCTTTTTGTCTTTGACGGATTGGTTTAATTTGAAAACCTTGTCTTTGAACTGTGAAGTTCTTTTTTCTGCTGCTTATTCAGTTCTATTGCTGAGACTTTCCAGTGCATTTTGCATTTCTCTAAGTGTGTTATTGATTTCCTGAAGTTGTGATTTTTAAAAAATGTATGTTGTCTGTTTTAGTGAATAATTTTCCTTTCATATCCTGTATCATGTTTTCAATTCTTCAAGCTGGACTTTACCTTTCACTCCTGATTCCTTGATTAGCTTAATAATTGACCCTCTGAATTCTTTTTCTGGCAGTTCGGAGATTTTGTCCTGGTTTGGATCCATTGGCAAACTGGTATGATCCTTTGGGGATGTTAAAGAACCTTGTTTTGTCATAGTACCAGTTGTTTTGTTTTTCTGGTAGTTTGGGTAGTTTGTCAGGGAAGATTTGGGATTCAAGGGCTGCTCTTTGGGTTTTCTTGTCCCACAGGGTCTTCCCTTGGTGTAGTGTCCTCCCTCTTTGCCTAGGAATGGGGTTTCCTGAGAGCTACTGAGCTGGTACTGGGGAGTGTCTACAAGGAGTCCTGTGATGTGATCTGTCTTCAGGTTTGCAGCCATGAATACCAGTACCTGCTCTGATGGAGGTAGCAGGAAAGTGAAGTGGACCCTGTGAAGGTCTTTGGTTATTTTTTGTGTAGTGCACTGGTTTTGTGTTGGTTGGCCTCCAGCCAGGAGGTGGTGCTTTCAAGACTGCCTTAGCTGTGGCCCTATACAGAGCATGCAAACTTGACCTAGGGATACCTGGTGAAGTATTCAGGTTTCTCAGGCAGGGCCATAGACCTCCCAAGAGATTATGACCTTTGTGTTCAGCTACCCAGGTGGGCTGACAAAGGCAATCAGGTAAAAACAGGGATAGGCGTGTCTGAGCTCAGCCTCTCCTTGGGCGTGACTTGATCTTGTTGCTGTGGAGGATGGGAGTATTGTTGCCAGTCCAGTAGAGTTATATTCCAGGAGAGATTATGGTTGCCTTTGCTGAGTAATACAGGTCTCGAGGAAAACGGCGGAAGGCTGGCAGTCACAGGCCTCATTCTGCTCCACACAGCCACAGTCCTAAGGGAACTCCCACTGTGTCCCCACAACAGCTCAGAGTCTATTTCCAGGCATCTGGTGCCCAGAACTGAGAACTTGCCCAAATCACAAGACTCCACATTGAGAGAACAAGCAGACTCTCACACTTTTGCCATCTCAGGAAACTGCACTGCTGATCCAGTTCCTTCAAAGCGTCTGTAGGTTCAGCGTCTCAGCTTTCCTAGTATGTATTGGTGGTAGTACTTAGAGCAAAAGTTC
This sequence comes from Saguinus oedipus, assembly GCA_031835075.1. Lineage (NCBI taxonomy): Eukaryota > Metazoa > Chordata > Mammalia > Primates > Cebidae > Saguinus > Saguinus oedipus. Next base: position 2,815,006 of record CM063172.1, on the reverse strand, counting down.
CTGATGTGAGTCTTCACATGCTGCTCTGTTTGATGGGGAGCTGCAGGCTACTCCTTCCTGCTGTCCACCATCTTAGTCTCCTTCCCTTTCAGCACTATTGAATAAGTGTGATGAGAAGGATATCCTTGCTTTATTCTCAATTTTAGGGGAAGGGCTTCAGTTTTTCCAGTGGCTCATGCCTGTAATCCCAGAACTTTGGAAGGCTGAGGTGGGTGGATCGGCTGAGGTGGATGGATCACCTGAGGTCCCAAATTTGAGACCAGCCTGGCCAACATGGCAAAAACTTGTCTCTACTAAAAATAAAAAAATTAGTCGGGCATGATGGTGCATGCCTGTAATCCCAGCTATTGGAGAGGCTGAGGCAGGAGAATCACTTGAACCTGGGAGGTGTATGTTGCAGTGAGCCGAGATGGCACCACTATACTCCAGCCAGGGTGACAGAACAAGACTCCATCTTGGGGGTGGGGGAAAAAAAATAAAAGGAAAGAGAAGAAACAAAAAAAAATGTTAATATTTGATGTTTTTTCTTTTGGAAATGATCTTTTTCAAGCTAAGGGAGTTTGTGTATTTTGAGTTTTTTGAGAGTTGTTATGAATGGGTGCTGAATTTTGTTAAATGCCTTTCTCATTGATCTCGTGAATTTTACCATTTGTTTTGTTAATACAGATTTTCACTGAGGGATTTTTAAAAAAATATTAAACCAGCCTTTTGTCTCTGGAATAAACCATACTTAGCTGTAGTATATGTTTGTCTTTATATAGTATGAATTCTATTTGATATTTTTTGGTTAAAAATGTTATGCCTTCATTATTTAATGCTATTGGTTTATTATTTTTACTTTTTGTATTATATTTGTCTCATTTTGGGGTACAGAAATTCTAAGTTCATATAATGAACTGGGAAGTGTTCCCTCTTCTATTATCTGGAAGAGACCATGTAGAATTAGTGTTAATTATTCTTCACAAAGAATTCTCCAGTGAAACCATCAGGACTCTGTAGCGTCATTTTTAGGAGTTTAAAAAATATTAATTTGATTTTCCTATTACTTACAGGGCTATTCAGATGAACTGTTTTATATTAAGTTGTGATTGTTTGTTTGTTGAGGAATTGGTCCATTTCATCTAATACATCAAATTTATGTATATTGAATTGTTAGTATTTTTGCTATTCCTTTGATGTCTCTTCTGTCTGTAGTGATAGCTCCTGTTTCACTCCAGACTTTTGTAATTTATGTCTTTGTTCTTCCGTCTTGCTAGAAGTTTTACATGTTTATAGATTGTTTTTGTTGCTGTTCCGTAGGTCCCAAGTTCTGTAGCCACTCTGCTTTCTTTTCTCCAACTTTGAGGGTTTTTAAAGAAATGTTAGTTATACATATACGATGTCTAAAGTTTTAGTTGTGCCTAGTGGGATAAATAAGGAAAATATATCTATTTCATTTTCCTGGAAGTAAAATGTCAAATTTTACTTTGTGATGCATTTCTGACTCTTCTAAGGTTTGCAAGATTCTGATGGTTTCCCTTTTTGCCACTGAAGCCAGGGTAAACACTGTTTTGATAATTCAGTAACAGGAAGCCGTTGGAGAGAGTACTTTTTCTCAATCCTTGTATTATTGCTTTAGCAGTTATAAGTCCCAAACCAAATTCTCTGAACTGGACAGTGACAACTACCTGAAATCATGGTGTGACTTTAGCAAAACATTTGGCCTTTTTTCATATATCAGATGTGAAGAATCATATGATGTCATTCCCATTGTGCTAAGCAGTTAAAGCCTCACAGAGTTGAAGGGACTCAGAGGCTAAGTGGAAAGATTTCTCTATATAGTACCCCTAATTCTACCAAGCTACATCAAAAAGCATTTTTTTTTTTGCTTTTAGTGATGAAGTGGTAAATACCCCTAAGTTTTAGAAATTGGAATATTAGCAACATTTAATGGTGAAGCAAATGATTGAGAGAAAAGGAAATAGGGTGAAAAATTAGAAGGGAGATTCAGAAGAAGAGGCGAGAAGATAGAGTCGCCTTGACAAAAATGATGCCTGATTACTTGGAAAGCTCAAAGGGAGTGTAAGTGAAATAGGACTGGGAGGCTCATGTGCATGTTGAGAGGATATGGGTGGAGACAGGTGGTGAGAGATCACACCAACTCCACAGAGAGGGAGGTGCTCGAGTGGAGAAGAGACCCAGGGATGGAAGTCAGGAAGACAGTGTGAGGGTCTCTAGCAGGGAATATCAGAAATGAAAGTAATCCAGCACATACACAGGATATCTGAGGAGACTGACAAGGCCTGTTAGGTAGATGAACACTCATGATAACAGAAAGCCAAAGTATTTTGAAACATGATTGACAAAGTTGAGTGAAGACATTTGGGACTGCAAAAAAGGGAATATGAGTTTCAAAGTAACTTAAAAGCACAAGACTGGCTGGTCTCGGCAGCTCAGCCCTGTAATCCCAGCACATGGGGAGGCCAAGGCAGGTGGTTCACCTAAGGTTAGAAGTTCGAGACCAGCCTGGCCGACAGGTAAAATCCTGTCTCTTCTAAAAATAAAAAATAATTAGCTGGGTATGGTAGTGGGTGTCTATAATACCAGCTACTTGTGAGGCTAAGGCTGGAGAATCGCTTGAGCCCAGGAGGCGGAGGTTGCAGTGAGTGGAGATAGCGCTGTTAGACTCCAGCCTGGGCAACAAGAGTGAAATTCCATCTCTGTCACACACACACAGCACAAAGCTTCAGAAAACAAGGAATTGTGATTAAAAAAAAAAATAAATAAAAGACACAAACAGGTTCTATTCCATTAAGTAAATCTGAGTTTATTTATAAATACACATCTGAGATGCCCTCGGGCAGGCACAAATGCCCTTGCTATTCCAAAAGCTGTATAATGAGATAAGTGCATAATAATTATAAAACACAGGAGAATATAAAAGTGCTATAAAATAAATAGGAGAGAGAATCCAATAAGAGAAATTTAACCCAAATGGAAGAAGTTGAAAAGCCTGCTAGAGACAGGTCGTAATTCATGACTGTACTAGCAATAGGAAAGAATGGGAAAGAAGCATTATAGGCAGGGATAAGTATGTGCAAACGCACAGAGGCAGGAGGTTAGGGAACCTAATGTTTAAACAGTGGTAATCAACCAGTGAAAGGTATGTACATGGGGGCTCGTCTTAAGAGGGAACTTAGGGGCCACTTGGTAGACATCCTTAAATGCCAACAACCTACACGGAAGCCAAGGGAACTTCATGGAACCCACATTTGATCTGCTCTTAATCACTTGAAAGGCCTAATCCATGTCCTTACTGCGGTTAGGATGATAAACTTTATACTGGGACCTAGAGGAGCCTGCCTCCTGCGCTGTCTTGTTTTGAAATATGTCTGTGCTTCTCTTTCTCCTCATCAAATTCTGACCCAATTGGTTTTCTTTACTTTTTATTTTTATTTTTTTTACTTTTCAGTTCAGGGGTACATGTGCAGGTTTCTTATATAGATAAACCTGTGTTGTGAGAGTTTGTTGTACAGATTATTTCATCACACAGGGATTAAGCCTAGTACTTATTAGTTATTCTTCCTGATCCTCTCCCTCCTCCCTTCCTCCCTGCTCTGATAGGCCCCAGTGTGTGTTCCCCTCTGTGTGCCCATGTGTTCTCATCATTTAGCTCCCACTTATCAATGAGAACATGTGGTACTGGGTTTTATGCTTCTGTTACTTGACTAAGGATAATGGTCTCCAGCTTGATCCATGTTCCTGCAAACAACATGATCTCGTTCTTTTTTATGGTTGCATAGTATTCCAGGGTGTATGTGTGCCACATTTTCTTTATCCAGTCTATCATTGATGGACATTTAGGTTGGTTCCATGTTTTGGCTATCATGAATAGTGCTGCAGTGGACATATGTGTGCATGTGTCTTTACAATAGAACAATTTATGTCTTGGGCAGCTTCCCTTCTTTTCTAATCTTACAACTGTCTTATTTACCCCCTCAAGTGTATGCATAAATGTCTCACCTTCAAGAAGGAGTTCCCTGACTTTGAATCAAGGCTAGGTTTCCCACTCTCAAACGTATTCCCTTTGTCCCTTCAATGTTGTTTCGTAACAATTAAACATGCTCTTTAAGAAAATAATTGGTTTGTGTTATTGTCTAATACATGTCTTTCACTGGATTGTAAAAGTAAACCCTGTGTTCGTTTGGAGTTCATGGTTGTACCCTTTGCTCCTAGCCAGGCATACAATTGTCCATTAATAAAAATTAATTGAATAAGTGAATGCCAGATTAGATACATGTTCTCACTGAAATAAGTGATAAACAAACACTGGAAGCATTTTAATGAGAATAACAGAAGCTTGAAGACGGTTTGTAACATAAAAATACAAGCACGTCTAGAGACAGGCATCAGATCACAGTTGAAGATCTTGCCAGTTCTGTGCTATCTCTACCCTTTTCTCATTGGCTGTTTGTCCTTTCTTCTCAACACCTTGAGGTTACTGTGGCCTCCTCTTGATCTCGGCCCCACTCTCCTATTTATCCTGTCCGTGTTTCTCACATTAAGGTCCAAGGACAGGGATATCTGTAGGTATATTCTTGGAGGTTGATAGGTTTTATGAGAACTATAAAATTTGAGTTCCATTGTGATGTTAATCTCACAAAGTTATTTTGCCTTTTAAAACACAAAACTTCTGTTTTTTGCTGAGATAATTAAAAATTTATGAGACATTGTTCTCAAATGGGGCTTACAGTACTTAAACGAGCATCTTGAAAGCTGAAGTCCATAGACTTACTTTTGTCTTTTTCTTTTTTCTTCCCTTCGGTTGGGTCTGCAGATGACTCAGATTTTGAGAAACACTGCCTGGACAGCAGCCAGGCTGAAGAGTGAGACAGAACTGAGACAGTGTCTATGACACATAGTGATCAAGGACTAAAAAGCAAGTTGTAGTTTGATAAACGACACGATGGGCAAAACTTGAATTGTGCTAAAATTTTTTTAAGGAGGGAAATGACAATGTACAGGCAAATGTACTAATTGAAGGAGTGCAAAAACCAAGTACGACTCAGACAGGAAGTATATAGAAGCAGCAAACAATTGAAAAACAAGTAGGTTTGAAGAGATTTTATTCATCTTCAAATTTACTTGGCATCGTCAGTAAATGTCTCAAAAGTCATGAGACATTTCAGTGTTCCTATGTAGTATGGAACAAGCTCAAAGAAGGATTTGAATTTTCATATGGCCTGTAATGACCAATCACTTTGATTGTTGTTTCTGGCATTTTCTTCACTGATGTTTAGTTGGCAGATCTACCTTGTAACTTTCCTACTACCTCAGAAGTTTTCTAACTCTTTGCACATGAAGTGCTGAAGCCACGGTTTCCTAGGTGTACACAGCCAGCCAAGTTCTCCTTTGATGAGAGCATGTAACTCCCATTATAGCTCATGGGGACTCCATAAGTACTTGAAAGCAAAGAAGAGACTTCCAAAGGGGTATTTGTTTTTCACCCTGATCCACTGCATGTCCCACTTGAGAGTAATACAAGGAACAATTTTTCTTTTTCCACACATCTCTTTAAGATCCACATCTTTTGTTTTTACCTTGATAGTCTCTAAGTGAGATATTATTGAGATCTTGCCGGGGGAAAAAGATTCCTCTCTCATTAGCAAGGGAGCAGGGAGTATGGCTTTAAATTTCTTTTAACATCTTTCTCTCAAATTTGTAAGTATTTATGCAGCTTCTGTCTCTGGAGAGTAACCCTAAGCATCAATCCTCAGCATCCCTGTAATATCTGCAGTTCACAAGTGGTGTGAGTATTAGCAACTGGAAATCTGTTACTATGGTTACCACCTATAAACAGGTCACCTTCAGGAAATTCTGTGTGTGTGCAAGATAACACTAGGATAATGAAACTTGGTTTGGAGAGGAAGTTTGGAGAGGATAAAGAATGGAGTTTCTTCTGCAGGCCTATAATTACCTAGGTGATTTTGGAAATCTGTATATTGTAATCAGTGTTCTGTATTTCAGTAAAAAGAACTGCATAAATCAGATACTATCTAAGATAGAAGTTCAGAATAACAGCAGCAGTAACGCTCTGATGGGGAGAGCAAGCTGTGATGAAGGGAGGGAGGTAGTTGATGTCCTTTGTTTCTTCAGTGCTAAGTTTATTTTCTTTTCTTTTTTTTTTTAATTTTTATTGCATTTTAGGTTTTGGGGTACATGTGCAGAACATGCAAGATAGTTGCATAGGTACACACATGGCAGTGTGTTAAGTTTATTTTCTTTATTGGAAATTGCTTGGATGTTTTAAGCCAACTAATAAGAGACCAAGGAAAGAAAGGTCTTCTTGAGAAAGATTAGGCTTCTTTTAATTACTAAAAAGAGTATTTAGCTGCAATGTGCAATAGGTACTCAGTCAGACACAACTGAAATCTCTCAAGTATTAGTGAGACTTTAACTTCTAAAATGCAGGAATATTTTAAGTTTCTAGCCTATGAACTACCTGCATATTCTCAATCTCTGTGTCATTAGAGTTTTAATCTAACATTTACACCCTGCTGCACTGGTCAGAGAGCCTTGTTAGCACTTTTTGACTTCTTCGTAGCATGCCTATCAGATTTGCTTTTGGGTGCAATTAAAAACTGGCTATGATCCAGTTTGGCATCTATGAAGAGTTCATGAACCGAAGGGAGAATTGAGCCCCCTGTGTGCAGACACAGAACATCTCCATTCAATTCTGGCCTTTGACCTCCTAACGAGTCTTCTCTGTTGTCTGCCTGTATGAAACACAGCCTCTGTCAGAGCTGCCCTCCCTCACTCAGCCCTGCCACACAGCATTGTGGGAAGGGACCTGAGAGGCAAGCACAGGTGAAGGAAGTTTCTGAGGGCGTAACTGAAGAAGATGTGCCTTTTCTGTTTGCAAACGACAGTTCAATAAGCATAAAAGTCACTTTGGGGAGCTAGTGTTCTTTTAAAGCAATCTTGGGTTGTCAAATACGAAAGATTTTCTATTTGTAGGTAAATTCCTTTTTTGTGTTTTAGATACTGTACTCTTGTTCAGAAAGTCACACATACTTTGACAATGCCTTAAAACAAGAGGCAAAACTATGCTCTCCAGTCATGGGGCAGTGTTTTATTTACTATGTCAACCCCTGGAATACAGGGAGCATGCATATTATTTTGCTACTTTGTGATTAAAATTTCAAGAAGGGCCTTTCTGCTCAGAATCATTTCAAAGTTTAATTTTTAAAAACCTTCTACTTCCCACACATCTAGGGATTCCACCAAAAAATATTGCTTATAATCTGAAGACAGGTTAAATCCTGGAGTCTTTCATAATATATGGAGAGAAATGTATTAACAAAGCCTTGCCAAGAGCTGTCTTTTCGCTCATGTGCTTGGAGAACAGTGAAATGATAGGATGAGAGGAAGAGCTCTCAGAGGAGGAACTTTTTGGGTTACATATCTTTAGAAGTGGAATCTGATGTTTGGGCAGCCATTTTTTTCTTTCATCTTTATGTATCAGTTTGGGAATGCAGCTGGAGAGACTGGTATTGATACGACCTCAGTGCTTCCTAGAAGGGCTTTTCAATTCGTAATACACACATCACAGTTCTTTGCTTTGTGCTTTTTCCTCAACATCAGAGTCTTACTATTAGTTATTTAGAGGTCACTAACTACTCATGTTGATCATTTAGAACCCCTTGGAAAATAACTGAGAATCCATAAATAACATTTTTTTAAGTATGGAAATAATGGGTATTATAAATCCCAGGCACTACAGCAAAAGGTTCATGTTCCTGCTCGTTCTCTGGTTTCTCAAAAGCCAAAGGCCTCATTTTAGATCAAAGGCAGACAATTTCAAGGCATGGATTAGTAATGACTAGAAACAAATAGGAAAGCAGGAGCTACTAAAAACTGATGTTTGAGTAGTGCGGGAATAAAACAAAAATTATATAAAATAAAAAGAGTCACATACTGGAGCAGTCCGAGGCCATTCGTATGAAAATAAATTAAAGCAGTGCCTCACCTTTGAGGGTATCACTACTGATTGCTTGGTATAACTGAGATGGAAACCAATAATTTTATAATGATAGTTTTGAATTAAGATAAAATTTATTACATTTTTCTATATGAAATATACCATGTTACTTATGTTTACTAGGTTTGAAATAAAAGTGTAAACAGAAATAAGTATAATTTTAAAATTTGATTAAAAGTATAGTTCAAAAACTAACATAGAAATAAACCTTATTTATTTCAAAAGATTTGCTTATGTGGGTTATTTACCCCTTTTTGCTTGGTACATGAATTTCTTGCCCTAAAATAAAAAAGCATATGGGCTATTATCAGCTTTCTTTCCTTCTAGACACTAAATAATAAAACGTATTCTTCTATATTTCCCAAGATTTTAGGTTCATCGTAATCATGACATCTAAAGTAGTCTCTGTGAAACAGCAATAAAATAGGGGTGAAGTAGGATCAGGCGCATAGTCTGTTCCTTTGCTGTGTGTCGTCCTACCACTCTTACCTATTGAGAGTCGTCTCCTTACCATGAGAGAGTTGTAGAAAACAGAAGTCCACCTCTGTCTTAGCAGGTGCATGCATATGGTTGAACACAGGGGCCTGAGATCAGTGGATGAAGCAATCCTTCCAGTCCTAGCACACACCTCCTAGTCTGCTGCTTTCCTGGGTTTCAGAGTTCAACATGGCCAACCTAGGAAACTTTGAGACTCACCACCACTCAGATTTTCTTCTGACTGTTACCATGATCTTCAAGGTTGCTGCCAATCTGCCCCACATGTTGTCTAGTGACTAAATGGGCCTCAGTTGCATTAGGCCACACTGACTGTCCCAGTCCCTATCTTATCTAATCTGTGTTATCTGTCCAAAAGACAACTAACTATTCATACTATTTTGGCAGCTGTTCTCACATGCTGAAAACAGCAAGAATAGAAACAATATACAACAAATATAAAAAATTAAAAGGCAAAAGGGAGACAAACAGAAATCCTATTCACTTCAAAAAGTCTTCAACAGTTAACCAAGTCATGCTGTTTCTGATACTAACCATTTTAACATATTTTCTCATGTGATACTGTGACATCCATGTGAACTAAATGTTGTTATTGTTACCCTCATCCTCTTGGGTCATCCTGAAGCTTTCTGAAGAAAGGTTAAGGAACTTGCCTGAATTACTCAACTAAATGGTAAAGCCAGGTTTGCAAGTTTGACCCCAAAATGCTTGTTTCCAATGTAATGCTACATTGCTTTCCCTTTTCATATATATTAAATATATTTATATACACATATACACACAAGTATATTTAGTATATACCAATATGTATAATACATGCTATAGTATACATAGTATGGTATAGAAAATATATAGGTAAAAAATACAAGTATACATATAGTATATTGCCTATTTGTACATTTTCTCCTATAAGTTCTTTGAAGATAAGAACTATGTGATTTATTTTTCTATATATTTTACTCCATAAATTATTTTGAGGAACATGCTAATTACACTTTCCTATTTTGATTTTTTTACAAAATATAGTGGTTAAACAAATACACTTTGGAATCAGAACAGAGTTTCAGTGAAATTTCTACCATTTAATATTTGTGTCCTTTGAAAACATATTTAATCTCAGACATAGTTTTCCCAATTTGATAATACCTTATAGATTTTGAAAAATAACATACATACAATAATGTGTACAATGCCAAACACATAGCTGGAAGCTCTTGGTTAGTGATAATTGTGATTATGATACTTCAGACTATTAAAATTGTACACAATATTGGTGAAATTTTTCTGAGTTTTATTAATCATGCATATTTGACTACAAAGGTACGGGAAGTTAATTGTAGACAAATTTGTCATAGAAAAGTATAAAGAAAATGCAAAATCAGGTGTAAGGAAGGGGTCTAGTTTCTGTTTTCTGTATATGGCTAGCCATTTTTCTCAGCACCATTTATTAAATAGGGAATCCTTTCCCCATTGCTTGTTTTTGTCAGGTTTGTCAAAGATCAGATGGTTGTAGATGTGTGCTGTTATTTCTGAGGTCTCTATTTTGTTCCATGAGTCCATATATCTCTTTTGGTACCAGTGCCATGCTGTTTTGGTTACTGTAGCCTTGTAGCATAGTTTGAAGTCAGGTAGCATGATGTCTTCAGCTTTGTTGTTTCTGCTTAGGATTGTGTTGGCTACAGGGACTCTTTTTTGGTTCCATACTTAATTTAAATCAGCTATTTCTAACTCTGCAAAGAAAGTCAATGGTAACTTGATGGGAATAGCATTGAATCTATGAATTACTTTGGGCAGTATAGCTATTTTCACAATATTGGTTCTTTCTAACCATGAGCATGGAATGTTGCTCCATTTGTGTCCTCTCTTATTCCCTTGAGCAGAGGTTTGTAGTTCTCCTTAAAATAGGTCTTTCACGTCCCTTGTAGGTTGTATTCCTATGTATTTTATTGTCTTTGTAGCAATTGTGAATGGAAGTTCACTTATAATTTGGCTCTCTGCTTGTCTGTTATTGGTGTATAGGAATGCTCATGATTTTTGCACATTGATTTTTATATCCTGAGACTTTGCTGAAGTTGTTTATCAACTTAAGGAGTTTTTGGGCTGAGATGATGAGATCTTCTAAATATATAATCATATCATTTGTAACCAGAGACAATTTGACTTCCTCTCTTCCTATTTGAATACCCTTTATTTCTTTCTCCTGCATGATTGCTCTGGCCAGAACTTCCAATAGTATGATGAATAGGAGTAGTGAGAGATGGATTAAAGACTTAAATGTAAAACCTAAAACTATAAAAACCCTAGAAGAAAACGTAAGCAGTACCATTCAGGACATAGGCATGGGCAAAGACTTTGTGACTAAAACACCAAAAGCAATTGCAACAAAAGCAAAAATTGACAAATGGGATCTAATTAAACTAAAGAGCTTCTGCACAGCAAAAGAAAATATGATCAGAGTGAACAGGTAGCCTACAGAATGGGAGAAAATTTTTGCAATCTACCCACCTGACAAAGGGCTAATAGCCAGAATCTACAAGGAACTTAAATTTACAAGAAAAAACAAACAACCCTATCAAAAACTAGGCAAAGGATATGAACAAACACTTCTGAAAAGAAGACATTTGTTTGGTGAATAAACGTGAGAAAAAGCTCATCACTGGTCATTAGTGAAATCCAAATCAATATCACAATGAGATACCATCTCACTTCAGTTAGAATGGAAATTATTAAAAGTCTGGAAACAACAGATGCTGGTGAGGCTGTGGAGAAATAGGAACACATTGACACTGTTGGTGGGAGTGTAAATTAGTTCAACTATTGTGGAAGACAGTGTGACATTTCCTCAAGGATCTAGAACCAGAAATACCATTTCATGCAGCAATCCCATCACAGGGTATATACCAAAAGGATTATAAATTATTGAACGATAAAGACAAATGCACATGTATGTCTATTGCAGTACTATTTACAATAGCAAAGACTTGGAGCCAACCCAAATGCCCGTCAATGACACCCTGGTTAAAGAAAATGTGGCACATAAACTCTGTAGAATACTATACAGCCATAAAAAAGGGATGAGTTCCTGTCCTTTACACTGACTGGATGAAACTGGAAACTATCATTCTCAGCAAAGTAACGTTAAGAACAAAAAACCAAACACCGCATGTTCCCACTCATACGTGGGAGTTGGACAATGAGAACACATGGACACAGGGAGGGAAACAAGACACACTGGGGCCTGGTTGGGGATGAAAGGGTAGGGCAGGGATAGCATTAAGATAAATACCTAATGTAGACAGTGAGTTGATGGGCACAAAAGGAAGCAAGCCAGAATGGGACTTGACCTTTTTTTTTTTTTTTTTTTTTAACATCAGTGATTCTAGAAGTAACCGAATCTGGAGAGCACTTCTTAAGTTCACACAGAAAATCTTACCAACTTCTTTGTAGATGTTTATTAATAAGAACAGTCTTTACAGCACATTTCCATCTCGTTAGTGATATTTAGGGTCTATACTTCGCTATAAAGATTTTACAAATACAGTTCTTCTAAATACTTTCTGACTATCTAGATAATAAAATATGCATCATTAGAGAACTGTTTCATGATGAAAACACATCAACATACATTGTTTGTACTTACACTTTTATTAAAAATTGCTCCTGTGGTTACTAAAAGAATAACACTCCCTACGATTTCATCTGCCTTCTAATCCTAAGTAATTGCAGGTTCCTCAGCATGCTAATGAACTAAAATTTCTCAGGAAGACAGTTACAGCAAATTCCGTTAAATATGGTATAAATTTTTTCTTTGTTTTCGATGTGGAAGAAACCTTTTTGTGCTGAGAGAAAGGTTACATTAGGAATCATTGACATGTTAATTTTCCAGGGGCTGAAAGACATCAGGTTGTACACACTAAATACTACATGGCCCATGTTGATTCAGAACAAAAAGAAAAAAAAATAAAATAAAATGTTTCAGGTCATGCCTACTTCTTTAAAAACAAAACGAGTATTTGGATGGTACATCAAGCTGTCATGTACAGACTGCAAATGGAATGTTCTAGAGCGCATGTAAATGGAGCACATTTGCAAGACTTAAGAGCACTAGGTTCTTTTCTGAGCACTGATTACCTTAGTGACCACGGGCAAGTTTTCTATTTTTATGGCGTTACTTGTCTCGTTAGTAATAAAGTAACGATCATTTAGATAGCCCTGAAAATGCATTCCCAACCAAAAAATCTATAGTTAAAATATCTTAATTTTTTATTTTTTAAAAAACTAGCATAGTTGACACAACCAAAATAGCATTTTCAAAAGTTCACCTGAAGACACTCTTCTTTGGGCCGGGTGCGGTGGCTCATGCCTATAATCCCAGCACTTTGGGAAGTTGAGGCAGGCAGATCATGAGGTCAAGAGATCGAGACCATCCTGGCCAACACGGTGAAACCCCGTCTCTACTGAAAATACAAGAATTAGCCAGGCGTGGTGGCGCATGTCTGTGATCCCAGCTACTCGGGAGGCTGAGGTGGGAGGTGGAGATTTCAGTGAGCCGAGATCTAGCGACGGCTCTCCAGCCATATGGCAGAGTGAGACTCGATCTCACAAACAAAAACAAAACTAAAATACTGTACTTAGTAGATACCAGTGTGGGAGGCAGGACGTAAGCCCAGCACTGTTCTAAAGGTTACAGCTTTTAGGATCAGATAAACTGGAGACTTCTTTCTCCTGACTTAGTGGTTTTGCTGGTTGTGTGACTTGGAAAACTTAAGTTTTTCTACTCGTTAGTGAAAAATAATGGTAATGCATATGTCCTAGTGTAGTGAGGGACTGATTAAGACACACAATTCAGAAATAATACCTAGGGACAGCCCTTGCTCCTGTGTTAATAAGTACTAAAGAGTTCAAAATGCTTCCTTTTATTTAGATCAAATTTGTTTCTGTAAAATGGTTACTTTTATTTTTTTCCAGGCAGGTATGGCCATAGCAATAAAAATTCTGGCAGTGGTGCTTCCTTCTGATTCCTTACAGGACACGCTTGTGTATGTCACATAGACAAGTATCAAGTGTGTGCTACAAGCAAGATGTCAGAGTAATTGTTATTGATGGATGGCACATGTAGTTGTGGTTCGTGTAATAAGAACTATTGTCTCCGTAATATTCTAGACAAGCCCAGCAAGTCTAAGTGCAATTGGTTGAATGACAAGATTCAGAATTGCTTTTTCCCTTGGAATAAAGAACATAATAGTATTTTCAAAAGACAGCCATTGAGTAAACAATGTATTTGTCTCTCTTGAAAATATGAGGTTGACAACTGTGAAGGCTGCCGTCATGTTTATCACCAGAGCATCTAAGGTTTGAAAAGAATAAGCATAAATATTGTTTTACTAATATACTTTACACTAAAATGGCAGTGACTAAAGGTCTGAAAGTTATTTTTGAAAAGAATTTCTATTTTTTTTTCTTCTGGGAGAGAATATACTGTTTCTATAAAGATTAGTGGCTTTGTGGACTGTTTGAGACACTATTTAATTTTAAGAGAAGCTTTAAACTTGTAACTAACTGAAATATCATTGCTCCCATTCTTAGAATGCTTAGCTTGGCCAAGAAGTCCTAAGTGAGTGAATTTCATTTCTCATGGGACTTTTGAATTTCACTTTTAAATTTCAAATCTAAATACAAATATTTTATCTTGATATGATATTTTTATGCATTGGTATTGCCGTTTTCTTCTTGTTTTAATTCAACCCAGAAATCTCCAGAGAAACTAAACTAAGAATGCAAATCATATATGGAAAAGTATGTGAAGTCCTGTATTTGAAAAGTTACGATCGATGCCTCCACCGATTCTATTCTCAGCCAGAGACTTCACAGCAGTGAATTTCAGTTTTGAATCATAGAGAATTTTTTTAGGTTTCCTATTCATCATTTTGCTGATTAAAATTTACACTTTTTATCTCTTACGTTTGTTCTTCTCTATATAACTTTATTTCTATAACTGGTTTTATTCATCTTGGTTTATTTTATTATTTTATAATATTTCCTTAATCCTTTCTTTCAAAGAAATCTTTTTTAAAATTTTCTTTTCAGGATTTTGGAATGTCTGTATGCTGTTTCTAAAAACCTCCTTTAATCTACATTTTTCTCATTGCCAGTCAAGATTTTAAAAACACGCTTTTGAGTCTTCACTTTTAAGACAAGTTCAGCATGTGTTTCTTACTCGCTCCATTCCTACTGTTTGGTTTTATTTATAATTTGAGTTTTGAAATTCAGATTATAACTCTTAGGCTAAATATTTTTCTTACTTTTTATCTTTCAAAAATCATTTCTACCATGTTCATTCCATTTAGTCACAAGATGAAAATAGTCCTTTTGATTTAATGTTTAATAAGCTTTGTAACTTCTTTTCCTTGAAGGCAGTTGTCATCTTCATTCCAAGATTGAAGTACTTACCTAGTTAAGAAAGTTTTCAAGGAGAGTATTTCCTGAATCTTGAAAATATTTGTCTCTTTTTATATTTTCTAGACCTACAGTATATTAGTCTCAGCTCTTCCTTTGATAACTCTGTCGATATTGTTCTCGCATTTCGAGTCACTTTTATTTGCTTGGCTGCTTGTAGTATTTTTTTTTTTTAATCCATGTAATTGCAAATGTATATCTGATTATTTGGAGTGAGAATTTCCAGTATGTATTTTTAGGTGCTTTCTCCATTTAGAAAGGCTGTCTTCTACATATAATCCCTCGATTTTGGATATAAAGAAGCTTCTTATAAAGAGTCTCATGTGATACAAAGAGCCTTTTTTACCTCCTTATGGATGCTTTTCTGAAGAGCCATCTAGCTAGCTAGGCTGTGTGACTTACGTTGAGTAGATTACTTTCTATTTAACTTTATTTGTTTTTGCAGTCACCAGTATAAATTATTCACTTTCAGTTAGGTTATAGATTATCTTGTCTCTAGTGTATTTTCTTTTCTTTTCTTTTTTTTTTTTTTGAGATGGAGTTTTGCTGTTATTACCCAGGCTGGAGAGCAATGGTGCGATCTCGGCTCACCGCAACCTCCGCCGCCTGGGTTCAAGCAATTCTCCTGCTTCAACCTCCCGAGTAGCTGGGACTACAGGCGCGCACCACCATGCCCAGCTAATTTTTGTATTTTTAGTAGAGAAGGGGTTTCACCACGTTGACCACGATGGTCTCAATCTGTTGACCTTGTGATCTGCCTGCCTCGGCCTCCCAAAGGGCTGGTATCTAATGTATTTTCACAAGCATTCTGGTTGGATATAGAGAGAGGCCGTATCAGGGAGTAAGGAAGGTGTAATGTGTTAAACCTGAAGCCTATAAATAATGAATATAAATGACCTAAAAAAAGAAGGGCTACCAGGATTACAGAAATAAAAATTGTTGCATTGTCTTATTTCAAGCCTTGTCACATTTGCAAATAGACAATTTGAAAAGTTCATCAAAGTTTAGAATAAATGTAGCCTAAGTGATACACTAAGCCACACAAACCTCAAAAGAATGCAGTTGTAAAATTGGTTTCTCCCTCTACTCGTCATGCATCTTGAATATTCACCACAGAGAACCCCTTCCACTATTCCTGAGCCAGTGGCTCTCATATCCTCACATTATGCTGCAAAGAATAGTACACCCATTATTCTGTAAAGGTAGAATATTTCTACCAGGTTCTGATAATCTTTTTAGGAGCCATTAAACAGTTAAAAACAATTATGTTTCCTATGGATCTCAGAATGAAGAATAATCTTTTACTTTTTGTTATAATACACTTTCTTAAAAGATTAAAAACATGCAAGGCAAAACAATTTTTTTCACTAACTGGAGAATAAATAGGCAAATATCTATACTATCATCATTAGATTAACACAAATGACAAAAATAATAAAAGAATTTGGCAAAACAATTTCGCAAGAAATTTGTGCTCTTATTTTTAGGGTGAGCCTTGGAATTTAGGATGTAGCCCTTCTGAACTCTCAGCCCAAAGCCTGGGAGTTTATTTATTTATATTTATTTATTTGTATTTTTTATTGCATTTTAGGTTTTGGGGTACATCTGAAGAACATGCAAGATAGTTGCATAGGTACACACGTGGCAGTGTGATTTGCTGCCTTCCTCCCCTTCACCTATATCTGGCATTTCTTCCCATGCTATCTCTCCCCAACTCCCCAACCCCCGCTGTCCCTCCCCTATTCCCCCCAACAGACCCCAGTGTGTAGTGCTCCCCTCCCTGTGTCCATATGTTCTCATTGTTGAACACCCGCCTATGAGTGAGAACGTGTTTGATTTTCTGTTCTTGTGTCAATTTGCTGAGAATGATGTTCTCCAGGTTCATCCGTGTTCCTATAAAGGACACGAGCTCATCATTTTTGATTGCTGCATAATATTCCATGGTGTATATGTGCCACATTTTCCCTGTCCAGTCTATCATCGATGGGCATTTGCGTTGATTCCAGGTCTTTGCTATTGTAAACAGTGCTGCAATGAACATTCGTGTGCATGTGTCCTTATGGTAGAACGATTTATAGTCCTTTGGATATATACCCAGTAATGGGATTACTGGGTCAAATGGAATTTCTATTTCTAGGTCCTTAAGGAATCACCACACTGTATTCCACAATGATTGAACTAATTTACACTCCCACCAGCAATGGAAAAGTGTTCCTATTTCTCCACATCCTCTCCAGCATCAGTTGTCTCCATATTTTTTAATGATCGCCATTCTAATTGGCATGAGATGGTATCTCAATGTAGTTTTGATTTGCATTTCTCTAATGACCAGTGATGATGAGCATTTTTCATATGTTTGTTGGCCTCATGTATGTCTTCTTTTGTAAAGTGTCTGTTCATATCCTTTGCCCACTTTTGAATGGGCTTGTTTGTTTTTTTCTTGTAAATCTGTTTTAGTTCTTTGTAGATTCTGGTTATCAGCCCTTTGTCAGATGGGTAAACTGCAAAATTTTTTCCCATTCTGTTGGTTGCCGATTCACTCTAATGACTGTTACTTTTGCTGTGCAGAAGCTGTGGAGTTTGATTAGGTCCCATTTGTCTATTTTGGCTTTTGTAGCCAATGCTTTTGGTGTTTTGGTCATGAAGTCCTTGCCTACTCCAATGTCCTGAATGGTTTTGCCTAGATTTTCTTCTAGGGTTTTTATGGTGTCAGGTCTTATGTTTAAGTCTTTAATCCATCTGGAGTTAATTTTAGTGTAAGGTGTCAGGAAGGGGTCCAGTTTCTGCTTTCTGCACATAGCTAGCCAGTTTTCCCAACACCATTTATTAAACAGGGAATCCTTTCCCCATTGCTTGTTTTTGTCAGGTTTATCAGAGATTGTGTGGTTGTAGATACGTTGTGTTGCCTCCAATATCTCTGTTCTGTTCCATTGGTCTATATCTCTGTTTAGGTACCAGTACCATGCTGTTTTGATTACTGTAGCCTTGTAGTATAGTTTGAAGTCTGGTAGTGTCATGCCTCCCTCTGTGTTCTTTTTACTTAGAATTGACTTGGCTATGTGGGCTCTCTTTTGGTTCCATATGAAGTTTAATGTGTTTTTTTCCAGTTCTGTGAAGAAGGTCATTGGTAGCTTGATGGGGATAGTGTTGAATCTGTAAATCACTTTGGGCAATATGGCCATTTTCACGATATTGATTCTTCCTAACCATGAGTATGGAATGTTTCTCCATCTGTTTGTGTCCTCTCTGAAGAGGCCCTTTACATTCCTTGTCAGTTGTATCCCTAAGTATTTTATTCTCTTTGTAGCAATTGTGAATGGCAGTTTTTTCTTGATTTGGCTTTCTTTAAGTCTGTTATTGGTGTATAGGAATGATTGTGATTTTTTGCACATTGATTTTGTATCCTAAGACTTTGCTGAAGTTGCTTATCAGTTTCAGGAGATTTTGGGCTGAGACAATGGGGTCTTCTAGATATACTCTCATGTCATCTGCAAATAGAGACAATTTGGCTTCCTCCTTTCCTATTTAAATACCCTTTATTTCTTTTTCTTGCCTGATTGCTCTGGCTAGAACTTCCAGTACTATATTGAATAGGAGTGGTGAGAGAGGACATCCTTGTTTAGTGCCGGATTTCAGATGGAATGCTTCCAGTTTTTGCCCATTAAGTATGATATTGGCTGTTGGTTTGTCATAAATAGCTTTTATTATTTTGACATACGTTCCATCAGTACCGAGTTTATTGAGGGTTTTTAGCATAAAGGACTGTTGAATTTTGTCAAAGGCCTTCTCTGCATCAATTGAGATAATCATGTGGCTTTTGTTTTTGTTCTGTTGATGTGGTGAATTACATTTATAGACTTGCGTATGTTGAACCAGCCTTGCATCCCCGGGATGAATCCTACTTGATCATGATGGATAAGTTTTTTAATATGCTGTTGCAATCGGTTTGCCAGTATTTTATTGAAGATTTTTGTGTCTATGTTCTTCATGGATATTGGCCTGAAGTTTTCTTTTCTTGTTGAGTCTCTGCCGGGTTTTGGTATCAGGATGATGTTGGTCTCATAAAATGATTTGGGAGTTTATAAACATCTCTCCTGGCTGGCTGAGTCTAAAATCCAACTTTCTGCAGGCACTAGGTGGCATCTGATCTATCTCCTTAGCTCTTCAATCCCTGTGCTCTTTACTGCTGGTCCTTTTAAAGTCCCGTCCCCCTCATCCACAGTTGAGGTGGTGATCAAAGACCCAAAGGGGAATCATTTTGCCTAAATTAGTGGGTCTTTTTTTCCTGCTCTTGGCTCTTTGATACCTGTTCCTCAAATCTCAGCTGCATAGCTGGCCCTAATGCTGATCCATGCTGCTTTCAACTAATGAGTATGCCTTTCTTTGCCCTCAGGGAGAAAGCTGGGTGAATGAAATTTGGGAATCACCTTTCTTAAAGATCACAGACACCCCAAATTCCTTCAAACTATTGTTTTATATATATTGTCCAGTTTCTACAGGTGTTTTTGGCAGTATTTAAGATCTTTATTTGTTATTTCTGAAAGACATGTTTTGGACATAGGCTTATAATGTTGCTATGAAGCTGCCAACCAGGTTTTCACCATTTTCATTTATTATTTTCGTTTATTGCCTTCATGACCCACACTACTATCTGACATACTCACTTTTTTTTAATTTCTTTGTTCCTTTATGGATTGTCATTCTTCCCCAGTAGAATGCAATCTTTATGAACTCCATCTCCATGAACTCTGAGATCTTACCTGCATTGTTAAACACTGTAGTTCTAGCTGCTAAAAGAATGCTTGGCAGGTAGCAGATGTTTAAAACATATCTGTTGACCAAATGACTGCTAATTATTTTCCCTACTAAAGTACTGTGCAACATGGTATAACATTTGAGTTGTATACTGGATAAATAGCTACCTTGAAGATTTGTCATGAACATATATTTTAAAAAAGCAAGGAAATGTTTTATCTTCTTCCTAGTCCTCATAAAGCATTTCATTTTGTCTGAGATTTTAAAAAATATATATTTTTTCACATTTAAAATTTTATAATTATATTTTTATATTATATAAATTATAGTATGTTTTTATTCCTATTTGAAGCTGGCAGAGCTAGTTCGTATTGCCTTCACAACGAAATATCTCTTTAACTTTTTAAGAGTTTGAATTTAATTTTATTCTAACTCATCCCTGATTTGAAGGGACATGAAAGTAGCTTTATGAGAACCACCTGGAGATTGATATTGTCATGACTCTCTTTTGTGCTGTTTGTTCTATCTCTACACATGTGGAAAGATCTCTAAATGAAACCCTGTATAGGCAATTTAGCAGAAAATAGACATCCCACTGTCAGGCTGAGGGAAATAATAATCAATGATAACAAAACCTTCTTAAAATGTTTTTCTTATGTCAGAGGGATGAGAAAATTAATGACCCTTTCTGTTCAGAGAGTGCTTCTAGATCAGGATTCAGCTTGAAATTCTAACAGGGAACATGCCTTTTCTGAAATGGCAGTTGTTGATTAAGAACAGGATAGCACAGATGGGTTTGTTCTTTTTCTGAAAGAAAAAGTTCCTGAAAGAGAGTCTCTATGAATAGGTTACATGGAATTGTCAATAAAAGCTAGACCAGTGCAAAATTAATGAGAAGGAGAACAAACCTCACTTTTGGGGAGAAACTCATTAAAGAGGGGGGCACCTTGATACTGAATAGAGGACATGCTATTGGGATATCATGTAGTAATTATCAATTGTAGGTTTTGAATAGAATGAATGACTTTGGCACTGGGAACCCTAAGAAAGAAAGAAAATGGCTTAAGATCTTAAACCCCAAATCACAACAAAAATGAAAGGAAAAAGAAAGCCTGTGGTGACAATAGGAAAAAGCAGACATGACTGAGGCCTGACCAAGGCCTGATATGAATATATATATTTAAACCATGTGCTAACATGAAGCACTGGTTGGGAAGAATGAGCCGTAAAACTTATAATGGGAACACATGGACAAACACAGATAAAAGTGAGCATTTGAACCCTTGAATCTGTCTTGAATCTATGTGCTGGTAGAAGCAGCACTTCCTACCCCTCCCTCAAACCAGCCATTCTTTATATCACATTGGTTTGCAAGCAAGATGGTACCTGTTCAAGCAGTGACTTACATCCATCATGTTCTTTCCTCTAAAATTTGAGTTTATGTAGCTCTATGAGAATGGTTTTAAAAGCTGTAGTATCAGGCATAAAGATAATCATGTAATAGTCATTTTCTCTAGCTCCTGAAAGACCAAAAGGATAAACGTGAAGACAATAGTCATTGCGATTACTACAGAGTTAGATTTTTAAAAAATTGTGGCATTAGTTTAAAAAAGTTGTTTTTCTCCAAAAGAAAAATGATATAATGGTGATCATAATTTCATCTCTGACCTCAGTAAGATATCCTATGATCTTTGAAATTCAATGCGTTCATTTTAGTTTAGAATTCAACTTCCTCTGAAATGCTGTGAATAACCTACATTCATTGGAAATGCTGATAAGGGGAAGAGACCAACGATTGCTTGCTGATCCTGAAAGTATTGCCTAATGCTCTACAGTTTGGAGATTCCTTTGGTTTATTTAGTGGAGTATTTCAATAATATGTGATAGATACGCAGAATTTCCTTGAATACTCACAAGTTACCTTGCATATTATAAGTAAACAGGTAGAAGTGAATAGATTCATGAGATGATACATGATAGTAGATGTCTTTGGCAAGAAACTTTCTGGTTGATTCAGTTTATTTTTGAAACACCTAGGAATAATGGCTGTCCTTAATTTAAAATTAGTTTTTTAAATATCGTGCATAAGAAATAGAATTTTATTATCCATATATAAACAAGAAAGAATTTTGGGTGTAATACATGCGGTGCCTTGAGTTCTTTTGAAAAGTCTTTGTAAAGCTTTTGTTTACCAAGTAAAGCACATGTTTAAAATTTCTATTTTTTGTTTCATTTAACAAAACCATGATTGAGCCCTTTCTATATGTTTTGGAAATAATTAGAATAAAGCATAGGCTTAACCCTTAAGTCCCTTCAGGCTACGAAGACAAGATGTGTGTGGAAGTGATGTGTCACGGTAGAGATAGAAAAACAAGCTTGCTTTTCTGAACTTGCGTAACTCTTTTATCTATCATTGAAAGAGTCATGCTACTACTCCTGCGTTGAGAAGGACGTGAATTTCAAAGAAAAGATAGATATATTTAACTACATAAAATAAAAACATGTAAATCAAGTGATAAAAAACAGTAGGCAAGAAAACCCTGAAAAACTGTTTGTAATTAGTCAATATCAAAGGGTTAATAGCAATAATAACGATCTTTTTTAATAGCTAAGAAACTGATAGGAACATCACTCAAACATTAACAAAAGACGTAAACAAAAGTTTACAAAGTTTTAGTCTCAGTCTACATAAACTTATTAATGCATTTATGCCTGAAGTTGCAATTTTTTGAATTTTTGCAATCAGAACTTGGCGATGACCTTGAGCAGTAGGATCTAAATAACTCCCACATGTTGAATGTTCTAGTAATGGAACACTATGCATAAATATATACAGCAGCAGAATGTAACGTTTTGCTTATGAAATCAAGTAATTTTTTAAATAAAATATAGGACCCTTTGCTGAGAAAGATGGGTTGAGATAATTGCCACTGGGTGAATGTGAATTCCTGTATCATTTAAAAGATAAACATCTATTGAGAGGATACACTTTTTTTAATATCCAGTAGTTATACTTCTTGCCACATTCTAAGACGTTAACTATGAATATGGTCAGATTGATATGCAGACATGCTTAACAAAGCAGTATTTATAATAGGAAATGACCAGAGGAAAGGTAAATGTTCAAGAATAGGGCAAGTGCTTATCAATTCGTTGGGTTAAGTAGTCTTTAAGGATGCGTGTGTGTACTTCTGTATTCCACATAACAAGCAGGGATCAACCATACATAGGTGCTGCAGGCTCCTTGCTGTATCTGATTGTGAGGTTCTAGAATATGGTTATCATCTTCTTTTATTGTGTTTCTTTTGTCCACACCAAAGACCCCAGCTAATTGGGATACTGGGATTCTTTATCTGGTTGAGTGACCCACACTTCATTTCTGAAGAGTGTGAATCCTCAGGGAGTATGCCTTTTTTTTTTTTGGTTGGAGACGGGGTATGTGGTGGGAGCTGTGGATTTGTTGCAATTTTTTATTAGACATTGGCATGAAAAATAGGAGTACTATTACCTAGAAGTACTAAGGGGTGCCCCAGAGACGATGTTCACTTCCATACATAGCACTCCACTCTCCATTAGATAGTAGCAACCCAGTTTTCCTGGTGTCAGGGTAGATCACTCTCTGCAGCAGTACAATCCACTGCATTCTCTCTGTAGGTTTGGTTGTATGTGGAACCCAAATGAACAGGTAGCAGCTCTGGCTTTCAATAGGGTGAAATTATTGCTGTCCCCTAGAGAATGTACTGCTGTGTTGGGAGAACAGGCATTCAAATGAGAAAAGTTCCCAATTTGAGGGAGAAGAATATAAATACCCTGTGGATGGGTTGTTATGTAGAATGGTGGGAGGAGTCACTCTTGCTTTTATCTCTTGATTCCTAGATCTGTGAATTCTACCAATGGTAGAGACATCACCCTTCTCTTATTGGGAGTGTTTGAAGAATAAGCCTATCTAGTTAGAGTGTGTGAGCACCTGTCCCCTAACAACACATGTGCCCCTTACGCTCTACCTGTGACCCTCAGTGTGCTGAATAATTTGGAAGGTTTTGATAGGAATATCTTTGAATATGTAACTAAAGAGAAAGCCTTCATTTTTATCAAAATCTTTGAATATATAACTAAAAAGAAAGATTTCATTTTTATCAAAAGTGTTTTGCAACTGCTTCTCAGTCAAACCCATACCAGAACCAGCACATACTACATCTCTCATTAAGAAAATACTGAAAAAAGGTTCTAGTAATTTTTCCTCTAATCCTTGACCTGTCTCAAACATAATTACTTGTACCTGTTCTATATCTACCTTTCCTTCATCCTCTCTTCCAAATACCCAATACCTTCTTATCCTAATACGTGAACTGCCTCAGAAGTGCTGACATTGGGCCTAATATCAACAGACTAGATAACCTTTGTGTCATAGGTAAGCTCCAGGTATCCTTGTAATCTCTAAACTAAATACCTTTTCCTTTCAACTTCTTCTCCCCAATTGTATATATAAATGTACTGCATATAAGAAAAAAATCATGCCTTCATTTCTACTCTTCCGTAGAAGTTACCTGATCTGGTACCTCAGTTTTTCTCTTGAGGTTGAACTTGGCTCTGAACCTAGTTCTGACATATTCTAGCAATTTCCAGGCATTCATGCAGTGCATCACTTCTCTCCAGCTGGAATATTGCCATGAATGAACAGGTCTCTAAAAACCTGACCATAACCTGCTTACCTTCCAGTAGTGCCCGTAACAGAATTTGTTAGTACTGTCTGCATTGGCTGGGATCAGTGTTGGCCACAAAGGCACTTGAGCTCAGCTTGTCAATGAGACACTTTATGTTGGAAATGATTCTTTTTTTTCTTTTTTTTTTTTTTTGAGAGAGTTTTGCTCTTGTTACCCAGGCTGGAGTGCAATGGCGTGATCTCAGCTCACCGCAACCTCTGCCTCCTGGGTTCAGGCAATTCTCCTGCCTCAGCCTCCCGAGTAGCTGGGATTACAGGGACACACCACCATGCCCAGCTAATTTTCTGTATTTTTAGTAGAGAAGGGGTTTCACCATGTTGACCAGGATGGTGTCGATCTCTTGACCTCGTGATCCACCCGCCTCGGCCTCCCAAAGTGCTGGGATTACAGGCTTGAGCCACTGTGCCTGGCCGGAAATGATTCTTTTAAAATTTGTCTTGTTCCACTGTCTCCAGGTTTCTTCCGCAGGGAGAACAAAACATAGTTAACAACAACAACAAAAATTAACGCACAATTTGTTCTTCTCCCATCTTTATTAAATTGTCCGTGCTGTCTCAAAATTAAAGATCTTTGTCTCTGTCATAATGTCTTCCAGACTCTTAATTTCTAGCATTTAAAATTTCTCAACCATTTTAGGTTCTCCTTTGCCCAAATACAGTTATGCCATCTGAGTTCACATAATGTCTCTTTGCCACACAAGCTATGAAATTATATTTTCTGGCTGATCCACAAATTGGTGTTTTCCATCGTTTGTAGATACAATGTGGAGCTGCTAAACTACTTACCTGTTAGGTGATGTCTCACTTCCTACTCAGAAAATGTGAGAAGATTAGCATGTTTAAATTAAATCACATATACTCTTGGAGGATTAATTACTTGGATTGCCAACAAGAAGTCATCATATTAATGTAATGAACAAAGAAAACTGCTTTTATGAAAAAAAGATAATGAAAAATACTTTGCTAAATCATTAGGATATAGTAGAGGCGAATTATAACAGCATTCATAGATGTTATCCTGATATCAATTACAAAGAGTTGGACTCAATTATTATCCCATTATCCAGCTATTATTTTTGATAGTTCTGGAAAGAGCTCAACTCAGATATAGCTAATATATGTTAATGATGTCAGAAGACAAAGTCATTGAGACTGCTCCAGATATGTGTCATCACCTTCATTAGAATATTGAACCGGGCTGTCAGTTACCATGGCCCATGAGGTGAGGTGCTTGTAACCTTCCCAACAAATCCATGAATTCATCCCTGTAGTCATATTTAGAAATAAGAAAAGATGTAAGATGCATCAGAACCAACCTCTCTCAAGCAAATGCATGAGTCTGACAGCATGAAAACAAGTATTTCAGCAGTCCAGGTGAGAGTAAAGACGAAAAAGAGCATCTTAACTGTGTTGGAGAAAAGCAACTGGGATGACATTGCTCTTCTCTTAAGCACGCATAGGAATGAACAGGGCCTCTTACGAGTGCAAATTCACATTTTCATTTGAAATACATATTTTTTATAACTAAAAATTAGTAAGCCAGTTTTTAGTTACAGAAATTTCAGCAAAGTATAAAGAAAAAATTAAAATCAACTCTATTGCTATAGTTGTGAGAGTAATTTCTTTCATTTTGTAGTGTTACGAATAGTTTTAACAAGTAATTATATAAACTGTACTTTCTCCTGAAATTTTATTTAATATTAAATTAGGAATACTTTATTACATTATAAAAATCATTTGAAAATATTAATGACTGCATGCTATTTTAAGAGATTAATATATGCTTCTCTGATTGTTGAATACTTAAATATTTTTTCACACTCTTATGAATTCTCCTTCTCTGAATCTTTTTATGTAAATCTGTTAACAATCAGGTCATTTCCTTAAGATAGATACTGGAAGTATAATTGCTGTATCTTAAAATTGTATGGCTCTTGATAAATATGAGTCACTGGGCCAAGATGCAGAGGCAATCCATGAATTTAAATATGGTACTTGGAGCTGTATTTTTACTAAAAATACTCACTAATTATGGGAGAAGTTGAGAACCAGAGTTGCTGAACAGAGCTTCCATAGCCTTGCAGTGATGGGAAAAGATAAGAGGAAAAAAATTAAAATTCCCTGAGAATTATAGCAGGGAAATAGTATCTAAAATATATTTGAGAAACATAAAAATTCTAGAACTGAAACTAACACATTGTAAATTAAAGGTATAATAGATAACAGCATATTAGACAGAGCTGAAGAGATTGTTAATGCAAAGAAAGCTAAGTTTAAAGAAATAGTCAATAAGCAAAATAGAGACAGATGAATGGAAAATACAGAAGAGAACGTAAAACTTGTTAGCTAAAGGCACTTAAGCCCTCTGTCCAAAAGTTAGCTGACTACTTGGCTAATGAGGAAAAGATTTCAGTGACTGTACATAGTAAAGAATGCAAACTTTATAAAATCAGTGTAGGTAAGTCACTAAGAAAACAAACACCACAGCCACCACTATCTCAATAAACTACCACCTCCAAAAACCTCTAAGTGGAAAAAGATTTGAATTCCCAGTTTCCACATTAAATTATTTAAATGTACAGTTCAACAGCAAAAAAGCAATGTGCAAAGAAACAAAGTATGGCTGACAAAAAGTGGGGAAAAGCAGTTAACATAAACTTTCCCTGAGGAAGTGCAGACATTGGACTTAGGAGACAAATACGTCAAATTATTCATTATAAATATGTTCCAAGAACAAAAGTTAACCATATCTAAAGAATTTTAAGAATGTCTCCACAAATAGAAAATATCAGAAAAAAATGAAAAGGAATCTAATACAAATTATGGTATTGAAAAGTAAAATAACTGAAATGAAGAATTCACAAGAAAGGCCCAACAGCAAGTTTCAACTGACAGAAGAATGAATTGGTGAGTTTGAAGGCCTATCAACTGCAATGATCTAGTTTGAGGAGTTGAAGGAAAAAGGAATTAAGAAAAATAGAGCTTCGGAGGCTGGTGAGACTCCATCAAATGTGTCAACATGTGTATGATGTCACTGGCAGAAGAGAGAGAAAGGGGAAAATTTTTTGAAAAAATGATTATAAAAAAATCCCAAATTTAATAAAAACAGTAATCTGGGCATTCAAAAAGCTCAATAACTTTAAGATAAACACAGATTCAGATTTCAGCTTATCATAGGCAGACTGTCAAAGGAAAAGAGTATCCAAAAGCAGAATCCATTGAGAATCTCTTCATTTACAAGGATCTTCAATAAGATTAATGGCAAATCCTGGAAGCTAGAAGTCAGTGAATCACATATTTAAAGTATCGAAGGGAAAAGACTGCCAGACCAAAATTGTGTATTCAACAAAGTATCCTTCATAAGAAAAGGAGAAATTAAGACATTCCCAGCTAAACAAAAATTGACAGAATTTGTTGCTAGCAACTCACACTACAAGAAATACTAAAAAGCATTTTCTAGGCTCAAATGAAACAATATTAGGCAGTGATTTCAGTGTACATGTAGAAATAGAATACTAATAATGTTTATTACAAAGGCAAACATGAAAGTCATAATAAAGGTATTTTTGCTTGCAGTTTTTTCCTAGAAAACAAGTGCATAGAGCAACGATAAGGTGTAATTTACATGACAATGGTAGCAGTAATAGGAAAGGAATTCAGCTATATAGGTGCAAAGGTTTTAGATGCTAAGAAATTAGGTTAATATTAATTTAAGATTACTTGAAATACTAATTGAAATCAAAAACACGACTGAAAAATAATGGATATGAAAAAAGAAGAGAATTAAAATGTTAGAAAATATTATTTTAACACAAAAGATGACAATGGAGGTAGAAATAAGCAAAGCACATGAGATACATATCAAAAATGACAAAATGATAGAAAATCCACTTTATGTACTTACTTGAACGTTATTGAAGACTCAAGCCATGGTAATTAGGGAAAAAAGAGATTAAAGGTATTCAGTTTGGATAGAATAATGCAAAACTGTATATTCACAGATTATGTAAATTTCTATGTAGAAAATCCTAAAGAGTCCATGAAAACATCTCTTAGAACTAATAAGTTCAGCAAGGGTGCAGGATGCAAGCTGTCTATACAATAATTCTGTTTCTATATTCTAGCAATAAAAATCTGAAAATAAAATTAAGGACACAAATTTATAATAACAGAGAAACAAAAATTTAGCTATAATTTTACTAGCCAAGTGCAACATGTGTACAAGGAAAGCTACAAAACATAATTGAAAAAAAGTAAAGGATTAAGTAAGTGAAAAGATATCCCACGCTTCTAAATTGGGAGAGTTAACAGGGTTAAGATAGCCATACTTCCCAAACTGACCTTAAGATTCAACACATTTCTATGAAAGTTCCAGTTGTTTTTTTAAAAAAATTTTTAATTGACAAACTGACATTAACAGTTAAATGAAAATACAAAGGCTTATAATAGTACAATCTTGGAAAAAAAATTGGAGAAATTTATGCTTCTCAATTTCAAAACTTACTACAAAGTTACAGTAATCAAAAATAGTATGGTATTGGCACAATAATAGACATATAAATCAATGAAATAGAATTGACCGTCCATAAACATATGTTTACAGTTATGGTCAGTTGGATTTATAACAAGGTTCTAAGAAAATTCACTGGGAAAGTGGTTTTTCAACAAACAACGTTGAGTTAGCCACAGAGACCCATACAATAGAATGATCTTGGACTTACGTTTCACATTATAAACAAGGTTAACTGAAAATTGATCATAGATCTAAATTAAGACTAAAACTATAAAATCATTAGAAAAAATCATAGGTGAAAATAAACAGTCTTTCAGGTGGCAGAAGTTTCTTTGATATTATACCAAAGCATAAGAAAAAGAACAAGTAGATAAATTGAATGTGATCAAGATTCAAGGCTTTTTGTTTCAAAGGACACCTACCATCAAGAAAGTTGAAAAGGCAGGGCACGGTGGGTCACACCTGTAATCCCAGCTAGTGAGGAGGCTGAGGCAGGAAAATTGCTTGGATCCAGAGGCGGAGGTTGCAGTGAGCCAAGATGGCACCACTGTACTCCAGCCTGGTAGACAGAGTGAGACTCTATCTCAAAGAAAAAGAAGTCAAAAAGATTACCCTCAGAAAAGATGACAATATTTGCAAATCATGTATCTGATAAGGGACTATATCCAGAATACTTCAGATATTTTTTCAACAATGGAGAAAAATAATCCCATTTAAAAATGAGCAAAGGTTTTGAATAGATATTTCTCCAAAGATTATACTAAAATGGATAATAAATAAATGAAAACATGTTCAACATCACTCATCACTGTAGGAATGCAAATCAAAACCATAGTGAGCTACTCTTCACATTCCCTAAGAGAGCTTAAATAAAAAAGACAAACAAAAGTGAGAATGTGGACAAATTGGACCCTCATACATGGGTGGGGGGAGTATAAAATTGTGTAACCACTTTGGAAAACAGTTTGGTAATACTTCAAAAATTTAACATAGTTACATAACTCAGTAATTTCTTTTGGGGGCATATAGTCGAGAATTGAAAGTTTATATCTACATAAAAATTCTCATTCATAGATGAGTGTTGAACAATGAGAACACATGGACACAGGGAGGGGAGCATCACATACTGGGGTCTGTTGGGGGCAAGTGGGGAAGGGACAGCAGGGAGTGGGGAGTTGGAGAGAGAGCATGGGGGAAATGCCAGATATAGGTGATAGGGAGGAAGGCAGCAAATTACACTGCCACATGTGTACCTATGCAACAATCTTACATGTTCTTCACATGTACCCCAAAACCTAAAATGCAATAAGAAAAAAATAAAAAATTTGAACATATATGTTCATAATAGCATTATTTGTAATCAGAAGTGTTAACCCAATGTTCAACTTAATGGTTAAAGAATATGAAATATTATTTGCTGTGTAAAGGAGTAAATTAAATATCTAGAGATTCTATTACATAAAAACTTGCATCTTGAAAACATACCAATTGAAAGAAGCCAGACACAAAAGGCACTGAGAATGTGTGATGACATTTATGTAAAATTTCAGAAAAAGCAAGTTCATAGAGACACAAAGTAGATTAGTGATTTCCAAGAAACACTATGAGAAGAAACAATAGAAAGTGAGTATGAATGGCTATGGGGCTTCTTTTGGTGATGATGTTAATACTGTCAAATTAGATACTGTTGATCATTGTACAACTCTGTGAATATACTAAAACTTACTGAATTTTTCACTTTAAAGTAACAAATTTTAAGGTATGTAAATTATATCTCAAGCTGTCATAAAAAATACAAAAAGGTACAAGTCAAAATAAATGTAAACTTAAAGCCTTATCTATAGTTACTAACAGGTGTTTGCCAGATAAAAGTAAAATCCTGATGGAAGCATTGACATAAAAGAAATAATGAACAGTAATAAACAGGGCAAATATTTTTTGGGTAAATCTAAAATGTATGAAACAAAATTTTATTTAGACAAATAACTGAATAAAATAATAAACTAAACTATAATTTTAGTTTAATGAAAAGGGTAAATATTCAAATTAACATAAAACAATAACGTCTTTAGATAAATCATTTTCGTAAAAAATAATTTTTTGAGTTGGAATTGATTCTGAAAAGCCAAATGATACTGGTGAGTTCTTTAAAACTTTTAAAGAAAATATTTCTATGATATTAAAAAAAGTTCTGTACATACAAAAGGTGAAAAGCTTTCCAAGTGATCTCTAAAGTTTCATAAATGTGATGCCCAAAATTGATTGATTAATATTGTAGTGGTGTTAGGTCTTAGGTTTAAGTCTTTAATTCATCTGGAGTTAATTTTAGTGTAAGGTGTCAGGAAGGGGTCCAGTTTCTGCTTTCTGCATATGGCTAGCCAGTTTTCCCAACACTATTAAACAGGGAATCCTTTCCCCATTGCTTGTTTTTGTCAGGTTTGTCAAAGATCAGATGGTTATAGATGTGTGGCATTGCTTCCAAGGCCTCTGTTCTGTTCCATTGGTCTATATCTCTGTTTAGGTACCAGTACCATGCTGTTTTGATTACTGTAGCCTTGTAGTAGAGTTTGAAGTCCGGTAGTGTGATGCCTCCAGCTTTCTTTTTGCTTAGAATTGACTTGGCTATGCGGGCTCTCTTTTGGTTCCATATGAAGTTTAATGTGGTTTTTTCCAGTTCTGTGAAGAAGGTGATTTGTAGCTTGATGGGGATAGCATTGAATCTATAAATTACTTTGGGCAGTATGGCCGTTTTCACGATATTGATTCTTCCTAACCATGAACATGGAATGTTTCTCCATCTGTTTGTGTCCTCTCTTATTTCATTGAGCAGTGGTTTGTAGTTCTCATTGAAGAGGTCCTTCACATTCTTTGTTAAGTGTATTCCTAGGTATTTTATTCTCTTTGTAGCAATTGTGAATGGCAGTTCATTTTTGATTAGGCTCTAAGTCTGTTACTGGTGTATAGGAATGCTTGACCTAACACCATAAAAACCCTAGAAGAAAATGTGCCAGATACAGGTGATGGGGAGGAAGGCAGCAAACCACACTGCCATGTGTGTACCTATGCAACAAGCTTACATGTTCTTCATATGTACTCCAAAATGTAAAATGCAATTAAAAAATATATATTGTAGTGGAAAAAGCCTATAAACTATCTACTTTGAAAAATGAAAGAGAATATATAAAATAATAACCAAATTAATTCTATAGTACAGTTGCAGTTTGACCAAGAAGTATTTATAGAAAAAATGCAATTATTACTCAGTTATTAATACATTGTATATGATATCCAAAAAAGAAAACCAGTGTTAACTAGATGATGCCCAAAATCTATTTAATACAGATTATAATGTACATTTTTGGGAAAATCTAAAACACAAATACAAGATACATTTTATAAACTAGAAAACAGTGGCACATTAGTTGAAAGGGTAATAAAACTGTAATTTCTAAAAACATGCCCTAGGAAGAATGTAAAGCTTGCAGTCAACATCTTACTGTGTTAAATCACAGAGTATCTGCATTTTTAAAACAGACATAAATGGATAAACATTGGACATAGCAATAAAGCTACTGAATTTCAAAGCTGAAGACTTCTACCTGGTTCTAGGCAAACATAAATCACCCATAGGAAGCAAAAAATCAGAATGGCTTCTTAGTTTTAAGCAGTTTTAGCAAACTCTGGTATACTGTGAAACAAACGTAATAATCTGAGGAAAATTGTGTTAACTTAGAATACAGATTTCATATTCAAGTTGTAAGAGAAAAACAACATTCCCCATGGGTATATGACTCTGTAATGACCCTGTCATTTAAAGATTCTTCACGTCAGCCAATCAGTGGATGATTCAAAACAAAAGAGAGAAGATGTGAATTGAAAGGACTTGCAGTTACTACACCGCCTCTTTTTAAAGTGCAGATGCCAGACAGCTGTTGAGTCTATTATCAGGGAACATAAGTTTTGTATACAACTACAAAGTAATATTAAAATGTAAACTTAGGAAAATCAGATGGACATGAGGATGGACAAGTGAGATAAGACCTCATTTATGCCTAGTGTTCCATTACTGAATGCTAAGTATGTGGGAGTTATTTATATCCTGCTCAAGGTCATTTCCAAAGTCTGATTGCAAAAATTCAAAAAATTGCAACCTCAGTCATAAATGGGTTAAAAAATACTAATTTCTTTTTTCTGGTGAAGAGAAAGCGCAGTAGATTCTATCTAAAGTTTCTAAGTACAAAAGTAAAAATGCACTTATATTTTTATAATTTCTCTAAGTGAACTAGGAAACATATGCTATCTATAAACGTTCTAAATTACTTTTAGAAAAAAGAAACCCAAAGGCATACAGAACAAGCCAGACCACAACTGTGTAGTAAACTTGACAGGACATATTTATCGGAAAACAAAAAATAAAATAAAAATGCTTTGATAATATTTACACAAATTCAACTAGAACAAGTTAGATCAAACAATAAAATAACATTTCACACTACATTAAACAGCTTTCTAAACTCCAAATCAACGTGCTTCAGAAATGCCACACACTAAAAGTGTGGGAGAAACAAAGGAGGCCAAATAAAACTTAAAGTAGAAAGCCGCTTACTGTTGCAAGGGAAGGTTGCATGAGGCAGACACTAATAATGAAATAGAGGGACACTTTTAATTGACAAAGCCTATAACTAAAGCTGAAAATCAGTTGTCCTGAATCACCACATACAGAATTGCTCATCATCGATGTATATATTGCCAGAAGAACAGGCTATTTAATAAACAACTACAATAAAATGTCTGATTCCATTTTTGAGATTTGATTCCTGACAGCTTTCAAGTTATCCACTCCCTTTGCCTTTCTGTCCCACATCTAGGCAAGCCAGTTAGAAAGCTTCCTGCACCCTTCTTTGGTGGTGGGTAAGCTCTAACTATAGGAACCCTGGCTTGTGTGTATGGGAACCCTCACCCCAACCTCAACCCCTAACCACATGAAAAGCCAGGGCACTTTCCTCTCTGACCTTTCTCTGTTTGAACATGTTTGGGATCCTGCCTTACTCTCTCAAGAAAGCCTCCATATAAAGAATAAACTTTTTCAAACCCTCTTAGTGGATTTGTGGCCATCACTAATTTTGACAGTTTTAGGTGGAAGGTTCATCCAGTATTCACATGATGATCACAACAGAAATAGACAGTTGCATCAGAATCAATTTTAATTTGAATCTCTAAGTTTAGGCAAAAAAATGAAGAAATAGAGGACTTAAATTTCATAATTAGGTATATCAAAGTTATATGCATGCATGTATATTTGATTATATTTTATGGATTTAATCATTAGTAAACATGGACATCTGCAAATACACAAACATATATGTGTGTTCACATTTGTATGTGTCAACACATACTACACACACTATATTGAACCTTGTGAATACAGAGTAAACCTGTTTTGAAGCAACCAATGAACATTTATAAATGACTGTTTATTAGGGCATACCCACAAAACTAAAATAAAAAATTCAAGAATAGAAAAATACCGACCTCATTAGTGTACTGTTAAATAAAACCTGGAAATTGATGAGAAACATAGAAACTGAAAACCACAGACCACTCAGGAATTGATTGAATTAATTTCTTATTTTTGTCTTTTTTATTGTTTTATACAAGGATTAGACTGTGATTGAATTTGAATTGATTTCCTTAGCCCTAGGGGTTGTAACTTCCTCTTATAGTAATTGCTTCTCAGATTCTTCAGCATCTATTATTATTAGTAGTAATAATAGTACATTTTCTGTTTTCTTACGCCTGGTTGGCAGTTAATTCATCTTAAATTTTTTTCTGTTGAAATGCAGTAGTTTCTATCTCCAGACAAGACCGTGACTGATAGAGAAATCCATCCTTACTCTTCCAGATACTTAATCTTAGAATCATAAGAAGCCAGTTTCCTAAGTCTGTATCAAGTAACCACATCTCCTAGTCGATTCGATTTTACATGCAAATCACTCTAAAACGTATAATCACGGATTCTCCAATCACTTTGCCCCAGAGAGGTGTCTCGTTTAATCATGTCACCATTTGCTATTGTAAAAGTCAGAGCTCATGTGCCATGTCTTACGTACTGAGATGATTTCTCAACACCAAAATAAATTTCATTAACCAAATATTCTTTCCCTGATTACAGTAGATGACAGAGAGCTATAAAAGGGTCCTAAAACCACTTCCAGTGAAAGCATTGCTCATTCTTGAGGTTAATTTTGGTCCAAACGGCTATCACGGTCGGTAAATAGATGCATTGATGGTTAAGAATCATTTATTCCTGTTTCATGTGCTTACCAGGGCATTCAGAAGTTTTTAAAAACCTCAGAAAATACTAAATATTTACATTTTAAAATGTAAGATTTTTGAATATCCTTTTGCTAATATAAAAAAGTAGGTAAATACAGCTGAAAACATTTTAGCATGATAGTATTGGATTTCATTTTCTCCTTAAACCGTCAAACTGTACTATCAACATTAAAATGAAACGTAGTTTTACTATGATAGATTTGAGATACGGGTGTATATGAGTGTACAGACGTTATGTCTTCTGAAGAGCTCTCTGTTCAGTTTATGGTAATTTGCCAAAGTTTTTAGCTTTGTTTTGCCTTTGTAGTGGTTTCATACCTGGAAAGTGTGCTAAGTTTTTTTTTTTTTTTTTTTTTTTTGAGACGGAGTTTTTGCTCCTGTTACCCAGGCTGGAGTGCAATGGTGCGATCTCGGCTCACCATAACCTCCGCCTCCTGGGTTCAGGCAATTCTCCTGCCTCAGCCTCCCGAGTAGCTGGGACTACAGGCGTGTACCACCGTGCCCAGCTCATTTTTTGTATTTTTAGTATAGACAGGGTTTCACCATGTTGACCAGGATGGTCCCGATCTCTTGACCTCGTGATCCACCCGCCTCGGCCTCCCAAAGTGCTGGGATTACAGGCTTGAGCCACCGCGCCCGGGATATAGAAATAATTCCAGACATTTTCAAAGGAAAGAGTAGTTAAAATTCAGTGACTAGTTTGTTTTCAGTTAATTCTCAAGTAATTGGTAGAGTATTTTCCTAATTTAATGCATTCAGCCCAGCTCTAGTAAACACAGGTTTTCAGGAAACAGAATATGATGCAGTGGGCTTCATAGTCCGTAGTTTTTCTGGGACTGGGATTGGCATAGACTTCTATTGGTCAGTCTTTTAATCTTCCTGGTTTGCATTGCTGAAAAGGACCTGGAGGATTCCACTTTGTAGCTTGCTAGAAATATGATAAGATCTCTGGATCTTTAAATATAGCAACCAGTATGATTCTTTTCCCTGAAGCAGGAAATGCTACTTAGAATAAATACATGGAATTAAATTTAATGTATGATCTTAAGTAGAAAAGAGTCAGAATTCATGCTTTTGGAATATAGGAGCAGAAGGAAGTTGAGCTTTAAAAAGTATCTTTTGACATAGCAAGACCTATGTTTATAAAAAGTCTAAAATGTATATTTTGAATTTCTGTGCAACAATTAAACAGAAGTTGTATTTTTTTTCTCACTTTTCTAGTAACCTATATTCCAGAGTATGAGTTTGATTCATTTCCTTTTATACTTACATTGTAAAAGTAATATAAAATTATGGTATTTTATGGCTTGCTGTGGTCTGAATGTCTGTGTCCCTCTAAAATTCATATCTTGAAATCTAATCCTTAATGTGAGAGTATTAAGGGGTGAGGCTTTTGGGAGGTGATTAGGTCATGAGGACCCTGGCTTCATGAATGGAGTTAGAGCTCCTGTAAGAGGGGCGCGTGGGAACTTGTTTGCCCCTTTCACCATGCAAGGACACAGGAAGAAGCTGCCATCTATGAAACATACTGAGCACTCAGCAGACACTAAGTCAGCAGATGCCTTGATTTTGGGCTTCCCAGACTCCAGAATTATGAGAAATAAAATTCTTTTGTTTACAAATTACCTAGTTTATGGTACTTGATAAATACCTCGAAGAGACTAAGACATGATGTGTGTGTGTGTGTGTGTGTGTGTGTGTGTGTTTCATGTGTGTATGTATGTGTTGTGTGTATGTGTGTATCGCTCTATCCGTGTACATACAAGCTTATATGAAAATACAGATTTTCTAAAGGGGAATTTGTTTGCCTAATATCCATTGTATGGATATAGTATAATTCATTTAATCTCTCTTTATGGAATTCTGTTGCTTCTATTTTTTTCTCTTAGAATACTACATT
The DNA here is from genome assembly GCA_031835075.1 of Saguinus oedipus. Lineage (NCBI taxonomy): Eukaryota > Metazoa > Chordata > Mammalia > Primates > Cebidae > Saguinus > Saguinus oedipus. The sequence goes on along the minus strand of CM063172.1, from coordinate 2,777,808 downwards.
TAAATATGTTTTGCTGTTAGATGATTTCTCACAATTGGAATTGCTTGGTCAAAGGTTTGCACATTTTAAATTATGATGCATTGCCACAGTATTCCATAAAACTATATACTAATGTCCTTAACATTTATTTGTTTGTTTTTATTTTTTTGAGACAGGGTCTCGCTTTGTCCCTCCGGCTGGAGTGCAGTGGTGCAATCTTGGCTCACCTGTAACTTGCACCTGCTGGGCTCAAGCGATTTTCCTGCCTCAGCCTCCCAAACAGCTGCATGCCCCCACTCCTGGCTAATTTTTGTGTATTTTGTAGAGATGGGGTTTTGCCATGTTTCCCAGACTGGTCTTGAACTACTGCACTAAAGGGATGCAGCTACGTCGGACTCTCAAAGTGCTGGGATTACTGGTGTGAGCCACTGTGCCTGGTATCCTGGCTCTCCATAAACCAAGACAACCCACTTAGTTTACCAGATGCTTTTCATGTACAATCATTGGAATTTAAGGAATTTGGAAAACCTTTCCCAGGAAAGTCATTTATTTTTTGACTCCATTGATGATGTTCTTTGCCATAAGGTAAATTTTCCATCTTATTCAGTATTTCCTGACTTTCAAACCATCCTTTAAAGGGCCATTTTTACAATTTCTATCCAAAATTATTTATTTTGAAGTATCTCCCCAAGAATCCATCAAAGATTTTAATGACTTTTCTTTTTTAAAAAATGTTCACATACACGGTTGAATGATTTCTGTTTTAATAAGTAGAGTTTGATCCCTTTGGAAGTGATTTGATAGAAAACATGAACACGAAATCCAGCTGCTTTTTTTCTAAATGGCTAGATGGTTGTTCCCAAAGTATGCTTTAAAATAATATACTTCTTCCAGTGATTTGAAATGCTATCTTTTTTTATTTAATAGTAAAGAATTCTATTTTATGCACAAAGTAGTTAATAATCAAGTCCTTGCAACATTATTACTACCATAAGCAAAAGTACCAAGAGGAATTTTGAAATTGATATGACAAACTAATGCTATTTTATAAATTATGCTTTAAGTTCTGGGGTACATGTGCAGGTCATGCAGGATTGTTACATAGTATACACGTGCCATGGTGGTTTGCTTCATCCATCGCCCCGTTATCTACATTAGGTATGTCTTCTAATGTTATCCCTCCTCGAGCTCCTCCATCCGATCCCCCACTCTTCTTCCTCTCCCTCCCCCATTTCCCAACAGGCCCTTGTGTGTGATGTTCCCCTCACTGTGTTCATGTGTTCTCATTGTTCAACACCCACTTATTAGTGAGAACATGTGGTGTTTGGTTTTCCCTTCTTGTGTCAATTTGCTGAGAATGATGATTTCCAGTTTTATCACTGCTCCTGCAAAGGACATGAGCGCATCCTATTTATAGCTGCATAGTATTCCATAGTGTATGTGTGCCACATTTTCTTTATCTAGTCTATCATTGATGGGCATTTGGTTTGGTTCCAAGTCTTTGTTATTGTAAACAGTGCTGCGGTGAACATATGTGTCATGTGTCTTTATGACAGAATGATTTATAATCTTTGGGGTATATACCCAGTAATTGGATTGCTGGGTCAAATATAATTTCTAGACCCTTGAGGAATTGTCTCACTGTCTTCCACAATGGTTGAATTAATTTACACTCCCACCAGCAGTGTGAAAGCATTCCTATTTCTCCACATCCTCTCCAGCATCTGTTGTCTCCTAACTTTTTAATGCTCGCCATTCTAACTGGCGTGGGATGGCATCTCAATGTGGTTTTCATTTGCATTTCTCTAATGACCAGTGATGATGAGCATTTATTCATGTTTGTTGGCTGCATAAATACCTTCTTTTAAAATGTGTCTGTTAGTATCCTTTGCCCAATTTTTGATGGTTTTTTTTTTTTTTTTTTTTTTTTTTTTGTTGTTGTTGTTCTTGTAAATTTGTTAAGGTCTTTGTAGATTCTGTATACTAATAGCCCTTTGTCAGATGGGCAGATTGCAAAAATTTTTTTCCCCATACTGTTGGTTGCTGGTTCACTCTAATGATAGTTTCTTTTGCTGTACAGAAACTCTTAAGTTTAATTAGATTTCATTTGTTTGTTTTGACTTTTGTTGACATGGCTTTTGGTGTTTTAGTCATGAAGTCCTTGCCTATACCTATGTCCTGAATGGTGTTGCCTAGGTTTTCTTCTAGGGTGTTAGGTCTATGTTTAAGTCTTGAATCCGTCCGGAGTTAATTTTTGTATAAGTTATAAAGAAGGGATCTGGTGTCAGCATTCTGCATGTGGCTAGCCAGTTTTCCCAACACTGTTTGTTAAACAGGTTATCCTTTCCTCATTGCTTGTTTTTGTCAGTTTTGTCAAAGATCAGATGTTTGTAGATGTGTGGCATTACTTCCAAGGCCTCTGTTCTGTTCCATTAGTCTGTATCTCTGTTTTGGTTCCAGTACTGTGCTGTTTTGATTAATGTAGCCTTGTAGTATAGTTTGAAGTCAGGTAGCATGATGCCTCTAGCTTTTTTTTTCTTTTTTTCTTTCTTAGGATTGTCTTGGCTATGTGGGCTTTGGTTCTATATGAAATTTAAGGTGGTTTTTCCCAGATATGTGAAGAAGGTTGATGGTAGCTTGATGGGGATAGCATTGAATTGATAAATTACTTTGGACAGTATGGCCCATTTTCACAATACTGATTATTCCTAACAATGAGCGTGGAATGTTTTTCCATCTGTTTATGTTCTCCCTCATTTCCTTGAGCAGTGGTTTGTAGTTCTCCTTGAAGAGGTTCTTTATGTCCCTTGTTAATTGTGTTCCTTGGTATTTTATTCTCTTTGTAGTGATTGTGAATGGGAGTTAATTCATGATTTGACTCTCCATTTGTCCATTATTTGTGTATAGGAATGCTTGTGACTTTTGCACATTGATTTTGTGTCCTGAGACTTTGCTGAAGTTACTTATCAGATTATGGAGATTTTGGGCTGAGATGATGCGGTCTTCTAAACATGCAATCATGTTGTCTGCAAATAGAGACAATTTGACTTCCTCTTTTTCTAGTTGAATATCCTTTCCTTCTTTTCTTGCCTGATTACTCTGGCCAGAACTTCCAATAATATGTTGAATAGGAGTGGTGAGAGAGGGTACCTTTGTCTTGTGCCAGTTTACAAAGGGAATGCTACCAGTTTTTGCCCATTCAGTGCGATATTGGCTGTGGGTTTCTCAGAAGTAGCTTTTATTATTTTGAGATAGGTTCCATGGATACCTACATTATGGAGAGTTTTTTTAGCATAAAGTGCTGCTGAATTTTGTCAAAGGCCTTCTCTGCATCTGTTGAGATAACCATGTGGTTTTTTTGCGTTGTTTCTATTTATGTGATGGATTACATTTATAGATTTGCATATATTGAACCAACCTTGCATCCCAGGGATGAAGCCAACTTGATCATGATGGATAAGCTTTTTGATGTGCTGTTGGATTCGGTTTGCCAGTATTTTATTGAAGATTTTCACATCGATGTTGATCAAGGATATTGGCCTGAAATTTTATTTTTTAGTTGCATCTCTTCCAGGTTTTTGGTATCTGGATGACGTTGACCTTATAAAATAAGTTAGGGAGGATTTCCTCTTTTTATATTGTTCGGAATAGTTTGAGAAGGAATGGTACCAGCTCCTCTTTGTACCTCGGATATAATTTGGCTGCGAATCCGTCTGATCCTGGACTTGTTTTTGTTCGTAGACCATTAATTGTTGCCTCAACTTCAGGCCTTCTTATTTGTCTATTCAGGCATTCAACTTCTTCCTGGATTAGTCCTGGGAGGGTGTAAGTGTGCAGGAGTTTTTCTGTTTGTTCCAGATTTACTGGTTTATGTGCATAGAGGTGTTTATAGTAATCTCTGATGGTAGTTTATATTTCTGTGGAATCAGTGGCGATATCCACTATTATCATTTTTTATTGCATTGATTCAATTCTTCTCTTTTTTATTAGTCTGACTAGTAGTCTATTTTGTTGATTTTTTTTTTTTTTCCAAAAAAACAGCTCCCGTATTTACGGATTTTTTGCAGGTTTTTTTTTTTTGTGTTTGTCTCCTTCGGTTTTGCTCTGATCTCAGATGTCTTCTGCTAGCATTTGAATTTGATATTGCTCCTCTAGTTCATTTAATTGTGACATTAGGGTGTTGATTTTAGATCTTTCCTCACTTCTCATGTGGGCATTTAGCACTATAAATTTTCCTCTAGCCACTGTTTTAAATGTGTTTCAGAGATTCTGATACGTTGTGTCTTTGCTCTCATTGATTTCGAAAAATACCTTTATTTCTGCCTTCATTTCATTATTTATTCATTAGTTATTCAGGAGCAGGTTGTTCAGTTTCCATGTAGTTGTGCAGTTCTGAGTGAGTTTCTTAATCCTGAGATCTAATTTGATTGCACTCAGGTGTGAGAGACTTATGATTTCTGTTCTTTTGCATTTGCTGAGGAGTGATTTACTTCCAGTTATGTGGTCAGTTTCAGAGTAAGTGCTATGTGGTGCTGAGAAAATTGTATATTTTGTGGTTTTGGGGTGGAGACTTCTGTAGATGTCTGTTAGACATCTACAGAATGTAGTCCTTTGGTCCAGATCTTAGTACAAGTCCTGGATATCCTTGTTAATTTTCTGTTTGATCTGTCTAATATTGACGGTGGAGTGTTTCTGTTTTGTTGATATATCTAGTATTGATAGTGGAGTGTTAAAGTCTCCCACTATTACTGTATGGGAGTCTAAGTCTCCTTGTAGGTCATTAATAACTTGCGTTATGTATCTGGGTGCTCCAGTATTGAGTGCATATAATTTAGGATAATTAGCTCTTCTTGTTGATTGATCCCTTTATCATTATGTAATGCCCTTTTTTGTCTCTTTTGATCTTTGTTGGTTTAAAGTCTATTTTATCAGAGACTAGGATTGCAACTCCTGCTTTTTTTGCTGTCCATTTGATTAGTAAATCTTCCTCCATCCCTTTATTTTGAGCTTACGTGTGTCTTTGCATGTGAGATGTTTCTCCTGAATGTAGCACACAGATGGCTTTTGAGTTTCTATCCAATTTGCCAGTCTGTGTCTTTTGATTGGGGCATTTAGCCTATTTACAATTAAGGCCAATATTGTTACGCATGAATTTGATCCTGCCATTTTGATCCTAGCTGGTTGTTTTGCCCCTTAGTTGATGCAGTTTCTTCATTGTGTTGATGGTCTTTACCATTTGATAAGTTTCTGCAGTTGGTGGTACTGGTTGTTCCTTTCCATGTTCAGTGCTTCCTTCAGGAGCTTTTGTAACACAGGCCTGGTGGTAATGAAATCTGTCAGCAATTGCTTGTTCATAAAGGATTTTGTTTCTCCTTAGCTTATGAAGCTTAGTTTTGCTGGATATGCAATTCTGGGTTGAAAGTTCTGTTCTTTAATGATGTTGATTATTGGCCACCACTCTTTTCTGGCTTGTAGGGTTTCTGCTAAGAGATCCACTGTGAGTCTGATGGGTTTCCTTTTGTGGGTAACCAAACCTTTCTCTCTGGCTGCTTTTAGCATTTTTTTCTCTTCATTTCAACCCTGATGAATCTGATGATTATGTGCCTTGGGGTTGCTCTTCTTGAGGAATATCTTTATGGTGTTCTCTATTTCCTGATTTTGAATGTTGGCCTGCCTTGCTAGGTTGGCTAAGTTCTCCTGGATGGTATCCTTTTCGGTGTTTTCCAAGTTGCTTTCATTTTCCCTGTCACATGAGGTACACCGATGAAACATAAATTTGATCTTTTCACGTAATCCCATATTTCTTGGAGACTTTGTTCATTTCTTTTCACTCTTTCTCTCTAATCTTGCCTTCTTATTTTATTTCATTGAGTTGATCTTCAGTATCTGATATCCCTTCTTTTGCTTGATCGATTAGGCTATTGAAACTGGTGTATGCTTCATGAAGTTCTTGTGCTGTGTTTTTCAGCTCCTTCAAGTCGTTTGTTATTCTCTAAGCTGGTTATTCTAGTTAGCATTTCATCTAACCTTTTTTTCAAAGTTCTTAGTTTCCTTGCATTGGGTTCAGACATGTTCCTTTAGCTCAGAAATGTTTGTTATGACCCACCTTCAGAAGCCTGCTTCTGTGAATTTGTAAAACTCATTCTCCTTTCAGTTATCTTCCCTTGCTAGTGAGGAGTTGTGATCCCTTGTAGGAGAAGAGGTGTTCTGGTTTTTGGTGATTGCAGCCTTTTAGTGCTTGTTTCTTCCCATCAGCATGGATTTATATACCTTTGGTCTTGGAAGTTGGTGACTTTTGGTGGGGTCTCTGAATAGACATCCTTTCTGTTGTTTAAACTATTTCTTTCTGTGTTTTAGTCTTCCTTCTAACAGTCAGGCTCCTTTGCTGAAGGACTGCTGGAGGTCCCCTCTAGACCCTGCTTGCCTGGGAATCGCCCAGTGGGTGCTGCAGAACAGCAAGGATTGCTGCCTGTTCCTTTGATAGTTTTGTCCCAGAGGGTACCTGCCAGATGTCAGCCAGAGGTCTCCTGTATGAGGTGTTTCTTAGGATATATGAGGGTCAGGAGCCACTTGAGCAGGCAGTTTATCTATTATTAGAGCTGAAGTGCTGTGCTGGGAGCTCCACTGCTCTCTTCAGAGCTGCTGGGGAAGGATGTTTAAGTCTGTTGAAGTGGAACTTACAACTGCCCCTTTTTCCAGGTGCTCTGTCTCAGAAGTTGGGGCTTTATTTATAAGTCCCTGATGGGCTGCTGCCTTTTTTCAGAGATGCCTTGCCCAGGAAGAAGGAAGTCTAGTTGCAGTCTGCCTGCTAAGGTCTTGCTGAGCTGCTGCAGGCTCTGCCCAGCTGCTGTGTAGACTTCCCTGTGATTTTGTTTACAGAGGCAAGGTTAGAACTGTCTAGGTAATGGTGGGTGCCCCTTCTCACACAGAGCTGAACCTTCCCAGATCGAGCTCAAACTGCTCTACTGGTTGCGAAAATCTCAAGCCAGTGGGTCTCAGCTCGCTGGCCTTGGCGGGGGTGAACCCGCAGAGCCAGATCACTTGGCTCCCTGCCTTCAGCCACCTTTTTCTTCAGGGAATGAGCAGTTCTGTCTTGCTGGTGTTCGAGGCGCTGGCTAAAATGACTGCCCAATTTTGTGCTAGAAATCCCCAGTGCTGGTGTTTTGGCACAGGCAAGAATCTCCTGGTCTGCAGGTTGTAAAGACCATGGGAGAAGCACAGTCTCTGAGCTGCAGTGCCAGAGTGTCTGGAAAAGTCCACAGTGGCTTCCCTTGGTTAGGAGGTAAGCCAGCCCTTGCCTTTTCTTAGGTGATGCAACACCTCACCCTGCTTCTGTTTGCCCTCTTTGGGCTACACCCACTGTCCAGCCAGTCCCATTGAGATGAACCTGGTACCTAAGTTGGAAATGCAGGGATCATTTGCCTTTGCATCACTTTCACTGGGAACTGCACTCCAGAGCTGTTCCTATTCAGCCATCTTGGCGGAAGTCCTCACTGACACTCTTTCTTTTGTAATATATCGTATTTCCTGAATCTATGAGTCTGGATTCTGGTTTTGGTTTTTGGTCACCCTACCAGTTTCTCCTGCATACAGTAATGGAGCTTTGGCAAAAGTGTTTTAATGTTTTTCAAGGCTTGGCCTTTCTTGTAATCTTCATTTGCAGAATTTCCCTAAAAACCTAGCTTATTTTTCCACAAGGAATGTTTTCTTTCCCCCTCTGATATTGAGTAGTTTAAATAACATCAGACCTACATGGGATTTGCAAGTTTGAAAAATATCAGCTGTGAAGTCATTTAGGCTTAGATGAAGCTGTTTAGAAAACTTATTTTTATTGTTAGTTTTAAAGTAATTTCTGACGATTTATAACTGTCAGAAATATCTTATCCATTATTTTCAAAGAGAATTTCATAGAGTCAAGGGAAATATTCTCAGATTGATCCACATTTTGGTTATTCATTCTTGTGTATTTTTTGTTACTTGAGTTTATCCTCTTTTTTTTTTCATTTTGCTAATGTGCTTAATCTGAGGGTATTTCAGAAATTTGTTTTTTAATTATCAAACCAACTGTTTTTAAAATAGGAATATATATTTTTTAGTTATATTACTTTGTTAATTCTTGAGTAAATTTATAACTCATTTTAAGTTTTTAAGCTAGTAAATTTTTTGAATCACAATTTTACAAGTATTCACTTTGTGTTTGACATATAACAGCTTTCACTTTCATTCTTTTCTAAATATTCTGTCATGTGATTAAAAATTTTTCCTGCTGAATGGGGTTTTATGTTTCTATTTTGGTCATATTCTAGTTTTTGCTTTTTTATAGTCAAATAGTATGGCCCATATTATTTCCGTATTTAAGTTTCTTGAGAGTTTTCTTATGGATATACCCTAATATATGATAATAATATGACCTATGGGTTGTGTAAAGAAGCTAAACTCTCCAGGTTTCAGAATTGTGTATGTTTGGTATATTAACACCTACCAAAACACAGCCCCCGTGTTTATATCATAGATAAATGCATAAATAAATGCATGTTATATACACTGCATTCTTACTTGTCTCTTTCTCAAGCAGAGTGATATTACATTAAAATGTCATAGCAAATAAAGTTTATTTTTCAGTACAATTTATTTTTTTTTATGTAATCATATATCTGTGTGAATATCCTAGAATTTTAGATAGATGAAATCATACAGTATGTGTTCTGATTTCACTGTCTTTCTACATTTGTTGTTTCTGATGAGAACTCCAATCCTTATCTCTCTTCTTCTGCATGCAAAAAGTCTTTCTCTCACTGCTTTTATCTGTAATACAATCATTCAAACCTGGCTTTTGATACATCCTGCACAGGTTGATATTCTATGTTTTATTTTCAGTTGAAAGTATTTTCTAATTTGCCTTGTGCAAATAATTTATGAGTTACTTAGAAGGGTGTTGATTAACTTGTAAGTATTCAGTGATCTATTTTCTAGGTACTCTCTTCCAAACTTTTCTGAACTTAATTCTAATGTAACTTAATTATTGTCAAAGAAAGTATTTTCCTGAATTCAATCCTTATGAACTTATTAAGATTTCTTTTATGGCCCTTAGAATATGGCTTATCTTGGTAAATATTCTGTTTGCACTTGAAAATCATGTGTAACTTGCGGGTTTCAGTCTATATGTGTCTATTAGATAAGTTTAAATGTATTATTTGCTGCTTCTTTGAGTTTATTGATTTTTCTGCGTAGTCTTTCTACCAATTATTCAGAGAGGACTATTAAAATTTCTTTTTATAATTGTAGATTTGTCTATTTCTCCAGTCATTTCTATCAGTTATATTTCTATTTTCATTACTCTGAAGTTCTATTGTTAAACACACTGTTGAAACTGTTAAGTCTTGGTAAATTAACCTGTAATCATTATTAAACGTCTCTCTTCATTTCAGATACCAGTCGTCATTCTGAAGTTCCCTTCTCTCGTATTAAATACTGCTACTTCAGCTTTGTTATGATTAATGTTTGCAGAGTATAACGTTTTTCTTCATTTTACTTTGGACTTTTCTCTGTATTTGTATTTAAAATACTTTAGATGGCTTTTAAATACTTTTTTCAGTTTAACACACTCTGCTTTGCATTGAAATGTTTAAACATTTATGTTTAATTTTATTATTAATATGGTTTTATTAAGTCTACCAGTCTGGTATTTGTTTCCTGTTGTTCCATCTCTTCTTTGGCTTTTTTTTTTTCCATCTTTTCCTGCTTTCTCTTTTATTAGCCTTTTTTTTACAGTAGTCCTTCATGTTTGTACTATTGGCTTCTTAGCTACACCTCTGTTTCTGATTTTAGTGGTAGTTCTAGCGCTTACAATATGTATCGCTATTTATTATAGTCTGCCTGCAAATAATACAATACCACTTCTCATATAGGAGCCTTTTTGGTTATGCCTCCTGCTTTTGCATATGTCTAATCCTCTTAGTAGTTGCTATCATTTTTGTTTTAGACACTCTGTTGTCTTTTAAAGAAATCAAAAATTTTAAAAAGTACTTTATATTAATCTTTGTTTATCATTTCTGGAACTCTCCATTTGTTTGGATCTAAGCTATTGTTTGTTATTGTATTTCTGCCACAATAATTTTTTTTTAAGCAGGAGTCTTGCTTTGTCACCCAGGCTGGAGTGCATTGGCATGATCTTGGCTCATTGCAGCCTCTGCCTCCTAGGTTCATGCATTTCTCCTGCTTTGGCCTCCTGAATAGCTGAGATTGCAGGTGTGTGCCACCACGTCTGGCTAATTTTTGTACTTTTCGTAGAGATGGGGGTTTTACTGTGTTGGCCAGGCTGGTGTAGAA